>CM060909.1:1044482585-1050395085 GCA_030737875.1 Allium sativum | reverse complement strand
AAAGTGGTTATTACTGAATGTGTGTGATCATTTGTGTTTGAATGTGTGGACGTTGCCAAACTACTGCCACTTGCTTTTATGCAGTCATAAATTGGTGGAAGTTACCAAACTAAAACGGTGATGACTTGCGGGGGTAAAATACCACAATAGATGTAGCTTGGGAGAAAGTGTAAAACAAAACCTAAAGCAGCGTTCTTTCTCTTCTTTACACCTGTTCTTTATGTTCCATCAAAACCAATTCATTTCTTCTCAAACTTTTATACTATTATAAATTTGTATAGAAAATATTATAGCTTTTGCTTCGGGTTAAAGATTGCTTAATAAAACATCGTCTTCTTCGCAAATAAAGATGCTAAGTTAATTTTTGTTTTAGTTTCTTTACCAAATGGATTAGAGATGTGGTTTATTAGCTATTGATTTGAAAAATGAAAATGTTGTAAATTCTACGTTTTCTGCTAGATTGAAAGTGACGCAAATTTATGTTACGAAAACATGACATGATAATATGATAGAAACATAGTAGTCCACTATTTCAATCAAATAGTCTTTGCCTATTACACGGTTTTAAGAAATGCAATGTTCGACACATTCTTCTTATATGACATATGACACCCCCAACAATTAGCATACCTCCTAACGAGTCATATCAAAAAATGTGCAGCGTCTGCCTATAATTAAAGTAAACTTTACAATAAAATAAATTGCAACGAAAACATTTTAGAATAAAACATCTTATTATTCAAAATAACTTAATTTAAAGACCATCTCAACTCAAAAAGTCTTACAATCCTAATCTCCCAAATCATATGAGAGTACGCCCATGAAAAATAATATCCCAGCTCAAATTCAATACTATAAAACTAATTGAAATGACAAAGATAAACACTACTAGACATATAGTATATATCAACGGAGGGGGCAATGGTAGGCCAACGGCTCTTGGGGAAACGGCTTCCAACATCGAGTATTCTTTGGATTTTTTTACGAAATAAAAATAATACTAGTGCGAACTCGTGCTATGCACACGAATTTCACAACATAATTTATTTTATGTTTCTTAGTTTTTAAAGTTTCAATGATGAATAAGTATATTTATATATTGTATACTTTTGAAATACATTACATTTTTTAAACACTATTGATAAATATTTGCTGAAAAATGTATTTAAGTAATCTCAAAGCATTCAACATATAACACATTTTTAAAGCACAATAACTTCATACAACAAAATACAATATTAGTCACTAATTATTCTCAACATGTTAAGAAATGCATTACTATGTTATGTTTTCCAGTGTAAGAAACATATATCCAATATAGGTTTATTCTATAACACACTCTCATATACGTAGACACATAGTTTGGTTGATAGAAGTTTGTCAAAGTTGACATAAAATAACACTTAAATCAAATTATCATTAAAATTTTGGTTTAAAAAAAAACATCTAAGATTAGAACATGTTACCTTACAACATTATCCAATACTAAATGCATTATAAATATATTACAGTAACTTTGGCACAACATATTATTTCTTAACATACATAGGTTAATATAACATAAAAAATATGTGTAGAATATGAATATACAATCAAAATTTTAGAACAACTCCATAATAATCATCTTCCATTAATTTAATTATTCAAACATGAAACAACTAAGCCGACATAACAATTAACAAAATTTAATGCAAAATTGTAAATCACCATAAAATGGAATACATGTAACTTGCATAAAGCTATTTTTGATGACATTTCGTTTTAAAAAAAAAGATGGAAAGGTGTAAAGAACAACAATTAACACAATGGGGTGTTAGAAATAGAATCAAGGACCTGTAGTTTCACTGGTTAGAAGTTTGGTGTTTTAGACGATGGTTCTAGAGGTTATATGATTTGGAGCCCTTGAGATATCATAATGAGAGCACACCTTAATTAAAGTATCAACCTTATTATAAAAATATATATATTAAATTTAGAGTGTTATCAAAATGATTTTTTTTATTATGGATGGTTGTACTGTCAACAACACAAATATGGGATTATATTTGCATAGAAATAAGATATTAATTTGAAGTTGCAAGGTTATGTAGAAAAATGTCAAAAGTTGTCCAGGTAATTTCGTTTTATTATGAAACAAAATTTGTAGTAACTATAATTTATTTGGAGATAAATTATGCATTTCTTTGATGGAAAGCTAAGATAAAACTTAAGCATCAATTAAATATGATAAATATCATCAATATTTTCAATGCTATTGACAGAAGGGAAATATTTTAACTCCTATCCTTGGGCAAATAAAAAACATAATATATATGCAACTCAAATTTTAAAATATAATTCATTTAAATTTAACTTTTATGGCAATCATTTTTGAACTTCCATTTGCCTTCTCATGCAATTATCCTCATCTTTTTTACTGTATGAATAGAATCATAACTCTAAACGCTGGTCATTACTTTTCTTTAAGGTTCGAATTTGATGTTATCTATGAACTTTTTACTGAGGCAATTATCCACTGACAATATGAATGTTTGTAATATTTTGTGTATACATCTAGAATACTTATAACCGTACTTAATCTTTACAAATTAAGATAAAATTATAGTTTTTATTATATATAGAATATGCATACACCGAGTTTCTTGTATCATAAAGTAGATTTGAGGGAAAACATTGAAAATTGATACTCTATTATGGAAAATATAATAGAAAATAGAATTTGATAAATGAAAATGAAAGCAACAATCTTAATAAATTTTACAAGATAAGCTTCATTACATAAGAAATCTACCGTATGGAAGTTAAGAAAACAAAAGAGGGAGATATTAAATTTAATATATTTGAGGATAGAAACTAAAAAAAAAAAAAAAGAACACCATGTTATTAATGATATTGGGTAACTACTACACATAAGAACAACGTTAAGAAAACAATTGAATATTTGAAAGGTGCAAATAAAAATTATAAGATGAAAATTAGAAGAATTAAGTTTTTAAAGTGAATATGATAGAGATGAGAGATAACTACTGGAACCATACCCAAATTTATGTATAATAGAAATATTCCAAGTGAATACCAATCGTAATTTTTGGATCAATAATTAGAAAAACATTGTATATCTAAATCATACGTCAAGTCTATCAAAACTATACATCAAATACAATTAAAAAATTCAAACTAATAAAATTTGGTTTCATGCAACATTGTCCCTTTGAAGAAAAATCTCATAATTCAAAGGCATAATGTTATGAATTTAGCTGCTAACAGCTGTTAATTTGTGATCCGAAATTCTCATTAGAATTGGTCCAGCTGATGTCACCTAAAGGATCTTATCTATATCCTTAATTTATTCTCTTGATTGAGATATTTTTAGCAACCTCATTTAAAGGATAAAGGAGATCTTTAATTTATTCTCTTGATTGAGATATTTTCAGCAACCTCATTTAAAGGATAAAGGAGATCTTTATTTTATTCTTTCTCTCCTTATTTGGCTGCATGAAAGTAGAATATAAATTCATTGCTATGGTTTGTAATGAAAATAAGCTTGTAAAACTCCATCAATTAATTAATAAAGTTTGCCTTTCTCCCGTGGTTTTTTTCCCGAAAAGGGTTTTTCCACGTTAAATCTTGTGTGATTCTATTCTTTGCTTGCTTCTTTGATCATTTGTTTATTAACAAGTGGTATCAGAGCGCTGGTTCGTTCAACATGGTGTCGTTAAAGTATGATCTTCCGCTATTGGATCGAAACACTCGATTCTCATTGTGGCAAGTGAAGATGCGGGCGTTGCTTGCACAAGCTGATTATGATGATGCATTGGATGGATTCGGGAACGAGATTTGAACTATGGACCGATGATGAGAAGAGAAAGGATCGGAAGGCTTTGTCTCAAATTCAGCTCCATCTACACAATAATATTTTGCAAGAAGTTTTGAACGAGAAGACAGCTGCTTCTCTTTGGCTGAAACTGGAGTCAATTTGCATGACCAAGGATCTCACAAGTAAGATGCATCTCAAACAAAAGCTGTTTCTGCACAAATTGCAAGAGGGAGGTAATTTGCTTGACCATATTTCTGATTTTAAAGAGATTGTTTCTGACTTGGCTGCAATGGAAGTCAAATATGATGATGAAGATTTGGGTTTAATCCTGTTATGTTCTCTGCCGAGTTCTTACTCAAATTTCAGAGATACCATATTATATAGTCATGATACTCTCACTCTAAATGACGTTTATAAAGCCTTGCACGCCAAGGAGAAAATGAAACAACTGGTGTCTTCAAATGGATCAAGCTCTCAAGCCGAAAGCTTGTCCGTTCGTGGCAGGACAAAGGAGAAAAATTCAAATAATGGATCTCGAGGTAAAAGTTCCAATGCCTATAAAGGTCGAACTAAATCTAGAGGCAAATACAAGTCTTGCAAATATTGTAAGAGGGATGGACATGAAATATCCGAATGTTATAAGCTGCAGAACAAGGAAAAGAGAAATGGCACACACAAACCAAAAGATAACAAAGAAGATGAAGTTAATGCCAATTGTGCTCGTAATGATAGTTCTGACAATGAGGTGCTTGTTGTTACCGTGTTTGCTGGATGTGCTGAGATTAAGGATGAATGGATACTTGACACTGCTTGCACTTTCCATATGTGTCCTAATAGAGATTGGTTTACAACTTTAGAACCCATAAATGATGCTGGCTCAGTTTTGATGGGTGATGAATCAGCATGTAAAGTAGCAGGAATTGGTTCTATTCAGATCAAGATGTTTGATGGCGCAATCAGAACTTTAACAGATGTTCGGTTCATTCCCAACATGAAGAGAAATCTGATTTTTTTTAAGTGCTCTTGATGACAAAGGGTACAAATATTCAGGTGGAGGTGGTGTCCTGAAAGTCACAAATGGTTCTCTTATTGTAATGAAGGGAAATCTTAGGCAAACAAATGGCCTTTATTATCTTCAAGGCACTACTGTTTCAGGTAATGCTTCCCCTGTTATCTCAAATAATGTTTCTGATTGTGATACTGCTAATCTTTGGCATATGCGTCTTGGACATATGAGTGAATTAGGTCTGTCAGAGTTGAAAAAGAGAGGACTTCTTGATGGGTACAACGCAGGCAAGCTGAATTTCTGTGAGCATTGCATTTTTGGCAAGCATAAGAGAGTGAAGTTCAACACTGCAGTTCATACAACAGAAGGCATTCTAGATTATGTGCATTCAGACTTATGGGGACCGTCTAGGAAAGCATCCATGGGCGGTGCTTGTTACATGATGACAATTATTGATGATTATTCCAGAAGAGTTTGGCCTTATTTTTTGAAACATAAATCGGAAGCTTTTTCAGCTTTCAAAGAGTGGAAGACTATGGTTGAGAGACAAACTGAAAGGAAGGTAAAGAAGCTTCGGACTGATAATGGGATGGAGTTTTGTTCAGATGAATTTAATTCATTTTGCAAGGCTGAAGGCATTGTTAGGCACTAAACCATACCTCACACTCCTCAGCAAAATGGGGTTGCCGAGCGTATGAACAGGACTATCATTTCTAAGGCTCGCTGCATGTTGTCAAACGCAGGTTTGGATAGACGTTTTTGGGCTGAAGCTGCTTCCACAGCCTGTTATCTCATCAACCGCTCTCCCTCTATTGCTATTGGTAAGAAAACTCCGATTAAGGTATGGTCTGGTTCTCCAGCAAATTATTCTGAATTGAAAGTTTTTGGATGCATTGCTTATGCTCATGTTGATAATGGAAAGCTAGAGCCAAGAGCTGTTAAATGCATTTTTCTTGGTTATAAGTCTGGTGTTAAAGGCTATAAATTATGGAATCCTGAAACAAGTAAGGTTGTAATTAGCAGAAATGTTGTGTTTAATGAATCTGCTATGTTACATGATATTCCATCTACTAATGATCTTGTTGAGAGTAAGCAGAAATCAAATGTCCAGGTGGAGCATATTATTGATTCAGATGCTACATCAAAAGCAGAAATTGAGGGACAGGATGAAGCAACCATTGTTGAGGATCCTCCAGCAGTTATGCAACCACCGCAGCAATCTATTGTAACAAGCAGACCTAGAAGGAATCCAAAACCAATAAGAAGGTTTATTGAGGAAGCAAATGTTGTTGCTTATGCGTGTGTTGTAGCAGAAGAAATAGAAGGTATTGCCGAGCCTTCTTCATATTCTGAGGTTGTTATCTCTAGTGATTCTGATAAGTGGATGGCTTCTATGCATGATGAGATGAAGTCACTTGCAAGAAATGACACTTGGGACTTAATCAAATTGCCTAAAGAGAAGAAACTTATTCATTGCAAATGGGTTTTCAAGAGAAAAGAAGGTGTTTCGCCAAACGATAAGACAAGGTACAAAGCAAGATTAGTTGCAAAAGGTTACAGTCAGATTCCAGGTATTGACTATAATGAAGTTTTTTCCCCTGTTTTGAAACATAGCTCAATTCGCATTTTACTCAGTATTGTTGCTATGCATGATTATGAGCTTCAACAGTTAGATGTAAAAACTGCATTTTTACATGGAGAATTAGAAGAGGATATTTATATGCATCAACCTGAGGGTTTTATCACCCTTGGAAAAGAAAATCTAGTCTGTAAATTAAAGAAATCTCTTTATGGATTGAAACAGTCACCTAGGCAGTGATATAAAAGATTTGACACTTTTATGCTATCTCAAGGTTTTAAAAGGTCCAATTATGATAGTTGTGTCTATTTGAAAATTACTACTCATTCAGCCGTTTATTTGCTACTTTATGTCGATGATATGTTGATTGCTTCAAAAGACAAGGCAGAAATTGAAAATTTGATAAGGCAGTTGAGTAGAGAGTTTGAAATGAAAGATTTGGGGGATGCTAAGAAGATTCTTGGCATAGAGATATCAAGAGATAGAACTTCTGGAAAATTATACCTAAGTCAGAGTGGGTATGTTAGAAAAGTGCTTCGCCGTTTTAATATGCTTGATGTCAAACCTGTAAGTACTCCTCTTGCTGCACATTTCAAATTGTCATCAGCCATGTCTCCACAATCAGATGAGGATATTGAGTACATGTCTAGAGTTCCCTATTCTAGTGCAGTTGGTTCACTTATGTATGCCATGGTTTGTTCGCGTCCTGATTTATCACATGCTTTGAGTGTTGTCAGTAGATTCATGGCCAATCCTGGAAGAGAGCATTGGAAAGTAGTTCAATGGATTTTTAGATATCTTCATGGCACTGCAAATGCTTGTTTGCAGTTTGGTAAATCTAAAGATGAACTTGTTGGTTATGTGGATTCTGACTTTGCTGGTGATTTGGATAAAAGAAGATCATTAACAGGTTATGTTTTCACCATTGGTGGTTGTGCTGTGAGTTGGAAAGCAACCTTGCAAACTATCGTAGCATTATCTACTACTGAGGCCGAGTATATGGCTATTTCTGAAGCATGTAAAGAAGCTACTTGGCTGAGAGGTTTATATTTTGAGCTTTGTGGAGATACATCTTGCATTACTATATTTTCTGATAGCCAGAGTGTTATATGCCTTACAAAGGATCAAATGTTTCATGAGAGAACTAAACATATAGATGTTAGGTATCATTACATTCGAGATGTTATTGCTAAAGGTGGTGTTAAAGTTTGCAAGATAAGTACTCATGACAATTCCGCTGACATGATGACAAAGCCAGTTCCAATTACTAAGTTTGAGCTTTGCTCAAGCTTGGTTGGTGTTACAGTATAGTCTTTAAGGACTATTGGAGTAAGGCAGATATTTATTTGTTGAAGGAGTTCGTTTTTTGTTGTTCATCTTTCTACTTCAAGATGAGAATTCGTCTCAAGGTGGAGATTGTTAATTTGTGATCCGAAATTCTCATTAGAATTAGTCCAGCTGATGTCACCTAAAGGATCTTATCTATATCCTTAATTTATTCTCTTGATTGAGATATTTTTAGCAACCTCATTTAAAGGATAAAGGAGATCTTTAATTTATTCTCTTGATTGAGATATTTTCAGCAACCTCATTTAAAGGATAAAGTAGATCTTTATTTTATTCTTTCTCTCCTTATTTGGCTGCATGAAAGTAGAATATAAATTCATTGCTATGGTTTGTAATGAAAATAAGCTTGTAAAACTCCATCAATTAATTAATAAAGTTTGTCTTTCTCCCGTGGTTTTTTTCCCGAAAAGGGTTTTTCCACGTTAAATCTTGTGTGATTCTATTTTTTGCTTGCTTCTTTGATCATTTATTTATTAACAACAGCAAATTTGCATTCTAGTCAGCGCACTATTGGTACTTTTTCCGAATTTCATGATTTTTTCTACAAAATAAGATCCACTTCCGTATCATGCTTCTATTTGCCTTTCAAACTATGAAATCTTTCAGCGCCTGTTATAGATCAATTGGATAGGCTTATCTACCTTTAACACAAGAAATCTTCTTCGAGTAGTTATGAAGCATAGAGAAAAATGGAAAGACACAAATTACGAAGGACAAAAAGTTCGAAAAAAAGAGATAAAACTTTACATTTATTAGAAGAAAAAAATCGTATACTATACGCATGTGGAATAATCCCAAAAACATATAAACTTATTGGAACTTTTTGGAAATATAAATAAGTAACCAATTCTTATCCAACATTATATGGCAAGTAGCTTTCAAATCTATAATATGTCTAAGTACAAACATTGCTAGAAATATAAAGCCAATTTACTCATCGCTTGCAACCTAAACACCACTTAATCACACAATCAACCAAATCAGGAGCTTCAAACAATATAATTTATAAGAAGAATCATAACATTGAATTCAAAATTTTAATAGTACGTCTATTTCAATACGTAATAGAGTTACGATAATGAATTAAGAAATTTCTAACGTACCATTAGTTAAATGGAAAAATTCATTATGAATAATAATTGGAAATTTTTAATATCTTAATAACAAACAAATCATTATGTAGTACTAAAAAGTTATGATGCTATTTGACAACTATTCGTATGATCAAAAATTCGAAGTAATAGATCTTAAAATCATAATGGTCCTGTTCTCAAGGAGGAATGTCCACGATAAGTACGACAAATATTTTTCCAATTCATTACAATGTCGAGACATCGTTTACTTATAAAAAAAATAGAGTGTTGATATTTTCGCAAATATAGTTTATTAATCAACTTAAAAACAAACAAATAGCAAAATAGTATTTTTATGTGCATTAATATGCATACGATTTTAAAGCCCATATGCATATTCATTCAGTTTGATGAAGAACAAAATGAAGATTTGTAAAATTAGAAAGTAATAGATATTTAAAAACAAAGTTACTCAACCCATAATAGGAATAAAGAAGGATGACATTTATCTATTTAAGGTATGAAACAAATTTGCATAAATTGAAATATGATTGGTGAAGATACGAAAGGATATAATAATAGAATATAATTGAAGGAAATACATACCTAAAATTGAGCAACAAATTGACATATATTCAACCTATATTTATTTCCCATATAATAACGTTGATTTGAAGAAAGGTATTAAAAATTTATCCTATAATATTGATAACAGTGATTGAGAATGGAATTTTATAAATGAAAATGAAATAAACAAACAATTTTAATAAATTGCAAGATAAATTTAGCTTAAGATGAAATCTAAAGCATTAATTATAAGAGAACATAAAAGGGGAAATTTAAGTCCAACATTCTTGAAGATAGAAAATTAAAGAATGGAAACAGTCATTATTAATAACAGTGAGCAATTTTTTTAAGTAAGGACAATGCTATGGTAACTATTGAATACATATTTGAAAGAGGTAAATGAAAACTATAAGTTAAAAATTAGGATAATTTAGTTTTTGAGGTGAAAATGGATAACAGACGCCTAAAAGTAGTTCGTAAAGCAAATCTTAAGGCATAAACCATTGGAACAACATATAGATCATCGAAAATCGTGAAAGTCATTAGTTGTACATAAAACAAAATGGAAGTTTATAAACTTAGAAAGTAATAAAAATTGGAAAACAAAGTTAAAATCCAAAAATAGGAATGAAGAACGGCGACATATCTCTGTTTTAAGGTAGAAATTGAACTAGATTAAGATAGAAATATATTTTTTTTAGTAAAAAAAACAAAAAGCACAATATAATATTTCAACCCATACCTAAAATGAGTTGAATATTACATACATAAAATCAAGTAGTACGTCAACAAATATTCAACCCATATTTAGTTTTTCGTATAATGAAGTAGATTTGAGGGAAGACATTGAAAATTGATATGATAGTACTGACTAAAAATGCGATTGGGTAAATGAAAATGAAAACAACAAACAAACATAACAAAATGCAACATAAATTTTGCTTTAAAAAAAATCTAAAACATGAAAAATAAGAAAACAAAAGAGGATGACGTTAAGTCGGACAGGAATAGAAAATTAAAGAAATAAATGGTCATTATTAATAATATTGGTTAGATTTTGTATTCAAGGAAAATGTTAAAGAAACCATTAAATACAGATCTATAAACCTAAAAAGCAGTGAATACCCGGAAAAGAGCCGATGTCCAAAAATAGGGACGAAGAGGAATGACTTCTGCCTATTTAGAGTAGAAAGTCAATTAGATCACGATTAAGACATGAATTTTGGTGATGAACTAAAAAGCATAACACAATGGAACATAGCTAAAGGAAGGGCATACCTGAAGTTGGACAGAGAATAAATTAGATTAATATGAAAAATATAAATTTTAGTGGAGAAACAAAAAGTATAAAGCAGTAGAACTTAGTCAACCATCCAAACCTAAACTTGATTTGGAAATCGATAACCAGTCAACCAATATTTCTTTTAGGGTGTTGTTATTGACACTCCAACTATTGTTAAGGGGGGGTCATTTTTTAAAAACACTCCACTCTTTGAAAAATTGTTAAGGGGCTACACAAACATATTATTTCACACTACTCAATATTCTCGAATTGCCCCTTCAAATTAAATTAAAATAAAGCTTATTCGACAAGGGAAACCGAACTAAAATAAGTAGTTCGTCACCACTGCACCGAATGCATCACGTAATCAATTATGTATGTATTTGACAGTGATATGTCGAAAATTAATAATCATTTCAGTGCATTGCCTTCGTAATTATAAAATTTAACATATTTATGTCGACCAAAAATAAAAAATTGTTCGATCATATTCCTCCAAAATCGCTTATCCTTTAGGGTTTAGAAAAATCGATATATGCGAATTGAAAAAAAAAATATGGTCCTTGCAATATTTGTTAAGTTAAAATTACCTTTATTTGTTAAAGGGCTACATGTGTAATAGTGTAAAATTACCTTTATTTGTTATGGGGCTACTCTCCTCATTGGTACTCCCCTTAACAATTTTCGAAAAAAATAAAAAACTGGTCACCCCTTAACAATATTAGGAGTGTCAATAACAATGCCCTTCTTTTATAATAAACTATGTTTGAAAGGAGGAATTAACAATTGATACTGCAATATATAAAATAGTAATTGGAAAATGAATTTAGTAAATGAGAATAAAAGCAACCAATAATGCTAACATGTGAGAAATGAAAACACAAGAGTGAAAATGAAAAGGCCACATTTAGGGATAGAATATACAGAAAAGAAACAGTCGTCATTAATGATTTTGAATAATTTTTGCAAAAAAGGACAGTGTGGAAACCATAGAGCAAATGTTTGAAGTGGGTAAGTGAAAAGTTTGAGCTAGAAATCAAGAGAATTCTTGTATTTAAGAAGAAAAGTTAGAAATAAAAATTAAACCTATAGCTAATATTTTTATATTATAAAGGTATATTGTTGTGAAAAAGACGAAACTGAAAGAAAATGAAATATAAAATCCAAAATATTGGTAGAGAAAAAAGTATATAAAGAGAAAAAAACAAATAAGATGAACTTAATTGTATTTTAAAGTTCTGATACCATATTACATTGAAAAATTACCTATTTACTTTAAATTTTTTCATGAAATTGAAAATTATAAAATTATTAAAGTAGAAAATTAAATAAAACCTAGTGAACTTAATTGTATGGAGAAGATGTAGCTAAATCCATGGAAGTATGGATGGAGAAACGTTTGATAACAGTAATAAAGTAAAGAGAAAGAATAATGGTAAATTAATCCAAATAACTAAAGGTAACGTGTTATCCTTGTTATCTTTAATAGGTATAGAGTGTAAATATATATTTATTTTAAAACCAAGGGAGATAATGATTTTCTAAAATTAATTAAACGTGCATACATGATATGAGATTCATTAAGAGGCAAAAAAATACTAATAGCCTTATACACACACACACACACACACACACACACACACATATATATATATATATATATATATATATATATGATAAAATATGGACATATGACTAACAACAATCTGAATTTGTAGATGTTAAAAATATTGGTGTGAAAATATTTAAATATTAGTTGTTGAATTTATATTAGAATGGAGTAGTGCTGGAAAGAAAAATAATAAGGAGCCAAAATTCAAACACAAAGTGTGTAGATTTAAAAGAATTAAAATTAATTCTAGTGAATTTTACGCATATAATAAAATTAATAATGAGATGATAAAGAAGCATTCAGTTGATAATAATTTTAGCAAGTATGTGATAAGAATATAGGGATTGTAAATTTTTAACATTGATCGAGGAATCTCAAATTGTTAATGTCTAAAGTGGGTGGAAGAAACAGTACCGTAGAAAACCAAGAGTTGCATATGTTTTAAACTCACATAAAGAAGCATTCAATTGATAATAATTTTAGCAAGTAGTGAAAAGAATTTAGGGATTATAAGTTTTTAACATTAATTAAGGAATTCTCAAATTGTTAATGTCTAAAAATGGGTGGAAGAAACATTGCTGTACAAAACCAAGAGTTTCATATGTTTTAAACTCACCTTTCCACTATTTATTAATTTCTCTAGACACAGGTTAGCGTACTGATTTTTGAAATATATAGTAGAATAGGTACATGTGACTAACAATAATTTGAATTTTGTAGATGCTAAAAATATAGAAGTGAAAACTTTTGAATATTAATTGCTTGATTTATATTTGAATGGAGCAAGGAAGCAAACTATGAAGAAATAATGCTTAGATTTGAAAGAATTACAATTAATTCTATTAAACTCTATTTATATAATAAAATTAATAATAAGAATGATAAAGAAGCATTCAATTGACAATAATTTTGGCAAGTATGTGAAAAGAAATCGGGATTGTAAGGTTTTAACATTAATAAGCGAAGTTTCAAATTGTGAATGTCTATCAGTGGGAGGAAGGAACGTTACTTTAGAAAACCAAGAGATGCATATGTTTAAACTCATTTTCCACCATTGATTAATTTCTTTCGACACATGTCATCGTATTGATTTTTTGGCAGAAATGAAACCGAAAGGTCTTGGAGGAAGATCGTGCTTTCATATAATATAATAGATGGATTCGTTGCTAGTCGTTGCCCTGCTAGTTTTAAAGTTGTTGCCCGTTGTTGCTAAGTCGCAAAGAAATTGGCAGAACGACTTCTTCTTCCTCATTTCGTTTTTTCTCTCAATCCCTGCCCAAACCTCCTCCCTTCTCAAATTCCCCACCCCCCCTCCACCTCACAAGCCTTCCCTTACCTCTCCTACACCCGGAAGTTCCCCTCTCCTCCTCTCTAGGCTCCAATTCTTCTTCAATCAAGGTATAAACTCTAATTTGCTTTTTAATTACATTTGCTAATTTAAGGTAATTTGTTAGGCTTCGTGTTTGTATTGCCTTATTATATGTATGTATAGTGTAGTTTATTGAGGCCTAATTCTTGTTGTTAATCTATGTATTGCTAGGTTATGTAGTTTGTATCACAATTGAATTATGTGCATGTAAGTTGAATATGTAAGAGTTTTAGGCTTGTTATGGGACACTTAGTGGAAACAGACATAATTAAGTTTATGTTTCCTAAAAATTTATCGGAAACAATATTTAATTTTATAATGAATGATTAGTTTGATTAAGTTTTGAAAAATGTGCTTTTGTGTGATAAACTCTACATACATACAGTTAGAGATTAAAATTAAGTCATTTAAGCTTATTTGGTTTAAACTTTGTTGTTTCATGTAAACGATTGATAATAAGAGCACCAATCGTAATATATTGTATCCATAAACCTTTAGAGTGTTTTTCGACCCCGTCTGATAAGTATTGTGTATGATCGATGTGGATATTCGGTTTGTTAATAGAACGAACATCTATATTCATTGTATATAATATTTGTTGGATTTGTCCTTGTATTGGACAAGTTACAAACACAATAATGAATTTAAATCTCATAAAGTATTTCATTTTAAATGGTTCTCAAAATTTTGAAAGCACTTCCTTTATGTTTCCCTGTATACACGCAACTGTGTACTGTTCAGGTAATTAAAGCGAAATGCTGCCGAAATTTTGTTGAACCGTTTAAATTGAAAATAATAACGTGATTTAATTACGTTATTGTATTTTTAATGAGTGGTAGAATGACCCATCAACAAAATGTCAATGATCAATTAATATAAAACTCACCAATAAAATTGCTTTAATAAAATATCAATGCAAATTTTATCATATTTTTTTCTAGAGCTAGACGGTTGTGTAGAGCGGGTCTACACACCCGACTAATATTATATATATAAAGATAAATACTTAAGCGATCAACAAGCCTGATCGCTGGCCAAGAAACGACAAAATAAGCATGCAAACTGCATGCAAGTGAAGCACGTAGCGCCTAACTCAAGTACACAAACTGACCAACTACAAGTTCAAACAAATATACACATACGATAACAACCCAAACTAACCAACTACGAAACTGAAGAAACCAGATAGCAAACCAAAATGGACACCCACATGCGACGTCCGACAGTACTAACCAAAAGGCAACTAATAAAGCGAGGGAGCTAAAAAAGTAACCGGAGCTGGAAGACGTTACCATGGCCGAGGGAAACGGTGCCGCTGGTGCGAGCCATCTGACTGAACACTGCCAACTGACTCGTCCCAAAGATGCTTGACGTCCATGATCATAGGCAGGAAAGGCTGCACCTGGGTACCAGATGAGAAGGCATTGAGCCTGACACTGCGTCTAACCACTGATGAGGACAAGGCTGGTGCAATCAAAGGAGTTTTTCTTTTGCTGGGTGAGGGAAGGAGGTGGTGGTGTTGAAGCCTGAGGGACAAGCTGCATGTCTGAGGGGCTGGAGTTGGCTGCCAACAGGAAAGGCTCCGATAGGTACAAGTCTGAAAAAGGGTCCCATCTGGGCTCTGAGGAAGGCCAAGGGTCCCATCCCATGGGTCCGATGACCTCAAAGGAACTATCTGGTGTGGCCGAGGGATCTGGGTTGGCAGGAACGGGAATCAAGGATTCGGGAATAGAGGATTCAACAATCATAGCATCAAAACGGTTATCCAGCTTCGCGGAGTAGGAAGGTACAGGGAAAGGAAACTGGAACAGCTCCATCATGAACTTTCTGTTGTTCTCCCTGTGTTTTCCAAGCAACATGTCGTTGGGGTTCAGCGTAGGATGGAAATGATCCCAATCCTCCACCGTAACAACATAGTGGCTGCCGTTAAGGTATACAGAGTATGTACATTGCAAAGTCACTGATTTGAGTAGCCTAAATCTAGCAGAGACAAACCTGAAGTCCACTTGAGCCCAGCTATAGCCGTCGGCATGAAGAAAAAGCCCAACTAGGTAAATCGCATCGGTGAGACAATCATGAAGATGACGAAGGTGAATAGGGAAGGCCCTAATTCTGACCCAAGTAGTGGACTAGAATTCTCTGACGATGGTGGCTGAGACTGGGTCCCATGCTTCTTAGGCAAGAAAGACTCCTGGCTTTTTGAGACAGTGGCGGCTGAGGGCATCGTGGTAAAGCTTAGTTCAAGGGAAGTGGATGAGGTAATTCTGGTCGCCGATTATAACACGTTCCAGTTATAATGGCGGAAGAGGTCGGAGAGAGTGGCGCGAATGGAGGTGAGGGTCCAATAACCAACGAGGATGGAGGCTTTTACGAGGTGAGCAGCATCAGCGGAAAGCACCATTTTAGAAGAAGAAAGTGGAAAGTTGGAATTTTCTGGAGAGGTGGGAATGAATGAGAAGGAGTGGTGGATTTAATGCAAGTAGTTGATGTGATGGTGAGAGAGTGTTGTTCATTGATTGCTGGCACGTGCTTAGAGCGAGGTTGTGATGTGATAGATGGAAGATTTCCTCCAGAGGAATGCGCAGAGGCCTTTGCAGGAATCGGAGCTACCTTTGTTTATATGTTGTTAACCATTCGTGTGCAGCTTTTATTGTCATGACCGAAAAAACCACATCTATAGCAAAACCTTGCGTTCTTGCAATTTTTCGCCATGTGTCCCTTCAATGCACAGTGATAACATTGGCTGTTAATTTTCAAAAATTAAATTGTGCACGCAAAAGATTTGAAAAAAAGGAAGGAGACCCCTTTTAAAAGTTGACGCCAGCGGCGAAGAGCGAGGGGACAAGCTGGACCCACAGACCTTACGCGACAACACTGCTGAGTAAAAAAGTCGTTAAGATTCAGGTGGCATAGGCAGCAGCGGTGGAAGCTTAGCAGGGGGTGTTAGAAGTAGCGGTTCAAAGGCTGGGAGGACTGGAAGATGTTGCTGGGAGGTTAAGCCGGAAGGAGGGGAAGATGACTATTGGCACGGCGGTGGTGGGGTGTAGCTGATGAGAGACTCTGTGATCATCGGGTCTTAGAAGTGCTCTACACAAGGTTGAGCAAGGGGGATCGTGGAAGTGGCATTTAACGGCTGGGAAGGAGGAGGAAGATGAACGGAGGGGTGTACAGGCAGTGCCGACGGTGGATCAACGAGTTGGTGGAAGCCATTAGTGGAAGCCATTGTTTACTCTTTAATTTTATCATACTTTTGAATTATCTACTTAGGATAAATGGATAATTATTTTATTGATCGGAGCTGGATGTACAAACGAATGGAAACCGGAGGCTCAATAAGTGAACAATTTATTAATGGTGTCGGCATGTTTATTGATTTCGCTTTAAGTTATAATGGAAACGATGAAGAATTCATTGTCCATGTAGTAGATGCAAATTGTTAAAGCATTTGATACTACAAATGGTTAGAGTTCATTTGCATTAGTATGGTTTTGTGCTGAATTATTTGGTTTGGGATCGTCATGGAGAATGGTTAGTATCTACTCATGTATAAGTTAGGGAGGTAGTGAATAATGAAATTGCTACGAGGAATCTCATAGAACATATGGTTGAAGATGCTGCACGTTCAATGTTTAATGTTCCACAATTTACTGATGACGATGGTAATGCTGTAGAAGAACCAAATATTGAAGCCAAAAAAATATATTATTTATTAGATGCCGCGAAAAAACCCCTTTGGTAAGACTTTATAAGCGAAACCCAATTACCATTAACTGTTGAATACATTGCGATGAAATCTAAATACAACTTTATAGAAGCTGGATTTACAACTGTTGTACAAGTTGCGAAGCAGCATATGCCTTTTAATAATTTAATGTGCAAAAATCACTATGAAGTAAAAAAATGATGTCGCCTTTTGGTTTACCATATGAAAAAAATACATACATGTCTAAACGGTTGCACGTTGTTTCAAAAAGAAGATATCAATCTTAAGAATTGTAAAATATGTAATCAGGAAAGATACAAACCAAGAAAGAAAAAGGAAAAGGAAGTCTCATATAAACATATGCATTATTTACCTATTACTTTTAGACTTCAAATGTTATATATATCTTCTGTTGCCGCACAACATATGAGATGGCACCGTGTGAGAACACCGAAGAAGCTATGTTAACACACCCAGCTAATAAGGAAGCATGGAAGCATTTTAACCAGAAATATCTCGATTTTGCATCTGGGAGTCGTAATGTTAGACTTGGTTTATGTATGGATGGATTTTCACTAGTTTCTCAATTTGGTGCTAAATATTAGTTCTGCTCTATAATTGTCACAACTTATAATTTACCTCCGTGAATGTATTTGAAACTGCCTTACATGTTTCTTACAGTTGTCGTCTTTGGTCCTAATGATCTGACACAAGGTATCGATGTTTATTTATATTGTTTGATTCAAGAATTTAAAAAAAATTATGGTATTACGTGTAGGAACATATGATATTTCGCAAAAAAAATAAATATAAGAACTTTCGCATGTATGCCTTTTTATTGTGGACAATCTACAGTTTTTCTGTGTTTGCAATGCTTTTGGATTGGAGTACAGCTAGTCGTTTAGCTTGTCCTTACTGCATGAAAGAAACACGACCATTTTCTTTAACCCATAAAAAGAAAATTTTGGGGTTTGATTGTCATCGATGTTTTTTCATATTAATCATCCTTTTAGAAGAGATACTTTTTTATATAGCTAATAAGCATGAAACCTTGAGACTACAGTTTGATCAAGTGAAGATATTTATAAACTTGTAGAGGATCATCCAAAGAAATATGAAATTGGAGAACAAATTTAAATTCAAAGTAAATCATCGATTCATAATTGGTGCAAACAAAGCATATTTTGGTAGTTGTCCTATTGGAAAAATCTCTTCGTTTATACGTGATGCATAATGAGAAAAACATGTTTGACAATGTGTTTAATACAATTTAGAAAATCGAAGGGAAGACGAAAGACGTTTTGAAATCAAGACATGATATCGAAGTAATATGTAATCATCTTGAGCTTCATATAAAACCAAATGACAGACAAAAGCGTGTTGTGAGCTAGACAATAATCAAATTAAAATACTTTTAAAATCGGTGGAAGGATTAAGATTCCTAGATGATATATATCCTAATCTTCGTAGATGTGTCAACTCTAAGAACAATAAACTTAGCGGGATGAAAACCATGATTGTAATGTTATGATGGAAAATTCATTGTCTGTTACTTTCAAAGAACAGTTGCCCATAAAAGTTTGGATTGTTGTAACAGAACTTAGTCTGTTTAATAAAGAGCTGCTACATTAAAAGTTGATCATCTATGTAAACTTGAGGAAGAAATCCCGTTGCTATACAAACTGAAGAAAAAAAATATTTCCTTCAGGTTTTTCAACGTTATGGAGCATTTACCAATTCCACTTCCATTAGAAGCATGTCTTCAACGGTCCATGCAATATGGATGGATATATCCATTTGAAAGGTATACTAATATTTAGTTCATTAAATATTGATTAATTAAATGTATAAAAAAATTAATTTAAAATAATTCTTACTGGGTACTTAAATCATCTAAAGAAAAAATTGAGACAGAAAGCTCGAGTTGAAGGTTCGATTTGCAAATCATACATCGAAGAAGAAGCTTCGTTTTTTCTCTTATGATTTTAGTGACCATGTGAACATATCATTTGAAAGTACTATGCATAACGATGAAGGCACTGATCGAGATGATTATCAAACGACTTTATCAATTTTTAAAAAATATGGTCGGCCTTCTGGTATATGTGTGGAAATAAGGCTAGATGATAGAGATTATTATGCAACACACACATATATTCTTCTCAACTGCTCTGAAGTTGCATTGTTTGTTAGGTAATAAAATTATGTTAGCCATAATACATTTATCTGATGTATACATGTGTACGTACAAATATGCACATGTGTATCTTAATCATAACATGTAAAATTTGTTCTATAATTGCAACATTTACGAATCACAACATCCAAATGGCGACATCGACAAAGAATTCGCTAGCTGGTATTCTAGTTACGTTTTTGATACAACAAATTGTATTGTAGACGAAAAATTGAAACATTTAGCCATGTGATCAAAATGGAAAGTGAAGGCATATCCAATATTTTTTGTCAATGGATATAAATTTAATACCAAAGAATACAGTGCTGAAAAATTAATCAACAATACGGGTGTATTTGTTAACGGTAGTGATCGATGATCCAAATGACCATATAAATGATTTTTATGGCGTGTTAAACCAGATTTTGCAATTGACATATTTCACACGACCCGCAGAAGAAGTATTTTGGTTTAAATGCAACTAGTTCAGCAACAATTTAGGTTCTGAAATCAATGTGCATCCAAAGTATAATCTTATAAAAATAAAACATATTTCACATTATTATAAGTACAATCGTTTTGTACTTGCTAAACTGTCTCTTCAAGTTTGTTACGCTCCTTATCCATCTCTAAGAAGAGACAAAATTGATTGGTCGGCTGTTTTTAAAACAAAGACAAGATTTACTTTTGATGGACGGAATGTTCCTAACGAACAAGCTTATCAAGCAGATGTCGAGCGAAATAGAGGAATGGTAATAACCGACGATTAAACATATTTTGGACCTCTAAACGATGAATCAAATGCATTAATTGAAGCATTTGAGACCACAGAGGAACAAAATATAGAGGACAAAATAGTATCAGAATCCAAAAATGAGGAGGACTAATCAATAATCCTTATGTTAAGAAGGTAAATCCATTTTTTTTTTAATGTTACGTTGTTTTCATTAAAACGATATGTTATACTAATAAGATAGTGTTTGTTTTACATGTAGTATCGCAAAGTATTCCTATGTTATGTCATAATGCTTGTTTTACGTAGTCTTGTTATGTTACAATGTTTGTTTGTAGCAGGTACTACAGATATGACATCACATAGACGTACATCTTTACATTCTGGGTCTCCTTCTGCTTCTCATCCTCCATCAGGTTGTGATGGAGGTGGTCCATCACAGAAGATAGCACTCCTGCAGTGTGGCTTCAGCAAAAAGGCAATGGAAGATAAGTATTAAGTTTCAAATATAAATTGTATTTATGTACACTATATTATAAATATATATATATATATAGTAGCCATGGAATACTAAATGTTTTTTTTTGTTTAACACAATGTTTTTGAGTTAGAGCACTCCACCATAGTCCTGGGGATATCATAACAGGATTACATGAGTCACATAACGTCATGTTGGCCTAAGTGGACGTTAGTATCAGATAATGTTAAGGAGACTATCTGGCGGGATTTTTTAGCACGTATGATATATCAATTATTACATTAAGTAGTCATGCTCATATTTGATCAATTCATGTTTACGCTATTTCTCATAAATGAGGGTTCAGTGGACATCCAAGAAACAGGTATTCCACTCATTTGACGCAATTGGAATAGTAAAGTTGCAAAAAAAATACAGAGAAATATTAAACGGCATAAAATCAGCTGGAAAAAAGCCGAATTGGATGAGCGCTAATGTATGTGATGATCTTCACACTAGGCGGAATAATATAAATTTTAGGTAATTAGTGCATATTTAATTTAAATTGTTTTGCTCAGTTCGTATATAAATTAGACTTAAACATGTTTTATTTATCTTAAATTTATAGGCCGAGTCTCAGAGAAATTCAGCAAAAAGAACAAGAATATCATTACACATCGCGGTGGTTCCAAGTTGTTCCAGCATTATCGCGAGGATTTGGTATATTTATTAATTAAATAGTTAAAGATTTTAAGTTTTAAGTTGTTAAAAAATGGACAACATAACAATATGTAATATATATTTACATTTATGCATATTTCAAGAGAGACAACGTGGTGCTCCTATATTGTATTAGGATGTTTTCATGCATACACATGTGGTGAATTAAACTGACGATTCAGGCTCAGTTTCCTACACCTCGGGCCATGTAAGAAAGCACGTACTGCATATGTAAGTATAACATAGTTAGCTTAAAATTATAATTTAATTAAAATAATGTTATCTAAATTCAATTGTCCTTTGCATAACAGGAACGGTTCCTACAACAACAGACACAGTGGCTTGAGGAGACTGGACAGGCCGACTTGATTGCTGATGTGGAAGATTTGATTTTTGAGACTGTTATGTATCCACCAACCCACAACAAGTGTTATGGTTTCGGGAACCAAGCGGTAGTAGAAATTAAAATTTAATAGAAACTGAAATTGACTTGAATTGCTATTATCAAACACTAAAAATCTGATATTGTAATTACAGGTAAAGACATCTCTAAAATCGTACCAAAGGTATCAGGACAAGGAGGAGATTATACAGGTACGAGCCCAGATCGTCGAGCTTACTGAGCATAATCGCGCCATGAAGAATAGATGGAGCAGCTTAACTAGCATTTGGCGAAGTTCATAGCCCAATACGGTACGTTTCCTTCATCATTTGGTGGTTACGGAGGAGAGACTTGAGGTAGGTTTGTTTTATTTTTGTTATATATATACATATACCTTTTGAGTGGGTGAGAATTTGCTTAATACATTATGACGGTTTGTATATGTTGTTTCTGTGGTGGTGATGATGGTTTAGATGTTTTGTTGGATGGTTTATTTTGATTTGATGAGGTTGGTTTGATGGGTGTTTGTAAATATTCGTTTATGTAACGACCTGTATTTTGATAGATAATAAATAATTTATTTAATTACTGAAATGATGGTTTGGTAATTTAAAATGACCAGAATTAAATAATATTGAATATTTAATTAATATGAATAATAGAATAATATACTTAATTTCCGAAATAGTCAGAAATAAGGGAATTCACAGTATTGTGTGAATTGGATTATTTACAATATATAATTTAGTTTAGAATTGAATTATATTAACGAATATATTATATAAACAACAATTGAACGTATAATTATATTATAATTATAATCGAGCCCGAAATAGCGCAGCAGTTCGTAATTTGGCGATTTGAACTTCAATTAAATATACATAATCCGTTTTAAATCGGATTTATGTGAAACAAGAAACATTCGGAGCTGGTGAAGTATATTTTTCTAATGGAAGAGAAAAATCGGGATTTCATTGTGTAATTTTGATTTACGATCAAATCAAATTTTAAAATAGCCGCTGTGGAAGTCCTTTATAATTTATAACAATTTATTTATATTATAGAAGGATTTTCAATATAAATTAAATACTGATTTAATCAGGATTTGAAATGTCGAGTTAGAAATTCATATAGGAATATTTTAGAGCCGTATTATATTATGTGTGAATAAATACGATAATATTTATTTAAAATGTTTAATTTAATTATTTTTAAATATATTAATATTTAAATGGGTTTATTTAGAGCTTTAAAAATAGCCAGTTGTGCAAACGAACTCCGTTTTCGATGAAACTAATTTTATTGGATCCTGAATATTAAACTATTGCTAGATTTCAGTTTTCGCGATTTTTGGAGTCAATATGTGGCCGTACGGGATTTAAATGTGATAAATAGCCAATAATTTGACATTAAAAATACGTTGTGTGAGCAAACGAAATCAGAATTCGACGAAACCAGTTTCGTTGGGTCTGTATGTCGAACTACAGCTGCATGACAATTTCCATGATTTTTGGATATCGTATGTGATCATAGGGATTAAACAGCATATATCGACAGTGATTAAATAAAATGGAATGTAATAATCGAATATAAAATTATTAAATATATCTTATAAATACCCAACATCTTTCTAAACCTAATTCATTATTTCTTCTGCTCAATGCAAATTCAGGCCGCTACTTTTCTTCTTACAGCATCATATCGTAGCTTAAAAAATTCTAAATAAATCAAAATAAAATCCTATAATTCACAAAAGATATGCATATGGAATCGCGAAGGAGAGGGCTTTAATTTGGTGATAGTTTATTTGCATGCGATGCTGGTTTCTATAACTCAAAACCTTCACAGCGTATTCTAGGGTTCGAGATTTGGGAAGGTGCAAGCATTAATTCAAGGAATGGAGGTTGTATTTGGAATCGCGATGGAGTTTAACAACGTTTGGGAAACGTTGGTGGTTTTCGATTGAATTTTGGGTCGGTACTGTCACTGTACAATACCGGGAGAGTGCAAGTTCGGAAATGGAATGAGGACATCGAGAATTACGTTGTTTTTATGACTGCATGGAGGAGGTAAAGATGAGTGTTGTGAAGATTTTACACTGGATTTTTATTGAGTAAAGTGGAGAGGTAAAGGGAGTTAAGTATGCTAGGTTGGGAGTTCACTGTAGCGTGTATTATCTGGGAGAAGAGGAGTGCAGATGAACAAAATGGCGATGGAGTTGTTGAGGATTTGATGAGAATTTGATTGGTCTATTTTATTTGTGGATTAATGAAATATGAAAGGAGGTTTGATGCGATGAAGGGTGCGGTAATGGTGCGTGGATGTGCTGAAGGAGGACCGGGATTCAGTGATTTGGAGAGGACAGGGAAAATGGGTTTGGGCTTTAAAATTAGTGGATAGGCCAGGTTATAAAAGGGGTGAGTCCTGGTTGTTTATAAATTTAGTTTAATTTTATTTTATATAATTTGTATAACTTGTAAAATATATAACTTTTCCATACGGTATCAGAATTGGACAAAACTGGATCCGTTAGGATCATATGGACGGTGGCTACACAATGAAGCTGACTAGGAGTGAATTGGAGCTCGTTATAATTTGTGATGAAATAAATTGTCTGTCAGAATCAACCGACAATTATCATTATTTAACGATGATCGTCCAATGTGAGTAAATCTCACTAACATTGTACAGTTTATATTTTTATAAATATAATCTAGTATTGATAAATGATGATTGATTGCTGCGTGTTGATTGTTTGGTTGAATTACTGATTTATTGGTTGAAATTGTAGATAATGAGATATATATATATATACATATAAGTATATATAAATTGTTATTTATATATTGATTCTGTTTATCAGAATATTTCATATAGGAATGAAATTGATGTTAATTATATTATTTAACATCTGTGAACGCAGAGAGACAGGTTGGAGGGATCCAACTGGATTCATCAATATTATAATACTGTTTGTTTTCATATATTGTGATATACGATGTGATATAAAATCTGTGATTGATTATGATGACACTGGTCATGTTATTTGGTATTTTAAATACCAAATGAAATACTGGAATGTAAAAAGGAATTTTTCAAAGTGAATATTGAAAATGAAATATTTATATATGAAATTAATAGGATATTATAAAAGGTAATATTTGGAAAAAAAATATTGGAAAATATGATTAAAGAAATATTTGGTAAATAAATAGAAATATATAAAAGGATTTATATAAAATAAATAGAATTATATAAAAGGGTTTATATAGAATAAATAGAAATATATAAAGGGAAATATAAATGAGATTTAAGTGTTAGAAATAAAAAAGGTGACTTGAATGAATAATTCTACAAATAAAAATATAAACATAATGTGTGTTTGAGATATTGTTTTTAAATACGAAATCAAACTGTTTTGATTGCAAATAAGAAATATTATTCACATTTAATGTGAATAAAGGATTTAAGTTAATAGTTTGCAAATAAAATACTATAAAGGAATTTGGGGTTTGAACTAGGAATTTAAATGGATTACTGAAATTAGAAACTGACTAGAAATTAGTTGAGTTGAATGGCTTTCTGGGTATCGATCTGATGTTGATTTCGGCCTTCAGGGTTTATGCTTGGGAAGTTGTTCTCTTACTAGTTTACAGTTAGAGACTAATAGAGATGGGAAGATATTGATACGTGAATCAGAAATGGGAACGTTTTCCAACGTTAATAACGTATATTTTCTAATTTTAGAAAATAAGGAATTGATGAATATATGGAAACGATAAATGGGAAAATGGGGAAATAAAATGATGATTGATCGCTAAGATCTCCATTTGGGAATACGACCGTTGTTTGTGCACATGTTTTCCTTTGATAGTTAAATCACCGACTATCAAAGATTTTGACCATTTCCATTGTCAATACGGAGAGACCGGGATCAAATATATTATCTGAAAACCACTCCGTATGGCATTAGCATTGCGAAACAAATATGATGAAGATAATTGAAGACGGAGTTATGCAAGGACTGTTCGGTAAATCCTAGGTAGAAATCGCCTAAGATGAATTTACAGAATAGTGCCTTCGGTTTGTCCAGTCCCAGGATGACCTGCATGGAAGAATGTCTGACAGAATATATTTAATAGATCGCGTAAGTTGATCTCTTCAAACGTATTTACGTTTGATGGCGGAGGAATTCGTTTCTCTTAGCTGTATACCCGTGGTATTTTTGGAGAAATCAATTTATGATTTGGCGGGTATGACGATGCGACATTCAAAGTGAATGAAGATGTGGTTTGTAAAGGGTACGATTTGGCCTCTAGCCTCACAACCGGAAATTGTATAAAATCGGGTTGGTCGCATGGCTAAGTGGTTAGCTACCAATTAGGGTTTAATGTCACCTGATCTAGAGAAATTCCATTTAATTCTATAATCAATTTCGATGCTATCCCTTTTGGGAAACGGTTGCTGATCCCAATCGTTGGTGATAATACATTCGGTACACTCAAGATTAATGAGTGACCGGTCATGTTTAGCCTGGGTTATGAGATGTTCTTGTTGAACCCGGTGTATTCCTCTCTAGAGATACACTGTTGAAAGGTGGTCCCATACATTGCCAGTTGGAATCCATTTCCCAATAAGCGCCCACGGTTTTTGATTTTATATTATGTATGTGGAACGTGAGATGAAAGCGTTCTGCTAATGGTTATTTAGTTGTGGTTGATAGACATTACTATAATATCAAAAGAATTTTGATATAAAGATTTTCGTTCTTTCAAAAGGATTTTTGAATGATAAATCAAGTGTTTTGGATTCTCATAAGAAAAAAACCCATTCCGTGTTATACGGCGTGGTCTTATAAGATATCATTTATTTTCTCAAGTTGTTTTAACTTGTTTACTCACACCAGTCCCATGACTAACCTGGAGTTTATTTTGTTTTGTTTTCCTTAAAATCTTGGGTGCCCAATTTTGTATGGGCAGTCAAGTAGTCAGGATTTTTCAGATATACTGAGAGCTTGGAGCATGAGGCTTCAGGATTATGTAGCAATTATTTATTTCCACTGTGTTGTAAGTTTTGTACTATGATAAATGTTATTGTGTGTATATATATATACACTGTTTTATTTCAAAGTTATGTTATATTTTATTCGTTCCGCTGTGAGATTCGTGTTACTTTGATGTGTTATATGTTCTTCTTCTTCTTCTATTCTAATTTTCTATCTTATATATTCTCACCCTCTAACTTCTTTCATTAACTATCCGGTATTTCCGATGCTTGGATAGTCGACATTGAGTTTTTGTTGATAACCAGGATCGCGAAAACCCGGGTCGTTACAGTGGTATCAGAGCTAAAGGTTTAGTTATTTCCTTAGCTCTGTGGTGTGACTCAGTAGAGATAGGGTTAGCAATACCCTAGATTGAGTTTGAGCATATATATACGAGTGAACGTATTTGTTATTTGATATAAAATGGTTTTATATTGTGGAGATTTGTTGGTTGAGTTGTTTACGAGTTTTGGTCAATCAGTTTGATCCACTGTAACGGTAGGGGATTATAAACACTCGAATACGATGAACCAACACTGTATGTTTTGAAAAGAGGGTAAATGAAATAATTTTACCCAAAATATATTTTGATATAAGAAAAGTATAGATATTTGAAATATTATAGTATATTGTATGTATTGGTTGTGATTATAATCAGATAAAATTTTAATTGAAATGGTTATGTAAATAACCAATCAAAATTCGTATAAGTATTACGAAATGATTTAAATCAGAATCAGAATTAAAATTCCGAAAACATGAAAATTGTTTGTAAATGGAATTGAATTAAGAATAAGAGAATTTTAAAATCCTGGGAGAATTTAGAAATGTTTTCCAAGCACTGGGAACGATATTTTGAATTGATTTCAAAATGAAATTGTTTAAATATGAGTTTGAAAGGTGATATAGTATTGAACTCACTTCAGTAGCTGGAAAATAACGCTGATGATGTTGGCCACATCATCAGTGTTCATTTTCAAGTTGTAAGTGACGGATTACTACCAAAAATACTGTTTTGAATTGTTTTAAGGAAACAAGTCGTTTTGAATTCTGAAAAAGGAATATTTGATTTTTGGAAAGATAAGCTGTTTAAAACTCCCAGGAAAATTGTTTTTAATTAAAAACAAATTTAAAGAAAATATGCGAAAACAAATATGAATTAAATTGAAATCAATTAACTGGAAATTTAATTGAAATATAATATGTCAAGTAGAAAGATTTTGAATTGTGAGATAGGTATCTGAAATGGCATTGGATCGGTGAGTTAGTAGTTTAGAATCGAGAATGGAACTCGAGTTTGAAATGAAATTTGGTTGGCGTATAAGTGAATAATTGTTTTGAGAATGAATTGATTGGGATTTGATTGGGATGACATTGGTATATGCAGAATTGGTGACAGATGGAAATGATATAATGATATGCCCGACAAAAAGGTACAAGTTTATATTCTAATTGGGTATGAGATTTTTGTGAGTCGATTTGGCAAGTCGCTTGGCTATGTGATTTTCTTTTAGGTTGGAGAGGGACTAGAGAGGTGAGTTGTAGTTGTACCGATTGAGCCGTACAAAGGAGGTGCTGGCGAAATTTTTCAGAAATTTAGGAAGTTAGAAAATTTTCAGGGTTTTTGATTTTTTTTTGATAATATGAATTAATTAATATTTCAGTTGAAATAAATTGGTTCAGTTGAAACTGAAATTTAAGAAGTAAACAAATAATTTTTAACCCAGTTAATAGGGTTTGTTTTCTATCTTAGCAATTTCGAGGACGAAATTATTTTAAGGGGGGAAGAAAGTAACGACCCGTATTTTGATAGATAATAAATAATTTATTTAGTTATTTAAATGATGGTATGGTAATTTAAAATGACCAGAATTAAATAATATTGAATATTTCATTAATATAAATAATAGAATAATATATTTAATTTCCGAAATAGTTGGTAATAAGGGAATTCACACTATTGTGTGAATTGGATTATTTAAAATATATAATTCAATTTTGAATTGAACCATATTAACGAATATATTATATAAATGACAATTGAACGTATAATTATATTACAATTATAATTGAGCTCGAAATGGTGTGGCAGTTCGTAATTTGGCGATTTGAAATTCATTTATATATACAGAATCCGTTTTAAATCGGATTTATGTGAAACAAGAAATGTTCAGAGCTAGTGAAGTATAATTTTCTAATGGAAGAGAAAAATCGGGATTTCATTGTGTAAATTTTGATTTATGATCAAATCAAATTTTAAAATAGTCGCTATGGAATTCCTTTATAATTTATAACGATTTATTTATATTATAAAAGGATTTTCAATATAAATTGAATCCTGATTTAATCTGGATTTGAAATGTCGAGTTACAAATTCAGATAGGAATATTTTAGAGCCGTATTATATTCTATGTGAATAAATACAATAATATTTATTTATAAATATTTAATCTAATTATTTTTAAAAATATTAGTATTTAAATGGGTTTAATTAGGGCTTAAAAAATAGCCAGTTGTGCAAACGAACTCCATTTTCGACGAAACTAATTTGTTGAGTCCGGAATATTAAATTTTTGCTAGATTTCAAATTCCGTGAATTTGGAGTTAGTATGTGGCCGTATGGGATTTGAATGTGAAAAATAGCCAATAATTTGACTTTAAAAATACGTTGTGTGAGCAAACGAAGTCGGAATTCGACGAAAACAGTTTTGTTGGGTCTGTAATGTCGAACTGTAGCTGCATGCCAATTTTCATGATTTTTGGATATTGTATATGATCACAGGTATTTTTAAACAGCTTACATCGACAGTGATTCAATAAAATGAAATATAATAATTGTATATAAAATTATTATATATATATCCTATAAATACCCAACATCTTTCTAAACCTAATTCATTACTTCTTCTAGTCAACGAAAATACAAGCCGCTACTTTTCTTCTTACATCATCATATCATGGCCTTCAAAAATTCTAAATAAATCAAAATAAAATCCTATAATTCACAAAAGATATGCATATGGATTCGCGAAGGGGATGGCTTCAATTCGATGATAGTTTTGTTGCATGCGATGTTGGTTTCTACAGCTCGAAAACTCCACAGCATATTCTAGGGTTCGCGATTTAGGAAGGTGCAAGCATTAATTCAAGGAATATTTGGAATCGCGATGGAGTTTAACAACGTTTGGGAAACTTTGGTGGTTTTAGATTGAATTTTGGGTCGATACTTTCACCGTGCCGTACTGGGAAAGTGCGAGTTCGAAAATGGAATGAGGACGTCGAGATTTACGTTGTTGTTATGATTGCATGAAGGAGGCAAAGACGAGTGTTGTGAAGATTTTACACTGAATTTTTATTGAGTAAAGTGGAGAGGTGAAGGGAGTTAGGTATGCTAGGTTGGGAGTTCACTATAGCGTGTAATATCTGGGAGAAGAGGAGTGCGGATGAACAAAATGGTGATGGAGTTGTTGAGGAATTTGATTGGTGTATTTTGTTTGTGGATTAATGAAATATGGAGGGAGGTTTGATGCGATGAAGAGTGCGGTAATGGTGCGTGGATATGCTGAAGGAGTACCGGGATTCAGTGATTTGGAGAAGACAAGGAAAACGGGTTTGGGCTTTAAAATTTGTGGATGGGCCAAGTTATAATAGGGGCAAGGCCCGGTTGTTTATAGATTTAGTTTAATTTTATATAATATGTATAACTTGTAAAATATATAACTTTTCCATATGGTATAAGAATTGGACAAAATTGGATCCGTTAGGATCGTATGGACGGTGGCTACACAATGGAACTGACTAGGAGTGAATTGGAGCTCGTTACAATTTATGACGAAATAAATTGTTTGTTAGAATCAACCGACAATTATCGTTATTTAACGATGATCGTCCAATGTGAGTAAATCTCACTAACTTTGTACAGTTTATATTTTTATAAATATAATCTAGTATTGATAAATGATGATAGATTGTTGTCTACTGATTGTTTGGTTGAATTGCTTATTTATTGGTTGAAATTGTAGATAACGATATATATATCGTTAATTATATATTGATTCTGTTTATCAGAATATTTCATATACGAATGAAATTGATGTTAATTATATTGTTTAACATCTGTGAATGCAGGGAGACAGGTTGGAGGGATCCAACTGGATTCCTTAATATTATAATACTGTTTGTTTTCATATATTATGATATACGATGTGGTATAAAATCTGTGATTGATTATGACGACATTAGTCATGTTATTTGGTATTTTAAATACCGTACGAAATACTGGAATGTAAAAAGGAAATTTTCAAAGTGATGAAATGAAATATTTACATATGAAATAAATAGGATATTATAAAAGGTAATATTTGGAAAACAAATATTGGAAAATATCATTAAGGAAATATTTGGGAAATAAATAGAATTATATAATAGGATTTATATAAAATTAATAGAATTATATAAAAGGGTTTATATAGAATAAATAGAAATATATAAAGGGAATTATAAATGAGATTTAAGTGCTAGAAATAAAAAAGGAGATTGGTATGAATAATTCTGCAAATAAAAATATAAATATAATGTGGGTTTGAGATATTGTTTTCAAATACGAAATCAAACTATTTTGATTGCAAAGAGAAATCTTTATTCACATTTAATGTGAATAAAGGATTTTAGTAAATATTTTGCAAGTAAAATATTATAAAAGGAATTTTGGTTTGAAATAGGAATTTAAATGGAATTACTGGAATTAGAAACTGACTGGAAATTAGTTGAGTTGAATGGCTTTCTGGTATCGATCTGATGTCGGTTTCGGCCTTTGGGGTTTATGCTTGGGAAGTTGTTCTTTTACTAGTTTACAGTTAGAGACTAATAAAGGTGGGAAGATATTGACACGTGAATCAGAAATGGAAACGTTTTCCAAAGTTAATAATGTATATTTTCTAATTTTAGAAAATAAGGAATTGATGAATATATGGAATCGATAAATGGGAAAATGGGGAAATAAAATGATGATTGATCGGTAAGAGTTCCATTTGGGAATATGACCGTTGTTTGTACACATGTTTCCTTTAATAGTTAAATAACCGACTATCAAAGATTTTGACCATTTCCATTGTCAATACGGAAAGACCGGGATTAGATATATTATTTGAAAACCACTCTGTATGGCATTAGCTTTGCGAATCAAATATGATGAAGATAATTGAAGACGGAGTTATGCAAGGACTGCTCAGTAAATCCTAGGTAGAAATTTCCTAAGATGGATTTACAAAATTGTGCCTTCGGTTTGTCCAGTCCCAGGATGAGTTGTATGGAAGAATGTCCAACAGAGTATACTTAATAGATCGCGTAAGTTGATCTCTTCAAACGTATTTATGTTCGATGGCGGAGGAATTCGTTTCTCTTAGCTGTATACCCGTGGTATTTTTGGAGAAATCAATTTGTGATTTGGCGGGTATGACGATGCGACATTCAAAGTGAATGAAGATGTAACAACCCGGAAAATCTGAACCAGTTTAAAATTTTTAAATTGGCTAAAATATTGGAATTTAAATATTTAAATAAATATTTTAAATAATAACGATGAAAAGTATGGTTGAATCGAAGTTTGAAAATAAATATAATTAATTTTAATTATAAACAAGGCCTGAAATGGCGCTGCAGTTTCAAAAATTGAATTTAAACTTTAACTAACTGTACCAGGTGCAAAATAAAACGGATTTGGGTGAAACCAAAAATATTTAAATCTGTTAGTGAATATCTTTCTAACAAATATGAAAAATCAAAGTTTCATTGCGGGAATCAAAAGTTATGGCCAAATGAGATTTCAGAAAGGTCGCTATAGAAATTACATCGCCCTTGAAAATAGACATTTTGCACACGACCTCAGAATTCGACGAAACCACTTTTGTTGGATCCGGGATGTCAAATTATTGCTAGGTTTCAAATTTCATAATTTTTGAAGTTAATATGTGAGCGTGGCGAAGGAAAATGTGTTTTGGTCAATTACAGTTAAATTGGATCGACCATGGCCATTTTTCAAACGGTCTCAGAATTCGACGAAACTAGTTTCGTTGGGACCGTAGCGTCGAAACATAGCTAGATTTATTTTTCGGGAATTTTTACAATCAGTGTGTGGCCCCGGCAAATTGAAATGTACGTTCAAATTAAATATTGAATGTTTTATATTTTAATTTAAAGGAAAACTGACTGAAACGGTTGAATGGGCTTTCGAAACATATCCCATTGTGTTCGGAATGGGAGTATTTGGCTAGGGGCGATAGTCATTGGGTTCGGATTGGAGTTCGTTTGGAAAATCACATTTAAACGAATTAAAATAATAAAAAAATAAAAAAATAAATTTTCTATAAAAGACCAAAGGAAAACCCTAACCCTAGGGTTACATACGCAGCCGCCTCCCATTTAAAACAACGGATGATTTGCTCCGAAACATTTCCCTAAAATTCTCACACCACAGTTCGAATTGGATCTCACCCCAAAACAGAAATTAAAGTACTTCGTTCAATCTTCGTTTCTATACGGGAAAGATCGCCTCTCGTCGACAATGGGACTCGAAATCGAGGTTTGAAGTCGCGCCGTACGAAGCCAATTTGGGGCTCCAGGTGGCGATCGAGTTCGGTGGAAGGGGGCGCTCGAGGTGCGGCTAGCGGTGGTGCAACTCGTGGAGGAATCCGATCGTCTCCACGGTGAAGGAAGCAGTGGCGGTAGACGGAAGATGAAATCAACAGTGGGTTTGACATTAAAACTGAAGGGAGGGAGGTAATTAAAATATTAACAGTTTTTAAACGTTGTTAATGAAGGTAAATTAATTTTAATTATTTCAGAAAGTAATTAACACGTTGAATGCAATATCTTTTTCGTATGTTGTCGAAATCCAGTGAAACAAGAGACGCCGGGACCGTGAGGACGTCTTCTACATTTTAGAAGAGACCGCATATTTTTCTTAGCCTTCTGCAATTTTTGGTGGAGTGGAACCCAGTGTGAGATTTCTAAATTATAAACGATATGGAAAACAACGATGTATAAATTATATAGTCGATGTGCGTTGTACACCTCATGTATAAGCGTTGTATAGGTTGTATGTTCGATGTATAAGTTATATATGCGTTGTAAAAATTATATGTGCGTTGAAATGAATTGAAGTGAATTGAAATATATTTATATACGAATATATATATATATATACACACTCCCCTCGTCCACAGACCATGGACGATATTTATTGGTTGTGATATTGTTTGGATTATTTGGTTGATGTGAAATTGGGTGAATAATACGAATGGTTGATAGAATTGTCTGTGGTTGAGAATGATTGATTGTGGTTGAAAAATACCCATCTATGGTTGAAAACAAACTTAGAATAGATTGTGGAAATGAAAATAAAACATGTCGCCTATGTGCGAACTAGGTGCATGAATCCCCATTGTCAAAAGCTGCGAGGCATTAAGGTAGAGCGAGGAGCCGTACTAGGGATGGCCCCGGTTTTAACTACCCTGCCGTTATGCTGCCGAAATTTTCAATAATATTCATGTGTTAGAATTATTTTCATGTGTTGAAACTATATTCACATGTTGAATAAAAATTCATGTGTTGAACGACATTCATGTTTTGAAATAAATTGTTTTATAATAAAAATCATATTTTTATCATCTATATGAACTATATAAAATAGTCGTGTTTTGAAATAAATTGTTTTACAATAAAAATCACATTTTTATTATATACATGAACTGTTAAAAATAGTGAAGTGTTGAAATAAATGTCGGTTGGATAAAAATGTCATTTTCGTCAAATATATAATGTGGAAATCGTTTTGAAATCAAAGGAAGAATTATATTTATATATTTATATAAATATAATTAAAATATAGTGAATAACGACGCTGTAGTTCGTATTTTGAAATCGTGAATTCAAACGATTAGTGCGGGAGATCCGACCATCGAATTTTCCCGAAACCATAACCGCTGGGTTTGCCTTAGGAATATCTTTCCAATGGCACCAACTTTGTAAAGATCCAACGGTTAGATTGTCTAGAATGTTTAATTCAAATCTGAAGAAAAACAGCACCAGAATCGATTATATATATATATATTTATAATTAAATTAAATCGAATAACGATGCTGTAGTTCGTATTTTGAAATCGAAACTTCAAACGATTAGTGCGGGAGATCCGACCGTCGGATTTTCCCAAAATTGAAACCGTTGGATTCGTTTCGAAAAGATCTTTCTAATGATATAAATTTGTGAAGATCCAATGGTTAGATTTTCAGATATGTGTAAAGCAAATCTTTAGGAAAACAGCGCTACAGACGCGTTATGGCCTGAAGCGCTGTTTTGAATAAACTGGCTATTTTTAAATAGACAAAAATAGCGATAAATCGTGATAAAATATTATAAACGATATGGAATGGAAATAAATAGAATTATCTTGGTTTATGTGATATTTGATGGTTGAATGTGTTTGGCGTGAAAATTACACTAAAGAACAAAATTAGTGATATCGAATAATTTAACCATTGAAATGAATTTATTTGAAATTCTAAATATACGTGAATTATTTGAAAAGGCCGAGTTAATTCTCATTTCAAATAATTGATCGACGATTGAAAGTCGAAGATATGAAGACGGTGCAAGACCGATGATCTTCACGTCGAATGGAGAGGTGCTACTGATGCTCATGATAGGAGTAGCCACCTTGACGGGGTTGACGTAGTAGCCACCCGGACGTACTTGTTGATTGTACGGATATGCGAGATATTGAGTGCCTCCGGTTTCGTTCAGACCCAGGACGAACGTGTAAATGGACTGTGTGTCTGACATTGGATTTTGTTCTGTGCTGATTGATCTCTATTAAATATATATCTGTTTGGAGGCGGAGAATTTATTCTTTTGCTTAACGCCCTTCTCTGAGACATACGAGCCCAGAGGTTATATATCGATAGAAATCAGTCGCACGGGGTGAATTGCCTATATGGCACGCCTAAGTGATAGATGATCAAGGCTTCTGTTGAAAAGCAAAGTCTTGTAGTTGATGATCAAAGCACAACATGTGTGGCTCCTATGGGTCACTCGAGCTCTGATCCTGAGATACGGGCTAGAGCGTCTCGAATTCGGTAAGGACTATTTTTTGCCTTGGTTCATGACGGAAATCCAATTTCCATATCCGATAATGTGCGGTTTTGATTGTATACCTATATATGGTAACATAGTGGTATGGGGCATTAATGCCGTCTATGATTGATACTTATGATTTGAATTTGTTTTTGAAACATATAATCATTAGTAATAATATCAAGTGCTTTTGTTTTATTCATATCAAGCATATTTTGGCCATTATAAGGTAAAACTCTATCCTCCGGTTTGTGTTGCATTGTGTGATGGGAACTGAGTCTTATAATGGCCTCATTTTTATAAAAAGCATTGCGATGTTTAAAATATTTATTTGTTGTAAAGCACTGGCAATCCAATGGAGTAAACCCGTTCTGCGAAATTGGCGTGGTCCTGTGATTAGCCATATTGTAAAATGTGTTAAGTAGATTTCTCATACAAGTCCCCTGACTGACTCGTAGTTTGTTTCACTTGCAAACTCGGGTGCCCCTTTTTCTACATGGGCAGCCTTGTATTCAGGTTTTAGCAGGCTCTTTCTGGATAGCTGGAGCTGAAGATGGATTCTATCATTTATCTATTTTTATGTTGTTCAGCTCCTGTTGTACATATTATGTTTTCTTTTCCGCAGTAGACATTTATGTATAGCTGAATTGTATTTGTTCTAAGTATGACCCTATAAACTGTGTAACTCTGATGATTATATTTATCTGGTGTATTTATTTATTTCTGTTCTGTTATTATCTGTTTATGTGTTATATTCTGAAGATTACCCTTGCACCGTCTCATCGGGAAGGGGGTCGTCACAAACGTGGTATCAGAGCTTTGGTTAAGCTTAGTTCTGGAATATAATATATTAAAGAACACGTCAGAAATAGAACCAATAGTGTTCTAGGACGAGTAACTCATTACAGATAGGATCAGTAATATCCTAGTATGAGTATAGCAGAATGAAATACACTTCGATAGACACATTTACATACAAGTATATGTCTCTATGTTGCAAAATTACCTTTTTCTGTTGGCCTAACGCTTTGTCTGCTATTTGCAGACATAGAAGATGAGTAGCAGAGGCAAAAGAAATAATCCTATGGTTCAACAAATTAATGAGCCAGTTGTACTCCCTCAGCCAGGATCGGATATAGAAGCTCTATTGAAAAGATATCGAAATCTGGGTGGAGTACCATTCTCGCGCAATGAATCTATTATTCAAACTCAGGCTTGGATGAGTTCTGCTGAAAGAATTTTTGAAAGTTTCCAGCTGAGAGATGACCAGAAAAGATTAGTGGCATCTTGGGCACTCAAAGAAAAAGCTTTAATCTGGTGGGAAACAATCATTAAAGATAATCCAGAAGGTGATATCACCTGGGATATGTTCAAACAACTTTTCAGTAAAAGATTTATTCCTCCAGAAACAACTGAGCGGTTATGTGATGAATTCTACTATTTGATACAAGGAGATATGAATATCCCAGAATATCATAAGAAAATCAATGAACTTACTCATTTCGCCCCTCATCTAATACAAGATCCAAAGAGGAAGAATCTAAGATTTATTAATGGTCTTCAAAGGAAATACCAGAATAGTGTGATGGGCCATGTGAAGCTTCCTTTTTCTGAAATGATATACATGGCTTATCAGTATGAAGATCTTGATAGGCGAGGCCTTTTTGTCGATGAAGAGGAAGTCAGCACTAGCAGTAAAAAAGGAAATCTGAAGCTGATAGCCCAGAGACAAGTACACAGCTTGAGGCCAGTACGACGTCTGGGACCAGAAAGAAACCTAAAGTCAATAGAAAGAAGGCTAAATCTTAGAAAGTGCCAGTAACAACTACCACCTGCTCTAACTGTAATCAGAAAGGGCATTTGGCGATAAGCTGTGGACCCTTAAGGAAGCGATTAAAAGGTGGACTTCATTCCAAAAAGGGATTTCAAGAAAATAGAAAATGCAGTCAATGCCATCAGGCTGGTCATCTTTCCAAGGCTTGCCAGCTATTAAAGAAACCAGAAAAGGGTCAAATAAATGAAGTGGCAGAAGTCCCTGCATCCTCGTCTAGTCAGGAAAGGTCAGATGTTTTAGAAGGCACGCTTATTGTCAAAAACATTCCGGTTAAAGTACTATTTGACACAGGCGTGTCGAAAAGCTTTATTGCAAAGAACGTGGTTAAGAAATTGGATTTGAAATTGAAAAAGCTCAAAGAAACCATCACTTTCCATAATCCGGTTGGGGGTTCCCTCGATCTTAGTTGGGTTTGTGGGGTACCTGTTTCCTTTTCTCATTATCGGTTTCCTTGTATCTCGATCATCATGAATTTTACCGAATTCGATCTTATTTTAGGATTGGATTGGTTAACCAAATACGAAGCTGAGGTTAAATGTGCAGAAAGGGTTGTCAAGGTTAAAACGAAGCTTGCCAATATAGTAATCCCCTGTGAAGGCCCGAATTCTGATAGAAAAGACTTCTGGGCAGCATTAGATGTTTCTCCTGCTCAAATAGAACCTATTCCTGTCGCTACAGAGAATATCCCAGTCGACATAGAAAATATCCCAGTTGTCAAGAACTATGCGGATGTGTTCGAGGAAATTGTTAGCTTACCTCCGCAGAGAGAATTTGATTTTAAAATATCTTTAGTCCCGAAGGCAAGGCCAGTGGTTTACGCTATTCGAAGAATGACCTTGAAAGAGAAAGACGAGTTAGATAATCAAACTAGACAGCTAGTATGGAAAGGTCTGATCAGGCCTAGTTTCTCTGATTGGGGAGCAGCAGTGGTATTTGTCCAGAAGTCAGACGGTACTCTCAGATTATGTGTAGATTATCGTGACTTGAATAAGCAGACCTGAAAAACAAATATCCGTTGCCGCGGATTGATGATTTGTTGGACCGGTTAAACGGATCACAAGTGTTTTCGCGAATGGACCTAGCTACAGGTTTCCATCAGCTTCGTATTGCCGAAGAGTGTATTCCTTTGACAACATTCAAGGATCTAGATGTAACACCCCACTCCCGCTATGATCACTCACTAAGGGAATGCCATAGCATCGGTAGAGTATTTTAGTGAATATAGAACAAAAAAATTACAACAAGACAGATATAAATAGTACTTGAAATTTAAAACATCATCTCATAACAACGGAAGTAAACATGTCTGGTTACATCATAAAACCACAATAAAAGTCAAGTACAATATCCATCATAATAAAGAAGTACATAATCCCACTCTCTCATACAATAGCCAAGACAAAAGGAAAGATAACTGGGTAACTGGAGCTTTACATCTATCCAAGCTCCTAAAGACTGGAACAGCAATCCGATCAAGCTCCACTACTGCTAGGATCCACCGTAGGACCTGAGGGTTGGGAAAAAGATAAAAACAACGGGGTCAGACATAAGTCTGAGCGAGTCCTATAACTTTAACAATACAATCATTAAAGTAACCAGAGAAGATATAAACTTGACCCACGGTAATGTCTGGGGATGAATGGCTACACTAAGCAGCTTGGTAGACTTAGGATAGACTAAGATAACTGTAAAGACGCATATACCCACCCAAGGATAATTACTAACTGCACCACACCAGTCATTTCTACTTAAAGGTTGATCCCACCCAAGGACTTAAAGAAAAATATCACCAGTAGTTTCCTGTACCCCTAGCTGACCACATAGGTGCCGTCTGCCCCTATCTCCACTAGGTGTACCCCACTACTCCCCAGCGATCGGCTCCCTACCGTAGATACCCGTGCTGGTCCCACAGTGGGGTGTATCACTCCCCTAAAGTGGCAACCCAATACTATCAACGGTGTACGACTTTATATCTACACGATGCAACAACGGCTTATCTACCAGCCCGGGCCCACACACGCATATGAAACCCGTTGGACTTGCGTTGCCACCGCTAACCCGTTTTGGCCTCTTATAATCAAGCCCAATATGCGTGTCCCGTCACTCGACATGGGTCGAGCCCACAAAGATACGTTTGGGATATTGGTTGAAATGGGCCCCCGCAAGCTACCCACCTAAGCTTGTCACTAATCTAGTGTACCCCACTTAACCCTTTAATCATGTTTAATTACATGTTTCACTTGGTTAAGTATTCTAATCGTATTTTCTATTGCCACCCAAGGCAACCCACTAGATTCCACATGCCACCCAAGGCAACCACTAAATTTCCACATGCCACCCAAGGCACCCACTTAACCCCTCATGTCCCACTACATGCTAATATGGTTAAGTGTTTCTTAATTAATTAAGACCGTGATCTCCCATAAAGACCTCCCACATTAGACTGGCTGTTATGACCGCCTGGTTAAGCCGGTAGAGACCGGGCAGTCTTACGTCATAACAGAGTCTAACCTCGTGTCTTTACTTTAATCACGTATTTAATTTATGGCTAAGACCTCTCACATTGGGCTGACATTTGTAGCAACTGGTTAGGCCGGTCGGGTCCGGGCAGTTTTACACTACAAATGAGTCCAACCTCGTGTCTTAGTCGATTAATTACACCTAATTAATCACCCCCATATTAATTATCCCTAATTAATATCAAGTTTTCCATAACATGGGTAGACCTAACTCAATAGGTAAATTCCCATGGGGTAGACCTAACTCAATAGGTAAATTCCCACTTATGGTAATTTTTTTTTATGGTATGCTCAATCATACCCAATCATACTTTATTAACATATTTATTAACCCCATCGTTCCCCACGTAAATCGTTCTCATTTCATAACATAATAAAGGAGAAGATCCATCACAAATATCATGGGTTTAGCATATAACTTTGTCATGGGTTAAGAGGATGTCAACTTGCATATATGAGCATATTTTAACCCAACTACATTTAACCCAAACTTGCATATTATCATACACATATCTTGCATAACATGTTGAACTTGCATATAAGCATTTCTCATAACTTGCATAACATGTTAATCATGCATTTAAGCATACACATAACTTGCATAAGCATTCACATACTTGCATAAGCATGCATAACTTGCATATCACATTAAACTTGCATTTAAGCATATACACAACTTGCATAAGCATTCATATACTTGCATAAGCATGCATATCACATTAAACTTGCATTTAAGCATATACATAACTTGCATATGAATTTGCATAACTCACTTTGTTAAACATGCATAAATCCACTTGTTAAATATGCATAAACCCACATATTAAACATGCATAAACCCATTTGCCAAACATGCATAAACCAACTTGTTAAGCATGCATAAACCAACTTATCAAACATGCATAAACTCACTTATTAATTATGCATAAAAATAGAAAAACATAGAGTAGCATATCATTCTAAATGATTCAAACTCACTAATCCGCATTTAAGACCATAAGTCTCATTACACCCAATCTACTTACTTTAACAATTGATGTTAAAGTGATAGAAACTCACCAAAACCAAGATTAGCAAACTTATGAAGGGGAATTAGTTGCTAAATATGAAGATGGTGATGATTTGAGATTGATTAGAGAGTGATTAGCTTGCAACTTCCTTCATAAACAAGTGGAGGCTCCTTCTAAGATTTAATTTGGCGGCATGAGGCCATCATTTCTATTTTTAGTATGGATTAGGGTAGGTTTAGGGTGTATTTATTGATTAGGTGAGTGTTTTAGGCCCTTAGATTAACCCTAGGTTAGATTAGGACCCTTAGATCTCGGAAATCTCTAGAACCCAGCCCAGCCCTAGCCAGAAAACCAGATCTGGTGCACCCAAGCCCCCTGGTTCGACACGCCGTGTCGACGGGCAAGTCGACACCCCTGTCGACAGGCCTGTCGACAGCCCTGTCGACATGGTCAGGGCGGGAATCTTCCCGCCTGGCCCCGCTGGTTCTAATTTAAAATCCGAAATTAAATTTCTAAATCTGTTTTAAGCCTTAAATTTTTCTGCAAACTTCATTGGGCCATAACCGGGCCATACGGACTCCGATTCTCGAAAACTCGGACTCTATTTCGCGTATTTTTCCGAGACGAACGCAATGACGCAGCCCGTTACCCCCAATTCCCACATCTGAGATTATTTATCGTATGATTAGAGAATTTTAGTATTAGCTAAAATTCGGGGTGTTACATTCTCCCCTCCTTAAAGGATTTCGTCCCCGAAATCTCTAAGCTAAGGAGAATGCATATCCTACCATCCAAACAACCATCTACTCAATCCATCAAAACACGGGCATCCATTGTCCTTAAAACAATTTCTAATGATGTATGAGCATATGCAAAAAGTGTGTGTATATGTTCCCTATCTAATGTATGAACATATGCAAACCATGATAGTGCCATGCATCCATTATGTATGCGAGAGAACCCTATCGACACATACAATATCTAAATGAGTGCACAATCATTCACCAAAATGCATCATCCATATGATAACACAATCATTATACATCCATAAATATAGCTTCCTACACACAATTTTATGCAATATGCAATATGAAGTGATTGAGCCGATCTAGTGCCTAGAGTGTGTGTACATGCATCCACGAGCAACCACTAGCAACCACTTGCATCCACTTGCATCCATCAACCATAACATGTCTCAAACACATGTTTCAACCATAGGTTTACCCTATCTAAAGGTCAATTAGTACTAACGAGAGGATATACTAAAGATAAGATAAGTACTAGACAACGATAGAGGAGAAAGTAAAGACATACCCTCAAAAAGAAATGGGTACAATGAACGCATCTTCGCTTCCGTCTCCCAAGTTGCGTTGCTCTCATCTTCTCCCCATTGCACTTTGACTAGCTGAACCTCTCGATTCCTCAATTTCCTAGTCTCTGACCCAAGGATGCGAGTAGGAGCTCGTCGAATCGTCGCATCACGCTCTACCTCTACATCTCTAAGCAAGCTCGGCTCTACTACCTCTGCCGTCTCATGTAAGCACTTCCTCAGATGTGATACATGGAATACATCATGAACACCACTAAGTCTGTCGGGCAACTCCACCCTATATGCCATCCGTCCAATCCTTTCCTTAATAGGAAACAGCCCAACAAACCTCGGTGCTAACTTCCCAACGGATCCAAAGCGAACAACATTTCTTAACGGAGACACTTTGACAAAAACCATGTCCCCAACCTCAAACTCAAGATCCGTCCTTCTCTTGTCCGCATAAGATTTTTGCCTATCCTGCGCTGCTTTCATCCTTCTTCGAATCAAGTCAATCTTCTCAGAAGTCTCCCTAACCATATCAGGCCCAAGCAAGATCTTATCCGTAGATTCCCACCAACATGTAGGTGATCGACAAGGCCTTCCATAGAGAGCTTCGAAAGGAGCCATACCAATATTGGACTGAAAGCTGTTATTGTATGCGAACTCCACCAATGGAAGATGCTCTTCCCATGTACCTCCAAAATCTAAGATACAAAGCCTCAAAAGGTCTTCTAGAACACGATTCACCCTCTCCGTCTGGCCGTCCGTCTGAGGATGATATGCGGTGCTCAGACACAATTGAGTCCCCACTGCTTCTTGCAAACTTCTCCAGAACTCGCTAGTGAAGATAGGATCTCGATCACTCACTATGCTAGAGGGTACCCCATGCAATCGAACTATCTCTCGAAGATATACTGAAGCTAGCCATGGAGCGGTCCTCTTGCTCTTCACAGGTATGAAATGGGCGCTCTTAGTAAGTCTGTCTACCACCACCCAAATTCCTGTATTACCCTTCCTCGATCTGGGTAACCCGTCAATAAAATCCATCGAGACGCTATCCCACTTCCATTGCGGAACTTCCAATGGGTGAAGCAACCCACCAGGTTTCTTTTGCTCCGCCTTCACTTGTTGGCACACCAAGCATCGAGCGACATACTCGGCCACATCTTTCTTCATACCGGCCCAGAAGAAAACCCTCTTCATGTCTCGGTACATCTTGTCCCCACCGGGATGAATGGTCATCCTAGAACGGTGTGCATCATCAAGAATAGCCTTTCTCAAACCCTCGCCTTGCGGTACACAAAGTCTACCGTCTCTACGCAAGCACTCCCTATCGTCTAGGGTGTACCTACTCAAATGGCTGGATGACTCCCCCCTTATGAGCTTCTCTACCAACTCAACCAACTGTGGGTCGTCCCTCTGTGCTTCTCCAATCCGTCCCAAAAGAGTAGGTCTGACCTCCAAGGATGCTAGCAAACCGGGTACATAATCAATGGAAGGTCTGAAATCATACATCGAGATAAATTCCAAGCTTCGTTGTTCCACGAACAATGGGCTCAAGGACAACCTCTTTCTGCTCAAGGCGTCCGCCACCACGTTACCCTTGCCAGGAGTATACGCTATCTCGAAATCATAGGATGCTAAGAACTCCATCCACCTCTGCTGTCTCAGATTCAAATCCTTCTGAGAAAACAAGTACTTCAATGATTTGTGGTCAGTGAACAGTTCGAATCTCTCACCAAGAAGATAATGGCGCCAAATCTTAAGCGCAAAAACAATAGCGGCCAGCTCTAGATCATGGGTAGGGTAATTTTTCTCATGCACTCTCAACTGCCTTCCACCATAGGCTATCACCCTTCCCTCTTGCATTAAGACTGCGCCTAGTCCTGTCCCACAAGCATCAGTATAGACAACAAATGGCTTGCTCCCATCTGGCAACACTAAAACTGGAGCGGTGGTTAAAGCTCTCTTTAACCGTCAGAACGCATCATCACAATCTACGTCCCATGTGAAAACAAGATTCTTCTTTGTTAAGCGGGTTAATGGGGCTGATATCTTTGCGAAGTCTTTGATAAACTTCCTATAATAACCCGCCAACCCCAAGAAACTTCTTACTTCGGTAGCATTCTTCGGAACCTTCCAATCCTGAATTGATACTACCTTTGCGGGATCCACAGCTATCCCTTCCTTGGAGACCACATGCCCCAAGAACCGCTCCTCCTTCCTCCAGAAGTGACATTTAGAGAATTTAGCCTTAAGGCTATGTGCTCGAAGAGTCTTCAATACCTCCCCAAGATGTAGGGCATGCTCTTCTTCACTCTTAGAAAATACTAAGATATCATCCACAAAGACCACCACGAATTTATTAAGGAACTCCCTGAACACCCTACTCATCAAATCAACAAAGTATGCAGGGGCGTTCATCAACCCAAATGGCATCACCAGCCACTCATAGAAACCATCCGGAGTTCTAAAGGCAGTCTTGTCTATGCTATCCTCATCCACCCTCAACTGATGAAACCCCGTGGCTAAGTCCAACTGAGAAAATACTGAAGCGCCAACCAACTGATCGAAAAGATCATCAATCCTCGGCAATGGGTGTCTATTCTTCTTTGTGAGCTTGTTGAGTTCTCTATAGTCTACACAAAGTCTGAGGGACCCATCCGCCTTCGTAGCAAATACTACTGGAGCACCCCACTCCGATATACTTCGTCTTATGAACCCTTCTCAAGCAACTCCCCTACTTGCTTATGGAGTTCCCTCCTCTCACGAGGAGCCATGTGGCGCACTGGTAAAGATACCGGTTTAGCATTATCCACCAGATATATTCGGAAGTCAGTCTCCCGCTTCGGAGGTAAGCCCTTCACCTCCTCAAACACATCCGGATATTCCCGGACCACTCTAACAGATTGCAAACTCTCAACCGAAGCGTCAAGCGATTCAAGATAACTTAGCATAACAGAGTCCATGGGATTACAAGAAATCTCGAGAGTGTTACCCAAGCGGGTCATGAGCCTAACAACTCTCCTTTCGCAATCAAGAACGGCACCATTACTGGATAACCGGTCCATGCCCAAAATCAACCCATAGCCCGTGAAGCCCAACACAAAAGCATCACATCTAAATTCAATGCTAAGTATATAAATCTTCAAACCCAAACATATCATGGACAAATAAGTGGAGCCCCCAATTGGGTTTGAAACAACCAAGGGATCATCTACCAGACTGGTGTCTAAGTGCAGTAACTCAACTAAGGATGATGAGATAAACGAATGCGATGCGCCTGAATCAAATAATGTACGGACAGGATGATCAAATAGAAAAACCAGACTTTCAACGGAGATAGTTCTACCTCTTTCCTGAATCGGTGGGACCGCGAGAGCCTGTACTTGCCCCCTAGCCTGACCTGGTGCCATAAGAGCTTGCACCTGTCCTCCTGAGGTAGATCCCGTCCTTTGCCCCTTCTTAGGGCAATCCTTGCTTAGGTGGCCAGGTGTCCCACAATTGAAACACTTCTTCTTCTTGCCCTTGCCACCGTTGCCTTTCCCACCTTTATTTTGCTGTTGTTGCTGAGGTCTCTTTTGATCTCCCTTCTTCTCGGGTGCCCTATTAGCATTGGGACCCTTCTCTTCTTCATACATGAGTGCCATGTCAACTAGCTTCTCAAAGGTGGCCCCCATAGGGATATGAGTCATAGCTAACCCATGCATTGGTTCATTCAAGCCTTTCACGAACCTCAAAGCCTTCTTCTCCGGTGTATTCACCATGTCTAGGCCAAACCTTGCCAATTGATTAGACTTGTTGACATATTCCTTCACCGATAGATTCCCTTGCTTTAGGGTCAAGAATCTTTCCATATACAAGTTTTCCTCCGCCCTTGAGAGAAACTTTGCCACAAATCTTTGCCTAAAATCCGCCCAAGAGTCAACGGGGCGTTCTCCATTAGTGACCTCCCACCAGAATGAGGCCTCTCCCTTCATTAACCAAGCAGCCAACTTGACTTTCTTTCCTTCTTCCATCTCAAAGATATCTATCAATTCTTCCACCTCCTTAAGCCAATCTCTAGCCTCCACAAAAGTTTCAGATCCTTGAAAAGGTTTCCCTCCCATAGCTTTAAATTCCTTGCAAGTCTTAGCAAAAGTATCCGTGCGAGGAGGAGGGGGAGGAGGAAGATCGGGTGCTACGGTTGGTGGAGGAACATTTGCTGGACCCGCAGTGGTGGCCCTAGCCTCCATCAATCTCCTATACCATACTGGTACCGTCACACCCTCCGGAAAGTTAAGATCCTCAGCCATGCTGAAACGAAAAAGGAAAGATTCAAAACGGAGAATTCGAAGGATATAGATATGGCTATTAGGGATTATGCTTTTCTTTCAAAAACTTTTCTCTTAAAAAGACATGTTTTTGAAAATATCTTTTCCAAAAATGTTTTTAGAAAAATAGTTTTCTAAAAATTTTATCTGTTCCGGTAACCTCGCTCTGATACCACGTGTAACACCCCACTCCCGCTATGATCACTCACTAAGGGAATGCCATAGCATCGGTGGAGTATTTTAGTGAATATAGAACAGAAAAATTACAACAAGACAGATATAAATAGTACTTGAAATTTAAAGCATCATCTCATAACAGCGGAAGTAAACATGTCTGGTTACATCATAAAACCACAATAAAAGTCGAGTACAATATCCATCATAATAAAGAAGTACATAATCCCACTCTCTCATACAATAGCCAAGACAAAAGGAAAGATAACTGGGTAACTGGAGCTTTACATCTATCCAAGCTCCTAAAGACTGGAACAGCAATCCGATCAAGCTCCACTACTGCTAGGATCCACCGTAGGACCTGAGGGTTGGGAAAAAGATAAAAACAACGGGGTCAGACATAAGTCTGAGCGAGTCCTATAACTTTAACAATACAATCATTAAAGTAACCAGAGAAGATATAAACTTGACCCACGGTAATGTCTGGGGATGAATGGCTACACTAAGCAGCTTGGTAGACTTATGATAGACTAAGATAACTGTAAAGACGCATCTACCCACCCAAGGATAATTACTAACTGCACCACACCAGTCATTTCTACTTAAAGGTTGATCCCACCTAAGGACTTAAAGAAAGATATCACCAGTAGTTTCCTGTACCCCTAGCTGACCACATAGGTGTCGTCTGCCCCTATCTCCACTAGGTGTACCCCACTACTCCCCAGCGATCGGCTCCCTACCGTAGATACCCGTGCTGGTCCCACAGTGGGGTGTATCACTCCCCTAAAGTGGCAACCCAATACTATCAACGGTGCACGGCTTTATATCTACACGATGCAACAACGGCTTATCTACCAGCCCGGGCTCACACACGCATATGAAACCCGTTGGACTTGCGTTGCCACCGCTAACCCGTTTTGGCCTCTTATAATCAAGCCCAATATGCGTGTCCCGTCACTCGACATGGGTCGAGCCCACAAAGATACGTTTGGGATATTGGTTGAAATGGGCCCCCACAAGCTACCCACCTAAGCTTGTCACTAATCTAGTGTACCCCACTTAACCCTTTAATCATGTTTAATTACATGTTTCACTTGGTTAAGTATTCTAATCGTATTTTCTATTGCCACCCAAGGCAACCCACTAGATTCCACATGCCACCCAAGGCAACCACTAAATTTCCACATGCCACCCAAGGCACCCACTTAACCCCTCATGTCCCACTACATGCTAATATGGTTAAGTGTTTCTTAATTAATTAAGACCGTGATCTCCCATAAAGACCTCCCACATTAGACTGGCTGTTATGACCGCCTGGTTAAGCCGGTAGAGACCGGGCAGTCTTACGTCATAACAGAGTCTAACCTCGTGTCTTTACTTTAATCACGTATTTAATTTATGGCTAAGACCTCTCACATTGGGCTGACATTTGTAGCAACTGGTTAGGCCGGTCGGGTCCGGGCAGTTTTACACTACAAATGAGTCCAACCTCGTGTCTTAGTCGATTAATTACACCTAATTAATCACCCCCATATTAATTATCCCTAATTAATATCAAGTTTTCCATAACATGGGTAGACCTAACTCAATAGGTAAATTCCCATGGGGTAGACCTAACTCAATAGGTAAATTCCCACTTATGGTAATTTTTTTTTATGGTATGCTCAATCATACCCAATCATACTTTATTAACATATTTATTAACCCCATCGTTCCCCACGTAAATCGTTCTCATTTCATAACATAATAAAGGGGAAGATCCATCACAAATATCATGGGTTTAGCATATAACTTTGTCATGGGTTAAGAGGATGTCAACTTGCATATATGAGCATATTTTAACCCAACTACATTTAACCCAAACTTGCATATTATCATACACATATCTTGCATAACATGTTGAACTTGCATATAAGCATTTCTCATAACTTGCATAACATGTTAATCATGCATTTAAGCATACACATAACTTGCATAAGCATGCATAACTTGCATATCACATTAAACTTGCATTTAAGCATATACACAACTTGCATAAGCATTCATATACTTGCATAAGCATGCATATCACATTAAACTTGCATTTAAGCATATACATAACTTGCATATGAATTTGCATAACTCACTTTGTTAAACATGCATAAATCCACTTGTTAAATATGCATAAACCCACATATTAAACATGCATAAACCCATTTGCCAAACATGCATAAACCAACTTGTTAAGCATGCATAAACCAACTTATCAAACATGCATAAACTCACTTATTAATTATGCATAAACATAGAAAAACATAGAGTAGCATATCATTCTAAATGATTCAAACTCACTAATCCGCATTTAAGACCATAAGTCTCATTACACCCAATCTACTTACTTTAACAATTGATGTTAAAGTGATAGAAACTCACCAAAACCAAGATTAGCAAACTTATGAAGGGGAATTAGTTGCTAAATATGAAGATGGTGATGATTTGAGATTGATTAGAGAGTGATTAGCTTGCAACTTCCTTCATAAACAAGTGGAGGCTCCTTCTAAGATTTAATTTGGCGGCATGAGGCCATCATTTCTATTTTTAGTATGGATTAGGGTAGGTTTAGGGTGTATTTATAGATTAGGTGAGTGTTTTAGGCCCTTAGATTAACCCTAGGTTAGATTAGGACCCTTAGATCTCGGAAATCTCTAGAACCCAGCCCAGCCCTAGCCAGAAAACCAGATCTGGTGCACCCAAGCCCCCTGGTTCGACACGCCGTGTCGACGGGCAAGTCGACACCCCTGTCGACAGGCCTGTCGACAGCCCTGTCGACATGGTCAGGGCGGGAATCTTCCCGCCTGGCCCCGCTGGTTCTAATTTAAAATCCGAAATTAAATTTCTAAATCTGTTTTAAGCCTTAAATTTTTCTACAAACTTCATTGGGCCATAACCGGGCCATACGGACTCCGATTCTCGAAAACTCGGACTCTATTTCGCGTATTTTTTCGAGACGAACGCAATGACGCAGCCCGTTACCCCCAATTCCCACATATGAGATTATTTATCGTATGATTAGAGAATTTTAGTTTTAGCTAAAATTCGGGGTGTTACACTAGACTTATTCTACGAGTGGTTAGTAATGCCGTTCGGTCTAAGTAACGCTCCAGCATATTTTGTCGTTCTAATGAACCGCGTATTCAAAGAAGTATTGAATAAATTTGTTCTGGTTTTCATTGATGATATTCTAATCTTCTCTAAGTCAGAAAGCGAGCATGAAAAACATTTGGAACAAGTGTTAGAAATTCTGAGAAAGAATGTGTTGAAAGCTAAGTTTTCCAAATGTATATTCTGGCAAGAAGAAGTCAAATTTCTTGGCCATGTCGTGTCAAAGCAAGGAATTTTAGTGGATCCCAGTAAAATCACTGCTATTCAGAATTGGAAACAGCCTCGTACACCCACAGAAGTCAGAAGTTTTCTCGGGTTAGTCAGTTAGTATCGGAAATTCATTAAGGATTTCGCGAAGATATCTAGTTCTTTAGCGAAACTGGCGAAGAAACATTCGAGATTCAATTGGACTACAAAATGTGAGGAAGCTTTCCAGAAGCTGAAATGAAAACTGACGATGCTCCAGTGTTAACAATAATAGATGGCAATGAGGACTTGAAAGTCTGGATTGACGCTTCTAAAGAAGACCTTGGCGCAGTGTTAATTCAAAGAGGCCTTGTAGTCGCTTATGCTAGCCGTCAATTGAAACCCCATGAAAAGAATTATGTTACTCACGATCTAGAATTGCTAGCTATCGTGTTTGCTATGAAAATTTGGAGACATTATCTGTTGGGTGAGAAGTTTGAATTATTCACTGATCATCAATCATTGAAGTATTTATTCACCCAGAAGGATCTGAATATGAGACAAGAACGTTGGTTAGAATTCCTCGCGGCTTATGATCTAGATATTTTATATACTCCGGGAAAAGCCAATGTTGTAGCTGATGCGCTTAGCAGAAAGAATGTGATCATCGCCAGTATTATCATTACACCATCGTTGATTGATAAAATAGCTATTCTTCAGAAAGACGATAGTTTTATTAAGGAGATGATCAGAAGAATTCAAAACGGCGAAGTCTCCAGTTTTCAAGTGGATGGCGCAGGAGTTCTGAGGTTGAAAGGTAGAATTTGTGTTCCTAACAATCTTGATCTCAAAAGAGAAGTAATGGACGAGAGCCACAAGTCCAAGATGAGCATCCACCCAGGGGTTAGTAAAATTTACAATGACCTCAAGCGAACTTTCTGGTGGAAGGCAATGAAAAGGGACATCTCTATATATGTTAGCCGGTGTTCCACCTGTCAGCAAGTCAAAAGCGATCAGCAGAAGCTCGCTGGATTGTTGCAACCTTTGGAAGTCCCAGGTGGAAAGTGGGAACAGATTTCTATGGATTTCATATATGGTTTGCCCAGGACCAGGAAAGGAAATGACAGTATTTGGGTGATCGTGAATCGATTTACTAAGACCGCTCATTTCATACCTGTCAAATCGAATAGAACTGCTTAAAGTCTGGCACATATTTATTTCAAAGAAATTGTTAGGCTGCACGGAGTTCCCATAAGCATTGTTAGTGACCGTGACCCGATTTTTGCCAGTAAATTCTGGGAAGCATTCCAAGCAGAATTGGGAACGAAACTGAATCTGAGCACCGCTTATCATCCTCAAACAGATGGTCAAACTGAGAGGGTGAATCGTATTCTTGAAGATCTATTACGGGCTTGTATTATAGATTTTGGCGGATCATGGTAAGACCATTTACATTTGGCTGAATTCTTATATAATAACAGCTACCAGGCGAGCTTGAAAATGTCTCCATTCGAAGTATTGTATGGTAGACCATGTCGATCCCCTGCTTGTTGGGTTGAACCTGGTAATAGACTTGTATTGGGGCCAGATATGATTCGCGATGCTGCGGACAAAGTCAATTTCATTAAGAAACGATTACTAGCCACCCAAAGCCGACAGAAAAGCTATGCAGATAAGAGAAGAAGAGATATATCATTTGATGTTGGCGACTATGTATATTTGAAGGTATCTCCGATGAGAAGAGTTATCTGGTTTGGAAAAACAGGGAAATTGGCATCCAAATTCATTGGTCCGTTTCCTATTCTTGAACGGATTGGAACTCTCGCATATAGGGATCAATTGCCTGATTGGTTGCCTGGAGTGCATGATGTATTTCACGTATCTCAACTTCGAAAGCACGTTCATGATCCAGACTTGATCGTGGAAGAAGCAACGCAACAAGATAGAGAAATCACTCCAGAATTGGCTGTGAGAAGAGAGCCACTAAAGATAATTGGCAAAGAAACCAAAGAGCTGAGGAACAAAAAGGTTCACTTAGTCAAAGTGCAATGGAGTGGAGATCCGCGAGATTGTACTTAGGAAACAGAGGAAAGCATTAAGAAAGCCTATCCTAAGTGCAGGGTGGATATCTCTGATTGACTCTGGTGCAAGGTACATTTACCATATTTTGCATTTCCATTATGTTCTCCACTTTGCTATTGTTTCTTTGCATAGATATAAACCTTTTAATTATATAGTCTGAATGATTTAAAAGAGTATAGGAATTAATCGATACATTTTTGAAAAGTTAAAAATAAATTGATTGATGTTTGTGTTGTGTGATTATGGATTTGAATTATTAAATTAGTAGAACGATAGTTAATTTAATCAATAAGAGAATGAATGGTAGAATTTATTCGATTAAATCACACATTGAACTGAGTTAAAAATAGATAGAACTATATACATGTGCATTATATATATTTGAACAGGTAAATGGATTAGCTGTTGAGTAAAGATTTTATTTGCGTGCCCGACAAATAGGTAAACCTTAATGAGTTGAATGTGCAATTTTATTATTATGTCAACTCCTGTGGATGCCATTGGATGTGGAGTGTTGGTTGTTCTGTGTGTAATAATAAACGTCGCCATAGGATAGTAACAATTAATTTTGAACTACAGTTCATGGCATACTTCTGGAAGATAGGCATACCTCATCATATTCCACATAAGCATTTGGAGCTTGTGTGATGAGGTTGAAGATTTACCATACGAGCGAGAGGCTTGTATGGCGATGACTATATATTACAGGTTGAACTGATGACTGATATGGACCATATAAAAATATAACGGTAATTTTCCAGATTAATAAAAACCCCACATGGGTCTGGAGTTGACAATAATCACGTCTCTCTAGTTATTAGATACGGCACATGGATTATTTATTTCCCACACGGGACGAGGTGACGAGAATTTATTCTCTGGAGCAATTAAAAATACACACTCCCTCAGGCTTTGACAGGGTGACGAGAATTTATTCTTTGGAGTTATTATCTATATACGCTCCCCTGTAAACACCAGAATATATCACTATAAATATGTGTCTGCTTTATAGGATTTATTGGGTACCTAATACAGCCCAATAAATTTCCAAACCCCTCTCCGTACAAAGGAGGTTATGGCGAAATTTTTCGAAAATTTAGGGTGTTAGCCAAATTTTGAAGAATTTGAAAATTCTTAAAAACTGAAAACTTGAAGAATGGAAGCCAGATTGAAAGTAGAGTTGGTTAATCAAACCACTTTTGACTTTGTTCCTTTTTGGGGACGAAAAGTTTTAAGTGGGGGAGATTGTAACAACCCGGAAAATCTGAACCAGTTTAAAAATTTTAAATTGGCTAAAATAGTGGATTTTAAATCTTTAAAATAAATATTTTAAATAATAACGATGAAAAGTATGGTTGAATCAAAGTTTGAAAATAAATATAATTAATTTTAATTATAAACAAGGCCTGAAATGGCGCTGCAGTTTCAAAAATTGAATTCAAACTTTAACTGACTGTACCGGGTGCAAAATAAAACGGATTTAAGTGAAACCAAAAGTTTTTAAATCTGTTAGTGAATATCTTTCTAACAAATCTGAAAAATCGAAGTTTCATAGCGGGAATCAAAAGTTATGGCCAAATGAATTTTCAGAAAGGTCGCTATAGAAATTATATCGCCCTTGAAAATAGACATTTTGCACATGACCTCAGAATTCGATGAAACCATTTTTGTTGGATCCGGGATGTCAAATTATTGCTAGGTTTCAAATTTCATAATTTTTGAAGTTAATATGTGAGCATGGCGAAGGAAAATGTGTTTTGGTCAATTATAGTTAAATTGGATCAACCAGAAAATGGCCATTTTTCAAACGGTCTCAGAATTCGATGAAACTAGTTTCGTTGGGACCGTAGCGTCGAAACATAGCTGGATTTATTTTTCGGGAATTTTTACAATCAGTGTGTGGCCCCGGCAAATTGAAACGTACGTTCAAATTAAATATTGAATGTCTTATATTTTAATTTGAAGGAAAACTGACTGAAACGGTCGAATATGCTTTCGAAACATATCCCATTGTGTTCGGAATGGGAGTATTTGGCTAGGGGCGACAGTCGTTGGGTTCGAATTGGAGTTCATTTGGAAAATCACATTTAAATGAATTAAATTAATAATAAATAAATAAATATATTTTCTATAAAAGCCCAAAGGAAAACCCTAACCCTAGGGTTACATACACAGCCGCCTCCCATTTAAAACAACGGATGATTTGCTTCGAAACATTTCCCTAAAATTCTCACACCACAGTTCGAATTGGATCTCACCCCAAAACAAAAATTAAAGTACTTCGTTCGATCTTCGTTTCTATACGGGAAAGATCGCCTCTCGTCGACTATGGGACTCGAAATCGAGGTCTGAAGTCGCGTCGTACGAAGCCAATTTGGGGCTCCAGGTGGCGATCGAGTTCGGTGGAAGGGGGCACTCGAGGTGCGGCTAGCGGTGGTGCAGCTCGTGGAGGTATCCGATCGTCTCCACGATGAAGGAAGCAGTGGCGGTGGACGGAAGATGAAATCGACAGTGGGTTCGACATTAAAACTGAAGGGAGGGAGGAAATTAAAATAGTAACAGTTTTTAGACGTTGTTAATTAAGGTAATTTAATTTTAATTATTTCAGAAAGTAATTAGCACGTTGAATGCAATATCTTTTTCGTATGTTGTCGAAATCCAGTGAAACAAGAGACGCCGGGACCATGAGGACGTCTTCTACATTTTAGAAGAGACCGCATATTTTTCTGAGCCTTCTGCAATTTTTGGTGGAGTGGAACCCAAAGTGAGATTTCTAAATTATAAAAGATATGGAAAACAATGATGTATAAATTATATAGTCGATGTATGAGTTATATAAGCGTTGTACATATCATGTATAAGCGTTGTATAAGTTGTATGTTCGATGTATAAGTTATATATGCGTTGTAAAAATTATATGTGCGTTGAAATGAATTGAAGTGAATTTAAATATATTTATATACGAATATAAATATATAAATATACTCCCCTCGTCCACAGACCATGGACGATATTTATTGGTTGTGATATTGTTTGGATTATTTGGTTGATGTGAAATTGGGTGAATAATACGAATGGTTGATAGAATTGTCTGTGGTTGAGAATGATTGACTATGGTTGAAAAATACCCATCTGTGGTTGAAAACAAAATTAGAATAGATTGTGGAAATGAAAATAAAACATGCCGCCTGCGTGCGAACTAGATGCATGAATCCCCATTGTCAAAAGCTGTGAGGCTTTAAGGTAGAGCGAGGAGCCGTACTAGGGACGGCCCCGGTTTTAACTACCCTGCCGTTATGCTGCCGAAATTTTCAATAATATTCATGTGTTAGAATTATTTTCATGTGTTGAAACTATATTCATGTGTTGAATAAAAATTCATGTGTTGAACGACATTCATGTTTTGAAATAAATTGTTTTATAATAAAAATCATATTTTTATCATCTATATGAACTATGTAAAATAGTCGTGTTTTGAAATAAATTGTTTTACAATAAAAATCACATTTTTATTATATATATATGAATTGTTAAAAATAGTGAAGTGTTGAAATAAATGTCGGTTGGATAAAAATGTCATTTTTATCAAATATATAATATGGAAATCGTTTTGAAATCAAAGTAAGAATTATATTTATATATTTATATAAATATAATTAAAATATAGTGAATAACGACGCTGCAGTTCATATTTTGAAATCGTAAATTCAAACGATTAGTGCGGGAGATCCGACCATCGGATTTTCCCGAAACCACAATTGTTGGGTTCGCCTTGGGAATATCTTTCCAATGGCACCAACTTTGTAAAGATCCAACGGTTAGATTGTCTGGAATGTTTCATTCAAATCTGAAGAAAAGAAGCGCCAGAATCGATTATATTTATATATATATAAATATAATTAAATTAAATCGAATAACGACGCTGTAGTTCGTATTTTGAAATCGAAACTTCAAACGATTAGTGCGGGAGATCCGACCGTCGGATTTTCCCAAAATTGAAACCGTTGGATTTGTTTCGAAAAGATCTTTCTAATGATATAGATTTTGTGAAGATCCAATGGTTAGATTTTCAGATATGTGTAAAGCAAATCTGGAGGAAAACAGCGCTACGGCTGCGTTATGGCTTGAAGCGCTGTTTTGAATAAATTGGCTATTTTTAAATAGATAAAAATAGCGATAAATCGTGATAAAATATTATAAACGATATGGAATGGAAATAAACAAAATTTGCTCGGTTTATGTGATATTTGATGGTTGAATGTGTTTGGCGTGAAAATTACACTAAAGAACAGAATTAGTGATATCGAATAATTTAACCATTGAAATGAATTGATTTGAAATTCTAAATATACGTGAATTATTTGAAAAGGCCGAGTTTATTCTCATTTCAAATAATTGATCGACGATTGAAAGTCGAAGATATGAAGACGGTGCAAGACCGATGATCTTCACGTCGAATGGAGAGGTGCTACTGATGCTCATGATAGGAGTAGCCACCTTGATGGGGTTGACGTAGTAGACACCCGGACGTACTTGTTGATTGTACAGATATGCGAGGTATTGAGTGCCTCCGGTTTCGTTCAGACCCAGGACGAACGTGTAAATGGACTGTGTGTCTGACATTGGATTTGTTCTGTGCTGATTGATCTCTATTAAATATATATCAGTTTGGCGGCGAAGAATTTATTCTCTTGCTTAACGCCCTTCCCTGAGACGTACGAGCCCAGAGGTTATATATCGATAGAAATCAGTCGCACGGGGTGAATTGCCTATATGGCATGCCTAAGTGATAGATGATCAAGGCTTCTATTGAAAAGCAAAGTCTTGTAGTTGATGATCAAAGCACAGCATGTGTGGCATAGCTTTGTGTATAACGTGAATTCGCGAGCCTCACACCCCGGGATGGACCAGACACGGGAGAAGGATCCAGGGAGGACATGCATTTCTTTCTAGCTAGGGTGGTGTTAGTGACCTACCAGCCCTGACATTTATATACTTTTCACCTGTGTGGTTGTTGCTATTGCGAGCCGCCTCGGATATATCGGTCGATCCGGGACCGATGGAGTCATTGGGCTCATTAACGCCCCAAAGGGCGGGGAAACGCAATGTTCAGGCATTTTAATCCACATCGATGGACCGGCCCTGTGGCTCCTAAGGGTCACTCGAGCTCTGATCCTGAGACACGGGCTAGAGCGTCACGAATTCGGTAAGGACTATCTTTTGCCTTGGTTCATGATGGAAATCCAATTTCCAAATACGATACTGTGTGGTTTTGATTGTATACCTATATATGGCAACATAGTGGTATGGGGCATTAATGTCGTCTATGATTGATACTTATGATTTGAAATTGTTTTTGAAACATATAAACATTAGTAATAATATCAAGTGCTTTTGTTTTATTCGTATCAAGCATATTTTGGCCATTATAAGGTAAAACTCTATCCTCTGGTTTGTGATGCATTGTGTGATGGGAACTGAGTCTTATAATGGCCTCATTTTTATAAAAAGCATTGCGATGTTTAAAAGATTTATTTGTTGTAAAGCACTGGCAATCCAATGGTGTAAACCCGTTCCGCGAAAGTGGCGTGGTCCTGTCATTAGCCATATTGTAAAATGTGTTAAGTAGATTTCTCATACCAGTCCCATGACTGACTCATAGTTTGTTTCACTTGCTGTAACGACCCAGATTTTTCGTCGATTTATTTTAAATATTTAATAAGGGTTTAAATATTGAATTTATAATATAAATGGTATTTTATTCAATTATCGATTAAATAATCGAAATACGATGTATTTTGATAATTATCGAAATATGAGAGGTTTGAAACAATTCAATTCGAAGATAAAACTGAACCATGATAATAGAAATTCATTTATGAAGAATTTATTTATTTTGAATTTAAAATGATTTAGTATGGCTATTTTAAATACACGTTCAAATAAATTGTATAATCTGTTTCGTTGGATTCAGAATAGTGAATAATGTTGGAAACATCGGTCGTCACGGTTGAATAGTGGTTCGGGATTATTAGTTAAGGACCGCGAAATATTTTAATTATTTAATTAAAATAAAATCAATACAAATAATAAAAAAAAAAAGGAAAAAAATTAGAGCCGACCTACATCAGCCGCCCTAAATTATTTTTGCGCAGGCTATCTCTTCTTCTCGAGCAGTAATTTTTGCCTCTCGTTCTCAACATCAAGGGGACATCAATTAAATGGCTTTAGTACGTCTGGTTCCCCTCCTTCTCCTATAAATCGCGCCCCTCGTTCTTTTTGCAATTTCATTTTTCTGCAAAGGGAAATTAAATTGATCGAGAGCTTCAAAAATTTCCATGACCACTCCTAATAAAACTATTTCTTTTGTTCTTCCAGTTGCAAAGCAAATCAATGTCGCTCCTTTAACGCAATCAAAACAATTCGGTTTCTCAACAAAACCGCTCGATCTTAGATCCATGGAATTCGCGTAAACCCTCCCTTACACCAGTAGATTTTACAGATGGTTCGATTCTTCTGAGTACTACACGAATTGGGGAAATCGCGATGACAGTTTTGGGGTGAAACCGCGATGGGTGAAGGCGTGCAGTTTTGCTGAAGGGGGGACCGACGCTCGCTTTGGTTTGGGTGATGGGTCAATGCAGTTTTAGGAGAGCCGCTGGTTACATGAAGGATGCGACAGTGGATGACAAAGGAAGTCGCGATAAGGGAGATCGGGTGGTTGATTGGGAGATGGTGCGAGGAAGTGGTGATAGCCATGGTTTGCAATACTGGAGTTCGGCAGTAGGCGTTTGGGTAAAAACTCGAGTGAAGGAAGAGTGAATAGACAGTGAAGAGTGAGGCCGGTATAGGTCCAAGTGTAGCAATGAAGGAGCAGCAGACATGCACAACAATCGTTTGGTAAAATGTCGAAGTGGGATAGAGCTGATTTAGGGGCTGATTGTAGTTGAAGATGTTCGGAGATTCATTTTGGGAATTTACACAGTAATTCGCAAGATAGCGAGGTACACATTTTCATAAGATTTAAAATACATAGGATAATGTGTTTATTAAGTTAATGGTTAATTTAAATGATTCATTGTTTAATCGAAAATAAACTAAATAATCATAGGTGCTAATAGATTCGGTTGAAACAATTCAAGTGGGTACGTGAATACAAAAATGGGGGATTAACAGGATATTCGACAACTGCAAAATCCCTGGTGAGTAAATCTCACTCACCTTTAGAATTATTTTTATTTCATTAAAAATAATTGTCTGTTGCTTGTGTGAATGTTTTCTGGTTGTTTATATATATTAGTTATTTAGGCTATTATATATATATATATATTGGGTTGATTGATTGGTTGGATTCCCGCAGTATCATTAGCGGATGCCCGCAGTTTCATAGCGGATGATTACCCTATACGCCCCACGCTATGATTAGTGGATGACCGTCTATACCGCGATATTCTGCCACGAAGCAGAATTGGTATTATTTATGTGCTAACGTCTGTGGATGCAGGGAAACAGGTTGGAGGAATCCAACAGGATTCCTCAAAAATATATTATCTGTTTGTTGTTTGTTTGATTTCATATATATTCATATATGATGTGTTAAAATCAAATAATTGAAAATTGGGTGATTTGATTATTTTAAATATCACTGGGCTTAAGTAATGATATTTAAAAATATCGTGGAAGGACATTTGAGATTTTAAGAGGAAAAATTCTATATTTTTAAATAGAATTTGAATTTTTAATGGAATGGAAATATTAACTTGTTTTGAATAAATAAAACAGGTAATAAATTTATAAACGTTGTTTATAAATTAATTAATACAGGAAATTTAAGTGATGAATTTATAAACGTGTTTATAAATAAATAATGCAGAGAAGTGAAATCAGCTTATAAACGGTGTTTATAAATAAAGGGGGAAAAATTATCATTTTGATAATTTGAATATTTAAATTCAAATATGAATTTAAAAATAGAAATGTGGAATCATTTTAAAGGAGTAAGCGATGAAATTTTATTCTGATAATCAGAATGAAAATTGAACTGAAAATAAATCCGTATGGATTTATGGATTGAATTCGATTAGTTCGAATTCTTTTAAATAAATATTTCTAGAATAGATGTTAGGATTATATCAAATAGAAGTTAAATTAAAATATGAAAACACATTCTATATTTATATAGATAGATTAAAATAAATAGGAATTTCCAAAACGAGATTTGGTTTTGAATAAATTTTGAAATGGACTTGTTTGAATTTTAAACAAGTAGATTTATAAACAAATGTTTATAAAGTTAGTGAATCAATTATCAGGAGATATTCTGTGATTTTTAATTCAGGTATGAATGAAAATATAATTTGAAATCATTTCGGGAAAAAGGAATGATGGGTTTTATTCTGGAATTCAGAATATAAAGGGATTGAATTTCAAATGGGTTTTGAAATGGAAAGCTTGTTTTGATATATAAAACAAGGAAGTGGATTTATAAATGGAGTTTATAAATCGAGTAAAATAAATTATCATTTGATAGTTTAGAAGTGGATATTTCAAGTATGAATTGAAAAGTGAATTGGAAACGAGTGGGGATAGAACAATTGATGTGATTCAGAATAGAAACAGAATTGAGAAAATCCAAAGGAGTTAAAAATTTAGAATTCGACGATATCGATTTTTATAATAAGTTATAAAGAAATTGGAATTTAGAATAGAAATCTAGTTATAAATAAATTTATAACTGAGTAGTGGAAATCGACGAGTTGAGATAAATCGGAAATGTCAAGTTGAATTTGAAAAACTAGACTTGAATATATATATTTATATATATTCGAACGAGGTTGAAATATAAATTATAAACGACATTTAAAACGTTTATATTTATAAATATAATTAAAACGAACTCGCCGCAGCGCTGCAGTTCGTAAATTGGCAATTCGAACTTCAATTGAATATACAGAACCCAATTGAAGTCGAAATTCTTTGAAACAAGAAACGTCAGGACCGATTCGATAATAATTTTCTAATGAAAGAGAAAAATCTGAATTTCGTCGTATAGATTTTGAGTTATGTCAAAATCAAAATTTCAAAAATGCAGCGCCAGAAACCATTATAAACCATAATGGATTATATATATAAATATAAGGATTTTTAAGCAAATGAAAATCCAAAGTTCCATTTTAAAAGCCTAAACTTAAGTTAGGAAATAAAGGCGAGCTCAAGTGAAGTAAGCAAAGAGATTTTTGAAACAATAAACCTATTTTGATTATTTAAGATTAACTAAGTCAAAGTAGAAATTAGTTAATCGAGTTTGAACTAAAATCGAACCTTGAAAAGTGAATTTGGCGTTCGAAAATATATATTCGAAATCGAATATAGAACTTTAATTGAAATTTGAATTCAATTAGTTGATAAGCAAGTTAAAAGTATATTTGAACGTGTTATGTCCAAATATAAAAGTGAAATAGGCCAAAGAGTTAATTAACAAGTTAATTAACGAATTGAGTTAAAGCAATTGGGAATAGTTGAAATCAATTGGACAGGTATAGACATACAGGAGACAGGTATGGGGAAAAGTGATGAAGGTATATAATTTATGTGCTCGACAAAAAGGTACATGTTTAAATTCATATATGGGTATTATGCGCCGTATCGGCAAGCCGCTTGGCTTTTCCTTTTTCTTTTTGATTGAGGAAGATACCGGGAAGCTATTTGAAATTTCCCGATGCTCCCGATACAGGGGAGGTTATGGCGAAATTTTCCGGAAATTTAAGGAGTTAGAATATTTTTAAGAAATTTGACAATTAGAAATCTATATATCGATATATATAGAATTCGATAAGGAAACGAAATCAAAAATGACATAAGAGGCCGAGATGATTATTGAAAATATTTGGCTAACAAATATTGATTGAGAAAATAGAGAAGAGATTTAATTAATGAAATATTAATTAAAGAGCCCAGTGATTTGTTTGATATGTTGATTGAACACTTGTTTTTATTCGATAGTTAAATCACAGACTATCGAAGTTTTTGACCATCGTTGTCAATATGGAGAGACCGGTTGGATTATTATCCGAAGAACCACTCCGTATCGGCATAAGCATTGCGAACCAAGTATGCTGAATATATTGAAGACGGAGTGAAGTGCAAGGGCTTTTCTATTTATAGAAATAGTGCCTTCGGTTTCGTTCAATCCCAGAACGAACGTAAATGGACGAATGTCTGACAAAGTATTTCCAATGATCAAATGGGTTGGTCTGTATGAATGTATATGGTTGCAACGGATTTATCCCTTAGCATAATATCCAGAATATTTGTGCAAACTCAACCAGTGATTAACGGATCTGACAATGTGGCATTCAAAGTGATTGTGTTATCAATGAATGGTAAGTATGCGTAGCCCCAGGCCTCAACAACCGGGAAAGGACAAAAATCGGGCAGGCAGCATGGCTATGTGGGTCGCACCCATTAGGGTGTATAATCACCTATCTAGAGAAATTCCTTTTGTTTCTAAATCTATCGATTCTGCCCATTCGGGAAACGGTGGTTTGAGTCCAACCGTTGGTGATATACATTCGATACACTCAAGCGAAATGAGTGGTCGGTCATGTGTGGGCCGGGTTGCAAGATGTTCTTGTTGAACCCAGTGTATTCCTCTCTAGAGATACACAGTCGGAAGGTGGTTCCATACCTTGTCATGTTAGAAATCCAATCTCCAATAAGCGCCATGCGGTTTTTGATTTTATACTATATATGTGGAGCGTGAGATGCAAGCGTTCTGCTATTTGGTTATTTACTTGATGTAGACATTATTATAATATCACTGGATTTCGTATCAAAGTATTTTGGGTTATAGTAAGGTAAAAACCATCCATGTTTATGTGTGGGCTGGTCTTACTATTATCTTTTCTTTCGAAAAGAGTTTTGGAAGTTAAACAAGTGGTTGGAGTTACTCACACCAGTCCCATGACTGACCCAGAGTTTGTTTTGTTTTGTTTTTCCTAAACTCTTGGGTGCCCAAATTTGTACGGGCAGGCAAGTGTTTCAGGCTTTTACAGATACACTTGGAGGAGCTTGAAGCAGGAGGCTTCAACGTTAGTTATTTGGAGTTACTTCCGCTGAATCAAATGTTATGTGTACTCTGATGATGGTATGTATATATGTACAAAACAGATTTGTATTTCAGAGCTTATGTTATATAATATATTTTATTCGTTCCGCTGTGAGTTGTGATCTTCGTTCTTCTTCTATTCTAATATTTCTTTCTTTCTATTTCTCATCCTCTAACTTCTTTCTAATAATGAGTCGTATTTCTGTGTTATTTGGGTTGGACGTGTGTTGTATTTAGTCAACTCCGATAGCACGGATTTGCGGGCCATTACAGTTGGTATCAGAGCTTAGGTTGAGCGAACACCTAGGCTTGTGTGACATGTGCTCATTAGAGATAGGGTCAGTAGTACCCTAGAATGAGTTGAGTGTATATATGAGAGAGCGTATTTGTAAGTTGATATAAAATTTGTTTTATATTGTGTTGGCTAGTCTGTTGAGTGGTTTATGAATTCTGGTCGAATCCTGGGACGCCACGAAGTCGATAGGGATTTCTAAACGCTTAAACAGAAGATTGAACATGATATTGTTTTCAAGTGGGTAGATGAAATAATTTTACCCAAAATTCTATTTTGATATATAACGAATAATTTTCTGAAATTATTGGATGTGTTGATTGTTATCGTTATAATCAAACAAGATTATAAAATTGAAATGGTTATTTATAACCAAACTGAATTTGTATATGAATGAAATATATACAAATAAGATGAATTAGAATTAAATTCAAACCAGAATTAAGAATTCAAAAATCCTGGGTAGTTGAAAAATATTTTTTCAAAGTATATTAAAATAATATAGATTTGTTTTAAAGGATTTGAAAGAAAATCATTTTAGATGGATTTAGAAATAATAAAGCACTGAACTCACTTCAGTGGCTGGGAAATAATTCTGATGATGATTGCAACATCGTCAGTGTTCATTTTCGAGTTTCTAAGTGATGAAATTGCTACCTTAGAAAGTTTTGATGGAAATTTGTTGGAAAGAAAACAAATTGGTTTGAATATTCAAATGTTTTGAATTTGAAATGAAAATAAATATATGTATATATTTATGGGATTTCAAAAGAATTTGAAAAGAAAAACCCAGGGATTTGGATTCTGGAATTTAAATTCAACTTAAGCAAGTTAAATGAATCAAAGGGGATAAATTGATTTAGAATCAATTTGAATTGGTTTAATGGAATATAGATTGGATATAAATGGATTGATCGTCGATCATTCGAATTGAATGAAGGGAGACCAAAAGTTTTGGTTGGAGTTAATTTGTTGAAATATGAGAAGTTGAATTTCAACATAAGTGAGATGTTGAAAAGAAATGGATTTGTACCCTTTTTCCTACCTTAGCAATTTCGAGGACGAAATTATTTTAAGGGGGGAAGAATGTAACGACCCAGATTTTTCGTCGATTTATTTTAAATATTTAATAAGGGTTTAAATATTGAATTTATAATATAAATGGTATTTTATTCAATTATCGATTAAATAATCGAAATACGATGTATTTTGATAATTATCGAAATATGAGAGGTTTGAAACAATTCAATTCGAAGATAAAACTGAACCATGATAATAGAAATTCATTTATGAAGAATTTATTTATTTTGAATTTAAAATGATTTAGTATGGCTATTTTAAATACACGTTCAAATAAATTGTATAATCTGTTTCGTTGGATTCAGAATAGTGAATAATGTTGGAAACATCGGTCGTCACGGTTGAATAGTGGTTCGGGATTATTAGTTAAGGACCGCGAAATATTTTAATTATTTAATTAAAATAAAATCAATACAAATAATAAAAAAAAAGGGAAAAAAATCAGAGCCGACCTACATCAGCCGCCCTAAATTATTTTTGCGCAGGCTATCTCTTCTTCTCGAGCAGTAATTTTTGCCTCTCGTTCTCAACATCAAGGGGACATCAATTAAATGGCTTTAGTACGTCTGGTTCCCCTCCTTCTCCTATAAATCGCGCCCCTCGTTCTTTTTGCAATTTCATTTTTCTGCAAAGGGAAATTAAATTGATCGAGAGCTTCAAAAATTTCCATGACCACTCCTAATAAAACTATTTCTTTTGTTCTTCCAGTTGCAAAGCAAATCAATGTCGCTCCTTTAACGCAATCAAAACAATTCGGTTTCTCAACAAAACCGCTCGATCTTAGATCCATGGAACTCGCGTAAACCCTCCCTTACACCAGTAGATTTTACAGATGGTTCGATTCTTCTGAGTACTACACGAATTGGGGAAATCGCGATGACAGTTTTGGGGTGAAACCGCGATGGGTGAAGGCGTGCAGTTTTGCTGAAGGGGGGACCGACGCTCGCTTTGGTTTGGGTGATGGGTCAATGCAGTTTTAGGAGAGCCGCTGGTTACATGAAGGATGCGACAGTGGATGACAAAGGAAGTCGCGATAAGGGAGTTCGGGTGGTTGATTGGGAGATGGTGCGAGGAAGTGGTGATAGCCATGGTTTGCAATACTGGAGTTCGGCAGTAGGCGTTTGGGTAAAAACTCGAGTGAAGGAAGAGTGAATAGACAGTGAAGAGTGAGGCCGGTATAGGTCCAAGTGTAGCAATGAAGGAGCAGCAGACATGCACAACAATCGTTTGGTAAAATGTCGAAGTGGGATAGAGCTGATTTAGGGGCTGATTGTAGTTGAAGATGTTCGGAGATTCATTTTGGGAATTTACACAGTAATTCGCAAGATAGCGAGGTACACATTTTCATAAGATTTAAAATACATAGGATAATGTGTTTATTAAGTTAATGGTTAATTTAAATGATTCATTGTTTAATCGAAAATAAACTAAATAATCATAGGTGCTAATAGATTCGGTTGAAACAATTCAAGTGGGTACGTGAATACAAAAATGGGGGATTAACAGGATATTCGACAACTGCAAAATCCCTGGTGAGTAAATCTCACTCACCTTTAGAATTATTTTTATTTCATTAAAAATAATTGTCTGTTGCTTGTGTGAATGTTTTCTGGTTGTTTATATATATTAGTTATTTAGGCTATTATATATATATATATTGGGTTGATTGATTGGTTGGATTCCCGCAGTATCATTAGCGGATGCCCGCAGTTTCATAGCGGATGATTACCCTATACGCCCCACGCTATGATTAGTGGATGACCGTCTATACCGCGATATTCTGCCACGAAGCAGAATTGGTATTATTTATGTGCTAACGTCTGTGGATGCAGGGAAACAGGTTGGAGGAATCCAACAGGATTCCTCAAAAATATATTATCTGTTTGTTGTTTGTTTGATTTCATATATATTCATATATGATGTGTTAAAATCAAATAATTGAAAATTGGGTGATTTGATTATTTTAAATATCACTGGGCTTAAGTAATGATATTTAAAAATATCGTGGAAGGACATTTGAGATTTTAAGAGGAAAAATTCTATATTTTTAAATAGAATTTGAATTTTTAATGGAATGGAAATATTAACTTGTTTTGAATAAATAAAACAGGTAATAAATTTATAAACGTTGTTTATAAATTAATTAATACAGGAAATTTAAGTGATGAATTTATAAACGTGTTTATAAATAAATAATGCAGAGAAGTGAAATCAGCTTATAAACGGTGTTTATAAATAAAGGGGGAAAAATTATCATTTTGATAATTTGAATATTTAAATTCAAATATGAATTTAAAAATAGAAATGTGGAATCATTTTAAAGGAGTAAGCGATGAAATTTTATTCTGATAATCAGAATGAAAATTGAACTGAAAATAAATCCGTATGGATTTATGGATTGAATTCGATTAGTTCGAATTCTTTTAAATAAATATTTCTAGAATAGATGTTAGGATTATATCAAATAGAAGTTAAATTAAAATATGAAAACACATTCTATATTTATATAGATAGATTAAAATAAATAGGAATTTCCAAAACGAGATTTGGTTTTGAATAAATTTTGAAATGGACTTGTTTGAATTTTAAACAAGTAGATTTATAAACAAATGTTTATAAAGTTAGTGAATCAATTATCAGGAGATATTCTGTGATTTTTAATTCAGGTATGAATGAAAATATAATTTGAAATCATTTCGGGAAAAAGGAATGATGGGTTTTATTCTGGAATTCAGAATATAAAGGGATTGAATTTCAAATGGGTTTTGAAATGGAAAGCTTGTTTTGATATATAAAACAAGGAAGTGGATTTATAAATGGAGTTTATAAATCGAGTAAAATAAATTATCATTTGATAGTTTAGAAGTGGATATTTCAAGTATGAATTGAAAAGTGAATTGGAAACGAGTGGGGATAGAACAATTGATGTGATTCAGAATAGAAACAGAATTGAGAAAATCCAAAGGAGTTAAAAATTTAGAATTCGACGATATCGATTTTTATAATAAGTTATAAAGAAATTGGAATTTAGAATAGAAATCTAGTTATAAATAAATTTATAACTGAGTAGTGGAAATCGACGAGTTGAGATAAATCGGAAATGTCAAGTTGAATTTGAAAAACTAGACTTGAATATATATATTTATATATATTCGAACGAGGTTGAAATATAAATTATAAACGACATTTAAAACGTTTATATTTATAAATATAATTAAAACGAACTCGCCGCAGCGCTGCAGTTCGTAAATTGGCAATTCGAACTTCAATTGAATATACAGAACCCAATTGAAGTCGAAATTCTTTGAAACAAGAAACGTCAGGACCGGTTCGATAATAATTTTCTAATGAAAGAGAAAAATCTGAATTTCGTCGTATAGATTTTGAGTTATGTCAAAATCAAAATTTCAAAAATGCAGCGCCAGAAACCATTATAAACCATAATGGATTATATATATAAATATAAGGATTTTTAAGCAAATGAAAATCCAAAGTTCCATTTTAAAAGCCTAAACTTAAGTTAGGAAATAAAGGCGAGCTCAAGTGAAGTAAGCAAAGAGATTTTTGAAACAATAAACCTATTTTGATTATTTAAGATTAACTAAGTCAAAGTAGAAATTAGTTAATCGAGTTTGAACTAAAATCGAACCTTGAAAAGTGAATTTGGCGTTCGAAAATATATATTCGAAATCGAATATAGAACTTTAATTGAAATTTGAATTCAATTAGTTGATAAGCAAGTTAAAAGTATATTTGAACGTGTTATGTCCAAATATAAAAGTGAAATAGGCCAAAGAGTTAATTAACAAGTTAATTAACGAATTGAGTTAAAGCAATTGGGAATAGTTGAAATCAATTGGACAGGTATAGACATACAGGAGACAGGTATGGGGAAAAGTGATGAAGGTATATAATTTATGTGCTCGACAAAAAGGTACATGTTTAAATTCATATATGGGTATTATGCGCCGTATCGGCAAGCCGCTTGGCTTTTCCTTTTTCTTTTTGATTGAGGAAGATACCGGGAAGCTATTTGAAATTTCCCGATGCTCCCGATACAGGGGAGGTTATGGCGAAATTTTCTGGAAATTTAAGGAGTTAGAATATTTTTAAGAAATTTGACAATTAGAAATCTATATATCGATATATATAGAATTCGATAAGGAAACGAAATCAAAAATGACATAAGAGGCCGAGATGATTATTGAAAATATTTGGCTAACAAATATTGATTGAGAAAATAGAGAAGAGATTTAATTAATGAAATATTAATTAAAGAGCCCAGTGATTTGTTTGATATGTTGATTGAACACTTGTTTTTATTCGATAGTTAAATCACAGACTATCGAAGTTTTTGACCATCGTTGTCAATATGGAGAGACCGGTTGGATTATTATCCGAAGAACCACTCCGTATCGGCATAAGCATTGCGAACCAAGTATGCTGAATATATTGAAGACGGAGTGAAGTGCAAGGGCTTTTCTATTTATAGAAATAGTGCCTTCGGTTTCGTTCAATCCCAGAACGAACGTAAATGGACGAATGTCTGACAAAGTATTTCCAATGATCAAATGGGTTGGTCTGTATGAATGTATATGGTTGCAACGGATTTATCCCTTAGCATAATATCCAGAATATTTGTGCAAACTCAACCAGTGATTAACGGATCTGACAATGTGGCATTCAAAGTGATTGTGTTATCAATGAATGGTAAGTATGCGTAGCCCCAGGCCTCAACAACCGGGAAAGGACAAAAATCGGGCAGGCAGCATGGCTATGTGGGTCGCACCCATTAGGGTGTATAATCACCTATCTAGAGAAATTCCTTTTGTTTCTAAATCTATCGATTCTGCCCATTCGGGAAACGGTGGTTTGAGTCCAACCGTTGGTGATATACATTCGATACACTCAAGCGAAATGAGTGGTCGGTCATGTGTGGGCTGGGTTGCAAGATGTTCTTGTTGAACCCAGTGTATTCCTCTCTAGAGATACACAGTCGGAAGGTGGTTCCATACCTTGTCATGTTAGAAATCCAATCTCCAATAAGCGCCATGCGGTTTTTGATTTTATACTATATATGTGGAGCGTGAGATGCAAGCGTTCTGCTATTTGGTTATTTACTTGATGTAGACATTATTATAATATCACTGGATTTCGTATCAAAGTATTTTGGGTTATAGTAAGGTAAAAACCATCCATGTTTATGTGTGGGCTGGTCTTACTATTATCTTTTCTTTCGAAAAGAGTTTTGGAAGTTAAACAAGTGGTTGGAGTTACTCACACCAGTCCCATGACTGACCCAGAGTTTGTTTTGTTTTGTTTTTCCTAAACTCTTGGGTGCCCAAATTTGTACGGGCAGGCAAGTGTTTCAGGCTTTTACAGATACACTTGGAGGAGCTTGAAGCAGGAGGCTTCAACGTTAGTTATTTGGAGTTACTTCCGCTGAATCAAATGTTATGTGTACTCTGATGATGGTATGTATATATGTACAAAACAGATTTGTATTTCGGAGCTTATGTTATATAATATATTTTATTCGTTCCGCTGTGAGTTGTGATCTTCGTTCTTCTTCTATTCTAATATTTCTTTCTTTCTATTTCTCATCCTCTAACTTCTTTCTAATAATGAGTCGTATTTCTGTGTTATTTGGGTTGGACGTGTGTTGTATTTAGTCAACTCCGATAGCACGGATTTGCGGGCCATTACACTTGCAAACTCGTGTGCCCTTATTTCTACACGGGCAACCTTGTATTCAGGTTTCAGCAGGCTCTTTCTGGATAGCTGGAGCTGAAGATGGATTCTATCATTTATCTCTTTTTATGTTGTTCAGCTCCTGTTGTACATATTATGTTTTCTTTTCCGCAGTAGACATTTATGTATAGCTGAATTGTATTTGTTCTAAGTATGATCCTATAAACTGTGTAACTCTGATGATTATATTTATATGGTGTATTTATTTATTTATTTCTGTTCTATTATTATATGTTTATGTGTTATATTCCAAAGATTACCCTTGCACCGTCGCATCGGGAAGAGGGTCGTCACAGAAGATGTGGTTTGTAACGGATACGTTGTAGCCTCTAGCCTCACAACCGGAAATGGTATAAAATCGGGTAGGTCGCATGGCTAAGTGGTTAGCTGCCAATTAGGGTGTATTGTCACATGATCTAGAGAAATTCCATTTACTTCTATAATCTATTTCAATGTTGTCCCTTTCGGGAAACGGTTGCTGATCCCAACCATTGGTGATAATACATTAGGTATACTCAAGCGAAATGAGTGACTGGTCATGTTTAGCCTGGGTTACAAGATGTTCTTGTTGAACCTAGTGTATTCCTCTCTAGAGATACAATGTCGGAAGGTGGTCGCATACCTTACCAGTTGGAATCTATTTCCCAATAAGCGCCCACGGTTTTTGATTTTATATTATGTATGTGGAACATGAGATGAAAGCGTTCCGCTAATGATTATTTAGTTGTGGTTGATAGACATCACTATAATATCAAAAGATTTTTGATATAAAGATTTTCGTTCTTTCAAAAGGATTTTTGAATGATAAATCAAGTGTTTTGGATTCTCATAAGCAAAAAACTCGTTCTTTGTTATACAGCGTGGTCTTATGAGATATCTTTCTTTTTTCTCAAGCTGTTTTAAATTGTTTACTCACACCAGTCTCATGACTAACCCGGAGTTTATTTTGTTTTGTTTTCCCTAAACTGTGGGTGCCCAATTTTGTACGGGTAGTCAAGTAGTCGGGATTTTTCAGATATACTAAGAGCTTGGAGCAGGAGGCTTCAGGATTATATAGCAATTGTTTATTTCCGCTGTGTTGTAAGTGTTGTACTCTGATAAATGTTATTGTATAAATATACTGTTTTATTTCAAAGTTATGTTATATTTTATCCGTTCCGCTGTGAGATTCGTATTACTATGATGTGTTGTGTCTTCTTCTTCTTCTTCTTCTTCTATTCTAATTTTTTATCTTATCTATTCTCACCCTCTAACTTCTTTCATTTACTATCTGGTATTTCCGATGCTTGGATAGTTGACATTGAGTTTATGTCGATAACCAAGATCGCGAAAACCCGGGTCATTACAGTTTATGTGATGTGTTTTGAACTTTATGTGTATGATTTGGGTTTGATATTTTGTTTGGGTATATATGTGAGTGTGACTGTGATGTATATGCTCGAAATGAAGTTGTTTTGATATATATATATATATATATATATATATATATGGGATTATATGGTGGTTGGAAGTAAGTATTCTAAATTATGGAGAGAAAAAAATGATTTCCAACAGCTTCTAATGGCTTATAGGTCCATTTATTTCATTGGCAATCAAAGGTTTCCAATGACTACTTTCCATCACATTCCAACCGGTCTCTAGTCAACAACTAAATCCACATATCCAAACTGAACGCTGGAGACCGTTGGAAACAAGTCGTTGCCTGCGTTGGAGGTCGTTGGAAACCGTTGAACTGTATAATAACGGAATTTCCAATAACCTCGAGTGGCTCGTAGCCTTTTGGAAACCACTGTTTTTCTTGTAGTGAAAGTGAATACATCAATGAAAGAAAATATAAAGCTTACAATGATACTCTCCTGACTTCCTCGAGTTATGCATTATCATGTGAGACTTATGGAGGGGGAAAATGAAGGATGGATCAGACATAAAAGTCTGATGTATTGGAAGTGACTATTGGAAAGGGAATAATCAAATAATATAGATTGAAGAACAATTCTAAATGTTAAAAGGTTTAGTATCCCTTTTTTACTTAAGGTGATAATTTAGTTTTATTATTTACACTATAATTCCTACTATAAAAGTAAAGTACTATTAGAAATGATTCATAATTCTACCCTAATCATCAGCCTACCCTCTACCATGAAGCTAACATGATAGTCGATGCCCCTTACACTAAATCAAAATCAACTCAGACACGAATCATTGTACAGCCCACCCTTAGACTGTTGTGGAAAATTATTTACTCCCTTCAAAACAGTCCATGTTTCCGTTTAGATGAACATCTATATAAGACATGATCCTACAGTGTCTAGTCTACCTTAATTGATACGACATGCTCTATCATCATTGATATGTACTATCTCTTATCCAATCTCTATTGGGCTGCTTATTTACCTTCTTCAACATGTGTACGATTGGTTGTTGGTACAGACCCATCTCAAACAATAACCTAGTTGTGTTATCACCTCAGTCCCTTGCGACCCGTCTTAACTATGTTGTTTTATTATTGTGATATTTCCTAATCGCAAGTTCTTTTATTGTTTCATGATAGTTTTTATTCTGAAAACAATCTGTACGTATCATGAACTAATATATAATAATTTACTCATTTTTTCCCCTTTATTTATAACAAAGTTCATGATTTATCTACAAGTTTAAAAAACGTGTTTCATCACTTCTTTTAGAATAGTCCATTTTTTCATACATTTACATATATTACATATAATAACCCGAAATTTTAGTCAACGTTATTTTTAAAAAAAATTAGATAAGTAAAATAGGAATAATGTGGCGGATGGATAAATGAGATTTGTACTTAAGAAACTAAATATTAGGTTGGCCCTATAAACTAATTAACTTAAGAGAGGAAAAGTAGGAAACTTATGGCTTCATATAAAAGCAAATTATTTCACACTTTTATCATTGCACATTCGTTTCTTAAAAAAAACTGGAAAGAAAAGTAAGGAAAGGTCGACTAATAAAATCTAGGAAAGAAGAGGAAAACTAAAGAAAGCTAGAAGACTAGCTTAGGGAATTAACATCCACAAACCTCAAACTTTCAATCAAAACGGGATGAATAATACTCTCCACCCATGAATGATTCGGTTATTTTCTTACGCTTGAATTATTTGGCTTTTCCACGATGGTTTTCACGTTCCTAAAAGCATCTCCAACGGATGCTCATATATCGTATTTTGTGATATTTGCAATGAATTTGCTCTCCAACAAAGTTATAAATATGTATAGTACGAATTTGAGCCTCGAAAGTGTGGAGAACAAAGATTGATTGATGCCTGGTTAAACAAATGGCTGTAAGTTGGATGCTTATTCAAAAGCGGTTCAATTGATAATAATACAGGGCGTCTGTTGACTAAATGTTTGAGGTTCAGGCATCGTTCAATAGACGCTTTGTAATGTCCCGTATTTTTGGTAGCAAAATATTTAATTTATTATTTTAAATATTTAATTTGGATTATTATTGGTTTTTAATATTGAATTCGTTTATTAAAATGAAGTTTGAACATTAATTTATATTTAAATTAAAACGAGTTCGAAATGGTACGGTAGTTCGTAATATTGAGTTTTGAACTTTATATGGATATACAGAATCTGTTTTAAGTCGGATTTCTGTGAAACAAGAAACATTGGAATCTTGTTGATTATAATTTTCATATGAAAAAGTAAAATCCAGATTTCATGTTATAGATTATTAGTTATGTCCAATTCAAAATTTAAAATAGTCGCTATGGAAAATCATTATTAAAATATAACGTTTAAAAAGCGTTTTAATATAATGTGGATACCATTTTAACTCGAATTGACGAGACTAAGCTGTATAAGTTATATTTGAAGCTGTATATATTATTCTACTTGGATATTTTTTATAATAATAATTTATTATTATTTAATTGAATTAATTTGTAATTTAATTAATATTTTGATGAAATTTTTATAGCGTTAAAAGTAGCCATTTTGCAAACGGTCTCCGTTTTCGATGAAATTAGTTTCATTTGAACCGTATCGTTAAATTATTGTAAGAAAATCAAATTTCGTGGCAAACGGGTATCAAATGTAGATTCGATGGCCAAAAATGTCTTTGTTTCTATTTACTTGTTTAGACAGGGGTAACTTTAAACGAATAGACGGCTGGCCAAATAAACTCCAAATTTAACGAAACAGGATTCATTGGATCCGTTAGGAAAAGGTCTAGTGGAAGGTCAATGTTTCAAAAAAAATGGATTTTTTCTGTAATTTTAGGAATTTTAAACGCTTGATTTTTCATCGACAACTAGAAAGGACTTTTCACAGACGACCTCGGAATTCGAGGAAACCTGTCCCATCGGGTTTGGAATATTTTTCTATGCTAGGATTACCTTATTTTGTCAAAAAGGGAGATCGTATGGGTTTTTTTTGGAGTGTTACTTTGCGTTGAAGGTTCGTTAAGTTAAATAATATTTTAATCATCTCCATAACACTATAAATAACATAGCACCAACCCTAGTTTTTGGTCTTGCATGGTCAACTACTCACGCAGCTGCCATCCCTCAAACAAACGAACCAAACTTCACAATCTTTCTTCTTCAAAATCCCTTCATCTGATCATCTAATCGGAAACCTTCAACTGGAAATGAGAAGAGCTCAGTAAGAAGCACCTAATCAACGACCATGATTGGATTTAGTGGGGTGCGCTAGCCGGAAGCTATTCTCGAACTTATGACGGGTTTGGAACTATAACCAGTGGACGGTGGCACCGCGCATGGAGCTGTGCAAGTCCGCGAAAGAGGGGGCTGGGTGGCTCATTTTGGTGGTGATGGATGGTGGGTTAGTGGCCAGCGTTGGGCACGACAACGTTGAAGTGGATCGGTGTGTGAAGTCGAGATATGCTGGAACATAACAGTAAAGGACGAAGTAGCAGCATATGAAGTCGGGCCGTAGTTTTTGAAAATGGATTGGGACGTTTTGGTTTGAAAGTGCGGTGGTGTTCCATTTTGGAGCATGCAGCGTTCCGGAAATTGGATCGAGGAGGAACAGTGGAAGAGAGTGCAGTGTATGTGAGGCGGTGCAGGTTTTGGAACAAAGGGGTTTGTTTAGGTCTGTTTTACTGTGTAATGATAATAATAATTAAACTAATAATTGGTTAAGGTAATAAAGGACAGGACATTTTTGTTTTGAATGATACAGGCAAAAATGAAGGGGGCGGCCTCAATATGGTTAAGCAGAAGTTTGATTTTGGTCAATGGTTTAACGCGTGGATAAAGGAAAGAATAAGAGATTAGCCTTGTATATACTTTAACAAATTGGAAGAAAAGACTGGAACAAGGGATTTTGGGAAACAAACGAAGATAGATTGACGTGTTTTTAGATGTTTGGAAGCTTGGTGCGGTGGAAGGGGACTAAGGCGTGCTATGTGGTGAGGTAGCAGTGGAAAGATGGTCAATGCATAAAGGGAAGAGCATCAGTTTTTTTTGGATGGTGAGATGTTTTAAAATAGAATCTGAAATGTTGTCGAGTTGAGCAGTTTTATTTGTGAACAGTAGCAAAAAAAGGGACGGGTTTAGCTTTGAATCATGAGGACAGTAAGATGGGAACAGAGTCTGAACGAAGAGTAATTAATGTGTTTTAATTTTAACTCTTAGGGTTTAACAATTTCTAATCTAATCCATAAACTAAAGTGATTAAAATTGGTTCAAGTCTTCCAACCGAAGCAACACATGACATGGAGAGCAAAGAGAACTAGCGGCATAATACTACGTTAAGGAGTAATTAAATTAAAGTAATTAATCTTCAATAGCTTGTATTAGGAAATTAATTATGAAATCCACTAATATCGGACTTTTGAAAATGCAGGAATCAAAAACCAGAATGGACGAAGACAATAGACCCTATTTAACATCCTAAACTAATGTAATTAGTTGTTGATATATTAATTAAAATAGTATACCTTGAAATACTAATAACGTATTCATATATTATCAGAATCGGACAAATCAGGTACTATTGGATTCGCATCGACGAAATCTACGACATGGAACAAAAATGGACGCAATTGGAATCAACCAGAATTTTTAATTAAATTAAACACTTGTTTAATTTAATTAAAATCAACCATTTAAACAATGGTATCAAGTCTAGATGAGTTAAACTCACTCAGTTTTCCCCACTTATATTTAATATAAGTTGGGTTTATTTGTTTGTGTGTTATGGATGATTTTCATTGGATGATTATTGAATTATATATTCATATATTGACTGAATAGTTAAGTTAAATGTTCATTTAACTTAATTAAATAAAAATCGTTATTTCTAATGATTGAGTCCAGTTGAGGTAACTTACCTCAATGGTAACATTTATAATAATATAAATGTTATAAATAAATAATTTGATGTTTGGATTGTTGTTATTAGCTTATCATTGACTGTTACAATCCATTATTGATCGTTATTATTAAACTGTTTATTTCATCTGTTTAGATGGAAAATTAATATTAATTGGCCAGATTGAAGTAACCCCTTGCTCTGTAGGGAATTGACAGGTTGGAGGAATCCAACAGGATTCCTCACTAATATTGATATTGTTTATCAATATGAATTATTTAGATGTGAAATGGTGTAATATTTCACGATTTGGTACTTCAATGGATACTTGCCTCTTTAGTACTGTTAGTAAAAGAAAAGATTTTTAAATCAATATTAAATTAATTGTGAAACATTTTCAAAGTTATATTTATATATAATTGAAATACAGTTTTATTATAATTATAAATATCAAAGTTCAATACACTCGTTTTTAATTATTTAAATTTATAGAAATATAAGATATTATTAAATGAATAGGTTAACAATATAAACTTATCGTAATTTGTTATTAAATTGTGTACATGGTATGTAAAGGCTTTAGTAGCCGTAAAGGGAGATTAAATGGATTTAAAAACATTGAAACGGAATAATTGAATCGTGGATTACGAGAATATATAAAAGTGGTTTATGAGTGCTATTTTGTAATAAATAATCACTTTAAACAAACGCTGTTTTGAAATATTCGAAATATGATTGAATAACATTTCGTAAATCAGATTTAAGAATTAATAAAATTGGAAATGAGTATTGGTTTTGGAAATGAGACAAGTTTTTAACGAAATCGGAATTGAAAATATGAATTTGGATTTATAATGGAATTGGGATTTATAAATAGGATTTGGGTTGAAACGACAGATAGGGATTTATAAATTGGATTTAAACCCAATAGCTGAAAAAGATTATTAAATCAAGATTTTAACTGGATATTCTAATATGCATTGATTTATACATGAAAGAGTGGTAAAATGAATTCCAAGTATAACGGAATTGGATAAGTGCAAATTGAGGAGTTAGGAAATGAAATCGAATTATAAGTTGCCGCTAATGAATTGCAAATGGAATTTGTAAACGAAGTTAAGTTTTGGAAAAATGGGATTTTTTACATTTATTACAAACGATAAGTTGAACAATTTGATCAATAAACCGAAGATCTTTGGCAAGGATCATTATATGATTTTTAGACAGCAAATAAGTTGTTGGGAATAAAGTGAAAGCGTTTGATAAATGGAAGTAAAAGATTTGGAAATGTAATCTATAACATTTGATACAGAGGTAAGTTAACTTAATTTTGAAAAAAAATACGAGTGCCGTAAAAGATAACAAATTAAGATTTGAAAAGGGTTCATATAAAAGGGTGAAGGCATTTATATAAAATTTGTAAAGAAGGTTTATATACAATTGTAATCAATAAATAGTGATTATTGCGGATGTTGGTAAATTATATTTATAAAGAAATATTGAAGAAATTTATAAAGGATCTGAACTATAATCGAATCAAGACTCGTCTATTTTAAAAGATTTCTAAAGCAATAAAGAAAGTTATAAAGAAGAGTTTACTTAATCAGTTAAGTAAATGTGCCGAGGTTTTAAATAGAGTTTTAAAAGGAAACGAAGGTGTTAATAAACTTCTATCTATTCTGAAGATACGAATGTTGTTGGTCAAGGTATGAGAGGTAATTAGAATACCCCAACTTGAGTGACTTCATGATTATCCAAGGATGATATTAGTTTATAAACAAGAAGAGTTGAGGGAAATATAAGTTTTGATTTCCGTGAATGATTTTATAAACTGTATTAGAAAAGTTTATAAGTTGAATGAATGGGCTAAGATTATTCTTATTCGACAATAAAAAGTAAATTTGAAAATCCAAATATCGGAAGAAATTAAGAATTTAATTAACATACGGTTAACTATAGAGGCTAAGTGATGCTGGGTACTAAATCAATGAATTCAATTGTATTTTTATGGATGAATGGTTGTTTATTTGAGTTTATTTGATAGTTAAATAACCGACTATCAAATTTGGCCTGTATGCATGTTGGTACGGAAAGACCGGGATCGAATTTATATTCGAAAACCATTCCAACCAACAAATACGTGGAAGATACTAATTGAGGATGGAGCAATCGAAGACAGTTGATCTTCATGAATGGAAGGTTTAGTTGTTGAATTCCTCTGGTCTGGTCCACTAGAGTTATAACGACTTGTGATTCTGTCGTAATAGAAATCTACGGATTGCAAGGACTTCTCGCTACTGATCCACTAGGTGATTCCTATATTGGGTGTAGTAGGAGAGTGCCTTGGATTCATCTTGTTCCTGGATGACTTGTATGGACGAGTGTCTGATAGAGTATTTCCAAAGGAATCACGTACATTGATTTCTTCAAACGTACCAAGTTGATGATGGAGAAGTGCACATTCTCTTATCAATTTGAGTATTTTTGTGGACATCAATTAGTGATACCTAGCGGGTCTGACGTTGTGGCATTCAAATGGAATGAAGATGCGCTGTGCAGAAGGATAAGCTTAACCTCTAGCATTAACAACCGGGAAATGGCATAAAATCGGGTAGGTTGCATGGCTATGTGGGTCGTACCCGTCAAAAGGGTATATCATTACCTGATATGGTGAAATCAAATGCCTTTGGTTGTCCCTTTTTATTTCTGTATGTATGTTATCGGTTCGATTGGCTGGCCCCCAACTGTGGTAATGATATATTCGGTACTCTCAAAGTATAGTGAGGGGCCGATCATGTTTAGCCTGGGTCGCGATAAGTTCTTGTTGAACCCCAATGTATTCATCTCCAGAGGTACATTGTCGGGAAGGTGGTCCCATACTTGCCAAGAAATCCATTCTCCAATAAGCGCATATGGTTTTGATTGGATACTATATATATGTAGCGTGAGATGCAAGCGTTCTGCTAGATTGATATTTATTTGTATTTAGACACTATAATAATACCAGAGTAATATTGTTTTCAAAAATGTTTTGGGTTATCGTAAGGTAAAAATCGTCCGTATTTATGTGTGGATTCGGTCTTATGATTATCCTTTTCTTTCGAAAATATTTTGACGTAAAAATCAAGTTGTGTGATGCATTTAAACTTAGTGTGTTTTTCTCACTCTGGTTCACCAGACTGATCCGTCATTTGTAAAATGCTCGGGTTAGACCGAGTTGTACATGTTTAGGTTATCAGATTCTATGAAGAGACGAGTTGGAAGAGTTCCGACATATGATATTATATATTCCGCTATGTGATTGTATATGAGGACAGATTATTATAATTGTCCAGATATGTGATGTACTCTGATGATTGTAAGTTTCTATTTCAAGCTCTCAGTAAAGATTTATTTTTATATTATATTTTGTTCCGCTGTAATGTGAGACTTTGTGTGTTGTGTTGGTTCTTCTTCTTATTCTATTCTAGTAATTCTTTCTTTCTTACCTCACCCTCTAATATTCTTTCTAATAACGTTCTTGTGTTTTCGATACTTGAATGTTCGACATAGTGTTTTTATGTCGATTTTCGGGGTTGAAAATGCTTGGTTCATCACAGTGGTATCAGAGCTACTGGTTTAGTAATAACCTTGGCTCTGTGGTATTACTTGATAGAGATGGGGTTAGAAATACCCTATATTGAGTTGAGTGTATATATGAGAGCGCGTATTTGAAAATTTTATATATGAATGTTTTGTATTATGTTGGTTGATCGGTTCAAGTGTTGAGAAGTCTTGAACTGAAATGGATACAATATTGTTTTGTAAAAATGGTAAATGAAACAATTTTACCCAAATTATATTTTCGTATAGAAAAGAAAATAATTTTCTCAAATTATTGAGATATTGGTTCATTTGTTGATTGTCTTGAATGATATTCAAATTCTATTCAAACTTTGAATTTGAAACTTAACTTGGTTAAGTAAAATAAAATTAAGAATGATATTGAAATTAATGAAATAAATTTGAAAATTGAATGAATATTAATTAAAGAGAAATCAATTGGAGATTAATCGATTGATATTCAAATATGTTAGAACAAAGTAAAAATTAATACTGAATAAATTCGGTTGATTCAGTTAAATTTGTTGTGTATCATTTGTGGATAAATTGAATATGATTCATCAATGGTTTAATACTAAGTTAAATAAATTGAAAACTAAATTCCTATATTATAAATTGGAATGGAGCGACATATGAATTAAATTGAATGATTAAAACCTACATTTGCATATACCTTTTTAATATGAGTGATGTTTTGGGAATTTGTGTAGTTATACTTGTTGATAAATAAAGTGTTATTAAACATTTCATGTGATTGTCGCTTACATGTTAAATTGAGTTAAGAACAGGTAGCTGAAGGCCTGAGGACTGATTTTTGTTGCGTAGATCAAAATAAATTGAGAAAATATGCTCAATAGCGCTTGTAAAAGGTATGCCTACGCAAGAATATAAAATTTTGGATTTTGTTTCCTGACATTGTGAGTCGATGTGTGTGTGTGCGTCTATATATATATTATTTGTTCCTGCGATATCGCAGATGTCACTCCATACAGGGGAGACTTTGCCGAATTTTTCCGGGAATTTAAAGTGTTAGAAAACTTTCGATATTTTTGAAATTTTATATTGATAATAATGAATTAGTTTACGTTTTAATATAAATTGGGCTTTTAAGTTAATGGGTTTGTAGCATTTTTCTCACCTTAGTAATTTCAGGGACGAAATTCTATTAAGGGGGAAAGAAAGTAATATCCCATATTTTTGGTAGCCAAATATTTAATTTAATTTATTATTTTAAATATTTAATTTGGATTATTATTGGTTTTTAATATTGTATTCGTTTATTAAAATGAAGTTTGAACGTTAATTTATATTTAAATTAAAACGAGCTCGAAATGGCACGATAGCTCGTAATATTGAGTTTTGAAATTTAAATGGATATACAAAATACGTTTTAAGTCGGATTTCTGTGAAACAAGAAACGTTGGAATTTTGTTGATTATAATTTTTATATGAAAGAGAAAAATCCAGATTTCGTGTTATAGATTATTAGCTATGTCCAATTCAAATTTTAAAATAGTCGCTATGAAATCGTTATTAAAATATAACGTTTAAAAAGCGTTTTAATATAATATGGATACCATTTTAACTTGAATTGATGATACTAGGTTGTATAAGTTATATTTGAAGCTGTATATATTATTCTACTTGGATATTTTTTATAATAATAGTTTATTATTATTTAATTGAATTAATTTGGAATTTAATTAATATTTTATAGATATTTTTGTAGCGTTAAAATAGCCGTTTTGCAAACGGTCTCCGTTTTCGATGAAATTAGTTTCATTGGAACTGTATTGTTATATTATTGTAAGAAAATCAAATTTCATGGCAAACGGATGTCGTATGTAGCTTCGGTGGCCAAAAATGTCTTTGTTTCTATTTAATTATTTAGATAGGGGTAACTTTAAATGAACAGACGACTGACCAAGCGAACTCCAAATTTAATGAAACAGGATTCATTGGATCCGTCAGGAAAAGGTCTAGTGGAAGGTCAAGGTTTCAATTTTTTTTGGATTTTTTCTGTAATTATAGGAATTTTAAATGCTTGATTTTTCATCGATAACTAGAAAGGACTTTACACAGACGACCTCGGAATTCGAAGAAACCTGTCCCATCGGGTCCGAAATATTTTTGTATGCTAAGATTACCTTATTTTGTCAAAAATGGAGATCGTATGGGTTTTTTTTTGGAGTGTTACTTCACTTTGAATGTTTGTTAAGTTAAATAATATTTTAATCACCCCCATAACACTATAAATAACACAGCACCAACCCTAGGTTTTGGTCTTGCATTGTCAACTACAAACACAGCTGCCATCCCACAAACGAACGAACCAAACTTTACAATTTTTTTATTCTAAATCTCTTCATCCGATCATATAATCGGAAAACGTTCAACTGGAAACGATAAGAGCTTAGTAAGAAGCACCTAATCAACGACCATGATTGGATTTAGTGGGGTGTGCTAGCCGGAAGCTGTTCTCGAACTAATGACGGGTATGGAACTATAACCGGCGGATGGTGGCACCATGCATGGAGCTATGCAAGTCGGCAAGGGAGGGGCTGGGCCGCTCACTTTGGTGGTAATGGATGGTGGGTCAGTGGCCAGCGTTGGGCACGGCAACGTTGAAGTGGATCGGTGTGTGAAGTCGAGATATGCTGGAGCGTAACAGTGAAGGACGAAGTAGCAGCATATGATGTCGGGCCTTAGTTTTTGAAAATGGATTGGGACGTTTTGGTTTGAAAGTGCGGTGGTGTTCCATTTTGGAGCATGCAGCATTCCAGAAATTGGATCAAGGAGGAACAGTGGAAGAGAGTGCAGCATATGTGAGGAGGTGCAGATTTTGGAACGAAGGGGTTTATTTACATCTGTTTTACTGTGTAATGATAATAATAATTAAACTAATAAGTGGTTAATTTAATAAAGGACATGTCATTTTTGTTTTGAACGATACAGGAAAAAATGAAGGGGGCGGCCTCAATATGGTTAAGTAGAAGTATGATTTTGGTCAATGGTTTAACGCGTGGATAAAGGAAAGAATAAGAGATTCGCTTCGTATATACATTAACAAATTGGAAGAAAAGACCGGAACAAAGGATTTTGGGAAACAAACGTAGATGGGTTGACGTGTTTTTAGATGTCTGGAAGCTTGGTGCGGTGGAAGGGGGACTAAGGCATGCTGTGTGGTGAGATAGCAGTGTTTAAACGAAGCAGTTGGAAGATGGTCAACGCGTGAAGGGAAAAGCATCAGTTTTGTTTTTCTGGACGGTGAGATGTTTTCAAACAGAATCTGAAATGCTGTCGAGTTGGGCAGTTTTATTTGTGAACAGTAGCAAACAAAAAGGGACGAGTTTAAGTTTGAATCACAAAGACAGTAAGGTGGGAACAGAGTTTGAACGAAGAGTAATTAACGTGTTTTAATTTTAACTCTTAGGGTTTAACAATTTCTAATCTAATCCATAAACTAAAGTGATTAAAATTAGTTTAGGTCTTCCAACTGAAGCAACACATGGCATGGAGAGCAAAGAGAACTAGCGGCATAATTATCACGTTAAGGAGTAATTACATAAGAGTAATTAGTCTTTAATTGCTTGTATTAGGAAATTAATTATGAAATCCACTAATATCGGACTTTTGAAAATGCAGGAATCAAAAAACAGAAGGGACGAAGATAATAGACCCTGTTTAAAAGCCTAAACTAATGTAATTAGTTGTTGATATATTAATTAAAATAGTATACCTTGAAATATTAATAACAGATGCATATATTATCAGAATCGGAGAAATCAGGTATTGTTGAATCCACATCGACGAAATCTACGTCATGGAACAGAAATGGACGCAATTTGAATCAACCAGGATTTTTAATTAAATTAAACACTCGTTTAATTTAACTAAAATCAATCATTTAGACAACGGTATCAACTCAAGGTGAGTTAAACTCACTCAGTTTTCCCCACTTATATTTTATATAATTTGGGTTTATTTGTTTGTGTGTTATGGATGATTTTTATTGGATTATTTTTGAATTATATATTCATATATTGACTGAACAGTTAAGTTAAACGCTCGTTTAACTTAATTAAGTAAAAATCGTTATTTCTGACGATTGAATCCAATTGAGGTAACTTACCTTAGTGGTAATGTTTATAATAATACAAACGTTATAAATAAATAATTGGATGCTTGAATTGTTGTTATTAGCTTATCATTGACTGTTACAGTCCATTATTAATAGTTATTATTAAACCATTTGTTTCATCTATTTAGATGGAAAATTAATATTGATTGGCCATATTGAACTAAATGATTCAGATTGAAGTAACCCATTGTTTTGCAGGGAATTGATAGGTTGGAGGAATCCAACTGGATTCCTCACTAATATTGATATTACTTATCAATATGATTTGTTGTGATTATTTAGAAGTGAAATGGTTTATTTTTCCACAGTTTGGTACTTCAGTGGATATTTGCCTCTTTAGTACCGTTGGTAAAAGAAAAGATTTTTAAATCGATATTAAATTGATTGTGAAACGTTTTCAAAGTTATCTTTATTGAAATATAGTTTGATTATAATTATAAATATCAAAGTTCAATATACTGGTTTTATAATTATTTAAATTTATAGAAATATAAGATATTATTAAATGAACAGTTAAACAATATAAACTTGTCGTGATATGTTATTAAATTGTGTACATGGCATGTAAAGGCTTTAACAGCCGTAAAGGGAGATTGAATGGATTTAAAAACATTGAAATGGAATAATTGAATCGTAGATTTACAAGAATATATATAAGAGGTTGATGAGTGATATTTTCTAATAAATGATCACTTTAAAAAAATGTTGTTTTAAAATATTCAAAATATGATTGATAACATTTCGTAAATCAGATTTACAAATCAATAAAATTGGAGATGAGTATTAGTTTTGGAAATGAGTTTCAAGTTTTTAATGAAATCGGAATTGAGAATATGAATATGGATTTATAATGGAATTGAGATTTATAAATAGAATTTGGGTTGAAATGACAGATAGGGATTTATAAATTGGATTTAAACCCGATAGCTGAAAAAGATTGTTAAATAAAGATTTTAAATGGATATTCTAATATGAGTTGATTTATACGTGAGAGAGTGGTAAAATTAATTCCAAGTATAACGGAATTGGATAAGTGCAAATTGAGGAGTTGGGAAATGAAATCGAATTATAAGTTGTCCCTAATGAATTGCAAATGGAATTTGAAATAAAGTTAAGTTTTGGAAAAATTGGATTTGTAACATTTATTACAAATAATAAGTTGAACCATTTGATCAATAAACCGAAGATCTTTAGCAAGGATCATTATATGACTTTTAGATAACAAATAGGTTATTGGGAATAAAGTTACAGCGTTTGATAAATGAAGTAAAAGACTTGGATATATAATCTATAACGTTTGATACAGAAGTTTGAAAAAAAATACAAGTGCTGTAAAAGATAACAAACTAAGATTTGAAAATGGTTCATATAAAATGGTGAAGGTATTTATATAAAATTTGTAAAGAAGGTTTATATACAATTGTAATCAATAAATAGTGATTATTGTGGATGTTGGTAAAATATATTTATAAAGAAATATTAAAGAAATTTATAAAGGATCCGAATTATAATCGAATCGAGACTCGTCTATTTTAAAATATTTCTAAAGTAATAAAGAAAGTTATAAATAAGAGTTTACTTAATCAATTAAGTAAACGTGTTGAGTTTTTAAATAGAGTTTTAAAAGGAAACGAAGGTGCTAATAAACTTCTATCTATTCTGAAGATATGAATGTTGTTAGTCAAGGTCTGAGAGGTAATTAGAATACCATAACTTGAGTGACTACACGATTATCCAAGGATGATACTAGTTTATAAACAAGAGGAGTTGAGGGAAATGTAGGTTATGATTTACGTGAATGATTTTATAAATTGCATTAGAAAAGTTTATAAGTTGAATGAATGGGCTAAGATTATTCTTATTCGATAATAAAAAGTAAATTTGAAAATCCAAATATCGGAAGATATTAAGAATTTAATTAACATACGGTTAACTATAGAGGCTAAATGATGCTGGGTACCGAATCAGTGAATTCAATTGTATTTTTATGGATGAATGGTTGTTTATTTGAGTTTATTTGATAGTTAAATAACTGACTATCAAATTTGGCCTATACGCATGTTGGGACGGAAAGACCGGGATCGAATTTATATTCGAAAACCATTCCAACCAACAAATACGTGGAAGATGCTAATTGAGGATGGAGCAATTGAAGACCGTTGATCTTCATGAACGGAAGGCTTACTTGTTGAATTCCTCTAGTCTGGTCCACTAGAGTTATAACGACTTGTGATTATGTCGTAATAGAAATCTACGGATTGCAAGGACTTCTCGCTACTGATCCACTAGGTGATTCCTATATTAGGTGTAGTAGGAGAGTGCCTTGGGTTCATCTTGTTCCTGGATGACTTGTATGGACGAGTGTCTGATAGAGTATTTCCAAAGGAATCACGTACATTGATTTCTTCAAACGTACCAAGTTGATGATGGAGAAGTGCACATTCTCTTATCAATTTAAGTATTTTTGTGGACATCAATTAGTGATACCTAGCGGGTCTGACGCTGTGGCATTCAAAGGGAATGAAGATGCGCTGTGCAGAAGGATAAGCTTAACCTCTAGCGCCATCAACCGCGAAATGGCATAAAATCGGGTAGGTTGCATGGCCGTGTGGGTCGTACACATTAAAATGGTATATCATTACCTGATCTGGTGAAATCAAATGCCTTCAATTGTCCCTTTTTATTTATGTATGTATGCTATCGGTTCGGTTGGCTGGCCTCCAACCGTGGTAATGATATATTCGGTACTCTCAAAGTATAGTGAGGGGTCGTTCATGTTTAGCCTGGGTTGCAAGATGTTCTTGTTGAACCCCAATGTATTCATCTCCAGAAGTACATTGTCGGGAATGTGGACCCATACTTTTCCAAGAAATCCATTCACCAATAAGCGCCTGTGGTTTTGATTGTATACTATATATATGGAGCGTGAGATGCAAGCGTTCTGCTAGATTGATATTTATTTGTAATTAGACACTATAATAATACCATAGTAATATTATTTTCAAAAATGTTTTGGGTTATCGTAAGGTTTGATACAGAAGTATAATCTATAACGTTTGATACAGAAGTAAGTTAACTTAATTTTGAAAAAAAAATACAAGTGTTGTAAAAGATAACAAATTAAGATTTAAAAAGGGTTCATATAAAATGGTGAAGGTATTTATATAAAATTTGTAAAGAAGGTTTATATACAATTGTAATCAATGAATAGTGATTATTTGGGATGTTGGTAAAATATATTTATAAAGAAATATTGAAGACATTTATAAAGGATCTGAATTACAATCGAATCGAGACTCGTCTATTTTAAAAGATTTCAAAATTAATAATGAAAGTTATAAATAAGAGTTTACTTAATCAATTAAGTAAACGTGTTGAGGTTTTAAATAGAGTTTTAAAAGGAAATGAAGGTGTTAATAAACTTCTATCTATTCTAAAGATATGAATGTTGTTGGTCAATGTCTGAGAGGTAATTAGAGTACCCCAACTTGAGTGACTTTATGATTATCCAAGGATGATATTAGTTTATAAACGAGAAGAGTTAAGGGAAATATAAGCTTTGATTTCCTTGAATGATTTTATAAACTGTATTAGAAAATTTTATAAGTTGAATGAAAGGGTTAAGAATATTCTTATTATATAATAAGAAGTAAATGTGATATTCCAAATATTGGAAGATATTAAGGATTTAATTAATAGATGGTCAATTTAAGAGGCTGAATGATGTTGGGCACTGAATCGGTGAATTCAATTGTATTTTTATGGATGAATGGTTGTTTATTTGAGTTTATTTGATAATTAAATAACCGACTATCAAATCTGGCCTATACGCTTGTTGGGACAGAAAGACTGGGATCAAATTTATATTCAAAAACCATTCCGACCCAAAATTACGTGGAAGATGCTAATTGTGGATGGAGCAATTAAAGACTGTTGATCTTCATGAACGGAAGACTTACTTGTTGAATTCCTCTGGTCTAGTCCACCAAAGTTATAACGACTTGTGATACTATCGTAATTGAAATCTACGGGTTGCAATGACTTCTCGCTACTAATCCATTGGGTGATTCCTATATTGGATGTAGTAAGAGAGTGTCATTGGTTCATACTGTTCCTGGATGACTTGTATGGACGAGTGTCTGACAGAGTATTTCCAAAGGAATCACGTTCATTGATTTCTTCAAACGTACCAAGCTGATGACGGAGAAGTACACATTCTCTTATCAATTTAAGTATTTTTGTGGAAATCAATTAGTGATACTTAGTGGGTCTGACGCTATGCATTAAAAGGGAATGAAGATGCGTTGTGGAGAAGGAAAAGCTTAACCTCTAGCCTCAACTATCGGGAAATGGCATAAAATCGGGTAGGTCGCATGGCTATGTTGGTCGCACCCATCAAAAGGGTATATCGTTACCTGATATGGTGAAATCAAATGCCTTCGGTTGTCCCTTTTTATTTATATATGTATGATATCGGTTCGGTTGGCTGCCCCCAACTGTGGTAGTGATATATTCGGTTCTCAAAGTACAGTGAGGGGTCGGTCATGCTTAGCCTGGGTTGCAAGATGTTCTTGTTGAACCCCAATGTATTCATCTCCAGAGGTATATTGTCGAGAAGGTGGTCCCATACCTTTCCAGGAAATCCATTCTCCATTAAGCGCCCGCGGTTTTGATTGTATACTATATACGCGGAGCGTGAGATGCAAGCATTCTGCTAGATTGATAGTTATTTGTATTTTATAAAATAATTAATATTAGAGTAATATTTTTTCAAAAAAGTTTTGGGTTATCATGAGGTAAAAACCGTCTGTATCTATGTATGGATTTGGTCTTACGATTATCCTTTTCTTTCGAAAAGACTTTGACGTAAAAATCAAGTTGTTTGATGCCTTTAAACTTAGTGTGTTTTCCTCACTCTGATTCACCAGACTGATTCGGCGTTTGTAAAATTTTCGGGTTAGACCGAGTTGTAAGGGTTCGGGTTATAGGATTCCATGAAGAGACGAGCTGGAAGAGTTCCGACATATGATATTATATATTCCGCGGTGTGATTGTATATGAGGACAGATTATTATAATTGTCCAGATATGTGATGTACTCTAATGATTGTAAGTTTCCATTTCAAGCTCTCAGTAAAGATTAATTTTTATATTATATTTTGTTCCGCTGCGATGTGAGACTCTGTGTTGTGTTGGTTCTTCTTCTTCTATTCTAATAATTCTTTCTTTCTTACCTCACCCTCTAACATTCTTTCTAATAACGTTCTTGTGTTTTCGATGCTTAAATGTTTGACATGGTATTTTTGTGTCGATTTTCGGGGTCGAAAATGCTTGGTCCGTTACATGCTTAATATTAATAGTAGGCATATTTTAATTCTCAGATACCTATTGGATGTGATCCTTAATCAGGCGTCTAATTAAAAATTGGAATTTCATTATCTATATAAGGTGATATGTTTGCTCTTCACCATTGGAGATGCTCTAATGATGCTACTTGATTATTTACCAATACCCATGATTGATTTGGGATTATGTAGTGAATTTTCCGTAAAAATGAATAGGTTTTAGATTAAAACTTATAGTTAGAGATCTCCAGATACAAGGAAATTTTGATATAATGTGTGATTTAGGGGATGTGTTTTGAATTTCATAGTTTTTCGACCACTTAAGAATATTTTTTGATTTTTCTAAGGAATGTGGTTTTTTAGATACGAAATTAATTAATTAACTAAAGGTACTAATTAATTATTTTGGACTTGAAATTTTTATATTGTATAGTGGAGGTGATACTTTTCAAAAATCAAAAGGGTATATTTGTTGATAGTCGGTTGTTTAACTATCAAATCACAATAGTACTATTAAGTATAACAGCAGCTCAGGCCCTTTTTATTTGAAACCACTCATTTAATCATTTTATCAAAATCATTCCATTGATTCTTTAAAAATCAATTATATATAATTATCTTAACAGGTCTCTCCCATTTTCATTACTTTGAAAACGTCAACCAATACTTATATTTTTAGAATAAACTATTCACCAAACTCCTTTCTTTATTTCCTTTATCTCGAGATATCGCTATATTTTCAAAAAAAATCCTTTTCTGTTTCCTTTATTCTGGAAATATCGCTATATATACACAAAACCCAATGGTATAAATGTAATTACCAATTCTTATACGGACTAAAACAACGTCAAGTGACAAATTCTTTATTATAAACCCCAACGGCTTTTATTCAATTTCAAAACTTTATAGATTAAAGTTTACAGTAGTGATTATGGAAAAATAATTAAATTTCCAACTTCTATTTTGGTTTCCAAATTTGTATAACTTCTTTCCATTTCTTATTTCAAAATCCATAACCATTTACTTATTTCTTTAGATAGGTGCATTCACTAAACCATACTTCCTTTACTTGGAAAATAGTGTCATTTACTTAACCGAATGTGTAAGTATAGTCACATTTCATATATGTGCCAACAATGTCCATTAATACACTGTTTACTATAAAACCTAATAATTTAATTAAATTTTAAAACCTTGCAAATAAAGTTGCAATCTTTATTATGGAAATAATATAATTATTTCCAACATCATTACCATCACAAAGTAATATCATCCCTAGATAATAGTGAAGTCATTCAAGTTGGGGTATTTTATTTACCTCTCGGAACTTGCTCAACAACATTCTTATCTTAAGATAGATAGAAGTTTGTAATCTCAAAAAATGATATAAATTCTAATATTAAAATAAATCTCATTTAACTATTTCATTTAAAATATTGTTTTATAAACCATTTCTTGAATTGAAAGCTTTCCTTTCAAATATAACTATTTTTACTTAACTCATTGATTAAGTAAATATCTTCAAAAACATAACCCTTAGCTTATTTCTCTTTTATAACGTTATTTACAAATTGGATTTCATTTTAAAGTCCGTTTAGCGAATCATTACACAAATCCATTACGCCTTCTATTATAAACCCATATAGGATTTATTACAACAAACTCATTTACCCAATTCTTTACCTAAACTCAATAAGCATCCAGCTTTTGCATAGTTGCAAATATCCTTCCAATTTATAATTGTTTTACTTAATTCAATTATTAGTAAACATTTGTTAAAAACCATCGCATTAACTTGAACCTCTTCTATAAACCTTACTTACATAATTTGGATTTTTTATCAATTCCCTTTACAAAATACTTTACCATATTCAATAAAAAAACTTGATTACTTCTTAATTGAATTCCAAATAAAAAAGTAACCATTTCAATTATTATTAATTAAAAATAAAAATTGATTTCAATATTTACTACAGTAAAAGTAGTTAACTTCGTTATTAACTAAGCGTAGAATAGTTAATTTCTTGTTAAAAGTTATTAAAATAAAAATTAACCTTATTAATAATAAATAACTTAATTATTTTCCCTATATATAGTTAATTAGAAGATTAATCAACTTTTGTGAACATTCATTTAGTTTTAACAATTATTTCTCAAAACAGTTTCTACTAGATTAATTGGAAACAAATTAATCTAATAATCAATTTCATTTTAAACAGTTGACTTAGTCAACCTGAGAACATCAGTTAACTTGTTAACTGATTTTCACTGGTCCTTCCTTTGAATTAATTAATACTTAATCAATATAATAAATTCACTTAATTGTTTCATAAAACAATTATTCCAAATTATTAACCCTTAGGTTAATTTCTGATTTCATTTCTTATCAGGCTTATTTAGATTACAGAAATTTGCTATATAAACATTTATAATTACTTTACAAATCCAATTTATAAAAATTAATTTATTAGTAAAACTTATGTAAAATAGAATTTTAAACCTTATTTTAGTTATAAAAAAAATTAATAACTTAAACTTCTCCAATTCGCTTGACGGCAAATCAACATCTGAATAAAATGAATTTTAGGTCATTTGCTGCTAATCACTTAATCAGTATTGCCTATTGATTAAAAACACAACAAATGTTGAATTTAAATTCAACCTTCATCATCCATTTCAACAATCAATATCCAAACAGGATTTAATATTACTTGGGTTAAACAGTGTGACGTCCCGAACTTCCCTGGTCTCCGAAGAGGAGAGAAAGAACGGATTGTCTGAGAACATGACAAATCAGAACACAAACAAAAGAACATTTCATTGCTTATTACAGCAATTTACATTAGAGTACAAGAATATACAGAGTATGAACAAATAATATACATTTGATAAATATCAGAGATTTACAAGTTACAATGTAGCAGAAAAAAATACAAAACACAACTGAAAAGAATATACGGATACAGAGCTTTCCGAATATCATTCCAGCTATAAACCAGGATCCTGTGAATATAAATCTGCAAAACCAAGACTATTAGTTGCCCGCGTTGAAACTAGGGGCACCCAGAGTTTAGGTTAAAACAATTAACTCCAGGTCAGTCATGTGACTGGTGGAGAACTAAAACAGTTATTTAAAACTTTACTTTAAAATGAAGTAAATCGAGGGACCATGTCGTATAACACGGAACGGGTTTCCTCCCAAGAATACCAGTGCATAAAATAAACAACACAATGCTTTTTGGAAAAATGGAGCTATTATAAGACTCAGGTCCCATCACACAATGCAACGCAAGCCGGAGGATAGAGTTTTACCTTATAATAGCCAAACATGCTTGGTACGCTTAAAACAAATCATTTAATACTATTATAAGTGCATAGTGTATAGAACAACTTCAAATATAAATGTATCAATCATAGACGGCATAGTATCTGTAACACCCCATGAATTCTATAACGTTAAGCTTCACGAATTAAAGTATAATTAATTATAAATGATAAAATCAAGGGGAATTGTGTTCATCTCGAAATTCTGCTTGAGATAGAGTCCAAGTTTGCGTAAAACGGATATCGTATGAAGAAGATATGGACGAACGAAGTTGGGCGAAAAACCAGAAAACGGGTCAGAATGCACTGGCGCACTTGGGAAGTGCGCCAGAACAGAAATGAACTGGCGCACTTGGGAAGTGCGCCAGTACATTTTTGGCCTGGTGCACCTGCCAAGTGCGCCCAGGTCAGAATGACCTGCTGGTCAGGTCCTGGCTGGCTTGATCAGGGTCTGGTCGAATTCTGATGCTTGGCTGAGTCACTAGGGCTTACGTGTCACCTTTTGAGTGGCTCTTTGAACTTTGTATGGTCTAGATTCCTCCTATCTTCATCCGACGGCTCAAAAAAATTTAAAATTCTATAAATACAACTCAAACCTAACCCTAAACTCACACAAATAATAGAATACAATAGCCGTCATGCTGCTGGAAAGGAACTAGGAATGGCCGTCAATTAGAAACCCTAGAGACAAGCCAACAAGCCTAAGAGACGAATCAAATTTAAAAGAAGGTCAAAGCTTAATCAAATCATTCAACGCAACTTTGCTACCCAAAGGAGAGCATCTCCAAATCAGAATAACAGAAATCAGAAAACAAAAATGCATCACACGTTGTAAGTATAGTAACCTTTCAGAATATGAATAAAAACTGTGATGTGATTCGATGTATATGAAAATAGAATTGTGTAATTATTCTATGTATTGTGATGGTTCTATCATGACTTATGTATTGATGTTTGTGGCAAAAAATTGATTGATGCAAGCCCATTGAACGATTGTACTTGCAAGTTTGTGGCGAAAATTAGAATTTGGTCATTTTATGTATATGGCGATGGCATGGACTATGTCTAAGTTGGAATTTATGTAAACATGTTATAAACTATGCAAGTCCATTTGCAAGTATAATTGGACCTATGTTTCATCAAGTATAATTAGATCTATGTTTCATAAACTATGCAAGATTTTGTCTATTTGCAAGTATAATTGGATCTATGTTTCATAAACTATGCAAGTTCATAGGCTATATGATTAGATGTTAAAATTGTACATTTTGGTGAACATACATCATGCTAGTCTTGTGTTTGACATTATGCCAAATTAAACATGTTTAAAACACAAGTTTGTATTTTCCTAAACTATGCCATTTCATATGTCACCTACTTAGTCATACTTTGATTTTGAATGCAAGTTCACATGATCCATGTTATATGTTAGTTGAATCGCCAAATTGCAAGTTCATGCGCCACATACCTTTATGTAATTACATGTTCATATTGATTATGCCAAAAATGCCAAGTTTACACCTATGTCTCGTTTACGTTTATGAATTCCCTTATGCTTATTTGTGTGCGCTAAATTAGGCTAAGTTTTTAGCCTAATATTATATGTTAAAAACTAGGCAAACGAATATTAGGCTAAGATTTGTTAGCCTAATGTTTAAACGGGGGAATGTTGGGAATAATTGAAAACTTGACATAAAAATATATTGAATTGGCATGTTTGTCACATGCCAAAATTGGTGGCATTTAAATGATATAAATTCTTATACCAAAGATGTTAAACTTGGAATGTGGGCCATAACATTTAATTGTTGACAAATTTACATATATTCAGTAATAAAGACAAATATGTAAATTTAGAAAACACGATATGCTTAACCCGAGGTTGGATTGAGTTGTGATGTAAACCTGCCCGGACCCGCCCGGCTGTCCAGTAGTCACAACAATACCTGTCCAATGTTGGTGGTTAAGCATTGAGCCCAATAAGGACCCGAGGTTAGACTGAGCTACGGTGTAAACCTGCCCGGAACCGACCGGCATATCCAGTAACCGTAGCAATACCTGTCTAATGTGAGTGGTCTGGTGCTCCTAAGAGGCTAAGGACAGATGGTAGGGTTAAGTCAACTATAACACTTAACCAAATTCAACATGTTAACAAGAATTGATGGGTGGGGTTAGGTAAATACAGACACTTAACCACTTAACATGTTTGACTAGAAAATCCTGGTAACGAGGGACCCGTTTCAGTAGTAACCCAAAGTTAGGTATCAATGGTACGCTGAAACTAGGCAGGGTGGGGCACGATTACTGGAATGATTGTAAGCGGTCAAACGACGGCGGTGGGTGCACAGTGCAGGTCTAATGGGGTGCGGGCGTGCACACACTCCGGAGCAGACAACCAGGGCACTGGGGACACCAGTAGTATAACCTATGTCTTCTAGTTTTGTGTCGGGGCCGCCACCATGGGTCTTGATACACCCCATGGGGGGACCAGCATAGGTATCTACAATTCTTGGGGGTCGTATGACACATGTTAACGCGAGTAGGAGCCGATCTTTAATAAGAATGGGGATCACTTCACCCTCACCATAGGGTGCCAGTTAGAATAAACTCGAGTAGGTGCAGAGATATAGTATGGGTGTGATAGTACATTCGACACTTCCTTAGCCTGTGACACTTTCCTATTTTTAGTTTATATCCATCATATCCTTTTCTTATTCACATATTGAAGAGTTACTAGATTTACTCAGGATTTATGTCTGACCCTATTTTCTTTTCGTCTTCTTTTCTTTCGTTTCCCCCCCAGGTCCACAGGGAGGAAACAGCTCAACTCAGTCAGGCTCTTTACAAGCACCAAGAACGTAGATGTATGATTTGGAACTTTCTTGCTCGGATAATGGCTTTGGATATCACTATGGGGATTTTTGTCACTTTATTTATGTTTTCATGCTTCTTTAATAATCAAGGCAGTTATGAGGTTGTAATGTTGAAAGTATTTTGAGACAATTATGGAAATCTTTGTTTGATACACGTATTGATGAAATAATAGTTTGTTTGGTTTTCCGTTGTTTAAAATATGTGTATTTATATCTGTCTTAAGTTCATTTGTGGCTTTTACTTATAAACCTCCACCAAAGTTAAGGCATTCCCTTTGTGAGTGACCTTAACGGAGGTGGGGTGTTTCAGTATCCTATGCTGCTATGTCGCCAATACTAGGCTCTACAATCAAAACCGAAATGTCACGTATTGGAAATTGGATTTCCGTTATGAACCAAGGCAAGTGGCCATCCCTACCGCTTCGAGACACTCTAGCCAATTCTCAAGGCTACACACTCTGGGTGCCCTAGGTAACATGCAGGGCCGGTCCACTCAAAGTGCATGGTGGATTCATAATCCCTGAACATGTTTTTCCCTGCCCTATGGGGCGTCTACGAGTTAGATGACTCAACATCCATCGGCTCCGTAGAGACTGATATATCCGAGGCGCCTCACTATCTATCATCCACATAAGTAAAACGTCTGGGCTTGCAAAACCCTGACACCACTCCTAGCTAGAAGGAAACGCTCTGCCCTTCCTACTGTTCTCTCCCGTTTCTAGTTCATACCGGGGTGTGAGGCTCGCGAATTAACGCTACACAAAGCTATGCTATATTAAAGTCGTGCTCTGATCATCAACCACAAGACTCTACTTTTCAATAGTAGCCTTGATCATTTGCATCTTAGCATGCCACACGGCAATTTACGCCATGCGGCTGATGTCTATCGATATATAACCGCTGAGCTCGTACGTCTCAGAGAAGGACGTTAAGCAAGAGAATAAATTCTCCGCCGTCAAACACATATGTATTTAATAGAAATCAATCAACATAGAATAAAAACCAATGTCAGACACACATCTATTTACAAGTTCGTTCTGGGTCTGAACGAAACCGGAGGCACCTTATTCCTCGTCCCGTGTCCAATACAGGAGAGAGGTCCTCGCATATCCGGTCGATCTCCAAGTACGTCTGGACGATCACTACTTATTACCTTGTCTTAGGTATACAACCCAATCAAGACATCAGTAATCAACCAAACGTTGTGAAGACCCTCGGTCTTCAACCACCGTTTCCATCGTCGACATATCGTCAAATCAGTTATTCAGAATGGGTATAAATCCGGCCTTTCCAAATAACTCACGTATATAATAAACAAGTACTATAAAAACACAACATATATCTCATTCCAATTATGAATATTCTTTTATTTAAATATCCATATTCTTTGGGAAAGGTTCCCATTAATTTTATTAAAGATAAATTCTTTAAATTTATTCTTTAATCTTCCTTTGGTTATCAATTCGAACCATATTAAGATTTTCCAAACTAGTCGGGATTAACGCATCTTACCGAAGTAATCATTTATTTAAATTCCTAATCCCAACCTATTTATCCCATGGAGAAAAACTGGTAATACTCCATATCTAACACCATGGTGTTATCGGTAAAATTAATTACCATTTCCCGTTTAAATCTAATTAAAGATTTAACTATCGCTTGGAGTAAAACCGATGATACTCCACTCTCGATCATTTCCCAAATTTGATAATTTAAATTATGACATTCTAATCTAATTAAAGATTCATTAACACTCCACTTAGTTTTAATCTTTCCAAAAATCAATGTTAATGATTATTTAACTTTGGAAACACAAACATGCCGCATCGACAATCTACACCGTACTATTGATTTCTGCCGATATATAACCTCTAAGCTTGTACGTCTTAGAGAAGGGTGTTAAGCAAGAGAATAAATTCTACGCCACCAAACAGATATATATTTAGCAGAGATCAACCATACAGTTCGAAATACAATGTTAGACATGTAATCCTGTCTTTAACTGGGTTAAAGAACTAATGTCATTTAAAACACAGTTCTCGATAAACCGAAATCCTCTTTCATAAAAATGGAATCTTCATGGATAAAAAAATCGATATATAATCGATATAAATTTCCGTATCTGACCAATAATATAAATGGAATAACGACAAAGCCTTTTAAATTCCATATGTATTAGTCTTCCTCCACATAAGTTCATTTCGATTATTATAAAATCGAATTCCATTCCATTCCAATTAAATATTAATTAATTGGAGACTTTAATTTGGAAAATCCAATTAAATCTTAATAAAAGATTTATATATTCCAAATCATATTTTACTGTAGATCAGGTTAAAGAATGAATGTCGTTAAAAACAAGTTCACAATAAACCCAATTCACATTCCATTTTCAATTGCAATTAAAATGTTAATTAATTGGTATTCTTCTTTAAATCTTAATTAAAATATTTATTCTTTTCACATAGGGTTTAAGAACAGTGTTATTTAAGACACCATTCATGAAAAACCCAAAATCCAATTTGATATTAAATACAAGGCTCTGAATAGAAATTATATTGGCTTATATTCAATATCAAATTCTGAAATCAACAAATATCGTATTGGAAATAATGATATATATATATATATCTTCCAAATTCCTCCACAATATCCGTATAACCATGGAATCCAATATCAAAATATTCCGAAGATAATTTCAATTCAAATCCACTCCAATTCATATATTGGAAATTCTGGTTATTTTTAAAACCATTTCAAATCCAATTTGATTTATATAAAAAATATTGGATTATAATTCTAGATCAAAACTAGTTCATCTAGATAAAAATATATTTTTATCTTTACAAACGTGGAATTTTTCACCCAAATTCTTTCAAAATCATTTATTATGATTTTACACAAATTATTGATATTTTTAATAATTTTATCAAGGCCCGTACGGTCGATTTCCATAAACGGTCATCGAACTACACTTACAACGACCTTTTCCAAATTTGATTTGGACATAATTCCAAATCCAACTGTTAGATTCCAAATATCTTATATCTGTTGGAAAGCTCTTTTCGATACGAACCCAACCGTCCCGGTTTAAGGAGAATCCGACGGTCGGATCTCCCGTAATGTCAATTTAAAGTCAATGGTCAAAATTCGCGAACTGCCGCTGCGCGGCGCATTCTATTCATGCCATTAAATATATATTATATATATTTCATCGGTTTCCTTTTAAAACGTATTTTATAAATCATTTTAAATTTGTTTTCAAAATGTTTTCAACTTCATATTCAATTTTAAATCAAAATTGAATATTCCATATCATTAATATGTAAATGATAATATTTTCAAAACATTAGATTTTGAAATCACCTTTTCGATATTCACTATAAAAATGAATAAAATCAATATAAATATCGTTCACATCGAAATGACGTTAATCTAATCAACAAGGTTCCATATATTTCAATATTTTCATGTCCGTCCCAAATCGGACATCAAAATCATATTTTGATCCATTACTGAATATTATTTTAAAATATTAGTTATTTTAAAATATTAGTTATTTTAAAATATTCACTATTCGACATTTTAAAATATTCATTAATTTAAACTATTTGTTCTTTCCAAATTGGAATCAGACACAGTCAATTACCACATAATTTTATTTATATGGATTTCATACACACATGTACACAACAATCATCAAACACTGTCAACCATCATCCAGAGTGTGTTACACAACTGCATAAGCGTTAAATATAAATAATTAATGCTTACAACAGTTTGTCAACCCATCGATTGACATACAACTAAATATTGGGATTAGTGTATGTCAAATATCATCCCAATACCCGTGTGGGGTTCAAGCAATTAACTCCAAGTCAGTAATGTGACTGGTGTGAGAACTAAAACACTTATTTAAAACTTTACTTTAAAATGAAGTAAATCAAGGGACCATGCCGTATAACACGGAACGGGTTTCCTCCCAAGAATACCAGTGCATAGAATAAACAGCATAATGCTTTTTGGAAAAATGGAGGTATTATAAGACTCAGGTCCCATCACACAATGCAACGCAAGCCGGAGGATAGAGTTTTACCTTATAATAGCCAAACATGCTTGGTACGCTTAAAACAAATCATTTGATACTATTAGAAGTGCATAGTGTATAAAATAACTTCAAATATAAATGTATCAATCACAGACGGCGTAGTATCCCATGCTACTATGTCGCCAATACTAGGCTCTACAACCAAAATCGAAACGTCACATATTGGAAATTGGATTTCTGTCATGAACCAAGGAAATGGGCCATCCCTACCGCTTCGAGACACTCTAGCCGATGTATCAGGGCTACACACTCTGGGTTCCCTCGGTAACATGAAGGGCCGGTCCACTATAAGTGCACGGTGGATTCATAATCCCTGAATATGCGTTCCCCGCCCTATGGGCCGTCTATGAGCCAGATGACTCAACATCCATGGCTCCGTAGAGACTGATATATCTGAGGCGCCTCGCTATCCATCATCTACATAGGTAAAACGTTCGGGCTTGCAAAACCCTGACACTACTCCTAGCTAGAAGGAAACGTACTGCCCTCCCTGCGGTCCTCTCCCGTTTCTGGTTCATACCGAGGTGTGAGGCTCGCGAATTTATGCTACACAAAGCTATGCTATATTAAAGCCTTGCTTTGATCATCAACCACAAGACTCTTCTTTTCAACAAAAGCCTTGATCATTTGCATCTCAGCATATCACACAGACAATTCACACAATGCGACTGATGTCTATCGAGATTTAACCTCTGGGCTTGTATGTCTCAGAGAAGGGCGTTAAGCAAGAGAATAAATTCTCTGTCGCCAAACAGATATATATTTAATAGAAATTAATCAACACAGAATAAAATCCAATATCAGACACACATCCATTTACAAGTTCGTTCTGGGTCTGAACGAAACCGGAGGCACCTTATTCCTCGTCCTGTGTCCAATACACGAGAGAGGTCCTCGCATATCCGGTCGATCTCCAAGTACGTCTGGACGATCACCACTTATTACCTTGTCTTGGGTGTACAGCCCAATCAAGACATCAGTAATCATCCAAACGATGTGAAGACTTCCGGTCTTCAACCACCATATTCATCGTCGACATATCATCGAATCTGTTACTCAGAATGGGCGTAAACCCGGCCTTTCCGAATAACTCGCGTATATAATAAACAAGTGCTATAAAAACACAACATACGCCTCAGTCCAATTCTGAATATTCTTTTATTTAAATATTCATATCCTTTGGGAAAGGTTCCCATTAATTTTGTCAAATATAAATTCTTTAAAATTATTTTTTAATCTTCCTTTGTTTATCAATTCGAACCATATTAAGGTTTTTCAAACTAGTCGGGATTAACGCACCTTACCGAGGTAATCATTTATTTAAATTCCCAATCCCAACCTACTTATCCCATGGAGCAAAACTGGTAATACTCCATATCTAACACCACGGTGTTATCGGTAAAATTAATTACCATTTCCCGTTCAAATCTAATTAAAGATTTAACTATTGCTTGGAGAAAAACTGGTGATACTCCACTCTCGATCATTTCCCAAATTTGATAATTTAAATTATCACATTCCAATCCAATTAAAGATTCGTTAAAACTCTAATTAGTTTTAATCTTCCCAAAATTCAATGTTAATGATTATTTAACTTTGGAAACACAAACATGCCGCATCGACAATCTACACCGTACTATTGATTTCTGCCGATATATAACCTCTAAGCTCATACGTCTTAGAGAAGGGTGTTAAGCAAGAGAATAAATTCTCTGCCACCAAACAGACATATATTTATAGCAGAGATCAACAATACAGTTCGAAATACGATGTTAAACATGTAATCCTTCTTTAACTGGGTTAAAGAACTAATGTCATTTAAAACACAGTTCACGATAAACCTAAGTCCTCTTCCATAAAAATGGAATCTTCACGGAAAAACAAATCGATATATAATCGATATCAATTTCCGTATCCGACCAATATGGAATAACGACAGAGCCTTTTAAATTCCATATGTACTAATAGTCTTCCTCCACAGAAGTTCATTTCGATTATTATCAAATCGAATTCCATTCCATTCCAATTAAATATTAATTTATTGGAAGCTTTACTTTGGAAAATCCCATTAAATCTTAATAAAAGATTTATATATTCCAAATCACATTTTACTGTAGATCGGGTTAAAGAACGAATGTCGTTAAAAACACAGTTCACAATAAACCTAATTCACATTCCATTTTCAATTGCAATTAAATGTTAATTAATTGGTATTCTTCTTTAAATCTTAATTAAAAGATTTATTCTTTTCACATGGGGTTTAAGAATAGTGTTATTTAAGACACCATTCACGACAAACCCAAAATCCAATTTGATATTAAATACAAGGCTCTGAATAGAAATTATATCGTTTTATATTCAATATCAAATTCTGAAATCAACAAATATCGTATTGGGAATAATGATATGTATATATCTTCCAAATTCCTCCACAATATTCGTATAACCATGGAATCCAATATCGAAATATTCCGAAGATAATTTCGATACAAATCCACTCCAATTCATATATTGGAAATTATGGTTATTTTTAAAACCATTTCAAATCCAATATATTCATATTAAAATATTGGATTATAATTCTAGTTCAAAACTAGTTCATTTAGATAAAAATATATTTTTATCTTTACAAACGTGGAGTTTTTCACCCAAATTCTTTCCAAATCATTTATTATGATTTTACACAAATTATTGATATTTTTAGTAATTTTATAAAGGCCCGTACGGTCGATTTCCATAAACGGTCATCGAACTGCACTTACATCGACCTTTTCCAAATTTGATTTGGACATAATTCCAAATCCAGCCGTTAGATTTCAAATATCCTATATCCATTGGAAATCTCTTTTCGATACGAACCCAAGGTTCCGGTTTTAGGAGAATCTGACGGTTGGGTCTCCCGTAATGTCAATTCGAAGTCAATGGTCGAAATTCGTGAACTGTCGCAGCGCGGCGCGTTCTATTCAGGCCATTATATATATATATATAATATAATATAATATATATTTCGTCGATTTCTATTTAAAACGTATTTTATTAATCGTTTTAAATTCGTTTTTAAAACGATTTCAACTTCATATTCAATTTTAAATCAAAATTGAATATTCCATATCATTAATATGCAAACGGTAACATTTTCAAAACATTAGATTTCGAAATCACTTCCTTTTCGATATTCATTATAAAAGTGAATAAAATCGGTATAAATATTGTTTACGTCGAAATGGCGTTAACCTAATCAACACAACTCCATATATTTCAATATTTTCGTGTCCATCCCAAATCGGACATCAAAATCATATTTTGATCCATTACTGAATATTATTTTAAAATATTAGTTATTTTAAAATATTAGTTATTTTAAAATATTCACTATTCGGCATTTTATAATATTAGTTAATTTAAAATATTTGTTCTTTCCGAAGTGGAATCAGACACAATCAATTACTATATAATATTTATATGGTTTTCATACACACATGTACACAACAATCATCAAACACTGTCAACCATCATCCAGAGTGCATTACACAACTGCATAAGCATTAAATATAAAAAATTAACGCTTACAACAGTCTGTCAACCCATCGATTGACATACAACTAAATAGTAAGATTAGCATAGGTCCAATATCATCCCAATACATGTGTGGGGTTTTCAAACAACAAACACTGATTATTATTTATACAATTGGGCGATGTGTAAAATATATCGTCCCAATCAATATCAGTTAAATGTGTGTACATAAACAAATCATCCGATTTGTAAATGAATATATATTTATTCATATACATATTAAAATTTATATTTTTAACTATAAAATATTTATTTCATCTCATGAATATTTTATATAGTTCATTTATACAATAAAAATGATATTTTTATTGTTCTAATATTTTTAGAAAATTTCAACAGCACAACGACGCGATACTAGAACCGGAATAAGGTTTAGCCTTATCCCTCGCCTACTAACGGCTCGCGCCATGTACATACCAATTCTAATCAATTAATTTCATTTCCCAAACCAAATTTAACCAAATAATCCAATCAACAAAACAACCAAACAAACATGGTTTCAAACAAAGGTGTCGGGTGCTACTAAGTATCGTCTACATCCTAGTATATATTTCTAACTAGAAAATAAATTAAAGTGAGAAGTTCTCACCTTTGGGCTCCACTGCTTCATATTTATTTCTGAATTTCTGAACCGTTTGGATATGCCCGAAATTCCAATGTAGTCTTTTTCACGATGTTCATAATAAAAATCACATTTTTAATATGATATTTATATATTAAAAACCATATTATTAACAACGCTACTATATATATATATATCGCATTTTTATAACGCTACTGTATATATAAAAATCATATTTTCATTTACGCTACTTCATTATAAAAATCATATTTTTTATGTTCGCTACTTCATTATAAAAAGCTAGTTTGTTTTTACATAATGAAAAATCTATTTTTTTTCTATAATGAAAATCTATCTTTTCTACAATGAAAATCTACAATGAAAAATCTATCTTTTCTACAATGAAAAATCTATCTTTTCTGCAATGAAAAATCTATTTTTTAGACAGTGAAAAATCTATCTTTACTACAATGAAAAATCTATTTTTTCTACAATGAAAAATCTATCTTTTCTATAATGAAAATTTTATTTCTATACAATGAAAAAAAAATCTAATTTTTATACAATGAAAAAAAAATCTAATTTTTATACAATGAAAAAAATTTAATTTTTATACAATGAATAAATCTAGTTTTTATACAATGAAAAAAAATCTAACTTTTCTAATCTAAGAAATCATATTCTTTCATCTCACATAAATCAAATTTTCATAATTAAAGAGATCATATTTTCATATCTAAAGAAATCATATTTTCTTATCTAAAGAAATCATATTTTCTATTTACAAAGAAATCATATATTTCAATTCAATGAAATAATATTTTTTTATCGCTACATGTACATAAAGATCATATTTTTATTGTGAAATCATATACATAAAAATCGCATTTTTATTTTGAAATCATATGCATAAATATCGCATTTTTATTGTGAAATCGTATACATAAAATTCACATTTTTATTTCGAAATCATATGCATAAAGATCGCATTTTTATTGTGAAATCATATACATAAAAATCACATTTTTATTTCGAAATCATATGCATAAACATCGCATTTTTATTGTGAAATCATACACATAAAAATCGCATTTTTTATTCCAAAACAAGGTTGCTTCTTTTTCAAAATCATAGTTTTCATTACATAAATAAATAAAACTTACCGGAGGCATTGGGGGGAGGGTCTGAGGTGGCTGAGGAAGGTCGCGGGTGATTGGAGGGTGGCGCAGTTGGCCAGCGGCGGTGGCGTTAGGGTCAGGGGCGGGTAGGGTTAACTGAAATCGCGGTTTAGAAGGAGGAGAGAGGAAAGAGGGAGAAGGGAGAAGTGGATGGCGCCTAAGGTGGTGGGAGGCCGTTGGCGATCGATGGCAGGGTCCGGCGGCTGGGGAAAGGGAGTGCGGTGGTGATTGCTGAAGGAGCGACGGGGAAACGAGGCTGCGGTTTTTTAATTTCTTTTCTAATTTTTTTAACGAGAGAGAGAGGAGTACAGGAGGGGTTGACCTTGTTTAAATAATTTTATATTTAATTATTTTAATATTCCAAAAAGTGTATTTTACATTCGAACCCAATGACTGCCGCCCCTAGATAATTACCCCCATTTTGAGTGTTCGTTGACTGTTCGCAGTAGAATTTATTATTTAATTTAAACAAGTAAACCTCCCTTAGATATTAACACGCTGACCAATCCGATAACGTACAGCTAAGCTAAAACCTATCGATGGACTTTGTTCTTATCCACGTGTTCCTTCCTCGGAAAGCTTCGTCTCTACTACTTTTTATACCCATCGCCCTCTTCCATTTTTGCTCGGCAAATAAATGAATAAATCATTCCCTTTTTTTTTTTAATTCTTTTAATGGCCGAAGCCAATTCTTTTTGCCCAAATCAGATCGCTCCTTCTTCCGCAAGCACCATTAGCCAAAGCCTCGCCAGGGTTCGAAGCATCATCGCCAGACCAAACTCGCTCCGATCTTTCTTTTTTCCACTACAAATCCGTTGTCTTTGGAGCTGTTTTGCTTACACCCAAATTTACTTAAAACCAGCGTCGCCACCGTAATTCGCTAGCACTGACGAATCCATCAGCCTCCGCCTTGCTGTGCCTCCTTTCGCTGCAGTTATAAGGTGAGCATCTCACTCACGATTAATCATATTTTCAAGTAAATTGATTTCGATTAAACTAAATATATAGTTGATTTCTGTTGTAATGGTTGCCTTATGAATTCACCTAAATTCGCTCAGACTTATCTATTGTCACAATATCATGGTTGTTGAAGTTTTGACGGACATTCACTGATTGTATGCGTATATACGTATGTTATACGTGCATACGTGTATTTTTTTGTAGTGTTAAGGCTTAGTAATTCAGTTAATTTCGGATTTTCCCTGATTCTCGCATTATGTATGTATATGCATACTGGAGCGTATGCGTATATATGCATAAAGTTGAGTAAGTCGAATCGAATATTAAAGCGGGCTATTTTTGTTTACTTATGGATGTTAGAATCCCTGTGCGAACCCACTATCGTGTTCGTGGATTGCTGGGTACTCTTCTTGACTATTGCTAAGACTGAGTGTCTGAGTCGCTGTTCAAAAACCATTCACATATAAACCCACTGTTATACCAATGTGATTTCACACCTTTTGAACACTCTGAACTGGAAGTGAGTTCATGGCCGAGACAACATACTTAAACGGAGAAATGGCACAAACTTATGTAAATGAACACGTACATACTTAGCAAACAGTGAAATTATGGAATAAGAATACTCATTCATAATTTTCTATAAAACTTCATAGTTGTAGAAGTTGACAAATTCAGGTCTAAGTTGGATAGAGTTATATAGTTTTAATTGTCCTTTGAATGCCACCGTAAGTGAGGTTCTTATAATCTGAATCATAGGGAAGTATCTGCATGTAGTAGATATATACTCTGTTATAGAAAGGCTATATTTCATCTTTATTATCAAACAGTAAAGTAAATACTATTTGGTTGTTTGATTCAATCATGTTAAACCTGGGAAGCGGAACTGCTGAGAACGATATACATATGTAAGCAAATGCCCCTTATTGTTGACTGATTATGCAAAATATATTTACATTCATTTTTTGCTATGCCATCCCATTTTGCATGTTGTATGCATGATCCATGTAAATGAGTACATGTTGCCATTTATATATACATCCATGAGATACTTAAAGCCCATGTGGGCTGTTTCATTTGCCTCGGTCACTGGTTATCATGTATTCCACTGCCATATGCACTTCCACTTTCCACGTTGTAAGCATCCTGTCACACACACCCATTCTACCGCATGCACTTATACACCCATCATAAAGCATGCCTTTATACATTTATACATGGGGTTTATCTATATATTCATAAGTACCTATATATTATTGGGACCATAAATACATTTGTTTGGATGGCCAGGGGTTAATGCCTTTGTCATAATGCCTGTATTCACTTGGAACTGCCCACTTACATGTTAGTCGAACAAAATATTAGTGACAGTGAAGTATTTGGTGGTTTTGCAAATTTGATTTGTGACAGTAAATAGTTAGTTGTGGCCAACCTGCTGCTTGTTCGGTTTGCTCATGCAGTTTGATTTTAGTATATTCCAAAACAAATGTGGGAGCCAAAACCATGTATTACTTATGCCTGCATTTATTGTTTAAGTATCCTACTGGCATATATAAATGGCCTCACATATACTTGGCACTGACAGATTTGTTTCTCTCCATGTTTGTTTATAAATCTGATACCATTCTATAACTGTACACATGCTTTCTCTCTAAAACTAGAAGTGTTGAAACCATTTTGTTCACTCTGCTACTTGGTTACTGCTAGTTTGACAAATTGTAAGTGCATGTACAAGAGTATATTTCACTACCCATATATGTAAATTAACTAATGCATTTCATTCCAATACTGACCTGTTATATTTTTTGCATGTCCGCTATCCTAGTGGGAAAATGATTTTAAACTTGTTATTTCCAAAAGGTATACATTTCACCAGTATTAATGGTATAAATGGAACAAATATGTTGTTATATATGTATGTAAGTCCATGAGAATTTACATTACTAGTCATCTGGCTTTTGTCTCATTAAGTGGACATGCATATGGCCTGTTGCATATAGATATTTGCTCGGTTTACACTACAACAAAAACACCATATTACAACTTTAATTTTACAACTGTGCGAAAAGCATAGTTGTAATAAATGCTTTTTTACAACTGTGCAAAACGCACTATTGTAATAAATGTTTTTTACAACTGTGAAAAAATCACTGTTGTAGTAAATATATATATCACAACTTTTCTTTTTTGTCTGTTGTAATAACTAATATATACTAATTAATTTCTGATAATTAATATTTAAATTAGAATGTTGTTTAAACATATTTTTAATAACTCTTTTTTCTATTTCTTGTATTAGAGACCTATTAATTATTAATAACAACTTATATTTAATAATTAGTAATATTAACATTTAAGAATAATTCATATTCAATAATAAATTTACAAATTAATACCAATTACTATTAATTACTATTAGATTGGATAAAAACCGCTTCATTGATGATTAATAAATAATAGTTCCTTTTAAAAAATTACTATTAAATATTTAATAGTATATAATAAATAACATTTACATAATAAATAACTTTTAATAGTTGGAATTCAAAATAGTCGCTGTGGAATTTATATATATTAATATAATATATAGCCCTTAAAAATTCACTTTATAAATTGTAAGTATGTGTCCAGTTTAAAATTCAAAATAGTCGCTGTGGAATTTATATATATTTTAATATATTATATAGCCCTTAAAATAGCCATTTTGCACACGACCCCCGTTTTCGACGAAACCACTTTTGTTGGATCCGGAATGTCAAATTATTGCTAGATTCCGATTTTCATAATTTTTGGAATTAATATGTGAGCGTGGCAAAAGAAAACGTGTTTTGTCAATTTTAGTTGAATTGGATCGACCGAAAAATGGTCATTTTTCAAACAGTCTCCGAATTCGACGGAATTAGTTTTGTTATGACCATATCGTCAAAACAAAGCTAGATATAATTTTTCTAGAATTTTTAGAGTTAGTATGTGGCCCCGATAAATTAAAATGTACGTTCAAATTAAATACATATTGATTTTGATGAAAACTAATCGAAATAGTCGAATAGGCTTACCGGACATGTCCCATTATGTCCGGAATGGGGGTATTTAGCTAGTGGCGACATTCATTGGGTTTAATTTGGAGTTCGTGATAATTTTGACTTTTAAAATGAATGAAATAATAAATAATATATATATATATATATATTAGTATAAATACACTACATTGGAAAACCCTAGCCCCTATTCTCTTTACAGCCGCCAGACAAAAATCGAGAGCCCTGGATTCACGAAATTTCTTCCTCCATTTTCGCAATATCCGTTCAATGGTTTTCCAAATTCTCAACACCAAAACGAAGAGCTCGTCGTGCTTTGTATAATCAACGGTCCTGATCGATTCTAACGTGATGGAACTGAAAATGAAATGCACGTTAAAATGGTAAACGAAGAGGTTAAAAATAACCTTCACAGAATTAAATAGGTAAGAATATAAGAATGAAAGAATTATTAATGCGCACATCAATTTCGATTTTGAATTTTGAAGTAAACATTAATTAAACCATTTACCTTATGCCTTGTCAGCTGACTAAATTACTTTGTAACATACTATATGTGAAAAGACATATTAATGGGTTTATTTGCAAAGTTAGAAAAAATATAATGTTATAACATAAGGACTATTATTAAAATTGATTAAAATGGATAAGGACTAGAATAAAAATTCTCAACCTCTACAAAATATCTCATACATTCTCAATACCAAACACAAACCCTAATTTCATTTTACCCTAGCCGCCACCCACCATCATTCAATGGCCATGATGTTCAATTTTTACAGCCTCGATTATTCTCAATCCGTTTAGGGTTAAGTCACAATTTCTAGACAAGAATCAAAGAGAAATCTTCGATCTAAAAAATCATACAGAGTTGATGGGAGTTCATGAAGGGGGGTGTGACATGAAGGATACAGGAGCGATGTTGGGTTGTTTCTTGCGCGCGTTATCAGGAGGAAGGAGACAAAGATTAAAGTAAATATTTATTTAATTAATTTAGTTAATTACCTATGTTATTGTTTGAAGTTCAAAATGGCATAACTTATTCAAACTTGACCAGAATTGAATGATTTAAATTGCGTCGGACTCGTGTCAAAGAATATTTCGCAATGACGGTGACCAGATCTGTAAACAAGGACTTTGAAATTTTAGAAAAGTAGTGGTGAGATTTCTTCTTTTTAAATGGTAAATTAATCTATTTAATTTAATTGCTGTGTAACTATTGTTTGTATATGTCCTAAATCTGCTATGATGTGATTGTGGCTGAATTATTTGTTGTTTGTGGTGTATAAACACAGATCTGTATGTGTTGAAAATAATGAACCATTTTGTAATATTATTGATTTGGAATAGAATCGCCATTTCAATAAAATAGATCATTATTGTTTATTTATTTATTTGGATTAGAATTTCCAAATCAATAAAAATAATCACTTTGCGGTGTTATTTATTTGGATTAGAAATTAGTTAAAACAAAATTCCCTATTTTTGTTCATTAATTATGTGACACCAAATTGGGCATTTTTGTGATATTAGACAATGGTTAGACAAAAACCATTATATTTGTTCATTGGAAATGTAGCAACAAATTTGACATTGGTGTAAAATGGAAAATTGGTTTAGTAAGGAAAAAAAGGTAGTATTTTGTTTGCATTCTTTGAAGCGAACAAAATATTAAAATTAAAGATTTATATTAAAATAAAAGATGTACATTAAAAAAAATATTACATTGTCATATTTTGTTAAATAGAAAGGTATGTAAAATAAAATATTTATTTTGTTAAATAGAAAGATATGTCATAACAAAATGTTCATTTTGTTAAATAGAAAATTGTCAAAGTAAAAGAAAATTAACATTTTAGATATAAAATGTTGAGATTGGTTAAAATAACAATTTAGTTATAAAATGTTAGGTAGACAAAATATAACACTTTATATATTTTGTTGTGTTAGAAATGACGACAAACAAAGTTATCTTTTATTTGTTTTTAATGAAATGTTAAGGAAGATTTAACATAAAGTATTCTTTTTATGTTAAAATAAAATGTTAAGGAAGATTTAACATAAAGTATTCTTTTTAAGTTAAAATAAAATGTTAAGGAAGATTTAACATAAAGTATTCTTTAACATAAAGTATTCTTTTTATGTTAAAATAAAATGTTAAGAAAGATTTAACATAAAGTATTCTTTTTATGTTAATATGAATGGTTAAAAATATTTACATATAAAATATGCTTTTATATGATATTAGAAAACATGGAAAAATGTTAACAAATAAAATGTTCTTTTGTTTGATATTAGAATACATAGAAAATGACATTATTTACACCGTAATGAGAATAAGATTTCAAGTGAAGTTACATTTTCATGTAATTGAATAAAAGTGAAATTACATTTTTATGATAAGATTTTGTCATTGAAATTAAAATTACATTTTTATGTAATTAAAAGGTTAGATTTTGGCGCTGCAAAATTATTTACATTTTAATGTAATAAGAAGTAATAGAATTTACGTGGTAATCTTAATTACATCTTTAATGTAATAGAAAGGAAAGATTTTGACATTGTAATGTAAATTACATTTTTAATGTAATTAAAAAGATAAGAATTTACATTGTAATTAAAAGATAGGAATTGTACATTATAATGTTAATTAGAATTTACATTGTAATTAAAAAGGAGATTTTACAGTGTAATTTAAAGAGTAGAATTCAACCTTGAAATAGAATTTACATTTTTTCTAATGTAAATAAAAGAAATAAAAGGAAGAAAAGAATTTGAAATTGAAATATTAATTACATTTTTAATTTCATTAAAAGAAAGAATTTTCAATGTAATTAGATTAAAAAGAAAATTTGCATTTTTAATGTAATTAGATCAAAAAGAAAATTTACATTTTTATGCATTAGATTGAGAAGAAAATTTACATTTATTGTATTAAGATTTAAGGAGAAAATTTTCATTTTCATGTAATTAGATTTAAAGTAAGTGAAATTTATATTTTAATGTAAATAGATTTTCATTAAAAGAATTTAGAAGTGAAATTTAAAGAATTAAAAAGAAAATTACATTTTTATGTAATTGGATTTTCATTAAAAAGATTAAAGATATGGAATTTACATTTTTATGTAAATAGGTTTTCAATGAAAGTCATGACGATGGAAATTTACATTTTAATGAATTTGACTTCATTAAAAAGAGTAACGGTATGAAATTTACATTTTCATGTGAAAAGATTAAAATACAAGATCATCGTTTTAGTTGTATAGAAAAGATTGCCACAAAATTATCATTTTAGTTTTGAATTGAAAGAGATAAACAAAATTATTATTTTTGTTTTGCGTTGAAAGAATAAGAAAGCTATTATTATTTTTACATTGGAATTAAACAAACAAAAATATATTCATTTTTGTAGAATTGAGGTTGACACCAAAATATATTACATTTTTGTTAGAAAATTTAAAAGACACAAGAATCTTCATTTTTGTTAAATTGGAATGATACACGAAAATACATTTTTGTTAAATTGGAATGATACACGAAAAATACATTTTTGTGTGAATTAGAGGGTGAAAGAAAAAGATACATTGTTATGTTTAGGATGTGTATGTGAATTAAAATAAAATAAACATTGTTGTGTGTTATGTTATATATCAAAATGTTATGAAACCAAGTGTTCTTTAGTTGTTATGATAATCACAATAATGAAATGGCCGAAGAAATGGTATGTATATATAATTATATATATAAGTAAATTATAATTAAAGGAATCGCGCGTGGTAGTTAGCGATTCGACAATCGTAACATTAAATAGTTATGCTGAAATATCCAACCGTCAGATTTTCCCAAATCTGAAACCGTTAGGTTCGCCTTGGGAAGATCTTTCCAACTTTATGAATTGTGTTAAAATCCAACGGTTAGGTTTAGAAAAATGTGTAAAACAAATTTGGGTGAAAACAGCGCCAAGGTCACCTATTGACATGAAGTGTTGTTAAATAAAATTCAATTATTTTTATATAAACAAAAATAGAGATTAATCATTATAAGTTAATATTAACGATAAGAAATGATTTGAAATGATATACACGCGAGAATCATTTGAAAGGTCCGAGTTCAATCTCATTTCAAATGATTATTCGTCGATTTAAGTCGAAGAGTTGAAGATGGTGATTGAAGACCGACGATCTTCACGTCGAATGGATGAGTTACCATTGACGCCCATGATTGGAGTAGCTACCTTGAAGGGGCTACAATGGTGGCCGTCCAGACTACTTGTTGGTTGTTCGGATATGCGAGGTATAAGGTGCCTCCGGTTTCGTTCAGACCCAGAACAGACTTGAAAATGGATTGTATGTCTGACGTTGTATCCCTTTATAAGGTTTTCGTTGATCTCTGTTAAATATATATCTGTTTGGTGTTTAACACCCTTCTCTAAGACATACGAGCTTAGAGGTTATATATTGGTAGGAATCAATGGTACGGTACGGATTGACAATGTGGAATGCTAAGATGCAGATGATCAAGGCTTTTGTTGTAAAGCAGGCCTTGTGGTTGATGATCAAAGCACGGCCTGTTTAGGTGTAGCTTTGTGTATAGTGTGACTTCGCGAGCCTCACCCCCCGGTATGATTCAAAAATGGAGCAAGGAAACGCAGGGAGAGCAGCACGTTTCTTTCTAGCTAGAAGTGGTGTTTGGGTTTTACACGGCCCGACATTTTACTTATGTGGATGATGGAATGAGGCACCTCGGATATTAGGTCCTATAGGACCGGGAAATGTGTGTTCAAGAATAACTAATCCGCAAAATCGTATGTGCGGACCGGCCCTGCAGGATCCAAGGGTTCACTATGGGTAATCCTGATACATTAGCTAGAGTGTCTCGAATCAGTAAGGAGATCATTCCTAGCCTTGACTCATGATGGAAACCCAAATTCCCAATACGACCCTATGGACTTGATTGTATTACTAGTAAGGAGGCATAGTATATGGTAGCTATGGTTCATGGGATTGATACATTTACTTTGAAATGTTTTTGAAACATATACGCACTAATAATAATATCAAATTCGTTTTTATCGTACCAAGCATGTTTAATCATTATATGGTAAAACTCTATCCTCTGGTTTGCATTGCATTGTGTGATGGGACTTGAGTCTTATGATGATTCCATTTTTCTAAAAGCATTGCGTTGTTTTGACGATTCACTTTATTTTATGCACTGGCAATCCATTGGAATAAAACCCGTTCCGCGTTAGCGGCGTGGTCCTTGGATTTGCCTTATTAGTATTAGTTAAGAATTCTCACACCAGTCCCATGACTGACCTGTAGTTTGTTTCACTGGCAAACTCGGGTGCCCATCTTTTTCACACGGGCAGTCGAGTAGCTTTTTGCAGATATTTATCTTTAGAAGGATCCTGGATCAAAGCCTAAAGCTGTGTCCAGAGCATAGTTGTCTTCCGCTACCTTAGTTATTTTATTTCCGCTGTGTATTGTATTAATTTACTGTAATTTATCTTCCGCTGAAATTTTATTTGATGTACTCTGATGTAACATTATTATGATGTGTTATAAAAATCTGTTGTTGTTGTTCTAATGTGTTGTATTCCTAGAGTTAACGTATTCGGGATTTGAACGGACTTAGTCGATCTTACGATCGATTGGGTCCGGGCAAACCCGAGCCGTTACAGTTGGTATCAGAGCTCTGGTTAGCTCAAATCTTTGGGGTACAACTCGTTAAAACTGTACAAAAGACTCATCAGAGATTGGATTAGTAATATCCAATGAGAATACTCATTAGAGATAGGATCAGTAGTATTCAAGAATGAGAAAACTCATTAGAGATGGGGTTAGTAATGCCCTAGAATGAGTTGAGAGTGCCCAGTTCATAATTAACATATTTTTGATTATATATAATCCGATCTTTGGAAATATGATTTTTGAATATATAAAGTTATATATTTTAAAAGTTAATCAACAAATAAAATTATTTATGATAGGATACTTAAACAACTTTTAGCTTCGTTCCTTTTCGAGGACGAAAAGATTTTTTGGTAGGGGAGATTGTAACATCCCGCAAATTCTGAACCAATTTTTTTAAAAAAATTAGGAAGTTATGTTAGAAAATGCGTCAGAATTTAAAATTTCATTATTTTTAAATTATTAAATTATTAAATATAAATTGGTCCTAAATGAAATTATGATATTATTAATGAAATTTAGTTATTTTTGTTGAATATTAGATTTCAAATAATGTATATTCTAGATTAATAAACTATAGCAACATATTTTTACCTTTGGCGACATTTATGTGAACTCTAATTTTGTTTATGTATTATTTAATTTATATGGTTTTAATCTTCTTTGTTATTCATGCCATCAATGACAATTATCATGTATTTATCCATATTTTGTTTGGTTGTTTTATGTTTTACATTTAATTAGTATGTCTTCCAATATCACATGCTCTTTTTAAATCTTTTTACTAAGGATAGATTTTGTTTACTAATAATGATTTTTAAATTACACACATTTTATTGCATGTCTATTTGACTTAAACTTAGTAAAATTGAGCAATCATTAAATTAGTTTCAAAAATCTCATCGAATATTATATATTGTGAGTGCTAATTTCATAGTGCATAAATTATTTAATAAAACTTTACATGCATACATAAACTTTCTCTCTCTCTCTCTCTCTATATATATATATATATATATATATATATATATATATATGTGTGTGTGTGTGTGTGTGTGTGTATGTATAAATATATTAGTCAATATATTTAGATAGAAAATGTAACACCCCAAAAGTTTACAAGTAATAATAAGTTAAATAAGAAAATGAATTTAATTATTTTAATCATAAACGTCCAAATTTGGCTATTGGAACTTCACCATTTAATCCGTAGCGATTAATTAATGAAATAAATTTAATTAATAAAAATTGAAAATAATGAAAAATGAACATTTTGCATATGTTGAAATTTAACCAAACCATTGGTCTATGACGTTTATTTCATCAATTTTCGTACATAATATTCTCCGAACGGAGTTCAAATTTGAGTTATCAATGTTTGAAGTTCTAATGTGGGAAGCAATTATATATTTTATGTAAATTTGGTAACTTAATTAATTAGGTTTGATTTACTACATCTAAATATTTTCATTTAAATCAAAGATCTAATATGATGTAGAATAAAGGGAAATATTTGATAAGAATGCAATCAATCATTATGAGATAATTAATTAACACTAAGAATTCAAACTGAGGAATAGTTGTATAGTCAGCAATAACTAAATGAGATTGCATAACAAAGGAAACTAACATTTACCATAGGAAATTGATTTAAGAATGTATTAAAGGAGGAACAAGTTAGTTAAATAATTAATATACACTACAAAACAAAGAATTGTGCATGCAGAAGAAGAAATGAAAAGAAAACGAAATTATGAATATAAATATATTTAGGTATAAATTACAAAAGTAATGCGCAAAATAAATGCGCGTCATATATGGTGTAAAACCATGTAATAAAAGAAAGTTGAAATAACGTTTTAATTTTGTGCGTATATTAATAATACGCGGTTGAAACTGAAAATGAAATGCACATTAAAATGGTAAACGAAGAGGTTAAAAATAACCTTCACAGAATTAAATAGGTAAGAATATAAGAATGAAAGAATTATTAATACGCACATCAATTTCGATTTTGAATTTTGAAGTAAACATTAATTAAACCATTTACCTTATGCCTTGTCAGCTGACTAAATTACTTTGTAACATACTATATGTGAAAAGACATATTAATTGGTTTATTTGCAAAGTTAGAAAAAATATAATGTTATAACATAAGGACTATTATTAAAATTGATTAAAATGGATAAGGACTAGAATAAAAATTCTCAACCTCTACAAAATATCTCATACATTCTCAATACCAAACACAAACCCTAATTTCATTTTACCCTAGCCGCCACCCACCATCATTCAATGGCCACGATGTTCGATTTTTACAGCCTCGATTATTCTCAATCCGTTTAGGGTTAAGTCACAATTTCTAGACAAGAATCAAAGAGAAATCTTCGATCTACAAAATCATACAGAGTTGATGGGAGTTCATGAAAGGGGGGTGTGACATGAAGGATACAGGAGCGATGTTGGGTTGTTTCTTGCGCGCGTTATCAGGAGGAAGGAGACAAAGATTAAAGTAAATATTTATTTAATTAATTTAGTTAATTACCTATGTTATTGTTTGAAGTTCAAAATGGCATAACTTATTCAAACTTGACCAGAATTGAATGATTTAAATTGCGTCGGACTCGTGTCAAAGAATATTACGCAATGACGGTGACCAGATCTGTAAACAAGGACTTTGAAAATTCAGAAAAGTAGTGGTGAGATTTCTTCTTTTTAAATGGTAAATTAATCTATTTAATTTAATTGTTGTGTAATTATTGTTTGTATATGTCCTAAATCTGCTATGATGTGATTGTGGTTGAATTATTTGTTGTTTGTGGTGTATAAACACAGATCTGTATGTGTTGAAAATAATGAACCATTTTGTAATATTATTGATTTGGAATAGAATCGCCATTTCAATAAAATAGATCATTATTGTTTATTTATTTATTTGGATTAGAATTTCCAAATCAATAAAAATAATCACTTTGCGGTGTTATTTATTTGGATTAGAAATTAGTTAAAACAAAAATCCCTATTTTTGTTCATTAATTATGTGACACCAAATTGGGTATTTTTGTGATATTAGATAATGGTTAGACAAAAACCATTGTATTTGTTCATTGGAAATGTAGCAACAAATTTGACATTGGTGTAAAATGGAAAATTGGTTTAGTAAGGAAAAAAAGGTAGTATTTTGTTTTCATTCTTTGAAGCGAACAAAATATTAAAATTAAAGATTTATATTAAAATAAAGGATGTACATTAAAAAAAAATTTACATTGTCATATTTTGTTAAATAGAAAGGTATGTAAAACAAAATATTTATTTTGTTAAATAGAAAGATATGTCATAACAAAATGTTCATTTTGTTAAATAGAAAATTGTCAAAGTAAAAGAAAATTAACATTTTAGATATAAAATGTTGAGATTGGTTAAAATAACAATTTAGTTATAAAATGTTAGATAGACAAAATATAACACTTTATATATTTTGTTGTGTTAGAATTGACGACAAACAAAGTTATGTTTTATTTGTTTTTAATGAAATGTTAAGGAAGATTTAACATAAAGTATTCTTTTTATGTTAAAATAAAATGTTAAGGAAGATTTAACATAAAGTATTCTTTTTATGTTAAAATAAAATGTTAAGGAAGATTTAACATAAAGTGTTCTTTTTATGTTAAAATAAAATGTTAAGAAAGATTTAACATAAAGTATTCTTTTTATGTTAATATGAATGGTTAAAAATATTTACATATAAAATATGCTTTTATATGATACTAGAAAACATAGAAAAATGTTAACAAATAAAATGTTCTTTTGTTTGATATTAGAATACATAGAAAATGACATTATTTACACCGTAATGAGAATAAGATTTCAAGTGAAGTTACATTTTTCATGTAATTGAATAAAAGTGAAATTACATTTTTTTTGTAATTAAAAAGATAAGATTTTGTCATTGAAATTAAAATTACATTTTTATGTAATTAAAAGATTAGATTTTGGCGCTGCAAAATTATTTACATTTTAATGTAATAAGAAGAAATAGAATTTACATGGTAATCTTAATTACATCTTTAATGGAATAGAAAGGAAAGATTTTGACATTGTAATGTAAATTACATTTTTAATGTAATTAAAAAGATAAGAATTTACATTGTAATTAAAAGATAGGAATTGTACATTATAATGTTAACTAGAGTTTACATTATAATTAAAAAGGAGATTTTACAGTGTAATTAAAAGAGTAGAATTCAACATTGAAATAGAATTTACATTTTTTCTAATGTAAATAAAAGAAATAAAAGGAAGAAAAGAATTTGAAATTGAAATATTAATTACATTTTTAATGTAATTAAAAGAAAGAATTTTTAATGTAATTAGATTAAAAAGAAAATTTACATTTTTAATGTAATTAGATCAAAAAGAAAATTTACATTTTTATGTATTAGATTGAGAAGAAAATTTACATTTTTATTGTACTAAGTTTTAATGAGAAAAAAATTCATTTTCATGTAATTAGATTTAAAGTAAGTGAAATTTACATTTTAATGTAAATAGATTTTCATTAAAAGAATTTAGAAGCGAAATTTAAAGAATTTATAAGAAAATTACATTTTTATGTAGTTGGATTTTCATTAAAAAGATTAAAGATATGGAATTTACATTTTTATGTAAATAGGTTTTCAATGAAAGTCATGACGATGGAAATTTACATTTTAATGAATTTGACTTCATTAAAAAGAGTAACGGTATAAAATTTACATTTTCTTGTGAAAAGATTAAAATACAAGATCATCATTTTGGTTGTATAGAAAAGATTGACACAAAATTATCATTTTAATTTTGCATTGAAAGAGTTAAACAAAATTATTATTTTTATTTTGCGTTGAAAGAATAACAAAGCTATTATTTTTGTTACATTGGAATTAAACAAACAAAAATATATTCATTTTTGTAGAATTGAGGTTGACACCAAAATATATTACATTTTAGTTAGAAAATTTAAAAGACACAAAAATCTTCATTTTTGTTAAATTGGAATGATACACGAAAAACACATTTTTGTGTGAATTGGAGGGTGAAAGAAAAATATACATTGTTTTGTTTAGGATGTGTATGTGAATTAAAATAAAATAAACATTGTTGTGTGTTATGTTATATATCAAAATGTTATGAAACCAAAGTGTTCTTTAGTTGTTATGATAATCACAATAATGAAATGGCCGAAGAAATTGTATGTATATATAATTATATATATAAGTAAATTATAATTAAACGAATCACGCGCGGTAGTTCGCGATTCGACTATCGTAACTTTAAATAGTTATGCTGAAATATCCGACCGTCGGATTTTCCAAAATCTGAAACCGTTAGGTTCGCCTTGGGAAGATCTTTCCAATGATATGAATTGTGTTAAAATCCAATGGTTAGATTTAGAGAAATGTGTAAAACAATTTTGGGTGAAAACAACGCCAAGGTCGCCTATTGACATGAAGTATTCTTGAATAAAATTCAATTATTTTTATATAAACAAAAATAGAGATTAATCGTTATAAGTTAATATTAACGATAAGAAATGATTTGAAATGATATATACGTGAGAATCATTTGAAAGGTCCGAGTTCAATCTCATTTCAAATGATTATTCGTCGATCTAAGTCGAAGAGTTGAAGACGGTGATTGAAGACCGACGATCTTCACGTCAAATGAATGAGTTACCATTGATGCCCATAATTGGAGTAGCTACCTTGAAGGGGCTACAATGGTGGCCGTCCAGACTACTTGTTGGTTGTTCGGATATGCGAGGTATAGGGTGCCTCCGGTTTCGTTCAGACCCAGAACAGACTTGAAAATGGATTGTATGTCTGACGCTGTATCCCTTTATATTGTATTCGTTGATCTCTGCTAAATATATATCTTTTTGGTGTTTAACACCCTTCTCTAAGGCGTACGAGCATAGAGGTTATATATTGGTAGGAATTAATTGTACGGTATGGATTGACAATGTGGCATGCTAAGATGCAGATGATCAAGGCTTTTGTTGAAAAGAAGGCCTTGTGGTTGATGATCAAAGTACGACCTGTTTAGGGGTAGCTTTGTGTATAGCGTGACTTCGCGAGCCTCATCCCCCGGTATGAGTCAAAAATAGAGCAAGGGAACGCAGGGAGAGCAACACGTTTCTTTCTAGCTAGAAGTGGTGTTTGGGTTTTACATGGCCCGATATTTTACTTATGTGGATGATGGAATGAGGCGTCTCGGATATTAGGTCCTATAGGACCGGGAAACGTGTGTTCAGGAATAACTAATCCGCAAAATCATATGTGCGGACTGGCCCTGCAGGATCCAAGGGTTCACTGTGGGGAATCCTGATACATTAGCTAGAGTGTCTCGAATCGGTAAGGAGATCGTTCCTAGCCTTGACTCATGATGGAAACCCAAATTCCCAATACGACCCTTGGGACTTGATTGTATTACTAGTATGGAGGCATAGTATATGGTAGCTATGTTTCCTAGGATTGATACATTTGAAATGTTTTTGAAACATATACACACTAATAATAATATCAAATTCGTTTTTATCGTACCAAGCATGTTTAATCATTATAAGGTAAAACTCTATCCTGTGGTTTGCGTTGCATTGTGTGATGGGACTTGAGTCTTATGTTGATCCCATTTTTCTAAAATCATTGCGTTGTTTTGACGATTCACTTTATTTTATGCACCGGCAATCCATTGAAATAAAACCCGTTCCGCGTTAGCGGCGTGGTCCTTGGATTTTCCTTATTACTATTAGTTAAATTAGTTAAGAATTCTCACACCAGTCCAATGACTGACATGTAGTTTGTTTCGCTGGCAAACTTGGGTGCCCATCTTTTTCACACGGGCAGTCGAGTAGCTTTTTGAAGATATTTATCTTAAGCAGGATCCTGGATCGAAGCCTAAAGCTATGTCCAGAGCATAGTTGTCTTCCGCTACCTTAGTTATTTTATTTCCGTTGTGTATTGTATTAATTTACTGTAATTTATCTTCCATATGAAATTTTATTCGATGTACTCTGATATTCTGTACTCTGATGTACATTATTATGATGTGTTATAAAAGTATGTTGTTGTTGTTCTAATGTGTTGTATTCCCAGAGTTAACGTATTCGGGATTTGAACGGTCTTAGTCGATCTTGCGATCGATTGGGTCCAGGTGAATTCCGTTGCTGTTACATCCCTCTAGAGATATAATATACGGAAGGTAGTCCCTTGCCGTTGTATAGATTACACTCCAATATGGACCAACCAATTTCTATTTTATAGCCCAATTAAAGGTGCTGAATTTAATAATAGTAACATTTTAACCCTTTGATTTAGTTTATTTTACTGGGTTTTATCCCAAAATAGACGTTACAATAATATCACTTGATTTGATATAAATGATTTGGTTATCGTAAGGTAAAAACATGTGCCATGTTTATGTGCGGTCGTGTCATACGAGAGTTTTACTTTTAAAAGATTTTCTAAACTTAAGCAAGTTGTTTGTGAAATGAGTTTAGCATTCTGGTATTCCAGACTTATCCAGGTGTTGTATTCCTTAATGCATCGGTCATACCGAATATTATTTTCCAGATTATATTTGGAATTGCTTGGAGCTTCAAGGGAGGAGCTCGAGTTGATACATATTCTCTATTTCTTGTATTACCTATGTTTCTGTTGTGCTATGATGGTTGATGTTATATTTGCGTTATGTTATGCATTATATGTATCAGCATTTGTGAGGATAGAATATTATAACTATCCAGACTGATTTATGTATTGTACTATGATTTTGTATGTTTGTCTATATGTATAAGCATATATATTATTCTTTTATATGGAAGAGTGTTGTTGTATTATATTTCTCATTTCGCTATGAGATTCTATATCTACACTGATTCTGATGTTGTTGTCTTCTTCTTTCTTCTAGTCTAAACCTTATTTCTTTTTTCTTTCTCACCCTCTAATTTTTTTCTTTGGACTTCTTCGATATTTTTCATAGTATGGATCAGATCAAAGCCCAATGTCCGGAAACGCGCCCTTTAGCAGCGAACATACTGCCAAAACTCGGCCCAAATAAGCCTCCTTCAGGCGACAGCCCGAGCCAATGTCTACAGCATATAATTCGCTCTGGAAGATTCACTCTCCCATTCTACCAAGAAAATCACACCCATAAAAGGCGCATCGACCAAATATCTCGGATCTACATGAAAATATTTTGCCGAGCCATTTAAATGCTTAGCCCAACTTTCAAGGCAACAAAGGTGGTCAAACATATCCGGACAAAGCTCTGCTTTTGATACACCTCATCTCGAGTGCCACGTAAGCCGCTATTTCTGAAGATACTATTGATGAGCAGTGGAATGGGTCCTACCACCGTAATTACTACTAATGATCTAGCTCCACGTGTCCGAGCTTCGAAAAAGAGGAAGGCCATGTGGCGGCCCGCTCAGCCCATAATTTTCCCTATAAATACCTCAAAGCTCAAAGAGGAAAGAGACACCTTTTTTAGATACCTCTCCGGAACTCCAAATTATAAAGCATTCTCAACTTTCTCCTCTAAGTTTCTCTTAAGGTTAACTCAAGAATATCCATGTTCTTTTCTTCCTTGGAACAGAAAAAGATTTGTACTTGTAACCAAAGAAAAATCAATACATATAAAGTGGACATAGGCACTGTCTTTTGCCGAACCACTATAAAAGTCTTGTGTGTTCTCTGTTTTCTTTATATTTTCTGCACTCTATAATCATTATTCATGTGTCCTACGCACGATTAGGGGTTGGTTGTCACTAGTGTCCAACTTTTGACATCAACAACATCATTAGTGTCGAAGGAGCCATTTTATACTTGTTCTTAAAACCTTGAAGTCGATTGCTAATGACAATAAGTCTTCTTTTTGAGAATTTGCCTCTATGACCTGTTGGTGACGAATGTGTTGTCAATTAGTATCCTTTTTTTTATTGTTTTGAGGATATCTAGAGGTTGTAACCTCTATATATTGTCATCATAGTTTATGATCACTTGCTTGTTTGCATGATGCTGATAGGGCTTTGACTATCCTTGACTTTGAATCGATGGGGGATTTACTTTTGAAACTCAGATGTAAGAGGAATAGGTTGTCGCCTCGGTACCCTTCGACGGAACCGAAGGGAATGAGTTCAATCCTTAGGTTGTCAAATAACTTGATTGTTGTATGCTCACTTTGGCTTGTTGATTTGCAATAGTTTTTGCATGCATTTTATTTTCCCATTGGTGTACCATGTGACTTTAACACCTTAGGAAAGGGTCGAAAGAGGTTAGGATTAGAAGGTATGTTATAAGTCCACTGATTGTGGATGCTTTAGGCAGCTAGCTGAAAACATCATTATCACTATTATGTCCAGCTTTCGGAAGGCTGGGATTTTGTTCGAATAATGGTAAGCAACCATATATGTCATTGCATTTTACTGAGTATATTGGGGCACCTGGAAGGAATAAATCGTGGATTTACCCATTTGGCATGAACACTTGTCAGGGAGACAAGTATAAAATAAATTGATAGGTTCTTAGTTAACCCTGGGTGAAATAATGAGATATCAACACGGGTTCTGCATCAAATATAAAAGGTTTATTGAATAAGGGTTTATAGTCATCGCACCGTATAAAGTACCATGTTCTTGGTTATCCTACGGGAAAATTGATGAGACGTATGATAGGTAATCCACATCAGGTTTAGAAGGCTTTCTAGTTATACCACGGTATAAAACTATTCGTTTCTAAGTCATCCAATAGGAAAAACTAAGAGTGTGCCAAACAGTTAACCGACATTCAGTGGAAGGATTTCTAGTTATCCAACAGTATAAAACTACTCAGTACTTAGTCAACAAACAGGTAAAACTAAGAGGGTGCCTGGCGGTTAGCCAACTTCCATTAAAGGGGTTACTTCATAAATTTTATTGGGGATGGTTAATCCAAAAGCTAAGGGAGGGTATCCTAAAGTTGATTAAAAGAATATTTCATATAAATGAGTTAAAAAACTAGAATGACACCTATGGGATTGGAAGGTCGAAAGACATATAAAGGCACTATAAAGACATATAAGACAATTAGTCGATATAACGGGAAGGATGGGAAATCCATAACATGATTACATAGGGTACGTTGTATATCATATTGCTTTTGTTTTTTCTCATTTTGAGCTAACCGTTGAGTGTAAAAGCATAGGGTTTTCGGTATACCGAGGGGGAACCAATTCCGCTAACTAGCATGGTCTTGCTAGTTACATTTCGATTTCAGATAGAAAATGTACTATTAGTCAAACCAGTCTATTTGACTGGCCCATAGTTTGTGTTTTCCCCTTTAACTCTCAGGTAATTGTTTGAGTAGGTTGGGAAGATCTTTCAGGTTTTGCTTCTTCGGTTGAGCTTCTGAAGAAGAGCATGATTTTATAGATTATAAGGAGATCTCATTATATGTTTATCATCTTTTATGAGAAAGGATGAGGCAAAGGTGTTTAATGTCTTAGACTCTGATCATCCGACAGGTCATCATCATATGTCACTCTTGTGTTTCGTAATAATTATACTTTCTCTGTACGGGTTACCTGAAAAGGGTATATGTAATGAATATTATTGAATAAATTTTGTTTCAATCGTTTTCATATTCACATGCTCTCATACTAATTTATTAGCTCATCGTTTTTTATCATCAAAAATTGACCGTATGAATGACTACAATATTTGTAGCGCTTAGTTTTGAACCTTAGAAAATGAGTTGTTGTATGTACAAACTAAATATCTCCATAAGCGTCATATTTTCGCTTCTATATTGTTTTTGAATATAAAGAACACTTCTATCGATGGGTCTAGTGGCAATTTTACACAAGTTTATTATCTAATATTTCATTCAGTAACCAAATTATTAACTAGCATTTCACATATCATTTCCGACAACAACAACTAATGCTAAAATTAGCTACTACTAAAAAAAATAACCTAACTAGCTAAAGCAATGCCTATTTGAGCAATATAGAGAACAACATGAAACACAAAATCAAGTAACCCTAAATATATATTTTTATCTCTAATTTGGAAAAACATGAGGTTCCTTTCGTTTTTGGATAAATAAATGTTTATTTCAGCAAAATCAAGTGAAAATACGAGATATGGATGAGTTATGGTTTATAGAAGACAAATTTGTAAAGATAGAGAAAAAAGGAAGAAGTGAGAGAAAGTAAAGGACTGACTATTCTTTTTAGGCCTGAAACGATTCTTGACATTTCATAAATGTGTAAGTACTAAATATACACTTGCACATCTGTTGAACGGCTAGTGATATTTTTTTTTATTTTTAGATATAGTTTGTGTGATCCATAAATATGCAAAATACATCAAAAGGACGCATATTTCTATAATTAGTTCAGAGGAGGCTAAAACTTGCAGTAAGGTTTTTCTTTGGGTCGCTTTTGGGAATTTACCCTAATTAATAGTAAACATACAATTTCGAAAATATACAAGCTTTAGATTTTATAACTCTAATAATATTTGTGATCGTGTTTTCTTCTAGTTTTTCTAACTTAGAAGTACAAGATATAGAGGATTTTGGATGTTAGAAGTGATTCCCCACAAGCATCGAACGAATCTTATCTAATATAAAAGTAAGGAAAAAAATCCAAACAAATTTATAATTCAATAGATCATTTACATCCACATTCACACTATATTTTATCATTGATGTTTGATCTATATTTCACATATTAATGATATTTTATGGTCAATGAAAATTGCTTTAGAACCCAGCGATATCCTCTTATTATGAAATCTTTGGTTTTTCTCTCATGGATGTCTTGAGGTATTTATAAGCGTATCATGGAGAGTCCATACGATGAAATGCTACTAAAATATTTTGACAGAGCTATTCTAAAGGAAACATATCAAAATATATCATAATATGCTAGAAAATAAGTCTTTTAATTTACCTGCAATTATTGTTCAAATTTCTGACAAGTATGATTAGGAGGTCAACACATCATGTTTGGCCATTTCTAGGTTAATTGCATAACTAGACTCAAGTTGTCAAAGACAAGTCGACCTGCTAATATAAGCTTGGCCCGAAATCCAGGTTAGTTAGTGCTTTTTTTGGCCCGTCCAATTTGTATCGGTCCACATTCATCCTGCCGCCATTATAACCATCATAGATAAGCAGCCATAGACTCATAAGCCCAGCCCGATCCAGCTCAAGCCAAAAAATAACTAATTTGGTTGACTTCCCCAAGCTCAAAAGTGACCAGTCTAAAGCCCAACTGACTCCATGTTTAATCCACTATGACCGACCATATACCGCTGGTCTCAACACTATATGATTATCTTAACTCAACCTTTCAGTATTGTTCTTAGCCATCTTCGCCTCCCTTTCAACAATCTTCAACGACAAGCAACTGACCTTCACTCGATAGCAAGAACCATTATCATACTCCGACGACTTGATCTTTATGGTTCTTGAGGAGTTAATGTTGATTCGTGCATTAATCCCCAATATCAAAAAGAATGGTTATCACAATATCCCCACTCAAATTGAAATGGAGAAGACGAAGCATGTCATTAAACCTCTGTTGGTCTCTCAAGGTTCACATAGATTCGTCTCCTTCATTAGATTTGCAAAAGAGTTCCAGTTTTTGTTTATATTCATTTCATTTGTTGGTAAGCTTATTATCTTTCTTATGCTTAAAAAAAATTGGAAGTATGATTTGCACAGCGATGCTAATTCATCTCGAGCTTAGCATGTCATGGACCAATCAAATTATTGATGGATGAAGTTAAAGGGAATTTGTTGCATTTAAATCAAGATAGAGTATTAAATTTGTTAGATTTAAATATAACAAGAAGTTAGATGATGATCTGGTTAATCACTTAGGCTATATGTGAAAGAAAAATAGAATATTTTCAGCGTTTTCGGCTTTATTTGTACTAGTTAATGGCGGCAGGAATTCTTTTCCTTTCTTACTTTTCGACTCTCTACTTCCGATCTATTTCCTCTGCCTTTTTCTCAATCTACCGCCTCTTCTTTCTCCTTTTTCTTTCACCTACATTAGTACAAATGAGCCCTATTTTCTCTGGTCAATTTAAAACCCTAGATCTTGAGTGTTCCCCTCTAACTGGTCCACACTCCATCTACCAACTACCCATCGCCAGTTTATCGATTATTTCTTGATTCGACATCCTTTCTAGGTCTTTCTGGGCTCATCAGTTTCTTGCTCAGTGTTGATTTCGTCACACTCCAGTTTTACGATTTCTGTAATATACAAAGTTAGGTGACCCAGCGAGTCCGTGCTTATACATTGCTAGCTGATACAATGTTTGACTTTTTTCTGGCCAAGCCAGTAGGAATGAGGATAGTTGGAGTGTGATTGGTCCCTTGTTATGGTCTCTGCTGTTTTTGGGATTGATTTGGTTGTGGATTTAGCTTGTCAGGCGGGGATTTGTTTGGTCTTTCATGGAGTGTCTACGAGCGCAGTAACTTTTGAAACCTCTTATTGTTTTCGTGATTCACTGAACTACATAATGGTATGTATTGTTAACCTAATCTATCATATTTGCATCGGGGTTGCTCTTCTTTGTCTCTAGCACGCTAAGCTATATTCTGGGGTGCTTTGCATTATGGTTTGTCTGTTTTGTTGTGTTGGGAGCAATTGTGGTATTAGATATTCAATGTGTTGGTAGATTTCATCTTGTTAAAGTAATATGTAGGCTGTTTTAAGTTGTAGTTCGGTTTGATGGTTATGTGTTTGGATCGTCTTCTTGGACGTTTGTTGCAAGGTATGTTTGTGGGTTATAAGTGTGAGTTGGTTTCTTGTCTGGTTTGGTGTTGGTTCCCTAGTTCTACTTCCATGGCTTTGTTTTGTTACGTAGGTGAAGTTGTTGCTCTCAACGTTGCTAACGTTTTGTGGTCATCTTTTGCTTCCACGCTAACTTTAGCTCAAGTTGCAGCTTACTGGTCAAACTTATCATGCAATCTCGTTCCAGGTTATATATGAGGAGTAGAAATGCTCCTTTATGTCATTTTGTTTTGTCCATGGCATTGTTGTCTTGCCTTCGAATGTTCTTGGCTTTGCAAGTTCATGTGATTGTTGATACCGATCCTTCCTGGCATGCTGCTTTGAAGTACCGTCTTGACTCTTAGAGCATCCCCAACAGGGGGGTTGCTCGTGGTCAATTCAAGGGGGTTGACCTGAGCAACCCCCTCCCCCCCCCAACGCGACTAAGGGTTATAAACTCTTAGCCTGTTTTGGTAAAACTGGCTAACGGTTAAAACCCTTAGCCAAACATTCGGGTCCCCAAACCCGAGTGTTTCCCTCAAACGCTTCCATTCTCCTCGTTCTCAGCCGCTACCCCCTATCATTCTCCCGCCGCAAGCTCAAACCCATAAAAAAATGATGAGAAGATTAGGTAAATCTATTCTTGGTGCTGGGAATAGTAATGCCGCCAACAACAATGTAGATGAGGAGAATGAACCGGTTGAAGACACTTGTCCAAGCGACACTCGTCGTTCAAGGCCCATTCGGAGAAGACGGGTTGCTAGAGCCGGTGTTTATGCTACATGGGATCCGCACATCGATATTAATTTGAATGGAGACAAATCATTAGCTAATTTTCACGAATTCCCTGAAGGAGAAAGACACATTACCTTATCCTTGAAGTCGTCGTCACAGGTATAACTTCTTAAACTGGTTAGTTTACTAGTCAGTACTTGAAAAAAAACTGTGTCGTACAAAAAATCAGTAATTCATTTGTATTTTAATAGGCTCATTGTGATCGTGCACGAGGATCATGGGTTAGTATCGTCCGTTGTATAGGACAATTCGTGCATACGACACAGACGGCATTATTGCGGGATACCTTAGAAGTATTGGATTTGGAGATTTCTTGAGTATGTAATTTTTATGAACCCACTTACATAATACATATGTTAGAAAACGTAATATATTTACTTGATTTTAGTATTTTCGATTTTCATACTAGGTATTGAAAACTTGTATAATAATGATGTTCAGTTATATGGTGCATTAGCGGTGTGTTGGTGGAAAACTGCACATACATTTCACTTTAGTTTTGGAGAGATGGGTTTTACGCCACTTGATTTTACCATGCTTACCGGCATACCAATTGGTCAGGGTGCAAATTTACCTTATGATGAGCTATATCAGCAGTATAACCCATTGGCTAGTATATTCCCACATTTGGACTTACGAGGGAGAGGTCTAACAAACAATCATCATATCGGGTCCTCGTTCATGAAGTAAGCCATAACGAAATTAGTGGTAGCTAGGCCTATAGTTCACCACTTAGAGATTCTTAGACTGTTTATATTATATATGATGAGTAATTTATTCTTTACGAATTTATCAAACACATTGCATGCGGATATGTCGTAGTTATTTTGGTCTTGTCGTTCGACAGTAGTCCTGTTACATATGACTGAGGTACACCGATTGTAGCTCATTTGTAGAGGGGTTTGGACCAGCAGTGCACTATTAGGGCTCGTGGGTCGTCGATTACAGGTTTTTGGGAGGTTCTGCAGTATTGGTATTTTGAGTACTTCCACAACATGGCGTGTCCGACATTGGATCTTGGACTATCACATTTCTACCCACGAGTGAAAGCTTGGGTGCTGGAAAACTGGCGGGTTGTACCAAGAGGTGATGCCCGTCGCGTATTTGCAGTGGCTTGTAATCAGATAGAGATGAGGACCACACGAGAGTTAGTTTTATGGCGTCCATTTGCCGGTTCCCCTTTTTTGGTGGGCTCAGTCCAGCAGCATGCTCAGTTTCTGTCAGGTAGACGATTTCCGTTGGTATCATCACCACCCGACTTAGGATATTATTGGTACTTGGGGGAGCGTTGTTGGCGACGGTTATTCGATGTTGATGTTGTTCCCGATGATCCCCACCCTGATACAGGTCATTTACTGGTTTATTCCAATGTTGATTTAGAGCAACATGCCGGTGAGTGGTGGGCAGCTGATAGATTCATCATTACCGGTAGAGATTACATGTCTTTTTGGGGATCGTTTTATACACCATCTAATACAGCAACGTTTGTTCATGCCGTCACAGTTGATTTAGTTGGTCCTTCTGGTTACGCAGCGGGTGTTTCCCCATCAGTGATACACGACATGTCCCAGAGTACGCTTGTAACAACCCGAATTTCAAACAACGTGTTAAGACAAGAATCAAGGCAGAATTAAATTATAAAATCTGAATTAGGATAAACGGGTTGCGCCATTGCGTTCGTCTCGGAAAAATACGCGAAATAGAGTCCGAAATTTCGTAAATCGGAGTCCGTATGACCCAGTTAAGGCCCAACGAAGTTTCACGAAAATTCAAATCCGAAAACAGATTTGAAATTCAGCCCAAAAAGAGAGGCGGGAAATTTCCCGCCAGACACTCAGGGTCGACACCCATGTCGACATGGGTGTCGACCCCTCCACAGGGGGTCGACATGGGTATCGACCCCTGGGTCGGCCCCCCCCTGTAGAACCCCGACCTGGTGCACCTGCTTCTGGTTTTGGCTCGGTTTTGGAGGCTTGTAACGATTTTTGAGGGCTTGGATCTATCCTAGGGTTAATCTAACGGCCTAAACTACTCCTAATCTCTATAAAAAGACCCCTAAGCCTACCCTAAACCCTCACAAATCACTTAAGACCCGAGGTTAGACTAGGTTGTGGTGTAAAACTACCCGGACCCGCCCGACTTAACTAGTAACCACAACAAGGTCTAATGTGAGAGGTTGAGAGTGCATTAATTAAATTAATGCCACATGATAAGGTTAAGTAAATTTGACTAATGACACTTAACCGATATGACACGAATGGGTAGGTTAAGTGGGACCGGGCTTGATTTCTTAATGACACTTAACCATACATGACAATTAGGGGATGGGGTTAAGTAATTTACGCTTAACTAATCCGACTTGGTAATTAGATGGGGTTAAGTAATCCACACTTAACTAATCTAAACACGGTAATTAGATGGGGTTAAGTAACCTTCACTTAACTAATCTAAACACGGTAATTCGATGGGGTTAAGTTAAACACTTAACCAATCTAAACTTGGTAATACAATGAGGTTAAGTAACCAATACTCAACCAACTTAACACGATAATTTAATGGGGTTAAGTAACTTATACTTAAGCAATTATACATGATGATTTGATGAGGTTGAGTAACCTATACTTAACCAATCTAATAGGAGGACCTGATAGGGTTAAGTCACAAGACCTTTTAAAATTAGGCTTAACCATTGTAATACGATTAGTGGATGGGGTTAAGCTAACCCATACTTAACCAATCCGACTCGATAATCTGATGGGATTAAGATAATCTATGCTTAATCAATCTAACATGATAATCTGATAGGGTTAAGACAAATAAATACTTAACCAATTTGACTTGATAGGGTTAAGTCATGAGCTTCTTGGTACACTTAACCAACTTATAGGGCTAAGCCTTGAACTTGAGTACTTAGCCAATCTTGACACGATCCGTAGGCGGGTTAAGTCATGAACTTGGATAACAACACTTAACCCATTTGACAAAACCCTAGCTCAGGGGACTAGGTTGGAAATCGTAGTTAACAAGGATAGCGGAAAGAGGAGCTAAGTGGTAAACCTTAGTTAAGGGTAACTAAGTAATAATTCTTAGCTAAGGACATGGGACTAGTTCATAAAGAGATGAGTAACCTGATACGGTAGGTCATCGCTTAGTATACGAGGAGGAGCAACTTATCTGACTTGGATAAAAAGCTCCAGCGAACTGGGTGACGAAGCGGTAGCTTCGGGGTACGTGAGGATACTCTTGGTATCCCTCTGTGAGGTGGCAGGTGGTCCATGAAACCCGGCCTCATAGAGGTTAAGGTCTGCGGTAGAAGAGCCAAGAGTATGCCTTGGTTGCTATGCGAGCGACCTAAAGACTGGGATGGATTAGCGTGGAGTCGACGATACTTGATTTTGCCCTGGATAGCACGTCGCCGACTACCTACCATCTTTAGTCAATCGTGTACGAACGGAAAGGCAGAGAACTCCCAACAGACCATGTTCTTGCTATCGAGTCATGGGTGAGGTTGGCCCATAGGAAAGTGGGGCTATAGTGGGGCCGGGATGTAGTTCTCATACATGATTTTTCTCGGATTGCCTTTCAGTAGTTGAGGGAGGGGTCACGTGGGACCATAGCCACGGGTACAAAAATAGACCTTGATATCTGCATCAGCAGACGACTTAAAGCTCCCGACCGAGTTCCGTATTTCTTGATTTGCCCTGGCACGGAAATCGGATGGCACATTGAGGAACATGTGCGTCTAGACATGGAAAACGATTCTTGATACATACGCGGGATAAAGGGCACGGTTGACGGGTGGCATAATCCCTAGTGGCCCTAGGTGGCTGAGCCCAAACCGAGACACGGAAACGTTCATTAGGTAGCATAATCCCTAGTGATCCTAGGTGACATAAATCCTAAGTGAACACGCGATAGTTCATGGTAAGAAAACATAACCAGATCAAGGGTAGCAGTCCAAAATAACCTCAAGGATAAAACGTTTACATGGGAAAGCCCGTATGGCCTACGGCAAAGGACTGAACTTATACATGGAAAGAAACATACGAGTTGGGAAAACCTACATATGCTATATATATTAGGTTGACATGGACCATTACATGACATTGGGCAAGGGACATTCATAGTTGACGCATGACGCGGGTTGGGATACTAGTACGAGAGGTGCAGAGCAAATATACATGATAAATACCCTGGGATGGTATACGTGATAGACACCATGGGATGGTATACAGGATAGATACCTTGGGATAATATACTTGATAGAAACCTGACGATGTGATACCTTGATTTACCATGACACCGTAGTTTATCATGATATCTTAGTTTACCTTGCTACAGTAGTTCAGCCTGTTACCCTGGTTTAGTTTATCTATCTTGTAGTCATCCTTATGTTTACTTTCAGTTTATGCATGTCATGTTACCTTTACCTGTTTTTATACTGGAAGTAGATAGGACTTACCAGTCTTTATGACTGACCCCGTTTTGTTTCGCCTCTTTGTCTTCCGTTCCCCCCCCCAGGTTTCAGGGAGGAAACACTGTTATCTAGTTCGGACTTCTACTGCTTGAAGGTCATCACGCATGGCTTGGAATTTTCTTGGCTATGGCTACTTTACTGTTTTACTTCGGGAATAATTTATGAAATGGTTTTATGCTTCTTTACTGTTGCAAGACAGGTTTTGATGTATTCTGATGTAAGAGGCTTTAGACCTTATTTTATAAGGTAATGAAATTTGTTTTACTTCTGTTGTTTTATATATGTTCTGTCTTGTAATATTTCTGTGCATGTTTACCTCGATAATGCTTCACCAAACCTAGTGCATTCCCTTTGTGAGTGACCCTAGCGGAGGTGGGGTGTTACATTTGGTATCAGAGCAGAAGGTTACCAGACTAGGCAAAAGTTTTTAAAACCTTCTGAAAACTATTTGAAAAACCGTTTACAAAGAAGCATTTTTCAAGAAAATTTTGTTTTTAAAGGCTATTCCCCAAAAGCCATTAGCACTATCCTTTGTTTCCTTGATTGAATCTCTTTTCCTTTCTTTCCTCCGTCTGTAGTCACAGTAGTTTTAACTGCGACTAATCCTTGTCTAGCTACGAAGTGTTTTCCCGTGCGATGGAGGAAGTTCTCGAGAGACCTGTTACCGAAGTTATAAGAAGGGATAATAAGAGCAAGGATAACGGACACGAGCTTAAGAATAAGCAACTTGTTGGTATGGCTTGATCCACAAAGGAAGATAAGGACAAGATCAGCGAGAGGGCAATTGTATGCTCTCATTTCTAGAGTACCTAAGAGGAATGGTACCGTTTCTGTTAAGGGCTTAGCCTTTCTTTTTTGTCATCCCGTCCAGACTTTGTCTTGATCATCGTATCATTTAAGTCTGCTTGGATAGTTGAGTCTCTGCACCTTAGTACTAGCATGGTAGAGGATCCCAGTTTTTGTCCCAAAAATCTGGTTGGAGAGTTGGTCCATTTCTTCATGACTTGTTTGGATTTCAGAATGCCTATGTTTCTAGGCCGTGGATGGATTCCAGGGATAAAGTGGTCATCCAATAAGGGGTACCATTATCGGTTTTGAAAGGAGGGTAGTTAGACTCTTGACTTGCTTTGGTAATACCCTCGAAGTCTCGTGTAACCTTCTAGGTTCTGTCATGGCTAGTTACCTAGAATCTCATGATGCAGTTGTTGGTAATCCGTTCGAGTATAATTCGCCGCTAAGTCGGATGGTTCGTTTCGCTTATGCATGAGTTATGGGGATCACCCTAGTAAGTACACTTGGCAACATGGATTGGCATCGGCAGACGAGATCCAAAATTCCCTAGTGAATTTTGGAGAGCTTGCATGAGTAAGTGGATACGTTTGAGCCAAGTATACTAGGAAAAGGATAAGTGAAAGTGGAATAAGAGGCGACAATGAAATGAGTTCTAACTCATATCTTGGAAATAGGAATCAAGGAGCTACGAGATCATGGAGTTAAAAAGATGGTCAAGGCACCGAGGAATTAAGCTCAAGGAAACGCGACTTAGAAGACGTAAGGCTAGACACGCGCATCGTACCTCTTTTTAAAGAGTGTATCCTTGATCCCTGGTTTTTTCTATAGAGCTTGCTCGCATGTTATCCTCTCGGTTCTGTTTCTGTTGCAAACCCCGTAGGGAGTTTACCTTGTTTATCTCCTCGATCCTATCGTGAGAACCTTAGGTAGAAACCTATGGATGTAAACATGTGTTTGAAACATGTTATGATTGATATGGTTGCAAATGGTTGCAAGTGGTTGCTCGTGGATGCGCGAATACACATTAAATACTAGATTGACGCGGTCACGTTTCATGTTGCATATGCACGAGTATTTGTACTTGTTTATGGTTGAAATTGAATATGTTACCATGTGGATGTTGCATGTGGATGAATGGTTGTGCACACATATAGTGTTTATATGACTAGGACCATTTTCATACATGTTGGATTCATGGCACTAAACATATTTTGCATTAGAAGATCATTCAGGCCTGATCATTAGCATTAGCTAAGGAAGATATATACACACTTTCTTGCATGTGTTCATAAAGCATTAGAAGCCTTTTAAGGACCATGGTTGCTTGTGGATGGTGTTTTGAGTAGATGGATGATGGATGGTAGGATACGTTCTTCCTAACTTGGAGATTTCGGGGACGAAATCCTTAAAGGAGGGGAGAATGTAACAACCCGAATTTCAAACAACGTGTTAAGACAAGAATCAAGGCAGAATTAAATTATAAAATCTGAATCAGGATAAACGGGTTGCTCCATTGCGTTCGTCTCGGAAAAATACGCGAAATAGAGTCCGAAATTTCGTAAATCGGAGTCCGTATGACCCAGTTAAGGCCCAACGAAGTTTCACGAAAATTCAAATCCGAAAACAGATTTGAAATTCAGCCCAAAAAGAGAGGCGGGAAAATTCCTGCCAGACACTCAGGGTCGACACCCATGTCGACATGGGTGTCGACCCCTCCACAGGGGGTCGACATGGTTGTCGACCCCTGGGTCGACCCCCCCTGTAGAACCCCGACCTGGTGCACCTGCTTCTGGTTTTGGCTCGGTTTTGGAGGCTTGTGACGATTTTTGAGTGCTTGGATCTATCCTAGGGTTAATCTAACGGCCTAAACTACTCCTAATCTCTATAAAAAGACCCCTAAGCCTACCCTAAACCCACACAAATCACTCATGCCACGAAGTGCTGCCCAAATGCCAAGTGATCATGGCCTCCATCTCCAACTCCAAGAGACTATGCATGCAAATCGGATCCGAATCGAAAGGTGCAAGCTTGCTACACCAAATCGAGGCTCGATCAACGTTGCTATGGCGATTTCATGACGGTTCTTCATCAAAGGAGCCACCTTTCTTCGTCACGACGATGCATAATCCTTCCCTAAGCCTCGCTAGGTAAGTTCTAGCTACTTGTAGATTCTAACGGTGGTTCTAATGTGACATGGGATAAAATGCGATGAAACATAAGTATGCTAGCTTATGTGAACCTAAATTTGCCCCTTTTCTATGATCTATGACCTTGGGCTAAGTTGTAGCGACTTAATCATGCCATTCATGTTATGTTTAACCTAGTATATCTTGCAAGTTTGAATCTTTATCTATGAAATGTTAGCATGAACCTTTGGGAACCACTTGACTTGTGAAACATGGGCAAAGACTTGACTTTGGGGATTATGCATGTTTGTGGCCAAATTACCTTAGAATGCTATGCATGTTTGTGGCCAAATTCACTTATGATACTATGCATATTTGTGGCCAAATTCCCTTATGACACTATGCATGTTTGCGGCCAAATTCCCTTATGACACTATGCATGTTTGCGGCCAAATTCCCTTATGACACTATGCATGTTTGTGGCCAAATTCCCTTATGATACTATGCATGCTTGTGGCCAAATCCCCTCATGATACTATGCATGTTTGTGGCCAATATGTTGGCATAATACCCTACTATGTGACTCGCTTCCACTTGGGTTGGAAATACGTTTGGGTAGCTTAGGAAAAACGTGCGTATGACATGAAAAACTTGACATGGGGTTTACATGAGAACATGACATTCATGATACATTTAAATATGGTCATGACACGTGGGGAAAAACATGGAACTTGAACTTGACATGGGTGGGTTGTAAGTGTAATAAGACACTAGACCAAACATGAAAGTGGCCAACTCGAGGTTGGGTTGAGTTTGTAGCATAAATCTACCCGGACCCGCCCGGCTTAACTAGTGGCTACAAACAATAGGATCCAATGTGAGAAGTTGGTCATGTCGCGCTTAAGACCCGAGGTTAGACTAGGTTGTGGTGTAAAACTACCCGGACCCGCCCGGCTTAACTAGTAACCACAACAAGGTCTAATGTGAGAGGTTGAGAGTGCATTAATTAAATTAATGCCACATGATAAGGTTAAGTAAATTTGACTAATGACACTTAACCGATATGACACGAATGGGTAGGTTAAGTGGGACCGGGCTTGATTTCTTAATGACACTTAACCATACAAGACAATTAGGGGATGGGGTTAAGTAATTTACGCTTAACTAATCCGACTTGGTAATTAGATGGGGTTAAGTAATCCACACTTAACTAATCTAAACACGGTAATTAGATGGGGTTAAGTAACCTTCACTTAACTAATCTAAACACGGTAATTCGATGGGGTTAAGTTAAACACTTAACCAATCTAAACTTGGTAATACAATGAGGTTAAGTAACCAATACTCAACCAACTTAACACGGTAATTTAATGGGGTTAAGTAACTTATACTTAAGCAATTATACATGATGATTTGATGAGGTTGAGTAACCTATACTTAACCAATCTAATAGGAGGACCTGATAGGGTTAAGTCACAAGACCTTTTAAAATTAGGCTTAACCATTGTAATACGATTAGTGGATGGGGTTAAGCTAACCCATACTTAACCAATCCGACTCGATAATCTGATGGGAATAAGATAATCTATGCTTAATCAATCTAACATGATAATCTGATAGGGTTAAGACAAATAAATACTTAACCAATTTGACTTGATAGGGTTAAGTCATGAGCTTCTTGGTACACTTAACCAACTTATAGGGCTAAGCCTTGAACTTGAGTACTTAGCCAATCTTGACACGATCCATAGGCGGGTTAAGTCATGAACTTGGATAACAACACTTAACCCATTTGACAAAACCCTAGCTCAGGGGACTAGGTTGGAAATCGTAGTTAACAAGGATAGCGGAAAGAGGAGCTAAGTGGTAAACCTTAGTTAAGGGTAACTAAGTAATAATTCTTAGCTAAGGACATGGGACTAGTTCATAAAGAGATGAGTAACCTGATACGGTAGGTCATCGCTTAGTATACGAGGAGGAGCAACTTATCTGACTTGGATAAAAAGCTCCAGCGAACTGGGTGACGAAGCGGTAGCTTCGGGGTACGTGAGGATACTCTTGGTATCCCTCTGTGAGGTGGCAGGTGGTCCATGAAACCCGGCCTCACAGAGGTTAAGGTCTGCGGTAGAAGAGCCAAGAGTATGCCTTGGTTGCTATGCGAGCGACCTAAAGACTGGGATGGATTAGCGTGGAGTTGACGATACTTGATTTTGCCCTGGATAGCACGTCGCCGACTACCTACCATCTTTAGTCAATCGTGTACGAACGGAAAGGCAGAGAACTCCCAACAGACCATGTTCTTGCTATCGAGTCATGGGTGAGGTTGGCCCATAGGAAAGTGGGGCTATAGTGGGGCCGGGATGTAGTTCTCATACATGATTTTTCTCGGATTGCCTTTCAGTAGTTGAGGGAGGGGTCACGTGGGACCATAGCCACGGGTACAAAAACAGACCTTGATATCTGCATCAGCAGACGACTTAAAGCTCCCGACCGAGTTCCGTATTTCTTGATTTGCCCTGGCACGGAACTCGGATGGCACATTGAGGAACATGTGCGTCTAGACATGGAAAACGATTCTCGATACATACACGGGATAAAGGGCGCGGTTGACGGGTGGCATAATCCCTAGTGGCCCTAGGTGGCTGAGCCCAAACCGAGACACGAAAATGTTCATTAGGTAGCATAATCCCTAGTGATCCTAGGTGACATAAATCCTAAGTGAACACGCGATAGTTCATGGTAAGAAAACATAACCAGATCAAGGGTAGCAGTCCAAAATAACCTCAAGGATAAAACGTTTACATGGGAAAGCCCGTATGGCCTACGGCAAAGGACTGAACTTATACATGGAAAGAAACATACGAGTTGGGAAAACCTACATATGCTATATATATTAGGTTGACATGGACCATCACATGACATTGGGCAAGGGACATTCATAGTTGACGCATGACGCGGGTTGGGATACTAGTACGAGAGGTGCAGAGCAAATATACATGATAAATACCCTGGGATGGTATACGTGATAGACACCATGGGATGGTATACAGGATAGATACCTTGGGATAATATACTTGATAGAAACCTGACGATGTGATACCTTGATTTACCATGACACCGTAGTTTATCATGATATCTTAGTTTACCTTGCTACAGTAGTTCAGCCTGTTACCCTGGTTTAGTTTATCTATCTTGTAGTCATCCTTATGTTTACTTTCAGTTTATGCATGTCATGTTACCTTTACCTGTTTTTATACTGGAAGTAGATAGGACTTACCAGTCTTTATGACTGACCCCGTTTTGTTTCGCCTCTTTGTCTTCCGTTCCCCCCAGGTTTCAGGGAGGAAACACTGTTATCTAGTTCGGACTTCTTCTGCTTGAAGGTCATCACGCATGGCTTGGACTTTTCTTGGCTACGGCTACTTTACTGTTTTACTTGGGGAATAATTTATGAAATGGTTTTATGCTTCTTTACTGTTGCAAGACAGGTTTTGATGTATTCTGATGTAAGAGGCTTTAGACCTTATTTTATAAGGTAATGAAATTTGTTTTACTTCCGCTGTTTTATATATGTTCTGTCTTGTAATATTTCTGTGCATGTTTACCTCGATAATGCTTCACCAAACCTAGTGCATTCCCTTTGTGAGTGACCCTAGCGGAGGTGGGGTGTTACAACGCTTACGTATCATTATGTGCCTCCTCAGCCTCGCCAGTCTCCTCATTCGCACCAGCCTCGTCAGGCTCCTCAGTCGCACCAACCTGCTCAGCCACCTCATTCGACTATGTCGGTGAGTTATGGTTGGACCGTGGGTATTCCTGGCACATCTGGGGAGGATACATACGTTGATATTTCAATGCCTATTGTTACACAGTTTCCAGATCCCGCTGTACTTCCGTACGAGGAACTATATCTTATGTATATTGGTCTTCGCGATACAATGTACAGAGAGCATAAGCGTGCAGTTGATCAATTGACAGCTCGTATTAACGAGCTTACTACTGAGGATGACGAGCGATATCATCTGACATGACGAGTAGATGAAGATGATGATGACGCTGACGATAGTGGACCAGCATCATCTCTTGGGGATGATTCGTGGTTCTTTGATGAATCGTAGATTCATTTTATATACTATGTAGTGTAGCTGGTTGTATTCCTACATTATTTTATGTTAGTGTACTAGTTTTTTTATCTTCTTATTTGTTAGACTATAATTTATTATGTAAGCTGTATGTGTGTAAGAAGCATGTATTTTGATATCATCTTGTACCGGTTTACTGTAGTTGTTATCTTTCTTTATATTTCATTTGTACATTATAACTTATATGGTTTTTTAATACTCGTACAATTGATTTTTAACCCATACCGAATATTTTTAATGCATATGTGCAACCAGGGTACATGTAGCAATGATAGGACTAATCAGTATGAAAGTTATGGGGCTGAAGTGATAGGACTAATCAGTATGCTCACTTCAGAAATTGTCCCCTTAGGAACATTTTAGCAGTGATATAAAGTTAAAATCATAGATGTATTTATACGCCCAAGTTTTATGCTCTGCAAGCTCATAAGTCGTTTACTCAACTTTAAAATTTTAAGCTATGGACAACTGGGAAAACGACGTTGAGGGGGTAGTAAATCAACGATCTGGAAAAGAAAGGGTAGTTGAAGAGGGAGTAGTCGAGCCACTAGGTCCGAGTGGATCCAACCCTATTTGTCGTTGTGGAGAAGAATCGGTCGTGGTTGTTTCGAAAACTAAAAAAATGATGGTCGTCGTTTTTTCGGTTGCGAAGCCTACAAGGATCACAAGGTATTTTCTAGTGAAATTGATTGTTGTTACTTTAAGCAGTGGATCGACCCTCCGATGTGCCAACGTGGAGTTCAATACGCACTGGAAGCGCAAGCCGAAATAAGACGCTTGAACAAGAAAGTTGCTAAGCCAACTGGAGCTGGATTTTTCATATGTCCATGGTAGGTCTATGTGGAAACTATCTTAATGTATTTTATTGTACTTTCAATTTGATGTTCGTGTGTTAAGTTGTTGTAGTTTTTATGATTGTAGTTTGCATTTCTTAATGTTGTAATCGTCGTTGTTGTAAGCTTCTCAATCTTGTACTGCAAAATATAACGATACATCCAACATTAAGCAAAATGATACAACTGTCTGTAAAAATACAAGCAACTTACGATAGTAGATGTGAGCTAAAACATCAAAGCATGAAGTAGGAAATAGTAACTTAAGTTCGCTACAGTTTACGTTAAGTCTCAATGGGGTCTCATACATTCAATCGCAACTGGTCAATATCATTTTGGAGATATCTAATCTCTCGCTCCATTTTGTTTGCATATGCTATTTCCCGTAGGCACAAAGGTTGGTTTATCCATTCCTTGTAATTGCAACCATTTAGGTAAGATAGACATTGCTGCATGCGCTAACCTATATTGTTGCCCTCAACTTGAACGACAACTTCAACCGCATAACCGCTGTAGCAACAAACTGAATAGGAATCAACTACATGTTCATCCAATGGTACCCGATAGAACTCTACTTCTTGCATTGATTGAGTCCTCGACTGTTCATATGATACTTGAACAGATAGTACTTGCGCTTCATGTGGAAGTTGTAAGTTCACCTGTTCGTATGGCGGTTCATCTTGAAGTCTCATTTGATTTAGAAACTGTAATTTGTCTACAAGCTCCTGTAGCCTCCTCTCTTCATACGCTTATTCCTCGAAGTCTGTAGCTGATGACCAAGAAGGCATTTTCAATGAGTGCTAATAGAAGGAGGTGGTATAAGATTGGAAATAAAGATGTTTGAGTAAGGTAAGTTGTGAGTAATTTAACATATATATATATATATATAGCTTTGTAGTTGGAACAAATCGATAAAATAAATAACGATGTAATTGGTCAATGAATCGACCATGCTTTAGTTACAGTCCGTAGAGTCTTGCATAATAATGCAGGGAATCTGCTCTTCGTACTGTCATGATGTGAACGATCACTGACTCCACTATGATTCACGTTATGTGATTTCTAAAACATTTGTCGGCAATAATACTCAAGTGGATGAGTCCGACCCTATAAATGGGAAATCAATAGTTGAAACAAGCACGTAAAACTAGGAGTCCCTAGTGAACTGTTCATGTATGATACCTAATTCATATCACGAGGACTCAATAATGACTAGTCTATTCACGTGAATTGTAGCTATATGATATTACTAAATTAGCCTTATAAGTACTGCATATTTGATAATCCATCATATACCTTTTATCTCTTTAAACAGCACTGTTCCAGTCTCAAGTGAGCAATTTATTTTCTTGTTTGCTTAAAGGTAATGGTTATTATCAATAAATTTAGTACTTGCAGTAATTCTACTTATTATATTGTTGTATAGGTAACATGGACGATTGGGTAATAAGTGATGAAAAAATAGGAAGCATTTTTTATGAGCACAAACGGAACCAAGTCAACGAGAACGTAGTTGGATTAGTTCCTGAAAAGCAAATTGAAGAGGTACCTAAATAGGTTCAGCATCAGTGCTTCCAGCTCGGCGTCTAGCTCCAGTAATGCGACCTAATAATTGTGTTCAAGCATCGACTTCTGTAGCTCCTGAATTCTCTTCCAAGGATTTGCAGGCCTTGTAAAAGCGTATATTGAGGTTGAAAAAAGAGACGAGTTACTAATGCAAAGGGGAGGTGGTTTAACATATGAAGAATGATGGGCAATAATCACGAGGCTATATAACAACCACCGTTCCTGGCCAACTAGACGATCATCAGTTGAAATCCAAATGGCTAATCGTTGTTTTGCAGACGCGTGTGACCGGTACACAAAGATTGTCGAGACAATTGGAGACGAAAACATATTTAAAACAAATCAAGCAACTTATGATTCTCGTTACCTATTCGAATACGGTGAGGAATTTCTTGGCTACAAAGCGTATAAACTTCGCTACAGTTGGCTAACCCGTTACGGAACAAAATAAGCTTATGGTATTATGTTTTTACTATTGTTTGAATGTCTATTTAGTCTGATGATCGTAAGGAAAAATATGGAGTTATTTGCAAACATTGTTATGTCGGTGTGTTATGTACTAACTAGGGAAAACTACTTCTTCGGCCATTAAGTTGATAATTTGAAAATGCTTTATGATTTTGAATTTTTTTTGCAATTTGCATTCGTAGACGAGAAGAGGACAATAACAAACATTAAGAAATTCAAAACTGCAGGGCTAAATTTGTAAAAGGATTCCTTGCAATTTCCAATAAAGGTTGGTCCAATCTCTGGAGACCCGTGCTACCTTTATGATAGTCATACAATGGCATTGTAATAAAGTGACAGAAAGGTAAAGTGAAGCCATATTAAATGTTGAAGGAATCAATACTATACACTGACAGTAGACAACAATGTTCACTGTATAACTTTGGATATTGAAAGGTTATGCTTCATGTAAAAGGATTCTTTGCAATTTCCAATAGGGAATTGTCTAATCTCTAGAGACCCATGTTACCTTTATGACAGTGGTACAACGGAACTTTGTGATAAAGTGACAGAATGCTAAAGTGAAGCCATATTTCAAGTTGAAGGAATCTACACTATACACTGGCAAGAGAAGCAAATCAATGTTTCGTCTTATACCAAACATTAATACTTTTTCAACCACCCTCCGTAGGCCCCCCTTTCCTTTAATACTTTTTCTTCACCCGTGACTGCTTGAAAGATAATATAGTCGCCAAAACTCATATAATGTATACTTCTTCCAATTTGTAATTTGATGGTCCCACATGAATGCTTAACCGTAGTGCAGTGCTACCAACTCTACAATTTTTCATTGCTTAGAAATCCGTGTTAACACCATGAATGCTTTGAAGTGATTATGGTGCCTCCCAAATTCTTCATCATCTTCGTCTTCTAGTTCAGATGAAGTCGACGAGAACTACAACAAACAACAGCTAATGTATCAACGAGAAACTTTAAACGCGATGCAACGTGATATTGCAAAGAGCTCAAAATCAACCCAAGGAGGAAGCCAAGTGGGTAGAAGAGATATACGCTACAGACGTGACTATGCGGGAGGCACAATCAGTTGATGAAAGATTGCTTTGTGCCAAACCCAATATATGACGATGTTTACTTTCATTGTAGATTTCGTATGTCGAGGATAGTGTTTGATCGAGTTCTGAACAAGGATTCTGAATCCAATATATTTTTTATCCATAGAAGAAATGCAATCAACGAACTAGGAGTTTCACCGCTACAAAAAGTAACTACGGCACTTTGTATGATTTCGTACGAAAGTTCAGCTGATTCATTAGATGATAAATTATGAATTGATGAATCAATGTCAATTCTGTGCTTGAAAGAATTCTGCAAAACAATTGTTTGTGTCTTCGGTGAAGAGTATCTACGATCCTCCACCGCATGCGACATTGAACGATTGTTAAAAATAGGAGATCAACATGGTTTCTCGGGTATGTTGGGAAGCTTAGATTGTATGCATTGGATGTGGAAAAACTGTCCAGTAGCACTATAAGACCAATACAGAGGCCACATAAAAAAGGCTACTTTGGTGTTAGAAGCAGTTGCTTCTTTCAATTTGAACATATGGCACACTTTTTTGGCGATCCTGGATCATTAAACGATATTAGTGTCCTTCATCAATCATACTTATTTAATGATTTGTACAACGATCTGTCACCGCCATGCAACTAAAAAATTGGTGATAACGACCATTCTGTTGGTTATTATTTGGTTGATGGAATATATCCGAAATGGAAAACACTTGTGCAGGCATTTAGAAAGCCGAACAACGCCAAAGAGGCGAAATTTATGCAACAACAAGAGAGTCTGAGAAAAGACATAGAAAGATCATTTGGAGTTCTACATGGATGGTTTCATATTTTATGAAATGAGGTGCACTATCATGAACAAGCAGTTATATCAGATATTATGTACTGCTGTATTATACTACATAATATGATAGTTGAAGAAGAAAGAGGAGGATTTGAACTGCAACTTAAAAACTATCCGGATATAGCAGTGGCGTTTACAAGTAAACCATACAAGGACCCGAATACTTTTGCCGAGTACTTGCAACGTATCCAGGACGTTAGAGATCCCCAGGCACATCTACAATTAAGGGACGAATTAGTCGAACACTATTGAGAGCATACCGGAAATCAGTAGGAAGTGATTTACCGTATCTGAAGGTTCAAGTTAAATTACTTTCGTTTGTTTAGTTATATGTATACTTTAATGCTTTTATGTGTCATTTATTGCTAGAGTTATGAAATATTACGTTAATGTTCTATTATTACATGTTTATACTTGCAAGATTGCTAGTAACAATTAAAAAGCCAAATTTAACTGAGGAACTGTTACAACACTGACATCTAGTACCAAACTAAAGACACTTACCTGAATGAATCATATATCAATGGTACCCCATGTTTCTTTTGCGGCACGCTTCTAGTTCTTACTCCATTAAAAATCGTTGCATTGGGTTTAATGTATCCAAATTGACAGTCATAAGTGCCCTATCATCAATTCGTTCGAGTCGAGCTAATTCACGCTCCCTAACATCCAACTCACGCTCTCTTGATATTTGAAGTTCTTCATGTCTTAGCTGCTTTTCCTGGGCTCTCTCATATCTCTTAGCTTCCTTCGCTTCCGCCAAAAGTCGGTTAGATTCTTCAGAAGCTACCATTCGACTATGTAGATGTTCGTAGTACGAACTGTAATCTGCGACTGTTTTTTCTTACCTTTATATTTACCAGGAGGTCTACCACCGGAACTTGTAGAAAAGGGGGTGTTTTCTTGAGGTTCAGGACTTCCCGGGCTTGATTCCTACATTGGCCTTCTTGGCATAAATCTCGCTGTAGAATGTTCTTGGCGTATGTTACTCCATTTTTCTTCTCTAAATAGAATGGCGTAATAATTATGCAAATTGAATGGTTGGTTTTTGTGATCTGCCATATAAGCTTCATTCGCATTCTTTAGCTGTGTGTTGAACAAATGTAAGTTGCTATAATTATACAGTAAAACAATATAATAATAATTTATGTAAATAAAAATTACCAAGTCCATATCATTGGCACCGCTTTGTTGTCTATTTTGTATTCCGGCCATAATCTGATTCCAACTTTGACAGTTAGCGTTGATTCTCTTCCAGGACTGTTTCAAAGAGTCAACTATTCTTGGTGGGTTTTCGGGACTACGACCATTGAATAATCTGGAAACAGAAGTCCAAAATGAATTATCAGTCTGACTAATCCCTTTTACATTGTCTTTGGAACACTCCACCCAACAAAAAAGCTAGTTCTGCTTGTTCTTCTATAGACCATTTCACTATTTTGTTTGATCTTCTCAATTGTATGTTCGCAATAACATTTGGATTTTCAGTATCATCGATGTCTGTTTCTTTGTTCAAGCCGCTGTTATCTCCACACAAACAATTCAAATTTCTTAACAGATTTGGAGAAGTTTCAAGCGAGACTATCTTTTGTTGGCTGCTTGGAGAAGAGTAGTGATGATCACTGTAATTTTGCAGAAAACACGCATTCTGTCCGGAACCAGAATTTTGAGTACTCTGATATTGATTGGAGTTTTGCTGAGATTGATAGAAATTCGGGTTTTGTTAAGGGTAATAACAGTTTGGAACATTCGGGAGGTTACCATAACTGAAATTTTGATTCTGCTGGTACGACGGATGGATAGGAAACTGATTGTTGTCGGAATGATTATTGTGTTGCTTTTGTGCAGAATTGTAGACACCCTTCTTCCCTTTGCCATAGTTTGACATTACAAATAAATTGAACAGAAAATGAAGAAGGAAGAGAAGTGTGTTTTGATGTACAAATGTAGTGTGTTATGATGTATAAATGTTTGTTGTATATAGAGCCTTTAATCAAATGGTAACTTATAAGCAACAGTCACATTACAACATTACAAAATACAACAGCCAGAAGAAAAAAAAAAAGTAAACCGGTTTTACTAACGCCGGCTAGGGGGGGAGACTAATTAAATTTCTCCCCTCATGGCCGGCTTTGTTGAAGTTGACTTACCCTCGTCGACTTTGATAAAGTCGGTCAGGGTTCGGTAGTTGGAGCAACCATTTGGTTGCTCCAACAACCTCCAGGGTTGCTGAAGCAACCCTGGATCCCCCTTTGACCCCAGCGTTGGGGTCGGTTGCTTTTCAATCGACCCCGCGTTGGGGTTGCCCTTACGCGTTACCTCATGTCAAATTGGTTTAGTCAATGTCCTATGCAATGGGTTGCCAGCTACTTTGTATTTTCATGTCAAATCCTTTGCTGCTCATTTCGTTGCGGGGCTCTATATTAGTTTGATAACTATAGAAGTGTAAACGGGTCGGACCGGATTGGACGGAGGTGTGTACAAGCTCTTTTCTATAAGATATTTGGACGGATATGAACTGGATAATGGTGTCTTCAAGTTCTGTCCTATAAGAGAGAATTGTACGGACATAGACCAGACATCTTATAGTCTCGGACCGAGCCAGACAACGGACTGTACTATCCGATATAGAGTCCTATGTAACTATATGCTCTCAAGTAAGAAAATTTACGAAAACCTGGAGCACTGTATCTGTGCATTGAAATTAAATTATGGAAATTTGAAAGGAAATCAAGATAATTGCGCAATAATATACTTAGTCTCTAAACAATGCTTTCATTCATTATGGCATATGGTAACAGGACAACTTTCTTTAGTTCCATATACATACAGTCGACGGATTTACATCCACATCATGTTTATGCATGTTTTTACGTGTGGGGAGGGAGTGATTTTGATCACTAACAACTTCAAATGTGAAACACCACTTGTATCCTTAAATTCTGAGTAAATAAATATTGTGTTCAGTACATGATGGTTAAGGATTGTACTTTTTATGACGTTTGAACGACGATGGCACACCTAATTCCCTTCTACAATAGGTTGCCATTGATTAAAATATAATACTTTTATTTCTCGATACAAAAAATTGGTAAGGCTACCATGTCAATATGTCATGACATGCAATTTATCGTCCATCGACCATTTTGACTGCATAGTGCAATAGTTTATAAGCGTCTAACGATATGCATTAAAACTCTTCAACCATCAATGGTCAATTTAAAGGTTATTTTCTGCCTAATGTTAATTTTCAACCAATTGAAATATTATTATTATTATTATTTTTCATGTCTCGATTTTGAGGTATGATGGACGATAGCCATACCATACCAAAGCTCATCCATCAATATTTCAGACATGTTAACAACTATTGTCTATGTTCTATACGTACATGTGTGTTCTCTTCTTTTTGGAGGATCACACATTTTTGTTTTGAAACAACCATAAACAAGTGTGTCTAAAGATGGACACGAGTAGAATATATTGTTAAACAAACATAGTGGATCCTCAACTGGTAAACGCGTGAGCATCTAATTACAGAGCACGCATTTTGACTTGTGCGACACACGGGAAAAGCAAAAAGGATTTTTTATTTCCGTTGACTAAGATATATCTAGCATTGAGTGCCAAATAATTGAATACAGTGTACCTTTTATGTGTCTAACGCCAACGTTGTCATCTTGAAATAGAATTGTTTTTAAAGGACATACCATGTACACGCTTCGTACTAAGAATTAATGGAAAATTTATGATTGCGGTTTGTAGGGACCGAAAAGTGAAAATGACCACCATGTCCATAACACGTAAAATTAAGTCCCGTATGCAAAACGGACAACTCATGCTTGAATAATCTTTCTCTACGCGCAAGTTGTAGATTAAATTAGATTAGCGTAACCTTACCATTTTCCAATAATGCAGTGTAGTGCAGGTGATCATCTTATTCTCTATTTTTAAATTGAGCCAGTGGTTTACCCATAAATCCAAAATGTGAGTGTAAATTGACAATCCAACATGGTGCTCTGTGTTATGTAACGACGGTCCGAACAAAGTTCCATGCACGCATATGAGCTGATACACAACTCCCATATAACAAAAAGGAATCATTTATGTTACGCGCGTATCAGCTCATATTTGTACATAATTTCTTCAATATATTCCATAATGTGCGACTATTATATCTAAACCACCATTCCTTCTTAATAACATGCGGGACAATCCTAACACTATGTGTACTTGCATACCAAATTGTCTATTAAAACACATTGTTTGCATTTTTGAAAAAAAAAAAAAAAGGGAAGTAGACAATGGAGTTCTGTAAAATTTGTTGTCCTGGTCAAGGACCATCGGGTCATAAATTCAAATGTAAAATTTGTTTTTTCCTGTATAATCTCACATTACGGAATAAGTTTAGTCACTAGCTACAAAACTTATATACAAAGGAGTCAATGTAATAGAAACAAACAACTAATATCTTGAATAAATAAAAGTTTTTTAGTTTTCTTTTGTCTAATGCATTAATTTCTTTATTTTATAGCAATAAAGCAATTAAATTAAATCTATTTGGCTTGGTTTCATGAATTAAATGATTGACTTAAACTTTAGGAGGCTAGTTTGTTTTTTAAAATGTTTTAGCGATCAATTCATGTTGACATTTTCAGAAGAATAGTTTGTTTTTTTAAATGTTTGCATGATATAGACTCAGTTAATTGTTTCAGTCTTGCATTATATCAACAAAAGAAAGATCGTATTAGTTTAAAGATAAACCAAATAAAACAAGAAAATCAAACTAAATATGTGATACAGCAGCCAAATAAAATTTGTGGGCTTTGTTTATCAATAACTTCTTATTGTAGGCTTCTAGCGACAAAGAATAGGATTATTTGAGATTATATGTTCCATTCCCTATTACAGGGCATCCATCTGGTTTACAAACAAGGATTCTCCTCTTCAAATCCATATCTTCAAATCAGATCAAATCATTTATTGCAGTTTTCTCACGTAAGTCAACAATATTGAACCATTTATATCATAACAATTTTCATAAATTGGTGGAATCCACCATATTTGATGATTAAGTTATGAAATCAAACCAATGACAAATTGATATGGTACATGAAACAAGCACGAGAGACGAATGGACTCAACCTTTTCAAACCATGACAACCTTCGAATGAGGACTTAAAACATTTTTAGAAGTAAACAGCCTATACACGAACTAAGTCATTTGGTTTTAAGTTTAAATGGTAATTCAATAGGAGTAAGATAAGATGAGAGAACATAAAGGTGTTAGAATAAATTATAGATTTTTAAATGCCTTTCAAAAATTATAGATTCTTTAACATGGATTACAAATCCGCTAGGAATCCAAGTTTAGAATCATGAATTTGCAAAATTAAATGGAATTCAAGAAGGAGAACAAGATTTTCCATTTCAAGAGCTTAAGTGCACAACGTACATATTTTCGAGCAAGGAATGAAAAGTTTTTCTTTTATAAAAGGTAGTAAACCGTAAAAATTACTATAACGGCCTTTTATGCCTAAAGGTTATAAGTCATGACTGCTAAATGCAATAAAAAATTTCTCCATACAGTAAACGACAATTACAGATTAGCCTTTGCTAATATTAAATTACCTGATGACTCATTATTGGAGTAGACTGCTGAGCGGCACCATTTTCCAGGAAAGACACTGATAGTGATTACTGCATGGAGGAATTTTTTACTGCATTTAGTAAGGGCACAGAAAATAAGTGAAGGATATAACAGTAAATTAGACCAATTTTTGATTACTGCATAAAGGAAATTGAAAACTAAGAATACTCACGTCAATCAGTACAAACATTTTATCTGTTTATAGATTTGGAATCCGAAGTTTCTGTTGAGATTTGTGATATTAAATCACATGTGCATTGAAGCCGCCTATGTATACTAGTTATGGAAGTACTTTGTGACAGAGAAGATGGTTCACAAATCGGAGCTCGAAGGAGGAAAATATGGAAGAAAATAAAGGAATAACGAGTTGTTTCAGTTCAGATGTCTGGGGGCATAAACCAGACGTTTGAGCAATATCCTTGGATTTTTCAAAGACTTAACTCAAATGTCTGGTCTCCCATGCCAGACGTTTGAATCGACAAATATCAGTTTTGATTGGGTCATTCAAATCTTATTTGTGATATTTTAAAGAGGCAGCTTGAGGTATTTGTCTAGATTTTCTACTCTCTAATATAAGCTACTTTTAGGTTTGGAACAAACACACTGGATGCAACCGAAATTAGATGATCTTAATCTTAAGATAATCTTTATGTCAAGAGTTAGCCATTATTCTTTCCTTTTCTCAATTTGGTTATTAATTCAATTGTATTTTGTTTACTTTAGTTTTGTTGTATTAATTATAGATAAAATTTTGGTGAATCAATAATGTGAATGGCTGGGTGATATATCTTATGTTATTGTGTGTTGATTTCAATTCCGTCCTGTTTTCAATCAAAATTATTTCTTTGTAATTTGGGTGACGAAGATCCTGGTATATGCTTCCGCAAAGCGTTATCACCTATTTGTGACAATGGTTTCTTTTTGGTTAGAATCAAAATTTTAGCTCATTTCCAAAATCGTAAACAACATGCAAATTATTGAAAGTACTATTGTTGTTTAACCACAATGGGGTCTCTTTCAGGCATTCTGTTAGCCTTTATTTTGTACAACCGCCCCCAATCGTAGAAATTCAAAGAATATAAGAAACAAAAAAAGTAGATTAAAGAGAACATTTCCGTAAGATTTCGACAAATCATTGACCTATATTCATTTTGATGTTTAATTTTTTTTTGCTCTGGAGCTACCAATTTTTACAGTGAACATCAAAGTTCTATCTCGTAGTACAAAAATGGCAAAGTTTTTCCTTGTTTTGGATGACAATATATTTGTAGTTGAATTACGCCCTCAACTTCATTAGAAATCGTTTGCAAATAGCCAATCAATTAAACTGTATACAAGTCTTTGGTGTTTTTGTAAGATAATTTAGTAACAACATTTGTACAATCATCAAAGAATATGATGCATATGCACATGCACAAGCATAAATAAATACAAGTATAATTTTTGTTTTCGAAAATTAGTGGAGCTCTTATAAATTTATATAAAATACAAAATATGTATATATCTCAGAATATCAAACATTCAACCATCTGATTCTAAAATCAAATGTTTGAAGATAAAGTCAGACATTTAGTTTTAAATCCAGACATCTAAATAATGTCACTCTGTTTTCTAACTTTTACAAGAAATTCAGACATCTAAACTTTCTATAACTTGAAATATTTAGTTTTTTTAAATCTCCACAATTCAGCCATCAAAATTTTGAAATCTAATCGTTTAATTTTAACTAACACAAGTTACTTTTCACTTAAACCAGAATTTCTAAAAAGGAATCTTCTTCAATTAAGAAATGCAACTCCTCTAATGGCTATATCATTTTATTATCATCTACATACTATCATTTAAGAAGAAGAAATTTAGTTTTTGATTGCATATTTTTGCTACGTTATATCAATTCTATATTATATACTCTTGCAATTCTATATTATATACTCTTGCAATTATATAAGCAATCAAAACTCTAAATTTCATATACAAACACATTCAAAACATCGTTTCTTGGAGATTATAAGAAGGATTGACGATAGTGAATTATAACTCTAATTCAAGAACACATATAGTCAAACTTTTACTTAATTCTATCAAGTCCTGCTGGAGTTCTACAAGCATAAGGAACGACAAGTTGTATTCAACTTATTTTTCCAAGTTAAGCGATATAAAGGATAAGGAAATACCTAAGAGACAGCTAGGGATTAGATGTAAGAGAGGTGCTCCGAACTTCTATAAAAATGCGATATTTTACTTATTTACATCACTTTATTTATTTATCATTGTTATATTAGTTTATTTAGCCATATTATATTATATGATCCACTAGGATAACTTTCATTTATCATTAGAGTAGTAAGTTTTCAAAATTGAAAAATTATGGAAAATATGATTATAACATATTTCAAGAAAGTTTGTCCATAACACGACGCCTATTTTTTATTAACTCTAATTATATATAGTGGGCTGCATACATGAAATTTTTTATAAGGTCCGGTGCTCTGACCTTGTGGCTAGCAGCTCAGACACAATATGAACACTAACTACTTACAGGAGTACTTGAATATATGCTCAAAAAATTGCAGCTTCAAAACTGTTAGAGATAATAATAAAATATGTTGCATTTTATTTGGATTGCATTAATTATGAGTTATATTAGGAATTGTATTAATTTGGGTCTATATTTGGTATAAGACCCAAATATGCTCTAGAATGTTCTATTCTAGAATGCTCCTTTCTCATCTATAAGTAGAGCCAATGTTTTGCATTGTAAAAAGATTAAGCAATAAAGTAATATTAAATATTTTCTCTGTCTTCTTCTTATTTTCTATTCTGTTTCATGTGATCAATAAATTTATCATGGTATCAGAGCCAGTTATGGAGATATCAACATCAGATCCCAATAATTTGGCTGAGCAATTTCAAAAGTTTCTCGCCTTACAGCCTCAAGCAATGTCTGTCACTTCCTCCATAGATCAGTTGCCTCAAAAATCTTTTGATCGGTTGTCTCAAAAATCTTTAGGTATGTCATCTACTTTATGGATCTTGGATTCTAGTGCTTCACATCATATGACATCAGATTCTTCACCTTTTGTTTCTTTGACCCCTTCATCTTCTATTAATGTTATGACCGCTGATAGCACTCCTTTGCCTTCAGATGGTGTTGGATCTGTAATAAATTCTAAATTGTCACTTCCAAATGTTTACCATGTTCCAAATCTCACATTAAATCTTGCATCTATTAGTCAATTATGTGATACTGGTAATATAGTCACTTTCACATCTTCTTCATGTTTTGTGCAGAATTTGTAATCACAGAAGCTGGTTGGGATAGGCTATAGAAAAGGGAGGCTTTATGTTTTGAACGAGTTGAAAGCATCTGATCCGAATGCTGCTACTAATGTTGATTTATCTTCTTTTTGTTTAGGTCTATCTTCTTCTTCCACTACTATTGCTACTAATGTTGATTTGTCTTCTTTTTGCTTAGATACTTCTTCTAATACTACTACTACTACTACTGCTGTACTAATGTTGATTTGTCTTCTTTTCGTTTAGGTCCTTCTTCTTATAGTTTTTATTTATGGCATTCACGTATTGGTCATGTTTCTTCATCTCGTTTAAGATTTTTAGCATCCATAGGGGCATTAGGAAATTTGAAAATTCATGATATTTCTGATTGTAGTGGTTGCAAACTTGCTAAATTTTCTGCATTACCTTTTAATAAAAGTACTTCTATTTCTTATGCTCCTTTTGATTTAATTCATTCTGATGTATGGGGTCCATCCCCTATTCCCATAAAAGGAGGGTCTCGTTATTATGTCTCTCTTTTATTGATGATCATAAACATTATTGTTGGATATATTTAATGAAATATCATTCAGAATTTTTTGAAATTTATACTGCTTTTTGAGCTCTTGTTAAAACTCAACACTCAACTGTCATTAAACGTTTTCGATGTGATTTAGGTGGGGAATACACATCTAAGAAATTTCGAGAATTACTTACCTTATATGAAACTATTTACCAAACTTCATGCACAAACACTCCTCAACAAAATGGTGTTGCAGAAAGAAAACGTAGACACATTCTTGAAACTGCTAGATCCATGTTATTATCCTCTTCTGTTCCTAATGAATTTTGGGGAGAGGTTGTTCTTACAGCCGTGATTGTAATTAACACAATTCCATCTTCTCATATTTCGGGTATTTCTCCTTTTGAAAAACTGTATGGTTTTGCTCTTGATTATTCATTCTTCAAAGTTTTTGGACTTACTTGCTTTGTTCTTCGTCCTCATACAAAACGCAGTAAATTGTCATCTCGTTCAACTATGCGCGCCTTTTTAGGATATGGTGCTGGACAAAAAGGATATAGATGTTTCGATCCAATCACTAACAAACTCTATCTCTCTCGCCATGTTGTGTTTCTTGAACACATCCCTTTCTTCTCTGTTCCAACTAAGGCTTATGACATAACTAGATCTGATCTTCTTCGTATCTATCCTTTTTTAGATGACATTGATGCTAGTAGTATTGCAGATAATAACATGCTTTTAGAAAATGATAACAATGAAGCTCTCTCTTCTCTCATGCCTCCTCAAGCAACTTTTGAGACTGTAGATCTTCCACCATCGCCATCACCACCACCACCACCACCACCATCACCACCACCTCCTCCACCACCTTTACGTCATTCCACACGCAATCGTAAATCCACAAAATTAGCAGATTTTGCATATTCTTGTTGTTCTTCATCTTTTGCCTCCTTTTTGTCTTCGATCCGTAGTTGTTCTGAACCTTCTTCATATAAAGAGGCAATTCTTGATCCTTGTAACACCCTGTATTTTTTATGTTTATTAAAGTAACGAATCAAGGAATATTTAATTGTAAAAGTGAGAATTAAGGGAAACGGGTTACGCCATTGCGTTCATCTCGGAATTCTGCTTGAGATAATGTCCGAGTTTGCGTGAATCGACTCCGTATGAAGTAGTTATGGAGTATAGAAGATTTCATGTTTAAACAGAAAATTTTATAATTAATTAAATAAAACAAAAACCGTTCAAATTTTAAAAATCGCGTGGTTCAGTTGGGCGGGAAAAAATTCCCGCCTATAGGGGTCGACTCCCCCCGGGGGGGTCGACATAGGTGTCGACCCCAAAGAGGGGTGTCGACCCCCCTGTACGGGTCGACCCCCTCGCCCAGATTCAAACAGTGACAATTTTATGACTTGTTGCTGAGCCTTTTCTGACTTGTTGCTAAGTCACTAGGGCATAGGTGACAATTTCTGGATAACTCTATCTAGTATGGACGGTTCTGATTGCACCTAGGATGATCTAACGACTCACATAAGTTTAAACCTCTATAAAAGCAACCCTAGTCGTCAACCCTAAATCACACAATTTCATTCCAAGGAGCCACCATGTTTTCCATGATCGTCCTAGCCTAGCCACCATTTCTTCTCAAACTAGAAAGCAAGTTAGAAGCTACGAATCAAATCAAAATTAGATAGTCTACATCAAGGGATTGTTTTTCAGTTTCAGAAAACATATCCCAGAAAACAAGACTTTCTTTTGTTTGTAAGTCCTGTTATTATTTAGATGTGAACAATTAAAAGTTATGATTTGTAATAAAGTGAAAACTATAGTTGTGCCTAAGTTGTACGATAATGGTGATGCTGATTCATGTCTATTCTTGTAACGATTCTATCATATGTGCCTATGAGACTATTGTGGTTTATTGGACTTATTATGTTGTATGTTGAACCAATCGTGTATTATGTAAATTTGGTGACTATATCATGTTATGTTACATGTAAGTTTTTAGGCTAAGTCATATATATGTTTGGATCTACATTCTCATATTGTTAGCCTACTTTACGAGTTAGGCAACACAAAGTTAAGAGATCAAATATTGAAGAACACTAATTCCAAGAGCAAGCCGGACCGGATCAGATTTTCATTGTCAAGTCAGAACAGAGTGGAACGGAAAGAAGAGAAGCCTCGCCAAGATCGGATCGGTTCGGGATGAAGTGATCTGATCCCATTCTCTCTTATACAGCCGATTCGAACCCATGCACTCAAAACTACAACTATCACACCCATGTTCCCTTAAAGTTCAGAGCGGTTAGAAGGCCACGTTCCCACGTTCATCCTCTAAGTCAATGTGCTGGCACCATCTTGTGATATCCGAACCCGCAAGTGATGGAATGGAGGCCACGTGGATCCGAACCGGAGCCATCCCAGGAGCGTTTTTCACATATAAATACACCATTAAGAAACATTTAGAAGGATCTTTTGGCATTTTCAGAACTCAAACTCCTTTATTATCTGAATTTCATCAACTTATTCAGATTACAATCATCTTTTGAATCATATTGTGAAGGAAATTGAGTGAATCAATGTATTAGATAAGTGAGAATTGAATGAAAATCATTGTTATACTCGCATTCAAGATATCAATCCAAAGAGAAGAAAGTGGACGTAGGCTATTTAACGCCGAACCACTATAAATTGTTTGTTTTTGTCATTTTTGATTTCATTTCAATAGAATTATTATTAGTTTGGGTGATAGAGCCAATTTTGGATCTAACATTTTGGTGCTTTCACCGAGATATCTTTGAATTCTTCGCTTTTTGGGATTATCATTCTACTATTTGGACCTTCAAAGTTCAAAGAAGTTAATCCTCCGTTTTTGACATCTTTAAGTACCTTTTGGTGAACCATTGAAGAATTGAACACTATGGCCAAAACGAAAGGAAAAGAAGTGCAAGGCGCTAGGGAGAACGATGCAAGAGAGAATCAATAAGCCATGGTATTGACGAGGTCACGTGGACAAGACTCTGGAGCAGTCCTTTCCGGTCAGGAAGGTCCGATCCGAGTAGGTAACTCCGATCCGAGCCGATCAGAAGACGTTGAGGTCACTCGCTCCCCCCACCCGAGCCGGTCCGGTCCTACTGCCTTGCTTTGATCCGATTCGAACCAGAATGAAGCTGGAACTTCTACTCGAGCTCCCTCCAATGTTCCGATTCCAGCGGCTATGACCAATGATCAGCTTGACCCATCTGCACCCGTCACCCAAGGAGATTTTTCACGCTTTCTTGACATGCTTTAGAGTACTAAGGAGGCATTGGAAGCCCATAAGCGTGACAGTCTTCGTATGCAAGAAAACATGATCACTATGAGTAGGGAACTCCAGGAGCTCTGGAGGAAAAAGACACCTTCCCCAACACGCCGCCTTGTTGTAGACGATTCATCTTCTTCAGATGAGGGACGTCCTCATGAAAGAAGACCGCTAAGCGACCTTAGAATCTTGATCAGCTAACTTTTGGATCTTTAGGATCCCACTAAGACTGTGCTCGTGTGTTAGGGCCTGATGACCCAAGCTTGAAAGAGCCTATGCTGTTGCGCATGCGTGGATCCCACATTCTACCCAGGGATCCTAACATTACTAATCCTACGCAACAACAACTTCTTCAGCCCCTCCCTCCTGAGATCGACCGGGAGTATAGGGAGCAATGTAGAGCAGCCGTCGCCAGAAATAGGATGTTATCCCCTAATCCGGAGCCTAGGGGTAATCCGAATATCAGACCTAGAGAACCGGTGCAGACATTAACAAATGCCGATGTATGGGCGATGGTACGTCGGATTATGTCCGAAAGCCAGCGGTACACTAATGAGGACTGGGGTATTGAGCGAAGTCATACCCCCTTCACAGATGATATATTGGATTTCCAGTTCTCTCGGTGGTTCAACTTGCCTCAAATGGATCAGTATTCAGGAAGAACGGACCCAGGGCAACATCTGATAAGGTATGCATGGTTCATGAATGCCGCAGCAGCTCCAGATGCTGTAAAATGCAAAGCCTTTCCAATTTATCTTGAAGATGTGGCGTTAATGTGGTTCACCCGACTCCCTCCCCGGTCGATATCAAATTCATAGAATTGAGTGAGCGCTTTATGAACCAGTTTCGACTTCACGCCCGAAAGTCCAAGAGCGTCATAGAGTTATCATGAATTAAACAGGCCGCGGGAGAATCTTTGAAGTCATATTTAGACCGCTTCAACCTGACCATCACCGAAGTTAGTGACCCTCACGAGCTTACTATTATGATGGCCTTGATAGAAGGGGTTGACCCTGACACAGAATTCGGGGATTACTTGTTTGGAAAACCGCCTCCTACTAGAGAATTGTTCTATGAAAAAGCTAATATTCTCTTAAGGCGAGAAGAAGTTCATGCAAATAGGAATAGAAAGTCCAAAGGGGCCTCAAGGGAAGGTGTCCAAAGTAATGTTGTTGTGAAACAATCTAGTGATAGTTCAGGGAAGGTTGAAGTAAACGTTGGCAACCAGAGCGGAGGTAATAGCAACAGGAATGGGAACGACAATATAAGGAACAGGAACCTAGGGAATAACTCTAGTAAAAGACCCAGATTCCAGACTTTTGAAAACTATATGCCGTTAAATGATACGTTGGAGAATATTTACGTGGATACATATAGCATATTGCAGTACAAAAAACCACCACCCAGAGACTCCACTGGAAAAGAGATCGCAGCGGGAAAGTTTTGTTTGTTCCATGGAACCCACGGTCATTCCACCAACGAATGTCATCATTTGAGAGATATAGTTGAAAGATTGCTTCGGAAAGGGAAGTTAGATGAGTACAAGGTTGCCCCAAGTGACAGGGGCAAGGGTAGCAAGCCCCGGACCAAAACCAGCCTACTTCAAAACCCACAGCCCAGCAGAAAGGTAAGGGAATCATTATCAATACCGTTGTAGGCGGACCCCATCTAGCTAGTCGTAGTTTCAAAGCGATGGATCAGTATGTCAACGCCGCCAAGCATTTTGAGGTAGGAGAATGCAGTAACCTCGAAGACATCACTCCAGTAAAACAACAAAAGACGATGTCAGACGACGTCATATTCCATAGTAGAGATGATTCCGGAGTTCAATCCCCAACTGAAGATCCACTAATAATTACCACGACCATCGGCCGTGCTTTAGTCCATAAAGTGTTGGTGGACAATGGGAGCTCGGTCAATATCCTCTTCAAGAAAGCTTTTGAACAAATGGGACTTGAAGCAAAAGATCTAAAGCCCTGCGAAGGATGGATACGTGGTTTCAACGGGGCGTCGACAGCTCCAATGTGCCACGTAGAATTACCAGTGACATTAGGGCAGGGAGATCGCCAGAGAGTGAGGATCCTGCCATTTGTAGTTTTTGATGTAGAGTCACCCTACAATGCCTTCCTAGGCCGACCGGCCCTTGCCAGGTTTAGGGCATGTATTGCACCTTGGTGATTGCTGCTTAAATTCCCGACTGACGCAGGAATTGGGGTGATGAGAGGCGACCAAGCTACGGTACGAGCTTGGTACATGACGGAGTTGAAGATGCTAATGAAGGGGTTGAATATAGAAACTAAGGACGATTCTCCCCCTTCGAAGGAAAACTCGGCATAGCAATTAAGGGGTCCAACCCCAAGAGAGTCGCCCTTAGATGTGCTCGAGGATATATGTAACGCCCCACGTCCATTAATGTCACTTACAAAGGGAATGCATTAACTTCTATGGAGCGTTTTAAGTGTATATAGAACAGAAACTTAACAACAAGACATATATAAACAATAATTAAAACTTCAAAATTTTATTCATTGCAGCGGTAAACACATAAGTTTGATTACATCATCAAATACCAGAGTCAAAGTACATAATACCCATCTTGACTAAATCAAAGTACATAAATTGAAAGACATAACCCCAGTACAAAATAGCCATAAATAAGATAGGCTGAACTTTTACTTCAGCGATCCAAGCAACTTCTAAAGGCAGAGATACAGCTGTCCAAAATCAAGCTCCACTGGTGCTAGTTCCACCCTGAGAACCTGGGGGGGGGGGGAGGAAGAAAAGAGGAGGAAACAAAGGGGGTTAGACATAAAGTCTGGTGAGTGCGATAACTTAAACAATATAATTACCAAAATAAATAGGCTAAGGCATAAGTTGGAAAATAAGGAAATGACTGTGAACAATTGAGTATGACAGAGTAAACAAGGAAATAAGATGAATAAAGATAACGTTAAAGCGCACCTAAACCACTATAAGATAATTACTATACTGCACTACCACTACTATACTGCACCACCACTAGTTACCCTAAGGTTGATCACGCCTACAGAACTTAATAATGATAATGGAAGTTTTGTGCACCCCTAGTTGCCTTCATAGGTGTCGCCTGCCCCTATCTTCACTAAGTGTACCCACTACCCCCATGCGATCGTCTCCCTAACTCGTAGATACCCGTGCTGGCCCCATAATGGGGTGTATCACTCCCCAAAGTGGCAACCCGATACCACCAATAATGCACGGCTTATACCTACACAATGCAACAACGTCTTACCTACTAGCCCGGGCCCACACACGCATATGAACCCGTTGGACTTGCGTTGCCATCGCTAACCCGTTTTGGCCTCTTACAGTCAAGCCCAGTATGTGTGTCCCGTCCTCGACTTAGGTCGAGCCCACAAAGATACGTATGGGTTACTGGTTGAAACGGGCCCCCATTACTTGACACAAGCTATCCACCTAAGCTTGGTCCCCTCTAGTACATTCCACTTAACCCTCTTCTTATTCATGTTCATTTACATGTTTCAATTTTGGTTAAGTGCATCTAATTGTATTTCAAATGCCACCCAAGGCACCCACTTAACCCCCTCATGTCCCACTACATGTTTATCTGGTTAAGTGTTACTTAATTCATTAAGACTGTAACCTTATAAAGACCTCCAACATTAGACTGGCATTTGTGGCAGTTGGATTTGTCGGGCGGGTCCGGGCAGTCTTACACCACAAACGAGCCTAACCTCGTGTCTTAACAACTGTTATGCATTTAATTTATGCCTAAGACCTCCCACATTAGACTGACATTTGTGGCAGCTGGATTTGCCGAGCGGTTCCGGGCAGTCTTACACCACAAAAGAGCCTAACCTCGTGTCTTAGACGATTAATTACACATAATTAATCATTCCCAATTTGAATTAATTTCCCTATTCAAATTATCAATCAATTCCGAATTTAACTATGGCCACAATTGACTCAATTATGTCCATCAATTTATGGTATGCAAAATCATACCAATTATCACCACAAATTTATTTTATGCCATTTAAGGCATTTATGCCAATTCTCAATATTAAATCTTTTAATATTATCCCATTACCCCACGTTGTACGTTCGTTTAACGTAAAATATACATTAGACTCGAATAGTCTAACTCATGGAATAAAGAGAAAACATCACAACAAACATATAGATAAAACTAGATCTAAACATAAGGGGTGAACTTGCATGTGTGAGTGAGGTTCTACATAAAAACTTTCATAGGCCAAAGTCACAACTTGCATTAAAATACGTATGTCATAGATCTAAATCTAAAGGTGTAGACTTGTTTAGGTAATGGTCACAACTTGCATAAATCATGTTTGTCATGGATCTACATCTAAAGGTGTAAACTTGCATAAGCAATAACCACAAACTTGCATAACATGATTCATATTCCAAACTCATATATTTATATAAACTTGCATACGTGATTTATGCAACATAATAGTGGTGTAAACTTACATCTAAACATGTAAACTAGCATGTAGAATTTATCATAGAACTCACACATGTCATAGACTAACTTTAGATCAAATTTTCACATAAACTAGATGTCATGAGACATGTAAGGTTACATATAATTTTCCCCAACTTGCATATGATTCATGTCTAAATCAAAATCTAAACTTGCATACATACATATGATTTATCATATGAATCAACATAACCAAACTAGCATATGAACAACATGATGATTTGATTATACATAAGCCAATCATAGAATTACAACATAGATGGTAGCATCATAACTTTACAACATAGATGATAACATCACAACATAACATCATAGAATTTACAACATATATGATAACATCACAATTTTACAACATAATTATAACATGCGGTCAATAATTCACATCATATCCATATAAACCACATCATAACTTAATCTAATTAAATTGCTAATTATTTTATTAAAGAAATCGAACTCACAACTCAAAGAAGGTCTTGAGTTCTGAATTCTGAGTTCTGAAGTTGTAATAGCTTTCCTTTGAAGTAAATTTGTTGTTAGAGTTGAATTGAATTGAATTTGATTAGCTTTCTTCCTCTCTAATTGGTGGCGGCTATTCTAGGTTGCATGGTGACGGCATGGAGGCCATGGCTCTAATTTTAATTTGATTTTAGGGTTTGAGTCTTCATGTCTTTTTATAGAGTTTAGGATTAGTTTAAGCCGTCCGATCAACCCAGAATTAATCCCAGCCAATCAGAGAAGATCTGAAACCCTAATGTGTCAGCACGCAGTCATTAACAGGTCACTAATCAAATCTGCCCTGGGGGGCAGGTCGACCCCCAGGTCGACCTGGTTAGGGTAGGTCGACCCCCAGGTCGACCCTATGTTCGACCTGGCCCTGACGGGAATTTTGCCGCCTAGCCCATCTGACTTTGAAATTTGAATTTTCGAAATCTGTTTTGAATTTTCTGAAACTTCTGATGGCCATAACTTCTTCATACGGAGTCCAATTCACACAAACTCGGACCCTATCTTAACCAGAATTCCGAGACGAACACAATGGCGCAACCTGTTTCCCTTAATTCTCAAATCTGAGATTAGTTATTCTTTAATTTTATATTATAGTGTTAACAGAAATACGGGATGTTACATTCTCCCCTCCTTAAAGGATTTCGCCCCCGAAATCTCCAAGTTAAGGAGAATGCATATCCTAACATCCAAACAACCATCTACTCAACCATCAAACACAGGCATCCATTGTCCTTATAAAATTCCTTATGCTGTATGAACATATCCAAGAAGTGTGTGTATATGCTCTCTATCTAATGCAAAATCAGGCGGTCTACTGATTCAGTTGACCTCCTTAATGCAAACCATGATAGTGCCATGCGTCCATTATGTATGCGAAAGAATCTTATCAATACATATTATTTCTACATGTGTGCACAACCATTCACCAAAATGCAGCATCCATATGATAGCACAACCATTATACATCCATTAACTTAAATATGTACACACATTTATATGCAATATGCAATATGAAAGTGACTGAGCCGATCTAGTGTCTAAAGTGTGTGTATACCATCCACGAGCAACCACTAGCAAACACTTGCATCCACATGCATCCATCAAACATAACATGTCTCAAACACATGTTTCAACCATAGGACTACCCTATCTAAAGGACAAAGATACTAGCGAGAGGACATACTAAAGATAAAACAAGTACAAGCTAAGGGATAAAAGAGAAATTAAAAGACATACCCTCGAAAAGAAAAGGGTACAATGAACGCATCTTCTCTTCCGTCTCCCAAGTAGCATTGCTCTCATAATCTCCCCATTGCACTTTGACTAGCTTGACCTCTCGATTCCTCAACTTCTTAATCTCTGACCCAAGAATGCACGTAGGAGCTCGTCGAATCGTCACATCACGCTTGATCTCCACCTCTCTAAGCAAGCTCGGCTCTACCACTTCCATGGTCTCGTGCAAGCACTTCCTCAAATGTGATACATGGAATACATCGTGTACACCACTAAGTCTCTCGGGCAACTCCACTCTATACGCCATCTGTCCAATCCACTCCTTAATAGGAAACGACCCTACGAACCTTGGTGCTAACTTCCCAACGGACCCAAAGCGAACCACATTCCGTAATGGAGACACCTTGACGAAGACCATTTCCCTAATATCAAACTCAAGATCTGTCATCCTCTTGTCAGCATAAGATTTCTTCCTATCTTGCGCCGTCTTCATCCTCCTTCGAATCAAATCGATCTTTTCCGAAGTCTCTCTAATCATATCAGGCCCAAGTAATATCTTATTTGTAGACTCCCACCAACATATAGGCGAACGACACGGCCATCCATAAAGAGCCTCGAACAGTGCCATGCCAATGCTAGACTGAAAGCTATTATTATATGCAAACTTCACCAACGGAAGATGTTCCTCCCATGTACCTCCAAAGTCTAAGACACACAACCTCAATAGGTCCTCTAGAATACGATTCACCCTCTCGGTTTCGCCGTCTGTCTGAGGATGATATGCGGTGCTCAAACATAACTGAGTCCCTACCGCCTCTTGCAAGCTCTTCCATAATTCGCTAGTAAAGATAGGATCGTGGTCGCTCACTATGCTAGAAGGAACACCGTGCAAACGAACTATCTCTCGAATGTATACGGAGGCTAACCATGGAGCAATCCTCTTACTCCTCACGGGAATGAAATGGGCGCTCTTAGTAAGTCTGTCAACCATAACCCAAATCTGCGTATTACCCTTCCTCGATCTCGGTAACCCATCAATAAAGTCCATCAAGACACTTTCCCGTTTCCATTGTGGGACCTCCAATGGGTGAAGTAACCCACCGGGTTTCTTTTGCTTTGCTTTTACTTGTTGGCACACCAAGCATCTAGCAACAAATTCAGCCACATCCCTCTTCATGCCAGCCCAAAAGTAAACTGTCTCATGCCCATGTACATCTTGTCCCCGCCGGGATGGATGGTCATCTTCGAATGATGTGCATCATCAAGAATGGTCTTCCTCAAATTCTCGTCCCGTGGTACACAAAGTCTACCGTCCCTACGTAACCAACCTTTATCATCTAGGGTATACCTACTGAGATGGCTCGATGACTCCCCTCTTTTGAGCTTCTCTACCAACTCAACCAATTGTGGGTCATCTCGCTATGCCTCACCAATCCGTCCTAAAAGCGTAGGTCTGACCTCCAAGGATGCTAGCAAACCGGGTACAAAGTCAACGGAAGGTCTAAAGTCAAACGTAGAGATAAACTCTAAGCTTCGCCGCTCAACAAACAACGGACTCAAGGATAACCTTTTCCTACTTAAGGTGTCTGCCACCACGTTACCCTTGCCAGGGGTATATGCTATTTCGAAGTCGTAGGATGCTAAGAATTCCATCCACCTTTGCTGCCTCAAGTTCAAGTCCTTCTAAGAGAACAAGTATTTTAGCGATTTGTGGTCAGTGAACAATTCGAATTTCTCGCCAAGAAGATAATGGCGCCAAGACTTAAGCGTGAAAACAATAGCGGCCAACTCTAGGTCATGTGTAGGGTAATTTTTCTCATGCACTCTCAACTGCCTCCCTCCATAGGCTATTACCCTTCCTTCTTGCATTAAGACTGCGCCTAGTCCTGTTCCACAAGCATCGGTGTAAATGGCTTACTCCCATCTGGCAACACTAAGACTGGGGCTGTGGTCAAAGCTCTCTTTAAACGTTGGAATGCATCATCACAATCTACGTCCCATGTGAACACTAAGTTCTTCTTCGTCAAGCGTGTTAATGGAGCTGATATCTTTGCGGATTCTTTGATAAACTTCCTATAGTAGCCAGCCAACCCTAAGAAACTCCTCACCTCGGTAGCATTTTTAGGAACCTTCCAATCTTGGATGGCCACTACCTTCGCGGGATCCACAACTATCCCTTCTTTGGAAACCACGTGCCCTAAGAATCGCACTTCCTTTCTCCAAAAGTGGCATTTAGAAAATTTAGCTTTAAGGCTATGTGCTCGAAGGGTCTCCAACACTTCCCTAAGATGTAGGGCATGCTCTTCCTTGCTCTTAGAAAAGATCAAGATGTCGTCCATAAAGACTACCACAAATTTATTAAGGTATTCCCGAAACACCCTACTCATCAAGTCAACAAAGTATGCGGGGGCATTTGTCAAACCGAAGGACATCACAAACCACTCAAAGAAGCCGTCTGGAGTCCTAAAAGCAGTCTTGTCTATACTATCCTCAGCCACTCTCAACTGATGGAAACCCGTTGTAACAACCTAGAATTTGGGGCCAATTTAAAATTTTCATTTTAGAGATTTTAAAAGTGTTTAAATAGTTGAAAAAAAATGACTAGAAATTTATTTTGATTGAATTTAATGCGAATATATTTAATTACAAAAGGAATTAGAAAAAGGACGGTAGTTTGAAAAGTCAAACCTGAACTTTAACTGACCAAACAGGATGCAGAATAAACCAGATTTTGGTCAAACAAAAAATATTTAAATCTGTTAATGAATTTCTTTCTAATGAATCTGAAAAATCGAAGTTCCATAGCGGGAATCAAAAGTTATGGCCAAATGAATTTTCAGAAAGGTCGCTATAGAGAATATATCGCCCTTGAAAATAGACATTTTGCATACGACCTCAGAATTCGACGAAACCACTTTTGTTGGACCCAGGATGTAAAATTATTACTAGGTTTCAAATTTCATGATTTTTGAAGCTAGTATGTGAGCGTGGCAAAAGAAACTGTGTTTTGTCAATTTCGGTCAAAATTAATTGACTGAAAAATAGCCATTTTTCAAACAGTCTCAGAATTCAATGAAATGAATTTTGTTAGGACCGTATCGTCATAAGAAAGCCAAAAATAATTTTTCTGGATTTTTCTGAGTTAGTATGTGGCCTCGGTAAAATTATTTGTACGGTACAATTAAAAATAAAGGACTTCAATTTTAAAACTGAAAAACGGGGGTCAAGATGACCATTTGGGCTAACGGGGCAGGTCCAGATGAGTCCGGGGCAGGGGCTAATGGGTAAGAACGACAGTCGTTGGCCTAATTCTGAGTTAGTGGCCAAACGGACCTTTATTAGGCTAATTAAATAATTAAATAACTAAACCTAATATTATATTATAAATACCCGTGAACAGTACTTCATCTTCTCCCGTCGTATTCTTCAGCCGCCAAACCCATTATACTTCAAAACTTTGAGCTCTGATTTCTCCCAATCCATGGCGAATTGACATATGCCACTTTGGACTTTTTTGAAGAACTTTGAACGCTCTTCCATCTCAGACAAACCCCGCTCCTCCTCGTTGCTCGAGCCGCCCGAACCACCTCCGCGAAGTCCAGCCGAGCGCGGGCCCACCGCGCCACCCACGAGTCGCCGCACCTCCCCCCTTTTCCGGCGTTCAGGCACCTCTCCACCCCCTTCGACCTCCAGCAATCGGTTCCTGAAAACATCAACTACAACTCGTGAATTCTTGATTCAAAGTTTTGAACAAACTGAAATTTTAAAGGTAAAATTCAAATCAGTTTTGCGACGCTTTTAATCGTTACAGTGACAATTGTAATAAGTCAATTTTCTAAATTATACATATGAATTTCAAATTGAGATCTTTCAGATCCGAAACCCCTGTGACTTTGAACATGAGATCTGATCGAGTTTGAACCTTCTTTTCAAATCTAAATAAGGTGAGAATTTATTTTTAATTAAATTTAATTAATTTAATTATTATCCTAGCATTATGTGAAGCTTGAATGGTAAATATCATGCTTACGATACAGATCTATTTTGTTTTGTCATATTTGATAATGGTTGGTATGTGTTTGTGATGGATAGTTTAGATCCGTATGATTATCACCTCGTATGTAATCACTTGTGTTGATTTGGATTGATCTAATTTATCAATTCAAAATAATAGAAATATGATTATCACATTCTTATGTTATCGCTTTTATATGAATTTGAATTAATCAAATTTATCGATTCATAATAAAAGAGACATGGTTGGCCATCGTTATGTTAGTGCTTTTGTTTTATTTGAATTGATCTAGATTATCAATTCAACATAGTAAATAAAGTTTACATTTTTTTATGATATAAAAAGTAGGATTTTACGACGTAATAAAATTACATTTTCCCATATGTATTAAAGTCAAGAGTTTGCATGTAAATTTAAATTACATCTTTATAATGTAAAAATAAAGGTAGGTCAAATAAAATTATATCTTTATAATGTAAAAAAAGAATGAGAATTTGCATGTAGACTAAAATTACATTTTTCATATGTATTAAAGTTAAGATTTTGACATGAACTAAAATTTACATTTTTATATGTAAATAACAAGTAGGATTTACATAGTAAAGAAACTCACATTTTTACAATGTAAAATAAAGGAGGAATTTGCATGGTAATGTGAATTTACACCTTAAGATAAAAATTACATTTTTCTATGTAATTGAAATGTGAATTTACATCGTATGATAAAAATTACATATTTCTATGTAATTGAAATGTGAATTTACACCGTATGATAAAAATCACATTTTTCTATGTAATTGAAATGTGAATTTACCCCGTAGGATAAAAATTACATTTTTCTATGTAATTAGAATGGAAGTTTGCATTATAATTAAAAATCATATTTTTATAATGTAAATATGAGTAGAGTTTGCATTGTAATTAAAAATCATATTTTAACAATGTAAATTAGAAGTAGAGTTCATTGTAATTAAAAATCATATTTTTTACAATGTAAATAGGAAGTAGAGTTTGCAATGTAATTAAAAATCATATTTTTACAATGTAAATAGGAAGTAGAGTTTCCATTGTAATTAAAAATCATATTTTTACAATGTAAATAGGAAGTAGAGTTTGCATTGTAATTAAAAATCATATTTTTACAATGTAAATTAGAAGTAGAGTTTGCATTGTAATTAAAAATCATATTTTTACAATGTAAATAGGAAGTAGAGTTTGCATTGTAACTAAAAATCATATTTTTACAATGTAATTTAGAAGTAGAGTTTGCATTGTAATTAAAAATCATATTTTTATAATGTAAATATGAGTAGAGTTTGCATTGTAATTAAAAATCATATTTTTATAATGTAAATAGGGAGTAGAGTTTGCATTGTAATTAAAAATCATATTTTTACAATGTAAATAGGAAGTAGAGTTTGCATTGTAATTAAAAATCATATTTTTATAATGTAAATATGAGCAGAGTTTGCATTGTAATTAAAAATCATATTTTTATAATGTAAATAAAAATTAGAATTTGCACTGGAATTAAATTTACATTTTTATGTAAGTTTAGGATAGGATTCACACTACAAATATAAGTTACATTTTTTTTATGTAACTAAGATGAGAATGTACATTGAAGTTGAAATCTACATTTTTATATGTAATTTAAAAGTAGGATTTTGCAATGTATCAAAATTTACATTTTTACATGTAAATAGAAAATAGGAATTTACATAGGAATTAAATTTACATTTCTTATGTAAATGAAAAGAATGGAATGCACATTTTTAATGTAAGTAAAGAATGAATTTAGGATGCGGTAATATTATCTTCATTTTCAAATGAACTAAAATTTAATAAGGACCGGTAGTTGTTAGAGCGTTGTTTAAATCAAACGACATTATCACGATTAAACGATTATATATATATATAACTAAAATTAAACGAATGGAGCGCAGTTGTTCGCGTTTTGAAATAATACCTTTAAACGACTAAACAAGAAGATCCGACCGTCGGATTTCCTTGAAACTGAAACTGTTAGGACCGTCTTGGAAAAATCTTTCCAACGATATATATTACGTTAAGATCCAACGGTTAGATTCTGAGAAATGTAAAAATCAAAATTGGTCGAGTGCAGCGCCATAGTCGCCGATTGACTTAAGGCGTCGTAATATAAAAAAATTAATTATTTTAAATAATTAAAATAGGAAGTAATCATTATAAAATGATATCAGCAAATACGAAGGATTTTAAATATATATATATATATATATATATATATACGAGGATTATTTGGAAAGTCTGAGCTCTCTCATTCCAAATAATCAAACGACGTAAATTGAAGTATGAAGATGGCGTATGAAGACCGTAAATCTTCCCTCGAATGGACAACGATCGAGGCCCTGATTTGACTTGCTCCCAATTCAAGGGTCATGGTCATTGCCCAAACGTACGCGTTGATTTCACGGGTTTGGTTTTTGCTCAGACCCAGAGCATAAGGTAATAAATGGATTGTGTGTCTGACATCGTACTCCATTAAATATCATGTTATTAATCTTCTGTCGAATGTATGGATGTTTGGTGGCGGAGAATTTATTCTCTTGCTTAACACCCTTTCATATATTTTGGCAAAGGATTGGTAGTGCGATATGGAGTGACGATGTGACATGCTAAGATGCATATGATCAAGGCTTTGTTGAAAAGAAGGCCTTGTGGGACGATCAAAGCATAGCCTGTTTAGGCATAGCTTTGTGTATAGCGTGACTTCGCGAGCCTCACACACCGGCGGAGTCTAATCTGGGAGAAGGGAATGCATGGAGAGCAGCACGTTTCTTTCTAGCTAGAAGTGGTGATTGGGCTTTAACATGGCCCGACATTTTACTTATGTGGATGATGGAATGAGGCGCCTCGGATGATAGGTCCTATAGGATCCGGAAACGTGTGTTCAGGAATTGCCAATCCATGAAGCTGTATGTGTGGACCGGCCCTGCAGCTATCTAAGTGTTCACTGCGGGGGATCCTAAGACATTAGCTAGAGTGTCTCAAATCGGTAAGGAGCTCCTCCCTAGCCTTGACTCATGATGGAAATCCAAACTTCCAGTACGAACCTACGGATTTGATTGTATTACTAGTATGGAAGCATAGTATTATGGTATCTATGTGTCCTAGGATTGATACATTTATTTTGAAATGTTTTCCATATATACTAATAATAATATTAAACTCGTATTTGTCGTATTTAGCATGTTTAATCACCATAAGGTAAAACTTTATCCTCTGGTTTGTGTTACATTGTGTGATGGGACCTGGGTCTTATGGTGATTTCATTTTTCTCAAAAGCATAGCGTTGTTTTACGATTCACTTATTATTTATTCTGTCACTTTAAATTATGCACGACAATCCATTAGAGTAAACCCAATCCGCGTTAGCGGCGTGGCCTTTGGATTTGCCTTATTAATAGTGATTAATTAGTTAAGAATTCTTACACCAGTCCCACGACTGACCCGTTGTTTGTTTACACCTTTTTGCAAACTCGAGTGCCCTCTTTTCTACACGGGCAGCCAAGTAAACAGGTTCATTCTTTGCTTGGAGTCTTTTCTTTGGAGCTGCTTATTATCTTTCTTGGATTTGCTTTTGTGGAGAGGTGATGACTTGGAGCATGAAGACATCTATCATTTGCTGCTATTGCATTTTTTCTCTCTTTTTAATTCCAGACATCAAACTTGTGTTATTTCACGTTGTTTAAGTTGGAGTTGGAACTTATTTCTTTTTCTGCAAACTTGATGTAATAATTTGGAATTCTGTGACTGTGGACTTTCTGTGGTTGATGACATTATATTTCTGCTGCTATGATGTTGTTACTCTATGAATTTCCTATGCTATGTTGTATCTGTGATTTGTATTATTGTATTTATGTTGTATTCCAAATGATTATTCCTTACTTTCATTCTGTGGAAGTTTGGGGTCATCACAGTTGGTATCGGAGCTTTGGTTAAACTTAGCTTTGGAATATAACATATTTATAATAATTCGTTTACATAGAATCACAATATTCTATGGCGAACATTTCATTTGAATACATAATAGTCAGTCATTCTATCATCATCTTTTCATCCGTCCTTTTTCCTTTATCATTTCTTAAAATCACCATTTCAAGTTGTTCTGACTCTTTCCTGGATCGTACAGAATTAACTAAAAATGAGTACCGCTGCCGCTACAGCTAGAGCAAGAAGGAAAAATGTTGCTGGAACTGAGGAGGCTACTGTCCAACAACCACCACCACCGCAGCCCTTTGATTTGGATAAGGTGGCGAAGAAGTTCAAAAAACTAGGAGGAGTGCCATTATGGGTACTGAAACTGTGACACAAGCTCAAGCTTGGCTGAGGAACTGCGAAAAGATTTTTAGAGGATTAGAGCTGGAGGATCAGAGGAAAAGATTAGTGGCTTCATGGCTGCTACAGGAGGAAGCTCAAAACTGGTGGGACACAGTCACGGTTGGTGGTACTGCAGATAATATGACCTGGACAAGGTTTAAGGAGCTTTTCAATGACAAATACATTCCATGACAGGAGGTAGAAAGACTGCATAACGAGTTCGCCAATCTGAAGCAAGGCGACAAGACCATCTCAGAATATGTACGAAGATTTGAAGACCTCTCCCGCTATGCCCCTGAATTGATTCAGGATGACTTTCAGAAGAAAAAGAGGTTCATAAATGGGCTTGCGAGAAAATATATTGATAGAGCCACTGCCCACATCGACCTTTCTTTCAATAGGTTGGTGGAGTTTGCTTGTCGATATGAGGAAAATGATAAGAAGAATTCCCAACAGGACAGAGAAAGGAGCTTAGCCAACAATAAAAGGAAGCAAACAGAGAAGAAGACTGAAGGAAGCAGTTCTGGAGCTGCTAAGACTCATGATAAGTCTAAGGTGCAATGCTACAACTGCCAAAAGTTTGGACACTACAGCAAGGACTGCAGAAATCCAAAGAAGGCCCAAAGCGACGACACCAAGGATTGTTATAACTGCCACAAGAAGGGTCATATCAAGCCTAATTGTCCGGTGTTGAAAGGAGCGCAGATTGCACATGTGTATGAGGGGACAAGTGTACCATCTTCTTCCGCTCCTACTTCTTCCGAAGGAGCAGGTAAGCCTGATGTTTTAGATGGTACCATTTCTGTTAAAAACATTCCTGTTACTGCCTTATTTGATACGGGTGCATCAAGAAGTTTTATTTCTAGCAACACGGTCCAGAAATTGAAACTAAAACAAAGAAATCTAAAAGAGCCGATTAATGTTCATAATCCTGTAGGAGGCTCTATCGCCCTTGATTTGTACTGTCGGGTGCCTATTTCCTACTCTTACTTTCAGTTTCCTTTTGACTTGACCATTATGAATTTTTCCGAATTTGATATCATCCTCGGTCTTGATTGGCTAACCAAATATGACGCTGAAGTGCTATGCTCAGAAAGAGTGGTTAAGGTGAAAACAGGATTCAGGAACACTGTTACTATACCTTGTCATGGGCCAAAATCTGATAGAAAGGCATTTTGGTCTTCCCTGGAGACACTCCTAAGTCTTTATAAAAGATCCCCGTGGTCAAAAATTACACGGATGTATTTGAAGAAGTAGACAGCCTACCCCCGCGAAGGGAAATCGATTTCACGATTTATCTCGTTCCTAATGCAAGACCTATAGTTCATGCTATCAGAAGGATGACCCCCAAAGAAAAGGAAGAATTGCAAACCCAAACTAAACAGCTCTTGTGGAAAGGACATCCGACCTAGGTTTTCTAATTGGGGTGCAGCTGTGGTGTTTGTCCCCAAATCCGACGGTACTCTAAGACTCTGTGTTGATTACCGCGATCTTAACAAGCAAACATTGAAGAACAAATACCCCTTGCCCCGCATAGATGATTTAATGGACCAATTAAATGGAGCCAAGGTGTTTTCAAAGATGGACCTAGCCATGGGTTTCCACCAACTCCGCATAGTCGAAGAATGCATACCTTTGACTGCCTTTAGAGGTCCTGACATATTCCACGAATGGTTAGTGATGTCGTTCGGTCTATGCAATGCTCCAGCCTACTTTGTTGACTTGATGAATAAGGTCATCCGTGAGGTCCTAAATAAATTCATCCTAGTCTTCATTGATGATATTCTAATCTATTCTTAAACTAAGGAGGAGCATTAAGGGCATTTAAGGGAAGTGTTGGAAATTCTGCGAAGAGATGTTTTAAAAGCAAAGTTTTCCAAATGCATATTTTGGCAAGAGGAAGTAAAATTCTTGAGCCATGTTGTGTCAAAAGAAGGAATTGCAGTTGACCCAAGTAAAATTGCCGCCATTCGAGATTGGAAGCAGCCCAGTACACCCACTGAAGTAAGAAGCTTCCTTGGATTGGCCGGATATTACAGGAAATTTGTCAAAGATTTCGCCAAGCTGTCTAGCCCATTAACAAAGCTCACCAAGAAGCATGCCAAGTTCAATTGGACATCGGAATGTGAGGAGGCATTCCAAAAGCTAAAAGTGAGTTTGACCACTGCTCCCGTACTTACCATCATCGATGGCAACCAAGATTTAAAGGTCTACACCGATGTTTCTCAAAGTGGAGGTCTTGGAGCAGTATGATGCAAAGGGGCAAGGTTGTTGCCTATGCAAGTCATCAATTAAAGCCGCATGAGAAAAACTATCGTGTCCACGACTTAGAGTTGTTGGCCGTAGTCTTTGCTTTAAAAATTTGGAGACATTATCTTTTGGGCAAAAAATTTGAATTTTTCACAGACCATCAATCTTTGAAATATCTCTTCGATCAAAAGGATCTGAATTTAAGGCAGCAACGATGGCTAGAATTTCTGGCGGCATACGATTTTGACATCTTATATATGCTAGGGAAAGCCAATGTTGTGGCAGACGCGCTTCGTAGAAAGGACGTCATTGTCGCAAGCCTAATCGTTACCCCTTCTTTGATTGATAAAATTTCTGTTCTTCAAAAAGATGATAAATTCATCCAGATAATGATCAAGAGAATTGAAGCAGGTGAAAACACGAACTTCCAAATAGATGGCAAGGGAATTCTTAGATTTCAAGGGCGGATTTGTGTTCCATATATCAAAGACCTAATAAGGGAAGTTTTGGATGAGGGTCACAAATCAAAGCTTTGCATCCATCCCGGTGTGAGCAAGATGTATCAAGACTTAAAGCGCACATTTTGGTGGAGATCTATGAAGAGGGATATATCCATTTATGTGAGTAGATGTCCAACATGCCAACAAATAAAAAGTGGTCAACAAAAGCTTGCGGGGTTGTTGCAACCATTGGCAGTTCCAGATTGGAAGTGGGACCAAATCTCCATGGATTTTATAGATGGTCTGCCTCGTACTAGGAAAGGAAATGATAGCTTATGGGTGATCGTGGATCGCTTCACAAAGTCCGCTCATTTCATACCTGTCAAGTCCACTAGAACTGCTCAAAGTCTGGCGCAAATCTATTTCAAAGAAATCGTCAGGCTACATGGGTAATAAAACTAAATCTTTCCTTTTCATCATAATCTGAATGAAAATTTTCATTTTCAAATTAAATAATAATCTTTTGTTTTAAACAGAGTTCCTAGTAGCATTGTTAGCTACTGTGATCCTATCTTTGCTAGCAAATTTTGGGAAGCATTCCAAAATGAGTTGGGAACGAAGTTAAATCTCAGTACCGCGTATCACCCTCAGACTGACTGCCAAACTGAGCGGGTGAATCGCATTCTTGAAGATCTATTGTGAGCTTGCATACTCGATTTTGCAGGTTCTTGGGAGGATCACTTGCATTTAGTTGAATTCTCATATAATAATAGCTATCAAGCACGTTTGAAAATGTCTCCATTTGAAGCCTTATATGGTAGGCCATGTAGATCGCCAGCGTGTTGGGTTGAAAAAGGAATTTGGCTTGTATTAGGTCCAGACATGGTCCGAGAAGCTTCAGACAAAGTTGATTTTATTAAGAAGCGATTATTGGCTGCCCAAAGTAGACAAAAGAGCTATGCAGATGTAAGAAGAAGAGAGTTGGCTTTTGAAGTGGGTGACTATGTCTATCTGAAAGTTGCTCCAATGCGAGGTGAAATCCGTTTTGGAAAGACAGAAAAATTAGCACCTAAATTCATCGGACCCTTCCCTATTCTTGAAAAGATTGGCACCCTAGCCTACAGAATTCAGATGCCCGACTGGTTGCCTGGAGTACACGATGTATTCCATGTTTCTCAACTTCGAAGGCATGTCCATGATCCGGATCTAGTTGTGGAGGAAGCTGCACAGCAGGATTTGGAGATTACCCCAAGCCTTGCAGTGAGAAGGGAGCCACTGAAAATTATTGGCAAGGAGACTAGGAAGCTGAGAAATAAAAGTATCAACCTAGTCAAGGTGCAATGGAGCGGTGATCCTAGAGACTGCACTTGGTAAACCGAGGAGAGTATCAAACAAGCCTATCCCAAATGCAGAGTGGATATCTCCGATTAGATTTTATTTTGAGGTACGCTTAAAATATTTCACATTCTCTGAGTTGGTTCCTAATCTTCTATTCTTCCCTTTTTTTCCTTTTCGAGGATGAAAAGTTCTTAAGCGGGGGAGATTGTAACAACCCAGAATTCGGGGCCAATTTAAAATTTTAATTTTAGAGATTTTAAAGGTGTTTAAATAGTAGAAATAAAAAAATGACTAGAAATTTATTTTGATTGAATTTAATGCGAATATATTTAATTTAAGTACAAAAGGAATTAGAAAAAGGACGGTAGTTTGAAAAGTCAAACCTGAACTTTGACTGACCACACAGGATGCAGAATAAACCGGATTTTGGTGAAACGAAAAATATTTAAATCTATTAATGAATATCTTTCTAACGAATCTGAAAAATCGAAGTTCCATAGCGGGAATCAAAAGTTATGGCCAAATGAATTTTCAGAAAGGTCGCTATAGAGAATATATCGCCCTTGAAAATAGACATTTCGCATACGACCTCGAAATTTGACGAAACCACTTTTGTTGGATCCAAGATGTAAAATTATTGCTAGGTTTCAAATTTCATGATTTTTGAAGCTAGAATGTGAGTGTGGCAAAAGAAACTGTGTTTTGTCAATTTCGGTCAAAATTAATTGACTGAAAAATAGCCATTTTTCAAACAGTCTCAGAATTCGACAAAATAAATTTTGTTAGGACCGTATCGTCATAAGAAAGCCAAAAATAACTTTTCTGGATTTTTCTGAGTTAGTATTTGGCCTCGGTAAAATTATTTGTACGGTAGAATTAAAAATAAAGAACTTAAATTTTAAAACTAAAACACGGGGGTCAAGATTACCATTTGGGCTAACGGGGCAGGTCTAGATGAGTCCGGAGCAGGGGCTAATGGGTAAGAACGACAGTCGTTAGGCCTAATTCTGAGTTAGTATCCAAACGGACCTTTATTGGGCTAATTGTAACACCCCGCCTCCGCTAGGGTCACTCGCAAAGGAATGCACTAGCTTTAGAGGGGCATTATTGGTAAACATGCACAGAAATATCACAAGACAGAACATATAAAATAGCGGAAGTAAAATCAAACTTTCATAACATGAATAAATAAGGTCTAAAGCCTTTTTACATCAGAGTACATCAAAACCTGTCTTGCAATAGTAAAGAAGCATAAAGACATTTTCGAAAATTATTCCCCAAGTAAAACAGTAAAGTAGCCATAGCCAAGAAAAGTCCAAGCCATCCATGATGACCTTCAAGCAGAAGAAGTCCGAATTAAACAACAGTATTTCCTCCCTGTAACCTGGGGGGGAAACGGAAGACAAGAAGCGAAACAAAACGGGTCAGTCAAAAAGACTGAGTAAGCCCTATCTACTATCAGCATAAAAACTAGTAAAGTTAACTGACATGAGAAACTGAGATGAACATAAGCATGATGACAAGATAGATAAGCTAAATCAAAATAACAGGATGAACTACTGAACTCAGATAAACTAAGGTGTCATGATAAATTACGATGTCAAGATAAAACAAGGTATCCCATCGTCAGGTTCCTATCAAGTATAATATCCCCAAGATATCTATCACGTATAACGTCCCATGGTATCTATCCTGTATTTTAGCTCTGCACCTACCATACTAGTATCCCCACCGTATCATGTGTTAACCATGAATGACCCTTACTCAAAAGTCGTGTAATGGTTCATGTCAACCTAATATATCGCATTTATAGGTTACTCAACTCGTATGTTTCTTTCCATGTAAATGTTCAGTTCCTTGCCGTAGACCGTACGGGCTTTCCCATGAGGTTCTATATTACTCCAGTGTAATTCCATGATCCTTAAGCTCGTTTGGACTGTTACCCTAGACCTAGCTAGGCTTTCCCAACATGAATCATCGTTTGTGCAACTAGGACTTATGCCACCTAGGACCACTAGTGATTATGCTTACCTAATGCACGTTTTCGTATTTCGGTTTGGGTTCAACCACCTAGGGCCACTAGGAATTACGCTAACCGTCAACCGCGCCCCTTTTTCCCACGCATTCATCGTGAATCGTTTTTCCATGACTGTATGCACATGTATCACATCGTGCCATCCGAGTCCTGTCACAGGGCAGATCAGGAAATACAGGACTCGATCGGGAGCTTTCGATTTATCTGCCGATGCAGATGCTAAGGTCTGTTTTTCCTATACGTGGCTATGGTCCCACGAGACCACTCCCTCAACTAGTGAAAGACAAGACAGGATAAATCCTGTATGAGAACACACTACTGGCCAACCCACATCCTAGCCTTACCGCAACCATAATTAGATAGCAATTATGGTATTTTGGGTGTTCTCTGCCTTTCCGTACGTACACGCTTGACCAAAGATGGTAGGTAGCCTGACGAAATGCTATCTAGGGCACTACCGTGTATCGTCGACTATCCCCTATCCATCCCCGTCTTTAGGTCGCTCGTATAGCAACCAAGGCATACTCTTGGTTCTTCTAACGCAGACCTTAACCTCTCATGAGCCTAGTGCGATCACCTGGCAGCTCACAGAGGGATACCAAGAATATCCTCACGTTCCCCGAAGCCGTTGCTTCGTTACCCAGTTCGCTGGAGCCTTTATCTAATTCAGATAACTTGCTCCTACTCGTGTGCTTAAACGATGACCTACCGTATCGGGTTACTCATCCAATCTATGAACTGGTCCAAAATTCCTTGACTAAGAATTATTACTTAGCTATTCTCCAACTAAGGTTTACCACTTAGCTTATTCCCGTTATTCTTGTTAATTACGGTTATCCACCTAATTCTCTGAACTAGGGTTTATATAATGGATTAAGTGTCACTTAAGTTCATGACTTAATCCGTCTACAAATCATGTCAAAATTGGCTAAGTATCCAAGTTCAAGACTTAACCCTACAAACCATGTGTCAAGTTGGTTAAGTATATTAAGCAATTCACGACTTAACCTCGTCCAATTATCATTCTAGATTGGTTAAGTATATATTAACTTGACCCTATCAATTTACTTAGTCAAATCGGTCAAGTGTATTCAAGCGATTCGTGACTTAGCCTTATCATGTTTTCACGTTATATTGGTTAAGTATTGGTTAACTTAACCACATCAAATTAACGAGTTAGATTGGTTAAGTATAGGTCACTTAACCACATCAAATCATCGTGTTAGATTAGTTAAGTGTTTAACTTAACCCCCTTAAACTACCAAGTTGGATTAATTAAGTCTAGGCTAACTTAACCCCATCCGATTTCCATGTTTAGATTAGTTAAGTCTAAGTTAACTTAACCTCATCCATTAACTGTATTATACGGTTAAGTGTCCTTAAGGAAACTTACTTAACCTTATCATGTGGCATTAATTACTTAATGCACCTCAACCTCTCACATTAGACTTTGTTGTGGTTACTAGTTAAGCCGGTCGGTTCCGGGTAGCTTTACACCACAACTTGGTCTAACCTCGGGTTCAAGCACAACATGACCAACTTCTCACATTGGGTCCTATTGTTTGCAGCTACTAGTTAGGCCGGTCGGTTCCGGGTAGCTTTATGTTGCAAACTCAACCCAACCTCGAGTTGGTCACTTTCATGTTTAGTCTAGTGTCATGTTCATATTCAAGTTTTCTTAAGAATATGGGTAGACCTAACTCAATAGGTAAATTCCCAATTCCATAGTATGGGTAGACCTAACTTAATAGGTAAATTCCCAATTTCATATTTTCAAGCATACTTACATGTCAACTTCCATGTTATATTTCAAGTCATGTTTTTAAGTTATATTTTCATGTCATTAGAAATTACCCATAACATAACCCAACGCTTTTAAACTCGCATATACGTTCGCAACAACGTAATGGATTAAAAGAAGAGACTTGGCAAAGGCATGACAAAAATGGATATTAAGTCACAAGTTAATCATGGTGGCAAATGAGGCACAAATGTGTTCATTAACTTGCATGTTACATTCTTAAGCCTCAAAAACATGCATAAACCCAAACTTGGCACATAAGCGAATCATGGTGACAAAAGACATGGAATGATGACTAGTAACTCGCATATATCATCATATAAGGGTTATGAATTCATATGCAATTTGACATAAAGGTTATGAGGGTTCTCATGTTGCATAATGCAACATTTCAACATAAAGGTTGTAGCTTTTAGCCCACAAGATCAAGATAATGACTTCATAAACTTGAATGACATGATAGCATGTATCATACTTAATGATCAAACCCAAACTTGAAACATGAACATTTAACTTCATAGTTAATATCTAAGAGTAGGAAAAGGGCTTACATTGCTATGAAGGTACAAATCGATTAAATTAAAGATTGAGACAAAGCCTATGCATGCCATCATCCAAAAACCCAAAGATGAAAGCTCCAAATCAATAAAAACCCCATCTTGATGAACAAAGGTCAAAGCTTTAGCCTTGAAATCAACTTGAGAAGCTCTCATACTAACATAGAGACTCTCTAACACTCACATGATCATGAAACCTCTCACAGAAATGAAGATAGAAACTTTGGGCAAGAGGATGGAGGCTAGGGTTTTGAGTGGAGGCCATGAGAGTAAATTTTTTGCCATAGTTTAGTTGCATGAATGAATAATGAGGATTTAGGGGTAGGTTAGGGGCTTATTTATAGAGATTAGGAGTGATTAGGACCTTAGGATTAACCCTAGGATCAACCTGAACCATCAGATTTCGAACCAGGCCCAAAAACCTAGCCAAAACAGAAAACAGGTGCACCAGGCAAAACTGCCCGGCCACCATAAGTCGACACCCAAGTCGACAGGGCTGTCGACTTGGGTCATGCCATGTCGACTCCCAAGTCGAAAGGGCTGTCGACTTGGGGTGGCTGGCGGGAATTTTCCCGCCTAGCCTTCTAGGCCAAATTTTCGAAATTAGAACTCGTTTTTGAACTTGAATTTTCTGAAAACTTCGTCGGACCATAACTTGGTCATACGAACTCCGATTCTCGAAAACTCAGACTCTATTTCGCGTATTTTTCCGAGACGAACGCAATGGCATAGCCCGTTTTACTTGATTCAGAATTTAAAATTAAATTCTGCCTTGATTCTCGTCTTAACATGTTATCGAAATACGGGTTGTTACATTCTCCCCACCTTTTAGGATTTCGTCCCCGAAATCTCCAAGTTAGGAAGAACATATCCTACCATCCATCATTCATCTACTCAAAACATCATCCACAAGCAACCATTGTCCTTAGATGATTTCTAATGCTGTATGAATATATGCAAAACGTGTGTGTACATGTTCCTTAGCTAATGCTAATGATCAGGCCTGAATAATCTTTCTAATGCAAAATATGTATAGTGCCATGAATTCAACATGTATGCAAATAATCCTAGTCATATAGATACTATATGCGTGCACAATCATTCATTCATATGCAACAACCGCATGATAATACATTCGATTTCATCCATAAACAAGTATAAATACTCGTGCATATGCAATATGAAATGTGACCGAGTCGAGCTAGTATCTAATGTGTATTCGCGTATCCACGAGCAACCACTTGCAACCACTTGCAACCATATCAATCATAACATGTTTCAAATACATGTTTACATCCATAGGGTTCTACCTAGGATTCCCTGAAACAGGGTCGAGAAGATAAACAAGACAAACTCCTTACGTGGTTTGTAACAGAAAATAGGACCGAGAGGATGTCCACAAAAGATAGCCTTCAAGTAAGCTCTACAGAAAACAGGGATCAAGGATATACTCCCAAAAAGAGATATCATGCGCGTATCTAGTCTTTGACCATCAAAGTCGTATTTCCTTGAGCTTAATTCCATTGTGCCTTGACCGTCTTTTAACTTCGCGATTTCGTAGCTTCTTATTTCCTGTTTCCATAACATGAGCTGGAACTCATTTCTTCGTCGCCTCTCGTTCCACTTGCACTTATCCTTTTTCTAGAATACTTGGCGCAAACATGACTGCGTACTCATGATCTCATGCAAGCTTTCCAAAATTCACTAGTGAATCTTGGATCTCGTTTATATGCTATAAGGTATTCCATGTAGAAGAACTTTCTCTTAAAAGTAAACAGATATCAACCAGGTTATCAAGCGCACTTACTAGGGTGATCTCTATAACCCATGCATAAATGAAGTAAACCATCCGTCTTATCGGCGAACACCACTCGATCGGGCTTCAAATTTCCAATAAAGGCATCAAGGGATTCTAAGTAACTAGTCATGACAGAACCTCAAAAAGGTTACACGATACTTCGAGGGTATTACCAAGGCTAGTCAAAAGGTCTAACTACCCTCCTATCAAAACCGAGAGTGGCACCCCCTACTGGATAACCACTTCATCCCTAGAATCCATCCATAGCTTATAAACATAAGCATTATTTCCAAACTCAACACTTGGCATAGACATTCTCAAATCCAAACAAGTCATGTATAAATGGACTGATTCTCCAATAGGACTTTGAGACAAAAATGGGATTCTCTATTACGCTAGTACTTAAGGTGCAGAGACTCAACTATCGAAGCAGACTTAAATGATACAAAAAAACGAAGTCCTAACGGGATGATAGAGAAGAAAAGCTAAACCTTTAACAAGATCGTTACCCTCCTTCCGAGGTACCCTAGAAATGAGAGCATACTATTGCCCTCCCGATGATCTTGTCCTTGTCCCATAATACTTAACTATCTGCCCCGTTTTACCATGCCAAAGGTACTCTCTCGTCATGGGTTTCATTGTTAATCTTTCTCCCTCCTTTGAGGACTAAGCCATACCAACAAGTTTCTCATCCTTAAGCTCGTATCCTTTATCCTCTTACTCACTATCCTTTCTTATAACACGGCCACTGGTCTCTCGAGAACCACCTCCATCGTATGGAAAGCACTTTCGTAGATAGAAAAGACTAGTCGCAGTTAAAACCACTGTGACTACAGATGGAGGAAAGAAAGGAAAAGAGATTCAATTAAGGAAACAAGGATAGTGCTAATGGCCTTTGGGGAATAGCCTTTTTCTTTTAAAAGAAAATTTTCTTGAAAAATGCTTCTTTGTAAACGATTTTCAAATAGTTTTCAGAAGGTCTTTAAAAACTTTTGCCCAGTCTGGTAACCTTCTGCTCTGATACCACGTGTAACACCCCGCCTCCGCTAGGGTCACTCGCAAAGGAATGCACTAGCTTTAGAGGGGCATTATTGGTAAACATGCACAGAAATATCACAAGACAGAACATATAAAATAGCGGAAGTAAAATCAAACTTTCATAACATGAATAAATAAGGTCTAAAGCCTTTTTACATCAGAGTACATCAAAACCTGTCTTGCAATAGTAAAGAAGCATAAAGACATTTTCGAAAATTATTCCCCAAGTAAAACAGTAAAGTAGCCAAAGCCAAGAAAAGTCCAAGCCATCCATGATGACCTTCAAGCAGAAGAAGTCCGAATTAAACAACAGTATTTCCGCCTTGTAACCTGGGGGGGAAACAGAAGACAAGAAGCGAAACAAAACGGGTCAGTCAAAAAGACTGAGTAAGCCCTATCTACTATCAGCATAAAAAGTAGTAAAGTTAACTGACATGAGAAACTGAGATGAACATAAGCATGATGACAAGATAGATAAGCAAAATCAAAATAACAGGATGAACTACTGAACTCAGATAAACTAAGGTGTCATGATAAATTACGATGTCAAGATAAAACAAGGTATCCCATCGTCAGGTTCCTATCAAGTATAATATCCCCAAGATATCTATCACGTATAACGTCCCATGGTATCTATCCTGTATTTTAGCTCTGCACCTACCATACTAGTATCCCCACCGTATCATGTGTTAACCATGAATGACCCTTACTCAAAAGTCGTGTAATGGTTCATGTCAACCTAATATATCGCATTTATAGGTTACTCAACTCGTATGTTTCTTTCCATGTAAATGTTCAGTTCCTTGCCGTAGACCGTACGGGCTTTCCCATGAGGTTCTATATTACTCCAATGTAATTCCATGATCCTTAAGCTCGTTTGGACTGTTACCCTAGACCTAGCTAGGCTTTCCCAACATGAATCATCGTTTGTGCAACTAGGACTTATGCCACCTAGGACCACTAGTGATTATGCTTACCTAATGCACGTTTTCGTATTTCGGTTTGGGTTCAACCACCTAGGGCCACTAGGAATTACGCTAACCGTCAACCGCGCCCCTTTTTCCCACGCATTCATCGTGAATCGTTTTTCCATGACTGTATGCACATGTATCACATCGTGCCATCCGAGTCCTGTCACAGGGCAGATCAGGAAATACAGGACTCGATCGGGAGCTTTCGATTTATCTGCCGATGCAGATGCTAAGGTCTGTTTTTCCTATACGTGGCTATGGTCCCACGAGACCACTCCCTCAACTAGTGAAAGACAAGACAGGATAAATCCTGTATGAGAACACACTACTGGCCAACCCACATCCTAGCCTTACCGCAACCATAATTAGATAGCAATTATGGTATTTTGGGTGTTCTCTGCCTTTCCGTACGTACACGCTTGACCAAAGATGGTAGGTAGCCTGACGAAATGCTATCTAGGGCACTACCGTGTATCGTCGACTATCCCCTATCCATCCCCGTCTTTAGGTCGCTCGTATAGCAACCAAGGCATACTCTTGGTTCTTCTAACGCAGACCTTAACCTCTCATGAGCCTAGTGCGATCACCTGGCAGCTCACAGAGGGATACCAAGAATATCCTCACGTTCCCCGAAGCCGTTGCTTCGTTACCCAGTTCGCTGGAGCCTTTATCTAATTCAGATAACTTGCTCCTACTCGTGTGCTTAAACGATGACCTACCGTATCGGGTTACTCATCCAATCTATGAACTGGTCCAAAATTCCTTGACTAAGAATTATTACTTAGCTATTCTCCAACTAAGGTTTACCACTTAGCTTATTCCCGTTATTCTTGTTAATTACGGTTATCCACCTAATTCTCTGAACTAGGGTTTATATAATGGATTAAGTGTCACTTAAGTTCATGACTTAATCCGTCTACAAATCATGTCAAAATTGGCTAAGTATCCAAGTTCAAGACTTAACCCTACAAACCATGTGTCAAGTTGGTTAAGTATATTAAGCAATTCACGACTTAACCTCGTCCAATTATCATTCTAGATTGGTTAAGTATATATTAACTTGACCCTATCAATTTACTTAGTCAAATCGGTCAAGTGTATTCAAGCGATTCGTGACTTAGCCTTATCATGTTTTCACGTTATATTGGTTAAGTATTGGTTAACTTAACCACATCAAATTAACGAGTTAGATTGGTTAAGTATAGGTCACTTAACCACATCAAATCATCGTGTTAGATTAGTTAAGTGTTTAACTTAACCCCCTTAAACTACCAAGTTGGATTAATTAAGTCTAGGCTAACTTAACCCCATCCGATTTCCATGTTTAGATTAGTTAAGTCTAAGTAAACTTAACCCCATCCATTAACTGTATTATACGGTTAAGTGTCCTTAAGGAAACTTACTTAACCTTATCATGTGGCATTAATTACTTAATGCACCTCAACCTCTCACATTAGACTTTGTTGTGGTTACTAGTTAAGCCGGTCGGTTCCGGGTAGCTTTACACCACAACTTGGTCTAACCTCGGGTTCAAGCACAACATGACCAACTTCTCACATTAGGTCCTATTGTTTGCAACTACTAGTTAGGCCGGTCGGTTCCGGGTAGCTTTATGTTGCAAACTCAACCCAACCTCGAGTTGGTCACTTTCATGTTTAGTCTAGTGTCATGTTCATATTCAAGTTTTCTTAAGAATATGGGTAGACCTAACTCAATAGGTAAATTCCCAATTCCATAGTATGGGTAGACCTAACTTAATAGGTAAATTCCCAATTTCATATTTTCAAGCATACTTACATGTCAACTTCCATGTTATATTTCAAGTCATGTTTTTAAGTTATATTTTCATGTCATTAGAAATTACCCATAACATAACCCAACGCTTTTAAACTCGCATATACGTTCGCAACAACGTAATGGATTAAAAGAAGAGACTTGGCAAAGGCATGACAAAAATGGATATTAAGCCACAAGTTAATCATGGTGGCAAATGAGGCACAAATGTGTTCATTAACTTGCATGTTACATTCTTAAGCCTCAAAAACATGCATAAACCCAAACTTGGCACATAAGCGAATCATGGTGACAAAAGACATGGAATGATGACTAGTAACTCGCATATATCATCATATAAGGGTTATGACTTCATATGCAAGTTGACATAAAGGTTATGAGGGTTCCCATGTTGCATAATGCAACATTTCAACATAAAGGTTGTAGCTTTTAGCCCACAACATCAAGATAATGACTTCATAAACTTGCATGACATGATAGCATGTATCATACTTAATGATCAAACCCAAACTTGCAACATGAACATTTAACTTCATAGTTAATATCTAAGAGTAGGGAAAGGGCTTACATTGCTATGAAGGCACAAATCGATTAAATTAAAGATTGAGACAAAGCCTATGCATGCCATCATCCAAAAACCCAAAGATGAAAGCTCCAAATCAATAAAAACCCCATCTTGATGAACAAAGGTCAAAGCTTTAGCCTTGAAATCAACTTGAGAAGCTCTCATACTAACATAGAGACTCTCTAACACTCACATGATCATGAAACCTCTCATAGAAATGAAGATAGAAACTTTGGGCAAGAGGATGGAGGCTAGGGTTTTGAGTGGAGGCCATGAGAGTAAAATTTTTGCCATAGTTTAGTTGCATGAATGAATAACGAGGATTTAGGGGTAGGTTAGGGGCTTATTTATAGAGATTAGGAGTGATTAGGACCTTAGGATTAACCCTAGGATCAATCTGAACCATCAGATTTCGAACCAGGCCCAAAAACCTAGCTAAAACAGAAAACAGGTGCACCAGGCAAAACTGCCCGGCCACCATAAGTCGACACCCAAGTCGACAGGGCTGTCGACTTGGGTCATGCCATGTCGACTCCCAAGTCGACAGGGCTGTCGACTTGGGGTGGCTGGCGGGAATTTTCCCGCCTAGCCTTCTAGGCCAAATTTTCGAAATTAGAACTCGTTTTTGAACTTGAATTTTCTAAAAACTTCGTCGGACCATAACTTGGTCATACGGACTCCGATTCTCGAAAACTCAAACTCTATTTCGCGTATTTTTCCGAGACGAACGCAATGGTACAGCCCGTTTTACTTGATTCAGAATTTAAAATTAAATTCTGCCTTGATTCTCGTCTTAACATGTTATCGAAATACGGGTTGTTACACTAATTAAATAATTAAATAACTAAACCTAATATTATATTATAAATACCCGTGAACAGTACTTCATCTTCTCCCGTCGTATTCTTCAGCCGCCAAACCCATTATACTTCAGAACTTTGAGCTCTGATTTCTCCCAATCCATGGCGAATTGACATATGCCCCTTTGGACTTTTTTGAAGAACTTTGGACGCTCTTCCATCTCAGACAAACCCCGCCCCTCCTCGTTGCCCGAGCCGCCCCCACCACCTCCGCGAAGTCCAGCAAACACGGGCCCACTGCGCCACCTACGAGCCGCCGCACCTCCACCCTTTTCCGGCGTTCAGGCGCCTCTCCACCCCCTTCGACCTCCAACAATCGGTTCCTGAAAACATCAACTACAGCTCGCGAATTCTTGATTCAAAGTTTTGAACAAACTGAAATTTTAAAGGTAAAATTCAACTCAGTTTTGCGATGCTTTTAATCGTTACAGTGACAATTGTAATAAGTCAGTTTTCTAATTTATACATATGAATTTCAAATTGAGATCTTTCAGATTCGAAACCCCCGTGACTTCGAACACGAGATCTGATCGAGTTCGAACCTTCTTTTCAAATCTAAACAAGGTGAGAATTTATTTCTATTTAAATTTAATTAATTTAATTATTATCCTAGCATTATGTGAAGTTTGAATGGTAAATATCATGCTTACGATACAGATCTATTTTGTTTTGTCATATTTGATGATGGTTGGTATGTGTTTGTGATGGATAGTTTAGATCTGTATGATTATCACCTCGTATGTAATCACTTGTGTTAATTTGGATTGATCTAATTTATCAATTCAAAATAATAGAAATATGATTGTCACATTCTTATGTTATCGCTTTTGTATGAATTTGAATTAATCAGACTTATCGATTCATAATAAAAGAGACATGGTTGGCCATCGTTATGTTAGTGCTTTTGTTTTATTTGAATTGATCTAGATTATCAATTCAACATAGTAAATAAAGATTACATTTTTTTTATGATATAAAAAGTAGGATTTTACGACGTAATAAAATTACATTTTCCCATATGTATTAAAGTCAAGAGTTTGCATGTGAATTTAAATTACATCTTTATAATGTAAAAATAAAGGCAGGTAAAATAAAATTATATCTTTGTAATGTAAAAAAAGAATGAGAATTTGCATGTAGACTAAAATTACATTTTTCATATGTATTAAAGTTAAGATTTTGACATGAACTAAAATTTACATTTTTATATGTAAATAACAAGTAGGATTTACATAATAAAGAAAACTACATTTTTACAATGTAAAATAAAGGAGGAATTTGCATGGTAATGTGAATTTACACCATATGATAAAAATTACATTTTTCTATGTAATTGAAATGTGAATTTACACCGTATGATAAAAATTACATTTTTCTATGTAATTGAAATGTGAATTTACACTGTATGATAAAAATTACATTTTTCTATGTAATTGAAATGTGAATTTACCCCGTAGGATAAAAATTACATTTTTCTATGTAATTAGAATGGAAGTTTGCATTGTAATTAAAAATCATATTTTTATAACGTATATATGAGTAGAGTTTGCATTGTAAATAAAAATCATATTTTTACAATGTAAATTAGAAGTAGAGTTTGCATTGTAATTAAAAATTATATTTTTACAATGTAAAATAGAAGTAGAGTTTGCATTGTAATTAAAAATCATATTTTTACAATGTAAATAGGAAGTAGAGTTTTCATTATAATTAAAAATCATATTTTTACAATGTAAATAGGAAGTAGAGTTTGCATTGTAATTAAAAATCATATTTTTACAATGTAAATAGGAAGTAGAGTTTGTATTGTAATTAAAAATCATATTTTTACAATGTAAATTAGAAGTAGAGTTTGCATTGTAATTAAAAATCATATTTTTACAATATAAATAGGAATTTGAGTTTGCATTGTAATTAAAAATCATATTTTTACAATGTAAATTAGAAGTAGAGTTTGCATTGTAATTAAAAATCATATTTTTATAATGTAAATATGAGTAGAGTTTGCATTGTAATTAAAAATCATATTTTTATAATATAAATAGGAAGTAGAGTTTGCATTGTAATTAAAAAACATATTTTTACAATGTAAATAGGAAGTAGAGTTTGCATTGTAATTAAAAATCATATTTTTATAATGTAAATATGAGTAGAGTTTGCATTGTAATTAAAAATCATATTTTTATAATGTAAATAAGAAGTAGAATTTGCACTGTAATTAAATTTACATTTTTATGTAAGTTTAGGATAGGATTCACACTGCAAATATAAGTTACATTTTTTTTTATGTAACTAAGATGAGAATGTACATTGAAGTTGAAATCTACATTTTTATATGTAATTTAAAAGTAGGATTTTGAAATATATCAAAATTTACAATTTTACATGTAAATAGAAAATAGGAATTTACATAGGAATTAAATTTACATTTCTTATGTAAATGAAAAGAATGGAATTCACATTTTTAATGTAAGTAAAGAATGAATTTAGGATGCGGTAATATTATCTTCATTTTCAAATGAACTAAAATTTAATAAGGACCGGTAGTTGTTAGAGCGTTGTTTAAATCAAACGACGTTATCACGATTAAATGATTATATATATATATATATATATATATATATAATTAAAATTAAACGAATGGAGCGCGATAGTTCGCGTTTTGAAATCATACCTTTAAACGACTATACAAGAAGATCCGACCGTCGGATTTCCTTGAAACTGAAACCGTTAGGACCGTTTTGGAAAAATCTTTCCAACGATATATATTACATTAAGATCCAACGGTTAGATTCTGAGAAATATAAAAATCAAAATTGGTTGAATGCAGCGCCATAGTCGCCGATTGACTTAAGGCGTCGTTATATAAAAAAATTAATTATTTTAAATAATTAAAATAGGAAGTAATCATTATAAAATGATATCAGCAAATACGAAGGATTTTAAATATATATATATACGAGGATTATTTGGAAAATCCGAGCTCTCTCATTCCAAATAATCAAACGACGTAAATTGAAGTATGAAGATGGCGTATGAAGTCCGTAAATCTGCCCTCGAATAGACAACGATCGAGGCCCTGATTTGACTTGGTCCCAATTCAAGGGTCATGGTCATTGCCCAAACGTACGCGTTGATTTCACGGGTTTGGTTTTCGCTCACACCCAGAGCATAAGCTAATAAACGGATTGTGTGTTTGACATCGTACTCCATTAAATATTGTAACGACCCAGATTTCGCCCGACCCCAATCGATCGCAAGATCGATCAAGACCATTCAAAACCCGCGTACGTTAACTCTGGGCATACAACACATCAGAACAACCACACAGACTTTTATAACATCAATAATAAATGTTACATCAGAGTACAAAATATATCAGAGTACATCGATAAATAATACAGTGGAAGCTACATTTACAATAAATTAAATATATCGCAGCGGAACTAATCTCAGCGGAAGGCCATCAATATTCTGGACCCGGCTTCAGTCTTAAATCCAGGATCCTGCTTAACTTTATCTGCAAAAAGCTACTCGACTGCCCGTGTGGAAAGAGGGCACCCGAGTTTGCAAAGTGAAACAAACTACAGGTCAGTCGTGGGACTGGTGTGAGAATTCTTAACTTAACTTATCTAATAAGTAGGCTAATCACAGGACCATGCCGCTAACGCGGAACGGGTTTACTCCATTGGATTGCCAGTGCATAATTAAAGTAAATCGTCAAATAATGCAATGCTTTTTAGAAAAATGAAACCATTATAAGACTCAGGTCCCATCACACAATGCAACGCACGCCAGAGGATAGGGTTTTACCTTATAATGGTCAAAAGATGCTTGATACGTAAAAACGATATTATTATTAGTGTGTGTATATATATATTTAAAACATTCAAATATAATATCAATCCTAGACGGCATAGGTACCATATACTATGTCGCCGTATATAAGTTTACAATCAAAACCGCAAGGGCGTATTGGGATTTGGGTTTCCATCATGAGTCGAGGCTAGGGGCAAGCTCCTCTCCGATTCGAGATACTCTAGCAAATGCCTCAGGATCCCCCGCAGTGAACCCTTGGATGCGGGAGGGCCGGTCCCCGCCTATCGGCAGTGGATTGGTTATGCCTGAACACACGCTTCCCGGTTCCTTTGAACCTATAATATGACCACTATCGGCCTATAAAAATCCGAGGCGCCTCAAAATCCATCATCCACATAAGTAAAATGTCAGGGCTGGTAGGTCACTGACACCACTCTAGCTAGAAAGAAACGTGTGCACTCCCTACGGTCCATATCCCGTTTTTGACTCATACCGGGGTGTGAGGCTCGCGAAGTCACGATATACACAAAGCTATGCCATAATAGGCTATGCTTTGATCATTCCACAAGGCCCTGCTTTTCAACAAAAGCCTTGATCAATTTGCATCTTGGCATGCCACATTGTCAGACCCTACCATATTATTGATCATCTACCAATATATATATAACCTCTAAGCTCATACGTCTTAGAGAAGGGTGATAAGTAAAGAATAAATTCTTCACCACCAAACAGAAATATATAATCAGTAGCGTTCAACAAATACAGTAGAAAGGCATACAATGTCAGACACGCAATCCATTTACAAGTCCACTCTGGGTCTGAGCGAAACATCGTGTCCGTCGATCTCCAAATGCGTTTGGACGATCATTACCAAATACCTTGCCTTGGAAGGCCAATCCCAATTCAAGGTACCAGTCATCATCATCCCAACGATGTGAAAACCTTCGATCTTCAATCACCGTCTTCATCTTCGACTCTTGATCGTCGTGACGATTATTCAGAATGGGTTAAACCCGGTCTTTCTGAATAACTCACGTGATTTAAAAACATGTGTTAATAAAATTCAACCAACGTCTCATTCCAATTCCGAATATTCTTTAAATAAAATATTCAAATTCTTAGGGAAAGGTTTCCATTAATTTTATCAAAGATAAATCTTTTTAATTTAATCTTCAATCTTTATTTATCCATATTAAACCAAATTATGGTTTATCCAATCTAATCGGAATTTACGCCTTATCGAAATAATTATAAATTAATTAATCCCCATCCCGATCTTTTATCCCAATTGGTTCAGGTAAACTTAATTTTCATTACCCATTTAAATCTAATTAAAGATTTAATTAACGCATGGAGTTAAACTGGTGGAACTCCATTTTCGATCCTTAGTTCAGTAATTTTATTTACTTAATTCCTCTCCAATCTAATTAAAGTTTTAATTAAAATCTTATTTCGTTTTAAGCTTCCAAAGTCATTATTAAATAATTAATCAAAAATTAGGAAATTAATCCCCTCATTAATCCGTGTTAAAGAATAAATGTTATTTAAAACATAATTCACGATAAACCCAAATTCAAGTTTCATTGTAAATCCGTGGTTATAATAAAACCATTTTTTTAATTCCCTTTTATTTATTTTAAAATAAGTAAACCATTTATTATGGTCAAAATATCATTTCTCATATTAAAATATTATTTTCAAAATATTAATTTTGAAATTAACTCTTTTAATATTCATGGATAATATAAGTTAATAAACTTATTCAGGTTAAAATGATGTTTCTATTTAAAATGGATTAAATAATCCAATTTGTTATATTATCCATTTATGTTTTATAATGGGCCAGACTTCTCACATTAGACCTACAACTTGTGGATGCTGTATATGCCGGTTGGGTCCACGCAGACTTATTCCACAGTTGGGCTTAACCTCGAGTCAAAACCCAATTTGTATTCCTGTACTTGGACCTCTCACATTAGGCCCAACATTTATGGCTGTTGGATATGCCGGTTGGTTCCGGGCAGACTTCCGCCATAAACGTGACCTAACCTCGTGTCCAAGAACAATTATAATTATAATTATAATTATTTTCTAAAAATATTATTTTAAAAAAATAACTAACTTCTAAAATATCATATGTTCCAAAGTATAACTTTACATTGAAATATTCTTTATATTGCCTTTCCAATTTTTCAATAAATATCGACCTTTCCTTATTATTATAATATTATAATAATAATTACTTCAAAAATGGTTTTTAATTACGATATCAAAACCTACCATTCCAACATTAAACGTAATCTTTTCCAATCAATCCATTTATGTTAAATTTTGAAATCACATCTTTTAAATTTAGTGTTAACATAAAAACGAAAGCTTTTCAATTCAAATCTTCTTGTTATATTTGGAATGTAATTTTACTAATTTAATATTTCATTAAAACTTTCTAAATAATAGAAATTTAGTTTCCTTAATTCAAGCGTCAGTTAATTCCATTAATTGAATAATAAATGAAAATTATTTCTTTCATTCAAAATTGGAATGAGACCCACACCATTTCCATATAATTCAATTATACAGATTTCATTCATTTATCTCATAACAATTATCAAACATCCATTAACAGCCAAAGTGCATTTCTAATTAACCACAAGGGTGACGTGTATTCAAATGTCAACCCCTGACCCGTGTGGGGTTTCAACCAACACAAGTTCGAATAAAATAAACCGTGCTTCTGGACGATGTGTGAAAATTGATCGTCCAATCATGTAAACAAGTCAGGTCACTTGTAAATGGCAGTGTGTACATGTGCTTAAATAGAAACATACATAACATACACAATTTGGCATGTTCACATATTTCAAGTTTCAACTATTCGATGTCAAGTTTTCATGTTGAACAATATGATAGTAACATGACACTTATGTTGCAACACATTTCTTTTAACTAATTTAAAATAAAAATAGAATCTTTTATTTCAAAAACAAAATCAAAACTTTAATTATTCAAAAATAAAGATCAAAACTTATTTTAATCATTTCAAAATAAAGAACAAAACTTTATTTATTTTAATCGTTTCAAAATAAAGAACAAAACTTTATTAGTTTTAAACGTTTCAAAATAAAGAACAAAACTTTAATAGTTTTAATCGTTTCAAAAAATAAAGAACAAAACTTTATTAGTTTTAATCGTTTCAAAATAAAGAACAAAACTTTATTAGTTTTAATCGTTTCAAAATAAAGAACAAAACTTTATTAGTTTTAATCGTTTCAAAATAAAGAACAAAACTTTATTAGTTTTAATCGTTTCAAAATAAAGAACTAAACTTTATTAGTTTTAATCGTTTCAAAATAAAGAACAAAACTTAATTAGTTTTAATCATTTCAAAATAAAGAACAAAACTTTATTATCAAAACAAAGATTTAGCCTCTTATAGACAAAAACAAAGTTTTAATCTTTATAGACAAAAACAAAGATTTAGCCTTTTATAATCAAAAACAAAGTTGTAATTTTTGTAACCGAAATCAAAGTTGTAATCTTTGCAAACAAAATCAAAGTTGTAATCTTCGTTAACAAAACCAAAGGTGTAATCTTTGTTAACAAAACCAATGGTGTAATCTTTGTTAACAAAACCAAAGGTTCAATTTTTATATAAAAAAAATAAAGTTTTAATCTTTATAAATAAAAATAAAGTTTCAAGCTTTATAAAAAAAACAAAGATTTAATTTTTTATAAACAAAAACAAAGATTCTTTTTATACAAACAAAAACAAAGATTCATTTTAATAAATCAAAAATAAAGATCGAATCTTTATTAATGTTATTCATTTCAAAATAAAAAACAAAACTTTGATGTGTAAATCATGATAAAAGATTAAACTTTATTTATAAATCAAAGCAAAAGATTAAACTTTTTATTATATTCTTTCTACTTGACATCAAATAACAATTCCCATAATCAATTTCAACACCAATCATACAACACGTCAATAACAGTACAGGCCACAAACATCAATTTCCACCATACAACAATTCAATCCATACAACATTCATTTTATATAATGATAATATAATTAAATTAAATTAATTATATATATATAAAAAAAAACAGAATCTCACCTTGATTGGTTTAAATTTTCAAAAAAAAATGTAGAACGCTCCATCTCAAATCTGGTAGGTTCCATCGTCTAGACCTCATCACAAGGATTCCAACGCAAGTAGTTTCATTGATTCCTGATGTAATTCGAACAAGTTATAGATCTTTAAAATTTAATAACATATTTAAGAAATAAATTGATTAAATAGACTAATCACCATCTTTAACTGATTAATCACGTTGATTAAAAGGAACGGGTTCTTCTTCCTCTTCATCATTGTTTACTGGAACTAAGTCGAATCCATCACCTATTTGCAAAGCTTCCACCACAAAGCATAGAATCAAAGAGAATCTTCATCTGAGTTGAATGAGACTAGTTTTAGAATTTTTTTCCGATGAGAGGTTTACAAGATATTGATCTTTTTTTTTTTTTTTTTTTTTTTTGAATGAGGCAGAGGCCATTGTTGTTTATTTATTTTCCTTTTTTTGAGAGTGATGGCTTGGTTAGAGAATAGCAAATGAGGGTAAGATTAGAATGAGAGATTATTTGTAGGTTGGAAATTTGGTTAAAATAGATTTGTATAAGATTTATTTATAGTCAAAGAATTTCAATGGTCAATTAAAGAAAGTATTCGAATTTTCATTTGTACATCTTTAATCCAATTTTAAGGATTAAATTATATTTGATTAAAGTTCATTAAACCGATTTATATATAAATCAAATGAATAAATTAACTTTCCTACATGAGCAACAAATTTTCCCGTTTTGATTATTCAAATGTTTACCATAATTTATGACAAATTCACATTACAAATTTAAAGTTAATTATTACACTAATTTGCCATGTTTGGTTTCAACCATAATTAAATCTTCATTAAGTATATATTTAATTCTACTAAATCGGTTTGATTTAATTTGTTTTCTTTTTATTCAACCAATCTTGAATTTAAAGGTATAGTTAACATTTTTGTTCATATCCTACTACATTAGTAATTTTCGTTTATTGTTATTATTAAAATTAGTCAAACATTTGATTTATTCCTTTACTTACTATTCTTAATTTCCATTAACTACACCATTCAATTATCTTTATTGCAATTTGTTTCTACTTTATTTCAATACGTTAACCTTGGCTTTTGCAATTTATGACTAGTTACAACTCCTAATTAAATATTATATGCTTATTGTTGCAAACAAATAAATAAATGGATACACATACAAGTTAATTATTCTAACTTAATATTATTCAATTGAGCACGTAAAATCTTACCATTTATTTACAATATTTGATTGAGTTCCTATTATTACAAATAACCAACCAATCATGCCTATCTATACAATAAATGCATATAATTATGCTTATAACTAGTTGAAATTTCATTGCACAATCGAATGGATCTATATTATTTCCATATATTAAGATTACCAATATAAAATAAACCCCAAAATTATTTTATATTGTTAATTCAATATAAATTTCAAATTCCATTATAAATAGATTATTAAACATTATCATTATCATATATATAGCCATTTAGAATCAATTCTCAATAAATCAAGCTTTGTTCATTTTTTAACAATCGATGACATAAAACATTAATTTTAATATTTATACCAACAATGTTCAAAATCACATTAAATTTTATATTATTATTCAAAGTTTAAAATCGAAATTTGAAATTACCGTTCCATTTCAGGCTCGTAATATAAATTTATAAATTCTAACTTCGATTAAAATAAATTTTTCATTGTTATTATTTAAAATAAGTTATTTTAAATATTAAAAATCCATTAAAATTTGTTAAAATAAAAATTTTAATTTGGCCCCAAAATTCCGGGTTGTTAAAATCTCCCCCACTTAAAATCTTTTCGTCCTCGAAAAGGAACGAAGCTAAAAGTTGTTTATTTAACTAATTTAATTTTCATTCTTTAATTGTTTAATCATTTTATTAGTTGAACTCATATTCACACAACACAATCATCAATCAATTAGTTGATTAAAATTTCAAAAATATGTAATTTTTATATATTCAAAATCATATTTTCTAAAATCAAATTATAATAACAAGTACGTTAATTATAAATTTTTCACTCTGAGTCATTCTAAGGCATTGCTAACCCCATCTCTAACGGGTATTCTCATTCTAGGATACTACTGATCCTATCTCTAATGAGTATTCTTATTGGATATTACTAATCCAACCTCTGATGAGTCTATTGTTTAGTTCTAATGAATTGTACCCCAAAGATTTGTGCTAACCTGGCTCTGATACCAGCTGTAACGACCCAGATTTCGCCCGACCCCAATTGATCGCAAGATCGATCAAGACCGTTCAAAACCCGCGTACGTTAACTCTGGGCATGCAACACATCTGAACAACAACACAGACTTTTATAACATCAATAATAAATGTTACATCAGAGTACAAAATATATCAGAGTACATCGATAAATAATACAGTGGAAGCTACATTTACAATAAATTAAATATATTGCAGCGGAACTAATCTCAGCGGAAGGCCATCAATATTCTGGACCCGGCTTCAGACTTAAATCCAGGATCCTGCTTAACTATATCTGCAAAAAGCTACTCGACTGCCCGTGTGGAAAGAGGGCACCCGAGTTTGCAAAGTGAAACAAATTACAGGTCAGTCGTGGGATTGGTGTGAGAATTCTTAACTTAACTTATCTAATAAGTAGGCTAATCACAGGACCACGCCGCTAACGCGGAACGGGTTTACTCCATTGGATTGCCAGTGCATAATTAAAGTAAATCGTCAAATAACGCAATGCTTTTTAGAAAAATGAAACCATTATAAAACCCAGGTCCCATCACACAATGCAACGCACACCAGAGGATACAGTTTTACCTTATAATGGTCAAAAGATGCTTGATACGTAAAAACGATATTATTATTAGTGTGTGTATATATATATTTAAAACATTCAAATATAATATCAATCCTAGACGGCATAGGTACCATATACTATGTCGCCGTATATAAGTTTACAATCAAAACCGCAAGGGCGTATTGGGAATTGGGTTTCCATCATGAGTCGAGGCTAGGGGCAAGCTCCTCTCCGATTCGAGACACTCTAGCAAATGCCTCAGGATCCCCCGCAGTGAACCCTTGGATGCAGTAGGGACGGTCCCCGCCTATCGGCAGTGGATTGGTTATGCATGAACACACGCTTCCCGGTTCCTTTGAACCTATAATATGACCCCTATCGGCCTATAAAAATCCGAGGCGCCTCAAAATCCATCATCCACATATGTAAAATGTCAGGGCTGGTAGGTCACTGACACCACTCTAGCTAGAAAGAAACGTGTGCACTCCCTACGGTCCATATCCCGTTTTTGACTCATACCGGGGTGTGAGGCTCGCGAAGTCAAGATATACACAAAGCTATGCCGTAATAGGCTATGCTTTGATCATTCCACAAGGCCCTGCTTTTCAACAAAAGCCTTGATCAATTTGCATCTTGGCGTGCCACATTGTCAGACCCTACCATATTATTGATCATCTACCAATATATATATATAACCTCTACGCTCATACGTCTTAGAGAAGGGTGATAAGTAAAGAATAAATTCTTCACCACCAAACAGAAATATATAATCAGTAGCGTTCAACAAATACAGTAGAAAGGAATACAATGTCAGACACGCAATCCATTTACAAGTCCGCTCTGGGTCTGAGCGAAACATCGTGTCCGTCGATCTCCAAATGCGTTTGGACAATCATTACCAAATACCTTGCCTTGGAAGGCCAATCCCAATTCAAGGTACCAGTCATCATCATCCCAATGATGTGAAAACCCTCGGTCTTCAATCACCGTCTTCATCTTCTACTCTTGATCGTCGTGATGATTATTCAGAATGGGTTAAACCCGGTCTTTCTGAATAACTCACGTGATTTAAACACATGTGTTAATAAAATTCAACCAACGTCTCATTCCAATTCCGAATATTCTTTAAATAAAATATTCAAATTCTTAGGGAAAGGTTCCCATTAATTTTATCAAAGATAAATCTTTTTAATTTAATCTTCAATCTTTATTTATCCATATTAAACCAAATTATGGTTTATCCAATCTAATCGGAATTTACGCCTTATCGAAATAATTATAAATTAATTAATCCCCATCCCGATTTTTTATCCCAATTGGTTCAGGTAAACTTAATTTCCATTACCCATTTAAATCTAATTAAAGATTTAATTAACGCATGGAGTTAAACTGGTGGAACTCCATTTTCGATCCTTAGTTCAGTAATTTTATTTACTTAATTCCTCTCCAATCTAATTAAAGTTTTAATTAAAACGTTATTTCGTTTTAAGCTTCCAAAGTCATTATTAAATAATTAATCAAAAATTAGGAAATTAATCCCCTCATTAATCCGGGTTAAAGAATAAATGTTATTTAAAACATAATTCACGATAAACCCAAATTCAAGTTTCATTGTAAATCCGTGGTTATAATAAAACCATTTTTTAATTCCCTTTTATTTTAAAATAAATAAACCATTTATTCTGGTCAAAATATCATTTCTCATATTAAAATATTATTTTCAAAATATTAATTTTGAAATTAACTCTTTTAATATTCACGGATAATATAAGTTAATAAACTTATTCAGGTTAAAATGATGTTTCTATTTAAAATGGATTAAATAATCCAATTCGTTATATTATCCATTTATGTTTTATAATGGGCCAGACTTCTCACATTAGGCGTACAACTTGTGGATGTTGGATATGCCGATTAAGTCCGGGCAGACTTATTCCACAGTTGGGCTTAACCTCGAGTCAAAACCCAATTTGTATTCCTGTACTTGGACCTCTCACATTAGGCCCAACATTTATGGCTGCTGGATATGCCGGTTGGTTCCGGGCAGACTTCGGCCATAAACGTGACCTAACCTCGTGTCCAAGAACAATTATAATTATAATTATTTTCTAAAAATATTATTTTAAAAAAATAACTAACTTCTAAAATATCATATGTTCCAAATTATAACTTTACATTGAAATATTCTTTATATTGCCTTTCCAATTTTTCAATAAATATCGACCTTTCCCTATTATAATAATATTATAATAATAATTACATCAAAAATGGTTTTTAATTACGATATCAAAACCTACCATTCCAACATTAAACGTAATCTTTTCCAATCAATCCATTTATGTTAAATTTTGAAATCACATCTTTTAAATTTAGTGTTAACATAAAAACGAAAGCTTTTCAATTCAAATCGTCTAGTTATATTTGGAATGTAATTTTACTAATTTAATATTTCATTAAAACTTTCTAAATAATAGAAATTTAGTTTCCTTAATTCAAGAGTCAATTAATTCCATTAATTGAATAATAAATGAAAATTATTTCTTTCATTCAAAATTGGAATGAGACCCACACCATTTCCATATAATTCAATTATACAGATTTCATTCATTTATCTCATAACAATTATCAAACATCCATTAACAGCCAAAGTGCATTTCTAATTAACCACAAGGGTGACGTGTATTCAAATGTCAACCCCTGACCCATGTGGGGTTTCAACCAGCACAAGTTCGAATAAAATAAACTGTGCTTCTGGACGATGTGTGAAAATTGATCGTCCAATCACGTAAACAAGTCAGGTCAATTGTAAATGGCAGTGTGTACATGTGCTTAAATAGAAACATACATAACATACACAATTTGGCATGTTCACATATTTCAAGTTTCAACTATTCGATGTCAAGTTTTCATGTTGAACAAGAAGATAATAACATGACACTTATGTTGCAACACATTTCTTTTAACTAATTTAAAATAAAAATAGAATCTTTTATTTCAAAAACAAAATCAAAACTTTAATTATTCAAAAATAAAGATCAAAACTTATTTTAATCATTTCAAAATAAAGAACAAAACTTTATTTATTTTAATCGTTTCAAAATAAAGAACAAAACTTTATTAGTCTTAATCGTTTCAAAATAAAGAACAATACTTTATTAGTTTTAATCGTTTCAAAATAAAGAACAAAACTTTATTAGTTTTAATCGTTTCAAAATAAAGAACAAAACTTTATTAGTTTTCATCGTTTCAAAATAAAGAACAAAACTTTATTAGTTTTGATCGTTTCAAAATAAAGAACAAACTTTATTAGTTTTAATCGTTTCAAAATAAAGAACAAAACTTTATTAGTTTTAATCGTTTCAAAATAAAGAATAAAATTTATTAGTTTTAATCGTTTCAAAATAAAGAACAAAACTTAATTAGTTTTAATCGTTTCAAAATAAAGAACAAAACTTTATTATCAAAACAAAGATTTAGCCTCTTATAGACAAAAACAAAGTTTTAATCTTTATAGACAAAAACAAAGATTTAGCCTTTTATAATCAAAAACAAAGTTGTAATTTTTGTAACCAAAATCGAAGTTGTAATCTTTGCAAACAAAATCAAAGTTGTAATCTTCGTTAACAAAACCAAAGGTGTAATCTTTGTTAACAAAACCAAAGGTGTAATCTTTGTTAACAAAACCAAAGGTTCAATTTTTATATAAAAAAAATAAAGTTTTAATCTTTATAAATAAAAATAAAGTTTCAAGGTTTATAAAAAAAACAAAGATTTAATCTTTTATAAACAAAAACAAAGATTCATTTTATACAAACAAAAACAAAGATTCATTTTAGTAAATCAAAAATAAAGATCGAATCTTTATTAATGTTATTCATTTCAAAATAAAAATCAAAACTTTGATGTGTAAATCATGATAAAAGATTAAACTTTATTTATAAATCAAAACAAAAGATTAAACTTTTTATTATAATATTTCTACTTGACATCAAATAACAATTCCCATAGTCAATTTCAACACTAATCATACAACACGTCAATAACAATACAGGCCACAAACATCAATTTCCACCATACAACAATTCAATCCATACAACATTCATTTTATATAATGATAATATAATTAAATTAAATTAATTATATATAAAAAAAATAGAATCTCACCTTGATTGGTTTAAATTTTCAAAAAAAAATGTAGAACGCTCCATCTCAAATCTGGTAGGTTCCATCGTCTAGACCTCATCACAAGGATTCCAACGCAAGTAGTTTCATTGATTCCTGATGTAATTCGAACAAGTTATAGATCTTTAAAATTTAATAACATATTTAAGAAATAAATTGATTAAATAGACTAATCACCATCTTTAACTGATTAATCACGTTGATTAAAAGGAACGGGTTCTTCTTCCTCTTCATCATTGTTTACTGGAACTAAGTCGAATCCATCACCTATTTGCAAAGCTTCCACCACAAAGCATAGAATCAAAGAGAATCTTCATCTGAGTTGAATGAGACTAGTTTTAGAATTTTTTTTCGATGAGAGGTTCACAAGAAATTGATCTTTTTTTTTATTATTTTGAATGAGGCAGAGGCCATTGTTGTTTATTTATTTTCCCTTTTTTGAGAGTGACGGCTTGGTCAGAGAATAGCAAATGAGGGTAAGGTTAGAATGAGAGATTATTTGTAGGTTGGAAATTTGGTTAAAATAGATTTGTATAAGATTTATTTCTAGTCAAAGAATTTCAATGGTCAAATAAAGAAAGTATTCGAATTTTCATTTGTACATCTTTAATCCAATTTTAAGGATTAAATTATATTTGATTAGAGTTCATTAAACCGATTTATATATAAATCAAATGAATAAATTAACTTTCCTACATGAGCAACAAATTTTCCCGTTTTGATTATTCAAATGTTTACCATAATTTATGACAAATTCACATAACAAATTTAAAGTTAATTATTACACTAATTTGCCATGTTTGGTTTCAACCATAATTAAATCTTCATTAAGTATATATTTAATTATACTAAATCGGTTTGATTTAATTTGTTTTCTTTTTATTCAACCAATCTTGAATTTAAAGGTATATTTAACATTTTTGTTCATATCCTACTACATTAGTAATTTTCGTTTATCGTTATTATTAAAATTAGTCAAACATTTGATTTATTCCTTTACTTACTATTCTTAATTTCCATTAACTACACCATTCAATTATCTTTATTGCAATTTGTTTCTACTTTATTTCAATACGTTAACCTTGGCTTTTGAAATTTATGACTAGTTACAACTCCTAATTAAATATTATATGCTTATTGTTGCAAACAAATAAATAAATGGATACACATACAAGTTAATTATTCTAACTTAATAATATTCAATTGAGCACGTAAAATCTTACCATTTATTTACAGTATTTGATTGAATTCCTATTATTACAAATAACCAACCAATCATGCCTATCTATACAATAAATGCATATAATTATGCTTATAACTAGTTGAAATTTCATTGCACAATCGAATGGATCTATATTATTTCCATATATTAAGATTACCAATATAAAATAAACCCCAAAATTATTTTATATTGTTAATTCAACATAAATTTCAAATTCCATTATAAATAGATTATTAAACATTATCATTATCATATATATAGCCATTTAGAATCAATTCTCAATAAATCAAGTTATGTTCTTATTTTAACAATCGATGACATAAAACATTAATTTTAATATTTATACCAACATTGTTCAAAATCACATTAAATTATATATTATTATTCAAAGTTTAAAATCGAAATTTGAAATTACCGTTCCATTTCAGGCTCGTAATATAAATTTATAAATTCTAACTTCAATTAAAATAAATTTTTCATTGTTATTATTTAAAATAAGTTATTTTGAATATTAAAAATCTATTTAAATTTGTTAAAATAAAAATTTTAAATTGGCCCCAAAATTCCGGGTTGTTACAAATATCATGTTATTAATCTTCTGTCGAATGTATGGATGTTTAGTGGCGGAGAATTTATTCTCTTGCTTAACACCCTTTCATATATTTCGGCAAAGGATTGGTAGTGCGATATGGAGTGACGATGTGGCATGCTAAGATGCATATGATCAAGGCTTTGTTGAAAAGCAGGCCTTGTGGGACAATCAAAGCATAGCCTATTTAGGCATAGTTTTGTGTATAGTGTGATTTCGCGAGCCTCACACACTGACGGAGTCTAAAACAGGAGAAGGGAACGCAGAGAGAGCAACACGTTTCTTTCCAGCTAGAAGTGGTGATTGGGCTTTAACACAGCCTGGCATTTTACTTATGTGGATGATGGAATGAGGCGCCTCGGATGATGGGTTCTATAGGATCGGGAAACGTGTGTTCAGGAATTGCCAATCCATGAAGCTATATGTGTGGACCGGCCCTACAGCTATCCAAGGGTTCACTGCGGGGGATCCTGAGACATTAGCTAGAGTGTCTCGAATCGGTAAAGAGCTCCTCCCTAGCCTTGACTCATGATGGAAATCCAAACTTCCAATACGAACCTACGGATTTGATTGTATTACTAGTATGGAAGCATAGTATTATGGTATCTATGTGTCCTATGATTGATACATTTATTTTGAAATGTTTTCCATATACACTAATAATAATATTTAACTCGTATTTGCCGTATTTAGCATGTTTAATCACCATAAGGTAAAACCCTATCCTCTGGTTTGTGTTGCATTTGCATTGTGTGATGGGACCTGGGTCTTATGGTGATTCCATTTTTCTCAAAAGCATAGCGTTGTTTTACGATTCACTTATTATTTATTCTGTCACTTTAAATTATGCACGATAATCCATTAGAGTAAACCCGTTCCGCGTTAGTGGCGTGGCCTTTGGATTTGCCTTATTAATAGTGATTAATTAGTTAAGAATTCTCACACCATTCCCACGACTGACCCGTTGTTTGTTTACACCTTTTTGCAAACTCGGGTGCCCTCTTTTCTACACAAGCAGCCAAGTAAATAGGTTCATTCTTTGCTTGGAGTCTTTTCTTTGGAGCTGCTTATTATCTTTCTTGGATTTGCTTTTGTGGAGAGGTGATGACTTGGAGCTTGAAGACATCTATCATTTGCTGCTATTGATTTTTTTTTCTCTTTTTAATTCCAGACATCAAACTTGTTTCATTTCACGTTGTTTAAGTTGGAGTTGGAACTTATTTCTTTTTCTGCAAACTTGATGTAATAATTTGGAATTCTATGACTGTGGACTTTCTGTGGTTGATGACATTATATTTCCGCTGCTATGATGTTGTTACTCTATGAATTTGCTATGCTATGTTGTATCTGTGATTTGTATTATTGTATTTATGTTGTATTCCAAATGATTATTCCTTACTTTCATTCTGTGGAAGTTTGGGGTCATAACAGTTGGTATCGGAGCTTTGGTTAAACTTAGCTTTGGAATGTAACATATTTATAATAATTCGTTTACATAGAATCAAAATATTCTATGGCGAACATTTCATTTGAATACATAATAGTCAGTCATTCTATCATCATCTTTTCATCTGTACTTTTTCCTTTATCATTTCTTAAAATCACCATTTCAAGTTGTTCTGACTCTTTCCTGGATCGTACAGAATTAACTAAAAATGAGCACCGCTGCTGCTAGAGCCGCTAGAGCTAGAGCAAGAAGGCAAAATGTTGCTGGAACTGAGGAGGCTACTGTCCAACAACCACCACCACCGCAGCCCTTTGATTTGGATAAGGTGGCAAAGAAGTTCAAAAACCTAGGAGGAGTGCCATTCAAGGGTACTGAAACTTTGACACAAGCTCAAGCTTGCCTGAGGAACTGCGAAAAGATTTTTGGAGGATTAGAGCTGGAGGATCAGAGGAAAGATTAGTGGCTTCATGGCTGCTACAGGAGGAAGCTCAAAACTAGTGGGACACAGTAACGGTTGGAGGGATTGCAGACAATATGACCTGGACAAGGTTTAAGGAGCTTTTCAATGACAAATACATTCCAAGACAGGAGGTAGAAAGACTGCATGACGAGCTCGCCAATCTGAAGCAAGGCGACAAGACCATCTCAGAATATGTACGAAGATTTGAAGACCTCTCCCGCTATGCCCCTGAGTTGATTCAGGATGACTTTCAGAAGAACAAGAGGTTCATAAATGGGCTTGCGAGAAAATACATTGATAGAGCCACTGCCCACATCGACCTTTCTTTTAATAGGTTGGTGGAGTTTGCTTGTCGATATGAGGAAAATGATAAGAAGAATTCCCAACAGGACAGAGAAAGGAGCTTGGCCAACAATAAAAGGAAGCAAACAGAGAAGAAGACCGAAGGAAGCAGTTCTGGAGCTGCTAAGACTCATGATAAGTCTAAGGTGCAATGCTACAACTGCCAAAAGTTTGGACACTACAGCAAGGACTGCAGAAATCCAAAGAAGGCCCAAAGCGACGACACCAAGGAATGTTATAACTGCCACAAGAAGGGTCATATCAAGCCTAATTGTCCGGTGTTGAAAGGAGCGCAGATTGCACATGTGTATGAGGGGGCAAGTGCACCATCTTCTTCCGCTCCTACTTCTTCCGAAGGAGCAGGTAAGCCTGATGTTTTAAATGGTACCATTTATGTTAAAAACATTCCTGTTACTGCCTTATTTGATACGGGTGCATCAAGAAGTTTTATTTCTAGCAACACGGTCCAGAAATTGAAACTAAAACAAAGAAATCTAAAAGAGCCGATTAACGTTCATAATCCTGTAGGAGGCTCTATCGTCCTTTATTTGTACTGTCGGGTGCCTGTTTCCTACTCTTACTTTCAGTTTCCTTTTGACTTGACCATTATGATTTTTTTCGAATTTGATATCATCCTCGGTCTTGATTGGCTAACCAAATATAACGCTGAAGTGCCATGCTCAGAAAGAGTGGTTAAGGTGAAAACAGGATTCGGGAACACTGTTACTATACCTTGTCATGGGCCAAAATCTGATAGAAAGGCATTTTGGTCTTCCCTGGAGATCACTCCTATGTCTTTAGAAAAGATCCCCGTAGTCAAAAATTACGCGGATGTATTTGAAGAAGTCGACAGCCTACCCCCGCGAAGGGAAATCGAAGGATGACCCCCAAAGAAAAGGAAGAATTGCAAACCCAAACTAAACAGCTCTTGCGGAAAGGACTCATCCGACTAGCTTTTCTAATTGGGGTGCAGCTGTGGTGTTTGTCCCCAAATCCGACGGTACTCTAAGACTCTGTGTTGATTACCGCGATCTTAACAAGCAAACATTGAAGAACAAATACCCCTTGCCCCGCATATATGATTTAATGGACCAATTAAATGGAGCCAAGGTGTTTTCAAAAATGGACCTAGCCACGGGTTTCCACCAACTCCGCATAGTCGAAGAATGCATACCTTTGACCGCCTTCAGAGGTCCTGACATATTCTACGAATGGTTAGTGATGTCGTTCGGTCTATGCAATACTCCAGCCTACTTTGTTGACTTGATGAATAGGGTCTTCCGTGAATTCCTAAATAAATTCGTCCTAGTCTTCATTGATGATATTCTAATCTATTCTAAAAATAAGGAGGAGCATGAAGGGCATTTAATGGAAGTGTTGGAAATTCTACGAAGAAATGTTTTAAAAGCAAAGTTTTCCAAGTGCACATTTTGGCAAGAGGAAGTAAAATTCTTGGGCCATGTTGTGTCAAAAGAAGGAATTGCTGTTGACCCAAGTAAAATTGCCGCCATTCTAGATTGGAAGCAGCCCAGTACACCCACTGAAGTAAGAAGCTTCCTTGGATTGGCCGGATATTACAGGAAATTTGTCAAAGATTTCACCAAGCTGTCTAGCCCATTAACAAAGCTCACCAAGAAGCATGCCAAGTTCAATTGGACATCGGATTGTGATGAGGCATTCCAAAAGCTAAAAGTGAGTTTGACCACTGCTCCCGTACTTACTATCATCATAGGCAACCAAGATTTAAAGGTCTACACCGATGCTTCTCAAAGTGGAGGTCTTGGAGCAGTACTGATGCAAAGGGGCAAGGTTGTTGCCAATGCAAGTCGTCAATTAAAGCCGCATGAGAAAAACTATCGTGTCCACGACTTAGAGTTGTTGGCCATGGTATTTGCTTTAAAAATTTGGAGACATTATCTTTTGGCCGAAAAATTTGAATTATTCACAGACCATCAATCTTTGAAATATCTCTTCGATCAAAAGGATATGAATTTTAGGCAGCAACGATGGCTAGAATTTCTGGCGGCATACGATCTTGACATCTTATATACGCCGGGGAAAGCCAATGTTGTGGCGGACGCGCTTAGTAGAAAGGATGTCATTGTCGCAAGCCTCATCGTTACCCCTTCTTTGATTGATAAAATTTCTGCTCTTCAAAAAGATGATAAATTCATTCAGATAATGATCAAGAGAATTGAAGTAGGTGAAAACACGAACTTCCTAATAGATGGCAAGGGAATTCTTAGATTTCAAAGGCGGATTTGTGTTCCATATATCAAAGACCTAATAAGGGAAGTTTTGGATGAGGGTCACAAATCAAAGCTTTGCATCCATCCCGGTGTGAGCAAGATGTATCAAGACTTAAAGCGCACATTTTGGTGGAGATCTATGAAGAGGGATATATCCATTTATGTGAGTAGATGTCCTACATGCCAACAAGTAAAAAGTGATCAACAAAAGCTTGCGGTGTTGTTGTAACCATTGGAAGTTCCAGATTGGAAGTGGGACCAAATCTCCATGGATTTTATAGATGGTCTGCCTCGTACTTGGAAAGGAAATGACAACATCTGGGTGATCGTGGATCGCTTCACAAAGTCCGCTCATTTCATACCTGTCAAGTCCAGTAGAGCTGCTCAAAGTCTGGCGCAAATCTATTTCAAAGAAATCGTCAGGCTACATGGGTAATAAAACTAAATCTTTCCTTTTCATCATAATCTGAATGAAAATTTTCATTTTCAAATTAAATAATAATCTTTTGTTTTAAACAGAGTTCCTAGTAGCATTGTTAGCGACCGTTATCCTATCTTTGCTAGCAAATTTTGGGAAGCATTCCAAAATGAGTTGGGAACGAAGTTAAATCTCAGTACCTGTATCACCCTCAGACTGACGGCCAAACTGAGCGGGTGAATCGCGTTCTTGAAGATCTATTGCGAGCTTGCATACTCGATTTTGGAGGTTCTTGGGAGGATCACTTGCATTTAGTTGAATTCTCATATAACAATAGCTATCAAGCAAGTTTGAAAATGTCTCCATTTGAAGCCTTATATGGTAGGCCATGTAGATCGCCAGCGTGTTGGGTTGAAAAAGGAAATCGGCTTGTATTGGGTCCAGACATGGTCCGAGAAGCTTCAAACAAAGTTGACTTTATTAAGAAGCGATTTTTGGCTGCCCAAAATAGACAAAAGAGCTATGCAGATGTAAGAAGAAGAGAGTTGGCTTTTGAATTGGGTGACTATGTCTATCTGAAAGTTGCTCCAATGCGAGAAGTAATCCGTTTTGGAAAGACAGGAAAATTAGCACCTAAATTCATCGGCCCCTTCCCTATTCTTGAAAAGATTGGCACCCTAGCCTACAGAATTCAGATGCCTGACTGGTTGCCTGGAGTACACGATGTATTCCATGTTTCTCAACTTCGAAGGCATGTCCATGATCCGGATCTAGTTGTGGAGGAAGCTGCACAGCAGGATTTGGAGATTACCCCAAGCCTTGCAGTGAGAAGGGAGCCACTGAAAATTATTGGCAAGGAGACTAGGATGCTGAGAAATAAAAGTATCAACCTAGTCAAGGTGCAATGGAGCGGTGATCCTAGAGACTGCACTTGGGAAACCGAGGAGAGTATCAAACAAGCCTATCCCAAATGCAGAGTGGATATCTCCGATTAGATTTTATTTTGAGGTACGCTTAAAATATTTCACATTCTCTGAGTTGGTTCCTACTCTTCTATTCCTCCCTTTTTTTCCTTTTTGAGGACGAAAAGTTCTTAAGCGGGGGAGATTGCAACAACTTAGAATTTGGGGCCAATTTAAAATTTTCATTTTAGAGATTTTAAAGGTTTTTAAATAAAAAAAATGACTAGAAATTTATTTTGATTGAATTTAATGCGAATATATTTACTTTAATTACAAAAGGAATTAGAAAAAGGACGGTAGTTTGAAAAGTCAAACCTGAACTTTGACTGACCACACAGGATGCAGAATAAATCGGATTTTGGTGAAACAGAAAATATTTAAATCTGTTAATGAATATCTTTCTAACGAATCTGAAAAATCGAAGTTTCATAGCGAGAATCAAAAGTTATGGCCAAATGAATTTTCAGAAAGGTCGCTATAGAGAATATATCGACCTTGAAAATAGACATTTTGCATACGACCTCGGAATTTGACGAAACCACTTTTGTTGGATCCGGGATGTAAAATTATAGCTAGGTTTCAAATTTCATGATTTTTGAAGTTAGTATGTGAGCGTGGCAAAAAAAACTGTGTTTTGTCAATTTCGGTCAAAATTAATTGACTGAAAAATAGCCATTTTTCAAACAGTCTCAAAATTCGACGAAATAAATTTTGTTAGGACCGTATCGTCATAAGAAAGCCAAAAATAAATTTTCTGGATTTTTTCCTGAGTTAGTATGTGGCCTCGGTAAAATTATTTGTACGGTAGAATTAAAAATAAAGGACTTAAATTTTAAAACTGAAAAACGGGGGTCAAGATGACCATTTGGGCTAATGGGGCAGGTCCAGATGAGTCCGGAGCAGGGGCTAATGGGTAAGAACGACAGTCGTTGGGCCTAATTCTGAGTTAGTGGCCAAACGGACCTTTATTGGGCTAATTAAATAACTAAACCTAATATTATATTATAAATACCCGTGAACAATACTTCATCTTCTCCCGTCGTATTCTTCAGCCGCCAAACCCATTATACTTCCAAACTTTGAGCTCTGATTTCTCCCAATCCATGGCGAATTGACATATGCCCCTTTGGACTTTTTTGAAGAACTTTGAACGCTCTTCCATCTCAGACAAACCCCGCCCCTCCTCGTTGCCCGAGCCGCCCCCACCACCTCCGCGAAGTCCAGCAGAACGCGGGGCCCACTGCGCCACCCACGAGCCGCCGCACCTACCCCCTTTTTCTGCGTTAAGGCGCCTCTCCACCCCCTTCGACCTCCAGCAATCGGTTCCTTAAAACATCAACTACAGCTCACGAATTCTTGATTCAAAGTTTTGAACAAACTGAAATTTTAAAGGTAAAATTCAACTCCGTTTTGCGACGCTTTTAATCGTTACAGTGACAGTTGTAATAAGTCAGTTTTCTAATTTATACATACGAATTTCAAATTGAGATCTTTTAGATCCGAAACCCCCGTGACTTTGAACACGAGATCTGATCGAGTTCGATCCTTCATTTCAAATCTAAACAAGGTGAGAATTTATTTTTAATTAAATTTAATTAATTTAATTATTATCCTAGCATTATGTGAAGTTTGAATGGTATCATGCTTACGATACAGATCTATTTTGTTTTGTCATATTTGATGATGGTTGGTATGTGTTTGTGATGGATAGTTTAGATCCATATGATTATCGCCTCGTATGTAATCACTTGTGTTAATTTGGATTGATCTAATTTATCAATTCAAAATAATAGAAATATGATTGTCAAATTCTTATGTTATCGCTTTTTTATGAATTTGAATTAATCAAACTTATCAATTCATAATAAAAGATACATGGTTGGCCATCGTTATGTTAGTGCTTTTGTTTTTGATCTAGATTATCAATTCAACATAGTAAATAAAGTTTACATTTTTTTTGACATGAACTAAAATTTACATTTTTATATGTAAATAACAAGTAGGATTTACATAGTAAAGAAAATTACATTTTTACAATGTAAAATAATGGAGGAATTTGTATGGTAATGTGAATTTACACCATATGATAAAAATTACATTTTTCTATGTAATTGAAATGTGAATTTACACCATATGATAAAAATTACATTTTTCTATGTAATTGAAATGTTAATTTACACCGTATGATAAAAATTACATTTTTCTATGTAATTGAAATGTGAATTTACCCCGTAGGATAAAAATTACATTTTTCTATGTAATTAGAATGGAAGTTTGCATTGTAATTAAAAATCATATTTTTATAATGTAAATATGAGTAGAGTTTGCATTGTAATTAAAAATCATATTTTTACAATGTAAATTAGAAGTAGAGTTTGCATTGTAATTAAAAATCATATTTTTACAATGTAAATTAGAAGTAAAGTTTGCATTGTAATTAAAAATCATATTTTTACAATGTAAATAGGAATAGAGTTTGCATTGTAATTAAAAATCATATTTTTACAATGTAAATAGGAATAGAGTTTGCATTGTAATTAAAAATCATATTTTTACAATGTAAATAGGAAGCAGAGTTTGCGTTGTAATTAAAAATCATATTTTTACAATGTAAATAGGAAGTAGAGTTTGCATTGTAATTAAAAATCATATTTTTACAATGTAAATTAGAAGTAGAGTTTGCATTGTAAATAAATATCATATTTTTACAATGTAAATTAGAAGTTGAGTTTGCATTGTAATTAAAAATCATATTTTTACAATGTAAATTGGAAGTAGAGTTTGCATTGTAATTAAAAATCATATTTTTACAATGTAAATAGGAAGTAGAGTTTGCATTGTAATTAAAAATCATATTTTTACAATGTAAATAGGAGTAGAGTTTGCATTGTAATTAAAAATCATATTTTTAGAATGTAAATATGAGTAGAGTTTGCATTGTAATTAAAAATCACATTTTTATAATGTAAATAGGAAGTAGAGTTTGCATTGTAATTAAAAATCATATTTTTAAAATGTAAATAGGAAGTAGAGTTTGCATTGTAATTAAAAATCATATTTTTATAATGTAAATATGAGTAGAGTTTGCATTGTAATTAAAAATCATATTTTTATAATGTAAATAAGAAGTAGAATTTGCACTGTAATTAAATTTACATTTTTATGTAAGTTTAGGATAGGATTCACACTGCAAATATAAGTTACATTTTTTTTATGTAACTAAGTTGAGAATGTACATTGAAGTTGAAATCTACATTTTTATATGTAATTTAAAAGTAGGATTTTGCAATGTATCAAAATTTACACTTTTACATGTAAATAGAAAATAGAAATTTACATAGGAATTAAATTTACATTTCTTATGTAAATGAAAAGAATGGAATTCACATTTTTAATGTAAGTAAAGAATGAATTTAGGATGCGGTAATATTATCTTCATTTTCAAATGAACTAAAATTTAATAAGGACCGGTAGTTGTTAGAGCGTTGTTTAAATCAAACGACGTTATCATGATTAAACGATTATATATATATTAATATAATTAAAATTAAACGAATGGAGAGCGGTAGTTCGCGTTTTGAAATCATACCTTTAAACGACTATACAAGAAGATCCGACCGTCGGATTTCCTTGAAACTAAAACCGTTAGGACCGTCTTGGAAAAATCTTTTCAACGATATATATTACGTTAAGATCCAACGGTTAGATTCTAAGAAATGTAAAAATCAAAATTGGTTGAATGCAGCGCCATAGTCGCCGATTGACTTAAAGCATCGTTATATAAAAAAATTAATTAATTTAAATAATTAAAATAGGAAGTAATCATTATAAAATGATATCAGCAAATACGAAGGATTTTATATATATATATATATATATATATATATATATATATATATATACGAGGATTATTTGGAAAGTCCGAGCTCTCTCATTCCAAATAATCAAATGACGTAAATTGAAGTATGAAGATGGCGTATGAAGACCGTAAATCTTCCCTCGAATGGACAATGATCGAGGCCCTGATTTGACTTGCTCCCAATTCAAGGGTCATGGTCATTGCCCAAACGTAAGCGTTGATTTCACGGGTTTGGTTTTCGCTTAGACCCAGAGCATAAGCTAATAAATGGATTATGTGTCTGACATCGTACTCTATTAAATATCATGTTATTAATCTTCTGTTGAATGTATGGATGTTTGGTGGCGGAGAATTTATTCTCTTGCTTAACACCCTTTCATATATTTCGGCAAAGGATTTGTAGTGCGATATGGAGTGACGATGTGGCATGCTAAGATGCATATGATCAAGGCTTTGTTGAAAAGCAGGCCTTGTGGGACTATCAAAGCATAGCCTGTTTAGGCATAGCTTTGTGTATAGCGTGACTTCGCGAGCCTCACACACCGGCGGAGTCTAAAATGGGAGAAGGGAACGCAGGGAGAGCAACACGTTTCTTTCTAGCTAGAAGTGGTGATTGGGCTTTAACACGGCCCGACATTTTACTTATGTGGATGATGGAATGAGGCGCCTCAGATGATAGGTCCTATAGGATCGGGAAACATGCGTTCAGGAATTGCCAATCCACGAAGTTGTATGTGTGGACCGACCTTGCAGCTATCCAAGGGTTCACTGCGGGGGATCCTGAGACATTAGCTAGATTGTCTCGAATCGGTAAGGAGCTCCTCCCTAGCCTTGACTCATGATGGAAATCCAAACTTCCAATACGAACCTACGGATTTGATTGTATTACTAGTATGGAAGCATAGTATTATGGTATCTATGTGTCCTAGGATTGATACATTTATTTTGAAATGTTTTCCATATATACTAATAATAATATTAAACTCGTATTTGCCGTATTTAGCATGTTTAATCACCATAAGCAAAACCCTATCCTCTAGTTTGTGTTGCATTGTGTGATGGGACCTGGGTCTTATGGTGATTCCATTTTTCTCAAAAGCATAGCGTTGTTTTACGATTCATTTATTATTTATTCTGTCACTTTAAATTATGCATGGCAATCCATTAGAGTAAACCCATTCCGCATTAGCGGCATGGCCTTTGGATTTGCCTTATTAATAGTGATTAATTAGTCAAGAATTCTCACACCAGTCCGACGACAGACCCGTTGTTTGTTTACACCTTTTTGCAAACTCGGGTGCCCTCTTTTCTACATGGGCAGGCAAGTAAACAGGTTCATTCTTTGCTTGAAGTCTTTTCTTTGGAGCTTCTTATTATCTTTCTTGGATTTTCTTTTGTGGAGAGGTGATGACTTGGAGCTTGAAGACATCTATCATTTGCTGCTATTGCATTTTTTTTCTCTTTTTAATTCCAGACATCAAACTTGTTTCATTTCATGTTGTTTAAGTTGGAGTTGGAACTTATTTATTTTTCTGCAAACTTGATGTAATAATTTGGAATTCTGTGACTGTGGACTTTCTGTGGTTGATGACATTATATTTCCGCTGCTATGATGTTGTTACTCTATGAATTTCCTATGCTATGTTGTATATATGATTTGTATTATTGTATTTATGTTGTATTCCAAATGATTATTCCTTACTTTCATTCCGTGGAAGTTTGGGGTCATCACACCCGTGGCTAAGTCCAACTGCGAAAACACTGAGGCGCCAACTAACTGATCGAAGAGATCGTCAATCCTCGGCAGTGGGTGTCTATTCTTCTTAGTAAGCTTATTAAGTTCCCTATAGTCCACACAAAGTCTAAGGGACCCACCCGCCTTCATGGCAAATACTACTGGAGCACCCCACTCCGATGTACTACGTCTTATGAACCCCTTATCAAGCAATTCTTTCACTTGCTTACTGAGTTCTCTTCTCTCTCTTGGATCCATATGGCACACTGGCAATGCAACTGGCTTTGCATTATCTACTAGATATATTCGAAAGTCTATCTCATGTTTTGGGGGTAAACCCCTCACCTCATCGAAGACATCATCATATTCACGGACTATACGAACAGAATGGAAAACATCATTGGATGCCTCAAGGGATTCTAGGTATCTAAGCATTACTGGACCTCTAGGGTCACAATAAATATCAAGGGTCTTTCCACAACGAGTCAACAATCTAACTACACTTCTTTCACAATCTAGGATGACCCCATATCTAGTTAGCCAATCCATACCTAGAATCAAACCGTAGCCCATGAAGCCAAGAACAAAGGCGTTGCATTCAAACCAACGCCTAAGATAGACACTCTCAAATCCCGACAAATCATAGAAAGATGAGCCGAACCACCAATAGGATTTGAGACTACTAAGGGATCTGTAACTAGACTAGTATCTAGGTGCAGTGTTTCAACTAATGATGTAGAGATAAACGAATGTGAGGCGCTAGAATCGAATAAAGTATGGATAGGATGATCAAACAGAAAAACTAAACTTTCAACGGAAATCGTTCTACCTCGTTCTTGCAGCGGTGGGACCGCGAGAGCCTGAACTTGTCCCCTTTTCTGCCCTGGTGCCATAAGAGCCTGCACCTGTCCTCCCAAGGTAGACCATGCCCTCAGCCCTTTCCTTGGGCAGTCCTTAATTAGATGTCCCGCTTCGCCACAGTGGAAACGATCAGTCTTCTTTTTCTTCCTACAATCTTTGCTTAGATGGCCTGGTGTCCCACAGTTAAAGCATCTCTTCTTTCCCTTACCATTGTTGCCTTTTCCACCTTTCTTGTTCTGTTGTTGCTATTGCGGTTTCCTTTGATCCTCTTTCTCCTCGGGTGCCTTATTAGCATTGGCACCCTTCTCCTTTTCATGCATAAGCCATGTCAATTAGTCTCTCAAAGGTAGCCCCCATGGGGATGTGGGTCATAGCTAACCCATGAAGCGGCTCGTTCAAACCCTTAACAAATCTCAGGGCCTTCTTTTCTGGTGTATTCACCAAGTCCAAGCCAAATCTCGCCAACTGATTGAACTTGTTGACGTATTATTTCACTGATAGATCCCCCTGCTTCAATGCTAGAAACCTTTCCATGTATAGATTCTCTTCAGCCCGTGAGAGAAACTTCACCTCAAACCTCCACCTAAAATCTGGCCATGTATCGACTGGACGTTCTCCATTAATGACCTCCCACCAAAGCGAGGCCTCATCCTTCATAAGCCAGGCAGGTAACTGGACCTTTTTTCCATCTTCCACTTCAAAGATCCCAAAAAATTCTTCCACCTCCTTTAGCCAATTTCGAGCTTCAACAAATGTTTCCGTCCCGTGAAAAGTTTTCCCCCCATTGCTCGAAAGTCCTTACATATCTTCGCAAAAGTATCGACACTAGGGGGAGGAGGAGGAGAAGCATTTGCTGGACCTGCGGTGGCAGCCCTAGTCTCCAAATACCTCCTAAACCATCCTGGTATCGGTATCCCCTCGGGTATCTCGGGAATTCCAGACATGCTGAAATAAAAAGGAAAGATTCAATACAAAAGAACCGAAGGAAAGATATATGGCTCTTAGGGTTATGCTTTCTAAAATAAGCTTTTCTCTTGAAAATACTTTCCTTAAAACATACTTTTGAAGGTACTTCTTTATAAAAGTTGTTTTTCAAAAACACTTTTCAAAATTCATATCTGTTATGGTAACCTTCAGCTCTGATACCACGTGTAACGCCCCACATCCATTAATGTCGCTCACAAAGGGAACGCATTAACTTCTATGGAGCGTTTTAAGTGTATATAGAACAAAAACTTAACAACAAGATAGATATAAACAGTACTTAAAATTTTAAAATTTTATTCATTGCAGCGGTAAACACATAAGTTTGATTACATCATCAAATACCAGAGTCAAAGTACTTAATATCCATCTTGACTAAATCAAAGTACATAAATTGAAAGACATAACCCTAGAACGAAATAGCCATAAATAAGATAGGCTGAACTTTTACTTCAGCGATCCAAGCAACTTCTAAAATCAGAGATATAGTTGTCCAAAATCAAGCTCCACTGGTGCTAGTTCCAACCTGAGCACCTTGGGGGGAGGGGGGAAGGAAGAAAAGAGAAGGAAACAAAGGGGTCAGACATAAAGCCTGGCGAGTGCGATAACTTTAACAATATAATTACCAAAATAACTAGGCTAAGGCATAAGTTGGAAAATAAGGAAATGACTGTGAACAATTGAGTATGACAGAGTAAACAAGGAAATAAGATGAACAAAGATAACGTTAAAGCGCACCTAAACCACTATAAGATAATTACTGTACTGCACCACCACTACTATACTGCACCACCACTAGTTACCCTAAGGTTGATCCCGCCTACAGAACTAAATAATGATAATGATAATGGTAGTTTCGTGCACCCCTAGTTGCCTTCATAGGTGTCGCCTGCCCCTATCTCCACTAGGTGTACCCACTACCCCCATGCGATCGGCTCCCTAACTCATAGATACCCGTGCTGGGCCCATAGTGGGGTGTATCACTCCCCAAAGTGGCAACCCGATACCACCAATAATGCACGACTTATACCTACACGATGCAACAACGTCTTACCTACCAGCCCGGGCCTCCACACGCATATGAACCCATTGGACTTGCGTTGCCACCGCTAACCTGTTTTGGCCTCTTACAGTCAAGCCCAGTATGCATGTCCCATCCTCGACTTGGGTCGAGCCCATAAAGATAGGTATGGGTTACTGGTTGAAATGGGCCCCCATTACTTGACACAAGCTATCCACCTAAGCTTGGTCCCCTCTAATACATCCCATCTAACCGTCTTCTTATTCATGTTCATTTACATGTTTCAATTTTGGTTAAGTGCATCTAATCATATTTCAAATGCCACCCAAGGCACCCACTTAACCCCCTCATGTCCCACTACATGTTTATCTGGTTAAGTGTTTCTTAATTCATTAAGACCGTAACCTTATAAAGACCTCTCACATTAGACTGGCATTTGTGGCAGCTGGCCGGGCGGGTCTGGGAAGTCTTACACCACAAACGAGCCTAACCTCGTGTCTTTACAACTGTTACACATTTAATTAATGCCTAAGACCTCCCACATTAGACAGACATTTGTGGCAGCTGGATTTGTCTGGCGGTTCCGGGCAGTCTTACACCAGAAAAGAGCCTAACCTCGTGTCTTAGACGATTAATTACACCTAATTAATCATTCCCCAATTTGAATTAATTTCCCTATTCAAATTATCAATCAATTTCAAGTTTAACTATGGCCATAATTGACTCAATTTTGTCCATTTATTTATAGTATGCAAAATCATACAAATTATCACCACAAATTTATTTTATGCCATTTAAGGCATTTATGCCAATTCTCAATATTAAATCTTTTAATATTATCCCATTACCCCACGTTGTACGTTCGTTCGTGTAACGTAAAATATACATTAGACTCGAATAGTCTAACTCATGGAATAAAGAGAAAACATCACAACAAACATATAGATAAAACTAGATCTAAACATAAGGGGTGAACTTGCATGTGTGAGTGAGGTTCTACATAAAAACTTTCATAGGCCAAAGTCACAACTTGCATAAAACTACGTATGTCATAGATCTAAATCTAAAGGTGTAAACTTGTTTAGGTAATGGTTACAACTTGCATAAATCATGTACGTCATGGATCTACATCTAAAGGTGTAAACTTGCATAAGCAATAACCACAAACTTGCATAACATGATTCATATTCCAAACTCATATATTTATATAAACTTGCATATGTGATTTATGCAACATAACAATGGTGTAAACTTACATCTAAACATGTAAACTAGCATGTAGAATTTATCATAGAACTCACGCATGTCATAGCCTAACTTTAGATCAAATTTTCACATAAACTAGATGTCATGAAACATGTAAGGTTACATATAATTTTCCCTAACTTGCATATGATTCATGCTAAATCAAAATCTAAACTTGCATACATACATATGATTTATCATATGAATCAACATAACCAAACTAGCATATGAACAATGTAACGACCCAGATTTTTAGCTATTTTGTAATGAATATTTGAATTAGTTTAAATATTTAACTGGAAATATAAATGAATATTTATATTGAATTTATCGATTTAATAATCGATATACGATTTGTTTTGAATATAATTGAATTATCGTAATATGAATCGATAATAATTGAATACATAATTTAAAATAATAATAATAATAATAATAATAATAATAATAAATGTGGCCGACCTATCTCTCACCTAAAGCCACCCTAAGTAGTAAAATCACGCAAATGTTTCTTCTCGAGCACAATTTTCTGTCTTCCCTCTTCGTTATCAGGGGAACACATAATTAATGGCTTTGGGTACGATTGTCCCTCCATCTGCATCTATATAACATACGAATCCTATCCGCTGCTCATCGCTCATTCAACACTTCAGGAAAACCGAGTCCCCCCTTTAAATCGAAATCATCAAATAATTTTTATAAATCAAGTTCTCAATGAAATTCCTCAATCTTGGATATGTTGGACTCGTCTCGTCTCTCTCTTCAAAATCATGTACCTATTGAGGGTTGCGGTTTTAATTACCGGAGCTCGATTGTTAGGGCAGCGAGCTACTTTTTCGTTCGACTTCGAGATAATGGCAGCGGTTAACTTCGAGATGATGATTGGGGGTTTATTGAGGTGGAGCGATAGTGGGGAGTTCGATTTTGAAGGGATGTTTGTGCGATAAACGAGATGATTTGGGGGGTCGCGATCATCAGAAGACCGCAAGCTCGACAGTGGGTTAGGGCATCTCGAGGTCGAGCTCGACCTGGAAGCGACCGCGATAGGTTCTGGTATTGGAGTTGCGATGGAAGGAGGGATTGAAATGTGGGATGCGACAGTATGTTAACGGTAAGGGAGAGAAGAAGATGAGGGTATTAAGAGCACTGCCTATAAAGTGTTCAGTGAGTTGTGTGAAAGAAACAGGAAGGGTTCGGCTCTGGAAATCATAAGGAAAAGCTTCGGTGGAGCTAAAGACGGTTTTGTACAACGGAGAGAACGTTCATTCTTTGTCCTTGAAAATGAAGTAGCAACAAGGTAATTATTTAATAAATTTTTTAGAATAATTTGTTTATTTTAGTAGGCTAATTTGAATAAATAGAAATGTTTAATCGATAGATAAAAATAAATTAATCATAGGTATAGACGACTTGAGACGGTTCGTAGGCACAACCATATGAAAATCAATTGGATGTTCTGCGAATGAGAATACAAGGTGAGTAAATCTCACTCGCCTTTTATTCATAATTATTTCTACTTCGTAAAAATAATTGTTTGTTGCTTGTGTGAATATTTTCTGGTTGTTTTATATATTAGTTATTTAGGCTATATATATATATATATATATATATATATATATATATTGGGTTGATTGATTGGCTGGATTCCCGCAGTCTCATTAGCGGATGCCCGCAGTTTCATAGCGGATGATTACCCTATACGCCCCACGCTATGATTAGTGGATGACCTTCTATACCGCGATATTCTGCCACGAAGCAGAATGGGTATTATTTATGTGCTAACATCTGTGGATGCAGGGAAACAGGTTGGAGGAATCCAACTGGATTCCTCAAAAATATATTATCTGTTTGTTTATTTGTTTGCATATATATTTTTATATATGATGTGTTAGAAAAATAAATAATTCGTTGCTTTGTGTGTTTAAATATCACTGGGCTTAAGTAATGATATTTAAAAATATCATGGAAGGATATTTGAGATTTTAAAGGGGAAAATTCTATTTTTAAATAGAATTTGAATTTCAAATGGAAATGAAATATAAACTTGTTTTTGAAATAAAACAAGTAGTTCCTTTATAAACGAAGTTTATAAATAGTTCTTTTATAACGAAGTTATAAATGAAGTGAAAAGAATTATCATTTGATAATTCAGAAATAGAAATACAAGTATTTTGAAAATATGATTCAAAAGGAAATTTAAATATAGGAATTGAATAATAGAAAAGGAAATGGAAATTTGAATTCAAAAGAGAAGGAGATAGAAAATTTGAATTTAGAATTCAAATAGAAAATCCAAGGTGGATTTGAATATAGAACTTTCAAATGGTGTTTGAATATAGAGAATTTGAAATAGAATTTCCAAATAGAATTTGAAATAGAATTTCAAAATAGAATTTTCAAAAGAGAATTTGAAATAGACTTTGAAAATAGAATTTCAAAGAAGAATTGAATAGAATTTGAAATATAGAATTTCAAAGAAGAATTCAAATGTGAAATTTGAATAGAGATTTGAATGGAATTTAAATATGAGATTTGAATTGAGATTTGAAATGGAAATTCAAGTATTGAATTTGAACATGAAGTTGAATATAGAAATTCAAGTAGAAATTTGAATATGAGATTTCAACATAGAATTTGAAATAAACTTTGAAAATAGGATTTCAAAGTAAGAAGTGGAATAGGATTTCAAAATAGGAAATCCAAATAAATTTTGAAATAGAATTTGAATTTAAAGGAGTTCAAATGGATTTGAAATAAGGAAAATTCAAATGGGATTTAAATAATGGGTTTTAATAAAAAGGATTTAAATATAAGAATTTAAATAGAATTCAAATGGTGTTAAATATAAGGATTCAAACAAAACTCAAATGGAGTTTAATTAGAAAAAATTTGAATAAGAGGGATTCAAAGAGATTTGAAACATGATATTTGGATTCAAAGGAATATAAATGTGGTATTTGAAGTTCAAGTAGAAATGGAGTTTAAATATGTGAAGTTCAAATAGATTAAAAATGGAATTTGAATTCAAATAGTTGAAATAGAATTTGAATATAGACTTCAAATATAAATGAAATAGAAGATCAGAAATATTTGTTGAGTTGGAAAAAATGGTTTGATATATATTTAAAATATATCGGAATGGAGTTGAATTTATATAAACGAAGTTTAAAAAGTTTATATTTATAAATATAATTTAAACGAACTCGCCGCAGCGCTGCAGTTCGTAAATTGGCGATTTGAACTTCAATTGAATATATAGAACTCAATTGAAGTCGAAATTCTTTGAAACAAGAAACGTCAGGACCAGTTTGATAATAGTTTTCTAATGAAGGAGAAAAATCTGAATTTCGTCGTATAGATTTTGAGATATGTCAAAATCAAATTTTCAGAAAAGCAGCGCCAGAATCGTTTTAAAACCATAATGGTTTATTTAATTTTATAAAAGGATTTTAAGCGAGAAAATCCGAAGTTTCTATTTAGAAAATCTCAGAGTTGAGTTGCAAAAAATATGCGAATTCAAGTTGTGTAAATGAATATGATTTTTGAAACAGAAACCAGATTTTGATTTATTGAATGGAATTAACTAAATTGAATAGAAATTAGTTAAGGGGCTTCTGAATGGATATTGGGCCTTAAATAAGTGAATTCGATTTGGAAATTTATATTCGAAATAGGAAAGGAAACTAGAATTGAAATCGAAATTCGATTTGGTTATGAACGAGTTAAATATTTTGTTCGAACATGTTATGTTCAACAAAGAAGTGAAATAGGCAAAAAGGGGCTAATTAAAGAAAAATTGAGCGAAACTGAATTCAAACGATTCAAAATTGAATTCAAACGAATGGATTGAGTTGAATTGAATTGAAAACAGGTGAACATGTGTAAGCAGGTTTGTTATGAAGCATATGAAGATTTAAATTTATGTGCTCGACAAAAAGGTACATGTTTAAATTCATATATGGGTTTTATGCGCCGTATCGGCTAGCCGCTTGGCTTCTTCTTTTTCTTTTTGAGATTAGAAGGACCGGGAAAGTTATTTGAAATTTCCCGATGCTCCCGATACAGGGGAGGTTATGGCGAATTTTTCCGGAAATTTAAGGAGTTAGAATATTTTTAAGATATTTTGATAATTTGAAATCATTGTATCGACGAATTGAATTCGATAGGAAAGTGAATATAAAAATCGAATGTTGTAAAAGGGATAGAGATAAGTGATTGGAATTGTTTTCAATTGCAAATAGAGACATTTTCTAATATATAGAAAATAAAAGAAATTGATATTTGGAAACGTTTTCCAAATGGCATAAGAGGCCAGAAGATTATTGAAAATATTTGGTTAACAAATATTGATAGAGAAAAGGGAAAAGAGTTTTAATTAATGAATATTAATTAAAGGGCCCAGTGATTTGTTTGATATGTTGGATGAACACTTGTTTTTATTCTATAGTTAAATCACAGACTATCGAAGTTTTTGACCATCGTTGTTAATATGGAGAGACCGGTTGGATTATTATCCGAAGAACCACTCCGTATCGGCATAAGCGTTGCGAACCAAGTATGCTGAATATATTGAAGACGGAGTGAAGTGCAAGGGCTTTTTCTATTAATAGAAATGGTGCCTTCGGTTTCGTTCAATCCCAGAACGAACGTAAATGGACGAATGTCTGACAGAGTATTTCCAATGATCAAATGGGTTGGTCTGTATGAATGTATATGGTTGCAACGGATTTATCCCTTAGCATAACATCCAGAATATTTGTGCAAACTCAACTAGTGATTAACGGATCTGACAATGTGGCATTCAAAGTGATTGTGCTATCAATGGATGGTAAGTATGCGTAGCCTCAGGCCTCAACAACCGGGAAAGGACAAAAATCGGGCAGGCAGCATGGCTATGTGGGTCGCTCCCATTAGGGTGTATAATCACCTATCTAGAGAAATTCCTTTTGTTTCTAAATCTATCGATTCTGCCCATTCGGGAAACGGTGGTTTGAGTCCAACCGTTGGTGATATACATTCGATACACTCAAGCGAAATGAGTGGTCGGTCATGTGTGGGCCGGGTTGCAAGATGTTCTTGTTGAACCCAGGTGTATTCGCCTCTAGAGATACATCATCGGAAGGTGGTTCCATACCTTGTCATGTTGGAAATCCAATCTCCAATAAGCGCCATGCGGTTTTTGTTTTTTATACTATATATGTGGAGCGTGAGATGCAAGCGTTCTGCTATTTGGTTATTTACTTGATGTAGACATTATTATAATATCACTGGATTTTCGTATCAAAGTGTTTTGGGTTATAGTAAGGTAAAAACCGTCCGTGTTTATGTGTGGGCTGGTCTTACTATTATCTTTTCTTTCGAAAAAGAGTTTTGAAAGTTAAACAAGTAGTTGGAGTTTACTCACACCAGTCCCATGACTGACCCGGAGTTTGTTTTTGTTTGTTTTCCCTAAACTCTTGGGTGCCCAAATTTGTACGGGCAGTCAAGTGTTTCAGGCTTTTACAGATACACTTGGAGGAACTTGAAGCTGGAGGCTTCAACGTTAGTTATTTAGAGTTACTTCCGCTGAATCAAATGTTAGGTGTACTCTGATGATGGTATGTATATATGTACAAAACAGATTTGTATTTCAAAGCTTATGTTATATACTATATTTTATTCGTTCCGCTGTGAGGTTCATGTTTTACCCTGATGTTGTGTATTCTTTTTCTTCTATTCTAATATTTCTTTCTTTCTATTTCTCATCCTCTATCTTCTTTCTATTAATGAGTCGTATTTCTGTGTTATTTGGGTTGGACGTGTGTTGTATTTAGTCAACTCAGATAGCTCGGATTTGCGGGTCGTTTCAGTTGGTATCAGAGCCAGGTTGAGCGAATACCTAGGCTTGTGTGGCATGTGCTCATTAGAGATAGGGTCAGTAGTACCCTAGAATGAGTTGAGTGTATATATACGAGAGAGCGTATTTGTTAGTTGATATAAAAATTGTTTTATATTGTGTTGGCTAGTCTGTTGAGTGGTTTATGAATTCTGGTCGAATCGTGGGACGCCACGACGTCGATAGGAGTTTCTAAATACTTGAACAGAGGATTGAACACGATATTGTTTTAAGTGGGTAAATGAAATAATTTTACCCAAAATTTCTATTTTGATATAGAAAGAATAATTTTCTAGGATTATTATTACATGGATGTGTTGGATGTTAATATTAAAATCAAATGAGATTATAAAATTGGAATGGTTAATTATAACCAAATAAAATTTGTATATGAATGAAATATATACAAATGGGATGAACTGGAATTAAATTCAAACCAGAATTGGAATTCAAAATCCTGGGAAGTTTGAAAATATTTTTCAAAGTATATTAAAATAATATAGATTTGTTTTAAAGGATTTGAAAGAAAATCATTTTAGATGGATTTTGAAATAATAAAGCACTGAACTCACTTCAGTGGCTGGGAAATAATTCTGATGATGATTGCAACATCATCAGTATTCATTTCCGAGTTTCTAAGTGATGAATTGCTACCTTAGAAAAAGTTTTTGACGGAAATTTGTTTGAAAGAAAACAAATTGGTTTGAATATTCAAATGTTTTGAATTTGTGATAGAAATAAATATATGTATATATTTATAGGATTTCAAAAGAATTTGAAAAGAAAAGCCCAGGGATTTGAATTCTGGAATTGGAATTTAACTTAAGCTAGTTAAATGGATTGAAGTGAATCAATCGACTAGAATAAATTTGAATTGGTTAAATAGAACATAGATTGGATATAAATGGATTGATCGTAGATCATTCGAATTGAATGAAGAAGACCAAAGGTTTTGGTGGAATTAAATTTGTTGAAATATGAGGAGTTGAGTTTCAACATAAGTGAGATCTTGAAAAATAATGGATTTGTACCCTTTTTCCTACCTTAGCAATTTCGAGGACGAAATTATTTTAAGGGGGAAAGAATGTAACGACCCAGATTTTTAGCTATTTTGTAATGAATATTTGAATTAGTTTAAATATTTAACTGGAAATATAAATGAATATTTATATTGAATTTATCGATTTAATAATCGATATACGATTTGTTTTGAATATAATTGAATTATCGTAATATGAATCGATAATAATTGAATACATAATTTAAAAAAAAAATAATAATAATAAAAAAAAAAAAAGAAATGTGGCCGACCTATCTCTCACCTAAAGCCACCCTAAGTAGTAAAATCACGCAAATGTTTCTTCTCGAGCACAATTTTCTGTCTTCCCTCTTCGTTATCAGGGGAACACATAATTAATGGCTTTGGGTACGATTGTCCCTCCATCTGCATCTATATAACATACGAATCCTATCCGCTGCTCATCGCTCATTCAACACTTCAGGAAAACCGAGTCCCCCCTTTAAATCGAAATCATCAAATAATTTTTATAAATCAAGTTCTCAATGAAATTCCTCAATCTTGGATATGTTGGACTCGTCTCGTCTCTCTCTTCAAAATCATGTACCTATTGAGGGTTGCGGTTTTAATTACCGGAGCTCGATTGTTAGGGCAGCGAGCTACTTTTTCGTTCGACTTCGAGATAATGGAAGCGGTTAACTTCGAGATGATGATTGGGGGTTTATTGAGGTGGAGCGATAGTGGGGAGTTCGATTTTGAAGGGATGTTTGTGCGATAAACGAGATGATTTGGGGGGTCGCGATCATCAGAAGACCGCAAGCTCGACAGTGGGTTAGGGCATCTCGAGGTCGAGCTCGACCTGGAAGCGACCGCGATAGGTTCTGGTATTGGAGTTGCGATGGAAGGAGGGATTGAAATGTGGGATGCGACAGTATGTTAACGGTAAGGGAGAGAAGAAGATGAGGGTATTAAGAGCACTGCCTATAAAGTGTTCAGTGAATTGTGTGAAAGAAACAGGAAGGGTTCGGCTCTGGAAATCATAAGGAAAAGCTTCGGTGGAGCTAAAGACGGTTTTGTACAACGGAGAGAACGTTCATTCTTTGTCCTTGAAAATGAAGTAGCAACAAGGTAATTATTTAATAAATTTTTTAGAATAATTTGTTTATTTTAGTAGGCTAATTTGAATAAATAGAAATGTTTAATCGATAGATAAAAATAAATTAATCATAGGTATAGACGACTTGAGACGGTTCGTAGGCACAACCATATGAAAATCAATTGGATGTTCTGCGAATGAGAATACAAGGTGAGTAAATCTCACTCGCCTTTTATTCATAATTATTTCTACTTCGTAAAAATAATTGTTTGTTGCTTGTGTGAATATTTTCTGGTTGTTTTATATATTAGTTATTTAGGCTATATATATATATATATATATATATATATTGGGTTGATTGATTGGCTGGATTCCCGCAGTCTCATTAGCGGATGCCCGCAGTTTCATAGCGGATGATTACCCTATACGCCCCACGCTATGATTAGTGGATGACCTTCTATACCGCGATATTCTGCCACAAAGCAGAATGGGTATTATTTATGTGCTAACATCTGTGGATGCAGGGAAACAGGTTGGAGGAATCCAACTGGATTCCTCAAAAATATATTATCTGTTTGTTTATTTGTTTGCATATATATTTTTATATATGATGTGTTAGAAAAATAAATAATTCGTTGCTTTGTGTGTTTAAATATCACTGGGCTTAAGTAATGATATTTAAAAATATCATGGAAGGATATTTGAGATTTTAAAGGGGAAAATTCTATTTTTAAATAGAATTTGAATTTCAAATGGAAATGAAATATAAACTTGTTTTTGAAATAAAACAAGTAGTTCCTTTATAAACGAAGTTTATAAATAGTTCTTTTATAACGAAGTTATAAATGAAGTGAAAAGAATTATCATTTGATAATTCAGAAATAGAAATACAAGTATTTTGAAAATATGATTCAAAAGGAAATTTAAATATAGGAATTGAATAATAGAAAAGGAAATGGAAATTTGAATTCAAAAGAGAAGGAGATAGAAAATTTGAATTTAGAATTCAAATAGAAAATCCAAGGTGGATTTGAATATAGAACTTTCAAATGGTGTTTGAATATAGAGAATTTGAAATAGAATTTCCAAATAGAATTTGAAATAGAATTTCAAAATAGAATTTTCAAAAGAGAATTTGAAATAGACTTTGAAAATAGAATTTCAAAGAAGAATTGAATAGAATTTGAAATATAGAATTTCAAAGAAGAATTCAAATGCGAAATTTGAATAGAGATTTGAATGGAATTTAAATATGAGATTTGAATTGAGATTTGAAATGGAAATTCAAGTATTGAATTTGAACATGAAGTTGAATATAGAAATTCAAGTAGAAATTTGAATATGAGATTTCAAAATAGAATTTGAAATAAACTTTGAAAATAGGATTTCAAAGTAAGAAGTGGAATAGGATTTCAAAATAGGAAATCCAAATAAATTTTGAAATAGAATTTGAATTTAAAGGAGTTCAAATGGATTTGAAATAAGGAAAATTCAAATGGGATTTAAATAATGGGTTTTAATAAAAAGGATTTAAATATAAGAATTTAAATAGAATTCAAATGGTGTTAAATATAAGGATTCAAACAAAACTCAAATGGAGTTTAATTAGAAAAAATTTGAATAAGAGGGATTCAAAGAGATTTGAAACATGATATTTGGATTCAAAGGAATATAAATGTGGTATTTGAAGTTCAAGTAGAAATGGAGTTTAAATATGTGAAGTTCAAATAGATTAAAAATGGAATTTGAATTCAAATAGTTGAAATAGAATTTGAATATAGACTTCAAATATAAATGAAATAGAAGATCAGAAATATTTGTTGAGTTGGAAAAAATGGTTTGATATATATTTAAAATATATCGGAATGGAGTTGAATTTATATAAATGAAGTTTAAAAAGTTTATATTTATAAATATAATTTAAACGAACTCGCCGCAGCGCTGCAGTTCGTAAATTGGCGATTTGAACTTCAATTGAATATATAGAACTCAATTGAAGTCGAAATTCTTTGAAACAAGAAACGTCAGGACCAGTTTGATAATAGTTTTCTAATGAAGGAGAAAAATCTGAATTTCGTCGTATAGATTTTGAGATATGTCAAAATCAAATTTTCAGAAAAGCAGCGCCAGAATCGTTTTAAAACCATAATGGTTTATTTAATTTTATAAAAGGATTTTAAGCGAGAAAATCCGAAGTTTCTATTTAGAAAATCTCAGAGTTGAGTTGCAAAAAATATGCGAATTCAAGTTGTGTAAATGAATATGATTTTTGAAACAGAAACCAGATTTTGATTTATTGAATGGAATTAACTAAATTGAATAGAAATTAGTTAAGGGGCTTCTGAATGGATATTGGGCCTTAAATAAGTGAATTCGATTTGGAAATTTATATTCGAAATAGGAAAGGAAACTAGAATTGAAATCGAAATTCGATTTGGTTATGAACGAGTTAAATATTTTGTTCGAACATGTTATGTTCAACAAAGAAGTGAAATAGGCAAAAAGGGGCTAATTAAAGAAAAATTGAGCGAAACTGAATTCAAACGATTCAAAATTGAATTCAAACGAATGGATTGAGTTGAATTGAATTGAAAACAGGTGAACATGTGTAAGCAGGTTTGTTATGAAGCATATGAAGATTTAAATTTATGTGCTCGACAAAAAGGTACATGTTTAAATTCATATATGGGTTTTATGCGCCGTATCGGCTAGCCGCTTGGCTTCTTCTTTTTCTTTTTGAGATTAGAAGGACCGGGAAAGTTATTTGAAATTTCCCGATGCTCCCGATACAGGGGAGGTTATGGCGAATTTTTCCGGAAATTTAAGGAGTTAGAATATTTTTAAGATATTTTGATAATTTGAAATCATTGTATCGACGAATTGAATTCGATAGGAAAGTGAATATAAAAATCGAATGTTGTAAAAGGGATAGAGATAAGTGATTGGAATTGTTTTCAATTGCAAATAGAGACATTTTCTAATATATAGAAAATAAAAGAAATTGATATTTGGAAACGTTTTCCAAATGGCATAAGAGGCCAGAAGATTATTGAAAATATTTGGTTAACAAATATTGATAGAGAAAAGGGAAAAGAGTTTTAATTAATGAATATTAATTAAAGGGCCCAGTGATTTGTTTGATATGTTGGATGAACACTTGTTTTTATTCTATAGTTAAATCACAGACTATCGAAGTTTTTGACCATCGTTGTTAATATGGAGAGACCGGTTGGATTATTATCCGAAGAACCACTCCGTATCGGCATAAGCGTAGCGAACCAAGTATGCTGAATATATTGAAGACGGAGTGAAGTGCAAGGGCTTTTTCTATTAATAGAAATGGTGCCTTCGGTTTCGTTCAATCCCAGAACGAACGTAAATGGACGAATGTCTGACAGAGTATTTCCAATGATCAAATGGGTTGGTCTGTATGAATGTATATGGTTGCAACGGATTTATCCCTTAGCATAACATCCAGAATATTTGTGCAAACTCAACTAGTGATTAACGGATCTGACAATGTGGCATTCAAAGTGATTGTGCTATCAATGGATGGTAAGTATGCGTAGCCTCAGGCCTCAACAACCGGGAAAGGACAAAAATCGGGCAGGCAGCATGGCTATGTGGGTCGCTCCCATTAGGGTGTATAATCACCTATCTAGAGAAATTCCTTTTGTTTCTAAATCTATCGATTCTGCCCATTCGGGAAACGGTGGCTTGAGTCCAACCGTTGGTGATATACATTCGATACACTCAAGCGAAATGAGTGGTCGGTCATGTGTGGGCCGGGTTGCAAGATGTTCTTGTTGAACCCAGGTGTATTCGCCTCTAGAGATACATCATCGGAAGGTGGTTCCATACCTTGTCATGTTGGAAATCCAATCTCCAATAAGCGCCATGCGGTTTTTGATTTTTATACTATATATGTGGAGCGTGAGATGCAAGCGTTCTGCTATTTGGTTATTTACTTGATGTAGACATTATTATAATATCACTGGATTTTCGTATCAAAGTGTTTTGGGTTATAGTAAGGTAAAAACCGTCCGTGTTTATGTGTGGGCTGGTCTTACTATTATCTTTTCTTTCGAAAAAGAGTTTTGAAAGTTAAACAAGTAGTTGGAGTTTACTCACACCAGTCCCATGACTGACCCGGAGTTTGTTTTCCCTAAACTCTTGGGTGCCCAAATTTGTACGGGCAGTCAAGTGTTTCAGGCTTTTATAGATACACTTGGAGGAACTTGAAGCTGGAGGCTTCAACGTTAGTTATTTAGAGTTACTTCCGCTGAATCAAATGTTAGGTGTACTCTGATGATGGTATGTATATATGTACAAAACAGATTTGTATTTCAAAGCTTATGTTATATACTATATTTTATTCGTTCCGCTGTGAGGTTCATGTTTTACCCTGATGTTGTGTATTCTTTTTCTTCTATTCTAATATTTCTTTCTTTCTATTTCTCATCCTCTATCTTCTTTCTATTAATGAGTCGTATTTCTGTGTTATTTGGGTTGGACGTGTGTTGTATTTAGTCAACTCAGATAGCTCGGATTTGCGGGTCGTTTCAAACAACATGATGATTTGATTATACATAAGCCAATCATAGAATTACAACATAGACGGTAGCATCATAACTTTACAGCATAGATGATAACATCACAACATAACATCATAGAATTTACAACATATATGATAACATCACAATTTTATAACATAATTATAACATGCGGTCAATAATTCACATTATATCCATATAATCCACAACATAACTTAATCCAATTAAATTGCTAATTATTTTATTAAAGAAATCGAACTCACAACTCAAAGAAGGTCTTGAGTTCTGAATTCTGAGTTCTGAAGTTGTAATAGCTTTCCTTTGAAGTAGATTCGTTGTTAGAGTTGAACTGAAGTATTTGATTAGCTTTCTTCCTCTCTAATTGGTGGCGGCTATTCTAGGTTGCAAGGTGACGGCATGGAGGCCATGGCTCTAATTTTAATTTGATTTTAGGGTTTGAGTCTTCATGTCTTTCTATAGAGTTTAGGATTAGTTTAAGTCATCCGATCAACCCAGAATTAATCCCAGCCAATCAAAGCAGATCAGAAACCCTAATGAGTCAGCAAACAGTCATTAACAGGTCACTAATCAAATCTGCCCGGGGGGCAGGTCGACCCCCAGGTCGACCCCCAAATCGACCCTATGGTCGATCTGGTTAGGGTAGGTCGACCCCTAATCGACCCTATGGTCGACCTGGCCCTGACGGGAATTTTCCCGCCTAGCCCATCTGACTCTAAAATTTGAATTTTCGAAATCTATTTTGAATTTTCTGAAACTTCCGATGGCCATAACTTCTTCATACTAAGTCCAGTTGACGCAAAATCGGACTCTATCTCAACCAGAATTCCGAGGCTAACACAATAGGGCAACCCGTTTCCCTTAATTCTCACATTTGAGATTTGTTATTCTTTAATTTTATATTATAGTGTTAACAGAAATACGGGGTGTTACAATATAGATCCCAAAGAGGATAAAGAAACCGAGGATAGGAAGGCGACTCCCAATGAGATAACAATAGATAGACCTATTGATGAGACAGACTCGACAAAAGTACTAAAGATCGGCTCGCAACTAGATCTAGTTGGAGCGAAAGAGTTGGCTGATTTTTTAAGGGCAAATTTGGATGTGTTTGGCTGGACTCACGATGACATGTGTGGGATTTCGCCTGCCATTTTGAGCCAATCTTTATGTATTAATTCAAAGCACCCACCAGTCAAACAGAAAAGACGGATGTTAGGCCCAGAGCGGTCAGAAGCTTTGAAAGAAGAGGTAGAGAAATTATAAGATAATGGATTCATTAAGGATTCGAAATATCCTGGCTGGATATCAAATCCTGTCCTGGTCAAAAAGTCTAACGGGAAGTGGCGTACATGCATCGACTATTCTGATTTGAACAAGGCCTGCCTGAAGGATAGCTTTCCTCTCCACATAATTGATCAGCTAGTAGATTCGACGGCTGGGCATGAGCTTTTATCCTTTATGGATGCATATTCTGGGTACAATCAAATTCTCATGCACATACCAGATCAGGAGCATACAAGTTTCATCACAGACTTGAGGTTATATTGTTATGTGGTAATGTCGTTTGGGTTAAAGAATGCAGAAGCCATGTACCAGCTCTTGGTCAACCGCATGTTCTATAATAGAATCGGGAAAACCATGGAGGTTTACGTGGATGACATGCTTATGAAGTCTAAACAATCTTCCGACCATACAAGGGACTTAGCTGGAATGTTTGATATTCTTCGAAGGTATGGAATGAAGTTAAACCCCCTAAAATGCTCGTTTGTGGTCGCATCTGGAAATTCCTTGCGTTTATTGTGAGTTCTCTTGGAATTGAGAGAAATCCTAGTCAAATAGCAGCAATAAGGGATATTGAAGAACCACTAAAGATCAAAGATGTTCAAAGCTTAGCCAGAAAAGTTACTGCATTGAGCAGGTTTATCTCCAAAGCTACAGATAGGTGTGTACCTTTCTTCGATCTAATAAAACAAGGAAAGCGAAATTTTGAGTGGACCCTTGACTGTGTGGAGGCGTTCCATAATTTATTAGACTTATTAGAAAAGCCTCCAATATTATCAAAACCCATGGAACATGAGGATTTGTTTGTCTATCTGGCGGTATCATCTCACGCCGTCAGTACAACATTGGTACGTGAAGAGGATAAAGTCCAGAGGCCTGTATACTACGTGAGCAAAAAGCTAGCTGCTGCAGAACGTAATTATCCGAAGATAGAAAAACTTGCTTATAGCCTCCTGATTGCTTCCCGCAAACTTCGTCATTACTTTCAGGCTCACCCGATAGTTGTATACACCGATCGACCTTTAAGACAAGTGTTGCAAAACCCCGAAGCATCGGGGCGGTTACTTAAATGGAACATCGAGCCGAGTCAATTTGATTTAAATTTCCAACCACGGAAATCAATAAGAGGGCAGGCATTGTCCGACTTTATAGCTGAATTCACAATTCCCGAAGAGGAAACGGTGGGTGACAAGGTAGTTACTTTGGACCAAGAGTTAGAGCTTAGTCCGTGAAAGCTATATACGGACGGAGCCAAAAATGATCGAAGGTCCGGCGCCGGAGTTGTTTTAATAACTCCTGAAGGACGATCTATTTACTATGCATTGCGATTAGAGTTTGCTGCTACCAATAATGATTCCGAGTTTGAATCCCTGATTGCCGGGCTGAAACTCGCCAAAGAACTGGGAGTGAAGACACTAGATATATGTTGCGATTCCAAGATAGTTGTATGCCAGGTCCGGGAGGAATTTATTGCTAAAGGACCTCGACTCGTTACTTATCTCAAAAAGGTAAAGGAGTTGCTGGGAAGTTTGGAGTATTACAGCATAACGCATATTCCAAGAACAGAAAATCAGAAAGCAGATCGGCTGGCAAAGCTAGCAAGTTCTGACAATCCCAAAGAAACTAAAATGGTTCCGATAGAGGTTTTGGAGTCACCGAGTTTCGACCTGATGGAAGTAGAACTAGCCTTGGAAGTCGACCCAGAGAGAATCATGGATGACATCGATCAAGAATTTTTTCAAGAATGGAACCCTCCCGTTGAAGAATAGCGAAAGATGAGATGTAAGACGCAAGGCTGCAAGATACGTTTACAGGACGACGTCCTTTATCGCCAAGGGTTTTCAATGCCCCTACTACGATGTATCGCACACGACGACATCAAACGTGTACTGCAAGAAGTACATGAAGGTGAGTGTGGGGACCACACTAGGGGCCAAACCCTGGCAAAGAAAGTATTAAAGTATTGATATTTCTGGCCTACCATAAATAAAGACACAGCTGATTATTCATGACGCTACGACAGATGTCGATGATTTGCCAAGATTCCCAGAGTGCCTCCGACTCAGCTCAAGTCGATGGTAAGCCCATGGTCGTTTTCCATGTGGGGGATTGATATTATTGGAGTGTTACCTATTGCCAGAGGAGGAGCTAAGTACGCGATCGTCGCCGTGGACTATTTCACAAAATGGGTGGAAGCTGAACCTTTAACAATGATCACGGCAAGAAAGGTGATCAGTTTTGTGGTCGGAAACATTATCTGTCGATTTGGGATACCGAAGACCATCATAACTGATAATGGGACACAGTTTGACAGCGTCAAATTCAGAAACTTCTGCCAGAAGTACAAGATTGATAAAAGGTACACTGTTGTAGCTCACCCGCAGGCAAATGACCAGGTCGAAGCAATAAACAAGGTCATTAAATCTATTCTCAAGAAGTGGTTGGAGCGGGCCAAAGCCAAATGGGTAGATGAGTTGCCACTAGCTTTGTGGGTCTACAGGACAACCTTTAAGACAACCACTGACCATACTCCCTATTCACTTTCCTTTGGGTCAGAAGCAGTAATCCCGGTAGAACTGGAAGTCCCTTCTCATCGAGTTACATACTATGACAAATAGAACACTCCTCCTAGAGTCTCTTGATATGGTTGAAGAAAAAAGAGACGAAGCACACTTTCGTGCCTTAAGACATCGACATCAAGTAGCACGTTATTATGACTGGAAAGTTCACTTCAAAACCATTGAGCCAGGAGACTTAGTACTAAAGCGAGTCTTCACGCCTTCAACCCAATTGGGTCCAAAATGGGAAGGGGCATACACCATCCAATGGAAGCTTGATACATGAGCATTCAAGCTAACGACCGTGGACGGTGAAGAGATTCCCAGAGCTTGGAACGCTTGGCACTTACGACAATATCTGAGCTAAATATGAAATGTCTTCCTTTTATTTTTATAAACTATGTAAAAAGGCATGACTTGCCTTAAAAAGTTTGTTTATATGAATGAAGGTCTATGAAGTGGAATTAGGCTACGACTTAGCTGAACCACTATAAAAATGTCGTGTGTCATTTATTTTCCTGCATTATTTATGTCTTTAACCATTATTCTGTCATGACAATGAAACACAAAATTAAATTTCAAAAATTGGAGACAACCCATGTGCAGGAGCAAAAAAAATGTCCGTTTGCATGATAAGATGCAAAAATGGGAAGACGACATTCCTAAGTCTAACTCTCATGAAACGAGAGAGAGTATAAAGGACGGGAAGACAACGTCCCTTAAGGCGTGAAGGTGCACCCCGATAAGAGACCGCTTCAGTAATACTCTAACCTGGTTATGAGATAGGAGAGTATAAAGACGCTAAAAAGAATAAGCATCAATGACGAAAGAAATATGGCCCCGTCAGAGAATCGGGGACAGCTGAATTTTGAATTTAATCGATCTTGAATAAGTCTTAATCAGTTATCCAAGATTGATTAGGGCATATATATGTACACATGTTCCCCTTAATAACGATTTTACTATATAACTGTAATTTGACTTGCTGTTTGTTTGCATTTTTACCTAAACGTTAAAATTTACGGATATCAGACATTGCATGGTACAAACCACTTTATTCACAAATATGTGAGTTTATACAGGAAGACAAAGCAAAAGACGCGAGGGCCGCACTCACTACAATAATAGAGAACCAGTAGAATATCAAAATAAAATAAAACAAAGCACATTATCACTTGGGCTTTGGAGTAGACTTGGATTTTTTGGTAGCCTTAAGAGCATTTCTAGCTTCTTTTTCAGCATCAGACATGAGACGCTTTGGCCTTTTCTTCTCTGTAGTTGAAGTACCAGAATCGGTAGATTTCTTCCTAGGAGCCAGAACATTGGAATCAAGAGAAGATTTTTTAGCAAGCTCTTCTGTAATTGACCTGGTTGAAAGCTTAACAACTAACCTCGATCCAGGATCCACCATTGCAAGGGGCTTAAGGCTTTCGGGGTTTAAGTCCTCAACTTTCAGCTGCATGCGCTTTTCTTGTTCGGCTTTCATTTCAGCCAAAGTCACGTCATTAGAACTTCTCGAATCCCTAATTATAGCCACATCAGGATCTTCTTCATGCCCCTCATTACCATCGTTGTCTTTCAAGGCATCTATAATTTCGTCATTATGAGAAATGTCGGCCTTAGACGGTTCAGCTTCCCCTCCGGATTCGACGATGGTGGCCTTATCCTGTCCTCTCTGAGCCTTTTTCATGGATTCATCCCCAATAGAGGATACCCGAGACTCACCAATCTTCTCGGCTGGTCCAGCACCTACAGAATGAGAAGCAACAGTTATCAACTCTGGAGAAAATAAAGGATCCTCGATCGATTGCCCAATGATGTGATGAAAGGTGGATATGGCCTTGACAAATTGAGGTGAAAAGGTAGAAATACCTTCTGATGATTTCTTAATTGGGGCGACTACCGTCTCTGACGCTGGTTTGGGTATAGGAGATATAAGAGACGCTCTAGGAATTCCCGGATTCTCAGGATCATATCCCTCAACTCCTATAGTTTTGGCAGTAGCAGAAGAAGAACGAACTTCAAGGATATTCTTTTGCTTGGCCAGGCATTTCTCCTCCTCCATAGCAGCAGCAATGAGGCGACGCCCCTCGGCCAGGCATGCCGGTTCATCATCTCTCATATACTTCTCCATAAGTTTGTCTTCATCAACGAAGTCTACCTTAAGTTCCTCTTTCTCCCATTCGATGATTTGACTCCATATGTGAACTAAGGTAGTCGGATAGATTTCGATCCAAGAGATGTTTCGGCGATGAATTATGTGTGCAAAGAATTCAATCATTAGTTCGCCAAAACCGTGCAATTCTTCCTGTGCCTCTGATAGCTGTTTATGGGTTTCTTCAGCAGACTTAATGGCGTTATCCACATTCCCCTCAACTAGGGCAACCCTAGTCTCGGCTTCCATTAACTTGGACTCCAAGTCAGCATTTCGTTTCTCCAGCTCAGTATTTTTCCTCGCTAACCCGGCCTTTTCTTGCTCAAGAGTATTGTAAGCCAATTGAATTTTGACACTGTCTGACTTAGCATCTTCCCTTCAACTCCAAACGTGCTTGACTATGAGATTCCACGAAGTCATGATAATGCTTTTGTAATTCCTCAAATTGCTATTTTAAGTTGTTGGCATCTCGTTGAGCATTGACGAGTTGAGCCTGTGTGTCTTCTAAGTCCTTCTCCAAATTTTTCAAAGCATTCTCATCGGAATCTGCAGCCTTCTTCATTGAATCAACGTCTGTAATTAAGGCCCGAATGATTCTGGAGAGATTGCGTGAATACTTGTACATCTCCGAGTATTGTTTCTCAACTGCATCCATCTTTGCTTTAGCCTCATCTGCCCACTTTGAAGAAATAGGCTCAAGTGCGGGTAAGAAAGTTAGATTCTCAAAGTAGTGATCTGGGAACTGCTTCTCCAAATATGCCAGCTTAATTTTGGAATCAGCATCCAGCGGAGGGGGCTTGCAGTATGATAGTTCAATGTGTTTCTGCTTAGCAGGGACGATGGCTGCATTACCTTTTCCAGATCGCTTCTCAGAAACTTTGTGTTTGTTTCATGAATCAGTATGTTTCGGTGGACTTTTTTCTTGATTATATTTTTCTTGAGGGGAAGTTCGATCTTTGGATTGCGACGTGTCTTCTCCATGACAACTATGGTGGCTCTTATACCTGTCTAGATCCGACCAGACAGGGGAACGAGAGCGTGAGGTGTGTGATCAATGAGAATCATGAGGCCTTCTGTCATCTCTGCCCCGGCTCTCACGGCGATCATGCTCGACGTTGGAAGGAGGTCAGACATGCTACGACACATTTTTCTGACATCATAGTAATGGCGAGACATTGTACCTACACAACAATATAAGTGGAATTCAAAATCAATGCTCACATAAGACATAAGTGTTGTGACGTGCAGTGCTAATGTGTTATGTGCTTCCTAAGTGGTGTTCCCCCCAACAAACCCGAGTCTGAAGCCAGACTAGCATGAGCGGGCTCTTTGGCCTTCACGGGAGTAGTCTCCTCTGAAGAAGTGAAAGTTAAAGGATTCGTGCCAAAGTACTCTGAAGTATAGCTGGTTTCAGGCAGGGGAAGATTTCCTAAACCCTTAAATGTAGACTCGTCGGTAGTAGGAGCATCTCCTTGAGATGCATCTGTTGCCAGCTCTTTAGGGGATATTGACTTCTCAGGAGAAATTGCGTCGTCAGGGACGGTATACCCTTTTCGGTGCTTTTCAGCAATGTTGGCTAACTCATCGTCCTGAGTTGAAGATGGAGAAGGTGAAGTCCGAAGAGGTATCGTTGGACCTTTCGAGCCCTTGTCCCTCTCAGGAATAACGTTTATCGGGGGTATGTACACATATGGACCCATCCCATGACATATACTATGGGTAATAGATAGTAACCCGTGATGATGGAGATACTTATCCTTAAGAACTTCGTCGATGGTTAGGAACTTTTGCTCGCCATTGAAAAGCCGATGAAAATGATCAAAGTATAATTGATCCAATATTTTCTTTGGGTTATCAATTGCGAATGAAAAAGAAAGCAAGTTAATGTGTTGACATGAGCATTTAAAATTGAGATCTAGAAAGTCGGTGCTTTACTTGATTTGGTCCATCTCCTGGCACACCTCGGTTGCTGTTTGATATAAAACCATTCAAGCTTAGAATCGCTAGCCTTGTTGCTAAATGGAACAGTAATAATTTTCCTTTTCGGGACTGATTCAAAATATGAGAAGGAGGGAGTCTCTTGAGTCCGATGCTTGAAATTATAAAAAAAGTGGACATCATTGAAGGTAGGCTCTATACCTAAAACCTCTTTGTTTGCTATATACAAGGTGTATAAATAATCATAAGAGTTGGGATGTAATTGCATGGGGACAATCCGCATCTGTCTCAGAAAATCGACAATAAAAGGCGGAAACGGTGGAATAGCCCCAACCAGACACATCAATCGGGTAACTGCCATAAATCCTTCTGGTGGATTGTGGGGGCGATCTGTTTTCAATGGCACCAGGGTATCTCTTTTTAATAGTCCATGTTTTAGACATATTCGGACAAGTCTATCATCATCGATCGTCAACTCAACAGAATCTTTAGGTAACTCCAATATGATGGCAGTTTCAAACTCATCGGGAGCACGATCATCTCCTACTCCTCCTTCCTCTTCATCACCGAGGGAAACTTCACTATCAGAAGGTATTTCACTATTATGTGCTTCCGCTTCATAATCTGGGCCCTCATCATCCCATTCAGGGTCTGAAGGAGAGGATATGTCATCAATAGTGAGTTTCTTAGAAGTTTCTGCAACTTCTCTCTTTTCTGCTATCCTAGATGAACGTCTTTCTGCCATGATCGCTAAACTACTGAAGAAGCAATAACATAAGTTTGAGTAAGATAGCCCGTATCCCCCTGTGTACATATGTGAACTAAAGTGTGTACTACATGTGCAAAGGATGCAAAGTAAACACATGAGAGCATAATGCAAAAGCCTGACGAAGTAATAATATGATCACAATAGTCTTAAATGCTCGCTCATGTTTATAAGGCACTATCCTAATTGCTCATTAAGTTGCAGATCATGGCAAGCAACGACCGAGCCAATTGAACAGATTTTTGTGCATTAAGTTAGATGAGTTCGGTTCGGTTTGGATGTGTATTTTGGTATCAGATCGGGGGCAAAATCACGTTTCGGTTTAAAGAAAAAGTTAATGCCTTGTATGCAAATCGGATCGGTTTGGGAATTAATATTCTGAGTGGTCTGGATCGGCTTGGGTGCCCATGTTTTTCTCTCTTTGCTTTTCGTTCCGACCCGACCCAGTTGAATAAGCCTTGTTTTCATTTTTACCCTTCACTTTTCAATCCAATCCAGTTAGATGAAACCCCTATCCTCTTCACTCTTATATCTTTCCACCCGAGCCAATCCCAAAACCTCCTCTTTTCTTCTTCTTCTCCATCCTTCCTCTTCCTAAGCCAACACCAAACCCAACTTTGTGACAAGAACCAAATCAAAATCGAATGTTCATACATTGGCTTGGCAAGTATTAGGCTCTGGTCTCCTCTGTAACTGCCTCGAGATGGTGACAAGGCCATCGACGACGATGGTGATGGGAGGAGGTCATGACGTCAAGGTCAAACAAAAACTATACCCAGATTGTCCAAATTAACCACAAATCCTAACTAAAAACAAATATTACGAAGTTAATTGAGGTTATAAACCTACCTATTTGTTTGATACGAATATTAGCGTGAAAATTCTCTAAGTTTATGAGAACCAGGGTTTCGGTGTAAAACTTAGAAGACAAGAACGATAAAAGGAAAAGAAGTAAAAGAAGAAGAGCGATAGATTTATATAGGCTCGAAACGGCTCTTTGTATTCCCAGCCCTTTAATTCCGCTCGGACCGGTGTGCAAGCCCATCTATACATTAGGCCCATTGAACCAGTGGTAGGGGGACGAAAAAGAAGCCATTCGGATTGGAGACCAAACCCAGAGGGAATCATACACATTGACATAGCATACGAATCGAATTCAAAGAAAAAACAAAAAAAAGCTTATCCGGAGGAATTGCTAAACATCAAAAAGAGTTCCCAGAATTGTTTAAAAATAGAGAAGGTATTTCATACGTTTTATAGTGTATATATAAGCAAGAAGAGACATGACTTTATGAAGCAACACATCCCTACAAATGAATGGAAGCGACTATTCAACAGTTCAAGTTCAGAAACTGATGGACGGATAACGTCAAAACATGCCCCATCTTCAATAAAAGCATCCTTTGAGGGGGCAAAATGTTATCCTACTTTGCGAGTTAGGCAACACAAAGTTAAGATATCAAATATTGAAGAATACTTATTCCTAGAGAAAGCCGGACCGGATCGGATTTTCATTGCCAAGTCAAAACAGAGTGGAACGGAAAGAAGAAAAGCCTCGCCAAGATCGGATCGGTTCGGAATGAAGTGATCCGATCCCATTCTCTCTTATACAGTCGATCCGAACACATGCCCTCAAAACTGCAACTATCACACCCACGTTCCCTTAAAGTATGTAGTGGTTGGAAGGCCACGTTCCCACGTTCATCCACTAACTCAATATGCTGGCACCATCTTGTGATATCCGAACCCGCAAGTGATGGAATGGAGGCCACGTGGATCCGAACCAGAGCCATCCCAGGAGCGTTTTCACCTATAAATACACCATCAAGAGACATTTGGAAGGATCTTTTGGCATTTTCAGAACTCAAACTCCTTTACTATCTGAATTTCATCAACTTATTCAGATTACAATCATCTTTTGAATCATATTGTGAAGGAAATTGAGTGAATCAATGTATTAGATAAGTGATAATTGAGTGAAAATCGTTGTTGTAATCGCATTCAAGAGATCAATCCAAAAAGAAGAAAGTGGACGTAGGATATTTAACGCCGAACCACTATAAATTGTGTGTTTTCATCGTTTTTGATTTCATTTCAATAGAATTATTATTAGTTTGGGTGTTAAAGCCAATTTTGGATCTAACACATATGTTAGATTCATGTTTATTGGATCCAAAATAAAAGTTTACATTTACATGCCTAGTTGGATTTGTGTAATTCTATATGCTTAAGATTCGTGTTTATTGGATCCAAAATAAAAGTTTACATTTACATGCCTAGTTGGATTTATGTAATTCTAGATGCTTAAGATTCATGTTAATTGGATCCCAAAATGCAAGTTCATTGTTTTATGCCAAATTTACATGACACATGTTTAGTTAGATCCTTATTATTTTATGTTGTATGAATGGTACATGCTCCTTTCTTCCCCTTTTGTATATAAGTTAGGCTAAGTTGCGAGCCTAACATTCTGTGTTAATTTTGCGAACATATAACGGGGGTAACATTGGGAAAACCGTAAATTTCATATTATTGGCATAATTTGGCCCATAATATATGAATGATTAGGGGCATAAAGATGGTATAATTTATATACCTAAAAATTATGAACATGACCTAGTGGGTAAATGGGGCATGACTTGAATGGTAATAATTGTGGATAATTTACATATAAATATGAAAGGTAAAAATGTAAATTAAGTAAAAGACGAATATGCCTAACCCGAGGTTAGATTGAGTTACGGCGTAAGACTGCCCGGAACCGCCCGGCACATCCAGCAACCATAACAATATAGATCTAATGTGAGAGGTTAGCGCGTTAAGCCCAAAAGAACCCGAGGTTAGATTGAGTTGCGGTGTAAGACTGCTCGGAACCGACTAGCACATCCAGCGACCGCAACAACACATATCTATGTGAGTGGTTGGTGCTTTAATGAATAAATTAAAGCTAAGACAGGAATGGTAGGGTTAAGTTAATTAAAGCAACACTAAACCAATACAACATGTTAACTAAACTGATGGGTGGGGTTAGGTTAATTTGAGAACACTTAACCATTTTAACATGTTGATTAGGAAACCCTAGTAACGGAGACTCATTTCAGCAGTAACCCACATAGATGTATCATGGTACCCTGAACTAGGCAGGGTGGGGCACGATTACTGGGCTGATTATAAGCGGTCAAAACAACGGTGGGTGGTGCGTCAGTGTAGGTTCCAACGGAGTGTGGGCGTGCACATACTCCGAAGTGGAAAAAGCAGGCACTAGACATTAGTAGTTATACACTATGCATCTTGAATTGTGTCGGATTGCCACCATATGATTTAATACACTCCATGGCGGGACCAGCACAGGTAGCTACAATCAAGCAGGGGCTGAATGACGCAAGTGGTAAACGTATACGAGTAGGAGCCGATCGATAAAGGGGATCATTTATCTTAAACACATGGTAGTAGTTGAAAAACTTGTAAGTGGGTGCAGAGAAATAGAAAGGAGTGTGATATCATATTCAGTTTTATTATCTTATTTCTAGGGTACTCTCCTAGGTTCAGTTTATTCATGTCATAATCATTTTTCTTGTTTACATGCTAAATAGTCACTGGACTTGCCAGACTCATGTTTGACCTATTTTCTCTTCGTCTTCTTTTCTTCCGTCACCCCCGGTCCGCAGAGAGGGAATACTTCAGCTTAGTTCGGACCATTTCCAGCTTGAAGAGAGTAGATGTATTGCTTGGATTCTCTTTCCTTGGGCTATGGCTTTGGATACTCTCTTATTGGGGATTTATGCTGCCTTACTGTTATTTTAATGCTTCTTTATGTTTTAATTCAAGACAGAGATTTTGTTGTAATAATTTGGAAGTTACTTCGAGACAGTTGTTGTAATGTTTTAACTGAACCACGTACTTATGAAATAAATTTAGTTTTTCCGCTGTTTATATGTCTGTCTTGTAAATTATCTATGTCTTTTACCTATAATGCTCCACCGAAATTAAGGAATTCCCTTTGTGAGTGACCTTAACGAAGGTGGGGTGTTTCACTTGGTATCAGAGCTGATGGTTGCCAGATCATATAAAAATTTTGGAAACTAATTTTTGAAAAGAGGTTTAAAGAAGCATTTTCAAGAAAAAGTGTTGTTTTTATTTTAAAAGGCATAATCCCCCAAAGCCATATGCACTATCTTTTCTATCCTTTGTTTTAAATCTTTTCTTTTTTGTTTCATCATGTCTGGGGATCTTAACCTTCCAGAGGGCGTACCGGTACCTGGCTTGTTCAGAAGGTACCTAGAGGCTAGGGCTAATGATGCAAGCCCAACAGACGTTCCTCCTCCCTTAGTTGCAATTGTTCCTCCTCCCCCTCCTCCTCATGCAAATGCTTTCTCAAAGATATGTAGAGACTTTCGAGCCATGGGTGGAAAGAACTTTAATGGGACTGAGTCATTTGTCGAAGCAAGGAACTGGCTCAAAGAAATTGAGGACTTGTTTGTTATCTTTGAAGTGGATGATAGGCAGAAGATACAGTTGGTCGTATGGTTGCTTAAAGACGGAGCCTCTTATTGGTGGGAAGTTACTAATGCTGAGAGACCAGTTGAAACTTGGGAGGATTTTAGAATGAGGGTTGAAATGAAATTCCTCTCACAAGCTGAACATGGCCTATATATGGACAAGTTCTTAGCTCTCAAACAGAGAAGTATGTTGGTCAAGGAATACGTCAATCAATTCAAACAGCTGGCAAGATTCAGACTGGAGTTAGTGAACACTCCCCATAAGAAGGCTCTCCGTTTTGTTAAAGGGTTGAATGAGCCACTACACAACCTAACTATGTCCCATATACCTATGGGTGTGACTTATGAGAGACTGGTGGACATGGCACTATTACAGGAGGAAGACATGGATGGCAAGAAAGAGGAAAAGGTGGAAGTACCTCAAGATAAGAAAGTGGAGGGATCGCAGAATAAAAAGACAAATTCAAAGAAGGGCGGGAAGAACAACAAAACCCGTGACAAAAGGAAGTGTAATTTTTGTGGCATTCCTGGACATCTGATTAAGGACTGCAGAAAGAAAAAGAGGAAGAAGGGTGGTTGTTTTCACCATAGCGAGACAGGGCACATGGCTAAGGACTGCCCAAGAAAGTAAGGACAAGGACAGAGGACTGGATCTACTTCTGGAGAGCAGGTTCATGCTCTCATAGCACCTCCGCAAGAACGAGGTAGAAATATTTCTGTTGAGAGTTTAGTTTATCTTTTTGATCATCCTGTTCGTACACTCTTTGATTCTGGCGCATCGCACTCTTTTATATCTACTGCTTTAGTTGAATCTCTGCACCTAGACACCAGTATAGTACAGGATCCCTTGGTTGTTTCAAATCCAATTGGGGGCTCGGCTTATTTGTCAATGATTTTCTTGGATTTGGAAATTTCTATACTAAGTGTTGGGTTTAGATGTAATGCCTATGTTTTGGGCTTCACGGGTTATGGGTTGGGCATGGATTGGTTATCCAGTAATGGTGCCATCCTCGATTGTGAAAAGAGAGTGGTTAGACTTATGACTCGCCTCGGTAACACTCTCGAAATATCTTGTAATCCAATGAATTATGTTATGCTTAGCTACCTAGAATCTCTTGATGCGTCTGTTGAAAACTTGCAGTCTGTTAGGGTAGTCTGTGAATACTCAAATGTATTTGAAGAGGTGAAGGGCTTGCCTTCGAAGCGGGAGATAGACTTCCGCATATACCTTGTTGAAAATGCAAAACCCGTAGCTCTACCCGTTAGACACATGGATCCAAGGGAGAGGAAAGAGCTTAGCAAGCAAGTTAAAGAGCTACTCGAAAAGGGGTTTATAAGGCGGAGTATTTCTGAATGGGGTGCTCCAGTAGTGTTCGCAACCAAAGCAGATGGTTCACTTCGCCTATGCGTTGACTATAGGGAGCTAAACAAGCTGACCAAGAAGAATAGGCACCCACTTCCAAGAATAGATGACTTGTTTGATCAACTTGTAGGTGCATCAGTTTTCTGCCAACTAGATCTGGCTACTGGGTTTCATCAGCTAAGAATGGCTGAAGACAACATTGATAAGATCGCATTCAGAACCCCTGTAACGACCCGGATTTTTGGTTGATTTATTTTAATTATTTAGTATGGTTTTAAATATTGATTTTATAATATAAATGGCATTTTATTGGGTTATCGATTAAATAATCGAAATACAATTTATTTTGATAATCATCGTAATACGAGAATTTAAAATAATTCAATTCGAAGTTAGAATTAAATCAAAACAATTCAGATGATCAGTATTAATTGTATTTGAATATAGATGATAATAAAAATATTTTATATATACACATTTGAAATAAATTTCAAAAAATATTCTGTTGAGTTCAGTATAACGCTATAACATTGGAACGATGGCCGGTACGCTAAAATAGTGGTTCACGATTTTTAACTATGAACCCCGAGATATTTATAATGGATAAGATCGAAATCAAATCGAGAATCAAATCGATATCTGTTAAAAAAGAAAAAACAATATCTTTATATCGAATCAAAATCAAATCAAATTAATTAGAAAATCTTTTCAAAATAAATACAAAGATCTGTTCTGTACTTCCTGTTCTCCTCCTTCTTCTATAAAATCGCAACTATCCCTTTTTGTTCCTTTCATTAGGTTCAAGCGTCTGGAAATTTAATTAAATTGAAGCCATCACCGTTGTTTTCTTCATTCCTAAATCAACAAAACTATTTTAAGTCTTCCCCTTTCTGTTTCTTTTCTTAAGCAAATCACGAAATCCATTTACACCAAAAAAAGGGATTTCCCTTTTCCTCCATTTAATCCAAGTTAGGGCGAATTGGAAACCGTGAAGTTAGGGCGCAGTGACAAGTTTTGGAGGTTCACGAATTCAAGTTGATTTAGGGGAATTTTATTGCGGTTGTAGGTGAATCGACTGGAGCGTTGTGTGGTACTGATGGAAAGAGTGGGAGTGGAGTTCGATTATGGGCCTGGAGCTCGACAGATGTTGAACTGGGTTGAATGGTGATAATTAGCGATTGGTGCTACAGTGAGGAGATTGAGAAATTTGGGAGGATATCAGGCCTGTGATTTTGGGTGTAGGAATGGCGCTGTAATGAGTTGAATGGAAGAGGCTTAGGTTGTCGAATGTTTGTTATTATGCTGCTATAATGGTGAGGTTATAGGTCCGAAGGAAGCTCAACCGATGACGGTAAGGAAGGAACATGCTAGTTCAAGGCATAGGGCTGGAGATGTTGTGAAACACAAGTGATAAGGGTGTTTGGTTATGGTTTCTTTGAGTGTTAATGGAGTTGGAGGAGTCTTAGGACAGTAAGAAGTTGAGGATTTTTAGACAATGCAGTATGTTGCTAGGTAAAATCGGATGGCAGAATACTTGGCTGATGGAGATGCAAACTGTAGAGGAGGGGCACGATGACTAGGACAAGGAATGGTAGCAGCATTGTGGCGGTATCAAATGCAGTATATTGGTAGAATGAACATATGGTAGTTAGGAGGGAAGTCATACCGACTGAACAAGGATTTGCAGTAGCGGAAGGTATAAACAGATTTATTGGAAATGATTCAAAGGCAAAAATATGGAAATAAACCGGATGTTCGACAAAAGGAAAAATCACAGTGAGTAAATCTCACTCACCTTTTATTTAAAATTATTTTTATCAGTTAAAAATAATTGTTTGTTGCTTGTTTGGTTGCATTCAATATTTTTGTGCATCTTAAATACATTAGTTATTTAGGTTTGGTAGTTGCAATTATATATATACATATATTGGGTTGGTGGTTGGATTGATTCCCGCAGTATCATTAGCGGATGCCCGCATTACCATTAGCGGATGATTACCCTATATGCCCTACGCTATGAAAGTGGATGACCTTCATACCGCGATATCCTGCCTCGAAGCAGGATGGGTATTATTTATGTTGACTAACGTCTGTGGATGCAGGAAAAGCAGGTTGGAGGAATCCGACTGGATTCCTCAAAAATATATTATCTATTTGTTTATTTGTTTGCATATATACTGTCATATATGATGTGTTAGAAAACCTGAAATAAATAATTGGTTGTTTGGTGTACAAATATCACTGGGCCTAAGTGCTGATATTTAAAAATATCGAAAAAGGAAATTTCCAGAGTGAAAAGGGGAAATTCTATTTTTCTAAAATAGAATTTGAAATTTGAATAGAATAAAAATATTAACTTGTTTTAAAAGAATAAAAACAAGTAGTTCTTTTATAAACGAAGATTATAAATAAAGTGAAAAGAATTATCATTGGATAATTCAGAAATAAAAATACAGGTGTGAAATTGAAAAGGGAAATCTATTTTCCAAAGGTAGAAATATCAATTTCAAAAGAAATTGAAATCGAGACTTGTTTAAGAATTTGAATAAGAAAATTCAAATAGAAATTGAATATAGAAATTCAAATGGAATTCAAATATAGAATTTGAATATAGAAAATATAATGGAAATTCAAATATAGAATTTGAATATGGAAAGGGAAATGGAATTTGAATATAGAAATTTTAAATATAGAATTCGAATATAGAAATTCAAATGGAGTTTGAATATAGAGAATTTGAAATAGAATTTCAATATGAAATTCAAATAAAGTTGAAAGGGGAATTTGAATATATAGAATTTGAATAGAATTTGAATATATAGAATTTGAATATAGAATTTGGCTAGAATTGGACTCGAATTTGAATATAGAATTTGACAAGAATTTGGATATAGAACTTGAATAAAATTTGAATATACATAATTTAAAGAGAATTGAATAAAATTTGAATAGAATTGAAATGGAATTCAAATATAGAAATTTCAAAGAGATTTGAAAATAGAATTTGAAAATAGAATTTGAAAATAGAAATTTCAAATAGAATTTGAAAATAGAAAGTTGAAATCATTTCGAAATGTGGATTTTTAAATAGAATAGAAATAAATCCAAAGGATTTATAATTTATAAAAGGAATTGAAATTAAATATAGAAGATCGAAATATAAATGAATTTATTACTGAATAAGGAAAAATCGACAATTTTAGAAGATTGGAAATAGCACGTTGAATTGGGAAAATTGATTTGATATATATTAAAAATATATCAGAATGGAGTTGAATTTATTATAGACAAAGTTTAAATGTTTATATTTATAAATATAATTAAAATGAACTCGCCGCAGCACGGCAGTTCGTAAATGGTCGTTTCGAACTTCAATTGAGTATACAGAACTCAATTGAAGTCGAAATTCTTTGAAACAAGAAACGTCAGGACCGATTTGATAATAGTTTTCTAATGGAGGAGAAAAATCTGGATTTCGTCGAATAAATTTTGAGTTATATCAAAATCAAATTTTCAGAAAAACAGCGCCATAACCATTTAAAAACCATAACGGTTTATTTAATTTTATAAAAGGATTTTAAGCGAATAAAATCCGAATTTCTATTTGGAAAATTTCAGATTTGAGTTGTAGATTATATATGAACTCAAGTGGAGTAATGAATTGATTTTTAAAACAGAAATTAGATTTTTGATTATTGAATAGAATTAACTAATTTGAATAGTAATTAGTTAATCAGATTTTGAATTGATATTGGGTTTTGAATAAGTGAATTCGATTTGAAAATTTATATTCGAAATCAAAAAGGAAACTAGAATTGAAATTGAAATTCAATTTGGTTATGAGCAAGTTAAATATTTTGTTTGAACATGTTATGTTCAAACAAAGAAGTGAAATAGGCAAAATAGCTAATTAAAGAATAAATGAGTGAAACTGAATTCAAACGATTGGATTGAGTTGAATTGAAAACAAGTGAGCATGTGTTAGACAGGTATGGAATGGAGTATATGAAGATTTTAATTTATGTGCCTGACAAAAAGGTACATGTTTAAATTCATATATGAGATTTTATGCGCCGTATCGGCAAGCCGCTTGGCTTTTTCTTTTTCTTTTGGATTGGCGAGGGCCATGGGAGGCTATTTGAAATATCCCGATGCTCCCGGTACAAGGGAGGTTATGGCAAATTTTTCCTGGAGTTTAAGGAGTTAGAATATTTTTAAGAAAAATTTGATAGTTACAAATAAATGTATCGATATATACAGAATTCGATAAGGAAACGAATTTAAAAATAGAATATTATAACCAAAAAGGAAATTGATAGGCTGCTAATTAAAAGAGAAACATATATACGTTTAAAAATGAATAATTGGTTTTTATAATGTTGATTATTCGAGGTAAGTGGTTTTGTCTGTTTTGAAGTTAATGATGTTTTCAGACAAGGTCTGAGTGGTAATTTTACCCGAACTTGATTGATTTCATTTTTTATCGAAAAATAGCAAGACCCAGTCTCGAAGAGAAGTGTTTGAATAATAGTTAGTTGAATAAAATATTTTGGGTTGTTGTAACGATGCTTACATAACATTCGTTTTAATCCAAGTGATGGAATTTTGGAAATATAACAGTAAATATTTCCTGAGTATAATTAAAGTAATCGGGAAAGAGATAAGTTATTGAGATTGTTTTTTCTAAAATACAAATAGAATATATTTTCTAGCTATAGAAAATAAAAGAAGGCGAGATATAGAAATGTTTTCCAAATAGCGTAAGAGGCCAAGATGATTATCGAAATTATTTGGTTAACAAATATTGATAGAGAAAGAGAGAAGTGAATTAATTAATGAAATATTAATTAACAACCCCAGTGATTGATTGATGTTATGGGTGAATGGATGTTTGTTTATTTTTCTTCGATAGTTAAAGAACCGACTATCGAAGTGTTTGCCAATATCGTTGTCAATATGGAGAGACCGGTTGGATTATTATCCGTGAACCACTCTGTATTGGCAGTAGCGTTGTGAATCAGATTATACGAAGGTAATCGAAGACGGTGTAAAGTGCAAGGGCTTTTTCTATTAATAGAAATTGTGCCTTCGGTTTCGTTCAGTCCCAGAACGAATGTATATGGACGAATGTCTGACAAAGTATTTCCAATGATCGAATATGTTGTTCTGTACAAATATATATGGTGGCAACGGAATTATTCCCTTAGCATAATATCCAGAATATATTTGTGCAAATCAATAAATGATTAATGGATCTGATAATGTGGCATTCAAAGTGATTGTGTTATCAATGAATGGCAAGTAAGCGTAGCCTCAGGCCACAACAACCGGGAAATGACATAAATCGGACATGTAGGGATCAATTTCTGATCGCGTAGCTTCATAATAATTCAGTAAAGCTTCTGCATAATTTCCTTCGGATTGAGCGGACATCCGGTACGGTCGTTCATTTATTTTATTCAAAAAATCTCCGCTCCAGAACCGTACGTGAGATTTTCATCTCATACGGTGGGTCACTCCCATTAGGGTTCTAGACATTCATTTAATTTCTTATTCTATTCGATGCTGTCCCATTCGGGAAACGGTTGCTGATCCCAACCGTTGGTGATATACATTCGATACACTCAAGCGAAATGAGTGGTCGGTCATGTGTGGGCCGGGTTGCAAGACGTTCTTGTTGAACCTAGTGTATTCCTCTCTAGAGATACACTATCGGAAGGTGGTTCCATACCTTGTCATGTTGGAAATCCAATCTCCAATAAGCGCTCCGCGGTTTTTGATTTTATACTATATATGGAGCGTGAGATGCAAGCGTTCCGCTCGATTCTATTTATTTGACGTAGACATTATTATAATATCACTGGATTTTTGTATCAAAGTGTTTTGGGTTATAGTAAGGTAAAAACCATCCATGTTTATGTGTGCGCTGGTCTTACTATTATCTTTTCTTTTGAAAAGATTTTGAAAGTTAAACAATTGGTTGGAGTTTACTCACACCAGTCCCAGGACTGACCCAGAGTTTATTTTGTTTTTGTTTCCCTAAACTCTTGGGTGCCCAAATTTGTACAGGCAGTCAAGAAATCGGGATTTTTCAGATTCACTTCGAAGAAGCTGGAAGCAGGAGGCTTCACCAGTTAGATATAGATTATCATATTTCCGTTGTGTACTATGTTGTATTTGGAAACAGGAGTTTATAACTGTTCCAGGAATAACGGTTGTGTTCTGATGATGGTATGTATATAAAGTTACTGATTTGTATTTCAAAAGTTATGTTATATATTATATTTTATTCGTTCCGCTGTGAGTTTGTGATCTTCATTTTCTTCTATTCTAATATTTCTTTCCTTATATTTCTTATCCTCTAACTTCTTTCTAATAATTGTTCGTATTTCTGTGCAATTTGGGTTGGACGTGTGGTGTTATTAGTCAACTCAGATAGTACGGATTTGCGGGCCATTACAATTGGTATCGGAGCTTAGGTTGAGCGAATACCGAGGCTTTGGTGGGATGTGTTCATTAGAGATAGGGTCAGTAGTACCGTAGAATGAGTTGAGTGTATATATACGAGAGCGCGTATATGTAAATTGATAAAAAATTTGTTTTATATTGTGCTGGCTAGTCCATTGAGCTGTTTATGAATTCTGATCGAATTGTGGGACGCCACGACGTCGATAAGAGTTTGTAAATACTTGAACAGAAGATTGAACATGATATTGTTTTAAGGTGGGTGAATGAAATTATTTTACCCAAAATTCTATTTTGATATAGGAAGAATAATTTTTGAAATTATTATAATATACGGATGTATTGTTTGTTATTATTATAATTAAATAAGATTATAAAATTTGAATAGTTATATATAACCAAATAAAATTTGTATGTGAATGAATTATACAATTGAAATGAATTAAAATTGAATTCAAACCAGAATTTGGAATTTTAAATCCTGGGAAGTTGGAAAATATCTTTCAAAGTTATTTAAATAATATAGCTTTGTGTTAGAAGGATTTTTGAATAAAAATCATTTTGAATGGATTTCGAAAGTGATAAAGCATTAAACTCACTTCAGTCGCTAAAAAATAATTCTGATAATGATTGCAGCATTATCGGTGTTCATTTTCGAGTTCTAAGTGATGAATTGCTACCGTAGAAAAGATTTTGATGAAAATTTGTTTGAAGGAAAACAAATTGGTTTGAAAATCAAATGTTTTGAAGTTGAGATGGAAATAAATATATGTATATATTTATGTGATTTCGAAAGGATTTAAAATGAAATCCCAGGAATGCGAATGTGGAAATTTAAATGAATCAAAGTGAATAAACTGAATCTGAATCAAGTTGAATGAATTAGAATGCATATGAAAGAAAGCCAAAAGTTTTGGTGGAATTAAATTTGTTGAAATATGAGGAGTTGAGTTTCAACATAAGTGAGATTTTGAAAAGTAATGGATTTGCACCATTTTTCCTACCTTAGCAATTTTGAGGACGAAATTATTTTAAGGAGAGAAGAATGTAACGACCCAGATTTTTGGTCGATTTATTTTAAATATTTAGTATGGTTTTAAATATTGAATTTATAATATAAATGGTATTTTATTGGGTTATCGATTAAATAGTCGAAATATGATTTATTTTGATAATCATCGTAATACGAGAATTTAAAATAATTCAATTCGAAGTTAGAATTAAATCGAAACAATTCAGATGATCAGTATTAATTGTATTTGAATATAGATGATAATAAAAATATTTTATTATCAGAGAATTTATTTGTTTTTGAATTTAAAGTATATTATATCAATTTAATATGGTTATTTTATATATACACATTCGAAATAAATTTCAGAAAATATTCTGTTGAGTTCAGTATAACACTATAACATTGGAACGACGGTCGGTACGCTAAAATAGCGGTTCACTATTTTTAACTGTGAACCCCGAGATATTTATAATGGATAAGATCGAAATCAAATCGAGAATCAAATCGAGAATCAAATCGAACATCTGTTTAAAAAGAATAAAAAAATCTCTTTGTATCGAATCAAAATCAAATCAAATTAATTAGAAAATCTTTTCAAAATAAATACAAAGATCTGCTGTGTACTTCCTGTCCCCCTCCTTCTTCTATATAATCGCAACTATCCCTTTTTGTTCCTCTCATTAGGTTCAAGCTTCTGGAAATTTAATTAAATTGATGCCATCACCGTTGTTTTCTGCAGTCCTAAATCCACAAAACTATTTCATGTCTTCCCCTTTCTGTTTCTTTTCTTAAGCAAATCGCGAAATCCATTTACACCAAGAAAAAGGGTTTTCCCTTTTCCTCCATTTTATCCAAATCATTTGTAGAAGACCGTCCCTCCTCTTAATCATTTCTCCCCTCCTTTATCATTCAAAATCGAATCTGAAGTTCAAATTTAGGGGCGAGACTTAGGGTTCTTGTGAAGCAAACGAAGCGTGAGAGGTTAAGGGAAAGGTTTGGGTTTTTGAACGAAGCAAGGTGTTTGATTGTGCGGTGGACGTGGAGTGTGAATTGGAAACCGTGAAGTTAGGGCGCAGTGACGAGTTCTGGAGGTTCACAAATTCAAGTTGATTTAGGGGAATTTTATTGCGGTTGTAGGAGAAGCGACTGGAGCGTTGTGTGGTACTGATGGAAAGAGTGGGAATGGAGTTCGATTATGGGACTGGAGCTCGACAGATGTTGAACTGGGTTGAACGGTGATAAATAGGGATTGGTGCTACAGTGAGGAGATTGAGAAATTTGGGAGGATATCAGGCCTGTGATTTTGGGTGTAGGAATGGCGTTGTAATGAGTTGAATGGAAGAGGCTTAGGCAGTCGAATGTTTGCTGTTATGCTGCTATAATGGTGAGGTTATAGGTCCGATTGAAGCTCAACCGATGACGGTAAGTAAGGAACAAGCTGGTTCAAGGCATAGGGCTGGAGATGTGGTGAAACACAAGTGATAAGGGTGTTTGGTATGGTTTCTTTCAGTGCTAATGGAGCTGGAGGAGTCTCAGGACATTAATAAGTTGAGGATTTTTAGATAATGCAGTCTGTTGCTAGGGAAATCGGATGGCAGAATACTTGGCTGATGGAGATGCTAACTATAGAGGAGGGGCACGATAACTAGGACAGGAAATGGTAGCAGCATTGCGGTGGTATCAAATGCAGTATATTGGTAGAATGATCCTATGGTAGTTAGGAGGGAAGTCATGCCGACTGAACAAGGATTTGCAGTAGCGGAAGGTATAAACAGATTTATTGGAAATGATTCAAAGGCGAAAATATGGAAACAAACCGAATATTTGACAAAAGGAAAAATCACGGTGTGTAAACCTCACTCACCTTTTATTTAAAATTATTTTTATCTGTTAAAAATAATTGTTTGTTGCTTGTTTGGTTGCATTCAATATTTTTGTGCATCTTAAATACATTAGTTATTTAGGTTTGGTTGTTGCTGTTATATATATATATATATATATATATATATATATATATATATATTGGGTCGGTGGTTGGATTGATTCCCGCAGTATCATTAGCGGATGCCCGCATTACCATTAGCGGATGATTACCCTATACGCCCCCACGCTATGATAGTGGATGACCTTCATACCGCGATATCCTACCTCGAAGCAGGATGGGTATTATTTATGTTGACTAACATCTGTGGATGCAGGAAAACCAGGTTGGAGGAATCCGACTGGATTCCTCAAAAATATATTATCTGTTTGTTTATTTGTTTGCATATATACTGTCATATATGATGTGTTAGAAAACCAGAAATAAATAATTGGTTGTTTGGTGTTTAAATATCACTGGGCCTAAGTGTTGATATTTAAAAATATCGAAAAAGGAAATTTCCATAGTGAAAAGGGGAAATTCTATTTTTCTAAAATATAATTTGAAATTTGAATAGAATAAAAATATTAACTTATTTTAAAAGAATAAAAACAAGTAGTTCTTTTATAAACAAAGATTATAAATAAAGTGAAAAGAATTATCATTGGATAATTCAGAAATAAAAATACAGGTGTGAAATTGAAAAGGGAAATCTATTTTCCAAAGGTAGAAATATCTATTTCAAAAGAAATTGAAATCGAGACTTGTTTAAGAATTTGAATAAGAAAATTCAAATAGAAATTGAATACAGAAATTCAAATGGAATTCAAATATAGAATTTGAATATAGAAAATATAATGGAAATTCAAATACAGAATTTGAATACAGAAAGGGAAATGAAATTTGAATAAAGAAATTTTAAATATAGAATTCGAATATAGAAATTCAAATGGAGTTTGAATATAGAGAATGTGAAATAGAATTTCAATATGAAATTCAAATAAAGTTGAAAGGGGAATTTGAATATATAGAATTTGACTCGAATTTGTATATAGAATTTGGCTAGAATTTGAATATAGAATTGGACTAGAATTTGAATATAGAATTTGACTAGAATTTGAATATAGAATTTGACTAGAATTTGAATAGAATTTGGATATAGAACTTGAATAAAATTTGAATATACAAAATTTAAATAGAATTGAATAGAATTTGAATAGAATTGAAATGGAATTCGGATATGGAAATTTCAAAGAGATTTGAAAATAGAAATTGAAAATAGAAATTTCAAATAGAATTTGAAAATAGAAATTTGAAATCATTTCGAAATGGGAACGACGAAATATATTTCGAAATCTGGATTTTTAAACAGAATAGAAATAAATCCAAAGGATTTATAATTTATAAAAGGAATTGAAATTAAATATAAAAGATCGAAATATTAATGAATTTATTACTGAATAAGGAAAAATCGACAATTTTAGAAGATTGGAAATAGCACGTTGAATTGGGAAAAATTGATTTGATATATATATATATATATTAAAAATATATCAGAATCGAGTTGAATTTATTATATACGAAGTTTAAACATTTATATTTATAAATATAATTAAAACGAACTCGCCGCAGCACGGTAGTTCGTAAACGGTCGTTTTGAACTTCAATTGAGTATACAGAACTCAATTGAAGTCGGAATTCTTTGAAACAAGAAACGTCAGGACCGATTTGATAATAGTTTTCTAATGGAGGAGAAAAATCTGGATTTCGTCGAATGAATTTTGAGTTATATCAAAATCAAATTTTCAGAAAAATAGCGCCACAACCATTTAAAAACCATAACGGTTTATTTAATTTTATAAAAGGATTTTAAGCGAATAAAAACCGAATTTCTATTTAGAAATTTTCAGATTTGAGTTGTAGATTATATATGAACTCAAGTGGAGTAATGAATTGATTTTTGAAACAGAAATCAGATTTTTGATTATTGAATAGAATTAACTAATTTGAATAGTAATTAGTTAATGAGATTTTGAATTGATATTGGGCTTTGAATAAGTGAATTCGATTTGAAAATTTATATCCGAAATCAAAATGGAACTAGAATTGAAACAGAAATTCAATTTGGTTATGAGCAAGTTAAATATTTTTTTTGAACATGTTATGTTCAAACAAAGAAGTGAAATAGGCAAAATAGCTAATTAAAGAATAAATGAGTGAAACTGAATTCAAATGATTGGATTGAGTTGAATTGAATTGAAAACAGGTGAGCATATGTTAGACAGGTATGGGATGGAGTATATGAAGATTTTAGTTTATGTGCCTGACAAAAAGTTACATGTTTAAATTCATATATGAGATTTTATGCGCCGTATCGGCAAGCCGCTTGGCTTTTCCTTTTTCTTTTTGATTGGTGAGGGCCATGGGAGGCTATTTGAAATATCCCGTTGCTCCCGGTACAAGGGAGGTTATGGCGATTTTTTCCGAAAATTTAAGGAGTTAGAATATTTTTAAGAAAAATTTGATAGTTACTGAAACACCCCACCTCCATTAAGGTCACTCACAAAGGGAATGCCTTAACTTTGGTGGAGGTTTATAAGTAAAAGTCACAGATAAACACAAGACAGATATAAATACACATATTTTAAATAGCGGAAAACAACAGGCTTTTATTTCATCAACACGTGTTCATACAAAACATTTCCATAATTGTCTCAAAATACTTTCAACATTACAACCTCATTACTGTCTTGATTATTAAAGAAGCATAAAACATAAATAAAGTAACAAAAATCCCCATAGTGATATCCAAAGCCATAATCTGAGCAAAAGAGATCCAAACCATACGTCTACGATCTAGAAGATTGCAAAAGAGTCTGACTAAGCTGGGTTGTTTCCTCCCTGTGAACCTGGGGGGGGGGACGAAAGAAAAGAAGACAAAAAGAAAATAGAGTCAGACATAAAGCCTGAGTAAATCTAGTGGCTCTTCAATATGTGAATAAGAAAAAGGGCATGATAGATATAAACTGAAAATAGGAAAGTATCACAAGCTAAGGAAGTGTCGTTTAGAATCGAATGTACTATCGCACCCACACTATATCTCTGCACCTACTTGAGCTTATTCTAGCTGGCACCCCATGCTGAGGGTGAAGTGATCCCCATTTTCTAAAGATCGGCTCCTACTCGTATAAACATGTGTCATACGGATCCCAAGAATTGTAGATACCTATGATGGTCCCACCATGGGGTGTATCAAGACCCATGGTGGCGGCCCCGACACAATTCTAGAATACATAGGTTATACTACTGGAGCCCCCAGTGCCCTGTTTGTCGTCTTCGAAGTGCGTGCATGCCCGCACTCCGTTAGAACCCACACTGTTGCACCCACCGCCGTCGCTTTGACCGCTTACAATCAGCCTAGTAATCGTGCCCCACCCTGCCTAGTTTCAGGGTATCATGATACCTAACTTGGGTTACTGGTGAAACGGGTCCCTCGTTACTAGGGTTTTCTAGTCAAACATGTTAAGTGGTTAAGTGTCTGTATTTACCTAATCTTACCCATCAATTCTTGTTAACATGTTGAATTTGGTTAAGTGTTTTTGGTTGACTTAACCCTACCATCTGTCCTTAGCCTCTTAAAGCACCGAACACTCACATTAGACAGATATTGCTACGGTTAATGGATGTGCCGGTCGGTTCCGGGCAGGTTTACACCGTAGCTCAGTCTAACCTTGGGTCCTTATTGGGCTCAATGCTTAACCACCCATATTGGATAGGTATTGTTGTGACTACTGGACAGCCGGGCGGGTCCGGGCAGGTTTATGTCACAACTCAATCCAACCTCGAGTTAAGCATACCGTGTTTTCTAAATTTACATATTCTTCACTTCTCAATTTTATATGTAAATGTCATGTCCTTTATTCTTGGTTATAACAATTCATACCACTTAATTGTCATTGTCGTTGGCATGTGCCAAACATGCCAACATATATTTTTCATGTTTTACACCCAACGTTATTACCCCCGTTTGTACGTTCGCAACATTATAACAAATGTTGGGCTCGACACAATTCAGCCCAACTTTATAAACGTGAGAAAAGGGGAAATCAAGAACATGTAATATTTTACAATACATAAAGGTGTGTGGCGCATGAACTTGCAATTTAGCGATTCAACTAACATAAATTATGGGTCATGTGAACTTGCATTCAAATCAGAGTATAACTAAGTAGGTGTCATATGAAATGGCATAGTTTAGGCTTATACAAACTTGGGTTTAATCATGTTTAACTTGGCATAATGTCAACCACAAAACTAACATGTTGTATATTCACCAAAATATCCAATTTTAACATCTAATCATATAGCCTATTTCAACATGAATTTGCATAGTTTATGTAACCCAAACGGTACTTAACATAGATCCAATTATACTTGCAAATAAACATAAGAATGTGTTCATAGGTTTTGAGTCATGTAGGCATAAAAGGTCTCAAATCTAGAACATGTTTACATAAGCTTTAACTTAGACTTAGGGAATGTATATAGTCCATGCCATCGACATAAACATAAAGGGATCAATTACTAGTTTTTGCCACAACTTGCTAGTGCAATTATTTTCATATACAAATGTCCAATAGGCTTGCATCAATCAATTTATGCCACAAATATCAATACACAAGTCATGACAGAATTATTACAATACACAGAATTCATATCATTATTATACAATAACACAATTCTATTTTCATTTACATCGAACCTCATCACAGTTTTATTCATATTCTGAAAGATCACTATACTTACAACGAATGCAGAATCTTGAATTCTGAATTCTGAAATTGAGATGCGTTCCTTTGGGTAGATTATATAACGTTGCGTTGAATAATTTGATTAATCTTTAGTTCTCTTCTTAATTTTATTCGTCTCTAAGCTCCTCTCTCTTGACGGCTACGCTCAATTCCTTCCTGGCAGCATGACGACTCCATTCTTATTTTTTTTGTGAATTTTAGTTGAGACTTAGGGTGTATATATAGATTTTTAGATTGTTTTGAGCCGTCAGATGAAGACATGAGGAATCTAGACCATAAAAAGTCCAAAGAGCCAATCAAGAGGTGACATGTCAACCCTAATGACACACCAAGCCACATAAATTCGAGCCAGAGCCAGACCCAGCCAGCCAGGTCGACCAGGTAGGTCGACTGGCAGGTCGACACCTAGGTCAACACTATGGTCGACCTGGGGGTGACCAGGTCGACACCATGGTCGACCCTATGGTCGACCTGGTCCCTGGGCGGGAATTTTCCCGCCCAACCCAGTTTGAGCTTATTTTTCGAATTTTGAATTTGAAACCGAGCTGTTTGAATTTTAAATTTTATTCTGAAACTTCTGAAGGTCATAACTCCTTCATACGGAGTCCGATTTACGCAAACTCGGACTCTATCGCAAGCAGAATTCCGAGACGAACGTAATGGCGCAACCCGTTTACCTTAATTCTTTCATTTAGAATTAATTACACTTTAGTTTGTGAAGCTTAATGTTATAGAATTCACGAGGTGTTACATTCTCCCCCTCTTAAAATGATTTCGTTCCCGAAATCTTCAAGTTAGGAAGAATGTATATCCTACCATCCAACCGTCCATCTACTCAACCAAGAAACACAGGCGTCCACTGTCCTTAAAAGACTTCTAATGCTTTATGATCATATGCATAGTGTGTGTACATGTCCTTGTCTAATGTAGAAATCAGGCGGTCTACTGATTCAGTTGACCTCCTTAATGCGAATCATGTAAGTGTCATGAATCCATTATGTATGCAATTTTTTTTCCTACTCATAATTCTACATGAGTGCACAACTATTCATACAAATGCGACAACCATATGACAGCATATCAAGTTTCAACCATATACAAATGAGAATACATATATGCATATGCAACATGAAGTGACTGAGCCAATCTAAAACCTAGGGTGTGTCTGTATATGCATCCACGAGCAACCACTAGCAATCACTAGCAACCATTTGCAGCCATCGTCCATAACATGTTTTCAAATACATGTTTGCATCCATTTGTTTTCTACCTAAGGAGTTAGGAAAAGGACCGAGGAAATATACCTAAAAAGATAGATAAAGCATAACTTAAGGAAAAAGAGAGATCAAAGATGTACCCTAAAAAATAAAAGGGTAGGTTGCACGTATTCTATCCTCAGTTTCCCAAGTTGCGTCTTCCTCGGCGTCGCTCCACTGAACCTTAACGAGCTTGACTTCACGGTTGCGTAGCTTTTTGATTTCGGTTTCTATGATTTGAGTTGGAACTCTCCTCACTGTTGCTTCGCGTTCCACTTCGGCTTCTTCTAGAATGCTTGGCTCCACCACTTCCACCGATTCATGTAGACATTTTCGGAGATGAGAAACGTGAAAGACGTTGTGAATTCCAACCAATCTTTCAGGCAGATCTACTCTATAAGCCATTTTCCCAATCTTCTCGATGATAGGAAACGGTCCTACAAATCTTGGTGCTAGCTTTCCTACAGATCCAAAGCGAACGACGTTCCTTAAAGGGGATACCTTAAGGAAAACCCTGTCCCCAACCTCAAATTCAAGGTCAGTCCTTCTTTTGTCGGCGTAGGATTTATGTCTGTCTTGGGCAGTCTTCATTCTCCTTCGTATCAAGTCCACTTTTTCTGAAGTCTCTCTGATCATGCCTAGCCCAAGTATAATCTTGTCAGTGGACTCCCACCAACAAGCTGGTGATCGGCAAGGTCTTCCATACAAAGCTTCGAAGGGCGCCATACCGATGGTGGCTTGGTAATTGTTGTTATAGGCGAATTCCACTAAAGGAAGGTGATCCTCCCAAGTTCCTCCGAAGTCAAGAACACACAACATTAGAAGATCTTATAGTACCCTATTCACCCTTTCTGTCTGACCGTCAGTTTAGGGGTGATAGGCCGTGCTCAAACATAACTGTGTGCCGACAGCTTCTTGTAGACTCCGCCAAAATTCGCTCGTGAAGATGGGGTCTCTGTCACTCACTATGCTGGAGGGTATTCCATGGAGTCGAACTATTTCCTTGAGATAAAGAGAAGCTAGTGACGAAGCAGTCCTTCTACTCTTGATAGGTATAAAGTGGGCGCTTTTAGTAATCCTGTCCACTATTACCCAAATGCTAGTATTGCCTCTTCTTGACCTAGGCAACCCGTCAATGAAGTCCATTGAAATGCTATCCCACTTCCATTGTGGGACTTCTAGACGATGTAGTAGTCCTCCAGGTTTCTTCTGTTCCGCCTTGACCTGTTGGCAGGTCATGCACTTAGAAACGAAATCTTCCACGTCCTTCTTCATGCCGCTCCAAAAGAAAGTTATTTTTATATCCTTGTACATCTTATCACCGCCAGGGTGTATAGTCATCTTGGAATGATGTGCCTCCTCGAGAACCTTCTTCACAAAATCCCTAGCTTGTGGGACGCATAGTCTTTCATCTCGCCTCAGCCAACCCTTATCATCGATGGAATATCTATTGAGGTGACTGGAAGTTTTACCCTTAATTAGCTTATCAACCACTTCAACTAGCAGAGGGTCTTCACGTTGTGCAGCCCCTATTGAGTCCAAGAGAGTAGGGCGTACTTCGAGATATGCTAACAAACCCGGTACAAAATCCGAGGAGGGCCTAAAGTTAAAACTGGCTATATACTCCAAGCTTTGCCTTTCCACAAAGAGAGGGCATAAGGTCAGTTTCTTTCAGCTCAACGCGTCTGCTACTACGTTGCCTTTGCCGGGAGTATAGGAAATTTCAAAATCATACGAGGCAAGAAACTCCATCCATCTTTGTTGCCTCAAGTTAAGATCCTTCTGCGAGAAGAGATATTTCAACGATTTATGGTCAGTGTATAATTCAAACTTCTCACCTAGGAGATAATGGCGCCAAGACTTAAGCGCAAAGACGATGGAGGCCAACTCAAGATCGTGGGTTGGGTAGTTCTTTTCGTGCACTTTCAATTCTCTTCCACTATAAGCTACTACCCTCCGCTCTTGCATCAGAACAATGCCTAGCCCCGTACCATAAGCATCCGTATATACTGTGAACATTTTCCTTCCATCTGGCAAAATCAGAACGGGGGCTGTTGTGAGAGGCCTTTTTAATCGTTGGAAAGCAAATTCGTAGTCCAAATCCCAAGTGAACGCCAGATTCTTCTTTGTTAGCCTTGTGAGTGGAGCTGCGATCTTCGCGAAATCCCTAATGAACTTTCGGTAAAAACCAGCTAGCCCAAGAAAGCTTCGAACTTCGGTTGCATTTCTTGGTGTCTTCCAATCCTGCACTGCCACCACTTTCGCGGGGTCCACAGCCAACCCCTCTGTGGACACTATATGCCCCAGAAATCTTACCTCCTTTCTCCAAAAGTGGCACTTGGAGAATTTGGCTTTTAGCTGATGTGCACGGAGAGTATCCATGATCTCTTTCAGATGTTGAGCATGTTCTTCCTCATTCTTTGAGAAGATCAAAATATCATCTATGAAGACCACCACGAACTTATTGAGGAATTCGCTGAACACCCTGCTCATCAGGTCTACGAAATAAGCGGGTGCGTTTGTCAAGACGAAAGGCATGACAAGCCACTCGAAGAAACCGTCTGGGGTTCTGAACGCTGTTTTATCAATGCTGTCTTCAGCTACTCTTAGCTGACGGAACCCGGTTGCCAGATCAAGTTGGGAGAAGACCGTCGCACCTACAAGCTGATCAAACAAATCGTCGATTCGGGGAAGAGGGTGCCTATTTTTCTTGGTCAATTTGTTTAATTCCCTATAGTCGACGCAAAGGCGAAGCGAACCGTCCGCTTTGGTTGTGAACACCACTGGAGCACCCCATTCCGAAATGCTCCGTCTAATGAACCCCTTTTCGAGAAGTTCTTTAACCTACTTACTGAGCTCCTTTCTCTCCTTTGGAGCCATGTGTCTGACAGGTAAAGCTACAGGCTTTGCATTATCCACAAGATATATGCGGAAGTCTATTTCCCGCCTCGGAGGTAAGCCCTTCAACTCCTCAAAGACATCCGGATATTCCCGGACTACTCTAACTGACTGCAAATTTTTATCAGAAGCATCAAGCGACTCTAGATAACTAAGCATAACAGCATTTAAGGGATTACAAGAAATCTCTAGAGTGTTACCAAGCCGAGTCAAAAGTCTAACTACTCTTTTCTCACAATCAAGAATGGCACCATTACTGGATAACCAGTCCATGCCTAAGATCAAACCATATTCCGAGAAGCCTAAAACAAAGGCATTACAACTAAACTCAACGCTGAGAATAGAGATTTTCAAACCCAAACAAACCATTGGCAAGTAAGCGGAGCCCCCAATTGGATTTGAAAATACTAAGGGATCTTCTACCATACTAGTGTCTAGATACAAAGATTCTACTAAGGCAGATGAAATAAAAGAGTATGATGCGCTAGAGTCAAAAAGTGTGCGAACTGGATGATCATAAAGATAGACTACACTTTCTACAGAAATATTACTACCTCGTTCCTGTGGAGGTGCTACCAGTGCATGAACTTGACCTCCTGAAGTGGATCCAGCCTTCTGTCCCTGCCCTCGCTTCTTTGGGCAGTCCTTAGCCAAGTGCCCAGTCTCTCCACAATGGAAGCACCCACCCATCTTCGCTTTCCTCTTTCGGCAGTCTTTCGATATATGTCCAACAATGCCACATAAATTGCACTTTCTCCTCTCACGGGGCTTATTATTCTTCCCTCCTTTCTTGAAGTCTATTTTCTTAGCTTGTAGACCCTCTTTCTTTTCTTCCTTAGTCTCTTTCTTGTCGTTGTCTTCCTCGTATAGCAATGCCATGTCCACCAAGCTTTCATAAGTCGCTCCCGTGGATACATGGGTCATAGCAAGGCTGTGTAGAGGCTCATTCAAACCTTTGACGAAGCGAAGTGCCTTCTTTTGTTGGGTGTTTACTAAGTCCAACCCAAATTTGGCTAGCTGATTAAACTGATTGACGTACTACCTGATCGTCATGCTCCCCTGTTTAAGAGTTAGGAACTTCTCCATTTGCATGCTTCTTTCAGCTTGGGGGAGGAATTTCATCTCAAATCTTGTCCTAAAATCTTCCCATGTTTCTGCTGGCCTCTGAGCATTGGTAATCTCCCACCAATAGGAAGCTTCATCTTTAAACAACTACACTGCTAGCTATATCTTTTGCCTGTCATCAACTCCGAAGATGACAAACAGATCCTCAGTCTCTTTTAGCCAGTTTCTTGCTCCTACAAAGGATTCTGTCCCATAAAAGTCTTTTCCACCCATAGCCTTGAAGTCTCTGCAAGTTTTTGTGAAGGCATTTCCACGAGGAGGAGGAGGAACCGCGACCACTGGAGGAGGAATGTCTGCTGGGCCTGCGCCATTGGCCCTTGCTTCTAAGTACCTCCTAAACCAGCCGGGTATCGGTACTCCTTCTGGAAGGTTAAGGTCTCCAGACATGCTGAAACAGAAAGGAAAGATTCAAAACGAAGGATAGAGAGAGATAGTGCACATGGCTTTGGGGGATTATGCCTTTTAAAATATCAAAACTTTTCTTGAAAATATGCTTCTTTAAACTTCTTTTTGAAAATAGTTTTAAAAACTTTTATCTAGTCTGGTAAACCTATGCTCTGATACCAAGTGAAACACCCCACCTCTATTAAGGTCACTCACAAAGGGAATGCCTTAACTTTGGTGGAGGTTTATAAGTAAAAGTCATAGATAAACACAAGACAAATATAAATAAACAAATTTTAAACAGCGGAAAACAACAGGCTTTTATTTCATCAACACGTATTCATACAAAACATTTCCATAATTGTCTCAAAATACTTCCAACATTACAACCTCATTACTGTCTTGATTATTAAAGAAGCATAAAACATAAATAAAGTAACAAAAATCCCCATAGTGATATCCAAAGCCATAATCCGAGCAAAAGAGATCCAAACCATACGTCTACGGTCTTCAATTTTGCAAAAGAGTCTGACTAAGCTGGGTTGTTTCCTCCCTGTGAAACCGGGGGGGGGGGACGAAAGAAAAGAAGACGAAAAGAAAATAGAGTCAAACATAAAGCCTGAGTAAATTTAGTGACTCTTCAATATGTGAATAAGAAAAAGGGCATGATAGATATAAACTGAAAACAGGAAAGTATCACAAGCTAAGGAAGTGTCGTTTAGAGTCGAATGTACTATCGCACCCACACTATATCTCTGCACCTACTTGAGCTTATTCTAACTGGCACCCCATGCTGAGGGTGAAGTGATCCCCCTTTTCTAAAGATCGGCTCCTACTCGTATAAACATGTGTCATACGACCCCCAAGAATTGTAGATACCTATGCTAGTCCAACCATGGGGTGTATCAAGACCCATGGTGGCGGCCCCGACACAATTCTAGAATACATAGGTTATACTACTGGTGCCCCTAGTGCCCTGTTTGTCTGTTCCGAAGTGTGTGCACGCCCGCACTCCGTTAGAACCCACACTGTTGCACCCACCGCCGTCGCTTTGACCGCTTACAATCAGCCCAGTAATCGTGCCCCAACCTGCCTAGTTTCAGGGTACCATGATACCTAACTTGGGTTACTGCTGAAACGGGTCCTTCGTTACTAGGGTTTTCTAGTCAAACATGTTAAGTGGTTAAGTGTCTGTATTTACCTAACCTCACCCATCAATTCTTGTTAACATGTTGAATTTGGTTAAGTGTTTTTGGTTGACTTAACCCTACCATCTGTCCTTAGCCTCTTAAAGCACCAACCACTCACATTAGGCAAATATTGCTACAGTTACTGGATGTGCCGGTCGGTTCTGGGCAGGTTTACACCAGCTCAGTCTAACCTCGGGTCCTTATTGGGCTCAATGCGTAACCACCCACATTGGATAGGTATTGTTGTGACTACTGGACAGTCGGGCGGGTCCGGGCAGGTTTACGTCACAACTCAATCCAACATCGGGTTAAGCATATTGTGTTTTCTAAATTTACATATTCTTCACTTCTCAATTTTATATGTAAATGTCATGTCCTTTATTCTTGGGTATAACAATTCATACCGCTTAATTGTCATTGTCGTTGGCATGTGCCAAACATGCCAACATATATTTTTCATGTTTTACACCCAACATTATTACCCTCGTTTGTACGTTCGCAACATTATAACAAATGTTGGGCTCGACACAATTCAGCCCAACTTTATAAACGTGAGAAAAGGGGAAATCAAGAACATGTAATATTTTACAATACATAAAGGTGTGTGGCACATGAACTTGCAATTTAGCGATTCAACTAACATAAATTATGGGTCATGTGAACTTGCATTCAAATCAGAGTATAACTAAGTAGGTGTCATATGAAATGGCATAGTTTAGGCTTATACAAACTTGGGTTTAATCATGTTTAACACTGCATAATGTCAACCACAAAACTAACATATTGTATATTCACCAAAATATCCAAATTTAACATCTAATCATATAGCCTATTACAACATGAACTTGCAAAGTTTATGTAACCCAAACGTTACTTAACATAGATCCAATTATACTTGCAAATAAACATAAGAATGTGTCCATAGGTTTTGAGTCATGTAGGCATAAAAGGTCTCAAATCTAGAGCATGTTTACATAAGCTTTAACTTAGACTTAGGGAATGTATATAGTCCATGCCATCGACATGAACATAAAGGGATCAATTACTATTTTTTGCCACAACTTGCTAGTGCAATTATTTTCATATACAAATGTCCAATAGGCTTGCATCAATCAATTTATGCCACAAATATCAATACACAAGTCATGACAGAATTATTACAATACACAGAATTCATATCATTATTATACAATAACACAATTCAATTTTCATTTACATCGAACCACGTCACAGTTTTATTCATATTCTGAAAGATCACTATACTTACAACGAATGCAGAATCTTGAATTCTGGATTCTGAATTCTGAAATTGAGAAGCGTTCCTTTGGGTAGATTAACGTTGCGTTGAATAATTTGATTAAGCTTTAGTTCTCTTCTTAATTTGATTTGTCTCTAAGCTCCTCTCTCTTGACGGCTACGCTCAATTTCTTCCTGGAAGCATGACGACTCCAATCTTATTTTTTTGTGTGAATTTTAGTTGAGACTTAGGGTGTATATATTGATTTTTAGATTGTTTTGAGCCGTCAGATGAACACAGGAGGAATATAGACCATACAAAGTCCAAAGAACCAATCAAGAGGCGACATGTCAGCCCTAATGACACACCGAGCCATAGAAATTCGAGCTAGAGCCAGACCCAGCCAGCCAGGTCGACCAGGTAGGTCGACTGGCAGGTCGACACCATGGTCGACCTGGGGGTGACCAGGTCGACACCATGGTCGACCCTATGGTCGACCTGATCCCTGGGCGGGAATTTTCCTGGCCAGCCCAGTTTGAGCTTATTTTTTGCATTTTGAATTTGAAACCGAGCTGTTTGAATTTTAAATTTTATTCAGAAACTTCTGAAGGTCATAACTCCTTCATACGGAGTCCGATTTATGCAAACTCGGACTCTATCTCAAGAAGAATTCCGAGACGAACGCAATGGCGTAAATCATTTCCTTTAATTCTTTCATTTAGAATTAATTACACTTTAATTTGTGAAGCTTAATGTTATAGAATTCACGGGGTTTTACAGTTACAAATAAATGTATTGATATATACAGAATCGATAAGGAAACGAATTTAAAAATAGAATATTATAGGCTGGTAATAGAAAGAGAAACATATATACGTTTAAAAATGAATAATTGGTTTTTATAATGTTGATTATTCGAGGTAAGTGGTTTTGTCTGTTTTGAAGTTAATGATGTTTTCAGTCAAGGTCTGAGAGGTAATTTTACCCGAACTTGATTGATTTCATTTTTTATTGATAAATAGCAACACCCAGTCTCGAAGAGAAGTGTTTGAATAATAGTTAGTAGAATAAAATATTTTGGGTTGTTGTAACGATGTTTACACAACATTCATTTTAATCCAAGTGATGGAATTTTTGAAATATAACAGTAAATATTTCCTGAGTATAATTAAAGTAGTCGGGAAAGAGATAAGTGATTGAGATTTTTTTTTTGAAATACAAATAGAATATATTTTCTAGCTATAGAAAATAAAACAAGGCGAGATATAGAAATGTTTTCCAAATAGCGTTGGAGGCCAAGATGATCATCGAAATTATTTGGTTAACAAATATTGATAGAGAAATAGAGAAGTGAATTAATTAATGAAATATTAATTAACAGTCCCAGTGATTGATTGATGTTATGGATGAATGGATGTTTGTTTATTTTTCTTTGATAGTTAAAGAACCGACTATCGAAGTGTTTGCCAATATCGTTGTAAATATGGAGAGACCGGTTGGATTATTATCCGTGAACCACTCTGTATTGGCAGTAGCGTTGCGAATCAGATTATACGAAGGTAATCGAAGACGGTGTAAAGTGCAAGGGATTTTTCTATTAATAGAAATTGTGCCTTCGGTTTCATTCAGTCCCAGAACGAATGTATATGGACGAATGTCTGACAAAGTATTTCCAATGATCGAATATGTTGTTCTGTACAAATATACATGGTGGCAATGGATTTATTCCCTTAGCATAATATCCAGAATATATTTGTGCGAATCAATAAATGATTAACGAATCTGACAATGTGGCATTTAAAGTGATTGTGTTATCAATGAATGGCTAGTAAGCGTAGCCTTAGGCCTCAACAACCGGGAAATGACAGAAATCGGGCAGGCAGCATGGCTATGTGGGTCGCTCCCATCAGGGTGTATTATCACCTATCTAGAGATTCATTTAATTTCTTATTCTATTCGATGCTGTCCCATTCGGGAAACGGTTGCTGATCCCAACCGTTGGTGATATACATTCGATACACTCAAGCGAAATGAGTGGTCGGTCATGTGTGGGCCGGGTTGCAAGACGTTCTTGTTGAACCCGGTGTATTCCTCTCTAGAGATACACTATCGAAAGGTGGTTCCATACCTTGTCATGTTGGAAATCCAATCTCCAATAAGCGCCCCGCGGTTTTTGATTTATATTATATATGGAGCGTGAGATGCAAGCGTTCCCCTCGATTCTTTTTATTTGATGTAGACATTATTATAATATCACTGGATTTTTGTATCAAAGTGTTTTGGGTTATAGTAAGGTAAAAACCATCCATGTTTATGTGTGGGCTGGTCTTACTATTATCTTTTCTTTTGAAAAGATTTTGGAAGTTAAGCAATTGGTTGGATTTTACTCACACCAGTCCCATGACTGACCCAGAGTTTATTTTATTTTTGTTTCCCTAAACTCTTGGGTGCCCAAATTTGTACGGGCAGTCAAGAAGTCGGGATTTTTCAGATTCACTTGGAAGAAGCTGGAAGCAGGAGGCTTCACCAGTTAGCTATAGATTATCATATTTCCGTTGTGTTCTATGTTTCATCTGGAAACAGGAGTTTATAACTGTTCCAGGAATAACGGTTGTGTTCTGATGATGGTATGCATATAAAGTTACTGATTTGTATTTCAAAAGTTATGTTATATAATATATATTTTATTCGTTCCGCTGTGAGTTTGTGATCTTCATTTTCTTCTATTTTAATATTTCTTTCTTTCTACTTCTCATCCTCTAACTTCTTTCTAATAATGATTCATATTTCTGTGCAATTTGGGTTGGACGTGTGGTGTTATTAGTCAACTCAGATAGTACGGATTTGCGGGCCGTTGTAACCCCTGATGGTTTCTTCGAATGGCTTGTCATGCCTTTTGGCTTGACAAACGCACTCGCTTATTTCGTTGACTTAATGAGAAGGGTGTTCAGGAAGTTCTTTAATAAGTTTGTGGTGGTCTTCGTGGACGGCATTTTGATTTTCTTGAAGAATAAAAAGAGCACGCTTTGCATTTAAGGGAAGTCATGGATACTCTTCGTGGACATTAGCTGAAAGCCAAATTCTCCAAATGTCATTTCTAGAGAGAAGAAATGAGGTTTCTTGGACATGTGGTGTCCAAAGAGGGGATAGCTGTGGACCCCACAAAAGTAGTTGCGGTGCAAGATTGGAAAGATCCACGGAATGCAACCGAAGTCCGAAGCTTTCTCGGGCTAGCTGGCTTTTACCGAAAATTCATTAAAGACTTTGCAAAAATCTCAGCCCCACTCACAAGATTGACAAAGAAGAATATAAATTTCATTCGGGATTTGGATTGCGATGTTGCTTTCCAGCGCTTGAAAAGGGCTCTAACAACAACCCCATTTCTGGCATTGCCTGATGGGAGCAAAATGTTTACCGTATACACAGACGCATGCAGTATAGGATTAGGCGCTGTCTTGATGCAAGAAGGAAAGGTGGTTTGTTATGGAGGAAGGCAGTTGAAGGTACATGATAAAAACTACCCAACTCATGATTTGGGCCTAGCTGCCATTGTTTTCGCTCTTAAGTCATGGCGTCATTACCTAAGAGGAGAAAGGTTTGAATTGTTTACTGACCATAAATCGTTAAAGTACCTTCTCTCACAGAAAGATCTTAACTTAAGACAACAAAGGTTGATGGAATTTGTGGCCTTATATGATTTTGAGATCTCCTATACCCCTGGTAAGGGCAATGTAGTAGCAAACGCCTTGAGTAGAAAGAAGCCGACCTTAAGACCTCTCTTTGTAGAAAGGCAAAGCTTAGAGTACATAGCAAACTTTGACTTTAGACCCTCCTTTGAATTTGTACCTAGTTTGTTAGCATCGCTAGAGGTGCGGCCTACTCTTTTGGACTCAATAGGAACCGTACAACATAAAGACCCTCATCTAGTTGATATGATGGATAAGCTAATTAGGGGTGAGACTTCTAGTCACCTCAATAGATACTCCATCGATGATAAGGGTTGGTTGAGACGGGACGGAAGGCTATGCATCCCACAAGCAAGGGATTTAGTGAAGGCGGTTCTCAAAGTACACCATTCTAAGCTGACCATACACCCAAGTGGAGACAAGATGTATAAAGACATAAAAAGGGTTTTCTTTTGGAATGGCATGAAGAGGGATATTGCTGAGTTCATCGCTAAGTGCTTGATATGCCAACAAGTCAAATCGGAGCAGAAGAAGCCTGGTGGTCTGCTTCATCCTCTAGAGGTCCCACAGTGGAATGGGATAGCATTTCGATGGACTTTGTTGATGGGTTGCCTAGGTCAAGAAGGGGCAATACCAGTATTTGGGTAATAGTGGACAGGCTCACTAAAAGCGCTCACTTTGTACCTGTTAAGAATAGAAGTACTTCCTCGTCCTTAGCATCCATTTATCTTAAAAAGATAGTTCTACTCCATGGGATACCCTTCAGCATAGTGAGTGATCGAGATCCTGTCTTTACAAGCGAGTTTTGGAGGAGTTTACAAGAGGCTGTAGGCACACAACTATGCTTAAGCACGACCTATCACCCCCAAACCGATGGTCAGACGGAAAGGGTGAACAGAGTATTAGAAGACCTCTTGAGATTGTGCATTCTTGACTTTGGAGGAACATGGGAGGATCATCTTCCCTTGGTGGAATTCGTTACAACAATAGCTACCAAGCCACCATAGGCATGGCACCCTTCGAGGCTTTATATGGAAGACCATGCCGATCACCAACTTGTTGGTGGGAGTCTACAGACAAGCTCGTACTTGGGCCAAATATGATTAGAGAAACTTCAGAGAAGGTGGATTTGATAAGAAGACGAATGAAGACTGCACAAGATAGAAGTCCCACGCAGACAAAAGAAGGACTGACCTTGAGTTTGAGGTTGGAGATAGAGTGTTCCTTAAAGTATCTCCTTTAAGGAATGTCATTCGCTTTGGGTCCGTAGGAAAGTTGGCACCAAGATTTGTAGGATCATTTCCTATCATTGAAAGGGTTGGGACAATGGCTTAAAGAGCATAGCTACCCGAAAGACTGGCTGGAGTTCATAACGTTTTTCATGTTTCTTAACTACGAAAGTGCTTACATGAGTCTGTGGAAGTTGTGGAGCCAAGTATACTAGAGGAAGTAGAAGTGGAGTGAGAAGCGACTGGGAGAAGAGTTCCAACTCGTATCTTGGGTATGGTAGTCAAAAAGCTACGCAACCGTGAAGTCAAGCTTGTTAAAGTTCAATGGAGTGATGCTGAGGAAGACGCGACTTGGGAAACTGAGAGAAAAATACGTGCAACCTACCCTTTTCTTTTTGAGGGTACCTCCTTGATCTCTTTTTCCATAAGTTTATGCATGCTTATATCTACCTTTTTAAGTATATCTCCTCGGTCCCATTCTTGATCCTTAGGTAGGAACCAATGGATGTAAACATGTATTTGAAACATGTTATGGTTGATGGTTGCAAGTGGTTGCCCGTGGATGCATATACACACACATTAGGTGTTAGATCGGCTCAGTCACTTTCATATTGCATATGCATATATGTATTTGTGTATGGATTGAAACTTGTATTGTTATCATATGGACGTTGCGTTTGTATGAATGATTGTGCACTCATGTAGAAAATATGATTAGGAAAAACTGCATGCATAATGGACTCATGGCACTGACATAATTTGCATTAAGGAGGTCAACTAAATCAGTAGACTGCCTGATTTTGCATTAGATAAGGACATATACACACACTATGCATACAATCATGAAACATTAGAAATCTTTTAAGGACAATGGATGCCGGTGTTTGATGGTTGAATAGATGGATGATTGGATGCTAGGATATACATTCTTTGTGACTTAAAGATTTCAGCGACGAAATCCTTTAAGGAGGGGAGAATGTAACACCCTGTATTTTCTATGTTTATTAAAGTAATGAATTAAGGAATACTTATTTGTGAAAGTGAGAATTAATGGAAACGGGTTATGTCGTTACGTTTGTCTCCGAATTCTTCTTGAGATACAGTCCGAGTTTGCGTGAATCGGACTCCGTATAAAGAAGTTATGGAGTTCAGAAGATTTCATGTTTAAATAGAAAATTTTATAATTAATTAAATAAAAAATAAACCGTTCAAATTTTAAAAATCACGGGCTCAGCTGGGAAGGAAAATTCCCACTCATAGGGGTCGACTCCCCTCGGGGGGTGGAGGGAAGGGGGTCGACATAGGTGTCGACCCCCCAAGAGTGGTGTCGACTGGGGTGTCGATCCCCCATAGGGGTCGACCCCCTCGCCCATATCTAAACAGTGACGAATTTCTGACTTGTTGCTGAGTCTTTTATGACTTGTTGCTGAGTCACTAGGGCATAGGTGGCAATTCCTGGATAACTCTATCTAGTCTAGACGGTTCTAATTGCTCCTAGGATGATCTAACGGCTCACATAAGTTTAAACCTCTATAAAAGCAACCCTAGTCCTCAACCCTAAATCACACAATTTCATTCCAAGGAGCAACCATGCTGTTCATGATCATCCTAGCCTAGCCACCATTTCTTCTCAAACTAGAAATCAAGTTAGAAGCTACGAATCAAATCAAAATTAGATAGTCTAAGTCAAGGTATTGCTTTTCAGTTTCAAAAAACAGATACCAGAAAACAAGACTTTCTTTTGTTTGTAAGTCCTGTTATTATTTACATGTGAACAATTAAAAGTTATGATTTGTAATAAAGTGAAAACTAGAGTTGTGCCTAAGTTGTAAGATAATGGTGATGCTGATTCATGTCTATTCTTGTAATGATTCTATCATATGTGCCTATGAGACTATTGTGGTTTATTGGACTTATTACGTTGTATGTTGAACCAATCGTGTACTATGTAAATTTGGTGACTCTATCATGTTATGTTACATGTAAGTTTTTAGGCTAAGTCATATATATGTTTAGATCTACATTCTCATATGTTAGATTCATGTTTATTGGATCCAAAATAAAAATTTACATTTACATGCCTAGTTGGATTTGTGTAATTATATATGCTTAAGATTCATGTTTATTGGATCCAAAATAAAAGTTTATATTTACATGCCTAGTTGGATTTGTGTAATTCTATATGCTTAAGATTCATGTTAATTGGATCCAAAAATGCAAGTTCATTGTTTTATTCCAAATTTACATGACACATGTTTAGTTAGATCCTTATTATTTTATATTGTATGAATGGTACATGCTCCTTTCTTTCCCCTTTTGTATATAAGTTAGGCTAAGTTGCGAGCCTAACATTCTGTGTTAATTTTGCTAACGTATAATGGGGTAACGTTAGGAAAACCTAAAATTTCATATTATTGGCATAATTTGGCCCATAAATATATGAATGATTAGTGGCATAAAGATGGTATAATTTATATACCTAAAAATTATGAACACGACCTAGTGGGTAAATGGGGCATGACCTGAATGGCAATAATTTACATACAAATATGAAAGGTAAATATGTAAATTATAGATTGGGTTACAGTGTAAGACTGCCTGGAACCGCCCAACACATCCATCAACCGTAACAATATAGATCTAATGTGAGAGGTTAGCACATCAAGCCCAAAAGAACCCAAGGTTTGATTGAGTTGCGGTGTAAGTCTGCCCGGAACAGACCGGCACATCCGGCGACCACAACAATACATATCTAATGTGAGTGGTTGGTGCTTTAATGAATAAATTAAAGCTAAGACAGGAATGGTAGGGTTAAGTTAATTAAGGAAACACTTAACCAATACAACATGTTAACTAAAGTGATGGGTGGGTTTAGGTTAATTTGAGAACACTTAACCATTTTAACATGTTGATTAGGAAACCCTAGTAACGGGGACCCATTTCAGCAGTAACCCACATACATGTATCATGGTACCCTGAAATAGGCACTGTGGGGCACGATTACTTGGCCGATTATAAGCGGTCAAAACAACGGCGGGTGGTGCGTCAGTGTACGTTCCGACGGAGTGCGGGCGTGCACGTACTCCGAAGTGGAAAAAGCAGGCACTGGGCATCAGTAGTTATACACTGTGCATCTTGAATTGTGTCGGGTTGCCACCATAGGATTTGATACACCCCATGGTGGGACCAGCACAGGTAGCTACAATCAAGCGGGGGCCGAATGACACAAGTGGTAAACGTATACGAGTAGGAGCCGATCGATAAAGGGGATCATTCATCTTGAACACATGGTGCTAGTTGAAACACTTGTAAGTGGGTGCAGAGAAATAAAAATGAGTGCGATAGCATATTCAGTTTTATTTTCTTATTTCTAGGGTACTATCCTAGGTTCAGTTTATTCATGTCATAATCCTTTTTCTTGTTTACATGCTAAATAGTGACTGGACTTACCAGACTCATGTCTGACCTATTTTCTCTTCGTCTTGTTTTCTTCCGTCCCCCCTCCCCCCAGGTCCGCAGGGAGGGAATACTTCAACTTAGTTCGGACCATTTCCAGCATGAAGAGAGTAGATGTATTGTAACGACCAGGATTTTGAGCGACTTTGGTTATCGACAAAAGCTCGATGTCGATAACCAAAACCTCAAAAAATCATGGTAATTAATGAAAGAAATTAGAGGGTGAGGATAGATAAGATAGAAACTTCGAATAGAAGAAGAAGAAGAACACAACATCAAAGTAACACGAACCTCACAGCGGAACGAATAACATATAATAGAGAACATAACTTTGAAATATAACAGTTATGTATACAATAGCACTTATCAGAGTACAACACTTACAACACAGTGGAAATAACTATAGCTATATGATCTTGAAGCCTCCTGCTCCAAGCTCTCCAAGTATATCTGTAAAATCCTGACTACTTGACTGCCCGTACAAAATTGGACACCCAAGAGTTTAGGGAAAACAACAAAGTAAACTCCGGGTCAGTCATGGGACTGGTATGAGTAAAACAGTTTAAACAGGTATATGAACAAGTAAACGATATCTCATAAGACTACGCTGCAGAACGGAACGGGTTTTTCCCTTATGAGAATCCAAAATATCTTTATATCAAAAACCTTTTGATATTATAATAATGTCTACGTACAAATAGATATCAACTAGCAGAAACGCTTTCATCTCACGTTCTACATATATAGTATACAATCAAAATCGCAAGCACATATTGGATAATGGATTTCCAACTATGACAAGGTATGGAACCACCTTCCAATCAGTGTACTCTAGGAACGATACACTGGAGTTCAACAAGAACATCTTGTAACTTAGCCACACATGACCGACCACTCATTTTGCTTGAGTGTATCGAATGTATATCACCAACGGTTGGGATCAACAACCGTTCCCATATATATATGGGACAGCGTTGATAGATTTAAGAAACAAATGAATATTCTCTAGATAGGTGATTATACACCCTACTTCGGTGCGACCGACTTAGCCATGCTGCCTGCCCGATTTCTGTCATTTATCGGTTGATAAGGCTAGAAGCTACGCTTTATCATTACATCAGATTCACTTCGAATGCCACATTGTCAGATCCCTCGAAAATCACTAATTGACGTCTACAACAGTACATTACGTGTTAGCTAAAGAATTTTCCTTCTCCGCTTCCACTCTTGGTACGGTTGAAGAAATCAAAGTACGTGACCTTTCTGGAAATACTTTGTCAGACATTCATCCACACAAGTCATCCTCATTTACTTAGAATGTCACATCGTCATACCCGCCAAATCACAAATTGATTTATCCAAAAATAACATGGGTATACAGCTTAGAGAAACGAATTCCTCCGCCACCAAACGTGAATACGTTTGAACAGATCAACTTACGCGATCCATTGGATATACTCTGTCTGACCTTCGTCCATACAAGTTGTCCTGGGACTGGACAAACCGAAGGCACTACTCAGTATATCCATCGTAGTCACTGTTATCTAAGACTTATACAGCAGCCCTTGCACTTTACTCCGTCTTCAATTATCTTTGGCATATATGATTCGTAACGCTTATGCCAATACAGAGTGGTTCTTCAGATAATAATCCAACCGGTCTCTCTATATTAACAACGTTAAAATGGTCAAAACTTTGATATTCTGTGAGTTAACTATCAAAGAAAAACAAGTGTGCAAACAACGATATTATTTCCAGATGGAAATTATATCGGTAAATCAACAACATATATATATATATATATATTTACATTGCCTTATTTTCTATGTTTAGAAAATATATGTTATTAACACTGGAAAACGTTTTCCATTTGCTTATTTACAAATCACTACTCTTCCCCAACTATCAGTCCCTGACTGTGAACTAGTATGAGAACAATTCCCTAAGTATAAATCCCGAAGGCCGAAACCAACATCAGATAGACACTTAGAAAACCATTCAATTTACTAATCTCTAGTCAGTTCTAATTTTACTTAACTCTGATTGACTAACTCTAACTGGTCAACCTTAATTAATTAACTCTAACTGGTTTTACTTGGTTTGACTAACTCAATGTATTAACTCGACTGACTAATTCAACTCGATTAACCTAACTTGATTTACTTATCTCGATTAACTGAACTAATCACTTTGATTAACTCGACTAATTCACTTTGGTTAACTTAACCAATTCACTTAACTAATTCACTTAGTTTAACTTAACTAATTCACTTAACTCTTGTCGAATAAACTATATTCGATAACTCCTCTAACTCTATTTGAATAAACTATATTTGATTAACTCATTTACTCTATTCAAATAAACTATATTCGATTAACTCCTTTTCTCTATTCGAATAAACTATATTCGATCAACTCATTTGATTTAACTCTAATCGATTAACTCCATCGAATAAACTATATTCGATAACTCCTTCGATTTAACTAATATTCTATAACTCACTTCGATTAACTAATAATCGATAACTCCTTCGAATAAACTACATTCGAAAATCTCCTCTAGAATAAACGATATTCGATAATCTTCCCTTTCGATTTAACAAATCGATAACTCCTTTTCGAACAACTAAATTCGATAACTCCTTTCGATTTAACTAATCGATAACTCCTTTCGATTTAACTAATCGATAACTCCCTTCGATGAAACTAATCGATAACTCCCTTCGATGAAACTAACATCGATACTCCTTTCGATGAAACTAACATCGATTAACTCCTTTTGATGAAACTAACATCGATTAATTTAACTCGACGAACTTAACTCGACTCACTTATCTCGATAATCTAACTCAAGAACTTAACTCGATTAACTTATCTCGATAATCTAACTCAAGAACTTAACTCGATTAACTTATCTCGATAATCTAACTCAAGAACTTAACTCCTATCGAATAACTAATATTCGATTTAACTTCATTCGCTTGACTCTAGATCGCAGCGATCACAATGGTTACGCCTGACTCCCTCAGGAAACATCCGACCGCCGTAGGCTATTTACAGCCCTGCGAATTACGCTAGCAGTCGTACGAGATGGCAACTTATCCTGAATAACTCTGTTTGACTAACTCTATCTCAAATAACTATATTTGATAACTGCTACTTCGAATAAGTGGTATTCGATAACTTAACTCGATTATCAACTCGAAAATCTTAACTCGAATCGATTAACTCCAACTGATTAACTTGACCTACTTAACTCACTGGTTAACTTTATTGAACTGGTTAACTCTACTGAACTGGTTAACTCTACTGAACTGGTTAACTCTACTGAACTGGTTAACTCTATTCAACTAACTCGACTCGATTAACCCCTTTCGAATAGCATATTCGTTTTACTAACTTTCGAATACCATATTCGATTTACTCCCTTCGAATACCATATTCGATTTAACTCCTTTCGAATACCATATTCGATTTACTTTATTCACTTTATAAAGATTTCCTTTTTAACAACGTTTTATTCATTTGGAAAGATTTACTTTTGAATAACAGTTCTACACTTTAAAAATGATTTCCTTTTTATAACGTTTCCTTTTCAATTCTATTTGTAAATGGTTTACAAATATTTCCTTTTCAAATTTATTCTTGAAATATTCTAACTCGTTAAATTCTCTGAAAAATTCGCCATAACCTCCTTTGTAACGGGAGCATCGGGAAAATCCCCAAACTCGCCACACAGGCCTTTCCATTCAAAAAGAAAATGTTTTGAAATTATTTTCTTTTTCTATGTATCTCCTATTTATAAATATTCCAATTTATAAATATTTCTTATTTATAAATATTCCACTTTATAAATATCTCTTATTTATAAATATTCCAATTTATAAATATTCTATTTTCAATATCACTTTGAAAATCCCCTTATCAACATTTCGGTATGTTATGGTATTCAATCATATCAAATCACGATGTTCAATATCGTCCAAGCACATATAATCGCCCACAGATTTTATATCACATCATATAACAATATATGAAAAACAATAAAATAACTGTTGAGGAATCCAGTCGGATTGCTCCAACCTGTCTCCCTGCATCCACATATGTTACACAATATGATTATCATCACTTTCAGTTCAATATAAATTATTCTGATAGCAGAATCAATATATAAATATTTAACGGTTTATATATATATAATTACATATATATATAATTTTCACTAACTGACTAGCAGTTCAATCAATCAACCAACACACGGCAATCAACAGATGATTAACAGTTCTAAAAATACATTATAAAAATATAACTGTTCAGAGTTGGTGAGATTTACTCACATTTGCGCGTTAACTGATAAATATCGGTTTGCATTCATTGATTCAGTCGAACAATTTATTTCGCCATAAATTGTAACGAGCTCGGATTGACTCGCGGTCAGTCCCATTGTGTTGCTCCCATCCATACGATCCCAACGCAACTTATGGTTCTCGATTCTGACCTCATATGGATGAGATATTGCTTTTACAAGTTAATATAATTATTTAGAATTAATTAAACTAGACACTTATCTGTTAAAAGGGGCCTCACCCACATTCTTTTTCCCCGGCCCAATCACTGTTTGAAAAAGCCCAACCTGATACTTCTTCCACAATTCAATTTTGTCGTGACCTCCTGTATCCATCCTCCATCATTTTCGACAATTTAACCACCTCGTCATCCCTCCAAAATTCACAAACGACACCACCGCCCACACCACTAAATCCACCTTCAAATTCTCTTTCATCTCCACCCAGTAACACCCCGTTTGGAACCCCCCTTCTCGTCCGTGGTTCCAGGCATTCCCAAATAACCCGTACTTTCGACCAAAAAGAACGAGCTGCTGCTCCTTGCTCCGGCCATCGGAGAACAATCCAAGGTCATCCATTGGTTCGCCGAGACCGGCTCCTCCTTTGACAACAGTCGCTCCTCACCAAACCCCCTCGACGTCGATTTGATACCACCAGCAGACGCGCTCGACTTTGCTCCCCTACCACTCGAGACTGTGGCCAACTCGACCACTCCAAACCCTCCCCAAAAGCTCATAAACGCAGCGCTAGTGAAGGCCAATTCTGGGCATTGTGGTCCCTGAAAATCCATCAACGCTGCACAGGTTGTAGAGCTCGGAAAGTTCAACGTTTTTTTTCTTGTTTATGAGTTTGCTGAAATTATCAAAGAATAACGAGAATTTAAGGAGCAAGGATTTGAAGAACTGATGCTTTGGTTTGTTAAATGGCGGCATGGAAAATCGTTGACTACGCTATTGTTTAGGCTGAGCAAATTAGGTTTTGTGAATCCTTTTATCGAATATTATGGGAGTTGTTGTATTTCTCTAGACCACGAAACAGTTTAAAGGTAGAATTGAGGCCACGCGGACCCTTTTATAGAAGTTAATTTGGACCATTAAATAATATTTACTTATGTTATAACTTAGCTATGAAGCACCTTAAAATCAGTTCATACGATCTCCATTTCATGCAAATACGAGCCACTTAAGAACAGAAATGAAAGTACGATCATGACAAGCGATGTGTTGCGATTCCAAAAATATAATAATATCGGTAGGTTGACTCACTTTGTGAAACCCCAAAATGTTGATTACAGGGTGCAAAATACTCCCAATAAAAAGTTGCTTATTTAATTAATTAAAAATTACAATAAAATTCTAAAAATTAAATTATCACTATTTCCCAAAAGAACCTTGTTTAAATTCACAACCGATATTCAAATATATTTGAATAACCGTTATGGCCACGAACGAATATACCGCTGCTTTTTTTGAATATTTAATTTGGACATAACTCAAAATCTACACGATGAAATCTCGATTTTTCTCTTCCACTAGAAAGATATACTCCGCCAGCTCTACACGTTTCTTGTTTAACAGAAATCCGGCTTAAAACGAATCCTGTATGTCCTGTTGAAGTTCAAATCGCCAAATAGTGAACCGCAGCGCCATTTCAAGCTCTATTTTAATTATTTTAAAATTATACGTTCAAACTGACGTCGATTGAATATATTCGTCAATATATTTCAACTCTAAACTACATTAAATCCTAGGGGATGACCCTGTTCACAGAATTATTGTGATTTCCAATATTTTTGATTATTTCTGAATTAAATACATTATTCTATTATTTAATTTAATTAAATATTCACTATAATTTAATTAACGACGATTTAATTCCCTAAATCACTATTTATATAATTAAATAAATTAATTATAATACCTCTGACAATGCGGGTCATTACATGTATTGCTTGGATTCTCTTCCCTTGGGCTATGGCTTTGGATACTCTCTTATTGGGGATTTATGCTGCCCTACTATTATTTTAATGCTTCTTTATGTTTCAATTCAAAATAGAGATTTTGTTGTAATAACTTGGAAGTTGGTTTGAGACAGTTGTTGTAATGTTTTAACTGAACCACGTACTTATGAAATAAATTTAGTTTTTCTGCTGTTTATATGTCTGTCTTGTAAATTTTCTGTATCTTTTACCTATAATGCTCCATCGAAATTAAGGCATTCCCTTTGTGAGTGACCTTAACGAAGGTGGGGTGTTTCAATCCTCATTGGCAAGAGGCGATGGATGAGGAACTTTTCGCTTTGCGAAAGATAAATACTTGGGATTTGGTTCCTCTACCTTCTGGCAAAAGGGTTGTTGGTTGTCGTTGGGTGTATAAGGTCAAAAATAATTCTGATGGATCTATTGAGAGATACAAAGCTAGATTGGTCGCAAAAGGGTATTCTCAAAAGTATGGCATGGATTATGAGGAAACATTTCCTCCTGTTGCTAAGATGACAACTGTTTGCACTTTAATTGCTGTCGCTTTAGTTCGTCAATGGTTTATCTCTCAACTTGATGTTAAGAGTGCTTTCTTGAATAGAGATCTTCAAGAAGAAGTTTATATGGAACCTCCTCCTGGTGTTCCATATGATTCTGGATATGTGTGTAGACTAAAGAAAGCATTGTATGGTCTAAAACAAGCTCCGCGAGCATGGTTTGAGAACTTTTCAGTTGTTATATCTTCTCTTGGCTTTATCTCTATCATCATGATCATGCTCTCTTTGTTAAATGAACTAATGCTGGACGTATAATCTTATCATTATATGTTGACGATATGATTATTACTGGTGATGATGTGCAGGGAATTTCTGTATTAAAGATAGAGTTAGCTAGACGATTTGAAATGAAAGATTTGGGTCCATTATGATATTTCTTGGGTATTGAGGTAGCACAGTCACCTAAAGGATATCTTCTGTCTCAATCAAAATATATCACAGATATTCATGATTGAGCTAAACTTACTGATAATAAGACTGCTGATACCCCCATTGAGATTAACGCGAAGTTTTCTCCTTCTGATGGAAGTCCTTTATCAGATCCTACTTTGTATCATACTATTGTTGGAAGCTTGGTGTATCTTACTATCACATGTCCGGATATTTCATATGCTGTTCATATTGTTAGTCGGTTTGTAGCTTGTCCCACTACAGTTCATTGGGCCGCTGTTCCTCGCATATAGAGATATCTTAGAGGTATTATTTTTCCATAGTCTGGTACTTTCTTCTACTTCCTTCTTGGAGTTGTGTGCATATTCTGATGCTGATTATGGTGTTAACCCAACAGATCATAAATCAGTTACAGGTTATTGTATTTTTTTGGGAGATTCTCTTATATCTTGGAAGAGTAAGAAACAATCAATTGTTTCTCATTCTTCAACTGAAGCAGAATATCGTGTTGTGGCATCCACTGCTAACGAAATTGTTTGGTTACGTTGGTTACTTGAGGATATGGAAGTATTTCTTTCTCAACCAACTCCTATGTATTGTGATAATAAAAGTGCAATTAAAATTGCTCGCAATTCAATATTTCATGAAAGAACCAAGCATATTGAGATTGATTGTCACCTTACTTGGCACCATCTTGAGAAGCGCATGATCGCCTTACCTTTTGCACCATCTTCTTTGCAGATTGCAGATTACTTCACCAAATCACATTCAGTTTTTCGTTTTCGTTTTCTAGTTAGCAAACTGTCGATGCTCATAGCAGCTGCATCGTGAGTTTGAGGGGGGATGTTAGAGAAAATAATAAAATATGTTGCCTTTTATTTGGATTGCATTAATTATGAGTTATATTAGGCATTGTATTAATTTGGGTCTATATTTGGTATAAGACCGAAATATGCTCTAGAATGTTCTGTTCTAGAATGCTCCTTTCTCATCTATAAGTAGAGCCAATGTTTAGCATTGTAAAAATATTAAGCAATAAAGTAATATCAAATATTTTCTCTGTATTCTTCTTATTTTCTATTCTGTTTCATGTGATCAATAAATTTATCTCCAACATCCTAAAACCATGAGTGTTTTGCATTGTGCATAAGATGAGAACAAATTTTCTAAAACCAAGACATGTAAAATTGCATATGAAACTAGGGAAATGTTGAAAGTCGCCCATATTATGATAATTGATTTAAATACTTAATGTAAAACAACAAAACAAATCCAAGTTTTGGAGAGTACAAAATGTCTTAAGTAACCTAAAGTTTGAAATAAAACATAGAACGAAGAATCAACTTATTGTGGTAGGCACAGACTATAGAGCAGTGTAGACCATGGGGATGGTAAAACAGATTGGGTTGGTATTTCTAGACTGTCTGCTCAATATAATAACATTTTTATATTTAGACAGTTGCGTCTATAGTCCAACGGTTAAGATAATTGCATTCCAAGCAATAGATTCGAGTTCGATTCTCGATAGGCAGGCGCCATTCAAACCAAAGTTTCCCTAGTGTACTGCTATTATTTAGGCTTGACTTCCGTGGTTTTGGAATTGGGCCGAAAGTTTTCTGGTCGCATTATCACCTACAAAAAAAAGTAACATAACGTGGAACAACACGAATTGTTTTGGGATATTTGAAAAGGAACTTAAACAAACAGACCCGAGAAACTGAAGCACGTTATAATCCATAATTTTTACTTTTTCAAATGTTCAGATGCATATTTTCCGAGTTCAACATAAAAATTAAAAACATAACATAAGAAATCCAAAACTAGCTGCATCCAGAAAGGAAAAACCAAAAAGGTATCCACCTTGTATTCAGGCCTATCGATAATTGTGCCCAAGTATTTCTATTTTACCCAGAACTGCATTTTGTCGAAATGTTTAAAAGGCTTGAATGTTGGATTTTGATCCTCCTGCATTGTATACATCAAAATGTTAGTAAATAAGAAAGTAACATAACTCAAAGGAAGCTATTATAACCATCGGATGTTGTAATGATTGAAAAGTGCAACTCTTTCAAGTCTGCTACTTGATGAAATAACCGATCGAGCTTCTGGTTCTTACAACATTATCTAAACCAAAATTCAACATCAAAACATCTTCATACAGTTAGGCACTGGTATGGTAGTTTGATAAATAATAGCCTTGTCAGCTAGTGGGTACATCTAGTTTCTAAAATTGCTTGACTGGCGACTAGGATGGCAACGGGACGGGGTAAGAGTCCAAACTCGATTGATCCAACTTTGTTTTGGTATGTTTTGATCGATCCAATCGAACCTTCGAGACGAATAGACCCAGGATCTGTTTTTAAGATGTTCGGATCTTGAGTCGGGCAAGGCTGACTCGCTTCAACCTGATCCGCATTATTGAAACATCATGAAACCGGCTTTTACTATGATTATTACTTGTTAATCCTTTTAGATATAAGTGGTTATGACGTAAATGGTATATAATTTCAATAAATAAATTATAAATTTTTCATGTAGTAAGTTGCATTAGCGATAATTATATAATAACAAATGCATATGTTTTAAACTATTATCATACAACTCATTTTTATTTTGTTCTATTATCATTGTAAACGCATTGCAATACTATATTTAATCTATCATTTATAGACAAAAAAACATTTATTAATAGTTGTATAATATATATGGTGTCACATTTTTTTGTTATAAGCATGAACTACCAAAAATGCTCGAACATAGATATTATCGAATGTTAAGATCGTTTTGAAATACGATCCAATGTATAAATTCCATTTACCAGTTCAACATGCTTCTCTATAAATTTCACCTCATCCTAATATCACCAAAAAATCAAGACCTAGCAAGTAAATTTATTAATAAATTCATCTTTTATTTTTGATAGTAGAAACAAAAATTTAAACTAACAAAAAAATGTCGCAATAAAGAAAAATTAAAACAAACACACAGAAATATAACTAATTATTTACGACTCTTAAATTATTAAACATAAGAGATATTCACGCGTGAAGTGCATGCCGTAACTCTCATATAAATAAATATATTTGTATATATTAGTATATAATTTCACTGAATCTTGAGACGGGTCAGGTCTACCTTTACCCTTAGAAGTTCCGGATTTGGAGCAAAAGTCCAGATCTGCACCGGATCTATAGGTTTGGTCTAGGACACAAAAAGTCCGCCTTATTTGGCAACAATTGCTGAGAAGAAGGTGCATGTTCAATTGGATCACTACATAATTTGAAGATAGCAAAGGTGGAAACTAGAATCTACTAAAAAATAAGTTTTACAAACTATTTGCATAGAAAGGGAATATTTGGTTTTGATTGTACAAGTATAAAATAAATATTTACCGTGTAGAATGCTAATATCAACAATGTAATTATATAGAATGTAAAATTTCATTTTATAATAAGTGGAAAATAGGCATAAGGGAAAATTTTAGGTTACTTAAGACAGTTAATTGATTTTCCATTATATATATATTTATACAAGTTAAATGGTTAGACTGTAGTTTAGGAATTTAAATTAACATCGATATATTGAGTCTACTGGTGGTTGACACCCGACATTGGAATAAAATTGAATTAACTGGTTATTGGTTGATTGGTTGTTGATACATATTTTACTGTTAAAATAAAATTGGATTAAAATAGTCGTGTTGAATTTAAAATGAATTAAGTGAATTGTCAGTTCATTGCAATCGATTTTACCTAAAATAATAACATGTTGATTTACATAAAATAATAGTTGTAAATGTAATAATAATGGTTGATTTATGATTTTGTTATGTTTGTGCATTTGTATGTGTGTATGAGTTGTTCAGTTACTTTGACATCATCCCTAATATCACACTGCAAATTCCTGACATTTAAAATTGTACATATGCATGAAATCATTATGAGATTGAATTAGAGTTTATGTTTTAACTAATCAGACCACTATGTTTTTATTAGTAATTTAAACCATGAAGCTTTAAGTTAATTTGAAATTAAAATTTGAAATTTGAATTGATTTTAAGTTCGAATTTGGAAATTGTTTGATACGTGGTTCAGAACGAAATATGGAACTTGCATGTGGTTGAATTCATATAGTTTAGTTAAACTATTTCATATCAAAATCATTTTAAAATTTGTACTATTATATATTAACTATTTTAATTAAACTAAATTTTCTTTTACTATTTTACCTAAAAATTTACTACTACATTTTATAACTATTTTAATTAAACTACTTATATTAAATTTGTTGACGCGAGAAATTGGTCCTCCCTCGCCAACACCCAAGTTGTGTGAGTTAAGTAGTAAATCCAAGTAGAATATGCAAGTAAGTAAAGGGACACGCAGAATTTATAGTGGTTCGGCACGAACGCCTACATCCATTTTGTCGTGACTATTCATCATATATATTTCAGTTATAATTTATGTCCAAGTATAATGCTTTGAATATACAAAGTTGTAAGCAAGAGTAACATTGTCCTTGCTAACTCCCTAATATGCTGAAATGTTCTATGTGTGCTCCAATATCCCAAAAGTAAGTCAAAATCTATTCTGAGTGCTAAAATGTTGTTGAGAATCTACTATGTGGACTGCAAAGTCCAAAAGTTATACTCTAGGCCGAAAAGTCCATGGTGGAAGCCATTAATGAGTTTTTTTAAAATCTTCCCATATACAGCCCAATGACCCTTGAAATGAATCACCAGAAAGAGTATTTATGGGCAAGTAGTTATGAGAGAAGAATTACCATTTCCAGAAGAACAAGTGGGAGTCCTTCTCCCAAGAGGAGAAGAATTACCACTCTCGGAAGAAGAAGCGTGAACTCTTCTCCCGGGAGAAAAAGTAGTTCCGGGAGAAGAATTGTCATTCCTGGAAGAAGAAGTGAGAATTCTTTTATCGGTGGGACAAGTGGTTCCAGGAGAAGAATTACCACTCCCGGAGGAAGAAGTGGGAACCCTTCTGTGACAACCATGGGTATCGAACCCCCGATCTCCCATAAAGCAACACCACGCACTAACCACTGTGCTAAAAGATCATTGTGTTAGCTTTTCGAGAGGGGTGTTACGGACTACCCCTTAAAGAGCCCAACGTCCTCGTTGGCTCATATCACTCACCACCCTGATGTTGTGCATGTAACCCGCATCAGTACCACATCGACTGACATCCGCAGCATTACACACACAATTCCGGTTGGGTATAGGCTCTGATACCAAATGTGATAACCATGAGTATCGATCCCCAACCTCCCGTAAAGCAACACCACGCACTAATCACTGTGCTAAAAAATCTTTGTGTTAGCTTTTCGAGAGGGGCATTACACCTTCTTCCAGGGGAATAAGTAGTTCCGGGAGAAGAATTACCACTCCTGGGAGAATAAGTGATAATTCTTCTCACGGGACGATAAGTGGTCTTGGGAGAAGAAATAGTTCTGGGAGAAGAATTAACACTCTAGGAAGAAGAAGTGAAAACTCTTCTCAATGGAGGAGAAGTGGTTCCGGGAGAAGAAGTCCATAACTCTGTCCAAATCTTTGCATATTTTCATGAGTGCATACCGAGTTGCAAGTACTTTGATGGTCATGAAATCGGCCGTGTGACTTCTTTGTCAAAAAGCAGGTCAACGCTTTGCCCCCTAAAACATGTCCTCCTGAGAAAGGAGACGTGTTTTGCAATAATTCAGAAATCCGTAAGTCGAGACTTGAGAGAAATCCGAGTGAAACTCGAATAAGAAGAAAACCAGGAAACCACGATTACGTCGGATCTCATTAGATGGAAAATTAAAAAGCCAGAGCCGAAAGAGCTCGACCATCGCTGTAATGACCCAGAAATTTTGGCAATTTGAAATATAAATTAATAAGGGTTTCACGATAAACAATAAATTTTAAAGTTTATTGGCTTGAATAAGAATTAAGTTCAACATTAAATTTCAGAAGGGGTAATCGGAAATCAAATATTCACTTGTAACTAGTCGAGAATAAATATTATTAATATTTGAATTGAATTTGAAATACGACTGAAGAATATTAATTTTTGGATTTAAAATAAACGTTATTTAACGTTAAATGAATTGGTATTGTTATTTGTTGAAATATATCAAAATTTTGTTTGGATATGTGTATATTTGTGTATATGAAGAAATCAAATTCAACGTTTACAAACAAACAAGGTTGTTGGTGGATAAACAGAATAAATCGGCAAATCAATAAGTAATTAAAAATAAAATAACATTATAAACAAACGGAGTCGGTTTACAATCAGAATAATTTTATTGGGTTCAGAACACGAGAATGTAGCAGCGCATCAAATTTCGTTATGTTTGGAGAATGTGTTGACGGTACGAAATTTAAGCGGTTCTGTAACAACCCAGAAAATCAGAACCAATTTAAATTTTTTATTTTGGCAATTTTAATGTATTTTTTTTATTTACATGTGGAACCTAAGACTTCACTCAAGCCATTGCTTGACGGTTTTAGTAGACCCCACGGGTAGTGATATACCCCGATTTTTCAACGCCTTCACACTACCTAGGTAGTCACCCCTAGAAATTGGCAGAGGTGGCCCTCAAACCTGAGACCTATGTCTCATCCCAATTCGGCCACCTATAACGAACTAAGCTAGGAGTGTCGGGTAATTTTAATGAATTTTGAATATTTAAAATGATTTATTTTAAATAATAACAATTAGAAATTTATTTTGAATAGAATTAGAGCATATAAATTTATTTAAATCGAAGTTATAATATAAATATTTATTTTAATTACAAAAGGAGTTAGAAATAGAGCGGTAGTCTGAAAATTTAACTTTGAACCTTGACTGAATGTACAATATTTAAAATAAATCGAATTTTAGTAAAACCAAAAATATTTAAATCTTTTTAATTACATATTTCTAACGGATCTGAAAAATTGAAATTTCATAGTGGGAACCAAAATTTATGGCCAGTTGAATATTCATAATAGTCGCTATGAAATTTAATATAAATATAGCCCTTGGAAATAGACATTTTGCAAATGACATCCGTTTTCGACGAAACCACTTTTGTTGGATCTGGAATGTCAAATTATTGCTAGGTTCAAATTTTCATAATTTTCGGAATCAATATGTGAGCGTGGCAAAAGAAAATGTGTTTAGCAATTTAAATTCGAATTGATCAACCAGAAAATGGCCATTCTTCAAACCGTCTCCAAATTCGACAATATTAGTTTTGTTAGGACCGTATCATCAAAACATAGCTAGATTTATTTTTTGAGAATTTTTAGAGTCAATATGTGGCCCCGGTGAATTAAAATGTACGTTTGAATTTAATATGTATTGATTTATATTTTAATTTAAATGAAAACTGATCGTAATGGTCGAATTGGCTTACGGGACATATCCCATTGTGTCTGGAACAGCGGTATTTGGCTAGGGAGACAGTCGTTGGGTTTGATTTGGAGTTCGGATTTATAAACCCTACTTTTTGAAAATAAATAATATAAAATAATAATTTAAAACCTTATAAAACCCTAGGAATGCCCTAACCCTAAGTCACAATTTTGAGCCGCCTATAAGAGAGACCAACGACCCAAATAGCCCAAGATTCGCCCCCAATTTTCTCCATATCCATTCAATCGAATTCGAAACCCATAGAGGCAAAATGGTAGAGCTCACTGAGACCTTTACGATCAACAACTATGATCATCTAATTGGTAGCATGGCGACCGAATTCTTGCCAAAAAAGTGCGGCGTTTAGTTTAGTTTTCAATGCAATAGAGGAGCTCGAGTTGGGGGGTGGTCCTTGTCGGAGGGTGGCGATGCAAAAGGGAGCAAGGTGGAGGGGTTGGATCAACGGCCGGTTGGCCTGAGGGAGGAGCGACGGAGAAGGTTTCTCGTGAAGAATGGGTTGGCTTTTGGAACGATGGAATCAGTGAAGGAGGAGAGATTAAAAAGGAGTTAAGTTAATTAATTAATTATTATTATTAGTTAACTAATGAATCAAATGTTTAAAATTGTGTAACTTATGCAAATGACAAATGAATTGGATGATTTCAGTTGCAATGGACTCGCATTGAAGAGAGCTTCACGATAGAACGGACCAGAATGGAAATGGAGCTGATTAGAATTTCAGGAAAATTCAAAATCAAAATAGTACAGAAATTCAGAAATAAAAGAATGGAGGAGTGGAAACGAATGTGAGATCTCTCTCACACTCAGATTATTTTACAGTAAATATATACTAGGATGCAGACGGGGCTTAGAAGCCCCTGACACTATTTATTGTACAGACCAATTGATTGTTTATTTGGTGTGATTAGCATTATTATTGTTGTATATAAAAATTATATATGAACTGTATATGAAATTTATTTATATAAAATATATATATATATATTATCATGAAATAAAATAGATAATCATTGACAAACCGGACGGTTTGTTTATGTACACTTACTTATCTGATATTGATTAGGACGATAAATTTTACACATTGCCCAACTGCACAAATAATAAATAGTATTTGTTGTTTGAAAACCCCACACGGGTATTGGGATAATATTTGACATACAGTGATCCCAATAATTAGTGGTATGTCAGTCGATGGGTTGACAGACTGTATAAGCGTTATTTATTTATTTTAATGCTTATACAGTTGTAAAACGCACTCTGGATGTTGTATGAATTTTCAATGATTGTTTATCGTTATTAGCTTATATATATGATGTTGAAATCCATATAACTGAAATTATATGGTAACTAATTGAGTCTGATTCCAGTTCATAATTAATGAATATTTTAAAATAAAATTCAGAAAATACGGAAATGTGAAACTGTGTTAAGTAGTTAAACGCCATTTTAACACGAATGGGAATTTTGTAGATTTTATTTATTTTATAATGAATATCGAAAAGTGATTTCAAAATATGATATTTTGAAAATATTATCATTTTAATGTTGGAATGATATGGAATATTCAATTTGGATTTGAATTTGAAAATAAAATTGAAATCGATTTGAAATGAATATAAAATGAATATATATGGGATATTTATTTTGGACTTGAATTTGAAAATAAAATTGAAATCGATTTGAAATGAATTTAAATCGAATATAAATGGAATATTCAATTTGGATTTGAATTTGGAAATAAAATTGAAATCGATTTGAAATGAATTTAAAACGAATATATATGGAATATTCAATTTGGATTTGAATTTGAAAATAGAATTGAAATCGATTTGAAATGAATTTAAAACGAATTTATATAGTGAATATTCAATTTGGATTTGAAAATAAAACCGAAATCGATTAGAAATGAATTTAAAACGAATTTATAATGGAATATTCAATTTTGATTTGAATATGAAATGGAAGTGGAAATTGTTTTTAAAACGAATCTAAAACGATTTTTAAAATTTGTTTTAAATGTAAATCTAAGAAATATATATATATAATATATATATATAATATATTATAATGGCCTGAATAGAACGCGCCGCGCAGCGACCGTTCGCGAATTTTGACCATTAACTTCAAATGGAAGTTACGGGAGATCCGACCGTCAGATTCTCCTAAACCCAGAACCGTCGGGTTCGTATTGAAATGAGCTTTCTAATGAATACAAGAGATTTGAAATTTAATGGTTGAATTTTGAGATATGCCAAATCAATTTCAGAAAAGGTCGCTATGGATGCAGTTCGGTGGGCGTTATTGGAAACCGACTGTACGGTGGATAATAAAATTATTAAAAATATGGAAAAATTATGTAAAATCATAATAAATGATTTGGAAAGATTTTGGATGAAAAAGTCCAGTTTTGAAAAGATAAAAATGTATTTTATCGAAATGAACTAGTTATTAACTAGAATAATTAATTATTTATTTTTAAATAAATAAATTGGGTTTGTAAATGGTTTAAATTAACCAGAAATTTCCAAATAATAAATTGGATATGGATTCGAAATGGAAATAATCATCGGAATATTTCGATATTGGATTCCGTGATTATACAGATATTGTTGAGGAATTTGGAAGATATATATTAATATATATCGTTATTTCAATATGATATCCATTGGTTTCAGAATTTGATATTGAATATAAGCCGATTTATTTTCTATTCAGAGCCTTGTATTTGATATCAAATTGGATTTTGGGTTTGTCGTGAACGATGTCTTCATTAACACTATTCTTAAACCCAGCTGAGAAAAGAATAAATCTTTAAACTAAGATTTTGTGAAGTTTTCCAATTAATTAATATTTAATTGGAATTGAATAAAAGAATTGGTTTTTGGTTTTATCATGAACGGTGTTTTAAATAACACTTGTTCTTTAACCTAAATAACAGTGAAGAATATGATTTGGAATTTATAACCTTTTAATTAAGATTAATGGAATTTTCCAAAGTAAAGATTTCCAATTTAATATATTAAATTGGAATTGGAATGGAATTCGATCTGGTAATAATCGAAGTGAGCTTTTGTGGAGGAAGACTGTTAATATACATGGAATTTAAAAGGCTTTGTCGTTATTCCATTTATATTATTGGTCGGATACAGAAATTAATATCGATTATATATTGATCTGTTTCCGTGAAGATTCCATGGTTAATGGAATGTGATTTTGGGTTTATAGTGAACTGTGTTTTAAATGACATTGGTTCTTTAACCCAGGTAAAGACAGGATTACATGTCTAACATTGTATTTCGATACTGTATTCGTTGATCTCTGCTAAATATATATCTGTTTGGTGGCGGAGAATTTATTCTCTTGGTTAACACCCTTCTCTGAGACGTACGAGATTAGAGGTTATATATTGACAGAAATCAATGGTACGATGTAGATTGTCGATGAGGCATGTTCGATTTCCCAAAGTTAAATAATCATTAATATTGATTTTTGGGAAGATTAAAACTAAATGAAGTTTTAACGAATCTTTAATTAGATTGAAAAATGAATGTGATAATTTGAATTATCAATTCAAGAAAATGATCGAGAATGGAGTATCAGCAGTTTTTCTCCAAGCGATAGTTAATCTTTAATTACATTTGAATGTGAAATAGTAATTAATTTTTACTGACAACACCGTGGTGTAAGATATGGAGTGTTACCAGTTCTCTCTATGGGATGAATAGGTTGGGATTGGGAAAATAAAAGAAATGATTACTTCGGTAAGGTGCGCTAATCCCGACTAGTTGATAAACCTTAATTTGGTTTAGAAATGATATCCAAAGGAAGATTAAAGAATAAATTTATAGAATTTATCTTTGATGAAATTAATGGGAACCTTTCCCAAAGGAAAAGAATATGTGAATAAAGGAATATTCTGGATTGGAATGAGGCGGATGATGTGTTGTTATAGCATTTGATTATAAGATACGCGAGTTATTCAGAAAGGTTGGGTTTATCCCATTCTGAATAACTGATACGACGAAAAGTCGAAGAGATTGAAGATGGTGCAAGACCAACGATCTTCACATCGAATGGATGGGTTGCTACTGTTGCTTATGACGGGAGCAGCTACCTTAAAGGGGCTACAGTGGTAGCCGTCCGGACATACTTGTTGATTGTACGGATATGCGAGGGCCTCTCTCTTATATTGGACATACGGGATGAGGAATAAGGTGCCTCCGGTTTCGTTCAGACCTAGAACGAATTTTGTAAGTGGATGGTGTGTCTGGCATTGTATTCCTTTATATTGTATTCGTTGATCTCTGCTAAATATTTTTTTTTTTTTGAAAAAAAAGTGTGATCTTCTATAAAGAAGAGAGCACACATATATAATAAAAATAAGATGAATACAAAAATTCGGTCAACAACCCAAAAACAGAACCAAACAATACAACACAAAATAACAGGAATGTAAAGGAAAGTAGATAGATGAGCTTCGGATAAACTACCGCCCATCAAACTTCAATATTGAGTTCCGGCAAAGCCACCACCCAATAAAGAAGTATATCTACTCCAATACATGAACAAGGTACACAAAGCTCAAAAAAGACAACAACAATAGTAAGAACATCTCCAAAAACCTCTCACTAATAAACTCGAGAGAGAAAAACAAGCACCAGTCCCGACAACTAGCCTTCAAGCTCCACAGCTAAATTCAGCTACCTGAGTCCTGACATAAACTAGCCAAAAACATTAGTAACCAACACATATATAAATGGGATTATGTGCATATATATATATATATATATCAAAGAAAGTGTGTATATATATATCAGTATAAACATATATCCATTTATATACGTGAAGAAGAAAGAGAAAAAACTAATAACAAATACGAAGCCTATTACAACTAAAATATCTATTGATCTCTGCTAAATATATATCTGTTTGGTGGCGAAGAATTTATTCTCTTGCTTAACACCCTTCTCTAAGACGTACGAGCTCAAAGGTTATATATTAGCAGAAATCAGTGGTACAGTATGGATTGATAGTGTGGCACGCTGAGATGCAGTGATCCAAACCTTTGTTGAAAAGCAAAGTTTGGTAGATGATGATCAAAGCACAGCTTCGTGTAGCGTTAATTCATAGGCCTCACACACCGGTATGGTGGCAAATTGATGGTTAGATCAGTATGCTTTAGAGATGAGGATAAACACCCTATGGGTTGTCATGGATTCGACCGACCGAGGTGATACTGGTTGTGGTCCCCCCACACCAGTAGGGATAGGGGCACGCACCCCGATTCCCAGATGGATACAGTTATTGGTGTTTTCCAATGCTTGGACGTAAGTCGCGTAACTTGTTTCATGGATAGTGCGGAAGTGCATTACGCGTTTTTGCGTGCCTGCGATGTAAGTCGTTGGAAATTGTACTACGCGATAGATCTTCTAGATTAGGAGCCACCATGATGGAAATCCAAACTTCCAAATACGACATTTTGCGGTTTTGATTGTAGAGCCTAGTATGGCGACATGATATATGGTACCCATGCTGTCTTTGATTGATACATTTATATTTGAAGTTGATTTCTTCACTTATATTAATAATAAAAGATTTATTTTAGAAAGTACCAAGCATATTTGGCTATTATAAGGTAAAACTCTATCCTCCGGCTTGCGTTGCATTGTGTGATGGGACCTGAGTCTTATAATAGCTTCATTTTTCTTTATTCAGCATTGTGTTGTTTGTTTTAGGCACTGGTATTCTTGGGGGTAAACTCGTTCCGTGTTATACGGCATGGTCCCTTGATTTACCTTGTTTTTAAAGTAAAGTTTTAAATAACTGTTTAAGTTCTCACACCAGTCCCATTACTGGCCTGGAGTTTATTGTTTTAACCTAAAATCTGGGTGACCATATTTTCCACATGAGCAGCTAGTAGTTTTGGTTTTGCAAATTTATTTATACATGATCCTGGATTTACAGCTGGAGCTATATTCGGAACGCTCTATATCCGTGTATTTCATTCAGTTGTGCTAGTTATTGTATTCATTGCTACGCATTGTATTTATACATTTTATTTCCGCTGCTATGTATTTTAATCTCTGATATTTTTCTATGTAATATTTATTCATACTCTGAATATTCTTGTATTCTGATGTAATTATTGTAATACGCAATGAAATGTTTTTCTGTTTATGTTCCTATTTGTCTTGTTCTCGAAGCAGTCTGCCTTCTTGTTCGGTTTAGGCCGGCTGGGAAGCACGGATCGCTATAGGTTCGTGCTATTCGCGGTAAAATAAATATTAATTTAAATCAAATGTAACCTACCCCAAATAAAGTTTTTGCCGACCTATTACCTGAGATGCATAGGTACCCTATGCTATATGAAAATACGTCGTTTTTATCCCTATCATTTTTCTGCTATAAAAATCCATGGCCAAAGCCTAAATCGCAATCAGGAATTTGTTCTTCATTTTCATTTTAAATGTCTTTGAGAATCCTCTTCATCCCCAAAAACGAAGAAGGAAATCGCTCTGAAAATTTTCCCTAAATAAAAATCTCTGACCTACTACCAAAGTCGCCATGGCCTCCATTCAAAATCGCCACTGCCTTCCACTAATCTCCACCGCGAAATCAAATCATTTTCCCCAATTCTTTCAGAAAAATCATTTCTTCCCATTTTCATTTTAATAGTCTTCCCAAATCAGTTCGCCACCACTTCTGAAAATCACCAGAGCTCCATCTTGAAGCAATCCAAAATCGAAGCTGCTCCTCATTCAAATCAAGTCACATCAACTCGGGTATCTTTGCCATTGCAACTTGCACTCACAATTCAAAGAAAATCGCCATCTAAGTTGCATCAACACTTAACCCTAGAAGTAACACTGCGCAAAGGTGAGTTTTGCTCACGATTTTTCTTAGTTCAAGTACTTTGGCTTCAATTTGAACTAGATTAAATTAGTCAGATTATAATTTGTTGTTGTTTTGGGTTTATTGCTTATTGGATCGGATTTTGCCTAACAATTACGGGTGCATTGCTTGAATGTGATGCCAGTAAACTGGTTTAATGCATTCATTTTTTTTTTTACTTTGAGGGAAAATACGGAATGTAGCCTGTATGTTTGCATTTTCAAGTTGCATTTATGTTCGAACATGTGTTATGTCCTATGAAGCCTCGTATATGTGATTCACACATGCATACTCATATATGTATATGTTTATGTATGTGCCGTAAATACATATACACTGATTTGTCCATATACTACTTTGCATATATGTGTGCCTTTAAACTATTGATACTAAACCAATAATATATTTTTCCTTACTAATGGAATATGCATATTTGTACTGTGCATGTATATGTGTTGTAAACGAGGAATTACATACCCCATTGAACCTGTAGTGCATATATGATTCTCTTAATCCCCTGTAGCCTATAAGATATTCATGCCATACTTAAAATAAAAATGATTCAATATGTTATGGAATTAGACATGCATTATTTTATTTATTAACCATGTTATTGCATGCAAGCCTGTGACTTGCGTCTTTGTTTAAGAATCAGGTCATACATTACAAAGCGTATGGCATCCATAATCATATACTATTTAGTTGACTGAAAATAATGATCATTTGAAGATTTTATTATGGCCATAAAGTAATAAAATAAAAACTGCATGAATGTGCTAAGGACCGGAAATACATTTGTTTACTCAAATTTTTATAAAAACTGCCTGAATGTGATAAGGATCGGAAATACATTTGTTTACCCAAATTTTTATAAAACTGCCTGAATGTGTTAAGGACTGGAAATACATTTGTTTACCCAAATTTTTATAAAAACTACCTGAATGTGTTAAAGATTGGAAATGCATTTGTTTTTGTCAAATTTTATAAAAGCTGACACAAAAATTGTTTTGTCAAATTTTACAAAAAAAAAAAAAGCTGATTTTACATTCTTATTGGCAAAAGGATATGTTGGGTCTTGCTTATTCCCATGATTGATGAAAATGCTAGTATATATTTGTAACATGCAAACTTATTTTTGTTAATCTAACTATGGTTTTCTATAAACACAATTTTTCATACATCAACAAACTTTGGGCTCATTTCTTCGTCTTCCTATACTTACGTGTTTATGATTTTTATATGTTTTTCCAACACATATACTTTTGTGCAATTACTGTGCTTGACTGAACGTTATACTGAAATCATTATTAGCACCGATTTATATATGTTTTCCATATTTGAAAAATGACAAGAATCCTATATTTGACTGACCGATCTGAGGTTGATTAACATATGTCTGTGGAATCCTAGCATTTCATTTCCAAATGATAATGCTGGTGTGGTTTGGGTTCAGTGCATACATTTGTATTGCTGAAAGTAGGTACCTTGTTGGAAGTAGATACCCTTTTCACGTTTCCTTTGTGTGTTAGTTTTAGTTGTCTTAATATTGCTACCTGAAACTATATTTATACACATTGCTATATATGTTGTTTCTCTTTATTTAGCCTGTATGTGATACATGGACTTGTATATTTAATATGCATATGTGGGTTTTGTTTCATGTGTACTGGGATTATACCATACATAATTTTTTTTTCATTTAATTAGCTTGCACCTGGCACCATTTGCAAACCTGAACATACCTTGGGTCATGAAGTAAAACTAAAATATGCCACATGTATCTATTCACCGAAAACTAGGTATACTTTATTGTCTACATCCTTTATATTAAGTCTGCATTGGATTTCTTGGTGTGTGTGTGTGTGTGTGTGTGTGTATATATATATAATTTCAGTCCCTTGGAGTAATATTTGTTTTGTGCCATATCATAATTGTTCGTTGAATCTATCCTCTGCGCAATATCAGGGCATTTAGTACACTGTTATATTATTAGTGAACAACGAGCATTTAGTTATTCTGTTATATTTAGTGAACAGCGAGCATTTAGTATTCTGTTAAAATTAGTGATAGTGTGCATTTAATATCGTTGCCAACTACGTTTTTTTGACAGTAAGAAGTTGGAAACTAAGAAAAACATATATATATATATATATATATATATATATATATGTTATACTGATTGGTTCCGTCCCAAGTTGCCATGATATATTCCGGTAGTTTCTCATAGGTTCGATGTACTCGAAATTTAGTGAATTATAGGATTAACTGCTTAATTCGGTTTCTATTGAAACCAATTTACTTGAACTATGATTTAATCCCGACTCGAGTGTTTTATCTTTTTACATGAAACGCTCGGGTCAGACCCAAGCATTTCAGATCTAAAAATTACAGCTTTGGATTTGAAGACTGTCGAAGCTGGGATTCCAAAGACGGCACACTTTAAAGTTTTTGAAACTGTAATATTTTCTTGTATTCAAATTTTGTTTTAATTCCGTTGTATAGAAATAATTGTATCAAAATTCTGATAATATATAAAAGTTTATTTCGCTGTTCAATACCATGTTATTTATTTTGGATTTTATGTGTTGATTCTGTTGTTAAACTCTAAATAACGATCTGTCGGCTTGCACATTTTAAGTTGGTTCAATCCCCAATTTGAAGCGGTCAAAAAGACGGGATGTTACAAGTGGTATCAGAGCTTTAGTTTATTCAAAGCGAAGCTTATCGGGTTTAAAATGTGTAGGATTGACATTAGAAAAAACAGATTTTTAAAATGAAAAGTTTTCATTTCGGAAAGTGAAAATAAATTTAAAATAAACTTTGAAAGATAAATTATTTTGGAAATATTTTATATTTTCGAAAACTAGTATTTTTGAACTGATATAGCGGAAATAAAAATATATTTTTAGATTTTAATGTTTTTGGAATCCCCAGTCTTCAATTCCGGATTTGCCAGAGTTATTCTTCGATAAGTTTTCTTAGATTTGAATCTCAAATACATTGCCAAATGATATATAGGGAAGATAAGCATAAGAGAATCAATAAATCAGTTTCTGTAATTGTGAAATCAGAGATAGCTGAATTTTTAGGAAAAAAGGATTCAGATGGGAAGAATGAAAAAGAGAAAATTGAAACAATTCCAAAAAAGGAAACGATGAATTTTATTTCGACATCCGAAATATAAATTTATGATAATAAAATCAAAAGAGTTATAATTGGACTGCGATTGTGTCAAATTTATTTAGAACGTGACATGATAAATTATGATTGGTTTCAAAGCAGTGATGTATGATCGAATATATGAATTCGATAGTGAATTATAAAATAATTAATTAATTCACAAGAAGTGAATTGTAAACAAGAACTGTAAATGAAGCGATATATGAATAAAGATTATGAAGAAATTTGAATTGATATGTGAATAATACCAAAATTAATTTGATGTGGTGAGTTTAGATTTCGAAAAGGGAATAATATTTACTTTTTAGAAGCCAAATACGTATGAATGCAAAAATATGCAAATAAATTTGGGATAAAGGAAATGAAGTTGACCAGCACGGTGAGATTATTCTGAAGTTCAAAATATAAATCCAATGAGATTTTTCCGAAGTTTGAAATATATTATCGAACAGGAGATTATTCGAAAGAAGGTTATGTGTGGAGTCATTTATGTCAAATTCCAGGGAAGCACTCCGTAATATTTACTTTGTGTTTTAATTAAAATTTAATTTATTATTGATATATTCATATTAAAGAAAAACGTACATTTTAGAAGTTAAATATTTCAAAGGTGTGAACTATTGTTATAATCAACGATTATTGTAAAGGAAATAAATTCTTAACTTAAAATCAGAAATTTCGAGAATATAAATGTTTTGTTGGTGTTTAAAGTGGTGAATTTTATCTGTTTTGAAGTTAATAACATTGTTTAGTTAAGATCAAAGTGGTAAATATACCCCAACTCGATTAACTTCATTGTTGACTAAGAGACGGTTCAGGTTCGATAGCCAGAGTGGTTAAATAGAGTAAAAAATGAGTGTTAGAGGTTAAGTGAAAATAACAGTTTGTATTTAATATATGTTTTAGTCCAAATAACGAATTTAGAAATATTTCCCCTTGAGAATAAGTATATTTTCTATTGAAATTAAAGATTTGCAAATATATGGAAATGTTTTCCAATGGTATTAGGAGACTATATAGAATTATAGAAAATGAATTGTTTATGTAAGGATTGTGAGAAGTTAACCGGTTTTGACAAATCAGAATGGTGAGAACAGAAGAAAAAAGAACCGCACGTCGAAAACGAAGGGCGGCTGAACATAAGAGAAATGGAGTTGTAATTTGAAATCAAAATTTTCATAAATGATAATTTGATAAGAAATTAGAAATAGAGTTAAGGAAATTAGAAGTTGATTGGAGATTAGTTAAGTTGGATAATTTCCTAAGTGTCTATCTGATGTTGGTTTCGACCTCCGAGATTGATACTTAGGGAGTTGTTCGCTGGCTAATTTACAGTCGAAAGGATATGAACATAGAGGAGTAATAATGCGAGAATAAGAAATTAGTTATGAGAATAGAAGATTTTGAGAACATAAATTTGAATTAAGTAAGGAACTCGATAATCGGAAAATGGGAAGAAAATTTGGTTTGAAAAGGATATCAAATATCTTAATTGGAAATTTGGGAGATCAAATATCTGAGGGATCAAAAACTGAATAGAAATTTAAGGGTATTCAATTTGAGATATTGGATGTAGAAATTTCCGTAACTTATATGGAAAAATATATAAAAATACACTGAATTGGAAAACTAGTGATTTGGAAGGTAATCAGTTTGAAATGAAATTTTATGGAGTTTATATGAAATGTTTAGAAATTTGATTTGGGAAGAAAATCTTATGTAAGTAGACATAAGTATGATTTTGAGGAATATGAAGTACTATATGTTTTCAAAGAAAAATAAGGAAAGTAACTTCACTCTCCTTTGAATTTTGAGCTTAGTGAGTTATGCTAGTGGTGGTAGTAGGTTGTCCGGACATAAAACTCGAGTTTTATGAAAGAACACGACCGTGTAGCGTAATTTGCAGGGCTGGAGATGACCTACGGCGGACGGATGTTTCTTGGAGGAACCGACTGTAACCATTGTGTCTTCTGCGATCTACAGTCATGATAATGGCGTAATCCACAGAGCTGTGAAAGCTTACAGGTATGGATGTTTCCTGAGGGAATCAGACGTATCCATTGTGTACCTGCGGTCCACATGGCATATCTACAAATGAAAGAGATGTAACCACCATAGTTACTAAAGGTAGAATGGAGTCGTGCAATGTTTGAGATATCTTAGTGATAGTGAGCCACTTGTTTGAGGCAGCACTGTTTCTCCGTGGCTTAATGTGTCTTCATGACTAGAATTGTCTTCATGACTTGATTTGCCTTTGTGATTGATAGATCCTTGTGATTTGATTTATCCTCAAAATTGATAATTTTTCATGATTCTAAGATAAAGCAACCAATGATCAATGACCTCAGATTTTATATTGATTCTTAAATATTTTCTCGTTAATCTATCCATGACGAAATTCGCAGGGAAATGATTTCCTGTGGATACGGATGTTTTATGGGGGATCCAGATTGAACCATTGTGTATATGTGATTCATGAAAAATCAACAAATCAATATCACATGGGTACTTTCCATATCAATTTTTCTTTTCTTTTTAAAAAAGATTTTTTTTATAAAATATTTCACTGGGAGTTGAAGCAAGGATATTTAGTCATGCGCCTGGCCAGCGTATGCCTAACACATGTAAGAACGACAATAGACTCGTCAAAATTCGAGTTGTTAAGTATTTTCAAAATCAATAAATTGAAATTAAGATGTATCCAATTTGATAAGTTAAGAAAGGGAATTTCGGAATATTTTTAAGTCTATAAGCCTTGAGATAATAATACAAGTATTTTCTGCATAAAAGTTACATAAGATTTTGAATTTTGGAAATTTTCAAGTCAACAAATTTGTGACGTAAAGAGATGTATTTACACTCTTTAAGGAGTGTTGGATAAGGTTAAATGGATCGAATGTAAGGAGATTGGGTTGAGTAAGCCTGGACCCATTACGGTAGCAATGACGGATAAGTAATGTTGACAGATGATGTTTATAATGAAATCTGGAATAGTTTGATATGTATAAATCTAACTTATGCATAAACTGAAATTTAAAATGAGATTGGTTTTGAAAAGAAATTACATGACTTTGAATATTTTAGAAGATTAGATAAAATGAAAATTGGAGATATCTCAAAATAAATTGAGATAGAAATTGGTCTGGGAAGATGGAATATAGTTTAAAAAGCAGGGAAATAAATAAAATCTGATTCAAAAAATAAAGTAAGTCACGTTTGATCAAAATTTATCTTGAATTAAGAAAGAAACATTGATTTTCCGAGTTAATTGGATATGATAAATAAACAAAGATGGTTGATGGCTTAAATATAGAGATTTTTAATAGTTGTGGAAAAATTTCATACGAGTATGAAAATTTTAGTATACATTGATGTATCTCGAACGATCTCTCCTTTTTGGAGACGAAAAGTTTTAAAGCGGGGAGATTGTAACGACCCGGAAATTTTGGCAATTTGAAATAGAAATTAATTAAGGGCTTCACAATAAACAATAAATTTTAAAGTTTATTGGTTTGAATAAGAATTGAATTCGATAATAAATTTCGGAAGGGGTAATTGAAAATAAAATATTCACTTGCAACTAGTCGAGAATAAATATTATTGATATTTGAATTGAATTTGAAATACGACTGAACAATATTGATTTTTGGATTTAAAATAAACGTTATTCTACGTTGAACGAATTGGGAATGTTATTTGTTGAAATATATGAAAATTTTGTTTGGATATGCGTATATTTGTGTATATGAAGAAATCAAATTCAACGTTTAGAAACAAACAAGGTTGTTGATCGATAAACAGAATAAAATCGGCAAACCAATAAGTAATTAAAAATAAAATAACATTGTAAACAGACGGAGTCGGTTTACAACCAGAATAATTTTATTGGGTTCAGAACACGAGAATGTAGTAGCGCATCAAATTTCATTATGTTTGGAGAATGTGTTGACAGTACGAAATTTAAGCGGTTGGTGCTATTCGCGGTAAAATAAATATTAATTTAAATCAAATGTAACCTACCCCAAATAAAGTTTCTGCCGACCTATTACCTAGACGTACAGATACCCTATGCTATACGAAAATACGTCGTTCTTATCCCTATCATTTTTCCGCTATAAAAATCCATGGCCAAAGCCTAAATCGCGATCAGGAATTTATTCTCCGTTTTCATTTTAGTGGTTTCTGAGAATCCTCTTCGTCCCAATAAACGAAGAAGGAGATAGCTCTGAAAATTTTCCCTAAATTAAAATCTATGACCTACTACCAAAGTCGCCATGGCCTCCGTTTGAAATCGCCACCGCCTTCCACCAATCTCCACCGCGAAATCAAATCATTTTCCCCAATTCTTTCAGAAAAATCGTATCTTCCCGATTTCATTTTAATTGTCTTCCCAAATCAGTTCGCCGCCACTTCTAAAAATCACTAGCGCTCCATCTTGAAGCTGTCCAAAATCGAAGTTGATCCTCCTTCAAATCGAGCCACATCAACTCGGGTTCCTATACCATCGCAACTTGCACCCGCTTCGAAGAAAATCGCCATCTAAGCTGCATCAACACTTAACCCTAGGAGTAACACTGCGCAAAGGTGAGTTTTGCTCATGAGTTTTCTTAGTTCAAGTACTTTGGCTTCAATTTAAACTTGATTAAATTAGTCAGATTATAATTTGTTGCTGTTTTGGGGTTACTGCTTGTTGGATCGGATTTCGCCTAACAAGTACGGGTGCATTACTTGAATGTAATGCCAGTACACTAGTTTAATGCATTCGTTTTTGTTTTTACTTTGAGGGAAAATACGGAATATAGCCTGAATGTTTGCATTTCCAAGTTGCGTCTATGTTCAAACATGTATTCTATCCCATGAAGCCTCGTATGTGTGATTCACACAAGCATACTCATACATGTATATGTTTATGTATGTGTTGTAATTACATATATACTAATTTGTCCGTATACTACTTTGCATATATGTGTGCCTTTAAACTATTGATACTAAACCAACAATATATTTTTCCTTACTAATAGAATATGCATATTTCTACTGTGTATGTATATATGTTGTAAAGCCGGAATTACATACCCCATTGAACCTGTAGGGCATATACGATTCTCGTAGTCCCCTGTAGCCTACAAGATATTCATTCCATACTTCAAAGAAAAATGATTCAGCATGTTATGGAATTGGACATGCATTGTTCAATTTATTAACCATGTTATTGCATGCAATAGAATTCATGCAAGCAAGCCTGTGACTTGAGCCTTTATTTAAGAAGCGGGTCAGATATTACAAAGCGTATGGTCTCCATAATCATATACTGTTTAGTTGACTGAAAAAATGATCATTTGGAGATTTTATTATAGCCATAGAGTAATAAAATAAAAACTGCCTGAATGTGTTAAGGACCGGAAATACACTTGTTTACCCAAATTTTTATAAAAACTGCCTGAATGTGTTAAGGACCGGAAATACATTTGTTTACCCCAATTTTTATAAAAACAGCATTAATGTGTTAAGGAGAGGAAATACATTTGTTTACCCAACTTTTTATAAAAACTGCCCGAATGTGTTAAAGATTGGAAATGCATTTGATCTTGTCAAATTTTATAAAAGCTGACACTACAATTGTTTTGTCAAACTTTACAAAAAAAACTGATATTACATTCTCTTTGGCAAAATGATATGTTGGGTCTTGCTTGTTCCCATGATTGATGAAATTGCTGCTATATATTCGTAACCTGTAAACTTATTTTTATTAATCTAACTATGGTTTTCTATAAACACAACTTTTCATGCATCAACAAACTTTGGGCTCATTTCTTTGTCTTCCTATACTTATGTGTCTATGATATTTATATGTTTTTCCAGCACATATACTTTTGTGCAATTACTGTAACGACCCGGAAAATCTGAACCAATTTAAAAAATTTTAATTGGCTAAAATAGTGGATTTTAAATATTTAAAATAAATATTTTAAATAATAGCAATGAAAAGTGAGTTTGAATTGACGTTTGAAAAAGAATATAATTAATTCTAATTATAAACAAGGCCTGAAAGGCGCTGCAGTTTCAAAAAATTGAATTCAAACTTTGTCGGACTGTACCGGGTGCAAAACAAAACGGATTGGAGTGAAACCAAAAATATTTAAATCTGTTAGTGAATACCTCTCTAACGAATCGGAAAAATCGAAGTTTCATAGTGGAAAGCAAAAGTTATGGCCAAATGAATTTTCAGAAAGGCCGCTATGGAATTTATATAGCCCGTGGAATTGGCCATTTTGCAAACGACCTCGGAATTCGACGAAACCACTTTTGTTGGATCCGGGATGTCAAATTATTGCTATGTTTCAAATTTCATAATTTTTGAAGCTAGTATGTGAGCGTGACAAAGGAAAATGTGTTTTGGCCAATTAAAGTTAAAATGGATCGACCAAAAAGGGCCATTTTACAAACGGTCTCAGAATTCGATGAAACTAGTTTTGTTGGGACCGTATCGTCAAAACATATCTAGATTTATTTTTCTGGAATTTTTCGAGTTAGTATGTGGCCCCGGCAAATTGAAATGTACGTTCAAATTAAATATTGAATGTTTTATATTTTAAATGGAAGGAAAACTGACTGAAACAGTTGAATGGGCCTACGAAACACATCCCATTGTGTTCGGAATGGGGGTAAAACGCTAGGGACGACAGTCGTTGGGCTGGAATTAGAGTTCGTGAGAGAAAAGGGCAATTTTGGAAATAATTAAATTAAAAATTTAATATAAAACCCTGGCCCAATCACATCTCGACACATCATCCTTCTCTCTCCCCGTTCTTTCTTCTGAAACCCCCCTGATCGACGACTCTCGACTTCGCCCCTTTCTGACCACATAGAGGCCACGGCCATCTTCAAGCCGCGCCACCACTCGGACTCGAAGCGCCTCCTCCTCCTCTTCAAATCCGACCCAAGCTCGACCTCCCCCGTCACCTCCATTGCCAGAATCGAGGCCAAGAAGTCGTCAACTTCCCACCGTCGCCATAGGTGATTCCGACCATCGATCATCACCAAACCACCCTGCGTCGACTCCCCTCTCCTCCCTCTTCCACGTCATAACCTCCGATCATCCCAATATCGCGCGGATTTCGTGAAAAATTCAAACCCTTGTTTGAACCAACGTTGAAGGTGATTTCTTTATATGATTTAAACACTTTATAGTGTTCCAAGCTTTGAAAAATCGTATCTTTTTCATGTGTTGACGAAATTCGATGAAACAGGAGACATCGGGACCGTGAGGACGTCCTCTACATTTTAGAAGAGACCGCATATTTTTCTGAGCCTTCTGCTATTTTTGGTGGAGTGGAACCCAATGTGAGATTTCTAATTTATAAACGATATGGAAAACGACAATGTATAAATTATATAGTCGATGTATGAGTTATATAAGCGTTGTACACCTCTTGTATAAGCGTTGTATAAGTTGTACGTTCGATGTATAAGTTGTATATGCATTGTAAAAAGTATATATGTGTTGAAATAGAAGTGAATTGCTATATATATATATATATATATATATATATACGCCCCTCGTCCACAAACCATGGACGATATTTATTGGTTGTGATTGGTGTGAAAATTGATTGATAGCGAATGGTTGATTGGAATTGTTAGTGGTTGATATTGATTGATTGTGGTTGAAAAATACCCGTTTGTGGTTGAGAAATATTTGGTTGAAACCATATAGGATTAGTTTGTGGAAATGAAATAAATATGCATGCCACCTGCGTGCGAACTAGATGCATGAATCCCCATTGTCAAAAACCGCGAGGTTTTAAGGTAGAGCGAGGAGCCGTACTAGGGACGGTCCCGGTTTTAACTACCATGTCGTTATGCTGCCGAAATTTTGAATAATATTCATGTGTTAGAATTATTTTCATTTGTTGAAACTATATTTATTCGGTGAATAGAAAGCCTTCATGTGTTGAGCCGATATTCATTCATTGGATAGAAATTCATGTGTTGAATGGTATTCGTGTTTTAAATATAAAAATCACATTTTTATCTATATATATAAACTATAGAAAACCTTCATGTGATGAATCGATATTCATCCGTAGAATTGAAATTCATGTATTGAATGGTATTCGTGTTTTAATTATAAAAATCACCTTTTTATCGATATATATAAACTATAGAAAACCTTCATGTGTTGAATCGAAATTCATTCGTTGAATTGAAATTCATGTGTTGAATGGTATTCGTATTTTGAAATAAATTGTTTTAAAATAAAAACCATACTTTTATTACCTATATGAACTATATAAACTAATAGTGTTTTGAAATGAATTGTTTTACAATAAAAATCACATTTTTATTATATAAATGAATTGTTAAAAATAGTGAAGTGTTGAAATAGAAGACAGTTAGATAAAAATACCATTTTTATCAAATGTATGAAAAGAATATAGTTTTGAAATCGAAGAATCGATATATATATATATATATATATATATATATATATATAGAATCGAAATATATCGAATAACGAAGCTGCAGTTCGTATTTTGAAATCGTGATTTCAAATGATTAGTGCAGGAGATCCGACCATCGGTTTTTCCCGAAACCGCAACCATTGGGTTCGCTTTGGAAATATCTTTCCAACGGCACCAACTTTGTAAAAATCCAACGGTTGGATTGTCTGGAATGTTTAATTCAAATATGAAGAAAAACAGCGCCAGAATCGATTATATATATATATATATATATAATTATATATAATCGAATAATGATGCTGCAGTTCGTATTTTGAAATCGAAACTTCAAACGATTATACCGGGAGATCCGATCGTCGGATTTTCCCGAAACTGGAACTGTTGGATTCGTTTTGAAAAGATCATTCTAATGATGTAAATTTTATGAAGATCCAACGGTTAGATTTTCAGATATGTGTAAATCAAATCTGAAGAAAAACAGCGCCACTGCCGCGTTATGGCCCGTAGCGTCGTTTGAATAAATTGGCTATTATAAAATAAATAAAAATGGCGATAAATCATTATAAAATATTATAAACGATATGGATGTGAAATTTAGAAATTAACTGAAGGTTAGCTAAGTCGAATGGTTTCTTGGGTATTGATCGGATGTTGGTTTCGGCCTTCGGGGTTAATATTTGGGAAATCGTTCTCTTACTGATTGACGGTTAGTGACTAATGAATTGAAATGATGCGTATGTATGTTATTGTTGCACTTGTTTATTATATACGCGAGTTGCTCAGAAAAACCGGGTTTATCCCATTCTGAATAACTGAATCGACGATAAGAAATCGAAGATGAAGACGGTGGTCGAAGACATGAGATCTTCACCTCATTTGGATGGTAACCGAGGTCCTGATTGGGAGGCATCCCGAAATATGGATAACGAGTGGTGATCGTCCAGTCGTACGTGGTGATCGATGGGTTTGCGAGGTATATACTGCCTCTGGTTTCGTTCAGACCCAGAATGGACTTGTAAATGGACTGTGTGTCTGACATTGGATTTTATTCTATATTGATTGATCTCTATTAAATATACATCTGTTTGGCGGCGGAGAATTTATTCTTTTGCTTAACGCCCTTCTCTGAAACGCACGAGCTCAGAGGTTGTATATCGATGGATATCAGTCGCATGGCATGAATTGCTAGTGTGGCATGCCTAAGTGGCAAATGATCAGGGCTTCTGTTGTAAAACAAAGTCTTGTGGTGATGATCAAAGCATCGCCTGTGTGGCATAGCTTTGTGAATAACGTGAATTCGCGAGCCTCACACCCCGGTATGAACCAGAAACGGGAGAAGGACCTCAAGGAGGGCATGCGTTTCTTCCTAGCTAGGAGTTGTGTCGGTGTTTTTACACGGCCTGACATTTTACTTATGTGGATGATGGATAGCGAGGTGCCTCGGATATATCGGTGGATCCGGGACCGATGGAGTCATTCGTTGGCTCATTTACGCCCCATAGGGCAGGGAAACGCATTGTTCTGGAATTTTAATCCACATCGTTGGACCGGCCCTGTCGCTCTAAGGGGCAGTTGCGGCTGTTCCTGAGGCTCGGGCTAGGCAGTCTCGAATTCGGTAAGGACTATCTTTTGCCTTGGTTCAAGACGGAAATCCAATTTCCAAATATGTGACTGTGCGGTTTTGATTGTATATATATATGGCGACATGATATATGGTACCCATGCCGTCTATGATTGATAGTTACGATTGAAATTGTTTTTGAAACCTATAAACACTAGTAATAATATCAAATGCTTTTGTTTTATTCGTATCAAGCATATTTTGGCCATTATAAGGTAAAATTCTATCCTCCGGTTTGCGTTGCATTGTGTGATGGGAACTAAGTCTTATAATGGCTTCATTTTTATAAAAAGCATTGTGATATTCAAAAGAATTGTTTATTTTAAAGCATTGGCAATCCAATGAAGTAAACCCGTTCCACGAAAGTGGCATGGTCCTGTGATTAGCCATATTTTAAATGTGTTGAGTAGATTTCTCATACCAGTCCCATGACTGACTCGTAGTTTGTTTCACTTTCAAACTCGGGTGCCCCTTTTTCTACACGGGCAGCCTTGTATTCAGGTATAGCTGGCTCTTTCTGGATAGCCGGAGCTGAAGATGGATTCTATCATTTATCTCTTTTTATGTTGTTCAGCTCCTATTGTACATTATGTTTATTTCCGCTGTAGACGTTTATGTATAGCTGAACTGTGTTTGTACTAAGTAAGATCTGTATACTGTGTAACTCTGATGATTACGTTTATCCAGTATATTCTATTGTTCATTATCTGGTGTATTTATTTATTTCTGTTCTGCTATTATCTGTTTATGTGTATATTCCAAGGATTACCCTTGCCACCGTCAGTACGGGGTTTGGGGTCGTCTCAATTACTATGCTTGGCTGAACATCATACTGAATTCCTTATTAGAACCGATTTATATATGATTTTCCATAGTTGGAATACGACAAGAATCCTATATTTGATTGACCAATCTAAGGTTGATAAACATATGTCTGTGGAATCCTAGCATTTCATTTCCAAATGATAATGCTGGTGTGGTTTGGGTTCAGTGCATACATTTGTATTGCTGAAACTAGGTACCATGTTGGAAGTATATACCACGTTCACGTTTCCTTTGTGCGTTAGATTTAGTTGTCTTAATATTGCTACCTGAAACTATATTTATACACATTGATATATATACACATTGAGATATATATATGTATATATTGTTCCTCTTTATTTAGCCTGTATGTGATATATGGACTTGTAAATATGCATATATGGGGTTTGTTTCATGTGCACTAGGATTATGCCATACATTAATTTTTTTTTTCTTTGAATTAGCTTGCACCTGGTTCTATTTTGCAAACCTGAACATACCTTGGGTCATGAAGTAAAACTAAATTATGCCACATGTATCTTTTCACCGAAAACTGGCTATACTTTATTGTCTACATCCTTTATATTAAGTCTGCATTGGATTTCTTGGCATATATATATATATATATATATATATATCAGTCCCTTGGAGTAATATTTGTTTTGTGCCATATCATAATTATTCGTTGAATCTATCCTCTATGCAATATCAGGAATTTAGTACACTATTATATTTAGTGAACAACGAGCATTTAGTTATCCTTTTATATTTAATGAACAACGAGCATTTAGTATTTTGTTAAAATTAGTGACAGTGAGCATTTAATATCGTTGCCAACTATGATTTTTTGACAGTAAGGAGTTAGTAATTAAAAAAACATATATATACACACACACACATGTGTTATACTGATTGGTTCTGTCCCAAGTTGCTATGATATATTCCGGTAGTTTCTCATGGGTTCGATTTACTCGAAATTTAGTGAATTATAGGATTAACTGCTTACTTCAGTTTCTATTGAAATCAATTTACTTGAACAATGATTTAATCCTGACTCGAGTGTTTTTTTTTTGCATGAAATACTCGGGTCAGAGCCAAGCATTCAGATCTAAAGATTACAGCTTAGGATTTGAAGACTGTCGAAACTGGGATTCCAAAGACGGCGCACTTTGAAGTTTTTAAAACAGTAATATTTTCTTGTATTCAAATTTTGTTTTAATTCCACTGTATAGAAAGGCTTGTATCAAAATTCTGATAACGTATAAAAGTTTATTTCGCTGTTCAATACCATGTTATTTATTTTGGATTTTCTGTGTTGATTCTGTTGTTAAACTCTGTAAGCTAAATAACGATCCGTCAGTTGCATGTTTTAAGTTGGTTTAATCCCCAGTTTGAAGTGGTCAAAAAGACGGGATGTTATAATCGCTAGGGGTCATAATAAATGGGAATCTGACGATCTCCATGGATCGTACTTTGAAGGTGTGTCGAAACTGAGATGTATCCCATCCATGACAATTGGAGCCATAGGCACATTGGATCTTGTCGGAGCAAGTACGTTCTTGCAAAGTATTTTTGCACTTGGCAGACTAAGTTACGAGGTATTACATACTTAGTGGACCAAGTTATTAAGATTCTCATGCTTGGCGGGTCAAGATGGGGAACTCTTATACTTGGAGGACCAAGTTATGGAGTCCTGATGCATGGCAGACCAAGTTAGGAAGTCTTCATCCATTGCTGAACAAGTTGAAGGATGTGTCATACTTGGCGGATCAAGTTGTTTGGATAATACACAGTTGATAGATCAAGTCATTATGTTTTTATACTTGGCGGACCAAGTGCAAGGATCGTGGATCGGAGTCCAAAGGTTTTCATGGATTAGAGTCTGTGGACCGAAGTTCGAAAGTAGTGAACCAAAGTCCGTAGACCGGAGTTCAAAAGTAGTGAACCGGAGTCCAAAATGCGGTGGACATAAGTCTGTGGACCGAAATCCAAAAATAGTGGATCGGAGTCCAAAAGTAGTGGATCGGAGTCCAAATGTTTTTGTTAATAAAACCAAAGAGATACAACGGTTTGTAGTCGAACTCAGAGCATGCCTAGGAACCATAGCCTGATCCCGTACATTTGTAAATTGACGTAACCACCTTTGATTACAAATTGTTCAACTAAGAAAAGGTGCCACATAGAAAAACAAAAGTGACGTACCGATTCCAAAAGTTAAAAAAATCCAAGGATCCAAATCAATTTATGACGATGACAAGGGAACTCGGTCCTGGCCAGTTCCTATCCTCGAAGGTAGTTGGGGGATGAGCCTGAACTGTGTCAGTTACCTGGTTCTAGATATACAACGCCATCTCATCGCGCCTGGCATGTTTTTCAATTTGGTCGCGAGATTTTCTGCATTGGTACATGATTTGACCTAGCAATTCATGAATGATGCAATTCTTGTTAGAGTTCATTTGTTTTTAGTCGGTTCCCTATAAGGAAGCTTTTGAAAAGGAGCAGTTCCATGAACTGCCCAAGGACCCACTAGTTTAGGTAAATATCTAATGCGTTCCCCTACAGGAGAGGTTATTTTTAGAGGAGAAACTATGCATTTTTGGGATTTCTGTGCTCCCTGATTAGAACCTCTATGGGGTCCCAATGGTTTGGACTTGAGTAGGCTGAAAAAAGATATACAACCTTGGCAAGAACGACGTTCGGCAGAATATATGACGACGGTGGTAGAGGATCCTGGCTTTGTCCCACAAGCGATTACTGGGTCCGTTCTCAGGTAAAATAGAGTGGTGGATAGGAAGGCCTCTTTCTCCCTATCTTAAAAGAATACTTGTGGAGTAGATTCGAGCTCGAGTTGAAACAACTCAAGTTGCCTAAACTTCAAGATAGATCCTTTCCGGCCCATGAGTGAGTTCAGTATAAGAGGGGAATTTCCACTCCATACGTGGTCGTATATTCCGTTGGCTCCCCGAATTGGTTTTCCCTTTTCAGAGGTTGAGAGGTCCTCCTCCCCCGCCATGTTGGCTTGATGCACCTGTTTTTACATTGAGAGTCTTCTTCCTGCAGAAACCTCTCTGCCTCAAAATAGAACTTGCCAAGGTCTCCTGGAAGGTCTCGTTGCAGAGAAACTTTGTAGTCAGTCTATCGATTAAAGCCACCACAACATTTAATCTTTCTAGAAATTTGCGCAAAGTCTCACATGTCCTTTGCTTGATTGCTGTGAGAGTCATAATGTGATGGCCCGCCGCGAACCAGCCGACATTTCCATTGAAATGCGTTGTACTAATGCCCGCAAGAATGGGATGGTTGTCAGATGAAAGGGATTTAAAACTATGAATCACCAAAGAACCTGTAGTATATCTCACAGCGCATGGAATAAAATATAATAATAACATACTTGACATAAAACAAGCGATACGGTGCATAAGATGAAAACTAAACCATCATAGCAGCGGAATCCAAAATACAGCTTATGATCCAAACCATCATTATTACAACTTCAAAATATTGTATCTAAAGCAAAATAGAAAAGGTACAGTACCAATGCCCAAAAGAAGAGACATAAAACTCTGGGTCAGACAAAAGTCTAGTATGAGCGATAGCAGCAAAAAAGAACAATAATATGTATAAATAATCATACCTGAACCTGGATCTGCAACCAAAGAGTTAGCACAACAGGATGTACAGTACTCTAAGGTAACACTAAAATAAAGTGTAAAGTGGAAGTGCACATGTCATGGTGATAGCAAACATCGAACATAGTAATCATCTCACATCTCTCACTAAGTGCGTAAAGCATACTGTATCCACCACTTTGATCACCAATCCTTTGCTATGATCACTTTGCCCTTGGGAGTCACAATGACCCCATTGCACTATCCATAGCCATAATCCATCTCTCAGTGGTGAACCAAAATTATGGATATCGATAACCCCTTTGCATACGTCCAGCAGCAAAGCCCAACTCTAAAAGTTAACTCATTGGTTCCCAGCTGGATCCTGAGTAATAACTTCTCACGTGGACCGCCTTTGCATCTCGGTTTTTGATTGAATTGGCTTTGATCTTCAGAAGAGTTCACAATTGTTGTCGCATGGTAGAAGTTTGAATCCGGTTCAATTTGGAGTCATCATCTTGGATGAAGTGACAAAGTATAGGAAAGCTTGGATTCCCGCTCTCGGAATCCCGTTCTCAAAATTCCGCTCTAGGATTTCCGCTCTTGGAATACTGCTCTTGGAATCCCGCTCTCGGAATCCCGCTCTCAGATTCCCGCTCTAGGAATCCCGCTCTCGTAATCTGAAACACCCCACCTCCGTTAAGGTCACTCACAAAGGGAATGCCTTAATTTTGGTGGAGGTTTATAAGTAAAAGCCACAGATAAACTCAAGACAGATATAAATACACATATTTTAAACAGCGGAAACCAAACAGACTTTTATTTCATCAATATGTGTTCAAAACCAAACATTCCATAATTGTCTCAAAATACTTCCAACATTACAGCATCATTACTGTCTTGATAATTAAAGAAGCAGAAAACATAAATAAAGTGACAAAAATCCCCATAGTGATATCCAAAGCCATAGTCCGAGCAAAAGAGACCCAAATCATACATCTACGTCCTTGGAGCTTGTACAGAGCCTGACTGAGCTGAGCTGTTTCCTCCCTGTGGACCTGGGGGGAAACGAAAGAAAAGAAGACGAAAGAAAATAGGGTCAGACAAAAAGCCTGAGTAAATCTAGTAACTCTTCAGTATGTGAATAAGAAAAGGACACGTAGATGTATACTGAAAATAGGATGGTGTCACAAGCTAAGGGAGTGTCGAATGTACTATCGCACCCATACTATATCTCTGCATCTACTTGAGTTTACCCTAACTGGCACCCCATGGTGAGGGTGAAGTGATCCCCAACTTTATTTAAAGATCGGCTCCTACTCGCGTTAACATGTGTCATACGGCCCCCAAGAATTGTAGATACCTATGCTGGTCCCACCATCGGTGTATCAAGACCCGTGGTGGCGGCCCCGACACAAATTCTAGAAGGCATAGGTTATACTACTGGTGTCCCCAGTGCCCTGGTTGTCTGCTCCGAAGTGTGTGCATGCTCACACCCCGTTAGACCTGCAATGTGCACCCACCGCCGTCGTTTGACCGCTTACAATTAGCCCAGTAATTGTGCCCCCATCCTGCCTAGTTTCAGGGTACCGTTGATACCTAAATTGGGTTACTGCTGAAACGGGTCCCTCGTTACCCGGATTTTCTAGTCAAACATGTTAAGTGGTTAAGTGTCTGTATTTACCTAACCCCCACCCATCAATTCTTGTTAACATGTTGAATTTGGTTAAGTGTTATAGTTGACTTAACCCTACCATTTGTCCTTAGCCTCTTAGGAGCACCTGACCGCTCACATTAGACAGGTATTGCTACGGTTACTGGATATGCCGGTCGGTTCCGGGCAGGTTTACACCATAGCTCAGTCTAACCTCGGGTCTTTATTGGGCTCAATGCTTAACCACCCACATTGGATATGTATTGTTGTGACTACTGGACAGCCGGGCGGTTCCGGGCAGGTTTACATCACAACTCAATCCAACCTCGGGTTAAGCACGTCGTGTTTTCTAAATTTACATATTTTATTACTTCTCAATTATATATGTAAATGTCATATCTTTTATTCTTGGGTATAACAATTTATACCGCTTAAATGTCATTGTCATTGGCATGTGCCAAACATGCCAACATATATTTTCATGTTTTACACCCAACGTTATTACCCCCATTTATACGTTCGCAACGTTATAACAAATGTTGGGCTTGACACAATTCAGCCTAACTTTATAAGCGTAAGAAAAGGGGGAAATCAAGAACATGTAATATTTGACAACATACAAGGGTGTGTGGCGCATGAACTTGCAATTTAGCGATACTAACATAAATGATGGGTCATGTGAACTTGCATTCAAATCAAAGTACAACTAAGTAGGTGACCTATGAAATGGCATAGTTTAGGCTTACACAACTTGTGTTTAAATATGTTTAACTTGACATAATGTCAAACACAAAACTAGCATGATGTATCTCCACCAAAAGGTCCAATTATAACATCTAATCACATAGCCTTTTTCAACATGAACTTGCATAGTTTTTGAAACACAAATGATACTTAACATAGATCCAATTACACTTGCAAATAAACATGAAAATGATATCATAGGTTTTGGGTCATGTAGGCATAACAGATTTCAAATACATAAATTCTAATTTAGACTAAGGGAATATACATAGTCCATGCCATCGACATATACATAAAAGGATCAATTTCTAATTTTTGCCACAACTTGCAAGTGCCATTGTTTTCATATACAATTGTTCAATAGGCTTGCATCAATCGATTTATGCCGCAAACATCAATACACAAGTCATGATAGAACCATCACAATACATATAATTTTATACAATACAACAACACAATTCTATTTTCATTCACATCGAATCACATCACAATTTTTATTCATATTCTAAAAGGTCACTATACTTACAATGAATGAAGAATCTTGAATTCTGGATTCTGAAATTGAGATGCGCTCCTTTGAGTAGACTAACGTTGCGTTGATAAATTTGATTTAAACTTTAATCTTCTTCTTAGTTTGATTCGTCTCTAGGCTTTTCTCTTGACGGCTATGTTTAATTCCTCCCTAGCAGCATGACGACTCCTTTCTCATTTTTTGTGTGAATTTTCAGTTGAGACTTAGGGTATATTTATAGATTTTTAAGTTGTTTTGAGCCGTCAGATGAAGATAGGAGGAATCTAGGCCATTCAAATTTCAGAGAGCCAATCAAGAGGTGACACGTCAACCCTAGTGACACACAGAGCCTCAAAAATTCGAGCCAGAGCCAGACCTGGCCAGCCAGGTCGACACTATGGTCGACCTGGGGGGGACCAGGTCGACACTGTGGTCGACCTGGGGTGACCAAGTCGACACCATGGTCGACCCTAGGGTCGACCTGGTCTCTGGGCGGGAATTTTCCCGCCCAGCCCTGTTTGAACCTGAAATTCGAAATTTTGAAATTAAACTGAGCTGCTTGAATTTAAATTTGATTCTGAAACTTCCGAAGGCCATAACTCTTTCATACGGAGTCCGATTCGCGCAAACTCGGACTCTATCTCAAGCAGAATTCCGAGACGAACGCAATGGCGTAACCCGTTTCCATAATTCTTTCATTTAGAATTAATTATACTTTAATTTTTGAAGCTTAGCGTTATAGAATTCACGGGGTGTTACATTCTCCCCCCCTTAAAAGGATTTCGTCCCCGAAATCTTCAAGTTAGGAAGAATGCATCTCCTACCATCCAATAGTCGATCTACTCAACCAACAAACACATGCATCTACTGTCCTTAAAAGACCTCTAATGCTTCATGATTATATGCATAGTGTGTGTACATGTCCTTATCTAATGCAGAAATCAGGCGATCTACTGATTCAGTTGACCTCCTTAATGTGAATCATGTAAGTGTCATGAATCCATTATGTATGCAAATTTTTCCTACTCATATTTCTACATGAGTGCACAACCATTCATACAAATGCGACAACCATATGACAGCATATAAAGTTTCAACCATATACAAATGAGAATACATATATATGCATATGCAATATGAAGTGACTGAGCCGATCTATAACCTAGGGTGTGTGTGTATATGCATCCATGAGCAACCACTAGCAACGACTAACAACCATTTGTAGCCATCATCCATAACATGCTTTCAAATACATGTTTGCATCCATTTATTTCTACCTAAGGAGTTAGGAAAAAGGACCAAGGAGATATACCTAAAAAGATAGATAAAGCATAACTTAAGGAAAAAGAGAGATCAAAGGTGTACCCTAAAAAATAAGAGGGTAGGCAGCGCGTATTCTGTCCTCGGTTTCCCAAGTCGCGTCTTCCTCGGCGTCGCTCCATTGGACTTTAACGAGTTTGATTTCACGGTTGCGTAGCTTTTTCACTTCAGTTCCTAAGATGCGGGTTGGAACTCTCCTCACAGTTGCTTCACGTTCCACTTCGGCTTCTTCTAGAATGCTAGGTTCCACCACTTCCGCAGACTCATGCAAACACTTCAGGAGATGAGAAACGTGAAAGACGTTGTGAACTCCGGCCAGTCTCTCGGGTAGCTCTAATCTATAGGCCATCTTCCCAACCTTCTCGATGATAGGAAACGGTCCTACAAATCTTGGTGCTAGTTTTCCTGCGGATCCAAAATGAACGACGTTCCTTAAAGGTGATACCTTAAGGAAAACCCTGTCCCCAACCTCAAACTCAAGGTCGGTCCTTCTTTTGTCGGCGTAGGATTTCTGTCTGTCTTGGGCAGTCTTCATTCTCCTACGTATCAAGTCCACGTTCTCTGAAGTCTCTCGAATCATGTCTGGCCCAAGTATAAGTTTATCTGTAGACTCCCACCAACAAGTTGGTGATTTGCACGGTCGTCCATACAAGGCTTCGAAAGGTGCCATACCGATGGTAGCTTTGTAGCTGTTGTTATAGGCAAATTCCACTAAAGGAAGGTGATCCTCCCATGTCCCTCCAAAGTCAAGAACGCAAAGTCTCAAAAGATCCTCTAAAACCCTATTCACCCTTTCCGTCTGGCCATCGGTTTGGGGGTGATAGGTCGTGCTCAAACATAACTGTGTGCCTACAGCTTCTTGCAGACTCCGCCAAAACTCACTTGTGAAGATAAGGTCTCGGTCACTAACAATGCTGGAGGGTATCCCATGGAGTCAAACTATTTCCTTGAGATAAAGAGATGCTAGAGATGAGGCGGTTCCTTCTACTCTTGATAGGTATGAAGTGTGCGCTCTTAGTAAGCCAATCCACTATTACCCAAATGCTAGTGTTGCCCTTTCTCGACCTAGGTAGTCCATCAATGAAGTCCATTGAAATGCTATCCCACTTCCACTGTGGGACCTTTAAAGGATGAAGTAGTCCTCCAGGTTCTTCTGTTTTGCCTTGACCCGTTGGTAGGTCATGCATTTAGAAACGAAATCTGCCACGTCTTGTTTTATACCGCTCCAAAAGAAAGTCCTTTTTATATCCTTGTACATCTTATCGCCACTGGGGTATATAGTCATCTTAGAATGATGTGCTTCTTCGAGGAACTTCTTTGTCAACTCCCTTGCTTGTGGGATGCATAATCTTCCATCTCGCCTCAGCCAACCCTTATCATCGATGGCGTATCTACTGAGGTGACTAGAAGTCTCACCCCTAATAAGTTTATCAATCACCTCAACAAGCTGACGGTCTTCACGTTGTGCAGCACCTATTGAGTCCAAGAGAGTAGGGAGTACCTCGAGAGATGCTAACAAACCCGGTAGAAAATCTGAGGAGGGCCTAAAGTTAAAACTGGCTATATACTCCAATCTTTGCCTTTCCACAAAGAGAGGACTTAAGGTTAGCTTCTTTCAGCTCAACGCGTCTGCTACTACGTTGCTTTTGCCGGGAGTATAGGAAATTTCAAAGTCGTACGAGGCAAGAAACTCCATCCATCTTTGCTGCCTCAAGTTAAGATCCTTCTGCGAGAAGAGATATTTCAACGATTTATGGTCAGTGTATAATTCAAACTTCTCACCTAGGAGATAATGGCACCAAGACTTAAGCGCAAATGCGATGGCGACTAACTCAAGAACGTGGGGTTGTGTAATTCTTTTCATGAACTTTTAATTGTCTTGCGCCATAAGCTACTTGTAACAACCCGTATTTTTAATAACATGTTATAATGTAAATCAAGGCAGAATTAAATTCTAAAATCTGAATCAAGGGAAACGGGCTGTGCCATTGCGTTCGTCTCGGAAAAATAAGCGAAATAGAGTCCGAGTTTTCGAAAAACGGAGTCCGTATGACCAAGTTATGGCCCAATGAAGTTTTCAGAAAATTCCAAGCCCGAAAACAGTTCAAATTCGAATTCAGGTTTGAATTTCAGCCAAAACAGGATAGGCGGGAATTCTCCCGCCCCAGGTTGGGTCGACACAGGGGTCGACACCAGTGTCGACCCCCCCAATGGGTCGACACCCATGTCGACCCATGGGTCGACACCCATTTCGACCTAGGGGTCGACCCCCCCGGTCGGACCAGTTTTTCTGGTGCACCATTTTGACAGGTTAGGTCTTGCTCTGGAAGTTTCTGACGGGAGTTGATGGCTCAGATTCGATTTAGGGTTAATCCTATGGTTTAAATTAACCTAATCACCTATAAAAAGACCCCTAGACCTAGCCTAAACCCTCATTAATCATTCCTACAACTAAATGCTGTCCAAATATTCACCAATCATGGCCTCCATCTTCTTCATGAAAGCATGAGTGTCTCAAATCAATCTATGTCATAAAAGAGCCATCTTTCTTAAGTAAAAGAGCCTTCTTTCTTTGTCTTTGGGGTTATTCCTTCTTGTTCTCAAGTCTTGAAGTGGAGTTTATCGTCTTTGGTTGCAGATTTGCTAGTGTGGCTTCGTCTCAATCTTATTTTATATTAATTCTAGTCTTCATAGCATTGTAAGCCCTATACTACTCTTAGATTCTAACTATGAAGTTAAATGTGATACGTTACAAGTTGAGTTTGGGCCTAAGTATGATATGTGCTTTGATCTTATCATGTTATGCATAAATATATTCTATGCTTGTTTGTAAAGCTATCACCTTTGCCTTATGCATAGAAAGCTATGACCTTTGATGTGAAATGTTGCATTATGCAACATGAGAACTCTCATAACCTTTATGATAACTTGCATATAATGTTATATGCGAATTTCTAGCCACCATCATATGCCATTTATGATCATGTCCCTCCTATTTGCTTAAGTTGATATTATGCATGTTTTGAGGCCCATGATGTAATATGCAAGCTTATGAACATATTTATGCCTCATATGCCACCATGTTTAACTTGTGGCCAACCTTATTACCTTATGCCCTTTTTCATGCTTTTGCCAAGTTCCCTCTTTTGATCTATGTTATGTTATGCGAAACGTAAATGCGATGGGAATGCGTTGGGTTGGGTAATATTAATGACATGGAACATGATTTTAAAATATGACATGAACATTGACTTATGAATATGTTTATAAACATAATGATGGACGTGACACTTAGAAAATATGAGTGTGGCCAACTCGAGGTTGGGTTGAGTTTGTAGCATAAATCTACCCGGAACCGACCGGCTTAACTAGTGGTTACAAGCAATAGGACCCAATGTGAGTAGTTGGTCATGTCGCACTTGAAACCCGAGGTTAGACCAAGTTGTGGTGTAAAGCTACCCGGACCCGCCCGGCTTAACTAGTAACCACAACAAGGTCTAATGTGAGAGGTTGGGTGCATTAAATTAATTAATGCCACATGGTAGGGTTAAGTCATGGACCATTTGAACACTTAACCAATTAAACATGATGGGTTGACGCGGTTAAGTCATGAACCTTGGGTACACTTAACCAACTTGATACTTGATTGGGTAGGGTTAACCACATTTAACCCGCCAGAAACCAGTTACGTGGTCCTTTTCACCAGTAACCCTCTTGATTGTATCATGATACCCTAGGGACTAGGCTAGGGTGGGGCACGATTACTGGGTTGACATGTAAGCGACCAAAACGACAGCTGAGTAGGTGCGCCAGTGTAGGTTCAGGCGGACCATGGTCGTGCACATAGTCCAGAGTATAAAAAGCAGACACGGGCACCCGTAGGTTTAGACTGTGCGTGCTTGATTTGTGTCCGTGGTTGGCACCCTAGGGCTTGATACACCCTAGGGTGGACCTAGCACAGTTTGACTACACTTCGTGATTGGGCCGTATGACACCGATACACGACGAGTTAGGCTTTTAGGGAGTCGATCGACTAGGCCGAGTAGTTGGACCTCGATTTAGGTCATCTCATGATAGGGGCCAGCTTTGGGCCAAGGGATCATTTCTTGTTATACATGACATGGATTAGAATACTAGTACACTCCTGGTGCAACTTAACCTTGTATATGCGATGCCACACTTGATCTATCTTGTTAACTTTTCACCATGCCAGTTATCACCCTATGTCTCATCTCAGTTTTACATGTTCAGTTAACTTTATTAGTTTTTATACTAATAGTAGATAGGACTTACCAGTCTTTTTGACTGACCCGTTTTCTTTCGCCTCTTTTCTTCAGTTCCCCCCCCCCCCCCTAGGTTTGCAGGGTGGGAACACTGTTACCTAGCTGGATCTTTAGCTGCTTTTCTAGATAGCTCACGTATGGTTTGAGCATGCTATGGCCTTATGCTACTTTGGGGATAGTTACTTTATGTTTCTTTTTCAGTTTTCAGTTTATGTTCTAGACTTTATTTTATGGGAAAATAATGACCAAGTACTTTGATGTAACTTGACTATGGTTTTAAAATGCTAAGTTTTATCCGCTGCTTTACTACTCTGTTTTACTTATATGTTCTGTCTTGTGATATCTGCATGCATGTTTACCTTGTTTAACGCCCCTCCAAAGCTAGTGTCCTTGCAAGAGTGGCATTGGCGGAGGTGGGGTGTTACATTTGGTATCAGAGCATAAGGTTTACAAGATTTGAGCAAAAGGTTTTTAAAACTTACCTTGGAAAACTATTTTCAAAACCAATTAAGTATTTTCCAAGAAAAGTCTAGTTATTTTAAAAGGCTATTCCCCAAAAGCCATTAGCACTATCCTTTGTTTCCTTGTTCTAAATCTATCTTTTCCTTTTTCCGGTATGGCCGATCTTAACCTTCCCGAGGTAGTGACCATTCCCGGATGGTTCCGGAGGTACTTGGAAGATAGGGCCAACAATGTGGGCCCAACAACCACCCCCACCGTAACTGAGGTTCCTCCTCCCCCTCCTCCTCCTCAGAATCCACAAGCAGATTTCGCTAAGATTTGCAAAGACTTTAAGGCGATGGGTGGCAAGAATTTCATTGGGACAGAGACTTTTGTGGAGGCACGAAATTGGTTGAAAGAAACTGAGGATCTCTTCGCTATCTTTGATGTGGAAGACCATAGAAAGGTCTTATTGGCAGCATGGCTATTAAAAGAAGAAGCTGCTTATTGGTGGGAGGTCATCAATGCTACTAGACCTATAGAGACTTGGGCCGACTTTAGGACGAGGTTTGGGCTTAGGTTTCTATCATCAGCTGAGGCGAATCTGCAATTGGAGAATTTTATATCTTTGAAGCAAGGGGACATGACAGTAAGGGAGTATGTGAATAAGTTTAACCAGCTTGCTCGATTTGGTTTGGACATGGTTAATACTCCCCAGAAGAAGGCTTTACGCTTTGCACGAGGGTTGAATGAGCTATTACAAGGTTTAGCCCTATCTCATATACCCATGGGGGCCACTTTCGAAGGTCTAGTAGACATGGCATTGCTTCAAGGAGACGATAAGAATGGCAAGAAGGAAGTCAAGGCTAATGAGACTCAAGCCAAGAAGACAGACTCCAAGTGGGGAGGAAATCAGAGCAATCAGAGCAATTAAAACAACAAGAACAACAAGGGCAACAAGGCCAAGGCAAAGGACCCAAGAAAATGCAACTTCTGTGGGATTGTTGGGCACATAGCCAAGGATTGCAGAAAGAAGAAGAGGAAGCGGGGCGAATGCTTTCATTGTGGAGAGACTGGACACTTTAGCAAGGATTGCCCCAAGAAGCAAGGACAAGGGCAAGGGCAGAATCAGCGTGCAGGACCTTCTGGAGGGCAAGTGCATGCTCTCAACACTGCTCCAGTTCAGGACCGAGGTAGTATTTCTGTAGAAAGCCTTGTTTATATTTCTGATTATCCTGTTCGCACCTTATTTGATTCTGGCGCATCGCATAGTTTTATTTCTTCTGACATTGTTGAAAGTTTGCACCTAAGTACTAGTCTAGTTGAGGATCCCGTTTGTGTTTCAAATCCAATTGGGGGTTCCGCCCATCTATCTATGATTTGTGTGGATTTGAAGATTTATATCTTGACCGTAGAATTCACGTGTAATGCTTATGTTCTCGGGTTCACGGGATACAGGTTGATCTTGGGCATGGATTGGTTGTCCAGTTATGGAGCCATTCTCGATTGTGAGCATAGGGTGGTGAGGCTCATGACTCGCCTCGGTAATACCCTAGAAATTTCTTGTAACCCTAGAGGTCCCGTCATGTTATGTTATCTTGAATCTCTTGACTCGTCCATTGATGATCTACAATCTGTAAGGGTGGTCCGAGACTATCCTGATATCTTTGAAGAAGTTAAGGGGTTACCCCCTAAACGAGAGATAGATTTCCGCATTTATCTAGTCGACAATGCCAAGCCAGTTTCGTTGCCCGTTAGGCACATGGCCCCACGTGAAAGAAGGGAGCTCAGTAAGCAAATCAAGGAGTTGCTTGGGAAGAATTTTATTAGGTGAAGCATTTCTGAATGGGGTGCTCCTGTGGTATTCGCTACTAAGGCGGATGGTTCGCTTCGTCTATGTGTTGATTATCGAGAGTTGAACAAGCTGACAAAGAAGAATAGGCACCCGTTACCGAGGATTGATGACCTCTTTGACCAGCTTGTTGGTGCTTCTGTTTTCTCTCAGCTCGATCTAGCCACCGGATTCCATCAGCTTAGAGTGGCTGAGGATAGTATTGATAAAACTGCGTTTAGGACTCTAGATGGATTCTTTGAATGGCTTGTCATGCCATTCGGTTTGACTAATGCACCCGCCTACTTCGTAGATTTGATGAGTAGGGTGTTCAGGGAGTTCCTTAACAAGTTTGTTGTTGTCTTCGTGGATGATATTCTGATCTTCTCAAAGGATGAGGAAGAACATGCCAGACATCTCAAGGAAGTGATGGATACGCTTAGAGCGCATCAGTTAAAAGCCAAGTTCTCCAAATGTCATTTCTGGAGAAGGGAAGTTCGGTTTCTTGGACATATAGTTTCAAAGCAAGGCATAGCGGTGGATCCCGCAAAAGTGGTTGTGGTTCAAGACTGGAAGACTCCTAGGAATGCAACCGAAGTAAGAAGCTTTCTCGGTCTGGCGGGCTACTATAGGAAGTTCATCAGGGACTTCGCTAAGATTTCGGCCCTTCTTACTAAGTTGACGAAGAAGAACTTAGTCTTTGCATGGGACTTAGAGTGTGAGCTTGCTTTTCAAAGGCTCAAGAGAGCCCTTACCACAGCTCCAGTTTTGGCATTACCCGATGGCGGTAAGAAGTTTACCGTGTACACAGATGCATGTGGCACGGGGTTAGGTGTTGTTCTAATGCAAGAGGGAAGAGTGATATGTTATGGGGGTAGGCAACTTAAAGTTCATGAGAAGAACTATCCCACTCATGATTTGGAGTTGGCGGCGATCGTCTTTGCACTCAAATCCTGGCGCCACTATCTCCTAGGCGAAAGGTTTGAGTTGTATACTGATCACAAGTCACTCAAATACCTCTTCTCGCAGAAAGATCTGAATCTAAGGCAGCAAAGGTGGATGGAATTCTTGGCATCATATGACTTCAAGATAGCTTATACCGCTGGCAAGGGTAATGTTGTGGCTGACGCACTAAGCAGAAGGAGGTTGACTTTGAGTCCCTTGTTTATTGAGATGAAGAACTTAGAGTTCTTGGCAACCTTTGATTTCACGATGGCTGTTGAGTCGATGACGGGTTCATTAGCATCCCTTGAGCTTAGACCCACACTTCTTGATCAGGTTGGGGCTTCGCAGAAGGAAGATCCACAGATAGTCGAAGTTATGGACAATTGATTCGTGGTGAGACGTCTAGTCACCTTGCTAGATATACTATTGATGACAAGGGTTGGCTAAGGCGTGATGGAAGGCTATGCGTTCCGCAACTAGGAGACTTGGTGCATAAAGTTCTCAAAGAAGCACATCACTCGAAGATGATTATACATCCTGGAGGAGATAAGATGTATAGAGATATGAAGCGCATTTTCTTTTGGGCCGGAATGAAGAAAGATGTGGCGGAGTATGTTTCAAAGTGCATGGTGTGCCAACAAGTGAAAGCCGAGTCAAAGAAACCAGGTGGGCTATTACATCCATTGGAGGTCCCGCAATGGAAGTGGGAGAGTATTTCTATGGATTTTGTGGATGGATTGCCTAGGTCAAGGAAAGGAAACACGAGCATATGGGTCATAGTTGACAGACTTACGAAGAGCGCTCACTTCATCCCAGTAAAGAGCAAGAGGACCGCATCATGGCTAGCATCTATTTATCTTCAAGAGATAGTGCGGTTGCATGGAGTTCCTTCTAGCATAGTTAGCGATCGTGACCCAATTTTCACTAGCCAGTTCTGGAATAGTCTGCAAGAAGCGATGGGTACGCGATTGAATCTGAGTACAGCCTATCACCCCCAGACGGATGGCCAAACCGAAAGGGTGAATAGAGTGCTAGAAGATCTTTTGAGGCTTTGTGCTCTTGACTTTGGTGGTACTTGGGAAGACCACCTTCCTCTTGTAGAGTTTGCTTATAATAATAACTATCAAGCCAGCATAGGGATGGCACCATTTGAAGCTTTTTATGGGAGGCCGTGTAGGTCACCATCTTGTTGGTGGGAGACAACAGATAGGCTTATACTTGGGCCCGATATGATACGGGACACATCCGAGAAAGTTGAATTGGTGAGAAGGCGGATGAAAGCGGCTCAAGATAGACAGAAATCCTATGCTGACAAGCGAAGGGCAGATTTGGAATTCGAAGTGGAAGACATGGTTTTCGTGAAGGTTTCTCCTTTGCGTAATGTGGTACGTTTTGGAGCAGTTGGGAAGCTGGCACCAAGGTTCGTAGGACCCTTCCCTATCATAGAGAGAATTGGAAAAATGGCTTATAAGGTGGAATTGCCCGAGAAGCTAGCCGGAGTGCATAATGTCTTTCATGTCTCGCATCTCCGAAAGTGACTTCATGAGTCCGCTGAAGTAGTTGAACCAAGCATTCTTGAAGACGTGGAAGTAGAGAAAGAGGCAACCTTGAGGAGAGCTCCAATTCGTATTTTGGGAACAGAGATCAAGAAGTTAAGGAATTGAGAAGTCAAATTGGTGGAAGTTCAATGGAGTGAAGCCGATGAAGATGCAACTTGGGAAACCGAGGAGAAGATGCGTGGGCTTTATCCATTCCTTTTTGAGGGTACATTCTCAATCTCCTTTCCTAAGTAGCATATCTTCCTTTTTGATATCCATGTTTACCCTGCTTATCTTGTTATCTCGTTAACCTTGTCATGAGAACCTTAGGTAGAAACCCTTTGGATGAAACATGTATTTGAAACATGTTATGCTTGATGGTTGCAAGTGGTTGCAAGTGTTTGCAAGTGGATACTCGTGGATGCATGATACACATTAGGCACTAAGATCGGCTCACACACTTTCATGTTGCATATGCATGAGTGCTTATACTTATTCATGGATGAAACTTGTTGTGCTATCACGTGGATGTTGCATATGAATGAATGTTATGTGCACTCATGTAGAGATTATAAATTATGTTAGGAATTTGCATACATATGGACTCATTTCACTAACATACTTTGCATTAAGGAGGTTTACTGAATCAGTAACCGCCTGATTTTTGCATTAGATAAGTACATATACACACACCGCTTGCATATGTTCATACAGCATTTAGAATCTTTTTAAGGACAATGGTTACTTGTGGATGATGTTTTGAGTAGATGGATGATGGATGGTAGGATACGTTCTTCCTAACTTGGAGATTTCGGGGACGAAATCCTTTAAGGAGGGGAGAATGTAACAACCCGTATTTTTAATAACATGTTATAATGTAAATCAAGGCAGAATTAAATTCTAAAATCTGAATCAAGGGAAATGGGCTGTGCCATTGCGTTCGTCTCATAAAAATACGCGAAATAGAGTCCGAGTTTTCGAAAAACGGAGTCCGTATGACCAAGTTATGGCCCAATGAAGTTTTCAGAAAATTCCAAGCCCGAAAACAGTTCAAATTCGAATTCAGGTTTGAATTTCAGCCAAAACAGGATAGACGGGAATTCTCCCGCCCCAGGTAGGGTCGACACAGGGGTTGACACCAGTGTCGACCCCCCCAAATGGGTCGACACCCATGTCGACCCATGGGTCGACACCCATGTCGACCCCCCGGTCGGACCAGTTTTTCTGGTGCACCATTTTGACAGGTTAGGTCTTGCTCTGGAAGTTTCTGATGGGAGTTGATGGCTCAGATTCGATTTAGGGTTAATCTTATGGTCTAAATTAACCTAATCACCTATAAAAAGACCCCTAGACCTAGCCTAAACCCTCACTAATCATTCCTACAACTAAATGCTGTCCAAATATTCACCAATCATGGCCTCCATCTTCTTCATGAAAGCATGAGTGTCTCAAATCAATCTATGTCATAAAAGAGCCATCTTTCTTAAGTAAAAGAGCCTTCTTTCTTTGTCTTTGGGGTTATTCCTTCTTGTTCTCAAGTCTTGAAGTGGAGTTTATCGTCTTTGGTTGCAGATTTGCTAGTGTGGCTTCATCTCAATCTTATTTTATATTAATTCTAGTCTTCATAGCATTGTAAGCCCTATACTACTCTTAGATTCTAACTATGAAGTTAAATGTGATACGTTACAAGTTGAGTTTGGGCCTAAGTATGGTATGTGCTTTGATCTTATCATGTTATGCATAAATATATTCTATGCATGTTTGTAAAGCTATCACCTTTGCCTTATACATAGAAAGCTATGACCTTTGATTTGAAATGTTGCATTATGCAACATGAGAACTCTCATAACCTTTATGATAACTTGCATATAATGTTATATGCGAACTTCTAGCCACCATCATATGCCATTTATGATCATGTCCCTCCTATTTGCTTAAGTTGATATTATGCATGTTTTGAGGCCCATGATGTAATATGCAAGCTTATGAACATATTTATGCCTCATATGCCACCATGTTTAACTTGTGGCCAACCTTATTACCTTATGCCCTTTTGTCATGCTTTTGCCAAGTTCCCTCTTTTGATCTATGTTATGTTATGCAAAACGTACATGCGATGAGAATGCGTTGGGTTGGGTAATATTAATGACATGGAACATGATTTTAAAATATGACATGAACATTGACTTGTGAATATGTTTGTAAACATAATGATGGACATGACACTTAGAAAATATGAGTGTGGCCAACTCGAGGTTGGGTTGAGTTTGTAGCATAAATCTACCCGGAACCGACCGGCTTAACTAGTGGCTACAAGCAGTAGGACCCAATGTGAGTAGTTGGTCATGTCGCACTTGAAACCCGAGGTTAGACCAAGTTGTGGTGTAAAGCTACCCGGACCCGCCCGGCTTAACTAGTAACCACAACAAGGTCTAATGTGAGAGGTTGGGTGCATTAAATTAATTAATGCCACATGGTAGGGTTAAGTCATGGACCATTTGAACACTTAACCAATTAAACATGATGGGTTGACGCGGTTAAGTCATGAACCTTGGGTACACTTAACCAACTTGATACTTGATTGGGTAGGGTTAACCACATTTAACCCGCTAGAAACCCTAGTTACGTGGTCCTTTTCACCAGTAACCCTCTTGATTGTATCATGATACCCTAGGGACTAGGCTAGGGTGGGGCACGATTACTGGGTTGACATGTAAGCGACCAAAATGACGGCTGAGTAGGTGCGCCAGTGTAGGTTCAGGCGGACCATGGTCGTGCACATGGTCCGGAGTTGAAAAAGCAGACACGGGCACCCGTAGGTTTAGACTGTGCGTGCTTGATTTATGTCCGTGGTTGGCACCATAGGGCTTGATACACCCTAGGGTGGACCTAGCACAGTTTGACTACACTTCGTGATTGGGCCGTATGACACCGATACACGACGAGTTAGGCTTTTAGGGAGCCGATCAACTAGACCGAGTAGTTGGACCTCGATTTAGGTCATCTCATGATGGGGGCCAGCTTTGGGCCAAGGGATCATTTCTTGTTATACTTGACATGGATTAGAATACTAGTACACTCCTAGTGCAACTTAACCTTGTATATGCGATGCCACACTTGATCTATCTTGTTAACTTTTCACTTTGCCAGTTATCACCCTATGTCTCATCTCTTTTTTACATGTTCAGTTAACTTTATTAGTTTTTATACTAATAGTAGATAGGACTTACCAGTCTTTTTGACTGACCCGTTTTCTTTTGCCTCTTTTCTTCCGTCCCCCCCCCCCCCCCCAGGTTTGCAGGGTGGGAACATTGTTACCTAGCTGGATCTTTAGCTGCTTTTCTGGATAGCTCACGTATGGTTTGAGCATGCTATGGCCTTATGCTACTTTGGGGATTGTTACTTTATGTTTCTTTTTCAGTTTTCAGTTTATGTTCTAGACTTTGTTTTATGGGAAAATAATGACCAAGTACTCTTATGTAACTTGACTATGGTTTTGAAATGCTAAGTTTTATCCGCTGCTTTACTACTCTGTTTTACTTATATGTTCTGTCTTGTGATATCTGCATGCATGTTTACCTTGTTTAACGCCCCTCCAAAGCTAGTGTCCTTGCAAGAGTGGCATTGGCGGAGGTGGGGTGTTACACTACTACCCTTCCTTCTTGCATTAGTACAGCGCCTAGTCCCGTTCCACATGCATCCGTGTATACTGTGTACATTTTGCTTCCATCTGGCAAAGTCAGAAGTGGGGCTGTTGTGAGAGCCCTTTTCAATCGTTGGAAAGCAAACTCGCAGTCCAAATCCCAAGTGAACGCCAGATTCTTCTTTGTTAGCCTTGTGAGTGGGGCTGAGATTTTCGCGAAATCCCTAATAAACTTTCGGTAAAAACCGGCTAGCCCAAGAAAGCTTCTAACTTCGGTTGCATTTCTTAGTGTCTTCCAATCTTGCACTGCCACCACTTTCGTGGGGTCCACGGCTAACCCTTCTTTGGACACTATATGCCCCAGAAATCTTACTTCCTTTCTCCAAAAGTGACACTTGGAGAATTTGGCTTTTAGTTGATGAGCTCGAAGAGTTTCCATGATTTCTTTCAAATGCTGAGCATGGTCTTCCTCATTCTTTGAGAAGATTAAGATATCATCTACGAAGACAACCACAAATTTGTTGAGGAATTCTCTGAACACCCTGCTCATTAGGTCTACGAAATAAGCGGGTGCATTTGTCAAGCCGAAAGGCATGACAAGCCACTCGAAGAAACCGTCTGGGGTTCTGAATGCTGTCTTATTAATACTATCTTCAGCTACTCTTAGCTGATGGAACCCAGTTGCCGGATCAAGTTGGGAGAAGACCGTCGCACCTACAAGCTGATCAAACAAATCGTCGATTCGGAGAAGAGGGTGCCTTTTCTTGGTCAATTTGTTTAACTCCCTATAGTCGACGCAAAGGCGAAGCGAACCGTCCGCTTTGGTTGCGAACACCACTGGAGCACCCCATTCCGAAATGCTCCGTCTAATGAACCCTTTTTCGAGAAGTTCTTTAACCTGCTTACTGAGCTCCTTTCTCTCCCTTGGAGCGATGTGTCTGACAGGTAAAGCTATAGGCTTTGCGTTATCCACAAGATATATGCAGAAGTCTATTTCCCGCCTCGGAGTTAAGCCTTTCACCTCCTCAAAGACAACCAAATATTCCCGGACTACTCTCACTGATTGCAAATTCTCGTCGGAAGCATCAAGCGACTCTAGATAACTAAGCATAACAGCATTCAAGGGATTACAAGAAATTTCTAGAGTGTTACCAAGCCGAGTCAAGAGCCTAACTACTCTTTTCTCACAATCAAGGATGGCACTATTACTGGATAACCAGTCCATGCCTAAGATCAAACCATATCCCGAGAAGCCTAAGACAAAGGCATCACAACTAAACACAACGCTGAGAATAGAGATTTTCAAAACCAAACCATTGACAAGTAAGCGGAGCCCCCAATTGGATTTGAAACTACTAAGGGATCTTCTACCATACTAGTGTCTAGATGCAGAGATTCTACTAAGGCAGATGAAATAAAAGAGTGTGATGCGCCAGAGTCAAAAAGTGTACGAACTGGATGATCATAAAGATAGACTACACTTTCTACACAAATATTACTACCTCTTTCTTGCTGAGGTGCCACAAGCACATGAACCTGACCCCCTGAAGTCGATCCAGCTTTCTGTCCCTGCCCTTTCTTCTTTGGGCAGTCCTTAGCTTGGTGCCCAGTCTCTCCACAATTGAAGCAACCACCCATCTTCGCCTTTCTTTTCCGGCAGTCTTTTGATATATGGCCCACAATGCCACAGAAATTGCACCTTCTCTTCTCATGGGGCTTATTGTTCTTCCCTCCTTTCTTGAAGTCGGTTTTCTTTGCTTGTAGACCTTCTTTCTTCTCTTCCACCTTAGTTTCTTTCTTACCGTGGTCTTCCTCGTGTAGCAACGCCATGTCCACCAAGCTTTCATAAGTCGCTCCCGTTGATACATGGGTCATGGCAAGGCTGTGTAGAGGCTCATTCAAACCCTTGACGAAGCGAAGTGCCTTCTTGTGTTGGGTGTTTACTAAGTCTAACCCAAATCTGGCCAGCTGATTAAACTGATTAACATATTCCCTGATCGTCATGCTTCCCTGTTTCAGAGTTAGGAACTTCTCCATTTGCAGGCTTCTTTCCGCTTGGGAGAGAAATTTCATTTCAAACCTTGTCCTGAAATCTTCCCATGTTTCCACCGCCCTCTGAGCATTGGTAACTTCCCACCAATAGGAAGCTTCATCCTTAAGCAACCATACCGCTAGTTGTATCTTTTGCTTGTCATCAACCCCGAAGATGACAAACAGATCCTCGGTCTCCTTTAGCCAGTTTCTTGCTCCTACAAAGGATTATGTCCCATAAAAGTCTTTTCCACCCATAGCCTTAAAGTCTCTATAGGTTTTTGCGAAGGCATTTCCATGAGGAGGAGGAGGAGGAGGAACCGCGGCCACTGGAGGAGGGATGTCTGCTGGGCCCGCGCCATTGGCCCTTGCTTCTAAGTACCTCCTAAACCAGCCGGGAATCTGCACTCCTTCTGGGAGGTTAAGGTCTCCAGACATGCTGAAAAAGAAAGGAAAATTTCAAAACGAAGGATAGAGAGAGATAGATAGGGCACATGGCTTTGGGGGATTTTGTCTTTTTATAAACATAACATTTTTTTCTTCTTGAAAAAAAATACTTCTTTAAACTTTCTTTTTGAAAACAATTTCAAAAACTTTTATCTTGTCTGGTAAACCTAAGCTCTGATACCAAGTGAAACACCCCACCTCCGTTAAGGTCACTCACAAAGGGAATGCCTTAATTTTGGTGGAGGTTTATAAGTAAAAGCCACAAATAAACTCAAGACAGATATAAATACACATATTTTAAACAGCGGAAACCAAACAGACTTTTATTTCATCAATATGTGTTCAAAACCAAACATTCCATAATTGTCTCAAAATACTTCCAACATTACAACATCATTACTGTCTTGATAATTAAAGAAGCAGAAAACATAAATAAAGTGACAAAAATCCCTATAGTGATATCCAAAGCCATAGTCCGAGCAAAAGAGACCCAAATCATACATCTACGTCCTTGGAGCTTGTACAGAGCCTGACTAAGCTGAGTTGTTTCCTCCCTGTGGACCTGGGTGGAAAACGAAAGAAAAGAAGATGAAAGAAAATAGGTCAGACATAAAGCCTGAGTAAATCTAGTAACTCTTCAGTATGTGAATAAGAAAAGGGCATGATAGATGTATAATGAAAATAGGATGGTGTCACAAGCTAAGGGAGTGTCGAATGTACTATCGCACCCATACTATATCTCTGCATCTACTTGAGTTTACCCTAACTGGCACCCCATGGTGAGGGTGAAGTGATCCCCAACTTTATTTAAAGATCGGCTCCTACTCGCGTTAACATGTGTCCTACGACCCCCAAGAATTGTAGATACCTATGTTGGTCCTACCATGGGGTGTATCAAGACCCATGGTGGCGGCCCCGACACAAATTCTAGAAGGCATAGGTTATACTACTGGTGTCCCCAGTGCCCTGGTTGTCTGCTCCAAAGTGTGTGCACGCCCACACCCCGTTAGACCTGCACTGTGCACCCACCGCCGTCTTTTGACCGCTTACAATCAGCCCAGTAATCGTGTCCCACCCTGCCTAGTTTCAGGGTACCGTTGATACCTAAATTGGGTTACTGCTGAAACGGGTCCCTCGTTACCAGGATTTTCTAGTCAAACATGTTAAGTGGTTAAGTGTCTATATTTACCTAACCCTCACCCATCAATTCTTGTTAACATGTTGAATTTGGTTAAGTGTTATAGTTGACTTAACCCTACCATCTGTCCTTAGCCTCTTAGGAGCACCTGACCACTCACATTAAACAGGTATTGCTATGGTTACTAGATATGCCGGTCGGTTCCGGGCAGGTTTACACCGTAGCTCAGTCTAACCTCGGGTCTTTATTGGGCTCAATGCTTAACCACCCACATTGGATATGTATTGTTGTGACTATTGGACAGCCGGGCGGTTCCGGGCAGGTTTACATCACAACTCAATCCAACCTCGGGTTAAGCACGTCGTGTTTTCTAAATTTACATATTTTATTACTTCTCAATTATATATGTAAATGTCATATCTTTTATTCTTGGGTATAACAATTTATACCGCTTAAATGTCATTGTCATTGGCATGTGCCAAACATGCCAACATATATTTTCATGTTTTACACCCAACGTTATTACCCCCGTTTATACGTTCGCAACGTTATAACAAATGTTGGGCTTGACACAATTCAGCCCAACTTTATAAGCGTAAGAAAAAGGGGAAATCAAGAACATGTAATATTTGACAACATATAAGGGTGTGTGGCGCATGAATTTGCAATTTAGCGATACTAACATAAATGGTGGGTCATGTGAACTTGCATTCAAATCAAAGTACAACTAAGTAGGTGACCTATGAAATGGCATAGTTTAGGCTTACACAACTTGTGTTTAAATATGTTTAACTTGGCATAATGTCAAACACAAAACTAGCATGATGTATATCCACCAAAAGGTCCAATTATAACATCTAATCACATAGCCTTTTTCAACATGGACTTGCATAGTTTTTGAAACACAAATGATACTTAACATAGATCCAATTACACTTGCAAATAAACATGAAAATGATATCATAGGTTTTGGGTCATGTAATCATAACAGGTTTCAAATACATAAATTCTAATTTAGACTAAGGGAATATACGTATTCCATGCCATCGACATATACATAAAAGGATCAATTTATAATTTTTGCCACAACTTGCAAGTGCCATTGTTTTCATATACAATTGTTCAATAGGCTTGCATCAATCAATTTATGCCACAAACATCAACACACAAGTCATGATAAAACCATCACAATACATAGAAGTTTATACAATACAACAACACAGTTCTATTTTCATTCACATCGAATCACATCACAATTTTTATTCATATTCTGAAAGGTCACTATACTTACAACGAATGCAGAATCTTGAATTCTGGATTCTGAATTCTGAAATTGAGATGCGCTCCTTTGGGTAGACTAACATTGCGTTGATAAATTTGATTTAAACTTTAATCTTCTTCTTAGTTTGATTCGTCTCTAGGCTTTTCTCTTGACGACTATGTTTAATTCCTCCCTAGCAGCATGACGACTCCTTTCTCATTTTTTTTTGTGAATTTTCAGTTGAGACTTAGGGTATATTTATAGATTTTTAAGTTGTTTTGAGCCGTCAGATGAAGATAGGAGGAATCTAGGCCATTCAAAGTTCAGAGAGCCAATCAAGAGGTGACACGTCAGCTCTAGTGACACACAGAGCCTCAGAAATTCGAGCCAGAGCCAGACCTGGCCAGCCAGGTCGACACCCAGGTCGACACTATGATCGACCTGGGGGGGACCAGGTCGACACTGTGGTCGACCTGGGGTGACCAGGTCGACACCATGGTCGACCCTATGGTCGACCTGGTCTCTGGGCGGGAATTTTCCCGCCCAGCCCAGTTTGAACCTGAAATTCGAAATTTTTAAATTAAACTGAGCTGTTTGAATTTAAATTTGATTCTGAAACTTCCGAAGGCCATAACTCCTTCATATCCTATTCGCGCAAACTTGGACTCTATCTCAAGCAGAATTCCGAGATGAACGCAATGGCGTAACCCATTTCCCTTAATTCTTTCATTTAGAATTAATTATACTTTAATTTTTGAAGCTTAGCGTTATAGAATTCACGGGGTGTTACAAAATCCCGCTCTCGGATTCCCGCTTTTGGAATCTCACTCTCGGAATCCGGCTCTCGGAATCTCGCTCGCGCTTAGATGAAGTGACAAAGTATAGGAAAGATCACCCCCCTCGGTTCATTACCCCCCTGGTTCATGACCCCTCCCCGGCTCATGGCACCATTCCCCGGTTCGTGAGTCCTCATATAAGAGCAGTTCGGGACCATCATCTTAGAGCGGTTCGTGACCATCATCTTGGAGCGGTTCGTGAGACATACCCTCTTCAGGAATCAAAGTTCTCCTGGGTGGTTCGTGAGGCATACCCCCTTCAGGAATCGAAGTTCTCCTGGGCGGTTCGTGAGGCATACCCCCTTCAGGAACCGGTTTTCTGCAGTTTTTCCAACAAGCTAATTTTGCCGAATGATGACGTTTTTAACCATTTTAATCTTACTATGAAGTCACAAAACATACCAAACAACAGTAGTAACATGTAGAATCAATCAAACACACCAAAATATCAATAACATGAAATATTTTAGGTCAAATATATCCAAAAAGCATGATTTTCCCTTTAATCCTCTTAACCATGTTTTAACTATAGGATTCGCAAATTTAATCCAAATTAACCCAAATTTTCATCAGAGGCATAAAATAATATTTAAGAATTTCTACGTATTTTTCCTGATTATTTTGATGCATAATTTCGCTAATTATCGCTAATCACCCCTAATTAGCCGTAATTAGTGAATAAAAGTGCAAATCACTCACCTTAGCAACAAATAAATCTCATATCTGAAACTCTAACTGATTTGGCGCGGATCCCAATGCAACACAGTAGCTCTACCTCAATTTGATGTTAATTTGCCTTGATTCGATGCTGATTATCTTACTATGTGATTTAGAAAGTGATTTGGGATAGACTTAGAGGATTGAGGCCATTACTAGGGTTCAAGGAAGGTTATTGGCGGCTAGAAAAATGAAATGAAATGTTTTCTCAAACCTTTTCAGCCCTCCCATAACCCTAATCCCAAAATGGGTTATGGACCCAGCTGCTAATCACCCAGTTAAGCCCAATTATGCTATTTTTCATCTTCCAAACCTTATTTCAACCATATCTCCCAAACGGTAAGTCCATTTGATTAATGTGGCAACTCTTCGGAAAGGTAAAACATCATTTGAATCCAATGGAAGTGGATTCAGGTCAAAAATCCTTAGCAATCAAAAGTTATAGGCGAAACAAGATTCGCCAGGCGAAAAATAGTCATTTAAAATTCAGCAAAAATCGTGAACATAGGAAATGACCCCAATAGTCGTTCCCCAAAGTTACACGGCCATATGACTTCGTATGAGAATGAAATAAATATTCTACGATCCTCCGATGCGTAGAATGCGGGTCGTTGCACTCTTCCCCCTTAAGAAATTTCTCCCCCGAAATTCCTTAACTAAAACATACAAAGGTGGCCCGCATGCCTATCAATCATTTACAAACAATCAAACATACATAACAAGCTTATCCTAGCATGTGATTTACTAACAAGGGAGTAGATATTAAAACTGTACCAGGTAAAGAGCTTTGGATATGACTTCCTTATGTTCTTCTCGGTTTTCCAAGTACAGTCATTCTCATTATCACGCCACTTCATATACAGTTCTGCTAACTTAGCTGCAGCTCTAATCGACTTGACGGGTATAAACCTTGCACTTTTGGTCAATCGATCCGCAATCACCTAAATACTATTATGGCCGGATCTAGTCCTTCGTAAACTATCTATGAAGTCCATTGAGACTTGTTCCCATTTCCATTTGGGAATTTCCAACGGTTGTAACAAACCACTAGGCTTCTTTTATTCGGCTTTTACTAACTGGCAGTTCATGCCATTGGAGATAAACTTCCCAACGTCCCCCTTCATCCCATTCCAGCAGTAGGTTTGCTTCATGTCTCGATACATTTTGTTACCACTGGGATGTATAGTCAATTTCGAGTGACGACATTCTCTAAGAACTTCATCTCTCAATCCATTAGCATTGGGTACAACTAGTCTCCCATCCTTTCGAAGCCATCCTTCTCTATCAAGTCCATACTTGTTCATTTTCTCACCATCGATATTCATTTCTTCCTTGGAGATGATTTCTATTAGGTTAGGATCGTCCCTCTGACTGGAACCAGTCCGCTCAATCAAAGTCGGTCTAATCGTCAAACTTGCTAACATCTCTGGACCCAATCCATACTTAGGTCTGAAATCATATCCCGCAATATACTCCAGTTGCTTCCATTCAAGAAACATAGCATCTAAACTGGCATGTCTCCTACTCATTGCATCAGCTATCGCACCTAGTCCGGTAGCACATGTATCCGTGTATACCGTCATCTTTTCATTTCCCACCGCTAGAATCCTACGTGTGATAGTCTACTCCAGAAAAGAAAATAGGAACAAACATAGCAACCATAACATCCATCAAATAAGTCCTATTTATCACCTGCTAAAGCCATGAATACGTCGATACCTGTGTGATTGGTCCAACCAATATCAAGGGCTAATGGAAACCCCAGCTCCAAACGGACTACCGCACGTCCAACGTACATTTATCCTCCAAGGATAACTAGATCATGTCCAATGGATCCAAGGTAAATGGGCGTCCCCAAATACCCCTGCTTAGAGTCCGCCTAGAACACTCCAAACTATCGACGATTCCTTGGCACCCCATCAGAAGAGCTATCCACAACTCCATCTTCAACTCGAGTCCAACCCAAGTCAATCCATTATCTTGTAGCCTTCTCGAGTCCCACTCGAGTCATCTGATAGCCCTATTGAGTCCAACTCTCCGCATCATGTAACAGTCTTATCATGTCACGGCTGCGCATCACTCGTCGGGTAAACCAAGACATCATTCAATGGAAATCACAACTACTTATATCTCATGCAAACCATCCTAGTCGAACTCGGCATTCCCCAAGCGCAAGCCCCAAAGGCCTAAACCAATATTAGACAGGCACTCAAGGAACATCTCGTCCGAATTCAGACAATCTACGTGAGATGATATGAACAAAACAACCAAACATTCGAGCACTCATAATTCTGGCTATCCTCGCCAATCTTGCTTCGAAACTATCGTTGATCGCATGACGGCCCATGCCATATGTCAAGGGTAAACAGCAACCCTAGTTCTAACCAGGCTACTGCATGTCAAACGTACATTTGCCTCCCAGAGACTACTAGAACTTACGACAACGATAATCTCTCTACAACTCTAGTCGGCATCGCCGATGACTATCCACAAACTCAGACCCAGTCTCGAGTATCCATTACCCACAAACTCAAGTCCAACATGAGTCATCTCCCTACTTGTTGTGTCTCCAAGATTAATAACAACCATTGTTTACGAGTTCAAGTCCAACTTAAATCATCCTAACCTTCGTTGCATCCCCACGATCAACGAACACATCTTATCGCTTCGAGATTTCCCCATTGAATTTACTCCGAAGTTATTACCATTCCTAAACCAAAGAGAACATCAACATAACGTCCTAAACAATCCACAACAATCACTCATTTACTACGGAATACCACAACGCTTATGCTATTCACCACAGCATTTAAAAATGCTTCCAAAGGTCATGAGTCATGGTCGACCCGAATCTCTTTGTTCACCTAGTTCCAGTTATTATAGCCATCACTAGGTAGGTACCCAATACCAACCCATACCCCTGGAGCCAATCGACTCCCAAAATAATGTCAAACCCAGTAAAACCCAAAATAAAGCAATCACAAGCAACACACATCCATGACTCGATAAGACCAAATCACGACAAATCATACTAAGGCTAGTCCAACCACCAATCGGGTTCGTCACAACTAAAGGTCTACCGACTATTTCGGGTTCCAATCCCAACCTATCTACCAGGTCACTAGATATGAAGGAATAGGAAGCCCCAGTATCAAACAACACTCGAACTGGAACATCATAAATAGAAAGTATACCTTGAATGACGACACTTTTTCCTTTCTCCACCGCAGTTGGGGCATTCGACGAAGAAGGAACATCGTTGATAGCATATGCTTTCACAATTTGCTTTTCTATAGGAAGTTTTGGACATTTATCCTTGTAATTTCCCACTTGGCCGCAATTGAAGCACTTCCTGTCCGCTGGCTTTGCTCAACATTCTTTGGCATATTGACCCTTCTTGCCATAGCTATAACACTCTACATCTTTCTTATCCCTCTTTTTCTGACCATCCTTGGTTTGGTTCTGTTTTCTCTTATTCTGGGAATTATTCTTGCCTCCACCACTTGCCTGTGGCTTTGGCTCCTCTGGAGATGTACTAGCAACCTCGGTCTTCGACTTGGGGTAAAGGCTCTCAGATCTCAATGCCTTTCCCACAACAGATTCGAAAGTCTCATCGATATGGTTTATGAGTCTCCCCCCGCCCAATTACTCATTTAGGACAGTTATGAACTTCTCGTTCTTCTTCTCGACCGTATCGATAAGTGACAATCCATACTTCGATAAAGTATCGAATTCAGCAATATATTCCAAGACTGCCCTACCATTCTACTTAAGCTCCAAGAATTTCCTAAACAATTCTGATTTTTGAGCAGCTAGAATAAACTTTTCACTGAAGTGAGTCTTAAACTGATTCCAAGTAACTTGATCCTCAGGGGTAGCTTCTTTGATAGCATTCCACCAATTCATAGCTCGTCCTTGAAGTTGATGGGATGCTAGCTTCCTCTTCATTGCGTCTTCGACTCCCAAATCCTTGAAGACGCGCTCACAGCTATCAAGCCAATCTAGAACATCCGTATCCGATTCCATTCCATGGAACGACTTCCTACCAGGACTAGTATAATCCTTGTTAAGCTTGGTGAAATTGGTTCTAGACGCCTGCACCACTGCATCACCACCGTTAGCAGCATCAGAAACTGCTCCCTGAGCATCCCTAAGCATCTCTCGCATGAAGGTAGTAAACATCGTCCTCATATTAGGGGCATTCCTATTATTGGCCCCTGAACCCGTACTCCCCGTATATCGGCTCGTCAATCAATCTGCAAAGAGAAAATGATTGACCATCTCCTTAGCGGTGCCAATGCAGTGCGACTTCATCCTTGGCTATACTAATAGTATATATATGTATATATATCTAGCTTTTGAAAACCAAAATATCACAAATACGCGCTCTCATATATATATAATATCTCTCCCTGATGTCTTCCCTTAGGTTAACTACACAACCAAGGCTTTGATACCAAGTGTGATGGCTCGCCCCAAACCAGCCGACATTTCCATTGAAATGCGTTGTCCCAATGCCCGACTAGATCGGGACGATCGTCAAAAGAAAAGGATTTAAAACTATGAATTACCCAAGAACCTACTATATCTCACAGCGCATGGAATAAAATATAATAATAACATACTTGATATAAAACAGGCGAGGCAACGCACAAGCTGAAAACTAAACCATCATAGCAGCGGAATCCAAAATACAGCTTATGATCCAAACCATCATTATAACAACTTCAAAATACTGTCTCTAAAGAAAAATAGAAAAGGTACACTAATAATGCCTAATGCAATGACCAGCAACAACACAGGGAGAATATATGTAAATAGTGCATGGAAGCCTCCTGCTCGTCTCCAAATAGCTACTCGTGCATACCTCCTAACCTGTCTCTAGTCTTCTCGTTTAGGAGCACCCAGAGTAATAAGAAGAGACATAAAACTCTGGGTCAGACAAAAGTCTGGTATGAGAGATAACAGCAAAACAGAACAATAATAGATATAAATAATCATACCTAAACCTCGACCTACAACCAAAGATTTAGCACAACAAGATGTACAGTACTCTAAGGTAACACTAACATAAAGTGTAAAGTGGAAGTGCACATGTCATGGTGATAGCAAACATCAAACATAGCAATTATCCTCACATCTCTCACTTAGTCCGTAAAGCATACGATATCCACCACTTCAATCACCTAATCCTTTGCTACGATCACTTTGCCCTTGGGAGTCACAATGACCACATTGCACTGATGCATAGCCCATAATTCGTCTCTCAGTGGTGAACCAAAATTATGGATACCAATAACCCCTTTGCACACGTCCCACAGCAAAGCCCAACTCTAAAAGTTAACTCATTGGTTCCCAGCTGGATCCTGAGTAATAACTTCTCACTTGGACCTCCTTTGCATCTCGGGTTTTGGTTGAATTGGTTTTGATCTTCAGAAGAGTTCACAATTGTCGTCGCGTGGTAGAAGTTCAAATCCAGTTCAGTTTGGAGTCATCATCTTGGATGAAGTGACAAAGTATAGGAAATCTCGGTTTCCCGCTCTCGGAATCCCGTTCTGGGAATCGCGCTCTTGGATTCCCGCTCTCAGAATCCCTCCCTTGCTTGGGTGAAGTGACAAAATATAGGAAAGCTCACCCCCCTTGTTCATGACCACTGCCCACCCCCCGGTTCGTGACACCCCCCCAGCTCGTGACCCCTCCCCGGCTCGTGACGCCCTTCCCCAGTTCGTGAGTCCTCATATTGGAACGGTTCGTGAACATCATCTTGGAGCGGTTTGTGAGACATACCCCCTTTAGGAATCGAATTTCTCCTGGGCGGTTCGTGAGGCATACCCCCTTCAGGAATCGAAGTTCTCCCGGGCTGTTCATGGAGCATACCCCCTTCAAGAACAGGTTTTCTGCAGTTTTTCCAACAAGCTAATTTCGCCTGACAATGGCATTTTCAACCACTCTAATCTTACTGTGAAGTCACAAAACATACCAAAAAACAGTAGTAACATGTAGAATCAACCAAAAACACCAAAATATCAATAACATGAAATATTTTAGGTCAGACATACCCAAAAAGCATGATTTTCCCCTTAATACCCTTAACCATGTTTTAACTATAGGATTAGCAAGCTTAATCCAAATTAACGCAATTTTCGTCAGAGGCATAAAATAATATTTATGAATTTCTACGTATTTTTCCTTATTTTTATGATGCATAATTTCGCTAATTATCACTAGTCACCCCTAATTAGCTGTAATTAATGAATAAAAGTGCAAATCACTCACCTTAACCACAAATAAATCTCAGATATGAAAACTCTAACTGATTTCGCATGGATCCCAATGCAACACAGCAGCTCTACCTCTAATTTGATGTTAATTTTCCTTGACTTGATGTTGATTAGCTTACTATGTGATTTAGAAAGTGATTTGGGATAGATTTAGAGGATGGAGGCCATTGCTAGGGTTCAAGGAAGGTTATTGGCGGCTAGAAAAATGAAATGTTTTCCCAAACCCTCTCAGCCCTCCCATAACGCTAATCCCGAAATAGGTTTTGGGCCCAGCTGTTAATCACCCAGTTAAGCCTAATTACGCAGTTTTTCATCTTCCAAACCTTATTTCAGCCATATCTCCCGAATGATAAGTCCGTTTGAATAATGTGACCACTCTACGGAAAGGTAAACCATCATCCGAATACAATGGAAGCGTTTTCAAATAAAAACTCCTTACCAGTCAAAAGTTATAGGCGAAACAAGATTCGCTAGGGCAAACGGTCATTTAAAATTCGGTAAAAATCATGAACATGGGAAATGACCCCAATAGTCGTTCCGCAAAGTTACACGACCATACGACTTCGTATGAGAGTGAAATAAATATGCTATGATCCTCGATGCATAGAATGTGGGTCGTTACACATAACATTTTTGGATAGAGCGATGTGAATCCTGAATTGCTCGAGGAATTTTCCAACCAAGACATCCCAACTATTAACGTATTCTGATTCCAATTGCCTGGACCACATAGCGGCAACATCTATAAGGCAGAGCGTGAAACACTTTTTCATTGCGTTATCTGAAGCGGTGAGTACTTCCATCTGGCGCATATAGCACATTAAGTGAACGATAGGATCCCGCCTACCATCGAAAGCTTCTAATACAAGCAATCTGAAGTCCGATGGATTCTGGGAATTCCTGATTTTTAGGGAAAATGGGCTGTGAGTAACACAGACCAAGTCTAAAAGAGATGATCTACAAAACGTCAAATCACTTTGGCAGTTTGACTTTTCTTTCATGATCTGAGAAAATGTAACCAATCATTCAAGCTGACAACGATTACCCTAGTGTATAATTCCAAATTAACGATCAGCTGATTTGTAGTGAGAACATCCAGTTGAATTAGAGTCTGAGGAGCCGCAAAAGGCGTAAACTTGATTCCTGGGACTGTGGGAGCACTTGCAACATCTGCGTCTTTGCGCATTGGTGCCTCAGAAACATATTTGGTACCATAACCGAGATCCTGACCAACCAAAATTTCTTGAGCTTCCCTTATGTAACAACCCACACTTTTTCGAGCACTAATTTCGACAAAAATCGAAACTCAAACCTGTTACACCTCGTAATTTTGACAACACATTAAAATGATAAACTAAGGAATACTTAAGTTAAAATTCAGAATTAAGTGAAATGGACTACGCCATTGCATTCTTCTCGGAATTGTGGTCAAAGAAGACACCTGGTATTCGTAAAACAGACACCGTATGAAAAAGTTATGAAGGTTTGAAGTTTTTATACACACAGGAGAATTCTATATATATACAAACAAACCAAAAAAAATCAAAATAGCAAACGGGAAGCCGAAACGCAGAACCGACCCATCCTGGGAGTCGACCCGAGACCTACTGGGTCGAATCATGGATCGACCGCGGGGTCGACACCTAAAGGTGGGGTCGACCCCGATACAGATCTGGGCAGATTCGACTTTTTGAACATGAACTTGTTTTGTGGCATGGTTCTTTGGTTTTTGGGTGTAAATAGGACCCCTTTTCTCTTGTTTCTCCATACCTAAAACAATGGAGAACTAGATGTTGTCTCTGCCTTGATTAAAATAGCTTATATTTCTACAACAACAAAGGTTAGATAAATTCAGAGATCCATGCTTCAACATCTGCAACTATTCTTCTGTCTCTTAGATCTATTCTCTATGATTCTACGTTATTATTTGATAAAAATAATTAAAATGCAATCTTGACAAGCCTATAAATTAGATCTAAGCCTATGACTATTGGAATCATATCAAATCTACTATATTTGTATATCTAATTCACTAATTATATCACATCATGCTTGTTTATGATCATGACATTATGCATAATCAGTCCTATTATTACATGTTCATCAGTTTTGTTCTTATATGCCTATTTCTGTTCATCAGATCTGTTCTTATATGCCTATTTTTGCTATCATATGACCATTTCTGTTAATGTTGATTTTATGCCTATTCTGTCATTCTCTCTCTCATTCCCTTTTTATTTTTATAGCAAAGCTACTTTCGAGCCTAGGCCGATATCGATGAAATATGCGCACGAATGAAATTGGGTTAAAATGGGAATGATTGGAAATGGTAATTTGGGGGCATAACTTGTACTTTGAATCACGATTGGGATATGGAGGCATAAACTATATTGTGAAATTGGACTAAAAATTGGGGCATGATTGATATGGTAAATTATGACTTATGGTTTGGGACATAAAAATATGTAAGCTTAATTTAAGATTAAGCGAAACATGTTATTGGAACTGTAAAGAATCCGGGAAGGTTGTTTAATTCGTTAAAATTGGGGCATAACTTATATTAGGAAAATTTGGGGTAGAACTTGAATTGAAATCATGAATATGAATTTGGGGTATAAGCCAAACTGTGATTAAAGATCTTAATTTGGGCATATAACACATGACGAATATGACCTAGGAAAGGGGCATGAAAACCTATTATGAAATAGGAATACTTGTTAATGAATGATGATACCTAGAATTATAGTAATTATAAAACTATAACCGCGTTTAGACACAAGGTTAGATTACACTTGTGGTGGAAGTCTGCCCGGACCCGACTGGCATATCCAGGACCACAAATGGTGAATCTAATGTGTGGGGTCTAAGTTCATAAACACATAGTGGTGCTAAGACACGAGGTTAAGTCCGACTTATGGAAGAAGTCTGCCCAGACCCGACCGACATATCCAGCATCCACGAGTGGTAGACTTAATGTGGGAGGTCTAGCGCATTATAACCATAAATGAATGTAGGGTAATGAACTTGTAATACTTAACCTGTTTAAATGCATAAGGATTGTATGAGCCTATTTAATCTGTAGGTTAAGTAAACCTATTAAGTAGTGGGGTTAAGTAAGCCTGTTAAATCCGTGGGGCTAAGTAAACCTGTTAAATCGGCGGGGTTAAGCAAACGTGTTAAATCTGTGGGGTTAAGTAAACATGTTAAATATGTAGGGGTTATACGAACTTGTTAATTTAGAAAACTTAACCTATTAAATCTGTTGGTGTTATACGGACTCATTAACTTGTAAAGTTTAACCCGTAAATATGTAGGGGGTTATGTGAATCTGTTAAATCTGTTAGGCATAACCTGTCAAAATTCTAGTTAGTTGGGGACACAAGATCTGTAAGGGTTGGCTTGTGTCATATGTTGTGTGGGACCCATATTAGTCAGTAACCCATCCTAGTATTAAAGGGGGACCCCAAACTAGGTGAGGGTCAAGGCACGCTCACTGAACTGATTGTAAGAGGTTCATCTGAGAGGAGGTGTGTATTGGCGCGTTCCAGCGGACTCATGTGCGTGCATGAGTACGGCCTGTATTTGGGAAAATAATCCATTGTAGCACCAGTAAATAGGTCTATGTCCTTCTGTAGGTTGATACTTTAGGAAGTAATACAACCTACTATGGGGCTGACACAGGGTATTTACGGGATAGGGAGCCGATCGATTGGGGAAGGGTAGTAATTAGGGTACTTCTAGTCCTGTCTGTTTCTGTGGGGTACCTGTATTTCTGTTTGGTTAACACCCATTATTTCTGTTTACGTACTAGCTAATTTTGTTTGGGTTAAAACTTGTTGCTAGAGTACACCTAAAACTACCATTATATTTCTGTTGGGATCATCCTGTTTCTGTGAAGCAATTAGGGAGTTTGTTATTCTGTTACATATCTGTTATACTAGTATTGGTGCTGAGAAAAGTACTTAACAAGCGCAACATATCCAGTTCTATTATCCTATTTATCCTGTTATACCAACTTTATGACACTGTTATCCCACTCTCCAGTTTATATGCCGATCATGATGCTTTTACTTATTTATATGCTAAAAGTAACTGGACTCACTAGACTTTATATACGACTCATTTTGTTTCCTCTTCTCTCTCTTTCGTCCCCCCCGGTTCTCAGGGTCGGAATACTCGGGCTTGATTTGGATTCTCTATTGTCATCTTGCTTGGAGCTTCTTAGATGTATTGCTCGATATCTTGTCTCTCTACTATGGCTACATTTTGGGGATTATGCTTATTTTATTACTGTACTGTGATATTTTAAGTACAAGACAGAAGTTTTAATGATGTATAGGGTTTTATGCATTTCATACATATGAAGTAACCATGTTTTGAACTACGATGCTTTATGATTAATAAAGCTTTTAATTACGCTATTATTTTATATTTGTCTTGTAATGATTCTGTTTCTGTTTACCTATGATGCTTCGTGAAACTTAATGCATTCTCTTAATGAGTGACATTAACAAACATGGGGTGTCACATTTGGTATCAGAGCTGCAGGTTACCAGATCGGATAAAAGATTTTGAAAATTATTTTCAAAAAGGTTTTAAAAGAAAGCATTTTCAAAAGAATAGTCTATTTTGAAAAACATATTCACAAAGCCGTATGTAATACCTTTTGATTCTCTGTTTGAATCCCTTTTCTTTTCAGCATGTCCGGGGAACCTAATATTCCTAAGGGCGTTACGATACTAGGCTGATTCCGTAGGTATCTAGAGGCCACGTCGCCTACCAGTGGCCAAGCAGACGTTCCTCCCCTAGCTGCACCCGCTGTTTCTCCTCCTCCTCTGCATGCAGATAATTTCTCTAAGATCTGCAAAGATTTTTGTGCTATGGGAGGAAAGACATTCCGTGGAACAGAGACTTTCGTAGAGGCAAGGAATTGGCTAAAAGAGACAGAGGATCTGTTTGGAATTTTTGAAGTGGACAATCATAAGAAGATTTAGTTAGTTGTCTGGCTACTGAAAGATGAAGCTTCGTTCTGGTGGAAAGTGATGCAAGCAGAACGTCCAGTGAAAACTTAGGATGATTTTCGGCAGTGTTTTGAAATGAAGCTTCTTTCTTAAGCTGAGAAAAGCATGCAAATGGAAAGTTTTCTGTACTCAATCAAGGAGGCATGACTGTCAAAGAGTATGTTAATAAGTTCAACCAACTGGCAAGGTTTGGGTTGGATCTTGTGGATACCCCGCATAAGAAAGCTTTGTGGTTTGCTAAAGGACTAAATATACCCATCCATAGGTTAGCTATGTCCCATGTTCCAATGGGAGCAACTTTTGAAAGGCTCGTTGATATGGCGTTAATGCATGAGGAAGATAAAGCAGAAAAGAAAAGGGTTGAGGAAACACAGAACAAGAAAGTGTGGCCCAAGAAAGAACAACAACAAGAGGGCAGAAAACATGACAAAGCTCAAAGAAAAAAGAAATGTCATAGTTATGGGAACGTGGGTCATTTGGTCAAAGACTACAGAAAAAGGAAGAATGCTTGCTTCAACTATGGTGAAATTGGACATTATACTAGGAGTGCCCGAAGAAGCAAGGGCAGGGCCAAAGGGCGGGATCTTCTGTAGGGCAAGTGCATGCTCTCATGGCTGATGTACTGGATAGAGGTAGGGAAATTTCTGTTGAAGGTTTGATTTCTCTTTCCGAACATCTTGTTAGAACTCTTTTTGATTCTGGCGCTTCTCACTCTTTTATATCTGATTCTGTAATCGAGTCACTACACCTTAGTACTAGTATAGTTTTGGATACCGTTGTTGTCTCAGACTCCATTAGGGGTATGGCTCATCTGTCTATGATTTGTCGGGGTTTGAGAATATCTGTGTTAGGCATTGAGTTTGAATGCGACGCATATGTGCTTGGTTTTATGGGATACTGTCTGATTCTAAGGATGGATTGGCTAGCCATATATGGTGCCATTCTGGATTATTAGAGGAGGGTCGTTAGACTTTTTGACTTGCCATGGGAGGACTGTCGAGATTTTTTGTGACCCTAAGGGATCTGTCATGCTTAGTTTCCTAGAGTCACTTGATGCATCTATTAATGATCTGCGATCGATACCAGTAGTCTGTGAGTATCCTGATGTTTTTGACGAGGTTTTGGGCTTAACCCCGAGGCACGAGATTGATTTCCGTATATACTTGGTGGACAATGCAAAGCCAGTTGCATTGTCTGTGCGCCATATGGCTCCAAGGGAAATGAGGGAGCATAGCAAGCAAGTAGGGGAGCTGCTTGAGAAAGAGTTAATTAGGCGAAGCATATCTAAATAGAGTGCTCCGGTGGTATTTGCAACTAAGGCGTACAGCTCACTTCGCATTTGTGTGGATATTATGATGTTTTTACTCATTTCTTATTTATGGAAGTGTCTGCACGATACAGCAGAGGTAGTTGAGCCGAACATGCTTGAGGAAGTAGAGGTAGAATGAGAGGCGACAATTAGACAAGTTCCTACCCGTATACTTGGATTAGAGGTCAAGAAACTGCGCAAAAAAGAGGTAAATTTAATAAAAGTGCAATGGGAAGAAGCCAACGAGGATGCGACTTGGGAGACTGAAGACAAGGATTGCGCTTCATACCCTTTCCTTTTTGGGACTATGTTCTTAACTTCTTTTTTTCCAAGCTTTTATTCGTACTTGCTTCTGCCATTCATGTGTATCATATTGATCAAATCTTCCACCTTTAGATGGAAATTCCATGGTTGCAAACATGTGTTTGAGACATGTTATGTTTGATGGATGCAATGGATGCAAGTGCTTGCCAGTGATTGCTTGTGGATGCATATACACACACATTAGGCACTAGATCGGCTCAGTTACTCTCAAACTGAATATGGATATGCATGCATTTTTCTTCTTTTAATGGATGAAAATGGGTGTATCATCATATGGATGTTGCATTTGGACGGATGATTGTGCACACATATAGAACTTACATGTTATAATAGGATTATTTGCATACATGTTGGATTCATGACACTAACATACATTGTGTTGGAGAATGGAGTTTTGATGACAACAACCTTATTTCAATTATCCTTGATTATAAAATACATCCTAACATCTTATATCCAGAATATATATATATATATACACATACACAAATATGCAGGATTTGTATATAGGAATTAATCCTAAAGACTGTACAGTTTAAGAGCTTTTAGAGATTTAGGATTCAGAGTTGATTCAAGACTCATGAGTAATCAAGATATCAAGATTTTAAGAGTTCAAGATTAATATAATTATAGAGTCTAGATTTTGTAAGACTCTAAATAGCACTCCAAGTTCAAATCCAAATTCTGATTTTTCAATTCTTTTGTCCATCCTCTCTATTTTTGTTTTTTTCAATTTTCTCAATTTTTGTTTTTCTATTTTATTCTCAATCGTCTCTATTTTGTTTTTATATTTTTGTTCTTCTTTGTTTTTCAAACTTAAGTTTTTATATATACTTTATTTATATTTTATAGTTTTAAACCTTATAATTTTATAAATATATTTATATAGTTTAAAAATATGTTTTCATATGTTTTTCTATCATATAATATTGATTTACAACATTAGAATTTTATTCAAAAATTTCCAGATTTAGTTTTATATCAAAACACTAGAAAATGCTTTGAAAATCAATTTTGTACATACGTATGTCGACATAGCATAATATGTATGTCGACATATAACAGCTAGTTTTTTAATTTTGAAGGGAAGTTTCTTTTCACTATTTGAAACGTTGTAACCCCTCATTCTCTATAAAAAGAGGCCAAAACAGAAATTTTTAACATCTCTTCTTCTTCTTCATCTTCATCCCCTTTCATCCTACCATTATTCTTATTCATTTTTATGGTTTTTACACTTATACTCTACGAAATTCACTTCTGAATTAATCAAACTTCTTCTCTCTACACTCACTACTCTCTACTCTCTGAATCAAGTCCTATTGAAGAGTTATAGGGCTGTTTTGTAATTGCTTGGATTGAAAGATCTAATTTGTAAGTCAAGGGCAAACTGTTTTATCCTTGAATCCGTGAAATCAATGTTTAGGAGTTGGTGTGCCCTTGTTGAGCTGTGAAATCAAGGGATAGGAGTTGGTGTCTCCTTGTTGAGCCTTGAAATCAAGGAGGGTGTATTTGGCTATTTGAAAATAGTAATAAAACTCTACAATCCAGCATTGTGCGGGACTAGACGTAGGAGCGATCCAAACCAGTATAAGATCTATGTGTTCTTTCCTTCTATGCATTTTCCTTTATTTATGTTTATTTTTCATTTGTGTTTGAATTGGTGTCTGTGATCATATTTGTGTTGTTTGATTCTCTCCTTAATTCTATTTAGATTTAAGTTTTGTTTAAAATTCTTACGAACACTATTCACCCCCCTCTAGTGTTTGCTTTGCCTTGACGATCCTTTCTGCAGTCCCTAACAATTGGTATCGGAGCAAGGTCTTTCAAAAGATCATAATCTGATTTTTGAAATTTTGGTAAAATGGTAAATTTTGGAATCTCTGATTTTATAAGTTTCAATTCATGCATTGCATCAATGTTAAGAGAGTCTGCATATATTAATGTTAAAGAAGCATGTGATCTACTGAGATATTGTTCAATACAGAAAAGGATGAGTTCTATGACTTTTGTAAATTCAAAAGTTGAAAAGATGGGTAAAGTGGCTATTGGAAATTCAAATTCTAAAAAGGTGGCTATTGGCAATTCAAATTCTGAAGAGGTGTATATTGGAAATTCTAAACTTGAACTGGTGTGTTACATGGCTATTGAAAATTCAAATTTTGGAAAGCAACTGGTGGAAATGAAAAAGGACAAATGGCTACTAGATAGTGGTTGTTCGAGACATATGAATGGAAATCTAGAACTACTCAATAATTTGAAGTATGAAGATGGTGGATTGGTAAACTTCGGAGATAATTCTAAAGGATATATCATTGGAATCGGCAATGTCGGTAATTCTGAAACTCCTACTATTTCTGATGTTTTATTGATTAGGAATTTAAAACACAAATTACTAAGTATAAGTCAACTTTGCGATAAAGGATTTAAAATAAAATTTGAAAAGAATAAATGTTTTATAGAAGATAGGAATTCAAAACTTATATTCGAAGGAGATAGAAAGAAAAATATTTATATACTAAGTATGAAAATTTCCAACGATAATTTATGTCTTACGGCCAATACAAGTGATCCCTGGATTTGGCATAAGAGATTCGGTCATACAAATTTCAAACATATTTCTAGAATTTCTAAATTAGATTCTATTAGGGATTACCTAAAATAAAATTCAAAGTTAATAACTTATGCGATGCTTGTCAATTCGGAAAATTAAAGAAAAGTTCATTTAAATCAAAAGAAGAAATCACTACTTCAAAACCATTAGAATTAATACACATGGATTTATTTGGTCCATATCAAACTCAATCAATAAATCATAACAGATATGTGTTTGTAATAGTTGACGATTTTTCTAGATACATTTGGACTTTATTTCTTAAAAATAAAAGTGATGCTTTCGATCAGTTAAAAATTTTTCTAAAAAGATTCAAAATTTATTATCGCTAAAAATTAAAATAATACATAGCAATCATGGTGGAGAATTCGAAAATGAGAATTTTGAAAAATATTGTAATAAAAAGGGAATAACTCATAATTATTTAAATTGTAAGAAATCCTCAACAAAACGGAGTAGTTGAACATAAAAATAGAACAATACAAGATTGTGCAAGAATTAGGTTATCCGATAGTAACTTACCAAGGAATTTTTGGTCTGAGGCAGTAGCAACAGCTTGTTATATTATTAATAGAATTTCAATTAGACCTTTGACTCATAAAACTCCTTATGAACTTTTATACAACAAGAAACCAAAAGTACCGTGTTTTAAAATATTTGGAAGTAAATGTTTTATACTTAAGACAAAGGATAATTTAGACAAATTTGATTCAAAATCAGATAAAGGAATTTTTATTGGATACTCAGAAAGAAGCAAGACTTATAGAGTTTTTAATACTCGAACCAACACTACAAAAGAAACATTAAACGTATCTTTCGATGAAAACTATAAAAATATAAATCAAAACGATAAAGATGATTGTGAGGATGAAATTAATGAAATTAATAATGAAGATAGCCAACCAAATAAAAGAATTATATTACTTAGTGATCATCCTGTAGAAAATATCTATTGAATCCGTGGTTAGAACTCGTAATCAATTAAATAATATGAGTAATGTCGAATTTATATCAACTACAGAAACTAAAAATCCAAAGGAAGCTTCTTCCAATTATTCATGAATACTTGCTATGCAAGAAGAATTGAATCAATTTACTAGGAATGAAGTATGGGAACTTGTTCCCAGACCAGAGGATAAAAAAATTATAGGAACCAAATGGGTCTATAAAAATAAAATGAATGAACACGGTGAGGTAGTAAGAAATAAGGCACGACTAGTAGCACAAGGATACACTCAAGAAGAAGGAATAGATTATGATGAAACTTTTGCCCTCGTAGCAAGACTAGAGGCTATTAGAATTTTACTAGCTTTTGCAAACTATAATAATTTCAGATTATATCAAATGGATGTAAAAGTGCGTTTCTAAATGGATTTGCCAAAGAAGATGTATATGTAGAGCAATCACCCCTATTTGAAGATGAAAAATTACCAGATCACGTATATAAACTGAAAAAAGCTTTATATGGATTAAAACAGGCTCCTAGAGCTTGGTGTGATAGATTACGAAATTATTTAATACAATCAAACTTTGAAATAGGAAAACTAGATAATACATTGTTTATTAAGAAAAATAACAAAGATATACAATTAGTACAAATATATGTCGATGACATAATTTTTGGGTCAACAAATGAAAAAAGAATTTTCAGATATTATGACCAAAGAATTTGAAATGAGTCATATGGGAGAATTATCATTCTTTCTAGGTTTACGAATTCAACAAAGAATGGAATATTTATTAATCAAGAAAATATGCGAGAGATTTAATTAATAAATACAATCTAACAATAACTAATGGTAGACCAACACCTATGGCAACTAATATTGCTTTAAGTAAAGATGATACATCAAAAGACGTTAATCAAAAACTATATAGAGGAATGATAGGATCATTATTATATATAACTGCTAGTTGACTAGATATAATGCATAGTGTATGTCTCTATGAAAGATATCAATCACAACTGAAGGAAACTCATTTAACAGCCGTAAAATGTATTATGAGATATGTAAAGCATATATCAGATTTTGGATTATTTTATCCTAAAAATGATTCGTTCGATCTAGTTTCGTACTGTGATGCAAACTATGTGGGATGTAAATCTGATCGTAAAGCACTAGTGGAACATGTCATTTTCCAGGACATTTCCTTGTATCCTGGTTTAGTAAGAAACAAAATACTGTATCTTTGTCAATAACTGAAGCAGAATATATATCTGTTGCTTTGGCGTGTTCACAAGAAATTTATATGCAACAAACTTTAAACGATTTTGGTTTAAACATAAGTAAATCACCTATATACTGCGATAATACAAGTGCTATAAATATTTCTAAAAATCCTGCTCATCATTCGAGAACAAAACATATTGATGTGCGACATTATTTTACAAGAGATAATGTAAGTAAAGAAAAGATTTCACTTGAATTTGTAGAAACAGATAAACAAATAGCTGATATATTAACAAAACCATTAAATGAAGCAACATTCACTAAATTTAGAAGGGAATTAGGTATATGTTCATTTAGTGAATTAGAATAATTAGTAATAATATATATATATATAATAATATAAGAAACTAAAATAATGAATTTTAAAACAACATTATGTCGACATAAACTTTCTGCTATGTTGACATATAACTGAAAAGTTTTTTAAATTAATTCCCACCAAAAGTTAGTTATTTCAATTATATAAATCAATTATTTCGACTTTTCTTCTTCTTTAAAAAAGCTCTAAATTAAAAATTACAATGGCTTCCACTAATCCAAATACCCAAAGTAACTTCGATTCACATGTTGGACCATCCGAGAGTCCATTTCAACGATCCATACTCTCTAGAGTGATCAAAATTGAAGAGTAAAAGGAGTACTTATTGCAAATGGTGGCGGAGATGCAAGTACTTCAAATCATACTATGTCAAGAGCAAAACAAACAAGGAAAGATAATGAGAGGTCTCTTAAAGTTTATAATGGATAATGAGACTTATCCAATTATTATCAATGATGGTAATCAACCAATGGAAGAAGAGGAAGAACCAAAATAAGATCCAGAAGAAGAACCGGAAGAGGAAGAAATGATGGAGGAGATAGAACAACAAGAGACTCAACCAACAAACGAAGACGATAACGTTTATTACATAGGAGAAGTTATATTTTACGAAAATGGGAATGTGGTTGAAAAGAATGGAGAATTTTGTCTCCATTATCCAAATTGTCCAATTCACAAATCTCCCATTGTCAAATAGTTAGTATTCAAGGGTTGTTTAGATTTCGCTTTATTACGTTCTTATAATATGCTGTATATGTATGAATTCATGTATATATACATGTATTTCTTTAATAAAATTGTCGTTTATGATTAATATTGTTCTAACCTTCTATAACATAAACATATGATTATCAGATTAAGGTGGAGTAATCTAATTCGAAATAGTTATTCAATTTAAGGGGAGTATTTTTAGGAATATTATTTAGATTCTACAATTGTTTAACTTAGGGGAAGTATCTTTAATTTTTCTTTTTGATAATGCCAAAGGGGGAGAAATTATAAAATATAGGCATAGTTTTATAGAATTCTTATAGATAGGGGGAGTATAAGAGGTCATCATCAAACATGTATATACAGGTATGATATTTTATAAACTAAGGTTGTCATCATAAAAAAAAGGGAGATTGTTAGAGAATGGAGTTTTGATGACAACAACCTTATTTCAATTATCATTGATTATAAAATGTATGCTAACATCTTTATCTAGAATATATATATATATACATATGCAGGATTTGTATACAGGAATTAACACTGAAGACTGTACAATTTAAGAGCTTTTAGGGATTGAGAATTCAGAGTAGATTCAAGACTCATGAGTAATCAATATATCAAGATGTCAAGAGTTCAAGATTAATATAATTATAGAGTCTAGATTTTACAAGACTCTAAATAGCACTCCAGGTTCAAACCCAAATTCAAATTCTGATTTTTCAATTCTTTTCTCAATCCTCTCTATTTTTGTTTTTCCCAATTCTCTCTATTTTTATTTTTCTATTTTATTTTCAATCCTCTCTATTTTGTTTTTATATTTTTATTCTTCTTTGTTTTTCAAACTTATGTTTTTATATATACTTTATTTATATTTTATAGTTTAAAAACTTATAATTTTATAAATATATTTATATAGTTTAAAAATATGTTTTCATATGTTTTTCTATCATATAATATTGATTTACACATTAGAATTTTATTCAAGAATTTCCAGAATTAGTTTTATATCAAAACACTTGAAAATGCTTTGAAAATCAATTTTGTACATAGGTCTGTCGACATAGCATAATACATATGTCAGCATATAGCAGCTAGTTTTTAATTTTGAAGGGAAGTATTTTTTTCACTATTTGAAACGTTTCAGAAATGTTGCAACCCTTCATTCTCTATAAAAAGAGGCCAAAACCGAATTCTCTAACATCTCTTCTTCTTCATCTTCATCCCCTTTCATCCTATCATTATTCATATTCATTTTTATTGTTTTTACACTTATACTCTGCCGCATTCACTTCTGAATTGATCAAACTTCTTCTCTCTACACTCTCTACTCTTTGAATCAAGTGCTACTGAAGAGCTACAGGGTTGTTTTATAATTGCTTGGATTGAAAGATCCAATTTGTAAGTCAAGAGTAAATGGTTTTATCTTTGAATCCGTGAAATCAAGGTTTAGGAGTCGGTGTGCCCTTGTTGAGCGTGAAATCAAGGGATAGGAGTCAGTGTCTCCTTGTTGAGCCGTGAAATCAAGAAGGGTGCATTTGGCTATTTGAAAATAGTAATAAAAATCTGCACAATCCAGTGTTGTGCAGGACTGGACGTAGGAGTGATCCTAACCAATATAAAATCTGGTGTGTTCTTTCCTTTTCTGCATTTTAGTTTATTTCTATTTATTCTGCATTTGTGTTTGAATTGGTGTCTGTGATTGTGTTTGTGTTGTTTGATTCTCTCCATAATTCTATTTAGATTTTAAGTTTTGTTTAAAATTCTTACAAACATTATTCAAGCCCCCCCCCCCTCGGCTAGTGTTTGCTTTGCCTTAACGATCCTTTCCGCAGTCCCTAACACATTGCATTAAGGAGGTCGGCTGAATCAGTAGTCTGCTTGACATCACATTAGAATTGGGACATGTACACACACCTTTCCATATGTTCATATAAGCATTAGAAGTCTTTAAGGACAATGGATGCCTGTGATTGGTGGATGAGTGGATAGATATGGATGGTAGGATTTACATTCTTCTTAACTTGGAGATTTCGGGGACGAAATCCTTTAAGTAGAGGAGAATGTAACACCCCGTAATTTTGACAACAATTAAAATACTAAACTAAGGAATACTTAATTAAATATTTATAATTAAGTGAAAAGGACTGCGTCATTGCGTTCATCTCGGAACTCTGGTCAAAATAGACACCTGGTTTGCGTAAAACGGACACCGTATGAAGAAGTTATTAAGGTTTGAGGTTTGTATACGCACAAGAGGATTATACATATATATATATATATATATATATATACAAATCAAAAAAATCAAAACAGCAAATGGGAAGCTGAAACACGGAACCAGCCCTTCCTGGGGGTCGACCAAAGACACGCTGGGTCGACCCAAAAGTCGACCCAGTCTCTTTGGGGTCGACCCCGGGGTCGACACCCAAAGGGGGGTCGACCCTCATACAGATCTGGGCAGATTCAACTTTTTGAACGTGGACTTGCTTTGTGGCTTGGTTCGTTGGTTTTAGGCTATAAATAGGACCCCATTTCTCTTGTTTCTCCATACCTAAAAAATTGGAGAATAGATGCTGCCTCTGCCTAGATTAAAATAACCTATATTTCTACAACAGCAAGAGTTAGACAAATTAAGAGATCCATGCTTCAACATCTGCAACTATTCTTCTGTCTCTTAGATCTATTCTCTGTGAGTATACGTTATTTTTATTTAAAAATAATTAAAATGCAATCTTGACATGCCTATGAATTAGATCTAAGTCTGTGACTATTGGAATCACATCTGATCTGCTATATTTGTATATCTAATTCACTAATTAGATCTCGTCATGCTTGTTTATGATCATGACACTATGCATAATCAGTCCTGTTATTACATGTTCATCAGGTATGTTCTTATATGCCTATATCTGTTCAACAGATCTGTTCTTATATGCCTATTTCTGCTATCAAATGCTTATTTCTGTTATTGTTGGTTTTATGCCTATTTTGTCCTTCTCTCTCTCATTCCCTTTTTATTTTTATAGCCAGGCTACTTTCGAGCCTAGGCCGATATCGCTGAAATATGCGTACGAACGAAATTGGGTTAAATTGGGAATGATTGGAAATGGTAATTTGGGGGCATAACTTGTACTTTGAATCATGATTGGGGTATGGGGGCATAAACTATATTGTGACATTGGACTAAAAATTGGGGCACGATTTATATGGTAAATTATGACTTGTGGTTTGGGACATAAAAATCTGTAGGCTTAATTTAAGATTAAGCAAAACATGTTATTGAGAATGTAAAGAATCCGTAAAGCTTGTTTAGTCCGCTAAAATTGGGGAATAACTTGTATTGGGAAAATTTAGGGCAGAACTGAAAGCATGAATATGAATTTGGGGCATAAGCCAAATTGTGATTAAAGATCTTAATTTGGGCATATAACACATGATGAATATGACTTAGGAAAGGGGCATGAAAGCCTATAATGAAATAAGATACTTGTTAATAAATGAAGATGCCTAGAATTACAGTAATTAGAAAACTTTAGTCGTGCTTAGACACAAGGTTAGATTACACTTATGGCGGAAGTCTTCCCGGACCCGATCGACACATCCAGCAAACACAAGTGGTGAATCAAATGTGAGGGGTCTAAGTGCATAAACACATGATGGTGCTAAGATACGAGGTTAAGTCCGACTTGTGGAAGAAGTCTGGTCGGACCAGACCGGCATATCCGGCATCCACAAGTGGTAGACTTAATGTGGCAGGTCTAGCGCATTATAACCATAAGTGAATGTATGGTAATGAACTTGTAATACTTAACCTGTTTAAATCCATAGGGATTGTATGAGCCTGTTGAATCTGTGGGGTTAAGTAAACCTATTAAGTATGTGGGGTTAAGTAAGCCTGTTAAATCTGTGGGGTTAAGTAAACCTATTAAATCGGTGGGATTAAGCAAATCTGTTAAATCTGTGGGGTTAAGCAAACCTGATAAATCTGTGGGGGTTATACTTAATTTAGAAAACTTAACCTGTTAAATCTGTTGGGGTTATATGGACCCGTTAACATGTAAAGTTTAACCTTTAAATCTGTAAGGGGTTATGTGAATCTGTTAAATCTGTTAGGCATAACCAATCAAAATTCTAGTTAGTTGGGGACACAAGATCTGTAAGGGTTGGCTTATGTCATATGTTGTGTGGGACCCATATTAGTCAGTAACCCATTCTAGTATTAAAGGGGCACCCCGCACTATGTAGTGGTCAGGGCATGCTTACTGAACTGATTGTAAGAGGTTCATATGAGAGGAGGTGTGTACTGGCGCGTTCCAACGGACTCATGTGCGTGCATGAGTACGACCTGCATTTGGGAAAATAAGTCGCTGTAGCACCAGTAAATAGGTCTGTGTCCTTCTGTAGGTTGCCACTTTAGGAAGTAATACACCCTACTGTTGGGCCGACACAGGGTATTTACGGGATAGGGAGCCGATTAATTGGGGAAGGGTAGTAATTCGGGTACATCTAGTCCTGTCTGTTTCTGTGGGGTACATGTATTTCTGTTTGGGTTAACACCCGTTATTTCTGTTTTGGTACCGGCTAATTCTGTTTGGGTTAAAACCTGTTACTAGAGTAAACCTAAAACTACAATTATATTTCTGTTGGGATTATCCTGTTTCTGTTAAGCAATTAAGGAATATGTAATCCTGTTACATATCTGTTATACTAGTATTGGTGCAGAGAAAAGTACATAATAAGCACAACATATCCAGTTTTGCTATCCAATTTATCATGTTGTACCTGCCTTATGACACTATTATCTCACTCTCCAGTTTATATGCCTGTCATGATGCTTTTACTTATTTATATGCTGAAAGTAACTGGACCCATCAGACTTTATGTCTGACCCATTTTGTTTCCTCTTCTCTGTCTTTCGTTTCACCCCAGGTCCTCAGGGTGGGAATACTCGGGCTTGATTTGGATTCTCTGCTTTCATCTTGCTGGGAGCTGCTTAAATGTATTGCTCGATTTCTTGTCTCTCTACTATGACTAACTTTTGGGGATTAAGCTTCTTTTATTATTGTACTGATATTTTAAGTATAAGACAAAAGTTTTAATGATGTACTCGGTTTTATGCGTTTCAGACATTTGATGTAACCATGTTTTGATCTACGATGCTTTATGATTAATAAAGTTTTTAATTCCGCTGTTATTTTATATCTGTCTTGTAATGATTCTGTTTCTTTTTACCTATAACGCTTCACGAAATTTAATGCATTCTCTTAATGAGTGACATTAACGGACGTGGGGTGTCACAAAACCCATCCAAGCATGGAGAGTATAAATCTGGTACCTGCGATTGAAGAGCATGAGCATAATTAGAGTAAAATAAAACTAATTCACAATGAAAACATAATAAGATAGCTAATACTAACTAAGGCAACTACCTTGAAGAATATCGCCACATTGATATCGAGCATGAGAGAATGAGAACCGAAAACCAAACTTCAACACCTGTTAAGACCTAGCTTCCCCGAGATAAAGCGGAGAGTTGTTATGAGGAGGGGGTCAAAACAATAAGTTAGGGTGAGTAGGAAATGTATAACACTATCTGTAGTACAAAAATGTATTCTGTTTGGTCAAAACCAAAACATATGTCTAACAAGGCTGGTAATTCTAACCTAACCTTATAGAGATTTATGCACGATGGCTAACGAATAAACCCAAGGCAGTATTCCGCACCTAATAATATTGCAATACTGAGATAGAATGTTTATGCATAAGTGTGAAGCCTGTGAACCACCATTAACTAATTAAGAGGCGAGTAACTAACTTCTTGCTGTCACAAAAGTAGGGTACTTATTTTATATATAGCCAATTAAAACCTCACTACCAGTATAAGGCAAGTGTGGATCCTTTCGATCACTTAATATCCAAGATGGACCTATTGATCACTTAATACTTTATACAATGGTTTATTCTACCCTAATATAAATTAGAGGACACTATCTATTAAGTCCTACTAATTTAAGGCTTCCGTCATTCATGCATATAACCATGCTCCGCATAAGAAGAGAGATAGTAAGCACTCACTTATTACATACAAGATAGGTAGGCGACATCTCACCATTTATGACCTTCCCTGTCGGACCACCTTGTTATTATCTAGCTAGCCTTATTAGATAATCCCCATAGTCACTCAATACTTCCCGCAGGATATGCAGTCTTTTGATACCTCCGGAGCAGTCATTTAATACCTAATCCCAAGGTGTAACCTCAACCCAATCAGTTATTACCTAGAGGAAGCGACCTAACATAGGAATTACCAAGCTTGTACCCAATAGCCATTTTATGCTTCTTGATTATAGGGAGGTAAGCTACGCGATCGCTTAATACCCTTTAAAGGGTGAATCTAACTACTTTAGGACCTTTACCCCCAACGTAGGCTGTGCTATGAATTATTTCATTTTCAAGGTTTCCTCTTTTGGGACGGGAGGCGGGAACCTCACATTTGAGATAAACATTGTTTTAAGAAATAATCCTCGTCACGCAATCAACCATTATCATGGGTTCCTATGGTTAATGATATCTCTCATCAGTTGTACATATATCCAACTCTTGGAAAGTGCAAACTTCTATCGAATAAGGCAACTGACCTCGCATCATTAACCTATTAACTCCAATTCTTATTTCAACTTATAATAATTTTAGATTAACTAGGAATTTATAGCTTCCTATCCTAGGATGTTTATTTATTAATTTCTTTACTGGACTTTGTATTTTCTATGCTAATCAAATCCCACCGATTTCCCTTTTCAAATTCCTTTTATTATTATTATTAATTAAGTTACCTTCTACTAATGACCCCAACGGTCATATTTCCTGAGGCATCAGTTAACCTATTAAATGTCATTCATGACGTTTAAAGTCATATTCTCCTAAGGCATTTACTATCCTATTCATATCAGTCTCATTTTAATTCTAATCTATATACCGTAACCCGCACTTATAACTATATATTTAATTCCACTTATTTCTTACTTATGTATTTATACATACAAATTTATTATTTATTAGATTTACTAATTGGAATACAATTTATACTCCAAACATAATTCAAATTGTAACCATTTAGGCATGTTTATTCTATTCAATTCATTTCTCCCAATCAAATATGATTACAATACTTATTGCTTAACTTATGACCATTTATTCATTTATAGAAAATCGATTATATTTATCGCTACAATGGTCATTTCCATTCAATATGGGTTATATTTCCATATACATACCCATAGAAACGGAAACCATTCAAACACAAACAACAAACATTATTAGTATAATATATTTGCGTTTTTACGTATATTTTGGATGGATAAGAACATGTATATATTTTTATTTAAGCGCAGTTTACGTAGCTGTTGTATTTTATTTTATTATTATTAACTATTTATGTTTTGGTCTAAACTAATGACCAAAACAAACCTTTTCATTGTTAATATTGTTTTTAAGATTCAAAATCTTGTAAAAAGTTTAATAACTGCAGTTATTGTAAAATATTCCCAAAATAATTAGAAAAAGAAAACATATTTCAAATCAGAAGTGAAAAGAAATATATGTTTTTGGAACAGTTGTTGTAAACTATGTACAAATATACATAAATTTACACATCTCTTCCTAATCATTTTCTACATTTTACTTGCTAATTTGAAACAATGTCCTTCTTGTTAAAAAGAACAAATAGAGAATTTCTACAATGACCAAGTAAAATACCCAACAACATCAAATATAAATAGCCATAATCTTCTAATCTAAATTTACATAATCCTCAAATCAACACTGTAACGACCCGCATTCTACGCATCATAGGATCGTAGAATATTTGTTTCTTTCACATACGAAGTCGTATGGTCATGTAACTTTGGGAGACGACTATTGGGGTCATTTCCCATGTTCATGATTCTTCCCTATTTTTAAATGACCATTTTACCCCTAGTTGGCACTGTTTTGGCCATAACTTTTGACTGAAAAGGAATTTTGACCTGAAACCACTTCCATTGGCTCCGAATGATGGTTTCTCTTTCCGTAGAATGGTCACATTAGCCAAACGGACTTACCGTTTGGGAGATATGGCTGAAACAAGTTTCAGATGGTGAAAGACAGCTTAATTTGGCTTAACCGGGTGATTAACAGCTAAGCCCAAGGGGGATTTCGGGTTTAGGGGTATATAGGGGCTGATTAGGGTTAGAAAACATTTCTTTAGACATTTTCCAGCCGCCACTTTCATTCCTCTTAACCTAGCCATGGCCTCCACTCTCTAAATCTCTCTAAAACACCCAAAATCACTTCCTAATCAAGGATTAAGGCTTAGAAGGCATCAAATCAAGGGGTATTAGCACCAGAATCGAGGTAGAGCTGCTGTGTAAGATTGGGAACAGCGCCAAATCAGAGAATATTTCAGTTTTGGGGTTTTAGTTGTGGCCAAGGTGAGTGATTTGCATAGTTTTTGCACTAATTACGGTGATTAAGGGTAATTAGTGAAGATTAGCGAATTTATACGTAAATAAATTCTGGAAAAATTCTTAAAATTCTAAAATAATGTTTTAAGGCTCTGTTAGAAATTTGGGTTAATTTCGATGTGTTTTGCTAATCGTATGCTTAAACATGATTAAGAGGGATTATAGGAAAATGTGAGGTTTTAGCCACTTTTGATCCATTTTGGTTCATTTGAATTGTTGTTTGGTGTTTGTGGTTGCTCTTACATGTTGCTATGACTCTATGGTATGTTTTATGATTGATTAGAATAGTTAGATTGGTCGAAAATGCCGTCGAATGGCGTAGAAAGCTCGCTGGAAAGTTGCAGAAGTGTGCAGGTTCCGAACCGGTTCGGATCGGAGAAAGGGGTCGGATCGGATTTGTGGACTGACCAAAGGAATTCGAACTGGGTTGGAACTTGTCACTGGAGGAGGCTTGGCAAGAAGGAAGGCCGTTTACTTGGAGTTGGGGTGGACAAGGGGATCGGATCGGAAGAATAATTGGAGGCCAGATCGGATCGACTTGGAGATACAGGGCTCGGATCGGAAGTAAACATTTGGGAGAACTAGCAAGAGGGAAGGCCAAGCGGATCAGATGGCAAGGAGGGATCGGATCGGAATACGTGAAGAAATAAGGGAGCGGATCGGAGCGCTGGAAGGAAGGACACCCGACACGACCCGGAGGAGGACACCGACCCGACCCGAAGTGGAGTACCCGACCCGAACCGAATGGAAAGATGACTACCGAACCGAACCGACGAGGATGATGACCACCGAACCGAACCGTATTCTAGGGCTGCTACTGCACGACAACTCTTCTGAAGACCCACTACAATTCGATCAAAACCCGAGATGCAAAGGAAGTCCAAATGAGGAGCTTTGACTCAGGATCCAGCTGGGAACCAATGAGTGGGCTTCATGATTTGGCTTTGCTGCGGGACGCGTGCCAAGGGGTTATCGACGTCTATAGCTTTGGACCACTATGGTAGGAGGTACGAAGGCGGATTCAGGGCCATTATGGCATTGGTAGAACCAAGGGCTATGATCAATGAAATGGGTCATTGAAATGTTTGGTCATGACTCCATATGTTTAGCTTGGTCATAGCAGGGTTTCTACAAGTCGGGATTCGTCGTTACCTCAGTTTGTCTAGTGTTCCAAAGTGGTAGATATCGTATGCTTTACGCACTGAGTGAGAGATGTGAGGATGGTTGCTATGGATGGTTTGTTGCTATCATTATGACATACACACCCCACCCCCGTATTCTTTACACTATTCATTATGGCACCTTGGAGTATTGTACGGTATGTGGTACTAACTCTTTGGTTGTAGGTCCAGGTTCAGGTATGGTTTAGTATACCTGTTATCATTCTGTTTAGATGCTTATCGCTCACACCAGGCTTTATGTCTGACCCAGAGTTTTATGTCTCTTCTTATTACTCTGGGTGCTCACACGAGCAGACTAGAGACAGGTTAGCTGGTGATGCACGGGTAGATGATCCGGAGACGAGCAGGAGGCTTCCACGTAATATATATAGTATTCTCCCTGTGTTGTTGACGATCACTGCTTGGGCATTGGTGGTGCATCTTCTGCTTTGGTTTTCTTTTGTTAGAGACAGTAAATTTGGAAAGTTGTAATAAGCTGTATTTGGATTTCCGCTGCTCTGATGTTGACATTGATTATTAGTTATCAGCTTATGCACTGTCTCGCCTGTTTTATGTCAAGTATGTTATTATTATATTTTATCCCATGCGCTGTGAGACATTCTACAGGTTCCTTGATTAATTCATTCTCTTCTTTCCTTTCTCCTGACGACCGTCCCGTGCTAGTTGGGCATGTGTACAGCGCACTTTTGGAGTAAATGCAGGCTGGTGCGGGGCGGGCCGTTACACTTGGTATCAGAGCTCTAGGTTGCGTAGTTAACCTAGGGAAGTTATCAGGGAGAGATAAAATATGTATACGAGAGAGCGTATTTGTGATTACTTTGGTTTTTAAAAGCTATATATATATATATATACTATTACTATTATAAGGATGAAGTCGTACTGCACTAGCACCACTATGGAGTCGTTAATCGTTTCCTTTTTCAGATTGACGATGAGCCGATATACTAGAGGTGCCGGTAGGGGAGCCAATAATGGGAATGCTGCTGACATGAGGACGCTGTTTACTGACCTCATGAGAGAGATGCTTAGAGATGTACAGAGGGCAGCTCCCAATGGTGGAAATGGTGGTGGTCCAATAGTGCAGGCGCCAAGAGTCGACTTCGCCAAGCTGAATAAGGATTATACTAGCCTTGGTGGGAAGCCGTTCCACGGAACGGAGTCGGCCACGGATGTTCAGGATTGGTTGGATAGTTGCGAACGTATCTTCGAGGATTTGGGTATCGAGGATGCGATGAAGAGAAAGCTAGCGTCCCGTCAGTTGCAAGGGCGGGAAATGAATTGGTGGAATGCTATAAAGGCAGCTACTCCCGAAGATCAGATTACTTGGGAGCAGTTTAAAGCTCGCTTTAGCGAGAAGTTCATTCCAGCTGCTCAGAAGTCAGTGCTGTTTAAGAAATTCTTGGAGCTCAAGCAGAATGGCAGAGCTGTCTCGGAATATATTGCTGAATTTGACACTTTGTCGAAATATGGGTTATCTCTTATTGATACTGCCGAGAAGAAGAATGAGAAATTCATAACCGGTTTGGACCAGTACTTGGGGGAAAGACTTATTAACCACATCGATGAGTCGTTTGAGTCGATTGTAGGGAAAGCATTGAGGTCAGAAAGTCTCTACCCTAAGCCGAAGACTGAGGTTGCATCCGCAAATGAGCCAAAGCCACAAGCAAGTGGTGGAGGCAAGGGTGGTTCCCAGAATAAGAGAAAGCAGAATCAGACTAAGGATGGCCAGAAGAAAAAGAATAAGCAAGATGTGGAGTGCTTCAGCTGTGGTAAGAAGGGCCATTATGCTAGTAATTGTCGGGCCAAGCCAGCGGATAGGAAGTGCTTCAACTGTGGCCAAATGGGACATCACAAGGACAAGTGTCCACAGCCCCCTAAGGAAAAGCAAATGGTGAAAGCCTACGCTCTTAATGCTATTCCTTCTTCGTCGAATGCCCCAACAGCGGCGGAGAAGGGAAAGAATGTCATCATTCAAGGTATGCTTTCTGTTTACGATGTTCCTGTTAGAGTTTTGTTTGATACCGGAGCTTCCAGTTCTTTCATATCTAGTGACCTGGTAGATAGGTTGGGATTGGAGCCCGAGATTGTCGATAGACCTTTAGTAGTGACAAACCCGATTGGTGGTTCTACTAGCCTTAGCATGATTTGTCGTAATGTGGTCTTATCGAGTCATGGATGCATGTTTGTTTGCGATTGCTTTGTTTTGGGCTTTACTGGGTTTGGCATTATTTTGGAAGTAGATTGGCTCCAAAGATACGGGGTGGTGGTAGACTGTGAGGGCTTGTTGGTGACAGCTAGAGCGGATGATGGGCGGAGGATAGTGTTTGGTGGTCTACCCAGTAAGGGGGTATTGGCTAGTTTTCTAAACTCCCTCGACATTCCGCATAGTGAGTTGTCAGGTTTGCCCGTGGTTGGCCAGTATCTGGATGTTTTCGAAGAAGTGACCGGACTTCCACCACACCGAGAGATTGAGTTTTGTATTGATTTGGTAAAGGATGCCAGGCCTATAGTGATGCCCCTTCGTCGTATGGCACCAAGAGAGCAGCGAGAGCTCGAGGTGCAAGTCAGCGATCTTTTGAAGAAGGGATTTATCAGAAGGAGTGTTTCTGAATGGGGAGCGCCAGTTGTGTTTGCTACCAAGGCGGATGGTTCCCTTCGGTTGTGTGTAGACTACCGTGAGTTGAATAAAGTGACGAGGAAGAACAAGTATCCTCTACCGCGGATAGATGGTTTGTTCGATCAGTTGAGTGGCGCGAGAGTATTTTCTCAGTTAGATCTCGCGACGGGTTTTCATCAGCTTAGAGTGGAAGCTGAGAGTATAGCTAAAACGGCATTTCGGACGCCGTCTGGATTTTATGAGTGGTTGGTCATGCCATTCGGGCTGACCAATGCACCAGCATATTTTGTGGATCTTATGAATAGGGTATTCAGAGATCAGTTGAATAAGTCTGTCCTTGTGTTCGTTGATGATATTTTGGTCTATTCGAGGACAGAGGAAGAACACAAGGAACATTTAATAGTAGTGATGGAGGTGTTGAGAAAACACCAATTGAAAGCAAAGTTTTCTAAGTGTCACTTCTGGAAGAGGGAAGTGAGGTTCTTGGGCCATGTTGTATCAGAGGATGGTATTGCCGTGGACCCGGCAAAGGTGGCTACGGTACAAGATTGGCCTACGCCAAAGAATGCAATAGATGTAAGAAGTTTCTTGGGATTAGCTGGATATTATCGTAAGTTTATCCAAGGTTTCTCCAAGACAGCAGCACCATTGACCCAGTTGACCAAGAAGAATCAAGCTTTTGTCTGGGATGAAAGGTGCGAGAATTCATTCAAAAGTCTAAAGGACAAGTTGACAAGCGCACCAGTGTTAGTCATTCCTAAGGGGGATGAAGAGATGACGGTATACACGGACGCCTGTGGTACCGGACTGGGTGCTGTATTGATGCAAGGCAGTAGGGTTATAGCTTACGCAAGTCGGCAATTGAAACCGCACGAGAGAAGATACCCTACCCATGATTTAGAATTGGCAGCGATCGTGTTCGCGTTAAAGATGTGGAGACACTATCTCTTGGGAGAAAGATTTGAGCTGTTTACAGATCATAAGTCGTTAAAGTATCTCTTCTCTCAGAAAGATCTGAATCTCCGTCAGCAGAGATGGTTAGAGTTCTTAGCTTCCTATGATTTTGACATCGCATACACACCAGGAAAGGGCAATGCGGTGGCTGATGCATTGAGTAGAAGACATGCCAGCTTAGGGGCTATGTTCCTTGAATGGAAGCAACTGGAGTTTATCGCGGGGTTTGATTTCAGACCAAAGTGCGAATTAGATCCAGAAATGTTAGCAAGTTTGACGATCAGACCCACTTTGATTGAGCGGATCGGCTCTAGTCAGAGGGACGATCCTAACCTATTGGAAGTCATCTCCAAGTTAGAGATGGGTGTTGATGAGGAGATGAACAAGTTTGGGCTTGATTGAGATGGATGGCTTAGAAAGAATGGAAAGCTTGTTGTACCCAATGTCAATGGATTGAGGGATGAAGTGCTTAGAGAATGTCATCACTCAAAACTAACTATACACCCCGGTGGTAACAAGATGTATCGAGATATGAAGCAGACTTACTACTGGGAAGGGATGAAAAGAGACGTTGGGAAGTTTATATCCAAGTGCATGAATTGCCAGCTAGTTAAAGCCGAGCAGAAGAAACCTAGTGGGTTGTTGCAACCATTAGAAATTCCCTAATGGAAATGGGAGCAAGTCTCAATGGATTTCATTGATGGTTTACCAAGGACTAGATCGGGACATGATAGCATTTGGGTAGTTGTGGATCGACTGACTAAAAGTGCAAGATTTATACCGGTCAAATCGACCAAAACAGCAGCTAAGTTAGCAGAATTGTATATGAAGTGGGTAGTGAGATTTCATGGAGTACCTAAAAGCATTGTGAGCGACCGAGACCCGTTGTTCACAAGTGGGTTTTGGAAGAGCTTACAAGAGGCTCTAGGGTCAGAGTTACATCTCAGTACCGCATATCATCCTCAGACCGACGGTCAGACGGAGAGGGTGAAACGTATTTTGGAAGATCTCTTGAGAGCATGTATATTGGATTTTGGTGGATCATGGGATGACCATTTGCATCTAGTAGAGTTCGCATATAATAATAGCTACCAATCCAGTATCGGTATGGCTCCGTTTGAAGCCTTGTACGGAAGACCATGCAATTCACCATCCTGTTGGATAGAGACTGGCGAGAAGTTTATGCTTGGACCAGATGTGGTGAGGGAAACTTCAGATAAAATCAAGACCATTCGACAACGAATGAAGGCTGCCCAAGATAGGCAGAAGAGTTATGCTGATAAGAGGAGAAGAGACTTAAAATTCTCCGTTGGCGACTTGGTGTTTGTCAAGATTTCTCCGTTGAAGAGCGTAATACGATTTAGCAGGAGAGGCAAGTTGGCACCAAGATTTGTTGGCCCATTCCCTGTTCTTGAACTAGTCGGGAATTTGGCATACAGAATTGACTTACCGGAGAAGATGGCGGGAGTTCACGACGTATTTCATGTTTCCCAACTAAGGAAGTTCGTTCACGACTCAGATATGACTATTTCACCTGATCAGTTAGAGGACTTCGAAGTAGAACCCGAGGTGGTTGAGAACCGCAAGCCGGCCCGTATTGTCGAGCACGACATGAAGCAACTTCGAAGGAAGGCGGTGAAGCTAGTCAAGGTACAGTGGAGCGAGGACGAGAGTGATTGTACTTGGGAGACAGAGGAGGACATTAGGAAGACACACCCAGAACTCTTTGCCTGGTAAGATTTTGACTTCGATTTAGTTTTCCGCATGCTAGGATAGGCTTGTTTTGCATGTTTGATTGTTGTACGTAGTTGTTAGGCATGCGGGATCCTTTGTATGTTTTGGGTTAAGGAATTTCGGGGACGAAATTTCTTAAGGGGGGGAGAGTGTAACGACCCGCATTCTACGCATCATAGGATCGTAGAATATTTGTTTCTTTCACATACGAAGTCGTATGGTCATGTAACTTTGGGAGACGACTATTGGGGTCATTTCCCATGTTCATGATTCTTCCCTATTTTTAAATGTCCATTTTACCCCTAGTTGGCACTGTTTTGGCCATAACTTTTGACTGAAAAGGAATTTTGACCTGAAACCACTTCCATTGGCTCCGAATGATGGTTTCTCTTTCCGTAGATTGGTCACAATAGCCAAACGGACTTACCGTTTGGGAGATATGGCTGAAACAAGTTTCAGATGGTGAAAGACAGCTTAATTGGGCTTAACCGGGTGATTAACAGCTAAGCCCAAGGGGGATTTCGGGTTTAGGGGTATATAGGGGCTGATTAGGGTTAGAAAACATTTCTTTAGACATTTTCCAACCGCCACTTTCATTCCTCTTAACCTAGCCATGGCCTCCACTCTCTAAATCTCTCTAAAACACCCAAAATCACTTCCTAATCAAGGATTAAGGCTTAGAAGGCATCAAATCAAGGGGTATTAGCACCAGAATCGAGGTAGAGCTGCTGTGTAAGATTGGGAACAGCGCCAAATCAGAGAATATTTCAGTTTTGGGGTTTTAGTTGTGGCCAAGGTGAGTGATTTGCATAGTTTTTGCACTAATTACGGTGATTAAGGGTAATTAGTGAAGATTAGCGAATTTATACGTAAATAAATTCTGGAAAAATTCTTAAAATTCTAAAATAATGTTTTAAGGCTCTGTTAGAAATTTGGGTTAATTTCGATGTGTTTTGCTAATCGTATGCTTAAACATGATTAAGAGGGATTATAGGAAAATGTGAGGTTTTAGCCACTTTTGATCCATTTTGGTTCATTTGAATTGTTGTTTGGTGTTTGTGGTTGCTCTTACATGTTGCTATGACTCTATGGTATGTTTTATGATTGATTAGAATAGTTAGATTGGTCGAAAATGCCGTCGAATGGCGTAGAAAGCTCGCTGGAAAGTTGCAGAAGTGTGCAGGTTCCGAACCGGTTCGGATCGGAGAAAGGGGTCGGATCGGATTTGTGGACTGACCAAAGGAATTCGAACTGGGTTGGAACTTGTCACTGGAGGAGGCTTGGCGAGAAGGAAGGCCGTTTACTTGGAGTTGGGGTGGACAAGGGGATCGGATCGGAAGAATAATTGGAGGCCAGATCGGATCGACTTGGAGATACAGGGCTCGGATCGGAAGTAAACATTTGGGAGAACTAGCAAGAGGGAAGGCCAAGCGGATCAGATGGCAAGGAGGGATCGGATCGGAATACGTGAAGAAATAAGGGAGCGGATCGGAGCGCTGGAAGGAAGGACACCCGACCCGACCCGGAGGAGGACACCGACCCGACCCGAAGTGGAGTACCCGACCCGAACCGAATGGAAAGATGACTACCGAACCGACGAGGATGATGACCACCGAACCGAACCGTATTCTAGGGCTGCTACTGCACGACAACTCTTCTGAAGACCCACTCCAATTCGATCAAAACTCGAGATGCAAAGGAAGTCCAAATGAGGAGCTTTGACTCAGGATCCAGCTGGGAACCAATGAGTGGGCTTCATGATTTGGCTTTGCTGCGGGACGCGTGCCAAGGGGTTATCGACGTCTATAGCTTTGGACCACTATGGTAGGAGGTACGAAGGCGGATTCAGGGCCATTATGGCATCGGTAGAACCAAGGGCTATGATCAATGAAATGGGTCATTGAAATGTTTGGTCATGACTCCATATGTTTAGCTTGGTCATAGCAGGGTTTCTACAAGTCGGGATTCGTCGTTACCTCAGTTTGTCTAGTGTTCCAAAGTGGTAGATATCGTATGCTTTACGCACTGAGTGAGAGATGTGAGGATGGTTGCTATGGATGGTTTGTTGCTATCATTATGACATACACACCCCACCCCCGTATTCTTTACACTATTCATTATGGCACCTTGGAGTATTGTACGGTATGTGGTACTAACTCTTTGGTTGCAGGTCCAGGTTCAGGTATGGTTTAGTATACCTGTTATCATTCTGTTTAGATGTTTATCGCTCACACCAGGCTTTATGTCTGACCCAGAGTTTTATGTCTCTTCTTATTACTCTGGGTGCTCACACGAGCAGACTAGAGACAGGTTAGCTGGTGATGCACGGGTAGATGATCCGGAGACGAGCAGGAGGCTTCCACGTAATATATATAGTATTCTCCCTGTGTTGTTGAAGATCACTGCTTGGGCATTGGTGGTGCATCTTCTGCTTTGGTTTTCTTTTGTTAGAGACAGTAAATTTGGAAAGTTGTAATAAGCTGTATTTGGATTTCCGCTGCTCTGATGTTGACATTGATTATTAGTTATCAGCTTATGCACTGTCTCGCCTGTTTTATGTCAAGTATGTTATTATTATATTTTATCCCATGCGCTGTGAGACATTCTACAGGTTCCTTGATTAATTCATTCTCTTCTTTCCTTTCTCCTGACGACCGTCCCGTGCTAGTTGGGCATGTGTACAGCGCACTTTTGGAGTAAATGCAGGCTGGTGCGGGGCGGGCCGTTACAAACACCAAATCTAAGAATCTGGAATAACACTAAAATTTTGATAATGGTTTTGGGATAGATTTCCAGATCTAAGATGTATACAGTGTAGTTGATGCCCAGCTATTTCTCTGCACTATCCCGGTTATATCATAACCTTACCTTTAAGTAGCTGAGCCGAAGGAGCTCTCACAAATAGAATTTTAGTACCATGGAGAAAAGCTAGCTGAATAAACAAGACAGGGAGCGCCCGCTCGGCAATGCTACCTTTGGGAGGAGACAAAACACTTTAATATAACAATGGAAACTCATATTCAAATTTTCTATCTATGACAAAGAAGTGGGTTTCTACCGCTACGTTATTTCCAAATAGCCTCTTAAATAGCCTTTCCACTTTAAGCTGCACTATATTCCAATATTCCCAATATATTCCATTATTTCAACTATATTCCGTTATTTTTGCTATATCTTCTATAAAAGAAATGAATTTAAAAAGGGCATGTATGCATTATAACTTTTTTTAATATAATGTTTTAACATATATTTTCAGAACATTAAGTACTATAATTTTCTATTAAATTTAATCAAGCTAAATAAAAGTTTACACTTATTTACATATATTTGCTTATGTTTTTATTTAAAATTAAGAATATACTAATTATAATTAAGTCAAATGTTAATTTTACATTTATTTATCATTTATATATTTATAAAAAACTTAAATACGCGTTTCACATGTTATAATAGACTCATCTGCTATATCCCGTTATTTCCTCGCTTTATTCCCACTTTAACTTTTTGCATCTCCTCCGCATTGGATCCGTTGAGCGCTTTAACTGCACACGGTGTATATGATAACCACAACAACCTAAATACAATTGTAGACAATAATATAATAAACTAAATAGGCCTACAAATTTCCAGTATTCATGCCATAACCTACTATTCCATATTTGACAAAAACAATAAACAAATTAGATAAACTTTTAGGCATATATTTTAGATCTATTTCAAACGAACTAATCAGGTAATTATAAATGATGTATATAAATTTCTCACTCACCTGAAAGCTATCAAATCTGAATCCGAATAAACCTTTAGGTACACAACTCCCAAAATCTTTCAAATTTACAATTATTCCAAAAAGGGGATTCATTTTGATTTGTAGATCTACAAGGAAATAGGAAAGATGGAGGAAATCTGAATGAAAGAATGCCTATACGTAGCATCATCTCTTTTGCACATAATTCTGACTATTCTATTTTCCTTAAATAGAAGGAAGAATGGGAAAACTCTATGAAAAATGGTGGTTAAATTCGATGTTGTTTAGAAGGAAGTTAAAACATGAGTGTGAGCTAACTAAATCAATGTCGTTTCTTCAAATGGGTATTATTCTTGGTGCTTTCTAATCTTCTCCGATCAATGTTTGTTTAGTTTTGCCTATGTTCAGATTTGATTTAGAATAGATTTGGAAGAAGAGGAAAATGGTAGATCTTTGCTACTGCCTTCAGAATTGTGTGCAAAATAATAGGGTTTACCCCTTTATTTATAGGGGTTAGAATGGCCCTAGACTATTAGACTAATTTTAATTAAGATCTGTTCATTTATATACATAATAAACCCACCTCCCTGTTGTCATTGAGCGTATTCAGGCCCAGGGGTCGACCACTCGGTCTACTGACGATTAACCGCCTTGGTCGTTTTCTCCTAGTAAAGGCAGGTTATAATTGGTACTTAATTATTATAGATTCTCTTGTATTTATTTTCCGTCCATTTTCGTATTTCATCCTAATTTTTTCATACGGACTCCGTTCACGAAGTTCCAAACATGAAAGTTGACCAGCATTCCATAACTAATGCAACGGTGTAAGTTTCAGAGTTAAATTCCATCATTTGCGGAAATTCCATTTTTTGGATCCTAATTAAAAAATTAACTATTGCCAAAAATTTAGAGTTGTTACATTCTTCCCCATAAAAGAAATTTTACCCCCTTAAAAGAAATTTTACCCATGCCTAAGTCATGGTGTTGGCACCTAATTATCCTAAACTACACAACTAATTAGTATTCATCCAATTTTTGCGACCAAGTGCGCATGTGCATGCTGTACATAATGCATCGCAACCATAAAACATGTATGCATAACGATTCTAAATTAAATCCTCCTACATGTAAGAATTTTATTTTTGAAAATACTTTTGTAAACTTCATGCAAAACATTCTTAATATATCGACAATTCTATATGAATGCAAATTTTTGAAAACTTTTTTCATTCATAACTCTCACATGTCTACGAATAGAAGGGCGAAGCAACCAATTTTGCATCCAAATCCTACCATCCAATTCATTAATGTATCTAAATTGTCACTTATTTATTTCTCCTAAGCCGGAAAAGGGAAATCAAAGCAAAGAAATTTAACGTTTACTCCGCTTATAAATGTTCCAATCTCCATGCCACAGCGGAATTTTACCTCAATGAGGCTTAAGATAAACTCTAACATGTAAATCGAGCTAATTATTAACTCGAATGCATCGTAAACAAGGTATGGAAACAACGTTTCCTTGGCTAAAACAACATTTTCCTTGTTATCGTTAACGTCTTTAATGCATCGTCCTTCCTAATGCACCGCTAAAACATGCAAAAAATCATCCAAACCCTTCCTTACGCTTTACATATGATTATAAAATCAAAAAAATTCTTAAAAATAAATTTCAGCTTAAAGAATTCTTTATGCAAAATTTGAAATTTCTTTTTGGTGATGTTCACTTTCCATACTAGATTTATATGAAAACAAAATTTTGGTAATGTGCGCTTTACTATATTTAAACCATCTATTTTAATATAGATGTTTAAACATACGTAAACTACCGTATCCAAATCTGTGCTTATACATAAATCAGTTTTTATGGAAAAATAAAATAGACAAAAACATGAAATTTTTAAAAAGGAACGAGGTTTTTTTTCAAACAGCGTTTGCAACTAGTTAAAAATATATTTACGTGGAAATTAAAACGAACCAAATCAAATGTTGGCACTGAAGCAAGTCGGTCGCATAAAAATTACGAAAACCAAAACCACATAAACAAACGGAAAATTAAATTTCAACTTAAAAGGAATAGGCGACTAACATTAAGTATACCTTTGACGAATCAACGTAAAAACCTGTCCTTTGCTAAAATTTATCCACTAAAGAATTCTATAATTTCCAGCTCTAAAACAACTATTAGTTGGATAAGAAAATGAAATTCCATTTCAAATAGTTAAGCGCGTGTGACACAAAATATCTTATTCACACAATCTCATTAATTGAAGTGTGATTTACAAAAACAACAACATAATAGTCACAAGCGTGAACTACCACAAGGCCAAGAGAAAATTGTTGGAAAGGGAAAGAACAAAGATAACAACAAGACAACAACACCGAAACTCCAAAATTCTAAAACATTGTCTATAAACAACGATACATCTTGCTCCGCGGCTGGAGCTCAAACCATTTCCATGACCTTTGACTAGTCATATCATAGTAGCAAAATGCTCAATCTCGTGTTGCAGACGCTTCTGGTGTTGTTGGAAACTTCCATATCGCCACCGCTTCTAAGAGAGGATTAGTGATGACAAAAGAAACCCAATACAAAATTGGCATTCAAGGATATTCACCTAACATTGCCTTAAGAAAAAAGCGGATAGGCGAAAATACAGCAAGTAACTCCATGAAACAGCACAAAAGGACACGAGCTGAATCAAATATGATGCATATTAAATGATGGTTATGCCATCAATCGAAGAAAAGATCCAGCCTCGCATCGTTAGACAAATCTACTCGAAACTTTCCATCTTCAAAATAATGTGCTAAATGAATCACATATCCATGTGGCTAGTCTGAACATTGATTTCCAAACACAAAAACCGACAATTAGGAAGAAGAGATCTGCTGAAAATATCCATAGCCTACCAAACCAAAGACCATTTAAGTCCACGTTCAGTACGGATGCCTCTAAAATCTAAACGAGATCTTCCTTCGAAAGACCATCCAAAGATAGCTCAATTTCACCTCCGAAACGATGTTCGTCTCGTCAAAAATCTATTCCAATAAGATATGGCAAAGGCAGTTGCAGCACAAACAACGACCCTACACAAAAATTTCGAAGCAAAGGATCGGCGCAAGTCCAACTGCTAAGACTAATTCTCTTAATCCTAAAACGATGAAACCTTATGCTCAATCTGATCCTACCAAATGGTCTCTCTCCTTGAGAAATGTCAGATAGTGCAAGTAGGTATTATGAGCTAAGAAATGATCGGAGAGAAGAAATTAGGTTTAAATCTTGGAGTACTAGCAGGGTGAGATCTAATGCGCGAACTTTCATGGAAAAGGAGGAGATGAGGCGACAACAAAGAAAGAGAAGAAGAATTGAGATGTGGTTCAGCTAGATGAGGAAGGAAGGACGAAAGAAAGAGGTTTACAGAGGGGAATTTGGATGTGAATTTTACGACTGAGTCCCAGGTTTAAGTAGTACCAAAACTCATCAACTAGCAGACCACTCTAGTACAATGCTAAATGGTCAACTGTTGAATGGGCTTCGGACAAACGTTGAACTTATACCTTATTGGAGTCGGATTAAATTATTAATCATCCTGCATCATCTCTTAAGATTTGACGTAAATCCGAAAATTATTTATCCTCATCACGGTGGTATCATAGATTGCAGTCAAACTCCGAACCGTCTCCGAAGATCAAAAGTAATCTCAACAAATGGTTGGGACCGCACAAAAATGAATTCTCGAAAGGAAAACTCGGCTAGAAATCCGAAACAAAATAAAATGGATTTCCCCTAACCTAACTGACAAACAACACGGAAAATTTACCAAATCAATTATCCCAAGCTAAATAAAAATTTCCTTAATCTTTTCCGAGACAAAATTTTGAAAACTTTTCGATGTTATTACTTTAACTTAGGGTCTCACAATATAAATATATATTTAAAATTTCACATTCCAGTTTATTCTACTGACTAGAACAACGTTCCTATGTTTTGGATTATCGAGATTTTAAGTCTATAAAAAGGTTAATCGTGATCATTTTCATAAATCATCCAAAATATTTGAAAAGAGGAATATTAGAAATCACAAGGAATGGGTAATTATAGTTTCTGAATTTCGAGACTTGTTCCTTGTCATTTCAAATTCCTTCTTTTTACCTAAATGGATTATTTACTAAAATTAAACAAAACCCAACGATCTGAAACATGGTTAGATTTAAATTTCTAAGATTTTATTTTATTTTACTCAAATCTTTATTCATAATACAATTTCTCAAAAACCATAATTTAAATTTCTAGAAGCCCTCTTTAATTTCAAAAATAGTTTTAAAAAATAAAATCTCTCCAAACATAGGACTAAGGATTTAAATGGATGATTCTATCAAAAGATTATCCGGATTCATATGACGAAATATCCAATAAGAATGTCTTGTAATTATACTTTTGGACCATGACGACGTGTTTACATGAATCTTTCATTTAAGACTAAGAAAGATTATTGATTGGAATTCCCAAAACAAACCAACACAAGAAATTGCTACTATCTCAGTTGTAGCTAGCTTTTTGTCCAATCACTCGAATCCACCACATGTCGCTCTCATGCTCATTAAAAAATGCAAAGCGCACAGTGGGGTAAATCAGGGTTGGCCGAATACTCAAACTTGAAATATTTCAATCTCTTAGTCAATTTAAAACCTATAAATAGTCTCATGACTAACCCATCGTTGAAATAGTTAAATTCGAGTGAAGAAAGATGAAAGAACATAGAAAAAATATCGAACAAATTCACTTGCAATCCTAATTTATTCCTCTGATCGTCTAAACCTAAGTTCTGATACCAAATGTAACACCCCGCACTCTTCCGAGCCTGAATTTCGACAAAAATAAAATCTCAGACCCGTCCAAGCATGGAGATTATAAATCTAGTATGTGCAATTAATGAGCATGAGAATAATAAAAGAAAAATAAAACTAACTCACAGTGGAAACCGAATAAGATAACCAATATCGACTAAGGCAACTACCTTGAAGTATATCGCCACATTGATATCGAGCATAAGAGAACGAGAACCGAAAACCAAACTTCAACACATGTTAAGACCTATATTCCCTGAAATAAACCTGAGAGTTGTTATGAGGAGGGAGTTCAAAACAACAGGTCATGGTGAGTAGAAAAATGTATAACACTGTCTACAATACAAAAATGTATTCCGTTTGGTCAAGTCCAAAACATATGTCTAACAAAGCTAGTAATTCTAACCTAATCTTGTAGAGATTTATGCACGACGACTATCCACTAAACCCAAGGTAGTATTCCGCACCTAACGATATCGTAATACTGATATTGAACGTTTACGCATAATTATGAAGCCTGTAAACCACCGTTAACTAATTAAGAGGCGGGCAACTACTTTCTTGCTATCACAAAAGGATGATACTTATTTCATATATAGCCAGTTAAGACCTCGCTACTAATGTAAGGTAAGGGCGGATCATTTCGATCAATTAATACCCAAGGAGGACCTATTGGTCTCTTAACACCTTATACGATGGTTCATTCTACCCTAATATAAATTAGAGGACACTAACTACTAAGTCCTACTCATTCAAGGCTTCCATTATTCACACATATAACCATGTCCCGCATAAGATGAGAGATAGTAAGCAGTCACTTATTACTTACAAGACAGGTAGAAGACATCTCTCCATTATGACCCTCCCTCGGTGTACCCACTCGTTACTATTTAGCTAGCATTATTAGATAATCCCCTTTGTCACTCAATACTTCCCGCAAGATAGTCATACCTTTGGTACCTTCGGAGAGGTCATTTAATACCTAATTCCAAGGAGGACCCTCAACCCAATCACTTACTACCTAGAGGAAGTTGGCTAACATGGGAATGACCAAGATCATTCCCAACAACCATTTAATGCTTCTTGATTACGTGAAGTGAGCTACGCGATCGATTAATACCGTTTAAAGGGTGGATCTAACTATTTTAGAATCTTTACCCCGAAGAAGGCCACATCATGAATTATTTTCTTTTCAAGGTTCCCTATTTCGCGACATGAGGCAAGAACCTCACACTTAATATAAACCTTTTTTTAAGAAATAACCCTCATTATGCAATTAACTATCGTCATGGGTTCCAATGGTTAATGATATCTCACATCAGTTCGACATATATCTGACTGCTGGAAAGTGCAGACTTCTGTCGAATAAGGCAACTGACCTCACATCATTAACCTACTAAGTCCAATTCCTATTTAAAATTGTAATAATTCTATATTAACTAGGAATTTATAGCTTCTTGTCCTAGGATGTTTATTTATTAATTTTTTTTACTGGACTTAGTATTTACAACGCCAATCAATCCCAGTTAACTCCCCTTCTCTATTCGTTTTTTTATTCTTAACTTAGTTACCTGCCATTAATGACCCTAACGGTCATATTTCCTAAGGAATCAATTAACCTATTAAACCATTTATGACATTAACGGTTATTTATTTCTAAGGCATTTATTATCCTATTCATATCAATCCCATTTTAATTATAATCTAAATCCTGTAACTCCCACTTATTACTATATATTTAATTCCACTTATTTCTTACTTATGTATTTGTACATATATGTTTATTGTTTATTAACTGGAGTTTCAGTTTCCATTCCTAACATAATTCTAATTGTAACCATTTAGGCATGTTTATCCTATTCAATTCATTTCCCCCAATCAAACATGTTTAAAATATTTATTATTTAACTTATGAGCATTTATTCATTTATAGCAAATCTATTACATTTATGGCTATGACGTTCATTTCAATTCAATATGGGTTGTATTTCCATATGCATACCTATAGAAACGAAAACCATTTAGACATAAACAACAAACATTATTAATATAAAATATTAAAGTTTTTACTTATATTTTGGATAGATAAGAATATGTATATATTTTTATTTAAGCGCAATTAACATAGTAACTGTATTTTATTATTATTAACCATTTATTATTTTGGCCTAAACTAACGACCAAAACAAAACTTTTTTTTTAGCATTTTTTTTTTTAGATTCATAATCTTTTAAAGAGGTTAATAACATCAATTATTGTATAATTTTCACAAAATAATCAAAAAGAGAATGTAGACATATTTCAGATCAAAAGTAATAAGAAATATATGTTTTTGGAACAGTTGTTGTAAACTACATACAAATATACATAAATTTACACATCCCTTCCTAGTTATTTTGTACATATTTCTTGCTGATTTGAAATAATGCTCTTTTTATTAAAAAGAACAAAAATGGTATTTCTGCAATAACCAAATAAAAATCTCAACAACATCAAACATAAATAGGCATAATCTTTTAATCTAAATTTACTTAAACCTCAAATCAAAACCAAATCTAAGAATCTGGAGTTACACTAAAATTTTGACAGTGGTTTTGGGACTGATTTCCAAATCTAAGGTGTATACAATAACTACAACAACCTAAATACAATTTTAGAGAATAATATAATAAACTAAATAGGCCTACAAATATCCAATATTCAAATCACAACCTATTATTTCAGATTTGGCAAAGCAATAAGCAAATCTAATAAACTTTTAGGCATACATATTAGATCTATTTCAAACGAACTATTTAGGTAATTATAAACGACATATATAAATTTCCTACTCACCTAAAAGCTATTGAAATCTGAATCTGAATAAACCTTTAGGCCTACAATTCCCAAAATCTCATAGAACTACAACTATTATAATAGGGGATTCTTTTAGATTATAGATGTGCATTTGCGAAAGAGGGAGAAAATCTGAATGGAAGAACGCCTATTCGTAGCATCATCTCTTTTTCACGTGAATATAATTCTAATCTTCTCCAATCTATGTTTGTTTAGTTTTGTATACGTTTACATTTGATTTAGAAGAGATTTGGAAGAAGAGGAAAATGGTATATCTTTGCTACTTCCTTCAGAATTGTGTGTAAAAGAATAGGGCTAACCCTTTAATTATAGGGTTTAGAATGGGCCTAGACCATTAGATTAATTTTAATTAAGATCCGTCCATTTATATATCTTTTATATATAAAATAAACCCACTAACCCTAGCCGTCACTGGACAAATTCACGCCCAAGGAGTCTACTACTCGGTCGACCGCTATGGTCAACCGCCCTAGACGTTATCACCTAGTAAAGGCTGGTTATTAATGGTATTTAATTATTATAGAATCTCTTGTATTTATTTTCTATCTGTTTTCGTATTTCATCCGTAACTTTTTCACACGGACTTCGTTCGCGAAGTTCCAAAAATGAAAGTTGATCAAAATTCTGTAACGAATGTAATGGTGTAAGTTTCGCCGTCAAATTCCATCATTTGCAAAAATTCCATTTTCGGTGCCTAATTAAATAACTAAATTAACTTTTGCAAAAATTCTGGGTTGTTACATCTTACATTGGGGTTGGGGGTGTTGCCTCTGAGTGTGTCGGGAACGGTACCAATACTGCTAATTTTGAGGAATTTCCCTCAAGCCTTGAGCTAAACCTTGAGGAACGCTAGTAGTCGGCCAACCGATGTTACCAAAGCTTTATGGTCGTCCAAGACCTTCCATCCAACCATAAAAGCGTTCATGGCTTCTTTTTGCTTTCGAAAGTGTTCTTCTTATCATTCAAGACGTGAGGTTAATTCTTTCGTCATATCCTTAGCCATTCCATCAACTTCATCTCGAGTAACGAAGTTCGAGGGATTTCTAGTAAATTGCCTGGCTTTCTCTACCTTCGCTCCTTCAAAGCGAGCTAAGGAGATTTGTTTTTGCTTAACAATAGTTTCAAGTTTGAGAAATATCCGAGAGTGTTTATTCTCGAAGGTAATCCAAAGGTATTCTAATGTGCCCCTACCTAGCATGCCAAAATATTGACGATGGAAATTGGTCCTTCCTCGTCAATACCCAAGTTGTGTGAGTTAAGTAGTAAATCCAAGTAGAATATGCAAGTAAGTAAATGGACACGCAGAATTTATAGTGGTTCGGCATGAACGCCTACGTCCACTATGTCATGATTATTCACCGTATACATTTCAGCTACAAGTTATGTATGAGTACAATGCTTTGAGTACACAAAGTTGTAAGCAAGAGTAACAATGTCCTTGCTAACTCCTTAGTATGTCAAAATGTTATATGTGTGCTCCAATATCCAGAAAGTAAGCCAATAGCATGTCCAAGTGTTGAAATGTTATTAAGAATCTTCTATGTGGAGTGCTAGGTCCAAAACATGTGTTCTATGCCGAAATTCCATGGTGGAAGCCATTAATGAGTTTTTACCAAAGATTCCATATACAACCCAGAGACCCTTGAAATGAAGCACCTCGAAGGGTATTTATATGCAAGTAGTTTTGGGAGAAGAATTACTACTCCCGGAAGAAGTGGGATTTTTTCTCTTGGGAGGAGAAGAATTACCATTCCCAGGAGAAGAAAAGGGAATTTTTCTCCCGGGAGAAGGAGTAGTTTCGGAAGAAGTATTACCACTCTCGGGAGAAGAAGTGGGAATTCTTCTCCCAGGAGCAGAAGTGGTTCCGAAAGAAGTAGTTTCGGGAGAAGAATTATAAAGTAACCCAAACTTTTCCATTTTTTTTTATTAATTTATCCTATATGTATATATTTATAGAAACCTTCCTCAGATCACTCTCTTATAGAAACATTTCAAACATTCAACCCCAAGATCCTAATAAACCAATATAAAAATATTAGTACATTCAGAAAATCCATAGTTTATATATGTGATGATATATGAACTCATTTTGCTATTGCAGAATTAGTAATAAAATATATATTACGAGATAGTTTGATTTTAGTTATTATCTGAAACACCCCACCTCCGTTAAGATCACTCACAAAGGGAATGCCTTAACTTTGGTGGAGCATTTTAGGTAAAAGATGCAGATAAATTACAAGACAGACAAATAAAGCAGTGGAAAATAAAGTCATTTTATAAACAATATGGCTCAGTCAAGTTTTTACAACAGTTGTTTCAATCGTACTTAAAAGTAATACATAGAACTTTTGTCTTGATCTAAAAACTTTGAAATATAAAAGAAGCATAAAAACAACAATGATATTCCCCAATAAAGCATGAACCAGCCATAGCAGTGGAAGAGAGAGTCCAAAGAAATACATCGATTATCTTCGAGCGTGGAAAGAAAACTAAGCTAGGTGGTAACATTTCCTCCCTGTGAACCTTGGGGGGGGGGACGGAAGAAAAGAGGAGAAACAAAACTAGGTCAGACATAAGTCTGGTAAGTTCGATGACTTTCAGCATATAAACAGGCAAAAGCATCATGACATGAATAAACTGAATATAAGACAATACTGTGATAACAGGGATAACATGATAACAGAGGATAAGCATAAGGTATGATAACTCTAGATAAACTGAATGCGCTTCTACTCTTTCTCTGCTTCGCTACTACTTTGTTATTCTGATTTCTATACCTCTCTTTGCACCACTTAAGTAGTGTCCCAACTAGTAATCTGTAAAAAATGATAACGTGATCCCAATCCCGCAATTGTGGTAGCCTTCAGGTGTACATCCATCGTGAGGATTCCACCTCAATCTGCCTAATTGTCATAAACATGTTAGATGTACCCTTATTACCCTATCGATCGGCTCCCTTACTTGTATTCATGTGCCATGTGTCTATGTCAATCGGCCCTCTCTTGCGTGTAGAAACCCTGTGTTGGTCCCACCATAAGGTGTATCAATCCTTATGATAGCGACCCGACACGATTCAAGATATACAGTGTATAACTACTGGTACCCAGTGCCTGCTTTTTCCCACTTCAGAGTACGTGCACGCCCGTAAACTGTGTGAACCTACACTGACGTACCCCCTGCTGCTATTTTGACCGCTTATAATCAGCCCAGTAATCGTGCCCCACCCTGCCTAGTTTCAGGGTACCATGATACATCTATGTGTTACTGCTGGAATGGGTCCCCGCTACTAGGGTTTCCTGCTGGTTAAGTTTGTGGGTCTATATATACAAATATTACCCATGTACTTAACCCTCCCATCAATTCTAGTATGTTTTCTTAACGGTTAAGTTTGTGGGCCTATATTTACTAATTTTACCAACCTACATGAGATGTACTTAACCCTCTCACCGATTCAAGCATGTTTATTTAATGGTTAAGTTTGTGGGCCTATATTTACTAATATTACCCACCAACCAGATATGTACTTAACCCTCCCGCACATTATGTCATATTGGTTAAGTGTTGTCCATTCATGTTAACTTAACCCACCCATTCATCATGTTATGTTGGTTAAGTGTTTCTTATTAACTTAACCCTCCTCACTAATCATGTTAGATTGGTTAAGTGTTTCTAGTTGACTTAACCCCACGTGTTCGTCATGTTGTATGGGTTAAGTGTCATCAATCAATTCAAGTTAACTTAACCCACCTACTTGTCATGTTACTCTGGTTAAGTGTTGCCTTCTTGTGTTGACTTAATCCTACCACAAATCAAGTTATATTGGTTAAGTGTTAGCTTAACCCTTTCCATTTATCATGCTATACCGGTTAAGTGTTTCCTATTAACTTAACCCTAGTCATCCATGTTATATTGGTTAAGTGTTCCTATGAACTTAACCCTACTCATCCATGTTATATTGGTTAAGTATTCCTATGAACTTAACCTTACTAATCCATGTTATATTGGTTAAGTGTTCCTATGAACTTAACCCTACTCATCCATGTTATATTGGTTAAGTGTTCCTATGAACTTAACCCTACTCATTCATCTTATTCATTAGCATTAATTGATTTATTAATGCACAACCCTCTCACATTAGATATATGTTGTTGCGGTTACTGGATGTGCCGGGCGGTTCCGGGCAGTTTTACACCACAACTCAGTCTAACCTTAGGTTTTTCTTGGGCATGATGCACTAACCTATCACATTAGACAGGTGTTGTTGTGGTTACCGGATGTGCCGGCGGTTCCGGGCAGTTTTACATCACAACTCAATCTAACCTCGGGTTAGGCATGTTCATCTTCAATCTACACATTAACCCTATATACCAAAATCTAGATTTTACATGCTAATTACCAAATTCACCAAAACTAGTTATGTTACATTTTACACCCAATCTAGATTTACTACTCAAGTTACCCCAAATTCGCAACAATAACAATTTTGCCCAAAACTTGATTTATATGCCAACTTCATACTTTGTCGTTCATGTAAATTCTAGGTTCAATATGTCAAATTACATATTCCATAATTTATGTCAAATTACCCCAAATTGCATCTTAACAGTTATGCCATATCACATGTTCCAAATTATGCCAAATAATGTCAATTTCATGTTATACCCAATTTCCCCCGTATTCATAACGTATGTATTTCGAGATTCAACTCAAGATTCATAATATAAGGGGAGAAGCAAGATGGAACATCGTAAGAATAGGCATAATCATATGATGATAAGAACTACGGGTCCAATAAACTTGATGTACTAAAATATAAGTTTTGCAAGGAATACATAGCAGGCATATAGATATAATAAGAATTATATCATGAACTTAAAAAGGATTACAATTCTGATATACAACAAGGATAGATATGATTGGACCAGTTTCATAGTCAAAAATGATTCCCAAAGATATATATACTCAAGCACAGATTTCAATGAAAGGATAACATAAATCAGGCATATTCTCATATCCATTTTATTACCTGTCACAATTAGATTTAGGTGTTCAAATCTAAAAAGTAACTGACTTACAAAACAAAGGCAAATCTTGTTTTCATGCCTAAGCCATACATCACTATACACCCTAATCTTCTTCTTCCAAATCATAAACTATCATATATATATATATATATATATATATATATATATATCCCAATTTTAGATCTTAGACCACAACATGTACTATGCCTTATATCTACAGTTCAATTTATGCCCCAAATCCCAAGTCATATATCCAATACTTTATGCCTCAAATCTCAAGTCATATGTCCAATACTTTATGCCTCAAATCTCAAGTCATATGTCCAATACTTTATGCCTCAAATCCCAAGTCATATGTTCGATACACTTTATGTTTTGAATACATATGTCCAATACTTTATGCCTCAAATCCCAAGTCATATGTTCGATACACTTTATGTTTTGAATACAACATGTGTTATGTCCTCAAATCAGTTACAACTCAATTATGCTCAATTTTTACTTCCAACGTATGTTCATCTCTTATGAGATCTGGCTCAGGCTAGCAGTAGCCTGGCTATAAAACAAAAAGGGAAGAAGGAAAGAAGAGACAAAGAACGGACATAATATTATCAATAAGATAGATCCAAAGGATATAGAAAGATAGGCATAATCTTAGATCCATATTTATTATAATGTCAGAATCACAGTTAACTTTTATTTATGAAAGTAACGTGAACTTACAAATTACAGAAGGGTCTTGAATCCTGGGATCTGTATTTTGAAACTGAATAGCTCTCCCTTGAAGTAGACAATTTGTTCTTCTAATTTAGATTTGATTCTTAGAAAATAGTTGTTGAAGTCGTTGAATTAGCCTTTGAATCTCAACTAGAATTCTAAACTTGATTTCTACGAAGGACTTGAGCAGCATAACCCCGTCTTAGATTTATTTAGATATGAATTAGGGTAGAGTATAGGAAAAATGAAGTTGTGTTGAGAGAAAGTGAGGTTTGGGGGTGTTTAAATAGCTTAGGAGCAACGAATCTGGTCAGAACAGGCGCCTAAATGCAGAAAAACGAATCTGTCCACGGATCTGGAAAAGGGGGGGAGGTCGACCACCACGTCGACCCCATGGTCGACCTATTCTACCCATGTCGACCCCCTGGTCGACCTGAGTACTAGGCAGGAAATTTCCTGCATAGCTCTGGTGTGTGATTTGAATTTCGAAACTTTAATTTTGAATTTGGGCTGGTTTCTATTTTAAGCCCCTGAAACTTCTGAAGGTCATAACTTCTTCATACGGAGTCCGATTTATGCAAAGTCGGACTCTATCTCAAGCAGAATTCCAAGACGAACACAATGACGTAACCCATTTCCCTTAATTCTTCTCTTAAAAATTAAGTATACTTTAATTTGTTACTTTAATGTTCACAGAAAATACGGGGTGTTACATTACCTCATACAAAAACATGGCTTTCTTTTTTAAAATGAATTTATATAAGGATAAGAGCTTATTGGTTTTAAAGCATATTAGCCTAGGTAATTTTAAATATTCTAACCTCCTTAAATTATGATTTGTTTTCTAATAATCAGGTACATCTACATACTGAATTTCCTTATCTATCCATAGTTATTTCCCTGGGATTTTGATGTTTGCATCAGGGTAAACATTGGGCTATTGACCCTTGCTAAACAGACATGCACACATGTACATAGTAGGTACTTATGCACATCTATTTTATATAATATAATTCCCCAATAAAATACTAAGGATAAATCATATTTTCAAACCCTTTTTACATTTCAATACTCTGTTTTGTTACTGCATTTTACCTATCCTCATTACCTAATTATATATAGTATATATCTTGGATGTTTAGTACCTAAAAATGACATAGCATACTGCCTGACAAAGGAGCATATACATATATTATTTTATATGTTATTCTCCCTTCAGACATGCTATGTTACAATTGCATATATGAAGCTACTTATCAATATCCAGACACATGCATAAATGCTTTTATTTTGACCATAACATCGGTCATTATTTTAGGGAAATCCACATCCATTTATTCCTTTAAATTACATGACCCTCTTCCTGAATCCAGTATCTCACTTTATATATAGATATATGTATGTGTGTATATATATATATATATATGATATCAGCATTATTGAACTTCTAAACATACTTCATTTCATAAGTATTTCATAGCATTAGCATAGGCTTTTAATGACAACATACATTCATACATCATATAAATTTAGCAAAGCTTAAAGTCCTTAAAGCTAATTAAACAGCAGGAATTAATACATTTTAGCCACTTTAGATGCTTTAAAATAGCAACTCCCAACCACTTTAAGTTATTTATGCTTCTTTTCATGGAATCAACCCTTGAGTTACCCCATTCAAACGAGACACCCCAAGAGATTGTAAACACAATCACATAGGGTCAGACTTAATAATCTGGTATGAGTATAAAACATTTAGCATATATAATAAAAGACATAACAACAAGCTTTTTACATGTATATTCAAATATTTTGGCATATCTTTCTTTGGTACCTGAGTGTACATGAGTATATATGGGTTAAACATAGTTTATGATTAAATGAACATAAGTACAAATATATACATAGCAGCAAACAATATAAATTAAAGCGAAGCATACAATCACAATCCTGTCATTGAACTTGAATATCCAATTCCCAGTCCCTCCACTATATGGTGTGTTCCATGACTTAAAATTTAACTAAGTGTACACCACCACCTGGGACTTGACATTTTGCATATTTTAATGTCCTCACATTGAACACAAAAGTGCACACTGCCTGGGTCCTCCAATTATTTGTTATCCCAGCACACTAAGGTCTTTAGGGCTTAAACAAGGCATGTGCATACTTGACATCCTACTTGATGTCAAGTAGATCAATGTAAACCTGGTGACAAGCACCTATCCTGATCCTTTTTCCTTTGTTTACAATTTAGTTTTGAGACTCTTATTTTCCTAACATTTTCCCTAGTACCCTGCTATGTGCATAATTTCCCTTTTTCCACTATCATTCCTCATTGCATGAATCCCTGATTTTATATCATAACATATATACATTTCATGCAAAAATCTCAATATGCAACGGATGCCAAGAATTTTACAACTACACATATTCATTTATTTAACAGAGCAGTATATTCAAACAAACATTTAATCCGGTAATAGGGTTAAACATCCGTTATATAAAATAGCTTATAATAATACTTTTTCAATCCCTAATTTAATAGCTTAAATATCATTTGTATAGTGGAAATATTAGACCATCTCTACGTCATAATTTATGTGCATATGTTGCTCTGTAAATATGGTTAGAGGTGTTCTTAGGATACATCCCAACCCTTAGTTTCTCCTGATTCAAGTCCATCATATTAATATTTGGATTTAGCTCAGAAAATCTGGTAAGAACAAATGGATCAGCACATGAAACTTTCAATGTTCCACTTGATTTTTATATAAGAATAAACATAAGCATAAATCTTCTTATTTATATTGCCTATCCCTATTTAATCAACCCACTACATAACAATGCAATAACATTTTAACAAATCTACAGGATTTTTAGATCATAAAAAGATCAATATATATTTATCTTTATCATAAGAATATTTATTTATAGCCAGATCTTGCAATGTCATATGCATATCAAAATATAAATGTATTTAAAGTGGCCACCACTTTTAGGTCTTATAGCCATAAAAATGAATCATACTCGCCAAAATCCTTTCTCCTAAATTTTTCAGTTTGTTTCTTGCTTATTTCTACTGCTCCATTATTGCTTGATGCTTTAGAGAAAATGATAATGTTATCTTTTTTTTTCCCCGAAATCATACTCCACTCATTTTGATGTATTAGCCTTCTAGGGTTTTATCCCTATAAAATACCTATCCTATCCTTAATGTAACCATCAATCATTCATTTGAATTTGTTTATTATTGTTATCAATGGTCCAGACTAATAGATTTTTTTCCGTATGTCCCCATTTGTTTTACCTACCATACTTCTTGCTATTTTTAGGAACGAAATTGTTACACTTTTTGCATGACAAGTAGCCTTTTGTTTCATCTGAGAAAATGCTTATACACGGCCTTTATTTCAATTGAAACTTCAATTACTTTTTAAAACTATTTCCCAGTTTCTATTTAGACCATCTATATATCTAAATTGCCTTAAGATTCTAATCCAGCCCAGTTCATATTTTTTTTAGATTATAAAATACATATAAACTGATTCATATTAGCATATTCAAACTTAATACGAATGCAAACATTTTATTTTCCAATTATCTTGCATATCACAAAACATCCATGTGCACACACAACATCATCACTTACTTATTTATACGGAGAGGATTTAATTAAAATAATTATAAAAAATGGGTTGTACACCCCTCCTCCTACGATATATCATGCTCACACCAAAAATTCAACCAGTACAAACTGATTCATACTTCCTTAAGCCAATCACTTGACTTATGTATAGGTGTAAAAAAATGAACATAAATTCTTCCATTTTTGAACAGACTTTATTCAAAGAAATAAATGTATTTATAATTAAAATACTACCAAAATCATTTCAGATTCCTGTCATTCAAGCCTTAATCTGAAAACATCCAAGGATATTTAGACCTTAATTTATCTTCTACTTCCCATGTGCAAGGCATTCACATCCAAACTCCATTGCATTTTCACCAACTTAATCATTTTATTTCTCGATATCTTCTCTTGCAGTAATCCCTATTAGGTTTATCTCATAAACCAGATCAGGTTTTATCTTCACTTAGGTAGGAGATTCTAAGATTGTTCCCTTATCATTAACCCATCGTCTAAGTTGTGACACATGGAACACATTATGTATTCCTCTTATCTCTTCAAGTAATTCCAATTTGTAAGCTAGCGCACCAATTCTTTCCACAATATCATAATGTCCTACATACCTTGGAGACAATTTCCTTACCAAACCTTAATAACTTTTTCATTGAAGAGACTTTTATAAATACAAAATCTCCCACACTAAATTCCACTGGCCTTCTTCCCTTATCAGCATAAGCTTTTTGTCTTTCTGGTGCTGCCCTTATTCTCTGTCTCACTAACTCAATCATCTCAGTTGTTTCATTAGCTTGTTCTAGTCCAACTAATACACATTCACCTACATCCATCCAACATGCTAGAGATAAGCATGGCCTACCATACAAAGATTTAATGGTGTCATCCCTATGCTTGATTGGTAACTATTACTATAGGAAAATTCGGCCAAATACAAATGATCTTCCTAGCTTCCTCCAAATCAAGCACACATGCCCGAAGAAAATCCTCAAATGTTTTATTTACCACCTTTGCTTGTCCATCTGTTTGAGGTTGGTAAGCGGTACTTGGACATAATTAAACCCCCATTGCTTCCTGGAAACTGACCTAAAACCTTGAGGTAAATAGAGTATCTCTATCACTAACAATAGTTCTTGGTATACCAGGCAACCTTACCACCTCTTTCATAAACAGTTAGGCTAACCTATTTGCATTTCCACCTAACCTGATAGGAATCAAATGTGTTGTTTTGGTTATTCTATCCACCACCACCCAGATACTATCATTCCCCTTCTTAATTCTTGGAAAACCATTGATAAAATCCATGGAAATAATTTCCCATTTCCATCTAGGTACTTCCAAAGGTTGTAACATGCCTGATGGCCTTTGGTACTCTACTTTGAACTGTTAACATGCTAGTCATTTTAATACATATCTGGCTACATCTCCTTTCATTCCCTTCCAATAGAATTTTTAAATCTTGGTACATTTTTTTACTCTCGGGATAAATTGTGTATCTTGTCTTGTAATGCTTATCCATAACTTCTTTCTTCAGTTCCGCTAAATCTAGTATACAAAAGTTCCCTTTGTATCTTATATAGCCTTTACCATCCATCTTATAATTTTCCACTTCTATATTATCCAGCAGTAAGACCTTTTTATCTTTTAGAACTAAATATCGATCTTGTAAACTTCCTATCTTATCTATCATAATCGATTTAACAGAGATCGTACTTAATTTTCCATACTCAAGCATGTCACATGATTTTATTTGTTACCACCTCTTCCCCGCTAGTTAATTCTATTTCACCAAGTATGGTTAAATTTTTAAATTTCTCTATCATCAGATGAGAAAGTTTAATATGACGCTTGCTTAATGCATCTGCCACCTTATTTGCTTTCCCTGGTGTATATAAATTTCCAAGTCATAAGCTGCTAAGAATTCCACCTATTTGTTTTGCCTCATATTCATATCTTTTTGTGAAAACAAGTATTTGAGGGATTTTTGATCTGTGTAGAGTTCAAACTTAGCCCCAAGCAAGTAGTGCCTCCAAAGTTTGAATGCATATACTACTACAGCAAGTTATGGGTCATGTGTAGCATATCTAGTCTCACTTAGCTTGAGTTGTCTTGATGCATATGTTATTGGCTACCCATGTTGCATAAGCATATCCCCTGACCCGATCCACTAGCATTTATGTACACCTTCAACCCCTTATTGCCCTTTGGCAGTTGCAATATTGGTGCCTCAATCAATGCTTGCTTCAACATCTCAAAGGCTTGTTCACATTTTTTATCTATATGAAAGGTTTCTCCTTCTTTTTTAACCTTGCCAATGGAATAATTATTCTTGCCAAATCTTTAATAAACCTTCTATAGTAGCCTGCCATTCTTAAGAAGGATCTTACCTCAGACACTATTTTAGGTCTTTTCCAAGTTTGTACCGCTATTACCTTGTTGGGATCTATTGATAAACATTTCACTAAGATGACGTGTCCCAAGAATTTTACTTCATACTACCAGAATGTGCATTGTTGACATGCTTTTTGGGTAAAGCATTCACATGGAGGATTCACGGTTTTCTAAGTGATCGGGATTCGAGTACGAACTCATGGAAACGTAAAGCGATCTGGTCAAAGTCGTGTTGTGCACGGAATCGAGTTTGAAATATCGTTAACTCTTAAAATCAACATTAACTCGATCACGTGTGGCAAACATGTGTCGATCACACAAAAAAGCTTGAGTAGACCGTATTTCTTGCGTTAGAAAACTTGAATCTAGCATCGAGTCAAAATTAGGATTTGGCATGGTAAAAATACCTAATCGGCACGTCTGGATCAGCTCAAATCCCTTGATCACCTCGTCTCGATTAGCAGAAAATAAATGGCCATGCTTTACTTAGCTTAGATTGGATCTCTAGGATTACTTGCGTGCACCATGTCGATCAACCAAAAACACGTGTGTGCATCAAGCAAATCACTTGGAAAACTCGACTGTAAAACATGTCATGGCAAGTTTTCCTCAGCCACTTATCATCCAAAAAACCCGGATCATACGATGTCGATCATCTCAAAATGCCTGAGCACCTCGGGAAATCATCAGCATCAAATTTTCGTATCCCCTTCACGGATACGTATTTTCGTATCCCTTAAGGATAATAAATCCCATATCCCTTCCAAGGATACGAAAATTTCATATCCGTTAATGAGATGTAGAATCCCCTTCCAGATGCTTTCCCTGGCAAGCTTTTTGATGAGGAGATCAGTTGTTTTGGCTTGCGCAACTCAGCGCTTCTAGATTTGGCATCCTGTCCCACTATAGGATACGAATTTCGTACCCTACCATGGGTTATGAAATATGTAAACCCTTATTTGGAAATTCCATGACGTGCCAAACCCATGCGACTCAGCACTATTTGAGTGGTCGGCATGTGTCGATCACTTGTTTTCTTTGCGCACAAGACGGGTACGAAGTTGGTGAGGAAAACATGGTTTTTGTTAACTCCCGAGGATATGAATTTTGGGCTGATGCCCAAAATCTGCACCTATAAATACCTACTCTCTTGGCATGAATAGGGGTTAAAATTTTTGGACTTTTCGCTACTATTTGGCATACGGGAAAGCTCTCTTTGGAGCTCACTAATGGCTTCCATAGTGGTTTCTATGGCTTTGGACTACTTCTTGGACTTGTGAACTTCACTTAGAAGTTTACCTTCAACATTTGGACATTGAAGTTGACGCTGACCTCACTTTTGGGCATATTTGTCTTAAAGACATATTAGAGAAGATGATTATGGCTTAATTGGGGATTAATAAGGATTTTGTTATCCATTAACACAACTTTTTAACCTCAAAGTGTACAATCTCGGACAATTATTGCAATTGTAATAATAATGAAGAATGACTACTATAAAGTGAATGTAGGCATTTGTGCCAAACCACTATAAACTTGGTGTTTTTTACTTTTCCTCAATTTTGTGTTTGGATATTTGACACACTTGGATAATTTACATAACTCAAACCCATCGGGTGTTGGCATATAAGAGTGACTAAATTTCTGCATCAACATTTTAGTGCGCCAGGAAGGAAGTGTAAAATTGCCTTTGAATTCTAGATTTTTAAGGAAATAGATTCTCTCAGATTCTTCTCAGATTTCGCTATGGTTAAAAGGAAACAGATAAGTTTAGCTTGCTTGAAATGAGCAGGGATAGAGGAAAGTCAAGAAGTTTCCTCGACCGAACACCCATAGAATTACATTACTCGGGATGATATCGATGGAGTCGTTAAGGACTTGACTAAAGTTTAAACATATCATTTGGAAAAACAAGAACATTTCCATCGATAGGAAGCTACTATGAACACTCTTCTCGCTTAGATCGGAAGTTTGTTAATGTCGTCGGGCCAAGATAACTTGGTCAGAACAAGTGCTAGTGTTCCGTAAGGATTAGCTCGGGAATTGGGGGCAATTCCGGAATAAAATCCCTATGTCGACACTAATCCGCATATAGCTACCAGATCGGCTAGGCTTGGGGGCATCACCACTAATCATGTTCAAGGATAGTCTCAGGTTTTGGTTAATCAGGTTTTAGGTTTTAGAGTTGATAATGTCACTTTAGCGCCGACACGCGCAGTTTTGGATGCAGGAACTCTCGTAGTTTCGAATGTTGAATTTGTGGCAATAGAGGCACCATAGGTTAGGACCGAGCCATATATTCTTGTTGGGGCTCAACAATTCGCTAATACTGGACTCGACATTGGGGGCACCGGTGCAGATTTGAATGATTGGAATCATTGGCTTGATAATGGTAATAAAGCTCAGATCGATGATTTTATCTGACGATACACTCAAGGTGGGACCTCTTTTTCGGATTAGGATTGCATGACTCATAATCCATTCACTTAGGATATCAGGAATTCTCGAAACCCACGGACTTCAAATTGCCGGTGTTGGAAACTTTTACGGAAGGAAGGATCCGACCGTTCACTTGATGTAGTATATGCGCCACATGGAAGTACACTTAGCTTAGGAGAACTTTATAATGAAGTGTTTACCTTTCTATCTCACGGGTACTGCTGCTACGTGGTTTTGGCAGCTTGAAAACAAATTGATCAATTCTTGAATTGCCTTGGTTGGGAAGTTTAATGAACGGTTCAGGGTCCACATTGCTTGACCCAAGAGCATGATTACACTTACGGTAATTAAGCAAAGAAAGGGCGAGACTTTGCGTAAGTTTTTGGAAAGATTTAATGCTGTTGTGGCTTCGATCGATCGATAGAAGTCTTTTATGGTTTTGATGGCTGCAGATTATGGTGTTTTGGATAAGACGGAGTTCAAGGTCTCGCTTTAACGGGATTCATTGAGGGACCTTGGTGAGTTATATTACGATGTTGATTGGTTTCTTCGGGAAGAGGATGCGAGGAATGACAAGAGAGTCCTCGAGGCTAACTTGGTTCACGGGGAGGGATCGTCCAACTCTGGTAAAGGCAAAGGAAAGGTTGTTGCTCGTAATGATCAAAGTGCATGGAATCAACCTAAATTCCCTTTATATGTGGAACTTACCCTCTTGAGGAGATTTATCTCGATGTACACCTAGTTTCTCCTTTTAGGAAACCTCATGCGACGGAGTTGACCCAGAAGGAGAAGGATTCTGGTAGAAACTACTTGTTTCATGACCTGGATGGTTATAACACCAACCATCTAGACATCTCAAGGATGTGATCGAAGAACAGGTCAGACGCGGCAAGCTAGCAGAATATGCTCATAATCGAGCTGTAACGGGATAAGCACGACTGCCGGCTCCGGCTCGGGTTAGGAATGGACTAGGGACTCGTCCCAGAAGGATGATTATCAATTGATATGGATTTCTAGTTTTTCTGACTTTACTGCTCTTGGACTTTGGATTTCCCGGTTTCTAGTTTTTTTAACCCTAGGTTTATCGAGTTCTCATCTTTCTGCACTTTGGACTTTGGTTTTGTGGATTCTGGTCTTCTAGTTTTCTATCTTTTGGGTTCTGACATTTATACTTTTTGTTTTCTAGTATTTAGGATTTCTGGCTTGTGGATGTGGCCCAACTTTCATTCAGGTCTTTGGCTTATGTACTTTGGTTAGTCAATGATTAAAACTCTATTTTCTGTCTCGAGATTCTGGTTTTTTCGTCTCTGGCCTCCTGGCTATTACACTTCCAGTTTACCGATTACAAATGGTTCTTAGTCGGATCACACATGTATGAGATTAGCACTTAATCTCTAGGCATACTATGTACCCGACTATGAACCATCTGCCTTACTACTAACTATTCACTTTGGTTACATGATTGTAGTGGGCGGAGGGCCTAAGTCCACCTACCCATGTATAGGATTAGACCTTAATCGCTAGACATGCTCTTTATGGACGAGAAACGATCCAATCTTTTACACTCGCCTCAGGATCCACTGGCTTCGGAGTTCGCAGGGCCTAAGTCCGCCTACCCATGTACGGGATTATAACTTAATCCCTAGGCATGCTCTTTACGGGCGATAAACCCTCGGACCACCTTCACTCATCTATGGTTACTGGCTTGGGAGTTTGGAGGGCTAAACCAGTCTACCTATGTACGAGATTATGCCTTAATCCCTAGGCATGCTCTTTATGGGCGGCAACCCGTCCGATTTCCTCCGTTCATTTTACATTTTCTAGCTTAAGGATTTCCATGTCGGCCTACTCATGTAAGGGGACCGGTGCAACCCCTAGGCATCTTTGTACCCGATGTTAGTCCGTCCCCTTCAAATATGATGGAACTAAATGAACTTGAAATCAGCAGTGGCAAAGTCAACTCAATCGCGTATGAGATTATGCCTTAACCTCTAAGCGTGTTCTCTGCTCGACAGTAAACCGCTAAGCTTTCCTTTCGATTTCTTAAAAACTCCAACCATTGAAAACTTTAATAAAAATTACTTTGCTCGTCGGAACACTGCTTGCAAAGTAAGGAAATATAAAATTAAAAATTCAAGGACCTGGCGTAGTAAGGACCTTGCTCGTAAAGTACAAAAACATTGGTCCCCAGGTAAGGACATTACTTAGGAAGGGACAGGTTGTCTTGTTAGGACTTGGCAACGCTGTCTTGCCTAGTAGTGGTAGGGCCCTACCCGTTTGGCTTATCCTTGGTCCTCTTGTCGGGTCATGGCAAGTGTGTCTTGGACTCTCTGGCTTTCCAATGGTCCTCCTGTCAAGTCTTGTAGAGGGCGTCTTGGACTCATTGGCTTATCTTTGTTCCTCTTGTCAGGTCACAACAAGGATGTCTTGGACTCTCTGTCTTTCCAATGGTCCTCTTGTCAACTCTTGGCAAGGGCGTCTTAGACTCTCTGGCTTAGCCTTGGTCCCGTTGTCAGGACTTGGCAAGGGGGCCTTGGACTCATCTGGTTATCTGGTTATTGGTTACATGGATTATCCTTGATCCTCTTATCAGGATTCGACAAGGGAGTCTTAAACACACCTAGTTATCCTGGTATTCCAGCTTTTGGATTCATTCGATTATATGTTATGGTTATTCTGGTTCTTTGGAATTCAGGCTACTTGGTTTCCTGACTCTCAGTTATTCTTCTTTTCTTGGTTATTTCTTGTAATACGATCCGGAGTGATCGTCCAGTCTCTTTGGTTTCTGGTCTCCTAGTTAGCACGATCTGGAGTAATTGTTGGCTTTCTTTAGTTTTCTAGGTTCCTGGTTTTCCCTTAATATGATCTACTGCCTTTGTTTTTTTTAGTTCATAGATATGGGATTTCTATACGGAATTCTTTAGGTACGTGAGTTCAAGACGCTTAGGTTTCTAGATTTCTCGCAAAACACATTCACCTTTTCCAGGGAAGACATTTTTTGAGGGGGAAAAGTGTTGACCCACTTTTTTTGGCAAAGCAGTCACAAGGTAGACTCACAGTTTTCTAAGTGCTCGAAATTCGAGTATGAACTTATGGAAATGCAAAGCGATTTGATCCAAGTCGCGACACACTCAGAATCGTGTCGGAAATATGGTTAACTCTTGAAATCAACGTCGACTCGATCACGTGTGGCAAACATATTTCGATCACTCAAAAATGCCCGAGCACACTATGTTGCTTACGTTTGAAAACTCAAATATGGCATCAAGTAGAACTCAGGATTTGGCATGGCAAAAATACATGATCGGCAAGTCTGAATCAACTCAAAGCCCTTGAGCACCTCACGCCGATCAGTAGAAAACAAATGGCCAAACTTGACTTGGTTTGGATTGGATCACTTCAGGATTTGCATGCACCGTGTCGATCAACCAAAAACATGTGCACATATCAGGCAGATCACTTATAAAACTCGGCTCCAAAACTTTTCATGAAAAGTTTTCCCCATTCACCTATCGTCCAAAAAACCTGGATTACACCATTTCGATCAGCTCAAAAAGTTTGAGCACCTCGGGAAATCATCGACATCGGATTTTCGTATCCCTCAGGGACACAAAATCTCGTATCCCCACCAAGGATATGGAATTTCGTATCTGCTCGAAGGATACAGAAATTGTGTCCCTTCATGGGATGCGGAATACCCTTCCAGATGCTTTCCCCGATAAGCTTTTCCATGGGGTGATCAGTTGTTCTGGCTTGTGAAACTCGGCGATTCTGGATTTGGCATCGTATCCCAATTCTAGTCCATTCCAATCCCATGTGGATCACCACTTTTTGAGTTATCAGCATGCGCCAATCACTTGTTTTCTTTATGCACAAGCTGGGATACAAATTTCATGAGCAAAACTTGGTTTTTGGCTAACTCCTAGGGATACGGATTTTGTATCTCCCAGGATACGAATTTTGGGTTAATACCAAAAATCTCCACCAATAGATACCCCCTCTTGGAATGAATAGGAGTTGGCACTTTTGGACGTTTGGCTACTATAATGGAAAGCACTCTTCGCAGCTCATTAATGGCTTCCATGGTGGTTTCTATCGTTTACCTTTAAACATTTAAAATTTATTTTAAATGTTGAATTGATAATATAAATTGATTTTTATATGGAAGTTTATCAATTTAATTAGTGAAATAAGGAATTTATTTCGAACATATCAAATTACCGTTATACGAAAATGAGAAATAATTGAAGTTAAAAATGAATCGATAACAATTCTAACGATTAATATAAATTCTATTTAAATTAGAACGATAATAATTATCTATTATCAATGGATTTAATTTTTTGAAATCGAATTCTATTGTATCGATTTAATTTAACCCTTAAGAAAAGGCAATTTCCAAACAACATCAGATCTCAGTGAAATCGATTTTATGAAATCCGTAATGGTTAATTATTGTAAGATTTCAAATTTCAGGTGAATTGGAGTTATTATGTGATCTTGCGCGATATAAACGCGTATTAATTTATGTTTTGAAATTAAAATAGGAATTTTTCATAAGATCTCGGAATTCAATGAAACCGGTTCCATTAGGTTCGGAATATTAATTTATTGCAGGATTTCGAATTTTGTTTCAATCGAACGATATTTTTGGTTGTATGAGCTTAAAATATCGAGCGCAAATATAATTGAATTAAAATAATAAAATATTTTCCCCATAAATATATCCTAGACTTTCCCTAACCCTAAACTAAATTCAATTCAGCAACCGCCACCTTCGTTTCCATTCAATTCAAACTTTTAATTTTAACTCCAAAGCCATGAAGAATTAGCCGAAGTCATCAATAGGAAAGTGGTAGTGCTTAAGGAAGTCAACCTACCGATGGAGTTTGGGATGGTGCGATGGCCGGAGGTGGCCAAAATTGGGGTTTGAATGTGAGGTTGTTGGCTTGGTATTTTTGTAAATTCACGACGATGGGTGGCTTCCTGGTGTTAGCACCTGAAGGAAGGTTATAGAGGGAAGTGAGGTGAAGGGAATAGAGGTGGTCAGGCAGCGAACGATTGCCGATGGTGAATGCAAAGTCAAGAAGAATGGAAATCGGATTTTTCCAATTTTTGGCACAAGGATGGAGCGTTGGGTCTCAGGGTTTTGGGCGTGGGTAGCCCTCGGAGAGGCGGTGGCCCTGGTGGCGGTCACGATGCCCGTTAATGGTGTGGTAGTGACGTTGGTATAAGTTGAATGGAGGATAGGTTTTCATGTTTTCTGGTGAATGGGTTACCATGTGGGGTCAGGACAGCTGGCGTGGGGTCTGCTTTGGTCAGGGGTTCTGGCACGGCGGTTGGAGTCGGCTCTAGTGGTCCCTAGTGGTTGCGGGTGGAGGTTGTCGGAGATGGGCCATTCGTGTTTTGCCTGAGGAAGGAAATCCTGATTTTGAAGATAGGTTAGGCCAAGGTAATTATGCTAATCAAGGTTTAAAGAGTAATGAAGTCATTAGTATTTATAATTTATTTTAATTTCGAATTAAAAACTTATAACAATCGTATCTTGTTCATATGTGAACAGATTTTGACGAAACGAATCTTGTTGGATTCGTGTTCGAGTACTAGGCAAACAGAGTGGTTTGGATGAATTCTGAGGAGCTGGAATTTTATCTAATTTCTAACGCTGGATGAAAACAACGCGAAATCATCAATCGAAAATGAAATGTGAGTTAATTCTCATGCTTTCTGAAATATTATGATGTGGTTAAATTCATATAATCATATTTTTCGTTAATAGTATAATTGTGAGTTTGAATGCTTTGGCTGATGATTGTCATATGCATATAAAATGGTATTATGAGCTGTGGTGCAGGGAAAAACAAGTTGGAGGGATCCAACTAGATTCCTCAAATATTTTGTATGTTACTTGCTTTCATATTATTCATACATACCCAAGTAATGTTGAATTTGTTGGATGTTGATTGTAGAATTGGATTTTTCGAATTGAAATTCAATATTTGAAGTGTTATTAATCAATGAACAATATTGATTAAGTGATTGGTAGCAGATGGCCTAAAATCAATCTTTTTAAGACGTCAATTTGTCGTCAGTCGAATTGACGAAATTGAAAGTTATAAAAATTATTTTTATAACTAAAGAAAGGGTTTCAATTTATTTTCATAAGTTATATAAAATAGAAGTTCTATAAATAAGGAATATTTTATAATTGGTTTTTATAAAGTAAGTATAAATAATTTATATAGTAAATTTTTATATTTTTAATGAGTTTTATAAGCAAGAAAGTCAGAAATTAACCTAAGGGTTAACAATTTGTAATAATTGTTTTTATGAAATAATTAAGTGATACAATTAATATAATTAAGTTGTTGATTGATTGAAGAAGAGGGATTAGTGGATATCAGTTAACAAGTTAACTATATTTCAGGTTGACTTAGTCAACTGTTTTAATTGAAATTGGTCAATGTACTAATTTGTTTTCAATTAATTTAATAAAATATAGTTTTAAGTTTTAACATACTAGTTGTTTAAACTTAATAAGATTTCCTAAAAGTTAATTAATCTTTTAATTAAGGTGTTTAAAAATAATTATTGAGTTGCTAATCACAATAGAAGTTAGCAATTATTTAAATAATTTTTTAAAAGGGATTAACTGTTCTGGTTTGAGTTAATAAGGAAGTTAACTACTTCTACTTTAGTTAATGTTGAAATTAGTCATTATATTAATTATTAATAATTGAAATGATTACCTTTTTAATTGGAATTCAATTAAGAAATTAATCAGGTTTGTTGTTGAATCTGTTAAAGGATTTTGTAAAGGGATTTTATAATAAAATCCATGTTTTATAAACAAGGTTAAAAAAAAGAGATTTTTAAGCTAAGGCGGTGATTTTAAGTAAGTGTTTACTTAATTGAATCAAGCAAAACGATTGTAATTAAAAGAAGATTTTCAGAAATACAAAGGAAGGAGGCTTAATGAATTTTGATTGGGTAAATGGATTTTTTTTATAATAAATCCAAGTTGTAATCAAATTTGATTAAAGAGGTTTAAAGCTAAGGTTTTGTGTTTTAGTAAGTGTTTACTTAATTAACGAGTTAAGTAAAAAATAGTTATATTTGAAAAAATATTTTTAAATGCAAAGAATGGTTTATAAAACCATATTTAAATGGAATAGTAAATCAAATTTTTGTGATATTATAATCAATATCAGATTGAGTTACAAATGTTTCTCTATCTCAAGATAAGAATGTTGTCCAGTCAAAGTCTGAGAGGTAAATAAAATACTCTAACTTGAACGACTTTATTTTTATCCTAGGGATGGTACTAGTTTGAAATAGTAATAATGTTGGAAATAATTTATTATTTCTATAAGAAATATTGCAACTGTAATTTGCAAGGTTTAGAAATTTAATAAACTTTTGGGTTTTATAGTAAACAGTGTATCACTTGACATTCTTTGGCCAAGATATGAAGTGTGATATATACTTACACCATTCGGTTAAGTATATGACACTATTTTCTAAGTAATGAAATTAGTATGGTTTTGAAAATACACTTATTCCAAGTGATAAATAAATGGTTGGGATTTTCGAAGGGATGAAACAAGGGGTTATATTGGTTTGGAAACGGAAGTGGATGTTGGAAATTTAATTATTATTTCCATAAGCGTTATTGCAAACTTTAATCTGCAAAGTTTTCAAATTAAATAAAATCATTTAGGCTTATATAGTATACAATGTGTCTCATGACATTGTTTTGAGCCATATAAGATTGGTAATTAGACTCATGCCATTTGGCTAAGTATGTGCATATATATATACATATATATATATATATATATATATATGTATATATATATATATATATATGTAAGTAAAGGAAATAAAGTGGGGGTTTGGTGAGTACGTTTAGTCTCAAGATGTAAGTGTTGGTTATCGTTTTCAAAGTAACGAAAACAGGAGAGATCTGTTGAGATAAGTATATTGAATTGATTTTTAAGAATCGATGAAATGATTTTAATGAATGGTTTTAAATTAAAAAGGGTTTGAGCTACTGATATACTTGACTTTAACGTGTAATTTGATAGTCAAAGAACTGACTATCAATGAATATTTCCTTTTGACTATTAACGGGTTAGTTCGAGGAGATTGGGATGGAAACTGGACCCAAAACCACTTTGAACCGACTTTGCTTTCGAAAACAAACATACAGGGATGCTAATGAGATGATTTGAAGGCGTAGATCTTTGGAGCAAGAGGGATGCTCGTTGATATCTCTGGTTAAATAGAAGGATTAAACTTGTAGCAGTAATCCCTACATTATGGATTCTGGATTCCGCATGTTGCAAGAACTTCTTGTTACTAATCCTAGAGATTTTCTCGACAGGATGTAGTAAAAGGGTTCCTTCGGTTTGTCCTGTTCCTGGACAACTTATATGGACGAATGTCTGACAGAGTATTTTCTAGAATTACATAAGTTGATTTTTACAAAAATACCAAGTATGATGGCGGAGAAGGCAACTTCTTTTAGCTTAACACCCAGAGTATATTTTTGCAAACTAATTAGTGATTTGATGGACCTGACTATGTGACATTCAAAGTTTGATGTGATATCGCAAAAAAGTAATCATGACCTCAAGCCTTATTGTTTGCGAACAAATTATGCAGTTGTAAACAACTGTAAAATCCGTTCGGCTTTCCTAAACAACAAGGATTGTTGTAGAGGGTGTCGAACTCTGGGACCAAATTATTTTATTAATAAATCCAATCAAGTTATCCCTAACTTTTGATTGGTGGAAAACAAAGAAAATAGCAGAAATTAAATAGAAGAGAGTTTTAACAATAAGTGAAAGCAATTAGGGGATAATGACATAGATCAGATTCATAATCATCAATAGCCAAAAGATTATCCAGATCTAATACATGTTTCTGTCACAAACATGAATCAACGATTATAGGTTTTTAGAAACAAATATGTAAATAACGACAAGCATAGCCTATGCAGGAGCTCAGCTCTACAACCATAGACTATCAGGACAGATTCACTAATTAATTTCTAAAACCCTAAAATTAGATCTAGATCTGATAAACGTTAGATCGAACACGAATATACCCTGTGAAGGAGCATAGCTCTTAAACGACACAGGATATTAAGGTTCAGATCTAACCCTTGGTTCAGCTCTAGATCTATATACATGAATTCCTCATCCTTTGGCTATGTGATTCATATTGAATCATACTATCAGCGTCATCACCCCCTAATCAAAGGGGATTAGCTAGACATAGCTAAAGAAGAAGAGAAACAGAAAATAAATAACATGAACATAAATAAAATAAACAAAAAGTAAAAAGAAAGGGAGAGAATGATTTTATTCCAAGAAGAGAATTACAGAATAAAACCTAATGTGTTTTACAATGAATGAGATACAAGGTATTTATAGCTGATATGACAAAGGCTAGCTAGCTAATTACATAATGTGGGACTAAAGAAATAACCCAAATAACACATAAGCCAGTGTGAACGCAGCTTTAGAGTGAGTGGTCTAGCAAATAGGCTAGTGTGAACGCAACATGAGTAAGAGGCCTTCCAAATGAGCTAATGTGAATGCAGTTTGAGTCTTTATTGAGCCAAATCTTCTTAACTGAAATATAATTGCAACCGTTCTTCAAGCTTTAGACTCTTCAAGCTTTAGCAATTTTAAACTTCACTCTTTTTAAGCAAATTCTTCATGCTTTATCCATCAAATGCTCTAAACCATGCTTCTTGTCAACAATCTGAAAATACAGCTATAAATACAAAGTATCAATTATTTTAAAGGGAAAATAAGATAAATAAGCGGATAAAATATACACATTTACGTGTATATCAAATACCCCCACACTTATCTTTTTATTCGTCCTCGAATAAACTAAACTAAGATATGTCACACTTTCGTAGGAAACACGATTGCATTTAGCGTATGCAACAAGCCGTTAAACCTCTGGGTGTCCCCAGTAGGACGAGTGTTGTCTCGTGAGGGTTTTCAGCGGATACTACCCACAAAATCCAAAGCGTCTTATGTACGCGGATTAATCAAACAATATATTTAAGGTCTTTCACATTCCAAGGATTTCACCTAACTTCAATAATAACGGTTTAGTTCCAATTGTCCATCCCATTATTGGTGCAAAAATGAATAAGATTTTTCAAGCTGAATCGTAATTCCTTGATAACACTGTAATTGTCTTGAAGGTTAAGAGCGTGGTGTCAACCAAAGTTCTACACATCGACAATGTGCACCCAATCATTTATTCAACCTTTTTTTTTTTTTTTGAATAATTTTGCACCACCGTAACTGTAATGTATTGGATGTGAGTTATGCATAGATGAAGGAAAATTTTGTAAGTTCTAAAAATATTCTAGATAAGAGGGCAAGTGTATTAGTTGAATTTCAAGCTACAAAAAATAAAGTAATACTAAGGCACATATGGACATTTTGTTTCCTTCCATCTCCTCAACTACAATCCTTGCTTCTAAGTACGGTATGATGGATGTGGATGGAATGGAATTGGATGCTTCATAGTCAAGAACGATGAAGACTATTTTATTCAGAGAGACTCTCTCTTTGTTTCTTTTTTTTTCCTTTTTTTTCTATTCTTTTTTTTTCTTTTTTTTTTCTTTTTCTTTTTTTTTTCTTTTGCATGATGAATGATGAATGGAGATGGAATGATGACGTACATGATTTCATTTGATTCCTCCTCTACTACCAACACTTCATGAAAGGAAAGTTTTGTGCCCTAGTAACTCTACTTCTATAACCTTAATTCAACACACAAGTCTGGATTGATGTTATACAAAAAAACTGAAAGGAATGATAAGCAAAGTTTCGTAAGATAGATAACCCATATAAAATAAGATGTGGTATATGGTTATCCTACCTTAAAACAAGTACGGAATGGGTAGTGTAATATTGGTATAAAAAGTGACATTTTTGACCTTTAAACAAAGGTTCTTGAGTATACCAATATAAGATAAACTTGTCGACACATGGATGTAAATCGACTAAAACTTGGGTTTGAATAATGTGGGGTATCGACGAAGAACGCTACAATGAGTCATTTCTCCTTAATTGGGCCAAATGGATTTTAGAACTTACGATTTTGAAAATTTGAGTGGAAAAGAAAATATTATGCATGAAAACGAACTCAGAAAATCCAACAAATGTAGGTGCAAAATCCTTTTTTTTTTTTTTTTTGATTATTTTTACTTGCACATTCTAACATGTATAACAAAGGTTGACACGCTTACTCCAGAACACAACTAACGTCTGCATAGTCTCAAGCTAGCATCTTAAAAAGACACATTACGACTCAATGAATAAATAATGTTCATTCCCATCACCCAAAAATTCAACTTATCAAACAAGAACCAAGGTGTTATTTATGAATTTAAGTTAATCCTTGTTCAGTGAATGACCTAGCTTATAAAATTTGATTTCTGATGTAATGTAAATTCCCCCCACACTTGAGTGTGACTGTGTCCTCACAGTCGTTAATCAGACATATATTAGTGAAAGGAAAAATAAAATAAGAGACTATTTACATATGTACAAAAGAGGGTTAGTGCGTCTTACCGAATGTAATGTGGCTCATGGAGGACCATGAGCTCTTCCTCTCGGTTGGGTATTGGTTCCAAATAAGGTTTAAGGCGTTGACCATTGACCTTAAAGGATGATGCATCAGTTGGATTCTCAATCTCTACCGCACCATACGGAAAAACAGTCCGTACAGTGTAAGGTCCTGTCCATCTAGATTTTAGCTTACCCGGAAATAGATGCAGTTTTGAGTCATACAACAGAACTTTTTGGCCTGACATGAAAGTTTTACGTAAAATTGATTTATCATGAAAAACTTTTGTTCTGTCCTTGTAAATTCGTTCATTTTCATAGGCATCATTTCGAATTTCATCAAGTTCATTAAGTTGAAGCTTCCTATGTTCACCTGCTTGCTCTAAATCAAGATTCAAAGTTTTTATTGCCCATAATGCCTTATGTTCTAGTTCAACTGGCAAGTGACATGGTTTACCAAAAATCAACCGATAAGGGGACATACCCAAGTTGGTTTTGAAAGCGGTGCGGTAAGCCCAAAGAGCGTCGGTTAACTTTTGGGACCAATCTTTGCGATTTCGATTCACAGTTTTCTCAAGAATTTGTTTAATCTGCCTATTCGATACTTCAACTTGCCCACACGTTTGAGGATGGTAAGGAGTAGATAACTTGTGGGTTATCGAATACTTTCTCATGAGAGCTTCAAAAGAACGATTACAGAAGTGTGTACCATTATCACTGATTATTGTGCGAGGTGTGCCAAACCTAGAAAAGATGTTTTCTTTCAAGAAGCGCACAACAACCTTGTTATCGTTTGTTTTGCATGGTACAACTTCGACCCATTTGGAAACATAATCAACAGCTAAGAGAATGTAAAGGTTCCCAAAAGAATTAGGGAAGGGTCCCATGAAGTCTATACCCCATACATCAAAAATTTCGACCTCTAGAATGGGGTTTAGGGGCATCATATTCCGTTTAGAAATTTTCCGCAAGAATTGACATCGATCACAAGTTTTGCAAAATTCGTACGCATCTTTGAAAAGGGTGGGCCAGTAGAAACCCGATTGGAGGATCATTTCCCTCTGCCATTTATCGATCAAATGTTAGAACGACTAGCTGGTCATGAGTACTACTGTTTCCTTGATGGGTACTCGGGCTATAATCAAATCCCTATCGCTCCTGAGGACCAAGAGAAAACCAATTTCACTTGTCCGTTTGGTACATTTGCGTACCGACGTATGCCATTTGGTCTCTGTAATGCACCTGCAACCTTTCAGAGGTGCATGATTAGCATTTTTTCTGATATGATCGAGTGATTTTTGGAAGTGTTCATGGATGATTTTTCCATATTTGGTGATTCTTACTCTGAGTGTTTACGTCATCTCGATCTTGTTTTTAATCGCTGTAAAGAGAAACACTTAACGCTTAATTGGGAAAAGTGTCACTTCATGGTAAAACATAGCATTGTTTTGGGACATGTCATCTCTAACAAAGGAATTGAAGTAGACAAAGCCAAAATCGAAGTTATTTCAAATCTTCCCATTCCCAAATCAGTTAAGGACATCCGATCCTTTTTAGGTCATGCTGGTTTTTACCGTCGCTTTATAAAAGATTTCAGCAAAATCACTCGACCTTTAACCAATCTTCTTGGTAAGGATGTTCCTTTCAACTTCAATTCTGATTGCATTTCATCTTTTGAGCATCTTAAAAATGAACTTGTCTCTGCTCCGATCATCTGCTCTCCCAACTGGACGATGCCTTTTGAAATCATGTGTGACGCCTCGAACTTCGCTGTAGGCGCTGTCTTAGGACAACGAATTGATAAAATTCTTCACGTCATTTACTACGCAAGTAAAACTTTGAACGACGCTCAAATTAATTATACAACCACTGAAAAAGAACTCTTGGCAGTCGTTTTTGCTCTAGAAAATGCGAACAAATTATGCAGTTGTAAACAACTGTAAAATCCGTTCGGCTTTCCTAAACAACAAGGATTGTTGTAGAGGGTGTCGAACTCTGGGACCAAATTATTTTATTAATAAATCCAATCAAGTTATCCCTAACTTTTGATTGGTGGAAAACAAAGAAAATAGCAGAAATTAAATAGAAGAGAGTTTTAACAATAAGTGAAAGCAATTAGGGGATAATGACATAGATCAGATTCATAATCATCAATAGCCAAAAGATTATCCAGATCTAATACATATTTCTGTCACAAACATGAATCAACGATTATAGGTTTTTAGAAACAAATATATAAATAACGACAAGCATAGCCTATGTAGGAGCTCAGCTCTACAACCATAGACTATCAGGACAGATTCACTAATTAATTTCTAAAACCCTAAAATTAGATCTAGATCTGATAAACGTTAGATCGAACACGAATATACCCTGTGAAGGAGCATAGCTCTTAAACGACACAGGATATTAAGGTTCAGATCTAACCCTTGGTTCAGCTCTAGATCTATATACATGAATTCCTCATTCTTTGGCTATGTGATTCATATTGAATCATACTATCAGCATCATTACCCCCTAATCAAAGGGGATTAGCTAGACATAGCTAAAGAAGAAGAGAAACAGAAAATAAATAACATGAACATAAATAAAATAAACAAAAAGTAAAAAGAAAGGGAGAAAATGATTTTATTCCAAGAAGAGAATTACAGAATAAAACCTAATGTGTTTTGCAATGAATGAGATACAAGATATTTATAGCTGATATGACAAAGGCTAGCTAGCTAATTACATAATGTGGGACTAAAGAAATAACCCAAATAACACATAAGCCAGTGTGAACGCAGCTTTAGAGTGAGTGGTCTAGCAAATAGGCTAGTGTGAACGCAACATGAGTAAGAGGCCTTCCAAATGAGCTAATGTGAATGCAGTTTGAGTCTTTATTGAGCCAAATCTTCTTAACTGAAATATAATTGCAACCGTTCTTCAAGCTTTAGACTCTTCAAGCTTTAGCAATTTTAAACTTCACTCTTTTTAAGCAAATTCTTCATGCTTTATCCATCAAATGCTCTAAACCATGCTTCTTGTCAACAATCTGAAAATACAGCTATAAATACAAAGTATCAATTATTTTAAAGGGAAAATAAGATAAATAAGCGGATAAAATATACACATTTACGTGTATATCACTTATCAATCGGGAAATTACTAAAATCGGGCAGACAATAGGGCAATATGGATCATACTAATTAGGATATATCAATACCAGATCTCGAGAAATCGGTTATCCTTTTTCGTATGCTTCGAAATGAATACAATTGTTGATCCCAACCGTAGTGATGATATATTCAATACACTCATATTGAATGAGTGGTTGGTTCTGTGTGGCCAGGTTGCAAGATGTTCTTGTTGAACCCCAGTGTTTTATCTCTAGAGGACACTGATCGGAAGATGGTCCCATACCTAGTCATGTATGGAAATCCAAACTCCAAATCGACCCGTGCAGATTTAAATGTAAAACAACTATATCGAAAAGTGTAACGACCCGCATTCTATGCATCGCAGGATCGTATAATATTTATTTCTTTCACATACGAAGTCGTATGGTCATGTAACTTTGGGAGACGACTATTGGGGTCATTTCCCATGTTCATGATTTTTCCCGATTTTTAAATGACCGTTTTTCCCCTAGATAATCTTGTTTTGACCATAACTTTTGACTAAAAAGGAATTTTGCCCTAAAACTATTTCCATTGGCTGCGGATGATGGTTTACCTTTCCGTAGAGTGGTCACAATAGCCAAACGGACTCACCGTTTGGGAGATATGGCTGAAACAAGTTTCAGATGGTGAAAAACAGCTTAATTGGGCTTAACCGGGTGATTAACAGCTAGGCCCAAAGGGGAATTTCAGGATTAGGAGTTTAAAAGGGCTGTTAGGGTTTGAAGAATACCTTTTTCTCATTTTTCAGCCGTCACTATTCATTCCTCTTAACCTAGCCATGGCCTCCACTCTCTAAATCTCTTTAAAACACCTCTAAACCACTTTCTAATTGAAGATTGGCCTAATCAACATCAAATTAAGGAGGAATAGCACCAAAGCAAGGTTAGAGCTGCTGTGTTGCATTGGGAACAGCGCCAAACAGAGATTCATTTCAGATTTGGTATTTTATTTGTGGCCAAGGTGAGTGATTTGCATAGTTTTGCACTAATTACGGTTAATTAAGGGTAATTAGTGAAGATTAACGAAATTAGACATGATAAAATTCTGGAAAAATACTTATAAAATTCGAAATGATGTCTTAGACCTCTGTTAGAAGTTTGGGTTAATTTGGTTAAGTTTTGCTAATCATATCATTAGATTTTGCCTAAATATGCTTAAGGGAAAATATGGGATTTCGGGTATGTTTGATCCATTTGACATGCTATGATTGTTGTTTTGCTATCTGTGGATGATTATACATGTTGCTATGACTGTATAGTATGCTTTGTGGTTGTCTAGAAGTGTTAGATTGTTCGAAAACGCCATCGAATGGCATAAACAATCGCTGGAAGAAGTTGTAGGAAAATATGAAGGGACCGGATCAGATCGCCTCTACCCGAACCAATCCGATCGGGGAGTATCTTCTCCGAACTGATCCGCTTATGGTGATGGAGCCCAATCCGAACTGCCTAGAGGCTCATGAACTAATGGCCATGGAAGATGACAAACCGGAGCGCTCTACCCGAACCGAACCGCTCACACCATCCGACCCGATCCGCCCTCGTGAGCATGAGCTACCCCGACCCGAACTACTCTAGGGGGCGCAATCCGAGCCGCTTAGTGGACTCCAAACCAATGGAGTTGCATCATGAGTAGGACCTGACAATGAGCCACGAGCTGGAGGGGGACGACCAGACCCGTGTTGAGTATTCCGATCCGATCCGAGGAGCTGTTGACCACGACCTGAAGACAAGTGAAGTGAAGAAATGAAGACCGATCCGGAGAAGAAGGTGACGACCAAAACCCGAGATGCAAAGGTAGTCCAAGTGGGAAGTTTGTACTCAGGATCCAGTTGGGAACCAACGAGTCGACTTCATGAGTTGGGCTTTGCTGCGAGACTTGTGCTAAGGGGTTGTCGATGTCTATAACTTTGGATCACTATGTGTAAGGGGTACGTGAACGGGTTCAGGGCCACAGTGCCCTAGGTACGACTAAAGAGCTATAGACCAATGAAGTGGGGTCATTTGTAAATATTTGGTCATGACTCCATGGGGTAAGCTTGGTAGTAGTAGTAGTTGTACAAGTCGAACTCCGTCACTACTTCGATGGGTCTAGTGATTGACAGTGGTGGACAACGTATGCTTTGCGCACTGAGTGAGAGATGTGAGGATGGTTGCTATGTTTGGTTGTTTGCCTTCATTATGACATGCACACCCCCTTCCCCGTTATCTTTATACGATGTTTAGTGGCACCTTAGAGTATTGTACGGTTAGTGCTAACTCTTTGGTTGCAGGTCCAGGTTCAGGTATGGTTTAGTATACATGTTATTGTTATGTTTTGCTGCTTATCGCTCATACCAGACTTTTTGTCTGACCCAGAGTTTTATGTCTCTTCTTATTACTCTGGGTGCTCTCACGAGTAGACTAGAGACAGGTTAGGTGGTATGCACGAGTAGCTGTACCGGAGACGAGTAGGAGGCTTCCACGTATGATATATAGATATTCTCCCTGTGTCGCTGCGGGTCACTACTTTGGGAATTAGTAGTGTACCCTTCCTTTCTTTTACTTTAGAGACAGTTTTAAAGTTGTAATAATGATGATGTGGAACATAAGCTGTATTTGGATTTTCCGCTGCTATGATGTTTAGTTTTCAGCTTATGCACTGTCTCGTCTGTTTTATGTCAAGTATGTTGTTATTAAATTTTATCCCATGCGCTGTGAGACATTCTACAGGTTCTTGGTTAGTTCATTCTCTTCTTTCCTTTCTTTGGCGACCGTTCCGTGCTAGTCGGGCAGCGCACTTTCAGAGAAAATGCCGACTGGTGCGGGGCGGGCCGTCACACTTGGTATCAGAGCTCTAGGTTGCGTAGTTAACCTAGGGAAAGACACCAGGGAGAGATAATACGTATACGAAGGCGCGTATTTGTGAATATTTTGGTTTTCAAAAGCTATATATATACACTATAAGTATAGTTAAGGATGAAGTCGCACTGCACTGGCTCCACTATGGAGATGGTTAATCGTTTTCTCTTTACAGATTGAACGGCGAGCCGTTACGCAAGAGGTGCCGGTAGAGGAGCCAATAATGGGAATGCTGCTGATATGAGGACGATGTTTACTGACCTCATAAGGGAGATGCTTAGAGATGTTCAGGGGGCAGCTCCTAATGCTGGTAATGGAGGTGGTCCAATAGTGCAGGCGCCTAGGGCCGATTTTGCCAAGCTGAACAAGGATTACGCTAGTCTTGGTGGAAAGCCGTTCCAAGGAACGGAATTGGCCACGGATGTTCAAGATTGGTTGGATAGTTGCGAGCGTATCTTCGAAGACTTGGGTATCGAGGATGCGATGAAAAGAAAGCTAACATCCTGTCAGCTGCAAGGACGGGCAATGAATTGGTAGAATGCTATAAAGGCAGCTACTCCCGAGGATCAGATTACTTGGGATCAGTTTAAGGCTCGCTTTAGCGATAAGTTCATTCCGGCTGCTCAGAAGTCAGTGTTGTTTAAGAAGTTCTTGGAGCTTAAGCAAAATGGCAGAGCTGTTTCAGAGTATATTGCTGAGTTCGATACTTTATCAAAATATGGGTTATCTCTTATTGATACTGCCGAGAAGAAGAACGAGAAGTTCATAACTGGTTTGGATGGATACTTGGGGGAAATGCTTATTAACCACATCGATGAGACGTTTGAATCGATTGTGGGGAAAGCATTGAGGTCAGAGAGTCTTTACTCTAAGTCGAAGACTGAGGTCGCATCTGCAGAGGAGCCAAAACCGCAAGCAAGCGGTGGAGGCAAGAATGGTTCTCAGAACAAGAGGAAGCAGAACCAGAATAAGGATGGCTAGAAGAAGAAGAAAGATGTTGAGTGCTTTAGTTGTGGCAAGAAGGGCCATTATGCTAGTAATTGTCGAGCGAAGCCGGCAGACAGGAAGTGCTTCAACTGTGGCCAAGTGGGACATCACAAGGACAAGTGTCCGCAACCCCCTAAAGAAAAGCAGATGGTGAAAGCATATGCCCTTAATGCTATTCCTTCTTCGTCGAATGCCCCAACTGCGGCGGAGAAGGGAAAGAATGTCGTTATTCAAGGTATGCTTTATGTTTATGATGTTCCTGTTAGAGTTTTGTTTGATACCGGAGCTTCCAGTTCTTTCATATCTAGTGACCTGGTAGATAGGTTGGGATTGGAGCCCGAAATTGTCGATAAACCTTTAGTAGTGACAAACCCGATTGGTGGTTTGACTAACCTTAGCATGATTTGTCGTAATGTGGTCTTATCAAGTCATGGATGCATGTTTGTTTGTGATTGCTTTGTTTTGGGCTTTACTTGGTTTGGCATTATTTTGGGAGTCGATTGGCTCTAAAGATACGGGTTGGTGGTAGACTGTGAAGGCTTTTTGGTGACATCTAGAGCGGATGATGGGCGGAGGGTAGTCTTTGGTGGTCTACCTAGTGAGGTGGTAATGGCTAGTTTTCTAAATTCCCTCGACATCCCGCATAGTGAGTTGTCAGGTTTGCATGTGGTTGGCCAGTATCTGAACGTCTTCGAAGAAGTGACCGGGCTTCCACCACACCGAGAGATTGAGTTCCGTATTGATTTAGTAAAAGATGTCAGACCTATAGTGATGTCACTTCATCGTATGGCACCAAGGGAGAAGCGAGAGCTCGAGGTGCAAGTCAGTGATCTTTTGAAGAAGGGATTTATCAGAAGGAGTGTTTCTGAATGGGGAGCACCAGTTGTGTTTGCTACCAAGACCGATGGTTCCCTTCGATTGTGTGTAGACTACCGCGAGCTGAATAAGGTGACGAGGAAGAAAAAGTATCCTCTACCGCGGATAGATGATTTGTTTGATCAGTTAAGTGGCGCGAGAGTATTCTCTCAGTTGGATCTCGCGACAGGTTTTCATCAGCTTAGAGTGGAAGCTGAGAGTATAGCTAAAACGACATTTCGGACGCCGTCTGGATTTTATGAGTGGTTGGTCATGCCATTTGGGTTGACCAACGCACCAGCATATTTTGTGGATCTTATGAATAGAGTATTCAGAGATCAGCTGAATAAGTTTGTTCTTGTGTTCGTGGACGATATACTTGTTTATTCAAGGACAGAGGAAGAACACAAGGAACACTTAAGGATAGTGATGGAGATGCTGAGAAAACACCAATTGAAAGCAAAGTTTTCTAAGTGTCACTTCTGGAGGAGGGAAGTAAGATTCTTGGGCCATGTTGTTTCAGGGAATGGTATTGCCGTGGACCCTGCGAAGGTGGTTATGGTACAAGATTGGTCTATGCCCAAGAATGCAACGGACATAAGAAGTTTCTTGGGATTAGCCGGATATTATCGTAAGTTTATCCAAGACTTCTCCAAGATAGCAGCATCGTTGACTCAGTTGACCAAGAAGAATCAAGCATTCGTCTGGGACGAAAAGTGTGAAAATGCATTCAAGAGTCTAAAGGAAAAGTTGACATGTGCACCAGTGTTAGTCATTGCTAAGGGGAATGAATAGATGACAGTATATACGGATGCATGTGGTACCGGACTGAGGTAGGGTTGTAGCTTATGCAAGTCAGCAATTGAAACCGCACGAGAGAAGACACCCTACCCATGATTTGGAATTGGCAGCGTTCGTGTTCGCATTGAAGATGTGGAGACATTATCTCTTGGGAGAAAGATTTGAGCTGTTTACCGATCAGAAATCGTTAAAGTATCTTTTCTCTCAAAAGGATCTAAATCTCCGACAACAAAGATGGTTGAAATTCTTGGCTTCCTATGATTTCGATATCGCATACACACCATGAAAGGGCAACGCGGTAGCTGATGCATTGAGTAGAAGACATGCCAGTTTAGGGGCTATGTTTCTTGAATGGAAGCAACTGGAGTTCATCGCTGGGTATGATTTCAGACCAAAGTGCGAGTTGAATCCAAAAATATTAGCAAGTTTGATGATCAGACCCACTTTGATTGAGCGGATTGGTTCCAGTCAGAGGGACGATCCTAACCTATTGGAAATCATCTCCAAGTTAGAGATGGGAATCGACGAAGAGATGAATAAGTATGGGCTTGATCGAGATGGATGGCTTAGGAAGAATGGAAGACTAGTTGTACCCAATGTCAATGGATTGAGAGATGAAGTGCTTAGGGAATGTCATCGCTCAAAACTGACTGTACATCCTGGTGGTAACAAGATGTATCGAGACATGAAGCAGACCTACTACTGGGAAGGGATGAAAATAGACGTTGGGAAGTTTATATCCAAATGCATGAATTGCCAGCTGGTTAAAGCTGAGCAAAAGAAGCCTAGTGGCTTGTTGCAACCGTTAGAAATTCCAGAATGGAAATGGGAACAAGTCTCAATGGATTTCATTGATGGGTTACCAAGAACTAGGTCGGGCCATGATAGCATTTGGGTGATTGTGGACCGATTGACTAAGAGTGCAAGGTTTATACCCGTCAAGTCAAGCAGGACGGCAGCTAAGTTAGCCGAACTATATGTAAAGTGGGTAGCGAGATTTCGTGGAATACCCAAAGGCATTGTAAGTGACTGAGATCCGTTGTTCACTAGTGGATTTTGGAAGAGCTTACAAGAGGCGTTAGGATCAGAACTACATCTCAGTACCGCGTATCATCCTCAAACCGATGGTCAAACAGAGAGGGTAAATCGTATATTAGAAGACCTCCTGAGAGCCTGTGTATTGGATTTTGGTGGATCATGGGATGACCATTTGCATCTAGTAGAGTTTGCATATAATAATAGTTATCAATCCAGTATTGGTATGACTCCATTTGAAGCTTTGTACGAAAGACTGTGCAACTCACCTTCCTGTTGGTTAGAGACCGGTGAGAAATAGGTGCTTGGACCAGAAGTAATAAGAGAAACATCAGACAAGATCAAGGTTATCCAACAGCGAATGAAGGCTGCCCAAGATAGGCAGAAAAGTTATGCTGATAAGAGGAGAAGGGAATTAAAGTTCTCCATTGGCGACTTGGTGTTTGTCAAGATTTCTCCATTGAAGAGCGTGATACGATTTGGCAGGAGAGGCAAGTTAGCACCAAGATTTGTTGGTCCATTCCCAGTTCTTGAGCAAATTGGGAATTTGGCGTACAAAGTTGAATTACCAGAGAAGATGGCAGGAGTTCACAATGTATTTCATGTTTCTCAGTTAAGGAAGTTCATACACGACCCAGATGTGACTATTTCGCCTGATCGGTCGGATGATATCGAAGCTGAACCCGAGGCGGTTGGGAACCGCAAGCCTATGCGTATTGTTGGGAATGATACGAAGAAACTTCGAAGGAAAGCGGTGAATCTAGTTAAGTCCAGTGGGGCGAGAATGAGAATGACTGTACTTGGGAGACAGAGGAGAGCATTAGGAAGACGTATCCAGAACTCTTCGCCTGGTAAGATTTCAGTTTCAATTTAGTCTTTCTGCATGCTAGGATAGGTTTGTTTTATCTGTTTTGCATGTTTGATTGTTGTATATGATTGGTACGCATGCGGGATCCTTTGTATGTTTTGGGTTAAGGAATTTCGGGGACGAAATTTCTTAAGGGGGGAAGAGTGTAACGACCCGCATTCTACGCATCGCAGGATCGTAGAATATTTATTACTTTCACATACGAAGTCGAATGGTCATGTAACTTTGGGAGACGACTATTGAGGTCATTTCCCAAGTTCATGATTTTTCCCAATTTTTAAATGACCATTTTACCCCTAGCTGATCTTGTTTTGACCAAAACTTTTGACTAGAAAGGAATTTTGATCTGAAATCACTTCCATTGGCTTGGGATGATGATTTACCTTTCCGTAGAGTGGTCACATTAGCCAAACGGACTCACCGTTTGGGAGATATGGCTAAAACATGTTTCAGATGGTGAAAAATAGCTTAATTGGGCTTAACTGGGTGATTAACAGCTAGGCCCAAAGGGGAATTTCGGGATTAGGAGTTTAAAAGGACTGTTAGGGTTTGGAGAATACCTTTTTCTCATTTTTCAGCCGTCACTATTCATTCCTCGTAACCTAGCCATGGCCTCCACTCTCTAAATCTCTTCAAAACACCTCTAAACCACTTTCTAATTGAAGATTGGCCTAATCAACATCAAGTTAAGGAGGAAGAGCACCAAAGCAAGGTTAGAGTTGTTGTATTGCATTGGGAACAGCGCCAAACAGAGATTCATTTCAGATTTGGTATTTTATTTGTGGCCAAGGTGAGTGATTTGCATAGTTTTGCACTAATTACGGTTAATTAAGGGTAATTAGTGAAGATTAACAAAATTAGACATGATAAACTTTTAGAAAAGTATTTATAAAATTTGAAATGATGTTTTAGACCTCTGTTAAAAGTTTGGGTTAATTTGGTTAAGTTTTGCTAATCATATCATTAGATTTTGCCTAAATATGCTTAAGGGAAAATATAGGATTTTGGGTATGTTTGATCCATTTGACATGCTATGATTATTATTTTGCTGTTTGTGGATGATTATACATGTTGCTATGACTGTATAGTATGCTTTATGGTTGTCTAGAAGTGTTAGATTGGTCGAAAACGCCGTTGAATGGCGTAAACAGCCGCTGGAAGAAGTTGCAGGAAAATATGCAGGGACCGGATCAGATCGCCCCTACCCGAACCAACCCGATTGGGGAGTATCTTCTCTGAATCGATCCGCTTGTGGTGATGGAGCCCGATCAGAACCGCCTGGAATCTCGTGAACTGATGGCCATGGAAGATGACAAACCGGAGCGCTCTACCCGAACCGAACCGCTCATACCATCCGACCTGATCCGCCCTCGTGAGCATGAGCTAACCCGACCCGAACCACTCTAGGGGGCGCGATCCGAGCCGCTTAGTGGACTCTGAACCAATGGCATTGCATCACGAGTAGGACCTGACGATGAGTCCCGAGCTGGAGGGGGACGACCCGACCCGTATGAAATATTCTGATCTGAACCGAGGATTTGATGACCACGACCTGAAGCAAAGTGAAGTGAAGAAATGAAGACCGATCCGGAGAAGAAGGTGACAACCAAAACCCGAGATGCGAAGATAGTCCAAGTGGGAAGTTTGTACTCAGGATCCAGTTGGGAACCAACGAATCGACTTCATGAGTTGGGCTTTGCTGCGGGACGTGTGCTAAGGGGTTGTCGATGTCTATAACTTTGGATCACTATGTGTAGGGGGTACGTGAACGGAATCAGGGCCACAGTGCCCTAGGTACGACTAAAGAGCTATAGACCAATGAAGTGGGGTCATTTGTAAAGATTTGGTCATGACTTCATGGGGTAAGCTTGGTAGTAGCAGTAGTTATACAAGTCGAACTCCGTCACTACTTCGATGGGTCTAGTGATTGACAGTGGTGGACATCGTATGCTTTGCGCACTGAGTGAGAGATGTGAGGATGGTTGCTATGTTTGGTTGTTTGCCTTCATTATGACATGCACACCCCCTGCCCCGTTATCTTTATACCATGTTTAGTTGCACCTTAGAGTATTGTACGATATGTAGTGCTAACTCTTTGGTTGCAGGTCCAGGTTCAGGTATGGTTTAGTATACATGTTATTGTTATGTTTTGCTGCTTATCGCTCATACCAGCCTTTTTGTCTGACCCAGAGTTTTATGTCTCTTCTTATTACTCTGGGTGCTCTCACGAGCAGACTAGAGACAGGTTAGGTGGTATGCACGAGTAGCTGTACCGGAGACGAGCAGGAGGCTTCCACGTATGATATATAGATATTCTCCCTGTGTCGCTGTTGGTCACTACTTTGGGAATTAGTAGTGTACCCTTCCTTTCTTTTACTTTAGAGACAGTTTTAAAGTTGTAATAATGATGATGTGGAACATAAGTTGTATTTGGATTTTCCGCTGCTATGATGTTTAGTTTTCAGCTTATGCACTGTCTCGTCCGTTTTATGTCAAGTATGTTGTTATTAAATTTTATTTCATGCGCTGTGAGACATTCTACAGGTTCTTGGTTCGTTCATTCTCTTCTTTCCTTTCTTTGGCGACCGTTCTGTGCTAATCGGGCATGTGTACAGCACACTTTCGAAGGAAATGCCGGCTGGTGTGAGGCGGGCCGTCACAAAAAGTGAGATGCAAGCTTTTCGGCTATATTACTATTTTATTTGTTGACTGATAGACATTATTACAATATCACTGGATTTGATATAAAGAGTGATTTGGTTATCGTAAGGGAAAAATACGTTCCATGTTTATGTGTAGTCATGTCTTATAAGAGTTCCATTCTTTTAAAGGATTTCTAAAAATTAAGCAAGTTATCTATAATATGAATTTTATCACTGAAAGTATTCCAGTTTGATCCGGATCCTTGAAATGTGCCCCGGTCAGACTGAGTACATTTTCCAGGTTGCATTAGATTTTTCTTAGAGCTTCAGGAGAGGAGCCGGAGTCGAGACGTATTCCTGTATTTTCTGGTATTTCTATATTTTCGCTATGTGTATTGTATTTATCAGCATTATATAGGCAGATCTAGATGTGTACTCTGATATTGTAATCATGTATATATATATACACAATTTTCTCTTTGTGTAAAGAGTATTGATATATTATATTTTGTTCATTCCGCTGTGGGATTCTATTCTACTATGATTTTGAAGTGTTGGTGTTCTTTCATCCTAACATTTCTTTCTTTCTTCTCCTCACCCTCTAACTTCTTTCCCCTAACTATCCGCACCTCTATGCCTTTTTGGTTGGACATTTGTGGTTAAATGTCAGCTTAAACAGTACAAAAAAGTTGGGTCCTTACATTTTCTATGGGTTTGGACTACTTCTTGGACTTGTGAATTTCTCTTAGAAGTTTACTCTCAGCATTTGGACATTAGAGTTGACGCTCACCTTACTTTTGGACATATATGGACTTGAAGACATATTCTACACACTTTGGCTTGGAGAAGACGATTATGGATTAATCGAGGATCAACAAGGATTATGTTATCCACCAACACAACTTTGTTACCTCAAAGTGTACAATCTGACAATTATTTTAATTGTAACAATAATGATGAATGACTACTAGAAAGTGGACGTAGGCGTTAGTGCCGAACCACTATAAACTTGGTGGTTTTTTCTTTTACTTTTCCTCAATTCTATGTTTGGATATTTCGACACACTTGGGTAATTTAAATAACTCAAACCCATTGGGTGTTGGCACGTGAAAGTGGCCAATTTTTCGCGCCAACATACATTTTGAAAAATTGGCCTTTAAATGATGTTGCCTCAACGTAGTCAATGATCTATGCAAATGTTCTTCATGTTCTTTTTCTGATTTTGAATAGATCAATATATCATCAATAAATACTAGAACAAATCTATCCAAATAATCACTAAAAGTCATATTCATCAAATCAACAAAACATGAGGGAGCATTTGTCAACCCAAAAGGCACCACAAGATATTCATATAATCCATATCTTGCATTGAATGTTGTATATTTTATACTCTCCTCTTCCACCTTCATTTGATGAAAACGTGAAGCCAAGTCTAACCTGGACAAGATTTTAGCACCATTCAATTGATCAAAGAGATCATCCATTCTAGGCAATGGGTAATTATTTTTTATTGACATCTTATTTAATTTCCTATAATCTATACACATCCTTAAAGAGCCATCCTGTTTCTTGACAAAGACTACTGGAGAATATCAGCAGAACTACCAGGCCTGATGAACCCTTTCTACTCTAATTATTCCAACTTCCTTTTTAATTCAATCAATTATTTTGGCCCCTTCTAGTTGGCCTTTTAACGATTGGGCTAGCTCCTGGTATCAGCTTGATTTGTAACTCAACTGGTCTATCTTGGGGAATCCCACTTCTTCAAATAAATCATGGTACTGGTTCATAATGGGTATGTCCTCTAACCTGAGTTTCTTTTCTTCTTCATTCATGCCCCCAAACACTTCCAAGACAAATGTGTTTGGTTACATCACACATTGTTGTTATGCTCTTATTACCTACATTTCTCAAAGAAATGGTAGATTTCTATAAATCTATAATAGCCTTGTATTTTAATAACCAGTCTATCCCCGGTATTATTCCTATACCAGAGTAAATCAACACATGTAAATCTTATGTAAATATATGTCCTCCTCTATTTAGTTATACACCCATACATTTCATTCCCAACACACAACTTTCTATAGGACTCTTTATAAACAAAGGCCTATCCACTAACGCATATGTGAGTTCTAGTTTCTGAACAATGTCATGGGATATAAGTTAGTGTGTAGCACCAGTATCATACACCACAACAATTTGTAAGTTTTAATAAAAAGTATACCTTCCACTTGTCCAGATTTTCCAACATTAGTACCCTCATTTGCTTTTCCGTTTCCTTTTCCTTCTAAAGCTCCTACTTTAGCATGCACTTTGATGGGATCTGGGTAGTTCTTTTTTATATGCCCTTTTTTCCCAATTGTAGCATTTGTATGATGCCACTCTCCCTACTAGACACCTTGAATTTATATGTCCTTCCTTCCCACTGTTGAAGCACACAGTCTTCCTCTTAACCTCAGAGATGTTAGCTCCTTTTACCTTCTTAGCATATGCTTTTGTCTATTTCTTAGCATAGGGATGAGCCATGTTCTTTCACTTCTTATTGATGTGGTTATTCTAAAAAAAAAATTGAATTTTTTTCTAGCATTGTCATGCTGGTCAAATTTCAGGGTGCGATCTAACACTTGATCAAAGGTTTTTTCAATATAAGGTAGCATTGCCCCCGCCAGATTTGCATCAAGTCCCTGAATATACCTACCATTCTTAGTTGCTTCATCAGCTATCAAGACAGTGCCATATTTAGATAAACTTTCAAATTTCTGGGTGTATTTTGTCACACTCATATCACCCTACCTTAGCTTAATGAATTCTTGCAATAATGTTTCCTCTGCTAATGCTAGAACAAACCTTGCTTCCAACATTTATTTAAATTGATTCCATGTTATTTCATTCTTAGGTCAATCTGCTATCATAGCCTCCCACCAATCCAATGCATCCCCTTTTAGCCTCCTTGAAGTTTTCTGCCTTTATATTTGATTATTTATCTGCATATCTGCAAAAATTCTTTCCAAGCTCCTTAACCAAGTTTGCACCCTCATTACTCCCTCAGTTCCTTCAAATTATTTCCCACCTAAATGTGTGTAAGTTTTCAATTGCTTTGATTACTCTTTATGAGGGTTTACTTGCCATGGTTCTACTCCATCCCTAAAGGCTTTCATGAATTCTTGCACATTCATCATTGGTAGCTCACCTGATCCTCCTTCCCCTTGGTGTGATCCTCTACCTACCATGGATCTCTATTGATAATTTAGGTTTATCGGATAAAGTTGTCACATTTTATAACAATGTTATGCTATTTACATAAGTAATTGCAACCATGCAGAATTAAAATAACCAATATATATGTCACAAACTATTTACTGCTTTGATTATTTTTGCCATGTTTTTACTTAAACATGGCTCTGATACCAACTGAAGTGACTCCTAAAATTTTCCATTTTATTTTATTAATTTATCCTATATTTATTTGTAGGAACTTTCCTGGGATCACTCTCTCATGGGAACATCCCAAACACTCAATCCCAAGACCATAATAAGCTAATATAGAAATATTAGTACATTGGTAAAATCCATAGTTTATATATGTGATGATATATAAACTCATTTTGCTATTGCGGAATTAGTAGCAAAATACAGATTACAAGATAGACTGATTTTAGTTATTACCTTGTACAAAAACATAGCTTTCTTATTTAAAATTAATTTATCTAACTATAAGAGCATGCTGGTTTAAAGCATATTAGCTTGCGTAATTTAAATCTTTCTAATCTCCTTGAATTATGATTTGTTTTCTAATAATCAAGCACATCTACATAGCTGATTTTCCTTATCTAGCCATAGCTATTTCCTTGGGATTTTGTTGTTTGCATCAGGGTAAAACATTGGGCTATTGTCCCTTGCTAAATAGACATGCACACATGTACATAGAAGATACCTATGCACATCTACTTTATACAATATAATTCACCAATAAAATAATAAGGACAGGTGTTGGATCATTAACCAATTAACTTGCGCAGTATCTGAATAGCTCAGATGCGACAGGTGTTGGATCATCAACCAATTAACTTGTGCACTGTCTGAATATCTCAGATGCGACAGGTGTTAGATCATCAACCAATAAACTTGCGCAGTGTCTGAATATCTTAGATGCGACAGGTGTTGGATCATTAACCAATTAACTTGCGTAGTGTCTGAATATCTCAGATGCGACAGGTGTTGGATCATCAACCAATTAACTTGTGCAGTGTCTGAATATCTCAGATGCGACAGGTGTTGGATCATTAACCAATTAACTTGCGCAATGTCTGAATATCTCAGATACGACAGGTGTTGGATCATTAACCAAATCGCTTGCGTAGTGTCTAAAACCTCAGACACGACAAGTATCAGATTTTAGCCTAAGCAGGGGTACAAAATCTAAATTACTTCTCATAGAGAAGACTAGAGGACCTCCTAAACTGGGGCATGAATACCTAAAGCTTCTCCAAAAAGAAGAGAAAGGTTGTAGCGGTGAAAATAACCCGAGTAAGAGACGGGGCACAAATAATCAAAGACTTCTCCAAAGTGAAGCAGAGAATAAATCATAAATACGTATTTCTCAAATGAGAAATATCGTATACCATCATATAAGTTATAAAGCGATAATGTTTGGAATCCACAGTCGGCATAGTCGATTAGTTGATTTCAAACGTTAATGCGAATTCGAATTTGAATATCGTGTTTGTACAAACAGTATTCAGTGAGTTATAAACCGCTGAGTAGAACAATTCTATGCAGATACTTCATTCAGTTCAAAAATAAAATTCGCTATAATTCATTTTCTAATGATTAAACTAATCTGTTATTGATGTGGGCGATCAATGACAAAGTATAAATCCACAAATCGTATAAATACTTGTTTTTATTATAGAGAAGGTATCACAAAATTCAAAGCAAGATTTGCCATAGCGAACAAAAAGCTACGACAGAATCTCAACACCAATTGTGTTCATTTCGAAGCCCGCATTTTTCGCAAGCAAGAAATACAAGCTTCTAGGGGCAAATGTTAACCCCGTTAGTTTAACGTAGTTCAAGCTGTTAACACGACATGGTTCTACGTTGTTGACACGATATGATGTTAATCCGTCAACACGACATGGCTCAAAGCTGTTAAAGCGACATGGTTCTAAAATGTCGCCGCCATACGGAGTTAATTCGTTGACACAACTTAACAAAATGCGTTCATGCGGCATGATTAAAATAGTTCAGCTCGGCATGAAATTAAGTCCTTCATATCAACCTAACCCATACCGCAAATGCAGTCCATGACGTTCATCATATCATATCGTATCGGCTCTCATGTCGTATAAACGGGAACATGGACGATTGTCATCATGTCGTGTACACAGGGAAAGACTCAAGTCGTTCCTTCTGGATGAATTGTTTGCTTGCTACGTCATCATCATAATATAAGCAAGCCTCATTACGCGGAATGGTTACGTGTTGCAAAAGAAGCATACGTATGGATAAGGGGCGATGGTCACACGTGAGGCCAACATATTTGTAGCACCAGCCGTACTCATTCATATCGTCTACATGGCTTAAAAGATCATGTTGTTTCCATGGCGCAAGCCATAAGTTGCCACGACATTAGAATTTCCATGCCAAGTCCACGTGGCAGCATAAGGAAATAACAATTGACTTAACTAATACAAACCATTTTGCATGCACGTTCCAGATAATGGGATAACATTATTATATAAGGCACGTGTAGCATTCATGTGGATAATGTATTCTCTGGAAGCATGGACCACTTGTTGGATAGCTAATCCGCAAATACTCCTGCAGCTGAAGCATCACGAAATGATGGACTTTACATGGCCAAGTGGTAGCTACTAGCTTCTTTAATCATGTCGTTGAAGCATTATTCCCGTCCATGACATGTACCACGACATTAAAGTCATGCCGCATGGCACAACGTTCAGTTGTTCAAGTCATGCCGCAACTGATTCATTCTGTACCATGAGGCTCCATCTCGTGAAATGGAAAGCCACGTGTCGCAAGGAAAAATACCATGCCATGAGTGTCCATGTCGTTGCAATGAGGAGCATACTGTTCCTGTTACAAGCTCACGTCACAAGAAGTCATGTCGTTGGATACATGGTGAGTCATGCTGCAAGAACAATCAAGGCGTTACCACGACAAGCCCTTCATCCTGCCTAATCATACCATTATCCCCTTTAATCCAAATGGTGACAGCATACTTCAAAGCTTGTCATGTTAAGACGTATGTGATATCATGTCGTTCAAAGGAAGCTATATGCCGCGTGAGTCATGTCGTCCATAATAAAGCATGTCGGGAGTATCAATAATGGGCGGCGGTGTACTTGAAGTCATGGCGACATGAGTCATGGCGAGTTGAAGTCATGGCGAGTTGAGTCATGGCGACATGAAGTCATGGCGAGTTGAGTCATGACGTTTTTCCTGCATAATTACATAATTGTCACCCAGGCCAAAAATCACCTATAAATACCACTCATAATTCACTTATGGGGGGGGGGGGCCAAAATTGATTAAAAGGAGGAGACTCCACCAAATTCAAAACTCACCTACAACTTCTCTATTGGCTACCAAGGATCTAACTACTCATCATCAACTTCAAAAGGATCAAATTCATGTTAATGATCATTGAAGCTACAAGATAAATCTCTCAAAGACCATTCATGTGATCTTGAATCTTCTCTAACTTTCTGTGAAGCATAGATTGAATGATAAATCACAATGGAATCTACGAAGATCATAGAAAAGGATCAAAGCGTATAAGTGATTGAAGATTCATCACAAAGCTAAAAGATCTCTTCATTTTCTTCGCCAAATTCAAGTGAAGTTAGATCATAAGGAGAGAAAAAGAGAGAAAAGATTGTAATGAGGGAAAATCTTATTTTGTAAGCTTGAATATTATAATGAGAATTGATTAGAAGTGGATGTAGATTCATATTGAATCGAACCACTATAAAAATTCCTTTGTGTTCTTACTTGTTTTTATTCGTTTATTTTATGACTACGCGGTTCCATATTCTTAACGAGTTGAGGAAGTGTAACTTTTACACCTTTGGTGTTTGATCCCAAATTTGGAGCAAACATTTGGCGCCCACCGTGGGGCCGCGCTCGCATCTCCTATCTCTTCTTGCACTCTCCCAAAGTTGAGATCCTTGCACTAAAGCTCTAAGTCGCATCCTTCTCCGAAATCATGGCAAAGTCTAAGAAGACCGTTAGCGAAACCGTGATAGAAGCCGATGATGTTGCTAATGAAGAGACACCAGTTATTAACCGTTTCGATGTTGGTGAAAACTCGATAAGTGGAGCTGGCGTGACTAGAAATGAACTAAATGTCGCTATTGCCAACGTGAACCGCCGAATTGAAACTTCAAATAAAACTTTGATGGATGCCTCTACCAAAATGATGATGGAGAAACTCGACACTATCCTTAATGCTCGATCAAATCCAGCCCCTCCGAAAGTGCATGTGGATCTCAAGGAGAATGATAAATCGCCCGTTTCCGATCATAACTGCAACGACAATATGGAAGACGATTATGATTGGGCAAGTGACAGGGACGAAGCTAACATCGAGAATTTGAGATCAAAAGCTAAGGACCATTCCTAAGCGAATGCTCGAAAGGTAATTGATCATGTCACGGGGGCACCTCCACGTCGAGAAGGCAAAGAGCCAAAACTCACTAATCAAGGTCGAATGTCTAGGCGAACATTTGGTAAAGAGCTCAGCTTCATAGAGCGCCATAGCACTGAAGAATACATTTCGGACATGATAAAACGAGCCATGAAAAAGAATCAAGCTAGCAAGGACGACGAAAGAGAATGGAACTTCTCTCCCGATAGGACTCCATTCACCGAAAGAATCCTTGAACAGAATGTCCGAAGAAGTTCAATCCTCCGACTTTGCCTCCATACAACGGTCTCGTTGATCCAAATTACTTCTTATTCAAATATGAATGGCATATGAGTGCAGCTAAGGCGACCGATGAAATGAGATGCACGTACTTTCCTCTCTACTTAGAAGGTGCCGCACCACTATGATTCACAAAGCTGCCACCCAAATCCATCGATCGGTTCTCTGACCTGACCAAAAAGTTCAAGGAGCAGTTCCGCTTGTACGCTACTAAAGCCAAGGACGTTATAACTCTCTCAGCAATGAAGAAGAAGCCAGGGGAGACTGTCAAAGCCTTCCTTAGTCGATTCAATATTGCCTTGTTTGAAGTAAGGAATCCGGAACCACGCATAGTCCTCATGGCTCTACTCGATACAATAGACAAAGTAAGCGAATTCGAGAGGTGGATAAAGATGAAAGAACCGAATACGCTTGACAAGTTCTATAAGAAAGCAGAAGAGTACATGAGGGTGGACGATAATCCTATACCCCTTCGGATTATTGGTGGTAACCAACTCCTTGAAGCTCCTAAAAGTGCAACTATTGAAGCCAGTCAAAAGAACCCCGGAAATGGTCAAAAGAGTGGAAATGACGGAAGGGATGACCGGAACAGTAAGAAGCCCCGCTTGTTCAAGAATTCTGAACTAACCCCATTGACGAAAACTCCCGAAGACATTTTCGCTGCGACTAAGGACACCGAAGAGTATCCAATACCAAAGCCTCAAAAAATAGGAGATGATCAAGACAAATTTGGGAGGTTCTGCAAGTTCCACAATCAGCCAGGCCACACTACCAACGAATGTAGGCACCTGAAATCATTAATTGAAGAGCTGATTAGAAAGAACCGTCTTCAACAGTATGTGAAGAACTCCCAAAATGCAAATCCTTCTGCAACTCCCAGGGGCAAGGGGCATCAAATGGCCAATCCGGCCCAAGCAACGTAGCTTCTGCTCACACTATGCCAAGGCAGATAATCAACTGATGGTCGTTGATGATGACATCTGCGGCTCAGAATAAGCGATTGCTATCGCGTTTACTTTACTTCCTGCATTATTTTACTCTTTGCTATGTTCTACTTTCTTGTAAATATTCTGTAGCGATTTACATGCATTGTACCGAACAATAGCACTATGAATGAAGTATTACCTGCTTGTATAAATCTCCGACTTGCCAAATTTGCATAAAATTTGCTAACAGACGATTCTTCATTACAGGCTATCCAATAAGTGTTTTCTCTCTCGAGGCCTAACAAAATGAAATGCTCCCAACGAACACTAATTCAAAGGTTGAGTGCTTTAACCGTCAACATGCATGACGCAAAGAAGAGAGGCGCCACTTTGAAGGGTGAATGGGGAGGATCACAATGGGTTAAGCAATAAAAGAGGAGAAGATCTGTCTTGGAAAGTGAATGGAAAATTCACAGAGTTTCGAATAGCGAACGAGCGCACCGTTAAACAAATAAGAAGGTTGTAACTTTCGTCCAAGGGGCACTTTCCTAAGTGAAAGTTTCAAAGCTCTAACTCTTAAACTGGGTTGACTCGTCAAGTCGAGCATCCGACAAAGGAATTAGATTCAGCCTCGTGAAACGATACAACAACCAACCAATTAACTTGTGCAATGTCTGAATATCTCAAATGCGACAGGTGTTGGATCATTAACCAATTAACTTGCGCAGTGTCTGAATATCTCAGATGGGACAGGTGTTGGATCATCAACCAATTAACTTGCGCAGTGTCTGAATATTTTAGATGTGACATGTGTTGGATCATTAACCAATTAACTTGTGCAGTGTCTGAATATCTCAGATGCGACAGGTGTTGGATCATCAACCAATTCACTCGTGCTGTGTCTGAATATCTCAGATGCGACAGGTGTTGGATCATCAACCAATTAACTTGTGCAGTGTCTGAATATCTCAGATGCGACAGGTGTTGGATCATCAACCAATTAACTTGCGCAGTGTCTGAATATCTCAGATGTGACAGGTATTGGATCATTAACCAATTAACTTGCGCAGTGTCTGAATAACTCAGATGCAACAAGTGTTGAATCATCAACCAATTAACTTGTGCAGCGTCTGAATATCTCAGATGCGACAGGTGTTGGATCATTAACCAATTAACTTGCGCAGTGTCTGAATATCTCAGATGCGACAGGTGTTGGATCATTAACCAATTAACTTGCGCAGTGTCTGAAACCTCAGACATGACAAGTATCAGATTTTAGCCTAAGCAGGGGCACAAAATCTGAATTACTTCTCATAGAGAAGACTAGAGGACCTCTTAAATTGGGGCATGAATACCTAAAGCTTCTCCAAAAAGAAGAGAAAGGTTGTAGCGGTGAAAATAACCCGAGTAAGAGCCGGGGCACAAATAATCAAAGACTTCTCCAAAGAGAAGCAGAGAATAAATCACAAATACGTATTTCACAAATGAGAAATATCGTATACCATCATATAAGTTATAAAGCGATAATGTTTGGAATCCACAGTCGGCATAGTCGATTAGTTGATTTCAAGCGTTAATGCAAAATCGAATTGGAATATTGTATTTGTACAAACAGTATTCAGTGAGTTATGAACCGCTGAGTAGAACAATTCTGTGCAGATACTTCATTAGTTCAAAAATAAAATTCGCTATAATTCATTTTCTAATGATTAAACTAATCTGTTATTGATGTGGGCGATCAACGACAAAGTATAAGTCCATAAATCGTATAAATACTTGTTTTTATTATAGAGCAGGTATCACAAAATTCAAAGCATGATTTTCCATAGCGAACAAAAAGCTACGACAGAATCTCAACACACATTGTGTTCATTTCGAAGCCCGCATTTTTCACAAGCAAGAAATACAAGCTTCGATGGGCAAATGTTAACCCAGTTAGCTCAACGAAGTTCAAGTTGTTAACACGACATGGTTCTACGTTGTTGACACGATATGATGTTAATCCGTCAACACGACATGGCTTAAAGCTGTTAAAGCGAAATGGTTCTAAAACGCTGCCGCCATACGGAGTTAAGTCGTTGACACAACTTAACAAAGCGCGTTCATGCGGCATGATTAAAATAGTTCAGCTCGGCATGAAATTAAGTCGTTCATATCAACCTAACCCATACCGCAAACGCAGTCCATGACGTTCATCATATCATATTGTATCGGCTCTCATGTCGTATAAACTGGAACATGGACGATTGTCATCATGTCGTGTACACAGGGAAAGACTCAAGTCGTTCCTTCTGGATGAACAGTTTGCATGCTACGTCATCATCATAATATTAGCAAGCCTCATTACGCGGAATGGTTACGTGTTGCAAAAGAAGCATACGTATGGATAAGGGGCGATGGTCACACGTGAGGCCAGCATGTTTGTAGCACCAGCCGTACTCATTCATATCGTCTACATGGCTTAAAAGATCATGTTGTTTCCATGGCGCAAGCCATAAGTTGCCACGACATTAGAATTTTCATGCCAAGTCCACGTGGCAGCATAAGGAAATAACAATTGACTTAACTAATACAAACCATTTCGCATGCACGTCCCAGATAATAGGATAACATTAATATATAAGGCACGTGTAGCATTCATGTGGATAATGTATTCTCTGGAAGCATGGGCCACTTGTTGGATAGCCAATCCGCAAATACTCCTACAGCCGAAGCATCACGAAATGATGGGCTTTACATGGCCACGTGGTAGCTACTAGCTTCTTTAATCATGTCGTTGAATCATTCTTCCCGTCCATGTCGTGTACCACGACATTAAAGTCATGCCGCATGGCTCAACGTTCAGTTGCTCAACTCATGCCGTAACAAATTCATTCTGTACCATGAGGCTCCATCTCGTGAAATGGAAAGCCACGTGTCGCAAGGAAAAATACCATGTCATGAGTGTCCATGTCGTTGCAATGAGGAGCATACTGTTCCTGTTACAAGCTCATGTCACAAGAAGTCATGTCGTTGGATACATGGTGAGTCATGCTGCAAGAACAATCAAGGCGTTACCACGACAAGCCCTTCATCCTGCCTAATCATACCTTAATCCAAATGGTGACAGCATACTTCAAAGCTTGTCATGTTAAGACGTATGTGATATCATGTCGTTCAAATGATGCTATATGCCGCGTGAGTCATGTCGTCCATAATAAAGCATGTCGGGAGTATCAATAATGGGCGACGGTGTACTTGAAGTCATGGCGACATGAGTCATGGTGAGATGAAGTCATGGCGACATGAGTCATGGCATTTTTCCTGCATAATTACAGAATTGCCACCGGGCCAAAAAATCACCTATAAATAACCCTCATAATTCACTTGTGGGGCGGGGGGAGGGGGGGGGGGAATTGATTAAAAGGAGGAGACTCCACCAAATTCAAAACTCACCTACAACTTCTCTAATGGCTACCGAAGATCTAACTACTCATCATCAACTTCAGAAGGATCAAATTCATGTTAATGATCATTGAAGCTACAAGATAAATCTCTCAAAGACCATTAATGTGATCTCGAATCTTCTCTAACTCTCTCTGAAACATAGATTGAATGCTAAATCACAATGGAATCTACGAAGATCATGGAAAAGGATCGAAGCGTATAAGTGATTGAAGATTCATCACAAAGCTAAAAGATCTCTTCATTTTCTTCGCCAAATTCAAGTGAAGTTAGATCATAAGGAGAGAAAAAGAGAGAAAAGATTGTAATGAGGGAAAATTCTATTTTGTAAGCTTGAATATTATAATGAGAATTGATTAGAAGTGGATGTAGATTCATATTGAATCGAACCACTATAAAAATTCCTTTGTGTTCTTACTTGTTTTTATCCGTTCATTTTGTGACTACGTGGTTCGATATTCTTACCGAATTGAGGAAGTGTAACTTTTACACCTTTGGTGTTTGATCCCAAATTTTTAGCAAACAATATAAATTTAGAAAATCTTAAAGTCCTTAAAGCTAACTAAACAACAACTCTACATTTTAGTCACTTTAAATGCTTTAAAACAGCACTCCCAACCACTTTAAGATTCAGCTATTCATGCTTCTTTTCTTGGAAATCAATCCTTGAGTTGCCCCATTCAAATGAGGCAGTCCAAAAGATTATAAACACAATCAAATAGGGTCAGACTTACTAGTCTGGTATGAGTATAAAACATTTTGCATATATAGTAAAAGACATAACGGCATGCTTTTTACATGTATATTCAAATATCTTGGCATATCTTTCTTTGATACCTGAGTGTACATGAGTATATATGGGTTAAACATAGTTCATGATTAAATGAACATAAGTACAAATATATACATAGCAACAAACAATATAAATGAAAGCGAAGCATACAATCACAATCCTGTCATTGAAATTGAATATCCAATTTCCAGCCCTCCCCTAAATGGTTTGTTCCATGACTTGAACTTTAAGTAAATCTACAACACCACCTAGGACTTGACATTTTACAGATTTTAATGGTCATATTTCCTCATATTGGACACAAAAGTGCACACTGTTTGGGTCCTCCAATTATTTGTTACCCCAGCACACTAAGGCCGATAGGGCTTAAGCAATCCATGTGCATACTTGACATCCTACTTGATGTCAAGTAGATCAATGCAAACCTAGCGGCAAGCACCTATCATGACCCTTTTTCCTTATTTATAAGTTAGGTTTGAGATTCTTATTCACCCAACATTTTCCCCAGCACCCCGCTATGTGCATGATTTCTCTATGTTCCTGGTCATTCCTTATTGCATGAATCCACGATTTTATATCATAACATGTATACATTTCATGCAAAAATCATAGTATACAACAGATGCAAGCATTTGACAACCACGCATATTCAATTAATTAACACAACTATATATTCAAACAAACTTTTAATCTAGTAATAGGGTTAAACATCCATTCTCTAAACTAGTTTATAATAATACCTTCTTTAATCCCAAATTTAATAGCTTAAATATCATTTGTATACTGGAAAGATTATACTATCTCTGCATCAGAATTTATGTGCATATGTTGTCGCATAAATATGGTTAGAGGTGTTCTTAGGATACCTCCCAACCCTTAATTTGTCCTCACTAAATTCCGTCATATTAATATGTGGATTTAGCTCAGAAAAATTGGTAAGAACAAATGGAACGGCCCAAGAAACTTTTATTGCTCCAATTGTTTTTTATATAAGAATAAACATAAGCATAAATCTTCTTATTTATGCTGCTTATCCCTATTTAATCAAACCTACTGCACAACAATGCAATAATATTTTAACAACCATTTTCATTAAATTTGCAGGATTTTTAATTCACAAAAACATCAATATCAATTAGTCCTTATCATGAGAATATATTTTTATAACCAAATCTTGCAATTTCATATGCATATCAAAATATAAGTGTATTAGAAGCGGCTGCCTTTTTTAGGTCTTGTTGCCATAAAAACGAGTCATACTCACCAACATTCTTTCTCCTAAATTTTCCAATTCGTTTCTTGTTTATTTCTACTGCTCCATTATTGCTTGATGCTTCAGAGAAAATCAGAATGCCATAATTTTTCTTGAAATCATGCTTATACACAGCCTTTATTTGAGTAGAACTTATATTACATTTTTAAACTTTTTCCTGGGTGCTATTTAGACCATCCATATATTTAAATTGCCTTAAAATTTTGATCCAGCCCTATTCATATATTTTTTTGGGATTTTAAAATATATATAAACTGATTCATACTTAATACCCATACAAACATTATATTTTCCAATTAACTTGCATATCACAAAACATCTATGTGCACACACAACATCATCACTTACTTACTTATACTGAGAGGATTTAATTAAAATAATTATAAAAATAGGTTGTAATCTAGGGTCATCATAAATTACTACTCCCGGAAGAAGTGAGAATTCTTTTCCCGGGAGGAGAAGTGGTCCCGGGAGAAGAAATCCGTAACTTTGTCCAAATCGCTGCAGACTTTCATGAGCTTGTACTCGAGTTGCGATTACTTCGATGGTCATGAAGTCGTCGGTGGCTGTTTTGTCAAAAAGTGGGTCAATAATATTTAACCATTTATTTATTATAGCTAATTTATTTAAACTATTTTCATATTACTTTAACTATTCATATTTTATAGCTATTTCTGATTAAACCATTTTATGTTAATTATTTATATTTCATAACAATTTTAATTAACTATTATATTTTAAATTTAACCATTATATTCATATAATACTTTTTAAATAAAAAGTCCTTTTTCAATCTGGATCGTTTAAGTTTGAATTATTTGACTACAAAGATGCCATCGAAATAATTTACGACTTGGATATCAAAGATTAAATTTGAAGTTTTGATAATGCATTATCTTTTAATACAGAAATTTGATCTGAAAATTTAATTCAATATTGAATTGATTTGTGAAAAACCATAATGAAAATCAATGTTTGAACTAAATCGACTTATAACATAAAATACGATGTCTATTTAAATTTGAGTATTCCATATATCGAGTTACTTGTACAATTCACTTAAGTAAATTTAACTGCATAAGAATGTTAGCCTTGAGTGGAGTGTTAAGTTTTACTTTATGCTTCATTCCACCCGAGTATTTTAGTACTTTGAAGATCTTTATTTTCGAAGACGAAACGACGTTGAAGACGTTATACACTACTATGCTATTTCCGCTGCATTATTGGTATGTTATATTAAAGTGTATAACTATGATATTGTAAAATGAAATCAAGTGATCTTTTTAATAGTTTCATAAACTGTTTATGTTATTATTATATTTTATCGTTCCGCTGTGAGATTATGTGTAGTCTTTAGTTCATTTCCTTCTTATTTTCTTCTTGTATCAAAACCATAAAAATAATGCGTCATTTTAGAATGGTTTGAGTTGGACATATGTGGTTTATTGTCGATTTTAACTATCGAAAATGTATATTTTTATGTCATTTAAAAATCTGATATATCAAATAAACTCTCTTTATTCAAATCGCTCATCCACAAATATTAGTAAATCTTAATATCATTTAAAACTAAAAGTTCAACAAATAAAGTTTATTTACAGGTTTGCTCTTCATCAACTAATAATACAAACAAGAATTGAAATGAACAAAAATTCAATATTGTGATTTCAAAATAAAAATTCAATCATCTTTACATGATTTCAACAAAACAAAAATATAGCTAATCGTCAATGTAAATCATTTCCTTTTGAATTATTAAAAGACATTGTTAACATGTACGGCTGTATATCGGACATGACAGTCCGGTATCCGGCTCGGTCTGAGACTAAGGTGTTCGGTCCGTGTCTGTACGATTCTCCTATAGGACAGGACAAGGACACACCATCGTCCAGTCCGATCCGAAATGTTTGAGGTTTTTCTATTGTCCGTCCGTTGTTCGACCCGTGTCTGTCCGTTATTCGGCCCGTGTCCATCCGAAATCCTTATAGGACAGGACTAGAACACACCTCCATCCGTTTCGGTCCGACCCGTTTACAATAACATGGATTTTTACAAGACCGTTACACGTCGAATATGAACGCACAAATTACTCAACCATCAAGGCGGATAGCTCCAAGAGATGGTCAAATCGCTCGATAATCGAGTATGGACGATAACTCAAGGCCACGAACCAACTCAGATGGAACATTGGAACTAGATAGGTGTGAGAATGCATCGGAGCAAAGCCTAGACCAACATGCTTCTAGGACCTCAAAAAAAATCAAATCGAGATGAGCATGCGAGCGGTAAAGTAATTCATGCAAGCGAAAGCAATGGATTGGCATACGTCAAGGAAGGAGAAATAAGGAAAATAAATGGAGGGGATCGGGTTTGATCGATTCACCGAGTTGGATGAACCTAATTCGATACCGATCCAAAACTCCAAATGTGAAAGATCTGACCCATACTAAAAGGACTTGGTGGCCATTTTCAAAGCTCAACTTCTTTTCTTTACGTTCATACTAATAAGAAATGTAACTGTAATCTATTAGCATAATTAAAAGATTACAACGAATGAACGTAAATCATGATATCTCAAATCAGTATAAAATCTGTGTTCAATCGTCAATGCCCATAGTGTGGTGTTGTTCACACCTCAAACCACCACATTTTCGTTTGACTATTAACGACCGAACCCCCTTCACATTACTAGCCATAAACGACCACCAAACAGAAGTTTTAATTTTAAGGGATTAGTTAATGGTCGAACGTTGCGATGACCAAAAGACGAAAATGGAATGTGAATACCACCAAACTTTCTATGTAATATTTTTATATATGCGAAATATGATCTTCCAAGCAACTTCCAAGATACTGAGTTCCCAAGCATGGTAAATAGAAATAGCCAAAATTTCAGCAACAAAATAAACTCGTCATAAATGTGATGCAGTGCAGTCTCGCCACGAATGGTGGTACCATACGGCACCAAAAAGGACTCAATTCAACATAATAATAATAAAGTACATGATAATTTCCAGAATGATGCACACTCCCCTCATCTGTAATAATCTCAAAGCCGGCCAGATCTCTAAAAGAAAAAGCATGAAAAATAGTTATATACAGTGAGACACTTGCAAGAAATCAATAAGCTAAAGAAGTTTCACTAACTTAACATTGAAAAGGTTTTACTTTTATAACATTAGTGTAAAGCGTGAATTCATGCACCTAATATCCAAAGATATTTATAATCCATTCTAAGTTTTGCATTTTCGGTGTTTATTACAAAATATAATGAAGTAGAAGAAACGATCTACTACTCTTAGCCATTACTATCACATCTGAAAACACAAAAAGCAAATTTATTTTGTATTGCATGTTTTCAAAATAAATTTATTTTGTATTGCAAAATCGTCCATGATAACTTTATATTTCTTCTCCTCTCTCTTCTTACTTTATAGTGTACACTGAAATCACACAACATAAAATCATACCAAACAAACCCTTTTTATTTGATTAATTTTTTTAATAAATGGTTGTGTTGTAACTTGTAAGCGCAAAGATCTTAATACGCACACTTTCTCAAGCTGATTGGCTGGTGGTTGTATAACCCCATTGATGGATAATCCAGAAGGGGATGATGGTGAAGAGTTTATATCGATAATGAAGTTCCATCAATGAATAAAAGTGTGCAATGAATAAAAGTGTGATGAGGACACCCCAATTTTTTCTTTCTATTACCACAACTAAAAAATACCACAAAAATAACTCTTTCACTTTTCCTAATACCTCACATTAAAAAATAGGCTATCATCATTTATCCATATTTCTCCCTCTCAGCTTCAATTTATTTGTTCTCTCTTTTGAAAACCATGTATTTAACACCGATCATCGTGAAATCGTTCAACGCCGTTACTATCGAAGAAGAAGAAAGCTGCAGATGCATCGTCGTCTCAACCCCAGTCAACTAAATCAAGTAAGTTATAAACCCTAATGCGTTTTAATTTTTTATTTGTGGTAATAGGAAGAGGAAATTGGGGTGCCCTTAGCCCCACACTTCAAAAATTCAAAAGGAGAACACGGAAATCATGTCCATTGAATTTTCTTTATGAATGAATAGATAAAGAGACAGAGATAATATAATGTTTTAATGTATGCACATCATAGGGTGGCCTGAATCAAGCCACGCAATACACTTGAATAGAAATTTCTCCTAAAGAGACATTACTATTGGGAGCAATAGAGCAGCAACTTCAACTTGTAGTGACATAAGACTACTATAACTGTTGCTAAACTACGAAAAAGTCAAATAATTTTAGGGAATTAAGCGTATAATCAGTTTTAAAAATAAAAGATAATTTTAGGGATTAATGTAAAACATGTTTCTGAGAAGACACTCGTGTGTATCAAACTTGAAATTAGGGATGAAACAAAATTCCTAGTGGACAACATTGGATCGCACCACGATGTTTTTCCTACAAATCTTATACACCGGCACCACATGTCCATCCATGACATATCCTCCTCAACTACTCCTATAGAATAAGAACTAAAATTCTACAGAATTGAAGACTAGTGCCCATAAACAAATCTTATATATACATATCTGCAACAATGAAATATGATCGTTCCTTTCCAATACTTTATATCATGAGCAATAATCTTCAACTCCTAAGTATTTTAGTCATTATTCAATGTGAGTATTTTAGTCATTATTCAATATGTATGGCCTTTGCTTCAACGAAAGGTTGTTAATGTGTATCCAAAATCCAAATAAGTACACTTAAACACTACCTGTTAACCGTAAGTCATAAATTTTCGGACGTCAAGCATAATAAAATCGAATGTTATTGTTAACTATACATGTTTAAGAACACAAACTAGAAAAAACATGTTTAGATTGCAGATCCAGATGTCTTAGGTGCTTTCGATTTCACTTAGTTGACCACATATTGCTTAATAAGAATATTCAATCTTTATCTCTAACCAAGTATTCAGAAATAGAACACTTGCTAAGTGAAAAAATGTTAAGCACTTGTAAATTGCTTGCTCATTTTATATTGCTTATTCAAGTGTTGAATGCTCAATAATAATTAATTCACTTTATGTCCTTACATATGTAAAATTATTTTAGCTGAAGAATATACCAAAATTTCAAACAATAGAAAACACAAGCTATCGAAATTTAAACTATGAAAATCCAAGATTTCAACTTTGTAAATCAATCTATTTTTAATGCAATTTTGAAATTCCCTTTAAATATATCAATTTAACAGAAAATAAAATTTTGAACGTATTAATTTGGAATATAACAGTTGAATTTTAAAAAATTTAAATAATTAATAGCCTTCCAAATTGATAAACTTACACTATTACATTTTATACTCATGCTTTCCTAAACTTTAAATCCTAAAAAAAAAATTAAATTATCAAATTCCGAAATGATAAATGTACTTTTATTCTAATCCAAATATTTGATATTAATCATTATCAGAAATAACTATATAAGTATAATAAAAAGTTTTAAACATTTAAACAACTACGCATTCAGTAATTAAAAACTGCCAGTATTCAGCATTCAACTCTGTGCATTTGAAGCAAACGAAGCCTAATATTCATGACCCCTAAAAGGCTCCAAATGCTTTAATATCCGAACAAAACTAAAATTTAGCATATACACCACATTATATCAGTCTTATGGTTTCATAAACTTGATGTTTATGGTTTAAGATGGTTGGGAAAAAAGGATGATTCTAATAAAAGACTGAGATTCGAATTGACTAGCTTATTTCTACACTTGAATTTTTAAGTTTGGAAATAAATATCAACTTTTATCATTTTTTTTTTTTTTTTGTAGAAAGCAAGTTCGAACAAAAATATAGTGACCCTACCACAACTATAGATAAAAATATATAGGCAACAAACATATTTTTGAAACTCACATATTTTATTAAATGCAGCAACATCACAACTCTGGATGTACTCGCTTGCTGGCTCTACAGTGAGTTGTTCCTCGATAAGGTCATCCACAGAGACGAGATCATCAACAATTGTCATCATTATCTGCAACTTTTTGATGCCAAAACCAACAGGAACAAGTTTGGCTGTGTATTTACAATGCAAAATAACAAATTATACAAAAAGATGTATGTGGCGTCAGAATAAAAATTAATCACTACTGCACAAAAAGACATACAAGCTCCCCAAAATAACCCTTCCTTTTTTATGCTTCTAACCGTTTCTTCAAGCAACTTCATGTCTGTTTCATCATCCCACGGTTTTACATCCAGCAGAACAGAAGATTTCCCAGCTGTGAAAAAAAAGAAGGAAAAATTAAGCGTTAGTTGAAAATTAAGTACAGACACCTAGGTGTAGCTCAGTCACGAGCAAATATCCTTGGTCATAGCGTAAATTAAAGTTTTTACTATTAATTGATGGTTCTTCCACATGCTATATTTTATAAATCTTACATTCTTTCTTTTTCGCAGAAGCTTTGACAGCAGCTGCACGCTCCTCAGCCGCTTTCTTTTCCTCTTCAGTTTCCTCACCAAAGAGATCAACATCACTATCGTCATCTTCCGGAGCAGAGGCCTAATATGTTTTCAATATGATAGTGAATAACAAGATAAGTCATCAACTATATTAATAGAAAGATACCACGGCATAATGGATATGAATCCTTCATCAAATCATGAATAAGTCTAATAAAATGAATCCTGCTAGGGTAATGTAAAAATCCCAAAAGATAAATGGTATTTGCAAATTATACAAATGAAAATAAACCGTTATCAAGGGAAACTGATTTTTTTTTTTTTTTTTCAAAACAATCCATACAAATTAACATTTAGACTATGTGTTTAGAAGCTCCTTTCAAATTGATATGAGATTGTTGGCGATCAAAGTTACATCCTCAATTACATCTCCTCATAATAATACGGATTGTTTCTTATTGGAAAATAACAACCAAACTATCAAAGAAAGGTCAAGGATTATGCTTTTGATATGTTAAATACCAATAGTTCAGGTTAAGATCATATGAAAGATAAACTAGTTAAAGGTTTGCAACTGGCAGGTATGATTCACAATCCAAGATCAGATTATTCTTTTTGGAAAGTTGATGTCTTGTAATTATATAGAACATCTTCCTCCAAAAAAATTTGAAATTACAGCCACCCAAATCAAATGTGATTATATATGCTAAAGCTGTAAATGTAATTGTAACAGCTAGAAAAGATTTATAACAAAAAAAAAAAAAAAAAAAAGTTCATTGTATGCTTTATTTCCAGACGACTCTTTATCTATATTGATATGGCAACTCAGGTCAATAGTAAAGGCAAGGTTCAAAATACTGTTTTCTGTTTCTGTTCCAGGCATAAAACAATTCAAAATTTCGATTCCGTAACAAAAATTGTGCTTTAATTCATGTTTGCGAGTTATAATACTCTAGTTATAGTACTCTCTTTGGAACGCCAACATAAATGTATAATACAAGTTGCACCTCCATCGGAAATTCCTCCCTTTACCATAGGTCGTTGCAATTTTTCTTTTTTTTTTCTTTTTCAACACTTGTTGCCGTACAGTAACCCAAAACGATATATTATGGTTTGACACAATAAACAATATGAAGTTATATATAATTTCTAAATAAAATTATATAGATTAAAATTAAATAATTTATTGAACCCCAATTTATGCCCCTAAAACATTTTTTACAAGTGCAGCCCAATTTAAATTAATTTTACTGGCATTAATTGTATAAGCAAAATAATGTTCCCCTGAAATAAATGTGCAATTAGGTATTTTCGCTCATTTGAAAACTCAGTTTTGATTTTTTGCTCGTTTGAGAACTCAGTTTTGATTTTCGCTCATTTGAAATTTTCGTGGTTTCAGCCTATTTCTCAAATTTTGGAAGTTTCGCTTTTAGTTTCGGTTCGATTTCAGCATGGTAAGACAATTAGATATTTTTTTAATTAAAATGAGTTGATAAACTACAATAAACTAAACCTTAACTAAACTGAAAAACCTCAAAATCCTAATCATCTATTCAATTACTTAATTCTTTTTATTTTCAAAGTACCATGATATACTAACTTCCAGTTCATTAAGGCTATGTAGGCCCAAACCCAAAAGGTTTCACCCAGATAAATAAAACTGACTGGGCTTGTCAACTCAAATATGTGGTTCTCAATTGACGTCACCTCCTCTTCTTGTTTCCAATCAACTCAAATACGTTGGCTTTCAGATTTAGTCAACCAAAAAGTAAAGGCATTTTAAAACAACCAGCGCAGCGACAAAAATAAATGAAAATTGACTTGATTTCACGTCCTTAGTTCAAGCGAACATCGATTCAAGTACTCGAGACTGCAAAAGACCCTTGATCTCAGCTGAGGTAAGTGTTATTTGAATTTCATTTGGTTTTTCTTCTTTTTTTCCACTTTCTCGATTTTTTTTCACCGTCTCCTCGAGATCATGAAAATGTGTGAATTGAATTTTTTTTCTTCTAACAAGCAAATTAGTTTGTGCAAACCAGAATCAACGCCCAGTTTTGGACCTTGAACTTGTGTGCAACATGGATTAGTGCATGACAAAGAAGAAGAAAAAACCACGTAGTAGACGTAGATCATTTAACCCACAAAATATGTAGCAAAATTCTGGATTTATCAACTGCATGAAGCGCAATTTAAGCCTTCAAATCATTCAGACCACTTCTTTCTCATTTATTACTCATGCCTGAATCAGAAGGGAGAAAAAAAAACATTGCTGCTGATTTCAAGAGAGCTTCGCCACTACAATATCAACTTCAAAAGAAAGTGGTTTATCAACAGGTAACCATGAATTTTCTGTTTATTTGTAATTTAAATTTGTCATCGCTAAGTTATTATAGCCAAAATTTGATTGCCTGTCATGTGAACCTTGTACGAAAGCATGATATGCGATATGTTTTTGGAAAGTGATTTTGAGATTGACTGAGTTAAAATTAAGCCTAGCTCTTTTTGACGCCTAGGGCTTTTTTGGGCGCCTTGAGCATGACTTATGCTGTTTTACAGCAAAAAAAAAACTGTACTGATTTTTTTTAAAAAAAAAAAAACTGCACCGATTTAAAAAAAAAACAAAAAAAAACTGAACTTGTTAAAACTTAAAAACAAAAAACAGCATTTGTTCAACACAAAAAATTGCATTTGTTCCAAAAAAAAAGCATTTGTTCAAAATTTCAAAAAAAAAAATACTGCATTTTTTTCTTTTAAAAAAAATCTGCATTTGGTTAAAAATAAACAGCATTTGTTTAAAAAACTGCATTTTTTCAAAAAGAAAAACACGACACTTACTTTGTTTAACGAAAAACAGATGCTGTTCAAAGAAGGAAACGAGAAAAAAAAACTTACAGAAGAAAAAGCTTCTGAAGGCTCGAGCTGCAGTCAGATAAGATTGAATTGGATGAGAGTAATTTTGCTGTTGATTTGCTTGTTCGATGTTGTGTCTTCGATGGCCGCTCTCTTTTTTTTTTTTTTTTTTTTTGTTCGACGTATGAAATTGAGTCAAAACCACAGCCGGCTAACCCTAATACGTTCGAAGTGGGCTGATTTTGGGCCTCAAAAGGAAAAAAAGAAAAAAAACCTAGCTGAAGCGCGCTTTTCCAGCTCAGCGCTTTTTCATCGCCTTGCCGCCTCGAGCACTTTTCCAGCGCCTCAAGCACGACGGGCGCCTTGAAGGTCAGAAAAGCCTTAGGCTGGCGCCTAGGGCTTTTTGGCGCCTAGGCGAGCGCCTTGACTACACTGGTAATTAATTTTGTTTGTTTACCTTCTTCCCCAATTTTTACAATATTTTTTCATAAACCTAGATCCAAAACGAAAATTTTCAGATGTTCCTGTCGGTCAACACCGAAACCGGAACGGAATTGCTGGCATTCCAGCGTGTCAGCCGGAATTTTGAACCTTGGTAAAAGTTCAAATTTTAGAAAGACTAAAATATTAGCTCCTTGGTAAAAGGTACGGAATTGCTGGAGTTCACATATAAATGATAAAACCAAACTTTGATATCAATCAATAGCCATTAGTGCAACTGTATTTGTATTCATTAGCATTGTACTAGAAAAAAATAGAGTATTAGAAAGAAACAGAAACAATGCAACAACACATGACATTAAGCATGTGTAAATATTCATCATTAAATTACCGTATCTGCAACAGCAGGAGATGCGGTAGCTTCTGCTGGAGCAGCACCTTCAATTTTAACTCCTTTCCCCTCCTCGGTCACGCCACTGCATTACCCATAACATCAGAATGTCGACTTTTATTTGCATGCAAAGTGCAATTTGAGTCTCAAGAAAATAACCTGATTCTAATGAGGGCATCAATGTGTTTGAACCATCTAGCAACATTGACATGCTCGGACGAAGGCAATGAATGAAACGCTGAATAAACAGCCAAGTCATCCTTTGAAGCTTGACATCTAGAATAACATCATATATGAAAAATAGATTATTCGAACTACACGTGTGACAATATAAAGTAAGCTATACGATATAGAAACTAACCCAGAGATATAACTACGAGTAAGAAGGTACTCATCAAGTTTCTTCAAACCAGCTGCTGAGTTAACAGCATCGAGTGCTACAGTCATTTGTGCTAAATTTGAATACCTTAATATCCTGGAAATTCAAAGCTCGCTGTCAAATTTTATTCTTCGTTTTTATTAACTGTTAATTGCTCATGCACTTGTAGCAGAAAATATTTCACTGGACATCTAAAATTAAGCAATAATTTTGAGCATTGCTAATATAGCACCACCGCATTAATCACCTAATTTGACTCAAGTTTTCAATGGCATCAAAACACCACCGCTCTTCATTGCAGTCGGCAACCTGGTGCCGTTAGTAATGAAGAAATATCATATATTTTCTGTTCAAACCGCACCAAGTTGTTGATCGTAACAAAGAGCGGTACAAATTCTAGTGCCGTTAGAAAACAGGGATAAAATATAGGTGATTATTGAGATGGGAATAGTCTCACTCACTGGTAAACTCAGCTAATCATGAGTTATTTAATAATTCATTTTCTTGGATTCATGTTGCAAGTTATAGGTACAAGAGAGAAAGAAAAGAATCCATCTATTTACATCTTGTTAATTGCTTTATGCGTCCACATTTAATATCGAAACATCTATTTCAATTTTACCCCATAGTAATTAATTAGATATTCAACCTCTGTACTTTTGTCTACATAGTACAAACTTCGTCTTCATTGAAATTTTGAAATGGAAGCTTCATATTTTCATTGAGGAAGTGATGGTTTCACAACAAACCCTTGGCAGTTAAATTAGGTGCCTACCAAGGTACTAAATTCCGTCCGGCATGCCGGAATACCGGCGTTTCCATTCCGTTTCCGGCATGGGCCGGACCGAAATATCGTCAAAATCCCGTTTCTGGATCTAGCGAAGAAGAAAGTCGAAAAATAAGCTGGCCGTATGAAAACCGAATAGAAGGAAACTGAAAATTTCAGAATTGCCTGGAATAAACAATCAGTTTCAAGCAGTGCTTATCAGAATTGAATTTGGATTGAGTTTCTAAATTAATCGATTTCGAATTTATTCGAGATTTGATTTTTCTCCATTGAATTTTGGTGAATGTCGGACATGATTTGGTATGGGCTCGATGTAGAAAGAAGGCGGTCGAGGAAAAGGAAGAGAAAGAAGTAGCGTTTTCTTTAGTTGAGAGGGTTTTAACTGGATTGGGCTGTGTGGGCTAATAATGCTGAGACATAATAGTTTATGTAAATAACTTCTGTAAGATACACGGTTAACATCGAGTCAGCATCAAAAATATACTTTGCAGTATTGGCATAAACATTGTACAAAATCATTTTGTAGGCTTGAATGTTGATTGGTTACAAAAATATAACGAAATTTATAAACCGGAATTAAAGCGGAATTTCCGGAATATCCGGAACGGAACCGAAATTTCAAAATTATGTGAACACCGGAACGGAAAGCGGAACTTTGAACCTTGGTGCCTACATCATTTTATGAACTAGAAAAGTGAATGCACTAGAAAGTAAATGGCAGATTCTATTCATACATAAAAATTGATATACATGCACCAGAAATTGTACAAAAGTAATAGAACATCATTTTCTACATAATATACACCAAACTGATCGCAAAACTATCCTTAATTTGAAATAAAATAGAACACACATGTCATTTTAGTAACTTCCTCTATCATGCATTAATCCAAAATAAGGTTCCCAAATTTATTTTCATAAATTTTAACTTCTAAATTCAAATACAGTAAATGGAATTCAAATTATTTAATCATCTATAAATAGCAAAATTTAAATTAATTACCGAATATTTAAAAGGTTACAATATTTCAATGTTCACATTAAACTTATACTTGATATAGTTTATAATAATTTAAAACTTCAATGGTATGTTTAATTAAAAATGATCTAAAATTTAATGTTTATATTTAATTTGAAGTGAAAAATGCATTGACTATGCCTGAATATAGTAAATAAATAGTACTCCCTCCGGTTCATAATTTAATAGGGCTTTGCACAAGAATTAAGAAAAAAAATCAAATGACACTTTACCCCATGCCCACACTTTTTACGTCTGCCAACTACTATTTCTGTTCCCATCAACCACTTTTTACATTTTCATGCATAAAAAGGGTCCGGCTATTCGCACCCCGTTGTTTTCTCTTCACCCCCCAGCTAAAATTTTAGAATTTAATTTCTAAATTTACCCTTTTAACAACTAATTAGACAACTTATCTAATGTTGTACAATGGTTAACTTAAAATTCAAAATCAGCATTGTACATGATCTTTTAAAAAAAAAGATAGAAATTAAAAATAATGACTAAAAAATAAAAATAATGATTAAAATTTTATAAACCGTACAATCGGCGATGTGTACCATTACGATACCGAAACTTTCGAAGTATACAGAAATTTCAATCAACAACACTGTCTACAAATGTTAATTTATTCAATCAAAATTTTAAAAGGAGAGAGCAGTGGAAATAAATTGCAAGTTGGAAAGTAGAAAAAAGAAAGAAAGCAGTGAGAATGATAATGTAGTAAGGGCATTTTCGTATTAAACTGGGGTGGGAAGAGAAAATGCTGGGGTGCACATTTTATTTTCTAATTAGTGGGGGGTGAAGAGCAAATTATGGGGTGTTAATAGCCGCACCCGCATAAAAAATACTCATAAAGTAGTTTTAGGTTTCTATCATTTATTATGGGTTAGGGATAAAATTGGAATAACAAGCTTAAACATTCTATATTTTAAAACAAAACAAACTTATTAAAACATTTTACTTTATGAACCGGAGGGAGTATTTGATTGATAAAAGAAATTTAAATTTAATTCAACAGATAATGCCTTGAAATTTTGTTACTTTATGAAAGAAATTAGGCTGATTATACCAAGAATTTGTGATTTTTTAATATTGATTTATATTTATATTTTCTTAAATAGAGGCATTTTTGTCAAGCAATCAATGGTGAATAAACAGATTTTGCCAAATTAAATTGAATTGTAAGAGATCCAATGATAGGATGTGAAAAGTAAATACTGGGAAAGGAAAGATTGGGATGTGAATGTTGGCAAACGTCTGGAATGAGAATTGACGGGCTGAATGAAAATTGACAATATGAGCTCAACCGCTCCCCATTTGAAACGACAAAACGTTGCTCCTTCGCAAACAAAATTGTATAAGCTGTAAAAGTAGCTACGGTCATACTAATGAGAGACTTTTTTTTTTTTCCGCGGTTGTTCGTTGAAAGCCCTATAACGATGAAAATTCAAACTTACCATGCTAAGCAGTATTACACTAAAAAAAAATTGTAGGATATTTATCAAAAAATTGAAACTTTTCTGACAACTTACTTAAAACTTAGACCCTAAAATATCTTCGTTGAATTAAAATCGGTACTCTATAATCATACTACAAGGCTCAAGATATAAGTTGTGAAGAAGAAAACTGAATTTCGAACCAAACGCATAGATTAAAACCTGAGTGACAAGGTGACGCAAAATACTATAGATCTAAATAGAAGTGGAAAGGAGTTTAGATTGGATAAAAAAGTACCTCTGGATCTGTAGCTTAGGGCAAAGGAAAGTGAAGTTGGTTGCGAAGTCGGAATGGAGGCTAATCGAGTGTTTTATAACGACTCAGCTGATTTATTATCCGCCCCACATGGAAGATCTAACGGTTAAAGCGAGTTCAATATCTGCAAATAGAATAAGGCTGCTTTCTCATGTAAGCAAAGAAGGCACGCGGAGCATAAATATTCAGACCAAAATAAATGTGATGCAAAAGTGAGATATATCAGTATCAATACCCAGGGTGTGTTCGATGGTTCAAAATAGAACCGTTGTGTCAGGGACGCATCCATGACACAACGGTTCGTTTTGAACCGTTGTGCCAACGGCTGGAATTTCCAGCCATTGGACCCAGACGTGCCCGACGCATCGAGTCCCAATGGCTGCAATTCCAGCCTATAAATCTCTCTCCTCCCTCCCCACTCCTCCCCCCCCCCCCTCCTTTTTTCTTCCCCACTTCACTTTTGCTTCCTTCTCGTGCTTCTCTGCTCTCCAAGCTATTGTAGCTTCGGTTCGTATTTTATTTCTTTTAACACATTTCATTTATTTAGTGAATTCTTTTTTTATTTTTTTGGTTAAATGGCACACTTACCTCTGCTTCTGGGTCTTCCAGCTCCGCCATTGTTGTATGGCCTCAGGATCGAACTGAGACTTTCATATTTGTCTAAACAATATCCATCTTCGAGGAACAAACAGATTTCTGACCGTTGTGCAGACTGAATTCAACAAGATGTTCGATGAAGATTTCACACAGACCCAAATGAAAAACAAGTGGGATAATCTGAAGAGGGTCTGGATTTCTTGGAATGAGCTTCTACATATTCCAGGTGGTTTTTGGGATGTTGCGCATGACCACTTGGCTGTTCAGATGATTGGTGGCATGGACCTGCACGCTTATATCAGAGGTTTAGGAGACAGTCTCCAACGAAGTTCCGGGAGCAAGACCAGCTTTTTAGGGGATGCATAGACATAGGCACCTGCAGTTACCATATTCCCGCTCCCCCACAGCCCTTCACTGTAGCTGATGCGGCTATGTACCGCGATTTTATGAGTGGAGGGAGTCCCCCACCGGTTTAGTCTGCACGGAGACAGTCGTCGCGCGCCACATCTAGCAGGGTACCTCCTCCAGAGCCAGCCTTCGTTCAGACAGATCGTTTCACCGCTGCAGTGGAACTAACCTATGTTATTATGTCGACCGTTACTGTTGTCAACAAGTGGGAGATCATTAAGATTTTTCGTCTCGACCGGGCTGTTATGGAGGTGGTGCAGACATTACCTGATCATGAGTTGTTGGGTTACATGAGTTATCATCTTACGAGATTCCGCCAACGTTAGTAGTTTGTTGTATTTATTCGTTTTATTTTTATGCAGTGAACTGGTAGGTCTTATTATTATGTACTGAACTGTTATGAAATATTATTATGTAGTGAACTGCGATATTTGGTTAACTGTGTTATTATGCATTAATTATATTATTATGTTTTAATCATTAATTAATTAATTTACAACATAAACATAAAATACTCCGCTTAAATTCTCCGCCCAAATTCTCCGTTAACGCGCCAAACACATTCTCCGCTAACTTAAATTCTTCGTTATAATACTCCGCTCAAATGGTCCGCTTCCGCTTGCGCCAAACGCACTCTTATATTTAAGCGTAAACTTTTGAACCAACAGTAAAATTCAAAAATTGCAATATATATATATATATATATATATATATATAAATCAAATTTTGCTTTTATAATTTATAAACATAAATTAGACAAAATGTGAGGCGGGTTCTAAAGCACCCATATTTTATAGCACTCATTTTGTCGCTCAACACAAGCCACTAATTTATTTATTTTTTAAAATAAATGGGTACTTTATTAAACAAACAGCAATGAGTACAAGTAGATACAAACAACAAATACTATACAAACAAATTAAACCAACTCAATCAACATAGCCGAACAAGACAAAGACCCACATGCTTCTCAAAACTAAAATTTAAATGAAGGTACCCCACGTGAGCAAAGCAACTTCGTCTTTCCAAATATTCTCCTCAAAATCGAAGAGTCGTGACAAAAATTGTAATAGCCCGCATTTTTGACTGTTCAGATCGACAATGATCCTCAAATGTCGACTAAAACAAATCGAAAATACAGATTGTTATTGGGATTAAAAAATAAGAAAATAAAAAAGAAGAAAACAATCACAGAATCTCACGGCGAAAGGAATAAATATAATAAATAAATAGAAGTTCGTAAGGCTATTAAACATACATTTGACTATACATTTACAACGACTATCAGAGTTAATTAACATACAACATACCAATATATGAAGCGGAATAATATAAATGAATACGTCAGTCAAGTTCTATTTTCATCTTTATAACGGTGGCTTCGTTAACTGAAAAACTGACCCAAGCACAAACGAAAAGACAAACACTCGGATCAGAACTAAAATATTTTCATATCAGTTAAATCAAAATTTTGTGATAATATGAGTGCAATAACTTAAGAGATGTTATGTGAATTTCCATCTCCTAAGGATTCGTTAAACTAGAAACTATATAATACAATACACTATTATAATAGTGTCTATGGTTAAATATACTATTGAAAATAGCGTAAGCGGGATTACCATTATTACCCTTACATTGTTTAAGTCTATACAGATTCCGTAAAGTCCATCGTAAACTAGTGGCTATCAGAGGGCACTCCATAGGTACGGTACAAATCAAAATCGTAGGAGGCTCGATCAGGATAATATGATAAAGCACACGAGGAATACCCACGATATGATTCTGCCGATGCAAACCCAGACTGGTAGTAACGCATAGCCGCAACTACCACTCACCTCGAACAACAATCCCAAAATCAAGGGTGACCACCAATCAAATCACAAAGTAATAAATATAGTTCGAAGAAGTGCGTCTGATAGGAGGTGCGACCTCACTTAATCACGGTATAACACGTGTTTTAGTCATTTTAATTATGACCTAAAGGTCAAGGACATCCATCAACGTTTTCTTACTTCATTCCAGTAGCGTTCACCAAACTAACCTATGTAATAACCCGGAAATTTAAGCCAATTTAAAATTTTTATTTTGGCAATTTTAATGAATTTTGAATATTTAAAATGATTTATTTTAAATAATAACGACGAGAAATTTATTTTTGAATAGAATTCGAACGTATATATTTATATAGATCGTCGTTAGAATATAAATATTTATTTTTTATTTTAAAAGGAATTGAAAATGGCGCGGTAGTTCGAAAATTCGATTTCAAAGTTCAAATGAGTGTACAGGATTCAAAATAAACCGGATTTTGGCGAAACCAAAAATATTAGAATCTATTTAAAGATATCTTTCCAAAGAATCCGAAAAATCAAAATTTCATAGTGGAAATCAAAAGTTAGGTCCAGTCGAAAATTCCGAATAGTCGCTATGGAATTATGGCCCTTAAAAATGGAAATTTTGCAAACGGCGTGACGAAATAAAATGTGTTTTGACAGTTTCAGTCAATTCGATCGACTGGAAAATGGCCATTTTTCAAACGGTCTCAGAATTCGATGAAATTAGTTTTGTTAGGACCGTATCGTCAATACGAAGTTAGAAAATATTTTTTGAGAATTTTTAGAGTCCGTATGTGACCCCAGTAAATTGAAATGTACGTTTGAAATTGAATATATAGATTTATATTTTAATTTTGAAGAAAACTGATCAAAACAGTCGAATTAGCTTGCGATACATATCCCATTGTGTTCCGAAAGGGGGTCATTAGCTATGGACGACAGTCGTTGGGGCTTGATTGGAGTTCGAATAAAAATCAACATTTTAGGATCTTAAAAATAAAATAAATAAATAATATTATTTACATATACCCCCCCTTTCCCTCCTTCAGAGTCAACCCCGTATAAAAGAAGAAGAAGAAGAAAACGGACGAGGAACCCTAGGCGCCGCCCTTAGCCGGACCACCGCTGCAGTCCAGAGCGCTGCCCCCTTCCCTCTTTGCGCCGCCGCAGCCACTGTTCATGGTCCCCATCTCCTCCTCCCTCCAGTCCACGTCCAAACCCGCCAGCAGCCCTAAATCGACCCAAAGACCTCCGCTGCCATCCCCTTGGCCCACCACTTGTCGCTGGCGCTTCCACTCTCGCACCTCCCTTGACCTCCGCCCCCTCTGATGCTCTCTCCCCTCTCTGATTTGAAGGCCGCCACCCAAAACCCCCCCAACCCATCAGAAAACTTCCGTAACCCCATTGTGCCACTCCGAGAACACCAACACCTCCTCCATCTCCATTGTAATTCGCAGCAGCCCCGCCTAATTTCAATTTGTAAGTTTTTATTTTATCTTCACTTGTATATGTAGTTAGTAAAGAAAATTTTCTTAAAAGAAATAACTTTGTTTTAAAAATATTGTGTTTGAAAATAAAAATAGCATTATAAAAATTCAATCTTTATATATGGATTAGCGTCATGAAAATTCGATTTTTACATATGTGTTTATGGAATGAAAATATGATTTTTATGAATATAAAATTTTAAATTTTTAGCAATGGAAAGAGGTGATTTTTGAAATATGAAGACATCATTTTTATTTATATAAAGTTATCGTTTTTATTGACATAAAGTTATCATTTTTAATGACATGAAAAAGGTGATTTTTTATATGAGTGGTGGTATAAAAAAATGATTTTTATATAATAGAGAATATAAAAATGTGATTTTTATATATGTAGCGAATATGGACGACGAAAGTGACAAAAGGCGAGCGGCAAAGATTTTCAATATATGAAGAGTCGCGGCGAATTGGTTTAGCTAGTAGGTGAGAACTTCTCACTTTTATTTTTTTGATTTCTACTTTTCTAGTTAAAAATATATACTAGGATGCAGACAGTGCTTAGCAGCACCCGACACCCGTCGTCCACAGACCATGGATGACTTGTTTGTTTGATTTCTGTGTAGTGAAATTTGATAGTGTGATGTGGAATGAAATAAAATATATATTCAAGTGTTGAAATAAAATATATATTCATGTGTTGAAATAAAATATATATATTCATGTGTTGAAATAGAATATATATTCATGTGTTGAAATAAAATATATATTCATTTACAAATCGAATGATTTGTTTATGTACACCGATTGACTGATATTGATTGGGATGATAAATTTTACACATCGCCCAACCGCACAAATAAAATCTGTGTTTGATTGTTTGAAACCCCACACGGGTGTTGGGATGGAATTGGGCATACACTAATCCCAATAATAAGTTGTATGTCAATCGATTGATTGACAGGCTGTTATAAGCATTGAATATTTATATTTGATGCTTATTGTAACAACCCGTATTTTTGAATAACATGTTATAACATAAATCAAGGCAGAATTAAATTGTAAAATCTGAATCAAGGGAAACGGGTTGTGCCATTGCGTTCGTCTTGGAAAAATACGCAAAATAGAGTCCGAGTTTTCGAAAATCGGAGTCTGTATGACCAAGATATGGCCTCGCGAAATTTCACGAAAAATTCAAATTCAAAACAGATTTCAAATTTTCAGAAATCAGGCTAGGCGGGAAAAATCCCGCCAGAACCAGGTTGACCTGGGGGTCGACCTGAGAGTCGACCTGGGGGGGCCAGGTCGATTGGGGAGTCGACCTGGGGGTCGACCTGGGGGGGGGCCAGGTCGACTGGGGAGTCGACCCCAGGGTCGACCTGGGGGTCGACCTGCCTGGTCGGACCCAGGCAACCAGGTGCACCATTTTGGCTGTTTTGACCTGTTTTGTTGGCTAGTGACGGGATCTGATGGCTCTGATTGAATCTAGGGTTAATCCTATGGCTAATACTATCCTAATCCTCTATAAAAAGACCCCTAAACCTAGCCTAAATCACCATTATTCAATCCTACAACTAAACTATGTCAAATTTGTTTCTCTCATGGCCTCCACTCTCATGCTAAAATTCCTAAGTTTATTTCTATGAGAGATTGTGAGTTCATACAAGTGTTTTCAAGCTTGTATGAGTGTTCTTAGCTTGCATTCAAGTCAAGTTGCAACATTTCTATTTCAAAGCAAGGGTTTTTATTGATTTGGCTCAAGGGTTTTTCATTGAAGCATTCATATTTGGGTTTTTTTTGGTGATTGCATAAGGGCTTCGTCTCAATCTTTATAATAAATATTCATTTGTGTCTTCATAGCATTGTAAGCCCTTTTCTACTTTCTTTTTATTGAACTCTAAAGTTAAATGAATGATGCAAGTTTGGGGTTGACCATTATGATATGCAAGTTTGGTTGATCATTATGATATGCAAGTTTGGTTGATCATTATGATATGCAAGTTTGGTTGATCATTATGCTATGCAAGTTGGTTTAATCATTATGTATGGCACATGTTATCATGTTATGCAAGTTAAACTTGAGGTTGTTAGCATAAAGCTCCAAGCTTTATATTAAAGGTTGCATTTTAGCAACATGGAAGTTATCATATCCCTTATGATAACTTGCATGTGAGGCTAAATGCGAACTTCTAGCAACGTCTACATGTCATTTATCACCATGTATCACTCATATGCTAAGTTTGGTTTTATGCATGCTTTTGAAGCCTAATAATGCAATATGCAAGTATATGAACATATGTACATTTCATATGCCACCATGATAAACTTGTGGCTTCAACACCTTTTTGTCATGATTATGTCAAGTTGTTGCGAGTATGTAAACGATGGGATTACATTGGGGTTGGGTAAAATTATGACATGAACATGATTTTTATAACATGACGTGATATGTTAACTTGTAATTATGTTTTGGAAACATAACGGACATGACACTTAGAAAATATGAGTGTGGCCAACTCGAGGTTGGGTTGAGTTTGTAGCATAAATCTACCCGGACCCGCCCGGCTTAACTAGTGGCTACAAACAATAGGACCCAATGTGAGAAGTTGGTCATGTTGTGCTCGAACCCGAGGTTAGACTAAGTTATGGTGTAAAGCTACCCGGACCCGCCCGGCTTAACTAGTAACCACAACAAGGTCTAATGTGAGAGGTTAAAGCACATTAAGTTAATTAATGCCTCCTGATTAGGGTTAAGTCATGGTCCACTTAATACTTAATCAATTTGGGCTTGATGGGTTAATCGGGGTTAAGTCATGAACCTTGGATACACTTAACCAATTTAATCCACGTTTGGATCGGGTTAACCACATATAACCCGTTAAGGAAATCCCAGTTGCGTGGTCCTTTTCAGCAGTAACCCTCTTGATAGTATCATAAGACCTTAGGACTAGGCTAGGGTGGGGCACGATTACTGGGCTGACATGTAAGCGACCAAAACGACGGCTGAGTAGGTACGCCGGTGTAGGTCCAGGCGGACTATGGTTGTGCACATAGTCCGGAGTTGGAGAATCAGGCACGGGTACCAGTAGATCTAGACTGTGCATACTTGATTGGTGTCTGAGGTCTACACCCTAGGACTTGATACACCCTGGGGTGGACCTAGCGCAGTTAGCTACATTGCATGTTTGGGCCGTATGACACCGACACTTGACGAGTTAGGCTTATAGGGAGCCGATCGACTAGACCGTATAGTTGGACCTTGATTTAGATCACCTCATGATGTTGGGCCAAGCTTGGGCCAAGGGATCAATTCTTGTTTTTACTTGACATGTTAGAATGCTAGTACACCCGTGGTGCAAAACGTAACCTTGATTATGCGATGACACCTTTATCTATCTTGTTAGTTAATCATCATGACAGTATGTTGTTATCCTTATGTTCATCTCAGCTTCTCATGCCAGTTAACTTTACTAGTTCATGGACAGATAGTAGTAGGGCTTACCAGTCTTTTTGACTGACCTGTTTTCTTTCGCCTCTTTTCTTCCGTTCCCCCCCCCCCTCAGGTCCTCAGGGTGGGAACATTGGAGCTTAGCTTGGATCTTTACAGCTTGCTTACTGGATTTGCTCATGTACGTTTTTGGACATTGAGCTAGCTATGGTTTATCACTTCACTTTGGGGATAGTACTTTATGTATTTCAGTTTTTCAGTTTATGCTTTTCTCTAGACTTTGTTTGTTGGAAAATAATGACTAAGTACTTTGTTGTAACTTAACTATGGTTTTGGAAATGCAAGTTTTATCCGTTGCTTTACTACTCTGTTTTACTTATATGTTCTGCCTTGTGATATCTGCATGCATGTTTACCTTGTTTAACGCCCCTCCAAAGCCAGTGTGCTTGCAAGAGTTACCCTGGCGGAGGTGGGGTGTTACATTTGGTATCAGAGCATAAGGTTTACAAGATTTGAGCAAAAGTGTTTTTAAAACTTACCTTTTGAAAAACTATTTTCAAAGCCAATTAAGTATTTTCCAAGAAAAGTCTAGTTATTTTAAAAAAAGCTATTCCCCAAAAGCCATAGCACTATCCTTCGTTTCTTCGTTCTGAATCTATCTTTTTCCTTTTTCAGTATGGCCGACCTTAACCTTCCCGAGGGAGTGACCATTCCCGAATGGTTCAGGAGGTACTTGGAAGCTAGGGCCAACGATGTGGGCCCAGCAAATACCCCCAATATAACTGAGGTTCCTCCTCCTCCTCCTCAGAATCCGCAAGCAGATTTCGCTTAGATTTGCAAAGACTTTAAGGCGATGGGTGGCAAGAACTTTATTGGGACAGAGACTTTTGTGGAGGCAAGAAATTGGTTGAAAGAAACTGAAGATCTCTTCGCCATCTTTGATGTGCAAGATCATAGAAGGGTTTTATTGGCAGCATGGTTATTGAAAGAAGAAGCTGCTTATTGGTGGGAGGTCACCAATGCTACGAGGCCTATAGAGACTTGGGCCGACTTTAGGACAAGATTTGGGCTTAAGTTTCTATCATCAGCTGAGGCGAATCTGCAATTGGAGAAATTTATATCTTTGAAGCAAGGGGACATGACAGTGAGGGAGTACGTGAATAAGTTTAACTGTAACGACCCAGATTTTCGGCGACTTTGGTTATCGACATAAGCTCGATGTCGATAACCAAAACATCGAAAAATCCCGGTAATTAATGAAAGAAATTAGAAGGTGAGAATAGATAAGATAGAAACGTAGAATAGAAGAAGAAGAAGAACACAACATCAGAGTAACACGAACCTCACAGCGGAACGAATAACATATAATAGATAACATAACTTTGAAATATAACAGTTATGTATACAATAGCACTTATCAGAGTACAACACTTACAACACAGCGGAAATAACTATAGCTATATGATCTTGAAGCCTCCTGCTCCACGCTCTTCCAGTATATCTGTAAATTCCTGACTACTTGACTGCCCATACAAAATTAGGCACCCAAGAGTTTAGGGAAAACAAAACAAATAAACTCCGGGTCGGTCATGGGACTGGTATGAGTAAAACAGTTTAAACAGGTATATGAACAAGTAAACGATATCTCATAAGACCACGCCGCAGAACGGAACGGGTTTTTCCCTTATGAGAATCCAAAATATCTTTATATCAAAAACCTTTTGATATTATAATAATGTCTATGTACAAATAGATATCAACTAGCAGAAACGCTTTCATCTCACGTTCTACATATATAGTATACAATCAAAATCGCAAGCACGTATTGGATAATGGATTTCCAACTATGACAAGGTATGGAACCACCTTCCGATCAGTGTACTCTAGGAACGATACACTGGAGTTCAACAAGAACATCTTGTAACTCAGCCACACATGACCGACCACTCATTTCGCTTGAGTGTATCGAATGTACATCACCAACGGTTGGGATCAGCAACCGTTCTCGTATATATATGGGTCAGCATTGATAGATTTAAGTAACAAATGAATATTCACTAGATAGGTGATTATACACCCTACTTCGGTGCGACCGACTTAGCCATGCTGCCTGCCCGATTTCTGTCATTTACTGGTTGATGAGGCTAGAAGCTACGCTTTATCATCACATCAGATTCACTTCGAATGCCACATTGTCAGATCCATCGAAAATCACTAATTGACGTCTACAACAATACATTACGTGTTAGCTAAAAGAAGTTTCCTTCTCCGCTTCCACTCTTGGTACGGTTGATGAAATCAATGTACGTGACCTTTCTGGAAATACTATGTCAGACATCCATCTTCATTCACTTAGAAATGCCACATCGTCATACCCGCCAAATCACAAATTGACTTATCCAAAAATAACACGGGTATACAGCTAAGAGAAACGAATTCCTCCGCCACCAAACGTAAATACGTTTGAACAGATCAACTTACGCGATCCATTGGATATACTCTGTCAGACCTTCGTCCATACAAGTTGTCCTGGGACTGGACAAACCGAAGGCACTATTCTGTAAACAGGATAGCCCTTGCATTTTACTCCGTCTTCAATTATCTTTGGCATATATGATTCGCAACGCTTATGCCAATACAGAGTGGTTCTATGGATAATAATCCAACCGGTCTCTCCATATTAACAACGTTAAAATGGTCAAAACTTCGATAGTCTGTGATTTAACTATCAAATGAAAACATGTCCGTGTACAAACAACGATCTAAATTCCAAATGGAATGTCAATCGATCAATCATCATGTATATCTATACATATTTCCTTATTTTCTATATTTAGAAAATATTTGTTATCAACGTTGGAAAACATTTCCATTGTTTATTTACGTATCACTATCCTTCCACAACTATCAGACTCTAACTATAAACTAACAAGAGAACAACTTCCTAAGTATAAACCCCGAAGGCCGAAACCAACATCAGATCGATACCCAGGAAACCATTCAACTTATTAATCTCTAGTCAGATTCTAATTTTGCTTAACTCTATATTCTTTAACTCCATTCGCTCAACTCTAGATCGTAGCGATCACAATGGTTACGCCTGATTCCCTCAGGAAACATCCGAACGCCGTAGGCTATTTATAGCCCTGCGAATTACGCTAGCAGTCGTGCTAACTGGCAACTCATCCTGAATAACTATGTTTGATTTAACTCTAACTGTTTAACTCTAACTGGTTTAACTCTAACTGTTTAACTCTAACTGGTTAACTCTAACTGGTTAACTCTACTTGACTAACCCCTTTCGAATAACATATTCGATTAACTAACTTTCGAATACCATATTCGATTTCTCCTTTTTAACAACGTTTTATTCAGTTGAAAATATTTACTTTTAAATAACGGTTCTACACTTTAAAAATGATTTCCTTTTTATAACGTTTCCTTTTCAATTCTATTTGTAAATGGTTTACAAATAATCCCTTTTCAAATTTATTCTTGAAATATTCTAACTCCTTAAATTCCCGGGAAAATTCACCATAACCTCCTTTGTACCGGGAGCATCGGGAAAATCCCCAAACTCGCCACACAAGCCTTTCCATTCAAAAAGAAAATGATTTGCAGTTATTTCCTTTTTGAATATCTCCTATTTATAAATATTCCAATTTATAAACATTTCTTATTTATAAATATTCCACTTTATAAATATCTCTTTTTCAATATCACTTTGAAAAATCTCCTTTATCTACATTCCGGTATGTCATGGTATTCAATCATATCAAATCACGATGTTCAATATCGTCCATACACACACAATCAACAACAGGTTATAATTCACATCATATATCAAAATATATGAAAAACAATAAAATAACTGTTGAGGAATCCAGTCGGATTCCTCCAACCTGTTTCCCTGCATCACAGATGTTAGACAGTATAGATAACATCACTTTCAGTTCCATATGATATATTCTGTTAAACAGAATCAATATAGAAATTTAACTAACTGACTAGCAGTTCAATCAAACAGTCAACACACAATCAATCAGTCCATATTTAACAGTTCTAAAAATATAACATGAAAATATAAACTGTTCAGAGTTAGTGAGATTTACTCACATTTGCAGTTCATCGCTAAAGAACGATAAACTGTTGTTTGATTTGAATCAAATAGTTTAATTCGCCGTAAATTCAAACGAGCTCCATTCCACTTCCGGTCAGCTCCATGTCGAAGTGCCCGTCCATACGATCCTGTCGGATCTGAATTTGTTGGATTCTGATATAGTATGATAGAGTTATCAATTTAATAAGTTATACATGTCATTTAAATTAAATAAATCATTACTAATTTACCATTGGGCCTAAATGTTAAAAACTGGCCCAATGCCATGCTGCATTTCATGTTTGGGCTTCATCAGTCCCACCAGGCCATTAAACTCCTCGGGCCTTCCCTTCTACTTTTGGATCTCCAATTACACAGAACCCCTCTTCCTGCCGTTTCATTTTTAATGCTTCAATCCGCCAACATCATTTGTTAGTCCACCGTCCTAGTTAAAACAAACCTCCCTTTGTCAAGCTTCTGAAACCCCCACTGCTTCTTCTTCAAACTCCACTATTTCGAACTCTGTCAGACTCCTACTTGCCTATCACTTCGGCCTTTTCCAGGTTATATTCCACAGCTCTTTTGCCAAGCGCCTCATCACGTTCAGGCTTCCCCAAACTGAATAGTGCCGTCCTCACCAGAGAACGGTCCGTCCTTCCCTTACCGTTTGGAACCCGCGCCTCCCTAGACAGGTCTGACATTTCCCCCAACCAACGGACGCAGCAGTGCCCTCAGAGCTCGGCTGTCCTTTCTTTCTTCAGTTAGCCTCAGATCTTGAACGCACCGTAACCGCACCGTCCAATCTTGCTGCTCCTCCATTCTTAGACAGTCGAACCCCCTTATGTCCTCTACTTTTTCTCACGAGCTTTCTGTATATTTTAAAGACTTCGGTTTTTAAGCTTTTTGGAAGAGATGTTTAAGCCAGACAACGAATTGGATTTTTTTGCTGAGAATAGAAGCATTAGGTCTTAACGTGAAGAATGGGTTTAAATATATAAATGGTCTGATTTTTGTGATAGATTGACGTCCATGTTTTTGTTTTTAGTACACACAAAGAGAACTGGTGGCGTGGCCTTATTTCCGATCAGAAAGGAAGTGATATTATTAAGTTTTAGTTTTGGTTTAGTCCCACCTTTTTATTTGCTCCTAAGTTTTGGATTTAACTACCTTGTTTCATAAAATTCCTTCCACTTACAGACGGAAATGGAGATACCGTTGTGTCGAGCTTGGTGACACGATCCCAAAAATATAATAATACCGGTAGATTAACTCATATTGTGAAACCCCAAAATCGCTTATTAAGGGTGCAAAATACTCCAAATAAAAAGTTGCTTATTTAATTAATTAAAAATTACAGTAAAATTCTAAAAATTAAATTATCGCTATTTCCCAAAAGGACCTTGTCTAAATTCAAGCCCGATCTCTAATTATATCGAATAAACCGTTACGGTCGATAAACGATTCTATAACGACTATTATAATATTTGATTTGGACGTAAATCAAAATCTATCCGACGAAATCCTGATTTTTCTCTTCCACTAGAAAGATATACTCCACCAGCTCCACACGTTTCTTGTTTCACAGAAATCCGATTTAAAACGAATCCTGTACATTCAGTTGAAGTTCGAATCGTCAAATAGCGAAATGCCGCGCCATTTCAAGCTCTATTTTAATTATATTATAATTATACGTTCAAACTGACGTCGATTGAATATATTCGTCAATATGATTCAACTCTAAGCTGAATTAAATCTTGGGGATGACCTTGTTCATCTTATATTGTGATTTACAATATTTTTGATTAGTTCTGAATTAAATATATATTATTTAATTTAATTAAATATTCCATTATATTGAATTAACGACGAATAAATTTCCTATATCACTATTTTAAGCAATTAAATAAATTAATTATACCCCTGGAAAATGCGGGTCATTACATTCTTCCCCACTTAAAATAATTTCGTCCTCAAAATTGCTAAGCTAGAAAAATGTTATTAACTCTACCAACTAGATTCAAACATCTTCTGGTTTACTTCAACTTTAACTTCAACTGAACCATTTTAATTTCAATTAAATTATTAATTCTTTCCGACTAACCAAATTTTTCAGAAATCATGAAAATTTTCTAACGCCTTAAATTTTCGGAAAATTTTGCCATAACCTCCTTTGTTCCGGCAAATACGTCAAATCACAACTCGCCTCTCTAGGCCTTCTCCAACCCAAAAGAAAATCAAACAGCCAAGCGGCTTGCCAATTCGGCTCATAAAATCCAAACTCATATATAAAATAAACTTGTACCTTTTTGTCGGGCATATCATTATATCCCTTTTCATCTGTTACTCAACTCATCATATATAAATGTCATTCCAATCAAACTCCTGTCAGTTGGTTCTCAACCAAATCATTCGCTTATACTTAAGTCGAATTCCATTCAAACTCTAATATCAAATTTCAACTCTTAAGTTATCGACTTAATCCCATTTCAGATTATTCTATAATCCAATCCAATTTCATTTAACTTAGTTCAAGTTAAATTCAAATTTATTTATTCACTTTTTCCATTTTAATCCATTTAACTTCATTAGTTAAATTTTAATTCCAGAACTTAAATTCCTGAGTTCATTTCAAATCAATTTGAAATCATAACACCAATTCAAAGCATTTGAATTTCTAAACACTTGTTTTCTCAAAACAATTCAAAAACAAAACCTTTGGTAGTAATTCGTCACTTTGGAACTCGAAATTGAACACTGATGATGTGGCCACACTCATCAGAATCTATTTTCCAGTAATCGAAGTGAGTTCAATACTATTTCACTTTCAAAAATCATTTCTAAACACATCCATTTTGAAAACAGTTCAAAATCTCCCAGGAGCTTAAAATTTCCTTATTTTAATTCCAATCTGATTTAAATTCAGATTTAATTCGTCTTACTTCATATACTTTACTTATATGAATTCTGATTAGTTATTTATAACCCTTTCATCTTTTTATAATCTCATTCGATTATACTAACAACCAACACAACTAATATACTATATTAATTCCAAAACATATCATGTCGGTTTATAGTATTCAAGTGTTTATAAAACTCCTACCGATACAGTGGATCAAACTGATCGTCCAGAATTCATAAGCCACTCAATCAATAAATCTCCACAATATAAAACCATTTTATATTCAATAACATATACGCTCTCTTGTATATATATACACTCAACTTAATCTAGGATATTACTAATCCCATCTCTACTGAGTTATGCCACAGAGTTAAGTCCGATCACTAAAACATAAGCTCTGATACCAACTGTAACGACCCGGATTTTCGGCGACTTTGGTTATCGACATAAGCTCGATGTCGATAACCAAAACATCGAAAAATCCCGGTAATTAATGAAAGAAATTAGAAGGTGAGAATAGATAAGATAGAAACGTAGAATAGAAGAAGAAGAAGAACACAACATCAGAGTAACACGAACCTCACAGCGGAACGAATAACATATAATAGATAACATAACTTTGAAATATAACAGTTATGTATACAATAGCACTTATCAGAGTACAACACTTACAACACAGCGGAAATAACTATAGCTATATGATCTTGAAGCCTCCTGCTCCACGCTCTTCCAGTATATCTGTAAATTCCTGACTACTTGACTGCCCGTACAAAATTAGGCACCCAAGAGTTTAGGGAAAATAAAACAAATAAACTCTGGGTCAGTCATGGGACTGGTATGAGTAAAACAGTTTAAACAGGTATATGAACAAGTAAACGATATCTCATAAGACCACGCCGCAGAACGGAACGGGTTTTTCCCTTATGAGAATCCAAAATATCTTTATATCAAAAACCTTTTGATATTATAATAATGTCTATGTACAAATAGATATCAACTAGCAGAAACGCTTTCATCTCACGTTCTACATATATAGTATACAATCAAAATCGCAAGCACGTATTGGATAATGGATTTCCAACTATGACAAGGTATGGAACCACCTTCCGATCAGTGTACTCTAGGAACGATACACTGGAGTTCAACAAGAACATCTTGTAACTCAGCCACACATGACCGACCACTCATTTCGCTTGAGTGTATCGAATGTACATCACCAACAGTTGGGATCAGCAACCGTTCCCATATATATATGGGTCAGCATTGATAGATTTAAGAAACAAATGAATATTCACTAGATAGGTGATTATACACCCTACTTCGGTGCGACCGACTTAGCCATGCTGCCTGCCCGATTTCTGTCATTTACCGGTTGATGAGGCTAGAAGCTACGCTTTATCATCACATCAGATTCACTTCGAATGCCACATTGTCAGATCCATCGAAAATCACTAATTGACGTCTACAACAATACATTACGTGTCAGCTAAAAGAAGTTTCCTTCTCCGCTTCCACTCTTGGTACGGTTGATGAAATCAATGTACGTGACCTTTCTGGAAATACTATGTCAGACATCCATCTTCATTTACTTAGAAATGTCACATCGTCATACCCGCCTAATCACAAATTGACTTATCCAAAAATAACACGGGTATACAGCTAAGAGAAACGAATTCCTCCGCCACCAAACGTGAATACGGTTGAACAGATCAACTTACGCAATCCATTGGATATACTCTGTCAGACCTTCGTCCATACAAGTTGTCCTGGGACTGGACAAACCGAAGGCACTATTCTGTAAACAGGATAGCCCTTGCATTTTACTCCGTCTTCAATTATCTTTGGCATATATGATTCGCAACGCTTATGCCAATACAGAGTGGTTCTATGGATAATAATCCAACCGGTCTCTCCATATTAACAACGTTAAAATGGTCAAAACTTCGATAGTCTATGATTTAACTATCAAATGAAAACATGTCCGTGTACAAACAACGATCTAAATTCCAAATGGAATGTCAATCGATCAATCATCATGTATATCTATACATATTTCCTTATTTTCTATATTTAGAAAATATTTGTTATCAACGTTGGAAAACATTTCCATTGTTTATTTACGTATCACTATCCTTCCACAACTATCAGACTCTAACTATAAACTAACAAGAGAACAACTTCCTAAGTATAAACCCCGAAGGCCGAAACCAACATCAGATCGATACCCAGGAAACCATTCAACTTATTAATCTCTAGTCAGATTCTAATTTTGCTTAACTCTATATTCTTTAACTCCATTCGCTCAACTCTAGATCGCAGCGATCACAATGGTTTTGCATGATTCCCTCAGGAAACATCCGAACGCCGTAGGCTATTTATAGCCCTGCGAATTACGCTAGCAGTCGTGCTAAATGGCAACTCATCCTGAATAACTATGTTTGTTTTAACTCTAACTGTTTAACTCTAACTGTTTAACTCTAACTGTTTTACTCTAACTGGTTAACTCTGACTGGTTAACTCTAACTGTTTAACTCTACTTGACTAACCCCTTTCGAATAACATATTCGATTAACTAACTTTCGAATACCATATTCGATTTCTCCTTTTTAACAATGTTTTATTCATTTGAAAAGATTTACTTTTAAATAACGGTTCTACACTTTAAAAATGATTTCCTTTTTATAACGTTTCCTTTTCAATTCTATTTGTAAATGGTTTACAAATAATCCATTTTCAAATTTATTCTTGAAATATTCTAACTCCTTAAATTCCCGGGAAAATTCGCCATAACCTCCTTTGTATCGGGAGCATCGGGAAAATCCCCAAACTCGCCACACAAGCCTTTCCATTCAAAAAGAAAATGATTTGCAGTTATTTCCTTTTTGAATATCTCCTATTTATAAATATTCCAATTTATAAACATTTCTTATTTATAAATATTCCACTTTATAAATATCTCTTTTTCAATATCACTTTGAAAAATCTCCTTTATCTACATTCCGGTATGTCATGGTATTCAATCATATCAAATCACGATGTTCAATATCGTCCATACACACACAATCAACAACAGGTTATAATTCACATCATATATCAAAATATATGAAAAACAATAAAATAACTGTTGAGGAATCCAGTCAGATTCCTCCAACCTGTTTCCCTGCATCACAGATGTTAGACAGTATAGATAACATCACTTTCAGTTCCATATGATATATTCTGTTAAACAGAATCAATATAGAAATTTAACTAACTGACTAGCAGTTCAATCAAACAGTCAACACACAATCAATCAGTCCATATTTAACAGTTCTAAAAATATAACATGAAAATATAAACTGTTCAGAGTTAGTGAGATTTACTCACATTTGCAGTTCATCGCTAAAGAACGATAAACTGTTGTTTGATTTGAATCAAACAGTTTAATTCGCCGTAAATTCAAACGAGCTCCATTCCACTTCTGGTCAGCTCCATGTCGTAGTGCCCGTCCATACGATCCTGTCGGATCTGAATTTGTTGGATTCTGATATAGTATGATAGAGTTATCAATTTAATAAGTTATACATGTCATTTAAATTAAATAAATCATTACTAATTTACCATTGGGCCTAAATGTTAAAAACTGGCCCAATGCCATGCTGCATTTCATGTTTGGGCTTCATCAGTCCCACTAGGCCATTAAACTCCTCGGGCCTTCCCTTCTACTTTTGGATCTCCAATTACACAGAACCCCTCTTCCTGCCGTTTCATTTTTACTGCTTCAATCCGCCAACATCATTTGTTAGTCCACCGTCCTAGTTAAAACAAACCTCCCTTTGTCAAGCTTCTGAAACCCCCACTGCTTCTTCTTCAAACTCCACTATTTCGAACTCTGTCAGACTCCTACTTGCCTGCCACTTCGGCCTTTTCCAGGTTATCTTCCACAGCTCTTTTGCCAAGCGCCTCATCACGTTCAGGCTTCCCCAAACTGAATAGTGCCGTCCTCACCAGAGAACGGTCCGTCCTTCCCTTACCGTTTGGAACCCGCGCCTCCCTAGACAGGTCTGACATTTCCCCCAACCAACGGACGCAGCAGTGCCCTCAGAGCTCGGCTGTCCTTTCTTTCTTCAGTTAGCCTCAGATCTTGAACGCACCATAACCGCACCGTCCAATCTTGCTGCTCCTCCATTCTTAGACAGTCGAACCCCCTTATGTCCTCTACTTTTTCTCACGAGCTTTCTGTATATTTTAAAGACTTCGGTTTTTAAGCTTTTTGGAAGAGATGTTTAAGCCAGACAACGAATTGGATTTTTTTGCTGAGAACAGAAGCATTAGGTCTTAACGTGAAGAATGGGTTTAAATATATAAATGGTCTGATTTTTGTGATAGATTGACGTCCATGTTTTTGTTTTTAGTACACACAAAGAGAAATGGTGGCGTGGCCTTATTTCCGATTAGAAAGGAAGTGATATTATTAAGTTTTAGTTTTGGTTTAGTCCCACCTTTTTATTTGCTCCTAAGTTTTGGATTTAACTACCTTGTTTCATAAAATTCCTTCCACTTACAGACGGAAATGGAGATACCGTTGTGTCGAGCTTGGTGACACGATCCCAAAAATATAATAATACCGGTAGATTAACTCATATTGTGAAACCCCAAAATCGCTTATTAAGGGTGCAAAATACTCCAAATAAAAAGTTGCTTATTTAATTAATTAAAAATTACAGTAAAATTCTAAAAATTAAATTATCGCTATTTCCCAAAAGGACCTTGTCTAAATTCAAGCCCGATCTCTAATTATATCGAATAAACCGTTACGGTCGATAAACGATTCTATAGCGACTATTTTAATATTTGATTTGGACGTAAATCAAAATCTATTCGACGAAATCCCGATTTTTCTCTTCCACTAGAAAGATATACTCCACCAGCTCCACACGTTTCTTGTTTCACAGAAATCCGATTTAAAATGAATCCTGTACATTCAGTTGAAGTTCGAATCGTCAAATAGCGAAATGCCGCGCCATTTCAAGCTCTATTTTAATTATATTATAATTATACGTTCAAACTGACGTCGATTGAATATATTCGTCAATACGATTCAACTCTAAGCTGAATTAAATCTTGGGGATGACCTTGTTCATCTTATATTGTGATTTACAATATTTTTGATTATTTCTGAATTAAATATATATTATTTAATTTAATTAAATATTCCATTATATTGAATTAACGACGATTAAATTTCCTATATCACTATTTTAAACAATTAAATAAATTAATTATACCCCTGGAAAATGCGGGTCATTACATTAACAAGCTTGCCCGATTTGGTTTGGACATGATTAATACTCCCCAGAAGAAGGCTTTACGCTTTGCACGAGGGTTGAACGAGCCATTACAAGGTTTAGCCCTATCTCATATACCCATGGGGGCCACTTTTGAAGGCCTAGTAGACATGGCATTGCTTCAAGGAGACGATAAGAATGGCAAGAAGGAAGTGAAGGCTAATGAGACCCAAGCCAAGAAGACAGACTCCAAGTGGGGAGGAAATCAGAGCAATCAGAACAACAAAAACAACAAGAACAACAAGGGCAACAAGGCCAAGGCAAAGGATCCAAGAAAATGCCACTACTGTGGGAATGTTGGGCACATAGCTAAAGACTGTAAGAAGAGGAAGTGGAAGTCGGGTGAATGCTTTCATTGTGGAGAGACCGGACATTTTAGCAAGGATTGCCCCAAGAAGCAAGGGCAGAATCAACGTGTAGGACCTTCTAGAGGGCAAGTGCATGCTCTCAATGCTGCTCCAGTTCAGGATCGAGGTAGTATTTCTGTAGAAAGTCTTGTTTATATTTTTGATTATCCTGTTCGCACCTTATTTGATTCTGGCGCATCGCATAGTTTTATCTCTTCTGACATTGTTGAAAGTTTGCACCTAAGTACTAGCCTAGTAGAGGATCCCGTTTGTGTTTCAAATCCAATTGGGGGTTCCGCCCATCTATCTATGATTTGTGTGGATTTGAAGATTTCTATCTTGACCGTAGAATTCACGTGTAATGCTTATGTTCTCGGGTTCACGGGATATGGGTTGATCTTGGGCATGGGTTGGTTGTCCAGTTATGGAGCCATTCTCGATTGTGAACATAGGGTAGTGAGGCTCATGACTCGCCTTGGTAATACCCTAGAAATTTCTTGTAACCCTAGAGGTCCCGTCATGTTATGTTATTTTGAATCTCTCGACTCGTCCATCGATAATCTGCAATCTGTAAGGGTGGTCCGAGACTATCCCGATGTCTTTGAAGAAGTTAAGAGGTTACCCCCTAAACGAGAGATAGATTTCCGCATTTATCTAGTCGATAATGCCAAGCCAGTATCATTGCCCGTTAGACACATGGCCCCACGAGAAAGAAGAGAGCTCAGTAGGCAAATCAAGGAGCTGCTTGAGAAGGGTTTTATTAGACGAAGCATTTCTGAATGGGGTGCTCCGGTGGTATTCGCTACTAAGGCGGATGGTTCGCTTCGTCTATGTGTTGATTATCGAGAGTTAAACAAGCTGACAAAGAAGAATAGGCACCCTTTACCGAGGATTGATGATCTCTTTGATCAGCTGGTTGGTGCTTCTGTTTTCTCTCAACTCGATCTAGCCACCGGATTCCATCAGCTTAGACTAGCTGAGGATAGCATCGATAAGACTACGTTTAGGACTCCAGATGGATTCTTTGAATGGCTTGTCATGCCATTCGGTCTGACTAATGCACCCGCCTGCTTTGTAGACTTGATGAGTAGGGTGTTCAGGGAGTTCCTCAACAAGTTTGTTGTTGTCTTCGTGGATGATATTCTGATCTTCTCAAAGGATGAGGAAGAGCATGCTAGGCATCTCAAGGAAGTGATGGATACGCTTAGAGCGCATCAGTTGAAAGCCAAGTTCTCCAAATGTCATTTATGGAGAAGGGAAGTTCGGTTTCTTGGACATATAGTTTCTAAGCAAGGGATAGCGGTGGATCCCGCGAAAGTGGTTGTGGTTCAAGATTGGAAGACTCCTAGGAATGCAACCGAAGTAAGAAGCTTTCTCGGTCTGGCAGGTTACTATAGGAAGTTCATCAGGGACTTCGCTAAGATTTCGGCCCCTTTTACTAAGTTGACGAAGAAGAACTTAGTCTTCGCATGGGACTTGGAGTGTGAGCTTGCTATTCAAAAGCTCAAAAGAGCCCTTACCTCAGCTCCAGTTTTGGCATTACCCGATAGTGGTAAGATGTTTACCGTGTACACAGATGCATGTGGCACGGGGTTAGGTGCTGTTCTGATGCAAGAGGGAAGAGTGATATGTTATGGGGGTAGGCAACTTAAAGTTCATGAGAAGAACTGTCCCACTCATGATTTGGAGTTAGCAGCGATCGTCTTTGCACTCAAATCCTGGCGCCACTATCTTCTAGGCGAAAGGTTTGAGTTGTATACTGATCACAAGTCACTCAAATACCTCTTCTCGCAAAAAGATCTGAATCTAAGGCAGTAAAGGTGGATGGAATTCTTGGCATCTTATGACTTCGAGATAGCTTATACCCCTGGCAAGGTTAATGTTGTGGCGGGTGCACTAAGCAGAAGGAGATTGACTTTGAGCCCCTTGTTCATTGAGATGAAGAACTTGGAATTCTTGGCAACCTTTGATTTCATGACGGCCGTTGAGTCGATGACGGGTTCATTAGCATCCCTTGAGCTTAAACCCACACTTCTTGATCAAGTTGGGGCTTCGCAGAAGGAAGATCCACAGACAGTCGAAGTCATGGACAAGTTGATTCATGGTGAGACGTCTAGTCACCTTGCCAGATATACTATTGATGATAAAGGATGGCTAAGGCGTGATGGGAGATTATGTGTTCCTCGAGTGGGAGATTTAGTCCATAGAGTTCTTGAAGAAGCGCATCACTCGAAGATGACTATACATCCGGGAGGAGATAAGATGTATAGAGATATGAAGCGCATTTTCTTTTGGGATGGAATGAAGAAGGATGTAGCAGAGTATGTTTCAAAGTGCATGGTGTGCCAACAAGTGAAAGCCGAGTCAAAGAAACCAGGTGGGCTATTACATCCATTGGAGGTCCCGCAATGGAAGTGGGAGAGTATTTCTATGGATTTTGTGGATGGATTGCCTAGGTCAAGGAAAGGGAACACCAGCATATGGGTCATAGTTGACAGACTTACGAAGAGTGCTCACTTCATCCCAGTAAAGAGCAAGAGGACCGCATCATGGCTAGCATCTATTTATCTTCGAGAAATAGTGCGGTTGCATGGAGTTCCTTCTAGCATAGTTAGCGATCGTGACCCAATTTTCACTAGCCAGTTCTGGAACAGTTTGCAAGAAGCGATGGGTACGCGATTGAATCTGAGTACGGCCTATCACCCCCAGACGGATGGCCAAACCGAAAGGGTGAATAGAGTGCGAGAAGATCTTTTGAGGCTCTGTGTTCTTGACTTTGGTGGTACTTGGGAAGACCACCTCCCTCTTGTAGAGTTTGCGTATAATAACAGCTATCAAGCCAGCATAGGGATGGCACCATTTGAAGCTTTGTATGGGAGGCCGTGTAGGTCACCATCTTGTTGGTGGGAGACAACAGATAGACTTATACTTGGGCCCGATATGATACGGGACACATCCGAGAAAGTTGAATTAGTGAGAAGAAGGATGAAAGCGGCCCAAGATAGACAGAAATCCTATGCTGACAAACGAAGGGCAGATTTGGAATTCGAAGTGGGAGACATGGTTTTCGTGAAGGTTTCTCCTTTGCGTAATGTGGTACGTTTTGGAGCAGTTGGGAAGCTGGCACCAAGGTTCGTAGGACCCTTCCCTATCATAGAGAGAATTGGAAAGATGGCCTATAGGGTGGAATTGCCCGAAAAGCTAGCCGGAGTGCATAATGTCTTTCATGTCTCGCATCTCCGAAAGTGCCTACATGAATCCGCTGAGGTGGTTGAACCAAGCATTCTTGAAGACATTGAGGTAGAGAAAGAAGCAACCTTAAGAAAAGCACCGATTCGTATCTTGGGAACAGAGATCAAGAAGCTAAGGAATCGAGAGGTCAAGTTGGTGAAAGTTCAGTGGGGTGAAGCCGACGAAGATGCAACTTGGGAACCCGAGGAGAAGATGCGTGGGCTTTATCCATTTCTTTTTGAGGGTACATTCTCGATCTCTTCTCCTAATTAGCATATCTTTCTTTCCGCGTTTATCCTGTTTATCTTATTATCTCGTTAAACTTGTCACGAGGACCTTAGGTAGAAACCCTTTAGATGAAACATGTATTTGAAACATTTTATGCTTGATGGTTGCAAGTGGTTGCAAGTGTTTGCACGTGGATACTCGTGGATGCATGATACACATTAGGCACTAAGATCGGCTCACACACTTTCATATTGCATATGCATGAGTGCTTATACTTATTCATAGATGAAACTTGTTATGCTATCACGTGGATGTTGCATATGGATGAATGTTATGTGCACTCATGTAGAGATTATAAATTATATTAGGAATTTTCATACATATGGACTTATTTCACTAACATACTTTGCATTAAGGAGGTTTACTGTATCAGTAACCGCCTGATTTTTGCATTAGATAAGTACATATACACACACCTTTGCATATGATCATACAGCATTTAGAATCCTTTAAGGACAATGACTGCACGTGGATGATGTTTTGAGTAGATGGATGATGGATGGTAGGATACGTTCTTCCTAACTTGGAGATTTCGGGGACGAAATCCTTTAAGGAGGGGAGAATGTAACAACCCGTATTTTTGAATAACATGTTATAACATAAATCAAGGCAGAATTAAATTGTAAAATCTGAATCAAGGAAAACGGGCTGTGCCATTGCGTTCGTCTCGGAAAAATACGCGAAATAGAGTCCGAGTTTTCGAAAATTGGAGTCCGTATGACCAAGATATGGCCTCGCGAAGTTTCACGAAAAATTCAAATTCAAAACAGATTTCAAATTTTCAGAAATCAGGCTAGGCGGGAAAAATCCCGCCAGAACCAGGTCGACCTGGGGGGGCCAGGTCGACTGGGGAGTCGACCTAGGGGTCGACCTGGGAGTCGACCTGGGGGGGGGGCCAGGTCGACTGGAGAGTCGACCCCAGGGTCGACCTAGGGGTCGACCTGCCTGGTCGGACCCAGGCAACCAGGTGCACCATTTTGGCTGTTTTGACCTGTTTTGTTGGCTAGTGACGGGATCTGATGGCTCTGATTGAATCTAGGGTTAATCCTATGGCTAATACTATCCTAATCCTCTATAAAAAGACCCCTAAACCTAGCCTAAATCACCATTATTCAATCCTACAACTAAACTATGTCAAATTTGTTTCTCTCATGGCCTCCACTCTCATGCTAAAATTCCTAAGTTTATTTCTATGAGAGATTGTGAGTTCATACAAGTGTTTTCAAGCTTGTATGAGTGTTCTTAGCTTGCATTCAAGTCAAGTTGCAACATTTCTATTTCAAAGCAAGGGTTTTTATTGATTTGGCTTAAGGGTTTTTCATTGGAGCATTCATATTTGGGTCTTTTTGGTGATTGCATAAGGGCTTCGTCTCAATCTTTATAATAAATATTCATTTGTGTCTTCATAGCATTGTAAGCCCTTTTCTACTTTCTTTTTATTGAACTCTAAAGTTAAATGAATGATGCAAGTTTGGGGTTGACCATTATGATATGCAAGTTTGGTTGATCATTATGATATGCAAGTTTGGTTTATCATTATGATATGCAAGTTTGGTTGATCATTATGCTATGCAAGTTGGTTTAATCATTATGTATGGCACATGTTATCATGTTATGCAAGTTAAACTTGAGGTTGTGAGCATAAAGCTCCAAGCTTTATATTAAAGGTTGCATTTTAGCAACATGGAAGTTATCATATCCCTTATGATAACTTGCATGTGAGGCTAAATGCGAACTTCTAGCAACGTCTACATGTCATTTATCACCATGTATCACTCATATGCTAAGTTTGGTTTTATGCATGCTTTTGAAGCCTAATAATGCAATATGCAAGTATATGAACATATGTACATTTCATATGCCACCATGATAAACTTGTGGCTTCAACACCTTTTTGTCATGATTATGCCAAGTTCCCTATTTTATCATTTATGCGTTGTTGCGAGTATGTAAACGATGGGATTACGTTGGGGTTGGGTAAAATTATGACATGAACATGATTTTTATAACATGACGTGATATGTTAACTTGTAATTATGTTTTGGAAACATAATGGACATGACACTTAGAAAATATGAGTGTGGCCAACTCGAGGTTGGGTTGAGTTTGTAGCATAAATCTACCCGGACCCGCCCGGCTTAACTAGTGGCTACAAACAATAGGACCCAATGTGAGAAGTTGGTCATGTTGTGCTCGAACCCGAGGTTAGACCAAGTTGTGGTGTAAAGCTACCCGGACCCGCCCGGCTTAACTAGTAACCACAACAAGGTCTAATGTGAGAGGTTAAAGCACATTAAGTTAATTAATGCCTCCTGATTAGGGTTAAGTCATGGTCCACTTAATACTTAATCAATTTGGGCTTGATGGGTTAATCGGGGTTAAGTCATGAACCTTGGATACACTTAACCAATTTAATCCACGTTTGGATCGGGTTAACCACATTTAACCCGTTAAGGAAATCCTAGTTGCGTGGTCCTTTTCAGCAGTAACCCTCTTGATAGTATCATAAGACCCTAGGACTAGGCTAGGGTGGGGCACGATTACTGGGCTGACATGTAAGCGACCAAAACGACGGCTGAGTAGGTACGCCGGTGTAGGTCCAGGCGGACTATGGTCGTGCACATAGTCCGGAGTTGGAGAATCAGGCACGGGTACCAGTAGATCTAGACTGTGCATACTTGATTGGTGTCCGAGGTCTACACCCTAAGACTTGATACACCCTGGGGTGGACCTAGCGCAGTTAGCTACATTGCATGTTTGGGCCGTATGACACCGACACTTGACGAGTTAGGCTTATAGGGAGCCGATCGACTAGACCGTGTAGTTGGACCTTGATTTAGGTCACCTCATGATGTTGGGCCAAGCTTGGACCAAGGGATCAATTCTTGTTTTTACTTGACATGTTAGAATGCTAGTACACCCGTGGTGCAAAACTTAACCTTAATTATGCGATGACACCTTTATCTATCTTGTTAGTTAATCATCATGACAGTATGTTGTTATCCTTATGTTCATCTCAGCTTCTCATGCCAGTTAACTTTACTAGTTCATGGATAGATAGTAGTAGGGCTTACCAGTCTTTTTGACTGACCTGTTTTATTTCGCCTCTTTTCTTCCGTTTCCCCCCCCCCTCAGGTCCTTAGGGTGGGAACATTGGAGCTTAGCTTGGATCTTTACAGCTTGCTTACTGGATTTGCTCATGTACGGTTTTGGACATTGAGCTAGCTATGGTTTATCACTTCACTTTGGGGATAGTACTTTATGTATTTCAGTTTTCCAGTTTATGCTTTTCTCTGGACTTTGTTTGTTGGAAAATAATGACTAAATACTTTGTTGTAACTTAACTATGGTTTTGGAAATGCAAGTTTTATCCGCTGCTTTACTACTCTGTTTTACTTATATGTTCTGCCTTGTGATATCTGCATGCATGTTTACCTTGTTTAACGCCCCTCCAAAGCCAGTGTGCTTGCAAGAGTTACCCTGGCGGAGGTGGGGTGTTACACTTATACAGTGTAGAATGCACTCTGGATGATGGTTGATGATTTATCGTTGTTATTATATATACATGTGTTGTAGTGAATCCATATAATTAACGTTATATGGTAATTGATTGGGCCTCCTTCCAATTTGGAAAATAAGGAATATTAGAAAATAAATATTCATGTGTTGAATAAAAATATATATTCATGTGTTGAATAGAAGAAAAATTCATGTGTTGAATAAAATATATATTCATGTGTTGAATAAAATAAAAATTCATGTGTTGAATAGAAAGAAAAATTCATGTGTTGAATAGAATAAAAATTCTTGTGTTGAATAGAAAGAAAATTCATGTGTTGAATAGAATATATATTCATGTGTTGAAGAAAATATTCATTTGTTGAATAGAATAACGAAATTATTTAAATATATAAAGCCGTGTTGGTTAGATATGCGCCATTTTGACGCGAACAATATTTATACCGATTATAGTCGTTTTTATAATGAATATAGAAAAGGAAGTGATTTCAAAATATAACGTTTTGAAAATATTATCATTTGTATATCGATGATGTGGAATGTTCAATTTTGATTCGAAATTGAATATGAAGTTGAAATCGTTTCGAAAACGATTTATAAAATACGTTTTAAAAGGAAATCGATGAAATATATACAATAATATATTATATATATATAGAATGGCCTGAATAGAACGCGCTGCGCCGCGGCAGTTCGCGAATTTCGACCGTTGACTTCAAATGGACGTTACGGGGGATCCGACCATCGGATTCTCCTAAAACCGGAACCATTGGGTTCGTGTCGAAAAGAGCTTTCTAACGAATATTAGAAATTTGAAATCTAACGGTTGGATTTGGAATTATGTCGAAATCAAATTTGGAAAAGGTCGTTGTAAGGGCAGTTCGATGGCCGTTGATGGAAATCGACTGTACGGGCCTTGATAAAATTATTAAAAATAGTAATAATTTGTGTAAAATCATAAGAAATGATTTGCGAAGAATTGGGATGAAAAATTCCATATTTGAAAAGATAAAAATATATTTTTATCGAAATAAACTAGTTTTGAACTAGAATTATAATCCCATTTATTTTTAAAATAAATAAAGTGGATTTGAAATGGTTTTGAAAATAACCAGAATTTCCAATATATAAAGTGGAAATGGATTTGAATCGAAATTGTCTTTGGAATATTTCGATGTTGGATTTCGTGATTATACAGATATTGTTATGGAAATTTGAAAGATATATTTATATCGTTATTTCCAATACGATATTTGTTGGTCGTAGAATTTGATATTGAATATAAGTCGATATATTTTCTATTCAGAGCCTTGTATTTAATATCAAATGGGATTTGGGTTTGTCATGAATGGTGTCTTCATTAACACTGTTCTTAAACCCAGTGGAGAAAAAGATTAAATCTTTTGTTTAGATTTAATGAAGTATACCAATTAAATGGTATTTAATTCGAATTGGAATAGAATGTGATTTTGGGTTTATCGTGAACCGTGTTTTAAATGACATTGGTTCTTTAACCCAGTTAAAGACAGGATATGATTTCCCAAGTTAAACAATCATTAGTATTGATTTTTAGGAAGATTAAAACCAAGTGGAGTTTTAATGAATCTTTAATTAGATTGAAATGATAGAGAATGGAGTATCACCAGTTTTGCTCCAGGCGATAGTTAAATCTTTAATTAGATTTGAACGTGAAATGGTAATTGAATTTACCGATAACACTGTGGTGTTAGATATGAAGTATTACCAGTTTTAATTCATGGGATGAATACGTTGGGATTGGGAGATTAAAACAAATGATTACTTCGGTAAGTTTCATTAATCCCGAATAGTTTGGATAAACCATAATTTGGTTTGAACTGATATTCAAAGGAAGATTAAAGAATAAATTTAAGGAATTTATCTTTGATAAAATTAATGGGAACCTTTCCCAAAGTATAAGAATATTTGAATAAAAGAATATTCTGAATTGGAATGAGGCGTATGTTGTGTTCGTGTAACACTTGTTTATTATATACGCGAGTTATTCAGAAAGACCGGGTTTATCCCATTCTGAATAACTGATTCGACGATGTGTCGAGGATGAAGACGGTGGTCGAAGACCGGAGGTCTTCGCATCGTTTGGGTGATTATTGATGATCTTGATTGGGTTGTACACCCAAGAGGAGGGAATCAGTTGGTGATCGTCCAGACGTACTTGGAGATCGATGGATATGCGAGGTACAAGGTGCCTCCGGTTTCGTTCAGACCCAAAACGAACTTGTAAATGGACTGTGTGTCTGACATTGGATTTTATTCTGTGTGATTGATTTCTATTAAATATACATCTGTTTGGCGGCGGAGAATTTATTCTCTTGCTTAACGCCCTTCTCTGAGACGTACGAGCTCAGGGGTTATATATTGATGGATATCAATCGCATGGAGTGAATTGCCTGTGTGGCATGCCTAAGTGGCAAATGATCAAGGCTTTTGTTGAAAAGCAAAGTCTTGTGGTCGATGATCAAAGCACGGCCTATGTGGCATAGCTTTGTGTAGCGTGGATTCGCGAGCCTCGCACCCCGGTTGTGAACCAGAAACGGGAGAGGACCTCAGGGATGGCATGCATATCCTTCTAGCTAAAAGTGGCGTCAGTGGTTTGACACGCCCTGATGAGTTTGACTTATGTAGTTGTTGGGTTACGAGGCGCCTTGGATATATCGGTGACTGTGTGGAGCCGATGGAGTCATTGGACTCATTTACGCCTCAAAGGGTGGGGAAACGCAGTGTTCAGGCATTTTAATCCACATTGGTGGACCGGCCCTGACGATCCAAGGTGCAGTTGTGGCTGTTCCTGAGACATGGTAGGCTAGATTGTCTCGAAACGGTGAGGACGACCCCTGGCCTCGGTTTACAGATGGAAATCCAACTTCCAATACGTGACTTTGCGGTTTTGATTATATACCTATATATGGTGACATAGTGGTATGGGGCACTTATGTCGTCTATGATTGATACTTATGATTGAAATTGTTTTGACATTATACACTTATAGTAATAATAAAAGATGAAATTTAGCGTATCAAGCATGCTTTGGCTATTATAAGGTAAAACCCTATCCTCCGGCTTGTGTTGGATTATGTGATGGGACCTGGGTCTTATAATAGCTTCATTGTTCTTTATTTTGCATTGCGATGTTGTTTTATGCACTGGTATTCTTGGGAGGAAACCCATTCCGTGTTATACGGCGTGGCCCCTTGATTTACCTAACTTTAAAATAAAGATTAATAACTGCTTTAGTTCTCACACCAGTCACATGACTGACCTGGAGTTTATTATTTTAACCTAAACTCTGGGTGCCCTTAGTTTGACATGGGCAACTAGTAGTTTTGGTTTTGCAGATTTATATTCACAGGAACCTGGTTTACAGCTGGAACGATATCCGGAAAGCTCTGTATCCGTATATCTCTTTCAGTTGTGTATTGTATTATTTTTCCGCTGCAGTAGTTTACTGTAATCTCTGATATTTATCGAATGTATTTTATTTATTCATACTCTGTATATTCTTGTATTCTGATGGAATTGTTGTAATAAGCAATGAAATGTTCTTCTGTTTGCGTTCTGATTCGTCTTGTCCTCAAAGCAATTCGTTCTTTCCTTCACGGGGAAGTTACGGGTTCTTATAACCTACTTCATTCTGGATTCTCCACTACGTACACAGTTGTTAAAGTGGTTTTCAGTATTGGCAAAGAGTATGACAATATCCGATCCCGGTCTCTTTAACAACCAGATGTTTACATTTTTCACAACGATAAGTTCTTTTCATTTCAAAGAGGTCCATACTTCATAACAAAATATCATATTTTCTTAAGATCATTTCATTATTCAAGCTAGAATATTATTCATATTAAAATCTCCACTTAAAAACCAAACTTAGAATCTTGAAACAATTCTAATTCCAAATGATTTGAATATTTAAAATAGTAGAAAAGTATGTTAGAATAATTTAGATGTATATATAAAATAGTTGGGAAATAAATAGATATATAATAAAAGTTTAAAAATAAAATAGTGTTTATCAAAATTTTGTAAAATACATATAGATGTAGTAAAATATAAAGTAGTTGTAAAATAGATAATTGTTATTAAAATAATTTATTTGAATAGTAAATATATATATGTAAAATAAAGTTTATAAAGATAGTACAACATAAATATATGTTAAATAGTATTGTTTATAAAATAAAATAAATATTTAGTAAAATAGCTTATAAAATGGTTTAACATATTATAAATGGAATTGGTATTGTTCCTTCTGAATAACTTCAAGTCATGTTTCAATTTCAAATCAATGCAACTCAATTTGAGTATTCCAATTAGATTCAACCTTTTCTCAAATCAATTCAATTCAGACAATCTGATTTAAAATTTTAAAGTTTAACATAGAATTCTCATTTAGAATCATCTCAGTTTGTAGCAGATCTAAAGTTCACAAATCAAATATTACTTTAAATAATGTTAATTTAAAGTAAAATTTAAAGATGGATAGTTGTTTATATTTCAAAACAATTCAATTTCAATATGTACAATTCATGCTAAATTACAAATATTTAGCTTCGCTTTACAACAAAATAATAATAATAATCATTTAACTTTAAATTCCAAAATTTTGAAGTTCAATTTTGAAGGAAATCAATTCGTAAAACCTCATTTATATTGCGTTTAAAATAATATGTCAAAGTTTAAACAAAATTTATTTAACCAGCCGGTGTCCGTATATAATTTTTTATCATATGGCCAAATAGTACTTAAAAATTAATTTTAGTATTTTTGGAAAGGATATATATCAATTCAATCCAAATCAGGGTAATAGGTATTTATCATTTCAACCTACGTTCTTAATTCATTTCAATGATTAATCCCGGGTTTATTTGATCTCCGTAACATCTAGGGTAATGGTTGGGATTGATCAACAAAATCAATAAGCATATATAAACAATGTCGATAACAAGATGAATTACATATCAATACATTAAATATATAGATCCAAGGCATCCATCAAAATCAACAAATCTAAACAGTTCAGTATAATATCCGTTTCCTAGTCATCAGGTGTGAGGTTTTAAAATAGAAATTAAATTCTAACTGTAAAAATTAACAGTTAAATTAAATTATACTACTTATGCAGATTAACATAAATAAGCAATTCAAACAACCAAACAACAAACAATACAATCATATCATAACATGAATTTTATTTAACTAACAATCACAAATTTTAGTTAGGTGTGAGTAGGTTTAAAGGCCCAAAAATCAATATTTCCAGATTTAGTCCGCGACGGCTTCTTATTGTCCTGAATTTCGATACAATCCCAACAAATCCAACCGCGCATAAACCATAGTTTGTATGAAAAAGTTATTTGCGTTAACGTGCTTGAAATTTATATAAATTGAAACAAAGAAATGGCACAAATTATAACACTCATGTGCCATGTCAACATATCTTAGTAACTCCATTGAGACGTCCCCAAACCCCGTACTGACGGCGGCAAGGGTAATCCTTGGAATATAACACATAAACAGATAACAGCAGAACAGAAATAAATAAATACACCAGATAATGTACAATAGAATATACTGGATAAACGAAATCATCAGAGTTACACAGTATACAGGATCATACTTAGAACAAATACAGTTCAGCTATACATAAATGTCTACAGCGGAAACAAACATAATATGTACAACAGGAGTTGAACAGCATAAAAAGAGATAAATAATAGAATCCATCTTCAGCTCCAACTATCCAGAAAGAGCCAGCTAAAACCTGAATACAAGGTTGCCCGTGTAGAAAAAGGGGCACCCGAGTTTGAAAGTGAAACAAACTACGAGTCAGTCATGGGACTGGTATGAGAAATCTACTCAACACATTTAAAATATGGCTAATCACAGGACCACGCCACTTTCGTGGAACGGGTTTACTCCATCGGATTGCCAGTGCTTTAAAAACAAATCTTTCTTTTAAACATCGCAATGCTTTTTATAAAAATGAAGCCATTATAAGACTCAGTTCCCATCACACAATGCAACGCAAACCGAAGGATAGAGTTTTTACCTTATAACAGCCAAAATATGCTTGATACGAATAAAACAAAAGCATTTGATACTACTACTAGTGTTTATATGTTTCAAAAGCAATTTCAAATCATAATTATCAATCATAGACGACATTAATGCCCCATACCACTATGTCGCCATATATATGTATACAATCAAAACCGCACAGTCACGTATTTGGAAATTGGATTTCCGTCATGAACCAAGGCAAAAGATAGTCCTTACCGAATTCGAGACTGCCCAGCCCGAGCCTCGGGAACAGCCGCAACTGCCCCTTGGATCGTCAGGGCTGGTCCACCGATGTGGATTAAAATTCCTGGACACTGCGTTTCCCTGCCCTTTGGGGCGTAAATGAGCCAACGAATGACTCCATCGGTCCCGGATCGACCGATATAACTGAGGCGCCTCGCAACAGCAACAACCACATAAGTCAAACTCGTCAGGGCATGTAAAACCACTGACGCCACTTCTAGCTAAGAAGAAACGTGTGCCCTCCCTGATGTCCTCTCCCGTTTCTGGGTCATACCGGGGTGTGAGGTTCGCGAATTTACGTTATACACAAAGCTACGCCACATAGGCGGGGCTTTGATCATCACCACAAGACTTTGCTTTTCAACAGAAGCCCTGATCATTGCATCTTAGCATGCCACACAGGCAATTCACGCCATGTAACTGATGACTATCAATCACACAGAATAAATTCCAATGTCAGACACACCATCCATTTACAAGTCCGTTTTGGGTTTGAACGAAACCGGAGGCACTGTATACCTCGCAAACCCATCGATCTCCACGTACATCTGGACGATCACCACTCATTATTCATATTTCGGGATGCTTCCCAATCAGGACATAAGTTACCGTCCAAACGAGGTGAAGATTCCGGTCTTCAACCACCGTCTTCATCTTCGATTTCTTATCGTCGATTCAGTTATTCAAAATGGGATAAACCCGGTCTTTCTGAGCAACTCGCGTATATAATAAACACGTGCTACACAAACACTACATACGCATCATTTCAATTCATTAGTCACTAACCGTCAATTAGTAAGAGAACGATTTCCCAAATATTAACCCCGAAGGCCGAACCAACATCAGATCAAAATCCAGGAAACCATTCGACTTAGCTAACCTCCAGTTAATTTCTAAATTTCACATTCATATCGTTTATAATATTTTATAACGATTTATCGCTATTTTTATTTATTTTAAAATAGCCAATTTATTCAAATGACGCTTCGGGCCATAATGCGGCCGTGGCGCTGTTTTTCTTCAGATTTGATTTACACATATATGAAAATCTAACCATTGGATCTTCACAAAATTTACATCATTAGAAAGATCTTTTCAAAACGAATCCAACGGTTCCAGTTTCGGGAAAATCCGACGGTTGGATCTCCCGGTATAATCGTTTGAAGTTTCGATTTCAAAATACGAACTGCAGCATCGTTTTTCGATTTAATATTATTATATATATATATATATATATAATCGATTCTGGCGCTATTTTTCTTCAGAATTGAATTAAACATCCCAGACAATCCAACCGTTGGATCTTTACAAAGTTGGTGCCGTTGGAAATATATTTCCAAAGCGAACCCAATGGTTGTGGTTTCGGGAAATTCCGATGGTCGGATCTCCCACACTAATCGTTTGAAATCACGGTTTCAAAACACGAACTGCAACTTCGTTATTCGACATATTTCAATTCTATTTATATATATATATCGATTCTTCGATTTCAAAGCTATATTCTTTTCATACATTTGATAAAAATAATATTTTTATCTAACTGTCTTCTATTTCAACACTTCACTATTTTTAACAATTCATGTATATAGTGAAAATGTGATTTTTATTGTAAAACGATTTATTTTCAAACCCGACTATTTTATATAGTTCATATAGATGATAAAAATATGATTTTTATTATAAAACAATTTATTTCAAAACACGACTATTTTATATAGTCGTATAGATGATAAAAATATGATTTTTATTATAAAACAATTTATTTCAAAATATGAATACCATTCAACACATGAATTTCGATTCAACACAAGAAGGTTTTCTATAGTTTATATATATAGATAAAAAGGTGATTTTTATATTTAAAACATGAATACCATTCAACACATGAATTTCTATTCAACGAATGAATTTCAATTCAACACATGAAGGTTTTCTATAGTTTGTATATATAGATAAAAAGGTGATTTATATATTTAAAACATGAATACCATTCAACACATGAATTTCTATTCAACGAATGAATTTCAATTCAACGAATGAATTTCAATTCAACACATGAAGGTTTTCTATAGTTTGTATATATAGATAAAAAGGTGATTTTTATATTTAAAACACGAATACCATTCAATACATGAATTTCTATTCAACGAATGAATATCGATTCAACACATGAAGGTTTTCTATTCAACAGACGAATATAATTTCAATATAGGAAAATAATTCTAACACATGAATATTATTCAAAATTTCGGTAGCATAACGGCAGGGTAGTTAAAACCGGGACCGTCCCTAGTACGGCTCCTCGCTCTACCTTAAAACCTCGCAGCTTTTGACAATGGGGAATCATGCATCTAGTTCGCATGCAGGCGACATGTATATTTTTTTCATTTCCACAAACTAATCCTATGTGGTTTCAACCAAATATTTCTCAACCACAAACGGATATTTTTCAACCACAATCAATCAATTTCAACCACAAACAATTTCAATCAACCATTCGCTATCAATCAATTTTCACACCAATCACAACCAATAAATATCGTCCATGGTTTGTGGACGAGGGGCGTATATATATATAGATATATATATATATATATATATATATATATATATAGCATTTCACTTCTATTTCAACACATATATAATTTTTACAATGCATATATAACTTATACATCGAACGTACAACTTATACAACGCTTATACAAGAGGTGTACAACGCTTATATAACTCATACATCAATTATATAATTTATACATCGTCGTTTTCCATATCGTTTATAAATTAGAAATCTCACATTGGGTTCCACTCCACCAAAAATAGTAGAAGTCTCAGAAAAATATGCAGTCTCTTCTAGAATGTAGAATACGTCCACACGAGTCCACTGTCTCTTGTTTCACTGAATTTCGTCAACACATGAAAAAGATATGATTTTTTAAAGTTTGCAACGGTTTAAAGGTGTTAAAACAGTTGAAAATAAACAAGGCCGTATACTTTTCAATATGGTTCAAAACTAGGTTTTCACCTTTCTTGAAATCCGCGCAACGATACGTCGATCGGCCTTCGCCACTCGAAAGGGCTTGGAACCAGCTCCCCGCGCCAGGTCGTCTCGCCCAGTTCGGTGGTCCCCACCAGTCACGGCGGCGGTTTGAAACCCTGAACTTTGGGGTGTCGATTTGAACAATCCACTCAATGAAAAATTCAGCAATTGGTATGGATTTGGAGATCTCGGAGAGTGCTACAAAATCCTCAATGGGAGGAAGGTGTAATTTCGCTTGTAGGAGGAGGAAAGGAGGAGAGAAGGAAAGAAAGGGGATCCGCTGTGCGATATAGATAGATTACGGGGAGAGAGAAAATTTATGAGCCAATGAATTTTTTTTAATTAATTTATAAATTTTTAAATCTCTAAAATACCCTCTTACACACAAGAGCACCGATCCAAACCCAACGACTGTCGTCCCTAGCGTTTTACCCCCATTCTGAACACAATGGGATATGTTTCGTAGGCCCACTCGACTGTTTCAGTCAGTTTTCCTTCAAATTAAAATATATAACATTCAATATTTGATTTGAACGTACATTTCAATTTGCCAGGGCCATAAACTGAATCGAAAAATTCCAAAAAAATAAATCTAGCTATGTTCTGACGATACGGTCGCAACAAAACTAGTTTCGTTGAATTCTGAGACCATTTGTAAAATGGCCTATTTTTGGTTGATCAAATTTAACTATAATTGACCAAAACACATTTCTCTTTGCCACGCTCACATACTAGCTTCAAAAATTATGAAATTTGAAACCTAGCAATAACTTCACATCCCGGATCCAACACAAGTGGTTTCGTCTAATTCCGAGGTCGTTTGTAAAATGGTCATTTTTTGGTCGATCCAATTTAATAGAAATCGACCAAACACGTTTTCCTTTGCCACGCTCACATATTAACTTCAAAAATTATGAAATTTGAAACCTCACAATAATTTAACATCCCGAATCCAACAAAAGTGGTTTCGTTGAATTCCGAGGTCGTTTGCAAAATGGCCATTTTCACGGGCTATATAATTTCTATAGCGACATTTCTGAAAATTCATTTGGCCATAAATTTTGCTTTCCACTATGAAACTTCGATTTTTCAGATTCGTTAGAAAGGTATTCACTAACAGATTTAAATATTTTTGGTTTCACTCAAATCCGTTTTGTTTTGTACCCGGTACAGTCAGTCAAAGTTTGAAATGAAAATTTGAAACTGCCGCGCCATTTCAGGCCTTGTTTATAATTCAAAGTAATTAAATTTATTTTCAAACGTCGATTCAAAATCACTTTTCATTGCTATTATTTTAAATATTTGAAATCCACGACTTTAGCCAATTTGAAAAAAAATAATTGGTTCAGATTTTCCGGGTCGTTACAATCTCCTCCACTTAAAACTTTTCGTCCCCGAAAAGGAACAAAGTCGAAAGTGGTTTGATTAATCAACTCTACGTTCAATCTGGCTTCCATTCTCCAACTTTTCAGTTTTTGAGAATTTTCAAATTCTTCAAAAATTTGGCTAACACCCGGAATTTTCGAAAAATTTCGCCATAACCTCCTTTGTACGGGGAGGGGTTTGGAAATTTATTGGGCCGTATTAAGTACCTAATAAATCCTATAAAGCATAAACATATTTATAGTGATATATTTTGGTGTTTACAAGGGAGCGTGTATAGATAATAACTCCAGAGAATAAATTCTCGTCACCCTGTGAAAGCCTGAGGGAGTGTGTATTTTAATTGCTCCAGAGGATAAATCCTTGTCACCTCGTCCCGTGTGGGAAATAAATAATCCATGTGCCGTATCTAATAACTAGAGAGACGTGATTATTGTCAACTCCAGACCCGTGTGGTTTTTTTTTCTTATTAATCTGGCAATTTATCATTACAATTTTATATGTCCATATCAGTCATCAGTTCAACCTGTAAAATATAGTCATCGCCATACAAGCCTCTCGCTCGTATGGTAAATCTTCCACCTCGTCACACAAGCTCCAAATGCTTATGTGGTATATGATGAAGTATGCCTATCTTCCAGAAGTATGTCATGTAATGTAGTTCAAAATTAATTGTTACTATCCTATGGCGATGTTTATTATTTCACATAGAATAACCAGCACTCCGCATCCAATGGCATTCACAGGAGTTGATATAATAATATTTCGCATCCAACTCATTAAGGTTTACCTATTTGTCGGGCACGCAAATAAATTCTTTACTCAATAGCTATCCAATTACCTGTTCAAACATATATAATGCACAAGTATATATTTCTATCTATTTTCTAATCAGGTCAATGTGTGATTTAAATGAATAAATTCTACCATTATTCTATTATTGATTAAATTAACTATTGTTTCAATAATTTTAATTAATCAAATCTACTATCACACAACGCAAACAACAATCAAATTGTTTTTAACTTTTCAAAAATATACTAATCAATTTCTATACTCTTTTAAAATCATTCAGACTATAGAATTAAAAGTGCACATCCATGGAAAGAAAATAACAACAAAGTAGAGAACTAATTGGTAATGCAAAGTATGGTAAATGTACCTTGCACCGGAGTCAATCAGAGATGTCTACTCGACACTTAGGATAGGCTTTCTGAATGCTCTCCTCAGTTTCCCAAGTACAATCTCGCGGATCCCCACTCCATTGCACTTTGACTAAGTGAACTTTCTTGTTCCTCAGTTCTTTGGTTTCTTTGCCGATGATCTTTAGCGGCTCTCTTCTCACAGCCAATTCTGGGGTAATTTCAATATCCTGTTGAGCTGCTTCTTCCGCGATCAAGTCTGGATCATGAACGTGCTTTCGAAGTTGAGATATATGAAATACATCATGCACTCCAGGCAACTAATCAGGTAATTTAACCCTATAAGAAAGCGTTCTGATCCGTTCAAGAATAGGAAACGGACCAATGAATTTGGGCGCCAACTTCCCAGTTTTACCGAACCGGATAACTCCTCTCATCGGCGATACTTTCAAATATACATAGTCGCCAACAGCAAATGATATATCTCTTCTTCTCCTATCGGCATAGCTCTTTTGTCGGCTTTGAGCGGCGAGTAATCATTTCTTAACGAAATCGACTTTGTCGGCAGCTTCTCGGATCATATCAGCCCCTAACACAAGTCTATTACCGGGTTCGACCCCACAAGCAGGAGATCGGCACGGTCTACCATACAAAGCTTCGAATGGCGACATTATCAGGCTCGCCTGGTAGCTGTCGTTATATGAGAATTCAGCCAAATGCAGATGGTCTTCCCATGATCCACCGAAATCTAGAACACAAGCCCGCAATAGATCTTCTAGTATACGATTCACCCTCTCAGTCTGACCATCTGTCCGAGGATGATAGGCGGTGCTCAAGTTCAGCTTTGTTCCCAGTTCTACTTGAAATGCCTCCCAGAATTTGCTGGTGAATATTGGATCTCTATCACTAACTATACTGATCGGCACTCCGTGTAGTCTAACTATTTCCTTGAAGTATATCTGCGCCAGACTCTGAGCAGTTATGTTTGATCTGACATGTATGAAATGGGCGGTCTTCGTGAAGCGATCTACGATCACCCAAATACTGTCATTTCCTTTTCTGGTTCTGGGTAAACCATCTATGAAGTCCATGGAAATATGTTCCCACTTCCAGCTTGGAACGTCCAGCGGTTGCAACAATCCAGCCAGTTTTTGTTGGTCGCTTTTGACTAGCTGGCAAGTAGGGCATTGGCTAACATATATTGAAACGTCTCTTTTCATAGTCTTCCACCAGAATGTTCGCTTGAGATCGTTGTACATTTTGGCCACACCGGGATGGATACTCAGCTTGGACTTGTGACACTCATCTAACACTTCCCTTTTTAGCTCGGGGATGCCAGGAACACAAATCCTTCCTTTCAATCTCAGGATTCCGTCGTTATCTATTTGGAAACACGAGGGTTCACCTTTCTGAATCCTTTTGATCATATCCTTAATAAAGTTATCCTCCTTCTGAAGAATAGATATTTTATCAATCAAGGAAGTCGTAATAATAAAGTTGGCGATCATTACATTCTTTCGGCTTAACGCATCGGCCACAACATTGGCTTTCCCTGGAGTGTATAGAATCTCAAAATTATATGCTGCAAGGAACTCTAGCCAACGTTGCTGCCTCAGATTCAAGTCTTTCTGAGTGAACAAATACTTCAATGACCGATGGTCTGTATACAGCTCGAATTTCTCTTCCAGAAGATAGTGTCTCCAGATTTTCAAAGAGAATACGATAGCCAACAACTCAAGATCATGAGTGACGTAGTTTTTCTCGTGCGGCTTCAGCTGACGGCTAGCATAAGCGATCACTTGACCTCTTTGCATTAACACTGCTCCAAGGCCTTCTCTAGAGGCATCTGTCCAGACTTTTAAATCCTGATTGCCGTCGATAATGGTTAACACTGGAGCAGTCGTTAATCTTAACTTTAGCTCTTCAAAAGCCTCCTCACATTCTGGAGTCCATTTGAATTTAGAGTGCTTCTTTGTAAGATTCGTTAAGTGACCAGATATCTTCGAAAAGTTTTTAACGAACTTCCGGTAATAACTAGCCAATCCTAGAAAACTGCGAACCTCTGTAGGAGTACTAGGCTGTTTCCGGTTTTGAATAGCTGTGATTTTACTTGGATCCACAACAATTACTTCTTTCGATACGACGCGGCCTAGAAACTTCACTTCATCTTGCCAGAATATACATTTGGATAGTTTGGCTTTTAATACATTCCTTCTGAGGATTTCCAGAACTTGTTCCAAATGTTTTTCATGTTCGGCCTTTGATTTGGAGAAGATTAGAATATCGTCAATAAAAACTAGAACAAATTTATTCAAAACCCCTCTGAACACTCTATTCATCAGATCGACGAAGTAAGCTGGAGCGTTACATAAGCCGAACGACATTACTAACCACTCATAGAATAAGTCTGGACCTCTGAATGCTGTCATAGGAACACACTCTTCGGCAATTCGAAGTTGATGGAAGCCTGTAGCTAGGTCCATCCTTGAGAATACTTGTGCTCCATTCAGACGATCCAATAAATCATCGATTCACGACAATGGATATTTGTTCTTTATTGTCTGCTTGTTCAAATCACGATAATCCACACATAGCCGCAGAGTACCGTCAGATTTTGGGACAAACACCACTGCTGCACCTCAATCAGAGAAACTAGGCCTGATTAGACCCTTCCATACAAGCTGTCTTGTTTGATTGTCAAGTTCTTCTTTCTCTTTCAAGGACATTCTTCGAATAGCGTGAACTACCGGCCTTGCATTCGGAATCAAAGCGATCTTGAAATCTATTTCTCTCTGCGGAGGTAAGCGAACAACTTCTTCAAACACATCTACATTATTCTTTACGACTGGAATATCTTTGATGAGGTCGGGAATATTCTCTGTGACTTCAGGGATATTTTCTATTTGAGCAGGAGAAGCATCCAAAGCTGCCCAGAAGTCTTTTCTATTAGAATTCTGACCTTCACAGGGAATGGTTATATAATTCCCTGATTTAATCTTTGCCCTAACAACTCTCTCGGCGCATCTAACCTCAGCTTCATATTTGGTTAGCCAATCCAATCCCAGAATAAGATCGAATTCAGTAAAGTTCATGACGATAGAGATAGTAGGGAATTTATAACAGGAAAAAGAGACAGGTACTGCACAAACCCAACTGAGATCAATGGAACCCCCAACCGGATTTTGAACAGTCATTGGTTCTTTGAGCTTCTTCAAATTCAAATCCAGTTTCTTAACTGCATTCTTTGCAATAAAGCTTCGCGGCGTGCCTGTATCAAACAACACTTTAACTGGAATGTTTTTGACATTAAGCGTGCCTTCTAAAACATCAGACTTTTCCTGAGCAGACGAAGATGCAGGCACTTCTGCCACTTCATTTACATGTACTGCTTCAGGTTTTCTGAATAGTGGGCAGTCTTGCTTTACGTGACCCACCTGATGGCAAAGATTGCATTCTCTATTTTCTTTAACCTTGTTCTTTGATTAGATCCCTCCTTCCTCTGCATTTTCAAGGACTTGCATTTCCTGGACAAATGACCTTTTTGATTGCAGTTTAGGCATATGGCGGTCATTACTGATTCTTTCTCAGGTCTGGCCCTTTTCGATTTACTTTGGGCTTCTTACTGACCTCTGACATCGTACTGGCCTCAGGACGATCAGTTTCAGACTCAATTTTATTACTAGAGCTGACTTCCTCTTCGTACTGTAACATACCTTTCTTGTCTAGATCTTCGTACTAGTAAGCCATGCATATCATTTCAGAAAAGGGGAGCTTCACATTCCTCATTACACTGTTCTGATATTTTCTTTGAAGCTCGTTGATAAATCTCAAATTCTTCCTCTTCGGATTCTCAATTAGATGAGGGGCAAAGTGAGAAAGTTCATTGAATTTCTTATGATATTCGGGAATGGTCATATCTCCTTGTATCAGATAAGAAAATTCATCACATAGCCGTTCAATTGCTTCAGGAGGAATAAACCTTTCCAGGAAAATCACTTTGAATCTATCCCAGGTGATATCACCTTCTGGATTGTCCTTAATAACTGAATCCCACCAGAACAAAGCTTCGTCTTTGAGTGCCCAGGAGGCCAGTAATCTTTTCTGGTCATCCCTCAGCTTTAATCGTTCAAAGATTTTCTCAGCTGAATGAATCCATGCTTGTGTTCTCATAATAGATTCTTCGCCCGAGAAGGGTTTTCCACCCAGATTTCTATATTTCATGAATAGGGCTTCTATATCCGGGTCAGTATTACTTCTTCTGTTTCTGGCACTCATTTTCTAGTACTTCTGAAAATAGCAGATCAAGTGTCAGGTCACAGAAAAGATATTTTAAAGCATAGAAACATATACTTGAATGTAAATGTATCTATCGAGGTGTTATTTCATTCTGCTACTCATACTAGGATATTACTGATCCTATCTGTAATGAGTTACCTGTCCTAGAACACTACTGGTTCTATTTCTGATGAGTTCGTTAATATGTTGTATTCCAGAACTAAGCTTAACCAAAGCTATTATACCAAATGAGACGTCCCCAAACCCCGTACTGACGACGGCAAGGGTAATCCTTGGAATATAACACATAAGCAGATAACAGCAGAACAGAAATAAATAAATACACCAGATAATGTACAATAGAATATACTGGATAAACGTAATCATCAGAGTTACACAGTATATAGGATCATACTTAGAACAAATACAGTTCAGCTATACATAAATGTCTACAGCAGAAACAAACATAATATGTACAACAGGAGCTGAACAACATAAAAAGAGATAAATAATAGAATCCATCTTCAGCTCCAGCTATCCAGAAAGAGCCAGCTAAAACCTGAATACAAGGCTGCCCGTGTAGAAAAAGGGGCACCCGAGTTTGAAAGTGAAACAAACTACGAGTCAGTCATGGGACTGGTATGAGAAATCTACTCAACACATTTAAAATATGGCTAATCACAGGACCACGCCACTTTCGTGGAACGGGTTTACTCCATCGGATTGCCAGTGCTTTAAAAACAAATCTTTCTTTTAAACATCGCAATGCTTTTTATAAAAATGAAGCCATTATAAGACTCAGTTCCCATCACACAATGCAACGCAAACCGGAGGATAGAGTTTTTACCTTATAACGGCCAAAATATGCTTGATACGAATAAAACAAAAGCATTTGATACTACTACTAGTGTTTATATGTTTCAAAAGCAATTTCAAATCATAAGTATCAATCATAGACGACATTAATGCCCCATACCACTATGTCGCCATATATAGGTATACAATCAAAACCACACAGTCACGTATTTGGAAATTGGATTTCCGTCATGAACCAAGCAAAAGATAGTCCTTACCGAATTCGAGACTGCCCAGCCCGAGCCTCGGGAACAGCCGCAACTGCCCCTTGGATCGTCAGGGCCGATCCACCGATGTGGATTAAAATTCCTGGACACTGCGTTTCCCCGCCCTTTGAGGCGTAAATGAGTCAACGAATGACTCCATCGGTCCCGGATCGACCGATATAACCGAGGCGCCTCGCAACAGCAACAACCACATAAGTCAAACTCGTCAGGGCGTGTAAAACCACTGACGCCACTTCTAGCTAGGAAGAAAAGCGTGCCCTCCCTGATGTCCTCTCCCGTTTCGGGTTCATACCGGGGTGTGAGGTTCGCGAATTTACGTTATACACAAAGTTATGCCACACAGGCGAGGCTTTAGTCATCACCACAAGACTTTGCTTTTCAACAGAAGCCCTGATCACTGCATCTTAGCAAGCCACATAGGCAATTCACGCCATGTAACTGATGACTATCAATCACACATAATAAATTCCAATGTCAGACACACCATCCATTTACAAGTCCGTTCTGGGTCTGAACGAAACCGGAGGCACTGTATACCTCGCAAACCCATCGATCTCCACGTACATCTGGATGATCACCACTCATTATCCATATTTCGGAATGCCTCCCAATCAGGACATCAGTTACCGTCCAAACGAGGTGATGATTTCCGGTCTTCAACCACCGTCTTCATCTTCGATTTCTTATCATCGATTCAGTTATTCAGAATGGGATAAACCCGGTCTTTCTGAGCAACTTGCGTATATAATAAACGCGTGCTACACAAACACTACATACGCATCATTTCAATTCATTAGTCACTAACCGTCAATTAGTAAGAGAACGATTTCCCAAATATTAACCCCGAAGGCCGAAACCAACATCAGATCAAAATCCAGGAAACCATTCGACTTTGCTAACCTCCAATTAATTTCTAAATTTCACATCCATATCGTTTATAATATTTTATAACGATTTATCGCTATTTTTATTTATTTTATAATAGCCAATTTATTCAAACGGCGCTTCGGGCCATAACGCGGTCGTGGCGCTGTTTTTCTTCAGATTTGATTTACACATATCTGAAAATCTAACCGTTGGATCTTCACAGAATTTACATCATTAGAAAGATCTTTTCAAAACAAATCCAACGGTTCCAGTTTCGGGAAAATCCGACGGTCGGATCTCCCGGTATAATCGGTTGATGTTTCGATTTCAAAATATGAACTGCAGCGTCGTTATTCGATTTAATATATATATATATATATATATATATATATATATATATATATATATATATATATAATCGATTCTGGCGCTGTTTTTCTTCAGATTTGAATTAAACATTCCAGACAATCCAACCATTGGATCTTTACAAAGTTGGTGTCGTTGGAAAGATATTTCCAAAGTGAAACCAACGGTTGTGGTTTCGGGAAAATCCGATGGTCGGATCTCCCACACTAATCGTTTGAAATCACGGTTTCAAAACACAAACTGCAGCTTCGTTATTCGATATATTTCAATTATATATATATATATATATATATATATATATATATATATATATATCGATTCTACAATGCTATATTCTTTTCATACATTTGATAAAAATGATATTTTTATCTAACTGTCTTCTATTTCAACACTTCACTATTTTTAACATTTCAAGTATATATTAAAAATGTGATTTTTATTGTAAAACTGTTTATTTCAAAACCCGACTATTTTATATAGTTCATATAGATGATAAAAATATAATTTTTATTATAAAACAATTTATTTCAAAACACGACTATTTTATATAGTCGTATAGATGATAAAAATATGATTTTTATTATAAAACAATTTATTTCAAAATATGAATACCATTCAACACATGAATTTCAATTCAACGAATGAATTTCGATTCAACACATGAAGGTTTTCTATAGTTTATATATATAGATAAAAAGGTGATTTTTATATTTAAAACACAAATACCATTCAACACATGAATTTCTATTCAACGAATGAATTTCAATTCAACACATGAAGGTTTTCTATAGTTTGTATATATAGATAAAAAGGTGATTTTTATATTTAAAACATGAATACCATTCAACACATGAATTTCTATTCAACGAATGAATTTCAATTCAACACATGAAGGTTTTCTGTAGTTTGTATATATAGATAAAAAGGTGATTTTTATATTTAAAACACGAATACCATTCAACACATGAATTTCTATTCAACGAATGAATATCGGTTCAACACATGAAGGTTTTCTATTCGACAGACGAATATAATTTCAATATAGGAAAATAATTCTACCACATGAATATTATTCAAAATTTCGGCAGCATAACGGCAGGGTAGTTAAAACCGGGACCGTCCCTAGTACGGCTCCTCGCTCTACCTTAAAGCCTCGCAGCTTTTGACAATGGGGAATCATGCATCTAGTTCGCATGCAGGCGACATGTATATTTTTTTCATTTCCACAAACTAATCCTATGTGGTTTCAACCAAATATTTCTCAACCACAAACGGATATTTTTCAACCACAATCAATCAATTTCAACCACAAACAATTTCAATCAACCATTCGCTATCAATCAATTTTCACACCAATCACAACCAATAAATATCGTCCATGGTTTGTGGATGAGGGGCGTATATATATATACAGATATAGAGATATATATATATATAGCATTTCACTTCTATTTCAACACATATATAATTTTTACAACGCATATATAACTTATACATCGAACGTACAACTTATACAACGCTTATACAAGAGGTGTACAACGCTTATATAACTCATACATCAATTATATAATTTATACATCGTCGTTTTCCATCATCGTTTATATATTAGAAATCTCACATTGGGTTCCACTCCACCAAAAATAGCAGAAGTCTCAGAAAAATATGCGGTCTCTTCTAGAATGTAGAAGACGTCCACACGAGTCCACTGTAACTTGTTTCACTGAATTTCGTCAACACATGAAAAAGATATGATTTTTCAAAGTTTGCCACGGTTTAAAGGTGTTAAAACAGTTGAAAATAAACAAGGCCGTATACTTTTCAATATGGTTCAAAACTAGGTTTTCACCTTTCTCGAAATCCGCGCAACGATACGTCGATCGGCCCTCGCCACTTGAAAGGGCTTGGAACGAGCTCCGTGCGCCAGGTCGTCTTGCCCAGTTCGGTGGTCCCCACCAGTCACGGCGGCGGTTTGAAACCCTAAATTTTGGGGCGTCGATTTGAACAATCCACTCAATGAAAAATTCAACAATTGGTATGGATTTGGAGATCTCGGAGAGTGCTACAAAATCCTCAACAGGAGGAAGGTGTAATTTCGCTTGTAGGAGGAGGAGAGAAGGAAAGAAAGGGGATCCGCCGTGCGATATGGATAGGTTACGGGGAGAGAGAAAATTTATGAGCCAATGATTTTTTTTTATTAATTTATAAATTTTTAAATCTCTAAAATACCCTCTTACACACACGAGCACCGATCCAAACCCAATGACTGTCGTCCCTAGCGTTTTACCTCCTTTTCGAACACAATGGGATATGTTTCGTAGGCCCATTCGACCGTTTCAGTCAGTTTTCCTTCAAATTAAAATATATAACATTCAATATTTGATTTGAATGTACATTTCAATTTGCCAGGGCCACAAACTGAATCGAAAAATTCCAAAAAATTAAATCTAGCTATGTTTTGACGATATGGTAGCAACAAAACTAGTTTCGTCGAATTCTGAGACCGTTTGTAAAATGGCCCATTTCTGGTCGATCAAATTTAACTGTAATTGACCAAAACACATTTCTCTTTGCCACGCTCACATACTAGCTTCAAAAATTATGAAATTTGAAACATAGCAATAACTTCACATCCTGGATCCAACAAAAGTGGGTTCATCGAATTCCAAGGTCGTTTGTAAAATGGTCATTTTCTGGTCGATCCAATTTAATAGAAATCGACCAAACACATTTTCCTTTGCACGCTCACATATTAACTTCAAAAATTATGAAATTTGAAACCTCGCAATAATTTAACATCCCGGATCCAACAAAAGTGGTTTCGTTGAATTCCGAGGTCGTTTGCAAAATGGCCATTTTCACGGGCTATATAATTTCTATAGCGACCTTTCTGAAAATTCATTTGGCCATAACTTTTGCTTTCCGCTATGAAACTTCGATTTTTCAGATTCGTTAGAAAGGTATTCACTAACAAATTTAAATATTTTTGGTTTCACTCAAATCTGTTTTGTTTTGCACCCGGTACAGTCAGTCAAAGTTTGAAATGAAAATTTGAAACTGCCGCGCCATTTCAGGCCATGTTTATAACTCAAAGTAATTAAATTTATTTTCAAACGTCGATTCAAACTCACTTTTCATTGCTATTATTTAAAATATTTATTTTAAATATTTAAAATCCACTACTTTAGCCAATTAAATTTTTTTAAATTGGTTCAGATTTTCCGGGTCGTTACATCCATCTTCTACATCGCGTGAACAGCTTCCAGCGAGAACAACCCAATGCTCCTTTTATCTTTGAACCCACGCATCACTACATGCATCAATGGCCGTCGATTGGACCACTCAACCACGACCGATGTCGATCACTCCCCCTACGCCCAAAAAATAGTCGAACTCGGTGACTTAAATCACCAGTAAAACCCACAAACCCTTGCATCCTTCATAGTGGTTTTCTGGCGAATCCTGATTGAATTAAGATAAGCTACCATAAGGATGTGAAGCCCTCATTACGATATTCGACTTTGCTTTTGGAACTTCATCGAATCATTGCACGGATGCAAAGAGATTATGGGAAGAAGAAAGGAACAATTCCGACCATCGAAATTATATAAGAGGCGGCCTGAGATATTAGGGTTAGAAATGAATATTTCTTTATTAAAATGACTCGTTTAGCGTGTTTTAAAGTCAAGAACGGGCTTGCGTCCAAATCAAGTCTGTTGACAGCCTACCGATAGGATTTAAGACCTTCTGAACGCTATGAGACTAGCGTCGAAGCCTAATTCGGAAGTCTACACCATTTACACATTAAAATTCCATTATTCAAATTAAATTGTACACATAAATTTCCAAACATTTTAAATTCTTACGATCAAATGATAACTTTGATGGCTACGAAATTTTAGATCTTACAATAATTTGCAATTCCAGATCCAGTGAAACTAATTTCATCAAATTCCGAGAATGTTTGCAAAATGTCAAATTTCACATATTTATTAATATAATAAAATAATCAGTTTTCACTTATTTACTTTAAAAACTAAATTCAACAGTTTATACATTTTATTCAAATCAAAATAGAATTCATATAACTTATAAATCAATTATCGTTTATTGTGAATTTAATTTTCATTATTTACAAATTCAAATTTCTATTTCAATTATTAATTGCACAATCAATATCATTAAATATATTAATATTAAATTCCAACTTTCAATGTTAACCAATATAAACAAAATCACAAATTTATCTACAACCAATACCCATTACAATTATCAAAATAAGTTAAACTGAATTACTTAAACAAGTTATTTAAGTTTCCACCATACACTTATGCAATTTCAATAATTAAAGTTTAACTATAATTTATTGACTCAATTAAATTTAGATAATTCAATATTAAATTTCAATTCTCAAAAATAAAAAATACAAACCAATTTATAATTTATATTTTCAATCCATGTAGATAACTACATTTATTACCGATTGACATTCATTGTACAAACAATGAATGTATATTATTACCACATTCAATAAATTGAAAATTCTCAATATAAATATGAAATATCAAAATTTATTAATCCATTATATATTGTAAATTCAATATTTACTTCTAATTCCAACATAAATTAATCATCGAATACAAGTCGTTATCATATATAGCAATTTAATTCATTGTTTAACAAGTCAATCTTAGTTCATACCTTACCAATATATGACATAAATCATTAATTTTATTATTTAAATCAAAATTGTACAAAACCACATTAAATTTTATATTTCAAGTTGTCGAAAAATCTCGGGATGTTACACCCTCCTCCACTTATAACTTTTCGTCCCCGAAAAGGAAACGTAGGGAATTTCATTTAATATATTAACAATATATATATTCAGCTTAACTTAGAAACCACAATTTATGTAAATAGTTAACATAAGTTGAAAAATCCAAATTTCAAAAAAATTCTAGGTATAGAATTTATGGAAAATTTTGGTAGAGTCTCCTTTGCATGATTGAGGCCGGAAAATACCAATATATATAAAACAACAATTATACATCTCATCTCAGTGATGAGGCATCCCAAAATATGGGGAGACAATATACAATATACAAATATAATAAATAAACCAACATACGCACGTTTCATTTGCTTTATTTTATTTATTTTTAGCAACTTATCATACTTTGTAGCAAGTGAAAACAGAGAAAAAGCGTGAGCGTTCTTCAAAAGCGAGCGATTTCATCTGCACCTAATAAACATCCCAGGAACCAAATACAAAGCATATATAATAATAATAATAATAATAATAATAATAATAATATACAAATCAATGTCCTTGTTTCGCTTAAATCTTTCATCGCTATTCAATTTATTTGTGTCTTTTATTTTCTTTCTCAAGTTCATCCATTGATATCTGGTCAATTCTACTTAGTTGAAGTAAATTTCACTACACTAACTAAGTGTATATATATTATTATTGGGACAACCTAAGCTTCAATTCATATTTGTAACTATTGTATACTCATACAACACTTATATATAATAATATTCATTATGCAATTTCTATCCATGTCATCAACAAATTTTCTTTAAATATGTTACTTAAGTCTCATCTTATATTTCAAATCAACTACAACATACGATCTGATTAAATTAATTTGTTCGAGTTCACACTGATTGACATGATATAATATATATATATATATATAGTTTCCATCAAATAGATTTCAGATTATTTTTATTTATTATTTAACGAACTTGAGAATTTTAATATTGGGCCTTATTCGAAATAATCGAAAATAAATGCATCTACTTATATAAATATGATTTTCAAAAATGATTTTTTATATAGCTGTTAAGTGGTCTCCCCACTCAGGACTCGAAAATGGATTTCGATAATGCGTGCACTCATTACCGAAATTATTTTCCAGTGATAGAATAGAGGAACACAAAACAACTTTAACAAACCTTTAAATAATACTCATATACCTGTAGAAAGAAATTGGTGGCACCAAGATTTAAATTCTCAAATTCGATTCGATTCATTATATTTGCAGTTCATTTCTACTAATGTAATCTTGATTTCAAATTGTTTTACTTATAATGGTTAATAGTTTAAGAAAATCAACCACTCAAGTAACAAATGACGATAATCAATTATAGTCATCTTAAATACCAAGTTTAACCATATAAACTTCAAAATAATAATTTATTATATAAAATATAATCAAAACTATATTGTGTCAGTTTGTCATATTCAAGTGTTTAGAAACTCCTATCGATGCCATAACGTTCCATGTACCGACCAGAATTCATAAATACTCAACGGGACAAATTAACAAAATATAAAATTATTTGTAGCAAAATTACAAGTACGCTCTCTCATATATACAATCAAATCCCAATAGAGCCAAGGCTTATCGTTAAACCGCAGGTCTGATACCAACTGTAACATCCCGCATTTTTGACAGTTCAGATCGATAATGATCCTCAAATATTGACTTAAACAAATAAAAAATACAGATAGTTATTGAGATTAAAAAATAAGAAAAGAAGAAAGAAGAAAACAATCTCAAAATCTCACAGTGGAAGGATAAAATATAATAAATAAATAATAATTCATGGAGCTGTTAAGCATACATCTGACTATACATTTACAGTGATTATCAGAGTTAATTAACAAACAACATACCAATATATGCAGCGGAATAATATAAATGAATACGTCAGTCATGCTCCATCTTCATCTCCCTAACGGTGGCTTTGTTAACTGAAAAACTCAAGCTAACCCGAGCACAAATGAAAAGACAAAAAAATTTGGATCATAACTAAAATATTCTCATATCAGTTAAATCAAATTTATGAGATAATATGAGTGCAATAACTTAAGAGATGTTGTCCATCTCCTAAGGATCTGTTAAACTAGATACTATATAATACAATACGTTATTATAATAGTGTCTATGGTTAAATATACTATTGAAAATAACATAAGCGGGATTACCATTATTACCCTTACGCTACACCAGAATAAGCCTTCAGTAGAGTTGAAAAAACGCTGCTAAAAACTTATCGTAGCATTTCAATAAATGTTGCGACACAACATGCGACTAAAAGTCCATAAGTTTTGTTTGCGTTTTAATAAACGCTACCAAAAATGAACATATTGTAGCTGGGGGTGAGCGTTTGGTTGGTTTGGTTTATCCAATGATAAATTTGTCAAACCAATAAAAATGAAAACCAAACCAACCAGATTAAGTTTGGTTGGTTATCCGATTAAACCGAACTAAAAATGTTTTACACTTGTTGTTTGAAATATTCACTATAATTTGAAACAAATTATAAATATATGATCACAGTATTTTTTTTATTATTATGCTTCTTAATATTAATTTTGACACATAGATGATGATTAATATATACTTAGATAACTAAACTAACCTAAAATATTTATTATAATACCGATAATTTTGAAAATATAGTAAAAATTCTATTAATTTGGTTAAACCGATAACCGAACTTAATATTTTTTTGGCCGATTACAAACCAATTTAATTTCAAAACCAAACCAAACTGACCAAAATAAATTAGTTTGGTTGGTTTATTTTGTTTAACCGAATAATGCTCACCCCTAATTGTAGCATTTCAAAAACCCTACCAAATGTTTGTTTCGCAGCGTCTTAAAAACACAGCCAAAGTGGTGCTTGCACCTTTCTTTTTTTATTTTCTATAGCATTTTATATGCTACTACAATATTTTCTGTAGTGTTTCAGAAACCCTACTAAAGTTAATTAATATGTTTTTAGCTACGTCTTATTTCAACTCATAAAATAGCAATATTAAAATAAATAATCCGTAATTATCATTTTCAAACCAACATCGACAATCATAATATTTAAATAATTAAAAAACACATTAATCACATAATCAAGTATAATATCCATAATCATTTCAATAATATTATATCGCCAAAATAGGCTAATCCACATACCACAACTATTTACAAACAAGTCTACACAGCTAGTTCTAACAAAATAATATTATAATACATAAATTCTTGTTTATGCCATAATTGATTAAAGAACAATGCAAAATGAGCAAGTTCTACAGCCAGATTAACATCAACATCACCCAAAACTATGATCAGAGATTTTCCTACTAGCTCCAAAGTCACTGGTCTCAGGTCGCTTCTTGCAGCTGGTTCAAGTACCATATTTCCTAGCTCCAAAATTATGTAAGAAAAAAAGCTAATCTCCTATACTCTCATTTATTTTTACCTTGTGACATAGATGAGCCTTGGTATGTGACAATCTAAATTCCGTGTAATTAGGATTCATGCATTTAATCTCTTCACTGGTTGGGGTACCTAAAACCTGTAATATTGAAAGTCAAACAATTAACTAAGAGAAAACTTTACAAATAGAAATGCCTCAATAAAAAAATGATTTCATTATTTTTAGTGCAATCAGTTTATAAACTTTACAAAAGGTTATAACCGTGTGAGATGATAATTGTAAGTAGCAAATAATAAAAGACAGCTGAATACTCACCAGACCACCCATGTCATTGTCAAGATCAGCAGCATTTGCCCTAGGTTCAGGGACAGTTACATGATCTATGACTGCTGATACCTGCAAACAAATGTCATTTTAGGTTAGATTTGTGATCATACATAGGTATGATTTTGTGAAAACAAATCTGGAAATAGAGTAGAGTGGTAACCTTGATGGCTCTTCTAGCTATCTCTAGCTTGCCATTCAAAATCCGAGCCACCTTGGCATGTTCAACTTGGGCAAACTATGAAAACCAAAATATCAGCACATGAATCAACTAGAATATGCACAAACTATGTTATAGTAAACTACATTGTACTTTAAATTACTTACTTGAACAAAACTGTAATCCTTGCAATGTCCTGTTTCCAAATCTAGTGGTAACTATAAAAGCACAACTGGGCCAAATGGTTTGAATAGCTAAATACATGACAAAAGAAGAAAAGAAAAATAGTGAGGATGCTCACATGCAATTGTCAATGGGCATATGTATACCCACAGAACATATAAATTCAACATGCTGCATGGATATTAAGTGCCAACTCGCCAACAGTTTGAATAATAATTTATTTTTTATTATTCTAGTTTTCTGCCAATCCTCACACAGCAATGAGGTTGGTCAGCAGTCTTCAGCATTGTAGCCAAATTGCACAAACACAAAATATATTAAATAGACAAACTACAAACACAAAATATAGATTCAAATTATTCATGTCTAAATATTGAAAAAATTGTTGGAGATGTGAAAAGAACTTGTTGCATACAGTTCCATATGTTGCTTGATTTAATATAGTCCTCAGCATTGATAATTCTGTTTTTGATTACAATGTTGTTTCTTTTGTAACAAGCATGGTAATCGTTTGGTCTTTCCTTAAGCCCACAGACACGTGCTAAAGAAAAATTATCATAAACTGTTCTTCTACAGGTAATTATCACAAAAATGTAACTTCACGAGTAGAATTAACGAACGAACAAAGCCACGATAAACCCAAGATACCGTCTGATTATGTGAGATCTCAAACTGTATACTAACCTCAGCGATAATTAATGAAGAAAAAGTTACAATTAAATTCGCCCATCTTCAATGTCATGGACAAATGAAGATATATGGACAACCAGACATATAAATGAATAACTAAAATTTAAAATATGGGTATGTTTGAGACTAGACTTAAATCTACCTGAGATGCTTTAGCTCAGGATTTCGATTTTACCTTAATATGGCCATCATATGCAATCAATAAATTGTCAGGTTTCAAATCTCGATGTAAAACTCGCAAATAATGCAGGTATTCCAATGCAAGAACCTGAAAATGAGTTTGCATTGTGAGTAAATTTTTGTTTGTTTCTAAGACATTTTTCTTTTCAAAAAGTGAACTTACAAGCTCTACTATATACACCCATGCCACATCTTCGTCTAGGCATCCTAAATTCCTCAGCAATGAATACAAGTCTCCGCCATGCAAATAGTCTATCACAAGATAGAGGTTTTCTCGAGAAGTAAAAGAATAGAAAAATCGCACCTTACAAAATTTGCCGACATAAGGAAAATCAGTCAAATTGCATAATTGAGAAATAAACTTAGAAAAGGTTCTTACCACAAAAGGATTTTATACATATATTAAAATATCACATTCGACTAATATGCTCTCAACTGCGCTTTTGCGTATCATATCTGCCTTTTTTAGAACCTGCAAATAATCATCACTAAAACAGTGAACGTATGGGATAAATTAATTGCACATGCCATTAATTGAAAAAAGAACAGAAAAGCATCATCCAATAAACAAATTAAACATTTGTTAATGAGCCATGATATATACATGTATCTACATATACATATACCTATATATACATATTATATATATATACATATACCTATATATATATATATGACCTTAAATGTCATATCATAGTAGGTACTTTAATAGCAAAAAGGATATATATATATATATGACCTAAAATGTCATATCATAGTAGGTACTTTAATAGCAAAAAGGCCACTAGTAGTTCTTTTCTTTGCTAAAAAGACACGACCAAATACCCCTTTGCTGGTATGCTTTAGTATCTCAAAATCATTAATAAATGTTCGATCTTCGTTTATAGGGTGAGCAGGACTGGAGCTCAAACTACGAACTACATCATCTTCTTCATCCATCACTGGGCTTTTGATTCCGGCCTTTTCAACATCAACTGCGTCACATAACTGCAGATATTTCTCCCTGAATTATTGAATACAAATTAGATTAGTCATGAAAGAAAAAAAGAAGAAAAGGGAATTGAATGTATATACAAGATGCTATGAAATATCCATTGGAGCTGTGGCAGCTTTTTGACAAAGTCATGAAGAAAATCAGTATACACTTTCAGTATTAAATTGACCAGATGTTCCTAGCACTCAATAATACTATGTTTGATCAAAGCAATACTGCATTTTCCCCATTTGTTACAACAATGTGAATTAATTATGGTTACAATCTGTTATACAAATATACAATATATTACTTCTTTATTTGGGTGCATCTCAACAGTTTAACCAAAACTTTTACTTATATAATGCTATTATTATTTTTGTTATTGTTGTTATCACTACTGCTGCTATTGAATAATGCTTTGATATAAATACTTACATGGTGAATAATTTGATGTTATGGTAAAACTTAGATTTAACCTGAATTCCAATAAAAGTAGATGTATTCTCTAGATAAATAGGAAATATGTAACAAAAAGGTAAAAATGTTATCATAATATATACTTTTAATCTTTTATATTATGACTACATTATTGTAAAATTTCATCTGAAATCTAAATTGGTTGTTTTTGTGTAAGTAGGCTACCCATGCTGTTTTCAGCAGTTACAAATTTATAGTTTCACACCCAAGAATTTCAAACTTAACTTCTAACGTAGAAATACAAAGTGAGTTAATGACGAAATAAAGTGTCTATTCGTTCCCCAAATGTTTACACGATAAGCGCTTCGTGTTTTCGATGATTTACTACAACTTGTAAATCTTCTAAACATGTAATCATATAGGGTAAGGAGCGCTCATCATCTATAATGCTGATGGAAATACACCGTGCAATATCAGCAAGCTCTATAGTTTGTTTGTCACAAAAGTGCATCGAATTAATTAAAAAGATACGATATTGCATTAAAAAAACAAACTGTAAGAAATTTTCATATGATGCATGTGATGGCAGGGAATTTTTCGACTGATGTCGCATTTATTATCAAAGTTATCACAGCTGTTCGATTAAGACAAAAAAAAGCATTGCATTTCATTACAGTTCTAAAAATTCAAGAGGACCTTGAGCAGTATTATCTGTCTTTCTGTCTTTGCTCCTTCAGTACACTAAAGGGAACAAATAGCTTTTAAAACACTGTGATTTAGAAGCGCAACATCAAAAAACTCTTGTTAACTCATAATGAAATTTGGTAAATGTCAACTTAAGAAAAAGGAAAACATTTACAAACTCAGTTACAATATCACCACCATAGAATTGGACAAATATTTGATTAGGATCTGAGAAACTTGTACTCCACTTACATACCATAAAACCATATCTTGTCGACAACTTAGGAATTTATCACGTATGGTAGAAATTAGAATTACTGTTCTAATATTATAACCATTCTTTGGTATGCATAATATAATGTTCATTTTTGCTTATTTCAAAGTGTTGTAAGCCACAGGTTACGAATTTGAGGTACTGGTAACTACTGAAAACTGTCCAAATTATTCATGCACCAAACAGGACCCTAATTAAGTAAACATATCAGATGAACTATCAATATTTTGTGTGTGTGTTTAGACAATAGTGCATAATTCACCACAATATAGTTACAAGTCAAGATCTACATAGACAACATAATTGAATAACCACAATTATATTAGATCTAGGGAAATAGATCTATCATGACATAGTATAGGATTTAATACTAGCACAGAATCATGCTTTACAACATATCCAATTCACAGTCTTTCACAATTTACTTTTATTTATTTAAACCTAAAAGCAATCTACAAACTCACAACGTTAGGTTTAGAGAACTGAGAAAGAACGGATCTTGAATTTCTGAATTTTATTTGCAAAGTATGTTGTTGTAGAAAACGGTTATGTCTCAGTTTGTATCCCGGCAGCATATGGCTCCCTTAATTTCCAATGAAGAAATAGGAGATTTGAGTACATATTTATAGCTGTAGAACCCTATGAAACCTACTGCCAGCTCAGCCCTAGGGGTTTCGACACCCCTGTAGGTGTGTCGACCCAAAGGTCGACACCCCTTTAGGGGGGTCGACCCCCTAGAGCAGGAATTTTGCCGCTCTGACGAATTTTTCAAATTTGAACTGTTCCGGATAAAATTCTGACTCATCTCTGACTCATATGTCTATACATAATATTACTGCGTGTACCCTCATAACTTCTTCATACGGTGTCCGTCTTACGCAAACCAAATGTCTATCTTGACTAGAATTTCGAGACGGATGCAATGGTGTAGTCCGTTTCCTCTAATTATGTATATTAAATTAATTATTATTTAATTTATCCTCTTTAATGTTGTTAAAAATTCGGGGTGTTACATATACTATATGATACTATATAGTATAGTACTGTTTATACTTCTTTAGCAGTTTTCTTGCAAGTGGCAAATCATTTTAATTTATAGATTTAGAATGAGTCGACGAACTACAAGACACACTGCTAGGGAGGGGGTTGTGCCTGGAGGGGGTTATGGCAGTATACAGGGTACTCAAACACTAACAAACGGAATATTTCCTACTACTAGATCGCCTAAGAATGACGTTTTAAGCGAAACTAAGCAAACAATTCAACCATGCATAGCATACACAAGTCCATAATAGCAATAATAAAACAATTAGAACCTATCTATAGCAGACAAAGTGAAATAAGTATCCAAATAACCTAAATCTAATTGTATGGTCCAAACAGTGCATAATAGTGTGTAAACGAGTAAATAACACGCAACTAAAAAAGGTGCTAATAATGGTTAAAACTGCATAAATTGTTTTTAATTCTTTTTATTATTTACTAGGTCCAACTATTCAAAATATGACGTTTTATAACCTAAATCATTTAAAATGTCAAACTATGCTATATAGACAATACAGTCTAGAAGAGACAATATCACTCACCTTAACAAAATCAGCCCAAACAATCCCTAAAGTATAGACCTTGTCAATACGAGTCCAATGGAAGAAACGACGTACAAATCCGACCTCGTACGCAAAAGATATCAGTGTTATAAGTTTCATATCAATATAAGTGAGATTAACTATTATTTTATTAATCTAATTACTCATTATCTCTAATCCTATTTCTTCCACAAAATGGTACAAGTTCTTCACCTGTATCATGATGGTGCACTCCAATTCAATGACATGGAGTTACACTTGAGGAAATCCAATGCCATCTTCACCATTGATCTTCTCTTCGAATTCCAGATGCATCCACTCCAAAATCTTATTCCTCAGCCCCTTCTGGAAAAACGCATCCTCCCCTATTGCATGCTATAGGAAATTCCCAACCACAAAAAATGTCGCACCCATTGAAACATAACCGAGTTTGACCGAAAGTTGGTCGGCGGTGCACTTTTTTGCCACGAACCTAATGCAATGAACGCCAATCCATCCCATCGCCTCTAGCTTCGACAAACCACGGTCCGAGGCCACACTACCAAAATAGCCTTTTGGGAAATTACAGATGAATTCGAAAACTTGGACATGGGTTTGTAGAATTTTGCCTCTTTATTTCGAAATGAATTCAGATTCTTTTGTTATGTAAATCATTCTATTTTGATTTTTAAAGTTAGGGGAAGAACACGCCACTTCTTATTGATGGACAAATAAATATGAAGGGGGAGAATCACTGTAGTGAATGGATCAGATAGGAAGAAATGGGCTTGGGAATTAAATAATATCGTTTTATTCTCTTATTCACAAACAAGGCCTGAAAACTCGTGAACTTCAATTGACACATGCCACCTGTCGTCATCTATGTTAAAACATCTTATAAGAACAATGAGACTAGTCTCGAGACCTAAATCGTTAATATGTGGAAGTTGGCATTCAAAAATAAAATTATACAATTCCAGTTTCTAACAAAAATTGACACACATTTAATTTACGCATGGACAAACGGTACCATTCGATCGCTCAAAACATGATGATGTACAGCTACTCACTACGTCGATTCTAGAAATATAAGTTTCGTTGAAATCCAACATTGTGCTTTCGGAACGACTATTTACACATATCTCGTTATCGATATAACCACCAATGGACCCAAACTCGAAGTACAATAATCCATACACTTATTCCTTATGTAAATAACAATTCAAACTCAATGGAATTGGTCTGAAGAGCTCATTCTAGGAAGGCAAGTAATCTTTTAATCACACTACAAATTATTACAAAGAATGTAAAAGAAATATACACATTAGCTATACAACACATTATTATTTCTCAACTAAATAGTAATGAGAAAAAAAAGACAGATATACAATTGAACTAGAAAAAACTCAAAACTGTTAGTAAACAAATATCACCAAAACCAAATAGCAAGAAAACCACTGTATGTCCTTGGTTGTCACCAAATGCCAAAATTTGCCAAAAAACCAAACTGTCGATCTAAAGGAAGCTAACCTAAAAGATGCCAAACTCCAAAATATGCAAATATCTTCAAAAGCCAACTGTTAGAAGTCAAGGTAAGCTTATGCCAGTCATCAACAGTTATCTTCAAATGTTATAACCACTACATGACATCAAAAGCCAAATGCCAAACTCAATACTATAATCAACACAGAAAACAGATCTTTAACCGAAGGAAAAATAATGCAAACTTAATAGAACCATATGCCAAATGTCAAAAGAAAAATACACTTAAATAGGATTTATTCTCGTATACCTCTTTTCTGATTTCAGACCACTACTTAAAGGAAAAACGTCTTTAGGTTTGTAGTCTGAAGAGCTATTAGACCATTTGTGAAAAATTCCATTTTGTAAGACTTGGCCCGCCTTTTGGCCAGATAGTCACATCATGAATTTTCGACAATAGAAGGGTTCAGGATTTGAACATAGGCTCAGGAGAGGTCAGATTTACTCGTTTGGAGCATCAAAACACTTGAAGACATGGGTTTTATAAACTTTATCTTCGGATCAGTGAGATCGGTTCGACCTACCGCAGCAAAGCTTCTTCTCGGCATATCTCTTCGTCTCGGAATAGCTGGATCAATGTGGATGCTTCAAAATTTCACCTCATACCATATGGTTCAGCTCGAATCACACCATGTTTGGATTGGATTGGGGTTAGAAGAATGCATGGAAGGGAAGAGGAATATCTTCGGATCGATGTATCAATTAGACTATGTCGAACTGAGGTCGGTTCGACAATGTCGAACCGAGTACTAGCATGATATCTGGCTTATTATATCAGATAGAAACAAGGTCAACTACTCCCTACAATTTCATATTAAAGGACACTTATGTTGGTCGCATCGGAGAAGGATACTTCCCATGACCTGAGGAAACAACCTTCTGCTGTGGACTACCGGAGCGAGGACCCGAGCCCATCACTTATATATAAATAGCATAATTTTCATCATTTTGGAGGATTAAGTATTCTCTGGTTGGCCATACAAAGTAAGGATATTGCTAGAGCTAAAATTCACTTCTTATCTATACTTTCTTTCATAAGAAATCAACTATAACTTATAAAAACATTGTGTGTCTCCTGTGTTTATTACATTCTGTAAATATTATGTAATTGGAATTATTATGCTTAATTAATTTAGGGGTTGATAGTCAAAGGACCACTTTTTGACGTCAACAGGAATCATCAGTGAAATAGTTAATAATCAATATTTAAATGTGGTTTAGGCCACTAGAATCTAAATCGATCAATAACCGGAACATGTTAGTTGCCCGATTTATCGAATAGTTTAGGGTTCATATTGCAAGGCCCAAAAACATGATGATTTTGATAACAATCAAGCAGAGATTCAGAGATACTATGCATTCTTTCTTAGAGAGGTTTAACATGTCAGTGGATTAACTAGAACCATTTATGGTATTAAGGGCTGAAGTATCCAACATCTTAGATATGTCGGATTTCAAGATTTCATTGCAATTGGATCCACCAAGGGACCTTGGTGAATTCTACTTTGAAGAAGATTGATTTCTTTGTGAGGAAGATTCTTGTGTCAAGAAGGAAGTTCTTGAAGTTAATATGACCAAGGATGAAGCATCATCCAGACTCGGAAAGGATAAGATGAAAGGAAATAACCCCAACTAAGAATGATTAAAGGGTTTTGGCCTCGAAGAGAGCCTAGGTTCGACAAGTACACCAAACTTAATTTAGATTTAACGGATATCTATCTGGGTATAGAAAGAGTTATTCCTTACCCAAATTCTCCTAGAAGCAATCCAACCTAGAAGGAATGGGATTATGAAAACACTGCATGTTCCAAGATATGGATGGTCATGCTACGAATGAATATAGGCATTTGTGTGACATAATAGAAGATGAAAGTGTGAGTGCGTGTACTTGTCAGATAATAGTACACTCGGATCGTGTAATATGGAATAACACACAACTATTTGTCTAATACAATAGTTATGCAAATAAATATGAAATAGAAAGATCTCACAGAAACAGTATCACAGATATGTAAATGCAGTAAAAGGAAAATCACACCAGGGATTTTTATACTGGTCCGGAGCACCATCCTACGTCCAGTCCCAGACCTCTCTCTAGATTTTCACTAATCAACTACCTCGCTTCACCCAGAGGAACAGGTTCATAATACCCGGGCAGCCGAATGGGATTTCACGTCTCTTACAACACGAGGACTTCACAACTTTGCCTCTCATAACACGGAGGACTTCACACAAGATGAGTAGACTTGTAATTTGACAATGTGTGTTCTTAATAACACGAATTTGTCAATTCTTGTACAACCTTCCTATAATCTTATCCTCAAATAGAATTTGAATTTGTGAAGATTTGGAAGATGATATCGTGTTTAAATCAAAAGAATAGTATGTAGATTCTAGGATTCAATAGCGATATAAGAAGATTATGAGCTTTTGAATGCTTTGAATGATCAAGAATGAAATCAGCAATAGATAGAATAGATAGAAAGAATTAGTTACTGCATGTAAAATGACATACGTGTTGCCCAATAACTATAATTAAGGCCATTGAAGAAAGGAGGTCTTTGTGTCGATTGACCTTCAGTGTAAGTGGTATTAGTGCTACAACTTGGGTTATTTGCCATATTACTAGAATATATCAAATAACTGTGTTATGGTTATAAGATGACCGTGCTCTGATACCAATTGAAAAAAATCGATATACGACTTAAGAAGGATCAGTAATATGGATATGCGGAATGTATGTGATAAACTAACTTGTATAGTATGAAATGATAGCTAATCACAGATATAAGATATTAAATGTAGTAAAAAGGAAAATCACACCAGGGCTTTTTATACTGGTTCGGAGCACCGTCCTACGTCCAGTCCCAGACCTCTCTCTGGATTTTCACTAATCAACCACCTCGCTTCACCCGGAGGAACAGGTTCACAATACACCACTTGATTTCACGGGCTACAAGCTTACCCGCTTGATTTCATGGGCCACAAGCTTACCCACTCGATTTCATGGGCTACAAGCTTACCCACCTGATTTGAATGGCTACAGGCTTACCAGAATTTCAATACAAAGTAGTTGATGATTTCATGTTGTATTTATAGAGGATAAAGAGTTGCAAACATTGGTGAAGAGAAGTATTGAATAGAAATGATTTTTGATGAAAGGAAAAGGAAGCAACCATTGATGAATGAAGGTGTCTGTACGAAGATTTGCTTTCAGTTCAAAGACCAGTCGACAGGTAAAAAATGACAAGTAGACTGGTATTTTAATATATATACGTTATATACATGTGTGCACGTTCATTATGCATTTCTGCCCGGAAACAGTCGACCGCACGTATTGAAACCGATCGACCGGTTTCTGGCATTATGCACAATGAATGTGCATTCATATACATACATACATACATACATACATACATACACACACACACACACACACACACACATATATATATATATATATATATATATATATATATATATATATATATATATATATATATATATATATTCGAACTACTGAGGTATATGATTATTTGAGGATAGATTTTAACATTTTTAACACAACTAAATTACTAAATAATCAACCTCTAACTTTCAATACCATTGAATCTCTTCTTTTTTGTCGATCTTGAAACTTTTCCTTGTCATTAATCAAAATGCCATGAATTCCTTGATTCAACAGAAGAACGGGTCGAACAAGGAGAGCTTTTAGAATATGTCACATGACTAATAGTGTCAGGACATGCATCACCTACTATCGCCTGGAGAGGGAATGATCCATGACCGAGCTCACATGGGTTTCCATCGGATGATCTAGGTCGCACTGGATCTTTAGATTTTTTATGATATACGTTTTTGTTTATTTTGGTTTTCTATATGGCTACGTCAACTCACTCATGCACGGGGATTTGGACATAATCATTAGGCTTCTCTGTGCTCGACAACAAAACAATCTGATTCAAAATGGCTAAGTCAATGTATTCATGTATGGGATTAGGATTTAGACCTTAGTTGTACTCTGCATACGATGATAAAACCGTTTTGTTTTGCTTTGGTTATGTAAATTATAATGGCTATGAATTTAATAAAAAGTATATTTGGGCATGGAGTATGCTTGAAGGACTTAGTCGTCTTGTCAGGTTTTGGCAGGATCACTTAATCATGGTTTGAGTATGGAGTGTACACGATGTGAATTTCCAGGTATGGATTATACCTAAGAGGTTGGACCCTCTTGTTAGGTCTTGGAAAGAAAACTCAATTAAAACTAGAGTATGGTTTATACTCAGTTTGAATTTCCAGTACGGACTATACTTGAAGGATTGAGCTATCTTGTTAGGTCTTCGCAAGGTGATTCAATCATGGCTAGAGTATGGGCTATCTGGATTTCCAAGCACGATCTAGGCTTGAAAAGGCTAAACGACATTGTAAGAACTTGACAAAACTATTCACTTGAATATTTGCAGATATGAACAATATTTGTGTTGGATAGGCCCACCAATGCCATGGATTTTGGATTTATTAGATTGGAATTTTTCTTTTAATATGACCTAGTGTGACTGCTGGATTTCTTTAGAATTACGAATTTCTGGCTTTCTCATAATATGATCTGGAGTGATCATGGTTTTCTATTAATATGGCCCGATACGACCATGAGTTTCTGATTTTTTTATTTACATGATCTGGAGAGATCGTGGTTTTCTGATTTTCTATAATTACGATCCAGTGTAATTGTTAATTTTTGGTCTTTGAATATTGGACTTTTATTTTGGATTTCTGTCATTTATGTCAACTTTTGTAGTATTCAGAACACATCTCCCGTCATAAGATATGTTCTGAGGGGCAAAATGTTGACCCGCCTTCTGGCAAGGTCATCACATCACGAATTTTCGACAATAGAAGGGTTCGGGATTTGAACAGGCCCAGGAGAGTCTATATTTACTCGATTGAAGCATCAAAACACTTGAAGATATGGGTTTTATAAATTTTTGCTTTGAATCGGTAAGGTCGGTTCGACCTACCTCAACAAAACTTCATCGCTGCATATCTGTTTGGCTTGGAATAGTTGGATCAATGTGAATGCGTCATCATTTCACATCATGTCATATGGTTTGGCTAGAATCACACCATGTTTGGCTTGGCTTGAGTTCAGAGGAATAGAAGGAAGGGAAGAGGATTAACATCGGGTCAATGTATCGGTTCGACTATGTCCATCTGAGGTCGGTTCGACCATGTCAAACCGAGCACTAACATGGATAGAAACATGATCAACTACTCCATACAACTTCAGATCGAAGAACATTGTTCTGGTCTGTAACACCCCATGATTTTAAATATTAAAATTAACAAATTAAAGAATACTTAATTTTAAATGTGAGAATTAAGGGAAACGGGTTACGCCATTGCGTTCGTCCTGGAATTCTGCTTGAGATAGAGTATGAGTTTGCATGAATTGGACTCCATATTAAGAAGTTATGGCCCTCAGAACTTTCAGAAATTTATATGAAACAATTCAGAAAATTAAATACCAAGGCAGATCGACCTGGGGGTCGACCTACCTATATACAGGTCGACCCGGGGGTCGACCTAACCCCCCCGATAGATCTGAAATGTGACAATGTTTTGACTCACTGCTGAGTCATTATGGTTGAGGTGGTTATTCTATCTTGTCTGGATGGTCTTGATTTCTTCTAGGTTAATCTGATGGCTCTTAATTAATTAAAATTCTATATAAGCAACCTAACCCTCAACCTAAAATCACACTAATTCATACCAAGAGCCATCATGCTGTCAATGGTGAACCTAAACTAACCGCCATTCTCTTTCAACTCAAAAGCAAGATAGAGCCAAGAATCAAAATCTAATCTAAATTAGAATAACAATTAGTCTACATCAAAGGCGAGCAATTTAGTTTTAGAATATAGATCCCAGAAAAACAAGACTGTTCTTTTGTTTGTGAGTATAATTTCTTTCACAAAATAATTAATAAATTAATTATGATGGGTCATGACTTGGATTATGAGAACATGTTTGCTGAATCATGTGACGTTACTTGATTTTGTTTGTGAATATATGACTGTTTTGTTAACCTATGTTTGTAGATCTAAATCATACATGAATCCTATGCAAGTTTAGGATGTTAAAGCATATGCGAATCTTATGTAAGTTTGGGATGTTAAATCGTACGCTAGTTGTATATGAATCTTAAGCAAGAGTGGGGACGTTAAATCATATGCTAGTTTATGAATCTTATGCAAGTTTGGGATGTTAAAACATATGTGAATCTTATGCAAGTTTAGGATGTTAAAGCATATGTGAATCTTATGTAAGTTTGGGATGTTAAATTATATATGAATCTTATGAAAGTCTGTAGGTGGATTATACACAAGTTCATATGTGAATCAAGTATATACATATGCTAGTTTATATGCAAAACATGTGACATTAATTTACATGTTTAGATCCATATGCAAGTTCACATTTTTATGTTTAGATCTAAATTTAAATCCATGGCACTACATAGTTATGCAAATTTATGTTCTCTATGCCAATTGCCTATGCTAGTTTTTTATGTGAATCATATGCTAGTTTTGTACTTGAATCATACGCTAGTTTGAATGTAAGTTTGTATGAAATTCATGTGCAAGCTGTAGGAAAACCATATCCATATATGCAAGTTCACAATTACATGTTTAGATCTATATTTAGATACATGACAGTTTATGCCAATTTATGTTTTATATATATCCATTGCCTATGCAAGTTCTTGGCTATACAAACTTATGTTATGATCTATTTTATGTGTTATGCAAGTTGTGATGTTGCTTTTCTTTTTATAAGTTAGACTATTTTCAAGTCAAACATATCATATTAAAATGAACGAATAGCGTGGGGACAATGGGAAAATATTAATTTCGCAAAATTGTGAATTGGCATAAAATAGCTTTAAAGGCATATAATTAAATAGAGACATTAATTGGTATAATTTATATACCTAAAAAGTATGGATATAATTTAGGTGATAATTATGGATATGGATTAAAATTTGAAGTTATTGGCAATTTGAAATAGGGATATTAATTCAAATTGGGGTTGAATAATAATAATGCATAATAAATACCTAAGTCACGAGGTTAGACTCGTTTGTGGTGTAAGATTGCCCGGACCCGCCTGGCAAATCCAGCAACCACAAACGGTAGTCTAATGTGAGAGGTCAAAGGCATAAATTAAATGAGTAATAAAGGCCTAAGACATGAGCCCGGCAAATCCAGCAACCACAGACAGTAGTCTAATGTGAGAGGTCAAAGGCATAAATTAAATGATTCTTAGACACGAGGTTAAGTCTGGCTTGTGGTAGAAGTCTGCCTGGAACCGCTCGGCATATCCAACAGCCACAAGCAATCGACTTAATGTGAGAGGTCTGTGCATTAATAATTAATTAATGCTGATCGAAGACGAATATGAATGACAAACGGAAGTTTGGTTGAGTGGATAATTCTTTGAGTACCAATCTGATGTTGATTTCGGTCTTCGGGGTTGATACTTAGGGAGTTATTCTCTTAACCAATGTATCAGTGAACTTAGATGTACTTAATCATAAGTTAAGTAAAACATAATATAAGTGGACAAGGTTAAGACCAACTTAACCAATAAGTGGATAGTTTAAGACAAACTTAACCAATAATATGTATTGATCTAGTAGGGTTAAGACAAACTTAACCAATAATATATATTGATTTGATAAGTGGATAGGGTTAGGACCAACTTAAACAATAATATAAGTGGACAGGGTTAAGACCACTTAACCAATAATATAAGTGGATAAGGTTAAGACCATATTAACCAAATATGTGTGTGTGTATATATATATTGATTTGATAAGCAGATAATGTTAAGACAAGCTTAACCAATAACACATGTTGATTTGATAAGTGGGTAACATGGGTGACAAGTGGGAAATAATTATAAACACTTAACCAAGTTGAAACATGTAAGAAGACATAAATAAGAGGGAGTAAAGTGGGAAATCCTAGTGGGGACCTAGCAGGAAAGCTTGTGTCAAGCGTGGGGACCCTTTTCAACCAGTAACCCATTTAGTATCTAAGTGAGCTCGATCTAGATCTAGGACGGGACACGCTTACTTGGTTTGATTGTAAGAGGTCAAAACGGGTTAGCGGTGGCAATGCAAGTCCAACGGGGTCATGTGCGTGCGTGGGCCCGGGCTGGTAGGAAAGACGTTGTTGCATCGTGTAGGTATAAGTCGTGCATCTTTAGTGGTATCGGGTTGCCACTTTGGGAAGTGATACACCCCACTGTGGGACTAGCACGGGTATCTACGAGTTAGGGAGCCAATCGAATGGGGAAAGTAGTGGGTACGACTAGCGGAGATAGGGGCAGGCGGCACCTATGACAGCAGCTAGGAGTACAAGAAACTACCATATTATGAATAAATGTTTTAACTAGACTGGGAGGGTAGTGTGTACAACTAGTGGAGGTAGGAGCAGGCGGCACCTACGATAGCAGCAAGGAGTATACGAAACTACTATTATTATAATTATGATTAGTAAGAGGGATCAACTTCCAGTATGGGACTAGTAATGGTGCGGTGTAATTAGCATTGGTGTAGTATAGTAATTATCCTATAGCGATTAGGAGCGAGATTAACGCCAGAATATTCCTCTTGTTTGTTTTGACTTGCCCACTTGTTTCACAGTCATTCCTTATTTTACCAGTTTATGCCTTATCCTAATTACTTTAATAATTATATTGTTAAAGTTATTATACTCTCCAGACTTTATGTATGACCCCCTTGTTTTCGCCTCTTTTCTTCCTCCCCCAGGTTCTCAGGGTGGGACTAGTACTAGTGGAGCTTGATTTGGATCTCTTTCTCTCTCTTTTGGAAGTGCTTGGATTGCTGAAAGTAAAGTTCAGCTCATCTCTTTTATGGCTACTTATGTTGGGGTTGTGCTTTTTTACTTTATGTACTCTTAAAACAGTTTGTCAAGATGGATATTAAGTGTACTTGGTTTATGAAGTTGTTGTAATCAAACTATTTCTCCGCTGCAATAAAAGTTGTTTTAAAATTTTCAAGTACCAATATATGTATCTGTCTTTTTAAATTCTGTCATATACACTAATAATACTCCATGAAAGTTAATGCATTCCCTTTGAGAGTGACATTAATGGACGTGGGGTGTTACACGTGGTATCAGAGCTGAAGGTTAACAGAACAGATAAGGGATTTTGAAAAAATATTTTTCAAAAGCGTTTTTATAAAGAAATAATTTCAAAAATATGTTTTAAGGAAAGTATTTTCAAGAGAAAAGTTTGTTTTAAAAACATAATCCCTAAGAGCCATATATCTTTCCTTCGGTTCTCCATTTTGAATCTCTGCCTCTTTCCTCTTTGAATTTCTTCCTCTGCATATAGACTCTTTTTCTAAGATATGTAAGAACTTCCGTATGGTGGGAGGAAACCCGCTTCATGGTACTGGGACGTTTGTCAAAGCTAGACGGAAGCGAAGGACTTGTTGGTACCTTTAATATAGGCGACGGGAGGAAGGTTCGATTAGCTGCTTGGTTAATGAAGGACGAAACCTCATTTTAGTAGGAGGTCACAAATGAAGAATGTGCAGGAGAGACATGGATAGTACACATGATAAGAAAGTAGATCCAAAGAAAAGCGGTAAGGATAAAAAGGGGCCAAGAGAAAAGGAAGGGCCACACTTGTGAAATACGTGGCTACTTAAATAAAGACGTTAGAAAGAAGAAGAAGACTAGTTGTTATCATTATGGAGAAACAGGACATCTTATTAGGATCGTCCAAAGAAGAAAAAGGAAAAGGTAAGGGCAAAGTACAGGATCTTCTGGAGGGCAGACGTGTTCCCTCACGGCTGGCATACCTGATAGAGGTAGAAATATCTTGGTTGGAAGTTTGGTTTTTCTTTTTTTTTGATCATCCTGTTCAAAACTTATTTGAATTCTGGCGCTTCACACTCGTTTGTATCTGCTTTGTCAGTTGAAAAAACTGCACCTAAATACCAGTCTAGTTACGAATCCTATAGTAGTCTCAAATCCTATTGATGGTTCGGATTATCTTTCGATAATTTGTCGGGATTTGAGAGTATCTACCTTGAGCGTTGAGTTGAATGCAACGCCTTCGTTCTTGGCTTCATGGGCTATGGATTGATCCTAGGCATGGATTGGTTATCCAGTAATGGTGCCATCCTCGATTGTGAAAAGAGAGTGGTTAGACTTATTACTCGTTGTGGAAAGACCCTTGATATTTCTTGTGACCCTAGAGGTCCGATGATGCTTAGCTACCTAGAATCTCTTGACACGTCCAACGGTGATTTGGAATTTGTTTGTGTGGTTCGTGAATATGGTGACATCTTCGATGAAGTTCAGGATTTACCCCGAGGCGTGAGATAGACTTTCATATATACCTTGTAAATAATGCAAAGCCAGTTACATTACCGGTGCGCCATATGGCTCCGAGAAAGAAAAGAGAACTCAATAAGCAAAGGAGTTGCTTGAGAAGGGATACATAAGAGGAAATATTTCGGAATGGGGTGCTCCAGTTGTTTTTGCTACGAAGGATGATGGTTCACTTAGACTGTGCGTGGACTGTAGAGAACTGAATAAGCTCACCAAGAAGAATAGGCACCCATTGCCGAGGATAGACAATTTATTCGATCAGTTGGTTGGTGCTTCGGTTTTCTCGCAACTGGATTTGGATATAGGATTTCATCAGCTAAGGGTGGCTGAAGACAACATAGATAAGACTGCATTTAGAACTCCTGACGGTTTCTTTGAGTGGCTCGTCATGCCTTTTGGTTTTACGAATGCACCCGCATACTTCGTTGATTTAATGAGTAGGGCGTTTAGAGAGTTTCTAAACAAGTTTGTGGTAGTCTTTGTGGACGATATCTTGGTTTTCTCTAGAAGCGAGGAAGAGCATGCCCTACATCTTAGGGAAGTTTTAGAGACTCTATGAGCGCATCAACTCAAAGCTAAGTTCTCCAAATGCTATTTTTGGAGAAAAGAAGTGAGGTTCTTAGGACACGTGGTCTCTAAGTAAGGGATAGTTGTGGATCTCGCAAAAGGTTGTGGCAATCCAAGATTGGAAAATTCCTAAGAACGCAATAGAAGTAAGAAGCTTTTTAAGGCTAGCTGGTTATTATAGGAATTTCATTAAGGACTTCGCGAATATATCAGCCCCACTTACTCGATTAACGAAGAAGAACTTGACTTTTGCTTGGGATGTTGACTATGACGATGCTTTCCAGCATTTGAAGGGGATGTTGACGGCAGCTCCAGTTTTAGTTTTGCCATATGGAAGTAAGCCATTCGTAGTGTACACTGGTGCTTGCGGGATAGGGCTTAGAGCAGTTTTCGATGCAAGAGGAAAAGGTGATATGCAAAGGGCGGCAAGTACGAGCATTTCTTATCATCCACAGATGGATAGACAGACAGAAAGGGGTGAATAGAATCCTTGAAGATCTTTTGAGGTTATGTATCCTAGATTTTGGAGGGACATGAGAAGAGGCAACGAGCTTAGTGGTGTTCATGACGTGTTTCACGTATCGCATTTGCGGAAACGTTACAAGATACCGCGGAAGTAGTGGAGCCGAACATGCTTAGAGAAATGGAAGTAGAGTGAGACGCCACGATTGGACGAGCTCCTACATGCATCCTTGGGTAGGAGGTATAAAAGCTAGGCAACAAAGAGGTCAAGTTGGTCAAAGTGCAATAGGGAGATATCAAGGAGACGCGACTTGTGAAACGGAAGACAAGATGCGTATGCTGTACCCTTTCCTTTTTGAGGGTATGATTTTTAACTTCCCTTTTTTTTACCGCTTTGTCGATACTTGTCCTATCTTCGTGATTATATCTTCAATCTCTAGTTAGGAAAAACCCTATGGTTGTAAACATGTGTTTGAGACATGTTATATTTAGTGGATGCAAATGGATGCAAGTGGTTGCTAGTGGTTGCTTGTGCATGCATGTACACACACATGAGGCACTAGATCGGCTCAGTCACTTTCATATTGCATATAAATATGTGTGCATATTTAATGGATGTATAATGGTTGTGTTATCATATGGATGCTGCATTCTGATGAATGGTTGTGCACACATGTAGAAATAATATGTATCGTTAGGATTCTTTCACATACATAATGGACGCATGGCACTGTCATGATTTGCATTAAGGAGGTCAACTGAATCAGTAGACTGCCTGATTTTTCATTAGATAGGGAACATATACACACACTTTTTGCATATGTTCATACGGCAATATAAATCTCGTAAAGACAATGGATGCCTGTGTTTGATGGTTGAGTAGATGGATGATTCGATGTTAGGATATACATTCTCCTTAACTTGGAGATTTCGGGGGCGAAATCCCTTTAAGGAGGGGAGAATGTAACACCCCATGATTTTAAATATTAAAATTAACAAATTAAAGAATACTTAATTTTAAATGTGAGAATTAAGGGAAACGGGTTATGCCATTGCGTTCGCCTCAGAATTCTGCTTGAGATAAAGTCCGAGTTTATGTGAATTGGACTCCGTATGAAGAAGTTATGGCCCTCAGAACTTTCAAAAATTTATATAAAACAATTCGGAAAATTAAATACCAAGGCAGGTTGACCTGGGGGTCGAGCTACCCCAGGCCGGGTCGACCAGGGGGTCGACTTCCCTATATACAGGTCCACCTGGGGGTCGACCTACCCGCCGGGCAGATCTGAAATGTGACGATGTTTTGACACACTGCTGAGTCATTAGGGCTAAGGTGGTTATTCTATCTGGTCTAGATAGTCTTGATTTCTTCTATGTTAATCTGACGGCTCTTAATTGATTAAAATTCTATATAAGCAACCTAACCCTCAACCTAAAATCACACTAATTCATACCAAGAGCCATCATGCTATCAAAGGTGAACCTAGAGTAGCCGCCGTTCTCTTTCAACTCAAAAGCAAGATAGAAGCAAGAATCAAAATCTAATCTAAATTAGAATAACAATTAGTCTACATCAAAGGCGAGCAATTCAGTTTCAGAATACAAATCCCAGAAAAACAAGACTGTTCTTTTGTTTGTGAGTATAATTTCCTTCACAAAATAATTAATAAATTAATTATGATGGGTCATGACTTGGATTATGAGAACATGTCTATTGAATCATGTGACGTTACCTGATTTTATTTGTGAATATATGATTGTTTTGTTAACTTAAGTTTGTAGATCTAAATCATACATGAATCTTATGCAAGTTTAGGATTTTAAAGCATATGCGAATCTTATGTAAGTTTGGGATGTTAAATCTTACACTAGTTGTATATGAATCTTATGCAAGATTGGGGATGTTAAATCATATGCTAATTTATGAATCTTATGCAAGTTTGGGATGTTAAAACATATGTGAATCTTATGCAAGTTTAGGATATTAAAGCATATGCGAATCTTATGTAATATTGGGATGTTAAATTTTATATGAATCTTATGCAAGTCTGTAGGTGGATTATACACAAGTTCATATGTGAATTAAGTATATACATATGCTTTTTTATATGCAAAACATGTGACATTAATTTACATGTTTAGATCCATATGCAAGTTCACATTTTTATGCTTAGATCTATATTTAGATCCATGGCATTACATTGTTATGCAAATTTATGTTCTATATGTCCATTGCCTATGCTAGTTTTGTATGTGAATCATATGCTAGTTTTGTATGTGAATCATATCCTAGTTTGAATGTAAGTTTGTATGAAATTCATGTGCAAGCTATAGGAAAACCATATCCATATATGCAAGTTCACGACTACATGTTTAGATCTATATTTAGATCTATGATAGTTTATGCAAATTTATGTTATATATATATATCCATTTCCTATGCAAGTTCTTGGCTATGCAAACTTATGTTATGATCTATTTTATGTGCTATGCATGTCGTGTTGTTGCTTTTGTTTTTATAAGTTAGACTATTTTCGAGTCTAACATATATCATATTAAAACGAATGAATAGCGTCGGGACAATGGGAAAATATTAATTTCGCAAAATTGTGAATTGGCATAAAATGGCTTTAAAGGCATATAATTAAATTGAGACATTAATTGGTATAATTTATATACCTTAAAAGTATGGACAAAATTTAGGTGACAATTATGGACATTGATTAAAATTTGAAGCTATTGGCAATTTGAAATAGGGATGTTAATTCAAATTGGGGTTGAATAATAATAATGCGTAATAAATGCCTAAGACACGAGGTTAGACTCGTTTGCGGTGTAAATCTGCCCAGACCCGCCCGACAAATCCAGCAACCACAAACGGTAGTCTAATGTGAGAGGTCAAAGGCATAAATTAAATGAGTAATAAAGGCCTAAGACACGAGGTTAGACTCGTTTGTGGTATAAGACTGCCCGGACCCGCTCGACAAATCCAACAACCACAAACTATAGTCTAATGTGAGAGATCAGAGGCATAAATTAAATGATGTTTAGACACGAGGTTAAGTCTGGCTTGTGGTAGAAGTCTGCGCGGAACCGCCCGACATATCTAGTAGCCCCAAGAAATTGACTTAATGCGAGAGGTCTGTGCATTAATAATTAATTAATGCTGATCAAAGACGAATATGAATGACAAACAGAAGTTTGGTTGAGTGAATAATTCTTTGAGTACCAATCTGATGTTGATTTTGGTGTTCGGGGTTGATACTTAGGGAGTTATTCTCTTAACCAATGTATCAGTGAACTTATATGTACTTAATCATAAATTAAGTAAAACATAATATAAGTGGACAAGGTTAAGTCCAACTTAACCAATAAGTGGATAGGGTTAAGACAAACTTAACCAATAATATGTATTGATCTGATAGGGTTAAGACAAACTTAGCCAATAATATATATTGATTTGATAAGCGAAAAGGGTTAGGGCCAACTTAACCAATAATATAAGTGGACTGGGTTAAGACCAACTTAACCAATAATATAAGTGGATAGGGTTAAGACCAGCTTAACCATATATGTATATATATATATATATATATATATAGAGAGAGAGAGAGAGAGAGAGAGAGAGAGATCTGATAAGCAGATAAGGTTAAGACAAGCTTAACCAATAACACATGTTGATTTGATAGTGGGTAACATGGGTGACATGTCGGAAATAATTATAAACACTTAACCAAGTTGAAACATGTAAGAAGACATGAATAAGTGGGGCTTAAGTGGGAAATCCTAGTGGGGACCTAGCATAAGTGGAAATCTCATGTCAAGCGTGGGGACCCTTTTCAACCAGTAACCCTTTAGTATCTAATTGAGCTCGATCTAGATTGAGGACGGGACACGCTTACTGGGTTTGATTGTAAGAGGTCAAAATGGGTTAGTGATGGCAATGCAAGTCCAACGGTGTCATATGTGTGCGTGGGCCAGGGCTGGTAGGAAAGACGTTGTTGCATCGTGTAGGTATAAGCCGTGCATCTTTAGTGGTATCGGGTTGCCACTTTGGGAAGTGATACACCCCACTATGGGACCAGCACGGGTATCTACGAGTTAGGGAGCCGATCGATTGGGGAAGGTAGTAGGTACGAGTAGCGGAGATAGGGGCAGGCGGCATCTATGACAGCAGCTAGGAGTACAAGAAACTACCATATTATGAATAAATGTCGTAACAAGACTGGGAGGGTAGTGGGTACAACTAGTGGAGGAAGGAGCAGGCGGTACCTACGATAGCACCTAGGAGTACACGAAACTACTATTTTTATAATTATGATTAGTAAGAGGGATCAACTTCCAGTATGGGACTAGTAATGGTGCGGTGTAATTAGCATTGATGCAGTATAGTAATTATCCTATAACGATTAGGAACGAGATTAACGCCAGAATATTCCTCTTGTTTGTTTTGACATGCCCACTTGTTTCACGGTCATTCCTTATTTTACCAGTTTATGTCTTATCCTAATTACTTTAATAATTATATTGTTAAAGTTATTGTATTCGTCATACTTTATGTCTGACCCCTTGTTTTCGCCTCTTTTCTTCCTCCCCTCCCCCCAGGTTCTCAGGGTGGGACTAGTACTAATGGAGCTTGATTTGGATCTCTTTCTCTTTCTTTTGGAAGTGCTTGGATTGCTAAAAGTAAAGTTCAGCTCATCTCTTTTATGGCTACTTATGTTGGGGTTGTGCTTTTTTACTTTATGTACTCTGGAAACAATTTGTCAAGATGGATATTAAGTGTACTTGGTTTATGAAGTTGTTGTAATGAAACTATTTCTCCGCTGTAATAAAAGTTGTTTTAAAATTTTCAAGTACCAATATATGTATCTGTCTTGTTATATTCTGTTATATACACTAATAATACTCCATGAAAGTTAATGCATTCCCTTTGAGAGTGACATTAATGGACGTGGGGTGTTGCACGGTCGAACTCGGAAAGGATATTTCCCATGACCTAAGGGAGCGGTCTTCCACTTCTGGACTATTGGATCGAGCGCCATGTAGCATATCGACCCGTGTCGTCACCTACCTATAAATATCATGATTTGCATTATTTTAAGGGATCAAGTGTTCTCTGGCCGATTGTACAAAGCAAGGATATTGCTAAAACTAAAATTCACTTCTTATCTCTACTTTCTTTCATAAGAAATCGACATAACTTATTACCAATGCAGTATAATAGAAGATTACTACTAGTGGATGTAGGTCAGATTACCGAGCCACTATAATAATTTGGAATGTCTCCTTTATTTATTACATTCTGCGAGCATTCTGCAATTGGAATTATTGTGTTTGGTTAATTTTGGGGGTTAATTGTAAAAGGACCACTTTTTGACGTCAATTGGAACCGTCCAATTAGTTAACAATCAATATTTAAATATCTAATAGTTAAAATACAGGTCATTACAGAAAACATGATAATTGGTTTTATCATTATAGCTTGTATGCCTAAAGAAAAGTATCCTCCAAGAAAATGAACTAGAGCAAGTTGATCTAAAATATCAGAATTGGAAAAGTAGAGATTATGGACAATAATCAAAGTTACTTGAGCCATCTTGAAAATTATAGAGGTTAATTGTAACAATCCAAATTTCGGCAGGCCTGATTTTTTTTAAAACCCACATCTATCGAAGCTTGAGTTGACTTGTCTGTTATTTTAAAGAAAATCAAAGTTAAATATATCAGAGCTCATAATAGAAATATAGAAATATCACAACAGAAGGAAATAAAATATAATAGTAGGTTAATACTTTCTAATATAATGACGCTTATATAACAAGTGTCCCTAAGCTGTAGAATATCAACCATCTGTCTAACCCGCGGGTTTGTTATGAGGAGGGGGTTAGAACAAATGTTCTGGTGAATGGAAAAAATTCTACAAATAATATTACATATAATGTTCTATCATCGGGTCGTATTTATTAGGTTATTATGGTTTATTTCACAATATACTTTCGATTTTTCCGCAAAAATCATACCAAATCTACTTCCGAGTAGATTTACCTAATAAATCATATATATGTAGCTAAATACCCGACATCTCAATTTACTCCCCATAGTACCCTCCTCATACGGTATCCATCGCCACACCAAGGAAGCATACCTAACCTTCATCTTATACCTAGCCGCGTACGGAATCTCCATCACTATGCCATGTCAACACATAGAACCATCATCGTTATGCCACGTAAGCGTATCGATACTCATATCCGAACTCCACGGTCGAGCTAAGACCTAATGCTGAGTTAAGTGCCCTGACGTCTACAATACACCACCTGGTGCGTGCATCAAGACCCCTACATGAACATACTGCATACTCAATGCAGTTGAAGCCTTTCTAAAGCCCCATAATATCCCTGCTATAGCCCATAGCGCTCTTCAGTCGCTACGTTATTTCAATTTAGCTTTGATGAACAATAGATCCGGTTTTAGACATGCTATTTTCCACTGCATCCGCTAAATCAAGGCTTTTTAGCGTCCGCTTTTAACAATACTAATATAAAAGGCTTGATTTGACTAGTTCCCTTTCTAAAAAATTCAGTAAGTTTAGTGTGAAGGATAAATCTAAGGCATAAGTGCCTGATATATGGTAACAATTAATTTACTCATCAAATTTAGCATGCATAACTATGATATTCCTTAATTTTGTTTTATAAAATTAATTAATATTAGTTTCTTATACACATATATTATGGGAAAAATGATTAACTAAATTTTAAATATTTCATTTTATATCTAACGAACCTTTTTGCACATCCGCTATATCCTCGCTACACTTTTTTGCATTTCCGCTGCTATAGACCGCTAAGCGCTTTAACTGTACAGTGCGTACTATAACCGGAGTTCCGCAATTAGCCTGCACCTGTGCACGGAACTTGATCGAGAGATTTTGATATCTGTAAAAGACAGCATCGTTAGGCCTACAATACATATTCCTATATATAGGTCTGTCTCTTTTCACGGTGGCTATGGCCCTACCTCAGCCCCTCCCTAAACTAGTGAAAGGCTGCTTCAAGAGATAAGCGACGATCCCCTAACATCTAATCTAAAGAATTCAATTGGTGTGTCCCTCATTCAATGTCCCAATAGTAAAAGATCACAAGCATGTTTGTTTAGTTCTAGTCTTTCTGCATCTCGTTGACTGTCGATGACACGTATTTGACGATTACAATCCTTATTTGGTCCTGACCAACCTACTCCCCGAGAGAGGCAACCTTTGGATCATCCTAAGGTCATTTTCCAAGCCTTCTGGTTGCCCACTTCATAATTTCAGCCAAGGTATACTCCTAGATAGAACTACAGACCTACATATAGGTGTACGATTTCATATCGTTTCCCCAGAGGGCCATCTCAGAGTACCCTTCCACGTCCCATAGAAGTCTCGTACTTCTTTCCAGTCCCGACAAATAACAAGTTGAGTGTTCTCCTCTCATGTTTCTAGACACCTATGATGATCAGCCTCGTCGGGCTCTCCATCCCAAATATGTACAGACTGGTCTAAGCGCAAATCGTCATTATGTTATTAGACCCAATGTCTAATCTTCAATTATGAGCTTGTTTTACTTACTTCATTGCTAATTAGATTAATCATTTACTTGTTTATTTTACATTCAATTTATTTGTTTATTAGCATTAGTTGGCCGCTTATTTCCCAAATTATCTCTCGCTGCAGGTACAGATGACTGCTTATTATTATATTCATTAAGCATAATTTCTCAATTATAAGTTTATCAATAATAATCCAGCTTTGCTCTTTTCCATTTAATTATAACCTCATGTTATAATATTACCCCAACACTATTTTGCATCATTCAAATCGACAACAATCGACATATGTCAGACTTGAATGGTACAAAATAGTGGGTTGTTACAGTTGGTATCAGAGCTATAACTGTGGGTTTGTTTAGTAAACTTATTTCCTATAATTTAATTTAATTTTTAATAAGCCTCTTACTTCCCACTTCGTCTTTTAATTATAACATGTATGATATAATCCTACTTATCCCTATGAAAAGTTTGTCTATTATATTACATTCTCATCTTATATAATTTATTATAATAAATCACATTTCCCTCTCAGTGCATATTCCAATGATTTCTTATTATTTAACATAACTCTTACAATTATGGCACTAATCTACTTAACTCTTTGTAAGTTTACACATTTACAGGAAATAACTCACACACCTTTTCTAGTTGGTTGCTGGAAATGTACTAAAATCTATTTGCATAATACAATCTGGACCCGTAATTTCAAGATATTACTCTTTAGTAGATTATTTTCAGGTTATTGTCTAGTGCGCAATATGACAAAACCCTATTTTTCACTAAGCCAAATTATATTCCTTTTTCTTGCAATTATTTTCTCCATATTTAACAAGAATTTAATTATGGGAATGTATCCCTTTTCCACAACCGACTGATTAAATCCATTACCAAGTTTGCCTACTTCCAAATTTCTGTTTTATTGCAATTTTGGTATAATACATTTATTTATCTCCTAATCATCAAGTTTCCCCCTTTTGTTTCAATTTTGAAATAATATATTCATTTAACCCCAAATCATCAAATTTCTCACTTTTGTTCATAATTCCAATTAATTTGAGCATAACCACCATTCAATTTATTTGCACCTAACCACAATTCAAATATTTTGGGCATAACTACAATTTAATTAATTTACGCTTAATCACAATTCAATTATTTTGCGCATAACCATGATTCAATTTAAAACTGCAAAATCCAACGTAGAAATGTGACGACCCCAAACTTCCGCGGTACGAAAGTAAGGATAATCATAGGAGCATAACATAATTACAACAAAAGCAGATCTCAGATAATAGCATAACACATAAATCATTGCAGCAGAAATAAGAATGTCATCACAACATAACATCAAAGACATCAGAGTACGCAGTTATAGGATACACTTAGCAAATAGAAGTCTCAACAAAGAAAGAAATAAGTCTCAATCTCCACCAAATATATCAAAGATCAATAATGTCTAAATGTCTCAAGAAGCAATAAAAGACAAAAAGGAAAATGTTCTTCATCTTCTTCAATAAGCAAGCTCCAGTTCAGAATGTATCTATACCTAAACCTGTCATTTGGCTGCCCATGTGGAAAGGGGACACCCGAGTTTGCAAAGTGAAACAAACTACGAGTCAGTCATGGGACTGGTAAGAGAAATCTTTCCTAATTAACAATATGGCTAATCACAGGACCACGCCGCTAATGCGGAACGGATTTACTCCATTGGATTGCTAGCGCATATGTTTAATAAATTTTATTTCAAAAACAACGCAATGCTTTTTAGAAAATGAAATCATTATAAGACTCGAGTCCCATCACACAATGCAAGAGTTTTACCTTATAATGATAAAAAATGCTTGATACGTAGAAAACAATATATATTTTTATATTATTATTAGTATCTAATATGTTACAAAAATACTTCAAAGTAAATGTATCAATTCCGGACGGCATAGCTACAATATACTATGTCGCCATATATAGGTTTACAATCAAAAACGTAATGTCGTATTGGAAATTGGGTTTCCATCGTGATTGAAGGAAAGGGACGATATCCTTACCGATTCGAGACACTCTAGTAATTTCTCAGGATCACACCTACGGGCAACCTTTGGATACCGCAGGGCCGATCCATAAATACTTTAGTGGATTGGCAATTCCTGAACACACGATTCCCAGTCCTATTGACCCTATAAAATGGTCATAATCGACCAATAAATCCGAGGCGCCTCATTCCATCAACCACATAAGTAAAATGTCAGGGCTTGCAAAATCCTGATACCACTTCTAGCTAGAAAGAAATGTGTGCACTCCCTGCGTTTCCTTGTCCCATTTTTGACTCTACCGGGGTGTGAGGCTCGCGAGGTAACGTATACACAAAGCTATGATGAAATAGGTTATGCTTTTATCATCATCCACAAGGCTCGGCTTTTCAACAAAAGCCTCAATCAATTGCATCTTGGCATGTCACATTGACAATCCATGCCATGCGATTGATAACTTCCAATATATAACCTCTAAGATCATGCGTCTCAGAGAAGGGTGATAAGCAAGAGAATAGAATTCTCCGCCACCAACAAATATATATTAAATAGAGATCAATTTACATGGAATGAAATCTAATGTCGGACACACATCCATTTACAAGTCCATTCTGGGTCTGAACGAAACCGGAGACACCTTGTTCCTTGTCCTGTATGTCCAATACAGAAGAGCGGTGCTCGCATATCCGGACAATAAACAAGTACGTCCGAACAACTACCACTTTAACCCTTTACTTGGAGCTAACTATGTCGGGCATCAGTAGTTATCCATTTGATGTGAAGATCGCCGGTCTTCAATCGCCGTCTTCAATATCTTCGATTTAAATCATCGTATAATCATTTGAAATGAGATTGAACTCGGTTTTTTCAAATGATTCTCCCATATATATATATATATATATTAGAAACATTTCATATCGCTAATAGTATTTAATAACGATTTATCGCTATTTATATATATATATATATATATGAAAATAGCTAATTAATTTAACTACGCTTCGGGTCAATAGGTGGCCCTGGCATTGTTTTTATCAAAATTTTGTTTACACTTATCTCGAAATCTAACCATTGGATTTTAACAAAATTTACATCGATGGAAAGATCTTCCCAAGGCGGTCCTAACGGTTCCAGTTTTGGGAAAATCCGAAGGTTGGATCTTTCAGTATAATTGTTTAAAGTTACGATGTCGAAACGCAAACTACCGCGTGCAATTCATTTAATTTTAATTTATATTTATATATATAATTATATATAAATATAAACCATTCGATGATTCCACTAACGTTTTTAATATGCTAAATAAAAGAATGTTTTTGTTGGCATATCATATCTACGTATTGTCAAACAAAATACATTTCGTTTACATGAAAATTGAACCAATGACAAGTTAACTTTGCATATAAATCCTAATATATGCAGTGTAATATAAATGTCGTTTTACTATGCATATAAATTCTAATATATGCATTGCAAATAAAAATGTAGTTTAACAATGCATATAAGTTCTAATATATGCAATGTAAATATAAATGTAATTTTAACAACGCATATAAATGTAATTTTAGCAATGCAAATAGATTCTAATATATGTGATGTAAATATAAATGTAATTTTAACAATATTTCTATAGTCAAACTTTACATTAAAAGTTATGATTTTAATGTTTCAACACTCTTATAACCATTTTTATATGAATCATTCTTTTATAAAAATGATATTTTCAATGTTAACATGCCTCTGTTTTAAAAACGTACATTTTCTAATGATTGATTTGTTTCATTGAAAACAAAGTTTTCAATGTAAACATGTTTTATTTTTATAACATGCATATTTGTCTAGCTTCTATTATTACATTAAAAGTGAATTTTTAATGTAAAACATGTTTCATTTTAAAACATGAATCTTTTTCTATATTCCTATTTATTACATTAAAGTGATTTTTTTAATGTAAAACATGTTTTTATTTTAAAACATGAATCTTTTCACTAAATTCTAACATTACATTAAAATGTATATTTTTAATGTAATCATGTTTTGATTTAAAAAATGTACACTTTTCTTATTTTTAACATTACACTAAAAATGTATATTTTTAATGAAATTATGTTTTGATTTTAAAACATGAACACCTTTCTTACTTTTAACATTACATTAAAAATGTATATTTTAAAGAAATCATGCTTTGATTTTAAAACATGAACATCTTTCTTACTATTAACATTAAATTAAAAATGTATAATCATGTTTTGATTTTAAAACATGTACAATTTTCTTATTTTTAACATTACCTTAAAAATGTATATTTTAATGAAATCATGTTTTGATTTTAAAACATATACAATTTTCTCATTTTAACATTACATTAAAAATGTATATTTTTAATGAAATCATGTTTTGATTTTAAAACATGTACAATTTTCTTATTATTAACATTACATTAAAAATGTATGTTTTAAAGAAATCATGTTTTGATTTTAAAACATGTACAATTTTCTTATTTTTAACATTACATTAAAAACGTTTATTTTTAATGAAATCATGTTTTGATTTTAAAACGTGTACATTTTCTATTTTTTTATTCTTGACATTAAAAATGTAAATTTTTAATGAAATCATGTTTTTACTCAAAACATGTATATTTTCTATTTTTCTATTCTTGACATTAAAAATGTAAAATTTTAATGATATCACGCTTTTACTCAAAACATGTATATTTTATATTTTTATGCTAATTCCATAAAATGATAGAAATTTATATTTCATTTTTGTTGAATAGTCTAATTCAACAAAATGACAAAATTTGATATTTCATTTTGATTGAATATTCTGGCTCAATCAAATAACAAAAGTGTATATTTTATTTTGATTGATAATTCTAATTAAATCCAACAACAAAGGTGATATTTATTTTGATTGAAAATTCTAATTCAATCAAACAACAAAAGCGATATTTATTTTGATTGAAAATTCTAATTCAATCAAACAACAAAAGTGATATTTATTTTGATTGAAAATTCTAATTCAACCAAATAATAAAAGTGATATTTATTTTGATTGAAAATTCTAATTCAATCAATTATCAAAATGTATGATATATTTTTTTGTTGAAAAATTTGATTCAACAAAATTGTATAAAAGGGAATATTTCATTTTGATAGAAAATTCTAATTCAATCAAAGTGGCAAAATGTATGATACATTTTTATTGCAAATTTATTTCCAACAGACTAAAATAAAGGTGATACTCCATTTTTGTTGAATATTTTGATTCAACAAAATAATAACAAAAATGCTTGATTCATTTTTATTGCAAATATAATGCCAATAAAATATAATAAAGGTGATGCTTCATTTTTGTTGAATGTTTTAATTTAACAAAATAACAAAAGTGTTTGATTTTTTTTGTTGCAAATATAATTATAACATAATACCACCCAAACTAACAGATCTATATGACACATCAAATACATATCAAATCACATAGCATAGCATGTACAAATTTACAACAGATCAATGATAATACAATCATGATTAATTCTAATTATTTAAAAATAAAAATAAAATAGATTTCTCACTGTCGTTTGAATCTGAATGATTCAGATCAGCAAATTTGGCCAAAATTTGATCAGCTCAGAATTGGTTATAGTCAGTCCTGGATTGTAGATCTCGGACTCACGATCGTAACGAATCTGAAATCGTTCGATTTCGAGTTATATGAGTGAGATATGATTTGTTTTTATATTAATAACATTTAAAATTAATTAATTAAATAATATAATTTAAAATCAACTTTCTTCGTCCTTATCAAACACAGGCTGCGAATTTCAGAATTGGGTTGGAAACTAGGGTTGACTATTGCTCAAAAACCGAGACACTAGGTGATGATCAGATGCTACCACGCCGGAGGGGAGGGTGTGGCGCTCAAGGGGGACCCGCCACGTCAGGTGCGATCGCACCTATGGAGCACGACGATGCTGCGAATGACACAGCTTCGGGGTGTTGGTTCTCGAACTACGTGCGACGATGGTGGTTGAAGTGGGTATGGTTTTGAAGAGGGAGAAAATCTCTGCAATAAACTCCAAAGGGGCAGGGTGTTTTATTGATCAGATTTGAAGAAATTAGGAGAAGAAGCAAGGAGCATTTTCAGCCATGGAAAAGGAGGTGGCGGCGGCTATGTACTGTATAGTATTAGGGTTTCGTATTGTACGGTGTATTTTTATAATATTTAATTACCCATTTTGCAAATAAACCCGTAAATCCATAACAACTCCAATTCCAGTCCAGCAGGAGTTGTCCTAACCTTATTTCCCCTGTTTCGGAACTAATAGGCTAGATCCCATCAGCCCAAACAATTGTTTTTGGCCTAATTTCTTTAATTTAAAATTTAAATCATTTATTTAATTAATTCGATCATACATTTAAATTTAGCGAGGCCACATACGGACTCCGAAAATTCCCAAAAAATAAATCTAGCTATGTTTTGACGATACGGTCCTAACAAAATTAATTTCGTCTAATTTGGAGACCGTCTGAAAAATGGGCTTTTTAACGGTCGATTAAATTCAAAAGAAATTATCAAATCAGAGTTTAATTTACTACGCTCACGATTTAATTCCAAAAATTCTGGAAAATTAAATTTAGCAACAATTTGACATTCTGGATCCGAAAAAAGTGGTTTCGTCGAAAACGGAAATCGTTTGTAAAATGGCCTTTTATACGGGCTATAAATTATACTATATTCCATAGCGACTATTCTGAATATTCAATTAGCCATAACTTTTTATTCCCGCTATGAAATTTCGATTTTTCTGATTCTTTGGAAAGATATTTTTAAACAAATTTTGATATTTTCTATTTCACTAAAATCCGTTCAATTTTGAATCCTGTACATTCAGTCAAAGTTCAGATTTGACTTTTTAAACTACTGCTCTATTTCTAATTCCTTTTAAAATTAAAATAAATATGTTCACTCTAACTTCGATTTAAATAAAATTTTAATCATTATTATTTAAAATAAATTATTTTAACTATTCAAAATTCACTGAAATAGCCAAAATAAAATTTTTAAATTGGTTCTGATTTTCCGGGTTGTTACAATCTCCCCCACTTAAAAGCTTTTCATCCCCGAAAAGGAAACAATAGTGAAGTAGGAAACAAAACGGAAAATGCAAGGTATTGTAAATGTACCTCAACACAAGAGTTACTCAGAGATGTCCACTCTGCACTCGGGATATGTAACGACCCAGAAAATCTGAACCACTTTAAAATTTTTTAAATTGGCTAAAATAATGGATTTTAAATATTTAAAATAAATATTTTAAATAATGGCGATGAAAACTGAGTTTGAATCGACATTTGAAAACGAATATAATTAATTATAATTATATGTAGAATTGAAATTGGCGGGGTAGTTCGATAATTCGATTTCAAACTTCAATTGAAAATACCGGGTGCAAAACAATCCGGATTTTAGTGAAACCAAAAATATTTAAATCTGTAAGTGAATATCTTTCTAACGAATCCGACCAATCGAAATTTGATAGCGGGAATCAAAAGATATGTCCAGTTGAAAATTCTGAATAGTCGCTATGGAATTCAGGCCCTTAAAAATGGACATTTTGCAAACGACCTCGGATTTGGATGAAACCACTTTTGTTAGATCCGCAGTGTCAAGTTATTGTTAGGTTTCAAATTTCATAATTTTTCGAATCAATATGTGAGCGTGGCAAAGGAAAACGCGTTTGACCAGTTTCAGTTGATTTTAATCGACTGGAAATTGGCCATTTTTCAAACGGTCTCAGAATTCGACGAAACTAGTTTTGTTAGGACCGTATCGGCAATACGAAGCTAGAAAATATTTTTCGGGAATTTTTAGTATTAGTATGGGACCCCGGTAATTTGAAATGTACGTTTAAAATTCAATATAGTGATTTAAATGTAAATTCAACGGAAACTGATTGTAACGATCAAATCAGCTTGCGATACATATCCCATTGTGTTCGGAATGGGGGTTGAACGCTATGGACGACAGGCGGTGGGCCTCGTTTAGAGGTCAAATGTAAAAGTCAACCTATTTGCAAAATTAAATAATTAAATAATAAAAAAAAAATCTCTACTTTTCCCTCCTATACCTTGGCCCCCCCCTGTAATTCATTACCGATTTCATTTAATAAAAAAAAAGAGAAGGAGAAAGCAGCAGCAGCCGCCCGCCTCGAAGCTACCACCACCGTTCGAAACCCTAGCGCAACCCCCGAAGCCCCCAAATCGCGCGAACTCCGACGAAGACAGCGCCGCCTTCCCCGTTCGAGACCTCGAAGCTACCACCACCGTTCGAAACCCGAGCCACCGCCTCGAAGTCCCCTCCGACGATCTGCGGAAACCCTCCACCCCATGTAAGTTTTTTTTGTTTTGATAATTTATTTTTATGTATATTAAAAACTGATTTATTTTTATGTATATTAAAAACTGATTTATTTTTATGTATATTAAAAACTGATTTGTTTAAATATGAAAATCTGATTTGTTTAAATATTAAAAACTGATTTGTTTAAATATGAAAAACTGATTTGTTTAAATATGAAAAACTGATTTGTTTAAATATGAAAAACTGATTTTGTTTAAATAGTAAAAACTGATTTTGTTTAAAAAGAAAAACTGATTTTAAGAAAGGTTTTAAAACAGATTTTTGAAAAGGTTTTAAAAGATTTGAATTTTGAAAAATAAAAGATTTAAACTTTAAAAAGTAAAAGAAAAGATTTGATCTTTGAAATGGAAAAGACGGAATTTTTATTAAGATGTAAGATATGATTTTTATATATTGAAAGTCGAAGTAAAAATCATATTTTTATATATTGAATAGCGTGGTAAAAATTCGATTTTTATATATTGAATAACATCGTAAAAATTCGATTTTTACATATGTAGAGGATACGGGCGAAAGCGACAAAAGGCGAAGATTTCTATAAGTGAAGTGTCGTGCAGTTGGATAGCTATTGGTGAGATTTCTGATTTAAAAATATTATATATGTGTGAAATGAAAGTGAATTGCTATATATAAATATATATATATATATATATATATATATATATACACGCCCCTCGTCCACAAACCATGGACGATATTTATTGGTTGAAATTGTTGTGAAAATTGATTGATAGCGAATGATTGTTTGGGATTGTTTGTGATTGATATTGGTTGATTGTGGTTGAAAAATACCCATTTGTGGTTGTGAAATATTTGGTTGAAACCACATAGGATTAGTTTGTGCAAATGAAATAAATATATACATGTCGCCTGCGTGCGAACTAGATGCATGAACCCCATTGTCAAAAACCGCGAGGTTTTAAGGTAGAGCGAGGAGCCGTACTAGGGACGGTCCCGGTTTAACTACCCTGCCGTTATGCTGCCGAAATTTTGAATAATATTTGTGTGTTTGAATTATTTTCATATGCTTAAACTATATTTATTCATTGTATAGAAAACATTCATGTGTTGAATTGATATTCATTCGTTGTTTAGAAATTCATGTGTTGAATGGTATTCATATTTTGAAATAAATTGTTCGATAATAAAAATCACATTTTTATCTATATATAGAAACCATAGAAAACATTCATGTGTTGAATTGATATTCATTCGTTGTTTAGAAATTCATGTGTTGAATGGTATTCATATTTTGAAATACATTGTTCGATAATAAAAATCACATTTTTATCTATATATAGAAACTATAGAAAACATTCATGTGTTGAATTGATATTCATTCGTTGTTTAGAAATTCATGTGTTGAATGGTATTCATATTTTGAAATAAATTGTTCGATAATAAAAATCACATTTTTATCTATATATAGAAACCATAGAAAACATTCATGTGTTGAATTGATATTCATTCGTTGTTTAGAAATTCATGTGTTGAATGGTATTCATATTTTGAAATAAATTGTTCGATAATAAAAATCACATTTTTATCTATATATAGAAACCATAGAAAACATTCATGTGTTGAATTGATATTCATTTGTTGTTTAGAAATTCATGTGTTGAATGGTATTCATATTTTGAAATAAATTGTTCGATAATAAAAATCACATTTTTATCTATATATAGAAACCATAGAAAACATTCATGTGTTGAATTGATATTCATTCGTTGTTTAGAAATTCATGTGTTGAATGGTATTCATATTTTGAAATAAATTGTTCGATAATAAAAATCACATTTTTATCTATATATAGAAACTATAGAAAACATTCATGTGTTGAATTGATATTCATTCGTTGTTTAGAAATTCATGTGTTGAATGGTATTCATATTTTGAAACAAATTGTTTGATAATAAAAATCGCCTTTTATCGACTATATGAACTGTGTAAAATAATCTCGTTTTAAAAAGAAATTGTTTTATGATAAAAATCCTATTTTGTCACCTATATGAACTATATAGAAAAATAGTGTTTTGAAATGAATTGTTTTACAATAAAAATCACATTCTTATTGTATGCATAAATCGTTGAAATGTGAAGTGTTAAGAATAGCCACTTGTTCAAAATAAACATATATGAGTTGAAATATTCATTAATTAGCTAATGAAATGATTTGCACCTATTTATGTAACATTAGAATGAATGGAGTTTTTAAACCAAATAGAAATCAAATATGAAGTCGAATAGAAATTGATAAATGATAAGAACTGTATATATATGTACATGCAATATTCATTGAACAGGTTATAGCAAAGGGGCTAGAGAAGAGGAATAAAATTTTGTGCCCGACAAATAGGTACACATTTACTGATTTGTTTGGGTGATGATTTTGAGCCTGTTGGCTAGCCGCTTGGCTTTTTCTTTTTCTTTTTGAGATTAGAAGGACCGGGAAAGCTATTTGCGATTTCCCGATGCTCCCGGTGCAGGGGAGGTTATGGCGAAATTTTTCCAAAATTTAAGGCGTTAGAAAAATATTTGAAGTTAAAACGATATGGAAATCATTGAATGAACTATATTTATATAAATATATAAATATAAATAAAATTAAAACGAAACGAAGCCGTGTAGTTCGTGTTTTGAAACCGTGTTTTCAAACGACTAGTGCGGGAAATCCGACCATTGGATTTTCCCGAAATCTCAACCGTCGGGTTCGCCTTGGAAATATCTTTCCAACGACACCAACCTTGTAAAAATCCAACGGTTGGATTGTCTGGAATGTTTAATTCAAATCTGAAGAAAAACAGCGCCAGAAGCGATTATATTTATATAAATATAAATATAATTATATATTTAATCGAATAACGACGCTGCAGTTCGTATTTTGAAATCGAAAATTCAAAAGATTGTACCGGGAGATCCGACCGTCGGATTTTCCCGAAACTGGAACCATTGGATTCGTTTTGAAAAGACCTTTCTAATGATGTAAATTTTGTGAAGATCTAACGGTTATATTTTCAGATATGTGTAAATCAAATCTGAAGAAAAACAGCGCCACGGCCGCTGTATGGCCCGAAGCGTCGTTTTGAATAAAATGGCTATTTTAAAATAAATAAAAATAGCGATAAATAGTTATAAAATATCATAGGCGATATGGAATAGAAATAAACTGAATTTGTTCGATTTATGTGGCTTTTGATGGTTGAATGTGTTTGGTGTGAAAATTACATTAAAAGAACAATCTTGGTGTTGTTGAATAATTTAACCATTGAAATAAATTGATTTGAAATTCTAAATATACGTGAATTATTTGAAAAGGCCGAGTTAATTCTCATTTCGAATAATTGACCGACGATTGAAAGTCGGAGATGAAGACGACGGTCGAAGACCGGAGATCTTCACCTCGTTTGGATGGTAACCGAGGTCCTGATTGGGAGGCATCCCGAAATATGGATAATGAGTGGTGATCGTCCAGACGTACGTGGTGATCGAAGGGTTTGCGAGGTATTTAGTGCCTCCGGTTTCGTTCAGACCCAGAACGGACTTGTAAATGGACTGTGTGTCCGACATTGGAATTTGTTCTGTGTGATTGATAGCCATCAGTTGCACGGTGTGAATTGCCTGTGTGGCATGCTAAGATGCAGTGATCAGGGCTTCTGTTGAAAAGCAAAGTCTTGTGGTGATGATCAAAGCACCGCCTGTGTGGCGTAGCTTTGTGTATAACGTGAATTCGTGAGCCTCACACCCCGGTATGAACCTAAAATGGGAGAGGACATCAGGGAGGGCCTGCGTTTCTTTCTAGCTAGGGTGGTGTCAGTGACCTACCAGCCCTGACATTTATATACTTTTCACCTATGTGGTTGTTACTGTTGCGAGGCGCCTCGGTTTGATCGGACGATCCGGGTCCGATGGAGTCATTCGTTGGCTCGTTTACGCCCCAAAGGGCGGAGAAATGTAGTGTTCAGGCATAATAATCCACATCGGTGGACCGGCCCTGACGATCCAAGGGCTCACCTGAGTCTGGGCCTGAGACATGGGCTAGATTGTCTCGAATTTGGTAAGGACTATCTTTTGCCTTGGTTCATGACGGAAATCCAATTTCCAAATACGTGATCGTGCGGTTTTGATTGTATATATATATGGCGACATGATATATGGTACCCATGCCGTCTATGATTGATAGTTATGATTTGAAATTGTTTTCAAAACATATAAACACTAGCAATAATATCAAATGCCTTTGTTTTATTCGTATCAATCATATTTTGGCCATTATAAGGTAAAACTCTATCCTGCGGTTTGCGTTGCATTGTGTGATGGGAACTGAGTCTTATAATGGCTTCATTTTTATAAAAAGCATAGCGATGTTTAAAAGAAAGATTTGTTTTAAAGCACTGGCGATCCAATGGAGTAAACCCGTTCCACGAAAGTGGCGTGGTCCTGTGATTGGCCAATTATATATGTGTTGAGTGGATTTCTCATACCAGTCCCATGACTGACTCGTAGTTTGTTTCACTCTCAAACTCGGGTGCCCCTTTTTCTACACGGGCAGCCTTGTATTCAGGTTTAGCTGGTTCTTTCTGGATAGCTGTAGCTGAAGATGGATTCTATCATTTATTTCTTTTTATGCTGTTCAGCTCCTATTGTACATATTTTGTTTATTTCCGCTGTAGACATTTATGTATAGCTGAACTGTATTTGTACTAAGTAAGATCCTGTATACTGTGTAACTCTAATGATTACTTTATCCAGTATATTTTGTTGTTCATTATCTGGTGTATTTATTTAATTCTGTTATGCTATTATCTGTTTCTGTGTTATATTCCAAAGATAACCTTGTTTCCGTGAGAACGGGAAATCGGGTCGTCTCATCGTGGTATCAGAGCTTTGGTTAAGCTTAGTTCTGGAATATAACATTCGAACAAACTCGTCAGAAATAGAACCAGTAGTGTTCTAGGACGGGCAACTCTATACAGATAGGATCAGTAATATCCTAGTATGAGTAAAGCAGAATGAAATTACACCTTGATAGACACATTTACATTTGAAGTATGTGTTTCTATATTTTAGAATACCTTTTCTGTGACCTGACACTTGATCTGCCATTTGCAGAAGAACTAGAAAATGAGTGCCAGGAACAGAAGAAATAATCGTATGGCTCGACCAGCTAATGAGCCAGTTGTGCTCCCACAGCCAGAATCCGATATAGAAGTTCTATTCAAGAGATTTCGAAATCTTGGTGGATCGCCATTCTTAGGCAAGGAGTCCATTATGGAAACACAAGCTTGGATTCGTTCTGCAGAGAAAATATTTGAGGGTTTAAAACTGAGAGACGATCAGAAAAGATTACTGGCGTCTTGGGTACTCAAAGAAGAAGTTATGTTTTGGTGGGATTCAATTATTAAAAATAATCCAGAAGGTGATATCACCTGGGACAGATTCAAAGTGATTTTCTTAGAAAGATTTACTCCTCCTGAAGCAACTGAGAGATTATGTGATGAATTTTCTTATCTAATACAAGGTGATATGACCATTCCCGAATATCATAAGAAATTTAATGAACTTTCTCACTTCGCTCCTCATCTAATTCAAAATCCGAAGAGGAAAAATCTGAGATTTATTCATGGCCTTCAAAGGAAATACCAGAATAAAGTATTGGGGCATGTGAAGCTTCCTTTCTCAGAAATGATATACATGGCTTATCAGTACGAAGATCTCGACAGGAAAGGCATGTTGCGAGATGAAGAAGAAGTCAGTTCTAGTGACATACCAGAGTCGGAAACTGATATTCCAGAAGCCAGTAAGGAGCCCGAAGTAAATCGAAAAAGGGCCAGATCCGGAAAAGAACCAGTAACGACAGCAGTATGCAGTAACTGCCATAGACAGGGGCATTTGACTAGGAATTGTAAACCCTCGAAGAAGCTGAAGAAAGATGAAACTAAATCTGGTAAGAAGTTCCAAGAGAATAGAAAGTGCAGTCAATGCCATCAGTCCGGTCATCTTTCAAAGGCCTGCCCGCTACTCAGAAAACCTAAAGCAGTACATGTAAATGAGGTGGTAGAAGTACCTGCATCTTCGTCTGTTCAGGAAAGGCCAGATGTTTTAGAAGGCACGCTAACTGTCAAAGATATTCCAGTCAAAGTACTGTTTGACACTGGCGCGTCACGAAGCTTCATTGCAAAGGATGCAGCTAAGAAACTGGAATTGAATTTGAAAAAGCTCAAGGAACCCATGACTGTCCAGAATCCGGTTGGGGGTTCTATTGATCTCAATTGGGTTTGTGGAGTGCCGGTTTCTTTCTCTCGTTATCGGTTTCCTACCATCGCAGTCGTCATGAATTTTAAAGAGTTTGATCTCATCTTGGGGTTAGACTGGTTGACCAAATATGAAGCTGAAGTCAAATGCGCCGACAGAATCGTAAAGGCGAAGATTAAATCAGGTGATTATATAACCATTCCCTGTGAAGGTCAGAATGCTAATAGAAAAGACTTCTGGGCAGCTTTGGATGTTTCTCCAGCTCAAATAGAAAATATTCCTGAGGTCACAGAGAATATTCCTGACCTCATCAAAGACATTCCTGTCGTCAAGAACTATGCGGATGTGTTCGAAGAAGTTGTTCGCTTACCTCCGCAGAGAGAAATAGATTTCAAGATTGCTTTGATTCCTAATGCAAGGCCGGTAGTTCACACTATTCGAAGAATGTCCTTGAAAGAGAAGGAGGAATTGGACAATCAAACACGGCAGCTAGTATGGAAAGGTCTGATCAGGCCTAGTTTCTCTGATTGGGGTGCAGCAGTGGTTTTTGTCCCAAAATCTGATGGTACTCTACGTCTATGTGTGGATTATCATGATTTGAACAAGCAGACCATAAAGAACAAATATCCATTGCCGCGAATAGATGATTTGTTGGATCGATTAAATGGAGCACAAGTATTCTCAAGGATGGACCTAGCTACAGGTTTCCATCAACTTCGAATTGCCGAAGAGTGTGTTCCAATGACAGCGTTCAGAGGCCCCGACTTATTCTACGAGTGGTTAGTAATGCCGTTCGGCTTATGTAACACTCCAGCTTACTTCGTCGATCTGATGAACAGAGTATTCCGAGGAGTATTGAATAAATTTGTTCTGGTTTTTATTGATGATATTCTAATCTTCTCTAAATCAGAGGCCGAACATGAAAAGCATCTGGAACAGGTTCTAGAAATTCTGAGACGGAATGTGTTAAAAGCCAAATTTTCCAAATGTATCTTCTGGCAAGATGAAGTGAAATTTCTGGGCCACGTCGTATCGAAAGAAGGAATCGCTGTGGATCCAAGCAAAATCACAGCCATTCAAAATTGGAAACAGCCCAGTACCCCCACTGAAGTCCGCAGTTTTCTCGGATTGGCTAGCTATTACCAGAAGTTCGTTAAAGACTTTTCGAAGATATCTGGTCACTTAACAAAGCTTACAAAGAAGCATTCTAAATTCAAATGGACTTCAGAAAGTGAGGAGGCTTTCGAAGAGTTGAAGTTGAGATTAACGACAGCTCCAGTGTTAACCATCATCGATGGCAACCAAGATTTGAAAGTCTGGACTGATGCGTCTAGAGAGGGCCTTGGCGCAGTGTTAATGCAAAGAGGCCAAGTAATTGCTTATGCTAGCCGTCAACTGAAGCCGCACGAGAAGAACTACGTAACTCATGATCTTGAGTTATTGGCTATCATATTCTCTTTGAAAATCTGGAGACACTATCTTCTCGGTGAAAGATTTGAACTATTTACAGATCATCAGTCATTAAAGTATATGTTCACTCAGAAGGACTTAAATCTGAGACAGCAACGTTGGCTGGAGTTTCTTGCAGCATATGACTTCGAAATTATATATACTCCAGGAAAAGCCAATGTCGTGGCCGATGCATTAAGCCGAAAGAATGTAATGATCGCCAGTTTTATTATCACGACTTCATTGCTAGATAAAATATCTGCTCTTCAGGAGGATGATCACTTCATTCAGAAGATCAGAGGGATAATTCAACAAGGCGAACCCTCGAGTTTTCAAGTAGACAATGATGGGATTCTAAGGCTCAAAGGCCGAATATGCGTTCCTAACATTCCTGAACTTCGAAAGGAAGTACTGGATGAATGCCACAAGTCAAAACTCAGTATCCATCCGGGAGTGAGCAAAATGTATAATGACATCAAACGCACTTTCTGGTGGAAGTCGATGAAAAGGGACATTTCTTTATATGTAAGCCGATGCCCCACCTGCCAGCTAATCAAAAGTGATCAACAGAAATTGGCTGGATTGTTACAACCGCTAGAAGTTCCTGGTTGGAAGTGGGAGCATATCTCCATGGATTTCATTGATGGTCTGCCCAGGACCAGAAAAGGAAATGACAGTATTTGGGTGATCGTAGATCGTTTCACGAAGACCGCCCATTTCATACCTGTCAGATCAAATAGAACTGCTCAGAGTCTGGCGCAGATTTACTTCAGGGAAATAGTTAAACTACATGGAGTGCCGCTCAGTATATTAAGTGATAGAGATACAATATTCACTAGCAAATTCTGGGAAGCATTTCAAGTCGAGCTAGGAACGAAGTTAAACTTGAGCACCGCTTATCATCCTCAGACAGACGGTCAGACTGAGAGGGTGAATCGCATTTTAGAAGATCTATTGCGGGCATGTGTTCTAGATTTCGGTGGAACATGGGAAGACCATCTGCATTTGGCTGAGTTCTCTTATAACAACAGCTACCAGGCGAGTCTGACAATGTCGCCATTCGAAGCATTGTACGGTAGACCGTGCCGATCTCCTGCTTGTTGGGTCGAGCCTGGAAATAGACTTGTGTTGGGTCCTGATATGATTCGCGAAGCTGCTGACAAATTCGATTTTATTAAGAAGAGATTACTCGCCGCTCAAAGCCGACAAAAGAGCTATGCCGATAGAAGAAGAAGAGATATATCCTTTGAAGTTGGCGATTATGTATATTTGAAAGTATCGCCGATGAGAGGAGTTATCCGGTTCGGTAAAACTGGAAAGTTGGCACCCAAATTCATTGGTTTGTTTCCTATTCTGGAACGGATTGGGACTCTCGCTTATAGGGTCAAACTGCCTGATTGGTTGCCTGGAGTGCATGATGTATTTCATATATCTCAACTTCGAAAGCACGTTCATGATCCAGACTTGATCGTGGAAGAAGCAGCTCAACAGGACATTGAAATTACTCCAGAATTAGCCGTGAGGCGAGAGCCGCTGAAGATCATCGGCAAAGAAACCAAAGAGCTGAGAAACAAGAAGGTTCACTTAGTCAAAGTGCAATGGAGTGGAGATCCGCGAGATTGTACTTGGGAAACTGAGGAGAGCATTCAGAAAGCTTATCCTAGATGCCGAGTAGATATCTCTGATTGACTCCGGTGCAAGGTACATTTACCATACTTTGCATTACCATTTAATTCTCTAATCTGTTGAAATTTTCTTTTCATGGATGTGCACTTTTAAATTATATGGTCTGAATGATTTTTAAGGAATATAGGATTTGATCAGAATATTTTAGAAAGGTTAGAAACAAATTGGTTGTTGTATTGTGGGATTGTAGATTTATCAAACCACTTTCGACTTTGTTCCTTTTCGGGGATGAAAAGTTTTAAGTGGGGGAGATTGTAACGACCCAGAAAATCTGAACCACTTTAATTTTTTTTTAATTGGCTAAAATAATGGATTTTAAATATTTAAAATAAATATTTTAAATAATGGCGATGAAAACTGAGTTTGAATCGACATTTGAAAACGTATATAATTAATTATAATTATATATAGAATTGAAATTGGCGGGGTAGTTCGATAATTCGATTTCAAACTTCAATTGAAAATACCGGGTGCAAAACAATCCGGATTTTAGTGAAACCAAAAATATTTAAATCTGTAAGTGAATATCTTTCTAACGAATCCGACCAATCGAAATTTGATAGCGGGAATCAAAAGATATGTCCAATTGAAAATTCTGAATAGTCGCTATGGAATTCAGGCCCTTAAAAATGGACATTTTGCAAACGACCTCGGATTTGGATGAAACCACTTATGTTAGATCCGCAGTGTCAAGTTATTGTTAGGTTTCAAATTTCATAATTTTTCGAATCAATATGTGAGCGTGGCAAAGGAAAACGCGTTTGACCAGTTTCAGTTGATTTTAATCGACTGGAAATTGGCCATTTTTCAAACGGTCTCAGAATTCGACGAAACTAGTTTTGTTAGGACCGTATCGGCAATACGAAGCTAGAAAATATTTTTCGGGAATTTTTAGTATTAGTATGGGACCCCGGTAATTTGAAATGTGCGTTTAAAATTCAATATAGTGATTTAAATGTAAATTCAACGGAAACTGATTGTAACGATCAAATCAGCTTGCGATACATATCCCATTGTGTTCGGAATGGGGGTTGAACGCTATGGACGACAGGCGGTGGGCCTCGTTTAGAGGTCAAATGTAAAAGTCAACCTATTTGCAAAATTAAATAATTAAATAAAAAAAAATCTCTACTTTTCCCTCCTATACCTTGGCCCCCCCTGTAATTCATTACCGATTTCATTTAATAAAAAAAAAGAGAAGGAGAAAGCAGCAGCAGCCGCCCGCCTCGAAGCTACCACCACCGTTCGAAACCCTAGCGCAACCCCCGAAGCCCCCAAATCGCGCGAACTCCGACGAAGACAGCGCCGCCTTCCCCGTTCGAGACCTCGAAGCTACCACCACCGTTCGAAACCCGAGCAGCCGCCTCGAAGTCCCCTCCGACGATCTGCGGAAACCCCCCCCTCTGTAAGTTTTTTTTGTTTTGATAATTTATTTTTATGTATATTAAAAACTGATTTATTTTTATGTATATTAAAAACTGATTTATTTTTATGTATATTAAAAACTGATTTGTTTAAATATGAAAAACTGATTTGTTTAAATATTAAAAACTGATTTGTTTAAATATGAAAAACTGATTTGTTTAAATATGAAAAACTGATTTGTTTAAATATGAAAAACTGATTTTGTTTAAATAGTAAAAACTGATTTTGTTTAAAAAGAAAAACTGATTTTAAGAAAGGTTTTAAAACAGATTTTTGAAAAGGTTTTAAAAGATTTGAATTTTGAAAAATAAAAGATTTAAACTTTAAAAAGTAAAAGAAAAGATTTGATCTTTGAAATGGAAAAGACGGAATTTTTATTAAGATGTAAGATATGATTTTTATATATTGAAAGTCGAAGTAAAAATCATATTTTTATATATTGAATAGCGTGGTAAAAATTCGATTTTTATATATTGAATAACATCGTAAAAATTCGATTTTTACATATGTAGAGGATACGGGCGAAAGCGACAAAAGGCGAAGATTTCTATAAGTGAAGTGTCGTGCAGTTGGATAGCTATTGGTGAGATTTCTGATTTAAAAATATTATATATGTGTGAAATGAAAGTGAATTGCTATATATAAATATATATATATATACGCCCCTCGTCCACAAACCATGGACGATATTTATTGGTTGAAATTGTTGTGAAAATTGATTGATAGCGAATGATTGTTTGGGATTGTTTGTGATTGATATTGGTTGATTGTGGTTGAAAAATACCCATTTGTGGTTGTGAAATATTTGGTTGAAACCACATAGGATTAGTTTGTGGAAATGAAATAAATATATACATGCCGCCTGCGTACGAACTAGATGCATGAACCCCATTGTCAAAAACCGCGAGGTTTTAAGGTAGAGCGAGGAGCCGTACTAGGGACGGTCCCGGTTTAACTACCCTGCCGTTATGCTGCCGAAATTTTGAATAATATTTGTGTGTTTGAATTATTTTCATATGCTTAAACTATATTTATTCATTGTATAGAAAACATTCATGTGTTGAATTGATATTCATTCGTTGTTTAGAAATTCATGTGTTGAATGGTATTCATATTTTGAAATAAATTGTTCGATAATAAAAATCACATTTTTATCTATATATAGAAACCATAGAAAACATTCATGTGTTGAATTGATATTCATTCGTTGTTTAGAAATTCATGTGTTGAATGGTATTCATATTTTGAAATACATTGTTCGATAATAAAAATCACATTTTTATCTATATATAGAAACTATAGAAAACATTCATGTGTTGAATTGATATTCATTCGTTGTTTAGAAATTCATGTGTTGAATGGTATTCATATTTTGAAATAAATTGTTCGATAATAAAAATCACATTTTTATCTATATATAGAAACCATAGAAAACATTCATGTGTTGAATTGATATTCATTCGTTGTTTAGAAATTCATGTGTTGAATGGTATTCATATTTTGAAATAAATTGTTCGATAATAAAAATCACATTTTTATCTATATATAGAAACCATAGAAAACATTCATGTGTTGAATTGATATTCATTCGTTGTTTAGAAATTCATGTGTTGAATGGTATTCATATTTTGAAATAAATTGTTCGATAATAAAAATCACATTTTTATCTATATATAGAAACCATAGAAAACATTCATGTGTTGAATTGATATTCATTCGTTGTTTAGAAATTCATGTGTTGAATGGTATTCATATTTTGAAATAAATTGTTCGATAATAAAAATCACATTTTTATCTATATATAGAAACTATAGAAAACATTCATGTGTTGAATTGATATTCATTCGTTGTTTAGAAATTCATGTGTTGAATGGTATTCATATTTTGAAACAAATTGTTTGATAATAAAAATCGCCTTTTATCGACTATATGAACTGTGTAAAATAATCTCGTTTTAAAAAGAAATTGTTTTATGATAAAAATCCTATTTTGTCACCTATATGAACTATATAGAAAAATAGTGTTTTGAAATGAATTGTTTTACAATAAAAATCACATTCTTATTGTATGCATAAATCGTTGAAATGTGAAGTGTTAAGAATAGCCACTTGTTCAAAATAAACATATATGAGTTGAAATATTCATTAATTAGCTAATGAAATGATTTGCACCTATTTATGTAACATTAGAATGAATGGAGTTTTTAAACCAAATAGAAATCAAATATGAAGTCGAATAGAAATTGATAAATGATAAGAACTGTATATATATGTACATGCAATATTCATTGAACAGGTTATAGCAAAGGGGCTAGAGAAGAGGAATAAAATTTTGTGCCCGACAAATAGGTACACATTTACTGATTTGTTTGGGTGATGATTTTGAGCCTGTTGGCTAGCCGCTTGGCTTTTTCTTTTTCTTTTTGAGATTAGAAGGACCGGGAAAGCTATTTGCGATTTCCCGATGCTCCCGGTGCAGGGGAGGTTATGGCGAAATTTTTCCAAAATTTAAGGCGTTAGAAAAATATTTGAAGTTAAAACGATATGGAAATCATTGAATGAACTATATTTATATAAATATATAAATATAAATAAAATTAAAACGAAACGAAGCCGTGCAGTTCGTGTTTTGAAACCGTGTTTTCAAACGACTAGTGCGGGAAATCCGACCATTGGATTTTCCCGAAATCTCAACCGTCGGGTTCGCCTTGGAAATATCTTTCCAACGGCACCAACCTTGTAAAAATCCAACGGTTGGATTGTCTGGAATGTTTAATTCAAATCTGAAGAAAAACAGCGCCAGAAACGATTATATTTATATAAATATAAATATAATTATATATTTAATCGAATAACGACGCTGCAGTTCGTATTTTGAAATCGAAAATTCAAAAGATTGTACCGGGAGATCCGACCGTCGGATTTTCCCGAAACTGGAACCGTTGGATTCGTTTTGAAAAGACCTTTCTAATGATGTAAATTTTGTGAAGATCCAACGGTTAGATTTTCAGATATGTGTAAATCAAATCTGAAGAAAAACAGCGCCACGGCCGCTGTATGGCCCGAAGCGTCGTTTTGAATAAAATGGCTATTTTAAAATAAATAAAAATAGCGATAAATAGTTATAAAATATCATAGGCGATATGGAATAGAAATAAACTGAATTTGTTCGATTTATGTGGCTTTTGATGGTTGAATGTGTTTGGTGTGAAAATTACATTAAAAGAACAATCTTGGTGTTGTCGAATAATTTAACCATTGAAATAAATTGATTTGAAATTCTAAATATACGTGAATTATTTGAAAAGGCCGAGTTAATTCTCAATTCGAATAATTGACCGACGATTGAAAGTCGGAGATGAAGACGACAGTCGAAGACCGGAGATCTTCACCTCGTTTGGATGGTAACCGAGGTCCTGATTGGGAGGCATCCCGAAATATGGATAATGAGTGGTGATCGTCCAGACGTACGTGGTGATCGAAGGGTTTGCGAGGTATTTAGTGCCTCCGGTTTCGTTCAGACCCAGAACGGACTTGTAAATGGACTGTGTGTCCGACATTGGAATTTGTTCTGTGTGATTGATAGCCATCAGTTGCACGGTGTGAATTGCCTGTGTGGCATGCTAAGATGCAGTGATCAGGGCTTCTGTTGAAAAGCAAAGTCTTGTGGTGATGATCAAAGCACCGCCTGTGTGGCGTAGCTTTGTGTATAACGTGTATTCGTGAGCCTCACACCCCGGTATGAACCTAAAACGGGAGAGGACATCAGGGAGGGCCTGCGTTTCTTTCTAGCTAGGGTGGTGTCAGTGACCTACCAGCCCTGACATTTATATACTTTTCACCTATGTGGTTGTTGCTGTTGCGAGGCGCCTCGGTTTGATCGGACGATCCGGGTCCGATGGAGTCATTCGTTGGCTCGTTTACGCCCCAAAGGGCGGAGAAACGTAGTGTTCAGGCATAATAATCCACATCGGTGGACCGGCCCTGACGATCCAAGGGCTCACCTGAGTCTGGGCCTGAGACATGGGCTAGATTGTCTCGAATTCGGTAAGGACTATCTTTTGCCTTGGTTCATGACGGAAATCCAATTTCCAAATACGTGATCGTGCGGTTTTGATTGTATATATATATGGCGACATGATATATGGTACCCATGCCGTCTATGATTGATAGTTATGATTTGAAATTGTTTTCAAAACATATAAACACTAGCAATAATATCAAATGCCTTTGTTTTATTCGTATCAATCATATTTTGGCCATTATAAGGTAAAACTCTATCCTCCGGTTTGCGTTGCATTGTGTGATGGGAACTGAGTCTTATAATGGCTTCATTTTTATAAAAAGCATAGCGATGTTTAAAAGAAAGATTTGTTTTAAAGCACTGGCGATCCAATGGAGTAAACCCGTTCCACGAAAGTGGCGTGGTCCTGTGATTGGCCAATTATATATGTGTTGAGTGGATTTCTCATACCAGTCCCATGACTGACTCGTAGTTTGTTTCACTCTCAAACTCGGGTGCCCCTTTTTCTACACGGGCAGCCTTGTATTCAGGTTTAGCTGGTTCTTTCTGGATAGCTGGAGCTGAAGATGGATTCTATCATTTATTTCTTTTTATGCTATTCAGCTCCTATTGTACATATTTTGTTTATTTCCGCTGTAGACATTTATGTATAGCTGAACTGTATTTGTACTAAGTAAGATCCTGTATACTGTGTAACTCTGATGATTACTTTATCCAGTATATTTTGTTGTTCATTATCTGGTGTATTTATTTAATTCTGTTCTGCTATTATCTGTTTCTGTGTTATATTCCAAAGATAACCTTGTTTCCGTGAGAACGGGAAATCGGGTCGTCTCAGGATAAGCCTGTTTGATGCTATCCTCAGTCTCCCATTTACAGTCTCTAGGATCCCCGCTCCACCTCACTTTAACTAGGTGGATCCTCTTGTTCCTCAGAACTCGGGTCTCTTTGACAACAATTTTCACTGGCTCCCTTCTCACTACTAAGCTTTGGGTAATCTCCAAATCTTGTTGTGTTGCTTCCTCCACAACTAAGTCTGGATCATGAACATGCTTCCGAAGTTGAGACACATGAAATGCATCGTGAACCCCTGGCAACCAGTCAGGCAACTGCACCCTATAAGCGAGGGTTCCAATCCTTTCGAGAATAGGAAATGGATCAATGAACCTTGGCGCCAAATTCCCAGTCTTCCCAAATCGAATTACACCTCCCAGTGGGGAAACCCTCAAGTATACAAGATCACCAACAGAGAATTCTTAATCCCTTCTTCGTGAGTCTGCATAGATCTTCTGTCGGCTTTGAGCAGCCAATAGTCACTTCTTAATAAAATCAACTTTATCTGATGCTTCACGAATCATGTCGGGACCTACTACTAATCGATTGTCGGGTTCCACCCAACATGCGGGAGATCTGCATGGTCTGCTATATAAGGCTTCATATGGTGACATCTGCAAGCTTGCTTGGTAGATGTTATTATGTAACGACCCAGATTTTTAGTCTGTTAATTTTAAATATTTAATACGGATTTTAAATATTTAGTTGATAATATAAATTAATTTTTAACTTAAGTTATCAATTTAATAATCGAATATAATTTAATTTAGAATATATCGAATTATTATAATTAGAAAAATAAATGAAATCAAAGTTAAAAATTTAATCAAAATAATTCAGATGATAAGTAGGAATTTTATTTGATATATACGATAATAAATAATAATTTACTATCAAAGAATTTGTGGTTTTCGAATTTAAATTATATTATATCAATTTAATATGGTTATTTTATATATATGTTACAGTTCAGTATAACGCTATAATATTGAAACGTCGGTTGGTTACGTCAAAATAGCAGTCCGTGAATTCGTGTAATGGACCCCAAAATATTTGTAAATGGATAAGATCAAAATTGAATCGAAAATCAAATCGATATCTATTTAAAAAGGGTAAAAATCTCTTTATTTCAAATCGATTAAAATTCGAACTCAAATCACATTAATGTTTGGTACCTTAACCTATAATCTATAGTGTACTATGTACAGGGAGCTAAGTTATCTCTCATTATAAAACAACGACCAAAACCTCTTTTTTTGTTTCACTTCCTCTCATTCTCTTCTGAACATTTTAAAATCCAGATTTACTCTTCAAATCTCAGGAGGATAACACGATCGAGTGGACGATGTTGGGTTCACATACCTATAGTCTTCAAATTGGAACCCACCTTTTGCATGCAAAGTTTTACAGAGCTCGAGTCCAAATTGATTGAAATTAGGGGTTTACTGGCACTTCAATGTGGTAACGTCGGAGGATCAAAGGAAGTGATGACCGACCTCAAGAAGGCATAGCATGTTAAGTGATGGGGTTTTGAGGTATTCGGCCACCAAGAGCATCGCAACTTGTACGGAGTCGAAACAGGCATCGCGATGAAAGCTAGATCATCCTGAGGGGTCACGACAGGTAGCGGAGGGGGTCGATGTTGGGATTTGTTCTTATTGAGTGGTGCGATCTAGGGATTTTGGACTGGCTGTAGGTGTTGTTTGTGACTAGGGTTCGAAGCTGTAAATCTTGAGCATCGATCTCTGATTTGGGGAGCAACCACAACCTCCTGAACGTATGTTTCTAGTAGGGTGGAGTTTGATTTACTGAGATGAAGTGGAGTTTTATTTTATTTTTCTGATCAATGTACTACGGGGATCTGAGGTGTTTTGATTCGGCATTGGGGGTAGAATGAGGGCTGTAAATGGAAGAATGGTCTGGTCTTAGATCGATAATGAATATAGACAGTGAAGCAGGAGTAGTGAGAGTTTATGGTTGTATTGAGGACAATTTATGGTTGATGAACGAAAGGTGTTTGATGAATTGCTGTAATGAACGATGGAAGTGTCTGGATGTTGATTTCAATTTAGGCTGTTAGAAGTTTCGCTCCGTTGGTAGGTCGAGTTTAACAAGGTATATATTTACGTAATTCAAAATTCATAGAATCATTTTTTTATTGTTCTTGGTTAATGAAATTAATAGATAACTAATCTAAATAAATAAATTTGGTTAATCAAAAATAAAATTTAATGATTATAGGTGTTAGATAAATTCCTTTGAGACGAGTCGAATGGAGCGTCGTCAAATGTAATGACCCGGGATTTTCACTAATCAATGATACAGATTTAAGTGATCGTCAGTACATGTTTTCAAATACGATTTAACAATCCAGTCCTTATAAATTCAAAACATGTTAATTTGTATATGATAGCATTTATGGATATATAGCACAGTATTTACTTTAAACCAATCTTTGTTCATTCATGTATGATAGCATCTGTTTGATAGCGTTTGTTAATTTTATTTAATACAAGTATATATGATAGCATGGATAGGATAACACTTGTTTTTAAATTCATTTTTAATGTATGATAAGTAACACTTATTTTAAATGCCATTTTTTTCTATGAAAAACACTTGTTTATATTTTTTTCCAAAAGCTTTTAAACAATGTTTAAGCAAAGACTCCTTGTTTCAAACATGATAAACTACCTTAAGCATGATTTTAAACATGTTTATTCTCAATTAAATGCAAGGAAGTATTTGAATTTTTATATGCATAAAAATCAAAAGCATGTGTTGTCTAAATTCTCTTTTCAAATCATGATCTATACACCATAGATTGATGGCAAATAAGATCTCATAACATTTTTTTTTATTTGCTCATGCATTGAAAAGAGAAACTTGTGTTGTACAATTTCACTTCATGATCTTACTACACCATGAATCTTGCTATCAAACAAGATTGTTCAAGCCAAAGATTTGGTATATGACATGATCATTTTAGAAATAAAAATATTATCAGTTTTCAATTCTTTCATTTCTTTTCAAATGTGAATTTCTGAAAATACAATACATGGTTCTATTTTCAAAAACATTGGCAAGTTGTCAAGGAACATGCACATCATAAGATTTGCAAAAAACCATATATATGCACCTAGATCTTTCCTACCCTAGTAGGCACATAAGAAATGATTTTTCCAAGATTTTTCTAATGCTAAAAATGACCTGGCCGTGAGCAAATCTGAGCAGAAATTTCAGATTTTGTTCATACTTTGAAGGCAAGTTTATATTTTTAATTAAGTCTTGTAAAATCAAGAAATAACATGTGGAAAGTAAGGTTTGATAACTCAATATTTCTGAGCATTGTTGGTACCTAGAGGATCACAGTATCTTGCTTGAACCAAGAAGAAGATTGGTAGGAAGAGAGGTAGTACATAGCACATTTAATATGATATGTCTTTGTAGACCAATGAGAAGTTTTGGTGCATTGCTTAGGGAAGTTTTAGGTAGGATCTAGGCTGAATTGCCATGGGATATGGGTGAGAGGATATGGAGATTTTGAGAGAGAAAGTCTTTTGGTTTTGTCAATCAAATTGTCACAGCAAAAAGCTGTTTTGCTGCATTAAATGCACATGTTCTTTTTTTCACTTTCTACACCTATATAAAGACCTCCCCATGCACATTTCCATTGACACAAAAAAACACATCAGTTCAAAGGTTTTAAGCAAAAGAAAAAGCAAGAGATTCGGTGCTTCTAAAGTGAGTAAACCTGTTTTCTTGATTTCCTGTTTTTTGAAGAATTCCTGTATTTACATTACTGTGTGAACTATTAGTAAACTTGGATGGTTGTAGTAAGTTTGTTCCAGTACTTTATCTTGTGGGTCTTGACTGGTTGGTATGAAATCATGGATGGTTAATACAAGTTTAAGTATCATAGCATTAATAAAAGGGTATTGGCTGATGCTGTCTAGAACCAGTTGTTTAATTGAATCTTATAAACCAAAAGAGTCCAGACCAATCTATGTTGAAAATGGGTGGCAAGGCTATGTCTTACAAATCTTAAAACAATGGCTTAAGTGTTCAAAAACAAACCAGTTTGCAAGAGAAATCATTATTGTTGCTTTAGGAAAATCAATAGGAAAGCTCTCTGGTCCTCAAATCCAAATTGGTTTTTCGAACTTTATAAAAACATGATTTGATTACATAGATGTAATGGTAGATCGAAATTATGATTTTTAGAAAAAAAAATCAAGATTTTTAGAGCTTGGAATCTCGAGAAAATAAAGGAGGAACAAAAGATCAACTTTGACGAACCTCCGACAACCCACTTGACCGGAGGTGGTGGTACTCGGCCAGAAAGGGTAGAAGGAGCTAGGGTTTAATGGAAAAATAGTAATTAAATTTTTAAATGGGTAGTTTTTGAGAAATTAGCAAAAATAGGGTTTTAACTGTGGAATGGGTTCAGGGGTTTTGGCGCGTCGTAGGGGGCTCCACACGTGACCGAGCTGGCCAGAAGTGGGGGAGGAGTTGCGCCTCAGGTCGGAGGAGGGGTCGGAACTGGTGCCAGCACTTCCGGTGGTCGGAGTTGGTGGAGGCCGTGGGTTTTGTGGTGCAAATTTTTGACGGCTGTTGTTTTATTTTTGGGGGAAATGATGATTTTGAGCAAATGAGGATCGGAGTTGGAGAAGAAGGTGAAAATGGGTTCAGGAGGAGGAAACCGATATGTGGGGATGATCATCGTCGATGGCAGGTGGTCCGGTTGCTTGTGCATGTGCACACAACAGTGCGAGGGAATGAAGAAGGAGGAAGAGTGGCCATCGAGTTATTGGAGTGATCACCTGTGTTTTCTTCATTGTGGTACTTTGGCAAATCAAACATGGTATTTTCCAAAAACCCTGATGGCTGGCCACTTTTCCTCGAGCGCACGCCATGGATTTCGGTCTGGTACTTTAACCAGAGTGGTACTTTGCCAATTGAGCCTTAACATGAAGTTTTTTTTAATTTAAACTTGTTTTTAAATTTAATAATGGTTTATATAAAAAGAGAGAAAAAAATAAATATTTAATTTTTATTTAAACAAGACAAGAACGAAGTGAATCAGGATTAGCACACAATTCTGACAAAGACTGGAATTTAAATGCAGAAGTTGTAATTTCAAATTAAATTATAAATTTAATTTAATTAGATTTCTAATGAAATATTTAAACTGTAAAATCAACGAAAAGAGAATCGATCAAGTGGAAAGGATCAGGTATGGTTTTGACAGAGAACGAGAAGTCAGCATAGAAACTGAAATTTGTTTAATTATAAAATTAGTTTGTAATTTAAATAATAATTTAAATGAAATATTTAAATTTGAAACAAACGAGGAAAAAAGGGAACTATATGTCAAACATATGCCAGATTGGTCGGCATTAATCCATGTTCCCTGATAAAGTAACTTGTCAAGTACCGTTCTGTATTATATAAAATATGACTAATATTTTAATTGTGTTGGGATTGAAAATTTGAAAGAGAAACTTTATTATTGTATAAAGAAGAAGAAAAACTAAATCAAGTATAAGAAATCAAAAAGGGAATTTGACGAGAGAAGTACAAAGTGTAGGGTCGTAAAGTAAGTTATCGTTCATTTAGAAATGATCAGATTAAGGAATGATTTAGAGGAATATTTTTCTAAAGAATAATGATGTAAGTATTCATCTTTAAGATAACGAACAGAATAACTACGTGCGACGCACGCGCCAAAATTGACCGTTTTGAATATATGATCAATACAACCAGATAATCAGGTACTGTTTGGTTTGACTGTAACTGTATACGCAGATTAGATTATAATCTTGTTAGATTTATAATTTAAAAAGAGAAAATGTTCGTTAATCATTTCAAAGAGACCGAAATAAAATATTTCACCTTGATTTGATTATACGCCGCGCGTCAGAGATTGTTGAATCAAAGACGACGATATACAAGGACTACTTTTGAATAGTGCCTTTGGTTTGTCCAGTCCCAGGACAACTTGTATTGACGAATGTCTGACAAAGTATACCTAACAGATCGCGTAAGTTGGTCTTTTCGAAACTTAGTTTAGTGGCGGAGGAATTCGTTTCTCTTAGCTTTATACCCGTAGTTTTGACGAGATCAATTTGTGATTTGATGGGTTTGACGATGTGGCATTCAAAGGAATTAAACCAGTGATGATGAAAAGATGACGTAAGTCTAGCTTCAAGCCTCACACCCAGGAAATGACTAAAATCGGGCTGGCAGCATGGCTATGTGGGTCGCTCCCATTAGGGTGTAGTATCACCTATCTAGAGAAATTCCCTTTTGTTTCTTAATCTATCGATTCTGCCCATTCGGGGATGGTTGCCGTACACAACCATCAGTGATATACACTCGATACACTCAAGAGAAATGAGTGGTCGGTCATGTGAGGGCCGGGTTGCAAGACGTTCTTGTTGAACCCAGGTGTATTGGCCTCTAGAGATACATCAGCGGAAGGTGGTCCCATACCTTGTCATGGTTGGAAATCCAATTTCCATAAGCGCCAAGCGATTTTTATTTGTATACTATATCGGAGAATGTGAGATGCAAGCATTTTCCTAGATTCTTAATTATTTGTGAAAACAAATAGACACTATTATAATATCTGGTTTTAAAGTATACAAAGTGATTTTTTATCTCATAAGGTAAAAACCCGTTCCGTATTTACGGCGTGGTCTTATGAGATATTTTAATTGTTTTTAAATTGTTTACTCATACCAGTCCCCTGACTGACCCGGAGTTTATTTTTTTGTGTTTTCCCTTAAACTCTTGGGTATTCATAACGCTTGTTATGAATAGACAAGTGAATCAGGATCAATGAGACTATGAAGCTGGAATGAAGATTTTGCTGTGTGTTGGTCCATCTATCTACTGTATAATTAAGTCCGTTAGTTAATCATCCTTGATATGTATAATAACTGATGTACTATGAACGGGTTGTATCACTAGACATATGATGCTCTGATGTAAAATATTCTGCGGTGTAATATTATAAAGTATTATCTGTTGTGAAAATTCCGCTGTGAGATTCTGATGTTCTGTGTTTTATCTTCTATCTATTCTCATTTCTTATTAATGGCACAACTTGCGATGTGTTCGAAAGTTAGGTCGTTACAGTTGGTATCAGAGCTTAGGTTCTGGATTACCTAGGTTTTGGGTGAGTGTGAGAGAGCGTATTTTTATATAAAATTTAAAATGAATTTAAAATGAATTTAAACAGCTTGGATGATATACCTAGGTTAATTATATCCGCTTAAGTCAAGATTGATGACCTGTTATATTCAGGTGATCAAAATGAGTAGCCAAAGACGAAGAGGTCGGGCTAGAGGGTCGTCCACTACTACTGGTCGTAATACTGGATCCCAGGATCAAGGGGAAATAGTAGAGGAAGTTGCATCAGCTCAACAGAACAAGAGTTTTGCGACTATTTGTAAGGAGTATAAGACTCTGGGAGGAAAGGTTTTCAAAGGAACTGAGTCTTTTACTGAAGTTCAAGCTTGGATAAGGTCATGTGAAAGGATTTTCAAAGGGTTGGAGTTGAATGACGATCAGAAACGTCTTTTGGCATCATGGCAACTTCAAGAAACTGCTGCTATGTGGTGGGATGCTCAGACCACCAATGTTCCTGAGGAAGATTTTACTTGGGAAAAATTCAAAGAAGCTTTCGAAGCACAATTCGTACCTGCTGCTGGAAAGACGAGGTTGTATCGGGAGTTCATTGATCTCAAGCAAGGGAACATGAAAGTATCTGAATATGAGAATAAATTCAACTCGCTTTCTTGTTTCGGGCCAGAACTGATCAACACTCCACTTAAGAAAAATGAAATGTTCATCGCGGGATTGAAGGATAGCCTGCAAGTTCAAATGATTGGACATCTTAAGATTCCATTCGTTGATCAAGTGGATATGGCAGTCCGTTACGAAGCACTGGAGGGTAAGAAGCCAGTTGCAAAAGCGGCATAGATGGGAGGACCTAGTGGCGAGAATTCTAATAAAAGGAAATTCAACCCGAACTGGAACAACAACAACAACAACAAGGGAATACCGAAGATGGAAGAGAAAGAAAAGGAGCGTTATAAAGATACGCAATGCCATAACTGCAAGGAGAAAGGGCATATTGCTAGGTTTTGTACAAAGCCAGCAGTTGAAAAGCCACAGCAGACTCAGCAACCAGAGCAACAAAAACCGAAGGAAACGAGTGATGTTATTCACCAAAAGTTCGCATGCTATAACTGTCGTCAACCGGGGCACTTGGTTAAAGACTGTCCACTTATGAAGCCACAGCAACCGAAAGTCTATGCTTTGATGGATAACCGTCAACTTCTGAGAATGTGGAGGGAGCTTCTGAAGGTAATTTAGTCTTCTTATTATAAAAGGAGTTAATTATTTAGGGTCAGCCTCTAGATAAATTAAATATGGTTGGATTAAACTTGAATTATATTCAATCATGTTGATACCGGAAATGGAGTTAAAATTTTAAATTGAGTTAAAATTTGGATTTCCTAAAATTTAGGCCGGACCTAGGTATTTATTTGGGTATGGACTCAGGAAAAGCGAATTGGTCGATTTGAGAAATCAAATCAGGTTTATGAGTCCAGAAATGGAGATCGTTAAGTACGTGAACAAAGAATTTGGGTAATACTTAACGGAGTTAAGTAAATCGACCGATGAATTGAGAAGGGAATTTTGATAGATATTTTTTGTTTTGCTGATGTGTCTTTTATTTATCGATGTGTGTGTTTACTTATATAAGTCGATAGCTCTAAAACTACTACTTACAAATTTCGAGGACAAAATTTTTATAAGGGGGGTAGAATGTAATGACCCGGGATTTTCACTAATCAATGATACAGATTTAAGTGATCGTCAGTACATGTTTTCAAATACGATTTAACAATCCAGTCCTTATAAATTCAAAACATGTTAATTTGTATATGATAGCATTTATGGATATATAGCACAGTATTTACTTTAAACCAATCTTTGTTCATTCATGTATGATAGCATCTGTTTGATAGCGTTTGTTAATTTTATTTAATACAAGTATATATGATAGCATGGATAAGATAACACTTGTTTTTAAATTCATTTTTAATGTATGATAAGTAACACTTATTTTAAATGCCATTTTTTTCTATGAAAAACACTTGTTTATATTTTTTTCCAAAAGCTTTTAAACAACGTTTAAGCAAAGACTCCTTGTTTCAAACATTATAAACTACCTTAAGCATGATTTTAAACATGTTTATTCTCAATTAAATGCAAGGAAGTATTTGAATTTTTATATGCATAAAAATCAAAAGCATGTGTTGTCTAAATTCTCTTTTCAAATCATGATCTATACACCATAGATTGATGGCAAATAAGATCTCATGACATTTTTTTTATTTGCTCATGCATTGAAAAGAGAAACTTGTGTTGTACAATTTCACTTCATGATCTTACTACACCATGAATCTTGCTATCAAACAAGATTGTTCAAGCCAAAGATTTGGTATATGACATGATCATTTTAGAAATAAAAATATTTTCAGTTTTCAATTCTTTCATTTCTTTTCAAATGTGAATTTCTGAAAATACAATACATGGTTCTATTTTCAAAAACATTGGCAAGTTGTCAAGGAACATGCACATCATAAGATTTGCAAAAAACCATATATATGCACCTAGATCTTTCCTACCCTAGTAGGCACATAAGAAATGATTTTTCCAAGATTTTTCTAATGCTAAAAATGACCTGGCCGTGAGCAAATCTGAGCAGAAATTTCATATTTTGTTCATACTTTGAAGGCAAGTTTATATTTTTAATTAAGTCTTGTAAAATCAAGAAATAACATGTGGAAAGTAAGGTTTGATAACTCAATATTTCTGAGCATTGTTGGTACCTAGAGGATCACAGTATCTTGCTTGAACCAAGAAGAAGATTGGTAGGAAGAGAGGTAGTACATAGCACATTTAATATGATATGTCTTTGTAGACCAATGAGAAGTTTTGGTGCATTGCTTAGGGAAGTTTTAGGTAGGATCTAGGCTGAATTGCCATGGGATATGGGTGAGAGGATATGGAGATTTTGAGAGAGAAAGTCTTTTGGTTTTGTCAATCAAATTATCACAGCAAAAAGCTGTTTTGCTGCATTAAATGCACATGTTCTTTTTTTCACTTTCTACACCTATATAAAGACCTCCCCATGCACATTTCCATTGACACAAAAAAACACATCAGTTCAAAGGTTTTAAGCAAAAGAAAAATCAAGAGATTCAGAGCTTCTAAAGTGAGTAAACCTGTTTTCTTGATTTCCTGTTTTTTGAAGAATTCCTGTATTTACATTACTGTGTGAACTATTAGTAAACTTGGATGGTTGTAGTATGTTTGTTCCAGTACTTTATCTTGTGGGTCTTGACTGGTTGGTATGAAATCATGGATGGTTAATACAAGTTTAAGTATCATAGCATTAACAAAAGGGTATTGGCTGATGCTGTCCAGACCCAGTTGTTTAATTGAATCTTATAAACCAAAAGAGTCCAAACCAATCTATGTTGAAAATGGGTGGCAAGGCTATGTCTTACAAATCTTAAAACAATGACTTAAGTGTTCAAAAACAAACCAGTTTGCAAGAGAAACCATTATTGCTGCTTTAGGAAAATCAACAGGAAAGCTCTCTGGTCCTCAAATCCAAATTGGTTTTTCGAACTTTATAAAAAGATGTTTTGATTACATAGATGTAATGGTAGATCGAAATTATGATTTTTAGAAAAAAAAATCAAGATTTTTAGAGCTTGGAATCTCGAGAAAATAAAGGAGGAACAAAAGATCAAATTTGACGAACCTCCGGCAACCCACTTGACCGGAGGTGGTGGTACTCGGCCAGAAATGGTAGAAGGAGCTAGGGGTTAATGGAAAAATAGTAATTAAATTTTTAAATGGGTAGTTTTTGAGAAATTAGCAAAAATAGGGTTTGAACTGTGGAATGGGTTCAGGGGTTTTGGCGCGTCGTAGGGGGCTCCACACGTGACCGAGCTGGCCAGAAGTGGGGGAGGAGTTGCGCCTCAGGTCAGAGGAGGGGTCGGAACTGGTGCCAGCACTTCCGGTGGTCGGAGTTGGTGGAGGCCGTGGGTTTTGTGGTGCAAATTTTTGACGGCTGTTGTTTTATTTTTGGGGGAAATGATGATTTTGAGCAAATGAGGATCGGAGTTGGAGAAGAAGGTGAAAATGGGTTCAGGAGGAGGAAACCGATATGCGGAGATGATCATCGTCGATGGCAGGTGGTCCGGTTGCTTGTGCACGTGCACACAACAGTGCGAGGGAAGGAAGAAGGAGGAAGAGTGGCCATCGAGTTATTGGAGTGATCACCTGTGTTTTCTTCAATGTGGTACTTTGGCAAATCAAACATGGTATTTTCCAAAAACCCTGATGGCTGGCCACTTTTCCTCGGGCGCACGCCATGGATTTCGGTCTGGTACTTTAACCAGAGTGGTACTTTGCCAATTGAGCCTTAACATGAAGTTTTTTTTAATTTAAACTTGTTTTTAAATTTAAAAATGGTTTATATAAAAAGAGAGAAAAAAATAAATATTTAATTTTTATTTAAACAAGACAAGAACGAAGTGAATCAGGATTAGCACACAATTCTGAAAAAGACTGGAATTTAAATGCAGAAGTTGTAATTTCAAATTAAATTATAAATTTAATTTAATTTAATTAGATTTCTAATGAAATATTTAAACTGTAAAATCAACGAAAAGAGAACCGATCAAGTGGAAAGGATCGGGTATGGTTTTGACAGAGAACGAGAAGTCAGCATAGAAACTGAAATTTGTTTAATTATAAAATTAGTTTGTAATTTAAATAAGAATTTAAATGAAATATTTAAATTTGAAACAAACGAGGAAAAAAGGGAACTATATGTCAAACATATGCCAGATTGGTCGGCATTAAACCATGTTCCCTGATACAGTAACTTGTCAAGTACCGTTCTGTATTATATAAAATATGACTAATATTTTAATTGTGTTGGGATTGAAAATTTGAAAGAGAAACTTTATTAGTGTATAAAGAAGAAGAAAAACTAAATCAAGTATAAGAAATCAAAAAGGGAATTTGACGAGAGAAGTACAAAGTGTAAGGGTCATAAAGTAAGTTATCATTCATTTAGAAATGATCAGATTAAGGAATGATTTAGAGGAATATTTTTCTAAAGAATAATGATGTAAGTATTCATCTTTAAGATAACGAACAGAATAACTACGTGCGACGCACGCGCCAAAATTGACCGTATTGAACAGATGATCAATATAACCAGATAATTAGGTACTGTTTGGTTTGACTATAACTGTATATGCAGATTAGATTATAATCTTGTTAGATTTATAATTTAAAAAGAGAAAATGTTCGTTAATCATTTCAAAGAGACCGAAATAAAATATTTCACCTTGATTTGATTATACGCCGCGCGTCAGAGATTGTTGAATCAAAGACGACGATATACAAGGACTACTTTTGAATAGTGCCTTCGGTTTGTCTAGTCCCAGGACAACTTGTATGGACGAATGTCTGACAAAGTATACCTAAAAGATCGCGTAAGTTGGTCTTTTCAAAACTTAGTTTGGTGGCGGAGGAATTCGTTTCTCTTAGCTTTATACCCGTAGTTTTGACGAGATCAATTTGTGATTTGATGGGTTTGATGATGTGGCATTCAAAGGAATTAAACCAGTGATGATGAAAAGATGACGTAAGTCTAGCTTCAAGCCTCACACCCAGGAAATGACAAAAATCGGGCTGGCAGCATGGCTATGTGGGTCGCTCCCATTAGGGTGTAGTATCACCTATCTAGAGAAATTCCCTTTTGTTTCTTAATCTATCGATTCTGCCCATTCGGGGATGGTTGCCGTACACAACCATCGGTGATATACACTCGATACACTCAAGAGAAATGAGTGGTCGGTCATGTTAGGGCCGGGTTGCAAGACGTTCTTGTTGAACCGAGGTGTATTGGCCTCTAGAGATACATCAGCGGAAGGTGGTCCCATACCTTGTCATGGTTGGAAATCCAATTTCCATAAGCGCCAAGCGATTTTTATTTGTATACTATATCGGAGAATGTGAGATGCAAGCATTTTCCTAGATTCTTAATTATTTGTGAAAACAAATAGACACTATTATAATATCTGGTTTTAAAGTATACAAAGTGATTTTTTATCTCATAAGGTAAAAACCCGTTCCGTATTTACGGCGTGGTCTTATGAGATATTGTAATTGTTTTTAAATTGTTTACTCATACCAGTCCCCTGACTGACCCGGAGTTTATTTTTCTGTGTTTTCCCTTAAACTCTTGGGTATTCATAATGCTTGTTATGAATAAACAAGTGAATCAGGATCAATGAGACTATGAAGCTGGAATGAAGATTTTGCTGTGTGCTGGTCCATCTATCTACTCTATAATTAAGTCCGTCAGTTAATCATCCTTGATATGTATAATTACTGATGTACTATGAACGGGTTGTATCACTAGACATATGATGCTCTGACGTAAAATATTCTGCGGTGTAATATAATAAAGTATTATCTGTTGTGAAAATTCCGCTGTGAGATTCTGATGTTCTGTGTTTTATCTTCTATCTATTCTCATTTCTTATTAATGGCACACTTGCGATGTGTTCAAAAGTTGGGTCGTTACATGAAATACGGAATTAAATTGGATATTTGGCAAAGGAAAATCACTGTGAGTAAATCTCACTCACCTTTTATTTAAAATTATTTTTATCAGTTAAAAATAATTGTTTGTTGGTTGCATTCAATATTTTTGTGCATCTTAAATATATTAGTTATATAGGCTTGGTGGTTGCTATTATATATATATATATATATTGGTGGTTGGATTTCCTGCAGTATCATTAGCAGATGCCCGCGGTACCATTAGCGGATGATTACCCTATACGCCCCACGCTATGATAGTGGATGACCTTCTATACCGCGATATCCTGCCTTGAAGCAGGATGGGTATTATTTTTGTTGACTAACGTTTGTGGATGTAGGAAAACAGGTTGGAGGGATCCAACTGGATTCCTTAAAAATATTATTATTTGTTTGTTCCACATATATTATCATACATGATGTGTTGATTGATAATTGAGTGGTTTGATTGTTTAAATATCACTGGGCCTAAATGTTGATATTTAAAAATATCATGAAAAAGGATTTTTTTCAGATTTAAAAAGGAAATTCTATTTTTCTAAAATAGAAATTGAAATTTGAATAGAATAAAAATATTAACTTGTTTTAAAAGAATAAAACGAGTAGTTCTTTTAGAAACGAAGTTTATAAATGAAGTGAAAGGAATTATCATTGGATAATTCAAAAATAAAAATACAAGCGTGAAATTGAAAGGGGAAATCTATTTTCTAAAAGTAGAAATATCGATTTCAAAAGAAATTGAAATCGAGACGTGTTTAAGAATGAATAAAGAAAAATTTAAATAGAATTTGAATATAGAAATTCAAATGGAGTTTGAATATATGAAACTAACTAGAATTGAAAAATTGTAATAACCCGGAAATCCGAGCCAATTTAAATTTTTTATTTTGGCAATTTTAGCGAATTTTGATTATTTAAAATAAATTATTTTAAATAATATCGACGAGAAATTTATTTTGAATAGAAATAGAAGTATATATTTATTCGAATCGTCGTTAGAATATATATATTTATTTTAAATTATAAAAGGAATTGAAAATGGCGCGGTAGTTCGATAATTCGATTTCAAAGTTCAAATGAATGTACCGGGTGCAAAATAAACCGGATTTTAGTGAAACCAAAAATATTTGAATCCATTTGACAATATCTTTCCAATGAATCCGAAGAATTGAAATTTCATAGCGGGAATAAAAAGTTATGCCCAGTTGAAAATTCAGAATAGTCGCTATGGAATTCTGGCCCTTAAAAATGGGAATTTTGCAAACGACCTCGGTTTTCGACGAAACCACTTTTGTTGGATCCGTGATGTCAAATTATTTCTAGGTTTCAAAATTCGTAATTTTTTGAATCAATATGTGAGCGTGGCAAAGGAAAACACGTTTGATCGGTTTTAGTTGATTTTAATCGACTGGAAAATGGCCATTTTACGAACGGTCTCAGAATTCGACGAAATTAGTTTTGTTAGGACCGTATCATCAATACGAAGCTCGAAAATATTTTTAGGGAATTTTTCTAGTTAGTATATGGCCCCAGTAAATTGAAATGTGCGTTAAATTCAATATATAGAGTAATATTTTGATTTTGACAAAAACTAATCGAAACGGTCGAATCAGCTTACGATAAATATCCCATTGTGTTCGGAATGGGGGTAATTAGCTGGGGACGACAGTCGGTGGGTTCGATTTTGAGTTCGAAATAAAAATTTGCTTTAAGGAATAAATAAATAAAATAAAAATAATATAAAACTTTTACAAAAGCCCCCTCCCCTTATATATCCTTCAGATTGAAACCCCCTCCCCCTCAATAACAGAAATCGCGATTGTCCCCCCACCCCTCTCGTGGCGCCGCCGCGTTAGGAGGAGCCACCGCCTGCCCCCTCCACATCGCAACCCCCTCTCTCCCCGCCGATCCTCTCTCTCCTCCCTACCCTCTGAAATCCGCAAGACCCAAACACCCTAACCCATTCTACCCAATCCGCCGCCTCTACCCCACCCAACATCCACCGCCGCGGGTCTTGCTACCACCACAGACTACGCAGCCGCTCTGACCATCACCGACGACCAACTCCGACGCCATCTCCAACCCCCATTTCAGTCGAACACTGTAAGCGTTTCTTTTTCTTTTATTTTTATTTTGTTTTGGTTTTTATTTAATGTAATCTGTTTTAAGGTAAATAAAAATTAGTTTTTAATATAAATTAACATGTTAAATTTAGAAAGTTTATATAAATAAACATGGATATTTATCAGTTTTTAAATACAAATGATAGGGCTTAAAAATGTGGTTTTTAAGTTAAGTTGCAATGTTTTAAGAATATGATTTTCCCTCATGTAAACGAAAAAGCAATGTAAAAAGTTTTGAACTTTGAAAATGAAAAGTTATGATCTTTGTTTAGAAAAAATAAAATGATTTTGGTTTGTTTAAAAATAAGATTTTTATATTATATAGGTAATAAAAATTCGATCTTTAACATAGTAGCGGTATAAAAATAGAATTTTTATCCATATAGTAGCGGTATAAAAATAGAATTTTTATCCATATAGTAGCGGTATAAAAATAGAATTTTTATCCATATATAGTGATTATAAAAATGTGATTTTTTTTATATACATAGCAATAATATAAAAATGTGATCTTTATATATGTAGTGGCTACGGGCAACGAAAGTGACAAAAGGCGAGCACGACGAAGATTTCCTACATAAGAAGTGTCGTGGCGTTTGGTTTAGCTAGTAGGTGAGAACTCCTCATTTTTATTTATTTTCTAGTTGAAATATATACTAGGATGCAGACGGTGCTTAGTAGCACCCGACACCCGTCGTCCACAGACCATGGATGACTTGTTTGTTTGATTGATATGTTGTGAAATCTGATTGTGTGATGTGGAATGAGATAAAATATTTCATAGTTAAAAATATAATTTTTAAAGTGTATATAAAATAAATATTTATAAAAAAATCATACGATTTGTTTATATACATTGATTTGACTGATATTGATTGGAACGATAAATTTTACACATCGCCCAACTGCACAAATAAAATCTGGGTTTGTTGATTTGAAACCCCACACGGGTATTGGGATGATATTTGACGTGCACTAATCCCGATTGTTTAGTTGTATGTCAATCGATGGGTTGACAGACTGTGTAAGCGTTAATTATTTATATCTAATGCTTACGCAGTTGTTTGGTGCACTCTGGATGATGGTTGATGATTTATCGCTGCTGTTATATACATGTGTTGTCGGGAATCCATATAATTAATGTTATATGGTAATTGATTGTGCCTCATTCCAATTTGGAAAATAAGAAATATATATTCATGTGTTGAATAGTAAAATATATATTCATGTGTTGAATAGAAATATAATTTCATGTGTTGAAATAAAATAATTTCATGTGTTGAAATAAAATATATATTCATGTGTTGAATAGTAAAATATACATTCATGTGTTGAATAGAAAAACAAAAGTTCATGAGTTGAAGAAAATATTCATTTGTTGAATAGAATAATGAAGTTATTGAAATATATAAAGCCGTGTTGATTAGATCGACGCCATTTTGACGTAAACGATATTTATATCAATTTTATTCATTTTTATAATGAATATAGAAAAGAAAGTGATTTCAAAATATAACGTTTTGGAAAATATTATCAATTGTATATCGATGATGTGGAATATTCAATTTTGATTAGAAATTGAATATAAAGTTGAAATCGTTTTAAAAACGAATTTAAAACGATTTACGTAATACATTTTAAAAGGAAATCAATGAAATATATATAATATATATATTATATATATAGAATGGCCTGAATAGAACGCGCCGCGCCATGGTAGTTCGCGAATTTCGATCATTGACTTCGAATGGATATTATGGGAGATCCTACCGTCGGATTCTCCTAAAACTGGAACCGTTTGGTTCGTATCGAAAAGAGCTTTCTAATGAATATTAGAAATTAGAAATCCAACGGTTGGATTTGGAATTATGTCCAAATCAAATTTCGAAAATGTCATTGTAAGTGCAGTTCAATGTCCGTTGATGGAAATCGACTGTACGGGCCTCGATAAAATTATTAAAAATAGTAATAATTTGTGTAAAATTATAAGAAATGATTTGTGAAGAATTGGGATGAAAAACTCCAAATTTGAAAAGATGAAAATTGATTTTTATCGAAATGAACTAGTTTTGAACTAGAATTATAATTCTATTTATTTTTAAAATAAATAAAGTGGATTTGAAATGATTTTGAAAATAAACAGAATTTCCAATAATTGAATTGGAATGGATTGGAATTGAAATTATCTTTGGAATATTTCGATGTTGGGTTTCGTGATTATACGGATATTGTTATGGAAATTTGAAAGATATATTTATATCGTTATTTCCAATACGATATTTGTTGGTCGTAGAATTTGATATTGAATATAAGCCAATATATATTCTATTCAGAGCCTTGTATTTAATATCAAATGTGATTTGGGTTTGTCGTGAATGGTGTCTTCATTAACATTGTTCTTAAACCCAGTTGAGAAAAAGATTAAATCTTTTTATTTAGATTTAATGAAGTGTACCAATTAAATGGTATTTAATTGGATTTGAATTTGAATTGATTTTTGGGTTTATCGTGAACGGTATTTTAAATAACACTTGTTCTTTAACCCGACAATTAACGGAATGTGATTTTGGGTTTATAGTGAATCGTGTTTTAAATGGCATTGGTTCTTTAACCCAGTTAAAGACAATTTCTTCTTTCCCAAGTAAAATAATCATTGCTAGTCATTACCGGGAAGATTAAAACTAAGTGGAGTTTTAATGAATCTTTAAGTAGATCGAAGTGATCGAGAATGGGGTATCACCAGTTTTGCTTCAAGCGATAGTTAAATCTTTAATTAGATTTGAACGTGAAATGGTAATTGAATTTACCGATAACACCGTGGTGTTAGATACGAAGTATGACCAGTTTTACTTCATGGGATGAATAGGTTGGGATTGGGAAATAAAATAAATGATTACTTCGGTGTGGTTCGCTAATCCCGACTAGTTTGAATTGATATTCAAAGAAGATTAAAGAATACATTTAAAGAATTTATCTTTGATAAAATTAATGGGAACCTTTCCCAAAGTATAAGGATATTGGAATAAAAGAATATTCTGAATTGGAATGAGGCGTATGTTGTGTTTGCGTAACACTTGTTTATTATATACGCGAGTTATTCAGAAAGACCGGGTTTATCCCATTCTGAAGAACTGATTCGACGTGGTGTCAAGGATGAAGACGGTGGTTGTAACACCCCACGTCCATTAATGTCACTCACAAAGGGAGTGCATTAATTTCCATGGAGGTTATAAGTGAATATAGAACAAAACAATTACAACAAGACATATAATAAGTAGTACTTGGAAATCTAAAACTTCATTTTATAGCAGCGGAAATTAAACATGTTTGTTACATTATAAAACCATAGATCATAACCAAGTACGATATCCATCTTCATAAAAAAAATACATAATCCCATTACATAAATAGCCATTAAAAAGATAACAAGCTGGACTTTGCTTCAACGGTCCAAGCTTTCCAAAGAGAGATGAAGCAATTCAATCAAACTCCACTAGAGCTGGGCCCAACCTAAGGACCTGGAGGGGGAAAAAGGATAGAAATAGAGGGGGTCAGACATAAAGTCTGGCGAGTATGATAATTCTAACAATACTATTATCAAAATAACTAGACTAAGGCATAAGCTGGAAGATAAGTAAATGTCTATGAACTCTTAGGAAGATAAAGATAGCGTTTAAGATAACGTTAAAGATAACGGTAAAGGCACACCTAATTACTAACGAATGATTACTACACTTCACCGCACATTACTACACTGCACCACACCAATCACCCTATTGTTTGATCCCACTTGCTTCACAGAGAAACTTTATAAATAGCCTTGCGTACCCCTAGCTGACTACATAGGTGTCGTCTGCCCCTATCTCCACTAGGTGTACCCCACTACCCACTTTCGATCGGCTCCCTACTCGTAGACACCCGTGCTGGCCCCACAGTGGGGTGTATCACTCCCCTAAAGTGGCAACCCGATACAACTTGAGAATGCACGGCTTATACCTACACGATGCAACAACGTCTTATCTACCAGCCCGGGTCCACACACGCATATGAAACCCATTGGACTTGCGTTGCCACCGCTCCCCGTTTTGGCCTCTTACAGTCAAACCCAGCATGCGTGTCCCGTCCTCGACTTGGGTCGAGCCCACAAAGATACGTTTGGGATACTGGTCGAAATGGGCCCCCACAAGCTACCCACCTAAGCTTATCACTAGTATATCCCACTTAACCCTCTTAGTCATGTTCATTTACATGTGTGTTTGGTTAAGTCTTACTAATCGTATTTCACATGCCACTAAGGGCACCCCCTAGATTCCTCATGCCACCCAAGGCACCTACTTAACCCCCATGTCCCACCTTACATGTTTATCTAGTTAAGTATTTCTTAATTCATTCAGGTCATAACCTCATAAAGACCTCTCACATTAGACTGGCATTTATGGCAGCTGGATTTGTCGGGCGGGTCCGGGCAGTCTTGCACCATAAAAGACTCTAACCTCGTGTCTTTACAATCGTTATGCTTTAGTTTAGGCCTAGGACCTCTCACATTGGGCTGACATTTGTGACCACTGGATTTGCCGGGCGGGTCCGGGCATGTTTACGTCACAAACGAGTCCAACCTCGTGTCCTAAGCATTGATTAACACTTAAAATCTTTTACCCCAGTTTTAATAATTCCCTATTCAAATTATTAATTAAGTCAACTTTTAATGATGTCCATAATTGACTCAATTATGGCCATCCACTTATGGCATGCAAAATCATATCAATTGCACCCCAACTTTTTAATATTAAATCCTTAATATTACCCCTACCCCACGTTTATGTGTTACACATAATATAGGCTAGACTTGTATAGTCTAACACCTAGCACAAAGATAAATTATCGCAACATATAGACAATTAAAATAAATCTAATCATAATAGGGGTGAAACTTGCATAAACTACACATGTTAAGGATCAAAAGGTGTCAACTTGTTAAATGTCTCAATTTACATGATATGATCATAGCCCAAATCTATACATAAACTTGCATATGGGGTTTTTAGGCAACATAATGATGGTGTGAACTAGCATAGGATATCACATATGTCATAGCATAATTCTAGATGTCATAATAGATGTCTTGGCATATGTTCATAACTTTTCTAATCAATCTAACTTGCATATGTGACTTGTCATATAGATCAACATAACCCAAACATGATGAACTAACTAGCATAGATGGTAACATCATGGCCTTTTTAACATGTATGATTCATCCCAACTTAGTATAGAAACTTTCAACATACATAACATCATCATAACATGATTTACAACATATAAGATATCATCATCACATAACATTGGATTTACAATATACATGATAGAAAAAGGGGTTTACAACAACATATAAGATAATTCACATCATCTACTCATAATCCATTCATAACTCAACCTAATTAAAATGATAATAATCTTGTTAAGATCATCATACTCACAATTTAGAGAAGAAAAGAGAGAGTTTTGCTTTGCTTTAGGGTTGAGAGAATTAGAATTGAATTTGCTTTTCTTCTTTCTTAGTTGGCGGCGGCTCCATTGATTTCCATGGCGACGGTAACTATTCTATTTTAATTAGGTTTAGGGTTAGCATTATGATGTATTTATAGGTGTAGGAAGTTATTTAGGACCATTAGACTAAACCCTGAACCATGAGAACCAATCAAATGCAAAATCTGCATTTGAGCGAATCGGCCCACGGGTTGACAGCCAAACACCCTGGATTAACCCCTAGTCGACCCAGCAGAGCTCGGGTCGACCTCAAAAATGGGCCGGTTCGGTTATTCCCCCTCCCAATTCGCTGTTTTGAACTTTTTTGCATATTTATTTATTTAATTTTTAATTTATATATATATATATATATATCAATATATATATATTTCTTTGCGCAACCCATTTCACTTAATTCTTTTCTAAAAATTAAGTATACTTTAATTTGTGAATTTTAATGTTATAAAATTACGGGGTGTTACATTCTCCCCTCCTTAAAGGATTTCGTCCCCGAAATCTCCAAGTCAAGAAGAATGTATATCCTACCATCTAATCGTCCATCTACTTAACCATCAAACACCAGCATCCATTGTCCTTAAAAGACTTCTAATGCTTTAATGTTTATATGCACAGTGTGTGTATATGTCCATATCTAATGCAAAATTAGGCGGTCTACTGATTCAGTCGACCTCCTTAGTGCAATTCATGATAGTGCCATGCATCCAATATGTATGCAAAAGATTCCTAATGATACATATTAATTCTATATGCGTGCACAACCATCCATCCGAATGCAACAACTATATGATAATACAACCATTATACATCCATTTTACTAAATACATCCATATATATGCAATATGCAATATGAAGTGACTGAGCCGATCCGGTGCCTAATAGTGTGTGTATATGCATCCACGAGCAACAACTAGCAAACCCTTGCATCCACTTTGCATCCACCATACATAACATGTCTCAAACACATGTTTCAACCATAGGATTATCCTAACTAAAGGTCAAAGATACTAGCGAGAGGATATACTAACGATAATATAAGTACAAGCTAAGCGATAAAGGAGAAATTAAAGGACATACCCTCAAAAAGAAAAGGGTATCGTGAACGCATCTTCTCTTCCGTCTCCCAAGTAGCGTTGCTCTCATCATCTCCCCATTGCACTTTGACTAGTCTGACCTCTCGATTCCTCAACCTCTTGATCTCCGACCCAAGAATGCGCGTAGGAGCTCGTCGAATTGTCGCATCACGCTCTATCTCCACCTCTCTAAGCAAGCTCGGCTCTACCACTTCCGCGGTCTCGTGCAAGCACTTCCTCAAATGTGACACATGGAATACGTCATGTACACCACTAAGTCTCTCGGGCAACTCCACTCTATACGCCATCCGTCCAATCCTCTCCTTAATAGGAAACGGCCCTACAAACCTTGGTGCTAATTTCCCAACGGACCCAAAGCGAACAACGTTTCGTAATGGAGACACTTTGACAAAGACCATGTCCCCAACTTCAAACTCAAGATCTGTCCTCCTCTTATCCGCATAAGATTTCTGCCTATCTTGCGCTGCTTTCATCCTCCTTCGAATCAAGTCGATCTTCTCCGAAGTCTCCCTAATCATATCGGGCCCAAGTAAGATCTTATCCGTAGATTCCCAACAACATGTAGGTGAACGACAAGGTCGTCCATAAAGAGATTCGAATGGTGCCATACCAATGTTGGACTGAAAGCTGTTATTATATGCGAACTCCACCAATGGAAGATGCTCTTCCCACGTACCCCCAAAGTCTAGGATACATAGCCTCAACAGATCCTCTAGAATGCGATTCACCCTCTCGGTCTGGCCGTCCGTCTGAGGATGGTATGCGGTGCCCAAACATAACTGAGTCCCTACCGCCTCTTGTAAGCTTCTCCAAAATTCGCTAGTGAAAATAGGATCGCGGTCGCTGACTATGCTAGAAGGAACACCGTGCAAACGAACTATCTCTCGAACGTATACAGAAGCTAACCATGGAGCAGTCCTCTTACTCTTCACGGGAATAAAATGGGCGCTCTTAGTAAGTCTATCTACTATAACCCAAATTCCCGTATTACCCTTCCTCGATCGCGGTAATCCATCCACAAAATCCATCGAGATGCTTTCCCATTTCCATAGTGGAACCTCCAATGGGTGAAGCAACCCACCGGGTTTCTTTTGCTCCGCTTTTACTTGTTGGCACACCAAGCATCTAGCGACATACTCGGCCACGTCTTTCTTCATGCCGGCCCAAAAGTAAACTCTCTTCATGTCTTTGTACATCTTGTCCCCGCCGGGATGAACGGTCATCTTCGAACAATGTGCTTCGTCAAGAATAGTCTTCCTTAGGTCATCGTCTTTTGGTACACAAAGTCTACCATCCCTACGTAACCAACCCTTATCGTCTAGGGTATACCTACGGAGATGGCTTGATGACTCCCCTCCTTTGAGTTTTTCTACTAACTCAACCAACTGCGGGTCGTCTCGCTGTGCCTCGCTAATCCATCCCAAAAGCGTAGGTCTGACCTCCAAGGATGCTAGCAAACCGGGTACGAAGTCAACGGAAGGTCTAAAGTCAAACATCGAAATGAATTCTAAACTTTGCCACTCAACAAACAAAGGACTTAAGGATAATCTTTTTCTACTTAAGGCGTCTGCCACCACGTTACCCTTGCCAGGGGTATAGGCTATTTCGAAGTCGTAGGACGCTAAGAACTCCATCCACCTTTGCTGCCTTAAGTTCAAGTCCTTTTGAGAGAATAGGTATTTTAAAGACTTGTGGTCAGTGAATAATTCGAATTTCTCGCCAAGAAGATAATGACGCCAAGACTTAAGCGCGAAAACAATAGCGGCCAACTCTAGGTCATGTGTGGGGTAATTCTTCTCATGCGCTCTCAACTGCCTTCCACCATAGGCTATTACCCTGCCCTCTTGCATTCAGACTGCGCCTAGTCCTGTCCCACAAGCGTCAGTATAAACGGTAAATGGCTTACTCCCATCTGGCAATACTAAGACTGGGGCTGAAGTCAAAGCTCTCTTCAAACGTTGGAACGCATCATCACAATCTACGTCCCATGTGAAAATTAGGTTCTTCTTCGTCAAGCGTGTCAATGGAGCTGATATCTTTGAGAAGTCTTTGATAAACTTCCTATACTAGCCAGCCAACCCATGAAACTTCTCACTTCAGTAGCATTTTTAGGAACCTTCCAATCTTGGATGGCCACCACCTTCGCAGGATCTACAGCTATCCCTTCTTTGGAAACCACGTGTCCTAAGAACCGTACTTCCTTCCTCCAGAAGTGACACTTAGAAAATTTAAGGGTATGCGCTCGTAGGGTCTCCAACACTTCCCTAAGATGTAGGGTATGCTCTTCTTCATCCTTAGAAAAGATCAAGATGTCATCTACAAAGACTACCACGAATTTGTTAAGGTACTCCCTAAACACCCTACTCATCAAATCAACAAAGTATGCAGGGGCGTTTGTCAAACCGAAGGGCATCACTAGCCATTCATAGAAACCGTCCGGAGTCCTAAAGGCAGTCTTGTCTATGCTATCCTCAGCCACTCTCAACTGATGGAAACCAGTGGCTAAGTCCAACTACGAAAACACTGAGGCGCCAACTAATTGATCGAAGAGATCGTCAATCCTCGGCAGTGGGTGTCTGTTCTTCTTAGTAAGCTTATTAAGTTCTCTATAGTCCACACAAAGTCTAAGGGACCTATCTGCCTTCGTGGAAAATACTACTGGAGCACCCCACTCCGATATACTACGTCTTATGAACCCCTTCTCAAGCAACTCCTTCACTTACTTATCGAGTTCCCTCCTTTCACACGGAGCCATGTGGCGTACTGGCAAAGATACTGGTTTCGCATTATCCACAAGATATATTCGAAAATCTATCTCCCGCTTCGGAGGTAAGCCCTTCATCTCCTCAAACACATCCGAATATTCTCGGACCACTCTAACAGATCGTAGATTTTCCTCAGACGCGTCAAGCGATTCTAGATAACTTAGCATAACAGAATTGATGGGATTACAAAAGATTTCAAGAGTGTTGCCAAGGCGAGTCACGAGCCTAACTACTCTCCTTTAACAATCAAGAATGGCCCCATTTCTGGATAACCAATCCATTCCTAAAATTAGCCCATGGCCCGTGAAGCCCAACACATAAGCATCACATCTAAATTCAACGCTAAGTATGGAAATTTTTAAATCCAAACACATCATAGACAAATAAGCTGAGCCCCCAATTGGATTCGAAACAACTAAGGGATCCTCTACTAAACTGGTGTTTAAGTGCAGTGATTCAACTAATGATGTAGAGATAAACGAATGTGATGCGCCCGAATCGAATAAGGTACGGACAGGATGATCAAACAGAAAAACTAAGCTTTCAACAGAAATGGTTCTACCTCGTTCTTGCAGCGGTGGGGCCGCGAGAGCCAGAACTTGTCCCCTTGCCTGCCCTGGTGCCATAAGAACCTGCACCTGTCCTCCCGAGGTAGCTCCTGCCCTCTGCTCCTTCTTTGGGCAGTCCTTCACTAAATGTCCCGCATCGCCACAATGGAAACAACCTGTCTTCTTTTTCTTTCGGCAATCCTTGCTAAGATGGCCTGGTGTCCTACAGTTAAAACATTTCTTCTTTCCCTTGCCGTTATTGTCTTTACCACCCTTCTTATTTTGCTGTTGTGGTTTCTTCTGATCCCCTTTCTTCTCGGGTGCCTTATCAACTTTAGCGCTTTTCTCCTCGTGCATAAGCGCCATTTCTACTAACTTCTCAAAGGTGGCCCCCATCGGGATGTGGGTCATAGCCAACCCTTGCAATGGTTCATTTAAGCCATTCACGAACCTTAGAGCCTTCTTCTCCGGCGTGTTTACTAAGTCCAAGCCAAACCTTGCTAGCTGATTAAATTTGTTGACATATTCTTTCACCGACGAGCTTCCTTGCTTCAACGTCAAGAACCTTTCCATATATAAATTTTCTTCCGCCCTAGAGAGAAACTTCGCCTCGAACCTACGTCTGAAATCCGCCCAAGAGTCAACAGGATGCTCCCCATTAGTGACCTCCCACCAAAACGAGGCCTCTCCCTTCATTAACCAAGCTGCTAAACGAACTCTCCTCCCTTATTCTACTTCAAAGTTTCTAGCAATTCTTCCACCTCCTTAAGACAATCTCTAGCTTCCACAAACGTTTCTGACCCTTGAAATGGTTTTCCACCCATAGCCTTGAATTCCTTGCACGTCTTTGCAAAAGTATCTACGCGAGGAGGAGGAGGAGGAGGAACGGGTGCAACTGGTAGTGGAGGAACATTGGCTGGACCTGCAGCGGCCCTAACCTCCAATAGCCTCCTATACCATCATGGTATCGTTACACCGTCGGGTAGATTAAGATCTTCAGCCATGCTGAAACGAAAAAGGAAAGATTCAAAATGGAGAATTCGAAAGATAAAGATATGGGCTATTGGGGATTAAGTTTTTCTTAAAAACTTTTCTCTTTAAATTTCTCATTAAAACATGTTTTTGAAAACACTTCTTCCAAAAATAACTATTTTTCTAAAGTATTTTTATCTATTCTGGTAACCTTAAGCTCCGATACCATGTGTAACACCCCACGTCCATTAATGTCACTTACAAAGGGAATGCATTAATTTCCATGGAGTTTATAAGTGAATATAGAACAGAAAAATTACAACAAGACAGATAATAAGTAGTACTTGGAAATCTAAAACTTCATTTTATTGCAGCGGAAATTAAACATGTTTGTTACATCATAAAACCATAGATCATAACCAAGTACAATATCCATCTTCATAAAAAAAAATACATAATCCCATTACATAAATAGCCATTAAAAAGATAACAAGCTGGACTTTACTTCAACGGTCCAAGCATTCCAAAGAGAGATGAAGCAATTCAATCAAACTCCACTAGAGCTGGGCCCAACCTGAGGACCTGGAGGGGGAAAAGGATAGAAATAGAGGGGGTCAGACATAAAGTCTAGCGAGTGTGATAATTCTAACAATACTATTATCAAAATAACTAGACTAAGGCATAAGCTGGAAGACAAGTAAATGTCTATGATCTCTTAGGAAGATAAAGATAGCGTTTAAGATAACGTTAAAGATAACGGTAAAGGCACACCTAATTACTAACGAATGATTACTACACTGCACCGCACATTACTACACTGCACCACACCAGTCACCCTATTGTTTGATCCCACTTTCTTCACACAAAAACTTTATAAATAGCCTTACGTACCCCTAGCTGACTACATAGGTGTCGTCTGCCCATATCTCCACTAGGTGTACCCCACTACCCACTTTCGATCGGCTCCCTACTCGTAGATACCCGTGCTGGCCCCACAGTGGGGTGTATCACTCCCCTAAAGTGGCAACCCGATACAACTTGAGAATGCACGGCTTATACCTACACGATGCAACAACGTCTTACCTACCAGCCCGGGTCCACGCACGCATATGAAACCCGTTGGACTTGCGTTGCCACCGCTCCCCGTTTTGGCCTCTTACAGTCAAACCCAGCATGCGTGTCCCGTCCTCGACTTGGGTTGAGCCCACAAAGATACATTTGGGATACTGGTCGAAATGGGCCCCCACAAGCTACCCACCTAAGCTTGTCACTAGTATATCCCACTTAACCCTCTTAGTCATGTTCATTTACATGTGTGTTTGGTTAAGTCTTACTAATCGTATTTCACATGCCACTAAGGGCACCCCCTAGATTCCTCATGCCACCCAAGGCACCTACTTAACCCTCATGTCCCACCTTACATGTTTATCTGGTTAAGTATTTCTTAATTCATTCAGGCCATAACCTCATAAAGACCTCTCACATTAGACTGGCATTTATGGCAGCTAGATTTTTCGGGCGGGTCCGGGCAGTCTTACACCATAAAAGAGTCTAACCTCGTGTCTTTACAATCGTTATGCTTTAGTTTAGGCCTAGGACCTCTCACATTGGGCTGACATTTGTGACCACTGGATTTGCCGGGCGGGTCCGGGCAGGTTTACGTCACAAACGAGTCCAACCTCATGTCCTAAGCATTGATTAACACTTAAAATCTTTTACACTAGTTTTAATAATTCCCTATTCAAATTATTAATTAAGTCAACTTTTAATGATGTCCATAATTGACTCAATTATGGCCATCCACTTATGGCATGCAAAATCATATCAATTGCACCCCAACTTTTTAATATTAAATCCTTAATATTACCCCTACCCCACGTTTATACGTTACGCATAATATAGGCTAGACTTGTATAGTCTAACACCTAGCACAAAGATAAATTATCACAACATATAGACAATTAAAATAAATCTAATCATAATAGGGGTGAAACTTGCATAAACTACACATGTTAAGGATCAAAAGGTGTCAACTTGTTAAATGTCTCAATTTACATGATATGATCATAGCCCAAATCTATACATAAACTTGCATATGGGGGTTTTTAGGCAACATAATGATGGTGTGAACTAGCATAGGATATCACATATGTCATAGCATAATTCTAGATGTCATAATAGATGTCTTGGCATATGTTCATAACTTTTCTAATCAATCTAACTTGCATATGTGACTTGTCATATAGATCAACATAACCTAAACGTGATGATTTAATTAATATGAACTAACTAGCATAGATGGTAACATCATGGCCTTTTTAACATGTATGATTCATCACAACTTAGCATAGAAACTTTCAACATACATAATATCATCATAGCATGATTTACAACATATAAGATATCATCATCACATAACATTGGATTTACAATATACATGATAGAAAAAGGGGTTTACAACAACATATATGATAATTCACATCTTCTACTCATAATCCATTCATAACTCAACCTAATTAAAATGCTAATAATATTGTTAAGATCATCATACTCACAATTTAGAGAAGAAAAGAGAGAGTTTTGCTTTGCTTTAGGTTTGAGAGAATTAGAATTGAATTTTCTTTTCTTCTTTCTTAGTTGGCGGCGGCTCCATTGATTTCCATGGCGACGGTAACTATTCTATTTTAATTAGGTTTAGGGTTAGCATTAGGATGTATTTATAGGTGTAGGAAGTTATTTAGGACCATTAGATTAACCCTGAACCATGAGAACCAGTCAAATGCAAAATCTGCATTTGAGCGAATCAGCCCACGGGTTGACAGCCAAACACCCTGGATTAACCCCTAGTCGACCCAGCAGAGCTTGGGTCGACCTCAAAAATGGGCCGGTTCGGTTATTCCCCCTCCCAATTCGCTGTTTTGAACTTTTTCGCATATTTATTTATTTAATTTTTAATTTATATATATATATATATATCAATATATATATATTTCTCTGCGCAACCCATTTCACTTAATTCTTTTCTAAAAATTAAGTATACTTTAATTTGTGAATTTTAATGTTATAAAATTACGGGGTGTTACAGTGGTCGAAGACCGGAGGTCTTCACATCGTTTGGGTGATTACTGATGATCTTGATTGGGCTATACACCTAGGAGGAGGGAATCAGTTAGTGATCGTCCAGACGTACTTGAAGATCGATGGATATGCAAGGTACAAGGTGCCTCCGGTTTCGTTCAGACCTAGAACAAACTTGTAAATGGACTGTGTGCCTGACATTGGATTTTATTCTGTGTGATTGATTTCTATTAAATATATGTCTGTTTGGCGGCGGGGAATTTATTCTCTTGCTTAACGCCCTTCTTTGAGACGTATGAGCTCAGAGGTTATATATTGATGGATATCAAACGCTTGGAGTGAATTGCCTGTGTGGCAAGCCTAAGTGGCAGATGATCAAGGCTTTTGTTGAAAAGCAGAGTCTTGTGGTTGATGATCAAAGCACGGCCTGTGTGGCATAGCTTTGTGTAGCGTTGATTCGCGAGCCTCACACACCGGTTGTGAACCAGAAATGGGAGAGAACCTCAGGGAGGATATGCGTTTCTTTCTAGCTAGAGGTGGTGTCAGTGCTTAAACTGGCTGACATTTGTATTATTTTCACCTGTGTGGTTGTTGCTGTTGCGAGGCGCCTCGGTTATATCGGTCGATCCGGGACCGATGGAGTCATTCATTGGCTCATTTACGCCGTAAAGGGCGGGGAAACGCAGTGTTCAAGCATTTTAATCCACATCGGTGGACCGACCCTGTCGCTCCAAGGGTCGATGCGCTCTGACCCTGAGGCTTGGGCTAGACAGTCTCGAAGCCGGTGAGGACGATCCCTTCCCTCGGTTCACAGATGGAAATCCAACTTCCAATACGTGACTTTGCGGTTTTTGATTGTAGAGCCTAGTATGGCGACATAGTGGTATGGGGCGCTTATGCCGTCTATGATTGATACTTATGGTTTGAAATTGTTTTGATACTATACACTTATAGTAATAATAAAGATGAAATTTCACGTACCAAGCATTCTTGGCTATTATAAGGTAAGAACCCTATCCTTCGGCTTGCGTTGCATTTTGTGATGGGAACTGGGTCTTATAATAGCTTCATTTTCTTTATTTAGCATTGCGCTGTTTGTTTTATGCACTGGTATTCTTGGGAGGAAACCCGTTCCATGTTATATGGCATGGTCCCTTGATTTGCCTAACTTTAAAAATAAAGATTAATAACTGTTTTAGTTCTCACACCAGTCCCATGACTGATCTGGAGTTTATTGTTTTAACCTAAACTTTGGATGCCCTTATTTCGACACGGGCAGCTAGTAGTTTTGGTTTTGCAGATTTATATTCATAGGAACCTGGTTAACAGCTGGAACGATACTCGAAAATCTCTGTATCCGTGTATTACTTCTAGTTGTGTATTGTATTATTTTCCACTGCTATGTAATGTATTGTAATCTCTGATATTTTTCTATTGTGTAATATTTATCCATACTCTGTATATTCTTGTAATCTAATGGAATTGTTGTAATAAACAATGAAATGTTCTTCTATCTGCATTCCGATCTGTCTTATTCTCAATTCAATCCGTGCTTTCCTTACTAGGGAAGTTCGAGTCGTTTTAGCTTGGTATCAGAGCTTTGGTTTACAGAGCTCGGAGAACAAGTCATGTTAGAACCAAACGAAAGAATTCATCAGAAATTGGATTAGTAATATCCAATGGGAATGACTCGTTAGAGATGGGATCGGTAGTATCCTAGGACAAGTGTGAAGAGAATATTTTAAAAAATGAAAACAATTTTTGTTTTGAAATTTAAATCGTAGTATACGTATTTGAATATTTATTTTAAATAAATTTGTACAATCCAATATATAAAGTTTTTGCATATACGCCTTGCAAACGTGTATTCGAAGTTTTAATGTACGGGATAGTTATAGAATCACACTCTAGTTGCCCGGGGATAATTCTGGTGACGGGGCACCATCGTTAGTATTTATTTTCGAGTTTTGAAAGTGAGATTTCTATATATTTCCATTAGACTGGCGTGAGAACCGAAACTAGATAGGGCTTATTGTTGTGATTTGGCATCAAAAATCTTATTTTTGGACTATGTATCAAAGTTATGAATTTGAAAAGCTAATCAACTAATTGATTGATGGTTATGTTGTTTGATTATTGGTTGATTAATTAAGATGTTGAACCTTTAGCCAAATTGAACCAAATGTTGAACTATGTTGAAAATTTGTCGCATTTGCATACATATACATGTACTTACATTGAACAGGTCATAGCAAGGAGGCTAGAGCAGAAGAATAAAATTGTTTGCCCGATAAATAGGTACATGTTTACCATAATTTACAGTTTTGTTTGGGTGATGATGATTTTATGAGCCGATTGGCTAACCGCTTAGCTTTTTCTTTTTCGTTTGGATTGAAGAAGGCCATGGGAGGCTATATGAAATATCCCAAAGTCCCCGGTACAGGGGAGGTTATGGCGAAATTATTCGGAAATTTAGGGTGTTAGCCAAATTTTTGAAAAATTTGAAAAGTTCTTAGAAACTGAAAAGTTGACGAATTTAAGCCGTAATGAAAATAATGGAAGTTGAGTTGATTTGTAAAACAACTTTCGACTTCGTTCCTTTTTGGGGATGAAAAGTTTTAATTGGGGGAGATTGTAATAACCTGAAAATCCGAGCCAATTTAAAATTTTTATTTTGGCAATTTTAGCGAATTTTGATTATTTAAAATGAACTATTTTAAATAATATCGATGAGAAATTTATTTTGAATAGAAATAGAAGTATATATTTATTCGAATCGTCGTTAGAATATATATATTTATTTTAAATTATAAAAGGAATTGAAAATGGCGCGGTAATTCGATAATTCGATTTCAAAGTTCAAATGAATGTGCCGAGTGCAAAATAAACCGGATTTTAGTGAAACCAAAAATATTTGAATCCATTTGACAATATCTTTCTAATGAATCCGATAAATTGAAATTTCATAGTAGGAATAAAAAGTTATGCACGGTTGAAAATTCAGAATAGCCGTTATGGAATTCTGGCCCTTAAAAATGGGAATTTTGCAAACGACCTCGGTTTTCGACGAAACCACTTTTGTTGGATCCGTGATATCAAATTATTGCTAGGTTTCAAAATTCGTAATTTTCTGAATCAATATGTGAGCATGGCAAAGGAAAACGTGTTAGACCGGTTTTAGTTGATTTTAATCAACTGGAAAATGGCCATTTTACAAACGGTCTTAGAATTTGACGAATTTAGTTTTGTTAGGACCGTATCGTCAATACGAAGCTAGAAATATTTTTAGGGAAATTTTCTAGTTAGTATGTGGCCCCAGTAAATTGAAATGTGCGTTCAAATTCAATATATAGAGTAATATTTTGATTTTGACGAAAACTGATCAAAACGATCAAATCAGCCTACGATACATATCCCATTGTGTTCGAAATGGGGGTAATTATCTAGAGACGACAGTCTGTGGGTTCGATTTTGAGTTCGAAATAAAAAGTTGCTTTAAGGAATAAATAAATAAAATAAAAATAATATAAATTTTTTACAAAACCCCCCTCCCCTTATATATCCTTCAGATTGAAACCCCCCCTTAATAACAGAAATCGCGATTGTCCCCCCCTTTTGTGGTGCTGCCGCGTCAGGAGGAGCCACCGCCGGCCCCCTCCACATCGCAACCCCCCTCTCTCCCCGCCGATCCTCTCTCTCCTCCCTATCCTCTGAAATCCGCGAGACCCAAACACCCTAACCCCTTCTACCCAATCCGCCGCCTCTAATCCACCCAACATCCGCCGCCATGGGTCTTTCCACCACCACAGACCGCGCAGCCGCTCTGACCACCACCTCCGACCACCTCCGACGCCATCTCCACCCCCCCATTTCAGTCGAACACTGTAAGCGTTTCTTTTTCTTTTATTTTTATTTTGTTTTGGTTTTTATTTAATGTAATCTGTTTTAAGGTAAATAAAAATTAGTTTTTAATATAAATTAACATGTTAAATTTAGAAAGTTTATATAAATAAGCATGGATATTTTTCAGTTTTTAAATACAAATGATAGGGCTTAAAAATGTGGTTTTTAATTTAAGTTGCAATGTTTTAAAATATGATTTTCCCTCATGTAAACGAAAAAGCATTGTAAAAAGTTTTGAACTTTGAAAATGAAAAGTTATGATCTTTGTTTAGAAAAAAATATATGATTTATGGTTTGTTTAAAAATTTGATTTTTATATTGTATAGATAATAAAAATTTGATTTTAATATAGTAGCGGTATAAAAATAGAATTTTTATCCATATAGTAGCGGTATAAAAATAGAATTTTTATCCATATAATAGCGGTATAAAAATAGAATTTTTATCTATATAGTAGCGGGATGAAAATGGAATTTTTATCCATATAGAGTGATTATAAAAATGTGATTTATTTATATACATAGAAACAATATAAAATTGTGATTTTTATATATGTAGTGGCTACGGGCAACGAAAGTGACAAAAGGCGAGCACGACGAAGATTTCCTACATAGAAAGAGTCGTGGCGTTTGGTTTAGCTAGTAGGTGAGAACTCCTCATTTCTATTTATTTTCTAGTTGAAATATATACTAGGATGCAGACGGTGCTTAGTAGCACCCGACACCCGTCGTCCACAGACCATGGATGACTTGTTTGTTTGATTGATGTGTTATGAAATATGATTGTGTGATGTCGAATGAGATAAAATATTTTATAGTGGAAAATATTTTATAGTTAAAAATATATTTTTTAGCGTGTATATAAAATAAATATTTATAAACAAATCGGACGATTTGTTTATATACACTTATTTGACTGATATTGATTGGGACGATGAATTTTACACATCGCCTAACTGCACAAATAAAATCTATGTTTGTTGATTTGAAACCTCACACGGGTATTGGGATGATATTTGACGTACACTAATCCCGATTGTTTAGTTGTATGTCAATCGATGGGTTGACAGACTGTGTAAGCGTTAATTATTTATATCTAATGCTTATGCAGTTGTGTGGTGCACTCTGGATGATGGTTGATGATTTATCGCTGCTGTTATATACATGTGTTGTAGGGAATCCATATAATTACCGTTATATGGTAATTGATTGGGCCTCATTCCAATTTGGAAAATAAGAAATATATATTCATGTGTTGAATAGTAAAATATATATTCATGTGTTGAATAGAAATATAATTTCATGTGTTGAAATAAAATAATTACATGTGTTGAAATAAAATATATATATTCATGTGTTAAATAGTAAAATATATATTCATGTGTTGAATAGAAAAACAAAAGTTCATTTGTTGAAGAAAATATTCATTTGTTGAATAGAATAACGAAGTTATTGAAATATATAAAGCCGTGTTGATTAGATTGACGCCATTTTGACGCGAACGATATTTATATCGATTTTAATCATTTTTATAATGAATATAGAAAAGAAAGTGATTTCAAAATATAACGTTTTGGAAAATATTATCAATTGTATATCGATGATGTGGAATATTCAATTTTGATTAGAAATTGAATATAAAGTTGAAATAGTTTTGAAAACGAATTTAAAACAATTTATATAATAGGTTTTAAAAGGAAATCGACGAAATATAATATATATATATATATATATATATATATATTATATATAGAATGGCCTGAATAGAACGCGACGTGCCGCGGTGGTTCGCGAATTTCGACCATTGACTTCGAATGGATATTACGGGGGATCCGACCGTCGGATTCTCCTACCTTTGGGTTCGTATCGAAAAGAGCTTTCTAATGAATATTAGAAATTAGAAATCTAACGGTTTGATTTGGAATTATGTCCAAATCAAATTTGGAAAAGGTCACTATAAGTGCAGTTCGATGGCCGTTGATGGAAATCGACTGTACGGGCCTCGATAAAATTATTAAAAATAGTAATAATTTGTGTAAAATCATAAGAAATGATTTGTGAAGAATTGGGATGAAAAACTCCAAATTTGAAAAGATAAAAATTGATTTTTATCGAAATGAACTAGTTTTGAACTAGAATTATAATTCTATATATTTTTAAAATAAATTAAGTGGATTTGAAATGATTTTGAAAATAAACAGAACTTCCAATAATTGAATTGGAATGGATTGGAATCGAAATTATCTTTAGAATATTTCGATGTGGGGTTTCATGATTATACAGATATTGTTGTGGAAATTTGAAAGATATATTTATATCATTATTTCCAAAACGATATTTGTTGGTCGTAGAATTTGATATTGAATATAAGCCGATATATTTTTTGTTCAGAGCCTTGTATTTAATATCAAATGTGATTTGGGTTTGTCGCGAATGGTGTCTTCATTAACACTGTTCTTAAACCCAGTTGAGAAAAAGATTAAATCTTTTTATATAGATTTAATGAAGTGTACCAATTAAATGGTATTTAATTGGAATTGAATTTGAATTTGAATTGATTTTTGGGTTTATCATGAACGGTGTTTTAAATAACACTTGTTCTTTAACCCGACAATTAACGGAATGTGATTTTGGGTTTATAGTGAACCGTGTTTTAAATGACATTGGTTCTTTAACCTAGTTAAAGGCAAGTTGTGATTTCCCAAGTAAAATAATCATTGATAGTGATTATTGGGAAGATTAAAATTAAGTGGAGTTTTAATGAATCTTTAAGTAGGTCGAAGTGATCAAGTATGGGGTATCACCAGTTTGCTCCAAGCGATAGTTAAGAATTAGATTTGAACGTGAAATGGTAATTGAATTTACCAATAACACCGTGGTGTTAGATATGAAGTATGACCAGTTTTACTTCATGGGATGAATAGGTTGGGATTGGAAAATTAAATAATTGATTACTTCGGTGTGGTTCGCTAATCCCGACTAGTTTGAATTGATATTCAAATAAGATTAAAGAATAAATTTAAAGAATTTATCTTTGATAAATTAATGGGAAGCTTTCCCAAAGTATAAGGATATTGGAATAAAAGAATATTCTGAATTGGAATGAGGCGTATGTTGTGTTTGTATAACACTTATTTATTATATACGCGAGTTATTCAGAAAGACCGGGTTTATCCCATTCTGAATAATTGATTCGACGTGGTGTCGAGGATGAAGACGGTGGTCGAAGACCGAAGGTCTTCACATCATTTGGCTGATTACTGATGATCTTGATTGGGTTGTACACCAAGGAGGAGGGAATCAGTTAGTGATTGTTCAGACGTACTTGGAGATCAATGGATATGCGAGGTACAAGGTGCCTCCAGTTTCGTTCAGACCTAGAACGAACTTGTAAATGGACTGTGTGTCTGACATTGGATTTTATTCTGTGTGATTGATTTCTATTAAATATATGTCTGTTTGGCAGCGGAGAATTTATTCTCTTGCTTAACGCCCTTCTCTGAGACGTACGAGCTCAGAGGTTATATATTGATGGATATCAAACGCATGGAGTGAATTGCCTGTGTGGCATGCCTAAGTGGCAAATGATCAAGGCTTTTGTTGAAAAGCAGAGTCTTGTGGTTGATGATCAAAGCACGACCTGCGTGGCATAGCTTTGTGTAGCGTTGATTCGCGAGCCTCACACCCCAGTTGTGAACCAGAAACGAGAGAGGACCTTAGGGAGGACATGCTTTTCTTTCTAGCTACGGGTTGTGTCAGTGCTTAAACTGGCTAACATTTATAGTATTTTCACCTGTGTGGTTGTTGCTGTTGCGAGGCGCCTCGGTTATATCGGTCGATCCAGACTGATGGAGTCATTCGTTGGCTCATTTACGCCCCAAAGTGCGGGGAAACGCAGTGTTCAAGCATTTTAATCCACATCGGTGGACCGGTCCTGTCGGTCCAAGGGTCGATGCGCTCTGACCCTGAGGCTCGGGCTAGAGAGTCTCGAAGCCGGTGAGGACGATCCCTTGCCTCAGTTCGCAGATGAAAATCCAACTTTCAATACATGACTTTGCGGTTTTTGATTGTAGACCTTAGTATGGCGACATAGTGGTATGGGGCGCTTATGCCGTCTATGATTGATACTTATGATTTGAAATTGTTTTGACACTATACACTTATAGTAATAATAAAGATGAAATTTCATGTACCAAGCATTCTTGGCTATTATAAGGTAAAAACCCTATCCTTCGGCTTGCGTTGCATTGTGTGATGGGAACTGGGTCTTATAATAGCTTCATTTTTATTTATTTAGCATTGCGCTATTTCTTTTATGCACTGGTATTCTAGGGAGTAAACTCGTTCCATGTTATACGGCGTGGTCCCTTGATTTGCCTAACTTTAAAAATAAAGATTAATAACTGTTTTAGTTCTCATACCAGTCCCATGACTGACTTGGAGTTTATTGTTTTAACCTAAACTCTGGGTGCCATTATTTCGACACAGGCAGCTAGTATTTTTGATTTTGCAGATTTATATTCACAGGAACCTGGTTAACAGCTGGAACGATACTCAGAAAGCTCTGTATCCGTGTATTACTTATTTGTGTATTGTATTATTTTCCGCTGCTATGTAATATATTGTAATCTATGATTTTTTTCTGTTGTGTAATATTTATCCATACTCTTTATATTCTTGTAATCTGATGGAATTGTTGTAATAAACAATGCAATGTTCTTCTGTCTGCGTTCCGATCTGTCTTGTTCTCAATTCAATCCGTGCTTTCCTTACCGGGGAAGTTTGGGTCATTTTAAAAATAGAATTTGAGTATAGAGAATCCAAATAGAATTTGAAAATAGAAATTTCAAAGAGAATTTGAAATAGAAAGTTGAAATCATTTGTAATGAGAACGACGAAATATATTTTGAAATGTGGATTTTCAAACAGAATAGAAATATATCCAAAGGATATATAATTTATAAAAAGGAATTAAATATAGAAGATCGAAATATAAATGAATTTATTACTAAATAAGGAAAAATCGACAATTTTAGAAGATTGGAAATAGTATGTTGAATTGGGAAAAATTGATTTGACATATATTAAAAATATATTAGACTGAAGTTGAGTTTATTATAGATGAAGTTCAAATGTATAAATATATATATAATTAAAACGAACTCGCTGCAGCGCTGTAGTTCGTAAATTGGTGTTTCGAACTTCAATTGAGTATACAGAACTCAATTGAAGTCGGAATTCTTTGAAACAAGAAACGTCAGGACCGGTTTGATTAATAGTTTTCTAATGGAGGAGAAAAATCTGGATTTCGTCGAATAGATTTTGAGTTATATCAAAATCAAATTTTCAGAAAAATAGCGCCATAACCATTTAAAAACCATAACGGTTTATTTAATTTTATAAAAGGATTTTTAAGCGAATAAAATCCGAATTTCTATTTAGAAAATGTCAGATTTGAGTTGTAAATTATATGCGAACTCAAGTGGAGTAATGAATTGATTTTTGAAACAGAAATCAGATTTTTGATTATTGAATAGAATTAACTAATTTGAATAGTAATTAGTCAATGAGATTTTGAATTGATATTGGGCTTTGAATAAGTGAATTCGATTTGAAAATTTATATTCGAAATCGAAAAGGAAACTAGAATTGAAATTGAAAATTCAGTTTGGTTATGAGCAAGTTAAATATTTAGTTTGAACATGTTATGTTCAAACTAAGAAGTGGAATGGGCAAAATAGCTAATTAAAGAATAAGTGGGCGAAACTGAATTCAACGAATGAACTGAGTTGAATTGAATTCAAAATAGGTGAACATGTGTTAGACAGGTATGGGATGAAGTATATGAAGATTTTAATTTATGTGCCCGACAAAAAGGTACATGTTCAAATTCATATATGAGATTTTATGCGCCGTATCGGCAAGCCGCCTGGCTTTTTCTTTTTCTTTTGGATTTGTGAGGGCCATGGGAGGCTATTTGAAATATCCCGGTGCTTCTGGTACAAAGGAGGTTATGGTGAATTTTTCGGGGAATTTAAGGAGATAGAATATTTTTAAGAAAAAATTGATAGTTAGAAATAAATGAATCGATATATATAGGATTCGATAAGGAAACAAATTTAAAATAGAATATTATAAAAGGAAATCGATAAGATTGTAATAGAAAGAGAAACATATATACGTTTAAAAATGAATAATTGGTTTTTATAATGTTAATTTTTCGAGGTAAGTGGTTTTGTCTGTTTTTGAAGTTAATGATGTTTTCAGTCAAGGTCTGAGAGGTAATCCTACCCCAACTTGATTGATTTCATTTTTAATTGATAAATATCAAGATCCAATCTCGAAGCGAAGTGTTTGAATAATAGTTAGTTGAATAAAATATTTTGGGTTGTTGTAATGATGTTTTACACAACATTCGTCTTAACCCAAGTGATGGAATTTTGGAAATATAAAAGTAAATATTTCCTGAGTATAATTAAAGTAGTCGGGAAAGAGATAAGTGATTGAAATTGTTTCAATTTCAAATAGAATATATTTTCTAAGTGTAGAAAATAAAAGAAGGCGAGATATTGAAATGTTTTCCAAAGAATGTAAGAGATCGAGATGATAATTAAAAATATTTGTTTAACAAATATTGATAAGGAAATGGAAAGGGTGATTTAATGAATGAATTGTAATCAAGGGGCCCAGTGATTGTTTGATTTCTTTGAATGGATGTTATTTTTTCTTCGATAGTTAAATAACCTACCATCGAAGTATTTACCAAAATCGTTGTCAATATGGAGAGACCGGTTGGATTATTATCCGTGAACCACTCTGTATTGGCAGTTGCGTTGCGAATCAGATTATATGAAGATAATCGAAGACGGAGTAAAGTGAAAGGGCTTTATCTATTAATAGAAATTGTTCCTTTGGTTTCGTTCAATCCCAGAACGAACGTAAATGGACGAATGTCTGACAAAGTATTTCCAATGATCGAATATGTTGGTATGTATAAATATATATGGTGGCAACGGATTTATTCCCTTAGCATAACATCCAGAATACTTGTGCAAATCAATTAGTGATTAACGGATCTGACGATGTGGCATTCAAAGTGATTGTGCTATCAATGAATAGAAAGTAATCGTAGCCTCAGGCCTCAACAACTGGGAAATGACAAAAATCGGGCAGACAGCATGGCTATGTGGGTCGCTCCCATTAGGGTGTATTATCACCTATCTAGAGATTCATTTAATTCATGATGCTGTCCCATTCGGGAAATGGTTGCTGATCCCAACCGTTGGTGATATACATTCGATACACTCAAGCGAAATGAGTGGTCGGTTATGTGTGGGTCGGGTTGCAAGATGTTCTTGTTGACCCAGTGTATTCCCCTCTAGAGATACACTATCGGAAGGTGGTTCCATACCTTGTCATGTTGGAAATCCAATCTCCAATAAGCGCCATGCGGTTTTTGATTTTATACTATTATGTGGAGCGTGAGATGCAAGTGTTCCGCTAGATTCTATTTATTTGATGTAGACTTTTTATAATATCACTGGATTTAATATCAAAAATATTTTGGGTTATCGTAAGGTAAAAACCATCTGTGTTTATGTGTGGATCGGTCTTACGATTATCATTTCTTTCGAAAGGATTTTGAAAGTTAAACAAATGGTTGTAGTTTACTCATACCAGTCCCATGACTGACCCAGAGTTTATTTTGTTTGTTTTACCTAAACTCTTGGGTGCCCAAATTTGTACGGGCAGTCAAGTAGTCGGGATTTTTCAGATTCACTCGGAAGAGCTGGAAGCAGGAGGCTTCACCAGTTAGCTATAGACTATCATATATTCCGCTGCGAACCATGTTTGTATCTGGAAATAGGTGTTTATAACTGTTCCAGGAATAACTGTTGTGCTCTGATGATGGTATGTGTATAAAGTTACTGATTTGTATTTCAAAAGTTATGTTATATAATATATTTTATTCGTTCCACTGTGAGATTTGTCTTCTTTGTTTTCTTCTATTCTAATATTTCTTTCTTTCTATTTCTCATCCTCTAACTTCTTCCTAATAATGATTCGTATTTCTGTGCAATTTGGGTTGGACGTGTGATGTTATTAGTCAAATCAGATAGTACGGATTTTGCGGGTCGTTACGTATCATAAGAGAATTCAACCAAGTGCAAGTGATCTTCCCATGACCCGCCAAAATCAAGAATGCATGCTCGCAGCAAGTATTCCAATATGCGGTTCACCCTCTTAGTCTAGCCATCTGTCTGAGGATGATAAGCGGTGCTCATATTCAACTTGGTCCTAAGCTCCTCTTGGAATGCTTCCCAGAATTTGCTAGCAAATATCGGATCGCGATCACTAATGATGCTACTGGGAACTCCATGTAGTCTGACAATCTCTCTAAAATAAAGCTGTGCCAAACTTCAAGCTGTTCTATTAGATTTGATAGGGATAAAATGGGCAGTCTTTGTGAAGCGATCTACAATCACCCATAACTGTTATTCCCTTTTCTAGTTCGGGGCAAGCCATCAATAAAGTCCATAGAAATTTGGTCCCACTTCCAACCAGGAACCTCTAGCGGTTGCAACAGTCCTGCTAGCTTTTGCTGATCGCTTTTGACTTGCTAGCAGGTGGGACATCTAGCAACATATATAGAAATGTCTCTCTTCATTGCCTTCCACCAAAGGGTGCGCTTAAGGTCATGATACATCTTTCTTTCTCCTGGATGGATGCTTTGCTTAGATTTGTGACATTGATCCATAATTTGTCTTTTTAGCTTAGGAATATCCGACACGCATATTCGCCCTTGCAATCTAAGGGTCCCCTTGCTGTCCATTTGGAAGCTTGACGCTTCGCCCTTTCGAACTCGCTCACTAATCATTTGAATAAATTTATCATCTTTCTGAAGAGCAGAGATCTTACCCATCAATGTAGCAACCCGGAAAATCTGAGCCAATTTAAAATTTTTATTTTGGCAAATTTAATGAATTTTGAATATTTAAAATGAATTATTTTAAATAATAACGACGAGAAATTTATTTTGAATAGAATTAGAATGAATATATTTATATAGATCGTCGTTAGAATATAAATTATTATTTTTAAATATTAAAGGAATTGAAAATGGCGTGGTAGTTTGAAAATTCGATTTCGAATTTCAAATGAATGTGCAGGATTCAAAATAAACCGGATTTCAGCGAAACCAAAAATATTAGAATCTATTTGAAAATATCTTTCCAACGAATCCGAAAAATCAAAATTTCATAGCGGGAATAAAAAGTTACGTCCAGTTGAAAATTCAGAATAGTCGCTATGGAATTTTGGCCCTTAAATATGGAAATTTTGCAAACGATCTCTGTTTTCAACGAAACCACTTTTGTTGGATCAGGGATGTCAAATTATTCTTAGATTCCAATTTGCATAAATTTCCGAATCAATATGTGAGCGTGGCGAAGTTAAATGTGTTTTAACATTTTCAGTCAATTTCGATCGACCAGGAAATGACCATTTTTCAAACGGTCTCAGAATTTGACGAAATTAGTTTTGTTAGAACTGTATCGTCAATACGAAGCTAGAAAATATTTTTCGGGAATTTTTAGAGTCCGTATGTGGTCCCAGTGAATTGATAAATACGTTTAAAATAGAATATATAGATTTAAAATATGATTTAAATGGAAACTGATCGAAACAGCCGAATTGGCTTACGAAACATATCTCGTTGTGTTCGGAATGGGGGGAATGTGCTATGGACGACAGTCAGTGGGTTCGATTTGGTGTTCAAATGAAGGGGGTACTTTTTATGGAGATAAATAAATAAATAAAATAATAAAAGTCAACCCATTACCTTCTCTTTCCCATTCCCCCCGTTCGTTCAGATCACAGTGAAATAAAAAAATAAAATGAGATCCACCGCGCCCCAAGGCCTGTCGCCACCGTCGCAGGTCCGCCACCACCTCCCTAGACAAGCACCGCCCATCCCCGACCATCCTCCTCCTTCCCCCGACCCCTTCATTCCCTTTCCTCTCTTCAGTCGAGCCCCAAACCCCCTTACAGCCGAGAACCGCTCCTCCACACAATCGCCTCAACCCCCGACGTCGCAGCCGCCCCCAGCCCGCCGTTGTACCCCCTTTGACCCTCCACCAAGCTCCGCTGCCCCCCTCTTCTTCCCTTATTTCCTCTAGACCCATGCCTCCCATAAAAAACGCAGCTAACATCAACCAGTCCTCCGCACTTCTACTTGGATCCACGAGCTCCTGCTCTACGCCGGGTTTTCTCGAGTGATAGGAGAGGAAAGCAATGACGGTGAGTTTTGTTTATTTATTTTACATAAAGTAATTAGTTTAATTAATTCATGAATTAATCAGTAATTATTTTATACATACCACTGTTTTTAATACATTATATATATATAGCATGGTGAGTTCTCTGATTTTAAATGTAGAAAAGATCAGATTTTTAAACAAGGAGAGTTGAGATTTTTAATTATATAAAGTTGAGATCTTTATTTTTATAAAGTTATAATTTTTATATAAGTAATATCAAAATAAAAACATGTGTTTTTATTTTTAGGAATATCGCGATCAAAGATGTGATTTTTATATAATCTTTATATAGAAACTGGAGTTGTAAAAACATAATCTTTATATAGAAATTAGAGTTGTAAAAATATAATCTTTATAATGAAGTAGTAATAAAAATATGACTTTTATATAATAGAGAATATAAAAATATATTTTTTGTTTATGTAGCGATATAAAAATCTGATTTTTATTATATATATATAGTGAAATAAAAATGTGATTTTTATAACGTTAAAATAAAAATGTGATTTTTAATACGAACAACATAGAGAAGACTGCATTGGCATGGTAGACAAATCCTAATGGTTCAGAATGAAATGGAGGAGTGGAAACCTAATGTGAGAACTTCTCACTTTTAATTTATTTTCTAGTTGAGTTATATACTAGGATGCAGACGGTGCTTAACAACACCCGACACCCGTCGTCCACAGACCATGGACGACTTGTTTGATTTTGTTGTGTTGTGAAAATTGATTGTGATGTGGAATGTATGGAAATATATTCATGTGTTGAAATAAATTAACTATCGTTAAAAATTTAAATTTAACGTGAATGTGAATAAATAAATATTCATTTACAAATCGAACGATTTGTTTATGTACACCCATTTGACTGATATTGATTGGGACGATAAGTTTTACACGTCGCCCAACCGCACAAATAATATCAAGTGTTTGTTGATTTGAAACCACACACGGGTGTTGGGATGATATTTGACGTACACTAATCCCGATTGTTTAGTTGTATGTCAACCGATAGGTTGGCAGACAGTTGTGTAGTGCACTTTGGATGATGGCTGATTATTTATCATTGCTATTATATACATGAGTTGTATGGAATCCATATAATTAACATTATATGGTAATTGATTGGGCCTCATTCCAATTTGGAGAATAAAGAATATTATAAAATAAAGATTCATGTGTTGAATAGAATAAATAGTCATGTGTTGACGATACTCATGTGTTGAGAATATTCATGTATTGAAACTTATCATGTGTTAAACGAAATATTTTAACAATAAAATTCACATTTTTATCATATATAAAATTAGAAACTAGCTGGAAACTAGTTAAGATGAGTGGTTTCCTGGGTATTGATCTGATGCTGGTTTCGGCCTTCGGGGTTAATACTTAGGGAATCGTTCTCTTACTAATTTACGGTTGGAGCCTGATTAAGAATTAAACGATAAAAATCAAAATTTTATAAAATATATTAAATAACAAAAATAGTCATGTGTTGACGATACTCATGTGTTGAGAATATTCATGTATTGAAAGAAATATATATTCCTGTGTTGAAGAAAATATTCATTTGTTGAATAGAATAACGAAGTTATTGAAATATATAAAGTCGTGTTGATTAGATATGCGCCATTTTGTTGCGAATGATATTTATACCGATTATATTCGTTTTTATAATGAATATAGAAAAGGAAGTGATTTCAAAATATAACGTTTTGAAAATATTATCATTTATATATTAATGATATGAAATATTCAATTTTGATTTGAAAACGAATTTAAAACTATTTATAAAATACGTTTTGAATTGAAATTGATGAAACATATATGATATATATAATATATATTTTAAATGGCCTGAATAGAATGCGCCGCGCCGCGGCAGTTCGCGAATTTCGACCATTGACTTTGAATTGACATTACGGGAGATCCGACTGGCGGATTCTCCTGAAACCAGAATCGTCGGGTTCGTATCAAAAAGAACTTTCCAATGAATATTAGAAATTTGAAATCTAACGGTTGGATTTGGAATTATGTCCAAATCAAATTTGGAAAAGGTCGCTGTAAGTGCAGTTTGACGACCGTTATTGGAAATCGACTGTACGAGCCTTGATAAAATTATTAAAAATATTAATAATTTGTGTAAAATCATAATATATGAATTGGAAAGAAGTGGGGTGAAAAATCTCATATTTAGAAAAGATAAAAATATATTTTTATCGAAATGAACTAGTTTTGAACTACATTTGAAGTGGTTTTAAAAATAATCAGAAATTCCAATATACGAATTGGAATGGATTTGAATCGAAATTATCTTCGGATTATTTCGATGTTGGATTTCGTGATTATACAGATATGGTTGTGGAAATTTGAAAGATATATTTATATCATTATTTCCAATACGATATTTGTTGGTTTCAGGATTTGATATTGAATATAAGCCGATATATTTTTTATTCAGAGCCTTGTATTTAATATCAAATGGGATTTTGGGTTCGTCGTGAATGGTGTCTTAAATAACACTGTTGTTGAACCTAGTTTAGAAAAGAATAAATCTTTTAATTAAGATTTAGTGAAATTTTCCAGTTAATTAGTATTTAATTGAAATCGAATTAAATTTGGTTTTTGGGGTTTATCGTGAGCGGTGTTTTGAACAACACCTGTTCTTTAACCCGATTAACAATGGAATGTGATTTTGGGTTTATCATGAACCATTTTTTAGATGACATTGGTTCTTTAACCCAGTTAAAGACAGGATATTGATTTTTGGAAAGATTAAAACTAAGTTGAGTTTTAATGAATCTTTAATTAGATTAAAGTGATCGAGAATGGTGTATCACCAGTTTTGCTCCAAAGCGATAGTTAAATCTTTAATTAGATTTGAACGTGAAATGGTGATTAATATTTACCGATAACACCGTGGTGTTAGATATGGAGCATTACCAGTTTTGCTCCATTGGATGAATAAGTTGGGATCGGGAAATAAAATAAATGATTACTTCGGTGTGGTTTGCTAATCCCGACTAGATTGGAAAACCTTAACATGGTTTGAAATGATATCCAAAGGAAGATTAAAGATTAAATTTAGAAGAATTTATCTTTGATAAAATTAATGGGAACCTTTCCCTAAGAATATGAATATTTAGATAAAAGAATATTCTGAATTGGAATGAGGCGTATGTTGTGTTTGTGTAACATTTGTTTATTATATATGGGGGTTATTCGGAAAGGCCGGGTTTATACCCATTCTGAATAACCGATTCGACGATAAGTCAAAGATGAAGACGGTGGTTGAAGACCGGAGGACTTCACATCGTTTGGATGATTACTGATGATCTTGATTGGGCTGTACACCCAAGAGGAGGGAATCAGTTGGTGATCGTCCAGACATATTTGGAGATCGATGGATATGCGAGGAATAAGGTTCCTCCGGTTTCGTTTAGACCCATAATGAACTTGTACATGGACTATGTGTCTGACATTGGATTTTATTCTATATGATTGATTTCTATTAAATATATATTTGTTTGGCGGCGGAGAATTTATTCTCTTTCTTAACGCCCTTCTCTGAGAAGTACGAGCTTAGAGGTTATATATCGATAGATATTAATCGCATGGCATGAATTGCCTGTGTGGCATGCCTAAGTGGCAAATGATCAACGCTTTTGTTGAAAAGCAAAGTCTTGTGGTTGATGATCAAAGCACGACCTATGTGGCACAACTTTGTGTATATCGTTAATTCACAAGCCTTACACCTCGGTATGAGTCAAAAATGGAATAGTGACTGCAGGGAGAGCACGACGTTTCTTTCTAGCTATGGGTGATATCAGTGACCTAACAACTCTGAAATTTATATACATTTTACCTGTGTGGTTTTTGGATGCGAGGCACCTCGTATATAGGTCTGAAAGGACCGGGAAACATGTGTTCAGGAATTGCCAAATCTCAAAAGTAAGAGAGGACCGACCCTGAAGATCCAGGATCGCTATGTGTGGTCCTGAGGCATTTGCTAGAGTGTCTCGAACGAAGAGTAGCTTGTCCCTTGCCTCGACTCATGACGGAAATCCAATTTCCAATACGACCTTTGAGGTTTTATTTGTAGAGCCTAGTATGGCGACATGATATATGGTACCCATGCCGTCTATGATTGATACTTATGATTGAAATTGTTTTGACACTGTACACTTATAGTAATAATAAAAGATGAAATTTAGCGTATCAAGCATTCTTTGGCTATTATAAGGTAAAACCCAATCATCCGGCTTGCATTGCATTGTGTGATGGGACTTGGGTCTTATAATAGCTTCATTTTTCTTTATTTAGCATTGCGCTGCTGTTATATGCACTGGTATTCTTGGGGTAAAAACCCATTCCGTGTTATATGGCGTGGTCCCTTGATTTACCTAACTTTAAAATAAAGATTAATAACTGTTTTAGCTCTCACACTAGTCACATGACTGACCTGGAGTTTATTGTTTTAACCTAAACTCTGGGTGCCCCTATTTTCCACACGGGCAGCTAGCAGTTTTGGTTTTGCAGATTTATATTCACAGGATCGTGGTTTACAGCTGGAATGATACTCGGAAAGCTCTGTATCCGTATATTTCTTTCAGTTTGTGTTGTATTATTTTTCCGCTGCTATGTATTTAAATGTAATTTAAATCTCTGATATTTGTCAAATGTGTAATATTTATTCATACTCTATATATTCTTGTATTCTGATGGAATTGTTGTAATAAACAATGAAATGTTCTTCTGTTTGTGTTCCGATGTGTCTTGTCCTCAAAGCAATCCGTGCTTTCCTTAACGGGGAAGTTACGAGTTCTTACAATCAATGTAGGCATAATGATATGTATGGCGATGATAAGATTGGTGCTGGCCATATTCTTCCTGCTAAGTGCGTCGGTTGGTACATTGGCTTTCCCTGGTGTATATAAGATGTCCAGGTCATAGGCCGTAAGAAATTCAACCCAACTTTGCTGCCTCAAGTTCAAATCTCTTTGGGTGAACAGATACTTCAAGGATTTGTGATCAGTATACAGCTCGAACTTCTCACCCAAGAGATAGCGCCTCCATATCTTTAGAGCAAATACGATGGCCATCAACTCAAGATCAGGAGTGGGTTATTTCTTCTCATGCGGTTTCAACTGGCGGCTAGCATTTGCAACTACTTTATCCCTTTGCATTAGTACCGCACCAATACCTTAAACAGATAAAAAGGATAACATGTTAAAATGATATTTGTCATTAAAAATGTCATCTTTAACATGTTTTTTTAGATAAAAGGAATAACCTTCAATGGAAGCATCTGTCCAGACTTTCAAATCCTGATTGCCATCAATAATGGTCAACACAGGAGCACTGGTCAACCTCCGTTTCAGCTCTTGGAAAGCTGACTCACATTCGGGTGTCCAAATGAACTTTTTATGCTTTTTAGTCAGCTTTGTCAATGGACGAGATAATTTCGAAAACTCCTTATCGAATTTCTGATAATAGCCAGCCAGTCCTAAGAAACTTCTGACTTCTGTAGGAGTGCTAGGCTGCTTCCAATCTTGGATGGCTGAGATCTTTCTTGGATCTACTGAAATGCCTTCCTTTGAACATGGCCGAGGAATTTGACCTCTTCTTGCCAGAATATGCATTTGGAGAATTTGGCTTTCAACACATTTCTTCGCAAAATCTCCAAGGCTTCTTTCAGATGCTTTTCATGCTAAGCAGTGGATTTAGAAAAGATTAGAATGTCATCGATGAACATCAACACGAATTTATTTAAAACAACTCAGAATACTCTGTTCATCAGATCAACAAAGTATGTTGGAGCATTGCATAAGCCGAAGGGCATCACTAGCCATTCGTAAAATAAGTCTGGCCCTCTAAAAGTAGTCAAAGGGACACATTCTTCGGCAATGCGTAATTGGTGGAAACCTATAGCTAGGTACATCGTAGAGAATACTTTTGCTCCATTCAAGCGGTCCAACAGATCATCAATGCGTGGCATTGGATATTTATTTTTCAGCGTTTGCTTATTGAGGTCGCGGTAGTCCACACATAGTCTAAGGGTGCCGTCTGGCTTTGGGACAAACACCACTGCTGCACCCCAGTTTGAGAAGCTAGGCCTGATCAGACCCTTCCACAAAAGTTTCTTAGTCTGATTGCTCAGCTCCTCTTTATCTTTCACTGTCATTCTCCGAATAGGATGCATAACAGGCCTTGCATTCGGAACTAAGTCAATCCTGAAGTCGATTTCTCTGTGCAGAGGTAAGCTGTCAACTTCTTCAAACACATCCGCATAATCTCTGACGACAGGAATATCCTCAATAGAAGCAGAAGTGACTTCTAGAGAAGACCAAAATTCTTTCCTATCTGTGGCTGAGCCATGGCATGGAGTAGTAATAATATATCCGAATTTGGTTTTAATTCTGACTACTCTTTCAGTGCATAGTAACTCAGCCTCATACTTTGTTAGCCAATCCAGCCCTAGTATGATATCGTATCCAGAAAAACTCATAACTATCAAGTCAAAAGGAAGAATAAGAAATAAGCACTCTACAATACCGATCGAGCATAAGTGAACCTCCTATCGGACTATGGGCTCTAATCGGTTCTTTATGTTTTCTTGGTTTCAGTTTTAGCTTTTTAATCATGTCATTAGAAATGAAACTTCTTGATGCACTAGTGTGAAACAAAACTGTAATAGGAATGTTCTTAATATTAATAGTACCTCCTAAAACATCATGTTTACTTGCTCCCTCGGAAGAAGCCGGTGCAGCCGCTCCATCATAGACATGCGCCAGCTCAGTTTTCTTTAGCAATGGACAATTTTTGATAAGAAGTCCGGGCTTGGGCAATTGAAGCATTCCCTGGGGCCACGAGAATTTTGTCCGTTGTTCTGACTCGGTCCAGACTCATTCCATCTAGGTTTCTTCGTGGCTCGACATTCGTAGTCAAAGTGCCCCATCTTCTGACAATTAAAGCATTTTACCTTGGATTAATCCCTCTTCTTTTTCCCCTGGGGCTTGGCCGTAGAAGAATCGCTCGCCTCTGCCTTCTTGTCAGCTTGCTTTCTTTTGTTGTTATTCTGATTCTTTTCACGCTCCTGTTGTGCATTTCTGTCATTATCCTCATAGCGGCAAGCCATCTCGATCACTTCATTAAAGGGGAGCTTGGTGTGAGCAGTGCCCCTGTTCAGGAATTTCTTGGAGAGGCCATTGATAAATCTCTTGTTCTTCTTCACTGGTTCCTGAACTAGCTCTGGGGCGTAGCATGAGAGTTCCTCGAACTTCCGCATATTCTGAAATAGTCATATCACCCTGCTGCAAATTTGCAAATTGATCATGGGGCCTCTCTACTTCCTGCAGATTGATACGCTTATCGTTGAAGAGTTCTTTGAATCTGGCCCAAGACACGTTGGCCACATTATTGCTAATTTTGACTGTATCCCACCAATTTTCAGCTTCGTCCTTCAATAGCCATGTTGCCAAAAAGCGCTTGCGTTGATCTCCCAATTCCAGGCCTTCAAAGATTTTCTCGTAGTTCTTAAGCCATGCATGTGCCTCGATCACAGTCTCTCGCCCGGTAAAAGATATGCCACCTAAATTTCTGAACTTCTTGGACACTTTATCCAAGTCAAACGGCTGTGGGGGTGGAGGTGGTGTTACAGCCTCGGGGTGGGCTGTCTTTGTATTAGGAGTCTCATCTCTAGCTATGCCTCTAGCCCCACCTCTACCTCGGGCTCTAGCTCGTGCTCTTATGCTCATTTCTTAGTTAATTCTGTATCAACAAGGAAAGAGTCAGACTAAGAGAAATGATAATTTTAAAGGAAAAATTAAAATAGAGACATATGATAAGATGATAATGACGTAATGAATGATTTATATGTGCTATTCTGCTGTGCTCATTCTAAGACATTACTAATCCTATCTCTAATGAGCTACTCGTCTTAGAATACTGCTGATTCTATCTAGACGAATTGTTCTAAAAATGTTATACTCTAAAGCTAAGCTTAACCTTTAACTCTGACACCAACTGTGATGACCCCAAACTTCCGCGGTATGAAAGTAGGGATAATCATAATGAATATCATAATTACAATAATAGCAGATCTCAGATAATAGCATAATACATAAATCATTGCAGCGGAAATAAGAATATCATCACAACATAACATCAGATACATCAGAGTACGCAGTTACAGGATACACTTAGCAAATAGAAGTCTCAACAAACAAAGAAATAAGTCTCAATCTCCACCAAATACATCAAAGATCAATAATGTCTAAATGTCTCAAGAAGCAATAAAAGATAAAAAGGAAAATGTTCTTCATCTTCTTCCTTATGCAAGCTCCAGTCCACAGTGTGTCCATACTAAACCTGTCATTTGGCTGCTTGTGTGGAAAGTGGGCACCCGAGTTTGCAAAGTGAAACAAACTACGAGTCAGTCATGGGACTGGTATGAGAAATCTTCCCTTATTAACAATATGGCTAATCACAGGACCACGCCGCTAACACAGAACGGGTTTACTCCATTGGATTGCTAGTGCATATGTTTAGTAATTTTATTTCAAAAACAACGCAATGCTTTTTAGAAAATGAAATCATCATAAGACTCAAGTCCCATCACACAATGCAACGCAAACCGGAGGATAGAGTTTTACCTTATAATGATCCAAAATGCTTGGTACGTAGAAAATAATATTTTTTATATTATTATTAGTGTCTAATATTTTTCAAAAATACTTCAAAGTAAATGTATCAATCCTAGACGGCATAGCTACCATATACTATGTCGCCATATATAGGTTTGCAATCAAAACCATAATGTCATATTGGAAATTGGGTTTCCATCATGAGTCAAGGCAAGAGACGATCTACTCACCGATTCGAGACACTCTAGCAATGTCTTAGGATCACACCTACGGGCAACCCTTGGATACTGTAGGGCCGGTCCACAAATACTTTAGTGGATCGGCAATTCCTGAACACACGCTTCCCAGTCCTATTGAACCTATAAAATGGTCACAATCGACCAATAAATCCGAGGCGTCTCATTCCATCAACCACATAAGTAAAATGTCAGGGCTTACAAAATCCTGATACCACTAGAAAGAAACGTTTGCACTCCCTACGTTCGCTTGTCCCGTTTCTGACTCTACCAAAGTGTGAGGCTCGCGAGGTAACGTAATACACAAAGCTATGCCGAAATAGGCTATTCTTTAATCATCATCCACAAGGCTTTTCTTTTCAACAAAAGCCTCGATCAATTGCATCTTGGCATGTCACATTGACAATCCATGCCATGCGATCGATAACTACCAATATATAACCTCTGAGCTCATGCGTCTCAGAGAAAAGCAAGAGAATAGAATTCTCCGCCACCAACAGATATATATTAGGGTGCGTTTTTTAGAGGTCCCTATTAAGTTTCAAAATATAAAAAAAACCCGGTCATAAACTTATTGTAAATTAGGTCCTTATTTTTTGAAAAGTCATAAAAAAAATATAAAAAAAATAAAAAAAAATCACGATAATTCGTATTTAAATTAAACATGTACTCGCCCAAAAATTCAGATCATAATATAATCAAAACATGCATCAAAATCAAAAAAATACAGAAAAGAACGAAAAATGCAGTAATTTGCATCAAATCATGTACATATTTGGAATACTTGCATTCATCTGTGCAAGTATTTCTCTGTTATATTTTTACATGCAATACTTGCATACATGTGTGCAAGTATTTAAAATAGTTGCATACATGTATGCAAGTTTCTGCACACATTTTATTTTCACATGTAAATACTTGCATACATGTGTGCAAGTATTTCAAATAGTTGCACACATGTATGCAAGTTTCTGCATACATTTTCAACTAAAACAGCTTCAGAAATACTTGCATACATGTATGCAACTATTGGCAAAAGTTGCATACATGTATGCAACTATTTTGCAAGTTTTAAATTCACAATACATCCCTGTAATTAATGTTTTCTCTGTAAACCCACCCCTTATTTTAGCTGCCGCCTGGAATCTTCCGCCTGCCACTTTCCATACCTCCGTCTCTTTCGTTTTCTGTCCAAATTTTCAGGCGCTATCACTTAAAAAAAAAAAAAAAAATTCTAAAATCTGTAAATATTCTCGGAAGTCCACAGAAATTAAAAAAAAAAAGTTGCATAAATGTATGCAACTTTTACGAATAGTTGCATACATTTATGCAACTATTCGAATACACATGCATATATTTATGCACGCCTGTTTGAAAAATTGCATACATGTATGCAGTTTTTCTATATAACTGCATACATGTGTGCTTATATGTCAAAATACATGCAAACGTGAATAAGTTGCACGTAGGTATGCAGTTTTTAAATAAATGCATCAGCAGATGCATGTTTTAACAATATGTGCATACATGTATGCATTTATACTGCAGTTTTGACGCAGATTTGAAATAAATGCATACATGTATGCAACTAATCGATTTATATGCATGTTTTGATGCAATTTACTGCATTTCGTTGATTTTCTGTATTTCGTGATTTTGACGTTGTTTTTAATGTTTTTTTGATCTGATTTTTTCACGATTAATTGTTTTAATTAAATACGAATTTACATGGTTTTTTAATATTTTTTTATATTTTTTTATATGTTTTTGAAAATAGGGACTAAATTTACAATAAGTTTATGACCGGGGGTGAGCCTAATTAAGTTTCGTTTTAGGGATGTGTGCCTAATATTCACTATATATTAAATAGAGATCAATTTACATGAAATGAAATCCAATGTCGGACACACATCCACTTACAAGTCCGTTCTGGGTCTGAACGAAACCGGAGACACCTTATTCCTTGTCCCGTATGTCCAATACGGAAGAGAGGTGCTCGCATATCTGAACAATCAACAAGTACTGTAACAACCCGCATTCTACGCATCGGAGAATCGTAGAATATTTATTTCTTTCTCATATGAAGTCGTATGATCATGTGGCTTTGGGAAACGACCATTGGGGTCATTTCCCATGTTCATGATTTTTACCGATTTTTAAATGACCATTTTGCCCCTAGCTGATCTTGTTACGGCCATAACTTTTGATTAGAAAAGAATTTTGACTTGAAACCACTTCCATTAGATTCGTTTGATGGGTTACCTTTCCGTAGAGTGGTCATAATAGCTAAACGGACTTACCGTTTGGGAGATATGGCTGAAATAATGTTTGGAAGGTGAAAAACTGCTTAACCGGGCCAAATAGGGTGATTAGTGAATGGGCCCATAACCAATTTCGGGAATAGGGTTATGAGGAGGATGAAAAGAGTTAGGGTTTCATTCCATTTCAGTTTTCTAGCCTCCACTTACCTCTTAAAAACCCTAAAAATGGCCTCCAACCTCTAAATCACCTCCAAATCACTCTCTAATCAAGGATTAAGCTTAGCAACATCAAATCAAAGGAGATCTTCACCAAATCAAGATTAGAGCTGCTATTTAGCATTGGTATTCGCACCATATTAGAGATTTATTTCAGATCTAAGGTTTATTTGTGGCTATGGTGAGTGATTTGCATAGTTCCTCACTAACTATGGTTAATTAGCGAATTTATACACTAATAAATTCTGGAAAAATATTTATAAATTCTTAAATAATGTTTTAGACCTCTATTAGAAATTTGGGCTAATTTGATTAAGTTTTACTAATCATGTCACTAGTTTTGCTTAAACATGCTTAAGGGAAAAATGAGGGTTTTGGCTACGTTTGATCCATTTTAACCTATCATATTGATGTTTTGGTGTTTGAGGTCATTTCTACTTGTTGCTGTAACACCCCGCCTCCTCTAGGGTCACTCGCAAAGGAATGCACTAGCTTTAGAGGGGCATTATTGGTAAACATGCACAGAAATATCACAAGACAGAACATATAAAATAGCGGAAGTAAAATCAAACTTTCATAACATGAATAAATAAGGTCTAAAGCCTTTTACATCAGAGTACATCAAAACCTGTCTTGCAATAGTAAAGAAGCATAAAGACATTTTCGAAAATTATTCCCCAAGTAAAACAGTAAAGTAGCCATAGCCAAGAAAAGTCCAAGCCATCCATGATGACCTTCAAGCAGAAGAAGTCCGAATTAAACGGGTCAGTCAAAAAGACTGAGTAAGCCCTATCTACTATCAGCATAAAAACTAGTAAAGTTAACTGACATGAGAAACTGAGATGAACATAAGCATGATGACAAGATAGATAAGCTAAATCAAAATAACAGGATGAACTACTGAACTCAGATAAACTAAGGTGTCATGATAAATTACGATGTCAAGATAAAACAAGGTATCCCATCGTCAGGTTCCTATCAAGTATAATATCCCCAAGATATCTATCACGTATAACGTCCAATGGTATCTATCCTGTATTTTAGCTCTTCACCTACCATACTAGTATCCCCACCGTATCATGTGTTAACCATGGATGGCCCATACTCAAAAGTCGTGTAATGGTTCATGTCAACCTAATATATCGCATTTATAGGTTACTCAACTCGTATGTTTCTTTCCATGTAAATGTTCAGTTCCTTGCCGTAGACCGTACGGGCTTTCCCATGAGGTTCTATACTACTCCAATGTAATTCCATGATCCTTAAGCTCGTTTGGACTGTTACCCTAGACCTAGCTAGGCTTTCCCAACATGAATCATCGTTTGTGCAACTAGGACTTATGCCACCTAGGACCACTAGTGATTATGCTTACCTATTGCACGTTTTCGTATTTCGGTTTAGGTTCAACCACCCAGGGCCACTAGGAATTACGCTAACCGTCAACCGCGCCCTTTTTCCCACGCATTCATCGTGAATCGTTTTTCCATGACTGTATGCACATGTATCACATCGTGCCATCCGAGTCCTGTCACAGGGCAGATCAAGAAATACAGGACTCGGTCGGGAGCTTTCGATTTATCTGCCGATGCAGATGCTAAGGTCTGTTTTTCCTATACGTGGCTATGGTCCCACGAGACCACTCCCTCAACTAGTGAAAGACAAGACAGGATAAATCCTGTATGAGAACACACTACTGGCCAACCCACAATCCTAGCCTTACCGCAACCATAATTAGATAGCAATTATGGTCTTTTGGGTGTTCTCTGCCTTTCCGTACGTACACGCTTGACCAAAGATGGTAGGTAGCCTGACGAAATGCTATCTAGGGCACGACCGTGTATCGTCGACTATCCCCTATCCATCCCCGTCTTTAGGTCGCTCGTATAGCAACCAAGGCATACTCTTGGTTCTTCTAACGCAGACCTTAACCTCTCATGAGCCTAGTATGATCACCTGGCAGCTCACAGAGGGATACCAAGAATATCCTCACGTTCCCCGAAGCCGCTGCTTCGTTACCCAGTTCGCTGGAGCCTTTATCTAAATCAGATAACTTGCTCCTACTCGTGTGCTTAAATGATGACCTACCGTATCGGGTTACTCATCCAATCTATGAACTGGTCCAAAATTCCTTGACTAAGAATTATTACTTAGCTATTCTCTAACTAAGGTTTACCCCTTAGCTTATTCCCGTTATTCTTGTTAATTACGGTTATCCACCTAATTCTCTGAACTAGGGTTTATATAATGGATTAAGTGTCACTTAAGTTCATGACTTAATCCCGTCTACAAATCATGTCAAAATTGGCTAAGTAACCAAGTCCAAGACTTAACCCTACAAACCATGTTCAGGTTGGTTAAGTATGTATTAACTTGACCCTATCAAATTACTGAGTCAAATTGGTCAAGTGTATTCAAACGATTCGTGACTTAGCCTTATCATGTTATCACGTTAGATTGGTTAAGTATTGGTTAACTTAACCTTATCAAATAACCGAGTTGGAGTGTTTAAGTATAGGTTAATCACTTCAAAATTACCGAGTTAGATTGGTTAAGTGTTGGTTAACTTAACCACTTCAAAATCACCGAATTGGATGGGTTAAGTCTAGGTTAACTTAACCACATCCCCTAACTGTATTATACGGTTAAGTGTAATTAGGAAAGCTTAATTAACCGTATCAAATTCACGTGTTGGTTTGGTTAAGTGTTGGTTAACTTAACCCCGTCCACTAGTCATATAAAAATGGTTAAGTGTCATTAGGCAAATCAAGTTACTTAACCTACCCAACCTTGTCATGTTTTGTTAAGTATCGTTAGCCTAATAAAATTTCTTAACCCATTTGTCCATGTCATATTTGGTTAAGAGTCATTAATCAAATTAACTTAACCCTATTATGTGGCATTAATTAATTCAATGTACCTTAACCTCTCACATTAGACTTTGTTGCGGTTACTAGTTAAGCCGGTTGGTTCCGGGTAGATTTCCACCACAACTTGGTCTAACCTCGGGTTCAAGGTACAACACGACCAACTTCTCACATTGGGTCCTATTGTTTGTAGCAACTAGTTAAGCCGGTTGGTCCCGGGTAGATTTCCGCTACAAACTCAACCCAACCTCGAGTTGGCCACACTTATATTATCTAAGTGTCAGGTCCATTATGTTTCCAACACATATTACAAGTTTTCAAGAATTTGGGTAGACCTAACTTAATAGGTAAATTCCCAATTCCATATTTTCAAGCATACTTACATGTCAACTTCCATGTTATATTTCAAGTCATGTTTTTAAGTTATAATTTCATGTCATTAGAAATTACTCATAACATAACCCAACGCTTTTAAACTCGCATATACGTTCACAACAACGTAATGGATTAAAAGAAGAGACTTGGCAAAGGCATGACAAAAACGGATATTAAGCCACAAGTTAATCATGGTGGCAAATGAGGCACAAATGTGTTCATTAACTTGCATGTTACATTCTTAAGCCTCAAAAACATGCATAAACCCAAACTTGGCACATAAGCGAATCATGGTGACAAAAGACATGGAATGATGACTAGTAACTCGCATATATCATCATATAAGGGTTATGACTTCATATGCAAGTTGACATAAAGGTTATGAGGGTTCTCATGTTGCATAATGCAACATTTCAACATAAAGGTTGTAGCTTTTAGCCCACAAGATCAAGATAATGACTTCATAAACTTGCATGACATGATAGCATGTATCATACTTAATGATCAAACCCAAACTTGCAACATGAACATTTAACTTCATAGTTAATATCTAAGAGTAGGGAAAGGGCTTACATTGCTATGAAGGCACAAATCGATTAAATTAAAGATTGAGACAAAGCCTATGCATGCCATCATCCAAAAACCCAAAGATGAAAGCTCCAAATCAATAAAAACCCCATCTTGATGAACAAAGATCAAATCTTTAGCCTTGAAATCAACTTGAGAAGCTCTCATACTAACATAGAGACTCTCTAACACTCACATGATCATGAAACCTCTCATAGAAATGAAGATAGAAACTTTGGGCAAGAGGATGGAGGCTAGGATTTTGAGTGGAGGCCATGAGAGGAGCAATTTTGGCATAGTTTAATTGCATGAATGAATAATGAGGATTTTAGGAGAGGGTTAGGGGCTTATTTATAGAGATTAGGATTAGTTAGGACCCTTAGATTAACCCTAGGATCAACCTGAACCATCAGATTTCGAACCAGGCCCAAAAACCTAGCCAAAACAGAAAACAGGTGCACCAGGCAAAACTGCCCGGCTACCATAAGTCGACACCCAAGTCGACAGGGCTGTCGACTTGGGTCATGCCATGTCGACTCCCAAGTCGACAGCCCTGTCGACTTGGGGTGGCTGGCGGGAATTTTCCCTCCTAGCCTTCTAGGCCAAATTTTCGAAATTAGAACTCGTTTTTGAACTTGAATTTTCTGAAAACTTCGTCGGACCATAACTTGGTCATACGGACTCCGATTCTCGAAAACTCAGACTCTATTTCGCGTATTTTTCCGAGACGAACGCAATGGCATAGCCCGTTTTACTTGATTCAGAATTTAAAATTAAATTCTGCCTTGATTCTCATCTTAACATGTTATCGAAATACGGGTTGTTACATTCTCCCCACCTTTTAGGATTTCGTCCCCGAAATCTCCAAGTTAGGAAGAACATATCCTACCATCCATCATTCATCTACTCAAAACATCATCCACAAGCAACCATTGTCCTTAGATGATTTCTAATGCTGTATGAATATATGCAAAACGTGTGTGTACATGTTCCTTAGCTAATGCTAATGATCAGGCCTGAATAATCTTTCTAATGCAAAATATGTATAGTGCCATGAATCCAACATGTATGCAAATAGTCCTAGTCATATAGATACTATATGCGTGCACAATCATTCATTCATATGCAACAACCGCATGATAATACTTTCGATTTCATCCATAAACAAGTATAAATACTCGTGCATATACAATATGAAATGTGACCGAGTCGAGCTAATATCTAATGTGTATTCGCGCATCCACGAGCAACCACTTGCAACCATATCAATCATAACATGTTTCAAATACATGTTTACATCCATAGGGTTCTACCTAGGATTCCCTGAAACAGGGTCGAGAAGATAAACAAGACAAACTCCTTACGGGGTTTGTAACAGAAAATAGGACCGAGAGGATGTCCACAAAAGATAGCCTACAAGTAAGCTCTACAGAAAACAGGGATCAAGGATATACTCCCAAAAAGAGATATCATGCGCGTATCTAGTCTTTGACCATCAAAGTCGTATTTCCTTGAGCTTAATTCCATTGTGCCTTGACCGTCTTTTAACTTCTCGATTTCGTAGCTTCTTATTTCCTGTTTCCATAACATGAGCTGGAACTCATTTCTTCGTCGCCTCTCGTTCCACTTGCACTTATCCTTTTTCTAGGATACTTGGCGCAAACATGACTGCGTACTCATGATCTCATGCAAGCTTTCCAAAATTCACTAGTGAATCTTGGATCTCGTTTATATACTATAAGGTATTCCATGTATAAGAACTTTCTCTTGAAAGTAAACAGATGTCAACCAGGTTATCAAGCGCACTTACTAGGGTGATCTCTATAACCCATGCATAAATGAAGTAAACCATCCGTCTTATCGGCGAACACCACTCGATCGGGCTTCAAATTTCCAATGAAGGCATCAAGGGATTCTAAGTAACTAGTCATGACAGAACCTCAAAAAGGTTACACGATACTTCGAGGGTATTACCAAGGCTAGTCAAAAGGTCTAACTACCCTCCTATCAAAACCGAGAGTGGCACCCCCTACTGGATAACCACTTCATCCCTAGAATCCATCCATAGCTTATAAACATAAGCATTATTTCCAAACTCAACACTTGGCATAGACATTCTCAAATCCAAACAAGTCATGTATAAATGGACTGATTCTCCAATAGGACTTTGAGACAAAAATGGGATTCTCTATTACGCTAGTACTTAAGGTGCAGAGACTCAACTATCGAAGCAGACTTAAATGATACGAAAAACGAAGTCCTAACGGGATGATAGAGAAGAAAAGCTAAACCTTTAACAAGATCGTTACCCTCCTTCCGAGGTACCCTAGAAATGAGAGCATACTATTGCCCTCCCGATGATCTTGTCCTTGTCCCATAATACTTAACTATCCGCCCCGTTTTACCGTGCCAAAGGTACTCTCTCGTCATGGGTTTCATTGTTCATCTTTCTCCCACCTTTGAGGACTAAGCCATACCAACAAGTTGCTCATCCTTAAGCTCGTATCCTTTATCCTCTTTCTCACTATCCTTTCTTATAACGCGGCCACTGGTCTCTCGAGAACCACCTCCATCGTATGGAAAGCACTTTCATAGATAGAAAAGACTAGTCGTAGTTAAAACCACTGTGACTACAGATGGAGGAAAGAAAGGAAAAGAGATTCAATTAAGGAAACAAGGATAGTGCTAATGGCCTTTGGGGAATAGCCTTTTTCTTTTAAAAGAAAATTTTCTTGAAAAATGCTTCTTTGTAAACGATTTTCAAATAGTTTTCAGAAGGTCTTTAAAAACTTTTGCCCAGTCTGGTAACCTTCTGCTCTGATACCACGTGTAACACCCCGCCTCCGCTAGGGTCACTCGCAAAGGAATGCACTAGCTTTAGAGGGGCATTATTGGTAAACATGCACAGAAATATCACAAGACAGAACATATAAAATAGCGGAAGTAAAATCAAACTTTCATAACATGAATAAATAAGGTCTAAAGCCTTTTACATCAGAGTACATCAAAACCTGTCTTGCAATAGTAAAGAAGCATAAAGACATTTTCGAAAATTATTCCCCAAGTAAAACAGTAAAGTAGCCATAGCCAAGAAAAGTCAAAGCCATCCATGATGACCTTCAAGCAGAAGAAGTCCGAATTAAACAACAGTATTTCCTCCCTGTAACCTGGGGGGAGGGGGGGGGGGAAATGGAAGACAAGAAGCGAAACAAAACGGGTCAGTCAAAAAGACTGAGTAAGCCCTATCTACTATCAGCATAAAAACTAGTAAAGTTAACTGACATGAGAAACTGAGATGAACATAAGCATGATGACAAGATAGATAAGCTAAATCAAAATAACAGGATGAACTACTGAACTCAGATAAACTAAGGTGTCATGATAAATTACGATGTCAAGATAAAACTAGGTATCCCATCATCAGGTTCCTATCAAGTATAATATCCCCAAGATATCTATCACGTATAACGTCCCATGGTATCTATCCTATATTTTAGCTCTGCACCTACCATACTAGTATCCCCACCGTATTATGTGTTAACCATGGATGGCCCTTACTCAAAAGTCATGTAATGGTTCATGTCAACCTAATATATCACATTTATAGGTTACTCAACTCGTATGTTTCTTTCCATGTAAATGTTCAGTTCCTTGCCATAGACCGTACGGGCTTTCCCATGAGGTTCTATACAACTCCAATGTAATTCCATGATCCTTAAGCTCGTTTGGACTGTTACCCTAGACCTAGCTAGGCTTTCCCAACATGAATCATCGTTTGTGCAACTAGGACTTATGCCACCTAGGACCACTAGTGATTATGCTTACCTATTGCACGTTTTCATATTTCGGTTTAGGTTCAACCACCCAGGGCCACTAGGAATTACGCTAACCGTCAACCGCGCCCTTTTTCCCACGCATTCATCGTGAATCGTTTTTCCATGACTGTATGCACATGTATCACATCGTGCCATCCGAGTCCTGTCACAGGGCAGATCAAGAAATACAGGACTCGGTCGGGAGCTTTCGATTTATCTGCCGATGCAGATGCTAAGGTCTGTTTTTCCTATACGTGGCTATGGTCCCACGAGACCACTCCCTCAACTAGTGAAAGACAAGACAGGATAAATCCTGTATGAGAACACACTACTGGCCAACCCACAATCCTAGCCTTACCGCAACCATAATTAGATAGCAATTATGGTCTTTTGGGTGTTCTCTGCCTTTCCGTACGTACACGCTTGACCAAAGATGGTAGGTAGCCTGACGAAATGCTATCTAGGGTACGACCGTGTATCGTCGACTATCCCCTATCCATCCCCGTCTTTAGGTCGCTCGTATAGCAACCAAGGCATACTCTTGGTTCTTCTAACGCAGACCTTAACCTCTCATGAGCCTAGTATGATCACCTGACAGCTCACAGAGGGATACCAAGAATATCCTCACGTTCCCCGAAGCCGCTGCTTCGTTACCCAGTTCGCTGGAGCCTTTATCTAAATCAGATAACTTGCTCCTACTCGTGTGCTTAAACGATGACCTACCGTATCGGGTTACTCATCCAATCTATGAACTGGTCCAAAATTCCTTGACTAAGAATTATTACTTAGCTATTCTCCAACTAAGGTTTACCCCTTAGCTTATTCCCGTTATTCTTGTTAATTACGGTTATCCACCTAATTCTCTGAACTAGGGTTTATATAATGGATTAAGTGTCACTTAAGTTCATGACTTAATCCCATCTACAAATCATGTCAAAATTGGCTAAGTATCCAAGTCCAAGACTTAACCCTACAAACCATGTTCAGGTTGGTTAAGTATGTATTAACTTGACCCTATCAAATTACTGAGTCAAATTGGTCAAGTGTATTCAAACGATTCGTGACTTAGCCTTATCATGTTATCACGTTAGATTGGTTAAGTATTGGTTAACTTATCCTTATCAAATAACCGAGTTGGAGTGTTTAAGTATAGGTTACTTAATCACTTCAAAATTACCGAGTTAGGTTGGTTAAGTGTTGGTTAACTTAACCACTTCAAAATCACCGAATTGGATGGGTTAAGTCTAGGTTAACTTAACCACATCCCCTAACTGTATTATACGGTTAAGTGTAATTAGGAAAGCTTAATTAACCGTATCAAATTCACGTGTTGGTTTGGTTAAGTGTTGGTTAACTTAACCCCGTCCACTAGTCGTATAAAAATGGTTAAGTGTCATTAGGCAAATCAAGTTACTTAACCTACCCAACCTTGTCATGTTTTGTTAAGTATCGTTAGCCTAATCAAATTACTTAACCCATTTGTCCATGTCATATTTGGTTAAGAGTCATTAATCAAATTAACTTAACCCTATTATGTGGCATTAATTAATTCAATGTACCTTAACCTCTCACATTAGACTTTGTTGCGGTTACTAGTTAAGCCGGTTGGTTCCGGGTAGATTTCCACCACAACTTGGTCTAACCTCGGGTTCAAGGTACAACATGACCAACTTCTCACATTGGGTCCTATTGTTTGTAGCAACTAGTTAAGCCGGTTGGTCCCGGGTAGATTTCCGCTACAAACTCAACCCAACCTCGAGTTGGCCACACTTATATTATCTAAGTGTCAGGTCCATTATGTTTCCAACACATATTACAAGTTTTCAAGAATTTGGGTAGACCTAACTTAATAGGTAAATTCCCAATTCCATATTTTCAAGCATACTTACATGTCAACTTCCATGTTATATTTCAAGTCATGTTTTTAAGTTATAATTTCATGTCATTAGAAATTACTCATAACATAACCCAACGCTTTTAAACTCGCATATACGTTCGCAACAACGTAATGGATTAAAAGAAGAGACTTGGCAAAGGCATGACAAAAACGGATATTAAGCCACAAGTTAATCATGGTGGAAAATGAGGCACAAATGTGTTCATTAACTTGCATGTTACATTCTTAAGCCTCAAAAACATGCATAAACCCAAACTTGGCACATAAGCGAATCATGGTGACAAAAGACATGGAATGATGACTAGTAACTCGCATATATCATCATAAGGGTTATGACTTCATATGCAAGTTGACATAAAGGTTATGAGGGTTCTCATGTTGCATAATGCAACATTTCAACATAAAGGTTGTAGCTTTTAGCCCACAAGATCAAGATAATGACTTCATAAACTTGCATGACATGATAGCATGTATCATACTTAATGATCAAACCCAAACTTGCAACATGAACATTTAACTTCATAGTTAATATCTAAGAGTAGGGAAAGGGCTTACATTGCTATGAAGGCACAAATCGATTAAATTAAAGATTGAGACAAATCCTATGCATGCCATCATCCAAAAACCCAAAGATGAAAGCTCCAAATCAATAAAAACCCCATCTTGATGAACAAAGATCAAAGCTTTAGCCTTGAAATCAACTTGAGAAGCTCTCATACTAACATAGAGACTCTCTAACACTCACATGATCATGAAACCTCTCATAGAAATGAAGATAGAAACTTTGGGCAAGAGGATGGAGGCTAGGGTTTTGAGTGGAGGCCATGAGAGGAGCAATTTTGGCATAGTTTAGTTGCATGAATGAATAATGAGGATTTTAGGAGAGGGTTAGGGGCTTATTTATAGAGATTAGGATTAGTTAGGACCCTTAGATTAACCCTAGGATCAACCTGAACCATCAGATTTCGAACCAGGCCCAAAAACCTAGCCAAAACAGAAAACAGGTGCACCAGGCAAAACTGCCCGGCTACCATAAGTCGACACCCAAGTCGACAGGGCTGTCGACTTGGGTCATGCCATGTCGACTCTCAAGTCGACAGCCCTGTCGACTTGGGGCTGTTGACTTGGGTCATGCCATGTCGACTCCCTAGTCGACAGCCCTGTCGACTTGGGGTGGCTGGCGGGAATTTTCCCTCCTAGCCTTCTAGGCCAAATTTTCGAAATTAGAACTCCTTTTTGAACTTGAATTTTCTGAAAACTTCGTCGGACCATAACTTGGTCATACGGACTCCGATTCTCGAAAACTCAGACTCTATTTCGCGTATTTTTCCGAGACGAACGCAATGGCATAGCCCGTTTTACTTGATTCAGAATCTAAAATTAAATTCTGCCTTGATTCTCGTCTTAACATGTTATCGAAATACGGGTTGTTACAGTTGCTATGACGGTTTGGTATGATTTGTGATTGATTAGAATAGTTAGAATGGTCGAAAACGTCGTCGAGAGGCGTATAAACTATCGCTGGAAGTTACAGGAGAATGCAGGAAACCAGATCGGATCGTATAGCCCGACCCGACCCGATCGTGGTTAGTCCCTCCGAACCGAACCACCTAGAGTCCTCCGACCCGATCTGCTAGAAGCATCCCCGACCCGATCTGTCAACGTGGTATGGCGACACGACTTGGAGACTACGACCCGACCCGATGTGCTCTGATGGAGGCCGATCCGATCCATCATCATATGAATGCCTCCGATCCGATCCGAAGAAGCTTGGCACGAATCGATCCAGTGGGGGATACTGAAGGCCGATCCGAACCGATAGAGAAGAAGAACTGAGGATCCGAACCGATCCGGTGATGACCAATAACCCGAGATGCAAAGGTAGTCCAAATGGAAGTTAGAGCCCAGGATCTAGTTGGGGACCAATGAGTTCACTTCATGATTGGGCTTTGCTGCGGGATGTGTGCTAAGGAGTTGTCGACGTTCATAACTTCGATTCACCACCGAAATGGAATGACGGGCTACGTATCAGTGCAGTAGAGTCATCATGACTCGAGGGGCAAAGTGATCATAGTAAGACTATGAGCCAGTGCAGTGGAGTCATTATGACTCCATGGGGCAGAGTGGACATAGTAAAGGATTAGTAAGGCTATGAGCCAGTGCAGTGGGGTATGTACTACTCCATGGGGCAAAGTGGACATAGTGAAGGATTAGTGGCTGTGGATCAGTGCAATGAAGCCGTTGTGACTTCATGGGGCAGAGTGATCATAGCAAAGTATTGGGTGATCGAAGTGGTGAATATCGTATGCTTTACGCACTGAGTGAGAGATGAGAGGATGGTTGCTATGCTTGATTGTTTGCCATCACCATGACATGCACACCCCCACCCCCGTATGCTTGTACACCATATGTTAGTGGCACCTTAGAGTGTTGTACAGTATGTAGTGCTAACTCTTTGGTTGCAGGTCCAGGTATGGTTTAGTATATCTTTTATTGTTCTGTTTAGCTGCTTATCGCTCACACCAGACTTTTGTCTAACCCAGAGTTTTATGTCTCTTTTTATTACTCTAGGTGCTCCTAAACGAGCAGACTAGAGATAGGTTAGCCAGTGATGCACGAGTAGCTGATTCGGAGGCGAGCAGAAGGCTTCCATGTATGATATATATAGATATTCTCCCTGTGTCGTTGGTAATCACTACTTGGGCATTAGTAGTGTACCTCCCTTATCTTGCTTTTACCTTTAGAGACAGTTTGAAAAGTTGTAATAATGATGATGTGGGACATAAGCTGTATTTGGATTTTACGCTGCTATGATAGTTTGTTTCCATCTTATGCACTGTCTCACCTGTTTTATGTCAAGTATGTTGTTATTATATTTTGTTCTATGTGCTGTGAGATATTCTACAGGTTCCTTGTTGATTCTTCGTCTTCTTTCTTTCCTCCTGACGACCGTTCCGTGCTAACTGGACATGTGTACAGCGCACTTTTGGAGTAATTGTCGGTTGGTGCGGGGCGGGCCGTCACAAGTACATCCGAACAACTACCACTTTAACCCTTTACTGGGAGCTAACCAATGCTGGGCATCAGTAGTTATCCTTTCAATGTATAGATCGCCGGTCATCAATCGCCATCTTCAATATCTTCGATTTAAATCGTCGTATAATCATTTGAAATGAGATTGAACTCGGTCTTTTCAAATGATTCTTGCATATATATATATATATATATTTTAAAAACATTTCATATCGCTAATAGTATTTAATAACGATTTATTGCTATTTTTATATATATAAAAATAGCTAAATTAATTTAATGACGCTTCGGGTCAATAGGTAGCCCTGGCGCTGTTTTTATCAAAATTTGATTTACACTTATTTGGAAATCTAACCGTTGGATTTTAAAAAAATTTATATTGATGGAAATATCTTCCCAAAGCGGTCCTAACGGTTTCAGTTTTGGGAAAATTCGACGGTTGGAACTTTCGGTATAGCCGTTTAAAGTTACGATTTCGAAAAGCGAACTTCCGCGCGCGATTTGTTTAATTTTAATTTATATATATAATTATATAAATATAAACCATTTGACGATTCCACTAACGTTTTTAATATGCTAAATAAAAGAATGTTTTTGTTGGCACATCATATCTACATATTGTCAAACAAAATATATTTTGTTTACATGAAAATTGAACCAATGATAAGTTAACTTTGCATATAAATCCTAATATATGCAATGTAAATATAAATGTCATTTTACTATGCATATAAATTCTAATATATGCATTGCAAATAAAAATGTAGTTTAACAATGCATATAAGTTCTAATATATGCAATGTGAATATAAATGTAATATTAACAACGCATATAAATGTAATTTTAGCAACGCATATAGATTCTAATAAATGTAATGTAAATATAAATGTAATTTTAACAATATTTCCAATAGTCAAACTTTACATTAAAAGTTATGATTTTGATGTTTCAACACTCTTATTCAAATATGAACCATTTTTATATGAATCATTCTTTTATAAAAATGATATTTTCAATGTTAACATGCCTCTGTTTTTAAAAAATGAACATTTTCTAATGATTGATTTGTTTCATTGAAAACAAAGTTTTCAGTGTAAACATGTTTTATTTTTACAACATGCATATTTTTCCAGCTTCTATTATTACATTAAAAGTGAAATTTTAATGTAAAACATGTTTCATTTTAAAACATGAATCTTTTTCTATATTCCTATTTATTACATTAAAGTGATTTTTTTTAATGTAAATCATGTTTTTATTTTAAAACATGAATCTTTTCACTAAATTCTAACATTACATTAAAACATATATTTTTAACGTAATCATGTTTTGATTATAAAACATGTACACTTTTCTTATTTTTAACATTACATTAAAAACGTATATTTTTAATGAAATCATGTTTTGATTTTAAAACATGAACACCTTTCTTACTTTTAACATTACATTAAAAATGTATATTTTAATGAAATCATGCTTTGATTTTAAAACATGAACACCTTTTTTACTTTTAACATTACATTAAAAATTTATATTTTTAATGAAATCATGTTTTGATTTTAAAACATGTACAATTTTCTTATTTTTAACATTACCTTAAAAATGTGTATTTTAATGAAATCATGTTTTGATTTTAAAACATATACAATTTTCTTATTTTTAACATTACATTAAAAATGTATATTTTTAATGAAATCATGTTTTGATTTTAAAACATGTACAATTTTCTTATTATTAACATTACATTAAAAATGTATGTTTTAATGAAATCATGTTTTGATTTTAAAACATGTACAATTTTCTTATTTTTAACATTACATTAAAAATGTATATTTTTAATGAAATCATGTTCTTATTTTAAAACCTGTACATTTTCTATTTTTTTATTCTTGACATTTAAAATGTTAATGAAATCATATTTTTACTCAAAACATATATATTTTCTATTTTTCTATTCTTGACATTAAAAATGTAAAATTTTAATTAAATCACGCTTTAACTCAAAACATGTATATTTTCTATTTTTATGCTAATTCCATAAAATGATAGAAATTTATATTTCATTTTTGTTGAATAGTCTAATTCAACAAAATGACAAAATTTGATATTTCATTTTGATTGAATATTCTGGCTCAATCAAATAACAAAAATGTATATTTTATTTTGATTGATAATTCTAATTAAATCCAACAACAAAGGTGATATTTATTTTGATTGAAAATTCTAATTCAATCAAACAACAAAAGTGATATTTATTTTGATTGAAAATTCTAATTCAATCAAACAACAAAATTGACATTTATTTTGATTGAAAATTCTAATTCAATCAAACAACAAAAGTGATATTTATTTTGATTGAAAATTTTAATTCAATCAAACAACAAAAGAGATATTAATTTTGATTGAAAATTCTAATTCAATGAAGAAAATTCTAATTCAATCAAAGTGGCAAAATGTATGATACATTTTTATTGCAAATTTAATTCCAACCAAACAAAATAAAGGTGATACTCCATTTTTGTTGAATATTTTGATTCAATAAAATAACAACAAAAATGTTTGATTCATTTTTATTGCAAATATAATGCAAATAAAATATAATAAAGGCGATGCTTCATTTTTGTTGAATGTTTTAATTCAACAAAATAACAAAAGTGTTTGATTTATTTTTGTTGCAAATATAATTATAACACAATATCACCCAAACTAATAGATCTATATAACACATCAAATACAGATCAAATCACGTAGCATAGCATGTAGAAATTTACAGCGGATCAATGATAATACAATCATGATTAATTCTAATTATTTAAAAATAAAAATAAAATAGAATTCTCACTGTCATTTGAATCTGAATGATTCAGATCTGCAAATTTGGCCAAAATTTGATCTGCTCAGAATTGGTTCTAGTCAGTCCTGATTGTAGATCTTGGACTCACATTCGTAACGAATCTGAAATCGTTCCGTTTCGAGTTCATATGAGTGAGATATGATTTGTTTTTATATTAATAACATGTAAAATAAATTAACTAAATAATATAATTTAAAATCAACCTTCTTCCTCCTTATCAAACACAGGCCACGAGTTTCAGAATTGGGTTGGAAACTAGGTGTAACGACCTGGATTTTTTGGCTATTTGAATTTGAATATTTAAATTGACCTTAAATATTATATTAGAAATATTAATGAATTATTAATATTGAATTCGTTTATGAACCGACGATCGAACGCTTAATTTATATTTAACATAAAACGAATTCATAACGACGCAGTAGTTCGTAATATGTAGTTTTGAACTTCAACTGAATATACAAAATTCGTTTTAAATTGGAATTCTATGAAATAAGGAACGTTGAGATCTTGTTGATGATTATTTTCTAATAAAAGAAAAAAATTCGAATTTCCAGTTTATAAGTTGCAAGTTATGTCCAATTAAAATTTTAAAATAACTGCTATGGAGATCGTTAATGAACGACAACGTTTATTTAACAAATTTAATAGGAATTTAAATAGATTTTTAGTATCGTTTAAATCGAAGTTCGTACGAACCGTAAACAGAGGGCGTTACACACTAAATAAAGATCATTAGTCATTTTCGTAAAATATCTTTGGTCGTGCCAATAAGAAAAATCTTTTCGTTGGATACTTTCTTGCATGTCCAAATTTTTCCCATTTCTTATGTATCTCAAACAATTTTCAGTTTGCACATCTACTTCTATGTGCCTGACCTCACCGTACTATTTCTTTCCGTTCTGCATGAAAATTTTATTCATATCACATGTCTGTGTCCAAATTCAAGGACAACCGCACATGCCCTCCCTTTCAAAGCCATACCTATGCTGCAAACTTTCATATTTTTTTCCGTGGACCAAAAACACAACCTAGATTGCAACTGAAGTACATTGCACGTGCTTACTCGTGCCCTTGCATTATTTCTTCCTTTCTAAGTACGAGCCTCTGCACACTTTTATTTCTCTCAAATGCACCTATTCTTCAGCCTACCGTGTTTTTCTTTCTTTTCCTATGCGTGTTTTAACAGTGGTGCATGCTTTGATTCGGCTGTATGTTATAGAGAGCTGGGAATTTGAAAACACTGATAACTAGCCTAGTGAAATGAAACGAACGCACATGCTCCTATTTGTGTTTACTGCCAACTAAATAATATTCTTTTTCTTATAATATATTCAATGGCCAAAGCGGTGCATATTTCTATAATATAATATATGAGAATATAATTAACTTCTACACAAGATATTTTGCTTCACTATAGAGAAGCGTATAATGCTTAACATTCGAAACTGTCAAACATCCCAAGGTTAAATTGAATTTGGTTGCTGCAAGTGAAAGTGAGAAAACAAAATAAGACTTCGTGCTTAAGATTAGTACACCCTAAGTCCTGCATGCCTACCATTGTTAACTCAGATCACCCTTTCTCCATCAAACGCAGCCGGTAGACAAGAAAACTCATACAAAGCAACGTCACCCAGCTATCTTAAAAGAGGAGAAAACACAACTGGTGGACATGTTCTAATCCATCACGCACTACTGATGGAAGTGACCAAACACACAGCTACCCACTCTAAATACATGCCTACCAAACCAAATATCTTGATCGCCAAGGTATAGTTGCTATAAATACGAGACCAGTATTCTTCTTTGTTCAGACAAAAAATTGGAAACCTAGTGAATAGAAAAAAAAAAAAAACCATAACCCATATATAAAGCAAAGTACAACCAGCGGCTCCCCTTCATTTTCTAGAGAGATTCGGATGTTGGCCAGAGGGGGAAGGGGTACGACAGGCGGTGGCATCTTGTGGCGACGGCACAGTGCAGCTGCGGAGGAGGTTAACGATGGGGTGATGTTTGGGTTTTTTGTTCAATGGGAGTTGTGCGTACGAAGATGGAGGCAAGGTTGTTCGGCGAAGAGGAAGTATCATTTCAAACATGGATCAGAAAAACAAAAGTGCGATGACTAAAACATAAAGAAAAAGGATGGAACGATGAAATGGAAAGATGGAGAGGAATTGATGCGTAGTGCTCGCATGGGAGGGATGGCGGGTTACAGGGAGTATTCAGAAGTTTGGGGAAGAGCAAGGCATGGACAGTGACTGTGTATGCGTGCAGCGTGCACGTGGAAGCTTCATTGGAGTTCAAACATTCGGGGAAGAAAAACTGTGCAAAGCTAGTAGGGAAAAGTGATGCAAGTGGGAGTTGGGCTTGAGACATGGGCTGGGTTTCTTAAACAACGAACTAGAGGAAGGAAGAACAGGAAAAGGAGAATACACAGAGGCTGGGTATTTGAATAGCAGAAGGATGGATTGTAGGATGGTGGTAGCCATTAGATGGAGCGATGGTGTAACGACCCGGATTCCGCCCGACCCCAATCGATCGCAAGATCGATTAAGACCGTTCAAAACCCGCGTACGTTAACTTTGGGCATACAACACATCAGAACAAAACACAGACTTTTATAACATCAATAATAAATGTTACATCAGAGTACAGAATATATCAGAGTACATCAATAAATAACACAGTGGAAGATACATTTACAATAAATTAAATACATTGCAGCGGAACTAATCTCAGCAGAAGGCCATCAGTAACTGGACCCAACTTCAGACTTCAATCCAGGATCCTGCTTAACTATATCTGCAAAAAGCTACTCAACTGCCCGTATGGAAAGAGGGCACCCGAGTTTGCAAGGTGAAACAAACTACAGGTCAGTCGTGGGACTGGTGTGAGAATTCTATACTTAACTTATCTAATAAATAGGCTAATCACAGGACCACGCCGCTAACGCGGAACGGGTTTACTCCATTGGATTGCCAGTGCATAATTAAAGTAAATCGTCAAATATCACAATGCTTTTTAGAAAAAAAAGAAACCATTATAAGACCCAAGTCCCATCACACAATGCAACGCAAACCAGAGGATAGGGTTTTACCTTATAATGGTCAAAAGATGCTTGATACGATAAAATGGATTTAATATTAGTGTGTATATATATGGGTATATATATATAATAAACATTTAAATCATAATGTATCAATCATAGACGGCATAGTACCCCATCCTATTATGCCGCCAAACTAGTTCTACAATCAAAACCGCAAGGTCGTATTGGATTTCCATCATGAGTCGAGGCTAGGGGCAAGCTCCTCTCCGATTCGAGACACTCTAGCAAATGCCTTAGGATCCTCCGTAGTGAACCCTTGGATGCGGTAGGGCCGGTCCCCGCCTATCGGCAGTGGATTGGTTATGCCTGAACACACGCTTCCTGGTTCCTTTGAACCTATAATATGACCACTATCGGCCTATAAAAATCCGAGGCACCTCAAAATCCATCATCCACATAAGTAAAATGTCAGGGCTGGTAGGTCACTGACACCACTCTAGCTAGAAAGAAACGTGTGCACTCCCTACGGTCCATATCCCGTTTTTGACTCATACCGGGGTGTGAGGCTCGCGAAGTCACGATATACACAAAGCTATGCCGTAATAGGCTATGCTTTGATCATTCCACAAGGCCCTGCTTTTCAACAAAATCCTTGATCAATTTGCATCTTGGCGTGCCACATTGTCAGACCCTACCATATTATTGATCATCTACCAATATATATATATATATATATAACCTCTAAGCTCATACGACTTAGAGAAGGGTGATAAGTAAAGAATAAATTCTTCACCACCAAACATAAATATATAATCAGTAGTGTTCAACAAATACAGTTGAAAGGAATACAATGTCAGACACGCAACCCATTTACAAGTCCGCTCTGGGTCTGAGCAAAACATCGTGTCCGTCGATCTCCAAATGCGTTTGGACGATCATTACCAAATACCTTGCCTTGGAAGGCCAATCCCAATTAGAAATACCAGTCATCATCATCCCAACGATGTGAAAACCTTCGGTCTTCAATCACCGTCTTCGTCTTCGACTCTTGATCGTCGTGATGATTATTCAGAATGGGTTAAACCCGGTCTTTCTGAATAACTTGCGTAATTTGGGATTAAAAACAAATATTGGAAAATCACACATTTCGTCACATCCCAACTCAGAATATTCTTTTAATAAGATATTCGTTTTAGAAGATTCTCAACAATTTTATCAAAGATAAATTTTTAAATAAAATCTATAAATCAATTTCTAAAATTATGGAATTCCACAGAAATTCAATCAATACATAATCGATATAGATTTCTGTATCAGACTAATAATATAAATGGAATAACAGCAAAGCCTCTCAAATTCCATATATAATATCGGTCTTCTTTTACAGAAGCCCATTTCGATAATTACCAATCGAATTTCCACTAAATTCCAATTTAATATATTAGTTGAAAAATTTGATTTATAGAAAATGTCTTTTCAAATCTATAAAATAGATTCATAAATTCCAAATAATAATTTCAATGTAAATTGGATTAAAGGACAAATGTCGTTTAAAACATCGTCCACGATAAATCCACTTCACATCTCACTTTATTTCATATCACCAAATATAATTGCAAATGCTAGTAACCCTTTAAAAACATATTTTAAAATAATCATAAAAATATTCTTTATATAGAGACTCCAAACGAAAGGTATTCTTTATTTTACAAATCTTTATCTTCTACAAATATTCCTTGTTTTAACATATACTTAATTAACAATCTATATTTCGAAAATTTATATATATTATATAAAAAGGATTTCCAATGTAAAAATAGTCTTATTTAAAAGAACACTTGAATCGAAATGCGACTTAAACATTTACCATATAATTTGGATTATATCGATTTCACACACATCATCAAATCATCCATTTACATCCAAAGTGTAAATTCCACTGTGTAAGCGTTAAAGTTAAATAATAACGCTCATCACAGCCTGTCGATCTAACGATCAACATACAATTAAATATTGGGATTAGTGTATGTAAATTTTCGTCCCAACACCCGTGTGGGGTTTTCAACCAACAACAGTTCATAAAAATAAACAAATAATTGGTAAATGGATTTAACCAATTTCAGTTTTGCTAACAAGTTGATGATAATAATCAAACATGTTATTTATTCCTAATGTCGAATAAAAAATGTATTTTACTCAAATAATTTCCCTATACATTCCTAATGTATGTATTTGACCAATAATATCATCCTTATTTTAGAATATAAATTATAATATAGACTGCAAGTAAAAAGTGATTTTTATGTATTTGCCTATAAATTCAATTGTATAATATGCAATTTAAAATGGTTAGTATCATTGCATATAAATTTCATTGCTCATTATGCAAATAAAAATGATTATTCTATTTGCGTAAAAGTTTAGTTTCAACCAAAAATGTATATAAGCGATATAGGCATTTTGTTGACAATCCTATTTCAACAAAGTGATTATAAAGTCGTAATTTTATTTTGTCAACAATTCTAGCTTAACAAAATAAAAAGCAATGACTCATATTCTAAGCTCTTCTATTTTATTGCATATTAACATGTCAATAAAAATACTACCTTTAATTCTACTATTCTTATTGCATGTAGAATGCCAATAAAAGTACTACCTTTTTTATTTTCACCTTTTATTGTATATAAAATGACAATAAAAATGTACCTCTTAAATTTTAACACTATTTCATTTTAACTAGTTGAAAATAAAGGTGAAATCCTTTATTTCAATTCTAATCTTTATAACTAATTTAAGAATAAAATGGAATCTTTTTTTTACATTGGAATCGTAAATAAAAATGCAACCCGTTAATCTATTCTTTTATTTTCATCTAGAATGCAAATAAATTATACCCTTTTTACTCCATGTATTTATTTACATTAAAAATGTAAATAAAGATATCACTATTAAATCTTTGTTTTATTTGCATCAAGAAATGCCGATAAAAATACAACTCTTTACTGAATGTAGAATGACAATAGAAATGTGGTTTTAAAATCTATTCTTAATATTTTAATCACTTTGGAAATAAAAACATAATTTCCAAATTCTAAACTTTTTATTGAAATCTAACTTATTAAATAAAATAACCTTACAATTAAAAAGTAATATTAATTTCCTACCACTTTTGTTGTAAACAATTTTACCTTATAAATGCAAGTTTTAATATCTAATCTTTTTAATAAAAGAAAATTACAACAAAATGTAATCCTACATTTCTATTTCTCTAATGTGACAAAAAATGTAAACATAATCTTTTTCTAAAATGGTATTTCATGAAAAATGAAATTTTAAATGTCCTATCTTTTATTTGAACAAATTATCAATAAAAATATTAAATCTTTTCATTGTAACAATTTGTCAATAAAAACGTTATCTATTGAATCACATCTTTTTATTGTAATTCTTTTGACAATAAAAGCAAATCTTTTTATTTTAACTATTACATGAAGATATAGCTTTTAAAAAAATAAAATCTTTAATGCCTATTCTTTTATTGTAATGATTTACAATAAAAATAATAACCTCTATTTCAGTTTCTTTTATTTACAAATAAAATGTAAATAAAAATGTGTGTACAAATTTTGTCCTTTTATTTACACATGTAATGTACATCAAAAATATATAAAACAATTTTGTCTCTTTTCATTTACACATGGAAAGTAAATAAAAATATAATAAACAATTTTGCCTTTTTATTTACACATGGAAAGTAAATAAAAATATAATAAACAATTTTGTTTTGAAAGGTTTGTTTGCATTGTAAATGCAAAACAAAGAAAGCAAGTTTATTTTTACATTATAAAATATAAATAAAAAGGTAAATTTTATTCTCAAGTTATATTTACATTATGAAATGTAAATAAAAAGGTAAATTTTAGTTTCAAGTCATGTTTACATTATAAAATGTAAAAAAAAAAGTAAGTTTTGTTTTCAAGTGATATTTACGTTATAAAATATAAATAAAAAAAAAGTAAGTTTTACTTTCATGTTTTATTTGTGTTTTAAGAACACAAATAAAAATATAATTTTTTTCTAACAATCTTTATTCTAACACTTTGTTCGCGTTAAGGGATGCAAACAAAGTATAATTCTCTTTTATTTTAAACATTTTGTTCGCATCGAGGAACGCAAACAAAATATAATCTTTTTACTCTTCTATAATTTTGTTCGCATCGAGGGATGCAAACAAAATAAAATCTTTTTATTCTTTTGTAATTGAAAATTTGATCAACTCAAATCTAAACAAAGTAATGACATATAAATGGTGACAACCATATTCTTTTATTTTGAATTGACAAGTAAATCAATTCAAATCTAAACAAGGTTATAACATAGAATAAGTGACAATCACATGGATCTATACTATTCAATACAAACACAGAATCATCCATTACCAATACCAAACAGATCTGAAACGTAATCATAGATATATTACATCGCAATTTAAATAATTTAATTTATTATTAATTTTAAATAAAGAATCTCACATTGATTTTTGTTGAAAATTTGACTATCTCAGAATCAACTCTAGTCTGCGCCATCGCGAAGCTCTCGGAAAGACGAGTCCAACGCAACTGACGGTTCGTAAAATGGACCTTGTATGAAAGAGTTATGGATTTTTAAAGATTGGAAAATTAAAATATTAAAATAATTAAAATATTAAAATAATTAAAATAATAAAATAAAGAAGTTCCGACTTTCTTCTTCACGTGAAACGACCGACGTCTTAACCCAAAGCCGCTCCTCCAAGGCTTCTGCAGGCATCAAATCCGAGCCATCGACCTCCGATCAAATGTCACCACCACGACTGCCTTGCCAAGAGCCACCACCACCCTAAAACTCGTCGAACTCGGCCATCTCTAGGACCCGCAAACCACCAAAAACCGCAGCCCCTTCTCGGCCAAAATTCGCAAAATCCGTGAATCAAAACCCGATCTTGACCGTATAGATTTGTAGCTCTCTGAATTCTCTTCGATTTGGTATATCAAACGTCGATTTTCGTTGAACGGATTGAGAGATATAAGCATTTGAAAATCGGATGATTTCAGCCCTACATCTGAAACGGCGGCTGCCATTGAGAATTAGGGTTTCAGCCAATTTTTTTAATATTTTTTTAATATTTAATTTTGAAATTTGTGCCAAAATGGTGGATTTTCGGACTTTCTTCGATTTGGGTCTGCATACTGTCGATCTTAACGTTTTGAGGCCTTCTGAACGCGATGGGCTATGTCCCGGGCTCCAATTCTGATGTCTGTACGTTTTTTTTTCGGTTTTAATTTAAAAATACAATATCTAATAAATAATTTAATTTCTACCGTACATTTAAATATGCCGGGGCCACATACGACCTCAGAAAATTCTAAAAAATATATTTTTAGCTTTCTTATGACGATACGAATCCAACAAAATTATTTTCGTCGAATTCTGAGACTGTTCGAAAAATGGCTATTTTTAAGGCGTTCAAATTTAACTGAAAATAGTCAAAACACATTTTATTTCGCCACGCTCACATATTAATTCGAAAAATTCTAAAAATTGAAACCTAGCTATAATTTGACATTCCGGTTCCAACAAAAGTGGTTTCGTCGAAAACGGAGGTCGTTTGAAAAATGACTATTTTCAAGGCCAATATAATTAATATTAAAAATACATTTTTAAACAAATAATTTTCGAAACTCAAAATATATAAATGTTTACTATTTATCAATGCAGAAACGTCATTCCGAACTCAATGGAAGTGGTTTCGAGTCGAAATTCCTACATATGTGAAAAGTAGCCTTTCGGGCCATATATATTATATAAATTCTACAGCGACCTTTCTAAAAATTGAATTGGCCATAACTTTTGATTTCCGCTATGAAATTTCAATTTTTCAGATTCGTTAGAAAGATATTTTTAAATAGATTCTAATATTTTTGGTTTCACTAAAATCCGTTAAATTTTGCATCATGTACGATCAGTCAAAGTTCAAGTTTGACTTTTCAAACTACTGCGTTATTTCTAATTCCATTTATATTTAAATTAAATTTATTCGTTTTAACTTCGATTAAAATGAATTCTAGCCATTATTATTAATAATAAATTATATTATAACCTCAAAATTCATTAAAATTTTCTAAAATAAATTTTTTAAATTGGTTCAGAATTTGCGGGTTGTTACAAACTCCCCCACTTAAGATCTTTTCGTCCTCGAAAAGGGAATGAAACTAAAGTTGTTTATTTAACTAATTTAATTTTCATTCTTTAATTGTTTAATCATTTATTAGTTGAATTCATATTCAAACAACACAATCATCAATCAATTAGTTGATTAAATTTTCAAAAATATATTACTTTTATATATACAAAATCATATTTTCTAAAATCGAATTATAAATATAATAACAAGTACGTTAATTATGAATTCTTCTTCACTCTGACTCATTCTAGGGCATTGCTAACCCCATCTTTAACGAGTATTCTCATTCTAGGATACTGCTGGTCCTATCTCTAATGAGTATTCCTATTGGATATTACTAATCCAACCTCTGATGAGTCTTCTATTTAATTCTAATGAATTGTACCCCAAAGTTTTGAGCTAACCTGAGCTCTGATACCAGATGTAACGACCCGGATTCCGCCAGACCCTAATCGATCGCAAGATCGATTAAGACCGTTCAAAACCCGCGTACGTTAACTTTGGGCATACAACACATCAGAACAAAAACACAGACTTTTATAACATCAATAATAAATGTTACATCAGAGTACAGAATATATCAGAGTACATCAATAAATAATACAGCGGAAGATACATTTACAATAAATTAAATACATTGCAGCGGAACTAATCTCAGCGGAAGGCCATCAGTAACTGGACCCAACTTCAGACTTCAATCCAGGATCCTGCTTAACTATATCTGCAAAAAGCTACTCAACTGCCCGTGTGGAAAGAGGGCACCCGAGTTTGCAAGGTGAAACAAACTACAGGTCAGTCGTGGGACTGGTGTGAGAATTCTATACTTAACTTATCTAATAAGTAGGCTAATCACAGGACCACGCCGCTAACGCGGAACGGGTTTACTCCATTGGATTGCCAGTGCATAATTAAAGTAAATCGTCAAATATCACAATGCTTTTTAGAAAAAAAAGAAACCATTATAAGACCCAAGTCCCATCACACAATGCAACGCAAACCAGAGGATAGGGTTTTACCTTGTAATGGTCAAAAGATGCTTGATTCGATAAAACGGATTTAATATTAGTGTGTATATATATGGGTATATATATAATAAACATTTAAATCATAATGTATCAATCATAGACGGCATAGTACCCCATCCTACTATGTCGCCATACTAGTTCAACAATCAAAACCGCAAGGTCGTATTGGATTTCCATCATGAGTCGAGGCTAGGGGCAAGCTCCTCTCCGATTCGAGACACTCTAGCAAATGCCTCAGGATCCCCCGCAGTGAACCCTTGGATGCGGTAGGGCTGGTCCCCGCCTATCGGCAGTGGATTGGTTATGCCTGAACACACGCTTCCCGGTTCCTTTGAACCTATAATATGACCACTATCGGCCTATAAAAATCCGAGGCGCCTCAAAATCCATCATCCACATAAGTAAAATGTCAGGGCTGGTAGGTCACTGACACCACTCTAGCTAGAAAGAAACGTGTGCACTCCCTACGGTCCATATCCCGTTTTTGACTCATACCGGGGTGTGAGGCTCGCGAAGTCACGATATACACAAAGTTATGCCGTAATAGGCTATGCTTTGATCATTCCACAAGGCCCTTCTTTTCAACAAAAGCCTTGATCAATTTGCATCTTGGTGTGCCACATTGTCAAACCCTACCATATTATTGATCATCTACCAATATATATAACCTCTAAGCTCATACAACTTAGAGAAGGGTGATAAGCAAAGAATAAATTCTTCACCACCAAAAAGAAATATATAATCAGTAGCGTTCAACTAATACAGTAGAAAGGAATACAATGTCAGACACGCAATCCATTTACAAGTCCGCTCTGGGTCTGAGCGAAACATCGTGTCCGTCGATCTCCAAATGCGTTTGGACGATCACTACCAAATACCTTGCCTTGGAAGGCCAATCCCAATTCAAGATACCAGTCATCATCATCCCAACGATGTGAAAACCTTCGGTCTTCAATCACCGTCTTCGTCTTCGACTCTTGATCGTCGTGATGATTATTCAGAATGGGTTAAACCCGGTCTTTCTGAATAACTTGCGTAATTTGGGATTAAAAACAAATATTGGAAAATCACACATTTCGTCACATCCCAACTCAGAATATTCTTTTAATAAGATATTCGTTCTAGAAGATTCTCATTAATTTTATCAAAGATAAATATTTAAAATAAAATCTATAAATCAATTTCTAAAAATATGGAATTCCACAGATATCCAATCAATACATAATCGATATAGATTTCTGTATCAGACTAATAATATAAATGGAATAACGGCAAAGCCTCTCAAATTCCATATATAATATCGGTCTTCTTTTACAGAAGCCCATTTCGATTATTACCAATCAAATTTCCAGTAAATTCCAATTTATTATATTAGTTGAAAAACTTGATTTATAGAAAATGTCTTTTCAAATCTATAAAATAGATTCATAAATTCCAAATAATAATTTCAATGTAAATTGGATTAAAGGACAAATGTCGTTTAAAACATCGTCCACGATAAATCCACTTCACATCTCACTTTATTTCATATCACCAAATATAATTGCAAATGCTAGTAACCCTTTAAAAACATATTTTAAAATAATCATAAAAATATTCTTTATATAGAGACTCTAAACGAAAGGTATTCTTTATTTTACAAATCTTTATCTTCTACAAATATTCCTTGTTTTAACATATACTTAATTAACAATCTATATTTTGAAAAAATATATATATTATATAAAAAGGATTTCTAATGTAAAAATAGTCTTATTTAAAGAACACTTGAATCGAAATGCGACTCAAACATTTACCATATAATTTGGATTATATGGATTTCACACACATCATCAAATCATCCATTTACATCCAAAGTGTAAATTCCACTGTGTAAACGTTAAAGTTAAATAATAACGCTCATCACAGCCTGTCGATCTAACGATCAACATACAATTAAATATTGGGATTAGTGTATGTAAATTTTCATCCCAACACCCGTGTGGGGTTTTCAACCAACAACAGTTCATAAAAATAAACAAATAATTGGTTAATGGATTTAACCAATTTCAGTTTTGCTAACAAGTTGATGATAATAATCAAACATGTCATTTATTCCTAATGTTGAATAAAAAATGTATTTTACTCAAATAATTTCCCTATACATTCCTAATGTATGTATTTGACCGATAATATCATCCTTATTTTAGAATATAAATTCTAATATAGACTGCAAGTAAAAAGTGATTTTTATGTATTTGCCTATAAATTCAATAGTATAATATGCAATTTAAAATGGTTAGTATCATTGCATATAAATTTCATTGCTCATTATGCAAATAAAAATGATTATTCTATTTGCATAAAAGTTTAGTTTCAACCAAAAATGCATATAAGCGATATAGGCATTTTGTTGACAATCCTATTTCAACAAAGTGATTATAAAGTCGTAATTTTATTTTGTCAACAATTCTAGCTTAACAAAATAAAAAGCAGTGACTCATATTCTAAGCTCTTCTATTTTATTGCATATTAACATGTCAATAAAAATACTACCTTTGATTCTACTATTCTTATTGCATGTAGAATGTCAATAAAAGTACTACCTTTTTTATTTTCACATCTTATTGTATATAAAATGACAATAAAAATGTACCTCTTAAATTTTAACACTATTTCATTTTAACTAGTTGAAAATAAAGGTGAAATCCTTTATTTCAATTCTAATCTTTATAACTAATTTAAGAATAAAATGGAATCTTTTATTTACATTGGAATCGTAAATAAAAATGCAACCCGTTAATCTATTCTTTTATTTTCATCTAGAATGCAAATAAATTATACCCTTTTTACTCCATGCATTTATTAACATTAAAAATGTAAATAAAGATATCACTATTAAATCCTTGTTTTATTTGCATCAAGAAATGCCAATAAAAATACAACTCTTTACTGAATGTAGAATGACAATAGAAATGTGGTTTTAAAATCTATTCTTAATATTTTAATCACTTTGGAAATAAAAACATAATTTCCAAATTCTAAACTTTTTATTGAAATCTAACTTATTAAATAAAATAACCTTACAATAAAAATGTAATATTAATTTCCTACCACTTTTGTTGTAAACAATTTTACCTTATAAATGCAAGTTTTAATATCTAATCTTTTTAATAAAAGAAAATTACAACAAAATGTAATCCTACATTTCTATTTCTCTAATGTGACAAAAAAAAAATGTAAACATAATCTTTTTCTAAAATGGTATTTCATGAAAAATGAAAATTTAAATGTCCTATCTTTTATTTGAAAAATTTATCAATAAAAATATTAAATCTTTTCATTGTAACAATTTGTCAATAAAAACGTTATCTATTGAATCACATCTTTTTATTGTAACTCTTTTGACAATAAAAGAAAATCTTTTTATTTTAAATATTACATGAAGATATAGCTTTTAAAAAAATAAAATCTTTAATGCCCATTCTTTTATTGTAATGATTTACAATAAAAATAATAACCTCTATTTCAGTTTCTTTTATTTACAAATAAAATGTAAATAAAAATGTGTGTACAAATTTTGTCCTTTTATTTACACATGTAGTGTACATCAAAAATATATAAAACAATTTTGTCTCTTTTCATTTACACATGGAAAGTAAATAAAAATATAATAAACAATTTTGCCTTTTTATTTACACATGGAAAGTAAATAAAAATATAATAAACAATTTTGTTTTGAAAGGTTTGTTTGCATTGTAAATGCAAAACAAAGAAAGCAAGTTTATTTTTACATTATAAAATATAAATAAAAAGGTAAATTTTATTCTCAAGTTATATTTACATTATGAAATGTAAATAAAAAGGTAAATTTTAGTTTCAAGTCATGTTTACATTATAAAATGTAAAAAAAAAAAAGTAAGTTTTGTTTTCAAGTGATATTTACATTATAAAATATAAATAGAATAAAAGTAAGTTTTACTTTCATGTTTTATTTGTGTTTTAAGAACACAAATAAAAATATAATTTTTTTTCTAACAATCTTTATTCTAACACTTTGTTCGCGTTAAGGGATGCAAACAAAGTATAATTCTCTTTTATTTTAAACATTTTGTTCGCATCGAGGAATGCAAACAAAATATAATCTTTTTACTCTTCTGTAATTTTGTTCGCATCGAGGGATGCAAACAAAATAAAATCTTTTTATTCTTTTGTAATTGAAAATTTGATCAACTCAAATCTAAACAAAGTGGTGACATATAAACGGTGACAACCATATTCTTTTATTTTGAATTGACAAGTAAATCAATTCAAATCTAAACAAGGTTATAACATAGAATAAGTGACAATCACATGGATCTATACTATTCAATACAAACACAGAATCATCCATTACCAATACCAAACAGATTTGAAACGTAATCATAGATATATTACATCGCAATTTAAATAATTTAATTTATTATTAATTTTAAATAAAGAATCTCACATTGATTTTTGTTGAAAATTTGACTATCTCAGAATCAACTCTAGTCTGCGCCATCGCGAAGCTCTCGAAAAGACGAGTCCAACGCAACTGACGGTTCGTAAAACGGACCTCGTATGAAAGAGTTATGGATTTTTAAAGATTGGAAAATTAAAATATTAAAATAATTAAAATAATAAAATAAAGAAGTTCGGACCTTCTTCTTCATGTGAAACGGCCGACTGTCTTAACCCAAAGCCGCTCCTCCAAGGCTTCTGCACGCACCAAATCCGAGCCATCGACCTCCGATCAAATGTCACCACCACGACCGCCTTGCCAAGAGCCACCACCACCCTAAAACTCGTCGAACTCGGCCATCTATAGGACCCGCAAACCACCAAAAACCGCAGCCCCTTCTCGGCCAAAATTCGCAAAATCCGTGAATCAAAACCCGATCTTGACCGTATAGATTTGTAGCTCTCTGAATTCTCTTCGATTTGGTATATCATACGTCGATTTTCATTGAACGGATTGAGAGATATAAGCATTTGAAAATCGGATGATTTCAGCCCTACATCTGAAACGGCGGCTGCCATTGAGAATTAGGGTTTCAGCCGATTTTTTTAATATTTTTTTAATATTTAATTTCGAAATTTGTGCTAAAAAGGTGGATTTTCGAACTTTCTTCGATTTGGGCCTGCTTACTGTCGATCTTAACGTTTGAGGCCTTCTGAACGCGATGGGCTATGTCCCGGGCTCCAATTCTGATGTCTGTACGTTTTTTTTTCGGTTTTAATTTAAAAATACAATATTAAATAAATAATTTAAGGGTCCGTCTGGCACAGGTCCCTATTAAGTTTCAAAATTAGGCTCACATCCGGTCTAACTTTTCATGTAAGTTTAGTCCCTATTTTTCAAAAATACACTAAAAACAAAAAATAAATAAAAAAATCATGAAAATTCGTATTTAAATCAAACATGTACTCACCCAAAAAAACAGCTCATGAAAAAAATCAAAAAATGCATCAAAATCAAAAAATATAATAAAACAACGAAACATGCAGTTATTTGCATCAGATCGTGCACATATTTGCAATACTTGCATTCATCTGTGCAAGTATTTCAAATGTTGAATTTGCGTTTTTTTTTTTGCATACATGTATGCAAGGTAAACAGATTCTTGCATACAAGTGTGCAACAATCTTCAGGCAAAAAATTTGCTTCATATTTTTACATGCAATACTTGCATATATGTGCAAGTATTTCAAATAGTTGCATACATGTATGCAAGTTTTTTTTAATTTACGTTAACTTTTGTTAATATTTCCAGATTTTAGATTTTTTTTTTACATTGTACCCTTTTTTTAAAATATAAAGAAATGGCGGAATAAAAAAAAGGGACAAAGTTTCCCATTCGTTTCCGCCCCCTCTTTTTGAGTTGCCGCCTAATAATTTTTGTCCCTTCCGCCTTCCACCTCCTTCCACTTCGCCTTTTCCATTTTTTTCACAAAAAAAATGCGCTCTTGCATTAAAAGAAATAATCTAAAATCTGGAAATATTCCCCTCAGTCCACGCAAATAAAAAAAAAGTTGCATACATGTATGCAATTATTTAAAGCTGCGAAAGCAAGGAGCTCTCACCTAAACCAATACACATGCAAAAAAACCCGCAAACCTACTGAATATTTGCATACAAATATGCTGGTATTCAGAATAGCTGCATACTTGTATGCAGTAATGCGTTGAAAGGCAGAGGGCATGGCAATATGTCCCTACATATATGCAAATATTTGAAATATGTGCATGTTTTCATGCATTTTACTGCATATTCCGCTGTTTTGTGTATTTTTTTTATTTTGACTTGTTTATCGATTGTTTTTCCACCTGATTTTTTTGGCCTGAATATGTTTTATTTAATAATGAATTTTCGTGTTTTTTTATTTTTATTTTTATTTTTTTATATGTTTTTGAAAAATAGGGACTTAATTTACATGAAAAGTTAGACCGGATGTGAGCCTAATTAAGTTTCGTTTTAGGGATGTGTGCCTAATTTTCACATAATTTAATTTCTACCGTACATTTAAATATGCCGGGGCCACATACGACCTCAGAAAATTCTAAAAAAAATATTTTTAGCTTTCTTATGACGATACGAATCCAACAAAATTATTTCGTCGAATTCTGAGACTGTTCGAAAAATAGCTATTTTTAAGGCGTTCAAATTTAACTAAAAATAGTCAAAACACATTTTATTTCGCCACGCTCACATATTAATTCGAAAAATTCTGAAAATTGAAACCTAGCTATAATTTGACATTCCGGTTCCAACAAAAGTGGTTTCGTCGAAAACGGAGGTTGTTTGAAAAATGACTATTTTCAAGGCCAATATATTTAATATTAAAAATACATTTTTAAACAAATAATTTTTGAAACTCAAAATATATAAGTGTTTACTGTTTTTCAATGCAGAAACATCATTCCGAACTCAATGGAAGTTGTTTCGAGTCGAAATTCCTACATATGTGAAAAGTAGCCTTTCGGGCCATATATATTATATAAATTCTACAGCGACCTTTCTAAAAATTGAATTGGCCATAACTTTTGATTTCCGCTATGAAAATTCAATTTTTCAGATTCGTTAGAAAGATATTTTTAAATAGATTCTAATATTTTTGGTTTCACTATAATCCGTTAAATTTTGCATCCTGTACGATCAGTCAAAGTTCAAGTTTGACTTTTCAAACTACTGCGTTATTTCTAATTCCATTTATATTTAAATTAAATTTATTCGTTTTAACTTCGATTAAAATGAATTCTAGCCATTATTAATAATAAACTATATTATAACCTCAAAATTCATTAAAATTTTCTAAAATAAAATTTTTAAATTGGTTCAGAATTTGCGGGTTGTTACAGATGGGAAGTGTGAAGGGGTAGCTGGGTTGAACAGGGGCCACGGGTTCAAACCAAATTAGGAAGAAGTGATAGTAGCAGGTAAATATTTAATGTGCCAAATCCTCTTTGTAGACATGCCTAACCCTATATTAGTATGTAACCAATTAATTAAATTGCCTATGTATATTTGAACTTCCCTAATCACTAAACACGTGCCTAATGAAGTAGCTGTATGCTAGTCCTGTTAGAACATGTCCCTTTTTTCTAAATAATAAAGTGATTTGGATTTAGTAATGACAATCCATATTAACTTGCCTTACCATTATATTGAATTAATGAAAGTAGCCAAATAAATGTAGATATAATTATTTTGTACATAAAGATGTAATCAAGGATTAACGAGTTTGGATTTCACCATTAATTTAATTAATTTAAAATACATTCATACAGCGTCAGAATTGGACACAATAATGAGCGTCGGAAACGTACCGTCGAATACTATAATCTGAAGTTGGTTTGATCAGCATTAGAAGCTACCAGGATTATTGAAACGACTTGTTTAATCGACGAATGGAAACCAAGGTGAGTTAAACTCACTCAGTTACCCACTTATATTTATTATAAGTCGGGTTTATTATTTATATGCCATGTTTGCTAATTGTTGTTTGATTTGATGAGTGTTTGGATGTTATTAAATATTGTTATATCGTTTATTTAAATTAAACGATTGTTTAATTTAAATGAGATGACATCATTATTTTTAATGATTATTTCCAATCAAGGTAACTTACCTTGTTGGTTAGTTTAGAACAATATAAACGTATTAAATTGGATGCTTGAATGGTTGTTATTAGTTGACCGTTATCAGTTAAATTTATTGTTTATCATCATCATATGAACTATTGAACCCATATGATTGGATTATTGAATTGGTTATTGATTGTTAAACCCAAATTCAACATTTGTTTGATTATTAACCAATGGGTGATATTGGTTAAGAAATTTATAGTAGATGGCCAAAATACAATCTGTTTTGTAAAGATTGATTTACCGTCAGGTGAATCGATAGAAATGAAGTTTTGAAATTTATTTATAACTGAATATAGAGTTTTAAATATATTATTTTAATTGGGTTTATAGAAAGAAATAAACCAACCTTATATACATTAATTACTTTAACCACCATTTACCATTTTTGGTACCAAAATCTATCTGTGTGCGATGCTTGTGCCTCATATAAATTATTAAATGATCTGATAAAGATGACACTTATATTTACAAGACTGATTAGCGAGTGAGCGGATATTTATGTGATGTTTAATAACTGAGGTTAATTGTTTTTAAAAAGTAATTTAAAATGAGATTATATTGATTTGATTACTATTTATTTAATAATGATCAAATGGAATGATTTAAATTAATTTAATTTGAAACTAAATTTAAATGGAAAGACGAACTGAGATTTGAGTAATGAGTTAATCATGTGTAAAGTTGGCTAAGTCAACGGTGTTACTCGAAATTGAGTTATGTAATCAGTTATTAATTTAATAAAAATAGTTAATGGATAATTAAACCATTTTTAAACATTGATATTTGTTGAATGGTGATCACTTGGGATTTAAAATGTATAAATGAAGGGTTATGAAGTTTTAAACCGTTATTTATTGTAAAGTCACATTTTCAAGCAATTTTATATAACTAATAATATAAGTTAAGTTTAATTCGAAGTTTAAACTAAATCCTTACTAGGGTTTATTTTGAATGGAGTTATAAAACCCAAGCTTTATTGAATATTACTGGAATGAGTTATTTGAAATGACATATGAATGGAAACGAAATGGAAACGAAAATGGAAATCCAAGTTTGATTTAAAATGGTAAGGTGGATTGATTTATAATGGGGTGCTATAAATTCTCTATATTAAACGAGAGATGAGGTTTTATCAAGATATAACTCAAATGGAATTTGTTTTGATAGTGGGAATGAGTATGGGAATTTGGTATTACAACTAATATTATCTTAAGGTAAAAATGTTGTTGATCAAGGTCCGAGAGGTAATTAAACTACCCCAACTTGAACAACTTCAGGATTATTGAAAGATAGCATTAGTTGTAATGATAAGGATGTTAGAAGTAAATTATTTGAAGAACTTGGAACACAGATAATGAAATTTCGAAATAAAAGGAAAAATAAAGGAGCTTGCGAATATGAAATGATATTTCCGTGGTAAAGAGATAAATGAAAGGAGATTTGTGAAAATCGTAACGATATTTTCAAAAGGTAAAAGGAAGAGATGTAGAATAATTTATTCTAAAGAATAAATGATGATGATGGCGTTCAAATAACGAAACAAAGGAGATATCTTAACGATTGTTTTAAAATGATAAGTTGAGTCGGTTTCCCTATTATAAATAATAAGTAATGTAATAGCAAATGTTTTGATGAAAGTTAACAAAAAATTTTGATATGGTTTTAAGATAATTTTCCAAGTATATTAATAAAATATTTTAAGGATATTAATGTATTAAAACTGATATATTACTTTTAAATGGTCAACTGATGCTGTATAATAAACCAATTGATATGTTTTATTTTTATGATTGTTTATTTTTGATAGTTAAATAACCAACTATCAAATTTTTGCCCAACGTTATCGGTATGGAAAGATCGGGATCGAATTTATATTCGAAAACCATTCCGACCTATGAATACAAAAACTCGGAAGATGGTGATCGAGATGGAGCAATTGAAGACCGTAAATCTTCATGAATGGAAGGACTATTGTTGGATTTCTCTAGCTGATCCCTAGAGAGATTTTGACAATGATTATGTCAGGATTGAAATCTACGGATTTGCAAGGACTACTCGCTACTGATCTATGGGGTGATTCCTATATTGGATGCAGTAGGAGGGTGCCTTCGGTTCATCCTATTCCTGGATGACGTGTATGGACGATTTGAACGATGGCCAGATGTTCCAAAAGTCAATTATATCCTCAAGCCTCATCAATCGGGAAATGACAAAAATCGGGCAGGCAGCTTGGCTATTTGGGTCGCACCCATTAGGGTGTATAATCACCAATCTAGAGAAATTCCTTTTGCTTCTTTAATCTATCGATGCTGTCGCTTTTCGGGAAACGGTGGGTCAAACGGTGGGTCGCACCCAACCATTGGAGATATACATTCGATACACTCAAGCAAAATGAGTGGTCGGTCATGTGTGGGCTGGGTTGCAAGACGTTCTTGTTGATCCTTGTGTATTTTCCTCTATAAATACGCTATCGGCAGGTGGTCCCATACCTTGTCATAGTCGAAATCCAATCTCCAATAAGCGACCGCGGTTTTGTTTGTAAACTATATATGTGGAGCGTGAAATGTAAGTGTTCTGCTAGATTTTATTTATTTGTACCTAGACACTATTATAATATCAGAATAATATGTTTTCAAAGCTGTTTTGGGTTATCGTAAGGTAAAAATCATCCGTATTTATGTGTGAATTTGGTCTTACGATTATCCTTTTCTTTCAAAGGGATTTTGAACTTTAAAATCAAGTTGGATGATATTATAAACTTAGCGAGATTTTTCTCACTCTGGTTCACCAGATTGACCCGGTGTTTTGTAAATGCTCGGGTTAGCCTGAGGTGTATAGGTTCAGGTTATCGGATGCTGTGAAGTCCAAAGACGAGCTGAATAATTTGAACGTATGATGTTTTACCGTTATCATTCCGCTGTGTGTTATATATATGAGGATAGGTTATTATAACTGTCCAGCTGTATTGATGTACTCTTATGTTGTAAGTATTATTTTAAGCTTTCAATAAAGTATATTTCTATATTATATTTTGTTCTGCTGTGATATGAGACTCTGATGGTGTTGTGTTGTTATTCTTCTTCTTCTGTTCTAATATTTCTTTCTTTCTTATCTCACCTTCTAATATTCTTTCTAATAACGTTCCGGTGTTTTCGATGCCTGAATATTCGACGTGTTGTTTTTATGTCGATTTTTGAGATCGAAAATTCTTGTTCATTACAGTGGTATCAAAGCAATTGTTTAGCAATAACCTTGGCTTTGTGGTATAACTCGATAGAGATGGGGTTAGTAATGCCCTAGATTGAAGTTGAATGTGTATATGTGAGAGAGCATATTTGTAAATTTATATACAAATGTTTTGTACTGTGATGTTTGATCGGTTCAAGTTGAGCTGACAAATTGATATAACATTGTTTTCTAAAGAAGTTAAATGAAATAATTTTTCTCATATTATATTTTCATATCCCCTTTATAACTAATCTTGACATCTATTTCCGTTACAAACTGATACCCTCCCTTGATAATAGTGAAATCGTTCAAGCTGGGTTATTTTATTTACCTCTCAGATCTTGATCGACAATGTTCTTATCTTAGAATATACGTAAGTCCGTAACGCTAAACCACTTAGTACTTCTAATACCAATTAAAATATATTTCTTGTTTCATTTGAATTATGGTTTTATAACCCCATATACTTACTTTGAAAACTCGATTATTTATAACTATTTATATTCAATACTGACTCTTCGCTTCAACCTCGCTATACGATTCCAATTATAACTTCTTCATCAACAACCATTAACACTCTTCATCTTTTGACGTTTCACTTTTTATTTGAGTTATTATACTCCATTCAAGTAATATCTTATTACGACTTAATACTTATATTGAATAATTCCCATTCCAGAAGTAATTACTTAAATTAAAATAGTTAAATAATGATTAACTTCATCATTTTTGAAGTAAACCGGTTTACTTCTTTATTAATTAAAAAATAGAATGGTTGCATACTTTAATGAACAATAACTATTTTATTAGTTCGATAATTATTTAATCTTCATTAAAAAGGTAATTAATAATTAAGAAATCAAATTAATTTAAGCAATTAACTTATAAGTTATTATCATCAAAAACCAATTAACCAAATAATAATTCTCGACCAAACAGTGGATTTAGTCAACCTCAACTATCCGTTAATTTATTAACTGATCCTAATTTCTTCTTATCATTAGATTAGAATAATTAATCTAATAATATTACTTAACCATTTGGTTTAAAATGATATATAAATATTTATGCATGGGATAATTACAGCTTTATAAATTTAAATGTCAACAATCGTTTGTATTTACTTTATAAATCAAACTATAAAATACTAGCTTCATCATTCACATTGAAATGTGAATATTCTTTCTTGTAGAAATCTGATTTCGTTAAATCTAAAAATAAACATCATTGCTTAAAATTCCAATTATAACCCTTATCGATTTATTTCCATGCTATTTGCATTTCAAACATCGAAACTATACCGTCGTTTCTTTTTGAAATAAATTCCCAATTCCATTTTTTATAATCTATTCTTTTATTCACAAATTATTTAATAATAATTCCACTTGATCTTTAAACATCGTTTATAAATCAATTACTTGTTTAAATATAATTAAAACAAGTTATTATACACTATTCCAATCGAAATTCAATTTCCATTTAAACACAGATTGTAATGTCCCATAATTTTCCGCATATTTAAAACTTGAATTTAATTAAATAAATTTGAATAACATGGGTTAAAAATCAAGTTAGTTGATTTATATTGTGAGAATTGTTGAATTGAAAATAAACGGTTCTTTTTATTGAGTTATAATTAGAAAATGTTTTAATTTGGGTTTTATATTTAAATGACTGAATAAAATTTAAGTGTTTAATTTATAAATAAGAATCTCAAATTTAAATAGGTAAATGGTGAAATTTTGGATTTGATATTGAATAACTCATTTATTTGAAATTTGCAGTTCAAATTTAATTTTGGAAATAATCAAAATCCGGGAACTTAAAATTTGTGAATCGATTTATAAATTTTATTTAAATTGCAATTGGATTAAAATGGAATTTTATGAATAGTTAGATTGAAATAAACTAGTTAAATGATTTAATTGAATATTTATTTATTATTTAACTGTGGAATTTAACTATTTTGGCGACTATCTCGGAATTTGACGAAACTGGCACCATTGGGTCCGGAACAATGAATTATTGTAGGATTTAAAATTGTGTTACAATCCGACTTGTAATTTGATCGTACGAGAGAAAGTGTGAAAGAGAACCATTGTAAATGGATAATTGGGTGTTTTAACATTGGGCCTTCTCTAATTATATAAATAAAACCTACTCAACACCACATCAGACCATTCTCACTACACGTATGATTTACTTCGTCAGATTTTATCTCTAATGGCTGAAACCATTCTTAGAAAATCTAGCTAAGATAAAAATACAAGCTTGAATTTCAAATCTCTTCAAACCACAATGAATTATATATCAAACTGTAGCTCTCGACGATATAAAGCTTCTGGTGTAATTCGTTTCAACGTGCAGTGGGTATTTTCATCAGAATTTGCGGTTAAAGCTAATGAAGTTCTAAAAAGAAACCCAAGGCAAATTTTGGGGGTTTCCGATTCTCGCATCAATTGAAGATTTTGGCTTCTGGCTTTCGTAGAGAGGATCCATATGAGTTCATTGAGTGTGGTCGGAGGTTTTATGTCTCAGGGAATCATCGGAATTTCTTGTGATGACCCCATTCCCGATAAGACGGTGGTAAGGGTAATCTTTGGAATATAACACATAACAGCAGAACAGAAATAAAAAATACACCAGATAATGTACAATAGAATACACTAGACAAATATAATCATCAGAGTTACACAGTACAGGATCATACTAAGTACAAATACTGTTCAGCTATACATAAATGTCTACAGCGGAAAAAAACATTATATGTACAATAGGAGCTGAACAGCATAAAAAGAGATAAATGATAGAATCCATCTTCAGCTCCAGCTATCCAGAAAGAGCCTGCTAAAACCTGAATACAAGGCTGCCCGTGTAGAAAAAAGGGGCACCCGAGTTTGCAAGTGAAACAAACTACGAGTCAGTCATGGGACTGGTATGAGAAATCTACTTAACACATTTTCAAATATGGCCAATCACAGGACCACGCCACTTTCGCGGAACGGGTGTACTCCATTGGATTGCCAGTGCTTTAAAACAAATAAATCTTTTAAACATCGCTATGCTTTTTATAAAAATGAAGCCATTATAAGACTCAGTTCCCATCACACAATGCAACACAAACCGGAGGATAGAGTTTTACCTTATAATGACCAAATATGCTTGATACGAGGAAAACAAATCTTTTGAAATGCAAATTTTATCGTTTAATTCTTAATCAGACTCCAACCGTAAACTAGTAAGAGAACGATTCCCTAAGTATTAACCCCGAAGGCCGAAACCAACATCAGACCAATACCCAGGAAACCATCCATCCTAGCTCGTTTCCAGTTAGTTTCTAACTTTAGATACAATCATAAATATCAATCATAGGCGACATTAATGCCCCATACCACTATGTCGCCATATATATGTATACAATCAAAACCGCACGTTGTCGTATTTGGAAATTGGATTTCCGCCATGAACCAAGGCAAAGGATAGTCCTTACCGAATTTGAGACGCTCTAGCCCGCCCCTCAGGATCAGAACGCATCGACCCTTGGAACCATACTATTTTCATATCTTTGATAAAAATGATATTTTTGTCAAACTGACTTCTATTTCAACACTTCGCTATTTTTAACCATTCAGGCATATCATAGAAATGTAATTTTTAAAGTAAAACGATTTATTTCAAAAACACAACTATTTTATATAGTTCATATAGATGATAAAAATATGATTTTTATTATAAAACAATTTATTTAAAATATGAGTACCATTCAACACATGAATTTCTATTCAATGAATGAATTTCTATTCAACACTTGAATGTTCTCTATAGTTTGTATATATAATAAAAATGTGATTTTTTATTTTAAAATTTTTTATTTAAAATACGAGTACCATTCAACACATGAAATTCTATTCAACGAATGAATTTCTATTCAACACATGAATGTTCTCTATAGTTTGTATATATAATAAAAATGTGATTTTTATTGTAAAACAATTTATTTCAAAACACGATTATTTTATATAGTTCAAACAAGTGATAAAAATGTGATTTTTATTATAAAACAATTTATTTCAAAACACGATTATTTTATATAGTTCAAACAGGTGATAAAAATGTGATTTTTCTTATAAAACAATTTATTTCAAAACACGATTATTTTACAATACATGGATTTCTATTCAACAAATGAATATAGTCTCAACCAATGAAAATAAATCAAACACAAAAAGATTTCAGGAAATTTCGGTAGCATAACGGCAGGGTAATTAAAACCGGGACTGTATCGAAGTACGACTCCTCGCTCTACCTTAAAACCTAGCAGTTTTTGACAATGGGGATTCATGCATCTAGTTCGCCCAATTTTCGAAGAAAGGGCCTATTTCTGGTCGACCCAATTTAATAGAAATTGACCAAACACATTTTCCTTTGCCACGCTCACATATTAGCTTCAAAAATTATGAAATTTGAAATCTAGAAATAACTTCACATCCCGGATCCAACAAAAGTGGTTTCGTCGAATTCCGAGGTCGTTTGCAAAATGTCTATTTTCAAGGGTGATATATTCTCTATAGCGACCTTTCTGAAAATTCATTTGGCCATAACTTTTGCTTCCCGCTATGAAACTTCGATTTTTCAGATTCGTTAGAAAGATATTCACTAACAGATTTAAATAATTTTGGATTCACTAAAATCCATTTTATTTTGCGCCCGGTACAGTCAATCAAAGTTTGAATTCAAATTTTGAAACTGCCGCGCCATTTCAGGCCAGGTTTATAATTCAAAGTGAATATATTCAATTTCAAACATCGATTCAAACTACTTTTTCCTCCTTGTTATCTAAAATATTTATTTTAAATATTTAAAATTCACTAAAATAGCCAATTTAAAATTTTTAAACTGGTTTAGATTTTACGGGTTGTTACAATCTCCCCCACTTAAAACTTTTCGTCCCCGAAAAGGAACAAAGTCAAAAGTGGTTTGATTAACCAACTCTACTTTCATTCTGGCTTCCATTCTCCAACTTTTCAGTTTCTGAGAATTTTCAAATTCTTCAAAAATTTGGCAAACACCCGGAATTTTCGAAAAATTTCGCCATAACCTCCTTTGTACAGGGAGGGGTTTGGAAATTTATTGGGCCGTATTAGGTACCCAATAAATCCTAATAAGCATACACATATTTATAGTGATATATTCTGGTGTTTACAGGGGAGCGTGTATAGATAATAACTCCAGAGAATAAATTCTCGTCACCCTGTCAAAGCCTGAGGGAGTGTGTATTTTTAATTGCTCCAAAGGATAAATCCTCATCACCTCGTCCCGTGTGGGAAATAAATAATCCATGTGCCGTATCTAATGACTAGAGAGACGTGATTATTGTCATCTCCAGACCCGTGTGGGGTTTTTATTAATCTGGCAATTTACCGTTATAGTTTAAATAGTCCATATCAGTCATCAGTTCAACCTGTAATATATAGTCATCGCCATACAAGCCTCTCGCTCGTATGGTAAATCTTCAATCTCGTCACACAAGCTCCAAATGCTTATGTGGTATATGATGAAGTATGCCTATCTTCAAGATGTATGCCATGAAGTGTAGTTCAAAATTAATTGTTACTATCCTATGGCGACATTTATTAATTACACACAGAATAACCAGCACTCCGCATCCAATGACATTCACAGGAGTTGATAATATAATATTTCGCATTCAACTCATTAAGGTTTACCTATTTGTCGGGCACGCAAATAATTTCTTTACTCAACAGCCAATCCAATTACCTGTTCAAATGTATGTAATGCACATGTATATATTTCTATCTATTTTTAAATCAGTTCAATGTATGATTTAATCGAATAAATTCTATCATTCATCCCCTTATTGATTAAATTAACTTTCGTTTTAATAATTTAATATATCAAATTCACAATCACACAACAAAAACCACAATCAAATTTATTTTCAACTTTTCAAAAATGTACTAATCAATTCATATACTCTTTTAAAATCATTCAGACTATAGAATTAAAGGTGTACATCCATGGAAAGAAAATAACAACAGAGTAGAGAATTAAATGGTAATGCAAAGTATAGTAGATGTACCTTGCACCAGAGTCAATCAGAGATATCCACCCTGCACTTGGGTTAGGCTTTCTGAATGCTCTCCTCAGTTTCCCAAGTACAATCTCGTGGATCTCCACTCCATTGCACTTTGACTAAGTGAACCTTTTTGTTCCTTAGCTCTTTGGTTTCTTTGCCAATTATCTTTAGCGGCTCTCTCCTAACTGCCAATTCTGGAGTGATTTCTATATCCTGTTGCGTTGCTTCTTCCACGATCAAATCTGGATCATGAACGTGCTTTCGAAGTTGAGATACGTGAAATACGTCATGCACTTCAGGCAACCAATTAGGCAATTGAACCCTATATGCGAGAGTTCCAATCCATTCAAGAATAGGAAATGGGCCAATGAATTTGGGTGCCAATTTCCCTGTTTTACCAAACCGGATAACTCCTCTCATTGGAGATACTTTCAAATATACATAGTCGCCAACAACAAATGATATAGCTCTTCTTCTCTTATCTGCATAGCTTTTCTGTTGACTTTGGGCGGCTAGTAATCGTTTCTTAACGAAATCAACTTTATCTGCAGCATCGCGAATCATATCAGGCCCCAATACAAGTCTGTTACCAGGTTCAACCCAACAAGCAGGGGATCAGCACGGTCTACCATACAATGCTTCGAATGGTGACATTGTCAGGCTCGCTTGGTAACTGTTGTTGTATGAGAATTCGGCCAAATGCAAATGGTCTTCCCACGATCCGCCAAAATCTATAATACAAGCCCGCAATAAATCTTCAAGAATACGATTCACCCTCTCAGTCTGACCGTCTGTCTGAGGATGATATGAGGGGCTCAAGTTCAGTTTCATTCCCAACTCTGCTTGGAATGCTTCCCAAAATTTACTAGCAAAAATCGGGTCATGATCACTAACGATGCTCATGGGAACTCCGTGCAGTCTAACAATTTCCTAGAAATATACCTGTGCCAGACTCTGGGCAGTTCTATTCGATTTGACAGGTATGAAATGGGCGGTCTACGTGAAACGATCTACGATCACCCAAATACTATCATTTCCCTTCCTGGTTCTGGGCAAACCATCTATGAAATCCATAGAAATCTGTTCCCATTTTCCACCTGGCACTTCTAAAGTTTGCAACAATCCAGCGAGTTTCTACTGATCGCTTTTGACTTGCTGACAGGTGGGACACCGGCTAACATATATAGAGATATCTCTTTTCATTGCCTTCCACCAGAAAGTTCGCTTGTGTTCATTATACATTTTGTTAACCCCTGGGTGGATACTCAGCTTGGACTTGTGGCATTCATCAAGAACTTCTCTTTTGAGCTGGAAGACGTCGGGAACACAAATTCTTCCTTTTAATCTAAGAATTCCCTCGTTATCCACTTGGAAACTGGATGCATCGCCTTTTTGAATTCTTTTGATCATCTCCTTAACAAAATTATCATCTTTTTGTAGAATGGAGATCTTGTCAATCAAGGAAGTCATAACGATAAAGCTGGCGATTATTACATTCTTTCTACTCAGTGCATCAGCCACAACATTGGCTTTCCCTGGAGTGTACAAAATCTCAAAATCGTACGCCGCAAGAAATTCTAGCCAACGTTGCTGCCTTAGATTCAAATCCTTCTGGGTGAACATATATTTCAATGACTGATGGTCCGTATATAGTTCGAATTTCTCACCCAAAAGGTAGTGCCTCCAAATTTTCAAAGCAAATACAATGGCTAACAACTCAAGATCATGAGTCACATAATTCTTCTCATGTGGTTTCAGCTGACGGCTAGCATAAGCAATCACTTGACCTCTTTGCATTAACACTGCGCCAAGGCCTTCTCTAGAAGCGTCAGTCCAGACTTTCAAGTCCTCATTGCCATCTATTACTGTTAACACTGGAGCAGTCGTCAGTTTTAATTTCAGCTCCTGGAAAGCTTCCTCACATACCGGAGTCCAATTGAATCTCGAATGTTTCTTAGTCAGTTTCGTTAAGGAACTGGATGTCTTCGCAAAATCCTTAATGAATTTCCGGTAATAACTGGCTAACCCGAGGAAACTTCTGACTTCTGTGGGCATACGAGGCTATTTCCAATTCTGAATAGCAGTGATTTTACTGGGATCCACTGAAATTCCTTACTTTGGCACTACGTGGCTAAGAAATTTGACTTCTTCTTGCTAGAATATACATTTGGAAAACTTTGCTTTCAACACATTCTTTCTGAGAATTTCTAACACCTGTTCCAAATGTTTTTCGTGCTCGCTTTCTGACTTAGAGAAGATAAGGATATCATCAATGAAAACCAGAACAAATTTATTCAATACTCCTCTGAATACTCTATTCATTAAATCGAGGAAATAGGCTGGAGCATTACATAAGCCGAACGGCATTACCAACCACTCGTAGAATAAGTCTGGACCTCTGAGTGCTGTCAAAGGAACACACTCCTCGGCGATACAAAGCTGATGGAAACCTGTAGCTAGGTCCATTCAAGAAAATACTTGTGCGCCGTTTAATCGATCCAACAAATCGTCAATCCGCGACAATGGATATTTGTTTTTCAGCGTCTGCTTATTCAAGTCACGATAGTCTACACATAATTTGAGAGTACCGTCTGACTTCGGGACAAATACCACTGCTGCTCCCCAATCAGAGAAACTAGGTCTGATCAGACCCTTCCATACCAGCTGTTGAGTTTGATTATCTAACTCATCTTTCTCCTTCAAGGTCATTCTTCGAATAGCGTGAACCACTGGCCTTGCATTCGGAACTAAGGAGATTTTAAAATCAATTTCTCTTTGCGGAGGTAAGCTAACAACTTTTTCGAACACATCCGCATAGTTCTTGACAACAGGGATACTTTCAATGTCGACCGGAATATTCTCTGTAACGACAGAAATAGGTTCTGTCTGAGCAGGAGAAATATCTAATGCTGCCCAGAAGTTCTTTCTATCAGAATTCGAGCCTGCATATGGAATTACAATATTGGCGAGCTTCGTTTTAACCTTGACAACCCTTTCTGCACATTTAACCTCAGCTTCGTATTTGGTTAACCAATCCAATCCTAAAATAAGATCGAATTCGGTAAAATTAATGACGATCGAGATACAAGGAAACCGATAATGAGAAAAGGAAACAGGTACCCCACAAACCCAACTAAGATTGAGGGAACCCCCAACCGGATTATGGACAGTGATGGGTTCTTTGAGCCTTTTCAATTTCAAATCCAATTTCTTAACTGCATTCTTTGCAATAAAGCTTCTTGACGCGCCTGTATCAACCAGTACTTTAGTTGGAATATTCTTGACAGTAAGCGTGCCTTCTAAAACATCTGTCCTTTCCTGACTAGCTGAGGGTGCTGAAACTTCTACTACTTCATTTACTTGACCCTTTTCAGATTTCTTTAAGAACTGACAATCTTTTTCAAGATGGCCAGTCCTTTGGCATTGACTGCATTTCCTATTCTCTTGAAACTCGTTCTCGGGTCTAGATTTATTCTTCTTCCGTTCGTTCCAAGATTTACAGTTTATCGCCAAATGTCCTCGCCTATTGCAGCTCGAGCATGTGGCTGTCGTTACTGGTCCTTTCTCAGACTTAACATTTCCCCGATTGAATCTAGGCTTCTTTCTGGCCCCAGATGTCGTACTTGGCTCAACCTGTGTACTTGTCTCTGGGCTATCAGTTTCAAATTTTCTTTTGCTGCTAGAACTGACTTCATCTTCGTCTCGCAACATACCTTTCCTATCGAGATCCTCATACTGGTAGGCCATGTATATCATGTCAGAAAAAGGAAGCTTCACATGCCCCATTACTTTATTCTGGTATTTTCTTGGAAGACCATTAATAAACCTCAGATTCTTCTGCTTTTGATCTTGAATTAGATGAGGGGCAAAATGAGAAAGTTCATTGAATCTCTTATGATATTCTGGGATATCCATATCTCCTTGTATCAAATAGTAGAATTCATCATATAACCTCTCAGTTGCTTCGGGAGGAGTAAATTTTTCACTGAAAAGCTCTTTGAATCTATCCTTGGTGATATCACCTTATGGATTATCTTTAACAATTGAATCCCACCAGAACAAAGCTCCGTCTTTGAGTGCCCAAGATGCAAGTAATTTTTTCTGGTCATCCCGCAACTTTAATCCTTCAAAGATTTTCTCTGCAGAACGAATTCAAGCTTGTGTTTTAGCAATAGATTCCTCGCTCAAGAATAGTGCTCCACCCAGATTTCTATATTTCATAAATAGAGCTTCTATATCTGGGTCAGCATTCCTTCTGTTTCTGGCACTCATTTTCTAGTACTTCTGCAAATAGCAGACCAAGTGTCAGGTTAACAGAAAAGATATTGTAAAGCATAGAGACAAATACTTGAATGTAAATGTGTCTATCGAGGTGTATTTCATTCTGCTATACTCATACTAGGACATTACTGATCCTATCTTTAATGATTTGCTCATCCTAGAACACTACTGGTTCTATTTCTGACGAGCTCGTTCATATGTTATATTCTAGGCTTATCCAAAGCTCTGATACCACGTTTGTGACGACCCTATTCTCGATAAGACGGTGGTAAGGGTAATCTTTGGAATATAACACATAAACAGATAACAACAAAACATAAATAAATAAATACACCAAATAATGTACAATAGAATACACTGGATAAATATAATCATTAGAGTTACACAGTACAGGATCATACTAAGTACAAATACAGTTCAGCTATACATAATTGTCTACAGCGGTAAACAACATTATATGTACAATAGGAGCTGAACAACATAAAAAGAGATAAATGATAGAATCCATCTTCAGCTCCAGCTATCCAGAAAGAGCCTGCTAAAACCTGAATACAAGGCTGCCCGTGTAGAAAAAAGGGGCACCCGAGTTTGCAAGTGAAACAAACTACGAGTCAGTCATGGGACTGGTATGAGAAATCTACTTAACACATTTTCAAATATGGCCAATCACAGGACCACGCCACTTTCGCGGAACGGGTTTACTCCATTGGATTGCCAGTGCTTTAAAACAAATAAATCTTTTAAACATCGCAATGCTTTTTATAAAAATGAAGCCATTATAAGACTCAGTTCCCATCACACAATACAACACAAACCGGAGGATAGAGTTTTACCTTATAATGGCCAAATATGCTTGATATGAGGAAAACAAATCATTTGAAATGCAAATTTTATCATATAATTCTTAATCAGACTCCAACCGTAAACTAGTAAGAGAACGATTCCCTAAGTATTAACCCCGAAGGTCGAAACCAACATCAGACCAATACCCAGGAAACCATCCGTCCTACCTCGTTTCCAGTTAGTTTCTAACTTTAAATACAATCATAAATATCAATCATAGGCGGCATTAATGCCCCATCCCACTATGTCGCCATATATAGGTATACAATCAAAACCGCACGATGTCATATTTGGAAATTGGATTTCCGCCATGAACCAAGGCAAAGGATAGTCCTTACCGAATTTGAGTGTAGCGACCCGGAAAATTCGACACTCGAATTTTCGACATTTACACCAACTGTGTCCCATTCGAGTATCGAATCTCCAGAAAGCTAGAAGAAAGGAGTTGGAGGATGAGAAAGATAAGATAGAAATATTAGAATAGAAGAAGTAGAAGAACAACACAACACAGAATCAGAGTCTCACATCGCAGCGGAACAAAATATAATATGGAAATAATTCTTTATTGAGAGCTTTCAAAATTACTTACAGTATCAGAGTACATCAACATATCTGGACAGTTATATAACCTGTCCTCATATACAATCACACAGCGGAACAGTAGCTATATATATAACCATACGTTTGAACTCTTCCAGCTTGTCTCTGGACTTCGCAGCATCCGGTAACCTGGACCTGTACACCCCGGCCTAACCCGAGCATTTACAAAACATCGGGTCAGTCTGGTGAACCAGAGTGAGATAAACTCGCACAGTATTAAGGTATCACACAACTTGATTTTAAAGTAAAAATCTTTTCGAAAGAAAAGGATAATCGTAAGACCGAATCCACACATAAATACGGACGGTTTTTACCTTACGATAACCCAAAACAGTTTGAAATCAATAACTTGTTTGATATTATAATAGTGTCTAAACACAAGTAAATATAAATCTAGCGGAACGCTTGCATCTCACGCTCCACATATATAGTATACAATCAAAACCGCGGGCGCTTATTGGAGATTGGATTTCCAACTTGACAAGGTATGGGACCACCTTCCGCACGTGTATCTCTAGAGGCGAATACACAGGGTTCAACAAGAACGTCTTGCAACCCGGCCCTCACATGACCGACCACTCATTTCGCTTGAGTGTATCGAATGTATATCACCAACGGTTGGGCTCAAACCACCGTTCCCGAATGGGCAGAATCGATAGAATAAGAAACAAAAGGAATTTCTCTAGATAGGTGATTATACACCCTAATGGGAGCGACCCACATAGCCATGCTGCCTGCCCGATTTCTGTCATCTCCCGGTTGATGAGGCTTGAGGCTACGCTTTACCTTCATAATCAGCACATCACATTCACTTCGAATGTCACATCGTCAGATCCATCAACAATCACTAATTGACGTCCACAACAATACATTATGTGTTAGCTGAAAGAAGTTTCCTTCTCCGCTTCCACTCTTGGTATGGTTGAAGAAATCAATGTACGTGACCTTTCTGGAAATACTCTGTCAGACATCCATCCATACAAGTCACCCAGGAACAGGATGAACCGAAGGCACTCTCCTACTGCATCTCATATAGGAATCACCCCAAGGATCAGTAGCGAAAAGTCCTTGCAACCCGTAGACTCCAACTACGACAGAATCACATTTTATCTCTGGTTGCAAGTCAGAGAATTTTAGTAATCCTTCCGCTTATGAAGATCCACGGTCTTCAATAGCTCCATCTTGAATCAGCATCTTCATCGTATTCGTATTTGCTGGACGGAATGGTTTTCGAATATATATTCGATCCCGGACTTTCCATACCAACAATCGTATGGGCCAAATTTGATAGTCGGTTATTTAACTATCAAATAAAACAACCATTCATCCATAAAAGAAAATGGATTCACTGATTTACTACTCAGTATCATTTAGCCTCTTTAACGAACCGCCCGTTAATTATATTCTTTAACTTTTCCAATATTTGGAACATCGCCTTTACTTCTTAGTAAGAATATTCTCCAAATTTATTTCATTCAACTTATAAACTTTCAAAAACAGTTTATAATATCATTTGCGGAAATCATAGCTTATGTTTCCCTCAACCACTCTCGTTTATAAACTAATATCATTCTGGGATAATCATGGAGTCATTCAAGTTGGGGTATTTTATTTACCTCTCAGACCTTGACCAACAACATTCATATCTTCAGAATAAATAGAAGTTTATTAACCACACGTTTCTTCTTGAAAAATCCGATTTAAATCTCGACAAAGCTTTGATTCTATTAGAAATAGAATCCTTATGAAAATTCCTTAATATCTCTTTATTATGATGTAACAAATTATTTCAACAATTCAAACCATTTGTTTAAAACAAACCCTTTATAAATCTTCTATTAATGTCTCATACTGTTATCATATCGTTATCTTCGCATGTTGATATTTATCAAACAATCCAACTTATTATCTGTAACCATTAATGCTACAGATTTCATTTCAAAATCCATTTTTACTTATCTAGTTCTCTTTACTCATACTCGACCATTTATTCGTTGCCTAAAAAAACTATAATAATCCTTTTAAAGCTTATATCAAAATAGTTCTTCTTCTTTGTAACTAATGTTACAAAACACATTTACAACTTTATTTACTAACTCGATTTTTATTTCAAAACTTTATTTCTCCATTTACAAAATCCTTTGTAAATTCATTTCGAGAACTTAGCATTTGTTTCCATTCCCACATTTTTACTTCATTTAAACCTTCATTTTGACCGTTACGGCCCTTTCGACAATTAAATAGCCAATAGGATAAACTTATCTCGTTTAAACATTGGTTTAATAATCTCTTACATCTCTATTTGTTATATATATATGGTGAACTTAATTTTAACTATTTATTTTTATAGAAAAATTGTATTTCAAACCATATAAAAAGACATTTATATCTTTGGAAACATTCGAAATCTATTTACTATTGATTTCGAAAAGTCATTCCTTTTAGTCGACGGTACTAAAGAGGCAAATGGCTACTATAGTACCAAACCGTGAAATATAAACCAATTTCACATTCAATACAAACAAATTAATCATATTGATAAACATTATCAATATTATCCAACCTGTTATTCCCTGCAAAACAATGGTTATCACAATTCAAATCACTCAGTTCAATATGGCCAATCAAGGTTCGGTTTACATCTAAACAGATGACATAACAGTTTAATAATAACGGTTGATAATAAATGTAAGGGCTAATAGCAGAAATTCAAGCATTCAACTATTATTATATAACGTTTATAGTGTGATAAATGTAACCACTGAGGTAAGTTACCTCACTTGGATTTAATCGTTAGAAATAACGATAAATTAAATTAAACGCATGTTTAATTTAACTGTTTCAGTCAATAAATGAATATAAAATCAACAACAAACAAACAAACAATCATAGCATAAAATTTTAAAAACCCGACTTATATAAAATATAAGAGAGGAGAACTGAGTGAGTTTAACTCACCTGTGTTTGATTTTGTCGATTAGACGACCTGTTTAAATTAAATTAAACTGACGTTTAATTTAATTACTGATCCTAGTTGCTTCCTGTGCTGACAAAACCTGCCGTCTTCGTCGATCCGGTTCCGACGCTCATTGTTGAGTCCAATTCTAGCGCTGTATGAACGGATTATCATTTTATTTAGTTAATGGTGAAATTCAAATTTGCTAATCCTAAATCAGACTAATTAAACTAATCAAGCTAACTTAGATTCCTAGTTTATAATTTAAAATAGGTCGCTTACATTTATATTCTCCATCGGCCCAACATTCTTTCTGACGGATCCCTTCCTTTCTCTTTGCTTTTGCTTTATGTTGCTTTCCACTGTTGAGCACCAAACCACCATAGCCTGTGTAAAACCCCATTCCTCGCATGCATTCTTTTCCATGCGTGGATCCCATACGCTGCAGCATTTCATGACCCTTTTTTTTTTTTTTTTTTTTTTTTTAACTACTTTCTGTCTAAACCGAAAGGCACCACTTTGTGCATGAATGAAACATGCAACGCCACTTTCAAAACATACCCATACGTTATCAGCTGCTCCCCTTTTACTTCACTTAAGTCCTCAAATTCCTTCCCCCACCTGCAAGTTGAAACGCAACTTTTAAAAAAAAAAAAAAAAAAAAATACTTCCTTGCGCAGGCCGAAGAAACCCAATCCAAGAAATGCTTCCTATCCCCCTCACCACTTGCTATTCTCTCCACCGCAAGCCCAATCTCCATGTTTTCTTTTGAGGAAGTGCGGTTTTTAAATTAAGGGTGGAGCTCGCATTTTTATTGGAAGACTCTGTTTTACTTTGTTAAATACCTCGCAAGAAAAGGAGAAAGCCTGCCTGTATATTTATATGTGAGAATTGGCGTGGGGGGCACGGTGTCTAGGCATGTAGAGTTGCAGAGGAAAGTAGGGTGGGTGCGATTTTTAAAACCATACGTGATTGCCACGGTGTTCATTGATTGGCTGGCAAGAAATGGTTTGGGACGCAAGGAACAATTTGGTTTGGGGCGCAAGTTTTTGTTTGGTGCGCAAGGTGAGGCGATTTGGACGCAAGCAAGGAAATGTGGGAAGCAAAGTATTGTACAGTGGAAAGAATGTGAATGTGGGAAGATTTATTAATATTTTATTATGTATAGCTTAGCATTGGAGAAATGTGTCAAACTATCTACATAAATCCCTTGTTTTTGACAACTAAATATGTAATCCTAGCATAAAAAAATATTTCGGATCCAATGGGACAGGTTTCGTTGAATTCCGACACCGTTTGCGAAAATCCTTTAGAAAATATCGATGAAAAACACCGAGCAATAATTTCTTAAAATTACAGAAAAAATCCTAAAAATATGAGGCCTTGACATTTCACTAGACCTCTTCCTAAGGTTTCGTATGGAACTTGTTTCGTTGAATTTTGAGTTCGTTTGACCAGTTAACCATTCAAATAAAGTTACCTACACCACTATGTATTCATGTATGAGCGTTGCAGACTGAAATAAAAATACAGTCGTGTTCAGTGAGGTGTCGCGATCCCGAAAATATAATAATACCGGTAGTTTAACTTATATTGTGAAATCCCAAAATGTTGTCACAGGGTGTAAAATACTCCAAATAAAAAGTTGCTTATTTAATTAATTAAAAATTTCAGTAAAATTCTAAAAATTAAATTATAACTACGCCTCAAAAGAACCTAGTCTAAATTCAAAACCCATATGCAGTTATATCCAATAATCCGTTACGGTCGATAAACGATTGCGCCGCTGTTTTTCTGCCAAATTGATTTGGGCATAACTTCCAATCTACACGACGAAATCTCGATTTTTCTTTTTCACTAGGAAAATATACTTCACTTGCTCCGTACATTTCTTGTTTCACAGAAATCTGATTTAAAACGGGCTCTGTACATTCAGTTGAAGTTCAAAACTCTATTTTACGAACTGCAGTGCTGTTCTGAGCTCGTTTTTATTTTATATATGAATATATATCGTTCAGCTTCGTTTAAATAGCGATTTAAATATTAAAACCCTTTAATATTCCAAATAAAATATTTAAAATATTTAAAATAAATAAAGTATTTGGCTGCCAAAAATACGGGACGTTACATTCTTCCCCCCTTAAAATAATTTCGTCCTCGAAATTGCTGAGGTAAGAAAAGAACGTTACAAATCCCATTTATTTCCAAATCCAAATTATTTTAAATTAGAAACCAATTTCAATACCATATATAGATATTTCCAAAAATATTGAAAATTTCCTAACATCTTAGATTTCCAAAAAAAAAATTCGCCAGCACCTCCTCTATACGGCTCAATCGGTACAACTACAACTTACCTTCTTAGGCCTTCCCCAATCTAAAATAAAATAAAACAGCCAAGCGGCTTGCCAAATAAGCTCATAAATCACCAAACCCATATAGAAATAAATGTGTACCTTTTTGTCGGGCATATCATTATATCCTTTCCATCTGCTGCCCTGTCAGCATATACAAATGCATCCCCAAACAAAATACCAATTTTATCCTCAGAACCAAATCCTTCACGCATTCAAGCCAAATCTCATTCTTAACTCAATTTCCATCCATTGTCAATTCCAATTCTTAACTTACCAGTCCAACACCATTTCAGATTTCTGTCTCGCAATTCAAAATCTGATTCTGCTTAATATATTATATCTTGATTCAATTTCCCGCTAGTTGGTTTCAATTCAATTCATATTCAGTTTCATTCCAATTTTTGACACTAGAATTTATTTTCCATACCTTCGTTAAATCATTTAATGAATTCTATTCAACCACTTGTCATCCAATAACAACCAATTCACAACCATCAACCAATACACAACCAAATAAACAAAATTTATTGAATTCACATTCAATATTAATATTGATTTTGGCTTCACGCATTTGATTACCATTCATTCATTAAATTTCCAATTTATTTAATTTAATTACAATATCATTCTGAATTTAATTACACTTAACCAAGTTAAGTATCAATTCAACTTTTTAATTCGATTCGAATCGCATTCCAATCGATCAAACACACTAATATCTCAATAATTTAATAAAAATTTTCTTTTCTATACAAAATATATTTTGGGTAAAATTATTTCATTTATCCTCTTTTCAAAACAATACTGTGTTAATGGTCAGTTCCAAGCTTCTCAACACTTGAACCGATCAACAAACGCAATACAAAACATTTGTATGTAAAATCTACAAATACGCTCTCTCATATATATACACTCAATCTCGATCTAGGGTATTACTAACCCAATCTCTATCGAGTTTCACCACAGAGCCAAGGTTATTTCTAAACCAATTGCTCTGATACCAACTGTAGCGACCCGGAAAATTCGACACTCGAATTTTCGACATTTACACCAACTGTGTCCCATTCGAGTATCGAATCTCCAGAAAGCTAGAAGAAAGGAGTTGGAGGATGAGAAAGATAAGATAGAAATATTAGAATAGAAGAAGTAGAAGAACAACACAACACAGAATCAGAGTCTCACATCGCAGCGGAACAAAATATAATATGGAAATAATTCTTTATTGAGAGCTTTCAAAATTACTTACAGTATCAGAGTACATCAACATATCTGGACAGTTATATAACCTGTCCTCATATACAATCACACAGCGGAACAGTAGCTATATATATAACCATACGTTTGAACTCTTCCAGCTTGTCTCTGGACTTCGCAGCATCCGGTAACCTGGACCTGTACACCCCGGCCTAACCCGAGCATTTACAAAACATCGGGTCAGTCTGGTGAACCAGAGTGAGATAAACTCGCACAGTATTAAGGTATCACACAACTTGATTTTAAAGTAAAAATCTTTTCGAAAGAAAAGGATAATCGTAAGACCGAATCCACACATAAATACGGACGGTTTTTACCTTACGATAACCCAAAACAGTTTGAAATCAATAACTTGTTTGATATTATAATAGTGTCTAAACACAAGTAAATATAAATCTAGCGGAACGCTTGCATCTCACGCTCCACATATATAGTATACAATCAAAACCGCGGGCGCTTATTGGAGATTGGATTTCCAACTTGACAAGGTATGGGACCACCTTCCGCACGTGTATCTCTAGAGGCGAATACACAGGGTTCAACAAGAACGTCTTGCAACCCGGCCCTCACATGACCGACCACTCATTTCGCTTGAGTGTATCGAATGTATATCACCAACGGTTGGGCTCAAACCACCGTTCCCGAATGGGCAGAATCGATAGAATAAGAAACAAAAGGAATTTCTCTAGATAGGTGATTATACACCCTAATGGGAGCGACCCACATAGCCATGCTGCCTGCCCGATTTCTGTCATCTCCCGGTTGATGAGGCTTGAGGCTACGCTTTACCTTCATAATCAGCACATCACATTCACTTCGAATGTCACATCGTCAGATCCATCAACAATCACTAATTGACGTCCACAACAATACATTATGTGTTAGCTGAAAGAAGTTTCCTTCTCCGCTTCCACTCTTGGTATGGTTGAAGAAATCAATGTACGTGACCTTTCTGGAAATACTCTGTCAGACATCCATCCATACAAGTCACCCAGGAACAGGATGAACCGAAGGCACTCTCCTACTGCATCTCATATAGGAATCACCCCAAGGATCAGTAGCGAAAAGTCCTTGCAACCCGTAGACTCCAACTACGACAGAATCACATTTTATCTCTGGTTGCAAGTCAGAGAATTTTAGTAATCCTTCCGCTTATGAAGATCCACGGTCTTCAATAGCTCCATCTTGAATCAGCATCTTCATCGTATTCGTATTTGCTGGACGGAATGGTTTTCGAATATATATTCGATCCCGGACTTTCCATACCAACAATCGTATGGGCCAAATTTGATAGTCGGTTATTTAACTATCAAATAAAACAACCATTCATCCATAAAAGAAAATGGATTCACTGATTTACTACTCAGTATCATTTAGCCTCTTTAACGAACCGCCCGTTAATTATATTCTTTAACTTTTCCAATATTTGGAACATCGCCTTTACTTCTTAGTAAGAATATTCTCCAAATTTATTTCATTCAACTTATAAACTTTCAAAAACAGTTTATAATATCATTTGCGGAAATCATAGCTTATGTTTCCCTCAACCACTCTCGTTTATAAACTAATATCATTCTGGGATAATCATGGAGTCATTCAAGTTGGGGTATTTTATTTACCTCTCAGACCTTGACCAACAACATTCATATCTTCAGAATAAATAGAAGTTTATTAACCACACGTTTCTTCTTGAAAAATCCGATTTAAATCTCGACAAAGCTTTGATTCTATTAGAAATAGAATCCTTATGAAAATTCCTTAATATCTCTTTATTATGATGTAACAAATTATTTCAACAATTCAAACCATTTGTTTAAAACAAACCCTTTATAAATCTTCTATTAATGTCTCATACTGTTATCATATCGTTATCTTCGCATGTTGATATTTATCAAACAATCCAACTTATTATCTGTAACCATTAATGCTACAGATTTCATTTCAAAATCCATTTTTACTTATCTAGTTCTCTTTACTCATACTCGACCATTTATTCGTTGCCTAAAAAAACTATAATAATCCTTTTAAAGCTTATATCAAAATAGTTCTTCTTCTTTGTAACTAATGTTACAAAACACATTTACAACTTTATTTACTAACTCGATTTTTATTTCAAAACTTTATTTCTCCATTTACAAAATCCTTTGTAAATTCATTTCGAGAACTTAGCATTTGTTTCCATTCCCACATTTTTACTTCATTTAAACCTTCATTTTGACCGTTACGGCCCTTTCGACAATTAAATAGCCAATAGGATAAACTTATCTCGTTTAAACATTGGTTTAATAATCTCTTACATCTCTATTTGTTATATATATATGGTGAACTTAATTTTAACTATTTATTTTTATAGAAAAATTGTATTTCAAACCATATAAAAAGACATTTATATCTTTGGAAACATTCGAAATCTATTTACTATTGATTTCGAAAAGTCATTCCTTTTAGTCGACGGTACTAAAGAGGCAAATGGCTACTATAGTACCAAACCGTGAAATATAAACCAATTTCACATTCAATACAAACAAATTAATCATATTGATAAACATTATCAATATTATCCAACCTGTTATTCCCTGCAAAACAATGGTTATCACAATTCAAATCACTCAGTTCAATATGGCCAATCAAGGTTCGGTTTACATCTAAACAGATGACATAACAGTTTAATAATAACGGTTGATAATAAATGTAAGGGCTAATAGCAGAAATTCAAGCATTCAACTATTATTATATAACGTTTATAGTGTGATAAATGTAACCACTGAGGTAAGTTACCTCACTTGGATTTAATCGTTAGAAATAACGATAAATTAAATTAAACGCATGTTTAATTTAACTGTTTCAGTCAATAAATGAATATAAAATCAACAACAAACAAACAAACAATCATAGCATAAAATTTTAAAAACCCGACTTATATAAAATATAAGAGAGGAGAACTGAGTGAGTTTAACTCACCTGTGTTTGATTTTGTCGATTAGACGACCTGTTTAAATTAAATTAAACTGACGTTTAATTTAATTACTGATCCTAGTTGCTTCCTGTGCTGACAAAACCTGCCGTCTTCGTCGATCCGGTTCCGACGCTCATTGTTGAGTCCAATTCTAGCGCTGTATGAACGGATTATCATTTTATTTAGTTAATGGTGAAATTCAAATTTGCTAATCCTAAATCAGACTAATTAAACTAATCAAGCTAACTTAGATTCCTAGTTTATAATTTAAAATAGGTCGCTTACATTTATATTCTCCATCGGCCCAACATTCTTTCTGACGGATCCCTTCCTTTCTCTTTGCTTTTGCTTTATGTTGCTTTCCACTGTTGAGCACCAAACCACCATAGCCTGTGTAAAACCCCATTCCTCGCATGCATTCTTTTCCATGCGTGGATCCCATACGCTGCAGCATTTCATGACCCTTTTTTTTTTTTTTTTTTTTTTTTTTTTTAACTACTTTCTGTCTAAACCGAAAGGCACCACTTTGTGCATGAATGAAACATGCAACGCCACTTTCAAAACATACCCATACGTTATCAGCTGCTCCCCTTTTACTTCACTTAAGTCCTCAAATTCCTTCCCCCACCTGCAAGTTGAAACGCAACTTTTTTAAAAAAAAAAAAAAAAAAAAAAAAAAAAATACTTCCTTGCGCAGGCCGAAGAAACCCAATCCAAGAAATGCTTCCTATCCCCCTCACCACTTGCTATTCTCTCCACCGCAAGCCCAATCTCCATGTTTTCTTTTGAGGAAGTGCGGTTTTTAAATTAAGGGTGGAGCTCGCATTTTTATTGGAAGACTCTGTTTTACTTTGTTAAATACCTCGCAAGAAAAGGAGAAAGCCTGCCTGTATATTTATATGTGAGAATTGGCGTGGGGGGCACGGTGTCTAGGCATGTAGAGTTGCAGAGGAAAGTAGGGTGGGTGCGATTTTTAAAACCATACGTGATTGCCACGGTGTTCATTGATTGGCTGGCAAGAAATGGTTTGGGACGCAAGGAACAATTTGGTTTGGGGCGCAAGTTTTTGTTTGGTGCGCAAGGTGAGGCGATTTGGACGCAAGCAAGGAAATGTGGGAAGCAAAGTATTGTACAGTGGAAAGAATGTGAATGTGGGAAGATTTATTAATATTTTATTATGTATAGCTTAGCATTGGAGAAATGTGTCAAACTATCTACATAAATCCCTTGTTTTTGACAACTAAATATGTAATCCTAGCATAAAAAAATATTTCGGATCCAATGGGACAGGTTTCGTTGAATTCCGACACCGTTTGCGAAAATCCTTTAGAAAATATCGATGAAAAACACCGAGCAATAATTTCTTAAAATTACAGAAAAAATCCTAAAAATATGAGGCCTTGACATTTCACTAGACCTCTTCCTAAGGTTTCGTATGGAACTTGTTTCGTTGAATTTTGAGTTCGTTTGACCAGTTAACCATTCAAATAAAGTTACCTACACCACTATGTATTCATGTATGAGCGTTGCAGACTGAAATAAAAATACAGTCGTGTTCAGTGAGGTGTCGCGATCCCGAAAATATAATAATACCGGTAGTTTAACTTATATTGTGAAATCCCAAAATGTTGTCACAGGGTGTAAAATACTCCAAATAAAAAGTTGCTTATTTAATTAATTAAAAATTTAAGTAAAATTCTAAAAATTAAATTATAACTACGCCTCAAAAGAACCTAGTCTAAATTCAAAACCCATATGCAGTTATATCCAATAATCCGTTACGGTCGATAAACGATTGCGCCGCTGTTTTTCTGCCAAATTGATTTGGGCATAACTTCCAATCTACACGACGAAATCTCGATTTTTCTTTTTCACTAGGAAAATATACTTCACTTGCTCCGTACATTTCTTGTTTCACAGAAATCTGATTTAAAACGGGCTCTGTACATTCAGTTGAAGTTCAAAACTCTATTTTACGAACTGCAGTGCTGTTCTGAGCTCGTTTTTATTTTATATATGAATATATATCGTTCAGCTTCGTTTAAATAGCGATTTAAATATTAAAACCCTTTAATATTCCAAATAAAATATTTAAAATAAATAAAATAAATAAAGTATTTGGCTGCCAAAAATACGGGACGTTACATTGAGACACTCTAGCCCACCCCTCAGGATCAGAACGCATCGACCCTTGGAGCCACAGGGTCGGTCCACCGATGTGGATTAGACGAAATCCTGAACACTACGTCTCCCCGCCCTATGGGGCGTAAATGAGCCAACGAATGACCTATGAGCTCGTACGTCTCAGAGAAGGGCGTTAAGCAAAAGAATAAATTCTCTGCCGCCAAACAGATATATATTTAATAGAGATCAATCATCATAGAACAAAATCCAATGTCAGACACACAGTCCATTTACACGATCGTTCTGGGTCTAAACGAAATCGGAGGATCTTTATTCCTCGCATATCCGTACAATCAACCTGTACGTCCGGACGACTACTACTTCAACCCCTTCTAGGTAGCTACTCCTATCATGAGCATTAGTAGCACCCCTCCATTCGACGTGAAGATCATCGGTCTTGCATCGTCTTCATATCTTCGACTTTCGAACGTCGATCAATTATTTGAAATGAGAATTAACTCGGCCTTTTCAAATAATTCACGTATATTTAGAATTTCAAATCAATTCATTTCAATGGTTAAATTATTCGATATCACTAATTTTGTTCTTTAGTGTAATTTTCACGCCAAACACATTCAACCATCAAATATCACATACACCGAGCAAATTCAGTTTATTTCCATTCCATATCGTTTATAATATTTTATCACGACATATCGCTATTTTTATTTATTTAAAAATAGCCAATATATTCAAAACAACGCTTCGGGCCATAACACGGTCATGGCGCTGTTTTACTCCAGATTTGATTAACACATATCTGAAAATCTAACCGTTGGATCTTCACAAATTTTGTATCATTAGAAAGATCTTTTCAAAACGAATCCAACGGTTTCAGTTTTGGGGAAATCCGACGGTCGGATCTCCCGCACTATTCGTTTGAAGTTAGGATTTCAAAATACGAACTGCAGCGTCGTTATTCGATTTAGTTTAATTATATATATATATATAATCAATTCTGGTGCTGTTTTTCTTCAGATTTGAATTAAACATTCCAGACAATCCAACCGTTGGATCTTTACAAAGTTGGTGCCGTTGGAAAGATATTTCCAAGGCGGACCCAACGGTTGTGGTTTCGGGAAAATCCGATGGTCGGATCTCCCGCACTAATCGTTTGAAATCACGGTTTCAAAATATGAACTGCAGCGTCATTATTCGATTTATTTTAATTATATTTATATCTATATATAAATATAATCAATTCTTCGATTTCAAAACCATACTATTTTCATATCTTTGATAAAAATGATATTTTTGTCAAACTGACTTCTATTTCAACACTTCGCTATTTTTAACCATTCAGGCATATCATAGAAATGTAATTTTTATTGTAAAACGATTTATTTCAAAAACACAACTATTTTATATAGTTCATATAGATGATAAAAATATGATTTTTATTATAAAACAATTTATTTAAAATATGAGTACCATTCAACACATGAATTTCTATTCAATGAATGAATTTCTATTCAACACTTGAATGTTCTCTATAGTTTGTATATATAATAAAAATGTGATTTTTTATTGTAAAATTTTTTATTTAAAATACGAGTACCATTCAACACATGAATTTCTATTCAACGAATGAATTTCTATTCAACACATGAATGTTCTCTATAGTTTGTATATATAATAAAAATGTGATTTTTATTGTAAAACAATTTATTTCAAAACACGAGTATTTTATATAGTTCAAACAGGTGATAAAAATGTGATTTTTATTATAAAACAATTTATTTCAAAACACGATTATTTTATATAGTTCAAACAGGTGATAAAAATGTGATTTTTCTTATAAAACAATTTATTTCAAAACACGATTATTTTACAATACATGGATTTCTATTCAACAAATGAATATAGTCTCAACCAATGAAAATAAATCAAATACAAAAAGATTTCAGGAAATTTCGGTAGCATAACGGCAGAGTAGTTAAAACCGGGACCGTATCGAAGTACGGCTCCTCGCTCTACCTTAAAACCTTGCAGTTTTTGACAATGGGGATTCATGCATCTAGTTCGCACGCATGAGGTGTACAACGCTTATATAACTCATACATCGACTATATAATTTATACATCGTTGTTTTTCCATATCGTTTATAATTTAGAAATATCACATTGGGTTCCACTCCACCAAAAATACCAGAAGGCTCAGAAAAATATGCGGTCTCTTCTAGAATGTAGAAGACGTCCACACGAGTCCACTGTCTCTTGTTTCACTGGATTTCGTCAACATAGCAAAAAGATATGTAATTTTAAATATCAAACAATTTAAAAACGTAATTAATTAAATTTATAGCGCTAAAAAACTGCTACCTTTTCCCTGTTAAAAATCAACAGCCGATGTCGACTACCCCCTTCAAAACTAGGGCATGATTTTGCGAGTAAAACACGACGCCTACTGATGATTGGAGGCTTCCACTGCGTGCTCCACCGCGACAGCTACCACTGGCCTCAACGACGGCGAACTCGGAGGTCCTTCTGGCGCTGAAAATGATGATGAGCAGCGGCTCTTTGGGTCAGCGATTCGAGCACTACACGGAACGAGAGCTCATCAAACCCGTACTGATTTGGAGCTAATTCTAATCTCTACAAAGTTTGCTGAAGGACCATAGTTTAATTCGAAATGATTTGCGGGAATTTTTGGGTTCTTCTCTGGAACAAAATCGGCCGTGGAATGGTATTGGGCGGTGGCAATTAAGGTTAAAGAGAAAGAATTTGATTAGTCGGGGGGGAGGGGGTTTATATTAAATTTATAATTTATTTAAATTCAAAAATATCCTCTTGACCAAACGAACACCAATTCAAACCTAACGATTGTCGCCCTAGCTAAATACCCCCATTCCAAACGCAATGGGATATGTTTCATAGGCCAATTCGAATGTTTCAGTCAGTTATTTTTCAAATTAAAGTATAAAACGTTTTATATTCAATTTGAATGTACATTTCAATTTGCCAGGGCCACAAACTGATTCGAAAAATTCGAGTAAAATAAATCTAGCTATGCTTTGTCGATACGGTCCCAACAAAACCCTTTTCGTCTAATTCTGAGACCATTTGAAAAATGGTCTATTTCTGGTCGACCCAATTTAATAGAACTCGACCAAACACATTTTCCTTTGCCACGCTCACATACTAGCTTCAAAAATTATGAAATTTGAAACCTAGCAAAAACTTCACATCCTGGATCCAACAAAAGTGGTTTCGTCGAATTCCGATGTTGTTTGCAAAATGTCTATTTTCAAGGGCGATATATTCTCTATAGCGATCTTTCTGAAAATTCATTTGGCTATAACTTTTGCTTCCCGATATGAAACTTCGATTTTTCAGATTCGTTAGAAAGATATTCACTAACAGATTTAATATTTTTGGTTTCACTAAAATCCGTTTTATTTTGCGGCCGGTACAGTCAGTCAAAGTTTGAATTCAAAATTTGAAACTGCCGCGTCATTTCAGGCCAGGTTTATAATTCAAAGTGAATATATTCAATTTCAAACATTGATTCAAACCACTTTTTCCTCCTTATTATCTAAAATATTTATTTTAAATATTTAAAATTCACTTAAATAGCCAATTTAAAAATTTTAAACTGGTTCAGATTTTATGGGTTGTTACATTTCTTGTTTTAGGGTTTAAAACCCATTTTGTTCCTCACGTCGGTGGCAGGGCTAGGTACCACCGGAGGTGGTGGCGCTACCTGAGTTAGGTGCGTCGGTTAGGCGGCTTCCTAACGGCGATGGTCTTGAATTGTATCGTGGTCGGAGCTTCTGGCAATCAGCGGTCAAACTCTGGTTGGAATGGGTTTTTCTGCGCCTTCGATTACTATAGCAAGAAGGAGAGAGCGCGGGAACGTAGCTGACATGGCAACACTCTACTGGCGAGGGTATTATTTTAATAATTTATACATATTTCAAGACTCAAATGCTAAAAAACTGATAATTTTTACATGCGGACTCGAATTTGGACGCGGTTGGGTGCGTTGGGATCGTGGCGAGATTGCAGACGATCTGAGACTGGTTTCGCTGCATTTAGAGACTGTGAAATTTTGAGCTTTGGTTGGACGTTCGATCCACTAAAGACTCAAAGGTTAGTGATTCTTCACTCACAAATAACTAAAATTTTCCATATTTATCAAATTAAATTGTGAAGTAAGTTTGGTTGCATGGTTGTGTTTGATTGGTGAATGGTTGCTTAAATTTGACATGCAATGTGTAACATGCAAGGAAAACCGATAATTAGTTATTTAAATTTAATTTAAATTTCTAGTTATAAAATCTCGACTCTTGAAATTTGTGGAATGATTTAACACTGACCATGGAATAAAATGTTGTGTGATGGATGCCTTGGTTGATTTGAATTACTGAGTGAATACTGCTTGAAATGTCCCTTTATTCAGTATATGTATATTTTGTGCTCATGTTGACGATTAATCCCATTTTCACCCTAGAAGTTACGGGCATCGAATAAACCCGGGATTTATCGATAGAAATCAATTTAGAACACATAGTGAAATGATAAATCTCTGTGACCCTGATTTGGATTGAAATGATAGATCCATCCCTGAATATCGAGAATTAAATTTAAATCACTAGGCCATAGGGTAGAAAATTGTATATGGACATCGGTTGGTTAAATAATTTTTATTATTCGATGGGAAATTTGGTTAAGGGAAATGTGTCGATTTTTGGGTTAGATTTCATTTTCCTTGAATCTTGAACTTTGAAGGACTATGAATGGGTTAAAGAAAATGTTCCTACGACAAATTTGGAATTTTGAATTTGGAACTTGAATATGATTTGAAATTTTCCAATAATTGAGGTAGACTTGAAATTTAAATAAATTCTTATTTGAATCTGATTTTTGGGTAAAGGAAATCGAGGTTACTTGGAGTTAATTTAACTGAAGATTAATATGGTTTGAATTCTCTAAATTTAAAGATGAGCTGAAATGGTGTTAGAATAAGAGGTTGAATTATGTAGTTCCATTGAGGCTGGGTATGGGTTCAGGTACTTGGAATTCGGAAGAAAGGGAATGATTATGATTAAAGAAATTTAATATATATATATATATATATATATATATATATTTTCGATTGTTGATTTCAAATAAATTTTTCTTTCCTTAAATTTATTATTTAACCTTTACCTATAAACTAATTTGTTTTAAATAAATTTTCCTTATATTTTATTTTTCAGACTATCTAGTAAGTCTTTAATTTATGTTTATACATAATGTTTTAAATTGTTTTATTTACCTTTAATTATCATATTATATATATGCATTTATATAAGATTTTACTATAAACTTTTATTTTCATAAGTTTTTTTTTTATTTTTAATTCCTTCCGAATAAAAAGTGTTTGGATTTAAACCGTTGGTTCAAAAGGAGTTGAGATTTAAGTTATATCCTCTTCGAGTATGATTGGTTTTTAAACCAATTTTATATGAAAATATGAATTATATTCTACTCAAATATAAATTTATCCCCTAAGGGATTGAAATGAGTTGTTAAGAAATATATATTATATTTGAATATAAATGGATTTCGAACATAAATTGATTTGGAATAATTTGAAATCTTTGAGATGAAATATATTCTATTTGAATATAAGTCGATTTTGAAATATTATATGATGAATATGATATAAGGATATGGAAATATATTCTAATTTAGAATATAATCGGTTTGGTATGATTATGATATTTTGATATTAAATTATATTATATATGAATATAAATTTGGTTCGAAACAGAATATGATATTTTGATATGAAAGCGAACCTTTATGAAATATAAAAGAACCAACCAATGTGAAAGATGTAAACGTTGGTTATTAAGGAGACTGGAGTTGACATAAGGCATACTCTCTATCATTGTCGATACCACTTTGACAACTATGAATGTTTTGACGTATCCAAAATGAGTATGATGACTTGGAGGCGATTATTGAATCGAAGAAGATGAACGATAACGAAATAGACCTGACCTTTCAGGTCATAATTGAAATGACTAAAACAGGAGCTATACCATGACTAATTGTGGTAACACCTTTGATCGGACACACTTCTTCGATACTATTTCTATGACTATGATGATGATGATGATTTGGGCCCATTTGAATTGGGAGTGTGATCCGAGGTGGGCGGTAGTGGCTGCTATGCGTTACCACCGGTCTGGGAGTGCAATTGGTAGAATCCTACCCTGGGCATTGCTCGAGTGCCATGTCATATTTATCCATATCGAGCCCCATATGATTTTGATTTAGCATTGCCTTCTATGGAGTGCCCTATGATAACACCAGTACGGTGAATTTACGGTACTGTATAGACTGTTGTTGCTTGTAAATGGCGTAAGGGTAATATGGTAATCCGCTTACGCTATTTTTAAGATATTTACTTTACTGGATAAACACTATCATAATAGCATATTATACTATGTATGTATTAGTTTAACGGATCCTCGAGAGATGGAAAAATCTCGTAACATCTCTTGAGTTACTACACCCATGACTCTGAAGTTGTTTCGTATTTTAATTTGACTAATATGAGAATGATTTAATGCTGATCTGAGTGTTTGTTGTGTTTTCTTTTATGAAATGTGCTCGGTCAGCAGAAGTTTTGTAACGACCCGGAAAATCCGAACCAATTTAAATTTTTTATTTTGAATTATTGGGTGGAAAAATGTGGTAGAAATTTAAAATTTTCATTTTTAAATAATATTAAAGCCAGTGAAAATAGTCAATTTTCAAATGATCTCTGTTTTCGACGAAACCACTTTTGTTGGAACCGAAATGTTGAATTATTGCTAGGTTTCAATTTTTATAATTTTTCGATTTAACATGTGAGCGTGGCGAAGGAAAATGTGTTTGGTCGATTATAGTCAAATTTAATCGACAGAAAAATAGCCATTTTTCAAACAGTCTTAGAATTCGACGAAATTAATTTTGTTAGGACCGTATCGTCATAACATAGACAAATATTTTTTTTTTTTGGATTTTTCTAAGTCCGTTTGTGGCCTCGGTGAATTTATTTATGCAGACGAATTAAATTAATAAAGGAATTAAATATTAAATTAAATAATACAGGCCACAGACTGCCGTTTGGGCTGACAAGACCTGTCCCATTGGATCCGGAATATGGGCTATTGGCTAGTGTCACTTTCTGCTGGACTGAAAGTGAAACAGTTTGAAAGATATGTTTTTTTTTGTAAAAATACATTAAATAATATTATAAATATAGATTTTTAAAACCCTAGCCTACTACTGTTCACCGTCTGCGTAGCCGCCAACCCCCAAATCAATGGCCACCCTTCTTCGAAACTTCCTCCTCTAATTCCTCTTCCATCTCCACGAGTTAAAACCCAATCCCTACACCATATCGAAGCCCTTTCCACCACCTCCACATCCATACGGGGATTGACCCGAACCAACGCCTGTGCATCGAGAACAGGGCCCGCAAACAGGCGCTGCCACGACCGGATTTTCACCTCCCCAGGGCCGCGCGAGTTGGACGTGGACCCCACCGCCAGGAGCGCCGGTCCGAGCTCCCCATCGTGACGCCCGCCGATCAACACCTCGACCCCTGTACGGGCAGCGAACCCGAACCCTAGTTTTGAACGACACGTGAAAGCTTACGGTCGTGTTACAGACAAGAGGAAGAAAGGTTTTGGCTTAATTAAATATTCAATTAATTAATTTAAATTGTTTTAAAACTTCAATTAATCATATCTAACTCGTTTCAACTCGAAATTCGTTGATTTCAGCGGCGTTGTGATCCTATTGACAAGATATACGACTCTGAACTGAAACGGGACCGTTCTGAACAGTTTGAATTTTGGCCAAAATCTGCAACGATTGTGAGATTTCTGAATTTGAATAATTAAATAATTTAATTATATTCGATCAGTTGAATCATTGTATGATCTGTTATGTGGTGATTTGTTGTATAGTTGAATTATATTCGTTGTGATATCATGATATAGTACGTCAGTTTGGATCTGTAAAATTCTGATGTAACTTCAATAAAGTTCTCATCTTTATTGTTTTTATTTTTATTCTATTTTTATTTTTATTCCTTTATAGTAAAAATGAAAAATTGAATCTTTGTTGCTTTACAAACAAAGATGAAATTTTGAATCTTTATTTTTGTTTTTACAAAGTAAAAAATGAAAAGTTGAATCTTTGTTGCTTTACAAACAAAGATGAAATTTTGAATCTATATTTTTGTTTTACAAAGTAAAATGAAAAATTGAATCTTTGTTTATTTTACAACAAAGATAAAAAGTTAAATCTTTATTTTTGGTTCAACACATAAAATGAAAAGTTGAGTTTTTTGGTTTTGATTAGCAAAATAAACAAAGGTTTGATCTTTATTTTTGATTTACAAAATAAAACAAAAGTTAAAGCTTTATATTTTGATTTGAAAAGTAAACAAAAATTGAATCTTTTTTTTTGATTTACAAAGGGAATCTTTATTTTGATTTACATAAAAAGAACAAAAGAATAAATCTTTATTTGGTTTATGATTTATAAAATAAGGAAGGTTAAAATCTTTTAAATTTTAATTAAAAGATGAATTAAGGCTAGATATTTTATTTTGATTTACAATATCAAATAAAGATTAGATATGCTATTTTACAAATAAAGATACATTTCATTTGTTTTACAAATAAAACAAAGATGAGACCTTTTATTGTGATTCATCAGATTTATAAACCGAATCATATATTGTGTTGTATGTGTGGACATTGTAATGACTATGTTGGGTAAATAGAAATGGTTAGACACAAACCATTATTTTTGGTTATCATATTACCACACCAAATTGAGTTGAGTTAGATAGGAAAAATCCCCTATAGAAAAATGTGCATTAATGAAAACAATTAGGAAAATTTACATTTTCCTAATATAATAAAAAGTAATAGGAAATTTACATCTTTCTATTGAAATGTAGAAAGATAGAAAATTTACATCTTTCAATGTTAAAATATAAAATTTACATTTTTCTATGTTAAAATATAAGATTTACATTTTTCTATGTAAAGATAGAAAATTTACATTTTTCTATGTTAAAATATAAGATTTACCTTTTTCTAGGTGAAGATGAAAGATTTACTATTTTCCTTTGTAACAATGAAAGGTTTACATTTTCCAATGTAAAGATAAAATAATTTACATTATTCATTGTAAAAGAAAAGGAGATATAATATATACATTTTTTTAAAACATAAAAAGTTCATTTTTATGTCTTTAGAACAAATAACATAAAAAGTTCATCTTTATATCTTTAAAACAAATAGAATAAAAAGTTCATTTTTATGTCTTTAAAACAAAGAGGATAAAAGAACATTTTTATATAATTAAAGAAAGAGTACATTTTAAACATCATTTTTGTTGCATTAGAATTGGCGAACAAAAATGTCATTTTTATTGAATATAAAAATATACGATGTTGAAAACATCATTTTTGTTGCATTAGAATTGGCGAACAAAAATGTCATTTTTATTGAATATAAAATTATACGATGTTGAAAACATCATTTTTGTTGCATTAGAATTGGCGAACAAAAATGTCGTTTTTATTGAATATAAAAATATACGATGTTGAAAACATCATTATTGTTGCATAAGAGTTGACGAACAAAAATGTCATTTTTATTGAATATAAAAATATACGATGTTGAAAACATCATTTTTGTTGCATTTGAATTGGCGAACAAAAATGTCATTTTTATTGAATATAAAAATATACGATGTTGAAAACATCATTTTTGTTGCATTTGATTTGGCGAACAAAAATGTCGTTTTTATTGAATATAAAAATATACGATGTTGAAAACATCATTTTTGTTGCATTAGAATTGGCGAACAAAAATGTCGTTTTTATTGAATATAAAAATATACGATGTTGAAAACATCATTTTTGTTGCATTAGAATTGACGAACAAAAATGTCGTTTTTATTGAATATAAAAATATACGATGTTGAAAACATCATTTTTTTTGCATTAGAATTGGCGAACAAAAATGTCATATTTATTGAATATAAAAATATACGATGTTGAAAACATCATTTTTGTTGCATTAGAATTGGCGAACAAAAATGTTGTTTTTATTGAATATAAAAATATACGATGTTGAAAACATCATTTTTGTTGCATTAGAATTGGCGAACAAAAATGTCGTTTTTATTGAATATAAAAATATACGATGTTGAAAACATCATTTTTGTTGCATTAGAAATGGCGAACAAAAATGTCGTTTTTATTGAATATAAAAATATACGATGTTGAAAACATTATTTTTGTTGCATTAGAATTGGCGAACAAAAATGTCGTTTTTATTGAATATAAAAATATACGATGTTGAAAACATCATTTTTGTTGCATTAGAATTGGCAAACAAGAATGTCAATTTTTATTGAATATAAAAATATACGATGTTGAAAACATCATTTTTGTGTCATTAAAATTGGCGGACAAAAATGTTATTTTCATAGAGTAATAGGAATGAATTTTAATAAAGGAAATCGCCCAATGGTTTATATATTATATATAAAAATAAAATATAAAATTAAACGAAACAAGCGCGGCAGTTCGCGTATCGGCAATCGTAACTTCAAACGATTATTCCAAAAGATCCGACCGTCGGATTTTCCCAAAACTGGAACCATGAGGACCGCTTTCGGAAGAGCTTTCCAGCGGTATAAATTTCATCAAAATCCGACTGTTAGATTTTAAGATATGTGTAAATCAAATTTTGGTGAAAACAGCGCCAGAGCTGCCCATTGACCCGAAACGTCATTTATTTATTTCGAGCTATTTTTAATACATAAAAATAGCGATAAATAGTTATAAATATGTATGAAATGTTTTAAACTATAATTATGCGACAATTATTTGATAGGGCCGAGTTTAACTCATTTCAAATAGTCGAACGGCGATTAAATCAAAGATGTAAGAAGACGATGGTTGAAGACCGGCGATCTTTACATCGAATGGACGATGACTTCTGATACCTTAGACTGATTTGCTCCCAGGACAGGGTTGAAGCAATAATTGTCCGGACGTGTGTGTTGGTCGTGCGGATAAGCGAGCGCCTCTTTGGTGTCTCCGATTTCGTTCAGACCAAGAACGGACTTGTAAATGGTTGCGTGTCTGACGTTGAAATTCACTTCATGTAATTAAATCGATTTCCATTAATATATGTCTGTTTGGTGGTGGAGAATTTATTCTCTACTTAACACCCTGATACGTAGTAATAGTTATCGATAGCATGGCGTTGAATTGTCAATGTGGCACGCCAAGATGCAATGATCAAGGCTTTGTTGAAAAGCCGGCCTGGTGGTTGATGATCGAAGCATAGCCTGTTTAGGCATAACTTTGTGTATAACGTAACTTCGCGAGCCTCACACCCCGGTATGAGTCAAAAACGGGATTAGGACTGCAGGGAGTGCACACATTTCTTTCTAGCTAGTGGTGTTTGGGCTTTAACATGGCCCGGCATTTTACTTATGTGGATTTTGGATTAAGGTACATCGGGTTTTTTATAGGCCGGAAGTGGTCATACTATAGGTTCAAAGGAACCGGGAAGCGTGTGTTCAGGAATTGCCAATCCACTACCGTTAGGTGGGGACCGGCCCTGAAGATCCAAGGGTTCACTGTGGGGGATCCTGAGGCATTTGCTAGAGTGTCTTGAATCGGAAGAGGACGATCCCGAGCCACGATTTCATGACAGAAACCCAATTCTCAATACGACATCACAGTCTTGATTGTAAACTTATATACGGCGACATAGTATATGGTACCTATGCCGTCTAGGATTGATATATGTATTTTGAAGTATTTTAATACTGCTTAAACACTAATGATAATATTAAATTATTACTTTTCATGTATTAAGTATGTTTGATCATCATAAGGGAAAACTCTATCCTCCTGTGTGCGTTGCATTGTGTGATAGGATCTGAGTCTTATGATGATTTCATTTTCAAAAGTCATTTCGCTGTTTTATCCAAACTTTATAAATTTATGCACTGGCAATCCAATGGAGTAAACCCGTTCCGCGTTAGCGGCGTGGTCCTGTGATTCGCCATATTGATAGTTAATTTAGTTAAGAATTCTCACACCAGTCCCATGACTGACTCGTAGTTTGTTTCACTTTTGCAAACTCGGGTGCCCTCTTTCCATACGGGCAGCCAATTGATAGGTTCAGGTGATACATTCTGATTGGAGCTTGCTTGGACGGACGAGGAAGAAGACCTTTTCTCTAGTTTTTATTTCTGCTTTGAGACGTCTTTATCAGTAGCTTTGATGTATGTGACGGAGTTTTGAGATTATTTCTTTTCCGTTTGGAAACTTACTGCCCTTTTTGTTGAGACTCTTTATTTGGCTAAATTGTATCCTGTACCGCGTACTCTGATGTATTAGATATTGTGATGCTGATGACATTTATTTCCGCTGCAATGGTTTATGTGTTATGATAATTATCTGAGATCTGTTTTTGTTGTAAATATGTTGTATTCCTAAATGATTATCCTTACTTTCGTAATACGGAAGTTTGGGGTCATCACAGTTGGTATCAGAGCATAAGGTTAACCTTAGCTTCGTACTATAACATATTTAGAACAATTCGTCTAGATAGAATCCACATAATTCTAAGATGAGTAGCTCATTAGAGATAGGACTAGTAATGTCCTAGAGTCAGCACAACAGAATAGCACATATTTACCAGTCATTACATCATCATCTTTTCATCTCATCCTTATCTTACCTTTTCTTGAAAAATTCTCATTTTTGTTGGTCTGACTCTTTCCTTGATGGTACAGACTGATTTAAATGGATACTAGAGCAAGAACAGCCCGAGACGGAGCCCAAGGTGGAGCTCGAGGCGGGGCTAGAGGAGGAGCCTGAGTAGGAGCTGGAGGGCAAGCTAGAGACGAGACACCCATCACTCAGGAGCAGCATAATTCCGAGGTCGTAGTCGAACCACCTCCACCTCCACAGCTTTTCGATTTGGAGAGAATGTCAAAGAAATTCAAAAATCTTGGAGGTGTACCTTTCACGGGGCGAGAGTCTGCGATTCAGGAAGAAGCATGGCTTAAAGATTGCGAAAAGATCCTAGAGGGCTTAGAGTTGGAAGATCAGTGAAAGCGTTATCTGGCAGTTTGGCAACTAAAAGAGGAAGCAGGGCATTGGTGGGATACGAGCAAAATCTGCAATGACGTGGCCAATATGTCTTGGGCCAGATTTAAGGAGCTTTTCAATGATTAGTATATACCCCCCACAAGCTAGAGAGCAAGGGAATATGACCGTTTCTGAGTATGTGAGGAAGTTTGATGAGCTTTCATGATATGCCCCTAGTTTGATTCAAGATCCAGTAGAGAAGAATAAGAAATTTATCAAGGGTCTGTCCAAGAAATATTTGAACTGAGTCACTGCCCATATCAAGCTTCCTTTCAACGAAGTAGTACAGATGGCGTGCCGCTACGAGGAAAATGACGAGTCTGGACCGCAGGATAGAGGGAAAAGTTAAGGCAACAACCAGAAGGAACAAGCTAACAAGAAACAGGAGGTGAGCAATTCTTCTACAGCTAAACCCCAAGGGAAGAAGAGGGATAGGAGTAAGGTGACCTACTATAACTGCGGCAAGATTAGACATTTTGATTACGAGTGTAGAGCACCTAAAAAGGTCAAGAGAAATGATTCAGGTCCTAGTCAGAACCGTGGTCAGAGTTCCTAGAACCGTGGTCATAATCCTTAGAATCTTGGCCAGAGTTTGCAGGATAAGAGGGAATGCTTCAATTGTCATCAAAAGGGGCACATTAAGGCGAACTGCCCACTGCTAAGGAATGCTCAAGTGGCACATGTTTATGAGGGAGCAGATACACCAGCTTCGACTGAGGGGCCTAATAAACCCGATGTCTTAGGAGGTACGCTTAATATTAAGAACATCCCTATTACTGTCTTATTTGATACTGGTGCTGCAAGAAGCTTTATTTCTAATGATACAATTAAAAAGTTGGAATTGAAACCGAGAAAACTCAAAAATTTGATTAGAGCTAATAGTCCGATAGGAGGTTCTCTTATTCTTGATCAGTATTGTAGAGTACCTGTTTCTTACTCTTGCTACCAGTTCCCCTTTGACTTGATCATTATGAATTTCTCCGGTTATGATGTCATACTGGGGATTGATTGGCTAACAAAGTATGAGGCTGAGTTAATTTATGCGGAGAGGATCATCAAAGTTAAAACTAAGCTTGGAAATATAACTATCCCGTGCCATGGCTCAGCCACCGACAGGAAAACATTCTGGTCTTCTCTAGAAGTTACCCCTACTTCTATTGAGGATATCCCTGTCGTCAAAGATTACGCTGATATATTCAAAGAAGTTGAGGGCCTACCTCCGCATAGATAAATCAGCTTCCGAATTGATTTAGCTCCGAATGCAAGGCCTGTTTTACATCCCATTCGGAGAATGTCGCCAGAAGAAAGAGAGGAGCTGAAAAATCAAACCAAGCAGCTTTTGTGGAAGGGTCTGATCAGACCCAGCTTCTCAGAATGAGGAGCAACAGTGGTGTTCGTCCCAAAATCAGACGGTACTCTCAGGCTATGTGTAGACTACCGTGATCTCAACAAGCAAACTCTGAAAAACAAGTACCCACTACCTCGTATAGATGACTTACTTGACCACTTGCATGGAGCACGAGTATTCTCTAGGATGGACCTAGCTACTGGCTTCCATCAACTCCGCATTGCAGAGGAGTGTGTGCCTTTAACTGCTTTCAAAGGCCCGAACATCTTTTATGAATGGCTAGTAATGCCTTTCGGTCTATGTAATGCTCCAGCATATTTTGTTGATCTGATGAATAGAGTGTTTAGAGATGTTTTAAATAAATTTGTGCTCGTGTTCATCGATGACATCCTCATCTTTTCTAAATTCACTGCTGAGCATGAACAGCATCTGAGAGAAGTCTTAGAGATTTTGCGAAGAAATGTGCTGAAAGCAAAATTTTCTAAATGCATATTCTGGTAAGAAGAGGTGAAATTCCCCGGCCATGTTGTATCAAAGGAAGGCATCTCCATAGATCCAGGAAAGATCTCAGCCATCCAAGAGTGGAAATAGCCTAGAACTCCCACGGAGGTCAGAAGTTTCTTGGGACTGGCTGGCTGTTATCGGAAATTTGTCAAAGATTTTTCGAAGGTAGCTTGCCCATTGACAAACCTGACCAAGAAACATACAAAATTCAAGTGGACACCGGAATGCGAGACAGCTTTCCAAGAGCTAAAGAAGAGGTTGACCAATGCTCCTGTGTTGACCATCATAGATGGCAATCAGGATTTGAAGGTCTGGACCGACGCCTCCAAGCAAGGTTGTTTCTTTTATAAATTAACATGTCAGAGATAACCTTTTTCCTTTGATGTCAAATCTCATTTTAACATGTTATTCCTTATTTATTTAAGGTATTGGTGCGGTGCTGATGCAAAGAGGCAGAGTAGTCGCATACGCTAGCCGTCAGCTGAAACCGCATGAGAAGAATTATGTCACGCATGACCTTGAACTAATGGCCATTGTGTTTGCTCTTAAAATATGGAGGCATTATCTATTGGGTGAGAAGTTTGAAATTTACACGGATCACAAATCCTTGAAACACCTTTTCACCCAAAAATATTTGAATATGAGGCAGCAACGCTGGGTCGAATTTCTTGCATCATATGACCTGGATATCCAATATACTCCGGGAAAAGCCAACGTTGTAGCCGATGCACTCAGTAGAAAGAATGCAGAATGCAACAATCTCATTATCGCCAGTCCCATTATCACTCCTACTCTAATTGATAAAGTCTCTGCTCTTCAGAAAAATGATAAATTTATTCAGAGGATTATTAAAAGAATTCAGGATGGCGAAACCACAAGTTTCCAAATTGACGACAAAGGGGTTCTGAGGCTATTGGGCCGAATCTGTGTCCCATACGACTCTAAGCTCAGAAGGGAGGTTATGGATGAATGTCATAAATCTAAGCTTAGTGTTCACCCTGGAGTGAGCATGTAACACCCCGCGAATTCTATAACTGTGAAATTAACAAATTAAAGTATAATTAATTTTAAATCAAAGAACTAAGGGAAACAGGATACGCCATTGCGTTCGTCTCGGAAAAATACGCGAAATAGAGTCTGAGTTTTCGAAAAACGGAGTCCGTATGAAGAAGATATGGCCTTCGGAAGTTTCTGAATTAAGTTTAAAATTCAAACAGAATATAATAACTCAGAAAAATCAAGTTTAAATTCGAAAATGGGGCCCAATGGGCCAGGGCGGAAAAACACCCGCCTGACGCACCCAGGTCGACTGGGCTGTCGACCTGGCCTAACCAGGTCGACAGGGCTGTCGACAGGGCTGTCGACAGGCATGTCGACCTGGTCCAGAGCCAGGTCGAGCCCAGTCTAACCTGGCTGGCCTATGCTATGTTGGTCGATTTTCTGTGGTCTGCTTTGTCATTAGGGCTAGGTGGCAGGCTCTAATTGGTCTCTCTATCGAATGAATGGCTACGATCAATCCAAGCAACATCAATGGTCCTAATCAGTTCCTAACCTCTATAAAAACAACCCTAGACTAAACCCTAATCTATTCATTCAAAAATAAGAACAAAGCCGCCATGTTGCTGAGGAACGACTAGGGGTAGCCACCAATTGGAGAGAGGATTAGGAGGAAAATTCTAAGGCATAAAGCAACTCAATCAAATCAAACCGCATCTTCAAATCCCTAAATTTGAGAATTCGCCTCACCATTGTAAGTAGAGTATTACTTTGGTATGAACAAATAATTGTGTTGGTTTGTATGCTTGAATTGTGGCAATAAAGTAATTCATATTTGTGCGTTCTTATCAATTTGAAATATTCTTGAATTATGTTATTCATTATAAAGAACTACATGCGGTAGTTCTATGCAAGTATACGTTTGGAATATTCGCAAATTATGTAATCCATGTCGAAGCTACATGTATGTAGTTGATTGAAATTCATGCAAGTTTGGGGCTTTGCTACTATGCCATCATAATGTGTATTTTTATACAAACATCATTTTTGTGAAGTAATTGGAATAAGTTTGGGTTATCATAATCCATATGAAATTATGTTAAAAATTGGGCATCATGTATTAAGCCATGCTTTTGTACTAGAAAACCTATTTGCAAACTTATGAATATGGCTAGGCTATGAATGATATTTGGCATAATTGAAATTCATGATTAAGTCTATCTTGTTTACAAGAATTTTATGATGACATATGTGGTACATAGCTAGGTTAGGTTCAAAAATCCCTTTTTGCAAGTTTACATGACTAAAGTAAGAATCATGATTTCATGTTAGAAATATTTATGCCATGGTTATGTGAACAAATTTAACTATACTTATGCCATGCTTATGTTTGACATTATGCCATGCTTATGTTTGACATTATGCCATGCTTATGTTAGAAATATTTATGCCGTGCTTATGTTTGACATTATGCCTGAAATAAAAATATAGGTTTATGTTGTAGTTAGGCCTATGTGTCAATAGTGATATTCTTAACTTAACTACAAGTTTACATGCTTTGATTCATGTCACCTATGCTTTATGACCAAAGTATATGTTACCACTATGCAAGTACACCAGTTTCTATTTTGTATTTCCAACGTCATATTGCAAGTTCATGCGCTCACCTTCCCTTTTTTGTGTGTATGTAATCACGCTTTAGGCCTCCCCTTTTCGCATGGCTAAATTGGGCTTTAAAAGGCTAAGCCCAATATATATAATAAACGGACGTGTTAAACGGGGGAAAATAACGTTGGGTTAAAATTACTAATGAATGAAAATATAAAATAGAAGGGCCCAAGTTCAAGTATGGGTTGGGCCCATGATTGGTGTAACCTTTACACCATTAACTTAATAATGGGCCGCAAATATTTACATATAAGAAAATAAAGAAGAAAGACAAATTATGTAAATGTAGAACATACGATGTGTTTAACCCGAGGTTGGATTGAGTTGTGATGTAAACCTGCCCGGAACCGCCCGGCTGTCCAGTAGTCACAACAATACCTATCCAATGTGGGAGGTTAAACATGGAGCCCAATAAGGACCCGAGGTTAGACTGAGTTGTGGCGTAAGACTGCCCGGAACCAACCGGCAACAGGCAGCCACAACAATACCTGTCTAATGTGAGAGGTCAGGGCCTTAATAAGACAATTAAGGCTGAGTCAGGATTGTTAGGATTAAGTGAACTAAAGACTTAATCAAAATGGAACATGCTAAACTAAACGGACTGGTGGGGGTTAGGTTAGGAAACACTTAACCGACTTAGCATGTTGGCTAGAGATAGAAAACCTAGTAACGGGGGACCCTTTTCAGCAGTAACCCTAGAAGGTGTATCAGGATACCCTGAAACTAGGCAGGGTGGGGCACGATTACTGGGCTGATTGTAAGAGGTCAAATCGACGGCGGTGGTGTAGCAGTGTAGGTTCTAACGGAGTGCGGGCGTGCACACACTCCGACGCAGAAAAATAAGGCACTGGACACCAGTAGCATACCTGTGCACTCTAAGGTTGTGTCGGGCCGCCACTATGGGACTTGATACACCCCATGGTGGGACCAGCATAGGTAACTACAACATCGGGGGCCGTAAGACACATGTAACTATGCGAGTAGGAGCCGATCATCCTTGAATGGATCACATCACCCTGATTATGGGGTGCCAGTTGGAAACTAGTTTATATGGGTTCAGAGATTAACATGGGGTACGATAGTATATTCGACCCTAGACAACTTAACCAAATTTATAGTGCTTGCCCACTTCTTGTTTATACTTATCATACCCAGTTCTTTATTCATAGACAAAATAGTACTAGACTTACTCAGGCTTTATGTCTGACTCTACTTTTCTTTCGTCTTCTTTTCTTCCGTTTCCCCCCTCCCCCCAGGTCCACAGGGAGGGAACACAGCAGCTTGACCAACCTTAACATCCAGCTTGAAGAAGAGAAATGTATTGCTTGGACTTTCCTGTTTTGAACTATGGCTTTGGACAATCCACTATGGGGACTTTTGCAGTTTATCTATGTTTTATTTAATGCTTCTTTAAATAATGTACTCAAGACCGATTATGAAAATGTTATGTTATGTTTTTGGAAAGGATGTAAGACAATCATGGTGATGTTTTGTAACACGTATTTGCTTTTATGAAATAAAAGTTGTTGTTCTTCCGCTGTTTACAAATATGTGTTCTTATATCTGTCTTGTATATCTGTGACTTATACTTATAAACCTCCACCAAAATTAGGGCATTCCCTTTGAGAGTGACCCTAACGGAGGTGGGGTGTTTTACTTGGTATCAGAGCATAGGTTTACCAGATAAGATAAAAAGTTCTAAAAATTTATTTTCAAAAAGGAAATTTAAAGAAGCATTTTTAAAAAGAAAAATATTATTTTATTCTAAAAAGGCAAAGTCCACTCCCCAAAGCCATAGGTACTTTCTCTTATCCTTCGTTTTGAATCTATCCTTTTTGTTTCAGCATGTCCGAAGATCTTAACTTGCCAGAAGGGGTACCAATACCTGGTTGGTTTAGACGGTTCTTAGAAGCAAGGGCCACTCAGCCAGGTCCTACCGTTCCTCCTCCCCCAGCTGCAGGAAATCATCCAGCTGCAGCGGCACCTTTTCCTCCACCTCCTCCTCGGGGAAACACTTTTGCTAAGATATGTAAAGATTTTAAAGCTATGGGAGGAAAGGATTTCCATGGAACTGAGTCCTTCGTGGCAGCTAGGAATTGGTTGAAAGAAACTGAGGACCTATTCATCATCTTTGAGGTAGAAGATAGACAAAAAGTACAACTGGCAGTATGGCTATTGAAGGGCGAGGCTTCCTACTGGTGGGAAGTCACTAATGCTGAAAGACCAGTGGAGACATGGGAGGACTTTATGGCAAGGTTTGAGACTAAATTTCTCTCAGATGCAGAAAGAAGTTTGCAGTTGGAAAAATTCTTATTTCTTAAGCAAGGGGACAAGACAGTCAGAGAGTATGTGAATCAGTTCGATGAGCTGGCTAGGTTTGGGCTTGACCTAGTCAACACCCCGCACAAGAAGGCTCTCCGTTTCGTCAAAGGGTTGAATGAGCCATTACACAGTTTGGCCATGACCCATATACCCATGGGAGCCACGTATGAAAGATTGGTGCAAATGGCATTGCTGAATGAAGAGGATAAAGGCAAGAAGAAAGAGGGTTTGCAGCCTAAGAAGACAGACTTTAAGAAGGGCGGGAAAGGCAACAAAGAGAAGAGGAAGTGTAATTTCTGTGGCAAAGTGGGGCACTTAGTAAAGGACTGCCGGAAAAAGAAGGCCAAGGAGAATGGTGGGTGCTTTTCTTGCGGTGAGACAGGCCACAGGGCTAAGGACTGCCCAAAGAAACGAGGACAGGGGCAGAGGGCTGGATCCACCCCAGGGGCACAGGTTCATGTGCTAGAAGCGCCACCTCTGCAACAACGAGGTATAAATACTTCTGTAGAAAGTGTAGTTTATCTTTATGATCACCCCGTTCGCACTTTATTTGATTCTGGCGCATCACACTCCTTTATCTCGTCTGCTTTAGTAGAATCTCTGCACCTAAAAACTAGTATGGTAGAGGACCCCTTAATTGTTTCAAACCCAATTGGGGGCCCAGCTCATTTGTCTATGATCTGTTTGGGATTGAAAATTTCTATTCTAAGTGTAGAATTTCAATGTAGTGCCTTTGTTTTGGGCTTTTCGGGTTATGGTTTGATTTTGGGTATGGATTGGCTATCCAGTAATGGGGCCATCCTTGATTGTGAGAAAAGTGTTGTTAGGCTCCTAACCCAGCTCGGTAATACTTTGGAAATTTCTTGTAATCCCTCGTATGCGGTTATGCTTAGTTATCTTGAATCGCTAGATGCCTCTGTTGAAAATTTGCAGTCAGTTAGAGTGGTCCGGGAATATCCGGATGTCTTCGAAGAGGTAAAGGGCTTGCCTCCGAAGCGGGAAATAGACTTCCGCATATATCTTGTAGATAATGCAAAGCCCGTTGCGTTGCCCGTTAGACACATGGCTCCACGGGAAAGGAAAGAGCTCAGTAGACAGATTAAAGAGCTTCTAGAAAAGGGGTTCATTAGGAGGAGCATTTCAGAATGGGGCGCTCCAATGGTGTTCGCTACAAAGGCGGATGGTTCACTCCGTCTATGTGTTGACTATAGGGAGCTCAACAAGCTAACGAAAAAGAATAGGCACCCTCTCCCTAGAATTGACGATTTATTTGACCAGCTTGTAGGAGCGTCTGTTTTCTCCCAGCTCGATTTAGCAACCGGTTTTCATCAGCTAAGGGTGGCTGAAGATAACATCGATAAAACGGCGTTCAGAACCCCAGACGGCTTCTTTGAATGGCTTGTCATGCCTTTCGGCTTGACAAATGCACCTGCTTACTTCGTGGACCTGATGAGTAGGGTATTCAGAGATTTCCTCAACAAATTCGTAGTGGTCTTCGTAGATGATATCCTTATCTTCTCAAAGAGTGAAGAGGAACATGCTCAGCACTTAAGGGCAATCATGGAAACTTTGCGAGTCCATCGACTAAAAGCCAAGTTCTCCAAATGCCACTTTTGGAGAGAAGAGGTGAGGTTCCTTGGGCACATAGTATCCAAGCAAGGGTTGGCAGTGGACCCTGCTAAGGTAGTGGCGGTACAGGATTGGAAGACACCAAGGAATGCAACTGAGGTCCGAAGCTTTCTAGGACTAGCAGGTTTCTATCGAAAGTTCATAAGGGATTTTGCGAAAATCTCAGCTCCGCTCACGAAATTAACCAAGAAGAATCTAGTGTTCAATTGGGACTTGGATTGCGAGTTTGCTTTCCAACGACTGAAAAGGGCTCTTACAACAGCCCCAGTTTTGACGCTGCCAGATGGGAGCAAGATGTTCACTGTCTATACGGATGCATGTGGGACAGGGCTAGGCGCCGTCTTAATGCAAGAAGGAAGGGTAGTAGCTTATGGCGGGAGGAAGTTGAAAGTGCACGAAAAGAACTACCCAACCCACGATCTTGAGTTAGCCGCCATCGTCTTTGCACTCAAGTCTTGGCGACACTATCTCCTAGGTGAGAAGTTCGAACTTTACACTGACCATAAATCGTTGAAATATCTTTTCTCGCAGAAGGATCTTAACTTGAGGCAACAAAGATGGATGGAGTTTCTTGCCTCGTACGATTTCGAAATCTCCTACACTCCGGGCAAAGGCAACGTAGTGGCAGACGCGTTAAGCCGAAAGAAATTGACCCTAAGCCCGTTGTTTGTTGAAAGACAAAGCCTAGAGTTTATAGCCAGCTTCGACTTTAGGCCTTCCACCGATTTCGTACCAGGCTTGCTTGCATCTCTCGAAGTGCGCCCAACTTTAGTGGATTCAGTCGGGGCAGCACAACGCGAAGACCCTCAGCTTGTGGAGACAATTGATAGGCTAATTAGGGGTGAGACTTCAAGTCACCTCAACAGATACTCCATCGACGATAAGGGTTTGCTAAGGCGAGACGGAAGACTATGCGTCCCACAGACAAAAGATTTAATAAAGAAGGTTCTCAAGGAAGCACATCACTCCAAGATGACGATACACCCAGGCGGAGATAAAATGTACAAAGACATAAAAAGGACTTTCTTCTGGAACGGCATGAAAAAGGACGTGGCGGAATTCGTTTCTAAGTGTATGGTGTGCCAACAGGTTAAGGCGGAACAGAAAAAGCCTGGCGGACTGCTACATCCTTTGGAGGTCCCGCAGTGGAAGTGGGATAGCATCTCAATGGACTTCATCGATGGGCTGCCTAGGTCTAGGAGAGGCAACACTAGCATTTGGGTAATAGTGGATAGGCTTACTAAAAGCGCCCACTTTTTACCTGTCAAAAGTAAAAGAACTGCCTCATCCCTAGCATCACTTTACCTCAAGGAAATCGTTCGACTCCATGGAATACCATCTAGCATTGTTAGTGACCGAGACCCCATCTTCACCAGTGAGTTTTGGCGGAGTCTGCAAGAAGCAGTAGGAACGCAGTTATGCTTGAGCACAGCCTATCATCCCCAAACCGACGGCCAAACAGAGAGAGTGAACAGAGTTTTGGAAGACCTTTTAAGACTATGCGTCCTTGACTTCGGAGGGACATGGGAAGACCACCTTCCTTTGGTGGAATTTGCCTACAACAACAGCTATCAAGCAACCATCGGAATGGCACACTTCGAAGCTTTATATGGGAGACCGTGCCGATCGCCCACTTGTTGGTGGGAATCTACTGATAAGCTCATACTTGGACCAGATATGATCCGAGAGACTTCAGAGAAAGTAGACTTAATACGAAGAAGGATGAAGACGGCCCAAGACAGACAAAAGTCCTATGCCGACAAGAGAAGGACCGACCTTGAATTTGAGGTTGGAGACAGAGTTTTTCTCAAAGTATCACCGCTAAGGAACGTTGTTCGTTTTGGAACCACAGGAAAACTGGCACCAAGGTTCGTGGGGCCATTCCCTATCGTCGAGAAAATTGGGAAAATGGCCTATAGATTAGAGCTACCCGAGAAGTTGGCTGGAGTCCACAACGTTTTTCACGTTTCACATCTCCGAAAATGTCTACATGAGTCAGCTGAAGTGGTGGAGCCAAATATCCTCGAAGAGGCCGAAGTGGAACGCGAAGCAACCATAAGAAAAGTTCCAACCCGCATATTAGGAACGGAAGTGAAGAAGCTACGCAACCGTGAAGTCAAGCTCGTCAAAGTTCAGTGGAGCGACGCCGAGGGAGACGCGACTTGGGAGACTGAAGCTAGAATACGCACTGCTTACCCTTTTCTGTTCGAGGGTACATCCTTGATCTTTCCTTTTCCTTAAGTTGCGCTTTTATCTATCTTTTTAGGTATATTTCCTCGACCTTATCTTTTAGGTAGAACCTTTTGGATGAAAACATGTAATTGAAACATGTTATGGATGATGGTTGCTAGTGGTTGCAAGTGATTGCTAGTGGTTGCTCGTGGTTGCATATACACACACAATCTAGGTTTTAGATCGGCTCAGTCACTTCATATTGCATATGCATATATGTTTGCATTCGTATATGGTTAAACTTTAATGTATTATCATATGGATGTTGCATTTGTATTGAATGGTTGTGCACTCATGTAGAATCAAGAATAGGAAAATTTGCATACATAATGGATTCATGGCACTTACATAATTCGCATTAAGGAGGTCAACTGAATCAGTAGACCGCCTGATTTTGCATTAGATAAGTTCATATACACACACTTCGCATATGATCATGAAACATTAAAAGCCTTTTAAGGACAATGGATGCTCGTGTTTGATGGATGAGTAGATGGATGATTGGATGTTAGGATATACATTCCTCCTAACTTGAAGATTTCGGGGACGAAATCCTTTTAAGTGGGGGAGAATGTAACACCCCACGAATTCTATAACTGTGAAATTAACAAATTAAAGTATAATTAATTTGAAATCAAAGAACTAAGGGAAACGGGATACACCATTGCGTTCGTCTCGGAAAAATACGCGAAATAGAGTCCGAGTTTTCGAAAAACGGAGTCCGTATGAAGAAGATATGGCCTTCGGAAGTTTCTGAATTAAGTTTAAAATTCAAACAGAATATAATAACTCAGAAAAATCAAGTTTAAATTCGAAAATGGGGCCCAATGGGCCAGGGCGGAAAAACACCCGCCTGACGCACCCAGGTCGACTGGGCTGTCGACCTGGCCTAACCAGGTCGACAGGGCTGTCGACAGGCATGTCGACCTGGTCCAGAGCCAAGTCGAGCCCAGTCTAACCTGGCTGTCCTATGCTATGTTGGTCGATTTTCTGTGGTCTGCTTTGTCATTAGGGCTAGGTGGCAGGCTCTAATTGGTCTCTCTATCGAATGAATGGCTACGATCAATCCAAGCAACATCAATGGTCCTAATCAGTTCCTAACCTCTATAAAAAAAACCCTAGACTAAACCCTAATCTATTCATTCAAAAATAAGAACAAAGCCGCCATGTTGCTGAGGAACGACTAGGGGTAGCCACCAATTGGAGAGAGGATTAGGAGGAAAATTCTAAGGCATAAATCAACTCAATCAAATCAAACCGCATCTTCAAATCCCTAAATTTGAGAATTCGCCTCACCATTGTAAGTAGAGTATTACTTTGGTATGAACAAATAATTGTGTTGGTTTGTATGCTTGAATTGTGGCAATAAAGTAATTCATATTTGTGCGTTCTTATCAATTTGAAATATTCATGAATTATGTTATTCATTATAAAGAACTACATGTGGTAGTTCTATGCAAGTATACGTTTGGAATATTCGCAAATTATGTAATCCATGTCGAAGCTACATGTATGTAGTTGATTGAAATTCATGCAAGTTTGGGGCTTTGCTACTATGCCATCATAATGTGTATTTTTATACAAACATCATTTTTGTGAAGTAATTGGAATAAGTTTGGGTTATCATAATCCATATGAAATTATGTTAAAAATTGGGCATCATGTATTAAGCCATGCTTTTGTACTAGAAAACCTATTTGCAAACTTATGAATATGGCTAGGCTATGAATGATATTTGGCATAATTGAAATTCATGATTAAGTCTATCTTGTTTACAAGAATTTTATAATGACATATGTGGTACGTAGCTAGGTTAGGTTCAAAAATCCCTTTTTCCAAGTTTACATGACTAAAGTAAGAATCATGGTTTCATGTTAGAAATATTTATGCCATGGTTATGTGAACAAATTTAACTATACTTATGCCATGCTTATGTTTGACATTATGCCATGCTTATGTTTGACATTATGCCATGCTTATGTTAGAAATATTTATGCCGTGCTTATGTTTGACATTATGCCTGAAATAAAAATATAGGTTTATGTTGTAGTTAGGCCTATGTGTCAATAGTGATATTCTTAACTTAACTACAAGTTTACATGCTTTGATTCATGTCACCTATGCTTTATGACCAAAGTATATGTTACCACTATGCAAGTACACCAGTTTCTATTTTGTATTTCCAACGTCATATTGCAAGTTCATGCGCTCACCTTCCCTTTTTTTGTGTATGTAATCACGCTTTAGGCCTCCCCTTTTCGCATGGCTAAATTGGGCTTTAAAAGGCTAAGCCCAATATATATAATAAACGGACGTGTTAAACGGGAGAAAATAACGTTGGGTTAAAATTACTAATGAATGAAAATATAAAATAGAAGGGCCCAAGTTCAAGTATGGGTTGGGCCCATGATTGGTGTAACCTTTACACCATTAACTTAATAATGGGCCGCAAATATTTACATATAAGAAAATAAAGAAGAAAGACAAATTATGTAAATGTAGAACATACGATGTGTTTAACCCGAGGTTGGATTGAGTTGTGATGTAAACCTGCCCGGAACCGCCCGGCTGTCCAGTAGTCACAACAATACCTATCCAATGTGGGAGGTTAAACATGGAGCCCAATAAGGACCCGAGGTTAGACTGAGTTGTGGCGTAAGACTGCCCGGAACCAACCGGCAACAGGCAGCCACAACAATACCTGTCTAATGTGAGAGGTCAGGGCCTTAATAAGACAATTAAGGCTGAGTCAGGATTGTTAGGATTAAGTGAACTAAAGACTTAATCAAAATGGAACATGCTAAACTAAACGGACTGGTGGGGGTTAGGTTAGGAAACACTTAACCGACTTAGCATGTTGGCTAGAGATAGAAAACCTAGTAACGGGGGACCCTTTTCAGCAGTAACCCTAGAAGGTGTATCAGGATACCCTGAAACTAGGCAGGGTGGGGCACGATTACTGGGCTGATTGTAAGAGGTCAAATCGACGGCGGTGGTGTAGCAGTGTAGGTTCTAACGGAGTGCGGGCGTGCACACACTCCGGCGCAGAAAAATAAGGCACTGGACACCAGTAGCATACCTGTGCACTCTAAGGTTGTGTCGGACCGCCATTATGGGACTTGATACACCCCATGGTGGGACCAGCATAGGTAACTACAACATCGGGGGCCGTAAGACACATGTAACTATGCAAGTAGGAGCCGATCATCCTTGAATGGATCACATCACCCTGATTATGGGGTGCCAGTTGGAAACTAGTTTATATGGGTTCAGAGATTAACATGGGGTACGATAGTATATTCGACCCTAGACAACTTAACCAAATTTATAGTTCTTGCCCACTTCTTGTTTATACTTATCATACCCAGTTCTTTATTCATAGACAAAATAGTACTAGACTTACTCAGGCTTTATGTCTGACTCTACTTTTCTTTCGTCTTCTTTTCTTCCGTTCCCCCCCCCCCAGGTCCATAGGGAGGGAACACAGCAGCTTGACCAACCTTAACATCCAGCTTGAAGAAGAGAAATGTATTGCTTGGACTTTCCTGTTTTGAACTATGGCTTTGGACAATCCACTATGGGGACTTTTGCAGTTTATCTATGTTTTATTTAATGCTTCTTTAAATAATGTACTCAAGACCGATTATGAAAATGTTATGTTATGTTTTTGGAAAGGATGTAAGACAATCATGGTGATGTTTTGTAACACGTATTTGCTTTTATGAAATAAAAGTTGTTGTTCTTCCGCTGTTTACAAATATGTGTTCTTATATCTGTCTTGTATATCTATGACTTATACTTATAAACCTCCACCGAAATTAGGGCATTCCCTTTGAGAGTGACCCTAACGGAGGTGGGGTGTTTCAGAGCAAGATGTATCACGACCTCAAGCGCACATTTTGGTGGAGGTCGATGAAGAGAGATATTTCTATTTATGTTGCTAGATGTCCCACTTGTCAACAAGTTAAAAGTGATCAACAAAAGTTGGCTGGTTTGTTGCAACCGCTAGAAGTTCCTGGTTGGAAGTGGGAGGAAATTTCTATGGACTTTATAGATGGCTTGCCCCAAAGCCAAAAAGGCAACGATAGCATATGGGTGATTGTCAACCGCTTAACAAAATCTGCTCATTTCATCCCTGTTCGGTCCAATAGAATAGCTCGTAGTTTGGCACAGCTTTATCTCAGAGAGATAGTCAGACTGCATGGGGTTCCCAAAAGCAGTGTCAGTGATCGGGATCCATTATTTACCAACAAATTCTGGGAAGCTTTTCAAGAAGAGCTTGGGACCAAGTTGATTTTGAGCTCTGCCTATCACTCTCAGACAGATGGCCAGACTGAGAGGGTGAATCGTGTTTTGGAAGATTTATTGCATGCTTGCATCCTTGATTATGGCGGTTCATAGGGAGGACCACTTGCACTTGGTGGAATTCTCCTATAATAATAGCTACCAAGCAAGCTTGGGGATGTCACCGTTTGAATTACTTTATGGCAGGCCGTGCAGATCCCCGGCATGTTGGGTAGAGTCAGGCAATCAACTAGTCTTGGGCCCCGACATGGTTCGTGAAGCATCGAATAAGGTTGACATGATTAAGAAGCGCTTGTTGACTGCTCAGAGCCGACAAAAGAGCTATGCAGACCAGCGAAGAAGGAATCTAGAATTCTCTGTGGGTGATCGAGTATACCTGAAGGTTTCTCCTTTGAGAGGCGTGATTCGTTTTGGGAAGACAGGAAAGTTGGCACCGAGGTTCATTGGTCCATTCCCTATTCTCGAAAGGATTGGTACTCTCGCTTATAGAGTGCAGCTACCTGACTGGTTGCCAGGGTTGCATGATGTATTTCATGTGTCTCAACTCCGCAAGCATGTTCACGATCCAGATCTGATAGAGGATGAATTAAATCAACAGGTCCTAGATATTGCTCCAAATCTGACAGTGAGGAAGGACCCGATTAAGATCATTGGCAAAGAAACCAAAATCTTGAGGAACAAGAAGATCGACCTAGTCAAGGTTCAATGGAGTGGGGATCCTAGAGACTGTACTTGGGAGACAGAGGATAGCATCAAAAAGGCTTACCCCAAGTGCAGAGTGGATATCTCCGAGTAACCCTTGTACTGAGGTACGTTTATACCAATTTACATTTTCCATCTTGTTTCCTACTTTTCTTTGTTTCCTTTTCGAGCACGAAAATTCTTAAGTGGTGGAGATTGTAATGCCCCGGAAAATCCGAACCAATTTAAAAATTTTATTTTGAATTATTAGAGGAAAAATGTGGCAGAAATTTAAAATTTTCATTTTTAAATAATATTAAAGCCAGTGAAAATAGTCAATTTTCAAATGATCTCTGTTTTCGAAGAAACCACTTTTGTTGGAACCGGAATGTTGAATTATTGCTATGTTTCAATTTTTAGAATTTTTCGATTTAATAAGTGAGCATGGCGAAGGAAAATGTGTTTGGTCGATTACAGTCAAATATTATCGACTGAAAAATAGCCATTTTCAAACAGTCTCAGAATTCGATGAAATTAATTTTGTTAGGACCGTATCGTCATAACAAAGACAAGTATATTTTTTCTAGATTTTTCTGAGACCATTTGTGGCCTCGGTGAATTTAATTATGCAGAAGAGTTAAATTAATAAAGGAATTAAATATTAAATTAAATAATACAGGCCACAGACAGCCGTTTGGGCTGACGGGACCTGTCCCATTGGATCCGGAATATGGGCTATTGGCTAGTGTCACTTTCTGCTGGACTGAAAGTGAACCGGTTTGAAAGATATGTTTTTTTTGTAAAAATACATTAAATAATATTATAAATATAGATTTTTAAAACCCTAGCCTACTACTGTTCACCGTCTTCGTATCTGCCACCCCCCAAATCAATGGCCACCCTTCTTCGAAACTTCCTCCTCTAATTCCTCTTCCATCTCCACGAGTTAAAACCCAATCCCTACACCATATCGAAGCCCTTTCCACCACCTCCACATCCATACGGGGATTGACCCGAACCAACGCCTGTGCATCGAGAACAGGGCCCGCAAACAGGCGCTGCCACGACCGGATTTTCACCTCCCCAGGGCCGCGCGAGTTGGACGTGGACCCCACCGCCAGGAGCGCCGGTCCGAGCTCCCCATCGTGACGCCCGCCGATCAACACCTCGACCCCTGTACGGGCAGCGAACCCGAACCCTAGTTTTGAACGACACGTGAAAGCTTACGGCCGTGTTACAGACAAGAGGAAGAAAGGTTTTGGCTTAATTAAATATTCAATTAATTAATTTAAATTGTTTTAAAACTTCAATTAATCATATCTAACTCGTTTCAACTCGAAATTCGATGATTTCAGCGGCGTTGTGATCCTATTGACAAGATCTACGACTCTGAACTGAAACGGGACCGTTCTGAACAGTTTGAATTTTGGCCAAAATCTGCAACGACTGTGAGATTTCTGAATTTGAATAATTAAATAATTTAATTATATTCGATCAGTTGAATCATTGTATGATCTGTTATGTGGTGATTTGTTGTATAGTTGAATTATATTCGTTGTGATATCATGATATAGAATATCAGTTCGGATCTGTAAAATTCTGATGTAATTTCAATAAAGTTCTCAACTTTATTGTTTTTATTTTTATTCTATTTTTATTTTTATTTTTATTCCTTTATAGTAAAAATGAAAAATTGAATCTTTGTTGCTTTACAAACAAAGATGAAATTTTGAATCTTTATTTTTGTTTTTACAAAGTAAAAAATGAAAAATTGAATCTTTGTTGCTTTACAAACAAAGATGAAATTTTAAATCTTTATTTTTGTTTTTACAAAGTAAAATGAAAAATTGAATCTTTGTTTATTTTACAACAAAGATAAAAAGTTAAATCTTTATTTTTGGTTCAACACATAAAATGAAAAGTTGAGATTTTTGGTTTTGATTAGCAAAATAAACAAAGGTTTGATCTTTATTTTTGATTTACAAAATAAAACAAAAGTTAAAGCTTTATATTTTGATTTGCAAAGTAAACAAAAATTGAATCTTTATTTTTGATTTACAAAGAGGGAATCTTTATTTTGATTTACATAAAAAGAACAAAAGATTAAATCTTTATTTGGTTTATGATTTATAAAATAAGGAAGGTTAAAATCTTTTAAATTTTAATTAAAAGATGAATTAAGGCTAGATATTTTATTTTGATTTACAATATCAAATAAAGGTTAGATATGTTATTTTACAAATAAAGATTTGACATTTCATTTGTTTTACAAATAAAACAAAGATGAGACCTTTTATTGTGATTCATCAGATTTATACGCCGAATCATATATTGTGTTGTATGTGTGGACATTGTAATGACTATGTTGGGTAAATAGAAATGGTTAGACAAAAACCATTATTTTTGGTTATTATATTACGACACCAAATTGAGTTGAGTTAGATAGGAAAAATCCCCTATAGAAAAATGTGCATTAATGAAAACAATTAGGAAAATTTACATTTTCCTAATATAATAAAAAGTAATAGGAAATTTACATCTTTCTATTGAAATGTAGGAAGATAGAAAATTTACATCTTTCAATGTTAAAATATAAAATTTACATTTTTCTATGTTAAAATATAAGATTTACATTTTTCTATGTAAAGATAGAAAATTTACATTTTTCTATGTTAAAATATAAGATTTACCTGTTTCTAGGTGAAGATGAAAGATTTACTATTTTCCTTTGTAACAATGAAAGGTTTACATTTTCCAATGTAAAGATAAAATAATTTACATTTTTCATTGTAAAATAAAAGGAGATATAATATATACATTTTTTTAAAACATAAAAAGTTCATTTTTATGTCTTTAAAACAAATAACATAAAAAGTTCATTTTTATATCTTTAAAACAAATAGAATAAAAAGTTCATTTTTATGTCTTTAAAACAAATAGGATAAAAGAACATTTCTATATAATTAAAGAAAGAGTACATTTTAAACATCATTTTTGTTGCATTAGAATTGGCGAACAAAAATGTCATTTTTATTGAATATAAAAATATATGATGTTGAAAACATCATTTTTGTTGCATTAGAATTGGCGAACAAAAATGTCGTTTTTATTGAATATAAAAATATACGATGTTGAAAACATCATTTTTGTTGCATTAGAATTGGCGAACAAAAATGTCGTTTTTATTGAATATAAAAATATACGATGTTGAAAACATCATTTTTGTTGCATTAGAATTGGCGAACAAAAATGTCATTTTTATTGAATATAAAAATATACGATGTTGAAAACATCATTTTTGTTGCATTAGAATTGGCGAACAAAAATGTCGTTTTTATTGAATATAAAAATATACGATGTTGAAAACATCATTTTTGTTGCATTAGAATTGGCGAACAAAAATGTCGTTTTTATTGAATATAAAAATATACGATGTTGAAAACATCTTTTTTGTTGCATTAGAATTGGCGAAATAAAATGTCGTTTTTATTGAATATAAAAATATATGATGTTGAAAATATCATTTTTGTTGCATTAGAATTGGCGAACAAAAATGTCATTTTTATTGAATATAAAAATATACGATGTTGAAAACATCATTTTTGTTGCATTAGAATTGGCAAACAAAAATATCGTTTTTATTGAATATAAAAATATACGATGTTGAAAACATCATTTTTCTTGCAGAATTGGCGAACAAAAATGTCGTTTTTATTGAATATAAAAATATACGATGTTGAAAACATCATTTTTGTTGCATTAGAATTGGCAAACAAAAATGTCATTTTTTACTGAATATAAAAATATACGATGTTGAAAACATCATTTTTGTTGCATTAGAATTGGCGGACAAAAATGTTATTTTCTTAGAGTAACAGGAATGAATTTTAATAAAGGAAATCGCCCAATGGTTTATATATTATATATAAAAATAAAATATAAAATTAAACGAAACAAGCGCGGTAGTTCGCGTATCGACAATCGTAACTTCAAACGATTATTCCGAAAGATCCGACTGCCGGATTTTCCCAAAACTGGAACCGTTAGGACCGCTTTCGGAAGAGCTTTCCAATGATATAAATTTCATCAAAATTCGACGGTTAGATTTTAAGATATGTGTAAATAAAATTTTGGTAGAAACAGCGCCAGAGCCGCCTATTGACCCGAAACGTCGTTTATTTATTTCGAGCTATTTTTAATAAATAAAAATAGCGATAAATAGTTATAAATATATATGAAATGTTTTAAACTATAATTATGCGACAATTATTTGAAAGGGCCGAGTTTAACTCATTTCAAATAATTGAATGGCGATTAAATCAAAGATGTAAGAAGACGATGGTTGAAGACCGACGATCTTCACATCGAATGGACGACGACTTCTGATACCTTAGACTGATTTGCTCCTAGGACAGGGTTGAAGCAGTAATTGTCCGGACGTGTGTGTTGGTCGTGCGGATAAGCGAGCACCACTTTGGTGTCTCCGGTTTCGTTCAGACCCAGAACGGACTTGTAAATGGTTGCGTGTCTGACGTTGAAATTCACTTCATGTAATTAAATCGATTTCTACTAATATATGTCTGTTTGGTGGTGGAGAATTTATTCTCTACTTAACACCCTGATACGTAGTAATAGTTATCGATAGCATGGCGTTGAATTGTCAATGTGGCACGCCAAGATGCAATGATCAAGGCTTTGTTGAAAAGCAGGCCTTGTGGCTGATGATCGAAGCATAGCCAGTTTAGGCATATCTTTGTGTATAACATAACTTCGCGAGCCTCACACCCCGGTACGAGTCAAAAACGAGATTAGGACTGCAGGGAGTGCACACGTTTCTTTCTAGCTAGTGGTGTTTGGGCTTTAACACGGCCCGACATTTTATTTATGTGGATTTTGGATTGAGGTACCTCGAGTTTTTTATAGGCCGGAAGTGGTCATACTATAGGTTCAAAGGAACCGGGAAGCGTGTGTTCAGGAATTGCCAATCCACTACCGTTAGGTAGGGACCGGCCCTGAAGATCCAAGGGTTCACTGCGGGGGATCCTGAGGCATTTGCTAGAGTGTCTCGAATCGAAAGAGGACGATCCCTAGCCTCGATTTCATGACAGAAAACCAATTCCCAATACGACATCACGGTCTTGATTGTAAACTTATATACGGCGACATAGTATATGTAACAACCCGAAAATCCGAGCCAGTTTAAATTTTTTATTTCGGCAATTTTAGCGAATTTTGAATATTTAAAATGAATTATTTTAAATAATATCAACGAGAAATTTATTTTGAATAGAATTAGAACGTATATATTTATATACGTCGTTGTTAGAATATAAATAATTATTTATATATATAAAAGGAATTGAAAATGGCGCAGTAGTTCAATAATTCGATTTCAAACTTCAAATGAATGTACCGGGTGCAAAATAAACTGGATTTTAGCGAAACCAAAAATATTAGAATCTATTTGTGAATATCTCTCCAACGAATCCGAAAGATTTGAATTTCATAGCGGGAATCAAAAGATATGTCCAGTTGAAATTTCAGAATAGTCGCTATGGAATTTCGGCCCTTGAAAATAGCCATTTGGCAAACGACATCGGATTTCGACGAAACCACTTTTGTTGGATCCATGATGTCAAGTTATTGCTAGGTTTCAAATTTCGTATTTTTTCGAATCAATATGTGAGCGTGGCAAAGGAAACCGCATTTGACCAGTTTCAGTTGATTTTAATCGACTGGAAATTGGCCATTTTTCCAACGGTCTCAGAATTCGACGAAATTAGTTTTGTTAGGACCGTATCGTCGATACGAAGCTAGAAAATATGTTTTGGTAATTTTTAGAGTTAGCATGTGGCCCCGGTAATTTGAAATGTGCGTTTAAATTGAATATATAAAGAATTATACCTTGATTTAAACGAAAACTGATCGTAACAATCGAATTAGCTTACGAAACGTAGCCCATTGTGTTCAGAATGGGGGTATTTAGCTAGGGGCGATAGTCGTTAGGTTCGGATTGGAGTTATTATCAACGAACAAAGATTTTTCAAATTAGAATAAAATAAATTAATAAAATATTATATATAAAAAAGGGCGTTAACCCTAATTTTGCTTCATAATCCAAATCGAGCCCCCAATCTTCAAAAACCCGACTTTCTCAGATCCGTTCCCCGTCGCCCTCCATCGTCGACCCTTGCCTGACCCTCTCTCCATCGTCGACACCTTCGCCTGGTCCACCTTCTTCTATCAAACCCGCCAGCCCTCGAACCAACCACCGTCGCTGAAGACCGTTGACCGCCACCGCCGCCTGAGGACCTGGTGCCACCACCTAGCCTCGTCCACTCGACCGCGCTCTCCCCCCAAGCTCCGGCGAACGATGGCAACCCCTCCCCCCTTGCGCTGAAAACCAGTGAGCATTTTTTTTAATTTTTACTTTATTTTCTTTTTCAGTTTTTAAATATGAATAACATTGTTTATTTTCATATTTTTAAATAAATGTACATTGATTTTAAGCAAAGTATTGATTTTTATTTAGCAAAGGATTTGATTTTTATTCATAAAAAGATCATATTCTTCTATGAGAAAAGTTTAGATTTTTATCATGTAAAGTTTATATTTTTATAAAATGGAAAATATGATTTTTGTATGATAGAGAAAATAAAAATATGACCTTTGTTTAGATGAAGGTATGATTTCTATAATTTAGCGTTGTGATAAGAACGAGATTTTTTATTACTTGAATAGCGATGTTAAAATTTGTTGTAGCGAAAAGATTTAATTTTTATAAATATGGTTTTTATAGTATGAAAGAAAATATTTCTAGTTATGTAAAAATATATTTTTTAGCGTTATGAAAATATAATTTTAGTGAAATAAAAATAGGAAGTGGCAATATAAAAATAGGATTTTTATATTGATAAAGAACAAATAAAAATGTGATTTTTACAGCGTTGATATAAAAATGTGATTTTTATTATGAAAAGTGTGGATAAAAGTGCGATGGAATTGACCGGCAGCAAAACAGAATCCAGACGATTCAAAAATAAAACTGGAGGAGTGGATCCCTCGGTGAGAACTTCTCACTTTAACTTTTCTTTTCTAGTTATATAAATATATACTAGGATGCAGACGGTGTTTAGTAGCACCCGACACCATCGTCCACAGACCATGGACTTGTTTGTTTGGTTGTGTACTTGGTTAGATTATTTGATATGAATTTATTGATATGTGTATGGCGTGGGCCATTATTAGACCGGGGATAAGGCTAGGCCTTGTCCCGTTTCTAGTATCGTGCCGTTATGCCGCTGAAATTTTCTAAAATAAGTTAGAAAAATAAAGATATCATTTTATTTAATAAATGAACCGAATAGAATATTCATAGGTTGAATAAAATAATTTGGTCGTTAAAAATATAATTTTTAACGTGAATATGAATAAATAAATATTCATTTACAAACCGGACGGTTTGTTTATGTACACCTATTTGAAGGACATTGATTGGGACGATAAATTTTACTCATCGCCCAACTGCACCAATAAAATCTGTGTTTGATTTTTTGAAACCCCACATGGGTATTGGGATAAAATGCGGCATACACCAATCCCATTAATTAGTTGTATGTCGATCGATCGATTGACAGGCTGTTATAAGCGTTAGATATCTATATTTGATGCTTATACAGAGTAGTGCACTTTGGACGATGATTGATTATTTATCGTTGCTATTATATACATGTGTTGTATGGAATCCATATAATTAACTTTATATGGTGATTGATTGGGCCTCATTCCAATTGGGAAAATAAAGAATATTATAAAATAAAGGTTCATGTGTTGACAGTACTCATCCGTTGAGATTAGTCATGTGTTGAACGAAATATTTTTACAATAAAATTTACATCTTTATCATACATAAAATTAGAAACTAACTTCTTTATAAAATAAAGGTTCATGTGTTGACAGTACTCATCCGTTGAGATTAGTCATGTGTTGAACGAAATATTTTAACAATAAAATTTACATCTTTATCATATATAAAATTAGAAACTAACTGGAAAATAGATAAGATGAGTGGTCTCCTGGATATTGATCTGATGTTGGTTTCGGCCTTCGGGGTTAATATTTAGGGAATCGTTCTCTTACTAATTTACGGTTGGAGTCTGATTTGAAATCAAACGATAGATACCATAATTTTTATAAAATATATTAAATAACAAAAATAGTCACACGTGGACAGTACTCATTCGTTGAGATTAGTCATGTGTTGACAAAAATATAGATTCACGTATTGAATAAAATAAATATTCATTTATTGAATAGAAGAACGGGATTATTGAAATATATAAAGTCGTGTTGATTAGAGATGCGCTATTTTGACGCGAACGATATTTATATTGATTATATTCGTTTTTGTAATGAATTGAAAAGAAAACGAATTTGAATTGAATTGAAAAGAAAACGAATTTGAATTGAATTGAAAAGAAAACGAATTCGAATTGAATTGAATAGAAAACGAATTCGAATCGAACTGAATTGAATAGAAAACGAATTCGAATTGAAAACGAATTGGAATAGAAGAAAAATCAATTTGAAATGAATTCAAATTGAATTGAAATTTGAATTGAATTGAAATGAATTTTAAAACGAATTTATAAGGAAAAATTCAATTTTTCCTTGAATTGGAAATGGAAGTTGAAATGTTTTTGAAACGAATTTAGAACAATTTATAAAATTTGTTTTAAATAGAAATCGATGAAATATATATAATATATATATTATATATATAATGGCCTTAATAGAACGTGCCGCGCCGCGACAGTTCGTAAATTTCGACCATTGACTTCGAACGAACATTACGGGAGATCCGACCGTCGGATTCTCCAAAAACCGGAACCGTTGGGTTCGTATCGTAAAGAGCTTTCTAACGAATATTAGAAATTTGAAATCTAACGGTGGATTTGGAGATACATCCAAATCAAATTTGGAAAAGGTCGCTGTAAGTGCGGTTCGATGGCCGCTGTTGGAAATCGACTGTACGGGCCTTGATAAAATTATTAAAAATATCAATAATTTGTGTAAAATCATAAGAAATGATTGGGGAAAAATTGGGATGAAAAACTCCATATTTGGAAAGATAAAAATAAATTTTTATCGAAATGAACTAGTTTTGAACTAAAGTTAAAACCGAATTATTTTTAAATAAATAAATTGGATTTGAAAGGGGTTTTAAATAATAGGAATTTCTAATATAGTTGACTGGAATTGAATTAGAATTGATTTGTGGGTTTATCATGAACTATGTTTTAAATGAATTAGTTCTTTAACCCAGTAAAAGGAGTTTTAATGAATCTGTAATTAGATTGAAATGTGAATTGATAATGAAAATTATCAAATTTGGAAAGTGAGCGAGAATGGAGTATTACCAGTTTTTCTCCAAAGCGATAGTTAAATCTTTAATTAGATTTGAACATGAAATGGTAATTAATTTTACCAATAATACCATGGTGTTAGATATGGAGTATTACCAGTTTTGCTTCATGGGATGAATAGGTTGGGATGGGAAAATAAAATAATTACTTCGGTGTGGTTCGCTAATCCCGACTAGTTTGGAAAACCATAATTTGGTTTGAAATGATATCCAAAGGAAGAATAAATTTTAAAGTATTTATCTTTGATAAAATTAATGGGAACCTTTCCCTAAGAACGTGAAATTTAGAAACTAACTGTAGGTTAGTTAAGAAGGATGGTCTCCTGGGTATTGATCTGATGTTGGTTTCGGCCTTCGGGGTTAATATTTGGGGAATTGTTCTCTTGCTAATTTATGGTTAGCGACTGCTGAATTGGAATGAGGCGTATGTGGTGTTTTTGTTTATTATATACGCGGGTCACTCAGAAAGGCCGGGTTTATACCCATTCTGAATAACCAATTCGGCGATAAGTTGAAGATGATGACGGTGGTCGAAGACTGGAAGTCTTCACATCGTTTGGATAATTACTGATGATCCGGATTGGGCTGTACACCCAAGAGGAGGGAAATAGTTGGTGGTCGTCCAGACGTACTTGGAGATCGACGGATATGCGAGGAAAGTGCCTCCGGTTTCGTTCAGACCTAGTACGGACTTGCAAATGGATGGTGTGTCTGACATTGTATTCCTTTATAGTGTATTCGTTGATATCTGCTAAATATATATCTGTTTGGCGGCGGAGAATTTATTCTCTTGCTTAACGCCCTTCTCTGAGACATACGAGCTCAGAGGTTATATATTGGCAGAAATCAGTGGTACGATGTGGATTGATAGTGTGGCATGCTGAGATGCAGTGATCCAGACTTTTGTTGAAAAGCAAAGTTTGGTGGTTGATGATCAAAGCATGGCCTGTGTGGCATAGCTTTGTGTAGCGTTGATTCGCGAGCCTCACACCCCGGTATGGTGGTAAACTGATGGTTTGATCAGTATGCTTTTTAGTGGATGGGCGCCTTAGTGGTGTCGTGGATTCGGTCGACCGAGATGAGCTTAGTGCTCAGAGGATAGAGTAAGCGGTGTTTTCTCTCGCTGGGACGTAAGCCGCGGTGATACTCGGTTCCCAAAAGTGCGGATGTGCATTACGGTGTTTTCTCTTGCTGGGACGTAAGCCGTGGGGAATTGCACTACGCGATCGATCTTTCGAATCAGGAGCCACCATGATGGAAATCCAACTTTCTAATACGTGTATTTCGGTTTTATTTGTAGAGCCTAGTATGGCGACATGATATATGGTACCCATGTCGTCTATGATTGATATTTATGATTGAAATTGTTTTGACACTATACACTTATAATAGTATCAAATGATTTGTTTTAAACGTACCAAGCATGTTTGGCTATTATAAGGGAAAACCCTATCCTCCGGCTTGCGTTGCATTGTGTGATGGGACCTGGGTCTTATAATAGCTTCATTTTTAGAAAAAGCATTGCGCTGTTTATTTATATGCACTGGTATTCTTGGGAGGAAACTCGTTCCGTGTTATACGGTGTGGTCCCTTGAATTACTCTCTTTTGAAGTAAAGATTTAAATAACTATTTTAGTTCTTACACCAGTCACATGACTGACCTGGAGTTTATTGTTTTAACCTAAACTCTGGGTGCCCTTATTTTCCGCACGGGAAGCTAGTAGTTTTGGTTTTGCAGATTTATATTCACAGGATCCTGATTTACAGCTGGAACGATGCTCGGAAAGCTCTGTATCCGTGTATTACTTTCAGTTGTGTTTTATATTGTTTTCCGCTGCTATGTAATTTATTGTAATCTCTGATATTTATCGAATGTAATTCATTGATTTATATTCTGCATATTCTTGTATTCTGATGGAATTGTTGTAATAAACAATGAAATGTTCTTCTGTCTGCGTTCTATTTTGTCGTGTTCTCAAGGTATTCCAGGCTTTCCTTACCGGGGAAGTTACGGGCTATCACAGTATATGGTACCTATGCCATCTAGGATTGATATATGTATTTTTAAATATTTTAATACTGCTTAAACACTAATGATAATATTAAAATATTACTTTTCACGTATTAAGCATGTTTGATCATCACAAGGGAAAACTCTATCCTCTTGTGTGCGTTGCATTGTGTGATAGGATCTGAGTCTTTTGATGATTTCATTTTCAAAAGTCATTTCGCTGTTTTATCCAAACTTTATAAAATTATGCACTGGCAATCCAATGGAGTAAACTAGTTCCGCGTTAGCGGCGTGGTCCTGTGATTTGCCGTATTGATAGTTAATTTAGTTAAGAATTCTCACACCAGTCCCATGACTGACTCGTAGTTTGTTTCACTTTTGCAAACTCGGGTGCCCTCTTTCCACATGGGCAGCCAATTGACAGGTTTAGGTGATACATTCTGATTGGAGCTTGCTTGGACGGACGAGGAAGAAGACCTTTTCTCTAGTTTTTATTTCTGCTTTGAGACGTCTTTATCTGTAGCTTTGATGTATATGACGGAGTTTTGAGATTGTTTCTTTTCCGTTTGGAAACTTATTGCCCTTTTTGTTTAGACTCTTTATTTGGCTAAGTTGTATCCTGTACTGCGTACTCTGATGTATTTGATATTATGATGCTGATGACATTTATTTCCGCTGCAATGGTTTATGTGTTATGATAATTATCTGAGATCTGTTTTTGTTGTAAATATGTTGTATTCCTAAATGATTATCCTTACTTTCGTAATACGGAAGTTTGGGATCATCACAAGTTTGCTGTTAGCGAAGTTCCTTTGCCTTGGAGATCGAAGACAAAGATTTGGTATATATCTATTATACATGTATTTCTGCTGCCATGTTATGTATATCTTTTTATGTGTAACTCTGATTTGTCATTTGTACGTTATAGTCAAATGTATATATTCCAACTGTTTTAACTGCTATTTGTTTATTATATGTTGTCCTTCCGTTGTGAGATTCTGTGATTGGTTTTTCTCTTCTTTCTTCTTTTTCTTCTTTTCCCAATAACTACCTGTAATTTTGATTTGTTTGGGTCGACATGTGTGGTTTATTGTCGATTTGAACGGTCAAAAATGTGGGTCGTTAAATTTGGTATCAGAGCAATGGTTAGCGATAACCTTGGCTCTGTTGGGAATTAACTCATTAGAGATGGGGTTTGAAATGCCCTAGAATGGGTTTGAGTGATATAAGAGAGTGTACTTGTATTTTTGATATAAATGGGTTTTCATTGTGTCGATCTGTTCTGTTGAATATTCATGGGTTCTAGTCGATATATGGGATGCCATAGAATCAATAGGAATTTCTAAATAATCAAACAGAATGATCTACATAATATGGCTTTCGATTATTTTATATATATATATATTATATATACTATTAGATGTTTTAAGTGTATAAGCATTAGTCATTGGTAGGTAATAATAATAAGTTATTACCTATTACGGTTGATTCGATAATAAATTTGATAAGGGAAATTTAATAGTTTTAGAAAATATTTGAAATGAAATACCTGTATGTATAATTGGGCGTAAAAGGGTTTGTGATTGAAATAGAAATGAACTCGAAACTTGATCCTGGGGTATCTTTGGAAATAGTTTTTCCAAAGTTTTAAGTAATATCATATTATAAGTATGATCGAAAAGAAATGGTTTTAAAAATTTTACAAAGTGGGTATAATCCCTTCTTGGACCTTAGAAACGACGTCGGTAATGAGTGCGCACATTATCGATGTTTATTTTGAAAGGTTTAAGTGGGGGAGAGACCCTTTATTAATTATTATAACTAGTTTTGAAAAAGGATTTTGGATTCAAATTTCATATGGTATAAAATTTTTATATGAACTATTAGTATCTGTTATAAAAAAATTTGAATTTAAATTAAACCAGAATTTAAATTTTATGTTCTTAGTGAATTAAGAATTTAGATTTAAATTTATGGTAGGGTTTCTATAAGTCTTATGAGCACACGTGTATTTTTAAACTTGGTTTATAAATCAAAATCAGGCAATATGAGTTCATCTTAATTAATGACATTGATTTAGTATTAGTTTTCTCGATTCATTGGAGTTTTAAGCTTTGAAATCATGAAATGGACTTTGGTATTAAGAAGAATCGTCATGTAAATGCTTAGATATGGATGGTAATAACATTAGACAAATTCAATGTTTAGTCAATATAAGTGATTAGAGAAGATTCAAATGAATCGCGAAGTAAGATTCTATCGAAGTCGGCAAATTTAAATTGGAAAGTTTGTTGTATAAATGAGTTGGGTATAGCATATGCCTTGGCTAATTGATAGGGAAGTAAAGTAGTCGAGAAGAAGTTGAAAGGGGATTTAGATTAATTAATAAAACGTGACTTGCCAATAAATACAAATAAAGGAATAAAATAGCAAATTTGTATATATGTGAAATTAAGGCATATGAGATCTAAATGGGATAAATCTCATTTGAACAATATATCGAATATAAATTCTAAGTATAAGTAATGATAGGAATGGAATGTGAACTATTTAGACGAATGAAATATAACTTAAATTGGAGTAGAGGAATCGAGTTAAGTAGAGTTTAACATAAGAAATCAAATTATAATGGTTGAGAATTGAGTATAAAAATATGAGCCTTAATTCAAACCAGGATTTGTGAGTTGAATAAATTCAGTTAATGGAATAATGTTCAATTTAAAATGTTAACGGGGCTAAGGGAATAAGGAAAGGGTTAAGTGAATGAATGGAGATACCAAAGCAAGAAAAGGGGTAAAAGTAAATATAGAATTGGCTTATTAGAAAATAAGAAAATGGAGTAAAAAGAATTCTGATTCGAGAACCAGAAATATCAAAATGAGATATAAGAATAAACTAAATCTGAGTTGGATAAATTTAATATAAGGAAATCAACTTAGGAAGATAAAATAAGTCAATATAGAATTATATGTATTGCTGTATTTAGTAAGTGAAATGAAAATTTCAAAAAAAAAAAAAAAAAAAGTGAGAGAGAAATATAATGGTTAATATGAAAGAAACCATCACGGATCTTAACCCTTGATTTTGGATTGGAAGTTGACTTTATGGGACGACATTCATGTAATATGGATGGAGTGATAAGAATAAGAAATGAAATTTGGTGAGTTGACCCATATTAATGAATTAATGATTCAATATAACCGAGATAGTGGAAGAGTAAAATGAGTTCGAGTTAATTAAAATGATGTCGATATGAAACGAGAAATTGGATAGAAAGAATATCAGAATAAAGTAAGCAATTGAATGTGGATCCAATTCTTGAATAATGAAGTGATAACAAAGTTAAGTGTTAAGGATTTACAAAAGTATTGGAATCGAAAATGTTGAAATTTCGAATAGAAATAAACCAATGTTTATGTAAATCTGAAATGGTCGATAAGCTAAAGCTAAAATGACCATAACTTTTGAATGGATGACCGGAATTTGACGATTCTGGACTTTTTGGAAACTTTAGAATCTGAACTAAAACTTTTGCTAATAGTGCCTTGCTTAATTTTCAAGTTTGTTAGGTTGAGATCCAAGAAATTTCTCATAGTAGTATGTGCAGAAATTTAAACCCTGAAGCGTATGTTGATATTGTTTTGACCATAACTTCCTAATGGAGCATCGGAATTCGATGTGCGAGTACTATTCGGAAAGCCCAGGATCTGAACTTGAACTTTTCCTTAATTTTCTAGGTAAAATTTTGCTGTTTAAAGGGTTAAAACTGGGTTGAACAACTCAGACCTGCATTTTTTTCATTTTGGGGGCTGGAGCGTTCGCTCCCGCTAAAATGGACATAACTTTTGAACGATTTATCCAAATGCGACGAATCCGGACAATTCATAAAGCCTGAAATAAATTCTACAACTTTTTCCTAGTATGTTTTAGTTAAATTCCTTCCCTAATAAGGTGATACAAGACGGTTTGTTCGCTGGCCTGTCATGTGTATTGTGGTTTTGTAGTTGAAATGTTCGATATATGTTGTGTAAGTTGCATAACTTTGCTAGGTATTGTATATATGTTCAATCCTCATGCATATGTGAGTATGGAGCAGGTGTAGGGAAGTCCTGCTATGCTTCGGAGCTCGCTTATGCTAAATGCTAAGCTAAATAAATTCACAAATAAAAGCTAAAGAAGGTATGTATTTGTGTTACATAGTTTTGGGTTTATATATATATATATATATATATATATATATATATATATATATATATATATATATATATATGTGTGTGTGTGTGTGTGTGTGTGTGTGTGTGTGTTTTCCCCATTTTTGGGATGCCCCATCGAATGATGAGATGTATATTTGAATTGTATATATGTTATGATTTTCTGGACCTCTCCGTACAAAGGAGATGCTGCCGAAATTTTCCGTGATCTCGGGAGTTAGAAAATTTATGAGGTTTTACATATATATATAACTTATCTTATAAATACAATTGATAAGTATGAATTTGAAAGTACGATTTATTTAATGCCTTATTTCATTCTCTTTTCGAGGACGAAAAGATTTTTAAGTGGGGGAGAATGTAACATCCCATAATTTTCCGCATATTTAAAACTTGAACTTAATTAAATAAATTGAATAACATGGGTTAAAAATCAAATTAGTTGATTTATAATGATGAGGATTGTTGAATTGAAAAAAACGCTGATAATTTTTACATGCGGACTCGGATTTGGACGCCATTGGGTGCGTTGGGATCGTGGCGAGATTGCGGACGATCTGAGACTGGTTTCGCTGCATTTAGAGACTGTGAAATTTTGAGTGTAACGACCCGCAAATCCATACTATCTGAGCTTACTAATACAACACACGTCCAACTCAAATAATACAGAAATACGAGTCAATAGGGTTAAAGAAAATAGAAAGGATAGAAGAAGAACAGAAATGACAAGACAGAATATCACAGCGGAACGAATAAAATATATTATATAACATAACTTTGGAATACAAATCTGTTTTGTACATATATACATACCTTCATCAGAGTACAACATAACATTTTATACAGTGGAAATAACTCTAGAAAACTAACAGTGAAGCCTCCTGCTTCGAGCTCCTCTAAATGTATCTGTAAAAGCCTGACACACTTGACTGCCCGTACAAATCTTGGCACCCAAGAGTTTATGAAAAACAAACAAAATAAACTCTGGGTCAGTCATGGGACTGGTGTGAGTAAACTACAACCATAAACACGGACGGTTTTTACCTTACTATAATCCAAACATTTTTGATATCAAAATCCAGTGATATAATAATAGTCTAATCAAATAAATAACCAAATAGTAGAACGCTTGCATCTCACGCTCTACATATATAGTATAAAATCAAAAACCGTAGGGTGCTTATTGGAGATTGGATTCTAATTATGTCAAGGTATGGGACCACCTGCCACTAGTGTATCTCTAGAGGGGAATACATTGGGTTTAACAAGAACGTCTTGCAACCCGGCCCACACATGACCAACCATTAATTCCGCTTGAGTGTATCGAATGTATATCACCAACGGTTGGGCTCAAACCACCGTTTCCCGAAAAGGGACAGCATCGAAATAGATTAAAGAAGTAAAAGGAATTTCTCTAGATAGGTGATTATACAACCTAATGGGAGCGACCCAAATAGCCATGCTGCTTGCCCGATTTTTGTCATTTCCCGGTTGTGAAGCTTGAGGCTACGTCTATCTGGCCACCATTCACTTTGAATGCCACATCGTCAAACCCGTCAAATCACTAGTTGAACTTCCAAAAAATATTACGCGTATAACTGCTAAGAGGAACGAATTTCTCCTCCACCAGACGTAATACTTTGAAAAGATCGTCTTATGTGACCATTAGGAATACTCTGTCAAACATTCGTCCATACAAGTTGTCTTGGGACTGGACAAACATAACAACTCTTGAATTTCACTTCGTCTTCGATTATTTTCAGCATAATATAATTCTCAACGCGTATGCCTATATGGAGTTGTTTTCGAATAATAAACCCAACCAGTCTCCCCGTATCGACAACGATGGTAAAAATCTTTGATAGCCGATGTTTTAACTATCAAAGGAAAAATAAACATCCATCAAACAATTTCACAATCACTGGGGCTTTCTAACATCTCATTTTCTTAGCAAATTCTATATATATTGTTATATCGATTTCTATTATCAAAATTTCTTAAAAATATTCTAACTCCTTAAATTTTCGGAAAATTTCGCCATAACCTCATTTGTACCGGCAAATAGTTCAAACCTCAACTTGCCTCTCTAGGCCCTTCCCATTCAAAAAGAAAATCAAAAAGCCAAGTGGCTTGCCGATTCGGCGCATAAAACCTCATATGGAAATTTAAACATGTACCTTTTTGTCGAGCACTTATATATAATCTTCATTCTCTTCATATTCTTCATCCCATTCCTGTTTACATTTATATGTCCATTTCTAACTCATTTCAATCAATCCATTCCTTTTTTAACAAATCTGCTAACCGCTTCTTTAATTCGCTCTTTTGCATAATGTACCTTCGATTTGAATATATCATATTCGAATATATTTTAATTTGCTAATACACAAATCGAATTCCACTTCTAACTCGAGTTTCAGATTTGATTTCCAATTTGAATTCACAAATCCTATTTTTACTTCACAAAGGTTAAGTTTGGTTCGAAATCCCATTTACAGATTTCTTTTCAAATTAGTTAATACTATACTACAATCCAAAAATCTGGTTTTTATAACAGAAATCACTTCATTCACTCTGCTTGAGTTCATATTTATTTGATAACTCAAACTCAGATTTTTCCTGAAAAGATTCGGATTTTATTCACTTAAAATCCTTTAAATTTATTAAATAAAACGTTATGGTTTAAAAACCACTATGGCATTGTTTTTCTGAAAATTTGATTTTAACATAACTCAAAATCTATACGATGGAATTTAGAATTTTCTTTTCCATTAGAAAATTATCGTTCAATCGGTCCGGTCATTTCTTGTTTCATCAAATTCCGACTTATATTGAGTTCTGTACACTCAATTGAAGTTCGAATCATCAAATTACGAAATACTGCGCCGTGGCGAGTTCGTTTTAATTATAACTTTAATATAAAATTTAAAAACATCGTTTAGTAAATAAACCTCAATTCCACTTTCAAAATATTTGAAAATAAACCAGTTATCCGAATCTAAAGTTAAAAATCCTGATTTCCCAAACTCGTCGATTATTTTATTCCATATCCATAACTCAGTTTCAAACTCAAATTTCTATATTCAAGTCCAATTTCCATGAATTATTTTATTAAAGTTCAATATAATCAAATTCAAATATTAAATCTCCTTTCATGGAAATAATCCATAAATTCAACATCCTTCAACATTACAAACTAATATCATCTATTGATAATAGTGAAGTCGTTCAAGTTGGGGTATTTTAATTACCTCTCGGACCTTGATCGACGCTGTTCTTATCTTGAGGTGAATAAAAGCTTGTAATATCAAAACATGATTTAAATCTCACCTTCGATTCCATCTCTTTCATTTGGAAATTTATTTCCAAATTTGCTCGATGAAAATTTCTTCATCACATATATAAACCTTGTTTATAAATTCATTTATCTATTAGATTCAACTTCCATTTAAATAATCTATCGAAACTAGATTTCTATTTTGGAATATTTGGTTTCTCTTTTGATTCTCAAGTTTATTTGAAATTACTTAACACTCACAACTTATATTTCTATTTTCATATTAAAACTTAAAATTACATTTAATACAATTCCAATATCCTCTGAAATATAATTCTATAAATTCGACATAGTCGAGTCAAAATCATAAATCCGTGTGGATTTATTTAAATTCAGTTTACATTCCGAATATCGGAATGAATTTCATCGTTCCTTTTTGAAATGATTTCAAGTTATAGATCTTTTTTTTTAAATTCATATTTGAATTTAAATGCCCAAATTATCTCGTGATAATTATCCCTTTCTATTTATAAACATCGTTTATACATTTTACTTCTTGTTTAAATGTTTAAAACAAGCTTATATTTCGTATTCCATTTGAAATCAAATTTCCACTTCGAAAGATAAATTTCCTTCTTTAAATCCCTTACTTGAAATTAAAGTTTAATATTATCAAATGATAATATTCCTTTCTATTTATAAACATCGTTTATAATTTCAGCAACTTGTTTTTATTTTAAAAACAGGTTAATATTTCTCAATTTATTCGAAATACCATTTCTATTTCGAAAAGTAAAATTTCCCTTTCTTTACCATTTAAAAATCCCTTTAAGTTCATACTTGAATTTAAATAAATTATCCAATAAAAATTCCCTTCTTTTATTTATAAAAATCATTTATAAATAGCACTTCTTGTTTTAAATATTGAAACAAGTTTCCGATTTCAAATCCCAATTCTATTTTTGGAAAATAATTTTCCTTTTCCAAATTAACACTTGAGTTTGCATTTCAAAATTATCCAATGATGATTTTTCTACTCAATTATAAACATCGTTCATAAATTCAACTACTTGTTTTTATTTCTAAAAACAAGTTAATATTTTCCTAGCCAAATCTGAAATTCAATTTCTATTCAGAAAAATATATTTTTCCTTTTTAAATCTAAAAATCCCTTTCATGATATCTTTAAATGTAAATCTCGAGGGCTAGTGATATTTAAATCCCCAAATAAGCAAACCAACAATCCAATTCACACATCACAAACATATAAATATGTAAACAGAAATAAATAAATTTGAGGAATCCTGTTGGATCCCTCCAACCTGTTTTTCCTGCATCCACAGATGTTAGTCACATAAATAATACCAATCCAGCTTCAAGGTAGGATATCGTGGTATAAAAGGGGATCCACTTATATACGTGGGCGTAGGGTCATCCGCTAATGATACTGCGGGCATCCGCTAATAGTATTGCGGGAAATCCAATATATATATAATAATAACGACATCTACCAAGCCTAAATGACTAATATATGTGACCATAGTAATTCAACAATTCATGCAAGCATCCAAGCAACCAAGAATTTATTTTTTTACGATTGAAAATAAAACTTTGAGTGAGATTTACTCACCTCGTTTTTCCTTTACTGAATATCCGGTAAAACGCTGCGTCTTCTCGGTTTCAAATCTATTCAAATCATTTATCTTGAACCTACGATTATTCATTTTAGTTTTAACGATTAAACATTTACCTATATTAAATTTATTAATAACATAAATAAATTCTTTTATGAAAAAAAAAATCGAGAAGGCGTATACCTTATTTCCAGGACAACTATGAAGCCAACATGAAACGACTCCACAACTAATGATCACTCCTACCGAAAACAGCCCAAAAATTGCCTCACTCACACTCAAACAATTCATCGAATAGTTCGCATACAATCTCCATTCCCAAACTGTACTCCTTCTTCACCATTGTCGGACTGCCATAAAACCCATCAGCTTCGAAATTCACTGATCGACTTCTCCTCTTTAACTGTCGCCCTCTGGTTATCGCAGCTAAAACCCATCGCACTACTCCAGGAAAACGCGATATCACTTACAAACCCTAAATCACACTCGAAGTCCCCCTCTCTAAACCACGTCCAACAATCATCGCATAAGCTACACGTAGGCGTGACCCCTTTCCACTCCAAATCCCAAAATCACCATCACAAACGAACCCCAAATCAAAGAAATCGATGGCCCTAGATGTTGTTCGAAGATTCGAACATCCCCAGATTTCTATCGCGAGCAACTGAATGATAATTGTATGAAGAATGAAGGCTGGGATTTGGTGCTTTTTATTTTTATTATTTGCGTTTGATTTTACTGTGAATGGAGGAAAGTGTTCGGCCATTTTTATTGCGTTGATGAGACTCTCGATTTCATTTTAACTAGAAGAAAAAAAAAATGAAAGGCAGAGAGTATTGTTACATTGGGTTTCATAAAGGAAGAATGGAAAAATAATGAGGGCGAGAGCTTATTTATAGAATGTGAAAGGGGACAAACGTATTGCCATTAAATCAATGTTTCTCTGATATTGAAATGGGGAAGCAAATATTTCAGCTCGAGAAGAAGTAGCCTGTACGATTTTATAATATATGTCGGCTTGTTGGCTTAAATTCATACATTAACTAAATTAAATTGATTTTTATTTTAATTACAAACTAAAATATCTTGCAGTCCCTTAATTTAATACCCTAAACGAATATTTCAACGTAACCACCGATGTTACAAGATTAAAATGCTATTCTGAACCCACTGGCACCAATTCTGAAATTTAATTCGGTTGGGTAGAAGAGATAAAAATTTAAATTAACGATTTAAATTAAATTCTATTTAAAACATAAATCGATTTCAAACTATTAAATTTATCGATAACAAAATATTACTACTGTTCTAGTTCAGTGTAGAATTTATACAGATTGACCAAATTGTTTCAATCCCGTTTTTAACAGTGAATTCAATTGTTATCGTTTCATTTTCGATAATTAAATATATTCGAAATTAATTCTTATATCGATTATTAAACTGATAAATTCAATATGTAAAAATCAACTTATTATCCAAATTAAATAATAAATTTAATTTTTCAATATCAATTGGCTAATAATCTAGGATGTTACATTCCTTCCCCCTTAAAAGAATTTTGTCCCCGAAATCAATAAGGCAGAAGAAATGCTATAGACCCGATAACTTCTTCAAAATTCACTTATGTTGAAATTCAACTATTCACATTTCAACAAATTTTAGTTCCAACACCACCTTTGGTTTCCATTTACGTTGCACACCATATATGCTCACATTCAATTAATTCGAATGGTTTTCAATTAACACATTCTTATCCGACTCATATTCCATTTAAATCTATTCAAATTGATTCTACTCAATTTATTTCACTTCAATCCATTTAACTTGCTTAAGTTTAATTTAAATTTCAGAATTCAAATACCAGGGTTTTTATTTCAGATCCCTTTTGAAATCATATAAACATATACCTATATTTATAACTCATCACAAATTCAAAACATCTGAATATTCAAACCAACTTGTTTTCTTTGAAACAAATTTCCATCATAATTTTTCAAAGGTAGCAATTCATCACTTAGAAACTAGAAAATGAACACTAATGATGTTGTGGTCATCATCAAAATTATTTCTCAGCCACTGAAGTGAGTTCAGTGCTTTAAAACTTTCAAAATTCATCAGAATGATTTTGACTCATAAATCCTTCAAACAAAAAGTTATATTATTCTAATATACTTCAGAAAAAATATATTTCCTAACTACCCAGGATTTAAAATTCCAAATTCTGGTTTGAATTCAATTTTAATTTATCTCATTTGTATATTTAATTCATATACAAATTCTATTTTGTTATAGATAACCATTTAAATTTTTATAATCTCTTTTGATTATAAAAATAATAAATCAACACATCCATGTAATATAATAATTTCAGAAAATTATTCCTTCTATATCAAAAATAGAATTTTGAGTAAAATTATTTCATTTACTCACTTCAAAACATTATTATGTTGAATTTCTCTGTTCAAGTGTTTAGAAATTCCTATCGACTTCATAGCGTCCCATGATTCGATCAGAATTCATAAACCACTAACCAGACTAGCCAACACAATATAAAACAACATTTATATAAACTAACAAATAGACGCTCTCGTATATATACACTCAACTCATTCTAGGGTACTATTGACCCTATCTCTAATGAGCACATGCCACACAAGCCTAGGTGTTCGCTCAACCTAAGCTCTGATACCAACTGTAACGGCCCGCAAATCCATACTATCTGAGCTGACTAATACAACACACGTCCAACTCAAATAATACAGAAATACGAGTCATTAGGGTTAAAGAAAATAGAAAGGATAGAAGAAGAACAGAAATGACAATACAGAATCTCACAGCGGAACGAATAAAATATATTGTATAACATAACTTTGGAATACAAATCTGTTTTGTACATATATACATACCATCATCAGAGTACAACATAACATTTTATACAGCGGAAATAACTCTAGATAACTAACAGTGAAGCCTCCTGCTTCCAGCTCCTCTAAGTGTATCTGTAAAAGCCTGAAACATTTGAATGCCCATACAAATTTGGGCCCCAAGAGTTTAGGAAAAACAAACAAAATAAACTCTGGGTTAGTCATGGGACTGGCATGAGTAAACTCCAACCATATGGTTTTAACTTCAAAAAAAATCTTTTGAATGAAAGATATAATAGTAAGACCAGCCCACACATAAACACGGACGGTTTTCACCTTACTATAATCCAAACATATTTGATATCAAAATCCAGTGATATTATTATAATGTCTAATCAAATAAATAACCAAATAGTAGAACGCTTGCATCTCACGCTCTACATGTATAGTATAAAATCAAAAACCGCAGGGCACTTATTGGAGATTGGATTCCAATTATGACAAGGTATGGGACCACCTGCCGCTATTGTATCTCTAGAGGGGAATACACTAGGTTCAACAAGAACGTCTTGCAACCCGGCCCACACATGACCGACCATTCATTTCGCTTGAGTGTATCGAATGTATATCACCAACGGTTGGGCTCAAACCACCGTTTCCCGAAAAGGGACAACATCGAAATAGATTAAAGAAGTAAAAGGAATTTCTCTAGATAGGTGATTATACACCCTTATGGAAGCGACCCACATAGCCATGCTGCCTGCCTGATTTTTGTCATTTCCCGGTTGTGAAGCTTGAGGCTACGTCTATCTGGCCACCATACACTTTGAATGCCACATCGTCAAACCCTTCAAATCACTAGTTGAACTTCCTAAAAATATTATGGGTATAAAAGCTAAGAGAAACGAATTTCTCCGCCACTAGACGTAATACCTTGAAAAGATCGTCTTATGCGACTATTAGGAATACTCTATCAGACATTCGTCCATACAAGTTGTCCTGGGACTGGACAAACATAACAGCTCTTGAATTTCACTTCGTCTTCGATTATTTTCAGCATAATCTAATTCGCAACGCCTATGCCTATATGGAGTGGTTTTCGGATAATAAACCCAACCGGTCTCTCCGTATCGACAATGATGGTAAAAATCTTTGATAGCCGGTGTTTTAACTATCAAAGGAAAAATAAACATCCATCAAACAATTTCACAATCACTGGCCCTTTCTAACATCTCATTTTCTTAGCGAATTATATATATATATATATATATATTGTTATATCGATTTCTATTATCAAAATTTCTAAAAAATATTCTAACTCCTTAAATTTTCGAAAAATTTCGCCATAACCTCCTTTGTACTGGCAAATAGTTCAAACCTCAACTCGCCTCTCTAGGCCCTTCCCATTCAAAAAGAAAATCAAAAAGCCAAGTGGCTTGCCGATTCGGCGCATAAAACCTCATATGGAAATTTAAACATGTACCTTTTTGTCGGGCACTTATATATAATCTTCATTCTCTTCATATTCTTCATCCCATTCCTGTTTACATTTATATGTCCATTTCTAACTCATTACAATCAATCTATTCCTTTTTTAACAAATCTGCTAACCGCTTCTTTAATTCGCTCTTTTGCATAATGTACCTTCGATTTGAATATATCATGTTCGAATATATTTCAATTTGCTAATACACAAATCGAATTCCACTTCTAACTCGAGTTTTAGATTTGATTTCCAATTTGAATTCACAAATCCAATTTTTACTTAACAAAAGTTAAGTTTGGTTCGAAATCCCATTTACAGATTTCTTTTCAAATTAGCTACAATCCAAAAATCTTGTTTTTATAACAGAAATCACTTCATTCACTCTGCTTGACTTCATATTTATTTGATTACCCCAACCCGGATTTTTCTTAAAAAGTTTCGGATTTTATTCACTTAAAATCCTTTAAATTTATTAAATAAACCGTTATGGTTTAAAAACGATTATGGCGTTGTTTTTCTGAAAATTTGATTTTAACATAACTCAAAATCTATACGATGGAATTTAGATTTTTATTTTCTATTAGAAAACTAACGTTCAATCGGTCCGGGCGTCTCTTGTTTCATCAAATTCCGACTTATACTGAGTTCTGTATACTCAATTGAAGTTGGAATCATCAAATTACGCACTACCGCGCCATGGCGAGTTCGTTTTAATTATAATTTTTATATAACGTTTAAAACATCGTTTAGTAAATAAATCTCAATTCCACTTTCAATATTTTTGAAAATAAACCGGTTACCCGAATCTAAAGTTAAAAATCCTGATTTCCCAAACTCGTCGATTATTTTATTCCATATCCATAACTCAGTTTCAAACTCAAATTTCTATATTCAAGTCCAATTTCCATGGATTATTTTATTAAAGTTCGATATAATCAAATTCAAATATTAGATCTCCTTTCATGGAAATAATCCATAAATTCAACATCCTTCACCATTACAAACTAATATCATCTATTGATAATAGTGAAGTCGTTCAAGTTGGGGTATTTTAATTACGTCTCAGACCTTGATCGACGTCGTTCTTATCTTGAGGTGAATAAAAGCTTGTAATATCAAAACTTGATTTAAATCTCACCTTTGATTCCATTTCTTTCATTTGGAAATTTATTTCCAAATTTGCTCGATGAAGATTTCTTCATCACATATATAAACCTTGTTTATAAATTCATTTATTTATTAGATTCAACTTCCATTTAAATAATCTATTGAAACTAGATTTCTATTTTGGAATATTTGATTTCTCTTTTGAATCTCAAGTTTATTTGAAATTACTTAATACCCACAACTTATATTTCAATTTTCATATTAAAACTTAAAATTACATTTAATACAATTCCAATATCCTCTGAAATATAATTCTATAAATTCGACATAGTCGAGTTAAAATCATAAATCTGTGTGGATTTATTTAAATTCAGTTTACATTCCAAATATCGGAATGAATTTCATCGTTCCTTTTTGAAACGATTTCAAGTTATAGATCTTTTTTTTAAATTCATATTTGAATTTAAATGCCCAAATCATCTCATGATAATTATCCCCTTCTATTTATAAACATCGTTTATAAATTTTACTTCTTGTTTAAATGTTTAAAAAACAACCTTATATTTCGTATTCCATTTGCAATCAAATTTCCACTTCGAAAGATAAATTTTCTTCTTTAAATCCCTTACTTGAAATTAAAGTTTAATATTATCAAATGATAATATTCCTTTCTATTTATAAACAGCGTTTATAATTTCAGTAACTTGTTTTTATTTTAACAACAAGTTAATATTTCTCAATTTATTCGAAATACCATTTCTATTTCGAAAAGTAAAATTTCCGTTTATTTACCATTTAAAAATCCCTTTAAGTTCATACTTGAATTTAAATAAATTATCCAATAAAAATTCCCTTCTTTTATTTATAAAAAACATTTATAAATAACACTTCTTGTTTTAAATATTAAAACAAGTTTCCAATTTCAAATCCCAATTCTACTTTTGGAAAATAAATTTCCTTTTCCAAATTAACACTTGAGTTTGCATTTTAAAATTATCCAATGATAATTTTTCTACTCAATTATAAACATCGTTAATAAATTCAACTACTTGTCTTTATTTCTAAAAACAAGTTAATATTTTCCTAGCCAAATCTGAAATTCAATTTCTATTCAAAAAAATATATTTTTCCTTTTTAAATCTAAAAATCCCTTTTATGATATATTTAAATGTAAATCTCGAGGACTAGTGATATTTAAATCCCCAAATAAGCAAACCAACAATCCAATTCACACATCACACACATATAAATATGTAAACAGTAATAAATAAATTTGAGGAATCCTGTTGGATCCCTCCAACCTGTTTTTCCTGCATCCACGTATGTTAGTCACATAAATAATACCAATCCTGCTTAAAGGCAGGATATCGCGGTATAAAAGGGGATCCACTTATATACGTGGGCGTAGGGTCATCCGCTAATGATACCGCGGGCATCCGCTAATAGTATTGCGGGAAATCCAATATATATATAATAATAGCGACAACCACCAAGCCTAAATGACTAATATATCATGCAAGCATCCAAGCAACCAAGAATTTATTTTTTTTACGATTAAAAATAAAACTTTGAGTGAGATTTACTCACCTTGTTTTTCCTTTACTGAATATCAGCTAAAACGCTGCGTCTTCTCGGTTTCGAATCTATTCAAATCATTTATCTTGAACCTACGATTATTCATTATAATTTTGACGATTAAACATTTACCTATATTAAATTTTTTAATAACATAAATAAATTCTTTTATGAAAAAAAAAATCGAGAAGGCGTATACTTTATTTTCGGGACAACTATGAAGCCAACATGAAACGACTCCACAACCAACGATCACTCCTACCGAAAACAGGCCAAAAATTGCCTCATTCACACTCAAACAATTCATCGAACAGTTCGCATACAATCTCCATTCCCAAACTTTACTCCTTCACCATTGTCGGACTGCCATAAAACCCATCAGCTTCGAAATTCACTGATCGACTTCTCCTCTTCAACTGTCGCCCTCTGGTTATTGCAGCTAAACCCCATCGCACTACTCCAGGAAAACGCGATATCACTTACAAACCCTAAATCACACTCGAAGTCCCCCTCCCTAAATCACGCCCAACAATCATCGCATAAGCTACACATAGCCGTGACACCTTTCAGCTCCAAATCCCAAAATCACCAACACAAACCGACCCCAAATCGAAGAAATCGATGGCCCTATATGTTGTTCGAAGATTCGATCATCCCCAGATTTCTATCGCGAGCAACTAAATGATAACCGTATGATGAATAAAGGCTGGGATTTGGTGCTTTTTATTTTCATTATTTTTGTTCGATTTTACTGTGAATGGAGGAAAGTGTTCGGCCATTTTTATTGCGTTGATGAGACTCTCGATTTCGTTTTAACTGGAAGAAAAAAATGAAAGGCAGAGGGTATTGTTACATTGGGTTTCATAAAGGAAGAATGGAAAAATAATGAGGGCGAGAGCTTATTTATAGAATGTGAAAGGGGACAAACGTACTGCCATTAAATCAATGTTTCTCTGATATTGAAAGGGGGAAGCAAATATTTCAACTCGAGAAGAAGTAGCCTGTACGATTTTATAATGTAGGTCGGCCTGTTGGCTTAAATTCATACATTAATTGAATTAAATTGATTTTTATTTTAATTACAAACTAAAATATCTTGCGGTCCCATAATTTAATATCCTGAACCAATATTTCAACGCAACCATCGATGTTATAAGATTAAAATGCTATTCTGAACCCACTGGCACCAATTCTGAAATTTATTTCGGTTGTGTAGAAGAGATAAAAATTTAAATTAACGATTTAAATTAAATTCTATCTAAAAAATAAATCGATTTCAAACTATTAAATTTGTCAATAACAAAATATTACTATTGTTCTAGTCCAATGTAGAATTTATACAGATTGACCAAATTGTTTCAATCCCGTTTTTAACAGTGAATTCAATTGTTATCGTTTCATGTTTCGATAATTAAATATATTCAAAATTAAATCTTATATCGATTATTAAACTGATAAATTCAATATATAAAAATCAACCAATTATCCAAATTAAATATTTAAAATAAATTTAAATATTCAATATCAATTGGCTAAAAATCCAGGATGTTACATTGAGCTTTGGTTGGACGTTCGATCCACTAAAGACTCAAAGGTGAGTGATTCTTCGCTCACGAATAACTAAATTTTTCCCATATTTATCAAATTAAATTGTGAAGTAAGTTTGGTTGCATGGTTGTGTTTGATTGGTGAATGATTGCTTAAATTTGACATGCAATGTGTAACATGCAAGGAAAACCGATAATTAGTTATTTAAATTTAATTTAAATTTCTAGCTAGAAAATCTCGACTCTTGAAATCAGTGGAATGATTTAACACTGGCCATAGAATAAATTGTTGTGTGATGGATGCCTTGGTTGATTTGAATTACTGAATGAATACTGCTTGAAATGTCCCTTTATTCAGTATATGAATATTGTGTGCTCATGTTGACGATTAATCCCATTTTCACCCTAGATGTTACGAGCATCGAATAAACCCGGGATTTATCGATAGAAATCAGTTAAGAACACATAGTGAAGTGGTAAATCTCTGTGACCCTGATTTGGATTGAAATGATAGACCCATCCCTGAATATCGAGAATTAAATTTAAATCACTAGGCCATAGGATAGAAAATTATATATGGACATCGGTTGGTTAAATAATTTTTATTATTCGAATGTTATTCGATGGGAAATTTGGTTAAGGGATATGTGTCGATTTTGGGTTAGATTTCATTTTCCTTGAATCTTGAACTTTGAAGGACTACGAATGGGTTAAAGAAAATGTTCCTACAACAAATTTTGAATTTTGAATTTGGAACTTGAATATGATTTGAAATTTTCCAATAATTGAGGTAGACTCGAAATTTAAATAAATTCTTATTTGAATCTGATTTTTTGGGTAAAGGAAATCGAGTTTACTTGGAGTTAATTTAACTGAAGATGAATATGGTTTGAATTCTCTAAATTTAAAGATGAGCTGAAATGGTGTTAGAATAAGAGTTTGAATTATGTAGTTCCATTGAGACTGGGTATGGGTTCAGGTACTTGGAATTCGGAAGAAAGGGAATGATTATGATTAAAGAAATTTAATAAATATATATTTTTCATTGTTGATTTCAAATAAATTTTTCTTTCCTTAAATTTATTATTTAACCTTTACCTATAAACTAATTTATTTTAAATAAAATTTCCTTATATTTTATTTTTCAGACTATCTAGTAAATCTTTAATTTATGTTTATACATATTGTTTTAAATTGTTTTATTTACCTTTAATTATCATATTATATAAATGTATTTATATAAGATTTTCCTATAAACTTTTATTTTCATATGTATTTTTTTTAATTTTGAGTTCCTTCCGAATGAAAAGTGTTTGGATTTAAACCGTTGGTTCAAAAGGAGTTGAGTTTTAAGTTATATCCTCTTCGAGTATGGATCGATTTTAAACCAATTTTATATGGATATATGAATTATATTCTACTTGAATATAAATTTATCCCCTAAGGGATTGAAATGAGTTGTTATGAAATATATATTCTATTTGAATATAAATGGATTTCGAACATAAATCGATTTGGAATAATTTGAAATATTTGAGATGAAATATATTCTATTTGAATATAAGTCGATTTTGAAATATTATATGATGATTATGATATAAGGATATGGAAATATATTCAAATTTAGAATATAATCGGTTTGGTATGATTATGATATTTTGATTTGAAATTATATTGTATTTAAATATAAATTTGGTTCGAAACAAAATATGATACTTTGATATGAAAGCGAACCTTTATGAAATATAAAAGAACCAACCGATGTGAAAGATGTAAGCGTTGGTTGTTAAGGAAACCAGAATTGAAATAAGGCATACTCTCTGTCACTATCATTACCACTTTGACAACTGTGAACGTTTTGACGTATCCAGAATGAGTATGATGACTTGGAGGCGATTATTGAATCGAAGAGGATGAACGATAACGAAATAGCCCTGACCTTCGGGTTAGAATTGAAATGACTAAAACAGGAGCTATACCGTGACTAATTGAGGTAGCACCTTTGATCGAACACTTCTTCGATACTATTTCTATTACTATGATGAAGATGATGATTTGGGCCCATTTGAATTGGGAGTGTGATCCGAGGTGGGCGGTAGTGGCTGCTATGCATTACTACCAGTCCAGGAGTGCAATTGGTAGAATCCTATCCTGGGCATTGCCTCGAGTGCCTTGTCATATTTATCCATGTCGAGCCCTATACGATTTTGATTTAGCATTGCCTTCTACAGAGTGCCCTCTGATAACACCATTACAATGAATTTACGGTACTGTATAGACTGTTGGTGCCTGTAAACGGCGTAAGGGTAATATGGTAATCCCGCTTACGCTATTTTTATGATATTTACTTTACTGGATAGACACTATCATAATAGCGTATTATACTATGTATGTATTAGTTTAACGGATCCTCAAGAGATGGAAAAATCACGTAACATCTCTTGAGTTACTGCACCCATGACTTTGAAGTTGTTTCGTATTTTAATTTGACTAATATGAGAACGATTTAGTGCTGATCCGAGAGTTTGTTGTGTTTTCTTTTATGAAATGCGCTCGGGTCAGCAGAAGTTCGCTGTTAGCGAGGTTCCTTTGCCTTGGAGATCGAAGACGAAGATTTGGTATATATCTATTATACATGTATTTCCGTTGCCATGTTATGTGTATCTGTTTATGTGTAACTCTGATTTATCATTTGTACGTTATAGTCAAATGTATATATTCCAACTGTTTAAACTACTATTTGTTTATTATATGTTGTACTTCCGCTGTGAGATTCTGTGATTGGTTTTTCTCTTCTTTCTTCTTTTTCTTCTTTTCCCAATAACTACCTGTATTTGTGATTTGTTTGGGTTGACATGTGTGGTTTATTGTCGATTTGAACGGTCAAAAACGTGGGTCGTTAGACAGAATTTCTCTTTCCCAAACCCCAAATTCATTTTCATTCCAATCAAATATAATTTACGATATTTAAATGCCCAGTTATTTCAGGATCAATGCAATTCCACATCCAAACAAAACAAAAATCAACTATAGATTATTTATCACATCATATAACAAAATATATGAAAAACCATAATATAATTGTAGAGGAATCCAATTGGATCCCTCCTACTTGTTTCCCGGTACCCACAGATGTTAGTCAACACAAATAATATAAATTCCATAATATGGAATATTATAATCAATATAATTGGTATCAGCTAATGATGTGTATATATGCAATGATATATATACAATTCAACCAATTTAACTATAATTTACCTAAACGAACATCATACAGCAATCAACCAATATCAAAATATAATTATAGTATTTTAAAATAGATCAGAGTTAGTGAATTTGCTCACCTTGTGCGTTAACCGTTAAATGACGATTTGCGACAGTTGATTATACCCAGCGCTTTAATTGCCTAAACTGTAACGTGCTCCAAATCACTCTCCGTTCGTGCCATTGCGTAGCTATTTTCAGAATAGTATAATACTATTAAAACCCTGACCGGCGTGTGTACATTGCTCCACCATCCTAAACTCCAGGTTCCCGGCATCTTCGTGTAATTCACATTCACATTTTTTTTATTCTCCTTATATTAGGCTTCCTATTTCGACCCAACAAATACATGATCCACCCTAGTTTCTTTCACCATTTACCCACTTCAGATCTACCACAAGATGGAATTAATGAAACAACATACTCCCGTATTAACAAACGCGACCTCCTCATATGCTACTCCACGCCACCTAAATAGTTCTTTTCCAAATGAAATGCACCTCCAATTATAAAACTTACCATCCCATAACGATACCGCGAGCTCCACTTTCTTCTACACGTGCGTCACACTCCCTGTACAAAACTCCTCACTTCTTTGTTAAAGAAGACAGACAAGAATGTCCATCCCAAAACAACGTGACTCCACACTCCATCATTTTCATCATTTCCAGTACCATAAGTTTTCATGCTTTCTCCCCCCTTTCCTTATTAATCCACATATAAAGTGAACCTCCACCTTACTGCATTTTCTAGCTTCCATTTCACCATTTTACTACAGACCTTCGAACTAAGATATTGGACTGCTTCCCTAAGTTTCCTCCAACACCGCCATCGTGATAGTAGACTCACTGTCGCCAGTGCCGATGTGGCTTCCTGGTTCCTGCACACGCAACAGTGTCAACATCGACACTTTTTGGCATGGAATCCCATCGCATTTCAATGTCTTGCCTGTCTGCGCTCAAGGATCCCAACTCCGGTCTCACCATAGATCAACTCAGACACTAGCGGCTCTTAGGCTCAACCCTAGGTTGACTATAATATTTTCGAATACTATAAGCCAAAGTCAAACTCAACCAAATGCTTTCCAGGTTGAACTATGTATCTGTGCGTTTTGATATTTATAAAAATTTGGATTTTTGCGCTTTAGTTTTATTTACTCCATTTTTTTCCGAACTGTTGATGTTAGTTTTCTGGAAGCTGATGGCTTGCGTATTTATAAAGTGGAATCCTTCAATGTTAAGTAATGGTACTACCCTACGGTTGAAAGGAAAGATCAATAGATGTACGGTAGGTTGTGTTTACTTACCTATTAAGTATTTGGCAAATAGGGTCTGTGATAGCATTGGGGTAGGTACCTAGTTTATATTTTCAAAGTGCCTGTATATGTACGATTTGGCATGTGCGTTGGAAAACCTAGGTGAGAACATAAAGTGTGTACTGTGCAACATAAGTTAGTGAATCCAATTCTTTTGTTTGCATGAAGTGGTTATATAAATGTTATAGCAGTTGCGTTGTCTTATTTGGACCGTAGTTTCTCTGTGGTTTGTTTGGTCCATCTTTTAGCCAGGTACAAAATGGAACATAAAAATATTATAGTCTTGTTAATGTTACGACTGGAGTCCATTCCTAGAGTAAATGTCGAGCCTTTCTCCTTCTGCTACCATTTGGACCAATGTTAACAGTAGTTTCCAAATACCAAAGCTAGCCATACATTTCGACGGGGTTTCCAGGTTCGTAACTCCTAACAAGAGTTATCTGATCGATGTCAAAGATGAAGTCAAGTACTTAGGCTTTGTGTCAACTCCTTACCCCGGTGTTTCCACCATCAGGAACATCATACAGCAGGAGCATCTATGGGGGTTCGATATCGCTAACAAACACATTAAGTTTCAAAAGTCGTGTTGTGCATCACATTCATGATAGTTGATTTGTATAATTCTTTTGATGTCGAATTTGTCGTAAAGATGGTTTTTAAGTTACAAGATTAGGTGATTGTTGAGAAGTTTCAATTTACAAAGGCACATCTTTTGTAAAAAATTAAACATTTAGTCTCTTATTAACTAAATGTATTTATTGCAAAAGTCATTTGTTAATTAGCTAAGTTATCATTTGTTTTTAAGCAGGTCCATCCTTGGCTCAAAGCGGGATACAAGTAGGAAGTTAGATGTGTCATTTTCTTTTCAACCTTCACATGCGTGTTGCCTTCCCCATTATTAAACTATTCATTTGCACATCTCTTACATTTATATTGTCCGCACAATATTGTTGTTTCCGACTATCCCAAAAATTAAATTTATTATTCCAATATTCAAATTAATTAAATATTTGTAATACTTCAATTTGAATTCAAATTACTAAACCGCTATTTAAATAATTAAATTAATTAATTATTATATCACTAAAAATCCGGGATGTTACATTCCTTTCCCCTTAAAAGAATTTCGTCCCCAAAATTACCATGGTAGGAAAAGTTCTACGAACCCTGTTAAATAGATTAAAATAATTTTTCTATTTTACTTCTTAATTTCATTTTCGACTGATCCAATTTATTTCAATTAAATTAGTGATTCATTCTGATTAACGAATATTTTCAAGGATTCTGAAATTTTCAAACACTTTAAAATTCTGGGAAATTTTGCCAGCATCTCTTCTGCACGGCTCAATCGGTACTACTACAACTAGCCTCTCTGGGCCTTCTCCAATCCAAAAGAAAATAATTAACCAAGCATGTTGCCAAATAAGCTGATAAATCTCATATTCAATTAAAATATAAACGTGTACCTTTTTGTCGAGCATTCAGTTCTATTGCTTCCATTTGCAATCCATTCAGCATACACAAGTGCATTTCCAACTGATCTCCAGTTAGTTCATCCTCAACCCATAATTCTCTTACATCCCAACCCAAATTCCTTTTCAAACTCCAGTTTCAACCTCAACTCCAATTCTTACTTGGTAATCCAATTCCATTACCAAGTTACATTCCATTTCCACATTCTATAAATTCTCAAGTCTGTTATCCTCATCTCATAACTCAAATCTAGTTTTATTTCAAATATCATCCCATTTCAACTCTCATAAGTTCATATTCAACTGATAGCATTAAATCCCTATTAATTCCCATTTAACTGGTCTAATATAAATATATATTTGCTTCCACACATTTTACATAACTTCTTTAAGTTAATTTTATTCCATCATTGTAAATTCATCATGTATACTTGGTTTAATCCAAAACAATATCATCCTGGGAGTTTTTAAATAGCCTTGCCTTTCTAAAATCAATATTCCTTTTTAGGATTCAAAATAATTTGTTTTCTAAAAATAATTCAAAAACAATATCTTTTGGTAGTAATCCGCCACTTAGAAAACTCAAAAATGAACACCGCTGTTGGCGCGCTTCATCACTCGGAATTATTTTCCAGCAACCGAAGTGAGTTTAATACTATATTGCTTTCAGAACTCATTTTCAAACACTTCCAATTTGAAATAATTTCAAAATATCATTCAAAATGTTTGGAAACCATTTCCAAATCTCTCCTAGGATTTTAAATCCAAATCTAGTTTAAATGCAGATTTAACCCCCCTGATTTATACATTACACTTATGTGAATTCTTATTGGCTATTTCTAATCATCTCAAATTTAATCTTATTCAATTATAATAATGACCAAGATATCCAATATACTATAATAATCTCAAGAATATATACTTCTTCTTATATTAAAATATATTTTGGGTAAATTATTTTATTTACCCAACTTTTTAAAACAATATTATGTCGAATTTCTCTATCCAAGCATTTATAAATCCCGATCAACTTCATCAGCTAAACATGTCGATCTAAAATTTATATACCACTCAACAGATCAATCAACACGATACAAAACAACTTTTTTTATAAATCTACAAATACGTCCTCATACATATACACTTAAACTCAATTTAGGGTGTTACTAACCCCATCTCTACTGGGTTACGCCACAGAGCCAAGGTAATTACTTAATCTTTTGCTCTGATACCAATGTAATGGCCCAAAAAATTCGACGCTCGAATTTTCGACAATAACACAAAATCCTGCATTACTTGTCAAAACCCATGTTTCGAACCCTGACTATTGGTAGGAAGAAATTAGAGGATGAGATAGGAAAGGTAGAAATAATAGAATAGAAGAATAAAAAGAATAGAACTAAACGGAATCAGAGTAAAACACGAAACTCACAACGGAACGAGTAAAATATAATATATATCATAACTTTGAAATACAAATCTGAATTTGCATATACATACCATATCAAAGTATAAATAATATACAACAAAGCGGAAATAATCTCTAAATAACTATTGGTGAAATCTCTTGCTTCAAGCTCCTCTAAGTGAATCTGCAAAACCTGAAACACTTGTCTGCCCATACAAATTCGGCATCCAAGAGTTTAGGAAAACATAAACAAAATAAACTTTGGGTCAGTCATGGGACTGGTGTGAGTAAACTCCAATCATATTATTTAACTTTGGAAATCCTTTGGAACAAAAATATAATAGTAAGACCATCCCATACATAAACATGGACGGTTTGTACCATACTATAACCCAACATATTTTGATATCAAAATCCAGTGATATTATAATAATTTCTAATCAACCAAATTACCAAATAGTAGAACGCTTGCATCTCACGCTCTACAAATATAGTATAAAATCAAAAACTGCAGGGCGCTTGTTAGAGATTGTATTCCAATAGACAAGGTATGGGATCACCTTCCAATCAGTGTACTCTAGAGGGTATACACTGGGGTTCAACAAGAACATCTTGCGACCCGGCCACACATGACCGCCAACTCATTTAGCTTGAGTGCAGCGAATATATTGCCACCCATGGTTGTCGGCCATCCAACCGTAATCCGTAAGATACAAAATCGAAAGAAGAACAAATATGAATATTCTCTAGACTTGTGACAATACACCCTGCTTGGGTATGACCAAACTAGCCATGTTGCCCGCTCGATTTTTGTCTTTTCCAAGTTGTGAGGCTTGAGGCTACGTTATCTTTCATAACATCTGGCCACCATTCACTTTGAATGCCACATCGCCCAACCCGTCAATTCACAAATCGATCTCCAAAAATATCACAGGTATAAATAGCTAAGAGGAATGAATTCCTCCGCCACCAAACGTAATACCTTTAAGAGATCAACCGTACGTGATTTGTTAGGTATACTCTATCAGACACTCGTCCATACAAGTTGTCCTGGGACTGGACACACAGAAAGCACCATTATGGAATAGAACGACCCTTGCATTTCACTCTGTCTTCAATTATCTTCAGCATAATCTAATTCACAGCACTTTGTCTATATGGAGTGGTTTTCGGATAATAAATCCAACCGGTCTTTCCGTATTAACAACGATGGTTAAAATCTTTGATAGCCGGTGATTTAACTATCAAAGAAAAATAAAACATCCATCAAACAATCGCTGGCCCTTTTTAAATAAATATTAATTTTCTAGCTTCCCATATTTTTATAAACTCTTCTTTATTTCCCTTCCTCGGAAGTATTACATCATATTTCAAAAACTCCTTTAGCCTTCCTTTACTTTGGAAATAGCGATATATATATATATATATAATCTATTCAATGTTCAATTATCATTTCTTATATGCCCTAAAACCAATGTTGAACGACATATTTTATCATTAATGTAATTTCCAAACTTGAAAATTTCAGGGAAATATATGAAATCTTAATTCTTCGTCTTCGTTCCCAACCTAACATAACACTCCTATATTTTTTTGGACAAACATTGTTACTTATTACTTTAGAATAAGTGGATTTCAGACCAAACTATTTCCATTCCCTAGGGAATAGTGCTATATATAAAAATCACGCTTAAGCTTGGTCAACTACGTTAATTTATCGTTACAGTTCAAAAACTTGCAATACGCTGCAATATCCCCTTTATAACGAATCTTGACATCTCTTTCCATTACAAACTGATACCCTGCCTCGATAATAGTGAAATCGTCCAAGTTGGGGTATTTTATTTACCTCTCAAACCTTGATCGACAACGTTCTTATTTTAGAATATACATAAGTCCATAACGCTAAACCCCTTACTACTTCGAATACCAATTAAACTGTATTTCTTGTTTCATTTGAATTATGGTTTTATAACCCCATATACTTACTTTGAAAACTCGGTTATTTATAACTAGTTATATTCAATATTGACTCTTCGCTTTAACCTTGCTATACGATTCCATTTATAACTTCTTCACCAACAACCATTAACACTCTTCGCCTTTTGACGTTTCACTTTCGATTTGAGTTACTATACTCCATTCAAGTAACACCTTATTATGACTTAATAATTATCTTAAATAATTCCCATTCCAGAGGTAATTACTTAAATTAAAATAGTTAAATAATGATTAACTTCATCATTTCTGAAGTAAAAAAGTTACTTCTTATTAATTTAAAAATAGAATGGTTGCATACTTTAATGAACAATAACTATTTTATTAGTTCGATAATTTGTTAATCGTCATTAACAAGGTAATTAATAATTAAGAAATCTAATTAATTTAAGCAATTAACTTCTAAGTTATTATCATTGAAAACTAATTAACCAAATAATAATTCTCGACCAAACAGTGGATTTAGTCAACCTCAACCATCCGTTAATTTATTAACTGATCTTAATTTCTTCTTATCATTAGATTAGTATAATTAATCTAACAATATTACTTAACCATTTGGTTTAAAATAATATATAAATATTTACGCCTGGGATAGTTACAGCTTTATAAATTTAAATGTCAACAATCGTTTGTTGTTACTTTATAAGTCAAACTATAAAATACTAGCTTCATCATTCACATTGAAATGTGAATATTTTTTCTTATAGAAATCTGATTTCGTTAAATCTAAAAATAAACTTCATTGGTTAAAATTCCAATTATAACCCTTATCGGTTTATTTCCATATTATTTGCATTTCGAACATCGAAACTTTTCCGTCGTTTCTTTTTAAAATAAATTCCTAATTCCCCTTTTTATAAACTATTCTTATATTCCCAAATTATTTAATAATAATTCCACTTGATCTTTAAACATCATTTATAAATCAATTACTTCTTTAAATATAATTAAAACAAGTTATCATACACTATTCCAATCGAAATTCAATTTCCATTTAAACATAGATTTTCTCTTTCCCAAACCCCAAATTCATTTTCATTCCAATAGAATATAATTTATGGTATTTAAATGCTCAGTTATTCCAGGATCAGTGTAATTCCACATCTAATCAAAACAAAAATCTACCATAGATTATTTACCACATCATATAATGTAATATATGAAAAACAATAATATTATTATTGAGGAATCCAATTGGATCCCTCCTACTTGTTTCCCGGTACCCATAGATGTTAGTCAACACAAATAATATAAATTCCATATTTATGGAATATTATAACCAATAGAATTGGTATCAGCTAATGATGAGTATATATGCGACGATATATATACAATTCAACCAATTTAACTGTAATTTACCTAAACAAACATCACACAACATTCAACCAATATTAATATATAATTATAATACTTTAAAATAGATCAGAGTTAGTGAATTAACTCAACTTGCGTGTTAACCGTTAAATGACGATTTGCGTCAGTTGATTATACGCAGCGCTTTAATTGCCTAAACTGTAACGTGCTCCAAATCACTCTCCATTGGTGCCATTGCGTAGCTATTTTCAGAACAGTATCATACTGTTAAAACCCTGACCGGCGTGCGTATATTGCTTCACCATCCTATCAGTTTTGCATCAAACTCCAGGATCCCAGCATCTTCATGTAATTCACATTCACATTTTCTTTTATTCTCATTATATTATGCTTCCTATTTCGACCCAACAAATACATGGTCCACCCTAATTTCTTTCACCATTTACCCACTTCAGATCTACTGCAAGATGGAATTAACGAAACAACATATCCACTATTAACACACGCGACCTCCTCCTATGCTACTCCACGCCACCCAAACAGTTCTTTTACAAATGAAATGCACCTCCAATTTTAAAACTTACCATCCCATAATGATACTGCGAGCTCCACTTTCTTCTACACGTGCGTCACACTCCGTGTACAAAACTCCTCACTACTTTGTTAAACAAAACAGACAAGAATGTTCATCCTAAAACAGCGTGACTCCACACTCCATTTTCAACATTTCTAGTACCATAAGTTTTCACGCTTTCTTTCCCCTTTCGTTATTAATCCACGTATAAACCGAACCTCCACCTTACTGCATTTTCCAGCTTCCAATTCACCATTTTACTACAGACCTTCGAACTAAGATATTGGACTGCTTCCCTACGTCTCCCCCTCCAACTCCGCCACCGTGATAGCAGACTCACTGTCGCCAGTGCCGGTCCGGCTTCCTGGTTCCTACATATGCAAAAGTTTCAACATCTACACTTTTTGGCCTGGAATCTCATCACATTTCAACGTCTTTCTTGTCAACGCTCGAGGATCCCAACTCTGGCCTCACCTTACATCAACTCCGACACTAGCGGCTCTTAGGCTCAACCCTAGGTTGACTGTAATATTTCCGAATACTGTAAGCCAAAGTCGAACTCAACCAAATGCTTTCCAGGTTGAACTACAAATCTGTGTGGTTTGATATATATACAAATTTGGATTTTTGCACTTTAGATTTATTTACTCCATTTTTTCCGAACTTATGATGTTAGTTTTCTAGATGCTGATGGTTTGCATATTTATAAAGCGGAAGCCTTCGATGTTAAGTAATGGTACTACCCTATGGTTGAAAGGAAAGATCAATAGCTGTAGGGTAGATTGTGTTTACTTACCCATTAAGTATTTGGCAAATATAGGGTCGGTGATAACATTGGGGTAGGTACCTAGTTTATATTTTCAAAGTGCATGTATATGTACGATTTAGCTTGTGCGTTGGAAAACTTAGGTGAGAAGGAATTCAATAATTTTTTTTAATAGATTAGCATAGAAGAACATAACGTGTGTACTGTGCAACATAAGCTAGTGAATCTAATTTTTTTGTTTGCATGAAGTGGTTATTTAAATGTTATAGCAGTTGCGTTGTCTTGTTTGGAGCATAGTTTCTCTATGGTTTGTTTGATCCAGCTTTTACTCAGGTTCAAAATGGTACATAACAAATATTATATTCTTCTTAATGTTACGACTGGAGTCCATTCCTAGAGTAAATGTCGAGCCTTTCTACTTCTGCTACGATTTGGACTAATGTTAACAGTAGTTTCCAAATACTAAAGCTAGCCATACATTTCGATGGGGCATTCAGGTTCGAACCTCCTAGCAAGAGTTATCTTATCGATGTTGAAGACGAAGTCAAGTACTTAGGCTTTGTGTCAACTCCTTACCACGGTGTTTCCACCATCAGGAACATCATACATGTAACGACCCGAACTTCCCCATGAAGGAAAGCCCTGATTGCTTTGAGGACAAGACGAATCAGAACACAAACAGAAGGACATTTCATTGCTTATTACAACAATTTATATCAGAGTACAAGAATATACAAAGTATGAACAAATATTATACATTTGATAAACATCAGAGATTTAAAACATTACAGCAGCGGAAAATAATACATAATACAACAGAAAGAGATACACGGATACAGGGCTTTCCTAATATCATTGCACCTGTAAACCAGGATCCTGTGAATATAATTCTGCAAAACCAAAACTACTAGCTAACCATGTGGAAAATAGGGGCACGCAGAGTTTAGGTTAAAAAATAAACTCTAGGTCAGTCATGTGACTGGTGTGAGAACTAATACAGATATTAATCTTATTTTTAAAGTTAGGTAAATCAAGGGACCACGTTGTATAACATGGAACGGGTTTTAACCCCAAGAATACCAGTGAATATAATAACAACACAATGCTAAATAAAGAAAATGAAGCTATTATAAGACCCCGGTCCCATCACATAATGCAACGCAAGATGGAGGATAGGGTTTTACCTTATAATAGCCAAATAATGCTTGATACGTGAAATTTGATCTTTTATTTTTAATATAAGTGAGGAAATCAACTTCAAATATAAATGTATCAATCATAGGCGGCATGGGTACCATCTACAATCAAAACTGAATGTCACTTATTGGAAATTGGATTTCCGTCATGAGTCGAGGCCAGGGATGGCTCCTCATCGCTTTGGGACACTCTAGCCAATGTCTTAGGACTACACACTTTGGGTAATCCCTAGAATCGGATGGGCCGGTCCTCCTTGCGTTTAAGGATTAGTCATTCCTGAACACATGTTTCCCAGTCCTATCGGACCTAACCGTCGGCTCCGTAGTGACTGATATATCCGAGGCACCTCGCAATCCAACAAACACATAGGTAAAAATATAACAATGTCAGGGCATGCAAAACCCTGACACCACCCATAGCTAGAAAGAAACGTCGTGTTCTCCCAACGGTCCTTATCCCGTTTTTAACTTATACTGAGGTGTGAGGCTCGCGAATTAACGCTATGCACAAAGCTATGCATTTAAGGTCGTGCTTTGATCATCAACCACAAGACTCTTCTTTTCAACAGAAGCCTTGATCATTTGCATCTCAGCATGCCACACAGGCAATTCATGCCATGCGACTGATAACTATCGATATATAACCATTGAGCTCGTACGTCTCATAGAAGGGCATTAAGCAAGAGAATAAATTTTTCGCCGCTAAACAGATATATTTTAATAGAGATCAATTAGCACGGAATAAAATCCAATGTTAGACACACAATCAATTTACAAGTTCGTTCTGGGCCTGAACGAAACCTGAGGCACCTTATTCCTCGTCCCATATGTCCAATACAGGAGAGAGGCCCTCGTATATCTGTCGATCTCCAAGTACGTCTGGACAATCACCACTTATTACCTCGTCTTGGGTGTACAGCCCAATCAAGACATCAGTAATCATCTAAATGATGTAAAGACCTCCGGTCTTCAACCACCGTCTTCATCGTTGACTTATCCTCGAAACAGTTATTCAGAATGGGTATAAACCCAACCTTTCCAAATAACTCGCGTATATATTAAACAAGTGTTACACAAACACAACATACTCCTCATTCCAATCCATAATATTCTTTATTCAAATATTCACATCATTAGGGAATAGGTTCCCATTAATTTTATCAAAGATAAATTCTTTTAATTTTATTCTTTAATCATCATTTGGATATCATTTCGAACCATATTGAGGTTTTCCAAACTAGTTGGGATTAGCATTCCTTACCGAAGTAATCATTTATTATATTTCCTAATCCCAACCTATTCATCCCACGGAGTAAAACTGGTAATACTCCATATCTAAAACCACAGTGTTATTGGTAAATATTAATTACCATTTCACGTTCTAATCTAATTAAAGATTTAACTATTGCTAGGAGCAAAACTGGCGATACTCCATTCTCGATCATTGCCCAAATTTGATAATTTAAATTGTCACATTCCCTTTTTAGATCTATTTAAAGATTCATTAAAAGTCCACTTATTTTTAATCTTCCAAAAATCAATATTAATGATTATTTAACTTTGGTAACACAAACATGTCGCATCGACAATCTACACCGTACTATTGATTTCCGTCGATATATAACCTATAAGCTCGTGTGTATCAGAGAAAGGTGTTAAGCAAGAGAATAAATTCTCCGCCACCAAATAAATATATATTTAGCAGAGATCAACCATACAGTTCGAAATACAATGATAGACATGTAATCCTGCCTTCAACTGGGTTAAAGAACTAATGTCATTTAAAACACAGTTCATGAAAAACCCAAATCACATTCCATTAATTATGGAATCTTCACGGAAAACAAATCAATATATAATCGATATCAATTTCTGTATCCGACTAATAGTATAAATGGAATCACGGCAAAGACTTTTATATTCCATATGTATTAACAGTCTTCCTCCATAGAAGTTCACTTCGATTATTATCAAATCGAATTCCATTCAATTCCAATTTAATATATTAAATTAGAAAACTTTACTTTGGAAAATTCGCATTAAATCTTAATAAAAAGATTTATAAATTCCATATCACATTTCACTGTAAATCGGGTTAAAGAACGAATGTCGTTAAAAACACAGTTCACAATAAACCCAATTCATATTCCATTTTCAATTCCAATTAAATGTTAATTAATTGGTAATTCTTCTTTAAATCTTAATTAAAAGATTTATTCTTTCCACACTGGGTTTAAGAACAGTGTCATTTAAAACACAGTTCACGACAACCCAAAATCCCCTTAGTCTCTAATCGTAAATTAGTGAGAACAATTCCCTAAGTATTAATCCCGAAGGCCGAAACCAACATCATATCAATACCCAGGAAACCATTCAACTTAGCTAATCTCCAGTCAGTTTCTAATTTTCTTAACTCCATTGGGTTTAAGAATAGTATTATTAAAGATACCATTCACGAAATACCCAAAATCCAATTTGATATTAAATAAAAGGCTCTGAATAGAAAATATGTCAGCTTATATTCAATATCAAATTCTAAAACCAACAAATATATATTGGAATAACGGTATATATATATATATATATATATATCTTCCAAATTACTCCATAATATTTGTATAATCACGGAATCAAATATCGAAATATTCCGAAGATAATTTTATTCAAATCCATTCCAATTCATATATTGGAAATTTCGGTTATTTTTAAAATCGTTTCAAATCCAATTTATTTATTTAAATTTTTTTGATTATAATTCTAGTTATAACTAGTTCATTTTGATGAAAATATACTTCTATCTTTTCAAATATGGAATTTTTCATCCCATTTCTTTCAAAATCATTTATTATGATTTGACACAAATTATTAATAATTTTAATAATTTTATTAAGGCCTTTTCAGTCAATTTCCATAAACGGTCATCGAACTGCACTTACAACGACCTTTTCCAAATTTTCTTTGGGCATAATTCCAGTTCCAACCATTAGATTTCAAATCTCTTATATTTATTGGAAAGCTCTTTTCGATACGAACCCAACGGTTCCAGTTTCAGGAGAATACGACAGTTGGATCTCCCGCAACGTCAATTCAAAATCAATGGTTGAAATTCGCAAACTGCCGCGGCGCAACGCGTTCTATTCATGCCATTAAATATATACTATATATATTATATATATTTCGTCGATTTCCATTTAAAACGTATTTGATAAATCGTTTTAAAATCGTTTTCAAAACGATTTCAACTTCATATTCAATTTCAAATCAAAATTGAATATTTCATATCATCAATATATAAATGGTAGTATTTTCAAAACATTAGATTTTGAAATCATTTCCATTTCAATATTCATTATAAAAATGAATAAAATCAATATAAATATTGTTCACGCCAAAATGACATTAATCTAATCAACACGGCTTCGTATACTTAAATATTTTTGTGTCCATTCCAAATCAGACATCAAAATCAGATTTTTGATCTTTTCTGAATATTATTTTAAAATATTCGTTATTTTGAAATATTCATTCTTCCTGAACTGGAATCAGACACAGCCAATTACCATATAATGTTATTATATGGATTTCATACAACACATGTATATAACAACAATGATAAACAATCAACCATCAACCAGAGTGCATTCTACACTGCATAAGAATTAAATATAAATATTTCACGCTTACACAATCTGTCAACCAAACGATCGACATACCACTAAACAATTGGGATTAATGTACGTCAAATATCATCCCAACACCTGTGTACAGCTTCAATACACAAACACAGATTTTATTTGTGCAGTTGGGCAATGTGTAAAATTTATCATCCCAATCAATATCAGTCAAATGGCTGTACATAAACAAATTGTTCGATTTGTAAATGGATATTTATTTTATTCATATACACATTAAAATTTATATTTTTAACAATAAATTATTTTATTTAACGCATGAATATTTTATACAGTCCATTTCACATCACAACACAATCAAACAAACAAGTCGTCCATGGTCTGTGGACGACGGTGTCGGGTGCTGCTAAGCACCGTCTGCATCCTAGTATATATATTTAACTAGAAAATAAATTAAAGTGAGAAGTTCTCACCTTTGGGATCCACTCCTCCATTCTTTATTTCTGAACGGTTTGGATTTGTTTCCCGCACGTTGTGTCCTTCATCGCGTTTTCAACGAAATCTGTTTCACACGATTTTTATATTAAAAATCACATTTTTACTTCAACGCTACATGTATAAAAATCATATATTTTTTATTCGATGCTTACATTTTAAAAATTCCATTTTTACAAGTTCACTTTCATTATAAAAATCACATTCTTTTATAAAGATGTTTATATCATAAAAATCAAATCTTTTTATCACTAAAAATCTAATCTTTTTCTAAGTAAAAAACATATATTTTCCTAAATAAAAATCAAATCTTTTTGCTTGTAAAAGCCAAATCTTTTCATATATAAAAATCTATTCTTTTCCTATATAAACTAAAACCGCATTTAAACAATGTATTTAAATAAAAAAAACTGTATTTAGAGTAAATTAAAGAAGGAGAAGATCACTGATTTTTGGTTGCTGGTGGTGGTGGAGGTCGGCGTCGGGGCTGAGGTGGTCAAGGGGTGGAGCAGTGGTCGACGTGGGGTCAGGGTGGCGGCTTGGTGTTCGTGGATTTGGGGTTTCAGAAAAGGGGGAGGGGTCTGGGATTTGAGGGAGATCGAACGAAAAGAGGGGGTGCGTGGATCGAGGAAGGGGGATGATGGGGATCTCGCTGGAGCAGCGGTGGGCGGCGCTGCCTAGGGGGCGCGATGGCGGGTCTGGGCTAAGGGGCATCGCGTTTCCCCCTTTTGAATTTCTTTTTTTTCGATTTGAAATAAAGACAAAGAGGAGGGTATGAGGTATAATAATATAAGTAATTTAATTATTTAATTTAATTTAATTTTCCATTAAAGTTGACTTTCCATTCAAACTCCAAACGAAACCCAACGAATGTCGCCCCTAGCTAATTACCCCATTCCAAACACAATGGGATATGTACCGTAAGCCAACTCGGCTTTTACAACCAGTTTCCCTTTAAATTAAAATATAAATCAGTGTATATTGAATTTACATGTACATTTTAATTTACTGGGGCCACGTACTGACTCCAACAATTAGAGAAAAATAAATCTGGCTATGTTTTGATGATACGGTCCTAACAAAACTAATTTCGTTGAATTTGAAGGCCGTTTGAAAAATGGCCATTTTCTGGTCGATCCAATTCAACTGAAATTGACAAAACACGTTTTCCTTTGCCACGCTCGCATATTGATTTCAAAAATTATGAAAATTGGAATCTAGCAATAACTTGACATCCCGGATCCAACAAAAGTGGTTTCGTCGAAAACGGAGGTCGTTTGCCAAAATGCTATTTTTAAGTGCTATATTTCCATAGAGACTATTCTGAATTTTCAATTGGACATAACTTTTTATTCTCGCTATGAAATTTGGATTTTTCGGATTCGTTTGAAAGATATTTTCAAATAGATTCTAATTTTTTTAGTTTTGGTAAAATCCGGTTTATTTTGAATCCTGTACATTCATTTGAAACTTGAAATCGAATTTTCAAACTACCGCGCCATTTCTAATTTATTTTATTATTAAAATAAATATTTATATTCTAACGTCAATTCAAATAAATATATACGTTCTAATTCTATTCAAAATAAATTTCTCGTTGTTATTATTTAAAATAAATCAATTTAAATATTCAAAATTCATTAAAATTGTCAAAATAAAATTTTTGAATTGGTTCTGATTTTCCGGGTTGTTACAATTTCCCCCACTTAAAATCTTTTCATTCTCGAAAAGGAACGGAGCTGAAAGTTGTTTAACTAATCAACTCAACTTTCAGTTTGGCTTTCATTCTTCAACTTTTCAGTTTCTATGAATTTTTCAATTCTTCAAAAATTTGGCTAATACCCTAAATTTTCGAAAAATTTCGCCATAACCTCCTTTATACGGGGAGCACCGGGAAAATCCCCAAACTGCCATACAGACCCTCTCATCTCAAAAAGAAAAAGAAAAAGCCAAGCGACTAGCCAATCAGCTCATAAAATCATCCAAACCTAAGAAATATAGTAAACATGTACCTATTTTTCGGGCATATAATTTTTTTCCTCTTGTCTAGCCTCCTTGCTGTGATCCGTTCAATGTACGTATATGCATGCAATCTCAAATAATTTTCAATTCAGTTCAAAATTTGATACAATATGGCCCAAATTTACCATACATCTATATGTTGGTTTAAATGAATAATCACACAACACAATCATCAATCAATTAGTTGATTATCATTTCAAACACATATCTTTAATATATATTCAAAAATCATATTTTTGATGCCAAATCACAACAATAAGCCCAATTTAGTTTTGGTTCTCACACCTGTCAATTGGAAATATATAGAAATCCCACTTTCGAAACCCAAACATAAATGCTGATGATGCTCGAGCGATCATCAGAATCATCTCCGAGAACTAGAGTGTGATTCTATATCTATCTAGTATATTAAAACTTCGAATATACGTTTGCAAGGCGTATATGCAAAATCTTTATATATTGGATTGTCCAAATCAATTTAAAATAAATATTCAAATACGTATAAAATGGTTTAAATTTTCAAAACAATTTCTTTTTCACTTTTATTTTGAAAACACTACTCTTTACACTCGTTCTAGGATACTACTGATCCTACCTCTAACGAGTAGTTCTCATTGGATATTACTTATCCAATCTCTGATGAATTCTTTCGTTTGGTTCTAATATGCCTTGTTCTCCAAGCTCTGTAAACCAAAGCTCCGATACCAGCTGTAACGACCCGAACTTCCCCGTAAAGGAAAGCCCGGATTGCTTTGAGGACAAGACAAATCAAAACACAAATAGAAGGACATTTCATTGCTTATTACAATGATTTACATCAGAGTATAAGAATATACAGAGTATGAACAAATATTATACATTTGATAAGCATCACAGGTTTAAATACATTACTGCAACAAAAAATAATACATAACACAACTGAAAGAGATACATGGATACAGAGCTTTCCGAATATCATTCCAGCTGTAAACCAGGATCCTGTGAATATAAATCTGCAAAACCAAAACTACTAGCTGCCCGTGTGGAAACTAGGGCACCCAGAGTTTAGGCTAAAACAAAAACTCCAGGTCACTCATTTGACTGGTGTGAGAAGTAAAACAGTTATTAATCTTATTTTTAAAGTTAGATAAATCAAGGGACCACGCCATATAACACGGAATGAGTTTTAACCCCAAGAATACCAGTGCATATAACAACAACGCAATGCTAAATAAAGAAAATGAAGCTATTATAAGATCCAGGTCCCAACACACAATGCAATGCAAGCCGGAGGATAGGGTTTTACCTTATAATAGCCAAATAATGCTTGATACGCGAAATTTAATCATTTATCATTACTATAAGTGAGGAAATCAACTTCAAATTAAATGTATCAATCATAGGTGGCATGGGTACCATATATCATGTCGCCATACTAGGCTCTACAATCAAAACCGAATGTCACGTATTGTAAATTGGATTTCCGTCATGAGTCGAGGCTAGGGATGGCTTGTAACAACCCGGAAAGTCAAACCCAATTTAAAATTTTATTTTAAGGGAATTTTTTTTAAAAAATGCATCAGAATTTTTTTTGAAAAATTCCATTATTAAATTAAATTATTGGATTTAAAAAGTTTTTAATAAATTACACAAATAATTTTTCTATCCATTCACATTTCATGCAAGTTTACTTTTCTTTTCTGTTACTTTTCTAATTTCCTCAAATTCAGTGCTTCTTTCTCTCCACTCCATTTCTCCATTAATGTAGCATTCATTGTTTCCTATTTAATGCATACGTTACCCATTTCTATTTAAATATAATAAAAATATGCTAAAACAAACAAATGGAGAGAAAGTTTCTTTATTAGAATTACACCTTTCTCTCTTCCCTTTCATTTATTTCTTAGCGTTACAATTCTTAAGTAAATAAATAAAAAGAAAAAAATGCATTAAGACAAAACACATGATGATTTAACGCATTCTCTACCCGTTCTAATTCCTTTCTCTTTCTTCTATTTATTCTTACGTCACTCCTCTTACCTTCCATCCATCTTTCACATATTATTCCTTCCTTTTTCTCCATTAAGTGTACATTTATTTCTTTCCTTACTTCTACATTCATGCATCTTATTTCATTTGCATGTTCTCATTCATTATGTTTTCATCTCCTTATTCTCCTTTCCCGTTTTCTTTCTTGTTATTTTTTCTCTAAAGACAAACAGTCCTCTCGCACACACACACACACACATATATATATTATTCCCTTCTATATCTATTCTTGTTTACATTATCTTTATGTATTTGTAGACATTTTCGTTGCCTTATTTTTTGTCTATGCAATTTAATATGTTCCCTACAATTATGATGTTATATGTTTTGAAATTGAAGAAGACGAACACATTTATAACGATTAGCATCAAATAATTTCTCTTGCATTCATTTTCTTTGTTTTCTCTTTCTCTTTGTGATTTATTTTTAAATTTTGAATATGAGATAAATATTGCCACCTCAGCCTTAATAAACCACGTTTAATTTATTTATAACTTACCTAATACAAAGGGGCATCTTAGTTAAATAAATCATGTATATATCTTTTCATTTCTCATTCTCTATCAGAAAACTCTAATTCTCTTTCTTTCTTTCTGAATCTAGATCTACATCTCAAAAATTCATGGAGAAAATTTTCCTTAAAATCCATTTGCAAATGAAGAATCAAGGAAAACAAATCCTATATTCCTCTCTCTCTTATCATCTTCTCTCTAAATTCCATGCCATATTTTCGACAACTTAATTCATGGAAATTAAAGAGATTCTCCTGCTCTTTATTTCTATACAGATATGATGAATTTTCGTGGCCTGCTTTGATCGCAATTGCCACTCAATGCCGCTATCTTTACAGTGTTTTCGGGTGAGGCTGGGCCCACCGAGTTGGGGACAGCGCTGGGTGTGGGGAGGAGTCGGACCGACGCTAGAGGCGGCGGGATGGAAGATTTCAACTCGACGGGTTTTGGGTTCTCCTGAAGAAGAAAACGATGAAGGGGGTGAGGATTAAAGAAGGATTAATTAAATTAATTATTAATTAATTTTAGTAATTACTCATTTAATTTATGCAATGTTTAATTGGCCACAACTAGTTCAAATCTAATCAGAATTTGACGAAACTGAAAGCGTTGCAACCGTAAATTCATGATCAACATGATGGAAAAGTCTGAAACAAATTTGGGGCTATCTACAAATTTAGAAGAAATAAAACCAGGTGAGATTTCTCATTTTAAAATTAAAATAAATAAATGTATATGTAGAAATATATATTTAAACTGATTTGGATTGATCTTGGTTGTAATGTTGGATCTAAATATATGTTGTACGTTAAAATATTGTCTCTACCATTTTAGTTTAGAGTAAAAATATTCATTTGTTAATTACATGTTATGTTAATCAATTTTTCATTTTATATGGAAATGTCATGTTAATCAATTTGTCATTTTATATAGAAATGTTATGTTAATCAAAATTTGTCATTTTATATAGAAATGTTATGTTAATCAATTTGTCATTTTATATAGAAATGTTATGTTAATCAAAATTTGTCATTTTATATAGAAATGTTATGTTAATCAAAATTTGTCATTTTATATAGAAAATGTTATGTTAATTTAATATTTCATTTTATAAGGAGAATGTTATGTAAATAAAATATGTTGTTTAGTTAGAACCATATTTGGTAAATAAAATATGTCAATTAGTTAGAATCATGTTACGTTAGAATTAAAAATATCATTTATGTTGGAAACATATTTTGTTATAAAAATGCCATTTTATTAGAGGCTGTTATGTTAAAATAAAAATAGTCGTTTTATTAGAAAATGTCATGTTAAATAATCATGTCATTTTATCAGAAAATGTTATGTTAAATAATCATGACATTATACTAGAAATGTCATTATATTAGAAATGTCATTTTATTAGAAAATGTCACGTTAGAATAAAAATGTCATTTTATTAGAAAATGTCACATTAGAATAAAAATGTCATTTTATTAGAAAATGATAAAAATAACATTTTTTGTTAGAAAAGTTACATTAGATTAAAAATAACGTTTTTTATTAGAAATGTTACATTAGATTAAAAATAACACTTTTGTTATAAATTGTCATGTTAGATAAAAATAACATTTTTGTTATAAAATTATCATGTTAGATAAAAATATCATTTTAGATAAAAATGCCATGTTAGATAAAATTGTCATTTTAGATAAAAATGTCATGTAAGATAAAATTGTCATTTTAAAATGTCATGTTAGGATAAAAATGTCATTTTAGATAAAATGTCATGTTAGGATAAAATTATCATTTTAGATAAATATGTCATGTTAGAATAAAAGGTCATGGTAGCTAAATATGTCATTTTTGTTAGAGATAAATACGTCATTTATGTTAGGGATAAAAATGTTGAAACTTCAAAATTCACATTTTCAATGTAAAGATAAAATATAAAAAAATATTCATTGAATGGATAATAATGTCGAGACATTAAAATTTACATTTTTAATGTAACACATGATTTATGTAAAATGATCATTGGTTGAAATATAAAAATGTTTAACAATAAAAAGTTTACATTTTTATTGTATATGAGACAATATGAAAAATGAACATTTGTTTTAAAAGATTCAAGTCAATAAAATTAATTTACATTTTTAATGTAAGTATGAATCATATAAAAAGATTCAAGTTAATAAATTTTTGTTTACATTAAAATTTACATTTTAACGTATGTATGAGTCATACTAAAAGATTCATTGTTTGAAATTTTGTTTTCACATTAAAATTTACATTGTTAATGCAAAAATGGATCATTAGAAAATGATCCATTTCTTTAAAAATGTTTTTACATTAAATGTGAAGACCCGTAACTTCCCCGGTAAGGAAAGCGCGGATACTTTGAGAACAAACCACATCGGAACACAAACAGAAGAACATTTCATTGTTTATTACAACAATTTCATCAGAATATAAGAATATACAGAGTATGAATAAATATTACACATCACAAAATATCAGAGATTTAAATTACATTACATAGCAGCGGAAAAATAATACAAAACACAACTGAAAGTAATACACGAATACAGAGCTTTCCGGATATCATTCCAGCTGTAAACCATGGTCCTGTGAAAATAAATCTGCAAAACCAAAACTACTAGCTGCCCGTGCGGAAAATAGGGTACCCAGAGTTTAGGTTAAAACAATAAACTTCAGGCCAGTCATGTGACTGGTGTGAGAACTAAAACAGTTATTAATCTTTATTTTAAAGTTAGGTAAATCAAGGGACCACGACGTATAACATGGAACGGGTTTCCTCCCAAGGATACCAGTGCATAAAACAACAGCGCAATGCTAAATAAAGAAAGATTAAGCTATTATAAGACCCAGGTCCCATCACATAATGCAACGCAAGCCGGAGAATAGGGTTTTTACCTAATAATAGCCAAGAATGCTTGGTACGTGAAATTTCATGTTTTATTATTACTATAAGTGTATAGTGTCAAAACAATTTCAAATCATAAGTATCAATAATAGACGACATAAGTTCCCCATACCACTATGTTGCCATACTAGGCTCTACAATCAAAACCGCAAAGTCATGTATCGGAAGTTGGATTTCCATCTGTGAACCGAGGCAAAAGATAGTCTTCTAACGATTCGAGACGCTCTAGCCCGTGTTTCAGGACCCAGACTCAGGTGGGCCCTTGGAACGACAGGGTCGGTCCACCAATGTGGATTAAAATGCCTGAACACTGCATTTCCCCGCCCTTTGGGGCGTCAACGAGCCAAATAACTCCGTCGGCTCCACGCAGTCACCGATATATCCGAGGCGCCTCGCAACAGCAACAACCACATGGGTGAAAATAAAATGAATGTCAGGGCCGGTAGGTCATTGACACCACCCTAGCTAGAAGGAAACACATGCCCTTCTTGAGGTCCTCTCCCGTTTTTGGTTCACAACCAGTGTGTGAGGCTCGCGAATCAACGCTACACAAAACTATGCCACACAGGCGGTGCTTTGATCATCAACCACAAGACTTTTCTTTTCAGCAAAAGCCTTGATCAATTGCCACTGAGGCATGACACACAGCCAATTCACCCCATGCGATATCCATCAATATATAACCCCTGAGCTCGTACGTCTCAGAGAAGAGCGTTAAGCAAGAGAATAAATTCTCCACCGCCAAATAGATATATATTTAATAGAAATCAATCAAACAGAATAAAATCCAATGTCAGACACATAGTCCATTTACAAGTTCGTTTTGGGTCTGAACGAAACCGGAGGCACCTTGCACCTCGCATATCCATCGATCTCCAAGTACGTCTGGACGATCATCAACTGATTCCCTCCTCTTGGGTGTACAGCCCAATCAAGATCATCAGTAATCACCCAAACGATGTGAAGACCTCCGGTCTTCCACCACCATCTTCATCCTCGACACCACGTCGAATCAGTTATTCAGAATGGGATAAACCCGGTCTTTTTGAACAACTCGCGTATATAATAAACAAGTGTTACACAAACGCAACATATGCCTCATTCCAATTCGGAATATTCTTTTATTCAAATATTCTTATACTTTGGGAAAAGTTTCCATTAATTTTATCAAAGATAAATTCTTTAAATTTATTCTTTAATCTTCTTTTAAATATCAATTCAAACTAGTCGGGATTAGCGAACCACACCGAAGTAGTCATTTATTTTATTTCCTAATCCCAACCTATTCATCCCATGAAGTTAAACTGGGCATGCTTCATATCTAACACCACGGTGTTATCAGTAAATTCAATTACCATTTCACGTTCAAATCTAATTAAAGATTTAACTATCGCTTGGAGCAAAACTGGTGATACTCCATTCTCGATCATTTCAATCTAATTAAAGATTCATTAAAATTCCACTTAGTTTTAATCTTCCCAAAAATCAATATCCTGTCTTTAACTGGGTTAAAGAACCAATGTCATCTAAAACACGGTTCACGATAAACCCAAAATCACATTCCATTATTTATCGGGTTAAAGAACAAATGTTATTTAAAACACTGTTCACGATAAACCCAAATCACATTTGATATTAAATACAAGGCTCTGAATAGAAAATATATCGGCTTATATTCAATATCAAATTCTACAACCAACAAATATCAAATATCAAATTGGAAATAACGATATAAATATATCTTTCAAATTTCCATAACAATATCTGTATAATCACGAAATCCAACATCGAAATATTCCACAGACAATTTCGATTCAAATCCATTCCAATTCAAATCCATTCCAATTCAATTATTGGAAATTCTGGTCACTTTTAAAACCCCTTTCAAATTCAATTTATTTATTTCAAAAATAAATTGATTTTAATTCTAGTTCAAAACTAGTTCATTTCGATAAAAATCTATTTTTATCTTTTCAAATATGGAATTTTTCGTCCTAATTCTTCACAAATCATTTCTTATGATTTTACATAAATTATTACTATTTTTAATAATTTATCAAGGCCCGTACAGTCGATTTCCATCAACGGCCATCGAACTGCACTTACAACGACCTTTTCCAAATTTGATTTGGACATAATTCCAAATCCAACCATTAGATTTCAAATTTCTAATTTTCGTTAGAAAGCTCTTTTCGATACGAACCCAACGGTTCCAGTTTTAGGAGATTCCTACGGTCGGATCTCCCGTAATGTCCACTCGAAGTCAATGGTCGAAATTCACGAACCGCCACGGCGCAGCGCGTTATATTCAGGCCATTTAATATATATATTATATATATTTCGTCGATTTCCTTTTAAAACATATTTTATAAATCATTTTAAATTCGTTTTCAAAACGATTTCAACTTCATATTCAATTTCGAATCAAAATTGAATATTCCACATCATCGATATACAAATGATAATATTTTCAAAACGTTATATTTTGAAATCACTTTCTTTTCTATATTCATTATAAAAATGAATAAAATCGATATAAATATCGTTCACGTCAAAATGGCGTCAATCTAATCAACACGGCTTTTTTTCAACACATGAATGTTTATTCTATTCAACACATGAAAATTTATTCTATTCAACACATGAATATTTATTCTATTCAACACATGAATATTTATTCTATTCAACACATGAATTTATATTATTCAACACATGAATTTATTTTTCTATTCAACACATGAATTTATTTTCTATTCAACACCATGAATTTATTTTTTATTCAACACAGGAATTTATATTTTCTATTCAACACATGAATTTATTTTCTATTCAACACCATGAATTTATTTTTCTATTCAACACATGAATTTATTTTCTGTTCAACACATGAATTTATTTTCTATTTAACACATGAATATATATTTTATTTTATTCCTTATTTTCCAAATCGGAATGAGGCCCAATCAATTACCATATAAGGTTAATTATATGGATTTTCTACAACACATGTATATAATAGCAACGATAAATCATCAACCATCATCCAGAGTGCACCACACAACTGTCAAAGCATTAAATATAACTAATTAACGCTTACACAATCTGTCAATCAAACTATCGACATACCACTAAACAATTGGGATTAGGGTACATCAAATATCACCCCAACACCCGTGGGGGGTTTCAATCCACAAACACTGAATATTACTTGTGTAGTTGGGCGATGTGTAAATTTATCATCCCAATCAATATCAGTCAAATCGGTGTACATAAACAAATCGTTCGATTTGTAAATGAATATTTATTTTACTTCAACACATGAATATATATTTTATTTCAACACATGAATATATATTTGATTTCAACACATGAATATATATTTTACTTCAACACATGAATATATATTTTACTTCAACACATGAATATATATTTTATTTCAACACATGAATATATATTTGATTTCACAATACAAACAATCACACAAGCATACAAGTCGTCCATGGTCTGTGGACGACGGGTGTCGGGTGCTACTAAGCACCGTCTGCATCCTATTATATACTTCAACTAGAAATCAAAATAAAAGTGAGGAGTCCTCACCGAGAAGCTAAACCAGACGCCACGACTCTTCATATATAGGCAATCTTCACCGGGCTCGCCTTTTGTCACATTCGTTGCCCGTATCCACTACATCTATAAAAACTGCATCTTTATATTGTTACTATGTATATAAAAATCACATTTTTAGACTACTATTATACAGATAAGAATTCTATTTTTATACCGCTACTATATAGATAAAAATTCTATATTTATACCGCTACTATATAGTTAAAAATTCTATTTTTATACCGGTGTTCTTCTAATAAAGATTATATTTTTATCTTGCCACTCATATAAAAATCACATTTTTATATTCTCTAGTATATAAAAATCATATTTTTATTTTCTTTCTAATATAAAAATCATATTTTCATTTTCTTTCTAATATAAAAATCATATTTTTATTTTCTTTCTAATATAAAAATCATATTTTTATTATCGTATGGTACAGATAAAAAATCTAGTATTTATTACTCTATAACCATCCTAGTATGTAACCTAAAACCAAGCCCTCTAATTGAATTAAACTAGTTATTTGAAATCTATTAAAATAAAATACTTACAGTTGGGTTTTGGGTCAAAGGAGAGCAAGGGGGGTCTATGCACTAGAGGCGGAGCTGGGGAGGTAGCGCCGGACGGTAGCGCTCGTCTGAGTTGAGCGGCGGCGGGCCAGGGATGGTGGCGACCTGAAACCGCGGGTCTGGGCTTGGGGTATGCGGATTTGGAGAGGGACAAGGTGTAACGACCCGGAAAATCTGAACCAAGTTAAAAAAATTTAATTGGCTAAAATAGTGGATTTTAAATATTTATAATGAATATTTTAAATAATAGCAATGAAAAGTGAGTTTGAATCGACGTTTGAAAATAAATATAATTAATTCTAATTATAAACAAGGCCTGAAATGGCGCGGCAGTTTCAAATTTTCATTTCAAACTTTGACTGACTGTACCGGGTGCAAAACAAAACAGATTTGAGTGAAACCAAAAATATTTAAATCTGTTGTTGAATACCTTTCTAACGAATCTGAAAAATCAAAGTTTCATAGCGGGAAGCAAAAGTTATGGTCAAATGAATTTTCAGAAAGGTCGCTATAGAAATTATATAGCCCGTGAAAATGGCCATTTTGCAAACGACCTCGGAATTCGACGAAACCACTTGTGTTGGATCCGGGATGTGAAGTTATTGCTAGGTTTTAAATTTCATAATTTTTGAAGCTAGTATGTGAGCATGGCAAAGGAAAATATGTTTTGGTCAATTATAGTTAAATTGGATCGACCAGAAATGGGCCATTTTGCAAACGGCCTCAGAATTCGACGAAACTAGTTTTGTTGGGGCTGTATCATCAAAACATAGCTAGATTTATTTTTCTGGAATTTTTCGAATCAGTTTGTGGCCCTGGCAAATTGAAATGTACGTTCAAATTGAATATTGAATGTTATATATTTTAAATTGAAGGAAAACTGACTGAAACAGTCGAATGGGCCTACGAAACATATCCCATTGTGTTCGGAATGGGGGGTAAAACGCTGGGGATGATAGTCATTGGGTTTGAATTGGTGTTCGTGTGTGGAAGAAGGTATTTTAGAGATTTTAAAATTTATAAATAAAAAAAAAATTCATTGGCCAACGCACGTTCTCTCTCCCCGAAGTCAATAACGCGAACGGCAGTGGGTGTTCAAAACTTCCCATCCATTTTCTGGCCAAACCACTTCGTTTCAGACCTCAACCCAGTTAAGGATTTTGAAGAGCTCGGCGAGGGCTTCGAATCCATACCTAGAGCACCCCGTATCGTTGCGTGTGTATCGAGAACCATCGCTTCAAAGTTCTCGACTTCCAGCCGCCGCAGCCGTCGCCAGAGGCCACCGAAGTGGGCCCCGTTCCTGGTGCACGTGCGCCCCACCTGGCTCTTCGACGTCGTGAAGCCCGATCCTCGTATCGAGCAACGGATTGGAAGTTAAATTCAAACCTAGGTTTGAATCAAAAACTGAGAGGTACGACTATGGTTATTTTCAACAGTTTTAACACCTTTAAACCGTTGCAAACTTTGAAAAATCGTATCTTTCTCATGTGTTGACGAAATTCAGTGAAACAAGAGATAGTGGACTCGTGTGGACGTCTTCTACATTTTAGAAGAGACCGCATATTTTTCTGAGCCTTCTGCTATTTTTGGTGGAGTGGAACCCAATGTGAGATTTCTAATTTATAAACGATATGGAAAACGACGATGTATAAATTATATAGTCGATGTATGAGTTATATAAGCATTGTACACCTCTTGTATAAGCGTTGTATAAGTTGTACGTTCGATATATAAGTTATATATGCGTTGTGAAAATTATATGTGTGTTGAAATAGAAGTGAAATGCTTATATATATATATATATATATATATATATATATACGCCCCTCGTCCACAAACCATGGACGATATTTATTGGTTGTGATTGGTGTGAAAATTGATTGATAGCAAATGGTTGATTGAAATTGTTTGTGGTTGAAATTGATTGATTATGGCTAAAAAATACCCGTTTGTGGTTGAGAAATATTTGGTTGAAACCACATAGGATTAGTTTGTGGAAATGAAAAAAATATACATGCCGCCTGCGTGCGAACTAGATGCATGATTCCCCATTGTCAAAAGCTGCAAGGCTTTAAGGTAGAGCGAGGAGCCGTACTAGGGACGGTCCCAGTTTTAACTACCCTGCCGTTATGCTGCCAAAATTTTGAATAATATTCATGTGTTAGAATTATTTTCATTTGTTGAAACTATATTAATTCGTTGAATAGAAAACCTTCATGTATTGAATTGAAATTCATTCGTTGAATAGAAATTCATGTGTTGAATGGTATTCGTGTTTTAAATATAAAAATCACCTTTTTATCTATATATATAAACTATAGAAAACCTTTATGTGTTGAATTGAAATTCATTCGTTGAATAGAAATTCATGTGTTCAATGGTATTCGTGTTTTAAATATAAAAATCACCTTTTTATATATATACACAAACTATAGAAAACCTTCATGTGTTGAATCGAAATCGTTCATTGAATTGAAATTCATGTGTTGAATGGTATTCATATTTTGAAATAAATTGTTTTATAATAAAAATCATATTTTTATCATCTATATGAACCATATAAAATAGTCGTGTTTTGAAAGAAATTGTTTTATAATAAAAATCATATTTTTACCATCTATATGAACTATATAAAATAGTCGTGTTTTGAAATAAATTGTTTTACATTAAAAATCACATTTTTATTATATACATGAATTGTTAAAAATAGTGAAGTGTTGAAATAGAAGACAGTTAGATAAAAAATATCATTTTTATCAAAAGTATGAATATCGTATAGTTTTGAAATCGAAGAATCGATATATATATAAATAGAATTGAAATATATCGAATGACAAAGCTGCAGTTCGTATTTTGAAACCATGATTTCAAACGATTAGTGCGGGAGATCCGACCATCGGATCTTCCCAAAACCGCAACTGTTGGGTTCGCTTTGGAAATATCTTTCCAACGGCGCCAACTTTGTAAAAATCAGGTTGGATTGTCTGGAATGTTTAATTCAAATCTGAAGAAAAACAGCGCCAAAATCGATTATATTTATATATATATATAAATATAATTATATTAAATCGAATAACGACGCTGCAGTTCATATTTTGAAATCGAAACTTCAAACAATTATACCGGGAGATCCGACCGTCGGATTTTCCCGAAACTGGAACCGCTGGATTCGTTTTGAAAAGATCTTTCTATTGATGTAAATTTTGTGAGGATCCAACGGTTAGATTTTCAGATATGTGTAAATCAAATCTGAAGAAAAACAGCGCCACGGCTGCGTTATGGCCCGAAGCGTCGTTCTGAACAAATTGGCTATTTTAAAATAAATAAAAATAACGATAAATCATTATAAAATAGTATAAACGATATGGATGTGGAATTTAGAAATTAACTGAAGGTTGGCTAAGTCGAATGGTTTCCTGGGTGTTGATCCGATGTTGGTTTCGGCCTTTGGGGTTAATATTTGGGAAATCGTTCTCTTACTGATTTACGGTTAGCGACTAATGAATTGAATGTGTTGCACTTGTTTATTATATACGCGAGTTGCTCAGAAAGACCGGGTTTATCCCATTCTGAATAACTGAATCGATGATAAGAAGTCGAAGATGAAGACAGTGGTCGAAGATCGGAGATCTTCACCTCGTTTGGATGGTAACTGATGTCCTGATTGGGAGGCATCCCGAAATATGGATAATAAGTGGTGATCGTCCAGACGTACGTGGAGATCGATGGGTTTGCGAGGTATATAGTGCCTCCGGTTTCGTTCAGACCCAGAACGGACTTGTAAATGGATTGTGTGTCTGACATCGGAATTTATTCTATGTGCTTGATAGTCATCAGTTGCATGGTGTGAATTGCCTGTGTGACATGCTAAGATGCAGTGATCAGGGCTTCTGTTGAAAAGCAAAGTCTTGTGGTGATGATCAAAGCACCGCTTGTGTGGCGTAGCTTTGTGTATAACGTGAAATCGCGAGCCTCACACCCCGGTATGAAGTGGCGTCAGTGGTTTTACACGCCCTGAAGAGTTTGACTTATGTGGTTGTTACTGTTGCAAGGAGCCTCGGGGGGACGTGCGTTTTCTGTATTATATTCCAAGGCGCCTCGGGAGAGGACCTCGGGGGGACGTGCGTTTTCTTTCTAGCTAGAAGTGGCGTCAGTGGTTTTACACGCCCTGAAGAGTTTGACTTATGTGGTTGTTACTGTTGCAAGGCGCCTCGGTTATATCGGTCGATCCGGGATCGATGGAGTCATTTGTTGGCTCATTTACGCCCCAAAGGGCGGAGAGATGCATTGTTCAGGCATTATAATCCACTGTGTGTGGATCGACCTTGACGATCCAAGGTACGGTTGCGACTGTGCCTAAGACTCGGGCTAGACAGTCTCGAAATCGGTAAGGACTATCTTTTGCCTTGGTTCATGACGGAAATCCAATTTCCAAATACGACACCGTGCGGTTTTGATTGTATATATATATATATATATGGCGACATGATATATGGTACCCATGCCGTCTATGATTGATAGTTATGATTGAAATAGTTTTCGAAACTTATAAACACTAGTAATAATATCAAATGATTTTGTTTTATTCGTATCAAGCATATTTTGGCCATTATAAGGTAAAACTCTATCCTCCGGTTTGCGTTGCATTGTGTGATGGGAACTGAGTCTTATAATAGCTTCATTTTTATAAAAAGCATTGCGATGTTTAAAAGAATTATTTGTTTTAAAGCACTGGCAATCCAATGGAGTAAACCCGTTCCACGAAAGTGGCGTGGTCCTGTGATTAGCCATATTATAAAGGTGTTAAGTAGATTTCTCATACCAGTCCCATGACTGACTCGTAGTTTGTTTCACCTTTCAAATTCGGGTTCCCCTTTTTCTACACGTGCAGCCTTGTATCCAGGTTTAGCAGGCTCTTTCTGGATAGCTGGAGCTGAAGATGGATTCTATTATTTATCTCTTTTTATGTTGTTCAGCTCCTATTGTACATTATGTTTGTTTTCCGCTGTAGACATTTATGTATAGCTGAACTCTATTTGTACTAAGTATGATCCTGTATACTGTGTAACTCTGATGATTACGTTTATCCAGTATATTCTATTGTGCATTATCTGGTGTATTTATTTATTTCTATTCTGCTATTATCTATTTCTGTGTTATATTCCAAGGATTACCCTTGCCACCGCCAGTACGGGGTTTGGGGTCGTCTCAGAAGGGCAACTCGTTCGTCGTGGGGGGGGGGGGGGCTGCTATTGCGCCGGCGGTGGCGTCGATTTGGGAGGGAGGCGGCGGATTTAAGATCGAGGGTGAGGGGCTTGAGCGGGATTTTTCTTTATTTTTTTCTTTATTTTCTGATGTGAAATCTAACCTGGAAGGGAGGGGAGATAAAAGGAAATTTTGCATTTTATTTATTATTTTATTCTATTTTTATTCCAACTAGGTTGACTTTTCACTTGAATTCCAAACGAGGCTCAACGACTGTCACCCCTAGCTAATTACCCCCATTCCGAACACAATGGGATATGTTTTGTAAGCTAATTCGACTGTTTCGATCAGTTTTCGTTTAAACTAAAATATAAATCATTATATTGAATTTTAAACGTACATTTCAATTTACTGGGGTCACATACGGACCCCAAAAATTCCAGAAAAATATTTCCTAGCTTCATATTGACGATACAGTCATAACAAAACTAATTTCGTCAAATTCCGAGACTATTTGAAAAATGGCCATTTTCCAGTTGATTAAAATCAACTGAAACTGGTCAATCGCGTTTTCCTTTGCCACGCTCACATATTGATTCAGAAAATTATGAATTTTGAAACCTAGCAATAATTAGACATCATGGATCCAACAAAAGTGGTTTCATAGAAAACCGAGGTCGTTTGCAAAATTTCCATTTTTATGGGCCAAGATTCCATAGCGACTATTCTGAATTTTCAACTAGACGTAACTTTTGATTCCCGCGATGAAATTTCAATTTTTCAGATTCGTTGGAAAGATATTCTCAAATAGATTCTAATATTTTTGGTTTCACTAAAATCCAGTTTATTTTGAATCCTGTACATTCATTTGAATTTTTAAATCGAATTTTCGAACTACCGCGCCACTTTCAATTCCTTTTATAATTAAAATAAAATATTTATATTCTAACAACGATCTATATAAATATATACGTTCTAATTCGATTCGAAATAAATTTCCTGTCGTCGTTATTTAAAATAATTCATTTTAAATATTCAAAATTTGTCAAAATTGCCAAAATAAAATTTTTAAATTGGCTTGGATTTCCGGGTTTTTACAATCTCCCCCACTTAAAACTTTTCATCCCCGAAAAGGAACAAAGCCAAAAGTTGTTTAACTAATCAACTTAACTTTCATTATTTTCATTACGGCCTAAGTTCTTCAACTTTTCAGTTTCTAAGAACTCTTCAAATTTTTCAAAAATTTGGCTAACACCCTAAATTTTCGAAAAATTTCGCCATAACCTCCCCTGCACCGGGAGCTTCAGGATATTTCAAATAGCCTCCCATGGCCCTCACCAATCCAAAAAGAAACAGCCAAGCGGCTAGCCAATTGGCTCATAAAATCATCCAAACCCAAGAAATTAGTAAACATGTACCTATTTGTCGGGCAAACAATTTTATTCTTCTTCTCTAGCCTACTTGCTATGACATGTTCAATGTAAGTACATGTAATGTATATGCATGCAAATGCGACTAATTTTCAATACAACTCACTATTAGGTTCAATTTGGCTAAAGGTTCAACATTTAATTAATCAAACAAAAATCAAACAACACAACCAGCAGTCAATTAGTTGATTAGCTTTTCAATCACATAACTTTAATACATATCCAAAAAATTAGATTTTTGATGCCAAATCATAATAATAAGCCCTATCTAGTTTTGGTTCTCACACCAGTTAATTGGAAATATATAAATATCACACCTTCGAAACTCGAATATAAACCTTGATGATGGTGCACCGATCATCAGAATCATCTTCGGGCGACTATGGTGTGATTCTATATCTATCCAGTATATTAAGACTTCGACTACACGTTTGCAAGGCGTATATGCAAAATCTTTATATATTGGATTGTCCAAGTTCAATACAAATAAAATATTCAAATACATATAAGGTTTAAATTTTCAAAACAAAACTTGTTTTCACTTTTTATGTCAAAAACATCACTCTTCACACTCGTTCTAGGATACTACTGATCCCATCTCTAACGAGTCATTCTTATTGGATATCGCTAATCCAATCTCTGAAGAATTCTTTCATGTGGTTCTAATGTGTCCATTTCTCCGAGCTCTGTAAACCAAAGCTCTGATACCAACTGTGAAGACCCGTAACTTCCCCGGTAAGGAAAGCGCGGATACTTTGAGAACAAACCACATCGGGACACAAACAGAAGAACATTTCATTGTTTATTACAATAATTTCATCAGAATATAAGAATATACAGAGTATGAATAAATATTACACATCACAAAATATCAGAGATTTAAATTACATTACATAGCAGCTGAAAAATAATAAAAAACACAACTGAAAGTAATACACGGATACAGAGCTTTCCGGATATCATTCCAGCTGTAAACCGGGTTCCTGTGAATATAAATCTGCAAAACCAAAACTACTAGCTGCCCGTGCGGAAAATAGGGGCACCCAGAATTTAGGTTAAAACAATAAACTCCAGGTCAGTCATGTGACTGGTGTGAGAACTAAAACAATTATTAATCTTTATTATAAAGTTAGGTAAATAAAGGGACCACGCCGTATAACACGGAACGGGTTTCCTCCCAAGGATACCAGTGCATAAAACAATAGTGCAATGCCAAATAAAGAAAGATGAAGCTATCATAAGACCCAGGTCCCATCACACAATGCAACGCAAGCCGGAGGATAGGGTTTTTACCTTATAATAGCCAAGAATGCTTGGTACGTGAAATTTCATGTTTTATTATTACTATAAGTGCATAGTGTCAAAACAATTTCAAATCATAAGTATCAATCATAGACGGCATAAGTGCCCCATACCACTATGTCGCCATACTAGGCTCTACAATCAAAACCGCAAAGTCACGTATCGGAAGTTGGATTTCCATCTGTGAATCGAGGCAAAAGATAGTCCTCTACTGATTCGAGATGCTCTAGCCTGTGTCTCAGGACCCAGACTCAGGCGGGCCCTTGGAGCGACAGGGCCGGTCCATCGATGTGGATTAAAATGCCTGAACACTGCGTTTCCCCACCCTTTGGGGCGTCAATGAGCAAAATGACCCCATCGGCTCCACACAGTCACCGATATATCCGAGGGGCCTCGCAACAGCAACAACCACATAGGTGAAAATAATATAAATGTCAGGGATGGTAGGTCACTGACACCACCCTAGCTAGAAGGAAACACATGCCCTCCCTGAGATCCTCTCCCGTTTTTGGTTCACAACCGGTGTATGAGGCTCGCGAATCAACGCTACACAAAGCTATGCCACACAGGCGGTGCTTTGATAATCAACCACAAGACTTTGCTTTTTAACAAAAGCCTTGATCAATTGCCACTTAGGTATGCCACACAGACAATTCACCCCATGCGATTGATATCCATCAATATATAACCCCTGAGCTCGTACGTCTCAGAGAAGGGCATTAGGCAAGAGAATAAATCTCCGCCGCCAAATAGATATATATTTAATAGAAATCAATCACACAGAATAAAATCCAATATCAGACACACAGTCCATTTACAAGTTCGTTCTGGGTCTGAACGAAACCGGAGGCACCTTGTACCTCGCACATCCATCAATCTCCAAGTACGTCTGGACGATCACCAACTGATTCCCTCCTCTTGGGTGTACAGCCCAATCAAGATCATCAGTAATCACCCAAACGATGTGAAGACCTCCGGTCTTCGACCACCGTCTTCATCCTCGACACCACGTCGAATCAGTTATTCAGAATGGGATAAACCCGGTCTTTCTGAACAACTCGCGTATATAATAAACAAGTGTTACACAAACACAACATACGCCTCATTCCAATTCAGAATATTCTTTTATTCAAATATTCTTATACTTTGGGAAAGGTTCCCATTAATTTTATCAAAGATAAATTCTTTAAATTTATTCTTTAATCTTCTTTTGAATATCAATTCAAACTAGTCGGGATTAGCAATCCACACCGATGTAATCATTTATTCTATTTCCCAATCCCAACCTATTCATCCCATGAAGTAAAACTGGTCATACTTCATATCTAACACCACGGTGCTATCGGTAAATTCAATTACCATTTCACATTCAAATCTAATTAAAGATTTGACTATCGCCTAGAGCAAAACTGGTGATACTCCATTCTCGATCATTTCAATCTAATTAAAGATTCATTAAAACTCCACTTAGTTTTAATCTTCCCAAAAATCAATATCCTATCTTTAACTGGGTTAAAGAATCAATGTCCTCTGAAACACGGTTCATGATAAACCCAAAATCACATTCCATTATTTATCGGGTTAAAGAACAAATGTTATTTAAAACACCATTCACGATAAACCCAAATCACATTTGATATTAAATACAAGGCTCTGAATAGAAAATATATCGGCTTATATTCAATATCAAATTCTACGACCAACAAATATCGTATTGGAAATAACGATATAAATATATCTTTCAAATTTCCATAACAATATCTGTATAATCACGAAATCCAACATCGAAATATTCCACAGACAATTTTGATTCAAATCCATTCCAATTCAATTATTGAAAATTCTGGTCACTTTTAAAACCCCTTTCAAATTCAATTTATTTATTTCAAAAATAAATTGTTTTTAATTCTAGTTCAAAACTGGTTCATTTCGATAAAAATCTATTTTTATCTTTTCAAATATAAAAATTTTCATCCCAATTCTTCACAAATCATTTCTTATGATTTTACACAAATTATTACTACTTTTAATAATTTTATCAAGGCCCGTACAGTCGATTTCCATCAACGGCCATCGAACTGCACTTACAACGACCTTTTCCAAATTTGGTTTGGACATAATTCCAAATCCAACCATTAGATTTCAAATCTATAATATTCTTTAGAAAGTTCTTTTCGATACGAACCCAACAGTTCTGGTTTTAGGAGAATCCGACGGTCGGATCTCCCGTAATGTCCACTCGAAGTCAATGGTCGAAATTCGCGAACTGCCGCAGCGCAGCGCGTTCTATTCAGGCCATTTAATATATATAATATATATATTATATATATTTCATCGATTTCCTTATAAAACTTATTTTATAAATTATTTTAAATTCGTTTTCAAAATGATTTCAACTTCATATTCAATTTTGAATCAAAATTGAATATAACACATCATCGATATACAAATGATAATATTTTCAAAACGTTATATTTTGAAATCACTTTTTTTCTATATTCATTATAAAAATGAATAAAATCGACATAAATATCGTTCACGTCAAAATTGCGTCAATCTAATCAACACGGCTTTTATTCAACACATGAATATTTATTCTATTCAACACATGAATATTTATTCTATTCAACACATGAATATTTATTCTATTCAACACATGAATTTATATTATTCAACACATGAATTTATTTTTCTATTCAACACAGGAATTTATTTTCTATTCAACACATGAATTTATTTTCTATTAAACACATGAATTTATATTTTCTATTCAACACATGAATTTATTTTCTATTCAACACCATGAATTTATTTTTCTATTCAACACATGAATTTATTTCTATTCAACACATGAATTTATTTTCTATTCAATACATGAATTTATTTTCTATTCAACACATGAATATATATTTTATTATATTCCTTATTTTCCAAATCGGAATGAGGCCCAATCAATTACTATATAAGGTTAATTATATGGATTTTCTACAACACATGTATATAATAGCAACGATAAATCATCAACCATCATCCAGAGTGCACCACACAACTGCCGAAGAATTAAATATAACTAATTAACGCTTACACAGTCTGTCAATCAAACGACCGACATACCACTAAACAATTGTGTGACGACCCCAAACTTCCACGAGTGAAAGCCGGAGAAATCATTTTTGGAATACAACATAGCTACAATAAAACAGAACACAGATACAATATAGCAAAGGAGATTCATAGAGTAATAACATTATAGCAGCGGAAAAATATAATGTCATCAATCACAGAAATTCCACAGTCACAGAAAACTAAGATTATTACAACAAGTTTGCAGAAAAGAAATAAGTTTGATGTCTAAAAAGAAAAGAAAAGATGCCAATAGAAACAAAAAGTCTTCAAGCTCCAAGTCATCACCTCCTCTCCCAAGCAGAATCCAAGAGAGAGAAAATAAGCAGCTTCAAAGAAAAGCTCCAAGCAAAGAATGAACCTGTCTACTTGGCTGCCCGTGTAGAAGAGAGGGCACCCAAGTTTGCAAAAAGGTGAAACAAACTATGGGTCAGTCGTGGGACTGGTGTGAGAATTCTTAAATAACTTATCCTAATAAAAATAAGGCAAATCCAAAAGACCACGCCGCCAACGCGGAACGGGTTTACTCTAAGGGACTGCTGTGCATAATTTAAAGTGTCATAATAAATGATTAAATAAGTCGTCAACAACGCAATGTCTTTTGAAAAATGGAACCACCATAAGACTCAGGTCCCATCACACAATGCAACGCACACCAAGAGGATAGAGTTTTACCTTATGGTGGTTAAAAATGCTAAATATGCCAAATACGTAACTAATACTATTATTAGTGTATATGTTTTAAAACAATTCAAAGCAATGTATTAATCCTAGGAAGCATAGGTACCATATATTATGCCTCCAATACTAGTAATACAATCAAATCCGTCGGGGTCGTATTGGAAATTTGGGTTTCCATCATGAGTCCAGGCTAGGGAGGACTCCTTACCGATTCGAGACGCTCTAGTTAACGTCTCAGGATTACCCGCTGTTAACCCTTGGATCCTGCAGGGCCGGTCCTTACATACAGCTTAGAGGATTGGCAATTCCTAAGCACACGTTTCCCGGTCCTATAGGACCTATCCGAGGCGCCTCATTTCATCATCCTCCAAAAGTAAAATGACTACTAACTAGAAAGAAACGTGCTACTTTCCCTGCGTTCCCTTCCCCCTTTTTAGACTCTACCGGTTTGTGAGGCTCGTGAAGTCAGGTTCTTCATACCACAAGGTTCTGCTTTTCAACAAGAAACCCTGATCATTGCATCTTAGTATGCCACACCGTCACTCCATACCGTACTATTGATCGTCCGTCACTATATAAACGGGTGTTAAGTAGAGAATAAATTCTCTACCACCAATCGTTTATATATTAACTGAAAATCAACAACATAATATTTTGTGGGGTACGATGTCAGACACACTATCCATTTATACCCATGCTCTAGGTCTGAACTAGGGTCAAACCCGTGAAATCAACACGTACGTTTGGGCAATTACCCCGACCCTTGAATTGGGAGCAAACCAATTCAGAGTCTTGATCGTTGTCCATTCGAGGGGAGATTTACGGTCTTCATGCGCCGTCTTCATACTTGAATTCTTGGAATCGTACGATCATTTGGAATGGGATTAACCCGGACTTTCCAAATAATCTCGCATTCATATATTTTGAGAAAAACATATTTCATATCGTTATTTTATTTTATAACGATTAATTCTTGCCTTAATTATTTTAATATAATTAATTTCCTTATTTAACGACGCTTCAGGTCAAGGGCGACCTTGGCGCTGTTTTCAATCAATTTTGTTATTCACTTTCCTCAAAATCTAACCGTTGGATTTTAGCGTAGCATATATCGTTGGAAAGATTTTTCTAAGACGGTCCTAACGGTTTCAGTTTTGGGAAAATCCGACGGTCGGATCTTCCGGTATATTCGTTTAAAAGTTCGATTTCAAAACGCGAACTACTGCATTCGATTCGTTATATTTTAACTATATATATATATATAAATATATATAAATATATATATATACATTAGCTCGTTTAACTCATCGTCCTTACTTACATCTGCCTTTTCTTTATCCTTTAACTTCTTTAACTTACATGAAAATGTATTTCATAATTAGGCGGTGAATTGTTCTTTTTATTTTATTTTCATTTTATACTTTATAATTCACATTTAAAAATGTAAATTATAAAACTTCATTCCCATTATTTCTTTTCCCTATTTCATTATGAACAATGAACATTTTTCCATGGTGTAAACTCTCTTTATACATTATAAATAATGTAAATCTTTTCCTCCATTTCATTTCTTTTTATTTAACATTAAAAATAATGTTAATTCTTACATACAGTTTCATTTTTTTTTTTTTCAACATTAAAATAATGTTAATTCCTGCACATAGTTTCATCTCTCTTATTTAACATAAAATAAATGTTAATTCTTCCTACGGGGTGAATTCTCTTTTTTATTTACATTATAAATAATGCTTATTATCTTACAATACAAATTCTCTTTTAATAAACATTATAAATAATGTATATTTACACGACATGCATTTTCTATATTGTTGACATGACAAAATATTATTTTCCATACAATGCATGTCTTATTTTAACATAACAAAAATATTCTTTTACCTACAATGCATTTATTATTTTCTAACGTAACAAAATAATAGTTTCATACAATGCATTTCTATTTCTCTAACATGACAAAATAACATTTTATGCAATGCATGACAAAATAATATATTCATACAATGCATTTATATTTCTCTAACATGTCAAAATATTATATTCATACAATGCACTTCTATATAACGTTCTAACTTGACAAAATATTATTTGCATACAATGCATTTTTTTCTTCTATTTTGACAAAAATAATATGCTATGCATAAAACACACTTTTTCTATTTTGACAAAAATAATATGCAATGCATAAAATGCACTTTTTCTATTTTGACAAAAATAATATGCTATGCATAAAACGCACTTTTTCTATTTTGACAAAAATAATATGCAATGCATAAAATGCACTTTTTCTATTTTGACAAAAATAATATGCTATGCATAAAACGCACTTTTTCTATTTTGACAAAAATAATATGCAATGCATAAAACGCACTTTTTCTATTTTGACAAAAATAATATGCAATGCATACAATGCACTTTTTCTATTTTGACAAAAATAATATGCTATGCATACAATGCACTTTTTCTATTTTGACAAAAATAATATGCAATGCATACAATGCACTTTTTCTATTTTGACAAAAATAATATGCTATGCATACAATGCACTTTTTCTATTTTGACAAAAATAATATGCTATGCATACAATGCACTTTTTCTATTTTGACAAAAATAATATGCTATGCATACAATGCACTTTTTCTATTTTGACAAAAATAATATGCTATGCATACAATGCACTTTTTCTATTTTGACAAAAATAATATGCAATGCATAAAACGCACTTTTTCTATTTTGACAAAAATAATATGCAATGCATAAAATGCACTTTTTCTATTTTGACAAAAATATAGTTCATTAACATACTATGCTATTTTTAATAATGAACAAAATATAGTTCATTAACATACGATGCTTTCTTATTTTGATAATGAACAAAATATATTCATTACATATAGCGACTAACTCTATTTTTATTAACGAACAAAAAAAAAAAATGGTTCGTTTCACATAGCGACAAATTTTATTTTGAATAATGACACAAAATATAATTCTTTAACATAGCGACAAATTCTATTTTGTTAATGACACAAAATATAATTCTTTAACATAGCGACAAATTCTATTTTGTTAATGACACAAAATATAATTCTTTAACATAGCGACAAATTCTATTTTGTTAATGACACAAAATATAATTCTTTAACATAGCGACAAATTCTATTTTGTTAATGACACAAAATATAATTCTTTAACATAGCGACAAATTCTATTTTGTTAATGACACAAAATATAATTCTTTAACATATAGCGCTTTCTTATTTTATAAATACACAAATTTGTTCATTCAACATACGGTGCTTGTATTCTATTATAACACAAATTTGTTCATTCAACATACGGTGCTAATTTTCTTATTTAGATATTGACAAAAGTGTCAATTTACATACGGTGTTCATTTTCTTATTTTGATATTGACAAAAGTGTCAATTTACATACGGTGTTCATTTTCTTATTTTGATATTGACAAAAGTGTCAATTTACATACGGTGTTCATTTTCTTTTTTTATATTGACAAAAATGTCACTTTTATCCTACGATGAACATTTCCAACATTTTCCATTTTTAATATATAAAAATGTTAATATAATATACAATGAACAATTTTGATATATTAAATTTTAACATATAAACATGTCACACAACATACATGAACGATTTTAATATATTTAATTTTATCTTGTAACATCTCAACACACAGTGGGTTTTGTCCTAGCATACACATACAGATTAAGTCATAGCAGATTCACATACATATATGATTATGAATGCGAACATCCATAATTAAAACATAATTACTTAAATAAAATAAATAGGATTCTCACCTCAATTAGATTAGAGTTTGTTCCCAATTGCTCTGTATTAAAGTTGTATTCGAAGTCACGGTTCCATCGGATCTGAAATTTTCAGAATCGGTGTTCATATGCATAAGTTATTGATGTTTTAAATCAAACAGACTTTTAACAACTGCTTCTGCCACGCTTAAAAGCGTGACAAAATCTGAAGCATACCTCAATTTCAGAATTTGTTCAAAACTTCAAATCGCGATAACTTTTGATTTACTGAACGGTTTTGGGTGCGGTTTTTTGGAGAATGACCGCCTTGGAGAGATCTTTGCACGGCCAGAAGGGGGTGGAGCTCGGTCGAGCGTGGTGGGCCCGGCGTGGCTGCGTGCGGCGCGAGTTTACGGGCTCGGTGGCGGAGCTACAGGGCACGAGGGAGGCTGAGATTTGTCGGAGAACGTAGGGCTCGGAGAGAGCTTCGAAATGAGTACAAGTTTGTTGAAAACCGTTGAGTATCGAGTGAGAAAAGTGAGGTCAAAGTTTTGATGTATAATGGGTTACTTGCGGCTAATAACGATGGAGGAAGAAGAAGGATTGAGCGGCCGTATACGAGCGTATATATACTAGTATTTAGGGTTTTATTTTAATTATTTAATTAATTATTTAATTCAAGAAAATACCGTTTTCACATACGACCTCCGATTCGCGCTCAACGACTGTCGAACTTAATGTTTTGACGTCTCCTGAACGCGATGGCGCTATTCCCATGGTCCAATTCTGAAGTTACAGTATGGTTTTCTTTTATTTTCAAATAAATCCTTTATTTTAAATTCGAACGTAAATAAAATTTTGCCGGGGCCACATACGAAGTCAGAAAAATCCGGAAAAATTATTTTTGGCTTTCCTATGCCGATACGATCACAACAAAATTTGTTTCGTTCAATTCTGAGACTTTTTGAAAAATGGCTATTTTCAAGGCGAATATATTTAATATTAAAAATACATTTTTAAACAAATATTTTCTGAAACTCGAAACATATAAGTGTTTACTGTTTTTCAATGCAGAAACATCATTCTGAAACCAATGGAAGTGGTTTCGAGTTCAAATTCCTACATATGTGAAAAGTAGCATTTTTGTCCTATGCAAATTACCCACCGACCTTTCTAAAAATTGAATTAGCCATAACTTTTGATTTCCGCTATGAAATTTCGATTTTTCGGATTCGTTGGAAAGATATTTTTAAATAGATTCTAATATTTTTGGTTTTACTAAAATCCGTTAAATTTTGCATCCTGTATGGCTAGTCAAAGTTCAAGTTTGACTTTTCAAACTACCGCGCCATTTCTAGCTCTTTTTATATTTAAAATTAATTTATTCATTCTAACTTCGATTTGAACCAAATTTGTGATCCTTATTATTTAAAATAGATTATTTTAAATATCAAAACTCATTTAAAATCACTTAAAATAAATTTTAACTTGGCCCCAAAATTCAGGGTCGTTACAGTCTCCCCCACTTAAAAACTTTTCGTCCCCGAAAAGGAAAAAGAAAAATAGAAGAGGAAAAGAGGAAGAATAAACACAGAGAATGTTTTTAACAGAGATGGTACCGTCTATAACATCAGGCTTTCTACCGAAGAAGTTGGTCCTTTCGCTCCTTCGTAAACATGTGCCAATTGAGCATCGCCACTTCTCTTAGTCTTCTTCGAACGTATGATCAAGGAAAGAGTCAAAACAACAGAAAAGGTGATTCTAAAAGATCGAAGGATGAATGAAAAGATGACGATAAAGTGACTGGCTATTATGTATCTCATGAACTGTTCGCCATAGAATATAGTGATTCTACGTAAACGAATTATTATAGATATGTTGTACTCCGCTTTGTAAACCAAAGCTCTGATACCAACTGTGACAGCCCGGACGAAATCCGGTAGGCTTTGCAACCATCCCTTCATCCCCCCAAAGCAGCAGGTAAAACCCACCGTGGCTCACAGTGGTCCCCCAGTACACCTTGTTTTACGGCGACCCTCTCGAGCCTCCCGGCCATTGCCTTACCAACCCTCAACAGGGACATGTAGGGGTAAGAGTCTCCCGTTCGCCACCAAACCGCGAAGCGAGAACCCCCTATCATGCGTACCCAGCCCCTTTGGCCAGCAACAAGGACTGGTGTGAGAATTCTTAAATAACTTATCCTAATAAAAATAAGGCAAATCCAAAAGACCACGCCGCCAACGCGGAACGGGTTTACTCTAAGGGACTGCTGTGCATAATTTAAAGTGTCATAATAAATGATTAAATAAGTCGTCAACAACGCAATGTCTTTTGAAAAATGGAACCACCATAAGACTCAGGTCCCATCACACAATGCAACGCACACCAAGAGGATAGAGTTTTACCTTATGGTGGTTAAACATGCTAAATACGCCAAATACGTAACTAATACTATTATTAGTGTATATGTTTTAAAACAATTCAAAGCAATGTATTAATCCTAGGAAGCATAGGTACCATATATTATGCCTCCAATACTAGTAATACAATCAAATCCGTCGGGGTCGTATTGGAAATTTGGGTTTCCATCATGAGTCCAGGCTAGGGAGGACTCCTTACCGATTCGAGACGCTCTAGTTAACGTCTCAGGATTACCCGCAGTTAACCCTTGGATCCTGCAGGGCCGGTCCTCACATACAGCTTAGAGGATTGGCAATTCCTAAGCACACGTTTCCCGGTCCTATAGGACCTATCCGAGGCGCCTCATTTCATCATCCTCCAAAAGTAAAATGACTACTAACTAGAAAGAAACGTGCTACTTTCCCTGCGTTCCCTTCCCCCTTTTTAGACTCTACCGGTTTGTGAGGCTCGTGAAGTCATGTTCTTCATACCACAAGGTTCTGCTTTTCAACAAGAAACCCTGATCATTGCATCTTAGTATGCCACACCGTCACTCCATACCGTACTATTGATCGTCCGTCACTATATAAACGGGTGTTAAGTAGAGAATAAATTCTCTACCACCAATCGTTTATATATTAACTGAAAATCAACAACATAATATTTTGTGGGGTACGATGTCAGACACACTATCCATTTATACCCATGCTCTAGGTCTGAACTAGGGTCAAACCCGTGAAATCAACACGTACGTTTGGGCAATTACCCCGACCCTTGAATTGGGAGCAAACCAATTCAGAGTCTTGATCGTTGTCCATTCGAGGGGAGATTTACGGTCTTCATGCGCCGTCTTCATACTTGAATTCTTGGAATCGTACGATCATTTGGAATGGGATTAACCCGGACTTTCCAAATAATCTCGCATTCATATATTTTGAGAAAAACATATTTCATATCGTTATTTTATTTTATAACGATTAATTCTTGCCTTAATTATTTTAATATAATTAATTTCCTTATTTAACGACGCTTCAGGTCAAGGGCGACCTTGGCGCTGTTTTCAATCAATTTTGTTATTCACTTTCCTCAAAATCTAACCGTTGGATTTTAGCGTAGCATATATCGTTGGAAAGATTTTTCTAAGACGGTCCTAACGGTTTCAGTTTTGGGAAAATCCGACGGTCGGATCTTCCGGTATATTCGTTTAAAAGTTCGATTTCAAAACGCGAACTACTGCGTTCGATTCGTTATATTTTAACTATATATATATATATAAATATATATAAATATATATATATACATTAGCTCGTTTAACTCATCGTCCTTACTTACATCTGCCTTTTCTTTATCCTTTAACTTCTTTAACTTACATGAAAATGTATTTCATAATTAGGCGGTGAATTGTTCTTTTTATTTTATTTTCATTTTATACTTTATAATTCACATTTAAAAATGTAAATTATAAAACTTCATTCCCATTATTTCTTTTCCCTATTTCATTATGAACAATGAACATTTTTCCATGGTGTAAACTCTCTTTATACATTATAAATAATGTAAATCTTTTCCTCCATTTCATTTCTTTTTATTTAACATTAAAAATAATGTTAATTCTTACATACAGTTTCATTTTTTTTTTCAACATTAAAATAATGTTAATTCCTGCACATAGTTTCATCTCTCTTATTTAACATAAAATAAATGTTAATTCTTCCTACGGGGTGAATTCTCTTTTTTATTTACATTATAAATAATGCTTATTATCTTACAATACAAATTCTCTTTTAATAAACATTATAAATAATGTATATTTACACGACATGCATTTTCTATATTGTTGACATGACAAAATATTATTTTCCATACAATGCATGTCTTATTTTAACATAACAAAAATATTCTTTTACCTACAATGCATTTATTATTTTCTAACGTAACAAAATAATAGTTTCATACAATGCATTTCTATTTCTCTAACATGACAAAATAACATTTTATGCAATGCATGACAAAATAATATATTCATACAATGCATTTATATTTCTCTAACATGTCAAAATATTATATTCATACAATGCACTTCTATATAACGTTCTAACTTGACAAAATATTATTTGCATACAATGCATTTTTTTCTTCTATTTTGACAAAAATAATATGCTATGCATAAAACGCACTTTTTCTATTTTGACAAAAATAATATGCAATGCATAAAATGCACTTTTTCTATTTTGACAAAAATAATATGCTATGCATAAAACGCACTTTTTCTATTTTGACAAAAATAATATGCAATGCATAAAATGCACTTTTTCTATTTTGACAAAAATAATATGCTATGCATAAAACGCACTTTTTCTATTTTGACAAAAATAATATGCAATGCATAAAACGCACTTTTTCTATTTTGACAAAAATAATATGCAATGCATACAATGCACTTTTTCTATTTTGACAAAAATAATATGCTATGCATACAATGCACTTTTTCTATTTTGACAAAAATAATATGCAATGCATACAATGCACTTTTTCTATTTTGACAAAAATAATATGCTATGCATACAATGCACTTTTTCTATTTTGACAAAAATAATATGCTATGCATACAATGCACTTTTTCTATTTTGACAAAAATAATATGCTATGCATACAATGCACTTTTTCTATTTTGACAAAAATAATATGCTATGCATACAATGCACTTTTTCTATTTTGACAAAAATAATATGCAATGCATAAAACGCACTTTTTCTATTTTGACAAAAATAATATGCAATGCATAAAATGCACTTTTTCTATTTTGACAAAAATATAGTTCATTAACATACTATGCTATTTTTAATAATGAACAAAATATAGTTCATTAACATACGACGCTTTCTTATTTTGATAATGAACAAAATATATTCATTACATATAGCGACTAACTCTATTTTTATTAACGAACAAAAAAAAAAAAAAAAATGGTTCGTTTCACATAGCGACAAATTTTATTTTGAATAATGACACAAAATATAATTCTTTAACATAGCGACAAATTCTATTTTGTTAATGACACAAAATATAATTCTTTAACATAGCGACAAATTCTATTTTGTTAATGACACAAAATATAATTCTTTAACATAGCGACAAATTCTATTTTGTTAATGACACAAAATATAATTCTTTAACATAGCGACAAATTCTATTTTGTTAATGACACAAAATATAATTCTTTAACATAGCGACAAATTCTATTTTGTTAATGACACAAAATATAATTCTTTAACATATAGCGCTTTCTTATTTTATAAATACACAAATTTGTTCATTCAACATACGGTGCTTGTATTCTATTATAACACAAATTTGTTCATTCAACATACGGTGCTAATTTTCTTATTTAGATATTGACAAAAGTGTCAATTTACATACGGTGTTCATTTTCTTATTTTGATATTGACAAAAGTGTCAATTTACATACGGTGTTCATTTTCTTATTTTGATATTGACAAAAGTGTCAATTTACATACGGTGTTCATTTTCTTATTTTGATATTGACAAAAGTGTCAATTTACATACGGTGTTCATTTTCTTTTTTTATATTGACAAAAATGTCACTTTTATCCTACGATGAACATTTCCAACATTTTCCATTTTTAATATATAAAAATGTTAATATAATATACAATGAACAATTTTGATATATTAAATTTTAACATATAAACATGTCACACAACATACATGAACGATTTTAATATATTTAATTTTATCTTGTAACATCTCAACACACAGTGGGTTTTGTCCTAGCATACACATACAGATTAAGTCATAGCAGATTCACATACAGTTTATATCATAGCAGATTCACATACATATATGATTATGAATGCGAACATCCATAATTAAAACATAATTACTTAAATAAAATAAATAGGATTCTCACCTCAATTAGATTAGAGTTTGTTCCCAATTGCTCTGTATTAAAGTTGTATTCGAAGTCACGGTTCCATCGGATCTGAAATTTTCAGAATCGGTGTTCATATGCATAAGTTATTGATGTTTTAAATCAAACAGACTTTTAACAACTGCTTCTGCCACGCTTAAAAGCGTGACAAAATCTGAAGCATACCTCAATTTCAGAATTTGTTCAAAACTTCAAATCGCGATAACTTTTGATTTACTGAACGGTTTTGGGTGCGGTTTTTTGGAGAATGACCGCCTTGGAGAGATCTTTGCACGGCCAGAAGGGGGTGGAGCTCGGTCGAGCGTGGTGGGCCCGGCGTGGCTGCGTGCGGCGCGAGTTTACGGGCTCGGTGACGGAGCTACAGGGCACGAGGGAGGCTGAGATTTGTCGGAGAACGTAGGGCTCGGAGAGAGCTTCGAAATGAGTACAAGTTTGTTGAAAACCGTTGAGTATCGAGTGAGAAAAGTGAGGTCAAAGTTTTGATGTATAATGGGTTACTTGCGGCTAATAACGATGGAGGAAGAAGAAGGATTGAGCGGCCGTATACGAGCGTATATATACTAGTATTTAGGGTTTTATTTTAATTATTTAATTAATTATTTAATTCAAGAAAATACCGTTTTCACATACGACCTCCGATTCGCGCTCAACGACTGTCGAACTTAATGTTTTGACGTCTCCTGAACGCGATGGCGCTATTCCCATGGTCCAATTCTGAAGTTACAATATGGTTTTCTTTTATTTTCAAATAAATCCTTTATTTTAAATTCGAACGTAAATAAAATTTTGCCGGGGCCACATACGAAGTCAGAAAAATCCGGAAAAATTATTTTTGGCTTTCCTATGCCGATACGATCACAACAAAATTTGTTTCGTTCAATTCTGAGACTTTTTGAAAAATGGCTATTTTCAAGGCGAATATATTTAATATTAAAAATACATTTTTAAACAAATATTTTCTGAAACTCGAAACATATAAGTGTTTACTGTTTTTCAATGCAGAAACATCATTCTGAAACCAATGGAAGTGGTTTCGAGTTCAAATTCCTACATATGTGAAAAGTAGCATTTTTGTCCTATGCAAATTACCCACCGACCTTTCTAAAAATTGAATTAGCCATAACTTTTGATTTCCGCTATGAAATTTCGATTTTTCGGATTCGTTGGAAAGATATTTTTAAATAGATTCTAATATTTTTGGTTTTACTAAAATCCGTTAAATTTTGCATCCTGTATGGCTAGTCAAAGTTCAAGTTTGACTTTTCAAACTACCGCGCCATTTCTAGCTCTTTTTATATTTAAAATTAATTTATTCATTCTAACTTCGATTTGAACCAAATTTGTGATCCTTATTATTTAAAATAGATTATTTTAAATATCAAAACTCATTTAAAATCACTTAAAATAAATTTTAACTTGGCCCCAAAATTCAGGGTCGTTACAAATTGGGATTAGTGTACGTCAAATATCATCCCAACACCCGTGTGGGGTTTCAATCCACAAACACTGAATATTACTTGTGCAGTTGGGCGAGGTGTAAAATTTATCGTCCCAATCAATATCAGTCAAAACAGTGTACATAAACAAATCGTTCGATTTGTAAATGAATATTTATTTTACTTCAACACATGAATATATATTTTATTTCAACACATGAATATATATTTGATTTCAACACATGAATATATATTTTACTTCAACACATGAATATATATTTTACTTCAACACATGAATATATATTTAATTTCACAACACAAACAATCACACAAGCATACAAGTCATCCATGGTCTGTGGACGACGGGTGTCGGGTGCTACTAAGCACCATCTGCATCCTAGTACATATTTCAACTAGAAATCAAAATAAAACTGAGGAGTTCTCACCGAGAAGCTAAACCAGATGCCACGACTCTTCATATGTAGGCAATCTTCACCGGACTCGCCTTTTGTCACTTTCGTTGCCTGTATCCACTACATATATAAAAACCGCATATTTATATTGTTACTATGTATATAAAAATCACATTTTTATACTGCTATTATACAGATAAGAATTCTATTTTTATACCTCTACTATATAGATAAAAATTCTATTTTTATACCGCTACTATATAGATAAAAATTCTATTTTTATACCGGTGTTCTTCTAATAAAGATTATATTTTTATCTTGCCACTCATATAAAAATCACATTTTTATATTCTCTAGTATATAAAAATCATATTTTTATTTTCTTTCTAATATAAAAATCATATTTTTATTTTCTTTCTAATATAAAAATCATATTTTCATTTTCTTTCTAATATAAAAATCATATTTTTATTTTCTTTCTAATATAAAAATCATATTTTTATTATCGTATGGTATAGATAAAAAAATCTAGTTTTTATTACTCTATAACCATCCTAGTATGTAACCTAAAACCAAGCCCTCTAATTGAATTAAACTAATTATTTGAAAGCTATTAAAATAAAATACTTACAGTTGGGTTTTGGGTCAAAGGAGAGCAAGGGGGTGTCTATGCACCGGAGGCGGAGCTGGGGAGGTAGCGCCGGACGGCAGCGCTTGTCTGAGCTGAACGGCGGCAGGCCAGGTATGGTGGCGGCTTGAAACCGCGGGTCTAGGCTTGGGGTATGCGGATTTGGGGAGGGAGAAGAGCAGCGCGTTCATCGTGGGAGGGGGCTGCTATCGCGCCGGCGGTGGCGTCGATTTGGGAGGGAAGCGACAGATTCGAGATCGAGGGTGAGGGGCTTGAGCGGAATTTTTCTTTCTTTTTTTCTTTATCTTCTAGTTTGAAATCTAACGTGGAAGGGAGGGGAGATAAAAGGAAATTTTATATTTTATTTATTATTTTATTCTATTTTAATTCCAACTAGGTTGACTTTTCATTTGAACTCCAAACGAGGCTCAACGACTGTCACCCCTAGCTAATTACCCCCATTCCGAACACAATGGGATATGTTTTGTAAGCATATTCGACTGTTTCGATCAGTTTTCATTTAAACTAAAATATAAATCATTATATTGAATTTTAACCGTACATTTCAATTTACTGGGGTCACATACGGACCCCAAAAATCCAGAAAAATATTTCCTAGCTTCGTATTGACGATACGGTCCTAACAAAACAAATTTCGTCAAATTCCGCGACCATTTGAAAAATAGTCATTTTCCAGTCGATTAAAATCAACTGAAACTGGCCAATCGCGTTTGCCTTTGCCACGCTCACATATTGATTTAGAAAATTATGAATTTTGAAACCTAGCAATAATTTGACACCGCGGATCCAACAAAAATGGTTTCGTCGAAAACCAAGGTCGTTTGCAAAATTTTCATTTTTAAGGGCCAGAATTCCATAGCGACTATTTTGAATTTTCAACTAGACGTAACTTTTGATTCCCGCTATGAAATGTAATAAACCGGAAATCCGAGCCAATTTAAAAATTTTATTTTGGCAATTTTAATGAATTTTGAATATTTAAAATGGATTATTTTAAATAATAACGACGAAAAATTTATTTTGAATACAATTAGAACGTATATATTTATATAGCTCGACGTTAGGATATAAATATTTATTTTAAATTATAAAATGAATTGAAAATGGCGCGGTAGTTTGAAAATTCGATTTCAAAGTTCAAATGAAGGTACAAGATTCAATATAAACTAGATTTTAGCGAAACCAAAAATATTAAATCTATTTGTGAATATCTTTCCAACGAATCCGAAAAATTGAAATTTCATAGCGGGAATCAAAAGTTACGTCCAGTTGAAAACTCAGAATAGTCGCTAGAGAATTCTAGCCCTTAAAAATGGAAATTTTGCAAACGACCTCGATTTTCAACGAAACCACTTTTGTTGGATCCGTGATGTCAAGTTATTGCTAGGTTTCAAAATTCATAATTTTCTGAATCAATATGTGAGCGCGGCGAAGGAAAACATGTTTGACCAATTTCAGTTGGATTTAATCGACTGGAAAATGGCCATTTTTCAAACAGTCTCGAAATTTGATGAAATTAGTTTTATTAAGACCGTATCGTCAATACGAAGCTAGAAAATATTTTTCGGGAATTTTTAGAGTTAGTATATGGCCCCGGCAAATTGAAATACGCGTTCAAATTCAATATATAGATTTATAAGTTGATTTTGATGAAAACTGATTGAAACAGTCGAATCAGCCTACGATACATATCCCATTGTGTTCAGAATGGGGGTATTTAGCTGGGGGCGACAGGCGATGGGCCTCGTTTAGAGGTCGAATAAAAAGTCAACTTCTTGAAATTTAAAAATAATAAAATAAATATATTTATAATAACCCTCAACCCATAGCACTCTCTCTCCCCATTCAAACCCGAAGTAATAAAAAAAAAGAGAAGTGACTGGAGGGGGGCGATTCGCCGCCGCCACGGCCAGCGAGGCCGCCACGGCCAGCGAGGCCGCCACGCCTCCGGCGCCGCCTCCCAAGAGGACCACCGCCCTCCTCTTCCCTCCTCCAGCTGCAAAATCGAACTCCAATCCTCCACTTCGGCCAACCCTAGGCCAGCAATCCACCGCCGCACACCACCACCGATACCCGCAATCTCCCCGCCACCTCTGACACTGCGCCGACCGCCAGGATACACCCTCCGCCTGCTTCCACTCCCCCCCGTCGGAGACTAACGTCCAAACCTATAAAGGTATGTTTTTATTTTTAGGTTTGATTTTATTTATGTTGAAAACATATAAAAAATCAGTTTTTGCATGATAGAAACATATTCTAAAAAACCAGTTTTTATATGTATTAGGAATTATTTTGAAATCAAATTTTCTATAATAAATACATTGTTTTAAAAATATGAACAACGATATAAAAAATATATGATGGAGAAACGAAAAGACTTGATTTTTGAAATGATTCTAGAATTAAAAATACGATTTTTATTGTATATAAGGATCGGATTTTTATCGTAGATAAAGTTGTGATTTTTATCGTTCATGTAGTAAGATGAAAATATTGTTTTTATAAGATATTAGAAGAATAAAAATATGATTTTTATAAAATGTAGATAATAAAAATATGATTTATATATAATGTAGATAATAAAAATATGATTTTTATATAATGTAGATGATAAAAATTTGATTTTTATATAATGTAGATAATAAAAATATGATTTTTATATTGGTAGGGTATTAAAAATATGATTTTTAATATATAGAACATCATATTAAAAATGTGATTTTATTATGAACAGCGTAGAGAAGACTGCGTTGGCGTGTCAAACCTCACCCCTCAACACTCTCTCTCCTCGTTCAAACCTGAAGTAATAAAAAAAAAAGACGCGACGGGAGGGGGGCGATTCGCCGCCGCCACGGCCAGCGAGGCCGCTGCGCCTCCGACGCCGCCTCCCAGGAGGCCCACCGCCCTCCTCTTCCCTCCTCCAACTCCAAAATCGAACTCCAATCCTCCGCTCCGGCCAACCCTAGGCTAGCAATCCACCGCCGCACACCACCAACGATCCCGCAACCTCCCCGCCGCCTCTGACACCACGCCGACCACCTGGATACCCCCTCCGCTTGCTTCCACTCCGACCCTCCCCCCCCCGGTCGGAGACTAACGTCCAAACCTATAAAGGTATGTTTTTATTTTTAGGTTTGATTTTATTTATGTTGAAAACATAAAAAAAATCAGTTTTTGCATGATAGAAACATATTCTAAAAAACCAGTTTTTATATGTATTTGGAATTATTTTGAAATCAAATTATCTATAATAATTACATTGTTTTAAAAATATGAACAACGATAGAAAAAATATATGATAGAGAAACGAAAAGACTTGATTTTTGAAATGATTCTAGAATTAAAAATACGATTTTTATTATATGTAAGGATCATATATTTATTGTTGATAAAGTTGTGATTTTTATTGTTCATGTAGTGAGATGAATATATAGTTTTTATAAGATATTGCAAGAATAAAAATATGATTTTTATATAATGTAGATAATAAAAATATGATTTTTATATAATGTAGATAATAAAAATATGATTTTATATAATGTAGATAATAAAAATATGATTTTTATATAATGTAGATAATAAAAATATTATTTTTATATAATGTAGATGATAAAAATATGATTTTTATATTGGTAGGGTATTAAAAATATGATTTTTAATATATAGAACATCATATTAAAAATGTGATTTTAATATGAACAGCGTAGAGAAGACTGCGTTGGCGCATCAAGCAAATCCCGACTGTTCTAAAATTCAGAAACAAAGATGGTGGAGTGGAACCCTCAGTGAGAACTCCTCACCTTTAATTTATTTATAGTTTGAAATATATACTAGGATGCAGACGGTGCTTAGCAGCACCCGACACCCGTCGTCCACAGACTATGGATGACTTGTTTGTTTGATTGTTGTGTAGCGAAATTTAATTGTGTAATGGTGAATGAAATAAAATATTTTATAGTGGAAAATAATTTATAGTTAAAAGTATGATTTTTAGCGTATATATAAAATAAATAGTAATAAAAAAATCAGACGATTTGTTTATATACACTGATTTGACTGATATTGATTGGGACGATAAATTTTACACATCGCCCAACTGCACAAATAAAATCTGTGTTTGTTGATTTGAAACCCCACACGGGTATTGGGATGATATTTGACGTAAACTAATCCCGATTGTTTAGTTGTATGTCAACCGATGGGTTGACAGACTGTGTAAGCGTTAATTATTTATATTTAATGCTTATACAGTTGTGTGGTGCACTCTGGATGATGGTTGATTATTTATCGTTGCTATTACATACATGCGTTGTAGAAAATCCATATAATTAACATTATATGGTCATTGATTGGGACTCATTCCAATTTAGAAAAAAAATTCATGTGTTTAATTGAAAATATATATTCGTGTGTTGAATAGAAAATAAATTCATGTGTTCAATAGAATAAATATTCATGTGTTGAATAAAAGCCGTGTTGATTAGATTGACGCCATTTTTACGTGAACGATATTTATATCGATTTTATTCATTTTTCAATGAATATTGAAAGTGATTTCAAAATTCGAATTAAATTGAAATTCGAATTAAATTGAAATTCGAATTTAATTGGAATCGAATTGAAATCGATTTGAAATGAAATTAAAATGAATTTATATTAAAAAATTCAATCTTGATTTGAATTTGAAAAGGAAGTTGAAATCGTTTTGGAAACGAATTTAAAACGATTTATAAAATACGTTTTAAAAGGAAATCGACGAAATACATATAATATATATATTATATATATAGAATGGCCTGAATAGAACATTCCACGTCGCGGCAGTTCGCAAATTTCGACCATTGACTTCGAATGGATATTACGGAAGATCCGACCGTCGGATTCTCCTAAAACTGGAACTGTTGGGTTCGTATCGAAAAGGGATTTCTAATGAATATTAGAGATTTGAAATCTAACAGTTGGATTTGGAATTATGTCCAAATCAAATTTGGAAAAGGTCGCTGTAAGTGCAGTTTGATGGCCGTTGATGGAAATCGACTGTACGGGCCTTGATAAAATTATTAAAAATAGTGATAATTTGTGTAAACTTATAAAAAACGATTTATGAAGAATTGGGATAAAAAATTCCAAATTTGAAAAGATAAAAATAGATTTTTATCGGAATGAACTAGTTTTGAACTAGAATAATAATTTATTTATTTTTAAATAAATAAATTGGATTTGAAAGGGTTTTAAAAGTAACCAGAAGTTTCAATAATTGGATTGGAATGGATGTGGATCGAAATTGTCTTCGGAATATTTCGATGTTGGATTTCGTGATGATACAGATATTGTTATGGGAATTTGAATGATATATTTATATCGTTATTTCCAATACGATATTTGTTGGTCGTAGAATTTGATATTGAATATAAGCCTATATATTTTCTATTCAGAGCCTTGTATTTAATATCAAACGTGATTTGGGTTTGTTGTGAACGGTGTCTTCATTAACACTGTTCTTAAACCCAGTTAAGAAAAATATTAAATCTTTTTATTTAGATTTAATGAAGCGTACCAATTAAATGGTGTTTAATTGGAATTAAATTGGAATTGATTTTTGGGTTTATCGTGAACGGTGTTTTAAATAACACTTGTTCTTTAACCCGATAATTAATAGAATGTGATTTTGGGTTTATTGTGGACCGTGTTTTAAATGACATCGGTTCTTTAACCCAGTTAAAGACAGGATATTGATCTCTGTGAAGATTAAAACTAAGTGGGGTTTTAATGAATCTTGAATTAGATTGAAATGGTCGAGAATGGAGTATCACCAGTTTTGCTCTAGGCGATTGTTAAATCTTTAATTAGATTTGAACGTGAGATGGTAACTGAATTTACCGATAACACCGTGTTGTTAGATATGAAGTATTACCAGTTTTACTTCATGGGATGAATAGGTTGGGATTGGGAAATAAAATAAATGATTACTTCGGTGTGGTTCACTAATCCCAACTAGTTTGAATTAATATTCAAAAGAAGATTAAAGAATAAATTTAAAGAATTTATCTTTGATAAAATTAATGGGAACCTTTCCCAAAGTATAAGAATATTTGAATAAAAGAATATTCTGAAGTGGAATGAGGCGCATGGTGTGTTTGTGTAACTCTTGTTTATTATATACGCGAGTTATTTAGAAAGACCGGGTTTATCCCATTCTGAATAACTGATTCGACGTGGTGTTGAGGATGAAGACGGTGGTCGAAGACTGGAGGTCTTCACATCTTTTGGGTGAATACTGATGATCTTGATTGGGCTGTACACCCAAGAGGAGGGAATCAGTCGGTGATCGTCCAGACATACTTGGAGATCAATGGATGTGTGAGGTACAAGGTGCCTCCGGTTTCGTCAGACCCAGAACGGACTTGTAAATGGACTGTGTGTATGACATTGGATTTTATTCTATGTGATTGATTTCTATTAAATATATATATCTGTTTGGCAGTGGTGAATTTATTCTCTTGCTTAATGCCCTTCTCTGAGACGTACGAGCTCAGGGGTTATATATTGATAGATATCAATCGCATCGAGTGAGTTGCCTGTGTGGCATGCCTAAATCAAGGCTTCTGTTGAAAAGCAAAGTCTTGTAGTTGATGATCAAAGCACAGCCTGTGTGGCATAGCTTTGTGTAGCATTGATTCGCGAGCCTCACACCCCGGTTGTGAACCAGAAACGGGAGAGGACATCAGGGAAGGCATGCGTTTCTTTCTAGCTAGAGGTGGTGTCACTGCTTAAACTGGCTTACATTTATATTATTTTCACCTGTGTGGTTGTTGCTGTTGTGAGGCGCCTCGGTTTGATCGGACGATCCGGGTCCGATGGAGTCATTCGTTGGCTCATTTACGCCCTAAAGGGCGGGGAAACGCAGTGTTTAGGCATTTTAATCCACATCCGTGGACCGGCCCTGATGATCCAAGGGACGATGCGTTCTGTACCTGAGGCTCAGGCTAGACAGTCTCGAATCGGTGGAGGACGATCCCTTTCCTCGGTTCACAGATGGAAAACCAACTTCCAAATACGTGACATTTCGGTTTTTGATTGTAGAGCCTAGTATGGCGACACGATATATGGTACCCATGCCGTCTAGGATTGATACATTTATATTTGAAGTTGTTTTGACACTATGCACTTATTATAGTATCAAATGATTTGTTTAAAACGTATCAAGCATGCTTTGGCTATTATAAAGGAAAACCCCATCCTCTGGTTTGTGTTGCATTGTGTGATGGGACCTGGGTCTTATAATAGCTTCATTTTTCTTTATTTAACATTTCGCTATTGTTTTATGCACTGGTATTTGTAACAACCCGTATTTTTTTTACGTGTTATAACCATAAATCAAGACAGAATTAATTTTTAAGATAAGTGTCAAGGGCGACGGGCTATGCCATTACGTTCGTCTCGAAATTCTGCTTGGAAACGAGTCTGAGTTTTCGAAAATGGGAGTCCGTATGACCAAGTTATGACCCTTGGAAGTTTTCAGAAATTTTCAATTTCAGAACAGCTCAGAATTCGAATTCAAATTTCGAATTCAAACCCCCGAACGGACTGGGCGGGAAATTTCCCGCCCAGGACCAGGTCGACCTAGGGGTCGACTATAGTGTCGACCTGCCCAGGACCTGGTCAACCATAGATTCGACCTGGGTGTCGACCTGGTTGCCGAGCCCATCTTTGAGTCAGAATTCACTCTGATGTTTCTAGTCCTATTTCTGTCTAAATTCGTTGGCCAGACCCTATATAAACAACCCTAACCCTAGTCTCTCTACACAAATTCTCTCTGGCCTTATGCTGCTAAAACCCTGGTTGAAAAGTTAGAGAAAAGGGATTGCTTCTTCTCCAACAAGGCTACGTGTCGAGTATTGCTGTTTGGGGAATTTCTGTTAGACTCGAGATTCAACATCGCCTCTTTGTTTTCTACTTCTCTAACCACGATCTGTAAGCCCCAGTTACTTTTAGATCTAAACTTTAAACTTAATATGGACATGTTATAAATCGAGATTGAACCTAAGTATGATAATTATCTTGGATTTATCATTGTATATCTTGGATCTATCATTGTTCATTTTGGATCTATTGTAGTGACCCGAAAATCCGGTCCAATTTGAGCTGACCAAATAACACAAGTCCAACCCCAAATTGCACTGAAAATTCAAGAAACTAATAGAAAGAAGATAGAGGGTGAGGAAAGATAAGATAGAACTAATAGAATAGAAGAAGAAGAGCATCATCATCAGAGTAAACACGAATCTCACAGCGGAACGAATAAAATATAACATAACTTTTGAAATACAGACAGTTATATATACAATAGCATTTATCAGAGTACAGTACTTACAACAACAGCGGAAATAATAATAGCTATAGAATCCAGAAGCCTCCTGCTCCAGCTCTTCAAGTATATCTGTAAATCCCGACTACTTGACTGCCCGTACAAATTTAGGCACCCAAGAGTTTAGGGAAAACAACAAAGTAAACTCCGGGTCAGTCATGGGGACTGGTGTGAGTAAAACAGTTTAAAAAGGTATATGAACAAGTAAACGATATCTCTTAAGACCACGCCGCAGAACGGAACGGGTTTTTCCCTTATGAGAATCCAAAATATCTTTATATCAACAACCTTTTGATATGATAATAATGTCTATGTACAAATAGATATCAACTAACAGAAACGCTTTCATCTCACGTTCTACATATATAGTATACAATCAAAATCGCAAGCACGTATTGGATAATGGATTTCCCACTATGACAAGGTATGGAACCACCTTTCGCTAGTGTACTTCTAGAGAGGAATACACTGGGTTCAACAAGAACATCTTGCAACCCGGCCACACATGACCGACCACTCATTTCGCTTGAGTGTATCGAATGTATATCACCAACGGTTGGGATCAGCAACCGTTTCCCGAATGGGACAGCATCAACAATAGATTTTTAGAAATAAATGAAACTCTAGATCAGGTGATTATACACCCTAATAGGTGCGACCTACATAGCCATGCTACCTGCCCGATTTCTGTCATTTACCGGATGTGAGGCTAGAAGCTACGCTTATCTTCACATCAGATTCACTTTAAATGCCACATCATCAAATCCATCCAATCACTGATTGACGTCCTCAACAATACATTATGTGTTAGCTAAAAGAAGTTTCCTTCTCCGCTTCCACTCTTGGTACGGTTGGAGAAATCAATGTACGTGATCGTCTGGAAACACTTTGTCAGACATCCATCTTCATTCACTTAGAAATGTCACATCGTCATACCCGCAAAATCACAAATTGATTCCCTCAAAGATACAACGGGTATACAGCTAAGAGAAACGAATTCCTCCGCCACCAACGTATATACGTTTGAAGAGATCAACTTACGCGATCCATTGGATATACTCTGTCAGACCTTCGTCCATACAAGTTGTCCTGGGACTGGACAAACCGAAGGCACTATTCAGTATATCCATCTTAGTCACTGTTATCTAAGACTTATACAATAGCCCTTGCACTTTACTCCGTCTTCAATTATCTTTGGCATAAATGATTCGCAACGCTTATGCCAATACAGAGTGGTTCTTTGGATAATAATCCAACAGGTCTCTCCATATTAACAACGTTAAAATGGTCAAAACTTCGATAGTCTGTGAGTTAACTATCAAAGAAAAACAAGTGTGCAAACAACGATATTATTTCATGATGGAAATTATATCGAACACTCATCATTCATATATATATCTATATATATATATACATTCCCTTATTTTCTATGTTTAGAAAATATGCGTTATTAACACTGGAAAACATTTCCATCTTCTTATTTACAAATCACTACTCTTCCCCAACTATCAGTCCCTGACTGTAACTAGTATGAGAACAATCCCCTAAGTATAAATCCCGAAGGCCGAAACCAACATCAGATAGACACTTAGAAAACCGTTCAATTTACTAATCTCTAGTCAGTTCTAATTTTACTTAACTCTATTTGATTAACTCTGATTGATTAACTCTAACGGGTTAATTCTAACCGATCAACTCTAACTGGTCAACCTTAATTAATTAACTCTAACTGGTTTTACTTGGTTTGACTAACTCAATTTATTAACTCGACTGACTAATTCAACTCGATTAACCTAACTTGATTTACTTATCTCGATTAACTGAACTAACCACTTTGATTAACTCGACTAATTCACTTTGGTTAACTTAAACAATTCACTTAACTAATTCACTTAGTTTAACTTAACTAATTCACTTAATTCCTATCAAATAAACTATATTCGATAACTCCTCTAACTCTATTCGAATAAACTATATTCGATTAACTCATTTACTCTATTCGAATAAACTATATTCGATTAACTCCTTTTCTCTATTCGAATAAACTATATTCGATCAACTCATTTGATTTAACTCTAATCGATTAACTCCATCGAATAAACTATATTCGATAACTCCTTCGATTTAACTAATATTCTATAACTCACTTCGATTAACTAATAATCGATAACTCCTTCGAATAAACTATATTCGATAATCTCCTCTCGAATAAACGATATTCGATAATCTCCTCTTTCGATTTAACAAATGGATAAATCCTTTTCGAATAAATAAATTCTATAACTCCTTTCGATTTAACTAATCGATAACACCTTTCGATTTAACTAATCAATAACTCCTTTCGATTTAACTAATCGATAACTCCTTTCGATTTAACTAATCGATAACTCCTTTCGATTTAACTAATCCATAACTCCTTTCGATTTAACTAATCGATAACTCCTTTGTGTTTAATTCTATTCGAATAACTAATTCGAATCACTCTTATTTATTTAACTCTATTCGAATAACTAATTCGATTAACTCTATTTAACTCCGTTTAACTCTATTCGAATAACTAATATTCGATAACTCTATTTAATTAACTCTATTCGCTTGACTCTAGATCGCAGCGATCACAATGGTTACGCCTGATTCCCTCAGGAAACATCCGACCGCCTTAGGCTATTCACAGCCCTGCGAATTACGCTAGCAGTCGTACGAGATGGCAACTTACCCTGAATACTGTGTTTGACTAACTCTGTCTCAAATAACTATATTTGATTAACTCTAGTTCATTTTAACTCTAATCGATTAACTCTAACTGAGTAACTCTAACTCGATCAACTCGACTTGATTAACTCGACTTACTTAACTCAACTGGTTAACTTGACTTACTTAACTCACTGGTTAACTTGACTTACTTAACTCACTGGTTAACTCTATTGAACTGATTAACTCTACTGAACTGGTTAACTCTACTGAACTAGTTAACTCTATTCAACTGACTCGACTCGACTAACCCCTTTCGAATAGCATATTCGTTTTACTAACTTTCGGATACCATATTCGATTTACTCCCTTTGAATACCATATTGGATTTAACTCCTTTCGAATACCATATTCGATATACTTTATTCACTTTATAAAGATTTCTTTTTAACAACGTTTTATTCATTTGAAAAGATTTACTTTTAAATAACGGTTCTACACTTTTAAAAATGATTTCCTTTTTATAACGTTTCCTTTTCAATTCTATTTGTAAATGGTTTACAAATATTTCCTTTTCAAATTTATTCTTGAAATATTCTAACTCCTTAAATTCTCTGAAAAATTCGCCATAACCTCCTTTGTAACGGGAGCATCGGGAAAATCCCCAAACCCGCCACACAGGCCTTTCCATTCAAAAAGAAAATGGTTTGTAATTATTTCCTTTTTGAATATCTCCTATTTATAAATATTCCAATTTATAAACATTTCTTATTTATAAATATTCCACTTTATAAATATCTCTTATTTATAAATATCCCATTGTATAAATATTCTATTTTCAATGTCACTTTGAAAATCCCTTTATCAACATTTCGATATGTTATGGTATTCAATCATATCAAATCACGATGTTCAATATCGTCCAAGCACATATAATCGCCCACGGATTTTATATCACATCATATAACAATATATGAAAAACAATAAAATAACTGTTGAGGAATCCAGTCGGATTGTTCCAACCTGTCTCCCTGCATCCACATATGTTACACAATATGATTATCATCACTTTCAGTTCAATATAAATTATTCTGATAGCAGAATCAATATATAAATATTTAACTGTTTATATATATATATATAAACATATATATATATATATATATATATATATAATATTCACTAACTGACTAGCAGTTCAATCAATCAACCAACACACAACAATCAAAAGATGATTAACAGTTCTAAAAATACATTATAAAAATATAACTGTTCAGAGTTGGTGAGTTTTACTTACATTTGCGCGTTAGCAGTTAAATAATGGTTTGCGTTATTTAACTCAGTGGGACAATTTATTTCGCCATAAATTTTAACTGTCTCCGATCCACTCTCGGTCAGTCTCATCGTGTTGTTCCCGTCCATACGATCCCAATGCAACTTACTGTTCGTGATTCTGATTAAGTATGAGAAAGTTATTGAATTAACAAGTTAGTACACTTTAAATAAAAATAAATTGAATTCCCCTTTTAATTTCATTTGGGCCTTTACCTTATCTGAAGCCCATCAAAAACCCTTAAAGCCCAACCCTTTATAAAACCCGCACCTTTTATCTTCCTCCTCCAATTCTGATTTGCCGTGACCTGCTCCAAAACCCAACACCATTTTCCGATCTTCCAACGGCTCGTTCACCTCCTTCCATCACCGAATTCACAAACCGAATCTACCACCTTCCTTCTCCTCCGAAACCGCACCCACCCATACACTTTTCTATACACTCGAACTCCCCCTCCTCGCAGCGACCTGCTGCCCAACCCAGCGAACCCCGACGTCGCTTTCCACCTCCCCACGACAGAATACCTCTCGACGCTGCTACCCGGTGCGCCACGACTTCCTGAAACCCAAACGAACCACAAAACCAACTATCGATGCTTCTAAACTCCAAAACCCGGAACCCTAACATCTCCTGTATAAATGTAGTGAACCCAAAAACATGTTCGAACTGCTTGAAACCTACATGGGAAGGAAGAGCATCCTCCTGTGATTCCAACTACATACATACAATGATTTCTCGATTTATTTTTGAATTGCTATAATTTCCTGAAGGTGATCTTTGTTTTACTGGAAGAAAGAATTCAAGCGGCGGATTTTCTGAAGTTGGAATTAGGTTTAGACAAAATGTTAGGCTATTTATAGGGAGAAAAAAATCTAGATATTTTATAAAAGGAATATTCCTGGCATATTCTCATTTATATATTCATTTTGCTTTCTAAAAATTCACGTGGTTACATATGATACATAAAATCACGAAACTGGACATGTAGCTACAACTCGACATTACGGTCCCAACGAAACTGGTTTCGTCGAATTCCGACTCCGTATGCTCACACAGCGTATTTTTAACTATCAAAATACTGACTATCTTTCACTCTAAAAATCCGTACGGCCACATACTGACTTCAAAAGTCACGGAACTTGGAATCTAGCAATAATTTGATGTTGCGGATCCAACAAAATTAGTTTCGTCGAATTCCGACTTCATTTGCAAAAGTGGCTATTTTTAAAGCTCTAAATAGCCCATTTAAATATTTAAATATATTTAAATATAATTAAATTTAATATTAATAATTTAATATTATCGTATATATCCACATAGAATATACCACAGCTCTAGAATATTCATATATGGATTTATAGCTCGATATTCCAAATCCATATTATATCGATATTCAATTTATATTGAAATTCCTTTTATAAATCGTTATAAATTATAAAGGAATTCCATAGCGACTATTTTAAAATTTGATTTGGACGTACATCAAAATCTACATGACGAAATCCCGATTTTTCTCTTCCATTAGAAAGATATACTCCACCAGCTCCACACGTTTCTTGTTTCACAGAAATCCGGCTTAAAACGAATCATGTACGTTCAGTTGAAGTTCAAATCGCCAAATAGCGAACTGCTGCGTCGTTTCAAGCTCTATTTTAATTATATTATAATTCTACGTTCAAACTGACTTTGACTGAATATATTCGTCAATATAATTCAACTCTAAGCCAAATTAAATCTTAGGGATGACCCCGTTCACAGAATATTGTGATTTCCATTATTTTTGATTATTTCTGAATTAAATATATTATTTAATTTAATTAAATATTCCATTTTATTTAATTAAACCTCTATTTAATTCACTACATCACGATATATATAATTAAATAGATTAATTATAATACCCCTGACAATGCGGGTCATTACATCTATTATTTTGGATCTACTATTTGTTCACCTTGGATCTATCCATCTTGAATCTTGACTTGTAGTAATACTTATATGAAATTGATTTGGGACCTATACATGTTGTAGGTCTAAAACCCTTAATGTCCATAATATTCATGCCTGTGATATTGAAACAATTGTTATTCACAAGTTTGGGGTTAGTATCTTATTTCAACTGTTACCATGATTATCACCCTATTTTGCTAGATTTGATATTTGAGACCACTATTCCATATGCCAGTATTGTTGTAATCATTTATCTCAAGTTATACCATGTTTGACTTGTAATCACTTTTGCCACCTTATGCCAGTTCTTTCTACGTTATTCCCTAATTAGATTCGTTTGTATCAATTCGAGTTTACGTGCGATGGGAATGCGATTGGGTAGATTAGACAAAACCTGAATTTACTATGAACTTGAAACATGAACATTGTTATAACTTGGATATGGACATGAACTTGACATGAAAACTTGAACGTGGACATGACGCTAGAATGAATTTGAAAAATGGCCAACTCGAGGTTTGGTTGAGTTTGCAGTGTAAATCTGCCCGGAACCGCCTGGCGAATCCAGTGACTGCAAACAATAGGATCCAATGTGGGTAGTTGGTCATATCGCACTTAAAACCCGAGGTTAGACTATGCTGTGGTGTAAATCTGCCCGGAACCGCCCGGCAAATCCAGTGACCACAACAACTAGTCTAATGTGAGAGGTTGGGGTGCATTAATGAAATTAATGCCACATGATAGGGTTAAGTCATGGACCACTTGAATATACTTAACCAACTTGACACGAAGATTTGATAGGGTTAAGTCATGAACCGCTTGAACACACTTAACCAACTTGATACATGATTTGGTAGGGTTAAGTCACGAATTTGAATGACAAAACTTAACCCATTAGAAACCCTAGTTACGCGGTCCTTTTCAGCAGTAACCCACTTAGATGTATCACGATACCCTGGGACTAGGCAGGGTGGGGCACGATTACTGGGCTGATTGTAAGCGACCAGAACGACGGCTGAGTAGGTGCGCCATTGTAGGCTCAGGCGGACTATGGTCATGCACGTAGTCCGGAGTTGAAAAAACAGGCATTGGGCACCCTAGGTTTATACTGTTAGTGCTTGATTCTTGTTGGTGGTTGGCACCATAGGACTTGATACACCCTATGGTGGACCTAGCACAGGTGACTACATTTCGTGATTGGGCCGTATGACACAACACAAGACGAGCTAGAACTTGTAGGGAGCCGGTCGATTAGTATATCGTACTGTAGGACCCCGTAATGGGTCATTTCATGATATTGGGCCAAGGGATCATTTCATGGTTAATACTTGACATGGGTTAGAATACTAGTACACTTGGTGCAGCGAATCTTGAATATGTGATGCTAGACTTGATTTATCTTGTTATCTTAGTTATCATACCAGACTTATCATCATTCTTATGTTTACTCTCCGTTTATTCATGTCTTGTTAACTTTACTAGTTTTATACTGAAAGTCACTAGGGCTTACCAGGTCTTTATGACTGACCCTTTTTCTTTCACCCCTTTTTCTTTCGTCCCCCCTGGTTCTCAGGGAGGGAAACTCTAGCTCTTAGCTTGGATTTAGCTTGCTTTCTGTCGGCTCATGTACGGTTTGGTCTTGAGCTATGCTATGGCTGCACTTCTGCTATCTTTAGGGAATAATTTACTTTTGTTATCTTAAGTTTATGCTTCTTTATTTAGAACTTGATGTAATGACAAGTTGTACTTTGGATATAGAAGGTTTTGACTCTTTTCTTTAAAGTAATGAGATTTGGTTTTTAATTTCTACCGTTGCTTTATTTATGTTCTGTCTTGTGATATCTCTGTGCATGTTTACCTAGATAATACTTCACCAAAACTAGTGCATTCCCTTTGTGAGTGACCCTAGCGGAGGTGAGGTGTTACATTTGGTATCAGAGCTGAAGGTTACCAGATTAGGCAAAAGTTTCAAAAAAAAACTTTCTGAAACTATTTTCAAAACCAATTATAAAGAAGCATTTTTCAAGAAAAGTTTTATTTTTAAGAAAAGGCTATTCCCCAAAATCCATTAGTACTTTACTTTGTTTCCTCGTTTTAATCTTTTTCTTTTCATTTTTCAGCATGTCTGACCTTAACCTTCCTGAGGGAGTACCCGTACCTGGATGGTTCCAAAGGTACTTAGAAGCTAGGGCCAATGGCACGGGCCCGGCAGACATCCCTCCTCCTCCTCCCCCAGTGGCCGCGTTTCCTCCTCCTCCTGGTAAAGCCTTTGCCAAAATATGCAAAGACTTTAAAGCAATGGGCGGAAAGAGCTTCGTCGGAACTGAAACCTTCGTTGGGGCACGAAACTGGCTAAAGGAGACCGAAGACTTGTTTGTAATCTTCGATGTGGAGGATCATAGGAAAGTTCAGTTGGCAGCATGGTTGTTGAAAGAGGAAGCTGCATTTTGGTGGGAAGTCACCAACGCTACCAGGCCAGTTGAGACTTGGGCAGACTTTAGTGAGAGGTTTGGACTTAAATTCTTGTCGTCAGCAGAAGAGAACCTTCAGATGGAGAGGTTCCTAGCACTCAAGTAAGGGGACATGTCTATTAGGGAGTACATGAATAGGTTTAACCAGCTTGCTAGGTTCGGGTTGGACTTGGTTAACACAGTTCAGAAGAAGTCTGTACGCTTTGCTCGAGGATTGAACGAGCCACTACACAGTTTGTCCATAACTCATATACCCATGGTGGCGACCTTTGAAAGCTTGGTGGATATGGCCCTACTTCATGAGGAAGACAAGAATAGCAAGAAGGAGGTTAAGCCTAACGAGACTCAGAATTAGAAGGTTGAATTCAAGAAGGGAGGCAAAAAGAATAACAAGAATAACAAGAACAACAGCAATAATACTAACAAACCACATAAGACAAGGAAATGCAACTTTTGTGGTATTACGGGACATCTAGCTAAAGACTGTAGAAGAAAGAAGAGAAAGTTGGGTGAATGCTTTCATTATGGAGAAACTGGACACTTCAGTAAGGATTGCCCTAAGAAGCAAGGACAAGGGCAGACCCAGCGAGCAGGACCTTCTGGAGGGCAATTGCATGCTCTCAACACCACTCCAGTTCTTGATCGAGGTAGTAATATTTTTGTAGAAAGCGTTGTTTACATTTCTGAATTTCCTGTTCGAACCTTATTTGACTCTGGCGCATCACATACTTTTATTTCTTCTGATATTGTTGAAAATCTGCACCTAAGTACTAGTCTTGTTGAGGATCCCGTTAGTGTTTCAAATCCAATTGGGGGCTCCACTCATTTATCTATGATTTGTGTGGATTTGAGGATTTCTATCTTAAGCGTAGAATTCACGTGTAATGCTTATGTTCTCGGATTTATAGGATACGGTTTGATCCTAGGTATGGATTGGCTGTCCAATTATGGAGCCATTCTTGATTGTGAACGAAGGGTAGTGAGGCTCATGACTCGTCTTGGTAATACCCTTGAAATTTCTTGTAACCCGAAGGGTCCGGTCATGTTGTGTTATCTAGAATCCCTTGAATCGTCCATCGACAAATTGCAATCTGTAAGAGTGGTCCGAGAATATCCAAATGTCTTTGATGAGGTGAAGGGGTTACCCCCTAAATGTGAGACAGACTTCCGAATTTATCTTGTTGATAATGCCAAGCCAATTTCATTGCCCGTTAGGAACATGGCCCCGCAAGAAAGAAGAGAGCTCAGTAAACAACTTAAGGAGTTGCTTGAGAAAAAATTCATAAGACGAAGCATTTCTGAATGGGGTGCTCCGGTGGTATTCGCTACTAAGGCGGATGGTTCGCTTCATCTGTGCGTAGATTATCGTGAGTTAAACAAGCTGACGAAGAAGAATAGGCACCTACTGCCAAGAATCGACGATTTGTTTGACCAGCTTGTGGGAGCATCTGTTTTCTCTCAACTCGATCTAGCCACAGGATTCCATCAGCTTAGAGTGGCTGAGGATAGCATTGACAAAACTGCATTTAGGACTCCAGATGGGTTCCTCGAATGGCTCGTCATGCCATTTGGGTTAATGAATGCACCCGCGTACTTTGTAGATTTGATGACTAGGGTGTTTAGGGAGTTCTTTAACAAGTTTGTGGTGGTTTTTGTGGACGATATTTTGATCTTCTCAAAAGACGAAGAAGAGCATGCTAGGCATCTCAAGGAAGTCATGGATAGGCTTAGAGCAAACCAGTTAAAGGCTAAGTTCTCCAAATGCCATTTTTGGAGAAAGGAAGTTCGGTTTCTTGGACATGTAGTTTCTAAGCAAGGCATAGCCGTGGACCCCGCAAAGGTAGTTGCGGTGCAAGACTGGAAAATTCCTAAGAACGCAACGGAGGTGAGAAGCTTTCTCGGTTTGGCGGGCTACTACAGGAAGTTCATTAAGGACTTCGCTAAGATTTCAGCTCCTCTTACTAAGTTAACAAAGAAGAACCTAGCTTTTGCATGGGACATAGAGTGTGACGTTGCTTTTCAAAGGCTTAAGAAAGCCCTTACTTCAGCTCCAGTTTTGGCATTACCCGACGGAGGCAAGATGTTTACGGTGTACACAGATGCGTGCGGCACGGGATTAGGCGTTGTCCTAAAGCAAGATGGAAGAGTGATATGCTACGGGGGCAGACAACTTAAAGTTCACGAGAAAAACTATCCCACACATGACTTGGAGTTGGCCGCGATTGTTTTTGCGCTTAAGGCTTGGCGCCACTATCTTCTAGGTGAAAAGTTAGAGTTGTACACTGATCACAAATCACATAAGTACCTCTTTTCGCAAAAAGATTTGAATCTAAGGCAGCAAAGGTGGTTGGAATTCTTGGCATCATATGACTTCGATATAGCTTATACCCCTGGCAAGGGTAACGTGGTGGCATATGCGCTAAGTAGAAAAAGGTTGACTTTGAGCTCCTTGTTTAGTGAAAGGAAAAGCCTTGAGTTTATAGCAACCTTTGATTTTACACCTGCTGTTGAGTCATTGGCTGCTACGCTAGCATCTCTTGAGTTAAGACCTATACTCCTAGATCAAGTAGGGACTTCACAGAAGGAAGACCCACAGATATTCGAAATCATGGACAAGCTGATTAGTGGTGAGACATCAAGTCACCTCAGTAGGTATGCGATAGAAGATAAGGGATGGCTAAGGAATGATGGAAGGCTATGTGTCCCACAGGTGGGAGAATTAGTAAGGAAAGTCCTCGAGGAGGCGCATCACTCGAAGATGACCATACATCCCAGAGGGGATAAGATGTACAGGGATATGAAACGCAATTTCTTTTGGCCTGGAATGAAAAAAGATGTGGCAGAGTTTGTTTCGAAGTGCATGGTGTGCCAACAACTAAAAGCCGAGTCGAAGAAGCCCGGTATGCTATTACATCCTTTGGAGGTTCCGCAATGGAAATGGGAGAGTATCTCGATGGATTTTGTGGATGGACTACCTAGGTCAAGGAAGGGAAATACTAGCATATGGGTCATAGTTGATAGACTCACGAAAAGTGCTCACTTCATTCCAGTGAAAAACAAGAGGACTGCATCATGGCTAGTGCCTATTTACCTTCGAGAGATAGTACGGTTGCACGGGGTTCCTTCTAGTATAGTTAGTGATCGTGACCCGATTTTCACTAGCCAGTTTTGGAATAGTCTACAAGAAGCAATGGGTACGCGACTGAGTTTAAGCACGGCCTATCACCCACAGACGGATGGTCAAATCGTAAGGGTAAATAGGGTACTAGAGGATCTCTTGAGACTATGCATTCTTGATTTTGGTGGTACTTGGGAAGACCATCTCCCTCTCGTGGAGTTTGCATACAATAATAACTACCAAGCTAGCATAGGAATGGCACCGTTTGAAGCCTTGTATGGAAGACCGTGCAAGTCACCAACTTGTTAGTGGGAGACGACAGACAGGCTTATACTTGGGCCAGACATGATAAGGGACACTTCTGAGAAGATTGAGTTGATATGAAGGCGGATGAAAACGGCCCAAGATAGACAGAAATCTCATGCGGACAAGAGAAGGACAGACCTAGAGTTCGAAGTCGGAGATATGGTCTTTATAAAAGTTTCTCCTTTACGCAATGTGGTTCATTTTGGAGCGATTGGAAAGCTAGCACCAAGGTTCATAGGATCATTCCCTATCACTGAGAGGATTGGGCAGATGGCCTATAAGGTAGACTTACCCGAGAAGCTGACCGGAGTACACAATGTCTTTCACGTCTCGCATCTCCGAAAGTGCTTACACGAGTCGGCCGAAGTGGTTGAGCCAAGCATCCTTAAAGGCGTAGAAGTGGAAAAAGAAGCAACATTGAGGCGAGTTCCGATTCGTATCTTAGGAACAGAGATCAAGAAGCTTAGGAATCGAGAAGTCAAGCTAGTTAAAGTACAGTGGAGTGAAGCCCAAGAAGACACAGCTTGGGAAACCGAAGAGAAAATACGCGCACTTTACCCATTTCTTTTTGAGGGTACATTCTCGATCTCTTTTCCTATAAACTTGAAAACCTTTCGTATCATGCTTTTACTACCTATGTTTGCCTTGTTATCTTCTCGATCTTATCTTGAGAACCTTAGGTAGAATAATATGGATGTAAACATGTGACTGAAACATGTTATGGTTGATGTTTGCAAATGGTTGCAAGTGTTTGCAAGTGATTGCTAGTGGATGCATGACACACATTAGGCACTAGATCGGCTCAGTCACATTTTCATGTTGCATATGCATGAGTGCTTATACTTGTACATGGATGAAACTTGTTATGCTATCACTTGGATGTTGCATATGAATGAATATTATGTGCACTCATGTAGAGATTATAAATTATGTTAGGAATTTGCATACATGCTGGACTCATTACACTAACATATTTTGCATTAAGGAGGTTTACTGAATCAGTAACCGCCTGATCTTTTGCATTAGATAAGTACATATACACACACTTACTGCATATGTTCATACAGCACTAGAAATCTTTTAAGGACAATGGTTGCCTGTGGATTATGTTTTGAATAGATGGATGATTGGATGGTAGGATATATTCTTTCCAACTTAGAGATTTCGGGGACGAAATCCTTTAAGGAGGGGAGAATGTAACAACCCGTATTTTTTTACGTGTTATAACCATAAATCAAGACAGAATTAATTTTTAAGATAAGAATCAAGGGCAACGGGCTACGCTATTACGTTCGTCTCGAAATTCTGCTTGGAAACAAGTCCGAGTTTTCGAAAATCGGAGTCTGTATGACCAAGTTATGACCCTTTGAATTTTTCAGAAATTATCAAGTTCAGAACAACTCAGAATTCAAATTCAAATTTCGAATTCAAACCCCAGAATGGACTGGGCAGGAAATTTCTCGCCCAGGACCAGGTCGACCATAGAGTCGACCTGGGTGTCGACCTGGTTGCCGAGCCCATCTTTGAGTCAGAATTCACTCTGATGTTTCTAGTCCTATTTCTGTCTAAATTCGTTGGCCAGACCCTATATAAACAACCCCTAACCCTAGTCTCTCTACACAAATTCTCTCTGGCCTTATGCTGCTAAAACCCTGGTTGAAAAGTTAGAGAAAAGGGATTGTTTCTTCTCCAACAAGGCTACGTATAGAGTATTGCTGTTTGGGGAATTTCTGTTAGACTCGAGATTCAACATCGCCTCTTTGTTTTCTAATTCTCTAACCACGATCTGTAAGCCCTAGTTACTTTTAGATCTAAACTTTAAACTTAATATGGACATGTTGTAAATCGAGATTGAACCTAAGTATGATACTTATCTTGGATCTAGATTGTATATCTTGGATCTATCATTATTCATTTTGGATCTACTATTTGTTCACCTTGGATCTATCCATCTTGTATCTTGACTTGTAGTAATACTTATATGAAATTGATTTGGGACCTATACATGTTGTAGGTCTAAAACCCTTAATGTCCATAATATTCATGCATGTGATATTGAAACAATTGTTATTCACAAGTTTAGGGTTAGTATCTTATGTCAATTGTTACCATGATTATCACCCTATTTTGCTAGATTTGATATTTGAGACCACTATTCCATATGCCAGTATTGTTGTAATCATTTATCTCAAGTTATACCATGTTTGACTTGTAATCACTTTTGCCACCTTATGCCAGTTCTTTCTATGTTATTCCCTAACTAGATTCGTTTGTATCAATTCGAGTTTACGTGCGATGGGAATGCGATTGGGTAGATTAGACAAAACCTGAATTTACTATGAACTTGAAACATGAACATTGTTATAACTTGGATATGGACATGAACTTGACATGAAAACTTGAACGTGGACATGAAGCTAGAATGAATTTGAAAAATGGCCGACTCGAGGTTGAGTTAAGTTTGCAGTGTAAATCTGCCCGGAACCGCCCAGCGAATCCAGTGACTACAAACAATAGGATCCAATGTGGGTAGTTGGTCATATCGCACTTAAAACCCAAGGTTAGACTTTGTTGTGGTGTAAATCTGCCCGGAACCGCCCAGCATATCCAGTGACCACAACAACTAGTCTAATGTGAGAGGTTAGGGTGCATTAATGAAATTAATGCCACATGATAGGGTTAAGTCATGGACCAATTGAATATACTTAACCAATTTGACACGAAGATTTGATAGGGTTAAGTCATGAACCGCTTGAACACACTTAACCAACTTGATACATGATTTGGTAGGGTTAAGTCACGAATTTGAATGACAACACTTAACCCATTAGAAACCCTAGTTATGCAGTCCTTTTCAGCAGTAACCCACTTAGATGTATCATGATACCCTGGGACTAGGCAGGGTTGGGCACGATTACGGGGCTGATTGTAAGCGACCAGAATGACGGCTGAGTAGGTGCGCCATTGTCGGTTCAGGCAGACTATGGTCGTGCACGTAGTCCGGAGTTGAAAAAGTAGGCATTGGGCACCCGTAGGTTTACATTGTGCGTGCTTGATTCGTGTCGGTGGTTGGCACCATAGGACTTGATACACCCTATGGTGGACCTAGCACAGGTGACTACATTTCGTGATTGGGCTGTATGACACAGACACACGACGAGCTAGAACTTTTGGGGAGTCGATCGATTAGTAGATCGTACTGTAGGACCCCGTAACAGGTCATTTCATAATATTGGGCCAAGGGATCATTTCATGGTTAATACTTGACATGGGTTAGAATACTAGTATAGTTGGTGCAGAGAATCTTGAATATGTGATGCTAGACTTGATTTATCTTGTTATCTTAGTTATCATACCAGACTTATCATCATCCTTATGTTTACTCTCCGTTTATTCATGTCTTGTTAACTTTACTAGTTTTATATTGAAAGTCACTAGGGCTTACCAGTCTTTATGACTGACCCTTTTTCTTTCTCCCCTTTTTCTTTCGTTCCCCCCAGTTCTCAGGGAGGGAAACTCTAGCTCTTACCTTGGATTTAGCTTGCTTTCTGTCGGCTCATGTACGGTTTGGTCTTGAGCTATGCTATGGCTACACTTCTGCTATCTTTGGGGAATAATTTACTTTTGTTATCTTAAGTTTATGCTTCTTTATTTAGAACTTGATGTAATGACAAGTTGTACTTTGGATATAGAAGGTTTTGACTTTTTCTTGAAAGTAATGAGATTTGGTTTTTAATTCCTACCGCTGCTTTATTTATGTTCTGTCTTGTGATATCTCTGTGCATGTTTACCTAGATAATACTTCACCAAAACTAGTGCATTCCCTTTGTGAGTGACCCTAGCGGAGGTGGGGTGTTACAGTATTCTTGGGAAGAAACCCGTTCCGTGTTATACGGCATGGTCCCTTGATTTGCCCAACTTTCAAAATAAAGATTAATAACTATTTTAGTTCTCACACCAGTCACATGACTGACCTGGAGTTTATTGTTTTAACCTAAACTCTGGGTGCCCTTATTTTCGACACAGGCAACTAGTAGTTTTGGTTTTGCAGATTTATATTCACAGGATCCTCATTTACAGCTGGAACGATACTCGGAAAGCTCTGTAGCCGTGTATTACTTCTAGTTGTGTTTTGTATTATTTTCTGCTGCGATGTATTTAAATGTAATTTAAATCTCTGATATTTTCTATGTAATATTTATTCATACTCTGTATATTCTTGTAATCTGATAAAATTGTTGTAATATACAATGAAATGTTCTTCTGTCAGCGTTCTAATTTGCTGTGTTCTCAAAACAATCAGGCGTTTCGTACGGTCTTGGTCGGTTTGGCGACTGATTCGGATCAAGCGAAATTCTCGGTCATTATATTTGGTATCAGAGCTTTGGTTTAAAAGCTCGAGAACAAGATACATTAGAACCATATGAAAGAATTCATCAGGGATTGGATTAGTAATATCCAATAGGAATGACTCGTTAGAGATGGGATCAGTAGTATCCTAAAACGAGTGTGAAGAGTATATTTTTAAAGTGAAAATAATTTTTGTTTTGAAAATTTAAATCAATTATTCGTATTTGATTATTTATTTTGTATTGAATTTGGACAGTCCAGTATATGAAGATTTTGCGTATACGTCTGATCCACGTGTATTCGAAGTTTTAATATACTGGATAGATATAGAATCACACTCTAGTCGCTCGGACATGATTCTGATGATTGACGCATCATCATCAGAATTTATTTTCGTGTTTCGAAAGTGGGATTTCTATATATTTCCTATTGATTAGTGTGAGAAACAAAATTAAATAGGGCTTATTGTTGTGATTTGGCGTCAAAAATCTGATTTTTGGACTATATATTAAAATTATGAATTTGAAATGATAATCAACTAATTGATTGATGGTTGTGTTGTTTGATTATTGTTGGATTAATTAAAATGTTGAACATTTAGCCAAATTGTATCAAAAAGTGAATTGTATTGAAAATTTATCGCATATGCATGCATGTACATGTACTTACATTGAACAAGTCATAGCAAGGAGGCTAGAGAAGAGGAATAGAATTGTTTGCCCGACAAATAGGTACATGTTTATTGTATTTCTTTGGGTTTGGATGATTTTATGAGCCGATTGGCTAGCCGCTTGGCTTTTTCTTTTTCTTTTGGATTGAAGAAGGCTATGGGAGGCTATATGAAATATCCTGAAGTCCCCGGTGCAGGGGAGGTTATGGCGAAATTTTTCGAAAATTTTGGGTGTTAGCCAAACTTTTGAAGAATTTGAAAAGTTCTTAGAAACTGAAAATTTAAGAACTTAAGCCGTAATGAAAATAATGAAAGTTGAGTTGATTAGTTAAACAACTTTCGGCTTCGTTCCTTTTCGGGGACGAAAAGTTTTAAGTGGGGGAGATTGTAATAACCCGGAAATCCGAGCCAATTTAAAATTTTTATTTTGGCAATTTTAACGAATTTTGAATATTTAAAATGGATTATTTTAAATAAAAACGACGAAAAAATTATTTTGAATAGAATTAGAACGTATATATTTATATAGCTCGACGTTAGGATAAAAATATTTATTTCAAATTATAAAATGAATTGAAAATGGCGCGGTAGTTTGAAAATTCGATTTCAAAGTTCAAATGAAGGTACAAGATTTAATATAAACCGAATTTTAGCAAAACCAAAAATATTAGAATCTATTTGTGAATATCTTTCCAACGAATCTGGAAAATTGAAATTTCATAGCGGGAATCAAAAGTTACATCCAGTTGAAAATTCAGAATAGTCGCTATGGAATTCTGGCCCTTAAAAATGGAAATTTTGCAAACGACCTTGGTTTTCGACGAAACCACTTTTGTTGGATCCGTGATGTCAAGTTATTGCTAGGTTTCAAAATTCGTAATTTTCTGAATCAATATGTGAGCGTGGCGAAGGAAAACGTGTTTGACCAATTTCAATTGGATTTAATCGACTGGAAAATGGCCATTTTTCAAACGGTCTCGGAATTTGAGAAAATTAGTTTTGTTAGGACCGTATCATCAATACGAAGCCAGAAAATATTTTTCAAGAATTTTTAGAGTTAGTATGTGGCCCCGACAAATTGAAATACGCGTTCAAATTCAATATATAGATTTATATGTTGATTTTGACGAAAACCGATCGAAACAGTCGAATCAGCCTACGATACATACCCCAATGTTTTCGGAGTGGGGGTAATTAGCTAGGGGCAACAGACGGTGGGCCTCGTTTAGAGGTCGAATAAAAAGTCAACTTCTTGAAATTTAAAAATAATAAAATAAATATATTTATAATAACCCTCACCCCTCAGCACTCTCTCTCCCCGTTCAAACCCGAAGTAATAAAAAAAATAGAAGCGATGGGAGGGGGGATTTGCCACGGCCAGCGAGGCCACCGCGCCTCCGGCGCCGCCTCCCAGGAGGACCACCGCCCTCCTCTTCCCTCCTCCAGCTCCAAAATCGAACTCCAATCCTCCGCTCTGGCCAACCCTAGGCCAGCAATCCTCCGCCGCATACCACCACCGAAACCCGCAACCTCCCCGCCACCTCTGACACCGCGCCGACCACTAGGATACCCCCTCCGCCTGCTTCCACTCCCCCCTTGTCGGAGACTAACATCCAAACCTATAAAGGTATGTTTTTATTTTTAGGTTTGATTTTTTTTATGTTGAAAACGTATAAAAAATTAGTTTTTGCATGATAGAAACATATTCTAAAAAACCAGTTTTTATATGTATTAGGAATTATTTTGAAATCAAATTTTCTATAATAAATACATTGTTTTAAAAATATGAACAACGATAGAAAAAATATATGAAAGAGAAATGAAAAGACTTGATTTTTGAAATGATTCTAGAATTAAAAATACGATTTTTATTGTATGTAAGGATCAGATATTTATTGTAGATAAAGTTGTGATTTTTATCGTTCATGTAGTAAGATGAAAATATAGTTTTTATAAGATATTGGAAGAATAAAAATATGATTTTTATATAATGTAGATAACAAAAATATGATTTTTATATAATGTAGATAATCAAAATATTATTTTTATATAATGTAGATAATAAAAATATGATTTTTATATAATGTAGATGATAAAAATATGATTTTTTATATAATGTAGATGATAAAAATATGATTTTTATTTAATGTAGACAATAAAAATATGATTTTTATATAATGTAGATAATAAAAATATGATTTTTATATTGGTAGGGTATTAAAAATATGATTTTTAATATATAGAACATCATAATAAAAATGTGATTTTAATATGAACAGCGTAGAGAAGACTGCGTTGGCGCGTCAACCAAATCCCGACTGTTCTGAAATTCAGAAATAAAGATGGTGGAGTGGAACCCTCGGAGAGAACTCCTCACCTTTAATTTATTTCTAGTTTGAAATATATACTAGGATGCAGACGGTGCTTAACAGCACCCGACACCCGTCGTCCACAGACCATGGATGACTTGTTTGTTTGATTATTGTGTGGTGAAATTTGATTGTGTGATGGTGAATGAAATAAAATATTTTATAATGGAAAATATTTTATAGTGGAAAATATTTTATAGTTAAAAATATGATTTTTAACATATATATAAAATAAATAGTAATAAACAAATCGGACGATTTGTTTATATACACTGATTTGACTGATATTGATTGGGACGATAAATTTTACACATCGCCCAACTGCACAAATAAAATCTGTGTTTCTTGATTTGAAACCCCACATGGGTATTGGGATGATATTTGACGTACACTAATCCCGATTGTTTAGTTGTATGTCAATCGATGGGTTGACAGACTGTGTAAGCGTTAATTATTTATATTTAATGCTTAGGCAGTTGTGTGGTGCACTTTGGATGATTGTTGATTATTTATCATTGCTATTACATACATGTGTTGTACAAAATCCATATAATTAACATCATATGTTAATTGATTGGGCCTCATTCCAATTTAGAAAAAAAAATCATGTGTTGAATTGAAAATATATATTCATGTGTTGAATAGAAAATAAATTCATGTGTTGAATAAAAGCCGTGTCGATTAGATTGACGCCATTTTGACGTGAACGATATTTATATCGATTTTATTCATTTTTCAATGAATATTGAAAGTGATTTCAAAATTCGAATTAAATTGAAATGAATTGAAATTCGAATTAAATTGAAATGAATTGAAATTCGAATTAAATTGAAATCGAGTTGAAATCGATTTGAAATGAAATTAAAACGAATTTATATTGAAAAATTCAATCTTGATTTGAATTTGAAAAGGTAGTTGAAATCATTTTGAAAACGAATTTAAAATGATTTATAAAATACGTTTTAAAAGGAAATTGACGAAATATATATAATTATATATATTATATATATAGAATGGCCTGAATAGAACGCGCCGTGCCGCGACAGTTCGCGAATTTCGACCATTGACTTCGAATGGATATTACGGGAGATTCGACCGTCGGATTCTCCTAAAACCGGAACTGTTGGGTTTGTATCGAAAAGGGATTTATAACGATTATTAGAGATTTGAAATCTAACAGTTGGATTTGGAATTATGTACAAATCAAATTTGGAAAAGGTCACTGTAAGTGCAGTTCGATGGCGGTTATGGAAATCGACTGTACGTGCCTTGATAAAATTATTAAAAATAGTGATAATTTGTGTAAACTCATAAAAAATGATTTGTGAAGAATTGGGATGAAAAATTCCAAATTTGAAAAGATAAAAATAGTTTTTTATCGAAATGAACTAGTTTTGAACTAGAATAATAATTTATTTATTTTTAAATAAATAAATTGGATTTGAAAGGGTTTTAAAAGTAACCAGAAGTTTCAATAATTGGTTTGGAATGGATGTAGATCGAAATTGTCTTCGAAATATTTCGATGTCGGATTTCGTGATGATATAGATATTGTTATGGGAATTTGAAAGATATATTTATAACGTTATTTCCAATATGATATTTGTTGGTCGTAGAATTTGATATTGAATATAAGCCGATATATTTTCTGTTCAGAGCCTTGTATTTAATATCAAATGTGATTTGGGTTTGTTGTGAATGGTGTCTTCATTAACACTGTTCTTAAACCCAGTTGAGAAAAAGATTAAATCTTTTTATTTAGATTTAATGAAGTGTACCAATTAAATGGTATTTAATTGTAATTAAATTGGAATTGATTTTTGGGTTTATCGTGAACGGTGTTTTAAATAACACTTGTTCTTTAACTCGATAATTAATAGAATGTGATTTTGGGTTTATTGTGGACCATGTTTTAAATGACATTGGTTCTTTAACCCAGTTAAAGACAGGATATTGATCTCTGTGAAGATTAAAACTAATGGGGTTTTAATGAATCTTTATTTAGATTGAAATGGTCGAGAATGGAGTATCACCAGTTTTGCTCCAGGCGATAGTTAAATCTTTAATTAGATTTGAATGTGAGATGGTAATTGAATTTACCGATAACACCATGGTGTTAGATATGAAGTATTACCAGTTTTACTTCATGGGATGAATAGGTTGGGATTGGGAAATAAAATAAATGATTACTTCGGTGTGGTTCGCTAATCCCGACTAGTTTGAATTGATATTCAAAAGAAGATTAAAGAATAAATTTAAAGAATTTATCTTTGATAAAATTAATGGGAACCTTTCCCAAAGTATAAGAATATTTGAATAAAAGAATATTCTGAATTGGAATGAGGCGTATGGTGTGTTTGTGTAACACTTGCTTATTACATATGCGAGTTATTCAGAAAGACCGGGTTTATCCCTTTCTGAATAACTGATTCGACGTGGTGTCGAGGATGAAGACGGTGGTCGAAGACCGGAGGTATTCACATCGTCTGGGTGATTACTGATGATCTTGATTGGATTGTACACCCAGGAGGAGGGAATCAGTCGATGATCATCCAGACGTACTTGGTGATCGATGGATGTGCGAGGTACAAGGTGCCTCCGGTTTCGTTCAGACCCTGAACGGACTTGTAAATGGAATGTGTGCCTGACATTGGATTTTATTCTGTTTGATTGATTTCTATTAAATATATATCTGTTTGGCGGCAGAGAATTTATTCTCTTGTTTAACGCCCTTCTCTGAGACGTACGAGCTCAGGGGTTATATATTGATGGATATCAATCGCATCGAGTGAATTGCATGTGTGGCATGCCTAAGTGGCAATTGATCAAGGCTTCTGTTGAAAAGCAAAGTCTTGTGGTTGATGATCAAAGCACGGCCAGTGTGGCATAGCTTTGTGTAGCTTTGATTCGCGAGCCTCACACCCCGGTTGTGAACCAAAAACGGGAGAGGACATCAGGGAGGGCATGCGTTTCTTTCTAGCTAAAGGTGGTGGCAGTGCTTAAAATGGCTGACATTTATATTATTTTCACATGTGTTCTTGTTGTTGTTGCGAGGCGGCTCGGTTTGATCGGACGATCTGGGTCTAATGGAGTCATTCGTTGGCTCATTTACGCCCCAAAGGGCGGGGAAACGCAGTGTTCAGGCATTTTAATCCACATCGTTGGACCGACCCTGATGATCCAAGGGACGATGCGTTCTATTCCTGAGGCTCGGGCTATCAGTCTCGAATCGGTGGAGGACGATCCCTTGCCTCGGTTCACAGATGGAAAACCGCACACGGGTATTGGGACATTAGAAATAATTCAAAATGAATTATAATTAGTTAAATTTATTAACCAATGATTTATGTATGTAAATTGTTATTGTTTGAAAACCGCACATGGGTATTGGGATGACATTTGTCATACACTAGTCCCAATATTTAGTTGTATGTCAACCGATGAGTTGACAGTCTGTGATGAGCATTATTTATTTATTTTAATGCTCACACAGTTATAAATTTCACTCTAGATGTGAATGGATTGTTAATTGATTATTTCTCATTATTATTGTAACAACCTAGAAAATCTGAACCAGTTTGAAAATTTTAATTTGGCTATTTTAGTGAATTTTAGATATTTAAAATAAAATATTTTAAATAATAACGACAAAAAGTAAGTTTGAATCAATGTTTGAAAATGAATATAATTATTTCTAATTATAAACAAGGCCTGAAATGGCACGATAGTTTCAAAATCTGAATTCAAACTTTGACTGACTGTGCCGGGTGCAAAATAAAACGGATTTTAGTGAAACCAAAAATATTTAAATCTGTTATTGAATATCTTTCTAACGAATCAGAAAAATTGAAGTTTTGTAGCGGGAAGCAAAAGTTATGTCCAAATGAATTTTCAGAAAGGTCGCTATAGAGTTTATATAGCCCGTGAAAATGGCCATTTTGCAAATGACCTCAGAATTCGACGAAACCACTTTTGTTGGATCCAGGATATCAAATTATTGTTAGGTTTCAAATTTCATAACTATAGAAGCTAGTATGTGAGCGTGGCAAAGGAAAATGTGTTTGGTCGATTTCTATTAAGTTGTATCGACCAGAAAAGGGCCATTTTTCAAATGGTCTCAGAATTCGATGAAACTAGTTTTGTTGGAACTATATCATCAAAACATAGCGAGATTTATTTTTTTTGAATTTTTAGAATCAGTATGTGGCCCCGGCAAATTGAAATGCACGGTCAAATCAAATATTGAATGTTTTATATTTTATTTGAAGAAAAAATGACTGAAACAGTCGAATGGGCCTACGAAACATATCCCATTGTGTTCGGAATAGGGTATTTAGCTTGGGACAACAGTCGTTGGGTTTGGATTGGAGTTCGTGTGAGGCAAGGGGCATTCTTGGGTTTTTAAAAATCTATAAATAAATAAAAAAAATCCTATTGGTTAGCACAGTCTCTCTCCCCGATAAAACCCTCTGACCGACGACGATAAAGGCTTCACCGCTTCCCTCCTCCATAACTCCTCAACCACGCCACGCAACCGATCGGTCCTTTAAAAGTTTTTGAAGAGCTCTCCATCCTCTTCAAATCCATGTAAGTTGCTCCTCCCCTCGTTGCGCCATCGCAGAGAACGAAGCCCCCAAAGTGGCCAACTTCAGACCGCCGCCGCCTAGCCCAGACGACGTCGAGCTGCACCCCCTACCTCGATAGCTGCGCCTCCCGACCCTCTTCGACACCGTATAGCCTGATCTGAACGAAGTACAACGGATTAGTGGTAAAATCAAAACCTAGGTTTGAACAGATTTTGAAAGGTACGACCTATTTTATATTAAACTATTTAGTAGCACTTTAAAGCGCTACGGTTTATGATTTCACTGTAAAAATCATATCTTTTTCGTTTGTTGACGAAATTCAGTGAAACAAGAGTCAGTGGACTCATGTGGACGCCTTCTACATTCTAGAAGAGACCGCATATTTTTCTGAGCCTTCTGCTATTTTTGGTGGAGTGGAACCCAATGTGAGATTTCTGAATTATAAACGATATGGAAAACGATGATGTATAAATTACATAGTCGATGTATGAGTTATATAAGCATTGTACACCTCATGTATAAGCGTTATATAAGTTGTACGTTCGATGTATAAGTTATATATGCATTGTAAAAAATTATATATATGTTGAAGTGAAGTGAAATATACTTATATAAAAATATATATATACACGCCCCTCGTCCACAAACCATGGACGATATTTATTGGTTGTGATTGGTGTGAAAATTGGTTGATAGCGAATGGTTGATTAGAATAGTTTGTGGTTGAAATTGATTGATTGTGGTTGAAAAATACCAGTTTGTGGTTGAGAATTATTTGGTTGAAACCACATAGGATTAGTTTGTGGAAAAGAAAAAAAATAAACATGCCGCCTGCGTGTGAACTAGATGCATGAAATCCCCATTGTCAAAAGCTGCGAGCTTTAAGGTGGAGCGAGGAGCTATACTAGGGACGGTCCCGGTTTTAACTACCCTACCGTTATGCTGCCGAAATTTTCAATAATATTCATGTGTTAGAATTATTTTCAGGTGTTGAAACTAAATACGTGTGTTGAATAGAAATTCATGTGTTGAATAGAAATTCATGTGTTGAACGACATTCATGTTTTGAAATAAATTGTTTTATAATAAAAATCATATTTTTATCATCTATATGAACTATGTAAAATTGTCATGTTTTGAAATAAATTGTTTTATAATAAAAATCATATTTTTATCATCTATATGAACTATATAAAATTGTCGAGTTTTGAAATAAATTGTTTTATAATAAAAATCATATTTTTATCATCTATATGAACTATATAAAATAGTCGTGTTTTGAAATAAATTGTTTTATAATTAAAATCATATTTTTATCATCTATATGAACTATATAAAATAGTCATGTTTTGAAATAAATTATTTAATAATAAAAATCATATTTTTATCATCTATATGAACTATATAAAGTGGTCGTGTTTTGAAATAAATTGTTTTACAATAAAAATCACATTTTCATTATAAACATGAATTGTTAAAAATAGTGAAGTGTTGAAATAAATGTTTGTTGGAAAAAAAATATAATTTTTATCAAATGTATGAAAAGAATATGGTTTTGAAATCAAAGAATAGATTACATTTATATATATATAAATATAATCAAAATAAACCGAATAACGATGCTGCAGTTCGTGTTTTGAAACCGTGATTTCAAATGATTAGTGCGGGAGATCCGACCATCGGATTTTCCTGAAACCGAAACCGTTAGGTTCGCTTTCGAAATATCTTTCCAACGACACCAACTTTGTGAAAATCCAACGGTTGGATTGTCTGGAATGTTTAATTCAAATCTGAAGAAGAACAGCGCCAGAATTGATTATATTTAAATATATTTAAATATAATTAAATTAAATCGAATAACGACGCTGCAGTTCGTATTTTGAAATCGAAACTTCAAACGAGTGTACCGGGAGATCTGACCGTCGGATTTTCCCAAAACTGAAACCATTGGATTCGTTTTGAAAAGATCATTCTAATGATATAAAATTTGTGAAGATCCAATGGTTAGATTTTCAGAAATGTGTAAATCAAATCTGAAGAAAAACAGCGCTACGGCCGCATTATGGCCTGAAGCGTCGTTTGAATAAATTGGCTATTTTTAAATAAATAAAATTAGCAATAAATCGTTATAAAATATTATAAACGATATGGAATGGAAATAAACCGAATTTACCCGGTTTATTGGATATTTGATGGTTAAATGTGAAGTTTATAAACTAACTGAAGGTTAGCTAAGTCGGATGGTTTCCTGGGTTTTGATCTGATGTTGGTTTCGGCCTTCGGGGTTAATGCTTGGGAAATCGTTCTCTTACTAATTTACAGTTAGTGAATGATGAATTGGAATGAGGCGTATGTTGTGTTTGTGTAGCACTTGTTTATTATATATGCGAGTTGCTCAGAAAGACCGGGTTTATCCCATTCTGAATAACTGAATCGACGATAAGAAGTCGATGATGAAGACGGTGGTTGAAGGCCGGAGATCTTCACCTCGGTTGGATGGTAACTAATGTCATGATTGGGAGGTATCCCGAAATATGGATAATAAGTGGTGATCATCCAGACGTACGTGGAGATCGATGGATATGCGAGGTATGTGGTGCCTCCGGTTTTGTTCAGACCCAGAACGGACATGTAAATGGACTGTGTGTTTGACATTGGAATCATTCTGTGTGATTGATAGCCATCAGTTGCATGGTGTGAATTGCCTAAGTGGCATGCTAAGATGCAGTGATCAAGGCTTCTGTTGAAAAGCAAAGTCTTATGGTTGATGATCAAAGCATGGCCTGTGTGGCATAGCTTTGTGTATAACGTGAATTCGGGAGCCTCACACCCCAGTATGAACCAGAAACAGGAGGGAACCTCATGGAGGACATGCGTTTCTTTCTAGATAGAGGTGGTGTCAGTGCTTAAACTAGCTGACATATATATTATTTTCACATGTGTGGTTGTTGCTGTTGCGAGGCGCCTCGGATATATCTGTCGATCCGGGACCGACGGAGTCATTCGTTGGCTCATTTACGCACCAAAGTGCGGGGAAACGCAGTGTTCAGGCATTTTAATCCACACCGGTGGACCGGCCCTGACGATCCAAGGGCCCACCTGAGTCTGAGTCCTGAGGCTCGGGCTAGAGAGTCTCGAAGTCAGTAAGGACTATCTTTTGCCTTGGTTCATGACGGAAATCCAATTTCCAAATACGTGACTTCGGTTTTGATTGTATACCTATATATAGTGACATGATACATGGTACCCATGCCGTTATAAGGTAAAACTCTATCCTTCGGTTTGCGTTGTGAAACATATAAACACTAGTAATAATATCAAATGCTTTTGTTTTATTCGTATCAAGCATATTTTGGCCATTATAAGGTAAAACTCTATCCTTCGGTTTGCGTTGCATTGTGTGATGGGAACTGAGTCTTATAATGGCTTCATTTTTATAGAAAGCACTGCGATGTTTAAAAGAATTACTTGTTGTAAAGCACTGGCAATCCAATGGAGTAAACCCGTTGCGCGAAAGTGGCGTGGTCCTGTGATTAGCCATATTATAAATGTGTTAAGTAGATTTCTCATACCAGTCCCATGACTGACTCGTAGTTTGTTTCACTTGCAAACTCGGGTGCCCCTTATTTCTTCACGGGCAGCCTTGTCTTTAGGTTTTAGCAGGCTCTTTCTGGGTAGCTGGACCTGAAGATGGATTCTACCATTTATCTCTTTTTATGCTGTTCAGCTCGTATTGAACATATTATGTTTGTTTTCCGCTGTAGACATTTATGTATAGCTGAACTGTATTTGTACTAAGTATGATCCTGTATAATGTGTAACTCTAATATTGTTATTTATCCAGTGTATTCTATTGTACATTATATGGTGCATTTATTTATTTCTGTTCTGCTATTATCTGTTTATGTGTTATATTCCAAAGATTACCCTTGCCACCGTCGTACGGGGTTTTAGGGTCGTCATAACATGGCATCAGAGCTTTGGTTAAGCTTAGTGTTGGAATATAACATATTAACGAACTCGTCAGAAATAGAACCAGTAGTGTTCTAGGACGAATAACTCATTACAGATAGGGTCAGTAATATCCTAGTATGAGTATAGCAGAATGAAGTACACCCCGATAGACACATTTACATTCAAGTATATGTTTCTATGTTTTAAAAATATCTTTTCTGTTGACCTAACATTTGATTTGCTATTTGCAGAAGTACTAGAAAATGAGTGCCAGAAACAGAAGGAATGTAGGACCAGATATTGAGGCTCTATTAATTAAGTATCGAAATATGGGTGGAATATCGTTCTCAGGCGAAGAATCTATTATGAAAACACAAGCTTGGATTCATTCTGCTGAGAAAATCTTTGACGGTTTAAAGCTGAGAGATGACCAGAAAAGATTACTAGCATCTTGGGCACTTAAAGACGAAGCTTTGTTCTGGTGGGATTCGATTATTGAGGATAATCCAGAAGATAATATTACCTGGGATAGATTTAAAGTGATTTTCCTAGAAAAATTTACTCCTCCTGAAGCAACTGAGCGGTTATGTGATGAATTCTCTTATCTGATACAAGGAGATATGACCATCCTAGAATATCATAAGAAATTCAACAAACTTTCTCATTTTCCCCCTCATCTAATTCAAGATCCAAAGAGGAAAAATTTGAGGTTTATTCATGGCCTGCAAAGAAAATACCAGAATAGTGTAATGAGGAATGCGAAGCTTCCTTTCTGTGAAATGATATAAATGGCTTACCAGTATCAGGATCTCGACAAGAAAGGTATGTTGTGCTACGAAGAGGAAGTCTATTCTTGTAATAAAGGGGAGTCTGAAACTGATAATCCTGAAGTCAATACGATGTCTGAGGTCAGTAAGAAGCCCAGTGCCAAGAGGAGAAGGGCTAAATCTGAGAAGGAACCAATAGCAACAGCTGTATGCAATAACTGCAATAGGCAAGGACATTTCTCGATAAGTTGCAGATCTCTAAAGAAACAAATATATGATGGATCTAAATCTGGTAAGAAGTTACAAGAGAAAAGAGGATGCCATAAGTGCCACCAGGCCAGTCATATTGCGAAAAATTGCCAGCTATCACAGAAATCTGAAGCAGTACATGTAAATGAAGTGGCAGAAGTGCCTACATCTTCTACTAGTCGAGAAAGGCCAAATGTTTTAAAAGGCATGCTTACTGTCAAAGATATTCCAGTTAAGGTAGTGTTTGATACAGGCGTGTCACGAAGCTTTGTTGCAAAGAATGCGGTTAAGAAACTGGATTTGAATATGAAGAAGCTCAAAGAACCAATGACCGTCCATAATCCGGTTGGGGATTCCCTTGATCTCAGTTTGGTTTGTGGGGTGCCAGTTTCTTTTTCTCGTTATCGGTTCCTTACCATCGCGGTCGTCATGAATTTTATAGAGTTTGATCTTATCTTGGGGTTAGACTGGTTGACCAAATATGAAGCTGAGGTTAAATGCGCCGACAGAGTCGTTAAGGCGAAGATTAAATCAGGTGATTATATAACCATTCCCTGTGAAGGTCAGAATTATGATAGAAAAGACTTCTGGGCAGCTTTGGATGTTTCTCCTGCTCAAACAGAAAATATCCCTGTAGTCACGGAGAATATACAGGACCTCATAAAAGATACTCCTGGCATCAAGAATTATGCAGATGTATTCCAAGAAGTTGTTAGCTTACCTCCGTAGAGAGAAAATTGATTTCAAGATCGCTTTAATTCCGAACGCAAGGCCAATAGTGCTCGCTATTCGGAGAATGGCTCTGAAGGAGAAAGAAGAACTAGATAATCAAACTCGGCAACTGGTATGGAAGGGTCTGATCAGGCCTAGTTTCTCTGATTGGGGAGCAGCAGTGGTGTTTGTCCCAATGTCTGACGGTACTCTGCGACTATGTGTGGATTATCGTGACTTGAATAAGCAGACAATAAAGAATAAATATCCATTGCCGTGAATCGATGATTTATTGGATCGTCTGAATGGAGCACAAGTATTTTCAAGGATGGACCTAGCTACAGGTTTCCATCAGCTTCGTATTGCCGAAGAGTGTGTTCCTATAACAGCATTCAGAGGTCCAGACTTATTTTATGAGTGGTTAGTAATGTCGTTCGGCTTATGTAACGCTCTAGCTCACTTCGTCGATTTGATGAATCGAGTGTTCAAAGGAGTCTTGAATAAGTTTATTCTGGTTTTTATTGACGATATTCTAATCTTCTCTAAGTCAAAAGCTGAACATGAAAAACATTTGGAACAAGTTCTAGAAATTCTGAGAAAGAATGTATTGAAAGCTAAACTTTCCAAATGTATATTCTGGCAAGATGAAGTAAAGTTTCTTGGCCACGACGTATCAAAAGAGGGAATTGCTGTGGATCCAAGTAAAGTCACCACTATTCAAAATTGGAAGCAGCCTAGTACTCCCACAGAAGTCCAAAGTTTTCTTGGATTGGCTAGTTATTACCGGAAGTTCGTTAAAGATTTTTCGAAGGTATCTAGTCACTTAACAAAACTTACAAAGAAGCACGCAAAATTCAAGTGGACTCGAGAATGTGAGGAGACTTTTCAAAAGCTGAAATTAAGGTTAACAACTGCTCAAGTGTTAACCATTATTGATGGCAATCAAGACTTGAAAGTCCGGACAGATGCATCTAGAGAAGGTCTTGGTGCAGTATTAATGCAAAGAGGCCAGGTTGTTGCTTATGCTAGCCGTAAACTGAAACCACATGAAAAGAATTACGTTACTCATGATCTTGAGTTATTAGCTATCGTATTTGCTTTGAAAATCTAGAGGCATTATCTTTTAGGTGAGAAATTCGAACTGTATACAGACCATAAATCTCTAAAGTATCTGTTCACCCAGAAAGACTTGAATTTGAGGCAGCAACGTTGGCTAGAGTTCCTGGCAGCATACGATTTTGAGATTCTGTACACTCCATGGAAAGCCAATGTCGTGGCCGATGCGCTAAGTCGAAAGAATGCAATAATCGCCAGCTTTATGATTATGACTTCCTTGATTGATAAAATACCTGCTCTTCAGAAGGATGATCACTTCATTCAGAGGATCAGAGAAAGAATACATAAAGGTGAACACTTTAGTTTCCAGACTAAGGGATTCTAAGGCTAAAGGGTCGAATTTATGTTCCTAACATTTCTGAGCTCAGAAAGGAAGTGCTGGATGAATGCCACAAGTCAAAACTTAGTATCCATCCAGGAGTGAGAAAAATGTATGATGATATCAAACGCACTTTCTGGTGGAGGTCGATGAAGAGAGATTTCTTTATATGTTAGCCGATGCTCTACTTGCCAACTAGTCAAAAGCGACCAACAGAAACTTGCTGGATTGTTGTAACCGCTGGACGTTCCAGGTTGAAAGTGGGAAAATATTTCCATGGACTTCATAGAGGGTTTGCCCAGAACCAGGAAAGGAAATGACAGTATTTGGGTGATCGTAGATCGCTTCACGAAGACCGCCCATTCCATACCTGTCAGATCAAACAGAACTGCTCAGAGTCTGGCACAGACATATTTCAAGGAAATTGTTAGGCTACAGGGAGTGCCGAACAGTATAGTTAGTGATAGTTCTCCACCACACCCCCACCTAGCACTGCCACGCCTCCTTCTTCCTCCTCTCCTCCTCCTCCTCTTCCTCCTCTCCTCCCTCTCCTCCTCTTTCTCTCTTCCAATTTCAAATCCCTAAACCCCAAATTGCAAACCACCACCACCGTGGGCCCCTCCAGTGCCACCACTAGCACCCTTCCTCTGCCCAGTCAGGCCTGCGCCGCCGCCCCTCAGCCCTCAGCTCCGGCCATGGGCCCCACCACGTCAAAAATCACATTTTTCACAAAATCCCGTTTTTGCAAATAACACCCTGAGCTTCCACAACCAATAACTCCCAAACGGTGCAATTCTGGCCAAAACTCCATAGTACCAAATTCGAAGAGCACGATTTTCTCTTCGATTTGGTATATAATAGTCCTATTTTGGATTGTGGAGCTGTCGGGAAAATGCGTCCAAAGTCTGTTGTCCAAACACTGTTAAAAGACTGACTTTTCGCGATTTCCGGCGAAATGGCACATTTTCGGAAGGAAGCGAAAGTTGTCCGGAATGACGCGTTTAAGCTATTAAAGCTCGTTTGCAAATTCTAGAACCAGAACAACAAATCCAGGTGTTAGAAAAAATGTGAGTTTTCTCCGCTTTAAAGCTTCTATGGGTTTTAACGTATGAAGTATGTAAAAATATAATTTTTATACTTATAGGGAATTAAAAATATGATTTTTGTATTATAGTAATATTAAAAATATGATTTTTATAATATATTAGACAATAAAAATTGATCTTTATATATGTAGTAGATATGTTAAAGTACGATTTTTATTTATGAAGTGACGATATAAAAATGTGATTTTTATTATATGTGTATAAAATTAAAAATATGATTTTTATCATTGAAATGGCAATGTAAAAAGGTGATTTTTATATATTCATTAGCGATAGAAAGATTTGATTTTTATCCATGTAGCATTGTTATAAAAATATAAAATTATTTTTAAAAAAGGTAAAAATATAATTTTTAGCCTATGTAGGTTATTTAGAAAATAATCATACAAAGAAATAATTATTGATTGGTTAAAAATATAATTTTTAACATAGGTATACTACGTAGATTGACAATCAAAGCACGGCGGAGTGGAACCCAAAGGTGAGGACTTCTCACTTTTATTTTATTTTCTAGTTAAAATATATATTAGGATGCAGACGGTGCTTAGCAGCACCCGACACCCGTCGTCCACAGACCATGGATGACTTGTTTGTTTGATTTTGTTGTGAAAATGGATTGTGTGATGTGGAATGGAATAAAATATTTTATAGTTAAAAATATAATTTTTAACGTGTATATAAAATAAATATTTATAAACATATCGGAAGATTTGTTTATGTACACACCTTTGACTGATATTGATTGGGACGATAAATTTTATACATCGCCCAACTGCACAAATAAAACATGTGTTTGATTGTTTGAAACCCCACATGGGTATTGGGATGATATATGATATACACTAATCCCAATAATTAGTTGAATGCCGATCGATTAATTGACAGGCTGTTGTAAGCGTTAAATATTTATATTTGATGCTTATGCAGTGTAGAATGCACTTTGGATGATGGTTGACTGTGTTTGATTGTTGTAGTGTACGTGTGTGTATGAAATCCATATAAATCAAATTATATGATATTTGACTATGTATGATTCCAGTTCAGAAAATAATTAATATTTTAAAATAACGATTATTTTAAAATAATGAATATTTTAAATTAATATTCAGTAAAGGATCAAAATATGATTTTGATGTCCGATTTGGGGTGGACACGAATATATTTAAATATATATAGCCGAGTTGATTAGATTAACGCCATTTTGACGTGAACGATATTTATATCGATTTTATTCATTTATATAATGAATAACAAAAAGGAATTGATTTCAAAATACAATGTTTTGAAAATACTATCATTTATATATCGATGATATGGAATATTCAATTTTGATTAGAAATTGAATATGAAGTTGAAATCGTTTTGAAAACGAATTTAAAACGATTTATAAATTACGTTTTAAATGGAAATCGACGATATATATATATATATATATATATATATATATATATATATATATATATATATATATATATATAACGGCCTAAGCGCGCCGCGCCGCGGCAATTCGCGAATTTCAACCATTTACTTCAAACGGACATTACGGGAGATCCGACCTTCGGATTCTCCTAAAACCGGAACCGTTGGGTTCGTATTGAAAAGAGCTTTCTAACAAATATGAGAAATTAGAAATCTAACAGTTGGATTTGGAATTACGTCCATATCAAATTTGGAAAAGGTTGCTGTAAGTACAGTTCGATGGTCGTTTATGGAAATCAATTATACGGGCCTTGATAAGATTATTAAAAATATCAATAATTAGTGTAATATCATAATAAATGATTTGGAAAGAATTGGGATGAAAAATTCCATATTTGAAAAGATAAAAATATATTTTTATCGAAATGAACTAGTTATGAACTAGAAATAATATATTTATTTTTAGAAATAAATAAATTGGATTTGAAGTGGTTTTAAAAATAACCTGAATTTCCAATATATGAATTGGAATGGATTTGAATCGAAATTTTCATCGGAATATTTCGATGTTGGATTCAGGATTATACGGATATTGTGGAGGAATTTGGAAGATATATATCGTTATTCCAATACGATATTTGTTGATTTCAGACTCTGATATTGAATATTAGCCGATATATTTTCTTTCAGAGCCTTGTATTTAATATCAAATGGGCTTTGGGTTTGTCGTGAATGGTGGCTTCATTAACACTATTCTTAAACCTAGTTGAGGAAAAGATTAAATCTTTTTTATTTAGATTTAATGCAGTATACCAATTAATTAATATATTTAATTGGAATTGAATTAAAAATTGTTTTTCGGGTTTATTGTGAATAGTGTTTTAAATAACACTCGTTCTTTAACCCGATTATGAATAGAATGTGAATTGGGTTTATTGTGAACTGTGTTTTTAATGACATTCATTCTTTAACCCGATTTACAGTGAAATATGATTTTGGAATTTATAAATCTTTTTATAAAAATTTAAAGGAATTTTCCAAAGTAACATTTTCCTGTTTAATATATTTAATTGAAATTGAATGGAATTCGATTTGATAATAATTGAAATGAAATTCTGTGGGGGAAGACTGTTAATACATATGGACTTTAAAGGCTTTGCCGTTATTCCATTTATATTATTAGTCGAATACGGAAATTGATATCGATTATATATTGATTTGTTTTTCCGTGAAGGTTCCATAATTAATGGAATGCGATTTGGGTTTATCGTGAACTGTATTTTAAATGACATTAGTTCTTTAACCCAGTAAAAGACAGGATTGCCTAACTATCGTTGTATTTCGAACTGTATGATTGATCTCTGCTTAATATATATATTTTTGGCGGTGGAGAATTTATTCTCTTGCTTAACGCCCTTCTCTGAGATGTATGAGCTTAAAGGTTATATATCGGTAGAAATCAATAGTATGGTGTAGATTGTCGATGCGACATGTTTGTGTTTCCAAAGTTAAATAATCATTAATATTGATTTTTGGGAAGATTAAAACTAAGTGGAGTTTTAATGAATCGTTAATTAGATTGAAAGGTGGATTGATAATTTAAATTATCAAATTTGAAAAATGATCGAGAGTGGAGTATCTCCAGTTTTGCTACTAGCGATAGTTAAATCTTTAATTAGATTTGATCGGAAAATGGTAATTAAATTCACCGATAACATTGTGGTGTTAGTTATGGGGTAATAATAGTTCTTCTCCATGGGATGAATAGGTTGGGATTGGGAAATAAAATAAATGATTACTTCGGTATGGTTCGTTAATCCCGACTAGTTTGGAAAACCGTAATATGGTTTGAAATGATATCCAAAGGAAGATTAAAGAATAAATTTTAAAGAATTTATCTTTTATAAAATTAATGGGAACAAATCCCTAAAGATGTGAATATTTAAATAAAAGAATATTCAGAATTGGATTGAGGCATATGTTGTGTTTTTAGCACTTGTTTATTATGTACGCGAGTTATTCGGAAAGACCGGGTCTATCCCATTCTGAATAACCGATTCGACGATAAGTTGAAGATGAAGAAGGTGGTTGAAGACCGGAGGTCTTCACATCATTTGAACGATTACTGGTGATCTTGATTGGGTTGTGCACCCAAGATGAGGGAAATAGTTGGTGATCTTCTAGACATATTTGGAGATCAATGGATATGCGAGGTATAAGGTGCCTCCGGTTTCGTTCAGACCCAGAACAGACTTGTAAATGGATCGTGTGTATGACATTGGATTTTATTCCGTGTTGATTGATTCCTATTAAATATATATCTGTTTGGCGATGGAGAATTTATTCTCTTGCTTAATGCCCTTCTCTGAGACGTACGAGCTCAGACGTTATATATCGATAGATATCAGTCGCATGGCATGAATTGCATGTGTGGCATGCTGAGATGCAACGATCAAGGCTTCTGTTGAAAAGCAGAGTCTTGTGGTTGATGATCAAAGAACGGCTTTAATACAGCGTAGCTTTGTGTATAGCGTTAATTCGCGAGCCTCACACCCCGGTGTGAACCAAAAACAGGAAAGGACCTCAGGGAAATGGACATATGCTGGTTTCTGGCTAGGAGGGGTGTTAGCGTTTTACAAGCCCTGGCATTTTACTCATGTGGATGTTGCTTATTATTACTTGATGGATAGAGAGGTGCCTTAGATATATCGGCTCTGCGGGGTCGATGGATGGTATGGACTTTATACAGACCCATTATGGTGCCCCATAGGGAAGACTAGCATATAGTTTATGGTATTGCCAATCATCGACGGATGACCGGCCCTGATGATCCGGGTGCAGTTGCGACTGAGACCTGAGGCACGGGCTAGAGTGTCTCGAATTAGCACAGGATATTCCCTTTGCCTTGATTGACAGATGGAATCCAACTTCCAATACGTGACATTTCAGCTTTGATTGTAGAGCCTAGTATTGGCGACATGATAGATGGTACCCATGCTGCCTATGATTGATACATTTATATTTGAAGTTGTTTTCATACACTTTACACTATAATAGTACCAAAATGATTTGTTTTAAACGTACCAAGCATGTTTGGCTATTATAAGGGAAAACCCTATCCTCCGGCTTGCGTTGCATTATGTGATGGGACCTGGGTCTTATAATAGCTTCATTTTTCCAAAAAGCATTGCGCTGTTTTGTTTATGCACTAGTATTCTTGGGAGGAGACCAATTCCGTGTTATACGGCGTGGTCCCTTGAGTTACTCTCTTTAAAAGTAAGGTTTTAAATAACTGTTTTAGTTCTCACACCAGTCACATGACTGACCTGGAGTTTATTGTTTTAACCTAAACTCTGGGTGCCCCTATTTTCGACACGGGTAGCTAGTAGTTTTGGTTTTGTAGATTTATATTCACAGGATCTTGGTATACAGCTGGAACGATATTCCGTTATCTCTGTATCCGTATACCTCCTTCAGTTTTGTTTTGTATTATTTTTCTGCTGCTATGCAATGTAATTTAAATCTCTGATATTTCTCTGATGTATAATATTTATTCATACTCTGTATATTCTTGTATTCTGATGGAATTGTTGTAATTAGCAATGAAATGTTCTTCTGTTTGTGTTCTGGTTCGTCTTGTCCTCAACTCAATCCGTGCTTTCCTTCACGGGGAAGTTCATGTCGTTTCAGCTGGTATCAAAGCACGACGGAGTGGAACCCACGGTGAGAACTCCTCACTATAATTTTCTTTATACAGTTATTTATTATGTATCTGCATATATGAACTGTTACCCGTCGTCCACGGATCATGGACGACTTGTTTGTTTGATTATGTTGTGCAAATTGATTGTGATTGTATATATGAAGTAAATGAAATATTCATATGTTGAATAAATTGTTTGAACAATAAAATTCACACTTTTATCGTATATATGAAGTAAATGAAACATTCATATGTTGAATAAATTGTTTGAACGATAAAATTCACATTTTATCGTATATATGAAGTAAATAAAACAATCATATGTTGAATAAATTGTTTGAACAATAAAAATAACATTTTTATTGTACGTATGAAGTATATGAAATATTCATGCTTGAAATAAATTCTATGAATGATAAAAATAACATTTTTATCATGTATGTGAAGTATTAAAAATAGTCATACGTTGAAATAAAATAGTCTCACCTTGAAATAAATATTAGTTCGCTAAAATTATCATTTTTAGTGTATATATGGTATATATATAATTGTCATACGATGGAAATATTATTAGTTCGCTAATAATATTAATTTTTGCTTATATATGGGATGTGTGAAATTATATATGTGTTGAATGAATATATAAAAGCGTTATATGAAAATGTACATATAGGCGTTGTATGAAAACATACATATACAATATATTGAACAGGTCATAGCAAGGAGGCTAAAGAAGAGGAATAAAATTGTATACCCGACAAATAGGTACATATTTATTGTTTTGTTTGGATTGGAGAGGCCTGTATGGTGATTTCGGGATTTTCCCGGTGCTCCCGTACAGGGGAGGTTATGGCGAAATTTTTCGAAAATTTAGGGTGTTAGCCAAATCTTTGAAAAATTAGAAAGCTCTTAGAAACTGAAAAGTTGAAGAACTTGAGCCAGAATAGAAATTGAAATCGTTTTCAAACAATTTATAAAATAAGTTTTAAAATGGAAATCGATGAAATATATATAATATATATTATATGGCCTGAATAGAACAAGCCGCGCAACGACCGTTCGCGAATTTCGACCATTGACTTCCAATTGACGTCACGGGAGATCCGACCGTCGGATTCTCCTAAAATCGGAACCATTGGGTTCGTATCGAAAAGAGATTTCCAACGAGTATTAGAGATTTGAAATCTAACGGTTGGATTTGGAATTATGTCCAAATCAAATTTGAAAAAGGCCGTTGTTAGTGTAGTTCGATGGCCATTTATGGAAATCGACTGTACGGGCCTTGATAAAATTATTAAAAATATCAATAATTTTTGTAAAATCAAAATAAATGATTTGAAAAGAATTGGGATGAAAAATTCCATGTTTTTAAAGATAAAAATACATTTTTATCGAAATGAACTAGTTATTAACTCGAATTATAATCCATTTATTTTTAAATAAATAAATTGGATTGAGAAATGGTTTTAAATAACCAGAAATTTCCAACGAATAAATTGGAATGGTTTGGAATGGAAATAATCTTCGGAATATTTTGATATTGGATTCCGTGATTATACAGATATTGTGATGGGAATTTGAAAGATATCGATATCATTATTCCCGATATGATGTATGTTGGTTTCAGGATTTGATGTTGAATATAAATCGATACTATCTCTATTCAAAACCTTATATTTAATGTCAAATTGGATTGATCGATTGATTAGATTGTGCTCGACTAGTTTATGAGCAAATATGCTTTTACATTTAGCATTGGGTTGGGTAGAAATATCCGTGTGCTAACACCTTGTGGAAAACTTCACGATTTGACTATAAGGTGTTTAGCAATATTGTTTATTTCAAACTTTAATGAATGATTTTGAAATGATGTTATTCTTAAGTGAAAAGAAATATATTCCCGATTTTGGATAGGGAATGTTTTATAAAAATGTTTTATAAAACAGAAAGGATTTCGAGGCCTAAACCCGATGATTTCTAAAATAATTTAGAATTGTATTATGTTTTACATTGTGGTTCATCGCATATTCGATTAGTTGCTATTGATAAAATATCTGTTTGGTGGTGGAGAATTTATTCTCTTGCTTAACACCCTTCTTTGAGACGTACGAGCTCAAAGGTTATGTGATTAATAGTGACTGATCATATGTGTGAATTACTGATGTGAAGTACTATAGTTTGAAAGTACTTGTAATTATTATGTTGTGAAATGATTTTCCCCACTTTGGGATATAAAAATGATTTAATGTGTGGCTAAAGATTCTGGTAACCTGGACGTGTAAAAGTATGGGTGAGATGGACGGTGTATGCTTCCATGCGTGGGAGGTGCATCGTCGATGTAGCCTGCACCATAGTGGGAGGTGCACATATATATATGTATCGAGTTGCTTAGGTGTGTGCCCTTTGCCTTATCTAGGGGAGCCCGATATTTGGTTGCATACTTATTTGTATGCATTGTTATGATTTGGAATTCATATTTCCAAATTGTAACGACCCGCATTTTTCAACGATATAATTAATTTATTTAATTATTTAAATAATGGTTTGGTTATTTAAAATGACCAGAATTAAATAATATTGGATATTTAATTAAAATAAATAATATGATAGAATAATATATTTAATTTCTGAAATAGTCAGAAATAGTGGAATTCACAAAATAGTGTGAATTGGATCATCTATGATATTTAATTCAGTTTAGAATTGAATTAGAATAACGAATATATTATTCGAATGACTTTTTGAAAGTATAAATATATTATAATTAAAAATCGAGCTCGAAATAGCGCTGTGGTTCGTAATTTGGCGATTTGAACTTCAACTGAATGTACAGGTTCCATTTTAAACTGGATTTCTGTGAAACAAGAAACATATGGAGCTGGTGAAGTATATCTTTCTAATGGAAGAGAAAAATCGAGATTTCGTCGTGTAGATTTTTAGTTATGGCCAAATCAAATTTTAGAAAAGTCGCTATGGAATTCCTTTACAATATATATCAATTTATTTATATTTTAAAATGGATTTTTAAATATAAATCGAATATCGATGTAACACTGGATTTGAAATATCGAGTTAAAAATCCCGGTGTAGCAGTATGATATTCTGTTGTGAATATATACGATAATATTTATTTTTATATATTAAATTTAAATGTTTATAAATATATTTCTATATTTAAATGGGTTATTTAGAGCTTTAAAAATAGCCAGTTTTGCAAACAACCTCAGAATTCGATGAAACTAATTATGTTGGATCCGTAATGTTAAATTATTGTTAGATTTCAGTTTTCGGGATTTTTGAAGTCAGTATGTGGCCGTACGGGATTTTAATGTGAGAAACAGTTGATATTTTTACAGTTAAAAATACGCTGTGTGAACAAACGAAGTCGGATTTTGATGAAACCAGTTTCGTTGGGTTCGTAATGTCAAACTCTAGTTGCATGTCCAGTTTGGTGATTTTTGGGTAGCGTATGTGATTACAGGAATTTTAGAGGACAAATACAAACAGCGATTGCTTAAAATAAAATATAATAATCGAATAAAAATATATTATTTCTATCCTATATAATACCTTTAACTTCTCTAAACCTAATTCAATTCATTCCACAGTCAAACTCATATTTCGCCGTCACAAATTTTCCACACAGCAAAATACTTTCTTAGTAAAATCAAAATAAAATCATATGAAATTATAAAAATCCAAATTCATGTATGTATGGATCCCTGGTAAGTTTCTCTTCATTCTCGTATAAGTTTTGAAGGGTGCGCACCATCCTAGGGTTGATCGTGGTTTCAATCAATGAGTTAGGGTTAAGGGTTGCCATCGATTTGAGCATCGATAGGGGGTGGAGCCAACTGGGAACCAGAAGGGGGAAGGAAGGGCGACCGGATGACGCCGGTGTGGTCGAACTCGACCGCGCTTGACAACCGTGATGACGGTTTGAAGTTCACCGTTGGTGGTGGAGTATGCTGTTCGAAAGTGATGAGCTTCAGGGGATTTCGAGTTTGGCAATTAATGGTGAACTGTTGGTATATTTTCAGTTAAAGGATAAGAAGAAATGGTGGAAAGAATTGGAAATTTGTTGTTGGACTAATGGAATGATCGGCTATTGAGAGTACTGTATAGGAGCAGCGATTTTTCCTTAAAATGGGGAAGACGTATTAGTTTTAATACGTGGGTTAAGAAGATCATTTAAGGTTAATTTAATATCAGTTATATTGGTAAATGGTTATTTGAGTTTATAAAATGCGTTAAGATAATTTGTGGGTTCTGTAGGGTTATGAAGGAGCTACTACTAATCATTATGTGGAAGAAGCCAAGTTAGACAAGGAGAGTTGTAAATGGAGAGGTTGATGGTGTTATTTTTTTAGGATTTGTGGAGTAGAACGAGGGAATAAATCGAAGAACATGACATGGTCATTTTGTTTTAAGCAGTTGCGTTGGAACTGGGTTACAAGGGAGAAATAAACGAGGAGCAGTATTAAGGGATAATCATGATTTAAGGTCTTTAATAAATAAATTAATGGTAATTAGTTTTTTTTATTATAATGTATATGAAGTTGTAAAATGAATAACTAATTCATACTTTATCAGAGTTCAGTAAAACAAGATCCGTTGGGATCGTATGGACGGTGGCTCCACAATGGAACTGACCGGGAGTGGATTCAAGCTCGTTACAATTTATAGCAAAATAAATTGTCCATCTGTATCAATAGACACAAATCGTTATTTAACGGTTAACGTGAAAGGTGAGTAAAACTCACTAACTCTTCTCAGTTATATTTTTATAACGTATTTTTATAACTGATAAATAATGGTTGTTTGCTGTGTGTTGGTTGTTTGGTTGAACTGCTAGTCAGTTGATTAAAAATATAGATAACGATATATATAAATCGTTAATCGAATACTGATTTTTTTTTCCAGAATATTTCATACTCCTATTATTTATGTGAATTAACATTTGTGGATGCAGGGAAAACAGGTCGGAGGGACCCAGCTGGGTTCCTCAACATTTATTTTACTGGTTTTTTTCATATATTGTGTTATATGATGTGATATGAAATCTATTGTTGATTTTGTATGGTTGAATGATGCCGATCATTATTGTATGGTATGTTAAATACCATAGGGAATACTGTAATGTTAAAAAGGTAATTTTCAATGTTATATTGAAAAAGAAATATTTATAAAATCAAAAGATTTTATAAAAAGAAAACTATTTATTTAGAAATAAATAGATTAAAAAGGGATATTTATTTGTAAATCAAATAGATAGAATTGAAGGGAAATATTTGTAAAATTATTTACAAATGGAATAGAAAAGGAACATTTGTAAACTATTTACAAATTGAATTGAAAGGGATATTTATTTGAAAAATAAATAGAATAGAAAAGGGAAATATGTGTAAAGGAAATAGTTAGATTATAAAAAGGAATTACTTATAAAATCAAAACATTTTATAAAAAGAAAATATTTTATAAAATAAATAGAATTATCAGAAAGGGATTTATTTTGTAAATAAATAGATTATAAAAGGAAATACTTGGAAAGTGACTAAAATTGTATAAAAGGAGAATTTTACATTTGAAAGGTTTAGACCCGTGCTTCGCACACGGGTATAACATGATATGGAATTAAAGCAAAGATTTTAAATAGAATCTATTCGAACAGATGGATTGAGAAGATAAATTTATAAATAATATTTATAAATCAAATAAAATGATTATCATGGATAAATAGAATATATAAGTCAGGAGTTATATAGAGAAGTAAGAATCGATTTCAACATCAATGTTTGAAACTGAATAATCAGTTAGAGTAAATTGATTAAAGTTAGAATTAACCGAATTAGAGTTAACTGAACATAGTTAATCGAATTAGAATTAATTGAATATTAGTTATTCGATTAGAGTTGATCGAATATAGTTATTTGAGATAGAGTTAGTCAAACATAGTTATTCAGGATGAGTTGTCATTTCGTACGACTGCTAGCGTAATTCGCAGGGCTGCAGATAGCCTATGGCGGTCGGTTGTTTTCCTGAGGGAATCAGGCGTAACCATTGTGATCGCTGCGATCTAAGGTCAAGCGAATGGAGTTAAATCTAATATTAGCCATTCGAATAAAGTTAAAACAGACATAGTTATTCGAATACAAATAAATCGAATATTAGTTATTAGATAAGTGAGTTAAATAAATTGAGTTAATTAAGTAAGTAAATCCAGTTGAGATATCGAGTTGAGTTAGTCAGGATGAGTTAATTAAACTGAGTTAATCCAAATGAGTTAACCCAAAGGAGTTATTCAAGATAGTTTATTCGAATAGAATTAAAGGAGCTATTCGAGATAGTTTATTCGAATAGAATTAAAGGAGTTATTCGAGATAGTTTATTCGAATAGAATTAAGGGAGTTAATCGAATATAGTTATTCGAAAAGAGATTAATTGAATGTAAATCATTCGAAGAGAATTAACTGAATGTAAATCATTCGAGGAGAATTATTCGAATGTGGATCATTCGAAGGGAGATTATCGAATACAGTTATTCGAAGAAAGAGTTATCAAATATAGTTTATTCGAAATAGAGTTATCGAATAGTGATTATTCGAGAGTGAATTATACATTGGAATTCGATTATATCGAATTAAGGAAAGTGATATTTACTTTCTGTTTCAAATCAAGTTTTTACTTATTTGTTAATAAATTAGTTATTTGTTTAATTATCCAAATTAATAAGGAAAAGTTATATTTAAGTTAATATATATATTCGAAAGCGTGAAATTATAACACTAGCGTTATAATCAAATGATTTTTGAAGTGGATTCGTAAATAGAATCCGAGAGTTTGCGTAAGGAAGTTTGTTGAAGTGTTATAAGATGAACCTTGCCTATTTTGAGGTTAGAAATGTTGTTCAGTTAAGGTCTGAGAGGTAATTATACCCCAACTTGATTGACTTCTTTTTTAACTAAGGAATGGTTAAGGTTCGATAGGGAAGATTGGTTAAGTGAATTCAGTTAGTGAGTGAAATGGCTTGAATGGGCGAAGCGATGTTTTATTTAAACATCAGTTTAAATCCGATAAAGGAGTTTGGAAATGTTTTCAAATAAGAACCAGAAACGTTTCTAAAGTTAGAAAATGAGAATTTACGAATATATAGAAACGGAAAATGGATAAATTAATGATAATTTTATTAAAAGAAATAAACCCTTGAATGATAATTGATTGATAGAATTTCTATCTGGAAATAATATCGTTGTTTGCACACCTGTTTTTCTTTGATAGTTAAATCACCGACTATCGAAGTTTTTGACCATTTTTCCGTTGTTAATACGGAGAGACCGGGATCAGATATATTATTTGAAAACCAATCTATATGGATGTTAGTGTTGCGATCAAATATTGAAGACGGAGTTATGCAAGGGCTATCCTGTTTACAGAATAGTGCCTTCGGTTTGTCCAGTCCCAGGACAAACGTAAATGGATGAATGTCTGACAAAGTATATCTAAAGGATCGCGTAAGTTGATCTCTTCAAACGAACTTACGTTTGGTGGCGGAGGAATTCGTTTCTCTTAGCTTTATACACGTGGTATTTTTTGGAGAAATCAATTTGTGATTTGACGGGTATGGCGATGTGGCATTCAAAGTAAATGAGTGTATGATCTGTTAAAGATACGTTATGACCTTAAGCCTCATCAACCGGGAAATGACAGAAATCGGGCATGCAGCATGGCTAAGTGGGTCGCTCCCATTAGGGTGTATATCACCTATCTAGAGAAAATCCATTTCATTCTTTTATCTATGATTGATGCTGTCCCTTTTCGGGAAAACGATAGGGTAGCTCCCAACCGTTGGTGATATACATTCGATACACTCAAGCAAAATGAGTGGTCGGTCATGTGTGGGCCTGGTTGCAAGACGTTCTTATTGAACCCAGTGTATTCGTCTCTAGAGATACACTATCGGCAGGTGATCCCATACCTTGTCATAGTTGGAATCCAATCTCCAATAAGCGCCCGTGGTTTTGTTTGTATACTATATATGTGGAACGTGAGATGCAAGCGTTCTGCTAGATTGATAATTACTTGTGATTAGACATTATTATAATATCAGAGAAGTATTGATTTCCAAAACTGTCTTGGGTTATCATAAGGTAAAAACAGTCCGTGTATGTGTGGATCGGTCTTACGATTATCTTTTCTTTTGGAAAGGATTTTTAAAAGTTAAACCGATGATTTGAATTTACTCACACCAGTCCCATGACTGACCCAGAGTTTATTTTTGTTTTGTTTTCCCTAAACTCTTGGGTGCCCAAATTTGTACAGGCAGTTAAGTAGTTCAGGTCTTTACAGATATACTCGGAGGTGTTTGAAGCTGGAGGCTTCAGGATTATATAGCTATTGTGATTTCCGCTGTGTGTAAGTGTTGTACTTTGATAAATGTTTATTGTATATTTATACTGTTTATTTCAAAGTTATGTTATATATTATATTTTGTCTTTCCGTTGTGAGATTCGTATTACTTTGATTCTGTACTGTAGTGATCTTCTTCTTCATCTATTATAATTTTCTATCTTATCTATTCTCACCCTATAATTTATTTCTGTAAATGATCTGGAATGTTCAAAACCTGAATAATTAACATAGGTTTTATGTTGATTTTCTGGGTCGAAAATCCCTGTTCGTTACAGTGGTATCAGAGCTGAAGGTTAAGTGATTACCTTGGCTCTGTGGCGTGACTCAGTAGAGATGGGGTTAGTTATACCCTAGATTGAGTTTGAGTGTATATATACGAGTAAACGTATTTGTTATTTGATATAAAAATTGTTTTATACTGTGGAGATTTATTGGTTAAGTTGTTTGTGAATTCCAGTCGATCAGTTTGATCCACTGTATCGGTAGGAATTTCTAAACACTCGAATACGATGAACCGACAGTATGTTTTGAAAGAGGGTAAATGAAATAATTTTACCCAAAATATATTTTGATATAAAGGAAAGGTATATATTGGAATTTTTATCATATATTGGATGTGTTTGTTGATTATAATTGAAATGGTTATATAAACAACCAATTTGAGTTCGTATAATTTAAAAGCAGATTAATTAAATCTGAAGTAAATCAGAATTGGAATTAAAATTCTGAAAACTGGGAGAAGTGTTTGTAAGTGGATTTGAGTTAAGTATAAGAAATTTTTAAAATCCTGGGAGATTTTAATTTGTTTTACAAGCATCGTGAATGATATTTTGAAATAGATTTCAAAATGGAAATGTTTAAATAGGTGTTTTGAAAAGTGATATAGTATTGATCTCACTTCGATAGCTAGGAGATAACTCTAATGGTGCTGGCCACATCATCAGTGTTCATTTTTGAGTTGTAAGTGACGAATTACTACCAAAGATTTTGTGTTGAATTGTTTTGAGAAAACAGGTTGTTTTGAATCCCGAAAAGGAATATTTGAATTTTGAAAGGGCTAAACTGTTTAAAAACTCCTAGGAGGGATTGTTTGAATAAAAACAAATTCAAACAGAAACTTGTGAAAGCAAGCTAGAATTGAATTGAAACCAATTAACTGTAAATTGAATTGAAATAGAACGATATCGAATAAAGTTGGAGTTATGAGTTATGAATTTGTGTAAATATATTGGACAGGTAAGTAATAGTTGAAATTAGTAATGGAATTGGAGATTGAGATTGAGATTTGGTTTGAAAATAGGATGATTGGATTTGAGAACAGATAATTGGAGATTGATTAGGATGACTTTGGTATATGCTGAATTGGCAGCAGAATAAAAGGATTTAATGATATGCCCGACAAAAAGGTACACGTTTATTTTTATGGATTTGGTGACTTATGAGCCGATTTGGCAAGCCGCTTGGCTGTTTGATTTTCTTTTGGATTGGAGAAGGCCTAGAGAGGCGACTTGGAGATTGAACTATTGACCAGTACAAAGGAGGTGCTGGCGAAATTTTTCAAAAATTTCGGGTGTTAGAAAATTTTCAGAAGTTTTGAAAATTTTCGTTAATCAAAATTAATTAATATTTTAAATTGAAATTAATTGGTTCAGTTGAAACTGAAAGTTAAAGAAGTAAACGAATAATTTTTAACCCATTTAATAGGGTCTGTCTTCTACCTTAGCAATTTCGTGGACGAAATTATTTTAAGAGGGAAAGAATGTAACGACCTGCATTTTTCAGCGATATAATTAATTTATTTAATCATTTAAATAATGGTTTGGTTATTTAAAATGATCAGAATTAAATAATATTGGATATTTAATAAAAATAAATAATATAATAGAATAATATATTTAATTTCTGAAATAGTCAGAATTAGTGGAATCACAAAATAGTGTGAATTGTATCATCTGTGATATTTAATTCAGTTTAGAATTGAATTAGAATAGCGAATATATTATTTGAACGACAGTTTGAATGTATAATAATATTATAATTAAAAATCGAGCTCGAAATAGCGCTGCAGTTTGTAATTTGGTGATTTGAACTTCAACTGAGTGTACAAGGTCCATTTAAAATCGGATTTCTGTGAAACAAAAAACGTATGGAGCTGGTGAAGTATATCTTTCTAATGGAAGAGAAAAATCGAGATTTCGTCCTGTAGATTTTTAGTTATGTCCAAATCAAATTTTAGAAAAGTCGCTATGGAATTCCTTTATAATATATATCGATTTATTTATATTTTAAAATGGATTTTTAAATATAAATCGAATATCGATGTAACACTGGATTTGAAATATCGAGTTAAAAATCCCGGTGTAGCAGTATGATATTCTGTTGTGAATATATACGATAATATTTATTTTTATATATTAAATTTAAATGTTTTTAAATATATTTCTATATTTAAATGGGTTATTTAGAGCTTTAAAAATAGCCAGTTTTGCAAACAACCTCAGAATTCGACGAAACTAATTTTGTTGGATCCGCAATGTTAAATTATTGCTAGATTTCAGTTTTCGTGATTTTTGAAGTCAGAATGTGGCCGTACGGGATTTTAATGTGAGAAACAGTCGTTATTTTTACAGTTAAAAATACCCTGTATGAACAAATGAAGTCGGAATTCGAGGAAACCAGTTTCGTTGGGTTCGTAATGTCAAACTCTAGTTGCATGTCCAGTTTGGTGATTTTTGGGTAGCGTATGTGATCACAGGAATTTTAGAGGACAAATACAAATAGCGATTGCTTAAAATAAAATAGAATAATCGAATAAAAAAATATTATTTCTATCCTATATAGTACCTTTAACTTCTCTAAACCTAATTCAACTCATTCCACAGTCAAACTCATATTCCGTCGTCACAAATTTTCCACACAGCAAAATACTTTCTTAGTAAAATCAAAATAAAATCATATGAAATTATAAAATCCAAATTCATGTATGTATGGATCCCTGTGAGTTTCTCTTCGTTCTCGTACATGTTTTGAAGGGTGTGCACCAGGGTCGATCGAGGTTTCAAACAGTTTGTTAGGGTTAAGGGTTGCCATCGATTTGAGCATCGATAGTGGGTGAAGCCAACAGGGAACCGAAAGTGGGAAGGAAGAGCGACCGGATGACGCCGGTGTGGTCGAACTCGACCGCGCCTGACGACCGTGACGGCGGTTTGTAGTTCACTATTGGTGGTGGAGTATGCAATTCGAAAGTGATGAGCTTCAGGGGATTTCGAGTTTGGCAATTAATGGTGAACTGTTGGTATATTTTCAGTTAAAGGATAAGAAGAAATGGTGGAAAGAATTGGAAATTTGCTGTTGGATTAATGGAATGATCGGCTATGGTGAGTACTGTATAGGAGCAGCGATTTTTCCTTAAAATGGGGAAGACGTATTAGTTTTAATACATGGGTTAAGAAGATCATTTAAGGTTATTTAATATCAGTTATATTGGTAAATGGTTATTTGAGTTTATAAAATGCGTTAAGATAATTTGTGGGTTCTGTAGGGTCATGAAGGAGCTACTACTTATCATTTTGTGGAAGAAGGCAAGTTAGACAAGGAGAGTTGTAAATGGAGAGGTTAGTGGTGTTATTTGTTTAGGATTTGTGGAGTAGAACGAGGGAATGAATCGAAGAACATGACATGGTCATTTTGTTTTGAGCAGTTGCGTTGGAACTGGGTTACAAGGGAGAAATAGACGAGGAGCGGTATTAAGGGATAATCATGATTCAAGGTCTTTAATAAATAAATTAATGGTAATTAGTTTTTTATTATTATAATGTATATGAAGTTGTAAAATGAATAACTAATTCATACTTTATCAGAGTTCAGTAAAACAAGATCCGTTGGGATCGTATGGACGGTGGCTCCACAATGGAACTGACTGGGAGTGGATTTAAGATCGTTACAATTTATAGTAAAATAAATTGTCCATCTGAATGAACAGACGCAAATCGTTGTTTAACGGTTAACGCGAAAGGTGAGAGTAAAACTCACTAACTCTTCTCAGTTATATTTTTATAACGTATTTTTATAACTGATAAATAATGGTTGTTTGCTGTGTGTGGGATGTTTGGTTGAACTGCTAGTCAGTTGATTGAAAATATAGATAATGATATATATATATATAAATCGTTAATCGAATACTGATTCTGTTTATCATAATATTTCATACTCGTGTTATTTATGTGAATTAACATCTGTGGATGCAGTGAAAACAGGTCGGAGGGACCCAACTGGGTTCCTCAACATTAATTTTACTGTTTTTTTATATATTGTGTTATATGATGTGATATGAAATCTGTTGTTGATTTTGTATGGTTGAATGATGTCGATCATTGTTGTATGGTATGTTAAATACCATAGGGAATACTGTAATGTTAAAAAGGAAATTTTCAATGTTATATTGAAAAAGAAATATTTATAAAATCAAAAGATTTTATAAAAAGAAAACTATTTATTTAGAAATAAATAGATTAAAAAGGGATATTTATTTGTATATCAAATAGATAGAATTAAAGGGAAATATTTGTAAAGTTATTTACAAATGGAATAGAAAAGGAATATTTGTAAACTATTTACAAATTGAGTTGAAAGGGATATTTATTTGAAAAATAAATAGAATAGAAAGGGGAAATATGTGTAAAGGGAATAGTTAGATTATAAAAAGGAATTACTTATAAAATCAATAGATTTTGAAAAAAGAAAATATTTTATAAAATAAATAGAATTATCAGAAAGGGATTTATTTTGTAAATAAATAGATTATAAAAGGAAATACTTGGAAAGTGACTAAAATTGTATAAAAGGAGAATTTTACATTTGAAAGGCTTAGACACGTGCTTCGCACACGGGTGTAACATGATATGGAATTAAAGCAAAGGTTTTAAATAGAATCTATTCTAACCGATGGATTGAGAAGATAAATTTATAAATAATATTTATAAATCAAATAAAATGATTATCATGGATAAATAAAATATATAAATCAGGAGTTATATAGAGAAGTAAGAATCGATTTCAACATCGATATTGAAACTGAATAATCAGTAGGAGTTAATCAGTTAGAGTAAATTGATTAGAGTTTGAATTAATCGAATTAGAGTTAACTGAACATAGTTAATCGAAATAGAATTAATTGAATATTAGTTATTCAATTAGAGTTGATCGAATATAGTTATTTGACATAGAGTTAGTCAAACATAGTTATTCAGGATGAGTTGTCATTTCGTACGACTGCTAGCGTAATTCGCAGGGATGTAGATAGCCTATGGCAGTCGGATGTTTTCCTAAGGGAATCAGGCGTAACCATTGTGATCTCTGCGATCTAGAGTCAAGCGAATGGAGTTAAATCTAATATTAGCCATTCGAATAAAGTTAAAACAGACATAGTTATTCAAATACAAATTGATCGAATATTAGTTATTAGATAAGTGAGTTAAATAATTTGAGTTAAATAAATTGAGTTAATTAAGTAAGTTAATCCAGTTGAAATATCGAGTTGAGTTAGTCAGGATGAGTTAATCAAACCAAGTTAATCCAAATGAGTTAACCCAAAGGAGTTATTCGAGACAGTTTATTCGAATGGAATTAAAGAAGCTATTCGAGATAGTTTATTCGAATAGAATTAAAGGAGTTATTAGAGATAGTTTATTCGAATAGAATTAAAGGAATTAATTGAATATAGTTATTCGAAAAGAGATTAATCGAATGTAAATCATTCAAAGAGAATTAATTGAATGTAAATCATTCGAGGAGAATTATTCGAATGTAGATCATTCGAAGGGAGATTATCAAATACAGTTATTTGAAGAAACAGTTATCAAATATAGTTTATTCGAAAGAGAGTTATCGAATAGTCATTATTCGAGATTGAATTATACATTGGAATTCGATTATATCGAATTAAGGGAAGTGATATTTACTTTCCGTTTCAAATCAAGTTTTTACTTGTTTGTTAATTAATTAGTTGTTTGTTTAATTATCCAAATCAATAAAGAAAAGTTATATTTAAGTTAATATATATATATTCGAAAGCATGAAATTATAACACTAGCATTATAATCAAATGAATTTTGAAGTGGATTCGTAAATAGAATCCGAGAGTTTGCGTAAGGAAGTTTGTTGAAGGGTTATAAGTTGAACCTTGCCTATTTCGATGTTAGAAATGTTGTTCAGTTAAGGTTTGAGAGGTAATTATACCCCAACTTGATTGAATTCATTTTTAACTAAGGAATGCTTAAGGTTCGATAGGGAAGATTGGTTAAGTGAATTCAGTTAGTGAGTGAAATGGCTTGAATGGGCGAAGCGATGTTTTATTTAAACATCAGTTTAAATCCGATAAAGGAGTTTGGAAATGTTTTCAAATAAGAACCAGAAACATTTCTAAAGTTGGAAAATGAGAATTTACGAGTATATAGAAAGGGAAAATGGATAAATTAATGATAATTTAATTAAAAGAAATAAACCTTTGAATGATGATTGATCGATAGAATTTCTATTTAGAAATAATATCGTTGTTTGCACACCTGTTTTTCTATGATAGTTAAATCACTGACTATCGAAGTTTTTGACCATTTTTCCGTCGTCAATACGGAGAGACCGGGATCAGATATATTATCTGAAAACCACTCTGTATGGATGTAATACCCCACACCCGCTAAGGTCACTCACTAAGGGAATGCCTTAACTTCGGTGGAGCATTTTAAGTGAATATAGAACAGAAAAATTACACGAGACAGATATAAATACTTGAAAATCTAAAACATCATTTCATTGCAGCAGAAGGTAAACATGTTTAGTTACAATACCATAAAGAGTCAAGTACTAAATATCCATCCTGATAAAACATAAGTACATAATCCCACTACATAAACAATAGCCATAAAAGAAAAGATAAGCTGGGCTTTACATCACGGTCCAAGCTCCAGAAGATAGATAAGGAAATCTGATCAAAGCCCACTAGTGCTAGGCCCAACCTGAGGACCTGAGGGGGAAAAAGATAAAAACAACGGGGTCAGACATAAGTCTGAGTGAGCCCTATAACTTTAACAACACAATCATTAAAGTAATTAGGGTATGATATAAACTTGGCACGGGATGACTAGGGATAAATGACTACACTAAGTAGCCAACTAGACATAAGGTGAACTAAGATAACGGTAAAGACGCATCTACCCACCCAAGGATAATACTGCACCACACCAGTCATTCCTACTTAAAGGTTGATCCCACCCAAGGACTTAGAAAGTTTACCCAGTAGTTTCGTGTACCCCTAGCTGACTACATAGGTGCCGTCTGCCCCTATCTCCACTAGGTGTACCCACTACTCCCAAGCGATCGGCTCCCTACCATAGATACCCGTGCTGGCCCCACAATGGGGTGTATCACTCCCCAAAGTGGCAACCCGATACAACAAATGGTGCACGGCTTATATCTACACGATGCAACAACGTCTTACCTACCAGCCCGGGTCCACACACGCATATGAAACCCGTTGGACTCGCGTTGCCACCGCTACCCCGTTTTGGCCTCTTATAATCAAGCCCAGTACGCGTGTCCCGTCCTCGACATGGGTCGAGCCCAATAAGATACATATGGGTTACTGGTTGAAATGGGCCCCCACAAGCTACCACCTAAGCTTGTCAATTTATCTAGTGCATCCCACTTAACCCTTTATTCATGTTTAATTACATGTTTCCACTTGGTTAAGTCATCTAATCGTATTTTCTATTGCCACCCAAGGCAACCCACTAGATTTCCTCATGCCACCCAAGGCACTTACTTGATTTCCACATGCCACCCAAGGCACCCACTTAACCCCTCATGCCCACTACATGCTTATCTGGTTAAGTGTTTCTTAATTGATTAAGAACGTAACCGTTGTAAAGACCTCTCACATTAGACTATCTTTTATGGCAGCTGGATTTGCCGGTTGGGTCCGGGCAGCCTTACGCCATAACCGAGTCTAACCTCGTGTCTTTACACTTGTCACGTATGTAGTTTGTGCCTAAGACCTCTCACATTGGGCCAATCATTTGTAGCCGCTGGATTTGCCGGTCGGTTCCGGGCTGTCTTATGCTACAAAAGGGTCCAACCTCGTGTCTTAGTCGATTAATTACACCTAATTAATCACCCGCGAATTAATTTTCCCTAATTAATTCCAATTTTAACGATGTACATAATTGACTCAATTATGTCCATCCCTTTATGGTATGCATAATCATACCAACTTCACACCATTTCATTAACATGTATATTAACCCCATCGTTCCCCACGTAATTCGCTAACATGACATAAAAGGGAAGATTCATCATAAATATAATGGGTTCAACTTGCATAGCATTAGCATCAACATGGGTTTAAAGGTGTCAACATGCATATAGCATCAACCCAACTAGCATAAATAATCAACCCAAACTTGCATGAATCACATATGTCATAAGGAGGTTAACTTGCATAAGTTATTTATGTCATACAAAGGGGTAAACTTGCATATGTATGTATGACATACAAAGGGGTTAACTTGCATATGTATGCATATCATTCTAAGGTGTAAACTTGCACATGTTACTTGCATATCATCAAACACCAAACTTTCATAACATGTCATATGTGAACTTGCATATAATCATACATCAAACTTGCATATCATGGTGTCATAATGGATCAATGTTTCTCATATGACTTGCATAACTTGCATAACATCACAAACACATAGCATATGACTTGCATAACTTGCATAACATCATGAACATGTAGCATATGATTTGCATAACTTGCATAACATCATGAACATGTAGCATATGACTTGCATGACTTGCATAACATCACAAACACATAGCATATGATAACATAATCTTGCATTGATCCACATTCATAGCCATAACCTCATTATATCCTATCATAATCATTTCAACAATTGGTTATTAAGGCTGTAGAAAACTCACAACTTATTGATTAGCTCTCCTAAGAAGAAGATTAAGTTGCTAGAGTTGATTAGAGATTGATTTGAGAAGCCATCTTCCTCTTTAGATTGATGGAGGCTCCTTCAAGTTGCATTTTGACGGCATAACGGTGTTGTAACTATTTTTAGTATGAATTAGGGTAGTCTTAGGGTGTATTTATAGATTAGTTAGGTGTTTTAGGCCCTTAGATTAAACCTAAATTAGATTAGTGCCATCAGATCACGTCCTAGCCACCAAAACACAGCCCAAAAGCCAAGCTGATGCACCCAGGTCACCTGGGCTCGACCAGGGAGGTCGACTCCCAGGTCGACCCTAGGGTCGACTCCCCAGTCGACCTGGGGGGGGAGGTCGACTCCCCAGTCGACCCCCTGGGTCTGGCGGGATTTTTCCCGCCACTTCTGAAAATCTGTTTTTTAAATTTCTGAAAACTTCTTTGGGGCTTACCGGGGTCATACGGACTCCGATTTTCGAAAACTCGGACTCTATTTCGCATATTTTTCCGAGACGAACGCAATGGCGTAGCCCGTTTCCCCTGATTCAGATTTTTAAATTTAATTCTGCCCTGTCTTATATTATAGAAAGTTATTCAACATACGGGGTGTTACATTCTCCCCTACTTAAAGGATTTCGTCCCCGAAATCTCTAAGTCAAGAAGAACGTATCCTACCAACCAAACAACCATCTACTCAAACCATCAAACACTGGCATCCATTGTCCTTAGAGTTTCTAATGCTGTATGAACATATGCAAGGAGTGTGTGTATATGTTCCCTGTCTAATGCAAAATCAGGCGGTCTACTGATTCAGTTGACCTCCTTAATGCAAACCATGATAGTGCCATGCGTCCAATATGTACGCGAAAGAATCTTATCGACACATACTATTTCTACATGAGTGCACAATCATTCACCAAAATGCATCATCCATATGATAGCACAACCATTATACATCCACTAATATAGCTACTTACACACAATTTTATGCAATATGCAATATGAAGTGATTGAGCCGATCTAGTGCCTAGAGTGTGTGTATATGCATCCACGAGCAACCACTAGCAAACACTTGCATCCACACGCATCCATCAAACATAACATGTCTCAAACACATGTTTCAACCATAGGTTTTACCCTATCTAAAGGTCAAAGGTACTAATGAGAGGACATACTAAAGATAAGATAAGTACTAGACAAACGATAAAGGAGAAGTTAAAAGACACACCCTCAAAAAGAAATGGGTACAATGAACGCATCTTCGCTTCTGTCTCCCAAGTAGCATTACTCTCCTCTTCTCGCCTTGGCACTTTGACTAGTCGAACCTCTCTGTTTCTCAACTTCCTAATCTCTGACCCAAGGATGCGGGTAGGAGCTCGTCGAATAGTCGCATCACGCTCTACCTCCACTTCTCTCAGCAAGCTCGGCTCTACCACCTCTGCGGTCTCATGTAGGCACAACCTCAAATGTGACACATGGAATACGTCATGCTCCTTATGCAACCGAACTATCTCTCGAAGATAAACTGAAGCTAGCCATGGAGCAGTCCTCTTGCTCTTTACGGGTATGAAACCCAAATTCCCGTATTACCCTTCCTCGACTTAGGTAACCTGTCAATAAAATCCATCGAGACGCCATCCCACTTCGATTGCGGAACTTCCAATGGGTGAAGCAACCCACCTGGTTTCTTTTGCTCCGCTTTCACCTGTTGGCACACCAAGCATCTAGCGACATACTCGGCCACATCTTTCTTCATACCGGTCCAAAAGAAAACTCGCTTCATGTCTTGGTACATCTTGTCCCCACCGGGATAAATGGTCATCCTAGAACGATGCGCGTCATTAAGAATAGCCTTCCTCAAACCCTCGTCTTGCGGTACACAAAGTCTACTGTCCCTACGCAAGCACTCCCCATCGTCTAGGGTGTACCTACTCAAATGGCTGGACGACTCCCCCTTATGAGCCTCTCTACCAACTCAACCAACTATGGGTCGTCCCGCTGTGCCTCGCCAATCCGCCCCAAAAGAGTAGGTCTGACCTCCAAGGATGCTAGCCAACCGGGTATAAAGTCAACGGAAGGTCTGAAATCAAACATCGAGATAAATTCCAAGATTCGTCGTTCCACGAACAATGAACTCAAGGACAACCTTTTTCTACTCAAGGCGTCTGCCACCACGTTACCCTTGCCAGGTGTATACGCTATCTTGAAATCTTAAGATGCTAAGAACTCCATCCACCTTTGCTGTCTTAAGACTATGCGCTCGAAGAGTCTCCAACACTTCCCTAAGATATAGGGCATGCTCTTCTCCACTTCTGGAGAAAATCAGGATATTCTCCCATACAAAATCGTCACAACTATCCATCCCTCTCGCAGACCATCCTAGTCGAACTCGACATCCCCCAAGTGCAAGCCCCAAAGGCCTAAACCAATATCAGACAAACACCCAAGGGATACCTCCTTCGAATTCAGACGACCTACGTGAGATGATACTAGTAAAAACAGCTAAATAATTAAGCCCTTGTCCAACTCTGGATGTCCTTGCCAATCTCGCCCCAAAACCACCGTTGATCAAATAACTGCCTTTGCTTAACCCATTAAGCACACACGAAAACTTATTTCGCTCTTTAGAAAAGACCAAGATGTCATCCACAAAGACCCCTACGAAGCTATTTAGGTACTCCCTGAACACCTTACTTATCCAATCAACAAAGTATGTGGGGGCGTTCGTCAAACCAAATGGCATCACCAGCTATTTATAGAAACCATCCGGAGTCCTAAAGGCGGTCTTCTCTATACTATCCTCAGTCACTCCAACTGATGAAATCCCGTGGCTAAGTCCAACTGTGAAACACTGAGGCGCCAACCAACCGATCAAAAAGATCATCAATCCTTGGCAATGGGTGTCTATTCTTCTTTGTGAGCTTGTTAAGCTCTCCATAGTCCGCACAAAGTCTGAGGGACCCATTCGCCTTCGTGGCCACAAACTACTGGAGCACCCCACTCCGACATACTTCGTCTTATGAACCCCTTCCCAAGTAGCTCCCCTACTTGCTTATGGAGTTCCCTCCTCTCACGAGGAGCCATGTGGAGCACTGAAAAAGATACTTGCTTAGCATTTTCCACCAGATATATTCGGAGGTCTATCTCCCGCTTCGGAGGTAAGCCCTTCATCTCCTCAAACTTATCCGAGTACTCCCGGACCACTCTAACAGATCGCAAACTATTGACCGAAGCGTCAAGCGATTCAAGATAACTTAGCATAACAAAATCTATGGGATTACAAGAGATCTCGAGAGTGTTCCCCAAACGGGTCATGAACCTAACAACTCTCCTTTCGCAATCAAGAACGGCACCATTACTGGATAACCAGTCCATGCCCAAAATCAACCCATAGCCCGTGAAGCCCGAACAAAAGCATCACCTCTAAACTCAACGCTAAGTATGGAAATCTTCAAACCCAAACATATCATGGACAAATAAGTGGAGCCCCCAATTGGGTTTGAAACAACCACGGGATCATCTACTAAACGGGTGTCTAGGTGCAGTGACTCAACTAATGATGATGAGATAAACGAATGTGGTGCGCCAGAGTCGAATAAAGTTCGAACAGGATGTTCGAGAGAACCAAATTTCAACTTAGACGGTCCTACCCCCATCAGGTATACCCGTCGTGAGGGGATACATCTATCCTCCAGAAGATCCTGAACTTCGTCCTTACCTTTTTGGACAACCCCAAGGTGTCCTATTTCTCCAAAACAACTAGCCTTCCCCTTAACATTCTCCTTTCGTGGCCTTCTTACCATGATGAGGTTTCGTCCTTTATTTACCTAATAGCTATTTGAACTTTCCTCTCTCGTCCATCTTAACGGTACCCATAAGCCCTCCACCTCCTTGGACTAACTTCTTAGCCCGGCAAACGACTTAGTCCCTTGAAGTGGTTCTTCCGTCCTTCATACGGAAGTCCTTATTTATCTTAAAAAGACATCTATACGCGGAGGGGAAATTCAAAAAGAGATAGAGGAAGAGATTCAAAACAGAGAATCGAAGGAAGAATATATGGCTATTGGGGATTATGCTTTTCTTTCAAAAACTTTTCTCTTAAAAGACATGTTTTTGAAAATACTTCTTCCAAAAATGTTTTTAGAAAAATAGTTTTCTAAAAATTCTATCTGTTCCGGTAACCTTAAGCTCTGATACCACGTGTAATACCCCACACCCGCTAAGGTCACTCACTAAGGGAATGCCTTAACTTCGGTGGAGCATTTTAAGTGAATATAGAACAGAAAAATTACACAAGACAGATATAAATACTTGAAAATCTAAAACATCATTTCATTGCAGTAGAAGGTAAACATGTTTAGTTACAATACAATAAAGAGTCAAGTACTAAATATCCATCCTGATAAAACATAAGTACATAATCCCACTACATAAACAATAGCCATAAAAGAAAAGATAAGCTGGGCTTTACATCACGGTCCAAGCTCCAGAAGATAGATAAGGAAATCTGATCAAAGCCCACTAGTGCTAGGCCCAACCTGAGGACCTGAGGGGGAAAAAAGATAAAAACAACGGGGTCAGACATAAGTATGAGTGAGCCCTATAACTTTAACAACACAATCATTAAAGTAATTAGAGTATGATATATACTTGGCACGGGATGATTGGGGATAAATGACTACACTAAGTAGCCAACTAGACATAAGGTGAACTAAGATAACGGTAAAGACGCATCTACCCACCCAAGGATAATTACTAACTGCACCACACCAGTCATTCCTACTTAAAGGTTGATCCCACCCAAGGATAATTACTAACTGCACCACACCAGTCATTCCTACTTAAAGGTTGATCCCACCCAAAGACTTGGAAAGTTTACCCAGTAGTTTCGTGTACCCCTAGCTGACTACATAGGTGTCGTCTGCCCCTATCTCCACTAGGTGTACCCACTACTCCCAAGCGATCGGCTCCCTACCGTAGATACCCGTGCTGGACCCACAATGGGGTGTATCACTCCCCAAAGTGGCAACCCGATACAACAAATGGTGCACGGCTTATATCTACATGATGCAACAACGTCTTACCTACCAGCCCGGGTCCACACACGCATATGAAACCCGTTGGACTCGCGTTGCCACCGCTACCCCGTTTTGGCCTCTTATAATCAAGCCCAGTACGCGTGTCCCGTCCTCGACATGGGTCGAGCCCAATAAGATACATATGGGTTACTGGTTGAAATGGGCCCCCACAAGCTACCACCTAAGCCTGTCAATTTATCTAGTGCATCCCACTTAACCCTTTATTCATGTTTAATTACATGTTTCCACTTGGTTAAGTCATCTAATCGTATTTTCTATTGCCACCCAAGGCAACCCACTAGATTTCCTCATGCCACCCAAGGCACTTACTTGATTTCCACATGCCACCCAAGGCACCCACTTAACCCCTCATGCCCACTACATGCTTATCTGGTTAAGTGTTTCTTAATTGATTAAGAACGTAACCGTTGTAAAGACCTCTCACATTAGACTATCTTTTATGGCAGCTGGATTTGCTGGTTGGGTCCGGGCAGCCTTACGCCATAACCGAGTCTAACCTCGTGTCTTTACACTTGTCACGTATGTATTTTGTGCCTAAGACCTCTCACATTGGGCCAATCATTTGTAGCCACTGGATTTGCTGGTCGGTTCCGGGCAGTCTTATGCTACAAAAGGGTCCAACCTCGTGTCTTAGTCGATTAATTACACCTAATTAATCACCCCCGAATTAATTTTCCCTAATTAATTCCAATTTTAACGATGTACATAATTGACTCAATTATGTCCATCCCTTTATGGTATGCATAATCATACCAACTTCACACCATTTCATTAACATGTATATTAAACCCATCGTTCCCTACGTAATTCGCTAACATGACATAAAAGGGAAGATTCATCATAAATATAATGGGTTCAACTTGCATAGCATTAGCATCAACATGGGTTTAAAGGTGTCAACATGCATATAGCATCAACCCAACTAGCATAAATAATCAACCCAAACTTGCATGAATCACATATGTCATAAGGAGGTTAACTTGCATAAGTTATTTATGTCATACAAAGGGGTAAACTTGCATATGTATGTATGACATACAAAGGGGTTAACTTGCATATGTATGCATATCATTCTAAGGTGTAAACTTGCACATGTTACTTGCATATCATCAAACACCAAACTTGCATAACATGTCATATGTGAACTTGCATATAATCATACACCAAACTTGCATATCATGGTGTCATAATGGATCAATGTTTCTCATATGACTTGCATAACTTGCATAACATCACAAACACATAGCATATGACTTGCATAACTTGCATAACATCATGAACATGTAGCATATGACTTGCATAACTTGCATAACATCATGAACGTGTAGCATATGACTTGCATGACTTGCATAACATCACAAACACATAGCATATGATAACATAATCTTGCATTGATCCACATTCATAGCCATAACCTCATTATATCCTATCATAATCATTTCAACAATTGGTTATTAAGGCTATAGAAAACTCACAACTTTTTGATTAGCTCTCCTAAGAAGAAGATTAAGTTGCTAGAGTTGATTAGAGATTGATTTGAGAAGCCATCTTCCTCTTTAGATTGATGGAGGCTCCTTCAAGTTGCATTTTGACGGCATAACGGTGTTGTAACTATTTTTAGTATGAATTAGGGTAGTCTTAGGGTGTATTTATAGATTAGTTAGGTGTTTTAGGCCCTTAGATTAACCCTAAATTAGATTAGAGCTGTCAGATCACGTCCTAGCCACCAAAACACAGCCCAAAAGCCAAGCTGATGCACCCAGGTCACCTAGGCTCGACCAGGGAGGTCGACTCCCAGGTCGACCCTAGGGTCGACTCCCCAGTCGACCTGGGGGGGGAGGTCGACTCCCCAGTCGACCCCCTGGGTCTGGCGGGATTTTTCCCGCCACTTCTGAAAATCTGTTTTTTGAATTTCTGAAAACTTCTTTGGGCCTTACCGGGGTCATACGGACTCCGATTTTCGAAAACTCGGACTCTATTTCGCGTATTTTTCCGAGACGAACGCAATGGCGTAGCCCGTTTCCCCTGATTCAGATTTTTAAATTTAATTCTGCCCTGTCTTATATTATAGCAAGTTATTCAACATACGGGTGTTACAATGGACGTTAGCATTGCGATCAAATATTGAAGATGGAGTTATGCAAGGGCTATCCTGTTTACAGAATAGTGCCTTCGGTTTATCCAGTCCCAGGACAAACGTGAATGGATGAATGTCTGACAAAGTATATCTAACAGATCGCGTAAGTTGATCTCTTCAAACGTACTTACGTTTGGTGGCGGAGGAATTCGTTTCTCTTAGCTTTATACCCGTGGTATTTTTTGGAGAAATCAATTTGTGATTTGACGAGTATGGCGATGTGGCATTCAAAGTAAATGAATGTATGATCTGTCAGAGATACATTATGACCTCAGGCCTCATCATCCGGGAAATGACAGAAATCGGGCAGGTAGCATAGCTAAGTGGGTCGCTCCCATTAGGGTGTATATCGCCTATCTAGAGAAAATCCATTTCATTCTTTTATCTATGATCGATGCTGTCCCTTTTTGGAAAACGGTAGGGTAGCTCCCAACCGTTGGTGATATACATTCGATACACTCAAGCGAAATAAGTGGTCGGTCATGTGTGGGCTGGGTTGCAAGACGTTCTTGTTGAACCCATTGTATTCGTCTCTAGAGATACACTATCGGCAGGTGGTCCCATACCTTGTCATAGTTGGAATCCAATCTCCAATAAGCGCCCGCGGTTTTGTTTGTATACTATATATGTGGAACGTGAGATGCAAGCGTTCTGCTAGATTGATAATTACTTATGATTAGACATTATTATAATATCAGAGAAGTATTGATTTCCAAAACTGTCTTGGGTTATCGTAAGGTAAAAACCGTCCGTGTTTATGTGTGGATCGGTCTTACGATTATCTTTTCTTTTGAAAAGGATTTTGAAAAGTTTAAACCGATGATTTGAGTTTACTCACACCAGTCCCATGACTGACCTAGAGTTTTTTCTGTTTTGTTTTCCCTAAGCTCTTGGGTGCCCAAATTTGTACGGGCAGTCAAGTAGTTCAGGTCTTTACAGATATACTTGGAGGAATTTGAAGCAGGAGGCTTCAGGATTATATAGCTATTGTGATTTCCGCTGTGTGTAAGTGTTGTACTCTGATAAATGTTTATTGTATATTTGTACTGTTTATTTCGAAGTTATGTTATATATTATATTTTGTCATTCCGCTGTGAGATTCGTATTACTCTAATTCTGTACTGTAGTGATCTTCTTCTTTATCTATTCTAATTTTCTATCTTATCTATTCTCACCCTCTAATTTCTTTCTATAAATGATCTGGAATGTTCGATACCTGAATAATTAACATAGGTTTTATGTTGATTTTTTGGGTCGAAAATCCGATTTCATTACACAAATGATTTGATTTGAGATCCCGAAGTGAAATCTACTTTGATATCAAAGCTAGATATGTATTTCAAATGTTTTGAAATGGAAATCGGGAAATAAGTTCCAAAAAAATAATTTCTGTAAATTGAATTGGATTTGGAAAATCTAAGTGTGGTGATTAATCTAAATGGGTAGATTGGGATATTGCATGTTGATTGATGCATAGTAGATCCATATCTATATTACCGATTTTTGTTTATACACTGGCATTCATAGTGGTAAACCCATTCCGCGTTAGCGGCGTGGTCCTGTGATTTGTCTTATGATTTAATAAGTTAATTTTAACTGTAGAGTTTCTCACACCAGTCCCATGACTGGCCTGTAGTTTGTTTTTCCCTTGCAAACTCGGGTGTCCTTATTTTCCACACGGGTAGTCGAGTAGTTTTATTTTGTAGATATATTGAGCAGGATTCTGGATTGAAGCTTTAAGCTGTGTCCAGACATTTATAGTCTTCCGCTGTGCATTGTATTATATTTATTGTAAAATTATATTCCGCTGTATTATTATATTTATTCGTACTCTGATATTTCTATACTCTGATGTAACATTATTATGATGTTTATAAAAGTCTTCTGTTATTTGTTCTGATGGTTGTATGCCCAGAGTTAGCATATACGGTATTCGAACGATCTTGGTCGATTTAGCGATCGATTAGGTCTAAGCAAAATCCGTATCGTTACACGTTGCATTGTGTGATGGGGCTTGAGTCTTATAATGGTTTCATTTTTCTAAAAAGCATTGCGATGTTTAACGATTTACTTTATTTATTCCCTGGCAATCCAATGGAGTAAACCTGTTCTGCATTAGCGGCGTGGTCCTGTGATTAGCCTTATTATTAGATTAGTTAAGTAAGATTTCTCATACCAGTCCCATGACTGACCTGTAGTTTTTTTCACTTTGCAAACTCGGGTGCCCTCTTTTTCACATGGGCAGTTGAGTAGCTTATTTTGCAGATATATTGAACATGATTCTGGATCGAAGCTTTAAAGCTATGTCCAGAGCATTGATAGACTTCCGCTGTATTAGATTTTTGGTTCCGCTGCAATGTATTAAATTCATTGTAATTTAATCTTTCGCTCTGGTATTTATTTTGTGTACTCTAATATTCTGTACTATGATGTAACATTAATGTAATGTTTATAAAAGTCTGCTATAATTTGTTCTGATGTGTTGTATGCCCAGAGTTAGAGCATTCGGGTTTTTGAACGGTCTTAGTCGATTTTGCGATCGATTAGGCCTGGGCGGAATCCAAATCATTACAGTTGGTATCAGAGCTCTGGTTAGCTCAAATCTTTGGAGTACGACTCATTAGAACTAAACAAAAGACTCATCAGAGGTAGGATTAGTAATATCCTATAAAAGAGTACCCATTAGAGATAGGATCAGTAGTATCCTAGAATGAGAAAACTCGTTAGATATGTGGTTAGTAATGCCCTAGAATGAGTTGAGAGTAACAAGTTTATAATTAACGTATTTATGATTATATATAATCCGAATTTAGAAAATATGATTTTTGAATATATAAAAGTTATATATATTTGAAAAGCTAATCAATTAATTGACCGATGATTGTGTTGTGTGATTATTAGTTCAACTAATAAAACTATGAAAACCAATAAAAGAATGAAAATTGAGTCGGTCAGTTAAACAACTTTTAGCTTCATTCCTTTTCGAGGACGAAAAGATTTTAAGTGGGGGAGATTGTAACAACCCGGAAAATCAGAACCAAGTTAAAATTTTATTTTAAGGGAATTTTGTTAGAAAACGCGTCAGAATTTTAAAAAAAATTCAATTATTAAATTAAATTGTTGGATTTAAAAGTTTTTTTTATAAATTACACAAATAATTTTTCTATCCATTCACATTTCATGCAAGTTTACTTTTCTTTCCTATTCCTTTTCTGATTTCCTCAAATTCAGTGCTTCTTTCTCTACACTCTATTTCTCCGTTAATGTAGCATTCATTGTTTCTTATTTAATGCATATGTTACCCATTTCTATTTAAATATAATAAAAATATGCTAAAACAAACAAATGGAGAGAAAGTTTCTTTATTAGAATTACACCTTTCTCTCTTCCCTTTCATTTATTTCTTAACATTATAATTCTTAAATAAATAAATAAAAAGAAGAAAAAACGCATTAAGACAAAACACATGAAGAGTTAACGCACACTCTACGCATCCTAATTCCTTTCTCTTTCTTCTATTTATTCTTACATCACTCCTCTTACCTTCCATTCATCTTTCACATATTATTCCTTCCTTTTCTCCATTAAGTGCACATTTATTTCTTTCCTTACTTCTACATTCATGCATCTTATTTTATTTGCATGTTCTCATTCATTATGTTTTCATCCCCTTATTCTCCTTTCCCGTTTTATTTCTTGTTATTTTTTTCTCTAAAAACAAACAATCCTCATATATATATATATATATATATATATATATATATATATATATATATAATTCCCTTCTATATCTATTCTTGTTTACATTATCTGTATGTATTTGTAGACATTTTCATTGCCTTATTTTTGTTTGTGCAATTTAATATGTTCCCTACAATTATGATGTTATATGTTTTGAAATTGAAGAAGACATACAAATTTATAATGATTAGCATCAAATAATTTCTCATTCATTTTCTTTGTTTTCTCTTTCTCTTTGTGATTTATTTTTGAATTTTGAATATGAGATAAATATTGCCACCTCAGTCTTAACAAACCACGATTAATTTATTTCTAACTTACCTAATACAAAGGGGCATCTCAGTTAAATAAATCATGTATATATCTTTTCATTTCTCATTCTCTATCAGAAAACTCTAATTCTCTTCTTCCTTCTGAATTTAAATCTACATCTCAATTCATAGAGAAAAATTTCCTCAAAATCCATTTGCAAATGAAGAATCAAGGAAACCAAATCCTATATTCCTCTCTCTCTCTTTTATCATCTTCTCTCTAAATTCCGTGCCATATTTTCAACAACTTAATTCATGGAAATTAAAGAGATTCTTTGCTCTTTATTTCTATATGGACATGATGAATTTTCGTGGCCTGCTTTGCTCGCAATTGCCACTCAAACCTGCTATCTTTACAGCGTTTTCGGGTGAGGCTGGGCCCACCGAGTTGGGGACGGCGCTGGGTGCGGGGAGGAGTCGGACAGGCGCTAGAGACGATGGGATGGAAGATTTCAACTCGACGGGTTTTGGGTTCTTCTGAAGAAGAAAACAATGAAGGGGGTGAGGATTAAAGAAGGATTAATTAAATTAATTATTAATTAATTTCAGTAATTACTCGTTTAATTTATGCAATGTTTAATTGGCTATAACTAGTTCAAATCTAATCAGAATTTGATGAAACTGAAAGCGTTGAGACCGTAAATTCAAGATCAGCATGATGGAAAAGTCTGAAACAGATTGGGGCTATCTACAAATTCAGAAGAAATAAAACCACGGTGAGATTTCTCATTTTAAAATTAAAATAAATAAATGTATATGTAGAAATATATATATTTAAAATGATTTGGATTGACCTTGGTTGTGATGTTGGATCTAAATATATGCTGTTTATTAAAATATTGTCTCTACCATTTTAGTTTAGAGTAAAAATATTCATTTGTTAATTATATATTATGTTAATCAATTTGTCATTTTACGTAGAAATGTTATGTTAATCAAAATTTGTCATTTTATATAGAAATGTTATGCTAATCAATTTGTCATTTTATATAGAAATATTATGTTAATCAAAATTTGTCATAATTTGTCATTTTATATAAAAATGTTATGTTAATCAAAATTTGTCACTTTATATAGAAATGTTATGTTAATCAAAATTTGTCATTTTATATAGAAAATGTTGTGTTAATTTGATTTTTCATTTTATATGGAGAATGTTATGTAAATAAAATATGTCATTTAGTTAGAATCGTATTTGGTAAATAAAATATGTCAATTAGTTAGAATCATGTTATATTAGAATTAAAAATATCATTTATGTTAGAGAACTTATTTTGTTATAAAAATGTCATTTTATTAGAGGCCATTATGTTAAAATAAAAAAGTCGTTTTATTAGAAAATGTCATGTTAAATAATCATGTCATTTTATTAGAAAATGTTATGTTAAATGATCATGGCATTATATTAGGAATGTCATTATATTAGAAATGTCATTTTATTAGAAAATGTCACGTTAGAATAAAAATGTCTTTTTATTAGAAAATGTCACATTAGAATAAAAATGTCATTTTATTAGAAAATGTTACATTAGATTAAAAATAACATTTTTTGTTATAAATGTTACATTATATTAAAAATAACATTGTTTGTTAGAAATGTTACATTAGATTAAAAATAACATGTTTGTTATAAATTATCATGTTAGACAAAAATAACATTTTTGTTATAAAATTATCATGTTAGATAAAAATGCAATGTTAGATAAAATTGTCATTTTACATAAAAATGTCATGTAAGATAAAATTGTTATTTTAAATAAAATGTCATGTTAGGATAAAAATGTCGTTTTAGATAAAATGTCATGTTAGGATAAAATTGTCATTTTAGATAAAAATGTCATGTTAGAATAAAAGGTCATTGTAATTAAATATGTCATTTATGTTAGAGATAAATATGTCATTTATGTTAGGGATAAAAATGTTGAAACTTCAAAATTCACATTTTTAATGTAAAGATAAAATATATAAGATATCCATTGAATAAATAATAATTTTGAGATATTTAAATTTACATTTTTAATGTAAAGCATGATTTATGTAAAATGATCATTGTTTGAAATATAAAAATGTCTAACAATAAAAAGTTTACATTTTTATTGTATATGAGAAAATATGAAAAATGAACATTTGTTTTAAAAGATTCAAGTCAACAAAAATTTTTGCTACATTATAATTTACATTTTTAATATAAGTATGAATCATATAAAAAGATTCAAGTTAATAAAATTTTGTTTACATTAAAATTTACACTTTAATGTATGTATGAGTTATATTAAAAGATTCATTGTTTGAAATTTTGTTTTCACATTAAAATTTACATTGTTACTGTAAAAATGGATCATTAAAAAAGGTCCATTGCTTGAAAAATATTTTTACATTAAAATTTACATTTTTAATGTAAATGAATCATATGAAATTAAAAGATTCATTGTGTAATAAAAAATGTTTTGACATTGAAATTTACATTTTTAATGTAAATAAATCATTAGAAAAGGTTTTGTTGTTTAATAAATTCTGTTAACATTAAAATTACATCTTTAATGTAATAAAGGATTGATTAAAAGGTTTAAACTTTGGTAAAAATGTGTTAACATAGGAAAGTACATTTTTAATGCACAAATAATTTACATTTTTATTGTACAAATGATTATATAAAAAGATTAAAATTTGATTATAATACGTTTACATTAAAAAGCTCATTTTTAATATATAAAAGGTTTCAATAAAAAGATCATTGTTTGATAAAAATGTCTTTTAACATTAAAAATTACATTTTTAATGTAAGTAGGAATAATTAAAATATGCATTGTTTAATATTAACATTTACATGTTTGATATCATACATTGGTAAAACATTATCATGATTATGTTGGAGACATTAGAAGTAATTCAAACTGAACTATAATTCGTTAAATTTATTAACCAATGATTTATGTATGTATACTGTTGTTGTTTGAAAACCGCTCATGGGTATTGGGATGACATTTGTCATACACTAGTCCCAATATTTAGTTGTACGTCAACCAATGGGTTGACAGCCTGTGATGAGCATTATTTATTTATTTATTTATTTTAATGCTCACACAGTTATAAATTTCACTCTGGATGTGAATGGATTTTTATTGATTATTTCTCATTATTGTTATATACATGCAATGTATGAAATCCATATAACTGAAATTATATGGTAATTGATTGAGTCGCATTCCGATTCAGAATATCTTTTAAATAAATATATATTTTTATCAAAATGAACTGGTTATTAACTAGAATAAATCTTTAAATTAAGATTTAACGAAGTTTTCCAATAAATTAATATTTACTTGGAGTTTAAATAAATAAATTGGATTTTTGGGTTTGTCGTGAATGGTGTCTTCAATAACACCATTCATAAACCCAGTTGAGAAAAAAATAAATCTTTTAATTAAGATTATTAGAGTTTTCCAATTATATTCAGTAACTAGAATAAAATGAAATGTGAATTGAGTTTATTGTGAATTGTGTTTTTAAATGACATTTGTTCTTTAACCCAATTAACAGTGAAAATATAATTTGGAAGTTACAATTCTTTTGTTAAGATTAAATGGAAATTCTCCAAAGTAAATTTTTTCAATTTAATATATTAAATTGGAATTGAATGGGATTCGATTTAAAAATAATTGAGATGAGCTTCTGTAAAAGAAGACCATTACTACATATGGAATTTAAAAGGCTTTGCCGTTTTTTCATTTATACTGTTAGTCTGATACGGAAATTTATATCGATTATATATTGATTTGTTTTCTGTGAAAATTCCATATTTAATGGAAGATGATTTTGGGTTTATCGTAAACTGTGTTTTAAATGAAATTGGTTCTTTAACCAAGTTAAAGATAAGATTAATTTCTTAAAGTTGAATAATCATAAAGTAATGATGTTTGATACTAAAACCAAATTATAGTTTTAATGAATCTTTGAGAAGATTAAAGAATAAATTTAAAAGAATTTATCTTTGATAAATTAATGGGAACTCTTCCCAAATAATGTGAATATTTTATTAAAAGAATATTCTGAATTGGAATGAGTCGTATGATGTGTTTGTATAGCACTTAATTATTGATTATAAAATAAGCGAGTTATTCAGAAAGACCGGGTTTAACCCATTCTGAATAATTACTACGACGATTAAGAGTTGAAGATGAAGACGGTGGTTGAAGACCAGAGGTCTTCACATCGTTTGGATGAAGACTGATGTCTTGATTGGGAGGCATCCCAAGACAAGGTAATAAGTGGTGATCGTCCAGATGTACTTGGAGATCGACGGATATGCGAGGACCTCTCCTATATTGGACATATAGGACGAGAAACAAGGTGTCACCGGTTTCATTCAAACCCAAAACGAACTTGTAAATGGATGGTATGTCTGACGTTGTATTCCTTTATATTGTATTCGTTGATCTCTGCTAAATATATATCTGTTTGGTGTCGGAGAATTTATTCTCTTGCATAACACCTTTCTCTGAGACGTACGAGCTTAGAGGTTATATATTGGCAGAAATTAATAGTATGGTATGGATTGACTATGTAGCATGCTAAGATGCAAATGATCAAGGCTTTTGTTGAAAAGCAGGGCCTTGTGGTTGACGATCAAAGCACAGCTTTATTTAGCATATCTTTGTGTAGCGTTACTTCGCGAGCCTCACACCCCGGTAAGAGTCAGAAAGGGGACAAGGGGACGCAGGAAGTGCACACATTTCTTTCTAGCTAGAAGTGGTATCAGCATTTTGCAATCCCTTACATTTTACTTATGTGGATGATGGATTACGAGGCCTCGGTTATATTGGTTGATAGTGACCAATTTATAGGTTCAATAGGACCAGGAAGCGTGTGTTCAGGAATTGCCAATCTACTAAAGTATTTGTGGACCAGCCCTGCAGGATCCAAGGGTTCGCCAGTGTCCGAATCCTGAGATATTACTAGAGTATCTCGAATCGGTAAGGAGATCGTCCCTTGCCTTGACTCATGATGGAAATCCAACTTCGAATACGACATCAAGCGGTTTTGATTGTAGAACTAGTATGGCAACATAGTAGGATGGGGCACTATGTCGTTTATGATTGATACATTATGATTGAAGTTGTTTTTAAAACATATATACACTAATAATAATAATATCAAATCTGTTTTTGTCGTATCAAGCATCTTTTGACCATTATAAGGTAAAACTCTATCCTCCGATTTGTGTTGCATTGTGTGATGGGGCTTGAGTCTTATAATGGTTTCATTTTTCTAAAAAGCATTGCAATGTTTAACGATTTACTTTCTTTATGCACTGGCAACCAATGGAGTAAACCCTTTCCGCGTTAGCGGCGTGGTCCTCTGATTGGCCTTTTTATTAGATTAGTTAAGTAAGATTTCTCATACCAGTCCTATGACTGACCTGTAGTTTGGTTCACTTTGCAAACTCGGGTGCCCTCTTTTCCACACGGGCAGTCGAGTAGCTTATTTTGCAGATATATTGAATAATATTCTGGATTCAAACTTTAAATCTGTGTCCAGAGAATCGATAGACTTCCGCTATATTAGATTTTAGGTTCCGCTGCAACGTATTAAATTCATTGTAATTTAATCTTCCACTGTGGTATTTATTTCGATGTACTCTGATGTAACATTAATGTAATGTTTATAAAAGTCTGATGTTATTTGTTCTGATGTGTTGTATGCCCAGAGTTAGCGTATTCGGGTTTTTGAACGGTCTTAGTCGATTTTGCGATCGATTAGGTCCGGGCGAAATCTGAATCGTTACATGGCTCCTCACCGCTCAGAGACACTCTAGCCAATGTCTCAGGACTACACACTCTGGGTAACCCCTGGAATCGGTTGGGCCGGTCCTCCCTTACATTTGAGGATTAATTATTCCTGAACACATGTTTCCCGGTCTTATCGGACCTAACCATCAGCTCCGTAGAGATCGATATATCCGAGGCGCCTCGCAATCCAACAACCACATAGGTAAAAATATAACAATGTCAGGGCATGCAAAAACCTGAAATCACCCATAGCTAGAAAGAAACGTCGTGTTCTCCCAATGGCCCTTGTCCCCTTTTTAACTCATACCGAGGTGTGAGACACGCGGATTAACGCTATGCACAAAGCTATGCCATTTAAGGTCATGCTTTGATTATCAACCACAAGAATCTGCTTTTCAACAGAAGCCTTGATCATTTACATATCAGCATGCCACACAGGAAACTCATGCCATGCGACTGATATCTATCGATATATAACCTCTGAACTCGTACGTCTCAGAGAAAGGAGTTAAGCAAGAGAATAAATACTTTGCCGCCAAACAGATATATATTTAATAGAGATCAATCAGCACAGACTAAAATCCAATGTCAGACACACAATCCATTTACAGGTTCGTTTTGGGCCTGAACGAAATTGGAGGCACCTTATTCCTCGTCCCATATGTCCAATACTGGAGAGAGGCCCTCGCATATCTGTCAATCTCCAAGTACGTCTGGACGATCACTACTTATTACCTTGTCTTGGATGTACAGCACAATCAAGACATCAATAATCATCCAAATGATGTGAAGACCTCCGGTCTTCAACCACTGTCTTCATCGTCGACTTATCATCGAAACAGTTATTCAGAATGGGAATAAACATGGCCTTTCCGAATAACTCGCGTATATAATAAACGAGTGTTACACAAACACAACATTTTCCTCATTCCAATCTAGAATATTCTTTATTCAAATATTCACATCATTAGGGAATAGGTTCCCATTAATTTTATCAAGGATAAATTCTTTTAAATTTATTCTTTAATCTTCCTTTGGATATCATTTCGAACCGTATTAAGGTTTTCCAAACTAGTCAAGATTAGCGATCCTTACCGAAGTAATCATTTATTATATTTCCCAATCCCAACCTATTCATCCCATGGAGCAAAACTGGTAATACTCCATATCTAACATCACATTGTTATCGGTAATTATTAATTACCATTTCACGTTCAAATCTAATTAAAGATTTAACTATCTCTAGGAGCAAAACTGGCGATACTCCATTCTCAATCATTTCATAAATTTGATAATTTAAATTACCACATTCCCTTTTTCAATCTATTTAAAGATTGATTAAAACTCCACTTAGTATTAATATTCCAAAAGTCAATATTAATGATCATTTAACTTTGGAAACTTAAACATGTCGCATCGACAATCTACACCGTACTATTGATTTCCGCCGACATATAACCTCTAAGCTCGTGCGTCTCAGAGAAGGGTGTTAAGCAAGAGAATAAATTCTCCACTACCAAATAGATATATATTTAGCAGTGATCAACCATACAGTTCAAAATACAATGACAGACATGTAATCCTGCCTTTAACTGGGTTAAAGAACTAATGTCATTTAAAACACAATTCATGATAAACCAAAATCACATTCCATTAATTATGGAATATTCACAGAAAAACAAATCAATATATAATCGATATCAATTTCCGTATCCGACTAATAATATAAATGGGATAACGGAAAAGCCATTTAAATTCCATACGTATTAACAGTCTTCCTCCACAGAAGTTCACTTCAATTATTATCAAATCGAATTCCATTCAATTCCTGTTTAATATATTAAATTGGAAAAGTTTACTTTGGAAAATTCGCGTTAAATCTAATAAAAAGCTTTATAAATTCCAAATCACATTTCACTTTAAATCGGGTTAAAGAATGAATGCATTAAAAACACGGTTCACAATAATCCCAATTCACATTCCATTTTCAGTTCCAATTAAATGTTAACTAATTGGTGATTCTTCTTTAAATCTTAATTATAAGATTTATTCTTTTCACACTGGGTTTGAGAATAGTGTCATTTAAAACACAGTTCACGACAACCCAAAATCCCATCGGTCTCTAACCGTAAACTAATAAGAGAAAAATTCCCTACGTATTAATCCCGAAGACCAGAACCAACATCGGATCAATACCCAGGAAACCATTCAACTTAGCTAATCTCCAGTCAGTTTCTAATTTTCTTAACTCCACTGGGTTTAAGAACAGTATTATTAAAGATACCATTCACGAAAAACCCAAAATCCAATTTGATATTAAATATAAGGCTCTAAATAGAAAATATATCGGCTTATATTCAATATCAAATTCTGAAACAAACAAATATCGTATTGGAATAACGATATATATCTTCCAAATTCCTCCACAATATCTGTATAATACCAGAATCCATTATCGAAATATTCCGAAGATAATTTCGATTCAAATCCATTCCAATTCATATATTGGAAATTATGGTTATTTTTAAAACCATTTCAAATCCAATTTATTTATTTAAAAATATTGGATTACAATTCTAGTTCATAACTAGTTCATTTTGATAAAAATATATTTTTATCTTTTCAAATATGGAATTTTTCATCCCAATTCTTTCCAAATCATTTATTATGATTTTACACAAATTGTTAATATTTTTAACAATTTTATTAAGGCCCTTTCAGTCGATTTCCATAAACGGTCGTCGAAGTGCACTTACAATGAATTTTTCAGAATTTGATTTAGGCACAATTCCAGATCCAATTGTTAGATTTCAAATTTCTTATATTTTTTGAAAATCTCTTTTCGATACGAACCCCACGGTTCCGGTTTCAGGAGAATCCGATGGTCGGATCTCCCGTAATGTCAATTCGAAGTCAATGGTCGAAATTCACGGATTGCCATGGCGCAGCGCGTTTTATTCAGGCCATTAAATATATATAATATATATATTATATATTTCATTGATTTTCATTTAAAACATATTTTATAAATAGTTTTAAATTCATTTTCAAAACGATTTAAACTTCATATTCAATTTCAAATCAAAATTGAACATTCCATATCATCGATACATAAATGATAGTATTTTCAAAACATTAGATTTTGAAATCATTTCCTTTTCGATATTCATTATAAAAATGAATAAAATTGATATAAATATCGTTCACGTAAAAATGGCGTTAATCTAATCAACACGGCTTCATATATTTAAATATTTCCGTGTCCATCCCAAATCGAACATCAAAATCAGATATTGATCTTTTATGAATATTATTTTAAAATATTCGTTATTTTAAAATATTCATTCTTTCTGAAGTAGAATCAGACACAGCCAATTACCATATAATGTTATTATATGGATTTCATAAAACACATGTACATAACAGCAATGATAAACAATCAACCATCATCCAAAGTGCATTCTACACTGCATAAGCATTAAATATAAATATTTCACGCTTACATGGTCTGTCAACCAAATGATCGACAGACCACTAAACATTGGAATTAGTGTACGTCAAATATCATACCAACACCCGTGTGGAGTTTCAATCCACAAATACTGATTTTATTTGTGCAGTTGTGCAATGTGTAAAATTTATCGTTCCAATCAATATCAGTCAAATGGGTGTACATAAACAAATCATTCGATTTGTAAATGAATATTTATTTTATTCATATACATGTTAAAATTTATATTTTTAACCATAAATTATTTTATTTAACACATGAATATTTTATACAGTCCATTTCACATCACAAACAATTTTCACAACACAATCAAACAAACAAGTCGTCCATGGTCTGTGGACGACGGTGTCGGGTGCTGCTAAGCATAGTCTGCATCATAGTATATATTTTTAACTAGAAAATAAATTAAAGTGAGAAGTTCTCAACTTTGGGATCCACTCCTCCATTCTTTATTTCTGAACGGTTTGGATTTGTTTCCCACACGTTGTGTCCTTCACTGTGTTTTCAACGAAATCTGTTTCATACGATTTTTATATTAAAAATCACATTTTTACTTCAACGCTACATGTATAAAAATCATATTATTTTTTAATTCGTTGCTTACAATTTAAAATTTCCATTTTTACAAGTTCACTCTAACTATAAAAATCACATTCTTTTATAAAGATGTTTATATCATAAAAATAAAATCTTTTTATCACTAAAAATCAAATCTTTTTCTAAATAAAAATCAAATCTTTTTGCTTGTAAAAATCAAATCTTTTCGTATAGAAAAATCTATTCTTTTCCTATATAAACTAAAACCGCATTTAAACAATGTATTTAAATAAATAAAAAACTGAATTTAAAGTAAAATAAAGAGGGAGAAGCTCACTGGTTTTTGGTTGCTGGTGGTGGTGGAGGTCGGCGTCGGGGCTGAGGTAGTCGAGGGGTGGAGCAGTGGTCGGCGTAGGGTTAAGGTGGCGGTGGTAGCTCGGTGTTCGTAGATTTGGGGTTTTAGAAAATTGGGCGGGGTCTGGGATTTGAAGGAGATCGAACGAAGAGAGGGGGTGTGTGGATCGAGGAAGGGGCAGAGGGGATCTCGCCAGAGCGGCGGTGGGCGGCGCCACCTAGGGGGGCGCGATGGCGGGTTTGGGCTGAGGGGCGTCGCGTTTCCCCTTTTGAATTTCTTTTTTTTTCGATTTAAAATGAAGAGAGAGAGGAGGGTAGGAGGTATAATAATATATAATTTAATTTATTTCTCCATTAAAGTTGACTTTCCACTCAAACTCCAAACGAAACCCAGCGACAGTTGCCCCTAGCTAATTACCCCCTTTCCGAACGCAATGGGATATGTCTCGTAAGCCTATTCGTCTGTTACGATCAGTTTCACTTTAAATTAAAATATAAATCAGGGTATATTGAATTTACATGTACATTTTAATTTACTAGGGCCACATACTGACTCCAACAATTCCAGAAAAATAAATCTGGCTATGTTTTGACAATACGGTCCTAACAAAACTAATTTCATCGAATTTGAAGGCCATTTGGAAAATATCCATTTTCTGGTTGATCTAATTCAACTGAAATTGACAAAACACGTTTTCCTTTGCCTTGCTCACATATTGATTTCAAAAATTATGAAAATTGGAATCTTGCAATAACTTGACATCCCGGATCCAACAAAAGTGGTTTCGTCGAAAATGAAGGTCGTTTGCAAAATCACTATTTTCAAGGGCTATATTTCCATAGCGACTATTCTGAATTTTCAATTGGACATAACTTTTTATTCCCGCTAGGAAATTTGGATTTTTCGGATTCGTCGGAAAGATATTTTCAAATAGATTCTAATATTTTTAGATTCACTAAAATCCTGTTTATTTTGTATCTTGTATATTCATTTGAAATTTGAAATCGAATTTTCAAACTACCGCGCCATTTCCAATTTATTTTATAATTAAAATAAATATTTATATTCTAACGTCGATTCAAATAAATATATACGTCCTAATTCTATTCAAAATAAATTTCTCATCATTATTATTTAAAATAAATCATTTTAAATATTCAAAATTCGTTAAAATTGCCAAAATAAAATTTTTAAATTGGTTCTAATTTTCCGGGTCGTTACAATACAGCAGGAGCATCTATGTAACGACCCGCATTCTACGCATCAAAGGATCGTAGAATATTTATTTCTTTCTCATGTGAAGTCATATGGTCATGTAACTTTGGGAGATGACTATTGGGGTCATTTCTCATGTTCATGATTTTTGTCAATTTTTAAATGACCATTTTGCCCCTAGCTGATCTTGTTTCAACCATAAATTTTGATGGGAAAGGAGTTTTGACTTGAAACCACTTCCATTAGATCCGGATGATGGTTTACCTTTCCGTAGAGTGGTCATATGCGAAAAACGGACTTACCGTTTGGGAGATATGGCTGAAATAGGGTCTGTAAGGCAAAAAACAGCTTAACCGGGCCTAATTATGGTGATTAGCAAGAGGGCCCACAACCCATTTCGGGATTAGGGTTATGGGGAGGCTGAGAACAGTAGGAAAATGATCTATTTTCAATTTCTCAGTCGCCTAAAACATTTCCCTAACCCTAACAATGGCCTCCAACATCTAGAATCACCTCTAATCACTTTCTAATCAAGTATTAGCCTAACCTTCACCAAATCAAAGGGAAATAGCACCAAATCAAGGTCGAAACCGCTGTATAGCCTTGAGAACAGCGCCAAACAGAGGATAATTTTAGATTTGGTATTTTGTTTGTGGCTAAGGTGAGTGATTTGCATAGTTCCTCACTAATTATGGTTAATTAAGGGTAATTAGTGTTAATTAGCGAATTTAAACATGATTAAATTCGGGGAAAATATTTATAAATTTCAAAATATTGTCTTAGGCCTCTGTTAGATAAATTGGTTGAGTTTTGCTAATCCTATCATTAGATTTACTTAAACATGATTAAGGGGGAAATATGGGATTTTGGGTATGTTTGATCTGTTTTGATATATCAAATTGTTGTTTTGGTGTTTGTGGTCAATTCTATATGTTGCTATGACTATTTGGAATGTTTTGTAATTGTTTAGAACAGTTAGATTGGTCGAAAACACCGTCGAATGGCGTAAACAGGTCGTTGGAAAAGTTGCAGAAAATATGCATGAACCGGATCGAATCGTCCCTACCCTCTCCGACCCGACCTGCTCGTGGTGATGGAGACCGATCTGAACCGCTCCAGCTTGAGCACCACGAACCGCCTGGAGAAGCAAGTCACGAACTGATATTCTGGAGTTGGCACCACGACCCGACCCGCTTGAGAGAAGGAACCCCGACCCGAACCGATGCCACTCACGAACTGGAGTATACACCACGAACCGAGCTGAATGGAAGAAGAGTACGAATTGCGAACCGTTACTTCATCCGATCCGAATCCAATGGGTATTGTCCGATCCAATCCGAAGGGGTTTGTCACGAATTGAGATGTTGAGCACGAGCAGGAAGGGACTGAACCAAACTGACTTGGATGGGGAAATCCGACCCGACCCAGTGTGGATGATCACAGACAGGACTACTTCGAGGAGCACGATCCGAAGCATAGTGAAGAGGAGCTGTATTGACCCGCAAATCCATAACATCAGAGTTGACAACATACACCATACATCCAGCCCAAATATCACGAAAATACGAATCTTTTTTTTTAGAAGAAAAAGGTAGAAGAAGAACAGAAACAACAACACAGAATCTCACATCGCAGCGGAACAAAATATAATATATCATATCTTTGAAATACAAAATCTCAACTGTATAACATATACTTATCAGAGTACAAAACTTACAACACAGCGGAACAAAACTCTGTATAACTAATGCTGAAGCCTCCTGCTCCAAGCTCCTTTAGATAGATCTATAAAATCCTGAACTACTTGACTGCCCGTATAAATTTAGGCACCCAAGAGTTTAAGTAGAACAAAACAAAATAAACTCCGGGTCAGTCATGGGACTGGTATGAGTAAACATTTTAAACAGTTTTAGAAAACTAAATGATACCTCATAAGACCACGCCGTATAACATGGAATGGGGTTTTCCCTTATGAGAATCCAAACACTTGATTTAACTTTCAGAATCCTTTTGAAAGGAATGATAATCTTTATATCAAAACTCTTTTGATATTATAATAATGTCTAAATCAAGTAGATAACAATCTAGTGGAACGTTTGCATCTCACGTTCCACATATATAATATACAATCAAAAACCGCGGGCACTTATTGGATATTTGATTTCCAACTATGACAAGATATGGAACCACCTGCCCTGGAATCTCTCTAGAGGAGAATACACCGAGTTCAACAAGAACATTTTGCAACTCATCCACACATGACCGACCACTCATTTCGCTTGAGTGTATCGAATGTATATCACCAACGGTTGGGATCAGCAACCGTTTCCCGGATGGGACAACATCAGCAATAGATTTTTAGAAGTAAATGAAACTCTAGATCAGGTGATTATACACCCTAATAGGTGCGACCTACATAGCCATGCTGCCTGCCCGATTTCTGTCATTTACCGGCTGATGAGGCTTGAGGTTACGCTTTATCATCACATCAGACTCACTTCGAATTCCACATTGTCAGATCCATCAAAAATCACTAATTGGCGTCTACAACAGTACATTACGTGTTAGCTAAAGAAGTTTCCTTCTTCGCTTCCACTCTTGGTACAGTTGAAGAAATCAATGTACGTGACCTTTCTGGAAATACTCTGTCAGACATTCATCCATACAAGTCATCCAGGAACAGGATGAACCGAAGGCACTATTCAGTACATCCATCTTAGGCACTGTTATCTAAGACTTATACAATAGCCCTTGCACTTTACTCCATCTTCAATTTCTTTGGCATATATGATTCGCAATGCTTATGACAGTACAGAGTGGTTCTTTGGATAATAATCCAATCGGTCTCTCCATATTGACAACGATGGTAAAAAACTTCGATAGTTTGTGATTTAACTATCGAATAAAAACAAGTGTTTCGATAGTCGATGATTTAACTATCGAAGAAAACAAGTTTTCATCCAATTATCAAACAATCACTGAGACCTTAATTAGTATTCCGTTAATTAAATCACTTCTCTATTTCTTTATCAATATTTGTTAACCAAATATTTTCAATAACCATATTGGCCTTTTTTTTGGAAAAACATTTCCGAATATCGCCTTCTTTTATTTTCTTAAACTTAGAAAATATATGCTAGTTATAATTGGAAAATATTCCAATTACTTATCTCTTTCCCAATCTCGTTTATTTCTATACTTAGGAAATATTTATTATTCTGTTTCCAAGTTTACACTTATTTGGGTTAAAACGGATGTTGTGTAAAACATTGTTACGACAACCCAAATACTATATTCAACTAACTCTTATCCAACGTTGATCTTCGTGCCTAGAATCTTACTATTTATTTGTTAATAATGAAATCAATAAAGTTAGGGTATAACTATCTCTCAGACCTTGACTGAATAACATTTATAACGGCAAAACAGATATGACTACTTACTTGAATAATCAATACCATACAACTACTTATCCACTTTTAAACACGTATACACTTTCTCTTTCTATTTTTAACAAATCTAATTTATAGATTCCCTTTTTGTTTTCAATATTCTTTTTATAATTTCGTTTCTTTATCGAGTTCTACACATATCGGTACATTGATTTCTAACTATCAAATTTCTTCAAAATATTCTAACTCCTTGAATGTTCGAAAAAATTCGTCACAACCTCCCTTGTACCGGGAGCATCGGGATATTTCAAATAGCCTCCCATGGCCCTTACCAATCCAAAAAGAAAAAGAAAAGCCAAGCGGCTAGCCGATACGGCGCATAAAATCTCATATATGAATTAAATATGTACCTTTTTGTCGAGCATTCTATTTATATACCTTCATTATCCTTATCCCATACCTGTCTCTTGTATGTCTATACCTGTCCAACTATATCCGATTGTTTTAACTCAATTCGTTAATAAATTTGTTAATTAACTCTTTAGTCTATTTCACTTTTATATTTGAACATAACATGTTCAAATATATTTTAACTTGTTTATAAACTAATTGAATTCCATTTCAACTCGAGTTACATATTCGATTCGAATATGAAGTCATAATTTAAATTTACTTATTCAAAGTCAACTTGATTAAATCATTTTAACTTAATTCACTAATCAGTTTGCTAATTAACTCTTTAGTCTATTTCACTTTCGATATTCAAATTCTATATTTGAATCCCTTTATATTTTCTATATTCAAATTCTATATTTGAATCCCTTTTGAATTTCTATATTCAAACTCCATTTCCATTCAAATTGAATTTCCTATATTCAAATTCTTTAAACAAGTCTCGATTTCAATTCCTTTTGAAATCGATATTTCTACTTTTGGAAAATAGATTTTCCTTTTCAATTTCACACTTGTATTTTTATTTCTGAATTATCCAATGATAATTCTTTTCACTTCATTTATAAACTTCGTTTATAAAAGAACTATTTATAAACTTCGTTTATAAAGGAACTACTTGTTTTATTTTTTCAAAACAAGTTTATATTTCAATTCTATTTAAAAATCCAAATTCTATTTTAGAAAAAATAGAATTTCCCTTTTAAATCTCAAATACCCCTTTCAGGGTATTTTTTATAAATTAACACTTAGGCCCATTGATATTTAAACGCCAAACAACCAATTATTCATTTCAGGTTTTCTAACACATCATATATGACAGTATATATGCAAACAAATAATCAAACAGATAATATATATCTTTGAGGAATCCAGTTGGATTCCCCCAACCTATTTTCTTACATCCATAGACGTTAGTCAACATAGTAATACCCATCCTGCTTCGAGGCAGGATATCGCGGTATAAATGTCATCCACTAATATATATTTGTGGGGGCGCATAGGGAAATCATCCGCTATGAAACTGCGGGCATCCGCTAATGAGACTGCAGGAATCAATCCAATCATCAACCCAATATATATAATAGTCAACCCTAAATAACTAATATATTTAAAGCAAACAGAAAAATCCAAATAAACAATAACAATTATTTTTAACGACATAAAAATAATTCTAATTAAGGTGAGTGAGATTTACTCACCATGATTTTTATTCGTCGAATATCTGATTTAAATTCCATATCTTGCGCTATTTTATTCTATTGGATTCTGAACTGCATTTGCAATTAGCAGAAATTCAACTAAGCGCCATATCCATCCAGTACAGCTCCTTAATACTCCATTCACAATATCCCCCTGAATTAGCAACACAGGCCACCATCTTTCCCTAACCGGACAATGGCCAGATCAAATAAAACCCAATTCCTGAAATTTCAGTCGAACCCCTTCCCAATCACAACCTTGTTCTGTCGATGAAGCTGCAGGAATTTAGTGCGACATCCTTGAAATCACTGCCAGTCGCCACCTCCATGAAGTCGAATGTGATGAACAGTAGTAGCCTGTGATGAACACATCAAACCCTAAACCAGTCTCGACCAACATCAAAATCAACTGCTTCCATACTCGCAAGTGCCACTGTCCTTTTCGAGCTACGTGCGACTTCTTCCAATCGCACCCACCATAGCGCTGCTTTTAACTCCAGGTCCTCCAATCTCGGCCTCTGTTTGAACAACGCAAAGTCCCCTTCAGAACACGATAATCCCCATCCTGCTGTTGAGCTTCAGGCGTGGGTTCGATTCATCTTTCGAACGTGTTTCCGTCTCCGTCTTCGAAGAAGTGTAGTTCGATTGAATTAGAAATTAACGAGGAGCAACCATTTTAAATTTGAGGAACCGAGAATGAATTTTACAGGGGGAAGAACGGTGTGATTATATAAAGGAAGGGTGTAGGTTTTAATTGAACAGCAAGTCCTCCTTTTCTTTTGCCTTGATGGTTTTCTTACGTCCACAAAATAACACTTTTATTTTTATTTAAATTTGTTTTAATAGTATCCTCTAATTTAAAATACTCTATGGTCCTGAACTCCTTTCTGAACCCAACAACTGACATTCCTAAGGTAAAACCGCTATTTTGAACACATTAGGATAGGTATCGAAGTCCAGTTCGATCATCCGGAACAGATATTTAATTTAAATTGATATAAATTAAATTTCAAACCATTTAAATTCTTTGATAATAATTTAATATTATTATTCTAACTCAACTGAATTTTATACTGATCATCTGAACTGATTCGATTTAGTTATATATTTTTAAATTAAATTATTACTACATTACTGTAACACCCCGTAATTTTATAACATTAAAATTCACATATTAAAGTATACTTAATTTTTAGAAAAGAATTAAGTGAAATGGGTTGCGCAGAGATATATATATATATATATTAAATATTAAATAAATAAATATGCAAAAAAAGTTCAAAACAGCGAATTGGGAGGGGAAATAACCGAACCGGCCCATTTTTGAGGTCGACCCGAGCCTCGCTGGGTCGACTAGGGGTTAATCCAGGGTGTTTGGCTGTCAACCCGTGGGCCGATTCGCTCAAATGCAGATTTTGCATTTGATTGGTTCTCATGGTTCAGGGTTAATCTAATGGTCCTAAATAACTTCCTACACCTATAAATACATCCTAATGCTAACCTTAAACCTAATTAAAATAGAATAGTTACCGTCGCCATGGAAATCAATGGAGCCGCCGCCAACTAAGAAAGAAGAAAAGAAAATTCAATTCTAATTCTCTCAACCCTAAAGCAAAGCAAAACTCTCTCTTTTCTTCTCTAAATTGTGAGTATGATGATCTTAACAAGATTATTATCATTTTAATTAGGTTGAGTTATGAATGGATATGAGTAGATGATGTGAATTATCATATTTGTTGTTGTAAACCCCTTTTGCTATCATGTATATTGTAAATCCAATGTTATGTGATGATGATATCTTATATGTTGTAAATCATGCTATGATGATGTTATGTATGTTGAAAGTTTCTATGCTAAGTTGTGATGAATCATACATGTTAAAAAGGCCATGATGTTACCATCTATGCTAGTTAGTTCATATTAATTAAATCATCATGTTTGGGTTATGTTGATCTATATGACAAGTCACATATGCAAGTTAGATTGATTAGAAAAGTTGTGAACATATGCCAAGACATCTATTATGATATCTAGAATTATGCTATGACATATGTGATATCCTATGCTAGTTCACACCATCATTATGTTGCCTAAAAACCCCATATGCAAGTTTATGTATAGATTTGGGCTATGATCATATCATGTAAATTGAGACATTTAACAAGTTGACACCTTTTGATCCTTAACATGTGTAGTTTATGCAAGTTTGACCCCTATTTTGATTAAATTTATTTTAATTGTCTATATGTTGTGATAATTTATCTTTGTGCTAGGTGTTAGACTATACAAGTCTAGCCTATATTATGCGTTGAATAAGCGAACGTATAAATGTGGGGTAGGGGTAATATTAAGGATTTAATATTAAAAAGTTGGGGTGCAATTGATATGATTTTGCATGCCATAAGTGGATGGCCATAATTGAGTCAATTATGGACATCATTAAAAGTTGACTTAATTAATAATTTGAATAGGGAATTATTAAAACTGGGGTAAAAGATTTTAAGTGTTAATCAATGCTTAGGACACGAGGTTGGACTCGTTTGTGACGTAAACCTGCCCGGAACCGCCCGGCAAATCCAGTGGTCACAAATTTCAGCCCAATGTGAGAGGTCCTAGGCCTAAACTAAAGCATAACAGTTGTAAGGACACGAGGTTAGACTCTTTTATGGTGTAAGACTGCCCGGACCCGCCCGACAAATCCAGCTGCCATAAATGTCAGTCTAATGTGAGAGGTCTTTATGAGGTTATGGCCTGAATGAATTAAGAAACACTTAACCAGATAAACATGTAAGGTGGGACATGGGGGTTAAGTAGGTGCCTTGGGTGGCATGAGGAATCTAGGGGGTGCCCTTAGTGGCATGTGAAATACGATTAGTAAGACTTAACCAAACACACATGTAAATGAACATGACTAAGAGGGTTAAGTGGGATATATTAATGACAAGCTTAGGTGGGTAGCTTGTGGGGGCCCATTTCAACCAGTATCCCAAACGTATCTTTGTAGGCTCGACCCAAGTCGAGGACGGGACACACATACTGGGTTTGACTATAAGAGGCCAAAACGAGGAGCGGTGGCAACGTAAGTCCAACGGGTTTCATATGCGTGTGTGGACCCGGACTGGTAGGTAAGACGTTGTTGCATCGTGTATGTATAAGCCGTGCAATCTCAAGTTGTATCGGGTTGCCACTTTAGGGGAGTGATGCACCCTACTATGGGGCCAGCACGGGTATCTACGAGTAGGGAGCCGATCGAAAGTGCGTAGTGGGGTACACCTAGTGGAGATTGGGGCAGACGATGTAGGTAGCTAGGGGTACGTAAGGCTATTTATAAAGTTTCTGTGTGAAGCAAGTGGGATCAAACAATAGGGTGACTGGTGTGGTGCAGTGTAGCAATGTGCGGTGCAGCGTAGTAATCATTCGTTAGTAATTAGGTGTGCCTTTACCGTTATCTTTAACGTTATCGTAAACGCTATCTTTATCTTCCTAAGAGTTCATAGACATTTACTTGTCTTCCAGCTTATGCCTTAGTCTAGTTATTTTGATAATAGTATTGTTAGAATTATCATACTCGCCAGACTTTATGTCTGACCCCCTCTATTTCTATCCTTTTTCCCCCTCCAGGTCCTCAGGTTGGGCCCAGCTCTAGTGGAGTTTGATTGAATTGCTTCATCTCTCTTTGGAAAGCTTGGACCGTTGAAGTAATGTCCAGCTTGTTATCTTTTTAATGGCTATTTATGTAATGGGATTATGTATTTTGTTTTTATGAAGATGGATATTGTACTTGGTTATGATCTATGGTTTTATGATGTAACAAACATGTTTAATTTCCGCTGCAATAAAATGAAGTTTTAGATTTTCAAGTACTATTTATTATCTGTCTTATTGTAATTTTTCTGTTCTATATTCACTTATAACCTCCATGGAAGTTAATGCATTCCCTTTGTGAGTGACATTAATGTACATGGGGTGTTACACGTGGTATCAGAGCTTAAGGTTACCAGAACAGATAAAAATACTTTAGAAAAATAGTTATTTTTGGAAGAAGTGTTTTCAAAAACATGTTTTAATGAGAAATTTAAAGAGAAAAGTTTTTAAGAAAAACATAATCCCCAGTAGCCACATATCTTTATCTTTCGAATTCTCCATTCTGAATCTTTCCTTTTTCGTTTCAGCATGGCTGAAGATCTTAATCTACCCGACGGTGTAACGATACCAGGATGGTATAGGAGGTTATTGGAGGCTAGGGCCGCTGCAGGTCCAGCCAATATTCCTCCACCACCAGTTGCACCCGTTCCTCCTCCTCCTCCTCGTGTAGATACTTTTGCAAAGACGTGCAAGGAATTCAAGGCTATGGGTGGAAAACCATTTCAAGGGTCAGAAACGTTTGTGGAAGCTAGAGATTGGCTTAAGGAGGTGGAAGAATTGCTAGAAATCTTTGAAGTAGAAGAAGGGAAGAGAGTTCGTTTAGCAGCTTGGTTGATGATGGGAGAGGCCTCGTTTTGGTGGGAGGTCACTAATGTGGAGCGTCCTGTTGATTCTTGGGTGGATTTCAGACGTAGGTTCGAGGCGAAGTTTCTCTCTAGGGCGGAAGAAAATCTATATATGGAAAGGTTCTTGACATTGAAGCAAGGAAGCTCATCAGTGAAAGAATATGTCAACAAATTTAATCAGCTAGCAAGGTTTGGTTTGGACTTAGTAAACACGCCGGAGAAGAAGGCTATAAGGTTCGTGAATGGCTTGAATGAACCGTTGCAAGAGTTGGCCATGATTCACATCCCTATGGGGGCCACCTTTGAGAAGCTAGTAGAAATGGCGCTCATGCACGAGGAGAAAAGCGCTAAAGTTGATAAGGCACCCGAGAAGAAAGGGGATCAGAAGAAACCACAACAGCAAAACAAGAAGGGTAGTAAAGACAATAATGGCAAGGGAAAGAAGAAATGTTTTAACTGTGGGACCCCAGGCCATCTCAGCAAGGACTACCGAAAGAAAAAGAAGACTGGCTGTTTTCATTGTGGCGATGCGGGACATTTAGTGAAGGACTGCCCAAAGAAGGGGCAGAGGGCAGGATCTACCTCGGGAGGACAGGTGCAAGCTCTTATGGCACTAGGGCAGGCAAGGGGACAAGTTCAAGCTCTCACGGTCCCACCGCTGCAAGAACGAGGTAGAACCATTTCTGTTGAAAGCTTAGCTTTTCTGTTTGATCATCCTGTCCGTACCTTTTTCGATTCGAGCGCATCACATTCGTTTATCTCTACATCATTAGTTGAATCACTGCACTTAAACACCAGTTTAGTAGAGGATCCCTTAGTTGTTTCGAATCCAATTAGGGGCTCAGCTCATTTGTCCATGATGTGTTTGGATTTGAAAATTTCTATACTTAGCGTTGAGTTTCGATGTGATGCTTATGTGTTGGGCTTCACGGGCTATGCGCTAATTTTAGGAATGGATTGTTTATCCAAAAACGGGGCCGTTCTTGATTATGAAAGGAGAGTAGTTAGGCTCGTGACTCGCCTTGGCAACACTCTCGAAATCTTCTGTAATCCCATAAATTCGGTTATGCTAAGTTATCTAGAATCGCTTGACGCGTCTGAGGAAAATCTACGATCTGTTAGAGTGGTCCGAGAATATTCGGATGTGTTTGAGGAGGTGAAGCGCTTGCCTCCGAAGCGGGAGATAGATTTTGGAATATATCTTGTGGATAATGCGAAACTAGTATCTTTTCCAGTACGCCACATGGCTCCACGTGAAAGGAGGGAACTCGATAAGCAAGTGAAGGAGTTGCTTGAGAAGGGGTTCATAAGACGAAGTATATCAGAGTGGGGTGCTCCAGTTGTATTTGCCACGAAGGCGGATGGGTCCCTTAGACTGTGTGTGGACTATAGAGAACTTAATAAACTTACTAAGAAGAACAGACACCCACTACCGAGGATTGACGATCTCTTTGATCAGTTAGTTGGCGCCTCAGTGTTTTCGCAGTTGGACTTAGCCACTGGGTTCCATCAGTTGAGAGTGGTTGAGGATAGCATAGACAAGACTGCCTTTAGGACTCCGGACGGTTTCTATGAATGGCTAGTGATGCCCTTCGGTTTGACAAACGCCCCAGCATATTTTGTTGATTTGATGAGTAGGGTGTTTAGGGAGTACCTTAACAAATTTGTGGTAGTCTTTGTAGATGACATCTTGATCTTTTCTAAGGATGAAGAAGAGCATGCCCTACATCTTAGGGAAGTGTTGGAGACCCTACGAGCGCATAGCCTTAAGGCTAAATTTTCTAAGTGTCACTTCTGGAGGAAGGAAGTACGGTTCTTGGGGCACGTGGTTTCTAAAGAAGGGATAGCCGTGGATCCCGCGAAGGTGGTGGCCATCCAAGATTGGAATGTCCCTAAAAATGCTACCGAAGTGAGAAGTTTCTTGGGGTTGGCTGGCTACTATAGGAAGTTTATCAAAGACTTCGCAAAGATATCAGCTCCATTGACACGCTTGATGAAGAAGAACCTAGTTTTCACATGGGACGTAGATTATGATGATGCGTTCCAACGTTTGAAGAGAGCTTTGACTTCAGCACCAGTCTTAGTATTGCCAGACGGGAGTAAGCCATTTACCGTTTATACTGGTGCTTGTGGGACAGGACTAGGCGCAGTCTTAATGCAAGAGGGTAGGGTAATAGTCTATGGTGGAAGGCAGTTGAGAGCGCATGAGAAGAATTACCCCACCCATGACCTAGAATTGGCCGCTATTGTTTTCGCGCTTAAGTCTTGGCGTCATTATCTTCTTGGCGAGAAATTCGAATTATTCACTGACCACAAGTCTTTAAAATACCTATTCTCTCAAAAGGACTTGAACTTAAGGCAGCAAAGGTGGATGGAGTTCTTAGCGTCCTACGACTTCGAAATAGCCTATACCCCTGGCAAGGGTAACGTGGTGGCAGACGCCTTAAGTAGAAAAAGATTATCCTTAAGTCCTTTGTTTGTTGAGCGGCGAAGTTTAGAATTCATTTCGATGTTTGACTTTAGACCTTCCGTTGACTTCGTACCCGGTTTGCTAGCATCCTTGGAGGTCAGACATACGCTTCTGGGACGAATTGGCGAGGCACAGCGAGACGACCCGCAGTTGGTTGAGTTAGTAGAAAAACTCAAAGGAGGGGAGTCATCAAGCCATCTCCGTAGGTATACCCTAGACGATAAGGGTTGGTTACATAGGGACGGTAGACTTTGTGAACCAAAAGACGATGACCTAAGGAATCTTTTGCATACATATTGGACGCATGGCACTATCATGAATTGCACTAAGGAGGTCGACAGAATCAGTAGACCGCCTAATTTTGCATTAGATATGGACATAGACACACACTGTGCATATAAACATTAAAGCATTAGAAGTCTTTTAAGGACAATGGATGCTGGTGTTTGATGGTTGAGTAGATGGACGATTAGATGGTAGGATATACATTCTTCTTGACTTGGAGATTTCGGGGACGAAATCCTTTAAGGAGGGGAGAATGTAACACCCCGTAATTTTATAACATTAAAATTCACAAATTAAAGTATACTTAATTTTTAGAAAAGAATTAAGTGAAATGGGTTGCGCAGAGAAATATATATATATATATTGATATATATATATATATATATAAATTAAAAATTAAATAAATAAATATGCAAAAAAAGTTCAAAACAACGAATTGGGAGGGGAAATAACCGAACCGGCCCATTTTTGAGGTCGACCCGAGCCTTGCTGGGTCGACTAGGGGTTAATCCAGGGTGTTTGGCTGTTAAGCCGTGGGCCGATTCGCTCAAATGCAGATTTTGCATTTGATTGGTTCTCATGGTTCAGGGTTAATCTAATGGTCCTAAATAACTTCCTACACCTATAAATACATCCTAATGCTAACCCTAAACCTAATTAAAATAGAATAGTTACCATCGCCATGGAAATCAATGGAGCCGTCGCCAACTAAGAAAGAAGAAAAGCAAATTCAATTCTAATTCTCTCAACCCTAAAGCAAAGCAAAACTCTCTCTTTTCTTCTCTAAATTGTGAGTATGATGATCTTAACAAGATTATTATCATTTTAATTAGGTTGAGTTATGAATGGATTATGAGTAGATGATGTGAATTATCATATATGTTGTTGTAAACCCCGTTTGCTATCATGTATATTGTAAATCCAATGTTATGTGATGATGATATCTTATATGTTGTAAATCATGCTATGATGATGTTATGTATGTTGAATGTTTCTATGCTAAGTTGTGATGAATCATACATGTTGAAAAGGCCATGATGTTACCATCTATGCTAGTTAGTTCATATTAATTAAATCATCATGTTTGGGTTATGTTGATCTATATGACAAGTCACATATGCAAGTTAGATTGATTAGAAAAGTTATGAACATATGCCAAGACATCTATTATGACATCTAGAATTATGCTATGACATATGTGATATCCTATGCTAGTTCACACCATCATTATGTTGCCTAAAAACCCCATATGCAAGTTTATGTATAGATTTGGGCTATGATCATATCATGTAAATTGAGACATTTAACAAGTTGACACCTTTTGATCCTTAACATGTGTAGTTTATGCAAGTTTCACCCCTATTATGATTAGATTTATTTTAATTGTCTATATGTTGTGATAATTTATCTTTGTGCTAGGTGTTAGACTATACAAGTCTAGCCTATATTATGCGTTGAATAAGCGAACGTATAAACGTGGGGTAGGGGTAATATTAAGGATTTAATATTAAAAAGTTAGGGTGCAATTGATATGATTTTGCATGCCATAAGTGGATGGCCATAATTGAGTCAATTATGGACATCATTAAAAGTTGACTTAATTAATAATTTGAATAGGGAATTATTAAAACTGGGGTAAAAGATTTTAAGTGTTAATCAATGCTTAGGACACGAGGTTGGACTCGTTTATGACGTAAACCTGCCCGGAACCGCCCGGCAAATCCAGTGGTCACAAATGTCAGCCTAATGTGAGAGGTCCTAGGCCTAAACTAAAGCATAACAGTTGTAAAGACACGAGGTTAGACTCTTTTATGGTGTAAGACTGCCCGGACCCGCTCGGCAAATCCAGCTGCCATAAATGCCAGTCTAATGTGAGAGGTCTTTACGAGGTTATGGCCTGAATGAATTAAGAAATACTTAACCAGATAAACATGTAAGGTGGGACATGGGGGTTAAGTAGGTGCCTTGGGTGGCATGAGGAATCTAGGGGGTGCCCTTAGTGGCATGTGAAATACGATTAGTAAGACTTAACCAAACACACATGTAAACGAACATGACTAAGAGGGATAAGTGGGATATATTAATGACAAGCTTAGGTGGGTAGCTTGTGGGGGCCCATTTCAACCAGTATCCCAAACGTATCTTTGTAGGCTCGACCCAAGTTGAGGACGGGACACGCATACTGGGTTTGACTATAAGAGGCCAAAACGGGGAGCGGTGGCAACGCAAGTCCAACAGGTTTCATATGCGTGTGTGGACCCGGGCTGGTAGGTAAGACGTTGTTGCATCGTGTAGGTATAAGCCGTGCATTCTCAAGTTGTATCGAGTTGCCACTTTAGGGGAGTGATACACCCCACTGTGGGGCCAGCACGGGTATCTACGAGTAGGGAGTCGATCGAAAGTGGGTAGTAGGGTACACCTAGTGGAGATAAGGGCAGACGGCACCTATGTAGGCAGCTAGGGGTACGTAAGGCTATTTATAAAGTTTCTGTGTGAAGCAAGTGGGATCAAACATTAGGGTGACTGGTGCGGTGCAGTGTAGTAATGTGCGGTGCAGTGTAGTAATCATTCGTTAGTAATTAGGTGTGCCTTTACCGTTATCTTTAACGTTATCTTAAACGCTATCTTTATCTTCCTAAGAGTTCATAGACATTTACTTGTCTTCCAGCTTATGCCTTAGTCTAGTTATTTTGATAATAGTATTGTTAGATTTATCATACTCGCCAGACTTTATGTCTGACCCCCTCTATTTCTATCCTTTTTCCCCCTCCAGGTCCCCAGGTTGGGCCCAGCTCTAGTGGAGTTTGATTGAATTGCTTCATCTCTCTTTGGAAATCTTGGACCGTTGAAGTAAAGTCCAGCTTGTTATCTTTTTAATGGCTATTTATGTAATGGGATTATGTATTTTGTTTTTATGAAGATGGATATTGTACTTGGTTATGATCTATGGTTTTATGATGTAACAAACATGTTTAATTTCCGCTACAATAAAATGAAGTTTTAGATTTCCAAGTACTATTTATTATCTGTCTTGTTGTAATTTTTCTGTTCTATATTCACTTATAACCTCCATGGAAGTTAATGCATTCCCTTTGTGAGTGATATTAATGGATGTGGGGTGTTACAATTACGATAATTTAATTTATTCGACATTAAATTGAAATCGATTATTAAATTGATAACTTAATATAAAATTCCATTTATATTATCCATCCAATATTTAAATCCATATTAAATATTTAAAATTAACCCATAAGAATCCGGGTCATTACAATCTTCCCAACTTAAAATAATTTCGTCCTCGAAATTGCTAAGGTAGAAAAAGTGCTACAAACCCATTTATCTTTTCAAAACTTATATATGTTGATACTCAACATTTCAAACTTCCTTACGTAACTCTCTTTCGAATAAATCCCTATTCGATAACTCCTCCCTTCGAATAACTATATCTGATAATCTCTCTTTCGAATAACTAGATTCAGAAACCTTTCTTCGAATAAACTATATTCGATTTACACTATTTAATTTACTCTTATCAATTAACTCTATTGGATTAACTCTTATCGATTAACCCTATTGGATTTAACTCTTATCGGTTAACCGTATTGGATTTAACGCTTATCGATTAACCCTATTTGATTAGCTCTTTTCACTTAACTCCTTCCGAATAAGCTATATTCGATAACTCTTTTAACTCTATTCGAATAAACTATATTCGATAACTCCATTCGCTTGACTCTAGATCGCGGCGATCACAATGGTTACGCCTGATTCCCTCAGGAAACATGCGACCGCCCTAGGCTATCTGCAGCCCTGCGAATTACGCTAGCAGTCATACGAAATGGCAACTTATCCTGAGTAACTATGTTTGACTAACTCTAATTTAATAACTCTATATTCGATCAACTTTTAATTGAATAACTAACATTCAATTAAATCCTAATTCGATTAACTATGTTCAATTAACTCTATCTGGTTAACTCCAAATTTGAATAACAAATATTCGATAAATTCTAATTGAATAAAAAATATTCAATGAACTCTACGGATTAACCCTAACTGATTAACTCTAACTGGTTAATTCTTACTCTAATCGATTTATTCTAACTCTAATCGATTATTTCTAACTCTAATCGACTTCTCCTATTCGAATAACTCCTATTGGATAACGTTTATTCATTTATAAAGATTTACTTTTAGTAACGGTTCTTCACTTTATAAATGTTCTCTTTAATAACGTTACTTCACTTATACAAGTGTTGTGTACCCCTTCTATTTAAAACTATCGGTGTTAAAAACCAATATCTCTTCTCTATATAAGTTCAGACTTATATATTCCATTTATCAAATGATAAGTATTTAATTTAATTTATAAACTGTTATTTATAAATTAATCTTTTCTATTTATCTGTTAAAAATAGATTACCATTTTCAATTCATCTTCTAATTATTCCTTTGATTAAATTCTATTTATTTAACAAATAAGTATCTCATTTATAACATTCTATTTATTTTCTATAAATAAATATTTCCATTTAATCTATTTGTAAATGTTTTACAAATACTTCCTTTTAAATTCTATTTGTAAATGTATTTACAAATATTTCTCCTTCTATTTGTTTGCACATAACTTCCTTTGTATTTGTTTTACAAATATTTCCTTTATATTTGTTTTACAAATATATTTTCTTTTATATTTGTTTTACAAATATATTTCTTTTTAACTCTTTCGGTTTTTCCTTTATTCACACCCAATTCATATTTCATTCACATTGATTTTACTTAATTTATTCATTTCGATCCATTTAACTTACTTAAGTTAAATTTAATTTCAATCATTCAAATTCCCAGGGTTTTATTTCAAAACTCCTTTGAAGTAATATAAATATATACATATATTTATATCCATCTAAAATTCAGAACATTTGAATTTTCAAACAACTTGTTTTCTTTTCAAACAAATTTCCATCAAAAACTTTTCTAAGGCAGCAATTCATCACTTAGAAACTCGAAAATGAACACTAATGAGGTTGCGACCATCATCAGAATTATTTCCCAGCCATTGAAGTGAGTTCAATGCCTTATCATATTCAAAATCCATTCAAATGATTTTTATTCAAAAATCCTTCCAAAATAAAGCTATATTATTTTATTAAAATTCGGAAAATATTTTCCAACTTCCCAGGATTTTAAATTCTGAATTCTGGTTGGAATTCAATTTCAATTTATCACATTTGTATATTTGATTTCATGTACAAATTCCATTGGTTATATATATAACTGTTTCAGTTTTATAATCTAATTTGATTATAATCCTAACAATCAACTCAACTATTTAAAAACAATATCGTGTCCAATCTTCTGTTCAAGTGTTTATAAACTCCTATCGTCGTTGTGGCGTCCCACGATTCGATCAGAATTCATAATTCACTCCACGGACTAGTCAACACAATATAAAATGATTTTTATACCAAATAACAAATACGCTCTCTCGTATATATATGCACTCAACTCATTCTAGGGCGCTACTGACCCTATCTCTAATGAGCACATGCCACACAAGCCTAGGTATTCGCTCAACCTAAGCTCTGATACCAACTGTAACGACCCGCAAATCCATAACATCAGAGTTTACTACATACACCATACATCCAACCCAAATATCACGAAAATACAAATCATCTTTTTTAGAAGAAAAAGGTAGAAGAAGAACAGAAACAACAACACAGAATCTCACATCGCAGCGGAACAAAATATAATATATCATATCTTTGAAATACAAAATCTCAAATGTATAACATAAACTTATCAGAGTACAATACTTACAACACAGCGGAACAAAACTCTATATAACTAACGCTGAAGCCTCCTGCTCCAAGCTCCTTTAGATAGATCTGTAAAATCCTGAACTACTTGACTGCCCGTATAAATTTAGGCACCCAAGAGTTTAGGTAGAACAAAACAAAATAAACTCCGGGCGCCACCTAACGAAAAGCGAGAACCCCTTATCATGCGACACATGCACCCAACACGCAACATGGACTGGTATGAGTAAACAGTTTAAAACAACTTGAACAAGTAAACGATACCTCATAAGACCACACCATATAACACGGAACGGGTTTTTCCCTTATGAGAATCCAAACACTTGATTTAACTTTCAGAATCCTTTTGAAAGGAATGATAATCTTTATATCAAAACTCTTTTGATATTATAATAATGTCTAAATCAAGTAGATAACAATCTAGTGGAACGTTTGCATCTCACGTTCCACATATATAATATACAATCATAAACCGTGGGCACTTATTGGATATTTGATTTCCAACTATGACAAGGTATGGAACCACCTGCCGCTGGTATATCTCTAGAGGAGAATACACCGAGTTCAACAAGAACATCTTGCAACTCAGCCACACACGACCGACCACTCATTTCGCTTGAGTGTATCGAATGTATATCACCAACGGTTGGGATCAGCAACCATTTCCCAAATGGGACAACATCAACAATAGATTTTTAGAAGTAAATGAAACTCTAGATCAGGTGATTATACACCCTAATAGGTGCGACCTACATAGCCATGCTGCCTACCTGATTTCTGTCATTTATCGGTTGATGAGGCTTGAGGTCAACAACAGTACATTACGTGTTAGCTAAAGAAGTTTCCTTCTCCGCTTCCACTCTTGGTATGGTTGAAGAAATCAATGTACGTGACCTTTCTGGAAATACTCTGTCAGACATTCATCCATACAAGTCATCCAGGAACAGGATGAACCGAAGGCACTATTCAGTACATCCATCTTAGGCACTGTTATCTAAGACTTATATAATAGCCCTTGAACTTTACTCCATCTTCAATTTTCTTTGGCATATATGATTCGCAACGCTTATGCCAATACAGAGTGGTTTTTTGGATAATAATCCAACCGGTCTCTCCATATTGACAACGATGGTCAAAAACTTCGATAGTCTATGATTTAACTATCGAATAAAAACAAGTGTTTCGATAGTCGATGATTTAACCATCGAAGAAAACAAGTGTTCATCCAATTATCAAACAATCACTGAGCCCTTAATTAATATTCCATTAATTAAATCACTTCTCTATTTCTTTATCAATATTTGTTAACCAAATATTTTCAATAACCATATTGGCCTTTTACGACATTTGGAAAACATTTCCGAATATCTCCTTCCTTTATTTTCTTAAACTTAGAAAATATATGATAGTTATAATTGGAAAATATTCCAATTACTTATCTGTTTTCCGATCTCGTTTATTTCTATACGTAGGAAATATTTATTATTCTATTTCCAAGTTTACACTTATTTGGGTTAAAACGGATGTTGTGTAAAACATTGTTACGACAACCCAAATACTATATTCAACTAACTCTTATCCAACATTGATCTTCGAGCCTGGAATCTAACTATTTATTTGCTAATAATGAAATCAATCAAGTTGGGGTATAACTACCTCTCGGACCTTGACTGAATAACATTTATAACGGCAAAACAGATATGACTACTTACTTGAATAATCAATACCATACAACTACTTATTCACTTTTAAACACGTATACACTTTCTCTTTCTATTTTTAACAAATCTAATTTATAGATTCCCTTTTTTTCAATATTCTATTTTTAATTTCGTTTCTTTATCGAGTTCTACACATATCGGTACATTGATTTCTAACTATCAAATTTCTTCAAAATATTCTAACTCCTTAAATTTTTGGAAAAGTTCGCCATAACCTCCCTTGTACTGCGAGCATAGGGATATTTCAAATAGCCTCCCATGGCCCTCACCAATCCAAAAAGAAAAAGAAAAGCCTAGCGGCTAGCCGATATGGTGCATAAAATCTCATATATGAATTAAATACGTACCTTTTTGTCGAGCATTCTATTTATATACCTTCATTATCCTTATCCCATACTTGTCTCTTGTATGTCTATACCTGTCCAACTATACCCGATCGTTTTAACTCAATTCGTTAATAAATTTATTAATTAAATCTTTAGTCTATTTCGCTTTTATATTTGAACATAACATGTTCAAATATATTTTAACTTGTTTATAAACTAATTGAATTCCATTTCAACTAGAGTTACATGTTCGATTCGAATATGAAGTCACAAGTTAAATTTACTTACTCAAAGTCAACTTGATTAAATCGTTTTAACTTAATTCACTAATCAGTTTGCTAATTAACTCTTTAGTTTATTTCACTTTCGATATTCAAATTCTATATTTGGATCCCTTTATATTTTCTATATTCAAATTCTATATTTGAATCCCTTTTGAATTTCTATATTCAAACTCCATTTCCATTCAAATTGAATTTCCTATATTCAAATTCTTTAAACAAGTCTCGATTTCAAATCCTTTTGAAATTGATATTTCTACTTTTGGAAAATAGATTTCCCTTTTCAATTTCACACTTGTATTTTTATTTCTGAGTTATCCAATGATAATTCTTTTCACTTCATTTATAAACTTCGTTTATAAAAGAACTATTTATAAACTTCATTTATAAAGGAACTACTTGTTTTATTTTTTCAAAACAAGTTTATATTTCAATTCTATTTAAAAATCCAAATTCTATTTTAGAAAAAATAGAATTTCCCTTTTAAATCTCAAATATCCCTTTCAGGGTATTTTTTTATAAATTAACTCTTAGGCCCAGTGATATTAAAACGCCAAACAACCAATTATTTATTTCAGGTTTTCTAACACATCATATATGACAGTATATATGCAAACAAATAAACAAACAGATAATATATATTTTTGAGGAATCCAGTTGGATTCCTCCAACCTATTTTCCTGCATCCACATACTTTAGTCAACATAGTAATACCCATCCTGCTTCGAGGAAGGATATCGCGGTATGAAGGTCATCCACTAATATATATTTGTGTGGCGCATAGGGAAATCATCCGCTATGAAACTACGAGCATCCGCTAATGAGACTGCGGGAATCATTCCAATCATCAACCCAATATATATAATAGTCAACCCTAAATAACTAATATATTTAAAGTAAACAAGAAAATCCAAATAAAAAACAACAATTATTTTTAACGACATAAAAATAATTCTAATTAAGGTGAGTGAGATTTACTCACCATGATTTTTATTCGTCGAATATCTGATTTAAATTCCATATCTTGCGCTATTTTATTCTATTGGATTCTGAACTGCATTTGCAATTAGCAGAAATTCAACTAAGCGCCATATCCATCCGGTACAGCTCCGTAATACTCCATTCACAATATCCCCCTGAATTAGCAACACATGCCACCATCTTTCCCTAACCCGACAATGGCCAAATCAGATAAAACCCAATTCCTGAAATTTCTGTCGAACCCCTTCCCAATCGCAACCTTGTTCTGTCGATGAAGCTGTAGGAATTTAGTGCGACATCCTCAAAATCACTGCCCGTCGCCACCTTCATGAAGTCGAATGTGATGAACAGTAGTAGCCTGTGATGAACACATCAAACCCTAAACCAATCTCGACCAACATCAAAATCAACTGCTTCCATACTCGCAAGTGCCACTGTCCTTTTCGAGCTACGTGCGACTTCCTCCAATCGCACCCACCATAGCGCTGCTTTTAACTCGAGGTCCTCCAATCTCAGCCTCTGTTTGAACAACACAAAGACTCCTTCAGAACGCAATAATCCTCATCCTGGTGTTGAGCTTCAGGCGTGGGTTCGATTCAGCTTTCGAGCGTGTTTCTGTCTCCGTCTTCGAAGAAGTGTAGTTCGATTGAATTAGAAATTAAAGAGGAGAAACCATTTTAAATTTGAGGAACTGAGAATGAATTTTACAGGGGGAAGAACGGTGTGATTATATAAAGGAAGGGTGTGGGTTTTAATTAACCAACAAGTCCTCCTTTTCTTTTGCCTTGATGGTTTGCTTATGTCCACAAAATAATATTTTTATTTAAATTTGTTTTTAATCGTATCCTTTAATTTAAAATACTCCATGGTCCTGAACTCCTTTCTGAACCCAACAACTGACATTCCTAAGGTAAAACCGCTATTCTGAACACACTGGGACAGGTATCGAAGTCCAGTTTGATCATCTAGAATAGATATTTAATTTAAATTGATATAAATTAAATTTCAAACCATTAAAATTCTTCGATAATAATCTAATATTATTATTCTAACTCAACTGAATTTTATATTGATCATCTGAACTGATTCGATTTAGTTATATATTTTTAAATTAAATTATTACTGCATTACGATAATTTAATTTATTCGACATTAAATCGAAATCGATTATTAAATTGATAACTTAATATAAAATTCAATTTATATTATCCACCCAATATTTAAATCCGTATTAAATATTTAAAATTAACCCATAAGAATCCGGGTCATTATAGGAGCATGCCGAACCGATCCGGAGATGATGACCAAAACCCGAGATGCAAAGGTAGTCCAAATGGGAAGTTTGCACTCAGGACCTAGATGGGAACCAACGAGTCAACTTCATGATTGGACTTTGCTGCGGGACATGTGCAAAGGGGTTATCGGTATTCATAACTGTGGTTCACCACTGAGAGACAGACAATGGGCTTGTAGTGATAGTTGTACGGGATTGGACTCTATCATGGCCCAAAGGATTAGGTGACCAAAGTAGTGGATATCGTTTGCTTTACACACTGAGTGAGAGACCTGAGGAATGATTGCTATGTTTGAATGTTTGCTATCACCTTGACATGCACACCCCTCCCACGTATCTTTATACCTTTTGTTTAGTGTCACCTTAGAGTATAGTATAGTATGTTGTGCTAACTCTTTGGTTGCAGGAACAGGTTCAGGTATGATTGGATTATACTTGTTATTGTTTTGTTTTGTTGCTTATCGCTCATACCAGAATTTTGTCTGACCCAGAGTTCTATGTCTCTTCTTATTACTCTGGGTGCTCTTAAATGGGCAGACTAGAGACATGTCTCGTGATTATGCATGAGTAGTTGTACCGGAGATGAGCAGGAGGCCTCCACGTATGATATAAACATATATCTCCCTGTGTTGTTGTCGACTTTGGTTATCGCCTTAAACTCAATGATGACTAACCAAACATCAAAAAATACCGGTAGTTAATGAAAGAATTTAGAGGGTGAGGATAGATAAGATAGAAACTTAGAATAAAAGAAGAAGAAGAAGAACACAACATCAGAGTAACATGAATCTCACAGCGGAACGAACAACATATAATAGATAACATATCCTTGAAATAAAATCAGTATACGTATACAATAACATTATCAGAGTACAACACTTACAACACAGCGGAAATAAATAATAGCTATCTGATTCTGAAGCCTCCTGCTCCAACACTTCAAGTATCTGTAAATCCCGACTACTTGACTGCCCATACAAAATTGGGCACCCAAGAGTTTAGGGAAAAAAAAAACAAAATAAACTCTAGGTAAGTCATGGGACTGGTGTGAGTAAAACAGTTTTAAAACAGTTTAAAAAAGTAAAAGATATCTCATAAGACAACGTCGTATAACGGAACGGGTTTTTCCCTTATGAGAATCCAAAATATCTTTATAACAAAAACCTTTTGATATTATAATAATGTCTATCAACTACAATATAATAATCAACTAGCAGAAACGCTTTCATCTCACGTTCCACATATATAGTATACAATCAAAACCGCAAGCATGTATTGGGTAATGGATTTCCAACTATGACAAGGTGTGGAACCACCTTTTGCTAGTGTACCTCTAGAGAGGAATACACTGGGTTCAACAGGAACATCTTGCAACCCGGCCACACATGACCGACCACTCATTTCGCTTGAGTGTATCGAATGTATATCACCAACGGTTAGGATCAGCAACTGTTTCCCGAATGGGACAGCATCAACAATAGATTTTTGGAAGTAAATGAAACTCTAGATCAGGTGATTATACATCCTAAAAGGTGCGACCTACATAGCCATGCTGCCTACCGGACTTTTGTCATTTACCGGATGTGAGGCTAGAAGCTACGCTTATCTCTGATAGATTACACGTTTATTCACTTTGAATGTCACATCGTCATACTCGCCAAATCACAAATTGATTTCCCAAAAATACCACGGGTATACAGCTAAGAGAAACGAATTCCTCTGCCACCAAACGTGAATACGTTTAAAGAGATCAACTTATGTAATCTATTAGATATACTCTGTCAGACCTTTGTCCAAACAAGTTGTCCTGGGACTGGACAAACCAAAGGCACTATTCAGTATATCCATCTTAGGCACTGTTATCTAAGATTTATACAACAGCCCTTGCATTTTACTCCGTCTTCAATATATTTAGCATATTTTATTCGCAACGCTTATGCCAATACAGAGTCGTTCTTTGGATAATAATCCAACCGGTCTCTCCACATTAACAATGTTAAAATGGTCAAAAACTTTGATAGTCAATGAGTTAACTATCAAAGAAAAACACGTGTGCAACAACGATATTATTTCCAAATGGAAATTATATTGATCAATCATCAACCATATATATATATATTCATATTTCCCTATTTTCTATAATTAGAAATTATATGTTATTAACACTGGAAAACATTTCCATGGCTTAATTACGTATCACAATTCTTCCATATTTATCAGACTCTAACTATAAACTAACAAGAGAACAACTTCCTAAGTATAAACCCCGAAGGCCGAAACCAACATTAGATCGATACTTAGGAAACCATTCAACTTATTAATCTCTAGTCAGTTTCTAATTTTTGTTTAACTCCATTTTGATTTACTCTAATTGAATAACTCTATTTGCTTAACTCTTTTTCCGAATGACTAATATTTGATTTAACTCCATTCGCTTAACTCTAGATCGCAGCGATCACAATGGTTATGCCTGATTCCCTTAGGAAACATCTGATCGCCGTAGGCTATCTGCAGCCCTGCGAATTTCGCTAGCAGTCGTGCTAAATGGTAACTTATCCTAAATAACTATGTCTGATTAACTCCTTTTGATAAACAATGTTTGATTAACTCCTTTTTATAAACTACGTTTGATTAGCTCCTTTTTATCTCGTCAATTTCCTTTTATAATCCTATTTAGTTTCCAACTAAATATTTCTTTTATAATTCTATTTATTTACTAAATAAATATTCCTTTATTCTATTCTATTGGTTTTATCAACATTTTTCCCTTTTATAAAACCCTATTCATTTTATAAACATTTTCCATTTATTTACTTTTGAAATATTTCCTTTTATAAAATCTTTTGATTTTATAAAATCCCTTTATTTCAATATACTTTGAAATAATTCTTTTTACATCCCAGGGTCTTTTTATGATATTTAAAATATCGAATAACAAGGATCAATATCGTTCTAACACAAATAATCCATAACAGATTATATAACACGTCATATATCACAATATATGAAAAACAGTAAAACAAATGTTGAAGAATCCAGTTGGATTCCTCCAACCTGTATCCCTGCATCACAAATGTTAAACAACATAATAACATCGATAATATTTCACTATGAAATATTCTTTTAAACACAATCGATATTAGATTAACGATTTATATATATTGTTATCTATAATTTCAACCAATACACAAGCAATTCAACCAAACAGTTAACACACAACAATCAACAGATAATTATCAGTTCTAACAATATGTTGTAAAAATATAATTGTTCAAAGTTGGTGAGTTTTCCTCACTTTGTCAGTTCATCGTTAAAGAACGATAAATTGTCTGTTTGATTTGAATCAGACAATTTATTTCGCTATAAATTCAAACGAGCTCCAATCCACTCCCAGTCAGCCTCATTTAGTAGTCGTCGTCTATACGATCCTAATGGATCCGACCGTTCTAAATTATGATAAGGTATGCTCAAGTTATATAGTTTATAAGTTTGAAATAATTAAATTAGAAATAATTACATTTCCTTTTTAAATCGAATGGGCCTTACCCCTTTGAAAATCCTCGGCCCACTTACTCTTCAAATGCCCAGACCCGATAAAATCCTATCTTCCCCAAACTCGAACACCACACTCCAGTATTGCTCGATCCTCCTTTGACCTCCATCCTCCATCACTTCGGTCACCAAACTCCTACGCAACCACCACCATAATGCTCACCATCCCTTCCTCTACAGCTACATACCCTAAACACTCAGCTCGAGCCCTCCATCTACACCGCGTCAACCAGTGCCAAACCACCGTTGTCGACAGAAATCACATCGCACCCCTCAGAACTCAGCACCCACGTGGTATCAACCGCCAAGGATCCAAATCCGAACTCCTTTTCACCACCGGAGGCTCTCACTTTGAATATTTACCAACCCTAGAACTATCGATGCCTATTTCGTGAACCAGAAGCCAACATCGAACTTAGCAATAGTGGTACTGGATCGAAGCACTTCGCACCAGGAATCCAAAGACCCTTGTTGTATTATTTATAGATTTTTCTATACTTTATTTTGATTTTTGAAGATTGATTTTATTTTCCTGTAACCCAACTAAGTGGCGGCTTCAAAGAATGAATATATATGGGATGGAATTTTTCTTATGGTTGAAACAGAAAGGATGTGGCTTGGTTTTGTCCACAACACTTAGATATTTTAGTTTTTATTTATATTTGTTTTTGCCTTCTAAAAATCCGTGTGATCACACACAATACTCAAAAATCACGAAACCGGACATGTAGCCAGAGTTCGACATTACGAACCCAATAAACTGGTTTCGTCGAATTCCGACTTCGAATATCGACTGTTTTTCACATTAAATCCCGTACGGCCACATACTGACTTCAAATATCATAGAAATTGAAATCTAACAATAATTTAACATTGTGGATCCAACAAAATTAGTTTCGTCGAATTCTAAGGTCGTTTGCAAAAGTGGCTATTTTTAAAGCCCTAAATAACCCTTTTAAATATATAAATATATTTAAAAATAATAAAATTTAATATTTAAAAATAAATATTATCGTATATATTCACAACAGAATATCATATAGCTTTAGAATATTCCTATATGAATTTCTAACTCGATATTTCAAATCCCGCATCAAATCGATATTCGATTTATAATGAAATTCCTTTTATAAATATAAATAAATATTTATAAATTTCAAAGGAATTCCACAACGACTTTTTTGAAATTTGATTTGGACATAAATCCAAATCTACACGATGAAATCCCGATTTTTCTCTTCCATTAGAAAGATATACTTCACCAGCTCCGAACGTTTCTTGTTTTTCACAGAAATCCGGCTTAAAACGAATCCTGTACATTCAGTTGAAGTTCAAATCGCCAAATAGCAAACTACCGCACCATTTCGAGCTCGATTTTAATTATAATATAATTATACGTTCAAACTGAAGTTATTTAAATATATTTGTTATTATAATTCAACTCTAAACTGAATTATACATTTTGAATTGCCCAATTCACATCGTATCGCCATTTCAGCCAATTCTGATTATTTCAGAATTAAATATATTATTTAATTATTATTTTAATTAAATATTCACAGTTATTTAATTTAAACGACCATTTAAATCACTTAATCACTTTGTAAATAATTAAATAAATTAATTATTACTCCATGAAAATACGGGTCATTACAGCACCTTTCTATTTTGCCTTAGAGACAGTATTTTGAAGTTGTAATAATAATGTGGATCATAAGCTGTATTTTGAATTTCCGCTGCTATGATGATTATGGTTTAGTTTTCAGCTTATGCACTGTCTCGACTGTTTTATGCCAAGTATGTTTTTATTATATTTTATTCCATACGCTATGAGACATTCTACAGGTTCCTTGTTAGTTCAAATTCCTTTCTTTTCCTTTCTTTGGCGACCGTCCTTTGCTAGTCGAGCATTGGCATAGCGCACTTTCATTGGGAATGTCGGCTGGTGCGGGGCGGGCCGTCACATTTGGTATCATAGCTCTAGGTTGCGTAGTTAACCTAGGGAAAGACACTAGGGAGAGATAATATATGTATATGAGAGAGCGTATTTGTGATATTTTGGTTTTCAAAAGCTACATATATACTATAAGTATATCTAAGATGGAGTCGTGATGCACTGGCACCACTATGGAGATAGCTAATAGTTTTCTCCTTACAGACTGAACGATGAGCCGGTATACGAGGAGTACAGGTTCAGGAGCAAACAATAGGGATGTTCCCGATATGAGGACGATGTTTTCTACCTTCATGCGAGAGATGCTTAGGGATGCTTGGGGAGCAGTTCCTAATGCTGCTACGGTGGTGGTGTAGTAGTGCAGGCGCTTAGGACCGATTTCGCCAATCTTAATAAGGATTATACTAGTCTTGGCGGGAAGCCGTTCCATGGAACGGAGTCGGCTACGAATGTTCAAGATTGGTTGGATAGTTGTGAGTACATCTTCGAGGACTTGGGAATCGATGATGCCATGAAGAGAAAGTTAGCATCGCGTCAGCTTCAAGGACGAGCTATGAATTGGTGGAATGCTATTAAAGCAGCTACTCCTGAAGATCAAGTTACTTGGAATCAGTTTATGACTCGTTTCAGCGAAAAGTTAATTCCAGTTGCTCACAAATCTGAATTGTTTAGGAAATTTTTGGAGCTTAAGCAGAATGGTACGGCAATCTCGGAATATATTGCTGAGTTCGATACTTTATCGAAGTATGGATTATCTCTTATCGATACTGCCAAGACGAAGAACGAGAAGTTCATAACCAACTTGGATGAGTACTTAGGGGAAAGGGTGATAAACCACATCGACGAGACGTTCGAGTCTATAGTGGGCAAAGCATTGAGATTGGAGAGTCTTTACCCTAAGTCAAAGGCCGATGTTGTTATTGCATTTGTAGAGGAACCAAAGCCTCAAGAAAGCGGTGGAGGTAAGAAGGTGTCTTAGAATAAGAGAAAAAAGGATCAGACCAAGGGTGGTCAGAAAAATAAGGACAAGAATGATAAAGAGTGCTTTAGTTGTGGCAAGAAGGGCTACTGTACTAGAGATTGTCAGGAAAAGCCTGGGGAAAGGAAGTGCTTCAATTGCGGCCAAGTGGGACATCACAATGATAATTGCCCATAACCCCTAAAGAGAAGCATATTTTGAAAGCATATGCTATCAACGTTGTTCCTTCTTCATCGAATGCCCCAACTACGGCGGAGAAGGGAAAGGGCGTCATTATTTAAGGTATGCTTTCTATTTATGATATTATTGTTCTAGTTTTGTTGATAGCGAGGCATCCCATTCCTTCATATCTAGTGACCTGGTAGATAAGTTGGAAATGGAACCCGAGATAGTTGATAGACCTTTAGTAGTGATGAACCCAATAGGTGGTTCGACTGGTCTTAGTATGATTTGTTGTAATTTGGTCTTATCGAGCCATGGATGTATGTTTGCTTTGTTTAGGCTTTACTGGGTTTAGAATTATTTTGAGGAGTCGATTGACTCCAAAGGTACAGGGTGGTATTAGGTACCTACCTAGTGATGGCGATAGTAACTGTAGTTAAGGAAGCTGAGAGGTTATCGTTGTAATAAGTTCTAGTTGTCTATGGGAGGCAAATGATTGCTCCAGTGCTGGGTTGTTTTGCTAGTATCACCTCACGTGGATTGTCTGAATTTGGAGGAGATATTCCTTGGGTGCTTGTCTGATATTGGTTTAGGCCGTTGGGGCTTGTGCTTGGGGAATGTCGAGTTCGATTAGGATGGTTCGCATGAGAGATAAATAGTTGTTGCGATTTTTCATTGTATGATATCTTGGTTTACTTGAGGAGTGATGGGCATTCGTGACATGGTAAGACTATTCGATGGTATGGACTGCCCCGAGTTAGACTCGATAGGGTTATGAGATGACTCCACTGGGACTCGAGAAAGATGCAAAGTAATGGATTGTTTAGGACCCTATGTCAATGTTCTCTTTGGATAGTAGAACTTTGAGGGAATAGGATGTGTTCGTTGATCATGGAAGATACAACAAAGATTAGGACGATTCAAGTTGGACTTGAACTCGTAAAAGAAAATGGGTGTGATCTTGGAGATGCAGCGAATAGGGAGACGACTCACGTTGGACTAGAGTTTTCGGTAATGGATACTCAAGACTGGGTATGAGTTATACATTGACTCGAGTTAGACTCGAGAAGGCTGCAAAGAATTGGATTTGGCTCGAGTTGTACTTGAGAGGGCATCAAGATAATGGATAGACTTGGGTTGGACTCAAGTATTTTAGGCAGACTTAAAGCAGGGTTATCTGGGGACGTCCGTTACCTTGGATCTGTTGGACATGATCTAGTTATCCTTGGAGGATAAACGTGCGTTGGACGTACCGTTGTCCGTTTGGAGGCTGGTTTTCCATTAGTTATTGATGTTGGTTGGACCAGACATACAGGTATCGACGTATTCATGGTTTTAGCAGGTGATATATAGAACTTGTTTGATGGATGCTACGGTTGCTATGTTTGTTCCTATTTTTCTTCTATTGGGTAGACTATCACCTGTGGGGTTCTAGAGATGGGGAACAAAGAGATGGTGGTATATACAGACATTAGGATACATATCAGTGCAGTGGGGTAGTCATTACTCCATGGGGGCAGAGTGATCGTATCAAGGCTATGAGCCAGTGCAGTGAAGTTGTCATGACTTCATGGGGCGGAGTGGACATAACGAAGGATTTAGGTGTGGTAACAGTTGCATTGAGTGGGAGACATGCCAGTTTAGGGGTTATGTTTCTAGGATGGAAGATATTTAAGTATATCATGAGATATGATTTCAGAAATAAGTATGGATTGGATCCAGAAATGTTTGTAAGTTTGACGGTTAGATCGATTTTGATTGAGTGGATTGGTTCCAGTTAGAGGAACGATCCTAACCTATTGGAAACCACCTCTAAGTAAGATATGGATATCGATGGTGAGAGATTGATCAAGTAAGGACTTGATCGAGAAGGATGGATTCAAAGGAATGAAATGCTAGTTGTACCCAACATAAAAGAATTGAGTGATAGAGAGAGATGTTGGGAAGTTATCTCTAGGTGCATGGATTGCCGGTTAGTTAAAGCTAAGCAAAGGAAGCCTAGTGGTTTGTTGCAACCATTAGAAGTTCCAGAATGGAAATGGGAACAGTCGCAATGGATTTCATTGATGGGTTACCAAGGACTAGATCGGGCTATGATAGCATTTGGGTGATTGTGGACCGATTGACCAAGAGTGCAAGATTTATACCCGTCAAGTCGAATAGAACGGCAGCTAAGTTAGTTGAGCTATATATGAAATGGGTAGTGAGATTTCATGGAGTACCTAAAAGCATTGTGAGTGACCGAGACCCGTTGTTTACTAGTGGGTTTTGGAAGAGCTTACAAGAGGCGTTAGGATCAAAATTACATCTCAGTACCACGTATCATCCTCAAACCGATGGTCAGACAGAGAGGGTCAATCGACTGTTAGAAGATCTCTTGAGAACTTGCGTATTGGATTTTGGTGGATCATAGGATGACCATTTACATCTAGTAGAGTTTGCATATAATAATAGTTATCAATCCAGTATTGGTATGGCTCCATTTGAAGCTTTGTAGGGAAGACCGTGCAACTCACCGTCATGTTGGTTAGAAACTGGTGAGAAGTTTGTGCTTGGACTAGATGTGATAAGAGAAACTTCAAATAAGGTTAAGATCATTCAACAACAAATGAAGGCTGCCCAAGATAGATAGTAGAATTATGCTGATAAGAGGAGAAGAGATTTAAAGGTCTCCATTGGCGACTTGGTGTTTGTCCGGATTTCTCTGTTAAAGAGGGTGATACGATTTGGCAGGAGAGGCAAGTTAACACCAATATTTGTTGGACCATTCCCAGTTCTCGAGCAAATTGGGAATTTGGCATATATAGTTGAATTACCAAAGAAGATGGCTGGAGTTCATAACGTATTTCATGTTTCCCAGTTAAGGAAATTCGCGCACGACCCCGATATGACTATTTCACCGGATCAGTTTGTAACACCCCATGGCCATTAATGTCACTCATAAAGGGAATGCACTAATGTCATGAAGCGTTATAGTAGTATAGAACAGATAAATTACAAGAATAAATAAATAAAACATAGTGGAAGATAAAACTTATTTCATAGCATCATAATTTCAAAACAAGCTTACATAAGTAGTCTCCAAAAACCATTACAATAGGATCAATTGTCTTTTCCAAAAACTTCAAAGTACATAAAGAAGCAAATACTTAAATAACATAAATGCATAAATCCCCACTGAGCATATGCAAAGCCATAAAGATGAGAGAGTCCAAAGCGATACATCTACTCTTTTCAAGCAACTGAAAGAAATCGGCACTAAGCTGTAGTGTTCCCTCCTTGCAAACCTGAGGGGGGGAGGGAAGGAAAGTAAAGAGATGGAAACAAAACGGGTCAGACATAAAGTCTGGCGAGTCCAGTAATTTTAACAAATAATAGGTAAGGTAAATGATCAAGACATAAATAGGCATCATGATATGGCTGTAACATAGATAAGGTAGATAAAAAGGATGGACAAGATGATTCTGTTCCTAAGTACTAAGACAATCATACACCTTGGCTAAGCGAACAACACTCCAAGTACTAACCCCGAAGACCGAAGTCAACATCAGACTAGTACCCAAAGGACTATCCAACTCAACCAACATGTATTTCGTTACACCGCACTTTTGCTAAGTTACACCACATTACTTAATTACACCACACATCTACTACTCTCTATTTACTAAAGGTTGATCCCTTCCCACTAACTGTACCCACATGACAAACTTGGTAGTTACTTGTACCTAGCTGCTATCATAGGTGCCGGCTTTCTCCTACCACCGCTAAGGTACCTTACCCTACCCATTCGATCGGCTCCCTAAACCCCGTAGGTACCCGTGTTGGCCCCACAATGGGGTGTATCACTCCCTAAAGTGGCAACCCCGACACCAACATAAAATGCACGACCATACCTACACGATGCAACAATGTCTTACCTACCAGCCCGGACCCATGCACGCACATGAACCCGTTGGACTTGCGTTGTCACTGCTATTCACATTTTGACCTCTTACATTCAAGTCCAGTAAGCGTGCCCCAACCCCGGTCTAGTACCGGGCCCAATTAGATACTCAAACGGGTTACTGGTTGAAACGGGTCCCCCATCTGACACAAGCCTCCCACCTATGCTTGGTCCCCACTAGGTTTTTCTCCCACTTAACCCTTTTAATTTAAATGTCCATGTCTTACACATGCTATGGTTAAGTCCATACTTACATGTCATAATTTACATGTCTTATCTTATACCGGTTAAGTCCATATTTACATGTCATAATTTACATGTCACCCCGCTTAACCCTCTAACCATACCTATGTCTTATTATGGTTAGTATTCCTTAATTCATTCCTTATGACGAACGGTGCATGACCTCCCACATTAGACCGAATGCTTTGTGGCCGCTGGATTTGCCAGTGGTTCCGGGCAGTCTTACGCCCCAAACTGGGACTAACCTCGTGTCATTAACCATTGCGCCTACAATTCATTCCTTTGAGCTCTCACATTAGACGTCCAATTGTGGCAGCTGGATTTGTCGGGCGGTTCCGGACAGTCTTACGCCACAATTGCACCTAACCTCGTGTCAAAGGTTTATTAATAATCATATTTCACCCATACCCAATTTTCATGTCATGTATATCTAATTAAACATATAATCATGTTTATAATATTGCCAATTCCAAATTGTCACTAATTACATATTAATTAGCCTCAATTACAAATTTACAATTATAGGCAATTTCATCAGTTCCATGTAATTCATACCCAAATATGCCAATTTCACATATTATCCAATTATCCAAAATATCCAATAATATCCAATTTTACATATTTCACATATTCCCTTCGTTCCCACGTATTTTCATTCGCGTGTATTTTTAACATAGGCTCGAAGGTATCCTAGATCCAAAAATAAAAGGAATAGGGATAAGAAGAGAGAATCAAATCATAGAAAATTGGAATTAACGCAATATCATGAAATAAAGGGGCATGTAAACTGGCATAGAGGCATAATGATAGATTCAACATGAATAAACAGATAAAAGTATGAACTTTACATAGAAACATAGGCATATGATGACATGAATAAAAAAGGTGAAGACTTGGATGAGATTTAAATTACATACATATGAATCCTCTTTACAACTTCATCATGTTACTTTTAATCCCATTATATTGTGAAAATCACCTACTCACCTTTCGTGGTTAAAGAATAGAATTATGCACTGAAATTGGTGTAGAAACGTTGTGGTGTTGCTTATTTATCTTCTTGAATTGTTGTAGAAGCTCTAATCTTTAATTTGAGTTGAAGTTGAACACTTGAGATTTGATTTAGAGGCGGCGTCTAGGGTTCAAGAGAGAATTTGAAAGCATAATGATGTCATAGATAATATTTATGAATTAGGATTAGGTCTTAGGGTGTATATATAGGTGTAGGAAGTTATTTAGGCCTTAGGATTAACCATAGAACTGATCTGGACCACTCAGATGCCATATCAGCTCTTAGATCGAATCGGGCCACAGGTTGGCAGCCAAACACCCTGGATTGACCTCTATCGACCCAGCGGGGCTTGGGTCGACTCCAAAAATGGTGCCGTTCAGCTATTCCCCCTCCCGATTCGCTGTTTTGAACTTTTTTCGAATATTTATTTATTATATATATATATATATATATTTCTCTCATATGCATACAAACTTCATAGCTTAATAACTTCTTCATAATTAACCATTTTCACACTAAACCACTTTTTGAACTACGTTCACACTAAGCCACCTTTTAGCCATTCCCCTAAAACAAAAATATGGCGCTGGCGAGGATCGAACTATGTGCCTCTTATATGCAAGTCACATGTTCTAACCAAATGAGCTACTAAGTCTTTTGCTTACAAACGTTAGAACAATGCTAAACATCATTCTTTTCTCATTCCTCTTTTTCAAATAAATTATTCTTTAATTTGTTATTTTAATATTCTCAGAAAATATGGGGTGTTACATTCTCCCCTACTTAAAGGATTTCGTCCTCGAAATCTCTAAGTCAAGAAGAACGTATCCTACCATGCAATCATCCATCTACTCAACCATCAACCACTAGCAACCATGGTCCTTAAAAGATTTCTAATGCTTTTCATGTACATATGTATAGTGTGTGTGTATATGTCCGTATATTAGTGCAAAATCAGGCAGTCCACTGATTCAATCGACCTCCTTAATGCAAATAATGATAGTGCCATGTATCCATCATGTATGCAAAGAACTCTATACATATCATCACTACATGTGTGCACAACCATTCATTTAAATGCAACATCCATATGATACACAGATTCAATGTACATTCATTTTACTAAATACATCCATTTATATGCAATATGCAATATGAAAGTGACTGAGCCGATCTAGTGCCTAAAGTGTGTGTATATGCATCCACGAGAAACCACTAGCAAACACTTGCATCCATATGCATCCACCATACATAACATGTCTCAAACACATGTTTCAACCATAGAACTACCCTATCTAAAGGTCAAAGATACTAGTGAGAGGACATACTAAAGATAGAACAAGTACAAGCTAAGCGATAAAGGAGAAATTAAAAGACATACCCTCGAAAAGAAAAGGGTACAATGAACGCATCTTCTCTTCCGTCTCCCAAGTAGCGTCGCTCTCATCATCTCCCCATTGCACTTTGACTAGCTTGACCTCTCGATTCCTTAACTTCTTAATCTCCGACCCAAGAATTCATGTAGAAGCTCGTCGAATCGTCGCATCATGCTCTATTTCCACCTCTCTAAGCAAGCTCTTCCAAAACTCGCTAGTAAAGATAGGATCGCGATCGCTCACCATGCTAGAAGGAACACCGTGCAAACGAACTATCTATCGAATGTATACGGAGGCTAACCATGGAGCAGTCCTCTTACTCTTCACGGGAATGAAATGGGCGCTCTTAGTAAGTCTTTCTACCATGAACTAAATCCCCGTATTACCCTTCCTCGATCTTGGTAACCCATCAACAAAGTCCATCGAGACACTCTCCTACTTCCATTGTGGGACCTCCAATGGGTGAAGCAACCCACCGGGCTTCTTTTTCTCTGCATTTACTTGTTGGCACACCAAGCATCTAGCGACAAACTTGGCCACATCCCTCTTCAGACCGGCCCAAAAGTAAGCACGTCTCATGTCCATGTACATCTTGTCCCCACCGGGATGAATGGTCATCTTCGAACGATGTGCATCATCAAAAATGGTCTTCCTCAAGTTCTCGTCTCGTGGTACACAAAGTCTACCGTCCCTACGTAACCAACCCTTATCATCTAGGGTATACCTACTGAGATGGCTCGATGAGTCCCCCCTTATGATCTTCTCTACTAACTCAACCAACTATGGGTCATCTCGCTGTGCCTCACCAATCCGTCCCAAAAGCGTAGGTCTGACCTCTAAGGATGCTAGCAGATCGGGTACAAAGTCAATGGAAGGTCTAAAATCAAACGTAGAGATAAACTCTAAGCTTCGCCGCTCAACAAACAACGGACTCAAGGACAACCGTTTCCTACTTAAGGCGTCTGCCACCACGTTACCCTTGCCAGGGGTATATGCTATCTCGAAATCGTAGGACGCTAAGAATTCCATCTACCTTTGCTGCCTTAAGTTCAAGTTCTTCTGAGAGAACAAGTATTTTAGCGATTTGTGGTCTGTAAACAATTTGAATTTCTCGCCAAGAAGACAATGGCACCAAAACTTAAGCGCGAAAATAATAGCGGCCAACTCTAGGTCATGTTTAGGGTAATTTTTATCATGCACTATCAACTGCCTTCCTCCATAGGCTATTACCCTCCCCTCATGCATTAAGACTGCGCCTAGTCCTATCCCACAAGCATCGGTATAAACAGTAAATGGCTTACTCCCATCTGGCAACACTAAGACTGGGGTTGTGGTCAAAGCTCTTTTTAAATGTTGGAACGCATCATCACAATCTACGTCCCACATGAAAACTAGGTTCTTCTTCGTCAAACATGTCAGTGGGGCTGATATCTTTGTGAGGTCCTTGATAAACTTCCTATAGTAGCCAGCCAACCCCAAGAAACTCCTCACCGCGGTAGCATTTTTAGGGACCTTCCAATCTTGGATGGCCACCACCTTCGCGGGATCCACAGCTATCCCTTCTCTGGAAACCACGTGCCCTAAGAATCGCACTCCCTTCCTCCAAAAGTGACATTTAGAAAATTTAGCTTTAAGGTTATGCGCTCGAAGGATCTCCAACACTTCCCTAAGATGTAGGGCATGCTCTTCCTCGTTCTTAGAAAAGATCAAGAGTCATCCACCAAGACCACCACGAATTTATTAAGGTACTCCCTAAACACCCTACTCATCAAGTCAACAAAGTATGCGGGGGCGTTTGTCAAACCGAAGGGCATCACAAGCCAGTCATAGAAACCGTCCGGAGTCCTAAAGGCAGTCTTGTCTATGTTATCCTTAGCCACTCTCAATTGATGGAAACCAGTGGCTAAGTCCAACTGCGAAAACACTGAGGCGCTAACTAACTGATCGAATAGATCATCAATCCTTGATAGTGGGTGCCTATTCTTCTTAGTAAGCTTATTAAGTTCTCTATAGTCCACACAAAGTCTAAGGGACCCATCCGCCTTCGTGGAAAAAACTACTGGAGCACCCCACTCCGATATACTACGTCTTATGAACCCCTTCTCAAGCAACTTCCCTACTTGCTTATTGAGTTCCCTCCTCTCACGAGGAGCCATGTGGCGTACTAGCAGGGATACGGGTTTTGCATTGTCTACAAGATAAATACGAAAGTCTATCTCACGTTTTGGGGGTAGACCCCTCACCTCATCGAAGACATCAACATATTCACGGACTATACGAACAGAATGTAAATCATCATTGGATGCGTCAAGTGACTCAAGATAACTAAGCATCACCGATCCTCTAGGGTCACAAGAAATATCAAGGGTCTTTCCACTACGAGTCAACAATTTTACTACCCTTCATTCACAATCTAGGATGACACCATGTATGGTTAGCCAATTCATCCCTAGAATCAACCCATAGCCCATGAAACCAAGCACAAAAGCATTACATTCAAAACCAACGCCTAAGATAGACAATCTCAAATCCCTACAAACCATGGATAAATGAGCCAACCCACCAATAGGATTTGAGACTATAATGGGATCCACAACGAGATTAGTATTTAAGTGCAGTGTTTCAACTAAAGATGTAGAGATAAACGAATGTGATGCGCCAGAATCGAATAAAGTACGGACAGGATGATCAAACAAGAAAATCAAACTTTCGACAGAAATTTTTCTACCTTCTTCCTGCCCCGGAGCCATGAGAGCATGAACCTACCCTCCCGAAGTAGGACCTGCCCTCTGCCCTTGCTTCTTAGGACAGTCCTTGACAGCATGACCTAGATCACCACAATGATAACAAGCGAACTTCTTCTTCTTCCTACAGTCTTTCTTCAAATGGCCGGGTATCCCATAGTTGTGACACTTCCTCTTTTCTTTACCACCTTTCTTTTGTTGTTGGGCTTTCTTTGGATCCTCCTTCTTATCTTGCGGCCTAAAAGTACTTATACCCATCTCTTCTTCATGCATGTATGCCATATCATCAATCTTTTCATACGTAGCCCCCATTGGAATGTGGGACATAGCCAAACTGTGAAGCGGTACATATAGGCCCTTTACAATCCTCAAGGCCTTCTTGTGAGGCGTATTCACCAACTCTAGCCGAAATCTCGCCAACTTAATAAATTCGGTCACATACTCCTTCACGGTCAAGTTTTTCTGCTTCAATGTCATGAACCTCTCCATGTACATACTCTCCTCAGCTTGAGAAAGGAATTTCAACTCAAACCTTCCCCTAAAATCTGCCCACGTCTCTACAGCACGCTCTCCATTAGTAACCTCCCACCAAAACGAAGCTTTGTCCTTCATCAACCAAGCAGCCAATTAGACCTTCTTACAATCGTCCAAATCGAAAATGCCAAACAGATCCTCCACTTCTTTCAACCAATTTATAGCTTCAACGAACGTTTCAGACCCACTAAAAAGGTTTTCTACCCATCGAACGAAAGTCTTTACATATCTTGGAGAAAGCATCTCCACGCGGAGGAATGACTGGAGCTGGGGGAGGAGGAGGAGGAACGTCACCGGACCCACAGCAGCGGCCCTAGCCTCGAGATATTGACGAAACAAACCGGGTACAAGAACACCCTCTGGTATCTTAGATGCTTCAGACATGCTGAAAAGAAAAGGAAAGAGTTTCAAAACAAGCGAAGCGAAAGAGAGATGTATGGCTTGCGGGTATTATGCTCTTTAAAGTAAACTTTCCTTGAAAATAGGTTCTTTAAAACAAGTTTTTGAAAAAACTTTCTATGAAAATAATACTTTTGAAAACACTTTTCAAAAAAATTTATTTGTTCTTGTAACCATAGCTCTGATACCACGTGTAACACCCCATGTCCATTAATGTCACTCACAAAGGGAATGCATTAATGTCATGAAGCGTTATAGTAGTATAGAACAGATAAATTACAAGAATGAATAAATAAAACACAGCGGAAGATAATACTTATTTCATAGCATCATAACTTCAAAACAAGCTTACATAAGTAGTCTCCAAAAACCATTACAATAGGATCAATTATCTTTTCGAAAAACTTCAAAGTACACAAAGAAGCAAATACTTAAATAACATAAATGCATAAATCCCCACTGAGCATAAGCAAAGCCATAAAGATGAGAGAGTCCAAAGTGATACATCTACTCTTTTCAAACAACCGAAAGAAATCGGCACTAAGCTGTATTATTCCCTCCTTGCAAACCGGAGGGGGGGAGGCGGGGAAGGAAAGAAAAGAGGTGGAAAAAAATGGGTCAGACATAAAGTCTGGCGAGTCCAGTAATTTTAACAAATAATAGGTAAGGTAAATGATCAAGACATAAATAGGCACCATGATATGGTTGTAACATAGATAAGGTAGATAAAAAGGGTGGACAAGATGATTCCGTTCCTAAGTACTAAGACAATCCTACACCTTGGCTAAGCGAACAACCTTCCAAGTACTAACCCCGAAGACCGAAGTCAACATCAGACTAGCACCCAAAGGACTATCCAACTCAACTAGCATGTATTTCATTACACTGCACTTTTGCTAAGTTACACCACGTTACTTAATTACACCGCACATCTACTAGTCTCTATTTACTAAAGTTTGATCCCTTCCCACTAACTGTACCCACATGACAAACTTGGTAGTTACTTGTACCTATCTACTATCGTAGCTGCCGGCTTGCTCCTACAACCGCTAAGGTACCCTTACCCTACCCATTTGATTGGCTCCCTAAACCCCGTAGGCACCCGTGCTGGCCCCATAGTGGGGTGTATCACTCCCCAAAGTGGCAACCCCGATACCAAAATAAAATGCACAACCATACCTACACGATGCAACAACGTCTTATCTACCAGCTCGGACCCATGCACGCACATGAACCCGTTGGAATTGCGTTGCCACCACTATTCACGTGTTGACCTCTTACATTCAAGTCCAGTAAGCGTGCCCCAACCCCGGTCTAGTACCGGGCCCAATTAGATACTCAAACGGGTTACTGGTTGAAACGGGTTCCCCATCTGACACGAGCCTCCCATCTATGCTTGGTCCCTACTAGGTTTTTCTCCCACTTAACCCTATTAATTTAAATGTCCATGTCTTAAACATGCTATGGTTAAGTCCATACTTACATGTCATAATTTACATGTCTTATCTTATACCGGTTAAGTCCATATTTACATGTCATAATTTACATGTCACCCCACTTAACCCTCTAACCATACCCATGTCTTATTATGGTTAGTATTCCTTAATTCATTCCTTATGACGAACGGTGCATGACCTCCCACATTAAACCAAACGCTTTGTGTCCGCTGGATTTGTCGGGCGGTTCCGGGCAGTCTTACGCCACAAACCGGGTCTAACCTCGTGTCATTAACTATTGCGCCTACAATTCATTCCTTTGACCTCTCACATTAGACGTCCAATTGTGGCAGCTGGATTTGTCGGGCGGTTCCGGGCAGTCTTACGCCACAATTGTGCCTAACCTCGTGTCAAAGGTTTATTAATAATCGTATTTCACCCATACCCAATTTTCATGTCATGTATATCCAATTAAACATATAATCATGTTTATAATATTGCTTATTCCAAATTGTCACTAATTACATATTAATTAGCATTAATTATAAATTTATAATTATAGGCAATTTCATCAATTCCATGTAATTCATACCCAAATATGCCAATTTCACATATTATCCAATTATCCAAAATATCCAATAATATCCAATTTTCCATATTTCATATATTCCCATCATTCCCACGTATTTGCATTCACGCGTATTTTTAACATAGGCTCGAAGGTAGCCTAGATCAAAAAATAAAAGGAATAGGGATAAGAAGAGAGAATCAAATCACAGAAAATTGGAATTAACACAACATCATGAAATAAAGGGGCATGTAAAATGGCATAGAGGCATAATGACAGATTCAACATGAATAAACTGATAAAGGTATGAACTTTACATAGAAACATAGACATATGATGACATGAATCAAAAAGGTCAAGACTTGGATGAGATTTAAATTACATACATATGAATCCTCTTTACAACTTCATCAAGTTACTTTTAATCCCATTATATTGTGTAAATCACCGTACTTACCTTTCATGGTTAAAGAATAGAATTATGCACTGAAATTGGTGTAGAAACGTTGCGGTGTTGCTGATTTATCTTCTTGAATTGTTGTAGAAGCTCTAATCTTTAATTTGAGTTGAAGTTAAGCACTTGAGATTTGATTTAGTGGCGGCGGCTAGGGTTTAAGAGAGAATTTGACAGCGTAATGGTGTCATAGATAATATTTATGAATTAGGGTTAGGTCTTAGGGTGTATATATAGGTGTAGGAAGTTATTTAGGCCTTCGGATTAACCTTAGAACTGATCTGGACCACTCAGACGCCATATCAGCCCTTAGAGCGAATCGGGCCATGGGTTAGCAGCCAAACACCCTGGATTGACCTCTATCGACCCAGCGGGGCTTGGGTCGACTCCAAAAATGGTGCGGTTCGGCTATTCCCCCTCCCGATTCGCTATTTTGAACTTTTTTTTGAATATTTATTTATTTAATTTTTATATATATATATATCTATATATATATATATTTCTCTCATATGCATACAAACTTCATGGTTTAATAACTTCTTCATAATTAACCATTTTCACACTAAACCACTTTTTGAACTGCGTTCACACTAAGCCACTTTTAGCCATTCCCCTAAGACAAAAATATGGCGCTGGCGGGGATCGAACTCTGTACCTATTGTATGCAAGTCACATGTTCTAACCAAATGAGCTACTAAGTCTTTTGCTTACAAACCTTAGACCAATGCTAAACATCATTCTTTTCTCATTCCTCTTTTTCAAATAAATTATTCTTTAATTTGTTATTTTAATATTCTCAGAAAATACGGGTGTTACACAGTTGGACAATATCGAGGTTGAACCCGAGGCGGTTTGGAACCGCGGACCTATGCATATTGTTGGGAACGATACTCTAACACCCCGTGTATTCTATAACAGTGAAATTCATGAATTAAAGCATAACTAATTTCAAATCAAAGAATTAAGGGAAACGGGATTCCGCAATTGTGTTCGTCTCGGAAAAATACGCGAAATAGAGTCCGAGTTTTCGAAAAACGGAGTCCGTATGAAGAAGATATGGCCTCCGGAAGTTTCAGAATTCAGGTTAAAATCCAAACAGACGAAAACAGCTCAGAAAAACAAGTTTAAAATTCAAAATCGGGGCCAATTGGCCAGGGCGGGAAAATTCCCGCCTAAGGCACCCAGGTCGACTTGGCAGTCGACCTGGGCTAGCCAGGTCGACAGGGCTGTCGACCTGGGTGTCGACTGGGCTGTCGACCTGGCCCCAGAGCCAGGTCGAACCCAGCCCATCCTGGCTGGCCAGGTCTGTGTTTGGTCGATTTTCTGAGCCTTGCCTTGTCACTAGGGCTAGGTGTCAGCTCCTGATTGGTCTCTCTTTCGAATGAATGGCTACGATTAACCCAAGCAACATCGACGGTCCTAATCAGTTCATAAACTCTATAAAAATGACCCTAGACTCTACCTAATCTATTCATTCAAAAATAAGAATGAGGCCATCATGCTGCTGAGGAACGACTAGGAGTAGCCACCAATTTGAGAGACAATTAGGAGACAAACTCTAAAGCATAAAGCAACTACAAGTTAAACTTAAACAAATCAAATCAACGCCTACATCAAAGGAATAGCATCTCCAAATCCAGAATTCAGATTCCTGAATTGAAGAATTCGTCACACGATTGTAAGTAGAGTACTATTCCGGTATGAATTAAATAACTGTGTTTGATTTGTGTAAAATGAGAATTACACTTGATTTGTGGTGGTAGTAATTCATATTTGTGTGTTGCTATGATTCTAATCGATTTGGAATGTTGTGATATAACGCTTGGATATTCGCAAGTATGTAATTCATGATAAAAACTACATGTTTGCGGTAGTTTAATTGAGATTCATGCAATTATACGATTGGATATTCGCAAGTATGTAATTCATGTTGAAGCTACATGTTTGTGGTTGTTTAATTGAGATTCATGCAAGTATGTGGTTTTGCTACTATGCCAACATAATGTATATTTTTTTTTTGTACAAAATCACTTTTTGTGTAATTGGATCAAATTTGGGGTATTATGATTCATATGAAATTATGTTGGAATTGGCATCATGATCTATGTATAAAACCATACTTTTGTATTAGAAACAAAAGTAAGCCTCTTTATGAACTTATGTTGATTTTATGAATATGACTAGGCTATGTTTGGTATTATGCCTAATTGAAAAACATGTTAGGCCTATATTGTTAACAAGAATTATATGATAATATATGTGACACATAGCTAAGTTAGATTTACATTCCAATTGCAAGTTTGCATGAATAAAGTAAAAATCATGATTTCATGTTTAGGAATATTTATGCCATGATTACATGAATAGAACAAAAACCATCATTTCATGTTTGGGGTATATTTGTGCCATGATTATGTGAATAGATTAAAAATCATGATTAAGTTGAACTATACTTTTGTATTAGTAACAAAAGTAAGCACCTTTGCAAACATATAGTAATTTTATAAACATGATTTGCTTATGTTTGACATTATGCCTAAGTAAAAATATAGGTTTATGTTGTAGTTAAGACTATGTGTCAATAATGATATCTAATTTAGTTAGATTCTTAACTTAACTACAAGTTTACATGGTTTGATTCATGTCACTTATGCTTTATGACCAAAGTATATGTTACCACAATGCAAGTACACCAGTTTCTATTTTGTAGTTCCAACGTTATGTTGCAAGTTCATGCGTTCACATTCCCCTTTTTGTGTATATAATCACGTTTTAAGCCTCCCCTTTTTCACGTGGCCAAGTTGGGCTTAAAAGGCTAAGCCCAACATATATTATGATAAACGAACGTATTAAACGGGGGGAATAGCGTTGGGCCAAATTAATTAATAAATGAAAATATAAAAGTAGAGGGGCCCAAATTCAAGAATGAGTTGGGCCCATGATTGGTGTAAACCTTTACACCATTAGCTTAAATTGATTTTGAATAATGGGTCGCAAATATTTACATATAAAAAGAAAAGAGACAAAATATGTAAATGTAGAAAATACGATGTGTTTAACCCGAGGTTGGATTGGGTTGTGATGTAAACCTGCCCGGAACGGCCCGGCTGTCCAGTAGTCACAACAATACCTATCCAATGTGGGTGGTTAAACACGGAGCCCAATAAGGACCCGAGGTTAGACTGAGTTGTGGCGTAAGACTGCCCGGACCCAACCGGCAACAGGCAGCCACAACAATACCTGTCTAATGTGAGAGGTCAAGGCTTTAATAAGAAAATTAAGGCTGAGTCAAGATTGATAGGATTAAGTAAATTATATTAATACTTAATCAAGATGGAACATGCTAAACTAAGCAGACTGATTGGGGGTTAGGTTTATAAAACACTTAACCAACTTAGCATGTTGGCTAGAGATAGAAAACCTAGTAGCGGGGGACCCTTTTCAGCAGTAACCCTATAAGGTGTATCATGATACCCTGAAACTAGGCAGGGTGGGGCACGATTACTGGGCTGATTGTAAGAGGTCAAATCGACGGCGGTGGTGCAGCAGTGTAGGTTCTAACGGGGTGTGGGCGTGCACTCACTCCGGCGCAGAAAAATAAGGCACTGGGCACCAGTAGCATACCTGTGCATTCTAGGATTGTGTCGGGCCGCCACCATGGGACTTGATACACCCCATGGTGGGACCAGCATAGGTAACTACAACATCGGGGGCCGTAAGACACATGTAACTATGCGAGTAGGAGCCGATCAACATAAAATGGATCACTTCACCCTGATTATGGGGTGCCTGTTGGGAACTAGTTTATATGGGTACAGAGATTAATATGTGGTACGATAGTATATTCGACCCTAGACAACTTAACTAATTATATGATGCTTTCCCATTTCTAGTTTATATTTAACATACCCAGTTCTTTATTCATAGACTGAATAGTCCTAGACTTACTCAGGCTTTATGTCTGACTCTACTTTTCTTTCGTCTTCTTTTCTTCCGTTCCCCCCCACCCCCCCACCCCAGGTCCAAAGGGAGGGAATACCGCAGCTTGACCAGCCTTCATATCCAGCTTGAAGAGAAAGAATGTATTGCTTGGATCTTTTCGTTTTGGACTATGGCTTTGGACAACAACTATGGGACTTTTGCAGTTTATTTATGTTTTCTTTATGCTTCTTTAAATAATGTAATCAAGACAGTTATGAAGATGTTATGTTTTTTTTTGGAAGTATTGTAAGACAATTATGGTATGTTGTTGTAACACATATCTTTTATGAAATAAAAGTTGTTGTTTTTCCGCTGTTCAAAAATATGTGTTCTTATATTCTGTCTTGTATATCTGTGACTTATACTTATAAACCTCCACCAAAATTAGGGCATTCCCTTTGAGAGTGACCCTAACGGAGGTGGGGTGTTTCACTTGGTATCAGAGCATAGGTTTACCAGATAAGATAAAAAGTTTTGAAAAATTATTTTCAAAAAAGAAATTTAAAGAAGCATTTTTTTTAAAGAGATAAAATATTATTTTATTTTAAAAGGCAAAGTCCCCCCAAAGCCATAGGTACTATCTCTTATCCTTCGTTTTGAATTTATCCTTTTTGTTTCAGCATGTCCGAAGAACTTAACTTGCCAGAGGGTGTACCAATACCTGGTTGGTTTAGACGGTTCTTAGAAGCAAGGGCCACTCAGCCAGGTCCTACCGTTCCTCCTCCCCCAGCTGCAGGAAATCATCCAGCTGCAGCAGCACCTCTTCCTCCACCTCTTCCACGGGGAAACACGTTTGCTAAGATATGTAAAGATTTTAAAGCTATGGGAGGAAAGGATTTTCATGGAACTGAGTCCTTCGTGGCAGCTAGAAATTGGCTGAAAGAAACCGAGGACTTATTCATCATCTTTGGGGTAGAAGATAGACAGAAAGTACAACGGGCAGTGTGGCTACTAAAAGGTGAGGCTTCCTACTGGTGGGAAGTCACTAATGCAGAAAGACCAGTGGAGACATGGGAGGACTTTAGGGCAAGGTTTGAGGCTAAATTTCTCTCAGATGCGGAAAGGAGTTTGCAGTTGGAAAAATTCTTATTTCTTAAGCAAGGGAACAAGACAGTCAAAGAGTATGTTAATCAGTTCGATGAGCTGGCTAGGTTTGGGATGGACCTAGTCAACACCCCGCACAAGAAGGCTCTCCGTTTCGTCAAAGGGTTGAATGAGCCATTACACAGTTTGGCCATGACCCATATACCCATGGGAGCTACATATGAAAGGTTGGTACAAATGGCATTGCTGAACGAAGAGGATAAGGGCAAGAAGGAGACAAAGGCAGAAAGCTCTCAAGGGAAGAAAGAGGGTTTGCAGCCTAAGAAGACAGACTTTAAGAAGGGCGGGAAAGGCAACAAAGAGAAGAGGAAGTGTAATTTCTGTGGCAAAGTGGGGCACTTAGTGAAAGATTGCCGGAAAAAGAAGGCCAAGGAGAATGGTGGGTGCTTTTCTTGCGGTGAGACAGGCCACAGGGCTAAGGACTGCCCAAAGAAACGAGGACAGGGGCAGAGGGCTGGATCCACCTCAGGGGCACAAGTTCATGTGCTAGAAGCGCCACCTCTGCAACAGCGAGGTATAAATACTTTTGTAGAAAGTGTAGTTTATCTTTATGATCACCCCGTTCGCACTTTATTTGATTCTGGCGCGTCACACTCCTTTATCTCGTCTGCTTTAGTAGAACCTCTGCACCTAAAAACTAGTATGGTAGAGGACCCCTTAATTGTTTCAAATCCAATTGGGGGCCCAGCTCATTTGTCTATGATCTGTTTGGGATTGAAAATTTCTATTCTAAGCGTAGAATTTAAATGTAGTGCCTTTGTTTTGGGCTTTTCGGGATATGGTTTGATTTTGGGCATGGATTGGCTATCCAGTAATGGGGCCATCCTTGATTGTGAAAAAAGGGTTGTTATGCTCCTAACCCGGCTCGGTAATACTTTGGAAATTTCTTGTAATCCCTCGTATGCGGTTATGCTTAGTTACCTTGAATCGCTAGATGCCTCTGTTGAAAATTTGCAATCAGTTAGAGTGGTCCGGGAATATCCGGATGTCTTCGAAGAGGTGAAGGGCTTGCCTCCGAAGCGGGAGATAGACTTCCGCATATACCTTGTAGATAATGCAAAGCCCGTTGCGTTGCCCGTTAGACACATGGCTCCACGGGAAAGGAAAGAGCTCAGTAAACAGATTAAAGAGCTTCTAGAAAAGGGGTTCATTAGAAGGAGCATTTCAGAATGGGGCGCTCCAGTGGTGTTCGCTACAAAGGCGGATGGTTCACTCCGTCTATGTGTTGACTATAGGGAGCTCAACAAGATAACGAAAAAGAATAGGCACCCTCTCCCCAGAATTGACGATTTGTTTGATCAGCTTGTAGGAGCGTCTGTTTTCTCCCAACTCGATTTAGCGACCGGTTTTCATCAGCTAAGGGTGGCTGAAGATAGTATCGATAAAACGGCATTCAGAACCCCAGACAGCTTCTTTGAATGGCTTGTCATGCCTTTCGGCTTGACAAATGCACCTGCTTACTTCGTGGACCTGATGAGTAGGGTATTCAGAGATTTCCTCAATAAGTTCGTAGTGGTCTTCGTAGACGATATCCTTATCTTCTCAAAGAGTGAAGAGGAACATGCTCAGCACTTAAGGGCAATCAAGGAAACTCTGCGAGTCCATCAGCTAAAAGCCAAATTCTCCAAATGCCACTTTTGGAGAGAAGAAGTGAGGTTCCTTGGGCACATAGTATCCAAACAAGGGTTAGCAGTGGACCATGCTAAGGTAGTGGCGGTACAGGATTGGAAGACACCAAGGAATGCAACTGAGGTCCGAAGTTTTCTAGGACTAGCAGGTTTCTATCGAAAGTTCATAAAGGATTTTTCGAGAATCTCATCTCCGCTCACGAAATTGACCAAGAAGAATCTAGCGTTCAATTGGGACTTGGATTGCGAGTTTGCTTTCCAGCGACTAAAAAGGGCTCTTACAACAGCCCCAGTTTTGACGTTGCCAGATGGAAGCAAGATGTTCACTGTTTATACAGATGCATGTGGGACAGGGCTAGGCGCCGTCTTAATGCAAGAAGGAAGGGTAGTAGCTTATGGCGGGAGGCAGTTGAAAGTGCACGAAAAGAACTACCCGACACACGATCTTGAGTTAGCTGCCATCGTCTTTGCACTCAAGTCTTGGCGACACTATCTCCTAGGTGAGAAGTTCGAACTTTACACTGACCATAAATCGTTGAAATATCTTTTCTCGCAGAAAGATCTTAACTTGAGGCAACAGAGATGGATGGAGTTTCTTGCCTCGTACGATTTTGAGATCTCCTACACTCCGGGCAAAGGCAACGTAGTGGCAGACGCGTTAAGCCGAAAGAAATTGACCCTAAGCCCGCTGTTCGTTGAAAGACAAAGCCTAGAGTTTATAGCCAGCTTCGACTTTAGGCCTTCCTCCGATTTTGTACCAGGCTTGCTAGCGTCTCTCGAAGTGCGCCCGACTTTAGTGGACTCAATAGGGACAGCACAACGCGAAGACTCTCAGCTTGTGGAAAAGATTGATAGGCTAATTAGGGGTGAGACTTCAAGTCACCTCAACAGATACTCCATCGACGATAAGGGTTGGCTAAGGCGAGACGGAAGACTATGCGTCCCACAGATAAGGGATTTAGTAAAGAGGGTTCTCGAGGAAGCACATCACTCCAAAATGACGATACACCCAGGCGGAGATAAAATGTACAAGGACATAAAAAGAACTTTCTTCTGGAACGGCATGAAAAAGGACGTGGCAGAATTCGTTTCTAAGTGTATGGTGTGCCAACAGGTTAAGGCGGAACAGAAAAAGCCTGGCGGTCTGCTACATCCTCTAGAGGTCCCGCAGTGGAAGTGGGATAACATCTCAATGGACTTCATCGATGGGCTGCCTAGGTCTAGGAGAGGCAACACTAGCATTTGGGTAATAGTGGATAGGCTTACTAAAAGCGCCCACTTTTTACCTGTCAAAAGTAAAAGAACTGCCTCATCCCTAGCATCTCTTTACCTCAAGGAAATCGTTCGACTCCATGGAATACCATGCAGCATTGTTAGTGACCGAGACCCTATCTTCACCAGTGAGTTTTGGCGGAGTCTGCAAGAAGCAGTAGGAACGCAGTTATGCTTGAGCACAGCCTATCATCCCCAAACCGACGGCCAAACAGAAAGAGTGAACAGAGTTTTGGAGGACCTTTTAAGACTGTGCGTCCTTGACTTCGGAGGGACATGGGAAGACCATCTTCCTTTGGTGGAATTTGCCTACAACAACAGCTATCAAGCAACCATCGGAATGGCACCCTTCGAAGCTTTATATGGAAGACCGTGCCGATCGCCCACTTGTTGGTGGGAGTCTACTGATAAGCTCATACTTGGACCAGATATGATCCGAGAGACTTCAGAGAAAGTAGACTTAATACGAAGAAGGATGAAGACGGCCCAAGACAGACAAAAGTCCTACGCCGACAAGAGGAGGACCGACCTTGAATTTGAGGTTGGGGACAGAGTTTTTCTTAAGGTATCTCCGTTAAGGAACGTTGTTCGTTTTGGAACCACAGGAAAGCTAGCACCAAGGTTCGTAGGGCCATTCCCTATCATCGAGAAAATTGGGAAAATGGCCTATAGATTAGAGCTACCCGAAAAGCTGGCCGGAGTTCACAACGTTTTTCATGTTTCACATCTCCGAAAATGTCTACATGAGTCTGCTGAAGTGGTAGAGCCAAATATCCTAGAAGAAGCTGAAGTGGAGCGCGAAGCAACCGTGAGGAAAGTTCCAACCCGCATATTAGGAACGGAAGTGAAAAAGCTATGCAACCGCGAAGTCAAACTCGTCAAAGTTCAGTGGAGCGACGCCGAAGGAGATGCAACTTGGGAAACTGAAGCTAGAATACGCGCTGCCTACCCTTTTCTTTTTGAGGGTACATCCTTGATCTTTCTTTTTCCTTAAGTTGCGCTTTTATCTATTTTTTTTAGGTATATCTCCTCGACCCTATCTTTTAGGTAGAAACTCTTTGGATGAAAACATGTAGTTGAAACATGTTATGGATGATGGTTGCAAGTGGTTGCAAGTGATTGCTCGTGGTTGCATATACACACACAATCTAGGTTTTAGATCGGCTCAGTCACTTCATATTGCATATGCATATATGTTTGCATTCGTATATGGTTGAACTTTAATGTGTTATCATATGGATGTTGCATTTGTATGAATGATTGTGCACTCATGTAGAATCATGAATAGGAAAAATTTGCATACATAATGGATTCATGGCACTTACATAATTCGCATTAAGGAGGTCAACTGAATCAGTTGACCGCCTGATTTTGCATTAGATAAGTACATGTACACACACACTTCGCATATGATAATGAAGCATTAGAAGTCTTTTAAGGACAATGGATGCTCGTGTTTGATGGATAAGTAGATGGATGTTTGGATGTTAGGATATACATTCTTCCTAACTTGAAGATTTCGGGGACGAAATCCTTTTAAGTGGGGGGGAATGTAACACCCCGTGTATTCTATAACAGTGAAATTCATGAATTAAAGCATAACTAATTTCAAATCAAAGAATTAAGGGAAACGGGATACGCCATTGTGTTCGTCTCGGAAAAATACGCGAAATAGAGTCCGAGTTTTCGAAAAACGGAGTCCGTATGAAGAAGATATGGCCTCCGGAAGTTTCAGAATTCAGGTTAAAATCCAAACAGACGAAAACAGCTCAGAAAAACAAGTTTAAAATTCAAAATCGGGCCCAATTGGCCAGGGCGGGAAAATTCCCGCCTAAGGCACCCAGGTCGACTTGGCAGTCGACCTGGGCTAGCCAGGTCGACAGGGCTGTCGACCTGGGTGTCGACTGGGCTGTCGACCTGGCCCCAGAGCCAGGTCGAACCCAGCCCATCCTGGCTGGCCAGGTCTGTGTTTGGTCGATTTTCTGAGCCTTGCCTTGTCACTAGGGCTAGGTGTCAGCTCCTGATTGGTCTCTCTTTCGAATGAATGGCTACGATTAACCCAAGCAACATCGACGATCCTAATCAGTTCATAAACTCTATAAAAATGACCCTAGACTCTACCTAATCTATTCATTCAAAAATAAGAATGAGGCCATCATGCTGCTGAGGAACGACTAGGAGTAGCCACCAATTTGAGAGACAATTAGGAGACAAACTCTAAAGCATAAAGCAACTACAAGTTAAACTTAAACAAATCAAATCAATGCCTACATCAAAGGAATAGCATCTCCAAATCCAAAATTCAGATTCCTGAATTAAAGAATTCGTCACACGATTGTAAGTAGAGTACTATTCCAGTATGAATTAAATAACTGTGTTTGATTTGTGTAAAATGAGAATTACACTTGATTTGTGGTGATAGTAATTCATATTTGTGTGTTGCTATGATTCTAATCGATTTGGAATGTTGTGATATAACGCTTGGATATTCGCAAGTATGTAATTCATGATAAAAACTACATGTTTGCGGTAGTTTATTTGAGATTCATGCAATTATACGATTGGATATTCGCAAGTATGTAATTCATGTTGAAGCTACATGTTTGTGGTTGTTTAATCGAGATTCATGCAAGTATGTGGTTTTGCTACTATGCCAACATAATGTATATATTTTTTTTTGTACAAAATCACTTTTTGTGTAATTGGATCAAATTTGGGGTATTATGATTCATATGAAATTATGTTGGAATTGGCATCATGATCTATGTATAAAACCATACTTTTGCATTAGAAACAAAAGTAAGCCTCTTTGTGAACTTATGTTGATTTTATGAATATGACTAGGCTATGTTTGGTATTATGCCTAATTGAAAAACATGTTAGGCCTATATTGTTAACAAGAATTATATGATAATATATGTGACACATAGCTAAGTTAGATTTACATTCCAATTGCAAGTTTGCATGAATAAAGTAAAAACCATGATTTCATGTTTAGGAATATTTATGCCATGATTACATGAATAGAACAAAAACCATCATTTCATGTTTGGGTTATATTTGTGCCATGATTATGTGAATAGATTAAAAATCATGATTAAGTTGAACTATATTTTTGTATTAGTAACAAAAGTAAGCACCTTTGCAAACATATAGTAATTTTATAAACATGATTTGCTTATGTTTGACATTATGCCTAAGTAAAAATATAGGTTTATGTTGTAGTTAAGACTATGTGTCAATAATGATATCTAATTTAGTTAGATTCTTAACTTAACTACAAGTTTACATGGTTTGATTCATGTCACTTATGCTTTATGACCAAAGTATATGTTACCACAATGCAAGTACACCAGTTTCTATTTTGTAGTTCCAACGTTATGTTGCAAGTTCATGCGTTCACATTCCCCTTTTTGTGTATATAATCACGTTTTAAGCCTCCCCTTTTTCACGTGGCCAAGTTGGGCTTAAAAGGCTAAGCCCAACATATATTATGATAAACGAACGTATTAAACGGGGCAAATAGCGTTGGGCCAAATTAATTAATAAATGAAAATATAAAAGTAGAGGGGCCCAAATTCAAGAATGAGTTGGGCCCATGATTGGTGTAAACCTTTACACCATTAGCTTAAATTGATTTTGAATAATGGGCCGCAAATATTTACATATAAAAAGAAAAGAGACAAAATATGTAAATGTAGAAAATACGATGTGTTTAACCCGAGGTTGGATTGGGTTGTGATGTAAACCTGCCCGGAACCGCCCGGCTGTCCAGTAGTCACAACAATACCTATCCAATGTGGGTGGTTAAACACGGAGCCCAATAAGGACCCGAGGTTAGACTGAGTTGTGGCGTAAGACTGCCCGGACCCAACCGACAACAGGCAGCCACAACAATACCTGTCTAATGTGAGAGGTCAAGGCTTTAATAAGACAATTAAGACTGAGTCAGGATTGATTGGATTAAGTAAATTATATTAATACTTAATCAAGATGGAACATGCTAAACTAAGCAGACTGATTGGGGGTTAGGTTTATAAAACACTTAACCAACTTAGCATGTTGGCTAGAGATAGAAAACCTAGTAGCGGGGGACCCTTTTCAGCAGTAACCCTATAAGGTGTATCATGATACCCTGAAACTAGGCAGGGTGGGGCACGATTACTGGGTTGATTGTAAGAGGTCAAATTGACGGCGGTGGTGCATCAGTGTAGGTTCTAACGGGGTGTGGGCGTGCACTCACTCCGGCGCAGAAAAATAAGGCACTGGGCACCAGTAGCATACCTGTGCATTCTAGGATTGTGTCGGGCCGCCACCATGGGACTTGATACACCCCATGGTGGGACCAGCATAGGTAACTACAACATCGGGGGCCGTAAGACACATGTAACTATGCGAGTAGGAGCCGATCAACATAAAATGGATCACTTCACCCTGATTATGGGGTGCCTGTTGGGAACTAGTTTATATGGGTACAGAGATTAATATGGGGTACGATAGTATATTCGACCCTAGACAACTTAACTAATTATATGATGCTTTCCCATTTCTAGTTTATACTTAACATACCCAGTTCTTTATTCATAGACTGAATAGTCCTAGACTTACTCAGGCTTTATGTCTGACTCTACTTTTCTTTCGTCTTCTTTTCTTCCGTCCCCCCCCCCCCCCAGGTCCACAGGGAGGGAATACCGCAGCATGACCAGCCTTCATATCCAGCTTGAAGAGAAAGAATGTATTGCTTGGATCTTTTCGTTTTGGACTATGGCTTTGGACAACAACTATGGGACTTTTGCAGTTTATTTATGTTTTCTTTATGCTTCTTTAAATAATGTAATCAAGACAGTTATGAAGATGTTATGTTTTTTTTGGAAGTATTGTAAGACAATTATGGTATGTTGTTGTAACACATATCTTTTATGAAATAAAAGTTGTTGTTTTTCCGCTGTTCAAAAATATGTGTTCTTATATTCTGTCTTGTATATCTGTGACTTATACTTATAATCCTCCACCAAAATTAGGGCATTCCCTTTGAGAGTGACCCTAACGGAGGTGGGGTGTTTCAGATACGAAGCAGCTTCGAAGGAAGGCGGTGAAAGTAGTCAAAGTTCAGTGGGGTATCCATATTTCTTTGCCTGGTAAGATTTTTATATCGGTATAGTACTGCCTTATAAGTAAACAACATGCTAGGATAGGCTTGTTGTGTTGTTTTGTATGCTTGATTGTTTTGCTAATGATCGGTAGGCATGTGGGATCCTTTGTATGTTTTGGGTTAAGGAATTTCAGGGATGAAATTTCTTAAGGGGGGAGAATGTAACGACCCGCATTCTATGCATCAGAGGATTATTGAATATTTATTTCTTTCTCATGCGAAGTCGTATCGTCATATAACTTTGGGAGATGACTATTGGGGTCATTTCCCATGTTCATGATTTTTGCCGATTTTTAAATGAACGTTTTGCCCTTAGTTGATCATGTTTCGACCATTACTTTTGATTGGAAAAGAGTTTTGACTTGAAACCACTTCCATTAGATCCGGATGATGGTTTACCTTTCCGTATAGTGGTCATACATGAAAAACGGACTTATTGTTTGGGAGATATGGCTGAAATAGGGTTTGGAAGGCCAAAAACATCTTAACCGGGCCTAATTAGGGTGATCAGCAAGAGGGTCCACAACCCATTTCGGGATTAGAGTTATGGGAAGGTTGAGAACAGTAGAAAAACGATCTATTTTCATTTTCTCAGCTGCCTAAAACATTTCCCTAACCCTAACAATGACCTCCAACATCTAGAATCTCCTCTAATCACTTTCTAATCAAGTATTAGCCTAACCTTCACCAAATCAAAGGGAAATAGCACCAAATCAAGGTCGGAACTACTGTATAGCCTTGGAAACAGTGCCAAATAGAGGATAATTTTAGATTTGGTATTTTGTTTAGGCGAAGGTGAGTGATTTGCATAGTTCCTCACTAATTATGGTTAATTAAGGGTAATTAGTGTTAATTAGCGAATTTAAACATGATTAAATTATGGAAAAATATTTATAAATTTCATTATATTGTCTTAGGCCTCTATTAGAAAAGTTAGTTAGTTTGGTTGAGTTTTGCTAATCCTATCATTAGATTTACTTAAACATGATTAAGGGGGAAATATGGGTTTTTGGGTATGTTTGATCCGTTTTGACATATCAAATTATTGTTCTGGTGTTTGTGGTCAATTCTGTATGTTGCTATGACTGTTTGGAATGTTTTTTAATTGTTTAGAACAGTTAGATTGGTCGAAAACGTCGTCGAATGGCGTAAACAGTTCGTTGGAAAAGTTGCAGAAAATATGCAGGAACCTGATCGGATCGTCCCTACCCTCTCCGACCCGACCCGCTCGTAGTGATGGAGACCAATCCGAACCGCTCCAGCTTGAGCACCATGAACCGCTTGGATAAGCAAGTCACGAACTGATGCTCTGGAGTTGGCACCACGACCGGACCCGCTTGAGAGAAGGAACCCCAATCCGAACCGATGCCACTCACGAACTGTAGTATACACCATGAACCGAGCAGAATTGAAGAAGAGTACGAACTGTGAACCGTTACTTCATCTGATCCAAACCCAATGGATACTCTCTGATCCGATCCGAAGGGGACGAATCGAGATGTTGAGTACGAGCTGGGAGGGACTAAACCAAACCGACTTGGATGGGGAAATCCGACACGACCCGATGTGGATGATCACAGACAGGACTACTTCAAGGTGTACGATCCGAAGCATAGTGAAGTGGAGCATGCCGAACCGTTCCGGAGATGATGACCAAAACCCGAGATGCAAAGGTAGTCCAAATGGGAAGTTTGCACTCAGGATCCAGATGGGAACCAATGAGTCAACTTCGCGATGAGACTTTGCTGCGGGACGTGTGCAAAGGGGTTATCGGTATTCATAACTATGGTTCACCACCGAGAAACAGACAGTGGGCTTGTAGTGGTAGTTGTACGGGATTGGACTCCGTCATGGCCCAAAGGATTAGGTGACCAAAGTAGTGGATATTGTATGCTTTATGCACTGAGAGAGACCTGAGGAATGACTGTTATGTTTGATTGTTTGCTATCACCTTGACATGCACACCCGCTCTCCTGTATCTTTATACCTTTTGTTTAGTGCCACCTTAGAGTATAGTACAGTATGTTGTGCTAACTCTTTGGTTGCAGGAACAGGTTCAAGTATGATTGGATTATACCTGTTATTGTTTTGTTTTGTTACTTATCGCTCATACCAGACTTTTGTCTGACCCAGAGTTTTATGTCTCTTCTTATTACTCTGGGTGCTCTTAAATGGGCAGACTAGAAATAGGTCAGGTGATTATGCACGAGTAGCTGTACCGGAGACGAGCAGGAGGCTTCCACGTATGATATATACATATATCTCCCTATGTTGTTGTTGGTCACTAATTTGGGCATTAGTAGTGCACCTTTCTATTTTGCCTTAGAGACAGTATTATGAAGTTGTAATAATGATGTGGATCATAAGCTGTATTTTGAATTTCCGTTGCTATGATGATTATGGTTTAGTTTTCATCTTATGCACGGTCTCGCCTGTTTTATGCCAAGTATGTTGTTATTATATTTTATTCCATGCGCTGTGAGACATTCTACAAGTTCCTTGTTAGTTCAAATTCCTTTCTTTGGCGACCATCCTGTGCTAGTCGGGCATTGGCATAGCGCACTTTCATTGGAAATATCGGCTGGTGCGGGGCGGGCCATCACAATCTATGGGGGTTCAACATCGCTAACAAATGCATTAAGTTTCAAAAGTCGAGTTGTGCATCACATTCATGATAGTTGATTTGTATAATTCTTTTGATGTTGAGTTTGTCGTAAAGATGTTTTTTAAGTTACAAGATTAGGTTGTTGTTGAGAAGTTTCAATTTACAAAGGCACATCTTTTGTAAAAAAAAATAAACATTTAGTCTCTTATTAACTAAATGTATTTATTGCAAAAATCATTAGTTAGTTAGCTAAGTTATCGTTTGTTTTTAAACAGGTCCATCCTTGGCTCAGCACGGGATACAAGTATGAACTTAGACGTGTCATTTTCTTTTCAACCTTCACATGCGTTTTGCCTTCCCCATTATTAAACTACTCATTTACACATCTCTTACATTTATACCATTCGCACAATATTGCAAAAATTCCACTTTTTCCGACTATCCCAAAAATTAAATTTATTATTCCAATATTCATATTAATTAAATATTCATCATATTTCAATTTGAATTATTTAAATTACTAAACCGCTATTTAAATAATTAATTAATTAATTATTATATCGCTAAAAATCCAGGACGTTACAAAATGGTTCCCTAAATTCACAAACTATATTGTTCTGTGTTTATATTTTTCTACCGTCCTTACCCTGGCTATTGTAGTCAGCAACGAACTGACAGGATCATTCAACCCTACTTGTGACGACCTAGACTTCCCCGATCCTCGAAGAGATGGAGGAGCCCGGATAGTTTTGAGAACACGATGCATCAGAACACAAATATGAGAATAATTCATTGCTATTACAACAATTTACATCAGAGTACAAGATATCAGAGTTCAGACAAAAAATATACAGTGGAAAAATAAATATCAGAGACTTATAAATGACAGGATAACATAAATATATTTACATAAATATAATGCACAATGGAAAACATCAACTACCACAACTGAACGAAATACACAGATACAAAGCTTTCGGAATATAGGTCCAACTATAAACTAGGATCCTGTTAAATAGAAAACTGCAATACCAAAACTACTAGCTGCTTGTGTGGAAAATATGGGCACCTAGAGTTTAGATGGAAACAATAAACTCCGAGTCATTCATGAGACTAGTGTGAGAACAAAAACAGTTACTAACTTTATTTTAAAGTTGGGTAAATCAAGGGACCACGACATATTATATGGAACGGGTTCACTCCGATGAATACTCTGAAATAAAAAAAAAAATTATAAACAACGCAATGCTTTTCAAAAAATGAAGCTATTATAAGACTCAGGTCCTATCATGCAATGCAAACAAAAACAAGAGGATAGAGTTTTCCCTTATAATAGCCAAACATGCTTTATATGCTTTAAAAAAATCATTTTGATATTACTATAAGTGCATAGAGTCAAAACAACTTCAAATATAAATGTATCAATCACAGACGACATAGGTACGATATATTATATCGCAGTACATAGGTTTACAACTAAAACCGAACAATGTCATAATGAAAATTGGATTTCCATCATGAGTCAAGGCAAGGGATGGTCTACTTACTGATTCGGATCCCCTCCAGCAAGATGACCCGAGACTCGGACGCTGGCGAGACCTTGGATCCTGTAGTGCCGGTCTACACAAACTTTAGTGGATTGGTTATTCCTGAACAATACGTTTCCCAGTCCTATCGGACCTCCAAAATGGTAAGTATTTCGACCAATCATGTTTGAGGCGCCTCGCATCCATCATCCATGCAAGTAAAAAATGTCTGGGCTCCATACCATGACACCACTTTTTGCTAGAAAGAAATGTATGCACTCACTGCAGTCCCTTATCCTGTTTTTGAATCAACCGAGGTGTGAGGCTTGCGAATTAACGCTATACACAAAGTTATGCTACTTAAAGTTGTGCTTCGATCATCATCCACAAGGCCCTGTTTTTCAACAAAAGCCTTGATCATTTGCATCTTAGCATACCACATGGTTAATCCATACCGTACCACTGATTTCCACCAATATATAACCTCTAAGCTCGTACGTCTCATAGAAGGGTGTTTAGAAAGAGAATAAATTCTCCGTCACCAAACTAATATATATTTAGCAGAGTTCAACGAATACAATATAAAGGAATACAATGTCAGACATGCCATCCATTTGCAAGTACGTTCTGGGTTTGAACAAAACCGAAGGCACCTTGTTCATCGTCCCATATGTCCAATAGAGGAGAGAGACCCTAGCATATCTGGTCGATCTCCAAGTACGTCTGGACGATCACCACTTATTACCTTGTCTTGGGTGTACATCCCAATCAAGACATCAGTAATCATCCAAACGATGTGAAGATCTCCGATCTTCAACACCATCTTCATCGTCGACTTTTACTCGTCGTATCAGTTATTCAGAATGGGATAAACCCGGTCTTTCCGAATAACTCGTGTATTTTATAATCAATAATCAAGTGCTATAAAAACACATCATATGCCTCATTCCAATTCAGACTATTCTTTTATTCAAATATTTGCATCTTAGGGGAAAGGTTCCCATTAATTCTATCAAAGATAAGTTCTTTTAAACTTATTCTTTAATCTTCCTTTGGATATCGATTTCAAAAGATTTTATTTTATCTTTCGACAACTTAAACCAATTAAGGATTATTAACTATTTGGGATTATCGAGCCTTACCGAAGTAACCATTTATTATTTTATTATCCCAATCCCAACCTATTCACCCCATGGAGCACTACTGGTAGTACTCCATATCTAACACCCGCTATGTAATCGGAAAATTTAATTACAATTTCACGTTTTCTAATCTAACTAAATATTTGGCTATCGCATGGAGTAAAACTTGTGATACTCCATTCTCGAACATTTCTTGAATTCAGTAAATTTAGTTACTTTATTCACATTTCAATCTAATTAAAGATTCATTAAAAACTCCACCTTATTTTTAATCTCAAAAATCATTGCTTGATGATTATTCAATCTTTTAGGAAATTAATCCTGTCTTTAAATGGGTTAAAAAAACTAATGTCATTTAAAACACAGTTCACGATAAATCCCAAAAATCATCATCCAGCAAAATGGAATCTTCATGAAAATCATAAGTATATAATCGATATAAATTTTTGTATCAGACTAATACTATAATGGAATGACGGCAAGGCCGTTTAAATTCCATAAATAGTAATGATCTTCCTTCATAGATTCTCATCTCGATTATCACTAAATCGAATTATATTTAATTTCAATTTCTTTTATTAAATTGGGAAACTTTACTTTGGAAAATTTCCATTAAATCCTAAAATAAAGATTTATAAATTCCAAGTTTCAACTTCAGTGTTAATCAGGTTTAAGAACTAATGTTGTTTAAAACATTGTTCATAATCAACCCAAAATCAGCTTCCATTAAATTCCAATTATAATTATTAATTGGAAAACTTCATTAAATTTTGGTTAAAAGATTTATTCTTTTCTCAACTGGGTTTAAGAACTGTGTTATTAAAGACACCCTTCACGATAAACCCAAAATCTAATTTGACATTAAATACAAGGCTTTGAATAGAAATCATATCGACTTATATTCAATGTCAAATTCTGAAACTAACGGATATCATATTGGGAATAACGATATATATATCTTCCAAGTTCCACAACGATTTCCATATAATTACGGAATCCCATATCGAAACATTCTGAAGATTATTTCCATTCAAATCCATTCTAATTGATACACTGGAAAATTCTGGTTATATTTAAACCATTTCAATTCCCTTCAGTTCTTTACTTAAGTTGATAAACAATTTATTCTGATAAAAATATCCTTTATCTTTACGAACGTGGAATTTTCCATCCAAAATCATTCCAAATCATTGATTATGATTTTACATTATTTATTCATATTTTTAATGATTTTATCAAGGCCCTTACAATCGGTTTCCAATATCGGCCACCGAACTGCATTCATAGCGACCTTTTCCAAAACTGATTTGGACATATCTTATTATCATTTGAAATCTTTTTTCGATACAAATCAAACGGTTCTATGTTTAGGAGAATCCAACGGTTGGATCTCCCGTTATGTCAATTCAAATTCAATGGCCGAAATTTACGAATGGTCGCTGAGCGTTACGTTCTATTCGGGCCATTTAAATAAGTATAATATATTTCGTCGATTTCCTTTTTGAAACGTATTTTATAAATCGTTTATAGATTCAATTTAAAACGATTTCAACTTCCTTTTCAATTTTAAATCAAAATTGAATATTCCGTAACATTATAAAATTTAAAATGATAATATTTTCAAAATATCAAAATTTTGAAATCATACCTTTTCAATATTCATTATAAAATGAATAAAATCAACAGAAAAATCCGTTCGAGTTAAAATGGCGTACATCTATTTAACTCAGCTTCATATATTTCAATATTTTCATGTCCATCCAAAATCGGACATCAAAATCATATTTTGATTCTTCATTGAATATTATTTAAAATATTCGTTATTTCTGAATTGGAATCAGACTTAATCAGTTACCATATAATTTTATTTATATGTATTCCATACATTGCATGTATTCATAAAAAGTGATAAACATCTATTAAACATTCAATTCACATCCAAAATGTAATTTACAACTGTATAAGCATTAAATGATTAAATAACGCTTATAGCAACCTATTAATCAATCGATTGACATACAATTAAATCCAAGGGAGATGTGGATTAATTATCATCCACAGGCCCGTGTGGGGTTTCAACCAACAACAATGAATTCAAATTAATCACTGGTTAATAAATTTAACCAATTCTAATTTGATTCGAATTATTTTTCTAATTAACCATTTTTCATTGTTCAAATTATAAATGGATATTTATAATTTAATTTCAACTATGTGACGGCCCGCCCCGCACCAACCGACATTTACTCCAAAAGTGCGCTGTACACATGTCCAGTTAGCACGGGATGGATCGTCAGAAGAAAAGGGAAGAAGGAAATGAACTAACAAGGAACCTGTAAAATGTCTCACAGCGCATGGAACAAAATATAATAACAACATACTTGACATAAAACAGGTGAGACAGTGCATAAGCTGAAAACAAACTAACATAGCAGCGGAAAATCCAAGTACATCTTATGATCCAAAGCTAACATTATTACAACTTTCAAACTGTCTCAAAAAGCAAAAGTAAGATAAAGGAGGTACACTACTAATGCCCAAGTAGCGACCACCAACGACACAGGGAGAATATCTATATATCATACATGGAAGCCTCCTGCTCGCCTCCGAATCAGCAACTCGCGCATCACCAGCTAACCTGTCTCTAGTCTGCTCGTGTGAGCACCCAGAGTAATAAGAGGAGACATAAAACTCTGGGTCAGACATAAAGCCTGGTATGAGCGATAAGCATGTAAACAGAACAATAACAGGTAGACTAAAACATACCTGAACCAGGACCTGCAACCAAAGAGTTAGCACTACATACTGTACAACACTCTAAGGTGCCATTTCAAATGGTGTAAAGATAACGGGGGTGGGGGTGTGCATGTCATAGTGATGGCAAACAATCAAACATAGCATCCATCCTCACAACTCTCACTCAGTGCGTAAAGCATACGATATTCACCACTTTGATCACCCAACATACCTTGCTATGATCACTTTGCCCCATGAAGCCATAAATGGCTTCACTGCACTGATACATAGCCACTAATCCTTTGCTATGTCCACTTTGCCCCATGGAGTCGCAATGACCCCACTGCACTGGCTCATAGCCTCACTAATCCTTTAATATGTCCAATCTGCCCCCATGGAGTCACAATGACCCCACTGCACTAGCTCATAGTCTTACTACGCATCACTTTGCCCCTCGAGTCATAATGACTCTACTGCACTGATAACGTAGTCTTGCTACCATCACCTTGCCCCTCGAGTCATAGTGACTCTACTGCACTGATAAGTAGCCCATCATCCATTCTTAGTGGTTAATCGAAGTTATGAACGTCGACAACTCCTTAGCACACGTCCCGCAGTAAAGCCCAACCGTGAAGTGAACTTATTGGTTCCCAACTGAATCCTGAGCTCTAACTTCCATTTGGACTACCTTTGCATCTCGGGTTATGGGTCATCACCGGTTCGGTTCGGATCTACCCCTAGTCATCAGTTCGGTTCGTATCGGAGTGCTCCTTCTTCTCTAGATCGGATCGAGTCATCTTCACCTCAGCGGGTTGGATTGAGTCTTCATGTCCAATCTCCATCATCGGTTTGGGTCGGAGTCCTCCAATGTGCCACAGTTCGGATCGGCTTCTTCTAATCAACTCGGGTCGGGTCGTAGTCTCCAAGCCTCGTTGTAGTACATTGGTTTGGGTCGGGTACTATGGCGGATCGGGTCGGAGAACATCAGGCGGGTCGGATCGGACGATGCATGCCACGAGAAGAGCGAATAGATCGAAGAGTAAAGTATAGGAGCGGATCGGGTCCTCCCTCCGTTCCGATCCGGATCGGTCTATTTTCTGCACTTTTCCAGCAAGCAGTTTTACGCCACTCGACGGCGTTTTCGACTATTCCAACTATTCTAATCAATCACAAAGCATACCATACAGTCATAGCAACATAGGGAATCAACCACAAACATCAAAACAGCAAAATGATAGGTTAAAATGGATCAAACAGGGCCAAAACCCCATATTTTCCCTTAAGCATGTTTAGTTGAAACTAATGATGTGATTAGCAAAACTTAAACCAAATTAACCCAAATTCATATCAGAGGTCTAAAACATCATTTCGAATTTTATAAATATTTTTCCAGAATTTTATCATGTTCTAATTCGCTAATTAACACTAATTACCCTTAATTAGCCATAATTAGTGAGGAACTATGCAAATCACCCACCTTAGCCACAAATAAACTTATATCTGAAATAAATATCTGATTTGATGCGAATCCCAATGCTAAACAGCAGATCCAATGTTGATTTGGTGTAGATCTCCCTTGATTTGATGTTGCTAAGCTTAATCCTTAATTAGAAGATGATTTGGAGGTGATTTAGAGGTTGGAGGCCATTTTTAGGGTTTCTAAGAGGTAAGTGGAGGCTAGAAAACTGAAATGGAATGATTCTCTAACCCTTTCAGCCTCCCCATAACCCTAATCCCGAAATGGGTTATGGGCCCATTCACTAATCACCCTATTTGGCCCGGTTAAGCAGTTTTTCACCTTCCAAACCTTATTTCAGCCATATCTCTCAAACAGTAAGTCCGTTTGGCTATTATGACCACTCTACGGAAAGGTAAACCATCAAACGAATCTAATGAAAGTGGTTTCAGGTCAAAATTCCTTTCCAATCAAAAGTTATGGCTGAAACAAGATCAGCTAGGGGCAAAACGGTCATTTAAAAATCGACAAAAATCATGAACATGGGAAATGACTCTAATGGTTGTTTCCCAAAGTTACATGACCATACGACTTCATATGGGAAAGAAATAAATATTCTACGATCCTCCAATGCGTAGAATACGGATTGTTACATTCTCCCCCCTTTTAAGAAATTTCGCCCCCGAAATTCCCTAACCAAAACACACACAAGGGTCCCGCATGCCTATCAACCATAAAACAACAACCAAACATGCAAAACAAGTCTATCCTAGCATGCGGAATAACTAAATTACAAGGTAAATTTTACCAGGCAAAGAGTTCTGGATACGTCCTTCTAATGCTCTCCTCTGTCTCCCAAGTACAGTCATTCTCGTTATCGCCCCACTGAACCTTGACTAGCCTCACCGCCTTCCTTCGATGTTGCTTCGTATCATGCTCGACAATACGAATCGGCTTGCGGTTCCCAACCGCCTCGGGTTCTACTTCGAAGTCCTCTAACTGATCAGGTGAAATAGTCAAATCTGGGTCGTGTACGAACTTCCTTAGTTGGGAAACATGAAATACGTTGTGAACTCCCGCCATTTTCTCTGGTAAGTCAACTCTATATGCCAAATTCCCAACTAGTTCAAGAACAGGAAATGGGCCAGCAAATCTTGGTGCCAACTTGCCTCTCCTGCCAAATCGTATCACACTCTTCAACGGAGAAATCTTGACAAACACCAAGTCACCAATGGAGAATTTTAAATCTCTTCTCCTCTTATTAGCATATCTCTTCTGCCTATCTTGGGCAGTCTTCATTCGTTGTTGAATGGTCTTAATCTTATCTGAAGATTCCCTCACCACATCTGGTCCAAGCATAAACTTCTCGCCAGTCTCTATCCAACATGATGGTGAGTTGCACGGTCTTCCGTACAAAGCTTCATATGGAGCTATACCGATACTGGATTGGTAGCTATTATTATATGCAAATTCTACTAGATGCAAATGGTCATCCCATGATCCACCAAAATCCAAGATACATGCTCTCAAGAGATCTTCCAATATACGATTCACCCTCTACGTCTGACCGTCGGTCTGAGGATGATATGCAGTACCGAGATGTAATTCTGACCCTAGAGCCTCTTGTAAGCTCTTCCAAAACCCACTAGTGAACAACGGGTCTCGGTTGCTCACAATGCTTTTAGGTACTCCATGAAATCTCACTACCCACTTCATATACAATTCTGCTAACTTAGCTGCCGTTCTGGTCGATTTGACTGGTATAAATCTTGCACTCTTAGTCAATCGATCCACAATTACTCAAATGCTATCATATCCCGATCTAGTCCTTGGTAAACCATCAATGAAATCCATCGAGACTTGCTCCCATTTCCATTCGGGAATTTCTAATTGTTGCAACAACCCACTAGGCTTCTTTTGCTCGGCTTTAACTAGATGGAAATTCATGCATTTGGATATTAACTTGCCAACGTCTCTTTTCATCCCTTCCCAGTAGTAAGTCTGCTTCATGTCTTGATACATCTTATTACCACCGGGATGTATAGTCAGTTTTGAGTGATGACATTCTCTAAGCACTTCATCTCTCAAACCATCCACATTGGGTACAACTAGTCTTCCATTCTTTCTAAGCCATCCATCCCGATCAAGCCCATACAAACTCATCTCCTCACCATCAATGTTCATCTCTAACTTGGAAATGATTTCCCATAGATTAGGATCGTCCCTCTGGCTGGAACCAATCCGCTCTATCAAAGTGGGTCTGATCGCCAAACTAGCTAGCATTACTGGATCCAATTCGCACTTTGGTCTGAAATCAAACCCCGCGATATACTCCAGTTGCTTCCATTCAAGAAACATAGCCCCTAAACTGGCATGTCTCCTACTCAAGGCATCGGCTACCGCATTACCTTTCCCAGGTGTGTATGTGATATCAAAATCATACGAAGACAAGAACTCTAACCATCTCTGCTGACGGAGATTCAGATCCTTCTGGGAGAAGAGATACTTTAACGATTTATGATCGGTAAACAACTCAAATCTTTCTCCCAAGAGATAGTGTCTCCACATCTTTAATGCGAACACAATCGCTGCCAGTTCCAAATCATGGGTAGGATACTTCTTCTCATGCGGCTTTAGTTGTCGACTAGCATAAGCTACAACCCTACCTCCTTGCATCAATACATCACCTAGTCCGGTACCACAAGCATCCGTGTATACCGTCATCTCTTCATTCCCTTTAGGAATGACTAATACTGGCGCACGCGTCAACTTTTCCTTTAGACTCTTGAATGCATTCTTACACACTCCGTCCCAGACGAAGGCCTGATCCTTCTTAGTCAACTGAGTCAACGGTGCTGCTATCTTGGAGAAGTCCTGGATAAACTTACGATAATACCCAGCTAACCCCAAGAAACTTCTTACATCTGTTGCATTCTTGGGCGTAGGCCAATCCTATACCGTAGCCACCTTCGCAGGGTCCACGGCAATACCATTCTCGGAAACAACATGGCCCAAGAATCTCACTTCCCTCCTCCAGAAATGACATTTAGAGAATTTCGCTTTCAATTGGTGTTTCCTCAACACCTCCATCACTATCCTCAAGTGTCCCTTGTGTTCCTCCTCTGTCCTCGAGTAAACAAGGATATCGTCTACGAACACAAGAACAAACTTATTCAACTGATCTCTGAATACTCGATTCATAAGATCCACAAAGTAGGCTGGTGCATTGGTCAACCCAAACGGCATGACCAACCACTCATAAAATCCAGACGGCGTCCTATATGCCGTTTTCGGAACACTCTCATCCGCTACTCGGAGCCGATGAAATCCTGTCGCGAGGTCCAACTGGGAGAACACTCTTGCTCCTTCCAGTTGATCAAACAAATCATCTATCCGCGGTAGAGGATACTTATTCTTCCTCATTACCTTATTCAACTCGCGATAGTCCACACACAAACGAAGGGAACCATCTGCCTTAGTGGCAAACACGACTGGTGCTCCCTACTCGGAGACACTTCTTCTAATAAATCCCTTCTTCAAAAGATTACTGACTTGCACCCCGAGCTCTCGCTGCTCCCTTGGTGCCATACGACGAAGTGGCATCACTATAGGTTTGGCATCTTTCACTAAATCAATACGGAACTCAATCTCTCGGTGTGGTGGAAGCCCGGTCACCTCCTCGAAGACATCCGAATACTGGCCAACCACGGGTACAACTGACAACTCATCATGCAGGATGTCGAGGGAATTTATAAAACTAGCCATTACCCCATCACTAGGTAGACTACCAAACACTACCCTCCGCCCATCATCCGCCCTAACTATCACCAAAAAGCCCTCACAGTCTACCACCACCCCGTATCTTTGGAGCCAATCGACTTCCAATATAATGCCATACCCAGTAAAGCCCAAAACAAAGTAATCACAAACAAACATACATCCATGACTCGATAAGACCAAATTCCTGCAAATCATACTAAGGCTAGTCGAACCACCAACCGGGTTCGTCACAACCAATGGTCTATCGACTATCTCGGGTTCCAGTCCCAACCTATCTACCAGGTCACTAGATATGAAGGAATGGGAAGCCCTAGTATCAAATAAAACTCGAACTGGTATATCATAAATAGAAAGCATACCTTGAATAACGACATTCTTTCCTTTCTCCGCCGCAGTTGGGGCATTCGACGAAGAAGGAACAACTTCAATAGCATATGCTTTCACAATCTGCTTCTCCTTAAGAGGTTGCGGACACTTATCCTTATGATGTCCCACTTGACCACAGTTGTAGCACTTCCTATCCGCTGGCTTGGCCCGACATTCTTTAGCATAATGGCCCTTCTTATCACAGCTGAAGCACTCAACATCTTTCTTGTTCTTTTTCTGGCCATCCTTAGATTGGCTCTGCTTCCTCTTATTCTGAGAGTTATTCTTGCCTCCACCGCCTGCTATTGGCTTCGGCCCTTCTGCAGATGCAGCCTCAGTCTTTGACTTAGGGTAAAGACTCTCTGATCTCAAAGCTTTCCCCACAATCGATTCAAAAGTCTCATCGATGTGGTTGATAAGCCTCTCCCCTAAGTATCCATCCAATCCAGTAATGAACTTCTCATTCTTCTTCTCAGGAGTATCGATAAGAGATAGTCCATACTTCGACATAGTGTCGAATTCAGCAATATAGTCAGAGACTGCCCTACCATTCTGCTTGAGTTCCAAGAATCTATTAAACAACACTGACTTCTGGGCAGTTGGAATGAACTTCTCGCTAAAGCGAGCCTTGAACTGATCCCAAGTAACCTGATCTTCTGGAGTAGCTGTTCTAATGGCATTCCACCAATTCATCGCTCGCCCTTGCAGCTGACGAGACGCTAGCCTTCTCTTCATCGCATCCTCGATACCCAAGTCGTCGAAGATACGATCACAGCTATCCATCCAATCCTGAACATCTATGGCCGACTCCGTTCCGTGGAACAGCTTCCCACCAAGGTTAGTGTAATCCTTGCACAACTTGGTGAAATCGACCCTAGGCGCCTGCACTACTGGACCACCACCAATTCCGGGATTGGGAACTGCCCCTTGCACCTCCCTAAGCATGTCTCTCATGAGGTCAGTAAACATCGCCCTCATGTCGGCAGCATTCCCATTATTGGCTCCCCTACCAGCACCTCTAGCATATCGGCTCATCGTCAATCTGTAAAAGGGGAAACGATTAACGACCCATAGTGGTGCTAGTGCAGTACGACTCCATTCTTATACTACTAATAGTATATACATATATAGCTTTTGAAAACAAAAATAATCACAAATACGCTCTCTCGTATACGTATACTATCTCTCCCTGATAACTTCCCTAGGTTAACTACCAACCTAGAGCTCTGATACCAAATGTGACGGCCCACCCCGCACCAACCGACATTTACTCCAAAAGTGCGTTGTACACATGTCCATTTAGCACGGGACGGATCGTTAGAAGAAAAGGGAAGAAGGAAATGAACTAACAAGGAACCTGTAAAATGTCTCACAGCGCATGGAACAAAATATAATAACAACATACTTGACATAAAACAGGTGAGACAGTGCATAAGCTGAAAACAAACTAACATAGCAGCGGAAAATCCAAGTACAGCTTATGATCCAAAGCTAACATTATTACAACTTTCAAACTATCTCAAAAATCAAAAGTAAGATAAAGGAGGTACACTACTAATTCCCAAGTAGCGACCACCAACGACACAGGGAGAATATCTATATATCATACATGGAAGCCTCCTGCTCGCCTCCGAATCAGCTACTCGCGCATCACCAGCTAACCTGTCTCTAGTCTGCTCGTGTGAGCACCCAGAGTAATAAGAGGAGACATAAAACTCTGGGTCAGACATAAAGCCTGGTATGAGCGATAAGCATCTAAACAGAACAATAACAAGTAGACTAAAACATACGTGAACCTGGACCTGTAACCAAAGAGTTAGTACTACATACTGCACAACACTCTAAGGTGCCATTTCAAATGGTGTAAAGATAACGGGGGTGGGGGTGTGCATGTCATAGTGATGGCAAACAATCAAACATAGCATCCATCCTCACAATTCTCACTCAGTGCGTAAAGCATACGATATTCACCACTTCGATCACCCAACATACCTTGCGATGATCACTTTGTCCCATGAAGTCATAAATGGCTTCAATGCACTGATACATAGCCACTAATCCTTTGCTATGTCCACTTTGCCCCATGGAGTCGCAATGACCCCACTGCACTGGCTTATAGCCTCACTAATCCTTTACTATGTCCACTCTGCCCCAAGGAGTCACAATGACCCCACTGCACTGTCTCATAGTCTTACTACGCATCACTTTGCCCCTCGAGTCATAATGACTCTATACTGATAACGTAGTCTTGCTACCATCACCTTGACCCTCGAGTCATAGTGACTCTACTGCACTGATAAGTAGCCCATCATCCATTCTCAGTGGTGAATCGAAGTTATGAACGTCGACAACTCCTTAGCACACATCCCGCAGCAAAGCCCAACCGTGAAGTGAACTTATTGGTTCCCAACTGAATCCTGAGCTCTAACTTCCATTTGGACTACCTTTGCATCTCGGGTTATGGGTCATCACCTAATCGGTTCGGATCTACCCCTAGTCATCAGTTCGGTTCGGATCGGAGTGCTCCTTCTTCTCTGGATCGGATCGGGTCATCTTCACCTCAGCGGGTCGGATCGAGTCTTCATGTCCAATCGCCATCATCGGTTCGGGTCGGAGTCCTCCAATGTGCCACAGTTCGGATCGGCTTCTTCTAATCAACTCGGGTCGGGTCGTAGTCTCCAAGCCTCGTTGCAGTACATTGGTTTGGGTCGTGTACTATGGCGGATCGGGTCGGAGAACATCAGGCGGGTCGGATCGGACGATGCATGCCACGAGAAGAGCGAATAGATCGAAGAGTAAAGTATAGGAGAGGATCAGGTCCTCCCTCCGTTCCGATCCGGATCGGTCTATTCTCTGCACTTTTCCAACAAGCAGTTTTACGCCACTCGACGGCGTTTTCGACTATTCCAACTATTCTAATCAATCACAAAGCATGCCATACAGTCATAGCAACATAGGGAATCAACCACAAACATCAAAACAACAAAATGATAGGTTAAAATGGATCAAACATGGCCAAAACCCCATATTTTCCCTTAAGCATGTTTAGGTGAAACTAATGATGTGATTAGCAAAACTTAACCAAATTCACCCAAATTCATATCAGAGGTCTAAAACATCATTTCAAATTTTATAAATATTTTTCCAGAATTTTATCATGTTCTAATTCGCTAATTAACACTAATTACCCTTAATTAGCCATAATTAGTGAGGAACTATGCAAATCACTCAACTTAGCCACAAATAAACTTAGATCTGAAATAAATCTCTGATTTGATGCGAATCCCAATGCTAAACAGCAGCTCCAATATTGATTTGGTGTAGATCTCCCTTGGTTTGATGTTGCTAAGCTTAATCCTTAATTAGAAGATGATTTGGAGGTGATTTAGAGGTTGGAGGCCATTTTTAGGGTTTCTAAGAGATAAGTGGAGGTTAGAAAACTGAAATGGAATGATACTCTAACCCCTTTCAGCCTCCCCATAACCCTAATCCCGAAATGGGTTATGGGCCCATTCACTAATCACCCTATTTGGCCCGGTTAAGCAGTTTTTCACCTTCCAAACCTTATTTCAGCCATATCTCCCAAACGGTAAGTCCGTTTGGCTATTATGACCACTCTACGGAAAGGTAAACCATCAAATGAATCTAATGAAAGTAGTTTAAGGTCAAAATTCCTTTCCAATCAAAAGTTATGGCTGAAACAAGATCAGCTAGGGGCAAAACGGTCATTTAAAAATCGACAAAAATCATAAACATGGGAAATGACTCTAATGGTTGTTTTCCAAAGTTACAAGACCATACGACTTCATATGGGAAAGAAATAAATATTCTACGATCCTCCGATGCGTAGAATGCGGGTTGTTACAAACTACCACATTAATATTAACATTTTTTTTCTATGTTCAAAATCATAATCGAAACACAATACAGTCAATCAAATCATTCATGGGTTTTCAAACAACAGTCAGGCGAGCTAACAGGCACTATATACAAATTTATGATAATTAAAACTGATAAAAAACAACATTGGCAATCTATTTAATCAGTTATAAAATAAATAACTGTACAAATATTTGAGTGAGAAGTTCTTACATTGATTTCCACTCCATCAATCTTTGTTTGATTATTTTATTTTTAAACAAAAATAAGCAGGCGTTTAATTTAGCATAAAAATTCAACTTGCTCTATTTCTATTCTGGACAGTTCCATGTTGTAGTGCTCGATGATACGAGTGCAACGTAACTGAAATCGTTCAATTTCGATCTCGTATGAAAAAGATATGACATTTAATATATTATTAAATAATTAAATTACTAAAGGTAATTAACAAAATTAATTAACTTGTTTTAATCTTCTTTCATCGCATTAAAAACCTTCAAGTATTCACGGAGCCGACATCCTTTCATTGCTTTGGGTTCTATGTCGCACGAGATTCAAGGCAGCAAATCAAGATCAGAGGGTGTCACCTGAAGCGGCGCCACATGCTCCACCTACGGCAATAATAACAGCGAGCTCGGTGGGCCCTCTCGCCTGAAAACACCTTCGAACGCGCGATCCTTGGAGGAGCGATTTCTTCTAAATCTCGCAATGAAATTCAATCATCTTGGCATTGATGGAAAGCTCTCTCTTAGTACTTCGATGTTTCTTTTTTTATGATCTGAAGCTAATTCAAAACGATTCAAGAGTTTTGGAGGAAGAAGTATTGAAGAACGATGGCCATTCGTTTGTTAAAACAGGAGCTGAATGATGGTTGACCAAGGAATGAATGGTTTGACCTAGGCCTGGTAGAAAATAGGTTTATATATTATTTTAATTACAGAAAGTGAGATTTTGCGTTCGAACTCCAAATCAAACACAACAACTGTCATTTCTAACCAAATTCCCCTATTCCGGACACAATGGGATATGTTTCATAAACCAATTAAACTGTTTTGGACAGTTTTTATCAAAATTAAAATATGAATTAATATAACGTTCCATATTGAATTTGAACGTAATTTTAATTTATTGGGGCCACATATTGACCCCAGACGACTTGAAATTTTAAATAAAACAATAATTTGACATTTTGGATCCAACAAAAGTAGTTTTGTCAAAAACGGAGGTCGTTTGCAAAATGGCTATTTTTAAGGATTATATATTACATTAATATATATATATATATATATATATATATATTCCATTGCGACTATTCTAAAATTTAAATTGGGCATAACTTACAATTTATAAAGTGAAATCTCAATTTCTCACATTCGTTAGAAAGATGTAATTAAATAGATTCTAAAGTTTCTTGTTTCATCAAATTCTAACTTATATTGAATTTTGTATATTCAATTGAAGTTTAAAACCAAAATTTCAAACTATTGCACTATTTCAAGTTCATTTTTAATAAAATTTTAAATTTATACGTTCTAACTTCGATTTAAATAAATTTTAAATCGTTAGTTCTCAAAATAATAATTATAAATTCTTAAAATCCATCAAATTAATTAAAAATAAAATTTGAAATTGGTTCCAAAATCTGGGTTGTTACAATCTCCCCCACTTAAAATCTTTTCGTCCCCGAAAAGGAAGATAGAATCGAAGGTCGTTTACTTAAGCAAGTTGACTCAAGTTCTTCAACTCTTCAATTTCTAAGAACTTTCTAATTTCTCAAAAATTTGGCTAACGCCTTAAATTTTCGAAAAAGTTCGCCATAACCTCCTTTGTACGGGTTGATCGGTAAAACCGCAACTTGCCTCAGATGGCCCTCATCGATCAAAAAGAAAAAGAAAACGCCAAGCGGCTTGCTAATCCACTCATAAAATCATCAAACCCAATGAATATAGTAAACATGTACCTATTTGTCGGGCATACAATTTTATTCCTCTTCTTAGCTTCTGTTCCATGATTTGTTCACACATATATATGTACATGTATGCAGTTCCTACCAATTTTCAATTCAGTTCAATATTTGTCTTGATTTGGCTTAATTTACCTTTCATTTGCATATTAGTTTTATTATTCCAATATTTTTATTAGTTGAACTAATAATCACATAACACAATCAACAATCGATTAGTTGATTAACCTTTCAAATATATATAACTTTTATATACAAAAATCATTTTTTAACATCAAATCACAATAATAAACTCTAACTAAGTTTTGGTTCTCACACCAGTCAATTGGAATCATATAGATATCCCACTTTCAAAACTCGAACATAAATACTGATGATGTCTATACTATCATCAGAATCATCCCCGGGCGACTAGAGTGTGATTCTATATCTACCCAGTATATTTGAGACTTCATATACACGTGGATCAGACGTATATGCAAAATCTTCTTATACTTGATAGTCCAAAATAAAATAAAATATTCAAATACATATAATAAGCTATAAATTTCAAATTAAATTCGTTTTCATAAATAACACTCTTCTAACTCATTATATGACATTACTAACCCTATCTCTAACGAGTTATTCTTATAGGATATTACTAATCCTATTTTTGATGAATTCTTTCGTTCGGTTCTAATGTGTCTTGTTCTCGAGCTTTGTAAACCAAAAGCTCTAATACCATCTATGACGATCTAGACTTCTCGAATCCCCGAAGAGACGGAGGAGCCTAGATTGTTTTGAGAAAACGATGCATCATAACACAAACATGAGAACACTCAATTGCTATTACGCCAATTTACATCAGAGTACAAGATATCAGAGTTCAGATAAATAATATACAGCAGAAAAATAAATATCATAGATTTACAAATTACAAGACAGTGGAAATATATATACATAAATATAATGCACAGTGGAAAACATCAGCTACCATAACTGAAAGAAATACACAGATACAAAGCTCTCCGAACATAGCTCCAGCTGTAAACCAGGACCCTATTAAATAGAAATCTACAAAACCAAAACTACTAGCTACCATGTGGAAAATACGGGCACCCAGAGTGTAGGTGGAAATAATAAACTCTGAGTCAGTCATGGGACTAGTGTGTGAACTGAAACAGTTACTAACTTTATTTTAAAGTTTCCTAAATCAAGGGACCACGCTATATAACATGTAAGGGTTTCACACCCATTAATACTATAAAATAAAACAAATTATAAATAACACAACGCTTTCGAAAAATAAAGCTATTATAGGACTCAGGTTCCATCACACAATGCAAACACAAACTAGAGGATAGAGTTTTCCCTTATAATAGCCAAACATGCTTGATACGCTTTAAAACAAATCATTCTGATATTACTATAAGTGCAAAGTGTCAAAACAAATTCAAATATAAATGTATCAATCATAGACGACACATGTACCATATATTATGTCGCCACACATAGGTTTACAACTAAAACCGAAGATGTCATATTGGAAATTGGATTTCCATCATGAGTCAAAGCAAGGGATGGTCTCCTTACCGATTCGGATCACCTCTAACAAGATGAACCAGGACTGGGACGTTGGCGAGCCCTTGGATCCTGTAGTGTAGGTCCACACTAACTTTAGTTGATTGATTATTCGTAACCAATACGTTTCCCAGTGCTATCGGACCTCTAAAATGGTCAGTATGTCGACCAATCATATCTGAGCGCCTCACTTCCATCATCCACATAAGTAAAAAAGTCTGGGCTCCATACCATGACACTACTTCTAGCTCGAAAGAAACGTAATCACTCACTACGGTCCCTTATCTCGTTTTTGACTCATACCGAGGTGTGAGGCTCGCGACTTAACGTTATACACAAAGCTATGCTACTTAAAGTTGTGCTTTGATCATCATCCACAAGGCCCTGCGTTTCAACAAAATCTTTGATCATTTGCATCTTAGCATGCCACATTGTTAATCCATATCGTACCACATATTTCCACCAACATATGACTTCTAAGCTCGTGCGTCTCAGAGAAGGGTGTTAAGCAAGAGAATAAATTGTCCGCCACCAAACAAATATATATTTAGTTGAGATCAACGAATAAATTATAAAGGAATACAATGTTGGACATACCATCCATTTGCAAGTCCGCTCTGGGTTTGAACGAAACCGGAGGCACCTTATTCCTCATCCCATATGTCCAATACAGGAGAGAGGCCCTCGCATATCCGGTTGATCTCCAAGTAAGTCTGGACGATCACTACTTATTACCTTGTCTTGGGTATACATCCTAATCAAGAAATCAGTAATCATCCAAATGATGTGAAGATCTCCGGTCTTCAACCACCGTCTTCATCGTTGACTTTTAGTCGCCGTATCAATTATTCAGAATGGGATAAACCCGGTCTTTCCTAATGACTCGCGTATTTTATAATCAATAATCAAGTGCTCTAAAAACACATCATAGCCTCATTCCAATTCAGAATATTATTTTATTCAAATACTCACATCTTAGGGGAAAGGTTCCATTAATTTTATCAAAGATAAGTTCTTTTAAACTTATTCTTTAATCTTACTTTGGATATCGATTTAAAAAGATTTTATTTTATCTTTCCACAACTAAAACCAATTAAGGTTTATTAACTAGTCAGGATTATCGAGCCTTACTGAAGTGACCATTTATTATTTTATTATCCCAATCCCAACCTATTCATCCCATGGAGCAAAACTGGTAGTACTCCGTATCTAGAACGCACTATGTTATCGGTAAATTTAATTACCATTTTACGTTTTCAAATCTAACTAAAGATTTGGCTAACGCATGGAGTAAAATAGGTGATACTCTATTCTCGAACATCTCTTAAATTCGGTAAATTTATTTACCTTATTCACATTTCAATCTAATTAAAGATTCATTAAAAACTCCACTTGGTTTTAATCTCAAAAATCATTACTTGATTATTATTCAATCTTTTAACAAATTGATCATGTCTTTAAATGGGTTAAAGAACCAATGTCATTTAAAACACAGTTCACGATAAATCCTAAAATCATCTTCCATCAAACTGGAATGTTCACGAAAATCATAAGTATATAATCGATATAAATTTCCATATCGGACTAATACAATAAATGGAATAACGGCAAGGCCTTTTAAATTCAATAAATAGTAATGGTCTTCCTTCACAGAATCTCATCTCGATTATCACTAAATCGAATTCCATTCAATTCCAATTTATTTTATTAAATTGGAAAGCTTTAATTTGGAAAATATCCATTAAATCTTAGAATAAAGATTTATAAATTCCAAATCTTAACTTCACTATTAATCGGGTTTAAGAACTAATGTTGTTTAAAACATTGTTCACAATCAAACCAGAATCAACTTCCATTAAATTCCAATTATATTTATTAATTGGAAAACTTCATTAAATCTTGGTTAGAAGATTTATTCTTTTTTCATTTGGGTTTAAGAGCAATGTTATTAAAGATAGCATTCACGATAAACCGAAAATCCAATTTGATATTAAATAAAAGGCTCTGAATAAAAATCATATCGGCTTATATTCATTGTCAAATTCTGAAACTAACAGATATCATATTGTGAATAACGATATCTATATCTTCCAAATTCCTCAACGATATCCATATGACTATGGAATCCAATGTCGAAATATTCCAAAGATTATTTCCATTCAAATCCATTCCAATTTATACATTGTAAAATTCTGGTTATATTTAAATCATTTCAATTCCTTTCAGTTCTTTACTTAAGTTGATAAACAACTTATTCTGATAAAAATATCTTTTATCTTTACAAACGTGAAATTTTCCATCCAAAATCATTCCAAATCATTTATTATAATTTTACATAATTTATTCATATTTTTAATGATTTTATCAAGGCCCTTACAATCGGTTTCCAATATCGGCCACCAAACTACATCCGTGGCGACCTTTTCCAAAATTGATTTGCCAAATCTCTTATTTTCATTCGAAATATCTTTCCGATACGAACCCAATGATTCCGCTGTTAGGAGAATCCGATGGTCGGATATCCCGTTATGTCAATTCGAAGTCAATGGTCGAAATTCGCGAACGGTCGCTGCGTGATACGTTCTATGCAGGCCATTTAAATATATATAATATATTTCGTCGATCCTTCTTCAAACATATTTTATAAATCGTTTATAAATTCAATTTAAAACGATTTCAACATCCTTTTCAATTTTAAATAAAAATTGAATATTCCATAACATTATAAAATCTAAAATGATAATACTTTCAAAATATCAGATTTTGAAATCAAATCTTTTCGATATTCATTATGAAATGAATAAAATCGACAGAAAAATTCGTTCGAGTTAAAATGGCGTACATCTACTTAACTCGGCTTCATATATTTCAATATTTTTGTGTCCAACCAAAATCGGGAATCAAATTCATATTTTGATTCTTCATTGAATATTATTTTAAAATATTCGTTATTTGTGAATTAGAATCAGACTCGATTAATATAATTTTATTTATATGGGTTTCATACATCGCATGTAGTAAAAAATAGTGATAAACAACTATTAAACATTTAATTCAAATCCAGAGTGCAATTTACAACTGTATAAGCATTAAATAATTAAATAACGCTTATAAGAGCCTATCAATCAACCGGTTGACATACAATTAAGTCCAAGGGATATGTGGATTAATTATCATCCCAAGGCCCATGTGGGGTTTCAACTAACAACAATGAATTCAAATTAATCACTGGTCAATAAATTTAATCAATTCTAATTTGATTCGAATTATTTTTCTAATTAACCAATTTTCACTATTTAAATTATAAATGAATAATTAAAATTTAATTTCAACTATCACATTAATATTAACATTTTTTTTCTATGCTCAAAATCACTATCAAAACACTATAAAGTCAATCAAATCATGTATGGGTTTTCAACCAACAGTCAGGTAAGCTAACATGCACCGTATACAAATATGCGATAGTTAAAGCTGATAAAAATCAACACTAGCAATCTGTGTAATCAGTTATAAAATAAATAACTGTACAAATATTTGAGTGAGAAGTTCTCACATTGATTTTCACTCCGTCAATCTTTATTTGAAGATTTTATTTTTAAACTATATTAAGCAGGTGTTTAATTTAGCTCAAAAATTTAACTTGCTCCATTTCTGTTTTAGTCAGTTTTTGTAGTGCTCGATGATACAAGTGCAATGCAACTGAAAACATTAAATTCCGATCTTGTATGGAAAAATATGACATTTAATACATTATTAAATAATTAAATTACTAAAGGTAATTAACAAAATTGCTTTAATCTTCTTCCATCGCGTTAAACACCTTCAGGTATTCGCAAAGCCGACATCCCTTCATCGCCTTGGGTTCCATGTCGCACGAGATTCAAGGCGGCGAATCAATTTCAGAGGGTGTCACATGAAGCGGCGCCACATGCTCCACCTACGGTAAGAATAACGGCGAGCTCGGTGGGACCATCTCGCCTGAAAAAACCTTCGAATGGCGATCGTTGGAGGAGCGATTTCTCCCAAATCTCGCAATGAAATTCAATCATCTTGGCATTGATGGAAAGCTCTCTCTTAGTACTTTGATATTTGTTTTATGATCTGAAGCTAATTCAAAATGATTCAAGAGTTTTTGGAGGAATAAGTATTGAAGATCAGTGGCCATTCGTTTGTCTAAACGGGGGCTGAACGAGGGTTGACTAGGGAATGAATGGTTTAACCTAGGGTTGGCGAACCAAATCAAACCCAACAATAATCATTCCTAACCAAATACCCCCATTCCGGTCACAATGGGATACGTTTCATAAGCCAATTCGATTATTTTGAATAGTAACAACCCGGGGTTTCAGAACCAATTTGAAAATTTTATTTTAGCAATTTTAATGAATTTAAATATTTAAAATAATTTATTTTAAATATTAACGACTAAAAATTTATTATTATCGAAGTTAGAATGAATAATTTTATTTTAATTATAAAATGAGCCTGAAATGGCCGGTAGTTTGAATTTCGATTTCAAATTTCATATGAATGTATAGGATTCAAAATAAATCGGATTTTAGTAAAACCAGAAATATTTGAATTTGTTTGAAAATATCTTTCCAACGAATGTGAAAAATCCAGACTTCATGACGGGAATTGAAAGTTATGTCCAATTTAAAATTCAGAAAATTCACTGTAGAATTTATATATTTTTTAATATAAAATATAGCCCTTAAAATTAAATATTTTACAAACGACCTCCGTTTACTTTTGTTGGATCTGAAATGTAAAATTATTGCTAGATTCCAATTTTCATAATTTTTGGAATCAATATGTGAGCGCAATAAATGTAAATGTGTTTGGTAATTTAAATTTGAATTGGATCGACCCGAAAATGGCCATTTCTCAAACGGTCTCCAAAATCGACGAAATTAATTTTGTTAGGACCGTATCATCAAAACAAAGCTAGAAATAATTTTTCTATAATTTTTGGAGTCAGTATGTGTCCCTAATAAAATAAAACGTACGTTTGAAATTCAATATACATTGATTTATATTTTAATTTAAAGGAAAACTGATTGAAACAGTCGAATGGCTTACCAGACATATTCCATCATATCCGGAATAGGGGTATTTAGCTAGGGCGACACTCGTTGGGATTCGTTTGGAGTTCTTGGTGCTAAACTAGTATTATTGGAATTAAATTGAATAAAATAAATTAAATAGTTAAAGAAATACTATAAATACACCATATATCGTATATCGTATTTCTCCTAAACCCTAATACCCAAACACGCAGCCGCCAGTTCCAAAAATCGAGGGGCCCGATACTCCCTTCTTTCTTCCTATAGTTCTCAAATTCCACTTAACGATTTATGATACTTTCAAAGACAAAATGATAGAGGGGAACGAGATCTCGAGGTTCGACGGTGGTGATCTATTGCAGTGGCTTGGTTTGCTGGAATTTGGTGCTCAAACTTGCACCGTTTGGTGGGGTTTCTAGTGCGGAGGAAGGCGTCGCGCCTTCTAGGGTTGATGGTGGAGAAAGGCGGCATGGAGGGCTATCACGTGGTGGCGGCTGATTCAGGTCCGGCGTTGGGGTTTTGGAACAATGACGGTGAACAAATTGGGGCGCGATATAGGTTTGGGTTTCCTTTTGAAACCTGAACGATGAAGAAGGGAAAGATGGCAAAACAAATTGTGGTTAAGTTAATTTTATTTTATATTTCATTTTCCTAATAAATGTAATTTTTCTTTTATGAAAGAACTTTGTTTTAAAAAAAATGTTGTTTTTAAAATATGAAAATGTTGTTTTTAATATATAAATAGCTTTGTTTTTAATAATATAAATATGTATTGTTTTTAAATATAAAATTATATTGTTTTTAAATATAAACTCATATTGTTTTAAAATATAACATCATATTATTTTTAAATATAACATCGTATTGTTTTTAAATATAAAATCATTTTTTTTAGAATTAGCATTGTCATTAAAATAAAAATAGAATTACTTTTGAAGAATAAAATAGCATTGATTTTTAAAAATATAAATAACTTTGGTAAAAAAAAGTAAATTTTTAAATAAAATTGCTATAGTGTAAAATTGTGATTTTATATCGATAGAACTATAATAAAAATGTGATTTTTATTATATACATCATTATGTAAAAATGTGATTTTTATTGTAGAAGACTTTGTTTTAAAAATATAATTTAAAAAAAATATAGAACAGTATAAAAATGTGATTTCTAATTATATAGATCATCGTAATAAAAATATTATTTTAATATAAAATTCGTGTGAAACAGATTGCGATGGAACCGACGGGAAGCGAACAGAATCCAATCGTTCAATTAAAGACTGGCGGATTGGAAACCAAAGGTGAGAACTCCTCACTAAAAATTCTACACAGTTATTTATTTATTTTCATAACTGAAAAATATGTAGAATTGCCAATGTAGATTTTTATCAGTTTAATTATTATAAATTGTAAACGGTGCATGTTAGACCACTTTCCTTCTCCACAAACCATGGACGATTCAAATTGACTGTATTTTGTGTTGTTTGTGATGTTGAAATGTTTAACATATTAAAAATAATGTTAGCATAAATATGGTAGTTGGAATTAAATTATAAATATTTATTTATAATTTGAACAGTGAAAATTGGTTAAATAGAAAATAATTCATTCTGAATTAGAATTGGTTAAATTTATTAACCAATAATTATTTAAATAAACTGTTGTTGTTTGAAAATCCCACACAGGTATTGGGATGATATTTGACATACACTAGTCCCAAAATTTAATCGTATGTCAATCGATGGATTGACAGGCTGTGATGAGCATTATTTATTTATTTTAATGCTCACACAGTTGTAAATTTCACTCTGGTTGTGAATGGACTGTTTGTTGATTATTTATCATTATTGTTGCATACATGCAATGTATGAAATCTATATAACCGAAATTATATGGTAATTGAGTGAGTCACATTCCGATTCAGAAATAAATAATGTTTTTTTAAAGACATTTTAGAGTTAAAAAGACATTTTAGAATTAGAAAAAAAGATATTTTAGATAAAGGTACACTTTAGAATAAAGAGCATTTCAGAATAAAGCACATTTTAAAATAAAGAATAAAGTGAATAAAATATTCATGTATTGAATATAATTTTTGAACAGTAAAAATTACATTTTTTTGTACATATGAATTATAAAAATGTACATGTAATGAAAAATATATTTGTTCATTAAAATTTTTCTTTTTAATGTGAATAGGGATCTATAAAAATGTACATGCAATGAAAAATATATTTTTTCATTAAAAATATTCTTTTTAATGTGAATAGGAATCTATAAAAATGTACATGTAATGAAATATATATTTGTTCATTAAAATATTCTTTTTGATGTGAATATGAAGCATATAAAATGTACATGTAATGAAATATATTTTTGTTCATTAAAAATATTCTTTTTACATGTAACGAAATGAATGGTTTTGGAATCGCCGAACGATTTATATATATATAAATTAAAATAATGTTCAATGAAGAATAAGATTATGATTTCGATGTTCAATTTTGAATGGACGCAAAAACATAAAAATATGAAGCTGATTAAGTAGCAAACCCATTTTTAACCCAAACGGGTTTATCGATCGATTTTATTCATTTTATAATGAATATCAAAACGAAGTGATTTCAAAATTTAATATTTTGAAAATATTATCATTTTAATATGATAAAAATATATAATGTTCAATTTTGATATAAAATTGAAAATTAAGACAGGAATCATTTTAAAACGAATATATAGACAATTTATAAAATACGTTTTAAATGGAAATCGATGAGATATATATAATATATATTTTATATATTTAATAGCCTGAATAGAACACGCCGCGCAACGACCGTTTGCGAGTTTCGACCATTAAATTCAAATTGACAATATGGGAGATCCGACCGTCGGATTCTTCTAAAACCGGAACCGTTGGGTTCGTATCGAAAAGAGCTTTCCAATGAATATAAGATGTTTGAAATATAACGGTTGGATTTGGAATTATGTCCAAATCAAATTTGAAAAAGGTCGCTATGGATGCAGTTCGGTGGCCGTTATCAGAAACCGAATGTACGGGCCTTTATAAAATTATTAAAAATATGGAAAAAATTTGCAAAATCATAATTAATCATTTGAAAAGATTTTGGATGAAAAATTCCATATTTGAAAAGATAAAAATATATTTTTATCGAAATGAACTAGTTATTAACTAGAATAAATCTTAAATTAAGATTTAATGAAGTTTTCCAATTAATTAATATTTAGTTGGAATTAAATAAAAAGAATGGGATTTTGGGTTTGTCGTGAATGGTGTCTTCAATAATACTGTTCTTAAACCCCATGTGAAAAGAATAAATCTTTTAATTAAGATTCCGAAAAGTTTACTAATTAATTAATGTTTAATTGGAATTGAAATGAAAGTTGATTGTGGGTTTATCGTGAACTATGTTTTAAACGACATTTGTTCTTTAATCCCAATTAACAGTGAAAATATAATTTGGAATTTATAAATCTTTTATTAAAATTTATATGGAATTTATAAGTCTTTTATTAAGATTTAAAAGGAAATTTTTCCAAAGTAAAGTTTTCCAATTTAACAGAATAAATTGGGATTGAAGGAAATTCAATTTAATAATAATCAAGATAAGCTTCTGTAATAGAAGACTGTTACTATATATGGAATTTGAAAGGCCTTGCCATTATTCCGTGTATATTATTAGTCTGATACGGAAATTTATATCGATTATATATTGATCCGTTTTCCGTGAAGATTCCATTGCTAATGGAAGATGATTTTGGTTTATCATGAACTGTGTTTTAAATGACATTAGTTCTTTAACCCAATTAAAGATGAATATTAATTTCCTAAATTTAAATAATCATGAAGTAATGAATTTTGATATTAAAACAAAATTAGAGTTTTGTAACAACCCACGTTCCGATGGACTGATTTTTTTCTCAAAAATCCAATCCAGTGTAACCCCAGTTGGTTTGCTTTGGTATCCTGCAGAAAAGACAGAGACATAAAACATGTCAGAGTTCGGAAAACATCTCACAGCGGAAGGAATAAAATATAATGTAGTTGAAAAATAGCTTTACCTTAATAATAATACTGCTAAACCAATATCCAAAGCTATACAGTCTCTGTCATGAACCTAACCTGCGAATGTTATGAGGAGGGGGTCAGAACATAAGTTCTGTGTGAATGAATTTAAACTACACTTCTTGAATAATCCTACATATACCGTTCAATTACATTTTCTCATTTATTAGGTTATCTATGTTATTAACATTCAAGGCTTTCACACACACGTCACACCCATCTACTCACTAGTAGATTAACCTAATATAACGTATATGTAGCTACCCCCAAACTGAGGTACACGCCGTGGTACCCCACTCGCAAGGCCTCCTCCGTAACACCATAGTAATATGCGCAGTCCATCATCCTATGTCATAGTAAAGTACATATATATATATATATATATATATATATCAACGCTACATCCGCATAGAACCACTATCGTTGTACTACGTTAAGCGTACTGACTGCTATCCTCGAACTATTCGATCGAATTTGATTCCATCATCGAATAATGCTCTCTAGTCTACGATACACCACCTAGAGAAGATATGGTTGTACCTAGACTTTCCCACGTACGTATCATCAATCGTACTCGATGTTTCTACTGCACATAACCTCTACTTGTGCACCCGAGTTCCGTGGCAGGGCTACACTAGAAACAAGAAACTCAGTCGGGAGCTTCTCTATATCTGTACGGGCCTGCCTCTAAGAGTGTCCAATGTACAGATATCCCTTGGGTCTGGTTTTTCTATGGTGGCATGGCCCTACCTCAGCCCCTTCCTCAACTAGTAAAGACCACACGAGCTAAGAGACCACCCTTAAAAAGCAAACAATCTAACATCCATGTGGGGTCTCCCCGCACCCGTCCCTTGATAGCAAAGGTTAACGATCTCTAGGGGTTAGCTCTTGTCTTTTCGCATTCCTTAGGCTGTTGGTGACAAGCGTTTGACAATCTTGCTATCGTTTGGTCTTGACCCTCCACTCTGCCTGAGGAAACCGCAAAACCACCCTTAATGCCACCGCGTACAGCATTCTGACTTCCCCATACTTGTGCAGTCAAGTCCCACTCACCTGGTAGTTCCGAGCAGATCCAACCTCTGTAATTCTAGCCAGAAGCTAAACCACTGCAGAGGACTACCAAGAGCACCTTTAACGTCTCAGGAAGCCGCATGCCTCCCCTTCCAGCCCGTTGGAGCTGCCAGAATAATGAACGTACGCTCCCCTCGTGCCTTATGGCACCGTGATGATCCACCTTGTTGGGTTATTCATCCTATAACGTACGGATTGCTTCAAGCGCCTTAGTTTTATATGTCATTAAACCCTACGTCTAATCATTAATTACGCGCTTGCGCCACCTCGTCAGTTTTCTCATTTAACTTGGTTATTCGCATTCACATTGACTTTCTTTTTCAATTTTACCAAGTTACCCCCGCTTATTAATTCAATTTATAACTTAATCCATTTAAGTTCATTAATAAGCCTACAACATGTTATTCTCATAATCTAATAATTATCCTCTTATGGTTAAAATTACATGTCTTACATAATTTATAATTAAGTACATCTTAATTCACATATACATTGGTTAAGAGAATAACTCCTTAAGTATCAACCCCGAAGACCAAAATCAACATCAGATTGACACTCAGAGAATTACTCAACTCTACCAATCTTTTGTTATGTCTTAGTCCCTTTCCATTAATATTACTTATGTTATCCTCATTTGTATATTTATTCTTGTCCTTACAGATTACTTAATCTTCAATTAAGTACAACTTACCTTATTTCATCAGTTATTTCCCCAACTGTCCCAAGGACAAGCCTACCTATTATCCTTCCTTTTCTTATTCAAGTTCATTCATAATAGGTTATTATCATTCCCCATTTTGGCATTAATCTAGATTAACATAACCCTTCCCACTTTTTTAACAAATTTACTTAACCGCGACTCAATTCAACTGGTTCGTAACACCACTACAGATTTCATTAGGTTATTCCAATTTAACAAATTATCCAAGCAACCCATGTTACCCACTTAACCCCTTTATTATGTCCATGTCAACCTTACAAGTGTCGTCTTGGTTAAGTGTTCATTTTTATTTATTATGCCCATAAAGCGCAAGACCTCTAACATTAGATTGTTGTTTGCGGTTGGTGGATATGTCGGGCGGTTCCGGGCAAACTTCTACCACATCTGAATCCAACCTCATGTCATGACACCATTACGGGTCCAATTTGCACCTAAGACCTCTCACATTAGATTACCGTTTGCTGTTGATGGATATGCCAGGCGGTTCCGGACAGACTTCTATCGCAAACCAAATCTAACCTCGTGTCTTAGGCATATAAGTACTTATTATAACTTATACCCATAATTCAAATCTTGGATTATAATATATTTCAATTACCCATAAACCCCAATTCACGTTTATGCTTATAATCCTATCAACAGATTATGCCTATAATCCGAATTCAACTTAAAATCCCAATTTCATATTCATAATTCCAATTTGATTTGTATTCATAAATCCAACCATAGTTGTATTCATAATTCCAAGCATAGTTATGCCCATTACTCCATTATAAGTTATGACCCGAACCTCCCAATCCCATGTTATACCAATATCAACCTTTTCCCTTTTATTTCCAATATCGTTTCAATCGCATAAATCCGCAATAGACGTAGGCTCGAAGATAGCCTAGCTATAAAAATAAAAAGGGAAGAAAGAAAGGAGGAAAAAAAGCATAGGCATAAAACAACTGTTCATAATAACAAGTTAAATATACGATGATAAAATTAGGCATAGGTGAATTCTAGATCTGATCTATAAACTATGGTGAACTGATATGATTCTAGTCCAAATCTTAAATTCAATTACTTATTAGGTATTTTAATCTATAAGTACCACAAACTCACTTTATCGGATTAGCTCTTCAATATGTTTATTATGTGTGTAAATGGGGAATGGCGAACGATAAATCCAGTATTATACAAAAAATGTAATTTAAATCAACTTACTTGTATACTTTCCTAATTATAGATCTGATCCATGGTTTTCTCCCTTGTTATGCAGCATAGATCTAGACATCTGAATTCTTTTATTTTATTTTGGAGTAGAGGAATCCTAAATCTATCTTTTTATTTTAAGAAGAGATTTGGAGAAGAAGAGAAAATATTAGATATAAGAATTGCTTAGGGAAGAAGAAGAATAGGTTTGGAGGCAGAACTTTGGCGTCGTCTAAGAAATTGTGAGGATGAAGTAACGCTCACCACCTTATTTATAGGCATGCTAAACTAATCGAGTCCTTTAGATTTAATTTTAAACCCTATCCAAGCTAACCACATCATACGACCAATAGGAAATAGCCATGTTGCAACAAAAAAAACAAGCATTAACCAATAAAAGCGCGCCATGTGTACAACATGATGCGCAGCAGCAGGTTAAGCAATAAAAACGCGCTATGTGTGCAACATGATGCGTAGCAGCAGGTGTGTTGACACCCACACGTCATACATACATATATATATATATATATCTTTATTTATTTGAAATTTGATTTATCAAATTTCAAATATCCTCTTTTGTTCGCGCGCAACCCTTATTTTAAATTATGTTTATCTGCATTCACCCCTTATACGTATACTAAGCTCTTGTATGCGAACAATTATTTGATTCGTTTCCAATACAATTCTCTTAAATAAATCATATCATTTATTTTTATTTTTAACCTTCTTTCCAATTAATCCTGTAATTAACCCTTTTCACACTAAACCACTTTTTAATTGAACCGCGTTCAACTAAGCCACTTTTTAGCCATTCCCCGTAAAACAAAAATATGGCGTTCGCGGGGATTGAACTCAGAAATTCTTGTGTACAAGTCACATGTACTAACCAAATGAGCTACAAAGTCTTTTGCTAACAAGACTTAGGACAATGCTACACATTATTCTTTTCTCATTCCTCTTTTTCATGTTTTGTTACAATATTTAATTAAAGATATCTTTTTCATCTTAAATCAGATTTCTAGAAACTATAGGTCTAAATTAATCAGAAAATCGCCACGAACGCAATGACGCTAATTTCGTGACCAAATTCTGGAGGCTCTTCAAATTCTCCTTTTTATTTCATTTTAAATGTTCGTATGCATTTCTTCGCATTTCAAGTATTGCATGTAATTTCTTTTATTAATCTTTTTCTTCATTTCACAGCATTAACTTATTACATGCAGTTTTATTGTCATTATTTAATTTTTCTCTTAAATATATCTATGCATACAACATATATGTACATATTTCCACATTTTTAATTTTATTAAAAATGCGGGGTGTAACATTCTCCCACCCTTAAGAAATTTCGTCAGCAAAATTTGATGGGGATTAAATAGATAATCCCTAGCATAATAAACATCCATCATGTGTGCATCCAATTTTTGCAAACGTTGTGCACATATGCAAAGTGAAATACATCATAGTAATGTATGTATGCCTAATTTAGTACCTCCTATATGTATGCAAACTTTTAGAATCTCTTTTAAAACATGATGCTCACATCCTAAATATACTTGCAGTTCTATATGAATGCAATATTTTTGAAAACCAAAATAGCTTTTCATCCAAATTTTCCTACACTCTTATAGAATAAGAGCATAGTTCATCCAATTGTTGCATCCAAAACCCTACCAACCTTCATTAGATTTCGAAATTTAGAAAAAAACTAATTTTCTAAATTCGATTTTTTATGTTATAAAAAGGTATAAAACGGATAAATTCACATCTTCCGTTTTTCTTTTATGTGCCTTTTCTAATTGTACTTGGATTTTATGTAACTATTCTATAAAGATTTCCTATTTTCCTATCCAAGCACAACTCACATAAGAAAATTTTCTTTTCTTTTTCAACTTATCTTGGAATTTTGTTTCATTTTTTATTCATCTTTTCTTAAGATTTTCATTTTCTTTTCCCGTCACGTTTTGTTGCTTCACTTAATTTGTTGTTTTCTTCTTAGTTAGGCTATTTTCTTTCTTAGCTTATCTTTCCATTAAGCCTTTCCATCTTTCAACATCCTACACAAATACTACCAAGGGCCAAGAATCATAAAACTGTTTCACTAAAGAAAAGTCCAACCATAACTCTCAACACTTACTTGCCCTTCCACTATCTAGTAGTCACTACTAGTCCTTGCTGTGTACTACTAGCCTACTTTTTTTTTCAAGCAACAACTTTAGGCCTTACATTGCTTATGCATTCTACGGGAATTTTTCCACTATTCCAAGATGGTCCTTTCTATTTACTTCATAGCCTCAAACTTCTTCTCGTTCTTTCTAGGCACTAATCCTTACCTACTCCATTCTTTTCAAAACATGGTTTGGCCTCTTTTTTTCTTTAACATTTTTCGTCCAAATATTAAAAGTGTTAAAACTTTATTCTCTTCTCCAAAACATACTTTTGCCAAACCATAAAACATGTCATAAAATAAAAATGCAAAACATTTTTTTTCAAATCGCAAAGCCGGAGTAGACTAGGACAACTATAGGGTTACATTATTTCTACCTACAATGTTAATTTTGGCTGCTTTCTACAAGGTTCAAATGTCTACTCTATTCTTACTCTCTACAACTTATTTTGTCCACCCAACAAAATTTCTTTTTAAAACACAAAACAAAATTTATTGTTAACAGAATAGAGATTTCAAAACTTTCTTTCACAAAATGCAACATTTTGTATGCTTTACTTTTTAATCCTTTCATACATTAAAAAGATGAAAACTAGTGAGCTATACATGCTCTATAATGTACACATTTTCATGAGAGAATTCTTTTAAAACAAGAAATTATTAATTTACAAAGTATACCCCACTTTACTTTAAAACCCAATATGCATTTTACAAATATGTTCCAAACATATCTCTTTCAAACATCAAAAATACTTTCAAGATTAAAACTTGAAAACACCATAGACTCCTTTGCCAAAACTTTTACAATTTCAAAAAGTTAATCATTTGGGTTAGACTCAAACTGGGTCTCCAACTCAGCTAGGCTTTCCTAGACACTTTCCCAAAGTCAACTCTCTCAACTATATATATTCCCAATCCATTCTCCATTTTTTAACCTTTTTCTAATTTACAAGGTTTCACTTCTAAACCCACTAATCTGAAATACTAACATTTCAGTTACTATCCTATGGGATTCTTCTTTCTCTAAAACATATTGTACACTTTCCACCCAAACCACCTAAGGGTCTCAAGATTCCTATGTTCATTCCTTTAGTGTACAAAACTGATATCCCAATTTCTTTCCATATTTTTCTCTTTCTATCTAGTGGGCTGCCTTATGGATCTAGATTTATATATATAATATATTTATGTTTATAAACAAATACAAATACGCTCACTCATTATCTATATAGGAATCCTAAACCAAATCTTTGATACCAGATGTAACAACCCGCGTTCCGACGAACTGATTTTTTTTCAAAAACCCAATCCATCGAAACCCGAGTTGGTTTGCTCTGGTATCCTGCAGAAAAGACAGAGACATAAAACATGTCAGAGTTCGGAAAACATCTCACAGCGGAAGGAATAAAATATAATGTAGTTGAAGCATAGTTTTACCTTAATAATAATACTGCTAAACCAGTATCCAAAGCTATACAGTCTCTGTCATGAACCTAACCTGCGAATGTTATGAGGAGGGGGTCAGAACATAAGTTCTGTGTGAATGAATTTAAACTACACTTCTTGAATAATCCTACATATACCGTTCAATTACATTTTCTCATTTATTAGGTTATCTATGTTATTAACACTCAAGGCTTTCACACACACGTCGGACCCATCAACTCCCTAGTAGATTAACCTAATATAATGTATATGTAGCTACTCCCAAACTGAGGTACACCCCGTGGTATCCCACTCGCACGGTCCCCTCCATAACACCACAGTAATATGCGCATTCCATCATCCTATGCCATAGTAACGTACATATCTCTCCCTCCCTCTCTCTCTCTCTCTCTGTATATATATATATATATATATATATATATATATATATATATATCAACGCGACATCCGCATAAAACCGCTACGGTTGTACTACGTTAAGCGTACTGACTGCTATCCTCGAACTATTCGATCGAATTTGGTTCCATCATCGAATAATGCCCTCTAGTCTACGATACACCACCCAGAGAAGACATGATTGTACCTAGACATTCCCACGTACGTATCATCAATCGTACTCGATGCTTCTACTGCACATAACCTCTACTTGTGCACCCGAGTTCCGTGGCAGGGCTACACCAAAAACACGAAACTCGGTTGGGAGCTTTTCTATATTTGTACGGGCCCGCCTCTAAGAGTGTCCAATGTATCGATATCCCTTGGGTCTGGTTTTTCTATGGTGCCTATGGCCCCACCTCATCCCCTCCGTCAACTAGTAAAGACCACACGAGCTAAGCGACCACCCCTAACAAGCAAACAATCTAAACATCCATGTGGGGTCTCCCCACACCCGTCCCTTGATAGCAAAGGATAACGATCTCTAGGGGTTAGCTCTTGGCTTTTCGCATCCCTTAGGCTGCTGGTTACAGGCGTCTGACATTCATGCTATCGTTTTGTCTTGAACCTCCACCTCCGCCTTAGGCAAACGCCGAACAACCCTTAATGCCACCACGTACAACATTCTGACTGCCCCTACTTTTGTAGTCAATGCCTACCCACTTGGTAGTTTCGCGCAGATCCAACCTCTGTAATCCTAGCTGGAAGCTAAACCACCGCAGAGAACTACCAGGAGCACCTTTAAGGTCTCAAGAAGCCGCCTACCTTCCCTTCCATCCCATTGGAGCTGCTAGAATAATGAACGTGCGCTCCCCTTGTGCCTTATGATACCGTGATTATAAACCTCGTTGGGCTATTCATCCTATAACGTACGGACTGCTTCAAGCGCCTTTGTTTTATATGTTATTAGACCCTACGTCTAATTATTAATTACGCGCTTGCGTCACCTCGTCAGTTTTCTCATTTAACTTGGTTATTCGCAATCGTGTTGACTTTCTTTTTCAAGTTTACCAAGTTACCCCCGCTTATTAATTCAATTTATAACTTAATCCATTTAAGTTCATTAATAAGCCTACAACATGTTATTCTCATAATCTAATAATTATCCTCTTATGGTTATAATAACATGTCCTACTTAATTTATAATTAAGTACATCTTAATTCACATATACATTGGTTAAGAGAATAACTCCCTAAGTATCAACCCTGAAGACTGAAATCAACATAAAATTGACACTCAGAGAATTACTCAACTCAACCAATCTTCTGTTATGTCATAATCCCTTTCCATTCATATAACTTATGTTATCCGCATTTGTATATTTAATCTTGTCCTTACAGATTACTTAATCTTCAATTAAGTACAACTTACCTTATTTCATAAGTTATTTCCCCACTTGTCCCTAGGACAAGCCAACCCATTATCCTTCCTTTTCTTACTCAAGTTCATTCATAATAGGTTATTATCATTCCCCATTTTGGCATTAATTAAGATTAACTTAACCCTTCCGACTTCTTTAACAAATTAACTTAACCCCTACTCAATTCAACTGGTTCGTAACACCATTACAGATTTAATTAGGTTAAATATTACAATTTAACAAATTGTCAAAGCTACCCATGTTACCCACTTTATCCCTTTATTATTTCCATGTCAACCTTACATGTATCTTCTTGGTTAAGTGTTCATTTTTTTTATTATGCCCGTAAAGTGCAAGACCTCTCGCATTAGATTGTTGTTTCCGGTTGTTGGATATGTCGGGCGGTTCCGGGCAGACTTCTACCGCATCTGAATCTAACCTCATGTCTAGACACCATTACGGGTCCAATTTCAACCTAAGACCTCTCACATTAGATTAACTTTTGCGGTTGTTGGATATGCCGGGCGGTTTCGGGCAGACTTCTACCGCAAACCAAATCTAACCTCGTGTCTTAGGCATATAAGTTCTTATTATAACTTATACCCATAATTCAAATCTTGGATTATAATATATGTCAATTACCCATAAACCCTAATTCACGTTTATGCTTATAATCCTATCAATAGACTATGCCTATAATCCCAATTCGACTTAAAATCCCAATTTCATATTCATAATTCCAGTTTGATTTGTATTCATAAATCCCACCATAGTTGTAGTCATAATTCCAAGCATAGTTATGCCCATAACCCCATTATAAGTTATGCCCCAAACCTCCTAATCCTATGTTATACCCAAATCAACCTTTTCCATTTTATTCCCAATATCATTTCAATCGCATAAATCCGCAATAAACGTAGGCTAGAAGATAGCCTAGCTATAAAAATAAAAAGGGAAGAAAGAAAGGAGGAAAACAAGCATAGGCATAAAACAACTGTTTATAATAACAAGTTAAATATACGATTGTAAAATTAGGCATAAGTGAATTCTAGATCTGATCTACAAACTATGGTGAACTGATATGACTCTAGTCCAAATCTTAAATCCAATTACTTACTAGGTATTTTAATCTATAAGTACTACAAACTCACTTTATCGGATTAGCTCTTCAATATGTTTATTATGTGTGTAAATGGGGAATGGCGAACGATAGACCCATTATTAGAGGTAATTTAAATCCACTCACTTATATACTTTCCCAATTCTAGATTTGATCCATGGTTTTCTCCATTTTTGTGTAGCATAGATCTAGACATCTGAATTATTTTCTTTTATTTTGCAGTAGAGGGATCCTAGATCTATCTTTTTATTTTAAAAAGAGATTTCGAGAGGAAGAGAAGAGATTAGATCTAAGAATTGCTTGGGGAAGAAGAAGAATAGGTTTGGAGGCAGAGATTTGGCGTCGCCTAAGAAATTGTGAGGATGAAGTAACCCTCACCACCTTATTTTATAGGCATGCTAAACTAATCTAGTCCTTTAGATTTAATTTAAAACCCCATCCAAGCTAACCACGTCATCTGACCAATAGGAAATAGCCATGTTGTGGAAAAAACAAACATTAACCAATAAAAAAGCGCCATGTGTGCAACATGATGTGCAACAGCAGTTAACCAATAAAAACGCGCCATGTATGCAACATGATGCGTAGCAGCAGGGGTGTTGACTCCCACACGTCATATATATATATATATATATCCTTATTTATTTGAAATTTGATTTATCAAATTTCAAATATCCTCTTTTGTTCGCGTGCAACCCTTATTTTGAATTATGTTTATCTGCATTCACCCCTTATGCGTATACTAAGCTCTTGTATGAGAATAATTATTTATTTGGTTTCCAATATAATTCTCTTAAATAAATCATAACATTTATTTTTCTTTTTAACCTTCTTTCCAATTAATCCTCCAATAAACCCTTTTCACACTAAACTGCTTTTTAATTGAACTGCGTTCACATTAAGCCACTTTTTAGCCATTCCCCCTAAAACAAAAATATGGCGTTAGAGGGGATTGACTCAGAACCTCTTGTGTACAAGTCTCATGTACTAATTAAATGAGCTAGAAAGTCTTTTTCTAACAAGACTTAGGACAATGCTACATATTATTCTTTTCTCATTCCTCTTTTTCATGTTTTGTTACAATATTTAATTAAAGATATCTTTTTGATCTTAAATCAGATTTCTAGAAACTATAGGTCTAAATTGATTAGAAAATCGCCACGAATGCAATGACGCTAATTTCGTGACCAAATTCTGGAGGCTCTTCAAATTCTCTTTTTTATTTCTTTTTAAATGTTCGCATGCATTTCTTCACATTTCAAGTATTGCATGTAATTTCTTTTATTAATCTTTTTCTTCATTTCACTGCATTAACTTATTACATGCAATTTTATTTCATTATTTAAAATTTCTCTTAAATATATCTATGCATATAATATATATATATACACATATTTCCACATTTTTAATTTCATTAAAAATGCGGAGTGTTATAGGTTTTAATAAATATCTAATTAGATTGAAATGGGAATGCGATGATTTAATTTATTTAATTCTTGAAATGATCGAGAACAGAGTACTACCAGTTTTACTCCAGACGATAGTTAATTCTTTAATTATATTTAAATGTGAAATGGTAATTAAATTTACCAATAACACTGTGGGTGTTAGAAATGGAGTGCTACTAGTTTTGCTCCATGGGATGAATAGGTTGGGATTGGGATAATAAATATAAATAAATGATTACTTCGGTAAGGTTCGATAATCCCGAGTAGTTAGTAAAAATCTTTTAAAATGAGATCCCAAGGAAGATTAAAGTATAAATTTAAAAGAATTTATCTTTAATAAAATTAATGGTCACCTTTCCTTAATAATGTGAATATTTTATTAAAAGAATATTCTGAATTGGAATGAGGCATATGATGTGTTTTTATAGCACTTGATTATAAAATACGCGAATTATTCGGAAAGACAGGGTTTAACCCATTCTGAATAATTAATACGACGGCCAAGAGTCGAAGACGGTGGTTAAAGACCGGAGTTCTTCACATCGTTTGGGTGATTACTGATGTCTTGATTGGGCCGTACATCCAAGACAAGGTAATAAGTGGTGATCATCCAAACGTACCTGGGGATCGATGGATATGTGAGGACCTCTTTCCTGTATTGGACATATGGGACGAGGAATAAGGTGCCTCTGGTTTTGTTCAAACCTAGAACGGACTTATAAATGGATGGTATGTCTGACGTTGTATTCCTTTATGTTGTATTCGTTGATCTCTGCTAAATATATATCTATTTGGTGGTAGAGAATTTATTCTCGTGCTTAACACCCTTCTATGAGACGTACGAGCTTAGAGGTTATATATTGACAGAAATCAATGGTATGGTATGGACTGACAATGTGGCATGCTAAGATGCAAATGATCAAGGCTTTTGTTGAAAAGCAGAGCCTTGTGGTTGATGATCAAAGCACAGCTTATTTAGGCATAGCTTTGTGTATAGCGTTACTTCGCGAGCTTCACACGCCGGTATGAACCAGAAACTGGATGAGGACTACAGGGAAATGGACATATGTTAGTTTCTAGATAGGAGTAACGTCATGGTATGGAGCTCAGACTGTTTACTCATGTGGATGTTGCTTATTATTACTTGATGGATAGAGTGGCGCCTCGGATATATCGGTCACTATGGGACCGATGGATGTTCTGGTCGACATTACTGACCAGATTATTTTATGCCCCATAGCGCAGGCTAACATATAATTTATGGTATTGCCAATCATCGACGGATGACTGGCCCTGTCGCTAACCGCAGGTGCAGTTGCGGCTGTATCATGAGACTCGGGCTAGAGAGTCTCAAATCGGTGAGGATAATCCCTTGCCTCGGTTCATAGATGGAAACCCAATCTTCAATACGCGATATTCAGTTTTAGTTATAAATAAATAAATAAATATGGCGACGTAGTATAATGGTACCTACGCCGCATATGATTGATACATTTATATTTGAAGTTGATTTCTTCACTCATAATAATAAAAGATGAAATTTTGCGTATCAAGCATTTTTGGCTATTATAAGGGAAAACTCTATCCTCCGACTGCGTTCATTGTGTGATGGGTCCCGAGTCTTATAATAGTTTCATTTTTTCAAAAAGCATTGCGTTGTTTTATTTTAAACTAAGGTTCATGTGGAGTAAACCCGCTCCGTGTTATACGGCTTGGTCCCATGATTTACCTAACTTTAAAATCAAGTTTAATAACTGTTTTTAGTTCTCAAATCAGTCCCCTGACTGACCTGGAGTTTATTGTTTCAACCTAAACTCTGAATGCCCATATTTTCCATACGGGCAGCTAATAGTTTTGGTTTTGCATATATTATATTCACAAGATCCTGGATTTATAGCTGAAGCTATATTCGAAAAGCTCTGTATCCGTGTATTTCCTTCAGTCGTGTTTTATATTATTTTTCCGCTACTTTGTAATTTAAAACTCTGATATTGTATTTCCAATGTGTAATATTTATTCATACTCTGATATATTCTTGTACTCTGATGTAATTGTTGTAATAAGCAATGAAATGTTCTTTTGTTTGTGTTCTGATTTGTCGTGTTCTCAATTCAATCCGGACATTCCCGTAAGGGCGAGTTTGGGTCGTTTCAAATAGCTTTTATCAAAATTAAAATATGAATTAATATAATGTTCCATATTGAATTTGAACGTATATTTTAATTTACCGGGGCCACATACGGACTCCAAACGACTTGAAATTTTAAACCAAACAATAATTTGACATTCCAGATCCAACAAAAGTGGTTTCGTCGGAAACGGAGGTCGTTTTCAAAATGGCCATTTTTAAGGGCTATATATTATATAAAATATATATAAATTCCATAACGATTATTCTAGAATTTAAATTAGACATAGCTTACAATTTATAAAGTGAAATCTCAATTTCTCACATTCGTTAGAAAGATATAATTAAATAAATTCTAATGTTTCTTGTTTCATCAAATTCTGACTTATATTGAATTATGTATATTCAATTGAAGTTTAAAACTAATTTTTTAAACTATTGTGCCATTTCAAGTTCGTTTTTAATTAAATTTTAAATTTATACATTCTAACTTCGATTTAAATAAATTTTAAATCGTTAATTCTCAAAATAAATCATTTTAAATTCTTAAAATCCATTAAGTCGATTAAAAATAAATTTTTAAATTGGTTCCAAAATCTGGGTTATTACATTACTACTTCTTATTACGGTAATACTTTGTTTTATATGCTTAAATTAGCAAAATCAGTATTCTCCTGTTTAGGTTTATATTTTACTTTTTTTCATGTAATCATATTAAATTAAACTATTTAAAAGAACTTTATGCCAAGATGCGGCACTGACGGATGAAAAAGAGGAAGACCACACAGGTAAAAAAAGAAGTTTGAAAATTTAACAAAGTATTTAATAACTACTTTTACTACCTTTATTTTTGTCTCTACAATTGTTGCATAACATAGATAACTATATTGCATGAGTTGTAATTTAATTTTATAATAATTGATACTTCTGAAATATTTAAGTAGTTTCCATTACTATGTTGCCAATATTTTTGTAGGAAAAAATGTATAACTACATAGTTAACAACCCTCACATTACTACATTACCAAATGTTTTGCTAGCTTGGAGTTCTGCTTGGGCTTAAAAAGGCAAGCTAAAGTATGTTTACATTTTTACTATCTTTATTTTCATCTTCCATATTCTTTGATGATGCACTTCATTATTATTTTTTGTCTTATAATCATTGTACTGGCCAACTAATTCCACATTTATTGTTGGGGAGCTCTTTAGTTAACATATTAACTATTGCAGGGAGCAAAATGTTAATGGTAAATGATAAAGCATCGATGTATATCAACTATCATCACTATTACATCAATAAGTTTGAAGACAGATGCTTCATTTCTTTAGTTTAATGTACTTCGACTAACCTATTTTTGATTTATTACATGAATTTTGAGTTTGAAGCATATTTTATATTTTCATGTTCATAAAAATTAGTTGCAATCAAATGGTAGATGCTATTGTACCAACACTAAAACCTTGCTTTGAAACAATACTACATTTTGAATCTTTGGACTCATCGTACCTTACTCTTTAATCATAGGACCATAGACTCAACCTTATTTGAGATTAAACCTTTTCTCATTGTCTGATATTTTTTGTTGCTTCCTAAAGGTTCCTGCATAAGTACTATTCAATATTAGTTCCATTATCACTTTCTTTCACTAAGCACCAACAACGACCATTTTGTTCTTCACACATATTGGTTTTAAATTAAAACAAGTAATTCATTTGTTTAGAATCTACTGCAATGCTGCCTTGATTAGCTACGTCATCCGGTGAATTAAAAAAAACACAACGTCAGCTATTATTACTTGATTGAGAGAGAAATTTTCAGCAATGCTAACTATGTTGGGTGTTCAGTGGTCCTACCAGAAGGACTGAGACAAGTCAAGGGTAACGATGTAGGTTTCCAAAATATTAACCCTTACATTGGTATTTTTTAAATGAATCAGTAGTAATTGGTTTCCACGTTAGTATTGTTTCTCTAACTTTACATGTGTCCACCTTCTATAATTACAAATTTATTGTTTGGCAAGGTGTGTTTACTTTAGTTTTACACTTTGAATGTTATTGTGCAAGTTCAAATGTCATTGTTGTGTCACTCGTGTAGGTACTGGGCTGGCTGAACATGGAACAAGGGCAATCGAAGTGGAGTTTGCTCTGCCTTTGGAGCATGTAACAACCCGAAAATCTGGGCCAGTTTAAAATTTTTATTTTGGCAATTTTAGCGAATTTTGATTATTTAAAATGAATTATTTTAAATAATATCGACGAGAAATATATTTTGAATATAATTAGAACGTATATATTTATACGCGTCGTCGTTAGAATATAAATATTTATATATAATTATAAATGGAATTGAAAATGGCGCGGTAGTTCGATAATTCGATTTCAAACTTCAATGAATGTACCGGGTGCAAAACAATCCGGATTTTAGTGAAACCAAAAACATTAGGATCTAATTGATAATATCTTTCCAACGAATCCGACAAATCAAGATTTCATAGCGGGAATCAAAAGATATGTCCAGTTGAAAATTCTGAATAGTCGCTATGGAATTCAGGCCCTTAAAAATGGAAATTTTGCAAACGACCTCGGATTTCGACGAAACCACTTTTGTTGGATCCGTGATGTCAATCTATTACCAGGTTTCAAATTTCATAATTTTTTGAATCAATATGTGAGCGTGGCAAAGGAAAACGCGTTTGACCAGTTTCAGCTGATTTTAATCGACTGGAAAATGACCATTTTTCCAACGGCCTCAGAATTCGACGAAATTAGTTTTGTTAGGACCGTATCGTCAATACAAAGCTAGAAAATATTTTTATGGAATTTATAGAGTTGTTATGTGACCCCGGTAATTTGAAATGTACGTTTAAAATTCAATATAGCGATTTAAATGTAAATTCAACGGAAACTGATTCAAACGATCGAATCGGCTTAAGATACATATCCCATTGTGTTCGGAATGGGGGTAAAACGCTATGGACGACAGGCGGTGGGCCTCGTTTTGAGATCGAAAATAAAAGTTGCTTTTTGGCGAAAAATAAAATAAAAAAATATCTCCCCCATAACTCAGTTAAACTGGCCCCCCCGTTCATTTCTTTCCCGAAACGAATCTGAAAAAAAAAACGATGGACGCATCGTCGATCCGCCCTCCCCGAGACCGCCGCCGCCGCCTCGAAGAGCCCCCCCCCAGGCGCCAGAGCCACCGCGAAAACCCCACCCCCCTGCCCTCGCGAACGCTACAGCCGCCCCCACCCCTTGAAGCGAACGCCACCGCCCATCGCCAGAAACCCACCGCACCACCCTCCACAGCTCGCAACGCCCTCCTCCAGCCGATTTACTGTGAGTTCTTACCCTCCCCTTTTCTTTATTTAGTTATTTATTTGAAACTGAAATTTATTTAAATTAAAACTAAATTATGATTATATTAAAAGCATGAAGAAGGTAAGATTTTTTATTTTAGTTAAAGGCAGGGTTTTTGGTAATAAAAATCCAATTTTTATATTTTTAGCAAAATAAAAATATCATCTTTATATAGTAGGAGGGATAAAAATATTATTTCTATCATGGTAGCAAGTTAAAGATACTATTTTTATGAGAGTAACAAGTTAAAAATATTAGTTTATTCGTGTAGCTAAGTAAAAGTATAATCTTTTATGTGTAAAAGACGTTATAAAAATATAATTTTCGTATTATAGAAAAGGCGAAATCTTTATTTTTGAAAAGGCGGAACCTTTATATAAATGAAGTATCGTGAAGTTGGATAGCGAAGTAAAAATTCTATTTTTATATATTGAATAGCATAGAAAAAAATTCGATTTTTAAATATAGGAAGGGATTATAAAAATATGATTTTTAAATTGAAGTTAAACAAATAAAAATGTGATTTTTATTTTAATGACATCAGTATATGAAAATGTGATTTTCATATATGTAGAGAATACGGAGAATACGGGCAATGAAGATGACAAAAGGCGAGAGCGATGAACATTTCTATAAATGAAGAGTCAAGATGATTGGATAGCTATCTGTGAGAATTTCTCACCTTTCAATTTCTTTTTCTAGTTATATATATATACTAGGATGCAGACGGTGCTTAGTAGCACCCGACACAATCGTCCACAGACCATGGACTTGTTTGTTTGATTGCAAAAATTAGTTAGATTATTTGATTGAATTGTGTGGTGAAATGAATTGATTTGATGATGTGTGAATGGCGTGGGCCTTCACTAGACCGGGGATAAGGCTAGGCCTCGTCCCGTTTCTAGTATCGTGCCGTTATGCCGCCGAAATTTTCTAAAAATAAGTTAGAAAAATAAAGATAACATTTTATTTAATAAATGAACCGAATAGAATATTCATAGGTTGAATAAAATAGTTTGATCGTTAAAAATATAATTTTTAACGTGAATGTGAATAAATAAATATTCATTTACAAACCAGACGGTTTGTTTATGTACACCTATTTGAAGGACATTGATTGGGTCGATAAATTTTACACATCGCCCAACTGCACAAATAAAAATTTGTGTGTGATTGATTGAAACCCCACACGGGTATTGGGATGATATTTGACGTACACTAATCCCGATTGTTTAGTTGTATGTCGATCGATTGATTGACAGGCTGTTATAAGCGTTGAATATTTATATTTGATGCTTATACAGTGTAGAATACACTTTGGATGATGGTTGATTATTCATCGTTGTTGATATGTACATATGTTGTAGAAAATCCATATAATTAACATTATATGGTAATTGATTGGGCCTCATTCCAGTTTCGAAAAAGGAAATATTTGAAATAGAATATTTGAAAATAGGAATATATGAAGCCGTATTGATTAGATTGATGCCATTTTGACGTGAACGATATTTATATCGATTTTATTCATTTTATAATGAATATCGAAAGTGATTTCAAATCTGAAAAATTGAAATGAATTGAAAATGAATTCGAATTGAAATTGAATATAAACGATTTCGAATTGAAATGAATTGAAAACGATTTCGAAATGAAATGAATTGAAAATGATTTCGAAATGAATTGAATATAAAACCAATTTGAATTGAATTGAAAACGAATTTGAATTGAATTGGAAACAAATTGAAATGAATTCAAATTGAATTGAATAGGAATGAATTTTAAAACGAATTTCTAAGGAAGAATTCAATTTTGATTTGAAATGAAATGGAAGTGAAATTGTTTTCGAAACGAATTCAAAACTATTTTTAAAACTTTGTTTTAAATAGAAATCGATGAAATATATATTATATATATTATATATATATATTATATAATGGCCTGAATAGAACGCGCCGCGCCGCGGCAGTTCGTGAATTTCCACCATTTATTTCAAACGGACATTACGGGAGATCCGACCGTCGGGTTCTCCTAAAACCGGAACCGTTGGGTTCATATTGAAAAGAGCTTCCTAACGAATATTAGGAATTTGAAATCTAACGGTTGGATTTGGAGATACGTCCAAATCAAATTTGAAAAAGGTCGCTGTAAGTGCAGTTCGATGGCCGTGGATGGAAATCGACTGTACGGGCCTTGATAAAATTATTAAAAATAGTAATAATTTGTGTAAAATCATAAGAAATGATTTGGGAAAAATTGGGATGAAAAACTCCGTATTTGAAAAGATAAAAATAGGTTTTTATCGAAATGAACTAGTTTTGAACTAGAATTATAATTCTTTTTTTTTTAAATAAATAAACTGGATTAGAAAGGGTTTTAAAAATAGCCAGAATTTCCAATGATTGCACTGGAGTGGATTTGAATCGAAATTGACTTCGGAATATTTCGATGTTGGAATTCGTGATTATACAGATGTTGTTATGGAAATTTGAAAGATATAGACATATATATCGTTATTTCCAATACGATATCTGTTGGTCGTAGAATTTGATATTGAATATAAGCCGATATATTTTCTATTCAGAGCCTTGTATTTAATTTCAAATGTGATTTGGGTTTGTCGTGAATGGTGTCTTCATTAACACTGTTCTTGAATCCAGTTGAGAAAAAGATTGAATCTTTTTATTTAGATTTAATGAAGTGTACCAATTAAATAATATTTAATTGAATTGATATTGATTTTTGGGTTCATCGTGAACAGTGTTTTAAATAACACTTGTTCTTTAACCCGATAATTAATGTGATGTGATTTTGGGTTTATCGTGAACTGTGTTTTAAATGACACTGATTCTTCAACCCGGTTAAAGATTAAAACTAAGTGGAGTTTTAATAAATCTTTAATTAGATTGAAAAGATCGAGAATGGAGTATCACCAGTTTTGCTCCTGGAAATAGTTAAATCTTTAATTAGATTTGAACGTGAAATGGTAATTGAATTTACCGATAACACCGTGGTGTTAGATAGGAAGTATGACTTGTTTTACTTCATGGGATGAATAGGTTGGGATTGGAAAATAAAATAAATGATTACTTCGGTGTGGTTCGCTAATCCCGACTAGTTTGAATTGATATTCAAAGGAGATTAAAGAATAAATTTAAAGAATTTATCTTGGATAAAATTAATGGGAACTTTTCCCAAAGTATAGGAATATTTGAATAAAAGAATATTCTGAATTGGAATGAGGCGTATGTTGTGTTTGTGTAACAATTTTATAATATATACGCGAGTTATTCAGAATGACCGGTTTTATCCCATTCTGAATAACTGATTCGACGTGGTGTCGAAGATGAAGACGGTGGTCGAAGACCAGAAGTCTTCACTTCGTTTAGGTGATTACTGATGATCTTGATTGGGCTGTACACCCAAGAAGATGGAAACGGTTGGTGATCGTCCAGACGTACTTGGAGATCGATGGATATGCGGGGTGCTAGGTGCCTCCGGTTTCGTTCAGACCCAGAGCGAACTTGTAAATGGACTGTGTGTCTGACATTGGATTTTAGTCCGTGTGATTGATCTCTATTAAATATATTTCTGTTTGGCGGCAGAGAATTTATTCTCTTGCTTAACGCCCTTCTCTAAGACGTACGAGCTCAGGGGTTATATATTGATGGATATCAAACGCATGGAGTGAATTGCCTGTGTGGCATGCCTAAGTGGCAATTGATCGAGGCTTCTGTTGAAAAGCAAAGTCTTGTGGTGATGATCAAAGCACAGCCTGTGTGGCACAGCTTTGTGTAACGTGAATTCGCGAGTTTCGCACCCCGGTTGTGAACCAAAAACGGGAGAGGACCTCAGGGAGGGCATGCGTTTCTTTCTAGCTAGGGTGGTGTCAGTGACTTACCAGCCCTGACATTTATATACTTTTCACCTGTGTGGTTGTTGCTGTTGCGAGGCGCCTCGATTAGATCGGACGATCCGGGTCCGATGGAGCCATTCGTTGGCTCATTTACGCCCCAAAGGGCGGGGAAACGCAGTGTTCAGGCATTTTAATCCACATCGGTGGACCGGCCCTGAAGATCCAAGGGCCCACCTGAGTCTGGGTCCTGAGGCTCGGGCTAGACAGTCTCGAATCGGTTGAGGACTATCTTTTGCCTCGGTTCATAGATGGAAATCCAATTTCCAAATACGTAACTTTGCGGTTTTATTTGTAAACCTATATATGGCGACATAGTGGCATGGGACGCTCATGTCGCCTATGATTGATACTTATGATTTGAAGTTGTTTTATACACTATGCACTTATAATAGTATCAAATGATTTGTTTTAAACGTATCAAGCATTCTTTGGCTGTTATAAGGGAAAAACCCTATCCCCCGGCTTGCGTTGCATTGTGTGATAGGACCTGGGTCTTATAACAGCTTCATTTTTCTTTATTTAGCATTGCGCTGTTTGCTTTATGCACTGGTATTCTTGGGAGGAAACCCGTTCCGTGTTATACGGCGTGGTCCCTTGATTTACCTTACTTTGAAAATAAAGATTAATAACTGTTTTAGTTCTCACACCAGTCACATGACTGACTTGGAGTTTATTGTTTTAACCTAAACTCTGGGTGCCCTTATTTTGACACGGGCAGCTAGTAGTTTTGGTTTTGCAGATTTATATTCACAGGATCCTGGTTTACAGCTGGAACGATATCCGGAAAGCTTTGTATCCGTATATCTCTTCTAGTTGTGTATTGTATTATTTTCCGCTGCGATGTATTTAAATGTAATTTAAATCTCTGATATATTTCTGTGTAATATTCATTTATACTCTGTATATTCTTGTATTCTGATGCATTGTTGTAATATACAATGAAATGTTCTTCCGTCTGCGTTCTATTTTGTCGTGTTCTCAAACGATAGGGCATTTTCGAACGGCCTGGATCGGTTTAGTGACTGGTTCGGACCGAGCGAAATTCCTTGCCTTCACAGTTGGTATCAGAGCTTTGGTTTACAAAGCCGAGAACAAGGCACATTAGAACCATACGAAAGAATTCATCAGATATTGGATTAGTAATATCCAATGGGATGACTCGTTAGAGATAGGATCAGTAGTATCCTAGGACGAGTATGAAGAGTATATTTTTAAAATGAAAACAATTTTTGTTTTGAAAATCTAAATCAACTATTCGTATTTGATTATTTATTTCATATTGATTAGGACAGTCCAGTATATAAAGATTTTGCATATACGCCTTGCAAACGTGTATTTGATGTTTTAATATACTGGATAGATATAGAATCACACTCTAGTCGCCCGGAGATGATTCTGATGATAGTTCGAACATCATCAGAATTGGTATTCGTGTTTTCGAAGGTGTGATATCTATATATTTCCTATTGACTGGTGTGAGAACCAAAATTAGATAGGGCCTATTGTTGTGATTTGACATCAAAAATCTGATTTTTGACTATGCATCAAAGTTATCAATTTGAAAACTCTAATCCACTAATTGATTGATGATTGTGTTGTTTGTTTATTTGTTTGCTAAATTTTAGCCATTTAGCCTAATTGAATCAAATATTGAATTATATTGAAAATTGGTCGCATTTGCTTGCATATACATATACTTACATTGAACAGGTCATAGCAAGGAGGCTAGAGCAGAGAATAAAATTTGTTTGCCCGACAAATAGGTACATGTTTACTACATAATTTACTATTTTGTTTGGGTGATGATGATTTTATGAGCCTATTGGCTAGCCGCTTGGCTTTTTCTTTTTGAGATCTGAAGGACCGGGGAAGCTATTTGAGATTTCCCGATGCTCCCATGGCAGGGGAGGTTATGGCGAAATTTTTCGAAAATTTAGGGTGTTAGCCAAATTTTTGAAAATTCTCAGAAACTGAAAAGTTGGAGAATGGAAGCCAGATCGAACGTAGAGTTGATAGATCAAACCACTTTCGACTTTGTTCCTTTTCGGGGACGAAAAGTTTTAAGTGGGGGAGATTGTAACAACCCGAAAATCTGGGCCAGTTTAAAAATTTTATTTTGGCAATTTTAGCGAATTTTGATTATTTAAAATGAATTATTTTAAATAATATCGACGAGAAATATTTTTTGAATATAATTAGAACGTATATATTTATACGCGTCGTCGTTAGAATATAAATATTTATATATAATTATAAATGGAATTGAAAATGGCGCGGTAGTTCGATAATTCGATTTCAAACTTCAATTGAATGTACCGGGTGCAAAACAATCCGGATTTTAGTGAAACCAAAAACATTAGGATCTAATTGATAATATCTTTCCAACGAATCCGACAAATCAAGATTTCATAGCGGGAATCAAAAGATATGTCCAGTTGAAAATTCTGAATAGTCGCTATGGAATTCAGGCCCTTAAAAATGGAAATTTTCCAAACGACCTCGGATTTCGACGAAACCACTTTTGTTGGATCCGTGATGTCAATCTATTGCTAGGTTTCAAATTTCATAATTTTTTGAATCAATATGTGAGCGTGGCAAAGGAAAACGCGTTTGACCAGTTTCAGCTGATTTTAATCGACTGGAAAATGGCCATTTTTCCAACGGCCTCAGAATTCGACGAAATTAGTTTTGTTAGGACCGTATCGTCAATACGAAGCTAGAAAATATTTTTAAGGAATTTATAGAGTTGTTATGTGACCCCGGTAATTTGAAATGTACGTTTAAAATTCAATATAGCGATTTAAATGTAAATTCAACGGAAACTGATTCAAACGATCGAATCGGCTTACGATACATATCCCATTGTGTTCGGAATGGGGGTAAAACGCTGTGGACGACAGGCGGTGGGCCTCGTTTTGAGATCGAAAATACAAGTTGCTTTTTGGCGAAAAATAAAATAATAAAATAAATAAAAAAAATATATCTCCCCCATAACTCAGTCAAACTGCCCCTCCCCCCCCCCCCCCCCCCCGTTCATTTCTTTCCCGAAACGAATCTGAAAAAAAACAAAAAACGATGGACGCATCGTCGATCCGCCCTCCCCGAGACCACCGCCGCCTCGAAGAGCCCCCCCCCCCCAGGCGCCAGAGCCACCGCGAAAACCCCACCCCCCTGCCCTCGCGAACGCTACAGCCCCCCCCCCCTTGAAGCGAACGCCACCGCCCATCGCCAGAAACCCACCGCACCACCCTCCACAGCTCGCAACGCCCTCCTCCAGCCGATTTACTGTGATTTCTTACCCTCCCCTTTTCTTTATTTAGTTATTTATTTGAAACTGAAATTTATTTAAATTAAAACTAAATTATGATTATATTAAAAGCATGAAGAAGGTAAGATTTTTTTATTTTAGTTAAAGGCAGGGTTTTTGGTAATAAAAATCCAATTTTTATATTTTTAGCAAAATAAAAATATCATCTTTATATAGTAGGAGGGATAAAAATATTATTTCTATCATGGTAGCAAGTTAAAGATACTATTTTTATGAGAGTAACAAGTTAAAAATATTAGTTTATTCGTGTAGCTAAGTAAAAGTATAATCTTTTATGTGTAAAAGACGTTATAAAAATATAATTTTCGTATTATAGAAAAGGCGAAATCTTTATTTTTGAAAAGGCGGAACCTTTATATAAATGAAGTATCGTGAAGTTGGATAGCGAAGTAAAAATTCTATTTTTATATATTGAATAGCATAGAAAAAAATTCGATTTTTAAATATAGGAAGGGATTATAAAAATATGATTTTTAAATTGAAGGTAAACAAATAAAAATGTGATTTTTATTTTAATGACATCAGTATATAAAAATGTGATTTTCATATATGTAGAGAATACGGGCAACGAAGATGACAAAAGGCGAGAGCATTGAACATTTCTATAAATGAAGAGTCAAGATGATTGGATAGCTATCTGTGAGAATTTCTCACCTTTCAATTTCTTTTTCTAGTTATATATATATATATATATATACTAGGATGCAGACGGTGCTTAGTAGAACCCGACACAATCGTCCACAGACCATGGACTTGTTTGTTTGATTGCAAAAATTAGTTAGATTATTTGATTGAATTGTGTGGTGAAATGAATTGATTTGATGATGTGTGAATGGCGTGGGCCTTCACTAGACCGGGGATAAGGCTAGGCCTCGTCCCGTTTCTAGTATCGTGCCGTTATGCCGCCGAAATTTTCTAAAAATAAGTTAGAAAAATAAAGATAACATTTTATTTAATAAATGAACCGAATAGAATATTCATAGGTTGAATAAAATAGTTTGATCGTTAAAAATATAATTTTTAACGTGAATGTGAATAAATAAATATTCATTTACAAACCAGACGGTTTGTTTATGTACACCTATTTGAAGGACATTGATTGGGTCGATAAATTTTACACATCGCCCAACTGCACAAATAAAAATCTGTGTGTGATTGCTTGAAACCCCACACGGGTATTGGGACGATATTTGACGTACACTAATCCCGATTGTTTAGTTGTATGTCGATCGATTGATTGAAAGGCTGTTATAAGCGTTGAATATTTATATTTGATGCTTATACAGTGTAGAATACACTTTGGATGATGGTTGATTATTCATCGTTGTTGATATGTACATATGTTGTAGAAAATCCATATAATTAACATTATATGGTAATTGATTGGGCCTCATTCCAGTTTCGAAAAAGGAAATATTTGAAAAAGAAATATTTGAAATAGAATATTTGAAAATAGGAATATATGAAGCCGTATTGATTAGATTGACGCCATTTTGACGTGAACGATATTTATATCGATTTTATTCATTTTATAATGAATATCGAAAGTGATTTCAAATCTGAAAAATTGAAATGAATTGAAAATGAATTCGAATTGAAATTGAATATAAACGATTTCGAATTGAAATGAATTGAAAACGATTTCGAAATGAAATGAATTGAAAACGATTTCGAAATGAATTGAATATAAAACCAATTCGAATTGAATTGAAAACGAATTCGGATTGAATTGGAAACAAATTGAAATGAATTCAAATTGAATTGAATAGGAATGAATTTTAAAACGAATTTCTAAGGAAGAATTCAATTTTGATTTGAAATGAAATGGAAGTTGAAATTGTTTTCGAAACGAATTCAAAACTATTTTTAAAACTTTGTTTTAAATAGAAATCGACGAAATATATATTATATATATAATATAATGGCCTGAATAGAACGCGCCGCGCCGCGGCAGTTCGTGAATTTCGACCATTTATTTCAAACGGACATTACGGGAGATCCGACCGTCGGGTTCTCCTAAAACCGGAACCGTTGGGTTCATATTGAAAAGAGCTTCCTAACGAATATTAGGAATTTGAAATCTAACGGTTCGATTTGGAGATACGTCCAAATCAAATTTGAAAAAGGTCGTTGTAAGTGCAGTTCGATGGCCGTGGATGGAAATCGACTGTACGGGCCTTGATAAAATTATTAAAAATAGTAATAATTTGTGTAAAATCATAAGAAATGATTTGGGAAAAATTGGGATGAAAAACTCCATATTTGAAAAGATAAAAATAGATTTTTATCGAAATGAACTAGTTTTGAACTAGAATTATAATTCTTTTTTTTTCTAAATAAATAAACTGGATTAGAAAGGGTTTTAAAAATAGCCAGAATTTCCAATGATTGCATTGGAGTGGATTTGAATCGAAATTGTCTTCGGAATATTTCGATGTTGGAATTCGTGATTATACAGATGTTGTTATGGAAATTTGAAAGATATAGACATATATATCGTTATTTCCAATACGATATCTGTTGGTCGTAGAATTTGATATTGAATATAAGCCGATATATTTTCTATTCAGAGCCTTGTATTTAATTTCAAATGTGATTTGGGTTTGTCGTGAATGGTGTCTTCATTAACACTGTTCTTGAATCCAGTTGAGAAAAAGATTGAATCTTTTTATTTAGATTTAATGAAGTGTACCAATTAAATAATATTTAATTGAATTGATATTGATTTTTGGGTTTATCGTGTACAGTGTTTTAAATAACACCTGTTCTTTAACCTGATAATTAATGTGATGTGATTTTGGGTTTATCGTGAACTGTGTTTTAAATGACACTGATTCTTCAACCCAGTTAAAGATTAAAACTAAGTGGAGTTTTAATAAATCTTTAATTAGATTGAAAAGATCGAGAATGGAGTATCACCAGTTTTGCTCTTGGCGATAGTTAAATCTTTAATTAGATTTGAACGTGAAATGGTAATTGAATTTACCGATAACACCGTGTTGTTAGATAGGAAGTATGACTTGTTTTACTTCATGGGATGAATAGGTTGGGATTGGAAAATAAAATAAATGATTACTTCGGTGTGGTTCGCTAATCCCGACTAGTTTGAATTGATATTCAAAGGAGATTAAAGAATAAATTTAAAGAATTTATCTTGGATAAAATTAATGGGAACTTTTCCCAAAGTATAGGAATATTTGAATAAAAGAATATTCTGAATTGGAATGAGGCGTATGTTGTGTTTGTGTAACACTTTTATAATATATACGCGAGTTATTCAGAATGATCGGGTTTATCCTATTCTGAATAACTGATTCGACGTGGTGTCGAAGATGAAGACGGTGGTCGAAGACCAGAAGTCTTCACTTCGTTTGGGTGATTACTGATGATCTTGATTGGGCTGTACACCCAAGAAGATGGAAACGGTTGGTGATCGTCCAAACGTACTTGGAGATCGATGGATATGCGGGGTACTAGGTGCCTCCGGTTTCGTTCAGACCCAGAGAGTACTTGTAAATGGACTGTGTGTCTGACATTGGATTTTAGTCCGTGTGATTGATCTCTATTAAATATATATCTGTTTGGCGGCAGAGAATTTATTCTCTTGCCTAACGCCCTTCTCTGGGACGTACGAGCTCAGGGGTTATATATTGATGGATATCAAACGCATGGAGTGAATTGCCTGTGTGGCATGCCTAAGTGGCAATTGATCGAGGCTTCTGTTGAAAAGCAAAGTCTTGTGGTGATGATCAAAGCACAACCTGTGTGGCACAGCTTTGTGTAACGTGAATTCGCGAGTTTCGCACCCCGGTTGTGAACCAAAAACGGGAGAGGACCTCAGGGAGGGCATGCGTTTCTTTCTAGCTAGGGTGGTGTCAGTGACCTACCAGCCCTGACATTTATATACTTTTCACCTGTGTGGTTGTTGCTGTTGCGAGGCGCCTCGGTTAGATCGGACGATCCGGGTCCGATGGAGCCATTCGGTGGCTCATTTACGCCCCAAAGGGCGGGGAAACGCAGTGTTCAGGCATTTTAATCCACATTGGTGGACCGGCCCTGACGATCCAAGGGCCCACCTGAGTCTGGGTCCTGAGGCTCGGGCTATACAGTCTCGAATCGGTTGAGGACTATCTTTTGCCTCAGTTCATAGATGGAAATCCAATTTCCAAATACGTAACTTTGCGGTTTTATTTGTAAACCTATATATGGCGACATAGTGGCATGGGACGCTCATGTCGCCTATGATTGATACTTATGATTTGAAGTTGTTTTATACACTATGCACTTATAATAGTATCAAATGATTTGTTTTAAACGTATCAAGCATTCTTTGGCTGTTATAAGGGGAAAACCCTATCCCCCGGCTTGCGTTGCATTGTGTGATAGGACCTGGGTCTTATAACAGCTTCATTTTTCTTTATTTAGCATTGCGCTGTTTGCTTTATGCACTGGTATTCTTGGGAGGAAACCCGTTCCGTGTTATACGGCGTGGTCCCTTGATTTACCTTACTTTGAAAATAAAGATTAATAACTGTTTTAGTTCTCACACCAGTCACATGACTGACCTGGAGTTTATTGTTTTAACCTAAACTCTGGGTGCCCTTATTTTGACACGGGCAGCTAGTAGTTTTGGTTTTGCAGATTTATATTCACAGGATCCTGGTTTACAGCTGGAACGATATCCGGAAAGCTTTTGTATCCGTATATCTCTTCTAGTTGTGTATTGTATTATTTTCCGCTGCGATGTATTTAAATGTAATTTAAATCTCTGATATATTTCTGTGTAATATTCATTTATACTCTGTATATTCTTGTATTCTGATGCATTGTTGTAATATACAATGAAATGTTCTTCCGTCTGCGTTCTATTTTGTCGTGTTCTCAAACGATAGGGCGTTTCGAACGGCCTGGATCGGTTTAGCGACTGGTTCGGACCGAGCGAAATTCCTTGCCGTCACAGAGCATCATTTCTAAGGATCATATACTTCACTCACGTATAATTATATGTTGCTTTCTGTTATGACTGAATGATTGGTACCAAAGTATTATATAAACTATTATCCATTCATCGATTTTCTAATCGGTCTCCTGCTATCCTTATAATCGTCCTAATAATAGATTTTCCTTAATCACCAGATTATTCTACTTTGGAGCTATGAGATTTTTAGCGTACTGTACTTATACGATTTCTTTATCTTTGTTTTAATTCTTATAATTAGTTTTAGTTTATCGATTTAGTACACATTGCTATATTTGCAAATATAAATTTCATTATATAATTCATTTTATTTCCTACACTTTTACAACAAGGGAATGAAACCGTAAACAAAAGAGATTATAAAGAAAAAGGGCTAAAAAGGAAGGTGGATTGCTAACAGCTCATTTTGCATATATCTAATTGAGATTTATATGTTAATAACTCATGATGTCATAATCTAGAACTTAACCAAAATAAATGATTAAGGTGACCTGTTTTATTAAGGCTTGAAGGATGGACTTGAATGTCAATTTTGTCTGTAATGTTTTTTTTTTTTGTAATTTAACAAGTATGTTTAGCATGTATTTATGTTGAAGATGTTTGAGAGAAATTTTGGATGATTTACATTCTGCATGTATATGTTTCCAATCGTTCTGCATGTATACGTGACATCATGTTCAATTTCCTGCTTTATTATGTTTTGTTTTTTTTCATACTACAATATCCTAGTTGCCTACACACCAACCACTGCAACGATTGTCCACTTTAAACTTTGTCTTCAGCTTTGGTCAAATTTATCTATGCACACGCCCATCGAGCATGCTTGCGTACTGGGGTGTGTGTGTGTGTATATGTGAATGGATGTATGATCATCAACTATAAAACCAAGGTGCATATGATAGTAAACAAATATTGGCAATGTGCTTGATACAACAAATATGATTTGCTAATATGCAGATTTTCATTAAACTTAGCCTGCATTTATGTAAATTTTATCTCTCTCATTCAAAAGGATAGTCATGATATTAACCTAATGGCATACCTTCATATTTAGATTACGGGTACACAGATAGTTTTACAAGTATGGCTTATATATATACACGCTAATAGTAGTTAGTTGTTGAGACCACTTGAATTTATATAGAAAGTGCACGATGCAATGTTATATATATGTGTTAAATCCAACTCACTGTTGTGTATATGATCTCTTACAACAAACTATGATTCAACATAAATTTTGAATGATGCAAATATTATTTGCAACTACACTGAATATAGTTTATATATACTGCATATTTTATGAAACAACCCGATATCCCCTGGCCTCCGAAGAGATGGAAAACAGCGGATTGCTTTGAGAACAACACGCATCAGAACATAAACAATAGAACATTTCATTGCTATTATAACAATTACATCAGAGTACAAAATATCAGAGTTCAAATAATATTACACATTGGAAATACAATATCAGAGATTAAGAATTTACATAGCAGCGGAAAATAATACGTAAGTACAATTTGTAGCGGGAATTAACCACTGACACAACTGAAAGAAATACACAGATACAAAGCTTTTTGAATATAGCTCCAGCTGTAATCTAGGATCCTGGAAAAAGAAATATCTGCGAAAACCAAAACTACTAGCTGCCCGTGTGGAAAATAGACACACCCAGAGTTTAGGTTAAAATAATAAACTCCGAGTCAGTCGTGGGACTGGTGTGAGAACTAAAACAATTATTAACTTTAATTTAAAAGTTGGGAAATCATGGGACCACGCCGTATAACATGAAACGGGTTTACTCCACATGAATACTAGTTTTAAAACATAAAACAATGCAATGCTTTTTGAAAAATGAAGTTATTATAAGACTTAGGTCCCATTACACAATGCAACGCAAGCCAGAGGATAGAGTTTTCCCTTATAATAGCCAAACATGCTTGGTACGTTTTAAAAAAATCATTTTGATATTACTATAAGTGCTAGTGTCAAAACAAATTCAAATATAAATGTATCAATCATAGACGGCATGGGTACCATATATCATGTCGCCATACTAGTTCTACAACTAAAACAAAAAAATGTCGTATTGGAAATTGGATTTCCATCGTGAGTCAAGGTAAGGGATGGTCTCCTTACCGATTCAGATCACATCTAGCAAATTGACCTAGGACTCGGATGCTGGGGAGCCCTTGGATCCTGCAGTGCCGGTCCACACATACTTTGGTGGATTAATTATTCCTGAATACACGTTTCTCGGTCCTATAAGACCTAACTTTGAGCCCCGAAGTGACTCAATACCCGAGGCGCCTCGCAATCCATCATCCGCATAAGTAAAAATGTTTGGGCTCCATACCATGATACCACTCCTAGATAGAAAGAAACATCGTGCACTCGCTGCGTCCCTTATCCCGTTTTTAACTCATACCGAGGTATAAGGCTCGCGAATTAACGCTATACACAAAGTTATGCTATTTAAAGCCATGCTTTGATTATCATCCACAAGACTCTGCTTTTCAAAAAAAAACCTTGATCATTGCATCTTAGCATGCCACACTGACAATTCATGCCATCCAACTAATGTCTATCCATATATAACCTCTAAGCTCATATGTCTCAGAGAAGGGCGTTGAACAAGAGAATAAATTCTTTGCCGCCAAACAGATATATATTTAATAGAAATCAATCAACGCAGAATGAAATCCAATGTCAGACAGACATCCATTTACAAGTCCATTCTCGGTCTAAACAAAACCGGAGGCACTTTATTCCTCGTCCCATATGTCCAATACAGGAGAGAGGTCCTCGTATATCCGGTCGATTTCCAAGTACGTTTGGACGACCACAACTTATTACCCTGTCTTGGGTGTACAGCCCTGTCAAGACATCAGTAATCATTCAAACGATGTGAAGATCTCCGGTCTTCAACCACCGTCTTCATCTTCGACTTATAGTCATCATATTAGTTATTCAGAATGGGTTAAACCCAGTCTTTCTGAATAATTCGCATATTTTCTAATCAATACTCAAATGCTATAAAAACACATCATGCGCCTCATTCAAGTTCAGCATATTCTATTATTCAAGTATTCACTTCCTTAGGGAAAGGTTCCCATTAATTTTATCAAAGATATATGCTTTAATCTTCCTTTGGATATCAATTCCAACAGATTTTATTCTTTGACAATTCTAAACCAAATTAAGGTTTATAAACTAGTTGGGATTATCGAGCCTTACCAAAGTAATCCTTTATTTTATTTTTCCTATCCCAACCTATTTATCCCATAGAGCAAAACTGGTAGTACTCCATATCTAACACAACCTGTGTTATTGGTAAAATTAATTACCATTTCACATTCAAATCTAATTAAAGATTTAACCATCGCCTAGAGTAAAACTATGGTACTCCATTCTCGATCATTTCATGAATTCGATAAATTTTATTATCCCATTCTCATTCCAATCTAATTAAGGATTCATTTAAAACTCCACCTTGGTTTTAATCTCAAAATTTACTTTATAATTATTCAGTTCTCAGGAAAATTAACCCAATCATTAACTAGGTTAAAGAACCAATGTCATTTAAAACACAGTTCACAATAAACCCCAAATCGTCTTCCATTAACTATGGAATCTTCACGGAAAACAAATCAATATTTAATCGATATAAATTTCCGTATCAAATCAATACTATAAATGGAATAACAGCAAAGCCTTTTAAATTCCATAAATAATAAAGGCCTTCATTTACAGAAGCTCATCTCGATTATTACCAAATCGAATCCATTCAGTTCCAATTTAAAAAATTAAATTGGAAAACTTTACTTTGGAAAATTTCTTTTAAATCTTAATAAAAAGATTTATCAATTCCAAATCATCTCTTCGTTGTTAATTGGGTTAAAGAACAAGTGTTATTTAAAACACCGTTCACGATAAACCCCAAAAATCCAATTTCGATTCAATTTCAATTAAATATTAATTAATTGGTAAACTTCATTAATCTTAACTAAAAGATTTATTCTTTTCTCAACTAGGTTTAAGAACAATGTTATTTAAGATACTATTCACGATAAACCCAAATCCAATTTCATATTAAATACAAGGCTCTAAATAGAAATATTATCGTCTTATATTCAATATCAAATTCTGAAACCAAAAAATACCGTATTGGGAATAACGATATTTATATCTTCCAAATTCCTCAACAATATCTGTATAATCACGGAATCCAATATCGAAATATCCGAAGATAATTTCCATTCAAATCCATTCCAATATATTCATTGGAAAATTCTGGTTATTTTAAAACCCTTTTTCAAATCCAACTTATTTATTTAAAAATCGTTTGTATTATTATTCTTGTTATTAACTAGTTCATTAAGATAAAAAATATATTTTTATCTTTTCAAAATTGGAACATTTCATCCAAAATCTTTCCAAATCATTTGTTATGATTTTACACAAATTTTCCATATTTTTGATAATTTTATTTAGGCCCTTACAGTCGGTTTCCAATAACGGCCAACAAACTACATTCATATCGACCTTTTCTGAAATTTATTTGGATATAATTTGAAATCCAACCATTCAAATTTAAATCTCTTATATTCACAGGAAAGATCTTCTTGATACGAACCCAACAGTTCTGGTTTTAGGAGAATCCGACGGTCGGATCTCCTGTTACACCAATTTGAAGTTAATGGTCGAAATTCACGAACGGTCGCTGTGCGGCGCGTTCTATTCAAGCCACTAAATATATATATATATATATATATATATATATATATATCATCGATTTCCATTTAAAACGTATTTTATAAATCGTTTATAAATTTGTTTTAAAATGATTCCAGCTTCTATTTCAATTTTAAATCAAAATTGAATATTCCATATTATTATAATATTAAAATGATAATATTTTCAAAATATCAGTTTTGAAATCAATTCTCTTCGATATTATTTTATAATGAACAAAATCGATTGATAAACTGTTCGGGTTAAAATGGACCCAATGTCATAAAATATAATTTTATACATGAATACAATAGCATGATAAAATATAATTTAGTGAGAAGGAGTTCTCACATTGGGTTCCACTCCTCATTCTTTATCAGATGATTGTTTTAATAAAATTAAAAGCACGTTAAATTTTTTCAAAAACTTCAACAGCTTTTGTTTCCATTATGGTTAGTTCCATTGTGTAGATATCGTAGAGACGATTCCAACGGATCTGAAATCGTCGGATTTGGACCTCGTATGAAGAAGATACGAATTTATAAACAATGATTTCACTTATTTCATAGTTAATTAATTTAAAATAAAATGAAATTCCTTGACCTTCCTTCCTTCCCCATGGTTCGTTATTACGGGAAGCCGACAGAACCCAAACCCGTTGCCCTAATTTAAAACCCCGTCGCCACTACACTTCACCGGACCCCCATCCGTCACCACCACGATGCTCACCTCCATGTTGCCGTCCATCGCCCCCACTAGTTTCGAATTCGATGCCCCCTCCTGCTGCAAAACTGTTCGAACGGAGCCTAGTTGAGATGAAAATTCAGCTGATCCATGCCAGTAAAAACGATCTCCACCGTTGATCAACTAGATCTCAACTTGTTCTTCATTTTTCCGTTGAAACTATCTTTGATTACTACGTTGATTGTGAGAAATTTGGGGATGAAGATAGGAGCTTTTGGATCATCGATTACTAATTGGGGCGGCGCAGAAAAATAGAGGGCAAGGGTTTCCGGTTTTACACCCTTTTATAGAAATTTTATTATTATTTAATTCAAAAATAGATCGTTTAATTTCTGAACTCCAAATTGAACCCAACGACTGATGTTCCTAACTAAATACATCCATTCCGGACACAATGGAATATGTTTTATAAGCCAATTCGACTGTTTCGATCAGCTTCTCTTTAAATTAAATATAAATTAATATATTGAATTTTAAACGTACATTTTAATTTACCGGGCCCACATACTGACAGGAAAAATTACAGAAAATAAATCTAGCTATGTTTTGACGATACAGTCCTAACAAAACTAATTTCGTCGAATTTGGAGGCTATTTGAAAAATGGCCCTTTTTCTAGTCGATTAAATTCCAACTAAAATTACAAAATACATTTAAATACGCCATGCTCATATAATAATTCCAAAATTATGAATTTTTAAATCTAATAATAATTTGACATTCCAGATCCAAAAAAATTGGTTTCACCGAAAATGGAGGGCGTTTGCAAAATGGCTATTTTTAAGGGCTATATATTATATTAAAATATATAAATTCCATTGCGACTATTTTGAATTTTGAAATGGACATAGCTTTCAATTTACATTATGAAATCTGAAATTTTCACATTCATTAGAAAGATATAATTAAATAGATTCAAATGTTTCTGGTTTTACTGAAATCCGATTTATTTTGGATTCTGCACATTCAATTGAAATTTAAAATTGAATTTTCAAACTACCACGCCATTTCGAGTTTGTTTTATAATTAAAATAAATTTATATGTTCTAACTTCGATTTAAATAAATTTTAAATCATTATTATTTAAAATAAAGCATTTTAAATTTCCGAAATACATTAAAATAGCTAAAATAAAAATTATAAATTGGTTTAGAAATTCCAGGTTGTTACATTTTATGTGCATTATATATTGACGTAATTTTACCAGCTTCACTGTTATGTTCCTGAAATTTTAAATAAATTCATCTCCTTGTAGTATAATTTTTGCAACTAAAACCCAACTTATACACATTTTGAAAGGTTCTTTAATAGCATATATACTTATAATTATCAATATGAATGATAAGGGTCACTGGATGACTGCCTTGCACATTTGACTGTGCTAATTCACATTTTATTTAAATATGTGCAGATACACATTTCATCGATACTATTAATTTTGGTCTTATATATATTTAATTGATTAATTAATCATTCTAGCTTTTTTAACTAGTGAAGCAACCCGAACTTCCCCGATCTCCGAAGAGACGGGAAAGGCCGGATTGAGTTAAGAACACGACAAATCAGAGTAGAAACGACATAACATTTCATTACTTATTACAACAACTTACATCAGAGTACAAGAATATAACAGAGTATGAATAAATAATACACATTTGATAAACATCAGAGATTTACAAATTACAATTGCAGCGGAAAATAAAACAAAACACAACTGAAAGAAATACACGGATACAAAGCTTTCTGAATATAACTCCACCTGTAAATCCAAGATCCTGAAAAAGAAGTATCTTCTAAAACCCAACTACTAGCTTCTCGTGTGGAAAATAGGGGCACCCAGAGTTTAGGTTAAAACAATAAACTTCAGGTCAGTCATGTGACTGGTGTGAGAACTAAAAACAGTTATTAACTTGGTTTTAAAGTAAGGTAAATCAAGGGACCACGCCGTATAACACGGAACGGGGTTTAACGCCAAGAATACCATTGCATAAACAAACAGCGCAATGCTAAAGAAGAAAATTCAAGTTATTATAAGACTCAGGTCCCATCACACAATGCAATGCAAGCTGGAGGATAGAGTTTTATCATATAATAGCCAAAAATGCTTGGTACGTGAAATTTCATATTTTATTATTACTATAAGTGAAGAAATCAACTTCAAATATAAATGTATCAATCATAGACGGCATAGTATCCCATGCTACTATGTCGTAATGCTAGTTCTGCAATTAAAACTGAAATGTTATGTATTGGAAATTGGATTCCATCTAAGAACCAAGGCAAGGGATCGTCCTTACCGAATTCGAGATTCTCTAGCCCAAGCCTCAGGATCAGCCACAACTGCACCTTGGATCTTCAGGGTCGGTCCTCTCTTACGTTTGAGGATTAGTAATTCCTGAACAATACGTTTTCCTATCCAATTGGGAATAAAATCTGGTCAGTATGTCGACCATAGCATCCATTGGCCCCATAGTGATCGATATATCCAAGGTACCTCGCTTTCCATCATCCACATAAGTAAAAATGTCTGGGTACCATACCATGACAACACTCCTAGCTAGAAAGAAACGCATGTTCTCCCTGCAGTCCTCTCTCGTTTCTGGTTCATACCGGGGTGTGAGGCTGGCGAATTAACGCTACACAAAGCTATGCTATTTAAAGTCGTGCTATGAGCATCAACCACAAGACTTTGCTTTTCAACAAAAGCCTTGATCATTTGCATCTCAGCATGCCACACAAGCAATTCACGCTATGCGACTAGTGTCTATCGATATATAACCTCTGAGCTCGTATGTCTCAGAGAAGGGTGTTAAGCAAGAGAATAAATTCTCCACCACCAAACAGATATATATTTAATAGAGATCAATCAACACATAATAAAATCCAGTGTCAGACACACATCCATTTAATAGTTCATTCTGGGTCTGACCGAAACCGGAGGCACCTTATTCCTCGTCCCATATGTCCAATACAAGAGAGAGGTCCTAGCATATCTAGTTCAAGTACGTCTGGATGATCACCACTTGTTACCTTGCTTGGGTGTACAGCCCAATCAAGATATCAGTAATCATCCAAACGATGTGAAGACCTCTGATCTTTAACCATCGTCTTCATCGTCGACTTATCGTTGAATCAGTTATTCAGAATGGGTATAAACTCGACATTTGCGAATAACCCGCGCATATTATAATCAAGTGATATAAACACACAACATGCGCCTCGTTCCAATCCAGAATATTCTTTTGGCCAAATATTCACATCATTAGGAAAAGGTTCCCATTAATTTTATCAAAGATAAATTCTTTTAAATTTATTCTTTAATCTTCCTTTGGATATCATTTCAAAGAAAATTGAGGTTTATCCAAACTAGTCAGGATTAGCGTACCTTACCAAAGTAACCATTTTTTTTATTCCCCAGTCCCAACCTATTCATCCCATGGAGCAAAACTGGTAATACTCCATATCTAACACCACGGTATTATCGATAAATTTAATTTTCATTTCACGTTCAAATCTAATTAAAGATTTAATTATCGCCCGAAGTAAAACTGGTGGTACTCCATTCTCGATCATCTACCAAAATTGATAATTTAAATTATCACATTCACATTCCAATCTAATTAAAGATTCATTAAAACTCCACTTAGTTTTAATCTTCCCGAAAATCAATATTAATGATTATATAACTTTGGGAAATCAAAAAAGCCACATTGACAATCTACACCATCCCATTGATTTCTGCCGATATATAACCTCTAAGCTCGTACGTCTCAGAGAAGGGTGTTAAGCAAGAGAATAAATTATCCGCTACAAAACAGATTTATATTTAGCAGAGATCAACGAATGCAGTTCGAAATACAATGTTAGACATATAATCCTGTCTTTACTGGGTTAAAGAACCAATGTCATTTAAAACACAGTTCACGATAAACCCAAAATCACATTCCATTAAATATGGAATCATCACGGAAAACAAATCAATACATAATCGATATCAGTTTCTATAACGACCCGGGTTTCACCCGACCCGATCGACCGCTGGATCGACCGAGACCGTTCAAAACCCGAATTCGTTACAGTTGGTATCAGAGCTCTGGTTAGCTCAAATTTTTGGGGTACAACTCATTAGAACTGAACAAAAGACTCATCAGAGATTGGATTAGTAATATCCAATAAGAATAACTCGTTAGAGATGGGATCAGTAGTATCCTAGAACGGGTGTGAAGAGTTTTAATTTTTAGAAAATAAAAATGAAAACAAATTTAGTTTTGAAAATTTAAAACCTTAGTTTACGTATTTGAATATATTATCTTATTTTATATTGGACAATCGAATATATAGAGATTTTAATATACGTCTGATCCACGTGTATTTGAAGCCTCAAATATACTAGATAGATATAGAATCACACTTTAGTCACCCGGAGATGTTCTGATGGTGGTTCGAAACATTATCAGAATTTATGTTCGAGTTTCGAAAGTGGTATCTATATATTTCCATTGACTGGTGTGAGAACCAAAACTAGGTAGGGTCTATTGCTGTGATTTGCACTAAAAATATGATCTTTTGACTATATACAAAAGTTATATATATTTGAAAAGTTAATCACCTAATTGATTGCTGGTTGTGATGTTTGATAACTAGTATAATTAATTCAACCAATATATAAAAGAATGATAAATTTAAATAAATCAACTTTAATATTGAACTGAACTGAAAATTGATTAAAATTAAAAGTTGAGTTGGTTAATTAAACGACTTTTAGCATCGTTCCTTTTTTAGGACGAAAAGATGTTAAGTGGGGGAGATTGTAACAACCCGCAAATTCTGAACCAATTTAAATTTTTTATTTTAGAAATCTAATTGAAATTTTAGTAGTTAAAATAATTTATTTTAAATATTAATGATGAGAAAATATATTTAAATCGAAGTTAGAATGAAAATTTTAATTTTAATTATAAATGGAGTTAGAAATAGCACGGTAGTTTGAAAAGTCAAACTTGAACTTTGACCAGATGTACTGGATTCAAAATTTAACGGATTTTAGTGAAACCAAAAATATTAGAATCTATTTAAAAATATCTTTCCAATGAATCCAAAAAATCAAAATTTCATAGCGGAAATCAAAAAGTTATGCCCAGTTTAATTTTCAGAATAGTCATTGTAGAGTATGTATATATATATATATATATATATATTAAAAATAGCCATTTTTCAAACGATCTCTGTTTTCGACGAAACCACTTTTGTTGGAACCGGAATGTCAAATTATTGTTAGGTTTCAATTTTTAGAATTAATATGTGAGTGTAGCGAAAGAAAATGTGTTTTGTCAATTTCAGTCAAATCCGATCGACCAGAAAATGGCCATTTTTCAAACGGTCTCAGAATTTGACGAAATTAATCTTGTTAGAACCGTATCATCAAAACATAACTAGAAATAATTTTTTTCTGGAATTTTTAGAGGTCGTATGTGGCCTCGGTGAATTTAAATGTAAGATTGAATTAATTAAATAAATGATTTAAATATTAAATTAAATAAAACAAGCTAAAGACAATCGTTTGGGCTGACGGGACCTAGTCCGTTGGATCCGGAACAGGGGTATTTAGCTAGGGGCGACAGTTGTTGGGTTCGATTTGGAATTTGTAGAGATAAGCATGAATTATTGAATTAAATAAATTAGCAATACACGTATAAATACACTACAGAATACGGTAACCCTAATACCCCAATAGTAGCCACCGCTTATTGATATCAATGGCCGATTTCTTCAGACCTTTCTCACTCTTGATCTTCCAATCCATTCAACATTTTTCGGAAATTCCAAAGACTAAATTGAAGACCTCTCCACGAACTACAAAACCAACGGCTGTGATCGGGAATGGGGGTCTAAATTGCTCGATTTGGTGCCATGAAGGGTCGTTGTTCGAGGTCAAACTGCTGCACCTAGGGGAGTGCGAGCGAAGAACGGTCGTAGGGGTGGGACGACGCTCAGGCGGTCGGAGGGGTAGGCTTCGATCAGGTGGCGGTGCATCATGGAGCGCGCAAATCAAGGACAAACGGAGTCGACGATGGGTTCAGGCAGTAAGGGTTTGTACAGGAAAGAAGGATTAGGAAATGTAATTAACTTAGCTAATTATATTTTAATTATATCGAATTGTAATCAAAGTTCTAAAAGCTATAACTTTTGCAAACTGAATCAGAATTGAACGAAACTGAAAGCATTGGACTCGTATTGATCAGATCTACAACATGAAGCTGACCAGAATCAAAACAGAGCATGTTGAGAATTTTGACAGAAAGCAATGTGAGATTTCTATTTTTAAATTAAAATTATTTATTTATTTTGGTGTGAAATTCATATTCTTTCTATATAATATTCATGTGGTGTCATGTATATATTTATTGAAATGTTGATTGTGTTGTATTGCTGTGAATCACTGAATGAATTTGTGCGTATCATGTTTGTTATTCAAACTGAATTATCATTGTTATAAGATTGTTGAAATTTACACTCATGTTAATTATAAAATTAGATTCAAATAATATTATCATTTGTTTATTAGATTGTGGTAATTAACATTTATGTTAATTGGGAAATTAGATTTAAAGGAAATATTTTTATTGTCAAAATTTAGACAATAAAAAGTATAGATGTTAAAGAACCATTTTTATTTTTTTCAAATTAGATGCAACCGAAAAAATGGTTTTTAAGAGTATCATTTTTATGTTTAAATTAGAGAAATAAAAGGTTAGATTCAAAAGATATATTTTTATTGTCAAATGGATACAATAAGAAGAAATTATGTTTTTATTGTCATATGTATTACAATAGAAAATGTAGATTTAGAAAAATAACATTTTTGTGTAAAAACAGGTTAGTGATGGAAGAATAACATTTTTATTATAAAATATAACATAGAAATATAAGTTTCACTTTTTATTTGCATTCCATAATGCAAATAAAACATTGGAAATAAAGGTACACTTTTTATATGCATTCCCTAACGCAAATATAACATAGAATTAAAAGTTCACTTTTTATTTGCATTCCACAATGTAAATAAAACATTGAAATTAAAATTTCACTTTTTTTTTTGCATCCTTTAATGCAAATGAACATCGAAACTGTAACGACCCGGATTTTTGAACAGTTGTTTTACATATTTAATATGGTTTTAAATATTATGATTGATAATTTAAATCGATATATGATTTTATTTTGAATATACATAAATATTTATTTAATAATACGAGAATCTGAATTTGATTGAATTCAAAAGTTAAACTGGAGTCAAAATGATTTATATGAATTTTATTTGAATTTAAAACAAAATTTAATCCAGAATTTTCAAAATGAATCAAAACTATCCTGATGACCGGTATAAATTCAATTTCAATATATATTCTATTTGAATATAGATATGGACGATAATAATAATTTATTAGCAAGGAATTAAATTGTTTTGAATTTAATTTATATCGGTTTAAATTAATATCTCCTCCATATGATCGAATTGAGTTTCGATACCTGTCCCAGTATGTTCAGAATAGCGGTTTTACCCTAGGATGGTCAGTCGTTCTATTCAAAAGGAGTTCGCGATCACCAGATAACTAAAATTAAATAAACACTATACTAGTTAATACCTGCCTTAATAAACCTTGTACCTATTAGAATCTACCCGTGGTAAATCCTACCTGAGAAGATACCAACCTCTGATAATCATTTCCCAGTAAACACCTACGTTTGCTTCCTTCGTAGTGAAGTGTTCATCACTTATAAAAATCGCAACTCCCCTTTCCTTTCTTTACTCTAATTTTTCTGCTGTAAACAAAATAAATGAAGACCGACTCCCTCAATTCAAAATCAACTTAAAATCTTCTATGTTTTCCTCGTTCATTACCGTCTGAAGGTATTGAAATCGCAGTTTCCCCAATTTCTTCCTCTTGAAAACTGAAATCGAAACTCAAAAGTTCAGTAACCCAATAATGGCCACTGTCCCTCTTTTAATAACCAAACCCACTCATTCGAATGGAATCAAAATCGAAGAGCCGCCTCCGTTGTTTCTTGTATCGCTCAGATCCGAGGATCGCGATTCCTAGAAGGGCGATCTGGTGGAGTTCAAACCAGGGAAGGGTTGCGATGGCATCGAGGTTCACGGCAGTTCGAAGTCGCGGTTTGGGGCTTCGACTCCATCGACCTAGGGGTGCGATAGGAAGTCAGAGAGGTGGGGTTAGGTCAGTATGATAGTCGCGATGGGTTACGAGTGCGATGAAGACCAGGCGATTGATCTGGGTAGTTCACGAGCTAGGGATGGAAACCCGTGTCAACCTGGAGCGGAGATTGATGATTACAAAAATTTATGCTTTCTTACAGCCGAGAACTGGGTGTTGCGGACGTGATTTAAGGAAGGCCTTCGAGCCTGTCAAGCTGCAGATGGCGACAAGGAGATCAAAACATTGGTCAACGGTGAAGTTTTGGGCAAGCAGTAATGTAGAAGATGTCAAGTTTTGCTACAGCAGATTCCAAATCTCGATTAACTGAAAAGTCGTCAAGATTAGTGTGGTGTGGTTTAAGACAGGCCTATAGTGGATGTAAGCTGCGATTTTGAGTGTTCGTCGATGGATCGATTAATTTACAAGGGGAAAGGTGCAAAAATAATTTGTTCGAGTAAATGAGTAGCTGGGATGGTACGGGATTTAATTGGATATTCAACCAACGATAATCACGGTGAGTAAATCTCACTCACCTTTTGTTTATAATTATTTTTACTTCGTAAAAATAATTGTTGTTGCTTGTTTGGATTTTTCTGCTTGTTTTATGTATATTAGTTATTTAGGCTATTATATATATATTGGGTTGATTGATTGGTTGGATTCCCGCAGTCTCATTAGCGGATGCCCGCAGTTTCATAGCGGATGATTACCCTATACGCCCCACGCTATGATTAGTGGATGACCTTCTATACCACGATATTCTGCCACGAAGCAGAATGGGTATTATTTATGTGCTAACATCTGTGAATGTAGGAAAACAGGTTGGAGGAATCCAACTGGATTCCTCAAAAATATATTATCTGTTTGTTTATTTGTTTGCATATATATTGTTATATATGATGTGTTAGAAAAATAAATAATTGGTTGCTTTGTGTGTTTAAAAATCACTGGGCTTAAGTAATGATATTTAAAAATATCATGAAAAAGGATATTTGAAAATTAGAAAGGAAATTCTATTTTTCTAAAATAGAATTGAAATTTGAAATTTGAATAGAAGATTCAAATAGAATTGAATATAGAAATTTGAATATAGAGAATTCAAACAAAATTGAATATATAATTTGAATCGAGAATTCAAACAGAATTTTGAATACAGAAATTCATAAAGGAATGTGAATAAAGGAATGTGAATAGAGGAATAAAGGAATTTGAATAAATGAATTTGAAATATTGAATTTCAAAGAAGAATTGAATTGAAATTGAAATATAGAATTTCAAAGAAGAATTGAAATAGAAATTGAATAATAGAATTCAAATGGAATTTCAAGTATTGAATTTGAATATGAAATTGAAATAGAAATTCAAGTATTGAATTTGAATATGGAATTGAAATAGAAATACAAGTACTGAATTTGAATATGGAATAGAAATAGAAATTCAAGTATTGAATTTGAATAAAAAAAATAGAAAAGAAAATTCAACTATAGAATTTGAATATAGGAATTTAAATGGGTGTTGAATAAAGAAAATTTAAATATAGAATTTGAATAATAGAAAAGGAAATGGAAATTTGAATTTAGAATTCAAATAGAAAAGGAAATAGAATTTGAACATAGAATTCAAATAGGAAAGGAAATAGAATTTGAACATAGAATTCAAATAGAAAAGGAAATAGAATTTGAACATAGAATTCAAATAGAAGAGGAATTGGAATTTGAATATAGAATTCAAATAAAAGCGAGATTAGAATTTGAATCAAGAAATTCAAATAGAGTTAAAATGGAGTTGGATTCATTTTAACGAAGTTTAAAAGTTTATATATATATAAATATAATTAAAACGAACTCGCCGCAGCGCTGCAGTTCGTAAATTGGCGACTCGAACTTCAATTGAGTATACAGGACTCAATTGAAGTCGGAATTCTTTGAAACAAGAATCGTCAGGACCGGTTGAATAATAGTTTTCTAATGGAAGAGAAAAATCTGGATTTCGTCGAATAGATTTTGAGTTATGTCAAAATCAAAATTTTAAAAGTGCAGCGCCAGAAACCATTAAAACCATAATGGATTTTATATAATAGATATAGGGATTTTTAAGCAAATAAAAATCCGAATTTCCATTTCAAAACCTGGTCTTGGGTTAGAACATAAAGGTGAACTCAAGTGAAGTAAGAAAAGTGATTTTTGGAACAATAATCATATTTTTGATTATTGAATAGAATTAACTAAGTCAAAGAAGAATTCGTTAATCGAGTGGTGAATTGAAGTCGAACTTTGAAAATTGAATTTTTGAATTGTAAACATATATTTGAAACCAAATATAGAACTTAAATTAAAATTTGAATTCAATTAGTTGAGAAGTAAGTTGAAATATATTTGAAACGTGTTATATTCATATATACAAGCGAAATGGGCAAAGAGTTAGTTAAAGAGTTACTTTAACGAACTGAGTCAAAATAAGTGTATGAAGTTGAAATGAATTGTACAGGTATAGATATACCGGAGACAGTTATGGGAAAGTGATGAAGGTATATAATTAGTGTGCTCGACAATAAGGTACATGTTTAATTCATATATGAGATTTTATGCGCCGTATCGGCAAGCCGCTTGGCTTTTTCTTTTTCTCTTTGAGATGAGAAGTTACCGGGAAGCTATTTGAAATTTCCCGATGCTCCCGATACAGGGGAGGTTATGGTGAATTTTTCCGAAAATTTAAGGAGTTAGAATATTTTTAAGAAAATTCGATAACTAGAAATCCATATATCGATATATATAGAGAATTAGATAATGAAACAAATTTAAATAGGATATTTGAAACAAGAAGGAAAACTATAACTTAGATTTGTTAAAAATAACAAGGGAAATGTATACGTGTTTTAAAAATAGATAATTGGTTTGTATAGTATTGATTATTCGAGTAAGTAGTCTTGTCTCTTTTGACGTTATGAATGTTATTCGGTCAAGGTCTGAGAGGTAATTATACCCCAACTTGATTGGGTTCATTAACAACCGATAAATAGAAAAACTCAGTCTCGAAGATCAACATTTAAAGAGATTTAGTTGAATGTATATATTTGGGTTGTCGTAACGATGTTTTACACAACATCCGTTTTAACCCAAATAAATGTAAACTTGGAAATAAAATAACAAATGTTTTCTAAGTATAGAACTAAATGAGTTCGTGGAAGAGATAAGTGATTGGAATGTTTTCCAATAAAAATCGAAAATATTTTCTAACCATAGAAAATGAAAGGAGGCGATACTTGTAAATATTTGGTTAACAAATATTGATAAGGAAATGGAGAAGAGATTTGATTAATGAAATATTAATTAAAGAGCCCAGTGATTTGTTTGATATGTTTGGATGAACACTTGTTTTTATTCGATAGTTAAATCACAGACTATCAAAGTTTTTGACCATCGTTATCAATATGGAGAGACCGGTTGGATTATTATCCGAAGAACCACTCCGTATCGGCATAAGCGTTGCAAACCAAGTATTCTGAATATATTGAAGACGGAGTAAAGTGCAAGGACTCTTTCTATTAAATAGAAATAGTGCCTTCGGTTTCGTTCAATCCTAGAACGAACGTAAATGGACGAATGTCTGACAGAGTATTTCCAATGATCAAATGGGTTGGTCTGTATAAATATATATGGTTGCAACGGATTTATTCCCTTAGCATAACATCCAGAATATTTGTGCAAACTCAACTAGTGATTAACGGATCTGACAATGTGGCATTCAAAGTGATTGTGCTATCAATGAATGGTAAGTATTCGTAGCCTCAGGCCTCAACAACCGGGAAAGGACAAAAATCGGGCAGGCAGCATGGCTATGTGGGTCGCACCCATTAGGATGTATAATCACCTATCTAGAGGTTCATTTAATTTCTTATTCTATTCGATGTTGTCCCAGTCGGGAGGCGGTTGCTGATCCCAACCGTTGGTGATATACATTCGATACACTCAAGCGAAATGAGTGGTCGGTCATGTATGGGCCGGGTTACAAGATGTTCTTGTTGAACCCAGTGTATTCCTCTCTAGAGATACACTAGCGGAAGGTGGTTCCATACCTTGTCATGTTGGAAATCCAATCTCCAATAAGCGCCATGCGGTTTTTGATTTTATACTATATATGTGGAGCGTGAGATGCAAGCGTTCTGCTATTTGGTTATTTACTTGTTGTAAACATTATTATAATATCACTGGATTTTCGTATCAAAGTGTTTTGGGTTATAGTAAGGTAAAAACCGTCCATGTTTATGTGTGGGCTGGTCTTACTATTATCTTTTCTTTTGAAAGGATTTTAAAGGTTAAACCAATGATTTGAGTTTACACACACCAGTCCCATGACTGACCCAGAGTTTATTTTGTTTTGTTTTCCCTAAACTCTTGGGTGCCCAAATTTGTACGGGTAGTCAAGTATTCGGGATTTCACAGATTCAATTGGAGGAGCTGGAAGCAGAAGGCTTCACCAGTTAGCTGTAGATTATCGTATTTCCGTTGTGTACTATGTTGTATCTGGAAACAGGTGTTTATAACTGTTCCAGAAATGACTGTTGTGCTCTGATGATGGTATGTATATAAAGTTACTGATTTGTATTTCAAAAGTTATATTATATAATATATTTTATTCGTTCCGCTGTGAGTTTGTGATCTTCGTTTTCTTCTATTCTAATATTTCTTTCTTTTTATTTCTCATCCTCTAACTTCTTTCTAAAAATGATTTGTATTTCTGTGCAATTTGGGTTGGACGTGTGGTGTTTTTAGTCAACTCAGATAGCACGGATTTGCGGGTCGTTACAGTTGGTATCAGAGCTTAGGTTGAGCGAATACCTAGGCTTTGGTGGAAATGTGCTCATTAGAGATAGGGTCAGCAGTGCCCTAGAATGAGTTGAGTGTATGTATATACGAGAGAGCGTATTTGTTAATTGATTAAAACAATCGTTTTATATTGTGTTGGCTAGTCTGTTGAGTGGTTTATGAATTCTGATCGAATAGTGGGATGCCACAAAGTCGATAGGAATTTCTAAGCACTTGAACAGAAGATTGAACACGATATTGTTTTAAAGTGGGTGAATGAAATAATTTTATCCAAAATTCTATTTTGATAGGAAAGGAATAATTTTCTGAAATTATTATATATGGATGTGTTGGGTGTTATTATAATCCGTTAAGATTATAAAATTGGAATGGTTATGGATGACCAAATATAACTTGTATATGAATGAAATATACAAATGAGATGAATTAAAATTGAATTCAAACCAGAATTTGAATTTAAATCCTGGGAAGTTTGAAAATATTTTCTAAAAAAGTAAATTAAAATAATATAGCTTTGTTTTGTAAAGGATTTGAATAAATACCATTTTTGAATGGATTTTAGAAATAATAAAGCACTGAACTCACTCCAGTGGCTGGAAAATAATTCTGATGATGATTGCAACATCATCAGTGTTCATTTTCGAGTTTCTAAGTGATGAATTGCTACCTTAGAAAAGTTCTTGGTCGAAATTTGTTTTGAAAGAAAACAAGTGGTTTGAAAATTCAAATGTTTTGAATTTGAAATGGGATTGAATAAATATGTATATATTTATGTGATTTCAGACGGATTTGAAAACCCAGGAATTTGAATTCTGAAGTTTAAATTTAACTTAAGCAAGTTAAATGGATCGAGGTAAATAAATTAATGAAATTCAATTTGAATAAGATTAAATGGGATCTGAATTGGGTGTAAATCATTTAGATTAGGTGTGTGAAAACCAAAAGTTTTGGTTGGAGCTAATTTGTTGAAATATGAAGAGGTGAGTTTCAACATAAAGGAGTTTTGAAAAGTTAATGAGTTTATAGTATTTTTCCTACCTTAGCAATTTCGGGGATGAAATTATTTTAAGGGGGGAAAAATGTAACGACCCGGATTTTTGAACAGTTGTTTTAAATATTTAATATGGTTTTAAATATTATGATTGATAATTTAAATCGATATATGATTTTATTTTGAATATACATAAATATTTATTTAATCTGAAATAATTATAATAATATGAGAATCTGAATTTGATTGAATTCAAAAGTTAAACTGGAGTCAAAATGATTTATATGAATTTTATTTGAATTTAAAACAAAATTTAATCCAGAATTTTCAAACTGAATCAAAACAATCCTGATGACCGGTATAAATTCAATTTCAATATATATTCTATTTGAATATAGATATGGACGATAATAATAATTTATTAGCAAGGAATTAAATTGTTTTGAATTTAATTTATATCGGTTTAAATTAATATCTCCTCCATATGATCGAATTGAGTTTCGATACATGTCCCAGTATATTCAGAATAGCGGTTTTACCCTGGGATGGTCAGTCGTTCTATTCAAAAGGAGTTCGCGATCACCAGATAACTAAAATTAAATAAACACTGTACTAGTTAATACCTGCCTTAATAAACCTTGTACCTATTAGAATCTACCCGTGGTAAATCCTACCTAAGAAGACACCAACCTCTGATAATCATTTCCCAGTAAACACCTACGTTTGCTTCCTTCGCAGTGAAGTGTTCATCACTTATAAAAATCGCAACTCCCCTTTCCTTTCTTTACTCTAATTTTTCTGCTGTAAACAAAATAAATGAAGACCGACTCCCTCAATTCAAAATCAACTTAAAATCTTCAATGTTTTCCTCGTTCATTACCGTCTGAAGGTATTGAAATCGCGGTTTCCCCAATTTCTTCCTCCTGAAAACTGAAATCGAAACTCAAAAGTTCAGTAACCCAATAATGGCCACTGTCCCTCTATTAATAACCAAACCCACTCATTCGAATGGAATTGTAATGACCCGGACTCTTAGGGGTTAATTTTAAAAATATTTAATATGGATTTAAATATTGAGTTAAGTAAATAAATCAATTTTTATAGGGAGTTATCGATTTAAAAATCAATTTTGATTTAATATTGAAAATATTAAATTATCTGAATAAGAAAATGGATTTAGTTGAATTCAAATTTTAATTTGAATTGAAAACAGTTCAAATAATTAATATGAAATTTTAACGGTAATAATATTTGAATATTATCGAGGAGAATAAATAGTTTGAAATTTAAATTATATCAATTTAAATTTATATCTTTCATAGATGATCGAATTAGACTTCGTGACCTATTCCAGTGTGTCCGGAATAATGGGTAAACCCTAAAAGCGACAGTTGTTAGGTTCAGAAGGGAGTTTAGCGTGATGGGTTATTTTTATTTGAATTATATTGGTTCAAATTATAATTATAAATAATATAAATATATACTGATGCTTTTCCTTGGTCCTAGAAGGAAACAACAAAGCCTAAAAACAAAAGGATTAAAATTGGCCAAGCAATCCATTTTCAAACCACACCTTCGTTGTTAAAAACACAAGCACCCGTTTCCATTTCTCAGAAAATTCGAATCAAAAGGAAAACATAAAAAAAATGGAAATCGAGTTCTTCTTCCTTCTAAATCAAATCAGAAATTCCTTTGGCTTCAGCAGAAATCGAAAGCCCGTTTCCTTTCCTCTTAAATCATTTCATCTGAACGAAAGCCTCAGTTTTCCCCAATTCGTAGAAATCGAAATCAAATACTCGGCAGAAGTTCGAAAATTCGAAATTCGTTTATCCCCTTTTCTCGTGAGCATCCATTCTGTACAATCGATTCAGGGAGCGACGTTTTTGTGGAGAGGTCGACTTTCGTACATCGGGATTTGGAGCATGGCGCGTTGACTTGGTTGGGGTCGTGGTAGTATGGAGCGCCTGTGGGTGAACTAAGGGGTGGCGATGGTCTCTAAGGCGTCGCAAGGGTTCCTGTAGCTCACGACAGCTACAGGTCATGACAGGGAGAGGGAAAAAGGGGCGAGCTAAGTTGTGAAGTGGAGTTCGACTCAGTAGAGAAGGAAGGGGGAAAAGTTCGTATCGTTCTTCCTAGGCTCCAGGTCAGGTTGCGATACAAGAAATTGAGGAAGTACTCGGATATGGTGCATGGGTTTGCTGCATTCAAGAAGGAGCAGAAGTGATGCACAACAAGTGTTTGTGGAAATGCTTCAGTAGAGGTTGAAGTCAGTTATAGGCTGATTGCAGTGGTAGCTCGCCTCAAAATTGGTTGAGAGCGAGATTCCTCAAATGGAGAAGATCAGTTAGGGGATCGATTCATGAATTTTATCTTGGTTTTTAAGGTAATCAAATTTACATTTAAATTTAGTTAATAACGATTAATTTTAATAGAAGTATAACTCGCATATTTAAATTTTTATATGAATAGAATCTGGAGTTCAACAGCTGGAAGTGAGGAACCAGATTTTGATTTCTTTGGCAGATTTTGGTTATAAGGAGGATTAAGGTAAAATGTTAAGTTCATTTAATTAATTAGAAATGTTAAATTTGCAATACATATAATATATATATAGTTATATCGGCTAAGGAAATTTATTTAAGTGGTTTAAATAAATTATGCAAATTTATAAATAAAGATTTAATTAATTGTAGGGGCAAATAAAGTTATTCGAGAAATTTTCAGTTGATTCATAGCTACAACGACATGGCATCTAAATCAGATATTCAGCACAAATAAAGTTCATAGGTGAGTAAATCTCACTCACCTGTTTGTTTAGAATTATTTTTACATCGTTAAAAATAATTGTTGTTGCTTGTTTGAATGTTGTTTAGTCTGATTATTTTAAAATATATATTAGTTATTTAGGGCTATTATATATATATTGGGTTGATGATTGGTTGGATTCCCGCAGTTTCATTAGCGGATGCCCGCGGTACCATAGCGGATGATTACCCTATACGCCCCACGCTATGATTAGTGGATGACCTTCTATACCGCGATATCCTGCCTCGAAGCAGGATAGGTATTATTTATGTGCTAACGTCTGTGGATGCAGGAAAACAGGTTGGAGGAATCCAACTGGATTCCTCAAAAATATATTATCTGTTGTTTGTTTGATTTCATATATATTCATATATGATGTGTTAAAAATCAAATGATTGAAAATTGGTTGATTTGATTATTTAAAATATCAATGAGGCTTGAATATAAATTTATAAAAATATCGAAAAGGGTATTTGATATTTAAAAAGGGAATTCTATTTTTATAAATAGAATTTGAATTTTTAATAAAACTATAGAAAATATTAACTTGTTTTGAAGGTATATAAAACAAGTGATCGAATTTATAAACTTTGTTTATAAATGGAAGGTGGGTTTTGAATCGAATTTATAAACTTTGTTTATAAATGAAAATATGGGATTTGAATCAAATTTATAAACGTTGTTTATAAATGAAAATATGAGATTTGAATCGAATTTATAAACTTAGTTTATAAATGAAAATATGGGATTTGAATCGAATTTATAAACGTTGTTTATAAATGAAAATATGAGATTCGAATCGAATTTATAAACTTAGTTTATAAATGAAAATATGGGATTTGAATCGAATTTGAATCGAATTTATAAACGTTGTTTATAAATGAAATATGGGATTTGAATTGAATTTATAAACATTGTTTATAAATGGAAAGGTGGGATTTGAATTGAAGTTATAAACGTTGTTTATAAATAATGCAGAGAATTCAAATGGACTTTGAATATAAGGAATTGAAATAGAATTTGAATAATAGAATTCAAATGGAGTTTAACTATAGAATTTGAATATAGTATTTCAAATGGAATTTGAATATAGAAATTCAAATGGGATTTATAATCAATAGATTTGGATAAATAGAAGTGGATTAGACTAAGAAGTTAATTAACAGATTTAATTAACAAATTTAGTTAAAACGATTGGTATAGTTAAAATAGATTGGACTGGTATAGACATACAGGAGACAGGTATGGAATAAAGTATAGAAGTCAAATAAATAGAATGCCCGACAAAAAGGTACGTATTTAATTCATATATGAGATTTTATGCGCCGTATCGGCAAGCCGCTTGGCCTTTTCTTTTTCTTTTTGAGATAAGAAGGACCGGGAAAGCTATTTGAAATTTCCCGATGCTCCCGGTACAAAGGAGGTTATGGCGAATTTTTCCTGGAATTTAAGGAGATAGAATATTTTTAAGATAATTTGATAGTTAGAAATCAACGTATCGATATACATAGAAGTCGATAAGGAAACGAACTTAGAAATAGAATAGTATAATTAAAAAGGGAAGTATAAGAATAAAATCTCGTAGGAATAGAAAGAGAAAATGTATATGTGTTTAAAAGTGAATCAGTAGTTGTATGGTATTGATTATTCGAGTAAGTAGTCTTGTCTGTTTTGACGTTAAATGTTATTCAGTCAAGGTCTGAGAGGTAATTATACCCCAACTTGGTTGATTTCATGATATACCGATAAGTAGCAAGATTCAGGCTCGAAGATCAATGTGGAATAAGAATTAGTTAAATACTATATTTGGGTTGTCGTAACGATGTTTTACACAACATCTGTTTTAACCCAAATATGTGCAAAGCTTGGAAATAGAATAATGAATATTTCCTAGTATAGAAAATAAAAGAAGGCGATATATGGAAATGTTTTCCAAATAACGTATACGGCCAATATGGTTATTGAAAATATTTGGTTAACAAATATTGATAAAGAAATAGAGAAGAGATTTAATTAATGGAATATTAATTAAAGGTTCAGTGATTGTTGGATGTTTGGATGAACACTTGTTTTATTCGATAGTTAAATCATCGACTATCGAAACACTTGTTTTTATTCGATAGTTAAATCACAGACTATCGAAGTTTTGACCATCGTTGTCAATATGGGGAGACCGGTTGGATTATTATCCGAAGAACCACTCCATATCGGCAGTAGCGTACGAATCAGATTATATAAAGATAATCGAAGACGGAGTAGAGTGCAAGGAATTTTTCTATTAATAGAAATAGTGCCTTCAGTTCATTCTGTTCCTGGGTGACTTGTATGGATGAATGTCTGACAGAGTATTTCCAGAAAGGTCACGTACATTGATTTCTCCAACCGTACCAAGAGTGAAAGCGGAGAAGGAAACTTCTTTTAGCTAACACATAATGTATTGTTGTAGACGTCAATCGGTGTTTTGATGGATTTGACGATGTGGCATTCAAAGTGAATCTGGTATGATGATAAAGCGTAGCTTCTAGCCTCATCATCCGGTAAATGACAGAAATCGGGCAGGCAACATGGCTAAGTCGGTCGCACCGAAGTAGGGTGTATAATCACCTGATCTAGAGTTTCATTTACTTCTAAAAATCTATTGTTGATGCTGTCCCATTCGGGAAACGGTTGCTGATCCCAACTGTTGGTGATATACATTCGATACACTCAAGCGAAATGAGTGGTCGGTCATGTGTGGCCGGGTTGCAAGATGTTCTTGTTGAACCCAGTGTATTCCTCTCTAGAGGTACATTAGCGAAAGGTGGTTCCATACCTTGTCATAGTTGGAAATCCATTACCTAATACGTGCTTGCGGTTTTGATTGTATACTATATATGTAGAACGTGAGATGAAAGCGTTTCTGCTAGATGATTATATATATACTGTGGTTGATAGACATTATTATAATATCAAAAGGTTTTAGATATAAAGATATTTTGGATTCTCATAAGGGAAAAACCCTTTCCGTTATGCGGCATGGTCTTATGAGATATCGTTTACTTGTTCGAACTGTTTTTAAACTGTTTTACTCATACCAGTCCCATGACTGACCCGGAGTTTACTTTGTTGTTTTCCCTAAACTCTTAGGTGCCTAAATTTGTACGGGCAGTCAAGTAGTCGGGAATTTACAGATATACTGGAAGAGCTTGGAGCAGGAGGCTTCAGGATCATATAGCTATAGTTATTTCCGCTGTGTTGTAAGTGATGTACTTTGATATTGATGTATATTCAAGTACAGATATATATTTCAAGTTATGTTATATATATTATATGTTATTCATTCCGATGTGAGATTCGTGTTACTCTGATGTTGTGTTCTTCTTCTTCTTCTATTCTAAGTTTCTATCTTATCTTTCCTTACCCTCTAATTTCTTTCACTAAATTACCAGAATTTTTCGATGTTTTGGTTATCGACATCGAGCTTATGACGATAACCAAAGTCGCTAAAAATCCGAGTCGTTACAGTTGGTATCAGAGCCAGGTTGAGCGAATACCTAGGCTTGTGTGTCATGTGCTCATTAGAGATAGGATCAGTAGTATCCTTGAATGAGTTGAGTGTATATATATATGAGAGAGCGTATTTGTTATTTGATATAAAAACCGTTTTATATTGTGTTGACTAGTCTGTTGAGTGGATTATAAATTTTGGTCGAATCGTGGGACGCCACGATGTCGATAGGAGTTTATAAACACTTGAACAGGAGATTGGACACGATATTGTTTTTAAATAGTTAAGTTGATTGTTAGGATTATAATCAAATTAGATTATAAAACAGAAATAGATATATAACCAATAGAATTTGTATATGAAATCAAATATACAAATGTGATAAATTGAAATTGAATTCCAACCAGAATTCAGAATTTAAAATCCTGGGAGTTTGGAAAATATTTTTCTAAATGGATTTTGAAAGAAATATAGCACTGAACTCATTCAGTAGCTGGGAAATAATTCTGATGATGATCGCAACCTCATCAGTGTTCATTTTCGAGTTTCTAAGTGATGAATTGCTGCCTTAGAAAAGTTTTGATGGAAATTTGTTTGAAAGAAACAAGCTGTTCGAAAATTCAAATGTTTTGAATTTGAGATAGATATAAATATATGTATATATTCATATAACTTCAAAAGGAATTTGGAAATGGGAATTGGAATATAGATTTCAAATAGAAGTAAAATAAAGGAATTTGAATATATATATATATATATATAATTCAAATAGAAGTGAAATAGAATTTGAATTCAAAGGAATTCAAATGAGTTTGAATAAAGAAAATTCAAATAGAAATTGTATAAGGAAAATTGAAATGGGATTTGCATTCAAATGGATTTGAATAAAGAAAAGTCAAATAGAGATTTGAATATTAGAATTCAAATGGAATTTGGTTAAATAGAATTTCAAAGAGAATATAAAGTGGAGGTTGAATATTAGAATTCAAAGGAAATATAAAGTTTGAAATAGAATTTGAATTCAAAGGAATTTAAATAGAAATGGAATTCAAAGGATTTCAAATTTGAAATTGAACAAAGGAATTTAAATAGAAATTGAATTCAAAGGATTTCAAATGGAATTTGAATAAGGGATTTGAAATAGGTTTTGAATAAAGGATTTCAAATAGAAATTGAAAATAAGAAATTCAAATAGAATTTGAAGATAAGGAATTGAAATAGGAATTTGAATAGAAGAAATTCAAATAGAAATTGAATAGAAGGAAATTCAAATTTAGAGTTTGAATAAAGAGATTCAAATGGAATTTGAATATTGTAAATATATAGGATTCGAATATTAGAAGTGAAATAGATCGGGAATATTATGTGAAATGGATTTGATATATATTAAAAATATATCAGAATGGAGTTGAATTTACTATAAACAAAGTTAAACGTTTATATTTATAAATATAATTAAAACGAGCTCGTCGTAGCGTGGTAGTTCGTAAATTGGCGATTCGAACTTCAATCGAGTATACAGGACTCAAATTAAGTTGGAATTCTTTGAAACAAGAATCGTCGAGACCGGTTGAACAATAGTTTCTAATGAAAGAGAAAAATCTGAATTTCGTCGTATAGATTTTGAGTTATGTCAAAATCAAATTTTTAGAAAAGCAGCGCCAGAACCATTATAAAACCATAATGGTTTAATTAAAAAAGATAAAAGGATTTTTAGGAAATAAAATCCGAATTGGCATTAGAAAAATCCAGACTGGGGATATAAAATAAATATGAACTCTAGTGAAGTAAGTGAAATGATTTTAAGACAAAAATCATATTTTAAATGGTTAAATAGAATTAACTAAATTGGAGGATAATTAGTTAAAGGAAATTTGAATCAAAATTGGGTTTTTGGATAAGTGAAAGAGATTGAGAATTTATATTCGAAATCGAATATATAACTCGAGTTGAAAATATAATTAGATTAGTTTATAATTAAGTTGACATATATTTGAACAAGTTATATTCAAATAAAAGGGTGAAATAGGCAAAATGGTTAATTATCAACTAGTTAATGGAAATTTGAATGATTGAAATTAAATTTAACTTAAGTAAGTTAAATGGATCGAAATGAATAAATTGAGTAAAATCAATGTGAATGAAATATGAATTGGGAATGAAAAAGGAAATATATTTGTAAAACAAATAAAGTTATGTGCAAACAAATAGAAGGGAATATTTGTAAAACATTTACCAATAGATTCAATGGAAATATTTATTTATAGTAAATAAATTGAATGTTATAAATGAGATATTTATTTGTTAAATAAATAGAATTTAATCAAAGGAATATTCAGAAGATGAATAGAAAATGGAAACCTGTTTTTAACAGATAAATAGAAAAGATTAATTTATAAATAACAGCTTATAAATTAAATTAAATATTTATCATTCGACAAATGGAATATATAAGTCTGAACTTATATAGAGAAGAGATATTGGTTTTTAACACCGATAGTTTTAAATAGAAGGGCTACGCAACACTTGTCTAAGTGAAGTAACGTTATTAAAGAGAACATTTATAAAGTGAAGAATCGTTACAAAAAGTAAATCTTTATAAATGAATAAAAGTTAATAGGAGTTATTCGAATAAGGGAAGTCGATTAGAGTTAGAGTAAATCGATTAGAGCAAGAATTAACCAGTTAGAGTTAATCAGTTAGGGTTAATCCGTAGAGTTAATTGAATATTTGTTATTCAATTAGAATTTATCGAATATTTGTTATTCAAATAAAGAGTTAACCAGATAAAGTTAATTGAACATAATTAATCGAATTAGAATTTAATTGAATGTTAGTTATTCAATCAAAGTTGATCGAATATAGTTATTGAGATAGAGTTGGTCAAACATAGTTACTCAGGATAAGTGCCATTTCGTACGACTGCTAGCGTAATTCGCAGGGTTGCAGATAGCCTAGGGCGGTCGGATGTTTCCTGGGGGAATCAGGCGTAAGCATTGTGATCGCTGCGATCTAGAGTCAAGCGAACGGAGTTAAATCAAATATTAGTCTATTCGAATAGAACTAAAGAAGTTATCGAATATAGTTTATTCGAAAGGAATTATCGAATTTGGTTATTCGAAAGAAGTTATCGAATATAGTTTATTCGAAAGGAATTATCGAATTTGTTTATTCGGAAGGAGTTATCGATTATAGTTTAATCGAAAAGAGTTATCGATTAGTTTAATCGAAATGAGTTATAGAATATGGGTTATTCGAAGGAGTTATCGAATTTAGTTATTCGATGGAGTTAATCGAAAAGAGTTAAATCCAGTAGAGTTAATTGAATAGAGTAAATCGAATATACTTTATTCGAAGAAAGGTTTTCGAATCTAGTTATTCGAAAGAGAGATTATCGAATATAGTTATTCGAAGGGAGGAGTTATCGAATATGGATTTATTCGAAAGAGAGTTACGTAAGGAAGTTTGAAATGTTGAATATCAACATAAATAAGTTCTGAAAGGTTAATGGGTTTGTCGCACTTTTTCTACCTTAGCAATTTCGAGGACGAAATTATTTTAAGTGGGGAAGATTGTAATGACCCGGACTCTTAGGGGTTAATTTTAAAAATATTTAATATGGATTTAAATATTGAGTTAAGTAAATAAATCAATTTTTATAGGGAGTTATCGATTTAAAAATCAATTTTGATTTAATATTGAAAATATTAAATTATCTGAATAAGAAAATGGATTTAGTTGAATTCAAATTTTAATTTGAATTGAAAACAGTTCAAATAATTAATATGAAATTTTAACGGTAATAATATTTGAATATTATCGAGGAGAATAAATAGTTTGAAATTTAAATTATATCAATTTAAATTTATATCTTTCATAGATGATCGAATTAGACTTCGTGACCTATCCCAGTGTGTCCGGAATAATGGGTAAACCCTAAAAGCGACAGTTGTTGGGTTCAGAAGGGAGTTTAGCGTGACGGGTTATTTTTATTTGAATTATATTGGTTCAAATTATAATTATAAATAATATAAATATATACTGATCCTTTTCCTTGGTCCTAGAAGGAAACAACAAAGCCTAAAAACAAAAGGATTAAAATTGGCCAAGCAATCCATTTTCAAACCACACCTTCGTTGTTAAAAACACAAGCACCCGTTTCCATTTCTCAGAAAATTCAAATCAAAAGGAAAACATAAAAAAAATGGAAATCGAGTTCTTCTTCCTTCTAAATCAAATCAGAAATTCCTTTGGCTTCAGCAGAAATCGAAAGCCCGTTTCCTTTCCTCTTAAATCATTTCACCCGAACAAAAGCCTCAGTTTTCCCCAATTCGTAGAAATCGAAATCAAATACTCGGCAGAAGTTCGAAATTTCGAAATTCGTTTATCCCCTTTTCTCGTGAGCATCCATTCTGTACAATCGATTCAGGGAGCGACGTTTCTGTGGAGAGGTCGACTTTCGTACATCGGGATTTGGAGCATGGCGCGTTGACTTGGTTGGGGTCGTGGTAGTATGGAGCGCCTGTGGGTGAACTAAGGGGTGGCGATGGTCTCTAAGGCGTCGCAAGGGTTACTGTAGCTCACGACAGCTACAGGTCATGACAGGGAGAGGGAAAAAGGGGCGAGCTAAGTTGTGAAGTGGAGTTCGACTCAGTAGAGAAGGAAGGGGGAAAAGTTCGTATCGTTCTTCCTAGGCTCCAGGTCAGGTTGCGATACAAGAAATTGAGGAAGTACTCGGATATGGTGCGTGGGTTTGCTGCATTCAAGAAGGAGCAGAAGTGATGCACAACAAGTGTTTGTGGAAATGCTTCAGTAGAGGTTGAAGTCAGTTATAGGCTGATTGCAGTGGTAACTCGCCTCAAAATTGGTTGAGAGCGAGATTCCTCAAATGGAGAAGATCAGTTAGGGGATCGATTCATGAATTTTATCTTGGTTTTTAAGGTAATCAAATTTACATTTAAATTTAGTTAATAACGATTAATTTTAATAGAAGTATAACTCGCATATTTAAATTTTTATATGAATAGAATCTGGAGTTCAACAGCTGGAAGTGAGGAACCAGATTTTGATTTCTTTGGCAGATTTTGGTTATAAGGAGGATTAAGGTAAAATGTTAAGTTCATTTAATTAATTAGAAATGTTAAATTTGCAATACATATAATATATATATATATATAGTTATATCGGCTAAGGAAATTTATTTAAGTGGTTTAAATAAATTATGCAAATTTATAAATAAAGATTTAATTAATTGTAGGGGAAAATAAAGTTATTCGAGAAATTTCGAGTTGATTCATAGCTACAACGACATGGCATCTAAATCAGATATTCAGCACAAATAAAGTTCATAGGTGAGTAAATCTCACTCACCTATTTGTTTAGAATTATTTTTACATCGTTAAAAATAATTGTTGTTGCTTGTTTGAATGTTGTTTAGTCTGATTATTTTAAAATATATATTAGTTATTTAGGGCTATTATATATATATTGGGTTGATGATTGGTTGGATTCCCGCAGTTTCATTAGCGGATGCCCGCGGTACCATAGCGGATGATTACCCTATACGCCCCACGCTATGATTAGTGGATGACCTTCTATACCGCGATATCCTGCCTCGAAGCAGGATAGGTATTATTTATGTCCTAACGTCTGTGGATGCAGGAAAACAGTTTGGAGGAATCCAACTGGATTCCTCAAAAATATATTATCTGTTGTTTGTTTGATTTCATATATATTCATATATGATGTGTTAAAAATCAAATGATTGAAAATTGGTTGATTTGATTATTTAAAATATCAATGAGGCTTGAATATAAATTTATAAAAATATCTAAAAGGGTATTTGATATTTAAAAAGGGAATTCTATTTTTATAAATAGAATTTGAATTTTTAATAAAACTATAGAAAATATTAACTTGTTTTGAAGGTATATAAAACAAGTGATCGAATTTATAAACTTTGTTTATAAATGGAAGGTGGGTTTTGAATCGAATTTATAAACTTTGTTTATAAATGAAAATATGGGATTTGAATCGAATTTATAAACGTTGTTTATAAATGAAAATATGAGATTTGAATCGAATTTATAAACTTAGTTTATAAATGAAAATATGGGATTTGAATCGAATTTATAAACGTTGTTTATAAATGAAAATATGAGATTTGAATCGAATTTATAAACTTAGTTTATAAATGAAAATATGGGATTTGAATCGAATTTATAAACGTTGTTTATAAATGAAAATATGAGATTTGAATCGAATTTATAAACGTTGTTTATAAATGAAATATGGGATTTGAATTGAATTTATAAACATTGTTTATAAATGGAAAGGTGGGATTTGAATTGAAGTTATAAACGTTGTTTATAAATAATGCAGAGAATTCAAATGGACTTTGAATATAAGGAATTGAAATAGAATTTGAATAATAGAATTCAAATGGAGTTTAACTATAGAATTTGAATATAGTATTTCAAATGGAATTTGAATATAGAAATTCAAATGGGATTTATAATCAATAGATTTGGATAAATAGAAGTGGATTAGACTAAGAAGTTAATTAACGGATTTAATTAACAAATTTAGTTAAAACGATTGGTATAGTTAAAATAGATTGGACAGGTATAGACATACAGGAGACAGGTATGGAATAAAGTATAGAAGTGAAATAAATAGAATGCCCGACAAAAAGGTACGTATTTAATTCATATATGAGATTTTATGCGCCGTATCGGCAAGCCGCTTGGCTTTTTCTTTTTCTTTTTGAGATAAGAAGGACCGGGAAAGCTATTTGAAATTTCCCGATGCTCCCGGTACAAAGGAGGTTATGGCGAATTTTTCCTAGAATTTAAGGAGATAGAATATTTTTAAGATAATTTGATAGTTAGAAATCAACGTATCGATATACATAGAAGTCGATAAGGAAACGAACTTAGAAATAGAATAGTATAATTAAAAAGGGAAGTATAAGAATAAAATCTCGTAGGAATAGAAAGAGAAAATGTATATGTGTTTAAAAGTGAATCAGTAGTTGTATGGTATTGATTATTCGAGTAAGTAGTCTTGTCTGTTTTGACGTTAAATGTTATTCAGTCAAGGTCTGAGAGGTAATTATACCCCAACTTGGTTGATTTCATGATATACCGATAAGTAGCAAGATTCAGGCTCGAAGATCAATGTGGAATAAGAATTAGTTAAATACTGTATTTGGGTTGTCGTAACGATGTTTTACACAACATCTGTTTTAACCCAAATATGTGCAAAGCTTGGAAATAGAATAATGAATATTTCCTAGTATAGAAAATAAAAGAAGGCGATATATGGAAATGTTTTCCAAATAACGTATAAGGCCAATATGGTTATTGAAAATATTTGGTTAACAAATATTGATAAAGAAATAGAGAAGAGATTTAATTAATGGGATATTAATTAAAGGTTCAGTGATTGTTGGATGTTTGGATGAACACTTATTTTATTCGATAGTTAAATCATCGACTATCGAAACACTTGTTTTTATTCGATAGTTAAATCACAGACTATCGAAGTTTTGACCATCGTTGTCAATATGGGGAGACCGGTTGGATTATTATCCGAAGAATCACTCCATATCGGCAGTAGCGTACGAATCAGATTATATAAAGATAATCGAAGACGGAGTAGAGTGCAAGGACTTTTTCTATTAATAGAAATAGTGCCTTCAGTTCATTCTGTTCCTGGGTGACTTGTATGATGAATGTCTGACAGAGTATTTCCAGAAAGGTCACGTACATTGATTTCTCCAACCGTACCAAGAGTGAAAGCGGAGAAGGAAACTTCTTTTAGCTAACACATAATGTATTGTTGTAGACGTCAATCGGTGTTTTGATGGATTTGACGATGTGGCATTCAAAGTGAATCTGGTATGATGATAAAGCGTAGCTTCTAGCCTCATCATCCGGTAAATGACAGAAATCGGGCAGGCAACATGGCTAAGTCGGTCGCACCGAAGTAGGGTGTATAATCACCTGATCTAGAGTTTCATTTACTTCTAAAAATCTATTGTTGATGCTGTCCCATTCGGGAAACGGTTGCTGATCCCAACTGTTGGTGATATACATTCGATACACTCAAGCGAAATGAGTGGTCGGTCATGTGTGGCCGGGTTGCAAGATGTTCTTGTTGAACCCAGTGTATTCCTCTCTAGAGGTACATTAGCGAAAGGTGGTTCCATACCTTGTCATAGTTGGAAATCCATTACCCAATACGTGCTTGCGGTTTTGATTGTATACTATATATGTAGAACGTGAGATGAAAGCGTTTCTGCTAGATGATTATATATATACTGTGGTTGATAGACATTATTATAATATCAAAAGGTTTTTTATATAAAGATATTTTGGATTCTCATAAGGGAAAAACCCTTTCCGTTATGCGGCGTGGTCTTATGAGATATCGTTTACTTGTTCGAACTGTTTTTAAACTGTTTTACTCATACCAGTCCCATGACTGACCGGAGTTTACTTTGTTGTTTTCCCTAAACTCTTGGGTGCCTAAATTTGTACGGGCAGTCAAGTAGTCGGGAATTTACAGATATACTGGAAGAGCTTGGAGCAGGAGGCTTCAGGATCATATAGCTATAGTTATTTCCGCTGTGTTGTAAGTGATGTACTTTGATATTGATGTATATTCAAGTACAGATATATATTTCAAGTTATGTTATATATATTATATGTTATTCGTTCCGATGTGAGATTCGTGTTACTCTGATGTTGTGTTCTTCTTCTTCTTCTATTCTAAGTTTCTATCTTATCTTTCCTTACCCTCTAATTTCTTTCACTAAATTACCAGGATTTTTCGATGTTTTGGTTATCGACATCGAGCTTATGCCGATAACCAAAGTCGCTAAAAATCCGGGTCGTTACAGGAATCAAAATCGAAGAGCCGCCTCCGTTGTTTCTTGTATCGCTCAGATCCGAGGATCGCGATGCCTTGAAGGGCGATCTGGTGGAGTTCAAACCAGGGAAGGGTTGCGATGGCATCGACGTTCACGGCAGTTCGAAGTCGCGGTTTGGGGCTTCGACTCCATCGACCTAGGGGTGCAGTAGGAAGCCAGAGAGGTGGGGTTAGGTCAGTATGATAGTCGCGATGGGTTACGAGTGCGATGAAGACCAGGCGATTGATCTGGGTAGTTCACGAGCTAGGGATGGAAACCCGTGTCAACCTGGAGCGGAGATCGATGATCGATGATTACAAAAAATTTATGCTTTCTTGCAACCGAGAACTGGGTGTTGCGGACGTGATTTAAGGAAGGCCTTCGAGCCTGTCAAGCTGCAGATGGCGACAAGGAGATCAAAACATTGGTCAACGGTGAAGTTTTGGGCAAGCAGTAATGGAGAAGATGTCAAGTTTTGCTACAGCAGATTCCAAATCTCGATTAACTGAAAAGTCGTCAAGATTAGTGTGGTGTGGTTTAAGACAGGCCTATAGTGGATGTAGGCTGCGATTTTGAGTGTTCGTCGATGGATCGATTAATTTACAAGGGGAAAGGTGCAAAAATAATTTGTTCGAGTAAATGAGTAGCTGGGATGGTACGGGATTTAATTGGATATTCAACCAATGATAATCACGATGAGTAAATCTCACTCACCTTTTATTTATAATTATTTTTACTTCGTAAAAATAATTGTTGTTGCTTGTTTGGATTTTTCTACTTGTTTTATATATATTAGTTATTTAGGCTATTATATATATATTGGGTTGATTGATTGGTTGGATTCCCGCAGTCTCATTAGCGGATGCCCGCAGTTTCATAGCGGATGATTACCCTATACGCCCCATGCTATGATTAGTGGATGACCTTCTATACCACGATATTCTGCCACGAAACAGAATGGGTATTATTTATGTGCTAACATCTGTGGATGCAGGAAAACAGGTTGGAGGAATCCAACTGGATTCCTCAAAAATATATTATTTGTTTGTTTATTTGTTTGCATATATATTGTTATATATGATGTGCTAGAAAAATAAATAATTGGTTGCTTTGTGTGTTTAAATATCACTGGGCTTAAGTAATGATATTTAAAAATATTATGAAAAAGGATATTTGAAAATTAGAAAGGAAATTCTATTTTTCTAAAATAGAATTGAAATTTGAATTTTGAATAGAAGATTCAAATAGAATTGAATATAGAAATTTGAATATAGAGAATTCAAACAGAATTGAATATATAATTTGAATCGAGAATTCAAACAGAATTTGAAATAGAATTTTGAATATAGAAATTCATAAAGGAATGTGAATAAAGGAATGTGAATAGAGGAATAAAGGAATTTGAATAAATGAATTTGAAATATTGAATTTCAAAGAAGAATTGAATTGAATTTGAAATATAAAATTTCAAAGAAGAATTGAAATAGAAATTGAATAATAGAATTCAAATGGAATTTCAAGTATTGAATTTGAATATGAAATTGAAATAGAAATTCAAGTATTGAATTTGAATATGGAATTGAAATAGAAATTCAAGTATTGAATTTGAATATGGAATAGAAATAGAAATTCAAGTATTGAATTTGAATAAAAAAATAGAAAAGAAAATTCAACTATAGAATTTGAATATAGGAATTTAAATGGGAGTTGAATAAAGAAAATTTAAATATAGAATTTGAATAATAGAAAAGGAAATGGAAATTTGAATTTAGAATTCAAATAGAAAAGGAAATAGAATTTGAACATAGAATTAAATAGGAAAGGAAATAGAATTTGAACATAGAATTCAAATAGAAAAGGAAATAGAATTTGAACATAGAATTCAAATAGAAGAGGAATTGGAATTTGAATATAGAATTCAAATAAAAGCGAGATTAGAATTTGAATCAAGAAATTCAAATAGAGTTAAAATGGAGTTGGATTCATTTTAACGAAGTTTAAAAATTTATATATATATAAATATAATTAAAACGAACTCGCCGCAGCGCTGCAGTTTGTAAATTGGCGACTCGAACTTCAATTGAGTATACAGGACTCAATTGAAGTCGGAATTCTTTGAAACAAGAATCGTCAGGACTGGTTGAATAATAGTTTTCTAATGGAAGAGAAAAATCTGGATTTCATCGAATAGATTTGGAGTTATGTCAAAATCAAAATTTTAAAAGTGCAGCGCCAGAAACCATTAAAACCATAATGGATTTTATATAAAATATAGGGATTTTTAAGCAAATAAAAATCCGAATTTCCATTTAAAAACCTGGTCTTGGGTTAGAACATAAAGGTGAACTCAAGTGAAGTAAGAAAAGTGATTTTTGAAACAATAATCATATTTTTTATTATTGAATAGAATTAACTAAGTCAAAGAAGAATTAGTTAATCGAGTGGTGAATTGAAGTCGAACTTTGAAAATTGAATTTTTGAATTGTAAACATATATTTGTAATCAAATATAGAACTTAAATTAAAATTTGAATTCAATTAGTTGATAAGTAAGTTGAAATATATTTGAAACGTGTTATATTCATTTATACAAGCGAAATGGGCAAAGAGTTAGTTAAAGAGTTACTTTAACGAATTGAGTCAAAACGAGTGTATGAAGTTGAAATGAATTGTACAGGTATAGATATACCGGAGACAGTTATGGGAAAGTGATGAAGGTATATAATTAGTGTGCTCGACAATAAGGTACATGTTTAATTCATATATGAGATTTTATGCGCCGTATCGGCAAGCCGCTTGGCTTTTTCTTTTTCTCTTTGAGATGAGAAGTTACCGGGAAGCTATTTGAAATTTTTCGATGCTCCCGATACAGGGGAGGTTATAGTGAATTTTTCCGAAAATTTAAGGAGTTAGAATATTTTTAAGAAAATTCGATAACTAGAAATCCATATATCGATATATATATAGAGAATTAGATAATGAAACAAATTTAAATAGGATATTTGAAACAAGAAGGAAAACTATAACTTAGATTTGTTAAAAATAACAAGGGAAATGTATACGTGTTTTAAAAATAGATAATTGGTTTGTATAGTATTGATTATTCGAGTAAGTAGTCTTGTCTGTTTTGACGTTATGAATGTTATTCAGTCAAGGTCTGAGAGGTAATTATACCCCAACTTGATTGGGTTCATTAACAACCGATAAATAGCAAAACTCAGTCTCGAAGATCAACGTTTAAAGAGATTTAGTTGAATGTATATATTTGGGTTGTCGTAACGATGTTTTACACAACATCCGTTTTAACCCAAATAAATGTAAACTTGGAAATAAAATAACAAATGTTTTCGAAGTATAGAACTAAATGAGTTCGTGGAAGAGATAAGTGATTAGAATGTTTTCCAATAAAAATCGAAAATATTTTCTAACTATAGAAAATAAAAGGAGGCGATACTTGTAAATATTTGGTTAACAAATATTGATAAGGAAATGGAGAAGAGATTTAATTAATGAAATATTAATTAAAGAGCCTAGTGATTTGTTTGATATGTTTGGATGAACACTTGTTTTTATTCGATAGTTAAATCACAGACTATCGAAGTTTTTGACCATCGTTGTCAATATGGAGAGACCGGTTGGATTATTATCCGAAGAACCACTCCGTATCGGCATAAGCGTTGCGAATCAAGTATGCTGAATATATTGAAGACGGAGTAAAGTGCAAGGACTCTTTCTATTAAATAGAAATAGTGCCTTCGGTTTCGTTCAATCCCAGAACGAACGTAAATAGACGAATGTCTGACAGAGTATTTCCAATGATCAAATGGGTTGGTCTGTATAAATATATATGGTTGCAACGGATTTATTCCCTTAGCATAACATCCAGAATATTTGTGCAAACTCAACTAGTGATTAACGGATCTGACAATGTGGCATTCAAAGTGATTGTGCTATCAATGAATGGTAAGTATTCGTAGCCTCAGGCCTCAACAACCGGGAAAGGACAAAAATCGGGCAGGCAGCATGGCTATGTGGGTCGCACCCATTAGGATGTATAATCACCTATCTAGAGGTTCATTTAATTTCTTATTCTATTCGATGTTGTCCCAGTCGGGAGGCGGTTGCTGATCCCAACCGTTGGTGATATACATTCGATACACTCAAGCGAAATGAGTGGTCGGTCATGTGTGGGCCGGATTACAAGATGTTCTTGTTGAACCCAGTGTATTCCTCTCTAGAGATACACTAGCGGAAGGTGGTTCCATACCTTGTCATGTTGGAAATCCAATCTCCAATAAGCGCCATGCGGTTTTTGATTTTATACTATATATGTGGAGCGTGAGATGCAAGCGTTCTACTATTTGGTTATTTACTTGTTGTAAACATTATTATAATATCACTGGATTTTCGTATCAAAGTGTTTTGGGTTATAGTAAGGTAAAAACCGTCCATGTTTATGTGTGGGCTGGTCTTACTATTATCTTTTCTTTTGAAAGGATTTTAAAGGTTAAACCAATGATTTGAGTTTACTCACGCCAGTCCCATGATTGACCCAGAGTTTATTTTGTTTTGTTTTCCCTAAACTCTTGGGTGCCCAAATTTGTACGGGCAGTCAAGTAGTCGGGATTTCACAGATTCAATTGGAGGAGCTGGAAGCAGGAGGCTTCACCAGTTAGCTGTAGATTATCGTATTTCCGCTGTGTACTATGTTGTATCTGGAAACAGGTGTTTATAACATTTCCAGAAATGACTGTTGTGCTCTGATGATGGTATGTATATAAAGTTACTGATTTGTATTTCAAAAGTTATGTTATATAATATATTTTATTCGTTCCGCTGTGAGTTTGTGATCCTCGTTTTCTTCTATTCTAATATTTCTTTCTTTCTATTTCTCATCCTCTAACTTCTTTCTAAAAATGATTCATATTTCTGTGCAATTTGGGTTGGACGTGTGGTGTTTTTAGTCAACTCAGATAGCATGGATTTGCGGGTCGTTACAGAAACTAAAACTTGTTCTTTTATTTATATCCACCAATGTAAATAAACATGAAAAATAAATTTTGTTCCTTATTTTGCATTTCACAAATGCAAACATACATTGAAATTAAAACTTGTTCTTTTATTTACATCCACTAATGAAAATAAACTTGAAAATAAAATTTGTTCTTTTTATTTGCATTCACTAATGCAAATATATATGTAAAAATAAAATTTGTTCTTTTATTTGCATTTCACAAATGCAAATATACATGAAAATTAAAGTTTGTTCTTGTATTTACATTCACTAATACAAACAAAACTAGAAATAAAAAATTACATTTTTATTTGCATCCGTTGTTGCAAATAAAACTAGAAAGAAAAAGAAAAATTACATTTTTATTCGCATTCCTTTTTGTAAATATTACATGAAATAAAAAGTTAAAAATTAAAGTTACATTTTTAATGTAATTAGATTTAAAAGTAAAAATTACATTTTTCATGTAATTGTATAAAAGTAAAAGATTACATTTTTATGTAATGTAGTTTACAATAAAAATAATTTGAATAAATAAGGATGACTCTTTTATTTGCATTCGTTTATGCAAATATACATAGGAATATATAATGTACTTTTATTTGCATTCTTTTATGCAAATATACATAGAAATAGAAAAAACGCTCTTTTATTTGCATTCTTTTATGCAAATATATATTGAAAAATAAAATATTCTTTTATTTGCATTCTTTGATGCAAATAAACATTGAAATAAAAAAGTTATATTTTATTTGCATTCTTTGATGCAAATAAAACATTGCAATAAAAAGTCTTATTTTATTTGCATTCCTTAATGCAAATAAACATAGTATTTAAAAGTTAAATTTTTATTTGCATTGACATCGTATTTAAAAGTTGAATTTTTATTTGCATTCTTTGATGCAAATAAACTATGAAATTAAAAGTTGCATATTTATTTGCATTCCTTGATGCAAATAAAATACTAAATTAAAGGTTGAATTTTTATTTGCATTCCTTGTTGCAAATAAAACTTGAATTAGAAAGTTGCATTTTTATTTGCATCCTTTGATGCAAATAAAACATGAAGATAAAAGTTGTATTTTTATTTGCATTCCTTGATGCAAATAAATCATAAATTTAAGTATTACCTTTTATTTGCATTTTAGATGCAAATAAAAAGCATAGTTTAAGAAGTTACACTTTTATTACTATCTAGATATAAATAAAAGAACTGGATTAAAAATATCATTTTTATTTTTAAACTAGAGTAAATAAAAGGATTACGATAAAATGAATTCATCGTAGTTGTAATTTTGTTAAAATAAATAAAACGATTTTATTTTCATCATAGATTAACATAAAAAGATTAGAATTAAGAAGGTATATTTTTAGTGTCATCTTGGCTTCAATGAAAAGAGTAAAATGATAGAGAAGGTTTATTTGTCCTTTTGTTGCAATACAAAAAATACATTTTTATCATTTAAATAGAATGAGACAAAATTTATTTAATTTTGTCATTTTAAAAAGGCTGAAACAAAATAATCACTTTTGTCTATTTATATTAGTTGAATCAAACATTCATTTTGTCGAATTATATTGGTTGAAACCAAAAAGGACATTTTTGTCAAATAAGAATTAAACACAAATAGAATTTTGATAAAATAAAATTGTCGGCAAATGAAGGTATCACTCTTCTTATACATTTTGTTGAAATAGATTTTATATGCAAATATAAAAGTCATTTTTATTTGCAAACTTGCATTGGAACTTATATTCAGTTATAAGAATCATATTATTGGTCAAAATATACATTAGAATGTATAAGTGTGTTAAGGTGACATCATTATATGTTATTGCATACATTAGAATTTGTATGCAATTTAAATAAACATTTTTTTAGAGGTTGGGTTATACAATGAATACATATACAATTGGGATTATTCCTTTTATGTGTTCAAATTAAGAATAATTACATACAAATAAAGTATAATGAAAGTATAATGAAAATTATCTTTTATTTGTCATCCGCAATAATGTCATATAAGTAAATTACATTATATTAGATGTTAGAAATTATGCGAGTCAAATATATTTTATTTTCAACATTAGGAATAAAATATCATGTTTTGTCTATCATTATCAACATGTTGATAGTATTAAAATTGGTTAAATTAATTAACCAATTATTTATTTATATGTACTGTTGTTGGCTGAAAACCCCACATGGGTATTGGGATGCTGTTGATATACACTAGTCCCAATAGTTATTCATATGTCAATCGATAGATTGACAGGCTGCGATGAGCGTTAGTATTTCATTTAATGCTCACATAGTTGAGAACTTCACTTTGGATGTTGAATGGATTTTTGATGATTAATTATTATTGTTGTTATTTACATACGTTGTATGAAATCCATATAACCAAGGTTATATGGTAAATGATTGAGTCGCTTTCCGATTCAGAATATCTTTTATATAAAGAATATTTTTAAACAAAGGATTTCTTTTAAATAAAGAATAAATCTTTAAACTAAGATTTTTGGTATTCCAATTCATATTTATTTATTAGAAAATGATTTTGGGTTTATTGTAAACAATGTTTTTAAATGACATTGATTCTTTAACCCAGTTAAGAAATAAGATTTATTTCTTAAATTGGAATAATTATAAAGTAGTGATTTTTGATATTAAAACTGAATTGGAATTTTAATAAATCTTGGAAAATAAGATTTAAGAATAAATTCAAAAGATTTTATCTTTGATAAAATTAATGGGAACCTTTCCCTAGTAATATGAATATTTTATTTAAAGAATATTTTGAATTGGAAAGAGGCGTTGGATGTATCCTTATAACACTTGATTTTTAATTATAAAAATACGCGAGTTATTCAGAATGACCGGGTTTAACTCATTCTGAATAATTACTACGACGATTAAAAGTCGAAGATGAAGACGGTGGTTAAAGACCGACGATCTTCACATTGAATGGATGAGGACTATTGATGCCTTTGGTTGGAGTTGCTGCCTTGAAAAGGTTCCATTGGTAGTTGTCCGGACGTATTGTTGATCGTTCGGATATGCAAGGTATAAGGTTCCTCCGGTTCCGTTCAGACCCAGAACGGACTTGTAAATGGATGTATGTCTGACGTTGAATTTCGTTCTATGTAAATTGATTTCTATTAATATACAACCGTTGGTGACGGAGAATTTATTCTCTTGCTTAACACCCTTAGAGGTTGTGTGTTGATAGTTATCAATCGCATGGTATTGACTGTCAATGTGGCATGCCAAGATGCAATTGATCAAGGCTTTTGTTGAAAAGTAGAGTCTTGTGGATGATGATCAAAGCATAACCTATTTAGGCATAGCTTTGTGTATTTCGTTGCCTCACGAGCCTCACACCCCGGTATGAGTCAAAAACGGAGCAAGAGAACGCAGGGAGTACACACGTTTCTTTGTATCTAGAAGTGGTGTTTGGGTTTAACCCGGCATTTTACTTATGTGGTTGATGGATTTTGAGGCGCCTCGGATTTTTATTGGCCGCAATGGCCAATTTATAGATTCAATAGGATCGGGAAGCGTGTGTTCAGGAATTGCCAATCCAACCTATTGCACTATTGGGGGACCGGCCCTGCTGTATCCAAGGGATTGCCAGCGTCCGAATCCTGAGACATTGCTAGAGTGTCTCGAATCGGTCAGGAGATCGTTCCTAGCCTTGACTCTTGATGGAAATCTAACCTCCAATACGACATCCTGCGGTTTTGATTGTATACCTATATATGGTAGCTATGCCGTCTATGATTAATACATTATGATTGAAATGTTTTAAAACATATATACACTAGTAATAATATCAAATCCGTTTTTATCGTATCAAGTATTTTTGACCATTATAAGGTAAAACTCTATCCTCCGTCTTGCGTTGCATTGTGTGATGGGGCCTGAGTCTTATAATGGTTTCATTTTTCTAAAAAGCATTGCGTTGTTTTTAATGATTTACTTTATTTATGCACTGACGATCCAATGGAGTAAACCCGTTCCGCGATAGCGGCGTGGTCTTGTGATTAGCCTACTTATTAGATAAGTTAAAGTAAAGATTTCTCACACCAGTCCCATGACTGGCCCGTAGTTTGTTTCACTTTGCAAAATCGGGTGCCCTCTTTTCCACACGGGCAGTCGAGTAGCTTATTTTGCAGATATATTGAGCAGGATTCTAGATCGAAGCTTAGAGCTGTGTCCAGAGCATTGATGGTCTTCCGCTGTGATTAAATTAATTATTCTGCTGCATTGTATTAGCTTTGTTGTAATTAAATCTTCCGCTGTATTATTTATCAATGTACTCAGATATATTCTGTACTCTAATGTAACATTATTATAATGTATATAAAAATCTATTGTTATTTGTTCTGATGCGTTGTATTCCCAAAGTTAACGAATTCTGGTTTTGAACGGTCTTGGTCGATCCAGAGGTCGATCGGGTCGGGTGAAATCCGGGTCGTTAAAGTTTCCGTATTCGACTAATAATATAAATGGAATAACGACAAACCCTTTTAAATTCCATATATAGTAACAGTCTTCCTTCACAGAAGCTCAGTTCGATTATTACCAAATCGAATTCCATTCCGTTCCAATTTATTTTATTAAATTGAAAAACTTTATTTTGGAAAATTTCCATTGAATCTTAATGAAAAGATTTATAAATTCCAAATCACATTTCACTATAAATCGGGTTAAAGAATGAATGTCGTTAAAAACACAGTCCGTAATTAACCCAATTCACATCCCATTTTATTCCAATTAAATGTTAATTAACTGGAAACTCTAATAATCTTAATTAAAAGATTTATTCTTTTTGCACGGGGTTCAAGAACAGTGTTATTTAAGACACCATTCACGATAAATCCAATTCTTTTATTCAATTTCAATTAAATAATAGTTAATTGGAAAACTTCACTAAATCTTAATTAAAAGATTTATTCTTTTTCTCCACTAGGTTTAAGAACAGCGTTATTTAAGACACTGTTCACGACAAATCCAAAATCTAATTCAATATCAAATACAAGGCTTCGAATAGAAATTATATCGACTTATATTCATATAAATATATATATATATATACACACACGCGCGCACACACACACACACACACACATATATATATATATATATATATATATATATATATATTCCAAATTCCCATAACAATATCCGTAAAATCACGGGATCCAACATCGAAATAGTCCGAAGATGATTTCCATTCAATTCCATTTCAATTGTTATATTGGAAATTTCTGATTATATTAAAACATTCACAAATCCAATTTATTTATTTAAAAATTATTGAATTTCAAATCTAGTTAGTAACTAGTTCATTTTGATAAAAATATATTTTTATCTTCACAAACGTGAAAACTTTCATTTTAATTCTTTCCAAATCATTTATGATGATTTTACATAAATTATTAATATTTTTAATAATTTTACAGGTGCGAACCCGTGCTACGCACACGGGTTAAAGTTATATGTACGTTATAATAATTGCCCAACAAAAATACCGTCGTAAGGCATGACTTTATGTGAGAGAAATCTAAATATTAGAAATGCTGAAAATAATTTATTTCAAAGATGAGAACATAATTGCTGTAGATGCTACATTTCCATTGGTACAATATTAAAAGTTAAAGAAACGGTTCACGAAATCGTCTACAAATCTGCTTACACATTTTCATTATCTTATTTAGTTCCTAAATATTAGCTCAAATAACCATATCCAATAAATGCATAGATCCCTTACAAAACAGGATTTTTACTTCCTGCACGCATGGAGCAATTGGAAAGAGATAAACGTTGGAATCTATTACAGATGCACTATTGCAGGTTTAATAAAGCTGAGTTAAAAGTGGTTATAATATCTCCAACATAATTGTGGATAATGACCAGGCCTGTCACCGGGGATCACAGCCGGCCCTCAGCACGTGCCAGCTGTGCTTGGGCACGGGGCAGCAAGCCCAAAGGGGGCATCAATTTCTAAACTGCCGAATCCTTTCAGCGCATAAAAAAAAAAAAAAAAGAAGAAGAGAAACGCGAAGAGACCTTTCAGCGCATAAAAAAAAAAAAAAAAGAAGAAGAAGAAGAGAAACGCGAAGAGAAAACGCGAAGAGGAAAAAAAAAAACACGGAAGAAGATTAGGGCCGGCGAACTTCACACAAAACTTCTCATCAATCTTCAGCGAAAAAAGGGCAAAACTTCCTGAGGTATGCTATGGCAGCCTGTAAGTTTGTACCGTATATGATCACAATCCCTAATTATCAATCAGTTTATGCCGTATAAATCAATCAGTTGTGAGTCGTAGCCTCTGGTAAATCACAAACCCTAATTATCGATTGATAACAATAATTGAAATTGTTGTTATGATTTATGAAACTGGTTGAAATTGGTTGTTGTGATATACCGATTCTTTACAATAATTACTAATTAGGGATCCTTGATTTGAGATATACAATCCCTAATTGATATACCGATTTTTGATGCCTTTCAATTAATTTGTTTCTAGGTATATCACAATCCAAAATTGTTATTAAACATTATTTTTCATCTATGTAAGTTATTTTTAATCCAAAATTGTTAGTAAACATCTAATTTGCTCTCTTATTAACTTATTTTATATTTTTGAAATGCAGTAATGTTTTCTAAGAAACAACCCTCTGGTAGTCAAAATAGAAAAAAAAGAAAACAACGAAAAGAAGAAGAAAAATCTTTGCAAGGTTCATTACAAAGTCTTTGGAAAAAAAAAAATATTTCTTCTGATAACCAAACTGAAAATGAAGTTAATGAAGAAGTACAAGATTTTGTTCAAAACGAGTCTAATGAGGTGATCGAAGAAACAACAAATGTACTTGAAAATGAAGTGAACGAAGATACAACAAATGCGCTTGACAATGAGGCTACTGAAAATAATGAAGAAACTAACTATGTGGCCGAATGTCCTGAACCTTCTTTATCTTTGGATATATATGATCCTAGAGTGTGGGATAGTTTAGATGCAAAAATGAGAGATATGCTTGTTGAAAATGGTCCTGTTAGAGAAACCAACATTAATTTTCCTAAGGATAATCATAATAGAGGATTTTCCACATTTCACTATGATCAAAAATTACGAAATGGAGAACTTTCTAATAGGAAATGGTTGGTTTACTCAAAGGAATTGAATAAAGTGTTTTACTTTTGTTGTAAAGTGGTTAAAAGAGTTCGTTCAAGAAGTCATTTGGCAGATATAGGAGTTAATGATTGGGCACATTTGAGTGAAAAACTTAAACAACATGAAGATAGTGTTGAACATTTCACTAACCTAAGAGCTTGGATGGAACTTCGATTTAGATTGAGCACTAATCAAACAATTGATAAAGAAGTACAAGAGATGATTAAGAAGGATACAGAACATTGGAAACAAGTCATGATAAGAATCATTTCAATTGTCAAACGTCTTGCGATGAATAATTTGGCATTTCGTGGAACAAATGAAAAAATCTATGAAGACTCGAATGGAAATTTTTTAGGCTTTCTTGAATCAATAGCAGAGTTTGATCCAATAATGCAACATCATTTTCGACTTGTACAAGATAAAAATATTCATTACCATTATCTAAGCCATAAAATTCAAAATGAATTGATATCTTTGTTGGCATCACAGGTAAGAAGTGCAATTATTAGAAAAATTAAAGAAGCTAAATATTTTTCTGTGATTCTTGATTGTACTCCTGATGCTAGCCACCAAGAGCAAATGACTTTGATAATTAGATGTGTTGATGTTGTTAACTACCCAATAAATGTGAAAGAGTATTTTTTGGAGTTTTTAAATGTGGAAGATACATCTGGATTAGGTCTGTTTGGTGAATTACAAGCTGCATTAAACTCATTTGATTTAAACATTAATGATGTGAGGGGGCAAGGTTATGATAATGGTTCTAATATGAGGGGAAAACACCAAGGTGTACAAAAAAGATTACTTGATATAAATCCGAAAGCTTTCTATATGCCGTGCGGTTGTCATTCTCTTAATTTAGTTATCTGTGATATGGCCAACTCTTGTCAAAAAGCTAAATCATTTTTTGGAGCATGTCAAGCCCTTTATAATGTGTTTGCTAATTCTACAAAACGATGGAACATTTTACTTCAATATGTAGACGAATTGACATTGAAGTCCTTGTCCACTACACGATGGGAAAGTCATATTGAAAGTGTTAAAGCGATAAAAAGTCAGTTTCCAAAAGTAAAACAAGCTTTAAAAAAATTAGTTGAAGTTTGTGATGACTCAAAATTAACTTGGGATGCTGAAAAACTCCTGTCGTGTGAATTTTCAAGTTTTGAATTTATTTTGAGTTTGGTCATTTGGCATGAGATATTGTACAAGATAAACTTAGTGAGCAAAAATTTGCAATCTGATTATATGCTTCTTGATGTTGCTATTAAGAATTTGAAAGGGCTTGTTTCATTTTTTGAAAAATATAGAGAAAATGGATTTATTTCTGCTTTGATTGATGCTAAAGAGATTGCAGATGAGATGGAAATTGAGTCAGAATTTCAAGTAAAGCGTAAATCCATGAGAAAAAAACATTTCGATGAAATTCCTAATACTGAGAGGGAGCAACAATCTACTCAAGAAGATTTTAGGACAGATTACTTTCTTGTTTTAGTTGATATGGCTCTTTCTCAATTGAGGATTAGATTTGAACAAATGGAACTTTTTGAGTCTATATTTGGTTTCTTATTTGATGCATCTCAGTTAGTTTTTTTGGATGATGATAAATTGAAAAACTGTTGTGAGAACCTTGAAACGGCTCTAAAACATGGTGAAGATTATGATATTGATGCAAAGAGTCTACTTTCAGAATTACAGATTTTGCAGGAAATGTTACCTAGTGAATCTTATGATACTGGTAAACCATGGAATTCTCTCAAAATTATGGAGTTTGTGAAAAAAATGGATATGTTTCCAAATGTTTTGGTAGCTTATCGAATTTTATTGACTGTACCTGTCACTGTAGCATCAGCAGAAAGAACGTTTTCGAAGTTGAAGTTGATAAAATCTTATTTACGGACAACAATGACTCAAGATAGGTTGAATGGATTGGCAATATTGAGTATTGAAAAGGATATGTTGAAAATCATTGACCTTGAGCATATAATTGAAGATTTTGCTTCTAAAAATGCAAGAAGAAGTCATTTGAAATGAGACCGGATTTCTATTGTACCTATGCTTGTATGTCATACATTGTAATATTTATTTTCTCTTGTCATGTATCCGTACTTTGTTTTATCGTATGAATAAAAACATTCAGGCGTGGGGATGAGCCTCCTAGCATTGCACTTGGCTAGGTTCGAAACCCCAAAAAAATAGAATTTTTTTTTGAATTTTTTTTATATAAAAGGGCATATTTTTTTCGTTCCGCACTGGGCATGAAATTGGTCAGGACCGGCCCTGCCGGGGATTAATAGTTGTATGGTTAATGCACATCTTGATATACAATGTAACATGCATCTCCAACAGTAAGTGTAAAGTTAAATTTGAAACCCAAACATACTTATGCAAAAGGTTTTGAACATAATTCTAACTTTCAACGTCTATATTTGGACCTGGTGCAGTCATAGCTACAACTTCAGCATTAACAGCTTCACTGTTGCTTTCAACCTGGGAATTATAGTATAAATTAGTATGTGGTAATGGAATACAATAGGCATCTTGATCTCGGTTATGGTGTGCGCTCATACTGTGGTACTATGAAGTCAAAATTTATTTCGAAGATCGGTAGAGTGTAGTATTTAATACTGTAATTTCATTGATAGTTATAACTGAAATGATATGCTACATCAATAATAGCTATCGAAATTCAGATCCCCAACCAAAGTAACCTTTAGGAACAGGATCAAGTTAAAGGCATCTTTTTGCATTATGTCATCAATAAAAATACTAACTTACGTCCCCATTTTACATAGAAAGTGGGATTCTGTGGGCTGAAAATGAGTACATGCATGCAAATAAATAGAAGTGATTTGACAGAGCACTTCGTTATTCAAATGTACAGCCGGACACGTTACTTTTGTTGTAATTTATTAATCACCTTATTATCACAAAAGTCAATTAGCAATGTAACGAGGAACATATTAGTTTATATCCAGGATCATAGTTGCATATTTTTTCGATGTGGGACTATTATTTTCATCAACTTTTGCCAATTGGTTTCTGCATATATTTAAGTATCGGAGGAAATTTTGTACATGCATAGCTGCTATAAGTTTAATTGTCAAAAGCACAATTAAAAGCACTATACTACTGTAATCAGGGCCGGTCCCAGTGTTTGGGTTGCCCAAGGCAACAAACAGAATACAGTGGGAAACAGTGGAAAAAATTTGCCCTGTTGACACAGGGAGGCAAAATTTCAATGCGCGTCGGCATTTGAATACACGACCATAACAATGGAAAGCAGCTCAAATACCGCTGGACCAATAGCACTTAGTTGAAAGTTTTTATACTGATCCGTATATAATCATATGCTTAGATAACTTTCTGCCGCCACCACCACCACTGTTGCCCCCTATCCGAGGGGTTGCCCGAGGCGAAGATCTGACTTGTGCCCCATGACCGGGCCTGACTGTAATCTATTCGACAGCCGTAGGTGTATTCTTAAAGTTAAAACGCAAAGACATTGAAACAAAAGATTTAAAGCAACATAGTTCCAATAGTCAACAAAGTGTTTACAGGGACGTGTTGCAACTATCTTTGACACGTATGTATTAGGAGATTCGTACTCAAACCAGATAATATAGCATGAGCTAGCATGCTGTGGTAAAAAATAAATACACTGACTGTCTAAGCATCTGCTAACTAACTATTGTGAACCTTCTAAAGTGAATACCGTGCAATTTTTATAACGATTATTGTGAACCTTAAGAACTGAACGTACAATGCATTTATTAAATATCATAAACATTAGATTAGTGAAAATTTTAAGTATCAGTGATCGTTACTTATTATTCAACAATACTATTACGTAAATAACATGGCAACAGTTTATGTTTATGTATGTATGGTCACAAACAAATGCACACATACAGGTATGTCTTCAAAACTACTCGTGCTATGCACATGGATTCATGTGAATTCTGTGGTTTTATTTTCAACAAACGATTGAATTACCTGACATGCACTTTAGCACGTTTCGATGTTAAGTATGTCGATTATAAGCCAACCTGAAAGTCCAAACGTAAGTTAGTTATTATATGTTACTGCATTACTGGTGATTACAGATGCGGACGTAAACTAACATACTTTAGCAATACAATTCTCAATTTTATTACGTAAAGATTTTAAGCAACAAAGAAGTGCTTATAGTCTTATTATAGCATATAAGAAAATTTATCAGCAATAAATTAAATCATGGGGAAGGTTTAGATTGTGCATATGTATAAGCAACCTTTGAATATTTATATTGAATATAATCATGTGAGTCTGGAGAGAGAAAAACACGTTGTGCTAACAAAAATGATATCAAGATGTTGCTTTTTCATGGCAGCAATTCATGTGGAACTGTTAATGATGTTAAGTTGAATGTCTTCATTTGATTGTGCAACATATTTCTATGCACAGTGGTATTACCACGGCTGAAGCGTAACAAAGAGAAACAAAGCTAAAATAACTCCCACTTTAGTCCAAACTACCTTTCATTGTTGGAGATAGTGGCTCTATGGGTGAGTAAATTCTAGTAGTTTGTCCATCCTTGTTTTGGTCGAGTATAACAGCAGATTGAGTAACTTACTTTCCATGTTACTGCCATCGCTCAATTAGATCATGCTCAGTCGTCAACAGTCTGAGTTTGTGCTTGCTCTCCCAATGTTGTCATTGAGTAACAATTTTGTATGATAAAGAAATACATGACTTGTACGATGAGAATGCCTAAGTACATCTACACCAAGTAAGGAATCTCAACTCTTGAATAATAATCATCCGATGAACTATAAGTATATCTAAACATGTTAATAGTTAACACGTAGTAACATTTGCTAAAATTTAAAGGCAAAAGGTTGATCAAGGAAAAAGTTTCATAATTAACGTTCAGAGATAAAACTATATTTATCAGTAACATAGAAACTTATGTTGGAGAAAAATGTTTGTTGTCAACATAATCATAATGAAAATGCTGCTAAGAAATAAATTTTCTACCACTACAACAAAAGAAGAAAGTTGAGACAACATTTTGAGACATAAATGAATTTGGTCTTTGGACCGGGTCCAATTTCGGACAAAACAATTTCGTCTCTGGTAGTTTTTAAAAAGACTAAATGGATGTCTCTAATGGGTCTCAATCCCTACACGTAAGCCCAGTAACTTCGTCAAATCATCTAATCCTTCCCTCTATTCTCACGTTGTCATTTCTCCTCGATATACGCAGGCCTCAACGCCATATTCCTCAAAAATCAACTAAAACCCTAGCTAATCTCCTATCGCCAAACAAAATTTGGAAGGAAAAGGTGATCTTTTTAGCCGCCATGATATACAAGAGAGATTTATTCAAGGAAAAAAGGTTAGTTTTCCCCAATTACTCATAGGCCTAAAAGAATTTGATGTACAACTGTTCTTAAAATCGTTTTCTCATGTCATTTTGATTTGACTATAAGCGTTCAACATAATGATTTGATTTTTAAGTTCGGTTGGTGATAATCTGATTTTTGTTAGATTGTTAATTTGATATCAGAGTTTGACGAAATAATTCACAGTTTGTTCAGTTATGCTGGAAGACTTTGGTTCGTATAATCACACGAATCTCTCGCTATATTGTCTTTTAGTGGATAGTGTTATTTGGCAGTCCAAGCTGTTTATAGTCTCCTACTTCTTTAGTAATTGATAAGATAGTTCTGTCCATAATAATTGTTTATTAATGCATTTTCTCTCCCAATCCTGTTACAAAATAGTCACACATGGAATTTACAGTATACAGTCACTTTGTTCTATGAATTCTGGATAGCTTACAAAAATCACTAATCTACTTAACAATATACTTTTGTTCATGACAATTACTGATGGTCTTATTTCCATTTTTACACACAGACACACACACACCCACAGAGTTTATTGCAGTTGTTATGCAAGAAACAACTAGTATACTGCATTATCATGGAATACATGTCTCCGGGCACACTGAAAACATGCCTACATAAGAAAGGGTCATGCTCTCTATCAACTAAAACGATTTTCCAACTAGCCATAAAATTTTCACCTGGAATGCATTATCTACATTCACAGGGAGTAACAAACAGAGACTTGAAATCCCATAATTCACAGTAATTCACAGGGAGTAATTCACAGAGACTTGAAATTTCATAGTTAACTCCACATGAACTGCCAACCTGTGCTTCATTATTTTTCTGATTCACAACCACTGGTTTTCACCTTTCAACTTTGTGCATCCTTAGTGGTAGCATACATTTTTTGAAAATGGAATTTAGAACCATTTTTTTCGTGTAGTTGTGGTTACTGCTAGCAGTGGCGGAGCCACTCTATGCTCAGCTAGGGCACAAGCCCTAGCTCAAAATCAGTGGCCTCTATGTAAAAGTTGTAGTTTTGGTCCACCAGAAATGATTTGTAAGCCAATTTTCAGATCCTTCCCTGCCTGAGACGAAAAGATTAATAATTTTTTGTACCACCAATTTGCAGTATCACAATTTTGATTAGTTTTTGTTATTAACTTCACAAAATTACTTGGGTGAGTTTAGGACTTGAGCAACTCTGACAGATTACTTATTTTTTTCCCTTAATCTTTCGTTTACGCTTATTTTTTATACGCTCACCGGTGAGCTTCAGCTGTCATATTTTACAATCACAAATACACCTTTTATTGAGCATACAGCTGCTAGTTCGGCTTTTAAGATAAGACCATTGATATGCATTAGTCACAAACTCGCGTAATCTAGTTTGCAACATTTTTTTGTTCATTTGTGGGGTTTTATCGAAATTAAATCACTGTAATATGAAGTATAGCTTCAGTTGTTTAACAGTACAAAGAATTTCCATAAACTAATTTTAAATTCTTAGTTCTCCTCCAATTCTCGAAGAATTTGTGCGTAGTCTTTTCTTATCCATATTTGGCTAATTCAATTTCTTGCATTCCAAAAATCTTAGTATAGAATCATTTGAAATCAGTGAAAAAGGAACCTTGAATTCGAAGGCATGACATGCATTCACGCCTGAAGTATTTTGAGTGAATAGGTTCGACCCAACTTTTATAGTGGTCAGCACTTGGGTTGACCATGAAACGCAATTTCTGTGCATTTGTTTTCATTCCTGCCTAATTCGATGTTCCATTAGATCTTGTCCTGTGATCGTATATGTCCTGTACCTTTCATGCGAAGTCATTGTGTATGTGTCCGTTGCATTTTCCAGTTTCATGCGATGTGTGCTTCCCCCACTGTGCCTTGAGCATCATGTATTTTTGGTTTGAGTTTTGATTTTTGTTCTTGCTTTATTTTGCTATAGCCCAGTTTGTATATTGCTGTGGAACGTGACCTTGCCTTGTTCGTTGCATGCCCCTGTTCATCCTGTACTGTTGTCAGTATCCCTGTCAGTGTCATTTTGCTTTTACACATCTACCCTGAGTCGCTCTGACTTCCTTTGATGTTCCTATTGTGTCTTTTTGTTGTTGCACCTCTAGCCTGAGCTGAACTTGGTAATGTACAACCCTTCTAATTCAAATATCGTGACTTTGAGTGCATCTCCCAATCTCGCTGTTTGCATGCACTGTTTTCCGAGCTATCGGAAGAATCCATTGTGCTCCCTGAGTGCATTCAGCGCTGGCCATGGTGGTGCTACGTCCTGCGCTTGTTGAATCAATTGTCGATCATTATATTGCGTCATTGCTTGGTCGGCCTGCAGATGCATAGTTGCTGTGCGAAAGCTTGCTTGTGTTTCCTTATGCCACTGCAACCTGTTCATGCATATTTATGCACTCTTGCACTAACACATATTTTTTTGCTGCATGCTTGGTCTTGTTCACGCTGACGTGTTAGTGATTTGTAAGAAACTCAAATGCTCGTAATTTACATTTTCTTTTGCCAAAAAGGAGTGTATTCAGATTGATAACAAAACGTAATACCACTATCAAGCTATTCAAATCTGCAGCTTACATGCCCAAATGGCTAGTAGTAACATTACTATTATTGCTATTTGTGCTTAGGATTAGCTTCGCATAGTACATATATAAACTCTTCCACAGAGCTTCGCAGTATTGCAATATTCACATAGTTTCTTCACTAACGAACATACCTTTATGACTGCATGATGATAATGTCAGACATTCGTTCTTGTATAAACAATATTCTTAAACTTTGCATTTTTATTTATCATGATATTTTATAGCATATATATATATATATATATATATATATGTATATGTATGTATGTATGTATGTATGAAAAAAAATCTTGCCGTGTTCTTGTGCTCACATATTTGGCAAAATGAAAGCCATAATAAAACTGCAGGTTTTGACCTCACTAGTTATATCAAAGTCCAACCAGTCCTTTCTTACCGTTTTCAGGAAACATACTTGAAAAAAAAGCTGAGTTAAACGATGATGCAGCCGAATGGAATCCGCAACTTTGGATGGAAGCTTCTTGGGGACTGACAAGGGGGAGAGTATATGGAGCATCGTACATCGATACTAGTAGTATGTCAAACAAAAGCTCCAAATCTTCTATTTCGGTAGATAATACCACTTGCTATGCTACACCATCGGATTCATCCACAAGCATGTTGTTGACACCAGAGATCGATCAGAAAATTAATTGAAAAGGAAGTACAATTGGCATTGAGTGGCAAGTATGGGTCTGCTGCACCATCAGAGCCGCTGCAACCACAGCCACAACCATCTCAAGAAACACGTCAATAATGTTCATTTCTTCAACATGCTAATCAAGTTCCGCAACAACCCAAACAAGTTCCGCAATCTTCTTTTCAGTTTCCGCAACCGTCGATTCCATATAACTAAACATTAGGAAGCTTTCAGTCTATTCCTATGCCATTTCAACCAACTTTTGGAAACTTTGCACAGCCTGGATCATTCACACAGCTACACGGACCTATCACCAATGAGTATAATTTGCAGTCGGGACAGTATCATGCAGCAGCCAACAATGGCAATTTTTAGCACTCTCTCAGTGATGACAACGTGGAGTGAAACTGTATTTCTCTTCCTTTTTAAACATATTTAGTGTTTGTTTTTGTTTTGCCTTTGATTTGGATACTAGGACATCTTTATTTGTAGTTTGGCTTGTGATTTATGTAGTGGAAATGCTAATTTTAAAGATGCTTTTTTTAGTGTACTTGTTCTTCTATATTTTCTGGTATTTGTGCGTATGGCTTCCTTTTAGTGTTTATATATTTGCACTATTGAGTTTTGGGCAGCAGTGAAGTTAACATGTGTAGCAATGGGGTTAATATATATTTGCACTGTTGAGTTTTGAGTTAATACATTTTCACTGTTGCGGTTGTACTTAAGGTTAATTTATATTTGCACCATTGATGTTGTACTTTATAAATTCCTAATGTATGATGGGGTATTGCTGCATGAAATGTTGGAGCATGCTCTATGTTCACTTTAGCATCTTGTGCTATTTTATACATGCTATTTTATGAGGTATATATTATAAAATAGTGATTTGTCACCACATTGTCTCTGTGTATTGGTCCTTTCCGTGCTCAATGGGACCATGCTACAACTCCACGTGTATTAAACTTAGGGACATATTTAAGATAAACTTAGTGGTCTTAAGGCTTATTAAGACATCTTTTGCTTGTCTTAAAAAAATTAGGGACTTGATTTTAAGGACAACATTATTTATCTTAAAGGGGTCTTAAAAAAAAATTAGAGACATAATAAGTTAAGTTAGGACCAATACAGGTTGTCTTAAATCCTTGTAATTTTTGTAGTGTACTCTAAGCAGCATAAATTGTTGGGGAATGATAGTTCTTTATTCTATGGTTTTAGCGTCAACATGTACTGTCCATGACCTAGTGGCGATTATGGAATTTCTAATCAAAGCCAACGTGAACCTGTTTAGAATGTCATCTCCACTCATTTGTATGTAAATTTGTTCAAATTCTAAGCATAAGGACATTTCAAACATTTCTTTAATGATATTTTATATCCCATTAATTTTGTTTACGGAAGAACGATTAAATTGTTTTGAGCATGCAAAAAAATTAGCATATAGAAAAAAATTACGATATTCAACTTGGATTTGGACAATTAAAACAACAGCAATGACATGTAATAATTAAGATTACATGTTAGATAGTTCAAATCTTATGAGACAGTCTATAAGTGTAAATTTAAACAAATAACTCAAATCTGACTTTTTTGAGTTAATTACATGACAGCGTTAATAAATAATAAGTTTAAACCACCCTTAGCTCATTGTACATATATAAAGGCCTGTGCTATTCTTGAATATTATGTGCGTCTAAGTCCTCTCCACGATTCATTTTCATCCTCACATCCGTTCATTAATTACCATTACAATTGTACACTTATAGTTATCTAAGAGTTAAGAAAAATAAGTTGATTATAAATGTGATTTTCATGAACACATAAAAAGAACGAATAATAGTACGCACAAACCTATACATCCTTCCTCGATCAGGTTGCGATAGCTGAATTTGTGTGACTTGTTCCTTCAAGGTCTGCATATTATTAAATAAAAATGCATAAAGAAAATCTCTAGGCTATGATACATGATGAAACACCTACCGTACAGAATAAGGGAAGTGCTACATCTTGATTAATAGTATGACGAAGCCAGCCTATGTTAATCATTTAAAGTGTAGTAATAGCCTCTAATCCACCTACTGCTCCAAGACAATACCCAATCATCCACTCAGAAATGAGAGTATATACACACACATATAAGGAACAACTAAGTTGACAGTAACCAAAATGTGCTTTAAATCAATTTTAATCCAAGGAAATACTTCAACTACTTTTGAAAACAACAATTCTAATCCCACACAACACACTTATGAAATTTCATAAAGCTTGGGTGCTGGAAACATAATTTAGAATTGTGCCAGTGATGTCTCTCATAAGGTTAATCTAGAGTTCAAAAGGAAATATAAAAGGAATCCAAACTTCAACCCATGTGTTGCATTACTGCAGCCTTCAAATGCTCACAGCATGAAATTTTTAGTTGGTTTTAGCTTTTTGGAAAGGCTTTACTTGTAGCAAGGCTCCTGATTTTAAAATGGTAGCGTAAACCAAGTAATAAGGCCTTCTATAGCTAAGTTAAATATACCACAGAAACTGAACATGTTAAGCTTAAGCATGGATATTACGAATAATCATTATAACATATGGCATGTGCACACTGTTGTCATTCATATGAGCATTAGTAGGGAAGTAAGCTCACTTAACTATTTTTGGTATAGACAATTAAATATCTAGCTATATTGAATACAAAAAAGTGCTAACCGGTTGAACAAAATTGCATACTATTATATGAAGTTGAGTAATTAAGGAGCAAGGTTAAATTGATTATAACACATGTAATATGAATTCTGGGAAAATAAAAGGCATTATGTGGACGATTAAAAGCCATTCAGTCGTATATTCAATAAAACTTAGCTTGCTCCTATGTACATGCACAGTTGCCTATAATCAACCTGATTGAGAAAAGGAAGATGTGTTCGAAAAAGAGGGGAATGACTTACTGAGATAAGGGATCAAAACAATTTAAATTAGCCTGTCTGGCTATAAGAATCTTTTTTTTTTTTGGGGTTCAGACTCATAATAAAGATTCATGTTAGCAATGTAAATGCATGTACATAAGGTACCAGAATTATTGTCTTAAATATTACCATCAACATTAGGGGAGTACAATGCGATGAAGATAACCCCATTCTTGGTAACTACATCACCTATACGGTTAGAAAAATATTCAAGTGCTTTAAGACTAAGTCACTTAAATTTGATATAACATTACCCTTCAAGTAAAAGCATAAAGGTTACAGCCAACAATGAAGTTTTATACCGTATATACCATTCAAAAAGTAAGGGGATATTTTATACACAACCATTTAAACAGGTGCGAGCCTCGAACATGAGTTGGAATAAATAGCTGGTAGTTGGCACTTGGTTATAAAAAGATACATGTAACGACCCGCCACTTTGACCATGCCGAATCGACTAAACATGTCAACTTGAAACGTTCAAAACAACAGGTTGTTATTAGCTTCTGAGATAAATAAAATAAATCACAGATCAAAGACACAGATACAGAGCAATATAATATCTCGCAGCGGAAAAATAAAAAATACAATAGTAGTTCATGAAGCTACTAAATAAATTTTACATCAGAGTTTACATAATAATACAGTGGAAGTCTAATACAATAAATTAAATGATAACAGTTTGAAAAAGAATGACATAAATAACTGGATTACTGGAACAACTGATCAACGAGTAGATATAGATGAGCAGAACCCGCTATAAGCTCCAAACTCCAAAGGTGAATCTCGAAACTGAAATACTCGATCTGACCCGAGCAATAATGCAAAACAAAACAACTTGGATCAGGACTAACATTCTCATGGAAGTAAATCAACTCAAATGAAACGCTCGATGAAATGCAATCAGTAACTTAAAGGATGTTTGGGATCACCATCCTCTAAGCATCCGTCAAACTAATACTGCATAGTATAATACGCTATATACAATAGTGTCTATCAGTAAGGTAAAAATATCAAAATAGCGTAAGCGGGATTACCATGATTACCCTTACACCGTTTATATTCCCATAATATATATAGTACCGTAATTCCTCCGTAAACTAGAGGTTGATCAGAGGGCACTCCATATAAAACAGTACAAAACAAAGTCGTAGTGGGCTCGTATAAGGCATATGACAAGGCACGCAAGGAATGTCAGGGTGGATTCACCGTTTGCAGAGCCGGACTGGTGGTAACGCATAGTAGCTACTACCGCCCACCTCAATACACACTCCCATAATCAAAAAGGCCCAAATTGAATCTCAACAGTAATAGAATAATATCGAAGAAGTGTGCTCGATAAGAGGTATGACCTCACTTGGTCTGTGCATAGCTCCTGTTTTAGTCACATTAAGCTGACTCAAGGTAGTCAGGGCCTCGTGATTAATATAAAATAAAATAAAATGGAGTCGTTCGCCAAATCATCCCCTTCATTCTAGAACTCCACCGCGTACACAGTTGTTAAAGTGATTTTCAGTATTGGCAGAGGGTATGATAATAGCCAATCCCGGTCTCTTTAACAACCAATCGTTTACATTTTTCACACCGTGGTCATTATTTTATAAACATTTTATAAAATAGTTTATACTAAATCTCATATTCGAATATGAAATCAAATTGAAATATCTAACTTCGAGTATATAAAATTTTGAAACCCATTCACTTATATCGCTTAAATCGAATTGATTTGGAAATCATATCGTAAAGGAATCGTAATTTAGTATAAACCAACACTATTTAACTCTGAGGATATTTTTAACGATTTAAATTCTGATTTAAATTGAATTTTATTTTGAAAATATTTTATGGTTTTTTGTAATGGGAATTTGGAATTTGAAATACGTATAGTAGGGTGTAGTAACTATGAAAATTTCGTCGGAAATTTTGACTGTTTGTCGACTATTGTATTTTTTTATTTTTCCGCTGGGAGATATTATATTGCTCTGTATCTATGTCTGTGATCTGTGATTCTATGATTTATTCTATTTACCTCAGAAGCTAATAACAATCTGTTATTTTGAACGTTTCAAGTCGACATGTTTAGTCGATTCGGCACGGTCAAAATGGCGGGTCATTACAATATAGATATAATGGAGAAGTAGAAGGACCTATAATTCACGTATACTATTTCCACCTATTTTTATTGAAGTTAAATTAAAAACGAATAAATGGATATTAACTGTAACACCCCGAATTTCAGTTAATATTAACATTCACAAATTAAAGAATAACTAATCCCAGATGTGGGAAATAGGGAAAACGGGTTAGCGGTGGCAACGCAAGTCCAACGGGTTTCATATGCGTGTGTGGGCCCGGGCTGGTAGGTAAGACGTTGTTGCATCGTGTAGGTATAAGCCGTGCACCGTTGGTTGTATCGGGTTGCCACTTTGGGGAGTGATACACCCCACTGTGGGGCCAGCACGGGTATCTACGTTAGGGAGCCGATCGCTAGGGGAGTAGTGGGTATACTTAGTGGAGATAGGGGCAGACGGCACCTATGTGGTCAGCTAGGGGTACACGAAACTACTAGTTAAATTTTCTAAGTCCTTGGGTGGGATCAACCTTTAAGTTAGGAATGACTGGTGTGGTGCAGTGTAGTAATTATCCTTGGGTGGGTAGATGCGTCTTTACCGTTATCTTCGTTCTTCCTATGTCTAGTTGGCTGCTTAGTGTAGTCATTTATCCCCAGTCGTTACCGTACCAAGTTTATATCATACCCTAATTACTTTAATGATTGTATTGTTAAAGTTGTAGGACTCGCTCAGACTTATGTCTGACCCCGTTGTTTTTATCTTTTTCCCAACCCTCAGGTTCTCAGAGTGGGCCTAGCACTAGTGGGCTTTGATCAGATTGCTTTATCTATCTTTTGGAGCTTGGACCATTGATGTAAAGCTCAGCTTATCTTTTCTATTATGGCTATTAGTTATGTAGTGGGATTATGTACTTATGTTTTTATCAGGATGGATATTTAGTACTTGACTCTTGTTTTATGGTTTTGTAACCAAACATGTTTACCTTCTGCTGCAATGAAATGATGTTTTAGTTAACAAGTATTATTTATATCTGTCTTGTTGTAATTTTTCTGTTCTATATTCACTTAAAATACTCCACCGAAGTTAAGGCATTCCCTTAGTGAATGACCTTAGCGGGTGTGGGGTGTTACACGTGGTATCAGAGCTGAAGGTTACCAGAACAGATAATATTTTTGGAAAAAACTATTTTTCTAAAAGCATTTTTGGAAGAAGTATTTTCAAAAACATGTCTTTTAAGAGAAAAGTTTTTGAAAGAAAAGCATAATCCCCAATAGCCATATCTTTATCTTTCGAATTCTCCGTTTTGAATCTTTCCTTTTTCGTTTCAGCATGGCTGAAGATCTTAACTTTCCGGAGGGTGTAGCGATACCAGTATGGTATAGGAGGTTGATGGAGGCTAGGGCCGCCGCTGCGGGGCCAGCAAATGTTCCTCCACCACCAGTTGCACCCGATCTTCCTCCTCCTCCTCGTGCGGATATTTTTGCTAAGACTTGGAAGGAATTTAAGGCTATGGGAGGGAAACCTTTTCAAGGATCAGAAACTTTTGTGGAAGCTAGGGATTGGCTTAAGGAGGTGGAAGAGTTGATAGATATCTTTGAGATGGAAGAAGGAAAGAAAGTCAAGTTAGCTGCTTGGTTAATGAAGGGAGAGGCCTCGTTCTGGTGGGAGGTCACTAATGGAGAGTGCCCTGTTGACTCTTGGGCAGATTTCAGACAAAGGTTTGTGGAAAAATTTCTCTCAAGGGCGGAAGAAAATCTGTATATGGAAAGGTTCTTGACTCTAAAGCAAGGAAACCTATCAGTGAAGGAATATGTCAACAAGTTTAATCATTTGGCAAGGTTTGGCATAGACATGGTGAATACACCGGAGAAGAAGGCTTTGAGGTTCGTTAAAGGCTTGAATGAACAGATGCATGGATTGGCTATGACTCACATCCCTATGGGGGCCACCTTTGAGAAGCTAGTAGACATGGCGCTTATGCATGAGGAAGAGAAGGGTCCCAATGCTAATAAGGCACCCGAGAAGAAAGGAGATCAGAAGAGACCTCAACAGCAACAGCAAAACAAGGGTGGGAAAGGCAACGGTGGCAAGGGAAAGAAGAAGTGCTTCAATTGTGGGACACCAGGCCACCTAAGCAAAGATTGTCGGAAGAAGAAGAAGACTGGCTGCTTCCACTGTGGCGAAGCAGGGCATCTAGTGAAGGACTGCCCTAAGAAGGGGCAGAGGACGGGATCTACCTCAGGAGGACAGGTGCAAGCTCTTATGGCACCAGGTCAGGCAAGGGGGCAAGTTCAGGCTCTCGCAGTTCCACCGATTCAGGAAAGAGGTAGAACTATTTCCGTTGAAAGTATGGTTTTTCTGTTTGATCATCCTGTCTGTACTTTATTCGACTCTGGCGCATCGCATTCGTTTATCTCATCATTATTAGTTGAGTCACTGCACTTAGACACCAGTCTAGTAGATGATCCCTTGGTTGTTTCAAACCCAATTGGGGGCTCCACTTATTTATCCATGATATGTTTGGGTTTGAAGATTTCCATACTTAGCGTTGAGTTTAGATGTGATGCTTTTGTTTTGGGCTTCACGGGCTATGGGTTGATTTTGGGCATGGACTGGTTATCCAGTAATGGTGCCGTTCTTGATTGTGAAAGGAGAGTTGTTAGGCTCGTGACCCGCTTGGGGAACACTCTCGAGATCTCTTGTAATCCCATGAATCCTGTTATGCTAAGTTATCTTGAATCGCTTGACGCTTCGGTCGAGAGTTTGCGATCTGTTAGAGTGGTCCGGGAATACTCGGATGTGTTTGAGGAGGTGAAGGGCTTACCTCCGAAGCGGGAGATAGACTTCCGAATATATCTGGTGGACAATGCTAAGCCAGTATCTTTGCCAGTGCGCCACATGGCTCCTCGTGAGAGGAGGGAACTCCATAAGCAAGTAGGGAAGTTGCTTGAGAAGTGGTTCATAAGACGAAGTATATCGGAGTGGGGTGCTCCAGTAGTTTTTTCCACGAAGGAGGATGGGTCCCTCAGACTTTGTGTAGACTATAGAGAACTCAACAAACTTACAAAGAAGAATAGACATTCATTGCCGAGGATTGATGATCTCTTTGATCCGTTGGTTGGCGCCTCAGTGTTTTCGCAGTTGGACTTAGCCACGGCGTTTCATCAGTTGAGAGTGGCTGAGGATAGTATAGAAAAGACTGCCTTTAGGACTCCGGATGGTTTCTATGAGTGGCTGGTGATGCCCTTTGGTTTGACGAACGCCCCTGCATACTTTGTTGATTTGATGAGTAGGGTGTTCAGGGAGTACCTTAATAAGTTCGTGGTGGTCTTTGTGGATGAGATCTTAGTATTTTCTAAGAGTGAAGAAGAGCATGCCCTACATCTTAGGGAAGTGTTGGAGACTCTTCGGGCGCATAGCCTTAAGGCTAAATTCTCTAAATGTCACTTTTGGAGGGAGGAAATGCGGTTCTTAGGGCACGTGGTCTCCAAGGAAGGGATAGGTGTGAATCCCGCTAAGGTAGTATCCATCCAAGATTGGAAGGTTCCGAAGAATGCTACCGAGGTGAGGAGTTTCTTGGGGTTGGCTGGCTACTAATAGAAGTTTATCAAGGACTTCGCGAAGATATCAGCCCCATTAACTCGCTTGACAAAGAAGAATCTAGTCTTCACATGAGACATAGATTGTGATGATGCGTTCCAACGGTTAAAGAGAGCTTTAGCCACAACTCCAGTCTTAGTGTTGCCAGATGGGAGTAAGTCATTTGTTGTTTATACCAATGCTTGTGGGACAGGACTAGGCGCAGTCTTAATGCAAGAGGGAAGGGTAATAGCCTATGGGGAAGGCAGTTGAGAGCGCATGAGAAAAATCACCCTACACATGATCTAGAGTTGGCCGCTATTGTTTTTGCGCTTAAGGCTTGGCGCCATTATCTTCTTGGCGAGAGGTTCGAATTGTTCACTGACCACAAATCATTGAAGTACTTGTTTTCTCAAAAGGATTTGAACTTAAGGCAACAAAGGTGGATGGAGTTCTTAGCATCCTATGATTTTGAGATAACATATACCCCTGGCAAGGGTAACGTGGTGGCAGACGCCTTAAGCAGAAAAAGGTTGTCCTTGAGTCCATTGTTCGTGGAACGACGAAGCTTGGAATTTATCTCGATGTTTGACTTCAGACCTTCCGTTGACTTTGTACCCGGTTTGCTAGCATCCTTAGAGGTCAGACCTACTCTTTTGGGACGGATTGGCGAGGCACAGCGGGACGACCCACAGTTGGTTGAGTTGGTAGAGAGGCTCATAAGGGGGGAGTCGTCCAGCCATTTGAGTAGGTACACCCTAGATGATAAGGGGTGGTTGCGTAGAGACGGTAGACTTTGTGTACCGCAAGATGAGGGTTTGAGGAAGGCTATACTTGATGATGCACATCGTTCGAAGATGACCTTTCATCCCGGTGGGGACAAGATGTACCAAGACATGAAGCGAGTTTTCTTTTGGGCCGGTATGAAGAAAGATGTGGCCGAGTATGTCGCTAGATGCTTGGTGTGCCAACAAGTGAAAGCAGAGCAAAAGAAACCTGGTGGGTTGCTTCACCCATTGGAAGTTCCGCAATGGAAGTGGGATAACGTCTCGATGGATTTTATTGATGGGTTACCGAGATCGAGGAAGGGTAATACGGGAATTTGGGTTGTGGTAGACAGACTTACTAAGAGCGCCCATTTCATACCCGTGAAGAGTAAGAGGACTGCTCCATGGCTAGCTTCAGTCTACATTCGAGAGATAGTTCGGTTACATGGTGTACCTTCTAGCATAGTGAGCGATCGAGATCCTATCTTCACTAGCGAGTTTTGGAAGAGTTTGCAAGAGGCGGTAGGGACTCAGTTGTGTTTGAGCACCGCATATCATCCTCAGACGGACGGCCATACCGAGAGGGTGAATCGTGTTCTAGAAGACCTTTTGAGGCTATGTATCTTAGATTTTGGAGGTACATGGGAAGAGCATCTTCCATTGGTGGAGTTCGCGTATAATAACAGCTTTCAGTCTAGTATTGGCATGGCTCCTTTCGAAACTCTTTATGGAAGGCCTTGTCGATCACCTACATGTTGGTGGGAATCTACGGATAAGATCTTGCTTGGGCCTGATATGGTTAGAGAGACTTCGGAAAAGATTGACTTGATTCGAAGAAGGATGAAAGCGGCGCAAGACAGACAGAAATTCTATGCGGATAAGAGGAGAACAGATCTTGAGTTTGAGGTTGAGGACATGGTCTTTGTCAAAGTATCTCCATTACGGAATGTTGTTCGCTTTGGGTCCGTTGGAAAGTTAGCACCAAGGTTTGTGGGGCCGTTTCCTATTAAGGAAAAGATTGGACAGATGGCATATAGAGTAGAGTTGCCCGAGAGACTTAGTGGTGTACATGACGTATTCCATGTGTCGCATTTGAGGAAGTGCCTACATGAGACCGCAGAGGTGGTAGAGCCGAGCTTGCTTAGATAAGTGGAGGTAGAGCGTGATGCGACGATTCGACGAGCTCCTACTCGCATCCTTGGGTCAGAGACTAGGAAGTTGAGAAACAGAGAGGTTCAACTAGTCAAAGTGCAATGGGGAGATGATGAGAGCAACGCTACTTGGGAGACAGAAGTGAAGATGCGTTCATTGTACCCTTTCCTTTTCGAGGGTATGTCATTTAATTTCTCCTTTATCGTTTGTCTAGTTCTTATCTTATCTTTAGTATGTCCTCTCATTAGTACCTTTGACCTTTAGATAGGGTAAACCTATGGGTGAAACATGTGTTTGAGACATGTTATGATTGATGGATGCGTGTGGATGCAAGTGTTTGCTAGTGGTTGTTCGTGGATGCATATACACACACTTTAGACACTAGATCGGCTCAGTCACTTCATATTGCATATTGCATATAATTGTGTGTAGGTAGCTATATTAATGGATGTATAATGGTTGAGTTGTCATATGGATGATGCATTTTGGTGTATGGTTGTGCACACATGTAGAAATAGTATGTGTAGATAGGGTTCTTTCGCATACATATTGGATGCATGGCACTATCATGGTTTGCATTAAGGAGGTCAACTGAATCAGTAGACCGCCTGATTTTGCATTAGACAGGGAACATATACACACACTTTTTGCATATGTTCATACAGCATTAGAAACTTTAAGGACAATGGATGCCAGTGTTTGATGGTTTAGTAGATGGTTGTTTGGATGGTAGGATACGTTCTTCGGGACTTAGAGATTTCGGGGACGAAATCCTTTAAGTAGGGGAGAATGTAACACCCCGAATTTCAGTTAATATTAACATTCACAAATTAAAGAATAACTAATCGCAGATGTGGGAATTAGGGAAAACGGGTTAGCGGTGGCAACGCAAGTCCAACGGGTTTCATATGCGTGTGTGGGCCCGGGCTGGTAGGTAAGACGTTGTTGCATCGTGTAGGTATAAGCCGTGCACCGTTGGTTGTATCGGGTTGCCACTTTGGGGAGTGATACACCCCACTGTGGGGCCAGCACGGGTATCTACGTTAGGGAGCCGATCGCTTGGGAGTAGTGGGTATACCTAGTGGAGATAGGGGCAGACGGCACCTATGTGGTCAGCTAGGGGTACACGAAACTACTAGTTAAATTTTCTAAGTCCTTGGGTGGGATCAACCTTTAAGTTAGGAATGACTGGTGTGGTGCAGTGTAGTAATTATTCTTGGGTGGGTAGATGCGTCTTTACCGTTATCTTCGTTCTTCTTATGTCTAGTTGGCTGCTTAGTGTAGTCATTTATCCCCAGTCGTTACCGTACCAAGTTTATATCATACCCTAATTACTTTAATGATTGTATTGTTAAAGTTGTAGGACTCGCTCAGACTTATGTCTGACCCCGTTGTTTTTATCTTTTTCCCAACCCTCAGGTTCTCAGAGTTGGCCTAGCACTAGTGGGCTTTGATCAGATTGCTTTATCTATCTTTTGGAGCTTGGACCATTGATGTAAAGCTCAGCTTATCTTTTCTATTATGGCTATTAGTTATGTAGTGGGATTATGTACTTATGTTTTTATCAGGATGGATATTTAGTACTTGACTCTTGTTTTATGGTTTTGTAACCAAACATGTTTACCTTCTGCTGCAATGAAATGATGTTTTAGTTAACAAGTATTATTTATATTTGTCTTGTTGTAATTTTTCTGTTCTATATTCACTTAAAATACTCCACCGAAGTTAAGACATTCCCTTAGTGAGTGACCTTAGCGGGTGTGGGGTGTTACATTAACCATTGGGTGAGGGTTGGCCTTTACGTTGCTTCCTTCCTTATTTTCTTCTAGGCATCAGTTGTGGCTTCCTCAAGCAGAATAGTAGTGGAATTGTTAAAAGGAGTGATAAAAGGAACACAACAATGCTTTCGTTAAAAAAACGTGTGAGATAAAGGTCAGCATTCTCCGTAGACAAAGATGAATTGTTATGTTGACTAAACAAATCTAATTGCAATGCGTATCATGAATAAAAATTAATGATAATTGTATGAGACAATTGTTGTGTTTTGCAAAAGACAATTGTTGTGTTTCATTAAAAAAATGTGTGAGATAAAGGTCAGCATCCTCCGTAGACAAAGATGAATTGTTACGTAGACTAAACAAATCTAATTGCAATGCAGTATCACGAATAAAAATTAATGAACTAATTGTATGAGACAATTGTTGTGTTTTGCAAAAGCGAGGATCCGACTAAAAAAGTTAACTCCCATGGTAGCAACATTATCAACAATTAAAATTTGAGCTATGCATTTTCCTTATGTACTTACTTCGGCTCAAAATAGAATTTCAACAGCATTAATATGGGTTTAAAAAATGTCTTTATGAACTGGAAGGATTTTTTTTTAATCAAAGATTGTAAAACAGAATCATTCAACCCATCAATCTATTACCCAACAAATATATTATCCATTTCACTACACCATACAAGCAGATTCGCAAATCCCTATTGCGGAAATTTTGCAACGGCTTTGAGCCATTGCTATTTAGCAACGGCTAAAGTCCGTTGCGCCATTGGTTAGTACGGTTATAAGTCGTTTTAGATTTTAAAACGGATTTAATCTGTTTTAAAAGTTAGCACCCCGTTCAATACCCCGACCCGTTTCCACTTTCCCATTTTCCTTTCCACGCAGAAAAAAAAAAACAATGACGTATGCTTGCGCCCTAGATCTGAAAAACTCGAGCTCATCATCACCGGTTCTCCGTTCATCTCGTAATCGGCCTCTCCCGATCATCTCCATCGTCTTGTAATTGTCTCGTAATCACCATCGCCTCTCGTGATCACCGAATACTGTTTAGTGTTGAAATCGGCTATAGCAGGTAATCAGCTGCAACTCTAGTTTCAGTTCGCAAGGAATCACTAATTGGCACTGTATAGTTGAACTTAATATTTATGATTGATTTGTTTTCTGTTATCAATTTTCAGATGTAGAAATTTATCTGTGATTTGTAATGAAATAGTGTGCGATTGATAGTGGTCGCTAAATGAATTTCATTCTGTTACCATAAATTTGGTTAAGAAGTTGCAAAAAATTAATTTGATAATTGATTCTAAATGATATTTTAGGTCAAACTGATTATAAACACTTAAGTTTGCAATGGATTTAAAAATGGAACAAAAAAAGAGCATTTATAAGGAGGACATGAAAAAAGAAAAAGAAAATAGTTTTGTGTTTAACTCTGCGTTCAATAGCCATTTCTTTAGAAAATAAAATCTTATAAAAACCTACAAATGTTAAAAGGAATCTTAAAAGAACTTATCAAGATTATTTGTGACCGAGGAACTTTTTTGAATTACTATCCCTTGTGATGGAAGAAAATATTTTTGAAGCAAATAACAACTTGTCAAGATTGCTTTCTCATATCGGATCATATAAACAATCTGAATGCAGTTCAAGTTGAAAATTATTTGGCCTGGAAGAATACATTGTATTTTCGGCTTCATAGCAAAATGTTGATGAGTCCAAAGTAAATCAATACATTGTATTGGGCCTGGATTAAACTAGAGATCATTGATCATTGCTATCGACAAATATTTTTATTGATGCCAACACAGAAGAAATTTTGCTAAATTAGTGATTAGGAAAAATGGTTTTAGAGTAAAAAAAGGTTATAGTTTACGATTTTGATTGGAGGGGTGACGATTATGATGGTGGTTGCGGATTTCAGTTTGGGTCTTAGTTTTACATTCAGTTTTTCAATACAGAAGCGATGTGAGATCATTAATTTCTTTTGTAATAAATAAAACTAAAAATTTCAATTTCATTTTACAGTAAACACAACTGTGATGCATTCGTATTGCAGAGGAAATGGAAGAGTGCAGTAATGGGGATAGTTTTCCTAGGAATTTAGCTTTATACCAGATATTTGGTGTGTATTGATAAAGCTATATATGCAACCATTATTTCCTATTTATTTATTTTATACAGCTTTAAATCATTTTAAAATTAGATGCAAAGAACTGCAAAACCAAAACTTTTTTGGTTGTCTTCCATTGCATCATACTACTGGTTATAGCACTACATGCTTTTACATCTTTATCCAATGAAGTTTTTTTATTACTTGATTACATAATTGACTTCATGGATAGGCGCTGCAAGTGCTAAGCTGTTCCTGCAAAGAGAAGAATACATTGAATTTAAGGCTTTCATGAAAAGCGTGTTTGTTTACAATTAAAATTTGAGACTGATATATAAAATTACTATATTATGACAGGTCCAACAACGATGATAGGAAGCCCATAAAACAAGCAGTAAGCAGTAAAAATGATGATGATGCCCATTCTACTACCTCGTATGTCTCTTGCTTTCATATGCGCTTTAAAACAAAACTCTAAACTTACATAGCTATTTACTCTACTTACCTTTTGTGTTTTAGAAGCACAAGGAAGAGCATTGGTTTTGTTTTTCCTTTAGATTGGATGTGCATGCTAAAAAATGAAAGGAGGTCTCTTTTAGTTATCTCCTTCTCTTATAAGTTTGTTCTGCTTAAGGCACCTTAACTTTTCATCTTAGCACTGTCTTAAAGATGATACTACCCATACTTGTATTGTTTCTTATTAAATGGGTACCAAACACAAAAAATGTTGCTGGAAAAGAGAACAAAGTATAATTTGCATTTCACTGACATTACTTGTGCATTGAAGTCAATGGTCGGTAATTTATATATATATATACATATATATATATATACATATATATACATATATATATATATACATATATATATATACATATATATATATATATATATATATATATATATATATATATTGATTTGCAGAGGGAGTTCTTGCTGGTGCTAAGGCTGCAGTTATTGATTTGCAGAGGGAGTTCTTGCTGGTGCTAAGGCTGCAGTTGTTGCCAGTGTAGCAGCTGCCATTCCCATTATATTTATTCACCATATGTATTCATTTTTTTCCTATTATGAATTCAAAATTTTCTTTGGTAACTCATTTGAATAATGCAATTGGCTAGTGTTAGAATGCTGCCATGGGCAAGATACAACTTTAATCCAACTACTCAAGCTCTCATCATTTCAACAGGTTTAATTTCCCTTTTTTTCTTTTAGAAAATATTTATTGGACTGTTAGTAAAGATTGGGCTATTGAATGAAGCAGTAGGAGGAGCTGCATATTTCATAGTTGCAAACAAGACGGTGTTGGCATCAGCAAGGAAGAACTCTATGAAGAATGCTCAGGCCAACTGAGAAATTAATTAACCAGCTAAAGTGGAATCAGGATATTTGGTACTGACTTATTTGTTATCTATGGAATGAAATAAAATGCTTTTTGTTTAAGATAATGTACATAATAGTAAACACAAACTTTCAAAATACAACATTATCAAGGAAAGTAACACGCTTACACTGATGAATATGGAAGTTTTATGTCATAACTTTCAAAATCTACATGTAAGCTCATAGTTGGGTTATGCTCATCAGGTGCATTACCATCCCTAATTCAATGCATATTCCATACTGAGTTTCTCGTCATTTACCTCTTTTTGAATTTCAAATGCTCCCTGCGTCTTCAGCTTCAACAAGAACTCACCTAATAGCTAAGTAAATAATTAAGAAGTGCAGAAAACCACAGTAGCACCCTTTTACCCATTGAAGTTTGAGTTTTTCTATTTATTCTGTGTTAAACTAAATATCAGTCTAATGATCAAGTATACACGATGTTCTTCATGACTTTATCATGATGTTAGTCTAATATCGTTATGGTCTTGCTTGTTATTTTTATTATTTCTCTATTTTATTTTTTATTTTACACAAAATGCTATCTTGAAATTTTCATCTGCTCCAAAAATAACCTAAATACAAATAATGATAATCCCAATACCAGTCACGTAGCTTCTGCTTTCGAAACTGAATACAATTAGCAATAAATATTTAGCATTATTTGATTTGAAACCAACATTTTCCAGTTCATTTCCATAATTGTTGATATTAAAATTAATATTCAGCGATATTTGGCAATGATGATATTAAAATTAATTCAACACTTGAGCTCCCTTAATAATACCAGATTTTCTACACAAAGCTACTGGATTTGTCTAGAAACATAATCAGCCTATATATGACATTTCACAAGTCTATTTCATTAATTTCAACATCTATAATTCTTAGCATATGAACTAAGAAACATCAGTTTTCACAAGTAATGAATTAGCTTATGCATTAGTGAAGAGTACTATGAGTCGTGTCGACAAGCAATGGGAATAAATTCCTTATCATTACCATGATCTGCAATCTTCAATATGTTGTTTTAAGTCGTATGAAGCAAAATATTGCTATCATATCTTCATCGACTCAAGAGGATGCGACCGTTAATAATTTTTGCAATCTCTTATGTTCAGCTTTTCTTGATTAAACCAAGGTGTTGCCAATCAAATTCCTTTTAGTGTTTTATATATAGAATTTTGTGTACTATAGTCCATACTACATGTTGGTAAAATCGTGGCTTACTAAATATTATGACTCTGTCCCAAAAAATATGAGTCATTCCGTCTTTTAACTGCTGTCCCAAAAAGTAAGAGTCATTCCAGCTTTTGGCTGCTTATGAAGTTTCCAGGCTTTATGGCATGATAGAATATACAGACATGGTTAAACCACCGCTGTGGCATTTTTCTTGACGGTTTACTGCACTGTCAAACTGACAATAAAGCGAGTTTTATGCAGAATAAAATACTATATTTTCCATTTTTGGGAAATTGCTCACAACCTAAAGTATATTCTAATGCTTTGTTTTAATTCTTTTTTATTCAGTTATCATTCATTTTCAGAACTAGGTATTCACTACGAATATTAGTAAACTAACAAATGAATGCATGAATCGTGTGTTGTAAACTTTGCACACGTTTCCATTAAAAGCCAGAGCAAATAATTTTTTTAAGATATTGCATCAGTTTGACATACAAACTGCATTGGAAAAAAAAGTTGAGATAATATGTTTGCAGGTTTGCTACACCAATAAGCTTTGCCGTTGTTACCATTGTTTTTATGTTTTCATGTGTTGTTTGGCATTGTCTGTTTTTTGAAATTGATGCTACAAAATAAAGGCATTTTTAGCTGACATGAGTTTACTAAATACATTCTTTTTCTTTTGCAGGTTATTGCATAATTCGGACCACCAGCATGGATGAAACAAATAGAGTCAACGTGGCTAAAAGAAATAAAACCAGCCTGCATCTGTGTTTCATGGTTTGTACATGACCGAATAATAATGTTAGCTTTCAGAATGTAGCCAAATATTCCACTTTTTGCCAAATAGTGTTAGCTTTTGTATCTTCCTTTTGAAAAATGTTTCACTTTTTGCCTATTCCCAGACGCTAACAAAATGAAACACAGCAAATGTCACAACTGTACTAGGTGACTTTTTATTTTCCAAAACAATAGACACTTACCTGTAGTCTAATAGTTGTTACTATAACTCCATAGGCATTTCTGACATAAACTTTATCATCGGATGCTTCTTCAACATAGAACAGTACACAGCCTTTATAATATGCTTTGTATGTATTATTGACTACTGGATGCCGATACACATTGATAGTGTAACCATTAGTTTCTGTGGTTGCATGTTACAAAGATATAAGCTACCAGTGGGTGTATTATTTTTTTTCCTTAATATTTTTTGGTACACTGAAGAAAAATATACATATTAAGAAATAATTTTGTTTACATGCGTAGCTTAATTATTGAAGGAAAAAAACAAGCCATTAGGGACACATAACTGAATGAAACTCAAATCCAATAGATTGAGTTCATTTTAGAATTAATGGGGTTTTAAGCATCTATATGATGGGGTAGGTTCGAGGACACCCCAAACAGTGCAGCACCCCAAAAGCCCCTCAACCACAACCAAGTATTTCACACACTCTCTCTTCCACTCATTCTCTCACTTCCCACTCACATTCTTTAATATAAATGAGTGGATATGGTTCTGGTGCAAATGGGAGGCTGAAATTCAGAGGGGCTCCCTGATCCTATCCCATATATGATTGAAGAAAAATTACATTTTTTTTTTACTTTATTTAAGCGTTATCAACAAGCTACAAGGCATCAGCAACACAAACATGGTGCTTTTGATGAAACATTTTGCATTTTTGAATGTTGATTGAAATCAATGACAACAGGTGATTGGAGAGATGAGATTGCAACAACAGGGAAATAAGCAGGACCATCTTGATGAGGCTATACAAAGAATATATGGATAGATGTGATTTTCGGTATTAACCATACATGAACTAAAATTTGAGGTTTTTACACAGGAAAACATACCATGATGCCTTGATCTGGGAGGTATTCACGGATGAGCACATGATTGTTACAGGACGGGAATAGCTTTGTATGCACTGAAGTTCAGACATCACTTTAAGCCATGAAGGCACTGTAAAAAACAATGTAGATGTTGGGTAGAAAACTGCTTTTTGCACACTATCTTTGGGTAGAAAACTACTTTATGCTGCCAGTGATGAGACATGGAGTGAAGCTGCTTGAATGAATCTGTGCATGGTGTTGTTATCAGGCTTGAAATTGTATGTATTGATATTGATATTGGTATGAGTTTTATTGCAATATGGCCTTTTGTGATCATTTCCATATTATTATTATTTTTCTTCATTTTGAATGTTATAATTGGATCTGCAAACATCAATCGAACATCCATGGATGGATCAAGGGATACAGAAATATGCAAAAACAAGTAATTTTTTTTTTTTTTGAATTCTGTTTTCCAATTAGCAACGGACTATAAACGGTTGCAAAACTTAAATTTGCAACGGACTTTAGTCGTTGCAAAAAAACATTTCGCAACGGCTAAATTCATATTTCACAACGGCTCATGGCGGTTGCGAAATTTTTGCAACCCGATATTTCGCAACGGCTTAAAGTTGTGCTAACATCATTTGCAACGGCTCAAAGCCGTTGCGAAATGTCTATTCTGGTGTAAATTCTTTTGACCATTTACTGCTTGGAATTTATAGTTTCTTTTACTCTATAAAACGTACAATACACATGTATTTGGAAGTATTATGCCCATGATTATACTCTAATATGTTAAGTTTCTAACATTCCCTAATTTGATAACTATGAGATCAAACTTTGCAATACAGATGACATAAAGTTTCTTTGGCTAATTTGAAAACAAAAAACACACATACATACATACATATACACACACACATAAATATATACTTACACAAAATTCGAATACTACATTTAGATTAGTTGACTAAGTTCGGTTAAACAGAAAACAAAAAGTGCTCTTTGCATTTTGATACAATACAAAATTTTACAAGGTTAAAAACTACTTCTCTCTACCCTTTAAAAATAGGTTTTAAAGAACATTTTACAATGTGTAAAATAGTTAATATGATCCATTTCACAATAAAGTATTACATGCTGATATACTTACACAAAGTTCAAATACTGCATTTAGATTAGTTAACTAAGTTAGGTAAAACAGAAAACAAAAAGTCCTCTTTACATTTTGATACAATACAAAATTTTGCATGGTAAAACCACTTCTCTCTTCCCTTTAAAAATAGGTTTTAAAGAACATTTTACAATGCGTAAAATACATTTTTTAGTTAATACCATCCATTTCACAGTAAAGTATTACATGCTGATATGTAAACATCCTCACACACCAATTATGTCCAAATCCAACCATTTTTTAAAAAAGCTAAAACTGCTTTTAAGTATATAAACAATTAGATGTTCCAAAAAAAAACTACATTAATGCAAAAATTTGAAATACTTGCAAAAAATTAGGTAACTGCTAACTAAAAGATGGATATATCAATCAATAATCTAATTTAATACCATCAATAAAAATAACATCAACATACTACTTTGTATATGAAAGAATACCTTTATATTGTTCACGCCAATCTGGTTCGTTGAGTGAAGAAGAGATATATTTCATCTCTTAGGACTGCTCATGGTTTAAGACTGCTAAAAACTGCTTATTGTTGAGATGATTATATTGGACTATTTAAAACCGAAATAACAAATTATTTCACTTCTGAAGAAACCATACTTAAACATAATACCAGGTATATGATTCTAACCTATCCATTCGATAAGCCACATTTAGGTTACAAAGTCTCAAAGCACTTGCAACTTGCAACAACAAAGAATAGAAAAAATTAATGGCCAAATTGTGGAGAGACTACCAGTAAAAAAATATTAAGTGTCATATTTACATTAATTTTAGATTCTATTATTGTACATTGTTATTGTATATTATGAAAAAACACTTCATGTCTAATATGGATTATGTGTTATATATATATATATATATATATATATATATATATATATATATAGTGATAACTTTTTCAGTTTTTACAATCTACACTGCAGTTGGAACCAACAGAGTTACAATAATCGAAAATCTTACAGCTAGTCATTTGTAAAATACAAAGATAGATTGACTTTGAAATTAAAGACACTCGCGAATTGAATTATAAAATTGGTCATTTGGATCACATATATGAGCCATATAGACCTGATTTGAATCTTAAAATAAAATATGGACCTCAGATTTTATAACTAAACTGCATAGAGTTGGCTTCGCTCACTAATCAGGATTTGCATGAAACATAAGCTTGTTCTTCAAAGTCCAAGGGCTACTTGTTTGTCCATACAGTTGGGTCTAATAAAAATATTAACATAAACATTGGCTATTGCACTTTAAATAGAAAAAGGTGAACGAATTCTAGTACATGTTGGAAGAAAAATTAGCTGTCCATGAAGAACACAAGGACATAGTAGTGATTTAAACACTAAAAGTCAAATATTGAATTTAAAAAGTACTAATTATTATGTTTAGAAAACCTTGTTAGAGTGGTATATCTATGTTTTTTTATTTACAAAGTAATGTCATAGTCATCTTAAACCTCAAATAAAACTCCTCTTGAAAACTGCTAGCATGTCATATGATGCAGGAGAACATTTTAAACCACGTTAAATCCATGTATAAAGTTAATAAAATAATAATAAACATTCAAAACTTATGAATGTTAATACCAATAATTTGACCATGATGCTCGTAGTACTCGCTTCCAGTATATAATTATTTCAATGCTAGGAGACAAAGATAAAACCAATAAATTGACAGTAAATGAATGTAGTATAGTTCCCTTGCAGTACCCATATAAAATGGGTAAAAAGTAAATTACACATAAAAAATAAAACTGCTAATTTTACTTAAAATTCATCTTAATTATTCTCAAAATCATCTCACTTCATTTGATAAGTTATGAAATGATCCTTCCAAATTTATAATTACTATAACTGTAAAATTTTCAGTTAATGTCTTAATTTGACTCTCATGGTCAACAAATGTCCAAGGATCAAAGCAGAAAAGGGCAAACAAGGTGTAGGAAGGATAAAAGAAAATTTCATAAAGGAAACAAGCACGATGGAAACTGAATTTTGTATTTAATATTCAATTATATTACAATGGTACTTACAGATAAGCATAAACATAAATGACAGATTCCTTTTAGAACCACGTAATCTCCTTAGATAAAAACAACCACACAACATAACTTAAAAAAACAGATTAAGCAAGATACATGAGAAAGATAAAATTTTATCGACAAATACTTCCTGAAAAAATGATAGGCTTGGCTCTTTCCTAAACATAGTCTAGCAAGAAAAATCAAAATAATTTCCTAAGTATTTGGCTTCTCAATTCTGTACTTCAATTTAGCATAACAATGATTATATCTTAAAGTAAAAGAATCCACAACTAAATTTTAATATTGTAAAGAGAAAACCCTACTCTTTAACCATAGGGACAAAACATGTTACCATTAAATTTGAAAAAATTGTTGTCATAAAGTGAAATGGACGATAATCCCATAAAGATGAAACACGAAAAAAGAGTAATGAATGAAAATTTGATATTGAAACCATAATTTTGAGGGCTTGAAACAAAATAAATTAAAGAAAATCAGAACAGAATTACCTGTTGAAGCTTGCTAATCTGACTTACACGTACATTATTCGAGTATTATAACTTTGGATGGTCATGTTATACAATGTTGATATTGTATGCTAAATGATATAAAAATTATAAAAATAAAAATTCTAAATAAAAAGGTTAAATGCATAAAAATAGACAAAATGTATTCTAGCAAAGCACGAAATAAACAGCCCATTTTAAAAAATTACAGAATATCCATTTAAATCATTTCTAAAACCAAAAGCTTCAAGCGTGAACAATATACATTGCTATAGAGAACAAATAGTAGAAGTGTAATATAGAAGACAAAAAATTACCTGAATCCAGAGTCAAACCATAAAACTCCATGAGATGTTCATTCTCCTTAAAGCCTTGTATCTCAGACCAATATGACCGAAGAAGATGCTTTTCCGACTCAATGCCCTATATCAATGAGTAACACGAATGAAACCATAACGGATCAATATTTATGGAAAAAATCCTTCTTTTCTAACAAAGTTAACTTTATGCATCAAAATTGTTTGAGATTTATGAATAATATACGTGTGGCCTTTAATAGGACCTATTGATTTGCTACTTTTGGATTTCACCTTTTTGTAGGAAGGCCAGACCAATATGACTGAAGAAAGATGCTTTTTCAACTCAATGCCTTATGAAAATTAGGTATGCAATGAAACCATCACAGATCAATTTTTATGGAAAAAAAATCCTCCTTTTCTAACAAAGTTTACTTTATGCAACAAAATTGTTTGAGATTTATGAATAATATTCCTGTGGCCTTTGACAGGACCTTTGGGTTTCCCATGAAAACGATCCTGGGCATTCCCTGTCATTGTAAATTACTAAAATCAAAAGTAAATAAACTCATAAAATAGGTATCATGTACTCTCAATTTTAAAAATCAGTTGTATTTTCTCACAATTTTAGCAATCTGACAGAAAATCCGCAGAAAGCCCAACTTAGCATACAAATCAACTTACATAATTCGAACTTACATAAGATATAAGATTCATGAGAAGCCCTAGCCTCCTAATTCAGCAGAGGAAGCACACATAATTTCATAAGAATCAACGACGACAGAAGAAGCGATTCGACTGAGCTGGAAGGCCTCGGATTTAAAACCCTTTACCAATAGCTGATTGACCCTCTTTTGCAATAGCATGAAGGGATATCCATATCTCACTAAGAAATTGTCTTCCGTTAAGACATGAGTTTTTTTACTCGTAAGAGAATAGAAAATCGCGGTGACCTAGGGGAGAGAGGATTTAGGTTTAGGTTGAGAACCGGAAAAGGAAGAAAGAACACTTAAGTGTAGGAAAATAAAAAAGAGCAGTGAAAGGAAGCGATTGAGAAAAATTAGAGAGGGCAAGAGACTTGAAAACCATACGCGAGACTCTTGGTTTCCAAATAGTGAGAACGCCTGAGAGCGCAGGAAAGCAAACTTAGTTTTTATAATATAGTAAAGATTAAGGCCCTTTCAGTCGATTTCCATAAACGGTCATCGAACTGCACTTACATCGACCTTTTTTCAAATTTATTTGGACATAATTCCAAATCCAACCGTTAGATTTCAAATCTCTTATATTCGTTGGAAAGTTCTTTTCGATACAAACCCAACGGTTCTAGTTTTAGGAGAATCCAACGGTCGGATCTCCCATAATGTCAATTCGAAGGTAATGGTTGAAATTCACGAATGGTCGCGGCGCAGCGCGTTTTATTCAGGCCATTTATTATATAATATATATATATATATATATATATATTTCGTCGATTCCCATTTAAAATATATTTTATAAATTCGCTTTAAATTCGTTTTAAAAACGATTTCAACTTCATTTTCAATTTTAAATCAAAATTGAATACTCCTTATCAATATAATATATAAATGATAATATTTTCAAAATATCAGATTTTAAAATATTTTCCTTTTCAATATTCATTATAAAAATGAATAAAATCGATATAAATATCGTTCGCGTCAAAATGGCGCAAATCTAATCAACATGGCTTCATATATTTCAATACGTTCGTGTCCATCCAAATCGGACAACAAAATCATAATTTGATCATTTACTGAATATTATGTTAAAATATTCGTTATTTTCCAAATTGGAATGAAACCCAGTCAATTACCATATAATATTATTTGTATGAATTTCATACAACACATGTTTGTAACAACAATGATAAACAATCATCCATCATCCAAAGTGCATTCTATACTGCATAAGCATTAAATATAAATAATTAACACTTACAATAGTCTGTCAACCAATCGATTGACATACAACTAAACAATTGGGATTAGCGTATGTCAAATATCATCCCAATACCTGTGTGGGGTTTCAACTAACAAATACTGAATATTATTTGTCTAGTTGGGCGATGTGTAAAATATATTGTCCCAATCAATGTCAGTCAAATGAGTGTACATAAACAAATCGTTCGATTTGTAAATGAATATTTATTTTCATTTTAGGCGAATTTTATGTCATTCATATATGCGTTAAAAATTATATTTTTAACGATAAAATATTTTATTCAACACATGAATATTTTATATAGTTCATTCATTCAATAAAAATTATATTTTTATTGTTCTAACAATTTTAGAAAATTTTGGTAGCATAACGGTGCGGTACTAGAACCGGAATAAGGTCTAGCCTTATCCCTCGTCTAATACTGGCTTGCCCCATACACAAACCAAATTCAATCAATTTCATTCACATCCCAAACCAAATTCAACCAACTAAATCAACAAAAACAAACAACCAAACATCCATGGTTTCAGTCAAAGGTACCGAGTGCTGCTAAGCACCGTTTGCATCCTAGTATATTTTAACTGTAAACAAAATTAGAGTGAGAAGTTCTCACCTTTAGGATCCACTCCGCCATTCTTTATTTGTACGGTTTGGTTTTGGATTTGTTACAGTGTGTTGTGTCCTTCACCATGATTTCAACGCAATCTGTTTCACACAGTTTACATTGAAATTCACATTTTTACACTACAACAAAACAGTCCTTTTACAACGGGCAAAAACCGTTGTAATATGCATTTCACAACGGGCAAATGTTCGTCTTAATATGCACCGTCGTAATAGCTCCTGACTATTTCACAACGGGCACTGACTGTTGTAAAAGACCGTTGTAATAACTTGCTCTGTCACATGCAATTACTCTATGAATATGGTTATTAGCCCGTTGTAATAGCTGATAAATTACAAGCGGCTGTTGCCTGTTGTAATATAGTATATTACAACGGTTTTTGCCCGTTGTAATAGCTAATTTAAATATAACTGCTATGATATTTCATAATAATAATGTATATTTTAACATGCAATAAATACTGTAATGCAACAATCAAAATCACATAATAACACATACTAAAAGACTGAAGCAAGAATCATATAATTCCAACACATTTCAAAAAGTTCGATAAGTTTATACTCCAAAAGACTAGATAAGTTTACATCCCAAAAGGTTAGATAAGTTACGTCGACATAGTTCTAACATAAATTACATAACTAGTTTCATAAGTACCAACACTAGACCAAGGAAATGTAATCTTTGTGTCACGCGACGGTAGATCCAACGGCCTGCTGATCTTGAGTCTGCATATAGTTACTAGTACGGTGTGACTGCAAAAAAAGAAAAAAAGTTATCAAATGTAGAGAGAATATATTATTATACACCATTCAAAACTTATTATACAACATTTAAGTCTTGCATTGCTGTAACTTTACAGCCTTTGGTTCCATAGTCTTCCTACTTCAGTTTAGACACAGTTTAGACACCACCATATCCACAGTTTGCAGTTGTATCTAAGTAAAAATATTTGTATTTGTAACTGACATTATATACGAACTTTTATTTCTACAACTATATGACCAAAGGAAGAATTAATTACATAATAGGCTTCTATTGAAAGCCCAAATATATGCAGATGTAGACTGGAACTAAGTTCACCTTTGAAAAACCATTGTGAATCTTTTATCTAAAATCTATTTAAAAACTTAGCTGAATGCATATAAAACTGATCAAATACATATTATATTATATCATGTTAAATCAATTTATGTATGCATAGGGAACTCATGTACACCATTGCGCAAACTCAAAACTGCATTTAAAATTTATGTGTGCACATAAACCAATGTTTGGAATAATTACACATTTGAAAATTTAGATTCTCAGATTCATACGGAAAACTCATTTTTATAGAACTTTGCATTCTCTTTCAAATCCATGAATGTGCGAAGCGTTTCACACATCCAGTTCAATATGTTTAAAATTGTGGAGATACTGTGTTTTCTCAACTAGTATTTGGGTAATATTCAAAACATGCTTCGCACTAGAGAGGAAAGCCTCCATTATTTATTAATCAAGATAAAGGTTAAGATAATGTACGACATTTCTCTTACAAATTCCTATGATTGTGAGAAGATCTCGATATTTGGTCTTCATTTGTTTAATTCTGCTTTAGTATATATGGTAGGTATATAATACTCAGGTAGTATACCTAATACAGTATAAAGTTGTAAGAATGATCTGATATATGTGTAATTTACCATTGGCACATGAGTAAAATATGTTGCTTTGAAGACATGTTGTAAGCATTAACAGTGTTTTCTACGGGTATCAAGCAAGCTGACCTGTACTGTAGACATTAATTTTTTTTTTATAAATGTAATCGGCAATTACTCCAGTGTCTAGACAATTACATACAAAAAGTCCCTCATTGTAATTTTTTATTTTTAAAATCTTGAAGCCTCTATTATCACACAATTATAATACCATGGTTGCAAATCATAATTATAAATGTATTAGGCCCTACCATAAGAAGAGGTGACACTTGAATTTTAAATAAGTGTTACTCATTATATATATAAAAAAATCTAATATATTGTAGCTTTTGATGAATCATTATTTCCAAAGTCAGTAGCTTTATCATGCAGCTATTTATCTAATAAGTATAACAGGAACACTTATCATTAAAGGGGATGAATTCTTCTGTCACCAAATTGGGTGTGCCCTGTGTGCCCACCCAATGGGAGCCCCTGATTTCCACTTTTTGCATTTAAGTCCCTCAATTGTCACAGGGACTTAAATGCAAAAAGTGGAAATCAGGGGGTTCCCATTGGGTGGGCACACGGGGCACACCCAATTTGGGAACAAAAGAATTGGCCCCTCATTAAAGTAGGGAAACCACTCAAGTGCTGACAGTAAGCACTTAAGCACTGCCAAAGAGCCACTCAGGAATTCAGTGACAAAACTGATTTTCTCACAATGCTTAAGACTGATCAATTGGAAACTTTTTCTACAGCAATTAAGGTATGTTTTAGCCCAACTAAATTAGATAGGCCTTATTATACTTTCTCATCTCCCGACCAAACTACAAATCATATAGACTATGTCCATCAATATGAGCAGCTAGACGGTATGATTAGACATATTTAAAAAAAATAGGTGGTTTAATAGAAGAAATTAAATTGATTTTGTTGCCGATAAACTCAATGATTTTGAAGAGGCGATATCACTAGCAAAAACTTTTAAGGTAAAATGGCTTTCAGCAAACAAAAAAAAAACAAGCATAATTATTTTAGAAATAATTCTTCTACCTTCAAAATTTTTTCTGGAAGCAATCAAGCTTCTTAATTGATTAATGGTATAAGGTATTACACCTAAAGAAATATTAGAAAGAACATAGAAACATCTATGCTTTGGTTGCAATGAGAAATATCTATTAGTTGTTCATCATTTTGCACATTATTATAGAAGCCAGCACAACAAAAAGTCCAAAACAAAAACTATGACTCTTACCTCAATCTTCATATCACATGCCATTGCAACTTTGCACAATTATTGAATATCTTCAAGTGCCAGCAATCCAAAGAAATCTTCATATCACATGCCATTGCAACTTCATCCTCCCTATTTCAACAATCAATCACAATTTTCTGCAATATTTATTACTTTAGAACAACAATTTTATTACTAACAACAGGAATGAGAAACAAGCCACCAAAGAAACAGTGAATCTTAATCCCAAACCAGTTCACTCCAGTAAATTTCATTACTTACATGCGAATGGCTTTCAAGGCAAAAATCAAACAACTACCAAAAGAAACAATACGATTTCCAGGCAAAAATCTAAAACTGAATAAGTCCATTTAGCCCAAAGTGCCACCAATTATTGCTTCATCCTCCACCAATAATGGTCTTTACTCATGACCACAAACCTCAGCGGTCACCATCGAATTTCAACTGATTAGAGATGCTACGTAACTCTCAAGGAGGCGATTTCGAGCTTGAAATTGCTCGAAGGCCTTGAATATTTCTTTAGTTGTCATGCGATGAGGAATTTCTTTAGTTTTAACTCATAAATTTTTGTCAGGATTTATATTGCGCCATGAAGAAGAAATACATGGGTAGATGCCCATACTCCCTTCCCTGCAACGTGAGGAACAAAGCATATTTTTTGTTCTTTTTTTTTTCTTCTGAAAATCTAGTGTACATCAAAACCGGTAGTATGTCGGTAAAGTGTTTAACTAATTTAAATAAGAGATACAACTTGAATGTAGCAGCATACATGAAGGGCTTGGTTTGAATGGGGTAACCAAGCATGTGAGTGGAACATATACATTTTCCTATAAAATGAACAGGAAGCATAAATTACTGAATTCCAAATATGGGTGGTTGAACTAGCACAGTATCAAATGTACAAACCCGACAAACAACGTCGCAACTAACAACATCAAGGAGCTAAACACAAGAGAAACAACCACATGCAAAGGCGTCAACAGCAGCATAATTTCGTGGTGAAATGCGCATGCAAAACAGAACAAAAATTAAAATAAAATAAAAGAAACAACAGTAGAAGGGCAAAGCAAACCATTATACTTAGCGAAACGATGTAGCGAACTTGAAAGAGGTTCAATCGTAAGTAGACTTACATTTTGTCTTGTCAGTGGAGAAGCCGGAGCTGCTGGTTTCCGGGGTGCGGTGGCCATTCTTCGCCGCGAGGAGGTGACTGCGAATTGTAGGTAGGTTAACCTCAGTCGGAGCTGATCCCGAGGCAAAGCTGCTCGAAGACAGAAGGCTGTAGGTGGCTCACACAACGTCGAAGTGGAGGAGCTAGCACTACAAGAGGCGGTCTTCGTGGTTGTTGTGCCTGGACGCGGCAGCTTCACGGTGGCTCAGCGGGTTCGGGTTCGCTTGGAAGCCGATTGGTGCGAACTGGACGAACACGATGGGCAGAGCAAAATGGAGGCGCTGCCATTATCGACGATGGCCATGGATTTTAAGGATTGGAAAAACGATTTGGGGTAAATTGGGATTTTCAGATTTAGGGAAAACTGTGATTTTGGGGAAAGGAAATAAAAGGGGTGGGCTGATAGAACACGGTAAAGATCCAATACAGGGACGGACGCGTGGTGCAGTGGTGCAAACAACGTATTATCAAGTGTAATGTCTTCTTATATTTTTAAACAAGTAATACCCAAGTATAAATACCATGTATTACACTATGTATACAAACACTAATGAGTATTTACGCATTTGAAATCAAAGTTTAAAACCAATTGAAATCTAATTAACTTAAAATAAATTATCAAATTACATAAAATTCAAAATTCAACACAAATAAAATAAATAAGTTTAAAACTTACCAAATAAAAATAGAATCAAAGATTAAAATTTATCAAACCAAAGTTTAAAATATTAAAGTACTAGTTTAAAATGCTAATAACGCTTGATTTAAATAAAACCGTTCAGATTCAAATGAAATTTTAAAACATACAAAATTTATTTAAATAAATTCTCACATGATAAAAATATATTAATTAGTTTAAAATATCACAAATGTCTAATATGGCAAAATATTTAAATCGAATATAAAAGAAAATTTTAAATTATACTCACATAATTGATTTAAAACCAAAAGAAAATATATTAGGTTTCAAATTTAAAAATCAAATATCAAGTATAAAATAAATTTTCAATACTAAATTAAATAAATTTTAAAATTTAAATGTCAAAATCTCAGGTTCGTTACAACCTATTACAACGAATGTTTTCAGCACATTGTAATAATCATTAATTATTATAAGTTATATATGATTAATGTAATGTTATTAATGATTAATTATTAAATATTAATACATATATAGTGTTATTAATGATTAGTAATTATTAATGCAATATTATAGTTACAGGCAATAATATAAGTAATATAACATCGTTGAATGAAATCTAATATGTATACAATAATATAAAGAAAACATTATTTAAAACTTTTTTACAGCTATTTGGGTAGACATTGTAGATATCATAACTTTTACAATGATGATATAAATAATATAATATCACTGTTAATAATTATTATTAATGATTAAATATTAAATAATATAATATTATAAATGATTTGTAACATAATATTATAGTTAATAGTTAGTATTAATTTTACAATTGACATATATTACAATAGACATTTTGTCAACGTTGTAAAATTGACATCTATTACAACGGGTCTGAAATGACTGTTGTAATAGCACTCTATTACAACATGCAGTTTTTACCTATTGTAAAAAGAGCGTTGTAAATGATATCTATTACAACTGTCCAAAAACGACTGTTGTAATAACATTCTATTACAACAGGCAACATGTGCCCGTTGTAAAAGAGTGTTGTACATGCATCTATTACAACGGTTTAAGAAGTGACCGTTGTAATAGCATTCTATTACAACTGGCAGTTAGCGCCCGTTGTAAAATGGATGTTGTAATAGGGTATTTTTGTTGTAGTGAATTAAACAACGCTATTTACATTAAAATCATATTTTTATTTTGCTATTACATATATAAAAATCATATTTTTATAACGATGTTTACATTATAAAAATCATATTTTTATCGTGTTATTCAAATAATAAAAATCATATTTTTATTCTAATGCTAAGTATATAAAAATCATATTATTATCGAATTAAAAATTATTTCATAGATTGACTATTTTATTTATGGAATATATAATCTAAAAATCATATTTTTAGCTTTCTAAAAAAAAATCATTCCTTTACCTACATAAAAATCATATTTTTACATATATAAAAATCATTCATTTACATACAAAAAAATCATATTTTTACATACATTAAAATCATATTTTCACATACATAAAAATCCTATTTTTAATATATAGAAAAATCATATCTTTTCATATAGAAAAATTGTATCTTTTCATATAGAAAAATCAGATCTTTATATTATTAAAAATCGTATTTTTATATTAATAAAAGTCATATTTTTATATCGTTGAAAATCCTAACTTTTCTAAACTAAAAATCATAGTTTTTCTAGTTTAAAAATCATACCTTTTTATAAACAAAAATCATATCTTTTTATAAACAAAAATAATATATAAACGAAAATCATATCTTTTTATAAACAAAAATAATAATAAAAGGAGACTTCAAAAAAAACTCACAACGGGGGAGGGGGAAGTGATTTGCTGCGCGGCTCGAGGAGGGGCGTCAGAGGTTTGCAGGCGGTGGGGGCTTATGGGGGAGGTCGCGGTGCTTCTGGGTGGAAAGGGGGTTTGGGCGCGGTTTTCTAATCGGATAAGGTGGAGATGGAAGGGAGGAAGGAGGAGAAGGTGGGGGAAGATTTCCGGCGACGCCTGGGGGGCGCGATGATGATCGGTGGCAGGGAGGCTGGGTGACGCGGCGGTTAGGGTTCTTTTTTTTATTTCGTTAACTGACGGGGAGAGAATGGTGAGGGAGAGGTGCTATATAAATATATATATATATATATATATATAATTTAATTAAATTCCAAAAAGTTACTTTTTCATTCAATCTCCAAATCGAACCCAACGACTGTGGCCCTTAGCTAATCACCCTCATTCCAAACACAATGGAATATGTTTCATAAGCCAATTCGACTGTTTCGGCCAGTTTTGCTTTAAATTAAAATATAAATTAATTTAACGTTCAAAATTGATTTCAACGTACATTTTATTTTACCGGGGCCACATACTAGCTTCAAAAATTCCAGAAAAATAAATCTAGCTATGTTTTGACGATACGGTCCTAACAAAACTAATTTCATCGAATTTGGAGAACGTTTGAAAAACGGTTCTTTTCCAGTCGATTAAATTCGAACTAAAATTACCAAACACGTTTTCTTTTGCCACGCTCATATATTAATTCCAAAAATTATGAGAATTGGAGTGTAGCAATAATTTAACATTCTGGATCCAACAAAAGTGGTCTCATCGAAAATGGAGGTCGTTTACAAAATGGCTATTTTTAAGGGCTATATATTATATAAAATATATATATATATATATATAATTCCATAGCGACTATTCTGAATTTTAAACTGGACATAACCTTTTATTCCCGTTATGAAATCCGGATTTTTCACATTCGTTGGAAATATATTTTTAAACAGATTCAAATATTTCTGGTTTTACCGAAATCCGATTTATTTTGAGTCCTATACATTCAATTGAAATTTGAAATCGAATTTTCAAACTACCGTGCCATTTCAGGCTCGTTATAAAATTAAAATAAATTTATTCTTTTTAACTTCAATTTAAATAAATTTTTAGTCGTTATTATTTAAAATAAGTCATTTTAAATATTCAAAATCCATTAAAATTGCCAAAATATTTTTTTAAATTGGTTCTGATTTTCCGGTTTGTTACAATCTCCCACACTTAAAATATTTTCGTCCTCGAAAAGGAACGGAGCTAAAAGTTGTTTAACTAACAAACTAAACTTTCATTCTTCAACTTTTTAGTTTCTAAGAATTTTCAAATTCTTTAAAAAATTGGCTAACACCCTAAATTTTTGAAAAATTTCGCCATAACCTCCTTTGTACGGGGAGACCTTTAAGACCGCAACTTGCCTCACAGGGCCCTCACCTATCCTAAAAGAAAAAGTAAAAGCCAATCGGCTCATAAAATCATCCAAACCCAAGAAAATAGTAAACATGTACCTATTTTTCGGGCATACAATTTTATTTCTCTTCTTAGCTTCCCTACTATGACCTTTTCAATGTATATACATGTATATGCTTGCAATTCCAATCAAATTTCAATTCTGTTCAAATTTGACTTAACTTAGCTAAAATTTACCTTTCATTATATTATTGATTTCAACAATTTTATTAGTTAAACTAATAATCATGCAACACAATTAGCAATCAATTAGTTGATTAGCTTTTCAATCATATATCTTTAATATATGTACTCAAAATCATGTTTTTGATGCCAATTCACAACAATAACCCTATCTTGTTTTGGTTCTCACACCAATCAATTGGAAATATGTAGACATCCCACTTTCGAAAATCGAACATAAATTCTAATGATGTCCGGACGATCATGAGAATCATCCCCGGGCGACTAGAGTGTGATTCTATATCTATCCAGTATATTTGAGGCTTTGTATACACGTTTGCAAGGCGTATATGCAAAATCTTCATATACTAGAATGTCCAAATTCAATATAAAATAAATGATCAAATATGTATAATAAGATTTAAATTTTCAAAACAAAATTTGTTTTCACTTTTATTTTAAAAAATAACACTCTTTCAACTCATTCTAGGATACTACTGATCCCATCTCTAATAAGTCATTCTTATTGGGTATTACTAATCCAACTCTGATGAATTCTTTTGTTTGGTTCTAGTGTGTCTTGTTCTCGAGCTCTGTAAACCAAAGCTCTGATACCAAGCTGACACGACTCAAACTCGCCCTTTAGGGAAAGCACGGATTGAGTTGAGTACATGATAAATCAGAATACAAACGACAGAACATTTCATTGCTTATTACAACAATTTACATCAGAGTACAAGAATATAACAGAGTATGAATAAATAATACACATTTGATAAACATAGAGATTTACAAATTACAATTGCAGCAGAAAATAATACAAAACACAACTAAAAGAAATACATGGATACAGAGCTTTCCGAATATAACTCCAGCTATAAATCCAGGATCCTGGAAAAGAAATATCTGCAAAAACCCAACTACTAGCTGTCGGTGTGGAAAATAGGGTAATCCAGAGTTTAGGTTAAAACAATAAACTCCAGGTCAGTCATGTGACTGGTGTGGGAACTAAAAACAGTTATTAACTTGGTTTTAAAGTAAGGTAAATCAAGGGACCACGCCGTATAACATGGAACGGGTTTTAACCCCAAGAATACCAGTGCATAAACAAACAATGCAATGCAAAAGAAGAAAAATGAAGCTATTATAAGACTCAGGTCCCATCACGCAATGCAACGCAAGCCGGAGGATAGAGTTTTACCTTATAATAGCCAAAAATTCTTGGTACGTGAAATTTCATATTTTATTATTACTATAAGTGAAGAAATCAACTTGAAATATAAATGTATCAATCATAGACGGCATAGTATCCCATGCTACTATGTCACCATACTAGTTCTGCAATTAAAACTGAAATGTCACGTATTGGAAATTGGATTCCATCTATGAACCAAGGCAAAGGATCGTCCTTACCGAATTCGAGGCTCTCTAGCCAGAGCCTCAGGATCAGCTGCAACTGCACCTTGGATCTTCAAGACCGGTCGTCTCTTACGTTTGAGGATTAGTAATTCCTGAACAATACGTTTTCCTACCCTATGGGGCATAAAATTTGGTTAGTATGTTGACCATAGCATCCATCGGCCCCATAGTGATCGATATATCCAAGGGACCTAACTTTCCATCATCCGCGTAAGTAAAAATGTCTGGGCTTCATACCATGACACCACTCCAACTAGAAAGAAACACATGTACTCCCTGCAGTCCTCCCTCATTTCTAGTTCATACCGGGGTATGAGGCTCGCGAGTTAACGCTACACAAAGCTATGCTATTTAAAGCCGTGCTTTGATCGTCAACCACAAGACTTTGCTTTTCAACAGATGCCTTGATCATTTACATCTCAGCATGCCACACAGGAATTTCATGCCATGCGACTGATGTCTATCGATATATAACCTCTAAGCTCGTACGTCTCAGAGAAGAGTGTTAAGCAAGAGATCAAATTCTCCACCGCCAAACAGATATATATTTAATAGAGATCAATCAACATAGAATAAAATCCAATGTCAGACACACATCCATTTAATAGTTCGTTCTAGGTCTGAACGAAACCGGAGGCACCTTATTCCTCGTCCCATATGTTCAATATAGGAGAGAGGTCCTCGTATATCCGGTCGATCTCCAAGTACGTCTGGACGATCACCACTTATTACCTTGTCTTGGGTGTACAACACAATTAAGACATCAGTAATCGTCCAAAAGATGTGAAGACCTCTGGTCTTCAACCACCGTCTTCATCATCGGCTTATCATCGAATCAGTTATTCAGAATGGGTATAAATCCGGCCTTTCCGAATAACCCACGTATATTATAATCAAGTGATATAAACACACAACATACGCCTCATTCCAATCCAGAATATTCTTTTAGCCAAATATTCACATCATTAGGGAAAGGTTCACATTAATTTTATCAAAGATAAATTCTTTTAACTTTATTTTTAATCTTCCTTTGGATATCATTTCAAACCAAATTAAAGTTTATCCAAACTAGTCGGGATTAGCGCACTTTATCGAAGTAACCATTTGTTTTATTTCCCAATCCCAACCTATTAATCCCATGGAGCAAAACTGGTAATACTCCATATCTAACACCACAGTGTTATCGATAAATTTAATTACCATTTTACGTTCAAATCTAAATAAAGATTTAATCATCGCCTGGAGTAAAACTGGTGGTACTCCATTCGCAATCATCTCCCAAATTTGATAATTTAAATTATCACATTCACATTCCAATCTAATTAAAGATTCCTTAAAACTCCGCTTAGTTTTAATTTTCCCAAAAATCAATATTAATGATTATTTAACTTTAGGAAATCAACACGCCACATTGACAATCTACACCGTACCATTGATTTCTGCCGATATAACCTCTAAGCTCGTACGTCTCAGAGAATGGTGTTAGGCAAGAGAATAAATTCTCTGCCACCAAACAGATATATATTTAGCAGAGATCAACGAATACAGTTCGAAATACATTGTTAGACATGTAATTCTGTCTTTACTAGGTTAATGAACCAATGTCATTTAAAACACAGTTCACGATAAACCCAAAATCACATTCCATTAAATATGGAATATGCACGGAAAACAAATCAATATATAATCGATATCAGTTTCCGTATCCGACTAATAATATAAATGGAATAACGGCAAAGCCTTTTAAATTCCATATATAGTACCAGTCTTCCTCCACAGAAGTTCACTTCGATTATTACCAATTCGAATTCCATTCCAATTTATTTTATTAAATTGGAAAACTTTACTTTGGAAAATTTCCATTGAATCTTAATAAAAAAGATTTATAATTTCCAAATCACATTTCACTGTAAATCGGGTTAAAGAACGAATGTCGTTAAAAACACAGTTCACAATAAACCCAATTCACATCCCATTTTATTCCAATTAAAAGTTAATTAACTGGAAACTCTAATAATCTTAATTAAAAGATTTATTCTTTTCACATGGGGTTCAAGAACAGTGTTATTTAAGACACCATTCACGACAAACTCAAAATCCAATTCTTTTATTCAATTTCAATTAAATATTAGTTAATTGGAAAACTTCACTAAATCATAATTAAAAGGTTTATTCTTTTTCTCCACCAGTTTTAAGAATAACGTTATTTAAGACACCGTTCACGACAAACCCAAAATCCAATTCGATATCAAATACAAGGCTCTGAATAGAAATTATATCGACTTATATTCAATACCAAATTCTGAAAACAACAAATATTGTTTTGGGAATAACGATATATATATATCTTCCAAATTCCCATAACAATATTCGTAAAATAACGGGATCCAATATCGAAATATTCCAAAGATGATTTCCATAGAAATCCATTCCAATTGTTATATTGGAAATTTCTGGTTATAACTAGTTCATTTTGATGAAATATAATTTTATCTTTACAAACGTGGAAATTTTTATCCCGATTCTTTCCTAATCATTTATTATGATTTTGCATAAATTATTAATATTTTTAATAATTTGATTAAGGCCCTTTCGGTCGATTTCCATAAACGGTCATCGAACTGCACTTACAACGACCTTTTCCAAATTTATTTGGACGTAATTCCAAAATCCAACTGTTAGATTTCAAATTTCGTTGGAAAGCTCTTTTCGATACGAACCCAACAGTTCTAATTTTAGGAGAATCCGACGGTCGGATCTACCGTAATGTCAACTCGAAGTCGATAGTTCAAATCTAATCAAAATGGCGCAAATCTAATCAACACGGCTTTATATATTTCATTACGTTCATGTCCATCCAAAATCGGACATCAAAATCATAATTTGATCTTTTACTTAATATTATTTTAAAATGTTCGTTATTTTCCAAATTGGAATGAGACCTAATCAATTATCATATAATATTATTTATATGGATTCCATACAACACTTGTATGTAACAACAATGATAAACAATCATCCAGAGTGCATTTTACACTGCATAAGCATTAAATATAAATAATTAATGCTTACAACAGTTTGTCAACCAATTGATTGACATACAACTAAGTAATTGGGATTAGTATATGTCAAATATCATCCCAATACCCGCGTGGGGTTTCAACCAACAAATACTGAATATTATTTGAGCAGTTGGGCGATGTGTAAAATATATCGTCCCAATCAATGTCAATCAAATGAGTGTACATAAACAAATTGTTCGATTTGTAAATGAATATTTATTTTCAATTCAAGCGAATTTTATGCCGTTCATATACGCGTTAAAAATATCGATTTGTAAATGAATATTTATTTTCACTTCAAGCGAATTTTATGCCGTTCATATACGCATTAAAAATTATATTTTTAACGATAAAATATTTTATTCAGCACATGAATATTTTATATAGTTCATTCATTCAATAAAAATTATATTTTTATTGTTCTAACAATTTTAGAAAATTTTGGCTGCATAACGATGCGATACTAGAACCGGAATAAGGTCTAGCGTTATCCCTCGCCTAATACTGGCTCGCGCCATACACAAATCAAATTCAATCAATTCCATTCACATCCCAAACCAAATTCAACCAATTAAATCAACCAAAACAAACAGCCAAACATCCATGATTTCAATAAAATGTGTCGGGTGCTACTGAGCACCGTCTATATCCTAGTATATTTTTAACTGTAAACAAAATTAGAGTGAGAAGTTCTCACCTTTAGGATCCACTCTGCCATTCTTTATTTGTACGGTTTGGTTTTGGATTTGTTACAGCGCGTTGTGTCCTTCACCGCGATTTCAATGTAATCTGTTTCACGCAGTTTACATTAAAAATCACATTTTTAAATAACGCTATTTACATTAAAATCATATTTTTATTTCGCTATTACATATATAGAAATCATATTTTTATAATGATGTTTACATTATAAAAATCATATTTTTATTGTGCTATTCAAATAATAAAAATCTTATTTTTATTCTAATGATAAGTATATAAAAATCATATTATTATCGAATTAAAAATTATTTCATAGGTTGACTATTTTATTTATAGCATAAAGAATCTAAAAATCATATTTTTAGCTTTCTAAAAAAAAATCATTCCTTTACATACATAAAAATCATATTTTTACATACATAAAAATCATTCATTTACATACATAAAAATCATATTTTTATATACATAAAAATCATATTTTCATATACATAAAAATCCTATTTTTCATATATAGAAAAATCATATCTTTTTATATAGAAAAATCGTATCTTTTCATATTAAAAAAAATCATATTTTTATATTAATAAAAATCTTATTTTTATATCATTAAAAATCCTAACTTTTCCAAACTAAAAATCATATCTTTTTATAAACAAAAATCATATCTTTTTATAAACAAAAATAATAATCAAAGGAGACCTCAAAAAAATACTCGCAATCGGGGAGGGGGAAGGGATTCACTACATGGCTCAAGGAGGGGCGTCGAAGGTTTGCAGGCGACGGGGGCTTCTGGGGGAGGTCGCGGTGGTTATGGGTGGAAAGAGGGGTTTGGGCGCGGTTTTCTAATCGGAGAAGGTGGAGAGGGAAGGGAGGAAGGAGGGGGGAAGATTTCCGGCGACGACGACGCTTGTGTGTGTGGGGGGAGGGGGGCGACGATGATCGGCGGCAAGGAGGCTGGGCAACGCGACGGCTAGGGCTTTTTTTATTTCGTTAACTAACGGGGAGAGAATGGTGAGGGAGAGGTGTTATATAAATATGTATTTAATTAAATTAAATTCCAGAAAAGTTACTTCGTCATTCAATCTCCAAATCGAACCCAACGACTGTCACTTCTAGCTAATTACCCCCATTTCGAACACAGTGGGATATGTTTTGTAAGCCAATTCGAATTTTTCGGCTAGTTTTGCTTTGAATTAAAATACAAATTAATTTAACGTTCAAAATTGATTTCAACATACATTTTATTTTACCGGGGACACATACTGGCTTCAAAAATTCCATAAAAATGTTCTAGCTATGTTTTGATGATTCGGTCCTAACAAAACTAATTTCGTCGAATTTGGAGACCATTTGAAAAACGGCCTTTTTCCAGTCGATTAAATTCAAACTAAAATTGCCAAATGCGTTTTCTTTTGCCATGCTCATATATTAATTCCAAAAATTATGAGAATTGGAATCTAGCAATAATTTGACATTCCAGATCCAACAAAAGTGGTCTCATCGAAAATGGAGGTCGTTTGCAAAATGACTATTTTTAAGGGTTATATATTATATAAAATATATATAAATTCCATAGCGACTATTCTGAATTTTAAAATGGGCATAATTTTCTATTCCTGTCATGAAATCTGGATATTTCACATTCATTGGAAAGATATTTTTAAACAGATTCAGATATTTCTGGTTTTACTGAAATCCGATTTGTTTTGAATCCTGTACATTCAATTGAAATTTGAAATCGAATTTTCAAACTACTGCGCCATTTCAGGCTCGTTATATAATTAAAATAAATTTATTCTTTCTAACTTCGATTTAAATAAATTTTTAGTCGTTATTATTTAAAATAAATCATTTTAAATAAATCATTTTAAATATTCAAAATCCATTAAAATTGCCAAAATAAAAAAATTTAATTGGTACTGATTTTCCGGGTTGTTACAACTAACCTGCCATTAAAATACACCTTGTGGGGGAATAATAGATAAACTAAAATTTTTAGTTTGTATTTATCTTTTAAGAATGCATCTATATTTTGATGTATTCATCTAGTTTTGTAGACTGAAGTACGTCATTTGTATGCATTCAATGCCCTGCTATTTGTACAACTTATATGGTAAGCTACTCATGTTCATAATGATGAACACTGAATATATCTTTTATTAGTTAAAACAAATAGGGGCTTATTTTACTATATGCACATATATATATATATATATATGAATTTGGGTATTAAACTATTTTATAAATGTTAATTCATAAAAAAAAGTTGCTTGGGTCATACAGACATACTTATTTTACAAACTATAGAGTATTGAATCAGAATATGAGTTGGTAAATTACTGTATGTACGTGAATATTTGATTCTCATTACTGTTGTGCAGTATTAAATACATTTATATGTATTTATGTGAGCTTGACCTTATGATTTAAATCTACTTTAACACGGCAGCCATAGCAGCTTCTAAAATTGTTTCAGTAAAAAGAGTTATAAATGGCTCATCTGTGAATGCTGAAATTGTTTAATCATGAGAGGCAACAAGTTAGCTAAGAGTTGGATGAAAGATGAGCAAGTAGGACTTTTTATCATTCTCAAGATGTTTGTGTATATTATATACATTTTGATGTATATGTATCTTTATAAGTCAATAGGACAATAAGAGGAAGTATGTGTTTATTTGAGTTGTAAGCATAAATTCTATAACATGTCATATATAGGTTGTGATTTAATTCGTAAATCAAGAATGAATATATATTAATATATTGTTTGCCTGATATATGCATTTTATATGCTCATGTTTTGCCTATATGATTGAGCAGAAGTATCTGTTAATAGTATGTATAGGAATGTACCAATATTAACTGTCGAATATATTTAAGAACAGTTCAGAGCATACTAGATACTAGATATAGTGGAATATATGCTTGCTAAATGGGTGAGTATAATCTGTGTTTTATATAATACTAAAGTTATGAGTTGCGTACAAAATGTTTCCATTTGGGCCTTGTAAAATAAATGGCCTGAATTTATTCAATTCTAGATTATGGACTTGGAATCTTTATTATATGTGCATATAGGTCCTGAAATAGTTTCAGCCTGGATTTAATATACATTTGGAATGAATTAGTTACATGAAATTTCATATCATATTTATGAATATGATACTCTACATACGAGACTCATGTTAACAAATATTTTGAAATGTTCAAAAGAAATATAGGCATGATTCCTATATAACATTAAATTTAAATACATATATATGTTTCATATACTTTATTTAAATCTAGTTAATCTTATTAACGTGAAATACATATGTTTTGAGATATGTAATGATTTGCCACTTCGAATTATAAAATCCCTTTAAATGAGTTATTTATATTAAGTCATGGTGACGTCTTCTAATAACTACACTCATCAATGTCAGAATCACTGGATGTGAGTTATGCCAAAGCATTAGTACACCTTTTATTTTGTTATATGCAATAGTCTAAATGTTATACTCAACTATATAATTGGATTTGACTTAACTAGGCAATAATATTATGGGCTTAGAGACAACAAGCATGAAATATTTAATATTTCAATGAACAAAATTGTTCATTATGCTATCCAAGAGTTATATAAGAGATATAATTGACATAAGATGTATACCTAAAAGATTGTGTTTTGGGGATTAGCCAAAACAAAGTCAAGGCATGATTAGATATAGATCTTGGCTTATCAATATATATATATATATATATATATATATATATATATATGTATATGTATATAGAGAGAGAGAAATGTTAATTTGAGTGGGAGCATATTTTAGTATAAATTATGCATGTATATTAAAAATTGATTTCAAAATTTGTATTTATATTATATATATATATATATATATATATATATTGCAAAATCAGTTATTGCTTTATTATTTATTATCTACTGTAGATATTAAACGGTAAACAATTCCGATAATTTATTGCTAAAATTGATCCTGAAGAAGGATAAACTGAATTAAATTTCATGACTAACACCGAAATTTGAGGATTGTCCTCAATTTTTTTTGAAAGGAATTGTTTTTATAAATATAGAAGATCTAAAAGGGAAATCTGAAGTGTGACTTCAACCAAATAAGATATAAATGGTATAACAATCTACTTATACGTCTCTAGTATTAGATACTAGATATGAATCACATATATGTATGTGAATTTGCATGAATTGCAAAATGAGTAGAAATCTGACATAAGGACAAGTGGACTTATGATTGAAATGTTGCTGCGTTATTCATATAAAGCTACTTCTTGTTCTAGACATCGGCTTATTGAAGAATTAAAATATTTTTGTTATAATATTCCGATTAAAATAAATGTTATTATGTATCTTGTTTAGACAAGTTTAGATTTCATTTGTAACAAAAGGACAATTGTTGTTCATTTTGTTTAAATGAAATATCTTATGAAATTGCACAATTAGTTGATGATTTTATCCTTAACTATAATATACTTGATTATAACATAAATATTTGGTGGACTAAATCCAATGATCCAACATACCTTGGCCTTGTCGATAAGGCCATATAAACAAGAAACGCATATCAAAACTCCATAATGATATAATTTTGAGGTTATTTGATTTCAAATCATATGTAGAATGCAAATCTTATTTATTAGGCAAAATGACTAAATTACCTTTCACTTAGCAAACTGAACGGGCTAGTAAGTATTGGGATTCATACATGATGATGTATGTAGACCAATGAATATGTAGGCCAGAGGTAGGTTTTGTTACTTTGTTAAATTTACCAATGATGTTAGTAGATGTGATTGTGTGTATCTTATGAAACACATATCAAAATCCTTTGAAAATTTCAAAGAATTCAAAAATGAAGTTCAAAACCAATTTTAAAAGAATATAAAACTTTAAACACTTCAAGAGAATAATTAAGCCAATAATTTAATGACTATCTAAGAGATTCTGAGATTGTCTCACAACTCACTCCACCTAGAACACCATACTGGAACGGTGTGTCTGAAAGGAGATGTCACACCTTATAAGACATGTGTAACAACCCGGAAAATATGGGCCAATTTAAAATTTTTATTTTGGCAATTTTAGCGAATTTTGATTATTTAAAATGAATTATTTTAAATAATATCGACGAGAAATTTATTTCGAATATAATTCGAACGTATATATTATACGCGTCGTCGTTAGGATATAAATATTTATATATAATTATAAAAGGAATAGAAAATGGCGCGGTAGTTCGATAATTCGATTTCAAACTTCAATTGAATGTACCGGGTGCAAAACAATCCGGATTTTAGTGAAACCAAAAATAATGGAATCTAATAGTGAATATCTTTCCAACGAAGTTGAGAAACTGAGATTTCACTTTATAAATGATGAGATATGTCCAGTTGAAATTTAGAAATAGTCGCTGTGGAATTTATATATATTTTAATATAATATAAAGCCCTTAAAAATAGCAATTTTGCAAACGACCTCGGATTTCGACGAAACCAGTTTTGTTGGGTCCGTGATGTTAAGTTATTGCTAGGTTTCAAATTTCATAATTTTTCGAATCAATATGTGAGCGTGGCAAAGGAAAACGCGTTTGACCAGTTTCAGTTGATTTTAATCGACTGGAAAATGGCCATTTTTCAAACGGTCTCAGAATTCGATGAAACTAGTTTTGTTAGGACCGTATCGTCAATACGAAGCTAGAAAATATTTTTCTGGAATTTTTCTAGTTAGTATGTGATCCCGGTAATTTGAAATGTACGTTTAAAATTCAATATAGTGATTTAAATGTAAATTTAACGGAAACTGATTGTAACGATCGAATCGGCCTACGATACAGGTCCCATTGTGTTCGGAATGGGGGTAATTAGCTAGGGGCGACAGTCGTTGGGCCTCGATAGGTGTTCGAATTAAAAGTCAACATTTAGGGTTTGGAAAAATAAAATAAATAAATAAAAAATAAAAATAAAAATATATACCCTCTCATTAACTACCCAGGCCCCCCCTTCTTCAAAACCAATCCGATATAAAAAAAAAAGAAGAAGAGAAGACTGACGGAGCCTCCCCCCCCCTCACGCGATCGACGCCGCCACCCAGGAGGACCCCCGCCGTCCTCGATCTCCGCCAGACCCCCCCCCCCTTTCTCGCCTCGCGTCTCGCTCCTCTCTCCTCCGCAGTCAAAGCACCCAAAGCCCCCCCTCGACGCAAGGAAGCCTTCGCCGCACCACCGCCTACCCCCCCCCCCCCTCCAGTGATGTCCGCCGATCTCTCTTCCCCCCCCCCCTCTGTAAGTCCTTTTCTTTTCTTCTTCTTTATTTTATTATTTTATTTTTGTTTTATTTTAAAGTTTAGAAAACTGATTTTTAAATGATTTTTAAACTGATTTTTATTAGATTAGAAAACTGATTTTTAAATGATTTTTAAACTGATTTTTATTAGATTAGAAAACTGATTTTTAAATGATTTTTAAACTGAATTTTTAAATAAGGCAAAAACTGTATTTTTATTTTAAGTTATAAAAACTGCATTTTTAAAGATATAAAAACTGATTTTTTTAAAATATAAAAACTGATTTATTTATAGAATAAAAACTGATTTATTTATAGTATTAAAACTGAATTTTATTTTGTTTAAAACTGAATTTTATTTTGTTTAAAAACTGAATTTCATTTATGTTGTAAAGTTATAAAAATTCGATTTTTATATATTGAATAGCGAACTAAAAATTCGATTTTTATATATTGAATAGCGAACTAAAAATTCGATTTTTATATATTGAATAGCGAACTAAAAATTCGATTTTTATATATTGAATAGCGAACTAAAAATTCGATTTTTATATACTGAATAGCGAAGTAAAAATTCGATTTTTACATATATAGTGGCCTTGGGCAATGAAGGTGACAAAAAGGCGAAACGACGAAGACTTCGGCAAATGAAGAGCCGTGGAGCTAGGATAGCTATAGGTGAGAATTTCTCACCTTTCAATTTTATTTCTAGTTATATATATATATACTAGGATGCAGACGGTGCTTAGTAGCACCCGACACAATCGTCCACAGACCATGGACTTGTTTGTTTGGCTGTTTGGTTATTGATTGTGATATTGGTTTGAATGTGGTTTGTGGTGTGAAAAATCGAATCGATAAATTGGTTAGGATTAGACGTGCGCCGTTATAAGGCGAAGGAGTAAGGCTAGGTTAGACTCTTACTCCAAGTTTTGTGGTTTGCATAATAAAATTTATATGATTGATGTGTAAATGGCGTGGGCCTTCACTAGACCGGGGATTAGGCTAGGCCTTGTCCCGTTTCTAGTATCGTGCCGTTATGCCGCCGAAATTTTCTAAAATATGTTAGAAAAATAAAAATATCATTTTATTGAATAAATGAATTGAAAACGATTTCGAAATGAATTGAATTGAAAACGATTTCGAAATGAATTGAATTGAAAACGATTTCGAAATGAATTGAATTGAAAACGATTTCGAAATGAATTGAATTGAAAACGATTTCGAAATGAATTGAATTGAAAACGATTTCGAAATGAATTGAATTGAAAACGATTTCGAAATGAATTGAATTGAAAACGATTTCGAAATGAATTGAATTGAAAACGATTTCGAAATGAATTGAATTGAAAACGATTTCGAAATGAATTGAATTGAAAACGATTTCGAAATGAATTGAATTGAAAACGATTTCGAAATGAATTGAATTGAAAACGATTTCGAAATGAATTGAATTGAAAACGATTTCGAAATGAATTGAATTGAAAACGATTTCGAAATGAATTGAATTGAAAACGATTTCGAAATGAATTGAATTGAAAACGATTTCGAAATGAATTGAATTGAAAACGATTTCGAAATGAATTGAATTGAAAACGATTTCGAAATGAATTGAATTGAAAACGAATTCAAAGTGAGTTGAATTGAAAATGAATTCAAATTGAATTGAAATTTGAATTGAATTGAAATTTGAATTGAATAGAAATGAATTTTAAAACGAATTTATAAGGAAGAATTCAATTTTGCTTTGAATTGAAATGGAAGTTGAAATAGGTTTTGAAACGATTTTAAAACTATTTATATAATTCGTTTTGAATAGAAATCGACGAAATATATATTATATATATTTTATATATAATATAATGGCCTGAATAGAACGCGCCGCGCCGCGGCAGTTCGTGAATTTCGACCATTTATTTCAAACGGACATTACGGGAGATCCGACCGTCGGATTCTCCTAAAACCGGAACCGTTGGGTTCGTATCGAAAAGAGCTTTCTAATGAATGTTAGAAATTTGAAATCTAACGGTTGGATTTGGAGATACGTCCAAATCAAAATCGAAAAAGGTCGCTGTAAGTGCAGTTCGATGGCCGTTAATGGAAATCGACTGTACGGGCCTTGATAAAATTATTAAAAATAGTAATAATTTGTGTAAAATCATAAGAAATGATTTGTGAAAGTTTGGGATGAAAAACTCCATATTTGAAAAGATAAAAATAGATTTTTATCGAAATGAACTAGTTTTGAACTAGAATTATAATTCTATTTATTTTTAAATAAATAAATTGAATTTGAAATGGTTTTGAAAATAACCAAAATTTCCAATGATTGCATTGGAGTGGATTTGAATCGAAATTGTCTTCGGAATATTTCGATGTTGGAATTCGTGATATTACAGGTGTTGTTATGGAAATTTGAAAGATATATATTAGTATCGTTATTTCCAATACGACATTTGTTAGTCGTAGAATTCGATATTGAATATAAGCCGATATATTTTCTATTCAGAGCCTTGTATTGAATATCGAATGTGATTTGGGTTTGTCGTGAATGGTGTCTTCACTAACACTGTTCTTGAACCCAGTTGAGAAAAGATTAAATCTTTTTATTTAGATTTAATGAAGTGTACCAATTAAATGATATTTAATTGGAATTGAATTGGTATTGATTTTTGGGTTTATCGTGAACAGTGTTTTAAATAACACTTGTTCTTTAACCCGATAATTAATGGAATGTGATTTTGGGTTTATCGTGAATCGTGTTTTAAATGACACTGATTCTTTAACCCAGATAATGATTAAAACTAAGTGGAGTTTTAATGAATCTTTAATTAGATTGAAAAGATCGAGAATGGAGTATCACCAGTTTTGCTCCAGGCGATAGTTAAATCTTTAATTAGATTTGAACGTGAAATTTAGAAACTAACTGTCGGTTAGCCAAGCAGAATGGTTTTCTGGATATTGATCTGATGTTGGTTTCGGCCTTCGGGGTTAATATTTGGGGAATTATTTTCTTGATTAATTTACGGTTAGTGACTAATGAATTGGAATGAGGCGTATGTTGTGTTTGTGTAACACTTATTTAAAAATATACGCGAGTTATTCGGAAAGACCGGGTTCATCCCATTCTGAATAGCTGATACGACGATAAGTCGAAGATGAAGACGATGGTCGAAGACCGGAGGTCTTCACGTCGTTTGGGTGATAACTGATGATCTTGATTGGGCTGTACACCCAAGAAGATGGAAACAGTTGGTGATCGTCCAGACGTACTTGGAGATCGATGGATATGCGAGGTACTAGGTGCCTCCGGTTTCGTTCAGGCCCAGAACGGACTTGTAAATGGACTGTGTGTCTGACATTGGATTTCATTCTGTGTGACTGATATCGGTTGCATAGAGTGGTTTGCCTGTGTGGCATGCTAAGATGCAAATGATCAAGGCTTCTGTTGAAAAGCAAAGTCTTGTGGTGATGATCAAAGCACGGCCTTTGTGGCGTAGCTTTGTGTAACGTTTACTTCGCGAGTTTCACACCCGGTATGAACCAAAAACGGGAGAGGACCTCAGGGAGGACATGCGTTTCTTTCTAGCTAGAAGTGGCGTCAGTGGTTTTACACGCCCTGACGAGTTTGACTTATGTGGTTGTTGTTGTTGCGAGGCGCCTCGGATTGATCGGTCGTTCTCGAACCGATGGAGTCATTCGTTGGCTCATTTACGCCCCATAGGGCGGAGAGACGTATTGTTCAGGCACTATAATCCACTCCGTGTGGACCGGCCCTGTCGCTCCAAGGGGCAGTTGCGGCTGTCCCGGAGACATGGGCTAGATTGTCTCGAAGACGGTAAGGACGATCCCTGGCCTCGGTTCATAGAAGGAAATCCAATTTCCAAATACGTGACATTTGCGGTTTTAGTTGTAATCCTATATATGGCGACATAGTGGGATGGGGCGCTCATGCCGCCTATGATTGATACTTATGATTTGAAGTTGTTTTATACACTATGCACTTATAATAGTATCAAATGATTTGTTTTAACCGTATCAAGCATTCTTTAGCTGTTATAAGGGAAAACCCTATCCTCGGCTGCGTTGCATTGTGTGATGGGACCTGGGTCTTATAACAGCTTCATTGTTCTTTATTTAGCATTGCGCTGTTGTTTTGTGCACTGGTATTCTTGGGAGGAAACCCGTTCCGTGTTATACGGCGTGGTCCCTCGATTTACCTAATGATTTAAAATAAAGATTAATAACTGTTTTAGTTCTCACACCAGTCACATGACTGACCTGGAGTTTATTGTTTTAACCTAAACTCTGGGTGCCCTTATTTTGACACGGGCAGCTAGTAGTTTCGGTTTTGCAGATTTATATTCACAGGATCCTGGTTTACAGCTGGAACGATATCCGGAAAGCTTTGTATCCGTATATCTCCTTCTAGTTGTGTATTGTATTATTTTCCGCTGCTATGTAGTTAAATGTAATTTAAATCTCTGATATTTCTGTGTAATATTTATTCATACTCTGTATATTCTTGTAATCTGATGCATTGTTGTAATAACAATGAAATGTTCTTCTGTATGCGTTCTATTTTGTCGTGTTCTCAACGATAGGGCGTTTCGAACGGCCTGGTTCGGACCGAGCGAAATTCCTTCTCGTCACATTTGGTATCAGAGCTTTGGTTTACAAAGCTAGAGAACAAGGCACATTAGAACCATACGAAAGAATTCATCAGATATTGGATTAGCAATATCCAATGAGAATGACTCGTTAGAGATAGGATCAGTAGTATCCTAGAACGAGTGTGAAGAGTATATTTTTAAAATGAAAACAAAATTTTATTTTGAAAATTTAAATCAACTATTCGTATTTGATTATCTATTTATATTGATGTGGACAATCCAGTATATATAGATTTTGCGTATACGTCTGATCCGCGTGTATTCGAGATTGTAATATACTGGATAGATATAGAATTACACTCTAATCGCCCGGAGAGGATTTTGATGATGGAGCTCCATCATTAGAATTTATGCTCGAGTGACGAAAGTGGGCTTTCTATATATTTCCTATTGACTGGTGTGAGAACCAAAATTAGATAGGGCCTATTGTTGTGATTTGGCATCAAAAATCTGATTTTTGACTATGTATCATAATTATCAATTTGAAAAGCTAATCAACTAATTGATTGATGTTTGTGTTGTTTGTTTATTTGTTTGCTAATTTTGAACCATTTAGCCTATTTGAATCAAATATTGAATTGTATTGAAAATTGGTCGCATTTGCTTGCATATACATGTATATCATTGAACAGGTCATAGCAAGGAGGCTAGAGCCAGAGAATAAAATTTGTTTGCCCGACAAATAGGTACATGTTTACTACATAATTTCCTGTTTTGTTTGGGTGATGATGATTTTGTGAGCCTATTGGCTAGCCGCTTGGCTTTTTCTTTTTCTTTTTGAGATCTGAAGGACCGGGGAAGCTATTTGAAATTCCCCGATGCTCCCGGTGCAGGGGAGGTTATGGCGAAATTTTTCAAAAATTTAGGGTGTTAGCCAAATTTTTGAAATTTTGAAAATTCTCAGAAACTGAAAAGTTGGAGAATGAAAGCCAGATCGAACGTAGAGTTGATTAATCAAACCACTTTCGACTTTGTTCCTTTTCGGGGACGAAAAGTTTTAAGTGGGGGAGATTGTAACAACCCGGAAAATCTGGGCCAATTTAAAATTTTTATTTTGGCAATTTTAGCGAATTTTGATTATTTAAAATGAATTATTTTAAATAATATCGACGAGAAATTTATTTCGAATATAATTCGAACGTATATATTATACGCGTCGTCGTTAGGATATAAATATTTATATATAATTATAAAAGGAATAGAAAATGGCGCGGTAGTTCGATAATTCGATTTCAAACTTCAATTGAATGTACCGGGTGCAAAACAATCCGGATTTTAGTGAAACCAAAAATAATGGAATCTAATAGTGAATATCTTTCCAACGAAGTTGAGAAACTGAGATTTCACTTTATAAATGATGAGATATGTCCAGTTGAAATTTAGAAATAGTCGCTGTGGAATTTATATATATTTTAATATAATATAAAGCCCTTAAAAATAGCAATTTTGCAAACGACCTCGGATTTCGACGAAACCAGTTTTGTTGGGTCCGTGATGTTAAGTTATTGCTAGGTTTCAAATTTCATAATTTTTCGAATCAATATGTGAGCGTGGCAAAGGAAAACGCGTTTGACCAGTTTCAGTTGATTTTAATCGACTGGAAAATGGCCATTTTTCAAACGGTCTCAGAATTCGATGAAACTAGTTTTGTTAGGACCGTATCGTCAATACGAAGCTAGAAAATATTTTTCTGGAATTTTTCTAGTTAGTATGTGACCCCGGTAATTTGAAATGTACGTTTAAAATTCAATATAGTGATTTAAATGTAAATTTAACGGAAACTGATTGTAACGATCGAATCGGCCTACGATACAGGTCCCATTGTGTTCGGAATGGGGGTAATTAGCTAGGGGCGACAGTCGTTGGGCCTCGATAGGTGTTCGAATTAAAAGTCAACATTTAGGGTTTGGAAAAATAAAATAAATAAATAAAAAATAAAAATAAAAATATATACCCTCTCATTAACTACCCAGGCCCCCCCTTCTTCAAAACCAATCCGATATAAAAAAAAAAAGAAAAGAAGAGAAGACTGACGGAGCCTCCCCCCCCTCACGCGATCGACGCCGCCACCCAGGAGGACCCCCGCCGTCCTCGATCTCCGCCAGACCCCCCCCCCTTTCTCGCCTCGCGTCTCGCTCCTCTCTCCTCCGCAGTCAAAGCACCCAAAGCCCCCCCTCGACGCAAGGAAGCCTTCGCCGCACCACCGCCTACCCCCCCCCTCCAGTGATGTCCGCCGATCTCTCTTCCCCCCCCCCTCTGTAAGTCCTTTTCTTTTCTTCTTCTTTATTTTATTATTTTATTTTTGTTTTATTTTAAAGTTTAGAAAACTGATTTTTAAATGATTTTTAAACTGATTTTTATTAGATTAGAAAACTGATTTTTAAATGATTTTTAAACTGATTTTTATTAGATTAGAAAACTGATTTTTAAATGATTTTTAAACTGAATTTTTAAATAAGGCAAAAACTGTATTTTTATTTTAAGTTATAAAAACTGCATTTTTAAAGATATAAAAACTGATTTTTTTAAAATATAAAAACTGATTTATTTATAGAATAAAAACTGATTTATTTATAGTATTAAAACTGAATTTTATTTTGTTTAAAACTGAATTTTATTTTGTTTAAAAACTGAATTTCATTTATGTTGTAAAGTTATAAAAATTCGATTTTTATATATTGAATAGCGAACTAAAAATTCGATTTTTATATATTGAATAGCGAACTAAAAATTCGATTTTTATATATTGAATAGCGAACTAAAAATTCGATTTTTATATATTGAATAGCGAACTAAAAATTCGATTTTTATATACTGAATAGCGAAGTAAAAATTCGATTTTTACATATATAGTGGCCTTGGGCAACGAAGGTGACAAAAAGGCGAAACGACGAAGACTTCGGCAAATGAAGAGCCGTGGAGCTAGGATAGCTATAGGTGAGAATTTCTCACCTTTCAATTTTATTTCTAGTTATATATATATATACTAGGATGCAGACGGTGCTTAGTAGCACCCGACACAATCGTCCACAGACCATGGACTTGTTTGTTTGGCTGTTTGGTTATTGATTGTGATATTGGTTTGAATGTGGTTTGTGGTGTGAAAAATCGAATCGATAAATTGGTTAGGATTAGACGTGCGCCGTTATAAGGCGAAGGAGTAAGGCTAGGTTAGACTCTTACTCCAAGTTTTGTGGTTTGCATAATAAAATTGATATGATTGATGTGTAAATGGCGTGGGCCTTCACTAGACCGGGGATTAGGCTAGGCCTTGTCCCGTTTCTAGTATCGTGCCGTTATGCCGCCGAAATTTTCTAAAATATGTTAGAAAAATAAAAATATCATTTTATTGAATAAATGAATTGAAAACGATTTCGAAATGAATTGAATTGAAAACGATTTCGAAATGAATTGAATTGAAAACGATTTCGAAATGAATTGAATTGAAAACGATTTCGAAATGAATTGAATTGAAAACGATTTCGAAATGAATTGAATTGAAAACGATTTCGAAATGAATTGAATTGAAAACGATTTCGAAATGAATTGAATTGAAAACGATTTCGAAATGAATTGAATTGAAAACGATTTCGAAATGAATTGAATTGAAAACGATTTCGAAATGAATTGAATTGAAAACGATTTCGAAATGAATTGAATTGAAAACGATTTCGAAATGAATTGAATTGAAAACGATTTCGAAATGAATTGAATTGAAAACGATTTCGAAATGAATTGAATTGAAAACGATTTCGAAATGAATTGAATTGAAAACGATTTCGAAATGAATTGAATTGAAAACGATTTCGAAATGAATTGAATTGAAAACGATTTCGAAATGAATTGAATTGAAAACGATTTCGAAATGAATTGAATTGAAAACGATTTCGAAATGAATTGAATTGAAAACGAATTCAAAGTGAGTTGAATTGAAAATGAATTCAAATTGAATTGAAATTTTTATTGAATTGAAATTTGAATTGAATAGAAATGAATTTTAAAACGAATTTATAAGGAAGAATTCAATTTTGCTTTGAATTGAAATGGAAGTTGAAATAGGTTTTGAAACGATTTTAAAACTATTTATATAATTCGTTTTGAATAGAAATCGACGAAATATATATTATATATATTTTATTTATAATATAATGGCCTGAATAGAACGCGCCGCGCCGCGGCAGTTCGTGAATTTCGACCATTTATTTCAAACGGACATTACGGGAGATCCGACCGTCGGATTCTCCTAAAACCGGAACCGTTGGGTTCGTATCGAAAAGAGCTTTCTAATGAATGTTAGAAATTTGAAATCTAACGGTTGGATTTGGAGATACGTCCAAATCAAATTCGAAAAAGGTCGCTGTAAGTGCAGTTCGATGGCCGTTAATGGAAATCGACTGTACGGGCCTTGATAAAATTATTAAAAATAGTAATAATTTGTGTAAAATCATAAGAAATGATTTGTGAAAGTTTGGGATGAAAAACTCCATATTTGAAAAGATAAAAATAGATTTTTATCGAAATGAACTAGTTTTGAACTAGAATTATAATTCTATTTATTTTTAAATAAATAAATTGAATTTGAAATGGTTTTGAAAATAACCAAAATTTCCAATGATTGCATTGGAGTGGATTTGAATCGAAATTGTCTTCGGAATATTTCGATGTTGGAATTCGTGATATTACAGGTGTTGTTATGGAAATTTGAAAGATATATATTAGTATCGTTATTTCCAATACGACATTTGTTAGTCGTAGAATTCGATATTGAATATAAGCCGATATATTTTCTATTCAGAGCCTTGTATTGAATATCGAATGTGATTTGGGTTTGTCGTGAATGGTGTCTTCACTAACACTGTTCTTGAACCCAGTTGAGAAAAGATTAAATCTTTTTATTTAGATTTAATGAAGTGTACCAATTAAATGATATTTAATTGGAATTGAATTGGTATTGATTTTTGGGTTTATCGTGAACAGTGTTTTAAATAACACTTGTTCTTTAACCCGATAATTAATGGAATGTGATTTTGGGTTTATCGTGAATCGTGTTTTAAATGACACTGATTCTTTAACCCAGATAATGATTAAAACTAAGTGGAGTTTTAATGAATCTTTAATTAGATTGAAAAGATCGAGAATGGAGTATCACCAGTTTTGCTCCAGGCGATAGTTAAATCTTTAATTAGATTTGAACGTGAAATTTAGAAACTAACTGTCGGTTAGCCAAGCAGAATGGTTTTCTGGATATTGATCTGATGTTGGTTTCGGCCTTCGGGGTTAATATTTGGGGAATTATTCTCTTGATTAATTTACGGTTAGTGACTAATGAATTGGAATGAGGCGTATGTTGTGTTTGTGTAACACTTATTTAAAAATATACGCGAGTTATTCGGAAAGACCGGGTTCATCCCATTCTGAATAACTGATACGACGATAAGTCGAAGATGAAGACGATGGTCGAAGACCGGAGGTCTTCACGTCGTTTGGGTGATAACTGATGATCTTGATTGGGCTGTACACCCAAGAAGATGGAAACAGTTGGTGATCGTCCAGACGTACTTGGAGATCGATGGATATGCGAGGTACTAGGTGCCTCCGGTTTCGTTCAGGCCCAGAACGGACTTGTAAATGGACTGTGTGTCTGACATTGGATTTCATTCTGTGTGACTGATATCGGTTGCATAGAGTGGTTTGCCTGTGTGGCATGCTAAGATGCAAATGATCAAGGCTTCTGTTGAAAAGCAAAGTCTTGTGGTGATGATCAAAGCACGGCCTTTGTGGCGTAGCTTTGTGTAACGTTTACTTCGCGAGTTTCACACCCGGTATGAACCAAAAACGGGAGAGGACCTCAGGGAGGACATGCGTTTCTTTCTAGCTAGAAGTGGCGTCAGTGGTTTTACACGCCCTGACGAGTTTGACTTATGTGGTTGTTGCTGTTGCGAGGCGCCTCGGATTGATCGGTCGTTCTCGAACCGATGGAGTCATTCGTTGGCTCATTTACGCCCCATAGGGCGGAGAGACGTATTGTTCAGGCACTATAATCCACTCCGTGTGGACCGGCCCTGTCGCTCCAAGGGGCAGTTGCGGCTGTTCCGGAGACATGGGCTAGATTGTCTCGAAGACGGTAAGGACGATCCCTGGCCTCGGTTCATAGAAGGAAATCCAATTTCCAAATACGTGACATTTGCGGTTTTAGTTGTAATCCTATATATGGCGACATAGTGGGATGGGGCGCTCATGCCGCCTATGATTGATACTTATGATTTGAAGTTGTTTTATACACTATGCACTTATAATAGTATCAAATGATTTGTTTTAACCGTATCAAGCATTCTTTAGTTGTTATAAGGGAAAACCCTATCCTCGGCTGCGTTGCATTGTGTGATGGGACCTGGGTCTTATAACAGCTTCATTGTTCTTTATTTAGCATTGCGCTGTTGTTTTGTGCACTGGTATTCTTGGGAGGAAACCCGTTCCGTGTTATACGGCGTGGTCCCTCGATTTACCTAATGATTTAAAATAAAGATTAATAACTGTTTTAGTTCTCACACCAGTCACATGACTGACCTGGAGTTTATTGTTTTAACCTAAACTCTGGGTGCCCTTATTTTGACACGGGCAGCTAGTAGTTTCGGTTTTGCAGATTTATATTCACAGGATCCTGGTTTACAGCTGGAACGATATCCGGAAAGCTTTGTATCCGTATATCTCCTTCTAGTTGTGTATTGTATTATTTTCCGCTGCTATGTAGTTAAATGTAATTTAAATCTCTGATATTTCTGTGTAATATTTATTCATACTCTGTATATTCTTGTAATCTGATGCATTGTTGTAATAACAATGAAATGTTCTTCTGTATGCGTTCTATTTTGTCGTGTTCTCAACGATAGGGCGTTTCGAACGGCCTGGTTCGGACCGAGCGAAATTCCTTCTCGTCACAACATATACGATCAATGATGAGTCATATAGATCTTCCAATAAATTTTAGGGTTATCAATTTGAAACAATTGCATTTATACTTAATTGTAATCCTACTAAAACGATTCTGAAAGCCAAATATAAGATATGAACTAGGAAATGTCTCAGTGTGTCTTTTATGAAGATTTGGGATGTGAGGAGTTTGTTAAACGTCTTGTCTCTGACTAGCTCAGATACAATTCTGATAAGTATTATTTTGTGGAATATCCGAAACAAGCAAAAGGATATTATTTTTATAGATCCTCTGAGAATAAAATGTTTATTTCTCATAATGGTACCCTTTAAAAGGAGAATTAGTCTCTGAAATACCAATGGGAATAAGATAGAACTCGAGACGTCTCAGGAACCACAAAATACCACCGAACCTTGTATGGACAAGGAATTGAGTAGGAGTGACGCAATAATTCTAATGTTATATATTAATAACATATTACTTGCTGTGAATTATGTTAGTTTAAAACTAGGAATAGATAATGATTCTACTATAAGGATGTTTGGATTAATAAGTTCATTGTTGAACTCAATCCATCATTGATCCAATGTTTTTACATTGTGATAACAATGGAGCTATTGATCAAGTCTAGAAACCTTGATCTCATTATCAATCCATATATATATATATATATATATATATATATATATATATATATATATATATATATATATAAGAAATATAATTTGTTATGTGAAGTTGTTCATAGAGGATATATACATATATGCAAAGTAACAAAAGGTTGTAATGTTGCAGACCTACCGACTTAAACTCTGTCGTAGCAGAAGTATGATAGTCACACTAGTTTCATGGGTACACGATACATGAATGATTGACTCTAGTGCAAGTGGGAGGTTGATAGAGTTCGTGCCCTAGAGACAATCCATTTGATGTGATTAATAACACTATTGATGTTATTATTTTATTTTGAATAAAAGATTCCATTATGTTATATTTACCGCGTAATATAAATATTAACAAAATAAAAGTTCTTAGAATAATAATACAAAATTATATAGTTCAAGTGAGTGACTTAAACATGAGACTATATAATATAATAATAAATATTATAATTCTTAAATATCCCTAGTCAAATCTATTACTATAATAGAAAGTAAAACAGACAACATGCTAAGTTGGGTTGTTTCTTTGTTTAATAAAGCTGACGCGTCTTTCAACGGAAGCCTCTCACGGTATTGAGGAAATTACTTTGAAATTTAGAAAACTCCGTTCCGACTTCAATCTACTATCACACCCAACCGTTCCCCCCTTCTCCTTCCCACCCAACCGTTCCCCCCTTCTCCTTCCCACTTCTTTCCCACGTTCTTCTCCCCTTTTCCCTGTTCCCCTCCTTTCTTCTCAACAAAGTTCCACAAGTTGATCCTATGGGAGACAAAATAACAGGTGATTTACGTTTCTCATGCGATTTTCGATATTTTATACGCCTGAAATTGTTTTCATCTACCAAATCTTATGCCAGCACTCTTAATCCACGTCGAGTTACTCAAAAAACAACACCTGTGAAGGAAACGGTTTCCTCTTCCATAGGGAGAGGAAAGAAGGCGAATTCTCCATCCGATGCCTCAATCCGTTTTCTTTCATCTGATTCTATCTCGAATATTGGCTCCCAAACTAACCCCAATTTCGGCTGGAGATCAAATTCACTGCTTTTAACCAGATCTGAAGCGCTACTTGCTCAGCAAGATCAAGCCAACCGATCTTGGTTGACCGGATTTAGACCCGTCCTTCCATCTGATTTTATAGAAAGTGTAAGAATCTGATTTACAGTATTTGTTTGGGTGATATTTGCCCGAGGATTCTGTATATATTCTATTTGGGTTGTTCCGATTTAAATGAAAAGCCGTGATATTTCGTATTGATTTTTGGATAGATGCTGTTCAAAACAAAATCGCTTTCCTTCTGTAATTGACTGTGGTGAAAACCAAGTCAATTTTGATGGACGAAGATTCGTTTATCATTGATCAATTCAAGTCGCCATGTGAAGATACCATATAATGGCCACCCCTGTTACACTAACTCCAACCGTTTCTTGTCCTTCTTCCTGCAAAATCTTAATCCCCATTATTCATCCATGGGAACCAGTCCTCCTACTTTTAAATCCTCTTACTTGCCAACCACACGGACTGCGACCTTCTTCATTGCAGGATGGCAGCATTTACCGATTATCAATATGACGACTGCTGTTCTGCTCGGTTTAAAGGCAAGGTACTGATTTTTTTCAATCCTTACTTTTTCCTAAATTAATTCCTCAATCAGTATCAGTTAACTATTACTGCTTCTCTGCTCTACAACGGTAGAAATTGATATTCCTTTTCCACTTAGGAAATATTTGATCATATATTCGCTCATTGCTTTTTGGGTTGGTTTGTAATAGATGTTATACAAAAGGTTCTTTAAAATACAGTGTTTCAGAATTTGTTTCCTTTTTTCGCATAAGCTATATTAACGTTTTCAACTTACTACTTTTTAGCAGTTGTTCATAAAAGATGTTGATACTCAAACTATGTGCTGTTGTTCCATCAAAATTTAAAAGAAAAATCTCCGATCAGTGCATTGGTATTTTTGCACCAATATAATACTGGATTTTATGACATACCTATCTAAATAAGGTTAAGGGCATCAATTATTCATAATGCAAACCAGTACGTCCCTGTGTAAACATTGGTTCCAATTTTGTGTGGTTATGGTTTCTATAACTGCCATTTTCACTCCATATTTTCAACAGCTTTCTTTCAGCAACTATGTCCTAACTCATAACTCAATGTATGGATATATAAATTGCATTTTATTATATATTTTCAATGTATGACCTGCTATTTGTTGTTAGCATTTGATTTTTTTCTTTCTTTTTTTTTTTTTTTTTTTTTGAAATCGCCGTTCAGAGCATTACTTGCTAAATTAATTGGTTTTTCTAATATTTTTTATCATACCCTATGTGCGTACTAGACTTTAAAATCATAACAATTCAAGGATAGCTACTAAAAATTTGATAGAAAGAAATCAGATATAAGTAAAGTTTTGATAACCTATTTTATCGCCTTCATTAACTTAAGTAAATTTTGTTAAGCAAGGCTTATCTTAAAGACAGTAGATATAAATTTAGGCCAATGATTACTACTTTATCCTCTTTGATAGACAGTTAGACACATAAACTTGTTGATTGAACCTCTTTTATATCATCAAAGAGGTAACACTGCACTAATTGTGTACATGCAAATGTGTGATAGGAGGAACAATTTTACTTCTAATTTAGGTAACCTACATTTTTCTTCAACCTTTGTGCATTATACATATAATAAAAAATAAATATTTTTCTCAAAGTAAAAAATAAGAATGTTAAGTAATAACGTTTCATAATACCAATGAGTTTATCTTGCTCAGCCACTTTCATACTGTAACCCACTAATTTATGCACTACCCCATTAACCTATTATAACCATGCTGTTTATTGCTCTACTATAACATGTAGTTAACAGCAAATACTAACATGCATTCATCTAAAATAGCAACTGATAGCACATCAAATAAAGCATATACAGAAATAAAGTACTGTATCATTCAACATGTAAAACATATAAACATGCAACAGCTGAGAAAATCATAAAGGCAAAAGAAACACACATATTGCAAGAGACTAATTACAGAAGTATTTAGAAACAATTCAACGCTTAAGTCATACGCTATATAGGTTCCGAAGTATAAATAACAAACTGCGACTTAGAATATGTGATATTATTGTGTACTCAAACTATCTACAATGATAGAGGAAAAACAATTTTGTAGCACATGAGAAATTCCTTAGTACTGAATCTATACTAAACTATTAAAGATGAGTTATGTTTTGATAGCTCACAGGCTCCCTCCAATCCCTGAAAGGATTGCACCTTAGCATGACACGTGGAATGTGTAGTGAACTGTCCCTGCTTTCCCTTCATCCAAATCGCATTGCAGCGCAGAGCCATCCTGCATTGTAAACTGAAAAGCCCGACCTGTTTTTTCTTCTCCTCTTCTACTGAACCAGCACCATGCTCCTACCAACCATTAACTAATTTATTCAATGGCGTCGAATGCTGCAATTTACTTCCCCACAACGTTTTCTTTGAAGCCCTAACTCCTTCGATTAATGGCGGTGGTTATTATCCACTTTAGAAATCAACAACCGCCAGCCTCCTTCGTATGTTGGTAGCTTTCCTCCTCCTTTTTGCTTTCTTTGTATTTCTGCTCCATTTTCCTATTGGTTCACGTAATTTTCTGTCTTTTGCATCCATTGTTTCAATTACAACCCTTTGCTTTTGATATTTCATTCAAAATTAGATGTTTCTGACCTTAACTTGAAGAAAAGATTGTTTTTTGAACCTTTTTCTGAAATCAATTTTGTTGGCGTTTTCTGAAATCATACCCACTTTTAGCAATCATTCTCTTATCATCCTGTTATTTTATTAATTGGAGTTTATTTTGAACTTTGAAATCATAGGTAATTGGCTATGGAAGACTGAAATGAAACCATGAATCAGTCTAATCGGTTTGCATTATTTTGGAAGCTTCCCTCATCGCTGGTAAGAATATTTATAGTTCCAAGGGATGCATATGTATGAGTTCCTTCTTCCCAATTTATTTTACAAAAACAGTCGATTTTGAAGGCTTAAAAAAAAAAAAAATTCTTAAAATGCAAAGTTAATTTTGCTATATTTGGTTCTCCAAGCATGCAAACTGATGTTTCTGATTCCTGAGATGAGTTTATATCCTGATTTATCTGTTCTCTTCATTTTTAAGTTTTGTAGATAGCTTACTCTCAAGTGATCTTCTGAGTGATTATCAACCTGGATCATGCAAATTTGAATTGTAGCAGCATCAACCTGCATATAAAATACAACTGCCATAATTTCTATAAAGTCAAATATTTCATCCAGCTCACTTATGGTTATGCTATTTGCATTAGTATATCTCATTCTAAGCCATTCTGAAATAATTTACTGTCTAATATCAGATTGGATTTCAGTAATGCACATGATGCCAACAATCTTATTTCTACCATCCTTTGCATAAGAAATTTATAGTCTTAATTGCCAGGGCATTTTGTATTTAAATGGTTCTCAATCGTGAATACTTCGATGACTCTCCCTTAAAGACAACCATAGCCTCTTACACCAGTATGTAGATCTAGAGATATTGCAGATATACTTTACTGATAGTCATTACAGTACGTTCTCATAGAATAGCGGACGTAAAATGTGGCAGTGAATTTATTACATAATTCTTAATTGCATCATTTATTGTTTTGCCTCTATAGTTTGAAATTTAGTTTGTTCTTTAATGTCAGAAATAAATACTTTGGAGCATGCATTAAGAATATCCTTGAGATTTAATTTGTTAAAAAAGATCATTGTATCTTTAAACAATCAAATTTTATAACTTGAAGAACTTCAAAAAAGTATGTATCATATATTTCACTTTGATATGGTAGCTGAAAAAAAATCAGTGTTATATTTGCCTGTAAAAATTAAAGGCTATTAGTAGAGTTTTTGCATAAGTTACTCAGTATCAATTTTTTTTTTTTTTTTTTTTTTTTTTTTTTTGATTAAAAAACGTTTGCAAGTTCAATTCTATTCAAAATTGAAGTTGGACTGGAGCTAATTTCTTCTTGGCCCTCTTGACATAGAAGAACATGGAAGGGATATGAACTTGCCATGGAAAATCAATTCCAGGTGATTGTATTTCAATATTTATCACATGTCCTGTGGGCTGCCAAAAAGAATCAAATCTAATCTTATAGCTCTGATTAATAGAACTCTGTGCAGCACATTCCATAAAACATAGTACTTTTTAAATTCTCAGTGCACGAACAAGTAAATTAAGAACCTTTTTGTATTTGCTTCCATTTATTCTCAATTAAATTAATAAAAAAACAATGATAAGGACTACTGAAGAGAATGAACATTCAACATTTCCGGTTATGACAAGAGCTAATATCTCTTTATGCCCACAAAATACCAGAAGTGTGCAAGTTCATTTATTAAAATGTTGCATTAACTTTATATACTATTGAAAAAAGGAAATATACATTTCAACATATTTGGGTACATGTTATGCCGGACTTGCAAATGCATTATACTTCTAGGGTTAAACAAATTTCTTCTGGCTTGACTTTCTAAATTGTTTTCCATATGTCTACATTGTCTTACACAACTTCATTGGTTTTATCAAGAAAATAATAATAAGCACAAAACTTGTGAAAAATGTGAGCAAGGTGCCTATTTGAAACTATATGTTGCCTCCTTGGTATACCATTCTTTGTGCTAAATAGTGGTTGGAAAACGTACAAAATATGTTCTATTCATAATAGCTAAATAATTGTGCTCTTAACTATATTTATTTGGGTTACTAATCTGCTAAGTCTGAATTTTAGTATGATTATATACTCCTCATATTTGATAACATATATAATAGATCTTCCTATAAACATTAATTTTTTATCTTGCTAACCCAATCTTATAAAATAATTCAATAAAATCTTCAAATTCTACTGATTTAATTAAATTTGATACTTTAATGAGCAATTAGATATTGTGGTGTACTTTGTAGATCCCACTTACATTTAAGGTCAAAATTTATGTGGATATAAGATGGTTGAAAGACTGTTTGGTTTAGATAAGATAAGTAATTCTATTTGGGTTGAGTATTGCGAGCAATTTATATTCAAATTAGAAATCAAAAGAACTGTAGTGTTTCAGATAAAGGGATTTTGTGTTGAAATAAAAAGACAATCCATTTTTTTGGGGAACAAAATCTAATAGTAGATTCATTTGTTTAGTGTAGTCGCTCAATTGTGAGATTGTTGTGCTGATTCTGATATCTAATGATACATAACCAGAAATAAGCTTCAATTTTTTTTTTCTCATCATTTTGCATTCGATTTCTTAGTGCTACTACATAAAGACATAATAAACTTATTGGACGACAAATATTTTTGCCGTCTTTTAAATTGACTCGATAACCTTTTATCTTCTTTCATGTTATAGTTCATAAAAAATATGGTATTTTATTTATAACATTTTCTTTAATCAGTTATGAAACATAATTGTTTATCAAAAAAGACACTTTTAGTATAAAAAAATTCACATGCGAAAGACCTTACACTTCATTATATAGAAGATTTTATGAACCAAACTACTACTTTTTTTGGGTAAACTTTTTCAAGTGGTGTTTTTGATTGTTCTAGAATATAAATTTTACTTTTAATATGAATTTGTTATAATTTTAGCTGATTTTGGTTCTGAAAATGTTCAGGAGGATTTCCAACTAAAGAGGACTAGAAATTGGAATCTAAAAGTAATTTGCTTTTATGAGGCAGTTATAATTTTAGCTAGAATATGACCTAATGCACAAACTAATGCTCTATGAGTGCTTTAACTTCTTTGCATTATGAGCTTAAGTATAACTTCTCTTACAATTGATATTTTACTTCCAAATATTCTTAAAGTTATGCTCTATTTTTTGTTACAATGTACAATCCAACTATGTTTTCAAGTGTGTGTCTGTTTGTTCTCCTAATCTTATAGATTTAGAATCATCCATAGCTTTAATAATGTGAATTACAACCTTTTGCTGAAAATACAAATAATTATTGAGTTCTCTTTTTGATTGTGCAAATCGCTCATTATTTTTACTTTTTTAATACAATACCAAAAAGAGGAGCGACTACAAGAAGCCATGAACAAATGTTATTAGTAACTTATTATCAATTGAGAGGTAACAATTGAATATTTATTGCAATAACCATGAATTAAATTGAAAGTTAAAAATAAGTGGAATTATATATAAGAAATAAAATTGTGAACAAAAGATTGACATACATTCACATGTATCATGCTATTTTGGCATCAGTCTTCTATAAGTAAAATAGGTTACAAAATTCTTTCCACACAAAAAAGTGAATGATATAATTCATAATAAACATTGTATTTTTCCATTCACTAATAAATCTGGGAACAAGGATGTCCTATGATGATTACAATGTAATTGAATCTTAATACGTATTTTCATTTTCAAAATAATTGATTATTGCTACATCTATTAATATCTTAAACTAAGCAATGAAACAGTGTATAACTGGATTTAGAAATTTTTATGGTGCTTAATCTAATATAGGTAATTAAATATATAAAAAATTGCTTTTTTTTGTTGGCCTACCTTATTGGTATAAAAGATTTGCTTCAATTCGAATGTTTGGAAAGTGTCATATGTTTCCATTACATTTATATTCAGTTAAGTTGATTAAGGTTAAAAAAAAAAGTTATACAAAAGACCCATGAATTTTATGTCATTATAGATATTGAAAACATATACAAAGTTGTAAAAGATCCAACATAGCACCATGATTGATGCTTTTGAAATCAAAACAATTTTCTATTGATGATTCGTACATTGGGCGTGTTCAAATCTACAAGTCACCATCTTTAACTTATATTTTTACACTAGATGTTTTAGATTATGAATATTTAATAATTCAGTGTAGATTTGTTATTTTCAATTTGATGTTTCCAACTTCACTACCATTTATCAATTTAAATTCTTTGTAGATTTTAGTTTGTTATGCAATCCTTCTGTTTCAGTACAAGTATTTTTTTTACCGGTTTGATAGATATTGCTTCTTATTATGAACATTATGCATTACTGTGCATTTATGGACTATTATCTTTTCAACAATAATTTGCCTTCTTCCGTCAAGTACACTTACAGTGGATATGATCTTAATTGTGAAACCAAAATAAATAGTTTCAAATTTGTTCTAATAATATCTCAATAACAACTCACTCTTCCGAGAACTATAGCTGAAAGGAAGAGACAACCCAACATTAAGTAAATTTAACGTTTGGTAGAGTTCAACTGATCAACTTATAAAACCGGTTTTATCATACATGTCAACACTTTTATTCGAAATTTCATGCATATTCTCATGATAGCAAAAAAGAATTTTCATGATAGAAAAAGCATTTTGGTGGTTTCCATTTTCGATGTTCATTCAGTTTCCATAAAGGATTATACCAAATGCTTTTGATTTCCCTTAAGAGCTAATATCGACATATATGTTCAGAGTTTTTCATTATTTTCTGCAGTTAAAGTTCCTAACAGTCATCCATTATGCACATCTCTAAATTATGATTTAAGTAGAATGGTTTTTTTTTTTTTTTTTTTTTAACTATTTTTAATTTATTTATGGTAATTGCATCTGTATTCAGCATTTCAAAATGGAAAAAATATACTGTATTAAAATTTATAATTGCAATTTTGAAAAATTCAAAATGTAATAATAATTGTGCTTTTATAGCCTCATATTTTAGTATCCTTTTGGATACTTCTACAGCAGGCTTATGGAGAATCTACTGCCAATAAAGCTAAAACGCATGCCATTTTCAATCACTGGTAAAAATTGGCCTTTTAACTTAGAGGAAAATTACTAAAACTTTCAGTAAGTTTACCGTGATTTTTTTTTTTTTTTTTCCTGTTAACTTCTTCAATAGTGGATGCAAAGATTTCATCCCCTATTTAATACACGGTAAACCCTTTCCAAAAAAAGGTTTTAAATTACTCCTTTGAAGTTATTTTTAATTTTTGTTTTTCCAAAATTGAATATGCATTTAACTGAGGGTTAGAATAATCAAATGTTCTTTTTTTTGACAGCTTTGCAAAATTTCAAGCTAATTTAGAAACTGCAAAATATTCTTTAACTTGACTGAAATTAGAAGAATTTTTTTTTACCTTTTTTACAAGGGTTGATTATGTATTTTGAAACGTACACAATAATAATATATCCATTAGAGATTTTAGATGATTAGTTTAACTCACTGCAAACTTCCAAAGGCATTCAATAATTTTATATGTTCCAAACATTATACTCCCTTATTTTGTCCCATAATGTTCCAATCCATTATTTCATTTCCTTTATTTTCCTTCTTATTTAACCATATTTCAGAGTAATCAAACATAATCATTTATTCCTTTCAACCACATTGTTTCCTTAATTTTACGTGTTTTCTGCTCAATGTAGATGCATGAATTATGTTTTTAATAGTATTTGAATATTTATGAGTTCTGTTATTTAAAACATCGTACTTCTAATCCAGTTTGATATTTTTAGTTTTCCAGTTATATAAATTTGGAATCGTTTCTACCTCTAAAATTTAAAATCTTTTACATGCTAGAATCTTTAATCGTTGACCAATTGTAAACACAAACTGTTAATACTATGGAAATTTTGTATTTCTCCTAACAATGAATATTAAAAACTTTTAATTGTTATAAATATTGAAAGTCGAATTTTGTGCTTCAGCATTAGTAATTTTCTATATGCTGCAAGAGTAAGGGTGCGTTCGCAGCAAATAAATGGCACCATTTTCCACGTTCAAATGAAACGATTGCTGAACGTTGAAAATCAAGCCGTTGGCGTCCGACGCGTCGGACGCCAACGGCTTGATTTTCAACGTCTCTCCCACACACCTATAAAACCCTCTCACCTACACCTTCCTCTTCATCCACACTACACTCCTCCATTCCTCTTCTAAAATTTTCTTCCACATTATTAAATTTTCCATTTTTTAGTATGACCAATCGAAAGGTTGCACATCACTGGTCGTTTACTGCAACTTAGATTATGCTGCAATGTTCGGTTGATGCATATGGTGCTTGTGGCATCAACAAAAAAGGTGTACATAAAGCAATTGCAGAAAAGTTCAACGATGCAGTAGAAACCATTCTAGACATCGTACCGATTGACGAAACCAATATCCGAAACAAATATGACAGTCTTCGACGGGATTGGATGAAATGGGATGCACTGATGAACAAGACTGGCGCGGGTTGGGATGCATACAAAGGAACGGTCTCTGGAAGCAATGAATGGTGGGAAGATCGTGTTAAGGTCTGTAAATTTATTTTGTTATCATTCCTTTGTAGACAGTTTCTTACAATTTATTCCTTACATTTAGGAATTTGGAACGAGTGTCTTGAAATATAAGAAACGACCAATAGAAAACTTAGAGCTGATGCAACAATTATTTTGTGGGACGAATGCAACTGGTCAATCGTCGTGCACTCCTGCTGCTAGTGTACAACCGTCGCAGACTGACACACCGCCATCAACACAAAGCACGTTTGACAGGACATGGAATTTCGACGGGTTTTTGGAACCATTGGAAGACACGCAAAATAATCATATTCCAAACTTGAATTCGCCATCAAATCCTCCACTGCAACAAACTTCAATGAATACACCAAATTGTGAAGCTCCAAGAATCCCTCCGTCAACCCAAATTCCAATGAATCCGCCCATTCAACCAACTGCACGTCAAAATTCAAGAAGAAAACGTGGTGAAAGTGACGATAAGATGGCTATGCTCATTGACCTAATGCACAAGAGATAGATGAAAAAATCTCGGACGCACTGTGATAGTCCTAATACGGGTACTAGCGTGGAATCAACGGGAAGTTCTATAACTTATGCAAATACGGTAGCTTGTATGCAACCTCTTGGAGCAACGGGTGAGTTTGATGTTGCAGACGCACTATTATTTGTGTTGGACCCCAAAATAAATGATATGTTCACTGCTCTTCCGGATGAGATAGCGAAAAGCTGGTTGATTAGAGGGCTTGCAGACAAACGCCACGACCAAGAATACCAAACTTATCTGATAAATAGCAACAAGTAGGAAGTTCATGTCATCGTGTTATTGTATTTCTGTCGTATTTATGTTTGTATTTTCTTTTGTGTAATGAAATGTAGTCATTTTGTTCAACCGAAATTAGTATTTAATTAACTCAAAACAAACAAATTAACAATTAAAATACCACGCTCAAATACCTCGTTCGTAGCTAAAAACACATTTCCCCTTCGCTACAGTACCACGCTCAAATGGCACGCTCAAATGCCACGCTCACGTTCGTTAAGAACGCGCCCTAACAAATCAATTTTAATATCCATTGTAACTGCATTTTATTTCTTACTACATAAACTATACTTTGTGCTTAATTGTTCATTATACTTTATATTGGATGCACTACTTTTGTTATTATGGTTAAAGGACTCTATTAGTGTTGAGCCAAGGTTATGGTATGAAATATAAAATTTTAGATTTTTATAAAAGTTTCCCTCACTTACTGATAAACTTTGGTTTAAATCTGGCTAATGACTGTTATAATTCTGGCTAATGAATTGGTATATAAATTTGTCAACATATGCTTAATTGCACATGGTAGATTTGGTATAAATCCGGCTAATGACTACTTCTATGTATTCTCTGACGTTTTATCAATTACTACAAGGAAAAGTTGGTAACCTAGAAAAATCTTCCACGTACAAACAAAGGAAAGTGTTTATTTGTCAACAAATTTGAATTTTATGTAAATAATTTGCCCTTTGATTTTCATCGAAAAAATTTATGTATAGCAATGAGTATTTCCGTTTACTTATTTTGGTTCCAGTATGATTTATTTTTTCTAAATCATTTATTAATGCAACAATGAAACTTTTTACAATGATATTTTTACATCTTACTTGCTCTATGTTGCTTACAAATATCTGTTTCTTTCTATAAGACGACAGTTACTCATCCGTGAAATATTTGCTTCTGTTATGCATTAACTAATGTAATATATAAATTAAAGGAAGTCGATCCAGCAGATATTAATATAGGTTCATGCCTTCATTAACCTCAAATTGTATTATTATACAACATCTTTTGTTTGGTTATCGTACAATTCTTTGATATTAGGTAGATTAGGTAATGTAGACAAATCTTATCGCAACATGTTTATTGTTCCGTCCACTATTTATTAGAAGGTTTTTAAATATTTATGAGTATATTTACAGATGCTTATTTGTATTGTTTTATCAGTTGCTTATTTCAAGATTCTTCAATGTTTCTCACTACAGTGGTAAGGATCACTGGTTTTGAGTAATAGTTTTGTTGGCATCGAGCTTCTAAGGTACAATTGTTTCATAGAATATTGCATTACACAATGATTCATTGAATATTTCCTCACAAAATTTATAATTTTCTTGAAAGTTTCTTTCTTTAATTAATCTGTCACCATTCACTGGTAACTTATAACTGGAAAATACAAGTTTAACGGTTATCTTATTTTTATAGTTTGAATTTGTGAAGATTGTGTTTAATTAATATGTTTCTTATTCTTTATCCTTGACCATAAAAGCATACTGGTCTTTTTCTTATTTTTTAAATGAAGAGCAGCCCTTTTAACTGTTGGAAAACTATTAAATGCACATTTGTCTAGGTGCAAAAATGTTATGGCACACCCTGATTTAAAGGAAGGATTGAAATATGTTTGGCCGAACGGAGATGAGGAAAGTAATGAAGTAAATTTCAAAAAATATGGCTCGCTCAGATAGATGAACTAAATTGTTTTAGCATTATATGCAGGCTATGGTTTGAATGATTGAATCGAATGTATTCCATTTGACAAGGAGCAATCTAAGCATGAAGATGAGCAGGGCTGACAAACTGACCTGGACCAATATAGTATAACTCTGAATAAGAATGAATGCCATGACCTTAATATGGATCAAAGGGGAAAAAAGTGCTTGCGATTATCATAATTTCTGACTTTGGTTATGCTTTACATGATAGAAGTCCGTAAAACAGGGTTTCTTTTATTTTTGTTATTTCCTTAATAGATGTAAATAATTTCATTAAGTAAACATTTGAAGCCAATTATTAATTCAGTGATAGATTATTATGATGTATAAATTTTCTTAATGTGGTTTTTAATGAATTTGTGTGTTGGTTACCGAATAGGCTGAATTGCACTACCAATAAATGGTCTCTTTATAAATTTACGTTTATGGCATGTTCATTGCATTTTTTTTTTTTTTTAACTTTTGTCCTATTCTTTAATATAACTTTCAAGGTGGTGTAACATAATTTGGTAATATTTCTTTTCTGTTATGTAAGCTCCAATAACATGTAATCTAATATAGCAATGTTCTTTTTGTCCGATGTCAAAGGACTTTGCATTGACTAATTATTTTCCATGTATACAAGCGGGAATTACCACAAACACGTATAGTGCATGTTTGGTTGCTTTTATGTATTTTTTTAATGTAGAAATAGGGATTTCAATGAATCAAATCAATGTTTCCACTAATAGTTTAATGTTGCATGTGAAAACTATAACGATATAAATAATCAACCACATTACATTACTTAACTCAATGAAAACTGTGCACGTAACACATCTATATCAGCAAGCAAAACAAATTGTTTCAAAAAAAATCAAGTAAAACAAAGATGAACTAATTGTTTTGAAGAGTATTACAGGCGAAATTGTTTCTATTAGTTTAAACCTTTGTTGTAGGATGAGGCAAAATCTCAATGAAAAAAGTGAACCGAATGTACAATCAGAACAAAGATACATTAATAATCTAAAAACAAACATAAATTGGGACAATCAAAAAATAATGTTTATCGAAATGATGGGTACTTAACCATAGATGAATAAATGCATTTATGCTCATTCTCGATATACGCTGGGATGCAGTTATTATCTAATTATCCAATTGTTCTATGGAATCTATTATGATATTATATTATTTCTTTTAATTTTATACTTTTAGGCAAATCTCAAGTAGTGTGATCAAAAATATTGGCTAAGCAAATGGAACAATTAAAGGGGAGGTCATCAGTAAGGCCGTTCGATTTTCAAACTGCCCAATCCACGTTCGCGTCCATGTCGGAAGCGTCCGACGCATCGACGTGGGATCCACCCCATTTGCCCCTTCCAGTCGAATGCTTGCAAATCAACTGTTCGTTTCCCCTTTCAGCTTTTATACCCCTTTTCCATCCATTTGCCCCTTTCGTGTGACCCCTCCGGATAAAATAAAAACACATTCCCGTTTCATCAATTTTCCTCTTTCCCTAACCCCTTCCAAATACCCCTTTCTGTTAAAAATCAAGCGCACCCTAAGTATCATCCATTCAAATCCTTTTTTTGATCATTTTATTATAACTTTTGGACTTTTAGCATTTTCAAATATGTTCACTTCAGTCCTTCTATTCAAAGCTTTAAATTTTGATTCATGGATGTTGCTCCTTTTTTGTATTTATGCATACTCATGGATTCTCTTGATTTTATCGAAGCTCTGTTACATACACAGGAAACATTAAATGCCATAAAGCATCTATGTTTTGCGAAAATCACAAAGTTATTATGTTACATATAAATCTTGACCTGGCTAATACTTCGAATAAGTCAGCTGGCATTCTTTTAACATTTTTTTTGTTCTTATTATTCACGGTTATTTTTTATTAAATTAATTTTCTTATAGTCTTCAATTGAGTGCTTAAGGATTATTAAAATAGGCAACGTAAAACAAATGCGTAAGTTATTCTTTTTATACACGGATGAGAAATTGATGTCAAAGCATAATTTATGAAGATAACAAACACTTTTCAAGATGAAAGAAAGTACCACCAAGAGAATAAAATAGATGATCAGTTTTAAAATTAAATGAAAAGGCCTGCAACTTGAAACAGTCTAAACAAAGTGACAAAAGTCAACAAAATTTGCAATATTAAAAGCTGATAAAATATGAAACAGAAGTTGAATTTATCACTTTTCTTTTATAAAAACTAAATTTGGGTCTATTTACTTCATTCAAGTATTTTAAACTGTATGTTTAAAATAACATGTTTGGTTTACTATTCTCAGGTCAAGTAATTTTTATCTAAAAAAAAAAAAAAAAAATCTATTTTTCTTGCTTAGTTTGATAACAATTTAATTCTGCTATTGTTTGAATTTTAATTATTTGGCTTTGTTTGATTTTTCCGAAATTTCTGTCCTCGATTGAATTGGAAATTCCTGTTTCTACTACTGCTTTTGAAATTTTGTAGCCAAGGCTGATGAAGTACAACATCATGGTAACTAGTATAACCGCACAACCGTGGGAAAACCGACCGTTTGATTATATAATTTTTAAAAAAATCTGTTGTATTTTTAGATTAATCTACAAAAACATGAATGATTTTTTAAAAAAAAAATTGTTTTTTTATGTTTAGATTTAGATATATCAAAAGATATTGTAGTAAAAAGTGGATCTGAAGTACATTTGAAATATAATGGATATTTTAGAGAAATTTTAAGAATTAGAATTTGAACTGTTAAAGACATTAGAGAAAACAATTTCGAGAAAGAAGGCAATGTTTATGTTTCTGACAACGCTACTATATTTAAGGCTATATTCATTGGGACGGACAAATTGATTTAGCCTCTCTTACAGTACGGAAACCTCCCTAACTGTCGGTTTGATAAAGAAGCATTATTTGTGGGGATGGAAATGTTAGAAGAAAGCTCTAGATCATTAAATTAATTTATAAGTTTCTTATTTTATTACATTTGTTTTGACTGTTGACGTTTCCTGTACCATGCATGCTACATAAATTTGACAGTGTAAGCTACATGCCACGTTTTTACACTGCTTTTAGTACAAATAACCAATGTGTATACTCCTTTTCCTGTTATATCGGTTGTTCTCATGAATCTACTTTGAAACTATAATATATATTTTCCAACAAATTATATTTCATGCGATTGTGCTTTGCCATTATGTTTCCTTTGTCCGAGTTAATTTATCCATGTGTTTTCCTGTTCATTCGCTTTGTAGTAATGGTTGAGAAATTATAAAGGCCATGTCTGTTATTGTGCTGCCTATACTGAAATGGTTTATCTACTAAACAAAATACTTAAGGTACAGAGCTGTATAATTCATTTATCTAACATACAAGTAATGAAAAACTTGGTCTCGCCCCTAACAAGTTACAATTTAATAACCTATTAATTTTTACTATATTAAATAATGAAACATCCAAAAATAGTATACATTACCTCAACACACATCCACTAAATTCTACACTGCACACTGTTCTCACGACAGCCGTGTGCGAAGCACGGGTTCACACTAGTTTTATTGTATGTAGGACAACAATAAAACACTGAGACTAGTATGTTGATTGACTGATGATTATATCTCATTAATCATTAATATAAGTGGTATTAATGATAATAAATAAACGCGTATTGGAGAATAGCGTATTGGGGTGACCCAATGTAACACCCCGTAATTTTAAAATATTAAAACTAACAAATTTAAGAACACTTAATTTTTAAAAGAAGAACTAAGTAAAATGGGTTGCGCCATTGCGTTCGTCTCAGAATTCTGTTTGGGATAGAGTCCGAGTTTGCGTAAATCAGACAATGTATGAAAAATTTATGAGGCTCGGAAGATTTAAAAGATAAGTAGAATTAAAATAAATAATTAAATTAAATAATTCAAAATTCAAAACCCACCAAAAAAAGAGAGAGCGGGAAAAATCCCACTCAGGGGTGTCGACCCCTTTTTAGATTCGGAACCGCCCGGCATATCCAGCAACCGCAATTTGGTAATATAATGTGAGTGGTCAAAGGCAGAAATTAGATGCGTAATAATGCAAAGACATGAGGTTAGACTCGGATTGCGGTCTAAGCCTGCCCCGAACTGGCCGGCATATCAAGCAACCGCAAACGGTAATCTAATGTGAGAGGTTTTGCAAGATTACAGTTACAATGAATTAATGAACACTTAACCAAGATAAGACATGTGGTAAAGACATGGGAATAATAAAGGGTTAAGTGGGTGACATGGGTAGCATGTGAAACATAATTAAAACACTTAACCAAGATAAGACATGTGGTAAGACATGGGAATAATAAAGGGTTAAGTAGGTGACATGGGTAGCATGTGAAGCATAATAAAAGCACTTAACCAAGATGAGACATGTGATAAGACATGGGGATAAAAAGGGGTTAAGTGAGAATTCCTAGTGGGGACCAAGCTTAAGAGAGAAGCTTGTGTCAAGTGCGTGGAACCTTTTCAACCAGTAACCCATTTCAGTATCTATATGAGCTTGAACTAGGTCGAGGACAGGGACACGCTTACTAGGGTTGATTATAAGAGGTTAATAAAGAGTTAGCGATGGCAGTGCATGTCCAACGAAGTCACGTGCGTGCGTGGGTCCGGGCTGGTAGGTAAGACGTTGTTGCATCGTGTAGGTATAAGCTGTGCATTTCAGTAGTATTGGGGTTGCCACCTTAGGGATTGATACACCCTATTATGGGACCAGCACAGGTGTTTATGAGGTTAGGGAGTCGATTGAATGGGAAGGGTAGTGGGTACATCTAGTGGTGATAGGTGCATATTGGTTACCTATGATAACAGCTAGAGGTACATAATTGAATAGGGAGAGTACATCTAGTAGTGATATGTGCATATTGGTTGCCTATGATAGCAGCTAAAGGTACGTAATTGAATAGGGAGGGTACATCTAGTGGTGATAGGTGCATATTGGTTACATATGATAGCAGCTAGGGGTACATAATCGAAAAAGGAGGATAGTTGTAACACCCCGCGTTTTCGATAAACCTTAAAGCAACAAATTAAAGGATAATTAATTCTAAATGTGAGAATTAGGGGAAATGGGTTACGCCATTGCGTTCGTCTTGGAATTCTGGTTGAGATAGAGTCCGAGTTTACGTGTATTGGACTTCGTGTGAAGAAGTTATGGCCTTCGGAAGTTTCAAAAATCCAAAATTTAAATTTAAACTCAAAAGAGGACAGGCCAGGAAAAATTCCCGCCCAGGCCAGGTCGACCAGGAGGTCGACCCTAGTGTCGACCTACCCTATAGGTCGACCTGGGGGTCGACCTACCTCCCCCCCCCCCTCGGGCAGATCTGAAAGGATGACGATTTCTGACTCCCTGCTGAGTCATTAAGGCTGAGGTGTTTATCCTATCTTGACTGGATGGTCTTGATTATTTCTGGGGTTAATCTGACGGCTCTAAATTAATTAAACCTCTATAAAAGCAACCTAACTCTTAATCCTAAATCACAAATATTCATACCAAGAGTCGCCATGCCGTCAATGGTGAACCTAGGATATCCGCCATATCTTTCAACTCAAAGGCAAGATTGAAGCTACGTCAAAATTAAATCTAATCTAATTCAACTAGGAAAATTCAACGATCTACATCAAAGGCGAGCAATTCAATTTCAGAATACAGATCCCAGAACTCAAGAATTCCTTTTTGTTTGTAAGTATAGTTATCTTTCAGATGAGAATGAATTAAAGACATGGCTTGTAATGAATTGTAAAATAGAATTGTATCAAGTTGTATGTGATGTTGATTTATGTTTATTCATGTCTATTCTATCGTATATGCCTATGAATTATTGTGGTCTATCATGTTATGTGGAAATTGGTGAATAAACCGATGATGTTATGAAATTATCATATGTAAGTTTGGTGATATTATACAAGTTTTAGGCTAAGTCGTATAGTTTATGCCTAATTGTTTAGATCCACTATGCATACATGTTTAGATCTACGACCTTGTGATGACATCTATATGTTGTATGTTAATTTAGAAATTATGCCACGTTTATGCAAGTTGAGTGATGTTATCATGTTATGAATACATGCAAGTTTATAGGTTAAAAACATGACTATGTAAACCTATATGTTTAGATCTACAACTGTACATGTTAGAACCATATTCCTTTATGTTAGACCAATATTAGCATGATTCAACCTATGCAAGTTCACCACTACATGTCTAATTAGATTTTGGTAGTTCTATGTAATACTATTATTTTATGATTCATGTTGCATAGATCTAGTTTGCAAGTTCATAACTAAAAATATATTATGCCAAGTTCATGTGACACATCTGTAGCTAGATCCATATTTTTATATGATGTTGGAATGTTGCAAGTTCCTCTTTTTCCCCTTTTAGTTTATTAGTTAGGCTAAAATGTCGAGCCTAACATCTTATGTAATTTTGCGAACGTACAACGCGGGTAACATTGGGAAAACATGAGAATTATAAATAATTAACATATTTGGCTCATAACCATGTAAATGGTACGACATTGAAATGATATAATTTACATATCAAAAATTATGAATTTGATTTAGAAAGAAAGTGGGCCCCTGACAATAAATTGTTGACAAATTTACAAATAGGAATAAAAGAATAAATATATAAATTTAGAAAAGACGAATATGCCTAACCCGAGGTTAGACTGAGTTGTGGTGTAAAACTGCCCGGAACCGACCGACACATCCAGTGACCACAACAATACCTGTCTAATGTGGGTGGTTAGTGCATTGAGCCCAAAAAGGACCCGAGGTTAGACTGAGTTGTGGTGTAAAACTGCCCGGAACCGACCGGCACATCCAGTGACCACAACAATACCTGTCTAATGTGAGTGTTTGGTGCTCTAATAAAGCTAGGTCAAGAGTGGTAGGGTTAATTCAATTTAGGAAACACTTAACCAATTCAATGTGTTAGCTAAACTGATGGGTGGGGTTAGGTAAATTTGGACACTTAACCAATTTAACATGTTGACTGGAAAACCCTAGCAACGGGGACCCATTTCAGCAGTAACCCACGTAGATGTATCATGGGACCCTGAACTAGGCAGGGTGGGGCACGATTACTGGGCTGATTATAAGCGGTCAAAAACATCGGCGGTGTTGCATCAGTGTAGGTTCCGGCGGAGTATCAAACATGCACGTACTCCGGAGTGGAAAAAGCAGGCATTGGACATCAGTAGTCATACACTATGCATCTTGAATCATGTCGGGTTGCCACCATAGGATTTGATACACCCCCACAGGTATCTACAGTCAAGCGGGGGCCGAACGACACGTGTGATAAATGCATGCTAGTAGGAGCCGATCGATATAAGGGGATCATTTCACCATGAACACGTGGTGCTAGTTGGACAAGTATAAATAGGTGCAGAAGAATTAAACATGGGTGCGATGTATGTTCGGTTATCCTGCCTTATATAGTTTTATGATAGTTTGATGTTCTGGTACTGTCATATTTTCAGTTTATTCTCATCATGACCTTTTCCTTATTCACACACTGAAGAGTCACTAGACTTACTCAGACTTATGTCTGACCCATTTTTCTTTCGCCTTCTTTTCTTCCATCCCCCCTCAGGTGGCTAGGGAGGGAATAGCTCAGCTTAATTTGGACCGTTCATCTTTCCAAGCTTGAAGATTCGATGTATGGCTTGGAATCTCTTATCTTTGGCTATGGCTTTGGACACACTGGACTTGGGGATTTATGCAGTTTTATTTATGTTATATGCTTCTTTATGTTTTAATCAAGACAGAGATTATGATGAAATGTTTTGGAAGTTACGTTGAGACAATTTACTATAATAGTTTTTTTATTGAACCACGTACGAAATAAATGTTTGTTTTCCATTGCTTATATTTCTGTCTTGTAAATTTTCTGTGTCTTTTACCTATAATGCTCCATCGAAGTTAAGGCATTCCCTTTTGATCGACCTTAATGGAGGTGGGGTGTTTCACTTGGTATCAGAGCAAAGGTTTACTAGATTAGATAAAAGTTTTTGAAAATTATTTTCAAAAAAGAAGCATTTTTCAAGAAAAAATATTGTTTTACTTTTAAAGGCATAATCCCCCTAAGCCATATGCACTATCTTTCTATCCTTTGTTTTGAATCTTTCCTTTTCCGTTTCAGCATGTCTAGGATTCCAGAGGGAGTACCGATACCTGGCTGGTTCAGGAGGTACCTAGAGGCTAGGGCCAACACCGCAAGCCCAACAGACATTCCTCCTCCCCAGCTGCAGCGGTTCCTCCTCCTCCTCGTGCAAATGCTTCCTCAAAAATATGTAGGGACTTTCGATCCATGGGTGGAAATAACTTCAATGGAAATGAATCCTTCGTGGAAGCAAGAAACTGGCTCAAAGAAACTGACGATTTGTTTGAGATCTTCGAAGTGGATGATAGGCAGAAGATACAGTTGGCGGTATGGTTGCTCAAAGACAAAGCTTCCTATTGGTAGGAAGTCACTAACGCTGAAAGACTAATTGAAACTTGGATGAATTTTAGGATGAGGTTTGAAATGAAATTCCTCTCACAAGCTGGACGAAGCCTACAGATGGAGAAGTTCTTAGCTCTCAGACAGGGAAGTATGTCGGTTAAGGAATACGTTAACCAATTTAATCAGCTGGCTAGGTTCGGATTGGAGTTAGTGAACAATCCACATAAGAAGGCTCTCCGCTTTGTTAAAGGATTGAATGAGCCACTGCACAACGTAGCTATGTCCCATATACCTATGGGTACAACTAATGAAAGACTGGTGGACATGGCACTGTTACAAGAAGAAGATAAGGTAGGCAAGAAGGAGACAAAGGTGGAAACATCTAAGGATAAGAAAGGGGAAGGATCACAGAGCAAGAAGACAGACTTCAAGAAAGGCGGGAAGAACAACAAAACCCGTGACAAGAGGAAGTGCAATTTTTGTGGCATTCCTGGACATCTGGTTAAGGACTGCAGGAAGAAGAAAAGGAAGATGGGTGGCTATTTCCATTGCGGCGAGGCAAGACACATGGCTAGGGACTGCCTAAGAAAGCAAGGGCAAGGGCAGAGAGTTGGATCTACTTCTGGAGGGCAGGTTCATGCTCTTATGGCACCTCCACAAGAACAAGGTAGAAATGTTTCTGTTGAGAGTTTAGTTTATCCTTTTGATCATCCTGTTCGTACACTCTTTGATTTTGGTGCATCGCGTTCTTTTATATCTACTGCTTTAGTTGAATCTCTACACCTAGACACCAGTTTAGTAGAGGATCCCTTGGTTGTTTCAAATCCAATTGGGGGCTCAACTTATTTGTCAATGATCTGTTTGGATTTGGAAATTTCTATATTAATTATGGGGTTTAGATGCAATGCCTATGTTTTGGGCTTCACGGGCTATGGGTTGATTCTAGGCAAGAATTGGCTATCTAGTAATGGTGCCATCCTCGACTGTGAAAAGAGAGTGGTTAGACTCATGACTCGCCTTGGTAACACTCTCGAAATTTCTTGTAATTCCATGAACTCTGTTATGCTTAGCTATCTAGAATCTCTTGATGCGTCTATTGAGGATTTGCAGTCTGTTAGAGTAGTCTGTGAATACTCGGATGTTTTTGAAGAGGTTATTGGGTTACCTCCGAAGCGGGAGATAGACTTTCGCATATACCTCGTTGATAATGCAAAACCCGTCGCTCTACCCATTAGACACATGGATCCAAGGGAAAGGAAAGAACTCAGCAAGCAAGTTAAAGAGCTGCTTGAGAAGGGGTTTATAAGGCGGAGTATTTCTGAATGGGGTGCTCTAGTAGTGTTCGCAACTAAAGCGGACGGTTCGCTTTGCCTATGCGTCGATTATAGGGAGCTAAACGAGCTGACCAAGAAGAATAGGCACCCACTCCCAATAAAAGATGACTTGTTCGATCAGCTTGTAGGTGCATCGGTTTTCTCCCAACTAGATTTAGCTATCGGGTTTCATTAGCTGAGAGTGGCTAAAGACAGCATTGACAAGACCGCGTTCAGAACTCCGGGTGGTTTCTTCGAGTGGCTTGTCATGCCTTTTGGCCTGACAAACGCACCCTCTTACTTCGTCGATTTGATGAGCAGGGTGTTTAGGGAGTTCCTCAATAAGTTTGTGGTGGTCTTCGTAGACGCATTTTGATTTTCTCAAAGAGTGAGGAAGAGCGTGCTCAGCATCTAAAGGAAGTCATGGACACTCTTCGTGCACACCAGTTAAAAGCCAAATTCTCCAAATGCCACTTCTGGAGGGAAGAAGTAAGGTTTCTTGGACACATGGTGTCCAAAGAGGGATTAGCTGTGGACCCCGCAAAAGTAGTTGCAGTGCAAGATTGGAAGGTCCTACGGAATGCAATCGAAGTCCGAAGATTCCTCGGGCTAGCAGGCTTTTACCGGAAGTTCATCAAAGATTTTGCGAAAATCTCATCTCCGCTTACAAAGTTGACGAAAAAGAACTTAACTTTCACTTGGGATTTGGATTGCAATATTGCTTTCCAACGCTTAAAAAGAGCTCTAATAGCAGCCCCAGTTCTGACATTGCCAGATGGGAGCAAGATGTTTACCGTATACACGGATGCTTGTGGTACGGGATTAGGAGCTGTCTTGATGCAAGAAGGGAAGGTAGTAGCTTATGGAGGCCGACAGCTGAAAGTACATGAGAAAAACTACCCAACCCACGATCTAGAGTTGGTTGCCATCGTCTTTGTGCTTACGTCTTGGTGCCATTATCTCCTAGGTGAGAAGTTTGAATTATATACTGACCATAAATCATTGAAGTACTTTTTCTCGCAGAAAGATCTTAACTTGAGGCAACAAAGGTGAATGGAATTCTTGGCATCCTACGATTTCAAGATTTCCTATACCCCTGGCAAGGGCAATGTAGTAGCAGACGCCTTGAGTAGAAAGAAGCTGACCTTAAGCACTCTCTTTGTAGAATGGCAGAGCTTGGAATATATAGCCAACTTTGATTTTAGACCCTCTGTCGATCATGTGACTGGTTTGTTAGCATCGCTAGAGGTGCGACCTACTCTTTTGGACTCAATAGGGACCGCACAACGTGAAGACCCTCAGCTATTTGATGTGATAGATAAGTTAAGTAGGGGTGAGACTTCTAGTCACCTCAATAGATACTCCATCGATGATAAGGGTTGGTTGAGGCGGGATGGAAGGCTATGCGTCCCACAAGCAAGGGATTTGGTGAAGAAAGTTCTTGAAGAAGCACACCATTCCAAGTTGACCATACACCCCGGTTGAGACAAAATGTACAAAGACATCAAAAGGGTTTTCTTTTGGGATGGCATGAAGAGGGATGTAGCTGAATTCGTCTCGAAGTGCTTAGTATGCTAGCAAGTCAAGGCGGAACAAAAGAAGCTTGGTGGTTTGCTTCATCCTCTAGAGGTCCCACAGTGGAAATGGGATAGCATCTCGATGGACTTTATTGATGGGCTGCCTAGGTCAAGAAGAGGCAATACTAGTATTTGGGTAATAGTGGACAGGCTCACAAAAAGCGCTCACTTTATACCCATTAAAAGTTCGAGGACCGCCTCATCTTTAACATCCATTTACCTTAAAGAGATAGTTTGAATCCATGGGATACCCTCCAGCATTGTTAGCGATCGAGATCCTATCTTTACGAGCGAGTTTTCGAAGAGCTTGCAAGAAGCTATAGGCACACAGTTATGCTTAAGCACAGCCTATCACCCCAAACCGATGGTCAGACGGAGAAAGTGAATAGAGTATTAGAAGACCTCTTGAGATTATGCATTCTTGACTTCGAAGGAACATGGGAGGATCATCTTCCTTTGGTGGAGTTTTCCTACAGCAATAGCTGCCAAGCCACCATAGGTATGGCACCCTTCGAAGCTTTATATGGAAGACTGTGCCGATCACCAACTTGTTGGTGGGAGTCTAAGATAAGCTCATACTTGGACCAGATATGATTAGAGAAACTTCAGAGAAAGTGGACTTGATACGAAAAAGAATGAAGATTGCCCAAGATAGACAAAAGTCCTACGCAGATAAGAGAAGGACCGACCTTGAGTTTGAGGTTGGAGACATGGTTTTCCTTAAAGTATCTCCTTTGAGGAACATCGTTCGCTTCGGATCCGTAGGAAAGTTAGATAAGAGAAGGACCGACCTTGAGTTTGAGGCTGGGGACAGGGTTTTCCTTAAAGTATCTCCTTTGAGGAACATCGTTCGCTTCGGATCCGTAGGAAAATTGTCACCATGATTTGTAGGGTCATTTCCTATCATTGAAAGGATTGGGAAGATGGCTTACAGAGTAGAGCTGCCCGAAAGATTGGCTGGAGTTCATAATGTCTTTCACGTTTCTCACTTACGAAAGTGCTTACATGAGTCTACGGAAGTGTGGAACCAAGCATATTAGAGGACGTAGAAGTAGAACGAGAGGCGACTGTGAGAAGAGTTCCAACCCGTATCTTGGGTATAGAAATCAAAAAGCTACGCAACCACGAAGTCAAACTTGTAAAAGTTCAATGGAGTGACGCCGAGGAAGACACGACTTGGGAGACTGAGGCCAAAATACGTGCAGCTTACCATTTTCTTTTTGAAGGTACATCTTTGATCTCTTTTTCCTTAAGTTTGTTCATACTCGTATCTATCTTTTTAGTATTTCCGTCGGTGCCGTTCTCGATCCTTAGGTAGAAACCAATGGATGTAAACATGTATTTGAAACATGTTATGACTGATGGTTGCATGTGGTTGCTCATGGATGCATATACACACACTTTAGCTATTAGATCGGCTCAGTCACTTTCTTATTGCATATGCATATATGTACTTATATATGATTGAAACTTGATGTATTATCATGTGGATGTTGCATTTGTATGAATAATTATGCACTCATGTAGAAAGTATGATTAGGGAAGATTGCATACATTATGGACGTATGACACCGACATGACTTGCATTAAGGAGGTCAACTGAATTAGTAGACCGCCTGATTTGGCATTATATAATGACATACACACACACTATGCATATGATCATGAAGCATTAGAAGTCTTTTAAGGACAATGGACTCCTATGTTTGATGGTTGAGTAGATGGACGGTTGGATGGTAGGATATACGTTCTTCTTGACTTGAAGATTTCGGGGATGAAATCCATTAAGGAGGGGAGAATGTAACACTTCGTGTTTTCGATAAACCTTAAAGTGACGAATTAAAGAATAATTAATTCTAAATGTGAGAATTAAGGGAAACGGGTTACGCCATTGCGTTTGTCTCGGAATTCTAGTTGAGATAGAGTCTGAGTTTACCTGTATTGGACTTCGTATGAAGAAGTTATGGCCTTCAGAAATTTCAAAAATCCAAAATTTAAATTTAAACTCAGAAGAGGACAGGGCAAGAAAAATTCCCACCCAGGCCAGGTCGATTATAGTGTCGACCTACCCTACAGGTCGACCTGGGGGTCGACCTACCCCCTCCCCCCCCCCCTCCCGGGGCAGATCTGAAAGGATGATGATTTCTGACTGCCTGCTGAGTCATTAGGGCTGAGGTGTTATCCTATCTTGACTGGATGGTCTTGATTATTTCTGGAGTTAATCTCATGGCTCTAAATTAATTAATCTCTATAAAAGCGACCTAATTCTTAACCCTAAATCACAAGTATTCATACCAAGAGCCGCCATGCCATCAATGGTGAACCTAGGATAGCCGTCATCTCTTTCAACTCAAAGGCAAGATTGAAGCTACGTCAAAATTAAATCTAATCTAATTCAACTAAGAAAATTCAACGATCTACATCAAAGGCGAGCAATTCAATTTCAGAATACGGATCCCAGAACTCAAGAATTCCTTTTTGTTTGTAAGTGTAGTTATCTTTCATATGTGAATGAATTAAAGACATGGTTTGTAATGAATTGTAAAAAAGAATTGTATCAAGTTGTATGTGATGCTGATTTATGTTTGTTCGTGTCTATTCTATCATATATGCCTATGAATTATTGTGGCCTATCATGTTATGTGGAAATTGGTGAATAAACCTATGATGTTATGAAATTATCATATGTAAGTTTGGTGATATTATACAGGTTTTAGGCTAAGTCATATAGTTTATGCCTAATTGTTTAGATCCATTATGCATACATGTTTAGATCTACGACCTTGTGATGACATCTATATGTTGTATGTTAATTTAGAAATTATGCCATGTTTATGCAAGTTGAATGATGCTATCATGTTATGAATACATGCAAGTTTATAGGTTAAAAACATGACTATGTAAGCCTATATGTTTAGATCTACAACTTTACATGTTAGAATCATATGCCTTTATGTTAGATCAATATTAGCATGATTCAACCTATGCAAGTTCACCACTACATGTCTAATTAGATTTTGGTAGTTCTTATATTACTATTATTTTATGATTCACGTTGCATAGATCTAGTTTGCAAGTTCATAATTAAAAATATATTATGCCAAGTTCATGTGACACATCTGTAGTTAGATCCATATTTTTGTATGATGTTGGAATGTTGCAAGTTCCTCTTTTTCCCCTTTTAGTTTATTAGTTAGGCTAAAATGTCGATCCTAACATCTTATGTAATTTTGCGAAGGTACAAGGGGGGTAACGTTGGGAAAACATGAGAATTATACATAATTAACATATTTGGCTCATAACCATGTAAATGGTATGGCATTGAAATGATATAATTTACATATCAAAAATTATGAATTTGATTTAGAAAGAAAGTGGGCCATGACAATAAATTGTTGACAAATTTACAAATAGGCATAAAAGAATAAATATATAAATTTAGAAAAGACGAATATGCCTAACCCGAGGTTAGACTGGGTTGTGGTGTAAAACTGCCCGGAACCGACCGACACATCCAGTGACCACAACAATACCTGTCCAATGTGGGTGGTTAGTGCATTGAGCCCAAAAAGGACCCGAGGTTAGACTGAGTTGTGGTGTAAAACTGCATGGAACCGACCGGCACATCCAGTGACCACAACAATACCTGTCTAATGTGAGTGGTTGGTGTTCTAATAAAGCTAGGTCAAGAGTGGTAAGGTTAAGTAAATTTAGGAAACACTTAACCAATTCAACATGTTAGCTAAACTGATGGGTAGGGTTAGGTAAAATTGGACCCATTTCAGTAGTAACCCACGTAGATGTATCATGGGACCCTGAACTAGGCAGGGTGGGGCACGATTACTAGGCTGATTATAAGCCGTCAAAAACATCGGTGGTGGTGCATCAGTGTAGGTTCCGATGGAGTATCGGGCGTGCACATGGTGGGCATCAGTAGTCATACACCGTGCATCTTGAATCGTGTCGGGTTGCCACCACAGGATTTGATACACCCCGTGGTGGGACCAGCACAGGTATCTACAGTCAAGTGAGGGCTGAACGACATACGTGATAAATGCATGCTAGTAGGAGCCGATCGATATAAGGGGATCATTTCACCGTGAACACATGGTGCTAGTTGGACAATTATAAATAGGTGCAGAAGAATTAAACATGGGTGTGATGTATATTTGGTTATCCTGCCTTATATAGTTTTATGTTAGTTTGCTGTTCTGGTACTGTCCTATTTTCAGTTTATTCCTATCATGACCTTTTCCTTATTCACACACTGAAAAGTCACTAGACTTACTCAGACTTATGTCTGACCCATTTTTCTTTCTTCTTCTTTTCTTCCGTTCCCCCCCTAAGGTAGCCAGGGAGGGAATAGCTCAGCTTAATTTGGACCGTTCATCTTTCCAAGCTTGAAGACTCTGTGATGTACGGCTTGGAATCTCCTATCTTTGGCTACGGCTTTGGACACACTGGACTTGGGGATTTATGCAGTTTTATTTATGTTATATGCTTTTTATGTTTTAATCACGACAGAGATCATGATAAAATGTTTTGGAAGTTATGTTGAGACAATTTACTGTAATGGTTTTTGTATTGAACCACGTATGAAATAAATGTTTGTTTTCCACTTCTTATATTTCTATCTTGTAAATTTTCTGTGTCTTTTACCTATAATGCTTCATCGAAGTTAAGGCATTCCCTTTGTGAGTGACCTTAATGGAGGTGGGGTGTTTCAATAGTGGATACATCTAATGGTGATAGGTGCACGTTGATTACCTATGATGGCAGCTAGAAGTGCACGAAACTATCATCATTCTAGTTAGATAAGAGGGATCATCTTTTAGTATGAAACTAGTATTGGTGCGATGCAGAGAATTTCTTATAGATGTTAGAGGCGCAGTCAACGTTACATCTTGTTCATCTTGTTACCTTGTCATATCTGCTTATGTTACAGTCATCTCTTATATCCAGTTTATGTTCTTATAATGTTACTTTACTAATTATATTGTTAAAGTCACTAGACTCGCCGGACTTTATGTCTGACCCTTTTTGTTTTGCCTCTTTTCTTTCCTTCCCCCTTTCCCCGGGTTCTTAATGTGAGAGCGTTGAAGCTTGATTCGGACTTTCCTGCTTGAAGTGCTGAAAGTAATGCTTAGCCATGTTCCTCTTTCATACGACATTTTGGATTGGGGATTATGGTTTTAAAAATTATGTACTCTGATGGCTTTTGTACAAGACTGATATTTTGTACTTGGCTTTAGTGCAATGGGTTTGAAGATATAACCAAACTTATTTTTGTTTCCGCTGCAATAAAGTTATAAATTTTCCAAGTACTATTTTACGCATCTGTCTTGTAATATTCTATTCTGTTTACTTATAATGCTCCACGAAACTCAATGCATTCCCTTTGTGAGTGACATTAACGGACGTGAGGTGTTACATGTGGTATCAAAGCTGAACGTTATCGGATCAGATAAAAGATTTTGAAAGTTGTTTCAAAAGGGTTTTAAAAGAAGTATTTTCAAAAGAAATGTTTGTTTTGAAAAACATATTCCCGAAATCCATATGCACGATCTTTTGATTTTTCTGTTTGAATCCTTGTTTCCTTCTTTTCTGAGTCTCCGGGGCTCCTGGCTTTCTGGGAGGTGACCTCATCGCGACATGGTTCCGTTGGCATGATGAGACTACGGTGCCTATCGAAGGGCAAACAAGTGCTTAACTTCCATCTATAGCCGCAGTAGTTTTACCCACGGCTAATTTTCTTTCAAGCATTGTAGGGTTTTCCGTGCGATGGAAGCAGATTTTGAGAGACTTGTTAACATGTTACACAAGGATGGTAAAAATGAGAACGAGGGAGTTTAGGCTAAGGAGAACAACCCAAGGATGAGAAACTTGTTGATATGGCTTTAATCCACGAAGAAGGCAAAGGTGAAAAGAAAGATGTGAAAGTGGAAGAATCACATAACAAGAAAATAGAACCTAAGAAGGGTGAAAAGAATAATAAACCCCGTGACAAGAGGAAGTGTCTTTATTATGGTATAACGGGCCATGTAATTAAGGACTGCAGGAAGAAGAAGAAGCATGGTTGTTTTCATTGCAGTGAGGTAGGACATATGATTAAAGACTTCCCAAGGAGGCAAGGACAAGGGCAAGTACAAAGGACAAGATCTACTTCTGGAGGGCAGATTCATGCTCTCATGGCACCAGGACAGGAGAGAGGTAGAAACATTTCTCTCAAAAGTTTGATCTTTCTTTTTGATCATCCTGTTCGAACTTTGTTTGACTCTGGCGCTTCGCATTCGTTTATATCCTCTTCGTTAGTTGAAGCACTGCACCCAAATACTAGTTCTGAAACACCCCACCTCCGTTAAGGTCACTTACAAAAGGAATACCTTAACTTCGGTGGAGCATTATAGGTAAAAGATGCAGATAAATTACAAGACAGACAAATAAAGCAGCGGAAAATAAAGTCATTTTATAAAGAACTTAATTCAGTCAAGCTTTTACAACAATTGGCTCAATCATACTTAAAAGTATTACATAGAAATTCTGTCTTGATTCAAAAACTTCCAAGTATAAAAGAAGCATAAAAATAACAATGATATTCCCCAATGAAGCATGAACCAGCCATAGCAGTGGAAGAGAGAGTCCAAAACAATACATCAGCTATCTTCGAGCTTGGAAGGAAAACTGAGCTAAGTGATAACATTTCCTTCCTGTGAACCTAGGGGGGGGGGAGGGGAGGGGGGAAACGGAAGAAAAGAGGCGAAACAAAACTAGGTCAGACATGAGTCTGGTAAGTCCAGTGACTTTCAGCATATAAACAGGCAAAAACATCATGACATGAATAAACTGAATATAAGACAATACCGTGATAACAAGATAACATAGGATAAGCATAAGGTATGATAAGGCAAGATAAGCTGAATGCGCTTCTACTCTTTCTCTGCTTCGCTACTACTTTGTTATTCTGATATATATATATATATATATATATATATATATATCTGCACCACCTAACTAGTGTCCCAACTAGTAATCTGTATAAAATGATAATATTACAACATGATCCCAATCCCCGCGAATGGTGGTAGCCTTCAGGTGTACATCTATCGTGAGGATTCCACCTGAATCAGCCTAATTGCCATGAACATGTTAGATGTACCCTTACTACCCTATCGATTGGCTCCCTTACTTGTATTCATGTTCCAAGTGTCTGTGTCAATCGGCCCTCTCTTGCGTGTAGATACCCTATGCTGGTCCCACCATAAGGTGTATCAATCCTTATGATGGCGACCCGACACGATTCAAGATGCACAGTGTATAACTACCGGTACTCAGTGCCTTCTTTTTCACACTCCGGAATACGTGCACGCCCGTAAACCGTCGGAGCCTACACTGACGCACCCCATGCCGCTGTTTTGAACGCTTATAATCAGCCCAGTAATCGTGCCCCACCCTGCCTAGTTTCAGGGTACCATGATACATCTATGTGGGTTACTGTTGAAATGGGTCCCCGTTACTAGGGTTTCTTATTGGTTAAGTTTGTGGGCCTATATATACAAATATTACCCACCTACACGAGATGTACTTAACCTCCCACCGATTCTAGCATGTTTATTTAACAGTTAAGTTGTGTGGGCCTATATGTACTAATATTACCCACCTACACGAGATGTACTTAAGCCTCCCATCGATTCAAGCATATTTATTTAACGGTTAAGTTTTGTGGGCCTATATGTACTAATATTACCCACCAACCCAATATGTACTTAACACTCCTACACATTATGTCATATTGGTTAAGTGTTGTCCATTCATGTTAACTTAACCCACTCATTCATCGTGTCATGTTGGTTAAGTATTTCTTATTAACTTAACCCTTCTCACTTATCATGTTAGATTAGTTAAGTGTTTCCTATTAACTTAACCCCGTTCGTTCATCAAGTTATATTGATCAAGTGTTTCTTGTTACTTAACCCCACGTGTTCGTCTTGTTGTATTGGTTAAGTGTCATCAGTCAATTCAAATTAACTTAACCCACCCACTCATCATGTCATGTTACTTTGGTTAAGTGTCGCCTTCTTGTGTTAACTTAATCCTACCATAAACCAAGTTATATTGATTAAGTGTTAACTTAACCCTTTCCATTTATTATGCTATACCGGTTAAGTGTTTCCTATTAACTTAACCATAGTCATCCATCTTGTCATATCGGTTAAGGGTTTCTCATTACTTAACCCTAGTCATCCCTGTTATTTTGGTCAAGTGTTCCTATGAACTTAACCCTACTCATTCATCTTGTTCATTAGCATTAATTGATTTATTAATGCACCAACCTCTCACATTAGATATGTGTTGTTGCAGTTACTGGATGTGCCGGGCGGTTCCGGGCAGTTTTACACCATACCTCAATCTAACCTCGGGTTTTTCTTGGACATGATGCACTAACCTCTCACATTAGATAGGTGTTGTTGTGGTTACGGGATGCGCCGGGCAGTTTTACACCACAACTCAATTTAACCTCGGGTTAAGCATGTTCATCTTTAATCTACACATTTACCCTATATACCCAAATCTAGATTCTACATGCTAATTACCAAATTCACCAAAACTAGTCATGTTACATTTTACATCCAGTCTAGATTTAATGCACAAGTTACCCAAAATAACAATTTTGCCCAAAACTTGATTTATATGCCAACTTCCTACTTTGTCGTTCATGCCAATTCTAGTTCAATATGTCAAATTACATATTCCATAATTCATGTCAAATTGCATCTTAATAGTTATGTCATGTTACATGTTCCAAATTATGCCAAATAATGTCAATTTCATGTTATACCCAATTTCCCTCGCATTCATAACGTACGTATTTCGAGATTCAACTCAAGATTCATAATATAAGGAGAGAAGCAATATGGAACATCGTAAGAATAGGCATAGTCATATGATGATAAAGACTACTGGCCCAATAAACTTGATGTACTAAAAAGACAAGTTTTGCAAGGAATACATCGCAGGCATATAGATATGATAAGAATTATATCATGAACTTAAAAAGGATTACAATTCCGATATACAACAAGGATAGATATGATTGGACCAGTTTCATAGTCAAAAATGATTCCCAAAGACATATATACTCAAGTGCAGATTTCAATGAAAGGATAACTTACATCAGGCATATTCTCATATCCATTTTATTACATGTCACAATTAGATTTAGGTGTTCAAATCTAAAAAGTAACTGACTTGCAAAACAAAGGCAAATCTTGTTTTCATGCCTAAGCCATACATCAATATACACCCTAATCTTCTTCTTCCAAATCATAAACTATCATATATATATATATATATATATATATATATATATATATATGTATGTATGTGTGTGTGTGTCCCAATTTTAGATCTTAGACCACAACATGTATTATGCCTTATATTTACAGTTCAATTTATGCCCCAAATCCCAAGTCAAATGTCCAGTACTTTATGCCTTAAATCTCAAGTCATATGTCCAATACTTTATGCCTCAAATCCCAAGTCATATGTTCGATACACTTTATGTTTTGAATACAACATGTGTTATGTCCTCAAATCAGTTACAACTCAATTATGACCAATTTTATTTCCAACGTACGTTCATCTCTTATGAGATCTGGCTCAGACTCGCAGTAGCCTGGCTATAAAACAAAAAGGGAAGAAGGAAAGAAGAGACAAAGAACATACATAATATTATCAATGAGATAGATCCAAAGGATATAGAAAGACAAGCATAATCTCAGATCTAGATTTATTACAATGTCAGAATCACAATTAACTTTTATTTCTGAAAGTAACGTGAACTTACAAATTACAGAGCAATCTTGAATTCTGGGATCTGTATTCTGAAATTGAATAGCTCTCCCTTGAAGTAGACTATTTGTTCTTCTAATTTAGATTTGATTTGATTCTTGGAAAATAGTTGTTGAAGTCGTTGAATTAGCTTTTGAATTTTTACTAGAATTCTAAAGTTGATTTCTACGAAGGACTTAAGCAGCATAACCCCGTCTTAGATTTATTTTGATATGAATTAGGGTAGAGTATAGGCACAATGAAGTTGTGTGGAGAGAAAGTGAGGTTTGGGGGTGTTTAAATAGCTTAGGAGCAACGAATGTGGTCAGAACGGGCGTCTAAATGCAGAAAAACGAATCTTTCCATGGATCTGGAAAAGGGGGGAGGTCGACCCCATGGTCGACCTGTTCTACCCAGGTTGACCCCCAGGTCGACCCCCTGGTCGACCTGGGTCCTGGGTGGGAAATTTCCAGGGACCCCCTTAATTCTTCTCTTAAAAATTAATTATACTTTAATTTGTTACTTTGACGTTCACCGAAAATACGGGATGTTACAAGTTTAGTTATGGATCCTATTGTAGTCTCAAATCCTATTGGTGGTTCGGCTCATTTATCTTTGATTTGTCGGGATTTGAGAGTGTCAATCTTGGGCGTTAAGTTTGAATGCAGTGCCTACGTTCTTGGTTTCATTGGCTATGATTTGATTCCAGGGACGCATTGGCTAGCCAGATATGGTGCCATCCTAGACTGTGAAAAGAGGGTAGTTAGATTGTTTACTCGTTGTGGAAGGATCCTTGATATCTCTAGGGGTTCAGTGATGCTTAGCTACCTAGAATCATTTGAAGCATCCATCGATGATTTACAATTTGTTCGAGTAGTCCGTCAGTATGATGACGTCTTTGATGAGGTTCAGGGTTTACTGCCGAGGCGCGAGATAGACTTCCATATATACTTAGTAGATAATGCAAAGCCAGTTGCATTTCCAATGCGCCACATGGCTCCGAGAGAGAGAGAGTAAGGAACTCAGTAAACAAGTAAGGGAGCTGCTTGAGAAAGGGGTTCATAAGAAGAAGTATTTCAAAATGGGGTGCTCCGGTTGCTTTCGCTACAAAGGATGATGGTTCACTTAGAATGTGCGTGGACTATAGGGAGCTGAATAAGCTCACGAAGAAGGATAGTCACCCATTTCCAAGAATAGGTGATTTGTTCGATCAGTTGGTTGGTGCTTCAGTTTTCTCGTAGTTGGACTTAGCTACAGGTTTTCATCAGTTGAGGGTAGCTGAGGATAGTATAGATAAGACTACTTTTAGGACTCCCGACAGTTTCTTCGAGTGGCTCTTCATGCCTTTTGGTTTGACGAATGCACCCGCATATTTTGTAGATTTGATGAGTAGGGTGTTTAAGGAGTTTCTAAACAAGTTTGTAGTATTCCTTGTGGATGATATCTTGATATCCTTTAGAAGCGATTAAGAGCATGCCCTGCATCTTAGGGAAGTCTTAGAGACCCTTTCAGCACATAAACTAAAGGCTAAGTTCTCCAAATGCTATTTTTGGAGGAAGGAAGTAAGGTTCTTAGGGCATGTGGTTTCTAAAGAAGGTATAGCAGTGGAACCCGCGAAGGTAGTGGCAATCCAAGATTGGAAGATCCCAAAGAACGCAACAGAAGTAAGAAGTTTTCTTTTTGGGCTGGAATGAAAAAGGATGTGGCAGAGTTCGTTTCTAGATGCTTAGTGTGCCAGCAAGTCAAGGCTAAGCAAAAGAAGCCTGGTGGTTTGCTTCACCCTTTAGAGGTTCCACAGTGGATATGGGAAAGTGTTTCCATGGATTTCGTCGACGGGTTGCCGAGGTCAAGGAAGGGTAATACGAGGGTTTGGGTAGTGGTATATAGACTTACCAAGAGCGCTCATTTCATTCCCGTTAAGAGTAAAAGAATAGCGGCATGGTTAGCATCTATTTATCTCCGAGAGATAGTTCGTCTACACGGCATACCTTCTAGTATCGTAAGCCACAGAGATCCTATTTTCACTAGTGAGTTTCGGAAGAGCTTGCAAGAGGCAGTAGGAACGCAGTTGTGTTTGAGCACCGCTTATCACCCTCAGATGGACAACCAAACAGAAAGAGTGAATCAGATTCTAGAAGATCTTTTGAGTTTATGCATCTTGGACTTTGGAGGGACATGGGAGGAACATCTTCCATTAGTAGAGTTCACCTACAACAGCAGCTATTAGACTAGTATTGGCATGGCACCTTTTGATGCTCTATATGGAAGACCTTGCCAATCACCAACTTGTTGGTGGGAATCTACGGATCAGATTTTGCTTGGGCCCGAGATGATTAGAGAAACTTTAGAGAAGATAGACTTGATCCGAAGACACATGAAGACGGCACAAGACCGGCAAAAGTCATACGCTAATAAGAGACGAACCGACCCTGAGTTCGAGGATGGAGACATGGTTTTTATTAGAGTATTACCAATGAGGAATGTAGTTCTTTTTGGATCTGCAGGGAAATTGGCACCAACATTTGTAGGGCCATTCCCCATTACATAAGGAATTGGACAGATGGCCTACAGAGTGAAGTTGCCTTAGAAGCTTTGTGGTGTTCATGACGTATTTCATGTGTCGCATTTGAGGAAGTGTTTACATGATACTGCGGAAGTAGTAGAGCCAAGCTTGCTTAGAGAAGTGGAAGTAGAGCGAGATGCCACAGTTAGATGAGTTCCTACATGCATCCTTGGATCGGACGTCAAGAAATTATGCAACCGAGAGGTCAAGCTGGTTAAAGTCCAATGGGGAGATGATCAAGGAGACGTGACTTGGGAAACGGAAGACAAGATACGTGTGTCGTACCCTTTCCTTTTTTGAGGGTATGTTCTTAGCTTGTCCTTTTTCTACCGCTTTGTTTATACTTGTTCTATCGTTTAGTGTATCCTCTCGATTATATCTTCGATCTTTAGGTAGAAAATCCTATGGTTGTAAACAGTGTTTGAGACATGTTATGTTTGGTGGATGCAAGTGGATATAAGTGTTTGCTAGTGGTTGCTCGTGGATGCATTTACACACACATTAGGCACTAGATCGGCTCAATCACTTTCATATTGCATTTGAATGAGTGTGCATATTTAAGTTAATGGATGTATATTGAATATGTTATCATATGGATGCTGCATTTGAGTGAATGATTGTGCACTCATATAGAAATTATAAAGTGCATTAGAAATAATTGCATACATGTTGGACTCATGGCACTAACATAACTCGCATTAAGGAGATCAACTGAATCAGTAGACCGCCTGGTCTTTGCATTGGATAAGGGACATATACACACAGTTTTGCTTATGTTCATATAGCATAGAAATCTTTTAAGGACAGTGGATGCTTGTGGATGATGGATGAGTAGATGGATGTTGGATGGTATGATATACGTCCTTCTTAACTTGGAGATTTCGGGGATGAAATTTTTTAAGTAGGGGAGAATATAACACCCCGTAATTTTAAAACAATAAAATTAACAAATTTAAGAACACTTAATTTTTAAAAGAAGAATTAAGTAAAATGGTTGCGTCGGTCTCGGAATTCTGCTTGGGATAGAGCCCGAGTTTGCGTAAATCAGACAGTATGAAAAAGTTATGAGGCTCAGAAGATTTAAAAGATAAGCAGAATTAAAATAAATAATTAAATTAAATAATTTGAAATTCAAAATTCAGAAGAAAAAAAGAGAGAGCAGGAAAAATCCCGCCTAGGGGTGTCGACCCCCATGGGGGGGTGTCGACATGGGTGTCGACACCCACACCCCTTGGGGGTTGTCGACCCCTTTTCAGATCCAGATGGAAATTCCTGGACAGCTTCCAGATGACTTGTTTTTCTATTCTGAATGGTTCTGATGGCTCCTAATCTAATCTAAAGGTCCTAGTTCACCCTATACACCTATAAATAAGCACCTAAACCTAACCCTAATTTCATTACACTAATTCATGGTGCCTCCATGCTGCTCTAATCTAAATTAACCTAGCCTTTTTTCTCCAACCAAAATTAAAGTAGAGATTTAGAGATAGTTCTTCTTCAAATAATAAAATTAGAAGATTATTCAAGATCAGAATTGCTACCACAACCATTAATTCTCTCTTCTAAGAATCATGTCACTGCGAGTCTATGTTACTTTCACATATAATTGAATTAAAAAGTAATTGTGATAGGATTGTAAATTGGATCTGATGTACATGCCTGTAAATAAGATGAACCATATCAAGTTCTGAAATTTGTTATCCTTTAGATTCATACCCAATTGCTATTATCATATGCCTATCTGATCTACTTTATCGTTATTCATTTCACATGCTCATTTATATGTTTATGCCAGTTTGATTCTCTTCCCTTCTTATTTTCCTTTTTCTTTATGAGATTAGGCTTACTTTGAGCCTAACATATTGCATTGAGATTTACGTACAAATAACATTGGAACGATTGGGAAAAGTTTGGGAAATATGCAATAAAATGAGATTTGGCATAAATTGTTGATTAATATGGAAATTGGTTTGGGCATAATCAAGTACAACTTGTATACATGAGATTTGGCATAAATTATTGAGCATAATTGAGTATAACTTCTATACATGAGGTTTGGCATAAATTGGGTTAGGCATAATTGATTATAACTTGTATACATGAGACTTGGCATAAATTATTAATAACAATGAACGCAAATTGATTTGGGTATAATTTGGTACAATTTGTATACATGGGATTATAGGTTTAAATTGGATTAGAATTATAAGCATAAATTGGATTGGAATTTATGGGTGATTGGAAATCACTATAATCCAAGATTTGAAATTGGGACTTGAATCAAGAAAGTGATAATTAACGCCTAAGACATGAGGTTAGATTTGAATTGCGGTATAACCCTTCCCAGAACCGCCCGGCATATCCAGCAACCGCAATTTGGTAATCTAATGTGAGAGGTCAAAGGCAGAAATCAGATGCGTAATAATGCAAAGACACGAGGTTAGGTTCAGATTGCTGTATAAACCTGCCCGGAACTGCCCGACATATCCAGCAACCGCAAACGATAATCTAATGTGGGAGGTTCTGCAAGATTATGGTCACAATGAATTAATGAACACTTAACCAAGATAAGACATGTGGTACGACATGGGAATAATAAAGGGTTAAGTGGGTGACATGGGTAGCATGTGAAACATAACTAAAAACACTTAACTAAGATAAGACATGTGGTAAGACATGGGAATAATAAAGGGTTAAGTGGGTGACATGGGTAGCATGTGAAACATAATAAAAGCACTTAACCAATATGAGACATGTGATAAGACATAGGGATAAAAAGGGGTTAAGTGGGAATTCCGAGTGGGGACCAAGCTTAGAAGGGAAGCTTGTGTCAAGTGTGTGGACCCTTTTCAACCAGTAACTCATTTCAGTATCTATATGGGCTCGAACTAGACCGAGGACAGGGACACGCTTACTGGGGTTGATTATAAGAGGTCAATAAAGAGTTAGCGAGGCAGTGCAAGTCCAATGGAGTCATATGCATGTGTGGGTCCGGGCTGGTAGGTAAGACGTTGTTGCATCGTGTAGGTATAAGCTGTGCATTTCAGTAGTATCGGGGTTGCCACCTAAGGGAGTGATATACCCTATTGTGGGACCAGCACAGGTATCTACGAGATTAGGGAGCCGATCGAATGGGAAGGGTAGTGGGTACATTTATTGGTGATAAGTGCATATTGGTTACCTATGATAGCAGCTAGAGGTACATAGTTGAATAGGGAGAGTACATCTAGTTGTGACAGGTGCATATTGGTTGCCTATGATAGCAGCTAGAGGTACATAATTGAATAGGGCGGGTACATCTAGTGGTGATAGGTGCATATTGGTTACCTATGATAGCAGCTAGGGGTACATAATCGAACAAGGAGGATAGTGGATGCATCTAGTGGTGATAGGGGCATGTTGATTACATATGATGGCAGCTAGAAGTACACGAAACTATCATCATTCTAGTTAGATAAGAGGGATCATCTTTTAGTATGAAACTAGTATTGGTGCAGTGCAGATAATATCATTTAGAGATTAGAGGCGCAGTCAACGTTACATCTTGTTCGTCTTGTTACCTTTTCATATCTGCTTATGTTACAGTCATCTCTTATATCCAGTTTATGTTCTATCATGTTGTTTGCTAATTATCTTGTTACCTGTTTATTTCTCCTCTTTTCTTTCCACCCCCACCCCCTAAGTTATTAATATGGGAGCGTTGAAACTTGATTCGCACTTTCCTGCTTGAAGTGCTGAAAGTAATGCTTAGCTTTTCTCCTCTTTTATGTGGCATTTTGGATTGGGATTGTGGTTTTAAAATTGTGTACTCTGATGGCTTTTGTACAAGGCTGATATTATGTACTTGGTTTTGGTGCGATGGGTTTGAAGATATAACCAAACTTATTTCTGTTTCCGCTACAATAAAGTTATAAATTTTTCAAGTACTATTTTATGTATATGTCTTGTAATATTCTGTTCTGTTTACTTATAATGCTCCACGAAGCTTAATGCATTCCCTTTGTGAGTGACATTAACGAACGTGGGGTGTTACACCCAACATGAGAAAACTACGTGGAATATAATTAATAGTATCATAAGTTATTCTCATAGTGACAGTGATGTAATGATCCTCAGACCTGAAATCATTATAATTCTATTCGAGGATACTTGTGTTTTGACATCATCAAAAGTTACTTTTAACCAAGTAGAGGATACAGGTGATTATCGGATACATCTTGAATCGAATGAAAATTATGAATGAACTAGATGGAATTTAACCCTACATTATAAGTAGTGATATCCATGGGCCTCTTGATTGAGTGAGGCTATAAAATTCATGTCTGCTCAAATATTGATTTGTTTTATACAGTATACTCATCGATCGTGATAAAAGGATTAAATAATTAACAGGATGATACATTCCATGCCTCGAGTTTAATCTTGGGTATATTGGTTAAAGGATTAAATTACATTGAAACACTGGTCATGGAGAAGGTTGTATCGAATCATCAATATTATTATAACTTTGGTAACAATGATGTATTAATAGATAGTACTCACTGTTTATGATTTTAAATGTGATTTAAAATCATTGCCAATGTTGTAATAACCTATAGGGCCACACAACGGAACATATGAAAAGGAAGAACCGTTTTAAACAAATAATATAAATCAAATGTTGATTTTATTTGTTTGAAATGGTTTAAGCTATGTACACCGATTTACCCTCATTTTTCTCATATGCTTAAAAGAGGTGTCGACTTCTTCTATTGTACTATCAGATAAGAATATATACAAAATAAGTTTGGGGAAGTTCAAAGTCCATAGCGGTGGTTAGTGCCACAACCTTTGATATTCGATCTTGTATGACAAAGATCGAACAAACGTTCGTGAAATGTTCGTGGATACCGATAGAGGTGCAACATATGTCGTGCTTTCGATTCGATGCTTCAATCCTCTTTTCGATTTAGAGATTCATCTGGTTTTTCATGGATTCATCACGGCGGTATGATACCCTAACCAAATTTAATTTTTATTTACTATTCCTGCATAGATCCTCGTTTAAATCGTTAAATTGTAACAAAATGGATGCTAATTAGATCAATTAAAATCCTTCAGTAAACGCATAGAACCATCATTGCTATGCCATGTAAGTGTACAGATCCTCATATCCAAACTCCATGGTCGACCTAAACCCCGACGCAGAATTGAATGGCATGACATCAACGATACACTACCCAATGCATGCATCGAGACCCTCACACGAATGTACTGCCTACTACAACCTGAGTTCCACAATTGGGCTATACCTGCGCATGAAACTCAGTTGGAAGCTTTCAATATCTGTAAAGGACAACTTCGTTAGGCTTACAATATAGAAACCTACATACAGGTTTGTCTCTTTTCACGGTGGCTATGACCACACCGCTGCCCCTCCATCAACAGGAGAAAAACTACTTCGAAAGCTAAGTGATGTGCCCCTAACATCTAATCTAAATCATCCAGTTGGCGTGTCCCTCATCCAATGTCTTGATAGTGAAAGATCATTGGCCTGTTGGTTTAGTTATAGTCTTCTTGCATCCCACTGACTGCCGATGATAGGTATCCGACGATTTCTATCTGTTTTTGTCCTGACCAGCCTCCTCCCCGAGCGAGGCAACAAACGGATCATCCTAAGGTCATCCGCCCAGCCTTTTGGCTGTCACATCGTAATGGAAGCCAAGGTATACTCTTAGATTGAACTACAGACCTGCCTCTGAGCATACAGCTTAATCCGATATCCCTAAAGGTCCATCTCAGAGTACCTCCCACGTCCCATTGAAGTCTCGTACTTCCTTCCAGTCCTGTCAAATAATAAGTTGGATTTGCTCCTGTCGTGTCTCTAAAGACTCGCGATGATCCGCCCTATTTGGCTCTTCATTGCAAATATGTATGGAATGCTCCAAGTGCATCTCATCATTACGTTGTAGACCCTATGTCTAATCTTCAATTACACGCTTATTTTACTTACTGCATTGCTAAGTAACTTAAAGATTTACTTGTTTATTATGCATTTAAGTTATTTGTTTATTAGCTTTAGTTGGCTACTTATGTTCCCTAATCAGACTTCGTTGACGGAACATACCACCTTTCATTCATTTTATCAACGACTTATTTTCCTTAATCATCTCTCACTATCGAAACGGACCACTGCTTATTGTTATGTCCATTAAACTTATTTCCTTAATTATAAGTTTATTGATAATAAGCTTACTCTACTCTTTTCCATTTAATTATAACCTCGAGTTATAATATTACCACAACTATAATTATGGGTTTTCTTATTAAACTTATTTCCCGTAATCTATAATAAGACTCTTACTTTCCATTTCATTTTTAACTATAACATGTATGTTATAACCCTACTTGCCCCTATGACAAGTCTACCTACTAGATTACATTTCCGTCTTATATAATGTATTATAATAGGTTACATTTCCTTTCAATACCATGTTTAAAAGGTTTCTTATTATTTAACATAACTCTTACCGTTATGACACTAATATACTTACCTCATTGTAAGGTTAAACATTTACAGAAAATAATTCACATACCTTATCTAGTTAGTTGCTGGGAATGTACTAAAATATATTTCCATAGTATAAATTAATTAAAGCCCATAATTGCAAGATATTACTCTTTAGTAGATTAATTTTATGTTATTGGCTAGTGCGCAATGCGACAATCCCTATTTTGCATTAACCCACATTATTTTCCTTTTTTCTACAATTACGTTTGTATTTAACAAGAATTTGATTATGGAAATGTATCCCTTTTCCACAACCGACTGATTTAGTCCGTTACTAATTTCCTATTTTTTATGAGTTACATTATTATTTCCAATCTCTTATCCATTTCCAATTTCTGTATTTATTCCATTTTAAATCTGAAAGGTGATTCTTTGCTAATAGCATGAAAATTCTCATATCTACCTTTTTCTACAATTTACTGCACATAACCTTAATTATGCCATGTCATTCTGTGTCACATTTATTTAGTAAGTCTTACCAAGTTTGCCTACTTTCAAAATTTTCTTTTATTACAATTTTGACATGATACATTTATTTAGCCCCAAATCATCAAGTTTCCCCTTTTCATTACAATTTTGACATGCATTTAGTTCCAGATCATCAAATTCCCCTCTTTTGTTCATAATTCCAATTAATTTGCGCACAACCACAATTTAAATAATTTGTTCCTAACCACAATTCAATTACTTCGCGCATAACTACGATTCAATTAATTTACACATAACCATGATTCATTTATTTATCGCATAACAACAATTCTATTTAAAAGTGCAAAATCCAACGCAAAAGAGGGATAAGGGGGTTGATAGAGTATTAATTAACTTTACAGGAATCAAATGATATCATATACCATTACATGAAAAATATAATTTAAATCCACTCACCTAATAACTTTCAAATTTTAAATCTGATTAGATCTGACATTCGTGGTCTCTCTAATTCGAATCTTATACATACGGGAAATTTGAGCATCTATACGCTAATCTGCAACCTTTCATCTCCAAATCCTGAATCAGAAATCTTAAAATTAACATATATATTTTAAAGAGTTTGGAGGAGAAAAGAAAATGGCACAACTCTAGCGCCTTCTTAGAAAATATGAGTTGGAGGTTAGGCCTTGTTAGTTTATGCATAGCTGCTCAAAAGAACCACGTCCATCTGATTGATAAACATAGTTATTAATGTTTATATTTCTTAAATATTTTATTATTAGTTCCAGTTTTTAACGCACATTCAAATGCATAAATAAATGCACACATTTATTTTTCCTCATCTTTCAGATTCCTATGCATTTAGTTCCTCTAATCTTATAGACGTTATTATTATCTTAACATTTTAAATTTATTCCTATCCATTTCCTTGCCCATTAAAATCAAATTCAACGCTTATTTAACATACACATAAATTTCTTAGAACATTGCTTTCAATGTTATTCTTTGTTTCTCTATTTTAATGTGTGTCCTAATTTTAAATTTAAACGCTTATTATATATCCCATTTACATGTACATTAACATCCCTTAATTTTTGCTTGTTGATTGTGTTATGACAATTATATAAAACATTTATCTACATTTCAGGTTTTTACTAAATTTTCTTCTATTCTCAACACGTATTAAATCTCAGTTTCAAATGTCTTCATTACCAAAATTAATATGCGCACACATATATTCTTGAAATAAATATATCAATGTATATTTACACGCACTTGCTTCATTTGTTTTGAATAAAATTGTTAACATTATTTTTTATCAAAACCAAAATATAGGGTTATGGTTGTGGAACTAGGATAAACTAGTCCTTTTAAACTTGTATGAATTCATCGCTCCTTAGATATCAAGATCCTTAGTCCAAAGATTAGTTACTCCTCCTTCAAGAGGTGAGTATCACGCTTACAAAACATAGGGGCCAACAGTTACCTTAAGATGGGGCTACAACAATCGTCACTAATAGAAACTAGAATTCACATTAAATGTAATTAGGTATTTGCTGGAATGGTTGGGTTGTGGAGTGATGACATGCATAAGCATAACAATATATATCACAATATGCAGAATAATAAAGAACACCACAATTTATAGTGGTTCGGTTTGGATTGAACCTATATCCATTTTAGAGGCTTTGATGATTTTATTCATGGAGGAAGCCACATAAGAAATCCTCAATTTGATTTCGAAATTATGGTTTAGGGTCTTAGAATAGATTACAAGGTTTTGGAATGAGGAAAAGTCCGCCCAAATGTGACCCCTGGGGTCTTATTTATTAATAATTTGGTCCTCATTCGGTAGCATTCGGGTAGGAAACCCAATTCCGTCTCAACCCCTTAATGTTAGCTCTCTTTGGTGGCTCTTGGTTTCAGCACCACTAGCTTCGGTTTGTGCTTCCTTATTCCAACATTATGGTATCGGTATCAAACCGCTTTCAGGTCCCTTGTTCTAGCAACCAAAGTTATAGTAACTTTGGTGTCGTCACTACATAAAAGCTTTGGTGCTGGAATGTTATAGAGGATCTCGTGCCGGCTTAGTTGTTTCCTTCTCTTTGTACTTGCCTTTATCCTCGACGGTACTGGCTATTAGTGCTTTGCTCTTCCTTCGTTACCTATCCCAATAGATGTCTCCCTTGTTGGAGAATGGAATGTTGATGATGTTTTTATGAAAAAAACCCTATTTCAATCATTATCATTACTGACTATAAAGTATTTACTAACACTTTAATCCAGAATATGTATAAATGTATATGAAGGATTTATACGTAGCTAATAGATATTAAAGACTGTACAGTTACGAGATTCAAGATTTCAAAGGAGAATCAAGACTCGTGCGTATCAAGCGTTCATGAGTCCAAGACTATCAAGGTAATAGAATTTAGATATTATGTAAAACTTTAAATATCACTCAAACTCTATTTTCAAATTATCTCTTTTCAAATTGATTTTAAACTATTTTCAAATTGATTTCAAACTCCTCTCAAAAAGATTTTAACCATCCAAGAATTTCAAGCTTATGATTTCAAATATATATTTCCTAATTTATAAGTTTCTTATTTTTACAATTTGATCATTTATATAAATATTTTATATATTGAGTTTGTATTTGATTATAATTTCGAATATTCTTTTCTAACTTTAAGTTTTCATAAAACCTTTTATGTTTATATAGTTCTTTATAAATTCCTATATATATGTGTGTTTATAATTATATTATATAGTTTCTATTTTACTTATATATAGTTTATAATCATTTGTTTAATCAATATTTTATTATATTTTTATACTTGAAAATCAACATTTTAATAACTAGTTTTATTTCAGGAATTTCCAAAATACATATATTAGTTTACATACTCTAAAAAATGATTTAAATTTAAAAATACAAGGTGTATGTCGACATACACAAACATGTATGTCGACACATAACAGTAATATTTCTTAAATTTAAAAAGTTATGTCTTTTCATTTTTGAAACATTTTAGAAACGGTATACCGTTTGGAACACTATAAAATGCCTCAAATTCGAATTTTTCCATAACTCATCATCTTCTTCCTTCCTTAACATACCGCCATTATTATTCTCAAAATTCAAAGTTTACACGCTTATACTCCATCGACTTCAAAAAAGATTGTGTCATTCTTCTTATATTTTCATTCTCTATTAAATAATCTCTGTTTGGAAGTACTACTTACGAGTTCTAGGGAAATTGTAACCAGAAAGAGTGTGGAAAGGTGTGCATGTGTTCCATGTAGCCCTGAAATCAAGTAAAGACGGGTGTGTATTCCTTATAGCCCGTGAAATCAAGGAAATGAGAGGTGTTAACCTTGTAGCCCATGAAATAAAGGAAAGAAGGGGTGTTAACCTTGTAGCCTACGAAATCAAGGTTGTTGCATTTGGATATTGATAAAAAAACTACACAATCTAGTGTTGTGTGGGACTGGACGTAGGAGCAATCGGCACCAATATAAAATCTGATGTGTTCTTTCCTTTTCTGCGTTTTAATTTTGTTTATATTTGCATCTGTGATCATTTCTATTATAATATCATTCTTTGATTCATATAGTAGTTTGAGTAATCGATAATTGGTTAAGATTTTTATAAATTTTTTAAAGCACTATTCACCCCCTTTTAGTTTTTGTTTTGTCATAAGGTCCTTGACTCTTAACCTTAGCAATTGGTATCAAAGCATAGGTTTTCAAAATTTCATCATCTGAATTCTGGAAATATTAAATGGAAAATTTTGAAATGATTTATAACATTAGTTTAAATTCATGCGTTGCATCAGTATTAGATGAGTCTGCATTTTATTCTGTTGAAAAATCAAGTTATCTACTGAATTGTTGTTCTATTCGGGAAAAAGTGTGCTACATGGCTGTTGAAAATTCAAATCTTGATAGTCAAATGGTGGAAATAAAAAAGGATAAATGGATATTGGATAGTGGTTGTTCAACGCATATGATGGGAAATCTAGAACTACTAAACAATCTAGTATATGAAGACGGAGGAATGGTCAATTTCGGTGATAATTCTAAAGGATATGTGGTTGGCATCAGCAATGTCAGTAATTCTGAAACTCCTACTATTTCTAATGTTTTATTAGTTAGGAATTAAAAAAAATAACTTACTAAGTATAAGTCAACTATTTGATAAAAGCTATAAAATCAAATTTGAAACAGATAAATGTTTTATAAAAGATAAAAATTCAAAAATAATATTCGAAGGAGAAAGAAAGAAAAATTATTTATATACTAGGTATTTAAAATTTTAACGATAATTTATGTCTTATGGCTAATAAAAGTGAACCTTGGATTAGGCATAAGGGATTCGATCATATAAATTTTTAACATATTTCTAGAATTTCAAAATTAGAATCAATTAGAGGTTTACCAAAAATGAATTTTAAAGTAAACAATTTATGTGATGCTTGTCAATTCAGAAAATGGAAAAGAAGTTCATTTAAATCCAAAGAAGAAATTACAACCTCAAAACCATTAGCGTTAATTCACATGGATCTATTCGTCCATCCCAAATACAATCGATAAGTCATAATAGATATGTTTATGTAATGATTGATGATTTCATAAATTCGCTTGGACACTGTTTCTTTAAAAGAAAAGTGATGCTTTTGATCAATTTAAAACCTTTGCTAAAATAATTCAAATTTTTTTATTTTTTATAATCACGGTGGAGAGTTCAAAAATGAAAATTTTGAAAAATTTTGTAATAAAAAGGGGATAACCCATAATTTTTCTTTCCCCAGAAGCCCTCATCAAAACGGAGTAGTTGAATGTAAAAATAGGTCACTTCAAGAATGTGCCAGAACCATGTTATCGGAGAGTAACTTACCAAAAATAATTTGGGTTGGGCCAGTTGCAACAACTTGTTATATGTTAAATTAAATTTTAGTATGACCCCTAACTCATGAAACACCATATGAACTTTTATATAATAAAAAACCAAAAGTATCGTATTTTAAAATATTTGGAAGTAAATGTTTTATTTTTAACACTAAAGAAAAATTAGACAAATTTGACTCTAAATCCAATAAAGGAATATTCATTGGATATTCATAAAGAAGTAACGCATATAGAGTTTTTAATTTAAGAACTACTACTATAGAAGAGACATTAAATGTATCTTTTGATGAAAATTATATGAAGATAACACAAAATAACGAAGATGAATGTGAAAATGAGATCGGTGAAATAAATAATGAAATTTATCAACCAAATAAAAGAGTTAGATTTTAAGAGGCCAACCTATTGAAAATATCTTCGGGGATATTGAATTTGTCGTTACGACTAGGAACCAATTAAATAATATGAGTAATTTAGTTTTTAATTCAATAATTGAACCTAAGAATCCAAAGGAAGTATCACCCGATGATTCATGGATCCTTGCTATGCAAGCGGAATTGAATCAATTTACCAGGAATGTTGTATGGGAACTTTGTCTTTAGACCAGAGGATAAGACTGTAATTGGAACTAAATGGGTTCGTAAAAATAAAATGAACTCGGTGAGGATGAAAGAAATAAAGCTCGTTTAGTTGCACAAGGGTATAGTCAAGAAAAAGGAATAGATTGTGATGAAACATTTGCCCCCGTAGCAAGATTAGAAGCAATTTGAATTTTATTAGCCTTTGCTAATTATAATAATTTCAAACTATTTCAAATGGATGTTAAAAGTGCCTTTTTAATTGGATATGTTAAAGAAGATGTATACATAGAACAACCTCCTCCTTTTGAAAAAGAAAATTTTCCAAACCACGTATATAAATTAAAAAAAGCATTATATGGATTAAAACAAGCTCCTAGAGCCTGGTATGATAGGTTAAGAACTTATTTATTACAATATAACTTCAAAAATGATAAAGTAGATGATGCACTTTTCATTAAAAGAAATAAAGACGATATTCAATTAGTACAAATTTATGTTGACGATATAATTTTCTAATCAACAAAAAATAAAATGAATAAAGAATTCTCAGATATTATGACATGATAATTTGAGATGAGTCATATGGGTGAACTTACATTCTTCTTAGGCTTACAAATAAGACAACTAAAGAATGTAATATTTATCAATCAAGAAAAACACACTAGAGATTTAATTAATAAATATAATTTAACTACAACTAATAGAAGACCTACACCTTTGACAACTAATATAGCCTTAAGTAAAGACATATGTCAAAAGTTGTCGATCAAAAATTATATATAGAAATGATAGGTTCTTTATTGTATATTACCTCTAGAAGACCAAATATAATGCATAATGTATGTTTCTGTGCTAGATATCAATCACAACCCAAATAAACTTACTTAAAGGTTGTAAAACGTATTCTTAGATATGCAAAACATGCATTATATTTTGGATTATTTTACCCTAAAAACGATTCGTTTGATTTAATATCCTATTGTGACGCTAACTATACGTGATGTTAATCGGATCATAAAAGCATCAGTGGAACGTGGCATTTCTCATGTCATTCCCTAGTCTCCTGGTTTAGTAAAAAGCAAAATACAGTATCTTTATCAACAACTGAAGCATAATATATATCTGCTGCTTTAGCCTGTTCTTAAGTAATATATATGCAACAAACTCTAAGGGATTTTGGATTAAATATAAATAAATCACTAATCTACTGTGATAATACAAGCGCCGTTAATAAACATATTGATATTAGACATTATTTCCTAAGAGAAAACGTAAGTAACGAAAAAAATTCACTAGAATTCATAGAAACAGAGAAACAAATAACATATATATTAACCAAACCTCTAAATGAAGCAACATTTACTAAATTTAAAAGAGAACTAGATATTTGCCCTTTAACCGAAATAGGGTAATTAAATATATTAATATAAATATAGTATAAAATATAATACAATTCTGAAAAATAAAAAAAATCAAACATGCATGTCGACATACACAAACATGCATGTCGACGTATAACTGCCAATTTTTAAAATAATTAATTTCCACCAAAAAGTAGTTATAACTTATATTTAAACTCTTAATTTTGTAATTTCTTCTTCTCCTTTTAATTTTCACTCTGATTAAACTCTAAAATAAATTATATAATGGCCTCCTCTCATAATGAAAACCAAAATAACTCTGTTTCATTCCACGGACCCTCCGATGGTCCATTCCAATGTACTACGTTAGCGAGAGTGATGAAATTAGAAGGATCAATGAAGTATTTTCCGCAAATGATGATGAATAGAGAACAAGAAAAATAAGGAAGGATTATAAGGAATTTACAATGGTATGTGATGGATAATCAAAGTAATGCTATTATCATTGAGAAAGATAATCAAGCAAGTCAAATGGAAGAAGAAGAAGAAAAGTAAGAGGAAGTGGAAGAGGAAGAAGAGGCACTAGGCGAGGAAATGGAAGGAGACGGTCAAGTTATTTGCATAGGAGAGGTGTGTTTTGATAAAGATGGGAATGTGATCGAGCAAAATGGGAAATTCTGTTTTTCATTATCCTCATTGCCAAATTCACATATCTCCAATTGTTAAGAAACACTAATCGATTATTCGTATATTCGTATATTCGTTGTATGTAAATACGTGTTAAGATTATCTTGTAAATATTGTTTAGTTTAAAATATAAAATGATTGTTCCTGTATAGGCTACTTAGTAGAATTACAATAGTATAGCTATAAATTCGGGGGAATTATAAGAAAATTATAGATTTAGGGGGAGTTATATATAGAATTACTCACTAGGATTATTCTAAGTTTAGATAGACATCCTTTTTGTTGATGACAAAGGGGAAGAAATTAAAAAATAGGTATAGTTTAAGGGGGAGACGGAATTCATGGTGAAAGGGGGAGTAATCGAAGAATCAGATTTACAAGTAATATGAGGTATGAAGATTTTATAAACCAAGGTTCTTACAAGGGGGATATTATTGGAGAATGGAATGTTGATGATGTTTTGATGACAACAACCTTGTTTCAATCATTATCATATTTATTATAAAATATATACTAACACTTTTATCCAGAATACATATAAATGTATATGAAGGATTTATATGTAGGTAATAGATATTAAAGATTGTACATTTAAGAGATTCAAGATTTCAAAGAAGAATCAAGACTCATGAGTATCAAGATATCAAGAGTTCATGAGTCCAAGATTGCCAGGGTAATAGAATTTAGATATTATGCAAAACTTTGAATAGCACTCAAACTCTTTTTTCAAATTATCTCTTTTCAGATTGATTTAAAATTATTTTCAAATTGATTTCAAACTCCTCTCAAAAAGATTTTTAATCATCTAAGAATTTCAAACTTATGATTTCAAATATATATATTTCCTAATTTATAAGTTTCTTATTTTTATTGTTTGATCATTTATATAAATATTTTATATACTGAGTTTATATTTGATTATAATTTCAAATATTCTTTTTCAACTTTAAGTTTTCATAAAATCTTTTAGGTTTATATGGTTCTTTATGAATTCTTATATATATATATATGTGTGTGTGTGTGTGTGTGTGTGTGTGTTTACAATTATATTATATAGTTTTTATATTACTTATATATAGCGCTTAATCATGTGCTTAAATAATATTTTAATATGTTTTTATACTTGAAAAACAATATTTTAATGACTAGTTTTATTTCAGGAATTTCCAAAATACATATATTAGTTTAAATACTTTAAAAAATGATTTAATCTTAAAAATACAATGTGTATGTCGACATACACAAACATGTGTGTCGACACATAATAGTAATATTTTTTTAAAAAAATTTAAAAAGTTATGTCTTTTCATTTTTGAAATGTTTCAGAAACGGTTACACCCTTTGGAACACTTAAAACAGCCTTAAATTCGAATTTTTTCATAACTTATCATCATCTTCTTCCTTCCTTAACATTCCACCATTATTATTCTCAAAATTTCAAGTTTATACACTTATACTCTATCGAATTCTAGAAAGATTATATCATTCTTCTTCTATTTTCATTCTCTATCAAATACTCTCTATTTGGACGTGCTACTCAAGATTTCTAGAGAAATTGTAATCAGAAAGAGTGTTGAAAGGTGTGGGTGTGTTCCATGTAGCCTTGAAATTAAGGATATGCAGGGTGTGTTCCTGTAACGACCCGTATTTTTTGTCGATTAATTTAAATATTGAGTGGATAATATAAATGAATTTATATATTAAGTTTTCGATTTAAAAATCGATTTCAATTTAATATAGAATATATTAAACTTTCGTAATACGAAAATGAATTTAATTGAATTCAAAGTTAAAACTGAATTGAAAACAGTTTAGATGATCAATACAAAATTATGTTTGAATTAGAATAATAATATTAATTTATTTTTGAAGAATTAATTGTTTTTAATTTATGTTATATCGATTTAAATCAATATCTTCTTCAGATGATCGAATAAGGCTTTGAAACCTGTCGTAGTAGGTTCAGAATGGTAGTTGAACCCTAGGAAGGCATGTTGTTAGGCTCAAATAGGAGTTGAAATCAGCGTGATAATTTAAAATTAAAGGTATAAAAAAATAAATTCCTTCCTCCTTAAGTAAACAAAGGACACTGTAAACCTACCCTATCAGTACTTTGCGTTAACGAAAATTCCTTAATACTTAAGTTTCTTCATCTATATAAGCACAACTAGTTCCTCCTTTTTCTCTCCTTTTATTTCTTGCATCATTTCATTCATTCCTCTTTAAATCCAAAATCGAAGCTTCAAACAAAATCGAATGGCCGCACCTCTTCTAAAAATAGTGATTTAACCCGTACTCGTTCTGCTTTCACTCTGGTCTCCAGCAAACCATTTTCCCTCTTTTAAAAATTTCCTCCGTTTTAAAAGAATAAACAATAGACAATCAAAATCGATTTCAATCTGATGCTCGGTTAAGCGCGAGGTAGGGTTCTCCGACGGTGAAAGAGTTTTCCGATAGTGAAAAACGCGATGATAGAGGATGGTTTTAGCATGACTGTAGGTTGAGATTTCGCGATTCAAGCAAAGCCAATGATGCAGAAAAGGATATCGCGATGGCACACAAGGTGGCGTGCAATTTCTATTCTGGTATTCAACGTAGCAGGAGGTGAAAATAAAGAATAAGTCGCGCCTTTTCTTCACACGATGTTGAAACTTGTCGCGTTTGTCCGGGGGTTTTTCGAATTGTGCACTGTAGTTCTAAGGCGATGGGGTTGAGGGAGATACCAGCAGGTCTGGGTTCGGTAGCGGAGTAGTGGGGAAGAGTTCGATATGTTGTTTGGGGTTAAACTGGAGTAGGGTGCTTAATGGAGTGATATTGTGAATGAACTAGTGGAATCCAAGTTTGGTTGTATGTATATTGGGAAGGTGGGTCTGTGTCTTTGGAGTAATAGTGTGGTTGTAGGCAACTGGTATCACTGGAAGATCGACAAATGGATTTGGGAAGTACGGCTGTAAGGGCTGGGGGTTTTAAAGCATAATAATGATAAGGAATTTGGGTGATTGTCGCTTGCTTGCGATGATGTATTATGGTAGTGATTAGTTGAGTTAGTTGCAAGGAGCAAGGTATATTTTCTTATGTAATTTAAAATTCACAGAATTTACTTATTTATTTGTCCACTTCATTTAAATAAATAAATCATTTAATTGTAATATAAAATTAATATTCGTAGGTGAAAGGTGAATTTAACTCAAATAGATTCAGTTGATGATGATTCAAGTAAGTTCGTAAACAATGATACAACATTTAGTGGATGTTCAGCAAATGAAATCATGGTGAGTAAATCTCACTAATATTTTTATTTAAATTATTTTATTCATTTAAATATTGTTCATTGGTTGTTTGCATGAACTGAAATATTGCCGTGGCTATCAAATATATATTAGTTATCTAGGATTGGTGTTTGTGGTTATTGTATATATATTGGTGGTTGGATTCCCGTAGTATCATTAGCGGATGCCCGTAGTATCATTAGCGGATGACCCTATGCGTCTCACGCTATGATAGTGGATGACCTTCTATACCGCGATATCCTGCCTCGAAGCAGGATGAGTATTATTTATGCTGGCTAACATCTGTGGATGCAGGAAAACAGGTTGGAGGGATCCGATTGGATTCCTCAAAAATATTTTTAATTGTTTGTTTTCATATATATATATATATATATATAATCATATATGATGTGTTAGAAAATCTATGGTTGATAATTGAGGGTTTTTGATTGATCGAATATCACTGAGCCTAAAATGTTGATACATATAAAAATATCGTGAAAAAGATATTTGAGATTTAAAAGAGGAAACCTATTTTTTAAAATAGAATTTGAATTTTTAATGAGTTATAGAAATATTAACTTGTTTTGAATAAACAAAACAAGTATTGAACTTATAAACGATGTTTATAAATTCAAATATATAGGAAATTGAAGTGATTAATTTATAAATGATGTTTATAAATTAAATAATATAGGAAAGTGAAGTAAATTTATAAACGGTGTTTATAAATAAAATGGAATGATTTTCATTGGATAGTCAAGGAATTGAAATGAATTTATAAACAATGTTTATAAATAAAGTGGAAACTTTATCATTTGATAATTTGAAAATTTAAATTCAAATGTGAATTTAAAAATAGAAATGGGGAATCGTTTTAAAGAAATAAACGATGAAATTTATTCTGATGTCTAGAATGTAAATGAAGTAAAAATAAATCTGTACGGATTTATGATTCGAATTCGATTAGATCGAATTTATTTAAATAAAATATTTTTCAGAAAAGATATTGGAATCGTAACAGATAGAACTAAAAATATAATATGAAAATAAATTATGTGTTATGTATATATAAGTTATAATAAATAGAATATTCCAAAATAAAATTTTGGTTTTCAAACTGATTTTGAAATGAAACTTGTTTTAAATTATAAAACAAGGAAGTTGGATTTATAAACAATATTATAATTCTAGTGAAATAAATTATCATTAGATAATTTAAGGGTTTAAGTTCAAGTATGAATTGAAAATAGAATTCGAAATAGAATTTGAAATGGAATCGAAACGAAAATTTGTTGTAAATTATAAGACAAGGAATTAAATTTATAAACAACATTTGTATATTAAGGAAATAAAATTAACATTTGATAATTTAGAAATTTAAATTCAAATATAAATTTAACCGTGAATTGGAAATCATTTCAAAAAGGGAACGACGCGTTTTATTTCGATATTTGGAATATAAAAATTTATTGAGATAAGTCTGAGACATTATATTGGGAATTCGATTTCATTGATTTTATAAAGTAATTTATTCCTTATGGAATTGGAAATTAATATTAAAAATGGAGTTGTGATTGAACTTCTAATTAAGTGCTAAAATAATCGACGACTAGGGATAATCGGAGTATTTAAGTTAGATTAGGAAAATTGGATTAATATATATATATTAAAATATATTAGAATAGAGTTGAAATTTAGAATAGAGTTGAAATTTATTTATTAATGAACTCAATGTTTATATCTAAATATAATTAAAATGAGCTCGCTGCGGCGCGGTAGTTCATAAATTAGTGTTTCGAATTTCAATTGAGTATATAGAACTCATTTCTAGTCGGAGCTCTTTGAAACAAGAATCGTCAGAACCGATTTGATAATAGTTTTCTAATGGAAGAGAAAGACCCGGATTTCGTCGTATAGATTTTGAGTTATGTCAAAATCAAATTTTCAGAAAACAGCGCCATAACCCTTATAAAACCATAACGGTTTATTTAAAAAAATAAAAGGATTTTAAGTAAATAAAATCCGAATTTTCGTTAGAAAAATCCAGACTTGAGTTGTAAAATAAATACAAACTCAAGTTTGTAAATGAAATGATTTTTGAAACAAAAAATCTGAATTTTAATCATTGGATAAAATTAACTAATTTGAAGAAAATTTAGTTAATGGAATTTTAAATCGAAATTGGACTTTGGATAAGAAAGGGGGTTCGTGTATTCATATTCGAAATCGAATATGAAACTTGAATTAGAAATGGCATTCGATTGTTTTATAAATATATATATATGTATATATATTTGAACGTGATATGTTCAAATAAAAAGTGAAATAAACAAAAGAGCTAGTTAAAGAATAAATTAGCGAATTGAATTAAAATGGCCAGATTGAGTTGGAATAAATTAGGAATGGATGTATATGAGTTAGACAGGCATGGGATGAAGTTTATGAAGATTATAATTTGTTTGCCCGACAAAATGGTACACGTTTAAATTCCGTATGAGATTTTATGCACTGAATCGGCAAGCGGCTTGGCTTTTTGATTTTCTTTTTGAATGGAAAGGGCCTAGAGAGGCATTTTATAGTTGTACCGAGTGACCCGTACAAAGGAGGTTATGGCCAGATTTACCGAAAATTTAAGGAGTTAGAATATTTTTAAGAAAATTGGATAACTTGAAATCAATGTATTAATATATATAGAATTCGATAAGGAAACGAACTTAAAAATAGAATATTATAAACAGAAAGGAAATTTATAATTAAATCTGGTAAAATTAGAAAGAGAAACATATACAAGTTTAAAAAGGAATAATTGGTTTTTATTATGTTGATTTTTTGAGGTAAATGATCTTGTCCGTTTTGAAGTTAATGATGTTTTCAGTCAAGGTCTAAGAGGTAGTTATACCCCAACTTGATTGATTTCATTTTTAACCGATAAATAGCAAGATCTAGTTTTGAAGAGAAATATTTGAATAAGAGTTAGTTGAATGCAGTATTTTGGGTTGTTTGTAACGATGTTTTACATAACAATCGATTTAACCCAAGTAAGTCGAATTTGGAAATATAAAGATAAATATTTCCTAAGTATTGAAATAAATGAATGGTCATAAAAGAGATAAGTAATTGGAATGTTTTCCAATTTTAAATAGAATATATTTTCTAAGTATAGAAAATAAAATAAGGTGATATATGGAAATGTTTTCCAAATAGTGTAAGAGGCCAAGACAATTATCGAAAATATCGTGTTAACGAATATAGATAAGGAATTGAAGAAATGTTTTAATTAATGAAAAATTAATTAAAAGGCCTAGTGATTTGTTTGATGCTTTGAATGAATGTTTGTTTTCCTTCGATAGTTAAATAACCGACTATCAAAGTGTTTGCCAATATCGTTGTCAATATGGAGAGACCAGTTGGATTATTATCCGAGAACCACTCTGTATTCGCAGTAGCGTTGCGAATCATATTATATGAAGATAATCGGAGACGGAGTAGAGTGCAAGAGCTTTTTCTATTAATGGAAATTGTGCCTTTGGTTTCGTTCAATCCCAGAACGAACGTATAGGACGAATGTCTGACAGAGTATTTCCAATGATCTCATATGTTGTTCTGTACAAATATATATGGTGGCGGAGAATTTATTCTCTTAGCATAAGATCCAGAATATATGTGTGCAAATCAATTAATGATTAACGAATCTGACAATGTGACATTTAAAGTGATTTTTCTATCAATGAATTGTAAGAATCGTTGCCTCAGGCCTCAACGACTGGAAAATAATAAAAATCGGGCAGCATGGCTAAGTGGGTAGCTCCAAATTAGGGTGTATTATCACTCATCTAGAGAAATTCATTTCATTCTTTATTCTATTCGATGTTGCCCCATTTGGGAAAACGGTTATTGATCCCAACCGTCGGTGATATACATTCATTACACTCAAGCGCAATGGGTGGTCGGTCATGTGTGGCTGGGTTACAAGATGTTCTTGTTGAACCCAGTGTATTCTCCTCTAGAGATATACTATCGGAAGGTGGTTCTGTACCTTGTCATAGCTGGAAATTCATTACCCAAAAAGCGCTCGCGGTTTTGACTGTATATTATCTACATGTGGAACGTGAGATGCAAATGTTCCTGTAGATATCTATTTATTTGATTTAGACACTATTATAGTATCAAAAGAGTTTTGAGATAAAAATTATTGGTTTCTTTCAAAAGGATTTGAAAGTTAAATTAAGTGTTTGGATTCTCATAAGAGAAAAACCCGTTCCGTATTATACAGCGTGGTCTTATGAGATATCTTTTAGTTTCTCAAACTGTTTTAAATTGTTTACTCGTATCAGTCCCATGACTGACCCAGAATTATTTTGTTTTTTTCCCTAAACACTTGGGTGCCCAAGTTTGTACTGGCAATCAAGTAGTTCAGGATTTTACAGATTTATCTAAAAGAGCTTGGAGCAGGAGGCTTCAGCGTTATATAGTTATTGTTTTTCCGCTATGTTGTAAGTGTTGTACTCTGATAATGATATGTTATAAAGTTAAAAATTTTGTACTCCAAAGGTTGATATATATTATGTTTTGTTCCACTGCGATGTGAGATTCTGTATTGTTATTTTCGTTCTTCATCTACCTTTTTCTTCTAAAAAAATGATTCATATTTCTGTGATATTTGGGTTGGACGTGTGGTGTAGTTAATCAATTCAGGTAGTATGGATTTGCGGTTCGTTACAGTTGTAGCCTATGAAATCAAGGAAAGGAAGGGTTTTAACCTTATAGCCCGTGAAATCAAAAAAAGGAGGGTTGTTGACCTTGTAGCCCGTGAAATCAAGGGTGTTATAATTGGATATTGATATTAATAAAACTTTTCACAATCCAAAATTGTGCGGGACTCGGCGTAGGAGCAATCCGAACCAGTATAAAATCCAGTCTGTTCTTTCCTTTTTTGCATTTAACTTTTGTTTATATTTGCATCTGTGATCATTTCTGTTATAATGTTCATTCTGTGATTCATATAGTAGTTCGAGTAATAGATAATTGGTTAAGGTTTCTATAAATTCTTTAAAACACTATACACCCACTTCAAGTGTTTGTTTTGCTGTAAGATCCTTGATTCTCAACCCTAACAACCCTTGTTTATCGGTATCGACACCTAGTTTATTAGTATAGAAAGCTCTCCATTGCCCTATCACACATGCTTTCAGTTCTTCACTTCCTTCATGAATCTGGTTTCGGTATCGTGCCTTCACCTTTAGTATCTTGTGTCGACTCATTTTCTTTCTTTACTTAGCATTTAGTATTGCCTCCCATGATATTAGTTATCTGCATCTGAATCCATCCTTATTGCTTTCTCTTGGGATATCACACTCATATTTCCATCTTTGAATCTTTGGTTTCGTACCTCTTCCCTTATTCCTCTGGTATCGGTCTACATATCTAGTGCATTTCATTATTCTCTTTTAGTGTTGGCTTTTGGAGTTCGACTTTATAAACTTTCCTCCTTTTCTTGGTGTCGACACCAAGCTAATTGCCCATTGCACGTTGGTGTCGACACCATACTTTTATTCCTGTCTTTCTTGCCATTTTGGTATCTGTTAGGGATTGCGAATTGTGTATCTTAAGGCAAAACAAACACTAAAGGATGGGTGAATAGTATTTATGAGGAACTTATGAAAATCTTAAACTTAAATGATCTACTATATGAATCACACGCACCAGAGATGATCACAAACACAGCATCAAAAACAAACACAGAAACAGATAAATATAAAATCGAAAAAGGAAAGAACGCACTGGATTTTATACTAGTTCAGATTACTCCTACATCAAGTCCCACACAACGATGGATTGCGTATAGTTTTATTATTATTAATATCCAATTACAACCCTCTGATTTCACGACTACAAGGTTAACACCGCTCCAAACACCTTAGATTTCACGGCTACAAGGTTTAACACCACTCCCTTTCCTTGATTTCAGGGCTATAAGAAACACAACCTTTCCCAAACAATTCCCAAATGATTACAACAACCCTATAACTCTTCAATAACACTTCCAAATTGGTACTAATAGATAAAGATTGAGAAAAGATGAAGTTTGATATAATTTGAGTAGAAAATGACAAAGTATAAGTGTAGAAATCAAGAAAATGATAAATATTAATGCTGGCATGAAAACGAGTGAAGATGGAGAAGAAGAATGAACTAAAAATTAGAAATCAACCCCTGTTTATAGCATTTCAATGGTTGCAACGTTTCAGAAACGTTACAAATAGTGAAAAGACACTTCCTCTAAAAATTGAAAAAATGAAAGTTGTATGTCAACATAAGCAGAAATGTATGTCGACATATGTATAGTATATTTATTTTTAAAACTTTTTTTTCAAGTGTTTAAACATGTATATTATTTTGGAAATTCTTGAATCAAATCTTAGTGATATAAATAAATATTCTGAAGTGTAAAATCATATGAAACCATAATAACATACTATATAAACATATTTATAAAGTTATAAGGTTTAAAACTATATAACTATATATATATATCTAAACTTATATATATTTAAAACTTTATGAACCTATATGTTTGAAATCATAAGAAAGATAATAGTTTGAAATCATTTAGAAATTAATTTGAAATTTGAAAATCAGAATTTGAACTTAGAGTGCTATTCAGAGTCTTAAAAATAAACTGGGCTCTATTACTATATTTTTCTTGAACTCTTGAAATCTTGATAACTCGATAACTCATGAGTCTTGAATCTCTTCTGAATCCTAAATCTCTTGAAACTCTAAAATTATACAGTCTTCTGTATTTAAGTCATGTATACAAACCCTGCTTATATATAATATATATTCTAGATAGAGATGTCAATTATATTTTAGAATCAATTAATAATGATAATAAGGTTGTTTTCATCAAAACTCCATTTTCCAACAGCCTTGTTGTCATTGTTCTCTATCTTCCTACTGGTGCCAACTTTACTGGCTTCCTCTTGAATACTTTACTATCGATACTGGTTTGGTTCCTCCTAAACCTTTTTGGTATCAATATCGGCTTTGACATTTCCCAAGCTCTTATTTTGGTGTCGATCTCTTTATCCTTTTCTTCGTATCTTTCGGTATCAGTATTGGTTGCTTTGGATTCCTCTTGAACCTTTGCTTTAGGTGCCGATTTGGCTATTTCCACAGCTCTTCCTTTTCAGTTCTAGTTTTATTGCCTCGAGCCTAACATTTTAGTGTTGTCTTCTGGTTTTGAAGCTTCCCTATTTTCCGTTAGGACAGTTTAAATTTGGTGTTAACATTTATCCCCTCTCTAGTGTAAGAGGCTTTTGTTCTTTAGGACAAAAACCCAGTAGTTCCTGTAGCGCCTTTCTGTAACTTAAGAAGCATTAGAGAAATTTTCGTTATTAGTTTTGCATAACTCGGAATAATGACATAAGAAAGAATATTAGGTCTCCGTAAATGGCAACGTTTGGAGTTTTAACCTCAAATCGAGAACTTCCATGAAATTAATTATATAATATGTGAACCCAATAGAGTATTCATTGCGTCCTTATAATGCGACTTCAAAGATTTCAGACTTTTGCCTTTAATAGAAATAAGAAATTCGGAATTTTATTTGGATATTCAGCATCAAAAGTTTTTAGAAAAAAATGTGAGATGGTAATCCAAGATCAAGATTTGAATGTTTGCAATAGAAGTTCATGAATCCACTAATGAACAGAGGTATGTAAACCCCTGTTTAAGTGTTTTAAAAATAAAACCAAAATTTCACTCTTGGAGATAACATAAATCATAAGGCCCAGTTTAAGGCATTTATAATAGAAGACATAAACTTCAGTTTTGAAAATAATAGAAATCTTGACAAAATTATGTCGATCTTTACACGAACTTCCTTTTCCCTTTTCTATGTTGAATTCAACAACTAATATATAATGCGTTAGCTTCTGGATAATGTTTAAGGTTTCTCTCACATTGTGTTAAGTGCTGTTTTAATCGAGTTCGTATAGTAAAGGAAATTGGTGATAAAGGTGGCATAAAGGTCTAATTTTTGCATTTGACTATCTATGGAATGACTTTGGGAATACATATGCAAATTGTTTAGATGCTACTTGGTGTATAACCCTTGCTTGTGTTTTGAATATCCTCATCTAGAATTTTTACTGCATTACTCTTCATAAACGTAACACATAATATTTGTGTGTTGGTCTTGTAGGATGTATATGACAACTTGCACAACATACGTGAGACACCATCTGAATTATAACCAAGTAATAGATCAACTTGCGATTAAATGATATGATCATTTGTATTTGCATAGCAACTATGCATAATGTAAGTATAGAGAAACTCCCTGTGTGAGGTGTTGAGGAGATGTAACTTTCGTTACAAGGTTACAAACAAAAGACTCGAGTTACCAACCCGGGTACCAATTGAGAAATTCCCTTTTGGAGACAAGATAATAGTTTTGAAACCCTTACTTGGGCATGATAATATGAATCCAGAAACCCCTTCCTGGAAATAAGAATTGGAAAACTATCAACCAGATTTTGATGTTTGAATAATGCCAATATAAAAAATTATTCCTGAAGGTATTATGAGTTCAGAATATCCGTCTAGCAGTACGGGGAAAGGTTCGAAACTCTAATTTGAGTTTGTGTGACAGAATCCTAGAAATTCGTCTTTCAAGAAATATGATCCATAGTGTTAAGGCCAGATTTAGGTAGTAAAAATAGAAATCCAAAGTTCCTTTTTTGAAAGTATAGATAGAAGCTCTGAAACCCATATTCGGTTATTCATGGTAAAAGTCCAGAAATCCACTTCTGTCAATAGTAGATAGGAATCCAGAACTGAAGCCTTGATTTTGATATTTAATAATAGACTAGAAATATCCATATCTGATAATAAAAGATGGAAGCCCCGAAACCTAAATTCGGCTATTAGTAAAAAAATAACAGAAATCCACTTCTGGCAATGATAGAGGTCCCGAAATGAAACCCGCATTCGGGTATTTAGAATAGAAGGCCAAAAATCTACTTCTAACAATAATAGATGTCCCAAAACAAAATCCGGATTCGAGTATATAGTTTTTGCTTTGAATTGCTCTTTAGTTTTACGAGCCACCCTCTAAGATTTTTATCGATTTACGAGCCACTCCTTGGGCTTTGATTTGATTTCGTAAGCCACTTCTCGGGAATTTACTTGATTTGATGAGCCACTTCCCTGGGCTTTGATTGGATTTGATGAGCCACTTCCCTGGGCTTTGATTGGATTTGATGAGCCACTTCCTTGGGTTTTGAATAGCCATTTCAAACTTGTTCTTTTTAGAAAAGGTTGCACGTGCTTCAAGGGCTCTCATTGAGCATTTGTTCCCTTTTTGCGGTATAAGGTGATAGTAGAGGATGTACGTGTTTAAAGTGCTCCCTATGAGCTTTCATTCCCTTTTGCGGGACGAGACATAAGCAGAGGTAGAACATGCTCATTAAGAGCAAAGGCAGGACGTGCTTAGTCGAAGCAGAGGGCAGGGCATGCTCATTTTGAGTAGAGGCAGGGCATAGTTATTGTGCTTCTCCAGAGCATTCGTTACCTTCTGAGGGACAAATACATAAGCAAAGGCCGGCGTGCTCATCTTTAGAGCAGAGGCAGGATGTGCTTAGTCGAAGGAGTGGTAGGGCGTGCTTATTTAGATGCTCTATCTCGACCATTTCTGGCATGGATTGGAGGCTTACAGTTTTGATGCTTTAACCTGGCCCTTTCTTATTTGAACGCGACTAAAGGCTTAAATATCACCTTCCTCTGGGAGGTGCCTTGCCCTGGCCATCTTGGCGGTGACAAGTTTTTTTTTAACCATCGTAGGTTGTTTCACCCATTCTAGATTTTGAGGAATTTCCATACACCAAATCATGTGGACATTCTTAAGAAGACCTCCCTTCATCCATTTACTGTTGGAAAGTGTTAGCCTACTTTATGAACTAGGCTACACAAAGAGCAAATAGTGAGAAGGACACCAATCGGATCGGATCGGAGAAAGATAGTGCATGAGGTAAATAAAGATCAAGAGCGCAGACATTCCTCAGATCGGATCAGAGAGATACAATGGTAGCCTTATTACATTGGATCGGATCGGCCATACGTCAGCAATGCCAAAGGATAACAAGTGGCTTCAGCGGATCAGTTCGGAGGAACACTCCAGCGGCAACAGAAGAAAGCAAGCAAGCCCAACGGTTCGGATCGGATGAATACGTCAGCAACATGAAGGGGCAGCAAGCAGGATAAACCGGATCGGATCGCATGCTCCGATCCGATCCCCTTTTCTCCTTTGAATTCGTAGCCGTTGCTGCGCATATCCCCTGAAGATGCGGACAAGATCTGACCCTTTCTTCAGCGATCTCCTACTCAATCAATGCGCTGTAGCCATCTTAGAGCCTCCGAGCCCGACTATCCAGGGATGAATGCCACGCAATTCCGAACCGGAGCCACTTGAAGGAGACTTTTCACCTATAAATACACCACGTAGAGGCATTTGAAAGGATCTTTTGGAAAATTCTCAGTCCATACTTCCTCCATAGCCAAATTCTACAATTATATTCAGATCAAAATCATCTCTTAAAGCCCATTTTTGGGAGATTTGAGTGAGTTTATGAATTGTAATTGTGAGGTTGAGTGGGAATTCTTGTTATATTCATAATCAAATCATCAAATCAAAGAAAACAAAGTGGACGTAGGCTCGTTAATGCCGAACCACTATAAATTGCATGTTCTTTACTGTTTTTTGATTCTATTTTGTTGAATTCATATCTAATTTGCGTGTTAGAGCCAATTTTTGGTCTAACATTTTGGTGCTTTCACTGAGAAATTCGAATTCTTAGCTTTTTCGGGATTACCATTCTACTATTTGAACCCTCAAGTTCAAAGAAGTTAATCCCTTCTCTCTGACATCCTTCAGTACTTGTTGACTAATTGTTGAAGAATCAAGCATTATGGCTAAGACCAAAGGAAAGGAAGTGCAAGGTGCTAGGGGAAATGATACTAGAGAAAATCAGCAAGCTCTTGTGTTAACAAGGTCACGCGCTCAAAGCTCTTGAGCAGATCACTCCAATAAGGAGAATCCGAATTGGATCGGAGGGGCTGATCTGAATCGAGAAGAAGTAAACTGGATCATTATGATAGCGATTCGACCTGAAGACCCGATCCAAACCGATGGCGTTAGGGGCTCTCACCCTCTCCATCCGAACCACCCCGACCAGGCTGCTATGGGCCGATCCGATCCGAATCAGAATGAAGCTGGAACTTCTATTCGAGCTCCATCCAATGCTCCAATTCCGGCCACGATGACCAATGTCCAGCCTGATCCATCTGCACCCATTACTCAGGGAGATTTTTCACGTTTTCTCGACATGCTTCAGAGCACTAAAGAAGCATTGGAAGCCCAAAGGCGTGACAACCTTCGCCTGTAGGAAAACATGATCACCATGAGTAGAGAATTACAGGAGCTCCGAAGGTAGAGAACTCCTTCCCCACCACGCCACATTCCTACAGATGATTCGTCTTCTTCGGAGGAGGAATGTCCTCGCGAGAGAAGGCCGCTTGAACGACCTCAGAACCTTGACCAATTGACTTTTGGATCTTTAGGATCCCGAGAAGATGCTGCCCGTGTATTGGGTCCTGATGACCCAAGTCTACAATAGCCTATGTTGTTGCCTATGCGTGGATCCCACGTCTTACCCAGGGATCCCAATATTACTAACCCCACACAACAACAACTTCTCCAACCTTTACCTCCAGAGATTGCCCGGGAGCATAGAGAGCAACGTAGAGCAGCTGCCGCCACAAACAGAAGGTTATCCCCTGATCAGGAACCCAGGGGTAACCCGAACATCAGATCTAGAGAGCCTGTGAAGACACTAACCAACGCCGATGTATAGGCAATGGTACGACAGATTATGTCGGAAAGCCGGCGGTATACTAATGAAGATTGGGGCATCGAGCAAAGTCATACCCCTTTCACAGATGACATCATGGATTATCAGTTCCCCCGACAATTCAATTTGCCCTAGATGGATCGATATTCAGGAAGGACAGACCCAGGGTAGCACCTAATGAGATATGCATGGTTTATGAACGCGGCAGCAGCTCCCGATGCCATAAAGTGCAAAGCTTTTCCCACTTATCTTGAAGATGTAGCGTTGATGTGGTTCACTCGACTTCCTCCTCGGTTGGTGTCCAATTTCACAGAATTGAGTGAGCGTTTCATGAATCAGTTCCAACTCCATGCCCAAAAGACCAAGACCGTCATAGAGTTGTCACGAATCAAACAGGGCCCAGGAGAATCTTTGAAGTCATATTTGGATCGCTTCAACCTGGGCGTCACCGAAGTCACCGATCCCCATGAGCCCACTATCCTGATGGCTTTGATAGAAGGAGTAGATCCCGACACAAAGTACGGGGATTACTTGGCTGGAAAACCACCTCCCACAAGAGATTTATTCTATGAAAAGGCTAATGTTCGCCTGAGGCGAGAAGAAACTAAGGCAAATAGGAAGAGAAAGTCCGAAGGGACCTCGAAGGAAGGTGTTCAGAGTAATGTCGCTGTGAAACTGTCTGGTGACAGTTCAGGAAAAGTAGAAGTAAATGTTGGCAACCAGAGTGGTGGTAATAGCAACAGAAATGGGAACGGAAATAGAAGGAATAGAAACCGTGGGAACAACTCCAATAAAAGGCCAAGATTCCAGAGTTTTGAAAATTACACGCCGTTAAATGATACGTTGGAGAACATCTATCTAGACACATACAGCGTATTGCAGTACAAGAAGCCACCACCCAGGGATTCTACAGAGAAGGAGATTGAGACAGGAAAGTTTTGCCTGTTTCATGGTACACACGGTCATTCCACCAATGAGTATCGTCATTTGAGGGACATCATCGAAAAAATTGCTGCGAGAAGGGAAGTTGGATGAGTACAAAGCTGCCCCAAGGGACAGGGAGCAAGGGGGGCAAGCCCCGAACCAAGAACAGCCAGCTTCAAAACCCACGGCTCAACAAAAAAGTAAGAGGATCGTCATTAACTCCATTATAGGCGGGCCTCATTTGGTTGGTCAAAGTTTTAAAGCCATGGACCAGTACGTCAATGCCGCCAAGCATTATGAAGTGGGAGAATGCAGCATCCTTGAAGACGTCACTCCAATAAAGCAGCAAAAAACGATGTCCGATGATGTCGTATTCCGCAACAGAGACTAGTTTGGAGTTCTATCCCCAACCGATGATCCGCTGGTGATAACCACGACAATTGGCCCCGCTCTGGTTCATAAGGTGTTAGTGGACAACGGAAGCTCGGTCAATATCCTCTTTAAGAAAGCCTTCGAACAAATGAGGCTCAAAGCAAAAGACTTGAAGCCATGTCAAGGATGGATACGCGGTTTCAACGGAGTATCCACAGCTCCAATGGGTTTTGTGGGATTACCAGTCACGCTAAGACAGGAGGATCGCCAGAGAGTAAGGATCCTGCCGTTTGTAGTTCTGGATTTGGAGTCGCCTTATAATGCCTTCCTAGGCCGACCAGCCCTTGCTGAATTTAGGGCATGTATTGCACCTTGTTGTTTGCTGCTAAAATTCCCAACTGACTCGGGAGTTGGAACGATGAGAGGCGACCAAGCTACGGGACGAGCCTGTTACGTGGCAGAGTTAAAAATGCTAATGGAGGGGCTGAATATAGATGCTAAAGATGATTCCGCCTCTCCAAAGGGGGCCTCATCATAGCAACTAAGGGGTCCTGCCCCAAGAGAGTCGCCTTCAGACGTGCTCGAGGATATAGATCCTAGAGAGGATAGAAAACCTGGGGACATGAAAGCGACTCCCAATGAAATAACGATCGACATATCTATTGACGAAACTGACCCAACAAGAGTGCTAAAGATTGGCTCGCAACTAGATCCAGTTAGAGCAAAAGAATTGGCTGATTTTTTTGAAGGCAAATCTGAATGTGTTTGCCTGGACCCACGCTGACATGTGTGGGATTTCGCCTGCCATCACGAGTCACTCCTTGTGCATTAATCCAAAGCACCCACCAGTCACGCAGAAGAGACAGATGTTGGGCCCAGAGCAGTCAGCAGCTTTGAAAGAAGATGTAGAGAAGTTGAAAGGTAACAGATTCATTAAGGATTCGAAGTATCTCGACTGGATATCGAATCCTGTCCTGGTCAAAAAGTCAAATGGGAAATGGAGAACGTGCATCGACTTTTCTGATTTGAACAAGGCTTGCCCGAAGGATAGTTTTCGTTTCCCCAGAATTGATCAACTAGTAGATTCAACTGCCGGGCACGAAATTTTATCCTTTATGGACGCTTATTCTGGGTACAATCAGATTCCCATGCATGTACTAGATCAAGAGCATACGGGCTTTATTATAGACTTGGGATTGTATTGTTACATCGTAATGCCGTTTGGGTTAAAAAATGCGGGAGCGACATATCAGCGCCTAGTCAACCACATGTTTTACAATCAAATTGGGAAGACCATGGAAGTTTATGTAGATGATATGCTAGTGAAATCCAAACAATCTTCCGATCATACGAAAGACTTAGCAGAAATGTTTGGCATACTACGAAGGTATGGGATGAAGTTGAACCCTTTGAAGTGTTCTTTTGGCATGGCATCGGGCAAGTTCCTTGGCTTTATCGTGAGTTCCAGAGGAATTGAAATCAACCCAGACCAAATAGCAGCGATCCGGAATATAGAGGAGCCGCGAAAAATTAGGGATGTTCAGAGCTTAGCTGGGAAGGTTGCAGCACTGGGCAGGTTCATCTCCAAAGCAACAGACAAGTGTGTGCCTTTCTTCGATCTCATAAAACGGGGAAAGTGAAATTTTGAGTGGACCCCCGACTGTGTGGAGGCGTTCCAAAATCTATTAGACTTCTTAGAAAAGCCTCCAATATTATCAAAGCCTGTGCAACATGGGGATTTGTTCATCTACTTGGCGGTATCATCTCACGCCGTCAGCGCAGCACTAGTACGTGAAGAGGACAAAGTCCAGAAACCTGTGTATTACGTAAGCAAAAAACTAGCTGCTGCAGAACGCAACTACCCAAAGATAGAAAAGCTTGCTTATAGCCTCCTGGTTGCTTCTCGCAAACTCTGCCATTATTTTCAGGCACACCCAATAGTTGTGTATACCGACCAACCTTTGAGACAACTATTGCAGAAACCTGAAGCAACAGGGCGGCTACTCAAATGGAATATCGAGTTGAGCCAGTTTGATTTGAACTTTCAGCCGCGAAGATCAATACGAGGGCAGGCCTTGGCTGACTTCATAGCTGAATTTACGATTCCTAAAGAAGAAACGTTGGGTGACAAGACAATTACTTTGGATCAAGAATTAGAGCTTAGTCCGTGGAGATTATATACGGATGCAGCCAAGAATGATAGAAAGTCCGACACCGGAGTTGTTTTAATAACTCCTGAAGGACGATCTATCTACTATGCGTTGCGGTTAGAGTTTGCTGCTACCAATAATGACTCTGAGTATGAAGCCCTGATTGCCGGGCTGAAACTCGCCAAATATTTGGGAGTGCAGACACTAGATATATATTGCGATTCCAAAATAGTGGTATGTCAAGTTCGGGAAGAATTTGCTGCTAAGGGACCTTGGCTCATCACTTATCTTAAGAAAGTAAAGGAGTTATTGGAAGGTTTGGAGCGTTATAACATAACACACATTCCAAGGGCCGAAAATCAGAAAGCAGATTGATTGGTGAGGCTAGCAAGTTCAGATAGTCTTAAAGAATCAGAAATGGTTCCGATAGAGGTGTTGGATTCACCCAGTTTCGACCTGATGGAAGTAGAGCTAGCCTTGGAAGTTGAACCAGAAAGAGAATCCTGGATGACACCAATTAAGAACTTTCTCAAAAGTGGAACTCTCCCATTGAAAAAGAGCGAAAGACGAGCTATAAGACATAAGGCCACAAGATACGTTTTACAGGACGACGTCCTTTATCATCAAGGGCTTTCAATGCCCCCTGCTACGGTGTATCGCACACGACGACATCAAGCGTGTACTGCAAGAGGTGCATGACGGTGAGTGTGGAGATCACACTGGGGGCCAAACCCTGTCAAAGAAAGTGCTATGGTATGGATATTTCTGGCCTACCGTGAACAAAGACGCAGCTGCTTATTCATGACGCTGCAACAGATGTCAAAGATATGCCAAAGTTCCCAGAGCGCCTCCTACTCAGCTCAAGTCAATGGTAAGTCCGTGGTCGTTTGCCATGTGGGGAATTGACATTATTGGAGTACTACCCATGGCTAGAGGAGGAGCCAAGTTTGTGATCATTGTCGTGGATTACTTCACGAAATGGGTGGAAGCTGAACCTTTAACAACCATCACGGCAAGAAAAGTGATCAGTTTTGTGGTGAGAAATATTATTTGTCGATTTGGGATATCGAAGACCATCATAACTGATAATGGGACGCAGTTTGACAGCATAGAGTCCAGAAACTTTTGCCAGAAATACAAAATTGATAAGCGATACACTGCAGTAGCTCATCCGCAGTCAAATGGACAGGTCGAGGACGTAAATAAAGTCATTAAATCAATTCTAAAGAAGCGACTGAAACGGGCCAAAGCCAGATGGGTAGATGAGTTACCATTAGCCTTATGGGCATACAGGTTGACCTTTAAGACGGCTACTGACCATACTCCCTATTCACTTTCATTTGGGTCTGAAGCGGTGATCCCGGTAGAATTGGAAGTTCCTTCTCATCGAGTCGCGTACTATGACCCGATGACGAATAAAGCGCTCCTCCTAGAGTCTCTTGACATGATTGAAGAAAAAAGAGATGAAGCTGACTTGCGTGCCTCAAGACATCGACATCAAGTGGCACGTTATTATGACCAAAAGGTTCGCCTCAAAACCTTTGAACCAGGAGGCCTAGTACTGAAGCGAGTCTTCCCGCCTCCAACCTGGTTGGGTCCCAAATGGGAAGGACCGTACGCCATCCAACGGAAGCTTGATAAAGGAACATTCAAGCTAACGACCGTGGACGGTGAAGAGATTCCCAGAGCATGGAACGCTCAGCATTTACGACGATATCTGAGCTAAATATGAAATGTCATTTCTTTTGTTTTCGTAAGCTATGTAAAAAGGAACGACTTGCCTTAAAAAGTCTGTTTATGTGAACAAAAGATTATAAAGTGGAAGTAGGCTACGACTTAGCCGAACCACTATAAAATATCGTGTGTCATTTACTTTCCTGCATTATTTATATCTTCAACTATTATTCTATTATGATTGTGAAACACGAAATGTTAAACTAAAGTTGAAGATGACCTATATGCGGGGACAAACAAAATGACTGTTTGTACAATAAGACATAAAAGAATGGGAAGACGACATTCTTAACTCTAACTCTCAAGAATCGAGAGAGAGTATAAAGGACGGGAAGACGACGTCCTCTAAGGCGTGAAGGTGCCCCCAGATGAGAGACCGCCTCAGCAAGAACTCTAACCTAGATATAAGACAGGAGAGTATAAAAGATGCCAGAAAAGAACAGGCGTCATTGACGAAAGGAATGTGACCCCCGTCAGAGAATCGGGGATATTCAGACTTTTTAATTTAATCTTGAATAGTTCTCCTTCAGTTACTCAAGATTGACTGGGGGCATACATGTACACACATGTTCCCCTCCACCATGACTCCATTACATGACTTTAGTATGACAGGCATCTGTATTTTTACATAAGTACTGAAATAACGACTAACAGGCATTGCAGGAAATGAATTATTTTTATTTACAAACATGTGAGTTTGTACATGAAAACAAGCAAAGAAGAAGATGCGAGGGCCATGCTCGCTGCAACAATTGTGGGCCAATTAAATACTAAAATAAAGCAAAACACTTCATCACTTAGACGTTGAAGTGGACTTGGATTTTTTAGCAGCCTTCTGAGCATCCTTCGCCTCTCTTTCAGCATCAGTTAAAATGCGCCTTGGTTTTTTCCTCCCTGAGACTGAAGTGCTGGAATCGGTTGATTTCTTCCCAGGAGTCGGAACACTGGAATCAAGAGAAGACTTTTTAGTAAGTTCTTCTGTAATAGACCTAGTCGAAAGCTTAACAACTAACCTTGATCCAGCATCCACCACTGCGAGAGGCTTAAGGCTTTCGGGGTCCAGGTCTTCAACTTTAAGCTGCATACATTTGTCTTGTTCGGCTTTCAATGCAGCTAAAGTGATGTCATCAGCGCTTCTTGATTCCCCAACTATAGCCACCTCAGGGTCTTCCTCATGCTCCTCGCCACCGCCATCATCTTTCAAGGCGGCTATCATCTCGTCATCATGGGGAGCATCAGCCTTATCTTTTTCTCCTTCGGCCTTCTCCGCGAATTCTGTTCCGGCGGTGGTCCCCTGAGGCACGTCTGTCTTCTCGGACGGTTCAGCACCTGCGGAATGAGAAGCAACAGTTATCAACTCGGGAGAAAATAAAGGGTCCTCCATCGATTTCCCGACTATGTGATGGAAGGTGGAGACAGCTTTGACGAATTGGGGTGAAAAGGTAGAAATACCTTCCGATGATTTCTCAGCAGGAGTAACTGCCGTCTCTGACACCGACTCAGGAATAGGGGATAAAAGAGATGCCTGAGGGATTGCCGGGTTTTCGGGGTCATATCCCTCTACTTCAGAAGTTTCAGCGGCAGTGGAAGAAGGACCAGCCTCCAAGATGTCCTTCCGTTTAGCCTTCTACTTTTCCTACTCCATGGCAGCAGCGATCAGGCGACGCCCCTCAGCCAGACGTGCCGACTCGTCATCTCTTAGATATTTTTCCATGAGCTTGTCCTCGTCGATGGAATCTACCTTGAGTTCTTCTTTCTAACATTCAACATTTTGGCTCCACACGTGAACCAAGGTAGTCGGATAATCTTCGATCCAAGAGATGTTTCGGTGACGGATTATATGTGCAAAAAATTCGATCATTAATTCAACGAAGCCCTGGACATTCTCCTAGGCCTCTGCCAACTGCTTGCGGGACTCTTCGGCTGACTTGATGACACTTTCAACATTACCCTCCGCTAGGGCAGCCCTGTTTCCATCCTCCATCAACTTGGAAGCCAAGTCAGCGTTTTTCTTCTCCAATTCGGCGTTCTTCTTCGCTAACTCGGCCTTTTCTCGCTCAAAGGTAGCGTAAGCAAGTTGCATTTTGGCGTTATCCGACTTAGCGTCTTCTGCTTGCTTCTTCAGCTCCGAGCGCCCTTGACTATGAGACTCGAGCAAGTCATGATAACGTTTTTGTAGCTCTTCAAATTGTTGCTTGAAGCTAGCAGCATCCCGTTGAGCGATAGCAAGTTGGGCCTGTGTATCCTTAAGGTCTTTCCCCAAATTTTTCAAGGTCTTTGCGTCGGCTTCTGCAGTCTTTTTCATTGAGTCAGTATCCGTGATTAGTGTTCGGATGATTCTGGAAAGGTTACGCGAATATTTGAACATATCTGAATATTGTCTTTCGACTGCGTCAATTTTCTCTTTGGCCTTGTCTGCCCACCTCGAGGAAATAGGCTCAAGAGCGGGTAAGAAAGTCAGGTTCTCAAAGTAGTGTTCGGGGAACTTCTCCTCCAGATATGCCCGCTTAACTGCAGTTTCAACATCCAATGGTGGTGGTGCGGGGAATGTCAGTTCGGTATCCTTATGTGTGGAGGGCTCAATGGCCTCCTCACCCTTTCTAGGCCGCTTAGCAGGAACCTTGCGCTTGCTTTGCGGGTCGGTATCTCTTGGCAGGCTCCTTTCCCAACTGCGTTTTTCTTGAGAAGAGGTTTGATCTTTCGACTGCGACATGTCATCTTCTCTACGACCTTGGGAGCTTTTGTATCGCTCTGGATCCGACCGAGCAGGAGAGCGAGAGCGCGAGGTCTGCGACTGATAAGAGTCATAAGGCCTTCTATCCTCCCTACTGCGGCCTTCGCGGCGATCGTGCTCAACATCAGAAGGGGGTCTGGTCATGCTGCGGCGTAGTTTCCTGATGTCATAGTGAGAACGATACATTGTAACTGCACAACAATGTAAGTGGAATTCAGAATCAGTATTCTTATAAGAAGTAAGTGCTGTGAAGTGGGGTGCTATTGTGTTAAGTGCATCCTAAGTGGTGTCCCCCCCGACAAGCCAGAGTCCGAAGCCAAGCCAGCACGAGTGGGCTCTTTGGCCTTAACAGGAGTAGTCTCCTCTAAAGAAGTAAAAACTAAAGGATTTGTGCCAAAATCCTCGGAAGTGTAGATAGTTTCAGGTAGGGGGAGATCTCCCAAGCCCTGGAATATAGGATCATTAGTAGTAGGGGCATCTCCTTGGGAAGCGTCTGCTGGCGGTTCTTTAGGAGACACTGATTTTTCAGGAGAAATAGCATCCCCAGGGGTGATGTACCCTTCTCGGTGCTTTTCAGGTATGTTAGCCAGCTCATCGTCTTGAGTCGAAGTTGGAGAAGGTGAAGTTCGAAGTGGCATTGTGGGGCCTTTCGAGCTCTCGGCCATTTTTGGAATTACATCCACCGGAGGGATATATACATATGGACCTGACCCGTGACCTATGCTACGGGTAATGGACAGTAGCCCGTGGTGATGAAGATATTCGTCCTTGAGGACCTCATCGATAGTTAGAAATTTTTGGTCACCATTGAGGAGCTGATGCATCCGATCAAAATACGCTTGATTCGATATTTGTTTGGGATTATCAACTGCAAACAAAAAGAAAACGGATTAATATATTGGCATGGACACTCAGAGTTGAGATTTAGAAAACCAATGCCTTACTTGATTTTGTCCATCTTCTAGCACATACCGGCTGTTGCCTTATATAAAACCATTCCAACTTGGAGTCGCAGGCCTTGCTGCTGAATGACGCCGAAATTATTTTTCTTTTTGGAACTGATTCGAAGTAAGAGAAAGAAGGAGTTTCTCGAGTCCGATGCTTGAAGTTATAAAAGAAATGAACGTCGTCGAAAGTGAGCTCTGTATCTAAGATCTCACGGTATGCTACATATAAGGTAGATAGGTAAGCATAAGAGTTGGGATGCAGCTGCATGGGAGAAATCCACATCTGTCTTAGGAAGTCGACAACAGAAGGAGAAAATGGTGGGATAGCCCCAACCATGCACATTAATCGGGTGATTTCCATAAACCCTTCTGGAGGACTGTGAGGACGGTCAGTTTTCGACGGTACCAGAGTATCCCTTCTTAATATACCGTGCTTTAGACATATGCGAGCAAGTCTATCATTGTCGGTCGTTGATTCAACAGAGTCCTTGGGTGATTCCAAGATAATGGCAGACTCAAATTCGTCAGGGGCTCGGCAATCTCCAATCCCTCCTTCCTCCTCATAGCCCAGAGAAGCTTCGCTGTTCGAGGATGTTTCGTTGCTATGCGTTCCTTTTCATAATCTGAGCCCTCGTCATCCCATTCAGGGTCTGAAGAAGAATATATGTCATCGAGAGTATATTTCTCGGAAGTTTCTGCAATTTCCGTCTTCTTTGCTAATCTAGAAGAACGTCTTTCGGCCATGATCGCTAGACTATTGAAGAAACAATGGCAAGGATTAGAGTAAAGTTGCCCGTGACCCCTGTGTGTGTATGTGAACTAAAATGTGTGCTACGTGTGACAGAAATGCAGAGCAAATACATGAAAGCGTAATGTAAAGGGCCAAGGAAGCAATAATGTTCAGAATGATTCTTGACGTTTGTCATGTTTGAAAGGCGCTATCCTAACTGTTCGTTAAGTTGAAGGCTATGTCAAGCATTTATTAAGACAGTTGAAAAAAATTCTTGCACACTAAGTTAGGCTATTTCGGTTTGGTTCGGACATCTTCATTGGGATTGGACCGGAGAGAAAAGTCAAGTTTCGATCGGACAGTGAGGTAAACCAGATCGGCTCGGATGTAGACTTTCGGAGCGGATCGGATCAGTTCGAGAAATCATTCTCTGCTTTGTCTCTTATTACCATCCGATCCGAACAGGTGAGTTTTTGTTTCCTCCTTCTTTTTTTCCTGTCTCTACTCCGATACGATCCGGTCTCGTAAACACAATCTGATCCAGTTAACTGTGTTCCGTTTCTCTTTTTTGCTTTTTCTTTTACCCCGACCCGATCCGGTTATATGAACACCTCTCCTTTTCTTTCATTTGCACGCTTCTTCATCCGAACCGATCCCAGCTCCTCTCTTCCCCTTCATCTCCTTCCTTCTCCTTCTCACTGAACCCGATTCCATTTCGCAAAACCCACCCGAGTCCAGGCACTTACTTGCTTAAATGTTCTGTATAACCCAAACTCTTCCTCTCGACGCCTTGAGGTAGTGACAAAAGCCACCAATGACGACGGCGAAGAGAGAGAGAGAGGGCGGCGGCGTTGAAATCAAATACACAACAGGTTCAAATCATCTAGTTTTACCACAAATCCAAATCGAGATCGATTGCAACAGAGTGATTCGAGGTTTTAAACCTACCTATGTGTTGAATTTGGGGATTAAAACGAGAAGGTTTCGGAGTTTTTAAGAATTCTAGAGTTTTGATGCAAATCTCACTGGAAGAAAATAATGAAGAAGGAAGAGGAAGAAGGAGACGAGGAAGGTATTTATATGAAATCGCAGTGACTACTCGTATTCCCAATTTTTCTCAGCCCGTTCAGATCGGAAGTTAAGCCCATTAAAGCCCTATGGCTTGTTGATCCATGGGGGAGTTGATTCGATGTATCTACTCGGATGTGCCACTGAAGGATACCCGTACGGATCGGAATCCGAACCGAAGGAAATTATTTGATGACTCTGGTTCAAAGGATGTCCCATAAATTTCTTTGAAGCCCACTTTATCTCAGATAAGAGTGTACTTCGACGGGGCAAAATGTTAGCCTACTTTGTGAACTAGGCTACACAAAGAGCAAATAGTGAGAAGGACACCAATCGGATCAGATCGGAGAAAGATAGTGCAGGAGGTAAGTAAAGATCAAGAGTGCAGACACTTCCTCAGATCGGATCGGAGAGATACAACAGTAGCCTTATTACATCGGATCATATCGGCCATACGTCAGCAATGCCAAAGGATAGCAAGTGGCTTCAGCGGATCGGTTCGGAGGAACACTCCAGCGGCAACAGAAGAAAGCAAGCAAGCCCAACGGTTTGGATCGGATGAGTACGTCAGCAGCATGAAGGGGCAGCAAGCAGGATAAACCGAATCGGATCGGACGCTCCGATCCGATCCCCTTTTCTCCTTCGAATTCGTAGTCGTTACTGTGCATATCCCCTAAAGACGCGGACAAGATCTGACCATTTCTTCAGCGATCTCCTACTCAATCAATGCGCTGTAGCTATCTTAGAGCCTCCGAACCCGACTATCCAAGGATGAAAGCCACGCAATTCCGAACCGGAGCCACTTCGAGGAGACTTTTCACCTATAAATAAACCACCTAGAGGCATTTGAAAGGATCTTTTGAAAAATTCTCAGTCCATACTTCCTCCATAGCCGAATTCTACAATCATATTCAGATCGAAATCATCTCTTAAAGCCCATTATTGAAAGATTTGAGTGAGTTTATGAATTTTAATTGTGAGGTTGAGTGAGAATTCTTGCTGTATTCATAATCAAATCATCAAATCAAAGAAAACAAAGTGGACGTAGACTCGTTAACGCCGAACCACTATAAATTGCGTGTTCTTTATTGCTTTTTGATTCTATTTTGTTGAATTCATATCTAATTTGGGTGTAAGAGCCAATTTTTGGTCTAACAAAAAGTATGATCTCAGATGATCTGTATTCCTTGTTCTAGGTACTAGATCTCCATTCGGTATGAGTTCTTGATGAACGAACAGGGTTTTTTCCCAGTTTAGGCCAAAATGGGTCGTCCATTGGATTCTTATTATTTGTCGTTACCTTCCGCAAGACCAAGTCTCCCTTTCCAAAAGTTCATGTTCTTTCTCTGGAGTTGTAGTACTTAGTGATTTTTCTTTGATATTCTAGTGTTCTAATAGTTGCTTCATCTCGTAATTCTTGAATTAAGTCTAAGGAGTCCTTTTTCAACTCTTGACTTGGATCAAATGCATAATCTATTCTTCTATGTGAAGGGAATCTCAAATTCGAGTGGAAGCACAACCTTACATTTGTATGTTATAGAATATGGAGTGTTCCATGTCATTGTTCTAGCGGAGGTTCTATATGTCCCAAAATACCAACGGTGACTCACTTGCCTAATTTCCCTTAGCTTGATTTAAACACTTCTCTAAGATTACCTTTACGGTTTCACTTGCAGCCTCGACGACACCATTTACCATTGAATGTGATACGAAAGAGAAACTCTTTATAATTCCGTTTTCATTACAAAATCATGTGAATTTTTTTACTTTCAAATTGTATTCTACAGTCTGGTACGACTTTATAGGGGATTCTAAATCCGGCGAAGATATTCTTTATCATGAATCTTAGCACCTGTTCAGATCTGATGTTCAGGACTGGTTTCATTTCTACCCATTTGGTAAAATAGTCAGCTGCCTTCACTGTATACTTAGCTCCTTCTTAGATATAGGTTGGGGTTCAATTAACTTTATTGTTCAATGATCAAAAAGGCTATGGACATGATATAGTGGTTAAGTCACTTAGAGGTAATCGAGGTACCCTAGAGTATCCTTGGCATTTCTCATATTCCTTATCATACTTGATTGATTGATTAACCATTTGCGGCCGATAGGAACCTTGTCGTACAACCCTTTCTTCCAACTTGATTTTATTAGAACAACTCCCATAGAAATCCTAATGTGTTTCAGTTAATAGTCTGAGTCCATTCTTAAGGCTTACACATCTTGGGTAGGGGGCAATACCCTTTCTAACATAGTAGTTTTATCTATGATAACAAATGAGGTGGCTTGATGCTTAATATTCTTTGCATCTTGTCTATTGGTAAGAAATATTCTATTTATAAGGTAATCTGCTATGAGAGTTGTTCAATAACTCGATTATCTGATTGTTCATCAAAGTAGTTTTGTTGGGTCATCCAACCAGCTATTCACTCAACCAGATAATTTTGCTCTCATTTTTCGAGTTGCTAATGTCTAGTCTCATTCCTAACCCACATGATATGCAAACAAATGATGATATGCAAATGAATGATTACTCCCTCAGAGAGTGACACTAATCCCTTTATACGGGAAAATGCACTTATTATTATTAGCCCCACTTAGGGGTACTCCATTTATTGGAGGTGTAAATATTATCATTAGTATTAGCTCCACTTAGGGAGATATGTAAATATGTATCCACTCTTCTTGGGAGCATTACTTAAGTTACCTTTTCTCCGTATTTGGCCCTCACTTGTAATGTCACTTAACTTCATACTAATATCTATTCAATTGTAAGCAAAAAGACAAAGCTAGGCGACTAATGAAAGTAATCATATGGGATAGGAAACTTATTGTTGGAATTCGAATCCCATGCTGCAGTGTCTTTGACCACTTTTCCACTGGTCATTCTCCAATCTTCCTAAATAAGCCTTCTTTATTTTTGGCTAGGTTTATCTTTATCAAGTCACAACACTGACCGGTTTTGCTTCCTTTTGTCTTTTGATAGGAACATTAACCTTTTCCTCTGCTGGATTTGGGATGCATAGGCATAGAAGTTGTCCCTGTTGCTAGGGAATTTGTCTTTAGATCAAGAGGTTGTTGAATCATCCCATGTTTGTCTTTGATCAACTCCTCTAGTTGTCCTTCCTGGATCAACCCTTGAATTATTCTTTCGAGTACTTTGCAATTGTCATTTCTGTGCCCATTTTCTTATGATACTCGTAGTACTTTCCTCCCTTGAATGGTTCTGGACAATTTTTAGCTTTAAAAGAAACCGGGAAGTTGATTCTCTCTTTCATCACATCATGTATGTAAGAGATGGGTTTACGCATGGACACAACATTAGTGTTAGAATTTTTCCACTTTGGTCACTTCCAACTTTCTCATCTTGAGATCTTCGACTAGAGTTGGATTTTGAAGAGTCGTCTGCAAAGGAGTTGGAGCCAATCTCTTTTGCCCTCTGACCTTGCTTCAAGCCTTTCTTTGTGCCGAGTATTTCTTCCATACGAGCGAATTTTCCAGTTCTAGAATAAAAATCATTTAATCTTTCATATTCCTCAAGGACAAACTCCTTCCAAAAGTGGGATGGTATAAATAATATTGATTGCACGACCATTAGCTTCTCTCTATTTGTCACCTCTTTCACTCGGAGCATCTTGGTATGAAATCTCTCTAGATGGTGGTCAAGTGATTGTTTTTGTCTTTGTTTGATACTGGCTAAGTCATAAATGCTTATTGATGAATCTTTTTACATATGAAATTGTGCGTGGATAATTTGTTTCCAAGTTGTGATGACCAAGCCATAATAATGTATGCACCATTTGCTAGCTTCTTTACGAAGAGTTGTTAGGAATATTTTACATCGAAGTGCTTCAGAGGCGTTATACAAATCCATGTAACTTTCAAAAGATAGAGAGGTGTTATTCAAGATCTATAGCCCCATCGTATATGAGCTATGGTATTTCCATACCAGTTGGAACTTTAGCCACCACTATCTTCTTGGAAAAAGAGATTCCTTGTAACTTCTTGTCTTCTGGCAACATTAGGTTCTCATTTCCTTCGGAACTAACCACCTCATTTAATGCTTAATTATTTCTTTGCAAAACCAAATTGTCCTGAAGGTTTAGTGGGGATCTAACTTGGCCATTAAACCCTCGAGGTGCCATCATCTTTGATTTCACTCTATAGGGTTTTACCACAGAGGACCTTTGAGCCAAATTTACTTCAATTTATTATTTTCTTCTTTCACTAAGATTGAAGGCCCTCCAATTTCTAATTTTGTTGAGTTGAATTTTGGAAGCAACCTATTTTCTAAAGCAAGCAACGCATTGAAATTTCGTCCATAATTCTCTCTTGGTCTAACCATCTTTAATGGATCTTGAGAGTATCTCATTATGTCAGGATAAGAAATAAGGATGTAGGTTCAAGGTTAAAAAGTATTTCACATAGCTCTTAGATCAATGATATCTGATGTAGTCGTTTGAGATTCGAAAGATCCTTATCGAGACCCTTTACCATGATTTTACCTCTTCAATGTTAAACCAATAGGTTGGAACAACTAGGGATGTGGTAGGTTATCCAAAGGATCGGAGGTTCAAACCCTCCTTCTAGCTCGAAAATGTTAATGTTATTTTTGCCAACAACGAAATATAAGGTTATGGTCATGGAACTATGGTAAACTAGTCCTTTTAAGCTTGACTGAATTGACCGCTCCTTAGGTATCAAGATATTTAGTCCGAAGATTAGTTACTCTTCCTTCAAGAGGTGAGTATCATGCTTACAAAACTTAAGGGCTAACAGTTACCTTGAGATGGGGATACAACAATCGTCACTAATGGGAACTAGAATATGCGTTAAAGGTAATTAGGTATTTGCTGGAAAGGTTAGGTTGAGGAGAGCTGACATGCCTAAGCATAACAACATATAACATAATATGAGGAATAGTAAAGAACACAAAAATTTTTAGTGGTTTGGTTCCAATCGAACCTACATTGACTTTAAGGCTTTGATGATTTTATTCATGGAGGAGGCTACATAAGAAATCCCCAATTTGATTTCCAAATTAAGGTTTAGGCTCTTAGAATAGAGTACAAGGTTTTGGAATGAGGAAAAGTCCTTCCAAATGTGACCCCTGTGTCTTATTTATAGGCAATTTTGGACTCCTTCGGTAGCATTCAGGTAGAAAACCAAGTTCCCCTCAATCCCTTGATATCGGCTCTCCTTGGTGGTTCTTGGCTTCGACACCACTAGTTTCGGTCCGGTCTTCTTTGTTGTTGTGGTATCGGTATGAAACCACTTTCATCCCTCGTTCTAGGTGCCAAAGTTATAAAATTTTTGGTGTTGTCACTACATAAATGCTTCGGTGCTAGAACTTTATAGAGGATCTGGTGTTGTCTTAGTTGTTTCCTTCTCTTCGTACTTGGCTTTATCTTCAACAGTGCTGGCTATTAGTGCTTTGCTCTGCCTTTGTTTCCTGTTCCAATGGGATGTTGGCCTTATGTACCGGTATCCACATTTAATTTATTATTATAGATAGCTCTCCTTTTCCCCCATCATATAAGCTTCCAGTTCTTCACTTCCTTCGTGAATCTGGTTTCGGTATCGTGCCTTCACCTTATAATCTTATGTCGGCTCATTTGCTTTCTTTACTTAGCATTTAGTATTGCCTCCCATGATATTAGTTCTCTGCATCTGTTTCCATCCTTATTGCTTTCTCTTGGGTTATCAAATTCAAATTTCCACCTTTGAATCTTCTGTTTCGTACCTCTTGCCTTATTCCTCTGGTATCAATCTTCATATCTGATGCTTTTCATTGTTTTCTTTTGGTGTCGGCTTTTTGAGTGTCATCTTTATAAACCTACCTCCTTGTCTTGGTGTCGACACTAAGCTAATTGCCCATTGCACATTGGTGCCGACACTATGCTTTTGTTCCTGTCTTTCTTGCTATTTGGGTATCGTTGTTATTTTCCCCATCTTGCTATTGGTGCCAGCTTTACTGCGTCCTCTTTAATACTTTACTATCGATGCTAGTTTGGCTCCTCCTAAACCTTTTTGCTACAGGTATCGGCTTTGACACTTCCTAGGCTCTTATTTTGGTGTTGATCTCATTGGCCTTTTCTTCATATCATTCGGTATCAGTATTGGTTGATTTGGCTTCCTCTTGAGCCCTTGCTTTCGGTGTTGATTTGGTTGTCCCTACTGCCTTTCCTTTTTAGTTCTGGTTTTATTTCCTTGAGCCTAACATCTTTAGTGTTGTCTTCCAGTTTTAACGCTTCCCCTTCTTTCCATTAGGTCAAAATAAATTTAGTGTTAACAAAAATACTACTTAAACAACATCATTTAGATTATCTTTTTATTGCGTGATTTTATTTTATTTATGGTGCGCAAACATCATTTAGATTCTCTTTTTATTGCATGATTTTATTCTGTTTATGGCGCGCATTGTTAATCAAGAAATATTGCAATTTGACATTAATTGTTTTCCATTTCTAACACACATCAAATTCTAATTTCAAACATGGTTATCACTAGAAGTTTATTTTTATTAAATGGTTAAACCTATTAGTACGTTAAGAACCATTTATTATTTTAAATTTAGATGCACATTGTTTGTACAATTAATCTGCATACCATTTATTCCATTCTTTCTTCTGTTTCTTTTCGTTTAATTATATATATGTATAGTTGTGCATTTAGTTTACATAGTGGCAACTTTTTATTTATTGTCCAATTTATAGCATGCGTTCATTCCCAAATTTAAAACGCATACTCTTCCAGGATTATTTTGACAATTTTGTTAATCTTTATTATTTAAAAATGTAGGGTGTTGCATTAATGATATACATTTGGGAGATGCATATGCTTTTTGTAATGAAGTGCAGACAGAATATCCCTCCAAGATTATAAACAAGATAGATTTGTATGTGATTTGGTATAATGAATCCAATCCTTTCAGGATTATAATGGGCATCAGTGAGAATTAGAGAGAAATATAGGTGTTGGAATATTCATAAAATGAAAGTAGTTGTAATCAGGGCCGGTCCTATGTCAGTTTAGGCCCGAGACAAAATTCTTAATTGGGTCTCTAACAATCACAGTAAAAAATTATGTTCAAAATTAAAAGAAGCATAATTGTTATCGAGAAATTGCTTTATTTATTGCCACCACCTTTTCATAAGTCCCAAATGCCTTCAACATGATGTATTTAAATGTATGTGCTGATTTTAGACCAAAATAGTCTAAAATAATTTTGTGCTTTCTGGTTTGCTTAAACGTTGCTTTGATATTAGATATTTTTATTTTCAGCAGACAACATTTAACAAGCTTTATTTTTAAAGGCATCTGCACCATTGTTTTAAAAAACCCGCATCGAGGCTCGCCTCAAGGAAATAAGAGATAAAACGCCTTGAGACTTATTCTAAAAGTCTTTTTTACCTCTAAAGCTTATGCCTCAATAACTTGAAGCATACAAAGCGCGTAAAGCTTACGCCTCGCACGCCTCAAACAGCTGAGGCATATGACTTAAAAACCTTTTAATCTTTAGTTGCAGATATTGACACAAATAAATGTCATTGAACTTTAATTATTTAATAGAAATAAAAAAAGACAAAATTTAAGAAAATAAAAATTAGCATTTTTTACTTTTCAATTTCAATATCGGCACAATCAAGTAAAATTGTTTATGAAATAATGATCATGAGCAATATAATGAATTTTGTTATTGTTGTTTAAAGAATGTTTTTCAATAAACTTAGTTAAATCTCGAAATAAATTTTGCAAATCGATTTAAGTTGATGGAACATATCAAAATTGTAGTTTGATGTAATCTTCAAATAGTTTTAAGAAATCAAAATTTGAATCTTTTGCACGAGGAGGAAGATATCATTTGATCTTTTGCATTTTATATTAAATGTGCAAGAATGATTGTATTTTGTTTGAATTGCTTTGAATGCTTTATGGGTTTTACTTAGTATTTGATGCTTAATGTTATTCCATATTAAAAATTAAGTTATGTGTTGCGCTTTTTTTTACCTGAAAGGCTTACGCCTCAACGTTTCGAGGCTTACGCGATCTGTAGTAGTAAAAAAGGTGGACAAATCCAGAATTCATTATATTAAACTTATCATCCTTGATTTCTAATTTTGACAGAATTTAAGGATTTAACCCCTTATTATCAACCACTGATTACTAATTAAAATGCAAAATCATGTATCAAAATCAAAATATTTAATCAAGCATAAAGCATAAAGATAACATTACATACCTTCTTGCAGTTCTAAATTGACATTGAAGTGAGATTTGAGTCATCGTTGATATTAAGCAAGGACTTTTCAATATCAAACCTTGTTTTTTCATAAAAACATTAGAGTAAATATGAAAACGAAGACAGAAAACAAAACAACTTGCTTTGAAATTGAAACGTTTATGTATATAATGCCTACATGCAGTCATTCAAACAATGCTATGGAAATGGTGTATAAAAGCTACATGCAATATTAAAGTTGCACTGTGTATTCCCGAATAAGCTTTGATAGTTCATTTTTTATGTACTTTTCCCTAAACTAACGATAATTGTAATTAACATTATATAATAATACATACCAGAGTCCCTTCGGAAAAATGGGTTATGGGCTGTCGCGCCCAGGTTGCCTAGCCTAATTGCCGACTTTGGTTGTAGTACAAAAGGAATGAATAATAACCATAGCGGTTGTTGGCCTTACGTGAAAGAGGTTGCAGCATTAGAAGTATCCACCATTTGCATTATAGCGTCTATTGTGTATCCTTTGGGAATGAAAGTAGAACTCTCAACCAAAATTTTAAAAGTAGATTGGCGTTGGTCATGAATAAGGACCTAACTTAAGGAATGACCTCAAAAAATAATAGGAACCTGCCAACCTCTAAAGCCATTATATCTTGATCCTTTGGAAGATCAAACTTCAACTCCTCTTAGTTAATCTTAACCCTTCAGAATGCTCTCATCCCTACTTCAAAGTTTCTTATTAGTCCATAACCTATGCTTGGGGATATCCCTCATTCAACCATCTTAAAATCATAAATTATATAATGTTCACATAGAATTGTACGATGATGTGATCAATATTATACTATTTGATTTTATATTTAGCTACCTTAATCTCCTTAAAAGATGTCCTGCTCGGGCCTGGGGATTTTCCTTTAATTGTCGACTATCTAATAACTTCTTGTAATAATGCTAAGCTCAAGTGAAAGCGTAGACTTTCTCTTTCTTCTCAGCCTTAGGTGTTTCTTTCTTTTAATCTGTTTATTTCTAAGGCTGGCTCATCCATAGTTTTCTAAAGCTTTTCATTTGCCAAGATAAGAATGTGAAATTCATGATGTGCAACCTCAATTTTTCTTTATTGGATCTTGCTTGTTTTGTAAAGAACTTAGTCTTTTCACCATTTTTTTCTCGATTTCAACTAGCAAGGCCTTAAGCCCTTTAACTTTTTTTTTACCAAGTGATAATGCACTTACTATTATCTTGCTCGATGTACTCCATTCCTTGGATAGCTACCTTTCTATTATAAGATACTTTGAAAATGGCCTCAGCTACCCTCTTCCTCTCTTAATATTGATCGTAAGCATCACTCACATAAGCTAGGACATTTGGCCCAGTGTGCTAAAGAATATCTTTCAAGTAAGGGATGAATATGACCTCATCAAAACATACTTTTGGAAAGGCACTTTCATGGTGGCCAAATGTTAGTTAAAATTAACTTCGATCGTTATGCTTTAACAGTGAAAGGAAGCTACTCTTTCCTATGCCTTCTGTTGGGACTATTAAAAAGATGCAAGTCCAGATGGCTACTAAGATTGCCATGGCATATAAGTTATGTTGGAGGTTGAATTTAATAGTTGGAACTTGAAAACAAGGGTTAGGGTTAAGTCTCGTCAAAAACCTATCCATACTCTATAGTTCCAGAGAACGAGATGATCTACGGGGACGATATGATGTGTTGAGCTTCTTAGTCTTGCCTTCCTGCCTCTTAAGCTCATTAAAGAGATGACGGTGATTCATGGAATCTAAAAACAAAACGAAGGTAAGTTAATGATATTCAGATGGAAAGATAGAATGTGTATTGCAAACATATAGAGCTATGTAGTGTTGATGTGTCCTAGTGGTCCTCCAAGGACCGTGGACCTGAAGTGCTTATAGATGTTATTTCCCCCACACCAGTTGTAGGAGCACCAGTTGCCAAGCAAACTAGAGAACTAATGCTAATAATCTAATGTTGCAAAATAAAAGAAGTTGTCTTAATTTTTTATGCTCCCACATGATCCATGTATCTCTTAATGGAAGAACTGGTGTCTCTTCTACTATGGAATCTAATGGTAGCTACGACAGTGTTAGAGATAAAAATTACTTAATTTTAGCCTTTAAGGAATTTGTGGCGAATGACCATTGTTACTCTTGTCACTAGAAGACTCTTAACCAAGATCTATATCCATATTACCATCATCATAATTATCTTTCTCTCCGCCAATGTCTCTTACTTCTTGTCCCACTTTGAGATCAACAACTGGATCTTATATAGGGGCACTTCTCGGTTTTATCTAGCTTGAACTTCAAATCCACTTCATGTAGATGCTCAACAAACTCATGGTCGTGGGCGCATGGCCTAGACTACAACCTTCTTTAAAAAGATTATGTGCATGCATATTCTCATCAGTGACAAGGAGGCGTATATCTCTTGCACTAAATGGCGTACTCTTAAGGGCCACACAAGAATGCTAGCGAAGGCTATGTTGTTGATTCTCTTCAAATCATTTGCAGATACTTGAAATAATGAAACTAAAAGTTGGGATCAAGTTATTTAGTTAGTGCAAAAGGTGAAAATAAAAATTATATATTGGTACCCACTTTTCTGAAAAGTCAAACATAAAGCGCATGAAAAAGAATTCATCTTTAAGATAACTCACCTTGTTTCAAAACCCAACAACTATATAATAGCCTTTGGAATTTACCAAATAAATGAGTGAAGGAGTCCTCATTGGATGCTTAAAGAAAAGAGAGAACGGATCACTTTTGTAGAGGGAACCTTGTTCAACTAGCGAACTAAGATCACATACCTACATAAAGACGCATAATTGTTAAGGTGTAATTTGATTGGGGAAAGCTCCATATATTAAAAAATGACCTGAATAAAGCGGTTGTAAGCATGTTCCTATTGCAGCATCGATGGACCAACAAACCTCAATTGGGATTTTGTGCCTTTTACACCTCACCTACCTTTGAAGTTATAGAATCTAATGCATCTATCAGATTAACAACATCACCAATATCGATATCTAAGTAGACCCCCATAAAGGACTCTTCAATAAACATAAAAGGAACTACCCTTAAAGGATTCCCTTTTTGAAGCAGTTGAATTTTGAGAGGAATGATAAAATGAGAATTGTCTTTTGAATTTCAGAAAGAAAGTTTACAAATTGTATTTGCATTACATAACAAAAATGAGCTGTACACGTTTCTTTATATACAAACATACAGTAACGTTGAAAAGGAAAAATAGGCCAAGCCCATGAGAAAGAAAAAAGGCCTTAGCCTATCGGGGAAGTTATTATGAACAGATAATGAACGATACCCATTCATTTCTAACTCCCCCCCAACCAAACCCTAACTAGGTTTCCAGAGAAAAGAATGGCGGCTCGAAATTCTAATTGATGGCTGAATCGACTTGTCAGGCCTTCAAAACAGATGTTTTTGATAATTACTTAAGTTTATTACAAGCTTAAGTATGCATCAATCTCATTGAGAGAGGTTAAACTGGTGTCTGAAAAGATTTGGTCTGAATCTGCTCAAACCCTAGCTGAACAAGTCGGAGCTGACATCAATTGGAAAGTTCACAACTTCAATCAGGTATATAAACAATTCTGTTGGATCTGTTGTGCGGATCTGCAGATTCGACATTCAGTTCTTCCTTTAATCCGACGAAACTCTGTCTGGAAAGAGGTTTGGTAAGAATATCTGCCTTTTGGTGCTGAGATGGTATATACCCTACACTCAATTTTCCTTTCATAACATGTTCACGAATAAAATATTGATCGAGTTCTATATGCTTCGTTTTTGAGTGCAAAACTGGATTAGAAGTTAAGGATATCGCACTAACATTATCACACCAAATCACAGCCTTCTTTTCTGATTTAATTCTGAGTTCACTTAGTAATGACTCAATCCATAAGACTTCTGCTGCAGTATTAGCTACACATCTAAATTCTGCTTCAGTACTTGATCTTGAAACTGTACTCTGTTTCTTAGCACTCCATGAAACTGGATTTTTTCCTAGATAGATACAATATCCAGATGTTGATTTTCTGTCATCAACATCTGTTGCCCAATCAGCATCAGCATATGCGTTGATGTTTAAGGACTTGCTTGCTTTAAACACAAGACCATGATCTAGAGTACCTTTTAGATACCTAAGAATTCTTTTAACAGCATTCCAATGTGTATCTAATGGGTTTTGCATGTACTGACTTGCCTTGTTAACACAATAGGATATATCTGGTCTTGTTATTGTAGCATACTGTAGAGCTCCAATTATGCTTCTATAAAAAGTTGCATCATGAAAAGCTTCACCCTTATGTTTGGAGAGTTGGCTGTTCACAATCATTGGTGTTGGCACAGGATTGGCTTTATCCATTTTTGCTTTATGAAGAATCTCTAATATATATTTTCTCTGACTAAGATGTATTTCTGATCCTGATGTTTTAACAACCTCTATTCCCAAAAAATAGCTTATTTCTCCCAAGTCTTTAATTGAAAATTCTGTATTCAGTCTTCTTGTAATGTTTTCAATTTCAGACTTGCTACTTCCTGTAATTACAAAATCATCAACATAAATCAGTATATAGGTTATTTCAGTTTCAGAAAATTTTGTAAAGACAGAGTTATCAGATTTTGTGGATTTGTAGCCACAATTGACAAGTGTTGACTTTAATTTGTCAAACCAAACCCTAGGAGCCTGCTTCAATCCGTAGATTGCCTTGTTGAGCTTGCACACCCATTCAGACCTGTTGCCTTGAATAAAACCCTCTGGCTGTTGCATAAACACTTCTTCCTGCAATTCACCATTAAGGAAAGCATTATTAACATCTAACTGTCTGATGCTCCAATTTCTACTTAAGGCTATTGTTAAAATTATTCTAATGGATGAAGGCTTCACAACAGGTGAAAAAGTTTCTAAAAAATCAAAACCCAGCTGTTGTGAATAACCCTTAGCCACTAATCTAGCCTTGTATTTAGAAATTGAACCATCAGAGTTTTTCTTTAATTTTTACACCCATCTGCAACCAATTATATTTTTATTTTCTGGTTTTTTAACCAGTGACCAGGTTCCTTTATTAAGTAAAGCATCATACTCTTCTTTCATAGCTTGTTTCCAGTTCTCACACTTTGATGCTTCATTGAAAGAACCTGGTTCATCATGTAAGACAGCAATATTAATATGCTTTGGTTTAAAAATACCACATTTTGCACGAGTTAGCATAGGATGCATGTTAATATTGTCTCTGACATCATTGTCTTGGTTATTGTTTCCAGGTTGCTCACTGACAGGTGGTGAACAGCTGATTGGTGACTGATCACCTCTCTCATTAGATGCCTGAACAGATGCGCTTTGATTGTCCATGTTTTCTTCAAACACATTCTCTAGTCCTGGCCTTCTTGAAGGCATTGTGTGCTGAGAGTCTGTAGTAGCATCTTTCATCTTTCTTTGTGGTGGCACTATTACTTGAATCTCTTCAGGTAATTCAGATATAACAATTCTAGGTTCAACAACTTTTTCAGTTGCCTTTGTTTTTTCAGTACAGAAAGGATATATCTGTTCATTGAATTTTACATGTCTAGAAATATATATCCTACCAGATTTATCTAGACACTTATAACCTTTCTGTTTGGTACAGTATCCTAGAAAAGTACAAGGAGTGGATCTAAAATCCAATTTATGTGTGTTGTAGGATCTTAAGCATGGATAACACTCACACCCAAACACTTTCAAATGACTATAATCTGGTCTGATTTTATAAAGAATTTCTTATGGACATTTAAAATTTAAAACTTTTGTGGGTAACAAATTTATTAAATGCACAGCTGTATCAAAAGCTTCAGGCCAATATTTTAGAGGCATTGAAGCTTGAGCAAGTAATGTTAGACCAGTTTCAATAATATGTCTGTGTTTTCTTTCAATTAACCCATTCTGTTCTGAAGTGTATGGACATGTGGTTCTATGATTGATACCCTTTTTCTCAAAAAATGTTTTCAATGGTAAAAATTCTCTACCACTATCTGTTTGAAAAGTTTTTACTTTATGCGCAATCATATTTTCAACCTTATTTATAAACTGAATAATCACATTACCAACATCAGATTTTGATTTCAACATGTATATCCAGGTAAACCTAGAATAAGCATCAATGAAAGAAATATAATATTTATAGCCATAAACATAACATGTAGATGCTGGACCCCATAGATCAGTAGCAACTAATTCAAGAGGATTAGAATAATTTGTTTGAGAATCTGGAAATGCAAGTTTGTGAGATTTTCCTAATTGACAAGAAGAACAAATGTATGAATCTGAAATAAAATTGGTATTCATCATCATTTCATTCATAATTTGTTTTACAATTTTAATAATGGGATGACCTAACTTACAATGCCATAGGTCAAATTTTTTACTACACTCAGAATCATTAACATGAGTCATCAAGCATTCTTTACTATTATACTTAGGATTCTTGTGACTGGTTATATTAAATCTGTATAACCCCTTATACTCCTTACCCTGCAAAATGATTTCTTTAGTTAGTGTATCTTTGACAATACAAGAATTTGGATAAAATTCAAAATAAACTTTGTTATCCTTTGCAAATTGGGAAACACTCATCAAATTCTTTTTAATAGAAGGAACCCTTAACAAATTTTTTAATATAAGTTCTTTGGGTCCATTTAAACTTGCATTTCCAGTATGTGTAATATATGCAATCTTACCATTGCCAACTAAAAGATTTTGCGTACCTTTGTAATCTTTATTTCCCAGATTAAGATTGCTCAGATTACTAGTAACATGATTAGTGGCTCCTGAATCTGGATACCAGCAGTCATCATTTGCTTCATCTGTCAAAGTTGAGTCTGCATTGTTACCTTCAGCCTGACTTTTACCACCATCTTTTTGTACATTCACCATATTAATGTTTGCACTATTACTAGATTGACCTGGATTAATGCTTGAATTATATCTGAAATAGCACTTATTTGCTGTATGACCAAAATTTTCACAAATTTGACATTTAGGTTTTGAATTATTATTCCTGCCTCTGCCTCTGCCTCGATTTGACTGACCACCCCTCTGAACATTAGGTTGATTTCTTTGCATATTTGCCTGAGTTTTACCTCTTCCATAGGTAGTGTAATTGATAGAAAGGTCTGAATTCACATTCTTTTTGTGATCAATTCTTCCCTCATGTGCCAGCAAGGTTGAGTATACATATTGTAGAGTGGGTGTAGGTTCCATGGACAAGATTATTGCAGACACAGCCTCGTAATCATCATCTAATCCACTTATTATAGATAACACTTGTTCAGACTCTGGGATTTTCTGCCCTGCAGAATTCAATTGATCACAAATGTTCTTTACTTTTAACAAGTACTCATTCATACTTGCTTCTCCTTTTCTAACACTATGGAGTTGTCTTTTATAATGCATGATACGAGCTGAGGACTGAGCAGAGAAATTCCTCTCAATAGTTGTCCAAATTTCATTGGCAGTCTTTACACCAATTAACTGGGGTAATATAGTTGCTCCAATGGATGACATCATCCATGCACAGATAAGACTATCTTGTCTTTGATGAGCCAAGTATTCTGTATTTTGAACAAGTTTATCTTCATTATCACGAATATACTTTGGTGGAACCATTTTTGTTCCATGTATGTAGTCTTCAAGACCATATCCTCTAACAGCAGTTTCTACTTGTAATTTCCATAACAGGTAGTTAGATTCATCAAGTTGTATCGAGATCAGCTGACTTTGCGGTTTGATGATAGATTTCATCAAATCTTGGATGGGATCTGGTGGTTGATTCTGACCAGTTGAAACTCTGGCACTGGATGCATTGGCACTGGATGCATTGGCACTGGCTGAATCTTCAGGACCAGCCACAACAGAAAACAGAAGGATAAACCGACCCAAACACAGGTAAAAGTTTTCTGAATTGAGAAAGCCTTTGAATTGTGGAGATAAGAAACTTTATTGATTGATTCTTGATTGCTACCTTAAAAGGTTTGAATGATGAAATTTTATATGCGATGCTTGATGAAACAATACTGACAAACCTTTCTGGACAGCTCACTTATCAATTAATCTTGATTCTTTATCTTCTTGATCGGCTTTCTTGAAAAAATTCAGATGCTTTCACCAAAAAAGCTCCAGTAACAGAACTGATGCAGCCTGAAATGACACAGGGCGAGGCACAGTTCTGATGTTGTGGCTAACAACTCTCAGATGACAAGGTAATCCTTTGATGAGAGGGTCCAAAGGATGAAACTTAACTGATGGACAACAATCTCTGTAAATCTGAGATTATATTTGCATAGGATCGAGCAAAGATTACTGTTAAGCACAAATTCTTGCTCTGATACCAAGTTGAATTTTGAGAGGAATGATAAAATGAGAATTGTCTTTTGAATTTCAGAAAGAATGTTTACAAATTGTATTTGCATTACATAACAAAAATGAGCTGTACACGTTTCTTTATATACAAACATACAGTAACGTTGAAAAGGAAAAATGGGCCAAGCCCATGAGAAAGAAAAAAGGCCTTAGCCTATCGGGGAAGTTATTATGAACAGATAATGAACGATACCCATTCATTTCTAACTGAAGCCAAGAGGGTGTTGAAGTGGATATTGTGAGTACGTGGAATACAGATCTTAAGGCTAAACTAACACAAAAGGGGGTAAGTAGTATTTTCTTAATTATATGAATCTTTTTGGACTATTAACAAAATTATACTTAAATTGATGCAATTAACAACCAAAGAAACAATCAAAAAATCAAGACGCAAATAAAATTAAACGTACAAAAGTAAACAAAAAGAATGCACCACAATTTTTATACTAGTTCGTAGTTACCCTACAACCAGTTCTGCACAAAACTATATGGATTTCTTTTCAATATAATATTGATACACAATCCCCATTTCAAGGCAACAAGGTACAACCTCTGGAATTTCCGATCTTTGGGTACGTAGAGTCACTAAGATTTCCTGGTTTAGTAAGCACCCAATGGATATTAGGACTAAGCCACATGCATTTGATTTATAGACTACAATAATGCCTTTCTCAACGGTGATTTTTTGATTCGACAGAGTTGATACTCATATTTTTATTTTATTTTTTGGGAACAACTGATCTTATAACTCTGAATTGCACTTTGATCTAGAGAGATTGATGCGAGGATGGTATAGAACTAAATCAAAGATAAATAAAATTGATTTTAGTTGAATTAGGTAAATTTTGGTTAAGAATTTCTTTAGAAAATGTAAGAGAAGATAAAGAGGAGTGACAATGTAAGAAAAGTAGCTGCAAAATTCGTTAAAAGTGGCTGAGTACAACATATATCTAGCTAAATATTAATATTTATACCTTATTTTATTTCCTAACATTGTTGTCATCAAAATCATTATTTATACTAACAAATATCGTTATTGGTACTATTGAAGAGCTGAATTTTATGTCAAATTAAAAATATTTTGATTTCCATGGACTTGTCGCCATCATAGAAAGACATGGCTAAAGTGTCTAATCCATAATTATTTAAAAAAAATCATAAATCAGTGAGATCATGTAGAATTAAAATTTTAACCTTCATGTTTGAATGGATCATGTGTAACAAATGTGTAAGAACCAATGATTGTCAACGCTATTGATCAGCTGGACCGTACACATCGATTGGGGATGAGGCGATGAGCACTACCAATTTTCAAAGAATTAGAGACACTAAATTAAAGGCTAAAATATACTTTGGCCCTTAATGATAATTTATTAGAGGCACAAATAGTATCAGCCGCTATTTGCATGTTTAAAGAGACAAATACATCTGCCCCTGTGAACAATTAAGGCAACCGAAATCAGTCCTTAGTGCTATTTTCTAAGGCAAAATAAGCCGCCTCTAATCGAAAAATCCACGGTAGAAAATTGGTAACGCAGGTTTATCCGCTTTATCTTCATCACGTAACCATTAATTCCACTTTTTTGTTTTCATTTCGTTCAAATTGATCTAGATTTGCTCACTGCTTCAAATCAAAATTGGGGGAAACCTCTTACCCTTTCAATCCGAAAATTCATCAACATCAAAGGTATGCAATTCATTTGTAGTACCAGTTTAGTTTTCTACTATGTTCAATTTATCCCCAAAACTCAAATTATTAATCTGTTTAAAGTCACAATTAGATTTCATTTGACAAAGAGTAGGAAAGTGGACTATGGTTCTGATTTTTTGATGTGATTAGTTGATTATACAACAATTCTTCATCGTTGTATGTTTTCATTTTCATTGTAAATTTCTAAACAGAGTGCCTCAATGATGATCTCGTTTCCTATAGAAAACACATTTTTTGTTGCTTCTTCCACTTGTGATGTCTGATTTCACTTGTTGTTGGTGGTTTACTTGTTTCTTTCTTAATGTTTGTAAATGTATTTTGATTTATGCACATGAGTTGTATGTATAAAGGTTGGTATTGCAGTTTTGCTTAGTTTTCAAAATGTATACATATGGATTATAATATGTGCACATAAGTTGTATGCATGAATGCTACTTATATTAAAATTTATGTTAATTTACTTTATGAAATTAAGTTTAACACCAATTGTAGCAGCCACCGTGGTTATGCTATAAATTATAGGATATTATATGTGCTTCCATATACTAATGGATAAAAATATAAACGCTAATGTCATTTATTTATTGTTCATATATATATATATATATATATATATATATATATATCATAATCTGAATTACATATATGATCTATCATATGTTTCGTTAGTTTATATATCATGTTTACTTTGATTTATTGGATAATACTTAATTTGAAATCTCCAATGAAATAGCCATAGAAGTTCATATTATTTACATAATAAAAATCAGGATTACTTCAAGATGTAGTAGCTTACAATAATTATCTGTAACGAAAAATGTAAGGAGTTGTCTTTTTGTATAAGCTTACAATATGCAGGTTAATTTTACTTGAAGGGCTTATAACGATCGTATTATGACTTACTTATAATTTTATCCTTTTTTGACATTTACGTGTATTTAAGTGAAATCGAATCATTAGACTGTATTTACTGTGGAAAATCATTAACAAAGAAAATTCACTTACGAGTTCATACTTTAATTTTGAAATTCAATAATAAATAATAAATTATATTACATTAGAATCATAAGCTTTTGCAGTCATTACATAGTTATAATGTATACGTCTTCATATATTTTTTGCTTGTTTGATGTTTTTTTAAACTTTCTACAGCTGAACAGGATCTTGTAAAATGATAGATGAATTATGGCATCTAAATCAAATCAAGGTGGGATGCAGCAAGGGGTAGCCAAAGAGTGAATCCTAACATATCATAAATAATTGAAGAAATGGTGAAAACTTATTCCTTTTTTTTCTTTGGTTATATATAAACTTTTCATTCATTTTTTTATTTTTAGTTGTAGATGTTGTTTGCTTAGATTTTATAGCAAGCCTAAGCTAAATAATCAAAAATGTTGCATTTGTACTCTTTAAGAAAATCAACAGTGCATTGTTGATTTGATCATTGCTACATGTCAAGATAATTAGAAGATCTTGTTATACCACGTGGTATGTGGTATCAAATTCTAATTCCTTTAGAATAAGGATGCTAAAATTAGGTAAAACGAATTAGAAGATAACAAAAATATTAATTTGCCATGGTTTTTACTGAAAAATATATGTGAATAGTAACTTCACCATGCCACCGAGTACATGTCGAATGCATTCTAGTTCTATAGGATATTGATTTTGAAATTTTCTAAAATTATATTAGGAAAACAGAAGAGTATTGCCATTTTTTACAGTATAATTAAGTGTCCATCACAATTTGAATTGATGTAGTTGAAACCAAAGACATGAGTCACCTAAAATTTTCACATTTATCCAAACAAGCAGCAATATATAAATAAAAAGGAACCATCGATCACTGTTTTACGTCAGTGTGAGCTCGTATTAGTAATGAAGAAAAACTCATGATAATGAAGCATATATTATAAGGGCATTGCTACTGATACCAGTAACAAACATATAATAAAAACTCGGGAAACAAATAACAAACATTTTACCAATCTTGTATGTGGTGTAGAGATGCAAGTGACAAGAACAATGATAATATAAAAGTATTTCGTATATAAAAAATTTAAACTTATACATTGTAAATTACATGGAAATCCATCTCAAATTCAATGATGGATAGTTCCGCCATTACAGTCTACGACTATTTTCAGTTTTCTTGTAGTGATGTATAATGCAATGCATTAGGTATAGTGAAAATAAATGAAACTTCTTTAAAGTACGAAATGTTGAGCAACTAAATGAATAATTTATTGCCATTTTCCACCTTATAAACATCAGCACCGAAACTGTTGTCTAAGCCAGCCAATTCTTTCTTCCACAATGTCCTGAGTGTCCTTATAATCCTAAATTTCTATATGTTCTACCAATTAAATAAAATAAAATAAAAATATTTTTCTTAAGTGCATGAAAATAATACGAATTATAGTGTTAAAAGCATATCTTAAAGTCAACTGCAACAATTACAGGATTCAAACTCGCTAACTATGCTTTAGTAGGTAAGATAAATTTTGAAATAATGCGACACTTGTGCATTTTTTTTTTAAAACAAAAAAATCCATTTTAGCTTTGAGTTCACAACGAAAAAGTTGTTGGCCTCTGAAATTCATGATAAACATTAATGATATATAAACATGTGTCTCTAATGCACATCAGGATAAATAAATACAGATTATGTATCACTATCACGTTTCAAGCTCATTAACACTTGAAAAATTATACAGGCCGCCGTTGCTGATATATTTTAGTTGTGAAATAAAGTAGAAAAAGAAAATATATTAAACCAAAATACAAATAGTTGTAACTAGAGATGTCAAATAGTTAGACCGTTACTTTCATAAAAGCAGTTTAATTATAAAATTTCAAACTTTAGGATCTATCACCCTCCCATGTGTTTTAATTATAATTCACTGTTCTAGATATGTTACAAAATAATCTGCTCTTTAGACCATAGCTACAATATGAAAAAGGTATATAACTACTCCAAATATTTTAGGATGCTATTGTAGCATCTACAGAAGCAACAAAAAAGCAGCGGTCATTTTTGCGTTAACAACGGAAATGGGGAGTGATGAAGTAAAAAGACCAATAGAAAGAAAATAAATCCACAACATTCGTTGTCGCCTACCATCCTTTTATATTTTTATGTTTAATTTGCACCTTAAATCCAAATACTATGAATTTTCACTTTCATTTATGTATGATAAGATTCACTATTTATACAGTGGCTTTCGCTAAGTATGATCAATCTTTACAGCACCATCATTATTGGAACAAATATTGAAACATGAATATCGTTAAAAAATTAACAAAGTAGTTTACTTGCATTAAGGGAACATATAATGAAACTAGAATACCGTTAAAAAAATAACAATTTGGATCAAGATAATTTACTTTACAATGAATATTCTTAGTTGTACCAATATGGTTTCACTTTAGTGAATTTCAATCGAATGGCACGAAGAAATGATAATTTTATTTTGGCTTCACAAACGGTTCAAGATTTTTATGTTCTTGATCCTAAATAGCCATGTTGGAGTGTTGTGGTAAAAATGAAGACAAGAGATTTCTATGACGTAACGGATAATTGTGATGGATTAGGCGACTACTATATTAGCGATAATCTTGATGATCCTAATTTGGACGATCAGAAAATGCAAATAAGGACTGATGTTGGTTTATCTGTAAACAAAATATTGCCATTGCTTGATATAGATGATGAAAAAATTGAAGGGGACGACTTTTGTCAAGATGATGATGAGATAGATAGTGCCAGTGAAAGTTAGTATAATAGTTCTAAGTACAACAATGTTAACATGTATAATATATTGCCTAAGTCAAGTTGAATTTTTTGGATTTGCTCGCGGACCAGGCTAGGTGCACTAGGCAGGATTTTACGACTTCGGTCGGTTTCCCTCCTGAACAAATTCAAAAAGTTAAATTTTTTGGATTTTTATTTGAAAGTACGATTAGTTTCTTTTCCTTCTTCGTTTGAATAATTTCGGTTTTAAGTTTTTAATGCGACTAGTCTTTCTCTTTTAATTCTTTGGAGAAAGCATACTCAATTAACGTATGGACCATGTTTTGGCTGTAGAAAAAATAAATAAGCAATTGAGATTCATGCATAAGTATGTGTTTGTTTTTTAGTTCCATTTTGATTTCTTTAGCAACTTTCATTGGAGAAATGGTACACATGAATATAAACTGTCTTAGTTCATGTTAATGTTTGTTATTGCATTATATCCATATTATTTAATCAATAGTATTTACGCATAAGCTTTCATTGGAGTGAAATGAATTTGTAGGCCTTCAACAAAGCAGAAGATTGGAATCACTGGAAAGATCAGTCATTTAGACTTTCCTTTTTAGTTAGTCATGTTTTTCCTTGGATCAAACATTTAATTTGTTTATTACCATTTTGTTGTTTTAATTGAAGGAGTAGTTTGGCTACAAACTTGATCCAGTTGAAGCATATGATTCGGTTCAAAGAAGAAAGGACTGAAACATGAGCTGAGTGGATGCTGCATTGGAACAAGTGATGGTAATTTAATTTATGATTTAAATTTACGTTATACCAAGTGGGATCCATACATAAATTAGATATACCTTACTTCTTTAAATAAAATATATATTTGTTGATACAAAATTAACGGATAAGTATTGGACAATCTATACTTAATGCATATTGAAACTAACTTATACTTTAGTATTTATATATTATCTTCTGGAAACGTAAACATATTATATATTATCTTCTGAAAAACCTAACCACAAAATTACTATTTAGCGAACATATGATATCTAATTTAACTGTACTCTAACTAATACTGGAACGAAACCGTGCATATAGTTGATTCGTTTAAATGTTTTTTTTTTCAAACTGGTATTGAATCTTTATTCCACTAAATTTTAAAATAAGTAGCCTAATAGATTTTATCCTACCTATTTAGTGAACTTAGTTCTCATTAGTCATTATTACTTGTATATTGGAACTTCTCAAGTCTCAACAATATATGTCACATCAACAATTTGGACCTTACCCATTTTCATCATCTGACTAATTTCATGCCCTCCGACTTATCGTCCTTTCTACCCACAAATGCCATATCGGCTCAGAGAGTTTACATCAATGCTCAGTAGGTATGATTTTATGCAAATAGTTGTGCTGCCAAGTAATAATCAGACCAATGATCTTTTGTACGTATAGTTCCAATTTTCACCATTTGAATTCTATAGAAATAAAATACGAGTCAAAATTTTGACAAAGAGAAAATAAGACGAAGTTCAAATATATTTAATAAGTGAATGCTTCTTGCACTGCATACAAGGTTTTTAAATGTTCATGAAATCATTTGGTAATTCTGTCTTCACCTATAACAAATCAACATCGACTTATATACATTAGATAACTGAATATATTCTTTAAAACTTTGGGAACTGAAAGACATAAACCAAAAGCCAGAAAGAAAACAATGTTGAGTTTTACTTTATTGACTTGTAAAGCATTGGGCAGTTAAAGGTTGCCCAAATATTAGATAGCTAAATGATAGAACTAAGCCTGTTTTCTTGTAAAGAAAAAACAAAAACTCAAAGTTGCTCTTGGCTCACCATGGTTTCGATTGTTGGTTGGTCTAATGTTGTGTGTTTTCATAATCCATTGAATTCAAAAATCAATTCTGTGTATTACTATGACTAGTTACATAAATCTAAAGAACAATACATACTAAATTACTGTAATTATTTCTTATTTGTTTTTCCATACTTCCTCTTGGTCCAAGTATCTTCATTGTTTCTCTATTGTTTTAAAAAAGACAACGACATTAATAATTTGTTGGCGAGTTCTAAGTTATCAACTAGTAAGGATTATTATGTATTAAACCATTTGTAAATAAGATGGATTTTGTTCATGACATATATAAGACCAATTAAGGTAAAGTGTTACGTTGTCTTAGCCATTCATGCTCCTCCGTATAGTCGATCTAGTCTTTTACATGCGAGTTAATTCTGAATGTAGCAGCTTCGTTCTGTTCATGAGATTACACATCTTCTAAAATTTGGGCAGAGACCTGCTTTTCGAGTCAGAGTAGATTGCTCTGAGCAGTGTAATTCAAATGATCAACCTTAGCGTTCTTAGGTTCATATCTTATTTTGACCTATGTTATTTGTGGATACAAGATGCTTACATGAATTTAATATTTTGGATAATTTGACGATGTTAGAGTTAAAGTGTTTTAAAGCAGTGAACTTGGATCATCTAGTTAGTGGTTTGTTTTCTCAAAATTGCTCCTTTTTAGTTAAGTTAGAAAAGCAGTTAATAATACCAACAGCATGGATATGAAATGATGGTGATAATACAGTTGATATACTAGATCTTATCCATTTTACCTGAAATAGATCGGGTACGCTGACCTTTGACTTAGCCCTAAGATATAGTTCCATTTATCCTTGATAATATCGTAGAAAAATAAAATAAGTCGCTTAGATACATATGCCTTCATAGTTCAGATGAAATTTATCATTTGGTTGTATTGCATATAACATTTTGCATTCTATACTGTCCTGACAGTGTAATTGGATCCTTGCTCAAGTTTTTTCTAAAATAATCGATGCCTCATCTCTGGTTTAAACATGTGCTTCCGTACTAACTTCTATCATTAACAAGTCCATCATACATATCATAATAATGTTTCCTTTTATGTCGTTTTAGCATTAAAGAACTCTGCTAGATCATCGTTGCAATCGAATCCATTTAGACTAGAGCCAGTGATAATAAACATAGGTTGCTGTTTTATGTTGAAGTGTTAACAGAGCATGTTTTATATTTGTTCTTTAGATATTGTCAATTACATTTACACTAGGACCAGTGATAAACATATGTTGCTTTTTTATGTTGAAGTGTTTGCAACTTTGCATGTGCGTCATGATTGGTTTTGATTTAGTACAGTTTACTGTCTCTGGTTTGCTTCATAGTTAGCAAATGCTCATTTTTTCATTTTATTTATGTCCTTGTCAAAATTTAGCATTACAGATTATTTTTTACTTATATTAAAATTTGATAAACGACCGATAGATCTCTTTAAATTTCTATAGAAAATGCTACTAAGTTAGAAGATTCTCTACAAGTCAATACCATGACATAGGAGATGAATGTCGATTTGCTAATTGCAAACTGTCGATCAAGCAAACACTATGCGGTTTCATTTTATTTCCTTGTGCAGTGGAGTTTAGCATGGATCCATTGTTTTTGATTAAAAGAACGTTGATTTACAAGGTTGCTGGCATAAAGTGTTAGCTTGTTATGTATTTGACATATTGTTGTGACCGAGGTTTCTTTTTTTCTTTTTCTTTTTTTTGTTGACTTGGAAACTATGTATTTACTTTTGGTATTGTGGTAAGGTGATATAAAATTTTATTTTATATTTATGTGGATTATATTTTGCTGCTATGTTTAGACAATGGGAAAGCATGCTGCGATATTTTTTGCTGTTGTACAGCATATATGTGAACGTTCTTATGCCAGTTATATAGCCAGTTATATTTGTATCAATAGGGGAACCTGTTAACGCCTCTTGGTTTAATTAAATTACCACATGCACCGCTGGAAAAATGACAATCTGTTCTGCCTGTAATGCATTAATACTTTCAATATCAACAGAGGCGATACCTTTTACCTTTAATATTTGTACAAGCTTAGCTGGATGCCACCCACTTTAGTGGCAGATATAGAGTTCAATTGGCCTTTAATACATATCAGGGACGTCTCTTTTTCAGTCCGATATTAATCTCTTTTTCAGTCCGATATTAATCTACCTCCCATAACCATAGAGGCACTTTAATTTAATTTTCTGCCCTTATTTATTAGTGTAGAAGCAGATGCTAGAGCCTCTAATGCTTCCAGATTTAGTAGTGGAGACAACTGAAATTCCAAGTGTGATCCTGTGTATTATATGTATATAGCAAGAAAATATTTAATGAGAAAGATAACTAGAAATAATAAAATAAATAGAGCAATCACACATGAGTTTTATACTGGTTTGGACCTCTCGTGCTACATCCAGTCTCGAAGCTCGCTTCGGTATTTCACTAACCAAACGCCCCCACTTCGCCTAGAGGAATAGGCTTTAATATAAGAAGGTTTCTTTGATAATAGCGTGTTCTAAACAACATAGATTTTGGCCAGTAGTACAATGATCTTCCTATATCTCTCTTAAGAATTATAAACTTGATAGTATAAAAGAATACGAAAGAATATAAGATCTTGATTATAAAATGTGAAATCAAGAAGCAATAAATCTAAATTTCAAGAGAGAATAGAGAATTAAAAGTTCAAAAGCTATCTCTCTCGATCTTTATCGCAACATATTTATAATTGTTGTAAAGTTGCTTCGGAAGGTTGCTATTATTTCTCTTTGGATTTGGAGATGCTTCCTTTCGTTGTTGAAGAGTTTTGGTGAAAAGAAGAAGAGGCACCTTTCCAAAAATGATTGTTGCTTATTTTGAAAATTTCTAGAACCAGGTTTCAGACGTCTAGTCATGAGCCTCAAACATATGACCTGGGTATATAAAAAAATACAGAGAGCGTGGTCTTCTAATGCTGTGCACCCAAATGTCTCACATGGGTTACTTTGTGCACAAATCCTTTTTGCCTGGTTTCTTCGCCTCGAGTCTTTTGATCATGATCTATGATGCCTATATAAAAATGATATATATATTACTGTATAGTTGTTATTATCAAAATTATGTAATGTGGGTTCTAACATTCTTCTTTTGATGACGACAACTAGATTTTATAAATGAATATATGAATATGAAAAAAATATTATATCTAGAGAGATCAATATACCTTGAGTTTCATACATGTAATAATACATTTTTGGGCTCCTCTTGAGTGTATGATCTCCCTATATATGTGTGAGTCCATATACTCTATTTTTTCTCCACCTTTGGCACTTTTAAAAAGGAATTAATTATATATAGTATATATGACATATTCATACTTACATGCGTATAATTGTTTTAAAATGAAAAATAGGGAGATATTCCTATGTTCACAATAATATGGAACACAAATTTATTTGAATCATCCATATGTTCATGCATAACAGAACAAGGATGGAAATTGATAAGTATATTTGTCACATGAACATCATGTGCAATAAACTGTTAGATGCAGATACACAAGCATGCATTCATAAGTGGATGTTCACAACTAAACACAAGCATAAGTACCAAAACACGTATATAAGCACAAGTTTTAAAATAATATTTACAAACAAAAAGAGTTTTAAAAGTGAGATTTGAAAACAACGAAAAGAGATTATAACAAGTTTGGATGTTCATCCCCTTCTTGTCCCTTTTTTCCCCAGTAATGAAGTTCCGACATGCTGTGTTGGAGAAGTGTGAGGAGGTGGAGATGGAGAGGAAGATGACGACAATGAACAACCATGAACTTTCCTTATGATTTTTCTGAGACTCGAGACCACATTAGAAAGTTTTTTTCCACGTTGGTTATACAAGTGGTCATCGTGCGACTAACTCATTCAATTTTCTTTCCCAATATTTGGTGATATCTTGAAAGCACATAATGGTTATGGGGAGTTAAGATACGAATTGTCTCGTTAGGGTTTATATGGACTAATTTCGGAGTCGGAGTGGTATTCACCGGGATGAGCTGCCGGTGGAGGTTGTGGTTGTTCTTTTACATGCATGGCTTCTCCACCTTCTTGTGTTAGTCTCCATTGCTCCAGTGAAATGATTGTTGGTAGTTTGTCTGGTAGGTGCATTAGCTTAAAGAATCGTTTTCAACTTTCTTTAATTTCCAATTCTCAAATGATGATAGACAAGACAACATTGCTAAAGATCAGAGAATACACGTGATATAAGCAAGATATATGATTGTTGGTTGACACTGATTCCAAAAGCACTTAATGTCATCAAAAATAAATAGTTCCCAATTTACACAAGTTCCACTAAATAGAGCATACGTAGCTTTATGTTCCAGGTCGTATATTTGTTCATGACTATCGAGTCGAGGGATAAAGTATTGGTGAGAATTCGGTTTGGAAATCTTACATGTGGTCATAGATATTTGGTTGTCCACTGAGTCATATGATCTTCCTGCATTTGATGAGTTATCTCATCTCGCGGTTGATAGCTTTTATCAGGCAAACTCTTGCAATTGAACGATGTATGAGCAATTCAATAAACGTTCAATTATAGCTGGTGTAAGTTTTATTATCTTCACATAGGCACTTGTCCATAACCAGTTATTGTCGTCCTAAAGTTCCTAAACTGAACTATTACAAAGGTTCACATAAAAAAGGTATATTGCTAGTTGGTCGATCATAACTTCATTTGAACTATAATTCACTAATGTAGATATTTCTGCATTCTCACATATTTCATGGATGTAATATAATGAAAAATCGATTGTTTTAGAAAGGACCAAGATGAAACTTTTTTACCTTCAAAATTTGAATTTTTTTATAAGCAATTTCTTCTTTAAGTCATTAGTCGATATGTGTAACAACCCGCATTTTATGTACCGAAAGATCGTAAAACATTTCTATTTTATTCTCTGAGGGTTGGATCATTCTCATGTTTTGATACGTTACTTATAGGGATGTGGGACATGTCCATAATTTTTACCAATTTTGATTGTGACCTTTTTACCCCTGTCAATCTTGTATAGGGTATAACTTTTGACTTAGGTCGAATCAAAGGGTGAGATCTGTGCTATTGGAAAGGAATTGATGATTGCCTTTCTGTAGGGTGATTACATTAAAGATTTAGGTTAGTGGTTTAGGAGAAATCGCTGCTTCAAGGTTTTTCAGTTGGCTATCCAGGTTTTGGGAGCCTAATGGGCTGATTTGGGAGAGGCCCATTAGTGGGCTAGTGGAACTATAAATGGGGGTAAGGGATATGGGAAATGGTTTTATTTTTCCATTCTCTCATTTGAAGGCCTTGAGCTCCTCCTTCCTCTAACACCTTTCCACCATTATAAATCAAAATCCAAGGAGGGAAATCATAGATCTACACCATTGGAGGCTAGATCTACATCAATTGAGGCAAGAGTTCATCGAATCAAGAGGTTTGGTGTGAAGTGCTTGCTGTCCGGATTCTTATTTCAACAATTTTAGCTTGTTTTGGGGAATCGGTGAGTGATTGCATCTCTCACATGGATTCAAAAAAAATATGAGTGTTTGTTCATGTTTTTCATCAAATTCAAGTGTTTTACTATAGATCTATACCATGTTAAGCCCATTATCATATGAATCACCCTATGATCTAATTTAGCAAGTTTAATCCGGTAATTCCTATGCCATTTCATATGTTTATGCAAGTTAGATTCGAAATTTAGATCATATGTACATTTTTTATGGTTTTTTTTGGTGAATTTGTATAATTTGATGATAATTGTCCTTTTCATGATGTTAGTGGTTTCATAACATGCTTATGATTGTATTGGATGAGTTGGTTTCGTCGAATTCGTCGTTTGGCGGAGTTTTGGTCAAAATTAGAGTTGGAATGCAGATGTACATTGGACCGATCGGTCAAGAATCTCGTCTTGGGAAATAAGTCAGGAACCGATCGGTAGTGTTCGATCGTGTGCTTCTAGGACCGATTAGTGGGTGTGCTACAGGAACCGATCGGTGGTGTTCAGTGGTGTGCTACAGGAACCGATTGGTGGTGTGCTATAGGAACCGATCGGTAGTCAAAAAGGTCTAAAATAATATTTTTCGGGGGCAACCACCGAACCCTAGCCGTAGCGCAGTGATGTAATTGGCTCATTGATGGTGTGACTTCGAAGTAAATTCAAGTAGGAGGTGACAACGAATGAGGTGTAGAACAACGAATGAGGTGACAACTCAAAGGTCGTGAGTTGGTGGATAATGGTTGCTCGAGAAGGTTGCTTGAGCTATGAAAAGTCGCCGGGTTGGATGACTAGATATGCGAAGGCTGAGAAATTATCGTTGTCGTAAGTTCTAGTAGGCTAAAAGCAGGGGTACAATAGAGACATCTAAAAGACTGGTTGTAGATCGAGTACCTTGGGTCTTATAGAAAGGCTTAGTTGTCAAGGTTGGACATATGGAGCTTATGCTAGAACTTTGGTTACCACTAGCCCTTGACATATGACAAGGTTGGCCGTCATAGATTAACGATGGTTTCGAAGAAGGATTAGCGGTGATAGCCAGAGTCTGTCATGGTTGACTAGTTTCCATGTTTGTACTGTCTCACGTAAATTGTTCAATGTCGAAGGAGATGTTTCTTGGGTGCTTATCTGATATTGTTTTCGGCCTATGGGGCTTGTGCTTAAGAAATGTTAAATTCGATCAGAATGGTTTACGTGAGATACCTATAATTTGGATGTCATAAGTGCTTTGCCATGATCGAATGGGTTCTGGTTTCCATGAGTGTATGGTTGAAATGTTATTGTAAAGGCTATCACTGTCCGATGTGGGAAAGATTGGGTTGAGTTCTTCTCTGGTGTTATGGGCAGATTAGTATGCTTATCTACACATGCTCATATACTTTATTGTTGAAGTTTGGTAGCTGTTTTATCGCTCACTAAGACTGTTGTCTGACTCAAGTTTTTATGTCTCCTCTTATTACCATGGGTTATTCATCCGGTTGTGGATGGACAGAGTAAGTAGCAGGTTACAAGTGATTGGTGAGGATGGTGCTGCTGTGCGTAGGCAAGCAGGAGGCTGGCGTACCAGTTTTATTAATATCTAGTATTTCTGTTTCCGCTGTTTGAGTGCTCTATGAGGGTTGTAGTGAGGCCTTGTGTACAAACTTTGGTATAAGTTGGATAATCTTTCAGGATGTTGAGAAAATTCAAAATTTTGCTATATGATGCTTCATTACTATAACCTGTTGTATAAGTTCTATTGTATTTTATCCTTGCACTGTGAGTGTTACGACAGGTTCTGATGTTTTTACCTAATCCGATGATCATCCATAACTGCTTAGCATACCCTTCAACGCATTATTCTTCGAGTTTAATGCAGGAGTTATGGGTGGTCGTCACAATATGACTGTCGAGTACAATTTGTGGATGAGAAGATGAAGCCTCACTTTGCTTTTGTCTCTTAGAAACAGTCGTCTTTCATTTTGGGGCCATTGATTTTTTGAAATGAAGGTAGGATTTTGAGTTTTTGAAAACTATGGGTTTTGAATTTTTATTTTTTAGAAAGTTATGAGAAATGAAGTTGAAAATAACTGTTTAGGGTTATTAGTATGTTTCCATACGTCTAAGTGCATATACCATACATCTAGTATGGGTTGTTTTTGGAACCTAAGTGCAGACTTAGACATCTAGTGGTTATATTCAGATGTCTGGGTTAAAGAAAAATTGTAATCCGAAAGTTCTGTCAAACGTCTGGAAAGCATATTTAGAGGTTTGGGTCGAATTAATTTGTAACCCTAGAGTCCTTTCAGACGCATGGGAAGCAAATCAAACATTTGGGTCGAGATAATTTGTAATCCGAGAGTAAATTCAGATGTCTGAAGATCCAATTTAAATGTCTGTTTTTGCTAAATTAATTCTTTATGGATTATTTTGATGGTTTTTGAAATTTCGAAAGAATTACTTGAATATGAATCTTACGATACAAATGATACATGATGTAATATGAGTCTGCAACAATAACCATGATATTTTTGCTTTTAGTCTCCAATCTTAGTTGTGTTTAGGTGATTTGTTTTTGTCGACTTTATCATCGGATGGTTTGATGATAAGCGACCAATATGGTTGCTAAGGAGAAGTGTCTGACGGTTCTTAATACGAAAATCTTCTGGGAGTCAATGTTAGTTCTTTTGATGGAGTTTCTATGAATCACGAAGGTTTCTTATGAATGCAATTCTTTATTGGCGAGTTATCATGGATTAATAATAAACTTTTCTCTAGAAAATTCAAATGTTTGGTTTGGCCTTCTTTTTTGTGGTAGATTTCATGTTGGGTACATAACATTTGATTTTGGTAAAATAAAATTTCATCAAGCTTATAGGATACGGAAAAAAATTTATCCATCTTTGCCTTCTTTTGTAATAAAGGGAAACCCCAACTGGATTTTGTCGGTGAAGGAACTATACTTGGTCGTGGAGTAGGTGACTGAATGGTCGCATTCGATGATGGTAAGCAAGAGTCATACGACGATATTCCGAGCGATGACATTTTAAGCTATATTAGATGGAAATTGTATTTTGGTTTAGGTATGGACTAATTTATATATGTGATAGGACTATTTTTAAAACAATCATTTCTTATTTTAGAGAGGCTGCTATTAAAACTATGTGATAGGACTATTTTTAAAACAATCATTTCTTATTTTAGAGAGGCTTGTATTAAAACTAGGATGTAAAAATAGTTTGGTTAATGAAAATAAGTATAGAAAAAATTATATTTATAGTAAAACTTGTTTTTAACCAAGTTATTCAAGAGATTGTAAAACTAAGTAAAAGAACTTTAGTGAGTTTACGTGTATTAATTTACTGAGTCATTACACGAACAAATTCCTAAATCTCGTCTAAGTTTTAAAAACGTTTGTTCACTTAATGGTTTGGTAAAAATATCTCCAGTTTGATTTCCAATATTAACAAGTTCAAGTGAAATAATTCCTTTTTCTACATTATCTCTAAGGAAGTGATGTCTTATGTCTATATATTTAGGTTGAGAATAATTTGCTGGATTTTTGGAAAAATTTATAGCGCTTATGTTATCATAATAAATCGGAGATTTTTCAATTATTTTTGACATTCTAAGTATTTGTTGTATATAAATTACCTGCGCATAAGCTAAAGCGGCCAAGATATATTCGGCTTCACAATTTGACAAAGATACACAATTTTGTGTTTTTACAAAACCAAGAAATGAGTGAATGTCACGATCGCCCATAACCCCTGCACTTATCAAAGGAAATAGTGCGCTGAAGTACGTGCCAGGCAGCTGCGGACAATCATCAGGGTAGAATAACACACACGGGACCTGCTGTATAACTCTCAGCGCATGGATAAAATATAATAAAAGATATACAACAGGATATAATAGCAAAGCACAATTGAATAGAATTCCAACTTTTCATATCACCACGAAAATATCTCGTACAAACAACTGTATCACATCTGAAACTGTACAAAAAGTCTCACTACAGTTTCACTCAGCGTAACATACATTAGCGAAGAAAGCAAATATGTATAGTCGATAGTAATACGTCAGCCTCCAACTCGTCGTCTTTCAACACAACATCGTCCTCATCAAGATCTACTACCTGTCACCTAGTCTTCCCATCCACAATATGGATAAACAACCCGAGGCAAAAGGAGGGAAACATAAAGCCTTGAGTCAGACAATTGTCTTAATGAGCGATAAAACAATTATCAACATCAACAATAAAATATATGGATAATAGGCAGTTCAATCATCTGATCGACCAACACATCAAACCCAATCCCACTTCTCTTCCACAACCTATGGTGATAGCCTTCCCAGAGAATTAGAGAAGAAACAAACAATAATATTCACAACAACAAATTATAAAGTACGGACCACCCTAATCAAGTTCAATACCACACAAGCACAAAACCCAAAGGCCTAAACCAACATCAGATAAGCACCCAAGAAATACCTCTCTTGACATCAAATAATCCATACAAGACGATACAGGCAACAATAACATCCATAACCTTAGCTATCATCCTCTTCCTTGTCTTGAATCCATCGTTAATCATATGACTGGCCCATCCTTCCATCTGTTAAGGGCTAATGGTAACCCCAGTTATAGCAAAAATCAATACGCAATCGTGACTCGTAACTATGCCCTTCGTGAATGCCCAGGGTATTCTAATAACCACATAGTCTTTTGGCTTCCCCCATTATACCCCTAATTTGAGTCCGCTAGATCCTCCAACTAACGATGATCCCTTGGCTCTTTAATTCTAGTCATCCACCTTGACGACTATATTCATAAGCTCAAGCGCCTTCTCGAGCAAACCATTATCTACGAGCTCAAACCACCTTTTGAGTCATCTTCATAACCTCGTTGCATCATCCCACAATCAACGTTCACTTAACCATGTTGGATCTAGATTAACCCTAGAAGGGGGGTGAATAGGGTTTATCACAGTTTTTTACTGAATTAAAAATCTAATGGAATATTAAATAATAAACAGATCGCAGAATATAGCAGGAATAGAAATGAAGAAAGGAAATAACACACAGAGATACCCAGCTTCGGCAAAACCCTGCCTACTGCTGCATTCCTAAGGATTCTACTAGGTGATAGAACAGATCCCGCTTACAAGACCATGTAAACTCGCAATCCCTGCTCCTGTACTAACCTTATGCTCAAAACCCTAGACTGATCGATATCCTCTCGACCAGATTTCCCCGAATTACAAAACCGTAATCCGTATCCCTAGTTTTTACAGATTCTAGTAAACTGCTAGTTAAATCCCTAACTAGATCACCTAGTTTTTATAGACAAGAACTAGAAAACAAATACAACGGTTTTCAAATGAAATTAAAACAACAAAAATAATAAATAAACAAATAAAACCCTAGGAGTTTAAATTAAAAGGGCTATCCCCTTTAGAAAATATGGTCGTCCATGGTTCAATATTGGTTCCACCCCTTTCTCATTTTATCCAATCACTTTTGTCTCTAAGAAAAAAAATGGCGGCTGGAAAGTTTTGCTAGGGTTTCTCTTGCTTCGTTCAAATCGATCGATTGTTGATGTTATTCTGGAAATTGATCTCCGAAGCTTGAAGACGTTAATGATGCTCTCGATCGAATGACTATCTTGAGTCGTAGTCGAAAATCTTTTGTAAGTTCTATGAATTTGATTCGATTTTTGCTCTGAATTGTTGGGTTGATTTTCAATGGATGCCGATGATGTAATTGGTGATTTAAATAGGGTTTTGAAACCCTAGACCAATACTCTGATTTCATATATGACTCGAATGATTTTGCCATGATTAAATTTGAATTTTGTTGCCTTGTTTAAAAACTGTGAATGATTACATGAACCTAGACTTCTAGAAATATGATCCCTTGCGTGATTTCCTGATTTGTTGCCTTGTATGAATTTGGATTTCTGGAAATTATTTCTTACCGAAAACATTGTTTGGTCAAAATTGGAAATATTTGGAATCGAAAAATGTTTTCTTGCCACAAACTTGCTGAAAGAATGGATTGATTTGATTTGTATTGTTACTTTGAATAAAATCCCTGATTGACTCAAATACAGGAAAGATTTAAAAGTTTTGCCAAAACTTGTGAGACGATTACTGAAAATACTTGCAAACATTCTAAATTGATTTAATCCTGAAACGTATGTGGTCTCTTGAATATTGATATGCAAATTTCCTGGAAATAAAACTAATTTTTTTTCTTGCCATATATGTTCTCTGATTTGCTTGATTAAATACATCTTTGGAATGCATTAGGAGAAAAATCTTGAATTGATTTATGCCGATGATTCATGCTTGCCGAACAACATTGTTTACTGATTTGCATAATTCTGGAAACAGTTCGACCTCTTTCCAAGTTTTCTTTGTGGATTGATTTTCTTGTTCTTGAAATCATACATGCATGCATTTCTGAAAATATAACTTATTGCTTTAACGTTCATGAATTTAACAATTGCCAAAAGCAATTTAGCATGAATTCTTAATTAACTGGCCATTTATTTGTTGAGGACATTCATGCTTGAAATGATATTATCCTTGAGTACTAGTTCATGGCAATGCTGCATCATTTGCAAAACTGTACACACTTATACTTGCACACTAAAAAATATTTGAACTTTGATATTTGCTGCATATACTTGACTCGGCCTTGTGCTCGACACTTTGCTTGACTATGTTGTCCACATATTCATGCATGCACATTGAACTTGAGCTTGTACTTGTATCACTACTGATTTGTTGGTTTGTTCCATACATCCATGAACTGCTCCATATTGACTGTGTTGAGATGGTACTTGTACTTGCTCCATTCATTTGCATATGCTTTCTATGTCTTTGCTGTGTCATCTGCCATGCTTGATCATTGCTTCCACTTGTTCTTTGACTAGTTTGTGAACTTGAACATGCCATTTGTTTGAACCTGTAATTGCTTAATTGATTTTCTTCTTGTACACATACTTGTGTCGTGGTATTTTCTTATCCATTCTCGACCATGCAGTTCTATGTATTTGCTGAACCCACTTGCTCACTTGCATTCACTATACCGATATTTTGATGATGCTGCTACATTTGAGTTGATCATCTCTTTGCTGTTTCATTGCTTGCTTGAATTTGGTGATCTGCCTTGTTCTTCACCATATGCTTGACTACTTTGCTTTGTTGACTGCTTGCATACAAGACAAGCAAAGTAATTTCAGCAGTAGTCAAATTTTAATCAAAACAAGTAGTTATCTAAAATCAATTTCAAAAGATGGATCAGATGATGAATGGGTTGAGATTTGATTTATGAGTAAATATTTTATAAATAATTATTTTTTTTGAAAATTTGAATTCATTTTCACATCCTTTTCACTCATCCACAGTTATAGGGGGAGTTGTCTGTTGTAGGGGGAGCTGATAAATAGAGGAGTTCAATATTCATTGTCAAACACATTTATTGTGCTCAAAAACTTTTATTTGTTTGTCATCATCAAAACGGGGAGATTGTTGTATATGACGTAGTTGTATACACAATTATATGGTTTTTGTTTGACGATAACAACCAAATAAATATTATTTTAAATGTGTTTGTTACTGTACTGTTCTATATATACATCACAGACAGGAATATAATATTTATATTTACAACCAAATAAATATTATTTTAAATGTGTTTGTTACTGTACTGTTCTACATATACATCACAGACAGGAATATAATATTCTATTTAAATATAAATATTATATTCCTGTCTGTGATGTATATATAGAACAGTACAGTAACAAACACATTTAAAATAATATTTATTTGGTTGTTATCATAAAAAAAAAATCATATAAGTGTGTATACAACTATGTCATATACAACAATCTCCCCCTTTTGATGATGACAAACAAATAAAAGATTTTGAGCACAATAAATGTGTTTGACAGTGAATATTGAACTCCCCCTATTTGTCAGCTCCCCCTACAACATACAACTCCCCCTATAACTGTGGATGAGTAAAAGAATGTGAAAATGAATTGGAATTTTCAAAAAAATAAATATTTATAAAATATTTACTCATAAATCAAAATCTCAACCCATTCTCCCCCTTTTGTCATCATCAAAAGGATTCAGAATTTAAAATATAGATGAAAAATTGACTAAAAATACAATTTCAGCTTAAAAGGAAAAAACGGTCATCATAAATCTCAATCAGTCAAACAAAATACATAATAAACTGAGAACAGATGTCATATTTCACATTGTAGAGAATGACAGATTTATGATGAATTTTATAAAAAATGGAGAGAGTTAAAAAAAATGAGTTCCAATTATTTTCCAAAACAATTTTATAAAAATGAGGCACAAAAATAGTGATGGATTTGGACTATAGTTAATAATTCAATTTAAGTGACAAAATCATCTATTCTCAAATCCCAGTAGATATCAATCAACGAATCATAATACATCATAAAATATTAACACATTTCACAGATTAGAAAATGAATTGATAAGCTGATTTTTATACACCAAGGAGAATTTTAATTTATAGAGCATTATTCTTTTTTTTATTTAAGAGCACACTGACCACGCATAACCAGAGCTTGGATTTTTAAATGAGGTCAGTCGCAGCTTAAATTATAAGTTATCTCATAACCATTCATAACCAGAGCTTGGATTTTTAAATGAGGTTAGAGACACACTTATGTATTAATTATATATTTTATCATTTTCAGCTTTAAATAAAAAAAATCCTCAGTATATACAACTAACATGAATGATAGAAATGTGCTAGGTACAGAAATGGACTGTGAAATAAATTTCTAAATTAATTATATTATGAAATATGCTCGACTTTATCGGGATCATTGAAATTTTTTCAATTATCACTAATTCTGAATAATAACATAGTCCAATTTCCATCACAAATATTTTCACTATTTACTCAAAACAAAAATTTAAAAATAATTAAACTCTCCACATTAATATAAAATACATGATGGATAGCAGAATGATGATAGATAAAGGAGATGGTCGTGAAATAGTTGTCAATTCAAAGATATTATAATAATTGTTTAACCATCATGAAACTCTAAATAAATTCTCCTCTTGTTGTGAAACATACTGCAGTCACAATTCATCACAATTTCAAAGTCTTTTAATAATTTTGATGAATTATAAATGCAGTTCAATTTGGATATAGATTTCAATTTCTGAATGAATAATCAATAAATAATTTTAAAATTGAAAATCAATTACAAGAGGGATATGGAGATCTATACAAAACAAGAGGAAAAAAATTGTACAAGGCAAAAAGAGTGTGTGGATCTATACAAGGTGAAGATTAGAATCTAAGTACAGATGGGTGAGACAAATATAAGGCACTTCTGATACCACTAGGTGTCGCTATTAATGAGGATTGAAACAAAACACCGGTGTAATAACCCGGAAATCCGAGCCAATTTAAATTTTTTATTTTGGCAATTTTGATGAATTTGAAATATTTAAAATGATTTATTTTAAATAATACGACGAGAAATTTATTTTGAATAGAATTAAAACGTATGTATTTATTTGAATCGTCATTAGAATATAAATATTTTATTTTAATTATAAAAGGAATTGAAAATGGTGCGGTAGTTTGAAAATTCGATTTCAAATTTCAAATGAATGTATAGGATTCAAAATAAACCGGATTTTAGTGAAACCAAAAATATTAGAATCTATTTGAGAATATCTTCCCAACGAATCCGGAAAATTGAAATTTCAAAACGGGGATAAAATGTTATGCCCAGTTGAAAATTCAGAATAGTTGCTATGGAATTTTGGCCCTTAAAAATGGAAATTTTACAAATGACCTTGGTTTTCGACGAAACCACTTTTGTTGGATCCGGGATGTCTAGTTATTGCTAGATTCCAAAATTCGTAATTTTATGAATCAATATGTGAACGTGGCAAAAGAAAACGTGTTTTAATAGTTTTAGTCAATTTCGATCGACTAGAAAAGGGCCATTTTTCAAACGGTCTTCAAATTTGACGAAATTAGTTTTGTTAGAACCGTATCGTCAATACGAATCTAGAAAATATTTTTCGGGAATTTTTAGAGTCCGTATGTGGCCCTGGTAAATTGAAATGTGCGTTCAAATTCAATATATAGATTTATATTTTGATTTTGATGGAAACCGATCGAAACAACCAAATTGGCTTATGATACATATCTCATTGGGTTTGGAATGAGGGTAATTAGCTAGGGATGACAGGTGATGGGTCTCGTTTGGGGGTCGGAATTTAAGGTTACTTTTTGGAAATATAAAATAATTAAATAATTAAATTTTATATAAAGCCCCCATTCTCCTTCTTTCTCTCTCCTATTCATTCACAAAAAAAAGAAACCGCTCAGATGGACGCCGCCTCCTTTTCCCGTCACACCCTCCTCCTACCGCGACGCCGTTGGCATGTCCCCCTTTCTTCGATCCTCCTTCACCTTCCCTCCTCTCCCCTCCCTCCAAAGCTCACCCAAACCTCCTCCAAAGCCCGAGACCGTCGCCGCCAGTCGAAGGGAGTCCGCCACTGACCTGAAGAGCCTCCCCCCACCTTAGCAACTCCAGCACCGCATCCCCACTCTCCTCCGGTCGATCAAATGTGAGATTTTCGGATTTTATTTGTTTATGTAGAAAAAAAATGATTTTTTTCTCTCCTTTCTTATGTAATGTCATGTTATGAAAATGTATGGTTTTTGTTAATATAAAGGTGTGATTTTTATATGAATAACATTATAAAGGTGTGATTTTTATATGAATAACATTATAAAGGTGTGATTTTTATATGAAAGGCGAGTGAAAAATATAGTTTTTGTCATATGAAAGGCGAGTGAAAAATATAGTTTTTGTCATATGAAAGGCGAGTGAAAAATATAGTTTTTTGTTATGAAAGGCGAGTGAAAAATATAGTTTTTGTCATATGAAAGGCGAGTGAAAAATATAGTTTTGTCATATTAAAGGCGAGTGAAAAATATAGTTTTTGTCATATGAAAGGCGAGTGAAAAATATAGTTTTTGTCATATGAAAGGCGAGTGAAAAATATAGTTTTTGTCATATGAAAGGCGAGTGAAAAATATAGTTTTGTCATATGAAAGGCGAGTGAAAAATATAGTTTTTGTCATATGAAAGGCGAGTGAAAAATATAGTTTTGTCATATGATAAGCGAGTGAAAAATATAGTTTTTGTCAAATGAAAGGCGAGTGAAAAATATAGTTTTTGTCATATGAAAGGCGAGTGAAAAATATAGCATTGCTTTTCAAATCTGGAAATTTGCATTGTGCTTAGAGTATAAAAAGACGAGATTTTCAACTATAAAAAGATAAGATTTTTAACAATGAAAAGGGTAGATTTTTATCATGTGAAAGCCAAGATAAAAAATTGATCTTTATATATGTAGCGGAATAAAAATCGGATTTTTATTATATATATGTTGAAATAAAAATGTGATTTTTATAGCGATGATATAAAAATTCGATCTTTACATAAGAAGTAGAAATATCAAAATATAATTTTTATATAGAAAGAGGCGTTGTAAAAATATATGAAGTAGAAATAAAAATATGATTTTTATTTATTGGAATGAAGCGATAAAAATATTATTTTATATATATGAAATGCCATTGTAAAAATGTGATTTTTAATGTAAACAGCGGGAAAAGATAGCGAGGGTATCGACGGAAATCAAAACAAAATCCATACAGTTCAGAAAGAAAGAAATGGTGGAGTGGAACCCCAAGGTGAGAACTTCTCACTTTTAATTTGGTTTGTAGTTGAAATATATATATTAGGATGCAGACGGTGCTTTGCAGCACCCGACAACCGTCGTCCACAGACCATGGATGACTTGTTTATTTTATTGATGTGTTGTGAATGTTGATTGTGTAATGTGGAATGGAATAAAATATTTTATAGTTAAAAATATAATTTTTAACGTGTATATAAAACAATTATTTATAAACAAATCAGACGGTTTGTTTATGTACACCCATTTGACTGATATTGATTGGGATGATAAATTTTACACATCGCCCAACTGCACAAATAAAAATCTGTGTTTGTTGATTTGAAACCCCACACGGGTGTTGGGATGAGATTTGGCGTACACTAATCCCAAATAATTGGCTGTATGTCGATCGATTGATTGACAGGCTGTTATAAGCGTCAAATATTTATATTTGATGCTTATGCAGTGTAGAATGCACTCTGGATGATGGTTGATTATTTATCGTTGCTATTATATACATGTGTTGTAGTGAATCCATATAATTAACATTATATGGTAATTGATTGGGCCTCATTCCAAGTTGGAAAATAAAATATATATTCATGTGTTGAATAAAAGAAAATTCATGTGTTGAACAAAATATATATTCATGTGTTGAATAAAAGAAAATTCATATGTTGAACAAAATCTATATTCATGTGTTGAATAAAAGAAAATTCATGTGTTGAATAAAATATAAATTCATGTGTTGAATAAAAGAAAATTCATGTGTTGAAGAAAATATTCATTTGTTGAATGAATAACGAAGTTATTGAAATATATAAAGCCGTGTTGATTAGATTGGCGCCATTTTGAGTGAACGATATCTATATTGATTTTATTCATTTTTACAATGAATATCGAGAAGGAATTGATTTAAAAATATAATATTTTGAAAATACTATCATTTATATATCGATGATATGGAATATTCAATTTTGATTTAAAATTGAATATGAAGTTGAAATTGTTTTGAAAACGAATTTAAAACGATTTATAAAATACGCTCTAAAAGGAAATCGACGGAATATATATAATATATATTATATATATAATATATATTATATATATATACATATACATATATATATATACATATACATATATATATATATATACATATATATATATATATATATATATATATATATATATATAATGGCCCGAATAGAACGCGCCACGCTGCGGCAGTTTGCGAATTTCGATCATTGACTTCGAATGGACATTTCGGGAGATCCGACCGCCGGATTCTCCTAAAACCGGAATCGTTGGGTTCGTATCGAAAAGAGCTTTCTAAAGAATATTAGAGATTTGAAATCTAATGGTTGGATTTGGAATTATGTCCAAATCAAATTTGGAAACGGTCGCTGTAAGTGTAGTTCGATGGCCGTTGATGGAAATCGACTGTACGGGCCTTGATAAAATTATTAAAAATATCAATAATTTGTGTAAAATCATAAGAAATGATTTGGAAAGAATTAGGATGAAAAATTCCATATTTGAAAAGATAAAAATGGATTTTTATCGAAATGAACTAGTTTTGAACTAGAATTATAATCCATTTATTTTTGAAATAAATAAATTGGATTTGAAAGGGTTTTAAAAGTAACCAGAATTTCCAATAATTGAATTGGAATGAATTTGAATCGAAATTGTCTTTGGAATATTTCCATGTTGGATTTCGTGATTGTACAAATATTGTTATGGAAATTTGAAAGATATATTTATGTCGTTATTTCCAATACGGTATTTGTTGGTCGTAGAATTTGATATTGAATATAAGCCGATATATTTTCTATTCAGAGCCTTGTATTTAATATCAAATGGGATTTGGGTTTGTCGTGAATGGTGTCTTCATTAACACTGTTCTTAAACCCAGTTGAGAAAAAAATTAAATCTTTTTATTTAGATTTAATGAAGTATGCCAATTAAATGGTATTTAATTGGAATTGAATTTGAATTGATTTTGGGGTTATCGTGAACGGTGTTTTAAATAACACTTGTTCTTTAACCCGATAATTAATGGAATGTGAATTGGGTTTATCGTGAACTGTGTTTTAACGACATTCGTTCTTTAACCCGATTTACAGTGAAATGTGATTTGGAATTTATAAATCTTTTGTTAAGATTTAAAGGAGATTTTCCAAAGTTAAGTTTTCCAATTTAATGAAATAAATTGGAATGGAATGGACTTCGATTTGGTAATAATCGAAGTGAATTTATGTGGAGGAAGACAACTAATATATCTGGAATTTAAAAGGCTTTGCCGTTATTCCATTTATATTATTAGTCGGATATGGAAGTTTATATCGATTATATATATCAATTTGTTTTCAATGAAGATTCCATTGTAAATGGAATGTGATTTTGGGTTTATCGTGAATCGTGTTTAAATGACATTGGTTCTTTAACCCAGTTAAAGACAAGATATGATTTCCCAAGTTAAATAATCATTAATAGTGATTTTTGTAAGATTAAAACCAAGTGGAGTTTTAATGAATTTTTAATTAGATTGAAATGATTGAGAATGGAGTATCACCAGTTTTGCTCCAAGCGATAGTTAAATCTTTAATTAGATTTGAACGTGAAATGGTAATTGAATTTACTGATAACACCGTGGTGTTAGATATGAAGTATTACCAGTTTTACTTCATGGGATGAATAGGTTGGGATTGAGAAATTAAAACAAATGATTACTTCATGGGATGAATAGGTTGGGATTGAGAAATTAAAACGTTTAGTAGCGTTTCGATAAACGCTGCGACACGACATGCAACTAAAAGTCCGAAAAGTTTAGTTGTGTTGTAGTAAACGCTACTACAAATGAACATATTGCAGCGTTTCTAAAACCCTACAAAAGGCTTTTTTGGTAGCGTTTAAAAATTTAACCAAAATGGTACATACACCCTTCTTTTTTTCCTTCTCGTAGCACTTTCAAAACGCTACTAAAACTTATTGGTTGATATACAAATCGCCGCTACTTGTTAGTGGCTTCTATCATTTCCCATAGTCGCTTATATATAATATCCATATTAAAACCAATAATCAATTACGTACTTATCATTTTCAAACCAACATTCATAATCACCATATTCAAATAATTTAAAAAATACATTAACCACATGATCAAGTATAATATCTATAATCATTTAAATAATAATATTTCGACAAAATAAGAGAATCCACGTACCACAACAATTTACAAACCACAACCATTCACAAACAAGTCTACACAACTAATACGAACAAAATATTATAATACATAATAGTTAAAGCCTTGTGCATGACTTAATTACCGATAGTGTTTTGATACGGCTGTTCTTCACTTCAGAAATGCTAATCACCTATACACAAGCATAATGGTCAACAATTAGAATTACATACAAGTCCGGATAATTTACATACAAATAAAATTTACTATATATCAACTTCATTTGGACTGAATTTCAAAATATTGCATCATCTGTTATCATTTTAAATCAAACGACTTCTGTCAGCATTGCATTCATTTTAATGCATTGCAATGCATGCTCATTTTAATACATTGCATTCAATAGATTACATTCTTGATTTCATTTCATTTCCATGCAAATTTTTTTCTTACGTTAAGGTCTCCTCATCATTAATCTGTCCATTTTCATTTCTGTTCAAATTTATATTACATTACATTTCAACAATGCGTCCGCTTTCAACATATAGTAATAGAGTCTAATTATAAGTTTAGTAGCCTATTGTTATAACTTTGACTACTAAATAGTAACAGGGTCAAAGTAAAATATGGTCAAATTGTAATTATTATGTGCAATTTAACAAATAATAACAGGGTCTGATTATAAATTTAGTAGCCTATTGTTATAAATTTGACTAATAAATTGTAATGTACATCGGTTTGTTTTATCCAAAATCCAAGAAACATTTCCATATGAAACTTAGTGCGTTAAAAATAAATACATGAAAAATGCTTTCTTTTCAATTCACAAAAAGAAAAAGAAAAATCAACATTCAACAATGAAATAAAAAATATTCACAATGAGGAGCATGATGAGAGTTATTGCAAGGAAGAAATTCCACCGTAAGAAAATATAATGAACTACTATTTGATAAAATTTCCCAATAGCAAATTTTGTGAATTAAATTTGCAAAGTACAAAAATATACAGTTGTTAAATGTCAGAGGCATATCTGGAATCACTACCTGATTAGCGAGGCAAAGAGGCTTTTTATACTAAATTACCATTCAGTCCAACATTCTTGACGGTTGGTTTCCAAGTATAGCTTAAAGCCCTGCTTGACAATATCAGCTCCAACTTATAATAATAATAGTAATAATAATAATAACAATACTAATAATAATAACAATACTAATAATACTAGAAACAAAGAAAGAACAGGAGAAGCTTTCAGGAATCAACTCAACCTAAATAATCATGGGATACAAATTATATAATCTTTCCTGTAGGGCATCATCAAGGATCTCCTTATTGCCCTGAAGCTTTGAATAAAGTCTAATAAGTGTACTTCCACCTTCCGCAACAACTCTTTTAATAGCAGCCTAAATACAAAAAAGATTGACAATATACGACTAATTTCACTACTGCAAGGTAGAACTAATGCAAATAGGCTGGAAACTATGACCATACATACTCTAATAGAATTACCTTGGTAGCATTTAATTAAAGCATCTCTAACCGTCACTTCATTCTCTTTCAATTCTCTTTTCGTTTATGCTCCAACCTGAAATTAAATATAAAAAGAGTTTCAGTTAACTCTCTTGGCTTTACATTTCCTAGTGAAATGAGGTTTAATGACGTTCTTTTTATGAGGTTTACATTTAATTTAACTTCATTGCACATCGTTTAGCCATCTAACATAGTATGTAACAGCATGTTCGATGCAAAACCTGCTTTCAAATGCACATGTGCACACGTATTCTGCCTTCATATTCTGTGACCTTTCTCCCTTCTTCGTTTTCTGAAACATATTCTTTCTCTTTGTTACTTCTTCTTCTTCATTTATATAAAGAAAAATCAACGTGTGCATGTTGAAAGCGGGTTTTGCATCTCTGTTAGTTTTGGGGTTTGGTTGACGCTGTATCGTCAGATCTGTCTTTTTTTAGCTTCGAGTGAGTGTTTGGATTTGTTTGGCTTGCGTCCCTCTCGTACATCACTTGCAAATTAGTAAAATATTCGAAGATATACTCGATTCTCTACTGTGTTTTGTTTGTGATATTTTCCCTGCCTATTTTACATCTCCAAGCAATGTCTAGGTTATTCTACTTGTAATGGACTCAATGTCAGATTTTCATAATAGCCATTTTAGTCCTTTTCCTGGAAATTCTGTGTATCAAAAATTATAATCTCCAAACAATGATCATATTATAAATCGATAAGCAATTACCAAGAATGTAGACAGAAGTCTTTAAAGTTAATGATCGACACAAAAATGTAGGTACTCTTATGTCGCTAACGATGACGAGTATTTTGTTAACATTTGGAAGCATGTTACACTAAATCGTGAGACTTGATGAGTTTATAATTAAGCAAAGATCATTATCTCTAGCAAATACTTAAAATATACTAGCTTAGTGACTATGATTAAATGATTGCATCCACATAGGATAAGGCAAGCATTTTACTTTTCTCACAAACAATAATCCAAATAAATAAGAACATTACCTGAAACTAGCTGATATTGGCAAACCGGTAATGAAAAACATAGATACATCATACCGTTCATCTTCGGGAATTAGTAGTGGATGTGACAACGTAGGCCTGGCAGCAGCAGCATACTTAGTTGCTTGATATATTTTCCAGCTTCTAATGAACCTCTTCACATCTGTAGTCATCCCCCAACAAAAGAATAGATGTTTAAGCCTCTTTAATGTCAAATCTCTCCATGAATGACCACTTTCAGGGCAGAAAGTGTTGCCACTGAATCAATTACAACTGTTTGAAATTGTAGATCAGAAATTTGATACATTTTAGACCAAACAAACTGAAGAATCTACAATCAAGCAAGCAAATCAAGAAGAATAAATAAAACTACTAAATCCAAATTATTTTCTTAAATTTCCTTAGCATCCCTCTAGCAAAAATAAACTTAAAGCTAAATTAAGCATTTATTAAAAAACCACAATCTTATTGAATCGTCAATATAAGAAATGCACCAACTGTTAAAACTTAACATTTAAGGGTTAATTCAACTAAAAGCAAAATTATAGTTAAGTCCAATATACCTAAAGTCGATGTGGTGTATGTTGGTAACAAATGCCTTCGGTTGATGGCAGCAGTGCCGATAAGGAATATCATTCAGTTTGGTGTTAACAATGGCACCGTTTGATCCAATAATAAATAAAATCGATCGATTTAGGTATTGCCGCTATGATCAAGCACATTTTAGTGTTCGTGAAGTGAGACAACTCATATTTTCCTTTCCTTAAAAGGGACAACTAGAAAACATAGTTGAGTTAGACAATCAAAACAAACTGCAAATAATCTTATTTTTGATTGTCATCTAAATACACAAAATTGTGTCCTATAACTAATAATAAATGTTGAAAAGAAAGATACTCGAAATGGAATAAATAGAGATTGACCATATAATGATAGCGTTATTTTATTGTACTTAAAATAGAATAAACACCTTCCACCAACAAAGATTCCAAGCTTTCCCCGTATGTAGTTTGAACTTTGAACCTGCTTAGATTTTGAATTTTCTTCATATACTGATTGCTCTGGCTTAGAAACGGCAACTTTTGGAGAAATATCTAGATAGTTTAGGTATTTAGGAAACCAAGTTATATGAAAACAAACCAAAGATGTTGTCCATAAAATAACGCCTCCATCGCATGTTCATAGAAATTTAACATCATTAAGCCAGATAGACTGCAAAGGCTGCAAGTTTTGATATGACTGCAAAGTCCTAATGAAAGAAAAGTGTGGCAATTTTTTTTTGTTTGAACATGCAATCTAAGTTGGGTAAATGTCGGGGGTATTACCGAATCCTTTGACGATCACTTCCCCTCCAAACTCCGCCTCATGTGCAGCTATGGTGGTTGAATCATCCCCCGTCTACTGATAAATCTATCTGCTACCTCGGTGGCCATACACGATAGGATTGTGAATTCATGAAGTAGTAATGGTGGCGGATCTACCAGTCTACCAGAATAAGATTCTTTCTTCTTCTGAACAAACCAGTCTCCTCTACTCCATCCAACATCAGATATTTACTTGATGATTCCAAGACCGAAACATGGTTTGTTGACACTTTGAACAGTGCGATGATCGATTCCCGAGGATCCACTGATTCAGCCAATGTTAATTATTTGCTTGGATTGGAAGTTGATTTTTATGTTAATTCTAAATCCGAATTTGGATTGTCAACCAATACCGTCACTCCAAATACTACTAATGATAACATTAACAACAACAATGTTGTTGGAGTTGGCAGAGAAGATGTGGACTGTATCCCGCTCCGCAGCCCTGATTCATCAAGTGAGAAGCTTAGAGAACAGCAAGAATTGAATTCTATACCGAACTCCCCCATGTTTGAAAAGAACTCTTCGTTTGGATCTGCATCGTCTGTTCTTTCTTTATCATCTTTGCCTCATATTCGAGTAAGAGAAGATGGCCAGCCATTCGAAGATCAGTCTCAGCAGCCGATGAATCTGAATCATGCTCCATAGCCAAATGTTACTCAGGCGCCAGCTATCATTCTAACTGTAATTATGCCTACTATGTCTCCTACTGCTGTCATGCCTTCTATGTGTTTCCAGAAATTGGAAATGTTTAAATCATTCCAGAAATCATTCAATTTTTTCCAAATATACAATGGTAGGGATAAATTCGAATGACCTATAGAAATCAACCAAGGAAAGCAATTAATTCTTTCCTGAATTCAACCCCTTATTTTTTGGCAAAGAGATGATTTTCTGCAAACATTTTTTGGTCATTAAAACAGTTTTGTTTTAGACTGTATCAATCTTGGAAATACAAATTTGGCAAGCTTTTAAAAGGCATTCAAGAAGCAAGCATACAAGATTTCAACAATATATGTTTATGGAATGCTAATTTTTTTCTTTCTGAAACATATTTTACATTTAAGGTAGTGGACAAATTGATTATGGACAAGAAGTTGATTTCCAGTGTTAGCCAAAACATTTAAATATTTCCAGAAATGAAGAAATGTATTTGGCAACAATTTTCAATCAAATAAATATTTCCAAGAATGACAAGATTTCATATTTCCAGGTTTTGCTGAAATACTGGACATAAAAACATTCCTACTTTAGACCACAAAATCAAGTCAAAGACAGTATGGAATAAAACAAATCAAATCTTTTTAGTTTTTCATCTCACAAATCAGTAAAGTTGTGTCATCAGTAAAGAGCATGATTGAAGTTTAGTTTGTTCGCATATGGTATCAGGAAATTAAAGGGGCAAATTCGAGCAATCAAGACAGCTACAAAATCGAGTGTGAACAAACATATATGTGGCAAGCATTCATGGACAAGCAATAATCAGCTATTGACCAGAATCATAAATGTAACACCCCGTAGGTTGAATAACTTGCTATAATATAAATCAGGGCAGAATTAAATTTTAAAATCTGAATCAGGGGAAATGGGCTATTCCATTGCGTTCGTCTCAGAAAAATACGCGAAATAGAGTCCGAGTTTTCGAAAATCGGAGTCAGTATGACCCAGTTAAGGCCCGAAGAAGTTTTCAGAAAATTCAAAACAGATTTAAATATAAAATTTTCAAATTTCAGAAGGGGCGGGAAAATTCCCGCCAGACAGAGGGTGTCGACCCCCCCAAGGGATCGACCCATGGGTCGACCCAGGGGTCGACCCCCCCTGTCGGTCTGTGTGACCTGGGTGCACCATTTTGGCTTTTGGGCTGTGCTTGGTGGCTAGTGACGAGATCTGACGGCTCTAATCTGATTTAGGGTTAATCTAATGGCCTAAAACACTTAACTAATCTATAAATACACCCTAAGACTACCCTAATTCATACTAAAAATAGATACAACGTCGTTATGCCGTCAAAATGCAACTTGAAGGAGCCTCCATCAAATTAAAGAGGAAGATAGCTTCTCAAATCAACTTCTAATCAACTTTAGCAACTTAATCTTCTTCTTAGGAGTGCTAATCAACAAATTGTGAGTACTATAGCCTTAATGACCAATTGTTGAAATGATTATGATAGGATATAATGAGGTTATGGCTATGAATGTGGATCAATGCAAGCTATGTTATCATATGCTATGTGTTCATGATGTTATGCAAGTTATGCAAGTCATATGCTATGTGTTATGCAAGTTATGCAAGTCATATGCTATGTGTTCATGATGTTATCCAAGTTATGCAAGTCATATGCTATATGTTCATGATGTTATGCAAGTTATGCAAGTCATATGCTATGTGATCATGATGTTATGCAAGTTATGCAAGTTTTAGTCTATGTGTTCATGATGCTAGTTATGCAAATCGCTATGATAAACATTCATTCATATATGATATGTTATGCAAGTTTGGTGTATGATTATATGCAAGTTCATATATGATATGTTATGCAAGTTTGGTGTTTGATTATATGCAAGTTCATATATGACATGTTATGCAAGTTTGGTGTTTGATTATATGCAAGTAACATGTGCAAGTTTACACCTTTGTATGATATGCATACATATGCAAGTTAACCCCTTTGGTATGTCATACATACATATGCAAGTTTACCCCTTTGTATGACATAAGTAGCTTATGCAAGTTACCCTCTTTATGACATATGTGATTCATGCAAGTTTGGGTTGATTATTTATGCTAGTTGGGTTTGATGCTATATGCATGTTGACACCTTTGAAACCCATGTTGATGCTAATGTTATGCAAGTTGAACCCATTGTATTTGTGATGAATCTTCCCTTTTAAGTATGTCATGTTAGCGAATTACGTGGGGAACGATGGGGTTAATATTCATGTTAATAAAATGGTGTGAAGTTGGTATGATTATGCATACCATAAAGTAGATGGACATAATTGAGTCAATTATGTACATCGTTAAATTTGTAATTAATTAGGGATAATTAATACAAATTATGGGGGTGATTAATTAGGTGTAATTAATCGACTAAGACACGAGGTTGGACCCTTTTGTAGCATAAGACTGCCCGGAACCGACCGGCAAATCCAGCGGCTACAAATGATTGGCCCAATGTGAGAGGTCTTAGGCATGAACTAAATACGTGACAAGTGTAAAGACACGAGGTTAGACTCGGTTATGGCATAAGGCTGCCCGGACCCGACCGGCAAATCCAGCTGCCATAAAAGATAGTCTAATGTGAGAGGTCTTTGCAAAGGTTACGGTCTTAATCAATTAAGAAACACTTAACCAGATAAGCATGTAGTGGGGCATGAGGGGTTAAGTGGGTGCCTTGGGTGGCATGTGGAAATCAAGTAAGTGCCTTGGGTGGCATGTGGAAATCTAGTGGGTTGCCTTGGGTGGCAATAGAAAATACGATTAGAATACTTAACCAAGTGGAAACATGTAATTAAACACGATTAAAGGGTTAAGTGGGATGCACTAGAAAAAGGGACAAGCTTAGGTGGGTAGCTTGTGGGGGCCCATTTCAACCAGTAACCCATATGTATCTTATTGGGCTCGACCCATGTCGAGGACGGGACACGCGTACTGGGCTTGACTATAAGAGGCCAAAACGGGTTAGCGGTGGCAACGCAAGTCCAACGGGTTTCATATGCGTGTGTGGACCCGGGCTGGTAGGTAAGACGTTGTTGCATCGTGTAGGTATAAGCCGTGCACCGTTGATTGTATCAGGTTGCCACTTTGGGGAGTGATACACCCCACTGTGGGGCCAGCACGGGTATCTACGGTAGGGAGCCGATCGCTTGGGGAGTAGTGGGTACACCTAGTGGAGATAGGGGCAGACGGCACCTATGTAGTCAGCTAGGGGTACACTAAACTACTAGTTAATTTTTCTAAGTCCTTGGGTGGGATCAACCTTTAAGTAGGAATGACTGGTGTGGTGCAGTGTAGTAATTACCCTTGGGTGGGTAGATGCGTCTTTACCGTTATCTTAGTTTATCCTATGTCTAGTTGGCTACTTAGTGTAGTCATTTATCCCCAGTCATCACCGTACCAAGTTTATATCATACTCTAATTACTTTAATGATTGTATTGTTAAAGTTATAGGGCTCACTCAGACTTATGTCTGACCCCGTTGTTTTTATCTTTTTCCCAACCCTCAGGTTATCAGAGTGGGCCTAGCACTAGTGGGCTTTGATCAGATTGCTTTATCTATCTTTCGGAGCTTGGACCGTGATGTAAAGCCCAGCTTATCTTTTCTATTATGGCTATTAGTTATGTAGTGGGATTATGTACTTATGTTTTAACGAGATGGATATTTTGTACTTGACTCTTGTTGGTTTTTGATATGTAACCAAACATGATTACCTTCTGCTGCAATGAAATGATGTTTTAAATTTCAAGTATTACTTATATCTGTCTTGTTGTAATTTTTCTGTTCTATATTCACTTAAAATACTCCACCGAAGTTAAGGCATTCCCTTAGTGAGTGACCCTAGCGGGTGTGGGGTGTTACACGTGGTATCAGAGCTGAAGGTTACCGGAACAGATAAATTTTTTAGAAAACTATTTTTCTAGAAACATTTTTGGAAGAATTATTTTCAAAAACATGTCTTTTAAGAGAAAAGCTTTTGAAAGAAAAGCATAATCCCCAATAGCCATATCTTTATCTTTCGAATTCTCCGTTTTGAATCTTTCCTCTTTCGTTTCAGCATGGCTGAAGATCTTAACTTTCCGGAGGGTGTAGCGATACCAGTATGGTATAGGAGGTTGATGGAGGCTAGGGCCGCCACTGCGGGTCCAGCAAATGTTCCTCCACCAACAGTAGCACCCGATCTTCCTCCTCCTCCTCCTCCTCCTCGCACGGATACTTTTGCTAAGACTTGCAAGGAATTTAAGGCTATGGGAGGGAAACCTTTTCAAGGATCAGAAACTTTTGTGGAAGCTAGGGATTGGCTTAAGGAGGTGGAAGAGTTGATAGATATCTTTGAGATGGAAGAAGGAAAGAAAGTCAAGTTAGCTGCTTGGTTAATGAAAGGAGAGGCCTCATTCTGGTGGGAGGTCACTAATGGAGAGCGCCCTGTTGACTCTTGGGCGGATTTCAGGCAAAGGTTTGTGGCAAAGTTTCTTTCAAGGGCGGAAGAAAACTTGTATATGGAAAGGTTCTTGACTCTAAAGCAAGGAAACCTATCAGTGAAGGAATATGTCAACAAGTTTAATCAATTGGCAAGGTTTGGCATAGACATGGTGAATACACCAGAGAAGAAGGCTTTGAGGTTCGTTAAAGGCTTGAATGAACCGATGCATGGATTGGCTATGACTCACATCCCTATGGAGGCCACCTTTGAGAAGCTATTAGACATGACACTCATGCATGAGGAAGAGAAGGGTGCCAATGCTAATAAGGCACCCGAGAAGAAAGGAGATCAGAAGAGACCTCAACAACAACAACAAAACAACGGTGGGAAAGGCAATGGTGGCAAGGGAAAGAAGAAGTGCTTCAATTGCGGGACACCAGGCCACCTAAGCAAAGATTGTCGGAAGAAGAAGAAGACTGGCTACTTCCACTGTGGCGAAGCAGGGCATCTAGTGAAGGACTGCCCTAAGAAGGGGCAGAGGACGGGATCTACCTCAGGGGGACAGGTGCAAGCTCTTATGGTACCAGGTCAGGCAAGGGGGCAAGTTCAGGCTCTCGCGGTTCCACCGATTTAGGAAAGAGGTAGAACTATTTTCGTTGAAAGTCTGGTTTTTCTGTTTGATCATCCTGTCCGTACTTTGTTTGACTCTGGCGCATCGCATTCGTTTATCTCATCATCATCATTAGTTGAGTCACTGCACTTAGACACCAGTCTAGTAGATGATCCCTTGGTTGTTTCAAACCTAATTGGGGGCTCCACTTATTTGTCCATGATATGTTTGGGTTTGAAGATTTCTATACTTAGCGTTGAGTTTAGATGTGATGCTTTTGTTTTGGGCTTCACGGGCTATGGGTTGATTTTAGGCATGGACTGGTTATCCAGTAATGGTGTCGTTCTTGATTGCGAAAGGAGAGTTGTTAGGCTCATGACCCGCTTGGTTAACACTCTCGAGATCTCTTGTAATCCCATGAATTCTGTTATGCTAAGTTATCTTGAATCGCTTGACGCTTCGGTCGAGAGTTTGCGATCTGTTAGAGTGGTCCGGGAATACTCGGATGTGTTTGAGGAGGTGAAGGGCTTACTTCCGAAGCGGGAGATAGACTTCCGAATATATCTGGTGGACAATGCTAAACCAGTATCTTTGCCAGTGCGCCACATGGCTCCTCGTGAGAGGAGGGAACTCCATAAGCAAGTAAGGGAGTTGCTTGAGAAGGGGTTCATAAGACGAAGTATATCGGAGTGGGGTGCTCCAGTGGTTTTTGCCACGAAGGCGGATGGGTCCCTCAGACTTTGTGTAGACATTAGAGAACTCAACAAGCTCACAAAGAAGAATAGACACCCATTGCCGAGGATTGATGATCTTTTTGATCAGTTGGTTGGCGCCTCAGTGTTTTCGCAGTTGGACTTGGCAACGGGGTTTCATCAGTTGAGAGTGGCTGAGGATAGCATAAACAAGACTGCCTTTAGGACTCCGGATGGTTTCTATGAATGGCTTGTGATGCCATTTGGTTTGATGAATGCCCCTGCATACTTTGTTGATTTGATGAGTAGGTTGTTCAGGGAGTACCTTAATAAGTTCGTGGTGGTCTTTGTGGATGACATCTTAGTCTTTTCTAAGAGTGAAGAAGAGCATGCCCTACATCTTAAGGAAGTGTTAGAGACTCTTCGAGCGCATAGCCTTAAGGCTAAATTCTCTAAATGTCACTTCTGGAGGAAGGAAGTGCGGTTCTTAGGGCACGTGGTCTCTAAGGAAGGGATAGCCGTGGATCCCGCGAAGGTAGTATCCATCCAAGATTGGAAGGTTCCGAAGAGTGCTACCGAGGTGAGGAGTTTATTGGGGTTGGCTAGCTACTATAGGAAGTTTATCAAGGACTTCGCGAAGATATCAGCCCCATTAACTCGCTTGACAAAGAAGAATCTAGTCTTCGCATGGGACGTAGATTGTGATGATGCGTTCCAACGGTTAAAGAGAGCTTTAACCACAGCTCCAATCTTAGTGTTGCCAGATGGGAGTAAGCCATTTGTTGTTTATACTGATGCTTGTGGGACAGGACTGGGCGCAGTCTTAATGCAAGAGGGAAGGGTAATAGCCTATGGGGGAAGGCAGTTGAGGAAGCATGAGAAAAATTACCCTACCCATGATCTAGAGTTGGCCGCTATTGTTTTTGCGCTTAAGTCTTGGCGCCATTATCTTCTTGGCGAGAGATTCGAATTGTTCACTGACCACAAATCATTGAAGTACTTGTTTTCTCAGAAGGATTTGAACTTGAGACAGCAAAGGTGGATGGAGTTCTTAGCATCCTATGATTTCGAGATAGCGTATACCCCTGCCAAGGGTAACGTGGTGGCGGACGCCTTGAGCAGAAAAAGGTTGTCCTTGAGTCCATTGTTCGTGGAACGACGAAGCTTGGAATTTATCTCGATGTTTGATTTCAGACCTTCCGTTGACTTTGTACTCGGTTTGCTAGCATCCTTAGAGGTCAGACCTACTCTTTTGGGACGGATTGGCGAGGCACAGCGGGACGACCCACAGTTGGTTGAGTTGGTAGAGAGGCTCATAAGGGGGGAGTCGTCCAGCCATTTGAGTAGGTACACCCTAGACGATAGGGGGTGCTTGCGTAGAGACGGTAGACTTTGTGTACCACAAGACGGGGGTTTGAGGAAGGCTATTCTTGATGCGCATCGTTCAAAGATGACCATTCATCCCGGTGGGGACAAGATGTACCAAGACATGAAGCGAGTTTTCTTTTGGGCCGGTATGAAGAAAGATGTGGCCGAGTATGTCGCTAGATGCTTGGTGTGCCAACAAGTGAAAGCGGAGCAAAAGAAACCCGGTGGGTTGCTTCACCCATTGGAGGTTCCGCAATGGAAGTGGGATAGCGTCTCGATGGATTTTATTGATGGGTTACCGAGATCGAGGAAGGATAATACGGGAATTTGGGTTGTGGTAGACAGACTTACTAAGAGCGCCCATTTCATACCCGTGAAGAGTAAGAGGACTGCTCCATGGCTAGCTTCAGTTTATCTTCGAGAGATAGTTCAGTTGCATGGTGTACCTTCTAGCATAGTGAGCGATCGAGATCCTATCTTCACTAGCGAGTTTTGGAAGAGTTTGCAAGAGGCGGTAGGGACTCAGTTGTGTTTGAGCACCGCATATCATCCTCAGACGGACGGCCAGACCGAGAGGGTGAATCGTGTTCTGGAAGACCTTTTGAGGCTTTGTATCTTAGATTTTGGAGGTACATGGGAAGAGCATCTTCCATTGGTGGAGTTCGCGTATAATAACAGCTTTCAGTCTAGTATTGGTATGGCTCCTTTCGAAGCTCTTTATGGAAGGCCTTGTCGGTCACCTACATGTTGGTGGGAATCTACGGATAAGATCTTGCTTGGGCCCGATATGGTTAGAGAGACTTCGGAAAAGATTGATTTGATTCGAAGAAGGATGAAAGCAGCGCAAGATAGGCAAAAATCTTACGCGGATAAGAGAAGGACGGACCTTGAGTTTGATGTTGGGGACATGGTCTTTATTAAAGTATCTCCATTACGGAATGTTGTTCGCTTTGGGTCCGTTGGGAAGTTAGCACCAAGATTTGTAGGACCGTTTCCTATTAAGGAAAGGATTGGACGGATGGCATATAGAGTGGATTTACCCGAGAGACTTAGTGGGGTACATGACGTATTCCATGTGTCACATTTGAGGAAGTACCTACATGAGACCGCAGAGGTGGTAGAGCCGAGCTTGCTTAGAGAAGTGGAGGTAGAGCGTGATGTGACTATTCGACGAGCTCCTACCCGCATCCTTGGGTCAGAGATTAGGAAGTTGAGAAACAGAGAGGTTCGACTAGTCAAAGTGCAATGGGGAGAGGATGAGAGCAATGCTACTTGGGAGACAGAAGCGAAGATGCGTTCATTGTACCCATTCCTTTTTGAGGGTATGTCTTTTAACTTCTCCTTTATCGTTTGTATAGTACTTATCTTATCTTTAGTATGTCCTCTCATTAGTACCTTTGACCTTTAGATAGGGTAAACCTATGGTTGAAACATGTGTTTGGGACATGTTATGATTGATGGATGCGTGTAGATGCAAGTGTTTGCTAGTGGTTGCTCGTGGATGCATATACACACACTTTAGACACTAGATCGGCTCAGTCACTTCATATTGGATATTGCATATAACTGTGTGTAGGTAGCTATATTAATGGATGTATAATGGTTGTGCTATCATATGGATGATGCATTTTGGTTAATGCTTGTGCACTCATGTAGAAATAGTATGTGTCGATAGGGTTCTTTCGCATACATATTGGATGCATGGCACTATCATGGTTTGCATTAAGGAGGTCAACTGAATCAGTAGACCGCCTGATTTTGCATTAGACAGGGAACATATACACACACTCTTTGCATATGTTCATACAGCATTAGGAACTTTAAGGACAATGGATGCCAGTGTTTGATGGTTTGAGTAGATGGTTGTTTGGTTGGTAGGATACGTTCTTCTTGACTTAGAGATTTCGGGGTCGAAATCCTTTAAGTAGGGGAGAATGTAACACCCCGTAGGTTGAATAACTTGCTATAATATAAATCAGGGCAGAATTAAATTTAAAATCTGAATCAGGGGAAACGGGGTATGCCATTGCGTTCGTCTCGGAAAAATACGCGAAATAGAGTCTGAGTTTTCGAAAATCGGAGTCCGTATGACCTAGTTAAGGCCCGAAGAAGTTTTCAGAAAATTCAAAACAGATTTAAATATAAAATTTTCAAATTTCAGAAGGGGCGGGAAAATTCCCGCCAGACAGAGGGTGTCGACCCTAGGGTCGACATGGGTGTCTACCACCCCTAGGGGTCGAACCATGGGTCGACCCAGGGGTCGACCCCCCCTGTCGGTCTGTGTGACCTGGGTGCACCATTTTGGCTTTTGGGCTGTGCTTGGTAGCTAGTGACGAGATCTGACGGCTCTAATCTGATTTAGGGTTAATCTAATGGCCTAAAACACTTAACTAATCTATAAATACACCCTAAGACTACCCTAATTCATACTAAAAATAGATACAACGTCGTTATGCCATCAAAATGCAACTTGAAGGAGCCTCCATCAAATTAAAGAGGAAGATAGCTTCTCAAATCAACTCCTAATCAACTTTAGCAACTTAATCTTCTTCTTAGGAGTGCTAATCAACAAATTGTGAGTACTATAGCCTTAATGACCAATTGTTGAAATGATTATGATAGGATATAATGAGGTTATGGCTATGAATGTGGATCAATGGAAGTTATGTTATCATATGCTATGTGTTCATGATGTTATGCAAGTTATGCAAGTCATATGCTATGTGTTATGCAAGTTATGCAAGTCATATGCTATGTTTTCATGATGTTATGCAAGTTATGCAAGTCATATGCTATATGTTCATGATGTTATGCAAGTTATGCAAGTCATATGCTATGTGATCATGATGTTATGCAAGTTATGCAAGTTTTAGTCTATGTGTTCATGATGCTAGTTATGCAAATCGCTATGATAAACATTCATTCATATATGATATGTTATGCAAGTTTGGTGTATGATTATATGCAAGTTCATATATGATATGTTATGCAAGTTTGGTGTTTGATTATATGCAAGTTCATATATGACATGTTATGCAAGTTTGGTGTTTGATTATATGCAAGTAACATGTGCAAGTTTACACCTTTGTATGATATGCATACATATGCAAGTTAACCCCTTTGGTATGTCATACAAACATATGCAAGTTTACCCCTTTGTATGACATAAGTAGCTTATGCAAGTTACCCTCTTTATGACATATGTGATTCATGCAAATTTGGGTTGATTATTTATGCTAGTTGGGTTTGATGCTATATGCATGTTGACACCTTTGAAACCCATGTTGATGCTAATGTTATGCAAGTTGAACCCATTGTATTTGTGATGAATCTTCCCTTTTAAGTATGTCATGTTAGCGAATTACGTGGGGAACGATGGGGTTAATATTCATGTTAATAAAATGGTGTGAAGTTGGTATGATTATGCATACCATAAAGTAGATGGACATAATTGAGTCAATTATGTACATCGTTAAATTTGTAATTAATTAGGGATAATTAATACAAATTATGGGGGTGATTAATTAGGTGTAATTAATCGACTAAGACACGAGGTTGGACCCTTTTGTAGCATAAGACTGCCCGGAACCGACCGGAAAATCCAACGGCTACAAATGATTGGCCCAATGTGAGAGGTCTTAGGCATGAACTAAATACGTGACAAGTGTAAAGACACGAGGTTAGACTCGGTTATGGCGTAAGGCTGCCCGGACCCGACCGGCAAATCCAACTGCCATAAAAGATAGTCTAATGTGAGAGGTCTTTGCAAATGTTACGGTCTTAATCAATTAAGAAACACTTAACCGGATAAGCATGTAGTAGGGCATGAGGGGTTAAGTGGGTGCCTTGGGTGGCATGTGGAAATCAAGTAAGTGCCTTGGGTGGCATGTGGAAATCTAGTGGGTTGCCTTGGGTGGCAATAGAAAATACGATTAGAATACTTAACCAACTGGAAACATGTAATTAAACATGATTAAAGGGTTAAGTGGGATGCACTGGAAAAAGGGACAAGCTTAGGTGGGTAGCTTGTGGGGGCCCATTTCAACCAGTAACCCATATGTATCTTATTGGGCTCGACCCATGTCGAGGACGGGACACGCGTACTGGGCTTGACTATAAGAGGCCAAAACGGGTTAGCGGTGGCAACGCAAGTCCAACGGGTTTCATATGCGTGTGTGGACCCGGGCTGGTAGGTAAGACGTTGTTGCATCGTGTAGGTATAAGCCGTGCACCGTTGATTGTATCAGGTTGCCACTTTGGGGAGTGATACACCCCACTGTGGGGCCAGCACGGGTATCTACGGTAGGGAGTCAATCGCTTGGGGAGTAGTGGGTACACCTAGTGGAGATAGGGGCAGACGGCACCTATGTAGTCAGCTAGGGGTACACGAAACTACTAGTTAAATTTTCTAAGTCCTTGGGTGGGATCAACCTTTAAGTAGGAATGACTGGTGTGGTGCAGTGTAGTAATTACCCTTGGGTGGGTAGATGCGTCTTTACCGTTATCTTAGTTTATCCTATGTCTAGTGGGCTACTTAGTGTAGTCATTTATCTCCAGTCATCACCGTACCAAGTTTATATCATACCCTAATTACTTTAATGATTGTATTGTTAAAGTTATAGGGATCACTCAGACTTATATCTGACCCCGTTGTTTTTATCTTTTTCCCAACCCTCAGGTTATCAGAGTGGGCCTAGCACTAGTGGGCTTTGATCAGATTGCTGTATCTATCTTTCGGAGCTTGGACCGTGATGTAAAGCCCAGCTTATCTTTTCTATTATGGCTATTAGTTATGTAGTGGGATTATGTACTTATGTTTTAACGAGATGGATATTTTGTACTTGACTCTTGTTGGTTTTTGATATGTAACCAAACATGTTTACCTTCTGCTGCAATGAAATGATGTTTTAAACTTCAAGTATTACTTATATCTGTCTTGTTGTAATTTTTCTGTTCTATATTCACTTAAAATACTCCACCGAAGTTAAGGCATTCCCTTAGTGAGTGACCTTAGCGGGTGTGGGGTGTTACAATAAAGGGGCAAATTCGAGCAATCAAGGCAGCTACAAATTCAACAAATTAGGGCAAGTCATTATCACGAAATAAGAGGTTTTAGGATTTCTAAAATCCTATATAAACACCATTACACCATTGGCAATAGGCAGTCGAAACCAATAAATCAATTCAAGCATTTCAAAGCAAGAAAATTTAGAAAAATCATTGTTTCGATCGAGCCAGAGAACAATCCCAAGTCGGACGAGCAAAGCAATCGAAGAATCAAGCATCAGAGTTTTATTCCATCAACATCCAAGAATTCAGTTTGGGATAAAAGAGAGAAACCCTAGCCAAATTCTCCAGCCGCCATTGTTTCAATGAGAAAGACATTGGGTGTAAATAAAAGAAGAATAGGCCGACCAATTTTGTTTGAAGGCCTTAGTTTGGTTTATTTTTAAAAGTGGGGTTTTACTTTTTAGCTTTTATTTTGATTTGTATTGTTTTTTTATATACTCCATCTGTAATCATTCTGAATCAGTTTCTAGAGTCTGTAAAATTCTAGGGGAATCCAGTTAGGGTGTTAACTGGCAGTTTACTAGTGTCTGTAAAACTAGGGGAAATCTGGTCTAGGGAATATAGACCAGTCTAGAGTTTTGAGCGTAGAGTTTGAATAGGAGCGAGGGGTTCGCAAGTGTACATGATCTTGTATGCGGGATCTGTTCTATCATCTAGTAGAAACCTTAGGAATGCAGCAGTAGGCAGGATTTTGCCAAAGCAGGGTATATCTTGTGTCATTTACTTTTCTGCATTTCTATTTCTGCTATCTATGATCTTTGAATGTTTTAATATCCTGTGATATTTGAACTCTGCGATAATTTGCAATAAACCATATTCACCCCCCCTCTATGGTTAATCTAGATCCAACAAGTGGTATCAGAGTTGGTATAAGGTTACAACATGATAGGGAGTTCTCGCTCTATGATCTAGTGGCGAAGTAGTGACTCTTATCCCTACATGTCCGTGGGTGGTTGTCCATGTCGAGAGGCAGGACGTGAAATCAGTCTCTGAGGTACCTTTGTTTGCCACCGGGGTGTCATTAAAATCCTCGAGAAAGCGAGAACAAGTGGTATCAGAGCAGGTTATTTCTTTAACTCTAGAGTCATGGGTCATTCTAGTTGTCAGTCCTTAGAGAGTCAGTCCAGTCGCATTCCATCTATTTTTAATGGTTCAGATTTTTCAAATTGGAAGTCAGAAATGGAATCCTTTTTAAAATCTATTAATTTTAAATGTTGGGATGTTGTTATTAATGGTTATGATAAGGAAGATAAATGTTTTAATAATCATGCTATACATATCTTATATTCCCATATTGATGATGTTCAGTATGGCCTTATCTCCCATTGTTTAACTGCGCAGGAAATATGGAATACTCTCAATACGAGGTATGGAAAAATTGACAAAAACAGCTCAAAACCCAAAAAGATCAACTCAGATTCGGGTCTATGCTCGGAAGAAGAAACAGATGAAAATTCAAGTAGATCAGACGATAGAGACTCAACAGATGATGAAACTGAAAGCTTCTCATATGAAGATTTGGTTTATATGTGTACTGATTCGACAAAAATCGTTGATAAACTCCATCGTAAAAATAAATCTTTAAAATCTAAAAATCACGAGTTATATAGCAAAATTAACTGTTTGGAATCAGAAGTTACAAATGTCGTGAAATTAGAAAGTTCTAACTGTGAAAGTTGTTTGAAGTTGAAAACTGACGTCGTTCATCTCAATAAAAATATTCAAAGGCTTAAAGAGGAAATTTTGATTTTAAAAGATAACGAGGTTGAGTTAAAAGATTCAAACAATTCTTTTCAAAAAGAATTTAATAATTTTAAGGCCATCAAAAATTCCAAACATGAAATTGCTGAAAAAGAAAGCTTGTTGAAAAGTGATTTGATTTTAAATGAGCTTGAAAAAGAGATTGAAAATTTCAAGAAAGTTGAATTTGAAAAACAAATTAATTTTGAATCTGAGATTCTTGAATCCAAGACCAAAATCAAGTTCCTTGAAAATGAAAATTTGATTTTGAAACAGAAAGATACTGAAAAGAGAAAGATTAGCATTAATCGTTGTTCGAATCTAATGAAAGAGAATTCTGACCTTAAATCTAAAATTCAACAACTTGAATTAACTCTAATCAAATTCTCTAAAGGAGAAAAATCTTTAAATATGTTGTTGAAAAATCAACAATTTTCAGGAAATAAAAAGGGTATTGGTTTTGGGAAAGGAAATGATTTTTTGAGCTCGTGTGATTTTAAAAATCCTTCAAACTGCTTCAAGATGGGTCATTCTGAAAATTTGAATTGTGAAAATTCCAAAAGGTTTTTAAATCACAAACAAGATAAGAATTGGTTTGATAACAATCCAGTTAAACAGTTGTGGACCCCAAAAAGAAATAAAATGATTTTTGGAAAAACTAAACATGTTTGGGTTACCAAAGGCACAAAGGTAGATTCAAATGGATTGTTATACAAACAAGTTTGGGTACTGAAAGATGTTAACAAAACTATGAGTGGTTTTACAAATTTTGTTAGACCACTCAATCCTTTCAACTGTTAGGTACCGAAGAAGGTTGAGGAACCGCTGTGCTGAAAAGAGATTGATTTCAAGCTGTTCTATATTTCTGTATTCTTTATAGTTCCTTGGCCAAGATTTGTTGAGTTAGAGATTCTGATTTACATTGGATTCTAGTATGATCTCTAAACTCACCTTTGTGAATATTCTCTGTCTTTATTTTCTTTGTTTATTTCTCCTTCTGTCCCTTTTGTTTATTTTTCTTTGTTTTATGTTTTGATTTGTCACTGTTATATCATTGTAACTTCTTTTGGGCTTCATTAACTTCCAATTGCATAACTCTTGATTTTCTGGAAATGCGCTTCACTTGAATGAAAATATGATGTTTTAGTCTTTTTCAGATCTTGAATATAAATTTGTAAATATCTGCAATTGTTTTGAAGTTTATTTTCTGTTTTCTAAATTCATAACAGTGTTGATGTATTCTTGTTATATCTTGAACACTGTTAATGTGAATTCTAAATTTTTGAAGATCTGAAAATTAAATGGAAATTCACACACCTCTGCTGTTTTGAGTTTCATCTAATTCATTTTAGAAAAGCTTGAAATATTATAGTCATTACAGCACACTACTACTTCTCAGTTGTGAAAATTTCATTGTTTTTCAAATTGGCTCGAATATTTTGAAATGTCTTGAATTACAGTGATACATCTAGAAATTCTTCTTATATTCATGATCATTTTATGGTTGAAATCTGTTTGTTTGAAATCATCTGAAATACTTGATATTCTGAATCTCACATACCTCTTAAATTTGAAATTCTCAATCTTGTGTGACTGATTTATTATATCTCAAAACTTGACATTGATTCAAATGATTTCAAATAAATTATTTTTTAATTTTCTGGATCATGAATATCTCTTAAGTTTGATGTAAATGATCTGAAATTACTCATGTGCTTGTCAGAAATTGTTTTGAAAAATTCCTTGAAAAATTTGGGTCTTGAAATTTATTGGTATTTCATGATTATTTGATTTGAATATATGTTTGTTTAAAATCATTTGAAGTTATTGATTTATTGAATCACACACATATCTTGAATATGAAATTTACATTCTGGTGTGACTGATTCACTGAATCTTAAGAGTTTCATATTTCTCAAATGATTTCAAATAAACTGTATTTTAATCTTGGATCATGAATCATCTTATGTGACCATCATCTTGACAAGTCTGCTTTAAAATTGGTTATCATACTGTTCTGATTATAAGATCTTGATTTGAAAAATGCTTTAAATGACTGCTTGTTTTGAGAAAAACTGTTTGCTGCTCTGATAAAAAAAAAAGCCTAATTTGTTAGTCTTGTCTATTTGGGCTTTGTGCTTAAAATTCTTTTGTTTGTGATATCCTTGTTTGTCTCCAGTGTCTTGTTACAATCCTCATTAATAAAGACATAAAGTGGAGGTACTGAATTTGTTTTGCTGTATATATTTTTAATCTCTCATGTCTTGTATAGATCTTTCAAATCCCTCTTGTAATTGATTTTCAATTTTAAAATTATTTATTGACTATTCATTCAGAAATTGAAATCAATATCCAAATTGAACTATATTTTTAATTCATCAAAATTATTATTAGATTTTGAAACTGTGATGAATTGTGACTGCAGTATATTTCACATCAAGAGGAGATTTTATTTAGATTTTCATGATGGTTGAATAAGTATTATAATATCTTTGAATTGGCAATTATTTCACGACCTTCTTCTTTATCTACCATTATTCTGTCATCCGTCATGTTTTTTATATTAATGTGGAGAGTTTAATATTTAAAAAAAACTTTTTAAATAAACAGTGAAGATATTTGTGATAGAAATTGGACTATGTTATTTTTCAGAATTAGTGATAATTGAAAATTTTCAATGATCCCGGTACAGTCGAGCATATTTCATAATATAATTAATTTAGAAATTTATTTCATAGTCCATTTCTGTACCTACCACATTTCTATCATTCATATTGGTTGTATATACCGAGGAGTTTTTTCTTTTGAAGCTGAAAACGATAAATATATAATTAATACATAAGTGTGTCTCAAACCTCATTTAAAAATCCAAGCTCTGGTCATGCATGGTTATAAGACAACTTATAATTTAAGCTGCGACTGACCTCATTTAAAAATCCAAGCTCTGGTTATGCGTGGTCAGTGTGCTCTTAAATAAAATAAAAAGAAAAAGGAAATATTGTGCTATAAATTGAAATTAATCTGAAATTCTCCTTGGTGTACAAAAACCAGCCTATCAATCCATCTTTCTAATATGTGAAATGTGTTGAAATCTTATGAAGTATTATGATTTGTTGATTGATAGCTATTGGGATTTGAGATTATACGAATTTGTCACTTAAATTGAATTATTAACTATAGTCCAAATCCATCACTGTTTTTGTGCTAAATTTTACAAAATAATTGGAAATCATATTTTTGTAAATCTCTTCATTTTATATAAAATTCATCGTAAATCCGTCATTCTCTACAATGTGAAATATGCCACCAGTTCTTAGTTTATTATGATTTTTGTTTGACTGATTGAGATTTATGATGACCGTTCTTCCTCTTAAGCTGATATTGTATTTGTTAGTCATTTATCATCTATATTTTAAATTCTATATCCTTTTGATGATAACAAAAGGGGGAGAATGGGTTGAGATTTTGATTTATAAGTGAATATTTTATAAATATTTTTAATTTTGAAAATTCATTATTATTCAAATTTTTTCACTCATGCACAGTTATAGGGGGAGTTTTTTTGCTGTAGGGGGAGCTAATAAATAGGGGGAGTTCAGTATTCACTGCCAAACACATTTATTATGCTCAAAATCTTATATTTGTTTTTCATCATCAAAAGGGGGAGATTGTTGTATATAACGGTGTTGTATACACAATTATATGATTTTTGTTTGATGATAACAACCAAGTATTTATTATTTTAAATGTATTTGTTACTGTACTGTTTTCATATTTCATCACAGATAGGAATATATTATTTATATTCAAACAAAATACAAATGTACAGACATTCAGATATTTACACAGTATTTTGTTTAAATATAATATTTTATTTCAATTTTCAAATAGTACAGTTTTACAACTCCACTATTTGTACACTTCACTAATATTTCACATTTCATATTCGTTCACATGATATTGTACTTGTATATAAACTGAATACGATAGATAAATTTGTTTGAACACAATAAAATAATATTTTATTTCAATCAAATTTGTTTATTACAAATATCAGTACAATTTTTTCTCATTCTATACATTTGTTCCTCGCTACAAACGCTCATCACAAATACAGTCATTGTCTCACTACAGCATTTCACTTATTCACATAACAATTATGGAACACAAAAAAGGAGGAACAACATTTTTTTTTCTGTCCAAGTAGCTCACAATGATACTAATACAAATTATCAAGCCAAAGAACAAAGCAAGAAACCATGTATGCAAGCAGGTGATGTTCACAAGTGTACAACAGTGAAAAAGGGCATGTTTCAATTATTATTTTTTGAACATGTGAAAATTTGGCAACTACAAAGCGATCTTCATTTCAAGCAAGATGTTAAAAAAAAGGCCAAAAGCAACAGTGTACAACATGCATCAACATGCAAGGCTCAAGTGAACTAATTTGATGAAAATATACATGCAGAGGTTCAGTGGAGCAACAAAGAATTCTTTTCATGTTCAAATGGGTAAAAAAAAAGGGAATCTCTTTTGAAATTTGAAAATAAAAGTCACAGGTTCAAAAGAAGGAAAGAGATTAAGCTTGCAACCTTGGCAAATGTAAAATTTGACAAGAAAAGATTTGGATAAAACATCTTTTTTATCATGCATGTATTCATAATTGCATGGTGCAATAATACACAATCAAAAAGCAGTTTCCTGGTTTGAAAAATCTTGCACATGCAGAATCTAACTTAGAAAACATTTTTATTTTGTAGGAACATACATGCAGAGGATAAGCCAACAAGCATGCATGCAACATCATGTTAAGGTGATACCTCAAGTCAACATGAACCAGTATGATCAAGTATGGTCAAGCAAGTAAAAAATAATGGACCAGTGAAAAACATGGAAGATTTACACAAATATGTGTACGAGCAATTCAGAAAGTATACAAGGGAAGTTTCATTTTAACATTTTCAATGATCATTTCTTTTGGGGAAAGAAGTAAAGTTTGCAATTCAAGATGTTTCCAGTTTTGTGTAAGTGTGGTCATGACAAGGATAATGTGTGCATACACATGTACAAGGTGAATGGTGCAGAGCATAACTTTAAAGTGGCACACAACAATGCATAGTAATGTTGAATTCATTTTTGACAAAGTGTGACTGGTTTATGTGTTTCTAGAAATTGGAAATGTTTTAATCACTCCAGAAATCATTCAATTTTTTCCAAATATACAATGGAAGGGATAAATTCGAATGACCTATAGAAATCAACCAAGGAAAGCAATTAATTCTTTCCTGAATTCAACCCCTTATTTTTTTGGCAAAGAGATGATTTTTTGCAAACATTTTTTGGTCATTAAAACAGTTTTGTTTTAGACTGTATCAATCTTGGAAATACAAATTTGGCAAGCTTTTAAAAGGCATTCAAGAAGCAAGCATACAAGATTTCAACAATATATGTATATGGAATGCTAATTTTTTTCTTCCTGAAACATATTTTACATTTAAGGTAGTGGACAAATTGATTATGGACAAGAAGTTGATTTCCAGTGTTAGCCAAAACATTTAAATATTTCCAGAAATGAAGAAATGTATTTGGCAACAATTTTCAATCAAATAAATATTTCCAAGCATGACAAGATTTCATATTTCCAGGTTTTGCTGAAATACTGGACATAAAAACATTCCTACTTTAGACCACAAAATCAAGTCAAAGACAGCATGGAATAAAACAAATCAAATCTTTTTAGTTTTTCATCTCACAAATCAGTAAAGTTGTGTCATCAGTAAAGAGCATGATTGAAGCTTAGTTTGTTCGCATATGGTATCAGGAAATTAAAGGGGCAAATTCGAGCAATCAAGGCAGCTACAAAATCGAGTGTGAACAAACATATATGTGGCAAGCATTCATGGACAAGCAATAATCAGCTATTGACCAGAATCATAAAGGGGCAAATTCGAGCAATCAAGGCAGCTACAAATTCAACAAATAAGGGCAAGTCATTATCACGAAATAAGAGGTTTTAGGATTTCTAAAATCCTATATAAACACCATTACACCATTGGCAATAGGCAGTCGAAACCAATAAATCAATTCAAGCATTTCAAAGCAAGAAAATTCAGAAAAATCATAGTTTCGATCGAGCCAGAGAACAATCCCAAATCGGATAAGCAAAGCAATCGAAGAATCAAGCGTCAGAGTTTTATTCCATCAACATCCAAGAATTCAGTTTGGGATAAAAGAGAGAAACCTTAGCCAAATTCTCCAGCCGCCATTGTTTCAATGAGAAAGACATTGGGTGCAAATAAAAGAAGAATAGACCGACCAATTTTGTTTGAAGGCCTTAGTTTGGTTTATTTTTAAAAGGGGGGTTTTACCTTTTAGCTTTTATTTTGATTTGTATTGTTTTTTATATACTCAATCTGTAATCATTCTGAATCAGTTTATAGAGTCTGTAAAATTCTAGGGGAATCCAGTTAGGGTGTTAACTGGCAGTTTACTAGTGTCTGTAAAACTAGGGGAAATCTGGTCTAGGGAATATAGACCAGTCTAGAGTTTTGAGCGTAGAGTTAGAATAGGAGCGAGGGGTTTGCAAGTGTACATGATCTTGTATGCGGGATCTGTTCTATCATCTAGTAGAAACCTTAAGAATGCAGTAGTAGGCAGGATTTTGCCGAAGCTGGGTATATCTTGTGTCATTTACTTTTCTGCATTTCTATTTCTGCTATCTATGATCTTTGAATGTTTTAATATCCTGTGATATTTGAACTCTGCGATAATTTGCAATAAACCCTATTCACCCCCCCCGCTAGGGTTAATCTAGATCCAACAAGAATAACCCTGTTCACTTGGCTTCCCGTGTAGAAGGGAGGGCACCCGAGTTTGCAAAAAGGTGGAAACAAACAGCGGGTCAGTCGTGGGACTGGTGTGAGAATTCTTAACTAATAAGTCACTATTAATAGGGCAAGTCCAAAGACCACGCCGCTAATGCGGAACGGGTTTACTCTAATGGATTGTCGTGCATAAAAGTGTCAGAATACATGATAAATAAATCGTACAACAACGTTATGCTTTTTAGAAAAATGGAATCACCATAAGACCCAGGTCCCATCACACAATGCAACACAAACCAGAGGATAGGGTTTTACCTTATAGTGATTAAACATGCTAAATATGGCAAATACGAGTGTAATATTATTATTAATATATATTAAAACATTTCAAAGTAAATGTAGAAATCCTAGGAAGAATAGTATCCCATACTACTATGCCTCCATACTGGTAATACAATCAAATCCGTAGGGTCGTATTTGGATTTTGGTTTCCATCATGAGTCAAGGCTAGGGAGGAGCTCCTACCGATTCGAGACACTCTAGCTCATGTCTCAGGATCCCCCGCAGTGAACCCTTGGAAAGCTGCAGGGCCGGTCCGCCATACGAGTTGCGGATTAGTTATTCCTGAATACACGTTTCCCAGTCCTATAGGACCTATCATCCGAGGCGCCTCATTCCATCATCCACATAAGTAAAATGTTGGGCCGTGTTAAAACCCAATCACCACTTCTAGCTAGAAAGAAACGTGCTGCTCTCCCTGCGTTCCCTTCTCCCGTTTTAGACTCCACCGGTGTGTGAGGCTCGCGAAGTCACGCTGTTCACAAAGCTATGCCTAAACAGGCTATGCTTTGATCGTCCCACAAGGCCTGCTTTTCAACAAAACCTCGATCCTATGCATCTTAGCATGCCACATCATCACTCCATACCGTACTACCAACACTTTGCCGAAATATATGAACGGGTGTTAAGCAAGAGAATAAATTCCCCGCCACCAAACATCCATACCTTCGACAGAAGATCAATAACATGATATTTGATAGAGTATGATGTCAAACACACAATCCATTTAGTAGCTTATGCTCTGGGTCTGAGCGAAAGCCAAACCCGTGAAATCAACACGTACGTTTGGGCAATGACCATGACCTTTGAATTGGGAGCAAGTCAAATCAAGGCCTCGATCGTTGTCCATTTGAGGGAAGATTTACGGTCTTCATTCACCATCATATACTTCAAATAACGTCGTTTGATTATTTAAAATGAGAGAACTCGGTCTTTCCAAATAATCCTCGTATATATATATATATATATATGTTTTAAAATCCTTCTTATACATTAATAATTATTTTTATTAACGATTCATTTCTATATTAATTATTTAAAATAATTAAAGTATAATATAACGACGCCTTAAGTCCATGGGCGACTATGGCGCTGCATTCAAACAATTTTGATTTTCACATTTCTCAGAATCTAACCGTTGGATTTTAACGTAATATATATCGTTGGAAAGATTTTTCCAAGACGGTCCTAACAGTTTCAATTTCAAGAAAATCCGACGGTCGGATCTTCTTGTATAGTCGTTTAAAAGTACGATTTCAAAACGCGAACTACCACACCCTATTTGTTTAATTTTAATAATATTTGTATATATATAATCATTGAATCGAAATAACGTCGTTTGATTAAAACAACGCTCTACACAACTGCCGATACTTACCATATTTTTGATTCATTTAAAAATGAAAATAATCTTACCGCATCCTAAATTCATTCTTACACTTACATTGAAAATGTAGATTCCATCCTTTATATATATATATATATATATATATATATATTTATATAATATAAATTCAATTCCTATGCAAATTCCTATATTCTTTTTACATGTAAAAACAAATGTAATTTTGATACATTCAAAATCTCACTTTTAAATGCAAACATTACATCTAATTCACATTGTAAAAATATAATTTTTAATTACAATGCAATTACTACATCTAATTCACATTGTAAAAATATAATTTTTAATTACAATGCAAACACTACATCTAATTCACATTGTAAAAATATAATTTTTTAAATACATTGAAAATTGTAGTTTTTGTCATACGGTATAATTTCCTATATAATTTACATATAAAAATGTAAATTTTAACATACGATGAAATTTCCATGTTAATTACAAAGAAAAATGTAATTTTTAACATACAATATAATTTCACTTTATAATTTACATATAAAAATGTAAATTTTGACATACGATGAAATTCACCTTTTATTTACATTAAAAATAATGTAAATTTCATACGGTGAAATTTTTATTTACTTTACATTAACAAAAATGTAGACTTTACATATGGTGAAATTCCTATATATTTACATTAATAAAGATGTAAACTTTACCTATGGTGAAATCCCTCATTATAATCACATCTAAAAATGTCATTTATACTTTATCGTTCTAATTTACATTAAATTAACATATAAAAATGTCATCTTTATTTCATCGTTTATATTTTACATTAAAATAACATATAAAAATGTCATACATTAAAATAACATATAAAAATGTCATCTTAATTTACATTAAAATGACATATAAAAATGTCATCTTTATTTCATCGTTCATATTTTACATTAAAATAACATATAAGAATGTCATCTTTATTTACATTAAAATAACATATAAAAATGTCATCTTTATTTCATCGTTCAATTTTACATTAAAATAACATATAAGAATGTCATCTTTATTTATATTAAAATAACATACAAAAATGTCATCTTAATTTACATTAAAATAACATATAAAAATGTCATCTTTATTTCATTGTTCATATTTTACATTAAAATAACATATAAGAATGTCATCTTTATTTACATTAAAATAACATATAAAAATGTCATCTTTTTTTATATTAAAATAACATATAAAAAATGTCATCTTTATTTCATCGTTCATATTTTACATTAAAATAACATATAAAATTGTCATCTTTATTTACATTAAAATAACATATAAAAAAATGTCATCTTTATTTCATCGTTCATATTCAATGTATTAACATAACGGTTCAACGTCAACATCACAACATAACACAAAATATAAGGTCCGACTTTGTGTGATAACATTTATGTGATGAATACATATAGATTTACAATTATCTATCATAGCAACATAACAACATCATCAATCATATCTAAACAAAATAGATCTGAAGATTAACCATGGGATTACGGCGTCACAACAAAGTAATTATTTAATTAATTAATTTTTGAATGAGGAAATTTCACGTCTAACACTTAAAATTTCAGATCTACTATCATAACATCGCAACAATTCAAATCTGCAACTTATATTAACATCCATCATCGATCCAATTATTTTTGATTCTCAACTTCTCATACATAAGAATAACATTCAAATTAATTTAATTTATTTAAAAATAAATTCTCACCTTGATTAAAGCGAATAGAAAAATCCAGAAATTCAGAAAATGGTCGCACTTGATTTCAGCAACCTCTATTTGCCGTCACGATCTCGCACAATCTGAAATTTTTCAGTTTGGGTTTCGTATGTGTTAATTATCAAATTTTGAACAAAATTAATTTTTAACAACTGCAGCTGTAACGCTTAAAAGCGTGGCAAAACTGAGATTGTTCATACCTTATAATTTCAGTTTTGTTCAAAACTTCAATTCAGAAAATCGAGAGATTGGATCAATGGTTTGAGGAGCGGTTTGCGGGAGGTGGAGCGGCTACGAGGGGCGCACGTGTGCCTGGCGTCTGGTGGGGGTGCGGTTGCACCTGGTGGCAGTGGGAGGGCACAAACGGCGGCGGGTTCGGCAAGGTGGTGCGGCGGCTACAGGCTTCGGGGAGGGACAATTTTGGTACGGGGTCGAAAAGGAAGAAGAGGGCTTCGAAAAACTCAACTGCGGGGTGGTCTAATTCTCTACGGATTGGGAGAGAAGGAGGAGAGAAGGCTTGAAGAGGGGGCGGCTATGGGTTTCACGCATCGGGGAAGAAGACGATGAATGGAACCGTATTTATACGCGTATTGCCACGTATTTTTTTATTTAATTAATTTATTTATTTAATTCCGGAAAATAGGTTTTCCTCGTTCGAACTCCAATTCGAGCTCAACGACTGTCGAACAATAGGTTTTGACGCCTTCTGAATGCAATGGCGCTATTGCCGAAGTCCAATTCTGAAGTTAAAAGCATGTTTCTATTATTTTCAAATTAATTCTTTTATTTTTAAATTCGAACGTACTTTCTAATTTTACCGGGGTCACATACGAAGTCAGAAAAATCCAGAAAAATTATTTTTGGCTTTCTTATGACAATGCGATCCCAACAAAATTTATTTCGTCGAATTCTGAGACTGTTTGAAAAATGGCTATTTTTCAGTCAATTAATTTTGACTGAAACTGACAAAACACAGTTTCTTTTGCCACGCTCACATACTAGCTTCAAAAATCATGAAATTTGAAACCTAGCAATAATTTTACATTCCGGATCAAACAAAAGTGGTTTCGTCGAATTCCGAGGTCGTATGCAAAATGTCAATTTTCAAGGCGATATATTTTCTATAGCGACCTTTCTGAAAATTCATTTGGCCATAACTTTTGATTTCTGCTATGAAATTTCGATTTTTCAGATTCGTTAGAAAGATATTCCTTAACAATTTAAATATTTTTCGTTTCATCAAAATCCGGTTTATTCTACATCCTGTGTAGTTAGTCAAAGTTCAAGTTTGACTTTTCAAACTACCGTCCTATTTCTAATTCTTTATGCAATTTATTTGAATATATTTGCATTAACTTTGCTCAAAATAAATTTCCATTCATTTTTATTTGAAATAATTTATTTTAAATATTTAGGCACCCCTAAAATCTCTAAAATGAAAATTTTAAATTGGCCCCAAATTCCGGGTTGTTACAAATATTGTAAATACAGTATTATTTGAAATTAATAATTGATATGCACATCATTTTCATATGTCCTGCCAAGTTCTCAGTCAACTATTTATAACTAGCTTCAATTTTAAAAACATGTAGTCATCACCAGTTTGTGGCTTCGTTATTCATTCCAAATGTTGATGATGAAAATCTCATGCTATATCTTTATAAAGTGTCAACATGTCAAATTACAATAACTAGCTAATAGAACTGTATATGCCTTATTTGTTTGACTGTCCTTTTCATAATTTGGCTTCCATTCAAAATCAATACCAATAACTTTACAGCTCTGCAAGTATTTAGTCGACGCAAGTAGCCCATTAATCTTATCCACACATAAACAAAGTTGCTAAGGATCCAAAAAATGGAAGTGGTCAAAGGAAGTCATTGCATACTGTATTATAGCAGTTGTTACCATGTTGTTGACATTTTGCCACTTAAATCCTCAAATAATGCAAAGTTCGTGATTTTTTCACTTAATTATCCATACATTGAGCAGTTAGTAACTTTTGCCATCGATTTTTACAAATAAAAAAAATCGTGATTGATTTCATAAGAAATTTCCCCATTCTATCATCAATTCAAATGATAACAACAAAATATAATAACCAGGGTTCTTGCAGTAAAATTGAACATAGTATGGAAAATAAAATAACTTAGCTAAATTAGGGTTTTTGAGATTACCTCGATTTAATGATTTAGGGCTCGTGAACAAATCCTAAGTAAACAAAGCAGACTGAAGGAAGAGCGGATGGACGAGGTGAAGAGGCACAGGTAAAGGGAGAGAAGTAATGGAGATGGAAAAAATGTTCCAGTAGAAATGAAAAAAAAATGAGGGAAAAAAACGTAACAATGGGGAAAGAGATGAAAAAATATAACGAGGGTTTTAGTATTAGGCGGGGAAGGGAAAAATAGCTGGTGGGATTGAATAAAACGAAAAAATATAGTGAAAAATTAATAGTAGTTGCACACGCATCACAAACGCCACAGATTAAAGTAACTAAATTTTGGTTTTCTTGTAGTGAGTTTTACTTCATGGGATGAATAGGTTGGGATTGAGAAATTAAAACAAATGATTACTTCGGTAAGGTTCGTTAATCCCGACTAGTTTGGATAAACCATAATTTGGTTTGAATTGATATTCAAAGGAAGATTAAAGAATAGATTTAAAGAATTTATCTTTGATAAAATTAATGGGAACCTTTCCCAAAGTGTAAGAATATTTGAATAAAAGAATATTCTGAATTGGAATGAGGCATATGTTGTGACTGTGTAACACCTGTTTATTATATACGCGAGTTATTCAGAAAGACCGGGTTTATCCCATTCTGAATAACTGATTCGATGATGTGCCGGGGATGAAGACGGTGGTCGAAGACCAGAGGTCTTCACATTGTTTGGATAATTACTGATGATCTTGATTTGGGCTATACACCCAAGAGGAGGGAATCAGTTAGTGATTGTCCAGACGTACTTAGAGATCGATGGATATGCGAGGTACAAGGTGCCTCCGGTTTCGTTCAGACCCAGAACGGACTCTTAGATGGACTGTGTGTCTGACATTGGATATCATTCTGTGATTGATGGATATCTGTTGCATGGAGTGGTTTCCCTGTGTGGGATGCTAAGATGCAAATGATCAAGGCTTCTGTTGAAAAACAGAGTCTTGTAGTTGATGATCAAAGCACCGCCTGTGTGGCATAGCTTGGTGTAGCGTTAATTCGTGAGCCTCACACCCCGGTGTGAACCAGAAACGGGAGAAGGACCTCAGGGAGGACATGCGTTTCTTTCTAGCTAGAAGTGGCGTTAGTGGTTTTACATGCCCTGACGAGTTTGACTTATGTGGTTTTTGGATTGCAAGGCGCTTCGGATATATCGGTGACTATGTGGAGCCGATGGAGTCAAAGGACTCATTTACGCCCCAAAGGGCGGCGAAACGCAGTGTTCAGGCATTTTAATCCACATCGGTGGACCGACCCTGACGATCCAAAGGCTTGACTGAGTACTTGCCTGAGACTCGGGCTAGACAGTCTCGAAGCGGTGAGGACGATCCCTTGCCTGGGTTCACAATTGGAAATCCAGCTTCCAATACGTGACATTTGCGGTTTTGATTGTAGAGCCTAGTATTGGCGACATGATATATGGTACCCATGCCGTCTAGGATTGATACATTTATATTTGAAGTTGTTTATACACTATGCATTTATAATAGTTTCAAAGGATTTGTTTTAACGTACCAAGCATGTTTGACTATTATACGGGAAAACCCTATCCTTCGGCTTGCGTTGCATTGTGTGATGGGACCTGGGTCTTATAATAGCTTCATTTTTCCAAAAAACATTGCGCTGTTTTGTTATATACACTGGTATTCTTGGGAGGAAACCCGTTCCGTGTTATATGGCTTGGTCCCTTGATATATCTGATTTAAAGTAAAGATTTAAATAACTGTTTTAGTTCTCACACCAGTCACATGACTGACCTGGAGTTTATTGTTTTAACCTAAACTATGGGTGCCCTTATTTTCCACACGGGCAGCTAGTAGTTTTGGTTTTGTAGATTTATATTCACAGGAACCTGGTTTACAGTTGAAATGATATCCGGAAAGCTCTGTATCTGTTTATCTCTTTCAGTTGTGTATTTTATTATTTTTCCGCTCCAGTAATGTATTTAAATCTCTTATATTTCTCTGATGTATTATATTTATTTATACTGTGTATATTCTTGTATTCTGATGGAATTGTTGTAATAAGCAATGAAATGTTTTTCCGTTTGTGTTCCAATGTGTGTTGTTCTCAAAGCAATCCGGGCTTTCCTTCACAGGGAAGTTCGGGTCGTCTCAGTTGGTATCAGAGCTTTGGTTTACAAAGCTCAGAGAACAAGACACATTTGAACCATACGAAAGAATTCATCAGAGATTGGATTAGTAATATCCAACGAGAATGACTCGTTAGAGATAGGATCAGTAGTATCCTAAAATGAGTGCGAAGAGTGATGTTTTTAAAAGTAAAAGTGAAAACAAATTTTGTTTTTAACAATTAAATTCAATTATTCATATTTGAATATTATATTTGTATTGAATTTGGACAATCCAATATATAAAGACTTTGCGTATACGTCTGGTCTGCGTGTATTTGAAGTTTTAATATACTGGATAGATATAGAATCACACTCTAGTCGCCTGAAGAAGATACTGATGATTGAGATCTCATCATCAGTGTTTATGTTCGAGTTTCGAAAGTGGGATTTCTATATAATTCCAATTGACTGGTGTGAGAACCAAAATTAGATAGGGCTTATTGTTGTGATTTGGCATCGAAAATCTGATTTTTGGACTATGTATCAAAATTATGAATTTGAAATGCTAATTAACTAATTGATTGCTGGTTGTGTTGTTTGATTATTTTTTAATTAATTAAATGTTGAACCTTTAGCCAAATAGTGAATTGTATTGAAAATTTGTCGCATTTGCATACATATACATGTACTTACATTGAACAGGTCATAGCAGGGAAGCTAAGCAGAGGAATAAAATTGTTTGCCCGACAAATAGGTATATGTTTATTGTATTTCTTGGGGTTGTTGATGATTTTATGAGCCGATTGGCTATCCGCTTGGCTGTTTCTTTTTCTTTTTGGATTGGAGAGGCCTGTATGGAAATTTCGGGATTTTCCCGGTGCTCCCGTGCAGGGGAGGTTTTGGCGAAATTTTTCGAAAATTTAGGGTGTTAGCCAAATTTTTGAAAAATTTGAGAAGTTGTTAGAAACTGAAAAGTTGAAGAACTTAAGCCATAATGAAAATAATGAAAGTTGAGTTGGTTTGTGAAACAACTTTCAACTTCGTTCCTTTTCAGAGACGAAAAGTTTTAAGTGGGGGAGATTGTAATAACCCGGAAATCCGAGCCAATTTAAAAACTTTATTTTGGCAATTTTAATGAATTTTGAATATTTAAAATGATTTATTTTAAATAATACGAGGAGAAATTTATTTTGAATAGAATTAAAACGTATGTATTTATTTGAATCGTTGTTAGAATATAAATATTTTATTTTAATTATAAAAGGAATTGAAAATGGCGCTGTAGTTTGAAAATTCGATTTCAAATTTCAAATGAATGTACAGGATTCAAAATAAACCGGATTTTAGCAAAACCAAAAATATTAGAATCTATTTGAGAAAATATTCCCAACGAATCCAGAAAATTGAAATTTCATAGTAGGGATAAAAAGTTATGCCCAGTTGAAAATTCAGAATAGTCGCTATGGAATTTTGGCCCTTAAAAATGGAAATTTTGCAAACCACCTCGGTTTTCGACGAAACCACATTTGTTGGATCCGGGATGTCTAGTTATTGCTAGATTCTAAAATTCGTAATTTTTTGAATCAATATGTGAGCGTGGCAAAAGAAAACGTGTTTTAACAGTTTCAGTCAATTTCGATCGACCAGAAAAGGGCAATTTTTTAAATGTTCTTCAAATTTGACGAAATTAGTTTTGTTAGAACCGTATCGTTAATACGAAGCTAGAAAATATTTTTCGGGAATTTTTAGAGTCCGTATGTGGCCTCGGTAAATTGAAATGTGCGTTCAAATTCAATATATAGATTTATATTTTGATTTTGACGGAAACCGATCGAAACAACCAAACTGGCTTACGATACATATCCCACTATGTTCAAAATGGGGGTAATTAGCTAGGGACGACAAATTTAAGGTTACTTTTTGGAAATATAAAATAATAAGGTAATTAAATTTTATATAAAGCCACCCATTCTCCTTCTCTCTCTCCTATTCATTCACGAAAAAAAGAGAAACCGCTCAAATGGACGCCGCCTCCTTTTCCCGTCGCACCCTCCTCCTGCCGTGACGCCGTTGGCATGGCTCCCTTTCTCCGATCCTCCTCCACCTTCCCTCCTCCCCCCTCTCTCCAAAGCTCGCCCAAACCTCCTCCAAAGCCCGAGACCGCCGCCGCCAGTCGAAGGGAGTCCGCCATTGACCTGAAGAGCCTCCCCCTCCCCCCACCTTAGCAACTCCAGCGCCGCATCCCCACCCTCCTCCAGTCGATCAAATGTGAGATTTTATGATTCTATTTGTTTATGTAGATAAAAAATGTTTTTTTCCTCTCCTTTCTTATGTAATGTCATGTAATGAAAACGTATGGTTTTTGTTAATATAAAGGTGTGATTTTTATATGAATAACAATATAAAGGTGTGATTTTTATATGAATAACATTATAAAGGTGTGATTTTTATATGAAAGGCGAGTGAAAAATATAGTTTTTGTCATATGAAAGACGAGTGAAAAATATAGTTTTTGTCATATGAAAGGCGAGTGAAAAATATAGTTTTTTGACATATGAAAGGCGAGTGAAAAATATAGTTTTTGTCATATGAAAGGCGAGTGAAAAATATAGTTTTTGTCATATGAAAAGCGAGTGAAAAATATAGTTTTTGTCATATGAAAGGCGAGTGAAAAATATAGTTTTTGTCATATGAAAGGCGAGTGAAAAATGTAGTTTTTGTCATATGAAAGGCGAGTGAGAAATATAGTTTTTGTCATATGAAAGGCGAGTGAAAAATATAGTTTTTGTCATATGAAAGGCGAGTGAAAATATAGTTTTTATCATATGAAAGACGAGTGAAAAATATAGTTTTTGTCATATGAAAGGCGAGTGAAAAATAACATTTCTTTTTAAATCTGGATATTTGCATTGTGCTTAGAATATAAAAAGACAAGATTTTCAACTATAAAAAGATAAGATTTTTAACAATGAAAAGAGTAGATTTTTATCATGGGAAAGCGAAGATAAAAATTTGATCTTTAGTGGAATAAAAATCTGATTTTTATTATATATATGTTGAAATAAAAATGTGATTTTTATAGCGATGATATGAAAATTCGATCTTTACATAAGAAGTAGAAATATAAAAATATAATTTTTATATATAAAGAAGCGTTGTAAAAATATATGAAGTAGAAATAAAAATATGATTTTTATTTACTGGAATGAGGCGATATTTTTTTTATATATATGAAATGACATTGTAAAAACGTGATTTTTAATGTGAATAGCGGGAAAAGATAGTGAGGGTATCGACGGAAATCAAAACAGAATCCATACAGTTCAGAAAGAAAGAAATGGCGGAGTGGAACCCCAAGGTGAGAATTTCTCACTTTTAATTTGTTTTCTAGTTGAAATATATATACTAGGATGCAGACGGTGCTTAGCAGCACCCGACATCCGTCGTCCACAGACCATGGATGACTTGTTTGTTTGATTGATGTGTTGTGAATATTGATTGTGTGATGTGTAATGGAATAAAATATTTTATATTTAAAAATATAATTTTTAACGTATATATAAAATAAATATTTATAAACAAATCGGATGGTTTGTTTATGTATATCCATTTGACTGATATTGATTGGGACAATAAATTTTACACATCGCCCAACAACACAAATAAAAATTTGTGTTTGTTGATTTGAAACCCCACACGGGTGTTGGGATGAGATTTGGAGTACACTAATCCCAAATCTTTGGCTGTATGTCAATCGATTGATTGACAGGCTGTTATAACCGTTAAATATTTATATTTGATGCTTATGCAGTGTAGAATGCACTCTGGATGATGGTTGATTATTTATCGTTGCTATTATATACATGTGTTATAGTGAATCCATATAATTAACATTATATGGTAATTGATTGGGCCTCATTCCAAGTTGGAAAATAAAATATATATATTCATGTGATGAATAAAAGAAAATTCATGTGTTGAATAAAATATATATTCATGTGTTGAATAAAAGAAAATTCATGTGTTGAATAAAATCTATATTCATGTGTTGAATAAAAGAAAATTCATGTGTTGAATAAAATATATATTCATGTGTTGAATAAAAGAAAATTCATGCACTGAAGAAAGTATTCATTTGTTGAATAGAATAATGAAGTTATTGAAATATATAAAGCCGTGTTGATTAGATTAGCGCCATTTTGACGTGAACGATATCTATATCGATTTTATTCATTTTTATAATGAATATCGAAAAGGAATTGATTTCAAAATATAATATTTTGAAAATACTATCATTTATATATCGATGATATGGAATATTCAATTTTGATTTGAAATTGAATATGAAGTTGAAATCATTTTGAAAACGAATTTAAAACGATTTATAAAATACGTTTTAAAAGGAAATCGATGATATATATATATATATATATATATATATATATATATATATATATATAGTGGCCCGAATAGAACGTGCCGCGCTGCAGTAGTTCGCAAATTTCGACCATTGACTTCGAATGGACATTTCGGGAGATCCGACAGTCGGATTCTCCCAAAATCAGAACCATTGGGTTCGTATCGAAAAGAGATTTCTAACGAATATTAGAGATTTGAAATCTAACGGTTGGATTTGGAATTATGTCCAAATCAAATTTGGAATCGGTTGCCGTAAGTGCAGTTCGATGGCCGTTGATGGAAATCGACTGTACGGGCCTTGATAAAATTATTAAAAATATCAATAATTTGTGTAAAATCATAAGAAATGATTTGGGATGAAAAATTCCATATTTTAAAAGAAAAAAAATAGATTTTTATCGAAATGAACTAGTTTTGAACTGGAATTATAATCCATTTATTTTTGAAATAAATAAATTGTATTTGAAAGGGTTTTAAAAGTAACCAGAATTTCCAATAATTGAATTGGAATGAATTTGAATCGAAATTATCTTTGGAATATTTCGATGTTGGATTTCGTGATTATATTAATATTGTTATGGAAATTTGAAAGATATATTTATATCGTTATTTCCAATACGATATTTGTTGGTCGTAGAATTTGATATTGAATATAAGCCGATATATTTTCTATTCAGAGCCTTGTATTTAATTTCAAATGGGATTTGGGTTTGTCGTGAATGGTGTCTTCATTAACACTGTTCTTAAACCCAGTTGAGAAAAAGATTAAATCTTTTTATTTAGATTTAATGAAGTATGTCAATTAAATGGTATTTAATTGGAATTGAATTTGAATTGATTTTTGGGGTTATCGTGAATGGTGTTTTAAATAACACTTGTTCTTTAACCCGATAATTAATGGAATGTGAATTGGGTTTATTGTGAAATGTGTTTTAACGACATTCGTTCTTTAACCCGATTTACAGTGAAATGTGATTTGGAATTTATAAATCTTTTGTTAAGATTTAAAGGAGATTTTCCAAATTAAAGTTTTCCAATTTAATAAAATAAATTGGAATGGAATTCGATTTGGTAATAATCGAAGTGAATTTTTGTGGAGGAAGACAACTAATATATCTGGAATTTAAAAGGCTTTGCCGTTATTCCATTTATATTATTAGTCGGATATGGAAATTTATATCGATTATATATATCAATTTGTTTTCCATGAAGATTCCATTGTAAATGGAATGTGATTTTGGGTTTATCGTGAACCGTGTTTTAAATGACATTGGTTGTTTAACCCAGTTAAAGACGGGATATAATTTCCCAAGTTAAATAATCATTAATAGTGATTTTTGGGAAGATTAAAACCAAGTGGAGTTTTAATGAATTTTTAATTAGATTGAAATGATCGAGAATGGAGCATCACCAGTTTTGCTCCAGGCGATATTTAAATCTTTAATTAGATTTGAACGTGAAATGGTAATTGAATTTACCGATAACACCGTGGTGTTAGATATGAAGTATTACCAGTTTTACTTCATGGGATGAATAGGTTGGGATTGGGAAATTAAAACAAATGATTACTTCGGTAAGGTTCGTTAATCCCGACTTGTTTGGATAAACCATAATTTGGTTTGAATTGATATTCAAAGGAAGATTAAAGAATAATTTAAAGAATTTATCTTTGATAAAATTAATGGAAATCTTTCCCAAAGTGTAAGAATATTTGAATAAAAGAGTATTCTGAATTGGAATGAGGCGTATGTTGTGTTTGTGTAACACTTGTTTATTATATACGCGAGTTATTCAGAAAGACCGAGTTTATCCCATTTTGAATAACTGATTCGACGATGTGTCGAGGATGAAGACGGTGGTCGAAGATCGGAGGTCTTCACATCGTTTGGATAATTACTGATGATCTTGATTGGGTTGTTTACCCAAGAGGAGGGAATCAGTTAGTGATCGTTCAGGCGTACTTGGAGATCGATGGATATGTGTGGTACAAGGTGCCTCCGGTTTCGTTCAGACCCATAACGGACTTGTAGATGGACTGTGTGTCTGACATTGGATATCATTCTGTGAGATTGGTGGATATCCGTTGCATGGAGTGGTTTGCCTCTGTGGCATGCTAAGATGCAAATGATCAAGGCTTCTGTTGAAAAGTAGAGTCGTGTGGTTGATGATCAAAGCATCGCCTGTGTGGCATTGTTTTGTGCAGCGTTAATTCGCGAGCCTCACACCCCGGTGTGAACCAGAAACAGGAGAAAGACCTCAGGGACGACATGCGTTTCTTTCTAGCTAGAAGTGGCGTCAGTGATTTACACACCCTGACGGGTTTGACTTATGTGGTTGTTGGATTGCGAGGCGCCTCGGATATATCGGTGGCTATATGGAGCCGATGGAGTCATATGACTCATTTACGCCCCCAAAGGGCGGGGAAACGCAGTGTTCAGGCATTTTAATCCACATCGGTGGACCGACCTTGACGATCCAAAGGATTGACAGAGTACTTGCCTGAGGCTCGGGCTAGACAGTCTCGAAGCTGTGAGGACAATCCCTTGCCTGGGTTCACAGTTGGAAATCCAGCTTCCAATACGTGACGTTTGCGGTTTTGATTGTAGAGTCTAGTGTTGGCGACATGATATATAATACCCATGCCGTCTAGGATTGATACATTTATATTTGAAGTTGTTTATACACTATGCATTTATAATAGTATCAAAGGATCTGTTTTAACGTACCAAGCATGTTTGGCTATTATAAGGGAAAACCCTATCCTCCGGCTTGCGTTGCATTGTGTGATGGGACCTGGGTCTTATAATAGCTTCATTTTTCCAAAAATCAATGCGCTGTTTTGTTATATGCACTGGTATTCTTGGGAGTAAACCCGTTCCATGTTATACGGCGTGGTCCCTTGATATATCTGATTTAAAGTAAAGTTTTAAATAACTGTTTTAGTTCTCACACCAGTCACATGACTGACCTGGAGTTTATTGTTTTAACCTAAACTCCGGGTGCCCTTATTTTCCACACGGGCAGCTAGTAGTTTTGGTTTTGCAGATTTATATTCACGGGAACCAGGTTTACAGCTGGAATGATATCCGAAAAGCTCTGTATCCGTATATCTCTTTCAGTTGTGTATTGTATTGTTTTTCCGCTGCAATAATGTATTTAAATCTTTGATATTTCTCTGATGTATTATATTTGTTTATACTCTGTATATTCTTGTATTCTGATGGAATTTTTGTAATAAGCAATGAAATGTTCTTCTGTTTGTGTTTCGATGTGTGTTGTTCTCAAAGCAATCCGGGCTTTCCTTCACGGGGAAGTTCGGGTCGTCTCAATCGGAGACAAACCAGGATATCACAGATAAACAGAAATTCAATCATAAGGTCCAAGCAGACAAGACAAGCAAAGTAATTTCAGCAGCAGTCAAATTTTAGTCAAAACAAGTGGTATTAGAGCAGGTATTCTGTTAACTCTAGAGTAATGGTGATATCTAGTTGTCAGTCGATAGAGAGTCAGTCTAGTTCATCTCCAACTATTTTTGACGGAACAGATTTTTTAAACTGGAAATCCAAAATGGAATTTTATTTAAAATCTATTAATATTAAATATTGGGATGTTGTTATCAATGGATTTGATAGTGTAGATACTACTTTCAATACCCATGCTATGAAAATTATATTTGATTATCTTAGTACTGAACAGTTTAATCTTATCTGCCATTGTTTATCTACACAGGAAATATGGGATACTCTCAATACGAAGTATGGAAGATATGACAATGGTAGCTCAAAACCCAAGAAAGTTAACTCAGATTCAGAGTTCTATTTAAAAGGATTTACAAATGAAAATTCAGAAGGATCAGATGATGGAGAATCAATAGATGCTGAAACAGAAAATTTCTCATATGAAGATTTAGTTTACATGTGCGTTGATTTGACTAAATCTGTTGATAAACTCCAATCTAAAAACAAATCTTTGAAATCTAAGAATTCTAAGTTGATCAGCAAAAATTAATGATTTGGAAAGAAAACTTGAATGTTCTAAAAATTCTTCAAACTCTGATCGCAAAAGTTGTTTAAATTTGGAAAACAATCTTGTTCATCTAAATAAAAATATTCAAAAGCTTGAAAACGAAATTCTGATTTTAAAAGAGAACAATATCGAGCTTGAAAGTACAAACAATCTTTTGCAAAACGAATTTGAAAATTTTGAAATGTCTAAAATCTCTAGACCTGAAATGTTTGAAAAAGAAAGCTTATTGAAAACTGAACCCATTTTGAAAGAGCTTGAAAAGGAAATTGAGAATTTTAAAAATCTGAAAAATGACAACTTGAAAAACAAATTCAGTCTGAATCTGAAATTTTAGAATCCAAGACAAAAAACAAACTACTTGAAAATGAAAATTTGATTTTGAAACAAAATGACACTTAACGGAGAAAGATCAGCATTAATCGTTGTTCAAATCTGATGAAATAAAATTCTGATCTTAAATCCAAAATCGACAACCTTGAATTGAGTATGAAACGTTTTTCAACTGGTGAATTTTTTTTGAATATGTTGTTGAAAAATCAATTTTCTTCTGGTAATAAAAATGGTCTTGGTTTTGGGAAAACAAATGTTTTTGAAAATTTGAATTCGTGTGATTTTAAGAATCCTTCAGATTGCTTCAAGAAGTGTCGTTCTGAAAATTTGAACTTTGAAAACTCTAAAAGGTTTTTATATCACAACAGAAATGAGAATTTGTTTTATAATAAATCATTTAAACATTCTTGGATCCCAAAAGGAAATAAAACAAGCTTTGTTAAGTTCGAACAGTTTTGGTTTCCTAAGGGTACAAAAGTCAATTCTAATGGTTTGTTATACAAACAAGTCTGGGTACCAAAACATATGAATACAACTGTGAGTGATTTTACAAATTTTGTTAGACCACACGTTCCTCTCAACGGTTAGGTACCGAAGAAGGCTGAGGAATCGCTGTGCTGAAAAGAGATTGAGTTCAAGCTGTTCTATATTTATGAATTCTTTACAGTTCCTTGGCCAAGATTTGTTGAGTTAGAGATTCTGTTTTACATTGTATTTTGGTATGATCTCTAAACTCACCTTTGTAAATATTCTATGTTTTTATTTTCTTTGTTTATTTCTCCTTCTGTCCCTTCTGTTTATATTTCTTTGTTCTTTTGTTTCTTTTTTGTTTGATTTGTCACTGTTATATCTTTGTAACTTATTCTAGGCTTTCTTAACTTCAAATTGTAGTACTCATACTTTCTGGAAATTCGCTTTAGTTGAATAGATTTCTGATGTTTTTTTAAACTTTCTAGATCTTGAGTTTTAACTTTGTAAATATCTGCAATTGTTTTGAAGATTATTTTCTGATTTCTGAATTTCTAATAGTGCTGAAGCATTCATATTATATCTTGAACACTGTTAATATGAATTCTAAATTTTTTGAAGATCTGAAAAACAATTGAAATTTCACACATCTCTGCTGTTCTGAGGTTCTTCTAATTCATTTTAGAAAAGCTTGAAATAATATACTCATTATAGCACATTGCTACTTCTCAGTTGTGATAATTTCTTTGATTTTTATATTGGCTTTAAAAAATTTGAACTGTCCTGAGACTCATTGTTTACATCTTGAAATTCATTATTATTCATGATTATTTGGCTAGGATTTTTTTTTTGTTCGAGATCATTTGAAATTTCTGATATTTTGAATCCCACACACCTCTCAGATCTGGAATTATTAATTCTGTGTGATTGATTCATTGTATCTCATGATTTACATTTGTTCAAGTGATTTCAAATAAACCATTATTTTTGGATCATGAATTATTACTCAAACTTGATTTAAATGATCTGAATTTTCTTTGGGCTTGTCAGAAATAATTTGGAAAAATTCTTTGAAAATCCGATCTTGAAACTCACTATTATTTCATGATTATTTGATTTGAATATATGTTTGTTTAAAATCATTTGAAATTATTGATTTATTGAATCACACACATATCTTGGATCTGAAATTTATAATCTGGTGTGATTGATTCATTGAATCCTGATTTTTCAATTTACCTCAAATGAATTAAAATAAACTAAATTTTATAATCTTGAATCATGGAATATATTTTATGACCAGTAGTAACATTTTCGGACAAGTCTGCTATGCTATTGGTTTCTGTGCTGCTTTGATACTGCTTTTGAAAATGATCTTAGATAACTACTTGTTTTAATTAAAATTTGACTGCTACTGAAATTACTTTGCTTGTCTCGTCTTCTTGCATACATTTGAGCTGATTTGCATGACCATGGCTCGACCATGTTTTGCATTGCTATTTAAGTGATGCACTGGGTTCAGATGGTCCACGTGGCCACTCCTCAGTTGCACACTGAATTGGCATGGCAGTGCACACATGTATATATATACACATGTGCATATGCAGCCATTCAAAAAATATTCTTGTCCCTACACTGAAATATTTTGTATATACACCGACTGCCTTGTGGTATTTACACTGTATCACTGTGAATATCACAAGCTGTCTAGATACAATTGGATAAATTGATAAAGTAGATCGAGTCATGAAAAATGATGAGAAACACACCAGAAATCTGAGGCAAATAAAATTTTAAAAATAAAATTTGTATTTGCATGTATACAGTTTTATTTCTATTGCAGTGTACTGTGCGTATGTGTTTCATGTGACAGGTAAACAGGTGATGACTGGACCGACTGAGAAGATGTTGTGAAGACAAAAGACTGAAGATGACAGAGAAATGTATAAAAGAATATCTGTATATGAGTGAATCTATAAACCGAGTGACAGGGTGTGTTGAGTGATGAGTGAACTGTAGTGAGGAGTTGTGTATATAATGAGAGAATTGTACTGTTATTTGTAATAAACAAGTTTGTTTGAAATAAAATATTATTTTATTGTTGCCAAACAAACTTGTCTATTTTATTCAATTTATTCACAAGCACAAATTCCTGTGAGCTGTTTAAATAGTGGAGTTATAAATAGTTGTACTATATGAATGTTTGAAATATAATATTCAATTTAAATAAAATATTGTATGAATATATGAATGTATGTACAGTCATATTTTATTTAAATATAATTATTATATTCCTGTCTATGATGTATATATAGAACAGTACAGTAACAAACACATTTAAAATAATATTTATTTGGTTGTTATCATCAAACAAAATTCATATAATTGTGTATACAACTACGTCATTATACAACAAACCATGCTTCAAACATTCCTCCTGAATTCACATCGAAGCTATACCCATCATCGAATCACCAAAAATCAACATCATTTGGTCAATATTTGATGGATCGTCCACGAACCACTTATGGATCGCCCACCGATCCATCCTCATGGATCGTACCCTCCTGGATCGCCTTCGATCCATCCTAGACCACACCCCTTGGATCGCATTGATCCATTTGACCAACGACCAATCACAAGCCTTTCATCACGTCTCTACCGACCCATAAGACTCACGACCCAACGCTTCCATCACGATCTGAACCCGATCCAATGCTAATTTCATGAGCCAACCCGATCTCCATACGAGCGACCTGATCCATTCAAATCCTTGTGTATTTTTGTACTGTGCTTCAGCCGACCCACATACATGTGACCCAACCCATGCCATGGATCGCAACTGTAACGACCCGGTTTTTGTCGACTTTTGTTATCGCCATAAACTCAATGATGACTAACCAAACATCGAAAAATACCGGTAGTTAATGAAAGAAGTTAGAGGGTGAGAATAGATAAGATAGAAACTTAGAATAGAAGAAGAAGAACAACACAACATCAGAGTAACACGAACCTCACAGCGGAACGAACAACATATAATAGATAACATATCCTTGAAATAAAGGTTTTACTTGAATATACATATCATTATCAAGTACATCACTTACAACACAGCGGAAATAAACAATAGCTATGTGATCCTGAAGCCTCCTGCTCCAGCTCTTCAAGTTTCTGTAAATCCCGACTACTTGACTGCCCGTACAAAATTGGGCACCCAAGAGTTTAGGGAAAACAAAACAAAATAAACTCTGGGTCAGTCATGGGACTGGTATGAGTAAAACAGTTTAAAACAGTTTGAACAAGTAAACAATATCTCATAAGACCATGCCGTATTACGGAACGGGTTTTTCCCTTATGAGAATCCAAAATATCTTTATATCAAAAACCTTTTGATATTATAATAATGTCGATCAACCACAATATAATAATCATCTAGCAGAAATGCTTCCATCTCACATTCTACATATATAGTATACAATCAAAACCGCAAGCACGTATTGGGTAATGGATTTCCAACTATGACAAGGTATGAAACCACCTTTCGCTAGTGTACCTCTAGAAAGGAATACACTTGGTTCAACAAGAACATCTTGCAACCCGGCCACACATGACCGACCACTCATTTCGCTTGAGTGTATCGAATGTATATCACCATCGGTTAGGATCTACAACCGTTTCCCAAATGGGACAGCATCAACAATAGATTTTTAGAAGTAAATGAAACTCTAGATCAGGTGATTATACACCCTAATAGGTGCGACCTACATAGCCATGCTGCCTGACCGATTGTTGTCATTACCCGGTTGATGAGGCTTGAGGTTACGCTTTATCATCACATCAAATTCACTTCGAATGCCACATTGTCAGATCCATGAAAATCACTAATTGACATCTACAACAGTAAATTACATGTTAGCTAAAGAAGTTTCCTTCTCCGCTTCCACTCTTGGTACGGTTGAAGAAATCAATGTACGTGACCTTTTTGGAAATACTCTGTCAGGCATTCATCCATACAAGTCATCCAGGAACAGGATGAACCAAAGGCACTATTCAGTACATCCATCTTAGGCACTGTTATCTAAGACTAGTACAATAGCCCTTGCACTTTACTCCGTCTTCAATTATCTTTGGCATATATGATTCGCAATGCTTATGCCAATACAGAGTGGTTCTTTGGATAATAATCCAACCGGTCTCTCCATATTAACAACGTTAAAATGGTCAAAACTTTGATAGTCTATGATCTAACCAACAAAGAAAAACATTGTGCAAATAACAATATTATTTCCAGATGGAAATTCTATCAAATCAACCATCAATTATATATATATTCATATGTTCCTTATTTTCTATGTTTAGAAAATACACGTTAACGTTGGAAAACATTTCCATAACTTATTTACGTATCACTATTCTTCTACAACTATCAGTCTCTGACTGTAAACTAGTATAAGAACAATTCCCTAAGTACCAATCCCGAAGGTCGAAACCAACTTCAGATAGACACTTAGGAAACCATTCAACTTAACTAGTCTCCAGTCAAATTATGATTTAGCTTAACTCCATTTCTTAACTCCTTATACATGAACACTTCCTTTTCTAATTCATATTTCAAATTTCAATATTTTATTACATTTCTGATTCTATTTGGAAAACATTTCCAAATCTTCTTTACTTGGATTTAAACAGATGTTTAAATCAACATCGCGATGACAACTCAAACCACTATACTTATTTACTAAAATCAATTAACCACTTTCACTCTCGAACCTTAACCATTTCTAAATTAAAAACGAAGCCAATCAAGTTGGGGTATAGCTACCTCTCAGACTTTAACTGAACAACATTTCAAATCTCGAAATAGGGTAAGTTCATCTTTTAACTCTTTAACACTTCCTTACGTAACTTCCGGATATAATTTACGAGTCCAACTCCTTTACAGAATCATTTGATTATAACAGTGGTGTTATAATCTCCTGCTTCTGAAATATAATAACTTTAATCCAACTCTTATTTCCTAACTCGAATAAATAACGAACAACTAATTTATCAACTCCTATTTGGTTAACTCTTGTTCTATAACTCTTATTCGAACAACTCCAATCTAATAACTCTTATTCGATTAACTTTAACTCTGTTTAATTCTTACTGGATTAACTTTTATTCGAATAACTTACATACGAATAACTTATATTCAATTTGCTTACTTTCGAATACTTATATTCGATAATCGCTTTCTTCGAATAAATCTTATTCGATTTAACTCCTGTCGAATAACTAGATTCGATCAACTCACTTCGAATATTTCTGATTCGATTATCTCACTTCGAATATCTCTGATTCGATTATCTCACTTCGAATATCTACTATTCGATTATCTCACTTCGAATATCTACTATTCGATTGTCTCACTTCGAATATCTACTATTCGTTTATCTCACTTCGAATATCTACTATTCGATTATCTCACTTCAACTCTATTTGAATAAACTAAATTCGATTAACTTCATTTGAATAACTCTAGTTCGATTTAACTCTATTCAATAACTCTAGTTCGATTTAACTCTATCGATTAACTCTAACTGATTAACCCTAATGGTTTTACTCTAACTGGTTAACCCTAACTGATTAACTCTTTGTCCTTATTCAGTTTCAAACATCGATGTTGAAATCGATTTTTACTTCTTTATATAAGTCCTGACTTATATATTCTATTTATCCAAAGATAAATATTTCCTTTATAATCTATTTATTTGTAAATGCCTTTACCAATATTTCCTTTTTAATCCTATTTGTAAATGGTTTGCATATATTTCCTATAAAATATCTTATTTATTTATCCTAAATAAATAACCCTTTATTATCTTATTTACTAATAAATAAATAATTCACTTAACATGTCCTATTTATATAAATAAATATCTCATTTAATAGCTCCTATTTAATTAACAAATAAATATCTCCTGTTGATCTTATTCTACTTATTCAATAAATTAATATCTCATTATCTTATCTTATTTATTTACCCTAAATAAATAATTCACTTTATAAATATTCCATTTATAAAGATTACCCTTTAGTTATAATTCCACTTAACAATATTCCTTATTTATAAATATTCCATTTATAAATATCTCCATTTATAAAAAAATTGTTGATTTTATAAATATTTTCTCTTTTATAAAATCCTTTGATTTTAAAATTATTCCCTTTTCTAAAAATCTCCTATTTATAAATATTCCAATTTATAAACATTTCTTATTTATAAATATTCCATTTCATAAATATTCTGTTTTCAATATCAATTTGAAAATATTTTTTTCCAATTCCGTTATTTTATGGTACTTAACACATCAAATCACGATGACCAATATCATCCAAACACATATAATCAACCACAGATTATAAACTACGTCATATATCACAATATATGAAAAACAATAAAATAACTGTTGAGGAATCCAATCAGATTCCTCCAACCTGTTTCCCTGCATCCACGGATGTTACACAATAAAATAAACATTACTTTCAGTTCCATATGATATATTCTGTCAAATAGAATCAATATAGAAATTCAACTAAATGACTAGAAGTTCAATCAAACAGTTAACACACAGTCAATCAGCCAATATTTAACTGTTCTAAAAATACAACATGAAATTATAAACTGTTTAGAGTTAGTGAGATTTACTCACTTTGGCAGTTCATCGTTAAACAGCGATAAACTGTTCGTTTGATTTGAATCAAACAATATTTTGCCATAAATTCAAACGAGCTCCAATCCACTTCCAGTCAGTTCCATTGGGTAGTGTCCATCCATACTATCCTAATGGATCTTGTTTCATCTGATTCTGATATCGTATGAGCTATTTATCCGGTTTACAAGTTAGACTAGGATTTAAATAATAATTAACATAACCATTTTACTAAGTTAATCTCACCCTCTCCTATACACGTGACACAGCCTCTCCTTTCTTCCCCAAAAATCCAATTGAAATCCCACCTCCTATAAACAAACGTTGACCGAAGTTTTTGGCCACCAACTACCACCGCCACGTTCAACCATCGGCGTTGCCATCTCAACTGTTCAACTCAGTGTGCTGGCCTCCTTCTGATCATCCTTGCGAGCACTAGTTCGATGCTCTCCTCTGTACCTCGACCTGCAACCTCGCCTTCGAACCCGTACTATCGCATTGCTCCATAGTCCACCAGAGCTTCCCCTTACGGCACCATCAGGTGCGCCTTGACCCCCCCGATTCCACCAGTACCCTCGATTCAACCACCGGCCACCTGTATCTCCCCCGTGCCTCAGCCCTAGCTCGCCAGTCAATATATCGACCTCTGGAAAATCCCGCTGCACCCTGTAAAATGTACTCCTGGTTGAAGCCTTCACTTAACTGAGTCTGACGGATCTGAACTTGCTCGATTTCAATGAGAATTGCTTGAGTTCGATTAAATTTGAAGAAGAATAAGAAATTCGGCGGCCTCCTTTTGTTTGTAGAAGGTGGAATTAGGCCTTAAGGACTTGGTAGAAGGGGTATTTATACAATTAGGATTTTAGATATTTTTAGTTTAGATATTTTCTTTTTGATTATTTTATTTCATTTAAAATCAATTGTTAATTATATTTGTCTCTAAAAATTCGTACGGCCACATATAATACCCACAAATCATGAAATTGGACATATAACTAGAGTTCGAAATTACGGTCCCAACCAAACTGGTTTCATCGAATTCCGACTCTGTTTGCTCACACAGTGTATTTTTAACCGTTAGAATACTGACTGTTTTTCACTCTAAAAATCTGTATGGCCACACAGTGACCCCAAAAATCACGGAACTTGGAATCTAACAATAATTTGATGTTGCAGATCCAACAAAATTAGTTTCATCGAAAACCGAGGTCGTTTGCAAAATGGCTATTTTTAAAGCTCTAAATGGCCCATTTAAATATATAAATATATTTAAATATAATTAAATTTAATATTTAAAAATAAATATTATCGTATATATTCACAACAGAATATCATACTGCTCTAGAATATTCCTCTATCAATTTCTAACTTGATATTTCAAATCCTGATTAAATCGATATTCGATTTATATTGAAATTCCTTTTTAAAATATAAACAATTCCTTTATAAATTATAAAGGAATTCCACAACGACTTTTCTAAAATTTGATTTGGACATAAATCAAAATCTACATGATGAAATCCCGATTTTTCTCTTCCACTAGAAAGATATACTCCACTAGCTCCACACGTTTCTTGTTTCACAGAAATCCAATTTAAAACGAATCTTGTACATTCAGTTGAAGTTCAAATCGCCAAATCGCGAACCGCCGCGCTATTTCGAGCTCGATTTTAATTATAATATAATTATACGTTCAAACTGTCGTTCAAATAATATATTCGTTATTCTGATTCAATTCTAAACTGAATTAAATATCATAGATGATCCAGTTCACACCATATCACCATTTCAGCCAAATTCTGATTATTTCAGAATTAAATATATTATTTAATTTATTATTTTAATTAAATATTCACCATTATTTAATTCAATGACCATGAAATCCTTTTAATCACCTTTTAAATAATTAAATAAATTAATTATTATACCGCTGAAATATGCGGGTCATTACGTTCTTCTCCACTTAAAATAATTTCGTCCTCGAAATTGCTAAGGTAGAAAACAAACCCTATCGACTGGTCAGAACTAATTTATTCACTTCCTAATTTCAATTTCAACAGAACCAATTTAATTTCAATTAAATTATTAATTAATTCTTATCAACGAAAATTTTTAAAAATCCTGAAAATTTTCTAACGCCTTAACTTTTCGAATTTTTTTGCCAGCACCTCCTTTGTACCGGTCAATAGGTCAAACTCCAACTCGCCTCTCTTGGCCATCTTTAACCCAAAAGAAAATCACATCAAAATCTTATATCCAATAGAAATATAAACTTGTACCTTTTGTCGACATATCATTTTATCCTTTCCACCTGTTATCAATTCAGCGGATACAAGGGTCATCCCAATCAAATTCCAATCTGCTTTTATCCACAACACAATCATTCGCTTATATCCGAGCCAAATATCATTTCAACTCGAGTTTCTTCTCGATTCCCAACTCTTAACTTGATTATCACATTACACTTCAAATTTGAATCTCACAATCCAATTTGTCTTGATATCATTCTAATTCAGTCTCAGTTACCACTTTACTGGCTTTACTTTAATTCAAATTTTCTTTCAATTTTTTTTGTTAAATTTGTTTTTAATTCAAACAGTTTATCCCTGGGAGTTTTTAAACAGTTTACTCTTTTCAAAAATCAAATTTTTCCTTTTTGAAATTCAAAACAACTTTTTTTTCCCAAAATAAATTCAAAACAGTATCTCTGGTAGTAATTTGTCACTTACAACTCGAAAATGAATACTGATGATGTAGCTGTCATCATCAGAATCTATTTTCCAGCGATCGAAGAGAGTTCAATACTATAAAATCAAATCTAAACATTTCCACTTTGAAACTCATTTCAAAATATAATTCACACTGCTTGTAAAACAATTTAAAATCTCCCAAGATCTTAAATTTTCCATATTTTTAATCCAAATCCATTTACAAACACTTATCCAATTTTTTTTCCAGAGTTTTAATTCAATTCCTGGTTTAAATTTTAGATTTAACTCATCTGATTTCACGTATTTCACTTATATGAATTCTGATTGGTTATTTACATAACCATTTAATTTATAATCTTTACTCGATCATAATAACAACCAATATATCCACTATATTATAATTTTGATATATATATATATCTTCTCTATATCAAGATATACCTTGGGTAAACTTATTTTAATTTACCCTCTTTTCAAAACATATCGTGTCGACCCATCGTATTCGAGTGTTTATAAACTCCGACCGATATAGTGGATCAAACTGATCGACCAGAACTCATAAACTACTCAACCAATAAATCTTCACAATATAAAATCACTTTATATCAAATTACAAATACGCACTCGTATCTATATACACTCAAACTCAATCTAGGGTATCACTAACCCTATCTCTACCGAGTCACGCCACAGAGCCAAGGTAATTCACTTAACTTAAGCTCTGATACCAACTGTAACGACCCGGTTTTTGTTGACTTTGGTTATCGCCATAAACTCAATGATGACTAACCAAACATCGAAAAATACCGGTATATAATGAACGAAGTTAGAGGGTGAGAATAGATAAGATAGAAACCTAGAATAGAAGAAGAACAACAACACAACATCAGAGTAACATGAACCTCACACCGGAACGAATAACATATAATAGATAACATATCCTTGAAATAAAGGTTTTACTTGAATATACATATCATTATCAAGTACATCACTTACAACATAGCGGAAATAAACAATAGCTATATGATCCTGAAGCCTCCTGCTCCAGCTCTTCAAGTATCTGTAAATCCCGACTACTTGACTGCCCGTACAAAATTGGGCACCCAAGAGTTTAGGGAAAACAAAACAAAATAAACTCCAGGTCAGTCATGGGACTGGTATGAGTAAAACAGTTTGAAACAGTTTGAACAAGTAAACGATATCTCATAAGACCACGCCGTATAACGGAACGGATTTTCCCCTTATGAGAATCCAAAATATCTTTATATCAAAAACCTTTTGATATTATAATAATGTCTATCAACCACAATATAATAATCATCTAGCAGACACGCTTCCATCTCACGTTCTACATATATAGTATACAATCAAAACCGCAAGCACGTATTGGGTAATGGATTTCCAACTATGACAAGGTATGGAACCACCTTTCGCTAGTGTACCTCTAGAAAGGAATACACTTGGTTCAACAAGAACATCTTGCAACCCGGCCACACATGACCGACCACTCATTTTGCTTGAGTGTATCGAATGTATATCACCATCGGTTGGGATCAGCAACCTTTTCCCGAATGGGACAGCATCAACAATAGATTTTTAGAAGTAAATGAAACTCTAGATCAGGTGATTATACACCCCAATAGGTGCGACCTACATAGCCATGCTGCCTGCCCGATTTTTGTCATTTCCCGGTTAATGAGGCTTGAGGTTATGCTTTATCATCACATCAAATTCACTTTGAATGCCACATTGTCAGATCCATCAAAAATCACTAATTGACGTCTACAACAGTACATTACGTGTTAGCTAAAGAAGTTTCCTTCTCCGCTTCCACTCTTGGTATGGTTGAAGAAATCAATGTACGTGACCTTTTTGGAAATACTCTGTCAGACATTCGTCCATACAAGTCATCTAGGAACAGGATGAATTGAAGGCACTATTCAGTACATCCATCTTAGGCACTATTATCTAAGACTTATACAATAGCCCTTGCACTTTACTCCGTTTTAATTATCTTTGGAATATATGATTCGCAACGCTTATGCCAATACAGAGTGGTTCTTTGGATAATAATCCAACCGGTCTCTCCATATTAACAACGTAAAAATGGTCAAAACTTTGATAGTCTGTGATTTAACCATCAAAGAAAAATAGTGTGCAAACAACGATATTATTTCCAGATGGAAATTCTATCAAATCAACCATCAATTATATATATATATATATATATTCATATGTTTCTTATTTTCTATGTTTAGAAAATATACGTTAACGTTGGAAAACATTTCCATAACTTATTTACGTGTCACTATTCTTCTACAACTATCAGTCTCTGATTGTAAACTAGTATAAGAACAATTCCCTAAGTACCAATCCCGAAGGTCGAAACCAACATCAGACAGACACTTTGGAAACCATTCAACTTAACAAGTCTCTAGTCAAATTCTGATTTAGCTTAACTCCATTTCTTAACTCCTTGTACATGAACATTTCCTTTTCTAATTCATATTTCAAATTTCAATATTTGATTACGTTTCTGATTCTATTTTGAAAACATTTCCATATCTTATTTACTTGGATTTAAACAGATGTTTAAATCAACATCGCGACGACAACTCAAACCACTATACTTATTTACTAAAATCACTTAACCACTTTCACTCTCAAACCTTAACCATTTCTAAATTAAAAACGAAGCCAATCAAGTTGGGGTATAGCTACCTCTCAGACTTTAACTGAACAACATTTCAAATCTCGAAATAGGGTAATTTCATCTTTTAACTCTTTAACACTTCCTTACGTAACTTCCGGATATAATTTACGAGTCCAACTCCTTTACAGAATCATTTGATTATAACAGTGGTATTATAATCTCCTGCTTCTGAAATATAATAACTTTAATCTAACTCTTATTTCCTAACTCGAATAAATAATGAACAACTAATTTATCGACTCCTATTTGGTTAACTCTTATTCTATAACTCTTATTCGAATAACTCCAATCTAATAAATCTTATTCGATTAACTTTAACTCTATTTAATTCTTACTGGATTAACTTTTATTCGAATAACTTACATCAGAATAACTTATATTCGATTTGCTTACTTTCGAATACTTATATTCGATAATCTCTTTCTTCGAATAAATCTTATTCGATTTAACTCCTGTCGAATAACTAGATTCGATCAACTCACTTTGAATATTTCCAATTCGATTATCTCACTTTGAATATCTCTGATTCGATTATCTCTCTTCGAATATCTACTATTCGATTATCTCACTTCGAATATCTACTATTCGATTATCTCATTTCGAATATCTACTATTCGTTTATCTCACTTCGAATATCTAATATTCGATTATCTCACTTCAACTCTATTCGAATAAACTAAATTCGATTAACTTCATTTGAGTGACTCTAGTTCGATTTAACTCTATTCAATAACTCTAGTTCGATTTAACACTATTCAATAACTCTAGTTCGATTTAACTCTATCGATTAACTCTAACTGATTAACCCTAATGGTTTTACTCTAACTGGTTAACCCTAACTGATTAACTCTTTGTCCTTATTCAGTTTCAAACATCGATGTTGAAATCGATTTTTACTTCTTTATATAAGTCCTGACTTATATATTCTATTTATCCAAAGATAAATATTTCCTTTATAATCTATTTATTTCTAAATGACTTTACCAATATTTCCTTTTTAATCCTATTTGTAAATGGTTTGCAAATATTTCCTATAAAATATCTTATTTATTTATCCTAAATAAATAACCCCATTATTATCTTATTTACTAATAAATAAATAATTCACCTAACATGTCCTATTTATATAAATAAATATCTCATTTAATACCTCCTATTTATTTAACAAATAAATATCTCCTGTTTATCTTATTCTACTTATTCAATAAATAAATATCTCATTATCTTATCTTATTTATTTACCCTAAAAAAATAACTCACTTTATAAATATTCCATTTATAAAGATTACCCTTTAGTTATAATTCCATTTAACAATATTCCTTATTTAAAAATATTCCATTTACAAATAAGTTCCATTTATAAAATCTTTGTTGATTTTATAAATATTTTCTCTTTTATAAAATCCTTTGATTTTAAAATTATTCTATTTTATAAAAATCACCTATTTATAAATATTCCAATTTATAAACATTTCTTATTTATAAATATTGCAGTTTATAAATATTCTATTTTCAATATCACTTTGAAAATCTCCTTTTCCCATTCCGATATTTTATGGTACTTAACACATCAAATCACGATGACCAATATCATCCAAACACATATAATCAACCACAGATTATAAACTACATCATATATCACAATATATGAAAAACAATAAAATAACTGTTGGGGAATCCAGCCGGATTCCTCCAACCTGTTTCCTTGCATCCACTGATGTTACACAATAAAATCAACATTACTTTCAGTTCCATATGATATATTCTGTTAAACAGAATCAATATAGAAATTCAACTAACTGACTAGCAGTTCAATCAAACAATTAACACACAGTCAATCAGCCAATATTTAACCGTTCTAAAAATACAACATGAAATTATAAACTGTTCGGAATTAGTGAGATTTACTCACTTTGGCAGTTCATCGTTAAAGAACGATAAACTGTTTGTTTTATTTGAATCAAACAATATTTTTCCAAAAATTCAAACGAGCTCCAATCCACTTCCAGTCAGTTCCATTGGGTAGTGTCCATCCTTACGATCCTAATGGATCTTGTTTCGTCTGATTCTGATATCGTATGAGCTAGTTATCGGGTTTACAAGTTAGAATATGATTTAAACAATAATTAACATAACCATTTTACTAAATTAATCTCACCTCTCCTATACACGTGTCCCGGCCTCTCCTTTCTTCCCCAAAAATCCAATTAAAATCCCGCCTCCTGTAAACAAACGTTGACCGAAGTTTTTGACCACCAACTACCACCGCTACGTTCAACCATCGGCGTTTCCATCTCCACTGTTCAACTCAATGTGCCGACCTCCTTCTGATCATCCTTGCGAGCACAAGTTCGATGCTCTCCTCCATACCTCGACCTACAACCTCGCCTTCGAACCCGTACTATCGCACTGATCCATAGTCCACCGGAGCTTCCCCCTACGCCACCACCAGGTGCGCCTTGACCCCCCCGATTCCACCAGTACCCTCGAATCAACCACCGGCCACCTGTATCTCCCCCATGCCTCAGCCCTAGCTCGCCAGTCAATATTTAGACCAATGGAAAATCCCTTCGCACCCTGTAAAATGTACACCTCGTTGAAGCCTTCACTTGCTCGAGTTTGACGGATCCGAAGTTGCTCGATTTCATTGAGTATTGCTTGAGTTCGATTAAATTTGAAGAAGAATAAGAAATTCGGCGGCCTCCTTTTGTTTGCAGAAGATGGAATTAGGTCTTAAGGACTTGGTAGAAGGGGTATTTATACCATTAGGATTTTAGATATTTTTAGTTTAGATATATTCTTTTTGATTATTTTATTTCATTTAAAATCAATCGTTAATTATATTTGTCTCTAAAAATTCGTACGGCCACATATAATACCCACAAATCATGAAATTGGACATATAGCTAGAGTTCGAAATTACGGTCCCAACGAAACTGGTTTTGTCGAATTTCGACTCTGTTTGCTCACACAGCGTATTTTTAACCGTCAGAATACTGACTGTTTCTCACTCTAAAAATCCGTACGGCCGCACAGTGACCCCAAAAATCACGGAACTCAGAATCTAATAATAATTTGATGTTGCGGATCCAACAAAATTAGTTTTGTCGGAAACTGAGGTCATTTGCAAAACTGGCTATTTTTAAAGCTCTGAATGACCCATTTAAATATATAAATATATTTAAATATAATTAAATTTAATATTTAAAAATAAATATTATCGTATATATTCACAACAGAATATCATATAGCTCTATAATATTCCTCTATGAATTTCTAACTTGATATTTCAAATCCTGATTAAATTGATATTCGATTTATATTGAAATTCCATTTTAAAATATAAACAATTCCTTTATAAATTATAAAGGAATTCCACAACGACTTTTCTAAAATTTGATTTGGACATAAATAAAAATCTACATGACGAAATCCCGATTTTTCTCTTCCACTAGAAAGATATACTCGACCAGCTCCATACGTTTCTTATTTCACAGAAATCCGATTTAAAACGAATCCTGTACATTCAGTTGAAGTTCAAATCGCCAAATCGCAAACTGCCGTGCCATTTCGAGCTCGATTTTAATTATAATATAATTATACGTTCAAAATGTCATTCAAATATTATATTCGTTATTCTAATTCAATTCTAAACTGAATTAAATATCACAGATGATCCAGTTCACACCATATCGCCATTTCAGCCAAATTCTGATTATTTCAGAATTAAATATATTACTTAATTTATTATTTTAATTAAATATTCACCATTATTTAATTCAACGACCATGAAATCCTTTTAATCACCTTTTAAATAATTAAATTAATTAATTATTATACCGCTGAAAAATGCGGGTCATTACAGCAACCGACCCGATCCATCAACACGAGCCGATCCATATCATACGACCCATCAAACGTTAGAGTTTAGAGCCCAAACTTTCCAGCTTCCTCGACTCCTCCTTCGGAGCTTCTTCGCAAAGTTTCGTCCGATTCCGATCAGCCGAGTCTCCGATTTGCTCCGACCAACAAGTCTAAGCTTTAATGATGAACATTTATGCATACAACTCATCCAAAACGTCCAATTTCGACTAAAAATCAATAGCACAACAAATAATCATCATGCATTTATTAGAACAACAAGTAATCATCATACAATCATACCAAATTCACCAAATCATGATCAAACGATAAACTAATTAATAGTTGGATCTAAACATGCATAAACATATGATTTCAATGTTAATATATGAATTAACCATTGTAATTAACTAGATTAGATATTATGGTGTGATCCGAATTCAAAATATACTTACATCAATTAGATCTAGGTGAATATAACTTGATTGAATGAAATTAACATCAAACAAACCCATGTACTTGATTGAATCTGTGTGAGAGATGCTTATCACTGACCAAATCCACAAAATAGCTACAAATCAACAATCTCTAATTCTGGACAGCGAAGAACGACCTCCGAATCAATCCAATTGATGCAATCTACCCTTCCTTGATGTTGATTTTCAATCTAGCTCACAAATCTATGAATTGAAATAAAGTGGAGGTGTATTTGATTCGACGGAGAATCACAGGCACCCAACCCAATGAGGGAATGAAGAGACTAAACAATTATCTCTAGCCCTGCCCTCCTATTTATAGCCAACAACCCCTAGCCTTAATGTGCCTCACTAATCACCCCACTAATGACTAATTAGCATGTCTAGAAAACCAGCAATACTAAAATAGCAATTCATCCCAAACCGCTCAACTAAATCTTTAGTGTGACCACTCTACAAAATTGGAAACACCATTACCAATCCAATAAGATTGACCTCGGCTCCTGATTCGGTACCATTCAAAAGTAATTCCCTAAACAAAATAACAGGGGAAAAATAGTCACAAACAAAATTGGTAAAAATCATGGACATGTCTCATTGCCCTATGAACAACATATCAAAAGATGAGAATGATCCGTCCCTTGGAGAATTGAATAAAAATATTTTTCAATCCTTCGATACATGAAAATGTGGCTCGTTACATTCTTCTCCCCCCTTTTAGGAATTCCGCCCTCCCCCCCCGAATTCTTAAGAAAGCATGAGCAACCAAAAACAATTCCTCATGCTTATTATCCACGAGCAGACAATCTATCATCCAATCTAGCATCCAACAAGCCATCCATTCATAGTTTTGACCTAGCATGCAAAATTCTAATAATAGTACAAGTTACCATGGTTTATGGTAACACGATATCCATGGGTCATACCAACGAAGAGTTCTGAATGGCTCGTCTTCATACTCTCTTCCGTTTCCCACGTCCAATCATCATCATCCTCGCCTCATTGTACCTTGACTAGATTAACCACTCTTCTCCTAAGTTGTTTCGTTGCATTCCCTATAACTCGAAATGGCTTATGAGGCATTGAAGCAATGAGTTCGAATTCTAAGTCTTCATACTGATCCGGAGATACTACCACATTTGAATCATGCACATACTTTCACAGAAAAGACACCTGAAAAACGTTGTGCACACTTGACATCTTGTCAGGTAAATCCAATTTATACGCGAGCTTTCCAATTCGCTAGACTATTGGAAATGGTTCAACGAATCTTTGGGCCAACTTCCCTTTATTTTTGAATCAAACAACGTTCTTCAAAGGTGAAATCTTAATGAAAATCGTATCACCAACGTCGAACTTCAAGTCCTTTCAATGCTTGTTGGCGTAACTTTTTTGATGATCTTGGACTGCCTTCATTCGTTACCAAATGATCTCAACACAATCCAATGTTTCTCTTATCATATCAAACCCAAGCATCAACTTATCTCTAGTCCCTAACTAACATGTTGAAGAATTACATGGTCTACTATACAAAACTTTGCATGGTGTCGTCCCGATGCTGGACTGGTAACTGTTGTTATAAGAAAACTCAAACAAATGTAGATGGTCTTCCCATGTTCCCCCCAAATCCAATACATAAGCTCTACGGAGATCTTCCAATACTCGATTAGCTCGCTCAGTTTGATAATCAGTCTGAGGATGATAAGCCGTACTCAAACATACCTCGGTTCCCAATCTCTCTTGCAAACTCCTCCAAAATCCACTACTGAACAATGGGTCTCGATCACTCACTATACTCTTCTGGATACCACGAAATCGAACCATCTATCTAATGTATAACTCAGTCAACTTTGAAGATGTCCTAGTCGATGTGACAGGAATAAATCTTGCGCTTTTGGTCAAGCGATCCACTATGACCCAAATTCATTCATTTCCTGCCCTGCTCCTAGGTATTCCATCGATAAAATCCATTGATACTTGCTCCCACTTCCATACAGGAACTTCTAATGGCTGAAGCATTCCACTCGGCTTTTTCTGTTTAGCTTTCACCAACTAACTTTTCATACATTTGGAAATAAAATTTCCAACATCCCTCTTCATCCCTTCCTAATAGTAAGCTCGCTTAATGCCCTGATATATCTTATTACCACTAGGATAAATCATCAACGTAGAGTGACGACATTCTCTCAGAACTTCATCTCTCAATCCATCAATATCAGGAACAACCAATCGTCCTTTCTTCCAAAGCCAACCGTCTCACTCGACCTCGAATTCCTTATCCTTTTCTGGTTCCACTCTCACTTCCATCTTCCGGATGATCTTAACAAGCTTTTCTTCATGCTTTTGGCTTTTGCCAATCATTTCAATGAGAGTTGGTCTCATCGATAAGCTTGCCTACATTTCAGGTTCTAGTTCACAACTAGGCCTAAAATCAAATCCTGCCAAAAACTCGAGGTGCTTCCATCCGAAAACATCGCTCCCAAACTAGCATGTCTTCGACTTAATGCATCTGCCACTGCATTACCTTTACCAAGAGTATAGAAAATACAAAAAACGTAAGATGCTAAAAACTCTAACCACCGCTGCTGCTAAAGGTTCAAATCCTTTTGGGAGAAAAGATACTTCAACGACTTATGATCCATAAACTGCTCGAATTGAAATCCTAACATGTATTTTCTCTACATCTTCAGAATAAACACGATCGCTGCCAACTCCAAATCATGAGTCGGATAATTCCTTTTGTGTGGCTTCAGTTGTCGACTCGCATATGCCACAACTCTATCCTTCTACATCAGCACTGTTCCAAGTCCAGTACCACATGCATCAGTATATACTACCGTTTCCTTATTCGCACTTAGAATAGTCAAAAAAGGAGCACTTATCAGTTTCTCCTTTAGGATTCCAAAAGCTTGGTCACGCTTCTCATCCCATGTGAACACTAGATTCTTTTTTGTCAATCTTGTTAATGGTGCTGCTATCTTGGAGAAATCCCTGATAAATCGACGATAATATCCCGCCAGCCGATGGAAACTCCTAACGTCTGTTGCATTCTAAGGTCTATCCCAATCCTGGATTGCTGCCACCTTAGCGCGATCCACCGCTATTCCATTTCCAAAAACAACATAGCCTAAGAACCTCATTTCATTCTTCTAGAAGTGACACTTCGAAAACTTAGCTCTCAGCTGATGTCTTCACAAGATTTCCAAAAGAACTCGCAAGTGCATCTTATGTTGTTCCTCATTTCGGGAGTAAACCAGGATATCATCCATGAACACAAGAATGAACTTGTTCAACTGATCTCTGAATACCCTATTCATAAGATTCACAAAATATGCTGGCATGTTGGTTAGTCCAAGTGGCATCACTAGCCACTCAAAGAAACTCGATGGTATCCTAAAAGCGGTCTTCGGCAAACTATCCTTTGCCACTCTCAACTGGTGAAATCCCATCACCAAATCCATTTGGGAAAACACCTTGGCTCGTTAAGCTGATCAAACAAGACATTTATTCTTGGCAATGGATAATTGTTCTTCTTTGTCACCTTGGTCAGCTCATAATAATCCACACATTATCTCAAACATCCATCAGCCTTGGTTGCAAACACAACTGGTTTACCCTGTTCGAACACACTCCTCCGAATGAATCTTTTTCCCAAAAGATCACTTATTTGCAGCTCTAACTCTCCCTGTTCTCTAGGCGCCATTTGCCTAAGGGGCATAACGATAAGTCTAGCTCCATCAACCAGATAAATCTTAAACTCAAACTCGCGATGCGGCGGCAAACCTTTGACCTTGTCAAAGACATCATCAAACTCACTAGCGATCGACACAGATGACAAACCTTCCTATGGAATCACAAGTGAATAAAAAAAACTAATGAAGACTCAATCTTTTGGATTACATAAAATCACAACCATTCGCCCTTCCACATTTCTGACTGTCACCTCGAGCTTTTTGCAATCCACTTTTGCTGCATACCACTTGAGCCAGTCCATACCCAAAATAATCCCAAACCCAGTGAAGTTCAAAACAAAGCAATCATAAACAAAAGAGCGACCATGCCTCGATAACACTAGGCCACGACAAAGCATACAAAGTCTAGACGAAACCCCTACTGGATTAGTCACAACTAATGGTCTATCAAAATCTCAGGTTCCAAACCCAATCGGCACACAAGCTCATTGAAAATGAAAGAATGCGATGTTTTAGTATCAAACAACACTCGAACTGAAACATCTTTGATAGAAAGCGTACCTTGAAAAACAACACTCTTCTCTTTCTCCTCTACCGTAGGAGCTTTCGAAGAAGTTGGCAAACCTTAAAGCATATGCCTTCACTATTTGCTTACCCTTCGATGTTTCTGGGAAATCCTTCTTGAAATGCCTAGGCTTACCACAATTATAGCACTTCTTCTCGGCTGTTGAATTCTTATAGTCCTTGGAATAATAGCCCTTCCGTTAACAGTTGTAGCAAGCTACCTCGCTTTTCTGCTTCTTCTGATCGTCGTCCCCTTGCTGTTGTTGTTGCTTCCTCTTCCCTGTTCCACTTTTTCTTATTACCACTCTGCTATGCTTTCGAGTCCTATTTGGTTGCAACAACAACTTCTTCCTTGGGAAACAAACTGTCGTGCTCCAAAGCTTTCTAAACAATCTTCTCATAAGGTCATCCAAATGATCAACCAACTGCTACCCAAGATATGTATCCAAGCCCATGACGAATTTCTCATTCTTCTCATAAGTAGTCTCAATATACGAACGAGCATACTTGGACTAAGATTCAAACTTAGAAACAAACTCCAACACTGGTCGACCATTCTTCTTAAGCTCAACAAACTTTTTGAATAGAACTGACTTCTTGGTGGTAGAAATGAACATCATCTCAAACTTGATTCAGAACTGATCCCAAGTGATCTCATCTTCAAGAGTCCCTAAAGTGACAGAGTTCCACCAATACATAGCTCTACCCTATAGCTGTGAAACCTTCCTCCTAGTCGCATCGGTAATACCCAAATCACTGAATATCCAAACACAAGTATCAAGCCATCCTTGGATCTCAACAATTGGTTTTGTCCCCAAGAACGACTTCCCACCAAGAGTGGTGAAATCCTTACACAGCTTAGTGAAATCAACCACCACAGGCATCTGTATCTGAATACGTACATCTACCGCGACTGCTTTTGGATCGGGTACCCTCCTCATGATCGTTGCCATCATGGCCTCGAACAAAGTTGGATAATCAGGTAAACCACCATCTCCCCCTCTAGGATCAGGCTCCTCCCTAGTAGTATGTCTCGAATATTGATGACTCATTCTAAATCTAAAAATAGAATGATTACTCCACATATGAGAAAAACTGCAATGGAGTTCAAGCGCTACTATACTATACACTATAATATAGTAATCATCCATAAGGAAAGTACAAATACTTCTCCCATACATCATTACACCCATGGACTTTGGATATAATCGATAAACCAAAGCTCTGATACTAGATGTGATAATCACCTATATCCCCTGCACTTATCAAAGGAAATAGTGCGCTGAAGGAAGTTCCAGGTAGCTATGGACGATCATCAGGGTAGAATGAGACACACGAAACATGTAATGACCTGCATTTGCAGAGGTATTATAATTAATTAATTTAATTATATGAATAGTGATATAGTGAATTAAATGGTGGTTTAATTAAATAGTGGTGAATATTTAATTAAAATAATAAATTAAATAATATATTTAATTCTGAAATAATTAGAATTGGCTAAAATGGCGATATGGTGTGAACTGGATCATCTGTGATATTAAATTCAGTTTAGAATTGAATTTGAATAACGAATATATTATTTGAACAACGGTTTGAACGTATAATTATATTATAATTAAAATCGCGCTCGAAATGGCACTGCAGTTCGTAAATTGGCGATTCGAACTTCAACCGAATGTACATGATTCGTTTTAAGCCGGATTTCTATGAAACAAGAAACGTATGGAGCTGGTGGAGTATATCTTTCTAGTGGAAGAGAAAAATCGAGATTTCGTCGTGTAGATTTTGATTTATGTCCAAATCAAATTTTAGAAAAGTCGTTGTGGAATTCCTTTATAATTTATAAAGAAATTATTTGTATTTAAAAAAGGAATTTCAATATAAATCGAATATCGATTTAATCGGGATTTGAAATATCAAGTTATAAATCCCAGTAGAGCTGCTGTGAATATATATGATAATATTTATTTATAAATATATAATTTAATTATATTTAAATATATTTATATATTTAAATGGGTTATTTAGGACTTTAAAAATAGCCACTTTTGCAAACGAAGTCAAAATTCGACGAAACTAATGTTGTTGGATCCGCAATGTCAAATAGTTGTTAGATTTTCAGTTTCGTGATTTTTGACTCGGTGTGTGGTCGTATGGATTTTTAGAGTGAGAATCAGTCACGATGGTTAAAAATACGTTGTGTGAGCATACGAAGTCGGAATTCGACGAAACCAGTTTCGTTGGGACAGTAATAACGAAATCTAGCTGCTGGTCCAGTTTCGTGATTTTTAGGTATCGTACGTAGTCGTACGGATTTTTAGCAGCGGTTACGAATAAAAAAAGAAATATCTAAAAATATCCTAACATAAATATCTAGATATTTATGAGCTTATAAATACTCTTAACCTCCACCGTAAAACCTAATTTCATTCCACAGATTTATTCCACCGCTCTCATCTTACAAATGCAAACAAATTCCTAGAATCCCAATACATATATATACGGATTCCCCTTCCTTTTCTCTTCAGTCCAGTACCCATCTTAAAGCGTGCGACGCTAATTTCTTGAGTTCGAAATGAACACCGTGGTCCTAGGGTTCGGTTTGGGGTGAGATATAAGGGGTTTTAAATTGATTCGAGTTCATATTTGTAATCACGAGATCGAATGGCACGGTGTGGTACATTTTGGTGGCGTTTGGGGATTTCAAGTGACGCAAGGTCACGGTAGTTGCTGCTTGTAGGGTTAACGACGAGACGCAGGTGTCGAGCTCGAGTTGAGTGGTTTTGGCCTAGGAAGGATGAGATTTTGATGGAGAAGCTAAAGGTGTTTTCGATTTTGGATTTCATTGAGTAATAGTGGAGAAAGAGATGGTCAAAGATGGTGGAAAATGGCCATGAACGGATGGAGCTGGTGCGTTCGGTATTGGTGAAGAAAGGGACACGTTGGTATGAAATTAAAGGGGTGGGTTTGGGCTTTGGTTAAAAGGTTAGGCCCAATTAAGGTTTAATTTAGTTATATTGGATTTAAAATAGTATGTTAACTTTAAAAATGTGTAACTTCGTCATATGATATCAGATTGACGAACCGTAAGTTGCAATGGGATCGTATGGACGAGAGCTACATCATGGAACTGACTGGGAGTGAATCCGAGCTCGTTTGAATTTATGGTGAGATAAATTGTTTGATTCAAATCATAAAAACAGTTTATCGTTCTTTAACGATGAACTGCAAATGTGAGTAAATCTCACTAACTCTGAACAGTTTATAATTTCATGTTGTATTTTTAGAACTATTAAATATTGGCTGATTGACTGTGTGTTGACTGTTTAATTAAACTGCTAGTCAGTTAGTTGAATTTCTATATTGATTCTGTTTAGCAGAATATATCATATGGAACTGAAAGTGATGTTGATTTTATTGTGTAACATATGTGGATGCAGGGAGACAGGTTGGAAGAATCCGACTGGATTCCTCAACATTTATTTTACTGTTTTTCATATATTTTGATATATGATGTGATATATAATCTGTTGTCAATTATATGTGTTTGGACGATATTGATCATCGTGATTTGATATGTTGAATACCATAACATGCCGGAATGTTGATAAGGGAATTTTCAAAGTGATATTGAAAATAAAATATTTATAAACTAGAATATTTATAAATAGGAGATATTTAGAAAGGGAATAATTATAAAAATCAAAGAATTTTATAAAACGATTATTTACTTAGCAAGTAAATAAAAGTGTAAAACGATATTTATTTAGGAAGTAAATAGAAGTATAAAGAAAGATATTTACGTAGAAAGTAAATAAATAGAATAAAGGAATATTTGGTTGAGTAAATAAATAGAATAAAGGAATATTTATTGGGAAAATAAATAGGATTATAAAAGGAAATTAACGAGATAGAAAAGAGTTAGTCGATTAGAGTTATCAAATAGAGTCATCAAAAAGGAGTCAATTGAACGTAGTTATTCAAAAGAAGTTAATCGAACATAGTTAAAAAAAATAGAGTTAAACAAGATTAGAAACTAACTAGGGATTATTTAAGTTGAATAGTTTTCTGAGTATCGATCTAACGTTGGTTTCGACCTGTGGGATTTATACTTAGAGAATTGTTCTCCTACAAGTTTACAGTCAGGGATTGATAGTTGTGAAATGATAGTGATATGTAAATAACAATGGAAATGTTTTCCAGTGTTAATAACGTATATTTTCTAAACATAGAAAATAAGGAAATATGAATATATATATATATATATGTATGATTGATGATTGATTGATAGAATTTCCATTTGGAAATAATATCGTCGTTTGCACACCTGTTTTTCTTTGATGGTTAAATCACAGACTATCGAAGTTTTGACCATTTTAACGTTGTTAATATGGAGAGACCAGTTGGATTATTATCCAAAGAACCACTCTGTATTGGCATAAGCGTTGCGAATCACATATGCCAAAGATAATTGAAGACAGAGTAAAGTGCAAGGGCTGTTGTATAAATCTTAGATAACAGTGCCTAAGATGGATATACTGAATAACACCTTCGGTTCATCCTGTTCCTGGATGACTTGTATGGATGAATGTCTGATGGAGTATTTCCAGAAAGTTCACGTACATTGATTTCTTCAACCGTACCAAGAGTGTAAGCGGAGAAGGAAACTTCTTTAGCTAAAACGTAATGTACTGTTGTAGACGTCAATAGTGATTTTCGATGGATCTGACAATGTGGCATTCGAAGTGAATCTGATGTGATGATAAAGCGTAACCTCAAGCTTCATCAATCGGTAAATGACAGAAATCGGGCAGGTAGCATGGCTATGTAGGTCGCATCTATTAGGGTGTATAATCACCTGATCTAGAGTTTCATTTACTTCTAAAAAATCTATTGTTGATGATGTCCCATTCAGGAAACGGTTGCTGATCCCAACCGTTGGTGATATACATTCGATACACTCAAGCAAAATGAGTGGTCGGTCATGTATGGCCGAGTTGCAAGATGTTCTTGTTGAACCCAGTGTATTCCTTTCTAGAGGTACACTAGCGAAAGGTGGTTCCATACCTTGTCATAGTTGGAAATCCATTACCCAATACGTGCTTGTGGTTTTGATTGTATACTATATATGTAGAACATGAGATGAAAGCGTTTCTGCTAGATGATTATTATATTGTGGTTGATAGACATTATTAAAATATCAAAAGGTTTTTGATATAAAGATATTTTCGATTCTCATAAGGGAAAAACCCATTTCGTTATATGTCATGGTCTTATGAGATACCGTTTAATGGCTTAAACTATTTTAAACTGTTTTACTCATACCAGTCCCATGACTGACCCGAAGTTTATTTTGTTTTGTTTTCCCTAAACTCTTGGGTGCCTAATTTTGTACGGGCAGTCAAGTAGTCGGGATTTACAGATACTTGAAGAGCTGTAGCAAGAGGCTTCAGGATCATATAGCTATAGTTTATTTCCGCTATGTTGTAAGTGTTGTACTCTGAAAATGTTATTGTATACATATACTGATTTTATCTCAAGGATACATTATCTATTATATGTTATTCATTCTGCTGTGAGGTTCGTGTTACTCTGATGTTGTGTTTCTACTTCTTCTATTCTAAGTTTCTATCTTATCTATTCTCACCCTCTAATTTCTTTCATTAATAACCTGTTATTTTCGATCCTTGGATGTTCAATATGTGTTGTATATCGGATAACCAAGATCGCTAAATTTCCCGGTCATTACAGTTGGTATCAGAGCATAAGGTTAAGCGATTTACCTTGGCTCTGTGGCGTGACTCGGTGGAGATAGGGTTAGTAATACCCTAGATTTAGTTTGAGTGTATATATACGAGTGAACGTATTTGTTGTTGATATAAAAATTTTGTTTTATATTGTGGATATTTATTGGTTGAGTTGTTTATGTGTTCTGGTCGATCAGTTTGATCCACTGTATCGGTAGGAGTTTATAAACACTCGAGTACGATGGATCGACACGATATGTTTTGAAAAGAGGGTAAATTAAAATAAGTTTACCCAAGGTACGTCTTGATATAGAGAAGATATATATATCAAAATTATAATATAGTGGATATATTGGTTGTTATTATAATCGAGTAAGATTATAAATTAAATGGTTATGTAAATACCAATCAGAATTCATATAAGTGAAATACGTGAAATCAGATGAATTAAATCTGAAATTTAAACCAGAAATTGAATTAAAATTCTGGAAAATTGGATAAGAGTTTGTAAATAGACTTGGATTAAATAAGGAAAATTTAAGATCCTGGGAGATTTTAAATTGTTTTACAAGCAGTGTGAATTATATTTTGAAAATGAATTTCAAAGTGGAAATGTTTAGAAATGGTTTTATAGTATTGAACTCACTTCGATCACTGGAAGATAGATTCTGATGATGATAGCTGCATCATCGGTATTCATTTTCAAGTTGTAAGTGACGAATCACTACCAGAGGTACTATTTTGACTTTGTTTTGGGAAAGACAAGTTGTGTTGAATTTCAAAAAGGAAAATTTGATATTTGAAAAGAGTAAACTGTTTAAAAACTCCCAAGGAAAGACTGTTTGAATTAAAAACAAATTAAACAGGAATTTGTAAAAGCAAATTGGAATTAAAGTAAAGCCAGTTAAGTGGTAATAGAAATTGATTTGAAATGATATTATGTTGGTGAGTTAAGGATTCGGGATCAAGAACGAAACTTGAATTTGAAATGAAAATTTGGCTTGGTAAAAAGCGAATGGTTGTGTTGGAGATAAAAGTGATTTCAGAGTTTGATTGGGATAACAATGGTATATGCTGAGTTGATAGCATATGGAAGTGATAGAGTTGATATTCCCGACAAAAGGTACAAATTTATATTTCATATGGTATGAGATTTTGATGAGCCGAATTGGCAAGCCGCTTGGCTGTTTGATTTTCTTTTGGGTTGGAGAAGGCCCAGAGAGGCGAGTTGGAGTTTGACCTATTGAGCAGTACAAAGGAGGTGCTGATAAAAATTTTCGAAGAGTTAAGGCATTAGAAAATTTTCGGGATTTTTGAAATTTTTTGATAATAAGAATTAATAATTTAATTGAAATTAAATTAGTCCAGTGGAAACTGAAGTTAAGAAGTGAACAAATAAGTTCTAACCAGTCAATAGGGTCGTCCTCTACCTTAGCAATTTCGAGGACAAAATTATTTTAGGTGGGGAAGATTGTAATGACCCGCATTTGCAGAAGTGTTATAATTAATTTATTTAATTATATAAATAGTGATATAGTGAATTAAATGGTGGTTTAATTAAATAATGGTGAATATTTAATTAAAATAATAAATTAAATAATATATTTAATTCTGAAATAATCAGAATTGGCTGAAATGACGATATGGTGTGAACTGGATCATCTGTGATATTAAATTCAGTTTAGAATTGAATTTGAATAACGAATATATATTTGAATGACAGTTTGAACATATAATTATATTATAATTAAAATCGAGCTCGAAATGGCACTGCAGTTCATAAATTGGCGATTCGAACTTCAACTGAATGTACATGATTCGTTTTAAGCCGGATTTCTGTGAAACAAGAAACGGGTGAAGCTGACAGAGTATATGTTTCTAGTGGAAGAGAAAAATCGGGATTTCATCGTGTAGATTTTGATTTATGTCCAAATCAAATTTTAGAAAAGTTGCTGTGGAATTCCTTTATAATTTATAAAGGAATTATTTATATTTTAAAAAAGAATTTCAATATAAATCGAATATCGATTTAATCGAGATTTGAAATATCAAGTTATAAATCCCAGTAGAGCTGTATGGCAATCCACTATGAATATATACGATAATATTTATTTATAAATATTTAATTTAATTATATTTAAATATAATTATATTTTTAAATGGGGTATTTAGGACTTTAAAAATAGCCACTTTTGCAAACGAAGTCAGAATTCGATGAAATTAATTATTTGGATCCGCAATGTTAAATAGTTGTTAGATTTCCAGTTTCATGATTTTTAGACTCAGTGTGTGGTCGTATGGATTTTCAAAGTGAGAAACAGACAGTATTTCGATGGTTAAAAATACGTTGTGTGAGCATACGAAGTCGGAATTCGACGAAACCAGTTTCGTTGGGACCGTAATATCGAAATTTAGCTACATGTCCAATTTCGTGATTTTTAGGTGTCGTATGTAGTCATACGGATTTTTAGAAGCGGTTATGAATAAAAAAAGAAATATCTAAAAATATCCTAACATAAATATCTAGATATTTATGAGCCTATAAATACCCTTAACGTCCACCGTAAAACCTAATTTCATTCTTCAGATTTACTCCGTCGCTCTCATCTTTCATCACACAGTAAAATTCATACTTTGAAGAAAAAAAAACAGATGCAAACAAATTCGTAAAATCCCAATACATATACATACGGATTCCCCTTGCTTTTCTCTTCAGTCCAGTACCCATCTTAAAGCGTGCGACGCTAATTTCTTGAGTTCGAAATGAACACAGTGGTCCTAGGGTTCGGTTTGGGGTGAGATATAAGGGGTTTTAAATTGATTCGAGTTCATATTTGTAATCACGAGATCGAATGGCACGGTGTGGTGCATTTTGGTGGCGTTTGGGGATTCCAAGTGACGCAAGGTCATGGTAGTTGCTGCTTGTAGGGTTAATGACGAGATGCAGGTGTCGAGCCAGAGTTGAGCGGTTTTGGCCTAGGGAGGATGAGATTTTGATGGAGAAGCTAAAGGTGTTTTCAATTTTGGATTTCATTGAGTAATGGTGGAGAAAGAGGTGGTCAAAGATGGTGCAAAATGGCCATGAACGGATGGAGTTGGTGCGTTCGGTATTGGTGAAGAAAGGGACACGTTGGTATGAAATTAAAGGGGTGGGTTTTGGCTCTGGTTAAAAGGTTAGGCCCAATTAAGGTTTAATTTAGTTATATTGGATTTAAAATAGTATGTTAACTTTAAAAATGTGTAACTTCGTCATATGATATCAGATTGACGAACCGTAAGTTGCAATGGGATCGTATGGACGAGAGCTACATCATGGAACTGACTGGGAGTGAATCCGAGCTCGTTTGAATTTATGGTGAGATAAATTGTTTGATTCAAATCAAACAAACAGTTTATCGTTCTTTAACGATGAACTGCAAATGTGAGTAAATCTCACTAACTCTGAACAGTTTATAATTTCATGTTGTATTTTTAGAACTGTTAAATATTGGCTGATTGACTGTGTGTTGACTGTTTAATTAAACTGCTAGTCAGTTAGTTGAATTTCTATACTGATTCTGTTTAACAGAATATATCATATGGAACTGAAAGTGATGTTGATTTTATTGTGTAACATCTGTGGATGCAGGGAGACAGGTTGGAGGAATCCTCAACATTTATTTTACTGTTTTTCATATATTGTGTTACATGATGTGATATATAATCTATTGTCAATTATATGTGTTTGGACGATATTGATCATCGTGATTTGATATGTTGAATACCATAACATACCTGAATGCTGATAAGGGAATTTTCAAAGTGATAGTAAAAATAAAATATTTATAAACTGGAATATTTATAAATAGGAGGTATTTAGAAAGGGAATAATTATAAAATCAAAGAATTTTATAAAACGATTATTTACTTAGCAAGTAAATAGAAGTGTAAAACGATATTTATTTAAGAAGTAAATAGAAGTATAAAGAAAGATATTTATGTAGAAAGTAAATAAATAGAATAAAGGAATATTTAGTTGAGTAAATAAATAGAATAAAGGAATATTTATTGGGAAAATAAATAGGATTATAAAAGGAAATTAACGAGATAGAAAAGAGTTAGTCGATTAGAGTTATCAAATAGAGTCATCAAAAAGGAGTCAATTGAACATAGTTATTCAGAAGAAGTTAATCGAACATAGTTAAAAGAAATAGAGTTAAACAAGATTAGAAACTGACTAGGGATTATTTATGTTGAATAGTTTTCTGAGTATCTATCTAATGTTGGTTTCGGCCTTTGAGGTTTATACTTAGAGAATTGTTCTCCTACTAGTTTACAGTCAGGGACTGATAGTTGTGAAATGATAGTGATATGTAAATAACAATGGAAAAGTTTTCCAGTGTTAATAACGTATATTTTCTAAACATAGAAAATAAGGAAATATGAATATATATATATATATATATATGATTGATGATTGATTGATAGAATTTCCATTTGGAAATAATATCGTTGTTTGCACACCTGTTTTTCTTTGATGGTTAAATCACAGACTATCGAAGTTTTGACCATTTTAACGTTGTTAATATGGAGAGACCGGATGGATTATTATCCAAAGAACCACTCTGTATTGGCATAAGCGTTGCGAATCATATATGCCAAAGATAATTGAAGACAGAGTAAAGCGCAAGGGCTGTTGTATAAATCTTAGATAACAGTGCCTAAGATGGATATACTGAATAGTACCTTCGGTTCATCCTATTCCTGGATGACTTGTATGGATGAATGTCTGACAGCGTATTTCCAAAAAGGTCACGTACATTGATTTCTTCAACCGTACCAAGAGTGGAAGCGGAGAAGGAAACTTCTTTAGCTAACACGTAATGTACTGTTGTAGACGTCAATTAGTGATTTTCGATGGATCTGACAATGTGGCATTCGAAGTGAATCTGATGTGATGATAAAGCGTAACCTCAAGCCTCAACAACCGGTAAATGACAGAAATCGGGCAGGTAGCATGGCTATGTAGGTCGCATCTATTAGGGTGTATAATCACCTGATCTAGAGTTTCATTTACTTCTAAAAAATCTATTGTTGATGCTGTCCCATTCGGGAAATGGTTGCTGATCCCAACCGTTGGTGATACACATTCGATACACTCAAGCGAAATGAGTGGTCGGTCAAGTGTGGCCGGGTTGCAAGATGTTCTTATTGAACCCAGTGTATTCCTTTCTAGAGGTACACTAGCGAAAGGTGGTTCCATACCTTGTCATAGTTGTAAATCCATTACCAGATACGTGCTTGCGGTTTTGTTTGTATACTATATATGTAGAACGTGAGATGAAAGAGTTTCTGCTAGATGATTATTATATTGTGGTTGATAGACATTATTATAATATCAAAAGGTTTTTGATATAAAGATATTTTGGATTCTCATAAGGAAAAAACCCGTTCTGTTATACGGCGTGGTCTTATGAGATATCGTTTAATGGCTTAAACTGTTTTACTCATACCAGTCCCATGACTGACCCGAAGTTTATTTTGTTTTGTTTTCCCTAAACTCTTGGGTGCCCAATTTTGTACGGGCAGTCAAGTAGTCGGGATTTACAAATACTTGAAGAGCTGGAGCAGGAGGCTTCAGGATCATATAGCTATAGTTTATTTCCTCTGTGTTGTAAGTGTTGTACTCTGAAAATGTTATTGTATACATATACTGATTTTATCTCAAGGATACATTATCTATTATATGTTATTCGTTCCATTGTGAGGTTCGTGTTACTCTGATGTTGTGTTTCTTCTTCTTCTATTCTAAGTTTCTATCTTATCTATTCTCACCCTCTAATTTCTTTCATTAATAACCCATTATTTTCGATCCTTGGATGTTCCATTTGTGTTGTATATCGGATAACCAAGATCGCTTAATTTCTGGGTCATTACAAAACATGTCGTATAACTCCAAGCGCATGGACAAAATATAATAAAACATATACAACATGATATAATAGTGAAGCACAATTGAACAGAATTCCAACTTTTCATATCACCATGAATATATCTCATACATACAACTGTATCACATCTGAAACTGTACAAGAAGCCTCACTACAGGTTCACTCAGAGTAACATACATCGGCGGAAATAACAAATATGTATAATCGATAGTAATACGTCAGCCGCCAGCTCGTCATCGCTCAACAACATTGTCCTTATCAAGATCTACTACCTGTTACCTAGTCTGCCCATCCACAGCGTGGATGAACAACCCAAGGTAATAAGAGGGAAACATAAAACTAGAGTCAAACAACAGTCTTAATTGGCGATAAAAAAAACTATCAATATCAACAATAAATATAGGGATAATAGGCAGTTCAATCATATGATCTACCAACACATAAACAGAGAAGAATCCCCAATCCCACTTCTTTTCCACAACCTATGAGCCTTCCCAGAGAATTAGAGAAGAAACAAATAGTAACATTCACAACAACCAATTATCAAGAATGGACCACCTTAATCAAGTTCAATACCTCCCAAGCACAAACCCCGAAGGACTAAACCAACATCGTATAAGCACCCAAGAAATACCTCCCTTCATGTCGAATAACCCATATAGGATGATACAAGCAATAATAACATCCATGACTTCGGCAATCACCATCTGCCTTGCCTTGAATCCGTTGTTAATTATATGACTGGCTCATCCATCAAAGGATAATGGTAACCCCAGTTCTAGCAAAACTCAATACGTCGTCGTGACTCGTATCTAGGCCCACCATGACTGCTCAGGGTATTCGACTAATAACATAGTATTTTGGCTGCCCCCATTATGCCCCTATTTTAATTCCGCTATAACCTCCAATTAACGACGATCCCTGTGCTCTTCAATTCAAGTCATCCACCTTGACGACTATATTCACAAGCTCAAGCGCCTTCTCGAGCAAACCAATATCTACTAGCTCAAACAACCTTTTGAGTCGTCTTCATAACCTCGTTGCATCATTACATGATCAACGTTCACATAACCTTGTTTCGAACATTCCTCCTGAATTTACATCGAAGCTATACCTATCATAGAATCACCAAAAATCAACATCATTTGGTCAATATTTTATGGATCGTCCCTCACCCACCTATGGATCGCCCACCGATCCATCTTCATGGATTACACCCTCCTGGATCACCCCCAATCCATCCTGGGCTACACACCCCGGATCACACCGATCCACCTTGGATTGCATCCATTGGATCACATCGACCAATTTGACAAGCGACCCATCAAAAGCCTTTTACCATGTCTCGGCCGACCCATAAGACTCATGACCCTACGCTTCCATCACAATCTAAACATGATCCATTGCTCCCTTCACAATCTGACCGATCTCCACACATGCGACCCGATCAATTCAAATCCTTGTGTATTTTTGTATTGCGCTTTAGCCAACCCACATACGTGCGACCCGACCTTTGCCATGGATCGCAACCGACCCGATCAATCAAAAACGAGCCGATCCATACCGTACGATGCATCACATGTTGGAGTTTAGAGCCCAAACTTTCCGAGCTTCCTCGACTCCTCCTCCGGAGCTTCTCCACCAAGTTTCGTCTAATTCCGATTAGCTGAATCTCCTATTTGATCCAACCAACCAGTCTAAGCTTAAAAAATGAACATCTATGCTTACAACTCATCCAAAACATCCAATTTCAAATAAACAATCAATAGCACAACAAATAATCATCATACATTTATTAGAACAACAAGTAATCATCATACAATCATACCAAATTCAGCAAATCATGATCAAACGATGAACGAATCAGTAGTTGGATCTAAACATTCATAAACATAAGATTTCAATGTTAACATATGAATCAACCATTATAATTAGTTTGATTAGATCCTATGGTGTGATCCGAATCCAAAATATATTTACATCGATTAGATATAGGTGAATATAACTTGTTTGGATGAAATTAAGATCTAATAAACCCATATACTTGATTGGATCCATGTAAGAGATGTTTATCACTTTCCAAATCCACAAATAGCTACAAATCAACAATCTATAATTCTGGACAGCGAGGAATGACCTTCGAATCAATCCAATTGATGTGATCCACTCTTCCTCGGTGTTGATCTTCAATCCTAGTTTACAAATCTATGAATTGAAATGAAGTGGAGGTGTATTTGATTGGGTCGGAGAATCACAGGCACCCAACCAAATAAGGAAATGAAGAGACTAAACAATTCTCTCTACTCCTACCCTTCTGTAATCACCCGGAAATCTGAGCGAATTTAAAAATTTTATTTTGGAAATTTTAGTGAATTTTGAATATTTAAAATGAAATATTTTAAATAATTACGACGAGAAATTTATTTTGAATAGAATTAGAACGTATATATTTATACAGCTCGACGTTAGAATATAAATATTTATTTACAATTCTAAAAGGAATTGAAAATGGCGCGGTAGTTTGAAAATTCGATTTCAAAGTTCAAATGAATGTACAGGATTCAAAATAAACCGGATTTTAGTGAAACTAAAAATATTTGAATCTAATTGAGAATATCTTTCCAACAAATCCAAAAGTTAAAATTTTATAGCGGGGATAAAAAGATACGTCCAGTTGAAAATTCGGAACAGTCGCTATGGAATTCTGGCCCTTAAAATAGCCATTTTTCAAACGACCTCGGTTTTCGACGAAACCACTTTTATTGGATCCTGGATGTCAAATTATTGCTAGATTCCAAAATTCGTAATTTTTCGAATCAATATGTGAGCGTGGTGAAGGAAAACGTATTTTGACAGTTTCAGACAATTTTGATCGACTGGAAAATGGTCATTTTTTAAACGGTCTCGGAATTTGACGAAATTAGTTTTGTTAGGACCGTATCGTCAATACGAAGCTAGAAAATATTTTTCGGGAATTTTTAGAGTCAGTGTGTGGCCTCGGTAAATTGAAATGTATGTTTGAATTGAATATATAGATTCAAATTAAAATTTAAATGAAAACTGATCGAAACGATCGAAACAACTTACGATACATATCCCATTGTGTTCGGAATGGGGTAATTAGCTATGGAATGAGGTCGAAATAAAAAGTTGCTTTTTGAAATTAATAAAATAAAATAAAATAATATATATTAATACAATCCCTTCCCCCCTCGTTTCTCTCTCCCTCTCCTCTCATTTGCAGATCGACAGAAAGAAATTAAATAAGAAAAAAAAAACTTTAGAAGCCCGTCGCGCCCCCCTCAACGCCGTCGCCAGGTGCAGCGTCGCCCTCCCCCCTGCTCGAATCCGCCTCCGCCATCTCCCCCGCCCAAACCACGCCCCTTCCTCCCTCTCTCCTCCTCCACGAACGAAGACCGCGAGCCCCCCGACCAACTGCCACCACCGCCTTCTTTTCCCCCTCCATCTCGAGCGCTCAGCCCCCCTTTCTCTCGTTTTCACTGTAAGTCCTTTCTTTTTTTATTAGTACTTTAATTTGTTTTAAAATGGCATGATTTTTATAATAAAAATATATAGTTTTTAGAACTGAAAATATATGATTTTTCATAGTTGAAAGATTTGATTCTTAGTTAATCAAATATATGATTTTTCATAGTTGAAAGATTTGGTTTTTAGTTAATCAAAGATATGATTTTTCATAGTTGAAAGACTTGATTTTTACGTAAATAAAAATATGATGTTAGTGAAAAAAGAATTGATTTTAATGTCATGAAAGGTTTGATTTTTATCATCAAAAGGATTTGATTTTTATAAATAAAAATGTGATCTTTTTTATACAGAAGAAAGATGAGGTTTTGAATCATAAAAAGATTAATTTTTTTTATGCATTTAAAAAGATTTGACTTTTACAATGATAAAGATATAATTTTTATTAAGGTAGAATAGTAAAAATATATTTTTTATTAAGGTAGAATAGTAAAGATATAATTTTTATTAAGGTAGAGTAATAAAAATATGATTTTTATATAATAGAAAGAATAAAAATATGATTTTTATATAATAGAAAGAAGTGATTTTTATTGTGTAGATCATTATGAATAAAAAGAATTGAATAGCTATATAAAAATAGAATTTTTATCTATATCGTATCAGTATAAAAATGTGATATATATATATATATATATATAGCAAACTTATAAAAATGTGATTTTTAATATAAACTTCGTGAAACAAGCTGCGTTGGAAACAAGAGGAAGATTTCCTACATATGAAGAGTCGCGGTGTTTGGTTAAGCTTAGCAGTGAGAACTCCTCACTTTTATTTTGTTTTCTAGTTGAAATATATACTAGGATGCAGACGTGCTTAGTAGCACCCGACACCCATCGTCCACAGACCATGGACGACTTGTATGCTTGTGTGATTGTTTGTGTTGTGAAATAAATATATATTTATGTGTTGAAATAAAATATATATTCATGTGTTGAAATAAAATATATATTCATGTGCTGAAGTAAAATATATATTCATGTGTTGAAGTAAAATATACATTCATGTGTTGAAGTAAAATATATATTCATGTGTTGAAGTAAAATATATATTCATGTGTTGAAGTAAAATATATATATTCATGTGTTGAAATAAAATATATATTCATGTGTTGAAGTAAAATATATATTCATGTGTTGAAGTAAAATAAATATTCATCTACAAATCAAACGGTTTGTTTATGTACACCGATTTGACTGATATTGATTGGGACGATAAATTTTACATATCGCCCAACGGCACAAATAAAAATCTGTGTTTGTTGATGTGAAACCCCACACGGGTATTGGGATGATATTTGACGTACACTAATCCTGATTGTTTAGTTGTATGTCAATCGATGGGTTGACAGACTGTGTAAGCGTTAATTATTTATATTTAATGCTTATGCAGTTGTGTGGTGCACTCTGGATGATGGTTGATGATTTATCGTTGCTATTATATACATGTGTTGTAGAAAATCCATATAATTAACCTTATATGGTAATGGACTGGGCCTCATTCCGATTTGGAAAATAAGGAATATTATAAAAATAAATTCATATGTTGAATAGAATAAATATTCATGTGTTGAATAGAAAATAAATTGATGTGTTGAATAGAAAATAAATTCATGTGTTGAATAGAAAAAAATTCATGTGTTGAATAGAAAATAAATTCATGTGTTGAATAGAATAAAAATTCTTGTGTTGAATAGAATAAAAATTCATGTGTTGAATAGAAATAAATTCATGTGTTGAATAGAATAAAAATTCATGTGTTGAATTGAATTAAAATTCATGTGTTGAATAGAAATAAATTCATGTGTTGAATAGAATAAAAATTCTGTTGAATAGAATAAAAATTCGTGTGTTGAATAGAATAAAAATTCATGTGTTGAATAATATAAATTCATGTGTTGAATAGAATAAATATTCATGTGTTGAATAGTATAAATATTCATGTGTTGAATAGAATAAACATTCATGTGTTGAATAAAAACCGTGTTGATTAGATTGACGCCATTTTGACGTGAATGATATTTATATCGATTTTATTCATTTTTATGATGAATATAAGAAAGAAAGTGATTTCAAAATATAAAGTTTTGAAAATATTATTACTTGTATATCGATGATATGGAATATTCAATTTTGATTCGAAATTGAATATGAAGTTGAAATCGTTTTGAAAACGAATTTAAAACGATTTATAAAATACGTTTTGAATGGAAATCGACGAAATATATATATATATATGTATATATATATATATATATACTATATTATATATATTAAATGGCCTGAATAGAACGCGCCGCGCCGTGCCGCAGCAGTTCGCGAATATCGACCATTGGCTTAGAATGGTTATTACGGGAGATCCGACCGTCGGATTCTCCTAAAATAAGAACCGTTGGGTTCATATCGAAAAGAGATTTCTAACGAATATTAAAAATTAGAAATCTAATGGTTGGATTTGAAATTATGACCAAATCAAATTTGGAAAAGGTTGCTGTAAGTGCAGTTCGACTGTACGGGCCTTGATAAAATTATTAAAAATAGTAATAATTTGTGTAAAATCAAAAGAAATGATTTGTGAAGAATTAGGATGAAGAATTCCATATTTGAAAAGATAAAAATAGATTTTTATCAAAATGAACTAGTTTTGAACTAGAATAATAATTTATTTATTTTTAAATAAATAAATTGGATTTGAAAAGGTTTTAAAAGTAACCAGAAGTTTCAATAATTGAATTGAAATGGAATGTGATTTTGGGTTTATCGTGAACCGTGTCTTAAAGGACATTGGTTCTTTAAACCAGTTAAAGACATGATATGATTTCCCAAGTTAAACAATCATTAATATTTATTTTTGGGAAGATTAAAACCAAGTGGAGTTTTAATGAATCTTTAATTAGATTGAAGTGATCGAGAATGGAGTATAACCAGTTTTGTTCCAGGCGATAGTTAAATCTTTAATTAGATTTGAACGTGAAATGGTAATTAAATTTACCGATAACACCGTGGTGTTAGATATGAAGTATGACCAGTTTTACTTCATGGGATGAATAGGTTGGGATTGGAAAATAAAATAAATGATTATTGCGGTGTGGTTCGCTAATCCCGACTAATTTGAATTGATATTCAAAGGAAGATTAAAGAATAAATTTAAAGAATTTATCTTTGATAAAATTAATAGGAACCTTTCCCAAAGTATAAGAATATTTGAATAAGAGAATATTCTGAATTGGAATGAGGCGTATGTTTTGTTTGTGTAACACTTGTTTATTATGTACGCAAGTTATTCAGAAAGACCGGGTTTATCCCATTCTGAAAAACTGATTCGACGTGGTGTCGAGGATGAAGACGGTGGTTGAAGACCGGAGGTCTTTACATCGTTTGGGTGATTACTAATGATCTTGATTGGGCTGTACACCCAAGAGGAGGGAATCAGTTGGTGATCGTCCAGACGTACTTGGAGATCGATGGATATGCGAGGTACAAGGTGCCTCCGGTTTCGTTCAGACCCAGAACGGACTAGTAAATGGATTGTGTGTCTGACATTGGATTTTATTCTATGTGATTGATTTCTATTAAATATAAATCTGTTTGGCAGTGGAGAATTTATTCTCTTGATTCTATTAAATATATATATGTTTGGCAGTGGAGAATTTATTCTCTTGCTTAACGCCCTTCTCTGAGACGTACGAGCTCAGGGGTTATATATTGATGGATATCAATCGCATGGAGTGAATTGCCTATGTGGCATGCCTAAGTGGAAAATGATCAAGGCTTCTATTGAAAAGAAAAGTCTTGTGGTTGATGATCAAAGCACGGCCTGTGTGGCATAGCTTTGTGTAGCGTTGATTCGCGAGCCTCACACCCCAGTTGTGAACCAAAAATGGGAGAGGACCTCAGGGAGGGCATGCGTTTCCTTCTAGCTAGGGTGGTGTCAGTGAACCACCAACCCTGACATTTATATTATTTTCACCTATGTAGTTGTTGCTGTTGCGAGGTGCCTCAGATATATTGGTGACTGTGTGGAGCCGATGGAGTCATTTGGCTCATTTACGCCCCAAATGGTGGGGAAACGCAGTGTTCAGGCATTTTAATCCACATCGGTGGACCGGCCCTGACGATCCAAGGGCCCACCTGAGTCTGGGTCCTGAGACACGGGCTAGAGCGTCTCGAATCGGTAGAGGACTATCTTTTGCATCGGTTCACAGATGGAAATCCAACTTCCAACACGTGACTTTGCGGTTTTGATTGTAGAGCCTAGTATGGCGACATAGTGGTATGGGGCACTTATGCCGTCTATGATTGATACTTATAATTTGAAGTTGTTTTATACACTATGCACTTATAATAGTATCAAATGATTTGTTTTAAACATATCAAGCATTCTTGGCTATTATAAGTAAAAACCCTATCCTCTGGCTTGCATTGCAATGTGTGATGGGACCTGGGTCTCATAATAGCTTCATTGTCCTTTATTTAGCATTGTGCTGTCGTTTTTAGCGCTGGTATTCTTGGGAGGAAACCCATTCCATGTTATACGGCGTGGTCCTTTGATTTACCTAACTTTAAAATAAAGATTAATAACTGTTTTAGTTCCCACACCAGTCACATGAATGACCTGGAGTTTATTGTTTTAACCTAAACTCTAGGTGCCCTTATTTTGACATGGGCAGCTAGCAGTTTTGGTTTTGTAGATTTATATTCACAGGATCCTGATTTACAATTGGAACGAAATCTGGAAAGCTCTGTATCCGTTTATCTCTTTCAGTTGTGCTTTGTATTATTTTCCGCTGCTATGTAATGTATTGTAATCTCTGATATTTATCGAATGTGTAATATTTATTTATACTCTGTATATTCTTGTATTCTGATGAATTGTTGTAATTAATAATGAAATGTTCTTCTGTGTGCGTTCTGATTCGTCTTGTCCTCACGGTAATTCGTTCTTTCTCTTCTCTTCGGAGACCGGGGAAGTTCGGGTCGCTTCATGTGGTATCAGAGCTTTGGTTTACAGAGCTGGAGAACAAGACACATTAGAACCATATGAAAGAATTCATCAGAGATTGGATTAGTAATATCCAATGAGAATGACTCGTTAGAAATAGGATCAGTAGTATCCTAGAACGAGTGTAAAGAGTGTTGTTCTGAAAATTACAATTTTTGGTTTTGAAAATTTAAATGAATTATTCAATGTATTTGAATATTCATTTGTATTGAATTTGGACAATCCAGTATATAAAGATTTTGCGAATACGTCTGATCTATGTGTATTTGAAGTTTTAATATACTGGATAGATATAGAATCACACTCTAGTCGCTCGGAAATGGTTCTGATAATCGCTATAGTACGTGCATCATCAGAATTTATATTCGAGTTTCGAAAGTAGGATTTCTATATATTTCCAATTGATTGGTGTGAGAACCAAAATTAGATAGGGCTTATTGTTGTGATTTGGCATCAAAAATGTGATTTTTGACTATATATCAAAGTTATGAATTTGAAAAGCTAATCAACTAATTGATTGCTGATTGTGTTGTTTGATTAATTAAAATTTGAACCTTTAGCCAAATTGAACCAAATAGTGAATTGTATTGAAAATTTGTCGCATTTGCATACATATACATGTACTTACATTGAACAGGTCATAGCAAGGAGGCTAGAGCAGAAGAATAAAATTGTTTGCCCGACAAATAGGTACATGTTTACAAATTTATTGGGTTTGGATGATTTTATGAGCCGATTGGGCTAGCCGCTTGGCCATTTCTTTTTCTTTTTGGATTGATGAGGGCCATGGGAGGCTATTTGAAATATCCCGAAGCTCCCGGTGCAGGGGAGGTTATGGCGAAATTTTTCAAAAATTTAGGGTGTTAGCCAAATTTTTGAAAAATTTGAAAAGTTCTTAGAAACTGAAAAGATGAAGAACTTAAGCCGTAAAGAAAATAATAAAAGTTGAGTTGATTTGTTAAACAACTTTTGGCTTCGTTCCTTTTCGAGGACGAAAAGTTTAAGCGGGGGAGAATGTAATAACCGGAAATCTGAGCCAATTTAAAATTTTTATTTGGGCAATTTTAGTGAATTTTGAATATTTAAAATGATATATTTTAAATAATTACGACGAGAAATTTATTTTGAATAGAATTAGAACGTATATATTTATATAGCTCGACGTTAGAATATAAATATTTATTTATAATTCTAAAAGGAATTGAAAATGGCGCGGTAGTTTGAAAATTCGATTTCAAAGTTCAAATGAATGTACAGGATTCAAAATAAACCGGATTTTAGTGAAACCAAAAATATTTGAATCTAATTGAGAATATCTTTCAAAGAATCCGAAAAATGGAAATTTCATAGCAGGGATAAAAAGATATGTCCAGCTGAAAATTCAGAATGGTCGCTATGGAATCCTGGCCCTTAAAAATAGCCATTTTGCAAACAACCTCGGTTTTTGACGAAACCACTTTTGTTGGATCCGGGATGTCAAATTATTGCTAGATTCCAAAATTCGTAAGCTTGGCGAAGGAAAACATGTTTTGACCGTTTCAGTCAATTTCGATCGACTGGAAAATGGTCATTTTTCAAACGGTCTCGGAATTTGACGAAATTAGTTTTTTGTTAGGACCACATCGTCAATACGAAGCTAGAAAATATTTTTTGGGAATTTTTAGAGTCAGTGTGTGGCCCCAGTAAATTGAAATGTACGTTTTAATTGAATATATAGATTCAAATTTTAATTTAAACGAAAAATGATCGAAACAGCTTACGATACATATCCCATTGTGTTCGAAATGGGGGTAATTAGCTATGGACGACTGTCGTTGGGTTCGATTTCGAGGTCGAAATAAAAAGTTACTTTTTGAAATTAATTAACTAAAATAATATATATTAATATATAATCCCTTCCCCCTCGTTTCTCTCTCCCTCTTCTCTCATTTGCAGATCGATAGAAGGAAATTAAAAAAGAAAAAAAAACTTTAGAAGCCCGTCGCGCCCCCTCAACGCCGTCGCCAGGCGCAGCGTCGCCCTCCCCCCTACTCGAATCCGCCTCCATCATCTCCCCCCACCGGACCGCGCCCCTTCTCCCCTTCCTCCCTCTCTCCTCCTCCACGAACGAAGAACGCGAGCCCCTCCCCGACTGACTGCCGCTACCGCCTGCTTTTCCCCCTCCACCTCGAGCGCTCAACCTCCCCTTCTCTCATTTTTACTGTAAGTCCTTTCTTTTTTTATTAGTACTTTAATTTTTTTTAAATGGCATGATTTTTATAATAAAAATATATATTTTTCAGAACTGAAAATATATGATTTTTCATAGCTGAAAGATTTGATTCTTAGTTAATCAAATATATGATTTTTCATAGTTGAAAGATTTGATTTTTAGTTAATCAAAGATATGATTTTTCATAGTTGGAAGATTTGATTTTTATGTAAATAAAAATATGATGTTAGTGAACAAAGAATATATTTTAATGTCATGAAAGGTCTGATTTTTATCATAAAAAAGATATGATTTTATAAATAAAAATGTGATCTTTTTTATATAGAAGAAAGATGAGGTTTTGAATCAAAAAAAGATTCGATTTTTTTATGCATTTAAAAAGATTTGACTTTTACAATGATAAAATATAATTTTTATTAAGGTAGAATAGTAAAAATATAATTTTCGTTAAGGTAGAATAGTAAAGATATAATTTTTATTAAGGTAGAGTAATAAAAATATGATTTTTATATAATAGAAAGAATAAAAATATGATTTTTATATAATAGAAAGAAGTGATTTTTATTGTGTAGATCATTATGAATAAAAAGAAGTGAATAGCTATATAAAAATAGAATTTTTATCTTTATCGTAGCAGTATAAAAATGTGATATATATATAGCAAACTTATAAATTTGTGATTTTTAATATAAACTTCGTGAAACAGACTGCGTTGGAAACAAGAGGAAGATTTCCTACATATGAAGAGTCGCGATGTTTGGTTAAGCTTATCGGTGAGAACTCCTCACTTTTATTTTGATTTCTAGTTGAAATATATAATAGGATGCAGACGGTGCTTAGTAGCACCCGACACCCGTTGTCCACAGACCATGGACAACTTGTATGCTTGTGTGATTGTTTGTGCTGTGAAATAAAATATATATTCATATATTGAAATAAAATATATATTCATGTGTTGAAATAAAATATGTATTGAAATAAAATATATATTCATGTTTTGAAGTAAAATATATATTCATGTGTTGAAGTAAAATATATATTCATGTTTTGAAGTAAAATATATATTCATGTGTTGAAATAAAATATATATTCATGTGTTAAAGAAAAATATATATATTCAAGTGTTGAAATAAAATATATATTCATATGTTGAAGTAAAATATATATTCATGTATTGAAGTAAAATAAATATTCATTTACAAATCGAACGATTTGTTTATGTACACTGATTTGACTGATATTGATTGGGACGATAAATTTTACACATCGCCCAACTGCACAAATAAAAATCTGTGTTTGTTCATGTGAAACCCCACATGGGTATTGGGATGATATTTGATGTACACTAATCCCGATTGTTTAATAGTATGTCAATCGATGGGTTGACAGACTGTGTAAGCATTAATTATTTATATTTAATGCTTATGCAGCTGTGTGGTGCACTCTGGATGATGGTTGATGATTTATCGTTGCTATTATATACATATGTTGTAGAAAATCCATATAATTAACCTTATATGGTAACTGATTGGGCCTCATTCCGATTTGGAAAATAAGGAATATTATAAAAATAAATTCATGTGTTGAATAGAATAAATATTCATGTGTTGAATAGAAAATAAATTCATGTGTTGAATAGAAAATAAATCCATGTGTTGAATAGAAATAAATTCATGTGTTGAATAGAAAATAAATTCATGTATTGAATAGAATAAAAATTCATGTGTTGAATAGAATAAAAATTCATGTGTTGAATAGAATAAAAATTCATGTGTTGAATAGAATAAAAATTCATGTGTTGAATAGAATAAAAATTCATGTGTTGAATAATATTAATTCATGTGTTGAATAGAATAAATATTCACGTGTTGAATAGAATATATATTCATGTGTTGAATAGAATAAACATTCATGTGTTGAATAAAAGCCGTGTTGATTAGATTGACGCCATTTTGACGTGAACGATATTTATATCGACTTTATTCATTTTTATAATGAATATAAGAAAGAAAGTGATTTCAAAATATAACGTTTTGAAAATATTATCATTTGTATATTGATGATGTGGAATATTCAATTTTGATTCGAAATTGAATATGAAGTTGAAATCGTTTTGAAAACGAATTTAAAACGATTTATAAAATAAGTTTTGAAAAGAAATTGACGAAATAAATATATAATATATATATTATATATTAAATGGCCTGAATAGAACGCGCCGCACCGCGGAAGTTCATGAATTTCGACCATTGGCTTCGAATGGATATTACGGGAGATCCGACCATCGGATTCTCCTAAAACTAGAACCGTTGGGTGTAACGACCCGAAAATCCATACCAATTTGAGCTGATAAATATCCTACACATTCAACTCAAAGTGCACCAAAATTCAGATCATTAATAGAAAGAAATAAGAGGACGAGAAAGATAAGATAGAACTAATAGAATAGAAGAAGAAGAAGAATACAACTGAATAAAATCAGAGTAAACACGAATCTCACAACGGAACAAATAAAATATATTATATAACATAACTTTGAAATATAAATCTATTTTGTATATACATACCATTATCAGAGTACAATACATCATATCACAGCGAAAATAATCTTTAAATACTAACGGTGAAGCCTTCTGCTTTTAGCTCCTCCAAGTGTATCTATAAAAGCCTGAAACACTTGACTGCCCATACAAATTTGGGCACCCAAGAGTTTAGGGAAAACAAATAAAATAAACTCTGGGTCAGTCATGGGACTGGTGTGAGTAAATTCCAACCATACGGTTTAACTTTGAAAATCCTTTTGAAACAAAAAGGTAATAGTAAGACCAACCCACACATAAACATGGACGGTTTTTACATTACTATAACCCAAAATAATTTGATCTCAAAATCTAGTAAATGTCTAATCAAGATAACCAAATAGCGGAACACTTGCATCTCACGCTCTACATACATAGTATAAAATCAAAAACCGCAGGGTGCTTGTTGGAGATAGGATTCCAACTATGACAAAGTATGGGACCACCTGCCGATAGTGTATCTCTAGAGGCGAATACACTGGGTTCAACAAGAACGTCTTACAACTAGGCCCACACATGACCGACCACTCATTTCGCTTGAGTGTATCGAATGTATATCACCAACGGTTGGATCAAACCACCGTTTCCCGAAAAGGGACAACATCGAAATAGATTAAAGAAGTAAAAGGAATTTCTCTAGATAGGTGATTATACACCCTAATGGGAGCGACCCACATAGCCATGCTGCCTGCCCGATTTTTGTCATTTCCTGGTTGTGAAACTTGAGGCTACGTCTATATTTTTAGAACATCTGGCCACCATACACTTTGAATGCCACATCGTCAAACCCATCAAATCACTAGTTGATCTTCCCAAAATATTACAGGTATAAAAGCTAAGAGAAACGAATTTCTCTGCCACCAAACGTAATACCTTGAAAAGATCGCCTTATGTGACCGTTAGGAATACTTTGTCAGAAATTCGTCCATACAAGTTGTCCTGGGACTGGACAAACAGAAAACACCATTCTGCAACAGAGTGACCCTTGCATTTCACTCCGTCTTCAATTGTCTTCAGCATAATCTAATTCGCAGTGCTTATGCCTATACGGAGTGGTTTTCGGATAATATATCCAACTGGTCTCTCCGTATTGACAACGATGGTCAAAACACTTCGATAGTCGGTTATTTAACCATCGAAGTAAAAACGAACATTCATTCAAATGTTCAACTAACATCACTTAACCATGGGCACCTTTTATTTACCATTCGTTCTTATATTTCTTTGGACAAACGTCGTTACTTATTACTTTGGAATAAGTGAATTTCAAAACAAACTGTTTTTCATTTCCTAGGGAGTAGTGCTATATAAAAAATCATGCTTAAGTTTGGTCAACAGCGCTAATTTATCGTTATAGTTCAAAAACTTGTCATACGCTGTAATATTCTCCTTTATAACTAATCTCGACAGAACAGTCACGCTTAAGCCTAGTCAACAGCATTATTTTATCGCTATAGTTCAAAACTTGTAACACGCTGCTATATTCCACTTTATAACTAATCTCAACATCTCTTTCCATTACAAAAATCTTGACATCTCTTCCAGTTACAAAAATCTTGACATCTCTTTCCGTTACAAAAATCTTCTTTATACAATTCCATTTATAACTTCTTTACTAAAACGCATTTACGTTCTATCTTTAGTCGTTTTACTTTTTACTTGAATTGTTATACTTAATTCAAGTAACATACCATTACAACTCCATGCCATCTTAAATAAAATCCATGTAAGAAACAATTACTTTAAAAAAATTAAATAATAATTATTCATTGCTGCAGTAAAACAATTTATCCAAAAAGATTTACTCATAGAAAAATTTACAACTTTTATCTCCTTATAACCTTATATAGAATGTTTAAAACAATCGTTCATATTCACTTTATAAAAGTAACTACAAAGTATTAATTTATAATAGAACTTCTATTATAATTTTAAAACTTCGCCTCAATTATAAAAATATAATTTTTATAAATTTAACCTCGTTGATTCGTCTGATGACAATTCAACGTCTTAACAAAAAGATGAATTTACGGTCGTCTGCTGCCATTTTCTTAATCGATACCGTTTATTGATTAAATCAACCATTGTTGAATTTCCGTTCAATATCAATATCACACAGGGTTTAAATGTCATTTGGGTTCAAACAGTGCATATATGCAACAAACGGTACATATAAATATTGAGGAATCCGGTTGGATTCCTCCAACCGTTTTCCCGCATCCACCGATGTTAGTCAATAATTTACACTGATTCCATACCAGGGAATATTATAATCGATGGAATCAGTCCAACCAATGATGTGTATATATGCAACGATATATAATATCAAACCAATTTAGATGTAATCTACTTAAACAACCATCACACAATATTCAACCATTTATTTAAAATATAATTAAAATATTTTAAATAAAACAGAGTTAGTGAATTTACTCACCTTTCGCGCATTAACATTTAAATACGATTTGCGTCAGCTGATTTGGTTGAGCGGTTTATTTTGCCTAAATTCAGACAAGCTCCAAATGGCTCCGGATCAGTTCCAGTATGTAGCCTGCAACTCCGCGATCCTACCGGATTTAGTTTCGTTGAATTCTTAATTGCGTTCATAGTTTTCCTTCCTCAACAGAGTGAACCTGCTATCCTCTCGACCCGGCCATTGTCGACATGATCGCCGTCTCATTCCGCATTCCCGTATATACAACCACTTCCACCGCTCTATAAAACATCCACTTTTGTATCACTAATCACCATACTTGACTTAGTTTACACCAAAAAGGCTTGCTCCAGAAAATAATTCACTATTCTTGGTGCTACTGTACACCATCTCGCATGCAACACATTTCCTCCTCAACACAAAATAACTCTACTACTTCTTTCCACATAATAAAAATCCGCACCCTTACAATTCTCCATGCCTTGCTCCCCATTCAAAACATGCACCTCACGTTCCATTATTTTTCTTATAATTGCTACTGGGCCTTATTATTTCTTTAAGAAAAACAGCCCACTTCAACAATATTTCCCAGGCCCGCGTGGTGGGAAAACGCATCCATCTTCCTCATGTTGACCAATCCAACACTTCACGGTGAACATCCCATACTACGCCAAGATGACAAGCCCGAAACCGCCATATACTTTGCGTCAAACCACCGGCCACTTCATCACTCTGCCGCGGACTATCCAGTGCACCGGCCTCTTCTCCATTCACGTTTAACGCTGCACACTTTCTCGTGTAACACTGCTTCACCACCGATACCAACATACCCTATGAAATGAACCTCCAACTCACACGTTTGCTTTCACTCCCACTATCATTCAGTTACACTCGCTCCCTTCCAGCTTTCATTTCCCATATCCGCACATACACTCCAATCTTTATCAGCTTCCACGCCATGAAGAAACCGACCCACCTGCTGATTCGAATGCCCTTTTGCCATACTACTCGCACTTCCATTCACTCTCATAATCCACGAATCACTCTCCAAAAATAGACAGGAACCCACATGCTCCTTGCTCATCTTCCCTGAACTGAATGAAAGGCCATGCTCCAGACATATTCACGCCATCACAACATTTTTCCGTCAGTCCCCAAATGCACAAAACTACACCTCATACACCATTCATGGACCACCACTTCACGTTATAAGGATACTCCACCATATCATTAAACCACCCATCCACTTAAAGCCATAGCCAATGTTTTTCTAGCGAAACAAATGGGCTCGAGTGCTTCAGTAATTACGAAACCACTGTATACTTATTTTTTTCTGATTTTTACGGGGATTAAAACTTGTTTTGATTTTTTTCTTTTTTTCTCACGATGAAAAGCTTGATTAAATTTGCTGAAGAAAAAGTAGACGAGGCGCTGCATACTTATAGAATCCAACTCCTTGGCACACACGGTGTTGGTAGCTTGATGTCCACATTTCGTACAACATAGAGGGTTTATATTAGGGTAGGCACTCGTTATTTTTCGAAACCTCTTGTCACTGGATGGATGACCTTACTGTGAAGGAGTTACGTGCGTAGCTTACCATATAGGTGCAAACTCCAAGCTTAGGGTAGCTGGTATCTTTATTTATTAGGAATGTACTGATTTTCAGTGTTAGCGGTAAGGTAGCACGTTGTTTTGATTATAGATTTTTAGTTTCTACTAGTGTTTGGTTTTCTGAAATGAAGAGGGCGTGACATATATGGAGGAGATGGGGCAAAGGGATAACAATGGGGTCGTTTCATTAGTACACAGTAGCTATCCCAATTTTCAACCTAGGGGGTATGTTAGGTTATGCTTGAGTTGAAAATGAAGGCAACCTACTTATTTGATTACGGATGGCTAAGGCGTTGCGTCTCCTTTCATTTAAAGGAATGTATAGTACCTGACCCAGTAGAAGATTATATATATGTTTATGTTTTAAATTTCAAGTGTACCGGGTTACGAAAATTACATTTTGCGTCCGAGCCGTTATGGACAGAAATAAGAATACAGCCATGTCCAGCGAGGTGCTACGATCCCAAAAGTATAATAATATCGGTAGGTTGACTCATATTTTGAAACCCCGTAATACTGATACAGGGTGCAAAATACTCCAAATAAAAAGTAGCTTATTTAATTAATTAAAAATTACAATAAAATTCTAAAAATTAAATTATCACTATGTCTCAAAAGAACCTTGTCAAATTCGAAACCGATATCTAGTTATATCGAATAAACCGTTACGGTCGATAAACGATTTCATAGCGACTTTCTAAATATTTGATTTGGACATATCTTGCAATATATATTCTGGAATCTCGATTTTTCACTTCCATTAGAAAGATATCGTTCAACAGATTCCAACGTTTCGTGTTTTGGGGAAATCCGACTTGTAATGGATCCTGTACGCTCAGTTGAAGTTCAAAACGTTAAAGTACGAACTGCAGTATCGTTATGAGCTCGATCATATTTAATATATATTATACGTTCAACTTCGTTTTAATTTATATATAAATCCATTTATATTACGAATTCAATACTTAAACTGACTTAAATATTCAAATACAAACTGATAAAATGTGGGACGTTACATTCCTTCCCCTTAAAATAATTTCGTCCTCGAAATTGCTAAGATGGGGAAAATGCTACAATCCAAACTGATTTGATTAAAAACCGTTTGTTTACTTTCTATCTTCAGTTTCAACTGAATCGACTAGCTTTAATTAAAATATTAATTTCTTCTTATGAACGAATACTTTCAGAAGTTCTGAAAATTTCATTATGTCTTAAATTTCCAATAGATTTTGCCAGCATCTCCTTCGCATGGCTCAACCGGTACTATTACAGCTTGCCTCTCTGGGCTTTCTCTTGTTTAACAGAAAATCAAACAGATCACACATGTTTTGCCAAACTGGTTCATAAACTTCATACTCAATATAATTTAAGCATGTACCTTTTTGTCGGTATTCAAATCCTTTCCTTCCATTTGCTATTCCTTTAGCATATATCCATGCATTCCAAACATTTATCTCTAACCAGCTTATGCAATTATTCTCTTTTAACAAGCCAAATTTCTTCCTAGACTCCAGTTTCAATCTCACTTCCAATTCCTGATTCGATAATCCAATTCCATAATCCAGCTTGTTTCTAATCCAAAATCTTATTTCACATATTCAATTTCCTTGCCAACTTAAATTCTAATTTATCTGCTCTTACCATTTCAATCCCTTTAAATCCATAAGTCAAATTTTAAATTTCAAAATTCAAATTCCTGGGTTCAAATTCAAATCACTTTGAAATAATATATAATTACATATAATGATATAAATTCAAAACTTTTGATTTTTTTTTAAACCACTCGTTTTCTCAAAACAATTCAAAAACAAAATTCTTTGGTAGTAATTCGTCACTAACAATTCGAAAATAAACACTGATAATGCGGCCGTCATCATTAGAATTTATTTTCCAGTGATCCAAGTGAGTTCAATACTATATTACTTTCAAAAACTCATTTTAAACACTTTCATTTTGAATTTTACTTCAAAATATCTTTCACAGCACTTAGAAAACAATTTCAAATCTCCCAGGATTTTAAAATTCTCATATATTAAATCCAAATTCATTTACAATCCTTTTTCCAAATTACCAGAGTTTTAGATTCCAAATCTGATTTAAATTCAGATTTAGTTCATCTAATTTTGCATTTTATACTTATAGAACATTTCGATTGGTTATTTATATAACCAACTCAATTATAAATCTTATTTGATTATACCAATGATCACACATCCTATATATTACAATAATATCAAGATATATACTCCTTTTTATATCAAAATATATTTTAGGTAAGATTATTTTATTCACCCAATTTTTTTAAACAATATTATGTTGAATTACTCTGTTCAAGAGTTTTGAAACACCTATCGATACAGTTTGCAATCCAGTATCGACCAGAATTCATAAACCACTCGCCAAACCAATCAACACAATATAAAACAGATTTTATATCAATTTATAAATACACGCTCATATCTATACACTCAAACTCAATCTAGAGTATTACTAACCCCATCTCTATTGAGTCACGCCACAGAGCCAAGGTAATCACTTAACCTTAAGCTCTGATACCAACTATAACGACCTAAAAATCCGTACCAATTTGAGTTGATAATCCTACACATTCAACTCAAAGTGCACGAAAATTCAGATCATTAATAGAAAGAAATAAGAGGACGAGAAAGATAAGATAGAACTAATAGAATAGAAGAAGAAAAAGAAGAACACAGCTGAATAAAATCAGAGTAAACACGAATCTCACAGCGGAACAAATAAAATATATTATATAACATAACTTTGAAATACAAATCTATTTTGTATATACATACCATTATCAGAGTACAATACATCATATCACAGCGGAAATAATCTTTAAATATTAACGGTGAAGCCTTCTGCTTTTAGCTCATCCAAGTGTATCTGTAAAAGCCTGAAACACTTGACTGCCCATACAAATTTGGGCACCCAAGAGTTTAGGGAAAACAAATAAAATAAACTCTGGGTCAGTCATGGGACTGGTGTGAGTAAATTCCAACCATACGGTTTAACTTTGAAAATCCTTTTGAAACAAAAAGGTAATAGTAAGACCAACTCACACATAAACATGGACGGTTTTTACCTTACTATAACCCAAAATATTTTGATATCAAAATCTAGTGATATTATAATAATGTCTAATCAAGTAAATAACCAAATAGCAGAACGCTTGCATCTCACGCTCTACATACATAGTATAAAATCAAAAACCGCAGGGCGCTTATTGGAGATTGGATTCCAACTATGACAAGGTATGGGACCACCTGCCGATAGTGTATCTCTAGAGGCGAATACACCGGGTTTAACAAGAATGTCTTGCAACCCGACCCACACATGACCGACCACTCATTTCGCCTGAGTGTATCGAAGGTATATCAGCAACGGTTGGACTCAAACCACCGTTTCCTGAAAAGGGACAACATCGAAATAGATTAAAGAAGTAAAAAGAATTTCTCTAGATAGGTGATTATACACCCTAATGGGAGCGACCCACATAGCCATGCTGCCTGCCCGATTTTTGTCATTTCCCGGTTGTGAAACTTGAGGCTACGTCTATTTTTTTAGAACATCAGGCCACCATACACTTTGAATGCCACATCGTCAAACCCATCAAATCACTAGTTGATCTTCCCAAAATATTACGGGTATAAAATCTAAGAGAAACGAATTTCTCCGCCGCCAAATGTAATACCTTGAAAAGATTGGCTTATGTGACCGTTAGGAATACTTTGTCAGACATTCGTCCATACAAGTTGTCCTGGGACTGGACAAACAGAAAACACCATTCTGGAACAGAATGACCCTTGCATTTCACTTCGTCTTCAATTCTCTTCATCATAATCTAATTCGCAGCGTTTATGCCTATACGGAGTGGTTTTCGGATAATATATCCAACCGGTCTCTCCGTATTGACAACGATGGTCAAAACACTTCGATGGTCGGTTATTTAACCATCGAAGTAAAAACGAACATTCATTCAAATGTTCAACTAACATCACACAACCATGGGCACCTTTTATTTACCATTCGTTCTTATATTTCTTTGGACAAACGTCGTTACTTATTACTTTAGAATAAGTGGATTTCAAAACAAACTGTTTTTCATTTCCTAGGGAGTAGTGCTATATAAAAAATCATGCTTAAGTTTGGTCAACAGCGCTAATTTATCGTTATAGTTCAAAAACTTGTCATATGCTGTAATATTCTCCTTTATAACTAATCTCGACAGAACAGTCATGCTTAAGCCTAGTCAACAGCGTTATTTTATCGCTATAGTTCAAAACTTGCAACATGCTGCTATATTCCACTTTGTAACTAGTCTCAACATCTCTTTCCGTTACAAAAATCTTGACATCTCTTCCGGTTACAAAAATCTTGACATTTCTTTCCGTTACAAAAATCTTCTTTATACAATTCCATTTATAACTTCTTTACTAAAACGCATTTACGTTCTATCTTTAGTCGTTTTACTTTTTACTTGAATTGTTATAATTAATTCAAGTAACATACCATTACAACTCCATGCCAACTTAAATAAAATCCATGTAAGAAACAATTACTTTAAAAAAATTAAATAATAATTATTCATTGCTGCAATAAAACAATTTATCCAAAAAGATTTACTCATAGAAAAATTTACAACTTTTATCTCCTTATAACCTTATATAGAATGTTTAAAACAATCGTTCATATTCACTTTATAAAAGTAACTACAAAGTATTAATTTATAATAGAACTTCTATTATAATTTTAAAACTTCGCCTCAATTATAAAAATATAATTTTTATAAATTTAACCTCGTTGATTCGTCTGATGACAATTCAACGTCTTAACAAAAAGATGAATTTACGGTCGTCTGCTGCCATTTTCTTAATCGATACCGTCTATTGATTAAATCAACCATTGTTGAATTTCCATTCGATATCAATATCACATAGGGTTTAAATGTCATTTGGGTTCAAACTGTGCATATATACAACAAACGATACATATAAATATTGAGGAATCCGGTTGGATTCCTCCAACCGGTTTCCCGCATCCACCGATGTTAGTCAATAATTTACACTGATTCCATACCAGGGAATATTATAATCGATGGAATCAGTCCAACCAATGATGTGTATATATGCAACGATATATAATATCCACCCAATTTAGATGTAATCTACTTAAACAACCATCACACAACATTCAACCATTTATTTAAAATATATTTAAAATGTTTTAAATAAAACAGAGTTAGTGAATTTACTCACATTTCGCGCGTTAACCGTTAAATATGATTTGCGTCGGCTGATTTGGTTGAGCGGTTTATTTTGCCTAAATTCGAACAAGCTCCAAATGGCTCCTGATCAGTTCCAGTATGTAGCCTGCAACTCCACGATCCTACTGGATTTAGTTTCGTTGAATTCTTAATTGCGTTCATAGTTTTCCTTCCTCAACAGAGTGAACCTGCTATCCTCTCGACCCAGACATTGTCGACATCATCGCGGTCTCCTTCCGCCTTCCCGTATATACAACCACTTCCACCGCTCTATAAAACATCCACTTTTGTATCACTAATCACCATACTTGACTTAGTTTACACCAAAAAGGCTTGCTCCAGAAAATAATTCACTGTTCTTGGTGCTACTGTACACCATCTCGCATGCAACACATTTCCTTCTCAACACAAAATAACTCTACTACTTCTTTCCACATAATAACAATCCGCACCCTTACAATTCTCCACGCCTTGCGCCCCATTCAAAACATGCACCTCACGTTCCATTATTTTTCTTATAATTGCTACTGGGCCTTATTATTTCTTTGAGCAAAATAGCCCACTTCAACAATATTACCTAGGCCCGCGTGGTGGGGAAAACGCATACATCTTCCTCTTGTTAACCAATCCAACACTTCACGGTGAACATCCCATACTACGCCAAGATGACAAGCCCGAAACCACCATATACTTTGCGTCAAACCACCGGCCACTTCTTCACTCTGCCGTGGACAATCTAGTGCACCGGCCTCTTCTCCATTCACATTTAACACTGTACACTTTCTCGTGTAACACTGCTTCACCACCGATACCAACATACTCTATGAAATGAACCTCCAACTCACACGTTTGCTTTCACTCCCACTATCATTCAGTTACACTTGCACCCTTCCAGCTTTCATTTCCCATATCCGCACATACACTCCCATCTTTATCAGCTTCCACGCCATGAAGAAACCGACCCACCTGCTGATTCGAATGCCCTTTTGCCATACTACTCGCACTTCCATTCACTCTCATAATCCACGCATCACTCTCCAAAAATAGACAGGAACCTGCATGCTCCTTTCTCATCTTCCCCTAACTGAATGAAAGTCCATGCTCCAGACATCTTCACGCCATCACAACATTTTTCCGTCAGTCCCCAAACGCACAAAACTACACCTCATACACATTAAACCACCCATCCACTTAAAGCCATAGCCAACGTTTTTCCAGCGAAACAAATGGGCTCGAGTGCTTCAGTAATTACGAAACCATTGTATACTTGTTTTTTTCTGATTTTTACGAGGATTAAAACTTGTTTTGATTTTTTTTTCTTTTTTTTTCTTGCCATGAAAAGCTTGGTTAAATTTGCTGAAGAAAAAGTAGACGAGGCGCTTCATACTTATAGAATCCAACTCCTTGGCACACACGGTGTTGGTAGCTTGATGTCCACGTTTCGTACAACATAGAGGGTTTAGATTAGGGTAGGCACACGTAATTTTTCAAAACCTCTTGTCACTGGATGGATGACCTTACTGTGATGGAGTTACGTGCGTAGCTTACCATATAGGTGCATACTCCAAGCTTAGGATAACTGGTATCTTTGTTTATTAGGCATGTACTGATTTTCAGTGTTAGCGGTAGGGTAGCACGTTGTTTTGATTATAAATTTTTAGTTTCTACTAGTGTTTGGTTTTCTGAAATGAAGAGGGCGTGACAAATATGGAGGAGATATGGCGAAGGGATAAGAATGGGGTCGTTTCATTAGTATACAGTAACTTTCCTAATTTTCAACCTAAGGGGGTATGTTAGGTTATGCTTGAGTTGAAAATGAAGGCAGCCTACTTATTTGATTATGGATGGCTAGGGCGTTGCGTCTCCTTTCATTTGAAGGAATGTACAGTACCTAACCTAGCAGAAGATTATATATGTTTAAGTTTTAAATTGCAAGTGTACTGGGTTACGAAAATTACATTTTACGTCTGAGCCGTTATGTACAGAAATAAGAATATGGCCATGCCCAGCGAGGTGCTACGATCCCGAAAGTATAATAATATCGGTAGGTTGACTCATATTTTGAAACCCTGAAATACTGATACAAGGTGCAAAATACTCCAAATAAAAAGTAGCTTATTTAATTAATTAAAAATTACAATAAAATTCTAAAAATTAAATTATCACTATGTCTCAAAAGAACCTTGTCTAAATTCGAAATCGATATCTAGTTATATCGAATAAACCGTTACGGTCGATAAACGATTTCATAGCGACTTTCTGAATATTTGATTTGGACATATCTTGCAATATATAATATGGAATCTCGATTTTTCACTTCCATTAGAAAATATTGTTCAACAGATTACAACGTTTCTTGTTTCGGGGAAATCCGACTTGTAACGGATCCTGTACGCTCAGTTGAAGTTCAAAACGTTAAATTACGAACTGCAGTGTCGTTATGAGCTCGGTCATATTTAATATATATTGTTATACGTTCAACTTCGTTTTAATTTATATATAAATCCATTTATATTACGAATTCAATATTTAAACTGACTTAAATATTCAAATACAAACCGATAAAACGCGGGACGTTACATTGGGTTCATATCGAAAAGAGCTTTCTAACGAATATTAAAAATTAGAAATCTAACAGTTGGATTTGGAATTATGTAAAAATCAAATTTGGAAAAGGTCGTTGTAAGTGCAGTTCGATGGCCGTTGATGGAAATCGACTGTACAGGTATTGATAAAATTATTAAAAGTAGTAATAATTTGTGTAAAATCATAAGAAATGATTTGTGAAGAATTGGGATGAAGAATTCCATATTTGAAAAGATAAAAATAGATTTTTATCAAAATGAACTAGTTTTGAACTAGAATAATAATTTATTTATTTTTAAATAAATAAATTGGATTTGAAAGGGTTTTCAAAGTAACCAGAAGTTTCAATAACTGAATTGGAATGGAATGTGATTTTGGGTTTATCGAGAGCCGTGTCTTAAAGGACATTGGTTCTTTAACCCAATTAAAGACAGGATATGATTTCCCAAGTTAAACAATCATTAATATTGATTTTTGGGAAGATTAAAACCAAGTGGAGTTTTAATGAATCTTTAATTAGATTGAAATTATTGAGAATGGAGTATCACCAGTTTTGCTCCAGGCGATAGTTAAATCTTTAATTAGATTTGAACATGAAATGGTAATTAAATTTACCAATAACACCGTGGTGTTAGATATGAAGTATGACCAGTTTTGCTTCATGGGATGAATAGGATGGGATTGGGAAATAAAATAAATGATTACTGCGGTGTGGTTCGCTAATCCCGACTAATTTGAATTGATATTCAAAGGAAGATTAAAGAGTAAATTTAAAGAATTTATCTTTGATAAAATTAATGGGAACCTTTCCCAAAGTATAAGAATATTTGAATAAGAGAATATTCTGAATTGGAATGAGGTGTATGTTGTGTTTGTGTAACACTTGTTTATTATATACGCGAGTTATTCAGAAAGACAGGGTTTATCCCATTCTGAATAACTGATTCGACGTGGTGTCGAGGATGAAGACGGTGGTTGAAGACCGGAGGTCTTTACATCGTTTGGGTGATTACTGATGATCTTGATTGGGATGTACACCCAAGAGAAGGGAATCAGTCGGTGATTGTCCTGATGTACTTGGAGATCGATGGATATGCGAGGTACAAGGTGCCTCCGGTTTCGTTCAGACCCAGAACGGACTTGTAAATGGACTGTGTGTCTGACATTGGATTTTATTATGTGTGATTGATTTCTATTAAATATATATCTATTTGGCAGCGGAAAATTTATTCTCTTGCTTAACACCCTTCTCTGAGACGTACGAGCTCAGGGGTTATATATTGATGGATATCAATCGCATGGGGTGAATTGCCTGTGTGGCATGCCTAAGTGGCAAATGATCAAGGCTTCTGTTGAAAAGCAAAGTCTTGTGGTTGATGATCAAAGCACGGCCTGTGTGGCATAGCTTTGTGTAGCATTGATTCGCGAGCCTCACACCCCGGTTGTGAACCAAAAACGGGAGAGGACCTCGGGGAGGGCATGCGTTTCCTTCTAGCTAGGGTGGTATCAGTGACCTACCAGCCCTGACATTTATATTATTTTCACCTGTGTGGTTGTTGCTATTGCGAGGCGCCTCAGATATATCAGTGACTGTGTGGAGCCAATGGAGTCATTTGGCTCATTTACGCCCCAAAGGGTGGGGAAACACAGTGTTCAGGCATTTTAATCCACATCGGTGGACCGACCGTGACGATCCAAGGGCCCACCTGAGTCTAGGTCCCGAGACACGGGCTAGAGCGTCTCGAATGGGTAGAGGACTATCTTTTGTATCGGTTCACAGATGGAAATCCAATTTCCAATACGTGACTTTGCGATTTTGATTGTAGAGCCTAGTATGGCGACATAGTGGTATGGGGGCACTTATGCCGTCTATGATTGATACTTATGATTTGAAGTTGTTTTATACACTATGCACTTATAATAGTATCAAATGATTTGTTTTAAACGTATCAAGCATTCTTGGCTATTATAAGGTAAAAACCCTATCCTCCGGCTTGCGTTGCATTGTGTGATGGGACCTGGGTCTTATAATAGCTTCATCGTCCTTTATTTAACATTGCGTTGTTGTTTTATGCACTGGTATTCTTGGGAAGAAACCCGTTCCATGTTATACGACATGGTCCCTTGATTTACCTAACTTTAAAATAAAGATTAATAACTGTTTTAGTTCTCACACCAGTCACATGACTGACCTGGAGTTTATTATTTTAACCTAAACTATGGGTGCCCTTATTTTGACACGGGCAGCTAGTAGTTTTGGTTTTGCAGATTTATATTCACAGGATCCTGATTTAGAGCTGGAACGATATCCGGAAAGCTCTGTATCCGTTTATCTCTTTCAGTTGTGCTTTGTATTATTTTCCGCTGCTATGTAATGTATTGTAATCTCTAATATTTGTCGAATGTGTGATATTTATTTATACTCTGTATACTCTTGTATTCTGATGAATTGTTGTAATTAATAATGAAATGTTTTTCTGTGTGCGTTCTGATTCATCTTGTCCTCATGGTAATTCGTTCTTTCTCTTCTCTTCAGAGACCGGGGAAGTTCGGGTCGCTTCACCTTCTATTTATAGCCAACATCCCCTAGCCTTAATGGGACTCACTAATTAGCCCACTAATGACTAATTAGCTTGTCTAAAAAACCAGCAATACTAAAACAAAGACTCATCCCAAACCGCTTAATTAAATCTTTAATGTGACCACTCTACATAATTGGAAACACCATTTCTGATCCAATGAGATTGACCTCAGCTCCTGATTCGATCCCATTCAAAAGTTATCCCCTAAACAAAAATAACAGGGGTAAAATGGTCACAAACAAAATTGGTTAAATTATGGGCACGTTTCACATCCCCATGAACAACATATCAAAAGATGAGAATGATCCGACCCTTGAAGAATTAAATAAAAATATTTATGATCCTTCGATATGTAAAAACGCAAGTTGTTGCAGTGAATGTTCGATAAAGCGGAAAGTGCCACTAGTGCTTTTACGATCAGTTTTACATCCTCCAAAGTCTACATCGATATATGACACTAGATCGAAAGATGTACCTTTTGGATAAAATAAGCTGTAGTTTTTAGTCTTAGATAAATATTTAAAATCCTTTTAATTGCAGGTTGATGAGATTCCTTTGGTTTGTTTGGAATCGTTCACACAAGTAAACACCCACCGTAATATCGGTTTGATTAGCCGTGAGATATAACAACGAACCGATCACATTTCCATATATTTTTTTCATCAAAATCCTTGCCATTTTTCTCTTTTAGATGAATGCTAGTACTCATAGGAGTGGGTTTACTTAAAGTTTTATCCATACTAAAACGTTTTATTAAATCATTACAATATTTTTCTTGATAAATAAAAATTCAATTTCTAATTGTTTAATTTGAAGTCCTAAAAAGAAATTTCCATATGAGATATTTCAAATTCATTTTTCATAATTTTTGAAAATTCAGGACATAAATTTTTGATAGTTGAACCAAAAATTATGTCATCAACGTAGATTTAAACTATTAAAATATCAATTTTGTCATTTTTAATTAATTAAGCAGTATTTATTTTTCCAATTTGAAAACTTAACTTTATTAAATAATTTTTAAATCTATTGTGTGCTTGCTTAAGTCCATATAGTGCTTTATTTAGTTTAAGAACATGGTCGGGGTATTTTTTTGGTGAACAAAGAGAGGAGGTTATTCTATACATGCATTTTCTTTGATAAAACCGTTTAGAAATGCACTTTTGATGTCCATTTGATATAATTTCAAATTACGGTGACATGCAAAGGCGAGTAGGTTCGAATGGCTTCTAAATAAGCTAAAGTGCAAAAGTTTCATCATAGTTAATTCTTTCTTTTTGGTTATAACCTAGTGCTACTAATATAGCTTTATTACGAATGACATTTTGGTTTTCATTGGATTTGGTTTTAAATACCCATTTTGCTCCAGTTACATATTGGTTATCCGGTCTTGGAGCGAGTTCCCACACACTGTTACATTCAAATTGGTTTAGTTCCTCTTGCATAGCTAAAATCCAAAAATCATCTTTAAACGCTTCCTTATAATTTTTAGGTTCAAAATTAGAAACAAATGCTACATGACTTAATTGATTGAGTTGATTTCTCTAGAATTTAAATCACCAGTTATGTTATTTATATGGTGAATCTTTAAAATTCTAGAAGGTGATACTAGAACATTATTTCCATTGTCGTTTTCATTAATAATAATTATATCATTTTGTGTTGTAATATATATATATATATATATATATATATATATATATATATGAATGTTGTTAATATGCTTTTATTAGTTCTATGTTTAGTCCCACATCATGGGAATAAGCTAAAGATCAGCTCCAAAGCCTATATATAAAGGACCCAATGTAAAAGAAAGAATACACATTTGAATGAATAGAAATGTCCACTCTCCCTTATTTCTTCTGTTTTGTGTTCATTTTATAACACGTTATCACCATGAAGCTCTATTAGAGCTATTGTTTGAAATATTCTTGATCTAGATCTATCATGTAAGTTATTTTTTTATGTTTTGAAATCATATAGATCTACATATATGAACTTGTTATATTTTCTGCTTAGATGTGATCCATACTTCTGGATCATTTTTCTTTTTCAGTTTTTGTAGATCTAGATTGTACTTTAGTAGATCTAAACTTTTTAGATTTAATTAATTTTTAACTTAGTGGTTTTTAGATATCCACCTATTCATATTTGATCTGGTATTATGGTATACCAAATATTTTATTTTAGTAAGATCCATTCATTTTCTTTTTATAATATTATATATGGATCTTTTACCTCATACGCCATACATAAAACATCTTCATTTGGTACTTTATCTCTTCAATAACAATGAAGCCATTGCTAATATGTAACGACCCGTTTACAGTATATAAATAATTTATTTAATTATTTAAAGAATGGTTTAGTTATTTAAAATGACCAAAATTAAATAATAGTGAATATTTAATTTAAATAAATAATATAATAATATATTTAATTTCTGAAATAGTCAGAAATAGTGGAATTCACAAAATGGTGTGAATTGGATCATATGTGATATTTAATCCAGTTTGGAATTGAATTAGAATAACGAATATATTATTTTGACGACAGTTGAACGTATAATTATAATATAATTATAATCGAGCTCGAAATGGCGCGGCAGTTCGTAGTTTTGCGATTCGAACTTTAAACGAGTATACAGAAGCCGTTTTAAGTTGGATTTCTATGAAACAAGAAACGTTGGAGGCTGGTGAAGTACATTTTTCTAGTGGAAGAGGAAAATCAGGATTTCGTCGTGTGGAATTTGATTTATGTCCAAATCAAATTTTAGAAAAGTCGCTGTGAAATTCCTTTATAATTTATATCGATTTATTTATATTATAAAGGGATTTTTAATATAAATCAAATATCGATATAACTGGGAATTTTGAAATATCGAGTTATAAATCCCAGTGGAGCTGTATGGTATTCCGTTGTAAATATGTATTATAATATTTATTTTTAAATATTTGATTTAATTATATTTAAATATATTTATATATTTAAATGGGTTATTTAGAGCTTAATAAATAGCCAGTTTTGCAAATGACCTCGGAATTCGACGAAACTAATTTTGTTGGATCCACAATATTAAATTATTGCTAGAGTTCAGTTTGCGTGATTTTTGAAGTTAGCATGTGGCCGTACGGGATTTTAATGTGAAAAACAGTCAATTTGCTGACTTTAAAAATATGCTGTGTGAGCAAACGGAGTCGGAATTCGACGAAACCAGTTTCGTTAGGTCCGCAATGTCAAACTATAGCTGCATGTCCATTTCCGTGATTTTTGGGTATTGTGTGTGATCACAGTGATTTTTAAACAGTGAATACAAACAACGATAGCTTAAAATAAAATAAAATATCAAATAAAAAAATATTTTACCATACTATAAATAATCCTAACATCCTTATAACCCTAACCCTTACTTTTTTAGTTCAATAAAATCTGCGCCGCCACCACAGAAAAAACCAACGTGAAAATCTCCACTTTCAATAATCAATATAAATTCAACGAAAAGTCGATAAATCAAAATATAAGTGCTTTTGAGCTCTTGTGATGATGCTCTTCAGTTTCATGTGGGTTTTACAGGGTACGGCGCTAGATTTTTGTGGACCGAAATTGAACAATAAGGTTAGGGTTAAGATTTCGAGAGGAATGAAAGCATCGATGCGGAAATTGAGTGTTGTTTTGGGATGAGGAGGTAAAACCGCATTCGTTTGGGGTACTTTTGGGAAGTTCGATCATAAGAAGTATCGTGGGTTTACTGTGTAACGGCAAGGAATTTTGCTCGATCCGAATCGATCGTTAAACCGACTAAGACCGTTCGAAACCCTGATCGTTTTGAGAACAGGACAAATTGGAACGCAGACGGAAGAACATTTCATTGTTATTACAACAATTCCATCAGATACAAGAATATACAGAGTATAAATGAATAAATTACATTCGATAAATATCAGAGATTACAATAAATTACATAGCAGCGGAAAAATATACAAAAGCACAACTAGAAGTAATACACGGATACAGGGCTTTCCGAGCATCGGTCCAGCTGTAAATCAGGACCCTGTGAATATAAATCTGCAAAACCAAAACTACTAGCTGCCCGTGTGGAAAATAGGGGCACCCAGAGTTTAGGTTAAAACAATAAACTCCAGGTCAGTCATGGGACTGGTGTGAGAACTAAAACAGTTATTTAAAACTTTACTTTAAAGATAGTAATTCAAGGGACCACGCCGTATAACACGGAACGGGTTTCCTCCCAAGAACACTAGTGCATAGAATAAACAACGCAATGCTTTTTCAAAAAATGAAGCTATTATAAGACCCAGGTCCCATCACACAATGCAACGCAAGCCGGAGGATAGGGTTTTCCCTTATAATAACCAAACATGCTTGGTACGTTTAAAAACAAATCATTTGATACTATAATAAGTGTATAGTGTCAAAACAATTCAAATCATAAATATCAATCATAGGCGGCATGGGTACCATCTATCATGTCGCCATACTAGTTCTACAATTAAAACCGCAATACACGTATTGGAAATTAGATTTCCGTCATGAGCCGAGGCAAGGGGCAAGCTCCTCTCCGCGTTCGAGACACTCTAGCAAATGTCCTAGGACCCCACTTTGATCCTTGGAATCGGCTGGGCCGGTCCTCTCTTACTTTTGAGGATTGGCAATTCCTGAACACACGTTTCCCGGTCCTTACAGACCTATATCCGAGGCGCCTCGCATTCCAACAACCACACAGGTGAAAAGTATATAAATGTCAGGGCTGGTAGGTCACTGACACCACCCTAGCTAGAAAGAAACGTCGTGCTCTCCCAGCGGTCCGTCTCCCGTTTTTGACTTATACCGAGGTGTGAGGCTCGCGAATTCACGTTATACAAAAAGATACGCCACACAGGCCGTGCTTCGATCATCAACCATAAGACTTTGCTTTTCAACAGAAGCCCTGATCAATTGCCACTTATGCGTGCCACACTGGCAATTCACTCCATGCGACTGATGTCCATCGATATACAACCTCTGAGCTCGTGCGTCTCAAAGAAGGGCGTTAAGCAAGTGAATAAATTCTCCGCCGCCAAACAGATGTATATTTAATAGAGATCAATCAACACAGAATAAAATCCAATGTCAGACACACAATCCATTTACAAGTTCGTTCTGGGTCTGAACGAAACCGGAGGCACTTTCCTCGCATATCCATCCATCTCCAAGTACGCCTGGACGATCACCAACTGTTTCCCTCATCTTGGGTGTACAGCCCAATCGAGATCATCAGTAATCACCCAAACGATGTGAAGACTTCTGGTCTTCAACCACCGTCTTCATCTTCGACATCTCGTCGAATCGGTTATTCAGAATGGGTATAACCCGGCCTTTCTGAATGACCCACGTATATGATAAACAAAGGTTACACAAACACAACAAACGCCTCATTCCAATTCAGAATATTCTTTTATTCACAAAATCACATTCCAAGGGAATTGTTCCCATTAATTTTATCTAAGATAAATTCTTCTAAATTTATCCTATAATCCTCCTTTGGATATCATTTCTAACTAGTCGGGATTAACGAACCACACCGAAGTAATTATTTATTTTATTTCCCAATCCCAACCTATATATCCCATGGAGAAAACTGGTAATACTCCACATCTAACACCACGGTGTTATCAGTAAAATTAATTACCATTTCACGTTCAAATCTAATTAAAGATTTAACTATCGCTTTGGAGCAAAACGGGTGGTACTCCATTCTCGATCACCTTGCAGATTTGATAATTTAAATAATCAATTCACTTTTTAATCTAATTAAAGATTCATTAAAACTCCACTTAGTTTCAATCTTTTCAAAATTCAAAATCTTGCCTTTAACTGGGTTAAAGAACCAATGTCATCTAAAACACGATTCACGACTAACCCAAATCATATTTGATATTAAATACAAGGCTCTGAATAGAAAATATATCGGCTTATATTCAATATCAAATTCTGAAACCAACATATATCGTATTGGAAATAACGATATAAAATATATCTTTCAAATTCCCATAACAATATCTGTATAGTCACGAAATCCAACATCGAAAGATTCCGAAGATAATTTCGATTCAACTCCAGTCCAATCCACGTAATGGGAATATTGATTATTTTTAAAATCACTTTCAAATTAAATTTATTTATTTCAAAAATAAATTGATTTTAATTCTAGTTCAAAACTAGTTCATTTCGATAAAAATCTATCTTTATCTTTTCAAATGTGGAGTTTTTCACCCCAGTTCTTTCCAATTCACATATTATGATTTTACACTAATTATTAATATTTTTAATAATTTTATCAAGGCCCGTACAGTCGATTTCCATCAATAGCCATCGAACTGCACTTACAGCGACCTTTTCCCAATTTGATTTGGACGTATCTCCAAATCCAACCGTTAGATTTCAAATTTTTAATATTCGTTAGAAAGCTCTTTTCGATACGAACCGAATGGTTCCGGTTTTAGGAGAATCCGACGGTCGGATCTCCCGTAATGTCCATTCGAAGTCAATGGTCGAAATTCGCGAACTGCCGCGCCACGGCGCGTTCTATTCAGGCCATTATATTATATATATATATAATATATATAATATATATAATATATATTTCGTCGATTATTATTTAAAACGAATTTTATAAATAGGTTTTGGATTCGTTTCAAAAACAATTTCAACGCTACATTCAATTTCAAACCGATTTGATTTCAATTCAATTCAAATTCAAATTCTAATTCGTTTCCATTCACTTCAATTTGAATTTACCTTCTATTTACTTCAATTCGAATTCATTTCAAATTGATTTCAATTCAATTTCAGTTCGTTTTAAATTTTATTCGAAACGATTTCAATTCGTTTTTAATTCAATTTCAATTTAATTCAATTTGAATTCATTTCTATTTAATTCGAATTCAAATTCACTTTCTATTCAATTTCACTTTCTATTCGATTCCTATTCAAATTCACTTTCTATTCGATTCAAATTCATTTCAAATTGATTCAATAAAATTTCAATTTCAATTTTTATCTAATTCAATTTGAATTTCCTTTCAAAATATTAGATTTTGAAATCACTTTTCAATATTCATTGTAAAACGAATAAAATCGATATAAATATCGTTCACGTCAAAATAGCGCATCTCTAATCCACACGGCTTTATATTTTTCAAAAACTTCTTTATTCTATTCAACAAATGAATATTTATTCTATTCAACACATGAATCTATATTTCTTTCAACACACGACTATTTTTGTTATGTAAAATATTTTATAAAACTATGGTATCTATCGTTTGATTTTAATTAGACTCCACCGTGAAGTAGATTCTAATTGTAAATATGATGAAGATGTAATTTTTATTATTTAAAATATTCTACTCAACACATGAATATTTTCAACACATGAACACCGTCAACGCATGACTATTTTTGTATTCAACACATGAATTTTCTTTTATAATATTCATTATTTTCCCGATTGGAATGAGGCCCAATCAATCACCATATAACGTTAATTATATGGATTCCATACAACACATGTATATAACAGCAACGATCAACAATCAACCGTCATCCAAAGTGCACCACACAACTGCATAAGCATCAAATATGAATAATTAACGCTTACACAGCCTGTCGACCAATCGATCGACATACAATTAAATAATTGGGATTAGCGTGCGCCAAATATCATCCCAACACCCGTGTGGGGTTTCAAATCAACAACGCAGATTTTTATTTGTGCAGTTGGGCAATGTGTAAAATTTATCATCCCAATCAATATCAGTCAAATCAGTGTATATAAACAAATCGGCCGATTTGTTTATAAATATTTATTTATTCACTTCCACGTTAAAAAATATATTTTTAACGATAATATATTTTATTTTAACACATGAACTTCTATTCATTTCATTTATCAAATAAAATGATATTTTTATTTTCTAATTTATTTTAGAAAATTTTGGCGGCATAACGGCACGATACTAGAAACGGGACAAGGCCTAGCCTTATCCCCGGTCTAGTGAAGGCCCACGCCATTCACACATCAATCAAATCCATTCCATTTCACCAAACAATTCAATTCAAACCAAATAGACTAACCAACTACACAACCAAACAATTTAACAAACAAGCCACCCATGGTCTGTGGATGACGGGTGTCGGGTGCTGCTAAGCACCGTCTGCATCCTAGTATATATATAACTAGAAAAAGAGAATTTAGAGTGAGAAGTTCTCACCAATAGCTATCCAACTTCACGACACTTCTTCATCGTTATCGCATCTTTGTCATCTTCGTTGCCCGTAGCCACTACATATATAAAAATCACATTTTTATTTGTTCACTTTCAATTTAAAATCATATTTTTATAATCACTTCATATATTTAAAAATCGAATTTTTACTATGCTATTCAATATATAAAAATCGAATTTTTACTTTGCTATTCAATATATAAAAATCGAATTTTTACTTTGCTATTCAATATATAAAAATCGAATTTTTACTTTGCTATTCAATATATAAAAATCGAATTTTTACTGTTCTATTCAATATATAAAAATCGAATTTTTACTTTGCTATTCAATATATAAAAATCGAATTTTTTACTTTGCTATTCATTATATAAAAATCGAATTTTTTACTTTGCTATTCAATATATAAAAATCGAATTTTTACTTTGCTATTCAATATATAAAAATCGAATTTTTACTTTGCTATTCAATATATAAAAATCGAATTTTTACAATCACGCTATATGGATAAAAATTCTATTTTTACATCGCTACTATATAGATAAAAATTATATTTTTACATCGTTATCGTCTATATAAAGGTCTCCCTTTTCAACTATAAAGATTTCTCCTTTTCAAATATAAAGACTTCATCCTTTCAAAAATATAGATTTCTCTTTTATTTCCTCACTATAAAAATCACCTCTTTATTTCTATGTATATATAATAAAAAATCAGATTTTTATTTCGCTACATATACAAAGATGATGTTTTTTATATTCTATATTTCATAAAGATTATATTTTTATAGTTCCTACCATGTAAAAATCATATTTTTATCTTTTTACAATATAAAAGATTATATTTTTATAACTTCTACAACATAAAGGATTATATTTTTATATTTCACATGTGATAAAAATCATATTTTTTTTCTCTAGCATATAAAAATCTCTGAAAATTCATTCACAATAAAACTGGGTATTTAAAATAACTGAAAATAATTAATTAAAAACTTACTTTACTGTTGAAGAGGGAGGAGGAGAGAATCGCGCGAGGGGGAGGTGTAGTCGGCGTGGGGCTCCGCCTGGAGGACGGCGGCGGCGCGCCTGGACGGTGGCGTAGCTCGACGAGGCTGCGGTGGAGGTGTTGGAGCGTCGGCAGGAGGGGGAGGGCGAGGTGGAGCGGGTGGCGTTCGATGTGGGCCAGGGGGCTGTCGCGAGGCAAGGGAGGAGGAAGGCGAAGCGGGAGGAGCGGCGGTGGCCCACGCCATCGCTGGTGGCGGTGCGTTGATCGGGGGGGGGGGGGGCGACGCGATTTGATTTTGATTATTTTTTTCGTTCAGAAATGAATCGGGGGGGGGGGGGGCAGAATGAAGATCAGGCGGCAGGAGAGAGGTTTTATTTATTTATTTATTTTATTTTAAAATTCAAAAAGTTGACTTTTTATTCGACCTCGAAACGAGGCCCACCGCCTGTCGTCCATAGCTAACTACCCCCATTCCGAACACAATGGGATATGTATCGTAGGTTGATTCGAACGTTACGATCAATTTCCGTTAAATTTACATTTAAATCATTATATTAAATTTCAAACGTACATTTCAATTTACCGGGGTCACATACTAACTAGAAAAATTCCAGAAAAGTATTTTCTAGCTTCGCATTGACGATACGGTCCTAACAAAAATAGTTTCGTCGAATTCTGAGACCGTTTGAAAAATGGCCAATTTCCGGTCGATTAAAATCAACTGAAACTGGTCAAACGCGTTTTCCTTTGCCACGCTCACATATTGATTCGAAAATTTATGAAATTTGAAACCTAGCAATAATTTGACATCACGGACCCAACAAAAGTGGTTTCGTCGAAATCCGAGGTCGTTTGCAAAATTCCCATTTTTAAGGGCCTGAATTCCATAGCGACTATTCAAAATTTTCAACTGGACATATCTTTTGATTCCCGCTATGAAATTTCGATTTTTCAGATTCGTTGGAAAGATATCATCAATTAGATCCTATTACTTTTGGTTTCATTAAAATCCGGATTGTTTTGCACCCGGTACATTCAATTGAAGTTTGAAATCGAATTATCGAACTACCGCGCCATTTTCAATTCTATTTATAATTATATATATTTATTTATATTCTAACGACGACGTATATAATATATACGTCGAATTCTATCCAAAATAAATTTCTCGTCGTTTTTATTTAAAATAATCTATTTTAAATGTTCAAAATTCGCTAAAATTGCAAAAATAAAAATTTTAAACTGGCCAAGATTTTCGGGTTGTTACATACTGTGTGGTGCATTAAGGACCTGAAGTTGCACGGAAGTAGGAGAATCTGAGTTGAATGAAAATGGTGTGGTGTGGTAGAGATTCGAACAGAAGGAACTGGTGTGTTCGGTTTGCGATTCGGTGGAGAGATTAATGGTCGGTGGAAGTTTGAATAATCGCGTATGGCCATTTCTTGTTACTGGAGCGTCGGAGTTCATTTGGGGAAGAAAGGCTGGTGCGGGTTTTAAGTAAGGGTGTAGGCCTCAGAAGGGAGAAAGGAAAGGCCCAATTATAGATAAAAAGAAGTTTAATTTGTTTTATTTTATTTAAAATAGCATTAACTTGTAAATTATATAACTTTCTCGTACGAAATCAGAATTCGACGAAACAAGATCTGTTGGGATCGTATGGACGAGAGCTACACACTGGAACTGACTGGGTGTGGATTCGAGTTTGTTATAATTTATGGCGAAATAAATTGTCTGATCAGAATCAACTAACGCAAATCGTTATTTAACGGTTAACGCGAAATGTGAGTAATCTCACTAACTCTGCTCAGTTTATATTTTTATAAAATATTTTTAGAATTTATAAATAATGGTTATTTGCTGTGTGTTGGCTGTTTGGTTGAACTACTAGTCGGTTGATTGAAAATATAGATAACGATATAGGTATAAATCGTTAATCAAATATTGATTCTGTTTAGCACAATATTTCATAGTAAAATGAAATTGATGTTAATTTTATTGTTTAACATCTGTGGATGCAGGGAAACTGGTTGGAGGGACCTAATTGGGTTCCTCAACATTTATTTTACTGTTTTTAATTTATTGTGTTATATGATGTGATATGTAATCTGTTGTTGATTTTGTATGTTTGAATGATACTGATCATTGTTGTATGGTACGTTAAATACCATAAGGAATACTGGAGTGTTAAAAAGGAAAATTTCAATGTCATATTTAAAAAGAAATATTTATAAAATCAAAAGATTTTATAAAAAGAAAATATTTATTGATAAAATAAATAGATTTAAAAGGAATATTTATTTGTTAATCAAATAGGCAGAATTGAAGGGAAATATTTGTAGAATGATACTGATCATTGTTGTATGTTACATTAAATACCATAAGGAATACTGGAGTGTTAAAATGGAAATTTTCAATGTCATATTTAAAAAGAAATATTTATAAAATCAAAAGCTTTTATAAAAAGAAAATATTTATTGATAAAATAAATAGATTTAAAAGGAATATTTATTTGTTAATCAAATAGGCAGAATTTGAAGGGAAATATTTGTAAAACATTTACAGATAGAATTGAAAAAAAGAAATATTTGTAAACTATTTACAAATAGAATTGAAAAGGGATATTTATTTTAAAATAAATAGAATAGAAAGGGGAAATATGTGTAAAACAAATAGAAAGGGAATAGTTAGATTACCAAAGGAATTACTTATAAAATCAATAGATTTTATAAAATAAATAGAATTATTAAAAAGGGATTTATTTTGTAAATAAATAGAATATAAAAGGAAATACTTGAAAAGTGAATAGAATAGTATAAAGGAGAATTTTACATTTGAAAGGTTTAGACCCGTGCTTCGCACACGGGTACAACATGATATGGATTTAAAGCAAGATTTTAAATAGAATCTATTCTGACCAATAGATCAAGAAGATAAATTTATAAATAATATTCTATAAATAAAATAAAATATTTATCATTGGATAAATAGAATATATAAGTCAGGACTTATATAGAGAAGTAAAAATCGATTTCAACATCGATATTTGAAACTGAATATGGACGTAGATTTGAATCAAAGGAGGTAATCAAAGGAGTTAATCGAATTAGAATTTATTGAATATTAACTATTCAATTAGAGTTGATCGAATATAGTTATTTGAGATAGAGTTAGTCAAACATAGTTATTTAGGATGTGTTTCCATTTCGTACGACTGCTAGCGTAATTCGCAGGGCTGCAGATAGCCTATGGCGGTCGAATGTTTCCTGAGGGAATCAGGCGTAACCATTGTGATCGCGGCGATCTAGAGTCAAGAGAATGGAGATAAATCGAATATTATCCATTTGAAATAAAGTTAAAAACTAACATAGTTATTCGAATATAAGTTAATCGAATATTAGTTATTCGATAGAAGTTAAATAAGTTGAGTTAATCAAGTAAGTTGAATAAGTTGAGTTAATCAAGTAAGTTAATCAAGTTGAGTTAATCGAGTTAAGTTAGTCAATATGAGTTAATCAAACTGAGTTAATCCAAATGAGTTAATACAAAGGAGCTATTCGAATAGAATTAAAGGAGTTATTCGAAATAGTTTATTCGAATAGAATTAAGGGAGTTAATCAAATATAGTTTATTCGAAAGGAGATTAATCGAATGTAAATCATTCGAAGAGAATTGATTAAATGTAAATCATTCGAAAAGAATTAATCGAATGTAAATCATTCGAAGGGAGATTATCGAATATAGTTATTCGAAGAAAGAGTTATCAAATATAGTTTATTCGAAAGAGAGTTATCGAATAGTGATTAATCGAGAGTGAATTATACATTGGAATTCGATTATATCGAATTAAGGAAAGTGATATTTACTTTCTGTTTCAAATCAAGTTTTTACTTATTTGTTAATAAATTAGTTATTTTTTAGTTATCGAAATTAATAAAGAAAAGTTATATTTAAGTTAATATATATTCAAAAGCATGAAATTATAACACTAGCGTTATAATCAAATGATTTTTGAAGTGGATTCGTAAATAGAATCCGAGAGTTTGCGTAAGGAAGTTTGTTGAAGGGTTATAAGATGAACTTTGTCTATTTCGAGGTTAGAAATGTTGTTCAGTTAAGGTCTGAGAGGTAATTATACCCCAACTTGATTGACTTCGTTTTTAACTAAGGAATGGTTAAGGTTCGATAGTGAAGATTGGTTAAGCGAATTCAGTTAGTGAGTGAAATGGCTTGAATGGGCGAAGCGAAGTTTTATTTAAACATCAGTTTAAATCCAATAAAGGAGTTTGGAAATGTTTTCAAACAAGAACCAGAAATATTCCTAAAGTTAGAAAATGAGAATTTACAAATATATAAAAATGGGGAAATGGATAAATTAAATATAATTTAATAGAAAGAGATAAATGTGGATTGATGATTTGATCGATCGAATTTCTATCTAGAAATAAGATCGTTGGTTGTACACCTATTTTTCTTTGATAGTTAAATCACCGACTATCGAAGTTTTTGACCATTTTTACATCGTCAATACGGAGAGACCGGGATTAGATTCATTATCTGAAAACCACTCTATATGGACATTGGCGTTGCGATCAAATATTAAAGATGGAGTTATGCAAGGGCTATTCTGTTTACAGAATAGTGCCTTCGGTTTGTCCAGTCCTAGGACAAACGTGAATGGACGAATGTCTGACAGAGTATATCCAATGGATCGCGTAAGTTGACCTCTTCAAATGTACTTACGTTTGGTAGCGGAGGAATTCGTTTCTCTTAGCTTATACCCATGGTATTTTTGGGGAAATCAATGTGTGATTTGGCGGGTATGACTATGTGGCATTCAAAGTGAATGGTGGTCAGGTATATCGAAGATACATTATGACCTCAAGCCTCATCAACCGGGAAATGACAGAAATCGGGCAGGCAGCATGGCTAAGTGGGTCGCTCCCATTAGGGTGTATATCACCTATCTAGAGAAAATCCATTTCATTCTTTTATCTATTATCGATGCTGTCCCTTTTCGGGAAACGGTGGGTAGCTCCCAACCGTTGGTGATATACATTCGATACACTCAAGCAAAATGGGTGGTCGGTCATGTGTGGGCCGGGTTGCAAGACGTTCTTGTTGAACCCAGTGTATTTGCCTCTAGAGATACACTATCGGCAGGTGGTCCCATACCTTGTCATAGTCGGAATCCAATCTCCAATAAGCGCCCGCGGTTTTGTTTGTTTACTATTTATGTGGAACGTGAGATGCAAGCGTTCTGCTAGATTGATAATTACTTATGATTAGACATTACTATAATATCAGAGAAGTATTGATTTCCAAAAGTGTTTTGGGTTATCGTAAGGTAAAAACCGTCCGCGTTTATGTGTGGATTGGTCTTACGATTATCTTTTCTTTAGAAAAGGATTTTTGAAAAGTTAAACCAAATGATTTGAGTTTACTCACACCAGTCCCATGACTGACCCAGAGTTTATTTTGTTTTGTTTTCCCTAAACTCTTGGGTGCCCAAATTTGTACAGGCAGTCAAGTAGTTCAGGTCTTTACAGATATACTTGGAGGAGCTTGAAGTAGGAGGCTTCAGGATTATATAGCTATTGATATTTCTGCTATGTGTAAGTGTTGTACTCTGATAATGTTATTGTATATATATACTGTTTTATTGCGAAGTTATGTTATATAATATATTTCATTCGTTCCACTATGAGATTCGTGCTACTCTGATTCTATTATGTTGTGATCTTCTTCTTCTTCTATTCTAATTTTCTATCTTATCTATTCTCACCCTCTAACTTCTTTCTATTAATGATCTGGAATGTTCGATACCTGAATAATTAACTTGAGTTTTATGTTGATTTTCTGGGTCGAAAATCCCAGTTCGTTACAGTGGTATCAGAGCTAAAGGTTAAGTGATTACCTTGGCTCTGTGGCGTGACTCAGTAGAGATGGGGCTAGTAATACCCTAGATTGAGTTGAGTTTATATATACGAGTAAACGTATTTGTAGATTCTATAAAAAAATTGCTTTATATTGTGGAGATTTATTGTTGAGTAGTTTGTGAATTCTGTTCGATCAGTTTGATCCACTGTATCGATAGGGGTTTCTAGACTCTCAAAAATGATAAACTGACACAGTATGTTTTGAAAGAGGGTAAATGAAATAATTTTACCCAAAATATATTTTGATATAAAAGAAAGGTATATTTTGGAATTATTATCATATATTGGATGTGTTGGTTGATTATAATTGTAATAGTTATATAAATAACCAATTTGAGTTCGTATAATATAAAAACAGATTAATTAAATCTGAATTAAATCAGAATTGAAATTAAAATACTGAAACTGGGAAAAGTGCTCGTAAATGGATTTGAGTTAAGTTTAAGAAAATTTTAAGATCCTGGGTGATTTTAAATTGTTTACAAGTATCGTGAATGATATTTTTGAAAAAGATTTCAAAATGAAAGCGTTTAAGATATGAGTTTTGAAAAGTGATATAGTATTGAACTCACTTCAGTAGCTGGGAAATAACTCTGATATTGCTGGCCACATCATCAGTGTTCATTTTCGAGTTCTAAGTGACGGATTACTACCAAAGATTTTGTGTTGGATTGTTTTGAGGAAAACGAGTTGTTTGAAATCCGAAAAGAAATTAGAAAAGCAAAGTTGTTTAAAATTCCCAGGAAGTATTGTTGAATCAAAGACAAATTAAATAGAAATTTGTGAAAGAAAATATGAATTGAATTAAAACCAATTAACTGGAAATTTAATTGGAATATAAATATATCAAGTAAAATCAGATTTTGAATTATGAGATAAGAATCTGAAATAGTATTGGATTGGTGAGTTAGGAGTTCGGAATCGAGAATGGAACTCGAGTTTGAAACGGTATTTGGCTTTGGATAAGAGAATAATTGTGTTGGGATTTGATTGGTTGGAAATCGATTGGTATAGATGGATATATGATCAGCAGGTATTGACTAGAAGCAAGTGCAAGGATACAATTATATGCCCGACAAAGAGGTACATGTTTAAGTTTCCATATGAGGTTTTATGCGCCGAATCGGCAAGCCGCTTGGCTTTTTGATTTTCTTTCTGAAAAGAAAAGGCCTGGAGAGGCGAGTTGGAGTTTGAACTATTGACCGGTACAAAGGAGGTGCTGGCGAAATTTTCTAGAAATTTAAGGTGTTAGAAAATTTTCAAAATTTTAGAAAATTTTCGTTAATCGAAATAAGGTAATAATTTAATTAAAACCAATTAATTCAGTCAAAATTGAAGTCGATATAAACAAATAAATTTGTACTAGTCAATAGGATTTGTTTTCTACCTTAGCAATTTTGAGGACGAAATTATTTTAAGGGGGAAGAATGTAACGACCGGTATTTTTATGGTATATAAACAATTTATTTAATTATTTAAATAATGGTTTGGAAGGACCAAAATTAAATAATAGTGAATATTTAATTAAATTAAATAATATAATAATATATTTAATTTCTGAAATAGTCAGAAATAGTGGAATTCACAAAATGGTGTGAATTGGATCATTTGTGATATTTAATCCAGTTTGGAACTGAATTAGAATAACGAATGTATTATTTTAACGACAGTTGAATGTATAATTATATTATAATTATAATCGAGGTCGAAATGGCGCGGCTGTTCGTATTTTGGCGATTCGAACTTTAAACGAGTATACAAAAGTCATTTTAAGTCGGATTTCTATGAAACAAGAAACGTTGGGGGCTGGTGAAGTATATTTTTCTAGTGGAAGAGAAAAATCAGGATTTCGTCATGTGGATTTTGATTTATGTCCAAATCAAATTTTAGAAAAGTCGATGTGGAATTCATTTATAATTTATATCGATTTATTTATATTATAAAGGGATTTTTAATATAAACCGAATATCGATATAAATGGGAATTTTGAAATATCGAGTTATAAATCCTAGTGGAGTTGTATGGTATTCCACTGTGAATATATACGATAATATTTATTTTTAAATATTTAATTTAATTATATTTTATTATATTTATATATTTAAATGGGTTATTTAGAGCTTTAAAAATAGCCAGTTTTGCGAACGACCTCGGAATTCGACAAAACTAATATTGTTGGATCCGCAATATTAAATTATTGCTAGAGTTCAGTTTATGTGATTTTTGAAGTCAGTATGTGGCCGTACAGGATTTTAATGTGAAAAACAGTTAATTTTCTGAATTTAAAAATATGCTGTGTGAGCAAACGGAGTCGGAATTCGACGAAACCAGTTTTGTTGGGTCCGCAATGTCAAACTGTAGCTGAACGTCCATTTCCGTGATTTTTGGGTATCGTGTGTGATCACAGTGATTTTTAAACAGCGAATACAAACAGCGATAACTTAAAATAAAATAAAATATCGAATAAAAAATATTTTACCATACTATAAATAATCCTAACATCCTTCTAACCCTAACCCTTACTTTCTCTGTTCAATAAAATCTACGCCACCACCACAAAAAAAACCAACGTGAAAATCCCCACTTTCAAAAATCAATTTAAATTCAACGAAAAATCGATAAATCAAAATATAAGTGTTTTTGAGCTCCTGTGATGATGATCTTCAGTTTCATATGGGTTTTACAGGGTAGGACACTAGATTTTTGTGGACCGAAATTGAACAGTAAGGTTAGGGATAAGATTTCGAGAAGAACGGAAGCATCGATGCGGAAATTGAGTGTTGTTTTCGGATGAGGAGGTAAAACCGCATTCGTTTGGGGTATTTTTGGGAAGTTTGATCACAAGAAGTGTCATGGGTGTACAGTGTGGTGCATTGAGGACCTAAAGTCGCACGGGAGTAGGAGAATCCGAGTTGAATGAAAATGGTGTGGTGTTGTAGAGATTCGAACGAGAAGGAACTGGTGTGTTCGGTTTGCTATTCGGTGGAGAGATTGATGGTCGGTGGAAGTTTGAATAATCGCGTATGGCCATTTCTTGTTACCAGAGCGACGGAGTTCATTTGGGGAAGAAAGGCTGGTGCGGGTTTTAAGTAAGGGTGTGGGCCTCAGAAGGGAGAACGGTAAGGCCCAATTATAGATAAAAGGAAGTTTAATTTGTTTTATTTTATTTAAAATAGCATTAACTTGTAAATTAAACAACTTTCTCGTATGAAATCGGAATTTGACGAAACAAAATGCGTTGGGATCGTATGGACGAGAGCAACACACTGGAACTGAATGGGCGTGGATTCGAGCTTGTTACAATTTATGGCGAAATAAATTTTCTGATCAGAATCAACTAACGCAAATCGTTATTTAACGGTTAACGCGAAATGTGAGTATTCTCACCAACTCTGCTCAGTTTATATTTTTATAAAATATTTTTAGAATTTACAAATAATGGTTGTTTGCTGTGTGTTGGCTGTTTGGTTGAATGCTAGTCAGTTGATTGAAAATATAGATAACGATATAGATATAAATCGTTAATCAAATATTGATTCTGTTTAGCACAATATTTCATAGTAAAATGAAATTGGTGTTCATTTTATTGTTTAACATCTATGGATGCAGGGAAACTGGTCGGAGGGACCTAACTGGGTTCCTAAACATTTATTTTACTGTTTTTCCATATATTGTGTTATATGATGTGATATTAAATCTATTGTTGATTTTGTATGTTTGAATGATGCTGATCATTGTTGTATGGTACGTTAAATACCATAAGGAATACTGGAGTGTTAAAAAGGAAATATTCAATGTCATATTTAAAAAGAAATATTTATAAAATCAAAAGCTTTTATAAAAAGAAAATATTTATTGATAAAATAAATAGATTTAAAAGGAATATTTATTCGTTAATCAAATAGGTAGAATTGAAGGGAAATATTTGTAAAACATTTACAGATAGAATTGAAAAAAAGAAATATTTGTAAATACAAATAGAATTGAAAAGGGATACTTATCTGAAAATAAATAGAATAGAAAGGGTAAATATGTGTAAAACAAATAGAAAGGGAATAGTTAGAATGTCAAAGGAATTACTTATAAAATCAATAGATTTTATAAATTGAAATATTTTATAGAATAAATAGAATTATTAAAAAGGGATTTATTTTGTAAATAAATAGATTATAAAAGGAAATACTTGAAAAGTGAAAATAATAGTTTAAAGGAGAATTTGGCATTTGAAAGGTTTAGACTTGTGCTTCGCACACGGGTACAACATGATATGAATTTAAAGCAAAGATTTTAAATAAAATATATTCTGACTAATAGATCGAGAAGATAAATTTATAAATAATATTCTATAAATTTAATAAAATATTTATCATTGGATAAATAGAATATATAAGTCAGGACTTATATAGAGAAGTAAGAATCGATTTCAACATCGATATTTGGAACTAAATATGGACGTATAGTTAAATCAAAGGAGGTAATCAAAGGAGTTAATCGAATTAGAATTTATTGAATATTAATTATTCAATTAGAGTTGATCGAATATAGTTATTTGAGATAGAGTTAGTCAAACATAGTTATTTAGGATGTGTTTCCATTTTGTACGACTGCTAGCGTAATTCGCAGGGCTGCAGATAGCCTATGGCGGTCGAATGTTTCCTGAGGGAATCAGGTGTAACCATTGTGATCGCTGCGATCTAGAGTTAGCTGAATGGAGTTAAATTGAATATTATCCATTCGAAATAAAGTTAAAAACTAACATAGTTATTCGAATGCAAGTTAATTGAATATTAGTTATTTGATAGAAGTTAAATAAGTTGAGTTAATCAAGTAAGTTAAATAAGTTGAGTTAATCAAGTAAGTTAAATAAGTGGATTCATAAATAAAATCCGAGAGTTTGCGTAAGGAAGTTTGTTGAAGGGTTATAAGATGAACTTTGTCTGTTTCGAGGTTAAAAATGTTGTTCAGTTAAGGTCTGAGAGGTAATTATACCCCAACTTGATTGAATTCGTTTTTAACAAAGGAATGGTTAAGATTCGATAATGAAGATTGGTTAAGTGAATTCAGTTAGTGAGTGAAAAGGCTTGAATGGGCGAAGTGATGTTTTATTTAAACATCAATTTAAATCCGATAAAGGATTTTAGAAATGTTTTCAAATAAGAACCAGAAACGTTTCTAAAGTTAGAAAATGAGAATTTACAAATATATAGAAATGGGGAAATGGATAAATTAAAGATAATTTAATACAAAGAGATAAATGTGGATTGATGATTTGATTGATCAAATTTCTATTTGAAAATAAGATCGTTGGTTGTACACCTATTTTTCTTTGATAGTTAAATCACCGACTATTGAAGTTTTTGACCACTTTTACGTCGTCAATACGGAGAGACCGGGATCAGATTCATTATCTGAAAACCAATCTGTATGGACATTGGCGTTGCGATCAAATATTAAAGACAGGGTTATGCAAGGGCTATCATGTTTACAGAATAGTGCTTTCGGTTTGTCCAGTCGTAGGACAAACGTGAATGGACGAATGTCTGACAGAGTATATCTAACAGATCGCGTTAGTTGATCTCTTCAAATGTACTTATGTTTGGTGGCGGAGGAATTCGTTTCTCTTAGCTTTATACCCATGGTATTTCTGGGGAAATCAATGTGTGATTTGGTGGGTATGACTATGTGGCATTCAAAGTGAATGGTGGTTAGGTATATCGAAGATACGTTATGACCTCAAGCCTCATCAACTGGGAAATGACAGAAATCGGGCAGGCAGCATGGCTAAGTGGGTCGCTCCCATTAGGGTGTATATCACCCATCTAGAGAAAATCCATTTCATTCTTTTATCTATTATCGATGTTGTCCCTTTTCGGGAAATGGTGGGTAGCTCCCAACCGTTGGTGATTTACATTCGATACACTCAAGTGAAACGGGTGGTCGGTCATGTGTGGGCCAGGTTGCAAGACGTTCTTGTTGAACCCAGTGTATTTGCCTCTAGAGATACACTATCGGTAGGTGGTCCCATACCTTGTCATAGTCGGAATCCAATCTCCAATAAGCACCCGCGATTTTGTTTGTATACTATTTATGTGGAACGTGAGATGCAAGCGTTCTGCTAGATTGATAATTACTTGTGATTAGACATTATTATAATATCAGAGAAGTATTGATTTTCAAAAGTGTTTTGGGTTATCGTAAGGTGAAAACCGTCCGTGTTTATGTGTGGATTGGTCTTACGATTATCTTTTCTTTTTAAAAAGATTTTTGAAAAGTTAAACCAAATGATTTGAGTTTACTCACACCAGTCCCATGACTTACCCAGAGTTTATTTTGTTTTGTTTTCCTTAAACTCTTGGGTACCCAAATTTGTACTGGCAGTCAAGTAGTTCAGGTCTTTACAGATATACTTGGAGGAGCTTGAAGCAGGAGGCTTCAGGATTATATAGCTATTGATATTTCCGCTGTGTGTAAGTGTTGTACTCTGATAATGTTATTGTATATATATACTGTTTTATTGCAAAGTTATGTTATATAATATATTTCATTCGTTCCTCTGTGAAATTCATGTTACTCTAATTCTATTATGTGGTGATCTTCTTCTTCTTCTATTCTAATTTTCATTATTGTAATAAGTTCATTGTAAATGTATAGAGAAAGACTTGCAGATTTGGATTTTTTTTTTTAATGATTCCCTGCCGTAATATATTCAGTTTATTACATACATGTCTACGGTCCTATTCTATTTTACGAGATCTGCAAATTTTTTATGACATAATAGTACTACAGTTTCATCGTTTTATCTGTTCGTTAATTTGTTAATTCGTTTTGATAATTATAGAACATGTATACTGATATGTGAATTTTGTTTAATTAAGCATCTGCAATTATTATTTTTGTGTAGTTTACAAAAATGTCGAACATTGAAATCCATTTACAATCTCAATGCTTAGAGAGTACCAATAAAAATGGTAATAATAATTCCCAGTAGGAAAAAGCAAAGGCCTTGATATTTTTAAGAGGTCATATCTACGATGATCTAAAATCAGAATATTTAACTTAAAAAAAATCCTCTCCACTTATGGAACTCCCTGAAGGAGCATTATGAACAACAGAAGACGGTTATACTTCCAAACACAAAGCAAGAGTCGTTGAACCTGAAGTTCACATGCAAATGACCTGAAGCTCATATGATCTAAAGTCCATATACAAATTATTTCAAACAAGGAACATGAAGTTCATATGCAAACAAGGAACCTGAAGTTCATATGCAAACAAGGAACCCGAAGTTCATATTCAAATGAGAAACATGAAATAAAGCATAAAAGCATATAATTTCATTTAAAATTTGCATATAGCAAATGTCCTGTAAAAGGAAAGGATTTGAAAAATCAATGAAAGGAAAATTTTCAACAAAAAGGGAAAAAGCCTTATATTCCAACTTTATGCTACATGTAATCTCTTGAAGAGACTTTTTATTGGAAGAGATCATTACATTTATAATAAATACTATTTTCTTGAAGAAAAATAGTAAAACGACTCTCATATGTGAAAAAAAGGATATTTCTAGAAAAGTTACTTCAATTTAAAATATATAATAACAGTATATGAATTATGATAAAACTTGAAGTTTTATGTAATGACCCGGAAAATATGAACCAATTTAAAATTTTTAAATTGGCTAAAATAATGGATTTTAAATATTTAAAATAAATATTTTAAATAATAGCAATGAAAAGTGAGTTTGGATCGACGTTTGAAAACAAATATAATTAATTTGAATTATAAACAAGGCCTAAAATGGCGCGGTAGTTTCAAAATTAGAATTCAAACTTTGTCGGACTGTACCGGGTGCAAAACAAAACGAATTTGAGTGAAACCAAAAATATTTAAATCTGTTAGTGAATACCTTTCTAACAAATCAGAAAAATCAAAGTTTCATAGTGGAAAGCAAAAGTTATGGCCAAATGAATTTTCAGAAAGGTCGCTATGGAATTTATATAGCCCGTGAAATTGGCCATTTTGTATACGACCTTGGAATTCGACGAAACCACTTTTGTTGAATCCGGGATGTGAAGTTATTGCTAGGTTTCAAATTTCATAATTTTTGAAGCTAGTATGTGAGCGTGGCAAAGGAAAACGTGTTTTGGTCAATTATAATTAAATTGGATCGACCAGAAATGGGCCTTTTTGCAAACGGTCTAAGAATTCGACGAAACTAGTTTTGTTGGGACCGTATCGTCAAAACATAGCTAGATTTATTTTTCGGGAATTTTTAGAATCAGTTTGTGGCCCTGGCAAATTGAAATGTACGTTCAAATCAAATATTGAATGTTATATATTTTAATTTGAATGGAAACTGACTGAAACAGTCGAATGGGCTTTCGAAACATATCCCATTATGTTCGGAATGGGGGTAAAACGCTAGGGACGACAGTCATTGGGTTTGGATTGGTGTTCGTGTGTGGAAGAGGGTATTTTAGAGATTTTAAAATATATAAATAAATTAAAAAAAATTCATTGGTCAAAAAACTTTTTCTCTCTCCCCGATAATATCGCGACGAACGACGGAAGGGTGCACATCGCTTCCCGTTCATTTTCCGATCAATCCACGCAAAATTAGCCCCTCCTCTTGTTGAAGATTTTGTAGAGCTCCTCGAGATCTTCAAATCCATATATAGTTTGGAATTTTTCGTGGTCTGTGGAGTGAGAATCGATGCCTGGAAGTCGACGTCTTCCAGCCGCCGCCATCGCCAGAGGCGATCGAACTGACCGCCACCCCCCTGCGTTGGAAGCTCTCTCCTCCCCCTTCGACGCTGCGAAGGTCGATCAATGAATAACTACACGGATTTCGAGATAAATGCAAAACTAGTTTTGAACAGTTTGCTGAAGGTATCAGCTATATTTATTTTCAACAGTTTTAACACCTTCAAACCGTTGCAAACTTTGAAAAATCATATCTTTTTCGTGTATTGACGAAATTCGATGAAACAGGAAACATCGTGACCGTGTGGACGTCTTCTACATTCTAGAAGAGACCGCATATTTTTCTGAGCCTTCTGCTATTTTTGGTGGAGTGGAACCCAATGTGAGATTTCTAATTTATAAACGATATGGAAAACGACGATGTATAAATTATATAGTCGATGTATGAGTTATATAAGCGTTGTACACCTCTTGTATAAGCGTTGTATAAGTTGTACGTTCGATGTATAAGTTATATATGCGTTGTAAAAATTATATATGTGTTGAAATAGAAGTGAAATGCTATATATAAATATATATATATATATATATTTATATATATATATATACCCCTCGTCCACAAACCATGGACGATATTTATTGGTTGTGATTAGTGTGAAAATTGATTGATAGCGAATGGTTGATTGGAATTGTTTGTGGTTGATATTGATTGATTGTGGTTGAAAAATACCCGTTTGTGGTTGAGAAATATTTGGCTGAAACCACATAGGATTAGTTTGTGGAAATGAAATAAATATACATGCCGCCTGCGTGCGAACTAGATGCATGATTCCTCATTGTCAAAAGCTGCGAGGCTTTAAGGTAGAGCGAGGAGCCGTACTAGGGACGGTCCCGGTTTTAACTACCCTGCCGTTATGCTGCCGAAATTTTGAATAATATTCATGTGTTAGAATTATTTCCATTTGTTGAAACTATATTTATTCGTTGAATAGAAAACCTTCATGTGTTGAATTGAAATTCATTCGTTGAATAGAATTCATGTGTTGAATGGTATTCGTGTTTTTAAATATAAAAATCACCTTTTTATATATATACAAACTATAGAAAACCTTCATGTGTTGAATTGATATTCATTCGTTGAATTGAAATTCATGTGTTGAATGGTATTCGTGTTTTTAAATATAAAAATCACCTTTATATATATATATATACAAACTATAGAAAACCTTCATGTGTTGAATCGATATTCATTCGTTGAATTGAAATTCATGTGTTGAATGGTATTCGTGTTTTAAATATAAAAATCAACTTTTTATCTATATATAGAAACTATAGAAAACCTTCATGTGTTGAATCGATATTCATTCGTTGAATTGAAATTCATGTGTTGAATGGTATTCGTGTTTTAAATATAAAAATCACCTTTTTATCTATATATATAAACTATAGAAAACCTTCATGTGTTGAATTGAAATTCATTCATTGAATTGAAATTCATGTGTTGAATGGTATTCATATTTTGAAAGAAAGTGTTTTATAATGAAAATCCAATTTTTATCATCGATATGAACTATATAAAATAATCTCGTTTTGAAATAAATTGTTTTATAATAAAAATCATACTTTTATTACCTATATGAACTATGTAAAATAATATTGTTTTGAAATGAATTGTTTTACAATAAAAATCACATTTTTATTATATAAATGAATTGTTAAAAATAGTGAAGTGTTGAAATAGAAGACAGTTAGATAAAAATATCATTTTTATCAAATGTATGAAAAGAATATAGTTTTGAAATCGAAGAATCGATATATATATATATATATATATATATATATATATATATATATAATCGAAATATATCGAATAACGAAGCTGCAGTTCGTATTTTGAAACCGTGATTTCAAACGATTAGTGCGGGAGTTCTGACCATCGAATTTTCCCGAAATGCAACCGTTGGGTTCGCTTTGGAAATATCTTTCCAACGACACCAACTTTGTAAAAATCCAACGGTTGGATTGTTTGGAATGTTCAATTCAAATCTGAAGAAAAACAGCGCCAGAATCGATTATATTTATATATATATATATATAATTATATTTAATCGAATAACGACGCTGCAGTTCGTATTTTGAAATCGAAACTTCAAACGATTATACCGGGAGATCCGACCGTTGGATTTTCCCGAAACTGGAACCGTTGGATTCGTTTTGAAAAGATCTTTCTAATGATGAAAATTTTGTGAAGATCCAACGGTTAGATTTTCAGAAATGTGTAAATCAAATCTGAAGAAAAACAGCTCCACGGCCGCGTTATGGCCTGAAGCGTCGTTTTGAATAAATTGGCTATTTTAAAATAAATAAAAATAGCGATAAATTGTTATAAAATATTATTAACGATATGGATGTGAAATTTAGAAATTAACTGAAGGTTGGCTCGGCGTTAATATTTGGGAAATCGTTCTCTTACTGATTGACGGTTAGTGACTAATGAATTGAAATGATGCGTATGTATGTTAGTGTTGCACTTGTTTATAATATACGCGAGTTGCTTAGAAAGACCGGGTTTATCCCATTCTGAATAACTGAATCGACGATAAGAAATCGAAGATGAAGACAGTGGTCGAAGACCGGAGATCTTCACCTTGTTTGGATGGTAACCGAGGTCCTGATTGGGAGGCATCCCGAAATATGGATAATGAGTGGTGATCGTCCAGACGTACGTGGTCATCGATGGGTTTGCGAGGTATATAGTGCCTCCGGTTTCGTTCAGACCCAGAACGGACTTGCAAATTGACAATGTGTCTGACATTGGAATTTATTCTGTGTGATTGATAGCTATCAGTTGCACGGGGTGAATTGCCTGTGTGGCATGCTAAGATGCAATGATCAGGACTTCTGTTGAAAAGCAAAGTCTTGTGGTGATGATCAAAGCACCGCCTGTGTGGCGTAGCTTTGTGTATAACGTGAAATCGCGAGCCTCACACCCTGGTATGAACCAGAAACGGGAGAGGACCTCAGGGGGGACGTGCGTTTTCTTTCTAGCTAGAAGTGGCGTTAGTGGTTTTACATGCCCTGACGAGTTTGACTTATATGGTTGTTACAGTTGCGAGGCGCCTTGGTTAGATCGGACGATCCGGGTCCGATGGAGTCATTCGTTGGCTCATTTACGCCCCAAAGGGCGGAGGGACGCATTGTTCAGGCATTATAATCCACTTCGTGTGGACCGGCCCTGACGATCCAAGGTACGGTTGCGGCTGTGCCTGAGACATGGGCTAGATTGTCTCGAATTTGGTAAGGACTATATTTTGCCTTGGTTCATGAAGGAAATCCAATTTCCAAATACGTGACTGTGCGATTTTGATTGTATACCTATATATGGCGACATAGTGGTATAGGGCATTAATGCCGTCTATGATTGATAGTTATGATTTGAAATTGTTTTCAAAACATAAAAACACTAGCAGTAATATCAAATGCCTTTGTTTTATTCGTATCAAGCATATTTTGGGCGTTATAAGGTAAAAACTCTATCCTACGGTTTGCGTTGCATTGTGTGATGGGAACTGAGTCTTATAATGGCTTCATTTTTATAAAAAGCATAGCGATGTTTAAAAGAATGATTTGTTTTAAAGCACTGGCGATACAATGGAGTGAACCCGTTCCGCGAAAGTGGCGTGGTCCTGTGATTAGCCATATTTTAAATGTGTTGAGTAGATTTCTCATACCAGTCCCATGACTGACTCGTAGTTTGTTTCACTTTCAAACTCGGGTGCCCCTTTTTCTATACAGACAGCCTTGTATTCAGGTTTAGCAGGCTTTATCCAGAGAGCTGGAGCTGAAGATGGATTCTATTATTTATCTCTTTTTATGTTGTTCAGCTCCTATTGTACATTATGTTTGTTTTCCGCTGTAGACATTTATGTATATCTGAACTGTATTTGTACTAAGTATAATCCTGTATACTGTGTAACTCTGATGATTACGTTTATCCAGCATATTCTATTGTGCATTATCTAGTGTATTTATTTATTTTTGTTCTACTATTATCTGTTTCTGTGTAATATTCCAAAGATTACCCTGCCACCGTCTGTACGGGAAATGGGGTCGTCACATTTTATTATAGTCATTTTGGAACATATTATATTTCTAGAAGAAATATTTCATTGTTTCTTAGGAAAATTTTATAAAGCAAATATGCATCCTGAAGATCATATTGAGTTAAGATCTAAATATTGATCTTAATTTTGCACATCGGAAGTGAATGCAAAAACTATTTTTGTCATTACATGGAAAATTTAGAACCTGCAGTTTCTAAAAAGGCAAGAAGCAATTTTAATATAAAAAGAAAGATCTAAAAGGTCTCTATATAAGTTGTATAATTTGAATCAAAAAAATGTAATTTTTATGTTTGTGAATTTTATGTATAAATTTACAAGTTTTTCAAATCATTCATATTGAAGAATGAGATTTTTTTTATTGAATATGAGATATGTAGTTTATTTTTGTTTATAATTGTGAATTTTACGTACAGATCTGTAAATTTTTGAATCATTCATGTTAGAGAATGTAAAATGTTGATTATGTGATAAATATATTATATTACCTTATTGTCATAAATGCATTGAATGTTAGAGAATGCATTGTTATGATAATATATTATATTACCTTATTGTAATAAATGCATTAAATGCATTAGTTATTGTTAGTTAATTGATGTATGTTTGTATTTGGAATATGAATAAACATATGTATTATTATTCAATGTATTTAGCTAGTAATAACTAATGTTATGGAAGAAAGGATAGAACCACAACCTGAAGTTGTGCAAAGAAAACATTTACACTGGAAGTTGTATAACTCAAAGTCTTGGACCTGAAGTCTTGAATTATATATATATATATATATATATATGTATGTATGTATGTATGTATGTATATATAAACATTTTTGATGAAGTATACAAGTTTGAAATCTTGTGATTAGCATGAATGCAAAAGCTTCCTAAATAGAAGTATGTTAAAAGATTGAGAAGCAGAAGTTCATCATAAATTTATAAAATTGATATGCATATGTATGTGTATATATATGCATAGGAACTCGAAGTTTCTCAATAAATGAATTTAAAACACTTCATAATTTAAAAGCCTGAAGCTTTATTCAAACTGTATGAAATAATAACATTACACTTCTTAGTTAAATCATATGAGACAATAATAAAGCATCCAAAGATTGCACAATTTTCAAAATGAGTTTTATCTTTCTTATATATTTATATTTACATATCGTATTGAAGAATAAATTTTAACAACTCGAAGTTGTTATATATTTTATTTGAACCAGAAGTTCAACACAGTAGAACCAGAAGTTCAGTACAGTGGAACCAAGAGTTCAATATAGTGGAATCATAAGTTCAATACAGTTGAACCAGAAGTTCAATACAGTTTAACAAACTTGAAATTGTTTATATATGATTTGAACCAGAAATTCAATATAGACAAACAACTTGAAGTTGTTCATATATCTCATTTGAACCAGAATTTCAATACAGTTCCAATTCAGATATTTTGGATATTATGATACAAAATTTATGATTCACATTGATATTGCTTGATAAGAGAAAAATTAATGATTGGAAACTTATGAACAATTTGTTCTAATGTAAGTAAATCGAATGAGAAAGAATATGCAAATCAATTACATATGTAATAGGTGGACGCACGTATATACATATATATGTGAAAATTTTATTAACAACCTAAAGTTGTCATGAGCTCATATTATAAATCATGCATATACTATATTTCAGAAAGTCGACTGACATCAATATTGAATGACCTGAAGTCATGTGCATATTCAAATGATAGAAAATTCCTCCAATCATCAGATCAATGAAAGGGAATAAATAATGCAATATGAATGCACCTTATCAGTTAATAAGTGCATTATCCTCCTACAATTGAAATACATCTAATGTATTTGCTAGCTATGATGCTATAATGGATCAAAAATGAATCCAAAGTAGGTTTATTATTTAAAGCAACAATGTTTGTCAACATTGGGGGGGGAGGATAAAGGAATCATCGATGTTAAATATTTGCTAACGTATAGAATTATGCAAAGTATTAAGTAACTTGCATAAATTATCAATTATGTCCCTAATATACTTTCTCCAGTATACATTTGAATCCCCAAAGGAAAGGTGTAAATCACAGCTGAAAATGTGGTATAAAAGTCAGTTCAAAATATCTTTGGAGTAATTTATAAAGATGCAAAATAAAGGAGGTAAGTGTTCCTGAAGAAACACTTAAAGGTGCTTTAAAAGAAACCCATGACATGATTGTCAAAATAACCCCAAAAGTGGTTTAGGTACCTAAAGTATGATAATTTTCTGAGATCTCAATAAATTATGTATAGAACTGACAAGAAATAATCATCGATGATAAATTAATAAATAATTAAGCGCTTATATTTATAAATGGATTAAAAATCCTATATTAGAGAGAAACATGATTGGCCATCATGAAATTCTCCTAAATAAGATAAATGGACCGGTAGTCCATAAGATATGAATCTGTTGTTCATAAGATAAAAATAAAAATATATATAATGACAAAATCACACGGAAGTTACTGAAGCACCATAGAGTGTCAACAACATGTTAAGTGCCATGAGCATTGTATTTTCAGATATAATTGAATTGATTGAAGTGGTGAAAGTGTTTAAGACGCTTATAGTACCCTGAAGGTATAAACGATGAAAGTATACAAATTCCAAAAGAATTTGAATAACTTTGGTAGTGATAAAGAGCAAGAAATGTAGATTACAACATTCTTTTAAGTATTGTTGTGATGAAAATCTTGAAATAATTCATGATGAGTAGATCACTTCCTGCTTTCAAGAATTGTTGTAGTGAAACTTTTAATATCCATTGAAGTGGTAGTTGCGATATGCAAAAATTATTATAATATATAAGTTCCTAAAGAACATAAAGAATGCAAAGAACATTTACAATAGATTACAGCATTATTCTAAGTATTGTTGTAATGAAAATCTTGATATACTTCAAGATGATTAGATTACTTCCTGCTTAGTGTTGCTGTAATGAAAGTTGCCTCATTCATCAAATGTGTATTGCAATATTCAAGCCCGATTGAAACAGAAAATTATAAGCACCTGATGTGTATTCATAAATGAATATTAGTATCATACAAGTCACAAAAGGGAGGTGTTTTAAATAAGAAAGCATGCCTGAAGCATGGAAATGCACATGAAGTTTTAAAAGAAAAACTTCATTAAGAAGTATTTATAAGCAATTTGAATTATTGAAAGAAGAATACGAATTCAGAGAAAATTATTAAATCAGGGGGAGCATCCATAAGTATGATATAATGCACTCTTTTTCCTTAACTAAGTTTTCCCCATTGGGTTTTCTTAGTAAGGTTAGTGAGGCATGGGTCATGATCCAGAAGTATCAACCCAAAGGTAACATACAAAAATAAGTTATAATATACTCTTTTTCCTTATTTAAGATTTTTCCCATTGGTTTTTTCTTATTAAGGTTTTAATGAGGCATAACATTGATCCAGAAGTATCATACTACTTTTGACGTAGTAAATATAACATTGTATGGTGTACTCTTTTTCCTTCACTAAGATTTTTCCCATCGGGTTTTTCTTAGTAAGGTTTTGACGAGGCAACATTTTGATCCAGAAGTATCAAACATATTTTGATGCAGTAAACTATTATTTATGAAGAAGACAAGGCAGTTTGCATGACTTAGATTCAAGTGAATTATATCAAGTATGAAAGGATGGAGCACATTTCTCCTAAATTTCTCTTCACATATGCATGAAAGGATAACAAGAAAGAGGAGAAACAAATTCAGTTTCAAGAAAAGAGGGTAGATCCATTCTCAAAGGCAATTTCAAAATCAACATTGCAGAAGATGATATACAAAATTGGCATGCGTCAACTACAACAATAGACTAATTGAATAATGAGTTATAAATAAGGGGAGCATATAAAATTATGCTATAATGTACTCTTTTCCTTCACTAATATTTTTCCCACTGGGTTTTTGTTAGTAAGGTTTTTAATGAGGCATTATCTTGATCCTGAAATATCAACCCTTACGGTAACATTGTAAAACATGTTACCTAAAGAGGAAATAAATTTGCACTCTTTTCCTTGTTTATGATTTTTCCCAAAGGGTTTTTAATAAAAAGGTTTTCAGTGAGGCATTGTTTTGATCCTGAAGCATCAAACTCTTTTGATAAATATCATTTTAATATGATATTCATAATGTCAGATGTTGTACTCTTTTTCTCGTTTAAGGCTTTTCCCATTGAGTTTTCCTGATAGAGTTTTGAAGGCAACAGAAAATAGTTGTATCAACTAAACGGATATATGCAACCAAGATAATAATACAGGGGATCAATCATCATATATGTTTTAAAAGGGACAATTTCAAATTAGCAGAGCATTCAAGTTTTTGAAGATGCATATTCAAGGGGGAGAGTTGTAATATATACATGAATGTTGTGAATATTCTTTTATTAGTTCTATGTTTAGTCCCGCATCTTGGGAATAAGCTAAAGATCAGCTCCAAAAGCCTATATATAAAGAAGCCAATGTAATAGAAAGAATATACATCTGAATGAATAGAAATGTCCTCTCTCCCTTATTTCTTTTGTTTTTTGTTCATTTTGTTACATTTTGAACATTATTATTTTTATTTTCTTATGATAGAGATAATTTTCCCACCATTATTATTAGTTTTAAGAAAAATGTTCGTCAAAAGAAACATGTAGGCTTTCTTTAATTATGTTTGTGTTCATTTGTTAAATATTTTATATGCTTTACTTAGATTCGAATAACCAACAAAAATTAAGTCGTTAGATTTTGGATAATTTTCAAAGATTATCCTAATTTAAAATAAAGCATTTTGAACCAAATGTTGTAAAGTATGATACTATGGGTATCTTTCTATAGAATATATCATAATAAGTGTTTTTAGTCATTGGTTGTAGTGTTACCCTATTCAATATGTAGCATGTTCTGTGAAAACCCGTAACTTCCCCGTAAAGGAAAGCGTCGGATAGTTCGAGAACAAGCCACAACAAAACACATACAGAAGAACATTACATCGTATATGACAACAATGCATCAGATTACAAGAATATACAGAGTATAAATGAATATTACACAGAAATATCAGAGATTTAAATTACATTTAAATACATAGCAGCGGAAAAATAATACAACACACAACTAGAATGAGATATACGGATACAAGGCTTTCCGGATATCGTTCCAGCTGTAAACCAGGATCCTGTGAATATAAATCTGCAAAACCAAAACTACTAGCTGCCCGTGCCGAAAATGGGGGCACCCAGAGTTTAGGTTAAAACAATAAACTCCAGGTCAGTCATGGGACTGGTGTGAGAACTAAAACAGCTATTAGTCTTTATTTTAAATCATTAGGTAAATCAAGGGACCACACCGTATAACACGGAACGGGTTTCCTCCCAAGAATACCAGTGTATAAACTAACAACGCAATGCTAAATAAAGAAAAATGAAGCTGTTATAAGACCCAGGTCCTATCACACAATGCAACGCAAGCCGGGGGATAGGGTTTTCCCTTATAACAGCCAAAGAATGCTTGATACGTTTAAAACAAATCATTTGATACTATTATAAGTGCATAGTGTATAAAACAACTTCAAATCATAAGTATCAATCATAGGCGGCATGGGTACCATATATCATGTCGCCATATATAGGTTTACAAATAAAACCGCAAATGTCACGTATTTGGAAATTGGATTTCCGTCTATGAACTGAGGCAAAAGATAGTCCTCAATCGATTCGAGACTGCCTAGCCCGAGTCTCAGGATCAGAACGCATCGACCCTTGGAGCGATAGGGCCGGTCCACCGATGTGGATTAAACTTAAATCCTGAACACTGCGTTTCGCCGCCCTTTGGGGCGTAAGCGAGCCAACGAATGACTCCATCGGACCCGGATCGTCCGATCTAACCGAGGCGCCTCGCAACAGCAACAACCACATAAGTCAAACTCGTCAGGGCGTGTAAAACCACTGACGCCACTTCTAGCTAGGAGGAAACGCAGGCCCTCCCTGAGGTCCGTCTCCCGTTTTTGGTTCATACCGAGTGTGAAACTCGCGAAGTAAACGTTACACAAAGCTACGCCACAAAGGCCGTGCTTTGATCATCACCACAAGACTTTGCTTTTCAACAGAAGCCTCGATCAATTGCCACTTAGGCATGCCACACAGGCAATTCACTCCATGCGTTTGATATCCATCAATATATAACCCCTGAGCTCGTACGTCTCAGAGAAGGGCGTTAAGCAAAAGAATAAATTCTCCGCCGCCAAACAGATATATATTTAATAGAGATCAATCACACGGACTAAAATCCAATGTCAGACACACAGTCCATTTACAAGTCCGTTCTGGGTCTGAACGAAACCGGAGGCACCTAGTACCCCGCATATCCATCGATCTCCAAGTACGTCTGGACGATCACCAACTGTTTCCATCTTCTTGGGTGTACAGCCCAATCAAGATCATCAGTAATCACCCAAACGACGTGAAGACCTCCGGTCTTCGACCACCGTCTTCATCTTCGACTTATCGTCGTATCAGTTATTCAGAATGGGATAAACCCGGTCTTTCCGAATAACTCGCGTATATTTTATAAAGTGCTACACAAACACAACATACGCCTCATTCCAATTCATCAGTCACTAACCGCAAATTAATCAAGAGAATAGTTCCCCAAATATTAACCCCGAAGGCCGAAACCAACATCAGATCAATATCCAGAAAACCATTCTGCTTGGCTAACCGACAGTTAGTTTCTAAATTTCACATTCATAGGGAAAGATTCCCATTAATTTTATCAAAGATAAATTCCTTGAATTTATTCTTTAATCTACTTTTGAATATCAATTCAAAACTAGTCGGGATTAACGAACCTTACCGAAGTAATCATTTGTTTTAATTTCCCAATCCCAACCTATTCATCCCATGAAGTAAAACTGGTAGTACTTCATATCTAACACCACAGTGTTATCGGTAATTCAATTACCATTTCACGTTCAAATCTAATTAAAGATTTAACTATCGCTTGGAGTAAAACTGGTGATACTCCATTCTCGATCTTTTCAATCTATTTAAAGATTCATTAAAACTCCACTTAGTTTTAATCTTTAACTGGGTTAAAGAATCAGTGTCATTTAAAACACAATTCACGATAAACCCAAAATCACATTCCATTAATTATCGGGTTAAAGAACGAGTGTTATTTTAAAAACACTGTCCACGATAAACCCAAAAATCAATATCCATTCAATTCCAATTAAATATTATTTAATTGGTACACTTCATTAAATCTAAATAAAAAGATTTAATCTTTTCTCAACTGGGTTCAAGAACAGTGTTAGTGAAGACACCATTCACGACAAACCCAAATCACATTCGATATTCAATACAAGGCTCTGAATAGAAAATATATCAGCTTATATTCAATATCAAATTCTACGACTAACAAATGTCGTATTGGAAATAACGATATAAATATATATCTTTCAAATTTCCATAACAACACCTGTATAATCACGAATTCCAACATCGAAATATTCCGAAGACAATTTCGATTCAAATCCACTCCAATGCAATCATTGGAAATTCTGGTTATTTTTAAAACCCTTTTCAAATTCAATTTATTTATTTAAAAATAAATAGAATTATAATTCTAGTTCAAAACTAGTTCATTTCGATAAAATTCTATTTTTATCTTTTCAAATATGGAGTTTTTCATCCCAATTCTTTCTAAATCATTTCTTATGATTTTACACAAATTATTACTATTTTTAATAATTTTATCAAGGCCCGTACAGTCGATTTCCATCAATGGCCATCGAACTGCACTTACAGTGACCTTTTTCGAATTTGATTTGGACGTATCTCCAAATCCAACCGTTAGATTTCAAATTTCTAACATTCGTTAGAAAGCTCTTTTCGATACGAACCCAACGGTTTCGGTTTTAGGAGAATCCGACGGTCGGATCTCCCATAATGTCCGTTTGAAATAAATGGTCGAAATTCACGAACTACCGCGGCGCGGCGCGTTCTATTCAGGCCGTTATATTATATATATAATATATATTTCATCGATTTCTATTTAAAACGAATTATATAAATAGTTTTAAAATTCGTTTCAAAAGCAATTTCAACTTCCATTTCAATTCAAATCAAAATTGAATTCATCTTTATAAATTCGTTTTAAAATTCATTTCTATTCAATTCAAATTTCAATTCAATTTGAATTTATTTCAATTCGCTTTCAATTCAATTTGAATTCGTTTTCAATTCATTTCGAAATCGTTTTCAATTTAGTTCATTTCGAAATCGTTTTATATTCAATTCATTTCGAAATCGTTATATATTCAATTCATTTCGAAATCGTTATATATTCAATTCATTTCGAAATCGTTTTCAATTCGATCCATTTCGAAATATTCGATTTCAAAATTAATTTTTAATATTCATTTTAAAATGAATAAAATCGATATAAATATCGTTCACGTCAAAATGGCGTCAATCTAATCAACAAGGCTTCATAAATTTCTATTTTCAAATATTCTATTTCAAATATTTCCTTTTCCAAAATAGTTGTTATTATCAAAATATTTCGTTCGACACATGACCAATCTCAATGGATGAGTACTGTCAACACATGAAATTTTATTTTATATTGATAAAGATGTAAATTTTATTATCAAAATATTTCGTTCAACACATGACCAATCTCAATGGATGAGTACTGTCAACACATGAACATTTATTTTATATTGATAAAGATGTAAATTTTATTATCAAAATATTTCGTTCAACACATGACCAATCTCAATGGATGAGTACTGTCAACACATGAACATTTATTTTATATTGATAAAGATGTAAATTTTATTATCAAAATATTTCGTTCAACACATGACCAATCTCAATGGATGAGTACTGTCAACACATGAACATTTATTTTATATTATTCTTTATTTTTCAAATTGGAATGAGGCCCAATCAATTACCATATAATGTTAATTATATGGATTTTCATACAACACATGTATATAATAGCATTGAAAAATAATCAACCATCAACCAAAGTGCACTACACTGTATAAGCATCAAATATAGACATTTAACGCTTATAGCAGCTTGTCAATCAATCGATCGACATATTTAATCAATCAGGATGAGTGAACTTCAAGTTTCATCCCAACACCCGTGTGGGGTTTCAAACAATCAAACAAATATTTTATTCGTGCAGTTGGGCGATGTGTAAAATTTATCGTCCCAATCAATGTCCTTCAAATAGGTGTACATAAACAAACCGTCTGGTTTGTAAATGAATATTTATTTATTCACATTCACGTTAAAAATTATATTTTTAACGATAAAACATTTTATTCCAACATATGAATTTCTATTAAGTTCATTCTTTAAATAAAATGTTATCTTTATTTTTCTAACATATTTTAGAAAATTTCAGCGGCATAACGGCACGATACTAGAAACGGGACGAGGCCTAGCCTTATCCCCGGTCTAGTGAAGGCCCACGCCATTCACACATCAATCATATCAATTTCACTTCACCAAACAATTCAAATCAACTCAAACAATCTAACTAACAACACAGCCAAACAAACAAGTCCATGGTCTGTGGACGATTGTGTCGGGTGCTACTAAGCACCGTCTGCATCCTAGTATATATATATATAACTAGAAAAATAAATTGAAAGGTGAGAAATTCTCACATATAGCTATCCTAGCTCCACGGCACTTCATTGATAGAAATCTTCATCGCTATCGCATCTTCGTCATCTTCGTTGCCCGCTTTCACTACCTATGTAAAAATCGAATTTTTACTTCGCTATTCAATATATAAAAATCATATTTTTATTTCGAAGTTCAACATATAAAAATCATATTTTTAAATCAATATCATTCATATGAAAATCACTTCTTCATGTATACAAAATTCGTTCTTCTCATATTGCTACTTCAAATTGATAAAAATCATACCTTCACTTTAAATAAAAATCCTTCCTTTACTTTAAATAAAATCCGACCTTTCTTCTAAATAAAAATCCTTTATTCGTTCACTTCCATAATAAAAATTAAATCTTTTTGGTTTATAAAATCAATTCTTTTTATTATGCTTGCCATATTTTTATTCAAAGAAAATCCGTTCTTAAATCAAAGAAAAGCAGTTTTGAAATCAAATAAAAAAAATCAGTTTTTACTCAAGGAAATAAGTAACGCGATGAAAGGAATAATACTCACATTTCAATCGGCGGAAAGGGGGGTTTCCGGGTGCGAACAGTGGAGGAGGAGGTTCGGGGGGGGGGGTGTGGGGTCGGTGGAGCTCAGCGGTGGGCCCCTTCTGGCGCAGCGTGGGGGTTTACTGGAGGGTGCGGTGGGTGTTCGATCTAGGGTTTCGAGGCTGGGCGTGGCAGTTGTTCGCTGGGGGGAATTGGAAGGAGGAGGAAGCGAAGCAGAAGAGGGGGAGCGACGGCGGAGGAGTTGTCGGAGATGGGGGGGAGGAGCGCGCTCGACGGCGCGATGGCCGACGTGGCCAGGAGCGAGATCGACAGTCGTCCTCTTTTTTTTTTTTCGTTTAATTTTCTGAATGAAGAGGAATAAAGGGGGGGTGGGATTATATTTTATATTATTTAATTTATTTTAATTTCAAAAAGTTGACTTTTACATACGACCTCTAAACGAGGCCCACCGCCTGTCGTCCATAGCGTTATACCCCCATTCCGAACACAATGGGATATGTATCGCAAGCTGATTTGATCGTTACAATCAGTTTCCGTTGAATTTACATTTAAATCACTATATTGAATTTTAAACGTACATTTCAAATTACCGGGGTCACGTACTAACTAGAAAAATTCCCGAAAAATATTTTCTAGCTTCGTATTGACGATACGGTCCTAACAAAACTAGTTTCGTCGAATTCTGAGGCCGTTGGAAAAATGGCCAATTTCCAGTCGATTAAAATCAACTGAAACTGGTCAAACGCGTTTTCCTTTGCCATGCTCACATATTGATTCGAAAAATTATGAAATTTGGAATCTAGCAATAATTCGACATCACGGACTCAACAAAAGTGGTTTCGTCGAAATCCGAGGTCGTTTGCAAAATGTCCATTTTTAAGGGCCTGAATTCCATAGCGACTATTCAGAATTTTCAACTGGACATATCTTTTGATTCCCGCTACGAAATTTTGATTTTTCGGATTCGTTGGAAAGATACTATCCAATAGGTCCTATGATTTCTGGTTTCACTAAAATCCGGATTGTTTTGCACCCGGTACATTCAATTGAAGTTTGAAATCAAATTATCGAACTACCGTGCCATTTTCTATTCCTATTTATAATTATATATAAATATTATATTCTAACGACGACGTGCATAATATATACGTCGAATTCTATTCAAAATAGATTTTCGTCGATATTATTTAAAATAATTCATTTTAAATATTCAAAATCCGCTAAAATTGCCAAAATAAAAATTTTAAACTGGCCCAGATTTTCTGGGTTATTACATGTTCTTGCAATAGCTTCGGCCCAAAAATATTTAGGAAGAACACTACTATTTAATAATATTCGTGCGCTCTCTTGTCAGGTTCGATTTTTTTCCTTTCTGCTACACCATTTTGTTGTGGTGTTCGAAGAAACGAAAAATTATGATTAATTCCCTTTTTATTACAAAAATTTGTAAAAAGCTCATTTTTGAATTCTCCTCATGATCATTACGAATATTTTTAACTTTCAAATCCATTAAGTTCTTAATTCTTTTAGCAAAGATTTTAAACATACCAATGGTATCATTTTTATATTTCAAAAAAATGTCCATGCATATTTTGAGAAATCATCAACTATTACGAAAATGTATTTATTATGATTTATTAATTAGGTTTGGGTAGGGTCAAATGAGTCTAAAAGAAACAATTCTAATGGTTGCTTTGTAGACATGTTAGTTTTATATTTAAAAGATTTTTTTATTTTCCAATTTGACATGCATTACGCAAATTCTTTAATTTATAATTGACTTTTGGTAAGCCTCTAACTAGTTCATATTTTGCCAATTTATTAATATAGTTGAAGTTTATAAGACAAAACCGTTTATGCCATAACCAAGGATCATCATGTTTTACTGTTAAAATAAGTCATCACTTTGCTTTATATTCATTTTTAAGATGTATATACGTTTATTTCTAATTCCTTCAATATTAGGTTTTTATTACTGCCAAATATATTGCATTTATATTTTTTAGAATTAATTTGACATCCTTTATCACATAATTGACTAATGCTTAATAGATTATGCTTTAAATTTTTAGCAAGTAAAACATTAGAAATAATATAAAAGTTAGATATATCGATGTTCATTACTCCCCCAATACTAATAACGTATATGTTTGAGTTGTCTTCGAATGTTACTATGCCACCATCATTGTAAGTTAGTTTGATAACATACTTGCATTGCTCGTCATGTGTTCGGGGCAACCACTATCAAGTATCCATTTCTTTTTTTTTTCTTTCTCTTAGGTACCTACAAAATAAAACAATTCAATTAGTTCCCACTTCTTCCATTAAGGCCCTAAATGTTAGGAGGGGAACGTAGCCATACCCAAGGGGGTTTGGGACCTTTAAAAATGTAATCCTTGTTATAAACCACATTTTTTAAGAAGTTATCAGCGTGTTTTTTCCTAATTAAATTGTTGTTAAATTTAGGAATCTAAATTTTTATTTCTTTGGATTTTAAAACCTTATTAACCTTTGGTGCCATTCTAATTTTTTGATTTAGAAGTTTTATTAAATCCTAATCCTTTTCTATTACTAGGGGTTTTGAATTATTAATTATATCATTTAAAACTTGTTTTCCCTTGCTAAATTTTGAAACCTTACTAGTGATCTTTTCTAGTTTATTTATTAATTCACAAATTTCAGATTTTGAACATTCCAAATCGTTTTCTATGTCTTTGGTTTTACTTAAAATATTATTATTTTCTATTTTAAATTTTTCTAATTCAGTTGATAATGAATCATTTTCAATTGAAAGTTATTACAATTTTCTTTATAAAATTATATTTCTTCTTCTAAAATTGTCTTTTCATTTTTCAATAAACGAGTTCAAGTTCTAACTGATTTATCTTAGCTATAGATTCTTTATTTAACTTTTTAACTTGTCAAAATTTATCATCAAGTTCTATGCTAAAGTTCTAGTATTTTATGATAAGTGAGATCGGGGAATATCTCATTAGTGTTTGTAATGAAGTAAACGTTTGCTTGTTCTTCATCTCTATCGCTATCATTATCTGATGTAGAGGAAGAATCTTCTTCGATAGCTAATATCTTTTTCCCCACTCAATTGTTAAAGAAGTGAGTATTTGAGATACCAAGTCAAAAAATTTAAATTGTACTCCTAATGTCATAAGATCGTTATAACGACCCGAACTCCCCCGGTAAGGAAAGCCCAGATTGAGATGAGAACAACACACATCGGAACACAGACAGAAGAATATTTCATTGTTTATTACAACAATTCCATCAGAATACAAGAATATACAGAGTATGAATAAATAAATTACACATTTGACAAATATCAGATTACAATAAATTACATAGCAACGGAAAATAATACAAAACACAACTGAAAGTAATACACGGATACAGAGCTTTCCGAGCATTGTTTCAGCTGTAAATTAGGATCCTGTGAATATAAATCTGCAAAACCAAAACTACTAGCTGCTCGTGTGGAAAATAGGGGCACCCAGAGTTTAGGTTAAAACAATAAACTCCAGGTCAGTCATGTGACTGGTGTGAGAACTAAAACAGTTATTAATCTTCATTTTAAAGTTCGGTAAATCAAGGGACCACGCCGTATAACACGGAACGGGTTTCCTCCCAAGAATACCAGTGCATAAAACAAACAGCGCAATGCTAAATAAAGAAAAATGAAGCTGTCATAAGACCCAGGTCCCATCACATAATGCAACGCAAGCCGGAGGATAGGGTTTTTACCTTATAATAGCCAAAGCATGCTTGATACGTTTAAAACACATTATTTGATACTATTATAAGTGTATAGTGTCAAAATAGTTTCAATCATAAATATAAATCATAGACGGCATGAGTGCCCCATCCCACTATGTCGCCATACTAGGCTCTACAAATAAAACCGAAATAAACGTATTGGAAATTGGATTTCCGTCATGAGTCGAGGCAAGGGGCAAGCTCCTCTCCGATTTGAGACACTCTAGCAAATGTCTTAGGACCCCACTATGATCCTTGGATCTTCAGGGCCGGTCTTCTCTTACTTTTGAGGATTGGCGATTCCTGAGCACACATTTCCCGGTCCTTACAGACCTATATCCGAGGCGCCTCGCATTCCAACAACCACACAGGTGAAAAGTATATAAATGTCAGGGATGGTAGGTCACTGACACCACCCTAGCTAGAAAGAAACGTCGTTCTCTCCCGGTAGTCACTATCCCGTTTTTGACTCATACCGAGGTGTGAGGCTCGCTATTTCACGCTATACACAAAGCTACGCCACACAGGCCGTGCTTTGATCATCAACCACAAGACTTTGCTTTTCAACAGAAGCCTTGATCAATTTTCCACTTACGCGTGCCACACTGGCAATTCACTCCATGTGACCGATGTCCATCGATATACAACCTCTGAGCTCGTACGTCTAAGAGAAGGGCGTTAAGCAAGAGAATAAATTCTCCGCTGCCAAACAGATGAATATTTAATAGAGATCAATCAACGCAGAATAAAATCCAATGTCAGCCACACAGTCCATTTACAAGTTCGTTATGGGTCTGAACGAAACCGGAGGCACTTTCCTCGCATATCCATCCATCTCTAAGTACGTCTGGACGATCACCAACTGTTTCCCTCATCTTGGGTGTACAGCCCAATCGAGATCATCAGTAATCACCCAAACGATGTGGAGACTTCCGGTCTTCAACCACCGTCTTCATCTTCGACATCTCGTCGAATCGGTTATTCAGAATGGGTATAAACCCGGCCTTTCTGAATAACCCACGTATATGATAAACAAATGTTACACAAACACAACAAACGCCTCATTCCAATTCAGAATATTTTTTTATTCACAAAATCACATTTTTAGGGAATAGGTTCCCATTAATTTTATTAAAGATAAATTCTTCTAAATTTATTCTTCCTTTGGATGTCATTTCAAACAAGTCGGGATTAGCGAACCACACCGAAGTAATTATTTATTTTATTTCCCAACCCCAACCTATATATCCCATGGAGCAAAACTGGTAATACTCCATATCTAACACCACGGTGTCATCGGTAAAATTAATTACCATTTCACGTTCAAATCTAGTTAAAGATTCAACTATCGCTTTGAAGCAAAACTGGTGGTACTCCATTCTCGATCACCTTTCAGATTTGATAATTTAAATTATCAATTCACATTTCAATCTAATTAAAGATTCATTAAAACTCCACTTAGCTTTAATCTTTTCAAAAATCAATATCCTGTCTTTAACTGGGTTAAAGAACCAATGTCACCTAAAACACGATTCACGATAAACCCAAAATCACACTCTATTGTTAATCGGGTTAAAGAACAGGCGTTGTTCAAAACACCGCTCACGATAAACCCAAAAATCAATTCAAATTCAATTCCAATTAAATATTATTTAATTGATACACTTCATTAAATCTAAATAGAAAGATTTAATCTTTTTCTCTATTGGGCTTAAGAACAGTGTTAATGAAGACACCATTCATGACAAACCCAAATCACATTTGATATTAAATACTAGGCTCTGAATAGAAAGTATACCGGCTTATATTCAATATCAAATCCTGAAACCAACAAATATCGTATTGGAAATAACGATATAAAATATATCTTTCAAATTCCCATAACGATGTCTGTATAGTCACGAAATCCAACATCGAAATATTCCGAAAATAATTTCGATTCAACTCCAGTCCAATTCACGTATTGGGAATATTGATTATTTTTAATAATTTTATCAAGGCCCGTACAGTCGATTTCCACCAATGGACATCGAACTGCACTTACAACGACCTTTTCCAAATTTGATTTGGACATAGTTCCAAATCCAACCATTAGATTTCAAATTTCTAATATGCATTGGAAAGCTCTTTTCGATACGAACCCAACGGTTCCAGTTTTAGGAGAATCCGACGGTCGGATCTACCGCAATGTCAATTCGAAGTCAATGGTCTTAATTCACGAACTGCCGCGGCGCGGCGCGTTCTGTTCAGGCCATTATATAATATATATATATATATATATATATATATATATATATATATATATATATATTTCGTCGATTTCCTTTTTAAAACGTATTTTATAAATCGCTTTAAATTCGTTTTCAAAACCATTTCAACTCTATATTCAATTTCCAATCAAAATTGAATATTTAATATCATTACTATATAAATGATAATATTTTCAAAACATTATATTTTGAAATCACTACTTTTCTATATTCATTATAAAAAAGAATATAATCGATATAAATATCGTTCACGTCAAAATGGCGCAACTCTAATCAACATAGCTTTATATATTTCAATAAATTCGTTATTCTATTCAACAAATGAATATTTATTCTATTCAACACATGAATCTATATTTCTTTCAACACACGACTAATCTCAACACATGAGTACTGTCAACACACAACTATTTTTGTTATGTAATATATTTTATAAAATTATGGTATCTATCGTTTGATTTTTAATCAGACTCCAACTGCAAAGTGGTTCTAATTTTAAGTATGATAAAGATGTAAATTTTATTATTTAAAATATTTCGTTCAACACATGAATCTTATTTTACAATATTCTTTATTTTCTCAATTGGAATGAGGCCCAATCAATTACCATATAATGTTAATTATATGGATTCCATACAACACATGTATATAATAGCAACGATAAATAATCAACCATCATCCAAAGTGCACAACACAACTGTCTGTCAACCTATCGATCGACACACAACTAATTATTGGGACTAGTGTACGTCAAATATCATCCCAATACCTGTGTGGGGTTTCACATCAACAAACACTTAATATTATTTGTGCAGTTGGGCGACGTGTAAAATTTATCGTCCCAATCAATATCAGTTAAAACAGTGTACATAAACAGACCGTCTGGTTTGTAAATGAATATTTTATTTTATTCACACACACGTTAAAAATTATATTTTTAACGATAAAATATTTTATTTCAACACATGAATTTTTATTCAGTTCATTTACACAATAAAATGATATTTTATTTTTCTTACTTATTTTAGAAAATTTCGGCGGCATAACGGCACGATACTAGAAACGGGACAAGGCCTAGCCTTATCCCCGGTCTAGTGATGGCCCACGCCATACATATATCACTCAAACCAATTTCAATTCACCAAACAACCAAATTTAGATCAAATAATCCAACCAACTACACAACCAAACAAACAAGTCCATGGTCTGTGGACAATGGTGTCGGGTGCTACTAAACACCGTCTGAATCCTAGTATATATTTATAACTAGAAAATGAAATTTAAGTGAGAAGTTCTCACCTTGATTTTTCTCTAACGCCTTTTCTGAACTGCTGAATTTTTGATTGAGCTCCAGGCTTCGCATACAAGCTCCAATCTTCAACCCATCTTTTTTCTAGCACAAGCACGCCATTCTGAACAACTTTTGCCTAGCCGAAAATGCTCCAATTCGCCAGAATTCGCGAAAGTACACGAATTTTACCGCTTTCAGACAGCAGACTTTGAATGCGTTTTCCGAGCAGGTCCGAACTCCAAAATATGACTTCCATATAGTCAAATCGAAGAGAATTTCGCGCTCTATAACTTTGGTCTAGAGGGACTTTGGCCAGAAACGCATCGTTTTAGAGATATAGGCCAAAACAGTCCGGGGTGTTTTGTGCAAAATGAATTTTGATGAAAATTAGTTTTTGAGTGTAGCGGGGCCCACGGCCAGAGTTGGGTGGCCAGCGGGCAGTAGCGGGCCTGATGGACGTGGGGAAGGGTGCTAAGGGCGGTGGTGGGGCCCGTGGTGGCCGCGGTGGTGGTGGTTGGTGATTTGGGGGTTTAGGGTTCATGAAAAGAGGAGAGAGAAGGAGGAGGAGGGGGTGCGGGCGGCCGGCGGTGGGCGGTGGAGGCCGGTGGTGGCGCTGGTGGAGGAGGGCAGCGGCATGGTGGAGCGGTGACCATTAAAGAGGAAAAATGCAAAAAGAGAAAGAGAAAGAAAGTGAGAAACAAAAGGAAGGAATAGTGATTATATGCTAGTTTCTCGCGTATCGCCTGAACGCCGACGATCTCCAACTTCCGCGGCTTTCGGACACGAGATAGTAGACGTGAAGACGAGTCCAACGAAACAAGTTTCGTCGAATTCCGAGTTCGTTTGACCATTCAAAAAAAATCACGAATATGCTCAGATATTGCTCAAAAATGCGATTTTGGCGCACCTTTTCTTCTCGCACGCTCACAAACTAACTCCAAAAATCATGCCCTCTTGGATTTAACCATTATTAGACGATACGAATCCAGAAAAAAAAGGTAGAATCGAATTCTGAGGTCATATCAGTAATGTTCCTTTGTAAAATGACTGCTCGTTTTACCCTGAACTGTTTTAGCTCGCACGGCCACATACTGACTCCGTTTGACGCGCCCTTTGGAACTCAACAATAATATATCATTATGAATCCATAAAAATTTATCTCGTCGAATTCTGAGCTCGTATGCAAAATTTCACTTTTTAAGGGCTATGTTTTGCTAACCGAAAAGCTCCAGCCAATTGGCACTATTCCGGATATCGGAATATATCAAAGCTTATACTTTTCGGAGTTCTAAATAGCATTTTGAACTCAATGGAAGTGGTTTCGAGTCCAAATTCATCCGTATGTAAAATTTGACTTTTTGGGCCATGTATAATTTACATAGCGACTATTCTGAATTTTCAACTGGGCATAACTTTTGATTCCCGCTATGAAATTTCGATTTTTCAGATTCGTTGGAAAGATATTCTCAACTAGATTCTAATATTTTTGGTTTCGCCAAAGTCCGGTTTATTTTGCAACCCGGTATGTTCAATTGAAATTTAAAATCGAATTATCGAACTACCGCGCCCTTTTCAATTCCTTTTATAATTATATATAATTATTTATATTCTAATGACGATGTATATAAATATATACGTTCGAATTATATTCAAAATAAATTTCTCGTCATTATTATTTAAAATAATTTATTTTAAATATTCAAAATTCATTAAAATTGCCAAAATAAAAAATTTTAATTGGCTCAGAATTTACAGGTTGTTACAATCTCCCCCACTTAATACTTTTCGTCCCCGAAAAGGGACGAAGCCGAAAGTTGTTTTAAAAACCAACTCAACGTTCATTCTGGCTTCCATTCTCCAACTTTTCAGTTTCTGAGAATTTTCAAATTCTTCAAAAATTTGACTAACACCCGGAATTTCGGAAAAATTTCGCCATAACCTCCTTTGTACGGGGAGGGGTTTGGAAATTTATTGGGCCGTATTAGGTACCCAATAAATCCTATAAAGCATACACATATTTATAGTGATATATTCTGGTGTTTATAGGGGAGCGTGTATAGATAATAACTCCAGAGAATAAATTCTCGTCACCCTGTCAAAGCCTGAGGGAGTGTGTATTTTAATTGCTCCAGAGAATAAATTCTCGTCACCTCGTCCCGTGTGGGAAATAAATAATCCATGTGCTGTATCTAATGACTAGAGAGACGTGATTATTGTCAACTCCAGACCCGTGTGGGGTTTTTTATTAATCTGGCAATTTTACCATTACAATTTTATATTGTCCATATCAGTCATCAGTTCAACCTGTAATATATAGTCCATATCTGTCATCAATTCAACCTGTAATATATAGTCATCGTCATACAAGCCTCTCGTTCGTATGGTAAATCTTCCACCTCGTCACACAAGCTCCAAATGCTTGTGTGGTATATGATGAAGTATGCGATAATAAGAAGAATGCCATCTTCAGGAAGTATGCCATGCAGTGTAGTTCAAAATTAATTGTTACTATCCTATGGCGACATTTATTAATTACACACAGAATAACCAGCACTCTGCATCCAATGGCACTCACAGGAGTTGATATAACAATAAAGTGCGCATCCAAATCATTAAGGTTTACCTATTTGTCGAGCACGCAAATAAATTCTTTACTCAACAGCTAATCCGTATACCTGTTCAATGTAAGTACATGTACATGCATGCAAATGCGATAAATTTTCAATATAATTCACTATTTGATACAATTTGGTTATAGGTTCAACTTTTAATTAATCAAACAATAATCAAACAACACAACCATCAATCAATTAGTTGATTATTGTTTCAAATTCATAATTTTGATATATATACAAAAATGACATTTTTGATGCCAATTCATAACAATGTATTCTAGCTATATTTTGGTTCTCACACCAGTCTAATGGAAATATATATATATATCACACCTTCGAAACATGAACATAAATACTGGTGATGGAGCTCCATCATCAAAATCATCTCCGAGCGACTAGAGTGTGATTCTATATCTATCTAGTATATTAAAACTTCGAATATACGTTCATGACGCGTATATTCAAAATCTTTATATACTCGATTGTCCAAATTCAATACAAATAAAATATTCAAATACGTATAAAATGGTTTAAATTTCAAAACAAAATAGTTTTCATTTGAAAAATATACTCTTCACACTCGTTCTCGGATACTACTGATCCTATCTCTAACGAGTCATTCTAATTGGATATTACTAATCCAATACCTGATGAATTCTTTCGTATGGTTCTAACGTGTCTTGTTCTCGAGCTCTGTGAACCAAAGCTCTGATACGACTCTATAACGACCCGAACTCCCCCGGTAAGGAAAGCCCGGATTGAGATGAGAACAACACACATCGGAACGCAGACAAAAGAACATTTCATTGTTTATTACAACAATTCCATCAGAATACAAGAATATACAGAGTATGAATAAACAAATTACACATTTGACAAATATCAGATTACAATAAATTACATAGCAGCAGAAAATAATACAAAACACAACTGAAAGTAATACACAGATACAGAGCTTTCCGAGCATCGTTCCAGCTGTAAATCAGGATCCTGTGAATATAAATCTGCAAAACCAAAACTACTAGCTGCTCATGTGGAAAATAGGGGCACCCAGAGTTTAGGTTAAAACAATAAACTCCAGGTCAGTCATGTGACTGGTGTGAGAACTAAAACAGTTATTAATCTTCATTTTAAAGTTCGGTAAATCAAGGGACCACGCCGTATAACACGGAACGGGTTTCCTCCCAAGAATACCAGTGCATAAAACAAACAGCGCAATGCTAAATAAAGAAAAATGAAGCTATTATAAGACCTAGGTCCCATCACATAATGCAACGCAAGCCGAAGGACAGGGTTTTTACCTTATAATAGCCAAAGCATGCTTGATACGTTTAAAACATATTATTTGATACTATTATAAGTGTATAGTGTCAAAACAGTTTCAATCATAAATATAAATCATAGACGGCATGAGTGCCCCATCCCACTATGTCACCATACTAGGCTCTACAAATAAAACCGAAATACACGTATTGGAAATTGGATTTCCGTCATGAGTCAAGGCAAGGGGCAAGCTCCTCTCCGATTTGAGACACTCTAGCAAATGTCTCAGGACCCCACTATGATCCTTGGATCTTCAGGGCCGGTCCTCTCTTACTTTTGAGGATTGGCAATTCCTGAGCACACGTTTCCCGGTCCTTACAGACCTATATCTGAGGCGCCTCGCATTCCAACAACCACACAGGTGAAAAGTATATAAATATTAGGGCTGGTAGGTCACTGACACCACCCTAGCTAGAAAGAAACGTCGTGCTCTCCCGGCAGTCACTATCCCGTTTTTGACTCATACCGAGGTGTGAGGCTCGCGAATTCACGCTATACACAAAGCTACGCCACACAGGCCGTGCTTTGATCATCAACCACAAGACTTTGCTTTTCAACAGAAGCCTTGATCAATTTGCCACTTACGCGTGCCACACTGGCAATTCACTCCATGCGACCGATGTCCCTCGATATACAACCTCTGAGCTCATACGTCTCAGAAAAGGCCGTTAAGCAAGAGAATAAATTCTCCGCCGCCAAACAGATGTATATTTAATAGAGATCAATCAACATAGAATAAAATCCAATGTCAGACACACAGTCCATTTACAAGTTCGTTCTGGGTCTGAACGAAACCGGAGGCACTTTCCTCGCATATCCATCCATCTCCAAGTACGTCTGGACGATCACCAACTGTTTCCCTCATCTTGGGTGTATAGCCCAATCGAGATCATCAATTTTCACCCAAATGATGTGGAGACTTCCGGTCTTCAACCACCGTCTTCATCTTCGACATCTCGTCGAATCGGTTATTCAGAATGGGTATAAAACCGGCCTTTCTGAATAACCCACGTATATGATAAACAAATGTTACACAAACACAACAAACGCCTCATTCCAATTCAGAATATTCTTTTATTCACAAAATCACATTTTTAGGGAATAGGTTCCCATTAATTTTATCAAAGATTAATTCTTCTAAATTTATTCTTTAATCTTCCTTTGGATGTCATTTCAAACTAGTCGGGATCAGCGAACCACACCGAAGTAATTATTTATTTTATTTCCCAACCCCAACCTGTATATCCCATGGAGCAAAACTGGTAATACTCCATATCTAACACCACGGTGTCATCGGTAAAATTAATTACCATTTCACGTTCAAATCTAGTTAAAGATTCAACTATCGCTTTGGAGAAAAACTGGTGGTACTCCATTCTCGATCACCTTTCAGATTTGATAATTTAAATTATCAATTCACATTTCAATCTAATTAAAGATTCATTAAAACTCCACTTAGCTTTAATCTTTTCAAAAATCAATATCCTGTCTTTAACTGGGTTAAAGAACCAATGTCACCTAAAACACGATTCGCGATAAACCCAAAATCACACTCTAATCGGGTTAAAGAACAGGTGTTGTTCAAAACACCGCTCACAATAAACCCAAAAACCAATTCAAATTCAATTCCAATTAAATATTATTTAATTGATACACTTCATTAAATCTAAATAGAAAGATTTAATCTTTTCTCTATTGGGCTTAAGAACAGTGTTAATGAAGACACCATTCACGACAAACCCAAATCACATTTGATATTAAATACTAGGCTCTGAATAGAAAGTATACCGGCTTATATTCAATATCAAATCCTGAAACCAACAAACATCGTATTGGAAATAACGATATAAAATATATCTTTCAAATTCCCATAACAATATCTGTATAGTCACGAAATCCAACATCGAAATATTCCGAAGATAATTTCGATTCAACTCCAGTCCAATTCACGTATTGGGAATATTGATTATTTTTAATAATTTTATAAAGGCCCGTACAGTCGATTTCCACCAATGGCCATCGAACTGCACTTACAGCGACTTTTTCCAAATTTGATTTGGACATAATTCCAAATCCAACCGTTAGATTTCAAATTTTTAATATTCATTGGAAACCTCTTTTGAATACAAACCCAACGGTTCCGGTTTCAGGAGAATCCGACGGTCGGATCTCCCGCAACGTCAATTCGAAGTCAATGGTCGAAATTCACGAACTGCCGCGGCGCGGCGCGTTCTATTCAGGCCATTATATATATATATATATATATATATATATATATATATATATATTGTCGATTTCCTTTTTAAAACGTATTTTATAAATCGCTTTAAATTCGTTTTCAAAACCATTTCAACTCTATATTCAATTTCCAATCAAAATTGAATATTTCATATCATTACTATATAAATGATAATATTTTCAAAACGTTATATTTTGAAATCACTACTTTTCTATATTCATTATAAAAACGAATATAATCGATATAAATATCGTTCACGTCAAAATGGCGCAACTCTAATCAACACGGCTTTATATATTTCAATAAATTCGTTATTCTATTCAACAAATGAATATTTATTCTATTCAACACATGAATCTATATTTCTTTCAACACGCGACTAATCTCAACACATGAGTACTGTCAACACACAACTATTTTTGTTATGTAATATATTTTATAAAATTATGGTATCTATCGTTTGATTTTTAATCAGACTCCAACTGTAAAGTGGTTCTAATTTTAAATATGATAAAGATGTAAATTTTATTATTTAAAATATTTCGTTCAACACATGAATCTTATTTTACAATATTCTTTATTTTCTCAATTGGAATGAGGCCTAATCAACTACCATATAATGTTAATTATATGGATTCCATACAACACATGTATATAATAGCAACGATAAATAATCAACCATCATCCAAAGTGCACAACACAACTGTCTGTCAACCTATCGATCGACATACAACTAATTATTGGGACTAGTGTACGTCAAATATCATCCCAATACCCGTGTGGGGTTTCACATCAACAAACACTTAATATTATTTGTGCAGTTAGGCGACGTGTAAGATTTATCGTCCCAATCAATATCAGTTAAAACAGTGTACATAAACAGACCGTCTGGTTTGTAAATGAATATTTTATTTTATTCACACACACGTTAAAAATTATATTTTTAACGATAAAATATTTTATTTCAACACTTGAATTTTTATTCAGTTCATTTACACAATAAAATGATATTTTTATTTTTCTAACTTATTTTAGAAAATTTCGGCGGCATAACGGCACGATACTAGAAACGGGACAAGGCCTAGCCTTATCCCTGGTCTAGTGATGGCCCACGCCATACACATATCACTCAAACCAATTTCAATTCACCAAACAACCAAATTTAGATCGAATAATCCAACCAACTACACAACCAAACAAACAAGTCCATGGTCTGTAGACATTGGTGTCGGGTGCTACTAAACACCATTTGCATCCTAGTATATATTTATAACTAGAAAATGAAATTTGAGTGAGAAGTTCTAACCTTGATTTCTCTAACGCCTTTTCTGAACTGCTGAATTTTTGATTGAGATCCAGGCTTCGCATACAAGCTCCAATCTTCAATCCATTTTTTTTCTAGCACAAGCACGCCATTTTGAACAACTTTTGCCTAAGGGTCTTTTTGCCGAAAAAGCTCCAATTCGCCGGAATTCGCGAAAGTACACGAAATTTACCGCTTTCAGACAGCAGACTTTGAACGCATTTTCTGAGCAGCTCCGAACTCCAAAACATGACTTACATATAGCCAAATCGAAGAGAATTTCGCGCTCTACAACTTTGGTCTAGAGGGACTTTGGCCAAAAACGCACCGTTTGAGAGATATAGGCCAAAACAGTTCGGGGTGTTTTGTGCAAAACGGGAATTTTGGTGAAAATGAGTTTTTGAGTATAGCGGGGCCCACGGCTGGAGTTGGGTGGCCAGCGGGCGGTGGCGGGCCTGATGGACATGGGGGAGGATGCTAAGGGCGGTGGTGGGGCCCGTGGTGGCCGCGGTGGTGGTGGTTTGTGATTTGGGGGTTTAGGGTTCATGAAAAGAGGAGTGAGAAGGAGGAGGAGGAGGAGGGGGTGCGGGCGGCCGGCGGTGGGCGGTGGAGGCCGGTGGTGGCGCTGGTGGAGGAGGGCAGCGGCATGGTGGAGCGGTGACCATTAAAGAGGAAAAATGCAAAAAGAGGAAGAGGAAGAAAGTGAGAAACAAAAGGAAGGAAAAGTGATTATATGCTAGTTTCTCGCGTATCGCCTGAACGCCGACGATCTCCAACTGCCGTGGCTTTCGGGCACGAGATAGTAGACGTGAAGACGAGTCCAATGAAACAAGTTTCGTCAAATTCCGAGTTCGTTTGACCGTTCAAAAAAAAATCACGAATATGCTCAAATATTGCTCAAAAATGCGATTTTGGCGCACCTTTTCTTCTTGCACGCTCACACACTAACTCCAAAAATCATGCTCTCTTAGATTTAACCATTATTAGACGATACAAATCCAGAAAAAAAGGTAGAATCGAATTCTGAGGTCGTATCAGTAATGTTCCTTTGTAAAATGACTGCTCGTTTTACCCTGAACTGTTTTAGCTCGCACGGCCACATACTGACTCCGTTCGATGCGCCCTTTGGAACTCAACAATAATTTATCATTATGAATCCATAAAAATTTATCTCGTCGAATTCTGAGCTCGTATGCAAAATTTCACTTTTTAAGGGCTATGTTTTGCTAACCGAAAAGCTCCAGCCAATTGCCACTATTCCGGATATCGGAATATGTCGAAACTTATACTTTTCAGAGTTCTAAACGGCATTTTGAACTCAATGGAAGTGGTTTCGAGTCCAAATTCATCCGTATGTAAAATTTGACTTTTTGGGCCATGTATAATTTACATAGCGACTATTCTGAATTTTCAACTGGGCATAACTTTTGATTCCCGCTATGAAATTTCGATTTTTCAGATTCGTTGGAAAGATATTCTCAACTAGATTCTAATATTTTTGGTTTCGCCAAAATCCGGTTTATTTTGCAACCCGGTATGTTCAATTGAAATTTGAAATCGAATTATCGAACTACCGCGCCATTTTCAATTTCTTTTATAATTATATATAATTATTTATATTCTAACGACGATGTATATAAATATATACATTCGAATTATATTCAAAATAAATTTCTTGTCGTTATTATTTAAAATAATTCATTTTAAATATTCAAAATTCATTAAAATTGCCAAAATAAAATTTTGTAACTGGCTCAGTCTTTCCGGGTTGTTACAATCGTGTTGGATAGTTTGAAACCTAGAATATATGTCTACTACAGATTCATTTTGTTTCATTTTAAATGATGAAAATTTATTTTGCAAAATTGATATTTTTTCTTTGTTTGACCTTTGTTGTACCTTTGTGTTATACTGTAAGGTACAAAAAATGTCATAGGCAGTGATGCCCAACATAACTCGTTAAAATTCATTTTTATCTAGGGAACAAAACAACACATTCATAGTCTTAGCATTATTAGAAGCGGTAGCTTTTTGTGTGTCATCCCAATTGTTAATATTAGTGTTTAGTGCTACATATTGAACTTATGTTGATTGCAAAAGTTCAAGACCATTAGCTTCCATAAAAATATGCATACTTGTAGACCAATATGCATAGTTTGAACATGCAAAAAGAGGAGGACATGTTATAGATAGTCCCTTTTTAGAAGTACTAACCACATTATCCGAATTTCAACTATGTGTTCCCGTAAATTGAAAGAACCTTGCTCTGATACCAATTGAAGGTCCAAGTGTGGATTGTGTGTTATATATATATGTATATAGCAAGTAAATATTTAATGAGAAAGATAAAAGTAAAAAGGAGCAATCACACCATAGTTTCATACTGTTCGGACCTTGCGTCCTACATCCAGTCCTGAAGCTCCCTTTCGGTATTTCACTAATCAAACGCTCTCGCTTCACCTGAAGGAATAGACTCCAATACAAGAAGGTTTCTTTGACAATAGTGTATTCTAAACAACATAGATTTTGACTAGTAATACAATGATCTTCCTATATCTTTCTTGAGAATTATAAACCTGATAGTATAGGAGAATAAGGAAGAATATAAGATTGTGATTAAAGAATATGAAATCAAGAAGCAATAGATCTAAATTACAAGAAAGAATTGAGAATTAAAAGTTCAGAAAGTATCTCTCTCGATCTTTATCGTAGTATATTTGTACTTGTTGTAAAGTTTCTCTGTAAGGTTACTTATGTTTCTGTTCGGTTCTGGAGATGCTTCCTTTCATTGTTGAAGAGTTTTGACGATGAGACGAAGAGGGACCTTTTCAAAAAGGATTATTGCTTTAAAAAAAAAAATCCTAAACCAGGTTTCAGACGTTTCGTCATGAGACTCAAATATCTGACCTGGCTATACAAAGTATCTAGAGAGCAGGGTCAGACGTCTGATGCTCTGGCCCCAGACATCTGACCTAGGTTACTTTGGGCATATTTCTGCATGTTGAGTCTTTTGATCACAATCTATGATGCCCGTATATATATATATATATATATATATATATATGAATTTGTTTAGGGGGAAACCGATCAGAGCGTAAAACCCTCCTAGTGCACCGAGCTCGGTCCGCGGATACCACATAAATGACTAATTGTAATGTATGCACATGGTAAACCCTTTTACTGTGCCATTCCCGGTTTCAAACTCGCATCGTTACTACCTTGACACAAGTCCTTATCCATTGGGCTAATACTACAAACAGAATATATATATATATACATGAGGAGTGTTCAATGGCACCCCAAATAGTGAGCACCCCAGATGCCCCCCAACAGAAACCAAGCATTTATAGTAGTTTAAGTTAGTGGGAGGTGAGAGAATGAGTGGAGGGAAAGAGAAATGGGATATGTGGTGGAAATCAGGGGGCATTTAGGGGTGCTGCACTGTTTCGGGTGCCATTGAACGCTCGCGCATATATATATATATATATATATATATATATATATCAGTTGTTATCATCGAAATCTTGTGATATGGGTTCTAACAGCAACAACATGCAAATTAAATTATGTAGTACATACATTAGAGTTCAAAGCACTACCATGGTGAAAGCTCTATGTGGAAATCTCACTCACGCTAGTAAAAGTGTATCGTCAGGCAATGAAACCATGCATCAAATATTACCTGCTACTCTATGACTTACGTTAAAACAGAACTATTCTACGGAGGGACATGGGATTTCACTTTACAAAGACACCGAGTGAAGTCTAAGATGTGAAATATAATCCATTTGTAATAAATATTCCATTCAAATGCCCAAGCGCGTTTAACGTGACCATTAATAAATCGTTCCGTGAATCGCAGTTGGCGGCTGCTAATCGACTAAAGTTGCATTAAAACCCCATTCATTCTCTCTTTGTCATTTAGAAATTTCTTTGGTTAATTATGTGAAAATTTTATGGTGGGTTGAAATGCTCGAGTTGAGTTTAGGCACGACCTGAAGCCAACTCAAAACTGAACAAAGAAATCCTGACTTGACCATGCCTAGGAAGTTCAGATGGTTACTTGGTTTAGAACCTGAATATTTCAAGGCTTTGTTCGTTTTTTTTAACTTTGTATCAAAAAATTCACCAAAGGGTTAGATTAGTGGCCCACCCAAGAAGGGGAGAGTTGAAATCCAAGGGACGGTCAAACGTGGGTTGTCTCTTACTTCAAGCGAGTCACGCTTAAGTTAAGCTAACACCTACCTATGTCAAGACAAAGGATTTCTAGTTCAAAATCCATTCATATCTAAAGTCTAAGTCAGCTGGATAAGAAAAGATGGATAAGTCAGATCCAATGACAATAAATGACCAGCAGTGATTGAATCAACTGGTGGTAGCTACAGATGAACTAAGATAGAGTCATTAAGTTGACAACAACGAAGGTTAAAAGGCAATTTTGTGACTTGACAATGGTAGAGCTGTAACTTGAAAAGTAAGTTAAGATAAGAGACATGCTACATTTGCTTAAATATAAAGAGAACCAAAAAAAATTAGTGGACAAATAGATTATCAATCCAAGGAACATGGCGCTCTAAGATCATTTTTTTAGGAGAAGGAAATGAAATAGAGCTCTATTTGTCATGCCAAACTAAAGGTTCTCGATATGGAAAAATCTCACCCGATTAAAGTAGAGAAAAGATCATCAAAAACTTTCCAAAATTTGAACAGTGAACTTGAGCAATATGTTTAAACTTGTATACTATCCAAATGGTGTAAATTAAAACTATTTAAAGTAATGTGATGATCCAAAGAAGATGCATTGGTACGTGAAAATAATACAAAGAATGGAAAGCATACATTGAATTAAAACTATTTAATGTAATGCTTGAAGTCGACAGATTGTTTGTATCTAAAGCATACCTTGTTAATATGAGTTATATTATAAAGAGTAAATGTTATCTTGCTTTATGTCTAAGTCATATTTAGGAAAGTCAAAGTCGATCAAATGAACGAATAATAAACCAAAATTTCAAAAGGATGGCTCCAAAATTCAAACTTGGAATGAAGCTCAAAAAACACAAACTTGCCGAAAACCACAGAGAATCCTTTGTTTACCAAAAGAATTGCAGTAGGCAAAGGTAGAGCTCCAAGATTCAATACTCGGATCGATACTGATCTGAGCCACTCAGATCGGTATCAAACCATAAGGACTAAGGCAAATGTAAACAATACAGTCAAAGAAGCCTATTCGAGATTGAAGCTGCTTTGACCTCCTTAAGTCATGTAAGCGAATTCAAGATGAATAACCCAAAGATTCATTGACCCCCGACGATTCAAGAGACCAATTCAGAAATGTAATAGCCCACATTTTACGTATTAAAGGATCGTAAAACATTTTTATTTAATTCCATGAGGGTTGGATAATTCTTATATTTTAATATGTTGTTTATGGGGATGTGAGACATGTCTATAAATTTTACCAATTTTATTTGTGACCCTTTTTCCCCTATTAGTCTTGTACAAGGAATAACTTTTGACTCAGATCAAACCAGGTGTCGAGGTCAGTCTCATTAGAAAGGAAATGATGTTTCCCATTCCGTAGAGTGGTTACATTAAAGATTTGGTTCAACGGTTTGGGCGGAATCGCTGTTTTAGTGTTTCATAGTTTGTTGTTCAAATTTTTAGAGCCTTAATGGGCTGATTTCGAGAGGCCCATTAGTGGGATGGTGGGAGACTATAAATAGGGCATTAGAGGTATGGAGAGAGGGTTACTTTCTTCATTCTATCATTTGGTTGAGCTTATGATTGATCCTCGCTCAAACAAATAAACATTTCCACAATTAAAATTCTAGATCTACATAAGAGAATCGAAGATCTACATCATTTGAAGCTAGATCTACGTCGAGTGAATATTGATTTCATCAAATTGGAAGATTTGGAGGAAACTCTTCGCTGTTCGAAATCGAGATTCATCGTTTTTGTATTGTTTTGAAGATTTGGAGAGTGATTAACATCTCTCTCTCTCTCTCTCTCTCGAATTCAATCATGTATATAAGTCGTTTGATTACTTGTTCATCATTTCGAGTTATTTTTGCATAGATCTAATCAAGATAAGTAAGGTTTTAACTCAAATCACTATAAGATCTAAATAGCAACCTAAATCGGTATGTTTCTATGTGATTTCAATGTAATTGTTGTTTTGATGATTGTTAGTGGATTTTGTGGATTATTGTTGGATTATGGTTGAATTGATGATTGCAAACATGTTGAAATCGAGTTGGATCTAGGCATGGAATCGAGTAAAGTTCAAGTTTAGATGTAGTAGAGTTTTGGCGCGGGATCATGTTGTTTGGACGGCTTGAAATTCGAATTTAGGTCTTCTTGTTTTGGGCGGAAATGGTAGATTGTCGTGATGACATCGCAAAGGAGGATGAACCATTGCTTGGAGAACAAGACAAGGTAGATCGGCCATGAAGAGGAAGATCAAACTCATGGATCATGGTCAAAGCTCATGGATGATGGTAAAAGGCATGGATCATGGTCAAAGGCAGGGATTGTGGTCAAAGCTCATGGATCGTGGTAAAAGTTCATGGATCGGGCGCGATCGATGATGAAGAGTTTTGGATGAATTAGATGCTTGGACTGTTGCAAAAGAAAGGGTCCATCGGCAATGGTCCATCGGCAGTGGTCCATCGGTAGTGGTCCATCGGCAGTTGTCCATTGGTAGTGGTCCATCGGCAATGGTCCATCGATAGTGGTCCATCGGCAGTGTTCCATCGGCAGTGTTCTATAGGCAGTTGTCCATCTGGATGCTTGGATTATTGCGAGAGAAATGCTCCATTGGCAGCGGTCCATCGACAGTGATCCTTCGGCAGTTGTCCATCAGTCGTGGTCCATCGACAGTGGTCCATCGCTAGTGGTCCATCGCTAGTAGTCCATCGGCAGTAGTCCATCAGCAGTGGTCCATCGGTAGTGGTCCATCAATAGTGGTGTGGTCCATTGGTAGTGATCTATTGGGATGGGCTGATATTGATCCATCAAGTATATGACCAAATGATGTTTATTTTTATTGGCTCGACGATGGTTCTAGCTTCAACATGAGTTCAAGGTGGAATGTTCGAAGTGATGTGATGTGTTCGTTGATTAGTGTAAAGCAATGAATGTGAAGACAAGTCTAGGGTGTTGAGTTGTGGATAGTGGTTACTCAAGGGGAACTTGAGTCGTGAATAATCGCCACTGATGACGAGCAGAGATGCGAAGGCTAAGAGATTATCGTTGTCATAAGTTCTAGCAGACTCGAAGCATGGGTTCTTTGGGGAATCATGAAGAGCCTCGTACCTTGGTAGTCGTGAAGGGCCTAGTTGTCGAGATTTGAGAAGACAAGCATACGAGTTGTGAAGGCATATAGAGTTTTTGCTAGAACTGGGTTTACTGTTAGTCCCTGACATATGGTAGGAGGCCGTCATACGATTAACGATGGTTTCAAAGCAGGATTGGTTGTGATAGCCAGAGTCGATCATGGATATTGGGTGTTTGGTTGTATCGTCTTATGTAAATCGTTTAACGTCAAAGGAAATGTTTTTTTGGGTGCTTGTCTGATATTGATTTAGGCCTCTGGGGCTTATGCTTGAGGGATATTGAGCTCTATTAGGATGGTTTACGTGGGATATATAATTTGGTTTCAATGATTGCTATTGCTTGGTTACTTCTGATTGCCATGAATAGATGGTTGTTCTGGTTTCCATGGATGTTTTTTTGAATGATTGCATGTAAAGGCTATCATTGTCAGATGTGGGGAAGATGGTTGTGGGTTCTTCTCTGGAGTTTTCAGTAGATTAGTTTGTTAGTCTACCTATTCTCATGTACTTTATTGATGATGTTAGACAGTTGTTTTATCGCTCACCAAGACTGTAGTCTGACTCAATGTTTTATGTTTTCCGCTTATTAACTTAGGATGTTCATCGGATTTTGGATGGGCAGACTAGGTGGCAAGTGACAGGTGATTGGTGAAATGATGTTGTTGTGCGATGATGAGCAGAAGGCTAGCGTATAACTTTGCTATTACCTAGTATCTTTCTTTCCGTTTGATGATTGTTGTAGTGAGGTTTCATGTACAAACTTTGATGTTATATCCAGTTGATGTATGGATGATCTTTCAGGATGTTACGAAAGTTTAAAAGTTTATTATATGATGCTCCACTATTATTGCCTATTGTATATGTTCTATTACATTGTATCCTTGCGCTATGAGTTATATGACAGGTTCCACTTGTGTTTACCTACTTTGATGATCATTCATAGCTATTTGGCACATCTTTCAGCGCATAATTCCTCTTGTTTAGTGCAGAGGTTATCGGTGGTCATCACATTTGGTATCGGAGCTCTAGTTAATCATTTTAGCCAAAGTTCGAGGACATAATTATGTAAGAGAGATGTGCTTGTAAATTTCTTATGGATACATACTATATAGTAGTATATAGTATAGTAGTGTTTGAACTCCATTAGCAATTTTTCTTGTAAGTGGCTAATCATTCTGAGTTGCAGATTTAGAACGAGTCGACGAACTTCAAGACATACTTCTAGGGAGCAGGTTGTGCCAGGAGGAGGAAATGGCGGTACACCAGATTATCCAGCTATGTTTGAGGCTATGATGGAAGCATACATGAGAACTGTACCCGCTCCAGTGGCAGCCACGGTAGATGCAGGTGTGCAAATGCCTAGGGTTGTGGACTTCCCAAAACTGTGTAAAGACTTCACATCTCGATGAGGAAAGCAGTTTAAAGGGACTGAGCCGACTGAAGAGATTCAGAGGAGGTTAGATGCTTGTATTTGCATTTTTGGAGACTTGGGTATAGATGATGCAACTGAGAGAAAGCTTGCGTCAAGGCAGCTGCAGGGCAGGGCCATGGAGTGGTGGAATTCTGTTACATTTGAAACTTCGGAAGAAGAGATAACTTGGGAGCAGTTCTAAGTTAAGTTTGAGACAAATTTTATCTCCACTACACAGAAGTCTGTTTTATTCAAGGGATATGTAGTGCTGAAACAAAATGGTCGGTCAATGTTTGATTATATTTTTGATTTTAAGGCATTATCGAAGTATGCTCTTTCACATGTGGATAATCCTTATCAAAAGAACAAGAAGTTTTTTTTTGGGTTTAGACACCTACATACAGAGACCATTGGTGGATCATATTGATGATCCATATGAGAAGATTATGGAAAAAGCCGTGAGACATGAAAGCTTGTTTCTAAAGGAAGAAACTGTTGTTGCTGCAACCAAGGAAGCATAGAAACCACAGCCGGATGGTAAAAACAATAAGAAGAGATAGAAGCAACAACATAAAGGAGAGGATTGCAAGAAGAAACCTAAGAGTGAGATGGTCTTCTTTAACTGCTAACATAAACGTCATTTTGCTAATGAGTGGAAGAACCGAAAGGTTGAGAGAAGTGTCACAACTGTGGCAAGTCTGGGCATCTAAAGAAGGACTGTCCAGAATCGGCTAAGGGAAAGAAGATAGTGAAGGCTTATGCTTTGGAAGTGGTACCATCGTCTTCAAGAGCTCTTAATGCAGAGGAGAAGGGAAAGGATGTCGTTATTCAAGATAATCTTTTAGTTAGAGGTGTTTCAGTTCGAGTGTTGTTTGATACTAGAGCATCACATTCATTTATTTGTAATGAGCTTGTGTGATTGATTGTGACTAATCCAGTTGGGGGTTCGTCCACTTTGTGTATTCTTTGTCATGGTCTAGTGTTATCGAGTCATGGTTGCTCTTTTGTGTGCGATTGTTTTGTTTTGAACTTCGTTGGGTTTGGGATCATCTTGGGCAGGACTGGCTCAAGAGGTATGCGGAAAGAGTGAACTGCAAGAAGCTAGAGGTGAGAGTCGGGCATGTGGAAGGGAGAAAGGTGTTGATTCGATGTAAGCCCGAAGATAGGGTCTTCGTGAGCTATTTGTATTCGCTTGTGATTCCAAAAGAAGACTTGTCATTTGTGCTGATCACAAATGAGTTTGAGGATGTTTTGAAGAAGTCAAAGGCTTATCGCCGCATCGCGAGATTGAGTTTAAGAATAGTGAGAGTTAGAGGTGTAGGTGCATGACCTTTTGGGAAAAGGATTCATTCGGAGAAATGTTTCCGAATGGGGTGCACCAGTTGTGTTGCAACCAAGGGCGATGGCTCATTGAGATTGTGGTGGACTATCGAGAGCTGAAAAAGGTGATTAAGAAGAACAAGTATCCGTTGCCGAGGATAGATGTAACACCCCCACATTTTTAATTAAAGATAATAATATAGGAATAACTTAATGTAATAAAGAGAACTAAGTAAAACAGACTATACCATTGCGTTCGTCTCGGAATTCTAGTTTAGATAGACTCCACGTTTGCGTAAAAAGAACAAAGTATGAAGAAGATATGAGCTTTAGAAGTTTGTATACACATAAGGTTCGGTATGTATAAACAAATAAATATATTTAGAAAACCAAATCATCCAACGTGGCGGGAAATAGACCCGTTAGGGGTCGACCCGCGCCCTTAGGTGTCGACCCTAGGGTCGACCCTATCAAGGGTATGTCAACCCTAGGGTCGACCCCCTGATCTAGGGGAGATTCACTTGTGCGAATGTAGACTACTTTCTGGACCAAATTCGTTGCTGAAACCCTAAAAATAGGCTAGCAGAGCCTAGCCTAAATCTCACCTTTTCTAAGAGGCTGCCTAAGCTCTGCCATTCTTCTTCCTCCTCAAATCTCTTCAGAAAAATAGAAGTCTATGGAAATTCTGATCCAAGATCTGGAGGAAAAGAATGTATATTAATAAAGAAGGTGTTCAGAATTCTATTCAAAGTAAGGGATCTGGTCAATTTAAATTTCTCCTCTTTCTTCCCTTTTTCTTTTTAGTTGAGAATTGTGGATCCATAGTTATTTAGGTTCTAAATTTAGTTAGAAGAACCATGGAATGCTAGATCTGGACCAGATTCATGAATTGGAAAGAAATTAGATGAGTGGATTTAAGTTATACTTTTTTGATAATGATATATTTACAATTTGACATTCCCCCTTAATATGCATAATAAATCTGTTGAAATGTTAATATGTTGAAATGTCAATACGCTGAAATGTAAACCTACTGAAATTTGTAAACGCATTTAGACACGAGGTTAAATTCAACTTGTGGTAGAAGTCTTCCCAGAACCGCTCGGCAAATCCAGCATCCACAAGTTGTTAATTTAATATGAGCGGTCAAGTGCATTAATATACATGTAACGGTTCTAAGACACGAGGTTAAGTCAACTTGTGGTAGAAGTCTATCCAGAACCACCCGACAAATCCAGCATCCACAAGTGGTAGGCTTAATGTGAGAGGTCTAGTGCATAAACATATATATATATAAGTACATGTATATAACAGGATAGAAATAAATGGTATTAATTATAATTAATGGAAATGAATGAAGGTTACAATAGTAAAAGAATTTGAATGAACATGGAATGGTAATAACCTATTATAATTAATTACATTTATAAGAATGTTATATAATAGGTAGGCTTGTCCTAGGGACAAGCGTAAATTACAACATAAGTTATAATAAATGAAAAAGAAACTTATTAATAAACCTTAATTAAGAGAACTAAGTTAATAAGTAAACAACAAGGTTGTGGTGACAGGGTGAGATGAAATTATGATTAAATATAAAAGAATGAGGTAAACTTATGGAATGAAATAAGTTATATTTAATCATATGTATAATAAGTGACATTTTAATAGAAAAAATGTGGATTAAGATAAAATATACGTAATTATATATAAGTACAACATATTATTGTAACTATGAAATTAGGCAATGAATTACATGGTAATGATATAAAAGGATTGTAGATTACAGTCCTTGAATTACAATCTAGAGAATAACATGTTATGGGCTTATTAATGAACATAAATGGGTTAAGTTTTGTAACCAAATTAATAAGCAAAAGGGGTCCATTCCTTAGAGATATAAGGGGCTCGGAAATAACTTGGTAACTTGGATAATAAGTTAATATAATTGGATATAACCAAGTTAATTCAAAATCAGATGAGGTAAAGCAAGCGCGTAATTAAAGTTTTAGGCATAAGGTCTAATAACACGTTAGCGTGATGTGCTTGGAACAGTCAACACGTCTGAAGGTGAAGAACCCAACGGGGTAGAGCATGCCCACTTGATTTCTTGGTGGGATTGGAGGGAAGCACACGACTTCCGAGGGAAGTGGTAGGGTACTCTGGGGTGGTCTTCTGTGTGGTGGCAGTGTTTAGGCTATGCTCGGAGGGGTTGGGTCTGTGTGTTACTACCCGGTGAGTATACCTTGACTGCAAAAGTAGCTTTGCAGTCAGAAGATTGTGACAAGATAACACTAGGATGATTCGACGATCGCCTCGGCGAGAGGCTGGATCAGGACCAACACATGATAGTAGATCGTCGGGTACCCGTCATCAGCAGCCGGTGGGATGCGAAAAGACTAGAGCTAAACCCAAGACGCCATCAAGCTTTCACTATCGAGGCACGATGGTTGAGGGAGACACCAACTGGATGTTTAGATTATTTGTTAGGGGCGAATCGCTTAGCTCTTGTAGTCTTTACTAGTTGAGGGAAGGGCCAAGGTGGGGCCATAGCCATTGTGAAAAGCAGACCATACTGGATATCTTTATCGTATCCCCTTAAAGGCAGGCTTGTACAAATATGGAAAAGCTCCCGACTGAGTTTCGTGTTTCTTGTACAGCCCTCTTACGAAAGTCGATGCACGATAGATAATACGTGCGGTTAAGGCATCGACTACGATTGACGATACGTATGTGAGAAAGTCTAGATACATGCATGTCTGCTCTGGGTAGTGTATCGTTGATGGTAGGGCATTACTTTGTGTCAAGACCGGGCTTCGCTGAGAAGTTTGGATATGGAGATTCATACATCGCTCTGGCATAGGATGAAGAGTTGTATACGCTTCCGTGGCATGACGGCGTGGATATTGCTAGAAGGGTACCATGGGAGGTACCTTGATATTGGGGGTAGCTACACATACTATATTAGGTTAATGTATTGGCAGGTAGATGGGTACGTGTGTATAAAGCCTTGAGTGCTATTAACCCTAAGTAACCTAACAAATAAGAAAATGTAACTGAACGGTATATGTAGGATTATCCAAAATGTGTAGTTTAAATTCAGTCAGTAGAACTTGTGTTCTGACCCCCTCCTCATAACACACTCGCAGGTTAGGTTTGTCGCAAAGATACGATAGCTTTGGATACTGGTTAGGCAGTATTATTATCTGGGTAAGGATATATTTCAGTTATATTATATTTTATCCATTCCGCTGTGAGATGTATTCTAAGTTTTGATATATTTTATATATCCATCTTTTCTGCAGGATACCAGACAAACCAACATGAGTTTCGATGGATTAGAATTTTGAAATAAAATTCGTCCTAGAATTCGGGTTGTTACATTTGATATCAGAGCCTGGGTTTAGGATTCCTGTATAGATAGTAAGTGGACGTATTTTTATTTTTAAAATATACATGTATTATATATACCTAGATCCGTAGGGGAACCCACTAAATAGAAAGAGCATAATATGGTGAGAATTGGGATATCTATTTTGTACACTAAAGGAGTAAACATGGAAATCTGAGACCCTTAGGTAATTTGGGTGGGAAGTGAACAATATACTTTGTATGGAAGAAAGGTGAATTCCATGTGTTAGTATTTAAGGATAGTGGGTTTGGCGGTGAAACCTTATAAATTGGAAAGGGTTAAAAAGAGGAAAATGGATTAGGAATATATATGGTTGAGAGAATTGACTTTGTGAGAGTGTCTAGCAAAGCCTAGGTGAGTTGGAAACCCACTTTGAGTTTAACCCCATGATTAACTTTTAAGAACTTGAAATTGTAAAAGCTTTTGAAAGATGATTTATGGTGCTTTCAAGTTTTGATCTTAAAGGTTACAGTTCTAAAATATGTAAAGAACATATTTGAAAAGTACACAATGAGTTTTGAAGTAAAATGGGGTGTATTTTGGAAACAATGATTTCTTGTGAAATTTGTGTCTAAAATAAAATTTCTCTCAGTAAAAGGTGTGTATTATAGAGCATGTATAGCTCGCTTGTTTTTAAGTTATATGGTATAAAAAAGTTTTGCATTTTGTTGAAAGCTAGAATTTTCAGTAAAGAAAATTTTGAAATCTCTATTCTTTTGACAATTATTTTTAATTCGTTTTAAAAAAAAATTGTTGGGTGGACAAAATAAGAAATTTAGAATAGAGTAGATGTTTGCACCTTGTAGTAAGTAATTGAACCAACCTTATAGGCAAGAACAAGCCGTAAACCTGACTGAGAAATAGTTTTTCTTATCTACTCCAGTTTTTGTGATTTGAAAAAAAAAAAGATTTATATTTTTTTTAAATGACATGTTTTATGGTTTGGCAAAAATAAAGTTTTGATACTTTTAACTTTTGGAAGAAAAATTTAAATGAAAAGGGTCAAACCGTGTTTTAAAAAGTATGCAGTAGGTAAGGATTAGTGCCTAGGAAAGACGGGAAATTTTTTGAGGCTATGGAGTAAATAGCGAATTATCTTGGAATAATGGTAAGTTCCCGTAGAATGCGTAAGCATTGAAAAGCCTAGGGTGTTGCTTGAAATGATTGTTAGTACACAACAAGGACTAGTGGTGACTACTAGACGGTAAAGGCAAGTAAGTGTTTACAACCTGTTGTTGGAATTTTTTTTCTGTCTGAGGGGGACATAGTCCTGAGATTCTTGGCCCTTAGTAGTAGCTGTGTAGAGTGTCTGTTTTCCTGTTTCAGTTAAAGGAATAGAAGGAATATTTGAAACTAAACTTAGATCAGAGGATTAAGTTAAATGAGCTAAGAAAAGAGTAATGGCATAACTAAAAAGGAAACAACAAACTCAGTAAAGCAACAAACATGACAGTTAAAGAAAGATGGAAAATTTTGAGAAAAGATGAATAACAGTAAATTTTTCCAAGATAAGTTGAAAAAGAAAATCTGTAACAAAGAAAGTTTTCTTATGTGGGTTGTGCTTGGATAGGAAAATAGGTAATCTTTATAAAATAGTTTCAATAAAATCCAAGTACGATTAGAAAAAGGTTGAAAAAGAAAAATGGAAGATGTGGAGTTTTCAATTTTCCACCTTTTTGTAACATAAGAAATCAAATTTAGAAATTAGATTTTTCTAAAATTCGACAAATAAAGTTGCTTGGTAGGGTTTTGGTTGAAAAAATTGGATGAACATACTCTTGCTCAGTAAGAGTATGGGGAAATTTGGATGAAAATTGTAATGTCCCACTTTTCAGTATAATTTAGGTCGACATTCGACCACCACAGTCAACCCAAATTACACACAAAAATAGAATGTTAAGAGAAAGAAATTAGAGGATGAGAGAGGAAGAAAGAAATATTAGAATAGAAGAAAAAGAAGAACATCAGAAGCTCACAGTGGAACAAACAAAATATATAATATCTTTACATAAAAGGAAATTTGTTTACATATACCAATCATCAGAGTATACATGTATCAGATACAGCGGAATAACTTTGGTTAACTAACGGTGAAGCCTCCTGCTTTCAGCTTCTGAAACTCCAAGCGAGAAATTAACCTATCAAACATGTTCGGTCTGACCCGAGCACATTTTGAAGCAAAGCAAAAACACACGGGTCAGTCTGGAATACGTTTAGTGTGAAATTCACATCAACAATCGGATTAACTTTGGAAATCCTTTTTGGAAGGGAAGGATAGTAGTAAGACCAGCCCACACATAAATACAGACGGTTTTTACCTTATTATAACCCAATACAATTTTGAAAACAATATTATTCTGATATTATAATAGTGTCTGTCAATTCACAAATAAATAGTAATCTAGCAGAACGCTTGCATCTCACGCTCCACATATATATATTATAAAATCAAAAACCGTGGGAGCTTATTGGAGATTTGATTCCGACTATGACAAGGTATGGGACCACATGCCGATAGTGTATCTCTAGAGGCAAATACACTGGGTTCAACATGAACGTCTTGCAACCCGCCCACACATGACAGACCACTCATTTCGCTTGAGTGTATGGAATGTATATCACCGACGGTTGGGATCAGCAACCATCCCCCGAAAAGGGACAACATCGAAATAAATTAAAGAAACAAATGGAATTTCTCTAGATAGGTGATTATACACCCTAATGGGAGCGACACACATAGCCATGTTGCCTGCCCGATTTTTGTCATTTCCCGGTTGATGAGGCTTGAGGTTATAATCGACTTTTGGAACATTTGGTCACCATTCACTTTGAATGTCACATCGTCAGATCCATCAGATATCAGTAATTGACATCCACAAAAATAATCTGCTGTTTGGCTAAGAGAAGGTGTACGGCCTTCTCCGCCTTTAATAGAAATACGTTTGAAGAAATCAACGTACGTGATCCCTTTGGAAATACTCTGTCAGACATCCGTCCATACCAGTCATCCAGGAACAGGATGAACCAAAGGTACTCTCCTACTACATCCAATATAGAATCACCCCATGGATCAGTAGCGAGAAGTCCTCGCAAATCCGTAGATTCTAATCACGACAGAACCACAGTACATCTTTTGGCTGCAGACCAAAGATTGTTAGCAGTTCCTCCGTTTATGAAAATCTACGGTCTTCAATGCTCCATCTCGATCCCTCACAAGTTGGTTTCGTACGTAACGTTGATTCGAAGTGGTTTTGAGTCTAGTTCCCATCCCGTCTCTTCGGAACAACACGTCAAAAAGATCCAATAAAATATTTCGTTGATAGTTAAACATCAAACCAGTACAGTCAGGTATATTGGCAACTCAAATTCTTATTTTTAAAAACCATTCATTTAAACTCTTATCGAATTATTTAAAATCATTTCTTCAACTTAAAGTTGATTCCATTTGTATATCTTGCCAATTCATCCTTTGTTTTACCATTTGGAAACAATACCGCTCTTTTATTCTCACTTCGCTTAATTCCCCTTTTTATGCTGGAAATATCGCTACATTTTCATCAATTTTAATATATCGTTAATTCACTAATATAATCTCATTGCCATTTCTTGTGCGGTAAAACCCTGTTAACCATACATGTTGTCTTATTAAACTTAATAGCTTTGAATACTTAAATTCCAAATGTTTATTTCTGTTAAAAATTCGTATAATCCTTCCATAATCATTCATTATTTCAAATAAATATACTTTACTTGTATTATTTCTATTTTCTAAAAAATAAATTAGTGTTATATAGAGATTCTATAGGATTAATTAAACTATATGTCTTCACTCGGACTAAACAATGTTAACGTACATTGTTTACTTTAAACTTATTGTATTAAATTCATTTTCAAACCTTGCGATTGTTTTACAAGAATAATAACTCCTTTGCAAGCTCCTTTACCATTACGAACTAATACCATTCCTTGATAATAGCGAAGTCGGTCTAGTTGGGGTATTTTATTTAACTCTCAGACCTTAATCGACAACGTTCTCATCTCGGAGTAGATAGAAGTTCGTAACTTAAAACACACGTTCTGATCAGATCTTACTTCCTATTTAAACCATGGTTTATAATCCATATCTTTCCTTTGAACTATCTCGATCGACCATTTCCATTTTACCTAATATATTACTAAGTAAATCACTTAACCAAATATAAACCATTTGCATCAAACCCCTGTATAGTATTCCACTCATAACCTGGATTATATTACACTAATTCATTTGCTAATACCTTTTCAAAACCCTTTCCATTATATAATCTAAACTTTGGATTTATAACCATAAATCCCTTTTCAATTTCTTTTATCCAAAACACTTAACTATCCTTTTTACCTTTCAAATTCCACTTCGATTACGCCATTTTCTCAATTTGATTCTTAAGCAAAATGTTTATCTAAATTCCTTGCCTTAGTTTAAAACTTCAACTCCACCTTTCTTATAAACATGGATTTTGTCCACCAATACTTTATCCAAACTCCTTTAAACATCGTTAAAAAAACAAATGGTTGAATTTTGTAACCAAAATCCCTTTGTTTACTTCATTACTTAAATCAAGAAGTATTTCTATCTTAATATTGTTTTATAAATTATTTCATATATTGGGAAAAAATCCCCTTCCCATCTTATCCATTTTTACCGAATCTTGGGTTAAGTAAACTCCTTTACTCAAATTACTTTTATATGGTCGAATTTATTTAGATTTTACCATAATCGTTAAGTTAAAATAATAATTCTCACCTAATTGTTTTTCCTCAGAACAATTAACTAAATTATTAACTGCTTGTTAATGTATCACTTTCTTATGTATTTAACATAAGTTGTTATAACATCGTTTAAACCATTCTTTATATATAAATATCCATTTATTAAAACTAAAATAAAATTTTAAGATTTAGTTTAAAATAATAATATAATACTTAAAATATGTTAATCGCCTGACGGCGAATTAACATGTCAAACGATGGTTTTATACCATCTGCTGTCAATTTCTTAATCAACACTGATTGTTGATTTAATACACGACCATCAAAGTTAGCAACCAACGTCCATTCAACCATCGATAACTAAACAAGATATAATATCTTTAAATAACAATTCTTATTTAACAATATGAATCAATGTAAATATACGATTAATTTGAGGAATCCGGTTGGATTCCTCCAACCTGTTCTTCCCTGCACAACAGTTTATATCATCGTTTAACACTAATATAAGAAAAGTCATATATCTGAATAGTCAGTTTACAAACATGCACAAACAAGCAACCAATAATTAAAAATCAAACATAGCAGCCATAACGTCCATTCAGCCAATTTAACTTATTAATAATATGGATTTAACACATCAAAGTATTTCAGAAATGTGAGAATTAACTCACCTGTTTTGTGTTCGATGATGACGCATTGTTTTATATAGTTTCAAACTGGGCATTTAAAACCACATAAAATTCCACGGTCTCGGAATTACTCCATTCCTGCTTGTATATGTCCGCACCATGATTACAAACCCATTGGCACTTGGTTTGTCAAATTATGTTCACGAACGCAGAAATTATACGACTTACAATATTTAATATAAATTATAAATTATTTAAATTTACTAATTATATTTTAGCATTTAATTATTGTTATTAATATTAAAGTGTAATAAGCCTTCCAAAATCCAAAATTAAGGGTCGACCTTTCAGTTTGAAACATGGTTCTTCTACAACCGGTTTGATATTAAATTTTGAAATAGTTTAAAGCTTAACCATAGTCACTAATTATTTTAATAACTAATTAAAGTCATTTAAATCAGTCCTGTTGCCTTTCTAACCATAATCCATGTCACCCGCTTGCCCTGGCTAACCCGTTTCTGTTTTGTCCATCGGGTTAGAACCCAATTGCTCCTCCTCCTTTTGAATTGAACTCATCCCCTTCAAAAAATACACGAGAACTTCCTTCCCTCTTAAACAACGCTAGACCCAAATGGAGGCCCCACTTCCATCATCAAATGACGCTCCAACCTCTGCCATCCCACCTGAGACCGTCACTTCCAAGTCTGGTGCTCCACCGTCCTTCCAAATCATAAAATCCGAACCCAAACACAAAGAAATACCACAAAACCAGACACTCCCGTTCAACTCGCAAATGCTCCGACCATAGGCCACTGAACCCCCTCAAACCGCCACCATAACCTTCGCCGTCCCTCCAGCTTCCTATCCCGACCAACCATGTCTCCACCGGTGGTCCATAGGCCTCACACGAGGCCCAAAACTGAAACTTTGATCCAAATCAAACACAGTACAAACCCTCCGTTCAACTCCATTTTCCACCGCCCTCCGGTCACCGGATCTCGTCAAACCTCCACCATCTCCTTCGCCATCGCTTTGCCTTTTAACAGACACCAGCCTCGTCCCCTCCGACACCCTACAGCTCCTACGCGAGGTCCAAACCCGCAACCAACTTCCAAAATTTCAAAACAGAAAACTCCTCCTATTGACTTGAAAATAGGAGCACCAAACATGAATCGCACCATATGATTTCTATACCATGTTGAGCCTTAGATTAGCAGCAACCCAAACATGTAATTCGTTGAATTTATAGAGATTTACTGGATTTGTTTTTGAATTTAAAATGTGAGATTATTACTGAGGAAATGGTTTGAAGAAATGAACAGGATGAGATCGGGAAAGTAGGGATCACCGTGGGTTTTAATTTATAGAAGAAAAATAAAATACTCTGTTCAATTATTTTATTGTTTTGATTATTTTATTTCTGATTTGACTGACGATTTTTATCTGACGAGACTAACGATGTTTATTGACGTGATCGACGATATTTATTCATACCTATCGCAATTCCAAACAATGTTAATTGGTTACTGTGATCATACACGAACTCCAATCGTCAAGCGAATGGACTGCATCGTATAATTCGACATTACGGTCCCAATGACTCTTGTTTCGTCGAATTCTGAATCCGTTTGCAAAAATAGTGTTCGTTCGAATCAAAACGGTCAATTTATTTGCATTTTATTTTGCCATGCTCACAAAATAACTCCGTTTGACGTGCAACTTGAAATATAACAATAATTTGCTGTTATGGTTCCAATAAAATTTGTTTCACTAAAAACAGAGATCGTTTGAATAAACTCTCTTTTAAAAGGCCCAATTTGAATTAAATAAACCAATTTTAAAATACTTCAATATAATAATATCAAAATATTCCAATTGGACATACCAGAGCAGAATTTCATATATTTTCAAAATAAAATAACCCAGGTTGAAATCCAAGCCAAAACGGTACAAATAAATTAAAAACCCTTTATTTCTATATAATAAATCGCTATAATATATAATCGAATTCCATAGCAACTATTTTAAAATTTGATTTGGCCATAAAACAAAATCTACAATGTGAAAAATCGATTTTTCTTCTTTATTAGAAAGATATTATCAAACAGATTCAGACGTTTCTTGTTTCAAAGAAATCTAACTTGTTTTGAATCCTGTATAACCAATTGAAGTTCAAAACGCTATATTACGAACTGTCGCGCCGCTGCAGCTCACTATATAATTAAAATTATAAATTAATTTTTTAACAGCGCTTAATAAACGAGATTGTAAATAAAATTAAATCTAAACATAATTAAATCTTCTTACGTTACCAAATCATCTAACAGCGCAATTTCAACTAATTTCGATTATTTTGAAATTAAATTATTATTTTTATTATTTAAACAAATTAATTATTCAAATTAATTAATTTCAAACCATTTAAAATTCAAATCAATACTTAAAACAAAATTAAATATTAAATTAAATTGCAAAAAATCTGGGTCGTTACAAAAATGTATTTTGATCTTCAAAATATTGCATTCATGTAGAACTGCCAGTATATTCAGGATGTGAGCATCATCTTTTGAAAGAATTTTTGAATTACCGCTTAGGCATTCATTTCATTCATATATTATTATGTTGAATTACACTTTGCACGAATCCGTAGGTGTTTGCAAAAATTGAATGCACACATGATGGATGTATGTCATACATTTTCCTAAGGGTGGGAGAATTTAACACCCTACATTTCTAATTAAAGATAATAAAATAGGAATAACTTAATGTAATAAAGAGAACTAAGTAAAACAGACTACACCAATGTGTTCGTCTCAGAACTCTGGTTCAGATAGACTCTGGGTTTGCGTAAAAAGGACAACGTATGAAGAAGTTATGAGCTTTAGAAATTTGTGTACACATAAGGTTCAGTATTTATAAACAAATAAATATATATATTCAAAGAATCAAATCGTTCAACGCGGCGGGAAAGAGACCCGTTACGCGTCGACCCACGCCCTTAGGTGTCGACCCTAGGGTCAACCCCCCTGATCTAGAGTAGATTCATTGTGCGAATGTGGACTTCTTTCTGGACAAAATTTGTTGCTAAAAACCTATAAAATAGGCTAGCAGTGCCTAGCCTAAATCTCACATTTTCTGAGAGGCTGCCTAAGCTCTGCCATTCTTCTTCCTCCTCAAACCTTTTCATAAATATAGAAGTCTAAGGAAATTCTGATACAAGATCTGGAGGAAAAGAACGTAAATTAATAAAGAAAGTGTTCAGAATTCTATTCGTAGTAAGGTAAATTCATTGATCTGATCAATTTAAATTTCTCCTCTTTCTTCCCTTTTTCTTTTTAGTTAAGAATTGTGGATCCATGGTTATTTAGGTTCTAAATTTAGTAAGAAGAACCATGGAATGCTAGATCTGGACCAGATTCATGAATTGGAAAGAAATTAGGTGAGCGGATTTAAGTTATACTTTTTTGATAATGATAATTTACCATTTGACATTCCCCATTTGTAACAACCCCGAAAATCTGAACCAGTTTAAAAAATTTAAATTGGCTATTTTAGTGGATTTTAAATATTTAAAATAAAGTATTTTAAACAATAACGACGAAAAGTGTGTTTGAATCGATGTTTGAAAATAAATATAATTAATTTAAATTATAAACAAGGCCTGAAATGGCGTTGCAGTTTCAAAATTGAAATTCAAACTTTAACTGACTGTACCAGGTGCAAAATAAAACGGATTTTAGTGAAACCAAAAATATTTAAATCTGTTAGCGAATGTCTTTCTAACGAATCTGAAGAATCGAAGTTTCATAGCGAGAGTCAAAGGTTATGGCCGAATGAATTGTCAGAAAGGTCGCTATAGAATTTATATAGCCCTTGAAAATAGACATTTTGCAAACGACCTCGGAATTCGATGAAACCACTTTTGTTGGATCCGGGATGTGAAGTTATTGCTAGGTTTCAAATTTCATAATTTTTGAAGTTAATATGTGAGCGTGGCGAAGAAAAATGTGTTTGGTGAATTTCTGTTAAATTGGATCGACCAGAAAAGGGTCATTTTTCAAACTGTCTCAGAATTCAATGAAACTAGTTTTGTTGGGACCGTATCATCAAAACATTGCTGGATTTATTTTTCTAGAATTTTTCGAATTAGTTTGTGGCCCTGGCAAATTGAAATGTACGTTCAAATCGAATATTGAATGTTTTATATTTTAATTTGAAGAAAAACTGATTGAAACAGTCGAATGGGCCTACGAGACATATCCCATTGTGAACGGAATGGGGGCATTTAGCTAGGGACGACAGTCATTGGGTTTGGATTGGAGTTCGTGTGTAGAAGGGGGTATTTTCAGATTTTATAAAAATATAAATAAATAAAAAATACTGGCCAATCAAAATCACTTTCTCTTTCTTCTCGGATCTGAGAAAACCCATATCCTACCTCTCGATAAACGGCGGCCCCTTCTCTTTTCTTCTCTCCTCATTTTCTCCTCCTCCACTCATCAAATTCACAGGCTCCAGTTGGGTTTTTTGTAGAGAATTCCCTCATCTCTAAATCCATACAAACCCGGTCTTCTCTTGTGGAGTATTTGTTGAGATCCATCGCTCCAAAGTCTGGAACTTCATCACGCCGCCGCCGTTGATAGGGACCACCGAAGTGGACCCCACTTCTAGCGTCGGTGCGCCTCTCCAGGCACTACAACGTGGTGCTACCCAATCGGCGTATCGTGCTACGGATTTGGTTTAAAATCAAGACCTAGTTTTGAAGATTTTTAGAGAGGTACGGCTGATATTATTTAAACAGTTTAATAACACTTTCAAATGCTACGGTTTTTGATTTCACAATAAAAATCATATCTTTTTCGTTTGTGGTCGAAATCCAGCGAAACAAGAGACAATGGACTCATGAGGACGTCTTCTACATTCTAGAAGAGACCGCATATTTTTCTGAGCCTTCTGCAATTTTTGGTGGATTGGAACCCAATGTGAGATTTCTAATTTATAAACGATATGGAAAACAACAATGTATAAATTATATAGTCGATGTATGAGTTATGTAAGCGTTGTACACCTCATGTATAAGCGTTGTATAAGTTGAATGTTCGATGTATAAGTTATATATGCGTTGTAAAAATTATATATGCGTTGAAATAAATTGAAATGATATTGAAGTGAAATCGAAATATAGTTATATACGTATATATATATATATATACTGCCCTCGTCCACAGACCATGGATGATATATATTGGTTGTGATATTGTTTGGATTATCGGTTGATGTGAAATTTGGTGAATACCATGAATGGTTGATTTAAAATGATTGATTGTGATTGAAATCCCAATAGGATTAGTATACGGGAAAATTCGCCTACATGCGAACTAGATATTGAAAATCCCCATTGTCAAAAACCGCGAGGTTTTAAGGTAGAGCGAGGAGCCGTACTAGGGGCGGTGCCGGTTTTAACTACCCTGCCGTTATGCTGCAGAAATTTTCAATAATATTCATGTGTTAGAATGATTTTTATATGTTGAAACTATATTCGTGTATTGAATAAAAATTCATGTGTTGAATAGAAATTCATGTGTTGAATGAGTTCATGTGTTGAGTAAATTATTTGAAAGATAAAAATCACATTTTTATTATATATATAGCCTATATAAAATATTAGTATTTTAAATAAGTTGTTTTAACACCAAAAATAACATTTTTACCTTATGTATAGACTATATAAAATAATCGTGCTTTGAAATAAATTGTTTTACAATAAAAATCACATTTTTATTATATCTATCAACTATAGAAAATATTCATGTGTTGAATAAAGGACTAGAATGATAAAAATCATATTTTATCGTATGTGTGAAGTCGAAAATGTTCATGTGTTGAATATATAGATTGAACAATAAAATCCACATTTTTATTGTGAATATGAAGTGTGAAAAATGGTGATGTGTGGAATAAATATTTTTGATGATAAAAATATCATTTTTATCAAATATATAAAGTGGATATAGTTTTGAAATCGAAGAAAGAATTATATATATATATAATTAAAATAAATCGAATAACAACGCTGTAGTTCGTGTTTTGAAACCGTGATTTCAAACGATTAGTGCAGGAGATCCGACCATCGGATTTTCCCAAAACCGAAACCATTGGGTTCGCTTTGGAAATATCTTTCCAACGGCACTAACTTTGTAAAGATCCAACGGTTGGATTGTCTGGAATGCTTAATTCAAATCTAAAGAAAAACAGCGCCAGAATCGATTATATATATAAATATAATTAAAATAAATCGAATAACGATGCTGTAGTTCGTATTTTGAAATCGTAACTTCAAACGATTGGTGCGGGAGATCCGACCGTCGGATTTTCCCCAAACTGAAACCATTGGATTCGTTTTGAAAAGATGTTTCTAATGATATAAAATTTGTGAAGATCCAGTGGTTAGATTTTTAGATATGTGTCAAACAAATCTGAAGAAAAATAGCGCCACGGCCGCGTTATGGCCTGAAGCGTTGTTTTGAATGAATTGGCTATTTTTAAATAAATAAAAATAGCGATAGATCATAATAAAATATTATAAACGATATGGAATGGAAATAAACTGAATTTGCTTGGTTTATGTGATATTTGATGGTTGAATGTGTTTGGCGTGAAAATTACCTTAAAGAACAGAATTAGTGATATCGAATAATTTAACCATTGAAATGAATTGATTTGAAATTCAAAATATATGTGAATTATTTGAAAAGGCCGAGTTAATTCTCATTTCAAATAATGGATCGACGAGTGAAAGTCGAAGATATGAAGACGGTGCAAGACCGATGATCTTCACGTCGAATGGAGGGGTGCTACTGATGCTCATGATGGGAGTAGCTACCTTGAAGGGGCTGAAGCAGTAGCCGTCTGGACGTGCTTGTTGATTGTACGGATATGCGAGGTATTGAGTGCCTTCGGTTTCGTTCAGACCCAGAACGAACTTGTAAATGGACTGTGTGTCAGACATTGGATTTTGTTATGTGCTGATTGATCTCTACTTAATATATATCTGTTTGGCGGCAGAGAATTTATTCTCTTGCTTAACGCCCTTCTCTGAGACGTACGAGCTCAGAGGTTATATATCGATTGAAATCAGTCGCATGGAGTGAGTTGCCTGTGTGGCATGCGTAAGTGGCAGATGATCAAGGCTTCTGTTGAAAAGTAAAGTCTTGTGGTTGATGATCAAAGCACGACCTGTGTGGCATAGCTTTGTGTATAACGTGAATTAGCGAGCCTCACACCTCGGTATGGACCAGAAACGGGAGAAGGATCCAGGGAGGACATGCGTTTCTTTATAGCTAGGGTGGTGTCAGTGACCTACCAGCCCTGACATTTATATTATTTTCACCTGTGTGGTTGTTGCTGTTGCGAGACGCCTCAGATATATCAGTGACTATGTGAAGCCGATGGAGTCATTGGGCTCATTTATGCCCCCAAAGGGCGGGGAAACGTAGTGTTTAGGCATTTTAATCCACATCAGTGGACCGGCCCTGTGGCTCCTAGGTGCAGTTGCGGCTGTAGCCTGAGACATGGGCTAGATTGTCTCGAATTCGGTAAGGACTATCTTTTTCCTTGGTTCATGATGGAAATCCAATTTCCAAATACAACACCGTGCGGTTTTGATTGTATATATATATATATATATATATATATATATATGGCGACATGATATATGGTACCCATGCCATCTATGATTGACAGTTATGATTGAAATTGTTTTTAAAACATATATACACTAGCAATAATATCAAATGATTTGTTTTGCTCGTATCAGGCATATTTTGGCCATTATAAGGTAAAATTCTATCCTCCGGTTTGTGTTGCATTGTGTGATGGGAACTGAGTCTTATAACGGCTTCATTTTTATAAAAAACATTGCGATGTTTAAAAGATTTATTTGTTTTAAAGCATTGGCAATCCAATGGAGTGAACCCGTTCCGCGAAAGTGGCGTGGTCCTGTGATTAGCCATATTGTAAGAAGTGTTAAGTAGATTTCTCATACGAGTCCCATGACTGACTCGTAGTTTGTTTCACTTGCAAACTCGGGTGCCCCTTTTTCTACACGGGCAGCCTTGTATTCAGGTTTTAGTAGGCTCTTTCTGGATAGCTGGAGCTGAAGATGGATTCTATCATTTATCTCTTTTTATGCTGTTCAGCTCCTGTTGTACATATTATGTTTGTTTTCCGCTGTAGACATTTATGTATAGCTGAACTGTATTTTGTACTAAGTATGATCCTGTATACTGTGTAACTCTGATGATTATGTTTATCTAGTGTATTCTATTGTACATTATCTGGGGTATTATTTATTTCTGTTCTGCTATTATCTGTTTATGTGTTATTTTCCAAAGATTACCCTTGCACCGTCTCATCGGGGTTTGGGGTCGTTTCAAACGTGGTATCAGAGCTTTGGTTAAGCTTAGTTCTGGAATATAACATATTAACGAATTCGTCAGAAACAGAACTAGTAGTGTTCTAGGACGAGTAACTCATTACAGATAGGATCAGTAATATCTTAGTATGAGTATAGCAGAATGAGATACAGCTCGATAGACACATTTACATTTAAGTATATGTCTCTATGTTTTAAAATTACCTTTTCTGTTGGCCTAACACTTTGTCTGCCATTTGCAGACACTGAAAAAAATGAGTGACAAAAGTAGAAGAGGTAGGTTGGAACCAGATGTTGAAGCTCTACTTAAGAAATATAGAAATATGGGTGGAGTACCATTCTTGGGCGAAGAATCTATTATTAAAACACAAGCTTGGATTCGTTCTGCTGAGAAAATCTTTGAAGGTTTAAAGCTGAGGGATGACCAGAAAAGATTACTGGCATCTTGGGCACTCAAAGACGAAGCTTTGTTCTGGTGGGATTCGATTGTTAAAGATAATCCAGGAGGTGATATCACCTGGGATAGATTCAAAGAGCTTTTCAGTGAAAAATTTATTCCTGCAGAAGCAACCGAGCAGTTATGTGATGAATTCTACTATTTGATACAAGGAGATATGAATATCCCATTATATCATAAGAAATTCAATGAACTTTCACATTTTGCTCCGCATCTGATTCAAGATCCGAAGAGGAAGAATCTGAGGTTTATTAATGGTCTCCAAAGAAAGTACCAGAATAGTGTGATGGGGCATGTGAAGCTTCCTTTTTCTGAAATGATATACATGGCTTATCAGTATGAAGATCTTGATAGGCGAGGCCTTTTTGTCGATGAAGAGGAAGTCAGCACTAGCAGCAAAAGGAAATCTGAAGCTGATAGCCCAGAGACAAGTACACAGCCTGAGGCCAGTACGACGTCTGGGGCCAGAAAGAGGCCTAGGATCAATAGGAAAAAGGTTATATCTGAGAAAGGACCAACGACGATTGCAATATGTAATAATTGCAAGAAGCCAGGGCATTTTAAAGGAAATTGCAAATCCTCGAGGATGTTGGATCAAAATCCAATAAGAAGGGTCGAGAAGATAGAAAATGCAATCTTTGCCATCAGGTTGGTCACGTAAAGCAAGATTGCCGATTATCACAGAAATATGAGGTGGCCCAGGTAAATAAAGCAGTGGAAACTTCTGAACCCTCGGCTAGTCAAGAAAGGCCAGATATTTTGGAAGGCACGCTTACTGTCAAAGATATCCCAGTTAAAGTATTATTTGATACCTGCGCGTCGAGAAGCTTTATTGCAAAGAATGCGGTGAAGAAATTGAATTTGAAATTGAAAAAGCTTAAAGAACCCATCACTGTCCATAATCCGATGGGGGTTCCCTCGATCTTAGTTGGGTTTGTGGGGCACCTGTTTCTTTTTCTCATTATCGGTTCCCTTGTATCTCGATCGTGATGAATTTTACCGAATTTGATCTTATTTTAGGATTGGATTGGTAAACCAAATACGAAGCAGAAGTTAAATGTACAAAAAGGGTTGTCAAGGTTAAAACGAAGCTTGCCAATATTTTAATTCCCTGTGAAGGTCCGAATTCTGATAGAAAAGACTTCTGGGCAGCATTAGATGTTTCTCCTGCTCAAAAAGAACATGTTCCTGTTGTTCCGGAGAATATTTCGGTCGACATTGCAAATATCCCGGTTGTCAAGAACTATGCGGATGTGTTCGAAGATTTTGTTAGATTACCTCCGCAAAGAGAAATTGATTTTAAAATCGCTTTAGTTCCGAATGCAAGGCTAGTAGTTCATGCTATTCGAAGAATGACCTTGAAAGAGAAAGAAAAGTTAGAAAATCAAACTAGACAGCTAGTATGGAAAGGTCTAATCAGGCCTAGTTTCTCTGATTGGAGAGCAGCAGTGGTATTTGTCCTGAAGTCAGATGGTACTCTCAGATTATGTGTAGATTATCGTGACTTGAATAAGCAGATGCTGAAAACCAAATATCCATTGCCGTGGATTGATGATTTGTTGGATCTATTGAATGGCGCACAAGTGTTTTCCCGAATGGACCAAGCTATGGGTTTCCATCAGCTTCATATTGCCGAAGAGTGTGTTCCTTTGACAGCACTCAGGGGCCCAGACTTATTCTATGAGTGGTTAGTAACGCCGTTCGGCTTATGTAACGCTCCAGCTTATTTCGTCGATCCGATAAACCGAGTATTCTGAGGAGTATTGAATAAATTTTTTCTGGTTTTCACTGATGATATACTGATCTTCTCTAAATCAGAAAGCGAGCATGAAAAACATTTGGAACAAGTGTTAGAAATTCTGACAAAGAATGTTTTGAAAGCAAAGTTTTCCAAATGTATATTCTGGCAAGAAGAAGTCAAATTTCTTGGCCATGTCGGGTCAAAGCAAGGAATTTCAGTGGATCCCAGTAAAATCACTGCTATTCAGGATTGGAAACAGCCTCGTACGCCCACAGAAGTCAGAAGTTTTCTCGGTTTAGCCAGTTATTATCGGAAATTCATTAAGGATTTCGCGAAGACATCTAGTTCCTTAACGAAACTGACTAAGAAACATTCGAGATTCAATTGGACTTCAGAATGTAAGGAAGCTTTCTAGAAGTTGAAATTAAAACTGACGACTACTCCAGTGTTTACAATAATAGATGGCAATGAGGACTTGAAAGTCTGGACTGACGCTTCTAACGAAGGCTTTGGTGCAGTATTAATTTAAAGAGGTCAGGTGATTGCTTATGCTAGCCGTCAGCTGAAACCGCATGATAAAAATTACGTTACTCATAATCTTGATTTGTTAGCCATCGTATTTGCTTTGAAAATCTGGAGGCACTATCTTTTGGGTGAGAAATTCGAACTGTATATAGACCATCAGTTATGTTCACCCAGAAGGACTTGAATTTGAGGCAACAGCGTTGGCTAGAATTTCTTGCAGCGTATGATTTTGAGATTTTTACACTCTAGGGAATGCCAATGTTGTGGCTGATGCGCTGAGTAGAAAGAATGTAATAATCGCCAGTTTTATTATAATGGCTTCATTGATCGATAAAATATCTGCTCTTCAGAAGGATGATCACTTCATTCAAAGAATCAGAGAAAGAATACAGAAAGGCAAGCCCTTGAGTTTTCAGATTGATAACGATGGGATTCTGAGGTTAAAAGGCCGAATATGTGTGCCAAACATTGCAGAACTCCGGAGACAAGTATTGGATGAATGTCACAAAGCCAAGCTTATTATCCATCCAGGAGTGGGCAAGATGTATAATGATATCAAACGCACTTTTTGGTGGAGATCTATGAAACGAGACATCTCCTAATATGTAAGCCAGTGTTCCACCTATCAGCAAGTCAAAAGCGATCAGCAGAAGCTTGCTGGATTGTTGCAACCTTTAGAAATTCCAGGTGGGAAGTGGGAACAAATTTCTATGGATTTCATAGATAGTTTGCCCAGAATCAGGAAAGGAAATGACAGTATTTGGGTGATCGTAGATTGTTTCACGAAGACCGCCCATTTCATGCCTGTCAAATCGAACAGAACTGCTCATAGTCTGGCACAGGTTTATTTCAAGGAAATAGTTAGGCTGCATGGAGTTCCCATGAGCATCGTTAGTGATCGCAACCCGATTTTTGCCAGTAAATTCTGGGAAGCATTCCAAGCAGAATTAGGAATGAAACAAAACTTGAGCACCGCATATCATCCTCAAACAGATGGCCAAACTGAGAGGGTGAATCGTATTCTTGAAGTTCTATTGCGGGCTTGTATAATTGATTTTGGCGGATCATGGGAAGACCATTTGCATTTGGCTGTATTCTCATATAATAACAGCTACCAGGCGAGCTTGAAAATGTCTCCATTCGAAGTATTGTATGGTAGACCGTGCCAATCCCATGCTTGTTGGGTTGAACCTGGTGATAGACTTGTGTTGTGGCCAGATATGATTCACGATGCTGCGGACAAAGTCGATTTCGTTAAAAAACAAGTACTAGCTGCCCAAAGCTGACAGAAAAGCTATGCAGCTAAGAGGAGAAGAGATATATCATTTATTGTTGGCGACTATGTATATTTGAAGGTATCTCCGATGAGAGGAGTCATCCGATTCGGTAAAACGGGGAAATTGGCGCCCAAATTCATTGGTCTGTTTCCTATTCTAGAACAGATTTGGACTCTCGCATACAGGGTTCGACTGCCTGATTGGTTGCCTGGAGTGCATGATGTATTTCACGTATCTCAACTGCGAAAGCATGTGCATGATCTAGATCTCGTTATAGAAGAAGCCGCACAACAGGATTTGGAAATCACTCCAGAATTGGCAGTTAGAAGAGAGCCACTAAAGATAATTGGTAAAGAAACCAAAGAGCTGAGGAACAAGAAGGTTCACTTAGTCAAAGTGCAATGGAGTGGAGATCCGCGAGATTGTACTTGGGAAACTGAGGAGAGCATTAAGAAAGCCTATCCTAAGTGCAGGGTGGATGTCTCTGATTGACTCTGGTGCAAAGTACATTTACCATATTTTGCATTTCCATTCTGTTCTTTACTTTGCTGTCGTTTTCTTTTCATGGATGTGAACTTTTTAATTATATAGTCTGAATGATTTTAAAAGAGTATTTGAATTAATTAGTATATTTTTGAAAGATAAAAACAAATTGATTTTTGTTTGTGTTGTGTGATTGTGAATTTGATTAATTGAATTATTATAATGGTAGTTAATTTAATCAACGAAGGAATGATAAATTTATGCAATTAAATCACACATTGAATTGATTTGAAATAGATAGGAATATATACATGTGCATTATATATGTTTGAACATGTAAATGGATTAGCTGTTGAGTAAAGAATTCATTTGCGTGCCCGACAAATAGGTAAACCTTAATGAGTTAGATGCGCAATTTTATTTATTATATCAACTCCTGTGAATGCCTTTGGATGCGGAGTGATGGTTGTTCTGTGTGTAATAATAAATGTCGCCATAGGATAGTAACAATTAATTTTGAACTACACTACATGGCATATTTCTCGAAGATAGGCATACTTCATCATATACCACATAAGCATTTGGAGCTTGTGGGACGAGGTTGAAGATTTACCGTACGAGCAAGAGGGTTGTATGGCGATGACTATATTTTACAGGTTGAACTGGTGACTGATATGGACCATATAAAATATAACGATAAATTGCCAGATTAATAAAAACCCCACACGGGTCTGGAGATGACAATAAACACATCTCTCTGGTCATTAAGCACAAAAACCATTTATAGGGTGACGAGAATTTATTCTCTGGAGTTATGATCTATACACACTCCCCTGTGGACACCGGAATATATCACTATAAATATGTGCATGCTTATTAGAATTTATTGGGTACCTAATATGGCCCAATAAATTTCCAAACCCCTCCCCGTACAAAGGAGGTTATGGCGAAATTTTTCGAAAATTTAGGGTGTTAGCCAAATTTTTGAAGAATTTGAAAATTCTTAGAAACTGAAAAGTTGAAGAATGTAAGCCAGATTGAAAGTAGTGTTGATCAATTAAACCACTTTCGACTTTGTTCCTTTTCGGGGACGAAATTTTTAAGTGGGGGAGATTGTAACAGCTCGGAAAATCTGAACCAGTTTAAAAATTTTAAATTGGCTATTTTAGTGGATTTTAAAATAAAATATTTTAAATAATAACGACGAAAAGTGTGTTTGAATCGATGTTTGAAAATAAATATAATTAATTTAAATTATAAATAAGGCCTGAAATGGCACGGCAGTTTCAAAATTGAAATTCAAACTTTAACTGACTGTACTAGGTGCAAAATAAAACGGATTTTAGTGAAACCAAAAATATTTAAATATGTTAGTGAATATCTTTCTAACGAATCTGAGGAATCGAAGTTTCATAGCGAGAGTCAAAGGTTATGGCCGAATGAATTTTCAGAAAGGTCGCTATAGAATTTATATAGCCCATGAAAATAGACATTTTGCAAACGACCTCGGAATTCGACAAAACCACTTTTGTTGGATCCGGTATATGAAGTTATTTCTAGGTTTCAAATTTCATAATTTTTGAAGTTAATATGTGAGTGTGGCAAAGAAAAATGTGTTTGGTGAATTTCTGTTAAATTGGATCGACCAGAAAAGGGCCTTTTTTCAAACGGTCTCAGAATTCGACGAAACTAGTTTTGTTAGGACTATATCGTTAGAACATAGCTGGATTTATTTTTCTGGAATTTTTCAAATCAGTTTGTGGCCCTGAAAATTGAAATGTACGTTCAAATCGAATATTGAATGTTTTATATTTTAATTTGAAGAAAAACTGATTGAAACAGTCGAATAGGCCTACGAGACATATCCCATTGTGTTCGGAACAGGGGTATTTAGCTAGAGACGACAGTCGTTGGGTTTGGATTGGAGTTCGTGTGTAGAAGGGGGATTCTCAAATTTTATAAAAATATAAATAAATAAAAAATACTGGCCAATCAAAATCACTTTCTCTTTCTTCTCGGATCTGAGAAAACCCGTATCCTACCTCTCGATAAATGGCGGCCCCTTCTCTTTTCTTCTCTCCTCGTTTTCTCCTCCTCCACTCATCAAAATCACAGGCTCCAGTTGGGTTTTTTGTAGAGAATTCTCTCATCTCTAAATCCATACAAACCTGGTCTTCTCTAGTGGAGTATTTACTGAGATCCATCGCTCCAAAGTCTGGAAATTCATCTCGCCGCCGCCGTTGATAGGGACCACCGAAGTGGACCCCACTTCTGGCATAGGTGCACCTCTCTAGGCACTACAACGTGGTGCTACCCGATCGGCGTATCATGCTATGGATTTGGTTTAAAATCAAGACCTAGTTTTGAAGATTTTTAGAGAGGTACGGCTGATATTATTTAAACTGTTTAATAACACTTTCAAACGCTACGGTTTTTGAATTCACAACAAAAATCAGATCTTTTTCGTTTGTGGTCGAAATCCAGTGGAACAAGAGACATGGACTGATGAGGACGTCTTCTACGTTGTTGAAGAGACCACATATTTTTCTGAGCCTTCTGCAATTTTTGGTGGAGTGGAACCCAATGTGAGATTTCTAATCTGTAAACGAAATGGAAAACAACGATGTATAAATTATATAGTCGATGTATGAGTTATATAATCGTTGTACACCTCATGTATAAACGTTGTATAAGTTGTATGTTCGATGTATAAGTTATTTATGCATTCTAAAAATTATATATGCGTTGAAATAAATTGAAATGATATTGAAGTGAAATTGAAAAATAGTTATATACGTATATATATATACTCCCCTCGTCCACAGACCATGGATGATATATATTGGTTGTGATATTGTTTGGATTATTGGTTGATGTGAAATTTGGTGAATACCATGAATGGTTGATTTGAAATGACTGATTGTGACTGAAATCCCAATAGGATTAGTATATGGGAAAATTCGCTTGCGTGCGAACTAGATATTGAAAATCCCCATTGTAAAAAACCGCAAGGTTTTAAGGTAGAGCGAGGAGCCGTACTAGGGACGGTGCCGGTTTTAACTACGCTGTCGTTATGCTGCCGAAATTTTCAATAATATTCATGTGTAAGAATTATTTTCATATGTTGAAACTATATTCTTGTGTTGAATATAAATTCATGTGTTGAACAGAAATTCATGTGTTGAATGAGTTCATGTGTTGAGTAAATTATTTGAAAGATAAAAGTCACATTTTTATTATATATATAGCCTATATAAAATTTTAGTATTTTAAATAAATTGTTTTAACACCAAAAATAACATTTTTACCTTATGTATAAACTATATAAAATAATCGTGTTTTGAAATAAATTGTTTTATAATAAAAATCACATTTTTATTATATCTATCAACTATAGAAAATATTCATGTATTGAATAAAGGACTAGAACGATAAAAATCATATTTTATCGTATGTGTGAAGTCGAAAACGTTCATGTGTTGAATATATAGATTGAACAATAAAATCCACATTTTTATTGTGAATATGAAGTGTGAAAAATGGTGATGTGTGAAATAAATATTTTTGATGATAAAAATATCATTTTTATCAAATATATAAAGTGGATATAGTTTTGAAATCAAAGAAAGAATTATATTTTTATATATATAAATATAATTAAAATAAATCGAATAACGACGCTGTAGTTCGTGTTTTGAAACCGTGATTCAAACGATTAGTGCGGGAGATCCGACCATCGGATTTTCCCGAAACCGAAAGCGTTGGGTTCGCTTTGGAAATATCTTTCCAACGGCACCAACTTTGTAAAGATCCAACGGTTGGATTGTCTGGAATGGTTAATTCAAATCCGAAGAAAAACAGCACCAGAATCGATTATATATATATATATATATATATAATTAAAATAAATCGAATAACGACGCTGCAGTTTGTATTTTGAAATCGTAACTTCAAACGATTGGTGCGGGAGATCCGACCGTCGGATTTTCCCGAAACTGAAACCGTTGGATTCGATTTGAAAAGATCTTTCTAATGATATAAAATTTGTGAAGATCCGACGGTTAGATTTTCAGATATGTGTCAATCAAATCTGAAGAAAAACAGCGCCACGACCGCGTTATGGCCTAAAGCGTTGTTTTGAATGAATTGGCTACTTTTAAATAAATAAAAATAGTGATAGATCGTGATGAAATATTTTAAACGATATGGAATGGAAATTACCTGAATTTGCTCGGTTTATGTGATATTTGATGGTTGAATGTGTTTGGCGTGAAAGTTACCTTAAAGAACAGAATTAGTGATATCGAATAATTTAACCATTGAAATGAATTGATTTGAAATTCTAAATATACGTGAATTATTTGAAAAGGCCGAGTTAATTCTCATTTCAAATAATGGATCGACGAGTGAAAGTCGAAGATATGAAGACGGTGCAAGACCGCTGATCTTCAAGTCGAATGGAGGGGTGCTACTGATGCTCATGATGGGAGTAGCTACCTTGAAGGGGCTGAAGTAGTAGCCGTCTGGACGGACTTGTTGATTGTACAGATATGCGAGGTATTGAGTGCCTCCTGTTTCGTTCAGACCCAGAACGAACTTGTAAATGGACTGTGTGTCTGACATTGGATTTTGTTATATGTTGATTGATCTCTACTTAATATATATCTGTTTGGCGGTGGAGAATTTATTCTCTTGCTTAATGCCCTTCTCTGAGACGTACGAGCTCTGAGGTTATTTATCGATTGAAATCTATCGCATGGAGTGAGTTGCCTGTATGGCATGCGTAAGTGGCAGATGATCAAGGCTTCTGTTGAAAAGCAAAGTCTTGTGGTTGATGATCAAAGCACGACCTGTGTGGCATAGCTTTGTGTATAACGTGAATTCGCGAGCCTCACACCCCGTTATGGACCAGAAACGGGAGAAGGATCCAGGGAGGACATGCGTTTCTTTCTAGCTAGGGTGGTGTCAGTGACCTACCAGCCCTGACATTTATATTATTTTCACCTGTGTGGTTGTTGCTGTTGTGAGGCGCCTTGGATATATCGGTAACTATGTGAAGTCGAAGGAGTCATTGGGCTCAATTACGCCCCCAAAGGGCAGGGAAACGCAGTGTTCAGGCATTTTAATCCACATCGGTGGACCGGCCCTATGGCTCCTAGGTGCAGTTGCGGCTGTAGCCTGAGACATGGGCTAGATTGTCTCGAATTTTGTAAGGACTATCTTTTTCGTTGGTTCATGATGGAAATCCAATTTCCAAATGCGACACCGTGTTGTTTTGATTGTATATATATATATATATATATGTATGGCGACATGATATATGGTACCCATGTCGTCTATGATTGATAGTTATGATTGAAATTGTTTTTAAAACATATATACACTAGCAATAATATCAAATGATTTGTTTTGCTCGTATCAAGCATATTTTGGCCATTATAAGGTAAAAATCTATCCTCCGGTTTGTGTGGCATTGTGTGATGGGAACTGAGTCTTATAATGGCTTCATTTTTATAAAAAGCATTGCGATGTTTAAAAGATTTATTTGTTTTAAAGCACTGGCAATCCAATGGAGTGAACCCGTTCCACGAAAGTGGCGTGGTACTGTGATTAGCCATATTGTAAGAAGTGTTAAGTAGATTTCTCATACCAGTCCCATGACTGACTCGTAGTTTGTTTCACTTGCAAACTCGGGTGCCCCTTTTTCTACACGGGCAGCCTTGTATTCAGGTTTTAGCAGGCTCTTTCTGGATAGCTGGAGCTGAAGATGGATTATATCATTTCTCTCTTTTTATGTTGTTCAGCTTCTATTGTACATATTATGTTTGTTTTCCGCTGTAGACATTTATGTATAGCTGAACTGTATTTTGTACTAAGTATGATCCTGTATATTGTGTAACACTGATGATTATGTTTATCCAGTGTATTCTATTGTACATTATCTGGTGTATTTATTTATTTCTGTTATGCTATTATCTGTTTATGTGTTATATTCCAAATATTACCCTTGCACCGTCTCATCGGGGTTTGGGGTTGTCACACCCTTAATATGCATAATAAATCTGTTGAAATGTTAATATGTTGAAATGTCAATACGTTGAAATGTAAACCTACTGAAATGTGTAAGTTTGCTGAAATGGTAGCATGTGTTTAAACCTGTTGAAATATGTGGAAACAATCAATGTTGTATACATATATGTTCTAATTACATGTTAATTTGTTAGATTGAGATAATTACATGATTGGATGTTTACACGTCATTATTTTAATTTGGAAGTAATTACATGTTAGGAAGAACATGCGATATGATAATCAAAAATGGACTTAATATGATATTAAATAAGACAAGTAAAAATAGATTACAGTAAAATTTGGAAGAATGAATATGCCTAACTTACCGTAAATAGAAAACTGTAAACGCACTTAGACATAAGGTTAAATTCAATTTGTGGTAGAAGTCTGCTCGGAACCGCCTGGCAAATCCAGCATCCATAAGTTATTAATTTAATGTGAGGGGTCTAATGCATAAATATACATGTAACGGTGCTAAGACACGAGGTTAAGTCAACTTGTGTTAGAAGTCTTCCCGGAACCACCCGGCAAATCCATCATCCACAAGTGGTGGGCTTAATGTGAGAGGTCTGATGCATAAACATATATATATAAATCTATTATCTATAATAGAAAGGTGAATAAACAACACTGATGTGTACCACTTTATTTTATTGTAAACCCAACGTGTCGTCTTAGCATTAATCGTGAATTCTGAATTGCGATAGGAATCGCTTTCAACCAGCTCTTCACAAGTGAAAATTGCCTCTACTTTTTTCATGCTATTTCTTCTTCCACCCCCAAAATTGAAATTCTCTATGACTGAAATAATCCTCCAACATCGATTTTGTGCTCTCTCCACCATTCTTATACTAATTCAACGTTTGTGTGACTACGCCACCAGTCCCTGCTTCAACTGTTGCTTAAATCAAAACCGCATAACTTCCTCTTTTCTGCCCTCTTTATCTACCCATCATCTGCCCTCTTTCTTTCCAATTCGCCCATTCCTCAAACCACTGGTGTAGCTACTCAATTTTATTTATCATTCCTCGGACCTTTCTCATATGTCATAAATTTTATTTTTACCTTCCCAACTGAAGATCCTTATTCCTCCACCATTTGAAAATATCAAAAAAAGGAAAAACATCAGCGCCAGCCTCAAACAGCTGGACGAAGGAGAAGACCACAATTGCTAATTGTTGTCCCGATTTCTCTCATGCATACTCCTTACCCATAGACTTTCTTCTTTCGATAGACATCCTCGAGTTCCTAATTTATGATCTCGATTCAAGTAAGTCATATATTATCCAAGTTCATTTACGTTTTCTGCTAATTCTGGATTTGAGGCAATCACATGTTTGTATTCAAATGTGGAACAACAAGCAATTACATGCCCATTTCTAGTGAAGACTACATCACTAATCGGGACAGGTATTCATTGATGAGTAAGGTGACATGTCATTCTCTCAGGCTGCCAAACCATTTCATTTTTTAAACTTAAATGTCTATTACTTGCAGTTTAATCGATGTACTTTTACATGTTTGTATCACAACATGAAACTAACATAAACTACTCTGCCTATAGTTACTTACATTTCATTCAGTTTGGTGTTTTTACTTTTGAAAATTTGGTATTTCCTGAGGTACGTTGTAATGTGGACCTGTGGTAATCTACTACAAGCTCTTTCAAGGGACAAAAAAGTGTGCAAACTATTCTATCTACTGAAATTCCTCTTCTTCGCGACCATGTTCACTTAGGATTTTCATGTATGAATAGATATTTTTGAAATTTGATGGTTTAATTCTCCACTGAGTTAGTTGTTGTTCGCTAAATGGATTTTAAAATTCATTTCATCTACTATTTTTCTCAATTTGTTCAACCGTAACCACCCATAATTTTTTTTACCTCTTCTACTTTTTTTTGCTTCTCCACTAATCGCCATCTTCTTTAGCCGTAACCCAAATAATAGCACACATCATTTTCACCAGCCATGCTAACCCACTTTTTTACTTGGTTATAAAAAGCGCCGACTCGCAAGTACCATTATCGACTGAAATTAAACTCTATAGTTACAGCGCCTACAACCAAATTTGACTCACATAGGATATCATCGCCAACAGGAACGATTGTAGAGAGTATAGGTATGCTTTAAAGTTTCGATAATTGTGTTTTCCCTGTATTTAGTTTTTTTATAGCATGTTTCCTACATAAAGTTTTATGGTGAACATAAGGTCCCTGAGACAATTTCTAGCAAGGCCGGTTGACAATTTCCATTTGTGATGCATTTGTTGAGGAGACGCTGTAGGAGTCCAATTTTTTTTATGTCATCTGTCAGGGTATGTATGTACCACGTAACTATTCTTTATGAATCCATGCATCTCTTACAAGATATTGTCATACAAAATGCCTTATCATAGTGATTACTGCAAAATAATAGTTTATTAGAAGTTTGGATATAAGGAACTCAAACCTGCACCATTATTATGTTCACAATGGCTGCTTGCAGCATATAATGTAAGACAGTATAGATGTTTCTAAATATGCTTCATTGAAATTTGTTATTTAGGTCTTATACAATTTTAATACCACAGATAAATAATTATTACTTCAGTTAAATCATTTTACATTTCTAAGTGGACTACAGTTAAATCTCTTTTTTTTCTAATTATCTTCACTACTATCCACCCTGCTAACTTTTATTTTCTTGGTAAGAAGTAGTGTACATACTGCATAGATGATTTCAGGTTAGAATTTGTGTTTCATGTTTGCATCTGGTTTAACCACTGACAAGATTTACATAGTGACTAATAGTTCAAAATAATTTCTACCTTCTCTGATAGACGAACCCGCAATAGTGTGCTTATTTTCTTTTTACAATTAATAGAAGGAGAAACCTCAATATATATACTTTCAATTATGTTATCATTCTTTGTATACAAAGCTTGAAAATTGGGATTACGTTGCATACTGCATGATGATTATTGAGTTGTGAAGTAATCGTTTAATTTATATCACTATCTCCCAATTGAAAATATTTTAAGTTCTTAAAAATTTAATGGATATGTTATAAAGCGAAACATTTTCGTAAAACCATGAAGTAAACTACAAAAAAATCAATTTCAAAATTTTTAGCAAAATGCTACACTATTTTTATTTGGGAAAATAAACAAGCTATACTCAATAAAGGCTCCCGCCAGTTGTCTTTTACCATGCCCAACATGCACTTTTATTTAGGTTTTGTTTATGTGCTAGATAAATTTTAGTTTATTGTACATCTACGTTATATTTTTTGATATTTCCCTTTCTATAACAGAAAATGTACAATAAATTTCCATGTGAAATTACAGTTCAGATCGGGATGTGTGGATGCTGGATCAGTAGTTGTTACTGCTGGGGATCGGGATGGTTAATTTGACAAAATTGCTAATTGCTATCATTGTGGACACTTTTTTCGTTTCCATTTTCTATAATAGCAATTCTTCCGCCAAGGCTTTAAATTTGTCATAATTGAAGATATCTTTTAAGCAATCATAATATTCTCTTTAAGTAGATCAATCTCTTTTATCAAGGTTCTGTCGTTCTGATGAACGACATGATATTCATTGTAATAACACATACTTTGCCGACTAATTATGCAAAAATTTATGATGAGCTACAATGCTTATTCAATACATAACAAGAATACCCGGGTTTCTTCCATTGTTTTTTCATCAATCTACAAGTTGTTTTATGTTCAACATTGCATAGGCAAGTTTTATTACTAATCTGCTTATGTTTTTACTGTATAGAATTGTTATGGGTTATTGCCAGCATCTATTTGGATTACGAAGTTAATGAAGGTATGAAATTTAATTTCTAATGTAACAATTTGGCTTTTTGAAAACTAATGTGCACCTATGTCATATAATTATAATTGTCATTTAAGTATATTAATGGAACATGATTTAGAATATATCTCTACGAGTGATTATCAAGTGATTTCTCACTATTTTGGAACTAAGGTAAATTATTCACATTGGAAGATAGTTTGTCAACAATTGTAAACTAGTATTGGAATATATGGTTTAGGTTCCACTTCCTTTTACCACTACTACAAAATATGCATGTTGCTTCGCCTCATTTGCTTCGGTTGTCTTTACAACTGATGCAAATAGTGTCATTTGCATCGATTTTTGTGGAACCAATGCAAAAACACAAAAGCAAATAATAGTATTTGCATCAGTTTTCCTCATAACCGACGCAAATAGCGCTACTTGCATCGGTTCCTTAGGAAGTGATGCAAATGCACCGAAGCAAGTAGTATTATTTACATCGGGTCCTGAGGAACCGATGCAAATGCAGTGAAGCAAATTAATGTCATTTGCATCGGGTTTGCATCGACTCATGAGAAACCGATGCAAATGCATCGCCACGAATAGTGTTGTTTGAATCAGTTGTTTAAAAATCGAAGCAATTGCTGATTATTTTAATTAAAGCAAATACGCATTTCAATAATCATAAATACTCGTTCACATATGTCATTGTTTATAATTTATTATAATTAACGATCATCAATAAAAAATTACTTTAAAATGAATAATTTTTTATTTTATAATTTATCATATTAGCTATTATAATTAGCAATTATTGTTAATATTTATTAATTAAAGTAAATATTTAATAAATAATTTTAATTAAAAGTATTATTTAATAATCAAAAGTTGACATATATATATAAGAATTAATAACTAATAATTACCTTTAAATAGTTAACAATATAAAGTAATATTTTTACAAAATTTGAAATTTTGTTGTAAATCTAAAAAAATTCAATAATAAATTTTTATAAAATCTAATGTGAAATAGAGTTAGAACTTCTGGAAAATTTGAAATCAAGATTTAATAATTTATAATGTGTTATAATTAATGATTATCAATAAATATTTTACAATCATTAAAAATTATGTAGTCAATATTTTTTTATATTTAATAATTTATTATGATTAATTAGTATATTACAGGTAAATTTTTTTGATTACATTAAATAATTAATAACTAATAATTAATAACCAATATTTAATTCTTAAGTTTTGACATTTAATAAAATATTCAAATTTATAAAAATAATGTATGAATAATGATATAGATTCAATATTTGATAAATTAATAAATTGTGTTATTAATAATAAAAATGTACAACTAGCATTACATAAAGAATTATGTTATCTATATAATAAAATTCCTTCATTTTAACTCAGTAGACAAAGGACGAAGGAGATTCAACATGAGAAAAGATATAAAATGGTTCATTCGCTTTTAACTACAATTTCACCGATACTTCTGATATTAAGGCATTTCTCTTTATTTCATAGTTGTGTTTCCAATTTGCTACTTTCTTTAATCCTAATTCATACTAACGAGTTTTCAACATGTCTCATGTGTGAATCGCTGTTTTTGGTTCGCTGCTATGATTTTGTTTACAACATATGCTTGTATAAACTTAACGTACAGATACCACTAGAGAAATGAATACGACGTGTTACATACCCGACCCGATATACATATTAACCGATTATATTGCTTTCGCATTAGTAGCTGCCAGCCTCATGTTCTTTTTTTCTGAAACCCTAAGAGCAAAGAAAATCATGGCGGCTCGTAAAAAAACTCCTCAACTTCTCTCCCTTCTTAATACAACTTCTCTCCCTTCTTAATAATATGCAAAACTTTCCCTCAATGTTCCAAACTCGCAGCAATTTTAAAGAAAACGACGGTCAGAAATCCATTCGAAACTAGGCCGCGATTGGCTTGCAGTGACTCCTAGCGATTTGGAGCAGAGGTGGTTCGTTAATTGAAGAAACACGTCAGAGAAGGGCTTGTGGTGGCTTGTGAGAGCTGAAAAGGGCGCTTCATTGTGACAGAATCGTTTATTAGTTGATTGTATGATTTGGGTGCTCGGGAGTAATCATGGTCGTGATTTATTTCGGGTTATCGTGGGTTGCTGTTTGGGGTCCCATTTGCGTTTATATTCACGGTTATAAGGAGACATAGTGGATTCACGGTTCTGTTTAGAAGAAGCAGGTTTTAGGACTGGTGTGGTTGGAGATGAAGCAGGTTGTGGAGATATAGGCTCGCTTGCAGGTCAGCTACCTTTCTCGAGTTACATTGGTTTTACATTATGCGAGTACACTTTAAATCTACTATGCTTGTTCGGTGTATACATACGAGAATATAACCCACTGATTCTAGAGAAAATCGATATAATATGATTATGTTTTAATGCAAAGTCAGAAAGTATGGGTTTCATTAAATGGAAGTGTTGTGTCCAGAGTGTATGTTAGCACTGAAGAAATGAAAAGTTCTGTTCATTCAACGAAAAGTAGAGTATTAAGTATTGTAATATATGAAGTACGTTGAACAAGTAAGGTTATGAGAAGGACGCGTGTTTTATATTTGTTTGTCAGAAATTAACACTAGTTTAAGATGTACATAGGACACTGTTTTCTTTACGTACAAACCATGATAAAAATGAATGTACGTCAATCAAAATCACTCTTAAATTAAAAACCTGTATTTTGTTACATTCAAGTTTAAATTTAGCAACTTAATGCAAGCTATCAGGTGTGTGAAACGAATGTAGGTTTTTGATCCAAATTGTATTTGTTTAGTTTAACAGTGACGACGTTCAAGACATATGCAACCTTCAGATCAAAGCAAAAATAATCAAACATCTACACGGTGCTTTCTACAGATAGGATCAAGAATAGCGCAAACAAATTTTAATATTAACAAGCAAAAACATACAAATATAACCCACTAATTCCAGAGAAGCAATAAAAAATCACAACAGTTGTAACTTATGAGCATATACGTACAAATATCTTGTTTTTATTGAACAATTGTAACTGTACACAAAGCTTTTATTGAGACAACTTTGTAAAACTGAAGTTCAGATGTGTGAAATGAACTAAATAATTATTGCAAGAACAACAGTGATATAAACAAGGTAGGAAAATCTGAACATAACGCAAGGGTCGCACAATGTAAAACCAATAAATAAAGTAGAAATGGAAATATTCCCTAGATCATTAATCTACTTCGAGTACACTTTAAATCTTCTATGCTTGTTCGGTGTATTTCTCTTCTCATTCATTAAATTGAACTACTTTAATTTTTTTATAGTGTATTTTATTAAATAACACTCATCTATTTTGCTGTACTGCTACGTTTGCAAATATTTTTTGTTTGATGTCGTCTTGTAAATTGAAAACGAGAAATTTGGTCATGTATTAGTTTCCAGATTCATCTTAAAGAACAGTACATGTATGTTGCAAACATTATTATTTTTAAATACAATTTTATTTCTGTCTTAATTCCGTACAATGTTATGAATTTTCTTGTAAATTGACAATTGTCTAATGATCTGTGTACATGTACTATCAATATAAGTTTCTTTTAAGTGTAGGAACAAATTCTGTATTTCTAACAGATTATGATATGTAATAATATTTCACAAGGCATGCAATTGTCATGAACCATTCAATTGCACCGGTGACAAAATCAAAGTTGTAACCTTGCCATTAGAATTTCATTGTTTCAGTTTAATATTTCAAATGATGCATCATAACGTTATTGATACAAATTCATATATCTGTAATGTAACCTTTAATTTGTACGTGCAGGTATCATTTTCAGTGACCATGAAAGAGCAAATAGTACATTTGGATCTTATTTGTTGTTGCCTAAGCCTTTGGTTTTGATTACATATTAGAACAATTCAAGTGTTATGTTTATTTCATATCTGAACAATTCTAGAATTATGGTGGTTCAGTTTCAGCTTTTTTGTATCATATCTAAGGTACTAATGTAGTATTTGATACTGATGTAGTACTTGGATCAATTGTAATGAAATATTGCTGCATTTTCCTTCTATTTGTTAGTGGTATTTATTTATCATTTTTGTATGAAATTTGGTTTCTATTTATCCATTATAATATAATTTTATTTAATCCTTGTTGTACAATATTTGTTAACTTTAATTTGATTACATTTCAGGTTTTAGAACCTGAAATTGCAAAAAAAAAAAACTTTAGGTGGATTTGCATCGGTTGTCATGTCACTAATAAGCGGTGCAATTTTTTTTTTTTTTTTTTGCACCGGTTTTTATCGGCAACCGATGAAATATAGTAATTGGTTTTGAGCCAAAAACCTTACTTTTGCGTCAGTTATTATAAAAACCGATGCAAACGTATATTTGTTGCATCGGTTCTTAAACCAATGCAATTGTTTTTAACTTGTTGCATCGGCTGCATATGCATCGGTTGCTGAACCGATGCAACAGGTGGGTAAACAACTGATGCAACTGACATATTTTGTAGTAGTGTACATTGATCTGTTTATTGGATCCTGTTTTTGTCAGGTTGACTTTTATGTCTAGATACTCTTACAAAACAAATTGCATATTTTCTTTTCTATTGATTACTTGCATATCTACCATTTGGAATATAAATACATTATAATATTAGATATATCATATATCTATGACATGTTTTTAGCTTAAACCTTTTTCTCTTTTGTTCATGCCTTATGTTTTCTTTTAGTTTGATACCTGGTTCCCATGCACTGTTTAACGTGACTTCTAAAAACCTTCTATATATGTGCAAATATATTGGTGTTACATGACAATAAACTACTGGATACAAAACTCATTTGGTTGGATGGGATTCCTTTATGTGAGCCTTAAATTAATTTAAGAATGTTTAATGTTACTCTCTTCTTGAATCTCATTTTTGGCTTGTGGTCCATTTTTCCAACCTAATCTTAATAAATTATGCTAATGATATTTTTTTTGTTACACAATCAATGGAATGTTGTATGCTTACTTTTTTACTTTTGGTTACGAAGTGGTAGGTAGTGCATCGGTTTATCCTCTTTCCATATTTAGTAGCGCATAATGATAGCTGACATACTTTTCTATAAGCATGAGGTGGGGGGAATCTGGAATCGTATACCTTATCGATTGATTAATATAAAATAATCATTGATTTGTTTAGTCTTAAATTTAATGATTCTTAATTGAAAAAGCAAGAGTATTTGCTATATTTAATTGAATTTCAAGGTTATATTTCATTAATAGAGATCTGAACTATGATAACTGCACTTTTATCAACTGATTTTGTTATTTTTTCTCGTGCAAACATGAAAGAGTGAAATCTTACTATAAAAATAGTTTCCATCATTTATATTTCGTGTTTAGTGTTTAGTCATCACTGGCATATCAACATACACAGACTATAACTTATCTATATAGAGGGAGCTGATTTTATGAAGCCTGATTTATGTCGGTTTCCAGATTCTCATCTCTGGCTATATCAACATCCAACAACAATGTGCAATGGTACGGTCTTAATTATTCTATTTTAAGTATCTTGCCTATACAGTATGCATAAATATGTTTATACACCTGTAAATTTTAGTGCTTAACGAAATAATGGGAAAGCAACGGTCACATGCCTATAATAACACTGCAACGATTACATTCCCATTATAACATAGCAATGGTCACACGTCTTTTATAACAATGCAACGGTCGCATGCCTATTATAACATAGCAACGTCACATGCCTATTATAACAATACAATGGTCACATTCCCATTATTCAAGCCTATTTGTATTTATTTCTTGTATTATAAATGGAGGTCTTATATATACAGTTTGTATCATGTTACAATTGCAATGAATCTATAATAAAACTTCTCTTAGATCTTGTTTCTTCTATTTTTTTTTCTAACATGGTATCACAACGCCAAATTGCCGAAAGGCATTAAAAAAATTGTAGCGACCCAAATTTCTGGCACCTTTTGAGTTGACCAAACCACACCAGTCCAACCCAAAGTGCACTGAAAATGGATTACTAGAAGAAAGAAGTTAGAGGATGAGGTAAGAAAGAAAGAAATATAAGAATAGAAGAAGTAGAAGAACCAACACACCACAGAGTCTCACACCGCAGCGGGACAAAATATAATACAGAAATAACTTTATTGAGAGCTTTAAATAAAACTTACAATATCAGAGTACATCAACATCACTGGGCAGTTATAATAATCTGCCCTATACACAACATGCATCGGAATAGTAACTATATAATATCATATGCCTGAACACCTCCAGCTCGCCTCTGGACTTCGCCGCATCTGATAACCTAAACCTGTACACCCTGGGGCTAATCTGAGCATTTACAAAACATCGGGTCAGTCTGGTGAACCAGAGTGAGATAAACACACTAAGTTTAAGGGGATCACACAACCTGATTTTAAAGTTAAAATCTTTCAAAGAAAAGAATAATCATAAGACCAAATCCACACGTAAATATGGACGGTTTTTACCTTACGATAACCCAAAACATTTTTAAACCAATATCTTGTCTGATATTATAATAATGTCTAAATACAAGTAAATATAAATCTAGCGGAACGCTTGCATCTCACGCTCCACATATATAGTATACAATCAAAACCGCGGGCACTTATTGGAGATTGAATTCCGATTATGACAAGGTATGGGACCACCTGCCGATAGTGTATCTCTAGAGGCGAATACACTGGGTTCAACAAGAATGTCTTTTAACCCGGCCCTTACATGACCGACCACTCATTTCGCTTGAGTGTATCAAATGTATATCACCAACGGTGGTAGCTAGCCACCGTTCCCGAAAAGGGACAGCATCGAAATAGATTAAAGAAGCAAATAGATTTTCTCTAGATATACACCCTAATGGGAGCGACCCACATAGCTATGCTGTCTGCCCGATTTGTGTCATTTCCCGGTTGATGAGGCTTGAGGTTTAGATTAATTTCTGGAACACATAGTCATCATTCACTTTGAATGTGACATCATCAGATCCGTCAAGTCACTAATTGACATCCACAAATATACTCTGGGTTTAAAAGAACAACCATTCTTTGCCACCACTCAATATATTTGTAAAAATCAACGTATGTGGATTCGGGAAATATTCTGTCAGACATTCGTCGATACAAGTCATCCAGGAACAGGATGAACCGAAGGACTCTCTTACTGCATCCAATATAGGAATCACCCCATGGATCAGTAGCGAGAAGTCCTTGCAACCCGAAGATTCACGATAGAACCACAGTACATCTCTGGCTCTAGACCAGAGATTATTAGCAGTTCTTCCGTTTATAAAAATCTACGGTCTTCAATGCTCCATCTTGATCACTTCTGATCTCTTCACATATTATCTTGTCGGAATGGTTTTCGAATATAACTTTGATCCCGGTCTTTCCGTACCAACAATCGTATTAGAGAGATTTGATAGTCGGTGATTTAACTATCAAAATATACAGTGTTTCAATCATCACAATCCAATGAGTTCACTGGTTCAGTATTCGATCTCACTTGGCCTTTAAATTTAAAACAAATGTAAATTCAACTCTTAAATCTTTCAGTATTTTAAATATCGTTTTCTCACTTTCTTATATAACATAAGATTTTTCTTTAACAAATTGTAACGACCCAGGGTTTTCGGCCCCGAAAATCGACATAAATACATTACCGTATCTCATGCCGATCCTCCAAAACACCGAGAACACTGGAACGTTTATGGAAAGAAGTTAGAGGGTGAGATAAGAGAGAAAGAAATATTAGAATAGAAGGAGAAGAAGAAGAATCATCACAGCACAGAGTCTCAGATCGCAGTGGAACAAAATATAATATATAAATAAATCTTTAATGAGAGCTTTAAATAAAACTTACAATCATCAAAGTGCATTAACACATCTGGACAGTTATAATAATCTTCCCTTATATACAACACAGCAGAATAACACTAAATGTGTCTAGACCTCTCTAGCACGCCTTTCGTAGTGTCCAATAGCTTGAACCTGCAAATCCGAGCTAACCCGAGCATTACAAATATCGTGTCAGTCTGGTGAACCAGAGTGAGATAAACACACTAAGTTTGAGGGAAGTTAACCAAGTTGATTTTAAAGTCAAAATCTTTTGAAAGAAAGGATAATCGTAAGACCAAATCCACACATAAATACGGACGGTTTTTACCTTACGATAACCCAAAACATTTCGAAATCATATATATCTTCTGATATTATAATAGTGTCTAAGTACAAATAAATATCTTCATATATACCTCACGCTCCACATATATAGTATAAAATCAAAACCGTAGGCGCTTATTGGAGATTGGATTCCGACTATGACAAGGTATGGAACCACCTGCTGATAGTGTATCTCTAGAGGTGAATACACTGGGTTCAACAAGAACGACTTGCAACCCGACCCACACATGACCGACCACTCATTTCGCTTGAGTGTATCGAATGTATATCACCAACGGTTGGGATCAGCAACCGTTTCCCGAAAAGGGACATCATCGATAGATTAAAGAAGCAAATGGAATTTCTCTAGATAGGTGATTATATACCCTAATGGGAGCAACCCACATAGCCATGTTGTCTGCCCGATTTCTGTCATTTCGCAGTTGATGAGGCTTGAGGTCTGAATTACCTTCTTCTGATAGCATACCGCCATTCACTTTGAATGCCACATCGTCAGATCCGCCGAATATCAATAATTGACATTCCACAAAAATACCCCGGTCGAGAGCGACCCAACTGTGATACGTTTGAAGAAATCAACGTACGTGACTCCTTTGGAAATACTCTGTCTGACATTCGTCCATACAAGTCATCCAGGCATAGGATGAACCGAAGGCACCCTCCTACTGCATTCCAGGAATCACCCTATAGATCAGTAGCGAGAAGTCCTTGCAAATCCGTAGATTCCAATCACGACAGATTCACAATTGAAATATCTCTTGCCGCTAAACCAGAGAAATTCAATCAGTAGTTCTTCCGCTCATGAATATCGACAGTCTTCAATTTCTCTCTCTTCAATAATCCCCTATCATGTATTCGCTAGTCGGAATGGTTTTCGAATATAAATTCGATCCCGGTCTTTCCGTACCAACGATCGTATAGGTCAGGTTTGATAGTCGGTGATTTAACTATCAAATAATTAATCATGTGAAGGAAATGAGTCTACCGGTTTAGTATTCAGCAGTACTTGCCCTTTTTAATTAAAACGATTGACGATAGTAAATCTTAAACTTTTTAACATTTCAATATTACAAATATCATTTCATTTCTAATGTAAGGTCATTTCAAACTATTTCATATCCATACATAGGAAAATATTCAATGATCATATTCAATTTCCCCTTCTACTACCATTTTAAAACATTTATTATCTTATTACTCATTATCAATATATTGGAAAACTAACTCAACTTATCCTTTGTAAATTGATGTTAGGAAATCTCTTTTGATTTCATTACCTGAATATATTAATACACACTTACTTTGGTAGAACGAATTCAATTCCAAAATTAACTTTCCAATTTCCTTTCCCCTCGAAAGTACCATTTTAATTTCCCACAATCTCCAATTATTTCTTTTACAATGGGAATCTCATTATATATATGTATATATATAATTTCAAATCTTTCCACTTCCGTTTCTTGGGAAATCTCCTTATATATCCTCGACTAGATTTCGTTTCAACTTTGATTCCTTTCAAATGAAGTTCAATCACAAGGTAACCTCCTAAATTATTGTTAAATTAATAATCTAGCTTAATCACTTACTACAGTAGTAGTAGTTAATTTCTCAATTAACTAAAATAAATAGTAAAAACCCTTTCTAAATCTTATTAAAATTAAAACATATATTCTTTAAACCATTTCATTAGATTAATCCCAAATATAAGTTAGTAATGATCCTAGTTATAACAGTTGACTTAGTCAACTCAATACACGACGAATTCGTTACACAATTCTAATTAGTTCTCACTTTAAATATAATTAATTTTAAATAACTTCATTTAATTATTTTATTAATTAAAAATTATTCAACTCTTAACCGTTAGGTTAAGTTTTGCTTACTTGTCTATAAATCTTCTTAACGTAAGATTTTACTTTATAAAATCAGTTTATAACAAATTTCCTTAAAACATATTAATCTCCTTTTCACCACTTTTGTTTCAAACTAATAGATTAAAAGAATCTACTTTTAATTATAAAATGAATTATATAACTTCATTTCGTCGATTTACCTGACGGTAACTCGATATTTATAAAACAGTTAATACATAGGCCATGTACTGCCAATTACGCAACCAATAGTACCCATTGGTTTAAACCAAACAAGTAGTGAATTTCAGGTCAATATTCAATAACCAAATCAACCATCTAATCAAAACAATTCAGTTCAAATAAATAATGGTCTCATAACAGTCTATAACGACAATTCAATATCAACCACAACAATCAATCAAAACAATTCATTCATTAAAACATGTTTATTTTATAAACGTGACCAATAAGGTAACTTACCTCAATTGGAACCATTCGTTAAAATAACGATTTGGGTTTTACTGAAATTAAACGATGTTTAATTTCGTCAGTTCAAACAATATATGAATATATATAAACAACAAGTCCATCATTAGCGACTATAGCACACTGAAATAAAAACCCAACTTATATAAAATATAAGTGGGGAAAACTGAGTGAGTTTAACTCACCTTTGTTTGATTCTGTCGTTAAATTAGCTCGTTTCTTTTAAATTAAACGGCATTTAATTTAACTGAAAAATTCAGCTATTGTCTGCCCTGCCCAGTATGTTCCATCACGTAGTACTTGTCTTCACAATTCCGGTGCTTTTTGTTTCATCTAATTCAGATTACGTGACCCTTCGAAATTAATATTTAAAGTTTATAAAGGCATTTAAATTATAAAACTTTAAATAAAATCTCAGTTTTGGCCTTACCCTTTTCTTTCTGTTCAACCCATTAAGAAATGGACTAGTCTGTTTCATTTCATCCACATAAAGTAAACATCGGATCCCCTCTTCCTTAAAAATGCATCCGCCACCTCACAAAAAAACAGAAAAGCAAAACCCTCCTTCCATCGACCGAAACTAGATCCCTTCCATTTTGAAGCAAATCCTTCTCCGTCCCTTCATCGAAGATCGTATGCCTCCCATACGCCTTCTAGTTACTGTCGCTCTGCCAAACCCCTTACGGCCACCTATCGTGTAAACCTACTTCGTCTGTTAACCCCAGTTTTTCTGGAAATTCAAGAGTTCCATGACCATACCACAACGTCTTCAGAAGAAATCCAGATTGAAGCTTCGATGTGAAGGTTGGTCAAATCCTTGTCTTCGGTTCCGAACAATACCTTCCGAAATCCATCAAAATATTCGAAGATGCAGAGGGTGAATCAGATAAGTATTTAATTCGGTTTTTGTTTGCAGTAAAAATTTGTTTTGATTTTTTCATGTGGTTCGAATATAAAAAATTTCTGCTTGTTCTGGCCACCGAAATGTTGTGCGTGGACTTATATTTATACTTGGGGTTTTGATCTTGATAAGAACAATGTCCATCTGATTTCGAATCATAGGTTTTAGACTTTGTTATGCCTAGATTCTTAGGCGTTTACTCTTTAGTTGTATTATCAACTGTTTGTGATGGAAACGTTGATGGCTCTGTGGTACTTAGCAGAAAATATGAAGATTTTTATTGGATTGAGTATTAAGTTTCCAATGCTTTGGTCTATTCAAAAAAAAAACAGTGATCGAACATTGTGAGTATGTATACTAGATGAGGTTATGGCCTATGACTTGTCTATTTCATCAGATATTTGAAACTGAACTATTCAGATCTTCAAATGTAATGTGTAGATTTTGATATATAAATATATATTAGTTGTTTGATTTGGTCGTCAAGATTTGATGTATATAAACATATACATGTATTTCAGCTATTGAATCTATATGCATACAGTTTTATATATTTTACTTCTTCTTTAAGTTCTTTTAGTCAAGGTTTTAAAAAAAATCCCATTTTTTACTAAACATATTATTCAAGATAATCAGCTTTATTGATGACAGCCAATGTACTATTATCAGCTTATCTAGAGGAACTAGTCATTTGTATTCTATTTCCGAAGCCATAGATGTATCAAATTCAACCAAAATCATGGAGTCACAAAGCTCAAATTCAGCATTAGTCACATTATTGTCACAAGTAACAGTTGGAAAGATCCTATAACTGACGCAGCTGCTGTTGCTACTGTTGAAGATTTGGTGAAGATTTCATATCGAGCTTCAAGTCTGCTGTGATGGGTACTTGTAGTAGGTGGTGTATAGGATTGGTTTAGGTTACATAAAATTGTTTATACTATTTCTGGATTTGAAATATGTATTTAATAGATGGTAAGACAGCTTTTATAGATTTGATGTAGAAATGTACAAATTTTAAATGCTTCTACAACTGTCCATTTTACTGTTCCTATAGCTGCTTTTATTAGGGAGGAATTTCGACCTACTGTTTCCCACTAAACCTGCTTGTTGTACTTGAATTAAACATGAATTGTTTTGTCCATTTGACTTTTCTCTACTATGAATATTTGTTGTTTTCTTTGTATGTCACTTCTAGCTAATATGTAATGGGTTTTCATGTTTTAGTTTGCCTCTGAAATTTGGGTTATGGTCCCTATATTTTTGGATGCTCATTTACCTGTGATAGTTGCTATTATTTGCTTTTTGTTGAAATTGTGATTTTATGGAAATAACTATTGCGAAAATTTTAATAGTATATATATACTTAGCTTGTTTATTCTGACTATTTTTAAACTTATAAAATATCTATATAATATAACTAAAATTCAAACAGTTGAATTAAATAAAAATAACCTGATAAACTCGAGTATTGTAATAACCCGGAAAATCTGGGCCAGTTTAAAATTTTTATTTTGGCAATTTTAGCGAGTTTTGAACATTTAAAATGAATTATTTTAAATATAATCAACGAGAAATTTATTTTGAAGAGAATTCGACGTATATATTATATACGTCGTCGTTAGAATATAAATATTTATATATAATTATAAATAGAATTGAAAATGGCGCGGTAGTTCGATAATTCGATTTCAAACTTTAATTGAATATACCGGGTGCAAAACAATCCGGATTTTAGTGAAACCAAAAACATCAGGATCTAATTGATGATATCTTTCCAACGAATCTGACCAATCGAAATTTGATAGCGGGAATCAAAAGATATGTCCAGTTGAAAATTCTGAATAGTCGCTATGGAATTCAGGCCCTTAAAAATGGACATTTTGCAAATGACCTCGGATTTCGACGAAACCACTTTTGTTGGATCCGTGATGTCAAGTTATTGCTAGGTTTCAAATTTCATAATTTTTCGAATCAATATGTGAGCGTGGCAAAGGAAAACGCGGTTGACCAGTTTCTGTTGATTTTAATCGACTAGGAATTGGCCATTTTTCAAACGGTCTCAGAATTCGACGAAACTAGTTTTGTTAGGACCGTATCGTCAATACGAAGCTAGAAAATATTTTTCTGGAATTTTTCTAGTTAGTATGTGACCCCGGTAATTTGAAATGTGCGTTTAAAATTCAAATATAGTGATTTAAATGAAAATTCAAAAGGAAACTGATTGTAACGTTCGAACCAGCTTACGAAACATATCCCATTGTGTTCGGAATGGGGGTAATTGGCTAGGGACGACAGTCATTGGGTTTGGATTGGAGTTCGTGGCGATAACCAAGTATTTTTATAAGTAAATTAATTAAATAATATAAAAAAATTAATATAAAACCCCCCTTAGCCAATCGGATTTCCTTTTCCAAAACCCTAATTTCCAAAGGTCCGCCGCCATCTATATCTGAACGGCCAAAATCGTTCAAGAATTCAAGCTCAAATAATTTCAAATCCATCAACAATTATTCAAATCACAATAAACGAAATTATAGTGCTATGAGAGATCTTTAAATCCATGCTAATATCAGAAATTATCGTTGTGTGAAATGGAAGGAATCGAGGCTCAAAGGCCGCCGGTTCGTGGTCACTTCCAGCGACGATGGGACCCGCGAGTTCGTCGAGACTGGGTGGAATGGGTGCATGACGCGAAGGGCTATGGGGAGGCGGTTGGCGATCGGCGGACGGAGTGACGATGGAGGAGCGGAGGGTGGATGTTCATGTCGATGAATTGGGTTCAGTAAATCGCGTGTTACAGGTGTAACGGAGAAGATGAAGTCAAGGGTCAAAAGCCCTGATTACTTTGAAATGTAATTAATTTATTATATTTTAATTTTCTCGAAATGTAATTAATGTAAAAACAATCATATCACTTTCATACGAGGTCGAAAAGACGAGCGGTCAGTTGCGATGAACTCGTGTCGGCGAACTCTACAATTCAGAACTGACCAGAGCTGAAATGGAGCAAATCAGAATTTCAGACAAATTCAAATTATTCAGAAATTCAGATAAAACAAACGGAATGGAAACCCAAAGTGAGAATTCTCTCACTTTAAATTTTCTGTTCAGTTATTTATTTCATAACTGCATATATGAACTGTTCCCCGTCGTCCACAGACCATGGACGACTTGTTTGTTTGATTGTGTTCTGTGTGAAAATTGATCGTGATGTGAAATGAATATATATATATATGAAGAGTGAAATTTATATATATAGCAAAGTGAAATAATATATATATGAAGAGTGAAATTTATATATATAGCAAAGTGAAATAACACATATATGAAGAGTGAAATTTATATATATAGCAGAGTGAAATATGTATATACGAAAAGTGAAAATATTATATATAGTGAAAAGTGAAAATATTATATATAGTGAAAAGTGAAAATATTATATATAGTGAAAGTGAAAATATCGTATATAAGAAAAGTGAAAATATCGTATATAGTGAAAAGTGAATATATATATATATATATGAATTAAAAACGATGTATATGAAATATTCGAATTGAATTGAATAGAAAACGAATTCGAATTGAATTGAATAGAAAACCAATTTGAATTGAATTGAATTGAAAACGAATTCGAATTGAAACTGAATAGAAAATGAATTCGAATTGAACTGAATAGAAAATGAATTCGAATTGAACTGAATAGAAAATGAATTCGAATTGAACTGAATAGAAAATGAATTCGAATTGAACTGAATAGAAAATGAATTCGAATTGAACTGAATAGAAAATGAATTCGAATTGAACTGAATAGAAAATGAATTCGAATTGAATTAAATAAGAAATGAATTCGAATTGAATTGAATAGAAAATCAATTTGAATTGAATTGAATTGAAAACGAATTCAAATTGAATTGAAACCGAATTGAAATGAATTCAAATTGAATTGAAATTTGAATTGAATAGAAATGAATTTTAAAATGAATTTATAAGGAAGAATTCAATTTTGATTTGAATTGAAATGGAAGTTGAAATTGTTTTTGAAACGAATTTGAAACTATTTATAAACTTCGTTTTAAATAGAAATCGACGAAATATATATTATATATATATATAATATAATGGCCTGAATAGAACGCGCCGCGCCGCGGCAGTTCGTGAATTTCGACCATTTACTTCGAACGGACATTACGGGAGATCCGACCGTCGGATTCTCCTAAAACCGGAACCGTTGGGTTCGTATCGAAAAGTGCTTTCTAACGAATGTTAGAAATTTGAAATCTAACGGTTGGATTTGGAATTACGTCCAAATCAAATTCGAAAAAGGTCGCTATAAGTGCAGTTCGATGGCCGTTGATGGAAATCGACTGTACGGGCCTTGATAAAATTATTAAAAATAGTAATAATTTGTGTAAAATCATAAGAAATGATTTGTGAAGAATTGGGATGAAAAACTCCATATTTGAAAAGATAAAAATAGATTTTTATCGAAATGAACTAGTTATTAACTAGAAAAATAATCCAATAGCTATAAATAAATAAATTGGATTAAATTTGAATTGAAATTATCTTTGGATATTTTCGATATTGGATTCCGTAATTATACAGATATCGTGATGGGAATTTGGAAGATATCGATATCGTTATTCCTGATATGATATCTGTTGGTTACAGGATTTGATGTTGAATATAAGTCAATACTATCTCTATTCAAAACCTTTTATTTAATGTCAAATTTGATTGATTGATTGTATGGATTGTGCTCGACCAGTTTATGAGCAGAGTATGCTTTTACATTTAGCATTGGGTTGGGTTGAAAATATCTATGTGCTAACTCCTTGTGAAACACTTCACGATTTGACGATAAGGTGTTTAGCGATGTTGTGTCCATTTCAAATTTAATGAATGATTGTGAAATGATATTTTTCTTAAGTGAAAAGAAATGTATTCCCGATTTTGGACAGGGAATGTTTTATAAAAATGTTTTATAAAACAGAAAGGATTTCGAGGCCCAAAACCCGATGATTTCTAAAGTGATTTAGAAAATGTATTATATGTTACATTGTGGTTCATCGCATATTCGATTAGTTGCTATTGATGATGTATCTGTTTGGTGGCGGAGAATTTATTCTCTTGCTTAACACCCTTCTTTGAGACGTACGAGCTCAAAGGTTATGTGATTAATAGTGACTGATCATATGCGTGAATTACTGATGTGAAGTACTATATTTTGAAAGTACTTGTGATTATTATGTTGTGAAATGATTTTCCCTACTTCGGGATATGAAATGATTTAGTATGTGGCTAAAGATGCGGGTAACCCTGAGACTAAAAGTATGGGTGAGAGGGCGGTGTATGCTCTCCATGTGTGGGAGGTGCATCGTCGGTGTAGCCTACTCCTATGTGGGGTAGGTGCACATATATATATCGAGTTGCGAGGTGCATACCCTTTGCCTTGTCGATGGGGAGCACGATATTTGGTTGCATACTTGTTTGTATGCATTGTTATGTTTTGGAATTCACATTTCAAAATGATTTGATTTGAGATCCCGAAGTGAAATCTACTTTGATATAGAAAGTTAGATATGTATTTCAAATGATTTGAAATAAGAAATCGGGAATAAAATCCAAAGGAATAATTTCTGTAAATTAAATTGGATTTAGAAAATCTAAGTGTAGTGATTAATCTAAGTGGGTAGATTGGGATATTGTATGTTGATTGATGCATAGTAGATCTATATATCGATATTGATTATTGTGTATACACTGGTATTCATGGGGGTAAACCCGTTCCGCGTTAGCAGCGTGGTCCCGTGATATGCCATTTTAGTAAATAAGTTAATTATAACTGTTAGAGTTTCTCACACCAGTCCCATGACTGACCTGTAGTTTGCTTTTCCCTTGCAAACTCGGGTGCCCCTATTTTCCATACGGGCAGCCGAGTAGTTTTATTTTGCAGATGTATTGAGCAGGATTCTGGATTGAAGCTTTAAGCTGTGTCCAGGCATTTACAGTCTTCCGCTGTGTAGTTTATATTTCTGCTGTACACTGTTTTACATTTATGTAAATTTATCTTCCGCTGTGTATTATTTCGATATACTCTGATATTCTGTACTCTGATGTAACATTATTATGATGTTTATTGAAGTCTTCTGTTATTTGTTCTGATGTGTTGTATACCCAGAGTTAGCGTATACGGGATTCGTACGGTCTTGGTCGATTTAGCGATCGATTGGGTCCGGGCGAAATCCGTGTCGTTACACGTGGTATCAGAGCTTTGGTTAACTCAAATCTTTGGGGTACAACTCGTTAGAACTGAACAAAAGACTCATCAGAGGTAGGATTTGTAATATCCTATAGAAGAATCCTCATTAGAGATAGAATCAGTAGCATTCTAGAATGAGTGACTCGTTAGAGATAGGGTTAGAAATGCCCTAGAATGAGTCGAGAGTTATTTGTTTATAAATAACGTATTTGTGATTATATATATAATCTGGTTTTAGAAAATATGATTTTAAATATATAAAATTATATATTTGAAAATATAATCAATTAATTGATTGATGTTTGTGTTGTTGGTTTACTTGTTTGATAATTTTTAACCATTTAGCCAATTGAACTAAATAGTAAACTGTATTGAAAATTGGTTGCATTTGCTTGCATATACATATACTTGCATTGATCAGGTCATAGCAAGGAGGCTAGAGCCAGAGAATAAAATTTGTTTGCCCGACAAATAGGTACATGTTTACTACATAATTTACTGTTTTGTTTGGGTGATGATGATTTTATGAGCCTATTGGCTAGCCGCTTGGCTTTTTCTTTTTCTTTTTGAGATCTGAAGGACCGGGGAAGCTATTTGAAATTCCCCGATGCTCCCGGTGCAGGGGAGGTTATGGCGAAATTTTTCAAAAATTTAGGGTGTTAGCCAAATTTTTGAAATTTTTGAAAATTCTCAGAAACTAAAAAGTTGGAGAATAAAAGCCAGATCGAACGTAGAGTTGATTAATCAAACCACTTTCGACTTTGTTCCTTTTCGGGGACGAAAAGTTTTAAGTGGGGGAGATTGTAATAACCCGGAAAATCTGGGCCAGTTTAAAATTTTTATTTTGGCAATTTTAGCGAGTTTTGAACATTTAAAATGAATTATTTTAAATATAATCAACGAGAAATTTATTTTGAAGAGAATTCGACGTATATATTATATACGTCGTCGTTAGAATATAAATATTTATATATAATTATAAATAGAATTGAAAATGGCGCGGTAGTTCGATAATTCGATTTCAAACTTCAATTGAATATACCGGGTGCAAAACAATCCGGATTTTAGTGAAACCAAAAACATCAGGATCTAATTGATGATATCTTTCCAACGAATCTGACCAATCGAAATTTGATAGCGGGAATCAAAAGATATGTCCAGTTGAAAATTCTGAATAGTCGCTATGGAATTCAGGCCCTTAAAAATGGACATTTTGCAAATGACCTCGGATTTCGACGAAACCACTTTTGTTGGATCCGTGATGTCAAGTTATTGCTAGGTTTCAAATTTCATAATTTTTCGAATCAATATGTGAGCGTGGTAAAGGAAAACGCGGTTGACCAGTTTCAGTTGATTTTAATCGACTGGGAATTGGCCATTTTTCAAATGGTCTCAGAATTCGACGAAACTAGTTTTGTTAGGACCGTATCGTCAATACGAAGCTAGAAAATATTTTTCTGGAATTTTTCTAGTTAGTATGTGACCCCGGTAATTTGAAATGTGCGTTTAAAATTCAAATATAGTGATTTAAATGAAAATTCAAAAGGAAACTGATTGTAACGTTCGAACCAGCTTACGAAACATATCCCATTGTGTTCGGAATGGGGGTAATTGGCTAGGGGCGACAGTCATTGGGTTTGGATTGGAGTTCGTGGCGATAACCAAGTATTTTTATAAGTAAATTAATTAAATAATATAAAAAAATTAATATAAAACCCCCCTTAGCCAATCGGATTTCCTTTTCCAAAACCCTAATTTCCAAAGGTCCGCCGCCATCTATATCTGAACGGCCAAAATCGTTCAAGAATTCAAGCTCAAATAATTCCAAATCCATCAACAATTATTCAAATCACAATAAATGAAATTATAGTGCTATGAGAGATCTTTAAATCCATGCTAATATCAGAAATTATCGTTGTGTGAAATGGAAGGAATCGAGGCTCAAAGGCCGCCGGTTCGTGGTCACTTCCAGCGACGATGGGACCCGCGAGTTCGTCGAGACTGGGTGGAATGGGTGCATGACGCGAAGGGCTACGGGGAGGCGGTTGGCGATCGACGGACGGAGTGACGATGGAGGAGCGGAGGGTGGATGTTCATGTCGATGAATTGGGTTCAGTAAATCGCGTGTTACAGGTGTAACGGAGAAGATGAAGTCAAGGGTCAAAAGCCCTGATTACTTTGAAATGTAATTAATTTATTATATTTTAATTTTCTCGAAATGTAATTAATGTAAAAACAATCATATCACTTTCATACGAGGTCGAAAAGACGAGGGTCAGTTGCGATGAACTCGTGTCGGCGAACTCTACAATTCAGAACTGACCAGAGCTGAAATGGAGCAAATCAGAATTTCAGACAAATTCAAATTATTCAGAAATTCAGATAAAACAAACGGAATGGAAACCCAAAGTGAGAATTCTCTCACTTTAAATTTTCTGTTCAGTTATTTATTTCATAACTGCATATATGAACTGTTCCCCGTCGTCCACAGACCATGGATGACTTGTTTGTTTGATTGTGTTCTGTGTGAAAATTGATCATGATGTGAAATGAATATATATATATATATGAAGAGTGAAATTTATATATATAGCAAAGTGAAATAATATATATATGAAGAGTGAAATTTATATATATAGCAAAGTGAAATAACACATATATGAAGAGTGAAATTTATATATATAGCAGAGTGAAATATGTATATATAAAAAGTGAAAATATTATATATAGTGAAAAGTGAAAATATTATATATAGTGAAAAGTGAAAATATTATATATAGTGAAAAGTGAAAATATCGTATATAAGAAAAGTGAAAATATCGTATATAGTGAAAAGTGAATATATATATATATATATATGAATTGAAAACGATGTATATGAAATATTCGAATTGAATTGAATAGAAAACGAATTCGAATTGAATTGAATAGAAAACCAATTTGAATTGAATTGAAAACGAATTCGAATTGAATTGAAACTGAATAGAAAATGAATTCGAATTGAACTGAATAGAAAATGAATTCGAATTGAACTGAATAGAAAATGAATTCAAATTGAACTGAATAGAAAATGAATTCGAATTGAACTGAATAGAAAATGAATTCGAATTGAACTGAATAGAAAATGAATTCGAATTGAACTGAATAGAAAATGAATTCGAATTGAATTAAATAAGAAATGAATTCGAATTGAATTGAATAGAAAATCAATTTGAATTGAATTGAATTGAAAACGAATTCAAATTGAATTGAAACCGAATTGAAATGAATTCAAATTGAATTGAAATTTGAATTGAATAGAAATGAATTTTAAAACGAATTTAAAAGGAAGAATTCAATTTTGATTTGAATTGAAATGGAAGTTGAAATTGTTTTTGAAACGAATTTGAAACTATTTATAAACTTCGTTTTAAATAGAAATCGACGAAATATATATTATATATATTATATATATATAATATAATGGCCTGAATAGAACGCGCCGCGCCGCGGAAGTTCGTGAATTTCGACCATTTACTTCGAACGGACATTACGGGAGATCCGACCGTCGGATTCTCCTAAAACCGGAACCGTTGGGTTCGTATCGAAAAGAGATTTCTAACGAATGTTAGAAATTTGAAATCTAACGGTTGGATTTGGAATTACGTCCAAATCAAATTCGAAAAAGGTCGTTGTAAGTGCAGTTCGATGGCCGTTGATGGAAATCGACTGTACGGGCCTTGATAAAATTATTAAAAATAGTAATAATTTGTGTAAAATCATAAGAAATGATTTGTGAAGAATTGGGATGAAAAACTCCATATTTGAAAAGATAAAAATAGATTTTTATCGAAATGAACTAGTTATTAACTAGAAAAATAATCCAATAGTTATAAATAAATAAATTGGATTAAATTTGAATTGAAATTATCTTTGGATATTTTCGATATTAGATTCCGTAATTATACAGATATCGTGATGGGAATTTGGAAGATATCGATATCGTTATTCCCGATATGATATCTGTTGGTTTCAGGATTTGATGTTGAATATAAGTCAATACTATCTCTATTCAAAACCTTATATTTAATGTCAAATTTGATTGATTGATTGTATGGATTGTGCTCGACCAGTTTATGAGCAGAGTATGCTTTTACATTTAGCATTGGGTTGGGTTGAAAATATCTATGTGCTAACTCCTTGTGAAACACTTCACGATTTGACGATAAGGTGTTTAGCGATGTTGTGTCCATTTCAAATTTAATGAATGATTGTGAAATGATATTTTTCTTAAGTGAAAAGAAATGTATTCCCGATTTTGGACAGGGAATGTTTTATAAAAATGTTTTATAAAACAGAAAGGATTTCGAGGCCCAAAACCCGATGATTTCTAAAGTGATTTAGAAAATGTATTATATGTTACAATGTGGTTCATCGCATATTCGATTAGTTGCTATTGATGATGTATCTGTTTGGTGGCGGAGAATTTATTCTCTTGCTTAACACCCTTCTTTGAGACGTACGAGCTCAAAGGTTATGTGATTAATAGTGACTGATCATATGCGTGAATTACTGATGTGAAGTACTATATTTTGAAAGTACTTGTGATTATTATGTTGTGAAATGATTTTCCCTACTTCGGGATATGAAATGATTTAGTATGTGGCTAAAGATGCGGGTAACCCTGAGACTAAAAGTATGGGTGAGAGGGCGGTGTATGCTCTCCATGTGTGGGAGGTGCATCGTCGGTGTAGCCTACTCCTATATGGGGTAGGTGCACATATATATATCGAGTTGCGAGGTGCGTACCCTTTGCCTTGTCGATGGGGAGCACGATATTTGGTTGCATACTTGTTTGTATGCATTGTTATGTTTTGGAATTCACATTTCAAAATGATTTGATTTGAGATCCCGAAGTGAAATCTACTTTGATATAGAAAGTTAGATATGTATTTCAAATGATTTGAAATAAGAAATCGGGAATAAAATCCAAAGGAATAATTTCTGTAAATTAAATTGGATTTAGAAAATCTAAGTGTAGTGATTAATCTAAGTGGGTAGATTGGGATATTGTATGTTGATTGATGCATAGTAGATCCATATATCGATATTGATTATTGTGTATACACTGGTATTCATGGGGGTAAACCCGTTCCGCGTTAGCGGCGTGGTCCCGTGATATGCCATTTTAGTAAATAAGTTAATTATAACTGTTAGAGTTTCTCACACCAGTCCCATGACTGACCTGTAGTTTGCTTTTCCCTTGCAAACTCGGGTGCCCCTATTTTCCACACGGGCAGCCGAGTAGTTTTATTTTGCAGATGTATTGAGCAGGATTCTGGATTGAAGCTCTAAGCCGTGTCCAGGCATTTACAGTCTTCCGCTGTGTAGTTTATATTTCTGCTGTACACTGTTTTACATTTATGTAAATTTATCTTCCGCTGTGTATTATTTCGATATACTCTGATATTCTGTACTCTGATGTAACATTATTATGATGTTTATTGAAGTCTTCTGTTATTTGTTCTGATGTGTTGTATACCCAGAGTTAGCGTATACGGGATTCGTACGGTCTTGGTCGATTTAGCGATCGATTAGGTCCGGGCGAAACCCGTGTCGTTACAAGTATATTCAAATGGAACATCGTATAACTTCCAATAAGACCAAAATAGATTTTCAAACTCAGCCTTCACAAATTTGGGTTATATGATATCAAAAACATATAAAAATCCTTATTTATATAAATAAACGTAATCATTTATAAATGATTTCCATAGCAACTATTTTAAAATTTCAACTAGACATAACTAACAAATTATAACACGAAATCTCGATTTTTCTCTTTCATATGAAAAATATAATCAAATCGATTCCAACGTTTCTGGTTTCATAGAATTCCAACTTAAAACAGATTATGTATATTTAGTTGAAGTTCAAAACGAAATTTACGAATTACCGCGCCATTTCTAGTTCGTTTATAATTATATATATAAATTATAACGTTAGAGCTTTGTTTTATAAACGAAATATATAATTTAAACCCATTAATATTCTAAATAAATATTTAAAAATAAAATATTTGACAATCAAAAACAAGGGACATTACATTCTTTCCCCCTTTAAATAATTTAGTCCCCGAAATTGCAAATGGTTAGAAAAATGTTGTAAATCCCATTAACTTTAAAAATATATTTTATTTTAAAGCCGAACCAATTTATTATGGTAAAAAAAAAATTTCAAAAATATCGAAATTATTCCAACACATTAAATTCTCAAAAAAATCAGCAAAGTCTCCCTTGCACGGAGGAATTTCTGCGATATCGCAGGAACAAATAATATTAACCCACACGGTTGGAAAAACAAAAATCAAAACCCAAAATTTATAATTTCGCGTAAGCGTACCTTTTCGAGCGCTATTGAGTCTACTACTCAATTTACGTGCAATCTACGCAATCAAACCCAATCCTCATAGTCATCTGGCACCTGTACTTAGCTCAATCCATCATATATGAAATATTTAAATAACACTTCATTTTTCTGGGTTTTCAGTTTATTTAATTGTTTATTAATCCATGAATGAATTATATTCAACCAATCTAACAAACAGTCAACAATAAATCATCAACCAGGGCACAATCACTGAAATCAAATCAACTCAATCCACATTTAATATTACTATTTAATTTAATTCAACATATTTGAATACCCACCGATTGATATTCGATTGAGTTCTATTTAATTATTGTTCATTAAATTTCCAAATTCAAATCAACTTTATTTAACTTCAACATCATTTCTTAATCTCAATATCATTATTAATTATTTAATTCGATTTTACTTAACCCAGCTAAGTTCCAATTCAACGTTTTAGCCAAATTTTGTATTCCACTCAAATCAATCAACACACCAACCAATATCTATATAATTTAATAAAAATCATCTCTTTACTATACCAAAAATTTATTTTGGGTAAATTTGTTTCATTTACCCTTTTTACAAAACAATATTGTATCCATTATCAGTTTAATGCTTTTCAACACTTGAACCGATCAACGAACACAATACAAAACATTTGTATATAAAATTTACAAATATGCTCTCATATATATACACTCAACTCAATCTAGGGTATTACTAACCCCATCTCTATCGAGTTACGCCGCAGAGCCAAGGTTATTACTGAACCAATAGCTGTGATACCACTGTAACGACCCAGGGTTTTCGGCCCCCAAAATCGACATAAATACATTACCGTATCTCATGCCGATCCTCCAAAACACCGAGAACACTGGAACGTTTATGGAAAGAAGTTAGAGGGTGAGATAAGAGAAAGAAATATTAGAATAGAAGGAGAAGAAGTAGAATCATCACAGCACAGAGTCTCATATCGCAGCGGAACAAAATATAACATAGAAATAAATCTTTAATGAGAGCTTTAAATAAAACTTACAATCATCAGAGTACATTAACACATCTGGACAGTTATAACAATCTGCCCTTATATACAACACAGCAAAGCAACACTAAATGTGTCTGGACCTCTCTAGCACGCCTTTCGTAGTGTCCAATAACCTGAACCTGCAAACCCGGGCTAACCCGAGTATTACAAATACCGGGTCAGTCTGGTGAACCAGAGTGAGATAAACACACTAAGTTTAAGGGAAATTATCCAAGTTGATTTTAAATTCAAAATCTTTTGAAAGAAAGGTGTAACACCCCACCTCCGCCAGTGCCACTCTTGCAAGGACACTAGCTTTGGAGGGGCGTTAAACAAGGTAAACATGCATGCAGATATCACAAGACAGAACATATAAGTAAAAACAGAGTAAATAAAGCAGCGGATAAAACTTGCATTTCAAAACCATAGTCAAGTTACATCAAAGTACTTGTTCATTATTTTCCCATAAAACAAAGTCTAGAACATAAACTGAAAAAGAAACATAAGGTAACTATCCCCAAAGTAGCATAAGGCCATAACATGCTCAAACCATACGTGAGCTATCCAGAAAAGCAGCAAAAGATCCAGCTAAGTAACAGTGTTCCCACCCTGCAAACCTGGGGGGGGGAACGGAAGAAAAGAGGCGAAAGAAAACGGGACAGTCAAAAAGACTGGTAAGTCCTATCTACTATTAGTATAAAAACTAGTAAAGTTAACTGAACATGTAGACAGGGATGAGGTATGGGGTGATAACTGGCATGGTGAAAAGTTAGCAAGATAGATCAGGTGTGGCATCGCATATACAAGGTTAAGTTGCACCAGGTGTGTACTAGTATTCCAATCCATGTCAAGTATAAACAAGAAATGATCCCTTAGCCCAATGTTGTCCCAAACCCATGAGATGACCTAAATCAAGGTCCAACTATTCGGTCTAGTCGATCGGCTCCCTATCAGCCTAACTCGTCGTGTATCGGTGTCATACGGTCCAAACATGAAATGTAGTCGACTGTGCTAGGTCCACCCTAGGGTGTATCCGGCCCTAGGGTGTCAACCACTGACACGAAACAAGCACGCACAGTCAAAACCTACTGGTGCCCAAGTCTGTCTTTCATCCCCGGACAATGTGCACGACCATGGTCCATCGGAATCTACTATGGCGCACCTACTTTTGCCGTCTTTTTGGTCGCTTACACTCCAGCCCAGTAATCGTGCCCCACCCTAGCCTAGTCCCTAGGGTATCCGATACTCCCTAGTGGGTTACTGCTGAGAAGGACCACGTAACTAGGGTTTTCTAGTGGGTTAAGTGTGGTTAACCCATCCAATCAAGTATCAAGTTGGTTAAGTGTACCCAAGGTTCATGACTTAACCGCGTCAACCCATCATGTCTAATTGGTTAAGTATTCAAGTGGTCCATGACTTAACCCTACCATGTGGCATTAATTAGTTTAATGCACCCAACCTCTCATATTAAACCTTGTTGTGGTTACTAGTTAAGCCGGGCGGGTCCGGGTAGCTTTACACCACAACTTGGTCTAACCTCGGGTTTCTAGTGCAACATGACCAACTACTCACATTGGGTCCTATTGCTTGTAGACACAAGTTAGGCCGGTCGGTTCCGGGTAGATTTATGCTACAAGCTCAACCCAACCTCGAGTTGGCCACACTCATATTTTCTAAGTGTCATGTCCATCATTATGTTTACAAACATAATCACAAGTCAATGTTCATGTCATATTTTAAAATCATGTTTTCATGTCATTAATATTACCCAAACCCAACGCATTCCCATCGCATGTACGTTTCGCATAACATAACATAGATCAAAAGAGGGAACTTGGCAAAAGCATGACAAAAAGGGGCATAAGGTAATAAGGCTGACCACAAGTTAAACATGGTGGCATATGAGACATAAATAGGTTCATAAGCTTGCATATTACATCATAGGCCTCAAAACATGCATAATACCAACTTAAGCAAATAGGTGAAACATGATTATGAATGACATAGGATGATGGCTAAAAGTTCGCATATAGCATTATATGCAAGTTATCATAAAGGTTATAAGAGTTCTCATGTTATATAATGCAACATTTCAACATAAAGCTTATAGATTTTAGCCCACAAGGTCAAGGTGATAGGTTTTCAAACGTGCATAGAATATATCCATGCATAACATGATAAGATCATAGGTTTACAAACATGCATAGAATATATTCATCCATAACATGATAAGATCAAAGCATATATCATACTTAGGCCCAAACTCAACTTGCAACATATCACATTTAACTTCATAGTTAGGATCTAAGAGTAGTATAGGGCTTACAATGAGCGGTTATGCGATCTAGATTAATATATATAAAGATTGAGACGAAGCCACAAGCAAAATCCGCAAAGAAAATAATAAGCTCCACTTAAACGCCTTGAAACAAGAAGTAATAACTCCAACGACAAAGAAAGAAGGCTCTTTTACTTAAGAATGATGGCTCTTTTATGACATAGATTGATTTGAGACACTCATGCTCTCATGAAGAAGATGGAGGCCATGATTGGTGAATATTTGGACAGCATTTAGTTGTAGGAATGATTAATGAGGGTTTAGGCTAGGTCTAGGGGTCTTTTTATAGGTGATTAGGTTAATTTAGACCATAGGATTAACCCTAAATCGAATCTGAGCCATCAACTCCCGTCAGAAACTTCCAGAGCAAGACCTAACCTGTCAAAATGGTGCACCAGAAAAACTGGTCCGACCGGGGGGGTCGACCCCTGGGTCGACATGGGTGTCGACCCATTGGGGGGGGTCGACAGGGGTGTCGACCCCTGTGTCGACCCTGCCTGGGGCGGGAAAAATCCCGCCCATTCTGCCTTGGTTGCAATTTGAATCTGAATTTGAACTGTTTTCGGGCTTGGAATTTTCTGAAAACTTCATTGGGCCATAACTTGGTGATACGGACTCCGTTTTTCGAAAACTCGGACTCTATTTCGCGTATTTTTCCGAGACGAACGCTATGGCACAGCCCGTTTCCCTTGATTCAGATTTTAACATTTAATTCTGCCTTGATTTATGTTATAACATGTTATTCAAAAATATGGGTTGTTACATCCTCCCCACCTTAAAGGATTTCGTCCCCGAAATCTCCAAGTTAGGAAGAACGTATCCTACCATCCATCATCCATCTACTCAAAACATCATCCGCAAGTAACCATTGTCCTTAAAAGATTCTAAATGTTGTATGAACATATGCAAAAGGTGTGTGTATATGTACTTATCTAATGCAAAAATCAGGCGGTTACAGATTCAGTAAACCTCCTTAATGCAAGGTATGTTAGTGAAATGAGTCCATATGTATGCAAAATCCTAACATAATTTATAATCTCTACATGAGTGCACATAACATCCATCCATATGCAACATCCACATGATAGCATAACAAGTTTCATCCATGAATAAGCATAAACACTCATGCATATGCGGTATGAAAGTGTGTGAGCCGATCTTAGCGCCTAATGTGTATCATGCATCCACGAGTATCCACTTGCAAACACTTGCAACCACTTACAAACATCAAGCATAACATGTTTCAAATACATGTTTCATCCAAAGGGTTTCTACCTAAGGTTCTCATGACAAGGTTAAGATAAACAGGATAAACATGGTTAGCAAAAAGAAAGATATGCTGATTAAGAATGGAGATTGAGAATGTACCCTCAAGAAGGAATGGATAAAGCCCACGCATCTTCTCCTCGGTTTCCCAAGTTGCATCTTCATCGGCTTCACTCCACTGAACTTTCACCAATTTGACTTCTCGATTTCTTAGCTTCTTGATCTCTGTTCCCAAGATACGAATCGGAGCTCTCCTCAAGGTTGCCTCTTTCTCTACCTCCAGGTCTTCAAGAATGCTTGGTTCAACCACCTCAGCGGACTCATAAAGGCACTTTCGGAGATGCGAGACATGAAAGACATTATGCACTCCGGCTAGCTTCTCGGGCAATTCCACCTTATAGTGATAGGGAAGGGTCCTACAAACCTTGGTGCCAACTTCCCAATTGCTCCAAAACGTACCACATTGCGCAAAGGAGAAACCTTCACGAAAACCATGTCTCCTACTTCGAATTCCAAATCTGCCCTTCGCTTGTCAGCATAGGATTTCTGTCTATCTTGGGCCGCTTTCATCCGTCTTCTCACCAATTCAATTTTCTCGGATGTGTCCCGTATCATATCGGGCCCAAGTATAAGCCTATCTGTTGTCTCCCACCAACAAGATGGTGACCTACACAGCCTCCCATACAAAGCTTCAAATGGTGCCATCCCTATGCTGGCTTGATAGCTATTATTATAAGCAAACTCTACAAGATGAAGGTGGTCTTCCCAAGTACCACCAAAGTCAAGAACGCAAAGCCTCAAAAGATCTTCTAGCACTCTATTCACCCTTTCGGTTTGGCCATCCGTCTGTGGGTGATAGGCTGTACTTAGATTCAATCGCGTACCCATCGCTTCTTGCAAACTATTCCAGAACTGGCTAGTGAAAATTGGGTCACGATCGCTAACTATGCTAGAAGGAACTCCATGCAACCACACTATCTCTCGAAGATAAATAGATGCTAGCCATGATGCGGTCCTCTTGCTCTTCACTGGGATGAAATGAGCACTCTTCGTAAGCCTATCAACTATGACCCATATGCTCGTATTCCCTTTCCTTGACCTAGGCAATCCATCCACAAAATCCATAGAAATACTCTCCCACTTCCATTGAGGGACCTCTAATGGATGTAATAGCCCACCTGGTTTCTTTGACTCGGCTTTTACTTGTTGGCACACCATGCACTTTGAAACATACTCTGCCACATCTTTCTTCATTGCGGCCTAAAAGAAAATGCGCTTCATATGTCTATACATCTTATCTCCTCCAGGATGTATAGTCATCTTCGAGTGATGTGCTTATTCGAGAACTTTATGCACCAAGTCTCCTACTTGTGGAACACATAGCCTTCCATCACGCCTTAGCCAAACTTTATCATCAATAGTATATCTAGCAAGGTGACTAGACGTCTCACCACGAATCAACTTGTCCATGACCTCGACTATCTGTGGATCTTCCTTCTGCGAAGCCCCAACTTGATCAAGAAGTGTGGGTCTAAGCTCAAGGGATGCTAATGAACCCGTCATCGACTCAACAGTCGTCGTGAAATCAAAGGTTGCCAAGAACTCTAAGTTCTTCATCTCAATAAATAAGGGACTCAAAGTCAACCTCCTTCTGCTTAGTGCGTCTGCCACAACATTACCCTTGCCAGGGGTATAAGCTATCTCGAAGTCATATGATGCCAAGAATTCCATCCACCTTTGTTGTCTTAAATTCAGATCTTTCTGCGAGAAGAGGTACTTGAGTGACTTGTGATCAGTATACAACTCAAACCTTTCGCCTAGAAGATAGTGGCGCCAGGATTTGAGAGCAAAGATGATCGCCGCCAATTCCAAATCATGAGTGGGATAGTTCTTCTCATGAACTTTAAGTTGCCTACCCCCATAACATATCACTCTACCCTCTTGCATTAGAACAGCGCCTAACCCCGTGCCACATGCATCAGTGTACACGGTAAACATCTTACCACCATCGGGTAATGCCAAAACTGGAGCTGTGGTAAGGGCTCCCTTGAGTCTTTGAAAAGCAAGCTCGCACTCCAAGTCCCATGCAAAGACTAAGTTCTTCTTTTTCAACTTAGTAAGAGGGGACGAAATCTTAGCGAAGTCCCTGATGAACTTCCTATAGTAGCCCGCCAGACCGAGAAAGCTTCTTACTTCGTTGCATTCCTAGGAGTCTTCCAGTCTTGAACCACAACCACTTTCGCGGGATCCACCGCTATGCCTTGCTTAGAAACTATATGTCCAAGAAACCGAACTTCCCTTCTCCAAAAATGACATTTGGAGAACTTGGCTTTCAACTGATGCGCTCTAAGCATATCCATCACTCCCGTGAGATGCCTAGCATGCTCTTCCTCATCCTTTGAGAAGATCAGAATATCATCCACGAAGACCACAACAAACTTGTTAAGGAACTCCCTGAACACCCTACTCATCAAATCTACGAAGTAGGCGGGTGCATTAGTCAAACTGAATGGCATGACAAGCCATTCAAAGAATCCATATGGAGTCCTAAACGCAGTTTTATCAATATTATCCTCAGCTACTCTAAGCTGATGGAATCCGGTGGCTAGATCGAGCTGAGAGAAAACAGAAGCACCTACAAGTTGGTCAAAGAGATCGTCAATCCTCGGTAACGGGTGCCTATTCTTCTTTGTCAGCTTGTTCAATTCTCGATAATCAACACATAGACGAAGCGAACCATCCGCCTTAGTAGCGAATACCACCGGGGCACCCCATTCAGAAATGCTTCGCCTAATAAAATTCTTCTCAAGCAACTCCTTGATTTGCTTACTAAGCTCTCTTCTTTCTCGTGGGGCCATGTGCCTAACGGGAAATGATACTGGCTTGGCATTATCAACAAGATAAATGTGAAAATCAATCTCTCGTTTAGGGGGTAATCCCTTAACTTCTTCAAAGATATCAGGATAGTCTCGGACCACCCTTACAGATTGCAGATCATCGATGGACGAGTCAAGAGATTTAAGATAACATAACATGACGGGACCTCTAGGGTTACAAGAAATTTCTAGGGTATTACCGAGGCGAGTCATGAGCCTCACCACCCTATGCTCACAATCGAGAATGGCTCCATAACTGGATAACCAATCCATGCCCAAGATCAACCTGTATCCCGTGAACCCGAGAACATAAGCATTACACGTGAATTCTACGGTCAAGATAGAAATCTTCAACTCCACACAAATCATAGATAAATGGGCGGAACCCCCAATTGGATTTGAAACACAAACGGGATCCTCAACTAGACTAGTACTTAGGTGCAAACTTTCAACAATGTCAGAAGAAATAAAACTATGCGATGCGCCAGAATCAAATAAGGTGCGAACAGGATAATCAGAAATATAAACAAGACTTTCTACAGAAATACTACCTCGGTCCTGAACTGGAGCAGCGTTGAGAGCATGCACTTGCCCTCCAGAAGGTCCTGCACGCTGATTCTGCCCTTGCCCTTGTCCTTGCTTCTTGGGGCAATCCTTGCTAAAGTGTCCAGTCTCTCCACAATGAAAGCATTCGCCCCGCTTCCTCTTCTTCTTTCTGCAATCCTTGGCTATGTGCCCCACAATCCCACAGAAGTTGCATTTTCTTGGGTCCTTTTCCTTGGCCTTGTTTCCCTTGTTGTTCTTGTTTTTCTGATTGCTCTGATTGCTCTGGTTTCCTCCCCACTTGGAGTCTGTCTTCTTGGCTTGAGTTTCATTAGCCTTGACTTCCTTCTTGCCATTCTTATCGTCTCCTTGAAGCAATGCCATGTCTACTAGACCTTCGAAAGTGGCCCCCATGGGTATATGAGATAGGGCTAAACCTTGTAATGGCTCATTCAATCCTCGTGCAAAGCGTAAAGCCTTCTTCTGGGGAGTATTAACCATGTCCAAACCGAATCGAGCAAGATGGTTAAACTTATTCACATACTCCCTCACTGTCATGTCCCCTTGCTTCAAAGATATAAAATTCTCCAATTGCAGATTCGCCTCAGCTGATGATAGAAACTTAAGCCCAAACCTCGTCCTAAAGTCGGCCCAAGTCTCTATAGGTCTAGTAGCATTAGTGGCTTCCCACCAATAAGCAGCCTCTTCTTTTAATAGCCATGCTGCCAACAAAACCCTCCTATGGTCTTCCACATCAAAGATAGCGAAAAGATCCTCAGTTTCTTTCAACCAATTTCGTGCCTCCACAAAAGTCTCCGTTCCAATGAAATTCTTGCCACCCATCGCCTTAAAGTCTTTGCAAACCTTAGCGAAATCTGCTTGTGGATTCTGAGGAGGAGGAGGAGGAGGAACCTCAGTTACGGTGGGGGTGGTTGCTGGGCCTACATTGTTGGCCCTAGCTTCCAAGTACCTCCGGAACCATCCGGGAATGGTCACTCCCTCGGGAAGGTTAAGATCAGCCATACTGAAAAAGGAAAAGATAGATTTAGAACAAGGAAACGAAGGATAGTGCTAATGGCTTTTGGGGAGTAGCCTTTTAAAATAACTAGACTTTTCTTTGGAAAATACTTAATTGGTTTTGAAATAGTTTTTCAAAAGGTAAGTTTTAAAAACCTTTTGCTCAAATCTTGTAAACCTTAGGCTCTGATACCAAATGTAACACCCCACCTCCGCCAGTGCCACTCTTGCAAGGACACTAGCTTTGGAGGGGCGTTAAACAAGGTAATCATGCATGCAGATATCACAAGACAGAACATATAAGTAGAAACAGAGTAAATAAAGCAGCGGATAAAACTAGCATTTCAAAACCATAGTCAAGTTACATCAAAGTACTTGTTCATTATTTTCCCATAAAACAAAGTCTAGAACATAAACTGAAAAAGAAACATAAGGTAACTATCCCCAAAGTAGCATAAGGCCATAACATGCTCAAACCATACGTGAGCTATCCAGAAAAGCAGCAAAAGATCCAGCTAAGTAACAGTGTTCCCACCCTGCAAACCTGGGGGGGGGGGAATGGAAGAAAAGAGGCGAAAGAAAACGGGACAGTCAAAAAGACTGGTAAGTCCTATCTACTATTAGTATAAAAACTAGTAAAGTTAACTGAACATGTAGACAGGGATGAGGTATGGGGTGATAACTGGCATGGTGAAAAGTTAGCAAGATAGATCAGGTGTGGCATCGTATATACAAGGTTAAGTTGCACCAGATGTGTACTAGTATTCCAATCCATGTCAAGTATAAACAAGAAATGATCCCTTAGCCCAATGTTGGACCAAACCCATGAGATGACCTAAATCAAGGTCCAACTACTCGGTCTAGTCGATCGGCTCCCTATCAGCCTAACTCGTCGTGTATCGGTGTCATATGGTCCAAACATGAAATGTAGTCGACTGTGCTAGGTCCACCCTAGGGTGTATCTGGCCCTAGGGTGTCAACCACTGACACGAAACAAGCACGCACAGTCAAAACCTACTGGTGCCCAAGTCCGTCTTTCATCCCCGGACAATGTGCACGACCATGGTCCGTCGGAATCTACTATGGCGCACCTACTTTTGCCGTCTTTTTGGTCGCTTACACTCCAGCCCAGTAATCGTGCCCCACCCTAGCCTAGTCCCTAGGGTATCCGATACTCCCTTGTGGGTTACTGCTGAGATGGACCACGTAACTAGGGTTTTCTAGTGGGTTAAGTGTGGTTAACCCATCCAATCAAGTATCAAGTTGGTTAAGTGTACCCAAGGTTCATGACTTAACCGCGTCAACCCATCATGTCTAATTGGTTAAGTATTCAAGTGGTCCATGACTTAACCCTACCATGTGGCATTAATTAGTTTAATGCACCCAACCTCTCACATTAGACCTTGTTGTGGTTACTAGTTAAGCCGGGCGGGTCCGGGTAGCTTTACACCACAACTTGGTCTAACCTCGGGTTTCTAGTGCAACATGACCAACTACTCACATTGGGTCCTATTGCTTGTAGACACAAGTTAGGCCGGTCGGTTCCGGGTAGATTTATGCTACAAGCTCAACCCAACCTCGAGTTGGCCACACTCATATTTTCTAAGTGTCATGTCCATCATTATGTTTACAAACATAATCACAAGTCAATGTTCATGTCATATTTTAAAATCATGTTTTCATGTCATTAATATTAACCAAACCCAACGCATTCCCATCGCATTAACGTTTCGCATAACATAACATAAATCAAAAGAGGGAACTTGGCAAAAGCAGGACAAAAAGGGGCATAAGGTAATAAGGTTGACCACAAGTTAAACATGGTGGCATATGAGACATAAATAGGATCATAAGCTTGCATATTACATCATAGGCCTCAAAACATGCATAATACCAACTTAAGCAAATAGGTGAAACATAATTATGAATGACATAGGATGATGGCTAAAAGTTCGCATATAGCATTATATGCAAGTTATCATAAAGGTTATAAGAGTTCTCATGTTATATAATGCAACATTTCAACATAAAGCTTATAGCTTTTAGCCCACAAGGTCAAGGTGATAGGTTTTCAAACGTGCATAGAATATATTCATGCATAACATGATAAGATCATAGGTTTACAAACATGCATAGAATATATTCATGCATAACATGATAAGATCAAAGCATATATCATAATTAGGCCCAAACTCAACTTGCAACATATCACATTTAACTTCATAGTTAGGATCTAAGAGTAGTATAGGGCTTACAATGAGCGGTTATGCGATCTAGATCAATATATATAAAGATTGAGACGAAGCCACAAGAAAAATCCGCAAAGAAAATAATAAGCTCCACTTAAACGCCTTGAAACAAGAAGTAATAACTCAAACGACAAAAAAAGAAGGCTCTTTTACTTAAGAAAGATGGCTCTTTTATGACATAGATTGATTTGAGACACTCATGCTCTCATGAAGAAGATGGAGGCCATGATTGGTGAATATTTGGACAGCATTTAGTTGTAAGAATGATTAATGAGGGTTTAGGCTAGGTCTAGGGGTCTTTTTATAGGTGATTAGGTTAATTTAGACCATAGGATTAACCCTAAATCGAATCTGAGCCCTCAACTCCCGTCAGAAATTTCCAGAGCAAGACCTAACCTGTCAAAATGGTGCACCAGAAAAACTGGTCCGACCGGGGAGGGGGTCGACCCCTGGGTCGACATGGGTGTCGACCCATTGGGGGGGTCGACAGGGGTGTCGACCCCAGTGTCGACCCTGCCTGGGGCGGGAAAAATCCCGCCCATTCTGCCTTGGTTGCAATTCGAATCTGAATTTGAATTTGAACTGTTTTCGGGCTTGGAATTTTCTGAAAACTTCATTGGGCCATAACTTGGTCATACAGACTCCGTTTTTCGAAAACTCAGACTCTATTTCGCGTATTTTTCCGAGACGAACGCAATGGCACAGCCCTTTCCTTTGATTCAGATTTTAACATTTAATTCTACCTTGATTTATGTTATAACATGTTATTCAAAAATAAGGGTTGTTACAAAAGGATAATCGTAAGACCAAATCCACATATAAATGCGGACAGTTTTTACCTTATGATAACCCAAAACATTTTGAAATCATATATATCTTCTGATATTATAATAGTGTCTAGGTACAAATAAATATCAATCTAGCGTAACGCTTGCATCTCACGCTCCACATATATAGTATAAAATCAAAACCGCAGGCGCTTATTGGAGATTGGATTCCGACTATGATAAGATATGGAAACACCTGCCGAAGTGTATCTCTAGAGGCGAATACACTGGGTTCAACAAGAACGTCTTGCAACCCAGCCCACACATGACCGACCACTCATTTCGCTTGAGTGTATCGAATGTATATCACCAACGGTTGGGATCAACAACTGTTTCCTGAAAAGGGACAGCATCGATAGATTAAAGAAGCAAATGGAATTTCTCTAGATAGGTGACTATATACCATAATGGGAGCGACCCACATAGCCATGCAGCCTGCCCGATTTCTGTCATCTCCCGGTGGATGAGGCTTGAGGTTTGAATTACCTTCTTCTGATAGCACACTGCCATTCACTTTGTATGCCACATCTTCAGATCCGCCGGATATCACTAATTGACATTACACAAAAATATCCTGGTCGGGATATCACATCATTCATTAAAACATGTTTATTTTATAAGCGTGACCAATAAGGTAACTTACCTCAATTGGAACCATTCGTTAAAATAATGATTTGGGTTTTACTGAAATTAAACGACGTTTAATTTCGTCAGTTCAAACAATATATGAATATATATGAGCAACAAGTCAATCATTAACGACTATAGCACGCAAAAATAAACACCCAACTTATATAAAATATAAGTGGGGAAAACTGAGTGAGTTTAACTCACCTTTGTTTGATTCTGTCGTTAAATTAGCTCGTTTCTATTAAATTAAACGGCGTTTAATTTAACTGAAAAATTCAATTGTTGTCTGCCCTGCCTGGTTCGCTTCCATCACGTAGTACTTGTCTTCATGGTTCCGGTGTTTTTCGTTTCATCGAATTCTGATCATGTGAGCCTTCAAAATTAATATTTAAAGTTTATAAAGGCATTTAAATTATAAAACTTTAAATAAAATCTCAGTTTTGGTGTAACGCCCTGCCTCCGCCAGGGTGACTCTTGCAAGCACTCTGACTTTGGAGGGGCGTTTGAATCAGGTAAACATGCATAATGATATATCAAGGCAGAACAAGAACATATGTATGTAATCAGAGTAAATAACATAGATAAAACAGCGGAAGATTTTCAAACCATTTCAAATCAAGTCTTAGTACAACATCATGTCAATTTTCCAAATAAAATAAGTCTAGTACATAAACAACATCATCTGAAAACTGAAAAGAAAAACATAAGTAGCTATCCCCAAAGCAGAAAAACCATAGCGAGCTCAAGTCCAAAGCATACATGAGCTATCCAAGAAAGCAGGTAGGATCCAAGCTAAGCTCCTGTATTCCCTCCTTGAGAACCTGGGGGGGGGGGGGAACGGAAGAAAAGAGGCGAAAGAAAACAGGTCAGTCAAAAAGACTGAGTAAGCCCTACTACAATCAATGTAAACTGATAAAGTTAACTGTCATGAGCAGCAAGTATGAACATAAGGATAACGACATGATGATTAACTATCAAGGTAGATAAAGGTGTCATCGCATAATCAGGATTAAGGTTTTGCACCACGGGTGTACTAGCAAACTAACATGACTTGATTAAACAAGTATTGATCCCTCGGCCCAAGCTTTGGCCCAATAACATGAAGTGACCCTCATACGAGGTTGTAACAACCCGCAAATTCTGGGCCAGTTTAAAATTTTTATTTTGGCAATTTTAGCGAATTTCGATTATTTAAAATGAATTATTTTAAATAATATCGACGAGAAATTTATTTTGAATATAATTCGACGTATATATTATACGCGTCGTCGTTATAATATAAATATTTATATATAATTATAAAAGGAAATCGAAAATGGCGCGGTAGTTCGATAATTTGATTTCAAACTTCAATTGAATGTACCGGGTGCAAAACAATCCGGATTTTAGTAAAACCAAAAATAATGGAATCTAATTGTGAATATCTTTCCAACGAATCCGAAAAATCAAAAGTTCGTAGCGGGAATCAAAAGATATGTCCAGTTGAAAATTCTGAATAGTCGCTATGGAATTCAGGCCCTTAAAAATGGACATTTTGCAAATGACCTCGGATTTCGGCGAAACCACTTTTGTTGGGTCCGTGATGTCAAGTTATTGCTAGATTCCAAATTTCATAATTTTTCGAATCAATATGTGAGCGTGGCAAAGGAAAATGCGTTTGACCATTTTCAGTGGATTTTAATCGACTGGAAATTGGCCATTTTTCATACGGTCTCAGAATTCGACGAAACTAGTTTTGTTAGGACCGTATCGTCAATACGAAGCTAGAAAATATTTTTCTGGAATTTTTCTAGTTAGTATGTGACCCCGGTAATTTGAAATGTACGTTTAAAATTCAATATAAGGATTTAAATTGTAAATTCAACGGAAACTGATTGTAACGATCAAACCAGCTTACGATACATATCCCATTGTGTTCGGAATGGGGGTAAAACGCTATGGACGACAGGCGGTGGGCCTCGTTTCGAGGTCGGATATAAAAGTCAACCCTTTTGGCAAAAATAAATAATAAAATAAAATAAAAAAAATCTATTTCCCCCTTTTCTCTTCTGCTTGCCCCCCCCCCCCCGATTCCCCATTCATTTACCAGAAAGAAAATAAAAAAATAAAAAAAAAACCTAATCGCCGCCGCCTTACCCTTGCCGCCGACGAACCCTCGACGCCGCGCCCCACTTCGAAGCCGCCTTCATCTCGAGCACCCTTCCCAGTCGCGACGCAGTCGGAGCCTCCACCTCGAACACCTCATCGCGACACCACTGAACCACCGACCACCACCCTGCATCGCCGAGCCGCCCTCTTCTTCTTCCCTCCTCCACTTCGAGATCTGCGGTAAGAACTAGGTTAGTTTATTTTTATTTTTAATTTTGTTTTGTTAAAACTAATTACTGTATTATTTTCTTTAGTTATAAAAACTGATTTTAAAAAGAATTTTAAAACAGAATTTTTAAAAAAGAATTTTATAACAGAATTTTCAAAAAGAATTTTAAAACAGAATTTTTAAGAGAAAATAAAAACTGATGATTTTTAGATTTAAAAACTAACTTCTGATTTGTTAAAGTTTTAAAAACTGATTTGTTAAAGTTTTAAAAACTGATTTGATAATGATATAAAAACTGTTTTTTTTAAGGGATGTAAAAGCTGTTTTTTTTTAAACTGCATAAACAGATTTAAAAAGAATTATAAACTGATTCTTTTTAAATGATTAAGGATTTTAAAAACTGGATTTTTTTAAATGATTTAAAAACTGATTAGAAAAAGGTTAAAACTTTAAATAGAAAAAGGTTAAAACTTTAAATAGAAAAAGGTTAAAACTTTAAATAGTAAATATAAATTTGAAATGATTTTTAAATATAAAAATTAGCATTGTTGAAAATATATCTATATCACAAAGTTTTGAATATGTGTATATCACAAGGTTTTGAAAATGTAGGAAATGATTATTCGATAATTAAAAATATGATTTTTATATATAGAACTTCGAAATAAAAATTTGATTTCTTATATATTGAATAGCGAGGTAAAAATGTGATTTTTACATATGTAGTGAAAGCGGACAACGAAGATGACAAAAAGGCGAAACGACGAAGACTTCTGCAAATGAAGTGCCGTGGGGCTAGGATAGCTATATGTGAGAGCTTCTCACCTTTCAATTTAATTTTTCTAGTTATATATATATACTAGGATGTAGACGGTGTTTAGTAGCACCCGACACCCGTCATCCACAGACCATGGATGGCTTGTTTGTTAAATTGTTTGGTTGTGTAGTTGATTAGATGATTTGATTTGAATTGAATTGTTGGGTGAAATAAATTGATTTGATTGATGTGTGAATGGCGTGGGCCTTCACTAGACCGGGGATAAGGCTAGGCCTTGTCCCGTTTCTAGTATCGTGCCGTTATGCCGCCGAAATTTTTTAAAATATGTTAGAAAAAAAATATCATTTTATTTAATAAATGAATTGAATAGAAATTCATAGGTTGAAATAAAATGTTTTATCGTTAAAAATATAATTTTTAACGTGAATGTGAATAAATAAATATTCATTTACAAACCGGACGGTTTGTTTGTGTACACCTATTTGAATGACATTGATTGGGACGATAAATTTTACACATCGCCCAACTGCACAAATAAAATATGTGTTTGATTGTTTGAAACCCCACACGGGTATTAGGATGAAATTTGAAGTTCACTCATCCTGATTGATTAAATATGTCGATCGATTGATTGACAGGCTGTTATAAGCGTTAGATATCTATATTTGATGCTTATACAGTGTAGTGCACTTTGGTTGATGGTTGATTATTTTTCAATGCTATTACATGTGTGTAATGTATGAAGATCCATATAATTAACTTTATATGGTAATTGATTGGGCCTCATTCCAATTTGAAAAATAAGAATATTATAAAATAAAAGTTCATGTGTTGACAGTTTCATTCATTGAGATTGGTCATGTGTTGAACGAAATATTTTAATAATAAAGTTTACATCTTTATCAATATAAAATAAAGGTTCATGTGTTGACAGTACTCATTCATTGAGATTGGTCATGTGTTGAACGAAATATTTTGATAATAACAACTATTTTGAAAAAGAAATATTTGAAATAGGATATTTGAAAATAGAAATTTATGGAGCCGTGTTGATTAGATTGACGCCATTTTGACGTGAACGATATTTATATCGATTTTATTCATTTCGAAATGAATTGAATATAAAACGATTTCGAAATGAAATGAATTGAAAACGATTTCGAAATGAAATGAATTGAAAACGATTTCGAAATGAATTGAATTGAAAACGATTTCGAAATGAATTGAATTGAAAACGATTTCGAAATGAATTGAATTGAAAACGATTTCGAAATGAAATGAATTGAAAACGATTTCGAAATGAATTGAATTGAAAACGATTTCGAAATGAATTGAATTGAAAACGATTTCGAAATGAATTGAATTGAAAACGATTTCGAAATGAATTGAATTGAAAACGATTTCGAAATAAATTGAATTGAAAACGAATTCGAATTGAATTGAAAGTGAATTGAAATGAATTCAAATTGAATTCAAATTTGAATTGAATAGAAATGAATTTTAAAATGGATTTATAAAGAGGAATTCAATTTTGATTTGAATTGAAATGGAAGTTGAAATTGCTTTTGAAACGAATTTAAAACTATTTATATAATTCGTTTTAAACAGAAATCGACGAAATATATATTATATATATAATATAATTGCCTGAATAGAACGCGCCGCGCTGCGGCAGTTCGTAAATTTCGACCATTTATTTCAAACGGACATTACGGGAGATCCGACCGTCGGATTCTCCTAAAACCGGAACCGTTGGGTTCGTATCGAAAAGAGCTTTCTAATGAATGCTAGAAATTTGAAATCTAACGGTTGGATTTGGAGTTACGTCCAAATCAAATTCGAAAAAGGTCGCTGTAAGTGCAGTTCGATGGCCGTTATTGAAAATCGACTGTACGGGCCTTGATAAAATTATTAAAAATAGTAATAATTTGTGTAAAATCATAAGAAATGATTTAGAAAGAATTGGGATGAAAAACTCCATATTTGAAAAGATAAAAATAGATTTTTATCGAAATGAACTGGTTTTGAACTAGAATTATAATTCTATTTATTTTTAAATAAATAAATTGAATTTAAAAAGGGTTTTAAAAATAACCAGAATATCCAATGATTGCATTGGAGTGGATTTGAATCGAAATTGTCTTCGGAATATTTCGATGTTGGAATTCGTGATTATACAGGTGTTGTTGTGGAAATTTGAAAGATATATATTTATATCGTTATTTCCAATACGACATTTGTTAGTCGTAGAATTTGATATTGAATATAAGCCGATATATTTTCTATTCAGAGCCTTGTATTGAATATCGAATGTGATTTGGGTTTGTCGTGAATGGTGTCTTCACTAACACTGTTCTTGAACCCAGTTGAGAAAAGATTAAATCTTTTTATTTAGATTTAATGAAGTGTACCAATTAAATAATATTTAATTGGAATTGAATTGATATTGATTTTTGGGTTTATCGTGGACAGTGTTTTAAATAACACTCGTTCTTTAACCCGATAATTAATGTGATGTGATTTTGGGTTTATCGTGAACCGTGTTTTAAATGACACTGATTCTTTAACCCAGTCGCAGATTAAAACTAAGTAGAGTTTTAATGAATCTTTAATTAGATTGAATTGATCGAGAATGGAGTATCACCAGTTTTGCTCCAGGCGATAGTTAAATCTTTAATTAGATTTGAACGTGAAATGGTAATTGAATTTACCGATAACACCGTGGTGTTAGATATGAAGTACTACCAGTTTTACTTCATGGGATGAATAGGTTGGGATTGGGAAATTAAAACAAATGATTACTTCGGTAAGGTTCGCTAATCCCGACTAGTTTTGAATTGATATTCAAAAATAGATTAAAGAATAAATTCAAGAAATTTATCTTGGATAAAATTAATGGGAACCTTTCCCTATGAATGTGAAATCAGAAACTAACTGTCGGTTAGCTAAGCAGAATGGTTTTCTGGATATTGATCTGATGTTGGTTTCGGCCTTCGGGGTTAATATTTGGGGAATTATTCTCTTGATTAATTTACGGTTAGCGACTGATGAATTGGAATGAGGCGTATGTTGTGTTTGTGTAACACTTATTTAAAATATACGCGAGTTATTCGGAAAGACCGGGTTTATCCCATTCTGAATAACTGATACGACGATAAGTCGAAGATGAAGACGGTGGTCGAAGACCGGAAGTCTTCACGTCGTTTGGGTGATAACTGATGATCTTGATTGGGCTGTACACCCAAGAAGATGGAAACAGTTGGTGATCGTCCAGACGTACTTGGAGATCGATGGATATGCAGGGTACTAGGTGCCTCCGGTTTCGTTCAGACCCAGAACGGACTCGTAAATGGACTGTGTGTCTGACATTGGATTTTAGTCTGTGTGATTGATCTCTATTAAATATATATCTGTTTGGCGGCGGAGAATTTATTCTCTTGCTTAACGCCCTTCTCTGAGACGTATGAGCTCAGGGGTTATATATTGATGGATATCAAACGCATGGAGTGAATTGCCTGTGTGGCATGCCTAAGCGGCAGTTGATCGAGGCTTCTGTTGAAAAGCAAAGTCTTGTGGTGATGATCAAAGCACAGCCTATGTGGCGTAGCTTTGTGTAACGTTTACCTCGCGTGTTTCACACCCGGTATGAACCAAAAACGGGAGACGGACCTCAGGGAGGGCATGCGTTTCTTTCTAGTTAGAAGTGGCGTCAGTGGTTTTACACGCCCTGACGAGTTTGACTTATGTGGTTGTTGCTGTTGCGAGGCGCCTCGGTTATATCGGTTTCGGCCGATGCATTCTGGTCGGCTGACGGACCAGACTTACACCCCATAGGGTGGGGAAACGTAGTGTTCAGGCATTTTAATGCACATCGGTGGACCGGCCCTGACGATCCAAGGGCCCACCTGAGTCTGGGTCCTGAGGCTCGGGCTAGACAGTCTCGAATCGGTTGAGGACTATCTTTTGCCTCGGTTCATAGATGGAAATCCAATTTCCAAATACGTGACTTTGCGGTTTTATTTGTAAACCTATATATGGCGACATAGTGGCATGGGACGCTCATGCCGCCTATGATTGATACTTATGATTTGAAGTTGTTTATACACTATGCACTTATAATAGTATCAAATGATTTGTTTTAAACGTATCAAGCATTCTTTGGCTGTTATAAGGAAAAACCCTATCCCCCGGCTTGCGTTGCATTGTGTGATAGGACCTGGGTCTTATAACAGCTTCATTTTTCTTTATTTAGCATTGCGCTGTTTGTTTTATGCACTGGTATTCTTGGGAGGAAACCCGTTCCGTGTTATACGGCGTGGTCCCTTGATTTACCTAATTTTAAAATAAAGATTAACTGTTTTAGTTCTCACACCAGTCACATGACTGACCTGGAGTTTATTGTTTTAACCTAAACTCTGGGTGCCCTTATTTTGACACGGGCAGCTAGTAGTTTTGGTTTTGCAGATTTATATTCACAGGATCCTGGTTTACAGCTGGAACGATATCCGGAAAGCTTTGTATCCGTATATCTACTTCTAGTTGTGTATTGTATTATTTTTCGCTGCTATGTATTTAAATGTAATTTAAATCTCTGATATTTCTGTGTAATATTCATTTATACTCTGTATATTCTTGTAATCTGATGCACTGTTGTAATATATAGTGAAATGTTCTTTTGTATGCGTTCTGTTGTGGTTTGTTCTCGAACTATCCGACGCTTTCCTTTACGGGGAAGTTACGGGTTTTCACAGTTGGTGCCAGAGCTTTGGTTTACAAAGCTCAGAGAACAAGGCACATTAGAACCATATGAAAGAATTCATCAGATATTGGATTAGTAATATCCAATGAGAATGACTCGTTAGAGATAGGATCAGTAGTATCCTAGAACGAGTGTGAAGAGTATATTTTTGAAAATAAAAACAAATCTTGTTTTGAAAATTTAAAATCAATTATTTGTATTTGATTATTTATTTATATTGATGTGGACAATCCAGTATATATAAATTTTGCGTATACGTCTGATCCACGTGTATTTGAAATTTTAATATACTGGATAGATATAGGATTACACTCTAGACACCCGGAGATGGTTCTGATGATTGACCGATCATCATCAGAACTTATGTTCGTGTTTCGAAGGTGGGATTTCTATATATTTCCATTAGACTGGTGTGAGAACCAAAATTAGATAGGGCCTATTGTTGTGATTTGGCATCAAAAATCTGATTTTTGTATATGTATCAAAATTATGAATTTGAAACTCTAATTCACTAATTGATTGATGTTTGTGTTGTTTGTTTATTTGTTTGCTAATTTTTAGCCATTTAGCCTAATTGAACCAAATATTGAACTATATTGAAAATTGGTCAACACTGCTTGCATATACATATACTTACGTTGAACAGGTCATAGCAAGGAGGCTAGAGCCAGAGAATAAAATTTGTTTGCCCGACAAATAGGTACATGTTTACTACATAATTTCCTGTTTTGTTTGGGTGATGATGATTTTGTGAGCCTATTGGCTAGCCGCTTGGCTTTTTCTTTTTCTTTTTGAGATCTGAAGGACCGGGGAAGCTATTTGAAATTCCCCGATGCTCCCGGTGCAGGGGAGGTTATGGCGAAATTTTTCGAAAATTTAGGGTGTTAGCCAAATTTTTGAAATTTTGAAAATTCTCAGAAACTAAAAAGTTGGAGAATGAAAGCCAGATCGAACGTAGAGTTGAATAATCAAACCACTTTCGACTTTGTTCCTTTTCGGGGACGAAAAGTTTTAAGTGGGGGAGATTGTAACAACCTGCAAATTCTGGGCCAGTTTAAAATTTTTATTTTGGCAATTTTAGCGAATTTCGATTATTTAAAATGAATTATTTTAAATAATATCGACGAGAAATTTATTTTGAATATAATTCGACGTATATATTATACGCGTCGTCGTTATAATATAAATATTTATATATAATTATAAAAGGAAATCGAAAATGGCGCAGTAGTTCGATAATTTGATTTCAAACTTCAATTGAATGTACCGGGTGCAAAACAATCCGGATTTTAGTAAAACCAAAAATAATGGAATCTAATTGTGAATATCTTTCCAACGAATCCGAAAAATCAAAAGTTCGTAGCGGGAATCAAAAGATATGTCCAGTTGAAAATTCTGAATAGTCGCTATGGAATTCAGGCCCTTAAAAATGGACATTTTGCAAATGACCTCGGATTTCGACGAAACCACTTTTGTTGGGTCCGTGATGTCAAGTTATTGCTAGATTCCAAATTTCATAATTTTTCGAATCAATATGTGAGTGTGGCAAAGGAAAATGCGTTTGACCATTTTTAGTGGATTTTAATCGACTGGAAATTGGCCATTTTTCATTCGGTCTCAGAATTCGACGAAACTAGTTTTGTTAGGACCGTATCGTCAATACGAAGCTAGAAAATATTTTTCTGGAATTTTTCTAGTTAGTATGTGACCCCGGTAATTTGAAATGTACGTTTAAAATTCAATATAAGGATTTAAATTGTAAATTCAACGGAAACTGATTGTAACGATCAAACCAGCTTACGATACATATCCCATTGTGTTCGGAATGGGGGTAAAACGCTATGGACGACAGGCGGTGGGCCTCGTTTCGAGGTCGGATATAAAAGTCAACCCTTTTGGCAAAAATAAATAATAAAAAAAAAAAAAATCTATTTCCCCCTTTTCTCTTCTGCTTGCCCCCCCCCCCCGATTCCCCATTCATTTACCAGAAAGAAAATAAAAAAAAAAGAAAAAAAAAGAAAAACCTAACCGCCGCCGTCTTACCCTTGCCTCCGACGAACCCTCGACGCCGCGCCCCACTTCGAAGCCGCCTTCATCACGAGCACCCTTCCCAGTCGCGATGCAGTCGGAGCCTCCACCTCGAACACCTCATCGCGACACCACTGAACCACCGACCACCACCCTGCATCGCCGAGCCGCCCTCTTCTTCTTCCCTCCTCCACTTCGAGATCTGCGGTAAGAACTAGGTTAGTTTATTTTTATTTTTAATTTTGTTTTGTTAAAACTAATTACTGTATTATTTTCTTTAGTTATAAAAACTGATTTTAAAAAGAATTTTAAAACAGAATTTTTAAAAAAGAATTTTAAAAAAGAATTTTCAAAAAGAATTTTAAAACAGAATTTTTAAGAGAAAATAAAAACTGATGATTTTTAGATTTAAAAACTAACTTCTGATTTGTTAAAGTTTTAAAAACTGATTTGTTAAAGTTTTAAAAACTGATTTGATAATGATATAAAAACTGTTTTTTTTAAGGGATGTAAAAGCTGTTTTTTTTTAAAACTGCATAAACAGATTTAAAAAGAATTATAAACTGATTCTTTTTAAATGATTAAGGATTTTAAAAACTGGATTTTTTTAAATGATTTAAAAACTGATTAGAAAAAGGTTAAAACTTTAAATAGAAAAAGGTTAAAACTTTAAATAGAAAAAGGTTAAAACTTTAAATAGTAAATATAAATTTGAAATGATTTTTAAATATAAAAATTAGCATTGTTGAAAATATATCTATATCACAAAGTTTTGAATATGTGTATATCACAAGGTTTTGAAAATGTAGGAAATGATTATTCGATAATTAAAAATATGATTTTTATATATAGAACTTCGAAATAAAAATTCGATTTCTTATATATTGAATAGCGAGGTAAAAATGTGATTTTTACATATGTAGTGAAAGCGGACAACGAAGATGACAAAAAGGCGAAACGACGAAGACTTCTGCAAATGAAGTGCCGTGGGGCTAGGATAGCTATATGTGAGAGCTTCTCACCTTTCAATTTAATTTTTCTAGTTATATATATATACTAGGATGTAGACGGTGTTTAGTAGCACCCGACACCCGTCATCCACAGACCATGGATGGCTTGTTTGTTAAATTGTTTGGTTGTGTAGTTGATTAGATGATTTGATTTGAATTGAATTGTTGGGTGAAATAAATTGATTTGATTGATGTGTGAATGGCGTGGGCCTTCACTAGACCGGGGATAAGGCTAGGCCTTGTCCCGTTTCTAGTATCGTGCCGTTATGCCACCGAAATTTTCTAAAATATGTTAGAAAAAAAATATCATTTTATTTAATAAATGAATTGAATAGAAATTCATAGGTTGAAATAAAATGTTTTATCGTTAAAAATATAATTTTTAACGTGAATGTGAATAAATAAATATTCATTTACAAACCGGACGGTTTGTTTGTGTACACCTATTTGAATGACATTGATTGGGACGATAAATTTTACACATCGCCCAACTGCACAAATAAAATATGTGTTTGATTGTTTGAAACCCCACACGGGTGTTAGGATGAAATTTGAAGTTCACTCATCCTGATTGATTAAATATGTCGATCGATTGATTGACAGGCTGTTATAAGCGTTAGATATCTATATTTGATGCTTATACAGTGTAGTGCACTTTGGTTGATGGTTGATTATTTTTCAATGCTATTACATGTGTGTAATGTATGAAGATCCATATAATTAACTTTATATGGTAATTGATTGGGCCTCATTCCAATTTGAAAAATAAGAATATTATAAAATAAAAGTTCATGTGTTGACAGTTTCATTCATTGAGATTGGTCATGTGTTGAACGAAATATTTTAATAATAAAGTTTACATCTTTATCAATATAAAATAAAGGTTCATGTGTTGACAGTACTCATTCATTGAGATTGGTCATGTGTTGAACGAAATATTTTGATAATAACAACTATTTTGAAAAAGAAATATTTGAAATAGGATATTTGAAAATAGAAATTTATGGAGCCGTGTTGATTAGATTGACGCCATTTTGACGTGAACGATATTTATATCGATTTTATTCATTTCGAAATGAATTGAATATAAAACGATTTCGAAATGAAATGAATTGAAAACGATTTCGAAATGAAATGAATTGAAAATGATTTCGAAATGAATTGAATTGAAAACGATTTCGAAATGAATTGAATTGAAAACGATTTCGAAATGAATTGAAAACGATTTCGAAATGAAATGAATTGAAAACGATTTCGAAATGAATTGAATTGAAAACGATTTCGAAATGAATTGAATTGAAAACGATTTCGAAATGAATTGAATTGAAAACGATTTCGAAATGAATTGAATTGAAAACGATTTCGAAATAAATTGAATTGAAAACGAATTCGAATTGAATTGAAAGTGAATTGAAATGAATTCAAATTGAATTCAAATTTGAATTGAATAGAAATGAATTTTAAAATGGATTTATAAAGAGGAATTCAATTTTGATTTGAATTGAAATGGAAGTTGAAATTGCTTTTGAAACGAATTTAAAACTATTTATATAATTCGTTTTAAACAGAAATCGACGAAATATATATTATATATATTATATATATAATATAATGGCCTGAATAGAACGCGCTGCGGCAGTTCGTAAATTTCGACCATTTATTTCAAACGGACATTACGGGAGATCCGACCGTCGGATTCTCCTAAAACCGGAACCGTTGGGTTCGTATCGAAAAGAGCTTTCTAATGAATGCTAGAAATTTGAAATCTAACGGTTGGATTTGGAGTTACGTCCAAATCAAATTCGAAAAAGGTCGCTGTAAGTGCAGTTCGATGGCCGTTATTGGAAATCGACTGTACGGGCCTTGATAAAATTATTAAAAATAGTAATAATTTGTGTAAAATCATAAGAAATGATTTAGAAAGAATTGGGATGAAAAACTCCATATTTGAAAAGATAAAAATAGATTTTTATCGAAATGAACTGGTTTTGAACTAGAATTATAATTCTATTTATTTTTAAATAAATAAATTGAATTTAAAAAGGGTTTTAAAAATAACCAGAATATCCAATGATTGCATTGGAGTGGATTTGAATCGAAATTGTCTTCGGAATATTTCGATGTTGGAATTCGTGATTATACAGGTGTTGTTATGGAAATTTGAAAGATATATATTTATATCGTTATTTCCAATACGACATTTGTTAGTCGTAGAATTTGATATTGAATATAAGCCGATATATTTTCTATTCAGAGCCTTGTATTGAATATCGAATGTGATTTGGGTTTGTCGTGAATGGTGTCTTCACTAACACTGTTCTTGAACCCAGTTGAGAAAAGATTAAATCTTTTTATTTAGATTTAATGAAGTGTACCAATTAAATAATATTTAATTGGAATTGAATTGATATTGATTTTTGGGTTTATCGTGGACAGTGTTTTAAATAACACTCGTTCTTTAACCCGATAATTAATGTGATGTGATTTTGGGTTTATCGTGAACCGTGTTTTAAATGACACTGATTCTTTAACCCAGTCGCAGATTAAAACTAAGTAGAGTTTTAATGAATCTTTAATTAGATTGAAATGATCGAGAATGGAGTATCACCAGTTTTGCTCCAGGCGATAGTTAAATCTTTAATTAGATTTGAACGTGAAATGGTAATTGAATTTACCGATAACACCGTGGTGTTAGATATGAAGTACTACCAGTTTTACTTCATGGGATGAATAGGTTGGGATTGGGAAATTAAAACAAATGATTACTTCGGTAAGGTTCGCTAATCCCGACTAGTTTTGAATTGATATTCAAAAATAGATTAAAGAATAAATTCAAGAAATTTATCTTGGATAAAATTAATGGGAACCTTTCCCTATGAATGTGAAATCAGAAACTAACTGTCGGTTAACTAAGCAGAATGGTTTTCTGGATATTGATCTGATGTTGGTTTCGGCCTTCGGGGTTAATATTTGGGGAATTATTCTCTTGATTAATTTACGGTTAGCGACTGATGAATTGGAATGAGGCGTATGTTGTGTTTGTGTAACACTTATTTAAAATATACGCGAGTTATTCGGAAAGACCGGGTTTATCCCATTCTGAATAACTGATACGACGATAAGTCGAAGATGAAGACGGTGGTCGAAGACCGGAAGTCTTCACGTCGTTTGGGTGATAACTGATGATCTTGATTGGGCTGTACACCCAAGAAGATGGAAACAGTTGGTGATCGTCCAGACGTACTTGGAGATCGATGGATATGCGGGGTACTAGGTGCCTCCGGTTTCGTTCATACCCAGAACGGACTCGTAAATGGACTGTGTGTCTGACATTGGATTTTAGTCTGTGTGATTGATCTCTATTAAATATATATCTGTTTGGCGGCGGAGAATTTATTCTCTTGCTTAACGCCCTTCTCTGAGACGTATGAGCTCAGGGGTTATATATTGATGGATATCAAACGCATGGAGTGAATTGCCTGTGTGGCATGCCTAAGCGGCAGTTGATCGAGGCTTCTGTTGAAAAGCAAAGTCTTGTGGTGATGATCAAAGCACGGCCTTTGTGGCGTAGCTTTGTGTAACGTTTACCTCGCGTGTTTCACACCCGGTATGAACCAAAAACGGGAGACGGACCTCAGGGAGGGCATGCGTTTCTTTCTAGTTAGAAGTGGCTTCAGTGGTTTTACACGCCCTGACGAGTTTGACTTATGTGGTTGTTGCTGTTGCGAGGCGCCTCGGTTATATCGGTTTCGGCCGATGCATTCTGGTCGGCTGACGGACCAGACTTACACCCCATAGGGTGGTGAAACGTAGTGTTCAGGCATTTTAATCCACATCGGTGGACCGGCCCTGACGATCCAAGGGCCCACCTGAGTCTGGGTCCTGAGGCTCAGGCTAGACAGTCTCGAATCGGTTGAGGACTATCTTTTGCCTCGGTTCATAGATGGAAATCCAATTTCCAAATACGTGACTTTGCGGTTTTATTTGTAAACCTATATATGGCGACATAGTGGCATGGGATGCTCATGCCGCCTATGATTGATACTTATGATTTGAAGTTGTTTATACACTATGCACTTATAATAGTATCAAATGATTTGTTTTAAACGTATCAAGCATTCTTTGGCTGTTATAAGGAAAAACCCTATCCCCCGGCTTGCGTTGCATTGTGTGATAGGACCTGGGTCTTATAACAGCTTCATTTTTCTTTATTTAGCATTGCGCTGTTTGTTTTATGCACTGGTATTCTTGGGAGGAAACCCGTTCCGTGTTATACGGCGTGGTCCCTTGATTTACCTAATTTTAAAATAAAGATTAACTGTTTTAGTTCTCACACCAGTCACATGACTGACCTGGAGTTTATTGTTTTAACCTAAACTCTGGGTGCCCTTATTTTGACACGGGCAGCTAGTAGTTTTGGTTTTGCAGATTTATATTCACAGGATCCTGGTTTACAGCTGGAACGATATCCGGAAAGCTTTGTATCCGTATATCTACTTCTAGTTGTGTATTGTATTATTTTCCGCTGCTATGTATTTAAATGTAATTTAAATCTCTGATATTTTTGTGTAATATTCATTTATACTCTGTATATTCTTGTAATCTGATGCACTGTTGTAATATATAGTGAAATGTTCTTTTGTATGCGTTCTGTTGTGGTTTGTTCTCGAACTATCCGACGCTTTCCTTTACGGGGAAGTTACGGGTTTTCACAGAGGTCCAATAACATGAAGTGACCCTACCACGAGGTCCAACCCAACGGTCTAGTCGATCGGCTCCCTAAGCCTAACTCGTCACGTGTTGGTGTCAATACGGCCCAAACATGAATGTAGTCGAACTGTGCCGGGTCCACCCGTCGGGTGTATCAAGCCCTAGGGTGTCAACCCCTGGACACCATAAACATGAGTGCACAGTCTCGCCCTACCGGTACCCGTGCTTGTTTTCTCCGGCTACGGACTATGTGCACGACCAGAGTCCGCCCAGAACTACACCGGCGTACCACGGCCGTCGCTTTTTGGCCCCTTATCTCCAGTTCAGTAATCGTGCCCCCACCCTAGCCTAGTCCCTAGGGCCATGATGATACAAACTAGGGATTACTGAAGGAGTGGACCCCCATTGCTAGGATTTCTCTAGTGGGTTAAGTATGGTTTAACCCTTCCACTAATCATGGATTAACTTGGTTAAGTGTAACGGTGAGTTTACGACTTAACCCCGATTAATCAACCGAGCCCAAATTGGTTAAGTATTAAATGGTCCATGACTTAACCCTAATCATGAGGCATTAATTAATTAATGCGCCTTAACCTCTCACATTAGACTTTGTTGTGGTTACTAGTTAAGCCGGGCGGGTCCGGGTAGCTTTACACCACAACTTGGTCTAACCTCGGGTCCAAGGTACAACATGACCAACTTCTCACATTGGGTCCTATTGTTTGTAGCAACTAGTTAAGCCGGTCGGTTCCGGGTAGGTTTACGCTACAAACTCAACCCAACCTCGAGTTGGCCACACTTATCTTTTCTAAGCGTCATGTCCATCTCATTACAAGTTTTCAAGCAATTGGGTAGACCTAACTTAATAGGTAAATTCCCAATGGGTAGACCTAACTTAATAGGTAAATTCCCAAGCTCATGTTTTTATGTCTTTTAAGTTTACCCAACCCCAAACGCAATCCCATCGCTTACATATCGCAATAGCGCATAAAGGATAGAAAGAGGGAACTTGGCATAATCATGACATAAAAGTGTTAGAGCCACAAGTTCAACATGGTGGCATATGAAAGGTTCATGTGATCATACACTTGCATATTACATTTTTAGGCCCAAAAGCATGCATAACATAATAACATGAACCACATGACCATCCCAAACTTGCATAACATACTTGCATAAACATATGACAACTTGCATATCATACTTGCATAAACAAACTTGCATATCTTATGGCAACTTGCATATCATACTTTCATAAACAAACTTGCATAACTTATGGCAACTTGCATATCATACTTGCATAAACAAACATGCATAACTTATGGCAACTTGCATATCATACTTGCATAAACAAACATGCATAACTTATGGCAACTTGCATATCATACTTGCATAAACAAACATGCATAACTTATGGCAACTTGCATATCATACTTGCATAAACAAACATGCATAACTTATGGCAACTTGCATATCATACATTTAACTTTAAAAGTTCAAGTATGAAAGGAATAGGGCTTACAAATATTATGAAGACACAAATCTACAAGTAAAGATTGAGAAGCCCTTTATGCAAGCATGAAAACCCAAAACAAAGCTCCAATAAGAAACATCCTTAACAAAAATCCCAAAAACTCTAGCTTAGCAAATAAAACTTGCAACTTGATGATGTATGCAAGCTAATGATCATTCATACAACTTAGAAATGCTTGTATGAACATCATAATCTTCATAGGAATGATTTATGAAGAGGGTGGAGGCTAGGGTTTTTAAGTGGAGGCCATTTGAGAAATCAATTTGACATAGTTTGGTTGCTAGAATGAATAATGAGTGATTTAGGGTAGGTTAGGGTCTTATTTATAGATTAGGCTAGTGATTTAGACCATAGGATTAAACCCTAGTTGAATTAGGTCCATCAGATTTTGGAATTCTCCAGAACCAAGCCACACAACCAAGCCCAGATCAGAAATGGTGCGCCAGGCAAAACTGCCCGGCCACCCCGTGTCGACAGGGCTGTCGACAGGGCAGTCGACACCCTTAGACCCCTGTCGACATGCCTGTCGACTTGGGGGTCTTGGCGGGAGTTTTCCCGCCTGACGCCAGTTGTGCCCTAACCCTTGTTTTTAACTTAAAATTTAAATCTGTTTTTAATATGAAAATTTCTGAAAACTTCAATGGGCCTTAACTGGGTCATACGGACTCCGATTTTCGAAAACTCGGACTCTATTTCGCGTATTTTTCCGAGACGAACGCAATGGCATAGCCCGTTTCCCTTGATTCAGATTTTAGAATTAAATTCTGCCTCAATTTATATCTTAACAGGTTATTAAAAATACGGGTTGTTACATTCCCCCCTCCTTAAAGGATTTCGTCCCCGAAATCTTCAAGTTAGGAAGAACGTATCCTACCATCCAATCATCCATCTACTCAAAGCATCATCCACGAGCAATCATTGTCCTTACAAGATTCTAAATGCTGGATGAACATATGCAGAGGTGTGTGTATATGTACTTATCTAATGCAAATATCATCAATGCAAATTATGTTAGTGAAATGAATCCATATGTATGCAATTCCTAACATAATGTATATCATCTATATGTGTGCACATAACATACACCCATATGCAACATCCATGTGATAACACACAATTTTCATCCATGAATAAGCATAAATACTCATGCATATGCAATATGAGGAGTGTGCGAGCCGATCTAGTGCCTAATCGTGTATAATGCATCCACGAGCAACCACTTGCAAACACTTGCGACCACTTGCAACCATCAAGCATAACATGTCTCAAACACATGTTTCATCCAAAGGGTTTCTACCTAAGGTTCTCATGACAAGATTAACACGATAAACTAGATAATTATGGATAGCAAAGAGAAAGATACGCTCACAAAGAAAAGAGATTGAGAGTGTACCCTCAAAAAGGAATGGATAAAGCCCACGCATCTTCTCCTCGGTTTCCCAAGTTGCGTCTTCTTCGGCTTCACCCCACTGAACCTTCACCAGCCTGACCTCTCGATTCCTTAGCTTTTTGGCCTCCGTCCCCTAGATACGAATCGGAGCTCTCCTCAAGGTAACCTCTCTCTCTACTTCCGCATCCTCCAAAACACTTGGCTCCACAACCTCTGTTGATTCATGTAAACACTTCCGGAGATGCGAGACATGAAAAACATCGTGCACTCCGGCAAGCTTCTCGGGCAACTTCACTCTATAAGCCATCTGCCCGATCCTCTCTATAATAGGGAAGGGTCCAACAAATCTCGGTGCTAACTTCCCAACGGCTCCAAATCGGACCACATTCCGCAAAGGAGAAACCTTTACGAAAACCATATCCCCAACATCAAACTCCAAATCGGATCTTCGCTTATCAGCATAGGATTTCTGTCGGTCTTGGGCCGCTTTCATCCGTCTCCGAATCAACTCGATTTTCTCGGATGTATCTCTGATCATATCAGGCCCAAGTATGAGCTTATCTGTTGTCTCCCACCAACATGTAGGCGACTTGCACGGCCTCCCATATAAAGCTTCAAATGGTGCCATCCCTATGCTTGCTTGATAACTGTTATTATATGCAAACTCAACAAGAGGAAGATGGTCTTCCCAAGTACCACCAAAGTCCAGAATACAAAGCCTCAATAGATCCTCGAGTACTCTATTCACCCTCTCGGTTTGACTGTCCGTCTGTGGGTGATAAGCAGTACTTAGATTCAACCTCGTGCCCATAGCCTCTTGCAAGCTATTCCAGAACTGACTAGTAAAGATTGGGTCACGGTCACTGACAATACTAGAAGGGACTCCATGAAGTCTCACAATCTCACGAAGATATACGGACGCTAGCCAAGATGCGGTCCTCTTGCTCTTCACCGGAATAAAATGAGCACTCTTCGTAAGTCTATCTACAATAACCCAAATGCTCGTATTCCCTTTCCTTGACCTTGGTAGCCCATCAATAAAATCCATGGAGATACTCTCCCACTTCCAAAGTGGAACGTCTAGAGGATGCAATAGCCCACCGGGCTTCTTCGACTCGGCCTTAGCTTGCTGGCAAATGATACATCTAGAGACAAACTCCGCCACATCCTTCTTCATCCCAGGCCAAAAGAAAATACGCTTCATATCTTTGTACATCTTATCTCCGCCTGGATGTATAGTCAACTTAGAGCGATGCGCTTCCTCCAGAACTTTTCTTACTAAATCTTCCACCATGGGAACACATAACCTTCCATCTCTCCTCAGCCAACCCTTGTCATCAATAGAATATCGAGCGAGATGACTAGACGTCTCTCCTCGAATCAGCTTGTCCATAATCTCAACTATTTGAGGGTCTTCTCTCTGCGAAGCCCCAACTTGATCAAGAAGGGTAGGCCTGAGTTCCAGAGATGCTAAAGAACCGGTCATCGACTCAACCGCCAAAGAGAAATCAAAGGTTGCCACATACTCTAAATTCTTCATCTCAATGAATAGAGGACTTAGGGTCAACCTTCTTCTACTCAATGCATCAGCTACCACATTCCCCTTGCCAGGGGTATAAGCTATCTCAAAATCATAGGATGCCAAGAATTCCATCCATCTTTGCTGCCTCAGATTCAGATCCTTCTGAGAAAAGAGATACTTCAATGACTTGTGATCGCTATAAAGCTCAAATCTTTCTCCCAGAAGATAATGGCGCCAAGCCTTGAGTGCATATACTATTGCTGCCAACTCTAAGTCATGAGTGGGATAATTCTTCTCATGCACTTTGAGTTGTCTACCGCCAAAGCATATCACTCTTCCCTCTTGCATAAGAACAGCTCCTAACCCCGTGCCACATGCATCGGTATATACCGTAAATAATTTCCCTCCATCGGGCAAAGCTAGAACGGGCGCTGATGTGAGAGCTCTCTTGAGCTTCTGAAAAGCAAGCTCGCATTCTATGCTCCAAGCAAAAACTAAATTCTTCTTCGTCAATTTAGTGAGAGGAGCAGAAATCTTTGCGAAGTCCTTGATGAACTTCCGGTAAAAACCCGCAAGACCTAGAAAACTTCTCACTTCGGTTGCATTCCTTGGAGTCTTCCAATCCTGAACCGCAACCACCTTAGCGGGATCCACCGCTAAGCCCTGCTTAGACACTATATGCCCAAGGAATCTTACTTCCCTTCTCCAAAAGTGACACTTTGGAGAACTTGGCCTTCAATTGATGCGCTCTAAGCGTATCCATCACCTCCCCGAGGTGCCTTGCATGCTCTTCCTCATCCTTAGAGAAGACCAAAATATCATCCATGAAGACCACGACAAACTTGTTCAAGAACTCCCTGAACACCCTACTCATCAAGTCCACGAAATATGCGGGTGCATTCGTCAAGCCGAATGGCATGACAAGCCACTCAAAGAATCCATCCGGAGTTCTGAACGAAGTCTTGTCTATACTATCGTCAGCTACCCTGAGATGATGGAATCCAGTAGCAAGATCAAGCTGAGAGAAAACAGAAGCACCGACAAGCTGGTCAAAGAGATCATCGATCCTCGGTAACAGGTGTCTGTTCTTCTTAGTCAGCTTATTCAACTCTCGATAGTCAACACATAGTCGGAGAGAACCATCCGCCTTAGTAGCAAATACCACAGGCGCTCCCCACTCAGATATACTTCGTCTAATGAAGTTCTTCTCAAGCAACTCTTTCACTTGCTTGCTCAGCTCCCGCCTTTCACGCGGAGCCATGTGCCGAACGGGCAAAGAAACAGGCTTTGCATTATCCACCAGATAAATGCGGAAATCAATCTCTCGCTTAGGTGGCAACCCCCTAACTTCATCAAAAACATCGGGATACTCTCGAACCACTCTCACAGACTGAAGAGTCTCCACTGACGAGTCGAGTGATTCAAGATAGCACAACATGACGGGACCTCTCGGATCACATGAAATCTCTAGGGTGTTCCCGAGGCGAGTCACGAGCCTCACAACCCTATGCTCACAATCAAGAATGGCTCCATATCTGGACAGCCAATCCATGCCCAATATCAATCTGTATCCCCTGAAACCAAGAACATAAGCACTGCACAAGAACTCTACACTCAGTATAGAGATCCTCAAATCCCCACATATCATAGACAAATGGGCGGAACCCCCAATAGGATTTGAGACACAAACGGGATCCTCTACCAAGCTAGTACTAAGGTGCAAACTATCAACAAGATCAGATGAGATAAAACTATGCGATGCACCAGAATCAAACAAGGTACGAACTGGAAAATCAGAAATATATACAAGGCTCTCAACAGAAATACTACCTCGATCGGGAACTGGAGCGGTAGCGAGAGCATGAACTTACCCTCCTGAGGGTCCAGCACGCTGAGTCTGACCTTGTCCTTGCCTCTGTTTCTTTGGGCAATCCTTGCTGAAATGTCCAGTCTTCCCACATAAAAAGCATTCACCATTATTCCTTTTCCTCTTCTTACAATCCTTGACAAGATGCCCAACTGAACCGCAATAATGGCATTTCCCCTTGCTGTTCTTGCCCTTGTTGTTGTTCCCCTTGTTGCCTTGACCCTTGTTCTTGCTCTGACTGCCTTGACTGCTTTGACCACTAGTATTACCCTGATTTCCCTTTCCCTGGGAATCGGTCTTCTTGACTTGAGTATCATTCTTCTTGACATCTCCCTGAAGTAACGCCATATCAACCAAGCTCTCAAACGTGGCCCCATGAGGAATATGTGACATGGCCAATCCCTGCAACGGCTCATTTAATCCCCTAGCAAAACGAAGGGCCTTCTTCTGGGGAGTATTCACCATATCCAAGCCAAAACGAGCCAACTGATTAAACTTGTTCACATATTCTTTGACAGACATATCTCCTTGCTTCAAAGTTATGAATCTCTCCATCTGCAAATTCTCCTCAGCAGAAGATAGAAACTTAAGCATAAACCTTGCCCTGAGATCGGCCCAAGTCTCAACAGGCCTAGTACCTTTGGTGACCTCCCACCAATAAGCGGCTTCATCCTTCATAAGCCAAACCGCCAACAAGATCTTCCTCTGATCATCTACCCCAAAGATAGCAAATAAATCCTCGGTCTCTTTCAACCAATTTCTGGCTCCTACAAAAGTCTCTGTGCCTTGAAAATTCTTGCCACCCATTGCTTTAAAATCTTTACAAATCTTGGCAAAGTCAGCCTGAGGATGCTGAGGGGGAGGAGGAAGAGGAACCTCAGCAACAGGTGGAGGAGGAACATTAGCAACGGGAGGAGGAATATTAACTACTGGAGGAGGAGGAGGAGGGACATCTGTGGGGCCGGCTTCGGTCGCCCTAGCCTCCAAAATTCTCCTATACCAAACAGGCACGTGCACTCCCTCCGGAATAACCAAGTTATCAGCCATACTGAAAAAGAAAAAGACAGATTCAGAATGGAGAAAACGAAGGGATTTTGCTAAAGGCTTTTTGGGGAATAGCCTTTTCTAAAATAAACTAGACTTTCTTTGGAAAATACTTTATACTTGGTTTTGAAAATAGTTTTCCCAAAAAGTTTTCTAAAAACCTTTTTTTTTTTTTGTTCCTTCTCGTAAACCATATGCTCTGATACCAAATTGTAACACCCCGCCTCCGCCAGGGTGACTCTTGCAAGCACTCTGACTTTGGAGGGGCGTTTGAATCAGGTAAACATGCATAATGATATATCAAGGCAGAACAAGAACATATGTATGTAATCAGAGTAAATAACATAGATAAAACAGCGGAAGATTTTCAAACCATTTCAAATCAAGTCTTAGTACAACATCATGTCAATTTTCCAAATAAAATAAGTCTAGTACATAAACAACATCATCTGAAAACTGAAAAGAAAAACATAAGTAGCTATCCCCAAAGCAGAAAAACCATAGCGAGCTCAAGTCCAAAGCATACATGAGCTATCCAAGAAAGCAGGTAGGATCCAAGCTAAGCTCCTGTATTCCCTCCTTGAGAACCTGGGGGGGGGGGGGGAACGGAAGAAAAGAGGCGAAAGAAAACAGGTCAGTCAAAAAGACTGAGTAAGCCCTACTACAATCAATGTAAACTAATAAAGTTAACTGTCATGAGCAGCAAGTATGAACATAAGGATAACGACATGATGATTAACTATCAAGGTAGATAAAGGTGTCATCGCATAATCAGGATTAAGGTTTTGCACCACGGGTGTACTAGCAAACTAACATGACTTGATTAAACAAGTATTGATCCCTCGGCCCAAGCTTTGGCCCAATAACATGAAGTGACCCTCATACGAGGTCCAATAACATGAAGTGACCCTACCACGAGGTCCAACCCAACGGTCTAGTCGATCGGCTCCCTAAGCCTAACTCGTCACGTGTTGGTGTCAATACGGCCCAAACATGAATGTAGTCGAACTGTGCTGGGTCCACCCGTCGGGTGTATCAAGCCCTAGGGTGTCAACCCCTGGACACCATAAACATGAGTGCACAGTCTCGCCCTACCGGTACCCGTGCTTGTTTTCTCCGGCTACGGACTATGTGCACGACCAGAGTCCGCCCAGAACTACACCGGCGTACCACGGCCGTCGCTTTTTAGCCCCTTATCTCCAGTTCAGTAATCGTGCCCCCACCCTAGCCTAGTCCCTAGGGCCATGATGATACAAACTAGGGATTACTGAAGGAGTGGACCCCCATTGCTAGGATTTCTCTAGTGGGGTAAGTATGGTTTAACCCTTCCACTAATCATGGATTAACTTGGTTAAGTGTAACGGTGAGTTTACGACTTAACCCCGATTAATCAACCGAGCCCAAATTGGTTAAGTATTAAATGGTCCATGACTTAACCCTAATCATGAGGCATTAATTAATTAATGCGCCTTAACCTCTCACATTAGACTTTGTTGTGGTTACTAGTTAAGCCGGGCGGGTCCGGGTAGCTTTACACCACAACTTGGTCTAACCTCGGGTCCAAGGTACAACATGACCAACTTCTCACATTGGGTCCTATTGTTTGTAGCAACTAGTTAAGCCGGTCGGTTCCGGGTAGGTTTACGCTACAAACTCAACCCAACCTCGAGTTGGCCACACTTATCTTTTCTAAGCGTCATGTCCATCTCATTACAAGTTTTCAAGCAATTGGGTAGACCTAACTTAATAGGTAAATTCCCAATGGGTAGACCTAACTTAATAGGTAAATTCCCAAGCTCATGTTTTTATGTCTTTTAAGTTTACCCAACCCCAAACGCAATCCCATCGCTTACATATCGCAATAGCGCATAAAGGATAGAAAGAGGGAACTTGGCATAATCATGACATAAAAGTGTTAGAGCCACAAGTTCAACATGGTGGCATATGAAAGGTTCATGTGATCATACACTTGCATATTACATTTTTAGGTCCAAAAGCATGCATAACATAATAACATGAACCACATGACCATCCCAAACTTGCATAACATACTTGCATAAACATATGACAACTTGCATATCATACTTGCATAAACAAACTTGCATATCTTATGGCAACTTGCATATCATACTTGCATAAACAAACTTGCATAACTTATGGCAACTTGCATATCATACTTGCATAAACAAGCATGCATAACTTATGGCAACTTGCATATCATACTTGCATAAACAAACATGCATAACTTATGGCAACTTGCATATCATACTTGCATAAACAAACATGCATAACTTATGGCAACTTGCATATCATACTTGCATAAACAAACATGCATAACTTATGGCAACTTGCATATCATACATTTAACTTTAAAAGTTCAAGTATGAAAGGAATAGGGCTTACAAATATTATGAAGACACAAATCTACAAGTAAAGATTGAGAAGCCCTTTATGCAAGCATGAAAACCCAAAACAAAGCTCCAATAAGAAACACCCTTAACAAAAATCCCAAAAACTCTAGCTTAGCAAATAAAACTTGCAACTTGATGATGTATGCAAGCTAATGATCATTCATACAACTTAGAAATGCTTGTATGAACATCATAATCTTCATAGGAATGATTTATGAAGAGGGTGGAGGCTAGGGTTTTTATGTGGAGGCCATTTGAGAAATCAATTTGACATAGTTTGGTTGCTAGAATGAATAATGAGTGATTTAGGGTAGGTTAGGGTCTTATTTATAGATTAGGCTAGTGATTTAGACCATAGGATTAAACCCTAGTTGAATTAGGTCCATCAGATTTCGGAATTCTCCAGAACCAAGCCACACAACCAAGCCCAGATCAGAAATGGTGCGCCAGGCAAAACTGCCCGGCCACCCCGTGTCGACAGGGCAGTCGACACCCTTAGACCCCTGTCGACATGCCTGTCGACTTGGGGGTCTTGGCGGGAGTTTTCCCGCCTGACGCTAGTTGTGCCCTAACCCTTGTTTTTAACTTAAAATTTAAATCTGTTTTTAATATGAAAATTTCTGAAAACTTTAATGGACCTTAACTGGGTCATACGGACTCCGATTTTCGAAAACTCGGACTCTATTTCGCGTAGTTTTCCGAGACGAACGCAATGGCACAGCCCGTTTCCCTTGATTCATATTTTAGAATTAAATTCTGCCTCAATTTATATCTTAACAGGTTATTAAAAATACGGGTTGTTACATTTGGCCTTACCCTTTTCTTTTTGTTCAGCCCATTGAGAAATGGACCAGCCCGTTTCATCTCATCTACATAAAGTAAACATCGGATCCCCTCTTCCTCAAAAATCCATCAGCCGCCTCACAAAAAATTAGAAAAGCAAAACCCTCCTTCCATCGACCGAAACCAGATATCTTTCATGTTGAAGCAAATCCTCCTTCGTCCCTTCATCGAAGATCATATGCCTCCCATATGCCTTCTAGTTACTGTCGCTCTGCTAAACCCCATACGACCACCTATCATGTAACCCTACTTCGTTTGTTAACCCCATTTCTTCCAAAAATTCAAGAGTTCCATGCCCATACCACTACGTCTTTAGAAGAAATCCAGATCGAAGCTTCGATGTGAAGGTTGGTCAAACCCTTGTCTTCGGTTCCGAACAATACCTTCCAAAATCCATCAAAATATTCGGAGATGCAAAGGGTGAATCAGATAAATATTTAATTCGGTTTTTATTTGCAGTAAAAATTTGTTTCGATTTTTTCATGTGGTTCGATTATAAAAAAATTCTGCTTGTTCTGGCCACCGAAATGTTGTGCATGGAGTTATATTTATACTTGGGATTTTGATCTTGATAGAACAATGTCCATCTGATTTCGAATCATAGGTTTTAGACTTTGTTGTGCCAAGATTCTTAGGCGTTAACTCTTTCTATTTCACTTGTATTATCAAATGTTTGTGATGGAAACATTGATGGCTCTGTGGTACTTAGCAGATAATATGAAGATTTTTGTTGGATTGAGTATTAAATTTCCAATGCTTTGGTATGTTCACAAAAACAGTGATCGAACAGTGTGAGAATGTAGACTAGATGAGGTTACGGCCTATGACTTGTCTATTTCATCAGATATTTGAAACTGAACTGTTCAGATCTTCAAATGTAATGTGTAGATTTTGATATATAAATATATATTAGTTGTTTGATTTGGTCGTCAAGATTTGATGTATATAAACATATACATGTATTTCAGCTATTGAATCTATATACATACAGTTTTATATATTTTACTTCTTCTTTAAGTTCTTTTAGTCAAAGTTTTAATTTTTTTTCCCATTTTTTACCAAATAGATTATTCAAGATAATCAGCTTTATTGATGACAACCAATGTACTACTATCAGCTCATCTAGAGGAACCAGTCATTTGTATTTTGTTTCTGATGCCAGAGACGTATCAAATTCAACCAAAATCGTGGATTCACAAAGCTCAAATTCCACATTAGTCACACTATTTTCACAAGTAATAGTTGGAAAGATCCTATAACTAACGCAGCTGTTGTTGCTACAGTTGAAGATTTGGTGAAGATTTCATATCGAGCTTCAAGTCCGCTGTGATGGGTACTTGTAGTAGGTGGTGTATAGGATTGGTTTAGGTTACATAAAATTGTTTATACTATTTCCGGATTTGAAATATGTATTTAATAGATGGTAAGACAACTTTTATAGATTTGATGTAGAAATGTACAAATTTTAAGTGCTTCTATAACTGTCCATTTTATTGTTCCTATAGCTGCTTTTATTATGGAGGAATTTCGACCTATTGTTTCCCACTAAACCTGCTTGTTGTACTTGAATTAAACATGAATTGTTTTGTCCATTTTTCTTTGCTCTACTATGAATATATGTTGTTTTCTTTGTATGTCACTTCTAGCTGATATGTAATGGGTTTTCATGTTTTAGTTTGCCTCTGAAATTTGGGTTATAGTCTCTATATTTTTGGCTGCTCATTTCCTTGTGATAGTTGCGGTTATTTGCTTTTTGTTGAAATTGTGATTTTATGGAAATAGCTATTGCGCAAATTTTAATAGTGTATATATATATATACTTAGCTTGTTTATTCTGACTATTTTAAACTTATAAAATATCTATATAATATAACTAAAATTCAAATAGTTGAATTAAATAAAAATAACCTGATAAATTCGAGTATATTCAAATGGAACATTGTATAACTTCCAATAAGACCAAAATAGATTTTCAAACTCCACCTTCACAAATTTGGGTTATATGATATCAAAAACATATAAAAGTCCTTAATTAAATAAATTAACGTAATCGTTTATAAACGATTTCCATAGCAAGTATTTTAAAATTTGAACTGGACATAACTAACTAATTATAACACGAAATCTCGATTTTTCTCTTTCATATGTAAAATATAATCGATTCCAACGTTTCTGGTTTCACAGAATTCCGACTTAAAAAAGATTCTGTATATTCAGTTGAAGTTCAAAATGAAATTTACGAACTACCGCGTCATTTCTAGTTCATTTATAATTATATATATATATAAATTATAACGTTCGAGCTTTGTTTTATAAACGAAATATATAAGTTAAACCCATTAATATTCTAAATAAATATTTAAAAATAAAATATTTGACTATCAAAAACACGGGACATTACATTCTTCCCCCCTTAAAATAATTTCGTCCCCAAATTGCTAATGGTAAGAAAAATGTTGTAAATCCCATTAACTTTAAAAAGAATATTTTATTTTAAAGCCGAACCAATTTATTATGGTAAAACAAAATTTTCAAAAATATCGAAAATATTCTAACACATTAAATTCTCGAAAAATTCAGCAAAGTCTCCCTTGCACGGAGGAATTTCTGCGATATCGCAGGAACAAATAATATTAACCCACACGGTCGGAAAAACAAAAATCAAAACCCAAAATTTATATTTTCGCGTAGGCGCACCTTTTTGAGCGCTATTGAGTCTACTACTCAATTTACGTGCAATCTACGCAATCAAACCCAATCCTCGTAGTCATCTGGCACTTGTACTTAACTCAATCCATCATATATGAAATATTTAAATAACACTTCATTTTTCCGAGTTTTCAGTTTATTTAATTCTTTATTAATCCTTGGAAGAATTATATTCAACCAATCTAACAAACAGTCAACAATAAATCATCAACCAGGGCACAAACCACTTAAATCAAATCAACTCAATTCACATTTAATATTACAATTTAATTTAATTCAACATATTTGAATACCCACCGATTGATATTCGATTGATTTTTGTTTAATTATTATTCATTAAATTTCCAAATTCAAATCAACTTTATTAAACTTCAACATCATTTCTTAATTTAATCTCAATATCATTATTAACTATTTAATTCGATTTTACTTAACCCGGTTAAGTTCCAATTCAACTTTTTAACCAAATTTTGTATTCCATTCAAATCAATCAACACACCAATCAATATCTACATAATTTAATAAGAATCATCTCTTTACTATACCAAAAATATATTTTGGGTAAATTTGTTTCATTTACCCTTTTTACAAAATAATATTGTATCCATTATCAGTTTAATGCTTTTCAACACTTGAACCGATCAATGAACACAAAACAAAACATTTGTAAAATTTACAAATATGCTTTCATATATATACACTCAAACTCAATCTAGGGTGTTACTAACCCCATCTCTATCGAGTTACGCCACAGAGCCAAGGTTATTACTAAACCAATAGGTTTGATACCACTGTAACGACCCAGGTTTTTCGGCCCCGAAAATCGACATAAATACATTACCGTATCTCATGTCGATCCTCCAAAACACCAAGAACACTGGAATGTTTATGGAAAGAAGTTAGAGGGTGAGATAAGAGAGAAAGAAATATTAGAATAGAAGGAGAAGAAGAAGAATCATCACAGCACAGAGTCTCACATCGCAGCAGAACAAAATATAATATAGAAATAAATCTTTAATGAGAGCCTTAAATAAAACTTACAATCGTCAGAGTATATTAACACATCTGGATAGTTATATTAATCTGCCCTTATATACAACACAGCGGAATAACACTAAATGTGTCTGGACCTCTCTAGCACGCCTTTCGTAGTGTCCAATAACCTGAACCTGCAAACCAGGGCTAACCCGAGCATTACAAATACCTGGTCACTCTGGTGAACCAGAGTGAGATAAACACACAAGTTTAAGGGAAGTTATCCAAGTTGATTTTAAAGTCAAAATCTTTTGAAAGAAAGGATAATCGTAAGACCAAATCCACACATAAATACGGACAGTTTTTAGCTTACGATAACCCAAAACACTTTGAAATCATATATATCTTCTGATATTATAATAGTGTCTAAGTAAAAATAAATATCAATCAAGCGGAATGCTTGCATCTCACGCTCCACATATATAGTATAAAATCAAAACCGCAGGCGCTTATTGGTGATTGGATTCCGACTATGACAAGGTATGGAACCACCTGCCGAAGTTTATCTCTAGAGGCGAATACACTGGGTTCAACAAGAACGACTTGCAACCCGACCCACACATGACCGACCACTCATTTCGCTTGAGTGTATCGAATGTATATCACCAACGGTTGGGATCAGCAACCGTTTCCCGAAAAGGGACAGCATCGATAGATTAAAGAAGCAAATGGAATTTCTCTAGATAGGTGATTATATACCCTAATGGGAGCAACCCACATAGCCATGTTGTCTGCCCGATTTCTGTCATTTCCCGGTTGATGAGGCTTGAGGTCTGAATTACCTTCTTCTGATAGCACACCGCCATTCACTTTGAATGCCACATCGTCAGATCCGCCGAATATCAATAATTGACATTCCACAAAAATACCCCGGTCGAGAGCGACCCAACTGTGATACGTTTGAAGAAATCAACGTACGTGACTCCTTTGGAAATACTCTGTCTAACATTCGTCCATACAAGTCATCCAGGCATTGGATGAACCGAAGGCACCCTCCTACTGCATTCCAGGAATCACCCTATAGATCAGTAGCGAGAAGTCCTTGCAAATCCGTAGATTCCAATCACGACAGATTCACAATTGAAATATCTCCTACCGCTAAACCAGAGAAATTCAATCAGTAGTTCTTCCGCTCATGAATATCGACGGTCTTCAATTTCTCTTTCTTCAATAATCCCCTATCATGTATTCGCTGGTCGGAATGGTTTTCGAATATAAATTCGATCCCGGTCTTTCCGTACCAACGATCGTATAGGTCAGGTTTGATAGTCGGTGATTTAACTATCAAATAATTAATCATGTGAAGGAAATGAGTCTACCGGTTTAGTATTCAGCAGTACTTGCCCTTTTTAATTAAAACGATTGACGATAGTAAATCTTAAACTTTTTAACATTTCAATATTACAAATATCATTTCATTTCTAATGTAAGGTCATTTCAAACTATTTCATATCCATACATAGGAAAATATTCAATGATCATATTCAATTTCCCCTTCTACTACCATTTTAAAACATTTATTATCTTATTACTCATTATCAATATATTGGAAAACTAACTCAACTTATCCTTTATAAATTGATGTTATGAAATCTCTTTTGATTTCATTACCTGAATATATTAATACACACTTACTTTGGTAGAACGAATTCAATTCCAAAATTAACTTTCCAATTTCCTTTCCCCTCGAAAGTACCATTTTAATTTCCCACAATCTCCAATTATTTCTTTTACAACGGGAATCTCATTATATATATGTATATATATAATCTCAAATCTTTCCACTTCCGTTTCTTGGGAAATCTCCTTATATATCCTCGACTAGATTTCGTTTCAACTTTGATTCCTTTCAAATGAAGTTCAATCACAAGGTAACCTCCTAAATTATTGTTAAATTAATAATCTAGTTTAATCACTTACTACAGTAGTAGTAGTAGTTAATTTCTCAATTAACTAAAATAAATAGTAAAACCCCTTTCTAAATCTTATTAAAATTAAAACATATATTCTTTAAACCATTTCATTAGATTAATCCAAAATATAAGTTAGTAATGATCCTAGTTATAACAGTTGACTTAGTCAACTCAATACACGACGTATTCGTTACACAATTCTAATTAGTTCTCACTTTAAATACAATTAATTTTAAATAACTTCATTTAATTATTTTATTAATTAAAATTATTCAACTCTTAACCGTTAGGTTAAGTTTTGCTTACTTGTCTATAAATCTTCTTAACGTAAGATTTTACTTTATAAAATCAGTTTATAACAAATTTCCTTAAAACATATTAATCTCCTTTTCACCACTTTTGTTTCAAACTAATAGATTAAAAGAATCTACTTTTAATTATAAAATGAATTATATAACTTCATTTCGTCGATTTACCTGACGGTAACTCGATATTTATAAAATAGTTAATACATAGGCCATGTACTTCCAATTACGCAACCAATAGTACCCATTGGTTTAAACCAAACAAGTAGTGAATTTTAGGTCAATATTCAATAACCAAATCAACCATATAATCAAAACAATTCAATTCAAATAAATAATGGTCTCATAACAGTCTATAACGACAATTCAATATCAACCACAACAATCAATCAAAACAATTCATTCATTAAAACATGTTTATTTTATAAACGTGACCAATAAGGTGACTTACCTCAATTGGAACCATTCGTTAAAATAATGATTTGGGTTTTACTGAAATTAAACGATGTTTAATTTCGTCAGTTCAAACAATATATGAATATATATAAACAACAAGTCCATCATTAGCGACTATAGCACACTGAAATAAAAACCCAACTTATATAAAATATAAGTGGGGAAAACTGAGTGAGTTTAACTCACCTTTGTTTGATTCTGTCGTTAAATTAGCTCGTTTCTTTTAAATTAAATGGCGTTTAATTTAACTGAAAAATTCAGCTGTTGTCTGCCCTGCCCAGTTTGTTCCATCACGTAGTACTTGTCTTCACAGTTCCGGTGCTTTTTGTTTCATCTAATTCAGATCACGTGACCCTTCGAAATTAATATTTAAAGTTTATAAAGGCATTTAAATTATAAAACCTTAAATAAAATCTCAGTTTTGGCCTTACCCTTTTCTTTCTGTTCAGCCCATTGAAAAATGGACTAGTCTGTTTCATTTCATCCACATAAAGTAAACATCGGATCCCCTCTTCCTTAAAAATGCATCCGCCGCCTCACAAAAAATCAGAAAAGCAAAACCCTCCTTCCATCGACCGAAACCAGATCCCTTCCATGTTGATGCAAATCCTTCTCCGTCCCTTCATCGAAGATCGTATGCCTCCCATACGCCTCCTAGTTACTGTCGCTCTGCCAAACCCCTTACGGCCACCTATCGTGTAAACCTACTTCGTCTGTTAACCCCAGTTTTTCTGGAAATTCAAGAGTTCCATGACTATACCACAACGTCTTCAGAAGATATCCAGATTGAAGCTTCGATGTGAAGGTTGGTCAAATCCTTGTCTTCGGTTCCGAACAATACCTTCCGAAATCCATCAAAATATTCGAAGATGCAGAGGGTGAATCAGATAAGTATTTAATTCGGTTTTTGTTTGCAGTAAAAATTTGTTTTGATTTTTTCATGTGGTTCGAATATAAAAAAATTCTGCTTGTTCTGGCCACCGAAATGTTGTGCGTGGAGTTATATTTATACTTAGGGTTTTGATCTTGATAAGAACAATGTCCATCTAATTTCGAATCATAGGTTTTAGACTTTGTTATGCCTAGATTCTTAGGCGTTTACTCTTTAGTTGTATTATCAACTGTTTGTGATGGAAACGTTGATGGCTCTGTGGTACTTAACAGAAAATATGAAGATTTTTATTGGATTGAGTATTAAGTTTCCAATGCTTTGGTCTATTCAAAAAAAACAGTGATCGAACATTATGAGTATGTATACTACATGAGGTTATGGCCTATGACTTGTCTATTTCATCAGATATTTGAAACTGAACTATTCAGATCTTCAAATGTAATGTGTAGATTTTGATATATAAATATATATTAGTTGTTTGATTTGGTCGTCAAGATTTGATGTATATAAACATATACATGTATTTCAGCTATTGAATCTATATGCATACAGTTTTATATATTTTACTTCTTCTTTAAGTTCTTTTAGTCAAGGTTTTAATTTTTTTTCCCATTTTATACCAAATAGATTATTCAAGATAATCAGCTTCATTGATGACAGCCGATGTACTACTATCATCTCATCTAGAGGAACCAGTCATTTGTATTCTGTTTCCGACGCCATAGATGTATCAAATTCAACCAAAATCATGGATTCACAAAGCTCAAATTCAGCATTAGTCACATTATTGTCAGAAGTAACAGTTGGAAAGACCTATAACTGACGCAACTGTTGTTGCTACAGTTGAAGATTTGGTGAAGATTTCATATCGAGCTTCAAGTCTGCTGTAATGTGTACTTGTAGTAGGTGGTGTATAGGATTGGTTTAGGTTACATAAAATTGTTTATACTATTTCCGGATTCGAAATATGTATTTAATAGATGGTAAGACAACTTTTATAGATTTGATGTAGAAATGTACAAATTTTAAATGCTTCTATAACTGTCCATTTTACTGTTCCTATAGCTGCTTTTATTATGGAGGAATTTCGACCTGCTGTTTCCCGCTAAACCTGCTTGTTGTACTTGAATTAAACATGAATTGTTTTGTCCATTTTGCTTTGCTCTACTACGAATATATGTTGTTTTCTTTGTATGTTACTTCTAGCTAATATGTAATGGGTTTTCATGTTTTAGTTTGCCTCTGAAATTTGGGTTATGGTCTCTATATTTTTGGCTGCTCATTTCCTTGCGATAGTTGTAGTTATTTGCTTTTTGTTGAAATTGTGATTTTATGGAAATAGCTATTGCATAAATTTTTATAGTATATATATACTTAACTTGTTTATTCTGACTATTTTAAACTTATAAAATATCTATATAATAGAACTAAAATTCAAACAGTTGAATTAAATAAAAATAACCTGATAAACTCGAGTATATTCAAATGGAACATCGTATAACTTCCAATAAGACCAAAATAGATTTTCAAACTCAACCTTCACAAATTTGGGTTATATGATATCAAAAACATATAAAAATCCTTATTTAAATAAATAAACGTAATCGTTTATAAACGATTTGTAATGACATAGATTTCGCCCGGACCTAATCGATCGCTAAATCGACCAAGACCGTTCGATTTCCGCATACGCTAACTCTGGGCATACAACACATCAGAACAAATAACAGAAGACTTCTATAAACATCATAATAATGTTACATCAGAGTATAGAATATCAGAGTATATCGAAAATAACACACAGCGGAAGATAAATTTACATAAATGTAATACAATACACAGCGGAAATATAAACTACACAGCGGAAGACTGTAAATGCCTGGACACAACTTAAAGCTTCAATCCAGAATCCTGCTCAATACATCTGCAAAATAAAACTACTCGACTGCCCGTGTGGAAAATAGGGGCACCCGAGTTCGCAAGGGAAATGCAAACTACAGGTCAGTCATGGGACTGGTGTGAGAAACTCTAAACAGTTATAATTAACTTATTTAATAATATGGCATATCACGAGACCACGCCGTTAACGCGGAACGGGTTTACCCCCATGAATGCCAGTGGATAAACAACAATCAATATAGATATATGGATCTACTATGCATCAATCAACATGCAATATCCCAATCTACCCACTTAGATTAATCACTACACTTAGATTTTCTAAATCCAATTCAATTTACAGAAATTATTCCTTTGGATTTTGTTCCCGATTTCTTATTTCAAATCATTTGAAATACATATCTAACTTTCTATATCAAAGTAGATTTCACTTCGGGATCTCAAATCAAATCGTCTAGAAATATGAATTCCAAAACATAACAATGCATACAAACAAGTATGCAACCAAATATCGTGCTCCCCATCGACAAGGCAAAGGGTACGCACCTGGCAACTCGATATATAAATGTGCACCTACCCCACATAGGAGTAGGCTACTCCGACGATGCATCTACCCCACATAAGGGTAGGCTGCACCGACCTCTCACCCATACTTTTAGTCTCAGGGTCACCCGACTCTTTAGCCACGTACTAAATCATTTCATATCTCGAAGTAGGGAAAATCATTTCACAACATAATAATCACAAGTACTTTCAAAATATAGTACTTCACATCAGTAATTCACACATATGATCAGTCACTATTAATCACATAACCTTTGAGCTCGTACGTCTCAAAGAAGGGTGTTAAGCAAGAGAACAAATTCTCCGCCACCAAACAGATACATCATTAATAGCAACTAATCAATACGCGATGAAATACAATGTAAAACCATAATACATTTCTAAATCATTTTAGAAATCATCGGGTTTTGGGCCTCGAAATCCTTTCTGTTTTATAAAACATTTTTATAAAACATTCCCTGTCCAAAATCGGGAATACATTTCTTTTCACTTAAGAAAAATATCATTTCACAATCATTTATTAAATTTGAAATGAACACAACATCGCTAAACACTTTATCGTTAAATCGTAAAGTGTTTCACAAGGTGTTATCACACAGATATTTCTACCCAACCCAATGCTAAATGTAAAAGCATATTTTGCTCATAAACTGGTCGAGCACAATCCAAACAATCAATCAATCAAATTTGACATTAAATATAAGGTTTTGAATAGAGATAGTATCGATTTATATTCAACATCAAATCCTGAAACCAATAGATATCATATTGGGAATAACGATATCGATATCTTCCAAATTCCCATCACAATATCTATATAATCACGGAATCCAATATCGAAAATATCCAAAGATAATTTCAATTCAAATCCAATCCAATTTATTTATTTATAACCATTGGATTATTTTTCTAGTTAATAACTAGTTCGTTTCGATAAAAATATATTTTTATCTTTTCAAATATGGAATTTTTCATTCCAATTCTTCCCAATTCATTTCTTATGATTTTACACAAATTATAACTATTTTTAATAATTTTATCAAGGCCTGTACAGTCGATTTTCACCAACGGCCATCGAACTGCACTTACAGCGACCTTTTCCAAATTTGATTTGGACATAATTCCAAATCCAAACGTTAGATTTCAAATTTCTAATATTCATTGGAAAGCTCTTTTTGATACGAACCCAACGGTTTCGGTTTCAGGAGAATCCAACAGTCGGATCTCCCGTAATGTCCATTCGAAGTCGATGGTCGAAATTCGCGAACTGCCGCGGCGTGGCGCGTTCTATTCAGGACATTATATTATATGTATAATATATATAATATATATTTCGTCGATTTCCTTTTAAAACGTATTTTATAAAATCATTTTAAATTCGTTTTCAAAACGATTTCAACTTCATATTCAACTTCTAATCAAAATTGAATATTCCATATACACGACAATTTTATACAGTGTATATATATGTTAAAAATTATATTTTTAACAATCAAATCATTTTCACATTTCATATATATATATATATGTATGTATGTATGTATATGTATATGTATATCGTTTTCATTTCATATATATATCGTTTTCACATTTCATATATATATCGTCTTCATTTCATATATATATCGTTTTCATTTCATATATATATATCGTTTTCACATTTCATATATATAATATTTTCACTTTTCAATATATACGATATTTTCACTTTCAATATATACGATATTCTCACTTTCAATATATACGATATTTTCACTTTCAATATATACGATATTTTCACTTTCAATATATACGATATTTTCACCTTTAATATATACGATATTTTCACTTTCAATATATATGATATTTTCACTTTTCAATATATTTATCTCACATCAATTTTCACACAGAATACAACCAAACAAACAAGTCGTCCATGGTCTGTGGACGACGGGGAATAGTTCATATATGCAGTTATGAAATAAATAACTGAACAGAAAATTTAAAGTGAGAGAATTCTCACCTTGATTGGTTCGACCTTCGGTTTTATTACGGTTCAGATTTGAATTTGCTTCATTTCCTACTTTGCTCCATTCTTGTCTGAACTGATTTCAATACGTAGAGTTTTTCATGAGGATTCCAACGCATTTTAGTTTGTTGAAATCTGTTGTCGTATGCAAAAGTTACGGTCTTTAGAACTTTAATTACATAAATAAAATCATTTAAGATAATTAATTTTTTTATAATTAACTTAACTCTTCATCAGCCGTTAATCCTTGATCCAAAGGCCCCATCCTCTCTTCTTCATCCCGTAATTGTCTGCTACGAAGAACCCATTGGCTCAATCGAAGAAACCGCCATCGCAAGCACCAGATGCCGCCGGAACAGGATCCGCCATCGCCACATCGAGCTCCTCCGTGAGAGCCTCCATCGTCCCAACCACCACTGAATTCGGTGGTCCCCATCTCACCCAATTTGCGTGCGAAACTCGGTTGCTTGAGCTTGAATTTCTAGCTCGACAGTCCACGAAAAATGATCCCACCCGTCTGAAATTGAAGATCGATCTTGGCCCTTCAATCTTTGTTTTAGATTCACATTCCAATTCTTAGCGGTTTTGAAATGATTTGGGAATTAAATTTTGAGCATTTAGGCCGTTAGTTTCACTGTCTGGCGGCGGATTCGAAATGAAAAGGAATTAGGGTTCTACACGTTTATTTATATATATTTATTAATATAAATTAACATTTAATTCTCGAATTTGTTTCCTTTGTGTCCGAACTCCAAATGAGACCCAAAGACTGTCGTCCTTAGCGTAATACCCCCATTCCGAATGCAATGGGATATGTATCATAAGCCAATTCTGCTGTTACGATCAGTTTTCATTCAAATTAAAATATAAATCTATGTATATTGAATTTGAATGCACATTTCAATTTACGGGGGCCACATACGGACTCTAAAAATTCCCGAAAAATATTTTCTAGCTTCGTATTGACGATACGGTCCTAACAAAACTAGTTTTGTCAAATCCTGAGACCGTTTGAAAAATAGCCATTTTTCAGTCGATTAAATTTGACTGAAAATGTTAAAACACGTTTAACTTCGCCACGCTCACATGTTGATTCAGAAAATTATGAATTTTGAAACCTAGCAATAATTTGACATCCCGGATCCCATAAAAGTGGTTTCATCGAAAACCGAAGTCGTTTGCAAAATTTCCATTTTTAAGGGCCTTTATATATATTAAAATATATATAAATTCCACAACGACTTTTCTGAATTTTGAACTGGACATATCTTTCAACTTCTAAAGTGAAATCTCAGTTTCTTACATCCGTTAGAAAGATATGATTAAACAGATTCGAATGTTTCTTATTTCGTTCAATTCCGACTTAAAACGAATTCTATATATTCATTTGAAATTCGAAATCGAATTTTCGAACTGCAGCGCCATTTCAGGCTCGTTATATAATTAAAATTAAATTATTCGTTTTAACTTCATCGAAAATAAAATTTTCATCGTTTTTATTTAAAATATATCATTTTAAATAACCAAAATCCGTTAAAATAGCCAAGACAAAAATTTTAAATTGGCCCAGAATTTCCAGGTTGTTACAATCTCCCCCACTTAAAACTTTTTGTCCCCGAAAAGGAACGAAGCCGAAAGTTGTTTAACAAATTAACTCAACTTTCATTATTTTCCTTACGGCTTAAGTTCTTTAACTTTTCAGTTTCTAAGAACTTTTCAAATTTTTCAAAAATTTGGCTAACACCCTAAATTTTCGAAAAATTTCGCCATAACCTCCCCTGCACCGGGGACTTCGGGATATTTCATATAGCCTCCCATGGCCTTCTTCAATCCAAAAGAAAAAGAAAAAGCCAATCGGCTCACAAAATCATCATCACCCAAACAAAACAGTAAATTATGATAAACATGTACCTATTTATCGGGCAAACAATTTTATTTCTCTGCTCTAGCCTCCTTGCTATGACCTGTTCAATGTAAGTACATGTATATGCATGCAAATGCGACTAATTTCAAACAATTCAATATTTTGATTCGATTTGGCCAATTCATCTTACATTCTCTTATTGGAGTTATCAACTCAATATTTTTATTAATCAAACAACACAACTAGCAATAAATTGGTTAATTAACTTTTCAATCATATAATTTTTATAATCAAAAGTCAAATTTTCTAAGACCGGATTATATATATAATCACAAATACATTATTTATAAACATATAACACTCAACTCATTCTGGGGCATTACTAACCCCATCTCTAATGAGTCACTCATTCTAGAATGTTATTGATTCTATCTCTAATGATGATTCTTCAATAGGATATTACTAACCCAATCTCTGATAGTCTTTTGTTCAGTTCTAACGAGTTGTACCCCAAAGATTTGAGTTAACCAAAGCTCTGATACCAGCTGTAACGACACAGATTTCGCCCGGACCTAATCGACCAAGACCGTTTGATTTCCGCATACGCTAACTCTGGGCATACAACACATCAGAACAAATAACAGAAGACTTCTATAAACATCATAATAATGTTACATCAGAGTACAGAATATCGGAGTATATTGAAAATAATAAGATAAATTTACATAAATGTAATACAATACACAGCAGAAATATAAACTACACAGCGGAAGACTGCAAATGCCTGGGCACAGCTTAAAGCTTCAATCCAGAATCCTGCTCAATACATCTGCAAAATAAAACTACTCGACTGCCCGTGTGGAAAATAGGGGCACCCGAGTTCGCAAGGGAAAAGCAAACTACATGTCAGTCATAGGACTGGTGTGAGAAACTCTAAATAGTTATAATTAACTTATTTAATAATATGGCATATCACGAGACCACGCCGCTAACGCGGAACGGGTTTACCCCCATGAATGCCAGTGTACACAGCGACTATTCTGAATTTTGAACTGGACATATCTTTCAACTTCTAAAGTCAAATCTCAGTTTCTTACATCCGTTAGAAAGATATGATTAAACAGATTCGAATATTTCTTGGTTCGTTCAATTCCGACTTAAAACGAATTCTATATATTCATTTGAAATTCGAAATCGAATTTTCGAACTGCAGTGCCATTTCAGGCTCGTTATATAATTAAAATAAAATTATTCGTTATAACTTCATCAAAAATAAATTTTTCATCGTTTTTATTTAAAATATATCATTTTAAATAACCAAAATCCGTTAAAATAGCCAAAACAAAAATTTTAAATTGGCCCAGAATTTCCGGGTTGTTACACGATTTCTTTAGCGACTATTTTAAAATTTGAATTGGACATAACTAACAAATTATAACACGAAATCTCGATTTTTCTCTTACATATGAAAAATATAATCAAATCGATTCCAACGTTTCTGTTTTCGCAGAATTCCGACATAAAACAGATTTTGTATATTCAGTTGAAGTTCAAAACGAAATTTACGAACTACCGCGCCATTTCTAGTTCGTTTATAATTATATATATAAATTATAACGTTTGAGCTTTGTTTTATAAACGAAATATATAATTTAAACCCATTAATATTCTAAATAAATATTTAAAAATAAAATATTTGACTATCAAAAACATGGGACATTACACAAATTCTCTTTTTAATACTTAGGAAATCTTATATCATATTCAGTTTGTCTGTTTCCACTTTCAAAACATTAGTCACACTATTATCCAATATTGGAAAATCATTCCAACTTATTGCTCGTAAAATACGTTACGAAATATATTCTATTTCATTACTTAAAAAAAACAATAAACAACGTTTATTCTGATAAAATAAAACTCAACTTTAAGTTTCCTTTCTAACTTGAAAATATCGTTATAATTTCACGCAAAGCCTTTTATTTCCCTTTTACTTCGAAATCCACATTATATATATATATATTCTCCGAATTTCCACCAAACATTGCCTTTATTTTTTCTCTAATGGAAATAATATATTTCCACTAACCTCTTTACCATTACAACTAATATCATCCTCATATAATCCTGAAGTCGTTCAAGTTGGGGTATTTTAATTACCTCTCAGACCATGATCAACAACGTTCATATTTAAAGACAAATACGAGTTGTAATACAAAAACCAATGTTCCATTCCAATCTCAAATCAAATTCCGTTTAACTATTTTATTCAAAATACGTTTCATAAACCTTCTTATTAATTTGAAAATCTCTTCCTCGGATATAACCATTCTTCCTTAATTCAATAATTTAGCAACTCCTTATCAAAACGCCACTTTTAATACTTCCCTCTTTTTAAAACAAATTCCTTTTATAATTCGGATTGGTTTACAAATTTTATGATTTACTTCTCCTATCAAATTCACTTTTACTAATCCCGTTTCAAATCCATTCAACTATATCCCACTTTGGAAATCTCATTTCAACTTCCCACTTTTTCTTAATCCCATTTTTAATAACGTTAATTTAGAATTAACGATATAGCACCTCAAACCCCTTTTATATAACTCTAGTCTATTATAAACCCTTATATCAAAATTTCCTTTTACTTAATTCGAATAATTAAGTAATATTTATTTCAAGCTATAATATTCGCTTAAAATACTCTTTTATAACTTTGTTATAAAAACTTAGGTTTTAAACAAAACCTGTTTATAAACTCCTTTCACCTTTCCAATGGATTTCATTTCACTTAGATTACCTTTTAAATGAATTCCCATTAAGAAGTAATTTTCTAAATTATTATTAATAAAAATAATAATTTATTTCAATCATTTACTACATTAGTAGTAAATTTCTTTATTAACTACAACAAATAGTAAACCCCTTTTTGAAACTAAATTAAATTAAACAATATTCTTTAAACCATTTTATTAGGTTAATTCAATACAAACAAATTTAATAATCAACTCCAATTAAGACGGTTGACTTAGTCAACTCCAAACACGGTTATCTTATTAACCGATTCCAATTTATTCTTCCTTTAAATTAACTAATATAATTAATTTAAATAAATAATTTCATTTAATTGTTTCTCAACAAAACATTTATTCAAATTTAACAGTTAGGTTAATTTCCTTATTCCCACATTTACAAATCTGATTAACATCAGATTTGACTTCATAAAATCAATTTACACTTAATTATATACATACATATTTATTTCCCTTTAAATAAGTTTTATTCAAAAATATATATTTCAAAATCTTTCTTTAGTTATAAAAATTTAATTTTATAACTTCAGTTCTATCGACCCACCTGATGGTGAATCAATATAAACGAAACGATTTACTTTTAGGCCATTTACTGCCGATTACTCAACCAATATAGCCCATTGGTTAAAACACAGCACATGTTGACTTTTCAGTCAATGATCACTACTAAAATCAATAACCTAATCATGATAGTTCATATATGATAATATGAAAATAAATAATATATTTGAGGAATCCGGTTGGATCTCTCCAACCTGTTCTTCCCTGTATACAAACGGTTATCTCCACATAGTTTAAAACAATTCAAATAGATCAAACAATTCAAACAGATCAAACAATCCAAACCACTAAACACGTTTATTGATAAACGTGACCAATAAGGTAAGTTACCTTTATTGGAACCAATCGTCGAAATAACCATTTGGTATTTTACTGAAATTAACCAACGGTTTAATTTCATCAGTTAAATCAATAAATAAATATATAACTAGCGAACAGTCAACCATAGCAAACAGAGCACACAAAATAAAAACCCAATTTATATAAAAACGTAAATGGGAAAAATACTGAGTGAGTTTAACTCACCTTGTTTTGATTATTCTAAAACAGTTGGTTATAGTTAAATTAAACAATCGTTTAATTCTAACTGTAAATTCCGGTTATCTTCGCTTCTATCCAATCCCGTTCCATGGCGTGGTGCTCGTCACACCCATTCCAACGGTGTATTGTTTGCCCGATTCAGATCAGATACAAATAAGTTATTAAGGGTTGAAGTTAATATAATTTAATTATATAATTAATCCTTAACTATTATTTAAATTAAACTAATTGTAGTTTTAACTAATTGCGTTTGTAAGTTCATGTAACAACCCGGAAAATAAGAGCCAATTTAAAATTTTTAAATTGGTCATTTCAAAGGAATTTGAACAATTGAAATAGAATATTTCAATAAAATAGTGAATTAGAAATAGTGAGTCAGTTTGAAAATTTGAATTCAAACTTTGACTGATTGTGCAGGGTGGAAAATATAACGGATTTTAGCGGAACCAAAAATATTTAAATCTATTTATCAATACCTGTCTAACGAATCTGAAAAATCGAAGTTTCATAACGGGAATCAAAAGTTATGGCTGAATGAATTTTCAGAAAGGTCGCTAAATAGAATATATAGCCCTGGAAAATTGATATTTTGCAAACGACCTCGGAATTCGACGAAACCACTTTTGTTGGGTCCGGGATGTCAAATTATTGCAAGGTTTCAAATTTCATAATTTTTGAAGCTAGTATGTGAGCGTGGCAAAAGAAAATGTGTTTGGTCAATTTCTTTTAAATTGGATCGACCAGAAAATGGCCATTTTTCAAACGATCTCCGAATTCGACAAAACTAGGTTTGTTGGGACCGTAGCGTCAAAACATAGCTAGATTTATTTTTGTGGCCCTGGCAAATTGAAATGTATGTTCAGAGTTAAAAATTAAATGTTTTATACTTTAATTTGAAAAATAACTGACTGTAACAGTCGAATTGGCCAGCGAAACATATCCCATTGTGTCCAGGATGGGGGTATTTAGCTAGGGGCGACAGTCGTTGGGTTCGAATTAGGGTTCGTATGGGAAAACCCTAATTTTCTGAATAATATATATCGGCAAATCAGAAAATTTCTTTCATAAATAAAAAAAACCCGCTTCCTTCGTTATCAACGGCGAAAACCGATCGCAACCTTCCCCTTCAAATCGCCGCTGCCTCAGCCCCCTATCGCCGCCACCACCACCACCAGTCGACGCCGCCGCTCCTCCTCTTCAAATCCGACCAACCCTCACACCCCCTCGACCACCCTATCGCCTGAATCGAGCCAAGGAAGTCGCCGACTTCCCAGCGCCGCCCCGATCGCCACCGACCACAGAGCCACCCCAAACCGCCACCGACCGACTCCCCTCTCCTTCCTCTTCCACGTCAGCACCTCCGATCATCCCCTCGTGCCTCGATTTTCGCTGAAACCGCAATCCTAGTCTTGAACCATCGTGAAAGGTGAGTTCTTTTTGATGTTTGCACTTTGAAAATCATATCTTTATGGTGTGTTGACGAAATTCGATGAAACAGGAAACATCGGGACCACAAGGAAGCTCTCTACCACATAGAAGAGACCGCGGATTTTTCTGAGTCATCTACGATTTTTAGCACTCCGAAAACCAATGCGAGAAATCTAAAATAAATGAATTTGAATGGAAAATGCCGCGTATAAACTATATAAGCGAAATATAAATTACACACGTGTTGTATACCTCATGTATATGCGTGGTGTAAGCTATATAAGTGAAGTATGAATTATACATGCATAGAATAATTGATATATGTGTTGAAATGCAAGTGAAATATAGCAATAATATATATATATATATATACATACTCCCCTCGTCCACAAACCATGGACGATATTTATTGTTGTGAACTGGTGTGAAACATTGGATGAAAAATACGAATGGTTGAATAATTGTTTGTGGTTGATATTGTTTGGTTGTGGTTGAAAAATACCCATTGGTGATTGAAATGAATTGGAAAAATTGTGGAAATAAAACATGATGCCTGCGTGCGAATTAGATGCATGCATCCCCATTGTCAAAAACCGCGAGGTTTTAAGGTAGAGCGAGGAGCCGTACTAGGGACGGTGCCGGTTTTAACTACCCTGCCGTTATGCTGCCGAAATTTTGAATAATATTCATGTGTTAGAATTATTTTCATATGTTGAAATTATCTTCATGCGTTGAAATTAAAGTCATATGTTGAAACTATATCCATGTGTGGAAATGTTCATGTGTTGAAAAGTGATGTGTGAAAATTAAATTCATTTGTGAATGAATGAAGCATTTAAACAATAAAAATCACATTTTTATAATATATATGAAGTATGAAAAATATTCTCCTTATATATAAATAGTTTCAACAATAAAAATTTCATCTTTCTTATATGAACAACATATATAAAATATCCATGTGTGGAGGTGCTCATGTGTTGAGAAGTGTGTGTATTGGAAAAGTTCATGTGTTGAATAAAAAGATCGAACAATAAAAATTACATTTTTATTGAAACTATGAAGTGTTGGAAACATTCATTTGTTGAATAAATATTTTAAATGATAAAAACATCATTTTTATCATATATGTGATATGCTAAAGATATGAGAGCGTTGAAATTAATATTTGTGAAAGAAATATTATTTTAAACAGGCATAGGAACTAAATAAAATAGTCATGTGTTGAAATATATTTTAGTTCGCCAAAATTATCAATTTTGAAATGTGAAGTGTTAAAAATAGCCACTTGTTCAAATAAATATGCATGAGTTGAAATATTCATTAATTAGCTAATGATATGATTTTTGCCTATGCATGCAACACTGGAATGAATGGTGTTTTTAAACCAAATTGAATCAAATATGAAGTTGAACGGAAAATGATAAGTGATAAGTACTGTATATATATACATGCATATTTATTAAACAGGTTATAGCAAAAGGGGCTAGAGAAGAGGAATAAAATTTTGTGCCTGACAAATAGGTACACGTTTACTATTTTGTTTGGGTGATGATTTTATGAGCCTGTTGGCTTTTTCTTTTTCTTTTTAACATGAGACGCCCGTGTGGCTATTTGGGAATTTTCCCAGCCCCTCCCGCACAAAGGAGGTTATGGCGAAATTTTCCAAAATTTAAAGGCGTTAGTGAAATATTTGAAGTGAAAACGATATAGGAATTTTTGAATGAACTATATTTATATAAATATATAAATATAAATAAAATTAAAACGAAACGTGGTCGTGCAGTTCGTGTTTTGAAACCGTGATTTCAAATGACGAGTGCGGGAAATCCGACTATTGGATTTTCCCGAAACCGCAACCGTTGGGTTCGCCTTGGAAATATCTTTCCAACGGCACCAACCTTGTAGTGATCCGACAGTTGGATTGTCTGGAATGCTTAATTCAAATCTGAAGAAAAACAGCGCCAGAAACGATTATATATATATATATATATAAATAAATATAATTAAATTAAATCGAATAACGACGCTGCAGTTCGTAAATTGAAATCGTAACTTCAAATGGCTAGTGTGGAAGATCCGACCGTCGGATTTTCCCAAAACCGAAACCGTTGGATTTGTTTTGAAATGACCTTCCTAATGATATAAAATTTTTGAAAATCCAACGGTTAGATTTTCAGATATGTGTAAAACAAATTTAGTGAAAAACAGTGCCAGTGCATCAGCATGACCTGAATCGTCGTTTAATTAAATATGGCCGGTTTAAAATAAATAAAAATGGCGATATATCGTTATAAAATGCTATAGATGATATAGAGTGGAAATAAACCAATTTTGTTGTGTTTGCTTGATATGTGATGGTTGAATGTATTTAACATGAAAATTATAACTAAAGAACTAAAATGTGAATGTTGAATAGTCCAACCATGTGATAAATTGATTTGAAAATCTAAATATACGTGGGTTATTTGAAAAGGCCGAGTTCATCTCATTTCAAATAATCGATCGACGTTGAGAAGTCGAAGAGTCGAAGACGGTTGAAGACCGACGATCTTCACATTGGATGGATGGGCGCTACTGATGCTCGTGATTGGAGTAGCTACCTTGAAGGAGCTGAAGTAGTAGCCATCCGGACATACTGTTGATTATACGGATATGCGAGGAATTTGGTGCCTTCGGTTTCGTTCAAACCCAGAACGGACTTGTAATGGACTGTGTGTCTGACATTGGATTTTGTTCTGTGCTGATTGATCTCTGTTAAATATATATCTGTTTGGCGGCGGAGAATTTATTCTCTTTCTTAACGCCCTTCTCTGAGACGTACGAGCTCAGAGGTTATGTATTGATAGAAATCAGTCGCATGGAGTGGATTGCCTGTGTGGCACGCCTAAGTGGCATATGATCAAGGCTTCTGTTGCAAAGCAAAGTCTTGTGGTTGATGATCAAAGCATGGTCTGTGTGACGTAGCTTTGTGTATAACGTGAAATCGCGAGCCTCACACCCTGGTATGAGTCAAAAATGGGATAGTGACTGCAGGGAGAGCACGACGTTTCTTTCTAGCTAAGGTGGTGTCAGTGACCTACCAGCCCGGACGTTATATATACTTTTCACCTGTGTGGTTGTTGGAATATGAGGCGCCTCAATATAGGTCTGTAAGGACCGGGAAACGTGTGTTCAGGAATAACTAATCCTCAAAAGTAAGAGAGGACCGGCCCTGAAGATCCAAGGATCATAGTGGGGTCCTGAGACATTTGCTAGAGTGCCTCGAATCGGAGAGGAGCTTGCCCCTTGCCACGACTCATGAAGGAATCCAATTTCCAATACGAAATATGCGGACGTGATTGTATTACTAGTACGGCGACATAGTGGTATGGGTCATTTATGCCGCCTATGATTGATATTTATGATTGAAATAACTTTTGAAACATATATGCACTAGTAATAATATCAAACACTTTTGTTTTATTCGTATGAAGCATTTTTGGCCATTATAAGGTAAAAACTCTATCCTCCGGCTTGCGTTGCATTGTGAGATAGGACCTGAGTCTTATAATGGCTTCATTTTATAAAAAGCATTGCGATGATTTAATCATTTATTTTATTTCATGCACTAGCACTCATTGGAGTAAACCCGTTCCGCGAAAGTGGCATGGTCCTTTGATTTGCCTTATTATTGTTGTTAATAAGCTAAGTAGATTTCTCATACCAGTCCCATGACTGACTCGTAGTTTGTTTCACCTTGCAAATTCGGGTGCCCTCATTTTCACATGGACAGCCTAGTTACAGGTATCTGGTGCACTTTTGGCTCATGGCGAGGCTTGACTACACCGTGCTGACTTTGACTCTTTCCGTCATTATTGTATATATATTATGATTCCGCCATTGGCGATGTAGACTGATATTTATTTTGTGTACTCTTTATGTATGATTCCGCCTCTGGCGATGGTGACTGATTATGTATTATTATGCACTAAGTTGTATCCTGCACTGTGCTCTCTGATGTGGTGATATCTATATGATTCCGCTGTCATATGTGTGTAAATTATCATATTTTATGTTTATGCTGTTATCTGTGATCTGCTAATGATGATTAATGTGTTATATTCCAATGATTATCCTTAACACCGTGTAACGGTGTTTTGGGATCGTCACAGTTCAAGTGGTTACGTCGGTTCCTTCTCCTTATCTCATGTTGTATGTTTTCTGCATTGCTCCAAACAAGGCTCCAGAACTTCATTTCTGTCCAAACCATCATGCTGTATATAAAAAAAACATAATCACTAATTAACATTTAATTATTAATCTTAATAGCAAATTTCAGGATATAGTTTATTTACCGTTCTTCTTTAACATGCGGTTCCCTCCTCTTCTTTAACATTTACGTTCAGCATATAAAGCATCAGGGTCGACTAGTTTCTCCTTTCCTGTTCGATTTCTGCTCCAAGGTTCCTGAACCCTTCTGTAATTTTACCAACCATGATTTAATGAGCTGAGTTATTATTTCTAAATTAACATTAAACAAATCCCATAGTTTAAGGATATATGGTCTGATGGGTGAAGGGGAAAACTGGTCCGATTGTTGTCTTCACCATTCACTCCAAACTTTCGCATGAACCACCTTCCACGCTGTCACCCGAAGAGAAACCACCGCACTTCATTTCCAACCCCCATCGGACCATCCGAAACCACAAGGCGCTGCAGACCAGCGTCGCCAACTCCTCCCCAAAGTCCTAGGCAACTCGATGCCTTCCCTCACTCCAGATCGGCCTCCAACCACCACGACTTAAGCCCCCAATTCCGATCAGCACATACCTCTAAACCCCATCACGACCGGTCCAAACCAAAGCCTCTCCATGCTTGTCGAAGTTGCAGCTGGAAGCTCGTTCAATTTTGTGTGGATGTGGGGGACGGACGAAAGAAAGGAATGAATATTTTTATCCGTTCGTTTGTTTGAAATGGCGGCTCCTATTTGCGGTTGACCGGAAAATACCTCTTGACCGAGAGAAGGGTTTGGGAATGATATATATAGAGTATAGAAATTATTATTAAATTATTAATGAAACTTCGGAGTAAAGTAACGCGATAAAACCACTACAAACGACTTCTGTCTTCTGATAAAAAAGCTAGTCTTGGTATAAAAAGATATTCCAGACCGAATGGGACAAGTTTCGTCGAATTCCGACTACATTTGAAAACAAAATTCCTTTATAAAACCAGAAATAAACACGCATTTAATTTTTCCACGATCACTAGATAAATCAAATCAACTTGAAACATTGAAATCCTATAATAATTCTTCAATACGAACCCAACGGCACCATTTTCGTCGCATTCTGAGACTGTTTCCCCAGTAGGCTATTTTTCATGCACATCGCAATGCCATTTTGGAGACCAAATTACACGGTCTCCAAAAATATCAAACTATATACCTATCCTGACTCTAATCGACGATACGAACTCAACAGAATTGGTTTTGCAGCCTAATTCGATCGTCTGTTCAAGTTATACCCAAATAACCCTTTATTAAATTAATTACGCGCTACAGAAATTGAACAGGCGTTTACGGCTACCGTGGTCACATATGACATCGGTTTGTCACGCAATTCAACACTGTACAATAATTTAACGATACAGCTCCAATGAAACTGATTCCGTCGAAATCTGAGTCCGTTTGCAAAACGGCTATTTTAACGCGTATATTTTAATAATGATTTTCCATAGCGACTATTTCAAATTTGATTTGGCCATAACTTACAATCTACAATACGAAATCTGGATTTTTCTCTTTCATATGAAAACTACCATCAATACGGTTCTAACGCTTCTTGTTTCACAGAAATCCAACTTATGTTGGCTCCTGTATTCTCAGTTGAAGTTCAAAACTCAATATTACGAACTGCCGCACGATTTCGAGCTCGTTTTATATTATAAATAAATTAACGTTCAACTTCGTTTTAAATAACGAATTAAATATTAAAACCCAGTAATATTCCAAATATAATATTTGAAATAATAAATTAAATTAAATATTTAACTACCAAAAATACGGGTAGTTACATTCTTCCCCCCTTAAAATAATTTCGTCCTCGAAATTGCTAAGATAAGAAAGAACGTTACCAACCCATTATCTTTACACAAATAATAAATTTAAAACTTGGCTTTATTTCCAAAACTAATCTAATTGGTTTTTATAACCAATTTATTCCAAATAAAAGAATCCCCAAAAATCTTTAAAAAAAATTCTAACACCTTAAATTTTGGCAGAGTCTCCCCTATACGGAGGACATCTGTAATATCGCAGATTCAAGAAATATATATATACATCGACCAACAAGGTCGGAAAAATTCAAAAAACAAACTCAAAACCCAAACAAAACCCAAAATTTCATATTCTGCATAAGCGTACCTTTTTGTGAGCGTTATTATGCGATAAACGATATTTTATATTTGAGCTTGCTTAGTTATTATGCAGCTCTATTCAACTGGATTCAATCAACTCCAGAATTTTTTCTTTGATGGATTTTAAAGCTGAATTGGAACTTCTGCACCTGTTCTCAACTTAAATAAATTTTATTAGTCCTAAAAATAACATCAATTAGTTTCAAATATCCATATCACACGATCCAACCAGTTCTACACACAATCTAATCCACATGAGATTATAATTATTTATAATCACTTAATTTATTTAATTAATTATCCATTCAGGTTTATTAATCTGGATTGATTTATTCAACTTATTTATTTCATATTTGTTTCAAACCAAGTCTATCATTTTCAAATTTATATTCAAGCAATCCAAACATATCATTCAAATCAACATTAACAAATCAATCGATTTCCCATATTATAATAAACTGAGAAAATCATTACTTTTATTATAAAATAAATTGGGAAAAAATAATTTCAAAAATAATCTTATATCAAATTACAAATACGCGCTCTCATATAAATAACAAACCCAATCTAGGGTATTACTAACCCCATCTCTATCGAGTTACACCACAGAGCCAAGGTTATCACTAAACCAATAGCTCTGATACCAAATGTAGAGACCCAAATTTCTGGTACCTTTTGAGTTGACCAAACCACACCAATCCAACCCATTGTGCATTGAAAATGTATTACTAGAAGAAAGAAGTTAGAGGATGAGGTAAGAAAGAAAGAAATATAAGAATAGAAGAAGTAGAAGAACCAACACACCGCAGAGACTCACAACGCAGCAGGACAAAATATAATACAGAAATAACTTTATTGAGAGCTTTAAATAAAACTTACAATATCAAAGTACATCAACATCACTGGGCAGTTATAATAATCTGCCCTATACACAACACACAGCGGAATAGTAACTATATAATATCATACGCCTGAACACCTCCAGCTCGTCTCTGGACTTCATCGCATCTGATAACCTGAACCTGTACACCCCGGGGCTAACCCAAGCATTTACAAAACACCGGGTCAGTCTGGTGAACCAGAGTGGGATAAACACACTAAGTTTAAGGGGATCACACGACCTGATTTTAAAGTTAAAATCTTTCAAAGAAAATAATAATCGTAAGACCAAATTCACACATAAATACGGACGGTTTTTACCTTACGATAACCCAAAACATTTTTAAACCAATATCTTGTCTGATATTATAATAATGTCTAAATACAAGTAAATATAAATATAGCGGAACGCTTGCATCTCACGCTCCACATATATAGTATACAATCAAAACCGCGGTCACTTATTGGAGATTGGATTCCGACTATGACAAGATATGGGACCACCTGCCGATAATGTATCTCTAGAGGCAAATACACTGGGTTCAACAAGAACGTCTTGTAACCCGGCCCTCACATGACCGACCACTCATTTCGCTTGAGTGTATCGAATGTATATCACCAGCGGTGGTAGGTAGCCACCGTTCCCGAAAAGGGACAACATTGAAATAGATTAAAGAAGCAAATAGATTGTAACAACCCGAAAATCTGGGCCAGTTTAAAATTTTTATTTTGGCAATTTTGGCGGATTTTGAATATTTAAAATAGATTATTTTAAATAATATCGACGAGAAATTTACTTTGAATATAATTCGAACGTATATATTTATACGCGTCGTCGTTAGAATATAAATATTTATATATAATTATAAATAGAATTGAAAATGGCGCGGTAGTTCGATAATTCGATTTCAAACTTCAATTGAATGTACCGGGTGTAAAACAACCCGGATTTTAGTGAAACCAAAAACATTAGGATCTAATTGATATTATCTTTCCAACGAATCCGAAAAATCAAGATTTCATAGCGGGAATCAAAAGATATGTCTAGTTGAAAATTCTAAATAGTCGCTATGGAATTCAGGCCCTTAAAAATGGACATTTTGCAAACGACCTCGGATTTCGAGGAAACCACTTTTGTTGGATCCGCGATGTCAAATTATTGCTAGGTTTCAAATTTCATAATTTTTCGAATTAATATGTGAGCGTGGCAAGGGAAAACGCGTTTGACCAGTTTCAGTTGATTTTAATCGACTGGAAAATGGCCATTTTTCAAACGGTCTCAGAATTCGACGAAATTAGTTTTGTTAGGACCGTATCGTCAATACGAAGCTAGAAAATATTTTTCTGGGATTTATAGAGTTAGTATGTGACCCCGGTAATTTGAAATGTACGTTTAAAATTCAATATAACGATTTAAATTTAATTTCAATGGAAACTGATCGAAACGATCAAACCAGCTTACGATACATATCCCATTGGGTTCAGAATGGGGGTGAAACGCTATGGACGACAGGCGGTGGGCCTCGTTTAGAGGTCGTATGTAAAAGTCAACTTTTTTGAAAATAAAATAATTAAATAATAAAAATAAAAATAAAAATAAAAACCCTTTCTCCCCCTTAATCTCGTTCTGCCCCCCCCCCCCCCCCCGATGAGTTCATTCTTCAGAAAAAAAAAAAAGAAGGAAGGGGGATCGGAGACCCGCCGCCGCCTCCAAGCGTTCGCCGCCCCCCCCCCCCCCCCCCCTCCCCCTCGCTCTGTCAATCGCCCAAGGCCCCGTCCACTCCCCTTCGAGCTCGTGAAGCCGGCGCCCAAGAACCCCGCCCAAATCCGAACGAAAATCGAGACCGCCGACCACCCAGCCCCTGCGCAATCCCCTGCCGCCGCCCTGCTCCCACCAGCGAACCCCTACCACTTCCTCTCCGCCCTGAGCCCCATTTCAGCCTGTAAGCTTCTTTTTCTTTGGTGTTTTTTTTCTCATATTAAATTAATGTAATCAGTGTTAGGTAAAATAAAAATCAGTTCCTATCTAGAACATTATTGTTAAGATCTGAAAATTTTAATTTAAAAAGAATTGATTTTTATAAGTAGCATTGATTTTTAATGGCAATGACTATATGAAGTTAGGATTTTTAATATTAAAAATATGATTTTTATGTAGTGTAGATATTAAAAACATAATTTTTATAATATAGGAAAGTTAAAAATATAGTTAATATACTAGCAGTGTATTAAAAATATGATCTTTATATAATAGAAGATATAAAAATACTATCTTTATATAAGTAATGTATTGAAAATAGAATTTCTATATAATAGAGAATATAAAAATATCATCTTTATATATATAACGAAATAAAAATCTGATTTTTTTTGTATATATATAATAAAGTAAAGATGTGATTTTTATAGTGGTATTATAGAAAAGGCGAAATATTTATTATAGAAAAGGCGAAATATTTATTATAGAAAAGGCGAAATATTTATTATAGAAAAGGCGAAATCTTTATATTTGAAAAGGCGAAAAATATATTTTTTATCTATATAACATAGCATAGAAAAAATTCGATTTTTATATATTGAACATCGAAATAAAAATATGATTTTTATATATTGAACATCGAAATAAAAATATGATTTTTATATATTGAACATCGAAATAAAAATTCGATTTTTATATATTGAATAGCAAACTAAAAATTCGATTTTTATATATTGAATAGCAAACTAAAAATTCAATTTTATATATTGAATAGCAAACTAAAAATTCGATTTTTATATATTGAATAGCAAACTAAAAATTCGATTTTTATGTATTGAATAGCGTAGTGAAAATTCGATTTTTATATATGTAGTGGCTACGGGCAACGAAGATGACGAAGATGCGATAGCGATGAAGATTTCTATCAATGAAGTGCCGTGGAGCTAGGATAGCAATAGGTGAGAATTTCTCACCTTTCACTTTCTTTTCTCTAGTTATATATATATATATATACTAGGATGCAGACGGTGCTTAGTAGCACCCGACACCCGTCATCCACAGACCATGGATGGCTTGTTTGTTAAATTGTTTGGTTGTGTAGTTGGTTAGATTATTTGTTTTGAAATTGAATTGTTTGGTGAAATTAAGTGGATTGATTGATATGTGAATGGCGTGGGCCTTCACTAGACCGGGGATAAGGCTAGGCCTCGTCCCGTTTCTAGTATCGTGCCGTTATGCCGCCGAAATTTTCTAAAATAAGTTAGAAAAATAAAAATATCATTTTATTTAAAGAATGAACTGAATAGAAATTCATATGTTGGAATAAAATGTTTTGTCGTTAAAAATATACTTTTTAACGTGAATGTGAAATAATATTCATTTACAAACCAGACGGTTTGTTTATGTACACCTATTTGAAGGACATTGATTGGGTCGATAAATTTTACACATCGCCCAACTGCATAAATAAAATCTGTGTTTGATTGTTTGAAACCCCACACGGGTGTTGGGATGAAATTTGAAGTTCACTCATCCTGATTGATTAAATATGTCGATCGATTGATTGACAGGCTGTTATAAGCGTTAGATATCTATATTTGATGCTTATACAGTGTAGTGCACTTTGGTTGATGGTTGATTATTTTTCAATGCTATTATACATGTGTTGTATGAAAATCCATATAATTAACTTTATATGGTAATTGATTGGGCCTCATTCCAGTTTTGAAATTCAAATATTCGAAAAAGAAATATTTGAAATAGAATATTTGAAAATAGAAATTTATGAAGCCGTGTTGATTAGATTGACGCCATTTTGACGTGAACGATATTTATATCGATTTCGAAACGAATTGAATTGAAAACGATTTCGAAATGAATTGAATTGAAAACGATTTCGAAATGAATTGAATTGAAAACGATTTCGAAATGAATTGAATTGAAAACGTTTTCGAAATGAATTGAATTGAAAACGATTTCGAAATGAATTGAATTGAAAACGATTTCGAAACGAATTGAATTGAAAACGATTTCGAAATGAATTGAATTGAAAACGATTTCGAAATGAATTGAATTGAAAACGATTTCGAAATGAATTGAATTGAAAACGTTTTCGAAACGAATTGAATTGAAAACGATTTCGAAATGAATTGAATTGAAAACGAATTCAAATTGAATTGAAAACGAATTGAAATGAATTCAAATTGAATTGAAATTTGAATTGAATAGAAATGAATTTTTAAACGAATTTATAAAGAAGAATTCAATTTTGATTTGAATTGAAAAGGAAGTTGAAATTGCTTTTGAAACGAATTTAAAACTATTTATATAATTCGTTTTAAATAGAAATCGACGAAATATATATTATATATGTATTATATATATAATATAATGGCCTGAATAGAACACGCCGCGCCGCGGCAGTTCGTGAATTTCGACCATTAATTTCAAACGGACATTACGGGAGATCCGACCGTCGGATTCTCCTAAAACCGGAACCGTTGGGTTCGTATCGAAAAGAGCTTTCTAACGAATATTAGAAATTTGAAATCTAATGGTTGGATTTGGAATTATGTCCAAATCAAATTTGAAAAAGGTCGCTGTAAGTGCAGTTCGATGGCCGTTGATGGAAATCGACTGTACGGGCCTTGATAAAATTATTAAAAATAGTAATAATTTGTGTAAAATCATAAGAAATGACTTGTGAAGATTTGGGATGAAAAACTCCATATTTGAAAAGATAAAAATAGATTTTTATCGAAATGAACTAGTTTTGAACTAGAAATATAATTCTATTTATTTTTAAATAAATAAATTGAATTTGAAAAGGGTTTTAAAAATAACCAGAACTTCCAATGATTGCATTGGAGTGGATTTGAATCGAAATTGTCTTCGGAATATTTCGATGTTGGGATTCGTGATTATACAGATGTTGTTATGGAAATTTGAAAGATATATTTATATCGTTATTTCCAATACGACATTTGTTAATCGTAGAATTTGATATTGAATATAAGCCGATATATTTTCTATTCAGAGCCTTATATTGAATATCAAATGTGATTTGGGTTTGTCGTGAATGGTGTCTTCACTAACACTGTTCTTGAACCCAGTTGAGAAAAGATTAAATCTTTTTATTTAGATTTAATGAAGTGTACCAATTAAATTATATTTAATTGGAATTGAATTGGTATTGATTTTTGGGTTTATTGTGAACAGTGTTTTAAATAACACTTGTTCTTTAACCCGATAATTAATGGAATGTGATTTTGGGTTTATCGTGAACCGTGTTTTAAATGACACTGATTCTTTAACCCAGTTAACGATTAAAACTAAGTGGAGTTTTAATGAATCTTTAATTAGATTGAAATAATCGAGAATGGAGTATCACCAGTTTTGCTCCAAGCGATAGTTAAATCTTTAATCAGATTTGAACGTGAAATGGTAATTGAATTTACCGATAACACTGTGGTGTTAGATATGAAGTATAACCAGTTTTACTTCATGGGATGAATAGGTTGGGATTGGGAAATTAAAATAAATGATTACTTCGGTAAGGTTCGCTAATCCCGACTAGTTTGAATTGATATTCCAAAATAGATAAAGAATAAATTCAAGGAATTTATCTTGGATAAAATTTATGGGAACCTTTCCCTATGAATGTGAAATTTAGAAACTAACTGTCGGTTAGCTAAGCAGAATGGTTTTCTGGATATTGATCTGATGTTGGTTTCGGCCTTCGGGGTTAATATTTGGGGAATTATTCTCTTGATTAATTTACGGTTAGTGACTGATGAATTGGAATGAGGCGTATGTTGTGTTTGTGTAGCACTTATTTAAAGTATACGCGAGTTATTCGGAAAGACCGGGTTTATCCCATTCTGAATAACTGATACGACGATAAGTCGAAGATGAAGACGATGGTCGAAGACCGGAAGTCTTCACGTCGTTTGGGTGATTACTGATGATCTTGATTGGGCTGTACACCCAAGAAGATGGAAACAGTTGGTGATCGTCCAGACGTACTTGGAGATCGATGGATATGCGGGGTACTAGGTGCCTCCGGTTTCGTTCAGACCCAGAACGAACTTGTAAATGGGCTGTGTGTCTGACATTGGATTTTAGTCCGTGTGATTGATCTTTATTAAATATATATCTGTTTGGCGGTGGAGAATTTATTCTCTTGCTTAACGCCCTTCCCTGAGACGTACGAGCTCAGGGGTTATATATTGATGGATATCAAACGCATGGAGTGAATTGCCTGTGTGGCATGCCTAAGTGGCAAATGATCAAGGCTTCTGTTGAAAAGCAAAGTCTTGTGGTTGATGATCGAAGCACGGCCTTCGTGGCGTAGCTTCGTGTAACGTTTACTTCGCGAGTTTCACACCCGGTATGAACCAAAAACGGGAGAGGACATCAGGGAGGACTTGCGTTTCTTTCTAGCTAGAAGTGGCGTCAGTGGTTTTACACGCCCTGACGAGTTTGACTTATGTGGTTGTTGCTGTTGCGAGGCGCCTCGGATTGATCGGTCGTTCTCGAACCGATGGAGTCATTCGTTGGCTCGTTTGCGCCCCAAAGGGCGGGGAGACGTATTGTTCAGGCATAATAATCCACATCGGTGGACCGGCCCTGACGATCCAGGGGGCAGTTGCGGCTGTTCCTGAGACATGGTAGGCTAGATTGTCTCGAATCGGTTGAGGACTATCTTTTGCCTCGGTTCATAGATGGAAATCCAATTTCCAAATACGTGACATTTGCGGTTTTATTTGTAAACCTATATATGGCGACATAGTGGTATGGGACGCTCATGTCGCCTATGATTGATACTTATGATTTGAAGTTGTTTTATACACTATGCACTTATAGTAGTATCAAATGATTTGTTTTAAAACGTATCAAGCATTCTTTGGCTGTCATAAGGGAAAACCCTATCCTCGGCTGCGTTGCATTGTGTGATGGGACCTGGGTCTTATAACAGCTTCATTTTTCTTTATTTAGCATTGCGCTGTTGTTTTATGCACTGGTATTCTTGGGAGGAAACCCGTTCCGTGTTATACGGCGTGGTCCCTTGATTTACCTAACTTTGAAAATAAAGATTAATAACTATTTTGGTTCTCACACCAGTCACATGACTGACCTGGAGTTTATTGTTTTAACCTAAACTCTGGGTGCCCTTATTTTGACACGGGCAGCTAGTAGTTTTGGTTTTGCAGATTTATATTCACAGGATCCTGGTTTACAGCTGGAACGATATCCGGAAAGCTTTGTATCCGTATATCTCCTTCTAGTTGTGTATTGTATTATTTTCCGCTGCGATGTATTTAAATGTAATTTAAATCTCTGATATTTCTGTGTAATATTCATTCATACTCTGTATATTCTTGTAATCTGATGCATTGTTGTAATAAGCAATGAAATGTTCTTCCGTATGCGTTCTGTTTTGTCCTGTTCTCAAACGATAGGGCGTTTCGAACGGTCTGGGTCGGTTTAGCGACTGGTTCGGACCGAGCGAAAATTCCTTGCCGTTACAGTTGGTATCAGAGCTTTGGTTTACAAGGCTCAGAGAACAAGACACATTAGAACCATACGAAAGAATTCATCAGATATTGGATTAGTAATATCCAATTAGAATGACTCGTTAGAGATAGGATCAGTAGTATCCAAGAACGAGTGTGAAGAGTATATTTTTGAAAATGAAAACAAATTTTGTTTTGAAAATCTAAATCATTTTAAACGTATTTGGTTATTTATTTAAATTGATGTGGACAATCCAGTATATATAGATTTTGCGTATACGTCTGATCCACGTGTATTCAAAGTTTTAATATATTGAATAGATATAGAATTACACTCTAGTCGCCTGGAGATGATGTTGATAATGACCATGGCATCATCAATATTTATGTTCGTGCTCCGAAGGTGTGATTTCTATATATTTCCTATTGACTGGTGTGAGAACCAAAATTAGATAGGGCTTATTGTTGTGAATTGGCATCAAAAAAAACATGATTTTTGTATATGTATCAAAATTATCAATTTGAAACTCTAATCCACTAACTGATTGATGTTTGTGTTGTTTGTTTAATTGTTTGATAATTTTGAACCATTATGCCTAACTGATCAAATATTGAATTGTATTGAAAATTGGTCGCATTTGTTTGCATATACATATATATCATTGAACAGGTCATAGCAAGGAGGCTAGAGCCAGAGAATAAAATTTGTTTGCCCGACAAATAGGTACATGTTTACTACATAATTTACTATTTTGTTTGGGTGATGATGATTTTATGAGCCTATTGGCTAGCCGCTTGGCTTTTTCTTTTTCTTTTTGAGATCTGAAGGACCGGGGAAGCTATTTGAAATTCCCCGATGCTCCCATTGCAGGGGAGGTTATGGCGAAATTTTTCGAAAATTTAGGGTGTTAGCCAAATTTTTGAAAAATTTGAAAATTCTCAGAAACTGAAAAGTTAGAGAATGAAAGCCAAATCGAACGTAGAGTTGATTGATCAAACCACTTTCGACTTTGTTCCTTTTCGGGGACGAAAAGTTTTAAGTGAGGGAGATTGTAACAACCCGAAAATCTGGGCCAGTTTAAAATTTTTATTTTGGCAATTTTAGCGGATTTTGAATATTTAAAATAGATTATTTTAAATAATATCGACGAGAAATTTACTTTGAATATAATTCGAACGTATATATTTATACGTGTCGTCGTTAGAATATAAATATTTATATATAATTATAAATAGAATTGAAAATGGCGCGGTAGTTCGATAATTCGATTTCAAACTTCAATTGAATGTACCGGGTGTAAAACAATCCGGATTTTAGTGAAACCAAAAACATTAGGATCTAATTGATATTATCTTTCCAACGAATCCGAAAAATCAAGATTTCATAGCGGGAATCAAAAGATATGTCTAGTTGAAAATTCTAAATAGTCGCTATGGAACTCAGGCCCTTAAAAATGGACATTTTGCAAACGACCTCGGATTTCGACGAAACCACTTTTGTTGGATCCGCGATGTCAAATTATTGCTAGGTTTCAAATTTCATAATTTTTTGAATTAATATGTGAGCGTGGCAAGGGAAAACGCGTTTGACCAGTTTCAGTTGATTTTAATCGACTGGAAAATGGCCATTTTTCAAACGGTCTCAGAATTCGACGAAATTAGTTTTGTTAGGACCGTATCGTCAATACGAAGCTAGAAAATATTTTTCTGGGATTTATAGAGTTAGTATGTGTCCCCGGTAATTTGAAATGTACGTTTAAAATTCAATATAACGATTTAAATTTAATTTCAATGGAAACTGATCGAAACGATCAAACCAGCTTACGATACATATCCCATTGTGTTCAGAATGGGGGTGAAACGCTATGGACGACAGGCGGTGCGCCTCGTTTAGAGGTCGTATGTAAAAGTCAACTTTTTTGAAAATAAAATAATTAAATAATAAAAATAAAAATAAAACCTTTCTCCCCCTTAATCTCGTTCTGCCCCCCCCCCCCCCCCCGATGAGTTCATTCTTCAGAAAAAAAAAAGAAGGAAGGGGGATCGGAGACCCGCCGCCGCCTCCAAGCGTTCGCCGCCCCCCCCCCCCCTCGCTCTGTCAATCGCCCAAGGCCCGTCCACTCCCCTTCGAGCTCGTGAAGCCGGCGCCCAAGAACCCCGCCCAAATCCGAACGAAAATCGAGACCGCCGACCACCCAGCCCCTGCGCAATCCCCTGCCGCCGCCCTGCTCCCACCAGCGAACCCCTACCACTTCCTCTCCGCCCTGAGCCCCATTTCAGCCTGTAAGCTTCTTTTTCTTTGGTGTTTTTTTTCTCATATTAAATTAATGTAATCAGTTTTAGGTAAAATAAAAATCAGTTCCTATCTAGAACATTATTGTTAAGATCTGAAAATTTTAATTTAAAAAGAATTGATTTTTATAAGTAGCATTGATTTTTAATGGCAATGACTATATGAAGTTAGGATTTTTAATATTAAAAATATGATTTTTATGTAGTGTAGATATTAAAAACATAATTTTTATAATATACGAAAGTTAAAAATATAGTTAATATACTAGCAGTGTATTAAAAATATGATCTTTATATAATAGAAGATATAAAAATACTATCTTTATATAAGTAATGTATTGAAAATAGAATTTCTATATAATAGAGAATATAAAAAATATCATCTTTATATATATAACGAAATAAAAATCTGATTTTTTTTATATATATATAATAAAGTAAAGATGTGATTTTTATAGTGGTATTATAGAAAAGGCGAAATATTTATTATAGAAAAGGCGAAATATTTATTATAGAAAAGGCGAAATATTTATTATAGAAAAGGCGAAATCTTTATATTTGAAAAGGCGAAAAATATATTTTTTATCTATATAACATAGCATAGAAAAAATTCGATTTTTATATATTGAACATCGAAATAAAAATATGATTTTTATATATTGAACATCGAAATAAAAATATGATTTTTATATATTGAACATCGAAATAAAAATTCGATTTTTATATATTGAATAGCAAACTAAAAATTCGATTTTTATATATTGAATAGCAAACTAAAAATTCGATTTTTATATATTGAATAGCAAACTAAAAATTCGATTTTTATATATTGAATAGCAAACTAAAAATTCGATTTTTATGTATTGAATAGCGTAGTGAAAATTCGATTTTTATATATGTAGTGGCTACGGGCAACGAAGATGACGAAGATGCGATAGCGATGAAGATTTCTATCAATGAAGTGTCGTGGAGCTAGGATAGCAATAGGTGAGAATTTCTCACCTTTCACTTTCTTTTCTCTAGTTATATATATATACTAGGATGCAGACGGTGCTTAGTAGCACCCGACACCCGTCATCCACAGACCATGGATGGCTTGTTTGTTAAATTGTTTGGTTGTGTAGTTGGTTAGATTATTTGTTTTGAAATTGAATTGTTTGGTGAAATTAAGTGGATTGATTGATATGTGAATGGCGTGGGCCTTCACTAGACCGGGGATAAGGCTAGGCCTCGTCCCGTTTCTAGTATCGTGCCGTTATGCCGCCGAAATTTTCTAAAATAAGTTAGAAAAATAAAAATATCATTTTATTTAAAGAATGAACTGAATAGAAATTCATATGTTGGAATAAAATGTTTTATCGTTAAAAATATACTTTTTAACGTGAATGTGAATAAATAAATATTCATTTACAAACCAGACGGTTTGTTTATGTACACCTATTTGAAGGACATTGATTGGGTCGATAAATTTTACACATCGCCCAACTGCACAAATAAAATCTGTGTTTGATTGTTTGAAACCCCACACGGGTGTTGGGATGAAATTTGAAGTTCACTCATCCTGATTGATTAAATATGTCGATCGATTGATTGACAGGCTGTTATAAGCGTTAGATATCTATATTTGATTCTTATACAGTGTAGTGCACTTTGGTTGATGGTTGATTATTTTTCAATGCTATTATACATGTGTTGTATGAAAATCCATATAATTAACTTTATATGGTAATTGATTGGGCCTCATTCCAGTTTTGAAATTCAAATATTCGAAAAAGAAATATTTGAAGTAGAATATTTGAAAATAGAAATTTATGAAGCCATGTTGATTAGATTGACGCCATTTTGACGTGAACGATATTTATATCGATTTCGAAACGAATTGAATTGAAAACAATTTCGAAATGAATTGAATTGAAAACGATTTCGAAATGAATTGAATTGAAAACGATTTCGAAATGAATTGAATTGAAAACGTTTTCGAAACGAATTGAATTGAAAACGATTTCGAAATGAATTGAATTGAAAACGATTTCGAAATGAATTGAATTGAAAACGATTTCGAAATGAATTGAATTGAAAACGATTTCGAAATGAATTGAATTGAAAACGTTTTCGAAACGAATTGAATTGAAAACGATTTCGAAATGAATTGAATTGAAAACGAATTCAAATTGAATTGAAAACGAATTGAAATGAATTCAAATTGAATTGAAATTTGAATTGAATAGAAATGAATTTTAAAACGAATTTATAAAGAAGAATTCAATTTTGATTTGAATTGAAAAGGAAGTTGAAATTGCTTTTGAAACGAATTTAAAACTATTTATATAATTCGTTTTAAATAGAAATCGACGAAATATATATTATATATATATTATATATATAATATAATGGCCTGAATAGAACGCGCCGCGCCGCGGCAGTTCGTGAATTTCGACCATTAATTTCAAACGGACATTACGGGAGATCCGACCGTCGGATTCTCCTAAAACCGGAACCGTTGGGTTCGTATCGAAAAGAGCTTTCTAACGAATATTAGAAATTTGAAATCTAATGGTTGGATTTGGAATTATGTCCAAATCAAATTTGAAAAAGGTCGCTGTAAGTGCAGTTCGATGGCCGTTGATGGAAATCGACTGTACGGGCCTTGATAAAATTATTAAAAATAGTAATAATTTGTGTAAAATCATAAGAAATGATTTGTGAAGATTTGGGATGAAAAACTCCATATTTGAAAAGATAAAAATAGATTTTTATCGAAATGAACTAGTTTTGAACTAGAAATATAATTCTATTTATTTTTAAATAAATAAATTGAATTGGAAAAGGGTTTTAAAAATAACCAGAACTTCCAATGATTGCATTGGAGTGGATTTGAATCGAAATTGTCTTCGGAATATTTCGATGTTGGGATTCGTGATTATACAGATGTTGTTATGGAAATTTGAAAGATATATATTTATATCGTTATTTCCAATACGACATTTGTTAATCGTAGAATTTGATATTGAATATAAGCCGATATATTTTCTATTCAGAGCCTTATATTGAATATCAAATGTGATTTGGGTTTGTCGTGAATGGTGTCTTCACTAACACTGTTCTTGAACCCAGTTGAGAAAAGATAAAATCTTTTTATTTAGATTTAATGAAGTGTACCAATTAAATTATATTTAATTGGAATTGAATTGGTATTGATTTTTGGGTTTATTGTGAACAGTGTTTTAAATAACACTTGTTCTTTAACCCGATAATAAATGGAATGTGATTTTGGGTTTATCGTGAACCGTGTTTTAAATGACACTGATTCTTTAACCCAGTTAACGATTAAAACTAAGTGGAGTTTTAATGAATCTTTAATTAGATTGAAATAATCGAGAATGGAGTATCACCAGTTTTGCTCCAGGCGATAGTTAAATCTTTAATCAGATTTGAACGTGAAATGGTAATTGAATTTACCGATAACACTGTGGTGTTAGATATGAAGTATAACCAGTTTTACTTCATGGGATGAATAGGATGGGATTGGGAAATTAAAATAAATGATTACTTCGGTAAGGTTCGCTAATCCCGACTAGTTTGAATTGATATTCCAAAATAGATAAAGAATAAATTCAAGGAATTTATCTTGGATAAAATTTATGGGAACCTTTCCCTATGAATGTGAAATTTAGAAACTAACTGTCGGTTAGCTAAGCAGAATGGTTTTCTGGATATTGATCTGATGTTGGTTTCGGCCTTCGGGGTTAATATTTGGGGAATTATTCTCTTGATTAATTTACGGTTAGTGACTGATGAATTGGAATGAGGCGTATGTTGTGTTTGTGTAGCACTTATTTAAAGTATACGCGAGTTATTCGGAAAGACCGGGTTTATCCCATTCTGAATAACTGATACGACGATAAGTCGAAGATGAAGACGATGGTCGAAGACCGGAAGTCTTCACGTCGTTTGGGTGATTACTGATGATCTTGATTGGGCTGTACACCCAAGAAGATGGAAACAGTTGGTGATCGTCCAGACGTACTTGGAGATCGATGGATATGCGGGGTACTAGGTGCCTCCGGTTTCGTTCAGACCCAGAACGAACTTGTAAATGGACTGTGTGTCTGACATTGGATTTTAGTCCGTGTGATTGATCTCTATTAAATATATATCTGTTTGGCGGCGGAGAATTTATTCTCTTGCTTAACGCCCTTCCCTGAGACGTACGAGCTCAGGGGTTATATATTGATGGATATCAAACGCATGGAGTGAATTGCCTGTGTGGCATGCCTAAGTGGCAAATGATCAAGGCTTCTGTTGAAAAGCAAAGTCTTGTGGTTGATGATCGAAGCACGGCCTTCGTGGCGTAGCTTCGTGTAACGTTTACTTCGCGAGTTTCACACCCGGTATGAACCAAAAACGGGAGAGGACATCAGGGAGGACTTGCGTTTCTTTCTAGCTAGAAGTGGCGTCAGTGGTTTTACACGCCCTGACGAGTTTGACTTATGTGGTTGTTGCTGTTGCGAGGCGCCTCGGATTGATCGGTCGTTCTCGAACCGATGGAGTCATTCGTTGGCTCGTTTGCGCCCCAAAGGGCGGGGAGACGTATTGTTCAGGCATAATAATCCACATCGGTGGACCGGCCCTGACGATCCAGGGGGCAGTTGCGGCTGTTCCTGAGACATGGTAGGCTAGATTGTCTCGAATCGGTTGAGGACTATCTTTTGCCTCGGTTCATAGATGGAAATCCAATTTCCAAATATGTGACATTTGCGGTTTTATTTGTAAACCTATATATGGCGACATAGTGGCATGGGACGCTCATGTCGCCTATGATTGATACTTATGATTTGAAGTTGTTTTATACACTATGCACTTATAGTAGTATCAAATGATTTGTTTTAAAACGTATCAAGCATTCTTTGGCTGTCATAAGGGAAAACCCTATCCTCGGCTGCGTTGCATTGTTTGATGGGACCTGGGTCTTATAACAGCTTCATTTTTCTTTATTTAGCATTGCGCTGTTGTTTTATGCACTGGTATTCTTGGGAGGAAACCCGTTCCGTGTTATACGGCGTGGTCCCTTGATTTACCTAACTTTGAAAATAAAGATTAATAACTATTTTGGTTCTCACACCAGTCACATGACTGACCTGGAGTTTATTGTTTTAACCTAAACTCTGGGTGCCCTTATTTTGACACGGGCAGCTAGTAGTTTTGGTTTTGCAGATTTATATTCACAGGATCCTGGTTTACAGCTGGAACGATATCCGGAAAGCTTTGTATCCGTATATCTCCTTCTAGTTGTGTATTGTATTATTTTCCGCTGCGATGTATTTAAATGTAATTTAAATCTCTGATATTTCTGTGTAATATTCATTCATACTCTGTATATTCTTGTAATCTGATGCATTGTTGTAATAAGCAATGAAATGTTCTTCCGTATGCGTTCTGTTTTGTCCTGTTCTCAAACAATAGGGCGTTTCGAACGGTCTGGGCCGGTTTAGCGACTGGTTCGGACCGAGCGAAAATTCCTTGCCGTTACATAGATTTTCTCTAGATAGGTGATTATACAACCTAATGGGAGCGACCCACTTAGCCATGCTGCCTGCCCGATTTCTGTCATTTCTCGGTTGATGAGGCTTGAGGTTTAGATTAATTTCTGGAACACATAGTCATCATTCACTTTGAATGTCACATCATCAGATCTATCAAGTCACTAATTGACATCCACAAATATACTCTGGGTTTAAAGGAATGGCCATTCTTTGCCACCACTCAGTATATTTGTAAAAATCAACGTACGTGGATTTAGGAAATATTCTATCAGACATTCATCCATACAAGTCATCCAGGAACAGGATGAACCGAAGGTACTCTCCTACCGCATCCAATATAGGAATCACCCCATGGATCAGTAGCGAGAAGTCCTTGCAACCCGTAGATTCCAACCACGACAGAGCCACAGTACATCTCTGGCTGCAGACCAGAGATTATTAGCAGTTCTTCCCTTTATAAAATTCTACGATCTTCAATGCTCCATCTCGATCACTTCTGATCTCTTCATGTATTTGTTTGTCGGAATGGTTTTCGAATATAACTTCGATCCCGGTCTTTCCGTACCAACAATCGTATTGGACAGATTTGATAATCGGTGATTAAACTATCAAAATATACAGTGTTTCAATCATCACAATCCAGTGAGTTCACTGGTTCAGTATTCGGTCCCACTTGGCCTTTAAATTTAAAACAAATGTAAATTCAACTCTTAAATCTTTCGATATTTTAAATATCGTTTTCTCGCTTTCTTATTTAACATAAGATTATTCTTTAACAAATTCTCTTTTTAATACTTAGGAAATCTTATATCACATTCAGTTTTTCTATTTCCACTTTCAAAACATTAGTCAGGAAATCTTATATCATATTCAGTTTTTCTATTTCCACTTTCAAAACATTAGTCACACTATTATCCAATATTGGAAAATCATTTCAACTTATTACTTGTAAAATACGTTACGAATATGTTCTATTTCATTACTTGAAAAAAAAACAATAAGCAACGTTTATTCTGATAAAATAAAACTCAACTTTACGTTTCCTTTCTAACTTGAAAATATCGCTATAATTTCACGCAACGCCTTTTATTTCCCTTTTATTTTGGAATCCACATTATATATATATTCTCTGAATTTCCACCAAACGTTGCCTTTATTTTTTTCTCTAATGGAAATAATATATTTCCACTAACCTCTTTACCATTACAACTAATATCATCCTCAGATAATCCTGAAGTTGTTCAAGTTGGGGTATTTTAATTACCTCTCAGACCATGATCAACAACGTTCATATTTAAAGACAAATACGAGTTGTAATACAAAAACCAATGTTCCATTCCAATCTCAAATCAAATTCCGTTTAACTATTTTATTCAAAATACGTTTCATAAACCTTCTTATTAATTTGAAAATCTCTTCCTCGGATATAACCATTCTTCCTTAATTCAATAATTTAGCAACTCCTTATCAAAACGCCACTTTTAATACTTCCATCTTTTTAAAACAAATTCCTTTTATAATTCAGATTGGTTTACAAATTTTATGATTTACTTCTCCTATCAAATTCACTTTTACTAATCCCGTTTCAAATCCATTCAACTATATCCCACTTTGGAAATCTCATTTCAACTTCCCACTTTTTCTTAATCCCATTTTTTATAACATTAATTTAGAACTAACGATATAGCACCTCAAACCTCTTTTATATAACTCTGGTTTATTATAAACCCTTATATATAAATTTCCTTTTACTTAATTCGAATAATTAAGTAACATTTATTTTAAGTTATAATATTCGCTTAAAATACTCTTTTATAACTTTGTTATAAAAACTCAGGTTTTAAACAAAACCTGTTTATAAAATCCTTTCACCTTTCCACTGGATTTCATTTCACTTTGATTACCTTTTAAATGAATTCCAATTAAGAAGTTTTTTTCTAAATTATTATTAATAAAAATAATAATTTATTTCAATCATTTACTACATTAGTAGTAAATTTCTTTATTAACTACAATAAATAGTGAACCCATTTTTGAAACTAAATAAAATTAAACAATATTCTTTAAACCATTTTATTAGGTTAATTCAAAACAAACAATTTTAATAATCAACTCCAATTAAGACGATTGACATAGTCAACTCCAAACACGGTTATCTTATTAATCGATTCCAATTTATTGTTCCTTTAAATTAACTGATATAATTAATTTAAATAAATAATTCCATTTAATTGTTTCTCAACAAAACAATTATTCAAATTTAACCGTTAGGTTAATTTCCTTATTCCCACATTTACAAATCTGATTAACATCATATTTGACTTCATAAAATCAGTTTGCACTTAATTATAAACATACATATTCATTTCCCTTTAAATAAGTTTTATTCAAAAATATATATTTCAAAATCTATCTTTAGTTATGAAAATTTAATTTTATAACTTCAGTTCTATCGACTCGCCTGATGGTGAATCAATATAAACAAAACGATTTACTTTTAGACCATTTACTGTCGATTACTCAACCAATATAGCCCATTGGTTAAAGCACAACACATGTTTACTTTTCAGTCAATGATCACTACTAAAGTCAATAACCCAATCATGACAGTTCATATATGATAATATGAAAATAAATAATATATTTGAGGAATACGGTTGGATCCCTCCAACCTGTTCTTCCCTGTATACAAACGTTTATCTCCACATAGTTTAAAACAATTCAAACAGATCAAACAATCCAAACCATTAAACACGTTTATTGATAAATTTGACCAATAAAGTAAGTTACCTTTATTTGAACCAATCGTTAAAATAACGATTTGGTATTTTACTGAAGTTAACCAACGGTTTAATTTCATCTGTTAAATCAATAAATAAATATATAACTAGCGAACAGTCAACCATAGAAAACAGAGCACACAAAATAAAAACCCAATTTATATAAAAATGTAAATGGGAAAAATACTGAGTGAGTTTTACTCACCTTGTTTTGATTATTCTAAAATAGTTGGTTACAGTTAAATTAAACAGCCGTTTAATTTTAACTGTAAATTCCAGATATCTTCTCTTCTATTCTAATGGTGTATGGTTTGTCCGATTCTGATCAGATATAAATAAGTAATTAAGGGTTGATGTTAATATAATTTAATTATATAATTAATCCTTAGCTATTATTTAAATTAAACTATTTGTAGTTTTAACTAATTACGTTTGTAAGTTCAACTGGTTAGGTCGGTTCCTTCTCCTTATCTCATGTAGTACGTTTTCTGCGTTGCTCCAAACAAGGCTCCAAAACTTCATTTCTGTCCAAACCATCATGCTGTATATATAAAAAACATAATCACTAATTAACATTTAATTATTAATCTTAATAGCAAATTTCAGGATATAGGTTCGTTACTGTTCTTCTTTAACATGTGGTTCCCTCCTCTTCTTTAACATTTATGTTCAGCATATAAAGCATCAGGGCCGACTAGTTTCTCCTTTCTTGTTTGATTTCTGCTCCAAGGTTCCTGAACCCTTCTGTAATTTTACCAACCATGATTTAATGAGCTGAGTTATTATTTCTAAATTAACATTAAACAAATCCCATAGTTTAAGGAGATACGGTCTGATGGGTGAAGGGGAAAACTAGTCCGATTGTTGTCTTCACCATTCACTCCAGACTTTCGCATGAACCACCTTCCACGCTGTCACCTGAAGAGAAACCACCGCACCTCATTTTCAACCCCCATCGGAGCATTCGAAACCACCAGGCGCTGCAGACCAGCGTCGCCAACTCCTCCCCAAAGTCCTAGGCAACTCGATGCCTTCCCTTGCTCCAGATCGGCCTCCAACCACCACGACTTAAGCCCCCAATTTCGGTCAGCACATACCTCTAAACCCCATCACGACCGATCAAAACCAAGGCCTCTCCATGCTTGTCGAAGTTGCAGCTGGAAGCTCGTTCAATTTTGTGTGGATGTGGGGGACGGATGGAAGAAAGGATTGAATATTTTTATCCGTTCGTTTATTTGAAATGGCGGCTCCTATTTGCGGTTGACCAGAAAATACCTCTTAACCGAGAGAAGGGTTTGGGAATGATATATATAGAGTATAGCAATTATTATTAAATTATTAATGAAACTTCACGATAAAGTAACACGATAAAACCACTACAAACGACTTCTGTCTTCTGATAAAAAAGCTAATCTTGGTATAAAAAGATATTCCAGACCCAATTGGACAAGTTTCGTCGAATTCCGACTTCATTTGAAAAAAATTCCAATATAAAACCAGAAATAAACATGCGTTTAATTTTTCCATGATCACTAGATAAATCAAATCAACTTGAAACATTGAAATCTTATAATAATTCTTCAATACGAACCCAACGGCACCAGTTTCATCGCATTTTGAGACTGTTTCCCCGGTAGGCTATTTTTCACGCACATCGCAATGCCATTTTGGACACCAAATTACACGGTCTTCATTAATAACAAACTATGTACCTATCGTGACTCTAATCAACGATACGAACTCAACGGAATTGGTTTAGCGGCCTAATTCGATCGTCTGTTCAAGTTATACCCAAATAACCCTTTATTAAGTTAATTACGCGCTACAGAAATTGAACAGGCGTTTACGGCTACCGTGGTCACATACGACATCGGTTTGTCATGCAATTCAACACCGTACAATAATTTAACGATACGATTCGAATGAAACTGATTCCGTCGAAATTTGAGTCTGTTTGCAAAACGGCTATTTTAACGCGTATATTTTAATAATGATTTTCCATAGCGACTATTTCAAATTTGATTTGGCCATAACTTACAATTTACAATACGAAATCTGGATTTTTCTCTTTCATATGAAAATTACAATCAATACGGTTCTAATGATTCTTGTTTCACAGAAATCCGACTTATATCGACTCATGTATTCTTAGTTGTAGTCCAAAACTCCATATTAAGAACTACCGCGCGATTTCGAGCTCGTTTTATATTATAAATAAATTAACGTTCAACTTCTTTTTAAATAACGAATTAAATATTAAAACCCATTAATATTCCAAATATAATATTTGAAATAATAAATTAAATTAAATATTTGACTACCAAAAATACGGGTCGTTACAAAAATCATGAGCCATCATTCTTTTTGATCTTTGCTGTTTCTCACAAAGCTGCAATCTAATATTTCCTCGCCATGGCCAACGATAATGAAGAAACTTCTGCTGTATCTGACAGCAATGTTAATGGCTTCTCTCCAAACATCATGAACCTGATCAAACCCAAAAGCCAAGTTATTACCACTTCGTTAGACAAAGATAATTATATTTTATGGAAATATCAAGTGGAGATTGCTCTCAAAGGTTACGGACTACTAGATTACATCAAAGGGACGTTAATTATTCCACCTATAATGATCACTGATGAAGAAACAAATACTATACCAAATCTAGAATACACCAAATACCAAAGACAAGATAACTTATTATCATCATGGCTTTTATCTTCTATAAATCCTAATCTTTTGTTACAGATCGTTGGGTGCAACTCGTCGTATGAAATTTGGACTACTATCGAACAAATTTTTACCTCGCAATCTGCAGCCAGAATCATGCAATATACAAGGGAACTTCAGAATTGCAGAAAAGAAGATACCAGCATGAAAGATTATTTGGGCAAAATTAAAAACATATGTGACAAACTAAGTGCTCTTAGGCATAAAATCAGCGATAGTGAAGAAATACTTTTTGTTACTGGAGGGCTTGATGAAGAATATGAATCTTTAGTAACGGTCCGGGCAACGCAACAAACTTTACCTGATCTGCAGTTCGTTTGATCTGCACTCCTTGCTCATGAAGGAAGAATTGGTCAAAGAAAAACAACACAAGGTGAGTTTTATTCAAATTATGCTGTAGCTAAAAATAAGTAATCATAGGGAAACAACAACAACAACAACATTAATGCAAACATACAAGAAAATCAGTATCCAAGGGGTCTTCAACAACAAAGAGGAGCTTTTCAGCCACAAATAGGCCGAGGACGAGGAAGATGGAACAAGAACAATCGAGTAAAGTGCCAAATATGTCAAAAATTTGGTCACATGGCAAACAAGTGCTATTTCAGATATAATAATGACAGTGGACAACAATGTAATCATGTTAATTCAACACAGAAGGCATCACAAGTCAATATAGCCGAGATGAACTCAAATAGAAACAACAATGATGCTAATAAATATCAAAATATTGGCAATGATGATACTAGCAAAGGTGAAGACAACAATTTTAAAGAATGGTACCCGGATTCGGGTGCCACTCATTAAATAACCAGCAATCTCAAAAATCTCTACATTGGAAGCAGAAACTACTCAGGTATGAAATCTTTTCATATGGGGGATGGTAAAACTACACATATAACACACATTGGCAAGGGCACTATCTTAGGAAAAAGGCAACTTAATCTAAACACACTTCTTAGAGTACCCTCTATTAATAAAAACTTGCTAAGTGTATCAAAATTTGCTAATGACAATCATTTTTTTTTGGATTTCACCCAAAATTTTGCATAGTTAAGGATTTACAGAGCCACAAAATATTACAACGGGGTAATCTACATGATGGACATTACAAATTTGACAACTTGAAGACTGGGGATACTAGTGGAAAATTCTAGTGTAATAATGTTGAGTCAAGTAATAATGATTGTAATAGGAGTATTAAAGTTAGCAGCAGTAATAATGAATGTAATGAAGATGGAAAACAATGTAATCTTGATTTATGGTATACGAAATTAGGATATCCTAGTATTGAAGTTGTTTAAACTATTTTATGCAATAATAACATTTATTTTAATAATAGTGTACCTGCCAAACACACATGCACACACTGCCAAAATGGCAAAGTCATAAACTTCCTTTTAGAGATTCTAAAACTAGATACAATAAACCTCTCAAGCTGATAGCTGCTAATTTGTAGGGACCAGCACCACTGAATTCATATCAAGGGCACACATACTATCTTTCCTTTATGGATGCCTATTCGAGATATACTTGACATATATGCTAAAAAATAAGTCAGAAACATATAATACAGTCATAAAATTCATAACTCACGTTGAAAAACAAACCAATTATAGTGTTAAAAAATTTCAAACCGATGGTGGGGGAGAGTTTAAACCTTTAACTAATTATTTTGCTAAAAGTGGGATAAAACATAGATTGATTTGCCCTCACACATCTGAACAAAATGGTTTGGTAGAAAGAAAACACAGACACATAGTAGAGATGGTCTAACATTAATGTCTCAAGGCTCAGTGCCAATGAAATATTGGAATGAAGCTTTTTACACTTCAGTTTTTCTCATCAATAAATTACCAACTAAAGTTCTGGGTAACCAAACTCCATATAAGATGATATGTAATATTAGACCAGACTATAATTTTCTAAAAACATGCGGTTGTCTGTGTTTTCCATGCCTAAGAGATTAGAATAGGCACAAACTAAGCATGAGATCAAGCCCATGCACTTTCGTTGGGTATGCACAGAACCAAAAAGGATATAAATGCTTAGACAAAAATGGGAGAATTTACATTTCTAGACACGTTGTTTTTGATGAAAATACATTTCCCCTTGCAGGTAAACAGGAAATCAGGGAGAATCATGCAGAAAATCTTATCGGGGGGGGGGGGGGGGGGAGGAGTAATTCAAGCATGTTTTTGTAGAATCATTGGCTGATAACATTAGTGAAGATCAATCAAGACATGCAAAGCAGTAGTGATGTAGAAATCAACAGCAATGCAGAAACAGGAACAAACAACAATACTGAAAGACATCAGCAGCCACAGAAAATGCACACAGGACCTCACATGACAACAAGGTCGAAAAGTGGGATTTTCAAACTTAAAATGTACAATACCTGAGTTATTGAAGCAGAACCAACCAACTTTGAGCAAGCAATAAAATCAAAAAAATGGAAAGAGGCCATGAATATTGAATATCAGGCACTCATGAAAAATAATACATGGAGTTTGGTAACACCACCAAAACACAAAAACATTATTAGATGTAGATGGATATTAAAGATTAAAAGAAAAGAGGATGGATCTATTAACAAATACAAAGCTAGATTGGTCGCTAAAGATTATGCACAGTAGTTTGGATTTGATTTTAATGAAACTTTCTCTCTAGTCGTAAAGCCCACAACAATTAGAGTCATATTAACCATTGCTATAAGTAAAGGATGGAATATAAGGCAACTAGAGGTCAACAACGCTTTCTTTAATGGGGAGCTGACTGAAGAGGTTTACATGTATCAACCTGAAGGCGACAGCTATGTCAATAAAGTATGCAAGATACATAAGGTTATATATGGTTTAAAGTAAGCTTCAAGAGCTTGGTATGAGAAACTTAGGTTAATTTTGTCCAACATGAACTTCACACAAGCCAAATCAGATAATTCACTATATATGAGAGAGGCTCATATGGAAATATCTATATCTTGGCATATGTTGATGATATGTTGATCACAGGAGAGAACTGTAACAACCCGGAAAATCAGAACCAATTTAAAATTTTTATTTTGGCGATTTTGATGAATTTTGAATATTTAAATGACTTATTTTAAATAATGACGACAAGAAATTTATTTTGAATAGAATTAGAACGTATATATCTATTTGAATCGTAGTTAGAATATAAATATTTATTTTAATTATAAAAGGAATTGAAAATGGCGCGGTAGTTTGAAAATTCGATTTCAAATTTCAAATGAATGTACAGGATTCAAAATTAACTGGATTTTAGCGAAACCAAAAAATATTAATATCTACTTGGAAATATCTTTCCAACGAATCTGAAAAATTGAAATTTCATAGCGGGAATAAAAAGTTGTGCCCAATTGAAAATTCAGAATAGTCGTTATGGAAAAAATGGAAATTTTGCAAATGACCTACGTTTTCGACGAAACCACTTTTGTTGGATTCGGGATGTCAAATTATTGCTAGATTCTAAAATTCATATTTTTGGGATTAATATGTGAGGGTAGCGAAAGAAAACGTGTTTTGACCGTTTCAGTCAATTTGGATCGACCAGAAAATGGCCATTTTTCAAACGGTCTCCAAATTTGATGAAATTAGTTTTGTTAGGACTGTGTCATCAAAACATAACTAGATTTATTTTTCTGGAATTTTTGGTGTCCATATGTGGCCCTAGTAGATTGAAATGTTCGTTTAAAATTCAATATAATGATTTATATTTTAATTTGAACGGAAACTACTCGTAATAGGCGAATTGGCTTACGGGACATATCCCATTGTGTTCAGAATGGGGGTAATTAGCTAGGGGCGACAGTCATTGGGATCGATTTGGGGTTAAATGGAAAAGGTAACTTTATGGAATATAATTAAATAATTATATATATAACTAATTCAATCTAAACCCCCTCCCTCTACTTTCTCTCTCCCCCCAAACAGATCGAAATCGATTAAAAAAACGAACGACGCGAGGGGGGGCGATTGGCCGCCGCCGCGACCATCAGAGGTGTCGCGCCTCTGGCGCCACAACCCTAGGAGACCGCTGCCTCTGTCCTCCTTGCTCCAGCCCCCTCCATTTTTTCCCTCCCTCTTCCTTCAACCGACACCCCCCCCCCCGAAAACCCACCACCCTAAAACCCTAGCGTGGCCATAGCCTGGGCCCGCGCCCCCTGCACCACTTCCGACCACGGCAGCGAGCTCCACCCCCTCCTCCGATAACGGTGAGTATTCATGATTTTAGTTTATATATAAAATCTTTTTTTATTTATTTATATTTATAGAAAAAATAGATTTTTAGCATAGAAAGTGTATGATTTTTATTTTATAGAAAGGAAGTAAAAAGATCGGATTTTTTTATATATATGTAAGTAGAGATGATAAAAATATGACTTTTATACTATAGAGATATAAAAATATGATTTTTATTTATGTAGAGTAGTAAAATTATGATTTTTATTTTCTAGGAAGCGAAGTAAAAATAGGATTTTTATATGTATGAAAGGTGAATAAAAATACGATTTTTATTATAAAGTTAGCGAAGTAAAAAATATGATTTTTATCGTTTGAATGGCAAGTGAAAATGTGATTTTTATATATTCATTAGTGATTGAAAGATTCGATTTTTATCTATATAGTAGCGGTATAAAATTGTGATTTTTATCTATGTAGCATTGTTATAAAAATATGAAAAAAAAATTAGAAAGATAAAAATATAATTTTTAGCCTACGTATGTTATTTATAAAATAATCATATAAAGAAATAATTATTGATTGGTTAAAAATATAATTTTTAACGTAGGTATACTACATAGATCGACAATCAAAGCACGGCGGAGTGGAACCCAAGGTGATAACTTCTCACTTTAATTTTATTTTCTAGTTAAAATATATACTAGGATGCAAACGGTGTTTAGTAGCACCCAACACCTGTTGTCCACAAACCATGGACGGCTTGTTTGTTTGATTGTGTTGTGAAAATTAATTGTGTGATGTGGAATGAAGTAAAATAATTTATCATTAAAAATATAATTTTAAACGTGTATATGAATAAAATAAATATTCAAAAACAAATCGGACGATTTGTTTATGTACACACATTTGACTGATATTGATTGGGATATATTTTACACATTGCCCAACTGCGCAAATAAACATTATTTGTTGATTGAAACCCCACACGAGTATTGGGATGATATTGGACACTAATCCCAATATTTAGTTGTACGTCAATCGATTGGTTGACAAGCTGTGTAAGCGTTGAATATTTATATTTGATGCTTATGCAGTGTAGAATGCACTTTGGATGATGGTTGACTGTGTTTGATTGTTGTTGTGTAAATGTGTGTATGAAATCCATATAATGACATTATATGGTAATTGGTTGTGTCTGATTCTAGTCCAGAAAGAATGAATATTTTAAAATAACGATATTCTAAAATAATGAATATATTAAAAAAAATCAGTAAAGGATCAAAATCTGATTTGGATGTCCAATTTAGGATGGACATGAAAATATTTAAATATATAAAGCCGTGTTGATTAAATTAACGCCATTTTGATGTGAACGATATTTATATCAATTTTATTCATTTTTATAATGAATATCGAAAAGGAAATGATTTCAAAATCTAATGTTTTAAAAATACCATCATTTATATATCGATGATATGGAATATTCAATTTTGATTAGAAATTGAATATGAAGTTGAAATCGTCTAGAAAACGAATTTAAAACGATTTATAAAATACGTTTTTAAAATGGAAATCGGCGAAATATAATATATATATATATAATTGCCTAAATAGAACGCGCCGCGGTAGTTCGCGAATTTCGACCATTGACTTTGAACGGACATTTCGGAAGATCCGACCATCGGATTCTCCTAAAACTTGAACCGTTGGGTTCGTATCGAAAAGAGCTTTCAAAAGAATATGATAATGGTTGGATTTGGAAACTTATCCATATCAAATTTGGAAAAGGGCGCTGTAAGTGCCGTTCGATGACCGTTTATGGAAATCGACTGTACGGGCCTTGATAAAATTATTAAAAATATCAATAATTTATGTAAAATCATAATAATTGATATGGAAAGAATTGGGTTGAAAAATTCCATATTTGAAAAGATAAAAATATATTTTTATTGGAATGAACTAGTTATGAACTAGAATTATAATCCAATATTTTTAAATAAATAAATGGGATTTGAATTGGTTCTAAAAATAACCGAAATTTCCAACATATGAATTAGAATGGATTTGAATCGAAACTATCTTTGGAATATTTCGATATTGGATTCCGTGATTATACGGATATTGTGGAGGAATTTGGAAGATATATGTATATGTATATATATATATATATATATCGTTATTCCAATACGGTATTTGTTGGTTTCATAATTTGATATTGAATATAAGCCGAAATATTTTCTATTTAGAGCCTTGTATTTAGTGCCAAATGGGATTTGGGTTTGTCGTGAATGGTGTCTTCATTAACACTGTTCTTAAACCCAGTTGAGAAAAGATTAAATCTTTTTATTTAGATTTAACGAAGTATACAAATTAATTAATATTTAATTGGAATTGAACTGGAATTGATTTTTGGGTTTATCGTGAACGGTGTTTTAAATAACACTTATTCTTTAACACTATAATTAATGGAATGTGAATTGGATTCACTGCGAAATGTGTTTTTAACGACATTCGTTCTTTAACCCGATTTACAGTGTAATGTGATTTGGAATATATAAATCTTTTATTAAGATTTAAAGGAATTTTCCAAAGTAAAGTTTTCTAATTTAATATATTAAATTGGAGTTGAATGGAATTCGATTTGATAATAATCGAAGTGAACTTTTGAAGACTGTTAATACATATGGAATTTAAAAGGCTTTGCCGTTATTCAATTTATATTATTAGTCGGATACAGAAATTGATATCGATTATATATTGATTTGTTTTTCCATGAAGATTCCATAATTAATGGAATGTGATTTGGGTTTATCGTGAACTGTGTTTTAAATGACATTAGTTCTTTAACCCAGTTAAAGGCAGGATTATATGTCTATCATTGTATTTCAAACTGTATGGTTGATCTCTGCTAAATATATATCTATTTGGCGACGGACAATTTATTCTCTTGCTTAACGCCCTTCTTTAAGACGTACGAGCTCATAGGTTATATATCGATAGATATTAGTCGCATGACATGAATTGCCTATGTGGCATGCTGAGATGCAGTAATCAAGGCTTTTGTTGAAAAGCAGAGTCTTGTGGTTGATGATCAAAGCACGTCTTTAATACAGCGTAGCTTTGTGTATGGTGTTAATTCGCGAGCCACACACCTCGGTATGAGTCAAAAAAGGGATCGGACCTTTGAGAGAACATGACGTTTCTTTCTAGCTATGGGTGTTGTCATCGTTTTACTAGCCCTGACATTGTTGTTATTTTACCTATGTGGTTGTTGGATTGCGAGGCGCCTCGGATATATCGGTCTATTCGGAGCCAATGGATATAGGTCCAATAGGACCGGGAAACGTGTGTTCAGGAATTTCCAATCCACTAACGTAAGTGTGGACCGGCCCAACCGATCCAAGGTTTTCTACGGGGAATCCTATGGCATTTACTAGAGTGTCTCGAAGCGGTGAGGAGCCATCCCTGGCCTTGACTCATGACGGAAATCCAATTTTCAATACGTGACATTTCGGTTTGTATTGTAGACCCTAGGATGGCGACATAGTGGGATGAGGCACTATGTCGTTTATGATTGATACATTTATATTTGAAGTTTTTTCATACACTTTACATTATAATAGTATCAAAATGATTTATTTTAAACGTACCAAGCATGTTTGGCTATTATAAGGTAAAACTCTATCCTCCGGCTTGCGTTGCATTGTGTGATGGGACCTGGGTCTTATAATAGCTTCATTTTTCCAAAAAAGCATTGCGTTGTTTATTCTATGCACTGGTATTCTTGGGAGGAGACCCGTTCCGTGTTATACGGCGTGGTCCCTTGATTTACTTTATTTTTGAAGTAAAGAATTAATAACTGTTTTAGTTCTCACACCAGTCACATGACTGACCTAGAGTTTATTGTTCAACCTAAACTCTGGGTGCCCCTATTTTCCACACGGGCAAATAGTAGTTTTGGTTTTGTAGATTTATATTCAAAGGATCCTGGTTTACAGCTGGAATGATATTTGGAAAGCTCTGTATCCGTGTATTTCCTTCAGTTGTGTTTTGTATTATTTTTCCGCTGCTAATGTAATTTGAATCTATGATATTTGTCAAATGTGTAATATTTATTCATACTCTGTTATATTCTTATATTCTGATGGAATTGTTGTAATAAGCAATGAAATGTTCTTATGTTTGCGTTCTAATTTTTCGTGTTCTCAGACAATCCATACTTTCTCTTCTCTTCGGAGACCGGGGAAGTTCGGGTCGTTACATTTTGTATCAAAGCTTTGGTTTACAGAGCTCGAGAACAAGGCACATTAGAACCGAACAAAAGAATTCATCAGAGATTGGATTAGTAATATCCAATAAGAATGACTCGTTAAAGATGAGATCAGTAGTATCCTAGAATGAGTCGAAAGAGTGTTATTTTTAAAATAAAAATGAAAACGAATATTGATTTGAAAATTCAAACCTTATTCAACGTATTTGAATATTTATTTATATTAAATTTGGACAATCCAATATATAAAGATTTTGAATATATGCCTTGCAAACGTGTATTCGAAATTTTAATATACTGGATAGATATAGAATCACACTCCAGTCGCCCGGAGATGATTCTGATGATGCACGGCGTCATCATCATTTGTGTTCGAGTTTCAAAAGTGGGATATCTATATGATTCCAATTGACTGGTGTGAGAAACAAAACTAGATAGGGCTTATTGTTGTGATTTGACACCAAAATAGGATTATTATATATATATATATCAAAATTATGCATTTGGAAAAGTTAATCCACTAATTGATTGATGATTGTGTTGTATGATTATTCATTTAAACCAACATATAGATGTATGGTAAATGTGGGCCAAATTGAACCAAATATTGAACAGCATTGAAAATTATTTGGAAATGCATGCATATACATGTACATACATTGAACAGGTCATAGCAAGGAGGCTAGAGCAGAGGAATAAAATTGTATGCCCGACAAATAGGTACATGTTTACTAATTTATTGGGTTTGGATGATTTTATGAGCCGCTTGGCTTTTTCTTTTCCTTTTTGAAATGAGACGGCCTGTGTGGCGGTTTGGGGATTTTCCCGGGGCTCCCGTACAAAGGAGGTTATGGCAAAAAAATTCGAAAATTTAGGGTGTTAGCCAAATTTTTGAAGATTCTTAGAAACTAAAAAGTTAAATAATGAACGCCAAACTAAAAGTTGAGTTGGTCTGTAAAACAACTTTCAGCTCCGTTCCTTTTCGAGGATGAAAAGATTTTAAGTGAGGGAGATTGTAACAACCCGGAAAATGAGAACCAATTTAAAATTCGTATTTTGGCAATTTTGATGAATTTTGAATATTTAAAATGATTTATTTTAAATAATAACAACAAGAAATTTATTTTGAATATAATTAGAATGTATATATTTATTTGAATCGTAGTTAGAATATAAATATTTATTTTAATTATAAAAGGAATTGAAAATGGCACGGTAGTTTGAAAATTCGATTTCAAATTTCAAATGAATGTACAGGATTCAAAATTAACTGGATTTTAGCGACACCAAAAATATTAGAATCTATTTGGAAATATCTTTCCAAAGAATCTGAAAAATTGAAATTTTATAGCGGGAATAAAAAGTTATGCCCAACTGGAAATTCAGAATAGTCGCTATGGAAATATAGCCTTAAAAATGAAAATTTTGCAAGCGACCTCCGTTTTCGACGAAACCACTTTTGTTGGATCTAGGATGTCAAATTATTGCTAGATTCCAAAATTCATAATTTTTGGGATTAATATGTGAGCGTGGCGAAAGAAAACGTGTTTTGACAGTTTCAGTCAATTTGGATCGACCAGAAAATGGCCATTTTTCAAACAGTCTCCAAATTTAATGAAATTAGTTTTGTTAGGAGCGTGTCATCAAAACATAACCAGATTTATTTTTTTTGGAATTTTTGGTGTCCATATGTGGCCCCGGTAAATTGAAATGTATGTTTAAAATTCAATATAATGATTTATATTTTAATTTGAATGGAAACTGATCGTAACAAGCGAATTGGCTTACGGGACATATCCCATTGTGTTCGGAATAGAGGTAATTAGCTAGGGGCGATAGTCGTTGGGCTCGATTTGGGGTTAAATGGAAAAAGTAACTTTATGGAATATAATTAAATAATTATATATATATAACTAAGTCAACCTAAACCCCTACATCTACTTTCTCTCTCCCCCAAACAGATCGAAATCGATAAGAAGAAGAAAAAACGAACGACGCGAGGGGGGCGATTGGCCGCGGCAGCGGGCATCAAAGGCGCCGCGCCTCTGGCGCCACCACCCTAGGAGACCGCCGCCCCTCTCCTCCTTGCTCCATCCCACTCCATTCTTTCCCTCCCTCTTCCATCAACCGACGCCCCCCTTAAAACCCGCCACCCTAAACCCTAGCGCCGCCACAGCCTGGGCCTGTGCCCCCCCGCACCACTCCCGACCACGGCAGCGAGCTCCACCCCTCCTCCGATAACGATGAGTATTTATGCTTTTAGTTTATATATAAAATATGTTTTTGTTTATTTTTATTTATAGAAAAAATAAATTTTTAGCATAGAAAGTGTATAATTTTTATTTTATAGAAAGGAAGTAAAAAGATCGGATTTTAAATATATATAAGTAGAGATGATAAAAATATGATTTTTATATTATAGAGATATAAAAATATGATTTTTATTTATGTAGAGTAGTAAAATTATGATTTTTATTATCTAGGAAGCGAAGTAAAAATAGGATTTTTATATGTTTGAAAGGTAGATAAAAATACGATTTTTATTATGAAGTTAGCGAAGTAAAAAATATGATTTTTATCATTTGAACGGCAATGTAAAAATGCGATTTTTATATATTCATTAGCGATAGAAAGATTCGATTTTTATCTATATAGTAGCGGTATAAAAATGTGATTTTTATCTATGTAGCGTTGTTATAAAAATATGAAATTATTTTTAAAAAGATAAAAATGTAATTTTTAGCCTATGTACGTTATTTATAAAATAATCATACAAAGAAATAATTATTGATTGGTTAAAAATATAATTTTTAACATAGATATACTACATAGATAGACAATCGAAGCACGTCGGAGTGGAACCCAAGGTGAGAACTTCTCACTTTAATTTTATTTTCTAGTTAAAATATATACTAGGATGCAGATGGTGTTTAGCGGCACCCGACACCTGTTACAACCCGAACTTCCCCGGTAAGGAAAGCACGGATTGAATTGAGGACAAGACGAACCAGAACACAAACAGAAGAACATTTCATTGCTTATTACAACATTTCCATCAGAATATAAGAATATACAGAGTAAGAATAAATATTATACATCAGAAAAATATCAGAGATTTAAATTACATTACATAGTAGCGGAAAATAATACAAAACACAACTGAAAGAGATATACGGATACAGAGCTTTCCGGATATCGTTCCAGCTAAAAATCAGGATCCTGTGAATATAAATCTGCAAAACAAAAACTACTAGTTGCCCGTGCGGAAAATAGGGGCACCCAGAGTTTAGGTTAAAACAATAAACTCCAGATCAGTCATGTAACTTGTGTGAGAACTAAAAAAGTTATTAATCTTTATTTTAAAGTTAGGTAAATCAAGGGACCACGCCGTATAACACGGAACGGGTTTCCTCCCAAGAATACCAGTGCATAAAACCACAGTGCAATGCTAAATAAAGAACAATGAAGCTATTATAAGAGCCAGGTCCCATCACACAATGCAACACAAGCCATAGGATAAGGTTTTACCTTATAATAGCCAAACATGCTTGGTACGTTAAAACAAATCATTTGATACAACTATAAGTGCATAGTGTATAAAACAACTTTAAATATAAATGTATCAATCCTAGACGGCAAGGGTACCATATATCATGTCGCCAATACTAGGTTCTACAATCAAAACCGCAAAGTCACGTATTTGGAAGTTGTATTTCCATCATGAACCAAGGCAAAAGATAGTCTTTACCGAATTTGAGACGCTCTAGCCTGCCCCTCAGGAACAGAACGCATCGTCCCTTGGATCGTTTGGGCCGATCCATCGATGTGGATTAAAATGCCTGAACACTGCGTTTCCCTACCCCATGGGGCGTCAATGAGCCAAATGACTCTATCGGACCCGGATCGTCCAATCTAACCGAGGCGCCTCGCAATCCATCATCCACATAAGTAAAATGTTCGGGCATGTAAAACCCAAAACATCACTCCTAGATAGAAGGAAACGCATGCCCTCCCTGATGTCCTCTCCCGTTTCTGGTTCACACCGGGGTGTGAGGCATGCAAATTAACGCTACACAAAGCTACGCCACAAAGGTCGTGCTTTGATCATCAACCACAATTCTCTGTTTTTCAACAGAAGCCTTGATCATTTGCATCTTAGCATGCCACATAGGCAAACCACTCCATGCAACCGATATCCATCAATCACATAGAATGATATCCAATGTCAGACACACAGTCCATTTACAAGTCCGTTCTGGGTCTGAACGAAGCCGGAGACACCTTGTACTTCGCATATCCATCGATCTCCAAGTACGTCTGGACGATCACCAACTGATTCCTTCCCCTTGGATGTACATCCCAATCAAGATCATCAGTAATTATCCAAACAATGTTGAAGACCTCCGGTCTTCGACCACCATCTTCATCCTCGACACATCGTCGAATCTATTATTCAAAATGGGATAAACCCGGTTTTTCTGAATAACTCGTGTATGAAACACCCCACCTCCGTTGAAGGTCACTCACAAAGGGAATGACTTAACTTTGGTGGAGAGTTATGGGTACAAGACATAGAAAAATTTACAAGACAGATAAATTTAAGAAGTGTAATCCAAATATTTATTTCATATGTATTTCAATACAAAAGCATTACATCAAATTGTCTCAAAACAACTTCAAAACATTACACTATAATTTCTGTCTTGATTATTCAATAAAGAAGCATAAACCAAAAAGTAAAATGCATAAATCCCCAAGGATCATATCCAAAGCCATGGCCAATGCAAGAGAGTCCAACTCGTACATCTACTTTCTTGAAGCTTGTAAAGAGTCTGATTAAGCTGGAGTATTTCCTCCCTGTGGACCTGAGAGGGGTGGAAGAAAAGAAGATGTAAGGAAACGGGTCAGATAATAAGTCTGGTAAGTTCTGTGGTTACTAGTATTTAAACAAGAAAAGGGGTTATGACAGTGATAACAGAACATAGGACAATACCCTAATATAAGATAAGAGGGACGTGCGATCGCACCCATTACTATAGTCTCTGCACCTACTTAACCATTGGTTCAACCAGTCCACGTATTTACAACAAACGATCCCCTTAATGATCGGCTCCTACTCGCACGTATTCATGTCTTGTGTCCTTTGGCCATGCTTGATTGTAGTCACCTGTGCTGGTCCCACCATGGGGTGTATCAGTCCCTCTGGTGGCAACCCAACACGATTCAAGATGCACAGTGTACACTACTGATACCCAGTGCCTGGTATTTCCAATCTGGAGTACGTGCACGCGCATACTCCGTCGAAACCTACACTGGCCCACCAACCGCCGACGTTTTGAACGCTTATAGTTCAGCCCAGTAATCGTGCCCCCACCCTGCCTAGTTCAGGGTACCATGATACATCTATGTGGGTTACTGCTGAAATGCGTCCCCGTTACTAGGGTTTTCTAATCAACATGTTTATTTGGTTAAGTGTCCAAGTTTACCTAACCCAGCCCATTTGTTTTAGTTAACATGTTGAATCAGTTAAGTGTTTTCCTAATTTACTTAACCCTTCCAGACTTGACTTAGCTTTAATTTATTAAAGCACCAACCACTCACATTAGACAGGTCTTGTTGTGATCACTGGATATGTCGGTCGGTTCCGAGCAGATTTACACCACAACTCAGTCTAACCTCGGGTTCTTTTTGGGCTTGATGCACTAACCACCCACGTTAGACAGGTCTTGTTGTGGTTACTGGATATGTCGGTCGGTTCCGGGCAGGTTTACACCACAACTCAGTCTAACCTCGGGTTAGGCATATTCGTCTTTTCTAAATTCATATTTTTCTATATATATCAAATTTCCTTTATGTGAATTACATTTAATTTAATCACGGCATAATTATCCTGTGATTATGCTCAACATAAATGGTATATCAAATATACCATTAAATGAACAAATCTATGCCATAAATTTTCATATTTCCCATCGCTACCCCCGTGGAACGTATGCGTAAATCACATTAAATGTTGGGCTAGCAAGTTAGCCCAAACCCATAAACAAAAAGGGGTAGTAAACAAAGAACATGAAATGATCATAAAACAGCATACATTCAACTTTTCACATGTAACTTGGCATAGATGTATGTCACTTAACTTTAATCACTTGGGTAAAGGTGAACTTGTGACTAAGTTGAATCTAATGGTCATGTAAACCCGACAAAGGTCTAGCATATATAATCATAGTTTCAACCCACAACTTGGCATATAATCTTATGTATGTTAAAACATAAGACAACTATCATAATCATTTTCTTATCACAATTTAGCATGATGTTATCAACATAAGAGGACTACAACTCGACTTTTACAACATAAATAGATTCAACTTGGCATAGTTCTAAATATTCATAAATGTAAATCTAACATGTAAACATGTGATTTAGATCCTAAACTTGCAAATAACCACCAAAATTACAGCATGACATGTTTTACCATTTTGTTGGCATAAAAGTTCTTTACTCAATCATAATAACATATCGTGCATCACCCAAACATATAGACATGAGATATACAATCTAACAACCCGAATTTCAATAACATGTTGAAACAAGAAATCAAGGTAAAATTAAATTTTAAAATAAGAATCAGGGAAAACGGGTTGCACCATTGCGTTCGTCTCCGAATTCTGCATGAAATCGAGTCCGAGTTTTCAAAAAACGGAGTCCGTATGAGGGAGATATGACCCTCCGAATTTTCACGAATTTTCAAAATCGAAAACAGCTCGAAATTCGAATTTGAATTCAAACCCCAGCGCAGACTGGGCGGGAATTTTCCCGCCCAGGACCAAGTCGACCTGGGGGTCGACACTATGGTCGACCTCCCAGGGGCCAGGTCGACCTGGGGGTCGACCTGGTGCCAAAACCCAGTTTTGAGCCTGGGTTCATTCTGATGCATCTAGACTCGTTTTGTGACCAGATTCTTGACTCTAAACCTATATAAACACCCTCCTAGCCCCATTCTCTCTATACCAATTCTCTCAAGCCTTATGCTGCTCAAATTCTAGTTATAATTAAAAGAAAAAAATGGACTACTTCTTCTCTGTATCAAGACTACGTATAGAGATTTGCAAATTGGGGGTTTTCAATTAGAACACGATAAATCAATTAGAGATTCAACATCAACTTCTGCTTTCTAATTCTCGATCCGCGCACTGTAAGTTCTAGTTAATTTTAGATTTAAATATTTAATTATGATATGGCCATGGAATAAAGTGGAATTGGATTTAAGTATGTTTATCGATTCTGATCTATTTCTGTTGCTCCTTGAATCTTGAGTTTTGAGACTTGTCTATCTTCATGATCATGTCAAGTTTATGATCTAATCAGCAGTTTTCTTGATTCGTAATGATGTTATCATCAAGTTGTAATCTTTATGCCTATCATGATGATTTATGTTGTTTTCTCTCTGATCTTGTTTTTATTGCAACTTCTACCTCCCCCTATTTATTTTCTTTTGATAAACCTAGGTCAATTTCGGACCTAGGCCAAAACCGCGATTTACATGCGATTGAATATGGGGAAAATATTGGGATATTGCCTAGTTGGATATATGTGTTTGGTAGGATCGAAGGCATAACATAAAAATTGGGTATTACTACCATTAACCTGAAAATGGATATTTAGGTATAGTCATTATAATGGTAATTGCAAGAATGGGGATTGGCATATGTAATTTGACATGGATCTTGATATATGTAATTTGGCTAGAACTTGATATGTGTAAATTGGCATAAACTTGGCATACATGTAAAACGGCATGAATTGAACATATGTAAATTTGGTACGAATTGGGCATATGTAAAACTGACATGTAATCTAGAACTTGGGCATATGATTATGTAAAATTTGGAGTTGAAACATAATTGATAATTTATGACTTGGTAGAGGTTTAATATGAACGCGCCTAGGTTGGGTTTTGGGTAGTTGGCATGTATTGTAAATAAAAGGCTATAACTTGGCATAACCTTATAGTGAATTAAGGTAATAATTTGGGAATACATTTTGGGGGCAAAAACGTGAATTATGAACTTGATAATTGGCATATAACTGGAAATATGAACGTGGTTGAAACATGAACATGAATATGAACACGAACGTGAACATGGCTAACTTGAGGTTGGATTGAGTTTGCAGTGTAATTCTGCCCGGAACCGCCCGACATATCCACTGACTGCAAATAATAAGATCCAATGTGAGAAGTTAGTCATATCGTGCTTAAACCCGAGGTTAGACTGAGTTGTGGTGTAATTCTGCCCGGAACCGCCCGGCATATCCAGTGACCGCAACAACAGGTCTAATGTGAGTGGTTGATGCATTAATAATTAATTAATGCAAATAAACAGACATGCTAAGAATGGAAAAGTTAAGTAACATATGAATAGTTGACACTTAACCAACATAACATGTTAATTAGACCAGTGGGTATGGTTAAGTAAACTAATAACGCTTAACCAACATAACTATTAATCAGACCAATGGGTGGGTTAAGTAATATGACTAGACTAACGACACTTTACCGATATGATATGAATGGGTGGGTTAAGTAAACCTGAACTTGAACCGCTTGAATATAATTAACCAATTTGACACGATGATTTGGTGGGGTTAAGTCATGAACCGCTTGAATATGCTTAACCAATTTGACACGATGATTTGGAGGGGTTAAGTAATGAACTGCTTGAATATACTTAACCAACTTGACACATGATTCGTAGGGCTAAGTCATGAACTTGAATGACAACACTTAGCCAATTTGACATGACACGTAGGCGGTCTAAGTCATGAACTTGAATGACAACACTTAGCCAATTTGACATGACATGTAGGCGGGCTAAGTCATGAACTTGAATGACAACACTTAGCCAATTTGACATGACATGTAGGCGGGTTAAGTCACGAACTTGAATGACAACACTTAACCAACTTGACATGCTAGACTGATAAGGGTTAAGTCACGAATTTAAATGACAACACTTAACCTATTGGACGGAAACCCTAGTTACGAGGTCCATTTCAGCAGTAACCCACTAGATGTATCATGGTACCCTGGAACTAGGCAGGATGGGGCACGATTACTGGGCTGATTGTAAGCGACCAGAACGACGGCTGAGTTGGTGCGCCAGTGTAGGTTCAGGCGGACTATGGTCATGCATGTAGTCCGGAGTTGAAAAAGCAGGCATTAGGCATCAGTAGGTTTACACTGTGCATGCCTGATTCATGCCGGGGGTTGGCACCCTGGGGCTTGATACACCCTATAGTGGACTCAGCACACGTAACTACATTCGTGATAGGGCCGTGTGACATAGACACATGAACGAGCTAGGACTTGTAGGGAGCCGATCGATTAATAGATCGTTTCGTGGGACCAAGTAATGGGTCGTTCCATGACATTGGGCAAGGGATCATTTTATAGTCAACACATGATACGGGTTAGGATCCCCTTGTTATATAGCATGGGCTATTAGTTGGGACACTAGTAGGGGGTAAGGATCCTTGTTACACAGGACACTAGTTGGAACACTAGTAGGAATACGAAACATTCCATGTAAGACACTTGTGAGATACTAATACGGGTGGTGCAGAGCAAATAGATATCATAGAAATATTTTAATGGTGAAGCAGAGAAATCTTGCGATGCTTGATAGAAATCTTGCGAAATTATACTTAGTTTATCTTGAATGGGAACCTTGCGATGTTATACTTGACAAAAATCATATGATGTTATTCTTATTTATCGTGCCTGTAGCTTATCTTGTCATCATGCTTTTGTTTACTTTCAATTTATTCATGCCATGTTATCTTTACCTGTTTTTATGCTGAAAGTCACTAGGACTTACTCAATCTTTATGACTGATCTGTTTCGTTTAGCCTCTTTTTCTTCCGTTCCCCCCCCCCTCAGGTCCGCAGGGTGGGAATACAGCTTAGTTCAGATGTTACCAAGCTCCCAGGCTCTTTCATGTACGGCTTGGATCTCTCTTGGCTATGGGTTGCTTTGCTTTATTGGGGAATACTACAATTTATTTTTATGCTTCTTTGCTTTTGAGCAAGAAAGATATTTTAGCTATGAAATTGGGTATTGGAAGTTGATGGGCTTTTATTGTAAACAATTATATTTAATAAATGATTAGAAGTACTTCTACTTTACCTTCCGTTGTTTTATATATGTCTGTCTTGTAATATTTCTGTTCCAGTACCCATAATGTTCCATTGAAGTTAAGGCATTCTCTTTGTGAGTGACCTTAACGGATGTGGGGTATTACATTTGGTATCAGAGCAGAAGGTTACCAGACTGGGCAAAGACTTTTGAAAAAAACCTTCTGAATTTATTTTCAAAACGTTTATAAAGAAGCATTTTTCTAAGAAAAGTTTTGTTTTACGAAAGGCATATTCCCCAAAGCCATATGCACTACCTTTTGATTCTCTCTTTGAATCTATTATTTCTCTCTTTTCACCATAGTTTAGTAGGCGTACGACACATGTCGGAGGGCAAAGAAGTGCCCAACCTCCATCTGTAGCCGCAGTAGTTCCATCTGCGACTAATCTTATTTCAAGCTTTGTAGGGTTGCCGTGCGATGGAGGTAGCTTTCGAGAAACTTGTCAACAAGCTATACAAGGATAGTAAGAACGAGGATAAAGAACACAAGCCTAAGTATGAGAAACTTGTTGATATGACTTAATCCACGAAGGAGGAGAAGATGAAAGGGGAGAGGCCAAAGTGGAAGAATAATAAAACCCATGACAAGGGAGAGTGTCGTTAGTATGGTAAAAAGGGACATGTAGTTAAGTGTTATAGGACAAGGACAGGGGCAAAGTACAAGATCGTCGAGAGGGCAATTGTATGCTCTCACTACTAGCATACCTAAGAGAGGTGGTAACATTTTTGTTAAAAGTGTAGCTTTTCTTTTCTATCATACCATAGGAACTTTGATTTTGTACATCGAATCCTTTTAATTCTGCTTCGATAGTTGAGTCTCTGCACCATAGTACTAGCGTGGTAGAGGATCCCATTTTTGTCTCAAATCTGGTTAGGGAATCGGCTCATTTATTCATCACTTATTTGGATTTGAGAATGTCTATGCTAAGTATTGAGTTTAGGATGAATGCTTATGTTTTTGGGCTATGGGTTGATTCTAGGGATGGAGTGGTTATCCAGAAATGATACCATTCTCAAGTATGAAAAGAGGGTAGTTAGACTCTTGACTTGCCTCGGTAATGCCCTCAAAGTCTAGTGTAACCCTTAAGGTTCTATCATGCTTAGTTACCTAGAATTTCTTGATACATTCATTGATCCGCTAGAGTAGTGTTCGCCACTAAGGCGGATGGTTCATTTCACTTATGCATGAGTTGCTGAAAATCGTCTTAGTAAGTACATTTGGCAACATGGTTGACATCTGTTTATTTTCAATAGATAGTTCTTCTGCGTCGAAATACCTTATAGCGAGTCAACGAGATCCACGATTCACTAGTGAATTTTGGAGAGCTTCCATGAATCCATGAGTACGCAGTTATGTTTCAGCCGAGTATAATAGAAAAAGAATAAGTGTAAGTGGAACGAGAGGCGACAGTGAAATGAGTTCCAACTCATATTTTTGAAATAGGAATTAAGAAGCTACGAAATTGTGAAGTTAAAGACGGTAAAAGCACAATGAAGTTAAGCTCAAGGAAATGCGACTTAGAAGATTGAAGACTAGATACGCGCATCATATATCTTTTTAAGAGTATATCCTTGATCCCACTTTTCCTGTAAAGATTACGTGCATGCTATCTTTTAAGTATACCCTCTCGGTCCTATTCTCAATCCTATTTATGTTGCAAACCCTATAGGGAGTTTGACTCATCTGTTAGTAATACATGTTGGGGCTTGAAGGTGTTCGTTGGGTTGACTAAATTTTTTTGGGTTTTATAGAATATGGGTTAGTTTTAGGAAGGGAGTCTTGTGACCTAAAAGGAGTCCATCATGCTTAATTTCCTCGAAACATATATATTGGTTGGGTTGAGAAATTCTTTGGGTATCAGTCTGATGTTGATTTCGGTCTTCGGGGCTGGTGCTTAGGGAGTTCTTCTCCTAATCTGTATACATGTGACATAGATTTGCAGTTTTGACATTGCCTAATGGGCACAAAGTTTTTACTTGCTTCTATTATTCGACTATATCTTTAGGTAGGAACAATTGGGTGTAAACATGTGTTTGAGACATGTTATGATTGATGGTTGCAAGTGGTTGTAAGTGGTTGCCAGTGGTTGCTCGTGGATGCATATACACGCACATTGGACACTAGGTCGGCTCAGTCACCTTTCATATTGCATAGGCATGAGTGTTTATACTTGTTTATAGATAAAATTGAATGTGTTATCATGTGGATGTTGCATATGGATGGATGTTTGTGCACACATATAGTATTTATGTGAATAGGACTATTTGCATACATGTTGGACTTATGGCACTAAACATATTTTGCATTAAGAAGATCAATCAGGCCTGATCATTTGCATTAGATAAGGAACATTACACACACTTCTTGCATATGTTCATACAGCATTAGAAATCTTTTAAGGACAATGATTTCTTGTGGATGATGTTTTGAGTAGACGGATGATTGGATGGTAGGACACATTCTTCTTAACCTGAAGATTTTGGGGACGAAATCCTTTAAGGAGGGGAGAATGTAACAACCTGAATTTCAATAACATGTTGAAAGAAGAAATCAAGGCAGAATTAAATTTTAAAATAAGAATTAGGGAAAACGGGTTGTGCCATTGCGTGCGTCTCAGAATTCTGCATGAAATCGAGTCCGAGTTTTCAAAAAACGGAGTCCGTATGAGGGAGATATGACCCTCCGAAGTTTCAAGAATTTTCAGAATCGAAAACAGCTCGAAATTCGAATTCGAAATTCGAATTCAAACCCCAGCACAGACTGGGCGGGAATTTTCCTGCCTAGGACCAGGTCGACCTGGGGTTCGACACTATGGTCGACCTCCCAATGGCCAGGTCGACCATATGGTCGACCTGGTGCCAAAACCCAGTTTTGAGCCTGGGTTCATTCTGATGTATCTAGACTCGTTTCATGACTAGATTCTTGACTCTAAACCTTCCTAGCCCCATTCTCTCTATACCAATTCTCTCTAACCTTATGCTGCTCAAATTCTAGTTATAATTAAAAGAAAAAAAAAAGGGACTACTTCTTCTCTGTATCAAGATTATGCATAGAGATTTGCAAATTGGGGGTTTTCAATTAGAAAACGATAAATCAAATAGAGATTCAACATCAACTTCTGCTTTCTAATTCTCGATCCGCGCAGTGTAAGTTTTAGTTACTTTTAGATTAAATATTTAATTATGATGTGGCCATAGAATAAAGTGGAATTGGATTTAAGTATGTTTATCGATTCTGATCTATTGCTGTTGCTCCTTGAATCTTGAGTTTTGAGACTTGTCTATCTTCATGATCATGTCAAGTTTATGATCTATTCAGCAGATTTCTTGATTCGTAATGATGTTACCATCAAGTTGTAATCTTTATGCCTATCATGATGATTTATGCTTTTTTCTCTCTGATCTTGTTTTTATTACAACTTCTACCTCCCCCTATTTAATTTCTTTTGATGAACCTAGGTCAATTTCGGACCTAGGCCTAAACCACGATTTACGTGCGATTGAATATGGGGGAAATATTGGGATATTGCCTAGTTGGATATATGTGTTTGGTAGGATCGAAGGCATAACATAAAGGTATTACTACCATTAACCTGAAATTGTATATTTGGGTATAGTCATTATAATGGTAATTGCAAGAATGGGGATTGGCATATGTAATTTGACATGGATCTTGATATATATAATTTGGCTAGGACTTGATATATATAAATTGGCATAAACTTTGCATACATGTAAAATGGCATGAATTGAACATATGTAAATTTGGTATGAATTGTGCATACGTAAAACTGACATGTAATCTAGAACTTGGGCATATGATTATGTAAAATTTGGAGTTGAAAAATAATTGATAATTTATGACTTGGTAGAGGTTTAATATGAACGCGCCTAGGTTGGGTTTTGGGTAGTTGGCATGTATTGTAAATAAAAGGCTATAACTTAGCATAACCTTATAGTGAATTATGGTAATAATTTGGGAATACGTTTTGGGGCAAAACGTGAATTATGAACTTGATAATTGGCATATAACTGGAAATATGAACGTGGTTGAAACATGAACATGAATATGAACACAAACGTGAACATGGTTAACTCGAGGTTGGATTGAGTTTGCAGTGCAATTCTGCCCGGAACCACCTGGCATATCCAATGACTGCAAATAATAAGAGCCAATGTGAGAAGTTAGTCATATCGTGCTTAAACCCGAAGTTAGACTGAGTTGTGGTGTAATTCTGCCCGGAACCGCCCGGCATATCCATTGACCGCAACAACAGGTCTAATGTAAGTGGTTGATGCATTAATAATTAATTAATGCCAACAAACAGACATGCTAAGAAAGGAAAGATTAAGTAACATATGGATAGTCGACACTTAACCAACATAACATGTTAATTAGACAGTGGGTAGTGTTAAGTAAACTAAGAACGCTTAACCAACATAACTGCTAATCAGACCAATGGGTGGGTTAAGTAATATCACTAGACTAACGACGCTTAACCGATATGACATGAATGGGTGGGTTAAGTAAACCTGAACTTGAACCGCCTGAATATACTTAACCAATTTGACACGATGATTTGGTGGGGTTAAGTCATGAACCGCTTGAATATGCTCAACCAATTTGACACGATGATTTGGTGGGTTTAAGTCATGAACCGCTTGAATATACTTAACCAACTTGACACATGATTCGTAGGGCTAAGTCATGAACTTGAATGACAACACTTAGCCAATTTGACATGACACGTAGGCGGGCTAAGTCATGAACTTGAATGACAACACTTAGCCAATTTGACATGACACGTAGGCGGGCTAAGTCATGAATTTGAATGACAACACTTAGCCAATTTGACATGACACGTAGGCGGGTTAAGTCACGAACTTGAATGACAACACTTAACCAACTTGACATGCTAGACTGATAAGGTTTAAGTCACGAATTTAAATGACAACACTTAACCTATTGGACGGAAACCCTAGTTACGCGGTCCATTTCAGAAGTAACCCACTAAATGTATCATGGTACCCTGGAACTAGGCAGGGTGGGGCACGATTACTGGGATGATTGTAAGCAACTAGAACGATGGCTGAGTTGGTGCGCCAGTGTACGTTCAGGCGGACTATGGTCGTGCACGTAGTCCGGAGTTGAAAAAGCAGGCATTGGGCATTAGTAGGTTTACGCTGTGCATGCTTGATTCGTGTCGGGGGTTGGCACCCTGGGGCTTGATACACCCTATGGTGGACTCAGCATAGGTAACTACATTCGTGATAGGGCCGTATGACACAGACACATGAACGAGCTAGGACTTGTAGAGAGCCGATTGATCAATAGATCGTTTCGTGGGACCAAGTAATGGGTCATTCCATGACATTGGGCAAGGGATCATTTTATGGTCAACACATGATACGGGTTGGGATCACCTTATTATATAACACGGGCTACTAGTTGGGACACTAATAGGGGGTAATGATCCTTGTTACACAGGACACTAGTTGGAACACTAGTAGGAATACGAAACATTCCATGTAAGACACTTATGAGATACTAGTACGGGTGGTGCAGAGCAAATAGATATCATAGAAATATTTTAATGGTGAAGCAGAGAAATCTTGCGATGTTTGATAGAAATCTTGCGAAATTATACTTAGTTTATCTTGAATGGGAACCTTGCGATGTTATACTTGACAGAAATCATATGAATGGGAACCTTGAATGGGAACCTTACAATCACTGTGATAGATTTGATGTCCCTTGTGCTATTCTTAAGTTGGACTTCACCAAAGCTTTTGACACAGTTGACTGGCAATTTATGATTGAAGTACTGAAGGCAAGAGGCTTCCCCACCAATTGGATTGAATGGCTTTCTATGATTCTTTCATCAAGTAGATCTATCATTTGTGTTAATGGAGTTGCTGGCTCTACTATCCACTCCAAGCGTGGTCTGAGACAGGGCGACCCACTCTCCCCTCTTCTTTTTGATTTGGCGGCAGATGTTTTTTCAAAAATTCTGAAGCTGGGCTGTGCAGATGGGATTGTTAGCGGCTTTGGCAGTGATCATGTGGTTGGGGGCATCAATTCTCTACAATATGCTGATGACACTATCATTTTTAGCAAACCAGACTGTAAATACCTAGCTGCACTTAAATTTATTTTCTATGCTTTTGAAAGCTTATCTGGCTTAAAAATTAACTTTCATAAGAGCAGTGTTTACACGTTGGGTTGTTGTGATGACTTACGCAGGTCATGTGCTGAGATGTTTAATTGCAAGGCTGATGCTTTTCCTTTGAACTATCTGGGTATGTGCATTCGCCCCAAGAAATTAACGAAGAAAGACTGGCAACACTTGATAGAGAAGGTGGACACAAGACTGGCGATGTGGAAAGGCAACTCATTATCAAGAGCTGGTCGTCTTGTGCTTGTCAATTCTACTCTGTTGTCAATTCCGTTGTACTGGATTTCCTTCTACCAATTTCCTGGGTGGGTGTTGGAGAAGATTGACGCAATTCGTCGTAATTTTTTCTGGACTGGTACTAAAGAGACGAAGAAGCTTAGCTGTTTGATTTCTTGGGATCAAGTTTGCAAGTCTAAAGAGCAAGGGGGACTCGATGTCATTAACTTGAAGACTTGCTTTACTTTGTAAGTGGCTGTGGTTAATGATCTTTGACAAGCACGCTTTATGGAAAGAATGGATTATTAGTACATGTTACAATGGCAATTTTAGTTGGAATACTGATTTCTCATTATGCTCCGTGTTTTGGCACAATGTTATGGCTCATGCTCAGTGGATGAAGCTGGGTACTAAGATTGTGGTGAGGAATGGACACAACACATCATTTTGGTTAGATAGCTGGCTAACTAATGTCCCTTTTTGTGTGGAGTTTCCTGAGCTTTTTGGTATTGCACACAACAAAAATTTCACTGTTAGAGAGATGTATGATAATGATGCAACGGGTTTCAAATGGAGATTGTCCTTTTCGAGGCTGGTGGCTGGTAATGCATTGGTTCAGTTATGCAGTTTGTTTGTTTCGCTTGAAGGGGTGAATTTGACTAATGAGAGGGATGAGTTTATTTGGATTTTCGAGGGAGAGAGAAAGTTGTTTAGCGTTCGAAGCATTTACAAGCTGTTCAACTTTGCTGGGATTAGGACGTTGGGGTTCGAACATATGTGGTGGTTCAAAGTCCTTGATAAAGTTAAAATTCACATGTGGATTGTGATACATGGTAGATTGAACACGGTTAGCAGAATTCGTCAGAGAGGTGTGTACGTAATGGATGGCTGTGTATTTTGTGGTCACGACGACGAGGACTATCATCATCTTTTTTTGGCTTGTGACTTTGCTTTTTACATTTGGACGAAATGTTTGGTTGCGCTTTGCCTTGATTTGCACTGGAGCGACTTCATTGCTGACCAATTTGATTTTTGGCATAACATTTACCCGACCTTGCATGCTTCTCATGATAGTTTTCTTTTTGCTTTATTGAACTTTGCTTACATTTGGTTTCTTTGGCATGAACGCAATTCCAGAAAATTTAACCGCAAATTGAAAGCCCCTAACAGTATCATTTACTCTATTCTCAATTTTGTCTATGACTGGGCAGGAATGGAGCGCAAGAGACAGGTCGAAAGCATTGCCGACCGAGTGCACAAGCGGGTGCGGAGCATCACTGGTCCACACGCTTGATGTGGATGTTCACTGGCCTTGGCTTTTGTTGTTATGTTTTTTGCTATGTAATGTAAACTATGATACTTGGTTCCTTTTTGTCAGGCTGTATGTAGTCGCTGGGTTGTAGCGATGACCTGTTTTTGGTTGTATATATGTTGTACATACACGAACTGGTACTTTATGCTACTTTATGGATGTTAATATATATTAGGCGTGAATCATGTTGATTCACTACCTTTTCCTTCAAAAAAAGAAAAGAAATCATATGATGTTATTCTTAGTTATCGTTCCTGTAGCTTATCTTGTCATTATGCTAATGTTTACTTTTGGTTTATTCATGCCATGTTATCTTTACCTGTTTTTATGCTGAAATTCACTAGGATTTACTCAGTCTTTATGACTGATCTGTTTCATTTCACCTCTTATTCTTTCGTTTCCCCCCTCCCCCCTAGGTTCGTAGGGTGGGAATACAGCTTAATTCGGATGTTACCAAGCTCTCAGGCTCTTTCATGTACGGCTTGGATATCTCTTGGCTATGGCTTGCTTTGCTTTACTGGGGAATACTACAATTTATTTTTTATGCTTCTTTGTTTTTGAGCAAGACAGATATTTTAGCTATGAAATTGGGTATTGGAAGTTGGTGGGCTTTTATTGTAAATAATTATATTTAATAAATGATTTGAAGTACTTCTACTTTACCTTCCGATGTTTTATATATGTCTGTCTTGTAATATTTCTGTTCCAGTACCCATAATGCTCCATTGAAGTTAAGGCATTCCCTTTGTGAGTGACCTTAACGGATGTGGGGTGCTACATACAATATGTTCATCGCCATAAGCATATAGACATGAAATATACATGTTCATCGCCACAAACATATAGACAAGATTAATTTCAATGATATTTTAAGATAAAAGAGAATCAAATCTCATACATAAGCATCATACTATATTCCAATTACAACATGTCATGATTCAATCGAAAGGAATGTTTAAATCCGTGTAACAACTAACTTACAAACTAAAAGAAATTATTGCGTTCTGAAATCTGGATTCTGAAATTGGAGATGCGCGCCTTTGATGAAGATCATTGAAATAAACTAGTTTTAATTTGATTTTAGATGTAAGCCTCAACTTGTCTTTTGAATTGAAAAGGGTGACGGCTACTCCAAATCCTCCATTGACGGCATTTCAGTTCTAGGTTTATTTTTCTGTGTGTTTTTAGGTTAGGCATTAAGTTGTTTATATAGAATTTCAGTTTGATTATAGCCGTCAGATGAACCTAGGGTTAATCACAGCCACTGAGACCTGATAAGGCCCATCCAGAAATCCTAGTGACTCAGCAGCGAGTTAGAAATCGTTCAAATTTCAGATTTGGCCGGGGGCCAGGTCGACCCCCAGGTCGACCCTAAGGTCGACCCTCAGGTCGACCTCAAGGGGGGGAGGTCGACACTAGGGTCGACCCCCTGGTCGACCTGCCTGGGCGGGAATTTTCCCGCCTAGCTCACACCTGGCTTCTGTTTGAATTTTGAACTTGTTCTTTCGAGCTGTTTGAATTTATTCGAATTTCTGAAACTTCTAACAGCCATAACCTCTTCATACGAAGTCCAATTCACGCAAACTCGGACCCGATCTCAACCAGAATTCCGAGACGAACACAATGGCGTAGCCCGTTTCCCTTAATTCTCATATTTTAAATTAAGTATCATAGGATTCATTATTATAACGTTAATAGAAAGTACGGGGTGTTACATTCTCCCCTCCTTTTAGGATTTCGTCCCTGAAATCTTCAAGTTGAGAAGAACTTATATCCTACCATCCAATCACCCATATACTCAACCATCAAACACAGGCGTCCATTATACTTAAAATATTTGTAATGCTTCATGATCATATGCATTGTGTCTATATGTCCTTATCTAATGCAAAATCAGGCGGTTTACTGATTCAGTTGACCTCCTTAATGCAAATTATGTCAGTGCCATGAGTCCATTATGAATGCAATTTCTCCTACTCAAAATTTCTTACATGAGTGCACAACCATTCATACAAATGCAACGTCCATATGATAACACATCAAGTTTTAATCCATAAACCAATACATATACGCATATGCAATATGGAAGTGACTGAGCCGATCTAGTACCTAATGTGTGTGTATATGCATCCACTAGCAACCACTAGCGACCACTTGCAACCACTTGCAACCATCAATCATAACATGTTTCAATTACATGTTTACATCCAAATAGGTTCCTACCTAAGGATAAATGATAGGATCGAGGAGATATACCTAAAAAGATAGATACGAGCATAAACTTGAGGAAAAAGAAGAGATTAAAGACGTACCCTAAAAAAGAGAAGGGTAGGTTGCGCGTATACGATCCTCAGTTTCCCAAGTCGCGTCTTCCTCGGCGTCGCTCCATTGAACCTTGACGAGCTTAAGTTCACGGTTGCGTAGCTTTCTAACTTCTGTTCCCAAGATACGGGTTGGAACTCTTCTCACATTTGCTTCTCGTTTAACTTCTTCTAACATACTTGGTTCTACCACTTCTGCAGACTCGTGTAAGCACTTCCGCAGGTGAGAGACATGAAAGACATTATGAATCCCGGCAAATCTTTCGAGCAGCTGTACCCTATAAGCCATCTTCTCGATGATAGGGAATGGCCCTACAAATCTTGGTGCTAACTTTCCTGCGGATCCAAAGCGAACGACGTTCCTCAAGGGAGATACTTTAAGGAACACCTTGTCTCCAACTTCTAATTCAAGGTCAGCTCTTCTTTTGTCTTCGTAGGACTTTTGTCTATCTTGGGCGGTCGTCATTCTTCTTCATATCAAGTCTACTTTCTCAGAAGTCTCCCTAATCATGTATGGTCCAAGTATGAGCTTGTTTGTTGACTCCAACCAGCAAGTTGGTGACCTGCACGGTCTTCCATATAAAGCTTCGAAAGGTGCCATGCCTATGGTGGCTTGGTAGCTATTGTTGTAAGCGAATTCCACCAAAGGTAGATGATCCTCCCAGGTACCTCCGAAGTCAATAATGCATAACCTCAAGAGGTCTTCTAATACTTTGTTGACTCTTTCTGTCTGGCCATCAGTTTGAGGGTGATAGGCCGTGCTTAAGCATAACTGTGTGCCTACAGCCTCTTGTAAACTCTTCCAAAACTCGCTCATGAAGATAAGGTCTCGATCACTCACTATGCTGGAGGGTATCCCATGGAGTCGAACTATCTCCTTAAGATATATGGATGCTAGTGATGAGGCAGTCCTTCTACGCTTGACGGGTATAAAGTGGGCGCTTTTCGTAAGCCTGTCCACTTTTACCCAAATGCTAGTATTGCCCCTTCTTGACCTAGGCAACCCATCTATAAAGTCCATTGAGATGCTATCCCATTTCCACAATGGGATCTCTAGAGGATGGAGCAGACCACCAGGCTTCTTCTGCTCCGCCTTAACTTGTTGGCATATTAGACATTTAGAAACAAATTCAGCTACGTCTTTCTTCATGCCATTCCAAAAGAAACTCTTTTGATATCTTTATACATTTTGTCTCCGCTTGGGTGTATGGTCAGCTTGGAATGGTGTGCCTCTTCTAGAACCGTCTTTACCAAGCCCCTTGCCTGTGGGACACATAGTATTCCATCTCGTCTCAACCAGCCCTTGGCATACATGGAGTATCTATTGAGGTGACTAGAAGTCTCACCCCTAATTAATTTGTTCATTACATCGGCTAGCCGAGGGTCTTCTCTTTGCGCGGCTCCGACTGAGTCTAATAAAGTTGGTCGCACTTCTAATGTTGCTAGCAAGCCGGGTACAAAGTCGGTGGAGGGTCTGAAGTTAAAGCTTGCTATGAACTCCAAGCTTTGCCTTTCCACAAAGAGAGGGCTTAAGGTTAGCTTCTTTCTACTTAAGGCGTCTGCTACTGCATTGCCCTTGCCAGGCGTGTAGGAAATCCCAAAATCGTATAAGGCGAGGAACTCCATCCACCTTTGCTGCCTCTAGTTGAGATCTTTCTGCGAGAATATGTATTTCAATGATTTATGGTCAGTATACAGTTCAAATTTCTCACCTAGGAGATAATGGCGCCAAGACTTAAGCGCAAAAACGATGGTTGCCAACTCTAGGTCGTGGGTCGGGTAGTTTTTCTCATGTACTTTCAACTGTCTTCCACCATAAGCCACTACCTTCCCTTCTTGCATCAGAACAGCGCCTAGTCCCGTTCCGCATGCATCTGTGTATACTATGAACATCTTGCTTCCATTAGGCAATGTCAGAACTGGGGCTGTTGTCAGAGCTCTTTTCAAACGTTAGAAAGCAATATCACAATCCAAGTCCCAATTAAAAGCTAGGTTCTTCTTTGTCAGTCTTGTTAGTGGAACTGAGATTTTTGCAAAATCTATGATGAACTTTCGATAAAAGCCTGCTAGCCCGAGAAAGCTTTGGTCTTCGGTTGCGTTTCGAGGAACCTTCCAATCTTGCATAGCAACCACTTTTGCGGGGTCCACAGCCATCCCCTCTTTGGACACCACATGTCCAAGGAACCTAACTTCTTCTCTCCAGAAATGGCATTTGGAGAATTTCGCCTTCAACTGATGTACACGGAGAGTATCCATGACTTCTTTTAGATGCTGAGCATGCTCTTCCTCATTCTTTGAGAAGATCAAAATATCGTCTACGAAGACCACCACAAACTTATTAAGGAACTCTCGGAACACCCTGTTCATTAAATCAACGAAGTAAGCGGGTGCGTTTGTCAAGCCGAAAGGCATGACAAGCCACTCGAAGAAACCATCGGGAGTTCTGAATGCGGTCTTATCAATGCCGTCTTCAGCCACTCTTAGCTGATGAAACCCGGTAGCTAAATCTAATTGGGAGAAAACCGATGCACCTACAAGCTGATCGAAAAAAATCATCTATTCTTGGGAGTGGGTGTCTATTCTTCTTGGTCAGCTTATTTAGCTCCCTATAATCAACGCACAGGCGAAGCGAACCATCAGCTTTGGTTGTGAACACTACCGGAGCACCCCATTCAGAAATACTCCATCTTATGAACCCCTTTTCAAGCAGCTCTTTGATTTGCTTGCTGAGCTCCTTTCTCTCCCTTGGGGCCATGTGCCTAAGGGTAAAGCAACGAGCTTTGCATTATCAACGAGGTATATGCGGAAGTCTATCTCCTGCTTCGGAGGTAACCCCTTTACCTCTTCAAACACATCCGAATATTCACGGACTATTCTTACAGATTGCAAGTTCTCGACAGACGCATCAAGTGATTCTAGATAACTAAGCATGTCGGAGTTCATAGGATTAAAGAAATTTCGAGATTGTTACCGAGGCGAGTCATGAGTCTAACCACTCTCTTTTCACAATCGAGGACGACACCATTACTGGATAGCCAGTCCATGCCTAGAATCAACCCATAGCTCGTGAAGCCCAAAACAAAGGCATTGCATCTAAACCTAACGCTTAGTATAGATATTTTCAAATCCAAACAAACCATTGACAAATAAGCTGAGCCCCCAATTGGATTTGAAATAACTAAGGGATCCTCTACTATACTGGTGTCTAGGTGCAGAGATTCAACTAAATCAGCGGATACAAATGAGTGTGATGCACCAGAATCAAACAATATATGAACAGGATGATCAAAAAGATAGGCTAAACTTTTGACATAAATATTTCTACCTCATTCTTGCGGAGGTGCCGTGAGAGCGTGGACTTGTCCTCCAGAAGAAGGTCCAGCTCCCTGCCCTTGCTTCCTTGGGCAGGCCCTAGCATGTGTCCTGTCTCACCACAGTGGAAACAGCCACCCATCTTCCTTTTCTTCTTCCTGCAGTCTTTTGACCATATGTCCAGGAATGCCACAGAAATTACACTTTCTCTTTTCATGGGGTTTTTGTTCTTCCCGCCTTTCTTTGGATCAGCCTTCTTGTTCTGTGACCCTTCCCCTTCTTATCTTGAGGCACTTCTGCTTTTGCCTCATTCTTGCCCTTGTCTTCCTCATTTGAGAGTGCCATGTCCACTAACCTTTCGTAAGTAGCCCCCATAGGTATGTGGGTCATAGCCAAGATGTGAAGTGGCTCATTCAATCCCTTGACAAAACGGAGAGCCTTCTTATGAGGAGTATTCACTAAGTCCAGTCCAAACCGGGCCAGCTGATTGAATTGATTGACGTACTCCTTGACCGTCATACTTCCTTGCTTAAGAGACAAGAACTTTTCCAGCTGTAAACTTCATTCAGCTTGTGAGAGGAATTTCATCTCAAACCTTATTCTGAAATCCATCCATGTTTCAACCGGCCTCTCAGCGTTTGTGACTTCCCACCAATAGGAAGCTTCGTCTTTGAGCAACCACACTGCCAACTGTATCTTTTGTCTATCATCCACCTCGAAGATGACGAACAGATCCTCAGTTTCTTTGAGCCAGTTCCTTGCTTCCACGAATGATTCAGTCCCCTTGAAATCCTTTCCACCCATGGCCCTAAAATCTCTACAGATCTTTCAGAAAGCATTTGCACGAGGAGGAGGAGGAGGAGGAGGAACTGCTGCAGCTGGAGGAGGGATATCTGATGGGCCTGCGTCGTTGGCCCTAGCCTCTAAGTACCTCCTGAACCTGCCAGGTATTGGCACACCCTCTAGAAGGTTAAGATTCCCAGACATGCTAAAACGAAAAAGAAAAGATTCAAAATGAGGGATAGAAAGATAGTGCATATGGCTTTGGGGATAATGCCTTTTTCAATTTAAAACAACACTTTTCCTTGTAAAATGCTTCTTCATATTTCTTTTTGAAAGATAGTTTTTCGAAAATTCTTATCTAATCTGGTAAACCTTTTGCTCTGATACCAAGTGAAACACCCCACCTCCATTGAAGGTCACTCACAAAGGGAATGCCTTAACTTTGGTGGAGAGTTATGGGTACAAGACACAGAAAAATTTACAAGACAGATAAATTTAAGCAGCAGAATCCAAATATTTATTTCATACGTATTTCAATACAAAAGCATTACATCAAATTGTCTCAAAACAACTTCAAAACATTACACCATAATTTTTGTCTTGATTATTCAATAAAGAAGCATAAACCAAAAAGTAAAAATGCATAAATCCCCAAGGATCATATCCAAAGCCATAGCCAATGCAAGAGGGTCAGACAATAAGTCTGGTAAGTTCAGTGGTTACTAGTATTTAAACAAGAAAGGAGTCACGATAGTGATAACAGAACATAGGACAATACCCTGATATAAGATAAGAGGGATGTGTGATCGCACCCATTACTATAGTCTCTGCACCTACTTAACCATTGGTTCAACCAGTCCACGTGTTTACTACAAACAATCCCCTTAATGATCGGCTCCTACTCGCATGTATTCATGTCCAGTGTCCTTCGGCCTCGCTTGATTGTAGTCACCTATGCTGGTCCCACAATAGGGTGTATCGGTCCCTCTGGTGGCAACCCGACACGATTCAAGATGCACAGTGTACACTACTGATGCCTAGTGCCTGATTTTTCCACTCCGGAGTACGTGCATGTGCATACTCCGCCGGAACCTACACTGGCCCACCAACCGCCGATGTTTTGACCGCTTATAGTTCAGCCCAGTAATCGTGCCCCACCCTGCCTAGTTCAGGGTACCATGATACATCTATGTGGGTTACTGCTGAAATGGGTCCCCATTACTAGGGTTATCTAATCAACATGTTTATTTGGTTAACTGTCCAAGTTTACCTAACCCAGCCCATTCATTTAGTTAACATGTTGAATCGGTTAAGTGTTTTCCTAATTTATTTAACCCTACCAGTCTTGACATAGCTTCAATTTATTAAAGCACCAACCACTCACATTAGACAGGTCTTATGGTGGTCACTGGATATGTCGGTCGGTTCCGGGCAGATTTACACCACAACTCAATCTAACCTTGGGTTCTTTTTGGGCCTGATGCATTAACCACCCACGTTAGACAGATCTTATTGTGGTTACTGGATATGCCGATCGGTTCTGGGCAGGTTTACACCATAACTTAGTCTAACCTCGGGTTAGGCATATTCGTCTTTTCTAAATTCATATTTTTCTATATATGTCAAATTTCCTTTATGTGAATTACATTTAATTTAATCACGGCATAATTATCCTGTGATTATGCTCAACATAAATGGTATATCAAATATCCCATTAAACGAACAAATCTATGCCATAAATTTTCATATTTCCCATCGCTACCCCCGTGAAACGTATGCGTAAATCACATAAAATGTTGGGCTAGCAAGTTAGCCCAAACCCATAAACAAAAAGGGGTAATAAACAAAGTACATGAAATGATCATAAAACAACATACATTTAACTTTTCACATGTAACTTGGCATAGATGTATGTCACTTAACTTTAATCACTTGGGTAAAGGTGAACTTGTGACTAAGTTGAATCTAATGATCATGTAAACTCGACAAAGGTCTAGCATGAAAGTTTAACATATAGTCATAGTTTCAACCCACAACTTGGCATATAATCTTATGTATGTTAAACCATAAGAAAGCTATCATAATCATTTTCTTATCACAATTTAGCATGATGTTAACAACATAAGAGGACTACAATTCCACTTTTACAACATAAATAGATTCAACTTGGCATAGTTCTAAATATTCATAAATGTAAATCTAACATGTAAACATGTGATTTAGATCCTAAACTTGCAAATAGCCACCAAAATTATAGCATGACATGTTTTACCATTTTGTTGGCATAATAATTTCTTTACTCAATCGTAATAACATATCATGCATCATCCAAACATATAGACATGAGATAGACAACATGTTCATCGCTATAAGCATATAGACATGAAATATACAACATGTTCATCACCACAAACATATAGACAAGATTAATTTCAACGATATTTTAAGATAAATGAGAATCAAATCTCATACATAAGCATCGTACTATATTCCAATTACAACATGTCATGATTCAATCGAAAGGAATGTTTAAATCTGCGTAACAACTAACTTACAAACTAAAAGAAATTCTTACGTTCTGAAATCTGAATTCTGAAATAAGAGATGCGCGCCTTTGATGAAGATTGTTGAACTAAACTAGTTTTAATTTGATTTTAGATGTAAGCTTCAACTTTTCTTTTGAATTGAAAAGGGTGACGGCTACTCCAAATCCTCCATTGATGGCATTTCAGTTCTAGGTTTATTTTTCTGTGTGTTTTTAGGTTAGGCATTGAGTTGTTTATATAGAATTTCACTTTGATTATAGCCGTCAGATGAACCTAGGGTTAATCACAGCCACCCAGACCTGATCAGGCCCATCCAGAAACCCTAGTGCTCAGCAGCGAGTCAGAAATCGTTCAAATTTCGGATCTGGCCGGGGGCCAGGTCGACCCCCAGGTCAACCTCAAGGGGGGAGGTAGACCTGCCTGGGCGGGAATTTTCCCGCCTAGCTCGCTCCTAGCTTCTGTTTGAATTTTGAACTTGTTCTTTTGAGCTGTTTGAATTTATTCGAATTTCTGAAACTTCTAACAGTCATAACCTCTTTATACGAAGTCCAATTCATGCAAACTCGGACCCTATCTCAACCAAAATTCCGAGACGAACACAATGGCGTAGCCCGTTTCCCTTAATTCTCATATTTTAAATTAAGTATCATAGGATTCATTATTATAACATTAATAGAAAGTACGGGGTGTTACAGTGTATAGAATAAATAAGTGTTACACAAACACAACATACGCCTCATTCCGATTCAGAATATTCTTTTATTCAAATATTCTTACACTTTGGGAAAGATTCCCATTAATTTTATCAAAGATAAATTCTTTAAATTATTCTTTAATCTTCTTTTGAATATCAATTCAAACCAAATTTTGGTTTGTCCAAACTAGTCGGGATTAGCGAACCTTACCGAAGTAATCACTTGTTAAATTTCCCAACCCCAACCTATTCATCCCATGAAGTAAAACTGGTCATACTTCATATCTAACACCATGGTGTTATCGGTAAATTCAACTACCATTTCACGTTCTAATCTACTTAAAGATTTAACTATCGCCTGGAGCAAAACTAGTGATACTCCATTCTCGATCATTTCAATCTAATTATAGATTCATTTAAAACTCCACTTGGTTTTAATCTTCCCAAAAATCACTATCAATGATTATTTAACTCGGGAAATCATATCCTGTCTTTAACTGGGTTAAAGAACCAATGTCATTTAAAACACGGTTCACGATAAACCCAAAATCACATTCCATTTATAATGGAATCTTCATGGAAAACAAATCGATATAAACTTCCATATCCGACTAATAATATAAATGGAATAATGGCAAAGCCTTTTAAATTCCTGATATACTAGTTGTCTTCCTCCATAGAAATTCACTTCGATTATTACCAAATTGAATTCCATTACATTCCAATTTATTTTATTAAATTGGAAAATTTTACTTTGGAAAATCTCCTTTAAATCTTAACAAAAGATTTATAAATTCCAAATCACATTTCACTGTAAATTAGGTTAAAGAACGAATGTCGTTAAAACACAGTTCACGATAAACCTAATTCACATTCCATTAATTATCGGGTTGAAGAACAAGTGTTATTTAAAACACCATTCACGATAAACCCAAAAATCAATTCAAATTCAATTCCAATTAAATACCATTTAATTGGTATACTTCATTAAATCTAAATAAAAAGATTTAATCTTTTTCTCAACTGGGTTTAAGAACAGTGTTAATGAAGACACCATTCACGACAAACCTATATCTCGTTTGATATTAAATACAAAGCTCTGAATAGAAAATATAACGGCTTATTCTCAATATCAAATTCTACGACCAACAAATATCGTATTGTAAATAGTGATACAAATATATCTTACAAATTTCCATAACAATATCTGTATAATCACGAAATCCAACTTCGAAATATTCCAAAGACAACTTCGATTCAAATCCATTCCAATTCAATTATTGGAAATTCTGGTTACTTTTAAAACCCTTTCAAATCTAATTTATTTATTTCAAAAATAAATGGATTATAATTCTAGTTCAAAACTAGTTCATTTCGATAAAAAACTATTTTTATCTTTTCAAATATGGAGTTTTTCATCCCAATTCTTTCCAAATCATTTCTTACGATTTTACACAAATTATTACTATTTTTAATAATTTTATCAAGGACCGTACAGTCGATTTCCATAAACGGCCATCGAACTGCACTTACAACGACCTTTTCCAAATTTTATTTGGACATAATTCCAAATCCAACCGTTAGATTTCAAATCTCTAATATTCATTAGAAAGATCTTTTCAATATGAACCCAATGGTTCCATGTTTAGGAGAATCCGACGGTCTGATCTCCCGTAATGTACACTCGAAGTCAATGGTCGAAATTCGCGAGCTGCCGCGATGCGGCGCGATCTATTCCGGCCATTGTATATATAATATATTTATATATATTATATATTTCGTCGATTTCCTTTCAAAACGTATTTTATAAATCGTTTTAAATTCATTTTCAAAACGATTTCAACTTCCTATTCAATTTCTAATCAAAATTGAATATTCCATATCGTCGATATATAAATGATAATAATTTCAAAACATTAGATTTTGAAATCAATTCCTTTTCAATATTCATTATAAAAATGAATAAAATCGATATAAATATCGTTCACGTCAAAATGGCGTCAATCTAACCAACACGGCTTTATATATTTCAATAACTTCGTTATTCTATTCAACAAATGAATATTTTTTTCAACACATGAATATATACTTTATTCAACACATGAATATTTATTAATTCTTACTTACAATAAAAATGTGAACTTTATCGTATAAATAATTCGTTCAATACATGAATTCCCTTTTATTCAACACATGAATATATATTTTATTCAACACATGAATTTTCTTTTATTTAACAGATGAATATATATTTTATTCAACACATGAATTTTCTTTTATTCAACACATGAATATATATTTTATTCAACACATGAATTTTCTTTTATTCTTTATTTTCCAAATTGGAATGAGGCCCAATCAATTACCATATAATGTTAATTATATGGATTCCTTACAACACATGTATATCATAGCAACGTTAAATAATCATCCATCATCCAGAGTGCACCACACAACTGCATAAGCATTAAATATAAATAATTAAAGCTTACACAGCCTGTCAACCAATCGATCGGCATACAGCTAAATAATTGGGATTAGCGTACGCCAAATATCATCCCAACACCTGTGTGTGGTTTCAAACAATCAAACACAGGTTTTATTTGTGCAGTTGGGCGATGTGTAAAACTTATTGTCCCAATTGATATCAGTCAAATGGGTGTACATAAACAAACCGTCCGATTTGCTTATAAATATTTATTTTATATACATGTTAAAAATTATATTTTTAACTATAAAATATTTTATTCCATTCCACATCACACAATCAACTTTCACAATACATCAATTAAACAAACAAGTCATCCATGGTCTGTAGACGACGGGTGTTGGGTGCTAGTAAGCACCGTCTGCATCCTAGTATATATTTCAAACTAGAAATTAAAATAAAAGTGAGGAGTTCTTACCAAGAGCTAAACCCAACTCCGCGACTCTTCGTATGTAGGAAATCTTCGTCGTAGCTCGCCTTTTGTCACTTTCGTCGTCCGTGTTCGCTACATATATAAAAATCACATTTTTATATTTTCTATTATATAAAAATCATATTTTTAAAACGCTACTATATATATGAAAATTATATTTTTAGTTCAACTCCACCTAGATAAAAATCATATTTTTATCATTTCTTCACATAGATAAAAATCGTATTTTTATTTCATTAGCTATATAAAAATCATATTTTTATTTCATTACATCATATAAAAATCATATTTTTATCCTCTACATCATATAAAAATTATATTTTTATTCTCTACATCATATAAAATTATATTTTTTTTTCTCTACAACATATAAAAATTATATTTTTATTCTCTACATCATATAAAAATTATATTTTTATATATATAAAATCATTCCTTCATCATATAAAAAGTCAAGCCTTTTTATAATCAAAAATTATAACTTTATGTAAATAAAAATTAAATCTTTACTTAAGTAAAAATCATATCTTTATCACTTCAAAAATCGTATCTTTATCTAAATAAAAATCTCTTCTTTACCATTATATAAAATCACATTCCTATATGCAAAAGTAAATATAATTGAAATAAAAATAAAAAGCTTACATTTCATTGAAGAAATCGGATGATGGGAGAGGGGAGAAGCAAAGCGGGAGGGTCCCGCAGCGGTGCTGAGGTGGTACAGGCGGTGGGGAGGACGGCAGGGGGGTCACGGTGGTCGGTTTCCGACCGTGATGGACTACGGCCCATGGGGTTCGGATGGATTTTTGGAGAAGAGGGAGGAAGTGGAGACGGTAGGGCGGCGTCGGGGAGGGCGAGGCCGACGGCAGCGCTGGCCTGAGGGCGCGCGGCGGAGCAAGTGGGCGACTCCGGCGATGGGGCAAGGATCGATCGCGTGAGGGTTTTCTGAAATGGGGAAGGCGGGTTTTGGGTTTGACCATGAAGAATGGGAGATAAGGGTTTGACTTAGAAGTGAGGGTATATATAGTGTATTATATTTATATAAAATAATATTTAATTCTCCTTATACATGTTTACCCATCCGAACTCCTTATCAAACCCAACAACTACCACCCCTAGCTAAATACCCCCATTCCGAACTCAATGGGATATTTCCCATAAGTCAATTCCATTGTTTCGATCAGTTTTCATTTGAATTAACATTTAAATCATTATATTGAATTTTTAAACATACACTTCAATTTACTGGGGTCACATACGAACTCTAAAAATTCCAAAAAATATATTTCTAGCCTCTTATTGACGATACGGTCCTAACAAAACTTATTTCGTCAAATTCCGAGACCGTTTGAAAAATGACCATTTTCTGGTCGATCGAAATTGACTGAAACTGTTAAAACACCTTTTACTTCGCCACGCTTACATATTGATTCAAAAAATTACGAATTTTGAAACCTAGCAATAATTTGACATCCCGGATCCAACAAAAGTGGTTTCGTCGAAAACGAAGGTCGTTTGCAAAATTGCTATTTTTTTAAGGGCTATATTTCCATGGCGACTATTCTGAATTTTCAACTGGACATAACTTTTTATTCCCGCTATGAAATTTTGATTTTTCAGATTTGTTGGAAAGATATTTTCAAATAGATTCTAGTATTTTTGGTTTCTCTAAAATCCGATTTATTTTGAATCCTGTACATTCATTTGAAATTTGAAATCGAATTTTCAAACTACCGCCCCATTTTCAATTCCTTTTATAATTTAAAATAAATATTTATATTCTAACGTCGATTCAAATAAATATATACGTTCCAATTTTATTCAAAATAAATTTCTCGTCGTTATTATTTAAAATAAATCATTTTAAATATACAAAATTCATTAAAATTGCCAAAATAAAAAAATTAAATTGACTCGGATTTCCGGGTTATTACAATCTCCCTCACTTAAAACTTTTTGTCCCAGAAAAGGAACAAAGTTGAAAGTTGTTTTACAAACCAACTCAACTTTCATTATTTTCATTATGGCTTAAGTTCTTCAACTTTTCAGTTTCTAAGAACTTTTCAAAGGGTGCGTTTTCTACAGGTCCCTATTAAGTTTCAAAATTAGGCTCACATCCGGTCATAAACTTATTATAAATTTAGTCCTTGTTTTCATTTTTACGTGTTATTCATAATATTTGCATACATGTATGCAAATATTTTGAATTTTTGCATACATGTATGCAACTATTCTGATGAATAGTTGCATACATGTATGCAAATATTCTGAACGAATAGTTGCATACATGTATGCACATATTCAAAATAGTTGCATACATGTATGCAACTATTCTGAACGAATATTTGCATACATGTATGCAAATATTCAAAAAAATTGCATACATTTATGCAACTATTCTGAAAGAATATTTGCATACATGTATGCAAATATTTTGAATTTTTGCGTACATGTATGCAACTATTCTGAACGAATATTTGCATACATGTATGCAAATATTCATTCAGAATAGTTGCACACATGTATGCAACTATTCAAAACATTTGCATACATGTATGCAAATATTCTGAATGCAAATATTCTGAATTTTTGCATACATGTATGCAACTATTCTGAACGAATATTTGCATACATGTATTCAAGTATTCTGAATTGTTACATACATGTATGCAAATAAAATTGAACTAACGTTGATGAATTGTTGCATAAATGAATGCAATTTTTCTAAATAGAAAAATAGGGACCTAATTTACAATAAGTTTATGACCGGACCTGAGCCTAATTAAGTTTCAAAATAGGGACCTTAGCCTAATTTCCACCTTTTCAAATTTTTCAAAAATTTGGCTAACACCCTAAATTTTTGAAAACTTTCGCCATAACCTCCCCTACACGGGAGCACCGGGAAAATCCCGAAATTTCCATACAGGCCTTTCCCATCCAAAAAGAAAAAGAAATAGCTAAGCGGCTAGCCAATCGGCTCATAAAATCATCAAAAGCCCAAAGAAATACAATAAACATGTAACTATTTGTCGAGCAAACAATTTTATTCCTCTTCTTTAGCCTCCTTGCAATGACTTATTCACACATATATATGTACATGCATGCAATTTCAAATAATTTTCAATTCACTTCAATATTTGATCAATTTGGTAATATGGTTCAAATTCTAATTAATCAAAATAATAATCAAACAACACAATCAGCAATCAATTAGTTTATTATCTTTTCAAATTCATAACTTGGATACATAGTCAAAAAATCACATTTTTGATGCCAGATCACAACAATAAGCCCTATCTAGTTTTGGTTCTCACACCAGTCAATTGGAAATATATAGAAATCCCACCTTCGAAACTCGAACATAAACTATTGATGCTGACATGTCAATCACCAGTATCATCAGAGTCATCTCCGGGCGACTAGAGTGTGATTCTATATCTATTGAATATATTTGAGGCTTCTAATACACGTGGATCAGACGTATATTAAAATCTCTATATACTCGATTGTCCAAATTCAATACAAATAAATATTCAAATACATTGAATACAGTTTAAATTTTCAAAGCAAAATTCGTTTTCATTTTAAAAATATACTTTTCACACTCGTTCTAGGACACTACTAATCCCATCTCTAATGAGTCATTCTCATTGGATATTACTAATCCAATCTCTGATGAATTCTTTCATTTGGTTCTGACATGTCTTGCTCTCGAGCTTTGTAAACCAAAGCTCTGATACCAAAATGTTACAATCTGAACTTCCCCGGTAAGGAAAGCACGGATTGAATTGAGGACAAGACGAACCAAAACACAAACAGAAGAACATTTCATTGCTTATTACAACATTTCCATCAGAATATAAGAATATACAGAGTACGAATAAATATTATACAGCAGAAAAATATCAGAGATTTAAATTACATTACATAGCAGCGGAAAATAATACAAAACACAACTGAAAGAGATATATGGATACAGAGCTTTCCGGATATCGTTCCAGCTGTAAATCAGGATCTTGTGAATATAAATCTGCAAAACCAAAACTACTAGCTGCTCGTGCGGAATATAGGGGCACCCCGAGTTTAGGTTAAAAAAGTAAACTCCAAGTCAGTCATGTGACTGGTATGAGAACTAAAACAGTTATTAATCTTTGTTTTAAACTTAGGTAAATCAAGGGACCACACCGTATAACACGGAATAGGTTTCCTCCCAAGAATACCAGTGCATAAAACAACAATGCAATGCTAAATAAAGAACAATGAAGCTATTATAAGACCCAGGTCTCATCACACAATGCAACACAAGTCGAAGGATAGGGTTTTACCTTATAATAGCCAAACATGCTTGGTACGTTAAAACAAATCATTTGATACTATTATAAGTGCATAGTGTATAAAACAACTTCAAATATAAATGTATCAATCCTAGACGGCATGGGTACCATATATCATGTCGCCAATACTAGGTTCTACAATCAAAACCGCAAAGTCACGTATTTGGAAGGTGGATTTCCATCACGAACAAAGGCAAATGATAGTCCTTACCGAATTCGAGACGCTCTAGCCCGCCCCTCAGGAACAGAACACATCGTCCCTTGGATCGTCAGGGCCGGTCCATTGATGTGGATTAAAATGCCTGAACACTGCGTTTCCCCGCCCTATGGGGCGTCAATGAGTCAAATGACTTCATCGGACCCGGATCGTCCGATCTAACCGAGGCGCCTCGCAATCCATCATCAACATAAGTAAAATGTCCGGGCATGTAAAACCCAAAACATCACTCCTAGCTAGAAGGAAACGCATGCCCTCCCTGATGTCCTCTCCCGTTTCTGGTTCACACCGGGGTGTGAGGCTCGCGAATTAACGCTACACAAAGCTACGCCACAAAGTTCGTGCTTTGATCATCAATCACAAGACTGCTTTTCAACAGAAGCCTTGATCATTTGCATCTTAGCATTCCACACAGGCAAACCACTCTATGCAACTGATATCCATCAATCATACAGAATGATATTCAATGTCAGACAGACAGTCCATTTACAAGTCCGTTCTGGGTCTGAACGAAATCGGAGGCACCTTGTACCTCGCATATCCATCGATCTCCAAGTATGTCTGGACGATCACCAACTGATTCCCTCCTGTTGGGTGTACAGCGCAATCAAGATCATCAGTAATTATCCAAACGATGTTGAAGACCTCCGGTCTTCGACCACCGTCTTCATCCTCGACACATTGTCGAATCAGTTATTCAGAATGGGATAAACCCGGTCTTTCTGAATAACTCGCGTATATAATGAACATGTGTTACACAAACACGACATAGGCCTCAATCCAATTCAGAATATTCATTTATTCAAATATTCTTACACTTTGGGAAAGGTTCCCATTAATTTTATCAAAGATAAATTCTTTAATTTATTATTTAATCTTTTTTTGAATATCAGTTCAAACCAAATTATGGTTTATCCAAACTAGTCGGGATTAGCGAACCTTACCGAAGTAATCACTTGTTAAATTTCCCAGCCCCAACCTATTCATCCCATGAAGTAAAACTGGTCATATTTCATATCTAACACCATGGTGTTATCAGTAAATTCAATTACAATTTCACGTTCAAATCTAATTAAAGATTTAACTATCGCCTGAAGCAAAACTGGTGATACTCCATTCTCGATCATTTCAATCTAATTAAAGATTCATTTAAAACTCCACTTGGTTTTAATCTTCTCAAAAATCACTATCAATGATTATTTAACTTGGGAAATCATATCCTACCTTTAACTGGGTTAAAGAACCAATGTCATTTAAAACCAGATTCACGATAAACCCAAAATCATATCCCATTTACAATGGAATCTTCAAGGAAAACAAATCGATATATATAATCGATACAAACTTCCATATCGACTAATAATATAAACGGAATAACGACTAAGCCTTTTAAATTACAGATATATTAGTTTTCTTTCTCCACAAAAATTCACTTCGATTATTACCAAATCAAATTCCATTCCATTCTAATTTAATTTATTAAATTGGAAAACTTTACTTTGGAAAATCTCCTTTAAATCTTAACAAAAGATTTATAAATTCCAAATCACATTTCACTGTAAATCGGGTTAAAGAACGAATGTCGTTAAAACACAGTTCACGATAAACCCAATTCACATTCCATTAATTATCGGGTTAAAGAACAAGTGTTATTTAAAACACCGTTCACGATAAACCCAAAAATCAATTCAAATTCAATACCAATTAAATACCATTTAATTGGCATACTTCATTAAATCTAAATAAAAAGATTTAATCTTTTTCTCAACTGGTTTTAAGAACAGTGTTAATGAAGACACCATTCACGACAAACCCAAATCCCATTTGATATTAAATACAAGGCTCTGAATAGAAAATATATCAGCTTGTATTCAATATCAAATTCTACGACCAACAAATATCGTATTGGAAATAACGATATAAATATATCTTTCAAATTTCCATAACAATACCTGTATAATCACGAAATCCAACATCGAAATATTCCAAAGATAATTTCAATTAACATCCATTCCCATTCAATTATTGAAAATTCTGGTTACTTTTAAAACCCTTGCAAATCTAATTTATTTATTTCAAAAATAAATGGATTATAATTCTAGTTCAAAACTAGTTCATTTCGATAAAAAAACTATTTTTATCTTTTCAAATATGGAATTTTTTATCCCAATTCTTTCCAAATCATTTCTTATGATTTTACACAAATTATTACTATTTTTAATAATTTTATCAAGGCCCGTATAGTCGATTTCCATAAACGGCCATCGAACTGCACTTACAGCGACCTTTTCCAAATTTGATTTGGACAAAATTCCAAATCCAACCATTAGATTTCAAATCTCTAATATTCGTTAAAAAACTCTTTTCGATGCGAACCCAATGGTTCCGGTTTTAGGAGAATCCGACGGTCTGATCTCCTGTAATGTCCATTCGAAGTCAATGGTCGAAATTCGCGAACTGCCGCGGCGCGTTCTATTCAGGCCATTGTATATATATAAAATATATATATATATATATATATATATATACGTATATGTATATGTATATATTATATTTCGTCGATTTCCTTTCAAAATGTATTTTATAAAAAATTTTAAATTCGTTTTCAAAACGATTTCAACTTCCTATTCAATTTCTAATCAAAATTGAATATTCCATATCGTCGATATATAAATGATAATATTTTCAAAACATTAGATTTTGAAATCAATTCCTTTTCGATATTCATTATAAAAATGAATAAAATCGATATAAATATCGTTCACGTCAAAATGGCGTCAATCTAACCAACACGGCTTTATATATTTCAATAACTTCATTATTCTATTCAACAAATGAATATTTTCTTCAACACATGAATATATACTTTATTCAACACATGAATATTTATTAATTCTTACTTACAATAAAAATGTGAACTTTATTGTATAAATATTTCGTTCAACACATGAATTCCCTTTTATTCAACACATGAATATATATTTTATTCAACACATGAATTTTCTTTTATTCAACATATGAATATATATTTTATTCAACACATGAATTTTCTTTTATTCAACACATGAATATATATTTTATTCAACACATGAATTTTCTTTTATTCTTTATTTTCCAAATTGGAATAAGGCCCAATCGATTACCATATAATGTTAATTATATGGATTCCCTACAACACATGTATATAATAGCAACGATAAATAATCAACCATCATCCAGAGTGCACCACACAGCTGCATTAGCATTAAATATAAATAATTAAGGCTTACACAGTATGTCAACCAATCGATCGACATACAGCTAAATTATTGAGATTAGTGTATGCCAAATATCATCCCAACACCCGTGTGGGGTTTCAAATAATCAAACACAAGTTTTATTTGTGCAGTTGGGCGATGTGTAAAATTTATCGTCCCAATCGATATCAGTCAAATGCATAAACAAACCGTCTGATTTGCTTATAAATATTTATTTTACATACACGTTAAAAATTATATTTTTAACTATAAAATATTTTATTCCATTCCACATCATACAATCAACTTTCATAACACATCAATTAAACAAACAAGTCATCCATGGTCTAAGGACGACGGGTGTCGGGTGCTACTAAGCACCGTCTACATCCTAGTATATATTTCAAACTAGAAATTAAAATAAAAGTGAGGAGTTCTCACCAAGAGCTAAACCCAACTCCGCAACTCTTCGTATGTAGGAAATCTTCGCCGTGCTCGTCTGTTGTCACTTTCGTCGTCCATGTTCGCTACATATATAAAAATCACATTTTTATATTCTCGATTATATAAAAATCATATTTTTAAAAATCTACTATATATATGAAGATTATATTTTTAGTTCAACTCCACCTAGATAAAAATCATATTTTTATCATTTCTTTGCATAGATAAAAATCGTATTTTTATTTATTTAGCTATATAAAAATCATATTTTTATTTCATTACATCATATAAAAATTATATTTTTATCCTCTACATCATACAAAAATTATATTTTTATTCTCTACATCATGTAAAAATTATATTTTTATTCTCTACATCGTATAAAAATTATATTTTTATTCTCTATATCATATAAAAATTATATTTTTATATATAAAAAATCATTCCTTCCTCATATAAAAAGTCAAGCCTTTTTATAATCAAAAATTATAACTTTATGTAAATAAAAATTAAATCTTTACTTAAGTAAAAATCATATCTTTATCACTTCAAAAATCGTATCTTTATCTAAATAAAAATCTCTTCTTTTCCATTATATAAAATCACATTCCTATATGCACAAGTAAATATAATTGAAATAAAAATAAAAACCTTACATTTCATTGAAGAAATCGGATGATGGGAGAGGGGAGAAGCAAGGGGAAGGGTCCCACAGCGGTGTTGAGGTGGCACAGGCGGTGGGGAGGACAGTAGGGGGTCACGGTGGTCGGTTTCCGGCCGTGATGGACTAGGGCCCGCGGGGTTCGGGTTTGGATGGATTTTTGGAGAAGAGGGAGGAAGTGGAGACGGTGGGGCGGCGTCGCTGAGGGCGAGGCCAGCGGCAGCGCAGGCCTAAGGCGCGCGGCGGAGCAAGTGGGCGGCTCCGGTGATGGGGGCGGGGATCGATCGCGTGAGGGTTTTCTTAAATAGGGGGAGGCGGGTTTCGGGTTTGACCATGAAGAATGGGAGATAAGGGTTTGACTTAGAAGTAAGGGTTTATATAGTATATTATATTTATATAAAATAATATTTAATTCTCCTTATACAGGTTTACCCATCCGAACTCCTTATCAAACCCAATGACAATCATCCCTAGCTAAATACCCTCATTCTGAACTCAATGGGATGTCCCGTAAGCCAATTCCATTGTTTCCATCGGTTTTCATTTGAATTAACATTTAAATCATTATATTGAATTTTTAAACGTACACTTCAATTTACTGGGGTCACATACGGAATCTAAAAATTCCTGAAAAATTATTTCTAGCTTCGTATTGACGATATGGTCCTAAAACTTATTTCGTTAAATTCCGAGACCGTCTGAAAAATGGCCATTTTCTGGTCGATCGAAATTGACTAAAACTGTTAAAACACGTTTTACTTCGCCACTCTCACATATTGATTTGAAAAATTACGAATTTTGAAACCTAGCAATAATTTGACATCCCGGATCCAACAAAAGTGGTTTCGTCGAAAATGAAGGTCATTTGCAAAATTGCTATTTTTTAAGGGCTATATTTCCATAGCGACTATTCTGAATTTTCAACTGGACATAACTTTTTATTCCCGCTATGAAATTTTGATTTTTCGGATTCGTTCGAAAGATATTTTCAAATAGATTCTAATACTTTTGGTTTCGCTAAAATCCGGTTTATTTTGAATCCTGTATATTCATTTGAAATTTGAAATTGAATTTTCAAATTACCGTGCCATTTTCAATTCCTTTTATAATTTAAAATAAATATTTATATTCTAACATCGATTCAAATAAATATATACGTTCCAATTCTATTCAAAATAAATTTCTCGTCATTATTATTTAAAATAAAACATTTTAAATATTCAAATTTCATTAAAATTGCCAAAATAAAAATTTTAAATTGGCTTGGATTTCCGGGTTATTACAACACCCGTCGTCCACAAACCATGGACGGCTTGTTTGTTTGATTGTGTTGTGAAAATTAATTGTGTGATATGGAATGGAGTAAAATAATTTATCGTTAAAAATATAATTTGTAACGTGTATATGAATAAAATAAATATTCATAAACAAATCGGACGATTTGTTTATGTACATACATTTGACTGATATTGATTGACACGTCGCCCGACTGCACAAATAAAATTCATTATTTGTTGATTGAAACCCCACACGGGTATTGGGATGATATTGGAGATACACCAATCCCAATATTTAGTTGTATGTCAATTGATTGGTTTACAAGCTGTGTAAGCGTTGAATATTTATATTTGATGCTTATAAAGTGTAGAATGCACTTTGGATGATGGTTGACTGTGTTTGATTGTTGTTGTGCATATGTGTGTATGAAATCCATATAATGACATTATATGGTAATTGACTGTGTCTGATTCCAGTTCAGAAAGAATGAATATATTAAAGTAACGATATTTTAAAATAATGAATATTTTAAAATAATATTCAGTAAAGGATCAAAATCTGATTTTGATATCCGATTTGGGATGGACACGAAAATATTTAAATATATAAAGCCGTGTTGATTAGATTAATGCCATTTTGATGTGAACGTTATTTATATCGATTTTATTCATTTTTATAATGAATATCGAAAAGGAAATGATTTCAAAATCTAATGTTTTGAAAATACCATCATTTATATATCGATGATATAAATATTCAATTTTGATTAGAAATTGAATATGAAGTTAAAATCGTTGAAAACGAATTTAAAACGATTTATAAAATACGTTTTTAAAATGGAAATAGGTGAAATATATATAATATTATATATATATATATAATGGCCTGAATAGAACGCGCCGCACCGCGGAAGTTCCTGAATTTCGACCATTGACTTCGAACAGACATTTCGGGAGATCAGACCGTCGGATTCTCTAAAACCGGAACCATTGGGTTCGTATCGAAAAGAGCCTTCTAACGAATATGAGAGATTTGAAATCTAACGGTTGGATTTGGAATCATGTCCAAATCAAATTTGGAAAAGGTCGATGTAAGTGCAGTTCGATGACCGTTTCTGGAAATTGACTATACGGGCCTTGATAAAATTATTAAAAATATTAATAATTTTTGTAAAATCATAATAAATGATTTAGAAATAATTGGGTTGAAAAATTCCATATTTGAAAAGATAAAAATATATTTTTATCGAAATGAACTAGTTATGAACTAGAATTATAATCCAATATTTTTAAATAAATAAATGGGATTTGAAATGGTTTTAAAAATAACCGAAATTTCCAATGTATGAATTGGAATGGATTTGAATCAAAACTATCTTCGGAGTATTTCGATATTGGATTCCGCGATTATACGGATATTGTGGAGGAATTTGGAAGATATATATCGTTATTCCAATACAATATTTGTTGGTTTCAGAATTTGATATTGAATATAAGCCGATATATTTTCTATGCAGAACCTTGTATTTAATATCAAATGGGATTTGGGTTTGTCGTGAATGGTGTCTTTATTAACACTATTCTTAAACCCAGTTGAGAAAAGATTAAATCTTTTTATTTAGATTTAATGAAGTATACCAATTAATTAATATTTAATTGGAATTGATTTTTGGGTTTATCGTGAATTGTGTTTTAAATAATACTTGTTCTTTAACCCGATAATTAATGGAATGTGACTTGGATTTATTGTGAACTGTATTTTTAACGATATTCGTTCTTTAAGCCGATTTACAGTGTAATGTGATTTGGAATATATAAATCTTTTATTAATATTTAAAGGAATTTTCCAGAGTAAAGTTTTCCAATTTAATATATTAAATTGGAATTGAATGGAATTCGATTTGATAATAATCGAAGTGAACTTCTGTGGAGGAAGACTGTTAACACATATGGAATTTAAAAGGCTTTGCCGTTATTCCGTTTATATTATTAGTTGGATACGGAAATTGATATCGATTAAATATTGATTTATTTTTCTGTGAAGATTCCATATATAATGGAATGTGATTTGGGTTTATCTGAACTGTGTTTTAAATGATATTAGTTCTTTAACCCAGTTAAAGACAGGATTATATGTCTATCATTTTATTTTGAACTATATGGTTGATCACTGCTAAATATATATCTGTTTGGTGGCAGAGAATTTATTCTCTTGCTTAACGCCCTTCTCTGAGACGTACGAGCTCAGAGGTTATATATCGGCAGAAATCAATAATACAGTGTAGACTGTCGATGCGACATGTTTGTGTTTCCAAAGTTAAATAATCATTAACATTGATTTTTGGGAAGATTAAAACTAATTGGAGTTTTAATGTATCTTTAATTAGATTGAAATGTGAATTGATAATTTAAATCGTCAAATTTGGAAAATGATCAAGAATGGAGTATCGCCAGTTTTTCTCCTAGCGGTAGTTAAATCTTTAATTAGATTTGAAAGGGAAATGGTAATTAAATTTACCGATAACACCGTGGTGTTAGATATGGAGTGATAACAGTTTTTCTCCATGGGATAAATAGGTTGGGATTGGGAAATAAAATAAATGATTACTTCGGTGTGGTTCGCTAATCCCGATTAGTTTGGATAAACCATGACATGGTTTGAATTGGTATTCAAAGGAAGATTAGAGAATAAATTTTAAAGAATTTATCTTTATAAAATTAATGGTAACAAATCCCTATAGATGTGAATATTTAAATAAAAGAATATTCAGAATTGGAATGAGGCGTATGTTGTGTTTTTATAACACTGGTTTATTATATACGCGAGTTATTCGGAAAGGCCGGGTTTATACCCATTTTGAATTACTGATTCGACGATATGTCGACGATGAAGACGATGGTTGAAGACCGGAGGTCTTCACATCGTTTGGATGATTACTGATGTCTTGATTGGGCGGTACACCCAAGACGAGGTAATAAGTGGTGATCGTCCAGACGTACTTGGAGATTGACGGATATGCGAGGACCTCTCTCCTGTATTGGACATATAGGATGAGGAATAAGGTGCATTCGGTTTCGTTCAGACCCAGAACGAACTTGTAAATGGATTGTGCATCTGACATTGGATTTTATTTTGTGTTGATTAAATTCTATTAAATATATATCTGTTTGGCGGCGGAAAATTTATTCTCTTGCTTAACGTCCTTCTCTGAGACGTACGAGCTCAGACGTTATATATCGATAGATATCGGTCACATGGCATGAATTGCCTGTGTGGCATGCTGAGATGCAATGATCAAGGCTTTTTTTGAAAAGCAGAGTCTTGTGTTTGATGAGCAAAGAACGGCTTTAATACAGCATAGCTTTGTGTATGGCGTTAATTCGCGAGCCTCACACCTCGGTATGAGTCAAAAACGGGATCGGACCGTTGGGAGAACATGACGTTTCTTTCTAGCTATGGGTGGTATCAGGATTTTACTAGCCCTGACATTGTTGTTATTTTACCTTTGTGGTTGTTGGATTGCGAGGCGCCTCGGATATATCTGTCTCTTCGAAGCCGATGGATATAAGTCCGATAGGACCGGGAAACGTGTGTACAGGAATTGCCAATCCACTAACGAAAGTGTGGACCGGCCCAACCGATCTAGGGTTCCCTGTGGGGAATCCTGAGGCATTTGCTAGAGTGTCTCGAAGCGGTGAGGAGCCATATGTGGCCTCGAATCATGACGGAAATCCAATTTCCAATACGTGACATTTCGGTTTTGATTGTAGAGCCTAGTATGGCGACATAGTGGAGTGGGGCACTATGCCGTCTATGATTGATATATATATATATATATATATATATATATATATATATGAAGTTTTTTCATACACTTTACATTATAATAGTATCAAAATGATTTGTTTTAAACGTACCAAGCATGTTAGGCTATTATAAGTTAAAACTCTATCCTCCGGCTTGCGTTGCATTGTGTGATGGGACCCGAGTCTTATAATAGCTTCATTTTTCCAAAAAGCATTGCGCTGTTTATTCTGTGCACTGGTTTTCTTGGAAGGAAACCCGTTCCGTGTTATACAGCATGGTCCCTTGATTTACTTTATTTTTGAAGTAAAGAATTAATAACTGTTTTAGTTCTCACACCAGTCACATGACTGACCGGGAGTTTATTGTTTTAACCTAAGCTTTGGGGGCCCCTATTTTCCATACAGACATCTAGTAGTTTTGGTTTTGCAGATTTATATTCATAGGATCCTGGTTTACAGCTGGAATGATATTTGAAAAGCTGTTTATCCGTGTATTTCCTTCAGTTGTGTTTTGTGTTATTTTTCCGCTGCTAATGTAATTTGAATCTCTGATATTTGTCAAATGTGTAATATTTATTCATACTCTGTTACATTCTTGTATTCTGATGGAATTGTTGTAATAAGCAATGAATGTTCTTCTGTTTGCGTTCTAATTTGTCGTGTTCTCAGACAAACCGTACTTTCTCTTCTCTTCGGAGACCGGGGAAATTCAGGTCATTACAATAACAATCAAGAAATATATAACATCATACGAAGACTTGATCAAAACTTTGCCATAAAAGACATGAGGGGGCTAAAAAATTTCCTTGGAATACAAGCTATTAAGAAAAATGACAGAGAATTAATTTTATCTCAACAAAATTACATTTGAGAAATTCTTCATAGGGAAAAAATGCATCAGGCTAATTCCTTGCTGACACCTATGATTAGAAACCTAAGACTGTCAAAATATAAAGGTGAAGCTATCAACAATAACAAACAATATAGAAGCATAATTGGAGCACTGCAATACGCAACGATTACATGACCTGACATATGCTATAGTGTTAACAAGTTAAGTTAATACATGCAGAACCCCTATCATAACACTATAATGCACTAAAAAGGATTCTATGATACTTGGAAGGCACAAAAAATCATAGCATAATTATGAAGCCTGAAAAAGAGCATAACTTACAGTGTTTTAGTGATGCGTATTGGGCCAATGATATTGATGATCGAAAATCTATTTCAGGGTACTGTGTCTACCTTAGCTCCAATATCATTTCTTGGTGTACTAAAAAGCACCAGACCGCTTCCAGATCTCGCACAGAGGCGGAGTACCGAGCATTAGCAAGTGCGACAGCAGAAGTTACTTGGATTGAATCGTTATTGCAAGAATCAGGGTTTGCTCTAAATCGAAGACCCGTCATTTGGTATGATAACAAGAGCACGGTTTCTTTATTACTCAACCCGATTCAACATTCAAGGACGAAGCATCTTGAAATTGACATTCATTTTGTTAGAGAAAAGACTTAGATAGGAAAACTGGCAGTTTGTCATGTCCCCGCGTATTATCAACGAGCTGATGCACTTACAAAAGCTTTGTCTACCAAGAATTTTAGAGATTGAGGGAGGATCTAAAAGTCGCTGATGGAGGCGGAGATAGAAATGGGAACCCTAGTTCGGTTTGAGGGAGAGTAACAAAATAAACGGAAAGCAACGGTCACATGCCTATTATAATACTGCAACAGTTACATTCCAATTATAACATAGCAACAGTCACATGTCTATTATAACAATGCAACGGTCACATGCCTATTATAACATAGCAACAGTCACATGGCTATTATAACAATACATCGGTCACATTCCCAATATTCAAGCCTGTTTGTATTTATTTCTTGTATTATAAATAGAGGCCTTCTATATACAATTTGTATCATCTTACAATTGTAATTCATCAATAATAAAACTTCTCTTCAATCTTGTTTCTTCTATTTTATTTTCTAACAGTGCTTCTGTATTATATTTGCATTTCTGCATAAGAGTTCTCATTAGCAAAAGATAAGCTTAACAGACTGATTTATGGTAAATAAGGCAATCAAAATCTAGGTATCATCCTGTTGCTATTTCTAAGCTACTACCATTTTTACAGTGCATGAACACAACAATTATAATCATACCATTTTGCTAGCTTATATGTCATATCAAATATGTCTATGTTTGTGCTACCAACTATATTGCAATAATCAGTCAGCTCTGAGCACGTAATGTCTACCTTCTTTTAAGTTTTAAAAATTAATTACTTTGAATAATCTTTTAGTTAATTTTCTAAAAGGATGGATGAGAAGATTGGTCAATTGTTACCAAAGTCGACTCATTTTACTATCAAAGTTGTGTTTGCACCAAAAGTCTTGCGAACAACTTTTTAAGTTTCTTAAAGTATAAATACTGCAATTTAAGTAACTTCTATAATTAATTTTTATTATACGAGTTTAGTACCATCCATCAACCTTATGTGCACTGTACTTCCATATTTTTCAAATAAGGTTTGCCTCTTTTTTGTGTAGCATCATTTTTCCCCTCATTTTCTTCCCTGAGTTATGTATCATTAATCTTTACAATTTCATAAACAAGAGAAGATGAAAAAAATGAGTGCATGTAAAATTGTATTGTTAACTTGAATGTTAATTTTATTCAAATTTGCTCATTAGCTCAATATATCCATGACTTTGTTACTGTATAAGGTCACGACAATTAATGTAAGTCATAGTGTAGTCATGTATGTTGAGACGACCCCAAACCCCGTACTGACGGCGGCAAGGGTAATCCGTGGAATATAACACAGAAACAGATAATAGCATAACAAAATTTAATAAATACACCAGATAATGAACAATAGAATATACTGGATAAAAGTAATCATCAGAGTTACACAGTATACAGGATCTTACTTAGCACAAATACAGTGCAGCTATACATAAATGTCTACAGCGGAAAACAAACAAAATATGTACAATAGGAGCTGAACAGCATAAAAAGAGATAAATGATAGAATCCATCTTCAGCCCCAGCTATCCAGAAAGAACCAGCTAAACCTGAATACAAGGCTGCCCGTGTAGAAAAAGGGGCACCCGAGTTTGAAAGTGAAACAAACTACGAGTCAGTCATGGGACTAGTATGAGAAATCTACTCAACACATGTATAATTTGGCTAATCACAGGACCACGCCACTTTCGTGGAACGGGTTTACTCCATTGGATTGCCAGTGCTTTAAAACAAATCTTTCTTTTAAACATCACTATGTTTTTTTATAAAAATGAAGCCATTATAAGACTCAGTTCCCATCACACAATGCAACGTAAACCGGAGGATAGAGTTTTTACCTTATAACGGCCAAAATATGCTTGATACGAATAAAACAAAGGCATTTGATATTATTGCTAGTGTTTATATGTTTTGAAAACAATTTCAAATCATAACTATCAATCATAGACGACATGAGCGTCCCATGCCACTATGTCGCCAAATATATATATACAATCGAAACCGCACAGTCACGTATTTGGAAATTGGATTTCCGTCATGAACCAAGGCAAAAGATAGTCCTTACCGAATTCGTGACTCTCTAGCCCGAGCCATAGGCAAGTACTCAGTCAAGCCTTTGGATCGTCAGGGCCAGTCTACCGATGTGGATTAAAATGCATGAAAAATACGTTTCCCCGCCCTTTGGGGCGTAAACGAGCCAACGAATGACTCCATCGGACCCGGATCGTCTGACCAAACCGAGGCGCCTCGCAACAGCAACAACCACATAGGTGAAAAGTATATAAATGTCAGGGCTGGTAGGTCACTGACACCACCCTAGCTAGAAAGAAACGCATGCCCTCCCTGAGGTCCTTCTCCCGTTTCTGGTTCATACCGGGGTGTGAGGCTCGCGAATTCAAGTTATACACAAAGCTACGCCACATAGGCGGTGCTTTGATCATCACCACAAGACTTTGCTTTTCAACAGAAGCCCTGATCACTGAATCTTAGCATGCCACACAGGCAATTCATGCCATGCGACTGATGTCCATCGATATACAACCTCTGAGCTCGTGCGTTTCAGAGAAGGGCGTTAAGCAAAAGAATAAATTCTCCGCCGCCAAACAGATGTATATTTAATAGAGATCAATCAACACAGAATGAAATCCAATGTCAGACACACAGTCCATTTACAAGTCCATTCTGGGTCTGAACGAAACCGGAGGCACTAAATACCCCGCGAACCCTTCGATCACCACGTACGTCTGGACGATCACCACTCATTATCCATATTTCAGGATGCCTCCCAATCAGGACCTCGATTACCATCCAAATGAGGTGAAGATCTCCGGTCTTCGACCACTGTCTTCATCTTCGACTTTCAATTGTCGATCAATTATTTTGAAATGAGAATTAACTCGGCCTTTTCAAATAATTCACGTATATTTAGAATTTCAAATCAATTTATTTCAATGGTTAAATCATTCGACAACTCCAATTTTGTTCTTTAATGTAATTTTCACACCAAACACATTCAACCATCAAATACCACATAAATCGAGAAAATTCAGTTTATTTCCATTCCACATCGTTTATAATATTTTATAACGATTTATCACTATTTTTATTTATTTTAAAATAGCCAATTTATTCAAAACGACGCTTCGGGCCATAACGCGGTCGTGGCTCTGTTTTTCTTCAGATTTGATTTACACATATCTAAAAATCTAACCGTTGGATCTTCACAAAATTTACATCATTAGAAAGGTCTTTTCAAAGCGAATCCAACGGTTCCAGTTTTGGGAAAATCCGACGGTCGGATCTCCCGGTACAATCGTTTGAAGTTTTGATTTCAAAATACGAACTTCAGCGTCGTTATTCGATTAAATATAATTATATTTATATATATATATATAAATATAATTGTTTCTGGCGCTGTTTTTCTTCAGATTTGAATTAAACATTCCGGACAATCCAACCGTTGGATTTTTACAAAGTTGGTGCCGTTGGAAAGATTTTTCCAAAGCGAACCCAACGGTTGCGATTTCAGGAAAATCCGATGGTCGGATCTCCCGGTATAATCGTTTGAAATCACGGTTTCAAAATGCGAACTGCACGGCCACGTTTCGTTTTAATTTTATTTATATTTATATATTTATATAAATATAGTTCATTCAAAAATTCCTATATCGTTTTCACTTCAAATATTTCACTAACGCCTTTAAATTTCGGAAAAATTCGCCATAACCTCCTTTGTACGGGAGGGGCTGGGAAAATTCCCAAATAGCCACACGGGCGTCTCATGTCAAAAAGAAAAAGAAAAAGGCAAGCGGCTAGCCAACAGGCTCATAAAATCATCACCCAAACAAAACAGTAAATGTGTACCTATTTGTCGGGCACAAAATTTTATTCCTCTTCTCTAGCCCCTTTGCTATAACCTGTTCAATAAATATGCATGTACATATATACAGTTCTTATCACTTATCATTTTCCATTCAACTTCATATTTGATTCCATTTGGTTTAAAAGCACCATTCATTCTAATGTTACATGCATAGGTAAAAATCACGTCATTAGCTAATTAATGAATATTTCAACTCATGCATATTTATTTGAATGAGTTGCTATTTTTAACACTTCACATTTCAACAATTCATGTGTATAATAAAAATGTGATTTTTATTTTAAAACAATTCATTTCAAAACACTATTATTTTATATAGTTTATATAGGTGATAAAAATGAGATTTTTATTATAAAACAATTTCTTTTAAAACGAGATTATTTTACATAGTCCATATAGTTGATAAAAGGTGATTTTTATTATAAAACAATTTATTTCAAAATATGAACACCATTCAACACATGAGTTTCAATTCAACGAATGAATATCGATTCAACACATGAAGGTTTTCTATAGTCTCTATATATAGATAAAAATGTGATTTTTATATTTAAAAACACGAAGACCATTCAACACATGAATTTCTAATCAACGAATGAATATCGATTCAACACATGAAGGTTTTCTATAGTCTCTATATATAGATAAAAATGTGATTTTTATATTTAAAAACACGAAGACCATTCAACACATGAATTTCTAATCAACGAATGAATATCGATTCAACACATGAAGGTTTTCTATAGTTTCTATATATAGGTAAAAATGTGATTTTTATATTTAAAAACACGAAGACCATTCAACACATGAATTTCTAATCAACAAATGAATATCGATTCAACACATGAAGGTTTTCTGTAGTTTCTATATATAGATAAAAATGTGATTTTTATATTTAAAAACACGAAGACCATTCAACACATGAATTTCTAATCAACGAATGAATATCGATTCAACACATGAAGGTTTTCTATTCAATGAATAAATATGGTTTTAGCAAATGAAAATAATTCAAACACATGAATATTATTCAAAATTTCGGCAGCATAACGGCAGGATAGTTAAAACCGGGACCGTCCCTAGTACGGCTCCTCGCTCTACCTTAAAACCTCGCGGTTTTTGACAATGGGGATCATGCATCTAGTTCGCACGCAGGCGGCATGTATATATTTATTTCATTTCCACAAACTAATCCTATGTGGATTCAACGAAATATTTCTCAACCACAGATGGGTATTTTTCAACCACAATCAATCAATATCAACCACAAACAATCCCAAACAACCATTCGCTATCAATCAATTTTCACACCAATCACAATCAATAAATATCGTCCATGGTTTGTGGACGAGGGGCGTATATATATATATATATATATATATATATATATATATATATATATAGAAAATCACTTTTATTTCAACACATATATAATTTTTACAACGCATATATAACTTATAGAGCGAACGTACAACTTATACAACGCTTATACAAGAGGTGTACAACGATTATATAACTCATACATCGACTATATAATTTATACATCGTCGTTTTCCATATCGTTTTTTAAATTAGAAATCTCACATTGGGTTCCACTCCACCAAAAATAGCAGAAGGCTCAGAAAAATATGCGGTCTCTTCTAAAATGCAGAAGACGTCCTCATGGTCACGATGTTTCCTGTTTCATCGAATTTCGTTAACACAGCAAAAAGATATGATTTTTCAAAGTTTGCAACGGTTTTAAACTGTTAAAATCAGTTTTAAATTAAAACAGTCGATACCTCCTTTGAAATTGTTCAAAACAAGGTCGAGAATTTTCTACAAATCCGCGAAGTGGTTGGACGATCAGCCGCTGCAGTGTCGAAGAGGGTCAAAGGGGCTTTCCGGCGCCACCAGCCTTGCTCAGCTCGACGCCCTATAGCGCGCGCGACGGCGGTCCAAAGTCTCGGACTTTGGGGACTCGAATCTACCCCCACGCTTGATGATAGACAACGAATCTTAGATGGATTTAAAGGTGGTGGAGAGCTCTTCAAAAAGTTGAACTGGGGCCTGGTGTTTCGATGGGTGGATTCGCCGGAAAAGAAGAGAGAAGGAGTGGAAGATAGCCGTCGTCGATCGCAGGTCGGGGAGAGAGAAAATCCGTGGTTTCTCTTCTTTTTTTTTATTAAATTCTGATTGGCCGGTGGGTTTTAAAGGGGGTTTTCTGACACCACCACCAATCCAAACCCAACGACTGTCGTCCCTAGCGTTTTACCCCCATTCCGAACACAATGGGATATGTTTCAAAGGCCCATTCGAATGTTTCAGTTAGTTTTCCTTCAGATTAAAGTATAAAACATTCAATATTTAATTTGAACGTACATTTCAATTTGCCAGGGCCACAAACTGATTCGAAAAATTCCAGAAAAATAAATCTAGCTATGTTTTGACGATACGGTCCCAACAAAACTAGTTTCGTCGAATTCTGAGACCGTTTGCAAAAAGGCCCATTTCTGGTCGATCCAATTTAACTATAATTGATCAAAACACGTTTTCTTTTGCCACGCTCACATACTAGCTTCAAAAATTATGAAATTTGAAACCTAGAAATAACTTCACATCCCGGATCCAACAAAAGTGATTTCATCGAATTCCGAGGTCGTATGCAAAATGGCCAATTTCACGGGCTATATAAATTCCATAGCGACCTTTCTGAAAATTCATTCGGCCATAACTTTTGCTTTCCGCTATGAAAATTCGATTATTCAGATTCGTTAGAAAGGTATTCACTAACAGATTTAAATATTTTTGGTTTCACTAAAATCCGTTTTGTTTTGCACCCGGTATAGTCCGACAAAGTTTGAATTCAATTTTTGAAACTGCAGCGCCATTTCAGGCCTTGTTTATAATTATAATTAATTACATTCGTTTTCAATTTCAATTCAAACTCACTTTCCATTGCCATTATTTAAAATATTTATTTTAAATATTTAAAATCCATTATTTTAGCCAATTTAAAAAATTTAAATTGGTTCAGATTTTCTGGGTCGTTACAATCTCCCCCACTTAAAACTTTTCGTCCCCGAAAAGGAACAAAGTCGAAAGTGGTTTGATAAATCTACAATCACCCAACACAACCAACAATCAAATCGTTTTTTTTCAAAATCATACAAATTAATTCCTATTCTCCTTTAAAGTCATTCAGACTATAGAATTTAAAAGTGCACATCCATGGAAAGAAAATAACAATAGAATAGAGAATTAAATGGTGATGTAAAGGATGGTAAATATACCTTGCACCGGCGTCAATCAGAGATATCCACTCGGCATCTAGGATAAGCTTTCTGAATGCTCTCCTCAGTTTCCCAAGTACAATCTCGCGGATCTCCACTCCATTGCACTTTGACTAAGTGAACCTTCTTGTTCCTCAGCTCTTTGGTTTCTTTGCCGATGATCTTTAGTGGCTCTCGTCTCACAGCTAATTCTGGAGTAATTTCAATATCCTGTTGAGCTGCTTCTTCGACGATCAAGTCTGGATCATGAACATGCTTTCGAAGTTGAGATATATGAAATACATCATGAACTCCAGGAAACCAATCTGGCAATTTAACCCTATAAGCGAGAGTCCCGATCCGTTCCAGAATAGGAAACGGACCAATGAATTTGGGCGCCAACTTTCCAGTTTTACCGAACCGGATAACTCCTCTCATCGGCGATACTTTCAAATATACGTAGTCGCCAACAGCAAAGGATATATCTCTTCTTCTCCTATCGGCATAGCTCTTTTGTCGGCTTTGAGCGGCGAGTAATCGCTTCTTAATAAAATCGACTTTGTCGGCAGCTTCTCGAATCATATCAGGCCCTAACACAAGTTTATTTCCAGGTTCGACCCAACAAGCAGGAGATCGGCACGGTCTACCATACAATGCTTCGAATGGCGACATTGTCAGACTCGCCTGGTAGCTATTGTTATATGAGAATTCAGCCAAATGCAGATGGTCTACCCATGATCCACCGAAATCTATAACACAAGCCCGCAATAGATCTTCTAAAATACGATTCACCCTCTCAGTCTGACCGTTTGTCTGAGGATGATAAGCGGTGCTCAAGTTCAACTTCGTTCCCAGTTCAACTTGAAATGCTTCCCAGAATTTGCTAGTGAATATTGTATCTCTATCACTGACTATACTGAGCGGCACTCCATGTAGTCTAACAATTTCCCTGAAGTATATCTGCGCCAGACTCTGAGCAGTTCTGTTTGATCTGACAGGTATGAAATGGGCGGTCTTCGTGAAGCGATCTACGATCACCCAAATACTGTCATTTCCTTTTCTGGTTCTGGGCAGACCATCAATGAAATCCATAGAAATATGTTCCCACTTCCAACCAGGAACTTCTAGTGGTTGTAACAATCCAGCCAATTTCTGCTGGTCGCTTTTGACTAGCTGGCAAGTAGGGCATCGACTAACATATATCGAGATGTCTCTCTTTAACGACTTCCACCAGAATGTGTGCTTGATATCGTTATACATTTTACTCACACCCGGATGGATACTGAGCTTAGATTTGTGGCATTCATCAAGCACTTCTCTTCTGAGTTCAGGAATTTCTGGAACACAAATTCGTCCTTCTAACCTCAGAATCCCTTCGCTGTCTAGCTGGAAATCCGAAGCATTGCCTTCACGAATTCGCTGACTCATTCCTTTGATAAATTGGTCGTCATCTTGGAGAGCCGATATCTTGTCAATCAACAAAGTCGCAATGACGAAACTCGCAATCATTTCATTCTTTCGGCTCAGCGCATCGGCCACAACATTGGCTTTCCCTGGAGTATATAGAATTTCAAAATCGTATGCTGCAAGAAACTCCAGCCAACGTTGCTGCCTCAAATTCAGGTCTTTCTGGGTGAACAAATACTTTAATGACTGGTGATCTGTAAACAGTTCGAATCTCTCACCCAGAAGATAGTGTCTCCAGATTTTCAAGGCGAATACTATAGCCAATAACTCAAGATCATGAGTTACGTAGTTCTTTTCGTGCGGCTTCAGCTGACGGCTAGCATAAGCAATCACTTGACCCCTTTGCATTAACACTGCGCCAAGGCCTTCTCTAGAAGCATCAGTCCAGACTTTTAAATCCTTGTTGCCATCGATGATGGTTAACACTGGAGCAGTTGTTAATCTCAACTTTAGCTCTTCAAAAGCCTCCTCACTTTCTGGAGTCCATTTGAACTTAGAATGCTTCTTCGTAAGCTTCGTTAAATGACCAGATATCTTCGAAAAGTTTTTAAGGAATTTTCGGTAATAGCTAGCCAATCCGAGAAAACTGCGGACTTCAGTGGGGGTACTGGGCTGTTTCCAATTCTGAATAGCCGTGATTTTGCCTGGATCCACAGCGATTCCTTCTTTCGATACGACATGGCCTAGAAATTTTACTTCATCTTGCCAGAAGATACATTTGGAAAATTTGGATTTTAATACATTCCATCTCAGAATTTCTAGAACCTGTTCCAGATGCTTTTCATGTTCGGCCTTTGATTTAGAGAAGATTAGAATATCGTCAATAAAAACCAGAACAAATTTATTCAATACTCCTCTGAATACTCTGTTCATCAGATCGACGAAGTAAGCGGGAGCGTTACATAAGCCGAACGGCATTACTAACCACTCGTAGAATAAGTCGGGGCCTCTGAACGCTGTCATTGGAACACACTCTTCGGCAATTTGAAGTTGATGGAAACCTGTAGCTAGGTCCATTCGTGAAAATACTTGTGCGCCATTTAATCGATCCAACAAATCATCAATCCGCGGCAATGGATATTTGTTCTTTATTGTCTGTTTGTTCAAATCCCGATAATCCACACATAGCCGTAGAGTACCGTCAGATTTTGGGGAAAAACCACTGCTGCTCCCCAATCAGAGAAACTAGGTCTGATCAGACCCTTCCATACTAGATGTCATGTTTGATTGTCTAATTCCTCCTTCTCTTTCATGGACATTCTTCGAATAGCGTGAACTACCGGCCTTGCATTCGGAATTAAAGCAATTTTGAAATCTATTTCTCTCTGCGGAGGTAAGCGAACAACTTCCTCGAACACATCCGCATAGTTCTTGACGACAGGAATGTCTTTGATGAGGTCAGGAATATTTTCTGTGATTTCAGGGATATTTTCTATTTGAGCTGGAGAAACATTCAAAGCTGCCCAGAAGTCTTTTCTATTAGCATTCTGACCTTCACAGGGAATGGTTATATAATCACCTCATTTAATCTTCACCCTTACGACTCTGTCGGCGTATTTAACTTCAGCTTCATATTTGGTCAACCAGTCTAACCCCAAGATAAGATCAAACTCTTTAAAATTCATGACGACTGCGATGGTAGGAAACCGATAACGAGAGAAAGAAACCGGCACTCCACAAACCCAACTAAGATCAATGGAACCCCCAACCGGATTCTGGACAGTCATTGGTTCTTTGAGCTTTTTCAAATTCAAATCCAGTTTCTTAGCTGCATCTTTGGTAATGAAGCTTCGTGACGCGCCTGTGTCAGATAGTACTTTGACTGGAATGTTTTTGACAGTAAGCGTTCCTTCTAAGACATCAGCCCTTTCTTGACTAGCGGAGGGCTCGGAAGTTTCTACTACTTCATTTATATATACGGCTTCAGATTTCTTTGAGAGTTGGCACTCCCGTGCAATATGACCTGCTTGGCGGCACTTATGGCATCTCCTTTCCCCATGTGGGTTCTTTTGTTTCATAGTGCGCTTATATCCACTCTTGATCTGTTTCTCTAAAGATCGACAACTTATCGAGAGATGTCCTCGCCTATTGCAGTTATTGCATACGGCGGTCGTTACGGGTTCTTTCCTAGATTCAGCCCTTTTCCTCTTGGCACTGGGCTTCTTATTGACCTCAGACCTCGTACTGGCTCCAGCAATATCAGTTTTCGACTCTGCTTTGTCACTACAACAGACTTCTTCTTCGTCGCGCAACATTCCTTTCTTATGGAGATCTTCATACTGATAAGCCATATAAATCATTTCCGAGAAAGGAAGTTTTACATTCCTCAGTACACTATTCTGATATCTCCTTTGCAGGCCATGAATAAATCTCAGATTTTTCCTCTTTGGATCTTGAATCAGATGAGGAGCAAAGTGAGAAAGTTCGTTGAATTTCTTATGATATTCGGGGATGGTCATATCACCTTGTATCAAATAAGAAAATTCATCACATAATCGCTCGGTTGCTTCGGGAGGAGTAAATCTTTCTAAGAAAATCACTTTGAATCTGTCCCAGGTGATATCACCTTCTGGATTATCTTTAATAACTGAATCCCACCAAAACAAAGCTTCTTCTTTGAGTGCCCAAGACGCTAGTAATCTTTTCTGATCGTCTCTCAGCTTTAAACCCTCAAAGATTTTCTCTGCAGAACGAATCCAAGCTTGTGTTTCCATAATGGACTCTTTGCCTAAGAATGGCAATCCACCCAGATTTCGAAATCTCTTGAATAGAACTTCTATATCGGATTCTGGCTGTGGGAGCACAATAGGCTCATTAGCTGGTCGAGCCATACGATTATTTCTTCTGTTCCTGTCACTCATTTTCTAGTACGTCTGCAATTAGCAGACAAAGTGTCAGGTCAACAGAAAAGATATTTGAAAATATAGAGACAAATACTTGAATGTAAATGTGTCTATAGAGGTGTAATTTCATTCTTCTTTACTCATACTAGGATATTGTTGATCCTATCTGTATAGAGTTACCCGTCCTAGAACACTACTGGTTCTATTTCTAACGAGTTCGTTCAAGTGTTATATTCCAGAACTAAGCTTAACCAAGGCTCTGATGCCAAATGAGACGACCCCAAACCCCGTACTGACGGCGGCAAGGGTAATCCATGGAATATAACACAGAAACAGATAATAGCATAACAAAATTTTATAAATACACCAGATAATGAACAATAGAATATACTGGATAAAAGTAATCATCAGAGTTACACAGTATACAGGATCTTACTTAGTACAAATACAGTGCAGCTATACATAAATGTCTACAGCGGAAAACAAACAGAATATGTACAATAGGAGCTGAACAACATAAAAAGAGATAAATGATAGAATCCATCTTCAGCCCCAGCTATCCAGAAAGAACCAGCTAAACTTGAATACAAGGCTGCCCGTGTAGAAAAAGGGGCACCCGAGTTTGAAAGTGAAACAAACTACGAGTCGGTCATGGGACTGGTATGAGAAATCTACTCAACACATATATAATTTGGCTAATCACAGGACCACGCCACTTTCGCGGAACGGGTTTATTCCATTGGATTGCCAGTGCTTTAAAACAAATCTTTCTTTTAAACACCGCTATGTTTTTTTATAAAAATGAAGCCATTATAAGACTCAGTTCCCATCACACAATGCAACGCAAACCGGAGGATAGAGTTTTTACCTTATAACGGCCAAAATATGCTTGATACGAATAAAACAAAGGCATTTGATATTATTGCTAGTGTTTATATGTTTTGAAAACAATTTCAAATCATAACTATCAATCATAGACGACATGAGCGTCCCATGCCACTATGTCGCCAAATATATATATACAATCGAAACCGCACAGTCACGTATTTGGAAATTGGATTTCCGTCATGAACCAAGGCAAAAGATAGTCCTTACCGAATTCGTGACTCTCTAGCCCGAGCCATAGGCAAGTACTCAGTCAAGCCTTTGGATCGTCAGGGCCGGTCCACCGATGTGGATTAAAATGCCTGAACAATACGTTTCCCCGCCCTTTGGGGCGTAAACGAGCCAACGAATGACTCCATCGGACCCGGATCGTCCGACCAAACCGAGGCGCCTCGCAACAGCAACAACCACATAGGTGAAAAGTATATAAATGTCAGGGCTGGTAGGTCACTGACACCACCCTAGCTAGAAAGAAACGTGTAACGACCCGCAATCTACGCATTATAGGATCGTAGAATATTTATTTCTTTCACATACGAAGTCGTATGGTCATGTAACTTTGGGGGACGACTATTGGGGTCATTTCCCATGTTCATGATTTTTCCCGATTTTTAAATGACCATTTTACCCCTAGTTGGCACTGTTTTGGCCATAACTTTTGACTGGAAAGGAATTTTGACCTGAAACCACTTCCATTGGCTTCGGATGATGGTTTCTCTTTCCGTAGAGTGGTCACATTAGCCAAACGGACTCACCGTTTGGGAGATATGGCTAAAACAAGTTTCAGATGGGGAAAAACAGCTTAATTGGGCTTAACCGGGTGATTAGCAGCTAGGCCCAGAAGGGAATTTCGGGTTTAGGGACATATAGGGGCTGATTAGGGTTAGAAAAGATTTCTTTAGACATTTTCCAGCCGCCACTTTCATTCCTCTTGATCTAGCCATGGCCTCCACTCTCTAAATCTCTCTAAAACACCCAAAAATCACTTCCTAATCAAGGATTAAGGCTTAGAAGCATCAAATCAAGGAGGAATAGCAACAAAGCAAGGTTGGAGCTGCTGCTATACATAGGAATTCGACCCAAACAGAGAGTATTTCAGATTTGGTGTTTCATTTGTGGCCAAGGTGAGTGATTTGCATAGTTTTTGCACTAATTACGGTGATTAAGGGTAATTAGTGAAGATTAGCGAATTTATACGTAAATAAATTCTGGAAAAATACTTAAAATTCTAAAATAATGTTTTAAGGCTCTGTTAGAAATTTGGGTTAATTTCGATGTGTTTTGCTAATCGTATGCTTAAAACATGATTAAGAGGGATTATAGGAAAATGTGAGGTTTTAGCCACTTTTGATCCATTTTGGTTCATTTGAATTGTTGTTAGCTGTTTGTGGTTGTTCTTACATGTTGCTATGACTCTATGGTATGTTTTATGATTGATTAGAATAGTTAGATTGGTCGAAAATGCCGTCGAATGGCGTAGAAAGCTCGCTGGAAAGTTGCAGAAGTGTGCAGGTTCCGAACCGGTTCGGATCGGAGAAAGGGGTCGGATCGGATTTGTGAACTGACCAAGGGAATTCGAACTGGATTGGAACTTGTCACTGGAGGAGGCTTGGCGAGAAGGAAGGCCGTTTACTTGGAGTTGGAGTGGACAAGGGGATCGGATCGGAAGAATAATTGGAGGCCAGATCGGATCGACTTGGAGAAGCAGGGCTCGGATCGGAAGTAAACATTTGGGAGAACTAGCAAGAGGGAAGGCCACGCGGATCAGATGGCAAAGAGGGATCGGATCGGAGTACGTGAAGAAATAAGGGAGTGGATCGGAGCGCTGGAAGGAAGGACACCCGACCCGACCCGGAGGAGGACACCGACCCGACCTGAAGTGGAATACCCGACCCGAACCGAATGGAAAGATGATAAGGAAGGAGGACCGAACCGAACCGATGAGGGTAATGACCACCGAACCGTATTCTAGGGCTGCTACTGCACGACAACTCTTCTGAAGACCCACTCCAATTCGATCAAAACCCGAGATGCAAAGGAAGTCCAAATGAGGAGCTTTGACTCAGGATCCAGCTGGGAACCAATGAGTGGGCTTCATGATTGGGCTTTGCTGCGGGACGCGTGCTAAGGAGTTATCGACGTCTATAGCTTTAGACCACTATGGTAGGAGGTATGAAGGCGGATTCAGGGCCATTATGGCATCGGTAGGACCGAGGGCTATGACCAATGAAGCGAGTCATTGAAATGTTTGGTCATGACTCCAAGTGTTTGGCTTGGTCACAGCAGGGTTTCTACAAGTCGGGATTCGTCGTTACCTCATTTTGTCTAGTGTTCCAAAGTGGTAGATATCGTATGCTTTACGCACTGAGTGAGAGATGTGAGGATGGTTGCCATGGATGATTTGTTTGCTATCGTTGTGACATGCACACCCCACCCCCGTATTCTTTACACTATTCATTATGGCACCTTGGAGTATTGTACGGTATGTGGTACTAACTCTTTGGTTGCAGGTCCAGGTTCAGGTATGGTTTAGTATACCTGTTATTGTTCTGTTTAGATGCTTATCGCTCATACCAGGCTTTATGTCTGACCCAGAGTTTTATGTCTCCTCTTATTACTCTGGGTGCTCACACGAGCAGACTAGAGACAGGTTTGCTGGTGATGCACGGGTAGATGATCCGGAGACGAGCAGGAGGCTTCCACGTAATATATATAGTATTCTCCCTGTGTTGTTGAAGATCACTGCTTGGGCATTGGTGGTGCATCTTCTACTTTAGTTTTCTTTTGTTAGAGACAGTAAATTTGGAAAGTTGTAATAAGCTGTATTTGGATTTCCGCTGCTCTGATGTTGACATTGATTATTAGTTATCAGCTTATGCACTGTCTCGCCTGTTTTATGTCAAGTATGTTATTATTATATTTTATCCCATGCGCTTTGAGACATTCTACAGGTTCCTCGTTTAGTTTATTCCCTTCTTCCTTTTCCTTCTAACGACCCGTTCCGTGCTAACTGGACATGTGTACAGCGCACTTTTGGAGTAAATGTCGGTTGGTGCGGGGCGGGCCGTCACACTTGGTATCAGAGCTCTAGGTTGCGTAGTTAACCTAGGGAAGTTATCAGGGAGAGATAATATGCGTATACGAGAGAGCGTATTTGTGATTACTTTGGTTTTTAAAAGCTATATATATATACTATTACTATTATAAGGATGAAGTCGTACTGCACTAGCACCACTATGGAGTCGTTAATCGTTTCCTTTTTTCAGATTGACGATGAGCCGATATACTAGAGGTGCTGGTAGGGGAGCCAATAATGGGAATGCTGCTGACATGAGGACGATGTTTACTGACCTCATGAGAGAGATGCTTAGAGATGTACAGAGGGCAGCTCCCAATGGAGGAAATGGTGGTGGTCCAATAGTGCAGGCGCCAAGAGTCGACTTCGCCAAGCTGAATAAGGATTATACTAGCCTTGGTGGGAAGCCGTTCCACGGAACGGAGTCGGCCACGGATGTTCAGGATTGGTTGGATAGTTGCGAACGTATCTTCGAGGATTTGGGTATCGAGGATGCGATGAAGAGAAAGCTAGCGTCCCGTCAGCTGCAAGGGCGGGCAATGAATTGGTGGAATGCTATAAAGGCAGCTACTCCCGAAGATCAGATTACTTGGGAGCAGTTTAAAGCTCGCTTTAGCGAGAAGTTCATTCCAGCTGCTCAAAAGTCAGTGCTGTTTAAGAAATTCTTGGAGCTCAAGCAGAATGGCAGAGCTGTCTCGGAGTACATTGCTGAATTCGACACTTTGTCGAAATATGGGTTATCTCTTATTGATACTGCCGAGAAAAAGAATGAGAAATTCATTACTGGTTTGGATCAGTACTTGGGGGAAAATCTTATTAACCACATCGATGAGTCGTTTGAGTCGATTGTAGGGAAAGCATTGAGGTCAGAAAGTCTCTACCCTAAGCCGAAGACTGAGGTTGCATCCGCAGATGAGCCAAAGCCACAAGCAAGTGGTGGAGGCAAGGGTGGTTCCCAGAATAAGAGAAAGCAGAATCAGACTAAAGATGGCCAGAAGAAAAGGAATAAGCAAGATGTGGAGTGCTTCAGCTGTGGTAAGAAGGGCCATTATGCTAGTAATTGTCGGGCCAATCCAGCGGATAGGAAGTGCTTCAACTGTGGCCAAATGGGACATCACAAGGACAAGTGTCCACAGCCCCCTAAGGAAAAGCAAATGGTGAAAGCCTACGCTCTTAATGCTATTCCTTCTTCGTCGAATGCCCCAACAGCGGCGGAGAAGGGAAAGAATGTCGTCATTCAAGGTATGCTTTCTGTTTACGATGTTCCTATTAGAGTTTTGTTTGATACCGGAGCTTCCAGTTCTTTCATATCTAGTGACCTGGTAGATAGGTTGGGATTGGAGCCCGAGATTGTCGATAGACCTTTAGTAGTGACGAACCCGATTGGTGGTTCGACTAGCCTTAGCATGATTTGTCATAATGTGGTCTTATCGAGTCATGGATGCATGTTTGTTTGTGATTGCTTTGTTTTGGGCTTTACTGGGTTTGGCATTATTTTGGGAGTAGATTGGCTCCAAAGATACGGGGTGGTGGTAGACTGTGAGGGCTTGTTGGTGACAGCTAGAGCGGATGATGGGCGGAGGATAGTGTTTGGTGGTCTACCCAGTAAGGGGGTATCGGCTAGTTTTCTAAACTCCCTCGACATTCCGCATAGTGAGTTGTCAGGTTTGCCCGTGGTTGGCCAGTATCCGGATGTTTTCGAAGAAGTGACCGGGCTTCCACCACATCGAGAGATTGAGTTCCGTGTTGATTTGGTGAAAGATGTCAGACCTATAGTGATGCCACTTCGTCGTATGGCACTTAGGGAGCAGCGAGAGCTCGAGGTGCAAGTCAGCGATCTTTTGAAGAAGGGATTTATCAGAAGGAGTGTTTCTGAATGGGGAGCACCAGTTGTGTTTGCTACCAAGGCGGATGGTTCCCTTCGTTTGTGTGTAGACTACCGCGAGTTGAATAAAGTGACGAGGAAGAACAAGTATCCTCTACCGCGGATAGATGATTTGTTCGATCAGTTGAGCGGCGCGAGAGTATTTTCTCAGTTGGATCTCGCGACAGGTTTTCATCAGCTTAGAGTGGAAGCTGAGAGTATAGCTAAAACGGCATTTCGGACGCCGTCTGGATTTTATGAGTGGTTGGCCATGCCATTCGGGCTGACCAATGCCCCAGCATATTTTGTGGATCTTATGAATAAGGTATTCAGAGATCAGTTGATAAGTTTGTCCTTGTGTTCGTTGACGATATTTTGGTCTATTCGAAGACAGAGGAAGAACACAAGGAACATTTAAAAATAGTGATGGAGGTGTTGAGAAAACACCAATTGAAAGCAAAGTTTTCTAAGTGTCACTTCTGGAGGAGGGAAGTGAGGTTCTTGGGCCATGTTGTATCAGAGAATGGTATTGCCGTGGACCCGGCGAAGGTGGCTACGGTACAGGATTGGCCTACACCCTAGAATGCAACAGATGTAAGAAGTTTCTTGGGGTTAGCCGGATATTATCGTAAGTTTATCCAAGGTTTCTCCAAGATAGTAGCACCATTGACCCAGTTGACCAAGAAGAATCAAGCTTTTGTCTGGGATGAAAGGTGTGAGAATGCATTCAAGAGTCTAAAGGACAAGTTGACATGCGCACCAATGTTAGTCATTCCTAAAGGGAATGAAGAGATGATGGTATACACGGATGCCTATGGTACCGGACTGGGTGTTGTATTGATGCAAGCCGGTAGGGTTGTAGCCTATGCAAGTCGGCAATTGAAACCGCACGAGAAAAGATACCCTACCCATGATTTGGAATTGGCATCGATCGTGTTCGCGTTGAAGATGTGGAGACACTATCTCTTGGGAGAAAGATTTGAGCTGTTTACAGATCATAAGTCGATGAAGTATCTCTTCTCCCAGAAGGATTTAAATCTCCGGCAACAAAGGTGGTTAGAATTCTTGGCTTCCTAAGATTTTGACATCGCATATACACCGGGAAAGGGCAATGCGGTGGATGATGCATTGAGTAGGAGACATGCCAGTTTAGGGGCTATGTTTCTTGAATGGAAGCAACTGGAGTATATCGCGGGGTTTGATTTCAGACCAAAGCGCGAATTGAATCCAGAAATGTTAGCAAGTTTGACGGTCAGACCCACTTTGATTGAGCAGATCGGCTCTAGTCAGAGAGATGATCCTAACCTATTGGAAACCATCTCCGAGTTAGAGATGGGTATCGATGAGGAGATGAACAAGTATGGGCTTGATCGAGATGGATAGCTTAGAAAGAATGGAAAGCTTGTTGTACCCAATGTCAATGGATTGAGAGATGAAATGCTTAGAGAATGTCATCACTCAAAATTGACTATACACCATGGTGGTAACAAGATGTATCGAGATATGAAGCAGACGTACTACTGGGAAGGAATGAAAAGAGACATTGGGAAGTTTATATCCAAATGCATGAATTGCCAGCTAGTTAAAGCTGAGCAAAAGAAGCCTAGTGGGTTGATGCAACCATTCCCGAATGGAAATGGGAGCAAGTCTCGATGGATTTCATCGATGGTTTACCAAGGACTAGGTCGGGATATGATGGCATTTGGGTAATTGTGGATCGATTGACTAAAAGTGCAAGATTTATACCAGTCAAATCGACCAGAATGGCAGCTAAGTTAGCAGAATTGTATATGAAGTGGGTAGTGAGATTTCATGGAGTACCTAAAAGCATTGTGAGTGACTGAGACCCATTGTTCACTAGTGGGTTTTGGAAGAGCTTACAAGAGGCTCTAGGGTCAGAGTTACATCTCAGTACCGCATATCATCCTCAGACCGACGGTCAGAAGGAGAGGGTGAATCGTATTTTGGAAGATCTCTTGAGAGCATGTATATTGGATTTTGGTGGATCATGGGATGACCATTTGCATCTAGTAGAGTTTGCATATAATAATAGCTACCAATCCAGTATCGGTATGGCTCCATATGAAGCTTTGTACGGAAGACCGTGCAACTCACCATCATGTTGGATAGAGACAGGCGAGAAGTTTATGCTTGGACCAGATGTGGTGAGGGAAACTTCAGATAAGATTAAGATCATTCAGCAACGAATGAAGGCTGCCCAAGATAGGCAGAAGAGTTATGCTGATAAGAGGAGAAGAGACTTAAAATTCTCCGTTGGCGACTTGGTGTTTGTCAAGATTTCTCCGTTGAAGAGCGTAATATGATTTGGCAGGAGAGGCAAGTTGGCACCAAGATTTGTTGGCCCATTCCCTGTTCTTGAACTAGTCGGGAATTTGGCATACAGAATTGACTTACCGGAGAAGATGGCGGGAGTTCACGACGTATTTCATGTTTCCCAACTAAGGAAGTTCGTTCACGACTCAGATATGACTATTTCACCTGATCAGTTAGAGGACTTCGAAGTAGAACCCGAGGCGGTTGGGAACCGCAAGCCGGCCCGTATTTTCGGGCACGACATGAAGCAACTTCGAAGGAAGGCGGTGAAGCTAGTCAAGGTACAGTGGAGCGAGGACGAGAGTGATTGTACTTGGGAGACAGAGGAGGACATTAGGAAGACACACCCAGAACTCTTTGCCTGGTAAGATTTTGACTTCGATTTAGTTTTCCGCATGCTAGGATAGGCTTGTTTGCTTGTTTTGCATGTTTGATTGTTGTACGTGGTTGTTAGACATGTGGGATCCTTTGTATGTTTTGGGTTAACGAATTTCGGGGGCGAAATTTCTTAACGGGGGGAGAGTGTAACGACCCGCAATCTACGCATTATAGGATCGTAGAATATTTATTTCTTTCACATACGAAGTCGTATGGTCATGTAACTTTGGGGGACGACTATTGGGGTCATTTCCCATGTTCATGATTTTTCCCGATTTTTAAATGACCATTTTACCCCTAGTTGGCACTGTTTTGGCCATAACTTTTGACTGGAAAGGAATTTTGACCTGAAACCACTTCCATTGGCTTCGGATGATGGTTTCTCTTTCCGTAGAGTGGTCACATTAGCCAAACGGACTAACCGTTTGGGAGATATGGCTCAAACAAGTTTCAGATGGGGAAAAACAGCTTAATTGGGCTTAACCGGGTGATTAGCAGCTAGGCCCAGAAGGGAATTTCGGGTTTAGGGACATATAGGGGCTGATTAGGGTTAGAAAAGATTTCTTTAGACATTTTCCAGCCGCCACTTTCATTCCTCTTGATCTAGCCATGGCCTCCACTCTCTAAATCTCTCTAAAACACCCAAAAATCACTTCCTAATCAAGGATTAAGGCTTAGAGGCATCAAATCAAGGAGGAATAGCAACAAAGCAAGGTTGGAGCTGCTGCTATACATAGGAATTCGACCCAAACAGAGAGTATTTCAGATTTGGTCTTTCATTTGTGGCCAAGGTGAGTGATTTGCATAGTTTTTGCACTAATTACGGTGATTAAGGGTAATTAGTGAAGATTAGCGAATTTATACGTAAATAAATTCTGGAAAAATTCTTAAAATTCTAAAATAATGTTTTAAGGCTCTGTTAGAAATTTGGGTTAATTTCGATGTGTTTTGCTAATCGTATGCTTAAAACATGATTAAGAGGGATTATAGGAAAATGTGAGGTTTTAGCCACTTTTGATCCATTTTGGTTCATTTGAATTGTTGTTAGCTGTTTGTGGTTATTCTTACATGTTGCTATGACTCTATGGTATGTTTTATGATTGATTAGAATAGTTAGATTGGTCGAAAATGTCGTCGAATGGCGTAGAAAGCTCGCTGGAAAGTTGCAGAAGTGTGCAGGTTCCGAACCGGTTCGGATCGGAGAAAGGGGTCGGATCGGATTTGTGAACTGACCAAGGGAATTCGAACTGGATTGGAACTTGTCACTGGAGGAGGCTTGGCGAGAAGGAAGGTCGTTTACTTGGAGTTGGAGTGGACAAGGGGATCGGATCGGAAGAATAATTGGAGGCCAGATCGGATCGACTTGGAGATGCAGGGCTCGGATCGGAAGTAAACATTTGGGAGAACTAGCAAGAGGGAAGGCCATGCGGATCAGATGGCAAGGAGGGATCGGATCGGAATACGTGAAGAAATAAGGGAGTGGATCGGAGCGCTGGAAGGAAGGACACCCGACCCGACCCGGAGGAGGACACCGACCCGACCTGAAGTGGAATACCCGACCCGAACCGAATGGAAAGATGACAAGGAAGGAGGACCGAACCGAACCGACGAGGGTAATGACCACCGAACCGAACCGTATTCTAGGGCTGCTACTGCACGACAACTCTTCTGAAGACCCACTCCAATTCGATCAAAACCCGAGATGCAAAGGAAGTCCTAATGAGGAGCTTTGACTCAGGATCCAGCTGGGAACCAATGAGTGGGCTTCATGATTGGGCTTTGCTGCGGGACGCGTGCTAAGGAGTTATCGACGCCTATAGCTTTAGACCACTATGGTAGGAGGTATGAAGGCGGATTCAGGGTCATTATGGCATCGGTAGGACCGAGGGCTATGACCAATGAAGCGAGTCATTGAAATGTTTGGTCATGACTCCAAGTGTTTGGCTTGGTCACAGCAGGGTTTCTACAAGTCGGGATTCGTCGTTACCTCATTTTGTCTAGTGTTCCAAAGTGGTAGATATCGTATGCTTTACGCACTGAGTGAGAGATGTGAGGATGGTTGCCATGGATGATTTGTTTGCTATCGTTGCGACATGCACACCCCACCCCCGTATTCTTTACACTATTCATTATGGCACATTGGAGTATTGTACGGTATGTGGTACTAACTCTTTGGTTGCAGGTCCAGGTTCAGGTTTGGTTTAGTATACCTGTTATTGTTCTGTTTAGATGCTTATCGCTCATACCAGGCTTTATGTCTGACCCAGAGTTTTATGTCTCCTCTTATTACTCTGGGTGCTCACACGAGCAGACTAGAGACAGGTTAGCTGGTGATGCACGGGTAGATGATCCGGAGACGAGCAGGAGGCTTCCACGTAATATATATAGTATTCTCCCTGTGTTGTTGAAGATCACTGCTTGGGCATTGGTGGTGCATCTTCTACTTTAGTTTTCTTTTGTTAGAGACAGTAAATTTGGAAAGTTGTAATAAGCTGTATTTGGATTTCCGCTGCTCTGATGTTGACATTGATTATTAGTTATCAGCTTATGCACTGTCTCGCCTGTTTTATGTTAAGTATGTTATTATTATATTTTATCCCATGCGCTGTGAGACATTCTACAGGTTCCTCGTTTAGTTTATTTCCTTCTTCCTTTTCCTTCTAACGACCCGTTCCGTGCTAACTGGACATGTGTACAGCGCACTTTTGGAGTAAATGTCGGTTGGTGTGGGGCGGGCCGTCACAAAACGCATGCCCTCCCTGAGGTCCTTCTCCCGTTTCTGGTTCATACCGGGGTGTGAGGCTCGTGAATTCACGTTATACACAAAGCTATGCCACATAGGCGGTGCTTTGATCATCACCACAAGACTTTGCTTTTCAACAGAAGCCCTGATCACTGAATCTTAGCATGCCACATAGGCAATTCATGCCATGCGACTGATGTCCATCAATATACAACCTCTAAGCTCGTGCGTTTCAGAGAAGGGCGTTAAGCAAAAGAATAAATTCTCTACCGCCAAACAGATGTATATTTAATAAAGATCAATCAACACAGAATAAAATCCAATGTCATCTGGGTCTGAACGAAACCGGAGGCACTAAATACCTCGCGAACCCTTCGATCACCACGTACGTCTGGACGATCACCTCTCATTATCCATATTTCGGTATGCCTCCCAATCAGGACCTCGGTTACCATCCAAACGAGGTGAAGATCTCCGGTCTTCGACCACCGTCTTCATCTTCGACTTTCAATCGTCGGTCAATTATTTTGAAATGAGAATTAACTCGGCCTTTTCAAATAATTCACGTATATTTAGAATTTCAAATCAATTTATTTCAATGGTTAAATCATTCGACAACTCCAATTTTGTTCTTTAATGTAATTTTCACACCAAACACATTCAACCATCAAATACCACATAAATCGAGCAAATTCAGTTTATTTCCATTCCACATCGTTTATGATATTTTATAACGATTTATCGCTATTTTTATTTATTTTAAAATAGCCAATTTATTCAAAACGACGCTTCGGGCCATAACGCGGCCGTGGCGCTGTTTTTCTTCAGATTTGATTTACACATATCTGAAAATCTAACCGTTGGATCTTCACAAAATTTACATCATTAGAAAGGTCTTTCCAAAGCGAATCCAACGGTTCCAGTTTCGGGAAAATCCGACGGTCGGATCTCCCGGTACAATCGTTTGAAGTTTCGATTTCAAAATACAAACTATAGCGTCGTTATTCGATTAAATATAATTATTTTTATATTTATATATAAATATAATCGTTTCTGGCGCTGTTTTTCTTCAGATTTGAATTAAACATTCCGGACAATCCAACCGTTGGATTTTTACAAAGTTGGTGCCGTTGGAAAGATTTTTCCAAAGCGAACCCAACGGTTGCGATTTCAGGAAAATCCGATGGTTGGATCTCTCGGTATAATCGTTTGAAATCACGGTTTCAAAATGCGAACTGCACGGCCACGTTTCGTTTTAATTTTATTTATATTTATATAAATATAGTTCATTCAAAAATTCCTATATCGTTTTCACTTCAAATATTTCACTAACGCCTTTACATTTCGGAAAAATTCGCCATAACCTCCTATGTACGGGAGGGGCTGGGAAAATTCCCAAATAGCCACACGGGCGTCTCATGTCAAAAAGAAAAAGAAAAAACCAAGAGGCTAGCCAACAGGCTCATAAAATCATCACCCAAACAAAACAGTAAATGTGTACCTATTTGTCGGGCACAAAATTTTATTCCTCTTCTCTAGCCCCTTTGCTATAACCTGTTCAATAAATATGCATGTACATATATACAGTTCTTATCACTTATCATTTTCCATTCAACTTCATATTTGATTCCATTTGGTTTAAAAGCACCATTCATTCTAATGTTACATGCATAGGTAAAAATCACGTCATTAGCTAATTAATGAATATTTCAACTCATGCATATTTATTTGAACGAGTTGCTATTTTTAACACTTCACATTTCAACAATTCATGTGTATAATAAAAATGTGATTTTTATTTTAAAACAATTCATTTCAAAACACTATTATTTTATATAGTTTATATAGGTGATAAAAATGGGATTTTTATTATAAAACAATTTCTTTTAAAACGAGATTATTTTACATAGTCCATATAGTTGATAAAAGGTGATTTTTATTATAAAACAATTTATTTCAAAATATGAACACCATTCAACACATGAGTTTCAATTCAACGAATGAATATCGATTCAACACATGAAGGTTTTCTATAGTCTCTATATATAGATAAAAATGTGATTTTTATATTTAAAAACACGAAGACCATTCAACACATGAATTTCTAATCAACGAATGAATATCGATTCAACACATGAAGGTTTTCTATAGTCTCTATGTATAGATAAAAATGTGATTTTTATATTTAAAAACACGAAGACCATTCAACACATGAATTTCTAATCAACGAATGAATATCGATTCAACACATGAAGATTTTCTATAGTTTCTATATATAGATAAAAATGTGATTTTTATATTTAAAAACACGAAGACCATTCAACACATGAATTTCTAATCAACGAATGAATATCTATTCAACACATGAAGGTTTTCTATAGTTTCTATATATAGATAAAAATGTGATTTTTATATTTAAAAACACGAAGACCATTCAACACATGAATTTCTAATCAATGAATGAATATCGATTCAACACATGAAGGTTTTCTATTCAATGAATAAATATGGTTTTAGCAAATGAAAATAATTCAAACACATGAATATTATTCAAAATTTCGGCAGCATAACGGCAGGGTAGTTAAAACCGGGACCGTCCCTAGTACGGCTCCTCGCTCTACCTTAAAACCTCGCGGTTTTTGACAATGGGGATCATGCATCTAGTTCGCACGCAGGCGGCATGTATATATTTATTTCACTTCCACAAACTAATCCTATGTGGATTCAACCAAATATTTCTCAACCACAGATGGGTATTTTTCAACCACAATCAATCAATATCAACCACAAACAATCCCAAACAACCATTCGCTATCAATCAATTTTCACACCAATCACAATCAATAAATATCGTCCATGGTTTGTGGACGAGGGGCGTATATATATATATACATATATATATATATTGCAAATCACTTTTATTTCAACACATATATAATTTTTACAACGCATATATAACTTTTACATCAAACCTACAACTTAAACAACGCTTATACAAGAGGTGTACAACGCTTATATAACTCATACATCGACTATATAATTTATATATCGTCGTTTTCCATATCCGTTTTTAAATTAGAAATCTCACATTGGGTTCCACTCCACCAAAAATAGCAGAAGGCTCAGAAAAATATGCGGTCTCTTCTAAAATGCAGAAGACGTCCTCACGGTCACGATGTTTCCTGTTTCATCGAATTTCGTTAACACAGCAAAAAGATATAATTTTTCAAAGTTTGCAACGGTTTTAAACTGTTAAAATCAGTTTTAAATTAAAACAGCCGATACCTCCTTTGAAATTGTTCAAAACTAGGTCGATAATTTTCTGCAAATCCGCGAAGTGGTTGGACGATCAGCCGCTGCAGTGTCGAAGAGGGTCAAAGGGGCTTTCCGGCGCCACCAGCCTTGCTCAGCTCGACGCCCTGTAGCGCGCGCGACGGCGGTCCAAAGTCTCGGAATTTGGGGACTCGAATCTCCCCCCACGCTTGATGATAGACAACGAATCTTAGATGGATTTAAAGGTGGTGGAGAGCTCTTCAAAAAGTTGAACTGGGGCCTGGTGTTTCGATGCGTGGATTCGCCGGAAAAGAAGAGAGAAGGAGTGGAAGATAGCCGTCGTCGATCGCAGGTCGGGGAGAGAGAAAATCCGTGGTTTCTCTTTTCTTTTTTTATTAAATTCTGATTGGCCGGTGGGTTTTAAAGGGGGTTTTCTGACACGACCACCAATCCAAACCCAACGACTGTCGTCCCTAGCGTTTTACCCCCATTCCGAACACAATGGGATATGTTTCGAAGGCCCATTCGAATGTTTCAGTCAGTTTTCCTTCAGATTAAAGTATAAAACATTCAATATTTAATTTGAACGTACATTTCAATTTGCCAGGGCCACAAACTGATTCGAAAAATTCCAGAAAAATAAATCCAGCTATGTTTTGACGATACGGCCCCAACAAAACTAGTTTCGTCGAATTCTGAGACCGTTTGCAAAAAGGCCCATTTCTGGTCGATCCAATTTAACTATAATTGATCAAAACACGTTTTCTTTTGCCACGCTCACATACGAGCTTCAAAAATTATGAAATTTGAAACCTAGAAATAACTTCACATCCCGGATCCAACAAAAGTGGTTTCGTCGAATTCCGAGGTTGTATGCAAAATGGCCAATTTCACGGGCTATATAAATTCCATAGCGACCTTTCGGAAAATTCATTCGGCCATAACTTTTGCTTTCCGCTATGAAAATTCGATTATTCAGATTTGTTAGAAAGGTATTCACTAACAGATTTAAATATTTTTGGTTTCACTAAAATCCGTTTTGTTTTGCACCCCGTACAGTCCGACAAAGTTTGTATTCAATTTTTGAAACTGTAGTGCCATTTCAGGCCTTGTTTATAATTATAATTAATTACATTCGTTTTCAATTTCAATTCAAACTCACTTTCCATTGCCATTATTTAAAATATTTATTTTAAATATTTAAAATCCATTATTTTAGCCAATTTAAAAATTTTAAATTGGTTCAGATTTTCTGGGTCGTTACATATGTTTACAAAATTAAGTTATGCATATTAAAGTGAAAAAAGAGAGTGGTATATTCTCTTTAATCCACTCATAATTAAGGTCAATCATATCTCAGAGGCCAAAGGCTTAATGTGTAGTTATATTTTTAACAAATGTGTTGTAATTAAAATACCAAATTTCATGTAGGTAATCATCTAGTGCTAAAAAAAGGCTAGATGTTTCTATAGTTATAAAAGGATGCATACAAAATTATTTTACTTCATAGTGAATGTGGTCATATCAAGCAGTTACTATATTTATTCTACTGAATCCACAATGCCCCCAATCACATGCATGAAAGAATATCACTAAGAAATTTTTCATAATTTACCGAGAAAGGTGATGTAGTCGATTTTGAAGGATAAATTGCCCAGTTCTAACCTTTTCTTCTCTTTAACAATTTTTGGAAAACAAACAAATCTGTGTTTTCAACTTTAGAAGAGGTTGTAATTAGCAATGAGAATTTATTTGTTCAGGTTATCCTTCACGAATGATGCTTACAGCCAATTAGATGGCTTCACACAAGAAGGGAAAAATTGGTAAACAATGCAATTTTTAATAAGTTTTTTTATTTATGCAACAAAATTTCCAGCAAACCCAATTCAAGAATGAAAATTTATATAACACTTATACAAGCTAACTCTTTCTTACATATTACATTTTAAGAGAGATTTTTCTCTAAGCTAAGACATTTAAATAACATAATTGATAGAAGGTTGATGCAGTATATGTACTATTTGACCATCAACATAGCATATAATGCAGAAATTATTAGCTTACTATATATGTATTAAATTATAGCTGACTGCTTAAATTTTTTATCTATATTTTTCTCATCTAACCCTATTATTTTAGTGTGGTGCTAATGGCACCCCAATATCCTCTTCCTATTACTGCAGGTTAAAAAATAAAACTAATTAAATTTTGTATGCTTCCTAATACCACATTACATCTCCATTATAATCTCTCATTCAACCAGTATTTGCCAAACTAATCACGTAGTCAGCCTTAATCTGAAAACCCTAATCAACAACAATCGTTGTCTACTTCATCTTCCCCATGGGAAAATTCAAAATTTTACCGTTTGAAGACTTAAACTTACTTGATTAGGATGACTGGGGTTGAGACAATGATGTATCTGCAGCTTTCTATTTTCTCGACATCGCTACAGCGTCGAACAATTTATCGTTGATTGATCGATTGAAGAACTAGGGCTTCACAATGGAATGAAACAAAAGGAATAAGAGACGAGAGGGAAATAAGGTAACAGTAGTGTGGCAGCCCCTATTTTTTCGTGCGATGTCAAGAAGAGTATAATGATAATTCTTATGGTATTTTTTAGTAGCGGTAATAAGAAGAGTAAATTGGGGTGCCCTTAGCACCACACTTATTTTATTACTATGGTATGTTCTTATGCATTATAATGGACCATCCAAATTTTTAAAAAAATATCTTTCAAATTTTTGGGATAGGAAGAGTTTTTTGTATTCAAGCCATGTGATATGAAATAAACAAGCCTAAACTAGTTCTACCTACAAGGAAAAATAATAACAGAAGTGCATAAACTCGAAAACCCGTAATTATTTCTCATACATTGAACATTTATGCAGTTTTAGTTAAGTGCAGTCGTTCCTTGTGTCTGTTCTGTTTTGTAACTTGTATCCTTATGTCACTTTTTTAATAAACACCCAAACATGCAAGAATAGACCTTTTGACATTGTATAAAACATGGAAAGTTATCATATGTGGACTGGAAAAAGAAAAGGATAAGAAGCATGGAAATTTTGCTAAATTTACAAGGTAATTCATACCGCCTATCTTTTATACATGCTACCATGATGAAAGAGTATTCACTAACAATGGAAAATTTATATACCATAATGCCTGCTCACCAACTATATGCATAGAAACTGTGATCGATATGAGCTTATGACCCACTTCATTTCAGCCAGTAAGTGCCTAGATGTTTTCTTCTTAAATTTCAGATTTTGAACTACCAACTGCTACCAATAGGTTGCATGTTATAGCTTCTAAATTATTATGCAAGATAAAAAATATAATTCCTCTTACTGCCTGCTTCTATGACTTTGAGAAAGTCAACTTGATCTCAGAATCAGAACCACGGAGGAGTAGGACAAAAGGCTCCAAGACGCCTACAACAATTGTTTCTCTATTCCAATGTTTGCTGATTTTATGTCTTCCACATTGTTCGGTCTAATGTACTCCAAACACTGTTTTTTAATTCAAATCTGATATTTTTCTGCTCTAAACAAGAATATTTGTTGTTTTAGCTATTATATGACTTTAAATTGACTTTTTACTAAGAATTTAGTCAACTGATATCAATTGCCTGCTTACATATAAAGTAAAAACAGAAAATGTCAAATACTTTTTTCTTACACAAGCCGCTTAGGAGCTTATTTTTTTTCTTCCATCAACTGTTATCTCTCTCTGATGCTCGATAAACATGGAACTAGCTAAGATCAGTATAGAGATAATTTATTATACTACTAAACTTTGTACTTGTGCATTGGTATTGGAAAATAAATTGTGCTTACAACGTCGCAATCTGGAAAAGGGAAGTTTAAGATGATCCGTGAAGGAGTTCATCAAATATCATATATATTAATAAGTAGTGTATTGTGAAAATTATTAAATAAAAATGAACTTTATATTGAAGATCAAGCGGCCAATAAAGAACAGGTAAACTATAACTTAACCTTTTACTAATGAAACAAATGCAATTTATGTCTCATCTTCCCATGCGCAAAGCATGGGCCTCACACTAGTACATGTATATAACAGGATAGAAATAAATGACATTAGTTGTAATTAATGGAAATGAATGAAGGTTACAATAGTAAAAGAATGGGAATGAAACGGGAATTATAATAACCTGTTATAATTAATTACATTAATAAGAATGTTATATAATAGGTAGGCTTGTCCTAGGGACAAGCGAAAATTATAACACAAGTTATAATAAATGAAAAAGAAACTTATTAATAAACCTTAGTTAAGAGAACTAAGTTAATTAATAAACAACAGTTTGTAGTGATAGAGTGAGATGAAAGTATGATTAAATATGAAATAATGAGGCAAACTTATGAAATGAAATAAGTTATATTTTATTTTGTATATGTATACTGTTTCAAACATCACCCGAGATCTCCTTCGAGGTCTCGTTTTGGGCTTCTTTCGAAACGAAACAGCAAATATCACTCTAGATCCCCTTTCGAATATATCGCCCGAGCTATTGCAATATCGAACGATATATCGCCCGAGATAAAATACTGGAATATCATCCGAGATTTTAGGTTTTTTGGTTAAAATTTAAATTTGTGCCTAAACTAGAACAATAATTAAAAAACTCAAATCTAGCCATGATAATGTTTTGTTATTTTACATTTTGCATGTTAAATGACCATATTATATGTTCATATATTGTTAGACCAAAAAATGGTACTAACGCCCAATTGACTAGATTTTTATAAGGAATAATTGAGAATAATCATCAAGAAGCATAGAAAAGAAATCAACACACGAGATTTATAGTGGTTCGGTACTAACGAGCCTATGCCCACTTTATAGTTTCTAATTTCATTCACGAATTGCAATTACAACGAATACAATCACTCAAACACTCGAATTCATTGAATAATTTTCGCTGAATTTGTTGTTTTTTCATTGGAGAAGAAGGTGGTTATTTATTGAGGAGCATGGCCATGGCAGACATGATGATTAAACAATAAAAAGCCCCTCTTCATTATATGTGAAATCATGTATATATATGAAGAGAGTCAGTTGGGTGTGAATGGCCACATGGCAGCATCAGAGGGAAACTCAGAAGTAGTGGATAAAATGGCGAAATGGATTTCATTTGACTTGTTAACCGCTCTAGGGAAACAGGCAGAAAATGGGATCGGATCAGTCCTCCTTCGATCCGAACCGATGCTCTTTTTGATAATTCTCCTAGTTGTGTGCAGCGATCGTTCCAGGTGGGTCGGGTCCCTCTATCTCGACCCGGTCCAGTGCAGTACTCGTGTTCCAGTCCTCCATTTGTTGTTGTACATGGGATCGAGACCCGATCCGATCCAATGATTCGACCCGATGCTTTATATATGCCAAACCCGAACTTCCAAAAACCCGACCCAAGGCAGGGATCCGATCTGGGGCCTTCATGTACGCATAAGCCATGTTTTCCAATGCTCTATTACTTCATTCAAATGATCACAGATCCCTTAAGCTGTGGGTAGCCAGGTCACAAAGAAGGCTAACATATATGTTCTATAATGCTTATGATTTTCATATTTGTCTTTTCTATACACATGTTACCTATGAAATTATGTAATTTATGCTGAATTTTTTAATGTTTTGTATCCTTTTAATGTTTTGTGTCTAACAATATTTCTGTTTTAAGGATATTACGAATTAGAGTATGAATGATCTTTCACAAAATAAAGAATAATAAAGTTATTTTGCAAATTCAATTTTAAGTTACTATGTTTTTAATAGCACTTATAAAAATCATTTTGTAAAAATATCATTTCTTAACATATCATGTATCCCGAGATTGTTACGATATGAACTTTCAAACCGGAGATGGAAATCCGAGACGAACTCCCAAGTTAGACTTATCTCATCCGAGATCTCCCCCGATGCGAGATCAAGTCTATAAAATTCCCAAGACAAAACACGACCGATATCCGAGATTTAAAACCCTTTTTTGTATGTGTGTACATATATAACAAATGACATGTTAATAAAATACATGTGGATTGAGATAAAATATGCTCAATTATATATTAAGCAGAACATATTATTGTAACTACGAAATTAGACAATGAATTACATGGTAATGATATGAAAGGATAGTAGATTACAGACCTTGAATTACAATCTAGAGAATAACATGTTATGGGATTATTAATGAACATAAATGGGTTAAGTTTTGTAACCAAAATTAATAAGAAAAAGGGGTCTGTTCCTTAGAGATATAAGGGCCTCGGAAAGAATTTGGTAACTTGAATAATAAGTTAATATAATTGGATATAACCAAGTTAATTCAAAATCAAATGAGGTAAAGAAAGCGTGTAATTAAATTTTTAGGCTTAAGGTCTGATAACACATTAGCATGATGCGCTTGGACCAGTCCGCAAGTCTGAAGGTGAAGAACCTAACGGGGTAGATCATCGGGGTGTCTAGAGGCACGAGAGGAGCACATCCACTTGATTTCTTGGTGGGACTGGAGGGAAGAACGCAGCTTCCGAGGGATGTGGTAGGGTACTCTGGGGTGGTCCTCTGTGTGGTGACGATGTTTAGCCATGCTCGGAGGGGTTGGGTCTGCTCATTACTACCCGGTGAGTATGCCTTGACTAAAAAAGTAGATTTTGCGGTTTGAAGACTATGACGAGATGACCTTAGGGTGATTTGGAAATCACCTCGGCGGGATGATGGGTCAGGACCAACACATGATAGTAGATCATCGGGTACCCGTCATTGGTAGCCAGTGGAATGCGAAAAGACTAGAGCTAAACCCAAGATGCCATCAACCTTTCACTATCGAGGAATAGTGGTTGAGGGAGACGCCAACTGGATGTTTAGATTGTTTGTAAGGGGCGATTTTCTTAGCTCTTGTAGTCTTTACTAGTTGAGAGAGGAGCCAAGGTGAGGCCATGGCCACCGTGAAAAGCAGACCATACTAGATATCTGTATTTTAGGCCCTTAAAGGCAGACCCGTACAGATAAAGCTTCTGACCGAGTTCTGTGCTTCTTATATAGCCCTGTTACAGAACTCAGTGCATGGTGGATAATACGTGTGGTTAAGGCATCAAGTACGATTGACGATATGTACGTTAAAAAGTCTAGACACATGCATGTCTTCTCTGGGTGGTATATCTTAGACGGTAGGGTATTACTTCGTATCAAGACCGGGCTTGGCCGAGAAGTTTGGATATGGAGATCCGTACGTCGCTGTGGCGTAGGATGAAGAGTTGTATACGCTTACGTGGCATGACGACATGGAACGTCCAAGAAGGGTACCATGGGAGGTACCTTGATATTGGGGGTAGCTACACATACTATATTTGGTTAATCTAATGGCATGTAGATGGGTACGTGTGTGTAAAGCCTTAAGGGCTATTAACCCTAAGTAATCTAATAGATAAGAAAATGTAACTGAACGATATATGTAGGATTATCCAAAATGTGTAGTTTAAATTCAGTCACCGGAACTTGTGTTCTGACCCCTCCTCATAACATACTCGCATGTTAAATTTGTGGCAGAGATATGATAGCTTTGGATACTGGTTAGGCAGTATTATTATCTGGATAAGGCTATATTTCGATTATATTATATTTTATCCATTTTGCTGGAGATGTTTTCTGAGCTCTGATATATTTTATATCTCTGTCTTTTCTGCAGGATACTAGACAACCCAACACGAGTTTCGATGGATTAGAATTTTGAAAAAAAATTGGGTTGTTACATTAGATGACTTCTTCGACCAGCTTCACGAAGCTAAGGTGTTTTCTCAGATGGATTTGGCAAGGGGATTCCACCAATTGAGGGTGTCAAAGGATAGTGTATCGAAGAATGCTTTTAGGAAACCATCTGATTTCTTTGAATGGTTGATGATGCCATTCGGGTTGACTAATGCGCCAACATATTTTGTAGATCGTATGAATAGGGTGTTCAGAGATCGGTTGAACAAATTCGTGTTTATGTTCGTGGGTGATAGTTTGGTTCACTTCCGGAATGAGGAAGAACATAAGATGCACATGCGAGTTGTTTTGGAAATCTTGCGAAAGCATCAACTGAAGGCTAAGTTTTTGAAGTCTCACTTATGGAAGAGCGAATTGAGATTCTTAGGCCATGTTGTTTCTGGAAATGGGATAGCGGTTGACCCCGTTAAAGTGGCAGCAATACAGGGCTGGGATAAACCTAAGAATGCAATGGACGTGAGAAGCTTCCTTGGGTTGGCTGGTTATTACCGACGGTTTATCAAGGATTCCTCCAAGATAGTTGCACCATTAACATGATTGACGAGAAAGAATCAGGTGTTCACATGGGATGCGAAGTGTGAGCAAGCTTTTGAAATCGTGAAAGAGAGACTGGTAAGTGCTCCTGTTTTGATAATTCCAAGTGGGAACGAAGAAATCGTGGTGTACACTGATGCATGTTGTATTGGACTTAGAGCAGCGCTAATGTAGAAGGATAGGTTGTGGCCTACACAAGTCGACAGCTAAAGCCACACTAAAGGAATTACCCAACTCATGTTTTGGAGTTGGTAGCGATTGTGTTTGCTCTGAAGATGTGGAGACATTACCTGTTGGGAGTTCGATTTGAGTTGTATGGATCACAAGTTGTTAAAGTATCTTTTCTCCCAAAAGGATTTGATTTCATACCAAGTTGTGAATTGGAACCTGAAATGTTGGTAAGCTTATCGATAAGGCCTACTCTTACCGAAAGGATTGGCGAGAGCTAAAAGCAAGATGCAAAGCTTGTCGAGTTTATCTAGAAGTTGGAACCAAAGGATAAAGAATTTGAGGGTGATCGAGAGGGTTGACTTTGAAAGAAAGGACGACTGGTTGTTCCTGATATGGATAGACTAAGGGATGAGGTTTTGAGGAATGTCATCACTCGAAGTTGACAATTCATCCTGGTGGTAGTTAGATGTATCAGGACATGAAGCGACCTTACTACTGGGAAGGGATGAAAAGAGATATTGGAAAGTTCATTTTCAAGTGCATGAACTGTCGGTTGGTGAAAGCTGAATAGAAGAAGCCGAGTGGGTTGCTTCAACCATTGGAATTCCTACGTGGAAGTGGGAGAATATATCGATGGATTTTATCGATGGACTACCTAGAACTAGCCAACAAGGGTTGGCAACGAAGGAATTTGGGTCATCATCGATCGCTTGACCAAAAGTGAAGGTTTATTCATGTTAGATCGATTATGATAGCATCGAAGTTGGCTGAGCTTTATGTTAAATGGAAAGTTCGATTCCATGGTATCCAGAGAGCATAGTAAGCGACCGTGATCCGTTGTTCACGAGCAGATATTGGAAGAGTTTGCAAAAAGCTTTAGGAATCGAGTTGTGTTTGAGTACGGCTTATCATCCCTAGACTGATGGTCAAACCAAGAGGGTTAACCGAGTTTTGGAAGATCTCCTAAGAGCTTGTGTGTTGGATTTTGGGGGATCGTGGGAAGACCATCTACATCTAGTTGAGTTTTTATATAGTAGTAGTTACCAGTCAAGCATTGGAATGGAACCATACGAGGCGTTGTATGGTGGACGGTGTAATTCTCCGATATGTTAGTTAGAAACTGGAGATAAGTTGACACTTGGGCCAAAGATAATCAGAGAAACATCGGATTGTATCGAGTTCGTTCGACCATGAATGAAGAAATCCAAAGATCATCAGAAGAGTTACGCCGATAAGCGTTGGAAAGATGTGGAATTCGACATTGGTGATATGGTTTTCGTGAAGATTTCACAATTAAAGCATGTTGTTCGATTCGGGACAAAGAGAAGTTAGCTCCAAGGTTTATTGGACCATTTCCGATAATCGAGCAAATTAGAAGCTCGCGTATTGGTTGGAGTTACCCTAGAAGATGTCGAGCATGCATAATGTTTCCCCTGTGTCGTTTCTTTGAAAGTGTGTGCATGATTCGAACGTGGTGGTACCTCCAGATCAGTACGAAGACCTAGAGGTCGAGTCCGTAGCTACGAATCCTCGTAAGCCATTTCGTATTGTGGGGAATGACATGGAACAACTTAAGAGGAAGACGATTAAGTTGGTCAAGGTATAATAGAGTGAGGATGATGACGATTGTACATGGGATATGGAAGAGAGTATGAAGGCGACCTATTCAGAACTCTTTGTCGGTGTGACCCAATAGTACGTGTCACCTTACCTCATTGTAACTTGTAATATTGTGGTTATGGTTGTTATTAGAGTTTTGCATGCTAGGATAAGGCTGTGGATGTATGGTTTGATGGCTGCTTGTTTGGGTGATAGAATTGGCTGCTCGTGGATGATAGGCATGCAAAATTGTTTTGTTTGCTTGTGGTTGCTGATGGCTGTTGGAATTTCGGGGTCGAAATTCTTAAGGGGAGAATGTAACAACCCGCATTTTATGTATCAGAAATTCATAAAATATTTTTATTTAATTCCTTGAGGTTTGGACCATTCTCATATTTTGATATGTTGTTTATGGGGGATGTGAGACATATCCATAATTTTTACCAATTTTATATGTGACCATTTTCCCCTTGTCAGTCTTGTTCTGAGAATAACTTTTGACTCGGATCGAATCAGGTTTTAAGGTCAGTCTCATTGGAAAGGAAATGATGTTTCCCATTTCTTAGAGTGGTTATATTAAAGATTTGGTTCATCGGTTTGGAAGGAATCATCGTTTTAGTGTATCACAGTTTGCTGTTAGGTTTTTAAAGCCTTAATGGGCTGGTTTGGAGAGGCCCATCAGTGGGCTGGTGGGAGGCTATAAATAGGGTGCTAGAGGTATGGAGAGAGGGTTACTTTCTTCATTCTCTCATTTGGTAGAGCTTGTGATTGATCCTTGCTCTAATACATCTTTCCACCATTAAAATTCTAGATTTATGTAAGAGAATCGAAGATCTACATCGTTTGAAGTTGGATCTACGTCGAGTGAAGATTGATTTCATCAAATTGGAAGATTTGGAGAACATTCTTCGCTGTCTGGAATCGAGATTCATTGTTTTGGGTTGTTTTGAAAATTTTGTGAGTGATTAGCATCTCTCCCTCGGATTCAATCAAGTATATGAGTTGTTTGATTACTTGTTCATCATTTCAATTGTTCATCATTTCTATGTGATTTCAATGATAATTGTTGTTTTGATGATTGTTAATGGCTTGTGTGGATTATTGTTGGATTATGATTGAACTGATGATTGCAAACATGTTGAAATCGAGTTGGATCCGAGAATGAAATCGAGTACAGTTCAAGTTTGGATCTAGTAGAGTTTTGGCATGGGATTATGTTGTTTGGATCGGCCTGAAATTCGAATTTGGATCTACTTGTTTTGGGTGGGAAATGGTAGATTGTCATGATGACATGGCAAAGGAGGATGGACCGTTGTTTGGATAACAAGACAAGGTAGATCGGCCATAAAGAGGAAGATCAAGCTTATGGATCGTGGTCAAAGCTCATGAATCGTGTTCAAAGGCATGGATTGTGGTAAAAGCTCATGGATCATTGTCAAAGTACATGGATCAGGCGTGATCGATGATGGAACGATGGTGAAGAGTTTTGGACGAATTGGATGCTTGGATTGTTGCGCAAGAAAGGGTCTATATCAGTAGTGGTGCATCGGTAATGGTCCATCGGCAGTGGTACATCGGTAGTGGTTCATCGACAGTTGTCCATCGGCAGTTGTCCATCGGCAGTTGTCCATTGGCATTGGTCCATTGGAAGTGGTCCATCGGTAGTGGTCCATCGGTAGTGGTCCATCGGCAGTCGTCCATCGGTAGTGGTCCATCCATTGGTAGTGATCCATCGGGATGGACCGATATTGATCCATCAAGTATATGACCAAATGATGTTTATTTTTATTGGCTCGACGATGGTTCTAGCTTGGACATGAGTTCAAGGTGGAATGTTCGAAGTGATGTGATGTGTTCGTTGATCGGTGTAAAGCAACGAACGTGAAGACAACACTATCTATAGTGGTCCATCGGTAGTTGTCCATCGGGATGGACCGATATTGATCCATCAAGTATAAAACCAAATGATTTTTATTTTTATTGGCTCGACGATGGCTCTAGCATTGACGCGAGTTCAAGGTGAAATGTTCGAAGTGATGTGATGTGTTCATTGATCGGTGTGAAGCAACGAATGTGAAGACAACTCTAGGATGTTGAGTGGTGGATAGTGGTTACTCAATGGGGACTTGAGTTATGAATAGTCGCTAGTGATGATGACTGGAGATGTGAATACTGAGAGATTATCATTGTCGTAAGTTCTAGCAGACTCAAAGCAGGGGGACTTTGGGCAGTCGTGAAGGGCCACGTACCTTGGGCAGTCGTGAAGGGCCTAGTTGTCGAGATTTGAGATGACAAACATACGAGTCGTGAAGACGTATGAAGTTTTTACTAGAAATGGGGTTTACCATTAGCCTTGACATATGGTTGGAGGTCGCCACACCATTAACTATGGTTTCAAAGCAGGATTGGCAGTGATAGCCAGAATCAGTCATGGATATTGGGTGTTTGTTTGTATCGTCTTATGTAGATCATCCGACATTAAAGGAGATGTTTTTTGGGTGCTTGTCTGATATTGATTTAGGTCTCTTTGGTTTGTGCATGAGGGATGTTGAGCTCAATTAGGATTGCTATTGCTTGGTTACTTCTGATTGCCATATAAATGGATAGTTGTTCTGGTTTCCATGGATGTATGGTTGAAATGATTGCATGTAAAGGCTATCACTGTCAGATGTAAGGAAGACGGATATGGGTTCTTCTCTGGAGTTTTGTGTAGATTGGTTTGTTAGTCTACCTATTCTCATGTACTTTGTTAATGATAGTTGTTTTATCGCTCATTAAGACTGTTGTATGACTCAAGGTTTTATATTTCCCTCTTATTACCTTCGGTTGTTTATCCAATTTTGGATGGGCAGACTAGCTGATAGGTGATTGGTGAGTTGATGATGTTGTGAGATGACGAGCAGGAGGATGGTGTATTACTTTGTTATTACCTTGTATTGTTGTTTTCGTTGTTTGATGAGTGTTGTAGTAAGGCTTCATGTACAGACTTTACATAATGCAAAACAAAAAAATGAAACTAGGATAATTTGTTTTACATTTTACATAATGCAGAACAGAAAAATGAAAACAAAAAACCAGTCATGCACAAATGTGCTACGTCTGGAAAGAGATCAAAATAATAAGCATCAAAATGTCCATGCAAGGAGTAAGAAATTCATAGATAAAAATGGAAGGGCATGCTGATATGAAAATGAACTGCATTATAAATAGGCTAGATACATAACAGAAAAAGAAGATAAAATGTAACTAGTATACATACCGGATACAATATATGACATAAATCAACGTTCTTGACTATTTACGCGTCTATGTAGCTCCAACACTGATAGGTGATATCATATATAAGCATTCTAAGTTGAATACAACACAGTTTTCTCTGTAGACGACTGACAGTATCTACTGCAGGAAAAGAAAAAACATAATCAGGTTTCAGTTTAGCATATAATACATTAAGAAGTTTCAGCGAAGGGCATAAGCAGCAATTTGTCTGTAGCAGAGAAAGATTTCAGCGATGTTTCTACAAATAGATTTCAGTTTTTTATACCACATATCAATATAAGCACAACTTTTCTATTTTAATAAAATTTGTTTGAATCAGTTCTGACACCAACGAAATACCAAACTCAATCATCAAACATGATACAGAAGGGCATAAGCTATAGTTCCCTACTCAAGAATCATATGCTCACTTACTAAGTATAAATTATATCATAAAGCATCTAGTTAAAGAGGAATCCTTTAAGTGCAATCAATTATATCCAAAAAGTGTAAGTTTGCTAAAAGGGCTTTCTTAGATGAGCTTTTATGTACAAAATATATGTCAAGCACTGAAGTACGGCAATTAGGTTTTAAACAAGTAGAAAAAGGCTTTAAGTATGGGAACCTACCATTACAGGAGTGAAATTTGTGATCTTAGTTGCTTCTTCTAACATACAAAGACTAGATATGCCTGCATTGTTCACAAGATGATCCACTACATCAACAAAATTGTAGCAAAAAGCTAAACCAATTTCTAAAATAGAGGAAGCAAGTATAAAATTGCAGCAAAAAGCTAAACAAAATTGCAGCATAAAATTAAACAAAATTAGGCATCATTTTTGCACCACTATTTCACTAACAACAGACATCATTCTTGCCTATATACACTATAAATGTACACAATACCTGTCGAACATCTGTCCCTATATCATCAGCTAACTACCAAGCCAACCTTATCACTATAAACAGAGAAGAAAATGAAACTTCATCCTAGTACTAACCAACACCAAGAACAAGCCACTGAAAGTACTAGCATAGAGGAAAATCCCAGTGCGGTACATCATTTCCAGCACTGCTAATCAGATGCTTTGTCTATGTGTGAATGAAACCCATTTAACTGTGTAGAAAATTGAAGTTAGAATCAAGAACACCCTATGCAGCGAAACTACACAACATGAGAGACCAACTGCACCTCTAGATCATACCATTCTGCCCAAGATCCAAGAATGCCAACACATTACATTGCAATGCAGAGCTTTCCAGTACATGCTTTTGAAGTTAAAACCAAAGTGGTGCAGCTTGACAAGTGACATCCATCATGCATGAAAAATACACGTAACCACAGTACACAGAAAGGCTAGTTCTGGTGCATCAAAACAAGATCATCTCCTCGGTTTTAACAACACAGATACCCTCCTATCACAACAATGCGTAGCTAATGCCATCCCCATCAAACCAACACAGACACACACACAAACACACACACACATCAGTTCAAAAAACGCCACAGGATTTGTTACCTAGATTAATCATTAATCACCCTATAAATTAGTTGCAACCATTAAAGAGAATAAAGCCCTATACATCAAAAGGTTTCACTTCATAGTCACTGCTAGTGTCGAAAGGAAAAACAAATATAACATGTTTAACTGTATAGCCCTTGCACAAACCAATGAAACTGAGAGTGATATCATTTGAGAATAAAAGAAGAAGAAACAGTAAGCTTCCCTTTGAAATATATCTTCAAAGATTTGTGTTTATCGGTTCAGTCTTCAAATTCTGGTCAGTGCACCCTCATAATTGGTACATTTAAAGAATACAACACTAGAATCATATAGTACTGCCTGAAACCATTCTCAAAGTGGACGAAGCGCTCATTCGTATTTCTTATTTATAACATTATATGCAAATCAACAGGCTTTTCTTAATTCTGTTAATCAAAGTTCAAAAAACGCAGAGCCAATTCATATCATGTGCAATGCCTTAGCGTACAACCTGCTTGAAGCACTTTTACTATCAAAGCTCTATAGTTTGTAACATGAATGATTTTAAACTTGAGTAGTGGAGTAGATATCAAGACTTCTGCAATATAAATTAATAAATCAATATGCTAGCATTGAAGACGAAAACCAAACCAATGTTAAAAAACATATCGTATACCAATTGAATAATCTTGTTTAAAAGCACAAACGCGAATCCGTGTTAGAGAAAATAACCAACTTAAACCAGATCTAAACTTCAGACAGTATATCAAATATCCCAATCCTAGTTTAGTCCAAAAAAAAAATCAAATCTTGCTATTACCCTTTTTAGATGCGGAATTAACCATCAGCCCCAAGACAGAATAGGATCAATTTCGAACCACCAAGAGTCGATTATTAGAACTTGGAAGCTTTTGCGCTTGTGTCGGAACATGCCGAAAGCCAAGAACCCTGATGGATTGACTCTCTAAATTCGATCTAATCCAAATTCTGATGTCGTACCGATTGGGCAAAACCGTTGTAGTTTAGGTATTTTTTGGGGTGGATAACTGGAAGAAGCGAAAGAAAGGGGATAACAATTCTACTTCACCTTGCAATCACTACATGCATCAATCATCGAGATAACAGCGGGTGAGTGGTCTGAATTTTTGAAAATTTGGGATCTGAAATTTTGAAAATTAAGGATATGAAAATTTGAAATTTTGGTGGAGAGAAGAAACAAAAGGAAAGGGGATGAATGAAAATAAAAGAGGGAATAGAAATACGAGAGGTATGGATTGATGGTGTGGATGAACGACTGAGATTTTGTTTTAACTTATGGCGTCGATCGTTGAGGTGTAATTTTCTTTTTATTTAGAATATATCTAGAGCTACAGCAACATCTATTAATATCAATGCTAACACATTGAAGCGTGCTTTGTAATAGACAAAAAACAACATAGCAATGACAATATTGTAGCTAGCAACACCATGAATTTTCGTTGCGATAGGCCATCTATGGCGTACTGGTGAATGGATGGTTGTTCTGGTTTCCATGGATGTATGGTTGAAATGATTGCATGTAAAGGCTATCACTGTCAGATGTAGGGAAGACGGATGTGGGTTTTTCTCTGGTGTTTTAGGTAGATTAGTTTGTTAGTCTACCTATTCTCATGTACATTATTGATGGTAGTTGTTTTATCGCTCATTAAGACTGTTGTCTGACTCAAGGTTTTATATTTCCCTCTTATTGGCTTGGGCTGTTTATCTAATTTTTGATGGGCAGACTAGGTGGTAGGTGACAAGTGATTAGTGAGACGATGCTGTTGTGCGATGACGAGCAGGAGGCTGTCATATTACTTTGCTATTACCTAGTATCATTGTTTTCGCTGTTTGATGAGTGTTGTAGTAAGGCTTCATGTACAGACTTTGATGATATCCAGTTGATGTATGGATGATCTTTCAGGATATTATGAAAGTTTAAAAGTTTGTTATATGATGCTCCACTATTATTGGCTGTTGTATATGTTCTATTGTACTTTATCATTGCGTTGTGAGTTATACGACAGGTTTCACTTGTGTTTACTTACTCTGATGATCGTTCATAGCTGTCTGGCACATATTTCAGCACATAATTCCTCTTGTTTAGTGCAGAGGTTATGGGCGGTCGTCACAAGAAATAAAGTCAACTTCAAGTTAATCAAAATGGGAAGGCAAACAAATCACAAAATGTGGATCACATTGATCCATAGAATCCATGTCGAAACACAAAAGTCCAATGCGCTATGATTCAACACCATGGATCATCATCGGTCAAAGGCCCTCAACTCGGTATCGAATTGAGAAGTGATGAACTAATTTGGCCGTGATATTTTTAGGCAGCTACCTTCAAAACATGGTGGTGTATGTAGAAAGTGCAGAGACAAATTCGCTAATTTTTACCTAAAGAGAATAAGAGATACTATTTGAGGATCTTTTTTGCACTTATAAATTCTTAGTTGTTCTAGTAATATGTTGGATTATCATCAACCTGAGACCGCCAACACATTATCTCACCTTAAAAAAAGTTAGCATAAATCGTTAACACTTATTGGATGTAGATCGAAATTTAGCCAAGCAAATATAAACTATTGCTGTTTTTTTTAAACTCACTTTCCTTTTAATTTCTTCATTTTATATTCTTCCTAATGTATTCGGATGCTCTTGAATTTTTTGAGTCAAACTTTATTATTATTTTTATTCAAATGCATATAAATCCGACAGACTGTAAACCTCTGTGAGGAGTTAAATTGTGTTTATCCGCTTTAACTCATGACATCTATAGTCTCCATTATTGTTTTTTACGAGAAATATGTGCAAGGTAGAATCCGAATCTAGGTTTGTTACTGTAACACCCCACGTCCATTAATGTCACTCACAAAGGGAATACATCAATGTCCATGAAGCATTATTGTTGTATAGAACAGATAAATTACAAGAATAAATAAATAAAACAACACAGCGGAAGATACAACCTATTTTATTTCATCATAACTCAAAACGAGTTTACACAAGTAGTTTCCAAAACCATTACAACAGGATCAGTAGTCTTTTCCATAAACTTCAAAGTACATAAAGAAGCAAATATTTAAATAACATAAATGCATAAATCCCCACTGAGCATAAGCAAAGCCATAAAGATGAGAGTCCCAAGCGATACATCTACTCTTTTCAAGCAACTGAAAGAAATCGGCACTAAGCTGTAGTATTCCCTCCTTGCAAACCTTGGGGGGAAGGAAGAAAAAAGGTGGAAAGAAAAAGGGGTCAGAAATAAAGTCTGGCAAGTGCGATAACTTTAACAATATAATTATCAAAATAACTAGGACAAGGCATAAGCTAGAAAATAAGGAAATGACTGTGAACAATTGGGCATGACATAACAAAACGAGGAAATAAGATGAACCAAGATATCGTTAAAGGCGCCCCTAATCACTATAAGATAATTACTACACTGCACCACCACTAGTCACCCTAAAGGTTGATCCCGCCTACAAAACTTAATATTGATAATGGTAGTTTAGTGTACCCCCTAGCTACCTTCATAGGTGTCGTTTGCCCCTATCTCCAATAGGTGTACCCACTACCCCCATACGATCGGCTCCCTAACTCGTAGATACCCGTGCTGGCCCCACAGTGGGGTGTATCACTCCCCAAAGTGGTAACCCGATACAACCAAAAATGCACGGCCTATATCTACATGATGCAACAACGTCTTACCTACCAGCCCGGGCCCACACAAGCATATGAACCCGTTGGACTTGCGTTGCCACCGCTGACCCGTTTTGACCTCTTACAATTAAATCCAGTACGCGTGTCCCATCCTCGACTTGGGTCGAGCCCACAAAGATACTTAATGGGTTACTGGTTTGAAAAGGGCCCCCATGCATGACACAAGCTTTCCACCTACGCTTGGTCCCTTCTAAGGTTTTCCCCACTTAACCCCATTCTTAATCATGTCTTTTTACATGTTTCAATCTTGGTTAAGTGCATCTAATCGTATTTCAAATGCCACCCAAGGCACCCACTAAATTCCACATGCCACCCAAGGCACCCACTTAACCCCCTCATGTCCCACTACATGTTTAACTGGTTAAGTGTTTCATAATTCATTAAGACCGTGACCTTGTAAAGACCTCCCACATTAGACTGGCATTTGTGGCAGCTGGATTTGTTAGGCGGGTCCGGGCAGTCTTACACCACAAACGAGCCTAACCTCGTGTCTTTACAACTGTTACACATTTAATTTATGCCAAAGACCTCCCACATTAGACTGACATTTGTGGCAGCTGGATTTGTCGGGCGGGTCCGGGCAGTCTTACACCACAAAAGAGTCTAACCTCGTGTCTTAGGCGATTAATTACACCTAATTAATTATCCCCAATTTGAATTAATTTCCCTATTCAAATTGCCAATCAATTACAAATTTAACTATGTTCATAATTGACTCAATTATGTCCATCTATTTATGGTATATAAAATTATACCAATTAACATCACATTTAAGACATTTATGCCAATTCTCAATATTAAATCTTTTAATGTTATCCCTTTGCCCCACGTTGTATGTTCGTTCGTTTAACGTAAAATATACGTTAGACTCGAATAGTCTAACGTATGGAATAAAGAGAAAACATCGCAACATGCACAGAATAAAAACTAGATCTAAACATAAGGGGTGAACTTGCATAGGCGATAGTTACAAACTTTACATTACATGATTCAAACTCCAACATATATATACTTGCATATGTGATTTATGCAACATAAACTATGGTGCAAACTTGCATCTAACTCACACATGTCATAGCCTAACTTTTAGATCCAATTTACACATAAAATAGATGTCATGAAACATATAAGTTGTATATGATTCTCACTAACTTGCATATAATTCATATCTAAATTAACATCTAAACTTGCATACATACATATGACTTAACATATGAATTAGTTCCTCAAAATAACCAAACTTAGCATATGAAGCATCATTATGAATTAATTGTACATAAACCAACAATTAACATAGATTTACAACATAGATAATAACATCATAGATTTACAACATAGATAATAACATCATAGGTTTACAACATAGATAATAACATAACGGTCAATGATTCACAACATAACCATATAATCCAAATCATATCTCAACCCAATTAAATTGTTAATTATCTTATTAAAGAAATCAAACTCACAAAAAGAAGGTCTTGCGTTCTGAAATCTGAGTTCTGAACTTAATTTAGCTCGCCTTTGTAGTAGATTCGTTATTGTTTAGATTAGAGTTGAATAGAATTTTGTTGATTAGCTTTTCTTCCTCTCTAGTTGGTGGCAGCTACTCTAGGTTACAAGATGACAGCATGACGACCATGATTCCAATTTTTATTTTTATTTAGGGTTTGAGTCTACCCATGTTTATATAGAATTTCAATTTAATTATAGCCATCAGATGATCTTAGGGTTAATCAAAACCACTCAGTCAGGATATGGTGACACCTCAGCCCTAATGACTCAGCAAGGAGTCAGAAAGGACTCAGCAATGAGTCACAATATGGATCAGATTGCACCAGAAAGCTGTGCATTCTTTCTGCTCGGCCTGGGCGCACTTGGAAGGTGCGCCAGTGCAACTTTTGTACTGGCGCACTTCCCAAGTGCGCCAGTGCATTTTTTTTCCCTCCTGACTTCATTCGTCCATCTCTCCTTCATCCGGTATCGTTTTACGCATACTCGGACTCTATCTCAACCAGAATTCCGAGACGAACACAATGGCGCAACCCATTTCCCTTAATTCTCACATTTGAGATTAATTATTCTTGAATTTAGTTAATTTGATCATTCAAAAATTCGGGGAGTTACATTCTCCCCTACTTAAAGGATTTCGTCCTCGAAATCTCTAAGTCAAGAAGAACTTATTGTACCATCCAATCATCCATCTACTCAACCATCAACCACTAGCAACCATGCTCCTTAAAAGATTTCTAATGCTTTTCATGTACATATGCATAGTGTGTGTATATGTCCGTATACTAATGCTAAATCAAGCGGTCCACTGATTCAGTCGACCTCCTTAATGCAAATAATGATTGTGCCATGTATCCATCATGTATGCACGGAATCCTATACATATCATTACTACATGTGTGCACAACCATCCATTTAAATGCAACATCCATATGATAACACATTCAATGTACATTCATTTTACTAAATACATCCATTTATATGCAATATGAAATATGAAAGTGACTGAGCTGATCTAGTGCCTAAAGTGTGTGTATATGCATCCACGAGCAACCACTAGCAAACACTTGCATCCACATGCATCCATCATACATAACATGTCTCAAACACATGTTTCAACCATAAGACTACCCTATCTAAAGGTCAAAGATACTAGCGAGAGGACATACTAAAGATAGAACAAGTACAAGCTAAGCGAATAAAGGAGAAATTAAAAGACATACCCTCGAAAAGAAAAGGGTACAATGAACGCATCTTCTCTTCCGTTTCCCAAGTAGCGTCGCTCTCATCATCTCCCCATTGCACTTTGACTAGCCTGACCTCTCGATTCCTCAACTTCTTAATGTCCGACCCAAGAATGCATGTAGGAACTCGTCGAATCGTCGCATCACGCTCTATCTCCATCTCTCTAAGCAAGCTCGGCTCTACCACTTCCGCGGTCTCGTGCAAGCATTTCCTCAAATGTGATACATGGAATACGTCGTGTACACCACTAAGTCTCTCGGGCAACTCCACTCTATACGCCATCTGTCCAATCCTCTACTTAATAGGAAACAGCCCTACAAACCTTGGTGCTAACTTCCTAATGGACCCAAAGCGAACAACATTCCGTAATGGAGACACCTTGATAAAGACCATGTCCCCAATATCAAACTCAAGATCTGTCCTCCTCTTGTCCGCGTAATATTTCTGTCTATCTTGCGCCGTCTTCATCCTCCTTCGAATCAAATCGATCTTTTCCGAAGTCTCTCTAATCATATCGGGCCCAAGTAAGATCTTATCCGTAGATTCCCACCAACATGTAGGCGAACGACACGACCGTCCATAAAGAGCCTCGAAAGGTGCCATGCCAATGCTAGACTGAAAGCTATTATTATATGCGAACTCCACCAAAGGAAGATGCTCCTCCCATGTACCTCCGAAGTCTAAAACACATAGCCTCAAAAGGTCCTCTAGGATACGATTCACCCTCTCGGTTTGGCCGTCCGTCTGAGGATGATATGCGGTGCTCAAACATAACTGAGTCCCTACCGCCTCTTACAAGCTCCTCCAAAACTCGCTAGTAAAGATAGGATCGCGATCGTTCACTATGCTAGAAGGAACACCGTGCAAACGAACAATCTCTCGAATGTATACGGAGGCTAACCATGGAGCAGTCCTCTTACTCTTCACGGGAATGAAATGGGCGCTCTTAGTAAGTCTGTCTACCACGACCCCAATCCACGTATTACCCTTCCTCGATCTCGGTAACCCGTCAACAAAGTCCATCGAGACACTTTCCCACTTCCATTGTAGGACCTCCAATGGGTGAAGCAGCCCACCGGGCTTCTTTTGCTCTGCTTTTACTTGTTGGCACGCCCAGCATCTAGCGACGAACTCGGCCACATCCCTCTTCATACCAGCCCAAAAGTAAACTCGTCTCATGTCCATGTACATCTTATCCCCGCCGGGATGAATGGTCATCTTCGAACGATGTGCATCATCAAGAATGGTCTTCCTCAAGTCCTCGTCTCGTGGTACACAAAGTCTACCGTCCCTACGTAACCAACCCTTATCATCTAGGGTATACCTACTAAGATGGCTCGATGACTCCCCCCTTATGAGCTTCTCTACTAACTCAACCAACTGTGGGTCATCTCGCTGTGCCTTACCAATCCGTCCTAAAAGCGTAGGTCCGACCTCTAAGGATGCTAGCAAATCAGGTACAAAGTCAATGGAAGGTCTAAAGTCAAACGTAGAGATGGACTCTAAGCTTCGCCGTTCAACAAACAATGGACTCAAGGACAATCTTTTCCTACTTAAGGCGTCTTCCACCACGTTACCCTTGCCAGGGGTATATGCTATCTCGAAATCATAGGACGCTAAGAATTCCATCCACCTTTGTTGTCTTAAATTCAAGTCCTTTTGAGAGAACAAGTATTTTAGCGATTTGTCATCAGTGAACAATTCGAATTTATCGTCAAGAAGATAATGGCGCCAAGACTTAAGCACGAAAACAATAGCGGCCAACTCTAGATCATGCGTAGGGTAATTTCTCTCATGTACTGTCAACTGACTTCCTCCATAGGCTATTACCCTTCCCTCTTGCATTAAGACTGCGCCTAGTCCTGTCCCACAAGCATCGGTATAAATAGTAAATGGCTTACTCCCATCTGGCAACACTAAGACTGGGGTTGTGGTCAAAGCTCTCTTTAAACGTTGGAACGCATCATCACAATCTACGTCCCACGTAAAAGTGTTAATGGGGCTGATATTTTTGTGAAGTCCTTGATAAACTTCCTATAGTAGTCTGCCAACCCCAAGAAACTCCTCACCTTGGTAGCATTTTTAGGGACCTTCCAATCTTGGATGGCCACCACCTTCGTGGGATCCACAGCTATCCCTTCTTTGGAAACCACCTGCCCTAAGAATCGCACTTCCTTCCTCCAAAAGTGACGTTTAGAAAATTTAGCTTTAAGGCTATGCGCTCGAAGGGTCTCCAACACTTCCCTAAGATGTAGGGCATGCTCTTCCTCGCTCTTAGAAAAGACCAAGATGTCGTCCACAAAGACCACCACGAATTTATTAAGGTACTCCCTAAACATCCTACTCATCAAGTCAACAAAGTATGCGGGGGCATTTGTCAAACCGAAGGGCATCACAAGCCATTCATAGAAACCGTCCAGAGTCCTAAAGGCAGTCTTGTCTATGATATCTTCAGCCACTCTCAACTGATGGAAACCAGTGGCTAAGTCCAACTGCGAAAACACTGAGGCGCCAACTAACTGATCAAAGAGATCGTCAATCCTCGGCAGTGGGTGCCTATTCTTCTTAGTAAGTTTATTAAGTTCTCTATAGTCCACACAAAGTCTAAGGGACCCATCCGCCTTCGTGGCAAATACTACTGGAGCACCCCACTCCGATATACTACATCTTATGAACCCTTTCTCAAGCAACTCCCGTACTTGCTTATTGAGTTCCCTCCTCTCACGAGGAGCCATGTGGCGTACTGGCAGAGATACTGGTTTTGAATTGTCTACAAGATGAATACGAAAGTATATCTCACGTTTTGGGGGTAAGCCCCTCACCTCATCGAAGACATCAACATATTCACGGACTATACGAACAGAATGTAAATCATTATTGGATGCGTCAAGCGACTCAAGATAACTAAGCATCACCGATCCTCTAGGGTCACAAGAAATATCAAGGGTCTTTCCACTACGAGTCAACAATTTTACTACCCTTCGTTCACAATCTAGGATGGCACCATATCGGGCTAGCCAATCCATCCCTAGATACAACCCATAGCCCATGAAACCAAGCACAAAAGCATTACATTCAAAACCAACGCCTAAAACAGACAATCTCAAATCCCTACAAACCATGGACAAATGAGCCGACCCACCAATAGGATTTGAGACTACAATGGGATCCACAACAAGACTATTATCTAAGTGCAGTGTTTCAACTAATAATGTAGAGATAAACGAATGTGATGCGCCAGAATCGAATAAAGTACGGACATGATGATCAAGCAGAAAAACTAAACTCTCGACGGAAATGTTTCTACCTCGTTCTTGCAGCAGTGGGACCGCGAGAGCTTGGACGTGCTCCCTTGCCTGCCCTGGTGCCACGAGAGCCTGAAGCTACCCTCCAGAAGTTCTTTTCCCTTGCCCCTGTTTCCTTGGGCAGTCCTTAACTAGATGACCTGCCTCTCAGTGGAAACAGCTAGTCTTCTTCTTTTTCCTACAGTCTCTACTCAGATGGCCTGGTGTCCCACAACTAAAGCACTTCTTTTTTCCTTTGCCATTATTGTTCTTCCCGCCCTTCTTGTTTTGTTGTCGCTGCTGCGGTTTCTTTTGATCCCCTTTCTTCTCGGGTGCCTTATTAGCATTGGCGCCCTTCTCCTCTTCATGCATAAGCACCATGTCAACTAGCCTCTCAAAGGTGGCCCCCATAGGGAAGTGGGTCATAGCTAACCCATGTAGTGGCTCGTTCAAACCCTTAACAAATCTCAGGGCCTTCTTTTCGGGTGTATTCACCAAGTCCAAGCCAAATCTCGCCAACTGATTGAACTTGTTGACGTATTCTTTTACTGACAGATTCCCTTGCTTTAATGCCAAAAACCTTTCCATGTATAAATTCTCTTCAGCCCGTGAGAGAAACTTTGCCTCAAACCTACGCCTGAAATCTGGCCACCAAAACGAAGCTTCGTCCTTCATCAACCAAGCAGCCAATTGGACCTTCTTACAATCATCCAAATCGAAGATGCCAAACAGATCCTCCACTTCTTTCAACTAGTTTCTAGCTTCAATGAACATTTCAGACCCACTAAAAGATTTTCCACCCATCGAACGAAAGTCTTTACATATCTTGGAGAAAGTATCTCCACGCGGAGGAATGACTGGAGCCAATTGAGGAGGAGGAGGAACGTTGGCTGGTCCCGCGGCAGCGGCCCTAGCCTCGAGATATTGACGAAACCAATCGGGCACATGAACACCCTCTGGTATCTCAGATGCTCCAGACATGCTGAAAAGAAAAAGAAAGAGTTTTAAAACAAGGGAAGCAAAAGAGAGATGTATGGCTTGCGGGGATTATGCTCTTTAAAGTAAACTTTCCTTAAAAATAGCTTCTTTAAAACAAGTTTTTGAAAATACTTTCTAGGAAAATAATACTTTTGAAAACACTTTTCAAAACTTTTTATCTGTTCTTGTAACCATAGCTCTGATACCACATGTAATACCCCATGTCCATTAATGTCACTCACAAAGGGAATGCATCAATGTCCATGAAGCGTTATTATTGTATAGAACAGATAAATTACAAGAATAAATAAATAAAACAACACAGCGGAAGATAAAACTTATTTTATTTCATCATAACTCAAAACGAGTTTACATAAGTAGTTTCCAAAACCATTACAACAGGATCAGTAGTCTTTTCCAAAAACTTCAAAGTACATAAAGAAGCAAATACTTAAATAACATAAATGCATAAATCCCACCTAAGCATAAGCAAAGCCATAAAGATGAGAGAGTCCCAAGCGATACATCTACTCTCTTCAAGCAACTGAAAGAAATCAGCACTAAGCTGTAGTATTCCCTCCTTGCAAACCTTGGGGGGGGGGAAGGAAGAAAAGAGGTGGAAAGAAAAAGGGGTCAAACATAAAGTCTGGCGAGTGCGATAACTTTAACAATATAATTATCAAAATAACTAGGACAAGGCATAAGCTGGAAAATAAGGAAATGACAATGAACAATTGGGTATGACAGAACAAAACGAGGAAATAAGATGAACCAAGATATCGTTAAAGGCGGCCCTAATCACTATAAGATAATTACTACACTGCACCACCAATAGTCACCCTAAAGGTTGATCCTACCTACAAAACTTAATAATGGTAGTTTAGTGTACCCCTAGCTACCTTCATAGGTGCCGTCTGCCCCTATCTCCACTAGGTGTACCCAGTACCCCCATTCGATCGGCTCCCTAACTCGTAGATACCAGTGTTGGCCCCACAGTGGGGTGTATCACTCCCCAAAGTGGCAACCCGATACAACCAAAAATGCACGGCTTATATCTACACGATGCAACAACGTCTTACCTACCAGTCCGGGCCCACACACGCATATGAACCCGTTGGACTTGCGTTGCCACCGCTGACCCGTTTTGACCTCTTACAATCAAATCCAGTACGTGTGTCCCATCCTCGACTTGGGTCGAGCCCACAAAGATACTTAATGGGTTACTGGTTTGAAAAGGGCCCTCATGCATGACACAAGCTTTCCACCTACGCTTGGTCCCTTCTAAGGTTTTTTCCCACTTAACCCCATTCTTAATCATGTCTTTTTACATGTTGCAATCTTGGTTAAGTGCATCTAATCGTGTTTCAAATGCCACCCTAGGCACCCACTAAATTCCACATGCCACCCAAGGCACCCACTTAACCCCCTCATGTCCCACTACATGTTTAACTGGTTAAGTGTTTCTTAATTTATTAAGACCGTAACCTTGTAAAGACCTCTCACATTAGACTGGCATTTGTGGCAGCTGGATTTGCCGGGCGGGTCCGAGCAGCCTTACACCACAAACGAGCCTAACCTCGTGTCTTTACAACTGTTACGCATTTAATTTGTGCCTAAGACTCCCACGTTAGACTGGCATTTGTGGCAGCTGGATTTGCCGAGCGGGTCCGGGCAGTCTTACACCACAAAAGAGTCTAACCTCGTGTCTTAGGCGATTAATTACACCTAATTAATTATCCCCAATTTGAATTAATTTCCCTATTCAAATTGCCAATCAATTACAAATTTAACTATGTCCATAATTGACTCAATTATGTCCATCTATTTATGGTATATAAAATTATACCAATTAACATCACATTTAAGACATTTATGCCAATTCTCAATATTAAATCTTTTAATGTTATCCCCTTGCCCCACGTTGTATGTTCGTTCGTTTAACGTAAAATATACGTTAGACTCGAATAGTCTAACTTATGGAATAAAGAGAAAACATCACAACATGCATAGAATAAAAACTAGATCTAAACATAAGGTGTGAACTTGCATAGGCAATAGTTACAAACTTTACATTACATGATTCATACTCCAACATATATATACTTGCATATGTGATTTATGCAACATAAACTATGGTGTAAACTTGCATCTAACTCACACATGTCATAGCCTAACTTTTAGATCCAATTTACACATAAAATAGATGTCATGAAACATGTAAGGTTGTTTATGATTCTCACTAACTTGCATATGATTCATATCTAAATTAACATCTAAACTTGCATACATACATATGACTTAACATATGAATTAGTTCCTCAAACATAACCAAACTTAGCATATGAAGCATCATTATGAATTAATTGTACATAAACCAACAATTAACATAGATTTACAACATAGATAATAACATCATAGATTTACAACATAGATAATAACATCATAGGTTTACAACATAGATAATAACATAACGGTCAATGATTCACAACATAACCATATAATCCAAATCATATCTCAACCCAATTAAATTGTTAATTATCTTATTAAAGAAATCGAACTCACAAAAAGATTGTCTTGCGTTCTAAAATCTGAGTTCTGAACTTGATTTAGCTCGCCTTTGTAGTATATTTGTTATTGTTTAGATTAGAGTTGAATAGAATTGAGTTGATTAGCTTTTCTTCCTCTCTAGTTGGTGACGGCTAATCTAGGTTACCAGATGACAGCATGACGGCCATGATTCCAATTTTTATTTTGATTTTAGGGTTTGAGTCTACCCATGTTTATATAGAATTTCAATTTAATTATAGCCGTCGGATGATCTTAGGGTTAATCAAAACCACTCAGTCAGGATAGGGTGACACCTCAGCCCTAATGACTCAGCAAGGAGTTAGAAAGGACTCAGCAAGGAGTCACAATATGGATCAGATTGCACCAGAAAGCTGTGCAGTCTTTCTGCTCGGCCTGGGCGCACTTGGCAGGTGCGCCAGTGCAACTTTTGTACTGGCGCACTTCCTAAGTGCGCCAGTGCAATTAATTTTTTTTTTTTCCGCCTGACTTCGTTCGTCCATATCTCCTTCATCCAGTATCCGTTTTATGCAAACTCGGACTCTATCTCAACCAGAATTTCAAGACGAACACAATGGCGCAACCCGTTTCCCTTAATTCTCACATTTGAGATTAATTATTTTTGAATTTAGTTAATTTGATCATTCAAAAATTCGGGGTGTTGCAGTTACTAGGCGTAGGCACCCCTATTAATTGCAACTAAGATGTATCATAGAAGCTTATCAAATAAAAATCAGACATCTATGCGACATAGGCAGCCAACCACAACAATCAGGCAGGACTAAAGCCAAATATATCAAGATATGTGTGTGTGTGTGCGCGCGCGCGCGCGCGCGTGTGTGTATGTACATGAGTGAATATGCATTTGTACTTCTACTTTAGTCTCACACCTTGGGAAACATTATATCTCAAGCTCCAAATACACCATATTTTTGAAGTGAATCCAGCCCAACCTGAATCGTATCTTTCCATTTTGGTCAATTATATATTTCTCGACATTTATGTAGGCTAGTTGGTTCATTATCATTATTCTCATTATAGTCATGACATTCGGTTATTTCAATAGCTATTGCAAATGAGAACACATACATCATCAATTATTATTTTAAATTGATCCCATATTTCTCCATAATTCGTATAAAATATTGAAATCTCATTATTATTAGATACCATTTTATTTCCGAAAGCTTTCTATTATTTTTTCTTGATAATAGTTCCTTCACCGATTTTAGAAGAACTGGAATTTTCATTTCAGTTATCCTTTGGGTCATTTATAACATCTTCCGAAGGTTCGTTAATTAATGATTTTTCGTTAGACTTCTTTTTTAGGCTCCAAGTCTTTTGAACCTATTGATCTTCCACGTTTTTGTCTTGCTTTAGATTCATTTAGATATCGTTACAACACACATGGGCTCTCTATTTATAGACTCCATATCCTAGCAATTATAATAATGTCTCTCGCATTAAGCGTATTCACCATTAATATTTCAATATATTACAATACTCCCATTGAATATGGGCCTTCAAAATCTTGAATGATTTGATAACTTGAAGCTATCCCTTTTGAAAATGCTTCAGGATTGTCTCAATATAATATGACTGATGAACTAGTATGTCATTTGTACTATGCTCGATCTATAGACCAATATAGTATTTGGTTTTGCCAAGATCTTCCATCTTAAAATCCTTTTTCGAGTAATTTAATGTTTCAACAATCTCTTCAGGAGTTTCAGTTAAATTTATATCATCAACATATACTGTTAAAATAGCAAATTCATTCACTGATTTTTTTTAAAAACACATGGACAAATGAAATTGCTCTTATATCGGTCTTTTATCAAATATTCACTAAGACAGTTATACCACATTCTTGTGGATTGTTTCAAACCGTATAATGGTCATCTGAAAACTGTTGATTTTGCTTCAAGCAACTTATATCTATGATTTAATTGAACTGAAAATAAAAAATAAAAGAATCCATCATAGGTTATTATTTAGAAGACTTATTTAAGTCGAAGAAAAACATAAACTTATGTTTATATAAACTAATTTGAGTATTCATATTAATTTTATAAGAAGATAGGTTTTGTTTTTAATCACTAAATCAATTGTTAAAAGTATCACAATGCTATGAACTTGGCGTAATATAATAAAAGTTCGATCAATTCATCTAAAACGATAATCAAAATTATTTCACCAATTAAATTCAAATCAGTGTAATTTCATAACCAAACAGACTACAATGACCGGTTTGATCGATTAACTCGATTTTGGATTCTAACGGAATGTTATTCAACCCTAAAAATATTAAACCATAGAACCCCTGTTCAGCCATATCATATTCATATCACGTCAACTTGCAAATTGTTAAAAGTACAACTGGAACACAACAAATTGGCAGAATCATTATGTTTTATTGAGTTTAAACAAATGTGAAATTGACCATCTGATGACGATGCTGGAAATAAAGACCATTTCATAAAGAACTAACTTTAGAAAGTACGCATCCGCAAGAAAATCTTTTATGCTTCCTCGGCTTTTGGTGGACCTTTCCATTTAAAATTATCTGCATAAGCTTTTACCTGCATACACGTCTCAAAAGTTAAGTCATTTTGAGTTAATAAGCTTAGAAACTTATCAAGTGTTATCATCAGTAAATAAAGTTGCTTATGGCAAAGGAAAGTAGGCACTTATAGTGCAACAAAAATGTACATGTATTTATGTGTGTGCATGTATGTATATGCAAATATCTCAAGTCACCTAACACAAAGTTCGAGTACACAACAAAAATTCAACAGTCCATCGTCAGAAGCCCAAAACCCAGAATAATGTACAAAGCTGACTTTGATGCCCTTTGCCCTCTAAAAGTTTAGGATCGGTACAGGCAGAGCAAAAGGCAGGCAGATTTTCTTAAATATTTAGCATCTAATTATGACTTTGCTTAGCATTATCGTTACTCTTAGCCAAGCCATATGATAAATGATCCCGAAGCTATATGATCAGATAAAGGACTCATTTTAAATATGGGCCTCCACAACAAGCTTACTTCATTAATAAGTATCATTTAAAAGTTTTTACCAAAATACGTTTATTTTCTATTTTTATACATGCACACTTTGAAAATGCATATGTATAAAATCAGCAACGAAATACATAATAGGTTTTAGATATGACCCACAAAAATTTGTACAAGCGCTTAGTTTTTGTGATTTACTCGTGTTCAAATCAGAGCTCTGAAGGATACAATGGTACAGAACTTTATATTTCTATTCATTTATTTTATTTTATTTTGAAATTGAGTACTTTGATGGTAATACATACTAGCACTGTAAATCTCTGGTAGTAAACGACAGACTACATGCCAATATATGTTTGAATCATGCTATGCAAGTTTCAAATATGTAACCGCCAAAGTCCAAGCGTTTATCAAAGAATTATCCAAAAAAAAAAAAAAAAAAAAAAAAAAAAACATACCCTGAGAAGAGGCGTGTGGCGCTTTTTCACCTGCAAACAAAGCACTGAAAGCATCAATACATTTGTTAGCTTACATAATTAAATAACATAAAATGTGACTTCAAACTGGAATCTGGATAAAAAAAGCGTAGTGCATTTATAAAGCTTACTAGAACAACATAGCTGTAAATCCCAGGTCAACCAGACCAGACAGAATAAAGTGTACCACAGGTTTAAAGCAGTAAAATAATTTGAAGGACAGGAGAAACTACACGTATATATGATATGACTCCCTTTACATAGAAACAAAACCTAACATTAAAAAGTATTTAATGATCTCAATCAGCACTCAATTATTGCATGTATGTATTCTTGTTGAAGCATAACCTTGCAAACAATTATGTATACATGTATGGAGTTGTGGTGACAATACACAAAACTTGAACAAAAATTGCACAATAATGTAATTATCATGAGATATCTCCAGAATAAGTTGTAGCTTATGTATCATTCTAAGTAGATCAAAATCAACCTACCAAAAGTTAGTATTCAGCCTGTTACTTTTGTGCATCAACTAACTAACCAGTACATTTTGTCTTCATATTGCAAGTAATTCATACCGTACAGATCCACCCATGCTTTTCGGCAAATGCTCTGGCGGCTTCTTCACTGTCAAAAGTCATTCCAGCATCACCAACATTAGCATATGGATCTCCTGTGGATGTCCACCCCATTAAAGGATTTTCCCACCTAAAAAATTTAAACTGAATGAGAGTTGAAAAAATAACACATATATGCATACGCTTACTAGGATTTCGGAGTCGCATCACCCCATATGTATATGTATTTATATGCATTACTTTGAAAATTTAATGGCAACTTGCAACATGCCAAATAAAATTGTTGAATCTATATTTCAATGTTACAGCACGACATATGCTTTTTTGGCAGGAATCTGACTACCATGGATATATGCTAGGATGTAAGCATGCTATCCAACAGCTCAAACATTTAGCACAAGTATTGTCACCTGCTCTCCGTTCTATACTAGTGTGTAACCCATCTGTTGCACATGATATGGTGTAAAAAATAATAATGTTATAAATATTTTTAAAGAATAGAATTGCATGCAATATTTGATGAATTTGTCAGGATAATTGAGTCACAAATCGAATTTATTATATTTCTAGGTGTATTTTTTTATTATGAAATTCATGCATGTTATACATGAATACATTAAATTAATATTCTTATTGCTAAAAATGAATTATATATTGATTTATCATTTTTAAGGATTCAATATTTGTCACGCAAATAAATGAAAATTAGTATTCTTAGTTAATTTTAAAATTAATATTTCTTGATGCATTTGACTAAAAGATAAATGATGTGTAAATTGAATTTTAAAATATTACTCAAGAGTTGGCTATATACGTAAAATGAAGTATGATGCTAATGAATCAATATATTTTATGCATTTAAAGTTCTTGCAATACATATTTAACAAGTATATGATAGTAAGTGATAAATAAAATATTTACATAACTACCAAAAGAAAATATCAAGTATAAACAAGAAATGAAACGTTATAAAGCACACAGTCATTTTAATTGTGCAAAAAATTAAAGGCCAATTCTATTTCCACTCCTTTATTTGTTTTTCCCACCCCCAATAGTTTACTTTAAAACATCGTGACATTTTTACCCTTATATCCATTGTTGTCAAAAATCTTAAAATCCTACGATTTAAATCCCGTTTTGGATCGAATCTTACCCCTTACGATTCGATTCACATTACGGTTCAAATCTAGCTCAAACTCCAATTACGAAAAATCAACAAGTTTATAATGATATATTTATTTAGTATGCTAATTTGCACTTACAATTTAGATTATAATGTTTTGCAAATAATATAAAATACAATAAACGAAAAAAATGAGTTTAAATGTAGAAGTTCAACCATTGAAATCAATCTCAAAGTGTTCATATACCTTGAAATATGGATTATAAGAGAATCTATGATTTACGATTTAAATTCCGTTTCCATTTAAATTTTGAACTTCACGATTTGCGATTTGAATCCCATTTTGAAAACCTTATATCAATTAACTTTAATGAATTACGCATCTATTCACGTTCCTTCATTCATCACATGTTTCATGTGTTGTCAAAAACTTACTTTTATTTTATGCAAACAGGTACAAATAAAAGTTTTTTTTTTTTTTTGAAGTGGATGATATATAGAAATCAAAAAATAACAATCGCGAAGAAAAAACACTAAGTTTAGTATTATTATTTTTTTGTCCAACAGTTTATGTATATTTTTGTTTGGTTTTCTTCATCATAACACGGATTAGCAACCTAGTTTAGATGTAGCTTGGAATTGTTGCATTCAAAGTGTGTATTGCACTAGGAGTTATTCCTAACGAAGTTAGTTGAATTACATTGAACAATGAATAACGTTTGTACTGAAGACAAGGAAAATGAACCAAAAGCAATTTTAAAATAAAATCGGGGTGAGAAAGGAAAATAATGGGGTGTGTGTCATTTTTAAAAAATGGTGGGGTGGAAAAGGCAAAAGCAGGGGTGTGAATTGAATTTGCCAAAAAGAAAAGGTTTCTAATTCACCGTCTAATGCCTCAGCAATTTTAATTTATAATAGAAATTTCAAAAAAAGTTAACATTTACTTCTGAAATATAATAAAATATAATAAAAAAATATTTTTAATCAAAGTGTGATATGATTCTCATCCATTGATTAACGTAAATTATGAATCTAAACAGTTAAAATAAATTATATTTACAAAAACATTTCAACTGAAAATGTTAAAATTTTCAAGTATTATAGAAACTACTTATCATTGATTGCAGTGTCATTCTTCACAAAAATAAATTTTATCAACTACAAAGAATTAACTTGACATACAAATTTTGGAAAGTAAAAAGGTTGCGCTTTAATGATACATTAATTCTGGGAAAAAAAAAGTGTCTATTTACTTGAAGGTTCGAAAACTCGGTTTCGATCATTTGAAAATTTCTTAGTTCAGATCAGTTTCGGAAATTTCAGAAGTTTCGGTTTCGGTCCTGATATTAGATTTTTGTAGATTAATGAAAAAGTAATGATAAAAATTGCAGTTAGAATAATATAATATACAACACTATAAAATAAACATAGAACATTTAATTTTGACTAAATAACCCTAAAATAAAAATAAGTTAACCCTTATTTAAATTAATCGGCACATTGGTAATTTCCATTTTCTTTTAAACATAAAACATAAAGCCCTAAATTGAAACCCCAAGCCCGACCCTTTATTATTTAGCTCGTTTTAACTGTTTTCTATCCCTAACCTTACTTCACTCAACCGAAAAAATTATCGAGAAGAAGCAAAAAGAAACCAAAGGAAGGAAAGAAATCGAAGTTGAAAGTTTGAGGCGAGATTCTTAATAGTCGTACTCGAAGCCTAGGGGAGATGCCCGAACAGTCAAGGTCGACGTCAACGTCGATTCTGAGATTAGTTTTTAGTTTAATTTCGATTCTTTTTCCTTTGATTTTTGATTGTCAATTTCGCTTGCGTTTTTTTGTCGATTGTCGTATCCTTTTTTTTCAATTTCATAATTTAAGTTTTTTCCCCTGATTGTTTGAAGGGAACGGGATGTTTCCCTAATCTCATCCTGGTGACTACAGAAACCAATATGAGATCATCAGAATCTCGTGGTTTAGTCTGGAACCTCAAACAATGATTTATTTATAATGAAATACCATCTTTCGAAAGAAAAAAATGTGTATATTTCTTCTTTGTACTAGAATGCTAATTTTTGGATATGAACTTGAACGCAGAATTTATAAGAGAATTTAAGATAATTTTGTATATAATTCTGGAAGTTCTAATCAAGGTTCGAGAACTCGGTTTCGGTTTTGGACGATTGATTTTTTTTCTAGTTTTGGACGATTTCGGGAATTTCGAAAGTTTCGATTTTGGTTTCGATTTCGAACCTGATTTCGGTTTTTAATAACTTGTTAATATAAATGTACCAGGAAACCTTGTTAATAAAGTATAATCTTTAAAAATGTAATATGATTATTGTTCTAATTATTAAGTACCAATTATTTAATTGAAAGAGGCTCAGTTCACGTTCGGTCTACGCAAAATGAATGAAAGTTATTGCACAAAATAAAAAATGAATCAGCCCAACCTAAAACAGCCCAACCCATAATTTCACTTAACCCTAGCCGCGACAAAACACTTCGCTTTCTAACAACGCCAGGAAAAAAACAAAAAAGGGTAAAAACTCATCGTTCTTTGCAGCAAGCTCAGGAAAAAAAGTCCAGATGGAGAAAAGTCGCGTTCGATCTCGCAGCATGTAGTCGACGTCGAGCAGTATTTTCGAAAATTTTAGAACCCATAATTTCACTTAACCCTAGCCGCGACAAAACACTTCGCTTTCTAACAACGCCAGGAAAAAAACAAAAAAGGGTAAAAACTCATCGTTCTTTGCAGCAAGCTCAGGAAAAAAAGTCCAGATGGAGAAAAGTCGCGTTCGATCTCGCAGCATGTAGTCGACGTCGAGCAGTATTTTCGAAAATTTTAGAACAAATTCCTCTCTTCTCAACCGAAACCAATTTTTGGCTTGGGTTTCGTGCCGGTGGCTAACGAAATCGAACCGAGGTGGCCGGAATTTCAGTATTTCGGCCGAAACCTCGAACCATGGTTCTAATCCATATGGACTTGAATGAACAAATAGTTCCACCATTTTTGTCAATAAGATTGTACAACAAACTGGCATTTTTATGTTAGATCAATTAATGATTATATGTCGATTGAATTTATTTAAAAATTCAAATTTAGGAAAATTTAAAGAAATATATAAATTATTGTGAAAACTATCAAATGTTGACATTTATTTATATGTAAATGATTGGGCAGAAAATTAGTACAAGTGTAATAATTTTTATATGATTGTGAAATTTTTAAATTAAATGGAATTGAATAAAAAATTAGTTTTACCATTCTTGCCAACCTAACGTATATATGCACACTGAATTGTCATTATTTTTAAAATTAATTAAGTCAACAAATGGATATTTGTTAGTTGTATTTACTTAAAAGTTTAAATTTATGATCAGTTTTAACATACGGACTTGAATCTTAAACAATAGAAAAAAAATCTGGACAAATTTATAAATAATTGTACAAAACTATCAAATATTGGTATTTGAATGAAAAACGGTAGAACCGAGAACCAACAGAAATAGTCTATGAGTTAAAATACTAATAAATAACAAGATTCGAAAATTAAGTGTCTAGAGAAAATTCCTAGAATTAATAAGCGAGTGGAAAATTCTGCAGCTTTACCATTATTCAATAGCTTAATAATAGTCTGATGTAGATGCCACATTGTATTACATTTATACCATCATATGCAAACCATTACAAAGTAAAGTAGTTTTGTAATCTATAATAAAACGCAACATGGTTTGGGAATATCTGCAACAATGTACTTAAAGTACATATCCAACGCAGACTGGATTATTGGTTGCTGGGATCATCAATGCTGCTTCCAAAGCATGTGCCACTAGAGTCGGACAAATGAATTAGTTGCCAGAGCCCTACATGATTTTGGTTGTCATTCAATAATGCTCAATCCATTCCACATGCAAGGAAAGACAAGGTTATTATAGTTAAGGAACGGTCGCGGTGATGCAACTCCGAAACATTGGGGTAATGGTATTTGTGTGATCTATTGTCATGTGAAAAAAAAAAAACACAAACCATATGATGATTATTGCCACTAAGCACCATTTTCATTTCTAAAATTATTTCTCTGCATTGACTCATTCAAACAGTTATTAGCAGCAAGGCTTAAGAATTAGGCTTTGATTTTGGTCTTTTTCAGAAGTTTGATAATTTTGTAAGTTCCAGTTTTGCATTCTGTAATTAATTTTTGAAGAAATATACAATGCAATAAATTACAAGTAACCCTAAGTTATCATTTTCCTAAATCCTTATCAGGCCCAATCAGCATGTCAGCCCAAATCAATGGACACAAAACCTAGCCCAGAGACCGTTATACCGAACGTGTATAAAAAATAATAGACAACTGTACTGGAGACCTGTAAGTCTACGATTTGGACACATACACCCATTGTTATTATGGCAGTAAGTCGAGTCGACAGAGGTCCAGTTGGTCGACTAGTCGATTAGTCATAGACTAGTCGACAAATATATTGCTGCCACCAAAAAGTTGTCAATTCTTATATATTGCTACCAACTAATATATTGCTACTGAACAAAGAAAATAAACAAAGGATGCATAGAATTTAATAAAGTGCAAGTTGCAAGATGGCACTGGAAAGACGGCGTTGTAGGTTCAGGGTTTGATCGAAGCTTGGGTTCGAAGTTTTTTCTGTTCGATAATCGATACTCGGTCTTTTTCAATTGGAAATTTTAAATTGACTTTCGATCGATTTGTTTTTTTGATTGATACTAGGTATCGATTCTTTTCTGTTGTTTTTTATTATTCGATACAGGTATCGGTAACTTTCATTTTTTTTCCTGTTTGATGTATCGATAACTGCAAGGGGTTCGGATTTTTTTCTTTTCTAAAATGGGCCAATACCAAACCAGTCGACACTAATAACAACCATGTCGACTCAACTAGTCGATTAGTCGACTAATTTCTACCCAGGCACCCGAAATTCATACAAAAAAGCAAGTTGAGACTTCATGTCGATGGTTTGATCTCGATTAATCGACTACTAGCTGACTAGTCGAGCGCCGTGATAACAGTGCATACACCTAATCCAACACAAATATATAAATAACCCTAAAATTTATTTTCCAATCCCCCACAGTTTTTGTGCACCCTAGATTAACAACACAAATTTAGGTTTCTAACATGGATGAAAAGAAATTTTCCAGTATCAATCACAAAATCATGAAGGCTTTTGAATTTTTTTTTTTCCTTTAAAAAATATTCTCAATATTCTTTTGAGATGAGTGGGGAAGGGGAGAGGGTGTCACCGGTTGATTGATTCATGATCAGTTTATGTTTTTAATGTTTACTTGCTTTCTTCAATCTATATTTGATTTTTGATTTTGATTTTTCTTTTTCTAAACCTGGCAAAAACCGGGTTCTGAACTTGACTCCATTTGAAACCAAACCTAGATGGCCGTAATCATGGGGATCCGACCGGAACCTCAAACCTTGGTTATGAGAGCTCACATTTGATGGTTTAATTATATGTTTCTCTTGTTACACTTGCACTTGCTACAGCATGTAACCGTTTTTTCTCTAGTTACATAACTTAAAAAGGCTAAAAGGTGTTGCAAAATAAGATGCTTCATGGATTATTTAGAATACACGAGAATGGATGCAACAAAGCATTAGTTCAAACACTCATTTCAGAAATAAGAGAAACAAGTTTACTAGCTTCAACTTTTTTTAAAATATGAAGCCTGTAACGTGCAGCCAATTGCTGAAATAAAACGAAGAGATTTTAAATCATGGCCTCCATAAGACATGAGTCCAGGTTATCATATATTTATATATTTCCTAAAAGCTAATGCATACAGCAAGAAAAATGCCCGCTGTAGGGTGAAATCCTGACCTCCATTGACACATCTTTGAAGACCTGCCACCTTGACACGACTTCACTTTCGATAAAGTTAATTTAGAATTGCTTATAATTACATGCAAATAGTTTATGATATTATTTCTAATTGGTGCACTGTCCTCTGAGTTGGCCTTGTGTGCTATTTTCACTCTTACAATAATCTTCATCGACTCACAATAACACACCTTAAGTGATCATTTACCAATCACTATGTCTTATCTTCATTGACTCACAATAGCACATTCTAATGGCCATTTATGTAAGAAGGTAATCAATTATTTCTATAATGTTACAATAGCTTTGACAGATGAAGATTCATGCTTGAAAAAGGACTTAAATTTAGAAAAATAAAAGTTATTAGGTTGCTGCATAATAGAAAATTGCAGAAGAAATGATTAAAGAGGTCAAAAATTAGAGCAAAGATCACCCTTTGAGTGGACCACTATACAAACATCATGTAAGATGCTAGTGTAAAAACAGAAAAGTAAAATAACATAGAAAAATAATCTACAAAATGAGGCATTGATCACAAAAATTAGAGCAAAGATCATCCTTTGAGTGGACCACTATACAAACATCATGTAAGATGCTAGTGTAAAAACAGAAAAGTAAAATAACATAGAAAAATAATCTACAAAATGAGGCATTGATCATACTTTTGAGTTGACATGAAATTGATCTTCCATCTTCCAACTTTCCCAGATCCCTGTTGAGAAGGTGTTCGAGCTGGAGAATAGATAATAACCTGATAATGTTAAGAAGGATGGAAGTGTGGTTAGGAACGGGAAGATACTGATTTTAAACACATGTTAACGAAGTGCACCTTGAATAAAGATGAAGGTTAAAGGGAAATCAATTTCAAATAAGGGGCAATAATTTTGTATAAGGGGTAATCACACACACACACACACACTATATATATATATATATATATATATATATATATATATATATATATATATATAGGCGTGCGTTCAATGGCACCCCAAACAGTGCAGCACTCATAAATGCCCCCTGATTTCCACCACATATCTCGTTTCTCTCTCCCTTCACTCATTCTCTCACTTCCTACTCACTTATTCAAATATAAATGCTTGGTTTATATAGAGGGCAAATGGGGTGCTCACTATTTGGGGTGTCATTGAACCTGCCTCATATAGGTAGGTATATGTATGTGTGTGTGTATATATATACACATACCTATATGAGGCAGGTTCAATGGCACCCCAAATAGTGAGCACCTCTTTAGCCTACCACTTTTCCACCACGCATTTCCCACTAACTCCCCTTCTCTCTCCTTCCACTAACTCTCTCACTTCTCACTCACTTTTTTTAATATAAATGAGAGGTGGAAATCAGGGGGCTTTTGGGGTGCTCCATTTTTGGGGTGTCACGGAACGCTTGCCTATACATATATATACATACATACATATATATATATATATATGGGTTACATGGCATCTCTTTCGTGGTACCCTTTTTGCACCTTAATAATAACCCCTCGTTTATAATTAAGTTAGTGAGGGAAAGAGGGTAGGTGGAAGGAGAGTGAAATATAAATGTGTGGTGGAGATTAGAAGCTATAGGGGTGCTGCACTGTTTGAGGTGCTCTTGATCCAAGGGATTTCTACTCTCGTGTGTGTGTGTGTGTATATATATATATATACAAAGCAGCCGGAGAAATTTCTGCTCTCGTATTAATTCTAGGGATTTCCTTCACTCTCACTATTCTCTTCGGTCGGATATTCTATTTCCAAATAGCTACGGTTTATCATTATTAACATTATTATTATTATTATTACTACTACTACTAATACTACTACTACTATTATTATTATTATTACAACGTTCTACTAATTCAATCCATAGTCATTTACATTTAAATATTAACATCGAATAATTTCCAATCTTTATACAAAATTTTCTACGTTTTCTCATATTAATTTACATTCAAATTCATATATTATTTAAATTAACTAAGTGATCAAAATTTTAAAATATATCCAGTTAACTTATATATGTATATATATATATATGGGGTCCATTAAGTCCTAAAAATGACAATTCAATATATTTTATACCACAAATTATTTTCATTTAAATTCATATAACCTGGAATTTCCATAATTTTATACAAAGTAATCTTTGATTCTCTTACATTATTCTATATTCAAGTTTACGTATTTTATTTCTTTCGAGATTTTGTAGTTATTACAAAGAAAAATATACTTAAATTTTCTTTTTATATTAGTATTTTATTAGAAACAAACATATGCACACTTTTCTTTTCAACATAGGCATATTATAACGAAAAATATACTTTTCTTTTGTTAAACTGGTACTCATGTGGGCTCTTTATCATTAACTTTTTAGACATTAAAATTAATCATAAGTGATGAATCTGTATTGCAATTTCAAAAATAAGTATTATTTTCAATTAATATGTTTTTATGGAAATGTTAAATATAAGATAAATATATGTATATATATTTGTAATTTGCGTTACTTAATGCAAAAAAGTACAAAATGTTGATTAAAATTATTTATCTCTAATATTTTATTGCCATTTTGAGGCAGTGTTGATTGTTGTTTGAATTTTTTAAAATGTAAATTAATATTACCGAGGTATGAAATAATGTTTTAAGAGTTAGGTTACTGCTTTACAATTGAAATAACAATACAATTTGTTCCCTTTTTTTTCATAATGCTCCTTTTAGTCACCAAATAAATATTTTGTTTAACGCTTTGATAATATCCATTCTTGTTACGGCACTCGACTAGTCGCGACTAGTTAGTGACTAGTCAATTAGTCGACATTGGAGTATGGACTGGAAGAGTCGACTTGCCATTAGTCGAGCTCAAACCCTAAATCACGAAGTCGACCTGTTAATTGCAATTCTGGAGTCGAAGCTGAAATCACGAAGTCGAGGCTCTAAATCACGAAGCAACAATGATTCTGGAGTCCGATTGGTTAATTGCAATCATGTTTATCCATATTCGTGTGTTAAATGACTGCAATTATGTATTAATATATACGCATTTATTTATTTATTTATTGACTAGTCTACGACTAGTTGGACCTCTGTCGACTCGACTCGACTTGTCCTCGTAATAACCTTGATAATATCATGTACTTAGTTTTTATGTTGATATTAACTGCAAGAGATTTAAATGCAAAAAAACATATTGATTCATCACACATTCAGTTTTAGATATTTCTTATTCTCTCGAGTGATATTTGAAATTCATTATACGTATCATTATATCTTTTAAACAAATGCACTAAAAGCTAAATGTTAAAACTCAAAATCTATGTGCATAAATATTTCTATCCATTGAAATTTACAAAAGCAGTAATTTTTAAATTAATTAAGAATGCTAACTTTTATTTATTTTTCTAACAAATATTAAAAGCTAAACAATAATGAATCAATCTCTAACTCGTTATTATCTACAAAAATAATAGTTTAGTTTTTTTTTATGCAAATATAAAAATATATAAATCACATAATAAAAATTACATACTTAGAAAATAATAAGTTCAATGCTTAACAAATTCACCTTATATTGCATAATAAATTTATTTCTCTAAAATATTTATAAAAATATTTTTTCTAAAACATACAGGGCGCAATGGACGAGTTACACAACAATAATTTTGGATAAGGGAAATTATTGAACAAAAGGTACAAAAAGAGAGAGAAAGTAAACATTATATTATCTCTTGCTAAAACTATGAAATAACATTTTATCCTTTTTTTTTTTTTTTTTGAGTTTCGAAGTTTCAAAGAGCTATAAATAGGTTAATAAGAGAACTTAAATTCATATTTAAATTTCAACAGACTTGACTGATTTAACAAGAAATTTAAGCAAAACTATGGGTTTTTTTTTTTTCTTTTTAGAATGTAAGCCAAAGTTTTCAAAATGAGAACCGAGTCCTAGATCTTAAATTTTAAATCGAAACAAATTTAAATTGTAAACCATTGATCCAAGAATATGTACCTTAAAGTTTACAGCCGCTTTGAAATTGATTTTGATGTTTGAACTTCTATATCCAAGCCTAAAACTTAATTTCTCTCTACTTCCAAATTTATTTTGTTTGGAAATAATTAAAAATTGTAGCTTAAAACAAGTATATTGAATATATATTAGTTTGGACTAAATGACTTTCCTAAATTGTGGCATTAGCTGGGTTTGAATCATAGAGAATATAAATCGAAATCGCAAAGATAAAGATTCGATATAAAACAGAATTTAAATCATAGGATTCTAGACAACTTCTTAGAGTCTAATGATTCCCAAGTTCTACACTTTTGAATGTGTAATTTAGAGTAAAAATAAAATCACCCTGCAAAATGTACTTTATTTTAATGCTTTAAACATATAAAAAATTAGGGAATGACTATTTGGATACAAAATTAGACACAAATGAAGAGACACGTAATCATGACCATTAGATTATTTTGTCTTTATGTGGAGATGTGCACTTCATGGGATGATCCAATAATGCAGATTTATTGTGTCACCAATTGTGTCAAAAGTTTGTGTCTAAATAGACTTCCAAAGAATTATTAATTCTCAACTTTAACTGAACATTCAAAAATCAAATAACTGTTATAAAATCAAACTTCTTTTAGAAAATTAAAACATCAAAGAAGAAAAATTAAAATTTTATAAAATTTTACTTCTTTAAAAAATATTTAAAATTTTGACCATTAAATATCTACTTCTTAGAAACATTAATGCGGTATTATGGAATTTTGACAAATCAAATGTATAAGATATTACACCTTGAGAATTTTGAAAAAATGAGCAATTTCTATTCCATTTTTCCTACATATAGTACGTAGAGAGAAACTAACGAATATTTTGATCAAAATATAACATAAAAGCATATTCAAGCTTAAAATATTTTATTTATCCGTAACATTTAATCTTCTACCCTTATCCACACATTCCCTATATCCAATTTGATTTTTTTGTCCTGGATCAATCACCCATGAAAAAGGCACAAATTAACTCATGGTATTAATAACGATATTATATAAATGGTTTTAGGTGGTGAACGATAAGTGAATGTAAATAGACAAAAATTTGTCTTATTCACTATCCTACAACATAAAACTAAGAATTCACAGTATTATCATCTTCAAAATTCAATTTTGGATTGATATTGCATCTTCAAAATATTCTCCAAAATTCAAAAATTAGTTTGGGAAAGTATTTGGATGACATTGCATCTTCAAAAGATCAAACGCAACAGCAGAGATAACATACAAATTCATTTGCAAAGAATTAGCTGCGGTATTTTGGTTCATAGACTCTAGATACAGTCTGGTATTGCTTATGAAATTAGCACAAGTACGATACAATGAGGTGCGTTCACATTATATACACCTGAGCCATCGAAAAATAGTAACCAAGGATTAAAAAAAATTCAAATGAGTTTATCCTTATAAAGTATGTGTAACGCATATGATCAAACTCCTAATACAATCTGCAGTTAAGAAATTTCAATCGGCTGGTTACAAACTGTAAGGGAAAGAAAATTCAACAATTGTTAATTTTGGTTGATTCATTGATTGCCAAATTCAGATAAAAGAGAAGATTGTTGTAAATCAAAAAGCAAAGCCAGCGTTCTCATAATAAGCACATAAAATTGGATTTCTAAGTCTAAAGACAAGGATTCTTCAATGCAATGCTAACCAATTTGAAAAAACCTTTGGCTTTTCCCATAATTATATGTAGCTAAAGCTTAAATAATTTTGGGACGTTATATTCGTCCTTGTGAAGGCCTTCAAACCCCTATGATTCCAATTCAAACCATGGTACCCCAACTTTTGCCTTTAACACGCCAAATTGATCCTTTTTTACCATTCTACCCTTCTTTAATTTCTTCCTACATTATACCTTCTTCATTAAAATTTTCTGCAGGCCTTCAAAATTCATTTTGAAATTGAAAAAATCAGATTAACAAAGTGAAAAAAAATTATCAGGATAAAAATTGCACAAAGAAAGCTCGGCTTCTGTTCAGTTCGCTCTCCAAATTGAAATAAAATGGTAAGCGGTTTAAATTTGTAGAATTATTTAAACTGGATGATAATTAACTGAATTTTGCTAACCAGTCTGCAATATTCTTTAATTTTGATTCTACTTAATTAATTTATTTTGAATTTTGTAACAGATAATCAGATTAGAAAAGGAACTCCTAGAAGCAAAAACGACTGACCAAATAGGTTCTTACAAGAAAGAACAATACTTATGGCTCATAGAATTCTCCAAAAACCTTGCTCAAAACTGCTATGGATTTTGGCTACAAACAGTCAACAGCAAGTCATATTTAGATTTCTTGGGTGCAGACAAAAAGGGTTGTTTTGTGACAATCAAAAAAGGTAAGTTAGCTATCATTTTTGTCGATTTCCAGCCAAGACTGTAAAGAAAATTGTGGGTTGTTAATATAATTTGCCAAGGATTGCTCTTCAATCAAATAAAACTCAATGAAACTTGCGGACATTACAAGTATTTTAGACAAACACGTATTCAGTTAAGCTCTACGATCTACTATTCGATTTACAACCAAACTACACACATGGGATTAAAGCACAGCTTTACACTACAACAGTTGAATCCAGGTCGAAACAAATTTCAGAAGGGACCCATTTCAAAATGATTATGATTCGGTTGTTTGAAAGAAGCTTACTAATAAAAATGTAAAGAAGACACAATTCCAAATCGATACAATCAATCCTAAAGGTGCAATAGCACAAACAGCATCAAATACTGAATAATTTAGATTATCCTGGAGAGCACTAAAGAAGAAGAAGAAAAGAGGGCAAATGAAATTACTCTTCTTTTGAGGTGCTCGTCAGGGATTCCGGAAACGATCCCGATTTCGCCAGGTTTGATTTCGACGAGGCTGGAAGACTGAGAAGAGAAAGATCTCGTTAGATGCGACGGTGCAAGAAGTTGGCGATAGATTGAGAGGCTTTCTTTTCTGAAACAAAAAGCGGCCATTGGAATAGGAGAAGATCCGGACGATCTAATTGCTTTCAGGGAAGGATGTTTGCGTATTTTGTTAGATTGACGGCTGAACGTTGCTAGCGTGTGGTGCCTTTGAGCTATTGTCGCCGGACCATTTTTACAGTGGCCGGTGGTTATCATTTTACAAGCCTAAATGGATTTTACATAATCTTACAATACACTGAAACAAGACCAACTTTCCCTTCAAAACTGACCATTTTCCCTCCACAAAACCACTTAAAAAAAAAATTCCTTCAATTCCCTCCTCAAAGACACACGCGCCCCAAAATTCCCTCCACAATGCTGAATCCACTCTTTCCAACAATTAAAAAAAATGCTGGGTTCATTTTCCAAGGCGCACACCCTTTTTTATTAATATAAAAATAAAAAATACCTATAATTATTATTAGGCTTAGTTTCCAAGGCATAGAACCATTTTTTAATTAATACTAATAAAACACATATAAACATCTACGTTTTGGAAATCTAACTAATAATCAAAAGCTGTTTCAGACATTAAAAAAAGAAAATTTTGATTTCTGAGACACGGTTTTTAATTTCCAACACAACAAGGTTTTCCGTTGTCCTACGGTATAATTATTACGGTTTACTACTTTCCACAAGGCTCACAAGCCTCTAGAGTTTTCTCCAAAAATGAGGGCCCTCTTTTTATTGATGTCGAACCCACTTCTATCATCTCGCTTCCTCAAAATTTTCCCATCCAGATCTTCATTTTCTTCACGTCCTCCTTTCTCATTCGTTGTTCCAAATAATTTTGTATCCATTCTTATTCCCCATTCTCTTCAATTTCCAATCTTGCATTTAGGGTTCCGGTGAACTGGCGAAGCTGGAGTCTAAGATGCAGCTTCAGATCTGTTGGATGGTCGCATCTTACTGATCGAGTATGCTGCCAAAGCTGTTGACAACAGCAGTAAGTTCTTTATCCTTGAATTTTTAGTTCATCCTAGAATTCTGGTTAGGCGTTTTGTGGGTTTTTTAGGGTTCGTTGGTTTAAAAGGAGTGGGGAAGATAAGAGCTGCCTACTTCGAAGATGATGTTGCCTAGACCTACCTGAAGAATTCATTCAGTTCACCGTCAAGGGCCTACTCAAAGAATTTATTCAAGTAAGTGAACGTGGTATATTTATTTGTTTTCCTAGCAAGATTAAACCTCACTATTTTTTTATTGGCATTTAAGAATCTTTTTCATGTAAAGAATGTGAAAAATAACATACTGAGTTATTTCACATATATTTTATAATTCAGTTCATTTAAACGATTTTGTAGTTCATCCGATTTATGCATTGAAATTTATTTAATCCTATATAATTTTTACAGGAAATTCGAGTTTGTTGATTCAGATATATTGTTTTATGAGGAGAAACGAAACTTAAACTAGGTATCTGAGAGGTAACATTCCTTAAATAACATTCGAGTTTGTTGATTCAGATATAATTATATTTTTAAATTAGTTTCACATTTTTACTACTGACAGAAATAGGTTTGCTTTTAAGATGAAGGTACCATTGGAGTTTCTTAATACTATCTAAAAGTGTAGATGATCTGGCTATACAGCTACATTCATTTGAAGGGATGATGCATGTTTCAATATCTTATATCAGGTATTGTTTTATTTTTTCCTTAGTCACTCTAATCTTGATGAATAAGATTAGATATGGAGAATTGCTATTATGACTTTCATTTTAGATTAAATTATGGTTCAGTTTTGTTGTTTCATTGCACACTGGAAAATTATACATGTTTCAAAGTTCAGCTACAAAAGAATATTAATTTATCTTCTGAATTTGAAACTTATAAGGAGATAGTTGGTTTGAACTGATTTATGGATGTTCTTTTGTTCAAGGTTTGACATAGTTTAATGATATTTCAACAGTTTTGTACCATCCACTTTGAATGATAAAAAAATGTGGAGGTAAATATATGCAAGCAAAATGTTAATGGCTCAACAATTTGGACATAAGATTTAATGAGAACTGATTTTTATGTTAGTTAAGTCACTTTGTGTTCAGATTTCAAAAATAAAGATTAATGAACCATTTTTTTAGTTAAACAGGTTTATGAATGCAAATCTTTTGCAAACATAAAGTCAATAAATGATACATAAAGAACGAAAAGCTATAAAGCTAACCTAAAGGAAAATATGCACAGAATACAAAATGGTAGCTTTTGTGTATAAGAGACCAAGACAGTTTATAAGAATTAGCTAAATAGTTTTGTGTGGTTTCATATATAACTTTTTAGGCTTTAAGTCGCAGAATCAGTGCTTAATGAATTTGGAACTATGAGGGCATAGTATTAATTATATTTTTATTGTTGTTAAACCTAAAATATATATAAATCCATTTATATAAAGTTCAACCGTTTTCCCAAAAATTAAAAAGTTGGATCATTTAGTTAAAATCCTTTGTGTTGTTCCCTTTTTTCCTTTATATTATCAAATATACACATATTTGATTTTAATATAAACTCAATTTTAATATAAACTCAATTTTAATATAAACTACATCTGCAATTTGTCGGTGAGCTTATTCTAATTAATTTATTTAACAAAAACCATATATGTATACATTATTGAAACTGATTCTCTCCTTCTTTGCTTTCCTTTCACTTGAATTCTTATCTTCTACAAGTAACTTATTTTTATTGGTTTCCACCGATTTTATTTTGACACAAAAGTGGGTCTTTTTTTAAAGGTTTGCTTCTCCATAGTAGGTTTCCTCTCATTTTTCATATCAGCTAGCACCATTTTTTTCATTTTATCTTTCTAACCATTTCTTCCTTGCAAATTACAAAGAATGCCACAATCATTAAAAGTTCCTCAGGTTTAAATTACAATCAGTCCATCACACAACTACTAATACATTCATGTTGGACATTCAAAAATAAAACCACTAAAATTAAAGTTTGACATAAGTTGAATTGTGGGATTTTGGACGGAAAAACTTGAAGACATAACATATGCTAATCTTATTGATTGCAGCAAACGGAGCCTTCTTCGTCTTTGGGTTTGTAATGTCTTTAAAAGGTTAAATATTGGCTGGTTTGTGTGAATAAAGTTTAAATCTTAATTTGGATTATTTTTTTGTTTTGTTTTTGTAAACAAAAAAGGAAATTCGGTACATATGCTAAAATTTCAATCGCACCATTCCTTGAATAGAAATATTTTTACACCTTGCTTCTGTGTTTTAGTTCAGTAAAATACTTAGATATTTTATTTTTTCATTCAATATTAGCATTTCATATCTTCTCGGAGTTCAGACGTTATAAATAAATTTCGAAAAGAGTAAACTTAAGGTTAAATTTATATCAAAAGGTAATAGTTGAACTGCAGCCGTTAGAATAAAATTTTCAACCATATTTTGTACATCTTCGTTTTCTCTCTTCCTGCAATCAGTTTTATATACAACGAATTTCCATTGATTTATTTGTTTTGCGCATTTTTTATTTTTTGTGGCTTTTTGATGGAAATCTTTAAAACGGTTTTAGCTAAACCATAATCCAAATTTGTTGTTCTTTCATGCCTTTCTAAACGCAGAACAGTTTAGTTGCATAGGATTGTTTGAAAAAAAAATCGAATGCTTTGACTTTATTTCAGAATTATGTAATTCCTTTATTTTTCTTGGTAATATCTTTTTTCTTTTTTAGTTTTCCTGCAGATGCATGGCTCAAAATGGTGAAGTATTAAACATCAATGGGATTATGAATGATGCAAACATTGCAATGAGCAGAAAAACCATTATTCAGGGTTCGGGTTGATTCAAATCTCAAATATACATTAGGTAAAACAAATATTTTATTAGTGATATATTTTTTTCATGCGAAAAAGGATTCATATTTATACACATCAATACCGATACTTTTGCTGTCATAATTTGTAAATCAATAAAGAGTTTATACTATAATTAACATTAATTCAAATTTTCAGCAATATGTCCTATGAATTTATCATTTTGATTATAAAGTTATGTTCATCAACTGCTATTTTTACTGACTTTTTATTTCCTACCATTAGGGGTTATCTCAATGCTTACGAAAACTCTTATTCCAGGTAGGGAAACATGTGAAGTACATAATTCTAGGAGTGCCATGTTTGGTTTAAATTCCCTTTTTCGTTGTTTCATCAATTGACGCTATAAAGTCTATTGACACTATTTTTGATGCTAAGTGTTTGATCGGAAGAAGAATCTATAATGCCTCAGTGCATGCTAAGTGTTTAAAGAACTATAAATGTTCACTTATCCAACAGGAACATGTGGAGTTTGCTCTTTCAAAGCATTACCTTATATATAATCACATATAATGTCATAAATAGCAAGTTGAATTGCAGTGATATTGTGGTTGGTCCGAAATTATATTAGTATATATAATCACATATAATGTTTTCGTTATATTGTTTACCTGTAATTTCTTTAAATGCAGTATATTAAATGTGCATAGCTTTGTTCCAATTGATTAAAGAAGTTCTATTTGGAGAAGGTGGAGTTTCAATTGAGTTTTTTTGCCGAAGGATGAGATATGTCCGTTAGCTGCAGGTTTTTTTAAACCCATTTTTGCATGTTTTATCATGGCAAGGAGCTATTGTATATAAGTTGGTTTCTATGATATTGTCCAAATCTTGTTGTATCTTTTACTATAGTTATTCGTATCTTTGTTTCTATGTGCTTATCATTGGATGGACTTTTTTCTTTTAGGAATGTTTTGTAACATAACAATTGTGGCAAAAAGTTGAAGAATAAAGACCGCTTCGTAATTAATTGGGATCATCAACCAATATAATAGAAGAATGACCAGTTAAGCGAACATATTGGACTTAGAGTTGGGCTTCAAATTATGCTTTCTATTGAAGGAGTATTAGATTTGGGTTGGGATTATTTTATGATTTTGGATGCTGCTGGGCTAACGTTTTGCTACAATTGCTGTGGGGGACGTGTTGCTGTGGGGAACCAATATGAGCAGAAATTATCACATAATGCTGAGTGTATGTATTTTATATTCCACTTATCGTGTCCTTTTTACTGTTTTTTAATTTAAACTCCAGACATCGTCGCTCTCTTTGATGAAATCTAATTGTGTAGTGGCTGTATTTTCATGGATAATGCGGAATGTACTTAATTTTGTTCACACAGTATGTTAATAGGATCATGTGCAAAAGGGAACATTATGAGTGTATGTTTCATTTATTGACTGTAGTTTTATCGTCTTTGTTTTATTTATTGACTGTGTTTGTTTCATTCATTGGCTCTATTATTATTCACAAGCTTTTGTGTTAAGCTTTAAAAAGCCAAAAAGAAAAAAATGATTTATTTTAATGGATCCAAATGAATCTTTACCATAACGATGTACTTTGCTTGAACAGGAGAACATAAACAGAGGAGCAAAAATAATAAAATCACACTAAGAGGTCAAAGAATACACTCATTATTTGTTTCCTCAAATCATCCTCGGAAAGGGGAATTCAATATCAACAATCTTATTTTCCCCTTTATGCCAAGCAATGCCCTTCAAACTCTTTGGTAGACCAATACAGATAGCAAATTTATCTGCTATGGGATTAATTACATTAAATAAGTTGCATATATAACATTATAGTTTATGAAATAAACCACAAAAATAGGAGTTTTTCCAACAGAAGCATGAAAAAAAGAAGTTTGAATCAAATTCAAATAAACAAGAATATGCCCAAAATACTGTAGACAATGATCCATTCAGTGTCTTCAACTTATTTAGCAGGATCTAGATGGTAGCTTTAACTCTTAACTGATTTTCCTAATGTAAAAGTATAATGTAATTTATTATATTTCTAATGATTGAATGCGAAAATGGCTCATATCTTACTATAACAATGATATAATGATATGAACTGTTCAAAAGGAAAAAGTACTTAATAAATTTATAATATATAGCAAATAGTTATATGTCCAAAAAATTAAATATAAAATAGATTAATTTTTGTTTTACAAAACCCTAACTAAAAATATTGAACTCAACCTGAAGTGGCCATGATTCAAATATGACTCGAATATACGTGAATAATTTTTTTGCCATTAATTTAAATCATTATCGAAAATAATTATTGTAAAAATAATATATCATAACATCACAATAATAATTTTTAGTATTGATCTATTAGCATGTAATCATGCACCTACAATTATTTATATCTATATTATTAAAAACATCAACACAAAATTATATTTTTTATAACCATGCATCTGCACGAGTACAATTCATGTTGGCGACTGCGCAACTTAAAATCTTTTATGTTCTCAACTTAAAAACAATGTGCAATGTGCCAATTATTTGGCATGGTACTGCATGGATGTTCGATTGAAATGAGAATGTTTCCAATTGTCTTCAATTCTTCCAATTGTAATCAAAGCGAAGCAATGTTTGACATTCAATTTATTTGGTATAGTATTTGTTGGATGTTTCATTAAAGGCAAACGTGCAACAGCACGGGACTATACTTTAAGACTATACTAATATTAGAGCCATTCACTGCTTTATCCTTTGAAAATATTCACAAGTCAATTTTATTATATCTTAGCCTTTTTATTTTAATGTATTTAACACCAAGAATATCTATGTAATCTTCATGCATTCAAATAGTTATTATCGATTTATCTTTGAATTGTACGTGTAACCTAAATTAAATATAAAATAAATTAATTTAAATTATTATTGAAAATAATTATTTTAAAAATAATATATTATTTATATGTATATTTCTAAAGGTGTTAATCTAAAGTATATTTTTTTAGCCGCATATGTCACTTACTAGTTTTGTTTTATTTTCCCCTTCCTCTTGTAATTTTAAAACATTAATACTAACTCTCCTTCCTTAAGTGCAAGTTCGGTTAGCTGGGTTATCCCAGACGATTTAAATTTTCTGTGGCCCTTTATGCAAAATGTTTGAATCACATTAACGATTCTTATGTTTGTGTTACCACTTGTAGTCATATGCATGAAATATAAACATTTTAACTGTTAAATACAACTTATATTTATGATTGATTTTTCCTTTTTTTTACTATGTATTTTTGGAAGAAGAAAAAAGGCATTTTTTTATATTGAATTTTAGTTTTTGTCCAAGGAACAAAAGTTATTTATCTAACATGATATCTTTGTCAGGAATATGTTATCTAATGTTAAAAGAAAGAAAATAAAGAACTCAGATTAAGAAAAATATTAGATGTATGCATTCCTTCACAGTCATAATGTGAAGTATATTCAATTTTATTCAAAATTCTACTTGTAGTCTAGTATTGTTATTTATTCACAATTCGAAGTATGTACAACATTGTTCAATGTTATATTATTTCAATGTTATACCCTTGTGCTTTCCAAGACAATAGAACGTATGCGAGTACTAAGCGAGTACTAAGTACTCTAGTAATAGGAAAAATGCCTATATTTCATGGAGTTTGCCTTGTTCTGGGGGTTGCTCTAGGCATTTGGCTTGCTTATCTGCATCTTAAACCGAACCTGCATATGTGTTATCAAACTTTTTCACCAAGCAGGTTTTTTGTTAGAATTTGAATATCGAAATGAAGACGTGGTGATTCATGGACTTAGGAACATGCTTAGAAGAGCAATAGGAATACATTCAAGAAATTGTAAAGACATCGGAGTAAAGGAACAAATTCAGTATCGAGCACTATCAATCGATATTGAATATTCATGTGGACCTTCTAGAACTCTTACACATGGAGCACTAGTTTGCATGATTGTCGTGGATATCGTTTCTTAAGGGATAGAAAAACAACTTAAAGTATATGTTGAATAAAAGCATGTAAGGACAAGTGGTGTCAGAGCCTCTTAGAAACAACTTAATCTCAAAGGAAAAGTTTTCGGAACACAATGAATCAGAGATAAAAGACCAATGGGAAAAAGATGGGGAGGTTACCTCTTAGTAAAACCGGTTGGTACCAACCACTACTGCTTAAGCCTGAGCGGTTTTTATTGGTTAATGGATCTGGTTACACATTAATTAACACTTGGATCCAAAACTAGACTTGGTATATTGTGAGTATCTATTACTGCTAAGTGATTTCCCTCTAAAAAAACACTTATAGCTTTGGAAAAGCCTGTACTTTTGGCCTCTTGATTTTTTTAATCTTTGGTCTCCCTTTATAATAGTTACTAAGACATACATTATTGGCATTCTTTGAAAACATAATTATTGATTTAAAATGTATCTTGCTCATGAAAATTAGGCTTAAGAACTTGTCATTCCCATCTACAAATGACTTTAAATCCCTTTGTTAACCAAACAACCAATGAAAACTGTAATGGACGTAGGCCAGAGATTGCTAAACTACTATAAAAAAAAATCTTTGTGCACTCTTTATTTTATGTTTATACTTTGCTAGATTTCCACATCTCAACAAGATCTTGGGTGTTATGCCTTTTTTAGAGTCAAGGTTTGGACGCTTTCAATGAGAGATGAGATCCTCCAATTTAGATCTTCATTCTGTTTTTGATTGAGAAGAAATAAAGGTAAGATTTGGTAGATTGTCATTTGGGAGTTTGGAAGGATTTATAAATAAAAAGTAATGTCACCTAGGAGATCTGGAATGTCATCAGAAGTTGTTGTTGGAGTCGACGAAAGATGTTCCCAATAGATGTTAGTTCGGTTTTTACCTAAATTAAAGTTTGAAGGGGTTGAAACATCTATAAAAAGTCAGAATGACTTAAAACTTGATTAAACCACTCAAAAGAAGACAAGAAGAGACATCAAATAAAACAAGCCAAAAATACTCTTAAGTATTTGGATCGGCATTGATGCATACCATATGAATCAGTACCGAACCAAATATATATGGCGTGAACCATAGAGACCACATCCACAATACTCCATTTCGTCCCAGACTCCCAATAGTCGACCGTTTAACTTGGGTAGTGATCTGATGTGTGTCTAATTCAAGTTATTGATGACTCATCCAATATAGACTGTAATTTAAATCAACGCAAGTATGAAGCATTAACAAGCGAAGTCTAAAAACAATGTAAGTTTACATAAAGCATAACAAGGAAATAAGAAGACCAACATAAAAGCCAACATCACCTAACAACTTATGCATTTGGTACGGTATCGATCCATACCCTATGGGTCGACATTGACTTGAATCTATGGTTGTAATTGGTTCCACATCTCCAGCACGCCTTCATACTTCCACTAAGAGCATTTTAGCATGGTTGCTTGACCCATTTCATCTTTGAACCTCTATAAATATCAGTCTACCTGCAACATAAAGAGGATCTGAATATTGTCAGCTTGCATGCTGATTGAATCATTCTTTAAACTTCTCCTTCCTTAAATCAGCCACTATAAGAGATACCGTGGCTCTACAATCAATCATTGTACTTATGGTTTCTTCTAGTTCAATCAATTGTGTTTTAGACTACTTGTAATAGTTAGTGCTAAACAAAGAATTTTCATAGTATACGTAGGCTTCAATAAAAGACGAACCACATTAAAATCATATCTTCCCTTCTTTACTTTTTTCTTTTACTTTTAAGTTATTTTTACTATTTACTTCCCATTTGTATTAGATCTACAACAAATTCAACTCAATTGTCTAATAGTGCAAAACAAGTTTATCCATTCAATCGGTTTCACACGCGTCTTTCATTTCAGGCATCTTTCTACTAGCCGTTACATTCATGCATCTTTCATTTCATGTATCTTTCTACTAGCCGTTACATTCATGCAACTAGCCGTTACATTCATGCATCTTTCATTTTAGGCATCTTTCTACTAGTCTTACATTTATTAGCTATAAATTTGCATACTATTGTATCCAATCTAGTAATCTGTATCATTACATCTTCATGAATAATAAAATCTTCTCAGCTATTCTTCTATATGGTATCAGAGCCTAATTGCCGAAAGGCTTAATCATCAAGCAGAAAGTTGATTTTGTTTTATTCTCTCCTCAGATTGGATCCTCATCACTAGAGCTCAAACCATCTTCGCCAAGCATTAACTAACTGCTGATTTGAGATCTTACCGAGCTCAACTGCAAAATTTTCAGTCTACCTCGCACGATCTCTGATCTTTTATGGCCAACAACAATGAAGCAACCTCCGTTGTTTCAGGAAGTATGGGGTACAGCTCTTCACCAAACCACCATGACCTGATTAAACCAAAAAGACAAATTATCACCACATCTCTAGACGAAGACAATTATATTCTATGGAAATATCAAGTAGAGATCGCTTTAAGAGGGTATGAATTACTGCAGTACATTAATAGGACAATAGCAGTCCCACTAATGATGATAACCAATCCAGAAGGAGAAACTGTGCCTAACCCAGACTACACAAAGTTTCAAAAACAAGACATCCTCCTCTCCTCATGGCTCATATCGTCAATAAGTTCGAATTTATTATCACAAATAGTTGGATGTAGCACGTCTTATGAAATATGGAAAACAGTTGAATAAATTTTTAGTTCTCAATCCGCAGCTAGAGTTATGAAGTATAGGAGGGAATTACAAAACATTAGAAAAGAAGGCCCAAGTATGAAAGAGTACTTAGGTAAAATAAAAAAACATATGCGACAAACTGAATGTTGTAGGTCATAAAATCAATGATAATGAGCAAATCCTATTTATTACGCGAGGATTGGACGATGAATACGAGTCTCTAATAACTGTTATAGCAACACAACAAAATTTACCAGACTTTGTTCGATCTGCACTCCTCACCCATGAAGGCAGGATTGAACAAAGGAAAATAACACAGGGAGAGTTTTCAGCTAATTACGCCACTGCTAAAGCAAAATAGACACAAAGCAACAACTATTGTAACACCCCACGTCCATTAATGTCACTCGCAAAGGGAATGCATTAACTTCCATGGAGCATTTTAAGTGAATATAGAATAGAAAATCACAACATGACAGATATAAAGCAATATTTGAAAATTTAAAACTTTATTTATTGCAGCAGAAGGTAAATATGTTTGGTTACATCATCAAAAACCATAAACCAATGTCAAGTACATAATATCCATCTTGATAAAACAAAGTACATAATCCCACTACTACAAATAGCCATAAAGAAAATGATAGGCTGAACTTTACTTCAGCAATCCAAATCCAAGTGCTCCCAAAGAGATCCCAATCAAGCTCCACTAGTACTAGTCCCACCCTTAGAACCTTGGGGGGGAAGGAAGAAAAGAGGTGGAAACAAAGGGGGTCAGACATAAAGTCCGGCGAGTCCGATAACTCTAACAACATAATTATTAAAGCAATATGATGAGATATAAGCTGGAGAATAAGGTAATGACTGTGTGAACCACATGGGTATGGCAAGGCAATCAAGAGAAACAGAGATAACGTTAATGGCACTTCCTAATCAATATAGGATAATTACTATACTCTACCGTACTCTACCGTACTATACTGTACTAACACTAACTGCACCCCTACTAGTCACTCTAGAAATTTGATCCCTCTTGGCTAAATAGAACGATGATAGCTTCGTGTATTACTAGATGTACCCACTATCCTCCATGTTTGACTATATATCTCTAGTTGCTATCATAGGTACCCAGCGTTACCTATCCCCACTAGATGTACCCCTTCAATAAGTAATAATGGTAATTTCATGTACTCCTAGCTGACGTCATAGGTGCCGCCTGCTCCTATCTCCACTAGGTGTACCCCCTTAATAATTATTAATAATAGTGGTAGCTTCGTGTACCCCTAGCTGACTACATAGGTGCCATCTGCTCCTATCTCCAGTAAGTGTACCCACTACCCTGCCCCATTCGATCGGCTCCCTAACTCGTAGATACCTATGCAGGTCCCACAGTGGGGTGTATCACTCCCCAATATGGCAACCTTATACCACGCAAGGAATGCACAGCTTATAACTACATGATGCAACAACGCCTTACCTACCAACCCGGACCCACGCACGCACGTGACCTCGTTGGACTTGCGTTGCCACCGCTAACCCATTTTGGCCTCTAACAATCAGACCCAGTAGGCGTGTCCCGTCCTCGACTTGGGTCGAGCTCACAAAGATACTTAATGGGCTATTGGAATGAAAAGGGCCCCCCATGCTTGACACAAGCTTTCCACCTAGGTTTGGTCCCGTCTAGTACATCCCACCTAACCCCCTTCATGTCCACTTACATGTTTTAAATTTGGTTAAGGGTTTCTATTAGTAATTCCACATGTCACCCAAGGCACCCACTTAACCCCTATGCCCCCACTTACATGTTTTACCTTGGTTAAGTGTTACTAATCGTATTTCCTTATGCCACCCAATGCACCCACTTAACCCCCATTTCCCACCACATGTTTTACTTTGGTTAAGTGTTTCTTAATTTATTACAACTGTAACCCCTGTAGGACCTCTCACATTAGACTGGCATTTGTGGCTGCTGGATTTGTCGGGCGGGTCCGGGCAGTCTTACACCACAAACGAGCCTAATCTCGTGTCCATACAATTGTTACGCATTTAGTTTGGGCCTTTGACCTCTCACATTGTGCTACCATTTGCGGCTGCTGGATTTGTCGGGCGGGTCCGGGCAGTCTTACACCACAAATGAGTCCAACCTCGTGTCTTAGGAAATCAATTATACATAATTAATTTTGCCCAAATTTTAATTACTTTCCCTATTCAAATTTCCATATTTATTTATGTCCATAATTTATCACCTAAATTATGCTCATCTATTTATGATATATAAATTATACCAATTTCATCACCAATTAATTTTATTCCTTAAAATTAATTACATGCCTTTTTTAGGCCATTACATGCCAAATTCACAATATGTGTGTATCTACTATTATCCCCATCGTACCCCCGTCGTTCGTTCGCTTAACATGACATATACATATTAGACTAGAAAATAGTCTAATACTTAAAAAAAGGGAATAAACGTCACAAAGTCACATACACACAATAATAGATCTAATTTGCATCTAACTTGCAATTAAAAATTACAACATACTTGCATAGTCTTTGTATTATCAAGGATCCAAAAATCATAGATCTAAAAGGTGTGAACTTGCATGTATGAACGTAGTTTTACACTCAGCTAGCCTAGTAATTAGCACAAACTTACATAAACTATGGATGTCGTCAACCTAAACATAAAGGTGTCATCTTGCATAACTATGGATCCAATAAAAGGTGTTAACCTGAGTAAACTATGGATCCACATAAAGGTGTAAACTTGCATAACTATGTATGTCATAGTTTCAACATAAAAATGACAACTTGAATATGGATCTAAACTTTAAAGGTGTGAACTTATATATATGTGAATCCAATTATCACTTAAACTTGCATATGAACATAATACTTATACAAACTAGCATATGTTCCACATCCATATTCACATAAAAACTGATGTTATAAACCTAGGTGATTGGATTATAAAAAGGGATTCATTGACACAAGCTAACATCATGAACTACTAGCATATATTTTAGATCCAAACTTACATAACATCATATAACTCGCATACAACTTGCTTGATCCTATTAACTTGCATAACATCATATGTACAACTTGAATAATCATATTAACTTGCATAACATCATATATGAAACTTGCATAATCATATTAACTTGCATAACATCATATATGAAACTTGCATAATCTTATTAACTTGCATAATCATACTAATCTTGCATAACATCATACATGAAACTTGCATAACATCATATATAAAACTTGCATAATATCATATAATATGAATCAAGTTAACATACATGATTAAACATATGAATTAGATTCACAACCACAACTTATAATCCAACGTATATCACATCATAACTAATTTAGCAATTATTTTGTTAAAGTGATCGAATTCACAACTCAAAAGCGGTCTTGAGTTCTGAATTCTGATTTCTGAAGTTGTATTAGCTCTCCTTTAAAGAAGATTCGTTGTTAGGGTTGAATAGAACTGATTTGATTTGCTTTTCTTCCTCTCTAATTGGTGGCGGTTGCTCTAGGGTTCAAGATGACAGCATGACGGCCATAGTTTTAGTTTTAGTTTTGATTTAGGGTTTGAGTCTATGGGTCTTTTTATAGAGTTTTGAATTTATTTACAGCCGTCATATCACTCTAGAATCCATCTAGGCCTTAGAAACCAAGTAATGATGTCAACAGACCAATCAGAAATCGCCACCAAAGCCCTAAAACATAAAATTTCGTCATAGACCATTTAGGGCTTACGGGACCAATTCCAAACCTCCTGAGTCGACCTTGGGGTCGACCCAGCGAATCTCGGGTCGACCCATAAAATAGGTCGGTTTGGTGTTTTGCCTTCCCGCTTCCGCTGTTTTGAATTTTTTTTCTTAAATTTTAGGTTGAATTTTATTTTATTTTTATAAATATATCTATATATATTTCTGTCTTCCTAATTAACCATTTTCACACTAAACTACTTTTTGAACTGCGTTCACACTAAGACGCTTTTTAGCCATTCCCCTAAAACAAAAATATGGCGTTGGCGGGGATCGAACTCTGTACCTCTTGTATGCAAGTCACATGTTCCAACCAAATGAGCTACTTAATCTTTTGCTTACAAACCTTAGAACAATGCTAAACATTTATTCTTTAATTTAGTTAATTCGATTATTCAAAAATCCGGGGTGTTACATTCTCCCCTCCTTAAAGGATTTCGCCCCCGAAATCTCCAAGTTAAGGAGAATGCATATCCTAACATCCAAACAACCATCTACTCAACCATCAAACATAGGCATTCATTGTCCTTATAAAATTTATAATGCTGTATGAACATATGCAAAAAGTGCGGGTATATGTTCCTTATCTAATGCAAAATCAGGCGGTCTACTGATTCAGTTGACCTTCTTAATGCAAATCATGATAGTGCCATGCATCCATTATGTATGCGAAAGAACCCTATCGATACATATTATTTCTACATGTGTGCACAACCATTCACCAAAATGCAACATCCATATGATAGCACAACCATTATACATCCATTAGCTTAAATATGCACACACATTTATATGCAATATGAAGTGACTGAGCCGATCTAGTGCCTAAATTATGTGTATATGCATCCACGAGCAACCACTAGCAGACACTTGCATCCACATGCATCCATCATACATAACATGTCTCAAACACATGTTTCAATCATAGGACTACCCTATCTAAAGGTCAAAGGTACTAACGAGAGGACATACTAAAGATAAGATAAGTATAAGGTAAGCGATAAAGGAGAAACTAAAAGACATACCCTCAAAAAGAAAAGGGTATAATGAACGCATCTTCTCTTCCTCTCCCAAGTAGCATTGCTTTCATCATCTCCCCATTGCACTTTGACTAGCTTGACCTCTCGATTCCTCAACTTCTTAACCTCCGACCTAAGAATGCACGTAGGAGCTCGCCGAATCATCGCATCACGCTCTATCTCCACCTCTCTAAGAAAGCTCGGCTCTACCACTTCCACGGTCTCGTGCAAGCACTTCCTCAAGTGTGACACATGGAATACATCGTGTACGCCATTTTGTCTCTCGGGCAACTCCACTCTATACGCCATCTGCCCAATCCTCTCCTTAATAGGAAACGGCCCTACGAACCTTGGTGCTAACTTCCCAACGGACCCAAAGTGAACGACGTTCCGTAATGGAGACACCTTGACAAAGGCCATGTCGCCAATATCAAACTCAAGATCTATTCTCCTCTTGTCCGCATAAGATTTCTACCTATCTTGCGCCGTCTTTATCCTCCTTCGAATCAAATCGATCTTTTCTGAAGTCTCTCTAAACATATCGGGCCCAAGTGAGATCTTATCTGTAGACTCCCACCAACATGTAGGCGAACGACACGGCCGTCCATAAAGAGCCTCGAACGGTGACATGCCAATGCTAGACTGAAAGCTGTTATTATATGCGAACTCCACCAACGGAAGATGTTCCTCCCATGTACCTCCGAAATCTAAGACACACAACCTCAATAGGTCCTCTAGAATACGATTCACCCTCTCGGTCTGGCCATCCGTCTGAGGATGATATGCGGTGCTCAAACATGACTGAGTCCCTACCGCCTCTTGTAAGCTCTTCCAAAATTCGCTAGTAAAGATAGGATCGCAGTAGCTCACTATGCTAGAAGGAACACCGTGCAAACGAACTATTTCTCGAATGTATATGGAGGCTAACCGTGGAGCAGTCCTCTTACTCTTCACGGGAATGAAATGGGCGCTCTTAGTAAGTCTGTCTACCACGACCCAAATCCCTGTGCTACCCTTCCTCGATCTCGGTAATCCGTCAACAAAATCCATCGAGACGCTTTCCCACTTCCATTGTGGGACCTCCAATGGGTGTAGTAATCCACCGGGCTTCTTTTGCTCTGCTTTTACTTGTTGGCACACCAAGCATCTAGCGACAAACTCTGCCACGTCCTTCTTCATGCCGGCCCAAAAGTAAACTTGTCTCGTGTCCATGTACATCTTGTCCCCGTCGGGATGGATGGTCATCTTTGAACGATGTGCATCATCAAGAATGGTCTTCCTTAGGTCCTCGTCTTTTGGTACACAAAGCCTACCATCCCTACGTAACCAACCCTTATCATCTAGGGTATACCTACGGAGATGGCTTGATGACTCCCCTCCTTTGAGCTTCTCTACTAACTCAACCAACTGTGGGTCATCTCGCTGTGCCTCACCAATCCGTCCCAAAAGTGTAGGTCTGACCTCCAAGGATGCTAGCAAACCAGGTACAAAGTCAACAGAAGGTTTTAAGTCAAACATAGAGATGAACTCTAAGCTTCGCCGCTCAACAAACAGCGGACTCAAGGACAACCTTTTTCTACTTAAGGTGTCTTCCACAACGTTACCCTTGTCAGGGGTATATGCTATCTCGAAATCGTAGGACGCCAAGAACTCCATCCACCTTTGTTGCCTCAGGTTTAGATCTTTCTGAGAGAACAAGTACTTTAGCGACTTATGGTCTGCAAGCAACTCAAACTTCTCATCAAGCAAATAATGATGCCAAGACTTGAGCACAAAAACTATGGCAGCCAATTCTGAGTCGTGGGTAGGGTAATTCTTCTCATGTACTTTCGACTGTCTTCCACCATAACATATCACCCTTCTCTAGAGACCACATGCCCTAAAATCCTCACTTCTTTCCTCCAAAAATGGTATTTTGGAGAACTTAGCTTTAAGCTGGTGCGCTTGTAGGGCCCCTAAGCTTTCCTCAGATGTAGGGCATGCTCTTCTCTACTTCTAGAGAAAACCAGGATATTATCCCATGCAAAATCGTCACAACTATCCATCTCACACACAGACCATCCTAGTCGAACTCGACATCCCCCAAGTGCAAGCCCCAAAGGCCTAAACCAATATCAGACAAACACCCAAGGGATACCTCCTTCGAATTCAGACGACCTACGTGAGATGATACTAGTAAGACGGCCGGCCAACCAATTAAGCACTTGACCGACTCTGGTTGTCCTTGCCAGTCTGCTCCAAAACCACTGCTGACCACATAACTGGCTTTGCTTAATCTATTAAGCACATACGAAAACTTATTTCGCACCTCTGGGTAAACCCCGCACTTTATCAAAGACGTCTCCATACTCACCGACCACACAAACAGACTCCCAATCATCGTTGGATGCGTCAGAAGATTCTAGGCAGCTAAGCATCACTGAACCCCTAGGGTCATAAGAAATATGAGGGTCTTTCCATAACAAATCAATAGTCTAACTACCCTCCTTTCACAATCTAGGATGGCACCCCGCCTGGCTAGCCAATCCACCCCTAGAATCAAACTATAGCCCGTGAAACCAAGGACGAAGGCGTTGCATTCAAATCCAATGCCCAAGATAGACACTCTCAAATCCCGACAAACCATTGAAGGATGAGCCGAACCACCAACAGGATTTGAGACTAGGATGGGATCCTTAACTAGACTAGTATTTAGGTGCAGTGTTTCAACTAACGAAGCAGATACTAACGAGTATGAAGCGCCAGAATCAAACAAAGTTCAAATAGGATGATAAAGAAAACCAACCTAGACGGTCCTACCCCCATCAGATATACCAGCCGTGAGGGAATACAACTACCCTCCAGAAGATCCTGTACTTTGTCCTTGCCTCTTTGGACAATCCTAAGGTGTCCTATTTCTCCAAAACAACTAGCCTTCTTCTTCACATTCTCTATTCGTGACCTCCCACCAAGATGAGGTTTCGTTCTTTGTTAACCAAACAGCTATTTGAACCTTCCTCCCATCGTCTATCTTAAAGGTACCAACAAGCCCTCCACTTCCTTGGACTAACTTCTAGCTCGACAAACGTCTAAGTCCATTGAAGTGGTTTTCCGTCCTTCGTACGGAAGTCCTTATTTATCTTAGAAAAAGTATCTGTATGCGGAGGGGGGGAAATTCAAAAAGAGAAAGAGGAAGAGATTCAAAATGGAGAATCGAAGGATGGATATATGGCTCTTGGGGATTATGTTCTTAAAATAAACCTTTCTTTCAAAAATACTCTTCTACAAACATATTTTTTAAAGTACTCTTTATAAAAATGCTTTTGAAAAATATTTTTTCAAAATATCTTATCTGTTCTGGTAACCTTCAGCTCTGATACCACGTGTAACACCCCACGTCCATTAATGTCACTCGCAAAGGGAATGCATTAACTTCCATGGAGCATTTTAAGTGAATATAAAACAAAAAATCACAACAAGAAAGATATAAAGCAGTACTTGAAAATTTAAAACTTTATTTATTGCAGCAGAAGGTAAATATGTTTGGTTACATCATCAAAAACCATTAACCAATGTCAAGTACATAATATCCATCTTGATAAAACAAAGTACATAATCCCACTACTACAAATAGCCATAAAGAAAATGATAGGCTGAGCTTTACTTCAGCAATCCAAATCCAAGTGCTCCCAAAGAGATCCCAATCAAGCTCCACTAGTACTAGTCTCACCCTTAGAACCTTGGGGGGAAGGAAGAAAAGAGGTGGAAACAAAGGGGGTCAAACATAAAGCCTGGCGAGTCCGATAACTCTAACAACATAATTATTAAAGCAATATGATAAGATATAAGCTAGAGAATAAGGTAATGACTGTGTGAACCACAAGGGTATGGCAAGGCAATCAAGAGAAACAGAGATAATGTTAATGGCACTTCCTAATCAATATAGGATAATTACTATACTCTACCGTACTGTACTGTACTAACACTAACTGCACCCCTACTAGTCACTCTAGAAATTTGATCCCTCTTGGACAAATATAACGATGATAGCTTCGTGTACTACTAGATGTACCCACTATCCTCCATGTTTGACTGTATATCTCTAGTTGTTATCATAGGTACCCAGCGTGTACCTATCCCCACTAGATGTACCCCTTCAATAAGTAATAATGGTAATTTCATGTACTCCTAGCTGACGTCATAGGTGCCGCCTGCTCCTATCTCCACTAGGTGTACCCCCTTAATAATTATTAATAATAGTGGTAGCTTCGTGTACCCCTAGCTGACTACATAGGTGCCATCTTCTCCTATCTCCACTAGGTGTACCCACTACCCTGCCCCATTCGATCGGCTCCCTAACTCGTAGATACCCGTGCATGTCCCATAGTGGGGTGTATCACTCCCCAATAAGGCAACCTTATACCACGCAAGGAATGTACGGCTTATAACTACACGATGCAACAACGTCTTACCTACCAGCCCAGACCCACGCATGCACGTGACCCCGTTGGACTTGCGTTGCCACCGCTAACCCGTTTTGGCCTCTAACAATCAGACCCAGTAGGCGTGTCCCGTCCCCGACTTGGGTCGAGCTCACAAAGATACTTAATGGGCTACTGGACTAAAAAGGGCCCCTCAAGCTTGACACAAGCTTTCCACCTAGGCTTGGTCCCCTCTACTACATCCCACTTAACCCCCTTCATGTCCACTTACATGTTTTAAATTTGGTTAAGGGTTTCTATTAGTAATTCCATATGCCATCCAAGGCACCCACTTAACCCCTATGTCCCACTTACATGTTTTACCTTGGTTAAGTGTTACTAATCATATTTCCTCATGCCACCCAAGGCACCCACTTAACCCCTATGTCCCACCACATGTTTTACTTTGGTTAAGTGTTTCTTAATTTATTACTACCATAACCCCTGTAGGACCTCTCACATTAGACTGGCATTTGTGGCTGCTGGATTTGCCAGGTGGGTCCGGGCAGTCTTACACCACAAACGAGCCTAACCTCGTGTCCATATAATTGTTACGCATTTAGTTTGGGCCTTTGACCTCTCACATTGGGCTACCATTTGTGGCTGCTGGATTTGCCGCGCGGGTCCGGGCAGTCTTACACCACAAATGAGTCCAACCTCGTGTCTTAGGCAATTAATTATACATAATTAATTTTCCCCAAATTTGAATTACTTACCTTATTCAAATTTCCATATTTATTTATGTCCATAATTTATCACCTAGATTATGCTCATCTATTTATGGTATATAAATTATACCAATTTCATCACCAATTAATTTTATTCCTTAAAATTAATTACATGCCTTTTTTAGGCCATTACATGCCAAATTCACAATATGTGTGTATCCACTATTATTATCCCCATCGTACCCCCGTCATTCGTTCGCTTAACATGACATATACATATTAGACTGGCAAATAGTATAATACTTAAAAAAAGGGAATAAATGTCACAAAGTCACATGCACACAATAATAGATCTAATTTGCATCTAACTTGCAGTTAAGAATTACAACATACTTGCATAGTCTTTGTATTATCAAGGATCCAAAAATCATAGATCTAAAAGGTGTGAACTTGCATGTATGAACGTAGTTTTACACCCAGCTAGCCTAGTAATTAGCACAAACTTACATAAACTATGGATGTCGTCAACCTAAACATAAAGGTGTCATCTTGCATAACTATGGATCCAATAAAAGGTGTTAATCTGAGTAAACTATGGATCCACATAAAGGTGTACACTTGCATAACTATGCATGTCATAGTTTCAACATAAAAATGTCAACTTGAATATGGATCTAAACTTTAAAGGTGTGAACTTGTATATATGTGAATCCAATTATCACTTAAACTTGCATATGAACATAATACCTATACGAACTAGCATATGTTCCACATCCATATTCGCATAAAAACTGATGTTATAAACCTAGGTGATTGGATTATAAAAAGGGATTCATTGACATAAGTTAACATCATGAACTACTAGCATATATTTTAGATCCAAACTTACAAAACATCATATAACTTGCATACAACTTGCTTGATCCTATTAACTTGCATAACATCATATGTACAACTTGAATAATCATATTAACTTGCATAACATCATATATGAAACTTGCATAATCATATTAATTTGCATAACATCATATATGAAACTTGCATAATCATATTAACTTGCATAATCATATTAATCTTGCATAACATCATACATGAAACTTGCATAACATCATATAATATGAATCAAGTTAACATACATGATTAAACATATGAATTAGATTCACAACCACAACTTATAATCCAACATATATCACATCATAATTAATTTTGCAATTATTTTGTTAAAGTGATCGAACTCACAACTCAAAAGCGGTCTTAAGTTCTGAATTCTGATTTCTGAAGTTGTATTAGCTCTCCTTTGAAGAAGATTCGTTGTTAGGGTTGAATAGAACTGATTTGATTTGCTGTTCTTTCTCTCTAATTGGTGGCGGCTGCTCTAGGGTTCAAGACGACAGCATGATGGCCATAGTTTTAGTTTTAATTTTGATTTAGGGTTTGAGTCTATGGGTCTTTTTTATAGAGTTTTGAATTTATTTACAGCCGTCAGATCACTGTAGAATCCATCTAGGCCTTAGAAACCAAGTAATGATGTCAACATACCAACCAGAAATCGCCACCTAAGCCCTAAAACATAAAATTTCGTCATAGACCATTTAGGGCCGACGGGACCAATTCCAAACCTCCTGAGTCGACCCTGGGGTCCACCTAGCGTGTCTCGGGTCGACCCATAAAATAGGTCGGTTTGGTGTTTTGCCTTCCCGCTTCCGCTGTTTTGAATTTTTTTCTTAAATTTTAGGTTGAATTTTATTTTATTTTTATAAATATATCTATATATATTTCTATCTTCCTAATTAACCATTTTCACACTAAAATACTTTTTGAACCGCGTTCACACTAAGCCGCTTTTTAGCTATTCCCCTAAAACAAAAATATGGCGTTGGGGGGGATCGAACTCTGTACCTCTTGTATGCAAGTCACATGTTCCAACCAAATGATCTACTTAGTCTTTTGCTTACAAACCTTAGAACAATGCTAAACATTTATTCTTTAATTTAGTTAATTCGATTATTCAAAAATCCGGGGTGTTACAACTATGGCAACATGAATATGCAGGAAAATCAATACCAGCATGGGAATTAGCCACCAAGAGGAGGACATCAACCCCAAAGAGGTCGTGGACGCGGAAGATGGAACAATAACAATCGTATTAAATGTCAGATATGCCAGAAATTTGGATACATGGCAAACAAATGCTATTTTAGGTACAACTCTGAAGGCAATACTTCATAGAAAAATGCTCAAGCCAACACAGCAACCATGAAAGGATTAAACATGAACAACAGTGAAGTGAACATAAGTCAAAGCGCAAGAAATGATGATGCAGACAAGACTGATGATACCAATCCTGAAGAGTGGTATCCAGACTCAGGTGCTACCCACCATATGACCAATAATCTCCAAAATTTAAACATAGGAAGCAAGAGCTACTAGGGCATGAAATCTCTACACATGGGAAATGGTGAAACCGCTAGTATAACTCACATCGGTAAGGGTACTATACCTGGTAAAAGACAATTCAAATTGAATAATTTACTTAGAGTACCCACTATCAACAAAAATTTATTAAGCGTATCAAAATTTGCCAACGACAATAACGTATACTTCGAGTTTCACGCAAATTTCTGTTTAGTTAAAGATTCACTAAGCCAGGATATATTACTACAGGGTAATCTACATGATGACCTATACAAATTCAGCAACTTGAAGACCGCCAATTCTAGTAAAGGATTTTGGTGTAATAATCTAGATGTTAGCCGTAATGATAATTGTACAAGGAACTTTTATAATAATGACAGTAATAGATGCATCAAAAATACTAGTAAATGTAATTCTCTTGAATCATGGCATGTTAGATTGGGTCACCCAAGTCTTGAAACTATTAGAATAATTTTAAATAGCAATAATATCTCTTTTGATAATAACACACTTGCCAAGCACACATGCACACACTGCCAACTCGGCAAAATCCATAAACTTCCGTTCAGTGATTCTATAACTATTTATGATAAGCCACTGGAGCATATAGCGGCTGACTTGTGGGGACCAGCACCACTAAATTCGTATCAGGGACACATGTAATGTCTTTCCTTTGTTGATGCATATTTTAGATATACGTGGATATACATGCTTAAAAACAAATCTGAAACATGCAATACGGTCATACAATTCATAACATATGTTGAAAAACAACTTAATCACACTGTCAAAATTATGCAAACTGATGGGGGCATAGTTCAAACCACTTACTAATTATTTTTCCAAAAGAGGAATAAAACACAAGTTAACCTTCCCTCACACATCTGAACAAAACGGTTTAGTGGAAAGAAAACATAGACACATCGTAGAAACGGGATTAACTTTAATGTCTCAAAGCGCCTTACCTATGAAATACTGGAATGAGGCATTTTATAGTTCTGTTTTTCTCATTAATAAGCTACTCACTAGAGTGTTAAATAATAAAACACCACATGAATTGATATATAATATAAGGCCAGATTATAACTTCTTAAAATCATACGACTGCTTATGTTTATGTTTGAGAGACTACAATAGACACAAACTAAGCATGAGATCAAGTCCAAGCATGTTTATTGGGTATGCTCAAAATAAAAAAGGATATAAATGTTTGGACAAAAATGGCAGAATTTATGTTTCAAGACATGTTATATTTGATGAAAATATTTTTCCCTTTACAGGAAAACAAGAAACCAAGGACAGGAGTATAAGACACACCACTATAGTTGAGCAGTTCAAACCTTTTATCACTGAACCACTTATAGACGATGCTTGCCAAAAATCACATAACACCAACATGCAATATGAACATGAGGAAGATACAGATGCAAGCAATATTGAAGGAAACGTTGATCAACCTTATCATGACATGAATAACAACAATATGGAAAGGAACAACAATATAAACACAAATGCAAGCTCAACTGCACAACAGGAGGCACAAATGCAAGCTTATCATTGCGTGAACAACAACAATATGGAAGGGGACAATAATACAAACACAAATGCAAGCTCAACTGCACTCAACAAGAGGCACAACAGACACAAGCTAGACAACACATGACCCGAGATCAAAGAGTGGCATTTTCAAACCTAAAATATATAGTGTTTCCATAGTTGAGACTGAGCCTGCAAATTTTGGCCAAGCAATAAAATCAAATAAGTGGAAAGAAGCTATGAATATTGAATATTAAGCACTCGTGAGAAATAAAACATGGAGTCTCGTGCCACCGCCAAAACACAAGAACATAATTGGATGCAGGTGGACGTACAAAATAAAAAGGAAAGAAGATGGAACCATTGACAAATACAAGGCCAGACTGGTGGCCAAAGGTTATGCGTAGTAGTTCGGGTTTGACTTTAACGAGACATTCTCCCCAGTAATTAAACCCACAACCATCAGAATAACACTAACTACAGCTTTAAGCCAAGGCTGGAACGTGAAGCAACTAGACGTCAACAACGCCTTTTTAAATGGAGAATTGAATGAAGAGATGTATATGCAACAACCGGAAGGATATACTAATGAAGACAAGTTTGCAAATTACACAAGGCCATTTATGGTTTGAAACAAGCCTCGAAGGGTGGTATGAGAAACTATTCTACCATATCTAAAATGAGTTTCAAGCAAGCAATGTCTGACAATTCCTTATACATGAAGAAGAACACACTGGGAACTATTTTCAAACTGGTATGCGTGGACGACATGCTTATAACAGGAGATAACGATCGAGAAATAAGCAGAATTGTACACTTATTAGATAAAAGTTTCACTATCAAATATCTGGGTGAGCTAAAATATTTCCTTGGGATATATATGGTCAAAAGAAATAACAAAGATCTAATCTTGTTACAACAGAATTATATTTCAGAGATATTGCAAAGAGCAAATATGCATCACATAAAACATTTACCAACACCTATGATCAGCAATCTACGGCTATTGAAACATAAAGGTGAGGCCATAGATAATGTCAAGCAGTACAGAAGTATAATCGGGGCACTGCAATATGCAACCGTCACAAGACCTGACATATGTTATAGTGTGAACAAATTAAGTCAGTACATGCAAAACCCACTGATAGAACATTGGATAGCATTGAAAAGAATTCTAAGATACTTACAGGGCACGAGACATCATGGAATAATTCTGAAATCAGAGAGAGAATGCAACTTATAGTGCTTCAGCGATTCCGACTGGGCAAATGACATTGATGATAGAAAGTCGGTGTCAGGATATTGCGTTTACCTAGGGTCCAACATCACTTCATGGTGCACGAAGAAGCAGCAGACTACCTCCGGATCCAGCATAGAGGCCGAATACAGAGCACTGGCAAGCACAACAAGAAAAGTACTTTGGATAGGTTCACTCATGGAAGAACTAGGGTTTCCCTTAAAGAGAAAACTAGTTATCTGGTGCGATAACAAGAGCATAGTTTCATTGTCACTTAACCCAATCCAACATTCAAGGACAAAGCACCTCGAAATTGACCTCCACTTCGTAAGAGAAAAAGTACAAGCAGGACGATTGACAATTTCTCATGTACCAGCGTATCACCAAAGAGCCGATGCCCTCACCAAAGCTCTATCGACTAAAAACTTCATCAGAATGAGAGAGGAGCTGAAGATAATAGATGGAGGTGAAAATGGAAATGAGAGCGGAAAACCCAAATCTAATTGAGGGGGCGTAATAGTGCAAAACAAGTTTATCCATTCAATCGGTTTCACACGCATCTTTCATTTCAGGCATCTTTCTACTAGCCGTTACATTCATGCATCTTTTATTTCAGGCATCTTTCTACTAGCCGTTACATTCATGCATCTTTCATTTCAGGCATCTTTCTACTAACCGTTACATTTATTAGCTATGAATTTGCATACTATTGTATCCAATCTAGTAATCTGTATCATTACATCTTCTTGAATAATAAAATCTTCTCAGCTATTCTTCTATATTGTCTACACAAGATGTTGCATTCATCCTCGCTAGATGTTTATTCCTTTTTTATTTACACATTTGGTGCGTTCACTGATAATTGAACAACAGATGTAGGACTAAGCGAACTACAATCAATCTACAAGGTTTATAAGTTGAACCTACGGTTTGAGCTTTAAAAGTTGCTAATTGTTTACTAATTGAAAAAGAATATGCCTTCAAGGAAGAATCCAACCGGATCTAGTAGTGGAAAGTCCTCTACAACGATAAGAGGGAATGCTAATGAAACTTTTGCTAATGTAGAAATCAACAATCAAACTGGAAACTCATCGCAAGCAAATGTTATCACAAGTGTAGGATCGAATTAATCCTAGAGGGAAAGTAAATAGGGTTTACTATAAAATTCATACATTAAAATAATTTGCCTATACAAATATCAATAGAGTATTACAGAAAATAAATAAAAAACAGATTTTACCAGCTTTGACAAAACCATGTCTACTGATCTCCGAAATTTTCTACTACAAATTAAACAATTCAACGATTACAAACAGTGTAAATTCGTGATCCTCGCTCAGCTAATTATTCCAACCCTAAGCTTAAAACTATGCCGCAACGTTTCTATTGGGAATCAAACAATTCGACACAGACAAACATTGTAACTTGCAACCCTCGCTCATTTGATTGTCCTATTCATGCGCTCAAAACTCTGCCACAACCAACAATTAAGTTGAGAATTCTTAGATTATTCTCCGTGGTTCACCGCTTAGTTAATATTAGAGTTTTTAATAATAAAAAATTACAAGTAATGAAAAAAATAGAAAAACCTAGCACAAAAAACAAACCCAAATAAATTTATAAAGGTTAAAAGCTGGGCCCGTCTATAGTGTGATAACCTTGTTTTTATTTCTTTAGGGCATCTCCAGTGGCTTAAGGATGTAATATTCAGTGTTCTGAATATTATGTCCTTAAGTGCTGGGTTTTCCCCAGTGGTTCTGGAGCCTACTTATTAGGCTCCAAAATCTGGCGCCTAATAAGTAGGCGCCAGAATATTTTCACAAAAAAAACAATAATGACCGGAGAAGGAAGAATAATTGACCGGCGGAGGGAGGGAAACCGGAGAATAGCGTGTTGGCGCCTAATAAGTAGGCGCCAGAATTCTGGCGCCTAATTAGTAGGCGTCAGAATTCTGGCGCCTACTTATTAGGCGCCAGAACACCCCGTAGTATTCAGGATCCAATTCAGGATCCTGAATTGGATCCTGAATATTACCCTTAATATTTAGGGTGAATTTCACCACTGGAGACGATTTGCTTAATATTGGCCCCTTAATTGGCACCACTGAAGTTGCCCTTAGCATGGTCACTTTTGTTCCTCTCAGCCTAGGGTTTTTCTAATGAAAAGAAGCCATCGTTTCACTTTAACTTTGATCAAAGAAAGTTGTTTGTCTTTGGTTGCCTTGTCGATTTATCTCTAGCTTCGATTGTCCTTGATGCTTCATAGTCGAGATTGATTACATTGATTGTTTGGTATGATTTATGACCCTTTTCAATTTAAATTATGCTCCGAGTTCTCTTATTTATCAATGATGATTGGGTTCAAATTTGTTGGGAACTCTTCCTGTATTCTTTGCATATTTCTCTAACTTAATTTTGAAACTCGACTCTTAATATTCATATGTATCTCTGACTTTTTCAAGTGAATCTTAGTTGATGCTTGCTGACTTAATTATATGTGATATATTTGAAAATATTGATCATATACATCTCGATTTGGTAAAGAACTTATTTCAGTTCTAGTTTCTTGTTGGAAATTTTTTAAACTCAATCAAATTGTGAATCCTTTGTTTAGGCTTTGAAAATTTTTGCTAGAAGTTTAGACTCATTCAGATTTTAGTTCTGTTATGGAAACAATTTTGCCACATTGTTCATTGTTTGAATGTTTGAACTACTGAATCTTTTACTTGCTTCTGACATGTTGTTTTTAATGTTTATTGTTTATCGTTGCATGTGCACAGTGCTGTGTACATGCTTGATGTTGCTTGTTCTTCTTGTTGCCTTGGATCAGTTGGTTCATAGTGAACCTGAGCTTTAGTGTGTATTGCATTTGTCTTCACAGCTGTTGCGTATTTGCACTTGTGTCGGGTCCTAACGATATTAAACTTCCATTTGATTTGTATACACTTCTGTAAATTACACTCCCACTTGTGCACTATTTTGTGTATATTGATAGTGTTTGTGCATCCACACTTGTGTAATTTGTGTTTTCTATCTCGATGATGAACTTGTGCATGTGTTTTATAATGTAATATCTCTGACTGTACACTTTGAGTTGCTTGAAGGTGGTTTAATTGGTTGCATCAGTATGTGTATCCATGTTTTATTTCTCTACCATGTTTGCTCCACCTAATCTGGTGCGCATTACTGAACATGTATATGCCTTCTGTTGTAACCATTTTGTGCATTTCCTCTTATTTGAGATACTCACTTGTTGTATTGGGTCAAGTTGTGTGACTCTTCCTGATTTGATTTGTGCATATATGGGTATTTACTTGCTTGTTATGTCTTGAGGATGCACCGGTCTTGGTTGTTCACTTTATAAGTTTTTGAAGTATTGCAGTTGTTCATGATACTAAGCTTGGTAAAATATAAAGAGAACCAAATCCATATAGAGAGGCAAAAATTCAAATTTATTTTATAATATAGATTTGTGTCTTTTTCCAGTTCAGTGCTTTATTTATTTGATAGATATAACAGATGACTAGCCAATTGCTAGAGCAAGTAAATTAAGTTTCAGATCTAGTACGAGTAAGTGAAAATTTCATGTATGAGAGTGCAGAGAGGATATGTATGTAAGAACATGAGAATTCGTATAGTAATTGAGAGTTGCAACATAGTGGAAGCAGAAATATATGCTATTCGAATATGTAATAAAGTATTTATTTGAAAAAAAATCTTTGTTCAGTTAAATTCTAATTTTGACCATTTTATTCTTTAAATATTTATTTAGTTATGTGAAAGATAAAATAGTACAATAACACACATTTATCACACACACACACATATGTATGTGTGTGCGTGTGTATGTGTGTGTGTGTGTGTGCGCATGTATAGGGAAATGTTTCGCTATACCTTTTAGGCTACACCTTTATCTTCCCCTTAATTCCAACTACTTATTCCGATTTTAATATTAATTTTTTCTCTCTCTTTCCACTACACTATATTTACTTCAATCGAAGAGAGAAACAATGAATATTAAAATCGGAATGAGTGGTTGGAATTCATGGGGAGATAAAGGTGTAGAGAAACATAAAACACACACACGCACATATATGTGCGTGTGTGTGCGTGCGCGCGTGTGCATGTTTATTATCATACAAAAAAAAAATCGTATCATTATACTCAACAATCTCCCTCTTTGATGATAACAAACATGTATTAAGATTTTGAATTTTTGAATAAACGTGTCTGATGTAATGTGATCATGCTCCCATTATTTAGATCCCACTACATAAATGTGTGTATTTGAAAATTGAGAAATTGACATTCAATAATTGTTTTTGACAGTTTGGATTTTTGTTGAATAATACAAAACATCTTAAATGTTTACTCATCCATCAAAAATCTTAACCACTCTCCCTTTTTTGTTATCATTAAAATAATAATAATAATAATAATTGAATAGTGATGAATTTTGGTTAAACATTATAAAATCAAATCAACAAGGGAAAATATGCATCTTAAATTCCAGTTAAACAAACAAAAATCACAATATCTTATTAATTAAAGACAAAATCCACTTTAAGAAGAATGGTAGGATCACCGTGAATTTTACATAATGATAAGTGTTTGTTAATATTAGATAAAGAATAAGAGTTCCAAATCAGCCAATTAAATATTATATGCAAATTTAAGCACTTTGTAGCTGTGCATAATCGTTAGTACTTTTATATGAGATTAGCAATAACTTAGAATTATACATCAAGTATTTTCTAACCACGCATAATTGTGGTGGCTTTTTGATGAGATTACTCAAACTTTTATCCCTCTCTTATATGAGTTCCATCCATGCATAACCATGAGGGTTTTTAAAGGAGAACGGAAGCACATATATAAAGATTAAGGTAATCCACTCATGCACATCCATGAGGTCTTTAAAATGATAGCTAATACCTTGGACAATTTTTTTTTAAATATTTTCTCATTTTGAAAAACTCAAAACTCCTCACTTGACAAAATATTATGACGCATGGAAATAAGAAAGATGGCAGTGAAAGAAATGATCATGAAATAAGAGCTAACTCAAAAGTATTATAAGATTTGTTCAATTTTCACGAAATTTTAAATTATATTTCCTCATTTATGAAATATAATTTAATCACTACTCGTCACAATTCCAAAACTTTTAGTAATTCTAATAAGTTTTAAAAAGATTCAATTAATCAATAATTATGTTTTCTGGAGTAAATTCCAAAACAAATAAGAGTATCTTAATTATGTAAAATCGAAATTATTTTTAAAAGAGTTTGGTAATATCACATATCACTTTTCTGCGAAGGGGATTTTGAGGAAAATGTGAATGTTATAAATTAATTAAAACGATCAATCAGTTTAATGCAAAAAGACGATATTTAGTGCCACTTGTACTATAATTGCCTCCAGTGAAATATAACGCACCTCAGGCACTGGTTTTACATCCAACATATTGTATAAACCACATACTCAAAATTTCTAACAAATCCAAGTATATCAAGTAAGGAAACATAGTCTATGTAAGCAGATAAGAAAATCTCAATCATAGATAGAAAGCAGGTGCTTCAAACAATGTTGATCGATGTTTTAAGATAATTTTCTGAATCAATTCATTTGAAACTATTATTTAAAAACATATATCTCAAAATTCAAACTGAGCCAAACATGAAGGTTCTCGTTATTCAAAATGCTAATAATTAAGAGTGATTTCAGATCAAACTTACAAATTCAATAAAAAAAATGTACGAACGCCATGACTTGTTTATGTAAAACGAAAATGTTAGTTTAGTGCCAAATTGAGTGTAGTTTTTCAAGATTTTCTAAAATGAGTTAGCAAAAATTCAAAATAGTAAAACTGTAGAATAATTCAGTAGCTTTTAAGTAATTCAAGAATTAAAAAAATGGAATAATTGTGTTCAAGTTATGATTAAAAAAACTACATGTATGTCAAAAAAAATTAAACAGTATACAAACAACACTTCAAATAAATTGCACTTTTTCACCTGTTAGAATTTTGCTTCTGGAAAACCTCAAAACATAAAAATTGTATAAATTACAATCTATTTTTCATAATATCTTAAATTTTGCAGATTAAAACACTACAACAATGTCAGCATGAATCAACATCAGAATAAAAAAGAGTTTAGATATCATACCTGAGTAACCGTTGATATTGAAAACTTATGAATCTCCAACTCAGTATTACACGCTAATGAATAATGAAAATTTGCTTAATAATGAGATGGAAAAACTTGAATTCTATCTCTCTTATAGAGTTGTTCCTTCGCCCATTTTGGTACCTAATATTATAGGGATTGAGTGGCCTAACAAAAGATGTAGAAAGACTCTTAAATTGTTTGTTTCTTTTGGTATAATTTTTTTTCTATATAACAATGAGTTAGTGTTTATTAAAGTACCCCTAGGGACTCAAAAACTTGTTTAAATTTAATCGAATTCACCGTTTTTACTTTTTGGGACTCATGTTCATTTAATTCGATTGTTTTTATTTTTAAAGCAACACTTGTCTTGATAATAGACATTTTCCACAGAGCAAGAATTTTGAAGAATCCTTGAAATTTTCAAAAATTCCTTTTTCAATTTGTTCAACTTTACCATACCAAGTCATTTTCTATTTTCAACAACAATACAATTTTTCGAAAACATATTCAAGGATTTTTCTTTACTTGAAAATATAATTAATGTTGATTCAAGTTGTTGAATCTTAGATCTAAGGGCATTACTTCATCTATTAGCGTAGTACAACGACTCATGACATTCTCAGTCTTCTCACAATCATTTCTTTTATGGTTAATTTTCTCTGTTAAACCTTTTTATTTCCAATTCAATTTCAAGCATTTCAGTTTTTAAAAGTTTGCGTTTTCCAAATTTTAGTTTTTCAAGATCCTTGATTTCTTTGATCACTTTTTCAAATTCATAATTTATCCGAATAATTTCAGTTTTGATAATTTTCAAAATAAAAGTTTTGGCTTTAAGGATTTTGAAATTTTCTTTGACTTCATTTAATTCTCTTTCAAAAATCACAGTTTCAAAATTTTCTAACTTTTTTTAACTTTCCAATTGCTTTGTAAAATGTTATTTTCGCAAATCAATAAAGTTTTGTTTTTCTTTAAATTAGAATATTCTTTTCTAACTTTTGAAAATTTTCATGAAAATGAGCAATTAGCTCACGTAGTATTTTCACTTTGAATTTTTAGCCATTTTATTGTTTTTAAGCACTTTTCAAAATCATTATTCTTTATGCAATTAATATTGTTCATTTTTCAATTAATTGTTGATACAAGCGAACTAGATTGTAAAGTGAAAACTACTTATCTCATCATCGATTAAGTCTTCATCAATGCCTTCTTTACTACTATTGTTCAAATTTTCCTTTACAAGTCCTGAAAGGCATAATTTTTTAATTAAGTCTATTTTTAAGGGTTTTGCGCTATTATTGATTTTCCTATCATATATTAAATCGAGAATATTCTTGATTTCTCATTCTGTTAAACAATGAGAGATATGGTTAATTCATCTTTTTTATTTAGGAATATAAAATATGCATAGCAAGAGCATTAATTAAAATATTTTTCTTACTTAACATATCGCACCCATTTAACAATTTCCTAACTATTAGCCAAATTTATGGTTAACACCCTAGGATAAAGTTTTCCCGCAGAATTCATTACTTTTGAAGGGAATGAGTTAGGATTAAGTGGTATTTCCATAACGAAATTTTTGATAGAGAGTTCCGGGATCTTCGGAAGGAAATTCCAGTAGGAAAGAAGGTTAAAAAAGAGATTTCCATAGTTTTTAGTAGAAAGAAGTCCATTCAAATAACAGTCCATATTTCCACATTTTCCTTATACTTTCGTTATGATCCTTTGGCCTTCCAACGAAAGATAATGGGGGATTCTATTATTCATTTCAAAGGGTTTGATATCCGTTCAGTAACACGCTATCAGATTTCCCGAAAGCCTAAAGAGGTGGAAACTTGGTCCTGATTGGATTAAGTAATCTCAAATAACCATCGCTTTGTGTGGATTCGGTTGACTACGAAGACTTTATCAGATAGTTAGGAATGAACCTAAAGTTACCAGTAAGCTAAAGAGCTTTGGGAACTATTGAGAAGTGAGTTTCGATAGGGTTTCAGATCATTCGAACCAACAACGGAGGAAGGTGGTTAATCTCATTACTTGTGACTCTTAAAAAATGGATGAAAGGGTTTGTTGGTTATATTGTAACTTTTCTGTACAACTTTAGGAACAAACCTACAAAGTTAACATGGAATTATAATATATTAATTGAGTAATTTCTCACTTATTGCCTTAAGGGCTTGATTGAATTCTTTTATTAAGAACTTCAATTATTACAGACACTTTCCCCTACATTGATTTACAAATTAGGGTTTACAACTCAGATTTTAAGAGTACAGGATTGAGAATGAGAAGTTGGCCTATGATTCTAAACCCCTAGGGTTACATTTATATGTGTGTTTTGCCCCTTTGGTTGGCATATGGGCTTCGCTCCAGCATTCTATGGGGAGTGCATAGGAAGCTTTGTGAGAGTGCCTTCCGTCAATCTTTAGGAGAGCAGCTATAGCAGAAATCTTAGCAAAATGCAGTGGAAACTAACTTACCAGGGCTTTCGTCAGCTAGTGATGCCAACAGCTTCTTTTCCCATTATGCTTAATGACATTCTAGTAAGGGCTCAAGCTTTCTTCTATTCTTGTTTCAGATAACCAAAACGTATACCAAGCTTAGGTTTTTACACTTGGAAAGTGCATATTTGGTTGTTTCCCTTCGGGTTAAGCCGACATAGGATTTTTGAAAAAAGTGTGTATCTTCTCTTGGTTCGAAAATGTATAATGAGCTTTTTGGTTTTGTTTTCTTTCTGAAGGAATGTTGTTGTCTGCACCCTTTCACTTCACTTTCGACATTCAGCTTTACCTTGGTTATTTTTTGGTGCTAACATTTTCCCCCTTGCCCCGCCGATGAAGGGGTTTTCTTGACTTTTCATGTCAATTCTTTTAGCTGGCATTTACCCATAGTGACGGTTCGACTTTCCCGCCTTTTGATATTCTTATTAACCCATCAAGATATGATCTAGGGGTCAGATGATTAAAAGAAGTTTCTTTGTAAATAGATTTACCTTCTTCAGCTTTACTTTCCTTACTATTCTACACTCAAAAAGATTTTCGTATCAGTATCAAGGTCTTTTAGGATTTTCCACGTCGTTCTAGCACGCCAAAAATTAGAGGATTAAGATAACATGTTTAATTCAACTTCACAATTTAGTTCTTTAAAATCCATTAGTTATTTTGATTCCTCTCCAAATCATGATTACCTGATTCTTACATTATATCGATTTGAGGTTAGATCAAGAATACCCTTCCAAGTTAATCATGGCTAAGTTCGAACTTCAATTATATTAGATATTTTTTTAATTAAAGTTCAAATTTTACTGGTTCTCATTGGAAACTGGGTTCGAAATAAGCATTTTTTAAGAAAATAATTGAAAATTGTCTAATAATTTCCTGTGATTAGACCTTTCTTCTTTCTACCGAAAATCCTTTCGTATTCGTATGATGTCCAAAGATTCTCGATTAAGCTGAAAGTTCTTTTATCCATACAATTATATTCTTCTATCATATTATGTTATCACAAATGGAATAATATCACTTGGCAGCAAGTATGGCTGATAAGAATAAGATAACTAAGCAAACTAGTATGAAAGCTCTTGTTGCTAGCAAGAGTTAGTCTTCTCAGCAGATTGTAGAGATTGCTCCTCTGAAGGTTGTCGTAGTGTAGAAGTATTCCTTCATTTCGTCTCAACACGAAGTCAACGCCATCTGAAGGATTTTTTAGGATTTCCATGATTCAACTAGCCCTCGATGTTTACGCGTATATTCTTCATTTGGAAATCCTTTCTGAGAGTCTGTAGGTTCTTCCTTAACGTCATTGTCCTCAAATAGCTAGTTCCTTTGGAAAAACCGAGTTAGGTAAATTCTCAACTCTTCAGGGCCAATCATTTTCTTCAGGATGTTAATGCACACCAATCCCTTCTATCTAGCAAATGTTATGACTTGGTTTCCAGGTGGGGCATCGAAAACTCCAACATTGAAACTGATTCTATGGTGAAGAAGTTGGTGAAAGCTTCCTTGTCCCTAGGCAAAAGACCCTCTCTTATGACCTTTTGCCTCCTTGCGAAACATTCCATTCTCCTGGTGGGTCAAAAGATCCTTAGGTGTCCTTCGGTAATGCGTCGCAAGCCAACAGGTGCTTGCTATATCATGTGAGGGGATGCTCATAGTTTTTCTCTTCAATCACCCATTAGCTTAGACTCTACAGGTGAGTTTTGTAGTTTTTTTTATGTTCACAAGGAGGCTTTTGTTGTTTGACTTTTCTTATTCCCTTTAAATAGCTCCTGAACTCGTGGGTGTTTCCCTTCTTGCTAGTGCTGCTCCCGCATGTCCTTAGACCATAACCAACAATCTGTTCTGTTCACTTCTTCTCTTTTATCCAAACAAGCCACAACACAACCAACAATACAAAACTAGCCACAACCAGCCACAAACCACTTAAAAGAAATATTATATAATACAAACAGTACAAAACAGCAAACACCCTTTCCATCCAATATTACCCCTTTTCACCGCAGCAAACAACGTTTGCATGCTTTTGTATTATTAAAAGTTTATAACAACAAAGTCTTTTCCGTTATAAATTTATAACGGCAAAGACTTTGCCGTTATAAATTTATAACGACAAAGACTTTGCCATTATAAATTAAAATGGCAAAAACTTCGCCGTTATAACCTCCAACCTCTGTTCACTCAACCGGACAAGAACTGGTTTCAAACTAGCCACGGGGAAGTAAACAAGCTATACCTGGTTGCTCCGTGGCTTGTTTAATAACTGAACAAGCCATTGTTGGTTGTGCTTTTATAAGCACGGTCTTGTGGAAGAGCTTTACAAGGCCAAAGAAGCGGTGCAGAAAAGACTGTCTGAGGCCTAGGAGGTAAGCTAGTCGAAGAAAGCCAAGGTTAATGACTTGACTCAAATGGAAACATCAAGAATTGTAAGTGAAATTCTCAAAGCCCTCACCCCACATCTAGTTCCTTCTTATCAATACTTCAGAGGTGATGCTTCGATTATTCCTCTTACTGTGTTAACTCCCTAATTATTTCCTCTGCACCACTTTTCTCCTTCTTAGGATCAAATTTTCAGAGCATTGGTGCCTTCTCTTGGTGTCCCGATTACAACCACTCTTACCGAGGTCCCTTCATTAAGTCCAGCCTCCGAAGTCCTTCTTCCAGATCTGGTAATGGTAATAGTGGATCTTTTTCGCTTGTAGGTCCTCCGCTTCCTCCTAGCTCTATTCTGGAGCAGAAAAGGGTTATTGCTCATCACCTTTCAGCAACCCCTCGGCTCCAGTGTTTTTAGCTATTTTACTTTCTCTTTTTAACATCCTTTTCATATCTTTTCAGAGCTTATTAAGCAATGGTTTTCTTCCCAAAGAGATATCGCTGACTTGCTCACCGTCAAGGAGGAAAACTGAAGTCTAAAAGCTTAAAATTCCGATTTGATTATTGCAGTGGATTAGGCTTTAAAAGAACTATATGTAGTGAAGGCTTCTCTTTCAGAATTAGAGGATTCAATGCAACTCCTCATAGGTCAAAATTTGTGCCTAAGAATGAAGTTAGGGATATGGGTTTTAAGAACGAAGTTAGGTCAAAATTTGAGGATATAGGTTTTAAGTACGCATTTCTCTCCTACGATCTCAAGAAGGATGTTAGGGCGAGGAAAGTATCACTTTTAAAGGTCCTTGCTGCTTTTCATGATGCTAAGAATAAAGCTGATGACTTCTTGGCTCATTCGTTTGAAGAGATTTTAACTAATGCCATCGCAGATATGGGTGTATTTGTTTATGCTGAGGATAATGGATAGTTCCTCCGACCTTCGCCTTCCCAATATTCCTTCGTATATGCTAAATGAATTTCATAGGAAAGTGAATACACTTGAGAAAAAAAGGGAGATGGTCTCCTAGAAAGAAACCATAGAAGTTGAGGAGTTTCTTTTCTTTGAAGTTCCTAATGTTGATGCAGATGCTTCAGTTGATGAAGAAGAGGTTGATGGAGCTTCAAATTACATTTCAGATGGCTCCTCCGATAATAACGATGGAGAATATAATGAAGACCCAAAGGTGCTAGAGGCTCTAGTACCCTCCCAGATACGAGTGCTAAAAAAGATAGTCAACCTTCTGAAATAGGGGAGGCTTCAAATGTTGGGCAGAAGCTTTCGTACGGGGGCTGCAGGCTTCTTAAGGCCTACGGATTATGGAGAGCGACCCTTGATCTTTGAGAATGTTGAGATGTTGTATATAATGGCATTGTATACACAATTATATGATTTTTGTTTGATGATAACAACCAAATATATTTTTATCATAAATGTGTTTGTTATTGTACTGTTCTATATATACATCACAGACATGAATATAATATTTATATTTAAATAGAATATGACTGTACAGACATTCATATATTCATATAGTATTTTATTTAAATTAAATATTATATTTCAAACATTCAAACAGTACAACTATTTATAACTCCACTATTTAAACACTTCACAAGAATTTGTAATTGTAAATAAACTGAATAAAATAGACAAGTTTGTTTGAAAACAATAAAATAATATTTTATTTCAAACAAATTTGTTTATTACAAATATCAGTATAATTCTCTCTACAACACTCACACAGTCACTCTACCTATAAAAATCATATATACATACTTTTTCACCTTCATATACAGACACATTTACTGGCACTGCCTCATTCACTGTCTTCAGTCTTCTGTCTTCAAAGCTCTCTGTTAGTCCAGTCATCATCTGCTTACCTATCACAATGAAACACACACACAGTACACTGTAATAGAATTTAAACTGAATATAAGTGAATATAAATTTTATTTTTAAAATTTTATTTGCCTCAGATTTCTGGTGTGTTTCTAATCATTTTTCATGACTTGATCTGATTCATCTATGTCTAGTCAGTTTGTATATGTATAGTACAGGGATAGGAAATCTTGTCTGATGGCTGCATGTACGCACGTATATATATATATATATATACACGTGTGCACTGCCTCGCCAATCAGTGTGCAACTGAGGAGTAGCCGCGTGGACCATCTCGACTCAGTGCACAATCAACAGTGGGACAATCAAATACAAGGGACAGCTCAAACAATATGACAAAGCAGCATGAATTTCAACACGACATAACAGGAAAACAACTCAAGTGTAAGTGGACATTTATGCATGTGTTCAACAACAAGTTCAGTGAAAGTGTGCACATTAAAATGATCAGCAAGTGCACATGAATATGATCAAGCTACTTCAAGTGTCGAACAACATTGACCAAGTGGTCAACACAGTCAAGATCAGCCAAGCCAAGTAAAACAGGTGCGTCACAAAATAGTGGGGTAGCAACTTTAAAAGCAGTTTCTGGAAAATTCAGTTTTAAAGAAAACTCAAGTGACAAGTTAGACAAGTTAACATACAAGCACAAGTGTTTTTGGTAACTCACAGATGATTAGAGAAAGTGGGCACAATTATGAAACATGGTGCAACAAGTAGCATAAATGTACAAGTAGGATATTGGTTCAGGTCCTTCATGCATGCATAAGGAAGTCAAGACAAACTACATGGCAGGTTGAAACAGTCAAACCATTTCAGAGATCAAGCAGGCAAAGTCTCAAAACATAAGCAGCAATTATATGCTCAGGTGGAACATGTTCAAAGATGTCAAAGTATAAAGCTTGTGCAATCAAGGGTATAAATCAGAATGGGTACATATGTTAAGTCATGCAACATGAATGAATAATGAAGTATGATGTTTTTGCTTCTAGTTCTGGTTCTAGATTTGGGAAAGTTTTTTTTTGGAAAAACTTAATCAATTCTTTTTGGGAAAGTTTTTTTAAAATATCTTTCCAATCACTACAACAAAACTGCTATTTTATAGTGGCCCACAGCCGCTATGAATAAGAAAGATAGCGGTTTCATAACTGCTGTATATGAACATGTTATAAAAAAACTGCTAAACATTTATAACACTTTATATGACGTTATCAAAAATACCGCTTGATAGCGATGATATGCTGCTATGTTGCTTTATTACAGTAGCTCATTTTAACCGCTATAATACATCAAAATTTCATTCTAAGCGAAAATATTTATAACACAATTTTACCGCTATGCTACATCTAAATCTCAATAAATTTGAGATTATTCATAACATATATCATTGATAACTTCGATAAGACGCTATTAAATTAACATGTTATAGTAAAAAAATCTCTCTACAGCTTTTACATTTTAACAATAATAATCAAAATGAATCTTCATAGCAAGTTAAAGATGAACATACGAAATATACTAATAACAAATAAAGTATCAACTAACAAAAGAAATTCAATCCACGAGTTAACACCTAATTCAATACATATGTTTTCAATTCACATTGATGTCAACATGAGTACACGAAATACGAAACATAGTTCATAATTGTTCAGTTAATACACAAAAGACATAAGACAAAACAGCCCAATCCTGCTAGATAAAACAGCCCAAACCTGTTAGACAAACACCATCATAACAAGGTATACAAGCTTGGTCTGTTATAATCGCAGCAATATTGTTGAATAGCTCACCCTTCCATCGGTAATAGCAGCACCATCACCAAAATCATGTCCTATTTCCTCATGAAATTTTTTTAGCACCTGCAAATATAAAAATTCAAAAGTCCATAAAGAATATCATTGTCTTTAAAATAAATAAATAAAAAGTTGCACAAACTTTTGAAATACTTTTTATCTGTCATGAGATATTGAGGAACATGGTGAACTATTTATAGGCTCAGGTGCAGGACGTGTTCATTGTGTCTGTCACCTACCAACCATGAATATGAGCAAGATCTTAAGTAATGTGTAAGGAAAAAACTTTTTATGTACTCAACAGAACGATTATCTAAACGGAATTTTGTATGACACGTATTACATGTACATGGTAATATTATTGTATTCAGAAAAACTTCATAATTGTTGTATTCATCCATATTTGTGGGAATTTTCACCTCCAAATCAATAATGGAGATAAACTGTGCAGCTAAATGGAATATGGAAGACATGTATTACATGTACATAGTAATATTATCTAATTACCTCTTTTTTTAGTATCTTAATTCTCTACATAAACAAACAACAACAATGTTGAACACATGACAACCAGAAACTTGGAGGTTGAGTATATCACATTTAGTTCGGAGTAGTGCTTAAATGCTATTAGAAATGAATCGACACACTGATAATATGGACGCGCCCACTTCATATAATACTCAACAGATACTCACGTGAAATTTCTTTATTCTGCTTTGGGCCTGCATGCCAATCTGCCCTATTTTTACATTTACATTGTATTATATATACATGTTTACATTACCAGCACAATATCGAAAATCTGTATCATTTCATTTTACATTCCTGCAATAAAATCATCTTCTCTATTATACAATTATCTCTCAATTATGAATCAACATCTCTGTTACGATCTTCAATATGGTATCAAAGTCATATCGGGCTTAACAACTATCAAGTTTATATTTGGTTATTGATACCATAGCTTTTATAATCCGAACGTGAATCTCTTCTCTAAGTGTAGCCATATCGAGGAGATGACATGGTGCCTTTTTTGGGTTTATACTATAATTTGATAAGAAAAAAAGGTTATGCTTATGGCTGATCAATTAATGCTTGCTTGCCAAAAAGTGTAGGCTGATCAATTAACAATTACTTAACAAAGATCGTTGAAATAGTAATTGCCGTAAATGAGAAAATTGTGCCATAATTACCACAAAATTTTACCATTTATGACATTTTGTATTCTTTATATCCTTTAGTAGTTACTTGGCATTTTTTACTTTTAAAATTTGTGAATTATTTATGTTTATTTCCATCATAGTTTATGTAAAGCTAAATAATGAATGCTAGTGAAGAGAGAGAATATGGATAAATATGGCAACATTTTTAATGCGATATTCTTCATAATACTATATTATATATTAGAATGCTTGTTTTTTTTCCACACGTTTTGTAAAATTGTAACCAGCATACAAGAATAAAATGGCAGCTGACATATAGGAGTAAAATGGCTGCAGCTATACTAGACCAAATCATATTTCCGATAGCATAAAATGAGTAGGCTACTGATAATACAATCAAGGCATATTACTAATAGTTTTATCTGGATTCAATGGCAATATCAGACTGAGTGACGTTAATTAAACGAACTGAACATATTAGTTACTATCATTAGACAAAGTTGATTTCAATCCAGTTAGTAGTCAGGTCAGTTAGTTAACTGTTGGCTAACTGCTTCGTCTTGACGCAACTATGCGTTGTGCATCTTTCTTTACTTTTAAATTTGATTAAAAGATTGCAGTGATGCCTTAAAGTGGAAACAAATTAAACAAGTGGGCATAACTCACAATTGTGCTCATTTAGTTCTTATGTGGATGCAGCTCATGGTTTACATTCCGCTATAGAACAACCCCAATGTCCACTTGCACCATACACTCACTTTACCTTTGTTCATCTTTTATATATTCTAAATTTCGGATCCAAAACACCTCAGTCATCAAATTCTAATTTGTTAAATTAACACAATATTATCATATTTTACGTTAGTATGTAATTTAAACAAAGCATCTTTTCAAGGTAATTAGCTAGTTTTGAATTTGATTTTGAGTGCCGTTATGTCTATGTTTGATTTGTATTTCCGAGCATTTTATACTAAACATTGAACTGACATGGATAACTGGAAAAACAATAATGAAGTTTTGATGAATATTGTAACCAATGGGAAGGTGAAAATGAACTTGTTCTTAAAACTTAGTTAGAACCAGTTTTTCAAAGCAACATTGTTGTTGAAACTGGTTTTTTTTTTTTAAAAAAAAAAACATATTTGCGCAGATTCACGGGATTAGAGACTGTAAAACTAGATTGCTATGTATTGAGTAATTTAAATTTTTTAATAGTTGATGTATTACTTGAATAGTATTACCTGATTGTTCCAATGATTATGTAATAAATGATTTTACTTTGGCATCGTTCGATTATGTTTAGTATTGTACAAAATAATTCAGTGTTAAACACATGACTGGTTTATGTGGAATAATTCAGCTACACCAGGCATGCAAGTAAAAAAGATTTGTTGATAAAAAAATTGGGTGACACTTAGATGGGTCTTGCAAGGTAGGCACAACCTAGTGCACCAATATTTAGGAAACGTGCCTTATTTGCTAATGATAGAAAATCATTTTCTTTTGACATTGGATCAAAAATTTATTGAAGTAGATCATTCTCATGTTTAAGAAATTTGTATATAGTATCGTTACATGGAGCCATGGACTAAATAGAGTCGTGGACAAATAAAAACAAAATAAATGTCTAACCTGTGTGTGCTTAAGAAAACTGGTTACCAGAACATGTTTGAAGAAGATTAGCCGAAATATATGAGCCTATTGATGCTATTAGCTGAATAAACCCGAGAATACATCCCCTCCAATCATCATCGTTCAAGATACAGCTGCTACCAACTTCTGAGTTCTCATATATCTGACCACATCTCCTTTTGGCTTCATTAAAATATATAAATGGATGTGGAGCTTAGCAGTATTTTATATTGAAATAATAGTGAGGGATTTTTATATTTAAACCAATCTTCCAGTAGGGCGAAGGGATCTGCCATGTGTTTGAAAGCAAATCAATAGCTTATATACAACAATAAAGCTCCACATGCTTGGATATTCATTTAAAAAAAGAAAAACACCTGTTCCATTGATGTTTCGTGCATGAGAACAATCAAAAGGTGCCTGCTTCCTAACAGAGAAGAAAAGGCAGCAACAAAAACTATAAATAGCCATCATCTATAATCCAACTATGCATTCAGTTAATCTTCTTCTTATCAGAGATATATATACACTCATTCAGCACTAGTCAAAAGTTGCTTAGTAATGGAATTTGAAATGTCATTGGATAGTATTAGAGTATTCAAATAATTAGTTCCCATACCAATTTTGTAAACAAAAAAGAAATTCTGAGATCTGAAGTCAACTAGAAAGCTCCATTGCTATGCAAAATCCAAAACTACATTTGATTGAAGAAATTATGGCAAGGCAAATCGCTAACCGGTTTAAAGATAAACATTTTAATAGAATTTAAGTTACATTATCAATAGGTAGAAATACCGCAACAATGCATGGATGTATGTTGTTTACTTTGCCTTCATACTTTGTACAAGAGCAACAAGAAATGAATTCCTTAAATTAGTTTTCAAGACTGCAATGAACACAATGTTTGAATGCAACATATATTTATGTGTATTTCTGCAATAATTCATAAATATTTGTGTTGTAGTTAAAAGTTTAAGCAGAAATAATAGACGCTGCGACTACTAATTATCTGATAGACAATGTCGAACAATCCTTAGCGGTCTGAGAAAACGAAAGTGAAGCAGCATGAATTCTAGGGCATTATGCACTGGATAACAAGACATATAAATCCCAAAATTACCTTGCTTGTCCTGAAAGGACCAAAATTATTTTGAATCAGTGGCTTCAAAAATAGTATACCCCATCATCTTGAACTCAGTCAGCGAAGAAGCCAACAGTGCTGTCGTTGGACGGTCAGGATAATGCAGAATGCTGCGCAGTGTTGGAAGGTCCTGGAATGATCATACTAAATTTGATAACACAACAATATTTATTCCAGAAGATATATTTCTAACAACCATAGTTGTGTGAACACTGCGCTATGCTGGAACTCGGACTATTTCTTAATTTCCTATACACTTGAGGCTCCCAAAAAGACACACAACCCTCCAAAAAAGTATGTGATTTCCACGAATGAACTAATTACAAATGAAATAGATGAACTAATTACAAATGAATGAACCGTCAAACTTATAAAGTTAACAAGAGAAGAACATCAGACAAAAGCTTGGCAATAGATGAAATAACTTGTAGTTACAAGGGTACTGTACTGGATATCACACACTCTAGAAACATCATTTAGCGTTTTATACCCAATGTAAGAGGATTTACATCAGATGAAAATTTTATATCAATATTCAAAGAAATTTCAATTTCATCCTCTTTTATAAATACCGGTTATAAATGCCTCACAGCAATTTCAGTTTCTCATAACCACAATACATTTGATTGAAGAAAAAACAGTTAGAAACATGAAACTCATGTATATGTCATTTCTAGCATAATTTAAACTATATAGACGCTTTTATATAGAACTTAATTCCTGACATTCTACCATTTTAGTTTTATATAGGCAACCACCATTGGGTTATACAGAACTTGGAAGATTATATGAAGGATCTAAAACAAAGTTATAATGTTGTTTTAGAATTTTGACCGGCAGGTGTGAAATCTTATTGTTGTTATTTACAAGTTTCACAATTGTTGTTTCTGATCGCTTGACTGTTCAAGAATTATAAATCATAATCCCAATGTTGGTTCTTCCAAATTCCAAGATCAAAGTAACTGAACAATTCATTGATCTAATTCTCCATAGGTTGGCAGATTTTAAAAATGAACATCACCCTAACAAACTTATCTTTGAAGACCTGGCTATCTGATCCTAGACAATCCTAGCAAGCATGTTGTTTTTATATCGAAAGAATGACATGATATCCAAATCAAAGTTAAAAAAAAATACCACTTTATGCCGTGTGTGAGGAATTTAGTTTCATATCCATTATGTATGATGTAACGTTTGGCAAAAATTGCAAGTGCATTACTGATAGAATAAAAATGAAGCTTATATGAATCCAGCTAATTGATAAAACAGTGGAAAAAAATGTTTTTACATAATTACCTTCACATTTGCTTCCACTCTTCAATCCTGATCACTCACTCCATCCATTTTCTACTGTGTCAAAAAGACCATAATTAATCAACATTGAAGCTTTGAATCACGACCTGCAAATCAAATGGATGTATAAAAAATGTCAGGCTCAAACCATAAATATATCCTTGATTTATTATTGATTCATAACCAATTTATATGCAATTGCTTTTATTTCGTAACATAAAAGAGGTGTACCAGTCATCAGTTTCTTCCAACGTACATGTACAATGACTAAAGATGAACTGTTATTTTTTGTTAACAAATTTACATGTAATTAATGTAAATTTATTTCTATCTAATCAGTGGAATTAAATCATACGTATCAATGCGAAAACAAAGCTTCTTCTTTGACCAATCTCTTTGCTTCCTAAATGAACGAATGAATCGGCAATCAAATGCTAGAAATATCAATCCTCATAACTTTCAACAATTTTCCGTATATGCACAAGTTGAAACAGGGTTAAGATCAAAGACTGGAGACACATGAAGTTTGATATGAGATTGAAAGATAAAAAATCAGTATTTGTTGTTGGTGAAACCGGTAAAGTAGGTTCTCATACTGTAAGGGAACTTCAGAAGCTCGGCTTCAAGGTACGTGTAGGTGTTCACAGTGCCCAAAGAATAGAGTCTCTGATACAGAGCGCTTGACAGATGAAGCTTGATGGTCTAATGGAAACTTGGGAGCTCAGCACCAGCTGTAGAGAAGCTTGAAATTGTTGAGTGTGACCTCCAGAACGAAAGAAACATAGGTTCGGCAATTGGAGATGCTTCTATAGTTATATGTTGCATTGGAGCCAGTGAAAAGGAAGTATTTAATGTAACAGGACCATCGCATAGACTACAAAGCAACAAAGAACCTTATAGAAGCAACCACTATTGCAAATCTTGATCATTTCATCTTGCTTACATCCTTGGGTACATATGAGATTGGCTTTCCGGCTGCTATATTGAATGTGTTTTTTGGCGTTCTTCGCTGGAAGAGGAAAGCAGAAGAAGCACTAATATCAAGTGGCCTTACATACACGATAGTGAGGCCAGGTGGTATGGAACGGCCAGTAGATTTTTACAAGGAAACTCATAGTATAGTTCTTGCAGATGAAGATAATTATTTTTGTGGTTAGGTCTCCAATCTCCAAGTGGCCGAGCTAATGGCATTTATGGCAAAAGATACAAGGCTTTTATAATGTAACGTTGTGGAAGTTATTGCTGAAACAGCTGCACCATTGACTCCTATGGAAGAGCTTCTATCAAAGATTCCTCCAAAGCAGTAAGTACCGCCCGAACCTAAGCCATAATCAATTCCTGTAACTGAGGATACAAAATCAACCGGTTTAAATATTGAAGTAGAGACTTATACTGCAAATTTACCAAAGGTGTCCCCACAATCTCCTTTTTATATGTATGCTGATCTAAAGCTGACACCTTCTACAATTCCTACTCAAAGCAGTGGAGCAAGCATCTATAAAGCAACAGTTGAAGATTCCATCTGAACTCACAAATGAGCATGAACCAGCAAAGGCCTCTACAAAGAGGACAGAGTATCTCTCTCCTTACATAGCGTATCCCGACTTAAAACCACCTAGCTCTCCATGTCCTACTCCAAATGCGGGGATTATCAGTTCAGTTGAAACAATGAAAGTTGCTAAAGAAACAAAAGTAGGAGCAGCGCCTATGGATTCTGGAAATGAACCAGAGGAAATATCTTCAGATTTTGGAAGTGAACTAGAGGAAATATCTACTCAGAAAAAAGAGTACCTTTCGCCTTACGTTGCATATGACAACCTTAAACCGCCTACATCTCCTAGTGCACCAACTGTTAAAATTTCTACAAGTGAAACTGCAAATACAAAAGGTTTAAAAGATTGAAAATAACTAAAAATGAGCTGATTAAAAAATTAAAACAGTTCATCACTGTTATAATGAGAATTCCATTATTCGACAATACATGCCAACTCAATTAAAATTAAACTGAAATGCAGTTACAGTTAATTGTAAATTGACTGTGGTATTAGTAGTATAAAAATCGCAGTAGAATACCACAGTTAACTTAGGCACGAAAACGGTTCATAGCAAAAGATTTAGAAACTTAAACTTAATAAAGTAGTAATTTATAAAGGGTAAACTTAACGTGGGTCAACTACCAAATAACATGTAAACCGACTATCATGAACAAACTGCATTCATCCAATCTCACCTCTAACAAAATAAACTGGTAAAATGATTGAAATATGGGTGTCAAAGTCTTACTTAATGGCTTATGGATACCACCTAGCTATAATTTTAGCAAATTTTTATTTTGCAAAAACTTGTGGCACAATCATATTTGATTCACCTCTAATTGATTGACTGAAACCAATGGTGAACAGCAAGCAACAAAGTAAGCATAAAAAGTTGTGTAAAATCAAAATAATTGAGAAATATACAAGTAAGCAACCAGTAGATTCTATGGCCTGGTAGAAAACGCATGTGACAAGTAGATGAGGCATGATAATATTAAAATTCAGCAAATAGTTCATATTTTAAAAGTGAATAATATGCCAAACGTCCACATCTTTCAAAATGGTTTGCAATGGTAAATTTAGATGCAAACCGATCACTTTCTATAACAAATAATGCTCACTTCATATCAAAATATGTTATTAACCAAACCTAGGCACAAACAATTGTCATGACATATCAAATCGACAATGTCTAAAATCCTTAGTGTATGACATGAAAAGAAAATTTTGTCAAATAGGTTGGTGTGGTCTGAAAAATCAGAAGTGCAACTACTTGAAATCTAGGTTTTAAATAGTGAACACAGATACAAAAATATCCCCAATTGACCTTGATTATCCCAGAAAGACTGAAATTAAAGAATAAACGAATTAGAAACAGAATACCACTAACAATTTTACACGAGAATCGGGTTCCCTTATCAGAACCCAAATCGAAGAATAGATCCAAAACGCGCGAACCCACCCTAGCTTCGACAGATAGGTTGAGAAGAATTGAGATGGAAGTTGTTATCTTTCTTCGATTGGGTGAGGAGATTAGAGCGGAGCTGCTTTTTTGTCAGGCGATGGTTTTGGAGGGAGGGGAAATGGTTTCGGAGGAAGAGAGAGAATAATTTGTGAAAGTGGAGGGAGACCGTGAATAATTGAGCGTTACAGGTGGTATGGTAAACAAAATCGCGGCAGAATCAAATAATAAGAGTAAAAAATAACACCCTACGATAATGTGCTATTAAATAGTGTTATTAATATCATATTTTGTTGTAGTGAATGCAAATTCAAGGTGGACATATATTTGTGTCAATCAAGCAACAATGAATCAAATTCCGGAACTACATTCAAGGCATGGAGCATATTTGGAAAGCAAGTATTTTTGTAAGCAATTAATTAAACAAGAGTCAAATCAATAAGGAGTCTACCAAGTGTTCAAAAGTGGCAATCAAAAGAGGGATATCAATATGTTGTGCCACGACATTTCAAAACAGGAAATCAAGAACTTTCTTCTATGGGATAAATCAAGCAAATCAGTACACGCATATCTAGGCTAGTTTTTTTTTTCTAGAAATGGACAAGTTCTCAATTATATATGGCAGAATTAATTTATGCAAATTTGGCAAAGTCGATTTCAATGATTTCTTGTTTCCAGAATTGTACTTATACAAAATCAATCAGGGAATTCAATCAAAGGCAACAGTTAATCAAGCATTTCAACATTCCAGAAAATCATGCAAGGGAGATGAAAATAGAATTTGTGTTTCCAGTAAAATAAGAAAATTTTCACAATACGATAAATTTGTCCAGGTACATAGAAAAGGGGGAAATGTGTCTACGTACATCAAGCATTTTTCACGCTGGTTTAAAATTCAGAGATGTTAATTCCAGAAAGAATTCTTTTTTGTTCAAGACTGTCTTTCCAGAAAGGATTAATTTGCTATCAAGGGACAAAATTGATTTAATTGTTTACCAAAAATTCCTCAAATTATCAGAGCAAGGTCATACAATGAAATCGGAGATTACTAGGGTTTCAGTTACCCTATATATAACACCAATTTCATCATTGGCATGGTAACAAAAAAAATCACAGAAAACAATTTTGAAAGCATAAACGAAGAAACCATTTCATACTCACAGATTTTCGATCAAGAATCTTTGTCCAAATCAATCGAGCAAGCAACACGAAGCATAGGAGCAATCAAAAAACCACGACAACAATTCATCATCAATCGATCGATTTGGGGGACACTGAAAACCCTAAACTTTTCCATCGCCTAGCTGCCATTTATTTTCTCCAAAGGAAATCGTGCAAAAGGAAAATTAGTGCGGTCAAATTAAAGTGGGCCAGTCTGGTTCATGTTGGGTTAGAGTTGTATTTAAAGGGATTAGGGTTTTAGCTTTTTGTTTTTATTTATTTTGTTCTTTGTTATTTCTTTTATAATCAATCGAACAGTTTATAGGTCTGTAAATCTAGGGGAATCGGTCAGGGTGTTGACTGGCAGTTGCTAGAGTCTGTAAAATCTAGGTTACTGGTTATGGGGACGTAATTAGGGGAAATCTGATCGTGGGGATATCAGTCAGTCTAGGGTTTTGAGCGTAGGATTAGAATAGAAACGAGGGGTTCGCGAGTGTACATGGTCTTGTATGCAGGATCTGTTCGTTTACCTAGCAGAAACCTTATAAATGCAGCAGTAGGCAGGGTTTTGCCGAAGCTGGGTATATCTATGTGTGATTTATTTTCTGCACTTTTATTTTTGCTGGATTATGTGATTTGCTTATTATTTTAATATCCTGTCAGATTTTTAATTCAACGAATAACTGTGATAAACTCTATTCACCCCCCTCTAGGGTTAATCTAGATCCAACAAGTGGTATTAGTGCAGGTATTTTGTTTAACTCTAGAGTAATGGTGATCCCTAGTTGTCAGTCCATAGAGAGTCAGTCCAGTCATATTCCATCTATTTTTAATGGTACAGATTTTTTAAATTGGAAATTAGAAATGAAATCGTATTTAAAATCTGTTGATATTCAATGTTGGAATAGTATTATAAATGGGCATGATATTGTAAATAGGGTTGATATTGAATTTAATTTACGCGCTACTCATATTTTATATTCTTATATTGATGATGTACAATATAGCCTTATTTTCCATTGTTAAACTGCGCAGGAAATCTGACAGACTCTCAACGCGTTATATGGAAAAACTAACAACTGCTCAAAACCCCAGAAGGTCAACTCAGCTTCAGATTTGTGCTTAACAGGTTGTACAAATGGAAATTCAGATGGAGAATCAATAGATGATGAGACAGGAGGTTATTCATATGAAGATTTAGTTCATTTTTGTACTGAATTAACAAAAGCTGTTGATAGTCTCAAATCCAAAAATAAATCTCTGAAATTTGAAAAACTTGAGTTGATTACCAAAAAAAACATTTTGGAATTAAAACTTGAAAATGTCAAAAATTTAGAAAACTCTGACTGCAAAAATTGTTTCAAATTCAAAGCTGATTTAGTTCATCAAAATGAAGACCTCAAAAGACTTGAAAATGAAATCATGATTTTAAAAGAAAACGTGAATGAACTAATTTATAAAAATAATTTTTTGCAAAAGGAATTGGAGAATCTCAAGACGTCTGAAAATTCCAAACTTGGAATTTTTGAAAATTTGTCGAAAACTGAGTCTATTCTGAACGAGCTAGAAATTGAGATTGAAAACTCAAGAAATTTGAATCTGAAAGTCGAAAACTTTTTGAATTTGAAAATGCTGAGTCCCAAACCAAAATTAAATTGCTTAATGATGAAAATTTGGTTTTGAAAATTGATTTTGAAAAGAGTAAGATCACTGAAAACCGTTGTTCACATCTAATGAAAGAAAATGGTGATCTTAAACTTAAAATTCAACAACTTGAAACAACGTTGGCTAAATTTTCTAACAGTGAGAAATCTTTGAATATGTTGTTGAAAAACCAATTTTCTTTTGAAAATAAAAATGGTCTTGGTTTTTGGGAAAGAAATGTTTTTGAAAATTTGAACTCTTGTGATTTTAAAAATCCTTCAAACTACTTCAAGAAGGGTCTTTCTGAAAATTTGAATTTTAAAAATTCCAAAAGGTTTTTAAATCACAAACGAGATGAGAGTTTGTTTTATAACAAGCCATTCAAACAATCTTGGATCCCAAAAAGAAATAATACAACCTTTGTTAAATTAAAACAGATTTGGGTTCCAAAGGGTACAAAAGTAAACTCGGATGGATTGTTATATAAACAAGTGGGTACCAAAACATATGAATACAACTGTGAGTGGTTTTACTAATTTTGTTAGACCACTCGATCTCTTAAACTGTTAGGTACCGAAGGTGGCTAAGGAACTGATGTGTTGAAAGGAAATTTGAAATCAAGCTGGTCTATACTTCTGTATCATTTACAGTTCCTTTAGCTAAGATGTGTTGAGATAGAGATTCATTTGCTTACATCGATTTCAGATATAATCTCTAAACTCATCTTTGTAAATATTCTCAATTTTTATTTTTTTCTCTTTGTTTATTCCTCCTTATGTTTATTTTCATTATCTCTTCTGTTTTAATCTGTCACTGTCATATCATTGTAATTTTTCCTTGTACTTTCTTAGCTTCCAATTGCGGTACTCATGATCTTCTGGAAGCTCGATTTATTTGAGCAGAACTCTGATGTTTTAATAATTTCCAGATCATGAATTCAAACTATAAATATCTGCAATTGTTTTGAAGTTTATTTTCTGATTCTGAATTCATAACAGTGTTTATGTGTTCTTGTCGTATCTTGAACATTGTTGTTTTGAATTCTAATTTTTTTTGAAGATCTGAATATTTAATGAAATTTCACACACCTCTGTTGTTTTGGGTTTCCACTAATTGTTTTTAGAAAAGCTTGAAATAATATACTCATTACAGCACACCAATATTTATCAGTTGTGATAATTTCATTATTTTCAGATTGGCTTGGATATTTAAATTATCTTGAATCAGTGATACATCCTGAAATTCATCTTTATTCATGATCATTATGGTTGAAATTTGTTTGTTTGGAATCATCTGAAATACTTGATATTTTGAATCTCACATACCTCTTAAATTTGAAATTATCAATCTTGTGTGACTGATTCACTATATCTCAAAACTTGACATTGATTCAAGTGATTTCAAATAAATCATTTTTTAATTTTCTAGATCGTGAATATCTCTCAAGCTTGATGTAAATGATCTGAATTTTCTCTTGTTCTTGTCAGAAATATTTTGGAAAAGTCCTTTGAAAATCCGGCCTTGAAATTTACTGATATTTCATGGTTATTTGATTTGAATAGTTGTTTGTTTAACATCATTTCAAATTAGTGATTTATTGAATCTCACACATATCTTGAATCTGAAATTAATAATCTGATGTGATCGATTCATTGAATCTTGAGTTTTTCATATTCCTCAAATGATTTCAAATAAACGATATTTTTAATCATTGGATCATGAATCATCATATGTGACCGTCATCTTGACAAGTCTGATTTGAACTGATCTCTTGTGTTGCTCTGATATTGTTTAGAAAAAATGTTGGAAATTGCTTGTTTATGATCTATTTGCTGCTATGATACTGTTCTTCAAATAACTGCTTGTTCTTGTCTGCAGCTCTGGTAAATGTGCCAAATTTGTTAAGTTTGTTTGGTTGGGCTGTGTGATTAAAATTTGTTAATAAGGACACCAATTGGTATCAGATGTGCTAATTTTTTTTTGTATATATCTTTTGTCTTTTATTTGTCTCTCTAAATTCCTCTTGTAATTGATTTTCAATTTTAAAATTATTTATTTTTTATTCATTCAGAAATTGAAATCAATATCCAAATTGAACTATATTCAAAATTCATCAAAATTATTATTAGACTTTGAAATTGTGATTAATTGTGACTGTAGTATATTTCACATCAAGAGGAGATTTTATTTAAAAAAAATCATGATGGTTGAACATTTATTATAATATCTTTGAATTGGTTATTATTTTACGACCATCTTCTTTATCTACCATCATTCTGTCATCCATCGTGTTTTTATATTAATGTGGAGAGTGTAATATTTTTTAAAAATCTTTTGAATAAATAGTGGAAATATTTGTGATAGAAATTGGACTATGTTATTATTCAGAATTAGTGATAATTGAAAATTTTCAATGATCCCGGTACAGTCGAGCATATTTCATAATATGATTAATTTAGAAATTTATTTCACAGTCCATTTTGTACCTACCACATTTCTATCATTCATATCGGTTTTATATACCGAGGAGTTTTTCTTTTAAAGCTGAGAATGATAAATATATATAATTAATTAATATAAGTGTGTCTTTAATCTCATTTAAAAATCCAAGCTCTGATCATGCATGGTTAAGAGACAACTTATAATTTAAGTTGCGACTGACCTCATTTAAAAATCTAAGCTCTGGTTATGCATGATCAGTGTGCTCTTAAATAAAAAAGAAAAGAAAAGAAAATAATGTGCTATAAATTGAAATAAATCTGAAATTGTCCTTTGTGTATAGAAACCAACCTATCAATCCATATTCTAACATGTGAAATGTGTTGAAATCTTATGACGTATTATGATTTGTTGATTGATAGGTACTGGGATTTGAGATTATACGATGTTGTCACTTAAATTGAATTATTAATTATAGTCCAAATCCATCACTATTTGTGCTTTGTATTATAATTTTTTATTGGAAAATAATTGGACAAAATTCATATTTTTATAACTCTCCTCATTTTTATAAAATTCAACGTAAACCCGTCATTCTCTACAATGTGAAATATGCCACCTGTTCTCAGTTTATTATGATTTTTGTTTGACTGATTGAGATCTTTGACGACCATTCTTCCTCTTATGTTGAAATTATATTTTTAGTCAATTTTCATCTATATTTTTTATTTTGATTCCTTTTGATGATAACAAAAGGGGGAGAATGGATTGAGGTTTTGATTTATGAGTGAATATTTTATAAATATTTTTAATTTTGAAAATTTATTAAATTCATTCGTTTCACTCATACACAATTGTAGGGGGAGTTTTCTATTGTAGGGGGAGCTAATAAATAGGGGAGTTCAACAATCAGTCAAACACATTTATTATATTCAAAATCTTCATATTTGTTTGTCATCATCAAAAGGGGGAGATTATTGTATATAACGATGTTCCATACACAATTATATGATTTTTGTTTGATGATAACAACCAAATATATTTTTATCATAAATGTGTTTGTCACTATACTGTTCTATATATACATCACAGACATGGATATAATATTTATACATAAATAGAATACGACTGTACAAACATTCATGTATTCATACAGTATTTTATTTAAATTAAATATTATATTTCAAACATTCAAACAGTACAACTATTTATAACTCCACTATTTAAACACTTCATAGGAATTTGTACTTGTAAATAAACTGAATAAAATAGACAAGTTTGTCTGACAACAATAAAATAATATTTTATTTCAAACAAATTTGTTTATTACAAATATCAGTACAATTCTCTCTACAACAATCATATAATCACTCTATCTATACAAATCATATATACATACTTTTTCACTTTCATATACAGACACATTTACTGACACTACTTCATTCACTGTCTTCAGTCATCACGGCTCTCTGTCAGTCCAGTCATCATCTGCTTACCTGTCACAATGAAACACACACAGTACACTACAATAGAATTTAAACTGAATATATGCGAATATAAATTTTATTTTTAAATTTTTATTTGCCTCGGATTTCTGGTGTGTTTCTCATCATTTTTCATGACTGAATCCGATTCATCTGTGTCTAGTCAGTTTGTATATATATAGTACAGGGACAGAAAATCTTGTTTGATGGCTGCATGTACACACGTGCATATATATATATATATATATATATATATATATATATATATACACACACACACACACACACATGTGCACAACCTGGACAATTAGTGCGCAACCGAGGAGTAGCCGCGTGGACCATCTCGACTCAGTGCACAATCAACAGTGGGACAATCAAATACAAGGGACAGCTCAAACAATATGACAAAGCAACACGAAGTTCAACACGAGATGAAAACAACTCAAGTGTAAGTGGGAATTCATGCACATGTTCAACCACAATTTCAGTGCAAGTGTGCACATTAAAATGATCAGCAAGTGCATATGAATATGGTCAAGCTACTTCAAGTTTCGAACAACATTGACTAAGTGGTCAACACAGTCAAGATCAGCCAAGCCAAGTAAAACAGGTGCGTCACAAAATAGTGGGGTAGCAACTTTAAAAGCAGTTTCTAGACAATTTAGTTTTAAAGAAAACTCAAGTGACAAGTTAACATACAAGTAAAAGTGATTTTGGTAAGTCATAGATGATTAGAGAAAGTGGGCACAATTATGAAACATGGTGCAACAAGTAGCATAAATGTACAAGTAGAATATTGGTTCACGTCCTTCATGCATGCACAAGGAAGTCAAGACAAAACTACATGGCAGGTTGAAACAGTCAAACCATTTCAGAGATCAAGCAAGCAAAGTCTCAATACATAAGCAGCAATTATATGCTCAGGTGGAACATGTTCAAAGATGTCAAAGTATACAGCATGTGCAATCAAGGGTATAAGCTAGAATGGTTAATATGTTAAGTCATGAACCATGAATAAACAATGAAGTATGATGTTTTTGCTTCAGGTTCTGGTTCCAGATTTGGGAAAGTTTTTTTGGGAAAAACATAATCAATTCTTTTTGGGAAAGTTTTTTTTAAAAATATCTTTCCAATGCAAATTCGAGGTGGACATATATTTGTGTCAATCAAGCAACAATGAATCAAATTCAAGAACTACATTCAAGGCATGGAGCATATTTGGCAAGCAAGTATTTTTTTAAGCAATTAATTAAACAAGAGTCAAATCAATAAGGAGTCTACCAAGTGTTCAAAAGTGGCAATCAAAAGAGGGATATCAATATGTTGTGCCACGACATTTCAAAACAGGAAATCAGGAACTTTCTTCTATGGGATAAATCAAGCAAATCACTACATGCATATTTGGGCTAGTTTTTTTTTTCAAAAATGGACAAGTTCTCAATTATATAGGGCAGAATTAATTTATGCAAATTTGGCAAAGTTGATTTCAATGATTTCTTATTTCCAGAATTGTACATATTTGAAATCAATCAGGGAATTTAATCAAAGGCTATAGTTAATCAAGCATTTCAACATTCCATAAAATCATGCAAGGGAGATGAAAATAGAATTTGTGTTTCCAGTATTGGGCATATGTGTTTTTGGCAAGTATTAAATATTTTTGTGCCAAAGTAAATCAGACTTTTTCTTCTAGCAACTCAAACACGCATGGGACTAGTGATATGACATGATAAAGCTTAGATTTGTTCATAAATGGAATGATGTGCTAGCATGAATCAAAATTGGCAACTAAAGGAAAATAAGCAAATTATCACAATACGATAAATCCATCCAGGTACATAGAAAAGGGGGAAATGTGTCTACATACATCAAGCGTTTTTCACGCTGGTTTAAAATTCAGAGATGTTAATTCAAGAAAGAAATATTTTTTGTTCAAGACCGTCTTTCTAGAAAGGATTAATTTGCTATCAAGGGACAAAATTGATTTAATTGTTTACCAAAAATTCCTCAAATTATCAGAGCAAGGTCATACAATGAAATCAGAGACTACAAGGGTTTTAATTACCCCATATATAACACCGATTTCATCACTGGCATGGTATCAAAAAAAATCACAGAAAACAATTTCGAAAGCATAAACGAAGAAATCATTTCATACTCACAGATTTTCGATCGAGAATCTTTCTCCAAATCAATCGAGCAAGCAACACGAATCATAGGAGCAATCAGAGAACCACGACAACAATTCATCATCAATCGATCGATCTAGGGGACGGCGAAAACCCTAAATTTTTCCATCGCCTAGCTGCCATTTATTTTCTCCAAAGGAAATCGTGCAAAAGGAAAATTGGTGCGGTCAAATTGAAGTGGGCCAGTCTAGTTCATGTTGGGCTAGAGTTGTATTTAAAGGGATTAGGGTTTTAGCTTTTTGTTTTTATTTATTTTGTTCTTTCTTATTTATTTTATAACCAATCGAACAGTTTCTAGATCTGTAAATCTAGGGGAATCAGTCAGGGTGTTGACTGACAGTTGCTAGAGTCTGTAAAATCTAGGTTATTGGTTATGAAGACGTAATCAGGGGAAATATGATCGAGGGGATATCAGTCAGTCTAGGGTCTTGAGCGTAGGATTAGAATAGGAGCGAGGGGTTCACGATTGTACATGGTCTTGTATGCGCGATCTATTCTTTTACCTAGCAGAAACCTTAGGAATGCACCAATAGGCAGGGTTTTGCCGAAACTGGGTATATCTGTGTGTGATTTATTTTTTGCACTTTTATTTTTGCTGCATTCTGTGATCTGTTTATTATTTTAATGTCCTATCAGATTTTTAATTCAGTGAAAAACTGTGATAAACCCTATTCACTCCCTCCAGGGTTAATCTAGATCCAAAAGGAGATTTTTGAAGACTGTTCAATGGCTCCTTCTCCATTACATGTTCTTCCGATATTATATAGTTTCTTAATATTCATTTTGTTGTTAGTGGCTAAACTATGCGATAACCTCATTTTCTTAGATTTATCGAAGTCATTCCTCGTCCTTTAAAGATTAAGTTAACAATATGCAAGCAGAGATAAATATATAATTTACGGAGAGAGCTAGGTAAACAAATAATGGATTATAACAACTTATCTGATAGGTATTTTTAGATAGATAGGGGTACCTCTACCCTGATGGACTTTAAAATGACGAAGCCGATCCTCGTCTAAAGATGACCCGTCTTTGGAACGAAAACCTTAATAACAGAAATAAAGAGTTGATGGCGCTCTTCTAGAGGTTGATCGAAGAAAGGGAATTTTTGATTGGTTTTCTCGAGGAAGTCTACTACCATTACATGAAGGATGATTTGCATTTTTTTAATAACCGTAGTGGAGGTTTGCTTCGACGCTTCCACCAGAGGTATTTGAGAAAATAGGAAATTTATTCCAGAGATGTTAAAGAACTCCGTTTTGTATTAGTCTTCTTGAACTTGGTAAATGTGTAATTAAAGTCTATTCGTGAAGTAATTCATTTTTAGAATGTGTTCACACCTTTTAATTCTATCTTTGTTCATAAATTATCTACTATGCATTTTCTTTAAATAACATTTCTGCATGTTTATGGTTTTCATCGGACATCCCTTCAATCCCTAAGTCGTTCTCTGAAGGTTCCCTCTTCTCAAATTAGAACTATCATTGAAGAAAGGAAAACCCATAGAGATTCAATTCCTTCGAAGTTTGTAGATAACCTTCTTGCCTTCGAATGGTTCAAAAAGTTCTAGGAGCAAAGGATTATCATACAGGGTCTTTAGGAAGATAGGAGGTAATTGGAAGGGATGCCCATTCAATAGGAAAAGAACTTGGTTGCGGTATATTACATAGTGAAGGCAAACCTTTTAGCAGATTTCGATAGAGATATGGATTTGCTTCATAAGCACGTATATTGTAATACCCCTGAATTTGATAATATTATTCGAGAATTAATTGGATAAATTAAATGGGAATAACTCGGTAAAGGAGGACATGAGATTTATGTTTAATAAATTGACTAGTATGTTGTCCTAAACAACAAATGAATTGATGCTTAAGGGAGGTCAATATGAGAGGGTCAAAAGTATAAACTTTTATCCCCTGTATCTACTCATATCCTACAACATTTTGTTCATTTTTCATTCACTCTAAAAGATTAAAAGAATACTAAAGATGTCGGCCATTAAAGCTAGGAAGAAGAGAAGAGAAAAAGTTAGGATCTGGAGCTTGGAAACTTTGTCAACAAATCTCAAAGTATCAAACTAATCAAGGTTAATAATACTTTTGCCCTTGTATTTCAGTCATTGGGAAAATAGCTGAAAATTCATTTGTTCATGATGGATATGATGCTAATTGGCGGGAAATCATTTAGCTATGTTTGATACATTTATATGATTTTTATATACATGAAAATGGTTAGATTATAGGGTAAAACCTACAGCTAGAAATCTCCAAATGCCATAGATTTTTGACATGATGCTTGTTGTATGATTTTGGAGATGAGGTTCGAATTTCATAACTTTTCATGGAAGTATGAATCAGTTATAAATTTTCAAAGATTAAATTGCTTAGGAAATGCTTGTCTATTGATTAAAATAATCAAAATATGCATATAAATATTTTATATCAAGCCTATACAAAAGCACTGTGAAAAGACTACATATGGTTGGTGTTTTAAATTTACAAGCCAATGAGAATTCAACGAAAAAAGTGGATCAAATATAAGGAAGTAGTTTATAACGAAATACATCGATATTGTCCATATTTACTATAAGTGCCACTGTCTGTCCGAAGGCAACATTTCGGTACTCCCGAAATCCTATTTCGGCAATGTTGGATATTTGGAATACCATCTATATATGATATAGGATGTATTCAGACATCCGCCTATCACCTTTCGTAGGAGCTTTGGTGTTGATTCTTATACGTTTTGAAAGTTAACTTCTCCACAAAAGGCTTTCGTCTTCACACTCGACTAGGATGAAAGGGGTCTTTTATAAGAAAGAAACTATTTTAAACAAGGACATTACACCTTTCGGGGGAACCAGGAGAAAATGCAAACCTTCAAAGCCATTGCTTATAAGGACATGCCTTTATAAACTTGTTTTCCTAAATTTATTTCCTTGGACGTGGTGGATGGGCCAAAAGGAAATCTTTTGTTAATAAGGCTTTGCCTAAATTGGTTGTTGGCATCGGTAATGTCAACGAAGATAATTCTGTTTTATGATTTTGTAAAGTAGTTAGTGATCTTTGCCTCTATACCCTGTCTCCTTGTTTTTGACGGTAGGACTTGGTTAATTGCATGGAATCGAATGGGATTCCTTTTGGGGAATTTGAATGAAGCTGGAGGGGTTTTCCTTTAGAATGATTGATTGTTTGATTGGCTATGTAGTCAAAAGGGGTATCCTTTCGGAAATGATACTGGAGAGGTTTTCCTTTGGAATGAAAGATCGCTGTCTTATTAAGCCAGAATTGGATTCCTTTCGGACATAAATGTATATTTAATTGTACGAAACCATGGATTACTGCATATGTTATGTAATGTCCCAGAAATTTCATCAGTTAAAATAAGGAATTAATTAAAGATTTAATTATTAATAATCAATTTTATATTGGCACTTGGATTTAAAAATCGAATATATGGTTTTGTGTAGAGATTGAGTCTGATATTAAATTTAGAATAACTAGTCTACACCAATTATTTATTTATATCTGATCGAGGATAAATTGGTTGATATTTGAATTTAAATTGAAATTCGAATTAAGGGATGAATTATGTTGAATATTATTATGAAGTTTGGAAATTTAAATGGTTGAATTAAAAATAATAATAAACGTTAAGTAAATTAGAAATTATATCTATCGATATATATGGAAATTTGATTTGGGTATGGTAAATTCCTGTATATATAAAGAATTTGAAATTAAAGTTGCAAATTTGAAAAAAAAACGGAGTTTTTGGATGGACGAACGAGATAAAAATCGATGAACCGATAAATAATTAAAAATAAAATAACGTCATAAACCAACGGAGTCAGAAGACAACTGAACTAATTTTATTGGATTTAGAACACGAGGCGAAATGTTACGTATAATTTTTGTGGTGTTCTGAGATATATTGATGATACAAATTTTGAGCTTTCAATGACCATTCGAGGTATAGTTTGATTATATAATACTTGATTTATTGGTGTTACAATCTTCCTCAGTTAATACGCTCCGACCTACGCTCTGAAATTGCGGCTACCCTAACCATATTTGACATTACTTCGTTATTATCCCCACGCATCTCCTTCTTCTGAAAGCCTCCTTACCCCTTTATATTCCCACCACCGCCTCCTAATTTCCTGAGCAAAAAGGAAATCCCCTAATCAAAGGAAAATGGCCACTTACCAGAAATTGCCAAAGCCTTCTATAGATCTACAACTCATATCGAGCTCCACCAATCGAAAACCTTATTTTTTTTCAAATCAACTCGCCTTTGTGAATCAACCCCGATCCGAGCTTCTCCTGCATCATCCACATCGAAGATCGTCACCATTCGAGCCTCGGATTTGCTGCTGCGATCTTTGCTTGAGCCAACACCAGTCTTCCCTTAACGCAATCAAGTTCGACAGCCCCACAACCATCGATCCTTCACTGATCGTTGCGGCTGAGACCTCTCAGCAAGTCGAAGCCCACCTCACGTCTACTTGCTATCGTCTCTTCCAAATCAAAGCCATCGTTTTTTCCTTTAAGGTTAGTGTTAACTCACTCACGATTTGCTTTATTCAAGTATATTTAACATCAATATAATGATGGGTATAATAATATAAGTTCGTTGGTTAATTTACCGTATTGCCAAGCTGTCTAGGCCGCCATGCTACACCCCTTTCCTTAATTAGCCATGTTGTACCATTGCACTATTTCTGTGGTATCCGTCTTCTTTGTTTGCCATTTGCTATAAGTTTGACTTCTGTGTCTGCCATCTGCTCAAACCTTTCTTTGTGTACTTGAACATAAACCCCGTTGCTATATATGCTTGTTGCACTCATTTATGAAGTACCCTTATAATTCCTGTAAGTCTCATTTGTTTGAAATGAAATTTGTATGGGAATTGTGGAATGTTAAAAACAGTCATGCTGGAAGTAGTTGTTAGCACTTAGAAATAATAGAATGTTAAGAATATACATGCTACAAGTAGTTGTAAGCACTTAATGCTCTATTAAAAACTTGGAGCTACACTTATTTGTTGTGTTGAAAAATTTGAACTATACGGGAAACCTGGTAACCTGATTCACTGGTTTGTACTTGAAATCTATATATTTATAGAGATTGGCACTTATATTTTGATACCATTTGACAGTGATACATTTTGGGTCTTGTTTAGCAGTTTCCAAATGCATTTCTAAACTGATATTATTTATTTTTCCTTGTGTCCCTCGTTGGAATGCATACACACTACAACAAAATATGATATTATAACGCTTTTTAATAACACGATTTTTTGAGCTGTTATTAATTACACTTAATTCTTGTTCTGGCGCATGATATTGTTTTAGTCATATTAGTGTAAAGCTCTTTTCACGATTCCTTCCATCTTTTCACGAATTATTCTATCTCCCCTCCAAAACCATTCTTCTTCCTCCAAAACAACGCCTCAACAGAAAAAACACCGATCTGCTGAAAACCACCAATCTTCCTAAAACCACCACCGATCTACCGAAAACCATCGATTTGCCTTCAATATCCTCAACCAACTATTGTCTATCTACCCTCCAGAACCACTGATCTGTCGAAAATCGCAGAAACCCTAATCAGCAAATAACCTAATCGATGAAGCATCATCTGCCAGACTACCACCGCTACTGCGTGCTCCACCACTTTTTTGCGAGCACCGTCAGATTGTTTTTCGCTCCACTACAGGTATTAATCTTTATCGTAGCTCATATTTTAATTTAGGTGTATCAAACTTAATTGGGATTGCTGTAAAAAAAATTGAATATATACTGAAATATAGTTTAGGTTTTGTCTTGAATCTGGAAAATATATAAAAGAATCATGTTCAATTCTGCTTTTTTCTTCAATCCAACAAATATATACCGAAATATAGTTTAAGTTTCTATTTTCAGTTCGATCCGTTGTGTCTGATTCTGAAAATTCATTGGCATTTTGCACTGTAAAAATTATCATACTATATAGGGGTCTATGCGATCGTATTATGATTATCCACGAGGAGTAAACGTTCAGTACCCCATTTCACTGTAACAACTTCACCTTTTAGTTATTAATTATAAGCTTGTGATTTTTTAACTGAAGATCTTTGTTTTCCCTTCTATTGACACTAGGTTCAAAATTTTGGAGGACCTTTCTTTTTAGTTGTAAGTGACAAAAAAACTTTGGCTGAGGTCAAGACACATATTCAGGAAAAACTTCATTATAAAGGTAGTTATAAATTTTTTCACCTTAATCCATTGATGCAGCATGCATGCGTCTTGTTCAGTTTGTGGAGTTAAAAATATACTAATGTTCATATTGATTATGAAGTTTCTACTTTCATTCTTCTTAAATGTTGCTCACTTCTCTGTTTTTGCTGTTCAGTTATTTGTATTGCTATTGCATATTGCATAAGGAAGATAGTTTTTTATTCATACATATGTCTATCTACCTACTTCAAGGATGTTTAGTTGTGCAAAAAAATTATATTTTGTGTATGTGGTTTATACTTTATAGGAAGATTTGCATTTCAAATTATATTCGAAGTTGATACACCAGAACTTTTTCATATCTAGTCTATTATGTTTGATTATTATTACTACCACTATATTTTGTTCAGTAGATGTTTTAGCTTTCAGTTATTGCATACATAATGTCTGTATGAAGTATTAAAAATTTATATTCAGGTTTGGTAACACACTTCCAGTTGTGAACTCAGCTACACTCTGCTTCCAGCTTGATTTATTATGAATTTAGTGCATTGAGAAAATAAGTATGTCTAACATGTTCTATAATGGATACATATCTGCTTTCAGCTTGACTTTGTTGTTCCCTCAAAGATAAATTCGATAATAAGGTTTAAAATTTTAATAACTTATGCAATTGTGCTTATGCTTTCTAAGTTTAGCATGTTATTAATCGAATTTTGCAACTCTTAGTTTATTTTCCAAAAAAAAGATTTGATAAAAATGAAATAAAATTGGTGGTTTTAGTATTAAAAAAAATCGGTGAAAAGCTCTTACATGGCCAATTCTCATATTATGTTCATCTATGGCAAACTTAGATTTCGTAATACATGTTATGCAATCTTGAATTATAAGTATCGGTCTCATGTTATATGGCAGGATTTGATTACTTAAAATTCTAGCCTTCCTTTCTAGTCAAATGTTTCCAATTGTCATTTAACAGTCCTTTGTTCTAAAAAAAAGGTTCTTAAGTGTTCTACAATTGTTGTTAAGCTCGATCCATGAATAACTTGGATTCATAAACTTTGTCTCGGTTGAATCCATATTGACACTGAGCAAAAGCAATTGAATAACGGTGGTCGCTTAATTCTTATCTTTCTTGTATAGAATGCATTTGATGTTCGGAGAGTTATTCTATTTTCTAATGATGTGTACTGTTTTCAGTTTTAATGAAACACTTTTTGCTATTTTGGAGGTAAATTTTGTTTCATATGCGTTAAAATGCATGCATAAAGTTGGCTTTCTTTCTATTACAATTTCTGTCAAATTTCAAAGAATTATTTTCAGTCAAATTTTGTTTCATGTTTCATATTTCAGTCAGATTTTAAGTATGCCTTATTCAAAGTGATTCTTAATTGCGAAGGCATTCACCTGTCATTTTATATAGTTTCTGTTTAATGCCTTTAGGAGTTCAGTTCAACACAAATGTACCCAATATAATTTGTGACTAGCACAACATTTTACAGTTTTAATTAATTTCACACTCATTATTTGAACATGTAATTTATTCATAGTAAAATATACAGTAATTCCAACTTAGTTGAAATTCTATGGCTGCCACCAGCATGTGTTGGAACAAAAACTGTTTAATTCCAAGTGACATGTTTTTTTTATAACAAGCATACAAACTTAACATTGATTTTCCATAAAAACACTTGCCAACTAGCACACGAGAATACATTCACTTTCTTATTAGTTCCAACTCATGTGATATTAGAAAACTCGCATATTTTATCATCTCGGTTGGGTTTCTTGATTGATTGCACACTGCAACCTGCATTGAGTTAAATAGACAATCAAGCTTAGTCTTCCAATGTGAATATAAGCTGATTGAATATCTTTACTTATTTATTGATGCCATATTAATAAATAAATAAAGACTAAGCTAAGGGTATTAGGATTTTCTTTTTTGTTGCCACATTAATCTAGGATTTCCACTTATTATTCATTAAAAACACTACGACTTATTTGGTTTTGTAAAAATGTAATATTGGGGTTGCCAAATTAAATTGAGTCATTTATAGTCTATTTTCATGCATGGGTTTATCAATCAGATATTTTATTGTCAAATTTAATGCAGGATTGACGTAATTTAGGAACAATACAAAGATATGGTTTGCTTATTTTTGTAAACATGCCCATCAATTTAGTAAATTTACTTTTACATATCATCAAATTTCAATTGTTAGAAACAAATTTACGATTTTTTTCCTGTTAATCATAGGCATTTTCTTCTATTTTAGAGCTATGTCAAAGCTGACTACACGTTCACGTTAATTCACCTTAAACTTAAGTGTCTTTTATGTTCCATGAGAGATACTCTGTATTGCGTGAACTACCTCTAAGATAGCTAACTGTTAGTGCTTACAAGCATAGAGGTAAATATTCAATTTTTACGATTTCTTTCCTTTGATTGTATTTGATATAAAGAATATATTTGTTCAACCATGTCAGAATATTGATAGTTATGAGGTATGAACAGTAATTTCATTGGATGATGCAACTTAGACACTGTTATTTATGTCATTAATTAAAATTATAGTCTATATCTCGCAAAAGTACATTGAAAAAGTTTTCTAAAAGAAAACATGTTTGATGACTTATGAGCCATTAGGCCTTAAAATTCCATCAAAAACAATTTTTTGAAAACAAATGTGTTGGATAACCTTTCGTCCCTGTCAAAAAACAAATTATTAGCTGAACAATGGCATAGGAATTATGTATGAATTTCATGGATGTTAGTAATATTTCCAAGCATGTATATTAGGTTGATCTATAGACATTCTTGCTAAATTTTGTGTTTGATAAAGGAACTACTTAAGTTTTTTCATTACATAATATTCAATTATGATAATGCAAATTCATCCTTGATTAAAAATGATTGGGTTGAAATTTATTTTTTGGCTTTCTTAAAATCCAGGCTAGATTTGTATAATGCAAATTACTTTTGGTTTGCCCAACTTGCCCAACTATAGCTTGGGATGTTTGAATATTGGCACTATAAAGGTAAGACTATTTATCTACAATCAGGTCTCTTTACTTATTAGTAATATGTTAATCATTTCAAGATATGTTAATCGTTTCAATTCAAATGCATGGTGTATGTGTATACTGTTGCTACATTTGAATTTTAGGAGCTCACAAATACATATACTTTTCTACAAATACATATACTTTTCTACATACGTGTATGTGTGACTCTATGCATGATGTATGTTTAAACTGTTGCCATTTAGGAAGCGAGTTGATGCACATGATGTTCCTGACTATTACGATGTTATCAAAGATCTAATGGGTTAGTGCACTTATTAATTTAATTTCCAAAGTCCAGTTTTTCATAGTTACTTATTATGTATATCTGATTTGAGACTAAACATAAATCCAGACTTCTATGATTTTCTCATGCATTAGCTTCTGCTGTGAAAATATATATAGGCTACTAAATAGATTCACCTAATGCAATTGTAATTCTGATCTGAAATGTGAAAGAGAAATATATCAAAATTTTAATTATAATTGGCTTGAGAAGGTAAGATTTTCCCTCAGGCACCAAAAACATAGTTGTATTTTGTTCAGTTGACGCGCATGCTTCATTCCATCCTTTTTCAAATGACTGCAGGAGCATGCGTCAAATACGTTATGAGCAATATGATTTTGGTCTGAATATGTTCGTCTGGATATATTACATAGCTAATTTGATAAAAATCCTTGTGAAAATATAAATTACATTAAAGGAAAAACAGCTAAACTGCATACACTAGTGTACGTACTAGAATCATACGATTGTAAGTAAACATATAGTTATAATCTGATAAATTTTACATGAGCAGAAATAATGGAAGTGGATATTGGAATCATATTCATGATACACAAGTAAATGCAAAATCGAGTTTTACAAATGCGTGTATTTGTATCTGAATGTAGAGCAATGTATGAACATCTGGTAATATGTGGATTCTTGATATATTAACATATCTACTTATAAATACACATTTTTTTTTGCAGCTCAAATATGCATAGCTCACCTCATTGTTGAATGTTATTCAATCACCTTTAATGCCAAAATCGTGACGCTCACAATTCGGTGCAATTCCAGAATATCAAAGTCAAAACAAAATAGAGTATTAAAAGTGAGTACATGAAATGTTAGCTGAACTGCTAGTGTCATTTCATGTTTTTGGTGCCTGAGTCAATGTATGGAGGAGATGGACGGAGGAGGTGCTAGTGTTGACGAGTGAGTTATAGGAGTTAGATTCCGTAAATCAGGAAAATTCCACCAAATAACATTTCTGAATTTTAAGAGGATTCAAATTTTATGAATGGAAAATCAAGTTTCAGAATGTTATCTTGGGTAAAGTGGATCTAAATTTTATGAATGGAAAATTAAGTTTTAGTATGTAAAATATTTGACCTTTTAAGTTTGACTTTTTCATAATTATATATTAAAATTTTCGTTCTCATGTGTAGGAACAAAAGCGAATCATGTGGCTATTTTGGGATTGCTCAATCAGTGGGAGTGGATTAGCCATGCAAAATTTTATTTGTAATACACCTCTATAAGGAAGCTATAGCTGCAAAAGTTGTAGGTGGGCTTAATTTTGTTCTCTTTATTTAAATTCCAAACAAGGCATTCCAAAAATCTTTGGACTTATAGGTAGTTCAATTTCATGAGTTATAAGGCCAATTCTAAAACTAACGCATTGCATCCTTTGAGTGAGTGATATCTAAATTGTAATAATTTCAGTAACTATACACACTCCAGCAGAGTTGCCTTGGCATTCCCTTAGTCTCATTATGTTATAGTTCAGCATGAACAAAAATACAAATTCACCTGTTTACAGCTTGTATCTTTACGTTTGCTTATGGTGTAATTTCATAGATTTGATTTATAACTGATTCGATTTTCATGTTAGGTCTTGAAATCGGCTCAGAAAGGGAATGCTTCTCTTCCAGAGAAGCATGTTTTTAAGACTCTAAAAATCATTTGATGATATTGATTAGTGATGAATGTAAAACATGAACTTTATATATATACAAGTTATGTGTGCATTTGGGAAGATGTCTTCCTGCATCTATGTTCTACACGCATCGTTTAAGAGTCATGTAAACCATCACTCTGTATTTGAATGGAGAACTCATGCTTACATGTAGTAGATTATTCAACTCCACTGCTAAAAGTAAGAAAAATAGTGGATTCACCTTATGTTGCATGTAACAGATAACAGTAGATTTTTTTTAAACTTAATTTACCCATAATAACATATCTAAATTTAATTTTCCATTCATAACATACTGAGATTTGGTTATAAAATTTCGATCCGCTTTACCAAATAACATACTGAGTTAGATTTGGTTATTTATAGCTGTGATTTGGTTATATATAGGAGTTAGAGATAGTAAGAGGGTTTGCTATTTACTGGATATCATTTTTGGATTGGTGCTAGAATCTATTGGACAATAATTGTTGTTCGTGCTGCAATCCATGGAATAACATATCCGCAGATAGGCTTATTTTTTAAAAAAATCAATGTCTTTCCATTTTTTCTTATGAATAGTGCAAGAAGTTAAATCCTACTCGAGAATGAATGGCAGATTACCATCTTGCACTTTGTTCAAGAGCTAACTTTGCCACTGATGTTAACTACTTTTTAGTTTCATAATCACCCAACTCAATCCACTGATGAAATAATGCATGTGTGTGTGTATTATATGAAGCCTAAATGTTGTAATTAACTTCCTCCGCAATCATATATCCTAACGAGTAACAATATTGAATGGTTTTGTTCCTCATTATAGGAAATATAAAAATTGGTTCAAGCGTCAATAGTTCAATCATTAGCTGATGCGCCTGCATTCAAGAAAGCTCCTGGTGGGGCTTCAGCCAATGTAGCGGTTGGAATTGCTAGACTTGGTGGTTCATCGGCTTTTATTGGGGAGGTGGATGAAAGTAGTGTTTTTGCTTATAATTTTGTTACTATTTAACATCCTTATGCATATGATTGGGTAAAAAATTTACTTCCCTTTCTAGTTTCTTAGTTAAATATGAAAAAATAACATTGTCATTATATGACCATTTGAATTATAGTAGAATATATTAACAGGTTGGTGAAGATGAGTTTGGATACATGCTGGCTGACATTTTAAAGCAAAATAACATGAATAGAGAAGGGATGCGTTTTGACCCTGGTGCTAGAACAACATTGGCTTTTGTCACTCTGAGAACTGATGGTGAACGTGAGTTCATGTTTTATCGAAATCTAAGCACTGATATGCTGCTTCAAGAGGAAAATCTTTCACTATAGATCTGTAAGCCTAATCACAGAACCATGCAAGTCAGCACATATTGCTGCCACAAAAGCTGCAAAGGATGCTGGAGTTGTATGATCCAAATTTACGACTTCCATTGTGGCCATCTGCTAAGAGTGCTAGAGATGGAATCTTAAGCGTATGTGATTCTGCTGATATTATCAAGGTATGCATTAGTTAATTTCATAAACTTTCATTTTTCTTACACTACATGGTCGATATTTCTTACCGAAGGTGGAGATTATGGTAAAGCAACAATTTCATAAACTTTCATTCACCAAATTTCGGACTACATTACAAAGTACTAACTAATTATGTCGCTACATAACGTTTCAAAATTGAAGTTAATGGGTATGTTCTTTATTTTTATGATACTTAACTGTAGACTAACTACATAAATATAAATATTTCAAAGAAAATTATTATGATGATTTGCTATTCCCACCAAATTAGGTGTAATTTGTTGGTTTTGATATAAATAGGGAAGCCAACTTTAAGTTTACAAGATATGTAGTACCCTTTCACAAAATTTTACAGTAGTTGGTAAAACTTTAAGACAATTCACCACATGAAAATGTTTACTCCTACATATGGAAGCAGGATAATACAACCGTGACATACAACAATGAAGTTATTTCCTGAACTTTAATTCAATATACGGTATCCATATATCATGTTTATTTAGTAATCATTGATTATTGTACTAGACTGGTTATACAACGGCTAAAATAAGGGGGGAAATTCCAAATGACTTAACATAGTGAACAAAGACATATTTTCAAAATGAAATTGTAGAGTGGATTTGTGGAGTAATATAAAAATGAAATTGTTTGAGAAAGAAGTATAGAAGAAGGTTGATTCTCTTATTTACGCAGTTTTTAATTATTTAATTTGCATATATTTCATAAATAGGTGTTGATTTTCTTTGGCTTCAACGCACAAGGTTGAAGTACAGTGTTTGAACCGTTTGGTACGCCGTATGGTTCTTTTTAGTCTGAATTATATATACGTAATGAAGATAAATTCATTCAGAATAGCTTTGTAGTAAGACAGTGGACTGAGAAACTGTTGTAGTGTGTTGTAGTTGCAATTGCGTGCCAGGAAAAAAAGGGTAGCTTGTGTAGCATATTTAGGTATCGGAAGATGCTGTTTACATGTGAGGGAGAAGCATTTGTCGCTCCAACGTTATAATAAGTCTTCACAGGTAAGAGTGTGCTGAGGAAAAATGTACCAGCAAGCTACTGCAATGGAAGTCATGCAAGAGTTGAAATAGAAAGATGCTCGATTTGAAAGATGTGTAAACAAAGAAAAATATCATGTTGAAATAGAGATGGAATCTTAAGCGTATGGGATTCTGCTGATATTATCAAGGTATGCATCAGTTAATTTCATAAACTTTCATTTTTCTTACACTACATGGTCAATATTTCTTACCGAAGGTGGAGATTAATTGGTATGTTCTTTGTAATACATGTCTTCCATATTCTGTTTAGCTGCACAGACTATCTCCATTATTGATTTGGAGGTGAAAATTCCCACAAATATGGATGAATACAACAATTATGAAGTTTTTCTGAATACAAGAATATTACCATGTAGATGTAATGCATGTCATACAAAATTCCATTTAGATAATCGTTCTGTTGAGTACATAAAAAGTTTTTTCCTTACATATTACTTAAGATCTTGCTCATATTCATGGTTGGTAGGTGGCAGACACAATGAACATGTCCTGCACCTGAGCCTATAAATATTTCACCATGTTCCTCATTATCTCATGACAGATAAAAAGTATTTCAAAAGTTTGTGTAACTTTTTATTTATTTATTTTAAAGACAATGATATTCTTTATGGACTGATTTGAATTTTTATATTTGCAGGTGCTAATTTTTTTTTCATGAGGAAATAGGATATGCCAATGGAAGGGTGAGTTATTCAACAATATTACCCAGTTTGTATAACTTGTTATGATTAGTGTTTTGTCTAACAGGTTTGGGCTATTTTATCTAGCAAGATTGGGCTGTTTTGTCTTGTGTCTTTTGTCAGTTAACTGAACAATTATGAACTATGTTTTGTATTTTGTATACTCATGTTGACATCAATGGGAATTAAAACATATGTATTGAATTAGGTGTTAACTCATGGATTGAATTTCTTTTGTTAGTTTATACTTTATTTGCTATTAGTATGTTTTGTGTGTTCATCTTTAACATGTTATAAAGATTCATTTTGATTATTATTATTAAAATGTATAAGCTATAGAGAGATTTTTACTATAACATGTTAATTTAATAGCGTCATATGGAAGTTATCAAAGATATATGTTATAGCAGTAAAACTGCATTATGAATAATCTCAAATTTATTGAGATTAAGATGTATAATATCGGTAAAAATGAGCTATTGTATTGACGTAGCGTAGCGGCAAAAATGAGCTATTGTTTTGACGTAGCATAGCGGTAAAACTGTGTTATAAATATTTTCGCTTAGAATGAAATTTTAATGTATTATAGCGGTTAAAATGAGCTATTGTAATAAAGTAACATAGCAGCATATCAGCGCTATCAAACGGTATCTTTAATAACGGCATACAAAGCGTTATAATTGTTTAGAAGTTTTTTATAATATGTTCATATACAGCAATTATGAAACCGCTATCTTTCTTATTTATAGCGGCTGTGGGCTGCTATAAAATAGCAGTTCTGTTGTAGTGACAACTTCTCAGTGATTTAATAATCAATCGTTTTATAAGCCAAAGTTTCGCTAGTAATCGCATATATGTTAGTTCCTTGTTAATTAGTATACTCAATCAAAATGCTACAGAGTTTAAACCTACAAAGATGAATGAAAATGGTGACCCTAAAGACGAATCATAAATATGAGGGCTGAAAGCTTTTCCATATTTGATGCATGTCAGTGAACAAAGTGATTAAATTGTTATTTAAGTGAGTAAATACTTCCGTATATCAAACTAACATAAGAATACTTTACAATAGTAATACAGTTGGAAATAGTTTGGGTAAATCTTCCTATTTGTCTCAAAAATCTCTAATATTAGTGTTGATAATATGAGCTAATATTATTTGGAAAGCAGTTATATATTATAGTTAATAGAATCAGCTGTACTGGTAATAATTCGAACTAATGGCAACTCGGAAATGGGTGTTTTGTTTTACTAGAACATGTGATTTTGATAAATTTATATCGAACATTTGTTGAATACTTTTAATGTGTGGTATTGGACTGAAGAGACGATACATACATATAAAGTATGTAATAAGTCAACATTAGCATAGTATGGTATAGATCCAACGTCTATATTTTAAAGAGAAATGTATATATAATTAGTTAATCTAGTACAGAAACATTTGGACCTTGAGTTTCAACCCCTTTGGATGCATGGACATTTTACTGTCCTGACTCTTTACATGTATGCTGCTATATAAATAGAAACCAGTATTGTTTTCTGTTTTGACATTGACTGTTGAACTTGAACATATATCTTACAATGCCATGCACGCAAGTTGTATTAACCTATTCCTGTTTGAAACCCTATGAACATGTATCATACTTTTCCCTTGCTGCATTTTTGCCTTATGTTGGCGCTGACTTTATGCCATTTCATTTATATTTTGTTTCCTGTAAACCAAAGTATATTTGCTATGCCATTTATATTTTGTTTCTGTAAACCCAAGTATATTTGCTATACCCATCTATATTTGATTTCTCAAGCATATTTGCTACGTCACATACTATTTATTCATGTTTAAACTACTCATATGTGTTTCACGCCATATACTATCCCTTCATGTTTAAACTACTCATATGTGTTTCATGCCACATACTATCCCTTCATGTTTAAACTATTCATATGTGTTCATGCGACACACTATCCTTTCATGTTTGAGCTGCTCATAATTGTCATGCATACTTGGAGAATGTAATTTCATGCTGTTGTACACTTGATTGTCCATAACTTGCCCTCCTCTTGAGCATTCCCTGGACCATGAGTTTACGCAAGCTTGTGTACTTAATATACGTACATTTGAAGTGCCATTCCATTTTCATGTTATGTACATACCTGGTCCATGTAGATTTACTGCCATATTAGTTGCTATTCATATATACACATTCAATGTGTTATCCTATTTTTCATGTTGTTGTGTACATATCATGATGCGATTTCTTGAACTAAAAATTTTCGAGCCTGACCTTCATATTAGTTGTTGCATATCAAATTGATCATGCTGAACTCATATCCTGAAACATATGTGCTGATCCACACACCATCCCTTGTAGCTTGCGTAAGCGTTTAGTGTATATATGTGGTGGTCGTTGTATACATATGTACATATATACAACTGTATGTGTGTATATATGTTATCGACATACATATAAATCCACATGTTGTCTCGCATGGATTCGTCCCAAGTCGTTATGATGCATCTTAGCAGTTTTCCCATGAATTTGATGTACTCGAAGTTTAATAATGTATTAGGATTAGTTTATATTGAAGTTAATCTACTTGAACAATGATTAAATCCTTACTCGAGTATTTTGCATTTTACATGAAATGCTCGGGTCAAACCCGAGCAGTACAGATTTTAAAGAATACAGCTTATGATTCAAAGATGGAGATTCCAAGAGACGGCGCACTCTGAAGTTTAAACAGTAAAGATTTTTGTTTGTATTTAAATTGTTTTTAAATTCCGCTGTATAGAAAATCTTGTATAAAAATTCTGATTATATATACATAAAGTTACTTTGTTGTTCAAATACTATGTTATTCTTTATTCTGTGTTGATTCTGCGTTTTAAACTCTATAAGCTAAAAACGAACTGCCGGTTTGAACGTTTCAAGTTGGTTTAGTTACCAATTTGAAGCGGTCATAAAGGCGGGACGTTATATTTTATTCGTGGGAAATCATGGACAAAACATTTGCATTTGTGTGTGAACATTGGGGGAACCAAAGGGTGAAATAAACTAGGGGAACCACTCATACATTGGGGAACCAACTAAATAAAAGGATAAGCCTTCGGTCTCATTTTTAATGAGGGACTACTTTATAGAGCATGGAACCGGGAACGGAAGGAGAAATTCCATTGCATCGAGTAGTATGGAAATTATAATAAGGAAGGGATTCGTTGCTTCATGCAGTATGAAAGCCAACTGAAAAAAGAAATGGTTATGTTGCCAAGTAAGGGTTTACCTCGAGTTGCGATGTGCGATACTAAAGGAAAAGACATATTGCTTTAGATGGTATGGGAGGTATTTTGGTTTCATTAATAACGGGGGAGGAGGTTACCTTGCAAAACATGGAAAGGGAATCAAATTAAAGGAATAATTGATGGGAAATCAATAATGAATGAATATGATGAGGAATCATTGGGAACCGTTAGGATGATAAATCAGGAATAAAACGATAGGGAATCCATTGTGTGTTGCATATTACACATTTATTAAGTCACTTATGTTATAATGATTTTTACTAACCATTGAAGTGCATGTGCTTCGTGAATGTTTCTGGAGGTAGATAGATACTAGCGAAAGGGAAACTCGTTCTATGTTGTGGTATGGTCCAATTAGATATTTATGTGTTGGGTATAAAGGATTATTATTCACACCAGTCTGCTGACTAATCCTAAGTTATTGTTTTCCCCTTTTAACTCTCGGGTGCTTATTTGGGTAAACTGAGGTTTAGGGGTTTCAGGTTCTTCATCGATTAAGCTTCCGGAGCCGAGCAAGAGTCTTTTGCTATTTAGGAGCTTCCTCATTGTTTTAATTGATGTATGTTTTGACAATGTTGTTATTGCCAGTGTATTAAACTCTGATCAATCGATGGAGTATATTTTGTAACATATATACATACATATATATATATATTCTTTAAACGGGTTTACGAATGGGTTGAATGAATGAAATTATATTAATGAATGTTTTGTGGATTTTTTCATACTCCTATGTTATCTGGTGTTGTGGTTTATTAACATCCGATTTTCTATAACTGGAAGACAACACTAGAGATGACTACAATATTTATAGGGGTTATGATTTCGGTCTTGGATAACGAGGTGTTACAATTTTGGTACCAGAGCATAGGTTTATGCAAATTTAAGATCCCCATAAGGATTTTATTTAAAACCTAAAGACCCGAGAAATTATTAGGGTTGGGATAGTGAAACTATAACGTATTTGTATTATGTAAGTACGTCTATGCCTTTCGGTCATATGAATATCCTTCGGTATCTTACTAAAGTTTATCTACAAAAGGAAGAAGTAAGATATGAAGAGAAGGAGTTCAATACTGAATATCGTTGGTAAAAGCACTACGATTGATGGAATTGTTCGACCCGAAGAGGAAGGCCAGGGCCGAAGGCCTACTGAAAATCAAGGTGTTGCTAATCCACTGATGGATATAGGAAATTTGTTTCAAACTTTTATCCAGACGTTGCAAGATAGAGCTACAGCAAGAGGAGTTAATTCGAAAGCGCAAGTTGGAAACAACTATGCGAAGTTGAGTAGGGATTGCACCAGTTTGGGTGAGAGGTCGTTTCTTGGAACAGAGGGTGCTGCTGCCATGGATACTTGGTTGTTGCAATTTACGAGAATCTTCGCGGACTTAGGCTTGGTTAATGAGCAGAAGAGAAGTTTAGCTTCGAGACAGTTGCTGGGCAATGCTTTGTATTAGTGGAAAGGTGTTACTATTTCGACACCGGAAGGAGATATTGTATAGGATGATTTCCGAAGGAGGCTTATGGCCAGATTTATGTCATAAGTTGCCCAGTCTTTGATGATGCAAAGGTTTGTTGATCTAAAATAGGGAGAAATGAGAATGGTGAATTATGCAGCCAGATTTGATGAGTTGTCCCATTACGCTTGTGGGACAACTGACCTTTCATTTTGAAGAACGAGAAGTTCATTCACGTGTTAAGGTTTGATATTTGAAGGGCGACTATGCCTCATTTGCGAGACTCCAGTGTGTCGTTGTGGAGATGACCACTCGTAATGAAGAGATGCTTACAATAGTGGGAAATCAAGGCTATCAGGGAAAGAAAAGGAAATTATTCAAGGGTGGAAAGGCTCATAAGGAGGGAAATCCCAAGAATAATAAAGCGGGTGTTGTTTTCTTTAAGTGTCACTAGAAGGGACACTATTCAAGAATGTAAGGCAACGGAAGTGAAGACGACTCTGGGAAGCAAAATGTCAGGTGCTTTAACTGCAACCAGCTTAGGTATTATAAGGATAAATGTCCAGGAGCAGCCAAGAGCAAAGTAATGGTTGTTGAACTTTCGTCTTCCAAAACTGCTATTGCGGAAAAAGGGAAAATTGTGCTGGAAGGTATGCTTTTGTTTTGTAACATACCCATTAGCATTTTGTTCGACATTGGTGATCACACTCATTTATTTCTAGATGTATAGTAGATAAATTGTCTTTAGAACCATCATACCTCGTTACTTCCTTTAGGTGGTTAATGTTATCGAAGGGTACGCAACTTTGGCTTTGAGATGTGATAACCTAGAATTTTAGTTGGTGGGTTATATATTTGTTTGTAGCTTGTTTTTTTTTTTGATTTGGAGGGTTTTAGAATTATTTTGGGTATGGATTGGTAAAGTCGTTATGAAGTGAGAGTTTTATGTCAAAGTAGAGAATTATTGTTGTAGCATCCCGATATCGACAAAAGGATTGTGTTTTTCGTGAAGAGAGCAGTTCCGATGATTTTTTCCTTGTTATGAGGCTTGGAATTAGAGGAAGTGGTAGGTAGCTTCCTATTGTTAAGGAATTTGCTGACGTCTTCAAGCCAGTGGAACGATTTCCACTGAAAAGGACTATCGATTTTCAGATCGATCTTGTGTAGGGAGCTGAGTTAGTGAGTAGGCCTCCTAGCCGGATAAACCCTTTAAAGATGAAGGATTGAGAACAAGATTTTGATCGATGCCAACATATAAAGTTGCAGTGAAGATCATTTCGTAGAGATAAGGTTTTATATATATATATATATATATATACATACATTGAGTCGTGTTAGAAATATGTTAAAATCTATCCTCAAAGTATAACACGAATGCACAAAAAGTTATATCATATCTGCGTCGCTGAAATCTGCATATTTGAGAAATTGAAAAGTCACAGAAAAAGCCCAAACGGTCCAGGCTTCAACCGGGAAAGAGCGCAGAGTGATCTTGACTATGGACCAAGGTCCTCTGGTCCACAACCATAAACCGATCGACCGGTCCAAATATGGGCGGTCGACCGATCTGTGTGTTTTTGCATATAACGGCTATTTTTCTGGAAGTTTTAATTTTAATTAAATTCAACCAGTTGACCGGTGATTTTTAACCTGTAGACCGTTTTTAAACAGCAAGCTTTTTCTGAAAGGTTGCTTCTATTTGTGAAGAAATTTCTATTCAGTAATAAAAGGAAATGGACATAACTTTTTATAGAAAATCTTCATGAAGAATTACTACCTTTCTACTATTATATAAACAACTTCAAACTTGATTTACAATAACCGAATCATTCTATATTCTCTCTAATTTCTGAATTGCTTTTTCATACTCTTTGCAAAACAAAAGCTCTCCAAATTTAAATACTTGTTGAATCCTTGAATCGATTTAATGTCATTTGATTCAACAAGCATTCTACTTCCTTAAGTTTACGCATTCAAAGTATATACTTGAGGATTAGATTATAGGAAGGTTGTACAAGAATTGACAAATTCGTGTTATTGAGAACATACATTGTCAAACTACAAGTCTACTCGTCAAGTTTGAAGTCTTCTGTGTTGTAAGAGGAAAGTTTAAAGTCCTCAGTGTTGTCAGAGGAAAGTTTAAAGTCCTCCGTGTTGTAAAAGGCAAGTTGTGAAGTCCGCGTGTTGATAGAGGCGTGAAATTCCCGTTCGGTTGCTCGGGTGTTGTAAACCTGTTTCCGCCGGGTGAAGTGAGGTTGTTGTTAGTGAAAATCCAGATAGAAGTCTGGGATTGGACGTAGGACGGTGCTCCGAACCAGTATAAAAATCCCTGGTGTGATTTTTCTATTTTTACTGCATTTACTATCTTATATCTGTGATTAGCTATCATTTCATACTTGAGTGTTGTACACCATATTACATGATTCTCGTGTATAATACTAGCACATACACGGCCACACATTCTTTTTCAGTTGAGTTGGAAGATAAAAGCTTCATTCTTCCAGGTAGTTCGCCTTGGGGCGCATCGACAATATTTGTAATGAAGCCGAATGGATCCTTAAGGATGTGTATTGATTACCGAAAGCTTAATGATAGGACGGTAAAGACTATTATCCTTTGCCTCGCACTGATGATATGTTTGATCAGTTGAGCAGAGCAAAAGTGTTTTCTTGGTTGGATTTGCCTATTGGGTTTCACCAGCTGAGGTATCAGAAAAGAATGTTCCATTGATAATGTTTCGTACCGATATGGAACAATGGATGGTTATGCCTTTGGGATTGACTAATGCACCATCTTTCTTCGTTGATTTGATGAATCAACTGTTTAATACTTAGATATATTTGTATTGATTTTCATTAATGATATATTGGTATTTTTGAAGGATGTGGATGAGCATGGAATTCACTTTCCAATTGTGCTGGAAACTTTGCGAAAGAACCAATTGAAGGTTAAATTTTCTTAATGCTAGTTTTGGGAGAACAAAGTGAAGTTCCTTGGTCATGTGGTTTCAGAAGAGGGACTGGCAGTAAATCCTGCGAAGGTCGATCCTATTGTTAGTTGGAAGAGGCTTGAAAATGTTATGGAGGTCTGAAGCATTTCGGGATTGGTCGGGTACAATCGTAGGTTTATTAGGGACTTTTTGCAGATAGCGACACTGCTCACTAAGCTAACCAAAAAGGATGTTAAGTTTGTTTGGTCAAATAAGTGTGAGGAGGCATTCTAGAGTTTGAAATACTTGTTGACCAGTGCTCCAATGTTAATAGTACCGAAAGGAAGTCATGGTTTGGTTGGTTTTATTGATGCTTGCGGAACAAGGTTTGGTGTTGTTTTGATGAAAAAGGGAATGGTTATTACTTATGCCTCCCGAGGGTTAGGTGTTGTTTCGATGAAGAAGGGAAGGGTTATTACTTGTGCCTCCCGACAGCTGAGACCTTATGAAGCTCGTTACCTAACTCATGATATTCAGTTAGCTATTGTTGTTTTTTCCTTGAGGATTTGGAGGCGTTACGTACTGGGTGAAAGGTTTGAGTTATTTACAAACCATATGTTCTTGAGATATTTATTTTCTCAGAAAGAATAGAATATGAGACAACAGATACGGTTGGAGTTCTTAACGATGTATGATTTCGACATAGAGTATACCCCTTGGAAAATGAATAAAGTTGTGGATGCCCTTAGTAGAAGGCACCAAGAGATGATGTCGGTTATGTTGAATGAATGGAAACACTTAGAAGCTTTAGAGACATGTAATGTGAGGATTAGGTCAACAATGATTTCTTGTGAAAGTACACTGAGGGTATCATGCTTAGAGGTTCAACTAGTTTTGATTGAGAAAATTGCTTCTAGGGAGGAAGAGGATCCTTTGTTGGCCGAAAGGATCAGAGTGCTCAGAGTCAAAATGGAAGGAAGTCGCTTGGAGAGTTCGCTCTCGATCGAAAGGGTTGGTTATAGAAGAAAGGATGGCTATGTATTCTGAAGGTTAGTAATCCGAGGAAGAAAGTTCTTAGAGAGTGTCATCACTCTAAGTTTACGATATATCCTGGGGGAACAACGATGTACTGAGATACGAAGAGAAGCTTCTTCTGAGAAGGAATAAAGAAAGATGTTTTCTTATGGGTAAAGCAATATATGAATTACCTGTAGATAAAGGCCAAACGTCAAAAGCCAAGTGGTTTGTTACAACCATTGGAGATTCCAGTTTGGAAATGAGATTCTATATCCATGGATTTCGTCGATAGACTTCCAAGGTCAAAGAGAGGGTATGAAAGCATCGGGGTTATTGTGGATAGACTAACCAAGAGTGCTCATTTTATTCCTATAAAGTCAACTAGGATGGCGCCGATTTTGGCTGAGTAATTCATGAAGAATATTGTGAGGCTTCATGGAGTTCCTAGTAGTGTCGTAAGCAATATGGATCCATTGTTTAAGACTGAGTTTTGGAAAAGTTTGCTGAAGGAAACGGGAACAAAGCTCAAGATGAGTATGGCTCGTCACCCATAAACGGATGGGCAAACCGAGGGGGTGAATAAGGTACTGGAAGATTTGCTGAGAGCATGTGTTCTAGACTTTGGTGGTTCTTTGGAGGACCATTTACATTTGGTAGAATTTTCCTATAATAATAGCTTTCAGGCTACTATTGAAATGACGCCCTTCAAATCTTTATATGGAAGACCACGTAAATTGCCAGCATGTTCGTTGGAGACAGACGACATTCTAGTTCTTGGTCAAGAATTAATAAGAAAAGCCATACATAAGATTGAGATCATTCTGAGTAGAATGAACGGAGCTCGATCCAGGCAGAAGAGTTATGCGGATAAAAGGCATAAAGATTTAGAATTATCTATTAGAGAAAGTGTTTTCATCAAGATGCCATTGATGAAAGGCATACTCCATTTTGGAAAAACAGGGAAGCTTCCGCCAAGATTTATTGGACCTTATCTGGTTTTGAAAAGGATTGGAAAGCTTTCCTATTTCATGGAGTTACCGGATAGATTGGTAAGAGTCCATAATGTTCTTTATGTATAGCAATTATGGAAGTATGTACATGACCTTGACGCTACATAAATCCAAAGGTATTCAAAGATTTGGTAATGGAAGCTGATTTGACTATCGTAAGGCAACTAGTCATCTTGTTCATAGAGATAAAGGAGTTTGAGAACCAAGACAGTTATGTTGGTAAAGGTTTAGTGGAGTTTTGACGAAAGAGACTGTACTGAGGAGACGGGGGCAATGATTATAGAAGCTTTTCCTGAGTTCCTTTTGGGAAGATCTGTATGGCTTTGTAGTTTGTTAATTAGTGGGGTATGCTAGTATATGTTTTCATAGCAATGTTTCCTGGATTGCTATGATTGCTTTGTCCTTGATTGAATTTTGGGGTTGAAATTCTTTCAAGTAGGGGTGGATGTAATACCCCTGAATTTCATAACATTAATCACGAATTTAATTGGATAAATTGAATAGGAATAATGTGGTGAAGAAGGATATGAGACTTTTTCTTAATAAATTAACTAGTAGGTTGGCCTTAGAAACTAATGAACTGATGCTTATGGTAAAGGCATATGAGAGGGACAAAAGGGTAAACTTTCGGCCCTTATATATACTCATGTTATACCACATTTTGTTCACTTTTTAATTCACTCTAAAAGATTAAAAGAAGACTAAGAAAGCCGACCACTAAAACTAGGAAGAAGAGAAGAGAAAAAGTCGGGATCTAGAGCTTGAAAACTTTGTCAACAAATCTCAAAATCTCAAACTACACTTGTATTTCGGTTATTGAGAAAATAGCTGAAATTTATGTTTGTTCATGATGGTTTTTCGTGATGGATATGGTGCTAATTGGTGGGAAATCATTTAGATACGCTTGAAATGTTTATATGGTTTTTATATACATGAAAATGGTAAGATTATAGGGTAAAACCTATAGTTAGAAATCTCCAAATGCCAGGGATTTTTGGTATGATGTCTGCTGTATGATCTTGGAGATGGGTTTCGAATTCCATAAATTTTCATGGAAGTATGAATTAGCTTTCTAAGATTAAATTTATTAGGAAAAGCTTTCCTATTGCTTAAAATAATCAAAATATTGTATAAATATTTTATATCTAATTGGTACAAAAGTACTATAAAAAGACTACGTATGATCAGTATTTTAAATTTATAAGCCAATGAAAATTTGATAAAAATCGTGGAGCAAGTATAAAGAAGTACTTTATAAGGAAATAAGTCAATATTTTCTGTATTTACTATCAGTTGCACTGTCCTTTCGGAGGTAACGTTTTGATACTCTTGGAAGTCACTTTCGATAGTGTTATACACATGGAATATCATCAATGTATGGTATAGGAAGTATTCAGGCATCCATCTCTCGGCTTCTAAAGGACTTTGATATTGATACTTATACGTTTTGAAAGTTAACTTCTCCACAGGAGGCTTTCGCCTTAATAATTTTGGCAGGAACAAAAGGGGAACTTTTATAATAAAGAAACTATTTTAAATAAGGACATTACACCTCTTGAGGGGACCAAGAGAAAGTCCAAACCTTTGAAGTCGTTTCCTACAAGGACATGCCTTCATAAACTAGTTTTCCTAGATATATTTCCTTGGACGTGGTATACAGGCCGATAGGTAATCTTTTGTTAAATGATTTTGGCTTTGCCTAAATTGGCCGCTGGTATCGGTAATGTCAATGAAGGGAATTTTGTTTTATGATTTTGTAAAGTAGTTAGAGGTCTTTTCCTCTACACCCTGTCTCCCTGGTTTTGACATCAGATCTTGTTTAATTGCTTGATTGCATGAATCCGAAAGGGATTCCTTTCGCAGAATTTAAATGAAGCCGGAGGGGTTTGCCTTCAGAACGATTGGTTATTGATTGGCTATGATGTCGGAAGAGGTATCCTTTCAAAAATGAATACCGAATGATGTCGGAGGGCTTTTCCTTTGGAGTGAAAGATTGTTGTCTTTATTGAGCTAAAATAGGATTCCTTTTGGAGATAAATGTATATTAATTGGTAGGACATCATGTATTACTGCATATATTATTGGTGGGAAAACATGGACACAACATTTGCATTTTTGCTTGAACATTGGAGGAAACAATAGGTGAAATAAACTGGGGAAACCACTTAAACATTGGGGGAAACAACGAGGGAAAGGAATTGGAGGAACCAATTAAATAAAAAGATAAGCCTTCGATCCTATTGTTAGTGAGTGTCTACCTGACAAGGAACGAGAGGAGGATTTGAAGGAGGAATTCCATGTCTTCGTGCAGCATCGAAATTAAAATAAGGAAGGGTTTCGTTGCTTCGAGTGGTGCAAAAGCCAATTGAATAAGGAAATGGTTTCATTACCTAGAAAGGGGTTACCTTGAGTTGCGCAATGCCAATACCAAAGTAAAAGAACCATTGCTTTGCATAGTATTGGAGGTGTTTCAGTTTCATTGCTAGGGTGTTACCTTGCAAAACATGGAAGGGGAACCGAATCAATGGTATAATTGATGGGAAATCAATAACGAATGAAGGTGATGTGAAATCATTGGGAACCGTTAGGATGGGAATAACCGGGATAGGGAATCCATTGTGTGTTGCATGTTGTACATTTATTAAGTCACTTATGTTATAATGGTTTCATACTAACCATTGAAGTGCATGTGTTCCAGGGATGTTTTCAGAGGTAGCTAGATACTAGCGAAGGAAAACCCATTCCATAATACGGTGTAGTCCCGCTAGATATCTATGCGAATACGAAGGATTATTATTCACACCAAACTATTGACTAACCCGAAGTTATCGTTTTCTCCTTTAACTCTCGGATGCTCATTTGGGTAGGCTGAGGGTTAGGATTTTCATATGCTTCGTCGATTAAGCTTCCGGAGGCGACTAGTAGGCTTTAGCAATTTTGGAGCGCTGCTATTGTTTTGATTTATGTATTTTTCAACAATGTTGTTATTGCCAGTGTATTAAATTCTAATCAACTGACGGGGCATCGTCGTATGTTGCTCTCATAGTAGATTTTGTAATACATACATACATACATATATATATATATATTCTCCGAACAGGTTTACGAATGGGCTTGCATGAATGAAATTTTATTAATTAATGTTTTGTGAAGTTTTTCCATACTTCCATGCTATCTAATGTTGTGGTTTACTAACATCCAATTTTATATCATCGGAAGCCTATAATAGAGATGACTGCAACATATATAGGGTTGTGATTTTGGTCTTGGATAATGGGGTATTACATTTATGATCTGACTTTCCAACTAGAGAACAACCAAACTTCTTGAAAATCTCTAGAATTCATTCTGAATGAAAATTCCCTAAATTTTCTGATGCCTTTTCCTGCAGCTCCATCCAACCCTATCGGAGCTACAAGTCATCAAAAAGAAGCAGCGGAACATTTTACTTATTCAGTTAACCCCCCGAAAGGCCTCGATGGTGAGCTTTAAAGAGTGGGTTAAAAGGGTGAAGTACAAAGTTTGGAAATACTTCGAACAGATGGGACAAGACAATGTTAACTTGTGTTTGCGAGTACGTTAACCATGCCAAATCCTGAAGAAGAGATATACAATTTAAAGAAGAGTAATATCGAATACGAGAAGGCAAATAAACTTCTATCGAGAACTGATAAGGTATTTAATAGAGACCTTAAAACTCAGATCAGCTCAATCAGTGACATCGAAAGCTCCAAAGAAAAAGAGGAAAAACTTAAGAGGATGCTTTGAACTGTTCTGGCACATCTCTCACATACTGCATTGTCAGGGTTCTTAGTGGAAAAACTCAAAAAAAATGTGATAATAATGCACGTGTAAAAATATTCATTTTGTCCGCAAATTAAGTAGTTAAGCAACTTGAAAATCAATTATATTTTCCTTTCTTTCTTTTATATTATTGAATAGGCCTCGTATGTGTTATCCTCTTGTCCTTATTTTAAGTTGTATGCATAATGTGTCAGAACTAGTATTAGAATTCCATAGTTATTAATGGTTTGAGAAACACCCTTTTTGATACATGTAGGATATACGAAGTCCTTGTTGATTTGCGCAAGATTTGGAATTTTGACCTTAAACATAGTAACTGTGAAAACCCCCTCGACTTGCATGGAAAATGCAAAACTCAGATTCGGGTTATTTAAAAGTTCAGACATTCTAGAAATAGATCGTACGTTGCCTCCTTCGGCTTTGAAAACTCGGAACCTAAATTCGGGTATTTAAGATAATAGAAGTCCAATAATTAGACGAAGCTTTGTTCAGCTTAGAAGACCCAAAACCCAGATTCATATATTTAAAATAATAGAAGTCCATAAATTCTGAACTAAATTAGATGAAGCATCTTTGACTTAGAAGACCCAAAACCTATATTCAAATATTTGAAATAATAGATGTCTAGAAATTATGAACTACATTATATGAAGCTCATTTCATCTTTAAAGACCACAAACCCAAGTTTGGATTTTAAAAATAGTAGGAGTCCATAAATTCTGAATTAAATTAGACGATTCTCTTTCGTCATAGAAGATACAGAACCTAGATTCAGGAATTTAAGGTGATAGAAGGTAAGAAATATTTTTCTAGAAGTAGATCAAATGAAGCCTTTTTTCCTCTTTTGCCTTAAAAGACCAGAAACCCAGATTTGGGTATTTAGATAGGGGATCGAAACTTTTCTTCAGGAGGCCATCGGTATGAAAGAGCTTTCGGTTTTGATATATCTTTTGCCATTATAGGTTTTTTCTAAAGTAGAGGCTTGCATGCTTTTGTGCTCTCTTTGAGATTTCTTTCCCTTCTATGAGACGAGACATAAAAACAGAGATGGTGCATGTTTATGCCGAAGCAAAGGCATGGCTTGATCTTAAAAAGATCACAAGCAAAGTGCGCTTTATTTGGAACTGGGCTTATTCACCAACGGTTACATGTCCCTCTTCTAGAGGGTGCCTTGACTTCATCAAGGGCTAGTGGCGTGCCAATCTGGCCCTGAGGCATAGTTGATTACTTACCCTCCCCCTCCAGGAAGCACCTGGGATATACCTGGGTCTTAAAGACAGGTGCGTGATGCATTGGGCTTACCCCCTTCCCTTTTTGGGGAAAGGACCTGGGATATACCCAAGAATTTTCTAAAGTTAATTCGTTATGAAAGGACATTTCACCCCTAACCAAGTAGAAACTCTTATTATAGGTGTTGGTCTTTTTCCATATTTTATGTAGATATTCTTATTTCAAGATTAAATTCCTTTTCCTTTCTTTTATGGATGATTTTCCTTGGTTCCATACAAGGGTTTTTATTCAGAATATTTTACTTTAAAAACTCATCTATAATCCCTTAAGTGCACTCTTAATTTCCCTTGTTTGCGGAGATGCATTATCATCTTCTAGAGGGCTTTACACACATTAGTTTTTTGCCCATCTATTAAGTGGTAATGGCAATAGTGGCCTCATTCATTCCTTTCGTTTTTAAATCTTCCTTTTTTGAAGGCCAGTAATTATACTTTTCCTTGCTTAGGAGAAAGATATTTTCTAGCGATATTACCACTCATATTCTGAGGGGTAGTTGAGCTTTGGTTTTCCTTTGCAAGTTCGCTTCTTGACTTCTTATTCTTTAACCATTGTTCTTGATTCCCATTATTTAAAAAAAAAAATTGAGCTAGCTTTCGCAGGTTTTTTGGGAAGGCTCTGCTGTTAGTACTTATCCTTCCTTCCAATTTTTCTGGTTGCTACCCGTTGGAGGCCTTAACGTGTCAAACTACTATTTTCAGGCGAAAGCCTTATAGTCTCTTATCAAATCTCCCTCAAAATTTGTTCCTTGCGAATAGAATTTTATCGCTCGTTTCATTCATTTTAGTAATTCGGTGGTGTTCATAACCATCCTATAAGTAGGAAATGATGTTGATTCTCTTCAGGATGGATTCACCATTTTACTACCTAACTCACAAGCTTCCACTTTCTTTTGATTAATCTTAACCAATGCCTTTATTTGGAACATTTGTTCTTCGTAAAACCTTAAATCCACATAAGATTTTTCATTTTTAAATGGTTTGGAAGATCCTTCTTTTGATTAAATTGATTTATGATCCATGTCAGGAAGCTATTTTTTCGAATGATGTTATATTTCTTCCCTCTTCGGAAGTCGATTTAGTCCTACTCCCTATTTTTATTGATTGTTTCCATACTGATAATATAAAGGAGCCGCAACCTTTTTTCCTTTGTTAGACTGTTGAGGTGTCCGTATATTACCTTTCCCTTCGGGAATGTTTTCTTTTTTCGTAGGGATTTTTCCCTTGCCCTTGATCCTTATCCTCAGGATCATACGAAATGTCCTTCGAGGTTTTCACGATCTTTCGCAAACTATTCCAAGTTCTTTCATACTTGATTTCCATTTGTTCTGTTTTTGGAGGGAAATTCTAATGAAAATAGGGAGGTTAAAGGGGAAGGGAGGTTCAAACCCTCCTTTAGCACCAAGAATTTTAGCTAAATTTATGGTTAACACCCCAAGATAGAGTTCTCCTATAGGATTCCATGCTTACGAAGGGAATGAGATAGGATTAAGTGGTATTTCCGTAAAGAAACTCTTGGGACAGAGTTTCATGATCTTCTAAAATGGAATTCCTACAGAAAAGAAGGTTAAATATGATATTTTCATAGTTTTTGGGAGAAAGAAGTCCATTCAAACAACAGTCACTTCAACATTTTCTTGTAACTTCATCATGATCCTTTGGAACAATAATGGAAGATAGTGGGGCATTCTATTATTCATTTGAAGGGTAACACATTATCACATTTCCCGAAAGCCTAAAGAGGTGGAAACTGGGTCCCGATTAGATTAAGTAATCTCAAATAACCATCACTCTGTGTGGTTTTATTTGACCTATGAACATTTTATCGGACAGTTGGAATTGGGCCTAAATTTAGCGGTAAGCTAAAATTAGTGTCTCAAAACTTTGCCTTTCTTTCAAATACCATAAAAGATAGATTATCGGGGTAAAATAAGAGCAAAACACTAAACCAAGACATCGTCAAGATCTCACAACGGAAAAACAACATATAATACACAGAATATACATGAACAAAAATAAAATAACAATGCACAAGAGACTGCACTAAAGGAAGAAACTGAAAAATGGTTATCAATATAGAATAGTTAGTTCAAATCAACTCCAAAATACATGGGGTTATAAATAAATATTTGGTATAAAAAACTTCTATATAAATAACAGTCTGTCAAGAACATAGTTTGACAAGTATAAATACCAAAACATTAATGTCACGATTCAAATGCTCTAGCTGAGCACTTGAAAAGAAAATCTCTAAAATCAATTGACTCTTAAAGTACTCAGTCAAGTGCCCGAGATTTTTCGTGACATAAGCATACAAAGAAAAATGCAAATCAGACATAAAGCCGAATGTAAGGTGAACTATGTCACAATATTATGTATGAAAACTATATACAAATAAACAAGAATCATCAAATCACAGCTGGTCCTCCTTATAAACGTGGATCGAGGGAAATCCAAGCTGCCTATAAACAAGTATAGCAAATCAATCTCAAAAATAGGGGATCATACCTTAACCTTTTCTTCTCCTGTAATAACTTATTGACACAATATATCCTTAAACCACTAATTACATAGTAATAATATACCCTAATCATTCAATGATCCCAAAATAATGTTAACTACTATTGAAACCCATGGTATAGCCCTAATGCGTATGGTCACTAATATAAGACCCAAAATGGTATGCCATAATGGGTATGGCCAATAAGACAAAAAATAGTGTGCTACAATGCGTATGGTCATTAATACAAGACCAAATTGTAGGTGACTTGCTCCTGGGGAACTCCATATCCCAGTTCACAATCATCGATCGCTATTAAATAACTCTTAGCCTCAGCCTGCTATCATCAAAATCCTAGATGACTCATTACCAGGGTACGCAATGTCCTAGCCCACTATCGCCCAAATAATATATGGCTCGCTAATGAGGAACTCCATGCCTAAAATCCCATCGAACGAATGTAACAAAAACCGTATATTAATACAGACTGCATTACAATCGAATGCATAACCTCAATATCATAACACTCTTTTGGTATTTCCTTCTGATCTGACTCAAAATCTGTGGTTTGGAATATGTGTCGAATAGGTCCCATTTGAACCCAAAATCAAAGTACTTCAGAGCCTACCAAATTCTCCCATGTTGTATCCCTTGAAAAATGATAAACAGTGGTTCCCTCCTTAACCCCTCTCTGTATGTGAAAGTTATCACATTTTGAAACTTCAACCAAACCAAGTGATCAACATCACATTCGGTCGATTGGAAAAGGACTATAGTTGACTGATTATGCCATCCGATTGATAGACAAAATATCTCAATTGATTGAATTCCACGTACTACACTTAGGTTTGAAGCATGGCCCATTCATTCGACTAAATGGATCCCACCAGTTGACTAAATACCTGGCAACAACCATATTTGCGCTTTCGATCTTAAAACAACAATAACTTTTGATCCATAGCGCCAAATGACTCATCGTTTTTTTCATTGCAATCATGATGAAATTCTCCACAACATTAAAGTCTTAAAACCACGAATTTGAGAGAATTTTGGAATGGGTTCCCCCTTAAATGCCTCTAGTACGCAGTTCTGTATAATCAAGACATTTCGTTCGGATAACAATAGGTCATTCTGAACACATTTCACAACATGGTAACTTGGTGACACAATGCTACACATATTTGTTCGTAATTGAGTTTATATCAGCATTGAATTCATCATGGGATAAATACCGATGATGATGGTCTGACGAATCGTTCCAGAACTCAAAACAAACACAAGTTAGTTGTTTTAACCTATGGAATATTCAATGTGCAGTATTGTATTATGAGTTCCACCCTTCGAACACTTCCAAAATTTATCTATTCCCTCATTACATATCATCCAAGAAAAGGACAGTTGAGTGCTTGATCATCAGGATGATTTTTTGGAAATAAATCGGTTTCATAACCAAACTCACAACACTTAGAAGTTCACACTTAGAAGATCCCATCATCGATCTGGACTCAATAAAAGGGTTTTCAGTCCTAATTCGATTCTATGAAAAAAAATGTATCAAAGGCAATCAACATTTTAATGATTAAATATTTAAAGAAATAATTTAAATATTTGATCATTAAAAATTACAACTGTAACATTCCCCTAAATTTAAAGGATTTTATCACCGAAATTCATAAGGGTACGAGAAAGTAATACCTGCCTTTGTGCTAAGAGTACACAATAGCTCCCAAATTAGAATGTATCATATCCTAAGAAGTACAAGATGCCCTACATCATCCGACATTATCTAAAATTCACACCTTTCCAAAGAAAGTTTCTCACTATTTAAATGCTAGTCAAGATAAATAAGCATTCAAGTAGCTATACATCAACTCTTAAAGACCAAACTGTACTATATAAAGAGGATTATGCAAACATAAAATTCCAACCCGCATAACCTTAATGTATTAATCGATACTACCATAGCCATACACGACGATTAATTAGAGATCATGCTTAAGTGAGTCAACCTCAAAATATATCACCGACTCCGAATCACATCAAATGGCAGTGGACTCGTGTGATCTCATCTCAAACCTGTAGTGAACATGGATGTTATGTGATCTATTATAATAACCATGGAATACAAATCAATACCAAACAATTGATGGGTATAGCCAACAATGGATTGTCATCGCAATTCAACGATTGCAGACCAACACGGCTAGTACATTAACATAATCTGACATCTATCAGCGTGCATGGCCACTATTATAAGGCCAAATATTTGATGACTGAGTACTAAGGAATTCGATGTCTCGGCCCTCTATCATCAATTCGCAAGCCAATTTCCATTGGAAAACATAATGTCTCAATCCACTATTGCCAAAATCTTGACTAACATAAACATAATCTAATAAGCACATGAAGTAGCAAATAATTAATAACAAATAGAAATCAGGCGACAGATAGCGACTGAATCATTGCAACTAGAATAAGCAACAACAATTAGCATATAGATTATCAAACATCCAGACCAGCAATCGACAAAAACCATATGATAATAAAAGTCGCCGAATTACAAAATCAAGCAACAACAAAAAACATCAAACTATAGCAAGCAAACATAAGCCATAGCAACAACAAGCAACAACATTATCAAATAGGAAGCAATAGTAATTACAACCAATGACAATCAAAATGAATAAACGCCAAAGTGGTGTAACTTCTTTCATGAATATAATATGCAAAAGACTATTACACCTCATGATATGGAAAATGAAAACCCATATGATATGCAGGATCATCAGGTCTTGAAAAGCTCGAATAAATCAAGCAATAATGGCCTCAACTCTCCTTTTCCTCTGAAAAGAACTCATCTTCAACAAAATAAAGCATATTAATTAAATCGTCATTGAGTGAAGATTTACAGTTGCTTGGGAATGCTCCGATCTAGATCCACCTCGGCTACACAATGTTAATAATAATAATATCCTAAGTATACTAGGATGCCCGTCTAGGCCAATATCGTTACATCATTAAAAATATTATCTAATTTACCGCAGAACTAGTGGAGAAATTCCCTTCGAACTATCCCACACAATAATTATAATGTACTAAAATTTAATGTAACCAAAAATCCTTCCAAATGACACCATGCATATTCCCATCCTTTTTTTGCTCACAATATTTCTTTGTTATGTTAGATCAGCCACTTGACTCCATCTGTGCGAACTTCTACCCGATTCATTTATCCGACCACTAAAAGCTCCAAGCACAAAAGGTCATGTTTCAAAAATATCATGGTCATCCCAAGAATCTGACTCAAGTTCTCATCTATTAGAACCAATGGAGAAGCCTTACCCAAACTAGTGTAAGTCACTGATAAAATCTCCTCTCGAACTATAGGTTAGGAGATAGCACATGAATGGGATGTGATTACTTCCATTACCTAAGGTTTACTGACATGGAAAAATAATTATAACACAAACGACTCTAAATAAATGCCTATGTGTCATACACTCGGTTATGCTTATTATTGGGCATCTATTGACCCCTACCTGAATATATATCCAAGTCATGCTTCATCGACCAAACCCGCTCGACTTGAAAGCTTATGCGACAAGCTCGAATGGTAACAATTTGGTTGCTCCACCTCAAATTTGCAACTAAAATGACTCATTCAAGGTTTATCTCTACCGAAGAATTTAACTACAATGAAAGGTGTCAAGTTTTCTATCTACTAAGTGATTTGCAATAGACTAAAATGTACCATGAAAGTATTAGGAAGGAATAGTGGTGAGTTTCCAAAAATAGAGCATCCCTACGATATAAACTCCTTCTGACTTCATGATTTGTAAACCTGTTAGGATCCGACAATTAATGCCTGAGAGACACTAATCATCATCAGTTATACACCATATAAATATAGGACACACCTTCTTTGAGTAACTAAGCCAATCATAAGTAACATCACTTATATCACACTTTAGTTGGTTGACATTTCGTCCCAAATGCCTTCCATGTTAGGGAATGCGGAATGTGGATCTTAAGGAAAAACTAACACTAGAGGGGTAGTGAATAGTATTTTCAAGGAATTTAAAAAAATCTAAAACTTATATGATCTGCTATATGAATCACACACCATAGAGATGAACACAGACACAAAATTAAATGCAAACACAAAAATAAACAAAAATAAAATGCATAAAAGGAAAGAACACACTAGATTTTATAATGGTTCGAATTACTCCTACGTCTAGTGTCACGCAATGCTGGATTGCGCATAGTTTTATTATTACATCAATATCCATGTACAATCCCCTTAATTTCACGGCTACTAGGTGAACATCGCTCCAAACACCCTTGGTTTCACAGCTACAAGGTTAACACCATTCCACACCCTTGATTTCATGGCTATAAGGTTAACACCGCTCCCTTTCCTTGATTTCTGGGCTACAAGGAATACACCCTCTCCTAAACAATCCCAAATGATTACGACAACCCTATAACTCTTCAATAACACTTCAATTCAGAGAGTAATGAGTGGAGAGTGAGAAGAGAAGAAGTCTTATGAAATTAGAATAGAAATCGGCAGAGTAGAAGTGTATAAATCAGTAAAAAATGAAATAATAATGGAGTAATGAAAAGGGGTGAAGATGGAGAAGAAGAATTATTAAAAAAATTCGAATTCAACCCCTGTTTATAAGATTTGAAAGGTTGCAACGCTTCTGGAACATTACAAACGGTGAAAATACACTTCCTTTAAAAGTTGAAAAAGTGACAGTTGCATGTCGATATATGTATATATGTATGTCGACATATGCTCTTTAAAAATCTGAATTTTGAATATTTTCAAGTATTTAACAATATATATAATTCTGGAAATTCTTGAACTAAAACATAGTGATATAAATGATACTATAAAGTATAAAATCATATGAAAACATAAATATAAATTATATAAACATATTTATAAAATTATAAGGTTTAAAACTAAATTTATATAAGTGTATAACTATATATAAATATATAAAAACTTATAAACTTTAAAACTTATGTTTGAAATCAAAAGTAAGATAGAAAACTATTTAAACTTAGAATTTTAATTTTGAAAAATAGAATTTGAAATTTGAAAATCAAAATTTGAAAAAAAAAAAGAATTTGAACCTGAAGTGCTATCCAGAGTCTTACATATAAACTAGACTCTGTTACTATATTTGTCTTGAACTCTTGATAACTCGATTACTCATGAGTCTTGAATCTTCTCTGAATTCTAAATCTCTTGAATCTCTAAAACTGTACAGTTTCATATTAATTCCTATTCAAATTCTACATATACATGTATATATATTCTAGACAGAAATGTTAGTATATATTTTATAATCAATGATAATTGAAATAAGGTTGTCGTCATCAAAACTCCATTCTCCAACATTCCATATTCCATTGGAGTGACATAATTGACTAGCTTTTCTATTCAAATAAGCTTGATCTACCTTGTATTTGGGTTAATATACTTTGGTTGTAGTTTCAATTGCTTTCCACTTTTTTTACCATAGCGATATCAGATAGGCACTCTCACCAAAGGGAACAATCGAAACAATATGTCCAAAAATGGTATCTAATAGGGTAAGGCTAAGCAAAAAACAAACAATCAATGTATAAGACTTATGGAAAATCTCTTTTTCCAAAACAATAGAGTACTGACCACCTCAAACTCCAAAAATAGAAGGTCAAACCGTTCACCACTCCTTCACTAATAGTTAGCTTGTTCAAGATGGATAGAATACTCCAGCAACATGCTCTTCTCAATTTTAAAAATAAATGAAGGATTTGAACAAATTTTAGAACAAATTACGAATCGCAGGTCTGGTTATCAGCCACATAAATGCTGCACCCAACCCAACTAAAGTCTCTCTTACCAAATGTTAAGAAATGATTTTACGACTAGCATATTGACTATACACACCTTAAAAAAGGAGATTTAAGGGTAAGAATCAATAGCTAGCTCCTGCACACAAGCAAGAACCCCTTATCATGTTTCATGCAGATTAAATCTAGATCTGATGTTTAAACTTTTATCAATGGAAGCCTTTTCATGCATGTGTCCAAGATTGTGTCCCCGCAACAAATCTCAGGACCTTTACATGGATCTCCCCAAGGCTAGGGAAATTCTGACGCTGCTTTGAAGAGTATAAAGATAGTGGAGTTAGAGATACTGGTACCTAAAGGGCCACACCACTTTTGGCGCTAACTTTAGCGAAATAAAAATGACCAAAGGTGATTGAATTCCTATACGCTACCCAGATAGTCATTGAACTAATCAGGCATCTCAAATTACCTATCTGCAGTCGCTCATATATTACATATGCTCATATGGATAGCTTGATGGAAATATTTTTGAAACTAGTAGTAGAAAAATCAAGCCTAGAAGATAAGATGTGCAAACAATATTATATAGTATAAAAATACAAGTATACTCTCTCAACGTATCTTCTTCCACCAGACTGATTAAATCTAACATGTCAACCTGGTTTATTTTATTCGAAAGTTGAGTCTAAGCTCTGATACCAAATGTAACGACTCACCCTTCATGATCATGAAATTCGGTCCCTTAAAACATTGCCATGCTTTCGAATACCATAAAAGACAGATCGTTCCGGTAAAATTGAAGCAGAATACTAAAAAACACATGTTCAAGGTCTCACAATGGAACGACAACATATAATATACATAATATACATGAACAGAAATAAAATAACAATATATAAGAGACTGCACTAACGAAAGAATATGAAAAATGAATATTGGTGTTGAATAGTTTGTTTAAATCAACTCAGAAATACACGAAGTTATAAATAAACATATGACAAAACAGTCTCCTATATAAATAAAACTCCGCCATGTACATAATAGAACAAGTATAAATATCAAAACATCGATGCCATGCTCCAACTGCGTGCACCAAAAGCTATCCTCCAAAACACTTACTCTGGAACTACTTAATCGAGTGCACGAGAGTTGTCATGACATGAGTAGACAAAGACAAAACATGCGTCATACATAAAGCCTGGTTTGAGAGTATCTCAAAATACTGTATATGAAACTATATACAAATAAATAAGAACCATTAAATTGTAGCAGGTTCTCTCCATATTTGCACTTTCTATCTTCAAACAACAATAACTTTTGATCCATAGCGCCAAATGACTCATCGTTTTTTTCATTCCAATCATGACGAAATTCTCCACAACATTAAAGTCTTAAAACCACGAATTTGAGAGAGTTTTGGAATGGGTTCCCCCTTAAATGCCTCTAGTACGCAGCTCTGTATAATCAAGATATTTCGTTAGGATAACAATAGGTCATTCTGAACACATTTCACAACATGGTAACTTGATGACACAATGCTACACATATTCGTTCGTAGTTGAGTTTATATCAGCATTGAATTCATCACGGGATAAATACCGATGACGATGGTTTGACGAATCGTTCCGGAACTCAAAACAAACACAAGTTGGTTGTTTTAACCTATGAAATATTCAATGTGCAGTATTGTATTATGAGTTCCACCCTTCGAACACTTCCAAAATTTATCTATTCCCTCATTACATATCATCCAAGAAAAGGATAGTTGAGTGCTTGATCATCAGGATGATCTTTTGGAAATAAATCGGTTTCATAACCAAACTCACAACACTAAGAAGTTCACGCTTTGGACTTTATCAAAGCATTTACTCAATCTGATTGCCTCTCACGCAAACTTAACGCATGCAGTGGTCGCTATGGCTACATGAAATGCCCACCATAAACTTGTATTCTATAAACATCTATATAATCAAAAAACTATATGGCTATACAAACAAGCAAATACACAATATTCTAACTACAACTCATCCAAATGCGCATACATGTATACCTGCTTATGAACACATACAACCACATACATCCAAACGAGTGAATCAACCATTGATAAATCGGACGTTACTTTCACTTTATAAATACTAATTAAGACTCACAGGTTCTCAAATCGTTTTAATGATAGGTGTAGAACTCTTAAACCCCTTAATTAGTTTAATTGCCTTTTATAAATTGATTCAAGTGGATTAAATAGCTATTGATAATGGCATGCACATTATTACACTACATAATCAGCCCTAAATCACACAATAACATCACAACAAATCACACTATTAGCCAAAATTAATTCCAGGCTACCTATCTTCACAACCTAGTATTATGCTCTTAAACAATTAATTAGGTAAGGAAAACATGTTTATAACAGGAATAGGTCTAAAAATCAACATCCAAACCACTTCAAATGATTTTACAATTATCAATAAACAAAAATTTGAAGTATAGAATATAAATTAATAAGGAGAACCAATCACTCACCTTTTTTAAGCCCATATTAAGCTCCAATCATCAAAATCCATTCCAAAGCTCTCTTGAGAGTTGAGATCACTCTCCAAAAATCGATTGAAGCTAATTCCTTTGCGTGTTTTGCAGTGAATCTAATGAGAAAAAATATGGTGGTTTTTATTTATTTTAGAAAATTTATTTGAAGGGTTTAGCCCTTAGGTATTAAGGAAGGACTAAGAGGTGATTAGGATGCCATTAGGGAAAATGGTGAATAAAAGAACATGAAGTAGAGGAATTACTAACTTATAGGCTATTTACAGGGTTTGACCCAGATCATCTCCATCTAAAATTATTCATTATTGAAAATTTGGAGTTCTAGACATATCGAACCTTATACTAAAAAAAAAATTAAGAAGCCATTCCGGATCCAATGGAAAAGTTTCAAGACCAAATTCCATCATATGCTAAAGTTAGTTTTTGAATTGATTTGTGAAGCAATAACAAATTACTAGCTAAAAATCCATCCATCGGAATATATTGTGCTTATACTCAAAAAGATCCCATCATCGATCTGGACTCAATAAAAGGGTTTTCAGTCCTAATTCGATTCTATGAAAAAAATGTATCAAAGGCAATCAACATCTTAATGATTAAATATTTAAAGAAATAATTTAAATATTTGATCATTAAAAATTACAACTGTAACATTCCCCTAAATTTAAAGGATTTCATCACCGAAATTCATAAGGGTACGAGAAAGTAATACCTACCTTTGTGCTAAGAGTACCCAGTAGCTCCCAAATTAGAATGTATCATATCCTAAGAAGTACAAGATGCCCTACATCATCCGACATTCTCTAAAATTCACACCTTTCCAAAGAAAGTTTCTCACTATTTAAATGCTAGTCAAGAATAAGCATTCAAGTAGCTATACATCAACTCTTAAAGACCGAACTGTACTATATAAAGAGGATTATGCAAACATAAAATTCCAACCTGCATAACCTTAATGTATTAATCGATACTACCATAGCCATACACGACGATTAATTAGAGATCAGGCTTAAGTGAGTCAACCTTAAAAGATATCACCGACTCTGAATCACATCAAATGGCAGTGGACTCGTGTGATCTCATCTCAAACCTGTAGCGAACATGGATGTTATGTGATCTATTATAGATAACCAAGGAATACAAATCAATACCAAACAATTGATGGGTATAGCCAACAATGGATTGTCATCGCAATTCAACGATTGCAGACCAACACGGCTAGTACATTAACATACTCTGACATCTATCAGCGTGCATGGCCACTATTATAAGGCCAAATATTTGATGACTGACTACTGAGGAATTCGATGGCTCGGCCCTTTATCATCAACTAGCAAGCCAATTTCCACTGGAAAACATAATGTCTCAATCCACTATTGCTGAAATCTTGACTAACATAAACATAATCTAATAAGCACATGAAGTAGCAAATAATTAATAACAAATAGTAATCAGGCGATAGATAGCGACTGAATCATTGCAACAAGAATAAGCAACAACAATTGGCATATAGATTATCAAACATCCAGACCAGCAATCGACAAAAACCATATGATAATAAAAGTCGCCCAATTACTAAATCTAGCAACAACAAAAAACATCAAACTATAGCAAGCAAACATAAGCCATAGCAACAACATTATCAAATAGGAAGCAATAGTAATCACAACCAATGACAATCAAAATGAATAAATGCCAAAGTGGTGTAACTTCTTTCATGAATATAATATGCAAAAGACTATTACACCTCATGATATGGAAAAAGAAAACACATATGATATGTAGGACCGTCAGGTCTCGAAAAGCTTGAATAAATCAAGCAATAATGGCCTCAACTCTCCTCTTCCTCTGAAAAGAACTCATCTTCAACAAAATAAAGTATATTAATTAAATCATCATTGAGTGAAGATTTATTGTTGCCTGGGAATGCTTAGATCCAGATCCACCTCGGCTGCACAATGTTAATAATAATAATATCCTAAGTATACTAGGATGCCCGTCTAGGCCAATATCGTTACATCACTAAAAATATTATCTAAATTACCGCAAAACTAGCAGAGAAATTTCCTTCGAACTATCCCACTCAATAATTATAATGTACTAAAATTTAATGTAACTAAAAATCCTTCCAAATGACACCATGCATATTCCCATCCTTTTATTGCTCACAATATTTCTTTGTTATGTTAGATCGGCCACTTGACTCCATCTGTGCGAACTTCCACCCGATTCATTTATCCGACCACTAAAACCTCCAAGCACAAAAGTTCATGTTTCAAAAATATCATGGTCATCCCAAGAATCTGACTCAAGTTCTCATCTATTAGAACCAATGGAGAAACCTTATCCAAACTAGTGTAAGTCACCGATAAAATCTCCTCTCGAACTATAAGTTAGGAGATAGCACATGAATGGGATTTTCTTTACAAAATAACCCTTTTGGAGCATGTGATTACTTTCATTACCTAAGATTTACTGACATGAAAAAATAATTATTACACAAATGACTCTAAATAAACGCCTATGAGTCATGCACTCGGTTATGCTTATTATTGGGCATCTACTGACCCCTACCTGAATATAAATCCAAGTCATACTTCATCGACCAAACCCACTCGACTAGAAAGATTATGCATCAAGCTCGAATGGTAGCAATTTGGTTGCTTCACCTCAAATTTGCAACTAAAATGACATGTGCAAGGTTTATCTCTACCGAAGGATTTAACTACAATGAAAGGTGTCAAGTTTTCTATCTACTAAGTGATTTGCAATAGATTAAAATGTACCATGAAAGTATTAGGAAGGAATAGTGGTGAGTTTCCAAAAATTGAGCATCCCTACGATATAAACTCCTTCTGACTTCATGATTCGTAAACCTGTTAGGATCCAACAATTAATGCCTGAGAGACACTAATCATCATCAATTATACACCATTTAAATATAGGACATACCTTCTTTGAGCAACTAAGCCAATCATATGTAACATCACTTATATCACACTTTAGTTTGTTGACATTTCGTCCCAAATGCCTCCCATGTTAGGGAATGCGGAATGTGGGTCTTAAGGAAAAACTTATACTAGAGGGGTAGTGTATAGTATTTTCAAGGAATTAAAAAAAAATCAAAAACTTATATGATCTACTATATGAATCACACACCACAGAGATAAACACAGACACAGAATCAAACACAAACATAGAAATGAACCAAAATAAAATGCATAAAAGGAAAGAACACACCAGATTTTAGAATGGTTCAAATTACTCATACGTCCAGTCTCACACAACGCTGGATTGCGCATAGTTTTATTATTACATCAATATCCATGTACAATCCCCTTAATTTCACGGCTACTTGGTGAACACCGCTCCAAACACGCTTGATTTCACGGCTACAAGGTTAACACCATTCCATACCCTTCATTTCATGGCTATAAGGTTAACACTGCTCCCTTTCCTTGATTTCTGGGCTACAAGGAATACATCCTCTCCTAAACAATCCCAAATGATTATGACAGCCCTATAACTCTTCAATAACACTTCAATTCAGAGAGTAATGAGTGAAGAGTGAGAAGAGAAGAAGTTTTATGAAATTAGAATAGAAATCGGCAGAGTAGAAGTGTATAAATCAGTAAAAAAATGAAATAATAATGGAGTAATGAAAAGGGGTGAAGATGGAGAAGAAGAATTATTAAAAAATTCGAATTCAACCCCTGTTTATAAGATTTGAAAGGTTGCAATGCTTCTGGAACATTACAAACGGTGAAAATACACTTCCTTTAAAAGTTGAAAAAGTGACAGTTGCATGTCGATATATGTATATATGTATGTCGACATATGCTCTTTAAAAATCTGAATTTTGAATATTTTCAAGTATTTAACTATATATATAATTCTAGAAATTCTTGAACTAAAACATAGTGATATAAATGAGCACTATAAAGTATAAAATCATATGAAAACATAAATATAAATTAAATAAACATATTTATAAAATTATAAGGTTTAAAACTATATAAATATAAATTAATACAAGTGTATAACTATATACAAGTATATAAAAACTTATAAACTTTAAAACTTATGTTTGAAATCAAAAGTAAGATAAAAAACTATTTAAACTTAGAATTTTAATTTTGAAAAATAGAATTTGAAATTTGAAAATCAGAATTTGAAAAAAGAAAAAAAGAATGTGAACCTGGAGTGCTATTCAGAGTCTTACATATAAACTAGACTCTGTTACTATATTTGTCTTGAACTCTTGATAACTCGATCAGTCATGAGTCTTGAATCTTCTCTGAATTCTAAATCTCTTGAATCTCTAAAACTGTACAGTCTCATATTAATTCCAATACAAATTCGGCATATACATGTATATATATATATATATTCTAGACAGAAATGTTAGTATATACTTTATAATCAATGATAATTGAAATAAGGTTGTTGTCATCAAAACTACATTCTCCAACATTCCATATTCCATGGGTGTGACATACTTGACTAGCTTTTCTATTCAAATAAGCTTGATCTACCTTGTATTTGGGTTAATATACTTTGGTTGTAGTTTCGGTTGCTTTCCACTCTTGTTACCATAGCGATATCAGATGGGCACTCTCACCAAAGGGAACAATCGAAATAATATGTCCAAAAATGGTATCTAATAGGGTAAGGCTAAGCAAAAAACAAACAATCAATGTATAAGACTTATGGAAAATCTCTTTTTCCAAAACAATAGAGTACTGACCACCTCAAACTCCAAAAATAAAAGGTCGAACCGTTCACCACTCCTTCACTAATAATTAGCTTGTTCAGGATGGATGGAATACTCAAGCAACATGCTCTTCTCAGTTTTAAAAATAAATGAAGGATTTAAACAAAAGTTAGAAAAAATTACGAATCGCAGGTCTGGCTATCAGCCACTTAAACGCTGCACCCAACCCAACGAAAGTCTCTCTTACCAAATGTTAGGAAATGATTTTACGACTAGCATATTGACTATACCAACCTTAAAAAGGGAGATTTAAGAGTAAGAATCAATAGCTAGCTCCTGCACACAAGCAAGAACACCCTATCATGTTTCATGCAGATTGTATCTAGATCTGATGTTTAAACTTATATCAATGGAAGCCTTTTCACGCATGTGTCCAAGATTGTGTCCCCGCAACAAATCTCAAGACCTTTACATGGATCTCCCCAAGGCTAGGGAAATTCTGACGCTGCTTTGAAGAGTATAAGATAGTGGAGTTAGAGATACTGGTGCCTAAAGGGTCACATCACTTATGGCGCTAACTATAGCGACTAAAAATGACCACAAGTGATTGAATTCCTATACGCTAGCCAGATAGTCATTGAACTAATTAGGCATCTCAAATTACCTATCTGCGGTCGCTTATATATTACGTATGCTCATATGGATAACTTGACGAAAATATTTTTGCAACTAGTGGTAGAAAAATCAAGCCTAGAAGACAAGATGTGCATACAATATTATATAGTATAAAAATACAAGTATACTCTCTCAACGTATCTTCTTCCACCAGATTGATTAAATCTAACATGTCAACCTGGTTTATTTTATTCGAAAGTTGAGTCTAAGCTCTGATACTAAATGTAACGATTCGCCATTCATGATCATGAAATTCAGTCCCTTAAAACATCGCCATGCTTTCGAATACCATAAAAGACAGATTGTTCCAGTAAAATTGGAGCAGAATACTAAACAAACACATGTCCAAGGTCTCACAATGGAATGACAACATATAATATACAGAATATACATGAATAGAAATAAAATAACAATATATAAGAGACTGCACTAATGAAAGAATATGAAAAATGAATATTGGTGTTGAATAGTTCGTCTAAATTAACTCTAAAATACACGAAGTTATAAATAAACATATGACATAACAGTCCCCTATATAAATAAAACTCCGCCATGTACATAATATGACAAGTATAAATATCAAAACATCGATGCCATGCTCTAACTGCGTGCACCAATAGCTATCCTCCAAAACACCTACTCTCGAACTAATTAATCGAGTGCCCGAGAGTTGTCATGACATGAGTAGACAAAGACAAAACATGGGTCAGACATAAAGCCTGGTTTGAGAGTATCTCAAAATACTATGTATGAAAATTATATACAAATAAATAAGAACCATTATATTGCAGCAGGTTCTCTCCACAAACATGGCTGACGGGGGATCCAGCGGCCTATAAAAAAGTACAATAAATCCATCTCAAAGTCAAGGGATCATATTATAACCTTCTCTTTTCTTGTAACAACAAGTTAGCATAATATATCCTATTGCGCTACACTACCCCAAATTTCTAATAACAAAGTAGTAATATACCCTGATCAAACCCTGATCCCAAAATAATGATCACTACTGCTAATATCGGTAAATTGCTCCTTAATGCATATGGTCACTACTATAAGAATAAAAGTGTATGCTACAATGCATATGGTTATTACTATAAGGCTAAAAATGGTATGCCATAATGCATATGGCCACTAGTATAAGACCAAATTGTAGATGACTCGCTACTGGGTAACACAATTTCCCAGCTCGCTATCAACGAAATCATAGTTGAAATGCTACTAAGGAACACTTAGTCTCATCCAACCATCATCAAAGTCTCTGGTGACTCTCCAGCAGTGACCACAATGTTCTAAACCACTATCGCCCGTAACGTATGTGACTTGCTACTAAGGAACTCCATGTCTCAACCTGCTATCATAAACTCATATATGACTCACTACTATGCAACTCCATATCACTGTCCGTTGTCATAAAATCATAGATGACTCACAACTGAGCAACTATGTGTCTCATCCTACTTTCATCTAAACCATATAGGATCACACACAGGGCTCTAGTTGCCACGGTCTAAAAATGCACTAGATGACTCTAACAAAAACTCTGCACTGACTCGCATTGCATTTCGATCGAATGCATGACCTCAATCTTATTATACACTTCAAAACCTACCAAACTCTCCAAACGTTGTAGTACTTGTAAATGATGAGAAATGGTTCAAACCGTACCTCAATTTGACTTCGTATGCGAAAGTTATTGTGTTTTGAAATTTTAACCGAACCAGGCAATAATTATCGGTTCAACCACCGAAAAAGAACTACATTCATTTCATCAAGCCTTTTAGTCGATTAAGAAATAATTCAGTTGATTGAAATATATATATATATATATATGTTGCTTTTGGGTTTGAAACATGCCATTATTCCATCGATTGAATGGGTCCCACCAATCGATTGAATGCCTGGGAACAGTTGTATTTGCATATCTGAGTTTCAAATAGCCATAACTTTTAATATGTAGCTCCAAATGACTATTTGTTTCTTTATTTGTGAAGGTTGTGGAATTATCTAAAGTCTTAAATCCAGGAATTTGAATAAATTTTGAAATGGGTTCTTCCTTAAATGCCTTTGATATATAGCTCCGTACAATCGAGATACATACCATTTTGGCCATTCCAAATTTAATTTCAACATGGTAACTTAACGACATAGAGCCACACCATATTCATTTGTAATCGAGTTAATATCACCAAAGAGTTCGTCATGGCATGAATACTGATGATAGTGATTCTATGTATCGTTCTAGAACTCAAAACGAACACAAATTGATCATTTCAACCATAGTATCTTCAATGTGAGATAGTGAACTATGGTATATACCCTTCGCCCACTACCGACATAGAGTTATTCCCTCGTTATAGATCATCTGAGAAAGGGGAGTTGATTTCTTGATTACACTCATTGGAATAATCTTTGGGAAATAGATCGATTTCACAACCAAACATTCGACACTTAAAAAATCATATATTGGGCCTCATGAAATTCCCGCCATGAAGTTTTATTCAATAATACATATATACAATCATACGACTCTATGGATATATAATCAAGCAAATATGCAATAATTCAAATATAATTCAATATTGGTTTCAATTATCATTTCAGTCCAAATGCACATACATGTATACCTGCTCGTGCACATATACACGCATATACCCAAATAAGCGAATCAACCATTGTTTAATCAAATGTTACTTTCACTTATAATTATTAATCCATTCCTGAACCAACCAAATAAGTGAGTCAACTCTTGCTTAATCAAATGTTACCATCCCTGAATCAATCCAAGGCTTACTAAATATCTTCACAACATAATATTAGAATGTTAAACAATTAATTAGCTATGGAAAAACATGTTAATAACATGAATACAAGTCTAAACCTTAGCATAGGAATCTCCAAATAACTTCATATGATTTTATAATTTTCAATTAACGAAAATTTAAATCATAGCATATAAATTGATAAGGAGAATCATACCACTCACCTTCCTTAAGACCAAATCAAGCTCCAATGATCAAAACTATTCCAAAGGTCTCTTAAGATTTGAGATCTCTCTCCAATATTTGATTGAAGCCAATTCTTTATTGGTTATGTAGATAATCCAAAAAGAAGAATTATAGTGATTATTATTTATATTTAGGATATTTATTTAAAGGTTTCAGGGCTTGTGGATTAAAAAGGGGCTACGAGCTGATTAGGATGCTATTAGGGAAAGGGGAGAAGAAATTGACGTGAATAAGAAAAAAATGAGGGGAATTAGTAAATTACAGACTATCTAGAGGGTTTGTCCCAAACCTTCTCCATCTAGCACTGCTCATTCCTGAAAAAAATCAAATTCCAAACATATTGAATATTAAACTCAAAAAATCAAGGAAGCAATTCTGGATCCAGTGGAAAATGTTTTAGGACCTGATTCCATCATATGATTTAGTTAGATTTTTGGATCGATTTACGAATCGATTACAAGTTATTAGTTAATAATCTGTTTATTGAAATATACTAATGCTTATACTTAAAATGGTTCCTACCATGGATTCAGACTTAATGGAAGTCGTCTTATGCCTTATTCGATCGTATGCAAAATTTGAATATAAAAGACAATCAGTTTCTTAATGATTAAATATTTAAATAAATCATTTAAATATTTTACTTATACAACAATACGAAGTTATACTTATATCAAAAGCCATAATGTTAATTAACTCATCATTTTAAATCTACAAACATTTACCGAAATAGTATTGCTTAAATTATTCAAATATTGCTAAAGTCATAATCATTTATCGGAAAAACTTAATTTTGGTTATAAACACAAAATAATTTCTAAAACGTTTAAGATTTAAGTTCATATGGTATAATACTCAATTACGTGTTCATTTTAAACATTTCTTGAAAGTTCAAGCTTTCTACAAAATAATATCATTTACATTTTTTTTCTCTTCACAAGAATGTTCAGTGGAATTATAAAAACTCTTATTATCTTTCAGGTTTTAAGACTCAAAACTCATCTTCTGTATTTTCATTTATACACTTTGCTTTAATTTCTTACTTCAATTTGAAAGTCCGTGACTACTTAAAATTATCAAAAGAATGCAGGGTTAAAGGTTATTATTACATAGATTCATAACTTACTAAAGTTACACATTATTTTAATTTTTTCTTAACTTACAATTTTTTTTTGAAATTTGTATATTTACTTGTATTCTTGTTAAACTAACCATATTTTTCCTTCAACCATTTATATTAGAAACCTTTCTTCATAATTCAAAACATTTTCATATCTTTTACATATATATATATATATATATATATATATATAACCTCATTTAATTTTGTAAAATTATTTATAAGAAATAACAAGTTTGCTCTCATATACACACACACACACACACACACACACACACACACACATATATATATATATATATATATATATATATATATACACACACACACACTCTTAACTCGTTTTAAGGCATTACTAACCCCATCTCTAATGAGTATACGCCAATAGATTTTGGTATTGCTCAACCAAAGCTTTGATACCAACTTTTTTTGGGACGATTCAAGTTGATAGTAAACCATGTATGTCTAACTCAAACCATTCCAAAATGATGAATTATCAATGAGGATCAATACAAGAAATGGTAAGAAGATAGAACAAAACACGAAATCACATAGCGGTAGCAATCCATAAATTATTTAGCAATATATAAATGATTTTAATTTATAATATAATCAAAGTTATACATAATAGGTCCGCTAATACAATATAGTGGAATAATAGTAGTAAATATGGCCTTCAAAAGTTCATCGTCGTCATTAAGTAACCAGCCTCTTTGGTAACTGAAAAACAACCCAGGTTGACCCAAGCTACTGAGTAAACAATACCCTCAAGTCAGGACCATATATTCTTGTGTAAGTAAATTCAAATAAGGAAATAAAGATGTAGTAATTATAAATTGTTATGGAATAAAATCTAATTACTTAATTATTTCCAATTAATAGTCTTATTAGAGAAAACCTTCTCGAACTAAATTCACGGTTTGTTTCAAAATCTTTGGAATAATAATGTGTTCGTTTTTCATATTTCCTACAGGATCTAAAACAAATTGCTTTTGGAAATATTATAAATTGAAAGTTCACATACTAGGAAAAATCATATCAAACGATATGCAATCAGATCGAGAGGTTTCTTCTAATAACAAGGCTAATGGATCATAGCCTATCGAATAAGCATATAAGTAAATCAGTCAGAGCACATCCCTCGACGGTCTGTACTTTGGTTCTAAACGAACCCTTGAATCGAATGACAATCTTTTAGTTATGGGTTATGCGTACAATTGGTAACATATTGAGTCATTTTTTCACCCTAAGTGACAAAAATATTACGTTAGTTTTCTTAAATACTGTTCAAATCATATTTTTTTTACTTTTGTAACATTGTTGGAAAACCATTTCAAATTTAGCAGGGTTTACGATCTTGAGATAATACTTCGAAGATCTCATTTGTTTATAAACTAGTTACATATATAAGATTATTACATAAATTTTAGTTTTAAATATTCATATTATATCAAACGTCGTCATTTAATTCAAACCATTTGTTTAAACAGTTTTGAGTTAATAAAATTATTTCAAAATACTTTGAATTTCAGATACTGTTTGGAAACCATTCAAAACTTACATTTTATTTTTAAGTAAATTTAAACTTAAATTTAAATCAAAATAACGCAAACGTCGAATTAAGCGATTAATATTTCAAGTTCATTTAAAGAAAATTTATAATCTATTTCTAGCTTAAAGTAGGCTTTTAATTCAAATCTAAGTTCTTTTTAACTTAAAGTTGATTTGAATTTTCAATTCAATTTAAACAAGTTTAAATGCCAAATTTAAATTAAAATATATTTTAATTCCAAATTAAAATATATTTTAATTCCAAATTAAAATTTAACAAATTTCCTTAAAAAATTCAAATATTTTAATTAAAATTCATTTAAAATACTTTGATTTAAATAATTCTAATAAATGTCAATTATGTGAGTGCATATCATTGCAACCCACAATAAATGTCATAGGTATATATCATTTCGATCTATTTTGAGTTTCCAATTCCAGTTATGGGTCACTCAATAACGACAATATCTCTATAATCAATAGTGCAGTGATAGGGACATGTATCACAACCAAATCATCACTATATCATAATGACCATTGGGTTCACATAGACCATCATGATCTAAGTAAATATACAACACATCAATTATATATCGTTGTGTTCAACTATCTATAATTCTAAATTTTAAAATCGAACTAAATCTTAAATTTGTAAATCTCCATTTTTTTTTAAAATTTATCCTAGTTCAATATGAATGTCGATGTTCAATTAAAATACAAGTTTTTGACTTCAGTTAAAACAATGATAATATTCTATTTAATTTACTCCAAATTTGATAAGATTAACTTCGTTATCAAATACGTCAATAGTCGATCAACTAACGTCCAATTCGAATCAATTTCAGTGTCGGATGTCAATCAGCAAATGATGTCAAATATGAATATTAATTCAAATACTCAATGGCAATTCAATAACTTAATTTGCATTAAAATATATGTATCGTGAATTTAATAAATTTAATTCGCATAAAAATATAAGTCGTGGGTTATAATATTCGCTTTTGCACAAGCAATGAAATGCATGCATATCGCACAACGAATGATAAGCAGAAATGCATGGACCAAAAAACGATCAAAAACTTAACGTAGATGAACATGATTAAAGTGATTGTCTCGAGTTGTGAAGTTACTAAAGGTGGTTGCACCTTGTACTTCGTATTTGGGTTTTCTGGCTACTTGACTGCATGTAAATGCACAATTGCTATAGGTAAAACGAAAAGACAAAAGAAATGATATAAAATAGTGATCGGTTGCAAAGAATGAAGTGTGATTGGAAGAGTAAAGGAAGATGATGGGAAGCTGGCATGCAAGTAAAGATCGACAAGAAGAATGGAGCTGATGTAGCTCAAGCACGTTTGGTAAAGGCAGAAAATAGGGCGGAGCTTGTGTGAGTGGATGACAGGGCTTAAGGTTGTGATAAGCAATTGATGTGGTTATGGAGAGGAGTTATCGACGAGCCAGAGGTCGGGTGCTGAGGTAGTGAGGATGGTGAGAGCAGTGTGGTAGTCCTGAGGGAGTTCGACTAGTGAGGGTAAGGTTTGACCTCGAGGAGGGCATGGGTTACATGAGTGGGGATATGATGTCAGAGGTCGATGGCGAGGGTAGGCTGAGGCTATCCATATCGATAGTTGTTTGGTGATGGTCGGGTGCACATAGGTGATGCGGTAGAGGGATTTTTGGTAGGAGGTGGAGTGTTGTCATACTCTAGGTCATGGATGTAGAAAGGACCTTTTTTGAGGCAGGAAAACGAGGTTGATGGGAGCTGGTGTTTCAATTGTCGCGCTAAATGGAGAGGAAGTCGAGGCAAGCACTGGTGGTACCGGAGGTGGAGTTAACATTGAAAATTAGGTGAGGTGGTCGAAGATGGTCAGGTGCTAGTGGGAGTATGTGTAACGGCCCGCATTCTACGCATCCAAGGATCGTCGAATATTTATTTCTTTCACATGCGAAGTCGTATGGTCATGTAACTTTGGGAGACAACTATTGGGGTCATTTCCCATGTTCATGATTTTTGCTGATTTTTAAATGACCGTTTTTCCCCTAGCTGATCTTGTTCTGGTCATAATTTTTGATTGAAAAGGATTTTTTACCTGAAACCACTTCCATTAGATCCGGGTGATGGTTTACCTTTCCGTAGAGTGGTCACATTAGCCAAACGGACTCACCGTTTGGGAGATATGGCTGAAACAAGTTTCAGATGGTGAAAAACAGCTTAATTGGGCTTAACCAGGTGATTAACAGCTGAGCCCAAAGGGGAATTTTGGGATTAAGAGTATAAGAAGGCTGCTAGGGTTTTGAAAATGAATGACTTTCATTTTTGGAACCCTAGTAATGGCCTCCAACATCTAAAACACCCCAAATCACCTTCTAATCGCTAATTAAGCCAAATCTACATCAAATCAAAGAGGATTAGCACAAGAATTGAGGTAGAACTGCTGTATAGCTTTGATAATAGCGCCATAACAGAGATTTATTTCAGATCTAAGATTAATTTGTGGCCAAGGTGAGTGATTTGCATAGTTCCTCACTAATTATGGTTAATTAAGGGTAATTAGTGATAATTAGCGAATTTATACATGTTAAAAATTTGGAAAAACATTTACAAAATTCGAAATGATGTTTTAAGCCTCAGTTAGAAAGTTTTGATAGTTTGGTTAAGTTTTGCTAATCATATCATTAGTTATGCCTAAACATGAATAAGGGAAAATATGGATTTTTGGCTATGTTTCATCCATTTTAATACATCATATTGTTGTTTTGATGTTTTTGGTTGATTATACAAGTTGCTATGACTGTATGATATGTTTTGTGATTGATTAGAACTGTTAAATTAGTCGAAAACGCCGTCGTATGGCGTAAAACAGTTGCTGGAAAAGTTGCAGGAAACATGCAGAGTTGCGAAACGGATCGGATCGGGTATTGGGCTCGGATCAGATAAGGGGACTGGGAAAGGGGATCTGATTCGGATCGGAACTTGGCACTAGCTGTGCTTTGGAAAGAAGGAGGTCCATTTGCAAAGAGTTGGAGTTGGGTTGGGAATCAGATCAGAGCAGAGTAGGGGATCAGATCAGAAGCAAGGGCGTGGGGATCGGATCGGACTAGAGCTAGGGAGCGGGATCGGATCGGAGGACCAAGCTTGGGGCTGGAGTTGGAGTGAAGCACCGAACCAGATCAGGACCTATGAGCAACGAACCGAACAGACTGAATGAAAAAGGGGAGCACCGAACCAACCTGAAGTGGAACACCGAACCAAAGGGAAGCCTAGGAGTGATGGATTCGAATCAAACTGACTGAAGTAAGCCGAACCGAACTGGATTGGAGTTGCGATTGCGTGATGACTCTTCTAAAGACCAACTCCAATTCAACCAAAACCCTAGATGCAAAGGAAGTCCAAATAGGAAGTTTGTACTCAGGATCCAATTGGGAACCGACGAGTTTACTTCATGATTGGACTTTGTTGCGGGACGTGTGCAAAGGGGTTATTGATATCTATAACTTTGGATCACTATGGAGTGTGGGGTATGTGGACGGATTCAGGGCCACAGTGGCCTAGGTAGGACTATTGGCTATGGACCAATGAGGTAGGGTCATTTGTAAGGATTTAGTCGTGACTCCATGGGATAAGCTTGGAGGTAGCAATAGTTGTACAAGTCGAACTCCGTCATTACCTCGATGGGACTAGTGATCAAAGTGGTGGATATCGTATGCTTTATGCACTGAGTGAGAGATGTGAGGATCGTTTGAAACACCCCACCTCCGTTAAGGTCACTCACAAAGGGAATGCCTTAATTTTGGTGGAGGTTTATAAGTAAAAGACACAGATAAAACACAAGACATATATAAACACATATAAATAAGCAACGGAAAAACCAACAGACTTTTATTATCATAAATACGTGTTCATACGGAACATTTCCAATATTGTCTCAAAACAAACTTCCAATTATTACAACCATAATACTGTCTTGATTTTAAAAGTTAAAGAAGCATGAAACATAAATAAAGCTGCATAATCCCCATAAATGATATCCAAAGCCATGGTCCAAATGAGAGAAATCCAAGCAATACATTCTCTCTCTTCAAGCTGGATGAAAAACGGACTAAGCTGCGGTGTTTCCTCCCTGTGGACCTGGGGGGGGGGGGGGAACGGAAGAAAAGAAGACGAAAGGAAAATGGGTCAGACATAAGTTTGGTAAGTCTAGCTGTATTCCTAGAATGTTAATAATAAAAAGATCATGACTTGCATAAAGTGAAAACAGGACGATATCAGGATAATAGACTATCCTAGAACTAGATAAGGTGGCCTAAAACGAACATCCCTTCGCACCCTATTTTAAATCTCTATCTCTGCATCTACTAATTCTTATACCAACAGGCACCCCGTGATTGGGGTGAAGTGATCCCTTTCTCTTTCTTTAAAAGATCGGCTCCTACTCGTATATTCACATGTATCCTACGGCCCTATATGGTAGATACCTATGCTGGTCCCACCATGGGGTTTATCAAGTCCCATGGTATTGGCTCCGACACAATTCTAGCATGCATAGGGTATACTACTGATGCTCCAGTGCCCTGACTTGTCTGCTCCAGAGTGTGTGCACGCCTGCACTCTGTTAGAACCCACACTATGCACCAACCGCCGTCGCTTTTGACCGCTTACAATCAGCCCAGTAATCATGCCCTACCCTGCCTAGTTCAGGGTACCATGATACCTAATTGGGTTACTGCTGAAACGGGTCCCCGTTACTAGGTTTTCTAGTCAAACATGTTGAGTGGTTAAGTGTCTGAATGAACCTAACCCCCACCCATCCAAATTATTTAACATGTTGAATTTGGTTAAGTATTTATTAAATTGACTTAACTCTATCAGTCCTAACTCAGCTCTAATTGTCTTATTAGAGCACCAACCTCTCAGATTAGATAGATATTGTTGTGGCTGCCTGTATGCCGGTTGGGTCCGGGCAGTCTTACGCCACAACTCAGTTTAACCTCGGGTCTTTATTGGGCCCCATGCCTTAACCTCTCACATTGGATAGCTATTGTTGTGACAACTGGACAGTCGGGCGGGTCCGGGCAGGTTTACTCACAACTCAATCCAACCTCGGGTTAAGCGCGTTCGTATTTTCTAATTTACATTTTAATTATGTAAATTATTCAAATTCAAATTACTGTCACATTCATTTCCAATTAATCTCATAAATTAAGGTAATTAATGCCTTTTTATGCCATAAATCACTTATGTGATAAATGACCAATATGTAAATTAGAAAATATTCAAATTACTGTCACATTCATTTCCAATTAATCTCATTAATTAAGGTAATTAATGCCTTTTTATGCCATAAATCACTTATGTGATTAATGACCAATTTATGGCAAGTTTTCCTAAAATTTTCATTTTAACTCAACGTTACCCCGTCCAATATTTGGCTAACCATCTCAGCCTAATTTACGTTTGCATGATTTTTGGTGTAAAGTATTAGGCTAAAAACTTAGCCTAATTTAATATACGCAAATTGGCATAAATTAGCATAAACATGACAAGGGTATAACTTTGGTATTGATGGCATAATCAATATGAACATAATAGGGTGTACTTGCAAAATAACTAACATGAGCATTTTAGGGGTGAACTTGCAAAATAATTAACATGAAAATTATAATGTCATAGGTACAAACTTGCAAAAATACTAACATAAACATTATAATGTCATAGGTATGAACTTGCACTTATAGGCTAACTCAACATACATGTGTTTTTAACATAGGCCATATTAACAACATACATGAGAATTAGCAATATGAACTAATCCATATACATATGTTAATTTGCAACATAGGCAAAATCAACATACGTATATGTGAGTTAGCAACATAGGCTAATCAACATACACATGTGTTAATTAGTAACATAGATTTAAACATACTTGCGAATTAATCCCAACGTATGATAAGTGTGAACATGGCATAAGTTTTGCATAAACTTGAACATAAAGATTTGACAATTGGTCGCATAACTTCACTACATAAACTTGCATAATAAACTACACAATTCTCATAAGATGTTACAGTCCAAGTCCATACTTATACAAATACTCTAATCCAAAAATTCCAAATTTAACATGATAATAAAATCAAGTCACTAGCATAGATTAATATTATAAAACATAATAAACAACATACTTAATAATTCTCAATTCAACATGATAATAGAATCAAATCACAAACGTATATTAATAACATAACGAGTATTGTACTATTATTATTTCATCGCAACACATGATATTCATATTAATTTGCATTCTAAAAATGTAGCTAAACTTACAATCGTAGACGGTCTTGTTTTTGGAGTTCTGAAATTCTGAATTTGTAAATCTTTCCTTTGGGAAGACGTTGCTTTGATTCTAATTTGTTGTTGCTTTTTAATCTTTTAGTTTGTATTCGCTATGTTATTCGTCTCTTTCAAGTGGAGGCTCCCTCTAGTTCTCAGCAGACAGCATGGTGGCTCCAATTCTTATTCTTTTTTTTGTGAATTTTTAGTTTGAGACCTAGGGTCTTTTTATAGAGTTGCAAGTTAATTTGAGCCATCGATGAAGCTAGGGTTAACCAGAGCCGTCCGTTGTAAAGAGAAGCCAATTATGTTCACCATTTTTTTCTTAATGTACATTTACTATTATTTGTCAATCCATATAAATACATACGCATTAGATACATCTCCCCTTTACACATTTATTATTATTTTTGTATGCACATTAGATACATCTCCCCTTTACACATTTATTGTTATATTAGCAACTTTAGTGTTAACAGAAATACGGGGTGTTACATTCTCCCCTCCTTAAAGGATTTCGTCCCCGAAATCTCCAAGTCTAGGAGAACATATATCCTACCATCCAAATGTCCATTTACTCAATCATCAAACACGAGCGTCCATTGTCCTTAAAAGACTTCTAATGCTTCATGATCATATGCATCGTGTGTGTACATTCCTTATCTAATGCAAAAATCAGGCGGTCTACTGATTCAGTTGACCTCCTTAATGCAAATTATGTAAGTGTCATGAATCCATTATGTATGCAAACCTTTTCCTATTCATAATTCTACATGAGTGCGCAATCATTCAAACAAATGCGACATCCATATGACAACATTTTAAGCTTCAACCATATACAAACATAAACACATATATGCATATGCAATATGAAGTGACTGAGCCGATCTAAAACCTTAGATTGTGTGTGTATATGCATCCACGAGCAACCACTTGCAACCGTCATCCATAACATGTTTCAATTACATGTTTACATCCAAAGGGGTTTCCACCTAAGGATAAAAGGGTAAGGTCGGGGAGATATACCTAAAAAGATAGATACTAACATGACTTTAAGGAAAAAGAGAGATCAAAAATGTACCCTCAAAAAGAAAAGGGTAGGCTGCGCGTATTCTATCCTCAGTTTCCCAAGTCGCGTCTTCCTCGGCGTCGCTCCACTGAACTTTGACGAGTTTGACTTCGCGGTTGCGTAGCTTTTTCACTTCAGTTCCTAAGATGCGAGTTGGAACTTTCCTCATAGTTGCTTCGCGTTCTACTTCAGCTTCTTCTAGAATGTTTGGCTCTACCACTTCCGCTGACTCATGTAGATACTTCCGGAGGTGAGAAACATGAAAGACGTTGTGAACTCCGGCCAGTCTCTTAGGTAACTCTAACCTGTAGGCCATCTTCCCAATCTTCTCGATGATAGGAAACGGCCCTACAAATCTTGGTGCTAGCTTCCCTGTGGATCCAAAGCGAACGACGTTCCTTAAAGGAGATACCTTAAGGAAAACCCTGTCCCCAACCTCAAATTCAAGGTCGGTCCTTCTCTTGTCTGCGTAGGATTTTTGTCTGTCTTGGGCTATCTTCATTCTTCTCCATATTAAGTCTACTTTCTCTGAAGTCTCTCGGATCATATCTGGTCCAAGTATGAGCTTGTCAGTAGACTCCCACCAACAAGTGGGCGATTGGCACGGTCTTCCATATAAAGCTTCGAAGGGCGCCATTCCGATGGTGGCTTGGTAGCTGTTGTTGTAGGCAAATTCCACCAAAGGAAGACGGTCCTCCCAAGTCCCTCCAAAGTCAAGGACGCAAAGTCTCAAAAGGTCTTCCAAAATCCTGTTCACCCTTTCCGTCTGACCATCGGTTTGGGGGTGATAGGCCGTGCTCAAACATAACTGTGTGCCTACAGCTTCTTGCAGACTCCGCTAAAACTCACTTGTGAAGATAGGATCTCTGCCGCTAATAATGCTGGAAGGTATTCCATGGAGTCGAACTATCTCCTTAAGATAAAGAGATGCTAGAGACGAGGCAGTCCTTCTACTCTTGACAGGTAAAAAGTGGGTGCTTTTAGTAAGCCTATCCACTATTACCCAAATGCTAGTGTTGCCTCTTCTAGACCTAGGCAGCCCATCAATGAAGTCCATTGAAATGCTATCCCACTTCCACTGTGGGACCTCTAGAGGATGGAGCAGACCGCCAGGCTTCTTCTGCTCCGCCTTGACTTGTTGGCAAATCATGCACTTAGAAACAAAATCTGCCACGTCCTTCTTCATGCCACTCCAAAAGAAAACTCTCTTTAAGTTCTTGTACATTTTTTCCCCGCCTGGATGTGTTGTCATCTTGGAATGATGTGCCTCCTCAAGAACTTTCTTCACCAACTCCTTTGCATGTTGAACGCATAGTCTTCCATCCCGTCTTAACCACCCTTTGTCGTCGATGGTGTATCTATCGAGGTGACTAGAAGTCACCCCTAACGAGCTTATCAACCACTTCTACAAGCTGAGGGTCTTCTCGTTGTGCGGTCCCTATTGAGTCTAAGAGAGTGGGCCGCACTTATAGTGATGCTAATAGACCGGGTACAAAATCAGAGGAGGGCCTAAAGTCAAAACTGGCTATAAACTCTACGCTTCGCCTTTCAACAAATAGCGGGCTCAACGTTAGCTTCTTTGTTAGACTTGTAAGAGGAGTGAGATTTTTGCAAAATCTCTGATGAACTTCCGATAAAAGCCTGCAAGCCCGAGGAAGCTTCGGACCTCGGTTGCATTCCTTGGTGCCTTCCAATCTTGCAGCGCTACTACTTTTGCGGGGTCTACAGCTAACCCCTCTTTGGACACTATATGCCCAAGAAATCTCACTTCTTCTCTCCAAAAGTGGCACTTGGAGAATTTAGCTTTTAACTGATGTGTTCTAAGAGTCTCCATGATTGCCTTTAGGTGCTGAACATGCTCTTCCTCATTTTTTGAGAAGATCAAAATATCGTCTACGAAGACCACCACAAATTTATTGAGGAAATCTCTGAACACCCTACTCATTAGGTCCACGAAGTAAGCGGGTGCGTTTGTCAAGCCAAAAGGCATGACAAGCCACTCAAAGAATCCGTCTGGGGTTCTGAAAGCTGTCTTATCGATGCTATCATCAGCTACCCTTAGCTGATGAAATCTGGTCGCCAAATCAAGTTGGGAGAAAACCGACGCTCCTACAAGCTGGTCAAACAAATCGTCAATTCTGGGGAGAGGGTGCCTATTCCTTTTAGTCAGCTTGTTTAGCTCCCTATAGTCAACACATAGACGGAGTGAACCATCCGCCTTTGTAGCAAACACCACTGGAGCACCCCATTCTGAAATGCTCCACCTAATGAACCCTTTTCTAAAAGCTCTTTAATCTGCTTACTGAGCTCTTTCCTTTCGCTAGGAGCCATGTGCCTAACATGCAAAGCAACGGGCTTCACATTGTCAACAAGATAGATGCGGAAGTCTGTTTCCCGTTTCGGAGGTAAGCCCTTCACCTCATCAAAGACATCCGAATATACTCGGACCACCTTAACTGACTGCAAATTCTCAACAGAAGCGTCAAGCGATTCAAGATAACTAAGCATAACCACATTCGAGGGATTACAAGTAATTTCCAGAGTGTTACCGAGTTGGGTTAAGAGCCTAACCACTCTTTTCTCACAATCAAGGATGGCACCATTACTGGATAGCCAGTCCATGCCCAAAATCAATCCATACCCCGAGAAGCCCAAAACAAAGGTACTACATCTAAGTTCTACACTTAGAATAGAAATTTTCAAATTCATACAGATCATTGACAAATAAGCTGGGCCTCCAATTGGATTGGAGACAACCAAGGGATCCTCTACCATACTAGTTTCTAGGTGCAGAGATTCAACTAAAGCAGATGAAATAAAGGAGTGTGATGCACCAAAATCAAATGAAGTGCGAACTGGGTGATCATAAAGATAAACTACACTTTCTACAGAAGTATTTCTACCTCGCTGCTGTAGAGGAGGTGCCTCCAGTGCATGAACTTGTCCACCCGAAGTGGATGCAGCTTTCTGCATCTGCCCTCGCCTCTTAGGGCAGTCCTTAGCTATGTGTCATGTTTCTTCACAATGAAAGCAACCACCATTCATCTTTGCCTTCTTCTTCCTGCAGTCTTTCACCACATGTCCACATGTCCAACCACACCACAGAAATTACACTTTCTTGTTTCGCGAGCTTTGTTGTTTTTCCCGCCCTTCTTAAAGTCTGTTTTCTTAGGCTGTAAAGCTTCTTTCTTTCCCTGAGACCCTTCCGCCTTTGTCTCCTTCTTGCCTTTATCCTCCTCATGTAGTAACGCCATCTGTACCAACCTTTCATATGTAGCTCCCATAGGTATATGGGTCATGGCCAGGCTATGAAGCGGCTCATTCAGTCCTTTGACAAAGCGGAGAGCCTTCTTGTGTTGGGTATTGACTTGGTCCAGTCTGAACCTAGACAGCTGATCAAACTAGTTGACGTACTCTTTGGCGGTCATACTTCCTTGCTTAAGGGATAGGAACCTCTCCATTTGAAGACTTCTCTCAGCTTCTAAAAGGAACTTCAGCTCAAATCTAAATCTGAAATTTTCCCACGTTTCTACTGGTCTTTCTGCATTGGTGACTTCCCACCAGTAGGAAGCCTCTCCTTTGAGCAACCACACTGCCAGTCTTACCTTCTGCCTGTCTTCTACCTCGAAGATAACGAAAAGATCTTCGGTCTCTTTCAGCCAGTTCCTGCCTGCTACGAAGGACTCGGTTCCATGAAAGTCTTCCCCACCCATAGCTTTAAAATCTCTACAAGTCTTGGCAAAAGCATTTTCTCTCGGAGGAGGAGGAAGAGGAGAATTTCAACAACTGGGGGAGGAGGAATTGCTGCAGCTGTGGGAGGAAGATTCGCTGGGCCCGCTTCATTGGCCCTATCTTCCAAGTACCTTCTAAACCAACCAGGTACAGTCACACCTTCTGGAAGGTTAAATTCTCCCGACATGCTGAAACGAAAAAGGAAAGATTCAAAACGAAGGATAGATAATTCACATGGCTTTAGGGGATTATGCCTTTTTAAAACTATAAAACAATCCTTTTTCTTGAAAAATGCTTCTTTAAATTTTAATTTGAATATAGTTTCAAAAACTTTTTATCTGGTCTGGTAAACCTATGCTCTGATACCAAGTGAAACACCCCACCTCCGTTAAGGTCACTCACAAAGGGAATGCCTTAATTTTGGTGGAGGTTTATAAGTAAAAGACACAGATAAAACACAAGACAGATATAAACACATATAAATAAGCAGCGGAAAAACCAACAGACTTTTATTATCATAAATACGTGTTCATACGGAACATTTCCAACATTGTCTCAAAACAAACTTCCAATTATTACAACCATAATACTGTCTTGATTTTAAAAGTTAAAGAAGCATGAAACATAAATAAAGCTGCATAATCCCCATAAATGTTATCCAAAGCCATGGTCCAAATGAGAGAAATCCAAGCAATACATTCTCTCTCTTCAAGCTGGATGAAAAACGGACTAAGCTGCGGTGTTTCCTCCCTATGGACCTGGGGGGGGACGGAAGAAAAGTAGACGAAAGGAAAATGGGTCAGACATAAGTCTGGTAAGTCTAGCTATATTCCTAGAATGTTAATAATAAAAAGATCATGACTTGCATAAAGTGAAAACAGGACGATATCAGGATAATAAACTATCCTAGAACTTGATAAGGTGTCCTAAAACGAACATCCCTTCGCACCCTATTTTAAATCTCTATCTCTGCACCTACTAATTCTTATACCAACAGGCACCCCGTGATTGGGGTGAAGTGATCCCTTTCTCTTTCTTTAAAAGATCGGCTCCTACTCGTATATTCACATGTGTCCTACGGCCCTATATGATAGATTCCTATGCTAGTCCCACCATGGGGTGTATCAAGTCCCATGGTGGCGGCCCCGACACAATTCTAGCATGCATAGTGTATACTACTAATGCTCCAGTGCCCTGACTTGTCTGCTCCAGAGTGTGTGCACGCCCGCACTCTGTTAGAACCCACACTGTGCACCAACCGCCGTCGCTTTTGACCGCTTACAATCAGCCCAGTAATCATGCCCCACCCTGCCTAGTTCAAGGTACCATAATACCTAATTGGGTTACTGCTGAAACGGGTCCCCGTTACTAGGTTTTCTAGTCAAACATGTTAAGTGGTTAAGTGTCTGAATGAACCTAACCCCCACCCATCCAAATTATTTAACATGTTGAATTTGGTTAAGTATTTATTAAATTGACTTAACCCTATCAGTCCTAACTTAGCTCTAATTGTCTTATTAGAGCACCAACCTCTCAGATTAGACAGATATTGTTGTGGCTGCCTATATGCCGGTTAGGTCCGGGCAGTCTTACACCACAACTCAGTTTAACCTCGGGTCTTTATTGGGCCCCATGCTTTAACCTCTCACATTGGATAGCTATTGTTGTGACAACTGGACTGCCGGGCGGGACCGAGCAGGTTTACGTCACAACTCAATCCAACCTCGGGTTAAGCAGGTTCGTATTTTCTAATTTACATTTTAATTATGTAAATTATTCAAATTCGAATTACTGTCACATTCATTTCCAATTAATCTCATAAATTAAGGTAATTAATGCCTTTTTATGCCATAAATCACTTATGTGATTAATGACCAATATGTAAATTAGAAAATATTCAAATTACTGTCACATTCATTTCCAATTAATCTCATTAATGAAGGTAATTAATGCCTTTTTATGCCATAAATCACTTATGTGATTAATGACCAATTTATGGCAAGTTTTCCTAAAATTTTCATTTTAACCCAACGTTACCCCGTCCAATATTAGGCTAACCATCTCAGCCTAATTTACGTTTGCATGATTTTTGGTGTAAAGTATTAGGCTAAAAACTTAGCCTAATTTAATATACGCAAATTGGCATAAATTAGCATAAACATGACAAGTGTATAACTTTGGTATTGATGGCATAATCAATATGAACATAATAGGGTGTACTTGCAAAATAACTAACATGAGCATTTTAGGGGTGAACTTGCAAAATAACTAACATGAACATTATAATGTCATAGGTACAAACTTGCAAAAAGACTAACATAAACATTATAATGTCATAGGTATGAACTTGCACTTATAGGCTAACTTAACATATATGTGTTTTTAACATAGGCCATATTAACAACATACGTGAGAATTAGCAATATGAACTAATCCATATACATATGTTAATTTGCAACATAGGCAAATCAACATACGTATATGTGAGTTAGCAACATAGGCTAATCAACATACACATGTGTTAATTAGTAACATAGATTTAAACATACTTGCAAATTAATCCCAACATATGATAAGTGTGAACATGGCATAAGTTTTGCATAAACATGAACATATAGATTTGACAATTGGTCGCATAACTTCACTACATAAACTTGCATAATAAACTACACAATTCTCATAAGATGTTACAATCCAAGTCCATGCTTATACAAATAATCTAATCCAATAATCCCAAATTTAATATGATAATAGAATCAATTCACTGGCATAGATTAATATTATAAAACATAATAAACATCATACTTAATAATTCTCAATTCAACATGATAATAGAATCAAATCACAAACGTATATTAATAACATAACGAGTATCCACTACAACAAATTATGGTTCAGATAGCAGTGTTGAACAGCGTTTCCGCATTTGGATGTTTAAACACTCTTGAAAATAAAGGTTTCAACGCTACGTGAGAAGAATACCCCATTACTCAACGCTATTCAAGGGGAGAAGGGCGGCAAATAAATTTTGGCAAATTCTATTTCAACCCACATAATTAGTTAGTAGCCCCCCATTTTATCAAAAAAATACGATGACCAAACTGCCCTTTTACTGTTATATTTTTTTTCAGTTTTTTGAACACCTCGTAGTTGCATTACGTGGTTTTTTGGTGTACCTCGTAGTATGTCTACGTGGTCCATGAATGAACCACGGAGATCATCTACGTGGTACTTTGGATGAACCACGTAGGGCAACTACGAGGTACGGTGAAAAACCACGTAGTCCCCCTACGTGAAAGAGTATTTTTGTTTTTTTTTTAAAACGGGGGGCTACTAACTAAATTTGTGGGTTTACTGATTATTTCATGATTTGGGGGGCTACTACCTAAAATGTTGGGTTGAAATAGAATTTGCCATAAATTTTTTGTGCGGGAAGTAAAATAAACGCGCTTTTACCCTTCTTCAGAAAACAATTTTTTTATTTCACTCCTCCGCGTCCGCCTTCAGAGGGCAACCTATCCCGCATCTCGATCTCTCCAAATCACCCCCATTCATCAATAACCGATCCCGCATCTCTCTATCTCTATAACTCTCTAACTAACCCATGCATCCTTCAACAACATCGCGAACCGAGAATCGCAAATCCAAAATTGTGAATCGAGGATTATAGTTCCAAAATCGCGAACCGAGAATCGCAGTTCCAAAATCACGAAAGGGAACCACAGGTAGTACAAATTTTAATTTATATATTTCACTATTTTGTCTATTGATATTTAATTTGTTTAATACTTGTGCTTAACTCATGTTATTGCTAGTTGGAACGTGAGAGGCTTTCACTAACCTAATAGATATACAGAGATATGTAAATTATTAAATAAGTACAGTATTGGTTGTTAATATATACTGGAGGACAAGATGAAATTTCATGAAATTGCTAACTAAATAGGGAGATGGGTATTGGGTAATAGTTGGGTGATTATCAGTAATGTATCATGCTACTATAAATGTAGAATATTCATTGTTATTGATTTAGAAATGCGGAGAACAAACACTGTTATGATGAGCGACTAACATGCCACGTCGGAGATTATGAATAGAAGAGGTTTTAGCTGTAATCATATTTTTGTGTACGGTCATAGCTTTGAATTTTAAGGGGAAAAAACATGGGAGTACTTGGTCGATGATGCTACAGCCATTTACAAGGCTTTGATAATATCATACAACTTTAATTACATTAGATTTTTCAATAAAAAGGAGGTGAAAAGCAACCATGATCATAATTTATCAGAGATTGACTCTTGGATGTTTAAAGTAGGTGTGCATGAACTCAAAATACAAGTCATTCAATATTCTTGGTATTCTGTGATGTATAGAGATACTTGTACTAGATATTTGTATTTTAAAGAGGGATATTTGTAATATTGTAGTATATTTAATGTAATTTATAATTAAATATATCCAAACCATGATAATGTTATTTCAAATTAATAACTATTTTTTTAATAGGAATATAAAAAATAATATAATTTAATATTATGAGACATTTGAGTAATGTTTCAGATTTATGCATAGATGTTAATTTTCAATTTATAGCTCTCTTATTCTTGAAATCATTTGCTCTAAGTGGGTTTCCACAAGATAAATCACTGCTAAAGTATTAAATTAAGATCTTTAAGTAGCATCTCTAGTAATGCTATCAAGAAATATTGGTCTAAAAATAAAATAGGCATTATAACGAGATTAACATATTCTGTGAATAGAGGAATCAAATAAATTTCTCAAGTGGGTTATTATGATTTCAGCACTTACCGACTTAGCATAAAAGATCTATGATTTATTCTTTTTCTTTTGTGAAGCATTCGTCACTGCAAATCGTTGCTTTCAGCTACATTAATTGGTCAACATTTTTGTGTCAATTAACCTTAAGGTTGCCCTTGGCAAAGCATGGAAAGCATCCTCTTTGGACGCATAAGCAGTAGTTCTACATTGTGCAGCGAAAACAGAGGAAAAATTGACTAGACACAGAAGTCAAGATCTAGAATGAGGACACTATAGAACTGGTGCAGCAAGGTCTGTTTCACAACTAGCTTTAATAATGGAAATTTCTGCACATTTGCATCATTTAAAAGTTGAAGAAAGTTTAAATATGGTTATTAATGAATAACTAATTAACTTAAGAAAATGCACCTCTTCAATACTTTAACTTGCACCCTGTTACACCTCCTTGTCCAGATCACCAAAATTTTGGCTTATACGCTGAACAACTGTGGTAGCTGTACAAAGTAAATTATCTTTATTACTAATATTATTAATAACTATTATTTTGAAATGCCTTCTTTTTTGAGTTCACGCACACCTAAAATTATAGTATTTAGTAATATTACAAAATATCTCTATTCAATATATATTTTGAGTATAGCAATATTTACTTTAATAATTTTGAATATTGAATGCACAATTATTCTATATATATATATATATTCTATAATATGAACTCCTAATTTGGTCCCACCACCATATTGCTCCATCTCCCCTGCATCCCTTAGCTGCGAAATTTCCCTTGCAACCCATGCTATTTTTTCATTTTTGACATCTATTTGTTCTTCTCTATAATTTGTACTACTGCACTATCATCAATTGTTGAATCGTTGTTTGTAGTAATTGAGTCAGCATTCCTTGCACCCAAGGGTCAGCAATTAGAATAGGATATGTTAAAAAATATATATCAATATACTAAAGATAATGAAAACAATAATTTGATACTATTTCCATTGAAATGTCTACCATTTAAATCATGTACTGCTAAGTAGAAGTTGTAGCGTGAGGCATCACCAAAAAAAAACCTAAAAATATTTAGCAGTCTTATTTTGTTAATACCTAGATGCCCAAAAACATCTGATATTATAAGGAGTAAGTTAAAAAAATCACAATCATATAAATTGTAAAGGCTCTTACTCACATGTGTAAGTTTAAAATTATGATAAGTCAAAATGGAGGAGCTGAGGTAGAGAACATGCGAGTTAGGTGTAGTCATGCTGTGGAGAAGAGGAAAGTGGGAATGGGGAGAGGGCCGAACGGCGGAGGTGAGGTGTTTCTAGATGGAGGGGAGGAGAAGATCTAGGCATCTTTGGTGGTGAAGAGTGGAAATCAAGGTTCAAGTGGTGTTTCAAGGCTTGGATGATGAAGGAGGTAGGTGGAGTCCTAGCGCGGGTCTTGTTAGCTCTTGGGCAGAGGGAGGACTGAAACAGTGGAAGGTATGGCGACTGCTGACTTGATAGGTGGATGATGGGTGAGGACAAGTGGCGAGTTGCAGCTTAAAAATGTGGTGGAAGAAAATATAAATAGAGGCGGTTATAGGATTCTATTGAAATGGAGAATGAAAATGAATAGTGCCTTTGCAATATTCGGTTCTATACATTTAAAGAATATTTTATAACCTGAATTTATTTTAAAACCAAGATTTGGGAATAAATGATGTTTTTTCTAGGTATTATGTTGTTCTACACATAACCGAATGTTTCTTTGTTTTTTTATCATTCAATTTTACAAGTTTTGAATTTTTCTTTGTGCAGTACTTTCAATTAGTTAAGTGGAAATTGCAATGTATAGTACGAATTATGTACAATTATTCATGTACTCAAGTATCCAATTACGAGAAAGAGCTAGAAGAGATGAACATGACTCGTCAAAAGTTCGTTGCATCCCTTAGAAGGTGGGTGCAGTTCATATCTTATTATTAGTTCTTGATTTTGTTTTCTGCTTGTGTTATGCATTGTTTTAGCTGATCAATGAGTTTGTTTTGAACAGAAAGAGCATTAATTCTCAAGAGGAGCTTCTATTTACAGAGGAGTTACCACATATTTTCTCATTATTTTGATAAAGATGAGAGAAAAAATTACATAGTAATTAATTTGGCTTGTTTGTTTATAGAAATCATCAACACGGTCGGTGACAAGCAAGAATTGGGGTAGCGGGTAATAAAGATCTCGATCTTGGAACATTCAGTATGTTTCTTTCTTTTCTTCAAATATCCATTTTTATCTACTTTAATAATAATGCCTTTCTTTTAAAAGTCATCAGTTGGGGTAAGCTTAAGAAAAGAATACTTTCTGGGGTTCATTTTTTTTTTAAGTATTACAGTTTAGTAACATATATTAAAAACATGCAAAGAAAAAAATTATCGTGGGCACCAAAAAGACCATGTTGCCTTCGATTTTACAAGTCCACCGTTGTCTGTTTGCAGCTTTGAGAAGAATAAAACAGTATTGTCATACACAGTAAGTATACACGAGAGATTTAAACATGACACAGTTACATATCTTAATCATAATTTTTATGGTAAACAATGCTAATAGAAGAGACGATAAGGAAAGTTGCCCTTGAGTAAAAAAATTCAGGGTGCGTCAAATGTTTAGGACTGATTTTCTTACCAGTTAAACTTCCCTTTTCTGTCAATACGAAGGCCTTCTACACCCTTCAGGGTGGATTCATAATTCTTGATGTTGGGATTCCTGTGACCGCTAGGATTTTTCCGAAGGATTCCTGAGTTTGATTCTATTGTAATATGTGATATTGAAGGATGAGTCATGGCTTTGCTACCAGAAACACCGACTTTCCTTGATGATTCACTTGATCGGCCCATAAATGTCGAATCGGACAACTTAGCGTTCTTTGTTAGAATAATCATTTGCTGTTATATTTTTCTGTTTTGATAAGCTTCCTGAACTTTGTACGAAAGTATACTTACAAAGGCGAGATGGGTCTGCTGACCGACCACCTGTCCTCCCTTCGTCATAACCAGCTTTATTTGTACTGGCGATAGCTGGTGCTAAGGCAGAGCAAGGTCCAGCAGCACCGTAACTAATGGGTTGTGGGAGAGTATTGGCTATTTGTGATTGCTGATATATCGATATGGTCCAATCAAACACATAATCAACTTGAAATCCTTCTCATATAAAAAGTTCACGGAATAATTTTTAAGGTATAAATAATCTGGTTTGTCCTTGAATCGTAGAGAGGGAAGTAATGGATGCATGGCGCAAATTCGGAAGGATACCTTTTACATAGAACCTCGACAGATGTGGAAATTTTTTCTCACTAATTCTATCATACTTCTGCTTAGCGGGTATAGTTGTGGAACCACGACAGTTGTGGAACCACGACAGTTGTGGAAACTTTTTTCTCACTGAGTGCAGCCAGTAATTGCTCCATAAAAAATCGCTTTTACTAGCGTTCTCATCAAATATCAACTGAAAGCGGGTTCCCTTCTTCCATAGAAGCCAGAGTTGAAGATGTTAATATGAAGGTCTGAAAAGTATAGTTCAAAATACAAATATCGTTCATTGATGCCAGGCTATTAGTTCAAATGCCAACATTCAACCAATCATATATCACATATGATCCCAAGGATAAGTTCATGATTCATCAAATAGCATTTAGCAAAATACTGTTGATAAAAGAGCGCATATAAACAAAAGAAAACTGGTTGCTAAAAATCAAGAGTATAGAAAGACCGGTAAAAAGAAAGAGGGTAGTATGGCCAAAAAAGGCAGGGTGCTTAGAAGTTCTTCAAGACGTAAGTAATGTCGGCCACTAGTTGGAATGTTGTGTAAAAAGAAAGAGGGTAATACTGTCAATCACTACATGCCCAACAGAATGACTGAAGTTTTGAGGATCGTCAATTATTATACTATCTCCTATTTTGATATTTTAGAAAATAAAATACCAGTGTGTAAGATAGACTACTAGCAAAAGAGAAGTGGGATTAAAATGGAGTTAGTGAGTAATGTGTCTGTTTATTACAAATGTCAGTTTTTTATCCTGGTTGGCAGTGACACTTGGATCTATAGTATCATTGCCATGAGCGACCGACACATTATTTTTGAAGCAGAAATATACACATTTTCTTTGTTAACATGTTAAAATGCCTATATAGCTGAATTACAATGCTTGTATGGCATTTTAACTACTCTGAGTAGCAGCTTAGAAGTGCTACTCGCATAGTTTGACTTACTTTATTTTGTTAAATCTGTATCTGCTTTGTCTTAAATATACTATTTTTTTATTTAATGAAACCTATAAGTATTTGAGTGGTTTAGAGTACCCAAGAAAAGCTATTTGACTATCTTTATGTCAAAACAGTTTCAATACATCTGTTTAACTATGTGATGTCATATTTGTTTCTCATATGTTACAATACTCATTCTAGACAGACATTATTATCAGTGTTACCAGGGATTACAATCAATGATTTATATAATTTTAGTATCAAATAAGCATTGTAATTCTATCATAGACACTATATAATTTTAGCATTGTATAAGGGGAAAGGGAACTAAAGTTTCATGGATTGCAGTTCTAAACATGCAATTCTATTACCATTAATTTAAAAATCATTTTATTCATCCTCAAATATATCTGCATTTCTATCATTCAAACCTTGTTTGGTTTTATTGGAACACCCATGGAATAAGTCTTGAAGGATATATGTATGTACCATGTACCTCTAGGTATAATACCTTAGGCAGGATCTTATGACCATTGTATATATGCAATTAGTTTGTTATCTCAGTATAATCTTATATACTATGTGTGTTATGACCATGGTATATCTGCATACTACCCAGAAGATATACACCAAACGTGTTGTTTCTTTTCTTTGATACTAGGTGTGTTGTGCAATAGCAGACGACAAGTAGGAATCAAAGAGGAATGGAGATATGTAAATGAATAATATTCACATTTGTACTAGTTAATAGCCCTTTGGGGCCAATTGAATCGAGGTCATAAAATAGTCCACATCCTCGTGTTTGTTATTGAAATACTTTTTTGGTTATACTGAAAGTAAAACCAATGTAGGTATACCTTAGGCAATTTTTTGATCGATGATGATGTTGATAATTTTCACATTTTTATACATAACAGGAACAGACTGAATGTGTAACGATTATTAGCTTGTTACGAAAGTTTTATAACTTTATGTATCTATATTCAAAGTGAAAATAGAGAACTGAAGACTAAAATATTTTACAATTTGATCTTATATTTGATAATTTGTATTATAATAAAGCTGTTAAAGAAATTGAAACACAAATAAGATGACCTGGATGGTTTTATATACAAATATAATCTTATTTATCATATATAAATGACCAACAACTAAACTTTGTCAAAAAGGATGGCAATTTTATAATAAAATGACAGACTTGTGTTATTCTAGGCAGTTCAGTTTTGAACTCATTAATTAACATGTGTTAGCATGAATTGTATTTTTACAACTATGCAGTTCATTTGTGAACTTTTTAATTAACGTGTATTAACATGAATTGTATTTTTACAACTGTTTGTGCTAATTTTTGCTCATTGTACAAGTTCAGTCATATGCTCATCTTGAACAAGTGGGTTAACGTAGAGTCCATATGCTTCGTCATTAAAGAATATGTTGTAAAGATGTAAATAGCTAAGATGTATTTTCCTGCTATGCTTTTATCTGCTTCCACCTCTATACTACTGTTGCTCCTACCCGGACAATGATGCTTCATTTTTAGGAATTATAAACTTTGAGTACTTTACTTAATCTTTGATCTAATTGTTTTTTTTTTTGGAGGCAATTTGAGTTGCAGTGGCTACTGAAGTAGTGATCACAAGTAGAAGCTTTTATTCTTTTGTAATATCAGGTTTATTTCTTCATCTTATATCTTAATTTTAAAACTTCACGATGGTTTCTAAGGATATTGTTTACATTTGTCCTCTTAGATTGTACTAGTATTAAAAATAACTGAACAAAACATATCCAGTTTTTATGTAGCAATCCTCTTGAAATGAAGTGGTCTTAAAAATAAATAACAGAACAAAACATATCCAGTTTTACCAATTATTTTTAACTGTTATATATTATTCAACCACCTGCTGCAACTGTATTGCCATGAGCTTGCTGCTGGTCAGCAATTGTTATAAAATTTAAATACATAAATGAGCAAACACACACACACTCGCATACATATATATACATATACATGTGTGTATAAATATATTACTATGAAGAAAAACGTAGGGAGTGAAAAACACAAAATAGAAGTAATACATACAGATGGATTGTCAAAAAAATTTAACAGCTAGTATGAAATAGCAAGAGAACACACCAGTGAATATAAAAAGTCGAAGTAAATAATATATAAACATTGGACACCTTGAATTTGAGAGATGACTCAATGGTACATTTAATATAGGTATGACATTTTTTATTTTGTGAAAGTGTCTTTATAGGGATGACTGTTATAATTATTTGTTATGCAATGGATTGATTGAGGAATTCCAACGTGCTGTCCATTTATCAAACTTTTAACTGCTGGTTATGACTACTTAATTCTATCTACGATTAAAAAACGACAAACATAAATTTTTTAGTTATGCCATGAGTGTAATTATATATGTTTGTATCTTGTCTTTTCTGTTGCACCTTTCTCCATTTGGACTCTACATTTATTTTATTTTTCTTTATTTATGATGCCAATGGGAAGCACTCCAATTTCTTTTGTCAAGTAAGCTTTTTTCCGTCCTTTTTCAAATTATATATTTGGTATCTAATTGATGTTTTGCAATATTTGTTTTCCCGAACCAGTAGATTGAATCTATATATAAATGGGGAATGCTACCATCTGTCATTTGCCCATGTTATATCCAAAGTTCTGCAAATTCCTACCAAATTATTATTTTTAAAATCGTCATTGTGTTGCTTTTGAAACAGGAGTTTAATATATATATATATATATATATATATAAAAAGTTTGTATGATGTGACTTACATATCAATTAAATGGATTATATGCATAAACTGACAATGAAAACACAGGGCAGCTGTACATTTTCCATAACCTGAAATGGAAAATGTAGATTTCTTGAGTGAACACTAAAAAAAACATATAATTTTGGGTTTCTAAACGTCGTTTTATCTTTGATGATCCATCATAGAGTTTCCGACAATCTAAAACTCAAGTTTGATCTTAGTAGAGGTGGGTAATGTCTGAAATGAATTTGCTGAAATAAACAGCATGGTGACATGAGCAGGGATGAGTCTTATACTTTTAGGTCCCCCATTTTTTCCCTTTCTGCAGGATCGTGAATGTACTATTGCTGAGTTCAGAATTGTGGTGTGGTGGGTATTCTTAATGAGCTTGTATTTGGGATGGCTAGTGTATTATGTTCGTCTGCAGGTTATTTTATCAATATATACTATGTAATTGTAAATTAATTTCTAGTGTATAATAACAGTATAAACAATCTTAATAAAGTAATGCTTAATCTCACTATTGGTTGTTCAGGAAAAAGCAGGAAGATTTTGCTCAAACTATCAACCTCATCAAGGAGTATCGCTTCTCTCAATTCACATTTCGCAGTTTTATTCTAGATCCGGTATGTAATGTATGTTTTCCGATTGTTTTCTATTCACACATTTTCTTATCTACTTATTGTTTATCCTTTTTCTTCCTTTAGCTCACTTTTCTATTCACAATTACTAACATCTTGACTGTTTATTTGACATTAACAGGGCCACTTTTGTTCATGTTAAGGAGAAAATATCAGAAGCAAAGAAAGATTAAATCTATTGTTTGTCAGTTTTGTAAGTAACTCGTTGATACAAAAATGTATGACATACTACGTGTGGAAATGGAAAAGTTGATAAAACAATATGTATGAAATATTAAGTTGTTTGAATAATATGCATGAAATATTATGCAGTAATTTATATAATTATTGTTTGTGAAAATTTATTTTATTTATATGCAGATGACAAATGGTTAGACGTGTATATATACATGAAAAAAGTTGGAACAATGGTAAATAAAATATATAAATTAATAACATAATCTATAGCGTTTAAAAAACGCTATAAAAGCTAAGAAATATCACAGTAAACGCTATAAATATACAAACAAAACGCTATAGAAGCTTACATAGAAATGCTATAGAAAGCAAATATTTGATAGTATATTGCATAGCATTTTTGTTTAATAGCTAATAAAAACGCTATATAAAATTTGTTTTAGATAGCGTTTTTATTAATGTTATTTAAAGTAGAAGGTCTAACATAGCAGTCGTTACATGGCGTTCTCTAAAACGCTATATTATGGTATAATAGCGTTTTTCAAATGCTATAAAAGCACCATTTTGTTGTAGTGATCGTACTATTATCATTTCATCGCAACACATGATATTCATATTAATTCGCATTCTAAAAATGTAGCTAAACTTACAATCGTAGACGGTCTTATTTTCTGAGTTCTGAAATTCTGAATTTGTAAAGCTTTCCTTTGGGAAGACGTTGCTTTGATTCTAATTTGTTGTTGCTTTTTAATCTTTTAGTTTGTATTCGCTGTTGTTCGTCTCTTTCAAGTGGAGGCTCCCTCTAGTTCTCAGCAGACAGCATGGTGGCTCCAATTCTTATTCTTTTTTTTTGTGAATTTTTAGTTTGAGACCTAGGGTCTTTTTATAGAGTTGCAAGCTAATTTGAGTCGTCGATGAAGCTAGGGTTAACCAGAGCCGTCCATTGTAAAGAGAATCCAATTATGTTCACCATTTCTTTCTTAATGTACATTTACTATTATTTGTCAATCCATATAAATACGTACGCATTAGATACATCTCCCCTTTACACATTTATTATTATTTTTGTATGCACATTAGATACATCTCCCCTTTACACATTTATTATTATATTAGCAACTTTAGTGTTAACAGAAATACGGGGTGTTACATCGTTGCTATGCTTGATTTGTTTGCTATCACTATGACATGCACACCCCCACCCCCGTATTTTTTTGCACCATGTGTTAGTGGCACATGAGAGTACTGTACAGTATGTAGTGCTTACTCTTTGGTTGTAGGTCCAGGTTCAGGTATGGTTTAGTATACCTGTTATTGTTCTATTTTGCTGCTTATCGCTCATACCAGACTTTTGTCTGACCTAGAGTTTTATGTCTCTTCTTATTACTCTGGGTGCTCTCACGAGCAGACTAGAGACAGGTTAGCTGGTGATGCACGAGTAGCTGTACCGGAGACGAGCAGGAGGCTTCCACGTATGATATATATAGATACTCTCCTTGTGTCACTGTTGGTCACTACTTTGGGCATTAGTAGTGCACCCTTCCTTTCTTTTGCTTTGGAGACAGTTTTCAAGTTGTAATAATGATGATGTGGAACATAAGCTGTATTTGGATTTTCCGCTGCTATGATGTTTAGTTTCAGCTTATGCACTGTCTCACCTATTTTATGTCAAGTATGTTATTATTATATTTTATTCCTTGCGCTGTGAGACATTCTACAGGTTCTTGATTAGTTCATTCTCTTCTTTTCTTTCTTTAGCGACCGTTCCATGCTAGTCGGGCATGTGTACAACGCACTTTAGGAGGAAATGTCGGCTGGTGCGGGACGGGCCGTCACACTTGGTATCAGAGCTCTAGGTTGCGTAGTTAACCTAGGGAAAGACACTAGGGAGAGATAATACGTATATGTGAGCGCGTATTTGTGATTATTTTGGTTTTCAAAAGCTATATATATGCTATTAGTATATCTAAGGATGAAGTCACACTGCTTTGGCTCCACTATGGAGATGGTTAATCGTTTTCTCTTTACAGATTGAACAATGAGCCGATACGCAAGAGGTGTCGGTAGAGGAGCCAATAATGGGAATGCCACAGACATGAGGACGATGTTTACTGACCTCATAAGAGAGATGCTTCGAGATGCTCAGGGGGCAACTCCTAATGCTGGTAATGGTGGTGGTGCAGTGGTGCAGGCGCCTAGAGCCGATTTTTCCAAGCTATGCAAGGATTACACTAGTCTTGGTGGAAAGCCATTCCAAGGAACGGAATCGGCCACGAATGTTCAAGATTAGTTGGATAGCTGCGAGCGTATCTTCGAAGACTTGGGTATCGAGGATGCAATGAAAAGAAAGCTAGCATCCCGTCAGCTGCAAGGATGGGCAATGAATTGGTGGAATGCTATAAAGGAAGCTACTCCCGAGGATCAGATTACTTGGGATCAGTTTAAGGTTCACTTTAGCGATAAGTTCATTCCAGCTGCTCAGAAGTCAGTGCTGTTTAAGAAATTGTTGGAACTCAAGCAGAATGGCAGAGTTGTCTCGGAGTATATTGCAGAATTCGATACTTTATCGAAGTATGGACTATCCCTCATTGACACTCCCGAGAAGAAGAATGAGAAGTTTATAACAGGTTTGGATCACTACTTGGGGGAAAGGCTTATTAAACACATCGATGAGACGTTTGAATCGATTGTGGGGAATGCATTGAGGTCAGAGGGTCTTTGCCCTAAGTCGAAGACTGAGGTGGCAACTGCAGAGGAGCCAAAGCCGCAAGCAAGCGATGGAGGCAAGAATGGTTCTCAGAATAAGAGAAAGAAGAATCAGACCAAGAATGACCAGAAGAAAAAGAATAAGAAAGATGTTGAGTGCTTCAGCTATGGTAAGAAGGGCCATTATGCTAGTAATTGTCAGGCCAAGCCAGCAGATAGGAAGTGCTTCAACTGTGGCCAAGTGGGACATCACAAGGACAAGTGTCCGCAACTCCCTAAAGAAAAACAGATGGTGAAAGCATATGCCCTTAATGCTGTTCCTTCTTCGTCGAATGCTCCAATTGCGGCGGAGAAGGGAAAGAATGTCGTTATTCAAGGTATGCTTTCTGTTTATGATGTTCCTGTTCGAGTATTGTTTGATATCGGAGCTTCCAGTTCTTTCATATCTAGTGACCTGGTAGATCGGTTGGGATTGGAGCCCGAGATTGTCGATAGACCTTTAGTAGTGACGAACCCGATTGGTGGTTCGACTAACCTTAGCACGATTTGTCGCAATGTGGTCTTATCGATTCATGGATGCATGTTTGTTTGTGATTGCTTTGTTTTGGGCTTTACTGGATTTGGCATTATTTTGGGAGTCGATTGGCTCCAAAGATACGGGGTGGTGGTAGACTGTGAGGGCTTTTTGGTGACAGCTAGAGCGGATGATGGGCAGAGGGTAGTGTTTGGTGGTCTACCTAGTGATGGGGCAATGGCTAGTTTTCTAAATTCCCTCGACATCCCACATGGTGAGTTGTCAAGTTTGCCCGTGGTTGGCCAGTATCCAGATGTCTTCGAAGAAGTATCCGGATGCCATTCGGGTTGACCAATGCACCAACATATTTTGTGGATCTTATGAATAAAGTATTCAGAGATCAGTTGAATAAGTTTGTTCATGTGTTCATGGACGATATACTTGTTTATTCGAGGACAGAGGAAGAACACAAGGAACACTTAAGGATAGTGATGGAGGTGTTGAGAAAACACCAATTGAAAGCAAAGTTTTCTAAGTGTCACTTCTGGAGGAGGGAAGTGAGATTCTTGGGCCATGTTGTTTCAGAAAATGGTATTGTCGTGGACCTTGCGAAGGTGGCTACGGTACAAGATTGGTCAACACCCAAGAATGCAACAGACATAAGAAGTTTCTTGGGGTTAGCTGGGTATTATCGTAAGTTTATCCAAGACTTCTCGAAGATAGCAGCACCATTGACTCAGTTGACCAAGAAGAATCAAGCTTTCGTCTGGGATGAAAAGTGCGAGAATGCATTTAAGAGTCTGAAGGAAAAGTTGAAATATGCACCAGTATTAGTCATTCCTAAGGGGAATGAAGAGATGACGGTATATACGGATGCATGTTGTACCGTACTAGGTGCTGTATTGATGCAAGGAGGTAGGGTTGTAGCTTATGCAAGTCGGCAACTGAAACCACACGAGAAAAGATACCCTACCCATGACTTCGAATTAGCAGCGATCGTGTTTGCATTGAAGATGTGGAGACATTATCTCTTGGGAGAAAGATTCGAGTTGTTTATCGATCATAAATCGTTAAAGTATCTCTTCTCTCAGAAGGATCTAAATCTCCGACAGCAAAGATGGTTAGAATTCTTAGCTTCCTATGATTTCGACATCGCATATACACCAGGAAAGGGCAATGCGGTGGCTGATGCATTGAGTAGAAGACATTCCAGTTTAGGGGCTATGTTTCTAGAATGGAAGCAACTAAAGTACATCGCGGGGTATGATTACAGACCAAAGTGCGAATTGGATCTAGAAATGTTAGCAAGTTTGACGATCAGACCCACTTTGATTGAGAGGATTGGTTCCAGTAAGAGGGACGACCCTAACCTATTGGAAATCATCTCAAAGTTAGAGATGGGGATCAACGAAGAGATGAACAAGTATGGGCTTGATCGAGATGGATGGCTTAGGAAGAATGGAAGACTAGTTGTACCCAATGTCAAAGGATTGAGAGATGAAGTGCTTAGAGAATGTCATCACTCAAAACTAACCATACACCCCGATGGTAACAAGATGTATCGAGACATGAAGCAGACCTACTACTGGGAAGGGATGAAAAGAGACATTGGGAAGTTTATATCCAAATGCATGAATTGCCAGCTAGTTAAAGCTGAGCAAAAGAAGCCTAGTGGTTTGTTGCAACCATTAGAGATTCCAAAATGGAAATGGGAATAAGTCTCGATGGATTTCATTGATGGGTTACCAAGGACTAGATCAGGACATGATAGCATTTGGGTGATTATGGACCGATTGACTAAGAGTGCAAGGTTTATACCCGTCAAGTTGAATAGAACGGCAGCTAAGTTAGCTGAACTATATGTAAAGTGGGTAGTGAGATTCCATGGAATACGCAAAGGCATTGTGAGTGACCGAGATCCATTGTTCACTAGTGGATTTTGGAAGAGCTTACAAGAGGCGTTAGGATCAGAATTACATCTCAGTACCGCGTATCATCCTCAAACCGACGTTCAGACAGAGAGGGTGAATCGAGTGTTAGAAGATCTCTTGAGAGCTTGCATATTGGACTTTGGTGGATCATGGGATGACCATTTGCATCTAGTAGGGTTTGCATATAATAATAGTTATCAATCCAGTATTGGTATGGCTCCATTTGAAGCTTTGTACGGAAGACCGTGCAACTCAACGTAATGTTCGTTAGAAACTAGTGAGAAGTTTGTGCTTGGACCAGATGTGATAAGAGAAACTTCAGCTAAGATTAAGGTTATCCAACAGCGAATGAAGGCTGCCCAAGATAGGCAGAAAAGTTATGCTGATAAGAGGAGAAGAGAATTAAAGTTCTCCATTGGCGACTTGGTGTTTGTCAAGATTTCTCTGTTGAAGAGCGTGATACGATTTGGCAGGAGAGGCAAGTTAGCACCAAGATTTATTGGTCCATTCCCAGTTCTTGAGCAAATTGGGAATTTGGCATATAAAGTTGAATTACCAGAGAAGATGGCAGGAGTTCATAACATATTTCATGTTTCCCAGTTAAGGAAGTTCGTGCACGACCCAGATGTGGCTATTTCACCTGATCAGTTGGATGATATCGAAGTTGAACCCGAGGCGGTTGGGAACCGCAAGCCTATGTGTATTGTTAGGAATGATACGAAGCAACTTCGAAGGAAAGCGGTGAATCTAGTCAAAGTTAAGTGGGGGCGAGAATGAGAATGACTGTACTTGGGAGACAGAGGAGAGCATTAGGAAGACGTATCCAGAACTCTTCGCCTGGTAAGATTTCAATTTCGATTTAGTCTTTCCGCATGCTAGGATAGGCTTGTTTTGTTTGTTTTGCATGTTTGATTGTTGTATGTGGCTGGTAGGCATGCGGGATCCTTTGTATGTTTTTGGTTAAGGAATTTCGGGGACGAAAATTCTTTAGGGGGTGAGAGTGTAACGACCCGCATTCTACGCATTGAAGGATCGTAGAATATTTATTTCTTTCACATGCGAAGTCGTATGGTCATATAACTTTGGGAGACGACTATTGGGGTCATTTCCCATGTTCATGATTTTTGCCTATTTTTAAATGACCGTTTTGCCCCTAGCTGATCTTGTTTCGGTCATAACTTTTGATTGAAAAGGAGTTTTGACTTGAAACCACTTCCATTAGATCTGGGTGATGGTTTACCTTTCCGTAGAGTGCTCATATTAGCCAAACGGGCTCACAGTTTGGGAGATATGGCTGAAACAAGTTTCACATGATGAAAAACAGCTTAATTGGGCTTAACCGGGTGATTAACAGCTAGGCCCAAAGTTGAATTTCAGGATTAAGAGTATAAGAGGGCTGCTAGGGTTTATAAAACGAATTTTTCTTCTTTTTCCAGCCGTCACTTTCATTCTTGGAACCCTAGTAATGGCCTCCAACATCTAAAACACCCCAAATCACCTTCTAATCTCTAATTAAGCCAAATCTACATCAAATCAAAGAGGATTAGCACAAGAATCGAGGTAGAACTGCTGTATAGCCTTGGGAACAGCGCCATAATAGAGATTTATTTCAGATCTAAGATTAATTTGTGGCCAAGGTGAGTGATTTGCATAGTTCCTCACTAATTATGGTTAATTAAGGGTAATTAGTGATAATTAGCGAATTTATACATGTTACAAATCTGGAAAAATATTTATAAAATTCGAAATGATGTTTTAAGCCTCTGTTAAAAAGTTTGGATAATTTGGTTAAGTTTTGCTAATCATATCATTAGTTATGGCTAAACATGATTAAGGGAAAATATGGATTTTTGGCTATGTTTCATCCATTTTAATACATCATATTGTTGTTTTGATGTTTGTGGTTGATTATACATGTTTCTATGACTGTATGGTGTGTTTTGTGATTGACTAGAACCGTTAGATTGGTCGAAAACGCCGTCGTATGGCGTAAAACAGTCGTTGGAAAAGTTGCAGGAAACGTGCAGAGTTGCGGACCAGATCGGATCGGGTATTGGGCTCGGATCGGATAAGGGGACTGGGCAAGGGGATCTGATTCGGATTGGAACTTGGCACTAGCTGAGCTTTGGAAAGAAGGAGGGCCATTTTCAAAGAGTTGGAGTTGGGTTGGGAATTAGATCAGAGCTGAGTAGGGGATCGGATCGGAAGCAAGGGTGCAGGGATCGGATCGGACTAGAGCTAGAGAGCGGGATCGGATCGGAGGACCAAGCTTGGAGCTGGAGTTGGAGTGAAGTACCAAAGCGGATCGGGACCTATGAGCACCGAACCAAACAGACTGAATGAAAAAGAGGAGCACTGAACCGAACCAACCTGAAGTGGAACACCGAACCGAACGGGAAGCCTAAGAGTGATGTATTCCAATCGAACTGACTGAAGTAAGCCGAACCGAACAGGTTTAAGTTGCGATTACATGATGAATCTTCTGAAGACCAACTACAATTCAACCAAAACCCGAGATGCAAAGGAAGTCCAAATAGGAAGTTTGTACTCAGGATCCAGTTGGGAACCGACGAGTTTACTTCATGATTGGACTTTGCTGCAGGAAGTGTGCAAAGGGGTTATCGATATCTATAACTTTGGATCGCTATGGAGTGTGGGGTATGTGGACGGATTCTGGGCTGCAGTGGCCTAGGTAGGACTATTGGCTATAAACCAATGAGGTGGGGTCATTTGTAAGGATTTAGTCGTGACTCCATGGGATAAGCTTGGAGGTAGCAGTAGTTGTACAAGTCGAACTCCGTCATTACCTCAATGGAACTAGTGATCAAAGTGGTGGATATCGTATGTTTTACGCACTGAGTGAAAGATGTGAGGATCATTGCTATGCTTGATTTGTTTGCCATCACTATGACATGCACATCCCCACCCCCATATTTTTTAACACCATGTGTTAGTGGCACCTGAGAGTACTGTACAATATGTAGTGCTAACTCTTTGGTTCCAGGTCCAGGTTCAGGTATGGTTTAGTATACCTGTTATTGTTCCGTTTTGCTGCTTATCGCTCATACCAGACTTTTGTCTGACCCAGAGTTTTATGTCTCTTCTTATTACTCTGGGTGCTCCCACAAGCAGACTAGAGACAGGTTAGCTGGTGATGCATGAGTAGCTGTACCGGAAACGAATAGGAGGCTTCCACGTATGATGTTTATAGATACTCTCCCTGTGTCGCTGCTGGTCACAACTTTGGGCATTAGTAGTGCACCCTTCCTTTCTTTTGATTTAGAGATAGTTTTCAAGTTGTAATAATGATGATGTGGAACATAAGCTGTATTTGGATTTTCCGCTGCTATGATGTTCGGTTTCAGCTTATGCACTGTCTCACCTATTTTATGTCAAGTATGTTGCTATTATATTTTATTCCTTGCGCTGTGAAACATTCTACAGGTTCTTGATTAGTTCATTCTCTTCTTTTCTTTCTTTGACGACCGTTCCGTGCTAGTCGGGCATGTGTACAGCGCACTTTAGGAGGAAATATCGGCTGGTGTGGGATGGGGCATCACAGTATGTGTGGTGGGAAGTGTAGACAACAGTGAAGGCATGTGAGGGTGGATAGAGAGGACACCATTAATTGTGATAAACCTATTTTTGTCTCCACTAACCTTTTTATAATTTGTCATGGGTTGGTCTTATTGATTCATGGTTGTTATTTTGATTGGTACTACTTTGTCTTGAGATTTGTCAGGGAATTATTCTGGGAATTGATTGGCTCCAGTTATACGGAGTGGTGGTAGATTACGAGAGGTCTTTGATGACTATACAGGCATATGATGGACAAAGGACGTGGTTGGGCTGCCTACCTGGTGTTGAATAGCTTTCTATATTCGTTTGATGTTTTGCATAATGAGTTATCGACTATACCTGTCGTTAGGGAGTATTTGAACATCTTGGAGGAAATGATTGGGCTTTTGCCACAAAGAGAGATTGAATTCCATATTGATTTAATAAAGGATGCCATATCTATACTGATGCCTCTTAGAAGGATGACATATAGGAGCAGCGAGAGCTTGAATTCCAAGTTAATAACTATAACACCCCATAATTATCAATATTAATGTTCTCAAATTAAAGAATAATTAATCTCAGATGTGAGAATTAAGGCAAACGGGTTGCGCCATTATGTTCGTCTCGGAATTCTGGTTGAAATAGAATCCGAATTTACGTGAATTGGACTTCGTATGAAGAAGTTATGGCCATCGGAAGTTTCACTAAAATTTAAACATATTTCAAAAATTCGAATTTCAGAGTCAGATTGGGCTAGGCGGGAAATTTCCCGCCAGGGCCAGGTCGACCTACCCACACAGGTCGACCTGCCCCCCCCCCCCCCCGGGAAGATTTGTTTGGTGACCTTTTAATGATGTATGCTTAATCATTAGGGTTTCTGATCTGGTCTGAATGGCTGGGGTTAATTCTGGGTTGATCGGACGACCTAAATTAATCCTAAACTCTATAAAACACATGTAGACTCAAACCCTAAAATCAAATAAAAATTAGAATCATGGCCTCCATGCCGTCACCTTGCAACCTGGAATAGCCGCCACCAATTAGAGAGGAAGAAAAGCTAATCAATTCAATTCTAATCTAAACCGCAACTAATTGTCTTCTTCAAAGGAAAGCTAAATCAATTTCAGAACTTAAGACCTTCTTTGAGTTGTGAGTTCGACTTCTTTAATAAGATAATTAACAATTTAATTGGATTGAGTTATAATTTGGATTATATGGTTATGTTGTAAATTCTATGATGTTATCATCTATGTTGCAAATTCTATGATGTTATTATCTATGTTGTAAAGCTGTGATGCTATCATCTATGTTGTAAATCTATGATTCATAATGATGTTTCATATGCTAGTTCGGTTATGTTGTTGGAACTAATTCATATGTTAAATCATATGTATGTATGTACGCAAGTCTAGATGTTAATTTAGATTTGAACCATATGCAAGTTAATGAAAATTTTGTACAACCTTACATGTTTCATGACATCTATTTTATGTGTAAATTGGATCTAAAGTTAGGCTATGACATGTGTGAGTTATATGCTAGTATACAAAATTCTATATGCTAATTTACATGTTTAGATGTAAGTTTACACCATCCATATGTTGCATAAATCACATACGCAAGTATATATATGTTTGGAGTATAAATCATGTAATGTAAGTTTGTGGTTATTGCCTATGCAAGTTTACACTTTTAGATTTAGATCTATGACATACATGGTTTATGCAAGTTTGTGACTATTACCTAAAAAAGTTTACACCTTTAGATTTAGATCTATGACATATGTAGTTTTATGCAAGTTTGCGACTTTGGCCTATGCAAGTTTTAGATGAAGAACCTCATTCACACATGCAAGTTCACCCCTTATGTTTAGATCTAGTTTTATTTATATGTATGTTGTGATGTTTTCTCTTTATTCCATAAGTTAGACTATTCGAGTCTAACGTATATCTTACGTTAAACGAACGAACATACAACGTGGGGCAACTGGATAATATTAAAAGATTTAATATTGAGAATTGGCATAAATGCCTTAAATGGCATAAAATAAATTGATGATGATAATTGGTATAATTTTGCATACCATAAATAGATGGACATAATTGAGTCAATTATGGACATAGTTAAATTTGGAATTAATTGATAATTTGAATAGGGAAATTAATTCAAACTGGGGGATAATTAATTATGTGTAATTAATCGCCTAAGACACGTGGTTAGGCTCTTTTATGGTGTAAGACTGCCCAGACCCGCCCAGCAAATCCAGCTGCCACAAATGCCAGTCTAATGTGGGAGGTCTTAGGCATAAATTAAATGCGTAACAGCTGTAAAGACACGAGGTTAGGCTCGTTTGTGGTGTAAGACTGCCCGGACCCGCCCGGCAAATCTAGCTGCCACAAATGCCGGTCTAATGTGGGAGGTCTTTACAAGGTTACGGTGTTAATAAATTAAGAAACACTTAACCAGATAAACATGTGGTGCGACATGGGGGTTAAGTGGGTGGCTTATGAAATACGATTAGAAACATTTAACCAAAATTGAAACATGTAAGTGAACATGAATAAGAAGAGGGTTAACTCGGATGTACTAGAGGGGACCAAGCTTAGATGGATAGCTTGTGTCAAGTAATGGGGGACCATTTCAACCAGTTACCCATAAGTATCTTTGTGAGATCGACCCAAGTCGAGGATGAGACACGCATACTCGGCTTGACTGTAAGAGGCCAAAATGGGTTAGCAGTGGCAACGCAAGTCCAACGAGTTCATGTGCGTGTGTGGGCCCGGGCTGGTAGGTAAGACATTGTTGCATCGTGTAGGTATAAGTCGTGCATTGTTGGTGGTATCGGGTTGCCACTTTGGGGAGTGATACACCGCACTGTAGGGCCAACACGGGTATCTACGAGTTAGGGAGCCGATCGCATGGGGGTAGTCGGTATACCTAGTGGAGATAGGGGCAGGCGTCATCTATGAAGGCAACTAGGGGTACACGAAACTACCATTATCATTATTAAAGTCTTGTAGGCGGGATCAACTTTTAGGGTGTTTGGTGTGGTGCAGTGTAGTAATTATCTTATAGTGGTTTAGCTGCGCCTTTAACGTTATCTTCGTTCATATTATTTCCTTTAGTTTGCTCTGCCTTACCCAATTGTTCACAGTCATTTCCTTATTTTCCAACTTATGCCTTAGCCTAGTTATTTTGGTAATTATATTGTTAAAGTTATCGCACTCGCCAGACTTTATGTCTGACCCCCTTTGTTTCCACCTCTTTTCTTCCTTTTCCCCCCAGGTGCTCAGGGTGGAACTAGCACCAGTGGAGCTTGATTTTGGACAGCTGTATCTCTTGCTTTTAGAAGTTGCTTGGATCGCTGAAGTAAAAGTTCACCCTATCTTATTTATGGCTATTTTGTGTTGGGGTTATGTCTTTCAATTTATGTACTCTGATTTAGTCAAGACGGATATTATGTACTTTGACTCTGGTTTTTGATGATGTAATCAAACCTATGTGTTTACCGCTGCAATGAATAATTTTTTTAATTTTTAAGTACTGTTTATATCTGTCTTGTTGTTAAGTTTCTGTTCTATACACACTTAAAACGCTCCATAGAAGTTAATGCATTCCCTTTGTGAGTGACATTAATGGACGTGGGGTGTTACACGTGGTATCAGAGTTATGGTTACAAGAACAGATAAAAAGTTTTGAAAAGTGTTTTCAAAAGTATGTTTTAAGGAAAGTATTTTCAAGAGAAAAACTTATTTTAGAAAGCATAACCCCAAGAGTCATATATCTTTCCTTCGGTTATTTTGTATTGAATCTTTCCTTTTTCGTTTCAGCATGTCTGGAATTCCCAAGATACCCGAGGGGATACTGATACCAGGATGGTTTAGGAGGTAATTGGAGACTAGGGCCACCACCGTAGGTCCAGCAAATGCTCCTCCTCCTCGTGTCGATACTTTTGCAAAGATATGTAAGGACTTTCGGGCAATGGGTGGGAAATCTTTTCACGGGACGGAGGCATTTGTTGAAGCTCGAAATTGGCTAAAGGAGGTGGAAGAATTGTTTGGGATCTTTGAAGTGGAAGATGGAAGAAAGGTCCAGTTAGCTGCCTGGCTAATGAAGGATGAGGCCTCGTTTTGGTGGGAGGTCACTAACGGAGAGCGTCCAGTAGATACGTGGCCAGATTTTAGGCGTAGGTTTGAGGCAAAGTTTCTCTCACGAGCTGAAGAGAATTTATATATGGAAAGATTTTTGGCGTTGAAGCAAGGGAATCTATCAGTGAAAGAATATGTCAATAAATTCAATCAGTTGGCAAGATTAGGCTTGGACTTGGTGAATACGCCAGAAAAGAAGGCCCTGAGATTTGTTAAGGGTTTAAACGAGCCGCATCATGGGTTAGCTATGACCCATATCCCCATGGGGGCTACCTTTGAGAGACTAGTTGACATGGTGCTTATGCATGAAGAAGAGAAGGCGCCAATGCTAATAAGGAACCCGAGAAGAAAGGGGATCAAAAGAAACCGCAACAGCAACAACAGAACAAGAAAGGTGGTAAAGGCAACAATGGTAAGGGAAAGAAAAGATGCTTTAACTGTGGGACACCAGGCAATCTAAGCAAAGATTGTAGGAAGAAAAAGAAGACCGGTTGTTTCCACTGTGGCGAAGCGGGACATCTGATTAAGGACTGCCTAAGGAAAGGGAAGAGGGCAGGGTCTACCTCGGGAGGACAGGTGCAGGCTCTTATGACCCCAGCACAGGCAAGGGGGCAAATTCAGGCTCTCGTGGTCCCACCGCTGCAAGAACGAGGTAGAACGATTTCCGTTGAAAGTTTATTTTTTCTGTTTGATCATCATGTCCGTACTTTATTCGATTCTGGTGCATCACATTCATTTATCTCTACATCATTAGTTGAAACACTGCACCTAAATACTAGTTTAGTTACAGATCCCTTAGTACTCTCAAATCCTATTGGTGGTTCGGCTCATCTTTCTATGGTTTGTCGGGATTTGAGAGTGTCTATCTTGGGCATTGGGTTTGAATGCAATGCCTTTGTTCTTGGCTTCATGGGCTATGGCTTGATTCTAGGTATGGATTGGCTAACTAGATACGGGGCCGTCCTAGATTGTGAAAGAAGGTTAGTTAGATTGTTGACTCATTGTGGAAAGAACCTTGATATTTCTTGCGACCATAGAGGTCCAGTAATGCTTAGCTACCTAGAATCCCTTGACGCATCCAATGATGATTTACATTCTGTTCGTATAGTCCATGAATATGTTGATGTCTTCGATGAGGTGAGGAGTCTACCCCCACAACGTGAGATAGACTTTCGAATATATCTAGTAGATAATGCAAAGCCAGTTGCATTGCCAGTGCGCCACATGGCTCCAAGAGAGAGAAGAGAACTCAGTAAGCAAGTGAAAGAATTGCTTGAGAACGCGTTCATAAGACGTAGTATATCAGAGTGGGGTGCTCCAGTAGTATTTGCCACGAAGGCAGATGGGTCCCTTAGACTTTGTGTGGACTATAGAGAACTTAATAAACTTACTAAGAAGAATAGGCACCCACTGCCGAGGATTGATGATCTCTTTGATCAGTTAGTTGGCGCCTCAATGTTTTCGCAGTTGGACTTAGCCACTGGTTTCCATCGGTTGAGAGTGGCTGAGGATAACAAAGACAAGACTGCCTTTAGGACTCCTGACGGTTTCTATGAATGGCTAGTGATGCCCTTCGGTTTGACAAACGCCCCCGCATACTTTGTTGACTTGATGAGTAGGGTGTTTAGGGAGTACCTTAATAAATTCGTGGTGGTCTTTGTGGATGACATCTTGGTCTTTTCTAAGAGCGAGGAAGAGCATGCCTACATCTTAGGGAAGTGTTGGAGACCCTTTGAGCGCATAACCTTAAAGCTAAATTTTCTAAATGTCACTTTTGGAGGAAGGAAGTGCGATTCTTAGGGCACGTGGTTTCCAAAGAAGGGATAGCTGTGGATCCCGCGAAGGTGGTGGCCATCCAAGATTGGAAGGTCCCTAAAAATGCTACCGAGGTGAGGAGTTTCTTGGGGTTGGCTGGCTACTATAGGAAGTTTATCAAAGACTTCGCAAAAATATCAGCCCCATTAACACGCTTGACGAAGAAGAACCTAGTCTTCACATGGGATGTAGATTGTGATGATGCGTTCCAACGTTTAAAGAGAGCTTTGACCACAGCCCCAGTCTTAGTGTTGCCAGATGGGAGTAAGCCATTTACCGTTCATACTGATGCTTGTGGGACAGGACTAGGCGCAGTCTTAATGCAAGAGGGAAGGGTAATAGCGTATAGAGGAAAGCAGTTGAGAGTGCATGAGAGAAATTACCCTACACATGACCTAGAGTTGGCCGCTATTGTTTTCGCGCTTAAGTCTTGGCGCCATTATCTTCTTGTCGAGAAATTCGAATTGTTCACTGACCACAAATTGCTAAAATACTTGTTCTCTCAGAAGGACTTAAACTTAAGGCAGCAAAGGTGGATGGAATTCTTAGCATCCTACGATTTCGGGATAGCATATACCCCTGGCAAGGGTAACGTGGTGGCAGACGCCTTAAGTAGGAAAAGGTTGTCCTTGAGTCCGTTGTTTGTTGAGCGGCGAAGCTTAGAGTTCATCTTTACGTTTGACTTTAGACCTTCCATTGACTTTGTACCCGGTTTGCTAGCATCCTTAGAGGTCAGACCTACGCTTTTGGGACGGATTGGTGAGGCACAGCGAGATGACCCACAGTTGGTTGAGTTAGTAGAGAAGCTCAAAAGGGGGGAGTCATCGAGCCATCTCAGTAGGTATACCCTAGATGATAAGGGTTGGTTACGTAGGGACGGTAGACTTTGTGTACCACGGGACGAGAATTTGAGGATGGCCATTCTTGATGAAGCACATCGTTCGAAGATGACCATCCATCCCGGCGGGGACAAGATGTACATGGACATGAGACGAGTTTACTTTTGGGCCAGTATGAAGAGGGATGTGGCTGAGTTTGTCGCTAGATGCTTGGTGTTCCAACAAGTAAAAGCAGAGCAAAGGAAGCGCGGTGAGTTGCTTCACCCATTGGAGGTCCCACAATGGAAGTGGGAAAGTGTCTCGATGGACTTTATTGATGGGTTACCGAGATCGAGGAAGGGTAATACTGGGATTTGGGTCATGGTAGACAGACTTACTAAGAGCGCCCATTTCATTCTCGTGAAGAGTAAGAGGATTGCTTCATGGTTAGCCTCCGTATACATTCGAGAGATAGTTCGTTTGCACGGTGTTCCTTCTAGCATAGTGAGCGACCGCGATCCTAACTTTACTAGCGAGTTTCAGAAGAGTTTGCAAGAGGCGGTAGGGACTCAATTATGTTTGAGCATCGCATATCATCCTCAGACAGACGGCCAGACCGAGAGGGTGAATCGTATTCTAGAGGACCTTTTGAGACTATGTGTTTTAGACTTCGGAGGTACATGGGAGGAGCACCTTCCTTTGGTAGAGTTCGCATATAATAATAGCTTTTAGTTTAGCATTGGCATGGCACCTTTCGAGGCTCTTTATGGACGAACGTGTCGTTCGCCTACATGTTGGTGGGAATCTACGGATAAGATCTTACTTGGGCCCGATATGATTAGGGAGACTTCAGAAAAGATTGATTTGGTTCGAAGGAGGATGAAGACGGCGCAAGATAGGTATAAATCTTATGTGGACAAGAGGAGGACATATCTTGAGTTTGATATTGGGGACATGGTCTTTATCGAGGTGTCTCCATTACGGAATGTTGTTCGCTTTGGGTCCGTTGGGAAGTTAGCACCAAGGTTCGTAGGGTCGTTTCCTATTAAGGAGAGGATTGGACAGATGGCGTATAGAGTGGAGTTGCTCGAGAGACTTAGTGGTGTACACGACGTATTCCATGTATCACATTTGAGGAAGTGCTTACACGAGAACGTGGAAGTGGTAGAGCCGAGCTTGCTTAGAGAGGTGGAGATAGAGCGTGATGCGACGATTCGACGAGCTCCTACATGCATTCTTAGGTCGGAGATTAAGAAGTTGAGGTATCGAGAGGTCAAGCTAGTCAAAGTGCAATGGGGAGATGATGAGAGCGACGCTACTTGGGAGACGGAAGAGAAGATGCGTTCATTGTACCATTTTCTTTTCGACGGTATGTCTTTTAATTTCTCCTTTATCGCTTAGCTCGTACTTGCTTTATCTTTAGTATGTCCTCTCGCTAGTATCTTTGACCTTTAGAGAGGGTAGTCCTATGGTTGAAACATGTGTTTGAGACGTGTTATGTATGATGGATGCATGTGGATGCAAGTGGTTGATAGTGGTTGCTCATGGATACATATACACACAATTTAGGCACTAGATCAGCTCAGTCACTTCATATTGCATATCGTATATAAATGTGTGTACATATTTAAGTTAATGGATGTATAATGGTTGTACTATCATATGGATGCTGCATTTTGGTGAATGGTTGTGCACACATGTAGAAATAATATGTATCGATAGGGTACTTTCGCATACATAATGGAAGCATGGCACTATCATGGTTTGCATTAAGGAGGTCAACTAAATCAGTAGACCGCCTGATTTTGCATTAGATAAAGAACATACACACACACTTCTTGCATATGTTCATACAGCATTAGGAATTTTATAAGGACAATGGATGCCTGTGTTTGATGGTTGAGTAGATGGTTTTTTGGATGTTAGGATATACATTCTCCTTAACTTGGAGATTTCGGGGGCAAAATCCTTTAAGGAGGGGAGAATGTAACAACCCGCAATTTTCAATATTAATGTTCTCAAATTAAAGAATAACTAATCACAAATGTGAGAATTAAGGGAAACGGGTTGCGTCATTGTGTTTGTCTCGGAATTCTGGTTGAAATAGAGTCCGAGTTTGCATGAATTGGACTTCGTATGAAGAAGTTATGGCCATCGGAAGTTTCACTAAAATTTAAACAGATTTCAAAAATTCGAATTTCAGAGTCAGATTGGGCTAGGCGGGAAATTTCCCGCCAGGGCCAGGTCAACCAGGGGGTCGACCTGGGGGTCGACCTGCCCCTCTGGGTAGATTTGTTTGGTGACCTTTTAATGACTGTATGCTGAGTCATTAGGGTTTCTGATCTGGTCTAAATGGTTGGGGTTAATTCTGGGTTGATCGGACGATCTAAATTACTCCTAAACTCTATAAAAACACATGTAGACTTAAATCCAAAAATCAAATAAAAATTAGAACCATGGCCTCCATGCCGTCACCTTGCAACCTAGAATAGCCGCCACCAATTAGAGAGGAAGAAAAGCTAATCAATTCAATTCTAATCTAAACCGCAACAAATTGTCTTCTTCAAAGGAAAGCTAAATCAATTTCAGAGCTCAGATTTCAGAACTCAAGACCTTCTTTGAGTTGTGAGTTCGATTTCCTTAACAATATAATTAACAATTTAATTGGATTGAGTTATAATTTGGATTATATCGTTATGTTGTAAATTCTATGATGTTATCATCTATGTTGCAAATTCTATGATGTAAAGCTATGATGCTATCATCTATGTTGTAAATCTATGATTCATAATGATGTTTCATATGCTAGTTTGGTTATGTTGTTGGAACTAATTCATATGTTAAATCATATGTATGTATGTATGCAAGTCTAGATGTTAATTTAGATCTGAACCATATGCAAGTTAATGAAAATTTTGTACAACCTTACATGTTTCATGACATCTATTTTATGTGTAAATTGGATCTAAAGTTAGGCTATGACATGTGTGAGTTATATGCTAGTATACAAAATTCTATATTCTAGTTTACATGTTTAGATGTAAGTTTACACCATCGTTATGTTGCATAAATCACATATGCAAGTATATATATGTTTGGAGTATAAATCATGTAATGTAAGTTTGTGGTTATTTCCTATGCAAGTTTACACCTTTAGATTTAGATCTATGACATACATGGTTTATGCAAGTTTGTGACTATTACCTAAACAAGTTTACACCTTTAGATTTAGATATATGACATATGTAGTTTTATGCAAGTTTGTGACTTTGGCCTATGCAAGTTTTAGATGAAGAACCTCATTCACACATGCAAGTTCACCCCTTATGTTTAGATCTAGTTTTATTTATATGTATGTTGTGATGTTTTCTCTTTATTCCATAAGTTAGACTATTCGAGTCTAACGTATATCTTACGTTAAACGAACGAACGTACAACGTGGGGCAATGGGATAATATTAAAAGATTTAATATTGAGAATTGGCATAAATGCCTTAAATGGCATAAAATAAATTGATGATGATAATTGGTATAATTTTGCATACCATAAATAGATGGACATAATTGAGTCAATTATGGATATAGTTAATTTGGAATTAATTGATAATTTGAATAGGGAAATTAATTCAGATTGTGGGATAATTAGTTATATGTAATTAATCGCCTAAGACAGGAGGTTAGGCTCTTTTGTGGTGTAAGACTGCCCAGACCTTCCCGACAAATCCTACTACCACAAATGTCAGTCTAATGTGGGAGGTCTTAGACATAAATTAAATGCGTAACAGTTGTAAAGACACGCGGTTAGGCTCATTTGTGGTGTAAGACTGCCCGGACCCGCCCGGCAAATCCAGCTGCCACAAATGCCAGTCTAATGTGGGAGGTCTTTACAAGGTTACGGTATTAATAAATTAAGAAACACTTAACCAGATAAACATGTGGTGGGACATGGGGGTTAAGTGGGTGCCTTAGGTGGCTTGTGAAATACGATTAGAAACACTTAACCAAAATTAAAACATGTAAGTTAACATGAATAAAAAGAGGGTTAAGTGGGATGTACTAGAGGGGACCAAGCTTAGGTGGATAGCTTGTGTCAAGTAATGGGGGCCCGTTTCAACCAGTAACCCATAAGTATCTTTGTGAGCTCAACCTAAGTCGAGGACGGGACATGCATACTGGGCTTGACTGTAAGAGGCCAAAATGGGTTAGCGGTGGTAACGCAAGTCCAACGGGTTCATGTGTGTGTGTGGGCCCGGGCTGGTAGGTAAGACGTTGTTGCATCGTGTAGGTATAAGCCATGCATTGTTGGTGGTATCGGGTTGCCACTTTGGGGAGTGATACACCGCACGGTGGGGCCAGAACGTGTATCTATGAGTTAGGGAGCCGATCGCATGGGGGTAGTGGGTATACCTAGTGGAGATAGGGGTAGGCGGCACCTGTGAAGACAACTAAGGGTACACGAAACTACCATTATCATTATTAAAGTCTTGTAGGCGGGATCAACTTTTTGGGTGTTTGGTGTGGTGCAGTGTAGTAATTATCTTATAGTGGTTTAGCTGCACCTTTAAAGTTATCTTTGTTCATCTTATTTCCTTTAGTTTACTCTGCCATACCCAATTGTTCACAGTCATTTCCTTATTTTCCAACTTATGCCTTAGCCTAGTTATTTTGGTAATTATATTGTTAAAGTTATCGCATTCGCCAGACTTTATGTTTGAACCCCTTTGTTTCCACCTCTTTTCTTCCTTTTCCCCCCAGGTGCTCAGGGTGGAACTAGCACTAGTGGAGCTTGATTTTGGACAGCTGTATCTCTTGCTTTTAGAAGTTGTTTGGATCGCTGAGGTAAAAGTTCAGCCTATCTTATTTATGGCTATTTTGTGTTGGGGTTATGTCTTTCAATTTATGTACTCTGATTTAGTCAAGATGGATATTATGTACTTTGACTCTGGTTTTTGATGATGTAATCAAACCTATGTGTTTACCGCTGCAATGAATAAATTTTTTAATTTTTAAGTACTGTTTATATCTGTCTTGTTGTTAAGTTTCTGTTCTATACACACTTAAAACGCTCCATAAAAGTTAATGCATTCCCTTTGTGAGTGACATTAATGGACATGGGGTGTTACAATAACCTTTTGCAAAAGTGATTCATTCACGAGAGTATATCTGAGTGGGAAGCGTCTATTGTATTCAATAAGGAGGTAGATGGTTTGCTTAGATTGTATGTTGATTACCGTCATTTGAAAAAAGTGACAAAGAATAATAAGTATCCACTTTCATATACCGATGACCATTTCAACTAGTTACATGGTGCTAAGATGTTTTCTCAATTGAAAATCGCAATGGGATTTCATCAGTTGCGAGTGATAAAGGAGACTGTGTTGATCACGATGTTTCAGACGTCATCTGGATTCTACGAATGGTAGGTTATGTCATTGAGGCTAACCAATGCATCGACATACTTTGTGAAAATTATGAGTCGTGGCTTTAAACATTCGCTTAATAAGTTTGTGCTTGAGTTCATCAATGTCACTTTTGTCTATTCGCAAATCGAATAGGAACATAAAACATGGCTAGGGATTGTGCTTGAGGTGGTGAGAGAACACTAGTTAAAGGAAAAAAATTCTAATTGTCACTTATGGGGAAGGGAAGTGAGGTTCTTGGGTCGTGTTGTATCCGAGCAGAGTATCATGGCATATACTGCCAAGGTCGCAGTAAGTTACGATTGGACTATCCAAGGGAACTATGGATTTGAGGAGTTCTTAGGATTGGTTGGATATTATCTAACATTACTCCAGGAATTCTTCAAGATAACGACACTAATTGACTCAGTTGACAAATAAGGTTCAAGCTTCCATTTGGGATGCAAGATGTGAGCATGTGCTCGTAAGTTTGAAATAGTTATTGATGTATGTGCTAATATCGGTTATTCCAAATAAAAATAAGAAAATGACGATATACACTGATGCATGTAGTACTGTATTGGGTGCAGTATTGGTGTAGAAAGGTAAAATTGTCACATATATTAGTCAACAACTAAAACCTCATGAGAGGAGATATCCCACTCATGATTTGAAATTGGTAGCAGTAATGTTTGCATTGAAAATGTGTGGAATTATCTTTTAGGAGAGTGGTTCGAATTATTCACGGACTATACATACATCTTCTATCAAAAGGATCTTAACCTTTGCCAACAGCATTGGTTATAATTTCTAGCCTCATATGACTCCAATATTGCATATATACGAGGGAAAGTAACACAGTCACTGATGCCTTAAGTAGGTGAAATGCCTATTGACGGGCCTTGTTTTTAGAGTGGAAGTAGCTTAATTGTATTGCTGGTTATGATTCGACCTAAATGTGAGTAAGAACTGAAAATGATGGCAGATTTAACAATCAGGTGTACTCTGATTTTAGCGCATTGGTTCTCATAAGAGATGTGACCCCAGATTGGTTGGATCATTTCCAAGATAGAAACTGGAAAGGGATCCAAGGATATGAGGTTGTACGGACATGACAAAGATGGTTGGCTGCATAAAAATGGAAGATTGTTTGTTCCTGATGTTGATAGATTAGGAGGTGAAGTTATTTGAGAGTGTCATCACTCGAGAATGACTATACATCCTGTCAACAACAAGATGTATTAGGATATGAGGCAAACTTATATTAAGAAGGAACAATGAAGGACGTTGGGACATTCATCTCAAAATGCATGAATTGTCATTTGGTTGCCGAGAAAAAGAAGTCCAGTGGTTTGTTGCACCCACTAGAGGTTCCTAAGTAAAAATAGGAACAAGCATCAATCCACTGATGGTCTGATAAGACTTGAGTTTGACATGATATCATTTAGGTTCTCATCGATTGACATGCCAAGATTGTTAGATTCATACTTGTCAAGTCAAGTAGAATGGCATCCAACTAACTTGTATGTAACACGGATTGTGAAATTCCATGATGTGCTAAAGGGTATTATAAGCGATCGAGACTCGATGTTCACTTATCGATTTTGGAAGAGCTTACAGGAAGCCTTAGAATTTAAGATATGCCTCTGCATAGCTTATCACCCTTAAACTAATTGCCACACTAAGAGAGTAAACTGTATCTCAGAGGATCCCTTGTAGTTTTACATAGTATATTTCAGAGTCTCTTGGGATGATCACTTATAACTTGTTAAATTTACATGCAATAATAGTTATCAGTCTAGCATTATTATAACAATGTATGAAGCATTATGTAGTTGACCATGAAATGCTCCTTCATTTTGGTGAGAAGCGGGAGATAAGTTGATACTTGGGCCAGACATGGTTAGAGAGGCCTCAAAATGATTAAGACCATCCGGCAATGGACGAGGGCTTCCCAAGATAGACAAAATAATTACAATTATAAGAGATGCAAAGATTTGGGATTCTCTGTTGGTGACTTAGTATTTATTAAGATTTCTCCCTTGAGAAATGTTCAATTTGGTAGGAAACGAAAGTTAGCACAAAGATTTATAAGCCCTTTTTCAATTCTTGAGTGGATTGAAAGCTTAGCTTATGAAGTCGACTTACCTTAGAAGATGACTGGAGTGGACAATTTGTTCCTTGTTTCTCACTTAAAGAAGCTTGTGCATGACTCAAGTATAACTATCACACTGGATCAGTATGATGATATTGTGGTGGAACCGGAAGCTTCGGAGACTCGTAGGCCTATTTGTAACAACACTTATTTTACATATCATATGATCGTAAACTAATTCTATTTAATTCGTAAATAGTCATACCATTTTGATATTCTAGGATATAGTTCTTTGGGAAGTTACACATTTCCATAATTTTTCTCAAACCTTTTCGTGACCATTTTATATCTCGAAAGTCATATTTTTACCATAATTTTTGATAGAAGTCTGAATAAATTCTCAAACTTTTCTCACTGCTTCAGGATGATGGTTTTCCATTCCGTAGAGTAATCAAATTAAGAAAACATAGCTAAAATTTGAGAAAAATTGTAGTTTGATTTTTTTTAATATTATTGGACAGATTTGGAGTAATTCTAATGTGCAGAGATTAGAAAGCCTATTAGTCTAACCACCCTCAATTATAAATTGTGTTTGTAGGGAGATACTAAAATATTTCCCTATTATTTCTCAATTAGGTTAGGGTTATGGTCAAATCTAGATCATGCTATTTTCTCCAAATAAATTCACTAGTTTACATCAAATCATCTCTAGTTTCTAGTTAAAGGCTAGATCCACATTAGAAGATTGAATTTCATCATTTGGTTGCTAATTCATTCATTTTTCCTACCGTCCAAGATAAAAATTTCATTGAAATGAGGAATTAGCTAAGTGGTTATGATCTCACATGTCAAAATTAGATTACATATTGTAATTAGGCATTTTAATCACTTAATCATTAATTTGGCCCTGAAATCTGATCAGATCTAATAATTTCAAATTTGAAAACTTCTAGAATAACCTATTTATCACATATGTTGATCAACTTTGCCAATGCAAGCAATGAGGAAGTAGCCATGTTTAGTGTTAGATCTATGAATGTTTACGATTGATTTATCTATGAGTGTTACTGAATGTTGTGTGATTGAAATTTGCTAATTAAATGCTTGAATTATTTACTATGCTTGATTTGTGCTTTAGTGTATGCTTGAGTTAGGCCTTAGATTGAAGATTAGAGATGGTTTATCAAGTTTGTGTGAAACTCGTAGGACAGGATCTGGACGACGCCCGAAAGGAACACAAAAAATGAATTGTTTGAGTACATGGATCGAGACCGATCCATGCAGGAGGCCCATTGGTAGCACGACTTTTTATGAAGGATAATGGGGCCCTATAGATTTTTCTTTGAATACTTGGTGGTGATTGGGTAGGCCAAGCGGTAGTAGGGTGATGGATCAGCCTAAATCGGATAAATGACTAGATTTGAGTTGAGATTGATATAGGACTTCGAAAAGATGGGAAGAGAAAGGACCATGATGAAACTTAGCCAAAATTTGGCTAAGTATATAGGTTGACCCTAATCCATAAGGGATGGATCGGTACTGATCCATCAAGGAGAGGTTGGTGGAGGTGAGATCCACCATGGAGGTTGAGGACTTTATCAAGAGATTGTGGGAACTTATGGTTCGTTGATTACTTATACAAAGAGGAAGTTATGGCCTGTTGATATTATGACTCTTTGATTGTAAACTCAGATGGGGAGCAGCGAATAGGTGTGATAAGCAGTTCGAAATGGAACGAGGCTACAATACAGTGGACTAGTTTGAGTGGGACTTAAGCTTAAAGATGGAGTCGTGGACAACTCTTGTGCTTGGAAGTGCCAAGGAATAATTGATAGCTCAGAGTCTTCTAGTTGACTCAAAGAAGGGGTATCGCTGGGATGCCCATTAGAACTAGATGTAATGGTTGTATACCTAACTTTCCCAGATGGGAGGATCTAGTGCCAATGGGGGCAATAAGCTAGTGGCAATACAAAGTTTTGACTAGAATTAGGGTTTTTAGTTAGCCATTGGCATTAGCGAGGATGGTTATACGGGCTATCAATATATTCAAGTCTAGAGAAGGTAATAGCTATGTTTAATATGATGGATGCTACAGTTGCTATGGATGCTCTCCCTCTTCTTTTGTCTAGGTAGTCTATCACTTTTAGGATACTGAAGTGAAAGGAGACTGGGACTGGAAGGACTGAAAAGGCTATTTAGATTATTTTATCCTAATCTATGAAATATTCATTACTGTTGTTACTTGAGTGGCATACATTACTTAGTTATTATGTGGTAACTCTTTGATTACAGGGATATGCCAGGTATGGGACTTAAACCTGTTTAGTTTCTTATTTTTCAATATAACCGTCGACAGTCATTCATTGCTCACACTAGATTATTGTCTGGTCCAAGGTTTTATGTTTTCTTTTAATAACTTGTGTGTTCATCAATGATGTTGATGAGAAGACTATATACACTACTACAAAAGTGGGCAAATTCGACACTAATTTTACGTGGCCTTATATTGAAAAAGCGTTGCAGTAGCCCCTTTTTTCAAATAGGCAACACTAGAGACCCGTGGCATCTGCGACCGTCGCCTTAGCCATCTAAGTCAACGCTTTTTCCCATCTACTGCCATGGAAAGAAAGTGTTGCATTATAGCCGTAATGCAACACTATTTGCACGTAATGCAACATTATTCAGCGTTGCCTTAAGCATTAGTTAGGGCCTGGCTTCCAGTGGGGCCACGTCAACTTTCCACATCAGCTGTCTACGTGTCACACGACACGTCATCTCTCCATGTCAGCTAGCCACGTGTCACATGCCACACCAGCTATCCACGTCAGCTGTGGGGTCCACGTGCGACGGGTAATTAATTATATTTAATTTAATGCAACACCACTACAGTATGTAATGCAATATGTAATGCAACACCACTGCAATATGTAATGCAACACCATTATCATGAAATATAATATCAATAAAAGCTAACGCAACAGTAGAAGGCAAATGCTACAATAGAAGATAGCAAATACAATGCTTTAATTAAAAAATTTGCAATACAGGTTTTGTACAAGAAACTCATCCAAAGAAACTGTTTTAATTATCCAAATATCAAAATTCAAAAATCAGCTACACCGTTTTCTTATTGTATGCAGTAAGCTCGAACTATTTCAAGAATAGGTGCACGACATAAGGGACATTATCCTCCATTCCTGGCCAATTCATTAGCGCATTTTGAACACATACACATGTGTCCACATCTGCAAAATGTATTACTCATTTATATATATGAATCATATATATGCAGCAATCCGATTGCAATAGGAAATATATATGTATGTACCTATACAAGAGGGTGGCATTGAATATATATATATGTGTGTCACATCTGCAAAATATATCCCTCTGCCTTCCAGAATTAAATATGCACCTGAAATGATAACAAGTTATTTGATAAGTGCTGGCATCGAATGGCCATTGGCTTTCTTAACAAAATGTTATGAACATAATTATTACAATTGACTTACTGGCCATTGGCGATTGGTCACTCATGCCAGCCAAGCCCAACAAATAAGCAATTTCAGTATGCTTCGTCTTCTGAGCAAAAAGTTTTCAGTTCGTATATTACTGCCACGTACAGTGTCTCTTCATATCCTTTCAAGCTTCAGAACCATATTGCCATCTACATCTTCAACTCTTAAACAAACCTTCATCGTCAAAAGTTTCAAGAAAAAAAACAATGGAGGACTCTTCACTATGCATCACTGCCACTGTTCTTACAGGACATTAGACTTATGAATTTGTGCATCTCACGCTTAGGAAGACTCTGGAGCATAATGAGTGGCCTATACGGGTTAGACCCAATAACTCTTTTCTAATAACATGCCCATCTTACATTAAGCGGGATCATGCGCTAATGTTGAAACTTTTTACAAAATGTGGAGGTGCTTTTTATGTGTAACAATGGTCTGGTGAAGAATTTGAGCCTGAACCAGCGTTCGAGGCAGAATCACAGGCTAGAGTTGTTGGCTTTCCCGAGTCCTGAAGAAAAATGTTCCTGCAATTAAAGAATTAATGATGCCAATGGGAAATGTGCGTGAAATTGACAACTGCGTTGGTCTTAAATTGACCATAGATCATTATACCTGAAAATGGAATTTTATGAAGGCATTGGCTCGGAGAATACTTTTTCTGCTCGATTCGACAACAAGGTTTACCTCATTAGGGTTCAGCGCTGTACACATGCTCATCCTGGGACAAGGCCTGAACTTCTGTTTGTGGGCAATAGGGAGGAACGGTGGTACCATTTTTCTGATCATAGGTAAATTTTACTTCCATCCACAATTTCTTTTAGTTAATCCACAATATGTTTGGCCAGTCGAGGTAAATTTTCTAAAGAACACAATTACAAAGTGTTCATTCAACTATGCTCTATCCTTAACAGCCTTATAATGAGACACAACCACACATGCACACACTCACATACATACATACATACATACATACATACATACATACATACATACATACATACAAGGTTATAATAGCCTACATTATGAATTTACCCATTAGTTTCTCAACAAAGTATATGGAGTCAGCATATCATGCTCCTTATCATAGTCAGCCCAAAATATAATAGAAGTTTGACACAAAGTGTTCATTCAACTATGCTCTATCCTTGACATCCTTATAATGAGACACAACCACACATGCACACACTCACATACATACGTACAAGGTTATAATAACCTTATAATGAGACATAACCAGATGATCTACATTCAACTAGAAAGTAGCTGTAGCAACATTAGCATAAAACAATACATTATCACAAGTGGATTATCTTATCTAGAAGTAATCATTTCTTCTTAAAACTATGATCATTTATATGAGGTGCTAATTGGAATATATCAATGATCAAGTAATCCCATTTCAGTCACTCTGACATAGACAATGACTCTGACATGGACACTGACTCCGAAGAAGAAAATTAACATGCCTCTTGGTGGAAAACTATTTATGTATTATGTATATATATATATTCAGTTATGTTTTACGTATGACTGCTTTACGATACTTTATGTTGCCTTTTGACGCTCGCTGGTGGAGTTTGTGAATGGTAGTGAATGCTGGTGATGATTGGTGTGAATGTTGGTGATGACTGGTGATGTTTGTGAATGGCTTGAAAGTTTGTGTATGTTGGTGATGAATGCTGGAAACGATTGTTGGCTTGAAAGTTTGTGAATATTTGTGAAACTTTGTAAATGTTTGTGAATGTTGTGATGAATGCTGGTGATGATTGTTGGCTTGAATATTTTTGGAAGTTTGTGGTTGTTGGTGATGAATGTTGGCTTGAATGTTTGTGAATGACTTGAATGTTTGTGAATGGTAGTGAACGTTTGTGAATGCTGGTGATGATTGGTAACCGCAAGCATCTTAATAGTATCTTTGTTTGACTTTGGGTAGATTTAACTTTGGGTTTATCATTTATGTATGCTCGCTACCAACTGAATTACATTGAAAAGTAATTTGCAAACCCAAATATAACTATCCAAGTACATAATTACTTATGGATAGATTAAGGTGGAACGTCTGCTGCTCCTAACCTGCATAATTACTTATGGTACATAATTACTTATGGATAGATTAAGGATGTTGGTACATAATTAATTATGGTACATAATTACTTATGGATAGATTAAGGATAAATTAAGGTACATAATTACTTGTGGATAGATTAAGGATAGATTAAGGTGGAAGAACTCCCCCTAACCTTCATTTTCTTCCTTTAAATGGACTGTCTGTTGCTCCTTCAAATATAAGTGGAAGAACTCCCCCTAATCAGTGCAGTAGCAATAACAAATGGACCGTCTGTCTCTTATATTTTTCGATGTTGCTCCTTCCTCCGATCTGTAATTTGTGAGTGTTAATCGACATGGCGATGTGAGAATGGAAGCTGACGTGAATTTAGGTTTACAATTTGGTCAATGGAAAAAAGAGGAAAGTTAGGAGAGAGAAGATGAACGATGAGATTATTTTTAGATGTTTTTCATGAGGGGGAAATGTCGTGCCAAAATTTGAACGGAAGAATGCAACGAGGTGGTTGTCCTTGATTGGATGATAGGGTAATGTTTAGATAGGAAACATGGATTGATTTTAACCATTGGATTAAATATGCATATACGGTTGTGGCTTCATTTATGCTGGTAATGTGGATCACCGACCTGGATTGTATTTTTGTAAAGCTACATTTTGATCTGGTCTTGCACGTCACAGCATAAAAATTCCAACCGCAATAGTGCATTCACGTCTAATGCAACAACATACGAATATTGTTGCTGAAGATCAAAGAAAGCATAGCTTTCACCACACTTTTCATGCAATGCACATAAACTAGTGTCGAATATTCCCACTTTTGTAATAGTGATATCAAATTAGTGACAATGTTGTTGTTCAATGACAAGATAGAGATGGCGTATTATTCTTTTATGTAGATATATGTTTTCTTCTATTTACATACTATGAGTAAAATTGTGGTGAGGCATTGATGTATATGGAGATTTATGACATCTTGTATTGAATTCTACGATTCCTTATAGAGATAGGATTTTCTGCTTCATTATGGTTTACTATTATTCTGATGTATATATTCCTATTATATTCTATCCATGCGATATGAGATATATGATATGTTTTGATCAGGTTTCTTTTCCTAATTATCGTCCCATATCAGCCCAATACAACTTGCATCTTCCTTTCCATTTGGTGCATATGGTATGAGGAGATCATCACATTTGGTATCAGGGCTTTGGTTATTAGATTAGCCAAAGTTAATAGAAAGTATATGCATAAGAGGGATGTATTTATAAATTAATTGGATTTAAGCTATAATATAATATATTAGTAGGCACTTGTGTATCCTCGTGGATTTTCTTTGTTGGAGGCTAGTCATTCTTATTTCAGATAAAAGAATGATTCGGGGTAGAATAAATGATGCTTGGAATAATTTCGCTTCAAGGATTATAGATAAAGGAGATGGATTCAGAATCGCTACACTCGATTACCCAGCCATTTTCAAGGCCATTATAGAATCGATTGTGAGGAGGTTTCATCCAACTCTAAGGATAAAAATAGGTGGTGCTGCTCTTATGCAAGAAAATATGGTTGGTTTTTTGAAGTTGTGCAAGGACTACTCTTCTCTTGGTGGCAACCCGTTTATTGGAGCGGAATCTACCATAGAAGTACATAACTAGCTGGATACATGTACTTGCATATATAGAGATATTGGAATTGATAATGTGATGAAAAAAGCTTGTTTCGAGGAAGCTTCATGGTAGAGCTATGGATTGGTGGAATGTCATCACTATTGAGACCCCAGAGGACCAGATATCTTAGTAGAAGTTTATAGTTAAATTTGAGGAGAAGTTCATCCCCATTGTTCAAAAGTCCATTCTCTTTAAGAAGTTTGATTAGTTGAAATGAGGCACGATAAGTCTGTTGCAAAGTATATTGCAGCATTTTATGCTCCATCTAAGTATAGGATATCGTTCATTGATAGTCCCATAAGGAAGTACGAGAAATTTATCACTGGTATTGATTAGTATCTCGGCAAGAAGCTGATTGATCATATAAATGTTCCATTTGAGAAGCTTGTTGAAAAGGCTGTTAGGCATGAGTGCACGTTTTCGAAGATAAATAAGAATGTTGTTGATATGGAGAAAGGAGAACAGAAGTCACTAAAAGGCGGTAGAAGTAAGAAAAAAATGGAATGGACAGAGAAAACAACTGTAAAGGAAGGGTAGACCAAACAAGAAAATGAATAAGGAAGAGTTGGTCCGCTATAGTTGTAATGAGAAGGGCCACTATTATAGTGAGTGTAAGGCTCCAAAGGATGAGAGGAAATGCTTTAATTGTGATAAGATCAGGAATTTGAAGAAGAATTGTCTAGAGCTACCAAAGGATAAGCAGATTGTGAAATCTTATGCATTGGATGTAGTGTCTACTATTTCTAAATTTGTTAAAGCTTTAGATTATACTTTCCACCAGATGTTTCTATTAGAGGTATATTTGATGTCTATATCCAAGCATGTGGTATTAGTTTAGGAGCAACAATGATGTAGAAAGGAAGAGTTCTTGCTTATGCTAGTCGACATCTGAATTTGCATGAAAGGAATTACCCTACTTACGATCTAGAGTTGGCGGCTATAATGGTTTCTCTAAAGATGTAGAAACATCATTTATGAATCATAAGTCATTGAAGTATCTTTTCTCCTAAAAGGTTCTTAATCTTCGGCAGCAATGATGGTTGGAGTTATTAGCTTCATATGATTTTGATATTTCCTACACTCTATGGAAAGGCAATGCAATTGCAGATGCATTAATTAGATGATATGTCAATTTGGGAGTTATGTTATTAGAATGGAAGCAACTGGAATATATAACTAGATTTGATTTCGGGTTTCATTGTGAGTTATAGCCTAGAATGTCAGCAAGTTTATCCATTAGACCTACTCTCATTTGATGGATTGTAGCTAGCTTGAAGTGATATACCAAAATGGTAGATATTATTGAGAAGTAGAAATGGGAGTTGAGTCTGTGGAAATAAAGTAATATGAAAGTGATCGAGATGGTTATCTCCTAAAAGATGGAAGATTGTTTGTTCCTGATGTAGATGGACCACAAGATAAAGTTATGGGTGAAAGTCATCATTTCATATTGACTACTCATTTAGATAGTAACAAGATATATAGATATATGAAGAGAACCTAATACAAGGAAGGTATGAAGAGTTATGTTGGGAGATTCATCTTGAAGTGCATGAATTGCCAATTAGTGAAAGGCTGAAAGCCATCCAAAAGAAACTGATTGGACTGCTACAACCACTAGAAGTTCTTACATGGAAGTAGGAGAAATTGTCCACGGATTTCATTGATGGATCACCCAGGACTAGGGCAGGGTATGCTAATATATGAGTAGTTATAGATCGTCTGGCAAAGAGTGTAAGATTCGTTTCTATCAAATTGATCAGAACTACATCTATGTTCGCTGAATTGTATGTTAGATGCATAGTTCGTCTCCATTGAGTACCCAAAAGTATAGTAAGTGATAGATTCTTTTATTCACCAGTAGATTTTGTAAGAGTATGTAAGAGACATTGAGGATTAATCTTCATATGAGTACAATTTACCAGGCAAACTAAGAAAGTGAACCGAATTGGAAGATCCTCTAAGAGCTTGTGTATTGGATTTTGGAAGATCATGAGAAGACAATCTTCAGTTAGTTTAGTTGGCCTACAACAATAGCTGTCAGTCGAGTATGAGAATGGCACCGTATGAGTCTTTGTATATAAGACCATGTAATGCATCCTTTGTTGGTTGGAAATGTGAGAGAAGTTGATGCTTAGGCTAGAGATAATCATAGAAACATCAGATATGATAGAGATCATTTGGAAACATATGAATGTTTTTAAGATCGCTAGAAGAGCTATGCAGATCAAAAAAGAAAAGAATTAGAGTTCTTTGTCAAAGACTTGGTATTTGTTAATGTTTCCCCTCTAAGTAATGTTGTCCAATTCGAAAGGATTGGAAACTTAGCTCTAAGATTTGTTTGACCATTTCCAGTTATTGACAGGAGTAGAAAGCTAGCATATAGAGTGGATAACCTCCGAAACTGGTGGGTGTGCACAATGTTTTTTGTATCTTGTATCTATGGAAGTTTGTGCACAACTCAAGTGTTGTAGTATCTTCAGATCAGCTTGAACATGTTGAGGGGGTGCAAGTAGTCTCAAGACCTTATAAGCCGCTTGCAAGTCATTAGAAATGATACGAAACTGCATTAAAGGAAGATAGTTAAGCTTGTTAAGGTACAATGGACAGGGGATGATAAAGACTGCACATAGATTACAGAAGAGAGTGTGAAGATGGTCGATTAAGAACTCTTCCAGTGGTACATCCTGTATATTGTATCTACTTGTGGCATTATATATTGTACTATTATAATTCTACATGCTAGAATAGGAAATTGCTTGTTATGGATTGTTATATGCTAGCATAGATGTTAGAATGATTTCTTATCTATGATAGGCATGCGGGATGTAATGTTTGCTTAGTGTCTTTTTAGGGATCTTAGAGACGAAATTCCTAAAGGGAGGGGAAGATTATAATAACCTGTATGTTACATATCGAATGATCGTAAAATAATTTTATTTAATTCATAAATGATTGTATCATTCTAATATTCTAAGATATGGCTCTTTGGGATGTTTTACATATCCATGGTTTTTCTCGAATCTTTTTGTGAACGTTTTACCGCTCATAAATTTTATTTTGACCACAAATTTTGATAGGAGTCTGAACCAGGTACTCGAAAATGTCTCATTTCTTTGGTGGTTTGTCATTCTGTAGAGTGGTCACATAAAGAAAACGAAACAATTGTTTGAGAGAAATTGTAGTTTTATGTTTTTAATGCCAGTGGAAAAAATTTAAGTAATGCTAATAGACTAAGATTAGTAAACTCATTAGTCTAATTACCCTTAATTGCAAATTAGAGCTATAGGGAATGTTTAGAAGTTTTCCCTCTCATTTCCTAATTAGCTTTGGCTATGATACTCTAGTCATCCTAATTTCTTCAAAACAATCCACTGATTCACATCAAATCATCATACTAATTTTTAGTTAGAGAATAAATCCATAATAAAAGATTGAATCTCATCATTTGGTTGTTAATTCCTACATTTTCCTTGCTATCCAAGTTAGATCTACAATTAATTGCATTGAATTAAGGAATTTGGTGAGTGATTGTAATCTTTCACATGTCTATATTGGATTATATGTTATAATTAATCACTTAGATCATTAATTTAACTCTAAAATATGGTTAAATCAAATAATTTTAGACCTTGAAACACTAGGATAACCAAATTACGACATATGTCGATCTACTTGTTTGATCCAACATAATCAGTGAGTAATTAGCCATGTTTAGTGCTAGATCTATGATTATTTATGATTTATTCATATTCAAATGTAACTGAATGTTTGTGTGTGATTGAAATCAATTTAATTTGTTGACTAAATGCTTGAATTTCCTGTTATGCTTGATTTGCATGTTATTATATGCTTGAATTAGGCCTTAAGTTAAAGATTGAAGCATATCCGAATCAAATTGGATTCACGTGGAACTTGGAGGATAGAATCTGGTGGACATCGGGAAGTCACATAAAAATGAACTGAAAAATGTCTAAGTACATGGATTAGTATTGATCCATAAGGCATGGATCGACAGTGATCCATGCAAGAGGCCCAATAGGTGGCATGACTTCTTGTGGAGGATTGTAGGGTCCTATAGATACTTTTTGAAGATTTAATGATGATTGGATAGGCCAAGTGGCAGTAGGGTGGTAGATAGGCCTAAATAGGATGAATAATCATATTTGAGTTAAATTTGATCTAGTACTTCAGGGAGGGGAAGTGAAAGGACCATGAAGAAACTTATCCAAAATTTGGCTAAATATATGGATTATCACTGATCCATATGAGATAGATCGGTACTGATCCAACAGGCAGAAGTTGGTGAAGGTAAGATCCATCATAGTAGGAGAGGACTTCGTCAGCAGCTTGTGGGAATTCATGGTTTGTTGATTTCTTCTGCAGAGGGGAAGTTATGGCCTGCTGAATTTGTGACCCTTTGATTGTGAACTCAGATATGGAGTGGTTAAAGAGGAGTGATAGGTAGCTCATGATGGAAAGAGGCTACGGGATAATGGACTAGTTTGAGTGAGACTCAAATCTGAAGATGGAGTTGTATACAACTCTTGTTCTTGGAAGTGCCAAAGTATAATTAATAGCTTAAAGTATTTTAGTTGACTCAAAGCAAGGGTATCATGGGAACGCATATTAGGGCTAGATGTGATGGTTGTGTACCCTCAATTTCTCGGATGAGGGGATCTAGTGTCAGGGGGTAACATGCCAATGGTGACATAGAGTTTTGACTAGAGCTAGGACTTTCCATTAGCCCTTGGCATAAAAGAGGATGGTCATCCTGGTTATCAATTTTTTTTAAAAGTAATAGCTAGATTTTGGGTGATGGATGTTGTAATTGCTATGGATGCTCTCCCTTTTTTCCTTGGGTCCAATATCACCAATAGGATATTGAAGTGAAGGGGGGATTGGGAATAAAAGAGCTGAAAGTGGCTGCATAGATTCTTTTATCCTATTCTGTGCAATATATATAAATGTATTTTTTTAATTGTATATATTGCTAAGTTAGTATATGCTAACTCTTTTGGTTGTAGGGACTTGTCAGGTATAAGACTTGAACCAATATAGCTTCATATTTTGTAGATAGCTGAATTAAAGTCCATTTATCGCTCAACAAGACCATTGTCTAATAGATTTTATGTTTCCACTTATTATCTTAGGTTCTCATCGGCGATGCTAATGACCAGACTAGATATTAAGATGGTGACGATGTTGCTGCTCGGTAAAAAGCTAGAGGCTGGTGTATTATTCTTTTATGTAGATATTTGCTTCCTATCATTGATATACTTTGAGTGAAATTGTAGTGAAGCATTGATGTACATAGTTATTTTTGACAACTTGTATTAAATTATGTGATTATTTGTAGAGATGAGATTTTCTTCTTCATCATGCTTTACTATCGTCCTTTTGTTATGTTCTTATTATATTTTATCCAAGCATTGTGAGATACACCACAGGTTTTTGTTTGGTTTTATTTTCACGATGACCATTCCATATCATCCTGACATGACTTTCAATGCATCTTCTGTGTCATTTATTGCAGGTGGTATATAGCGGTCGTCACACTATTTGTATTATCGGGCGTGATATGAAGCGATTTAAAAGGATAACAATGAAGCTTGTAAAGGCCTAATGTGCTGAAAGTGAGGGCGATTGCGCCTAGAAGATTAAGGAGAGCATAAGAATGTCATATATCAAGAGCTCTACAGTTGATAAAACTTTTAGTTTATCGCTTTTATTTTCATTTATGATATCATAATGATATCATTAATGAGCCCTTTTGTAGTATCCTACATGCAAGGATTAGTTCAGCTAACCTTTTCTTGTTTGGTTGCTATGTGTGTATGTTTGATTATGATGGTCACCTATATTTAGGTATTATTGGTAGGCAAGTGGGATGACCTTATTAAGTTCCTTACGAAATTTTGGGCTAGAAGTTCCTAAAGGGAAGGGAAACTACAACGACCTTATTCTACATATCAAAGGATTATAAGATATTTGTATTATTTTCGTATGAGGTCATATAATTTTATAATTTAGGAAATGAATATTGTGTCCATTTCACTTCTTTTGGATTTCTATCAAATTTTCAATAACCGGATTACCCCTGACGAATCTTATTTCATCTATAACTTTTGACTAGCATCGAATTAGGATCGGAGACCACTTCCATGAGGTTTAGTGATGATTTCACTTTTCATAGAGTGTCACATCAAGAAAATGAACTTACCATTCAAGAGATTTGATTGTTTTAAAATTTAGGAGGTTTGCGCATTTTAAATGGGCAGTTGTAGTCACTAGAGAACTAAGCCCATAGCCCATTTAGAGATTTGAGCATGTGGGAGTTAAAGGAGATGAGAGCACCTTCTCTTAATCATTTCACAACTCTCCTAAGTAAATCTCCACCTTCGTTAATGTACTTCTCCTCTTAAACACTAAATCCTTATTTTATTTAGCCAAAATTTTCCATTAAGGAGTGATTAGCCAGAATCAACCTAAAGCTTCAAGATTTGCTGGTGCAGTCACATAGGAATCCACGATAAATGCTACCCAAAGGACATTAAAGTGCTATATTAGATTAAGATGAGTGATTAGTACTCTCACTTACTAACTATGGTGCATCGAGCTATAAATCACCTTATAATATGCCCTAAAAATGCTTATAAATCATGGTTGTGTTATTATACATACGTAGGTTTGGACTGATTTGGATCACATATATAGAAATGTTGTCTTAGGAATTCATGGAAATCGTATGAACATGATGCTATTTTGTTATATCTTCACTTAGATTTTCTTTGATTCGATAAAATACTTTCTTGATTATGTTTTACATATCATATTTTCTCTATAAACATGTAAATAGATGCAAACATTGATTGTATAGTGAGAATAGTCGTAAGAAGTCAATAAGCATGCTGCCCAGTTTGGATTGAATCTAGTCCTATTTCTTTACTCCTATAGGGTTGCAATCTGCACGGGCGACAAAGAAGGCGCCATGAAGAAGCACACCGAGTTTCAATTTATCTGGATTTTGTATGCTTGATTTATCTCTTGGAAAAGTTTAGATCATTATAGATGTTTGATTTTGGATCAGTGTACTGAGGTGGATCCTAGTTAGTATTTGAGATTCCTACTTTTGGTTAACTAAGTCTGCATACATAGGATTGGCTAGAGAGCTTATACTTTAAACCGGCATGGAAATTTATACTTGGGATCAGCTTAAGTAGGAAGTACATAAGCACAGAACCCGATCAGTGCAATCTAGGTCAGTGGGGAAAAGCCTACACTCGATAAGTAAGGGGGACTCATCAGATCAGTTCACTAGGATGGGAGGAAACTCAGGTCGATGCTTGGGTGGATTCCAAATTAGATTGATATTCACTAAGAGGTGCAATCACTTGTGGCTCATTGATTAAGTTTGGTTCGATGACTTCAACATATCGGATTGTTCAATGGCTTGGTTCGATGACAATTCTACTACTTGAAGAGTAACTTTACATATGACTAGTTACAACTTGAGATGTAAAGTAATGATAGTAAGTTAAGTGGAAACTATTAAAAAGTGGTAGGGGCACATGATTGATTCGACGATGAGTTGGTTGTCTACGAATAGTCCCAACCAAAGAGACTCCCACCGTGTCATAGAACTAGTTACTAGAATAAGCTATACAAGCAGATAACGCGTTCAAAGGAATTATCGATATGTAAGATTTCGTTGGGTAACTGAGAGAAGGGTAGCAAGTATGATGTCCATTTGGGCCAAGTTGGGTCCTCATCTCTAACTTGGGAGTTTATTTCCAAGTTGAGAAATTTATGGCATTCACCTGTACTAAATTGGGTCCTTACCTTAGGGCGTACAAGTTCGTACAACCTAGTTCCTAACCTATTAAGCGACATGGAATTGAGTATTGAGAAATCAAATGTTATCATATATCCAAAGCACTAAGTGGCTGAATGTAAGGATAGATAATGGTTGTTGCTTGTTTATCTATTATAATCTTATCACTTAGACATATGTTACACTTTTCTACATAATGACTGTAGATTAATATATATTATTTTTATATGTGTTGCTGACTATGTGGATGCAGGGATAGGTTCAGTATGATCCTCCATACTTACTATCCTATTTCACCTTTGTACTCGAGATTACTATCGCTCGTACCAAGCTGTTGTATGACCTAGGTTTTATGGATTGCTTCTTATTACTCTAGGTGCTCTTAAATGAGTAGATCAAAGACAAGCTGGGGTGAGCATAAGTAGCTATTCGGGATGCGAGCAGGAGATTATTTCATCTATTATTTATATATACTCTATATTTTTCGTTTTTCGGTACTATAGGGATCAATGGTACTTTTATTCAGAGATATTTATTTGAGTTGTTGTCACTTATACGACTCTACTTTTATTGTATTGTATGGATTTATTACTCTGATTTATGATTCATTACCAGCTATTTACTATCTTGCTTGTTTTATATCAATTATGTTATTCTATTATACTTCATTCAATTCATGGTGAGATACATGACAAGTTTTTGAGTTATCTTCTTGTTATTTAACTTTGATTATCCTCCCGCATTGGCTGAGCACCACCACAGTGCACTACTTTGGCGTCCAAATATAAGGTAGTTGCCTAAATGGTAATAACAATAAGAAAATAAACATGTTAAATCATATATGCAATTTATCTCAAATAAATTTTCTACATCAAAAGCATTTATCCTACATGCCTAATAACTATATAAACATAAATAGTCATGTCAAGTGTCAACAATCAAATATTCAGTAGAAAAAATAAAAGCATGCATCAAAAATAACATCCATGCCTATACTAGCATACAAGATACTAATATATCCAGTATTTAGACACAAATTATGACATCCAACCCATATATGAATCAACAAATTTGATTGTCATTCTACTCAACACCCTCATCAATGAATCGACCATAACTTGAGTGCGATAGTGTCATTCTCAAATCCTTAGCAACCCATCAATGAAATTTATCCCTATTAGGGAAGAATGGAACCTTTATCTATAACTTGGTGGTCCTAGGTTGCACAATTTACTTATATGTAGTGACTGGTCTCTCATCAACTTAGCCCCATTTACTCAACGTGTGGGGCCTAGACACGCAATGGGAGTATGATTATCCAGCACGTACCCAGGAATTTGGAGTATTTATTGGGAACTGCTTGACTCCACTTATTCAAAATTAGCATGCTCACAATTCATTCATCTTGAAATAAATGCTCGACATCCTCATCCAAAAACATTGGTAACAAACAACACTTCTTGCGTACGAAACCAACCATTTCAGTCAAGACCGCAGTACATCACCTTAAGTTCCAAGCGTGATGATGCATAATATGTATCCTAAGGCTAATATTAACACTATAAAGGGGCGCATAGTGTTTACTTAATTTAACAAATCTCAAATTATTAACAACACTATTCTTAGATTGATGTCACTAACAATCACAGACATAATCACATAATCAAAATGCATATAAAAGTAAATGAATTAGAGTAAATGCAAAGAACACACTGGAGTTTTTATATTGGTTTGGAGTTGCCTTACATTTCGTATGGATCCCATATGGATTTCTTTTCCATTAAAAGTGCAACTACAATCTCGATTTCAAGGCTATGATATGCACCCTCCATAATTTCGACCTCTTTGTAGAATCACTTAGTTTCATAGGCTACTAGTCACACACAATTGATTTACGACCCACAATCACACCTAGTAAATTTTAGGGTCTACCATCACACCTTTATAATCAATTATTTTTGGTTTGAAATAGTTTACGGACTCCGATCATTTGACCGTTTGATTACAATTACTCTTATAACTCTGAATTGCATTTTGATTATTTAAGATTGATAAAAGAGTATATGGAATCAAATCTGGGATAAACAAACCACCTTTATCAATAATGGATTGCAAATTTCTCTCACTCTCTCGTGGGTCCTAGTCTCGCTGAAGATTGAGAGGAAGATGGATGGTCAGAGTTTGACTCGGTCCTGTTGAAATTAGAGCTAAATTCGGAGACGTCTGCGTCTGCCTCCTTCTTGATAATACAACTCGAAAAGATTAAAGGTATTTAGATATTTACTGCTTAATAAGTTCATGTCCTCCATTTGTATTTAGATATTTACTGCTGCACAAATTAAGACGGGTGTTTATCTTATCAATTAAATCTCCAAAGTCTGTGGTTTTTTAATTTGTTTGTTGATAAGGGGACCTCCATGTTTCTAATTTGTATTTAGATACAAGGTCGATCCAATCATTTTTTTTTCTATGATTGGATTGTTATGATCTTCCTGAAAGGACAACACTTTGGATTGATTCCTTAGAGCATCTCCAACTGTTCGGGTGTAGAATTCTAAATTTCTACACTCCGAATAATCGAAACAGGCAAATTCCCTAACAGTTTTGGGTCCACGCGGTTGTTAAACAAACGCATGGAACTACGCGCTTGTTCAACAAGCGCGTAGACCACGCGTTTGTTTAACAACCGCGTGGACCCAAGCGTTTGTTAAACAAACGCGTGGGACTACTATTTTAATATGTGTATATATTATGTTAATTTTAAACAAATTGCATTTAATATAATAATGTTAATTTCTAATACTATTTTAATATATTGTTCGTTTAAAATTTTGTACTACTATTTTAATATGTGTATATACTGTTTCATATGTGTTTTGACTACAAAATTGCTTACTAGAAATAACAATGAAATAAGTATTAAACTTATGATGCACGTACAAGCAATAAGCAATATCAATTGCCTATTCAGCACCGTATCGGGTTATCCAACTATAACGCAGTTTGTAGGCTTCGTACCCAACAAAATCAGTCCCATACTCTGCAAGGTAACGAGAATCATAAGTTGTCCGATTCGTTTTAAATATGTTTTCATCTTCAACTGTCTCTATAATCTTCTGGTATCGTTCACAAGTATCAACGAAACGCCGATGAGCCATATGAATTTCAGCAGAAGTTCGTGTAGTGGTGCATTTACGATGATTGTTATGTAATCTTGTTATCATAGACCAAAATTCTTCATGGGTAAGCCCTCCTCCATTTTGCAACAGCAGCAAATCTCTCTTATCAACTTCGATATAGGATTTCACGAGTATAAGTAAGTCCTGAGGAGAGAAATCTGTTGTAGTACCACTGGAGCTAGCTTCACTTTGGTTGGGACGAGTACGGTTAACCACTTGCCTTCTTATGTTTTTGCGTGGATGTCCTTTTGTTTTTTGAACTTCAACTATTTGTTGAGTACCACGAACAATTACATTTTGAACTGGTTCTTCCGCCTCTCCAACTTGTGTATCTGGAACGAAACCACCGTCTTTTTCCTCCTCCTTGTCCCGTTCATACTCATCAAACACTTTATCTACGAGTTCATCACTTATGTACCAATCGTCCATTTAAGCTACACACAAACAAGAAACATATTATGTACACAAAGACATACATACACACGTAGAAGGAACAAGAGTACTAGTTTCTTACCTTATCGTCGTGACTTATGTAGAACACACAGTTCTGTAGGTATGTTTGGAGACGAAGTGTAAACTATTTAAATAAGGGGGTTGCTTTTTGGTAAAGCTCTGTCATCATTAATTGAGCAGTACAAGATACAGACATATGACAAGACAACTCTCTGTCCTCAACAGTTGAGTTGATACGTCTCTGCATTTCAGCATGAGGTGTTACTACACTCTGCACCACTAGGGTAACGTGTTATAGGGTAACGTTTCTGCATTTCAGCAGTTGATGTTACTACACTCTGCACCACTAGGGTAACGTGTCATAGGTTGTGCAACGAAGAACACTTTCCACTGACAACTCGTACTCGTTAAAGCTGAGCTGACCACTGCTTTAATAAAGCAAAGCCGGAATCAAGAGGACTTGTCGACCTTTAATAAAGCAAAGGCGGAAACAAGGGTCATCCCCGTGTCATATCACGTTGAAGATGAATAACTTCATAAGTTAAGGGGTCGTCACATGTACACTACCACAACACTACATTGCCCCTATAAATGTATACGGTTACATAAGTTAGCTGGAACCAAAATTCTCATCAAAATAATAAAATGTCTTCATGGTCATGGCCCTCGTCAATGGATTCGAACTATGATGAACGCTTTCCTGAGCGTCCTCCTTCAAGCCCAAGAACAGATATTGATTGGAATATCGAATACCAAGAGCTGCACTACGAGGAATTGCATCAAGTCTACCCGGAGTTTACCCACTTGACGATTCATCCACCAGTTGCACATGTTTCAGATGTAGGTCATCAAGAGGCTGTAAATGAAGAACGCTTACAAGCGGCTACAGTCCCTGCTCCTCCGACTGTTACAGATGTAGGTCATCAAGAGGTACGATGAGTTTCAGTTGAACAGTCTCCTATCGAGCAGGAAGTTAACTCCTATCCCGTTTGTTGCCACTGTGGTTACTTGGTAGAGGTGGCAGTCCGGGCTGACGGGGTTGATATTGGTCGCAGGATCCAATTATGCTCGCTATGGCCTAACGGATGCAATTATTTTGAGTGGATAGACGACCGTTTCCCTCCAAGGGCTATTGCTTACACAAACGAGTTAGAACAAGAGAATAGGCGACTTCGAACTTCTTTGAATGAGCGTAACAATTAATGTGTTTGCGTACTAAAACTACTATCGTAAGATGTTGTGTCTTTACAAGCTTTTGTATCTTTATGCTTGTTGTTGTATCCTTAAATTTAATGGTGTTATAGTTTATCGTAAGATGTTTTGTTCAGTAACCAATGCATGACTTGCTTTATGTCTGTGATACTCCAGTAACCAATGCATGACTTGCTTTATGTCACATTATGGTATCCAATGAAGACCAAAATGTAGACAAAATTTGTTATATAAGGAGGAAAACTTGCAGCATTCACTACTCAGACACAGTCCACAATTTGTAGTTTATACACTCAAAAACTCAAAAGACCACAATGTCCACCGAAGAATGTGTGTTGTTCGATGATAGTGACGAAGAGTTTGATGTTATGGTGGATGATCATTTCCGACGACAAAGACAGCTTGTAGGTGCATTAAGAGATGGTGAATCTAGCAAATCCCATGGAGGTTCTGTTGTAGGCCGTCGATATAAAAATCGACATCATGCATTGCACAACGAGAGACTAATGGAAGATTATTTTGTCTCAAATCCGAGGTATACAAGTACAGAGTTTAGAAGGAGATTCTGAATGAGACGCCCTTTGTTTCTTCGAATCCTAGAATGTATTAAACAACACGATTCCTACTTTATCTACAAACGCAATGCTTCTATGACAATGGGGCTCACCGGAATTCAAAAGATGACAGCCGCACTGCGTATGATAGCCTATGGCGGTCCTGCTGACGCTCAAGACGAAAATTTGAAAATGGCAGAAAGCACAGTACTAGAATGCTTAGACCATTTCTGCCAAGCTATCGTAGATGTTTACGGTAATCAATACTTGCGTAGACCAAACGAAGCCGACATTGCAATGTTAATGGATATGCACGGTAGCAGAGGATGGCCAGGGATGTTAGGATCTTTAGACTGCATGCATTGGGAGTGGAAGAATTGTCCGAAAGCATATGCTGGAGCTTATCAGGGTAAGTCTCGTACGTCAACTATTATACTTGAAGCTGTAGCGTCGTACGACTTGTGGATATGGCATGCTTTTTTCGGAATGCCGGGTTCGAACAACGCTTTGAACGTAGTTGAACGCTCAACGTTGTTTAACGATTTGGCGAACGGTAGATCAGTTCCACATCATTTTACGTTAGAGGGTTACGACTATGACCATGGTTATTACCTAGGCGATGGTATATACCCGCAATGGAGTACGATTGTCAAGACAATACCGAACCCACAAAACAATAAACAAGCAAGGTTTGCAGCGATGCAAGAAGGACAAAGAAAGGATGTAGAAAGAGCGTTTGGCGTTTTACAATCCAGATTTGCCATAGTCAGTAATCCATGCAGACTTTGGTCTCCAATTAAAATGACTAGGATAATGTATACTTGTGTTATTTTACATAACATGATTATAGAGGACGAAAGAGACATGGAGGATGATTTCAATTACGACTGCACTGCTCCACCACCTGAGATTTGGCGTGAAAATATGATTGAAAGCGAACTAGAGCTTGAATTTCACGTCGAAAGCCAAATGGCTTACCGTAACGCACACATTCGTCGAAGACTCCAGCAAGATTTAACAAATTATTTATGGAACTTTGTTGGAAGTCAGTGACACTATTTACCTTTATTTGTTGTGTTTTCGTTGCTTTAGTAGTTCTAATACTGTACTTTGTATCCTTTAATCAATCTCTGAAACTATGTATCCGTTAAATGGTAGTGAAATCATGTATCCGTTAAATGTTAGTGCAATCATGTATCTTAAGCTTTTGTGCAACTGTTGATTGTTTTTGTTTAATTACGTCTTCATGTCTAAATTTCGGTGAAAGGAAGATAAATATCTTAAAAATTTTCTAAACACTCCACGCGTCTGTTAAACAACCGCTTGAGTACAAGCGGTTGTTGAACAGGCGCGCGCTTGTTGAACAGACGCGTATTCCTACGCGTTTGTTCAACAACCGCTTCGGGAGTTTGGACATTCCGAAACTCCTCCGCCAGATTTCGGAACAATTCGGGATTTCCAACCTCGGTTGGAGGCCAAATGAGTGTGGATTTCTGAAAATTGGATTTCCAACCTTTTGTTGGACTTGCTTTTAATAGTAGTGTGCAAACAGTATTGAAAAGTTGTGTCTTGTGCATAAAATGAACAATTTTCACCGAATTCATTGTCTAATATTATATAAAAAAACGTCTTTTTGGAAAATGGGATAGGGGCTTTCTTAACTTTTTTCTGCCTGGGTGGTTTTTTGTTTGAATGATTGCTAAAAGCTGCTTTCTTAAACAGCTATAATGGAACTAAGAATTCAAGTAGAGTTTGAAGTATTTAACAAATCATTTGAATTGCTGGACTAGGACCCCTCTACTCTGGTGAGAACAAAGAGATACAACCCATTATTTGGATCATTAGATTGATAATCCAACGGTTCAAAACATCCATGCATTTCAGAAATATTTAAGAGTTAATGGTTAATCCGTTAATGCAATGTGATGCTAATATGAATAGTTCCTTTTTTTATGAATGAAAGGTGACATTTAGAGACCTCGAATCAGCAAGGAGATCAGTAGCTAACCCGAACCCAGAGATCAATGGAAGGAGAGCAAACTGCAACATTGCATCTCAAGGCCGACGATGACCTGACCCACCCAGATGTGATATATATAACCTTTGTGATAAGTGAAAACTAATTTAGTAATTTGATTTCGTCTTAGGCAGACTTTTTTAAATATGAAAATAAGCATTAGAATGTAGGTCCTCCTGCACCCAACTTAAAAGTAGGATGACAACTCACTTGATCAGGAATCATGTGGGCAAAAGGCTGGCACACTATTCTTATTTTAGAGGCCTATAATCCTAATTATTTATTACCGTGGGTACATATATCTTTGTGTTTTAGTATTCAGGTTAAAAAAAGGTTCTTCAGGTTCACGGTTCATACTCCATATCCAATATCCATCCATCATGTTGTAAACATTGTGCATGCACAGTGAAATTTGAGCTAATTTTTCCAATTTTTTTTCCTTTTTAATTCATGTAAATAAAAAGGGGGAAGCAAAAACAAAGTTTTGAAAAATTTGAAGCTTATAATCGAATTTATTTGGATTGTATAGCTAATTCACTTTTTTTAGTGGTATGCAGTGGCGTAGCCAGGATTTTATGCTGGCGAGGGCACAATTGTAAATTCAGGCTTCGAAGACAGCAATTTTGAATCTTTTTTCTAGCGGTTGACGCGGTTCGATCAGGTGTGGTTTGAAGTCCAAACCGCATCCACATTGTATTTAACGGTTAATTAAAATATTATAACGAGCGTAAAGGTACACGCTCCGCGCATGGATTGTTATTGATTCATTCTTTAAGGTTCAACGCATACATAAATGAAGTTTTAAAAAGGAAAAAAAAAATTAATCGCACAGATCCTATTTTTATGGGATAGTTTTTTAATTTAAATAAAAGGCAATTTTAGCACTTCACGGTGGGATTCAAAATATGTATTTCCAACACCATTATTAATAAACATTAGCCAAACATCAGCATTAATTATTTCCAACACCATTATTAATAAAGATTAGCCAAACATCAGCATTAATTATTGCAAACATTAAGATAACTCAAATTACATTATAATTAATATTATTCAAAAAAATGATATGAAAATCATGGTAACTCAAATAAGGTTTATAACGATTTTTTTCCTCCAAAACATAGCAAAAGGTTGCATATATGGTATTGCTATTGTTTAAACAAACTGTCCTTAACACGCAAATGATCATTGATAATCATGGTAACGCAGTTGGTAAGTTTGCACTTCATTTCTTCTCACAACATAGCAGGCACTTGCATGTATGAGATGTGACAGCATGAATAAGCAGGTTGCAATTCAAGTTGCTAAATGATCTATGTAGATGTTCATGGATATATTGAGTGCAACACTTGGTTTCATTAAAAAAAAAAAAAAAAAAAAAAAAAAAAAAAAAAAAAAAAAAAAATCTAAAGAACCTCTAAATCCTGGGAGGGGCACTTGCCCTCCCCAGGCTAAAGGTGGCTTCGCCACTGGTGGTATGGAAATTTCAGTTTTCCTTCAGAATGATGTACATATATATTAAAATTCAACTTATAATTTCAGTTAGTGTATATGTCTTGCTTTTATGTTGAAGAGAAATATGGAATACTGGACCAGACCATGTTAGAAAAGACAGTATGCTTTCTCTACTCTAATACAACTTTTCCTGTGCATTTTTTGGTTTGGCTTTTGGATCATTAGCCGGTAGAAATGCATTTTGTACATGTACATCTGTCCTTATTTTATTTGTTTATTGCCTTTTCGATTCATAGATATTTGGCACGTCCACCTCCATTGTTGCATGCCACTGCCTCTCTTCAAACTGTAAATATTGTTTCGAACCTATCACACTTGTTCACAACAACATTGCAGCACAGAATTAATATATCATACCTACTCTTTTGACTTTGACTTGAGCCCGGTCAATTGCATGTTTTATGAACTGGTCTAACCTTGTATCTAATTACAAATTAAAAGCCACAGATATAACATTGATGGTACGGAAATGCAGATATAACTTTGATGGATGACTATCGGTGGCAAGACGAGTATCAGCCTTCTCCCATTATATCTTCAGGGTTGTTAGCAAAGTTTCTCTTGATGATACTGCCGTCTGGTATAAGGGTGCAATGAATTTCCCGTTCCCTAGGAAGCAAATTCCCAATGTGCCAGCCCAAATGACTGGTGATAAGTGGATGGATTTCAAGCGATATGAGCATGCCTAGTTGAATCCAGAGCAACAAAAGCCTGCCATGATTCCAGTTCAATTTCAAGCAAAAACACTATAGCCACCTGGTTACCATGTGTGATACTTCATTAATTATAACCTGTAAGTTTTTCTGCTTACATCAACTAGGTAACAATTTAAGTGATATGGAAATATTCAGCATGTAACTGATGTTTTTTTTCTTCTGTATTCATTCATTAGGTTGAGAGTAATTCTGAAGTGATTGGTCAGCAATTGGTGCTGTCGACTTTTGCGCCATCCTTTCAGTCATTAAATTTCTGTTGGACGTGGATAACATTGGGAAATTGCTGGTGATAGGTCTTGAAACTAGTAAGTTGCTCTGGTAGTCAGATTAAACCTTTAGTATTCAAATGCTACAAGTCTATAACCTGTGCAATCACCTCTATTGTAGATTTCTTGTTCATAGTCAACTAAATTATTCATGCACAATTGTTGGTGCATTAATGATCTGTTTGAACTTTTTATTTTGCGTATCGATTAAATTCACTGGAAGATGGTACCTACCATTATAAGTAAGAGTACTTTAGCTTTTTTACATGTTATTGACTACTTTGGGCTATTCATTGGCAGATAATAAAGCGTTGTTTTCAGAATTCCCTGACCTTCGCTGATATCAAATAAAACAATATGTATGTTAATTTGTGTATTTCTACATTGTATGTAGGGTGTGGAGAACCTCTAAGTTTATGGTGTGGATAACTCATATTGATGACCAAATGCTTCATATTCATTTCAAGCATCCATCCATGATGAAGGACCGTAATTAGTCAATGACGATAACTCGGAGCATAAAATTCATCATATCCACGTTCATCCATGCAAGACAAAGCATTACTCAAATTTGGCAGTTCAACGATCTCTCCTAATTCGATTTCAGATCAACCAGTATTTTCTGAACTGTTCATTTACATTGCAGTAGCTTCCGCCACAGCTGGTTGGATGTAATGTGGGAACGATGAAGCAACTTTTGGGTTTGAACACACAAAATGCAGGAAGTTAAGCATGACATTGGTGCCCTTTCCAGTTAATGTAGCGAAGTCATGTGCCCATGTAGCCATTTCATGTTTGTCGAATGCGCCTAACCATATGCAATATTTCTTTCTTGGTTATCTGATTTTCGACAACCATTTGCCCAAGGCATGCTTTTTAACTTCTTTTTTATTTTCGATGATTGCTCTCTTTCGTCATCTCCTTCTTTTTCATGACAGTTTCTACTTGCTCTGAATTGGAAGATGGAGTTTGCAAAAATGTTTAGCTGAACGAATAGAAGGGAAGTATATCTGAACTATGCAAGGACAGGCATGTGAGTTATATGACACATATATCACATCATATATCAAGTCTGACTTATAGGATAAAATATGCAAGGACTTTATATATCAAGTCCGACTTATGGGATAAAATCCTACCATATACACAAGTCTAACTTATGGGCTATCTTATTTCACAATTTTTTTGGGAATTTTCAGGTCTCATGATGGTTTATTATTTTTATTGTGTTGTGTACATCATGGACTGCTGTTTGAATGTATAATTATTAAATGCTTAATTTGTTATGTGTGTTTCTTTAGTTGAATAAATTATGTAATTATTTCTATCGGTTATGTCTTTAGTTGCTGATCTAAGCATGTCTAAACTTATTTGTTAGCTTTATTATACCATCTGGACATACGTGTGTGAGCTAGGTTGTAAATGTCAATCTCAGAATATGCCAGTGGACAACACTTAGAACAATTTTAGAAGTCCCCATCATGCAGATGATATATTTTTTATAGTTAAGAACACTTGTATATTTATGATCACTAATAGTAACTTAAAATTTTATTTATGCCATTCAAGACATTTTTGCATCTCTTATTTTTTTTACTATATGTTGGTTTTGATCATTATAGCGCTGCTAACATTTTGTTCAAAGTGAGACTAAAAACATATCTCATTGTTACAGGTATTTTATTACAAACTCGTGCACTTGTTACATTATGTAGTGTTACGTTCAGGTTTTGACCTGCTCTTTCTTTTCCTTAAGTTATGTTTTGTTATTTGTTTTAGTAATTACTTCTCATTATTTTCTCAGCTTTTTGTTTAGTACTTTGTTTATAGGTGGATCAACCTTTTTGAAGACATCAGCAATAGCAACACTACATAATTATATTTGCTCGGTAATTTGGTTATTTCAGATGTTTATTTCAGTGTTTAATGAACTTTGGTTATAACATTGTTATTGGTAGTTTGGTTGTATATGTTGTGGACGTTTGAATGTATGTCGAACTTTTTGTCTTGACACTTATGTATGTTGTGGATGTTTGAATGTGTATATATCTTGTAGATCTTTGAATGTGTACGTATTTTGTGGTTATTTAATATATTATGTTTAAAAGTGTATGTGTTTGTGTATTACCTTGTTATATAATTGGAGGCAAAATTATGGGTAGATCTGGAATATTGTGATACGAATTGAGAAAAAATGGTGGTAGAAAAAAATGTTACGGAATATTATTTTTATCTGTAGCGTTTAAAAACCACTACAATTAAATGGTTAAAGTAATCAAAAACCCTTGCGGTGACGTTCGCTTAACGCTACAAAAAAGTTAAATGAACGCCTTTAAAACAATATCGTAGTGAAGAAACCTTTTTGGTGGCGTCTTATAGACGTTGCAAAAATAACATTCGTATCGTTTAAAAAACGCTATTAAAAATAAATATTTAGTGGCATTTTATAAAAGTGCAACCAATACTCAATGATTTTTAGTGGTATGTTTTCTCGCAAGGATTATCGAAACGCCACCAAAAATGGTTGGTTGCATTTTTTGAGTGCTACAAAAAATCATTTTTTTTTGCAGTGAAATTTCGTAGAGCATGGTTAAGATTTTCTTAGAAAATGAAAGAGAAGGAAGATAAGATTTTAGAATGAAGAATATAATCATAAAAACTCATTCAAAATTATGGTACTTATAAGGAATCGACCAACATGGCGATTCGTGAAAGGTTGCAACAACTATATACTTCTTTTAAATTTTATTTTTTTTAAATGGCTAGTTGTCAACATACTTTGGATGGTTATGTCGACATATTCTTTTGTATTTTTAAATTTAATTTATTTAAATCATTTTAATACATTTCTTTATAAAATAATCTGAAACTTTGTTGAATTATTTAAACGTAATACATATTTTAATCATAATAAAACTCATAAATTTATAAAATAGTTTTTGAAATATTTAATGTGAAACATTAAATATAAAACATTTAATGTATAAACTATTTTAAAACAAAGTTTATGGAAATTGCCAAAATTATAAAATCATAAAATTCATAAAACCAATAAACAATATAAAAAGGTTCAAAATCAAAAAACGATGTTTTGAAAACTTATCATTTCGAAAACAAAGATTATTTTAAATCATTTTGAAAAAACCATTATGGAAAACTCTCGAAAAATCATTTTGAATATCCTGAAATCTCGATCTCTTCAATACTCACGAGTCTTCATTCTCTAACTCTTCAATCTTTATTTCAACATAATCGTCCTGAATCTACACTTGATACTATACACTCTTCATTGTCAATATCTATCAATATACTACACTATACGCAATATATATCTAAATTAACATTAGTAACATTAGTGTTTATATTTTATATTATTCCTTAGGTTGTTGTCATCGATACCATTACCCATGGTAACTATCTCTCCATTTTTGATGATAACAACCCTATTTTATAAAATATAACTCAACTCCCCCTTAATTCATGCTTATCTATATTATTTTACATTTCTTCCCTTTTGTCATCAACAAAAACTAATAATCCTGGCCTAAATTTGTCATATCCAACCTCTAATTCTAAACTAAGTCTAATACTAATTTTAAATACTTTTGTCAAAACTAAATCTAATACTAATTCTTAATACCAAAACTAACTCCAATACTAATTCTAAATAATAATCTTAAAAGTATCTCTAATACTAGTTTTAAAACTATTCCCCTAACTAACATGCCATATATGAAAAATACACGAATGATGTATATGAAAACGCAAATCATTAATAATAATCAAGCTTTATATATTAATTCACACCATTCAAAGTTATTTATGTACATATATTAAGTGTGTGTGTGTGTGTATATATATATATATATATGTATATATAACTGTTAAAAAGAAAGATATAAATATCTAACGCAAGTTCTTAATGATAAGAGATTTGTTAATGGTCAATATGGGAAAAGTAAACAGAAATTCCTTTTTTGTTCGATGAGATTATCATCTTATCGTAACAAATGTCTCATATGCTTCTCACTTTTTTCTCTTCTTTATCTTCTTCCATTTGATCCTCGTCCTCCTCTTCTCTTTCTTCCTCTCCTCTTCTTCTTAATCTTTTTCCTCTTCCTCTTGTTCATATTCGCTCTCCCGAACTGGATTGTGAATAACCATATTCACAAATTCATCATTTAAACAATTAGATCTGCAGAATTATCCATATGATGCTTTTGTAGTTTCTGAAGTATCTTGTCTTGTTTTTCTTATTTCTTGGCCATCTATATTTGAAGGACTTGTATTTCAGTCAGTAATTCAATTAAAATTTTCAAATTTCCTTCCATCTTGTTGAAATGAACCATAGGTAGGAGATGGGAATGAAAATGTTGAGGTTTTTTAAATGTTTGATGAGGAAGCCATTAATTTTCATATTCACGAAGTTTAAAGCAGATAGAACACAGTAAAATGAAAAGGAATTTCAAAATGTGTGTTTATATAACCACCATACTGATATTGGATGGAAAATATTTCAAAAAACAATTTTGAATGTTATTTCTCGACATATGTATGCTACATATGTCGACATACATTTATAAATTTTGAAAATTTTATTTTATTTCATATTTATAATTCAGCTAAAGAAAAAGCCCAATTATCTCCTTAATTTAATAAAATATGTTTGATTTATTGGTTTTATTAATATATAATTTATTTGATTATCAGTATTAATGAATCCGAGTGTTATTGTTTCTTTATTTATATTATCTCTTAGAAAATAATGTCTTACATCAATATGTTTGTTTCTAACATGATAAGTAGGACTCTTAGATATATTTATTGCACTTGTATTATTATAGTATATAGGTGTTTTTGTATAACATATACCTTAATCCCTTAATGTTTGATGCATATGAGTAAACTGCAAACATGATAGGGATGCAAAGATATATTCTGCTTTTGTCGTAGATAAGGAGAAGTGTTTTTCTTTTTACTAAATTAGGATACCTGTGAGTTTCCTAAAATTTACAAGTTCCACTTATACTTTTTCAGTCTGTATTTATGGTCAACATGGTCTTTTTTGGGCAAAGCCGACCGGTTTTTAAAGTGACCCATAACACTTTTTATTATAACAAATAATAAATACAATAGGTGTTGTAAATTTTCAAAATTAGTTTTGGGATATGGGTTTGTTTTTGAAGAAGGAAGCAAGAATGGAAGAAGATAAGGTGTAGAGGGTTAGTCCCACATTGTAGAATTTAAAGGAGTTTGTCTCTATATAGGTAAAAGCTTGACATGTGATATCAAAAGAAAGAAGAGAAGGAGCTATAAGGCAATGGGCCTTAAGCATGAGCTTGGCATAGATAATAATATTTAAAATGTCAAAAGATGGGCCTTGGGGCTCTTTGGGTCTCGTGATCCATTAGGCTGCGGAAACAAATCAGTCGACAGGCCAATACTCAACCAGTCGACCGTTTTGTTCTCTGTTTGAAAATGGTCGACCGGTGACTTTTGAGCGGTCGACTGGTTTCAACGCAAAAGGGAAGCGACGCTTCAGAAGCGTTGCAAAACTGAAAGGGTGCATATGTTTCTGATTCAAACAGAAATGACTGTTGCAATTAATGGTTGCAATGTTTGCCTAATAGATGCCTCCTCTCGTCACCTATATATAGAACTGCGCAAATTCTTTTCAAAAATTCTGATTTAAATCTTCTTCTTCCGCTTGAATTCTGCAATGCCATCAAACTGTTGAAAAACAGTTCTGTCTGAAACACTTATATAGTGTTTCGATTCTGAAACTGTTGCAGAATTGTCATCTTCTACTTCCTCTTCTTTTCTATATTCTACATTGCATCATCAGAGATCAAATATCAGAGTGTTCTTGGTCGGATCAAAATCGTACAAATTTTGAATCTGATTACGCTGTTTCAAGGCTTCATTGAATCCCGAAGTCAATAGTTCGATAACCCTTTTGTACCTGGTGGGTTGAACTATTGTCTGAAAGAATTTGCTCCGCAAATCCTTGAAGTCAGAAGTACGGAAGATTCTATTCCTCCAAAAGCGTCTCAAACCACAAAATCTCCAACACATTTTCAGACAATATATTCAACCATGGAAGGTTTGAGCACGTTACAAGTGATGAATCAACATTTGACGAAGTTAGAGCGATTTGATAGAGAGAATTTGACTCGTTGGCAAGAGACCATGAAATTCTTTTTGATCACGGTCAAGTTATTTCATATTCTCGAAGATGGATTGGAGAAAATGCCGGAGGAAACCGATATGGATAGTGCGGAACTAAAAGCTAAAAGGGCAAAGCGCAAAGAGAAAGATTTTCTATGCAGAGGCCACATTCTGAATGCACTATCTACTCCGATATACAATGCTCACAGGACCTCGGACATCGCAAAGGCACTCTGGACTGCGCTAGAAAGCAAATATCGCATCTCTGAGGCAAGTAATAAAAAATTTCTTATATGCAATTTTATGGATTTCAAAATGGTCACCAACAAGTCCATAATTGGACAAGTAAGTGAAATTCTACTGTTGGTAAATCAACTTAAGGATGCCGGTATTGATCTCCCTGAATCTTTTGTTGTTGGAGTTATTATTTCGAGGCTCCCAAATTCTTGGAATGATTATAAGAAAAAATTAAAACATGCGTAGACGGATTATGATTTAGACGGTTTACAGCGTCATCTTCGTATTGAAGAGGATTCTCGTAAAACGCAAACTAGATGATAATCCGTAAACTGAGTCTCAGTCTAAGGCTAATAATGTTGAAATTAACGATAAGTTGAAGCCTAAGAATGAGACACAGTTTAAAAAGAAAGGTACTAATTCTAAGAATAAGAAGAAGGGTGACTGTTACTATTGTCACAAACCCGGCCACTATGCCCGAGACTGTCATCTTCGGAAGAAACAACAAAAAGAGAATTTGGTCGAAGAAAAGCTTGTGGCTGTCGTACAAGAGGCGAACTCCGTTAGTGGTATTGATAATGATTGGTGGCTCGATACTGGAGCAACTATTCATATTTGCAAAGACCGTAATCTGCTCAAGACTTACGATGAGAATAACGGAGAATCCAAGGAAGTAACTGGCGCAAACAAAGTTGCAAGCAAAGTTCTGGGAAAAGGCACTATTGAATTGACATTCACCTCTGGGAAAATTCTTACTTTAGTTAACGTATTTTATGTACCTGATATGTGTAAGAATTTGATTTCTGGATACCTTCTTAACAAAGGAGGATTCAAGATGGTGTATGAGTCTGATAAGTTAGTGTTGTCCGAGAACCGCAAATTTATTGGACAGGGATATTCTTGTAACGACATGATTAAGTTGAATCTAATGAAGAAATTTTCTGCTTATATTGTTGACTCTGTTAATTTATGGAATAGTAGATTAGGACATGTTAATTATAAGTCTAGGATTAATTTCTGATTGTGGTTTCGAATCTATTTCTAAATGTGAAATATGTGTTCAAGCAAAAATACATCGGAAATCCTTTAAATCTGTTGAAAGGAAAACTTGTTTGCTTGATTTAGTATTTAGTGATGTGGGTGACTTAAAGAGTCATGTCACATTTATTGATGAATATTCTAGATATGCTTATGTATATCTAATGAAATCTAAAGATGAAGCCTTTGATAAATTCAAAATTTACAAAGCAGAAGTCGAAACACAATTAGGAATCAAAATTAAAGTGTTACATTCAGATCATGGTGGTGAATATTTTTCAAATGAGTTTACTTTGTTTTGCAAACAAAATGGTATTATTCACCAATGTACTGCACCTTATACACCACAAAAAAATGGTGTTGTTGAGAGAAAAAATAGAACTTTAGTAGAAATGGTTAACGCCATGATCATAAGTTCTAATTTACCTTATAACTTATGGGGAGATGCTATATTATCTGCATGTTACATTTTAAATAGAGTACCACTTAAAAAGAATAATATTTCTCCTGATGAATTATGGTTTAATAGAAAACCTAATCTTAGTAGACTTAAAGTTTGGGGTTGCTTAGCATATGTTAGAAAACCAGACCCTAAACGACCAAAGTTAGGTAATAGAGCTTTTAAGTGTGTTTTCATAGGATATTCTCTTAATAGTATAACTTATAGATTTATGATTCTTGATACCTTAGAAGTCATAGAATCTGTAGATGTAGAATTTTTTGAAAATCAGACTATTGAGAATCCATTAAGATCAACTAATCCAGAACCAACTGAGACTAATGATACAAATGACGATGAATATACTCCTGCTCAAAACAGCAAGGAAGTGTCAGTACCAGATGATAGTTCTGAACACAGGAGAAGTAAAAGAGCGAGAATAGAGAAGGACTATGGTCCTGACTTCATAATGTATCTCGTAGAAGGCAATAAGGACGAAGTCCTTAATGTAACAAGATATGTAATGAACGTCGATGATGATCCCAAAACTTATTCTGATGCTATGAATTCTAGAGATTCTAATTTCTGGAAAGAGGCTATCAATGATGAGATGAATTCCATAATGTTAAACCAAACTTGGGTATTAAGCGATTTACCTCCTGGTGCTAAACCTATAGGATGTAAATGGATATTCAAGAAAAAGTTGAATACAAATGGATCCATTGATAAATTTAAAGCCAGACTAGTTGCTAAGGGATATAAACAAAGACAAGGAGTTGATTATTTTGTTACATATGCTCCAGTCGCTCGCATATCTTCGATACGCTGTTTAATAGCACTTGCATCAATTCATAACTTGGTCATACATCAAATGGATGTAAAGATAGCTTTTCTAAATGGAGATTTAGAAGAAGAGATATACATGGAACAACTTGAAGGTTTTATAACCCCAGGCCAAGAAAAGAAAGTTTGTATATTAGTTAAATCTCTTTATGGCCTGAAGCAAGCTCCCATGCAATGGCATGAGAAGTTTGATAAAGTTGCACTGTCATTTGGATTCGTTGTTAACGATGCAGATAAATGTATCTATAGCAAATCGGATATCAACGGTTATGTTATAATATATTTATACGTTGATGACATTCTGATATTTGGTTCCAATATATCCTGTGTGAATGAAACTAAGAAGTTTCTATCTTCCAAATTTGATATGAAAGATCTGGGAGAGGCTGGTGTAATTTTAGGAATTAAAATCATTAGGAAAACGGGGGAGTTATTACTAACTCAATCTCATTACGTTGAGAAGTTCCTAAAGAAGTATAATCATTATAATGACAAACCAACACCAACTCCTTTAGATCCAAGTATAAAATTAGAAAAGAACACTGGACGTACCATTTCTCAATTGGAATATTCAAGTATTATTAGGAGTCTTATGTATGCTATGCATTGTACTAGACCAGATATCGCACATGCTATAAGTGTATTGTATCGATTTACGAGTAATACAGGTTTCGAACACTGGAAAGCCATTTCCAGAGTCTTAGCTTATTTGAAGGGAACCATAATCTATGGTTTATCTTATAAAGGATATCCTGCTGTAATAAAAGGATACAGTGATGCAACCTGGAACAATGTAGAATCAAAATCCAAGTCTATGACTGGATGGATATTTACATTAGGAGGCGCTGCTGTGTCTTGGGCTTCCAAGAAGCAGACCTGTATATCATATTCAACTATGTTATCAAAATTGATTGCATTAGCAGACGCATGTAAATAAGCGGAATGGCTTCGAAATTTGTTAGTAGAAATCCCATTATGGAAGAAGCCATCTCCAGCAGTCTTGATTAACTGTGATAATCAAGCAACGATATATAATGTTTCTAATAAAACATATAATGGAAAGTCTAGACATGTGAGTCTAAGACATCACATGGTGAGACAGTTACTCAAAAGTGGAGTTATAACTGTTGACTACATAGAAACGAAGAAAAACTTGGCTGATCCACTTACTAATAGTCTTCCAAAGGCTATGGTTTCTATAAAGTCTAAAGAAATGGGACTAAGGTCTATGAATGAAGATTGATCATCCTTAACAGAAACCCAACTTGTGTCTTGAAAAGGATAGACAAAGTTCAATGGGTACCAACAAGTTAAGGAAATGATTATGGAACACTAAATCAATAATCCCATAATGTTTAGTGTTGGATTCTTCATGAACAAAGGATGGATAAAAATCCTTAATAAGTCTAGAAACCCTAAAAGGTGTCTCGCAGAAACACCTTAAGTGACTTACCTATATGAGTATGGAAATCATGTCGTTTCTTAGGAAAGTAAGACCACTTTCTAAGTAGACTCGTGAACCAGGATTTAAGCACATGGCCATTAACGTGCTGAGCAATATAGAACACTCTAACTAAGGAATATAACATGTTTGATTGTTCTGGTTTTATCATTAAGGGATACTTGGTTCAAGATTCGTTCACCATTGAATCTCGATAGAACTTTAAATGATTTACACTAAGTAAAAGTTCAAATCCAAAAGATACTTTTATTTATGTGTTGTTTCCACGATGATGCAAAACTTGATCTTAGAACTACATAGGCTTGATCCCACTTGGGTATGTAGGAAGTCACACTAGTGACTCAGCCGTCCTCTTTAATTTATTTTGAAAATTGGGGGAGATTGTTGTAAATTTTCAAAATTAATTTTGGGATATGGGTTTGTTTTTGAAGAAGGAAGCAAGAATGGAAGAAGATAAGGTGTAAAGGGTTAGTCCCACATTGTAGAATATAAAGGAGTTTGTCTCTATATAGGTAAAAGCTTGACATGTGATATCAAAAGAAAGAAGAGAAGGAGCTATAAGGCAATGGGCCTTAAGCATGAGCTTGACATAGATAATAATATTTAAAATGTCAAAAGATGGGCCTTGGGGCTCTTGGGGTCTCGTGATCCATTAGGCTGCGGAAACAAATCAGTCGACAGGCCAAAGCTCAACCAGTCGATCGTTTTGTTCTCTGTTTGAAAACGGTCGACCGGTGACTTTTGAGCGGTCGACTGGTTTCAACGCAAAAGGGAAGCAACGCTTCAGAAACGTTGCAAAACTGAAAGGGTGCATATGTTTCTGATTCGAACAGAAATGACTGTTGCAATTAATGGTTGCAACGTTTGCCTAATAGATGCCTCCTCTCGTCACCTATATATAGAACTGCGCAAATTATTTTCAAAAATTCTGATTTAAATCTTCTTCTTCCGCTTGAATTCTGCAACGCCATCAAACTATTGAAAAACAGTTCTGTCTGAAACACTTATATAGTGTTTCGATTCTAAAACTGTTGCAGAATTGTCATCTTCTACTTCCTCTTCTTTTCTGTATTCTACATTGCATCATCAGAGATCAAATATCAGAGTGTTCTTGGTCGGATCAAAATCGTACAAATTTTGAATCTGATTACGCTGTTTTAAGGCTTCATTGAATCCTGAAGTCAATAGTTCGATAACCCTTTTGTACCTGGTGGGTTGAACTATTATCTGAAAGAATTTGCTCCGCAAATCCTTGAAGTCAGAAGTACGACAGATTCTATTCCTCCAAAAGCGTCTCAAACCACAAAATCCCCAACAATAGGTATAAGAGATAGACAAAATGTTTATCTACAACATTCGGTTTTTATAGTGGGCCAACCACTGTCACCATACTAGTTTATAGTTCAGGAGCTAGGTAAAAAACGTAAACTACTATCCTTGCAGAGAGGACAATTAACATCAAATACAACTATAGCTAAACACTTACTTGCACAAACAGGTGCAAATTACACAAATTCCCTACTAGACTCTGACATACATCACTCGGTGTAAAAAATTACAGAAGCATCGTGCAACACCAGAAACACAATGCAAACCAATACCATGGAGGAATGACATGAACATAAATAACATCACTCAAACTCAGCGCTAAACCAGGTCGAAGACCAAGAATATGAGAGAAGCATATCACCCTAGAAAGCTAACTATAGACAGGGTCAGCATACCTTGAAAATTCACATGACAACAGAATAACCATCAGCCAACCTAAACAACGACCATCACAAGAAAACCATGGCAATCTCATACTAAGAAGTAAGAACATAACCACTGCAATAGGTGATGAAACGGGAGGAGATGGAAGGCAAAATATAGGACTCACCGCCCACAAAACTAGCAAAAAAACCGAGCAAAGCTTCACATAGATTGTTGAAAGACGCGGTGAAATACCAACGTGGGATAGCACAACAAACATCTCCAAAAAAACCCACCCAAACTAAGAAAAAAAGATCAAACATAAAAAATCTCCAAACCCAAATCTAAGTAAGACGCAAACACAAGACTAGAGGATTCGTAGAAAATATAGAAGCACACTCGAATCAGTGATACCAAAAACCAATAAAGAGCCTAGCCAGTTGAAGACAGTCTCGTATGAGGCACTGTTGGGCATTTGTTCGGCCAAGCAGGAATCCAAGTAGATTTGGATATCCATGCAAGATCCAAAGCTTTAGGATTATCAGGGACGAAGAAAAGGCCGAAAAAATGGAATCGCAATTCAGATCTGAGAAAATGAAAAAAGGGTTTGAGTGAAGAGCTTACTGCAACGGCTTAGGCATGACGAAAACTATATATGTATGGGGAGGAGGTAGAGAGATGAGGACTGATGAAATGATAAAGAAAAGCGAAAGAAAAAAGATGCGAAATAGGGGAAGATGTAGTCGCCATTTCCAGTCTTTTGCAGGAAGTTGCGTTATGGTTAACATAATCAGCATCACTATATGAGATTAGTTCAAATGAATTACCTTTTGGATAAAAGAGTCTGTAAAGTAGCCTAATGTATTATTAACATATCTTAAGATTTATTTTAAATATTTTAAATGAGTTTCCTTAGGTTGAGATTGATATATTGCATGGAAACATACAGTATGCATTATATCAAGTCTGCTTGCAGTTATATAGAGCAGAGATCCAATCATTCCTCTATAATATAGTTTTTGATCAACATTTTGGGGGTTATCTTCTTTATTTAGTTTTCATTTATATCCATAAGAGTTGGTTTACCACTTGTATTTGGCATTCCAATTAATTTTACTATATCTTTAGCATACTATTCTTGACTTATAAGCATCCCATTATTTAGTTGTTTTATTTGTAAACTAAGAAAGTAATTATGTTCTTTTATATTACTCATTTCAAATTTCTTATTCACTATTTCTATGAATCTTCTATTTAGTTTGTCATTTGTATATCAAAAAATGGTATCATCTACATATGCTTATATTAATTGAATATCATGTTTACCTCCATTAATAAATAGTGTGCTATCTACTTTACCTATTTCAAAGCTAGATTGTAACATATAAGATTTAAAACTATCATACCGAGCTCTGAGAGCATATTTCAAACCATACAAAGATTTACTTAATTTATATGCATGGTTGAATAATTTTTCATCATTAAAAAGTAGGGGGTTGTTCTATATATACATCTTCGTTTATAAAGTTATTTAAAAATGCACTTTTAAACCCATTTGATATAATTTGATAATATTATTGTAACAAACTAGAATTTTTGACAATTCTTGAATAATATTTTAATTGAAATTTAAATTTTCAAATTTAAGATTAAATTTATTTTGGATTTTATGAAATGTAAGAATTTGATTTATGAATACAAAAATAAATAAGAACAATTTGAACAGTGAAAACTTAACGATTGTTAAATTAGAACTTAGTTGTCACTACGCCATAGATTGCCTACTACAACAAAAATCCAAGGTGTTGCCCGCTAAAATGTTGCCACAGCTATACTGATTTTTGTGTATTGCAACGCACTCTTTAATGTATTACCATAGATATCAAATTGTGTTGCAGTAGCTATAGCTATAAACTTATAAGTTTAATTCACGTCATCAATCTGCATCTATAAAAAGATGCATATTTATCCGTCAATTTACCTTTTAAAAACAACATCTGAACCAATCTGTTAAAATACTTAACCACTTATAGGAAATCAACTTACGTTACTCATTGGATTCCTCTTTCTCAATTTCTCAGATCTGTCCGTTCTCACCCCCAAATTTCCAATTCCAATCCATAATTTTCATTCACCTTCTTCCACTCCAACCCTCTCTGCGTCCTCCACTTCTCCCATCGAGTCCTCAACTCCAAACGCACCCATTTCTCCCTTTCCCCATCATCAAACGACAGCCAATCCAAGAAGAAATGTGCTAGCTTTTTATCCTGTGTTTCTTATGTACGTTTCTGTTGGTTTTTTATCATCGCTATTCATTAGTCTACCGAGAAACGGAAATTATTATCACCATGAGTATAATTTTGTTTGGTTGGGGGTGTTTTTTTGTGGTTCTGTTATATGTTGATTCATGAAATGTTCTTTGAGCCGCTATTTAGTTATTAATCAATTTAATAACACAGAACTTTAGTTCCTAATGAAGTGTGGTTGTGAACAATTAGACCATCGACCTTATATGAGCTGCATGTTCTAAACAACTGCTCGGGTTTCTCAGGTTGCTGTTGTATGTGATGATTGAGACATGATACACTGGTTTATGAAAATGGTTTCTTAAGTATGCTAACATATGCATGATAGTTATCATTTCTTAAGTATTATCATGATCTGTATCCATAAGACCATTTAATAAGTATACGCATAATTTCTTAAGTGTGTGTGTGTGTGTAAGACTGGCTAATAAATATACGCATGTTTTGTTTTGATTATGCACACAAATACTGAATACATGAAATACATGCCCGAAAGCCTACTGAATGATTTGCAGTTTGTGATATCACTTCAATTCTTCCTTCAATTTGAGTTCAATGACCGCTCAATCAATTTCTACTTCAAATTCATCAACAGCGGCTGCGAGAAAGAACTACCACCACAAAATCCCAGCGAAGATGAGGACTGTGAAGGTAGGGTTGAATGCAAGGAAGAAGTTTTTTGGTTGCTCCAAGTGGCCGGTAAGTATAAATTAGGTTTTTTTTGGTTGCTCCATGTCGATTATCATATCTTTCATTGATGTTTTAGTCGAGAATTTAAGATATGTGCAGAATGGCGATTGCAGGTATATTATGTGCCATGACGAAGTGTATGAAATCAACAACAATGCTGAATTGGATGATACTACTGTTAAATTGATGGAAAAAGAAAAGAATACATCACAATTGCTCGTGGAAAAGAAGACAATTGAAGAAAAGCTGCTGAAGCAAAAGAAAAAGAGGGAAAAAGCCGAAGAATTTGTGGTAGATATGAAGGTAGACTTGGCCCTAATGCGCATTGAATGTGGAAAACACGAGACAAGAGAAAAATTCTTTGCAAAAGCTTTAGCTATGTCCTGGATCATGTTTGGAGTTCTTTTGTGTGTTGTTATGGCAATGTAGAGTAGTGAAGTACCATGAAATAGCATGCATGGGAAGTTTTTCAGGTATAATTTTAAGTTTTGCCACATTGTAGATTAGTGATAATTTTTGCCACATTGCAGATCAATGATAATTTTTGCCACATTGCCCAATAAACCTAAATTACTGATTACTAATAAATTTATCCACATTGTAACTGTCTAATTGTTTACTCAGTATACACTTGTATGCACATTGTGCCTCTGTTATACTATATATACACATTGTTTAGATCAGTATACACTTGTATCCACATTGTGCCTCTGTTATGTAACTCAGATATGTAAATGAAACGCAAATGCGAATGAAACTCAGTTATGTGTAGATCAGTATACACTTGTATACACATTGTTTACGGCAGTTATGTAACTCAGTTATGTAACTTAGTTATGTTTAGATCAGTATACACGTGTATCCACATTGTGCCTCTGTTATGTAACTCAGTTATGTAAATGAAATGCAAATGCAAATGAAACTCAGTTATGTTTAGATCAGTATACACTTGTATACACATTGTTTAGATCAGCACGTTGTTTAGATCAGTACACTTATATACACATTGTTTAGATCGGTATACTATGTTATACTGAAATGCATATGGAATTCAGTTATGAAACTCAGTTTGTGCTGAAAGGAAACTCAGTTATACTATGACCATACTTTGTGCTGAAATGCAATTGAGGCATGCATACCTCTTATTTTGTGCTGAAATGCAACTGATGTATGCAGGTGAAGGAAGCAGTGATGAGGATTTTCAAGAACTTGTTACTGAAGGCACTAGATGTAGATCGATGCATTGAACGCATTGGAGGCTTGCGCTATATTTTGAATCTATTTTATTTTATGTAAACATGAATTTAGGACTGGTTGTGTTTGTAACTAAAATGTCTGTAAAACTGAATTTAGTGGCTATGTTTTGTTATTTTGTAGTTGACTATGTACTACTTGTGTTTGCTGGTTAATTAATTTGAAATAAAAAATTCTTTGTTAATTCAGTTTGATGATATGTTATGTAATGTTGCCATATATATGATATAATATTGCAGTATGTGATGTTAAATGTTGTCATAGCAATGATATAGTGTTGCCATTGGATGGTAAAATTGTTGCTATAGATTTATGCATGTGAGCCCTACAACTAGATTCCGTGAAACCAGGCTACAGATTTTAGTGGCGATTCCGTATACCCGGGTTACAGATTTTAATGGACCCCACATTTTCGTAAATTTAGTACATGCGGCAACACTTGTGCTGATGTTGCCTTAGGGTCGCAAATGTGTTGCCTTTGACTCTAAGGCAACGCGGCACAAGGCAACCCCAAGAAAGTGTTGCCACAAATCATTTTTTGCCTATAGCAACACTTTTTTTCACTTACTGCGTCACTTCTCTGGGATTGCCGTAGGCCATATATGGCGTAGTGTGTTAAGCTAACTTAAATTTGTATTATTATTTTATTTAAGCCAATTCAAAATTTACATTTAAATTATGAATTTGAATTACTGAGTATTTTAATTTGTCAAATCCATATGTATGGAATTTTTTCCGAAAAGTCAATTTTGGTCAAACTAAGTCAAATTTAAATTGAAAATTTACATGTTTGAAATTGGATTTTTTTTATTATTCTACTCTAAATTTTGAGTTGATTAGCATTATTTATTTCATCAATTCTATATCTGTTTGCTCCAAATATGGATTTTTCTATGAAAAACTATGCGAAGTTGACCGTTTTGTACTGTTATCTCTCCAAAAAATGTTATGAATTGTGATTTGGCTTCTTAGGAAAGCTTCCCATGCAACTTCATCCCTTGAATTTAATTTTACGTTAATTATTGTAGAGACTGCGTATAAAAATAAAATACGGCCTTTCTTCTTTTTGTTTTCATTTCTTATTCCCCGAAACCTTCTTTTCCTTCCTCCTCTACAACCCATCTTTTTTTCTGAAAATTCTTCCTTTACAAATCAAATAAATGTAAAATTTTATTTTACTTTGTTTTCTAAATCTGCTCTATTTTCTAGTCCAAATTCTAATTTTAAAATTCAAATTGATTTGGAAATTGTATAAAACCTAGAACTAAATACCCAAACCACTCCATCCCTTGGCAGCTGCGCACCACCACCACCACCACCCACGCTCTAGGCCGTCCCGACCACCCTAGGCCTACCTATGATTAGTCATGTCAGTCTTCAACACTAAAACCCATCTTCTCCTTTATTATGAACCGGACCCTATTGCAGAAGCCTACTTCCTCTTCCTTTCCCCCTTGACCGCTACCACGACCAAAACCCTTTCTTCCACACCTAGCTTCTCCTTTCCATATCATCTCTACACCTAACCATGATTGGTCTGACTTGACCAACATAAAGCGAACTCAGGTGCAGCTCATTCCGACCTTATTGTCCATTTTACCGTTCCTGTGTTTTGGAAACATTTTGTTTTCTGTTTTATTTAGAATTTTACCATGTCTTGCAAAGCCCATAACTTCCCCATAGGAAACCCAAATCCACTTTTTCTTTTTTTTAGATTCGATAAAATTGAATTATCTACAACCATCATTTTGAAACTTTTTCAGATTTTGTATTTTTCTACGATGAAATCGCAAATTTTTTAGACATATTTTCGGATCCAAATTTCTAACCCGAAATTTGTCTGTCTCCATTTCAGCCTTTTCTTCCTATAAAATAATCAAAATCCAGTTTTATTTTTTTTAAACTGAAGAGAAAAAAAATTCCTAGAACTTTATTGCTGACCAATTTTCTAATTTCTATGGCTGACAGGTTCATGTTCTATTTTTTTAAATTTTGTGAAAATCAAAGCCCATCTTCCCTAGCCAAACTTATCTACTCTCTTCTTCTAAATTGCTTAGGGAGAGATTGTATATTCGGTATTTGACATAGATATATTCTCTTTGCATGAAAAGAGAGTAATCGCTCGCGATCGACATTTTTATATTAAGTTGATTAACACTATTTGGAATGTTACAGGATTATAATATATGAGACACATCATGATATGTAATGTTTATATGATATGTGTCGCATGTCATACTATATTATGTTTATATGATACATCATGCTATGTTTTGTTTATATGATATGTGACACAAGTTAAGTTATGTTATGTGATATTAATATGCAACACATGAATTGACATAATATGTTGTAATGATATGATCACACTGCCAATTCCCTGTAAATTGGAAAACCATTATGGGTTGAAATGATACATACCCAAATGATTTTATTATTTTGATATTGATTTGGGAAACGAGTTAAAATTATACATACCCGAAAATTAAAACGCCAAGGGTTGAAATGATACATACTAAAATCACTTGACCATAGGATAGAAAATTATACACGAACGTCATTGGTCTATAAAACTATTTTCTAAAATTTTACAAGTATGTATTGATTTGAAATTAAATTAAGATATTTTAGGTTAAATTAACATTTGAAATATTTAACTTGAGTTTATGAATTTAAGTGTAATTAATTTAATGAAAAGATTAAATATGATTTTTAGATTGAATTTGTTTTCTAATATTAATTTATAAATTTAATTAATCTTTTCTTTAACTTTTAAAGGCTTAATTTAACTAATTTTATATACTATAATTTAATTAAATATTATAATTTAATTTTAAATGTTTTAATTTAACATAAATATTTATTTAGTTTTAAAGATTTACTTTTAAAATTTATAATGTAACATAAAGATTCAACTTAATATAATAACTTTAATAAATTTAATTTAAAGAAAGAACTTTATTTAACATTTTTTTAATGAAATGAATGGAAAATTTTGACTTAAATATTTAATTTGACAATTTTATAAATTTTAATGTTAAAGAAATATGATTTAAGAAATTAACTTGATAATTTAACTTTGAAAGTTTTTTTGAATAATATGATGAAATGAAATTAGAATTTATGTTCTAAACCAAACTGAAGTTAAGGTTAGAATTGTGATTTTAATAGCAAACGATAAATTTGAAATTGTACCAATTTAATTTAAGTTGATTTGAATGGAAATTTTAAATATAAAATAAATGATAAGTTGAGTTTTTTGAAATACTAATATTCGATTCAAATTGGATTAATATGTTTAATATATTCTAAACTAGTACTATTTTACATCAAACTATTCTATAACTATTTAAATTTAAACTATGTTATATGTAAAGATTTTTATAACTATTTTTAATAAAACTATTTATATATTTTTAGCTATTTTAATTTTTAACTATGTTAGTAAAACAATTTTAATAATCAAATTTATAAAAATTAATTTTAGTATATATTAAGTTAAAACATTTATAAGTATATTTTGATATTTTAAGCTAAAGTCTATTTCCAACCCAAGAAATTAAGTTAGAACAGATTTAAGATAATGATTTCAATTGATAATGAAATTTATGGAACAAGATATAAAATTAGAATTTGTACTTGATAATGAATTTGATAATATGGAATTTGAAATTTGAAACTGAATCCAATATTTAATATTTTTGATTAAATGATTACAAAGAAATCAATACTTGAAGTTAAACTGGTTTATGATTTTAAGTGTAAATAACCATAGTGTGAAAACGTAACCGTTTTGTTGTTAAAGTGACTAGGTCTAGTTATTGTCGTCCTCTTTGCCAATACTAAGAACTATTTTAACAACTTTGCATGTGGTGGAGAAATAAAATGAAGTTGGTTGGCTTGGGAACGCTGCAGGAATGAAATAAGAGAACGACTATGGATAGCCTTGGTGTAAAGACCTGCATTTTTGGCCGTTCAGGCCGACAATAGTGTAACGAATTGGGATTTTCGACTCTGAAAATCAACATCAAACTACCATGTTGACCAATCAGACATCGAACATTCCAGATCATTAATAGAAAGAAGTTAGGGGGTGAGAATAGATAAGATAGAAGTATTAGAATAGAAGAAGAAGAAACGACACCACACAGAGTCTCACATCGCAGCGGAACAAAATATAATACAGAAATAATCTTTATTGAAAGCTTTAAAATACTTACAGTATCAGAGTACATCATACCATGGGACAGTTATAATAGCCTGTTCCCATATACAACACACAGCGGAATAGTAGTAATATCATACGTCCGAACAACTCCAGCTCGTCTCTTCATAGCAGTCGATAACCTGAACCTGTACAACCCGGTCTAACCCGAGCATTTACAAAACACCGGGTCAGTCTGGTGAACCAGAATGAGATAAACTCGCACAGTAATAAGGGTGAACCATCCAATCATGATTTTAAAGTTCAAAACCTTTTCAAAGAAAAGGATAATCGTAAGACCAAATCCACACATAAACACGGACGGTTTTTACCTTACGATAACCCAAAAAAGTTTTGAAACCAATATCTTGTTCTGATATTATAATAATGTCTAAATACAAGTAAATATCAATTTAGTGGAACGCTTGCATCTTACGCTCCACATATATAGTATACAATCAAAACCGCAGGCGCTTATTGGAGATTGGATTCCAACTTGACAAGGTATGGGACCACCTGCCGATAGTGTATCTCTAGAGACGAATACACTGGGTTCAACAAGAACATCTTGCAACCCGGCCCTCACATGACCGACCACTCATTTCGCTTGAGTGTATCGAATGTATATCACCGACGGTTGGGATCAGCAACCGTCTCCCGAAAAGGGACAACATCGAATACAAATTTAAGAAACAAATAGGAATTTCTCTAGATAGGTGATTATACACCCTAATGGGAGCGACCCACATAGCCATGCTGCCTGCCCGATTTTTGTCATTTCCCGGTTGATGAGGCTTGAGGCCAGAATTTATCTTTGAACATCTAGTCACCATTCACTTTGAATGCCACATCGTCAAATCCGTCAGATATCACTAATTGACGTCCACAAAAATACCCTAGCTGGAAGCTAAGAGAACGGCAAATCTCCGCCAACAACTATCGTACGTTTGGAGAAATCAACGTACGTGACACTTTGGAAATACTCTGTCAGACATCCGTCCATACAAGTCATCCAGGAACAGGATGAACCGAAGGCACTCTCCTACCGCATCCATATAGGAATCACCCCATGGATCAGTAGCGAGAAGTCCTTGCAACCCGTTGATTCCAATCACGACAGAATCACAGCTTTTCTCTGCTTGCCAGGCAGAGAATATTAGTGGTTCTTCCGCTTAGGGAAATCAACGGTCTTCAACACTCCATCTCGATCATCTTCAGATATCTTCACGTATTTGTTGGTCGGAATGGTTTTCGAATATACATTCGATCCCGGTCTTTCCGTACCAACAATCGTATTGGCCAGATTTGATAGTCGGTGTTTTAACTATCAAAATAATCAGTGTTTCAATCATGACACTCCAATGAGTTCACTGGTCCAGTATTCAGCATCACTTGGCCTTTAACAAACTGATTTACTTTTGTTAAATTAAAACTTCTAACTCTTTTAATATTCAAAAATACGATATTTGAATACCTCTTATTCGATTTAACTTTAATCGATTAACTATCATTAGACTTAACTCCATTCGCTTGACTCTAGATCGCAGCGATCACAATGGTTACGCCTGATTCCCTCAGGAAACATCCGACCGCCGTAGGCCATCTGCAGCCCTGCGAATTACGCTAGCAGTCGTACGAAATGGCAACTTAGCCGTATAATTATGTTTGGCTAATTCTATCTCGAATAGCTATATTCAATTTCCCACTTAATTCTTCCGTCAAATCATCTTTTAGATTTGGGAATCCATTAGTTTAACAAAGAAATTTATAGCACATATGTTATAACAATAGCGTTATAATTACTATTTAGATTTACAAACAACAGCACTATAATCGCTGTTTTAGGTTTACAAAACATTTACCATAGCAACAGCGCTAAACTCGCTATTATATTCACAAAACATTATAACAACAGCGCTAAAGTCGCTGTTTAGATTTCAAAACATATTCACTAACGTCTCTTACGATTACCAACTAATACTATCTTCAGATAATCCCGACGTTGTTCAAGTTGGGGTATTTTAATTACCTCTCAGACCTTGATCAACAACGTTCTTATCCTCCGATAAACATAAGTTGTAATCAAAATCAATATTTCATTCTAGTCTCAAACAAATTCCATTTAACTATTGGATTTGGTTAAACAACCCTATAACTCAGTTCTTTGCCCAGATTCGCTTATTTCCAATCTCCTTTCAAAATTATTCGACCATTTTCCCATTTTGAAATCTCATTTAAAATTCTCCTTTTTACTTGATCTTGTTTTCAAGTAACGTTAAATAAAACTAACGCCTTAACACATTAAACCTCATTTACACGACCCTGTTTTATATAAATCCTTTACCTTAATTCACATAATTAAACAACACTTAAATTTAAGTTATCATCTTCGCTTGAAATCCTCTTTTTAACATCATTATAAACATCTTAGCTTTAAATATAAAACCCGCTCATAGATTCCTTTCACAATCCAATTTGGATTACACTTCTCTTCGATTACTTTTCAAAAGTAGTCTTCTAAATTCTTATTAAAACAATAATTTTCTTTACTCATTAACTACTTCAGTAGTTAATTTCTTTATTGACTAAGATAAATATAAAATCCTTTTTAAAGATCTTATTTAAAGTTAAAACAATATTCTTCAACTATTTCATTTCGCAATTTCGAAACAAACTAATTTGATATTCGATTTCAGCTTAAATGGTCAATTTTGTCAAGTCAAAATTCGATTATCTCGTAAACTAATTCCAATTAACCTTCACTTTAAATTAATTAAAAATATAATTAATTTAAATTATTTCCATTAATTGTTTTCTTTTCAAAACAATTATCAAAGTTTAACCATTCGATTCATTCTCTATTCTCATTCTTTGTAAATCTGATTAACATCAGAATTTACTTTATAAAATAAATTACTAACAAATCAAATCTTAAATAAATAAAACATTTATTTAATTCTCTTTAATAACTTTTGTTCAGAATAATACATTTTTTCCAAAACCTAACTCCAGTTATAAAGTAAATTTTATAACTTCAACTCTATCGATTCACCTGACGGTGAATCACTGTCTATAACCCGATTGATTTTAAAGGCCATACTCTGCCAAACACTTAACCAATATCACCTATTGGTTCAAACCAAACAGATGTTGAATATGCAATTAATAATCAACCATCAAATCAATCACACAAACAGATCAGTTCATATATGATAATATGAAAATAAATAATACATTTGAGGGATCCGGTTGGGTCCCTCCAACCTGTTCTTCCCTGTATTCATATGGTTATCTCAAATCAGACCATTCAGTTTTGTTTAACTGATAACACTAAATAACAACCATTCAACATCAACCACAAGCAATTCAAACAATTTAACCATTTAAACACGTTTATAAATAAACGTGACCAACCAAGGTGAGTCACCTTTATTGGAACCAATCGTTAAAAGTAACGATTTGGTATTTCACTGAAATTAAACACAGTTTAATTTCATTGGTTAAATCAACAGATAAGCAGATAACTAGCAAAACAGTCAACCATTGGCAAGCAGAGCACACAAAATAAAAATACCCAATTTATATAAAATATAAAAAGGGTAACTGAGTGAGTTTAACTCACCTTGATTTGTTCGTTGAATGGTTCAGATACAGTTAAATTAAACAGTTGTTTAATTTAACTGCAAATTCTTGTTGTCTCTATTCCAATCCTAGTCAGTTTCCAAAATACAGAGTCCGTCTGTACCGTCTTGACGTCTCTGGTCTGGTCAAATTCTGGTAATATAGTCGAAAGATATTCACCTTTCACATATTAACACTATTTAATAAAATAAATTCTTGGTTATAATTCAAATAACGTTAATTACTTTTTAAAAGGGTATGCAGCTTGATTAACACTTTAGTAAAAACAAAGTGGTTCCTGACTTCCCTCATGACGTTGGTTCCGGCTTCAAGTCCCCTAAGTTCCTCCTGTATGAAATCACGATTTGGTAATTGTGAGTTACTAGACTAAAACGTTTTAATTAATCAATCAAATTCCTAGTTTAACTAACTATGCTTAGGGACAAAAGAATGGACGATTACTTTTCCTCCCAGGTTCAGTTACAAACGCGACTTCTTCATTCACCTGGAAGCCACACACTTAATCAAAGAAACCCCCATAACCGCGCCTCCTCCCCTCCGCCATTGACTGACAGGAGACCACCCAGATCCGCGCCCAGTCTCGGTCGTCGGAGGTTGATCAGTCCTCATCAGCAGGTACGGCCGACACTCCCTGTCCTCCACCAGAAACGCCGTGCCCCCAGGTCAGCCCGTTCATCAGTAAACTCCCCGAAACCGCCACGCCCTTCGAGCCAATTTCCAGCCACAACAAGGTTCGAAAACTTGTCTCCATCGTTGGATATGACGGCCTCATCTGGCCGAGTATTTAGCTGTTGGGAATTTGGAAATAGTTTAATTGTGATTGAAAGTCTGAGAAGGTCCAGTTGATTGAAGGGGAGGTCCTTGTTTCGTTGGTTTGTGGTTTGCAAAAGTAAAGAGAAAATCAGGTTAATATATATACAGCTAGCTGTATGTCTGGGAATCCACGACCCTTGGTCGGCAAGGCTTCACAAATTTGGGACAGGAGTTTGTACGTCAGAACAGCTATGATTTTGATGTATCACTTAGCTTGCATGGGTAGGAAATATTATATAAGTATTATAATGAAACTTAGACGTAAAGTAACACACAAATTCTACTTCATATGATTTCTGTTTACTGATAAAAAGGCTTTTCTTAGTGTAAAAAGTATTCTGAAACTAATGGGACAAGTTTCATCGAAATCCAAGGTCGTTTGGAAAATTTTCCTTTATGAAACCAGAAATGAACACGCGTTTAATTTTTTCACGGTCACCCGATAAATCAAATCAATTTGAAACTGCGAACACCGACAATAACTTTTCGATACGAACCCAACGACACTGGTTTCGTCGCATTCTGAGACTATTGCCCCGGTAGGCCATTTTTAACGCGTACCGCACTGCCCTTCCGAACACCAAATTATCCGGTCTCTAAAAATAACAAACTATATACCTACCCTGACTATAATCGACGCTACGAACTCAACGGAACTGGTTTCGTGGCCTAATTCAATCGTCTGCTCAAGTTACACTCAAATACTCCTTATATTTATTTGAATGCGCGCTATAGAATTTGAACGGGCGTTTACGGTTGCTGTGGTCACATACGACATCTGTTTGCCCCGCCGTTTGACTTTCTAACAATAATTTAGCGATACGGTCCCAATGAAACTAATTTCATCAAAAACAGAGTCCGTTTGCAAAACGACTATTTTAACGGCTGATAATGATTTCCACAGCGTTTTTCCAAAATTTGATTTAGCCATAACTTGCAACCAATAACACGGAATCTGGATTTTTCTCTTTCATATGAAAACTATCGTCAACACGCTCCCAGCGTTTCTTGTTTCACAGAAATCCGACTTATATCGAACTCTGTATTTCAGTTGAAGTTCAAAACTCGAATTTACGAACTGCAGCGCTATTTCGAGCTCGTTTTATATTATATAAATTATATAACGTTCAAACTTCGTTTAATTAACGAATTAGATATTATAAACTCTTTAATATCCCAAATATAATATTTAAAATAATAAATTAAATTAAATATTTGACGGCCAAAAATGCGGGTCGTTACATTCTTCCCCCCTTAAAATAATTTCGTCCTCGAAATTGTTAAAGTAAGAAAGAACGTTATAAACCCATTTGTTTCCAAATTTTATTTTAAATTAAAAACCAATTCAATACCGTATATAAATATTTTCAAAAATATTGAAAATTTTCTAACACCTTAAATTTCCGAAAAATTTCGCCAGCACCTCCTCTGTACGGCTCAATCGGTACAACTCCAACTCGCCATTCTAGGCCTTCTCCAATCCAAAAGAAAATGAAACAGCCAAGCGACTTGCCAAATAGGCTCATAAATCACCAAACCCATATAAAATAAACGTGTACCTTTTTGTCGGGCATATCACTATATCTTTCCCGTCTGCCACCCTGTCAGCATATACAAATGCATTCCCAAACAAAATTCCAATTTTATCTTCAAAACCAGATCATTCACGCGTCCAAGCCAGATCCCATTCTTAATTCAATTTCCATCCATTATCAATTCCAACTCTTAACTTACCAGTCCAACACCATTTCATATTCCTGTCTCCCAATTCCAAATCTGATTCCACTTGATATATTATATCCCGATTCAATTTCTAGTTAATTGGTTTCAATTCAATTCATATTTGCTTTTCCAATTTCTATTTAAATTTTGTTTTGGTTCAACAATTCCCCTGGGAGTTTTTAAACAGTTCAGCTTTTTTCAAAAATCAAATATTTCTTTTCAGGATTCAAAACAACTTGTTTTTTCTCAAAGCAGTTCAAAACAAGATTTTTGGTAGTAATCCGTCACTTACGACTCGAAAATGAACACCGATGATGTCCGGATCATCATCGGAATCTATTTTCCAGCTATCGAAGTGAGTTCAATACTATGTCACTTTCAAAACCAGTTCTAAACACTTTCATTTTGAAATCCATTTCAAAATATCCCTTTCAATGCTTGTAACAAAATTAAAATCTCCCAGGATTTTAAAATTCTCATATATTCAATCCAAGTTTATTTACAACACCTTTCCCACTTTTGGGAATTTTAATTCCAATTTTGATTTTAATTTCAGATTTAATAAATCTGCTTTTATATTATACGAATTCCAATTGGTTATTTATATAACCATTTCAATTATAATCAACCAACACATTCAATATACTATAATACTTCAAATATATATATTTTCTTTATATCAAAATATAATTTGGGCAAAATTATTTCATTTACCCTTTTTCAAAACATAATGCGTCGGTTTATCGTACTTGAGTGTTTAGAAACCCCTATCGATTCAGTGGATCAAACTGATCGACCAGAACTCATAAACAACTCAAACAAATAAATCTCCACAATATAAAACAATTTTTATAAAATCTACAAATACGTCCAATCCTATATATACACTCAACTCAATCTAGGGTATTGCTAACCCCATCTCTACTGAGTCACGCCACAGAGCCAAGGTACTTACTTAACCTTCAGCTCTGATACCACTGTAACGAACTGGGATTTTCGACTCTGAAAATCAACATCAAACTACCATGTTGACCAATCAGACATCGAACATTCCAGATCATTAATAGAAAGAAGTTAGGGGGTGAGAATAGATAAGATAGAAGTATTAGAATAGAAGAAGAAGAAACGACACCACACAGAGTCTCACATCGCAGCGGAACAAAATATATACAGAAATAATCTTTATTGAAAGCTTTAAAATACTTACAGTATCAGAGTACATCATACCATGGGACAGTTATAATAGCCTGTTCCCATATACAACACACAGCGGAATAGTAGTAATATCATACGTCCGAACAACCCCAGCTCGTCTCTTCATAGCAGTCGATAACCTGAACCTGTACAACCCGGTCTAACCCGAGCATTTACAAAACACCGGGTCAGTCTGGTGAACCAGAGTGAGATAAACTCGCACAGTAATAAGGGTGAACCATCCAATCATGATTTTAAAGTTCAAAACCTTTTCAAAGAAAAGGATAATCGTAAGACCAAATCCACACATAAACACGGACGGTTTTTACCTTACGATAACCCAAAACAGTTTTGAAACCAATATCTTGTTCTGATATTATAATAATGTCTAAATACAAGTAAATATCAATTTAGTGGAACGCTTGCATCTCACGTTCCACATATATAGTATACAATCAAAACCGCAGGCGCTTATTGGAGATTGGATTCCAACTTGACATGGTATGGGATCACCTGCCGATAGTGTATCTCTAGAGACGAATACACTGGGTTCAACAAGAACATCTTGCAACCCGGCCCTCACATGACCGACCACTCATTTCGCTTGAGTGTATCGAATGTATATCACCGACGGTTGGGATCAGCAACCGTCTCCCGAAAAGGGACAGCATCGAATACAGATTTAAGAAACAAATAGGAATTTCTCTAGATAGGTGATTATACACCCTAATGGGAGCGACCCACATAGCCATGCTGCCTGCCCGATTTTTGTCATTTCCCGGTTGATGAGGCTTGAGGCCAGAATTTATCTTTGAACATCTGGTCACCATTCACTTTGAATGCCACATCGTCAAATCCGTCAGATATCACTAATTGACGTCCACAAAAATACCCTAGCTGGAAGCTAAGAGAACGACAAATCTCCGCCAACAACTATCGTACGTTTGGAGAAATCAACGTATGTGACACTTTGGAAATACTCTGTCAGACATCCGTCCATACAAGTCATCCAGGAACAGGATGAACCGAAGGCACTCTCCTACCGCATCCATATAGGAATCACCCCATGGATCAGTAGCGAGAAGTCCTTGCAACCCGTTGATTCCAATCACGACAGAATCACAGCTTTTCTCTGCTTGCCAGGCAGAGAATATTAGTGGTTCTTCCGCTTAGGGAAATCAACGGTCTTCAACACTCCATCTCGATCATCTTCAGATATCTTCACGTATTTGTTGGTCGGAATGGTTTTCAAATATACATTCGATCCCGGTCTTTCCGTACCAACAATCGTATTGGCCAGATTTGATAGTCGGTGTTTTAACTATCAAAATAATCAGTGTTTCAATCATGACACTCCAATGAGTTCACTGGTCCAGTATTCAGCATCACTTGGCCTTTAACAAACTGATTTACTTTTGTTAAATTAAAACTTCTAACTCTTTTAATATTCAAAAATACGATATTTGAATACCTCTAATTCGATTTAACTTTAATCAATTAACTATCATTAGACTTAACTCCATTCGCTTGACTCTAGATCGCAGCGATCACAATGGTTACGCCTGATTCCCTCAGGAAACATCCGACCGCCGTAGGCCATCTGCAGCCCTGCGAATTACGCTAGCAGTCGTACGAAATGGCAACTTAGCCGTATAATTATGTTTGGCTAATTCTATCTCGAATAGCTATATTCAATTTCCCACTTAATTCTTCCGTCAAATCATCTTTTAGATTTGGGAATCCATTAGTTTAACAAAGAAATTTATAGCACATATGTTATAACAATAGCGTTATAATTACTATTTAGATTTACAAACAACAGCACTATAATCGCTGTTTTAGGTTTACAAAACATTTACCATAGCAACAGCGCTAAACTCGCTATTATATTCACAAAACATTATAACAACAGCGCTAAAGTCGCTGTTTAGATTTCAAAACATATTCACTAACGTCTCTTACGATTACCAACTAATACTATCTTCAGATAATCCCGACGTTGTTCAAGTTGGGGTATTTTAATTACCTCTCAGACCTTGATCAACAACGTTCTTATCCTCCGATAAACATAAGTTGTAATCAAAATCAATATTTCATTCTAGTCTCAAACAAATTCCATTTAACTATTGGATTTGGTTAAACAACCCTATAACTCAGTTCTTTGCCCAGATTCGCTTATTTCCAATCTCCTTTCAAAATTATTCGACCATTTTCCCATTTTGAAATCTCATTTATAAATCTCCTTTTTACTTGATCTTGTTTTCAAGTAACGTTAAATAAAATTAACGCCTTAACACATTAAACCTCATTTACACGACCCTGTTTTATATAAACCCTTTACCTTAATTCACATAATTAAACAACACTTAAATTTAAGTTATCATCTTCGCTTGAAATTCTCTTTTTAACATCATTATAAACATCTTAGCTTTAAATATAAAACCCGCTCATAGATTCCTTTCACAATCCAATTTGGATTACACTTCTCTTCGATTACTTTTCAAAAGTAGTCTTCTAAATTCTTATTAAAACAATAATTTTCTTTACTCATTAACTACTTCAGTAGTTAATTTCTTTATTTACTAAGATAAATAGAAAATCCTTTTTAAAGATCTTATTTAAAGTTAAAACAATATTCTTCAACTATTTCATTTCGCAATTTCGAAACAAACTAATTTGATATTCGATTTCAGCTTAAATGGTCAATTTTGTCAAGTCAAAATTCGATTATCTCATAAACTAATTCCAATTAACCTTCACTTTAAATTAATTAAAAATATAATTAATTTAAATTATTTCCATTAATTGTTTTCTTTTCAAAACAATTATCAAAGTTTAACCATTCGATTCATTCTCTATTCTCATTCTTTGTAAATCTGATTAACATCAGAATTTACTTTATAAAATAAATTACTAACAAATCAAATCTTAAATAAATAAAACATTTATTTAATTCTCTTTAATAACTTTTGTTCAGAATAATACATTTTTTCCAAAACCTAACTCCAGTTATAAAGTAAATTTTATAACTTCAACTCTATCGATTCACCTGACGGTGAATCACTGTCTATAACCCGATTGATTTTAAAGGCCATACTCTGCCAAACACTTAACCAATACCACCTATTGGTTCAAACCAAACAGATGTTGAATATTCAATTAATAATCAACCATCAAATCAATCACACAAACAGATCAGTTCATATATGATAATATGAAAATAAATAATACATTTGAGGGATCCGGTTGGGTCCCTCCAACCTGTTCTTCCCTGTATTCAAATGGTTATCTCAAATCAGACCATTCAGTTTTGTTTAACTGATAACACTAAATAACAACCATTCAACATCAACCACAAGCAATTCAAACAATTCAACCATTTAAACACGTTTATAAATAAACGTGACCAACCAAGGTGAGTCACCTTTATTGGAACCAATCGTTAAAAGTAACGATTTGGTATTTCACTGAAATTAAACACAGTTTAATTTCATCGGTTAAATCAACAGATAAGCAGATAACTAGCAAAACAGTCAACCACTGGCAAGCAGAGCACACAAAATAAAAATACCCAATTTATATAAAATATAAAAAGGGTAACTGAGTGAGTTTAACTCACCTTGATTTGTTCGTTGAATGGTTCAGATACAGTTAAATTATAATTTAACTGCAAATTCTTGTTGTCTCTATTCCAATCCTAGTCAGTTTCCAAAATACAGAGTCCGTGTGTACCGTCTTGACGTCTCTGGTCTGGTCAAATTCTGGTAATATAGTCGAAAGATATTCACCTTTCACATATTAACACTATTTAATAAAATAAATTCTTGGTTATAATTCAAATAACGTTAATTACTTTTTAAAAGGGTATGCAGCTTGATTAACACTTTAGTTAAAACAAAGTGGTTCCTGACTTCCCTCATCACGTTGGTTCCGGCTTCAAGTCCCCTAAGGTCCTCCTGTATAAAATCATGATTTGGTAATTGTGAGTTACTAGACTAAAACGTTTTAATTAATCAATCAAATTCCTAGTTTAACTAACTATGCTTAGGGACAAAAGAATGGCCGATTACTTTTCCTCCCAGGTTCAGTTACAAACGCGACTTCTTCATTCACCTGGAAGCCACACACTTAATCAAAGAAACCCCCATAACCGCGCCTCCTCCCCTCCGCCATTGACTGACAGGAGACCACCCAGATCCGCGCCCAGTCTCGGTCGTCGGAGGTTGATCAGTCCTCATCAGCAGGTACGGCCGACACTCCCTGTCCTCCACCAGAAACGCCGCGCCCCCAGGTCAGCCCGTTCATCAGTAAACTTCCCGAAACCGCCGCGCCCTTCGAGCCAATTTCCAGCCACAACAAGGTTCGAAAACTTGTCTCCATCGTTGGATATGACGGCCTCATCTGGCCGAGTATTTAGCTGTTGGGAATTTGGAAATAGTTTAATTGTGATTGAAAGTCTGAGAAGGTCCAGTTGATTGAAGGGGAGGTCCTTGTTTCGTTGGTTTGTGGTTTGCAAAAGTAAAGAGAAAATCAGGTTAATATATATACAGCTAGCTGTATGTCTGGGAATCCACGACCCTTGGTCGGCAAGGCTTCACAAATTTGGGACAGGAGTTTGTACGTCAGAACAGCTATGATTTTGATGTATCACTTAGCTTGCATGGGTAGGAAATATTATATAAGTATTATAATGAAACTTAGACGTAAAGTAACACACAAATTCTACTTCATATGATTTCTGTTTACTGATAAAAAGGCTTTTCTTAGTGTAAAAAGTATTCTGAAACCAATGGGACAAGTTTCATCGAAATCCAAGGTCGTTTGGAAAATTTTCCTTTATGAAACCAGAAATGAACACGCGTTTAATTTTTTCACGGTCACCCGATAAATCAAATCAATTTGAAACTGCGAACACCGACAATAACTTTTCGATACGAACCCAACGGCACTGGTTTCGTCGCATTCTGAGACTGTTGCCCCGGTAGGCCATTTTTAACGCGTACCGCACTGCCCTTCCGAACACCAAATTATCCGGTCTCTAAAAATAACAAACTATATACCTACCCTGACTATAATCGACGCTACGAACTCAACGGAACTGGTTTCGTGGCCTAATTCGATCGTCTGCTCAAGTTACACTCAAATACTCCTTATATTTATTTGAATGCGCGCTATAGAATTTGAACGGGCGTTTACGGTTGCTGTGGTCACATACGACATCTGTTTGCCACGCCGTTTGACTTTCTGACAATAATTTAGCGATACGGTCCCAATGAAACTAATTTCATCGAAAACAGAGTCCGTTTGCAAAACGACTATTTTAACGGCTGATAATGATTTCCACAACGTTTTTCCAAAATTTGATTTAGCCATAACTTGCAACCAATAACACGGAATCTGGATTTTTCTCTTTCATATGAAAACTATCGTCAACACGCTCCCAGCGTTTCTTGTTTCACAGAAATCCGACTTATATCGAACTCTGTATTCTCAGTTGAAGTTCAAAACTCGAATTTACGAACTGCAGCGCTATTTCGAGCTCGTTTTATATTATATAAATTATATAACGTTCAAACTTCGTTTAATTAACGAATTAGATATTATAAACTCTTTAATATCCCAAATATAATATTTAAAATAATAAATAAATTAAATATTTGACGGCCAAAAATGCGGGTCGTTACAAATAGTCCACACAAGTCAACCCAAACAAATCTAAAATATAAGTACTTATTGAGTAAATATATGAAAAAGAAAGAAAGAAGAAAAACAACTACAGAATTTCACGGAGGAAGGACAAAATATAATAAATAAATAATAGTTCATGATGCTGTTAAAACATAAATTTTATTTTACTTTACAACAATCATCAAATTTAGACTATCACAAAACATACCAATGCAGCGGAATAACACTAATAAGTACGTCGGTCATACTCAGGCTGACCCAAGGAAAAATGAAAGGACAAAAATACTCGGATCAGAACTAAAATATTCCACTACAAGAAACATTGTCAATAGCGACGCCTAAACACCGACGAAAAAAAAGCATCGGAAATTGCAATGCAATCCCGACGCAATAGAGATGGTTAATACCATCCAAATAAATTGAGAAAAAGCATCGCAAAAACTGTTGGTATCATGACGTTTTTCCCGACTGACTATAAGAAACATCGTCAATAGCGATGCCTAAAAGCCGACGAAAAAAACATCGGAAATCACAGCGCAACACTGACGCATTAGCGATGGTTAATACCATCCAAATAAATTGAGAAAAAATATCGCGAAAACTGTTGGTATCATGACGTTTTTCCCGACTGACTACAAAAAACATCATCAATGGAGACGCCTAAACGCCGACGAAAAAACATCGGAAATCGCAACGTAACACCGATGCATTAGTGATGGTTGGTACCACCCAACTTAATTGAGAAAAAACATTGCAAAAACTGTTGGTATCATGACATTTTTTTCCCCAACGATTATTAATATAATATCCTTTTTTTTTTTGAAATTTCATCTTGTCGAACATGCAAACTAATGTATATGCCGGCTGATTTTACAATATTTTAAATATATTTTCAATGGGTTATACTAGTTAATAATTTTGATGCAATTTGGATGAAATAATTATTATAATTCAAAATTTATTGTTTAAATATATAGATTTTTTTGGAAAATTAAACAATTTATATTTTGCAAAGTCATATTTGATGCAACTCAAAAATAGTTAAATGAAATGAGATTTTTTTCGTGAGCTAAATACAATTGTTTTCAAAATTATATTTATTAGCTACCGTTTAACCGAATTTCAAGTTATCAGTTAAGATTATATATTGTTTACTCAGTGATACGAATATTTACCAGTATCGTATCCTATCAAAATCAAAGCTACGTAAATTAAAACATCAAAATCGAAACTATATAATTAAGACAGACCTTCCATTTCAAAGAGGGATAAATACACGAACTAACTAACGGTTGATATTAGAAAGGCTAAAAATGTTTAACGGACTCGTCTATTCGAGCGTAGCCTATTGGAGTTGTAGAATAACATTGCTATTCAGCAATTCTGTCTTTCTTCCTTTTTATTTTTTCGATCTTATTCAATTCTCTCATTCAAGAGCTGCCAACACCGATCTTCAGTTTTTTCATTATCACCAAAACCCTAGCCGGGATTTTTCGCTGTCCAGTAAGAATTTGCTAAGAGCGACTAGCGCACAGGTGAACTTTTCTTTGCGTGAGTCTCAGGGCATGGTACTAATTATTTTATCATTGATTAATCGATTTCTTTTTCTTTATATGTTATTTGATCTTCATTTATTTCTTTCAGATCTAGAAAAATATATCTGTAATTTGAGGTATGTTATTAATATTTATCCGTATTATTATTTGCTTGATTAGGTTTCTTTATTTATTTGTCCTGATTTTATTTTCATTTTAGATCATTGAATTAATTCTCTTCCTATTGATTTCAGGTATTTTACTTTTTTTGTTCTTGGTTGATTGATTTATTTGGATTTTTTTATACTTAACTTCAGCTACAGTTTTTGGTGTTTATCTTCTACATTTTCATAAGCCAGTACATAAGAAAACAACTCCATGGGCGTGGTATAGAGAACATACATATATGGGAATAAATATATAATTTCTAAATGGTTCTAGACCTAACGTTTGCCTTTTTCCAATTTCGGAAACTTTCTGCTATATGATGTCAAGATCCATGAAATTTGATGTTGGAAGGCATTCACCTATGACAGTCTCATATAATCATATTATTTTTGTGATTCCATCTAAGAAATACTGTTTGATTTTCACGTGTTATAAAGTTTTTCAACATTGAATGTTTGTTTTATTGCGTGCTCTTACGGTATTTCATCTATTTTCTTACTGTAGTAGCCGTAGTTCCCAATAGGATTAATGCATTCTATCTGGTCTCCATTTAAAAAATACTATTTGATTCTAACAAAGAAATACTGTTTAATATTCGTTTCATGTGTTTTGAAGTTTTCAACACTGAGTGCTTGTTTATTACGTGCTCTTGCAGTGTTTTATCTTTTTTTCTTACTGTAGTAGCCGTAGTTCCCATTAGTAACCTGAATGGGCACCATAGGATAAATACGATTACCTGTCTCTTCATCTGCCTGAATTGGTTTCTGTCCATACATTCTATCTGGTATCCATTTAAAAAAATTGCAAAATGATTAATGCATCCCATTAAACATTTCTGCTAGTAACATAACCGTTATTATTATGCATAGAGCCACAGCCAAGTGTAACAAAGGTGCCAGTACATTATTTTCCCTTTTTGGTAATAAAATAGAAGGAAGGATTAGTTCCTCTTTTTGTTAGATTTTTAAGACCTCTTAGATCTGGTTGATGAAGGTGGAGGTGATGGTGCTGGCAATACACAGTTCCACCTTGCATCGCATTGCCATTGCCTACTTTATTTACAACTTTCAGAGTTAAGAAGTGATTCTTCCTCTACTCAAAACTGTAATTCAAACTCTTTTTACAACTTCTTTAAGATCATGGATCTTCTCATCTTTCAGCTTAAGAGTCCGTTTTTTCCTGTAAACATTTGATAACTTAATGTTCTAGGGGTTTTCCTATATTTTGATAATATATATATAATTTATGGACCTTCAGGCAAATTAGTTGACGACATAGTCCGTAATCTTCTCATTATGGAAATATTTTGATAAAATCTACAGGTGAATAGTGTTTTCCCTATATAAATGATCTTTCAGCTTAAGGCTCGAACATGCAATGACTTGCCATGTGAATTTATACCGGCTTCTAAATGTTCCAGGGTTACGGAAATGCATAATGCAACTCCATGACTGCATTGTTCCAGTCTCATATAGATTTTGCTTTTGAAAAAGTAAAGTTTCCTATATATATATGGACCTTTAGGCATATAAACAGTTACATAAGCTTTTAATGGATGAGCATGTGGCTTTGAATGTTTTGCTTTATATGATACTAGATATATAAATTACATAAATTTATAGTGCATAAAAATCTCAATATATACATATATCATAAATATATATACTTGATTTCCCAAAAAAAATTAATTGATTTCATATAGTTTTCATGTGTATTTAACATGTGTATTATTCAAATGAACATCCCCAAATTATTTTAACCTAAATAATGTCTTGATTTACTACCTTCCATTACTATGTCTACGTAATGACAAGTAACATGGATACCTGCAGGAATACAAGTACTGGATATGCAAATCATTACAATGTACGTTGTCCACATTTGGATAAACATTTGGCACATTCTAAAGATTTGCATACATACCGGCTACAGCTTTGATATTTAAGGATATTTGCACTAAAACATTTGATTATATTTAAGATATTTTATTAAAACTAAAAAAATATTAGAGAACGTTTGGACTTTTTTGATGATTTGTTTAGGAAGATAGATTAATACTACATCGAAGATGAACAATTCATTTTAGAAGAAAATTTTGTTTGTATTCACTATGGTTAATTATGAGTACTTACGGGAATATTTTTATTGATTTGTGTAAATTTTGTAAAATGCTAAACCACTCTAAAAGAATCATAGAATTATCAACATCTCCAAGGCATACATGTAGCCTAATTTTTTGTTGTGAGACCCTCGTGTAGCATCATACGAGTGTATCCATGTCCATACATTTACTGCCAAAATGTATACACCTTCTTATTCTTGGCCATTAAGAACTTTGTTGACGCGCCTTCTTATCCCTGGCCGCTAATAAGGGACATTTAAAAGAAGTCATTTGTGGCAGTAATGATAGTGTTATACCTCGAAGACCAATAACCAGGCAATTTGCTTCTACTTTAGCAAGCAAATCACAGCAAAGTCATGAGGAGACTGGTAATAAACATGGCCAAGTTAGTGGGAATGAGAGGCACAATTCCATTATTATTCATGAGGATGTGCCCATGGATGAAGAATCAGAAGAGATGGAGGATTATGAGCTCACTGATGAAATTATGATGGAATATATTGTCACTAAAAATGCATAAGAGTTGGACAGATAATTGTCGGATGATATGTATCCGTATCCACATCCGCATCCGTTTTTTCGAATATCAGATATTTATCCGCTTTTCAGATACTGATGCGGACGGATTTCAGATTTTTCGGATATCCAATGACAGTCCTAATTAAATCCACTTCTGAAAAAGATGTGCTTAATTTGTCCTTTAGACCGTAACATTTAGGCACAATGCATTTACCAAAAAAATTCTATATAATAACGTGTTCAAGCATAAGCAAACAAATTAAATTTAGGAAAAAAACCAATTATTAAAATGAAAGTTGGTACAAAATCAAAGAAAATTCGATGTAGCTCTGTAATGAATCAAAATCATAGAAAATCCGAAGTTGCATCATGTTGAGTTGGCGTCGTTGATGCTGTGAATAAAGGACCACAATGTGCTGAACTCGACGTCTTGAATCCTGATATTATGAGCTGCAGACTATTCAATTCTCATACTTTATTTCTTCCTTTTCTTCACATAATAAATAAATGACTTGTTAAGCTATTTTAGATGGCACTTGTATTTTCCTAGTTTGTACAAATGTGATGAAATTCAAGAATTATAGCTGTTAATTAATTACTGTTTTGATATAAAAAAAGAAAAGAATGACCGATTGAAAATAAGTTGATTTAAGAGCCACAATTTGGTTATAATATGGTAACATAGTACTATCCATGTAAATTTTATTAGCAATTTAATTGATCAACCATAACTAAATATATGATCCTTTCTTGTTGCAGTTTCAATGAACTACTCAAGTGAGCGTAGATGGATGTATAAAAGAAAAGGGGAGAAAGGATGGATAAAGAAATCTTTTTTGGATGGTTTGGACGTATTCATGAATTTTGCAACTAACAATGGCACCGAAGATGTAATCCATTGCCCTTGAATTAAGTGTGATAATAGGAAATTACAAAAGAATGATATTGTAAGAGAGCATTTATTGTTTAAAGGGATCACAATTGATTACTATATATGGAAATATCACGGAGAAATGGAGAGAACATCTGAAAGAATGAATGTTGGTGAAAATGAAACCACAAATTACTCTGAAGAAACCATCTCAGAAATTAGAATGTTGGAAATGGTTTATGATGTTGCAGGTCCAACGCTACATGATTATCATGATGAATAACATAATGTGGTGGAAGATCCTAACCCGGAAGCAAAAAAAATTTATGAATTGTTGCAAGCTGCAAACCGACCATTGTGAAATGGTTGTGAAACACACACAGAGTTATCAACAATGGCTAGGTTTATAGCAATAAAAGCTAAATATAATACTACAGAAAATGAATTTGATGCATTTCTCCAAGCGAGCAAAGAAATGTTACTGCCTGATAATGTGTTAGCAGAAAGCTTTTATAAGATGAAAAAACAAATTTCTGCATTTGGTTTGCCATATTAAAAGATAGATACGTGTAAAAATGGATGCATGTTATACTGGAAAGATGATATAGATCTAGCTAATTGCAAATTTTGCAATTGTTCACGATACATAATGAAGAAAAATTAAGGCAAAGATGTTCCTTACAGTCGAATGCATTATCTTCCCATTACACCTAGACTACAAAGGTTGTATGCATCTCCAGAAACTGCATGTCATATGAGATGGCATAGAGAAAGAACTCACGAAGAAGGAGTTTTATGTCATCCATCAGATGGTGAAGCTTGGAAGCATTTTGAAAATACTTATCCGAACTTTGCAAATGAATCACGTAAAATCAGACTTGGCTTATGTACAAATGGGTTTACACCGTTTAATCAGTTTGGAAGTAAATATTCATCGTGGCCTGTTATTTTGACACCGTATAATTTACCACCTTGGATGTGTATGAAAAACCCGTATATGTTTCTGACTCTTATTGTTCCCGGACCACGAAATCCAGAAAATGGAATTGACGTTTATTTGCAACCTTTAATCGAAGAATTGAGGAAATTATGGGATGAGGGAATCGATACCTATGATATATCTAAAAAAAAATTAGAATGTATGCTTCTTTATTGTGGACCATAAATGATTTTCCTGCTTATGGAATACTTTCTGGTTGGAGTACAAGTGGTCGACTGTCTTGCCCTTATTGTATGGATCATACACAAGCATTTCAACTACAAAATGGTGGAAAACAATCATGGTTTGATTGTCATCGTTGTTTTTTGCATAGTGATGACCGTTATAGATATAATAAGAAGAATTTTGAAGCGAACAAGGTTGAAAGAAGATCGTCGCGAACAAATTTATCTAACAAAGAAATTTATGAAATCATTAAAGATTATCCAAAGATTCATAAAGTCGGTAAAGAAGAAAAAAAATTGGATAAAGGAAAAACTCATAATTGGTGCAAGCAAAGCATATTTTGGGAATTTCCGTATTGGAAACATTTGTTGCTTCGACACAATATCAATGTAATGCACAATGAAAAAAATATGTTTGATAATGTCTTTAACACGGTGTTGAATGTGAGTGGAAAGACAAAAGATGACTTGAAATCAAGACGAGATATTGCAATGTATTGTAAGCGACCTGAACTTGAACTCGACCTAGCTCACGAGAATGTTAAACCTTTAGCTTGTTACGAGTTTGATCATGATAGTTGTAACAAATTATTGGAATGGATCAGTACTTTAAAATTCCCAGACGGTATTTCTTCAAATATAAGAAGATGCATTGATTTAAAATCTAGGAAAATGTTGGGAATGAAGAGTCACGATTGCCATGTTTTTATTGAGACACTTTTTCCAATAGCTTTTAAAGAATTATTACCAACTAAAGTTTAGAAACTCATCACTAAACTTAGCATGTTTTACAAAGATCTGTGTTCGACTTCATTGAAAATAGAACACTTGAAAACTTAAAGAATACATATAAATATTACTTTGCAAGATGGATCAAATATTCCCTCCAGGCTTATTTAATGTTATGGAACATCTTCCCATACATCTACCTAGTGAAGCGTTGATGTGAGGACCAGTTCAGTATGGATGGATGTATCCTTTTGAGAGGTAATTAGAAAACTAACGGCCCTTATAATTAAATACGTTATATCATGTATCACATAAAGTACTCATGTATAGGTACTTGGGTAATTTAAAGAAAAAAATAAAACAAAAAGCAGGTGTGGAGGGGTTAATTTGCAGGGCATACATTATGGAAGAAGCATCTACATTTTTTAACCATTGCTTTGAGGAGCACGTTAAATCAATGCTCAATAGCGTTCCTCATAACGTTGACGGTACCATGGATGATTCATTTAAGAATCTTATATTCGTATTTAGAAAACATGGAAGATCCTCTGGTAAATGTAAAGAAGACTGGTTGAATGATAAAGATCTTCATACTATCAGAACTTACGTACTCCTCAATTGTGCCGAAGTAGCCCCTTTTATTAGGTAATTTTTTCTAGTTATATATCGAACGACTTACCTAAGTACTTGTATAAAGTTTTTGCTTACATAGATATGTGACGAAACAGAATTTTTGAAGAAGAACAATCAACTCTCGAGCTCGGCAAGAAATTTGTGGATTGGTTTTTGAATTATGTATGTATTTTATGTAACTAAAATCATTATTATAATTAATTATAGAAAATTTAATATATTACTAGTATATTATATTATTAACATATTGTATAATAATTGATAGGTACGTGCACATAATATCGTCGATGTTGGCTTGAAATATCTTGCACATGGGCCACAACTCAAAGTTAGAAAATTTCCAACATACTTTGTCAATGAGTTTAAATTTCACACACAAGAATAAGGAGCTCATAAATCGACATTCAATAGCAGTGTGTGTGTAAAAGGTAGCGATGATCCGAATGCTCATATCGACGATTACTACGGTGTTTTGAAAGAGATTATTGAATTAACATATTCGCTTAAGCCAGAACAAATGGTTATTTTGTTCAAATGTGATTGGTTTAACAGCAAGACAAATGTTGGCATTCACGTGCATAAAGATTATCCCCTTATTGAAGTAAATCATACTCTCAAATATTCAGAGTATGATACGTTTGTTTTGGCAAGACAAGCGATTCAAGTATACTACACACCTTATCCATCCACCAACCCAAGTAAGTCGGAATGGTGGGCTGTTTGTAAAACAAAAGCACGATATTCTTTTGATACCAATATTCTAAATGTCCAAGCTTACCAAGCTGATTTTGAAGCAAGTGAACAATTAAATATAGTAGAACACGATGATGATGTTGGACCTCTTAATGACGAATCTAATGTTATTGTGGAACTCTTCGAAAATGAAGATGAAGAAGAAGATACAGAGGTCGAGCATGAATTTGATACCGATATTGTATCAGAAGATGATACCGATGAAGATTGGTAGAGTTTAGAAAGTTTTATATATGTACCGAAAGCCCATGCCAAATGGGTTTTATCATAGTATGCAATTCCTATATGTTTTTAGTGAAATTACTAGGTCTGAATTATTTTATTCTTGTATTCCTGCATTTTGTAAGCCATCTTTGGTAAACCAACTATTGTTTGTTTTAGCATGGTAAATGCTGTTGTGGTAGTATGATATTCATTTTGACATTGTCAATCAACTGTTATATGTTATGCCAATTGTTGTGGTAGTTTGAATCATGTTTTAAGTCTTTTTAGTTAGTTTGTTTCCTTGGCTATACTGATTTGCAAGTTATTTTGAGTTTTGTTAACATGTGCCTCAAAGGCATATGTTGAAGAATTTATTTATTTAAAGAAGAGAAAAAATAAATACCTCAGGTGTTGTTAGAAGGTCTGCATCTGACCTATTAAGTCTAGAATGTAGAAGCACAAAATAGATCTTCCAAAAGAGACCCTCACTCATGTAACTTGGACAAAGTTCAACTTTCAGTGCTGCTAAACTTGATGCTAGCCTCTTAATGGAAAATGCATGCTCTTGTTGTGGATCAGACATGTCAAATTCTATCAAAAACCAAATTATGTGATATAGAACTGCATAATATGTATTCCTATATTTCAGCAAATTATTAATTCTATTTTTTTTCTTGAAGTTTGATAGTTAAAATCCGGGAGTTGAACCTAAGGCATGTGCATTCACACTCTATGGTGTTACCACTAGATTAGTGCCCTTAGACATATTATGCAAATTAGTACTAAGAATAAATGATAATATTTTAAATGAATTAAAGAAACTAGTAATATTAAACAAAAGCCCGTAATCCACAGTTCATCTTGTATACCAAACACCTTGATATCTAGAAACTAGTATACAACATATATTATAAATAGGGAAAATCGTTTACATTTTTTATTTCAGTTATGTGTGTGATCGGTCATAATGACTCCCGTCTTATCAAAAAACCATGCATCTTGAACCAATTAAACTTGTATGCAGTAAAATCAAATTTCAAATAAATGTGATTTTAAATCATTAATGAAGATGTTTGAATTGCAGTAGTAACAAGTTCCTTTCAATAAACAAAATTCATGAAGCAATCAAAAGGCATTATTGATTGTCAAAGCTGATGGCACCAAAAATGAAACAGAGATCCAAACCATTAAAACTACTTACACGGTTACCTTTTTTCTGCATACATGCTAAAAATTAATAATCTGGTTCGAGAAGTTTTCAATCAAGCAAACAGTTTGAAATGTGATTAATTTTTTAAGATTATTATGGAGTGTGATAATATTAATTCTCAGTCTCTAACCTCATTAAATTTGCTTCTATCATTGCGGAGGCTTATCGAGCTAGAGATTATCTAGAACTCTCCAGGAATTGAAAATTTAACAAGACCGCAGTAGTGTAAATTCCTTTATTTCATTCATATACTCTTTGAACGGTTTTATAATATCACTTTTGCAATATTCAGACTTGAAACGAGGTTCAGGTATGAATGTAACACATTATATATAGAAGTTAATAATACAAGCATTTGTGCTTGATTGTTGATGGACCATATTTTGATCAACAACCTGCAAATCAACGTGGAACAAATTTAACATGAATAAAGATGAATATCTGGTTATAAAATAGCTCAACAATAAAATAACCTATTAAAATTCATTTGCTTAGGTATAATTTTGAATTTGTAGTAAATAATATGCATGGGATTTGCTAAATTGCATAAAGTTAAGTTATCAAACTTTTGTAATAATGTAATAATTTGTGCAAATTTCACTACTCTTATGTTCCCTATGAATTTAAAACAAAGAAAGATGATTCATTAATTGAATCATCTGTTTCAGGATTTGTAGTACATGTAATTTTGCATATGATTTATCTTTAAGATTTACAGTAAGTGGTAATGTCCAAAAGAGCGTGGATCCACTATAATTCATTTGGTAAGATAAGTGGATGGCTGATAACTTTCTATTTAAGAGATGAGAATATCGTTTATCCAATGAAATGTTTTGGATTCATAAGCTGCATTTGAATAAAAAAAAAATGAACACCATTATTTCTTCAACATTTTGTTTTGTAAGCCAAAATGAAATGTTTATCCAATGACATATTTACTGGCTATCTTGATTAATAAATAAAACGTAGATAATTTTATTTTCACTAATATGATATCTCCCCCTGACTTAGACTATCTACAAGACCTTTATGTTTATCCATGGTTATGTTTATAGTAAAGTATCAATATCATTAACAATTACATTTCAAATGCATCTTGGACTCTCATCTCCATATCTAATCATGTTTTTCATTATACATGACATTCTGTAAAATCACGGCTGCTAGAAATTTGAGTTTTCACAGTACTTGTCTGAATCCCTGTTGAACATATGTTGATTATGAAGTGCAGTCACCAGATTAGCTTTAAACATGAAGTTGCTTTAATTCTACGTCCTTTAAAACTTTTGAGGCTTCTACCTTCATCCATTTTTGGTCACAGTTTAGTCCATGTAATTTTGTGATTCTTCCTACCTTAACAAAATAGCACATAGACTATCTAGTTTTAAAAATGCAGCAACAGGCATATGATCCATAAGTAACCATTTCAACCCTATAGGCATTGCCACAACTTGAATTAACTCTGCTCTGTTTGCCATGAAGAGTAGTTAACTATACCAATTATCAAATATATCCATTTCTCTCTAAAATGAACACGTGCATTTTGAATAATATAGATAATCACTGAATCAAGGAACCCTTAAATATTTTACTGGCAAAGATGATTCTTGTACTTGCGAAATTTCCAGTAATTCATTTTTAATCTATTAGCTGCTACTGAAGTATAATTTGGTTTTTATTTGAATTATGCTTAAACCTGCATCTCTTCCGAATCTCTGGGTTATGCTATTATTGCATTGTACACCTTGGTCTACTATAGCAAATAGCATAACATCATCAACATATAACAAGTGAGATATACATGGTAGAACCGGCTGCTTATTTTTCTTTAGATGGATCAGAATATGTCAGCTCATTGTCAAGGAAGAGGTGGCGATATTAGCAGTATGGATACTACAAAAAATGGTTGTGATCGTAGTCGAGGAGTTCAATCCAATCGCATTGTTCGAACATTTAAATCACACCGTCGCAGCGCAAGAGTGATATCACATCCTGCCAGAGATGCATCATCCACCCATGCTGAGTCCGAGACCACTGCTATGTCAGGTCATGGTCGAGAATCTCAGGCCAATCATGATATTCGTGCTACAACTCGACCGCATTACCACCGTGTGAGAGCGACACCATGTACGACTATGATGTATTATCCTCTCATGATGAGCCAGATGATACAGAAATTTCTACATCAGGACCATCAACTCAAACATCTAATATAGACCGCTTTGGTACACCCACCATGTCTATATATCACCAAAATAAAATGTGAGTAATTTAGCATATTCAGTCTCTATTTTAACAATGTTAAAACTCTTACGTGATCAAATATGTGTGGTTTATACAGGAAATGGGAGTTTAGTAACTCGTATTTAGCCTCAAGCACTATTAGATGTTGCTTCGAACGACATATGACAGACTTCTGGCCTAGGATGAGCGATATTCCTCCTGACACAATGGATATATTATTCTCAGATTTTAAGGTAATTAACCATAACCTATATTTTTGAAACCAAGTTACATGATTTCGGACTAATTTTTAGTAATTATGTATTATTCTTAGATTTTGACCTATATTAACCTGTATATTATTCTCAAGTTTTCAGTTTTTTTTTCAACAAGTATTGCATGCTTATATATTACTGACAAAGGTGGGAAAGCAAACAAAGTGGCAGAGAAGCCAAGGACGCACATGTTTAAAAAAAGTTCACAAAGACAGCAGCAAATATACGACCCCCTAAAGAGACAATGAACCTTGCTGTCTCATAATACCTTGACAAATCCTTGGATAGATAGTATATTCCAGTTTCCCTAACTTGATAAGAAAAAACAAATAAAGCATGCATTAAAGATAAAAATCCTGGATGTAAATCATAGCACCGGAAGTTCACTCCACTTGGACTATCCGCCCACGTCCGCCCACTTCCACCACGATTGTTCCCTCCATCTCTAGCGAGTCCACCTCCACCGCCTCAGCCATAGTTCTAATATCCACCATTTTCAAAGTTCCCGCCATCTCTATCGCGACCGCCCCGACCTCCTCGACCGCTTCGACCGCCTTTACCGTAGTTTGAATACCCACCATTCTCTTGGTATCCTTGACTATTATCATAGCCTTGATTGTATGGTTGATTGTTCCCATAGCCTTTACTGTATCCCTGATTGTACCCATAACCCTGATTGTATCCTTGATTGTTATATCCCCGATTGTTCCCATACCCTTGTGAATATCCCTGGCTATTTCCATAGCCTTGATACCCTCTACTGTTACCATACCCCTGACTGTTCCCATAGTTGTCATATCATCCCTTGCCTCCATTGCCCCTTCCTCTTCCTCGAATTCTACCTCAGCCATGCATATATGATTCTCCATAATCCAAATTTTGTGTTTGCCTAAGGGGCTGCTGCATCAGCTGTGTCTGTTGTTGGTATTTGGGCTGTTGTTGGAGTGGAAGTTACGTAATCATATATTTATTAATCATATATTTGTGAATTTAATCATATATTTGTTTCCAATTCATTAAGTTATGTAATCTACATTCTACATTCTATTAATTCTTTTTTATGATCTATTACTTAGAAAAGCCAATGGTGGTGGCTCTGCATTTTGAAAAATCCTGGAATTTTTGGTGAAAATATGATACAAATCATACAAGTATGTTAAGGTCCATCTACTGATTTAGTCTTTATGACTTGTACTGATATATAGTATTGGAATTAATAAACTCTCAACTGTATTTGTTAACCATGTAACTCCCCATTTATATTGTTTGAAAGTTTCATTAGTAAAATATAGCGATATAAGGTACGGGTTAGCCTGAACCATGAATTGAATTAAGGCATTAAGATGCAGGGGTTGATGGTGTATGTGAGGGTTTTAGCGTGCAAGGAACGTTATAATATATTTTAAACTAAGTCCAAATATTTATTTAAATATGCAGGATTAGTTTATGTGGCCAGCAGGAACAAATTTCATAATGGTTAGGCGCACATGGAAGCGTGTGGCAGGACGTTATTATAGAGACTTCGTTTCTACCATGAAAAAAGGCAAGAAACCACATTTTCTTAGTGCAACGATTTTAAAGAAGTTCAAGGAATATTGGAAGAAGCCTACGGTGAAGAAATTGTTAGAGATAAACTCTAAAAATCAACATAAAAATGTCATATTACACAAAGGTGGATCAAAGTCATATATGCAACATCGATGAGATTTGGTAAGACTTTAATTTACAGTTAGATATCTATCGTATTAATTTACAAGTAGATATGTTTTTTAAAAGTAGCTTAGCTTTGCATTGCATTGATTTTATTTTAGTGTAAGGAGTTAGGACGAGAACTGACTTATATAGAGGTGTGCTTGCGGGTTCACAGGGTCGAGGTAGAGGATGATGATGGAAACGTAACATATGAGTTGGTGGATCAGAGATCTGCGGATTTTTTTGTAAGTACTTGTGCAATATATAATGTTGATTCAAGTTGGGTACTTATGTATTCTACATGTGTATGTAAACAGGATGATTACGTGAGGATGAAAGAGGAATTTAGGGATGCTGAAATGACATTGAAGCAAGAAGATTTCATATTCCATCAACTTAACAAAACCCAAAGTAGACATTATGGTTTTGGAAATCAACCGATAAGTTGAGCAGTCAAAATTTTCTTCAATTGGATTTAATTCATGACTGCAAGTTTAATTATAAAATGTGCAAACTACTTGCAAGTAGAAGCATGTGCGTTACCATTTTTGATAGTGCGATCTAGCGAGCAGCGTCCAAAATCCGTCTCATGTACTTGCATCATATTATAGTATCCCTTTTGATAGCTGCAAAATGAATAAAAAGAAAATTTAATTTCAGTAATCTGAATAGTTTGCCTCAAAATACAAAAGATGCAAAATTCAATAATATACTTTTCCAATTACAGAGAGTCATAACAAGAGCATGCAAAAACAGTGCATTCTTGATCAAAAATATAATATTGATATAGGCTGATACCGATATAGATATTTTAAGGATGGATGATTGCGATGTTGATGGTAAGTTTCAGAAAAAATGTAAGTATATCTTGAGATTAAAAAAAGAGAATCTCATACTGTGATTGTTTGTCTATCTACGGTAGATAAACATGATATTTACAATTTATCTGGCCTTCTCCCTCTTGATGGTCATGTTATATATCTTAGGGCTCCTTGTGTTATTCAAGAATTTCTGTGATGCACTGTCATCCACTCTTTGAAAAGATTATCTCGAGGTCGAATTATATGCCAAACAAAATTATCTCTCAAGCTAATAGATTAATTATCGCCAAAAATGTAGGTTTTGCTATATGCTCTAATTACTTCAGAATTTTCACTGTTCTACTAAAACTTACTAAAATGATAAATGGATCCTTTAACATGTACCTATGGAATACCTTAACTAAAGAAATTAATTCATGTGGCTTTTAAGTAGATTCAATCGCCATTGAATCTTGAACGACATGGCATTATTAAATTAAAGCACTGGAGTTTGTAGACAGCCGCAGTATGTAGACCAGATAGAACAAACAGTAAATTTTGAAGATATTTTTTTTTTTGTAAAATGGTTATCTCGCATGATGCTAGTTGTTTGAGGCAGAGTATCCTTAAACTGAGTGATAATATTTTGTGTATGATCATATGCAGTCATATGGTCTCATTTTGCCATTCTCATTGGAGTAGTAATAGCCCCCGTCTTATCCAACATTATTGATCACAGTTTGTGGCAAGAATGGGTATTCTTGATGCAACAGTTGTCAATGACTTCATTCACTATGAGACCATTGAAAATGTATAACAGTCATATTCTTTTGTCAGCTTTATAGTGTAGCAAACAAGATTCTCAGACATTGAAAATTAACCGATTGTACGGTATTAGTTTTAAATTGAAGCTAGTGATAATTTTACAATATTAGTGACATGATAGACTACGGGCACGAAAGGCGTTTAAGCCTGTTTTTCTTACGGAGTCATTTTGTCGGCTCATACAGTAGGTGTGACGCCAGGATTATATATCAGTTTAAACAGCATGTACTTGTTAGCGTATGGTTTTTTAGTTTTTTTTTCTTTCTTGGGTAGATATAGCACAAATGTAAGATGTCACTGTCCGTATGATTGGGCAGTTCAACTTGAGCTTGAAGTGAGAACATACGCACTAGACATATAGACTAACTATATATTTTCTCTACTCAATAACATAGTCACATAGAACAGATATGCGTAAGGTATAAAATAATAAGAGTGTTTATGAAATGTAGAGAAAAGTGTATAGTGTATATTTATTCTGTATGTACGTGTGTATTAGAGTGATACATGTGAACAAAAATAATCTTGTTGCCACTTCTCAGTTCCATGTATGTTAGCGGTTCGTCGAACAATATCCAATCCTCATTTTCCCTGTTTTATGCTTTCATTAAGAATTATAAAGCACATAGGTAATTGAGGTATAGTCTGGCAAACATATGTATGAATAAATGTTTTAAGTACTAACATGTGTAACAGTAGTAATTGAGGTATAGTCTGGCAAACATATGTATGAATAAATGTTTTAAGTACTAACATGTGTAACAGTAGTAATTGAGGTATAGTCCATCTCAATTAGAAAAAACATTGGAAGTCAATAGCATACTAACATGTTGAGGAGGTCACACTTGGACAGATGAACCTGAATTCAACGAAACAAAGTTAGTTTCGGTAACCTTTATTTGTAATGTTTCGGTTAAATTTGTTGAGTATGGGGGGTTTGGGTTGCCAAGCCTTCTTAGTGGTCATATTACATTTTCTTGTATTATGTCCAAATGCCATACAATTTTTACATGGTTTGGGTCTACATGAATATCAATCTTTTGCCCATCTGAATTTACACCTTGAATATGATATGGATAAGTAAACTTAATGTTAATTTCAGTTAATATTCGAGCATAGTTTAACTGAATTTCACCATATTTAATTTGTTGTGGCTCTGAACATAAAAACATGATTTTATTTCTAGTTTAATGGGCAGTTGTAACCAATTTTGCTGCGACGTATATCATTCAATGCAACTGTTAAACTATTATTTTTAATTGAAATGGATATTGCAAACTATAATATAAAGGAACCATACTGAAAGTACTATAATAATAAAATAAATGTGAGGAACCATACTGAAAGTAACAGAGCAACTCATTTTAAATATATTTTATATTGACAGAAGAAAAATGCAAAAAACAATCGGCAATAGAATAAAAATTAATCATACACTTCACACAATTAGTGGAGAATCTAATAACGCCTGCCACGAATTTGTATGTCCACACACTTCTATTTCAAAACTTTGGTACAAAAAGCTTTTGTCAATATTATTTCAAGTGGTATTTGGTGAGAAAATACTATTTCAAGTAGTACAAACAACCAGAAAATCAATTTCATTAGAATTAAATATTTATGAAATTTATATACATTGTCAGTTCATATTATATAAATATGATAGTTAATATAAAGTACACATTTAACAGTTTTATAATATACAAATAATAATACAGGATTATGCACAATACAAGCTTCGTGGTGAATATTTAAATAATTTTGATACTATATACATTCACCAAATTTATCGTGTACCAATAAATGTGAGGGTGCTGCTCCGTTGATTGGTGTAGTTCACGTTTAATCCGAATGGAAAATCTGACTTGTGTGCCTCCTCTTCTAAGTTGGCTGGTCTTTTCTGAATCTATTGTTAGATATTAGGCAAGATTATGCTGGCCCTCATCCTGAACCTCCTTCAGGTGATAATTTTATGTCCTCTTTTTTAGCTGCATCAGTTCCTGCTATGCGTTGACTGATGCAACAGTTTGGTGCTACAAAATTTTACATAAAAACAAACAACATACAATTGCACATATGACAAAGAAAGAAGTTTTTGAGTGTGTTTTCACTTTTGTCTGTGCCATCCACTTATATGAGGAAAGAGATATATTACATGAGCTAATGCGTGGATTCTTCTACTATAAAATTGCCTTGTGCATGTTTTTTTTTTTTGTGATTGGATTTTTACTTTTAATACTGATATGAGCATGATGGTTAAAGAATCTGTCTGCACATCTTCCTTTTATACTGATACGAGCATGATCTGTTTTCCATCACATGACACTAAAACTCATATAATTTGTAAATTTATTCAGGCACTTATATCTTCATCTTCTATTATGGTGGATAATGAGGAAGCAATTCACATGAAGAAAATGATAGAGCAAAATGAAAAAATGGTCAAAGAGCTACAAGAAAAGATTAAACGTGAACAAGTTCAGGTAGGCGAACAACTTAAATCTAGACAGGAGGAGATTGAAAGACTTAGGCATGAACAGATAGAGAGAGATGAGCGACTACGAGCCGAGTTTGAGGAGCAATTGCATATAGAGCGGGTGAAGGTGAATGAAATGCATGAGCTTATGCAAGTGATAACATTAATGAAGAAATCTATGATAACATTAATGAAGAAATCTGAAACCATTCATTGAATATAAAATAAGATACAAAGAAGATTGATTCTGACAATAGAAGAGAAAACCTTTATATATAGGCAAAACTAGAATAACAAAAAGTACTGTACTAAAGGATAGTACAGAAAAGCACTGTACTACGACTGTACTACCACTGTACTACCCTTTTAGCATATTAAGTACATTAACATCCCTCTCAAACTCATGATGCGATAGCAATGAGCATCGAGAGTTTGTCAGTCAAAAAACCAAAGCGCGAAGATGACAATGATTTAGTAAACAAATCTGCAAGTTGTAAAGAGGAAGAGACAAATGACAATGTCAATGTGCCATTCTGAAGGTGACGGCGAGTAATATGGCAGTCGATCTCAATATGATTGGTCCTTTCGTATTGAATAGCACTCTTATTATCACAGTGCAAAGGTGTTGGTCGCCGCAAGAAAACACCCATATCCGCAAGCAACCATCGCAGCCAAACTATTTCATAAGTAATAGAAGCCATAGCATGGTATTCGGCCTCAGTTGAAGACCGAGATATAACATTCTTCTTCTTACTTTTCCAAGAGATTAGATAATCACCTAAAAAAATACAAAAACCAGTAGTGGATTTGCGATCAGTAGGATCACCAGCCCAATCATCATCAGAGTAAGCACATAACTCTAAAGATGAAGTAGAAGAAAGCAAAAGAGCTTGAAACTAAGTGCCACAAAGATATCTCAAAATGCGAATAACAGCAGCCGAATGAACTATAGTAGAAGAAGTAACAAACTGACTGACTATGTGAACAACATATGCAATGTCAGGGCGAGTGATAGTGAGATAAACCAAACTTCCAACAACCGTTCTATAAAGATTAGGATCTGGCAATGGAGACCCATCAGAAATTGAGTACCGAGCATTGAGCTCAATTGGAGTATCAACAATCTTATTATCCAAGAGACGAGCATGCTCAAAAATGTCAGAAATATATTTAGATTGAGAAAGAAGATACCCTTTTGGAGAAGAAGCAACTTCAATACCCAAAAAATAACCAAGAGGACCCAAATCTTTCATAGCAAAACTTCGAGTCAACTCGGACTTCAACAAGATGATCCCAACAACATTATCACCTGTAATAATCATATCATCAACATAAAGAGAAAGCAGAATTTGACCAGCCGAGGTACGCTTGACAAACAAAGCGGAATCATGGTTACTCGGGCAAAAACCAAGAGAAGTAATTACAATAGAGAATTTCTCAAACCAAGCACAAGGAGCCTGTTTGAGACCATAAAGAGCCTTCCTAAGTTTGCAGACTTCATCAGGTTGATGATCAATGCCAGGAGGAGGAACCATATAGACTTCTTCATGAAGGTCGCCATTCAAAAAGGCATTTTTAACCTCCATTTGAGTAATATTCCGGTGGCGAACAGAAGCAACTGCAATAAGAGTTCGAACTGTAGTCATTTTTGCAACAGGAGCAAAAGTCTCCTCATAATCCATACCATATTCTGAGAATAACCTTTAGCAACCAAGCGAGCTTTATATCTTTCAATGGATCCATCAGCCTTAGTTTTAATCTTATAGACCCAATGAGAACCAATAGCACGTTTTCCTACAGGAAGAGGCACTAAATTCGAAGTATGAGTTTGATGAAGAGCAGTTAGCTCCTCAGCCATAGCACGCTGCCCAAGAGGATCACGAACCGCATCTTTGGAAGATGAAGGCTCAGAAAGACAATGAATAGAAGCAAGGAATGAAGAAAATGAACTGGAAAGACAAGAATATTCAAAATTAGGTCATCTAGTAGACTGACTGTTTCGGATAGGATATCGACGTTCACTAGTATCCGTTGTCTCAGAAGATGATTGGGTAGTTGAGGAGTCAATAGAAGTGTCCGGATTTGCAGCAGGAAGTAGCTCATCATCATCAGCAGTAAAAGGATCAATATGAACAAGATCAGACATAGATATATTATGAGAACGATCGGGAATTGTAAAATAAGGAATATGTTCAAGAAAAACAACATGACGAGAAACATATAACTTATGACTGACTAGATCAAAACAATGATATCCCTTTTGTCCTGCACCATAACCAAGAAAACACATATAGCAGACCGTGAAGTTAACTTACTTCGTTGGACATGAGGAAGAAGAACAAAGCATGTAGAACCAAAAACACGAAGAGAAGAATAATCTGGTGGACAACCATACAATTTCTCATAGGGTGACAAACCAGAATTATGAGAAGTAGGAATTCTATTAATCAAATAAACAGAAGTAAGAGTTGCCTCCCCCAAAATTCACTTGGAACACTAGCAGACAATAAAAGTGACCTAGCAGTCTCAAGAATATGCCTATGTTTCCTTTCAGCAACCCCATTTTGTTCAGGAGTATCAGTGCAAGAAGTCTGATAAATTGTGCCATCTAAAGCGAGAAGTTCCTTAAAAGCATGAGAAGTATATTCACCCCCTAAATCACATCTAAAACATTTAATGACAGTTGCATGCTGAGTTTTAATAAGAGCTCGAAACTCATTATAGATGCCAAAAAATTCTAAGTGATATTTCATAAGATAAATCCAACAATAACGAGTGCAGTCATCAATAAAAGAGACATAGTAACGAGAGCCTCCCTTTGTAGAAACAGGAGAGGGTCCCCAAACATCAGAATGAATAAGATCAAAAGGTGCACTAGAAAAAGTATTACTTTGAGGAAAAGGCAAAGCAGAAAATTTTGCAAATTTACAACCACTACAATCAGAAATATCATGAGTTTTCAATTCTCCTAAAACTCCTGTAGACGCCAAAAATTGTAATCGAGATCTAGAGACATGACCATGGAGAGAATGCCATAAATAAAACATAGAAGAAGACTGACTCAAACGAAAAGATGAAACATCCACACCAGGAACAAAAGTGGCAATCATAGGAGTTTTGAGCTGATCCAATACATAAAGTCCCCCTTCCCTATGGCCGCTCCCAATCACTTTCTGAGACTTTGGATCCTGAACATAGCAACCAGAAGAAGAAAAAGAAACCAAGTAACCATTATCACAAATTTTGACCAACAAAAGCAAGGTTTAATGCAAGTTTAGGAATGTGATAAACATTAGATAGGGACATAGAAGGTGTAATGACTAAACTAACACCTTGCATGGGCATAGGTGTACCACTACACTCATGACAGGAACAGAAACTTTAGAAGCCAAAGAAGTGAAATAATATAAATTAGGTGACATATGATTCGAAGCACCAGAATCTAAAATCCAGGTAGAAGAAGATATACCTGACGAACTAGATGATAAACCTATTTGAGATGAAGCTGACATGACATGCGGCTATGATGCAAGGAACTTCTGAAACTATTCAATCATTGATGGATCTAATTTTTTTATCACATAACTCCAATATGCATAATTTTTACCATCTAACTGACCACTAACAGCTTGATGCGAACCATCTCTAGTTTTACCCATATTAATAAATCAGAGAGAACAAATAGATTTTTTTCTCTTTTCCTTTTCTTATTTTTTCTATTCTCTTTTTTTTCTCTTTTCTTTTTCTTTTTTTCTTTTCTTTTTCTTTTTTTCTTTTCTTTCTATTCTTTTTTTTTTAAATCCAAAACAGAGAAAACAAACCTAAAAAAAATAAAAAAATAAAAAAAATCAAATTCTGAAAATAACAGACCTTCCACTTCTGAAAATAAACTGTACCAAACTCAATAGTTGAAAAACATCACCTTCGCCTGTGAAAGCTTCGAGATCTGGACCGCCGCCTGTTTGAGAAGATCGGGATCGGGGTTAGGATCGGAAAACGTCGGATTGCAAGTTGCGGATCTGATTGATGGAGTTGCCGATTAAGGGAGATCTGGGAAGATCGAGATTACGGATCCAATTGAGAAGTAACTGAGGAGAAGACTTGCAGTCAGAAAAATCACCAAAGACTAATGACAAGAGAGAAAAATTGGCTCTGATACCATGATAACATTAATGAAGAAATCTATGATAACATTAATGAAGAAATCTGAAACCATTCATTGAATATAAAATAAGATACAGAGAAGAATGATTCTTACAATAGAAGAGAAAGCCTCTATATATAGGCAAAACTAGAATAACAAAAAGTACTGTACTACGACTGTACTAAAAAATAGTACAGAAAAGTAATGTACTACGACTGTACTACCACTGTACTACCCTTTTAGCATATTAAGTATGTTAACAGCAAGCACAAATTCTTTCTCAATCTAAGATGCAATCAGAGATGTCTCGTATGATGACTGCTTTTGTTGGTAGGCAATCTGGTTCCAATTAAGTCAAAATTGTACTTGAATTTGCTTTTGTTTGTTCTAGCTTAGTGGCCGTGTGACAGTTTTTTTTACATGAGATCAATTATGTATAGCAAATGATAGAGAAGATTGTGTTGAAATGACAGTTTTTTTTTTTACATGTGACAGTTCCATCTACTGTTGTTGCAACATCAATTCTTTCTATGATAAGGCAAAAATATAGAAAAACAATGGATCTACTGCCACAGACAGAATACGTTATAAGTAAATAAGCCTGTTGAGAACTATAAGAAATTTATCCTGTGGGTCAAGTATATTCTGTGTTAAAAGTTTGAGATCTTCTGAGAAAATAGCTTTAGAAACCCCATATTTAAGAGTTTTGCTCAGAGTCCTGAGCGTTTCTCCTCCTTTTAGCGATCTTCCATATTTGAGACATTGGTAGCATGCATACATGGTTTGCTGAAAAGGTTCTTGGCTTTGGTTTACATAGTTTAAGGTCATATTGTTTATTGTTTGAATTAAGTTTAAGGTCATCTTACATGGCTGATCTGCATTCCAAGGGGATATTTCTAGAGAGTATAATATAAGGTCATATTGTTTGAATTAAGCATAACTTATCCAATCTTGGCTGGAGACAAACTCTCTTAGTCTTATCTTGGGTTGTACCCTTGCACCTGATACAAATATTGCTGCACCAAAAAAAACACTTTAGTGTATATTGTTTTCGGAAAGAAGTAAGAAACCAGACAATTAACATGATATATTTTACATGCCAAAAAACATAGTAAAGTTGTCGGTAAGGGATGAAAAAAAAAAAAACTTCGTAAAATTGTCGGTAATTTACATACTAAAAAATCATAGTAAAGTCGTCGGTAAGGGATGGAAGAAAAAAACATCGAAAAATCATCGATAATTTACATACTAAAAAAACATCGTAAAATCGTCGGTAAGTGATGGAAAAAAACATTGTAAAATCGTCGGTAAGTGATGAAGAAAAACATTGTAAAATCCTCGGTAAGCGGAAGAAACATCGTAAAATCGTCGGTAATCAAAAAGAAAAACATAGTAAAATTGTCGGTAAAATCATTGGTAAGCTATGAAAAAACAATGTAAAATCGTCGGTAATTAAAAAGAAAAACATATTTAAATCGTTGGTAAAATCATTGCTAAGCTATGGAAAAAACATCGTAAAATCGTCGGTAATCAAAAAGAAAAACATAGTAAAATCGTCGGTAAAATCATTGGTAAGCTATGAGAAAAACATCGTAAAATCGTTGGTAAAATCATTGGTAAGCTATGAAATAAACATCGTAATCGTTGGTAAAATCATTGGTAAGCTATGAAAAAACATCGTAAAATCGTCGGTACACGATGGCGTTTCCAAAGATAAATCATCAGAAATTTCATCGAAAAATTTTAATGACGCTATTTATTTCGTCGATAATTCCATCAGGAATCGTTATTCCCGACGAAATACCGATGTTTAAAAGTATTGAAATATATAGTTTTTCTTGTAGTGTTCTCATATTAGTCCAATCGAAACCATGCAACAAATATGAGTGTTACAGCATCAGAGATGCTTACGGCAATTCACACCTCTTATCAAATGTGTTTGTGAGTGCAATAACTTAAGAAATATCATGGGAATTTCCATCTCGTAAGGATCTGTTAAACTAGATATTAAATAGTACAGTACACTATTATAATAGTGTCTATTCGGCAAAGTATTTAATTATCGTAAGCTGGATTACCATTATTTCCCTTACACCGTGTAACGAACTGACTTTGTTACCCCTAAAGACGTCACTTAATACATCATCGGTTTTCCTGTGCTGATAATTTAATGGATCGAAAGACAGTTCATTTGAGGTGAAATAAAGAAAGAGATATAAAATAATCTTGTGATACAACGAAAAATTTATATTATAACAATTTTTTTTACAAATAGAACTTTAAATTACATATCAAAGTACAATAGTAAACTATAACAACTCTGGATAATTATAACAACCTGCCTTACATATACTGACACAACACCAAAACATGAAATTCCTACCAAAAATATTTCTTTGGTACTAACACTCATTTTTCGTTATAACCTGACAACACTTAATGTCCATTACAATTGTCTAAATAGTCGTTACGAGGAGAAGAAACATATTCTATAATGGATTCAAACCGTTATAATGTTTGATAAATATAATATGATAAACGGGTCGTAAACTTGGAAAATCTTACAAATCTGAATTATGCAACACCTATCATGCTTTCCCCGTTCCAACGGCCGCCTCTTCCCAAAATATAATCTTTTAGGGCAAAGCTTAAGGAATCCCTCTTCTACCTCCAGATCGTTCTCATCGGCCAAATCGTTCTTTGTAGATTGGACCGCAGTAAGCAGAATTTCTACCTTCAGACCGTACGTCAGCTTCAGAAAGCGAAATCAATAAGTCAACTTTCAGTCTACTGTTCTTATTCAATTGACTAGATCCACCGTGTTGATTTATGATCTTATACTGGAATGAACAGTTTGCTGGATGGAGTACATATTCATTTACGCTTCTTGCTTACCAAACTCTGGTACACAGCAATCTTCTAGAAATTGTTTCTTTTGCATTTAGCATGTGTGTGAGAAAGTTAGGCAATAATAAAACTCTGTTCATTGTTTGATGTAGGATTTGCAATTGCCTTAGATAATGATCAGCTTCTAATCAACAGAAGAAGCATGAAAATGTGTGTGAACATTTTAAACAAATATATTAGCCATTAGTATGTTACCTTTCTCTAAACTATTTTCTCCTATCAACATTCTTCAGATAACGCAATTAGCAAATAAAATCACCTGTACCCAAAATTGTCTGCCCCTCTATATCCGACCACTTAGCACTCCTAAATTTCATTTTCTTGCAATTAAACCCTCTTTTTTCCTTTGATTTAGTTGCAAAATGATGAAAATCAAAGATCTTGATTGGTTAGATACAGAAAGACAAAAAATTTAGAATTTTGGGTATAGAGGATAGGCTCGCTGAGCAATTCACCTTTATTGCTTTGAAGGACGAGTTGAACACATTTATTATTTATCCAAATTCGTATTAAAAAAATGATTACTGCAACTTCTAATATTGTGAATAAATCAAGACTTAAAGTTTTTGCATTTCAGTTAGATTCCGTTTCGATCAATATGTTTTTAAGAATTTAAAGGTTATGGTCTTTGCGTACTAAACAGGTATAAAGGAAATTATTGTTGCTGAATCCATATACGACAAATTTATATTATTTATTTTTCATATTATTATGTAAGTTATGTATAGTTGGATGAATTAGTTTTAGTGATTACAGATAAGATCAAGTAAATGCATGCCAAATTTAAACACAGGTATAATAGAAAAAATATGAATTAATGTAAATCTCACGTTGAAATATCCTTTTTAGAATGTCAATCATAATCAGTTATAGTCTACGCCTACTAAACAATAGTCATTACAATTTTCATTATAAAAATTGTATGTATGCTTATTACTGATTAGTGATTTATGATACAAGGAGCTGGAAATTTCATTAATTATATCTGAAATATATTTTCAAAGAACTTGAATCCTCTGCATGGTTATTACATATATATTACTTGGTTGATGATGATGACCAGGTGTTAGAATAAACAGTTGATTGATTTGTCATGTTGATCAAATTTTACTAGCATATCAAAGGTTTCTAGTTCAAATTCTATACCAATACTTTTAAAATGTTTTGTAAATAGTGTTCATGTTGTAACATGTGAGCTAACTATTTGGACTACCTCGCATGTTCTTAAAGAGAAATGATAGTTTGGATACAATAGTTCCACATCACGGAATATGTTGAAGGAATTGTGTATAAATATGAGCTGGTAGGCACGTAACATCAGGAATTTCTTTTGTTATATGGAAGTTGTGTGCCAGCTTATATGTGTGCAAGGAAGGGGGCTTTGTTCTCACATGCTCTTAAGGAGGAATGATGGTTTGAATACAATAGTCCCACATCACGGAATATATTGAAAGAATTGTGTATAAATATGAGCTGCTAGACACGTAACATTAGAGACTCCTTTATATTGGAGTTGTGTGCATCTCATATGTGTGCAAGGAAGGGGGTTTTGTTCCGACCATCGTTACATATTATTAACAACTTCAAATCTGTTTGAAACAGTATGTACTTAACTTATAATAATATATCTTTATTTTCTATATCTACGTGCAAATTTGGTGTGCAGACTACAAGAGTAGGGGTGAACATTATTTGGTTAAACCAACCGAACCAATTTATTTTGGCCGGTTTGGTTTGGTTTTGAAATTAAATCGGTTTGTAATCGGTTCGGAAAAATATTTAGTTCGATTATCGGTTTAACCAAATTAACCGAACTTTTATTATATTTTAAAAATTATCAATATTATAATAAATAAATATTTAAAGTTCGATTAGTTCTCTAAGTAAATTTTAATCATCACGCATGTATCAAAATTACTTTTAGAAAGCGTAAGAATCATAAATAATAATACTCTAATCATATTCTTATGATTTATTTCAAATTATTGATAATATTACAATCATAAGGTCTAAAATATTATTAGTTCAGTTAAATCGGATAACCAACCGAACCAACCAAACTTAATTTGGTTGGGTTGGTTCGGTTTTCATTTTTATCGGTTTTAGTTTGGATTGACAATTTTCATCATCAGATAAATCGAACCAACCAAACGCTCACCCCTATACAAGAGAACAAAATTGGTTTAGATGTCATAGTTATTCTAATTATATTTAGGAGAACAAAATTTGACGATGCTAATGTGAAATAGACTATAGAGGATGACTATATATAAGCAACGAGATTTTATTAACAACTTGTTTCAAAAAAAATCAACATCGGATCTAAATTTCATTCTTAAGTTAACGTCAAATGATTTTCCACCTATGATTAATTAGATAATGAAAAATCATGAGTGTAATCTGCAGTTGTTCATGATAGACAAATGTAATGAATGCATCTTTTAATCTTTATATACATAAGAACTTGCACATAACTTTGATCAAGAAGAATTCTTAAAGATAAGGAGGTTTATCACTACTAGACTTGATATCTCAATCATACATCATATTATTACATTTTGTGCGGTGCGGTTATAAAGTTTAATGTATAGAATTAATTTAGACTTGACTAATTGGAGAACATTACATTGGACACTATAACTAATTAATATGCATGCCGATAAGTTCATTGATGATCCTTGTTCATGCTTGAACCTCTAAGGCTTCAACACTACGTATACTCCTCTTGTTTCAAAGAGTGAACATTTGAAGTTATTGCTAAATATATATGTTCCCATGCATACATGGCTTAATTTACCTCTGGTTCTTGTTGAGCCAAAGTAACATGATCTGGTTAGACTCACGTTTTATATATAGCAGCTTAATATCTATATTGTAGCTAGATTAATATGCCATAAATTTAAATTATTTTATTTCAGTTATATTCGTAAAATTTATACTTGTTTATTTCATTGAAATTTTGGGAAGTTAGATATCATAAATGGTTTGAATTACCTTCACACATATTATTTCAGTTATATTATAAATGTTTCAATTAATGTGTTTATTTCAGTTAGATATTATGTTTGCCTTCATAAGTTGTTATCACAGCCGTTGTATCTTGTGAAGCTCTTTCTGCATGCTTTCTCACTTTACAACCAGCGCTTGTGCATTTGTAGTAGCTTCTGAAATCAACAAACATTCTTTTCAGTTTCAGTATATACTATTGAAGAAACTCTACTAGATTGTACCAAAATATTGTATTACGTTTATAAATGTGAGCTCCTCACCATGGATTAGGGTTTTTCCTTTCACAACCTTTTGCCCATACTTTCTCCATCTGTATCCACTACAACAAAAAACACTTTTCGCAACAGACCATATCTGTTGCAGTAGACCAATTGCAACAGGCCCGCTTCTGTTGGTATAGCCAGAGTTGTAAAAAGTCTTGCAATATTTTCGGTCTGTTGCAATATACTTTTTTTGCAACAGGCTTTTGCTGTTGCAACAGACCCTTTTGCAACAGTATAAGCCTGTTGCAATAAATTCATAAATCTATATAAAAAAAATATTACAGCTTATAGATATTACATATTAAATGTATTCATTTCAGTAATAGTGTATATCACAGAATGAAATAAACAAATAAAAAATTTATTTTAACAAAGTTTTAATAGTACAAACAATTACAACAAAAATTTCAACAATTTTCGTACACCATTCATATATAACAATTTCTTCTTTCACACAACACAATTTTTTCAAATGGAGTATTTTCTAATTATATTTCTATTCTAGAATTAACAAAACAACATCGCTACCAAAACACGGCAAAACACTAGAATTAACATCTTTTAATTTACTTCACATCATTTATCAATCACCTGGAGCCTTGAATCCGAAACATCGACGTGTTGGTTATCGACGTGTTGGTCAAGAGTATCCTGTAAAGTAGATGGAATTGGTAAAATAATTAGGTCGATGAAGCTCAATATTGGTAAACACATAGAGTGAAATCTAAACCAACATCACGCATTTTACATACTATTAGTCTTGTGTGCAAATCCAGTTCTTCATTAACAGCCAAGACGATATGTTTAGTGCTAAGGACGGTATGTTGCAAATGCTCCAGGCCTTCATCTTGCTCTGTTTGATATAGAGAGTAAACAAAAGATTAGCCTGTTTTAAAATAAGAAATAAATCTGACTCTGCACTATTATTAGTAGCCATAACCATGATATAGGCAAATTGAAAAGTTTTCAAAAAATAAATAAATTTTCCAGTGGGGTAATTTTATCCATAAGCGAATTAAGCACAGATGACAGCGAGAAAAGTGTTAAATCATTTTTCTATAAAGAATATTACTCAAAAATTATCAGTGAAACAAATATATGCAACAATACCTTTCATTACTATCCTTTGTTATCCAACTAAGCCCTGGTTGTCCAGACCACCTGTTTGGTTAATTGCTTTTGTATCATTTGGCTCTAGCAAGTCTTCTCTATATTATGAAAGCATACAAATGAATTTATAAAAAAAATCAGAAGCCGTACATGCATAAGTAGATGGTTGAGCAATCAAAATAATTGGATTTCACAATTAAAGCTACACCTGTTACCAAAATTTGACATCTTCAATGCGGATCCCAATTCCTTTACTCTTTGCAACCATGCCTTGATATTTATGCAATTCCTCGTCCATTCCGCATGGCAACATGCGAATTACTCATGTGAATCAACATAACAAGACCAAAAAGTCTTTCCCAACACCACTTCCATGCTAGTAACAGTAGCATCAACAAAACAATACTTAAACGAAACAAAATTGCAAAAGGAAAACCAAGGCAGTGGATACGATGGCAAAACTCAGGCTATACGGCGGAGATGAGACATTGTAACTGGTTTACAGATAGCACTCTAGAGCATTGTGTTTATATGTTTGGTATTTGTTCTTCCTAACTTTGTGCACGATGAGCTTATGACTGAACACATTTATAAAAAATGATCAAACATAATAAGACATCCACGTATCAGGAACAACAATGTAGCGTTTAGCACTGAAGGATGCTATCAGGGCACCTTTAGGTAATATATATATATATATATATATATATATATATATTTGTTAGACCAAAAAATGGTCCTAACACCCAAATCGTCGTATTTTGAGCATAGGATATGAAGAAATAACTGAAAAATAGAGAAAAGAGCAAGACAACAAGATTTTTATAGTGGTTCGGCGTTAACGAGCCTACGTCCACTTTATATTTTCTCATTTCGCTCAGAGGTTACAATTACAATGAATATTGGCTCTCAATCACTTGAATTCAATGAATAATTCTCTCTGAATCCATTGAATTTATTTAGGAAGGTGGTGGTTATTCATGGAGAAGTGTTGGCCATGGCAGCCATGGATGAGGAGATGCCCCAAAAATCCCCTGAAAATGCCATCTGAAGGTGTATTTATAGCTGTAGGAAAGCTCCTGGGAGGACTGGGTCGTGGTAGGACACGTGGCATGCGATCCGGAAAAGTAGGAGATCGAATAGCCTTAAGAATAGGTCAAAACAGTGCATGTATCTGCAGGTTCGGCGATCGGTTCGTGGGTCTGGGATCGGTTCGTGATATGGGCTCGGTTCGTGATATGGGCTTCACGATCTGAGGCTTGGTTGTGAGCTGGAGTGGACGGATCGTGGCTTGAGGACGCTCCGCGAACAGAGGGGGCGATCCGATCCGGTATCCACGATCCACGGTACGCGATCCGACCAGGAATGACACGAGTTGATGCTAATCTGGACCCGTTCACGGAAACGGGCATAACTTTCAAACCGTAAGTCCGATTGAGTCGAACCAAAGCTCAAACTGAAGCTTATTCAGAGGGCTACAAGCATATGATGTGAATAGATCCAAATGAGGTCGTTTGATAAGGGTTTCGGACCAGTTTATACTGGTGTTGTGATTTTTAACAAACTGCCTTGTGTTTTCTGACGATGCCTCCAATGTCGGAGAGTGATGTTATCCAGAGATTCCATATGAGGCAGCATTTACCCAGAGGTGTGTCAACACGATCTTTGCTTTGGGTAACCTGGTCACAAAGCAGGCTAACATTTTGCCCCCCAAAGTACATCTTATCGAAGATGAGATGTGCTTTGAATATGTCGAGGTAAATCTCTCTGGAACGTCATTTATCCTTGAGAAGGCTTTATCCAATTGTTGCATTGCTTCCATTGGAGCTAGTCAGGCCAAGTTCAAAAAGTCATGCTAAACCGTTGGCTCCCGAGCGTGATTCTACATGCATAGATCGTTGCCAAACAACGGCATCATTCCACACAAGTCATGCACATGGTAGGATCGATCTTTCTTTTATATATGAGTCAATGTATGGAATAGTCACCCGAATAATGGAGTGTTTCAAGAATCTTCGGGCTCTAAGCTACCATCTGGACCATTGGGATGGAGCACGCCAAAATCATCATACGAGTTTGTCATTTGTACTCAAGTTTGGACTAGCCTGATATCTTGATATTGATTCAGGATCTTAAAATCGCATTGAATCGTAACAGTAAGGAATTCAAAAGCCATGATCACTCTGGATCGTAGTCGAGAGACTCCACAATTGTTACGGATCATTTCTTAATCCAATATTCACATATGAAGCAGGCAGTAAGGGATGTTGTTAAAATTATATGGACCAGTGCCTATAGGATCGTCACCATCGCAAGGTAGCAGATAGGTTTGCCACTCCTTCCATTCGATGTAGTTTGAGTCTTTAAGTTCACATTTGATCCACAAGCTAGCTCGCTTGGTCGGCAAAGATGGGTAAGGTTGTACTCCGGAGGCATGAAATACATGTTTTGAATCCAATTTCATGCCTGGATTGTCTTTAAAGTTAGTCTATGAACCGACGCTTGCGCTCTCAGTGCCATCGGAGGACAAGCGAGGTCAGTATTTATGCCCCCAGTATCGATGGGGGTTGAATTGAGTCAATAAGGCATTTAGTCTTGAAGATCTTATACTTCCTGTCGTTGCATCTGGTAAGAGTTGCAGGTTCAGCAATCTTAGTCCACCCAGATCATTCTGTACTGTTTCTCAATTTAGCAAAAATCGGAATTGTATATGCGAAGGGTTGAACCACATTTGCTTTGATATCATCTCTTCTCTTTAGTCAGATAGTGAGGATTGCCTCATCGGGCATCAGCGATTTCGGTTACTCTCATCAGATCAGGTGTGGAGTTAAGTAAGGTTGTTGAATGCGAGTGACTAAATGTCGTTATGAAGTTAGTTGGGCCCCTCCGTTTATGCTTCGGCATAGTCCGAAATGGTTATCACAGTCTTATTGAGTCTCTTTCTCATACTCGGTTCAATTGTGCTTGACAAACAAGGTCATGGGCTCAATAAGTGGTATAGGTTCTCTTTGTAACTGCACATTTTTGTCATTCTTTTTCGGGGCTTTTCCTTTGTCCTCACCGTTTCAGGAATTGAAAGGTGCTCTATTCTTTAGTCGGAAAAGCATCTTGGTTATTCGTCTCGACGTTAACACTTTTTTTTTTGTCATAAAGGTCTATCCACCTCAGGGTTGAATTCGTCAGAGCCTCTGAGGAAGTCTCGTTGTGGTGAAGCATTGAAATATGTGGGAATAAGAGGATATTCTAATGTCCCATGTGAAGAGGCTATGATTGTCGTTACCCACATCATCTTGAGAAGAAAAGCTTCTTGAGAGGTGCCGAATCAAACTAGCGAGCTGGTTGCCATCAAAGAATTGATGCACATTATCAAGATCCTGGCTGGTGCTCCCAGCATCGAATCTGAGATTACAAAGGGGGTCTTTGCTGATTTCTTGTTTCCACGTCGATATTGTCCCCAGGTCATGGTTCGAGTCATTCGACCTGACCGGGTTCCTGTTTTTCGAGTTGTTGCGTTCTTTCTTGGAGTTGAGTATGAAATGTCGCTTGAGTATTCATTCGAGTTGGAACTAATGCTGGTCGTGCATGACCTGAGGTTGTTGCGATCCTTGTATTTTCATCTGGGTTATTGCAGGTAGTTGTTCCATTGCCCGTGTTTCCATCCATGATGTTATGAATCGAAGCTGCATGTTGCATGCCTGCTGATTGGTTTGTGTTCAACCCAAGCTGATGGTTGATATCTGACTATGCCTAGTTCGTCATTACTTGAACTTCAATTTTATCATTTCCAGCGAATTGATGATTGTTGCTCGGCCTTCCAGTTTAGTGCTGGCGCCCTCACCCTCGGGGGTTTGTTCTGAGTAGCGGACTTCAAATCCATATCTTTCATACTCCCTCTTCGCATCATGAGTTAGAGTTGGGTGAAAATCGATTTGTTGGTACGAAATCCACGCTAATCTTTTGTCCTTTATCCAGGCTCTGAGGATCGGCATCAAACGACGAAAGGTTAGACTGTGATCGTCCCGAGTGTTCCGGCTTGCCCCCTGCGTCAAGGGAAAGGTCGGAGATACGATGGTGTGTCACATCTAACGGTTGCATGAGATGTATCTAGTCTCATCTGATCTTTCGAGTCTGGAAGTAGGTTAGGACCAAAAAACGTTCTCTTTGCATTTGTTTCCTAGTCCTCAAGGAGCCTGTCAAGATCACAACATAAGTCAAATACAGGCATATAAGCTATGTCTTCTGTAAATATTTTCAATAGTCATGCCCCCAATCATAGGGTAAATGTGAAAGACATGCGGTCGGATCACTTCCCTTTTGAATTCAGACATGTAAACATGAGGAGAGGAAGTTGCTTTCAGTCTGACCCCCGAAACTCCGGCGGGGTAAGAGTTCTTGTGGCGCTAAGTCTCTAGCGCCTTTATACTCTTCCGTCCAAGCTCTGAGGACAGAAATCAAGCGGTGAAGAGTCAGATTGTAGTCGCCTCGAGTGCTCCCGTTTGCTCTTTGCATCAAGGGAAATGTCGGGGACGAAATGGTTGCATCATGTTCAATTATTACATGGGATATATCCAGCCTTATCTGAGCTTCCTGTTCTGGAAGTAAGTTGGGATGAGCAGATGGACGTTCTCTTTTCATCTGCTTTCTGGTCTTCAAGGGGCCTACATCATCCTTCTGGATGCGACCCTTTGTTCGTTTTCCATTAGCATGTTGCCATTGTTGCGAATGAGGCCCTCGCGTTCTTGACTAGTTATCTTTTGTAAACCTGCGTTTAGTAATAAAATTTTTGTTTCTTTCGCATTGTCTTGTACCTGCGAATGGGCAAATAAGTCATGAAGCGCTATAAGTAGTCAATGCAATTATAAACGAAAATGCACTAAAGTAATATGTGTGTATAGGTATGCTTCCAATCAATCATTAACTTAGTGCCTGTCCAGGGCTTTGTTGAGGATTGATTAGGATTTTATTTGTTTTGCCCCCATGTCTGGGCATGGAGGATTCGGGCTCAAAGCTCAGTTAATCCCCCGACACTCTGGCGGGGTAGGAGCCCTCGTGGCGCTAAGTCTCTGGCGCCTTTATACTCTCCCTGGAGTTTAAACTCAGCGGTTCCCCGATCCTTCAGCGGGGTAGGAGTTCTAGTTCGTTTCATGGTATGCTCAACGATCCTTCAGCGGAGTAGAAATTATGGGGGGTGCTGAGTCTCCAGCACATTTCTCAGCGCTCAATCAGAGGGCTTTTATACTCATTCTCAACTCTGGAGAATTAGAGTTCGAGCTCAGCAGTTCCGTCGCTCCCCGATCCTTCAGCGGGGTAGGAGCTCTTTCTCAGCGCTCAATCGGAGACGCTTTTATACTCATTCTCAACTCTGGAGAATTAGAGTTCGAGCTCAGCAGTTCCGTCGCTCCCCGATCCTTCAGCGGGGTAGGAGCTCTTTCTCAGCGCTCAATCGGAGACGCTTTTATACTCTCCTGGCAGTCGCCGAGGTTAGAGTTTTGCTTAGGCGGCTCCGATCATGGTACACCGCCACGCCTTGTAGACGTCATCTTCGCGTCCTTTATACTCTCTCTCGGCTCTGGAGAGTTAGAGTCACGGATCAAGCGGTCTGCAATCTTGCATGCCCATCGAACTCGTCCTAGGTTTATATTTTAATCCAAGCTCTGAGGATTAAAACCAGTCGGACGAACAGTTGGAGCATTTGCCAAGGCTTTGAGTTCCTCCGAACAGTCTACGGGAGGGATGGTTGGCACCTGACTTCGGGTACCTGCATTATTCATATCGCATGAGTTAGTCATGTCAATAACTCGGAAAGCATGTGAAAGTAAATTGCATGATTGAAAAGTGAGCATATCAAGGGGCAGTGCCGCCTCCTTTATTCAGATTCGTGCGATTCAGTGGCGTCGAGGACAGGATCGAGCCATATGGGCGGTCACACTGCGTTCTTCTGGAGTCGGACTACGACTTTGCGATTCAATGATTTATGTACGATTGTTTTTTTTTGTTCTGCCACGCCTGAGCCAAGGATTGGATGGTCGTTCTAGATCCACCTTGAGCTATATGATTTTCTTTAGATGGAGGGCGTGGTTTTGTAGACGAGCAGTTCAATCGAGCTCGTTATGGTTCTGTTCCATAATCCCATATGCGGGTGTCAGAAATCTGATCGGTATCAAATCCGGGGTACCTACACCATCCACATATTAGTTCATCTGAGTTAACTACATCAATAACTCATAAATCATGCAAATATAAAAGTCATGGTTATAGAATAATCCTGTTAAAGGAATGAGTATCATTCTGAGTGAAAAATGGCGTTGCATATTCATTGCAGGTCCATTTTGCTTCGCCCTATTTCTGTCAATAAAGGGCTTGATCGGGGTCTTGAGATGGCAAAGGCGGCTAGGTAGGTACTATAAGCGAGTGATGAGGTCGCATCTCCTTCAAATCGCCTTTTTGCCCCCGTGCTGAGGGTAAGGATAGAGTGTCAGGAAGTCATGACTGGATTGCTAATGGTAGCACATCTTTGCATTGGTGTTAGGTTGTAAATTAGCATGAGAACAACGGATTCATGCTTATAGAAATTTTTGCACTTCCCCTTGTTAGATGCATTTTGTGCTGTAGGAAGTTTATCATGGAGTTAACCATGACTCCTTTCCGGGTTTGGTCTCCAACGTTGGATCAACTTCCATTTTATCAATTGTTGTATTTCATAGTGTCTTGATGGGGATCATCTCTATCTTTTCTGGATTATCGGAAATTTCTTATTCGACCAGATGATTCGACTTTAGATCTTCTGTGTATGAAATATGAGGTATGTTGTAACGTTCCAATCCATCCAATAACTCTTCTGCCCATTCTAGGTAAACTGCGAGTTGTGGTTTCTCCGATTGGAATTCCTTTCGAGTCGTCCTTCGGGGGTTATCTGCAAAACTTCGGCGTTGGATTGCCGATCATTTCTTGCATCGTCTGTATACAACTTCCGGGTGCTTGATTTCATCTTTCATTTCGAATGGGAACTCCATATAAAATCCCGCGATAGTGAACTTACTGCATACGTCTTATTTGCTTGACAGGAGCACACTTCAGGTTTATACTTAAGAAACGACTCATAATTTGGGATAAAATCCCGCAAATATTAGCACTGGTCCAAACGAACACATCCAGGCTCGCCTACAGAAAACATGTCAGTTCCCTTGTTCGGAAGATGCCTAAATGAGATCCGATTTGAAGACCTTAGTCAGGTCGGCGTCACCAGTCGGAACACGTGCAGTTGCGTTATTAGATGTCACCCTTCTGCATCCCGAATCACTATCCTCTCTGGGATCTATGTATTCGGGCAGGCCATTGGGCAATTCCTTTTGCGATGCTCCCATTATTCGCAATATTGACACCTCCTTCACATTTCATTTCATCTGGAGGGGAAACATCTTTGGGTTTCACGCCATCCCTGTTGTGTAACATAGTCCATCCAACCGAATAGTCAACTTTTCCAATAACTTGATCACCATAGACCATTCCCACTCCATCTTCGGTTTGGATATTTAGCAACAGGCACTAGGGTGCAATGCAAGATCTGAACTATGTTAGAGCTGGTCTGTCTGGACCTTGATCAAATAAGCTTGAATATGATAGCATGGTTTGCAAGGCTTTAAGTAATATTCACACATTCTGTCACAACTTGTTGCATGAAGTGGGGAGATAATGGTTGGTTCATATTTGCGTTGATCTCAAGTTCTCATCTCTCGACCGAGATCGTATGGTGGCTGGTGAGCAATCAAATTGCTATCGTCCAAGCAAAGATCATATGTCCAATCATGGCTCGCGGTGGTTCCACTGGTACCTGACTCTGGGCACCAAAGTGTGTTGATGTAACTCTTATATGATGGAAATCAATCTTCAATAATGTAATGGATAGCAGTCATGCATTGCAAAGGCGAGCTAAGTTCTCCTAGGAGTAGACCGAAGGACTTATGTCTTTCAGCACACCATACAAGTGAAGTGTAGATTTGTAAAGATAGGATCCGTAGCCAATTTCTAGCATCTTTTCATCGTGACACACCATTGCTATGATCATCCGAGTCTTCGGAGTAGTGCCTGGACCGCTCCATATTAGTGCTATCTGGGACTTCACCAGTCGGACAAGTTTAAGTCATGTGAACTAGGTGATCACTATTCGTTCACGGACACTATCAGTTGCATTGGCGAAATCTATACACCATCGGAGCTCTGGAAGAGGAGGTCGCTGTGAGACGATCATTATATATTGTCATAGCCAGCATGCTGAGTCTTTTCAACAACTCCTCACATTGAACAACATCAGTAAATAGGTGTTATGGTTCTAGGAAGGATTCCACCCATCACCAACTTGCCGTTGATATCCTCAGACTATCTACTGAATCTTGATTGTTACTTGTAGGGGAAAACATACTCCGAGCCGAAGGCGAGCCGTGCTCCGAGCCGAAGGCGAGGCCGTCAGCGGGTCCGGGCGCAGCGCCGGCGGGGGTCCGGGGCCCCGCAGTCCCGGCGGCGATCGACCTAACCGGTTAGGTCGAAATCGTGGGCACCGCACGATTTTTTCGATTTTGGACGACAGAGCCTTTTCTGAAATGATCAGAAAAACGCATTTTTTCCAAAAAATGTCACTTTCTCGGGTCGGGTCGTGACCTTTGTTCGTCATCTTTTTTCTGAGTTGTGGATCGCTGGACCTCTCCGGGTCGTGGATCGCTGGGCCTCTCTGGGTCGCGGATCGTTGGGCCTCTTCGTGTCGCGGATCGCTGGGCCTCTTCGGGTCGCGGATCGCTGGGCCTCTTCGTGTCGCGGATCGCTGGACCTCTCCGGATCGCGGATCGCTGGACCTCTTCGTGTCGCGGATCGCTGGACCTCTCCGGATCGCGGATCGCTGGACCTCTTCGGTTCGTGGTTGCCTTCAGGGGCATGGAAGGAACTGATATGCGGAGGCCTTCAAATTTCTAGCTTCTGGTCGGATCGTGGGTACATTCTGAGACCGGATCGTGGTCACCCCTACGAGACGCGGTGTCCCCATTTTTGAATCTTTGGTTCGGGTCGAGGAGATCACCTGGGGGTGGTTCGTGATGCCCCCTGCGAGCCGCGAACCGCGAACCGACCACCTGCTCCTGTGCATTATCTGTTTGTTCTTCATTTGGTAGCGAAGTATGCGATTCCTTTGCTTTCTTCGGACTTTCAAATCCAAATAGTAGAGCAACAATCCAATAGAATGAGAATTCATTTCTCAGTGAAAGCACCAAAATGTTAGACCAAAAAATGGTCCTAACACCCAAATCGTCGTATTTTGAGCATAGGATATGAAGAAATAACTAAAAAATAGAGAAAAGAGCAAGACAACAAGATTTTTATAGTGGTTCGGCGTTAACGAGCCTACGTCCACTTTATATTTTCTCATTTCGCTCAGAGGTTACAATTACAATGAATATTGGCTCTCAATCACTTGAATTCAATGAATAATTCTCTCTGAATCCATTGAATTTATTTAGGAAGGTGGTGGTTATTCATGGAGAAGTGTTGGCCATGGCAGCCATGGATGAGGAGATGCCCCAAAAATCCCCTGAAAATGCCATCTGAAGGTGTATTTATAGCTGTAGGAAAGCTCCTGGGAGGACTGGGTCGTGGTAGGACACGTGGCATGCGATCCGGAAAAGTAGGAGATCGAATAGCCTTAAGAATAGGTCAAAACAGTGCATGTATCTGCAGGTTCGACGATCGGTTCGTGGGTCTGGGATCGGTTCGTGATATGGGCTCGGTTCGTGATATGGGCTTCACGATCTGAGGCTTGGTTGTGAGCTGGAGTGGACGGATCGTGGCTTGAGGACGCTCCGCGAACAGAGGAGGCGATCCGATCCGGTATCCACGATCCACGGTACGCGATCCGACCAGGAATGACACGAGTTGATGCTAATCTGGACCCGTTCACGGAAACGGGCATAACTTTCAAACCGTAAGTCCGATTGAGTCGAACCAAAGCTCAAACTGAAGCTTATTCAGAGGGATACAAGCATATGATGTGAATAGATCCAAATGAGGTCGTTTGATAAGGGTTTCGGACCAGTTTATACTGGTGTTGTGATTTTTAACAAACTGCCTTGTGTCTTCTGACGATGCCTCCAATGTCGGAGAGTGATGTTATCCAGAGATTCCATATGAGGCAGCATTTACCCAGAGGTGTGTCAACACGATCTTTGCTTTGGGTAGCCTGGTCACAAAGCAGGCTAACAATATTAATTTATACCTTCTGCAATTTTGTGTTTTTACTAGAAAACCTGACAAAAATATATGTTGGTGTAATTGAAAGCATGTTATAAAGTAGATCAAAACACATCTTTCACATGCCAAAAAACAAAACACTCTATAACACGACTTACATTCAAAGAACAAAATTTTGTGGGTTTAGAGGATTTTATGTACACCATTTCTATCAAAGTAAAATATATATCTCGCAAATATAAACTCTTTAGTGACCGTGTTTTTCCATTTTCGTTACAACTCCTACTTTAGGGATCTTTTAACCATACGAATGCTACTAACTGTTATGATTGGTTTAGTCTACTGCACAAATTTCGAAGACTGAACAAGTAACTAATACCAATTCAACTTCTTCTGATTCACGAACATGGTCTGATTGGAATACAGAAGGAGAAAACATTAAATAACTTTGGTGGGAAAAGAAATATCTTGGATGTTTAGGCATAAGCCAATGCTATTTAGGTAATAATCATACAAAGACAAGGTCAAGTGAGATCAACAATGTCATACTCTGCAACTAAATTTCATATCAAATTCGGATCCCTAACTAAATATACTCACTAAATTAAACGCAAAAAACAACAAAGCAGCCAAAATTATATAATACCTGAGTCCGAACGAGAACATCCATGGTGACATCCATTTTCCTAAGACTTTTGAGAGCGTCGACGCAACGATCTTCCTCCGGTTGCACAGCGCCATCAGTCGTCAAATCGGACGCCTTCTTTGCAACCTTGAAAGTTTCAATTACCTTTTTCCCTTTTTTTGAAGACGGTTGCGTGAAATGAGGGGGAAGATGGGGAAACGGTATTTGGAAGTAGAAGGGTAGAGCGAACGGTTAGAAGGAAAACAAAAAGCGTTGGTAAGCTGTGGTTAGAGGGAAATGGTTCGACTACAGGTTGGAATCAATGAGAAACCAGAAAGGGAAAGAAGCGAAAAACGTAGGATGTCATGGGAAGAACTTGAGTCTAAGATCTGGAAAGTGAATTGTGAAGGTGGAGAAGGGTATCTGGAAGTTTCGGCGGATTTGGGTTACTGGGTCTCTCAAGGTGAAAGCGGCAAATAAATTTTTCGTGGGAAAGGGGCGCGAACATTAAGACTAAGGTTTGGAGTCACAAAGTTGGGTTGAATCATAATAATCTAGTATTATTTTGTATAACCAAAGTTGTAAACCTTTTTGGTAAAATTACTGAATAATATAATTAAATATAAATATTTGTTTATAATAATATTAAATTGTAATCTTAATTATTATGTAATTACTAATGGTTAATTATTTAGTAATTATTATGAATATTTTATTAATTATTTAATATTATGAATATTTTATTAATTATTTAAAATTTGTTGTTAATTAGATTTATTTATTATTAAATGTAGATAATAATAATTGTTAAATATAATTTATACACTGTTAACAACAAACCGTGATAAATTAGTAAAATATTAATTCATATCAATTAATTATTATTACTTAAATACTTATTATATTGTAACTAAATATTACTTATTACTTCGTAATTTTGTAGTAACTATGCTTACCAAATGTTAATTATCAGTTAATTAGTAATTATTATTATTTAATTATCGGTTATAAATATCACTTTATAATACTTAAATTTTATGATTAATTAATAATTATTAAATAGTAATCTTAGTTATTATATAATTACTAGTAGTTAATCATTTAATAGCAACTAATTAAAATTAATTAGCAAAAGTTAACCACTAAATACTAATTTTTAATAGTATGTTTTTTCCAACTGGCTTTATTAGTTGTAAAAAAATACATTGCAACAGGCGAAATAGTTGCTAAAGATATTTATTCGCAACTGGCTTGGAAGCGCAGTTGCAAATAATATGTTTGTTGCAACTGTTATGAAAGCACAGTTGCTAAAAGTATGTTTTTGCAACAGGAAGAGAAGTGCAGTTGCTAAAAATATGTTTTTCGCAACAGGAAAAAAAGCATGTTGCTAAATCTCATCTATTGCAACTGTTATAATTGGTCTGTTGCTAAATATTATTTACTACAACTATCATTTGTCGCCTGTTGCAAATAGCTAGTTGCAATAGGGTATTTTTCTTGTAGTGATCCATCATCGAGTATGTCGATTTCACTTGTTGTTTGAACCAAAACTTTAGGCTCGCTTACTATTCGAGTCCCATTTATGTTTGCTCCCTCGTTATCGTTTTCTCGCTTTCTGAATTAGTTACATCAAATAATATTTAGATGCATTCTTTATTTTGATGAAAAAAATATAACCATGCCTTTAGTAAAGGGAATGGATTTTTTGAACACTTGCATTCTCTTAGCATTATGTTCAGTACTATCTACACTAAGATTTCTCCTCTTAGAGCTTGCATCAAGATCAACATCATCATCAGCAAATGATATAGAAGAGTTTTCAGGTGTGCCAGATGGTGCACTAAAAGAACTTTTGGGTGCTTCAAGATGAGCTTGGTTATTCATAATCAAATAAGAGGTGCCCGAATTTCTTCTAGAAGGCTGAGGTTTTGGATAAGTATGAGTCCCCCGGTATATGATTTCGGTTATATGACCATCTGTGCTTCTCTCTACCTTTTTCTTCACCGGGCAATTTGTAAATGTTCACTTATAATAACTCCTTAGATTTTCGATTCCTTTCATTACTTTTTGTATGCATTTTCTCCAATTGTATCCATCATTTGCTCCCTTTTGCTCTTTCATTATTTGAGGAACATGAGTTGTTTCTGCCTAATTATTTAAGTCATTACCCCTGCTCATTACCAACTTGTTTCATGTAACTTGTTGCATACTGATCCCCTTCATGTCAAATGTAGTTAATGTTAGAACTTTTGTAAATACACAACTATATTACAAACAGACGACAACGACAATCAGTGTTACTCAATTATGCCACAATTGTCACGTCAAACTGTGTTTACAATAATCACAGAAAGCTTTACCGATTGTGCAGCAGATTGAATATATATACAGAAAGTATTCTGTTTCAGTAATGTCCGAGTCTAAAAATATTATGTTTCCTTGAAACAATATTGTCGTCGTATGCACCGATCGACGTAGTTGTAATTTGTTTTCCAGGATAAAACGGACCAACTCCGTAGTGTAGTGCCAGCAAACAGAGTTTTGACGAATTGAAGTTGATTACAGAAAGTAGATCAGAGGATTACTTTGAAGAAGAAGAAGTAATGCGAGCAGAAATGGTGATTTTTGTCATGTTTTGGGCAATGTGTTTATAGGCAGGAGGAGGTACCTATTCGTATGCAACAGTAACCGACATAATTGGAAAGGTTGCGACCCTTTAACCACCCGGTCATTAATGTGCGTACGCTAAGAATTCAAATGGTTGTACTCATTCAGCTAACAAACATTTCAGCGCACTAGCCCAATCAGCAACCATCAGCCATATTCAATCAAGAGACCCCAAGAGCCCCAAGGCCCAAGCCCCAATCTTTGACCTTTTAATGTATTGTCATGTCATGGCCAAGCCCACATCCCCTTATAATCCCTCTTCCTTTTATTTTATATAACCCTATTGGCTCCTAATATATTAGGAGAGATCGTGTTAATATTTTGATGATGTGGGACTTATATGTTGCTATCTCTTCTTCTTCCCAAAATCCTCTTTCTCTTGCTCATTCATTTCCAATAATCCCCCACATGAATGATCAGTCGATCTTAGTTTCACGAACCATTTATTGCATCGGTTAAAGTAGCACATGAGCCTTGAACTTTCCTAGCGATTACCTATTTGAATCAGGCGAATCAGTAGACATAGACTGTCCTTGAATTGTAAGCCTTTTGTGTAATTCCAAAGTAGATAACACACGATAAATGTTTCTTATAACCCTTTTTTCTCTGTATGTGTTTGTTTTTGCCTTGAACACCTGCCTGATCTCATAAGTACTTAGAGAATTTGGCCTCATAATTCTCTTTGAAGCGACGCCTTCACACTTACGTAGATGATTCTGTAAAAGGGTATTCTCTAATTCCTCAAATGCAGACATCATTAAAATACTAATACTTATCCTTATTTAACATATAATGCACTGATTTATCATAGGAATGGTTTGTGTATAACAGTGCCATCAAGTTTCTCTTTTAAACTTTGTTGTCCCTTTGAACCTAGATCTTGGGATCTCCAATCAACTAGGTGGGGTTTCCATTTTAGAAAACCCTTTGTCTATAGGCCTTAGCCCCATTCCCATTGATAAGGTTTGAACTTTCTCTCTTGGCAAGTCTTTTGTAAGTGGATCCGCAAAGTTATCTTTGGATCAATTGTAATTTATTGTGATAACCCCGTTAGAGAGAAGTTGTCTTATCATTTTATGTCTACGATGAATATTCCTAGATTTACCATTGTATACTGTACTATTAGCTCTTCCAACAGCTGATTGACTATCACAAGGTATACATATTAGAGGCATTAGTTTGATCCAATTAGGAATGTCTTCCAAGAAGCTTTGAATCCATTCTGCTTCTTTTGCAGTCTTATCTAGTGCAATAAACTCTGATTACATCATAGATCTAGCAATACAAGTCTGTTTGGGCGATTTCCGTGAAATCGCTCCAATTTCCTAATGTGAACACGTATCCACTTGTAGAATTTGTATCATTTGATCCAGTGATCCAATTTGCATCACTATATCCTTCCACCATTGAAGGATAATTTGTATAGTATAAACCATAACTCTGTGTATACTTTAGATATCCTAGAACTCTGATTATCACTTTCCAATGATGCTTATGTAACGACCCAGATTTTTAATCGTTTATTTAAATATTTATAAAAATTGGTTTTAAATGTTGTTTTGAGAATTAAATAACGTGAATTTAATAATTTTGAATATTTTATTTATATTAGTAATATAATAATATTTTAATTTCGGAATAGTCAGGAAATGTTGAATTTGTAAAATACGGATCATTTTTGTAACGTTGTTTTCAACATTTCAAGGTAACAATCATTGGGTTATATAATGTAACATTTTCTTTGTTTTTTTCTTCTCTTGGAAAACATGGAAGGCATCACTAATATCAACACATTTGGAGTACATGTCTATAAGAGCACTACATGTGATCCGTAACTACTGAAGCCTGTTCTGAAAATAAGGCTATGGACCTCTTTGCCATTTTTCAAACTAGCCAAACTGGCGCATGTTTTAAGAATTCTAGAAAATGTAGATTTATCCAAATGAAACCCATAGTCCCGCATTTGCCAGCATAGTATTAATGCATTCTCATTGTGACCATTTTGTATAACCTGAAATAATAGCAATCCACAGTACTATATTATTATTATTTTTAGGGAACCCAAGGAATAGATTAGTTGCATCATCCACTGGAATGGAATGTATACCATCCACACAACACCAGTTCTATAATTCGCATCAGGCATGGATAACCATCCATCTTAAGCAAGTGGATTAGAAACATATGGCCAATTTAATGTGATTGCAGTCATGTTCCAAGACAAGAAGGCAGCGAAACACTTTTATCCAACCGTATCTCTAAAGAAGGAAAAGAAAGTTGCTACCCACGCAGTACAAGCATAGCTAACATACGGCAAAACTAGATTTTCTTATTTAAAAAGAAATTTGTTATGGTGCCTTGCGCTCCACACAATCAGTGCCTTGCGACTCACACTACATTTCCTTGTGCCCCACGGTTACCTCTTCCCCACGTTTCTTCCCCTATAAATCGAACTGCTGCATCATTCCTTTTTCTCATTCAAAATATTAAAACAAAACAAAGCCACAGCTGAATCGAAATCTTCATAAACGCAGCCCTCTGATTCTTCTTTCAAATCCAAACTGCGAATAAGATTCAAATATTTCCATGCTTACATGTAAATTTCGAATGTAAAAGCTTGGAACTGGATTCCTGAAGGGGCTTGTCACCTTCACCGAAATTTCTTGCGAGCATGGTGAAAAGGGTGAGTGACATCGCCATAGCTGAAGGGAGCGTCGCTGTGTCCAGGTTGGGTTCATCTCAGGCAAATGAAAGCAAGGGTGGAGGAGGGCCAGTAGGGTCTGGTAGGTTATAGGAATTGTAGCGGTGTTTAAGTGGTGTGACAGGGTTCGGGTTTCAAGAAAAAAAGTGGCATGAGGTCTCCGGAGCGAAGGCGGACAGTGCATGGTGGCGTCAGCACTGTTGCAGTTCTGTCATGCGTCATCTATGAGGAACTGGAAGATATGCGGAGCTTGAGGAAGGGTTTTGTGGTGGAGATGTGACGATGAGGAGGAGTATGGAGGCCGTATAGTTTTGTATGGGATGTGTTGGGCATGTTTTTGCTTGGCATGCATGGCGTTTGGGACAGGAAATGGCGGGGAAGGGGGCGCCGCGACGATGAGTGTGTGGGGGTAGTTTCATGCATGGGTGTATATGTTTGCAGAGTTGTTTGGGAAAGGAACAACAGTGTAAGGGGAACCAAGGGGTTGTAGGCGCATATGGTTGGAAGAGAGAGATAATGTGAAGGACCGAGGAGGCTTCGTGTGTTAATATAGTGCATGTAATGGGATTAAGGGAGTAGGCTTGTCTTGTTACTATCTGAAGGTGAAGAAACGAAGTATTGCATGCGAAATAAAGGAATGAAGTATTGAGTGAAGTATTGTAGTATTGCGTGCGATCAAAAGAAAAAAAGGAAAAAATGGGGGAATAAGAAAACGTTGGGGAAGCTGGAATATGGACTTGCGCATGAGAGAAGAGGACATGGGAGAAGGCGGGACTATTGCTATTACATGCACAGAACAAAGGAAGACAAAATGAGAAGGGAAAGAAACAACGTATGGGAAAAAGAGAGAGAGAGAGAGGGACCAACGAATTTCCTAGAGAGAAACAAGGAGGGGAAACAATGTTAAGGGGAAAAGAGGGTAACTGAGCATGGAGTGCATGGGAGGAAGGATAAAAGTTGGTGGCGGGCTGTGACATAATATTAGCGGTCTTAGGATAGGATTACGTTTTTCAACAGAAGAGAAAAAAGACCAACGGAGTAATGATAAAAATGGAAGGAGAACATGTGGATTAAAAGTGTGGCACTAGGAGTTTTGTAGGCAGCGGGATTTGCTGAAAAGAGAATGCGGCTTAAATGTGCCTAATTGCAAGTTAAGATGGTGGTTAAAAAGAATTATGGTTAATTAAGGTAAATATATTTAATTAATAGTTCATTATAATTTATTTCAATTTAAATAATATCGTGCACCGTAACTGGTTCGTATATTATCAGAATTGCACAAAACAAGAGACGTTAGAATTCCAAGAACAAAAGCTACGCGTGCGAGCCGGTTCGGTTGGAATTGGAAGCAGCTAGGATTTTGTGTAACTTTAAACGCCCGTTTAAAATTATACAAAACGACGCGTGCACCGTCAAATCGAAATAAAAGGTGAGTTAACTCTCACACCCTCTGAAATTCTTTGAGTGCTAAATTCATATAATTAGAAATTATAGTTGATAATATAGAATTGGTTGATTGAATGTTATGGTTGGCTATTGGTTGTTTATTGTTTGCTTGATCGACATTATTTATCATATAATTATCTGTGATGTAGGGAAGAACAGGTTGGAGGGATCCAACCAGATTCCTCAAATAATTGTTGTTATTTGTTCATCGCATTTATATATGAATTGTTTATCCCCAATGGTATCATAAACTGTTTGGATAATGATTGTTGAATGGATGTTGATCGTTGAATTGAAATTTAATGATTTTTGTGTTTTTAATCAATAGACAGTATTGATTAAGTAATTGGCAGCGAATGGTTAAAATCCATTGTTTTTAAACGTCGTTTCACCATTAGGCAAATTGACAGTGATTTAAGTTATAAAAATTATTTTATAACTATATCGAGTTTTCATGTAAAATTTACACAAGCTATTAGAAATGGAAATCTTATAAATATTTTTATTATCGTATTTTTCAAAGTGGATTTTTAAACGATTAAATTAAGGAAGATATAAATTATCCGACGGGATAATTTGAAATAATTGTTTCAAGGAAAACAATTAAGCGAGTTCATATTTAATTAATTATAATAGTTCAGTAAGAAGGGTTAAGAAAAACCAGTTAATGATGTTTTCAAGTTCATTTAATCGACTGTTTAAAAGTGGAAGTGTTATTGAATTTGTTATTAAATAAAATTGGTAACGATAATTATTTAAGTTTAACGAATGTCATTAGAAGTCTATTAATCTTTAATTAACGGGATTTTAAAATGATTATTGAATTATTTATTTTTATTAAAGTTAATTATTCTTAATAACTTTTTAAAAGGGGTTAACTATTCTATTTTAATTAACTAAAAAGTTAACTACCTTGATTTTGGTTAATGTTGAAGTTAGCTATTATTAATCAATAATAATAGAAGTGATTACCTTTTTAATGGCATTCAGTTAAAAAGTAATCGAGTCATAATAAGTTTTAGTTGAACTTAGAAAAGGGTTTTATACAAGAATTGAATAAGAAATACAAATATGATAAACAAGGTATAAAAATCTCGAGGTGAGGCAATGTTGTAAGATATGTGTTTACTTGATAAAATTAAATTAAGAAAAAAAAGTGAAATGATCAAAAGGAGATTTCCAAATCATAGAAAACGAAATGGATTGGCGTAAAGGACCCAAATATATAAACCTATAAAAAGATTTGAAGCAAGATGTGTACTTAATAATTGGAATGAAGTAAAGGCAATCGAAATCGGAAAAAGGATTCTTAAAGCATAAAGGTATGTGCTTTAATGAAGTTTGAAGGGTAAATAAATGGATTGGTAAATTAAGATCCAAGTTGAGTTATTTTAAGATGCTAAACTAATTATCATGATAGGAATTGAAATTTATTTCAATCACATAAACAAGATTTGTAAAGAGGCTTTTAAACCAGCATGGTAATTTTAATGATAGACGGTTACTCTGGAATCGAATTAAACATTGTTAATGAAATGAGAATTTCAAATGGAAAAGAAAGGATATGGATGAATGAATGAATTAAATAAAGAGATTTCAATTTGAACGAGATGATTTATAACACCATATTTAGAAGCAAATGGTTAATAATACTATTATGATGTTCCACTCAGTTTTAGTTACAAGCTTTTATTTATCTTAAGATAAAAATGTTGTCGATCAAGGTCTGAGAGGTAATTAGAATACCCCAACTTAAACAGCCTCACTATTATTGAAAGATGATATTAGTTTGTAAGGGTTAAAGGTAATATAAAGGAGATTTGTGAATATGTATAAAGGAAATAATGAGTTTTGGAAAAGATAATGATATTTTAAGATAAAGGAAATAATGAAAAGAGTTTGGTAAATATATTTATTTTAAACCTCGATTATTTTTTCAAAGAAATCAAAAAAGAGAGAGATTGGGCCAGATAATTTATATAATCGATTCTTAATCGATAAAATGATTTGAAATGAAATGTTTTAATATAAAAGACTGAAGCTGCCAATGTACTTAGCTATACTGTTGGGATTGATAGTTAAAGAACCGACTATCAAATTCAGTATTACTTATGACCTTTTGACGAGTTGTTTCGAAGAGACCGGGATGAGAACAAGACCTAAAACCACTTCGATCCAACTGTGCGGACGCGTTTAACTTGCATGCGTATAAAGATGGAGCATTGAAGACCGTTGATATTCATGATCGGAGGAACCAATTGTAAAATTTCTCTGGTCTGGTCCGCCAGAGTTATGATGACTTGTGATTCTGTCGTGATTGGAATCTTTGGATTGTAATGACTTGTCGCTGCTGATCCTTGGGGTGATTCCTATATAGGATGCGGTAGGAGGGTGCCTTCGGTTCATCCTATTCCTGGATGAATTTTATGGACAAGTGTCTGACAGAGTGTTTCCCGAAACTCATCTACGTTGATTTTTACAAATATACCAAGTTAGGTGGCGGAGAAATTCTCTTGCTTAACACCCAGAGTGTCTTTGTGGATGTCAACTAGTAATTTGGCGGATCTGATGATGTGGCATTCAAAGTGAATAGAGATGTGCTAAAAGTAAACGTAACCTCAAGCCTCATCAAACGAGAAATGACACAAAATCGGGTAGGCAGCATGGCTATGTGGGTCGCACCCATTAAAAGGGTATGTCATTACCTGATCTGGAGAAATCAAATGCCTTCGGTTGTCCCTTTATTTTATTTATATGCTATCAGTCTGGTTGGTTGGCCCTCTGCCGTGGTGATGATATATTCGGCACTCTCAAGCGAAATGAGGAGCCGGTCATGTGTAGCCGGGTTGCAAGACGTTCTTGTTGAACCCCAATGTATTCATCTCCGGAGGTACATTGTCGGAAAGGTGGTCCCATACCTTGCCAGGAAATCCATTCTCCAATAAAAGCCCGCGATTTTGATTGTATACTATATCTGTAGAGCGTGAGATGCAAGCGTTCTGCTAGATTATTATTTATTTGCGGTTTGATAGACATTATTATAATATGAGAAAAAAGATTGATTTCCAAAAATGTTTTGGGTTATAGTAAGATAAAAACTGTCCGTGTTTATGTGTGGGCTGGTCTTACTATTATCCTTTTCTTTCAAAATGGATTTGAAAAAGTTAAACAAGTTGTTTGTGCTGTGAATTTATCACTGAAAGTATTCCAGACTGATCCGGGTGAATTTTGCTTTGCTTTAAATGTGCTCGGGTCGGACCGAATATATTTCCAGGTTAGGTTTCGCTAGGAGTTTCCAGAGCTGGAAGTATGAGGCTTCACTGTTAGATATTTAGAGTTTGTTCCGCTATGTCTGATATATGATATACTCTGATGATTGGTATGTATATACAATTTTATTTTGTGTAAAGAGATTTGATATATTATATTTTATTCGCTCCGCTATGAGATTCTGATGTTCTTCTTCTTATTCTTCTATTCTAATATTTCTTTCTTTTCTCACCCTCTAATTTCTTCCTATTAACAATCTGGTGTTGTTCTATACTTGAATTTTGGTAAGTAATACGGGTTTCATGTATTATTATCGAAATTCGAGAGTCGAATTTCCGCCGGGTCGTTATAGTGGTATCAGAGCATAAGGTTTAGTGATAACCTTGGCTCTGTGGCATAACTCAATAGAGATGGGGTTAGTAATACCCTAGATTGAGTTGAGTGTGTATATATGAGAGTGCGTATTTGTAATTGCTTAAAAAATTATTTTTATATAGTTTTGCCCGGATTATATTTTTATATAAACATAATTTTTTCAGATTTATAATAAGTATTGGTTTGCTTGTTAATTTGAATAAAAATTGAGGATGGATTCAAAAATTGGAATAGTTTAATATAATAATAAGAGATTTCGCTTATGTAATCGAATAAATGATAATTGAATCGAAGGAAGTCAATTACCAGTCAATTGATGAAAAAAACCCATAGTGAAAGCAACAAGTAAACATTAATGTCGAATTTAAATGATTTGATTGAGTTGTTATATATGCATTATTTGTTTGTTGTATGTTGAATGAGTTAATTAGAAATGCAACGGATTAATCAAAGCTGAATGAATTGAAAGGTTAAGTAGATGAATTTTGATATAATACGTTTGAATGGAACCATTTATGAATTAAAACTAGAATATTTGACCCTGTAATGGTGCCACATGTTTGAATTTGCACTCGTATAGTACACATGATGACTAATTAATTATTATTCATATATTGTTATTCTCATGATAAGTTGAGATGAGTACAGGTACGAGGAAGCTACGAGAATAGAATTGGAATGTGTAGATGACATATAAGTTGAGAATTATGCTTAAATACGCTTGCAAAATGGTATGCATACGCAAAAATATGACTGTGTGGGTTAACGTATGTATTTGTTGAATCTGCAATATTGCAGAAGACCCTCTGTATATTCTACCAAAAAAATTTCCAAAATTTATGGTGTTAGAAATTTCTGTTATCAGGAATAAATTGGGTTTTCTATTAAAATAAATTGGATTAGTTTTGATAATGAAACTGAAATTTTAACTAAATAACTTTTGTAAAGACAAGGGGTCAGTAACATTCTCTCTACCTTTGAAATTTCGGGGACAAAATTCTTTTAAGGGGGAAGGAACGTAACGGCCCAGATTTTTAATCGTTTATTTAAATATTTAAAATTGGTTTTAAATGTTGTTTTGAGAATTAAATAACGTGAATTTAATAATTTTGAATATTTTGTTTCTATTAATAATATAATAATATTTTTATTTCGGAATAGTCGGGAAATGTTGAATTTGTAAAATACGGATCATTTTTGTAACATCGTTTTCAAGATTTCAAGGCAACAATCATTGGGTTATATAATGTAACATTTTCTTTGTTTTTTTTTCCGTCTCTTGGAAAACATGGAAGGCATCACTAATATCAACACATTTGGAGTACATGTCTATAAGAGCACTACATGTGATCCGTAACTACTGAAGCCTGTTCTGAAAATAAGGCTATGGACCTCTTTGCCATTTTTCAAACAAGCCAAACTGGCGCATGTTTTAAGAATTCTAAAAAATGTAGATTTATCCAAATTAAACCCATAGTCCCGCATTTGCCAGTATAGTATTAATGCATTCTCACTGTGACCATTTTGTATAACCTGAAATAATAGCTGTCCACAGTACTATATTATTATTATTTTTAGGGAACCCAAGGAATAGATTAGTTACATCATCCACTGGAATGGAATGTATACCATCCGCACAACACCAGTTCTATAATTCGCATTAGGCATGGATAACCATCCTTCTTAAGTAAGTGGATTAGAAACATATGGTCAATTTAATGTGAATGCAGTCATGTTCCAAGACAAGAAGGCAGCAAACCACTTTTATCCAACCGTATCTCTAAAGAAGGAAAAGAAAGATGCTACCCACACAGTACAAGCGCTGCTAACATACGGCAAAACTAGGTTTTCTTATTTAAAAAGAAATTTGTTATAGTGCCTTGCGCTCCACACAATCAGTGCCTTGCGACTCACACTACATTTCCTTGTGCCCCACGGTTACCTCTTCCCCACGTTTCTTCCCCTATAAATCGAATTGCTGCATCATTCCTTTTTCTCATTCAAAATAGTAAAACAAAACAAAGCCACAGATGAATCGAAATCTTCATAAATGCAGCCCCCTGATTCTTCTTTCAAGTCCAAACTGCGAATAAGATCCAAATATTTCCATACTTACATGTAAATTTCGAATGTAAAAGCTTGGAATTGGATTCCTGAAGGGGCTCGTCACCTTCACCGAAATTTCTTGCTAGCATGGTGAAAAGGGTGAGTGGCATCTCCATAGCCGAAGGGAGCTCGCTGTGTCCAGGTGGGGTTCGTCTCAGGCAAGTGAAGGCAAGGGTGGAGAAGGCCCAGTAGGGTCCGGTAGGTTATAGGAATTGTAGCGGTGTTTAAGTGGTGTGACAGGGTTCGGATTTCAAGAAAAAAACCGGCGTGAGGTTTCCGGAGCGAAGGCGGATAGTGCACGGTGGCGTCAGCACTGTTGTAGTTCAGTTCTGCGTCATCTATGAGGAACTGGAAGATATGCGGAGCTTGATGATGGGTTTTGTGGTGGAGATGTGACGACGAGGAGTATGGAGGCCGTATAATCTTGTATGGGATATGTTGGGCATGTTTTTGCTTGGCATGCATGGCGTTCGGGACAGGAAATGGCGGGAAAGGGGGCGCTGCGACGATGAGTGTGTGGGGTAGTTTCATGCATGGGTGTATATGGTTGGAGAGCTGTTTGGGAAAGGAACAACAGTGTAAGGGGAACCAAGGGGTTGTAGGCGCATATGGTTGGAAGAGAGAGATAATTTGAAGGACTGAGGAGGCTTCGTGTGTTAATATAGTGCATGGAATGGGATTAAGGGAGCAGGCTTGTCTTGTTACTATCTGAAGGTGAAGAAATGAAGTATTGCATGCGAAATAAAGGAATGAAGTATTGAAGTATTGAGTGAAGTATTGTAGTATTGCATGCGATTAAAAAAAAAGGGGAATAAAAAAACGTTGGGGAAGCTGGAATATGGACTTGCGCATGAGAGAAGAGGACATGGGAGAAGGCGGGACTATTGCTATTACATGCACAGAACAAAGGAAGACAAAAAGAGAAGGGAAAGAAACAACGTATGGGAAAAAGAGAGAGAGAGAGAGAGGGGGACCAACGAATTTCCTAGAGAGAAACAAGGAGGGCAAACAATGTTAAGGGGAAAAGAGGGTAACTGGAGCATGGAGTGCATGGGAGGAAGGTTAAAAGTTGGTGGTGGGTTGTGACATAATATTAGCGGGCTTAGGATATGATTAAGTTTTTCAAAAGAAGAGAAAAAAAGACCAATGGAGTAATGATAAAAATGGAAGGAGAACAGGTGGATTAAAACTGTGGCAGTAGGAGTTTTGTACACAACGGGATTTGCTGAAAAGAGAATGCGACTTAAATGTGCCTAATTGCAAGTTAAGATGGTGGTTAAAAAGAATTATGGTTAATTAAGGTAAATATATTTAATTAATAGTTCATTATAATTTATTTCAATTTAAATAATATCGTGCACCGTAACTAGTTCGTATGTTATCAGAATTGCACGAAACAAGAGACGTTAGAATTCTAAGAACAAAAGCTACACGTACGAGCCGGTTCGGTTGGAATTGGAAGCAGCTAGGATTTTGTGTAACTTTAAACGCCCGTTTAAAGTTATACAAAACGACGCGTGCACCGTCAAATCGAAATAAAAGGTGAGTTAACTCTCACACCCTCTGAAATTCTTTGAGTGCTAAATTCATATAATTAGAAATTATAGTTGATAATATAGAATTGGTTGATTGAATGTTACGGTTGGCTATTGGTTGTTTATTGTTTGCTTGATCGACATTATTTATCATGTAATTATCTGTGATGGAGGGAAGAACAGGTTGGAGGGATCCAACTGGATTCCTCAAATAATTGTTGTTATTTGTTCATCGCATTTATATATGAATTGTTTATCCCCAATGTTATTATAAACTGTTTGGATATTGATTGTTGAATGGATGTTGATCGTTGAATTGAAATTTAACGATTTTTGTGTTTTTAATCAATAGACAGTATTGATTAAGTAATTGGCAGTGAATGGTTAAAATCCATTGTTTTTAAACGTCTTTTCGCCTTTAGGCAAATTGACAGTGATTTAAGTTATAAAATTTATTTTATAACTGGATCGAGTTTTCATGTAAAATTTACACAAGCTACTAGAAATAGAAATCTTATAAATATTTTTATTATCGTATTTTACAAAGTGGATTTTTAAACGATTAAATCAAGGAAGATATAAATTATCCTACTGGATAATTTGAAATAATTGTTTCAAGGAAAACAATTATGCAAGTTCATATTTAATTAATTATATTAGTTTAGTAAGAAGGGTTAAGGAAAACCAGTTAACGATGTTTTCAAGTTGATTTAATCGACTGTTTAAAAGTGGAAGTGTTATTGAATTTGTTATTAAATTAAATTGGTAACGATAATTATTTATTTTTAACGAATGTCATTAGAAGTCTATTAATCTTTAATTAACGGGATTTTAAAATGATTATTGAATTATTTATTTTTATTAACGTTAATTATTCTTAATAACTTTTTAAAAGGGGTTAACTATTCTATTTTAATTAACTAAAAAGTTAACTACCTTGATTGTGGTTAATGTTGAAGTTAGCTATTATTAATCAATAATAATAGTAGTGATTACCTTTTTAATGGCATTCGATTAAAAAGTAATTGAGTCATAATAAGGTTTTAGTTGAACTTAGAAAAGGGTTTTATACAAGAATTGAATAATAAATACAAATATGATAAACAAGGTATAAAAATCTCAAGGTGAGGCAATGTTGTAAGATATGTGTTTACTTGATAAAATTAAATTAAGAAAAAAAAAGTGAAATGATCAAAAGGAGATTTCCAAATCATAGAAAACGAAATGGATTGGCATAAAGGACCCAAATATATGAACCTATAAAAAGATTTGAAGCAAGATGTGTACTTAATAATTGGAATGAAGTAAAGCCAACCGAAATCGGAAATAGGATTCTTAAAGCATAAAGGTATGTGCTTAAATGAAGTTTGAAGGGTAAATAAATCGATTGGCAAATTAAGATCCAAGTTGAGTTATTTTAAGATGCTAAACTAATTAGCATGATAGGAATTGAAATTTATTTCAATCATATAAACAAGATTTGTAAAGAGTTTTTAAACAAGCATGGTAATTTTAATGATAGACGGTTACTCTGGAATCGAATTAAACAATGTTAATGGAATGAGAATTTCAAATGGAAACGAAAGGATATGGATGAATGAATTAAATAAAGAGATTTCAATTTGAACGTGATGATTTATAACACCATATTTAGAAGCAAATGGTTAATAATACTTTTATGATGTTCCACTCAGTTTTAGTTACAAGCTTTTATTTATCTTAAGATAAAAATGTTGTCGATCAAGGTCTGAGAGGTAATTAGAATACCCCAACTTAAACAACCTCACTATTATTGAAAGATGATACTAGTTTGTAAGGGTTAAAGGTAACATAAAGGAGATTTGTGAATATGTATAAAGGAAATAATGAGTTTTGGAAAAGATAATGATATTTTAAGATATGGAAATAATGAAAAGAGCGAAACACCCCACCTCCATTAAGGTCACTCACAAAGGGAATGCCTTAACTTCGGTGGAGGTTTATAAGTAAAAGTCACAGATAAGACACAAGACAGATATAAATACATATGTATAAGCAGCGGAAAACAAACAGACTTTCAATTCATAAATACGTGTTTATATAAAATATTTCCATAATTGTCTCATAATAACTTCCAAAACATTACATCATCATTTATGTCTTGATTATTAAATAAACAAGCATAAAACATAATAAAAGCTGCATAAATCCCCATAGAACGTGTCCAAAAGACATAGCCAAGGAAAGAGAGTCCAAACCATACATCTACTATCTTGAAGCTTGCAAAGAGTCTGACTAAGCTGGGTTGTTTCCTCCCTGTGGGCCTGGGAGGGGGGGAGGGGGTGGGGGCATGGAAGAAAAGAAGACGAAAGAAAAACAGATTCAGACATAAAGCCTGATAAGTCTAGTGACTCTTCAGTATGAGAATAAGAAAAAGGGCATGATAGGTATAAACTGGAAATAGGAAAGTATCATAAACTAAGATAAAGCAGTTTGAACCGAATATACTATCGCACCCCACACTATATCTCTGCACCTACTCGCATTGTCTCAACTGGCACCCCATGATCGGGGTGAAGTGATCCCCTTTCTAAAGATCGGCTCCTACTCGCAAAATCATATGTGTCATACGGCCCCCAATGATTGTAGATACCTATGCTGGCCCCACCATGGGGTGTATCAAGTCCCATGGTGGCGGTCCGACACAATCCTAGAATGCATAGGTTATACTACTGGTGCCCAGTGCCCTGTTTGTCTACTCCGAAGTGTGTGCATGCCCGCACTCCGTTAGAACCCACACTGCTGCACCAACCGCCGTCGCTTTTGACTGCTTACAATCAGCCCAGTAATCGTGCCCCAACCTGCCTAGTTTCAGGGTACCATGATACCTAATTGGGTTACTGCTGAAATGGGTCCCCGTTACTAGGGTTTTCTAGTCAAACATGTTAAGTGGTTAAGTGTCTGTATTTACCTAACCCCATCCATCAGCTTAATTAACATGTTGAATTGGTTAAGTGTTTTAGTTAACTTAACCTTACCATCCTGACTTGTCTGTCCTTAGCTTTTTAAAGCACCGACCACTCACACTAGATATGTATTGTTACGGTTACTGGATGTGCCGGTCGGTTTCGGGCAGGTTTACACCATAACTCAGTCTAACCTCGGGTCCTTATTGGGCTCAATGCTTAACCTCTCACATTGGATAGGTATTGTTGTGATTACTGGACAGCCGGGCGGGTCCGGGCAAGTTTACATCATAACTCAATCCAACCTCGGGTTAAGCATACTCGTATTTTCTAAATTTACATATTTGTCTCTATTACTTGTTATATGTAAATTTGTTAACAATTAAATATTGTGGCCCACTTTCCAAGTTCATCATTTTTGGTAGAAGAATTTTATACCATTTAAGTGCCACCAATTATTGGCATGTGTCAAACATGCCAATACATATATTTTTCACCAATTTATGTCAAGTTTCCTATAATTACCAATTTTTCCCAACGTTAACCCATCTAAATATTAGGCTAACAATCTTGGCCTAATTTTTCGTCCGCATGATTTTTAACATATAATATTAGGCTAAAAACTTAGCCTAATTTAGCGTAAACAAAATTGGCATAAAGAAATTCATTAACATAAACATGACATAGGTGTAAACTTGGCATTTTCAGCATAGTCAATATGAACATCGTAGGTGTGAACTTGCAAAATAGTCAACATGAATATCATAGGTGTGAACTTGCAATGTAGACTAAATCAACATACATATATGTGAATTTGCAACATAGACTAAATCAACTTACATATATGTGAACTTGCATTGAAATAGGGATCTAACTAAATAGGTGTCACATGAATCAGCATATGATTTAGACAATATAAGCCTAAACATGTTTAGATCTAGGTATAACATCGAACATCACTAGCATATGACAAAAATATGACATGTCCATAAAGTATGTATAATTTTATCACATGTGTGAACTAGATCCAATCATGTTTACTACTATAACATGAAACTTGTATTAAAATGGATCTTGGCATGGGTCCAATTATGAACTTGCAATTTTTGTATAAACATATGAGCATGTATATGAACTTAATAATTTAGGCATAGAGGTTTTAGCATAAAGTATATACATGAGATCTTAACTTGGACATAACACATACAACCTATATTAAACATATAAACATATAAGTGTAAATTCTAACATTAACCATATACTTGTATGTGATGTTGCTTTCATTCTAAATGTACAATAGGATCAACATCAAATCAATTATACCACAAACATCCCAACCATTCACAATACAATCATTGCAATACACAGATATGAATTAACATCGTCGTTATACAATAGTAAAATTCCATTTCCATTTTACATCGAATCAAGTCGCAATTTTATTCCCATCGGAAAAATCACTATACTTACAACAAACGACGAACTTGAATTCTGGATTCTGAGTTCTGAATTTGCAATGCTTTCCTTTGGGTAGATAAAATGTTTGAATCTTGTTTTTACTTTAGTTTTGCACGTCTCTAAGCTTTCTTCAAGTGGAGGCTACTCTTGGCTTCCTTCCAGCAGCATGACGACTCTAGCTCTATTTTATTTGTGTGAATTTAGGATGGAGACTAAGGTTGTTTATATAGAATTTCAAACTAATTATAGCCGTCGATGAAGCTAGAGTTAATCAAGGCCATTCGTCTCAAGAGAAGCCAATCAGAAAGTGACAAATCATCCCTAGTGACACAACCAAGCCCCAGAAACCGAGCCAGGACCAGACCAAGCAGGTCAGGTCGACCAAGAAGGTCGACTCCCAGGTCGACTCCCAGGTCGACTACATCGTCGACCTGGGTACCCAAGTTGACTCCCAGGTGGACCCCTTGGTCAACCTGGGTCTTCGACGGGAAAATTCCCGCCCAACCAAGTTCTGGTCCAGTTTTGAATTTTGAACTTGTTTTCGGGCTGTTTGAATTTCAAATCGAATTCTGAAACTTCCGGAGGTCATAACTCCTTCATACTTAGTCCGATTTACGCAAACTCAGACTCTATCTCAAGAAGAATTCCGAGACGAACGCAATGGAGTAACCCGTTTCCCTTAATTCTATCATTTAGATTTAATTATGCTTTAATTGGTTAATTTACTGTTAACAGAAAATTCGGGGTGTTACATTCTCCCCTCCTTAAAGGATTTCGTCCCCGAAATCTTCAAGTCTAGAAGAACGTATATCCTAACATCCAATCGTCCATCTACTCAACCAACAAACACAGGCGTCCAATGTCCTTAAAAGACTTCTACTGCTTCATGATCATATGTGTAACACCCCGTATTTTCTATAAACATACGAATAACAAATCAAGGCAGAATTTGATTTTAAAATAATAACCAAGGGAAATGGATTGCGCCATTGCGTTCGTATCGAAATTCTGCTTGAAAACGAGTCCGAGTTTTCGAAAAACGGAGTCCATATGACCAAGTTATGACCCTCTGAAGTTTCAGGAATTTTCAGAATCGAAAACAACTCGAAATTCGAATTCAAAATTCGAATTCAAACCCAGAAGCAGGCTGGGCGGGAAATTTCCCACCCAGGACCCAGGTCGACTGGGGAGTCGACTGGTTAGTCGACCCCCCTGACCAGGTCGACTGGGGAGTCGAGTAGGTAGTCGACCCCCCCTGACCAGGTCGACTAGGTAGTCGACCTGGGGGTCGACCTGCCTCCCGAACCCACTTCCTGAACCTGATGCATTTTGATGTTTTTGGCCCGATTTTCTGACCAGATTCATGACTCTAAACCTATATAAATAGCCCCATAGCCTCATTCTCTCTACACCATTTCATTCTGCCTATACTCTGCCTCTGTTCTAATTAAAATAAAAATGGCGTTGCTACTCTGCTGAAATCTGAACTGGAACTAGGACTAAAGCATCTTCTTCCAAACTGAATAAAATTAAAAGAGAACAACTGCAACTCTTCTTCTTCTTTAATCCAATCAAGGCAAGTGCAGTTATTTTCCGATATAAACTTTAATTTTGATTGTGACATGATTGTAACTCTGAATTTGAGGTTATGTATGTTCTGTTCTGTTTGGATCTATCCTTTTCTGTATCTCTTTCTTCTTTCTGTTCTATAGCCAGGCTACCACGAGCCTACACCAAATCTCATAAGAGATTAACGCACGAACGTTAAAAATAATGAATGATGGCATAAATGGGACATGGCTAATCCATGACTGATTTAAGAAAAAGGACATAGGTTGTAAACTAGATTTAGATCTATGCATATTCTGTGAGTTGGGAGAAGAGGAACCATTGTATGTTAACATATGACTTGAGACTTTGACATAACGCATATTTTGAATTAAGATCTAATTTTGAGGACATAGTATATGTTGTAAGTTAAGATCTCTATTTGAGGCATATTTTAAGAAAAGGAAGATATGTGACTTAGGCGTAAAAATCTATAGGATAACTAGTAATGTGAATAAGCCTAAAACTGGACTTTTTGATACTTGGCATCAAAGGATATAGTTTAGCATAATTCATATTGTTTATCATGATTTATGGGTTTTGGAAAATATTTTGTGCTATGCAATATTTAACTAAAACGTAGGGTATATGATCATCATGACAATTATTTAGGCATGTGAACTTAGGCCAAATTTATAGTTAGGCAAGATATATCAATGAAACTTTAAGGAATGATTAAATCTGTATATTGCCTAATTTGCTAGTTCTGCTATATTGTCTAATCTGCTAGATCTGTTCATCTGCTAAATCTGTCATCTGCTAAGTCTGCTGAAAATGCCTAATCTATTATATGCTAAATCTGCTAAATTGCTTAATCTGCTAAATCCGTTAAGTCGCCTAATCTGCGAAATCTGTTATCTGCTATATCTGTTGAGTTGATATATTTAGTCTGTTATTGACATAATCTGAATTGGCTATAGTTATGAATAATTGACATGTATATTAGGCATGGGCATAAATGGTAAATTATTAATAATTGGCCGCAAAGATAAACATGTCTAACTCGAGGTTAGAATGAGTTTGCGGCGTAATCCTGCCCGGAACCGCCCGGCACATCCAGTGGCCGCAAACAATAGGTTCTAATGTGAGAAGTTAGTCATAACGTGCTTGAAACCCGAGGTTAGACTCAGTTTGTGGAAGAAACCTACCCGGAACCAACCGGCCTAACAAGTAGCCGCAAACTGTCAGTCTAATGTGAGAGGTCTGGGCATTAATATTTAATTAATGAAAATCTGAGATAAATATGATGTCTAAAACGTGTTGGGTGGATAGGGTTAAACCAACTGGACTAGTGAAATTAATAAACCCGTTTCATGAATCTGTAGGCCCAGTACAAAGTTAGACAAGTCTGTAAATCTGTTAAATCTGTATATCTGATCCATTAGTCTGAAAACTTATTAACTTGATTTTTTGATCTGTGAACTAGTTGACCTGAACTCTGTATGTCTGAACTTGTAAACAAGTTAACCTGAAATCTGTTAGTCTAGGGCCACAAGGTTAGGAGGGAAAAATACTTATGTCATCTGTTGTTTGGGACCCATAATAGTCAGTAACCCTTTTTGGTATCAAAACTTCGACCCAACAGTAGGTAGGGTCCGGGCACGCTTACTGAACTAATTATAAGTGGTTCATTCTGATAATGGCGAGGGGTGTTGATGGTGCGTTCCAACCGGGTCATGTGCGTGCATGGATCCCGATCTGCCTCTGAGGATGTAAGATGCCGTGACATCTGTAAATAGGTCTGTGTCATTTAAAGGTTGCCACTTTAGGGAGTGATACACCCTTTTCTGGGGCTGGCACAGGGTATTTATGTATTAGGGAGCCGATCGCTTGGGGTAGGGTTTTAGGGTACACTTAGTTCTGTCTATTTCTGTTGGTACCGTCTATTTCTGTTGGGTGGTAACACCTGTCTGTTTCTGCGTGGTACCGTCTGTTCGGGTGGTAAAGGCCCATTTGCTAGTGTACACCTAATTCTACATTCTGTTTCCGTAGGGATTAATCTGTTTCTGTTTCTGTACCCTCTGTTCGGGTGGTAAAGGCCCATTATTAGCATTCTGTTTCTGTCTGTTTCTGTTGGGGTGGTAAAAACCCATTACTAGCATTCTCTTCTGTGGAAATTATTCTGTTCCTGTTTCTGTTAAGTTTAGACATTGGGGTGACACCTAATCCTGTTATACTAGTATTAGTGCAGAGAGGTGAAAAGTAGTAGTTTACATCATTCTGTTCTTTTTCTGTTTAACCTAAGTATATCTGCTACTCCTGTTACTATTATCTCGCATCCAGTTTTATTTTCATGTCATAATTATTATTATCTGTTCATATGCTGAAAGTCACTGGACTTGCCAGACTTTAAGTCTGGCCTTGCTTGTTTTCGCCCCTTTTTCTTCCGTTCCCCCCCAGGTTTGTAGGGTGGAAATCTAGGAGCTTGATTCGGATCTTCTCTGCTTGAAGTATCGTTTGGCTTTGGCATGGCAATTTATGTTGGGGATTATGATTTTAAAAACTATGTATTCTGAAGGCTTTTGTACAAGACTGATATTTTGTACTTGAATTCTGATATTGTGATTTGAAAGGATGTAACCAAACTTACTTCGGTTTCTGTCGTAATAAAGCTATAAATTTTTCAAGTACTATTTTATCTGTCTTGTAAGTTTCTGTTCTGGCTACTAAAACACTCCACCAAAGTTAAGGTGTAACGACCCGGAAAATCTGAACCAATTTAAATTTTTTAAATTGGCTACATTAGTGGATTTTAAATATTTAAAATAAATATTTTAAATAATAACGATGAAAAGTAAGTTTGAATCGACATTTGAAAATGAATATAATTAATTATAATTATAAACAAGGGCTGAAATGGCGCTGCAGTTTCAAAAATTGAATTCAAACTTTGACTGACTGTACCGGGTGCAAAACAAAACGGATTTGAGTGAAACCAAAAATATTAAAATCTGTTAGTGAATATATTTCTAAAGAATCTGAAAAATCGAAGTTTCTTAGCGGGAAGCAAAAGTTATGGCCAAATGAATTTTCAGAAAGGTCGCTATAGAGTTTATATAGCCCGTGAAAATGACAATTTTGCAAACGACCTTGGAATTTGATGAAACAACTTTTGTTGGATCCGGAATGCCAAACTATTGCTAGGTTTCAAATTTTATATTTTTTGAAGTTAATATGTGAGCACGGCAAAGGAAAACGTGTTTTGGTCAATTATAGTTAAATTGGATCGACCAGAAATGGGCCATTTTGCAAACGGTCTCAGAATTCGACGAAACTAGTTTTGTTGGGACCGTATCGTCAAAACATAGCTAGACTTATTTTTCGGGAATTTTTAGAATTAGTTGTGGCCCCGGCAAATTGAAATGTACGTTCAAATTAAATGTTGAATGTTTTATATTTTAATTTGAACAAAAGCTGACTGAAACAATCGAATGGGCCTTGGAAATATATCCCATTCGGTTCGGAATGGGTGTATTTAGCTGGGGGCGACAGTCGTTGGGTTTGGATTGGGGTTTTTATGGAGAAACACTAATTTTTTTATAATATATATGCCGACCAATAGAATTAATCCATTAATAATTAAAGAATTATAAAAATTCCTAAAAAAACCCTCGCCCCTCACGATCGACGGCGATAACCGCTCGTGTCCTTCTCTCCTCAAATCTGGCCGCCACGATCATCGCCCGCCCCCGCAACCACCCTGATTCAGAAGCCCCTCTCCCCCTCTCCACATCCATACCCGATACAACGCCTGTAGCTGTGCCATCGTCGAGATCTGCGCCTGGAAAGTTCGACCGTGTCGTCCGTGTTTCCGCCGCCGTCTGGAGCTCGAGCTCAACGTGGAGCACAGCGCCGGGAAGCTCTCTCGTCCCTCTACACGAAAGGTATGGTCTGATCGGCCTCGAAACAAGCGGATTGAGCATAGATTCGAAACCTAGCTTGGAACGAGGTGTAAAGGTATCGGCTTTGTTCTAGTTTGAACAGAAAATAACACTTTTTAGTGTGGCAAACTTTGAAAAATCGTATCTTTTTCGTTCGTTAACGAAATTCAATGAAACGGGAAACATCGTGACCGCAAGGACGTCTTCTACATTCTAGAGGAGACCGCATATTTTTCGGAGCCTTCTGCTATTTTTGGTGGAGTGGAACCCAATGTGAGATTTCTAATTTATAAACGATGAAAAACGACGATGTATAAATTATATAGTCGATGTATGACTTATATAGGCTTTGTACACCTCATATATAAGCGTTGTATAGATTGTACGTTCGATGTATAAGTTATATATGCGTTGTAAAAATTATATATGTGTTGAAATAGAAGTGAAATGCTTATAGAATATATATATATATATATATATATATATATATACACGCCCTTCGTCCACAAACCATGGACGATATTTATTGGTAGTGATTGGTGTGAAAATTGGTTGATTACGAATGGTTGATTAAAATTGTTTGTGGTTGAAAAATACCCGTTTGTGGTTGAGAATTATTTGGTGGAAACCACATAGGATTAGTTTGTGGAAATGAAAAAATATACATGTCGCTTGCGTGTGAACTAGATGCATGAAATCCCCATTGTCAAAAGCTGCGAGGCTTTAAGGTAGAGCGAGGAGCCGTACTAGGGACGACCCCGGTTTTAACTACCCTGCCGTTATGCTGTCGAAATTTTTAATAATATTCATGTGTTAGAATTATTTTCATATATTGAATAACCTTCATGTGTTGAATCGAAATTCATTAGTTGAATAGAAATTCGTGTGTTGAATGGTATTCGTGTTTTAAATAAACTGTTTTAACAATATAAAAATCACCTTTTTATTGTATATATACGAATTTTGAATAACATTCATGTGTTGAATAAAAATTCATTCGTTGAATAGAAATTCATGTGTTGAATGGTATTCGGGTTCGAAAGAAATTGTTTTATAATAAAAATCATATTTTTATCATCTATATGAACTATATAAAATAGTCGTGTTTTGAAAGAAATTGTTTTATAATAAAAAATCATATTTTTATCATCTATATGAACTATATAAAATAGTCGTGTTTTAAAAGAAATTGTTTTATAAATATTTTTATCATCTATATGAACTATATAAAATAGTCGTGTTTTGAAATAAATTTTTTTACATTAAAAATCACATTTTTAGTATATGCATGAATTGTTAAGAATAGTGAAGTGTTGAAATAAATGTCTGTTAGAAAAAAATATCATTTTTATCAAATGTATGAAAAGGAAATGGTTTAGAAATGGAAGAGTCGATTATATATATATATATATATATATATATATATATATAAAACAAATCGAATAACGAAGCTGCAGTTCGTGTTTTGAAACTGTGATTTCGAACGATTGGCGTGGAAGATCCGACCAGCGGATTTTCCCGAAACCAAAACCGTTGGGTTCGCTTTGGAAATATCTTTCCAACGACACCGACTTTGCAAAGATCCAACGGTTGGATTGTCTGGAATGTTTAATTCAAATCTGAAGAAAAACAGCGCCATGATCGATTATATATATATAAAAATATAATTAAATTAAATCGAATAACGACGCTGCAGTTCATATTTTGAAATCGAAACTTCAAACGATTGTACCGGGAGATCCGACCGTCGGATTTTCCCGAAACTGGAACCGTTGGATTCGTTTTGAAAAGATCTTTCTAATGATGTAAATTTTGTGAAGATCCAACGGTTAGATTTTCAGATATGTGTAAAACAAATCTGAAGAAAAACAGCACCACGGCCGCGTTATGGCCCGAAGCGTCGTTTAAATAAATTGGCCATTTTTAAATAAATAAAAATAGCGATAAATCGTTATAAAATATTATAAACGATATGGATGTGAAATTTAGGAACTAACTGGAGGTTGGCTAAGTCGAATGGTTTCCTGGGTTTTGATCTGATGTTGGTTTCGGCCTTCGGGGTTAATGTTTGGGAAATCATTCTCTTACTGATTGACGGTTAGTAACTAATGAATTGAAATAAGGCGTGTGTTGTGTTTGTGTAGCACTTGGTTATTATATATGCTAGTTGCTCAGAAAGACCGGGTTTATCGCATTCTGAGTAACTGAATCGACGGTAAGAAATCGAAGATGAAGACGGTGGTCGAAGACCGGAGATCTTCACCTCGTTTGGATGGTAACTGATGTCCTGATTGGGAGGCATCCCGAAATATGTATAATGAGTGGTGACCGTCCAGACGTACGTGGAGATCGATGGGTTTGCGAGGTATATAGTGCCTCCGGTTTCGTTCAGACCCAGAACGGACTTGGAAATGGAATGTGTGTCTGACATTGGAATTCATTCTATGTGATTGATAGCCATCAGTTGCATGGTGTGAATTGCCCGTATGGCATGCTAAGATGCAGTGATCAGGGCTTCTGTTGAAAAGCAAAGTCTTGTGGTTGATGATCAAAGCACCGCCTGTGTGGCGTAGCTTTGTGTATAACGTGAATTCGCGAGCCTCACACCCCGGTATGAACCATAAACGGGAGAAGGACCTCAGGGAGGGCATGCGTTTCTTTCTAGTTAGAGGTGGTGTCGGTGCTTAAACTGGCTGACATTTATATTATTTTCACCTATGTGGTTGTTGCTGTTGCGAGGCGCCTCGGTTATATCGGTCGATCCGGGACCGATGGAGTCATTCATTGGCTCATTTACGCCCCAAAGGGAAGGGAAACACAGTGTTCAGGTATAATAATCCACAACGATGGACCGGCCCTGACGATCCAAGGGGCAGTTGCGGCTGTTCCTGAGGGGCGGACTAGAGCGTCTCGAAGTCGGTAAGGACTATCTTTTGCCTTGGTTCATGATGGAAATCCAATTTCCAAGTATGTGACTGTGCGATTTTGATTGTATACCTATATTTGGCGACATAGTGGCATGGGACACTCATGTCATCTATGATTGATACTTATGATTTGAAATTGTTTTTTTGAAACATATATACACTAGTAGTAATATCAAATGCTTTCGTTTTATTCGTATCAAGCATATTTTGGCCATTATAAGGTAAAACTCTATCCTCCGGTTTGTGTTGCATTGTGTGATGGGAACTGAGTCTTATAATGGCTTCATTTTTATAAAAAGCATTGCGATGTTTAAAAGAATTATTTGTTTTAAAGCACTGGCAATCTAATGGAGTAAACCCGTTCCGCGAAAGTGGCGTGGTCCTGTGATTGGCCATATTATAAATGTGTTAAGTAGATTTCTCATACCAGTCCCATGACTGACTCGTAGTTTGTTTCACTTGCAAACTCGGGTGCTGATTAACATAGAAATGTGTTTATTCTACGCTCTTATATTTTATCTTTTGTAAATAATTAAATGATACTTTGGTTACTTTTGTATGTTTTTACAGGATGTCAAGAAATGCCTCCTTCAATTCAAATCAAAGGCCAACTACAAGAAAGAGCTACTTCCTCACATCAAATTCATTTCAATTGCAAAAGAAGTAGTAGCTCACTGGTAAAGGCATAGGAATTGGTGTTGAGAGACCTGAGTTCGAACCCCGTCAAGCTCACTTTTTTTGCCAAAGAAACGGAGTGCGTTAACACTGGCCCTTTGCTGTTGTAACCATTGTAAAAATTCATTCATTCTTCTGTACTCTCTTTTAGTTTTAATAAAGCTTTCTTTTCTTTAGTTTCTGCATTTTATTTCATGGCAAATTGTGTTGTCTAGTCAATTAGATTTGCTAGAACACAATTTGCTATTGCTTCTATTTTTCTTACTAGTGATTGACCGTCTGATTAGATTCAGCGGTAATCCTAGTTTTTATTTTCAGTTGTTGATTTCTTTTCTGCAATTTTATTTCCAGTGTTCTATTTTATTTTAATCATTGAATTTATTACAGATCCGATTAGATTCGAATCTGCAGTGAATTTAATTGCATCTTTTATTCGTAGTTTCAGTTTTTATTTTGCTTTGCGAAAAAATCAACCTCTAAGTTTTGTCTAACTCGCCCAAGAGATTAGATAAATAATTGATTTAATTCACCTCCCTGTGTTCGACCTGTATGCTACACACCTGTATGCTTGCAGAATTTAATTTAAATGTCGCGCTTTTCTAACTCATAGACTAGCGTCGATCAAGTTTTTGGCGCCGTTGCCGGGGAGGTAACAATTAAATTTTATTATTTATTTAATTTCCGATTCGTGTTAGTTTCTATTTTTTTATATATTATTGTTTTCTTGTATATATAGAAAAAAAATATCTCAATTAGTGATGTGGCGTATCAATTGCATTAGTACTGTCATGAACTAAACAAGAGAGAGAAAAAAATATTGGATAGATCTCATTCATATTATTTCCTTTTTTTCTCATTTATTTCCTTCCTCTTTTTAATTTCTTTTCCTTTATATTTTTCCCTCTGCTATTTCAAAAAAAAAAAAAACTTGCATGTTTTTCCAATTCTTTCCTTTCTTTATTTTCTTTCTATCTTTTTTACATTTGCTTTCATTAAAAAAAAGGGGGTTCTTTATTAGTTGATTTTGCATCAAATATTGGTGTTATAATCATCTAAACAAGAAAAAAAAAATCTTGCCATTTTTTTTATTTGTTTCCTCTTTTCAACTTCTTTTCTTTTTGTTCATCTTTTTCCATCTATTTCTTTCCTTTGTAAAATTTGTTTTCTTCTTTGCAATAAAAAAATCTTGCTAATTTTTCTTTTATTTGTTTCTTTTTTTCCCCAATCAATTTCTTTCTTTTTACAATTTCTTTCCTCTTTTCAATTATTTTTTTATTCTCTTTTAGATTCTTTCCTTTTTGCCTTGTAATTAATTCTCTACTATAATAATTAGATCCCTTCCCCCTTTTGCAATTTTTCCCCTTTTACATCACTTTCCTTTCTTTTCCTTACAAATTTTCACACACAAAAAAAAAGCTTTCAATTTTGCTTTATTTCTTTCCCTCTTTCAACTTTCTTCCCAATCTTCCACGATCTGCCCCTTTCACAATTTCACAAAAATTCAAAAAAAAAAAAAAAAACAAACAAACTTTCTTTTCTATTCTCTCTTCATTGCCGTCTTCACCTCATCGTACATAAAGTCTCCACAATCAGCAGGTCAAGTGTAAAGGCCCGCAAATCCGTGCTATCTGAGTTGACTAAATACACCCCACGTCCAACCCAAATAACACAGAAATATGACTCATTATTAGAAAGAAGTTAGAGGATGAGAAATAGAAAGGAAGAAATATTAGAATAGAAGAGAAACGAAGATCACAACTCACAGCGGAACGAACAAAATATAGTATATAACATAACCTTTGAAATACAAATCTGTTTTGTACATATATACATACCATCATCAGAGTACAAATAACATTTGATCCAGCGGAAGTAACTCTAAATAACTAACGTTGAAGCCTCCCGCTTCAAGCTCCTCCAAGTGTATCTGTAAAAGCCTGAAACACTTGACTGCCCGTACAAATTTGGGCACCCAAGAGTTTAGGGAAAACAAAACAAAATAAACTCTGGGTCAGTCATGGGACTGGTGTGAGTAAACTCCAACCACTTGTTTAACTTTAAAAATCCTTTCAAAAGAAAAGATAATAGTAAGACCAGCCCACACATAAACATGGACGGTTTTTACCTTACTATAACCCAAAACACTTTGATATCAAATCCAGTGATATTATAGTAATGTCTACATCAAATAAATAACCAAATAGCAGAACGCTTGCATCTCACGCTCTACATATATAGTGAAAAATCAAAAACCGCATGGCGCTTATTGGAGATTGGATTTCCAACATGACAAGGTATGGAACCACCTTCCGATGATGTATCTCTAGAGACGAATACACCTGGTTTCAACAAGAACGTCTTGCAACCCGGCCCACACATGACCGACCACTCATTTCGCTTGAGTGTATCGAATGTATATCACCAACGGTTGGACTCAAACCACCGTTTCCCGAATGGGCAGAATCGATAGATTTAGAAACAAAAGGAATTTCTCTAGATAGGTGATTATACACCCTAATGGGAGCGACCCACATAGCCATGCTGCCTGCCCGATTTTTGTCCTTTTCCGGTTGTTGAGGCCTGAGGCTACGATTACTTACCATTCCTTGATAGCCCAATCACTTTGAATGCCACATTGTCAGATCCGTTAATCACTAGTTGAGTTTGCACAAATATTCTGGATATTATGCTAAGGGATAAATCCGTTGCAACCATATATATTCATACAGACCAACCCATTTGATCATTGGAAATACTTTGTCAGACATTCGTCCATTTACGTTCGTTCTGGGATTGAACGAAACCGAAGGCACCATTTCTATTAATAGAAAAAGTCCTTGCACTTCACTCCGTCTTCAATATATTCAGCATACTTGGTTCGCAACGCTTATGCCGATACGGAGTGGTTCTTCGGATAATAATCCAACCGGTCTCTCCATATTGACAACGATGGTCAAAAACTTCGATAGTCTGTGATTTAACTATCGAATAAAAACAAGTGTTCATCCAACATATCAAACAAATCACTGGGCTCTTTAATTAATATTTCCTTAATTAAATCACTTTTCCATTTCCTTAACAATATTTGTTACCCAAATATTTCAATAATCAATCTTGGCCCTTTACGCTATTTTTGATTTCGTTTCCTTATCGAATTCTATATATATCGATATATAGATTTCTAATTGTCAAATTTCTTAAAAATATTCTATCTCCTTAAATTCCCGGAAAAATTCGCCATAACCTCCCCTGTATCGGGAGCATCGGGAAATTTCAAATAACATCCCGGTATCTTCTAATCTCAAAAAGAAAAAGAAGAAGCCAAGCGGCTAGCCGATACGGCGCATAAAACCCATATATGAATTAAACATGTACCTTTTTGTCGGGCACACAAATTAAAATCTTCATATGCTTCATAACAAACCTGCTTACACATGTTTACCTGTTTTCAATTCAATTCAACTCAATCCATTCGTTTGAATTCAATTTTGAATCGTTTGAATTCAGTTCGCTCAATTATTCTTTTTTTAGCCTTTTCGCCTATTTCACTTCTTTGTTGAACATAACATGTTCAAACAAAACATTTAACTCGTTCATAACCAAATTGAATTTCAATTTCAATTCTAGTTCTCTTTTCTATTTCGAATATAAATTTCAAATCGAATTTTCTTATTTAAAGTTCAATATTCATTCGAAATCTCATTAACTAATTTCTATTCGAATTAGTTAACTCTATTCAATAAATCAAAAATCTGATTTCTATTTCAAAAATCATATTCATTTACACAACTTGAATTCGCACATATTTTACAACTCGGCTCTGGGATTTCCTAAATAGAAACTTCGGATTTTTCTTTGCTTAAAATCCTTTTATAATATTAAATAAACCATAATGGTTTTAAAACGATTCTGGCGCTGCTTTTCTGAAAATTTGATTTTGACATAACTCAAAATCTATACGACGAAATCCAGATTTTTCTCTTTCATTAGAAAACTATTATCAAACCGGTCCTGACGTTTCTTGTTTCAAAGAATTTCGACTTCAATTGCGTTCTGTATACTCAATTGAAGTTCGAATCGCCAATTTACGAACTGCAGCGCTGCGGCGAGTTCGTTTAATTATATTTATATATATAAACTTTTTTCCTTCTTCGTTTATATAAATTCAACTCCATTCAAACTTCACTTTCACTTTTATTTGAACTCTATATTCAATTCAAATTTCACTTCTATTGAATCCTATATTCAAATTCCATAATTCAAATTCCATTTGAATTATATAGCTAAATCTCATAGTTTAAAATTCCATTTAAATGCTATATTCAAATTCTATAATTTAAATTCCATTTAAATTCCTTTTTGAATTCTACATTCAAATTCCCTATTCTCTTCGAATTCAAATTCTATATTTATTCTATTTGAATTTCAAATATCCAATCTCCGATTTAATTCTATTTTGAAATTTCAAATATTCCACCCCTTTTTAATTCTATCATTCAAATCCTCTTATTTGAATTCTATTTCAAATCTAGTTTCAAAACTCCATTTAAATTCTATATTCAAATCTATTTTCAAAACTTCATTTGAATTTCTATATTCAAATCTCCTAGATTAAATCCTTATTTGAACTCAATTTGAATTTTCTTATATTCAAATTTCATTTCCCTTTTCATTTGAATCCTAATATTCAAATTTATTTTTTACACCATTTGAATTTCTAATATTCAAATTCTACTATTTTAAATGTTCTTTTGAATTTCCTTTATTCAAACTCTATTTGAATCTCTATATCAAAATTCAATTTTGGAATTTCTTTATTCAAATTCTATATTCAAATGTTATACTCAAATTTTAAATTGAATTATATATTTAAAAATTTCATTTCACATCTGTTTTGAAATTTCATTTCAAATTCAAATTTCACACTTGTATTTCTATTTCTGAATTATCGAATGATAATTCTTTTCACTTCATTTATAACTTCGTTATAAAAGAATTATTTCTAAACTTTGTTTAAAAAGAACTACTTGTTTTATTTTTCAAAACAAGTCTATATTTTATTTCCATTTTAAAAATTCAAATTCTATTTAAAAATAGAATTTTCCCTTTTAAAATCTCAAATGTCCCTTTAATTGGCCCAGTGATATTCAAACACACAAAGCAACGAATTATTTATTTTTCTAGCACATCATATATAACAATATATATGAAATCAAATAAACAAACAGATAATATATTTTTGAGGAATCCTGTTGGATTCCTCCAACCTGTTTTCCTGCATCCACAGATGTTAGCACATAAATAATACCAATTCTGCTTCGTGGCAGAATATCGCGGTATAGAAGGTCATCCACTAATCATAGCGTGGGGCGTATAGGGTAATCATCCGTTATGAAACTGCGGGCATCCGCTAATGAGACTGCGGGAATCCAACCAATCAATCAACCCAATATATATATATAGTAGCCTAAATAACTAATATATATAAAATAACCAGAAAGCATTCAACAAGCAACAAACAATTATTTTTGATGAAATAAAAATAATTCTAAAGGTGAGTGAGATTTACTCACCGTGATTTTATTTTCTGAACATCTGATTATCCGTTGAACCGTTGTAGCTATGAATAACTCGAATTTATTTGTTTAGCACCTACGATAAATTAAATCCTTATTCATTAACTCGGACTATTTTATTTAACCTACTTAAATAAATTATCTTAGACAAATTAACTAATTATATATATAATTAACCATTTCAAATTAGTTAAATAAATTTAACATCTTACCTTAAACACCATTTTAATCACGCTGCTCCCCGTTATTGCCAGCACCCGACAACTACCATCACCTTTCACAATACTGGAACTTGTAAACCCGCGAATACTTTCATCTTCCCTTCGAATTCCTTCCTCATCTCCTGTATACCTGTCTGGGCTTCGTTTTCTTCTCAAAGAAATGTTCGGAGCCTCAATGTTGTTTCCAACAACTACTACGGATTCCTCGGTGCTATTCAAACCATCACCAGTTTTCTGTTTCCCCATGACTGGTCTACGCGAGCTTCCTTCCTCCTCCAAAGACATACGACATTAAGCAACTATTCACTACTCCATGAACCCTCCAGCATCGCCATCTTCACCGCACAAAACCATGGCCGTTGTCCCCTAAACCGCACACCCTAAACTGCTAAAAATCGAGTACTAGAAATCGCGATTCGAACACCCTAGCTCGAACCCTTTCCAATCGCAACCTCAACTCCCGACTGTTGTCTGGTAACGCGAATCACCCCCAATCGCTAGTTTGAACACCTCAATACGGCTCAAAGGAAATCCACAACCGATACCTCATCGCTTCTTAGGTTACGAGTGATTCAAACTCGCTCTCGCTTCTGGGGTAATCGCGATTTCCTTTTATTATTATTATTATTATTTTTTTTTACCGGGATGATTTCGATTTGCTTTGGTTTTATGACATTGGGGAAAAATAAGAGGAGAACGGGGAAAGTCGCAATTTATAGAAAAAGGGAAGGGAACAATTCGTACTCGCCATTAATTTTCTGTTTCCTGGATATTGAAGACACAAAGCAGTTTTTACAGCTCGAGGAAGATAATAGCTGCGAAGTGAAAACATTTAGGTCGGCTGCTTTTAAACATAGGGTAGGGTGGCTGTTGATTAAATTTTATTTTAATTAAAAACTAAAATATCTCACAGTCCTTTATTCTGAACCGCTATTCTAACTTAACGACCGGTGTTTCCAGATTATAACGTTATTTTGAATTTAACGAAATATACTGTATAATTTAATTCAAACAATAAAAATAACATATTAAAAAATTAATATGATTTAAATTCAAAACAAATAAATTCCTAAAAATAAATTACTATCATTATCTTTCAAATTCAATTAAAATTCATATTAACCATTTGAATCACTCAGAATCCATTATAAATTCAAATGGAATTATTTCAGTTCTCGTCTTTCGAACATTATATATATACGAAATAAATCATATATTGATCACTAATTGGTAATTCAGTATAAAACTCTTTTATATTACTAATTCAATATTTAAAACTATATTAAATATTTAAAATTGATCGACGAAAAATCTGGGTCGTTACATTCTTCCCCCCTTAAAATAATTTCGTCCTCGAAATTGCTAAAGTAGGAAAAATACTATAAACTCACTAACTTTTCATAACTCCTTTATGTTGAAACTCACCTCCTTATATTTCAACATATTTAATTTCACCAAAACTTTGGTCTTCTTCCTTTCATATGCCTTCCCATTCAATTCATATTTATTTCAATTTATTTCAATAAATCTATTTAAATTGATTCTAATAAATTCATTCACTTCGATCCATTTAACTTGTTTAAGTTAAATTTAAATTCCAGAATTCAAATCCCTGGGTTTTTCTTTTCAAATTCTTTTGAAATCACTTAAATATATACATATATTTGTTTTTATTTCAAATTCAAAACATTTGAATTTTCAATCTACTTGTTTTCTTTCAAAACAAATTTCCATCAAAAACTTTCTAAGGTAGCAATCCATCACTTAGAAACTTGGAAATGAACACTGATGATGTTGCAATCATCATCAGAATTACTTCCCAGCCACTGAAGTGAGTGCAGTGCTTTATTATTTCAAAATCCATGATCTTCTTCCAAATCCTTTAAAACAAATCTATATTAATATACTTTGAAAAATATTTTCAAACTTCCCAGGATTTTGAATTCTTAATTCTGGTTTGAATTTAATTCTAATTCATCCCTTTTGTATATCCTTCATTCATACAAATTCTATTTGGTTATAAATAACCATTTCAATTTTTATAATCTTATCTGATTATAATGTTAACATTCAACACATCCATATAATAATAATTCTAGAAAATTATTCTTTCTATATCAAAATAGAAATTTGGGTAAAATTATTTCATTTACCCACTTTAAAACAATATCATGTCAATTCTTCTGTTCAAGTGTTTAGAAATCCCTATCGACTTCGTGGCGTCCCACGATTCGACCAGAATTCATAAACCACTCACAGACTAGTCAACACAATATAAAACAACTTTTATATCAACATACAAATACGCTCTCTCATATATATACACTCAACTCATTCTAGGGTGCTACTGACCCTATCTCTAACGAGCACATCCCACACAAGCCTAGGTATTCGCTCAACCTAAGCTCTGATACCAACTGTAACGGCCAGGGGCAGTGGGCTAACCTCCCACCGTGGCTTACAGAGATACCTCAGAACTGCTTTTACGGCCAGCCTCTCGACTCGACCAACCCGCATTGTCAGGAGATGTAGGGGTAAGAGTCTCCCGTTCGCCACCAAACGCGAAGCGAGAACCCCCTATCACCCGTACCAATCAAGCAACCAGCTCTGATACCAACTGTAAAGGCCCGCAAATCCGTGCTATCTGAGTTGACTAAATACACCACACGTCCAACCCAAATAACACAGAAATATGACTCATTATTAGAAAGAAGTTAGAGGATGAGAAATAGAAAGGAAGAAATATTAGAATAGAAGAGAAACGAAGATCACAACTCACAGCGGAACGAACAAAATATAGTATATAACATAACCTTTGAAATACAAATCTGTTTTGTACATATATACATACCATCATCAGAGTACAAATAACATTTGATCCAGCGGAAGTAACTCTAAATAACTAACGTTGAAGCCTCCCGCTTCAAGCTCCTCCAAGTGTATCTGTAAAAGCCTGAAACACTTGACTGCCCGTACAAATTTGGGCACCCAAGAGTTTAGGGAAAACAAAACAAAATAAACTCTGGGTCAGTCATGGGACTGGTGTGAGTAAACTCCAACCACTTGTTTAACTTTAAAAATCCTTTCAAAAGAAAAGATAATAGTAAGACCAGCCCACACATAAACATGGACGGTTTTTACCTTACTATAACCCAAAACACTTTGATATCAAATCCAGTGATATTATAGTAATGTCTACATCAAATAAATAACCAAATAGCAGAACGCTTGCATCTCACGCTCTACATATATAGTGAAAAATCAAAAACCGCATGGCGCTTATTGGAGATTGGATTTCCAACATGACAAGGTATGGAACCACCTTCCGATGATGTATCTCTAGAGACGAATACACCTGGTTTCAACAAGAACGTCTTGCAACCCGGCCCACACATGACCGACCACTCATTTCGCTTGAGTGTATCGAATGTATATCACCAACGGTTGGACTCAAACCACCGTTTCCCGAATGGGCAGAATCGATAGATTTAGAAACAAAAGGAATTTCTCTAGATAGGTGATTATACACCCTAATGGGAGCGACCCACATAGCCATGCTGCCTGCCCGATTTTTGTCCTTTTCCGGTTGTTGAGGCCTGAGGCTACGATTACTTACCATTCCTTGATAGCCCAATCACTTTGAATGCCACATTGTCAGATCCGTTAATCACTAGTTGAGTTTGCACAAATATTCTGGATATTATGCTAAGGGATAAATCCGTTGCAACCATATATATTCATACAGACCAACCCATTTGATCATTGGAAATACTTTGTCAGACATTCGTCCATTTACGTTCGTTCTGGGATTGAACGAAACCGAAGGCACCATTTCTATTAATAGAAAAAGTCCTTGCACTTCACTCCGTCTTCAATATATTCAGCATACTTGGTTCGCAACGCTTATGCCGATACGGAGTGGTTCTTCGGATAATAATCCAACCGGTCTCTCCATATTGACAACGATGGTCAAAAACTTCGATAGTCTGTGATTTAACTATCGAATAAAAACAAGTGTTCATCCAACATATCAAACAAATCACTGGGCTCTTTAATTAATATTTCCTTAATTAAATCACTTTTCCATTTCCTTAACAATATTTGTTACCCAAATATTTCAATAATCAATCTTGGCCCTTTACGCTATTTTTGATTTCGTTTCCTTATCGAATTCTATATATATCGATATATAGATTTCTAATTGTCAAATTTCTTAAAAATATTCTATCTCCTTAAATTCCCGGAAAAATTCGCCATAACCTCCCCTGTATCGGGAGCATCGGGAAATTTCAAATAACATCCCGGTATCTTCTAATCTCAAAAAGAAAAAGAAGAAGCCAAGCGGCTAGCCGATACGGCGCATAAAACCCATATATGAATTAAACATGTACCTTTTTGTCGGGCACACAAATTAAAATCTTCATATGCTTCATAACAAACCTGCTTACACATGTTTACCTGTTTTCAATTCAATTCAACTCAATCCATTCGTTTGAATTCAATTTTGAATCGTTTGAATTCAGTTCGCTCAATTATTCTTTTTTTAGCCTTTTCGCCTATTTCACTTCTTTGTTGAACATAACATGTTCAAACAAAACATTTAACTCGTTCATAACCAAATTGAATTTCAATTTCAATTCTAGTTCTCTTTTCTATTTCGAATATAAATTTCAAATCGAATTTTCTTATTTAAAGTTCAATATTCATTCGAAATCTCATTAACTAATTTCTATTCGAATTAGTTAACTCTATTCAATAAATCAAAAATCTGATTTCTATTTCAAAAATCATATTCATTTACACAACTTGAATTCGCACATATTTTACAACTCGGCTCTGGGATTTCCTAAATAGAAACTTCGGATTTTTCTTTGCTTAAAATCCTTTTATAATATTAAATAAACCATAATGGTTTTAAAACGATTCTGGCGCTGCTTTTCTGAAAATTTGATTTTGACATAACTCAAAATCTATACGACGAAATCCAGATTTTTCTCTTTCATTAGAAAACTATTATCAAACCGGTCCTGACGTTTCTTGTTTCAAAGAATTTCGACTTCAATTGCGTTCTGTATACTCAATTGAAGTTCGAATCGCCAATTTACGAACTACAGCGCTGCGGCGAGTTCGTTTAATTATATTTATATATATAAACTTTTTTCCTTCTTCGTTTATATAAATTCAACTCCATTCAAACTTCACTTTCACTTTTATTTGAACTCTATATTCAATTCAAATTTCACTTCTATTGAATCCTATATTCAAATTCCATAATTCAAATTCCATTTGAATTATATAGCTAAATCTCATAGTTTAAAATTCCATTTAAATGCTATATTCAAATTCTATAATTTAAATTCCATTTAAATTCCTTTTTGAATTCTACATTCAAATTCCCTATTCTCTTCGAATTCAAATTCTATATTTATTCTATTTGAATTTCAAATATCCAATCTCCGATTTAATTCTATTTTGAAATTTCAAATATTCCACCCCTTTTTAATTCTATCATTCAAATCCTCTTATTTGAATTCTATTTCAAATCTAGTTTCAAAACTCCATTTAAATTCTATATTCAAATCTATTTTCAAAACTTCATTTGAATTTCTATATTCAAATCTCCTAGATTAAATCCTTATTTGAACTCAATTTGAATTTTCTTATATTCAAATTTCATTTCCCTTTTCATTTGAATCCTAATATTCAAATTTATTTTTTACACCATTTGAATTTCTAATATTCAAATTCTACTATTTTAAATGTTCTTTTGAATTTCCTTTATTCAAACTCTATTTGAATCTCTATATCAAAATTCAATTTTGGAATTTCTTTATTCAAATTCTATATTCAAATGTTATACTCAAATTTTAAATTGAATTATATATTTAAAAATTTCATTTCACATCTGTTTTGAAATTTCATTTCAAATTCAAATTTCACACTTGTATTTCTATTTCTGAATTATCGAATGATAATTCTTTTCACTTCATTTATAACTTCGTTATAAAAGAATTATTTCTAAACTTTGTTTAAAAAGAACTACTTGTTTTATTTTTCAAAACAAGTCTATATTTTATTTCCATTTTAAAAATTCAAATTCTATTTAAAAATAGAATTTTCCCTTTTAAAATCTCAAATGTCCCTTTAATTGGCCCAGTGATATTCAAACACACAAAGCAACGAATTATTTATTTTTCTAGCACATCATATATAACAATATATATGAAATCAAATAAACAAACAGATAATATATTTTTGAGGAATCCTGTTGGATTCCTCCAACCTGTTTTCCTGCATCCACAGATGTTAGCACATAAATAATACCAATTCTGCTTCGTGGCAGAATATCGCGGTATAGAAGGTCATCCACTAATCATAGCGTGGGGCGTATAGGGTAATCATCCGTTATGAAACTGCGGGCATCCGCTAATGAGACTGCGGGAATCCAACCAATCAATCAACCCAATATATATATATAGTAGCCTAAATAACTAATATATATAAAATAACCAGAAAGCATTCAACAAGCAACAAACAATTATTTTTAATGAAATAAAAATAATTCTAAAGGTGAGTGAGATTTACTCACCGTGATTTTATTTTCTGAACATCTGATTATCCGTTGAACCGTTGTAGCTATGAATAACTCGAATTTATTTGTTTAGCACCTACGATAAATTAAATCCTTATTCATTAACTCGGACTATTTTATTTAACCTACTTAAATAAATTATCTTAGACAAATTAACTAATTATATATATAATTAACCATTTCAAATTAGTTAAATAAATTTAACATCTTACCTTAAACACCATTTTAATCACGCTGCTCCCCGTTATTGCCAGCACCCGACAACTACCATCACCTTTCACAATACTGGAACTTGTAAACCCGCGAATACTTTCATCTTCCCTTCGAATTCCTTCCTCATCTCCTGTATACCTGTCTGGGCTTCGTTTTCTTCTCAAAGAAATGTTCGGAGCCTCAATGTTGTTTCCAACAACTACTACGGATTCCTCGGTGCTATTCAAACCATCACCAGTTTTCTGTTTCCCCATGACTGGTCTACGCGAGCTTCCTTCCTCCTCCAAAGACATACGACATTAAGCAACTATTCACTACTCCATGAACCCTCCAGCATCGCCATCTTCACCGCACAAAACCATGGCCGTTGTCCCCTAAACCGCACACCCTAAACTGCTAAAAATCGAGTACTAGAAATCGCGATTCGAACACCCTAGCTCGAACCCTTTCCAATCGCAACCTCAACTCCCGACTGTTGTCTGGTAACGCGAATCACCCCCAATCGCTAGTTTGAACACCTCAATACGGCTCAGAGGAAATCCACAACCGATACCTCATCGCTTCTTAGGTTACGAGTGATTCAAACTCGCTCTCGCTTCTGGGGTAATCGCGATTTCCTTTTATTATTATTATTATTTTTTTTTTTTACCGGGATGATTTCGATTTGCTTTGGTTTTATGACATTGGGGAAAAATAAGAGGAGAACGGGGAAAGTCGCAATTTATAGAAAAAGGGAAGGGAACAATTCGTACTCGCCATTAATTTTCTGTTTCCTGGATATTGAAGACACAAAGCAGTTTTTACAGCTCGAGGAAGATAATAGCTGCGAAGTGAAAACATTTAGGTCGGCTGCTTTTAAACATAGGGTAGGGTGGCTGTTGATTAAATTTTATTTTAATTAAAAACTAAAATATCTCACAGTCCTTTATTCTGAACCGCTATTCTAACTTAACGACCGGTGTTTCCAGATTATAACGTTATTTTGAATTTAACGAAATATACTGTATAATTTAATTCAAACAATAAAAATAACATATTAAAAAATTAATATGATTTAAATTCAAAACAAATAAATTCCTAAAAATAAATTACTATCATTATCTTTCAAATTCAATTAAAATTCATATTAACCATTTGAATCACTCAGAATCCATTATAAATTCAAATGGAATTATTTCAGTTCTCGTCTTTCGAACATTATATATATACGAAATAAATCATATATTGATCACTAATTGGTAATTCAGTATAAAACTCTTTTATATTACTAATTCAATATTTAAAACTATATTAAATATTTAAAATTGATCGACGAAAAATCTGGGTCGTTACATCAAGACTACATCAACCAATACTCCACCGTACTTCATCCTCTCTTCACCAAAACCGCCATTTTTACCCCTTACATCTCCTCTGTCGAAGTTTCCATCACCAATATTCACAGCCACCACCTCTACAACACAACCCATACCACTTCCCTCACATACAATCAACAGCCGATCCACTCACGAGCTTCGAACCCAACTCAAAGCCAGCTTCATCACGCAAACTCAACCTCAATTTCAAATCAACTTGGACCGATTAAAAAAAAAACTTGAATTCTTGCATGATTCAATTCCTGAAGAGGAAAAGCGGTGTATTTTTTTATTTTATTTTTGGATTTGACTTCTCTTGTCGCTAAAAAAAAAGGAAAGAGCGTGATTTTCAATTCTTTCTGAAACTGTTGAGTGCGTGACCTATTTGGGTTGAAAGTGAGGCGGGACTATTGTATAAAATTAAGTGGGCAAAGGGAAATAAGGAAAGGTTTTTCTCAGGCTTTTATTATTTGCATGAGTGATTTGCATTGCTTTATACGTCTAAGAAGTGTGTAATCCTAGTTTGTTTTGTGAGAAACCCCATTTTATTGGCTGAGTTGAGTGCGCGTCTAGTCCTTGTTTTTTGTTCGGTTTTTCCTTTGTTTTTTTCTAGCTCAGTTCCTAGTTTAGTTTTTCTCTTCTTTCTCTATTTTTTTTATTTTCAATTCCTTTTTATTTTTGTTTGTTTTTTTCTCCTTCCCTTTTGTTTTTCCTCATTCCAAAAAAAAAAAGTGCCACTCAAAAATCAAAGATCAAGCGTGAGAAAAGTGTTCAAGCAACAAAGAGGGAATTCAACAATCGAGCGATTTGCAACAGTGAGATTTTAATCATTCAAGCTATCAATTGCTCTAGACGGACTGCCATACCCCACTGTAAATTTCTTTTAACTCTACAGGTGCTCTGCCGCAAAGAAAAAAATTATATCGATAATTGTTGTAAAAAAAATTTCTGTAGGGGCAGCGGCTTGAATGTAATCTTTTTTTTAATTTCTGCAATTATTCTGTCTGATTGTTGTGAGTTGAAATTTCCATAACTGCTGTCATCATCGTTTCTCAGCAATAAAATCTGATTAGAGATTTCAAAGTAATATAATTGAAAAGTGGTGTTTTGTGAAATTGACTGTCTTGTATAATTGGATCGCGGATATATAGTAGTTCAATTTATTGAACTATTAGCAAAAGAGGTTGCATACTACCCGTAAAACATTGGTCGTATCCCTTAGTATTTATACTATACGTTAACGGCCATAAGACCCTCTTCCCCCTTCCAATTGAGCCAGTTAATTAATAAAGCACAACTCGACATTTTATACTATTTTGAACTGAGAATAATTTCTGTCTTGTCTTGATTTCATTTCAAATGTCTGATTCGAAAAAATCCTTGAGAGAATTGTGGGATAATAGTCGAAGTAGACGTCCGCTTGAAGAGTATGAGTATGAATTGTATCTCATGAAACAATATTTTCCAAAAGTTCGTGAGCCCAATGCCAACAATTTTCAAAATTTTCCAACTGACCAACATTTTCAAAATCATAGATATAATCGAAACGACGATTTCAATTTAAATTTCAATAACTTCGATTATGGGCCACATCCACATCAAAACGGTTTTGAATCGCAACATACCTTTGATCAACATCAATATGGGGTTGTAAACCAATTCGAAAATAACTTTGAAAATGATTTTCAAATCGACCAAAATTTTCAAGATTACAACCCACATCCACATCAAAATTTTCAAGATCAAAACTGCGATTTTCCCTCAAATTTTAATAGTTTTGGTTGTGAAAAAAATTTCTATGATCAAAATAATTTCCAATATCATTGTCAGTTTCCTGAAAATTCAAACAACTACCACATTGGAAATAATATTGATTGTGAAATTGATGTGGATTATAATTTTGAAAATCAAGAAATCCAAAACGAGAGCTCTCAAATCAATGATCGTCTCAACATTCTTAGAGAGAGGGAAGAGAGACTAAATAAAAAGGATGATGAACTTCTTTGTTTATTGACATCTTTGAAAGAACAACGAGAGCAACAGAATCAAATTCAAACAAGCGATGAATCAGAAGATAATCCATTCTTTACGGATAGTGAAAATTTTCAGATAACAACTTTCGAAATTGAGAATAACGATCTAAATGAAGTTGTTCAAAATTCAATAAATGATTTGGATTTCGATTCTTTACAAAAAGATTTAAGCTTGGATTTTGATCTTCCTCTGTTGGGCTGTGAGAAACCTGAAATCTTTGAAACTGAACAGAATAAAAATGTTGAATTTTTCAATTCAAATTTGGAAAAGGATTTTAATGAACATGAATTTTTCGGATTGTATGAGGATGAGTTGCCAAATGAGGAAGAAGTGGATTCCCGTCACGAGTTCAAAAATTTTAATTTTGAAGAAATTTCAAACAAGCTTGAAATTGTCAGTGTCGAAAATACGTTGTCAGTTAATGATGAGAAATGTGATCACATACTCTTGAACAACACTCAGATTTTAAATTTCACTAAATTTATATACGATCACAAATTTTTGAAAAATTACACTGACAAATTTGTTGAACACATGAACTATCTTTGGATTGCTGGCTTGGTTGAAAAACTTCATGTTAGGACGACCCTGGATATTTATCTCCTGGACTATAAATCTAGGTTTAAAGATGATATGGTTTTCAAGAACTCTTGCTTGTTAGAAAATATGCCTAGGCACAGTGGGAATGGGACTCATAGGGCTAGAACCATGTGTGGGGGAAAAAGTTGGTGGCAATCCTTGCGTCGCATGCATCGCAAACACATTTATCATTGTACATATGATCCTTTCTTACATATAGTTAAATTGCATTTCGTTTTACAAATCATTTTACATTTAATCCATCTTTGGGTATGATCTTTCAAATTTAGGAAACGTTCACAGTGTGGACACTGTATAGTTCAAGTGTGAGGGGGGGGGGAGTCTGCATTTCACTCATTTTCGTTTTTTCTTTATTTTATTTTTTTTCATCATTTAAATAGGACCATCATACATTTTAGATTGTAGTAACATACCATAATTTTTTTTTTGGAAATTACGACTCATTTTCAATTGATACAACAAAATAAGTTTGCAATTTTTAGCCAGTTGATAGTATTTTTTTCTCTCAACTTAGATCGAATAAGAAATATAATGAAAAGTTTGATTTTGAGGGATAATAGTGTAACCGGTACATAGGGAGATTCTTAGGTGATGGCCATGAAATCTATTCTATATTGTAGACTTTGTTTAAACAAGTGGAGGACTTAAAAGTACTTATAATGGCTTTTCAAATCTTTAAAACTAAGTTGTGTTAAGTTGAATTCTCGTAACTCTCTTTTGTGCTTATATTTTCGATAATAATAATAATAGTATTCCAAGGGTATCCAACATTGCTTGTATATCGAGCGTTGGTGTGCAAACCCGCCAAGCTCTATCCGACACGTTGTTGACAAAGTCAAAGTTGGAATATCTTGGTCTCATTTTATGAGATTGGACACCTAAGGATTACCGACACGTTGTTGACAAAGTCAAAGTCGGCCTGCACAATCCGCCAAGCTCTTTACCCACTCTCTGTTAGTCCGCGAGGCAGTGCATGGGTGGTAAACCTTGGTCTTTTTAGTTAGGTGTATGTACTTAATCATAAATTTTAAAATTTTATAGAAATAGAGAATAAGTGATGATGCTCAAACATTTCTTGACCTTATTGATTTGACTAGCCATACATGAGAAAATAATAATACCACTTTGCAAACTGTGCCAAGCAAACTAAGAATTTATTTCATGGCTGCACTATGTTATCGACCGAACCAACTGGCCAAACTGGAATTTAACATTTGAAAACTTGATTTATATTGAAAATTTGTGACAAGTTGAGGTATCTAAAATAAAATCAACTGATTAGAAATTGTTAACTTAAATTGTTGTACCACTTTACTAAAACAAGTCATGTATTCATTTTTCGTTTTTATTTGCATATGTCCATTGCATTCATGTAGTTTCATTAGAATCATAGCATATTACACTTGGATTTTGTGGGTAGTATCCGCTGAAAACCCTCACGAGACACCACTCGTCCTACTGGGGACACCTAGAGGTTTAACGGCTTGTTGCATACGCTCAATGCAATCGTGTTTCCTACGAAAGTGCGACCTATCTAGTTAGTTTTTCATTTTCTTTTTACTCGAGGACTAGTAAAAGATAAGTGTGGGGGTATTTGATTAACATAGAAATGTGTTTATTCTACGCTCTTATATTTTATCTTTTGTAAATAATTAAATGATACTTTGGTTACTTTTGTATGTTTTTACAGGATGTCAAGAAATGCCTCCTTCAATTCAAATCAAAGGCCAACTACAAGAAAGAGCTACTTCCTCACATCAAATTCATTTCAATTGCAAAAGAAGTAGTAGCTCATTGGTAAAGGCATAGGAATTGGTGCTGAGAGACCTGAGTTCGAACCCCGTCAAGCTCACTTTTTTTTGCCAAAGAAACGGAGTGCGTTCACATTGGCCCTTTGCTTTGAGGAATATTTGGATTAGTGTTATGTTATATATATACTTACACATATTCATGTGTATGTTTTTATGATGTGCACCAATTAACATTTCAGTAATAACCATATTCTTATCATGGAATTAAATTCAAATCATTAAATTTCAATTAGAATAATTTCTAATTGAATTGCTGCGAAGAAAAGATCCATTGTGAAGATTTTATCCTTTGCTGCCTTGGGATTCTAATAAGTATCCTTGTTTGGAAGAATCAATTACATGCACCAATCAATTAGCCACATATGAGGGATTTGGAAGATATTCACCATATATGTCCAGATTTTCTCCAAACAAGCTTGGTTAAAGAAGGAAAGAGATATTCATGAATGAGGAGGCCCATTTATTCATAGACCTAATTATGGTTTTCCCATTCTCATCTATAAATATGTGTTGTAACCATTGTAAAAATTCATTCATTCTTCTGTACTCTCTTTTAGTTTTAATAAAGCTTTCTTTTCTTTAGTTTCTGCATTTTATTTCATGGCAAATTGTGTTGTCTAGTCAATTAGATTTGCTAGAACACAATTTGCTATTGCTTCTATTTTTCTTACTAGTGATTGACCGTCTGATTAGATTCAGCGGTAATCCTAGTTTTTATTTTCGGTTGTTGATTTCTTTTCTGCAATTTTATTTCCAGTGTTCTATTTTTTTTAATCATTGAATTTATTACAGATCCGATTAGATTCGAATCTGCAGTGAATTTAATTGCATCTTTTATTCGTAGTTTCAGTTTTTATTTTGCTTTGCGAAAAAAATCAACCTCTAAGCTTTGTCTAACTCGCCCATGAGATTAGATAAATAATTGATTTAATTCACCTCCCTGTGTTCGACCTGTATGCTACACACCTGTATGCTTGCAGAATTTAATTTAAATGTCGCGCTTTTCTAATTCATAGACTAGCGTCGATCAGGTGCCCCTTTTTCAACACGGGCAGCCTTGTATTCAGGTTTTAGCAGGCTCTTTCTGGATAGCTGAAGTTGAAGATGGATTCTATCACTTATCTCTTTTTATGCTGTTCAGCTCCTATTGTACATATTATGTTTATATCCGCTGTAGACATTTATGTATAGCTGAACTGTATTTGTACTAAGTATGATCCGGTATACTGTGTAACTCTGATGATTATGTTTATCTAGTGTATCATTTATTCATTATCTGGTGTATTTATTTATTTCTGTTTTGCTATTATCTGTTTATATGTTATATTCCAAAGATTACCCTTAACACCGTCAGTACGGGTTTTGGGGACGTCACAACGTGGTATCGGAGCTTTGGTTAAGCTTAGTGTTGGAATATAACATATTAACGAACTCATCAGAAATAGATCCAGTAGTGTTCTAGGACGAATAACTCATTACAGATAGAACCAGTAATATCCTAGTATGAGTAAAGTAGAATGAAATACACCCCGATAGACACATTTACATTTGAAGTATATGTTTCTATGTTTTAAAATATCTTTTCTGTTGACCTGACACTTGATCTGCTGTTTGCAGAAGTACTAGAAAATGAGCGTCAGAATCCGAAGGAATGCCGAACCACATATTGAGGCCCTATTAATCAAGTATCGAAATATGGGTGGAATACCGTTCTTGGGCGAAGAATCTATTATGAAAACACAAGCTTGGATTCGTTCTGCTGAGAAAATCTTTGACGGTTTAAAGCTGAGGGATGACCAGAAAAGATTACTAGCATCTTGGACACTCAAAGACGAAGCCTTGTTCTGGTGGGATTCAATTATTAAAGATAATCCAGAAGGTGATATCACCTAGGATAGATTCAAAGTGATTTTCCTAGAAAGAATTACTCCTCCTGAAACAACTGAGCGGTTATGTGATGAATTCTCTTATCTGATACAAGGAGATATGACCATTCCAGAATATCATAAGAAATTCAACGAACTCTCTCATTTTTCCCCTCATCTAATTCAAAATCCGAAGAGGAAGAATCTGAGATTTATCAACGGGCTTCAAAGGAAATATCAGAATAGTGTAATGAGGAATGTGAAGCTTCCTTTTTTTGAAATGATATACATGGCTTACCAGTACGAAGATTTCGACAAGAAAGGTACATTACGTTACAAAGAGGAAGTCAGTTCTAGTAGTAGAGGTGAGTCTGAAACTGACCGTCCTGAGGCCAGTACGATGTCTGAGGTCAGTATGAAGCCCAAAGTCAATCGAAAAAGGGCCAGATCTGGGAAAGAACCAATGACTGCCACATGCTAAAGTTGCAATAGGCAAGGACATTTGGCGATAAGTTGTAAATCTTGGAACAAACGAAGGAAGGATAAATCCAAATCCAAGAGCAAGTTTCAAGTGACCCGAGAGTGTAATCTTTGTCATCAGGCTGATCACATAAAGAAAGACTACTGGCTGTTGAAAAAGACCAAAGAGGCTCAGGTAAATGAAGTGACAGAAACTTCTGAGCCCTCAGCTATTCAGGAAAGGCCAGATGTCTTAGAAGGCACGCTTACTGTCAAAGATATTCCAGTTAAAGTACTGTTTGACACCGACGCGTCGCGAAGCTTTGTTGCAGATAATGCGGTCAAGAAACTGAATTTGAATTTGAAGAAGCTCAAAGAACCAATGACTGTCCATAATCCGGTTGGGGGTTCCCTCGGTCTCAGTTGGGTTTGTGGGGGTGCCGGTTTCCTTTTCTCGTTATCGGTTCCCTACCATCGCGGTCGTCATGAATTTTACAGAGTCTGATCTTATCTTAGGGTTAGACTAGTTGACCAAATATGAAGCAGAGGTTAAATGCACCGATAGAGTCGTTAAGGCGAAGATTAAATCAAGTGATTATATAACCATGCCATGTGAAGGCCCGAATTCAAATAGAAAAGACTTCTGGGCCTCTTTGGATGTTTCTCCTGCTCAAATAGAAAATATCCCTGTTGTCACAGAGAATGTTCCCGGCATCATAAAAGATATTCCTGTCGTAAAGAATTATGCGGATGTGTTCGAAGAAGTTGTCAGCTTACCTCCGCAGAGAGAAATTGATTTCAAGATCGCTTTAATTCTGAACGCAAGGCCAGTAGTGCACGCCATTCGGAGGATGACCCTAAAGGAGAAAGAAGAACTAGACAATCAGACACGACAGCTCGTATGGAAGGGTCTGATCAGGCCTAGTTTCTCTGAATGGCGAGCAGCAGTGGTGTTTGTCCCAAAATCTGACGGTACTCTGCGACTATGTGTGGATTATCGTGATTTGAACAAGTAGACAATAAAGAATAAATATCCATTGCCGCGAATCGATGATTTATTGGATCGTCTGAATGGAGCACAGGTATTTTCAAGGATGGACCTAGCTACAGGTTTCCATCAGCTTCGTATTGCCGAAGAGTGTGTTCCTATGACAGCATTCAGAGGTCCAGATTTATTCTATGAGTGGTTAGTAATGCCGTTCGGCTTATGTAACGCTCCAGCATACTTCGTCGATTTGATGAATAGGGTGTTCAGAGGAGTTTTGAATAAGTTTGTTCTGGTTTTTATTGACGATATTCTAATTTTCTCTAAATCAAAGGCCGAACATGAAAAACATTTGGAGCTAATTCTAGAAATTCTCAGAAGAAATGTATTGAAAGCTAAACTGTCCAAATGTAAATTCTGGCAAGATGAAGTAAAGTTTCTTGGTCATGTAGTATCGAAAGAAGGAATTGCTGTGGATGCAATTAAAATCACGTCTATTCAAAATTGGAAACAGCCTAGTACTCCTACAGAAGTCCGCAGTTTTCTGGATTGGCTAGTTATTACCGGAAGTTCGTTAAAGATTTTTCGAAGATATCTAGTCACTTAATGAAGCTTACAAAGAAGCACTCGAAATTCAAGTGGACTCCAGAATGTGAGGAGGCTTTTGAGGAGCTAAAGTTAAGATTAACAACTGCTCCAGTGTTAACCATTATCGACGGCAATCAGGACTTGAAAGTCTGGACAGATATCTCTAGAGAAGGCCTTGGTGCAGTGTTAATGCAAAAAGATCAAGTGGTTGCTTATGCTAGCCGCCAGCTGAAGCCACATGAAAAGAACTACGTCACTCGTGATCTTGAGTTGTTGGCCATAGTATTTGCTTTGAAAATCTAGAGACACTATCTTCTGGGTGAGAAGTTCGAACTATTTACAGATCACCAGTCGCTAAAGTATCTGTTCACCCAGAAAGACTTGAATCTGAGGCAGCAACGTTGGCTAGAATTCCTTGCAGCATACGATTTTGAGATTCTATACACTCCGGGGAAAGCCAATGTCGTGGCCGATGCGCTACGTAGAAAGAATGTTATGATCGCCAGTTTTATCATTGCGACTTCTTTGATTGACAAGATATCTGCTATCCAAAAAGATGACAAATTTATTAAAGGAATGAGTTAGCGGATTCGTGAAGGCAATTCTTCATATTTCCAGGTCGATAGCGAAGGGATTCTGAGGCTACAAGGACGAATTTGTGTCCTAGAAATTCCTGAACTCAGAAGAGATGTCCTTGATGAATGCCACAAATCTAAGCTCAGTATCCATCCGGGTGTGAATAAAATGTATAACGATATCAAACGCACATTCTGGTGGAAGTCGTTGAAAAGAGTCATCTCTATATATGTTAGAAGGTGCCCCACTTGCCAGCTAGTCAAAAGCGACCAACAGAAACTGGCCGGATTGTTGCAACCGCTGGACGTTCCAGGTTGGAAGTGGGAACATATTTCCATGGACTTCATTGATGGTTTTCCCAGAACTTGAAAAGGAAATGACAGTATTTGGGTGATCGTAGATCGCTTCACGAAGACCGCCCATTTCATACCTGTCAGATCAAACAGAACTGCTTAGAGTCTGGCGCAGATATACTTCAAGGAAATTGTTAGACTACACGGAGTGCCGATCAGTATAGTTAGTGATAGAGATCCAATATTCACTAGCAAATTCTGGGAGGCATTTCAAGTAGAACTGGGAACAAAGTTGAATCTAAGCACCGCCTATCATCCTCAGACAAATGGTCAAACTGAGAGGGTGAACCGTATACTAGAAGATTTATTGCGGGCTTGTGTTCTAGATTTCAGTGGATCATGGGAAGACCATTTACATTTGGCTGAATTCTCATATAACAACAGCTACCAAGCGAGCTTGACAATGTCGCCATTCGAAGCATTGTATGGTAGACCGTGTCGATCTCCTGCTTGTTGGGTCGAACCCGGTAATAGACTTGTATTGGGACTTGATATGATCCGCGAGGCTGCCGACAAAGTCGATTTCGCTAAGAAACTTTTACTCGCCGCTCAAAGCCGACAGAAGAGCTATGCCGATAAGAGAAGAAGAGATTTAGCTGTTGGTGACTATGTATGTTTGAAAGTATCGCCGATGAGAGGAGTTATCCGGTTCGGTAAAACTGGGAAGTTGGCGCCCAAATTCATTGGTCCGTTTCCTATTCTAGAACGGATTGGAACTCTCGCTTATAGGGTTCAATTGCCTGATTGGTTGCCTGGAGTGCATGATGTATTTCACATATCTCAACTTAGAAAGCATGTTCATGACCCAGACTTGGTTGTGGAAGAGGCCGCACAGCAGGATATTGAAATTACTCCAGAATTGGCTGTGAGAAGAGAGCCGCTAAAGATCATTGGCAAAGAAACCAAAGAGCTGAGGAACAAGAAGGTTCACTTAGTAAAAGTGCAATGGAGTGGAGATCCGCAAGATTGTACTTGGGAAACTGAGGAGAGCATTCAGAAATCCTATCCTAAGTGTCGGGTTGATATCTCTGATTGAGTCCGGTGCAAGGTACATTTACCATACTTTGCATTACCATTTAGTTCTCTGCTTTGTTGTTATTTTCTTTCCATGGATGTGCACTTTTAATTCTATAGTCTGATTAATTTAAAAAAAGAGTGTATGAATTAATTTGCATGATTTTGAAAAGTTAAAAACAATTTGCTTGTTGTTTGCATTGTGTGATAGTAGATTTGATTAATTAAATTATTCGAACGATAGTTAATTTAATCAATAAGAGAGTGAATGGTAGAATTTATTCGATTAAATCACACATTAAACTGATATGAAAATAGATAGAAATATATACATGTGCATATATATGTTTCAACAGGTAATTGGATTAGCTGTTGAGTAAAGAAATTATTTGCGTGCCCGACAAATAGGTACACCTTAATGAGTTGGATGCACAATTTTATTATTATATCAACTCCTGTGAATGCCATTGGATGCGGAGTGCTGGTTGTTCTGTTTGTAATAATAAATGTCGCCATAGGATAGTAACAATTAATTTTGAACTACACTACATGGCATACTTCTTGAAGATAGGCATACTTCATCATATACCACATAAGCATTTGGAGCTTGCGTGACAAGGTGGAAGATTTACCATACGAGCGAGAGGCTTGTATGGCGATGACTATATTTTACAGGTTAAACTGATGACTGATATGGACCATATAAAATATAACGATAAAATTGCCAGATAATAAAAACCCCACACGGGTCTGGAGTTGACAATAATCACGTCTCTCTAGTCATTAGATACGGCACATGGATTATTTATTTCCCACACGGGACGAGGTGACAAGAATTTATTCTCTGGAGCAATTAAAAATACACCTCCCTCAGGCTTTGACAGGGTGACGAGAATTTATTCTTTAGAGTTATTATCTATACACGCTCCCCTGTAAACACCAGAATATATCATTATAAATATGTGTATGCTTTATAGGATTTATTGGGTACCTAATACGTCCCAATAAATTTCCAAACCCCTCCCCGTACAAAGGAGATTATGGCGAAAATTTTCGAAAATTCCGGGTGTTGGCCAAATTTTTGAAGAATTTGAAAATTCTCAGAAACTGAAAAGTTGGAGAATGGAAGCCAGATTGGAAGTAGAGTTGATAAATCAAACCACTTTCGACTTTGTTCCTTTTCGAGGACGAAAAGTTTTAAGTGGGGAGATTGTAACGACCCGGAAAATCTGAACCAATTTAAATTTTTTAAGTTGACTACTTTAGTGGATTTTAAATATTTAAAATAAATATTTTAAATAATAACGATGAAAAGTAAGTTTGAATCGACATTTGAAAATGAATATAATTAATTCTAGTTATAAACAAGGCCTGAAATGGCGCTGCAGTTTCAAAAATTGAATTCAAACTTTGACTGACTGTACCGGGTGCAAAACAAAACGGATTTGAGTGAAACCAAAAATATTTAAATATGTTAGTGAATATCTTTCTAAAGAATCTGAAAAATCAAAGTTTCATAGCGGGAAGCAAAAGTTATGGCCAAATGAATTTTCAGAAAGGTCGCTATAGAGTTTATATAGCCCGTGAAAATGACCATTTTGCAAACGACCTCGGAATTCGACGAAACCACTTTTGTTGGATCCGGGATGTCAAACTATTGCTAGGTTTCAAATTTTATAATTTTCGAAGTTAATATGTGAGCGTGGAAAAGGAAAACGTGTTTTGGTCAATTATAGTTAAATTGGATCGACCAGAAATGGGCCATTTTGCAAACGGTCTCAGAATTCAACGAAACTAGTTTTGTTGGGACCGTATCGTCAAAATATAGCTAGATTTATTTTACGGGAATTTTTAGAATCAGAATGTGGCCCCGACAAATTGAAATGTACGTTCAAATTAAATATTGAACGTTTTATATTTGAATTTGAAGACAAACTGACTGAAACAATCGAATGGGCCTTCGAAATATATCCCATTGGGTTCGGAATGGGAGTATTTAGCTAGGGGCGATAGTCATTGGGTTTGGATTGGGGTTCGTATGGAGAAATACTAATTTTTTTATAATATATATTCCGACCAATAGAATTAATCCATTAATAATTAAAGAATTATAAAAATTCCTAAAAAAAACGCCTTGCCCCTCACGATCGACGGTGATAACCGCTCGTAGCCTTCTCTCCTCAAATTTGGCTGCCACGATCATCGCCCGCCCCCGCCACCACCCAGATTCGGAAGCCCCTCTCCCCCTCTCCACATCCATACCCGATACAACACCTGTAGCTGCGCCATCGTCGAGATCTGCGCCTGGAAAGTTCGACCGCGCCGACCGTGTTTCCGCCGCCGTCTGGAGCTCGAGCTCAACGTGGAGCACAACGCCGGGAAGCTCTCTCGTCCCTCTACACGGTGGTATGGTCTGATCGGCCGCAAAACAAGCAGATTGAGCATAGATTCGAAACCTAGTTTGGAACGATGTGTAAAGGTATCGGTTTTGTTCTAGTTTGAACTGAAAATAACACTTTTTAGTGTGGCAAACTTTGAAAAATCGTATCTTTTTCGTTTGTTAACGAAATTCGATGAAACAGGAAACATCGTGACCGCAAGGACGTCTTCTACGTTCTAGAGGAGACCGCATATTTTTCTGAGCCTTCTGCTATTTTTAGTGGAGTGGAACCCAATGTGAGATTTCTAATTTATAAAAGATGGAAAACGACGTTGTATAAATTATATAGTCGATGTATGACTTATATAGGCGCTGTACACCTCATGTATAAGCATTGTATAGGTTGTACGTTCGATGTATAAGTTATATATGCGTTGTAAAAATTATATATGTGTTGAAATAGAAGTGAAATGCTTGTATAATATATATATGTATGTATGTATATATATATATATATATATATATATATATACGCCCCTCGTTCACAAACCATGGACGATATTTATTGGTAGTGATTGGTGTGAAAATTGGTTGATTACGAATGGTTGATTATAATTGTTTGTGGTTGAAATTGATTGATTGTGGTTGAAAAATACCCGTTTGTGGTTGAGAATTATTTGGTGGAAACCACATATGATTAGTTTGTGGAAATGGAAAAATATATATGCCGCTTGCGTGCGAACTAGATGCATGAAATCCCCATTGTCAAAAGCTGTGAGGCTTTAAGGTAGAGCGAGGAGCCGTACTAGGGACGACCCCGGTTTTAACTACCCTACCGTTATGCTGCCGAAATTTTTAATAATATTCATATGTTAGAATTATTTTCGTATATTGAATAACCTTCATGTGTTGAATCGAAATTCATTCGTTGAATAGAAATTCATGTGTTGAATGGTATTCATGTTTTAAATAAACCGTTTTAACAATATAAAAATCACCTTTTTATTGTATATATACGAATTTTGAATAACATTCATGTGTTGAATAGAAATTCATTCGTTGAATAGAAATTCATGTGTTGAATGGTGTTCGGGTTCGAAAGAAATTGTTTTATAATGAAAATCATATTTTTATCATCTATATGAACTATATAAAATAGTCGTGTTTTGAAAGAAATTGTTTTATAATAAAAAAGCATATTTTTATCATCTATATGAACTATATAAAATAGTCGTGTTTTGAAAGAAATTGTTTTATAATAAAAAATCATATTTTTATCATCTATATGAACTATATAAAATAGTCGTGTTTTGAAATAAATTGTTTTACATTAAAAATCACATTTTTAGTATATACATGAATTGTTAAGAATAGTGAAGTGTTGAAATAAATGTCTGTTAGATAAAAATATCATTTTTATCAAAGGTACGAAAAGGAAATGGTTTTGAAATCGAAGATTCGATTATATATATATATATATAAATATAATTAAAACAAATCGAATAACGAAGCTGCAGTTTGTGTTTTGAAACCGTGATTTCAAACGATTAGTGCAGGAGATCCGACCAGCGGATTTTCCCGAAACCGAAACCATTGGGTTCGCTTTGGAAATATCTTTCCAACAACACCAACTTTGCAAAGATCCAACGGTTGGATTGTCTGGAATGTTTAATTCAAATCTGAAGAAAAACAGTGCCAGAATCGATTATATATATATAATTAAATTAAATCGAATAACGACGCTGCAGTTCATATTTTGAAATCGAAACTTCAAACGATTGTACCGGGAGATCCGACTGTCGGATTTTCCCGAAACTAGAACCGTTGGATTCGTTTTGAAAAGATCTTTCTAATGATGTAAATTTTGTGAAGATCCAACGGTTAGATTTTCAGATATGTGTAAAACAAATCTGAAGAAAAACAACGCCACGGCCGCGTTTTGGCCCGAAGCGTCGTTTAAATAAATTGGCCATTTTTAAATAAATAAAAATAGCGATAAATCATTATAAAATATTATAAACGATATGGATGTGAAATTTAGGAACTAACTAGAGGTTGGCTAAGTCGAATGGTTTCCTGGGTTTTGATCTGATGTTGGTTTCGGCCTTCGGGGTTAATATTTGGGAAATCATTCTCTTACTGATTGATGGTTAGTGACTAATGAACTGAAATAAGGCGTATGTTGTGTTTGTGTAGCACTTGTTTATTATATATGCGAGTTTCTCAGAAAGACCGGGTTTATCCCATTCTGAGTAACTGAATCGATGGTAAGAAATCGAAGATGAAGACGGTGGTCGAAGACCGGAGTTCTTCACCTCGTTTGGATGGTAACTGATGTCCTGATTGGGAGGCATCCCGAAATATGGATAATGAGTGGTGACCGTCCAGACGTACGTGGAAATCGATGGGTTTGCAAGGTATATAGTGCCTCCGGTTTCGTTCAGACCCAGAACGGACTTGCAAACGGAATGTGTGTCTGACATTGGAATTCATTCTATGTGATTGATAGCCATCAGTTGCATGGTGTGAATTGCCCATGTGGCATGCTAAGATGCAGTGATCAGGGCTTCTGTTGAAAAGCAAAGTCTTGTGGTTGATGATCAAAGCACCGCCTGTGTGGCATAGCTTTGTGTATTACGTGAATTCGCGAGCCTCACACCCCGGTATGAACCAGAAACGGGAGCAGGACCTCAGGGAGGACATGCGTTTCTTTCTAGTTAGAGGTGGTGTCGGTGCTTAAACTGGCTGACATTTATATTATTTTCACCTATGTGGTTGTTGCTGTTGCGAGGCACCTCGGTTATATCGGTCGATCCGGGACCGATGGAGTCATTCGTTGGCTCATTTACGCCCCAAAGGGCGGGGAAACGCAGTGTTCAGGTATAATAATCCACATCGGTGGACCGGCCCTGACGATCCAAGGGGCAGTTGCGGCTGTTTCTAAGGGGCGGGCTAGAGCATCTCGAAGTCGGTAAGGACTATCTTATGCCTTGGTTCATGATGGAAATCCAATTTCCAAGTATGTGACTGTGCGATTTTGATTGTATACCTATATTTGGCGACATAGTGGCATGGGACACTCATGTCATCTATGATTGATACTTATGATTTGAAATTGTTTTTTTGAAACATATATACACTAGTAGTAATATCAAATGCTTTTGTTTTATTCGTATCAAGCATATTTTGGCCATTATAAGGTAAAACTCTATCCTCCGGTTTGTGTTGCATTGTGTGATGGGAACTGAGTCTTATAATGGCTTCAATTTTATAAAAAGCATTGCGATGTTTAAAAGAATTATTTGTTTTAAAGCACCGGCAATCTAATGGAGTAAACCCGTTCCGCGAAAGTGGCGTGGTCCTGTGATTGGCCATATTATAAATGTGTTAAGTAGATTTCTCATACCAGTCCCATGACTGACTCGTAGTTTGTTTCACTTGCAAACTCGGGTGCCCCTTTTTCAACACGGGCAGCCTTGTATTCAGGTTTTAGCAGGCTCTTTCTGGATAGCTGAAGCTGAAGATGGATTCTATCATTTATCTCTTTTTATGCTGTTCAGCTCCTATTGTACATATTATGTTTGTATCCACTGTAGACATTTATGTATAGCTGAACTGTATTTGTACTAAGTATGATCCGGTATACTGTGTAACTCTGATGATTATGTTTATCTAGTGTATCATTTATTCATTATCTGGTGTATTTATTTATTTCTGTTCTGATATTATCTGTTTATATGTTATATTCGAAAGATTACCCTTAACACCGTCAGTACGGGTTTTTGGGACGTCACAACGTGGTATCGGAGCTTTGGTTAAGCTTAGTGCTGGAATATAACATATTAACGAACTCATCAGAAATAGATCCAGTAGTGTTCTAGGACAAATAACTCATTACAGATAGGATCAGTAATATCCTAGTATGAGTAAAGCAGAATGAAATACACCCCGATAGACACATTTACATTTGAAGTATATGTTTCTATGTTTTAAAATATCTTTTCTGTTGACCTGACACTTGTTCTGCTGTTTGCAGAAGTACTAGAAAATGAGCGTCAGAATCCGAAGGAATGCCGAACCAGATATTGAGGCCCTATTAATCAAGTATCGAAATATGGGTGGAATACCGTTCTTGGGCGAAGAATCTATTATGAAAACACAAGCTTGGATTCGTTCTGCTGAGAAAATCTTTGACGGTTTAAAGCTGAGGGATGACCAGAAAAGATTACTGGCATCCTGGACACTCAAAGACGAAGCCTTGTTCTGGTGGGATTCAATTATTAAAGATAATCCAGAAGGTGATATCACCTGGGATAGATTCAAAGTGATTTTCCTAGAAAGATTTACTCCTCCTGAAACAACTGAGCGGTTATGTGATGAATTCTCTTATCTGATACAAGGTGATATGACCATTCCAGAATATCATAAGAAATTCAATGAACTCTCTCATTTTCCCCCTCATCTAATTCAAAATCCGAAGAGGAAGAATCTGAGATTTATTAACGGGCGTCAAGGGAAATATCAGAATAGTGTAATGAGGAATGTGAAGCTTCCTTTTTTTGAAATGATATACATGGGTTACCAGTACGAAGATCTCGACAAGAAAGGTACGTTACGTTACGAAGAGGAAGTCAGTTCTAGTAGTAGAGGTGAGTCTGAAACTGACCGTCCTGAGGCCAGTACGATGTCTGAGGTCAGTATGAAGCCCAAAGTCAATCGAAAAAGGGCCAGATCTGGGAAAGAACCAATGACTGCCACATGCTCAAGTTGCAATAGGCAAGGACATTTGGCGATAAGTTGTAAATCTTGGAACAAACGAAGGAAGGATAAATCCAAATCCAAGAGCAAGTTTCAAGTGACCCGAGAGTGTAATCTTTGTCATCAGGCTGATCACGTAAAGCAAGACTGCTGGCTGTTGAAAAAGACCAAAGAGGCTCAGGTAAATGAAGTGACAGAAACTTCTGAGCCCTCAGCTATTCAGGAAAGGCCAGATGTCTTAAAAGGCACGCTTACTGTCAAAGATATTCCAGTTAAAGTACTGTTTGACACCGACGCGTCGCGAATCTTTGTTGCAAATAATGCGGTCAAGAAACTGAATTTGAATTTGAAGAAGCTCAAAGAATCAATGACTGTCCATAATCCGGTTGGGGGTTCCCTCGGTCTCAGTTGGGTTTGTGGGGGTGCTGGTTTCCTTTTCTCGTTATCGGTTCCCTACCATCGCGGTCGTCATGAATTTTACAGAGTTTGATCTTATCTTGGGGTTAGACTGGTTGACCAAATATGAAGCAGAGGTTAAATGCGCCGACAGAGTCGTTAAGGCGAAGATTAAATCAGGTGATTATATAACCATGCCATGTGAAGGCCCGAATTCAAATATAAAAGACTTCTGGGCCGCTTTGGATGTTTCTCCTGCTCAAATAGAAAATATCCCTGTGGTCACAGAGAATGTTCCCGACATCATAAAAGATATTCCTGTCGTAAAGAATTATGCGGATGTGTTCGAAGAAGTTGTCAGCTTACCTCCGCAGAGTGAAATTGATTTCAAGATCGCTTTAATTCTGAACGCAAGGCCAGTAGTGCACGCCATTCGGAGGATGGCCCTAAAGGAGAAAGAAGAACTAGACAATCAGACACGACAGCTCGTATGGAAGGGTCTGATCAGGCCTAGTTTCTCTGAATGGGGAGCAGCAGTGGTGTTTGTCCCAAAATCTGACGGTACTCTGCGACTATGTGTGGATTATCGTGATTTGAACAAGTAGACAATAAAGAACAAATATCCATTGCCGCGAATCGATGATTTATTGGATCGTCTGAATGGAGCACAGGTATTTTCAAGGATGGAACTAGCTACAGGTTTCCATCAGCTTCGTATTGCCGAAGAGTGTGTTCCTATGACATCATTCAGAGGTCCAGATTTATTCTATGAGTGGTTAGTAATGCCGTTCGGCTTATGTAACGCTCCAGCATACTTCGTCGATTTGATGAATAGGGTGTTCAGAGGAGTTTTGAATAAGTTTGTTCTGGTTTTTATTGACGATATTCTAATCTTCTCTAAATCAAAGGCCGAACATGAAAAACATTTGGAGCTAATTCTAGAAATTCTCAGAAGAAATGTATTGAAAGCTAAACTGTCCAAATGTAAATTCTGGCAAGATGAAGTAAAGTTTCTTGGTCATGTAGTATCGAAAGAAGGAATTGCTGTGGATGCAATTAAAATCACGTCTATTCAAAATTGGAAACAGCCTAGTACTCCTACAGAAGTCCGCAGTTTTCTGGATTGGCTAGTTATTACCGGAAGTTCGTTAAAGATTTTTCGAAGATATCTAGTCACTTAATGAAGCTTACAAAGAAGCACTCGAAATTCAAGTGGACTCCAGAATGTGAGGAGGCTTTTGAGGAGCTAAAGTTAAGATTAACAACTGCTCCAGTGTTAAACATTATCGACGGCAATCAGGACTTGAAAGTCTGGACAGATACCTCTAGAGAAGGCCTTGGTGCAGTGTTAATGCAAAGAGGTCAAGTGGTTGCTTATGCTAGCTGCCAGCTGAAGCCACATGAAAAGAACTACGTCACTCGTGATCTTGAGTTGTTGGCCATAGTATTTGCTTTGAAAATCTAGAGACACTATCTTCTGGGTGAGAAGTTCGAACTATTTACAGATCACCAGTCGCTAAAGTATCTGTTCACCCAGAAAGACTTGAATCTGAGGCAGCAACGTTGGCTAGAATTCCTTGCAGCATACGATTTTGAGATTCTATACACTCCGGGGAAAGCCAATGTCGTGGCCGATGCGCTAAGTAGAAAGAATGTTATGATCGCCAGTTTTATCATTGCGACTTCTTTGATTGACAAGATATCTGCTCTCCAAAAAGACGACAAATTTATTAAAGGAACGAGTCAGCGGATTCGTGAAGGCAATGCTTCATATTTCCAGCTCGAAAGCGAAGGGATTCTGAGGCTACAAGGACGAATTTTTGTCCTAGAAATTCCTGAACTCAGAAGAGATGTGCTTGATGAATGCCACAAATCTAAGCTCAGTATCCATACGGGTGTGAATAAAATGTATAACGATATCAAACGCACATTCTGGTGGAAGTCGTTGAAAAGAATCATCTCTATATATGTTAGAAGGTGCCCCACTTGCCAGCTAGTCAAAAGCGACCAACAGAAACTGGCCGGATTGTTGCAACCGCTGGACGTTCCAGGTTGGAAGTGGGAACATATTTCCATGGACTTCATTGATGGTTTTCCTAGAACTTGAAAAGGAAATGACAGTATTTGGGTGATCGTAGATCGCTTCACGAAGACCGCCCATTTCATACCTGTCGGATCAAATAAAACTGCTTAGAGTCTGGCGCAGATATACTTCAAGGAAATTGTTAGACTACACGGAGTGCCGATCAGTATAGTTAGTGATAGAGATCCAATATTCACTAGCAAATTCTGTGAGGCATTTCGAGTAGAACTGGGAACAAAGTTGAATCTAAGCACTGCCTATCATCCTCAGACAAATGGTCAAACTGAGAGGGTGAACCGTATACTAGAAGATTTATTGCGGGCTTGTGTTCTAGATTTCGGTGGATCATGGGAAGACCATTTACATTTGGCTGAATTCTCATATAACAACAGCTACCAAGCGAGCTTGACAATGTCGCCATTCGAAGCATTGTATGGCAGACCGTGTCGATCTCCTGCTTGTTGGGTCGAACCCGGTAATAGACTTGTATTGGGACTTGATATGATCCGCGAGGCTGCCGACAAAGTCGATTTCGTTAAGAAACGATTACTCGCCGCTCAAAGCCGACAGAAGAGCTTTGCCGATAAGAGAAGAAGAGATTTAGCTGTTGGTGACTATGTATATTTGAAAGTATCGCCGATGAGAGGAGTTATCCGGTTCGGTAAAACTGGGAAGTTGGCGCCCAAATTCATTGGTCCGTTTCCTATTCTAGAACGGATTGGAACTCTCGCTTATAGGGTTCATTTGCCTGATTGGTTGCCTGGAGTGCATGATGTATTTCACATATCTCAACTTAGAAAGCATGTTCATGACCCAGACTTGGTTGTGGAAGAGGCCGCACAGCAGGATATTGAAATTACTCCAGAATTGGCTGTGAGAAGAGAGCCGCTAAAGATCATTGGCAAAGAAACCAAAGAGCTGAGGAACAAGAAGGTTCACTTAGTAAAAGTGCAATGGAGTGGAGATCCGCAAGATTGTACTTGGGAAACTAAGGAGAGCATTCAGAAATCCTATCCTTGTATTTAGGTTTTAGCAAGCTCTTTCTGGATAGGTGGAGCTGAAGATGGATTCTATCATTTATCTCTTTTTATGCTGTTCAGCTCCTATTGTACATATTATATTTGTATCCACTGTAGACATTTATGTATATCTGAACTGTATTTGTACTAAGTATGATCCTGTATATTGTGTAACTCTGATGATTATGTTTATCCAGTGTATCATTTATTCATTATCTGGTGTATTTATTTATTTCTGTTCTGCTATTATCTGATTATGTGTTATATTCCAAAGATTACCCTTAACACCGTCAGTACGGGTTTTGGGGACGTCACATAAGGCATTCCCTTTGTGAGTGTCCTTAACGGAGGTGGGGTGTTACAATATGCATTGTGTGTGTATATGTCCTTATCTAATGCAAAAATTAGGCGGTCTACTGATTCAATTTATCTCCTTAATGCGAATCATGTAAGTGTCATGAATCCATTATGTATGCAAATTTTCCCTACTCATAATTCTACATGAGTGCGCAATCATTCATACAAATGCGACATCCATATGACAACAAATCAAGTTTCAACCACATACAAATATGAATACATATATGCATTTGCAATATGAAGTGACTGAGCCGATCTAAAACCTAGGTTGTGTGTGTATATGCTTCCACGAGCAACCACTAGCAACCACTTGCAACCACTTGCAGCCATCAATCATAACATGTTTCAATTACATGTTTACATCCAAAGGGGTTTCTACCTAAGGATAAAGGGTAATATCAAGGAGATATACCTAAAAAGATAGATACCAACACAACTTAAGGAAAAAGAGAAACCAAAGATGTACCCTAAAAAAGAAAAGGGTAGGCCGCGTGTATTCTGTCCTCAGTTTCCCAAGTCGTGTCTTCCTCAGTGTCGCTCCACTGAACTTTGACAAGCTTGACTTCGCGGTTGCGTAGCTTTTTCACTTCAGTTCCTAGGATGCGGGTTGGAACTCTCCTCACAGTTGCTTCACGTTCCACTTCGGCTTCTTCTAGAATGCTTGGCTCCACCACTTCCGTAGATTCATGTAAACATTTCCGGAGATGAGAAACGTGAAAGACACTGTGAATTCCAGCCAACCTTTCGGGCAACTCTACTCTATAAGCCATCTTCCCAATCTTCTCGATGATAGGGAACGGTCCTACAAATCTTGGTGCTAGCTTTCCTGCGGATCCAAAGTGAATGACGTTCCTTAAGGGAGATACCTTAAGGAAAACCCTGTCCCCAACCTCAAACTCAAGGTCGGTTCTTCTTTTGTCTGCGTAGGATTTCTGTCTATCTTGGGCAGTCTTCATTCTCCTTCATATCAAGTCCACTTTTTCTGAATTCTCTCTAATCATGTACGGCCCAAGTATAAGCTTGTCTGTAGACTCCCACCAATAAGTTGGTGATCGACATGGTCTTCCACACAAAGCTTCGAAGGGCGCCATGCCGATGGTGTCTTGGTAGCTGTTGTTGTAGGCGAATTCCACTAAAGGAAGATGATCCTCCCATGTTCCTCCAAAGTCAAGAACGCACAATCTCAGAAGATCTTCTAATACTCTGTTCACCCTTTCCGTCTGACCATCAGTTTGGGGGTGATAGGCCGTGCTCAAGCATAACTGTGTGCCTACAGCTTCTTACAGACTCCGCCAAATTTCGCTTGTAAAGATAAGATCTCGGTCACTCACTATGCTGGAGGGTATTCCATGGAGTCGAACTATTTCCTTGAGATAAAGGGAAGCTAGAGACGAGGCAATCCTTCTACTCTTGATAGGTATAAAGTGGGCGCTTTTTGTGAGCCTATCCACTATTACCCAAATGCTAGTATTGCCCCTTTTTGACCTAGGCAACCCATCAATGAAGTCCATTGAAATGCTATCCCACTTCCATTGCGGGACTTCTAGAGGATGAAGCAGTCCTCCAGGCTTCTTTTGTTCCGCCTTGACCTGTTGGCATATCACGAACTTAGAAATGAAATCTGCCACATCCTTTTTCATGCCACTCCAAAAGAAAACTCTCTTTACGTCCTTGTACATCTTGTCTCCACCTGGGTGTATTGTCATCTTGGAATGGTATGCTTCCTCGAGAACCATTTTTACTAAATCCCTTTCTTGTGGGACGCATAGTCTTCCTTCTCGCCTTAGCCAAACCTTATCATCGATGGAGTACCTATTGAGGTGACTGGAGGTTTCACCCCTAATAAGTTTATCAATCACATCCACAAGCTGAGGGTCTTCACGTTGTGCGGCCCCTATTGAGTCTAAAAGAGTGGGCCTTACTTCTAGTGATGCCAACAAACCAGGTACAAAATCAGAGGAGGGCCTAAAGTCAAAACTGGCTATATTCTCCAAGTTTTGCCTTTCTACAAAAAGAGGGCTTAAGGTCAGCATCTTTCTACTCAAGGCGTCTGCTACTACGTTGCCCTTGCCAGGAGTATAAGAAATCTCAAAATCATACGAGGCAAGGAACTCCATCCCCCTTTGCTGCCTCAAGTTAATATCTTTCTACGAGAAAAGATACTTCAATGATTTATGGTCAGTATACAATTCGAACTTCTCACCTAGGAGATAATGGCGCCAAGACTTAAGCGCAAAGACGATGGCGGCCAACTCAAGATCGTGGGCTGGGTAGTTCTTTTCATGAACTTTCAATTGTCTTCCACCATAAGCTACTACCTTCCCTTCTTGCATCAGAACAGTGCCTAGTCCCGTTTCGCATGCATCTGTGTATATTGTGAACATTTTGCTTCCATCTGGCAATGTAAGAACTGGGGCTGTTGTGAGAGCCCTTTTCAAGCGTTGGAAAGCAATATCACAATCCAAATCCCACATGAACGCTAGATTCTTCTTTATTAGCCTTGTGAGTGGAGCTGAGATTTTCGCGAAATCTCTAATGAACTTTCGGTAAAAACCGGCTAGCCCAAGAAAGCTTCGGACTTCGGTTGCATTTCTTGGTGTCTTCCAATCTTGCACTGCCACCACTTTCGTGGGGTCCATAGCTAACCCCTCTTTGGAAACTACATGTCCCAGAAACCTTACCTCTTCTCTCCAGAAATGGCACTTGGGGAATTTTTCTTTTAGCTGATGTGCACGGAGAGTATCCATGATTTCCTTCATATGCTGAGCATGTTCTTCCTCATTCTTTGAGAAGATCAAAATATCGTCTACAAAGACCACCACAAACTTATTGAGGAATTCCCTGAACACCTTGCTCATTAGGTCTACGAAATAAGCAGGTGCGTTTGTCAAGCCGAAAGGCATGACAAGCCACTCGAAGAAACCGTCTGGGGTTCTGAACGTCGTCTTATTAATGTTATCTTCAGCTACCCTTAGCCGATGGAACCCAGTAGCCAGATCAAGTTAGGAGAAGACCGACGCACCTACAAGCTGATCAAACAAATCGTCTATTCTGGGAAGCGGGTGCCTATTTTTCTTAGTCAGCTTGTTTAGCTCCCTATAGTCCACACAAAGACGTAGTGAGCCATCTACTTTGGTGGTGAACACCACTGGAGCACCCCATTCTGAGATACTCCGCCTTATAAACCCCTTCTAGAGAAGCTCCTTAACTTTCTTACTGAGCTCCTTTCTCTCCTTTGGAGCCATGTGTCTGAGAGGTAAAGCTACGGGCTTTGCATTATCAACAAGATATATGCAGAAGTCTATTTCCCGCCTCGGAGGTAAGCCCTTCACCTCTTCAAAGACATCTGGATATTCACAGACTACTCTAACTGACTGCAAGTTCTCAACAAAAGCATCAAGCGACTCTAGATAACTAAGCATAACAACATTCAAGGGATTACAAGAAATTTCTAGAGTGTTACCGAGCCGAGTCAAGAGTCTAACCTCTCTTTTCTCACAATCAAGAATGACACCATTACTGGATAACCAGTCCATGCCTAAGACCAGTCCATATCCCGAGAAGCCCAAAACAAAGGCACTACATCTAAACTCAACACTTAACAAACCATTGACAAATAAGCTGTGCCCCCAATTGGATTTGAAACAACCAAGGGATCTTCTATCATACTAGTGTCTAGGTGTAGAGATTCAACTAAAGCAGATGAAATAAAGGAGTGTGATGCACCGAAATCAAAGAGAGTGCGAACTGGATGATCATAGAGATAAACTAAGCTTTCTACAGAAATATTTCTACCTCGTTCCTGCGGAGGTGCCACCAGCGCGTGAACCTGTCCCCCCTGAAGTGGATCCAGTCTTCTGTCCCTGCCCCGCTTCTTTGGGTAGTCCTTAGCCAAGTGTACAATCTCACCGCAATGGAAACAACCACCATTCATCTTCGTCTTCTTCTTTCTACAGTCTTTCTCTATATGTCCAACGATTCCACAGAAATTACACCTTCTCTTTTCACGGGATTTGTTGTTCTTCCCGCCCTTCTTGAAGTCTGTTTTCTTAGCCTACAAACCCTCTTTCTTTTCTTGAGGCACTTCCACCTTTGCCTCTTTCTTGCCTTTATCTTCCTCGTGTAGCAGCGCCATGTCTACCAAGCTTTCATAAGTCGCTCCCATGGGTATATGGGTCATAGCAAGGCTGTGTAGAGGCTCATTCAGACCTTTGACGAAGCGAAGGACCTTCTTGTGTTGGGTGTTTACAAAATCCAGCCCAAATCTGGCCAGCTGATTAAACTGATTGACGTACTCCTTGATCATCATACTTCCTTGTTTAAGAGTTAGGAACTTCTCCATCTGCAGGCTTATTCCAGCTTTGGAGAGGAATTTCATCTCAAACCTCATCCTGAAATCTTCCCAAGTTTCCACTGGCCTCTCTGCATGGGTAACTTCCCACCAATAGGAAGCTTCATCTTTAAGCAACCACACTGCTAGCTGTATCTTTTGCCTGTCGTCAATTCCGAAGATGACGAACAAATCTTCGGTCTCCTTCAGCCAGTTCCTTGCTACCACAAAGGATTCAGTTCCATAAAAGTCCTTTCCACCCATAACCTTGAAGTCTCTACATGTCTTAGCGAAAGTGTTTCCACGAGGAGGAGGAGGAGGAACCGCTGCCGCAGTGGGAGGAGGAATGTCTGCTGGGCCCACACCATTGGCCCTAGCCTCTAGGTACCTTCGGAACCAGCCAGGTATCGGTACTCCTTTTGGAAGGTTAAGGTCTCTAGACATGCTGGAACAAAAAAGGAAAGTATTCAAGACAAAAGGATAGAGAGATAGTGCATATGGCTTTGGGGGACTATGCCTTTTAAAAACAATGGTTTTCCTTGAAAAAATATGCTTCTTTAAACTTCTCTTTTGAAAATAGTTTCAAAAACCTTTATATAATCTAGTAAATATGTGCTCTGATACTAAGTGAAACACCCCACCTCCATTAAGGTCACTCATAAAGGGAATGCCTTAACTTCGATGGAGGTTTATAATTAAAAGTCACAGATAAAACACAAGACAAATATAAACACATATGTATAAGCAGCGGAAAACAAACAGACTTTCATTTCATAAATACGTGTTCATACAAAACATTTCCATAATTGTCTCATAATAACTTCCAAAACATTACATCATCATTTCTGTCTTGATTATTAAATAAAGAAGCATAAAACATAATAAAAGCTGCATAAATCCCCATAGAACGTGTCCAAATGCCATAGCCAAGGAAAGAGAGTCCAAACCATACATCTACTATCTTGAAGCTTGCAAAGAGTCTGACTAAGCTGGGTTGTTTCCTCCCTGTGGACCTGGGGGGGGGGGAACGGAAGAAAAGAAGACGAAAGAAAAATAGAGTCAGACATAAAGCCTGGTAAGTCCAGTGACTCTTCAGTATGAGAATAAGAAAAAGGGCATGATAGGTATAAATTGGAAATATGAAAGTATCATAAACTAAGATAAAGCAGTTTGAACCGAATATACTATCGCACCCCACACTATATCTCTGCACCTACTTGCATTGTCTCAACTGGCACCCCATGATCGGGGTGAAGTGTTCCCCTTTCTAAAGATTGGCTCCTACTCGCAAAATCATATGTGTCATACGATCCCCAATGATTGTGGATAACTATGCTGGTCCCACCATGGGGTGTATCAAGTCCCATGATGGCGGCCCGACACAATCCTAGAATGCATAGGTTATACTACTGGTGCCCAGTGCCCTGTTTGTCTGCTCTGAAGTGTGTGCACGCCCGCACTCCGTTAGAACCCACACTGCTGCACCAACCGCCGTCGATTTTGACCGCTTACAATTAGCCCAGTAATCGTGCCCCACCCTGCATAGTTTCAGGGTACATGATACCTAATTGGGTTACTACTGAAATGGGTCCCCGTTACTAGGGTTTTCTAGTCAAACATGTTAAGTAGTTAAGTGTCTGTATTTACCTAACCCCACCCATCAGTTTAACTAACATGTTGAATTAGTTAAGTGTTTTAGTTAACTTAACCCTACCATCCTGACTTGTTTGTCCTTAGCTTTTTAAAGCACCGACCACTCACATTAGGCAGGTATTGTTACGGTTACTGGATGTGCCGGTCGGTTCCGGGCAGGTTTACACCGTAACTCAGTCTAACCTCGGGTCCTTATTGGGCTCAATGCTTAACCTCTCACATTGGATAGGTATTGTTGTGATTACTGGACAGTCGGGCGGGTCCGGGCAGGTTTACATCACAACTCAATCCAACCTCGGGTTAAGCATACTCGTATTTTATAAATTTACATATTTGTCTCTATTACTTGTTATATGTAAAATTTTTAACAATTAAATGTTATGGCCCACTTTCCAACCTCATCATTTTTGGTATAAGAATTTTATACCATTTAAGTGCCACCAATTATTGGCATGTGCCAAACATGCCAATACATATATTTTTCACCAATTTATGTCAAGTTTCCTATAATTACCAATTTTTCCCAACATTACCTTGTCTAAATATTAGGCTAACAATCTTAGCCTAATTTTTTGTCCGCATGATTTTTAACATATAATATTAGGCTAAAAACTTAGCCTAATTTGGCGTACACAAAATTGGCATAAAGAAATTCATTAACATAAACATGACATTGGTGTAAACTTGGCATTTTCGACATAGTCAATATGAACATCATAGGTGTGAAGTTGCAAAATAGTCAACATGAATATCATAGGTGTGAACTTGCAACATAGACTAAATCAACATACATATATGTGAATTTGCAACATAGACTAAATCAACTTACATATATGTGAACTTGCATTGAAATAGGGATCTAACTTAATAGGTGTCACATGAATTAGCATATGATTTAGACAACATAAGCCTAAACATGTTTAGATCTAGGCATAACATCGAACATCACTAGCATATGACAAAAATATGACATGTCCATAAAGTATGTATAATTTTATCACATGTGTGAACTAGATCCAATCATGTTTACTACTATAACATGAAACTTGTATTAAAATGGATCTTGGCATGAGTCCAATTATGAACTTGCAACTTTTGTATAAATATATGAGCATGTATATGAACTTAATAATTTAGGCATAGAGGTTTTAGCATAAAGTATATACATGAGATCTTAACTTGGACATAACACATACAACCTATATTAAACATATAAACATATAGGTGTAAATTCTAACATTAACCATATACTTGTATGTGATGTTGCTTTCATTCTAAATGTACAATAGGATCAACATCAAATCAATTATACCACAAACATCCCAACCATTCACAATACAATCATTGCAATACACATATATGAATTAGCATCGTCGTTATACAATAGTAAAATTCCATTTCCATTTTACATCGAATCAAGTCTCAATTTTATTCCCATTGGAAAAATCACTATACTTATAACAAACGACGAACTTGAATTCTGGATTCTGAGTTCTGAATTTGCAATGCTTTCCTTTGGGTAGATAAACGTTGTTTGAATCTTGTTTTTTTACTTTAGCTTTGCACGTCTCTAAGCTTTCTTCAAGTGGAGGCTACTCTTGGCTTCCTTCCAACAGCATGACGGCTCTAGCTCTATTTTATTCGTGTGAATTTAGGTTGGAGACTAAGGTTGTTTATATAGAATTTCAAACTAATTAGAGCCGTCGATGAAGCTAGAGTTAATCAAGGCTATCCGTCTCAAGAGAAGCCAATCAGAAAGTGACAAATCAGCCCTAGTGACACAACCATGCCCCAGAAACCGAGCCAGGACTAGACCAAGCAGGTCAGGTCGACCAAGAAGGTCGACCTGGGTATCCAAGTCGACTCCCAGGTCGACCCCCTAATCGACCTGGGTCTTGGGGGGAAAATTCCCGCCTAGCCCAGTTCTGGTCCAGTTTTGAATTTTGAACTTGTTTTCGGGCTGTTTGAATTTTAAATCGAATTCTGAAACTTCCGGAGGTCATAACTCCTTCATACCGAGTCCGATTTACGCAAACTCGGACTCTATCTCAAGCAGAATTCCGAGATGAACGCAATGGCGTAACCCATTTCCCTTAATTCTATCATTTAGATTTAATTATACTTTAATTTGTTAATTTACTGTTAATAGAAAATTCGGGGTGTTACAAAGAGTTTGGTAAATATATTTATTTTAAACCTTGATTATTTTTTCAAAGAAATAAAAAAAAGAGATTGGGCCAGATAAGTTATATAATCGATTCTTAATCAATAAAATGATTTGAAATGAAATGTTTTAATATAAAAGACTGAAGCTGCCAATGTACTTAGCTATACTGTTGGGATTGATAGTTAAAGAATCGACTATCAAATTCAGTATTACTTATGACCTTTTGACGAGTTGTTTCAAAGAGACCGGGATGGGAACTAGACCCAAAACCACTTCGATCCAACTGTGCAGACGCATTTAACTTGCATGCATATAAATATGGAGCATTGAAGACTGTTGATATTTGTGATCGGAGGAACCACTTGTTAAATTTCTCTGGTCTGGTCCGCCAGAGTTATGATGACTTGTGATTCTGTCGTGATTGGAATCTTCGGATTGCAAGGACTTGTCGCTGCTGATCCTTGGGTTGATTCCTATATAGGATGCGGTAGGAGGGTGCCTTCGGTTCATCCTGTTCTTGGATGAATTGTATGGACGAGTGCCTGACAGAGTGTTTCCCAAAACTCATGTACGTTGATTTTTACAAATATACCAAGTTGGGTGGCGGAGAAATTCTCTTGCTTAACACCCAAAGTGTCTTTGTGGACGTCAACTAGTGATTTGGCGGATCTGATGATGTGGCATTCAAAGTGAATAGAGATGTGCTAAAAGATAAACGTAACCTCAAGCCTCATCAAACGGGAAATGGCACAAAATCGGGTAGGTAGCATGGCTATGTGGGTCGCACCCATTAAAAGAGTATGTCATTACCTGATCTGGAGAAATCAAATGCCTTCGGTTGTTCCTTTATTTTATTTATATGCTATCGGTCTTGTTGGTTGGCCCCCAACCGTGGTGATGATATATTCGGCACTCTCAAGCGAAATGAGGGGCCGGTCATGTGTAGCCGGGTTGCAAGACGTTATTGTTGAATCCCAATGTATTCATCTCCGAAGGTACATTGTCGGAAAGGTGGTCCCGTACCTTGCCAGGAAATCCATTCTCCAATAAATGCTCGCGATTTTGATTGTGTACTATATCTGTAGAGCGTGAGATGAAAGCGTTCTGCTAGATTATTATTTATTTGTTGTTTGATAGACATTATTATAATATCAGAAAAAAGATTGATTTCCAAAAATGTTTTGGGTTATAGTAAGATAAAAACTGTCCGTGTTTATGTGTAGGCTGGTCTTACTATTATCCTTTTCTTTCAAAATGGATTTGACAAAGTTAAATAAGTTGTATGTGCTGTGAATTTATCACTGAAAGTATTCCCGACTGATCCGGGTGAATTTTGCTTTGCTTCAAATGTGCTTGGGTCAGACCGAGTATATTTCCAGGTTAGGTTTCGCTTGGAGTTTCCAGAGCTGGAAGCAGGAGGCTTCACTGTTAGATATTTAGAGTTTGTTCCGCTATGTCTGGTATATGATATACTTTGATGATTGGTATGTATATACAATTTCATTTTGTGTAAAGAGATTTGATATATTATATTTTATTCTCTCCACTGTGAGATTCTGATGTTCTTCTTCTTATTCTATATTTCTTTCTTTCTTTTCTCACCCTCTAATTTCTTCCTATTAACAATCTGGCGTTGTTCTGTACTTGAATTTTGGTAAGTAATACGAGTTTCATGTATTATTGTTGAAATTCGAGATTCGAATTTCCGCCGGGTCGTTACACCTTACCAGAATTGGTGGTAAATCTACTTAGTTTGCTTACAGCATATGCGATATCAGGCCTAGTACAGTTCATAACATACATGATGCTTCCTAGTATACGAGAGTATTCCAACTGGTAGATACCATCACTAGTGTTCTTTACCCAATTTTGGTTCATATCTACTGGTGATTTTGCAATAGTTACATTATATTGCATGAATTTTTCAAGTATTTTGGTGGTGTGATGTGATCGGGATAATGCATATCCCTGTGGTGTTCTCAGAATTTTTACACCCAATACCACATCAGCCAGTCCTAGGTCTTTCATATCGAATCTAGATGATAACATATCCTTTGTAGATGTTATTATGGCCTTGTTATTACCTAGGATCACCAGGTCATCAACATAGAGACAAACAATGACATATCCAATATATGTATGTTTTATGTACACATATTTATCTAATTCGTTATATCATGAATCCATTTGATAACATAGTATTATCAAACTTCTCATGCCACTGTTTTGGAGCTTGCTTAAGGCCATAAAATGATTTTAGTTTGCAAACTTTATTCTCATTTTCTGAGCTTAGAAATCCTTAAGGTTGTTTCATATAGATTTCCTCCTCTAGTTCACCATTCAAGAATGCAGTTTTAACATCCATTTGATGTATTTCTAAGTCATGTATGGATGCAATTGCAATGAGTAGTCTAGTTGACGTTATCCTCGTTATAGGTGAATATGTATCAAAATAGTCCAGGTCTTCCTTTTCTTTGAATCCTTGGACTGCCTGACGAGCTTTGTACTTGTCTATTGAACCATCAGTTTTCAATTTCTTTTTAAATATCCATTTATTACCAAAGGTCTTACATCCTCGAGGTAAATCAACTAATTCCCATGTATGATTGGACATAATGGATTCAATCTCATTGTTAATTGCCTCTTTCCAATAAGGAGCATCTCTGTAAGACATAACTTGTTTGTATGTCAATGGATCATCTTCTAACATAAATGTATAGAAGTCCGGTCAAAAGGTTTTTGAAGTCCTTGACCTTTTACTTTTTCTTGGTTCCTTTGCTTGCTGCTCAGCACTACTTTGCTGAGTGTTATTTTGTACAACATTCTTAAGAGAATAAGGAATTTCATCTTCCCTTGGTCTCTTAGGTGTATGATTTTCAGTACCATGTTTCAAGGGAAATATATGTTTGAAAAATCTAGCATTTCTCGACACAGTGATGGCATTTTCATGAATATCATCAGTTTCAAATTTATGTACCAATAATTGATATGAGGCACTGTTTTGTGCATATGCAATGAATACAAAATCAATTGTTTTTGGTCTAATTTTAACCTTCTTTGGTTTTGGTACCTCTACTTTGGCAAGACACCCCACAGTTTTAGGTATTTATAGGATGGTGGTCTGTTTTTCCAAAGTTCATGAGAAGATTTAGATGTTTTCTTTCGGGGTATTTTATTTAAAATATGATTTACCGAAGAATAGCTTCTCCCCAAAAATTATCTGACAAGCTAGGGCTAATTAGTAAGGCACTCATTATTTCTTTAAGAGTTCTATTTTTTTGTTCGGCTAAACCGTTGGATTGAGGTGAATACGGGGTTGTAGTTTGATGTATAATGCCATGCTCAGCACTGAATTCCTCAAATGGAGACAGGTATTCTCCTCCTCTATCACTTCTTAAAGATTTTATTTTCTTGTTGAGTTGATCCTCAACTTCTGCCTTATATTGTTTAAACATTTTGAATGTTTCTTCCTTACTTCTAAGGAGATATACATGACAGTATCTGGTACAATCATTAACGAATGTAATAAAGTACCCTTTTCCACCTCTAGTTGGACACATTTTCAAATCGCATACATCAGTATGTATTAAGTCTAGAGTTTCGATATCTCGTTCAACATGATGAAATGAGGTTCTTGTCAATTTTGCTTCTACACAAACTTGACATTTATAGTTGGAATCTATATTGCATTTTGGTATAAATTCTAGATTAATCAATTGTCACAGTGTGTCAAAGTTTACATGCCCTAATCTAGAATGCCATATGTTAGAAGATTGAACAATATAAGCAAAAGATTCACTTTTATTCATATCAGTGCGTGGTACAATAGTGGTTACATTTGCTTTAAACAAAACATCACACACATATCCTCTTCCAACATACACTCCATTCTTGGAAAGCACAAATTTATTAGCTTCAAAGGCTAATTTGAAACCATGCTTGCTCAGCAATGATCCTGAAATCAGGTTCTTGGGAATTTCTGGAACATGGAGAACATCATTTAAAGTCGGTTCCATTCCAGAAGTCAGTTTCAACACAACTTTTCCTTTGCCTTCGACCTTTGAAGTAGAAGAACTGTCCATAAAAAGTTGTTCATCATCAGTTGCAGTTTTATAGGTCGTAAACATCCACTTGTTAGCACATACATGTCGAGTGGCTCTAGTGTCTACAAACCATTTCTTTGAGTTACCAACAAGGTTGCATTCTGATATTGCTGCACATAAATCAAGATCAGAAATGCCTTTCGAGACATCAACCGTATTTTCTTCTAACTTCTTCTTTTATGTTCACAACATTCGGCTGCTTTGTGCCCCTTCTTTCCACAGTTGTGACAAGAAACCAGAAATTTCTTTGACTTCTTAGGAGCATTCTCCCTTTTTCTTTTGTTAGTCTTGTTTGACTCAACTACACTTGCCTTGGCAGCAATATTCTAAGAAATCCTTTTCTCAAAATTTCTGTTATCTTCCTCAATACGTAGCCGAACTATGAGCTCTTCCATTGTCATTTCCTTACGCTTTTGGTTAAGGTAATTCTTGAAATCCTTCCAAGAAGGAGGCAATTTCTCAGTAGTTGCAGCAACTTGAAAAGTCTCGCTAAGAGTCATGTTTTCATCTTCTAGTTGATGGATGATAAGTTGCAGTTCTTGAGTTTGACTTATCACCGTCTTTGTGTCAACCATTTTGAAGTCAAGAAACTTTCCAGCAATGAGTTTCTTCATGCTTGCATCTTCAGTTTTATACTTCTTTTCCAGAGCCAACCAGAGTTGCTTGGATGTTGCAGTAGTATAATAGATATTGTAGAGGCTATATAGTCCATACCATTTAGAATATTGTTTTTACACATGAAATCTGAGATTGTCCAGATAGTCAGAGCCTTTACTTTGGTAGCATCAGGTTCGGGTACGTCTATCACGGGAGCATCTTCAGTTAGAAACTTGGCAAGGCTCAATGTTGTTAAATAAAACAACATTTTATGTTGTCAATGCTTGAAATTAATTCCGTTGAATTTCTCTGACCTTTCTCTATGGGATAGAGTCATTATCGGAAGCATAGGCGCTACCGAAGCGTTTGTTCCCATCTGAATCGGTGTAGAATCAATGTTGCTGTTTTTCGTCAACTGAAACAAATATTGTTTCAAGATGTTAGAACCTTTGTAAATACAAAACTATATTACAAGCAGACAACAACAACAACAATCAATGTTACTCAATTATGCCACAATTTGTCACGTCAAACTGTGTTTACAATAATCACAGAAAGCGTAACCGATTGTGCAGCAGATTGAATATATATACATAAAGTATTCTGTTTCAATAATGTCTGAGTCTAGAAAAATTCTGTTTCTTAAGACAATATTGCCATCGTATGCACTGATTGACGTAGTTGCAATTTGTTTCCCAGGATAAAACATACCAACTCCGTAGCGTAGTGCTAGCAAACGGAGTTTTGACTAACTGAAGTTGATTACAAAAAGTAGATCATAGGACTACTTTAAAGAAGAATAAGTAATGCGAGTAGAAAAATAATTTCTGTCTTGTTTTAGGCAATGTATTTATAGGCAGGAGGAGGTGCCTATCCGTATGCATCAGTAACCGACAGAATTGGGAAGGTTGCGGCCCTTTAGCCACCCGGTCATATAATATACGTATGCTAAGAATTAAAATGGTTGTCTCATTCAGCTAACAGACATGCCTTTTGAATTCTGGACTGAACGGCCATACCTTTAAAATTCTAAGAAAAAAATTTCTTGTTTCATAGCCCAATCAGCAACTGTCGGTCATATTCAATCAAGAGATCCCAAGACCCGCAAGGCCCAAGGCCCGATCTTTGACGTTTTAATGTATTATTATGTCATGGCCAAGCCCACATCCCCATATAATCCCTCTTCCTTTTATTTTATATAAGCCTATTGGCTTCTAATATATTAGGAGAGATTGTGTTAATATTTTGATGATGTGGGACTTATACGTTGCTATCTTTTATTCTTCCCAAATTCCTCTTTCTCTTGCTCATTCATTTCCAACAGTTACTCCATTGGTTTTGAATCCCATATTAGTATAATTTTGCTACTTTAGTTATGGGGGTTGTTACTTTTAAAAATCCATCAAGTTTATGTGTTTTATGGTGTGGCTCTAGGCCACTGCTATTGCCTTTAGATGATTTTATATTACTAACTATCCAGTTTTTGTTAAAAATCATTTATATTACTAACTGAAGAAGATTTTGGAACTAGGATAATAGAAGTATGATTTATTTCTCTAGTAAATCTCCCTATTACAAATGCATGAGAAATGGCTTGGAGTAAATCCCGTTTTAGATCGACCCATTAATATTTGTAGAAATTTGCGTTGAAACTATCTGGTCCTAGACTAATGTTATCATCTATCTGTAATTTTGCATTTCTTTACCTCTTGTAAATCAATTGATTTGACTAACTTTTCTTTTGTGCTATCTGAAATGATTTTCTTGCATATTATTTATTTTAAATTATGGTTTGTCGAATGAGCATTGGAAAGATGAGTGTACAGGGTTATTGCTTCTTCAGCAAGAAGGCATTATTCATTGATAATTTGTCCTTGAGCACCAATGAGATTGTTGAATTGAGTCCTGATTCTGTTGTACGTCATTTTTTCATAAAATAATTTGGAGTGTTGGTCTCCGTTTGTAAGCCAATCCACTTTTAGTTTTTGCATATTTTATATATCTTCAGCTTTCATAGTTGTATGAAAGAGTGCTGAGCTGTTAACATGTTCGTGTTGGAAAGATTTATCATGTGGCCTATTTATAATAAGATTGTATAGTTTGTTGTTCTTCCTAATAATTTCACATTGTTCCCTAATGCAAATTAAGGGTGGGCGCGGTTCAGTCTGCTGCGGTTTGGAGCCCAAACCGCTTCCGCACCGCATCAAACGTTTGATAAAAATACAAACCATTATACTAACCGTTCAAATGGTTTGGTTGCGGTTCGGTTTAGTTGTAATACCATCCGATTATGGTTTGGTTCGATTTGAACCCGTATCAAACATCAAAATAAGAGAATTATTCACATCAACAATCAATTTATAATTGTGTGATATTGTCACTTAAATGTTAAAACAAATGATGTAATCCCGAATTAAAAGATTGGTTTCTATTTGTATGAATACTTCAATTTTACGTTAATGAAAAACATTAACCAAGCATCAGCCTTAAATAGTGCATAAACGTAAAATATGATAACTTAAATAATATTATAACTAATATTACCTAAAAAAATGATATAGAAACTACTATACCAAGGTATACAATTTTATTTTGTGATGTTTATTATTAATTTAACAACAACTTACACTGAAAATAAAATATGCATCGTCAAAATAAAAAATTAAATAGGAATTAGTTATATTTTTATCATAAAATTATTAGTGTAGGTATTCGGTTCGGTTTGGTTTAATACGGTTTGGTCAAAGTTCAAACCGCAACCGAACCGTATTATTGCAGGTCGGTTCGGTTCAGGTTATTTGATTTAAAGAGAGGATTCAGTGCGGTTTTCCGCACCGTTTTTGCGGTCCGGTCTGGGCGATTTCCGTATTGCGGTGCGGTTTATACCCACCCCTAATGCTAGTAGTGTCACGATTTGAATTTTTAAGATCAGCATTGATTTTTTTTAGTTTGGTTAAAAAACTAAAAATTGGATTACCATTATTTATAGAACGAAGATAGATTAGTTTTACTCTTTACATCATTCTTCTTTTTTTTATTGTTTTCCTTAAAAATAAATTAACCAAGGGAATAAAGCATAACTTTTGAACTCTAGATGGAGTATGTTCACAGTTCATGCTTAGAATGCTTTTAAAGGTATAGCGTAAATGGAAATAATCAAGACAGCTGACTCCCTCAGTGCATTATTTATCTTTGGATGCACGTTCTACTATAACTTATTGATTTATTCTCCATGAATACTCTTTCAATATATTTTTCGTAATGCATTTTTCACACAAGTCCCACACTATGTATTTGCACAAGCTTACTAACTTTTGCACACCTTCAACCATCGGTAACTTGCACAAGCTCATGAGTGAGTATTAATCGTCTATCTTAGCATATTTTTTCCCTTATAGATTTCCGTATACTCATTTTATTTGAAAATCAATAGTTTCTAATATTAATTATTTTTACTCTACATTTTCACTCTTGGAAAACATTACAAATAACTATTGGTGATTATCTTATATCACACAACTACACTTTTGTTTTCTATTATATGTTGATTATCGCTACTTGAACAACAAATAATGGATACAAAAGCATCTCTAGTGTAACATTATATATGGTATTCACTATGAATAATTAGCCTATGTTCTCCCAGGCTTTTTATTAAAATATATGGCCAATTGTGCACTAACAAGTGTTTTCTACTTGTTTTGCAATTGCCTGTCTACTGAGCATCTTGTAAAAGTCCAGCACAAGTATTTGGCCATCTCTTATGCATATTTTTTTGTCCACTCTAGGACTTAGAATGATTTATTTAGGTTGTATGTTGTTTTCTCAAACCGGACCGTGTTGTTTATCCCTTAAAAGATCGTACATATATTGATAGATTGAATGCAAGAAGGAGATAACATTTATATGGATCAGTTACCATCGAATTCCCCGGGTACATACACTCGAGCTCAAGCCCGGTCGAACATCAAAATGGCTCATACTCTTGTAGGGTCGAGCCCTACATAACTCGTTCACCATCTCAGGTCGGTCATGCATTCAAACATAATTTGGGTCACACTTCATCCAGGGTCGTGCAACACCCTGATCATGCACTAGCACAGGTCGCACATCTTCTTGCTCGAGCATCATATGGGTCGTACAAAGGTGAGGGTCGGACACTAGCAGGAAGCTCGCCCATCACAGTGTCGAGCACGAGGAGCCTGCACATCAACTTGGGTCGGTCGAGCACAGGGAGCTCGCATATGCTAGGGATCACCCACTATGTTGGCTCCCACACAAGAAGGGCTCGAGCATGACATCACTTACGCAACAGTGACTCACTCACTTGTGCACCTAGGAAGTCTCTCATGCTTCATGAGGACAGTCGCGCATTATAGGGGTCGGTCAGTCAAGACAGCTGGTAGTGGCGCTTTCGTAATTACCTATATAAGCGGCCCCTAGCCTGCATACATAAATTTCAGCCCACCACTTCATTTGCACTCCACCTATAAATACCTTGGGTCTTCCACCATTAAGGGGATCAAACTTTGGCCACCACGAAGTGCTGCCAAAGTCTTTCTTTTGCCATTCTCAAGCCATTCTAACTTCGTTCATCATCTCCAAGTGAAGATCTAATGCCAAATCCACCATGGAATATGCCAAAATCACTCAAGTGCCCAGAGATTATAGATCTACCTTCATACACCTTGCACTTAGAGAGATTCAACCATTCCTTCATTGATTTGTAAATATTAAAGTGAAATCCTTGTATAGAAGAGAGAATGAATGTACTTATAGATAATTCAAGCCTTGTAAATCTAGAAATGATAATGAGAACTCTTGCCAAAGTGGACGAAGATCTATTCTAGATCGAACCACAATAAAACTCTTGTGTTTTGTATTTAGCTTTTATGATTGTGGCACCATTTTCTACTTCTTACCGTACGGTGAAGTACTATTAAAGTACCTTTGGCGTTGTAGGCCAATTTTGGTTTCAACATTTGGCGCCCAACATGGGATTCACATCTCATTATCTGGGATGACCTGAACTTCCCCGTGAACAAAAGCCTGGATTGCTTTGAGGACAATGAAGCGACCCGAACTTCCCCGGTCTCCGAAGAGATGAGAAAGAACGAATTGATTTGAGAACACGACAAACTAGAAAGCAGACGGAAGAACATTTCATTGTATATTACAACAATACCATCAGATTACAAGAATATACAGAGTATAAATGAATATTACACAGAAATATCAGAGATTTAAATTACATTTAAATACATCACAGCGGAAAATAATACAATACCCAACTAGAAGAGATATACGGATACAAAGCTTTCCGGATATCATTCCAGCTGTAAACCAGGATCCTGTGAATATAAATCTGCAAAACCAAACTACTAGCTGCCCGTGCGAGGCTCGCGAATTCACGTTACACAAAGCTATGCCACACAGGCTGTTCTTTGATCATCACCACAAGACTTTGCTTTTCAACCGAAACCTCGATCAATTGCCACTTAGGCATGCCACACAGACAATTTACTCCATGCGTTTGATATCCATCAATATATAACCCCTGAGCTCGTACGTCTCAGAGAAGGGCGTTAAGCAAGATAATAAATTCTCCGTCGCCAAACAGATATATATTTAATAGAAATCAATCACACAGACTAAAATCCAATGTCAGACACACAGTCCATTTACAAGTCCGTTCTGGGTCTGAACGAAACCGGAGGCACCTAGTAACCCGCATATCCATCGATCTCCAAGTACGTCTGGACGATCACCAACTGTTTCCATCTTCTTGGGTGTACAACCCAATCAAGATCATCAGTAATTACCCAAACGACGTGAAGACCTCCGGTCTTCAACCACCGTCTTCATCTTCGACACCACGTCGAAACAGTTATTCAGAATGGGATAAACCCGGTCTTTCTGAATAACTCGCGTATATATTAAACAAGTGTTACACAAACACAACATACGCCTCATTCCAATTCAGAATATTCTTTAATCTTCTTTTGAATATCGATTCAAACTAGTCGGATTAGCGAACCAGACCAAAGTAATCATTTATTTTATTTCCCAATCCCAACCTATGCATCCCATGAAGTAAAACTGGTAATACTTCATATCTGACACCACAGTGTTATCGGTAAATTCAATTACCATTTCACGTTCAAATCTAATTAAAGATTTAACTATCTCCTGGAGCAAAACTGGTGATACTCCATTCTCGATCATTTCAATCTAATTAAAGATTCATTAAAACTCCATTTAGTTTTAATCGTTAACTGGGTTAAAGAATCAGTGTCATTTAAAACACGGTTCACGATAAACCCAAAATCACATTCCATTAATTATCGGGTTAAAGAACAAGTGTTATTTAAAACACTGTTCACGATAAACCCAAAAATCAATGCCAGTTCAATTCCAATTAAATATCATTTAATTGTTACACTTCATTAAATCTAAATACAAAGATTTAATCTTTTCTCAACTGGGTTCAAGAACAGTGTTGATGAAGACACCATTCACGACAAATCCAAATCACATTTGATATCAAATACAAGGCTCTGAATAGAAAATATATCGGCTTATATTCAATATCAAATTCTACGACCAACAGATATCGTATTGGAAATAACGATATACATATCTATATCTTTCAAATTTCCATAACAACATCTGTATAATCACGAAATCCAACATCGAAATAATCCAAAGACAATTTCGATTCAAATCCATTCCAATTCAATTATTGGAAATCCTGGTTACTTTTAAAACCCTTTCAAATCAAATTTATTTATTTAAAAATAAATAGAATTTTAATTCTAGTTCAAAACTAGTTCATTTCGATAAAAATCTTTTTTTACCATTTCAAATATGGAGTTTTTCACCCTAATTTTGCCTAAATCATTTCTTATGATTTTACACAAATTATTGATATTTTTAATAATTTTTATCAAGGCCCGTACAGTCGATTTCCATCAACGGCCATCGAACTGCACTTATAACGACCTTTTCCAAATTTGATTTGGACATAATTCCAAATCCAACCATTAGATTTCAAATTTCTAATATTCATTAGAAAGCTCTTTTCGATATGAACCCAACGGTTCCGGTTTCAGGAGAATCTGACGGTCGTATCTCCCGTAATATCCGTTCGAAGTCAATGGTCGAAATTCGCGAACTGCCACGGCGCGGCGCATTCTATTCAGGCCATTATATTATATATATAATATATACTTCGTCGATTTCCTTTCGAAATGAATTTTATAAATCGTTTTAAATTCGTTTTCAAAACGATTTCAACTTCTTTTTCAAATTCAATTCAAAATTGAATTTTCCCTTACAAATTCGTTTTAAATTCATTTCAAATCGATTTCAATTCAAATTGATTTCTAATTCAATTTCAGTTCGTTTTCACTTCAATTTCAATTCGAATTCATTTCTATGCACTTTCAATTCGAATTCATTTCTATTCACTTTCAATTCGAATTCATTTCTGTTCATTTTCAATTCGAATTCTAATTCTTTTCAAAATATCAGATGTTGTAATCACTTTCGATATTCATTATAAAATGAACTAAATCAATATAAATATCGTTCACGTCAAAATGGCGTCAATCTAATCAACATGGCTTTATATATTTCTATTTTCAAATATTCTATCTCAAATATTTCTTTTTTTAAATATTCTATTTCAAACATTTCTTTTTCAAATATTCTATTTCAAATATTTCTTTTCAAATATTTCTTTTCAAAACTGGAATGAAGCCCAATCAATTACCGTAGATTTTATTTCTATGGATTTTCTACGACACATGTATACTATAACAACGATGAATAATCAATCATCATCCAAAGTGCATTCTACATTGTATAAGCATCAAATATAGATATTTAACGCTTATAACAGTCTGTCAATCAATCGATCGACATACCACTAATTATTGGGATTAGTGTATGTCATATATCATCCCAATACCCGTGTGGGGTTTCAAACAATCAAACACAGATTTTATTTGTGCAGTTGGGCGATGTGTAAAATTTATCGTCCCAATCAATATCAGTCAAATGTGTGTATATAAACAAATCGTCCGATTTGTTATTTTTTTTTCATTTCATATACATGTTAAAAATTCTATTTTTAACTATAAAATATTTCTAACTATAAAAATATTTTATTTCATTTCACATCACATCACGCAATCAGCTACACATCAAAATCAAACAACCAAGCATACAAGCCGTCCATGGTCTGTGGACGACGGTTGTCGGGTGCTACTAAACACCGTCTGCATCCTAGTATATATTTTAACTAGAAATTTAAATTAAAGGTGAGAAGTTCTTACAGAATTGCTAATCCAACGCCACGACACTTCTTAGGTAGAAATCTTCGTCGTTCTTGCCTCTTGTCACTTTCTCTGCCCGTATTCTCTACATATATAAAAAATCACATCTTTACTTTGCTATTCAATATACAAAAATCGAATTTTTACTTCGCTATTCAATATATAAAAATCGATTTTTTTTACTTTGCTATTCAATATATAAAAATCGAAATTTTACTTCGCTATTCAATATATAAAAATCGAATTTTTTACTTCGCTACTCAATATATAAAAATCGAATTTTTTACTTCGCTATTCAATATATAAAAATCGAATTTTTACTTCGCTATTCAATATATAAAAATCGAATTTTTACTTCGCTATTCAATATATAAAAATCGAATTTTTACTTCGCTATTCAATTTATAAAAATCGAATTTTTACTTCGCTTTCTTCACAAAAAAAAAATAATATATATATATACTTTTACTTTGCTAAAAATTTTATTTTTCTCCCATAAAGATTGTATTTTTATTTGAATTCATGCTTTCATATGATAAGAAAAACAATCGGATAAATCAATGTTTATAGATAAATAAAAATCGAATTTTTAACTATACAAAATAAATTAAAAACTTACTTTGCTGTTCGAAGGGGGAGGAGGGCTCACTGGTCAGAGCTGCGGTCGGGGAAGGGGTAGTGAACGGAGGAGGAGGCGCGGAGGAGGGGGGTGGAAGAAGGGGCGTCGGCTAAGTGACGAGGGGGGGGGGGTGTGCGTCTCAGCAGGGAAAGGGGGGGTAGTCGCGACTCAGCAGGAAGGGGGGTCGATCTCCGGCGGCGCGGGGGGGGGGGGGGGGGGCGTTAGGCTCGGCAGTGGCTCGAGGGCGCAGGGCGGCGGCGCGATCCGTTCTTTTTTTTTTGATTTTGGGAATGAATGGTAGGGGAGAGAGAGAAGAGGGAAATGAGGGGGAGGGGCTTTTTATATAAATATATATTTATTTATTTTAATCCAAAACGTAAGTTTTTACTTCGACCTCAAAACGAGACCCACCACATGTCGTCCCTAGCTAATTACCCCCATTCCAAACACAATGGGATATGTATCGTAAGCTGATTTGGCCGTTTCGATCAGTTTTCGTCAAAATCAACATATAACTCTATATATTGAATTTGAACGCGTATTTCAATTTACCGGGGCCACATGCTAACTCGAAAAATTCCAGAAAAATATTTTCTAGCTTCGTATTAACTATACAGTCCTAACAAAACTATTTTCGTCGAATTCTGAGATCGTTTGAAAAATGACCATTTTCCAGTCGATTAAAATCAACTGAAACTGGTCAAACGCGTTTTCCTTCGCCACGCTCACATATTGATTCGAAAAATTATGAAATTTGAAACCTAGCAATAACTTTTCATCCTGGATCCAACAAAAGTGTTTTCGTCGAAATCCAAGGTCGTTTGCAAAATTTCTAATTTTAGGGGCCTGAATTCTATAGCGACTATTCAGAATTTTCAACTGGACATATCTTTTGACTCCCGCTATGAAATTTCAATTTTTCAGATTCGTTGGAAAGATAGTCACAATTAGATTCAAATATTTTTGGTTTTACTAAAATCCGGTTTATTTTGCACCCGGTATGTTCATTTGAATTTTGAAATCGAATTATCGAACTACCGCGCTATTTTCAATTCCTTTTATAAATATAAATAAATATTTATATTCTAACGACGAACTATATAAATATATTCGTTCGAATTCTATTCAAAATAAATTTCTCGTCGATATTATTTAAAATAATTCATTTTAAATAATCAAAATTCTCTAAAATCGCCAAAATAAAAATTTTAAACTGGCCCAGATTTCCGGGTTATTACAGACAAGATGAATCAGAACTCAAATATAAGAACATTTCATTGCTTATTACAACAATTCCATTAGAATACGAGAATATAACAAAGTATGAATAAATAACATACATTTTATAAATATCAGAGATTTAAATACATTACTGCAACGGAAAAACAATACATAACACAACTGTAAGAAATACACGGATATAGAGCTTTCTATATATAGCTCCATATGTAAACCAGGATTCTGTATGAATAAATCTGTAAATCCAAAATTACTAGCTGCCCGTATGGAAAATAGAGGCACCCAGATTTTAAGTTAAAACAATAAACTCCAGATCAGTCATGTGACTATTGTGAGAACTAAAAACAGTTATTAATCTTTATTTTAAAGTTAGGTAAATCAAGGGACCACACCGTATAACACGGAACGGGTTTCCTTCCAAGAATACCAGTGCATAAAACAAACAGCGCAATGCTAAATAAAGAACAATGAAGCTATTATAAGACTCAAATCCCATCACACAATGCAACACAAGCCGGAGGATAGAGTTTTACCTTATAATAGCCAAATAATGCTTGATACGCGAAATTTATTCTTTTATTATCACTATGAGTGAAGAAGTCAACTTCAAATATAAATGTATCAATCATAGACGGCATGAGTGCCCCATCCCACTATGTCGCCAATACTAGGCTCTAGAATCAAAACCGAAATATCACGTACTGGAAATTGGATTCCACCTGTGAACCAAGGTAAGGGATCGTCCTTAACGCTTCGAGACTCTCTAGCCCGAGCCTCAGGAACCATACACAGGTGGGCCCTTGGAGCATTAGGGCCGGTCGACTCGATGTGGATTAAAATGCCTGAACACTACGTTTCCCCGCCCTACGGCGCGTAAAATCTGGTCTGTATAAAGACCATACCATCCATCGGCCCCGCAGTGCCGATATATCTGAGGCGCCTCGCTATCCATCATCCACATAATTAAAACATCTGGGCGTGCAAAACCCAGACACCACTCCTAGCTAGAAGGAAACACATGTCCTCCCTAAGGTCCTCTCCCGTTTCTGGTTCACTCCGGGGTGCAAGGCTCGTGAATTAATGTAACACCCCACGCCCGCTAAGGTCACTCACTAAGGGAATGCCTTAGCTTCGGTGGAGCATTTTAAGTGAATATAGAACAGAAAAATTACACAAGACAGATATAAATACTTGAAATTCTAAAACATCATTTCATTGCAGCAGAAGGTAAACATGTTTAGTTACAACATCATAAAGAGTCAAATACTAAATATCCATCCTGATAAAAACATAAGTACATAATCCCCAAAGTAAACAATAGCCATAAAAGAAAAGATAAGCAGGGCTTTACATCACGGTCCAAGCTCCAGAACATAGATAAAGAAATCTGATCAAAGCCCACTAGTGCTAGGCCCAACCTGAGGACCTGAGGGGGAAAAAGATAAAAACAACGGGGTCAGACATAAGTCTCAGTGAGCCCTATAACTTTAACAACACAATCATTAAAGTAATTAGGGTATGATATAAACTTGGTACGGGATGACTGGGGATAAATGACTATACTAAGTAGCCAACTAGACATAGGATGAACTAAGATAACGGTAAAGACGCATCTACCCACCCAAGGGTAATTACTAACTGCACCACACCAGTTATTCCTACTTAAAGGTTGATCCCACCCAAGGACTTAGAAAATTTACCCAATAGTTTCGTGTACCCCTAGCTGACGACATAGGTGTCGTCTGCCCCTATCTCCACTAGGTTTACCCCCTACTCCCAAGCGATCGGCTCCCTACCGTAGATACCCGTGCTGGCCCCACAATGGGTTGTATCACTCCCCAAAGTGGCAACCCGATACAACAAATGGTGCACGGCTTATACCTACACGATGCAACAACGTCTTACCTACCAGCCCGGGTCCACACACGGATATGAAACCCGTTGGACTTGCGTTGCCACCGCTAACCCGTTTTGGCCTCTTATAATCAAGCCCAGTACGCGTGTCCCGTCCTCGACATGGGTCGAGCCCAATAAGATACATATGGGTTACTGGTTGAAATGGGCCCCCACAAGCTACCACCTAAGCTTGTCAATTTATCTAGTGCATCCCACTTAACCCTTTAATCATGTTTAATTACATGTTTCCACTTGGTTAAGTATTCTAATCGTATTTTCTATTGCCACCCAAGGCAACCCACTAGATTTCCTCATGCCACCCAAGGCACTTAATTGATTTCCACATGCCACCCAAGGCACCCACTTAACCCCTCATGCCCACTACATGCTTATCTGGTTAAGTGTTTCTTAATTAATTTAGAACGTAACCGTTGTAAAGACCTCTCACATTAGACTATCTTTTATGGCAGCTGGATTTTCCGGTTGGATCCGGGCAGCCTTACGCCATAACCGAGTCTAACCTCGTGTCTTTACACTTGTCACGTATGTAGTTTGTGCCTAAGACCTCTCACATTGGGCCAATCATTTGTAGCCGCTGGATTTGCCGGTCGGTTCCGGGCAGTCTTACGCTACAAAAGGGTCTAACCTCGTGTCTTAGTCGATTAATTACACCTAATTAATCACCCCCGAATTAATTTTCCCTAATTAATTCCAATTTTAACAATGTACATAATTGACTCAATTATGTGCATCACTTTATGGTATGCATAATCATACCAACTTCACACCATTTCATTAACATGTATATTAACCCCATCGTTCCCCACGTAATTCGCTAACATGACATAAAAGGGAAGATTCATCATAAATATAATGGGTTCAACTTGCATAACATTAGCATCTTCATGGGTTTAAAGGTGTCAACATGCATATAGCATCAACCCAACTAGCATAAATAATCAACCCAAACTTGCATGAATCACATATGTCATAAGTTGGTTAACTTGCATAAGTTATTTATGTCATACAAAGGGGTAAACTTGCATATGTATGTATGACATACAAAGGGGTTAACTTGCATATGTATGCATATCATACTAAGATGTAAACTTGCACATGTTACTTGCATATTATCAAACACCAAACTTGCATAACATGTCATATGTGAACTTGCATATAATCATACACCAAACTTGCATACATATCATAGATGAACTTGCATATAATCATACACCAAACTTGCATAATCATGGTGTCATAATTGATCAATGTTTATCATAGCAACTAGCATCATGAACACTTGCATAACTTGCATAACATCATGATCATATAGCATATAGCTTGCATAACTTGCATAACATCATGAACATGTAACATATGACTTGCATAACTTGCATAACATCATGAACATGTAGCATATGACTTGCATAACTTGCATAACACCGCAAACACATAGCATATAACTTGCATAACATGCATAACATCATTAAAACATAGCATATAACTTGCATAACATGCATAACATCATTAACACATAGCATATAACTTGCATTGATCCACATTCATAGCCATAACCTCATTATATCCTATCATAATCATTTCAATAATTGGTCATTAAGGCTATAGAAAACTCACAACTTGTTGATTAGCACTCCTAAGAAGAAGATTAAGTTGCTAGAGTTGATTAGAGATTAATTTGAGAAGCTTTCTTCCTCTACAAATTGATGGAGGCTCCTTCAAGTTGCATTTTAACGGCATGACGTCATTGTATCTATTTTTAGTATGAATTAGGGTAGTCTTAGGGTATATTTATAAAGTAGTTAGGTGTTTTAGGCCATTAGATTAACCCTAAATCAGATTAGAGCCGTCAGATCACGTCCTAGCCACCAAAAGACAGCCCAAAAGCCAAACAGGTGCACCCAGGTCACCTGGGCTCGACCAGGGAGGTCGACCCCCAGGTCGACCCTAGGGTCGACTCCCCATTCGACCTGGTGGGCAGGTCGACTCCCCAGTCGACCCCCATGTCGACCCCCTGGGTCTGGCGGGATTTTTCCCGCCACTTCTGAAAATTGAATTTTTGTTTTTGTTTTTAAATCTGTTTTTAAATTTCTGAAAACTTCCTTGGGCCTTATCTAGGTCATACGGACTCCGATTTTCGAAAACTCGGACTCTATTTCGCGTATTTTTCCGAGATGAACGCAATGGCATGGCCCGTTTCCCCTGATTCAAATTTTAAAATTTAATTCTGCCCTATTTTATATTATAGCAAGTTATTCAACATACGGGGTGTTACATTCTCCCCTACTTAAAGGATTTCGTCCCCGAAATCTCTAAGTCAAGAAGAACGTATCCTACCAACCAAACAACCATCTACTAAACCATCAAACACTGGCATCCATTGTCCTTAGAGTTTCTAATGCTGTATGAACATATGCAAGGAGTGTGTGTATATGTTCCCTATCTAATGCAAAATCAGGCGGTCTACTGATTCAGTTGACCTCCATAATGCAAACCATAATAGTGCCATGCATCCAATATGTATGCGAAAGAACCTTATCGACACATACTATTTCTACATGAGTGCACAATCATTCACCAAAATGCATCATCCATATGATAGCACAACCATTATACATCCATTAATATAGCTACCTACACACAATTTTATGCAATATGCAATATGAAGTGATTGAGCCGATCTAGTGCCTAGATTGTGTGTATATGCATCCACGAGCAACCACTAGTAACCACTTGCATCCACGCGCATCCATCAAACATAACATGTCTCAAACACATGTTTCAACCATAGGTTTACCCTATCTAAAGGTCAAAGGTACTAATGAGAGGACATACTAAAGATAAGATAAGTACTAGACAAACGATAAAGGAGAGGTTAAAAGACATACCCTCAAAAGGAATGGGTATAATGAACGCATCTTTGCTTCTGTCTCCCAAGTAGCATTGCTCTTATCTTCTCCCCATTGCACTTTGACTAGCTGCACCTCTCTGTTCCTCAACTTCCTAATCTCTGACCCAAGGATGCGGGTAGGAGCTCGTCGAATAGTTGCATCACGCTCTACCTCCACTTCTTTTAGCAAGCTCGGCTCTACCACCTCTGCGGTCTCATGTAGGCACTTCCTCAAATGTGACACATGGAATACGTCATGTACCCCCCTAAGTCTCTCGGGTAAATCCACTCTATATTCCATCCGTCCAATCCTTTCCTTAATAGGAAACGACCCACAAATCTTGGAGCTAACTTCCCAACAGACCCAAAGCGAACTACATTCCGTAATGGAGATACTTTGACAAAGACCATGTCCCCAACCTCAAACTCCAGATCCGTCCTCCTCTTGTCCGCATAAGATTTTTGCCTATCCTGCGCTGCTTCCATCCTTCTTCGAATCAAATCAATCTTTTCCGAAGTCTCTCTAACCATATCGGGCCCAAGCAAGATCTTATCCGTAGATTCCCACCAACATGCAAGGTGATCGACAAGGCCTTCCATAAAGAGCTTCGAAAGGAGCCATACCAATACTGGGCTGAAAGCTGTTGTTATATGCGAACTCCACCAATGGAAGATGCTCTTCCCAAGTACCTCCAAAATCCAAGATACAAAGCCTCAAAAGGTCTTCCAGAACACGATTCACCCTCTCGGTCTGGCCGTCCGTCTGAGGATGATATGCGGTGCTCAGACATAATTGAGTTCCCACTGCTTCTTGCAAACTTTTCCAGAACTCGCTAGTGAAGATAGGATCTCGATCACTCACTATGCTAGAGGGTACCCCATGCAATCGAACTATCTCTCGAAGATAAACTGAAGCTAGACATGGAGCAGTCCTCTTGCTCTTCACAGGTATGAAATGGGCGCTTTTAGTAAGTCTGTCTACCACAACCCAAATTCCCGTATTACCCTTTCTCGATCTGGGTAACCCGTCAATAAAATCCATCGAGACGCTATCCCACTTCCATTGCGGAACTTCCAATGGGTGAAGCAACCCACCTGGTTTCTTTTGCTCCGCTTTCACCTGTTGGCACACCAAGCATCTAGCGACATACTCGGCCACATCTTTCTTCATACCGGCCCAAAAGAAAACTCGCCTCATGTCTTGGTACATCTTGTCCCCACCGGGATGAATGGTCATCCTAGAACGGTGTGCATCATCAAGAATAGCCTTCCTCAAACCCTCGTCTTGCGGTACACAAAGTCTACCGTCTCTACGCAAGCACCCCCCATCGTCTAGGGTGTACCTACTCAAATGGCTGGACGACTCCCCCCTTATGAGCCTCTCTACTAACTCAACCAACTGTGGGTCGTCCCGCTGTGCCTCGCCAATCCGCCCCAAAAGAGTAGGTCTGACCTCTAAGGATGCTAGCAAACCGGGTACATAATCAACGGAAGGTCTGAAATCAAACATCGAGATAAATTCCAAGCTTCGTCATTCCACGAACAATGGACTCAAGGACAACCTTTTTCTACTCAAGGCGTCCGCCACCACGTTACCCTTGCCAGGGGTATACGCTATCTCGAAATCATAGGATGCTATGAACTCCATCCACCTTTGCTGTCTCAAGTTCAAATCCTTCTGAGAAAACAAGTACTTCAATGATTTATGGTCAGTGAACAATTCGAATCTCTCTCCCAGAAGATAATAGCGCCAAATCTTAAGCGCAAAAACAATAGCGGCCAACTCTAAATCATGGGTAGGGTAATTTTTCTCATGCTTTCTCAACTGCATTCCACCATAGGCTATTACCCTTCCCTCTTGCATTAAGACTGCGCCCAGTCCAGTCCCACAAGCATCGGTATAGACAACAAATGGCTTACTCCCATCTGGCAATACTAAGACTGGAGCTGTGGTTAAAGCTCTCTTTAACCGTCGGAACGCATCATCACAATCTACGTCCCATGCGAAGGCTAGATTCTTCTTCGTCAAGCGAGTTAATGGGGCTGATATCTTCGCGAAGTCCTTGATAAACTTCCTATAGTAGCCAGCCAACCCCAAGAAACTCCTCACCTCGGTAGCATTCTTTGGAACCTTCCAATCTTGAATAGATACTACCTTCGCAGGATCCACAACTATCCCTTCCTTGGAGACCACGTGCCCCAAGAACCGCACTTCCTTCCTCCAGAAGTGACATTTAGAAAATTTAGCCTTAAGGCTATGCGCTCGAAGAGTCTCCAACACTTCCCTAAGATGTAGGGCATGCTCTTCTTCACTCTTAGAAAAGACTAAGATGTCATCCACAAAGACCACCACGAACTTATTAAGGAACTCCCTGAACACCCTACTCATCAAATCAACAAAGTATGCAGGGGCGTTCGTCAACCCAAATGGCATCACCAGCCACTCAAAGAAACCATCCGGAGTCCTAAAGGCAGTCTTGTCTATGCTATCCTCAGCCACCCTCAACTGATGAAACCCCGTGGCCAAGTCCAACTGCGAAAATACTGAAGTGCCAACCAACTGATCAAAAAGATCATCAATCCTCGGCAATGGGTGTCTATTCTTCTTTGTGAGCTTGTTGAGTTCTCTATAGTCTACACAAAGTCTGAGGGAACCATCCGCCTTCGTAGCAAAAACTACTGGAGCACCCCACTCCGATATACTTCGTCTTATGAACCCCTTCTCAAGCAACTCCCCTGCTTGCTTATGGAGTTCCCTCCTCTCATGAGGAGCCATGTGGCGCACGGGTAAAGATACTGGTTTAGCATTATCCATCAGATATATTCGGAAGTCAATCTCCCGCTTCGGAGGTAAGCCCTTCACCTCCTCAAACACATCTGGGTACTCCCGGACCACTCTAACAGATAGCAAACTCTCGACCGAAGCGTCAAGCGATTCAAGATAACTTAGCATAACAGAATCCATGGGATTACAAGAGATCTCGAGAGTGTTCCCCAAGAGGGTCATGAGCCTAACAACTCTCCTTTCGCAATCAAGAACGGCACCATTACTGGATAACCAGTCCATGCCCAAAATCAACCCATAGCCCGCGAAGCCCAAAACAAAAGCATCACATCTAAACTCAACGCTAAGTATAAAAATCTTCAAACCCAAACATATCATGGACAAATAAGTGGAGCCCCCAATTGGGTTTGAAACAACCAAGGGATCATCTACTAGACTGGTGTCTAAGTGCAGTGACTCAACTAATGATGATGAGATAAACGAATGCAATGCGCCAGAATCAAACAATGTACGGATAGGATGATCAAATAGAAAAACCAGACTTTCAATGGAAATAGTTCTACCTCTTTCCTGAATCGGTTGAACCGCGAGAGCCTGAACTTGCCCCCTTGCCTGACCCGGTGCCATAAGAGCTTGTACCTGTCCTCCTGAGGTAGATCCCGTCCTTTGCCCCTTCTTAGGGCAATCCTTCACTAAACACGATTGCATTTAGCGTATGCAACAAGCCATTAAACCCCTAGCTGTCCCTAGTAGGACGAGTGTTGTCTCGTGAGGGTTTTCAGCGGATACTAACCAGAAAATCCAAAGCGTCTTATGTACGTGGATTAATCAAACAATATATTTAAGGTCTTTCACATTCCAAGGACTTTACCTAACTTCAATAATAGCAGTTCAATCCCAAATTGTCCATCCCATTGTTGGTGCAAAAATGAATAAAAATTTACAAGTTGAATCGTAATTCCTTGATAACACTGTAATTGTCTTGAAGGTTAAGAGCGTGGTGTCAACCAAAGTTCTACATACCGACAATGTGCACCCAATCATTTATTCAACTTTTTTTTTGAATAATTTTGCACCAGTGTATCTGTAATGTATTGGATGTGAGTTATGCATAGATGAAGGAGAATTTTGTAAGTTCTAAAATGATTATAGATAAGAGGGCAGGTTTATTAGTTGAATTTCAAGCTACAAAAAATAAAGTAATACTAAGGCACATATGGACGTTTTGTTTTCTTTCATCACCTCAACTACAATCCTTGCTTGTAAGTACGGTATGATGGATGTAGATGGAATGGAAATCGATGCTTCATAGTCAAGAATGATAAATGACTATTTTATTCTGAGAGACTCTCTATTTATTGCATTTTTTTCTTTTTCTTTTTTTCTTTTCTTTTTCTTTTCTTTTTTTCTTTTTGCATGATGAATGGAGATGGAATGGAATGATACTGTACATTATTTCATTTCATTCCTCCTCTACTAAGCGAATCATAACCAACACTTCATGAAAGGAAAGTTTTGTGCCCTGGTTACTATACTTATATAACCTTAATTCAACACACAAGTCTAGATTGATGTTATATAAAAAGTTGAAAGGAATGATAAGCAAAGTTTCGTAAGATAGATAACCCATGTAAAGTAAGATGTGGTATATGGTTATCCTACCTAAAAGCAAGTACAGAGTGGGTAGTGTAATATTGATATAAAAATTGACATTTTTGAACCTTTGAAAATAAATTTGTACAAGGTTCTTAAGTATACCAATATAAGAAAAACTTGTCGAAACATGGATGTTATTCGACTAGAACTTGGGTTTGAATAATGTGGGGTATCAAAGAAGAATGCTACAATGAGTCATTTCTCCTTAAATGGGCCAAGTGGATTTCAGAACTTACGATTTTGAAAATTTGAGTGGAAAAGAAAATATCATGCATGAAAACGAACTCAGAAAATCCAACAAATGTAGGTGCAAAGTCAATTTTTTTGTTTGTTTTTTTTTAGTTATTTTTTACTTGCACATTCTTATATGTATAACAAAGGTTATCACGCTTACACTAGAACACGACTAACGTTTGCACAGTCTCAAGATAGCATCTTAAAAAGACACATTATGACTCAATCAATAAATATTGTTCATTCTCATCACCCAACAATTCAACTTATCAAACAAGAACCAAGGTGCTATTTATGAATTTAAGTTAATACTTGTGCAATGAATGACCTAGTTCATAAAATTTGATTGCTGATGTAATATAAATTCCCCCCACATTGGAGTGTGAATGTGTCCTCACAGTCGTTAATCAGACATATCTTAGTGAAAGGGAAAAACAAATAAGAGAATATTTACATATGTACAAAAGAGGGTTAGTGCGTCTTACCGAATGTAATGTGGCTCATGGAGGACCGTAAGCTCTTCCTCTTGGTTGGGTATTGGTTCCAAGTAAGGTTTAAGGCGTTGACCATTAACCTTATAGGATGATCCATCAGTTGGATTCTCAATTTCTACCGCACCATACAGAAAAACGGTCCGTACAATGTAAGGTCCTGTCCATCTAGATTTTAACTTACCCGGAAATAAATGTAGTTTTGAGTCATACAACAGAACATTTTGACCTGGCATGAAAGTTTTACGTAAAATTGATTTATCATGAAAAACTTTCGTTCTATCCTTGTAAATTCGTTCATTTTCATAAGGATCATTCCGGATTTCATCAAGTTCATTAAGTTGAAGCTTCCTATGTTCGCCTGCTTGCTCTAAATCAAGATTCAAAGTTTTAATTGCCCATAAAGCCATATGTTCTAGTTCAACTGGCAAGTGACATGGCTTAAAAAAATCAACCGATAAGGGGACATAACTAAGTTTGTTTTAAGAGCAGTGCGGTGAGCCCAAAGAGCATCGGTTAACTTTTGGGACCAATCTTTACGATTTTGATTCATAGTTTTCTCAAGGATTTGTTTAATCTGCCTATTAGATACTTCAACTTGCCCACAAGTTTGAGGATGGTTAGGAGTGGATAACTTGTGGGTTATCGAATACTTTCTCATGAGAGTTTCAGAAGAACGATTACAGAAGTGTGTGCCATTTTCATTGATTATTGTGCGAGGTGTGCCAAACCTAGAAAAGATGTTTTCTTTCAAGAAGCGCACAACAACCTTGTTATCATTTGTTTTGCATGGAACAGCTTCGACCCATTTAGAAACATAATCAACAGCTAAGAGAATGTAAAGGTTCCCAAAAAAATTAGGGAAGGGTCCCATGAAGTCTATACCCCACACGTCAAAAACTTCGACTTCTTGAATTGGATTTAGGGGCATCATATTCCATTTACAAATTTTCCCTAAGAATTGACATCGATCACAAGTTTTGCAGAATTCGTAAGCGTCTTTGAAAAGGTTAGGCCAGTAGAAACCCGATTGGAGACCCTTTTCGGTAGTCTTTTTGGGACCAAAGTGACCACCACAGGCTTGGTCATGACAAAAAGAGAGGACACTACGAGTTTCAGTGTCAGAAACACACGTTCGAATGATTTGGTCTGGACAGTATTTGAAAAGATAGGGGTCGTCCCAATAAAATGTTTCACTTGGGAAAAGAATTTGTGTTTATCCTGCTTAGACCAAAAACAAGGGGTCTGCTTGGTGAATAAGTAGTTGACAATGTCAGCGAACCAAGGATTAGTGGATAGAGAAAATAGTTGTTCATCAGGGAAATTTTCATTGATCGGAAGAGAAGAGGATGGGGCATTTGGAAGACGAGACAAGTGGTCCGCAATAACGTTGTCGGATCCCTTTTTATCCTTAATGGTAATGTCAAATTCTTGAAGTAGAAGGATCCAATGAATAAGACGAGCCTTAGCATCCTTTTTAGAGAAAAGGTACCTAAGTGCGGAATGATCGGTATAAACCGTGATGTGTGAGCCAACTAATAAGGCCTGAATTTTTCTAGAGTGAAAACAACTGCTAAAAGTTCTTTTTCAGTGGTCGTATAATTGATTTGGGCATCGTTCAAAGTCTTAATCGCGTAGTAAATGACATGAAGAATTTTATCGATGCGTTGTCCTAAGACAGCGCCAACAGCGAAATTTGAGGCGTCACACATGATTTCAAAAGGCAGCTTCTAATTAGGTGAGCAAATGATCGGGGCAGAGACAAGTTCATTTTAAAGATGCTCAAAAGATGAAATGCAATCAGAATTGAAGTCGAAAGGAACATCCTTACCAAGAAGACTGGTAAAAGGTCGAGTGATTTTGCTAAAATCCTTTATAAAGCGACGATAGTAGCCAGCATGACCTAAAAAGGATCGGATGTCCTTAACAGATTTGGGAATGGGAAGATTCGAGATAATCTCAATTTTGGCTTTGTCTACTTCAATTCCTTTATTAGAGATGACATGTCCTAAAACAATGCCATGTTTGACCATGAAATGACACTTTTCCCAATTAAGCCTTAAGTGTTTATCTTTACAACGGTTAAGAACAAGATCCAGGTGATGTAAACACTCAATGTAAGAATTCCCGAAGATGGAAAAATCATCCATGAACACTTCCAAAAATCGCTCGATCATATCAGAAAAAATGCTAATCATGCACCTATGAAAGGTAGCAAGTGCATTACAGAGACCAATAGGCATACGACAGTATGCAAATGTACCAAATGGACAAGTGAAAGTGGTCTTCTCTTGGTCCTCAAGTGATTGTAGCCCGGGTACCCGTCAGGGAAACAATAATACTCGTGACCGGCTAGTCGTTCTATCATTTGATCGATAAATGGCAGAGGGAAATGATCCATACGTGTTGTAGCATTAAGTTTCCTATAATCAATGCAAACACGCCAACCAGTTTGGTTACGGGTTGGGATAAGCTCGTTAGCTTCATTTTGGATCACGGTAATCCCTGATTTCTTAGGTACGACATGAATCGGACTAACCCATTGACTATCGAAAATTGGGTAGATGATTCCATTGTCAAGACATTTAAGAATTTCAGCACGAACTACATCTTTCATGATGGGGTTTAGTCGACGCTGGGGATCACGAGTAGGTTTGGCATCATCTATAAGGTGGATTCGATGTTGGACTATCGAAGGACTAATCCCTTTAATATCAGCCATGGACCAACCAATTGCTTCCTTATTTTTCTTAAGGATGGGAAGGAGCAATTGTCCCTGCTCTAAAGTAAAGTCAGAAGCGATAATGATAGGAAAAGTTTCATTGTCTCCTAAGTAAGCGTACTTAAGATGACTGTGCAGCACCTTGAGTTCAGATTTTGGAGATGACTCAACTGAAGAAACTATTTGAGGGACAGACTCAATTGTGAGCGGCTCGACAGAAATCGAATCAGAGATATTTTCGCGAATATCTTGAAACAAGGTTTCATAATTCGATTCAATTTTGTTATTCAGATGGTCGAGCTCGGGTTCATTGTCGTGGACTGAATGAATTTCAGAAAACTGGACCACATAAGAGTTAGGAGAATTTTCGGTTCTAAAGATGTTTAGCTCGACAGTCATGTTACCGAAAGAAAGTTTCATAGACCCATTTCTACAGTTGATAAGCACATTAGAGGTTGCTAAGAAGGGTCATCCTAAAATCAAAGGGATCTGGTTCACAGGATTGCTTACCTGTTGAGTTTCTAGGATAATGAAGTCGACTGGAAAGATGAATTTGCCTATTTTGATCAATACATCCTCGATTTCACCCACAGGTTTCTTAATTGAATGGTCATCAAGCTGAAGGGTAACCTTGGTGGGTTTCAGTTCTCCTAGCCCTAATTGGTGATAGACGGAATATGGAAGCAAGTTAACACTAGCACCTAAGTCTAGCAGGCATCTATCGATTTTCTTGTCCCCAATAGTACATGATATTGTGGGGCAGCCAGGATATTTGTATTTCACTGGCATTGATTGGGACAAGACTTCGCTCATAGTTGCCGCTAGAAACACTTTCTTAGGTACATGTGTATGACGTTTTTGAGTGCACAAGTCTTTTAGAAATTTCACATACTGTTGAACTTGTTGTATAATATCTAAAAGAGGAATGTTCACTTTAACTTGCTTAAATATTTCAAGGATCTTTTCTAGTTGGTCCGTCTTTTTCCTAGGTCGGAGTCTATGAGGAAATGGAGCAGATAACTCAGTGGGTTGGGCTATTTGAGTTTGAGGATGGTCCTTGTCAGAAATCGGCTCACTATTCTGAGCCGAGTTGGTTGAATTTTTTGTAGAGTTTGGAAGATTGTTCGGTAAAGCATTTGGGTTTACCACATGGTTGTCAATCTTTTTGCCGGATCTAAGAGTCGTGACTGCATTCAAGTGACTAACATTTGAATCTTGAATGATGTGAATTTGGTTGGGGTTTGAATTTTGTCCTTTAGGGTTTCGAATGGGTTGACTTGTTAACGTACCCTTTTCCCGTTCACTTAATCTAGCGTTAAGTTGAGACATTTTTTTTTTGCAGTTCACTCATTAGTTGATTCGTGTTTTGCATATTTGATTGCAAGGAGTTTTCTAACTTGTTTTGATTTTCAACACTTTGCTTAGTCATTTGCGCTAATAGGTTGCTCACCTCAGATAAATTCCCCTCAATCCTAGAAAGGCGTTTTTCATATTGGGGTGCAACCGTTTGATTGTGGAAAGACGCCTGGTTCGAAGTGTACTGATTTTGCCTAAGAGGAGGGTTCACGGCATTGTTCGGAAATGCTCGATTCGAAGGTCTGTTCATCAGAGGTTTATTCGGACCATAAGAAAGATTTGGGTGGTTGTTGGGTCTGTTGAAAGCATTTACTTGCTCAAGGGACTGGGGACAGTCATCATCCATGTGATTAGTGTCAAGACATATGTGACACATAGCTTGGGAAACGTTATTAGACTGAGTGTGTGTTCTAACAACATTCAGTATAGCATCAATAAGAGTATTAGAAGAAGAAGAGGATTCAACAGAATTACTACTGGATCGCGAGTAGAGAGATTTTTCATTCGTTCATTCCCATTGTTTTGATTTTTCTGCAAATTCATCCAGAAATTTCCAAGCTTCTACATCAGTCTGTTTTAGAAAATTGCCCTGACACATGGATTCTAACATTTGTCTGGAACTATTATCGAGTCCATCGTATACAGTTTGACATAACGACCATGTTTCGTAACCATGATGGGGACAACTTAATAGCAGTTCTTTAAATCTTTCGAAGTATTTCCAAAAAGATTCACCCCCTTTTTGGTGGAAATTGGTGATTTCGTTTTTAATTGTTTTTGAGGAATTTTGATTTTTTTTTTTACACTCAAAACAATCACACACAGAAATTGGCTACAATGAAATTTTTTGTCCTTAATGGCTCCAAACCCAAAATTATATAGTGACACATTTGATTATGTAGATCAAAAGATTTCTCAGCCAGTTAACGGACATGAGCTATCGGTGCACCAGGAATCATCCTAGCAATGCAGCCGAAGGTTTAAGTACCTTTAGAGTAACAACCGATATAATATTTACGAATCATCGTAATATTTATAAACGGTTATTTCTCTGCCGTAGTTTAGACACCAAGAAATAATTCGTTCCAAATAAATCAACTACCACAATACAATTAAGCCCTATATGAGCCCGCGACTCCCTTAAGTCCAACGTCTAACCGTTATTATTAGTCAGATTCTACGATGAAATGCAATTTATGGGCTAAGGAAAGGGTGATGAAATCCCTCACCTTATGTGAATTGGGGTATTTCCCTTAACAGAATGAATAAGGATGCAGAAATAGAAATTGCAAAAATTAAAAGATTTTACAAGCCAGCCGCTGCCCCTGCAGAAGATTTTTACAGGCAATGTCTGTATTTTTTTATTTGCAGCAGCAGTCCCTGTAGAGTTTAGAAAAAATCTCACCTAGATCGGCAGTCCATCCAGTGCAATTGAGAAGCGCTAGCGCGTTCACATCCCACTTGATGTGCAACCGCTCGAACCTTGAATCGTCTGTCGCTTTCTGTTGTTGTAGCCTTCTATTAATCGCTTGACTGTACCTGTTTCCAAAAAAAATCTATTTTTTTTGTTGGAAGAAAAAAAGCAATTGAAAGGAAAAAAACAAAACTAGACTCGACAAACTAAACTCACTCAAAATGTAAACGCAACAGAAAGAAAAAATGACTCAAACCGAGCCAAAAACTAACGCATACAATAAAAGACTCGACACAATAGAGCTGAGCTCAACCTACTTTGAAAAAGACAGACGCACCCCCACACTATTTTTTAACGATGCTTATTGTATATTTTGACCAAACCCCCACAAATAAAATTAACCAAATATTGTCTATTTCAGAAAACAAATTGCCCCCTAATTTTTTATTTTCTTTAAAATTGGACTGAGCAAAACGAATTGGGTGATCGATTTGGTTCCGATACTTTTTGCAAATCTGTGGGTTCGCTGTTTATGGGTCGCAGTGACTTCTATGAAGAATTTAGGGGTGTCCAAGAATAGCGATTTGGTTTAGCAGAAGAAGTTCGGGGATTTTGATGGGCGCGTGTTGGATTGAAAGGAAGGTACGGCTTTGGGAATTGAAGGGTGGTTGTGGGTCAGAGAAGAGAATATGTTCGGCACTGTGGGGTTGAGAGGGGCGTTGAATTTGGATTTACACTGAGATGGTTTGCGAACAAAATTTTTTCACGGTGCTGCAGATACTTTCCTTGCGGTTTTTGAATTAGGGGATGGCTTTTGGCTTGGACGTTGGGTCTCAGGTGATTTCAGGGTTTTGAAAGTCGGTTTGCAGAAGGCTGCGAAAATGTGGTCAGAGCTGAAGCTTTGCGATGAGGGTGGTTTGTAGAAGTCAGAATGATGGTGGGAAGCAGTTAAATGGTCGAGGAGGATGGTGATGCTTGGCAGTTCGGTTGTAAGAAGGAGGGTAGAAGAGAGAAGTCTGGTTGCAAATGGTTGGGTAAGTGGTGGGAAGAAACTGAAGGGTTGTCTGATGTGGGTGTTTTGTGGGGTGAAGGCAATTGGTAGTGGGAAGACAAAGAGGTTTTAGTTGGTGATTGGTATGGGAAGTTAAGGAGATGGAGTATTCTGAAGTGATGAAGGGACGTATAGGGAAATGTTTGGGAGATTGCGGTGGCTTGATGATGTTTGGTTGGTAGCTACTGTATTTTGATGGAGGAGGCCAATTGGTTTGAAACAGAGAGCTTGCATGTTTTATTTATTTATTTATTTTTTAAACAGAGGGGAAGAGGTGGTGATTATTAGCTTGACAGGGTGATGCTTTGGACGGGACCATGTAAGGAGTGGTGATGGTTGGTTTTTGACAGAGGGGAGGAGGAGCTCTTTGTTTGACAGTAGAGGAGGTATGTGGATGAAGTGTGAAGTTATCGAGTTTAAATCTGTTTGGCCGTGTGTGGAGATCAGTGAGGTGAGGGATGGCTTTGTCGAATTTGGTTTTGGTGTTTTGTGATTCACCTACGGTGTTGGGGTCTGAAATTGTTGACAGAGGTGATGAATGTGGTATGGAACTGGTTTTAAGAGGAGTAATGCGGCAAGTTAGAATGGGTGAATAGAGAAGGACAGAGAAAAAAGGATTTCTTTTAATATTGTAAGAATTGTCAATAGGAAAGAGAATTATAGAAAATTGGAAAGAAATGAATGAAAGACAGAGAAGGGAATTGTAATGAAAACGGGAAAGAAATTAAAGAAAAGGGAAAATATCAAAGAAGGAAAATTTGCAAAAGGAATTTTTTTATTTAAAATAGAAAAAAGAGAATTTGTAAACAAATGGAGGAAAGTAAAAGAAAGGAAACAAATAAAACAAAACCTGCAAGTTTTTTTTTTCTTTCTCTTAATCAGTAGTACCAAAATCAAGAGATATTTTTTCAGTATATGAAAAGAAAACAAAAGACATAAAATAAAAACATTTTTGTGCTTTTTTTAATAATAAAATAGAAATAAAACTATAACCCAAAGGATTTAAAAAGAAAAATTATTTTGGTCCCCGGCAACGGCGCCAAAATTTGTTTGCGAACAAATCAAACAATTATAAACAATTGTTAGATCCGTTCGGCTTTCCTAAACAACAAGGATTGTTGTGGAGGGTGTCGAACTCTGGGACCAAAAATATTTTAATTAATAAATCCAATCAAGTTATTCCAGGATTTTGATTGATTGAAAACACAGAGAATAAAAACAATTAAATAAAAAGAGAGATTTATATAATAAGAGAAAGCAATTAGGGGATAATGACATAGATTAGATTCACACTCGTCAATAGCCAACAAATAAATATAGATCTAATTCATGTTTCTGTCACACACATGAATCAACGATAATTAGGTTCTCAGAAACAAATAAGTAAATAATGACAAGCATAGCCTATGCAGGAGCTGAGCTCTTAAATAACCATAGACTATCAGGACAGATTCACTAATTAATTTCTAAAACCCTAAAATTAGATCTAAATCTGATAATTGTTAGATCGAACACGAATATACCCTGTGAATGAGCATAGCTCTTAAACGACATAGAATATGAAGGTTCAGATCTAACCCTTGATTCAGATCCAGATCTACATGTATAAAGTCCTCATCTATTAGCTATGTGATTCATGTTGAATCATATCTATTAGCATCATCACCCCCCAATAAAAGGGGATTAGCTAAACATAGATAAAGAAGAAGAGAAAAATAAAATAAACAACATAAATGAAGTACGATAAAAAGTAAAGAGAAAGGAAGAAGAATGATTTTATTCCAAGAAGAGAATTACAGAATAAAATCCAATGTGTTTTTACATGAATAAGATACAAGGTATTTATAGTTGCATTGGCCAAGCCTAAGAGGCTCATTACACAATGTGGGACTAAAGATTTAGCCCAAATAACACATAAGCCAGTGTGAATGCAGCTGTAGAGTGAGAGGCTTTGTAAGTGAGTCAATGTGATCGCAGTGTGAATGGATTTGCAATTGGCATAGCTTGCGGGCATCAAATGACATCAATTTCTATTGTTTTGAGCATGAGTAGGAACTCCATAACATCTGCAACAAGCTATCTTTATGAAAAGGCATTGGATTATTAAAATATGCGATAGAAGGTGGTTGAACAACAACATTTCTTCAAGCTTTAATCTAACTCTCAAAATCAACACTCTTCATACACCAATTCTTCAAGCTTTTCAGCAGTTAAGTGCATTAATCCATTCATCATAAATAATCTGAAAACACAACTATAAATACACAGTATCAATTATTTTAAATATAAAATAAGATAAATAAGCGGATAAAATATACACATTTACGTGTATATCATATGGTAATTAACTGTGTCTGATTCCAATTCAGAACGAATGGATATTTTAAAATAACGAATATTTTAAAATAACGAATATTTTAAAATAATAATCTGAAAAGACTCAAAATCTGATTTTGATGTCCGATTTATGATGGACACTAAAATATTTAAATATATAAAGCCATGTTGATTAGATTAACGCCATTTTGGACGTGAACGATAATTATATCAATTTTATTCATTTTGATAATGAATATCGAAAGGGTAGTGATTTCAAAATCTAATGTTTTGAAAATGTTGTCATTTATATATTAATGATATGAAATATTCAATTTTGATTTGAAATTGAATATGAAGTTGAAATCGTTTTTGAAAACGAATTCAAAACTATGTATAAAGTACGTTTTAAATGGAAATCAATGAAATATATAGAATATATTATATATATATATATAATGGCCAGAGTTGAAGGCGCCGCGGTAGTTCGTGAATTTCGACCATTGACTTCGAATGGACATTACGGGAGATCCGACCATCGGATTCTCCTAAAACCAGAACCTTTGGGTTCGTATCGAAAAGAGCTTTATAACGAATACAAGAAATTTGAAATCTAACGATTGGATTTAGAATTATGTCCAAATTAAATTTGGAAAAGGTTGCTATAAATGCAGTTTGATGGCCGTTTATGGATATCGACTGTACGAGCCTTGATAAAATTATTAAAAATATTATTAATTTGTGTAAAATCATAATAAATGGCTTGGAAAGAATTGGGATGAAAAATTCCATATTTGAAAAGATAAAAATATATTTTTATCGAAATGAACTAGTTATGGACTAAAATTATAAATCCAATATTTTTAAATTAAATAAATTGGATTAGAAATGGTTTTAAAAATAACCGGAATTTCCAATATTTGAATTGGAATGGATTTGAATCGAAATTATGTTTGGAATATTTCGATATTGGATTCCGTGATTATACGGGTATTGTGGAGGAATTTGGAAGATATATATATCGTTATTCCAATATGACATTTGTTGATTTCAGAATTTGATATTGAATATAAGCCGATATATTTTCTTTTCAGAGCCTGGTATTTAATATCAAATGGGATTTTGGGTTTGTCGTGAATGGTGTCCTCATTAACACTATTTTTAAACCCAATTAAAAAAAGATTAAATCTTCTTATTTAGATACAATGAAGTATACCAATTAATTAATATTTAATTGGAATTGAACTGAAATTGATTTTGGGTTTATCGTGAAAGGTGTTTTAAATAACACTTGTTCTTTAACCTGATTAACAATGGAATGAGATTTTGGGTTTGTCGTGAATGGTATCTTTAATAATACTGTTTTAAACCCAATGCAATTAAGAAAATTAGAAACTAATGGGAGATTAGCTAAGTTGAACGGTTTCCTGGGTATTGATCTGATGTTGGTTTCGGCCTTCGGGATTAATACTTAGGGAATAGTTCTCTTACTAACTTACAGTTAGAAACTGATGGAATGTGATTTTGTGTTTAACGTGAACCGTTTTTAAATGACATGGCTTCTTTAACCCAGTTAAAGACAGGGTTTATTTCCTAGAATTAAATGATCATTAATATTGATTTTGGGAAGGTTAAAATGGTATAAGCGTTTTAATGAATCTTTAATTCGATTGAAAAGTGAATGTGATAATTAAAATTATCGATTCAGGAAAATGATCGAGAATGGAGTATTAGCAGTTTTGCTCCAAGCGATAGTTAAATCTTTAATTAGATTTGAACGGGAAATGGTAATTAATATTTACCGATAACACTGTGGTGTTAGATATGGAGTATTACCAGTTTTGCTCCATGGGATAAATAGGTTGGGATTGGGAAATTAAACAAATGATTACTTCGGTAAGGTTCGCTAGTCCCGACTAGTTTGGATAAACCATAATTTGGTTTGAATTGATATCCAAAGGAAGATTAAAGAATAAATTTAAAGAATATGTCTTTGATAAAATTAATTGGAACCTTTCCCAAAGTATAAGAATATATGAATAAAGGAATATTCTGGATTGGAATGAGGTGTATGTTGTGTTTTTATAGGACTAGTTTATTATATACGCGAGTAATTCAGAAAGATCGGGTTTATCTCATTCTGAATAACTGATTCGACGATATGTCGATGATGAAGACGGTGGTTGAAGACCGGAGGTCCTCACATCATTTGGATGATTACTGATGTCTTGATTGGGTTGTACACCCAAGACAAGGTAATAAGTGGTGATCGTCCAGACGTACTTGTAGATCGACCGGATATGCAAGGGCCTCTCTTCTGTATTGGACATATGAGACGAGGAATAAGGTGCCTCCGGTTTTGTTCAGACCCAGAACGAACTTGTAAATGGATGTGTGTCTGGCATCGGATTTCATTCTGTGTGATCGATAGACATCGGTTGCATAGCGTGAATTGCCTGTGTGGCATGCTGAGATGCAAATGATCAAGGCTTCTATTGAAAAGCAGAGTCTTATGGTTGATGATCAAGCACGGCTTTAATATAGCATAGCTTTGTGTAGCTTTAATTCGCGAGCCTCACAACCTGGTGTGAACCAGAAACGGGAGAGGACCTCAGGGAGGACATGCGTTTCCTTCTAGCTAGGAGTGGTTTCTGGGTTTCGCACGCCCAGATGTTTTACTTATATGGATGATGGATAGCGAGGCGCCTCGGATATATCGGCACTACGAGGCCGATGGATGGTATGGTCTTCATACAGACCAGAATTTACACCCCACAGGGCAGGAAAACGTAGTGTTCAGGCATTTTAATCCACATCAATGGACCGGCACTGACGCTCCAAGGGCCTACCTGTGTCTAGGTCCTGAGGCTCGGACTAGAGAGTCTCGAAGCGGTAAGGACAATCCCTTGCCTTGGTTCACTGGTGGAATCCAATTTCCAATACGTGACATTTCGATTTTGATTGTAGAGCCTACTATTTGCGACATAGTGGGATGGGGCGCTCATGCCGTCTATGATTGATACATTTATATTTGAAGTTGATTTCTTCACTTATAGTAATAATAAAAGATTAAATTTCGCGTATCAAGCATTATTTGGCTATTATAAGGTAAAATTCTATCCTCCGGCTTGTGTTGCATTGTGTGATGGGACCTGAGTCTTAAAATTGCTTCATTGTTCTTTATTTAGCATTGCGCTGTTTGCTTTATGTACTAGTATTCTTGGGAGGAAACCCGTTCCGTGTTATACGGCGTGGTCCCTTGATTTACCTAACTTTAAAATTAAGATTAATAACTGTTTTTAGTTCTCACACAAGTCACATGACTGACCTAGAGTTTATTGTTTGAACCTAAACACTGGGTGCCCCTATTTTCCACACGGGCAGCTAGTATTTTTGGTTTCACAGATTTATTCTAACAATATCCTGGTTTACAGCTGGATCTATATACGGATAGCTCTTTATTCGTGTATTTCTTACAGTTGTGTTATGTATTGTTTTTCCGCTGCAGTAATGTATATAAATCTCTGATATTTATAAAATGTATGTTATTTATTCATACTCTGTTATATTCTTGTATTCTGATGGAATTCTTGTAATAAGCAATCAAATGTTCTTCTGTTTGAGTTCTGATTCATCTTGCCCTCAAAGCAATTCGGGCTTTCCTTCACGGGGTAGTTCAGGTCATCTCATTTGGTATATGAGCTTTGGTTTACAGAGCTCGGAGAACAAGGCACACTAGAACCAAACGAAAGAATTCATCAGAGATTGGATTAGTAATATCCAATGAGAATGACTCGTTACAGATGGGATCAGTAGTATCCTAGAATGAGTCAGAAGAGAGTTTTTTTCAAATAAAGATGAAAAAAAAAATTGTTTTGAAAAATTAAAATCTGTTATACATATATGAGTATTATTTTTATATTGATTTGGACAATCAAGTATATAAAGATTTTGCGTATACGTCTGATCCACGTGTATTTGAAGTTTTAATATACTGGATAGATATAGAATCACCCTCTAGTTGCCCGGAGATGATTCTGATGATTGTAGCTACATCATTAGAATTTATGTTCGAGTTTCGAAAGTGAGATATCTATATATTTCCATTTGACTGGTGTGAGAACCAAAACTAGATAGGGTTATTGTTGTAAATTAGCATCAAAAACATGATTTTCTGTATATATGTCAAAATTATGAATTTGAAACGTTAATTCACTAATTGATTGATGATTGTGTTGTATGATTATTTGTTGTCTAATAAAACCATTATGTGAAAGAACAATACATATAACCAAATTGTATCAAATATTGAACTAAATTGAAAATTATTTGAAATTGCACACATGTACATGCATATATATTGAACAGGTCATAGAAGGGAAGCTAAGCAAAGGAATAAAATTTTATGCCCGACAAATAGGTACATGTTTACTATATTTCTTGGGTTTGGATGATTTTATGAGCCGATTGCTAGCCGCTTGGCTTTTTCTTTTTGAGATGAGAGGGTCTGTGTGGCGGTTTGGGAATTTTCCCGGTGCTCCCCGTAGAAAGGAGGTTATGGCAAAAAAAATTCGAAAATTTAGGGTGTTAGGAATTTTTTTTAAAAATTTGAAAATCTTTAGAAACTGAAAAGTTAAAGAATGAAAGCCAAACTGAAAGTTTAGTTGATTAGTAAAACAATTTTCAGCTCTGTTCCTTTTCAAGGATGAAAAGATTTTAAGTGGGGGAGATTGTAACAACCCGGAAAATCAGAACCAATTTAAAATTTTTATTTTGGCAATTTTAATGGATTTTTAATGTTTAGAATGATTTATTTTAAATAATAACGACTAGAAATTTATTTTGAATAGAATTAGAACGTATATATTTATCTGAATCGAAGTTAGAATAAAATTATTAATTTTAATTATAAAAGGAATTGGAAATGACGCGGTAGTTTGAAAATTCGATTTCAAATTTCAATTGAATTTACAGGATTCAAAATAAACCGTATTTTAGTGAAACTAAAAATAATAGAATCTAATTGAAAATATCTTTCCAGCGAATCTAAAAAATCCAGATTTCATAGCGGGAATAAAAAGTTACGCCCAGTCGAAAATTCAGAATAGTCGCTATGGAAATATAGCCCTTAAAAGTAGCAATTTTGTAACGACCTCTGTTTTCGATGAAACCACTTTTATTAGATTCGGGATGCCAAATAATTGCTAGATTCCAAAATTCATAATTTTTGGGATCAACATGTGAGCGTGGCAAAATAAAACGTGTTTTGACCATTTTAGTTGAATTGGATCGACCAGAAAATGGTCATTTTTCAAACGGTCTCCAAATTCGATGAAATTAGTTTTGTTAGGACCGTATCGTCTAAACATAGACAGATTTATTTTTCTAGAATTTTTAGAGTCCGTATGTGACCCTGGTAAATTAAAATTTTCGTTTGAATTTAAAATATATTGATTTATATTTTAATTTAAAGAAAAACTGATCGTAATAGCCGAATTGGGTTACGAAACATATTCCATTGTGTCCGTAATGGGGGTATTGGGATAGGGGCGACATTCGTTGGTTTCGATTTGGAGTTTAGAGTACGAAACGTGTGATAATTGAATTAAAGAATAAAATATTATTAAAATAAATATATAAGCAACCCTTCTTTCTTCGAAACCTCAGTCAAAAACAGCCCCTCCCCCACCCCAAGTCAAAAGCCTCCCTCCTCACACACAGCCGCGATTACTTCCGCCGCTGCCTCTGGTGGACATCGCCTGTCGCACCGCCGGTCTCCACAAGCCCTCATTCGATCGCCTCTCCCTCCTCCTCTTTTCTTCTCCGACCGCATCCCTACGCCCCACGCCCAGACCAGCGGTGCCACCACCTACGAGGAGGCCCCACCTTAGACTGGCAGACACCCCACTCCCTCCTCTCGCACTCGCTCTCTCCTCTTCTTCCCTTATTTCCCTTGAGACCCGACACAGGCGCCACAGATTCCCCCCAAAACCGTGAGCCGAGGCGATATTCGATGTTGACGGGAAGCTTGGAGCGACTTCTGATGACTTTCTGGTGGAGGCGATTGGGCTTGCAGATCGATGAAGAGGGCGGAGCATTTTGGGTTAGCAGTTCCAAACAGAAATGAAATGTACAATGAGTTTTTAAATTCAGTTTTTAAGGAATAAAATCAGGTTTTTATCAGTTTTATTACATATGAATGCGATGTTAAAAAGCTTTGATTTTTGAAATCAAAAGGCTTTGATTTTTGAAATTAAAAAGCTTTGATTTTTTGAAGTATGAAAAGCTATGATTTTTGAATTATGAGAAGATTTGATTTTTATACATATAAAGATTTAATTTATATACGTACAAAGATTTGATTTTTATCTATATGAACAACGAATAAAGATGAGATCTTTATTGTGTGAATAGCAAAATAAAAATGGGATTTTTAAATACACAACGATATGTTAAAAATGTGATTTTTATTTTTACAATAACTTTTTAAAAGTACGATTTTTAAATATGTAGATTTGAAATAAAAACACGATTTATATACATATATATATATAGGTTCGATATAAAAATATAATCTTCGTTAGAAGAAGAGCGATATAAAAATATAATTTTATAACGAAGTAGCGATGTAAAAATATGATTTTTATATATAAAACTGAATAATAAAAATATGATTTTTACAAGGAATACATCAATATAAAAATGTGATTCTTATAGCATTATAACAAAAGTATGATTTTTAAATATGTATAGCAGTGTATTAAAAATGCGATTTTAAATATATAATCATCATATTAAAAATGTGATTTTTACGATGAACAGCATGAAAAGATTGCGTTGGAATTTTTAGGAAAATTCAGACTGTTCAGAAATAAAGAATGGAGGAGTGGAACCCACGTTGAGAACTCCACACAATAATTTTCTTAGTACAATTATTTATTTCATAACTACATGTATGAACTGTTCCCTGTCGTCCACAGACCATGGACGACTTGTGTGATTGTTTAGTTTGGTTGACTGATTTGTTTGAATTGAATGTGATGTGAATTGAACTGAATTAAACATTCATGTATTGAAATATTTTATCGTTAAAAATCTAATTTTTAACGTGTATATGAATAAAATAAATGTTCATTTACAAATCGAACGATTTGTTTATGTACACCTATTTGACTGATATTGATTGGGACGATAAATTTTACACATCGCCTAACTACACAAATAAAATCTGTGTTTGTTGATTGAAAACCCACACGGGTGTTGGGATGATATTTGACGTACACTAATCCCAATTGTTTAGTGGTATGTCGATCGTTTGGTTGACAGACTATGTAAGCGTGAATTATTTATATTTAATGCTTATGCAGTTGTGTAATGCACTCTGGTGATGGTTGATTGTTTATCATTGTTGTTATATACATGTGTGGTATGAAATCCATATAAATAACATTATATGGTAATTGACTGTGTCTGATTCCAATTCAGAACGAACAGATATTTTAAAATAACGAATGTTTTAAAATAAGGAATATTTTAAAATAATATTCAAAAAAGAATCAAAATCTGATTTTGATGTCCGATTTAGGATGGGCACGAAATATTTAAATATATAAAGCCATGTTGATTAGATTAACGCCATTTTGGACATGAACGATAATTGTATCAATTTTATTCATTTTGATAATGAATATCGAAAGGGAAGTGATTTCAAAGTCTAATGTTTTGAAAATATTATCATTTATATATTAATGATATGAAATATTCAATTTTGATTTGAAATTGAATATGAAGTTGAAATCATTTTTGAAAACGAATTCAAAACGATTTATAAAATACCTTTTAAATGGAAATCGATGAAATATATAGTGTATATATATATATATATATTATGGCCTGAATAGAACGCGTCGCGCCGTGGCAATTCGCGAATTTCGACCATTGACTTCGAATGGACATTACGGGAGATCCGACCGTCGGATTCTCCTAAAGCCGGAACCGTTGGGTTCATATCGAAAAGAGCTTTCTAAGAATACAAGAAATTTGAAATCTAACGGTTGGATTTGGAATTATGTACAAATCAAATTTGGAAAAGGTCGTTGTAAGTGCAGTTCAATGGCCGTTTATGGAAATCGACTGTACGGGCATTGATAAAATTATTAAAAATATTAATAATTTGTTTAAAATCATAATAAATGATTTGTAAAGAATTGGGATGAAAAATTCCATATTTGAAAAGATAAAATATATTTTTATTGAAATGAACTAGTTATGGACTAGAATTATAAATCCAATATTTTTTAATAAAATAAATTGGATTAGAAATGGTTTTAAAAATAACCGGAATTTCCAATATATGAATTGGAATGGAATTGAATCAGAATTATCTTTGGAATATTTTGATATTGGATTCCGTGATTATATGGATATTGTGGAGGAATTTGGAAGATATATATATTTATCGTTATTCCAATACGACATTTGTTGATTTCAGAATTTGATATTGAATATAAGCCGATATATTTTCTATTTAGAGCCTGGTATTTAATATCAAATGGAATTTTGGGTTTGTCGTGAATGGTGTCTTCATTAACACTGTTCTTAAACCCAATTGAGAAAAGATTAAATCTTCTTATTTTGATTTAATGAAGTATACCAATTAATTAATATTTAATTGGAATTGAATTGAAATTGATTTTTGGGTTTATCGTGAAAGGTGTTTTAAATAACACTTGTTCTTTAACCCGATTAACAATGGAATGAGATTTTGGGTTTGTCGTGAATAGTATCTTTAATAATACTTTTCTTAAACCCAATGGAGTTAAGAAAATTAGAAACTAACTGGAGATTAGCTAAGTTGAATGGTTTCCTGGGTATTGTTCTGATGTTGGTTTTGGCCTTTGGGAATAATACTTAAAGAATTGTTCTCTTACTAATTTATAGTTAGAAACTGATGGAATGTGATTTTGGGTTTATCGTGAACCGTGTTTTAAATGACATTGGTTCTTTAACCCAGATAAAGACAGGGTCAATTTCCTAGATTTAAATGATCATTAATATTGATTTTGGGTTGGTTAAAACGGAATAAGCGTTTTAATGAATCTTTAATTAGATTGAAAAGTGAATGTGATAATTAAAATTATCAATTCAGGAAAATGATCGAGAATGGAGTATCAGCAGTTTTGCTCCAAGCGACAGTTAAATCTTTAATTAGATTTGAACGGAAAATGGTAATTAATATTTACCAATAACATTGTGGTGTTAGATATGGAGTATTACTAGTTTTGCTCCATGGGATGAATAGGTTAGGATTGGGTAATTAAACAAACGATTACTTCGGTAAGGTTCGCTAATCCCGACTAGTTTGGATAAACCGTAATTTGGTTTGAATTGATATCCAAAGGAAGATTAAAGAATAAATTTAAAGAATTTATCTTTGATAAAATTAATGTGAACCTTTCCCAAATTATAAGAATATTTGAATAAAGGAATATTCTGGATTGGAATAAGGTGTATGTTGTGTTTTTGTAGCACTTGTTTATTATATACGCGAGTTATTCAAAAAGACTAGGTTTATCCCATTCTGAATAACTGATTCAACGATATGTCAAGGATGAAGATGGTGGTTGAAGACCGGAGGTTTTCACATCGTTTGGATGATTACTGATGTCTTGATTGGGTTGTACACCCAAGATAAGGTAATAAGTGGTGATCGTCCAGACGTACTTGGAGATCGACCGTATATGCGAGGGCCTCTCTCCTGTATTGGACATATGGGATGAGGAATAAGGTGCCTCCGGTTTCGTTCAGACCCAGAACGAACTTGTAAATGGATGTGTGTCTGACATTGGATTTCATTCTGTGTGATCGATAGACATCGGTTGCATAGCGTGAATTGCCTGTGTCGCATGCTGAGATACAAATGATCAAGGCTTCTGTCGAAAGCAGAGTCTTGTGGTTGATGATCAAAGCACGGCTTTAATATAGCATAGCTTTATGTAGCATTAATTGTAACACCCCGTATGTTGAATAACTTGCTATAATATAAAACAGGGCAGAATTAAATTTTAAATTCTGAATCAGGGGAAACGGGCTATGCCATTGCATTCGTCTCGGAAAAATACGCGAAACAGAGTCCGAGTTTTCGAAAATCAGAGTCCGTATGACCCAGATAAGGCCCAAAGAAGTTTTCAGAAATTTAAAAACAGATTTAAAAACAAAAAAAAATCAATTTTCAGAAGTGGTGGCAAAAATCCCGCCAGACCCAGGGGGTCTACCGGGGGGTCGACTGGCGAGTCGACCTGCCCACCGGGTCGACTGGCGAGTCGACCTGCCCACCAGGTCGACTGGGGAGTCGACCCTAGGGTCGACCTCCCTGGTCGAGCCAAGGTGACCTGGGTGCACCTGTTTGGCTTTTGGGCTGTGTTTTGGTGGCTAGGACGTGATCTGACGGCTCTAATCTGATTTAGGGTTAATCTAATGGCCTAAAACACCTAACTACTCTATAAATATACCCTAAGACTACCCTAATTCATACTAAAAATAGATACAATGCCGTCATGTCGTCAAAATGCAACTTGAAGGAGCCTCCATCAATTTGTAGAGGAAGATAGCTTCTCAAATTAATCTCTAATCAACTCTAGCATCTTAATCTTCTTCTTAGGAGTGCTAATCAACAAGTTGTGAGTTTTCTATAGCCTTAATGACCAATTATTGAAATGATTATGATAGGATATAATGAGGTTATGGCTATGAATGTGGATCAATGCAAGTTATGCAAGTTATATGCTATGTGTTAATGATGTTATGCATGTTATGCAAGTTATATGCTATGTGTTAATGATGTTATGCATGTTATGCAAGTTATATGCTATGTGTTTGTGGTGTTATGCAAGTTATGCAAGTCATATGCTACATGTTCATGATGTTATGCAAGTTGTGCAAGTCATATGTTACATGTTCATGATGTTATGCAAGTTATGCAAGCTATATGCTATATGATCATGATGTTATGCAAGTTATGCAAGTGTTCATGATGCTAGTTGCTATGATAAACATTGATCCATTATGACACCATGATTATGCAAGTTTGGTGTATGATTATATGCAAGTTCATCTATGATATGTATGCAAGTTTGGTGTATGATTATATGCAAGTTCACATATGACATGTTATGCAAGTTTGGTGTTTGATGATATGCAAGTAACATGTGCAAGTTTACACCTTAGTATGATATGCATACATATGCAAGTTAACCCCTTTGTATGTCATACATACATATGCAAGTTTACCCCTTTGTATGACATAAATAACTTATGAAAGTTAACCTCCTTATGACATATGTGATTCATGCAAATTTGGGTTGATTATTTATGCTAGTTGGGTTGATGCTATATGCATGTTGACACCTTTAAACCCATGAAGATGCTAATGTTATACAAGTTGAACCCATTATATTTATGATGAATCTTCCCTTTTATGTCATGTTAGCGAATTACGTGGGGAACGATGGGGTTAATATACATGTTAATGAAATGGTGTGAATTTGGTATGATTATGCATACCATAAAGTGATGCACATAATTGAGTCAATTATGTACATCGTTAAAATTGGAATTAATTAGGGAAAATTAATTCGGGGGTGATTAATTAGGTGTAATTAATCGACTAAGACACGAGGTTGGACCCTTTTGTAGCGTAAGACTGCCCGGAACCGACCGGCAAATCCAGCGGCTACAAATGATTGGCCCAATGTGAGACGTCTTAGGCACAAACTACATACGTGACAAGTGTAAAGACATGAGGTTAGACTCGGTTATGGCGTAAGGCTGCCCGGATCCAACCGGCAAATCCAGCTGCCATAAAAGATAGTCTAATGTGAGAGGTCTTTACAACGGTTACGTTCTTAATTAATTAAGAAACACTTAACCAGATAAGCATGTAGTGGGCATGAGGGGTTAAGTGGGTGCCTTGGGTGGCATGTGGAAATCAAGTAAGTGCCTTGGGTGGCATGAGGAAATCTAGTGGGTTGCCTTGGGTGGCAATAGAAAATACGATTAGAATACTTAACCAAGTGGAAACATGTAATTAAACATGATTAAAGGGTTAAGTGGGATGCACTAGATAAATTGACAAGCTTAGGTGGTAGCTTGTGGGGGCCCATTTCAACCAGTAACCCATATGTATCTTATTGGGCTCGACCCATGTCGAGGACGGGACACGCGTACTGGGCTTGATTATAAGAGGCCAAAACGGGTTAGCGGTGGCAACGCAAGTCCAACGGGTTTCATATGCGTGTGTGGACCCGGGCTGGTAGGTAAGACGTTGTTGCATCATGTAGGTATAAGCCGTGCACCATTTGTTGTATCGGGTTGCACTTTGGGGAGTGATACACCCCATTGTGGGGCCAGCACGGGTATCTACGGTAGGGACCCGATCGCTTGGGAGTAGTGGGTACACCTAGTGGAGATAGGGGCAGACGACACCTATGTAGTCAGCTAGGGGTACACGAAACTACTGGGTAAATTTTCTAAGTCCTTGGGTGGGATCAACCTTTAAGTAGGAATGACTGGTGTGGTGCAGTTAGTAATTACCCTTGGGTGGGTAGATGCGTCTTTACCGTTATCTTAGTTCATCCTATGTCTAGTTGGCTACTTAGTGTAGTCATTTATCCCCAGTCATCCCATACCAAATTTATATCATACCCTAATTACTTTAATGATTGTGTTGTTAAAGTTATAGGGCTCACTGAGACTTATGTCTGACCCCGTTGTTTTTATCTTTTTCCCCCTCAGGTCCTCAGGTTGGGCCTAGCACTAGTGGGCTTTGATCAGATTTCTTTATCTATCTTCTGGAGCTTGGACCGTGATGTAAAGCCCAGCTTATCTTTTCTTTTATGGCTATTGTTTACTTTGGGGATTATGTACTTATGTTTTTATCAGGATGGATATTTAGTACTTGACTCTTTATGGTGTTGTAACTAAACATGTTTACCTTCTGCTACAATGAAATGATGTTTTAGAATTTCCAGTATTTATATATGTCTTGTGTAATTTTTCTGTTCTATATTCACTTAAAATGCTCCACCGAAGCTAAGGCATTCCCTTAATGAGTGACCTTAGTGGGCGTGGGGTGTTACACGTGGTATCAGAGCGAGGTTACCGGAACAGATAAAATTTTTAGAAAACTATTTTTCTAAAAACATTTTTGGAAGAAGTATTTTCAAAAACATGTCTTTAAAGAGAAAAGTTTTTGAAAGAAAAGCATAATCCCCAATAGCCATATCTTTATCTTTCAAATTCTCCGTTTTGAATCTTTCCTTTTTCGTTTCAGCATGGCTGAGGATCTTAACTTTCCGGAGGGTGTGACGATACCAGTATGGTATAGGAGACTGATGGAGGCTAGGGCCGCCACTGCGGGTCCATCAAATGTTCCTCCACCAACCGTAGCACCCGACTTCCTCCTCCCCCTCCTCCTCCTCGTACGGATACTTTTGCTAAGACTCGCAAGGAATTTAAAGCTATGGGAGGGAAACCTTTTCAAGGATCAGAAACTTTTGTGGAGGCTAGAGATTGGCTTAAGGAGGTGGAAGAGTTGATAGACATCTTTGAGATGGAAGAAGGAAAGAAAGTCAAGTTAGCTGCTTGGTTGATGAAGGGAGAGGCCTCATTCTAGTGGGAGGTCACTAATGGAGAACGCCCCGTTGACTCTTGGGCGGATTTCAGGCAAAGATTTGTGGAAAAGTTTCTCTCAAGGGCAGAGGAAAACTTGTATATGGAAAGGTTCTTGACTCTAAAGCAAGGAAATCTCTCGATGAAGGAATATGTCAACAAGTTTAATCAATTGGCAAGGTTTGGCATAGACATGGTGAATACACCGGAGAAGAAGGCTTTGAGGTTCGTTAAAGGATTGAATGAACCGATGCATGGATTGGCTATGACTCATATCCCTATGGGGGCCACCTTTGAGAAGCTAGTTGACACGGCACTCATGCATGAGGAAGAGAAGGGTCCCAATGCTAATAAGGCACCCGAGAAGAAGGGAGATCAAAAGAGACCTCAACAGCAACAAAACAAAGGTGGGAAAGGCAACGGTGGCAAGGGGAAGAAGAAGTGCTTCAATTGCGGGATACCAGGCCACCTAAGCAAAGATTGTCGGAAGAAGAAGAAGACTGGCTGCTACCACTGTGGTGAAGCAGGGCATCCCTACGAAAGTGTGACATATCTTAGTTTAATTTATTCGAGGACGAATAAAAAGATAAGTGTTGGGGTACTTGATATACACGTAGATATGTATATTTTATCCGCTTATTTATCTTATTTTATATTTAAAATAATTGATACTGTGTATTTATAGTTGTGTTTTCAGATTATTTATGATGAATGGATTAATGCACTTAACTGCTGAAAAGCTTGAAGAATTGGTGTATGAAGAGTGTTGATTTTGAGAGTTAGATTAAAGCTTGAAGAAATGTTGCTGTTCAACCACCTTCTGCCGCATATTCTAATAATTCAATGCCTTTTCATAAAGATAGCTTGTTGCAGATGTTATGGAGTTCCTACTCATGCTCAAAACAATAGAAATTGATGTCATTTGATGCCCGCAAGCTATGCCAATTGCAAATCCATTCACACTGCGTTCACATTGGCTCACTTACAAAGCCTCTCTCTACAGCTGCGTTCACACTGGCTTATGTGTTATTTGGGCTAAATCTTTAGTCCCACATTGTGTAATGAGCCTCTTAGCCTTGGCCAATACAACTATAAATACCTTGTACCTTATTCATGTAAAAACACATTGGATTTTATTCTGTAATTCTCTTCTTGAAATAAAATCATTCTTCTTCCTTTCTCTTTACTTTTTATCATACTTCATTTATGTTGTTTATTTTATTTTTATCTTCTCCTTTAGCTATGTCTAGCTAATCCCCTTTGATTGGGGGGTGATGACGCTAATAGATATGATTCAACATGAATCACATAACCAATAGATGAGGACTTTATACATGTAGATCTGGATCTGAATCAAGGGTTAGATCTAAACCTTTATATTCTGTGTCGTTTAAGAGCTATGCTCCTTCACAGGGTATATTCGTGTTCGATCTAACTATTATCAGATTTATATCTAATTTTAGGGTTTTAGAAATTAATTAGTGAATCTGTCCTGATAGTCTATGGTTGTTTAAGAGCTCAGCTCCTGCATAGGCTATGCTTGTCGTGATTTACTTATTTGTTTCTAAGAACCTAATTATTGTTGATTCATGTGTGTGACAGAAACATGAATTAGATTTATATTTATTTGTTGTCTATTGATGAGTGTGAATCTAATCTATGTCATTATCCCCTAATTGCTTTCTCTTATTATATAAATCTCTCTTTTTATTTAATTTTTTTTATTCTCTGTGTTTTCAATCAATCAAAATCCTAGAATAACTTGATTGGATTTATTAATTAAAATATTTTTGGTCCCAGAGTTCGACACCCTCTACAACAATCCTTGTTGTTTAGGTAAGCCGAACGGATCTAACAGTTGTTTACAATTGTTTGATTTGTTCGCAAACACCATATAATGTTATTTATATGGATTTCATACCACACATGTCTAGAACAACAAAGATAAACAGTCAACCATTATCCATAGTGCATTGCATAACTACATAAGCATTAAATATAAATAATTCACGCTTACACAGTCTGTCAAACAAACGATCGACTTCCCACTAAACAATGGGATTAGTGTACGTCAAATATCATCCCAACACCCGGTGGGGTTTCAATCAACAAACACAGAATTTATTTGTGCAGTTGGGCGATGTGTAAAATTTATCGTCCCAATCAATATCAGTCAAATGGGTGTACATAAACAAATCGTTCGATTTGTAAATGAATATTTATTTTATTCATATACACGTTAAAAATTAGATTTTTAACGATAAAATATTTCACCACACGAATGTTTAATTCAATTCATTTCACATTACAATCAATTCAAACAAATCAATCAACCAAACTAAACAATCATACTAGTCGTCCAAGGTCCGTGGACGACGGGGAACAGTTCATATATGTAGTTATGAAATAAATAACTGTACTAAGAAAATTATTGTTAGGAGTACTTACCATGGGTTCCACTCCTCCATTCTTTATTTCGGAATTTCAGAACAGTCTGGATTTGGCCAAAAATTCCCATGCAATCTTTTCGTGCTGTTCATAGTAAAATTCACATTTTTAGTATGATGATTATATATTTAAAATCGCATTTTTAATAAACTACTATATATGTTTAAAATTCATACTTTTGTTATAACACTATAAGAATCACATTTTTATATCTATGTATTCCTTGTAAAACTCATACTTTTATTATTCAGTTTTATATATAAAAATCATATTTTTACATCACTACTTCGTTATAAAAATTATATTTTTATATCGTTCTTCTTCTAATAAAGATTATATTTTTATATCGAACCTATATGTATATATATATATATATATATATATATAAATCGTGTTTTATTTCAAATCTACATATATGAAAATCGTATTTTATAACGTTATTATATATATAAAAATCACATTTAAAACATATCGTTGTATATATAAAAATCCCATTTTTATTTTGCTATTCACACAATAAAAATCTCATCTTTATTTGTTGGTCATATAGATAAAATCTCTATTTGTTGTTCATATAGATAAAAATCAAATCTTTGTACGTATAAAAATTAAATCTTTATATGTATAAAAATCAAATCTTCTCATAATTCAAAAATCATAGCTTTTCATACTTCAAAAAATCAAAGCTTTTTAATTTCAAAAATCAAAGCTTTTTAATTTCAAAAATCAAAGCTTTTTAATTTCAAGAATCAAAGATTTTAATTTCAAAAATCAAATCTTTTTAATTTCAAAAATCAAAGCTTTTTAACATCGCATTCATATGTAATAAAGCAATTACAAACCTGATTTTATTCCTTAAAAACTAAATTTAAAAACTCACTGTACATTTTGTTTCTGTTTGGAACCGCTAACCCAAAATGCTCTGCCCTCTTCATCGATCCGTAAGCCCAATCGCCTCCACCAGAAAATCACCAGAAGTCGCTCTAAGCTGCCCCTCAATGTCGGCTATTGCCTCGGCTCACGGTTTTGGGGGGAGTCTGTGGCGGCTGCGTCGGGTCTCAAAGGAAATAAGGGAAGAAGTGGAGAGAGCGAGTGCGAGAGGAGGGAGTTTGGTGTCGGCCAGTCGGAGGTGGGGCCTCCTCGCAGGTGGATGCGCCGCTGGTTTGGGCGTGGGGCATAGGGCTATAGTCGGAGAAGAAAAGAGGAAGAGGGAGTGAGAGAGAGGCAATCGGAGTGGGGCTTGTGAAGACCGGTGGCGCGGCAGGCGATGTCCACCAAAGGCGGTGGCGGAGGTAATCGCCGCTGTGTATGAGGAGGGAGGCGGGTTCTTCGGTTTTGACTTTGGGGGAGGGGGTGGATTGTGTTTGACTGAGGGTTTGAAGAAAGAAGGGTTGTTTATATATTTATTTTAATAATATTTTATTCTTTATTTCAATTATCACACGTTTCGTACTCTGAACTCCAAATCGAACCCAACGCATGTCGCCCCTAGCCCAATACCCCGATTACGGACACAATGGAATATGTTTCGTAACCCAATTCGGCTGTTACGGTCAGTTTTTCTTTTTAAAATATAAATCAATATATTTTAAATTCAAACACACATTTTAATTTACCAGGGTCACATACGGACTCTAAAAATTCCAAAAATATAAATCTGGCTATGTTTAGACGATACGGTCCTAACAAAACTAATTTCGTCGAATTTTGAGACCATTTGAAAAATAGCCATTTTCTAGTCGATTCAATTCAATTGAAATGGTCAAAACATGTTTTCTTTTGCCACGCTCACATGTTGATCACAAAAATTATGAATTTTGGAATCTAGCAATAATTTGACATCCCGGATCCAAAAAAAGTGGTTTTGTCGAAAACGGAGGTCGTTTGCAAAATGGCTACTTTTAAGGGCTATATTTCCATAGCGACTATTCTGAATTTTCAACTGGGCATAACTTTTTATTCCCGCTATGAAATTTGGATTTTTCAGATTCGTTGGAAAGATATTTTCAATTAGATTCTAATATTTTTAGTTTCACTAAAATCCGGTTTATTTTGAATCATGTACATTCAATTGAAATTTGAAATCGAATTTTCAAACTACCGTGCCATTTCCAATTCCTTTTATAATTAAAATAAATAATTATATTCTAACTTCGATTCAAATAAATATATACGTTCTAATTCTATTCAAAATAAATTTCTAGTCGTTGTTATTTAAAATAAATCATTTTAAATATTCAAAATCCATTAAAATTGCCAAAATAAAAATTTTTAATTGGTTCTGATTTTCTGGGTTGTTATATTATCTAAGAGCTTCGGGAGATAGCGTTTGACGCTTGTCGTTCTATCGGAAGATCACTACGTAAGATTCAAGAGTTACATGAAATCATGACCTCGTTAAAAAATGATAGTAATAAATTGACTGAAGATCTCGACAATGTCGACCATGAAGTTACCGCCCCTCCGCAAATTAACCATCCAAGTATGGATCAATCTCCGAGAATTGGAGTCGGCGTTACTCGTGCCCAATTGATTACGATTGTGGGTAGCTTAAGTCAATAAATGACTAATTTGAATGAAGCCTTTCTAAGTAAGATAAATGCACAACTCACTGCCCGAACTGGTCCTACACCTCGAAGAGTTAATTCGGAAGAACATATTAAAACCACCCTAAGAGATGTAATAACTCGAGAAGAGTTCGATAGTGTTGTCGCCAGATTACATCTTAAAATTGATACCTCAAATAATATGTTACTGGATCAACTTTACGCTCTCAAGGTCGCTCAGGAAGACCTTGGAAATCGCCTAGCAAACATCGGTTTGGAAGAAAACGTACATTCTTTTGCTTTGGATTTCCATAAAGAGAAGTATGATTACCATGGTCAAGGGGAAGATAAACCTAAGCATCCTTTTCTTTCCATCAGCCCTAAGGACAGCAAGAAGAGTGTCAAGGGGCATAAGAGGGAAGATGAAAGTAAGGACAAAGGAAAGAAGGGTAGTGATAACAAAAAATCCCACTTCATCAAATTTGAAGAGCTGACTTCTCTAAACAATACCCCGGAAAATATCTTCTTTGCGAAGAAGTAAGCAGGGCACCACCCAGAGCCACCACCAATGCAGAAGATTTCAAACAGAGCAGCCAAATCTGGAAGTTTTTGCCACTACCACAATCAGCCAGGCCACAATATCAATGATTGTAAACATATGATGAGTGTGATAGAGAGGTTGGCTATGAAAAACAAGCTACAACGGTGTATTAGAAAACTGTGTTTGAAAAATCCTGCTCTAACTCTTCGGGGGCAAAGTATGCCCGACAATGAACTAGGCTGGGATGACAAAGCTCCTGCATGGGACAATCCAAAGCCAACGCTCAGTACCTTAGCAAGTAGTTCTAGTTCAACTAAGAAAGATTGGGAGAAGATGCAAAGCTGAGCGGAGGCTCGGGAAAACAATCCAATAGAATCGACAATCCCTGTGAAATCAAAAGCTCCCATTCATCCGATAATAACCAAGCATTTCCACATGAAATCCCAACAAGAAACTTTCAAAGTCGGGGATCTTGTCTTGAAATGGGAAATGGGTAAAGAAGGAATGTTTGGACCCAACTGGCATGGGCCCTACAAAATCAGCAAGAGACTCTTGGATGGGACTTTCACTCTAACCACTGTTGATGGAATTCAGATTCCAGAAGCTTGGGCTATTGGCTACTTGCGTCAATTCTCAGCATATAGTAATCCTTAGTTCTTGTAAAAAAAAATTTGTAGTTTCTTTTTTAAAAGCAAGCCTCCTATGGTAAAAGTGGGGTTGTAGTTGAACATCGTCTTTGCTATTAAAATCATGTCTGCCTTTTCCTTTTCGAATCCTGCATTTGTGGAATTTTTGTTAAAATAATTCAAAAATCGTTAACGATCGAATCCATATTGCAGATTGTCCATAGAGGGTTTCCTTCCTTACAAATTGGCAAGATCATGTGACCCTTACCACCCATCGTGACAGAGGGGGCTCAAGTCATGACGTAATCTTTGCTACACACCTCGAAAGATATGACTCAAGACATGAGTGCCAGGAATACCCTTTGCGACAAAACAATGCAAGTTTCACCAAAGGGGCATCTCCTGAAAAAGAAAACCTAAGGCCCTAGTCATATTATTAGGATAGCTTATTAAAACAAGCACCCACTAATGGACCTAACATCTGCCCCGTGAAAACTACGCGATGATAAAGTCTCTCAATGAAGATAATAAGAATTATCAACCAAAAAGAGGTTGTAGGTTCCACCATAGGGGCACCTTCTTTAATACAAAATTTGGGCCTCAGTTCAATTATGGAAATCACTTAAAAGATCATGCATCCGGTAAAAAGTGTTGACGTCCATCCCGCAAGACAACACAAAAGCAAGAAGCGTCTATGGTCATAAACCAAAGTCCCCTATAGGGGCACTCAATTAATTGTCAGAGTCAGGAACTACCTAACCTGATTGTGACAAACATTGAGTTGAAACCAAAGACCTCTACGTGTGCACTCAATCGATCATTGGTGTCAGGAATAACCTGACCAGATAGCGACATACATTGGTTTAAAGACCTCCTAGGAGGCGTCCAACCATTTGCGTAAACATCTGGTCATCCCAGATGCGAGAAATGTTGGACTCAAAAGACCTCTGCGGGAGAATCCGACAAAAAGCTGGGTATTCCAAATTCGGTTATTGATGGACTCAAAAGACCTCTGTGGGGGCATCGACCAAAAGATGGATATTCCAAATTCGGTAATTGACGGGCTCAAAAGACCTTTGCGGAGGCATCCGACCAAAAGCCGGGTATTCCAAATTCGGTTATTGGCAGACTTGAAAGACCTTTTCGAAGGCGTCCAACAAATTCGACAAGTGTTCGAATTATTCAGGCACAACGAGTAACGGATTTTAAAGACTTCCTCTCGGGAGACACCCAAAGAAATCACCAACATTAGATTACATCAGCCTAATGAGCATCTCCTATGTCTGAATTAACTAATTGGAAATCACGGATGCTAGAATACATCAGCTTAGTGAGTTTCTCCTATGTCTGAATTAACTAGTTGGAAAAAATAGGCATTGGACCCAAAATACAAGGCCTCTCTAATAAACGCATCAAAAACAAAAAATCCTCCCTCTTTAAAAGGCGTGAGTTCGATCAATTAAGCTAAGATTCCTTGGGTCATGAGCAAACTAAGAAATCCCAAATGTAATGGCAAAAGCAATAGACTTAACCATTACGGTAGGAATGTTCAGTGTTTTAGCCATAACCAAGGGATTCTAAATACCGTCGATCACACCTGACCTTTAAGAGTTTTGTGACAAACTTGGTATGGGGGCATAACCACCGTATTAAGAAAACTCAATAATGCTCACTAAAACATACCATGAGCCCATCACAACTTTACACCTAATAAGAAAACTTTATGGTTGTAAGGACTACCTCGATTAACAAATTTGAATTTCTTGAAATAAACAAAGGCGAACACGGAGACTTTAACACAATAATAAAAACAAAAGTGGTTACTTACGGAAAAGAAGTCTCGAGTGCCGCCTCAGTCAAAACCAAAATAATTCAATGAAGTTGATAAAGTAGATTCAACTAATAATAATCTGTGGTAGGAGGGCAATACAGCTGCAATTGGAAAAACTGTTACCATAAGATCATTATAGCACTAGGCATCGCAACAACAAAGGACTTATGATATAGAAGACTTGTATTGTAAATGTGTAAAGAAACAGCTATGGAATGCAAAATAAGAAAGTACGATAAAGCAGAACACAGAACATTGTTTCATTACAACAACACAAATCAAGCAGAAAGTCAAGAACAAAAGTTTTAGATGCAGAATATGCATGAAGTAATAAGCGAGGGTCGGCACTCACATATACAACCGGTCTAAATGTAGTAACAGAGAGTATTGGAAGCTAGTCATAAACACTACTACTTCTTCTTATCGCTCTTGAAGTCGCCTAACCTTAGAGAAGGCTTAATAGAAGTAGGAGGAGGAGTACCAAATGGTTGGCTTCCATCATTGATAGTCAGGCCGCTAGACTCTCTTGAAAAGGTACAGTGATAATCCCTATCTTCTTAGCGACACGCTTCCCTTTACGCTTTTAGGATGATGAAGGCTTTGTCTTATGCTTCTTCGGATCCTCAACATCTTTGCTCGGGGTCTCACCGGCACTATTCGAGTCCTCCTCACTAGGGATGTAAATGACATCATCGTTCAAATCGGCAAGTGCACCGATTTGTGTAGCATGGGATCCTGGGGTCGCAACACCGAGCAAAGATGCATCACCTAGAGAGGGAGTAGTAACTAGGGATGAAGGAATCGACATCAAGGTCGAGTCAGTGACCATGGCCTCAGTCATCATAGCAATAAACCCGCTAGAAAGAGGCTCTGGTGAGATCAAACCTAGAACAGATGAACAATAAGCATGGAATGTGGTTATCCCAGGTAAAGGGCATATGGAGTCTAAGTATAACACAACTTGGACAATTCCAGTTTTACCTGTGGCTTCAAGATTTGCTTGGACATTTTTGTGTTCATCAACCTCAAATCTTTCTACGTTATGGTTGTCTTCCTCATCATCTTCATCGTGCTCAACATCAATGCCTCCCTCAATGTTACGTTCATTAGTAACCGTGTCCTTCTTTCTGAGAATTGTGTCGGATTCAATAGGAATTTGCGGGTTAGCAGCTTCAACATTAGCAAAAATAGTAGGGGCATTTATATTGGTTATATCCTGGGCTTGCTCCCCAGAAGACCCAACCCCTTCGCTTGACAATCCTCACGCCTTCTTCAGTAAAATCTTCCCCTCAACTAAGGCCTTGTGAGTTTTTTCATCTAAGAGATCCTTAAAAAGATCATCCTCACTATGGTCGCCTCCATCAATCTTCAGTACCTCTTCCCAAACAAGATCTAAAGTTTAAACGAAATCCTCTCACAAGTAGTGTAAAGTACCTCGGCTCATGACGCTGTAGACATAGAATTTAAATAAGGTAGCATCAGTTTTTACCTTGACTTTTTTATAAGCGGCCACCGCTTTGCCTTTATCCTCCTCAAGGAATTCAACATTAGTAGCTAACGCTTCAAGATCCAGAATTTGAGAAGAAATCATGTGTTGGAGAGTCACATTCTCTTGCTGATAAGAGGCGGAAGCACTCTTTTCTATAGCTAGTTGAGATTCCGCAAGATGTTGAGCATATTGGGCCTCTTGAACCTGTGTTACTAGCGTATTTTCCTTCTATTTCGCAGTGGCAAGCTCCTCATTGAACCTATTAATCTCATTTTCTAAACCTGCTAGCACTGTATCCCTTTGAGCAGAAGAAGCAATAGTTTTTTCCTATTACTTGAGAACCCTAATCAGCTCGGCTTTGTCATTTTCTAATGTGGCAATTCGATCGATGGTGACTCCATTAACTCTTTGGAGTTCATATGCAAAAGCATGCCATTGGTTCAATTGAATCTCAACATGGCCTCTAATCGTATCCAGCTGAATTTCATGCTGACTCTTGGTTGTGTCAAATTATGTAAACATACGACCCTTCAAGCTATCAAATTCTTCGAGAATGTCTCGTTTGTCAAAAGGGTATATATCTAAATTGGAATGCGTTCCTCTTAGACACCAACCCGGGAATCGAGCAGCAAGGTTGGAGTTGTCTGGTCCAGGAATATAACGAGGCCTGTTTATGATCCTCTGAAGGTTAGTGGTAGTTGGAGTGACGGATGGAGAAGCTAAAGACACTTGTTCACAAGTAATCTGAATATCAGGCACTGGGAAACCAGACATCGGAAGTTCGTCTGACCTTTGACGCTTCCTAGAGCCACCCTTGCCTTTATCACCCCTGTTTCACTTCTTCTCTGCTTTCCTTTTTTGTCTTTCTTCTTTCCTCCTCTTTGCCTCAAGTACATATGGATGTTCATATTCATCACCAAGCCAACTACGTCGATTCCTTTCCTCCTCATCCTCTTTATCTTGGAAATGCCTCCTCTTCCTTTGCTTGTCAGTTTCTGAGAGCCCAGGAATTTGGTGAGTTAAATAAGGAGATTGTGGATCTTGAGAACTATGAGACTGGTAGGACTGTCTTGGGTACTATGAGGATCAAGGTCTTAGAAGGTGTTGCGGATTGTAATGCTTGGTGCTTCGTTCAAAATTGTCTACAAATGAGCAACTCATTTTTGAACCTAGAAAAAGGGGTGAGCAAAATCTCAGTACTTAAATTAGAAAGCACTGAGAGATCTTATGCAGAGCATTAAAAATATATGGCATAAGTAAAAGAATTTGCAAATGTGTATCTATTAACAAACCAATCTTAAATAACAGTTCGAAATGCGAGCAATTTTCCTGGTCTAGAGACGGGAGCTCTGAGTGAACTAATTCTTGCATTTGCGGTCTGGGGTTTAAGTGCTTGGACAACGGTATCACCTTGAATAAGATCTCTAGCCGAGCTAAAGTTTCCTAGGTTTCTAAAAGTATATGGAATACCTTTTCCTTGGCTATCTATAATAACAGGATTATCCTCGCAATTCTCAGTCCCTAAATTACCCCTAGAAGTTACTCTAACCCTTCCGGGTTACTCAGTTTCTTTCATCAAGTCTGAAATAGTCTTTTATACAGTTTCTTCCTCCTCAACTTGCTCGGTTTCTTTCATGAGGTTTGGGTCAGTGTTTCTTTCTCTGTTTGGTCAGATGAGATCGTAAGACTCTTACCCTCACGTTGTCTGAACGAGTCTTCCTCGGTAGGGGTCAATTTAGATTTGGGAGGAGTTTTACTACTTCCCGCAGGATCAGAGAACTTCTTTAGATTAGTTTTCTTAGCTGGGGATTTGCTAGTGGCATCTTTCCTATCAACCGAGTGTATTGCAAGAGAGCGCGAAGGATGAAGCATCTGACATTGACGAAGGAGTTCTTTTGTAATCAAGAATTTTCTACTTCGTTCATTCTCACTAACATCCCTTAAATGATAGAGAAGAGCTTTATCAAAGGCAATCTCTTAATCAGAAGGAAATTCTGTAAAGTAAAGAAAGATTTAAGAGCTAGAATTTAAGAGGAAAAAGAAATCAAAAACTCTAAGTAAATATATTCACCTCCTTCCATCCATCGACCATAAAAAATTTCGGGACACCGGACAAAGAAATACTGCTTTGGAAATCCTCGAACACTCTCTACTAGATCAGTTATAATTCTGGAACCCCGACTTTCAACAAAAATAATTAATGGACGATCCTTCTTCCTCCGTTTAAAAGAATACAAGGAGAAAATATCTTTAAACGTAGGCGCACGTTGTTTGACCCTCATAAAAAGTGAATAAAGACCCATTAAAACGGCATAGCTGTTTGGATGCAATTGGTATGGGGAAATAGCTGAATGTTGGAGGATTAATTCTAAATAAGGATTTAAAGGAGGAATTGCTCCGTTCAATAACATATGATGATTAACCGCGACATATCCAATGGGTGGAAGGTCAGCAAAATCCTCCTTCCCCGAGTATTTGGCCTCATCCTTTTTTGAGATTCCAAATTGTTTGAACATTTTCTGATATGAGCCAAAAGTAAGAGTTGATTCATGAGACGACCCAAACTTCCCCGTGAAGGAAAGCACAAATAGAATTGAGGACAAGACGAATCAGAACGCAAACAGAAGAACATTTGATTGTTAATTACAACAATTCCATCAGAATACAAGAATATACAGAGTATGAATGAATAAAGTACATTTGATAAATATCAGAGATTACAATAAATTACATAGCAGCGGAAAATAATACAAAACACAACTAGAAGTAATACACGGATACAGAGCTTTCCGAGTATCGTTCCAGCTGTAAAGGATCCTGTGAATATAAATCTGCAAAACCAAAACTACTAGCTGTCCGTGAGGAAAATAGGAGCACCTAGAGTTTAGATTAAAACAATCAGCTCCAGGTCAGTGATGTGACTGGTGTGAGAACTAAAACAGTTATTTAAAACTTTACTTTAAAAGAGAGTAATTCAAGGGACCATGCCATATAACACGGAAGGGGTTTCCTCCCAAGAACACTGGTGCATATAACAAAACAACGCAATGTTTTTTGGAAAAATGAAGCTATTATAAGACCCAGGTCCCATCACACAATGCAACGCAAGCCGGAGGATAGGGTTTTCCCTTATAATAGCCAAACATGCTTGGTACGTTTAAAACAAATCATTATTTGATACTATAATAAGTGTATAGTGTCAAAACAATTTCAATCATAAGTATCAATCATAGGCGGCATAGCTACCATTTACTATGTCGCCATAGTAGGTTCTACAAATAAAACCGCAATATCACGTATTGGATTCCATCATGAGTCGAGGCAAGGGGCAAGCTCCTCTCCGATTCGAGACACTCTAGCAAATGTCTCAGGACCCCACTATGATCCTTTGGAACCTCCAAGGCCGGTCCTCTCTTACTTTTGAGGATTAGTTATTCCTGAACACACGTTTCCCGGTCCTATAGGACCTATAACCGAGGCGCCTCGTATCCAACAACCACACAGGTGAAAAGTATATAAATGTCAGCCAGTTTAAGCACTGACACCACCCATAGCTAGAAAGAAACATTGTGCACTCCTTGGATCTTTATCCCATTTTTGACTCATACTGAGGTGTGAGGCTCGCGAATTCACGCTATACACAAAGCTATGCCACATAGGCCGTGCTTTGATCATCAACCACAAGACTTTGCTTTTCAACAGAAGCCTTGATCAATTGCCACTTACGCGTGCCACATAGGCAATTCACTCCATGCGACTGATGTCCATCGATATACAACCTCTGAGCTCGTACGTCTCAGAGAAGGGCGTTAAGCAAGAGAATAAACTTTCCGCCGCCAAACAGATGTACATTTAATAGAGATCAATCAACACAGAATAAAATCTAATGTCACACACACAGTCCATTTACAAGTTCGTTCTGGGTCTGAACGAAACCGGAGGCACTTTCCTCGCATATCCATCGATCTCCAAGTACGTCTGGACGATCACCAACTGATTCCCTCATCTTAGGTGTACAGCCCAATCAAGATCATCAGCAATCACCCAAACGATGTGAAGACTTCCGGTCCTCAACCACCGTCTTCATCTTCGACATCTCGTCGAATCGGTTATTCAGAATGGGTATAAACCCGGCCTTTCTGAATAACCCACGCATATAATAAACAAATGTTACACAAACACAACAAACGCCTCATTCCAATTCAGAATAATTTTTTTATTCACAAAATCACATTCTTAGGGAAAGGTTCCCATTAATTTTATGAAAGATAAATTCTTCAAAATTTATTCTTTAATCTTCCTTTGGATATCATTTCAAACCATATTATGGTTTTCCAAACTAGTCGGGATCAGCGAACCACACCGAAGTAATTATTTATTTTATTTCCCAATCCCAACCTATTCATCCCATGAAGTAAAACTGGTCATACTCTATATCTAACACCACGGTGCTATCGGTAAAATTAATTACCATTTCACGTTCAAATCTAATTAAAGATTTAACTATCGCTTTGGAGCAAAACTGGTGGTACTCCATTCTCGATCACCTTTCAGATTTGATAATTTAAATTATCAATTCACATTTCAATCTAATTAAAGATTCATTAAAACTCCACTTAGTTTTAATCTTTCAACAAATTGATATCCTGCCTTTAACCGGGTTAAAGAACCAATGTCATTAATAACACGGTTCACGATAAACCCAAAATCACATTCAAATTCAATTCCAATTAAACATTATTTAATTGGTACACTTCATTAAATCTATATAGAAAATTTTAATCTTTTTGTCCATTGGGCTTAAGAACAGTGTTAATGAAGACATCATTCACGACAAACCCAAATCACGTTTGATATTAAATACAAGGCTCTGAAAAGAAATTATAACGGCTTATATTCAATATCAAATTCTACGACCAACAAATATCGTATTGGAAATAACGATATAAATATATCTTTCAAATCTCCACAACCATATCTGTATAATCACGAAATCCAACATCAAAATATTTTGAAGATAATTTCGATTCAAATCTATTTCAACTCGTATATTGGTAATTCGGATTATTTTTAAAACCACTTTCAAATTCAATTTATTAATTTTTAAAATAAATTGATTTTAATTCTAGTTCAAAGCTAGTTCATTTCGGTAAAAATCTATTTTTATCTTTTCAAATGTGGAATTTTTCATCCTAGTTCTTCACAAATCATTTGTTATGATTTTACACAAATTATTGATATTTTAAATAATTTTATCAAGGCCCGTACAGTCGATTTCCATCAACGGCCATCGAACTGCACTTACAATGACCTTTTCCAAATTTGATTTGGACTTATCTCCAAATCAAACCGTTAGATTTCAAATTTCTAATGTTCATTGGAAAGCTCTTCTCGATACGAACCCAACGGTTCCGATTTTAGGAGAATCCGACAGTCGGATCTCCCGCAATGTCAATTCGAAGTCAATGGTTGAAATTCACGAACTGCCGCAGCGCGGCGCGTTCTATTCAGGCCATTATATATATATATATATATATATATATATATTTCGTCGATTTCCTTTTAAAATGTATTTTATAAATCGTTTTAAATTCGTTTTCGAAATGATTTCAACTTCGTATTCGATTTCGAATCGAAATTGAATTTTCCTTTATAAATTCATTTCAAATTGATTTCAGTTCAAATAGATTTTTAATTCAATTTCAATTCAATTTGAATTTCAAATTAATTCAATTCTAATTCGAATTCATTTCTATTCGATTTCAGTTCAATTTCAATTCAGTTTCAATTCGAATTCATTTCTATTTAGTTTCAATTCGAATTCATTTCTATATATTCGATTTTGAAATCAATTTTCGAAATTCATTAAAAAAATGAATAAATTCGATAATATCGTTCACATCAAAATGGCTCATCTCTAATCAACACGGCTTTATATATTTCAATAAATTCGTTATTCTATTCAAAAAAATGAATATTTATTCTATTCAACATATGAATATTTATTTCTTTCAAAACATGAATATTCTCAACACATGAGCACTGTCAACACATGACTATTTTTGTTATTTAATATATTTTATAAAATTATGGTATATATCGTTTGATTTTCAAATCAGACTCCAACTATAAAGTAGTAAGAGAATGACCCCCTAAATATTAACTCCGAAGCCCGAAACCAATATCAGATCAATACCAAGGAAACCACTCATCTTATCTATTTTCCAATTAGTTTCTAACTTTAAATATGTAAGGATGTAAATTTTATTGTTAAAATATTCCTTTCAACACACGATAATTTTCAACACATGATTATTCTTTATTTTCCCAATTGGAATGAGGCCCAATCAATTACCATATAATGTTAATTATATTGTTTCCATACAACACATGTATATAATAGCAACGCCAAATAATAAACCATCATCCAAAGTGCACCACATAACTGCATAAGCATCAAATATAAATAATTAATGCTCACACAGTCTGTCGACCAATCGATCGACATACAATGAAATAATTGGGATTAGTGTATGCCAAATATCATCCCAATACCCGTGTGGGGTTTTAAATCAACAAACACAGATTTTTCATCTATTCACATACCCGTTAAAAATTATATTTTTAACAATAAAATATTTTTAACTATATACTATTTTATTTCATTTCACATCACACGATCAATTTTCACCACAACAAACAATCAAACATACAAGCCATCCATGGTCTGTGGATGACGGGTGTCGGGTGCTGCTAAGCACCGTCTGCATCCGAGTATATATTTTTAACTAGAAAAGGAAATTTAAAGTGAGAAGTTCTCACCGAAAGGTAAATCCAATGCCGCAACTCTTCTTATGTAGGAAACCTTCGCCGCATTTTCTACGAGATCTGTTTCACGAAATTTATATTAAAATCATATTTCTAACATCGCTACTTCATATATGAAGATTATATTTTTATTTCAAATCCATATAAAATAGAGTTCATATTTTTCTATCGCTTCATTTATAAGAAAGTTTATATTTTCCTATTTTAAAAATCTTGTCTTTTCTATTTTAATTTCCAAAACTCATGCTATTTTTATTTCTAAAAATCAAAGCCATTTTTATTTTATAAAAATCCATGTATTCTTATTTTAAAAACAATGGACTTTTTATTTATTTTAAAACAATGCAAAATTTATTTTCTTTGAAACCACTCTACTTCATACCAAAAGTCACATTTTAAAAACAATGCTTCTCATAAAGAAAATTCATTTCAAAAAAATAAAAATAACAATGCTTTATATCTATAAAAATTCCATGTTTTATTCTTTGCTATTTTATTTTAAAAACTATACAATATATATTTTATAAAAACAATAATAAATATTTAATTTAAATTCATAATTAAATACAGTGTAATCAACGAGGTAATTAACTAAGAAAGGATCACCATGTTCACTGTAAAGTTCGACAGACTGCACCCGAACCAGGCTTCAAACTAGGGTTGGGATTTTGCACCCAAAACACAGCACCGGACGACGATCAGGCGTCACCACGAGGTACGCCTCCGAAGGAGCTTCCAGGCGCTAGTGGTTATGTCGAGTTTGACAGCCTGTGGACGCTGGGATTTGCTTCGAGATGGCGGAAGTCCCCAGGCCCAGATCTCGATAAATATGTGACGATGGCTGACGAGGCTTAGATGGATTTGTAGAGGAGGGAAAGGGCTTTAAAATGTTCCAAGGGGCACTTGATTTCATTGAGAGTTTTGAGAGAAAAAGAGGAGAGATGATTGAGAGCTTTTCCGTCGTTCGAGCAGTGAAGAGGAGCGGGTTTCGGGAGGTCAACGCGGAAGTGAGAGATTGAATTTGATTGGCCCGATATTTTATTTATATATTTAAATTCATTAAATCTGAAAATACCCCTTACCACATACGAACTCCAATTCAAACCCAACGACTATCATCCCTAGCGTAATACCCCATTCTGAACACAATGGGATATGTCCTGTAGGCCAATTCCATCGTTTCGATCAGTTTCCATTTAAATTAAAATTTAAAACTATGTATATTCAATTTGAACGCGCATTTCAATTTACCGGGGTCATATTCTAACTCGAAAAATTCCCGAAAAATATTTTCTAACTTCGTATTGACGATACGGTCCTAACAAAACTAATTTCATCGAATTCTGAGACCGTTTGAAAAATGGCCAATTTCCAGTCGATTAAAATCAACTAAAACTGGTCATACACGTTTTCCTTTGCCACGCTTACATATTGATTCAAAAAATTACGAAATTTGAAACCTAGCAATAACTTGACATCGCGGATCCAACAAAAGTGGTTTCGTCGAAATCCGAGGTCATTTGCAAAATGACTATTTTTAAAGGCCGAAATTCCATAGCGACTATTCTGAATTATCAACTGGACATATCTTTTCCCCATTATGAAATTTTGATTTTTCGGATTCATTGGAAAGATATTTTCAAATAGATCCTAATATTTTTGGTTTCGCTAAAATCCGGTTTATTTTGCACCCGGTACATTCATTTGAAATTTGATATCGAATTATCGAACTACCGCGCCATTTTCAATTCCTTTTATATATATAAACAAATTTTTATATTCTAAAGACGACGTATATAAATATATATGTTCTAATTCTATTCAAAATAAAATTTCGTCATTATTATTTAAAATAATTCATTTTAAATATTCAAAATTCGCTAAATTCGCCAAAATAAAAATTTTAAACTGGCTCGCATTTTCCGGGTTGTTACAATCTCCCCCACTTAAAACTTTTCGTCCCCGAAAAGGAACGAAGCCGAAAGTTGTTTAACTAATCAACTCAACTTCCATTATTTTCGTTACGGCTTAAGTTCTTCAACTTTTCAGTTTCTAAGAACTTTTCAATTTTTTCAAAAATTTGGCTAACACCCTAAATTTTCGAAAAATTTCGCCATAACCTCCCCTGCACCGGGGACTTCGGGATATTTCATATAGCCTCCCATGGCCTTCTTCAATAAAGAAGAAAAAGCCAAGCGGCTAGCCAATTGGCTCATAAAATCATCATCACCCAAACAAAACAGTAAATTATGGTAAACATGTACCTATTTGTCGGGCAAACAAATTTTATTCTTCTGCTCTAGCCTCCTTGCTATGACCTCTTCAATGTATATATATGTATATGCATGCATTTGCGACCAATTTTCAATACAATTCGATATTTGGTTCTATTAGGCGTAATGGTTCAAAATTTCAAACAAATAGACAAACAACATAACCATCAATCAATTAGTTGATTAGAATTTCAAACACATAACTTTGATTTTTATACAGAAAATCATGTTTTTGATGCCAAATCACAACAATAAATCTATATAGTTTTGGTTCTCACACCAGTCTAATGGAAATATATAAATATCACACCTTCGAAACTCGAACACAAAGACTGATGATGTCGCGACATCACCAGAATTATCCCCGGGCGACTAGAGTGTGATTCTATATCTATCCAGTATATTAAAACTTCGAATATACGTTCATGACGCGTATATGCAAAACCTTTATACACTATATTGTCCAAATTCAATACAAATAAAATATTCAAATACGTATAATATGGTTTAAATTTTCAAAACAAAACTGTTTTCATTTGAAAAATATACTCTTCACACTCGTTCTAGGATACTACTGATCCTATCTCTAACGAGTCATTCTAATTGGATATTACTAATCCAATATGTGATGAATTCTTTCGTATGGTTCTAATGTGTCTTGTCCTCGATCTCTGTAAACCAAAGCTATGATACCAAAATGAGACGACCCGAACTTCCCCGTAAAGGAAAGCACGGATAGAATTGAGGACAAGACGAATCAGAACGCAAACAGAAGAACATTTGATTGTTAATTACAACAATTCCATCAGAATACAAGAATATACAGAGTATGAATGAATAAAGTACATTCGATAAATATCAGATACTACAATAAATTACATAGCAGCGGAAAATAATACAAAACACAACTAGAAGTAATACACATATACAGAGCTTTCCGAGTATCGTTCCAGCTGTAAATCAGGATCCTGTGAATATAAATCTGCAAAACCAAAACTACTAGCTGCCTGTGTGGAAAATAGGGGCACCTAGTGTTTAGGTTAAAACAATAAACTCCAGGTCAGTCATGTGACTGGTGTGAGAACTAAAACAGTTATTTAAAACTTTACTTTAAAAGAGAGTAATTCAAGGGACCATGCCATATAACACGGAAGGGGTTTCCTCCCAAGAACACTAGTGCATATAACAAAACAGCGCAACGCTTTTTGAAAAAATGAAGCTATTATAAGACCGAGGTCGCATCACACAATGCAACGCAAGCCGGAGGATAGGGTTTTCCCTTATAATAGCCAAACATGCTTGGTACGTTTAAAACAAATCATTATTTGATACTATAATAAGTGTATAATGTCAAAACAATTTCAATCATAAGTATCAATCATAGGCGGCATAGCTACCATCTACTATGTCGCCATACTAGGTTCTACAAATAAAACCGCAATATCACATATTGGAAATTGGATTCCATTATGAGTCAAGGCAAGGGGCAAGCTCCTCTCCGATTCGAGACACTCTAGCAAATGTCTCAGGACCCCACTATGATCCTTTGGAACCTCCAAGGCCGGTCCTCTCTTACTTTTGAGGATTAGTTATTCCTGAACACACGTTTCCCGGTCCTATAGGACCTATAACCGAGGCGTCTCGTATCCAACAACCACACAGGTGAAAAGTATATGAATGTCAGCCAGTTTAAGCACTGACACCACCCATAGCTAGAAAGAAACGTCGTGCACTCCTTGGGTCCTTATCCCGTTTTTGACTCATACCGAGGTGTGAGGCTCGCGAATTCACGCTATACACAAAGCTACGCCACATAGGCCGTGCTTTGATCACCAATCACAAGACTTTACTTTTCAATAGAAGCCTTGATCAATTGCCACTTATGCGTGCCACATAGGCAATTCACTCCATGCGACTGATGTCCGTCGATATACAACCTCTGAGCTCGTACGTCTCAGAGAAGGGCGTTAAGCAAGAGAATAAATTCTCCGCCGCCAAACAGATGCACATTTAATAAAGATCAATCAACACAGAATAAAATCCAATGTCAGACACATAGTCCAATTACAAGTTCGTTCTGGGTCTGAACGAAACCGGGGGCACTTTCCTCGCATATCCATCGATCTCCAAGTACGTCTGGACGATCACCAACTGATTCCCTCATCTTGGGTGTACAGCCCAATCAAGATCATCAGTAATCACCCAAACGTTGTGAAGACTTCTGGTCTTCAACCACCGTCTTCATCTTCGACATCTCGTCGAATCGGTTATTCAGAATGGGTATAAACCCGGCCTTTCTGAATAACCCACGCATATACTAAACAAATGTTACACAAACACAACAAACGCCTCATTCCAATTCAGAATAATTTTTTTATTCACAAAATTACATTCTTAGGGAAAGGTTCCCATTAATTTTATGAAAGATAAATTCTTCAAAATTTATTCTTTAATCTTCCTTTGGATATCATTTCAAACCATATTATGGTTTTCCAAACTAGTCGGGATCAGCGAACCACACCGAAGTAATTATTTATTTTATTTCCCAATCCCAACCTATTCATCCCATGAAGTAAAACTGGTCATACTCCATATCTAACACCATGGTGCTATCGGTAAAATTAATTACCATTTCACGTTCAAATCTAATTAAAGATTTAACTATCGCTTTGGAGCAAAACTGGTGGTACTCCATTCTCGATCACCTTTCAGATTTGATAATTTAAATTATCAATTCACATTTCAATCTAATTAAAGATTCATTAAAACTCCACTTGGTTTTAATCTTTCAACAAATCGATATCCTTCCTTTAACCGGGTTAAAGAACCAATGTCATCTAAAACACGGTTCATGATAAACCCAAAAAAATCACATTCAAATTCAATTCCAATTAAACATTATTTAATTGGTACACTTCATTAAATCTAAATAGAAAGATTTAATCTTTTTCTCCATTGGGCTTAAGAACAGTGTTAATGAAGACACCATTCACGACAAACCCAAATCACGTTTTATATTAAATATAAGGGTCTGAATAGAAATTATATCGTCTTATATTCAATATCAAATTCTACGACCAACAAATATCGTATTGGAAATAACGATATAAATATATCTTTCAAATCTCCATAACCATATCTGTATAATCATGAAATCCAAAATCGAAATATTCCGAAGAAAATTTCAATTCAAATCTATTTCAATTTCGTAAATTGGTAATTCGGATTATTTTTAAAACCACTTTCAAATTCAATTTATTTATTTCAAAAATAAAGTGAATTTAATTCTAGTTCAAAACTAGTTCATTTCGATAAAAATCTATTTTTATCTTTTCAAATGTGGAATTTTTCATTCCAGTTCTTCACAAATCATTTCTTATGATTTTACACAAATTATTGATATTTTTAATAATTTTATCAAGGCCCGTACAGTCGATTTCCATCAACGGCCATCGAACTCTTACAGCGACCTTTTCCAAATTTGATTTGGACATATCACCAAATCCAACCGTTAGATTTCAAATTTCTAATATTCATTGGAAAGCTCTTCTCGATACGAACCCAATGGTTCCAGTTTTAGGAGAATCTGACGGTCGGATCTCCCGCAATGTCAGTTCGAAGTCAATGGTCGAAATTCACGAACTGCCGCAGCACAGCGCGTTCTATCCAGGCCATTATATATATAATATATATATATTATATATATTTCATCGATTTCCTTTTAAAACGTATTTTATAAATCGTTTTAAATTCGTTTTCGAAACGATTTCAACTTCATATTCGATTTCGAATCGAAATTGAATTTTCCTTTATAAATTCGTTTTAAATTCATTTCAAATTGATTTCAATTCAAATCAATTTTTAATTCAATTTCAATTCAATTTGAATTTCAAATTAATTCAGTTCCAATTCAAATTCATTTCTATTTGATTTCAATTCAATTTCATTTCAATTCAATTTCAATTCAATTTCAATTCAATTTCAGTTTCAATTCAATTTCAATTCGAATTCATTTCTATTTAATTTCAATTCGAATTCATTTCTATATATTCGATTTTGAAATCACTTTTCGATATTCATTAAAAAAATGAATAAAATCGATATAAATATCGTTCACGTCAAAATGGCACATCTCTAATCAACATGACTTTATTTATTTCAATAAATTCGTTATTCTATTCAACAAATGAATATTTATTCTGTTCAACACATGAATATAAATTTCTTTCAACACATGAATATTCTCAACACATGAGCACTGTCAACACATGACTATTTTTGTTATTTAATATATTTTATAAAATTATGGTATCTATCGTTTGATTTTCAAATCAGACTCCAACTGTAAAGTAGTAAGAGAATGACTCCCTAAATATTAACTCCGAAGGCCGAAACCAATATCAGATCAATACCAAGGAAACCACTCATCTTATCTATTTTCCAATTAGTTTCTAACTTTAAATATGATAAAGATGTAAATTTATTGTTAAAATATTCCTTTCAACACATGATAATTTTCAACACATGATTATTCTTTATTTTCCCAATTGGAATGAGGCCTAATCAATTACCATATAATGTTAATTATATGGTTTCCATACAACACATGTATATAATAGCAACGACAAATAATAAACTATCATCCAAAGTGCACCACACAACTGCATAAGCATCAAATATAAATAATTAACGCTCACACGGTATGTCGACCAATCGATCGACATACAATGAAATAATTGGGATTAGTGTATGCCAAATATCATCCCAATACCCGCGTGGGGTTTCAAATCAACAAACATAGATTTTTATCTATTCACATACCCGTTAAAAATTATATTTTTAACGATAAAATATTTTTAACTATATAAATATTTTATTTCATTTCACATCACACGGTCAATTTTCACCACAACAAACAATCAAACATACAAGCCATCCATGGTCTGTGGATGACGGGTGTCTGGTGCTGCTAAGCACCGTCTGCATCCTAGTATATATTTTTAACTAGAAAAGGAAATTTAAAGTGAGAAGTTCTCACCGAAAGCTAAATCCAACGCCGCAACTCTTCTTATGTAGGAATCCTTCGCCGCGTTTTCTACGAGATCTGTTTCACGAAATTTATATTAAAAATCATATTTCTAACATCGCTACTTCATATATGAAGATTATATTTTTATTTCAAATCCATATAAAATAGAGTTCATATTTTTCTATCGCTTCATATATAAGAAAGTTTATATTTTCCTATTTTAAAAATCTTGTCTTTTCTATTTTAATTTCCAAAACTCATGCTATTTTTATTTCTAAAAATCAAAGCCATTTTTATTTTATAAAAATCCATGTATTCTTATTTTAAAAACAATGGTCTTTTTATTTATTTTAAAACAATGCAAAATTTATTTTCTTTAAAACCATTCTATTTCATAACAAAAGTCACATTTTAAAAACAATGCTTCTCATAAAGAAAATTCATTTCAAAAAAATTAACAATGCTTTATATCTATAAAAATTCCATGTTTTATTCTATGCTATTTTATTTTAAAAACTGTACAATATATATTTTATAAAAACAATAATAAATATTTAATTTAAATTCATAATTAAATACAGTGTAACCAACGAGGTAATTAACTAAGAAAGGATCACCTTGTTCACTGTAAAGTTCGACAGACTGCACCCGAACCAAGCTTCAAACTAGGGTTGGGATTTTGCGCCCAAAACACAGCACCGGACGACTATCAGGCGTCGCCACGAGGTACGCCTCCGAAGGAGCTTCCAGGCACCGATGGTTATGTCGAGTTCGACGGCCTGTGGACGCTGGGATTTGCTTCAAGACGGTGGAAGTCCCCAGGCCCAGATCTCGAGAAATACGTGACGATGGCTAACGAGGCTTAGATGGATTTGTAGAGGAGGGAAAGGGCTTTGAAAAGTTCCAAGGGGCACTTGATTTCATTGAGAGTTTTGAGAGAAAAAGAGGAGAGATGATTGAGAGCTTTTCCGTCGTTCGAGCAGTGAAGAGGAGCGGGTTTCGGGAGGTCAACGCGGAAGTGAGAGATTGAATTTGATTAGCCCGATATTTTATTTATATATTTAAATTCATTAAATCCGAAAATACCCCTTACCACATACGAACTCCAATCCAAACCCAACGACTGTCGTCGCTATCGTAATATCCCCATTCCGAACACAATAGGATATCTCCTGTAAGCTAGTTCCATCGTTTCGATCAGTTTCCATTTAAATTAAAATTTAAATCTATATATATTCAATTTGAACGCACATTTCAATTTACCGGGGTCATATACTAAATCGAAAAATTCCCAAAAAATATTTTCTAACTTCATATTGACGATACGGTCCTAACAAAACTAATTTCGTCAAATTCTGAGACCGTTTAAAAAATGGCCAATTTCCAGTCGATTAAAATCAACTAAAACTGGTCAAACACGTTTTCCTTTTCCACGCTCACATATTGATTCGAAAAGTTACGAAATTTGAAACCTAGCAATAACTTGACATCGCGGATCCAACAAAATTGGTTTCGTCGAAATCCGTGGTCGTTTGCAAAATGGCTATTTTTAAAGGCCGAAATTCCATAGCGACTATTCTGAATTTTCAACTGGACATATCTTTTGATTCCCACTATGAAATTTTGATTTTTTGGATTCATTGGAAATATATTTTCAAATAGATCCTAATATTTTTGGTTTCGTTAAAATCCGGTTTATTTTGCACCCAGTACATTCATTTGAAATTTTATATCGAATTATCGAACTACCGCGCCATTTTCAATTCCTTTTGTATGTATAAATAAATTTTTATATTCTAACGACGACGTATATAAATATGTACATTCTAATTCTATTCAAAATAAATTTTCGTCATTATTATTTAAAATAATTCATTTTAAATATTCAAATCGCTAAATTCGCCAAAATAAATTTTTTAAACTGGCTCGCATTTTCCGGGTTGTTACAATTCATGTCTTTCTAGAGGTGCATTGGCAAGAGGACAGAGTTGAGGAAAATTCTGAATAGCATCCACTCTCAGGACAGTAGCTGGTGTAGTTTTGGTTGCCTGAGCAAAGTTTCCAACTTCACTAGACATGGTCGCTTCCTCAGAGTTTTGGCGAGACTGCTGGTTAGTTACATTTCCACACAAATAGTTATATTTGAACATGAATTACAGGTACGCGCCTCTTAACTCAAAAGAGGGATTGAGAATGTTATTATAAAATGAGGCTCGCAGTTTGAAATCAGCATGCGCTGATTATCTGATTCCAAGCATCATTAAATGTTGATCTTATAATGGTCGTACTCAAGCAGGAAATATTCCACCTAATTATAAACAACAAAACAAAACAATTCTGTGTGACTATATCGTCCAACCTAAGTCATAGGCTGCCCTGTATTCCTAACTTTTTACGCTAACCAGCTGATGGTGTGAGCGGCCAACAACAAAATTATAGCTCGAAAACATACAAATATTTAAGTTATTATAGGTATAGCACAACAAAAGCTTTGTAATCAACAAAGGTGATCTCCAAATAGTAAGGCCATCTTGATCTAATAAAGGTCGAGCATGGTCGATCCCAAAACCAGGTCGAGCTTGACCAATCCTTATGTGGTCGAGCATGCTTGAACCCAACAGGGTCGAGCGTGACCAACCCCATAAATGTCGAGAAGACTCGAAGCCAAGGGGTCAGGCATGACCAACCCCATGAGGATCGAGCAAGCTTGGACCCACAGGGTTGAGCGTAACCAACCCCATGAAGGTCGAGCAGGCTCGAACCCAAGGGGTCAAGCATAACCGAACCCAAGAGGATCAAACATGCTTGAACTCACAAGGTCGAGCGTGACTAATCCTGTGAAAGTCGAGCAAGTTCGAACCTAAGGGGTCAAGCATGACCGACTCCATGAAGATCAAGCATGCTTGGACCCAAAAGGGTCGAGCGTAACCGACCCCATGAAGGTCGAGCAGGCTCGAACCCAAGGTGTCAAGCATAACCGACCCCAAGAGAATCGAACATGCTTGAACTCATAGGGTCAAGCGTGACCAATCTCCTAAGGGTTGAGCAGGCTTATACCCAAGGGGTCAAGCATGACTGACCCCGTGAGACTCGAGCATGCTTGAACTCATAGGGTCGACCATGACTGACTTAATGAGGGTCGAGTAGGCCTGAGCTCAACCGAGTTGAACATGGTAAACCAGTTCAGGTTGAGCAAGTACCATATGGCCCTGAGGCTCTCAACTAATCAAATCTATTTGGCCATGCTCAAAATTCCTGAGTTCAAATTGAAGCTCGCATACAATGAAAAGCAAGTAGTGTTCGAGCAAAAGTTTACAATGACAAACGCTGAAAATTTGGGAAAAGTGAAAATTGTTTTTGCAAGCAAAATACAATCAGCAAAAACACAACATGGAACTACAACGAACAGTGCCGCTGTGAGTTCAAATAGTAATCAGAACATGCCAAAGCATTGAATCTACATTAATAGATAGTTCAGTACATGCAAGCAGTATTTTTCATGTTAGAATACAAGTTACAAGACAGTTTATATAAGCAAATTCACAAAATGTATAAAGTCCCTTGACTCAAGCATTTATTCGAACACCTTGTGTGCGTCGAATTCAAATCAGAAGTTCAAGGGATCTTGTATAATTCAAATTCCTCAAACACATTCAAATGCACATCCTTGTCCCCAATTCAAACAAATCCATTCCAAATTCCAAAAAATTACAACCCAAAAATTTGGCTAAAATCCAAGTCGCACCTGAAGGTTATAGTTTATCCAAAACCCTGGATTTCTACGATGCAAATCAATGAAATTGGTGCAAAATTAAAGAGAGAATCACCTATGGTAAGTACGGTACTTCAGATCCTTGGAAATTGCTCCAATTTGATTTGAGTTTGATCGAGGTCGAGCGCAGATAGCAAACTAAAGGTTCATCATGATCAACAAGTGAATTTGATTGGGATTTGTAAGGAATTAATTGCAAAAGGTGCAAAGTTTTTTAGAATAGCACAACTGTCATTAAACTAGCCTCTTTCAACAAGAAAAATGAAGTGCAGAATTGAGGATCAACGGTAATATAAAGAAGAGAATACGAATGGGCTCGCTCGACCCCTGCTGACGTGTCAAAGCATGAGCTGGTCAATTTCATGCGCGACCAATCCGCGAAGAAATAAAGAGGACAAAGTTCATGTGTATGGAATACATATTCTAGCTTATGCTATAGCAAGAGCAATTGGTCCACTAAAAACATATTTCAATCTATCAAAACTGTCATATTTATTCATTCATTTTGGAACATGTGATTTTTTACAAATCAAAAATTACAAACTTCGAGGCGAAAATGTTTATCCCTTAAAAGATCGTACATATATTGATAGATTGAATGCAAGAAGGAGATAACATGTATACGGATCAGTTACCATCGAATTCCCAGGGGGTCTTACACTCGAGCTCAAGCCTGGTCGAACAACAAAATGGCCCATACTCTTGTAGGGTCGAGCCCTACAGAACTCGTTCACCATCTCAGGTCAGTCATGCATTCAAACATAATTTGGTTCACACTTCATCTAGGGTCGTGCAACACCCTGATCGTACACTAGCATAGGTCGTGCATCATCTGGCTCGAGCATCATATGGGTTATCCAAAGGCGAGGGTCAGAAACTAATAGGAAGCTCGCCCATCACAGTGTTGAGCACGAGGAGCCCGCACATCAGCTTGAGTCGGTCGAGCACACGGAGCTCGCATATGCTAGGGATCACACACCATGTTAGCTCGCACACAAGAAGGGCTCGAGCACGGCATCACTCACACAGCAGGGACTCGCTCGCTCGTGCACCCTCGAATTCGCTCGTGCTTCATGAGGACGGTCACGCATTGTAGGGGTCGATCAGTCAAGACAGCTGGCTACAGTTGGCAGTGGCATTTTCGTAATTACCTGCATGAGCGACCCCTAGCCTGCATACATAAATTTCAGCCTACCACTTCATTTTCTCTCCACTTATAAATACCTTGGGTCTTCCACCATTAAGGGGATTGAACTTTAGCCACCTCGAAGTGCTGTCGAAGTCTTTCTTCCGCCATTTTCAAGTGATTCTAACTCCGTTCATCATCTCCAAGTGAAGATCTAATGCCAAATCCTCCATGGAATCTACCAAAATCACTCAAGTGCTTGAGAGATTGTAGATCTACCTTCATACTCCTTGCATTTAGAGAGACTCAACCATTCCCTCGCTGATTTGTAAAGATTAAAGTGAAATCCTTGTATAGAAGAGAGAATGAATGTACTTAGAGATAATTCAAGCCTTGTAAATCTTGAAATGGTAATGAGAACTCTTGCCAAAGTGGACGTAGATCTATTCTAGATCGAACCACTATAAAACTCGTGTTTTTTATTCGCTTTTTACGATTGTGGCACCATTTCCTACTTCTTACCATTTGGTGAAGTACTATTAAAGTACCTTTGGTGTTGCAGACCAATTTTGGTTTCAATACGTGTAGAGTTTTGTGAATTATTTGAATTACTTTAGTCTTGGTAGCATCCATGTTTTTCTTGATTTCAGTACCACTTCTCACCCTCAGTGCAGATATTCATAACAAATTTTCAACACTATGCATTAATATATAAAGAGATGGTGCATGGAGATAGAGTTGCATGGATGGAGAAAGTGTATGATCCAGAAGTACCTATTTTTGAAGCACCACAAAATGTAATTACAAGCTATTTGACATAATTGATAGAGGTTTTGTTATTTGGCCCGAGTGTCGTATTCGCTATTTGTAGGATCTAGAATTGACTTAAAGTCATTTTAGAAGTCGTAATATTTTTATATCATAATCTCTAATTATGTATGATGAACTTGTGAAATTTTGAATCTTACTTCAATTTATTGTCAAATATTTGTGCAATTTAAGTGTATATTCAAATGCATAATTGTTTATTGTTATCGAAATTCTGATTTTTGATATGTATGTATCTGTTGTATTATAGTTGACAATTATGCGGCAGAAATTCAGTAGAATATTTTTTGGGAATTGTAACAAACATATTCGTTGCTAATAAAGAAATTTATATTGTACATATCCGTTACTAATAAAGAAATTTATAACGAATATATTCGTTAGCAAAGGAAAAATATGCAACGCATATTGTCAAAATAATATATAGCGGCAACACCTGCTTCGAACATGCAAGGGGAACCTTAGTATTGGAGAATACCCGCTACCACTACTAGAATACAGGGCTATTCGAACAGCTTCGTTGGCGGCCGTTGGAAGCCAGTGGAATAACCAACGGAATAGAGTTCACGACTTCTAACGACTTCCAATGGAACTCACTGAGCTTTTCCAACGGTTGTTCCAACGGCTTCCAAAAGTTTTGTGCTGTTGGAAACTGTTTGAAAACAAAACCAAATTGCCGTTGGAAACGGTTGGAAATAATGGGTTCTATTTTTATATAACAGCAAGCAAACAACCTTCCAGCGACCCCATTTCCAACCAATTCCACACATATATACCAATAACAATATAAAAAACCAAAAAAAATGCAGAAACATTAATATATACAAAACAAACCATCAAAACATCCAGAAAACCATCAAAATATATAAACCAACACCCACTCCATACCATTTGAATATCCAAACATGTCTACAAACCATACCAATACATACAAACCATCAAAATACATCCAAACATGTCTCATCCACTCCGTACCAATATATATAACATCAAAACAAATCACATCTCCAAGCCAAACAACAAAAAAACATACCTCAAGCAGCATCATGTTCGTCGCTATGTACTCCAGAAGCAGACAATGAAGGAAAAGTACCATGATTATGCACATACTCTGCAACCTTTTGATTCAGCTTCTCAATCTGTATAGCTTGCACATGATTCTGGTCCTGCAGCTGCTCAATCAATGGTCGCATCTCCTTAATTTCTTCCTTGTCATGGATCTTCTTAGATTGTGAAACCTGCAGATACAAGTATAGAAGAAAACAATCAAAAGATACTCTTGAACAAGCATGAATTGAAATCATAACAAAATGGTTTAGGAACAAAGATGCATAAACAAAAATGGTTGAAATTGTATATATTTATATGTTGATGCATAGATACAAATAACCACATATGCTGTACACAACTTTGAAAATTTTATTGTTATAACTACATATGTTGTATACAACTTATATACATATGTTGTACACAACTCATTAATAACTACATATGTTGTATACAACTTTGAAAATTGTATTTAATAACTACATAAGTTGTATACAACTTATATATATATGTTGTATACAACTCATTAATAACTACATATGTTGTATACAACTTTTAAAATTTTATTGTTATATATCAATCACAAATTAAAATGATATTCAATTATCGCTAACTACATATATCTCTAGCTATTAATGTCTTAATAGAGAAAAAAAATCCTAATAATGTAGATGTATATAACTTATGTTATATGAGTAAATAAACAGTTTTTCCATTCTTGTTGTATAGTTTTTGTATGTACATTCAACTGTACAATTGGTCCTATAAATATTGCTAGTACATCCATTTGTTTGCTAATAATGGTAGAAATTTATATATTAATACTCGGCAAAAATCAAATAAATATTGGTTAAATCATATGAATATTACTGTTAGGTTACCGAATCCATAATGCTTGCTCCGTTGCAATGGATCCATAACAACATCAAATAGGTTGTCTTTCTCCTCCTGCGTTAACTCATCATGACCCGACTCCTCAAGCGCATGAGCCCGTGCCTCCTGGAACTTTGCCTATAATGCAAAAAACATTTCAGTTGAAAAATAACTAAATGTTGATTTTATTTTACATTAACTAGTAATTAATAAACTTATCGATGTGATAATACAATTTAAAAAGAGAAATACGTATGCAGCTGTCGCCTTATCCTGATCATCCCACTGATATGTGACATTGCTGGCCTCATCTACATGCTTGGATGCGTGGGTGTGAGTAAATACGTCCATGTAGGACAAGGGACGTCCACGAGCTCGTTCATGCAGTTTATAATTTGAATAATTCAATTCCACGTAGTCAATCACTAGTTAACTGATCAATATACAAATGTAATAATTGACAAATTTACCAAGTCCTCGCAGCGATGCTGGAAAGACTTGGATCCTCCGCGATGAGTTACTGGATTTTTGCTTTTGTTTGGGTGTTCCTTTCTGACTCAGCCTGCAAATGTGCATTGACTAATTATTTAAAATCGGAAAAAAATAAATTAGATTCGTTATAGATTTACCTTGAACTCGTCCGTGTCCCACCACACAACCATCTTATCAAACACTTCATCGCCCATCCACCTTGGTTTCTTCCCCTTTTTCTTAATCTCATTCATCTTCTCTCTATAATTCCTGGCGGCCTTTGAGTTATAGTGTCGCTGAACAAGGCTCATGTCAGCCTCTTGCACATTTACTACCCCCTGTATAATGAGAAAATATTACTAATATCGTTTATTTGTATTTAACCAATTTATAATATGGTATAAACATACCAGAAAATCTTGCCAGATAGTCTCATTGACGTCTGCTGGGACCCTGCTCCACTTAGGTCAGAAATCGCTCATTCTAGCCATATACGCATCCTTAGAGATATCTAGAACCATCTGAGATGACTCCAACTCAAATCCCCTACGTTAAATATAAATTAGAACTTTATAGAATATAGTTATATTATGTAAAAAAACATTAAATTGTTATTTTCTTAATTTTGATGCTTACGCCTAGTCCGCCTTAGGCTTTAAGTACACAACCGGATGAGCTAACTGTTCTCCACTACCCTTACCAACATGCGGGGTAATGCCATGTCATCTAAGGCAGATCCAGAGCCTTGACTAGGGTCAGACATAATGTACCTATAACACAGATATAAAATTGGATATGAGCAACACAACATGATTGAATAAAGATACATTTTGAGAATATGTAATTAAGTTGAAAAAGATAACAGCTATAAAACATGAATATTTTGATAATATTTTTTTAAACATGATTTAATTATTTCTTTAAACTCAATCTAGTCGAAATTAAAAGAAATTAATTTGTATTAACAATTAATTGAATGGTAATATATTTGATATTATCTAACCTAGTAGTTTGGTTGCAAATATTAAAAATGATTACATCTTCAATGTATAGCGAAGAATGAACATTTTATTTACATAAAAATAAAAACATTATAAAATAAAAAACATTTATAACAAATTGATTAAGAAGGCTAATATTACAAAGTGAATTCAAAAAATTTGGAACATATTCTGATAAGACTAAACTTGTACATAAAAATTTATATTTTCTTTATGCAAAACTATTTTTATATTTTCTTTTACTTCAGTCATAAAAAATTGCATAAAACTTTATTTTTCTATTATATTTTTGTTTGAGAGAAAAACATAAAGAAAAGGACCGACTTTACCTCAGTCATAAAAATTTTCATACAACTTACGGTCTACTGATGAATAAAATGCAAGGAGTATAAATTATAATTACAACATAAAAATTCTTATACTATTTTACCATTATTACCATTTTAAATCTACACACTAACCAACCCAATAAGACTATAAAATATTTCCTTTTTCGGTAGATAAAATGGAATTTATGTTTCACATAACAATTATTTTTCTTTATAATAATCACAACAAATGAATCACATATTCGTCACAATACGTATGAATAAATCATGATAACCATAACTCCAATGCACAACGAAGCGACAAAAACTAAAAAAAAAATATGATTTTGATAACTTAATAATTTATCTTTATATATTTATTTTAATACCATATTGCTATTTTAAAATGCTAACAATTCATGAAAAATAGTTTTTGCATTTAAGGGTTTAATTAGGTTTCATTGTAAGAATGAAAAAACCAAGCATTTGTTATACATGATAACAATTCCTAAGAATTCGATCATTATGGTGATAACAATAGCAATTAGTGAATAACATGATGTAATATATGTACACAAACAACTACGAATCAAGGAAAGTTCATACTGAACCCGAAATTAGCTGAAAAGCTAAAAATTAGGTTTAATAATTTTACGTAATTCCGGGAGCAATAAGCATGGAGAAGGGTTGGAGAAGATTGCAAATGATGTCGGAGGCGGTTGCGGTGGATGTTGGTGTGGAGGAACCGAAATTGAAGGTGTTGGAATGGAGGAAATGGGGGGAAAAATCGGATTGGTGATGGTGAGATAATAAAATAAGCAGCAGGTCGGGCTCTTTGGAACATATGCAGGAAAATTTCTAATGACTTCCAATAGCCGTCAACGGTCCCTATTCTTTCGGTTTCCAACGGTCCCTTACTAGCCGTTGGTGGCCGTTGGAAATGAGGCGTTGGAATAGACTGTTCATCTAGTAGTGTACCAAAAGATGCTTTTAGTAATGAACTATTTCATTATAAATCTTAGATTTCCAACTATACATTTCATTGGTAAGTTATAAAGTTAGTAACGTGTTTAGATCGTTATGAATATTTGTAACGACATGCCCCACGCCTATAGCACTTATGTGACGATCCCAAAACCCCGTGACACGGTGTTAAGGATAATCATTGGAATATAACACATTAATCATCATTAGCAGATCACAGATAATAGCATAAACAGAAAATAGAATAATTTACACACATATGACAGCGGAATCATATAGATATCATCACATCAGAGAAGCACAGTACATGATACAACTTAGTGCATAATGATAAATAATCAGTCACCATCGCCCGAGGCGCAATCATACATAAAGAGTACACTAAAGGAATATCAGTCTACATCGCCAGTGGCGGAATCATAATATAGATACAATAATGGCGGAGAAAGTCCAAGTCAGCACAGTGTAGTCAAGCCTCGCCATGAGCCAAAAGGTGCGTCAGAAACCTGTAACTAGGCTGCCCGTGTGAAAATGAGGGCACCCGAGTTTGCAAGGTGAAACAAACTACGAGTCAGTCATGGGACTTGTATGAGAAATCTACTCAATTCATTAACAACAATAATAAGGCAAATCAAAGGACCACGCCACTTTCGCGGAACGGGTTTACTCCAATGAGTGCTAGTGCATGAAATAAAACAAACGATTAAATCAACGCAATGCTTTTTATAAAATGAAGCCATTATAAGACTCAGGTCCCATCACACAATGCAACGCAAGCCGGAGGATAGAGTTTTTACCTTATAATGGCCAAAGATGCTTCATACGAATAAAACAAAAGTGCTTGATATTATTACTAGTGCATATATGTTTCAAAAGCGATTTCAATCATAAATATCAATCATAGGCGGCATAAATGACCCATACCACTATGTCGCCATACTAGTAATACAATCACGTCCGCATATTTCGTAATGGAAATTGGATTCCTTCATGAGTCAAGGCAAAGGGGCAAGCTCCTCTCCGATTTGAGACACTCTAGCAAATGCCTCGGGACCGCACACAGCAATCCCCTGGATCCTCCAAGGCCGGTCCTCTCTTACTTTTGAGGATTAATTATTCCTGAACACACGTTTCCCGGTCCTTACAGACCTATAATCGAGGCGCCTCGCATTCCAACAACCACACAGGTGAAAAGTAGATATAAATGTCAGGGCTGGGAGGTCACTGACACCACCATAGCTAGAAAGAAACGTCATGCACTCCTTGGGTCCTTCTCCCGTTTTTGACTCATACCGGGGTGTGAGGCTCGCGAATTCACGTTATACACAAAGCTACGTCACACAGACCATGCTTTGATCATCAACCACAAGACTTTGCTTTGCAACAGAAGCCTTGATCATATGCCACTTAGACGTGCCACACAGGCAATCCACTCCATGCGACTGATTTCTGTCAATACATAACCTCTGAGCTCGTACGTCTCAAAGAAGGGCGTTAAGCAAGAGAATAAATCCTCCGCCGCCAAACAGATATATATTTAATAGAGATCAATCAACACAGAACAAAATCCAATGTCAGACACACAGTCCATTTACAAGTCCGTTCTGGGTCTGAACGAAACCGTAGGCACCAATTCCTCGCATACCCGTACAATCAACACTATGTTTGGACGGCTACTACTTCAATTCCTTCATGGTAGCTACTCCAATCACGAGCATCAGTAGCGCCCATCCATCCAAAGTGGAGATCGTCGGTCTTCCGTCGTCTTCGACTCTTCGACTTCTCAACGTCGATCGATTATTCGAAATGAGATAAACTCGGCCTTTTCAAATAACCCACGTATATTTAAATTTTCAAATCAATTAATCACATGGTTGGACCATTCAACATTCACATTTCAGTTATTTAGTTATAATTTTCATGTCAAATACATTCAACCATCACATATCAAGCAAACACAACAAAATTGGTTTATTTCCACTCTATATCGTCCATAATATTTTATAACGATATATCGCCATTTTCGTTTAATTTAAAATGGCCATATTTAATTAAACGACGTTTCAGGTCGTGTCGATGCACTGGCGCTGCTTTCCACTAATTTTGGTTTACACATATATGAAAATCTAACCGTTGGGTCTTCACAAATTTTACATCATTAGGAAGGTCATTTCAAAACGAACCCAACGGTTTCAGTTTTGGGAAAATCCGACGGTCGGATCTTCCACACCAACCATTTGAAGTTACGATTTCAATTTACGAACTGCAGCGTCGTTATTCGATTTAATTTAATTATATTTATATATATATATATATATATAATCGTTTCTGGCGCTGTTTTTCTTCAGTTTTGAATTAAACATTCCAGACAATCCAACCGTCGGATCTTCACAAAGTTGGTGCCGTTGGAAAGATATTTCCAAGGCGAACCCAACGGTTGAGGTTTCGGAAAAATCCAAGGTTGGATCTTCCGCACTAGTCGTTTGAAATCACGGTTTCAAAATATGAACTGCACGGCCACGTTTCGTTTTAATTCTATTTATATTTATATATTTATATAAATATAGTTCATTCAAAAATTCCAATATCGTTTCCACTTCAATTATTTCACTAACGCCTTTAATTTTTGGAAAATTTCGCCATAACCTCCTTTGTACGGGAGGGTCTGGGAAAATTCCCAAATAGCCACACGGGCGTCTCATATCAAAAAGAAAAAGAAAAAGCCAAGCGGCTAGCCAACAGGCTCATAAAATCATCACCCAAACAAAGCGGTAAATGTGTACCTATTTGTCGGGCACAAAATTCTATTTCTCTTCTCTAGTCCCTTTTGCTTTAACCTGTTCAATAGATATGCATGTACATATATACAATTTCTAACATTTATCATTTTCCATTCAATTGCATATTTGATTTGCTTTGGTTTAAAAACACCATTCATTCGAATGTTGCATGCATAGGCTAAAATCATATCATTAGCTAGTTAATGTATATTTCAACTCACACACGTTTATTTGAACAAGTGGCTATTTTTAACACTTCACATTTCAAAGATGATAATTTTGGCGAACTAAAATAGATTTCAACACATGACTATTTTATTTAATTCCCATGCATGTTAAAAATAATATTTCTATCACAAATATTTGTTTCAACGTCCGCATATCTTTAGCATATCACACATATGATAAAAAGGATATTTTTATCATTTAAAATATTTATTCAACTAATGTATGGTTTCAACACTTCATAGTTTCAATAAAAATGTAATTTTTATTTTTCAATCTTTTTATTCAACACATGAATATTTCCACTACACACACTTCTCAACAAATGAGCATTTCCACACATGGACATTTTATTTATGTTGTTCATATTAGAAAGATGAAATTTTGATTGTTGAAACTATTTATATAAGGCGAATATTTTGCATACTTCATATATATATAAAAATGTGATTTTTATTGATTAAACACTTCATTCATTCACAAATGAATTTAATTTTCACACAACACTTTTCAACACATGAATATTTCCACACATGGACATAGTTTCAATATATGGCTTTAATTTCAATGCATGTAAAATAATTTCAACATATGAAAATAATTCTAACACACAAAGATTATTCAAAATTTCGGCAGCATAACGGCAGGGTAGTTAAAACCGGCACCGTCCCTAGTACGGCTCCTCGCTCTACCTTAAAACCTCGCGGTTTTTGACAATGGGGATTCATGCATCTAATTCGCACGCAGGCGGCATGTTTATTTTTATTTCCACAAATATTTCCAATTCATTTCAATCACCAATGGGTATTTTTCAACCACAACCAAACAATATCAACCACAAACAATTATTCAACCATTCGTATTTTTCACCCAATATTTCACACCAATTCACCACAATAAATATCGTCCATGGTTTGTGGACGAGGGGAGTATATATATATATAATATATATTTGCTATATTTCACTAGCATTTCAACACATATATCAATTATTCTATGCATGTAAAAATTCATACTTCGCTCATATAGCTTACACTACGCATGTACATGAGGTATACAACACGTATGTAATTTATATTTCGCTTATATAAATTATACACGACATTTTCCATTCAATTTCACGTTAATTTAGATTTCTCACCTTGGTTTTCTGAGCGCTAAAAATCGATACGATGTCAGAAAAATCCGCAGCTTCTTCTATTGGGTAGAGAGCTTCCTTGCGGTCTCGATGTTTCCTGTTTCATCGAATTTCGTCAACACACCAAAAAGATATGATTTTTCAAAGTGTAAAGATCAAAGAAAAACGCACTTTCAGAAAGCTTCAAAACTAGGTTTGCGGTTTTCGTGAGAACCGGGACACGAGGGGACGATCAGGAAGTTGGAGGTGGAAGAGCTTCAAGAGAGATACAGGCGCGCGGTGGTCTGGTGGGACTCGGTGGCGCAGAACGGCGGCGGCGGCGGCTTGAAGGTCGGAAGTTTGGAGGTGGATATCTCGGCGTAGAGGCGACGATAGGGGGAGCTCCTTATATGGATTTGAAGAGGGGAGGGAGAACTACAAAAAGTTGAACTGGGGGAGGAGCTAATTCTGGCCGTGGCGATCGGAAATCGCCTGGGAAGGTGAAAGAGGGCTTCCGCCGTCGATGTCGGGGTCGGGGGGGGGGGGGTTCTGTTATTTTTTTTTTAATTATGAATAGAAAAATATGATTGGCCGAGACTATATTAAAATTTTTAAATAGTGTTTTCTTAAACGAACTCCTTTTTAAACCCAACGACTGTCGCCCCTAGCTAAATACCCCCATTCCGGACACAATGGGATATGTGTCGTAGGCCAATTCGACTGTTACAGTCAGTTATTTTTCAAATTAAAGTATAAAACATTTAATTTTTAACTCTGAACACACATTTCAATTTGCCAGGGCCACAAACTGATTCGAAAAATTCCAGAAAAATAAATCTAGCTATGTTTTGACGCTACGGTCCCAACAAAACTAGTTTCGTCGAATTCTGACGTCGTTTGAAAAATGGCCATTTTCTGGTCGATCCAATTTAACAGAAATCGACCAAACACATTTTCTTTTGCCACGCTCACATACTAGCTTCAAAAATTATGAAATTTGAAACCTAGCAATAGTTTGACATCCCGGACCCAACAAAAGTGGTTTCGTCGAATTCCGAGGTCGTATGCAAAATATCAATTTTCCAGGGCTATATTCTATAAACCGACCCCTCTGAAAATTCATTCGGCCATAACTTTTGATTCCCGTTATGAAACTTCGATTTTTCAGATTCGTTAGAAAGGTATTGACTAACAGATTTAAATATTTTTGGTTTCGCTAAAATCCGTTATATTTCCACCCTGCATAGTCAGTCAAAGTTTGAATTCAAATTTTCAAACTGACTCACTATTTCTAATTCACTATTTTATTGAAATATTCCATCTCAATGGTTCAAATTCCTTTGAAATAATCAATTTAAAAATTTTATATTGGCTCGTATTTTCCGGGTTATTACAACTTACAACTATATTTGTTATAAATTTCTTTTGTAATGACTATGTTCATTACGAATACACTGTTTTGGTGTGGTGTGAAAGCTAAACACAAACATGGCGGAAAATAAAACTAAAATACATAAGTACGTCCTGGCCTCTAGCTCTTTTCCTAAGATCTAAAGAACCTAAGCTAACGTGACAAAAATGCTCAGTCTGATCCGAGCATCATCGCAAAGTAACTCCCAGGTCAGGCTAGAAAACTAGCGTGAGTAAACTCCAATCACAAGAACTTGCTTTATTTTATCTTTGAAAACCATTTGAAATCAAGGTATCATGTCAGACCACGCCGCACATAAACACGTACGGGTTTTACCTTACAATAGTCAAAGCACTTATATAATAAATATCCAGTGATATTGTAATAATGTCTAGAATTCACACATAAATATTTTAAAATAGTCGGAATGCTTGCATCTCACATTCCAACATAATAGGTATACAATTAAGGCCAAAAGTTTGTATTGGAGAATAGATTCCAACTATGAAAGTGTAAGGGTCTACCCAACGAATCCACACATCTCTAGATAAAACATACGAGAGGTTGTGTTAATTTGCGCCTTAGCAAATCAAGACTAACCCCACCCCTAAAATGGGCAGCAACGAATATGATCACTCCGGTTGATAAACAACCATAATGGACCCCGAAGAATACAAGGAAATCAACTCTAGATATGGAATGATCATATCCTAATAAGAGAGACCCATATATACCTGCGGCTTTTCCCTGATTTACTCATTTACCGGTTGATGAGGCTACATGTTACATTTACGTTATAAATAGTAGAATATCTTGGAATCCTAACATTGCATTTCTGGGATTTGCATTCATCCATGCAAGTTCATTATGGGCCTGAACGAAACTAAATAACTCCATCTTCAATCATTTTAAAATATTTCCAATTCAAAATGCATCAGGTGGATCAAAGTGGTTTTTGGGAAAGCAGGCCCGATCTCGATCTCTTCGAAACGAAAATCCATAGTTTTCGGAAAACTCAACTCTAACTCGTTAGGTAGAAACCAACAATACAAGTGCAGAGTTCACCTCCTAACTGTTTATGAGAACATATTTCCTTATTACCTATCGGATAAATTTTTAGAGTTAAAATGGCCATATTTGATAGGAGGATATTTAACTATCAAATAAACAAGTTACTGTTCAATAAAAAGATTTATTTACCCATTGTGATTACTAAGCCTCGTTGAAATGAACCTTTCATTAATAAAATAATCTTTTAAGAATATTTACTATATTAATCTTATATTTATGTTACCTATAAGTTTATTCAACAACTATTACATTTTTAATACTTAGAAAATAATCCATAACTTATATTATCATTATAAGTAAATTCAAAAAGCATTTAGACAATCTTTGTTATTTTCCGAATCATATCAAACAAAGTTATAAAAATGGATATAAGAATAAATCCAAACATGATTCCTCCAGTGTTAAGTGTTGAACAAATGTCCATAGCATCATTTTTAAGAAGACTATAATTGAGAAAATCAAATCTCAATTCCTTTTATAGATCTCTCTAATAAATCCTTTCTATAAATTTTCTTATTTAGACTAGTTCATAAAACCTTTTTATTTTAAAACAATATCCAAATTTAGTTATAAAACTCTTTGAATAAATATCGAGCAATAATAACACTTTATAAGCATCATAGAATCCTTCATAAACTTCCTTATAAAAGTTCAAAATCATTTATGAACTTTATTTAAAAATAACTAAATCAATTATAAAGTGCCTCTAATAGTATCAAACCATTTTCAAAATTCCTTTATAAATATAAAATTTTAAATCATCTACTCTCGATCTTAAACTAATACTATTTCTGGGATAACAGTGAAGCAAATCAAGTTGGGGTATTTTAATTACCTCTCAGACGTTAACTCAACAACACTCTTATCCTTTGAAATAACATAAAGTTTACAATATCTAGTTAATTTATAAATGAACATTTTCAATAATCTATATTGAATGCCTTTAATATATGTAATGACCCATATTTCTAATCACTCTAAAATATGAATGTTAGATGTATTCAATAGGATTTTGAATAATTTGATATTGAATCTGGAATTGTGAATAATGTAAAATAAATTCTAACTTGGTTTTATATTTTACTGGGATTAAAAAAAGGTTAATAAACATTTTAAAATCAATTTAAAAGTGAAAATATTGTAAAAATCGATAATTTAATATAATTTTAACAACTTGAAAATAGACCGTTCTCGAGACAGCCTCAGAATTCGATGGAACCAGATTCACTGGATCCATTTTATTGAAATATAGTAGGATTCCAAATTTCGTATTGATTAGACTTACGGTTTGATCATACAAGTTGAAAACATGTAGGAATCGTCTTATTGAAATTCGATTTAAATTGAGCAGTTTTGGATATTATTGAAAATTTGAAAATATTGATAAAATAGACTTAAAATGGTTTTAAAATAAATAATGATAACGTACTCTTTTATTAATTTGCTAGTTAAAATTTCATCCATAAAAATCATTAGTTCATTTACACTGGTTTTCAATCTGAAATTTAAATTGTTTAGAGATTTATATTCGTAAAAGGCTATTTGAAAAACCTTTAATTTTATTTTAAATGGTTAATGACAACCTTAATGACCTATTAACATGCACTAATGGTTTCATAGAGTTTAAATAATTTAAGTAGAGATAATACCATCCTTATATAAACCTTATGTGTTAATTAAAAATTAAATTAAAAGAAATCACTTTCATTTGCACAAAATCCTGCACCTTTCTACCATTAGACAACACACCCTCCAATCCCACTCCCCTCCTTAGTTGTCATCCTATGAAGCTCTCCCTCTTTCCTTAAGTGTTACGAGAAGGGGAGAAGAACATTTTCAATTTGCATTTCATCTTCCTTAAGCTCCAATTTTCCTTTCCGTTTCCTTTACCACTCCTTGCCGTCACCTCCCACCCTAGCACCACCAACATCAACCCCTACCTACAGCCAACACCAACTGCCGTCCTCCTGGTACCTCAGCACGTGGGCCCTACAAGACCTGAAACCTCCTTCTTCCCTTAAAAATAAATCTTTTACCCCTTTTGTCCACTACCCAAGCACCTAGCTACCCCTATACCACGACCTTACCCAACCCCTACCCCTAGCATCCTACGCACCCACCCCTATCTCTTGCACCCCATGTCGTGACCACCTACCCCCTAGAACTAGCTTCATTTGCAAAATTCCACCTTTTCTACTTATAAGTGCTATATAATATATACATTATAGTTCGAAGTAAACTGGGTTGAAAAGGTTGCTATTTAGAGTTGTGGAGTGATGGTGTAGGGGTTGTGAAGCTAGAGATTCCTACATTAAAGAACGGAGGAGTTGATAGCAATGGTGAGAACTTTTCACTCATATTTGGTTAACTAGTTTGGTTGAAATAGTTAATGATATTGTTGATGATAAGTTGTTATGTGATTAACTAATTAATGCTAAGTGGTGTGATTTTCATGTTTAAAATGGTTAATTGTGGAGTTAGCAAGAGGTTTAAAATGATGATTGTAGTGGTGGTTGAGTTAATTACTTAGTAATAAAAAAAATTGATTCGCAATGTCCGCTTAGTAAGTAAAGAAAATATTGGTAAATACATGACATTGGATGGATTTGTGACATTATTGATTTTGGGTTGACATTGGTTGGTATGGATATGATATGGATGACCATATGAATGCCATGTGTGATCATGTGGATTTTTTTTGCCAATTATGGAAATCAAAGTGTTAATGAGGTTTACTACCTTAATTTAAGATGGTTTAATTTGGTATTAAGTGTTAACGACCTTAACATTTATGTTAATGACGCCACTAGGTGATAATTGGATTTTAATGGTTATTAATGTCTGTTACTGGATGCTAATGATGTGTGAGACCCATATAAATTGAATTACATGGTGATGGATTGAATTTTTATTCCAATTTGGAATTTAATTGAATATTTTATTAATGAAATATTAAGTGAAAAATAAAAGTTTGCATTTTATATACGAAATAATTTGGAGAAATAGTTTAATACTTATGAATAGTTTTCAGAAAGAAAGAAATTTTATTTTTCAATTAATAAAGGCATGTTTTCAAATTTAAATTTAAAATGAATAGTAACTTTAAAAAGTGAAGACTGGTTTGGGTATCCAAGAAATGTTTTAATAAGACTTTATTATCCAAACTACCTTATTTATTTTTATACTGGACTTTAGGAAAATTTGGGTCTCAAATAAAAAGTTTTGAAAAAATAATATTATTTTAATGATTTAAATAACATTAAAATGATTAAATAATGGAATATTTGATTTTAAAGAGAAATAATTGAAATATAATTTCCAAAAATAATTATATATGTTTTATAAAATTAATAAACTATTTTGGAAGTGATTCGATTTAATTTCAATTATAAATCGAAGTTTGGTCCAAATAGGACTAGTCGCACAATGATAATTCGCGAATTTCGACCATTGACTTCAAATTAACGTACCGGGAGATCAGACCATCGGATATTTCCGAAACAAATAACATTAGGTTCAAAATGAAAATGAAAGTTTTAAAATCCAATAGTTAGATTTTTAAATAAGTTCAAATCTATTTTTTGAAAGGTCGCTATAAAAAGTAGTTCGGTGACCGTAATTGGAAACCGATCGAAATGGCCTTATAAAAGTTACTAAAATAGGATTTTTTTTTCTGGTAAATCATGATTAATGATTTTGAAGTGATTTGAGCAAGAATTGTGATGTTTTGAACTATGATTTGTATTTTGGACCTTTGACCTAATTTACTTAATATAGTAAATAAATATTTTGCAAATTTAGTTTAAAATTAAACTAAAAGTTTTCAAAATCTAAGTTCATTAGATTTGAATGGAAATAATCTCCGAATATTTCGATATTGGATCCCGTAGTTATACGGATATTATTTGAGGAACTTGAAAGGTATTTATATCGTTATTCCCTATACGGTATTCATGATTTCAGAATTTGATGTTAAATGTGAGTCAATATGATTTCTATTTAAAGCCTTATATTTGATATCAATTTGGATTTTGGGTTTGTCGTGAACGATGTCTTGAATAATATCTATTCTTTAACCCAGGTAAAGACATGATTGACTTTAAAAGTTAAGTAATCATTGAATAATCATTTTGAAGATTTAAAACTAAGTTAGAGTTTTAACCGGATCTTTAAACAGATATTTGAATGAATGAAATGAAAAAGGGATTAATAAAGGTAATTGGAACTTACCAAAATAAATGTAGATATGGATTAGGGGTAAGGAGCTGGTCACATTTTATCGTAGGTAGAAATTGCCCAAGACCAATAGAGTGGGAATAGTGTCTTCCTCTGTGTTCCATTAAGTGGATGGGAATAGGATTTTGATTTTGGTAATAACCTATGTGTTAAGGTTTAAATAGAAATCAAAGAATAATCCAAAATAGAATAAAACCTATGATATCCCAGTATATTCTCCATGCATTTCAAAGATGTGTTAGTTATTCGGAAAGACTGGGGTTTCAACCCATTATGAATAACTGCACGACGAATAATTGAAGATATTGAAGACGATGGTTAAAGATCGGAACTCTTCACAACGAAAGAATTGCTTGTTGTTGACTTGGGTTGCACACCCATTATGAGGTTATATTGTGATAGTGGTCTGAACGTACTTGGAGATTTTTTGGATTTGGAAGGGCCCCTCTCCAATTGTTGGACGAGGAATAAGGTGCCTTCGGTTTCTTTCAGACCCAGTACAGACTTGTAAATGGATGTGTGTCTAACATTGTATTTTACAGCATAACCAATTGTTTTCTATTGATGTTACATCAGTTGGTGGTGGAGAATTTATTCTCTCAGCTTAACACATTCCTCTGAGTCTTATGTACTCAGAGGTTACATGTTAACAAACACCGATTATATGTTGTGAATTTACAGCGTGGCATGCTAAGTGATGAGCTATTGATGATTAAAGCATGGCTTGATTAAGCGTAGCTTTGTGTAATGAGACTTCGTCAAGCCTCACATCCTGGAAATGACCGAAACATGAAAAGATGCAGCAAGGTTATTGTAATAACTTGGAATTTTGGAACCAATTTAAAATTTATTTTTAATATAATTTTATGAGAAAAACGTCAGAATTTAAAAATTCGATTTTCAAATCATCGCATAGCCTTAAAAAGTGAAATTTTACTAGCGACCTCAAAATTCGACGAGACCAATTTTGTTGAATTTGGAAGAATAAATCATGGCTAAGTTTCAAATTTTGTGCCAGACGTAATCAGTGTGTGGCCGTGCACGATAAAACAGTTTGATGTAATATTAACTGTCAATTTACCAAAGAACATTATTCATATAACCACATGATTTGACAAGACTTTTTTTTTTTGGATTCGTATCATCAAATAATGGTACAATCCAAAGTTTCATGATTTTTGGAATTAGCGTGTGGGCATGCAAGAAGAAAATGTATGCTAAAATCGCATTTTTAAAACTAGTTTAAACTTGATCGAAAAATAAAAGGTCAAACGAACTCAGAATTCGACGAAACCTGTTCCGTTGGACCCGGAATTACATTTATTATCAGAATCCAAAATTTTATGACAAACGGATTTGATTTGTGATCGTGCGATCAAAAGAGGTGAAGGCTAACTAGCACACTTTTATTAACGTGAAGTTATAAAACTTAAAACAAACGGAGAGCATCCAACAGGCCAAGGTGTTTTTCTTCCGACTCACCAGATCACGCCACCTCAGCGATCCGTGTGAGGGGATGGAAAATTTGCAAAATCCCCCTTCCCTCTTTCTTTCTTCGTTCTCCATTTTTCCTTTTACTCCTCCATTTTCTTCCTCCTCCTATAATGGCTTCCACCCTCCTTCCTTCCTCCACCCTAGCTGCCGCTGCCCCTCCACCAATCTACCCCACCTCCCCCTAGCTGCGTCGCCCTTTGCAGAAGTCCCTCCAGCATTGGGTCTCCTTCTTCCCCCTTTGCTCCAAATACTCAATTTTGCCTCCTTTTTGCACTCCATCATCTCAAGCTTCCCTCTAACCACCTCCTACACCCCACAGGAACCCCGAGACACCTTTCCCTCGCTGCGACAGTCCCGGACAGCCGATATCATGGGCTCCAAGCCCCTCCATAAGCCAAAAACCCACCAAAAAATGGTCTTTCTTGCTTTAAACTCGAGCTAGAGTGAGATCCGGTATTGGGGCGATGTTTGGGTTTGATTTGGCAAGGAAAAGTGAGATTTTTAGCTCATAGTAAGCGCACGGAGTGCCTACGGTGAAGTGTCATGATGTTAGGATGCTTGGGGTGAGAATTATTACTTAATTTGTGTAGTTTGCATAGTTAAATCATTCAAAACGCTTGGAACTGTATCGACGAGAGCTTCACAATGAAACTAATTTGGAGTGATTTGGAGCTCTTCTTAATTTTTGGCAAAAGAAAATGTCAGATTCGATCAATCAATCGTTTGGCGATATTTAGCGACAAACAACCAAGGTGAGAACTCTCTCACTCAAATATTTTGTTATGTTATTAGATCATATTTTAAAAATATATTGATTATCTATGCTGATTTTTATCTGTTACATGCGATATCCATTGAGTTCAACACATGAACTATTCACTAAGTTTATTTATTATTAAAAGCATTGTTTGAATACACAAAACTCGCATTTCAAACAATGTGGATGGACACTTTGTGGTGCCATAAATGGAAATGGATGAATTATTGATAGATATTGCGGTTAATCTATTGATTGACGAACCCGTATAAGCGTTAACTGTTTAATTCTTATATGGTATGCACCACGATATGTGGACTGGATGTTGTCTTGGATGTTGATAGTTGTTTACAACTATTGTTGGATGCATATGATGAATGAAATCCCTATAAATTTATATATGTGGATATGGGTTAAATATTATTCCAATCCGGAATAAAACATGAATAGTTTAATAATACAATATTCAATGAAATTTGAAATTAAGTTTTGATGTCTGATTTTGGATGGACATGAAAATATTGAAATATATGAAGTCGAGTTAAGTAGATATACGCCATTTTAAATCATCCGCACTTTATAGCGATTTTATTCATTTCTATAATGAATATCGAAAAAATTTGATTTCAAAATTTTATGTTTTGTATATATTATTATTTAGAGATTATAATAAAACGAGAGTTTCAATTTTAATTTAAAAAATTCAAATGGAAGTTGGAATCATTTTTAAATGAATTTATAATTTTTTTTATAAAATATGTTTTGAACGGAAATCGATGAAATATATATATATATATATATATTTAAATGGTTTGAATAAAACGTGTCGCGCAGTGACCGTTCGCAAATTCCGACCATTAACTTTGAATGAATGTAACGGGAGATCCAACAGTTGGATTCTGCCAAAACTGAAACCATTGGGTTCGTATCGAAAAGATTTTCAAAATGAATACATGAGATTTAAATATGAGTGTTTAGATTTTAAAATATATCCAAATTAATTTCATAAAAGGTCACTATGGATGCAGTTCGGTGGCCAATATTGGAAACCGACTGTAAGGGCCTTAATAAAATTATAAAAATTATGGAAAAATTATGTAAAATCATAATAAATGATTTGGAAAGATTTTTGGATGAAATATTCCAGAATTGAAAATATAAAAGATATTTTTATCTGAATGTACTAGTTAACAACTAGAACAATAATCCAATAAGTTTTAATTTATAAATTGGATTGAGAATGGTTTTGACATAACCAGAGTTTTCCAACATATATATATATATATATATATGTATGTATGTTGGTATGGATTTCAATGGAAATTATCTTCGGATATTTCTATATTGTATTACGTGATTATATAGATATTGTTGTGGGAATTTGGATGATATTGATATCGTTATTCCAAAATGATATCTGTTAGTTTCAGAATTTGGTACTGAATGTAAGTCGACATGATTTCCATTTAAGATCTTATACTTAACATTAAATTGGATTTTGGGTTCGTTGTGAATAGTATCTTAATTAATACTATTCCTGAATCTACTTATGAAAGTAATAAATCTTTTAATTAAGATTTAAGAATTTTTTACAGTTTATTCAATTAAAATGGAATTGAATGGAATTCGATTAATAATAATCGAGATGAGTCTCTATGAAGGAAGGCGTTTACTATTTATGGAATTTAAAAGGCTTTGTCGTTATTCCACTTATAGTATTGGTCAGATACAGAAGTTTATATCGATTATAAATTGCTTAGATTTTCGTGAAGATTCCATATTAAATGGAAGATGATTTTGTGTTTATTATGAACGGTATTTTACGTGACATTTGTTTTTTAACCCAGTTAAAGATAGGAGTATTTTCCTAAAATTTGAATAATCATTAAATAATGATATTTGGATATTAAAACTAAGTTGGAGTTTTGATGAATCTTTAATTGGATTGAAATGTGAATGAGATAATAAAATTGATCAAATAAGAGAAATGATCGAGATGGAGTACCACCAGTTTTACTCCATGCGATAGTTAAATCTTTAATTAGAATTGAACCGTTAGGTGGTAATTTACTTTACCAATAACACGATGGGTGTTAGATATGGAGTACCACCAATTTTGCTCCATGGGATGAATAGGTTGGGATTGAGATAATAAAATGAATGATTACTTCGGTAAGGCTCGATAATCCCGACTAGTTTTATAAACCTTAATTAAGTTTAAGTTGAAAAAAGATATTGTATAATCTTTTGAAATGATTTCCAAGGAATGGATTAAACAATAAGTTTAAAAGTAATAATCTTTGATAAGATTAATGGGAACCATACCCTGTAATTAGAATATTTGAATGAAAGAATATTCTGGATTGAAATGTGATGTATGATATGTTTATATATCACTTTATTTGAAAGATGCGATAGTTATTCAGAAAGACCGGGTTTAACCCATTCTTAATAACTGATACGACGACTAAAAGTCGATGATGAAGACAGTGGTTGAAGACCAAAGATCTTCACATCGAATGGAGGATTACTAATGTCTTAATTAGGTTGTACACCCAAGATGAGGTAATAAGTGATGATCGTCCAGACGTACTTGGAGATCGACCGGATACGCGAGGACCGCTCTCCTGTATTGGACATATGGGATGAGGAATAAGGTGCCTCCGGTTTCGTTCAGACCCAGAGTAGACTTGCAAATAGATTGTATGTTTGACATTGTATTTCGCGCTGTACTCGTTGATCTCTGCTAAATATATATCTGTATGGCGGCGGGGAATTTATTCTCTTTCTTAACACCCTTCTCTGAGACGTATGTGCTTAGAGGTTATGTATTGGTAGTTATCATTTGTATGGTCTGGAATGACTACGTGACATGCTAATATGCAAATAATTAAGGCTTTTGTTGATAAGCAGAGCCCTGTGGATGATGAAGCACAGCTTCAAATAGCTTAGCTTCGTATTATAGCGTTAATTCGCGAGATTCATACCGCGATATGAGTCAAAAACGGGATGAGGACAGCAAGGAGTGCATGCGTTTCTTTCTAGCTAGAAGTGGTGTCATGGTGTGGAGCCCAGACATTTTTACTTATGTGGATGATGGATTGCGAGGCGCATCGAATATAGAGCCGACTAAAAGACTAACATGGTCGACGTACTAATCCACAAACGATAAGTGTGGACTGGCTATGTCGCTCTAGGTGCACTTGCGAGTGAGTCCTAGGACATGGGCTAGATTGTCCCGAATCAGAAGGAGAGATCCCTTTCCTTGGTTCGTGATGGAATCCAGTTTCCAATATGAGACTTTACGGTTTTAGTTGTAAATTTATATGGCGACATAATACATGGTATCTATGCCTTCTATGATTGATACATTTATATTCGAAGTTGTTTATACACTTTGCACTTATAGTAATATCAAAAATATTTGTTTTAAAGCATATCAAGCATGTTTAGCTATTACAAGGTAAAACTCTATCCTCCGGCTTGCGTTGCATTGTGTGATGGGATCAAAGTCTTATTATAGCTTCATTTTTCAAAAAGCATTGCGTTGTTTTATCTTTTAAACTAGTATTCATGTGGAATAAACCAGTTCCATGACATACGTCGTGTTCCCATGATATTTATCCAACTGTTTTTAAAAGTTTAATAATTGTTTTCGCTCTCACACCAGTCCCATGACTGACTTAGATTTTATGTTTTTCACCTAAACTCTGGGTGCCATTATTTTCCATGTAGGCAGTTGGTAGTTTTGGTTTTGCGGATTCTTTCCATTTCCCAGGATCCTGGATTACGGTTGGAGCTATATTCAGAAAGCTTTGTATCTTTATATGGCTTTCAGTTGTGTTAGTTGATGACTTTCCGCTACATTGTAGTTATTTATATAACATTTCCGCTATTATGTAAATTATTTATTCTTTGATATTTATATTTCTGTTGTATATTTACTTTCCGCACTCTGTCATTCCTATACTCTGATGTAAATTGTTGTAAAAGCAATGAAATGTTTTATTATTTAGTGTTAAGATGCATTGTGTTCTCAACTTATCTATATTCTAGTTCGACCTAGGCCGGGTGGGATTTTCGGATCGTGTTAGTTTTGGGGTTCGCGGCCCTTAGGGAATGACCATTTTCTTCTAGATGTTTGAAGCAACGTTATAGTATGGAGCTCAAGCATTTGTTGTGTGGCTATTATGAGGTAGTGGTATGGTATGGAGCCCTAGCATTCTACTAATGTGGTTATTTGTTGGAAATTCGGTTACCCATAGAGAAAGGTTGGTAACGACCGAGAAAGGCATACTCGTGCGACATGGCTTGGATAGCACCGACGACCTTGTGTTGGCAAAGAAGAGTTTACTTCTCGGTACGTTTGCCAGAGGCGTACCCATTCGATAAGGAAGTTCCTTAGTCTTGGTCATTTGTTGGAAACCCAAATTATCCACTATGTGGATTTTCAGCTACACGCCCATACAATTTTCTATTGTAGATCCCGCATAAAACTCATAGGAGGTCAGTATAATATTATGGTACTTATGATGGCTAAGATTGATACATTTATTTGCGAAAGTGATTTTTTAACATGATGCACTAATAATAATATAAAAGGATTTTTCAAGTATCAAGCATATTTTGGCTATTATAAGGGAAACCTTACCTAAGTGTGCATTTGCATTGTGTATGGCGCAAGATATGGTGGCTTCATTTTCCAAAAAGCATTACGAGTTCTTATGCACTGGTGTTCATGAGAGTAAACCCAATCCGTGTTATACAACGTGGTCTTATGATTTACCGCACTCTAAAAATAATTTAATGACTGTTTTAGTTCACACACCAGCCCCATGACTGATCTGGAGTTTATTGTTCTTTCCCTAAACTCTGGGTGCCCATATTTTCGACACGAGCAGCTAGTAGTTAAGGTTTTTCAGTTATTCTTATAGCATTGCATGTATGGAGCTTGGATAGAGTTCATGGCATTTCATTCTTCCGTTGAGCATTATTTATTTTTCCTTCGTGTTTATTTTCCCGCTGTGTATTAGTTATCTGTACTATGATGTATATTATTGTACTTTGATGTAAAAACTTGTTGTAGTGATAATGAGAAGTTCTTTTTGTTTGTTCCAATGTGTAAGTACCCCTAACAATCCGCCTTTGAGAATAGTTTAGGTCAGTTTAATTACCGGTTTAAACCGGACCCGAATGTGGGATGTTACAACATAGATCTATGAATCATTTTATTAACTCCAAGCCTTATTTAATTATAAAATAATTAATATCCCAACAAATTTTTTCTAAATTCAAATAATAACTTATTTGAAAAATACTTTTATAAATATTTTCTTTACATCAAGACGAGTTAAAATCACATTGTAAAATATTGTTGTACAAGCTTATTTATAAAGAATCTATATATTTCAAATTTTAAGGAAGGCTTATAAATTTCCACAGGTCCTCAATTAATCGAATTCAACTTGTTCAAGTTATAATATGGGTGTTTTCATACAGCCAGGTATGTTTAAAGAATCAACTAATAATAATTAAACAACATAAAGGAAGTATTAAGGTGACAATAGCAGACGAATATTTGTTCTGCTATACAAATGTCTAAGTTAACAATATAGCAGAATGAGTTTTGGTTCGGCTTAAAAGATGTCAACAAAATCAACAAGCATGTTTTAGTAGAATGTGTGTATTATAGTAATAGATGTCCACAAATATCATTCAACACACAACATGTCAACGCATATAAACCATAAACACATCCACAAAAATAACAGAGTAATAGGAGGATGATTTTTCCTGTTAAATGAATGTCCAAGGTTAAATTCAGTTTTAGTAACAAAATGAGGTTTGATTCTATTAACTAGTGCCCATATAATTCAATCAATTATACTAATGATGGAATGGTGTTTTGTTCTACTGGACATATGTCATTTAATTCCAAATCAAAGTGAGCTACTTAAAGGTGATTGATAAAGAGATCCCTTGGAGTAAACATGTCTTATAACATCCATGTAAAATAAGTCATTCAAATTTAAAGTAATATAGAACTTATTATCTAACAATTGTTAAACCTCTAAATAATAATTAATTATCATTTTAAATAACTTAAGTCCCAATCAATATTTGAATTAATAATTAAATAATTTAAAAACCTTTTTAATTAAATAATTAAATATTTATTTAATCCTTAAAATAATAATTAATTAACACTTAAAGGATAATTAAATAATAATTATTCCTTATTAAATAATCTATTAAACATTAGCTAATAATTAAACAAACTTTAATCAAGTTCTTAATTTAAACTTAACAAATAATAATTTTATTATTTAAAACCGTTATTAAATAATAACTAATTTAAATAGTAATAATAAATTAATTAATCATACTTAATCCTTGATTTAAAGTCATTATATAATAATTTACTTTCATTAATTAAACAAATTAGAATCAAACATAAATAAAAGAAGCTTGCAAACTTTACCTAACTCAATGGAAGTCGTTCTGGGTACGTCATAATCTTTTTCTTCACCCAACTTCGCTCCCCTCCTCTCCATGCCGCGCCACCACACTGCTTCCCCGCCTTCCAGGCATCATAGCCCTCGTTCGCACTCCAGGTCTGGGCGAGCTTTCAAATCTGCCCCAAATCTTTCCAGATCTGGTTCTGCGCTTTTGGCCAGTGCAGAGCTCGAGGATGTCATTGCTGAAGTATCGTTACCTTCTCTAGCTACTCTACTTCTCTCTAAAGTCTCTGGAAATCACATGCCAACCCCTCTGTCCTTAATTCTCGCTGCTAATTTTGAGCATCATTGGGAATCCTTAACACCGCCTGTACAGCAATTCGGGTCTGAGTTGGCTGTCGTTCCACCTATTGTGGATGGATCAGTTGGAGTTGTGAATGTGTTGGACAATGTTGAAGAAATTACTGCCAATTCTAATGGAACTTTTCAGCGCAGGCCAACTGCTCGACAGAACGCCAACAAAAGCTCAAACCAAGCCTACACTGCTCCATTTGAAGTAACAAATCCTTCTTTACCTCGATGGATATCTTTATTCGACTGTCTTCCAAAGGTTGCGGGAGACTATTCTCCCCAACAAGACGTACAAACCCAGATTTTAAATGGATGGTGTGTTATGCTGTCTGGAGTACATCGTGTTGGCAAGGAATACTGGTTTAATCATCTCGTCGGTTTCTTCCTTGGTTATGCACCTGCATATCTTATAGTTCGTGAACAATGCAACAAATATTGGAGGTTGAGAGGCAAACTGCATGTTCAATTTTTTGACTCAATGTTCTACCTGAAATTCAGTAACCCTAATGGAAAACTGAGCATACTTGAGAGAGATCCACTTATTATTGAAGGTCAACCTTTCATAATTACTCCTTGGAGTGTTACAGTTGGTAAAGCTAGAGAACAAGTATTATCAATCCCTGTTTGGGCAATGTTCACTAATGTCCCCTCTGTACTCCAGCCACTGCTTGGGTTGGATTGGTTGGCTAGTATGGTTGGTAAACTTAGATGTTTTGACTCAATCACGGTGGAAAGAAAGAGCCTTAACTATTCTAGAGCGCTTATAGAAATTACTCCAATGAAGCCCTTGCCTAAAAAGCTACATGTGACACTTATTGAAGGTTATGATGTTGATGTGGATGTACAATACAGTTAGAGCCTAGATATTTGCGACAAATGCCATCCTTGGTCACATCTCTGATGCATGTGTGTCTACTTCTATCACTTCTTGTAAGGTATCGCTCAGTAAGCTTAATCTACATTGGGTTCTCAAGCCTAAGGCTACACCTGCCAAACCGCCAATTCCCGTGCCATCAGTTGTACCAACCCAAGACGCCTTGCAAGAAGATGACATACTAGATAGAGGTTCCATTGTTTGGAATGCCGAGGAAGAAACCTTGGTGCATACTAAGTCTGAAACGAGGTATAACAAAAATCTAAAGATGTATTATTTTTTTGTTGGTGGACTTGGAGAAACAAGAAAGTTGAGATACCAAGTTGTAGATGATGGACTTGTGCTAGCTATTGTTGGTGAGCATGGTATCAGTAATGTACAACTGCTAAATGATATGACATGGGACAAACATTTCCTTTATTTTGACCAATCTTCGCACTTTGTTGCTGACCTGGTTTATCATTTTGGAGAGGCTGTCCAGGGTATTCATCCAGGTGATGCTAACGAGGAGTAACTTCCCTGTTAGCACTTAGTAGACTTGGCGTCAATGCCATGCTCCTATTCTTATTTTGTTTAGAAGTCTAGTGTATTCGCTAGCTTCTATACTGTAAGTTTGTCTATGCTTAGTGGATGGAATACTATAAACGTCGTATGTGGTGGACGGTCCAACCTAAAAAACAATGTTGTTGATTGTCAACTAACAATCACCTATACTTAACTGTATTTTATTATTAGTTATAATGAAGGTGTTGCGGTCACCTTAAAAACCGGTCGAAAAAAAAGGAAAAACTCAAGTACAAATTACTTAATTACATGGTAGTTAAGTACTACTCACTCTATTTAATTATCATTAATAAAATAATTAAGTAACTAAATAATAATAATAATTACTTACTTATATTTCAAATTAGTTTTGGAAACATTTTCAGAACTTACGTAAGTTGGAAACAATTTTACTTTAAAGAAAATAATTCGTTTTCACAAACTCACTTATAACAATTATCACTATAAAATCCATAATTTTAAAATATTAACTTTTAAAGTTTCTTTTGACGTTTGCTAAAGGAATCTTACAAACTTTTCAAAACATAAAGCAATGTTTATAAAAATGAAAAACAAGTTTGAAACTTTAATGTTTTGATTCCAAAAATTGAAGCATGTTTTCAACCAAGGATTCCAAGTCAAAAATCACATAAAGGTTCTAACATTCTAAGCATATAACACAACATGATATTTATGACAAATAACCACAAAAAAGGCAAAGATCCAACCATATATTAGTTTAACAACATGATAAATTTAATATTTCAAAGATCAAAACTTTAGATTTAAAGTTGTGAGTTTTATTCACCTATCAAATCCAACTTCACCAAAACTTGAATCAACCTTAATATAGAGAATTATTGAATTTGATAGCTTCATGGCCAAAATGGCTCGACCTAAGTGATGTGATGAGAGTTTGAGGATTTGAAATTTCAATAAATCAACAAAAATAGAGCCAAAAAATTAGTCTTTTTCAAACTCATTTTCAGGTGTGAAAAAAAAATCAGTAAGTGGTGAAATGAAAGTTCTTTCATTTTTTTCCTCTACAGTGTAAAAAAAACTAAATTTTGTTTAATTTTGAGTGAGATACGACCAAAACAACAAGGGTCATTATTGAACCTTAAGAACTAGGCCAAAAAATGAACTTGAAACAATTAAACTTTTGGCATAGTAAAACAAGAAATCGGCAAAAGTGATTAATAGAATTTTTTTAGAAAACACAAAGTGCTTGAGTTTCAAAAAAAGAAAATATTAATTTGAAACATATTACAGAGAGTTATGGTTGTATGAAGAAGAGTCAAAATTGTTAGGGATAGCGGAATGGATCGTTAAGGCAAAACAAACACTAGAGTGGGGTGAATAGTGTTTTTGAGAATTTAAACAAAATATAAAACTTACAAGATCTACTATATGAATCAAATACTACAGAAACAATCACAGACACGGAATCAAACACAAATACAAAGATAAAAAAATAAAGTACAGAAAAGGAAAGAACACACCGGATTTTATACTGGTTCAGAATTGCTCTTACGTCCAGTCCCACCAATGTTGGATTACGCAGAGTTTTATTACTATATCAATATACAATTGCTATCCTCCTTGATTTCACGGCTACAAAGGATACCACTGATTCCATACACACTTGATCAAGTATACCCAACTTGATTTCACGGTTACAAGGGATATCACCGATTATTTCACGACTACAAGGGATACCACCGATTACTTACATAACCCAAAAAATTACAAACATCGCTATAACTCTTCAATACAACTTGATTCAGAGAGTAACGAGTAGAGAGTGAGAAGAGAAGAATTTTAATGAAAATAGAATTCAATTCGGCATAGTATTAGCGTAGAAATCATAAAAATGAGAAGATATAATGGTATAAAGAAAGGGAATGAAGATGGAGAAGAAGAATGATAAATAAATTCGAAATCAGGCCCGATTTATAAGATTTGATGGGTTGCAATGTTTTTGAACCATCACAAATAATGAAATGACACTTCCTTTCAATTTAAAAAAAATGACAGTTATATATCGACATGTATATAGGTGTATATCGACATATCATGGTTTAAAAATGAATTTTGAACGTTTTTCAAGCGTTTTGATATATATATATATATATGATTCTAGGAATTCTTGAATTAAAACATAGTGTTATAAATGAAAATTACAAAGTAGGAAATCATATGAAAACATAAATATAAACTAAATAAACATATTTATAAAATTATAGAGTTAAAACTATATAAATATAAAATATAAAAAAGTATAAATATATAAAACTTTTAAAACTTGAGTTTGAAATCAAAAGTAAGATAAAGAAAATAAAATAGAGAAGATAGAGATTGAAAATAGAATTTGAAAATAGAATTTGAAATCAGAAACAGAATTTAAATTTAAATTTGAATTTTAACATGGAGTTCTATTCAGAGTCTTACATAATCTAGACTCTATTATTATATTTGTCTTGAACTCTTGAAATCTTGAATACTCACGAGTCTTGAATCATCTCTGATTTTTGAATCTCTAATATCTTTAAACTGTACAGTCTTCAGTAATAATTCCTGTATATATATCCCACATATGTGTGTATATATGTGTATATATATATTCTAGAAAAAGTGTTAGTATACATTTTATAATCAATTAATATTGAAATAAAGTTGTTGTCATCAAAACTCCATTCTCCAACAAAAATTTGAGTATAAATAGAAAATAAAAGCACAAGTTTTTGAGATTTTAAAATGTAAGAAATCATATAAATTTGGGTTTTAAAACCATGAAAATTAAAGTTTAAACTAAGAAGCCATTAAATATTTATAAAAATCTTGGAGGAAGACGAAGAAGTTTAATAAAACAAAATGAAACAGAAGAAGAAGAAATCTCTTTTGTATAAAATGAATTTGCCAAATTACCAAATTAACCTTAGTCCTTTACCCTCCATAACTTCATTCCACCCCACCTCCTTCCTTACACTTCATTTTCCACCTAGTGTAATCTTTTCCAACATTATTATGACATAAAGGACTTATGTGTTTTCTTTTCCTTAATTTAAGTGTATAAGTACCTTTATTTTCTTTTCTTATTTTATCTTATTTAACATCACTTCTTACTTTATTAACTTAATTAACTACTTTATTAACACTTATCTAAATTCACTTATTAATATATTTATTTAAGTAATTTGTACAACATTTTAAACAACTTTTGCATGATCAAAATTCAACTTTTTCGGAAAATTATTCCAGTCACCTTTTCTGTTTTTCTTTGAACTATTTATTTTTGTAAACCAAATTAAAAAATGATTTCCACGTTATTTAATATAAACTAAAGAGGGCTTTTTTTATTGTAGAACACATATTTTTGAATATTTAAAATTAATTAAATATTCCTAATCAAAGCGATAAAATTTCGGATAGTTACACTCTTCCCCCCTCAAAAGAATTTCATCCCCGAAATTTCACCATAAGAACTCTTAATACAATTCATATCTTCGTATAATTTCCATGGATTATCCATAAAAAATTGATCTTATTCTGGTACATCACTTCATTTCAAACTAGCATTGCTCACTCGATGCCTCTAGTGCGGACGTTGATCAGTTTTCTTGATTTGGAAGCTCTATTCTCTTTGCGAATCTATAATACTATGGTAGAAAACTTTTAGTTCCATATCAAAAATCCTTAACAAGTGTTCACCTTAAAGAATCGAGTGATAAACCCTTATTTGAAACGATGTGAAAACACCTCAAAGTCATGTACTCGAATTCAATTTTATCAAACTACATGAAAAGAAAAATGATCTACTAAATTTCAATATACAAACTTACTTTATTGGTTACACTAATTTCAAATTCTATACTTACTAAGATCATTAATGTAAACTTTTAACAAAAACTATTTTTTATCTAATTTTTATAATACTCTGCTACATCTTAAGAGTATATACCCTTATCTGATTCAACTTCTTATTTAAATTTATAAACCTCTTAATAAAACTGAAGATCTAAAACACTGGGTCTTATTTCAAATTCATACCTGAAATCAAACTATGAATTTTTAACTACAGAATATATATTTGTATAGCTCAAGTAACACCAAAATAATATTTAGGAACTGGATATTCTACTAATTTGTATCTTGCATTCCGTTACCAAGAAAGGTAATTCTTAAGAGAAGTGTTTTCCATCTGAAAACATTTCCTGTCCATTATAAAGAAAATTTCAAGTCATTTGAACAAGATAACTTAAAATACTTTTTATTTTTTTCAAATCCTAATTTTGAAACAGTATTATAAGTATTCAAAGTATCTATTATCTACTTGCTTTTGGTTCATTTGGATTCGATCTTGTTTCAACTGTATAATAATAAATAGAATAATTTACTACATGCTCTACAACATTCGTATAAGCAAACATTCAATCATCACTTAGAAGACTATTCAAATTACAACAAAACAAATCGACTCTACTTCTTTGAAACTACCTAAAGAAAATAAATTTCATAAAATATTCATTTCTAAACTTCATTATACTTAACCAAATTTATTTCTAGAATATTATTATTACTTCCATTACTTTGAAAACTATTTTTAGAAACAACAGAAATTGAGTTCTCGAATTTCCTACTTAAGTTCTCTTTATCTAAAACACATTATCTTAAATTTAGCTTCACATAATTATTTCTAGTATCAAATCTATATAACCTGACTTCCTTAAGAATGTCTTTAATTAAATTAAATCACAATACAACATTGATGCAAAATGCCTTATAGTCAAATCATGAAACTTAATTCATAAGATGTTGGTTTCCATGCTTCCATAATTTCTATTTATCCAACCAATAAAAGGAAACTATCTACGAAACCAAAATATAATCAATGCCCAAACTAAGCGGGCATGATTAAACTAACCTTAAATAATAAAATTATATATTATATTAAAATTAATTTTTGATACATAAAATATTTTTAAGTAAATTTATTTCATTTACTTAATTTAAAACAATATTGTGTAAATTTTCCTTTTCAAGCATTCAGAAATCTCTATCGATATGGATGTACCTTCCTTACCGACCAGAATTCATCTCACTTAAAAGATAAAACAACACAATATAAAAATCATTTTTTCTGTAACACTAACAAATACACGCTCAAGTATAATACACTCAAACTCATTCTAGGGGATTATTGGCTCTATCTATATTGAGTCATACCCCACCAAAGCCTAGAGGTTTGCTCTACCTAAGCTCAGATACCACTTGTAACGATTTTAGGATTTTCAACCATCAACCAATGGGTTAAATCCACTGTGACATACAATGGCTCCTCAAATATGATTTTACGACTAGTCTCTCGACTCGAAACTAACCCATGATCAAGACTTGTAAAACCTTCACTAGGATATGTAGGTGTAACACCCCAAAATTTAACAAACTATAACCATGCTTAAAGATAATAAATTTGGAATAACTTAATTAAATATTTAGAATTAAGTGAAACCGACATTTCAATTGCGTTCGTCATAGAATTCTGGTTTGGATAGACCCCAAGTTTACGTAAAACGGACAACGTATGAAGAAGTTAAAGGCTCTAGAAGTTTGTATACGTATAAGGGGCATATGTTTGAATATAAATTAAAAATAAAATTCCAAAAAAATCAAAAACGAGGCAAGCGGGAACAGGCGGGAATAAGACCCATTGTAGGACAACCCACGCTGGCCTGGGTCGATCTAGGGGGTAGGTGGGTCGACCCATCCCTGATCTGGGCGAATTCAAAGTTTGTACTTGGATTGTTTTGTGCACTGTATTCATTGCCGACTCAGCATGATCTGTACGTTTTGGATTTAAAACCTAAAATCTAAAAGATGAGGTTGACTCTGTAACTCTATAAATAGATAGCTTCTCCTATTCCCAATTCACACAAATTCTTCATATCTCCTTCTGCCACTACGAAAATATTTTGAAAAATATAAACATATAATAGGGGAATGCTACTAAAGATTGGATCAAACAGAGACAACATCAGGACTATCATACTGTTGACGTTAAAAGTTGGTCTAGTGACAGTCAACCCCCCAATGTGTGTTAAGTACACACGAGAAACGATCACAGAGTATCGAAAAGTAAATAAAGAATGGGAATACACAAGGTTTTTATAATGGTTCGGCAAAGTCAGTGCCTACATCCACTTTATATTTACTGATTTTTGATTTATTACAGAGTACAACTGGTTTTTGCAGAAGGGAGAAAAGATTGTGAAGTCCTTGTTTTTATTTTGAAATGCACGGTTGGATATTTCCAGTATACCGAGCTTAAGTTTGAAGTGAGAATTCAGCAGTCCATTTCCATTTTCACCAATGGTGTATTTATAGATGAAGAAGGTAGCATAACTGCATGCCATGTGGCTTGCCTCTTTTTTGGAGCTTGGACACGTGGAGCTCGATACGTTTGAATAGTTACGGAGGGGGTCCCAGTCTACTGCTGATGAATAGTTCTCCTCGGAACTCGACATCGATGTGGAGCTTGATAGTTGGAATATCAAAAAGAGAGCTGGTCAAAACCTTGTATGAATCAACAGCCTTGGGAATAGGTCCTCGTCCGATAGCGTATATCTCTCGAGATACTTCTGGTGAGATCCGAGACTTCAAACCTGTCGTGGTATTGCGGGATCGACTCGATCTAATTATGGATGGCTCGATCGGTTGATTTGGTGATGGCTCGACCGACTAGTTTAATGCTGTCATGGCTTAGAGTCGGTTTAGTATGGGTCGACCCATGATAAAAAATACCTTGCGAAGCCTGGTATGGGTCGATATTTGGCACTGATTCCTTTTATTTATTGGAATGGATTTTGCGAAAAAGCCGGTCAACACTTTGCCTCTCAGAATGCATCTTCTTGAGAAAGGAGGTGTGTTCTGGTTCTTCTAGAAAGCATTGTCTTGAAGTCCTTTATATGAGACCATGTTGAGAAGGGCTGGAAAACCGATGATCCTGCTGGTTATATTAAGGCTAGAAATCCGACGATCGATGCAGATCGTATTAAGGCCGGAAAACTGACAACCATTAAGGACCATATTAAGGCCATGAATGTCATGAATTTAGTCGCTCATTCCAAGTCTGATCTTTAGTAGAAGAATCATAATACTTGCAAGAGACGAGCGTTGAATCATGCTTAGTTTCTTTTGGTAGGACGGTATAGTCCGGGGAACGAACATAAGTCATTTTTGGCTTTTTGTAAAGTTCGAGTATCAATCATACTTGACTTGGGAATTAGCTAGTGTCAACCATACTCAGCTAGTGGAGTTGGTTAGATTGGTGGAGAGCATCGACCATTGGTTTGGAAATGTTGGCTAGCACTGACCATACTCGGGTTGGCGAGCGTCAATTGTGCTTGGCTTGGATAATTGGTAAGTATTAACTATACTTGGATTTTGCCTGGTGACACGGTGTAGTCGGTTGTTCCAGGATTTCTAAGGTCAAACATTGACTATGTCTAGTAAATGATCTGAAGGTCTGAGTATAGACCGTGCTCTTGAATTGATAGCTTTGACTTGTCAAGTTCTGACAAGGTTTTGTGATGTTTTGGCGAGTGGAAAACACACTCGGCTTAAGAGAGTGGCGTGTATCAACCGTACTTGGCTTATGGAGTTAGCGAGTATTAATCACACTTGGCTTATGGAGCTTAAACGTACTCGGCTTATGGAGCTGGTTAGTTATAGTGCCAAGTATCGACCGTAGCTTAGAAATGGTGGCTAACACTGACCATATTTGGGGTGACAAGCGTTATTCTTGCTCGGCTTGAATTGTTCAAACATAATCCATGTTCGAAAAGGAAAGTTTATTACTGCTAAAGAGCTATTATAGAGATGAAAACAAATTCTAAGTGGGTGATGGTTGAATCCAGAGCATGCCTAGGAGCTTGATCCGTGTGTGTACTTCAACCTAATCACCTTATTGAAAGAAATAATAAAAGTACTTTTTTATATCCTAAGAAACAGGAAAGATCTAGACTGCATTAATTAATGATGATGTAACGATTGTTGGGCTTAGGGACCTTTTCGTTTCGAGGATCTCGAGGACCGACCCGAGGAGCTTGGGCAGAAGGTTGTGGAAGCATGGCCAATGTGGGTTTCTTGATGTACTCGGGTAGTTCCCCAAGCCTAACCTTGTCCTCAATGAGATCGCGCAAGTGCCTGCATTCACCGATGTTGTGACTGCTATGTTGCGGTACATGCAGTGTTTTCCAAAGTCGAGTTACTTTTCAGTCGGATAGCTTCGAGGAGGCTTTGGGAAAGGCAGGGACCCTTATACATCAAGGTAGATGTTGAGGAAAGATGAGTTGAGCTCGGTGTATTGATCATACTTGTTGTCTCTCCGGGGTTGCACGTTGCGATCACTTTTTTCCGAGATCTTTCCTTTGCCTTTGTTCTGGTCATTCGTGTTTGATAGAGTTCTGTCTTTGGTAGCAAGTACCTCGAGGCTCTCCATCTCAATATTAGCATCCTCTTGCAGAAGGAATCGGTATGCTTCAGCGTAGAAGTCTTTAATGTCCTTGGGGGATCCTTGGTTAAGGAGATCCTGAATTCTGATCGGTTCTGGACATTGGCTATGATGACCACGAGCACCATCGACGGATTGGGTCGATCGACTGATGCTACTGCCACGTTGAATCTTTCTAAGAAGGATCGGAGCTTCACGCTGGACCAATTCTTGATAGAGGTAAGGAACATGACGCTCTTTGGTCGGGAGATGTGGACTCTGAACTGCTCAATGAAGTGAGTGACCAACATGTTCCAACTGTTGATCGACTCGGTTGTTAGCTGTCGAAACCACATACCAGCTATGTCAGTGAGGAATAGAGGGAAGCACTTGGCCATGACATTGGTTGATGCAGAGAGTACTTCCATGTGACGCATGTATTGCATGAGATGTATGGTCAGGTCGGTCCTGCAGTTTTAGGGCTCCAGGACTGGAAGCTTGAAGTTTGGAGGGTCTCGGGAGTTCCTGATTTCCCTTGTAAATGGACTGCGGAGAATGTCATCTACATCTTGTTGAGAATAAGTGCCTCGGGCGAAGCGTCTGATGATACTTGCAAGTTGGGTCACATCTCCGAGGAGTTATTGCCATGAATCAAATCCTACATTGGGGGCATTAGTGGGAACATCGGTGCCAGGACTCGGCGAAAGCATGCTCGAAAAAGGAATGGTCGGTTGGTATCATCCTTTGAGAGTTGAGTGAAGGTGAGGGTGAGGGTGTATCCCAACACCGGGAACTGGTTCGGTCGTAGATTAAGTCGCCTGGTAATTATTGGACCGAATCGTATTCGCTGCTGTTGGAAGTAAAGGCCCCAGGTAAGTGGTATCCATCCGGGGATCGGCATTGCTCCCGCTTGGAGCGATGTGATAATGATTTATAGTAGTGTTTCCCTCCGTCATGTTGGGGACCAGTATGGTAGAGTGATCTTGGTGATACGGAGGGTTGCTGTCCCCAACTCTTAATTGAATGGGAGGAAGCATAAGACGGGTTTGCAGTGTGACGTTGGGTCAAACCAGATGTAACAACGTTCCTGTATCTGGCCAACCCATTGGTTGGGCTTGTTCTGGAGCTAGTTGTCCAGGGGGCTGAGTTGATCCCTGGAACGAAGGCAGATTGGTCGACCAATTCTGAACCTGGCCGGGATCGACCTGAAAATCTACAACTACCAAGGCATCGTCTAGTGCTGGAAGTGATTCCCCTGGTTGTAGACGATCAAGAAGTGAAGTTGAGCCAAAAGGAAGCAAAGGTGTGGACCGATCTGGGGATTTGGTTTGTGCAGACCGAAGATTAGTTATTGCTCCAGTCTCACCCGATGGAGGAATTGATACTCTAATGTTAGATCCTTTTTGCATCCAAGCGAGGAGGTTGTTCATCACTCCCTGCTGATGTTTGAGCAGTTCATTCTGAGATGTCATCTGATTTCTAAACTCAGCCAGCATTTTATCCATGTCGTCCCTAGTAAGGTGATGGGACGTGTCTTCGTGGGAGGAAGCCTCATAGCTTGCCTCTGTTGCTGCCGTTTCTACCGCATCGACAGGTGAAGGATTGGAAGATGAAGCATCCTTCTTCGGCTTGTTTAGCATCATTTTCTTAGGAAATGATGAATAAGGTTGAAGGTCGTAGGGTATGTCTGTGTTCCCCTACCTGGTGCGCCAAAGTGTTGACGTCAAAATTTGGTCTAGTGACGGTCAACTCCCAAAGTGTGTTAAGTACACACGAGAAACAATCATAGAGTATCGAAAAGTAATAAAGAAAGGGAATACACAAGGTTTTTATCGTGGTTCGACAGAGTCAGTGCCTACATCCACTTTATATTTACTGATTCTTGATTGATTACAGAGTACAATTGGTTTTTGTAAACGGGAGAAAAAATTGCGAAGTCCTTGTTTTTGTTTTGAAATGCGCGGTTGGATATTTCCAGCATACCAAGCTTAAGTTTGAAGTGGAGAATTCAGCCCTCCCTTTTCATTTTCACCAGTGGTGTATTTATAAGTGAAGAAGGTGGGATAAATGTGGCCACTTGGCTTACCTCTTTTTCGGAGCTTGGACACATGGAGCTCGATCCGTTTCAATAGTTGCGGCAGGGGTCTTAGTCTACTGCTGATGAATAGTTCTCCTCAGAACTCGACGTCGACGTGGAGCTTGATAGTTGGAATATCAAAAGGTGAGCTGGTCAAAACCTTGTATGAATCAACAGCCTTGGGAATAGGTTCTCGTCTGGTAGCGTATATCTCTCAAGATACTTCGTGTGAGATCCGTAACTTCAGACCTGTCGTGGTATTGCGGGATCGACTCGATCTACTGATAGATGGCTCGATCGGTTGATCTGGTGATTGCTTGACTGACTAGTTTAATGATGTCATGGCTTGCAGTCGGTTTGGTGTGGGTCGTCCCGTGATAACAAATACCTTACGAAGCCTGGTATGGGTCGATATTTGTCTCTGGTTCCTTTTATTGGTTGGAACGACTTTTGCCAAAAAGCTGGTCAACACATACAACTTGGATTGGACTTGGACTTTCTACGGTATAGTGTTATATAATCATCTTCACAAGGACTTACTGTGAGTTCCCATCATTTACAGATATGGTTTCTTAGAATTTGAATATTACAGTTAAATTAAACTGGTTAGGATCTATAGTGTTAGTAAAATAAAAGTTATACATGTATTCATTGTTAATCACCTATACCATTATGATTAGTTATACATATGCCTGTAACGTTGGATAATTAACAAGTTATACATATGCCTATGTTGTTGGATAATTGACAAGTTATGCATATGCCTGTAATGTCGGAAAAGTAACAAGTTATATGTATCTATCTTCCTTTTCCCATTTTCTACGTTTTATGTTTATTTCTAGTCTTGCCTATATGCCTATGTGATTTGGTTCTATTCTTCTTCCTCTATTTTCCTTTTTTTTCCATTTTACGCTAAGCCTAAGCCTTTGGAAGCCTAAGATATGCCTGATTTGAGTGTGCATGTAATTGGGGCAATAATTAATGATATAAAAGAGTAATTTTGGCATACTATTAAATTGGGACTGATTGACTATAATTTGGGAAAGAGGATAAATATACACATGTTTAGATTTACTATAAACTAATAAAAAGAGATAATGTGTATATGTTGCTATAATTTGGTAGAAATATGCATAAACCTATATATGATTTAATTTGGTAACATAACTAATATGCATGTGAAATGGACATGTTAGATCTGGCTTAAACTAACATTAAGTAAATGACATGTTAAGAATAGGGTAAGTACCAGATGTAGATTAATAACTTGAAATGATGTGTGAATTGTATACATCTGGAAAAGTGTTTTAGGAAGGGTTGTACGCACATAATGACATGTAATATTATAGCCACACTTGTTAGTAAACTTGTACCTGTTATGTTAAACATGATTATTAATAAGCTAAGAGGTCCCTCGTTCTGCTGTTGTATCGGGTTTTTGAGGACTCTTAAATCCTAGTGTTGGGGGCACATGCTTAGGGGGTTTAGCTTGTGTCAATCTGCTTTTTGGAACCCATAATAGTCAGTATCCCTGATGGTATCTTTTTAGAGGGGGCCTTGCACTAGGTAGGGGCCCAGACACACTTTACTGAAGTGGCTAGTAAGAAGTTCACATGGGGTGGGTATGGGCACGTTCCGATGGAGTGATGAGCATGCATGGGTCCGACTAGCTAGGGAAGATAAGCCTATGTAACTCTAGTAAATAGGTATGTGTTATATAGTTGCTAGGTTAATGAGTGATACACCTTACTATCAAGGCCGACACAGGGTATTTACGTAGTAGGGAGCCGATCGCTTGGGTAGTAATTAGGGTACACGTAATCATGCTGTTGTGCAATTAGGTTAACACTTAATATGGTTATGTAATTAGGGTACGCGTAATCCTACTGTTTAGACTTGCTGTTTATTTCTACTGTTAATCCTGCTGATGTGTAACTATGTTGAAGTTGTTATACTAGTATTGGTGCAGACATACATGTTTAGGATATAAATGTGAAGCATTACTTGATCATAAGTTTATTCCTGTTATTCTTATCCATCATGCTAATCTATTTAGTTTAGTTTACCTTCTTTGACACTGTATCATTCTCATCCAATCTTATTTACCTGTCTTAGCATTTACATTATATGCACATTTTTAAATCACTGGAGCTTGCCAGACTTTATGCCTGGCCCTTTTTCATTCGCCTCTTTCTTCCTTTCCCCTCCAGGTCCTTACAGTAGAAGCACTCAGCAATGAATAGGATTTCTCTTACAGCTTGACTTTGATTTCTTGAGATGTAACGTTTCGATTTGCTCTCTACTTTAGTATAGCTTATGGCGAGGGATATGATTTTATGTACTCTGATATTTTTCATGAGATGTTTTGTAAGACAGATTTGAGACAGTTTGCTAGTTGTAACTGGTTTTGATGTATTTCTGAGACTATGCTTTAATTCTAATAGTAAAATTTAAAAAAATTCTGCTGCTTATTTTATCTATCTTGGAAATGTTTTGTAATGATTACCTATTGCGCTTCACAGAAATTAATGCACTCTCTTATAAGTTACATTAAAGGACGTGGGGTGTCACAGAAGTGGTAAAAGTGTCTTGCTCGCGACCAAACACAAGGCGAGAAGCCTTTATCACATTAAAGATGCACAACAAGCATATTTGATAGTAAGTTATTTAACTATCAAAAAAAAAAAAAACCACTCAATAAACAGATTTATTTAGCCATGGTAATTACTAAGCCTCTGTGAAATGAAACTTCCATTTATAAAATAACCTTTTAAGAATATTTACTAAATTATTCTTATACTTATCTTACCTATTATTTAACTATCCGACGTTAAGTGTGGAACAAATGTCAATACCACCAATTTTAAGAAGATCGTACTTGAGAAAATCAAATCTCAATTCCTTTTATAAATCTCATTGGTAAATCCTTTTTATAAAATTTCTTATTAAGACTAATTCATAAAACCATTTTATTTTAAAACAGCCTCCAAGTTTAGTTATAAAACCCTTTGAATATATAGCCAACTATCATAACTCTTTATAAGTATCATAAAAATCCTTTATAAATTTCCTTTATACATATTTAAAATCATTTATAAACTTTATTTAAAGATATCCAAATCAATTATAAAGTTTTTCTATTAAGTATCAAACCGTTTTCAAAATTCCTTTATAAGTATAAAATTTTAAATCATCTACCCTCGATCTTAAACCAATACTTTTTTGGGATAACAATGAAGAAAATCAAGTTAGGGTGTTTTATTTACGTCTCAGACCTTGACTCGACAACACTCTTATCCTTTGAAATAACTTAAAGTTTATGATCTCTAGTTAATTTATAAATAAATGTTTTCAATAATCTATATTAAGTTCCTTTAATATAGATATATGAATCATTTAATTAACTCCAAACCTTATTTAATTATAAAATAACTATCAGACCAACAACTTTATCTAAATTCAAATATTAACTCATTTGGAAATTACTTTTATAAATAGTTCTTTATACCAAGACGAGTTAAAATCACATTGTAAAGTATTAGTTTTACTAGCTTATTTAGAAAGAATCCATATACTTTCAATTTTGTAACAAGGCTAAGAAATTTCCAAAGGTCCTCAATTAATTGAGTTCAACTTATTCAAGTTATAATAAGGGTATTTTCAAACAAACAGACATGTATAAAGAATCAACTAATAATAGTTAATCAACATAAGGAAGTATTAAAGTGATAATAGCAGACCACAACACTTAGATGCCCAAGTTAACAATATAGTAGACTGGATTTTAGTTCTGCTTAAAAGATATCAACATAATCAACAAGCAGGTTATAGTATAACGGGGTTGTATTCTACTAATAGATGTCCACAAATATCATTCAGCACACAACATGTCAACACATATAGACCATAAGCACATCCATGATAATGACACAGTAATAGGAGGATGATTTGTCCTATTAAATGAATGTCCAAGGTCATATTAATTTTTATTAATAGAACGAGGTTTGATTCTATTTAACTAGTGTCCATATAATTCAATCAATTATGCTAATGGAAGAATGGCGCTTTGTTCTGCTGAACAGATGTCATTTAACTTCTAATCAAAGGGGTTGATTAATGGTATCTAACAAAGAGATCCCTTAGAGTAAACATGTCTTAAAATATCCTTGTAAAATAAGTCATTCAAATTTAAATTAATATGAAACTTATTATCAAACAATTATTAATCCTCTAAATAATAATTGAAAAATAATTAATTATTATTTTAAATAACTAAATTCCAAATCAGTATTTGAATTAATAATTAAATACTTGAGAACTCTTTTTAAATAAATAATTAAACATTTATTTATTCCTTGAAATAATAATTACTTAACCCTTAAAGAATAATTAAATAATAATTATTTCTTATTAAATAATTTATTAAACATTAGTTATTAATTAAACAAGCTTTAAGTTCTTAATTCAAACTTAACTAATAATAATTGATTATTTGAAACCCTTATCAAATAAATAACTAAGTTAAATAACCTTAGTTGGGTAATTAATCATACTTAATCCTTTATTTAAATTCATTATATAATAATTAACTTTCATTAATTAAACAAATTAGAATCAAACTTACTTGTTTGAAACTTAAGTACAAATCACTATATTTAACTAACGTTAATTAAATAATAATAATTACTTTCTTATATTTCAAATTAGTTTTGAAAACACTTTCAAAACTTACTTAAGTTGAAAACAAACAAACTTTAAATAAAATAGTTCATTTTCACGAACTGCACTTATAGCGATTATCGCTACAAAACCCATAATTTTAGAGTCTAACTTCTAAAGTTTCTTTTGAAATTTAATAAAGGAAGCTTACCAACTTTTCATAACATAAAGAAATGTTTATAGAAATGAAAACAAAGTCTTAAACTTTAAGGTTTTGGTTTCAAAAAGATAAGCATGTTTTTAACCAAGGATTCCAAGTCATAAACCACATAAAAGTTATAACATTCTAAGTATATAACATAACATGATGTTTATAACATACATGACCAAATCATAACCACAAATAAAGCAAAGATCCAACCATATAATAATTTAACAACATGATAAATTTAACATTTCAAAGATCAAAACTTTAGATTTAAAATTGTGAGTTTTACTCACCTTAAGCATATCCAAATCAAATCCAATTTCACCAAAACCTGGATCAACATTAGTATATGTAATTCTCTGAGTAATTATATAATTTGAAGGCTTCATGGCAAAAATGGCTTGGCCTAAGTGATGTGATGAGTGTTTAAGGATTTGAAATATCAACTCGACAAAAACAGAGCCCAAAAATTAGTCTTTTCAAATTGATTTTAAAATGTGAAAACAAAAGAATTTCAAAATGTGATCACAATGAAAGTTCTTGAGTTTTCTTTCCTATATTGTTTTAGAAAAATAAAATTTAATTTTTGTTTAGTTTTTAGTGAGATATGGCCAAAACAGCAAGGGTCATTTTCAGACCTTAAAAACTAGGCCATAAAATGAACCTAAAATAATTGAATTTTCGCATAGTAAAACTAAAATTAGTAAAAGTTATCAATACGAAAAATTTATCCAACTCAAGGCTCTTGAGTTTCAAAAAAGGAAAATCTTAATTTGAAACATTTTACAGAGAGTTATGGCCGTTTGAAAAGGTGACAAAATCTGAGTAATTAGAAAATAAAAGCATAAATTTTTTAGATTTGAAAATGCATGAAATCAAATAAATTTGAGTTTTAAAACCATGAAAAATAAATCTTAATACTAAGAATCCATTAAAACTTTGTAAAAAGCTTGGAGGAAAAAGAAGAAGTGGAATAAAAAAGTAAAATTAAAAATGAGAACGAAGAAGAAGAAATCTCTTTTATATAAAATGAATTTGCCAAATTGCCAAACAAACCTTAGTCCTTTACCCTTCTTAACTTCATGCCAACTCACCTCCTTCCTTACACTTCATTTTACACCTAATATGCTCTTTTCCAACATCAATATACATGTAGTACTTATGTGTCTTCTTTCCCTTGATTTAAGTGTACTTTAAGTACCTTTATTTTCTTTTCTTCTTTAATGTTATTTTACATCACGTCTTACTTTATTAACTTAATTAATTACTTTATTAACACTAATATAAGTTAACTTATTAATATATTTATTTAAGTAACTTAATCAACTTTTACATATCAAAAATCAACCTTTTTGAAAAATTCTTCTAGTCACATTTTCTATTTTTTTACTATTTATTTTTGTAAACCAAATTAAAAATTTATTTTCACATTATTTAATACAAATTAAAATATGGCATTTTTATTATAAAACACCTATTTTTGAATATTTAAAATTCATTAAATATTCCAAATTAAAGCAATAAAATTTCGAGCTATTACATATCGTTTATATATTTTCACAATATATAAAGTACCGTAATTCCTCTGTAAACTGGAGGGCTACCAGAGGGAACTCCATATAATACTGTATAAACCAAAATGGTAGTTGGTTCGTATAAGGCATGTGACAATGATTGCCAAAGTTCCATCTGGTATAAAAGTTCAACAGCTCATATATGATGGGACTACAAACCCCAAAGAGTACCTTTCCATCTTTGATAGTTACATGGATTTGTATAACGCTTCTAAAGCACTTCGATGCAAGATCTTCCTGACAACTCTTTGCAAAGAAGCTAAAAAATGGTGTAGACATTATCATGGCCCCGTCATCACAAATTGGAAACAATTATCCACCATCTTTAACACTCAATTCCATGTGCAAGAAGACTCAACAATTAGCATTTCTGATCTAGCTAGTATCAAACAGAAACCAGAAGAGTCACTTAACCGCTATCTGAAGAGATTTCATACTGAGTCCCTCTCCCTCATAGTAAAAGGGGAGATGAATAGAGAGAAGCTAAGAGTTGGGCGATCAGGATTATTTGTACCAATTCGCTTTTGGAAGGAGCTTGTCCTAACTTAATGTGAAAACTTGAATGTTTTTTATTCTAGAGCTGACAAATTCATTTGTATCGAAAAAAATATTTGACATGAGGGAAGGCCTAAAGCAAGGTCAAAAGGCAGAAGAGTTTGGTTCGGAATCCTTTGTAGACAGGTCTTCAAAATCAATCAACGAAAAAGATTATTGTTCCTATTACAAGACATAAAGATGCAAAGCCAGCCAATGTTGTAATTTGATAAAAAGAGACCAAGCCTAAAATAATAATAAAGAAATCTTGTTTGGGAAGGTTGGAGGATGACCAGTGGAAAAAATGGTCAGAGCCAAGGCAACATGGGATTAGAATTTAATGATAAGTTTCCTATCTCAAATTATTACTTTCATTAGTTGTCTAACTTTGTCTTTTTGCTTGCAATCAAATATATATTAATATAAGTTCAAGTGTTATTACAAGTAAAAGCCGAACATGGACAAAAGGCGAGTCAAATAAAGCTTCCAAAAAAAGAATTTACAAATTTACATCTCCACCAAGTGGAGTGACTCTAGAGTGGGGCTAACAATAATATTTACATCTCCACTAAGTAGAGTACCCCCTAAGTGGAGCTAATAATAATAAGTGCATTTTCCTGTATAAATGGATAGTGTGACTCTCTTAGAGGGTAATGTAGCTGAATGGTTGTATGGCTAGGTGACCTAACAGATCTATCTAACTGAGTGGTTGGATGGCTAGATAACCAAACATAACTACTTTGCTGAAAAATCAAACAATTAAATAGTTAGATGACTCTCATTGTGCATTACCTCATAGATGGAACGTTACCTACAAATAAAAAATATGTTAGGAGGTTTAAGCATCAAGCCCTAACATATATTATTATGGACAAGATAATCTATAAGAAAGGATACTCACTCCTCTACCTGAGACGTGTAAGCCTTAAGGATGAACTCAATTGTAACAACCCGCAAATTCTGAACCAATTTAAAATTTCTATTTTAGGAAATTTAATGAAAATTTAATATTTAAAATGGTTTATTTTAAATAGTAACGACTAAAAATTTATTTTAATCGAAGTTAAAATGAATATATATAATTTAAATATAAAAGGAGTTAGAAATGGCGCGACAGTTTGAAAAATTGATTTTAAACTTTAACTGAATGTACAGGATTAAGAATAAATCGGATTTCAGTAAAACCAAAAATATTTAAATTTGTTCAACCATATCTTTCTAACGAATAGAAGGAACTAAAATTTCTCTTTAAAAATAAATTGTTATGGCTAGTTTAAATTTTTAGAAAAGTCGCTATAGAATATATATATTTTTAATATAATATATAGCCCTTAAAAATAGCCATTTTGCAAATGACCTCCGTTTTCGACGAAACCACTTTTGTTGGAACCAGAATGTCAAATTATTGCTAGATTTCAATTTTCATAATTTTTTGAATTAATATGTGAGCGTGGCAAAAGAAAATGTGTTTTGTCAATTTCGGCCAAATTTAATCGACTTGAAAATAGCCATTTTTCCAACGGTTTCGGAATTCGACAAAATTAGTTTTGTTAGTACCGTATCATTAAAAACAAAGCTAGAAATAATTTTTCTTGATTTTTCTGAGTTCGTATATGGCTCCGATGAATTTAAATATATGATCAAATTGATTTAATAAAGGATTTAAATATTAAATTAAAGATTTCAGGCAACAGACAGCCGTTTGGGCTAACGAGGCCCAGCCCATTAGATCCGGAACGGAGGCTAATGGGTAGGATCAACTCTGGTTGGGCATGAATTGGAGTTGTTCAAAAGTTATGGATTTATTTGCAAAATTCACATTAAAATATTATAAAAATACATCATGTTCACCAAACCTAAGGACCATTTCGGAGCCGCCGCCATCTCATGTTTCCATGGCTAGAAACGATTGCCAATTCCATCTCTTATTACCACCAATCCATTCAACAAAATCTCCCACTCCAGTTAGGTTTATTGTAGAGAACTCCTCCCTCTTCCCATCCATACGGGTGATACCCCCTGAAGTGGAGTCTCTGACGAGTTTTGGCCACCCAAACCCGACCCGCTCATGGCGCCACCCAGGTCTATCCCCGCCATCGCACTCTGCCCGACCGCCAACGTTCGGTGCGCCACCTCCCCCTCTATAGCGTGGTGATCTCCGATTGTCGTGCATCACTTCCAGTTGTGCGAAATCCCCTAACCTAGAATCGAACTATTTAAGAACAACGTCGGCCTTGGTTTTGAAAAGAGGAAGAGGGTATAAAGTTATATTTTATTTTAATATTTTATTCTATAATGTTAATTACACAAATTAAACCATAACTTGTCCATACTGACTCAGAATGACGCGATTTCTGGAGCACTGCAATCGTAGAGACGAGATCTACAACTCTATACTGAAAAGAAGCGATTCCGAGCTGTTTGAATTTTGACCAAATTTGCAACCCGACAGTGAGATTTCTGATTTTTAAATAATTAATCAAATTATTTATTTTACTTGCTATGTGATAATTGTATGTATACGATTTAGATCTGTTTTGTCTGAAATTTGGATGAAGAATAATTATAGATTTGTATATGTTAGTTAAATAAAATTAAAAATATCACTTTGGACATATTTGTTGAATTGAATTTGTTTGTCAATTCAATTAAAAATATCACTTTGGACATATTTGTTGAATTGAATTTGTTTTTCAATTCAATTAAAAATATCACTTTAGACATATTTGTTGAATTGAATTTGTTTGTCAAATCAATGAAAAATATCATTTTTTCATTGTTATTGGATTGAATTAGTTTGTCATAAAATACCGTTTTGTTCATTTTATTGAATTGAAATTAGAATTGTCAATTCAGTGAAAAATATCATTTTGTTCATTTTATTGAATTGAAAAAGTTACATTTTTGTTTGCAATTTTAGATGCAAACAAAACATTAAAATAAAAAGTTACATTTTTATTTATATTTTAGTTGTAATAAAAATGATAGAATTAAGGGTTGCATCTTTATTTGTCAAATTAGATGTAAGTATAGGAATAAATTAAAAAGTTACATTTTTATTTGCATTTTAGATGTAAATAAAATATAGTATAAAAAGTTACATTTTTAATTACATATTAGATGTAAATGAATTAAAAGTACGTTTTTTACATTGTAAATGTAAATGAAACTATAAAATGAAAACTTACATGTTTATTTGCATTATAGATGTAAATAAAAACTTAAATTAAAAAGTTACGTTTTTACACAATTCAGAAGTGAATAAAAGAGTAGATTAAAAAGTTTTACGTTCTAGATGTAAATAAAAGAATAGATTAAAGAATTACATTTTTATTTACATTTTATTTAAAATAAAAGAATAAAATTGAAAGTTACATTTTTGTTGTCATTTTAAAGACAATAAAAAGAGTGGAATTAAATGTCACATTTTATGGTCATTTTATATGAAACAAAAAGAACTGGTTTTAAATATTTCATTTTTATTTTTCATTTTAGGGACAATAAAAAGAATAGATTTTAGTGTTATATTTTTATTGTCCTTTTATATGCATTAAAAAGAATTAGATATTAAAATGGAATAGGTGAACAATAAAAGTATACATCTTTGTTTCGTATGTAGGAGTCGTTAAATTTTCTCATTGTTGAAATGTTACACTTCCATTTACAAGTTGTCCGACTTGCTTATGTGATTGAGACGATAATTTTTCACACATCGCCCGAGTGCACAGATAATCTACTATTGTTTGTTGAAACCCCATACGGGTATTGGGACGACATTTGATATACACTAGTCCCAATATTTAATTAATTGTCAATCGATGGATTGACAGTCTGTGTTGGGCATTACTTATTTATTTATTTAATGCTCACACGGTTATAAATCTCACTTTGGATGTGAATGTATTGTTTGATGATTGTTTATCAGTATCGTTGGATATATGCAATGCATGAAATCCATATAACTGAATTTATATAGAAATTGATTGAGTCACATCCCGATTCAGAATATTTTTAAAAAAATGAAGAACATCTTTATATAAAGAATATTTTGGAGTAAAGAAGCTTGTGAACAAATAATATTTTAAAATTATGAATATTTTAAATAATATTCAGTGTAAAATAAAACTATGATTTTTATGTCCCTTTTAGACGAATATAAAAATATAAAAATGCGAAGTCGGATTAAGTAGCAAACGTTATTTTAACCCGAACGGGTTTATCGATCGATTTATTTCATTTTAAAATGAATGTAAAAAGAACTGATTTATAAATCTAATATTTTGAAAATATAAATATTTTAATATGATAAAAATATAGAATATTCCATGTTGCTTTAAAATTGGATATGAAGATAAAATCATTTTAAAAACGATTTTTTTTAATATTTCATAAAATACGTTTTAATAGAAATCGATGAAATACATACATACTTATATATATATATATATATATATATATATATATATAATGGCCTGAATAGAACGCGCCGCACAGTGACAGTTCGCGAATTTTGACCATTAACATCAAATTGATGTAACGGGAGATCCGACCGTCGGATTCTCCTAAAACCGGAACCATTGGATTCATATCGAAAAGAGCTTTCCAATGAATATAAGAGTTTTGAAATCTAACGGTTATATTTGGAGTTATGTCCAAATCAATTTCAGAAAAGGTCGCTATGGATGTAGTTCGATGACCGTTTATGGAAATTGACTGTAAAGGCCTTAACAAAACTATTTAAAATATAGTAAAATTATGTAAAATCATAATAAATGATTTAAAAAGATTTTAAGGAAAAAAACTCCAATTTGGGAAAGGTAAAATATATTTTTATCAAAATGAACTAGTTATTAACTAGAAAGATAATTCAATGAATAACCAAATTGGATTTTGGGTTATCGTGAATGGTGCCATGTAAATATAATTCGGAATTTATAAATATTTTATTAAGATTTAATTGGAAATTTTCCAAAATAAAGTTTTACCATTTATTACATTGAATTGGAATTGAATGGAATTTGGTTCGGTAATAATCGAGATGAGCTTCTGTAAAAGAAGGCTGTTACTATATATGGAATTTAAAAGGCTTTGCCGTTATTCCATTTATATTATTGGTCTGATACAGAAATTTATATCGATTATATATTGGTTAGATTTTTGTGAAAATTCCATATTTAATGGAAGATGATTTTGGGTTTATCGTGAACTGTGTTTTAAATGACATCGGTTCTTTAACCCAGTTAAAGATAAGATTAATTTCTTAAATTTGAATAATCTTTAAGTAATGATTTAGGGATGTAAAAGGTAACTTTAAAGGATTTATCTTTGATAAAATTATTGGGGATTCTGCCCTAATATTGTGAATATTTTATTGAAAGAACATTCTAAATTGGAATGAGGCATTGGATGTGTTTTTATAGCACTTGATTTTAAATTGCGCGAGTTATTCGGAAAGACCGGGTTTAACCCATTCTGAATAACGAATACGACGACTAACAGTCGAAGAAATTGATGACGGTGCAAGACCGACGATCTTCACGTCGAATGGATGAGTTTCTACTAATGCCCATGATTGGTGTAGCTACCTTGAAGGGGCTACAATGGTAGTCGTCCGGACGTACATGTTGATTGTTTGGATATGCGAGGAATAAGGTTCCTCCGGTTTCATTCAAACCCAGAACGGACTTGTAAATGGATGGTATGTCTAACGTTGTATTCCTTTACATTGTATTTGTTAATTTCTGCTAATATATATCTGTTTGGTAGCGGAGAATTTATTCTCTTGCTTAATACCCTTCTTTGAGACGTATGAGCTCAGAGGTTATATATTGGCAGAAATCAATGGTAGGGATTGACAATGTGGCATACTAAGATGCACAGATCAAGGCTTTTGTTGAAAAGCAGAGCCTTGTGGATGATGATCAAAGCATAGCCTATTTAGGCATAGCTTTGTGTATTACGTTACCTCGCGATCCTCACACCCCGGTAGAGTCAAAAATGGGACAAGGGAACGCAGGGAGTGCACACGTTTCTTTCTTGCTAGAAGTGGTGTTTGGATTTTCACATGGCCCGACATTTTTACTTATGTGGTTGATGGAATGAGGCGCCTCGAATTATTTTTATTGCTCGCCAATGGCCAATCTATAGGTCCAATAGGATCGGGAAGCATGTTTTCAGGAATTGCCAATCCACTAAAGTATTTGTGGACCGGCCCTGCAGGATCCATGGGTTCGCCAGCATCCGAATCCTGAGACATTGCTAGAGTGTCTCGAATCGGTTAGGAGATTGTTCCTATCCTTGACTCATGATGGAAATCCAACTTCTAATACGACATCGTGCGGTTTTGATTGTATAACTAGTATGGCGACATAGTAGGATGGAGTACTATGCCACCTATGATTGATACATTATGATTGAAATTGTTTTTAAAACATATATACACTAATAATAATATCAAATCCGTTTTCATCGTATCAAGCATCTTTTGACCATTATAAGGTAAAACTCTATCCTCCGATTTGCGTTGCATTGTGTGATGGGACATGAGTCTGATAATGGTTTCATTTTTCTAAAAAACATTGCGTTGTTTAATGATTTACTTTATTTATGCACTAGCAATCCAATAGAGTAAACCCGTTCCGTAATAGCGGCGTGGTCCTGTGATTAGCTTTATTACTAAATAAGTTAAGTAAGATTTCTCATACCAGTCCTTGTTGCTAGCTATGGAGATGGTTACGCATGATAGGGGGTTCTTGCCATGTTGTTTAGTAGCGAACAGTGGGCTCTTACCCCTACATGTCCCTTATTTATTAGGGTTGGTTATTGCAGTCGAGAGGATGGCCGTAAAACAAGGTGTCTGGGGGATCATCTGTATGTCATGGTGGGAGGTTAACCCACTATACGTATGTAGACCTGTAGTTTGTTTCACTTGCAAACTTGGGTGCCCTCTTTTACATACGGGCAGTCGAGTAGCTTATTTTGTAGATATATTAAGCAGGATTCTGGATCGAAGCTTAAAGCTGTGTCAGGAGTGTTGATAGACTTCCGTTGTATCAGTTTAATTATTTCCATTGTTTTGTATTAATTGTTGTAAATAATCTTCCGTTGTATTATTATTTGTTAGTGTACTCTGGTATATTCTGTACTCTGATGTTATATTATTATGATGTAATAAAATTCTTCTGTTATCTGTTCTAATGTATTGTATTTCCAAAGTTAAAGTATTCGAAGATTTCCGACTTTTGGTTCAGACCTGTGTGGTTTATGGTTGATTCAAATGGTGGGGATTTTCGGGTCTTTACATCAATTTACTAGAGGAAACACATAAGGGTTTCCGTGGAGACCATTCTAGTGGAGTCAAGTTAGCAAAAAGGGTTATGTGCCAAGGATTCTATTGGCCACTAATGGTTAATCAAGCAATAAAGTATATCAAGAAATGTGAAAAATGCCAAAAGTATTCTAGGGTACCTTGATTACCTCCAAGTGACCTAACTAGAATCTCAAGCCCATGGACTTTAGATGTACCGGGAGTAGATTTAATTGGATCCTTGCCTATAATTTCGGGAGGACCTAAGTAAACAGCGGTAGCAAGCGACTACTTTACAAAATAGGTAGAAGCGGAACCACTCCCTAACATCACATCTAAAAAAGTTACTAATATTTGTGATGAAGAACATCATCACTTGATTGGAATCCCCCACAAAATGATATATGATAATGGAACAAAATTTTAAGGTGAAGAGTCACACAATTTTGCAACAAAAATAGAATCATAAAGAGTTTCTCTTCTATAGCACATCCTAGAGAAAATGGTGTCATCGAGGCAGCAAGTAAATCCGTAAATACAATCTTAAAGAAAACGTCTAAATCAAGCTAAAGGAAATTAGGCAGATGAGTTGCCATTGGTACTTTAAGCATATAGAACTTCCGCTAAAACAGCAACATGACACACTCCATATTCTCTAACTAGGGATGTGAGTCTATGCTTCCAATAGAAGTTGAGATTCCTTCACACAAAAGAATAACTTATGCATTTGATCCAAATTAGGAATTGAAAAAAGAATCCTTATACCAAGTCCAGAGTTTAAGGGATGAATTTATTATTTGAACAACCGAATACCAAAGAAGAATCACTAAGTATTACAACTCGAGATTAAGAACAAGAACATTATGAAAAGGAAATTTAGTCTTACAAAGAGTAATGACAAACAATAAGAATCCGACGGACGGACGGATCTCTTGGTCCAAACTGGCAAGGACCCTTGATCATTCATCAAGAACTCATACCTAGAACATATCGACTCTGCAAACCGAATAGTGATCCAGTACCTAGAACATGGAATGCGGAACACACGAGACCATATTTTACAACGGTAAATGGATAAAAGGAAGACATTCTTATGTATTTCTACATGAGTAGGAGTATGAAAACTCCTCAAAATTTGGAATCACCTGAAAAGAGTGAAACTACCTACAATGGTATAAAAAACCATTTTCACCTCCAAGATGGCTAGGGCAAGGCACCTCCCGGAGGAAGGTGGATTGTAAGCCTTTAGCCGAGTCCAAACCAGAATGGGCCAGGTTAAAGCGTCAAAAGAGTAAGCATTTGTTTGTGCCTACGATGTCTAGGTCAGAGCATCAAATTAAGCATGCCCTGCCTCTGCTCTAGCGATGAGCATGCCGTGCCTCTGCCTTAACAATGCACGTCTTACCTCTGCTCTACAGATAAGCACACCCTGCCTTTGCTTATGTCTTTGTCCCGCAGAAGGGAACGAAAGATGTGGAGGAGCATTTTAAGCATGTCCGTCCTATGCTCTACAGATGAGTACGCCTTTCCTTTGCTTCGACTAACCATGTCCTGCTTCTGCTATAAGAATGAGTAAGTCCTACCTATGTTTATGTGTCGTCCCGCAGAAGGGAACGATATCTTAAAGGGAGCACTAATAACACGTACTACCTTTTCTTAAAGATCAAGGTTGAAACAACCAATCAAATCCCAGAGGAGTGGCTCACATATCAAATCAAAGCCATTAGAAGTGGCTCACAAATCAAAAAGCTCAAGGAAGTGGCTCATAAATCGGAGAAAAGCCCAAAGAGTGGCTCACAAGGCCGAAATGACAACTCAAGTAAAGATTATTAATACCCGAATTCGGGTTTTGGATCGGGACTTCAATTATTGCTAGATGTGGATTTCTGGTCTTCTATTATTAATACCCGAACCTGGGTTTCGGTACGGAACTTCTATTGTTTCCACATGTGGATTTTTGGTATTCTATTATTAATACCTGAATCTGGGTTTCGGTCTGGGACTTTCATTATTGCTAGATGTAGATTTCTGGTCTTCTATTATTAGTACCCGTATCTCGGTTTTGGCTCGAGACTTCTATTATTACCAGATGTGGATTTCTAGTCTTTTGTTATTAATGCCCGAATCTGGGTCTTGCTACTATGGTTCTTATTTCCTAAAAAATGGGTTTTCGAAGTTCTATTACACAAACTCTAGTCAGGGCTTTGGACCTTTCCTTCATGTTTACATGTTGATATTCTGGCTCATAACACTTCTAGAAATGAATTCTTATATTTGCATTATTCAAATACCAGAATTAGGGTTATGGATTCTCCATTCCCATGTCCAGAAGAGAGTTTTCGGACTTCCATTATCATTCCCGAGTATGGAATTTGGGCCTAATACCTTATTTCCGAAAAGAAGAGTTTGAAATCAATACTCGAGTTGGTACGTCGAGACTTCTATTTTGAAACCTTCTAATGAAGATTGTGATTTCTTAACACCTCACATAGGGAGGTTTTTTAAAATTATATTTGCAAAACTGTTATTCACTATTCTGACCAAATATAAAAAACGATTGATTATATTACTCTATCACAGGTTTCATCTATACTTTGTTTCAATCCAGATGGTATCTCACAAAAAGATGAGCTAATTATTGTATACATTCTACTCTATGAAAGAGTCTAAACAAAATAATAGTCAGTTGTTGTATATTTGCAGGAGAAATGCAGAAAGGAACGAAACCTCAAAAGAGAGCACCTAAAGCATGTCCTACCATTGCTGTAAAGAATAAGCCTGAAATAGACGTTAGAACCTTAATGCCTGAATTTGGGCTTCATGACTTGTATTATTTCCAGAAATGGATTTCTAGTCTTCTATTATAAATTCTTGAATCTGGGCTTCAGGATTTCTATTATTTCCAGAAGTGTAATTCTGGTCTTCTACTGGAAATACTCGAATCTAGGATTTGGGTTTTCTGTTTTGTAATTTCCAAAAGTGAAGGCTTTGTCTTCTATTATAAATGTCTAAATTTAGGCTCCAGGATTTCTATTATTTCCAGAAGTGGAATTCTGGTCTTCTACTACAAATATACGAATCCGGGATTTGGGTTTTCTATTCTATTATTTCCATAAGTGAAGTTCTGGTATTCTATTATAAATGCTTGAACCTGGGCATTGGGATTTCTGTTATTTCCAAAGGTGGATTTATAGTCTTCTATCCAAAGAGCCCAAAAATAGGTTTCGATTTATGATGCTAAAGACAAATTTCTAGATTCCTATTGCAAATATCCAAATCTGAATTTTGGACTTGCTATCCCAAACATTCAAAAGTGGAATCTTGATAAGAAATACCTGAATTAAAAACCTCAGGTTTCGTAGTCCTATTAATGAAAAAGCATCTAAATATCTAAATCCTCATTTTAAGGGGCAATGTGGATGCATTATTGGGTATGCGCAATATTCAAACTCGTAAAAGGTTCATGATTTGGGGTTTAAACTCTAATACTGCCATTTGAAAAAATTCAATATACTTTCTTACATCATTATTTTGAATTATACAAAACTAAAAAGAAAAACAACAAAAAGAAAAAAAATCTTTTCTAATATTTCTTGAGTTACAGAAAGGCAGTTCATGAATCATTGGATTTTTTGTCCTAAAGAACAAAAGCCTCTTTATATTAGGGGATAAATGTTAACATCAAAGTTTGCAATAATCTAATGGGAAAAGGTAGAAGCTCCAAATCCGAAACCACGAGGGAAAGGCTTTGAGGAAACTAGATCAACACCAAAAGAAGGGGTCGAAAGCACCAAAACTAGAAGGGGAAACCAAAAATCGAAGAGAAAGGACCTAGAGGGTAACTGAACCAACACCAAACACCGGGACCCAGTAACACGAAGTCAAAGCCAAGAACAAATTTTGAAAACTACGAATCCGATACCAAAAGATGTGAAGAGAAGGCCAATAAGGTTGACATCAAAGTAGAAGCCTAGAAAGTGTCAAAGTTGGCACCGGTAGCAACGGGTTCAGGGGGAACAAAGTCGACACCGGTAGCAAAGGGAACAACAACAACAATACCAAAATAGCAAGAAAAGAAGAGAATGAAGACATGGTGTCGACACCAACATGCAATAAGCAATTAGCTTGGTGTCGACACAGAAATAGGAAGGCATGTATATGAAGCCAACATCGAAAGAGAAATAAGGTTAAAGTATGAGACCGAAGCCAAGATGATGATTGCATCGGATGTGCAAGCCGATACAAAAGTAACAAGGAAAAAGACATGATACCAAACACAACGTGAGGGAAGTAATTAGGTCGACACCAGGTACTTAAGAAGAAGGCATGAGACTAAAACCAAATACATGAAGGGAAGTGAAGAGCTGGAAAACAAATGGGGAAGAAGAGAGCTATCAATACTAATAAACTTGATGTCGATGCCAATGCACAAGGGCGACACCTATTAGCACAAGAAACAAGGATGGAACAAAGTGTCAAAAGCAAGAATCGTTGAAAGAGAAACTAAACACAAAGAAAAGGAAACAAATAAGCCGATACTAAAGCCTCTATAAAGCCGACACCAAAGCCTCTGTAAAATTCGACACTGAAAGCATGGAAGCAGATCGACACCAAGAAGCATGGATCTAATTCGATACCGAGAAGTTGCTACAAAAGGGGGTCAAAACCTCTATAAATAAAACCCTAGAGGTTACATTTTTGGGGCCTTTTTCTCATTCTAAACCTTGTGCCCAATTCTAAATGCCTACACCCTAATTAGGGAATCAAATTGGGAATTTCTCTTGTAACCTCCAACCATGAATAAAATCACCAAAGCCTTCAAAGTGTACATAGGTTAAATCTGAACCGAACCACTACAAATTACTATGTTCTTTACTTTTCAGCATATTATATTGCATATTATAATACTTTTAAGTATAATCATCTTTCCAATCCAACATTCCTACAAGTATCGAATCATCTACAATGAACCATCTAATTCCAATTAAGTGTCGAGCTTATAAAGCCTATATCTTAAGATAACTGTTGTTCCCTAAGTCTCATAAGCGTGATACTTACCGCTTGAAGGAAGAGTAACTAATCTTCAAACTTGGGACAATGATATCTAAGAAACGGTAAATTAAGTCGAGCTTGGAGGAACTAGATTACCCCTAGGTTACTCGTGATTCACACCCATAACCTTATATACCGACGTTGATGAAAATATCATTAACAGTAGCTGTGGTAGCTTTTAAAGGAGAATCTTTGGTCCTTCCTCAGTGATCTTTTTTGCAGGCTCCTCAGTGACCCTATCCTTGGGAGAAGAGTTCCTGGTTCCCTCTCTAGTAATTCCTTCAGGGGCTTATCCGTCTGCCAGGGCTGAGGTTTCTGACTGGAATCAACAATTTCTTTTCTCTTCTCGGCCCCTTTAATTTTAACCTTGGCTTTAGTCATAGCTACCACTTGACCAACGATCGGAGCACACCTTCTGACCCCATTGATGCCTGGGGTATAACAGTTGGTGGTATGTCCGTAGGAGCCCGACCTCCGCTTACTTCCATGCTCTGTTGAGGGCTGAGCAAGTGATATTGATGAAGCAACTCATTAGCAAGGCAACACTCGAAACTTAGCGAAGCGGTTGAAGAATTTTGCAATGTAGTTAAACGATCTTGATCCATTACGCTACCTCTTGTTGAATCTTACCTAACTAAAGCTAAGATGTTAACTCAACCTTGTGTTATGATACCAAATATAACATCTAGAATTTTCATGCCTTGAATACTGACACTAATACATCCACGGTATTCGTGTGCTGAGCACCTAAGTTCCTAAAAGAAGAAAGTTTGGGTGAAATAAAAATAAAAAGAAATTGAATAAGGAAGATTATGACACAAAATCAGAATCTCACAATGGAACGACAACAATAATATTATAGTTGATCATTACTAGGTAAAATTGTATGAATTAATATAACCATTAGAGAATAATAACCTATCATCAGCTGGAGAATTATATCAACTTTTCCTCACAAATGCTGATGTACAACATAAAATGCAACAGAGATAAATAGTACGATAAGTATAACACCAAATCTTCTCCAGATGCTCCAAAGTAACTGCTGGTAAATCTAGAAATATGCAACTGTCTGACCTAAGCATTATAAGAAAATAACACCCGGATCAGTGTAATGACCCGCATTTTTCAGCGGTATAATACTTAATTTATTTAACTATTAAATAGTGAATTAAAGGATTTAATGGTCGTGGAATTAAATAATGGTGAATATTTAATTAAAATAATAAATTAAAAAAATGGTGAATATTTAATTAAAATAATAAATTAAATAATATATTTAATTCTGAAATAATCAAAATTGGCTGAAATGGCGATATGGTGTGAACTGGATCATCTGTGATATTTAATTCAGTTTAGAATTGAATTAGAATAACGAATATATTATTTGAACGACAGTTTGAACGTATAATTATATTATAATTAAAATCGAACTTGAAATGGCGCGGTAGTTCGTTATTTGGCAATTTGAACTTCAACTGGATGTACAAGGTTCGTTTTAATTCGGATTTCTGTGAAACAAGAAACGTTAGGAGATGGGGGAGTATATCTTTCTAGTGGAAGAGAAAAATCGGGATTTCATCGTGTAGATTTTGATTTATGTCCAAATCAAATTTTAGAAATATCGCTGTGGAATTCCATTATAATTTATAAAGGAATTTTTTTATTTTTAAAGGGGATTTAAATATAAATCGAATATCGGGTTGACCCAAATTTGAAATATCGAATTAGAAATCCATATAAGATTTTTCTGAAGCGGTATGGTATTCCACTATGAATATATACGATAATATTTATTTATAAATATTTAATTTAATTATATTTAAATATATTTATATATTTAAATGGGTTATTTAGGACTTTAAAAATAGCCACTTTTGCAAACGAAGTCGGAATTCGACGAAACTAATTTTGTTGGATCCGCAATCTCAAATAGTTGTTAGATTTCCAGTTTCGTGATTTTTAGGGTCACTGTGTGGTCGTAAGGATTTTTAGAGTGAGAAATAATCAGTATTTCGATGGTTAAAAATACGCTGTGTGAACAAACGGAGTCGGAATTCGACGAAACCAGTTTCGTTGGGTCCGTGATATCAAACTGTAGCTGCATGCCAATTTTCGTGATTTTTGGGTATCATATGTGGTCACAGGAATTTTTTTAAAGGACAAACGAAGATAACGGTCCAATAAAAATCAATATAAAATTAATTATAAAAATCCTATAAAAACACCTCAATCCTTCTAAACCCTAAACTCATTTTTCCCGAAGTCAAATTCTGGGCCGTCACTCTTCTTTCTTACAGCAAAAGCTTTGAGCAAAAATAAAATCACAAACAAATCAAAGAAATTTCTATAAATCGTATAACTTATATACTTGAGTTTGGATTGGTGTAAGCTTCAGTCTCATACACCTTTTGCTGAGTTCGACACATATTTTCTGGTAGCTGGAAAACCAACAGTCGCTAGGGTTTTGCTTTGGGTAACGAATAAGCTTCGATGGATGATTTGGAGGGGTTATTCGAGATAGTGGTTGGATGTAGCAGTGTTTGAGAGAGTTTGAGGGAATTTTGTGTTGAACTTGTTCGTGATTTTACTGGGAGGGACTGCGTGGGTATGCCGTCGCGAGTCAGGAGATGGGGTTTGAACTCCATGTGGTGGGGCCAAGATGGAGGAGGCGTCAAAGGTGAGTTTGACACCGGTCTCGATTGGGCGGACGCGTGGGTAAAAGTGAAGAAGACGGGGGATTTAAGCTTTGAAAAATGGCCGTGTAAATGTTTCTGGAATCAGATTTGTTTTCTTCAGTGAAGAGGAGAGAAATAGAAAGGAGCGGGTGGGTAACATCGGGCCTGAAGATTTGTTGATGGGCCGGGAAGATTATAAAGGGTAAAAGCCTATCTAGGGATTTAAATTTAGTTTAAATTCAATTAAAATAGTGTATTAACTACAATTTATCATATCTTATTCATACCTTATCGGAATTGGATGAAACAAGATCCGATGGGATCGTATAGACGGGAGAAACACAATGAGACTGACTGGGAGTGGATTCGAGCTCGTTTGAATTTATGGAGAAATAAATTGTTTGATTCAAATCAAACAAACAGTTTATCGTTCTTTAACGATGAACTGCCAATGTGAGTAAATCTCACTAACTCTGAATAGTTTATAATTTCATGTTGTATGTTTAGAACTGTTAAATATTGGCTGATTGGCTGTGTGTTGACCGTTTGATTGAACTGCTAGTCAGTTAGTTGAATTTCTATGTTGATTCTGTTTATCAGAATATAACATATGGAAATGAATGTGATGTTGATTTTATTGTGTAACATCTGTGGATGCAGGGAAATAGATTGGAGGAATCCGACTGGATTCCTCAACAGCTATTTTATTATTTTCATATATTGTGATATATGACGTGGTTTGTAATCTGTTGTTAATTATATGTGTATGAACGATATTTGACATCATGACTTAATATGTTAAACACCAAAACACACCGAAATGTGAAAAAGGGGAATTTTCAAATGGTATTTGAAAATAAAATATTTATAAAATCAAAAGGGTTTTGTAAATGAAATGTTTATAAATGAAATATTTATAAATAGAAATCTTTATAGGTGAAATTATATAGAAAGGGGAAATCTTTATAAAGAAAAGGGAATATTTATAAAATCATAAGATTTTATAAATGAGATATTTATTGGTTAAATAAATAGGAAATGTTAAATAAGATACTTATTTGTTAAGTAAATAAGTTATAAAAGAGATATTGACTTAGGAAACAGAATAAGTTATTAAAAGGATTATTTATTTGTTAAATAAATAGAATAAGAAAAGGAGATATTTATTTGTTAAATAAGTAAGATAAGATATAAGGAATATTTATTTAGAAAATAAATAAGATATTAATAAAGGAAATACTTAGGATAAATTAATAAGGTTAATAAAGGGAATACTTGGAAATAGAACCCTAAAAGGAAATATTTGCAAACCATTTGCAAATAGAATTTGAAAAGGAAATATTGGTAAAGGGATTTAGAAATAAATAGATTATAAAGGAAATATTTATCTTTGGATAAATATATATATGTATATATAAGTCAGGACTTATATATGAAGAAAACAGATAAATGGAGTAGATTAATTTATAAATGATATTTATAAATTAAGTTAAATAATTATCATTCGGATAAATAGAATATATAAGTTAGTACTTATATAAAGAAGTAAAAATCAATTTCAACTTCGATGTTTGAAATTGAATAAGGACAGAGAGTTAATCAGTTAGGGTTAACCAGTTAGGTTAAACCGTAGAGTTAAATCAGTTAGGGTTAACCAGTTAGGTTAAACCAGTTAGAGTTAATCAGTTAGAGTTAAACCAGTTAGAGTTAATCAGTTAGAGTTAATCGATAGAGTTAAATCGAACTAGAGTTATTGAATAGAGTTAAATCGAACTAGAGTTATTCAAATGGAGTTAATCGAATTTAGTTTATTCGAATAAAGTTGAAGTGAGTTAATCGAATTTAGTTATTCGAAGAAGTGAATCGAATCAGAGATATTCGAAGTGAGATAATCGAATTAGAGATATTCGAAGTGAGATAATCGAATCAGAGATATTCAAAGTGAGATAATCGAATCAGAAATATTCGAAGTGAGTTGATCGAATCTAGTTATTCGACAGGAGTTAAATCGAATAAGATTTATTCGAAGAAAGAGATTTTCGAATATAAGTATTCGAAAGTAAGCAAATCGAATATAAGTTATTCGAATAAGTTATTCGAATAAGAGTTAATCCAGTAAGAGTTATTAGGTTGGAGTTATTCAAATAAGAGTTATAGATTATATTTAACCGAATAGGAGTAAATAAATTAGTTGTCATTATATTATTCGAGTAAGGAAATAAAAGTCATATTAAAGATAATATATTTCGGTTGTAGGAGATTATAACACCATTATTATAATCACGTAAACTTGTAAAAGAAGGGGGTTTGTAAATAGAATCCGGGGGTTTGTAAGGAAGTGTTAAAGGGTTGAAAGATGAACTTACCCTATTTCGAGATTTGAAATGTTGTTCAGTTAAGGTCTAAGAGATGGTTATACCCCAACTTGATTGACTTCGTTTTTAATTTAGAAATGGTTAAGGTTCGAGAGTGAAATTGGTTAAGTGATTTTAGTAAATAAGTATAGTGGTTTGAGTTGTCGTCGCAATGTTGATTTAAACATCTGTTTATATCCAAGTAAAGAAGATTTGGAAATGTTTTCCAAATAGAATCAGAAACGTAATCAAATATTGAAATTGGAAATATGAATTAGAAAAGGAAGTGTTCATGTATAAGGAATTAAGAAATGGAGTTAAGCTAAATCAGAATTTGACTGGAGACTTGTTAAGTTGAATGGTTTCCTAAGTGTCTATCTGATGTTGGTTTCAACCTTCGGGATTGGTACATAGGGAATTGTTCTTATACTAGTTTACAATTAGAGACTGATAGTTGTAGAAGAATAGTGATATGTAAATAAGTTATGGAAATGTTTTCCAGCTTTAACGTATATTTTCTAAACATAGAATATAAGGAACATATGAATATATATATAGATAGATAGATAGATATATAGATATATATATATGATTGATGATTGATTTGATAGAATTTCCATCTGGAAATAATATCGTTGTTTGCACATGTATTTTTCTTTGATAGTTAACTCACTGACTATCGAAGTTTTTGACCATTTTAACGTTGTTAATATGGAGAGACCGGTTGGATTATTATCCAAAGAACCACTCTGTATTAGCATAAGCGTTGTGAATCATATATGCCAAAGATAATTGAAGACGGAGTAAGGTGCAAGGGCTATTGTATAAGTCTTAGATAACAATGCCTAAGATGGATGTACTGAATAGTGCCTTCGGTTCATCCTATTCCTGGATGACTTGTATGGATGAATGTCTGACAGAGTATTTCCAGAAAGGTCACGTACATTGATTTCTTCAACCGTACCAAGTGTGGAAGCGAAGAAGGAAACTTCTTTAGCTAACACGTAATGTACTGTTGTAGATGTCAATTAGTGATTTTCTATGGATCTGACAATGTGGCATTCGAAGTGAATCTGATGTGATGATAAAGCATAACCTCAAACCTCATCAACCGGGAAATGGCAAAAATTGGGCAGGCAACATGGCTATGTAGGTCGCACCTATTAGGGTGTATAATCACCTGATCTAGAGTTTCATTTACTTCTAAAAATCTATTGTTGATGTTGTCCTATTCAGGAAACGGTTGCTGATCCCAGCCGTTGGTGATATACATTCGATACACTCAAGCGAAATGAGTGGTCGGTCACGTGTGGCAGGGTTGCAAGATGTTCTTGTTGAACCCAATGTATTCCTCTCTAGAGGTACACTAGAGAAAGGTGGTTCCATACCTTGTCATAGTTGGAATTCCATTACCCAATACGTGCTTGCGGTTTTGATTGTATACTATATATGTAGAACGTGAGATGAAAGCGTTTCTGCTAGATGATTATTATATTGTGGTTGATAGACATTATTATAATATCAAAAGGTTTTTGATATAAAGATAATTTGGATTCTCATAAGGGAAAAACCCGCTCTGTTATACAGCGTGGTCTTATGAGATATCGTTTACTTGTTCGAACTGTTTTAAACTGTTTTACTCATACCAATCCCATGACTGACCCAGAGTTTATTTTGTTTTGTTTTCCCTAAACTCTTGGGTGCCCAATTTTGTACGGGGCAGTCAAGTAGTCGGGATTTATAGATACTTAAAGAGCTGGAGCAGGAGGCTTCAGGATCATATAACTATTGTTTATTTCCGCTGTGTTATAAGTGCTGTACTGTGATCATGATGTATATTCAAGTATAGATTTATATTTCAAAGTTATGTTATATATATTATATGTTATTCGTTCCGCTGTGAGGTTCGTGTTACTCTGATGTTGTGTTCTTCTTCTTCTTCTGTCTAAGTTCTGTCTTATCTTTTCTCACCCTCTAATTTCTTTCATTAACTATTCGGTTATTTTTGATCCTTGGATGTTCGATATGTGTCGTATATCGGATAACCAAGATCACATTTTTCCGGGTCGTTACAGTTGGTATCAGAGCTTAAAGTTAAGTGAATTACCTTGACTCTGTGGCATGACTCGGTAGAGATAGGGTTCGTAACACCCTAGATAGAGTTTGAGTGTATATACACGAGTGCGTATTTGTAATTTGATATAAAGTGGTTTTATATTGTGTAGATTCATTGGTTGAGTTGTTTATGGGTTCTGGTCGATCAGTTTGATCCATTGTATCGGTAGGAGTTTATAAACACTCAAATACGATGGTCGACACGATATGTTTTGAAAAGAGGGTAAATTAAAATAAGTTTACTCAAGGTATATCTTGATATAGAGAAGATATATATATATCAAAATTATAATATAGTGGATATATTGGTTGTTATTATAATCGAGTAAGATTATAAATTAAATGGTTATGTAAATAACCAATCAGAATTCATATAAGTGAAATACGTGAAATCAGATGAGTTAAATCTGAAATTCAAACCAGAAATTAAATTAAAATTATGGAAAAATTGGATAAGTATTTGGATTAAAAATAAGGAAAATTTAAGATCCTGGGATATTTTAAATTGTTTTACAAGCAGTGTGAATTATATTTTGAAATGAATTTCAAAGTGAAAATGTTTAGAAATGGTTTTATAGTATTGAACTCACTTCGATCGCTGGAAAATAGATTCTGATGATGACAGCTACATCATCAGTATTCATTTTCGAGTTGTAAGTGAGGAATTACTACCAGAGATACTGTTTTGAATTTTTTTTGGGAAAGACAAGTTGTGTTGAATTTCAAAAAGGAAAATTTGATTTTTGAAAAGAGTAAACTGTTTTTAAAAAAACTCCCAGGAAAAGATTGTTCAAATTAAAACAAATTTAAATAGAAATTTGTGAAAGTAAGCTGGAATTTAATTGAAATCAGTTAGGTTGATATAGAATTGGCTCGGTAAATCAAGATTGGAATCAAGAATTGAACTTGAGTTGAAATGGGATTTGCTTTGGATATAAGCGAATAGCCGTGTTGAGTATAAATTGATCAGAATTTGGTTGGGATAATATTGGTATATGTTGAGTTAATAGCATAGGGAAGTGATAAAGTTGATATGCCCAACAAAAAGGTTTATATTTCATATGGTATGAGATTTTTATGAGCCGAATAAGTAAGCCGCTTTGCTTTTTGATTTTCTTTTGGTTTGGAGAAGGCCCAGAGAGGCGAGTTGGGGTTTGACCTATTGACCAGTACAAAGGAGGTGCTGGTGAAATTTTTCGAAAAATTAAGGCATTAGAAAATTTTCGGGATTTTTGAAAATTTTCGTTGATAAGAATTAATTAATATTAATTTGAAATTAAATTGGTCCAGTTGGATACTGAAGTTAAGACGTGAACAAATAAGTTATAACCAGTTAATAGAGTTGTTTTCTACCTTAGCAATTTCGAGAACGAAATTATTTTAAGTGGGGAAGAATGTAATGACCCGCATTTTTCAACGGTATAATAATTAATTTATTTAATTATTTAAATAGTGAGTTAAAGAATTTAATGGTCGTGGAATTAAATAATGGTGAATATTTAATTAAAATAATAAATTAAAAAAATGGTGAATATTTAATTAAAATAATAAATTAAATAATATATTTAATTCTGAAATAGTCAGAATTGGCTGAAATGGCGATATGGTGTGAACTGGATCATCTATGATATTTAATTTAGTTTAGAATTGAATTAGAATAACGAATATATTATTTGAACGACAGTTTGAACGTACAATTATATTATAATTAAAATCGAGCTTGAAATGGCGCGGTAGTTCGTTATTTGGCGATTTGAACTTCAATTGGATGTACATGGTTCGTTTTAAATCGGATTTCTGTGAAACAAGAAATGTTAGGAGCTGGTGGAGTATATCTTTCTAGTGGAAGAGAAAAATCGGGATTTTGTCGTGTATATTTTGATTTATGTCCAAATCAAATTTTAGAAAACTCACTGTGGAATTCCTTTATAATTTATAAAGGAATTTTTTATATTTTTAGAAGGGATTTCAATATAAATCGAATATCGGGTTGACCCAGATTTGAAATATCGAATTAGAAATCCATATAAGATTTTTCTGAACCTGTATGGTATTCCACTGTGAATATATACGATAATATTTAATTATAAATATTTAATTTAATTATATTTAAATATATTTGTATATTTAAACGGGTTATTTAGGACTTTAAAAATAGCCACTTTTGCAAACGAAGTCGGAATTCGACGAAACTAATTTTGTTGGGTCCGTAATGTCAAATAGTTGTTAGATTTCCAGTTTCGTGATTTTTAGAGTCACTGTGTGGTCGTATGGATTTTTAGAGTGAGAAATAGTCAGTATTTCGACGGTTAAAAATACGTTGTGTGAGCAAACGGAGTTGGAATTCGACGAAACCAGTTTCGTTGGGTCCGTGATGTCAAACTCTAGCTGCATGCCAATTTTCGTGATTTTTGGGTATCATATGTGGTCACAGGAATTTTTTTAAAGGACAAACGAAGATAACGATCCAATAAAAATCAATATAAAATTAATTATAAAAATCCTATAAAAACACCTCAATCCTTCTAAACCCTAAACTCATTTTTCCCGAAGTCAAATTCTGCGCCGTCACTCTTCTTTCTTACAGCAAAAGCTTTGAGCAAAAATAAAATCACAAACAAATCAAAGAAATTTCTATAAATCATATAACTTATATACTTGAGTTTGGATTGGTGCAAGCTTCAGTCTCATACACCTTTTGCTGAGTTCGACGCTTATTTTCTGGTAGCTGGAAAACCGACAGTCGCTAGGGTTCGGCTTTGGGTAACGAATAAGCTTCGATGGATGATTTGGAGGGGTTATTCGAGGTAGTGGTTTGATGTAGCAGTGTTTGAGAGAGTTTGAGGGAATTTTTTGTTTAACTTGTTTGGTGGTTTTACTGGGAGGGACTGGGTGGGTCTGCCGTCGCGAGTCAGGAGATGGGGTTCGAACTCCATGTGGTGGGGCGAAGATGGAGGAGGCGTCAAAGGTGAGTTTGACATTGGTCTCGATTGGGCGGACGAGTGGGTAAAAGTGAAGAAGACAGGGGATTTAAGCTTTGAAAAATGGCCATGTAAATGTTTCTGGAATCGGATTTGTTTTCTTTAGTGAAGAGGAGAGAAATGGAAAGTAGCGGGTGTGTAACTTTGGGCCTAAAGATTTGTTGATGGGCTGGGAAGATTATAAGGGATAAAAGCCCATCTAGGGATTTAAATTTAGTTTAAATTCAATTAAATCAGTGTATTAACTATAATTTATCATATCTTATTCATACCTTATCGGAATCGGACAAAACAAGATCCGATGGGATCGTATGGACGGGAGCAACATAATGAAAATGCCTGGGAGTGGATTCAAGCTCGTTTGAATTTATGGAGAAATAAATTGTTTAATTCAAATCAAACAAATAGTTTATAAGTTCTTTAACGATGAACTACCAATGTGAGTAAATCTCACTAACTCTTAACAGTTTATAATTTCATGTTGTATTTTTAGAACTGTTAAATATTGGCTGATTGACTACATGTTGACCGTTTGATTGAACTACTAGTCAGTTAGTTGAATTTCTATATTGATCCTGTTTATCAAAATATATCATATCGAACTGAAAGTGATGTTGATTTTATTGTGTAACATCTGTGGATGCAGGGAAACAGATTAGAGGAATCCGACTGGATTCCTCAACAGCTATTTTATTATTTTCATATATTGTGATATATGACGTGGTTTATAATCTGTTGTTGATTATATGTGTATGAACGATATTTGACATCATGACTTGATATGTTAAACACCATAACACACTGGAATGTGGAAAAGGGGAATTTTCAAATGGTATTTGAAAATAAAATATTTATAAAATCAAAAGGGTTTTGTAAATGAAATGTTTATAAATGAAATATTTATAAATAGAAATCTTTATAGGTAAAATTATATAGAAAGGGGAAATCTTTATAAATGAAATATTTACAAAGAAAAGAGAATATTTATAAAATAATAAGATTTTATAAATGAGAAATTTATTGGTTAAATAAACAGGAGATGTTAAACGAGATACTTATTTGTTAGGTAAATAAGTTATAAAAGAGATATTGACTTAGGACAGAATAAGTTATTAAAAGGATTATTTATTTGTTAAATAAATAGAATAAGAAAAGGAGATATTTATTTGTTAAATAAATAAGATAAGATATAAGGAATATTTATTTAGAAAATAAATAAGATATTAAGGAAATACTTAGGATAAATTAATAAGCTTAATAAAGGGAATACTTGGAAATAGAACCCTAAAAGGAAATATTTGCAAACCATTTGCAAATAGAATTTGAAAAGGAAATATTGGTAAAGGCATTTAGAAATAAATAGATTATAAAGGAAATATTTATCTTTGGATAAATAGATAGATATATATATATATATATATATATATATATATTAGTCAGGACTTATATATGGAGAAAACAAATAAATGGAGTAGATTAATTTATAAATGATATTTATAAATTAAGTTAAATATTTATCATTTGGATAAATAGAATATATAAGTCAGGACTTATATAAAGAAGTAAAAATCGATTTCAACATCGATGTTTGAAACTGAATAAGGACAAAGAGTTAATCAGTTAGGGTTAACCGGTTAGGTTAAACCGTAGAGTTAAATCAGTTAGGGTTAACCAGTTAGGTTAAACCGTAGAGTTAATCAGTTAGAGTTAAAATAGTTAGAGTTAATCAGTTAGAGTTAATCAATAGAGTTAAATCAAACTAGAGTTATTGAATAGAGTTAAATCGAACTAGAGTTATTCAAATGGAATTAATCGAATTTAGTTTATTCGAATAAAGTTGAAGTGAGTTAATCGAATTTAGTTATTCGAAGAAGTTAATCGAATCAGAGATATTCGAAGTAAGATAATTGAATTAGAGATATTCGAAGTGAGATAATCGAATCAGAGATATTCGAAGTGAGATAATCAAATCAGAAATATTCGAAGTGAGTTGATCGAATCTAGTTATTCGACAGGAGTTAAATCGAATAAGATTTATTCGAAGATAGAGATTTTCGAATATAAGTATTCGAAAGTAAGCAAATCGAATATAAGTTATTCGAATAAGTTATTCGAATAAGAGTTAATCCAATAAGAGTTATTAGGTTGGAGTTATTCAAATAAGAGTTATAGATTAGAGTTAACCGAACAAGAGTAAATAAATTAGTTGTCGTTATATTATTCGAGTTAGGAAATAAAAGTCATATTAAAGATAATATATTTCGGATGCAGGAGATTATAACACCATTGTTATAATCACGTAAACTTGTGAAAGTAGGGAGTTCGTAAATAGAATACGAGGGTTCGTAAGGAAGTGTTAAAGGGTAGAAAGATGAACTTACCCTATTTCGAGATTTGAAATGTTGTTCAGTTAAGGTCTGAGAGGTAGTTATACCACAACTTGATTGACTTCGTTTTTAATTTAGAAATGGTTAAGGTTTGAGAGTGAAAATGGTTAAGTGATTTTAGTAAATAAGTATAGTGGTTTGAGTTGTCGTCGTGATGTTGATTTAAACATCTGTTTAAATCCAAGTAAAGAAGATTTGGAAATGTTTTCCAAATAGAATCAGAAACGTAATCAAATATTGAAATTGGAAATATGAATTAGAAAAGGAAGTGTTCATGTATAAGGAGTTAAGAAATGGAGTTAAGCTAAATCAGAATTTGACTGGAGACTTGTTAAGTTGAATGGTTTCCTAAGTGTCTATCTGATGTTGGTTTCGACCTTCGGGATTGGTACTTAGGGAATTGTTCTTATACTAGTTTACAATCAGAGACTGGTAGTTGTAGAAGAATAGTGATACGTAAATAAGTTACGGAAATGTTTTCCAGCGTTATCGTATATTTTCTAAACATAGAAAATAAGGAACATATGAATATATATATATATATATGATTGATGATTGATTTGATAGAGTTACCATTTAGAAATAATATTGTTGTTTGCACACTTATTTTTCTTTGATAGTTAACTCACTGACTATCGAAGTTTTTGACCATTTTAACGTTGTTAATACGGAGAGACCGGTTGGATTATTATCCAAAGAACCACTTTGTATTGGCATAAGCATTGCGAATCATATATGCCAAAGATAATTGAAGACGGAGTAAGGTGCAAGGGATATTTTATAAGTCTTAGATAACAGCGCCTAAGATTGATGTACTGAATAGTGCCTTCGGTTCATCCTGTTCCTGGATGACTTATATGGATGAATGTCTGACAGAGTATTTCCAGAAAGGTCACGTACATTGATTTCTTCAACCGTACCAAGAGTGGAAGCGGAGAAGGAAACTTCTTTAGCTAACACGTAATGTACTGTTGTAGACGTCAATTAGTGATTTTCTATGGATCTGACAATGTGGCATTCGAAGTGAATCTGATGTGATGATAAAGCGTAACCTCAAGCCTCATCAACCGGGAAATGACTAAAATCGGGCAGGCAGCGTGGCTATGTAGGTCGCACCTATTAGGGTGTATAATCACCTGATCTAGAGTTTCTTTTACTTCTGAAAATCTATTGTTAATGATGTCCCATTCGGTAGACGGTTGCTGATCCCAACCGTTGGTGATATACATTCGAAACACTCAAGTGAAATGAGTGGTCGGTCATGTGTGGCCGGGTTGCAAGATGTTCTTGTTGAACCCAGTGTATTCCTCTCTAGAGGTACACTAGAGAAAGGTGGTTCCATACCTTGTCATAGTTGGAAATCCATTACCCAATATGTGCTTGCGGTTTTGATTGTATCTATATATGTAGAACATGAGATGAAAGCGTTTCTGCTAGATGATTATTTTATTATGGTTGATAGACATTATTATAATATCAAAAGGTTTTTGATATAAAGATAATTTGGATTCTCATAAGGGAAAAACCCGTTCCGTTATACAGCGTTGTCTTATGAGATATCGTTTACTTTTCGAATTGCTTTAAACTGTTTTACTCATACCAGTCCCATGACTGACCCAGAGTTTATTTTGTTTTGTTTTCCCTAAACTCTTGGGTGCCTAATTTTTTACGGGCAGTCAAGTAGTCGGGATTTACCGGTACTTGAAGAGCTGGAGCAGGAGGCTTCAGGATCATATAACTATTGTTTATTTCTGCTGGGTTGTAAGTGCTGTACTGTGATAATGATGTATATTCAAGTACAGATTTATATTTCAAAGTTATGTTATATATATTATATGTTATTCGTTCCGCTGTGAGGTTCGTGTTACTCTGATGTTGTGTTCTTCTTCTTCTTCTTCTGTTCTAAGTTCTATCTTATCTTTTCTCACCCTCTAATTTCTTTCATTAACTATTCAGTTATTTTCGATCCTTGGATGTTCGATATGTGTCGTATATCGGATAACCAAGATCACATTTTTCCGGGTCGTTACAATCAGGCTAGTAAATCAATGTGAGAAACTCAACATATATGTGACATATTTCAATGCCTTTTGAGGCTATAGGGATTTATGAAATGGTTTTCACGTCTGAAGCATTCAACCATTTATTAAGATTAATATAGTGATATAATAGAAAATGTCTAGGGTATAGAATATAAATTACATCAAATAGTTGGAATGGTTATATTTGACAACATATTAGGGTACATTCAAAACCACTAATTTTCGCTATGACATTAAATTTTCCAAGGAGATCTTTCCGGTTAAGCCGAATTAGAACTCCATGCACAAGGATAAAAAGTTACCTACCGAGCATCGTATATCTTTTGAAAAAATATATCATAAGGAAAACACAAAAGGCTCATGCAAGAGAACACCAATGTGCACCTCGTGGAACCAAGTACCATCAAATACCATGCACAACGTCTATAAGCTTACTCTAGATATGGAGTTAACATACCATGTTGTAGGTTAGTTAAACCCCAAATTAGCATCTTACTTTGTCTTTAGGCACTTCCAATTTCGCGGTTATGTCCGCCATCTTTCACATGTGTCTTCCACACCTGAACATAATATGAATCACTAGTTGTATTCCCACAAAACAATAGATCTAGGAACACTACTTGGGTTCCAACATTTCAGTAGATCTTGTAACCATACGTGGATTCCTCAACAAATCATGGAATTGCACATGAATTCCCATACGTCAAAAGGTATCAAAATCGCACGTGTATTCCTACATCCTGAATCGATCACTAATAGCTACATGTGTTTGAGCATCTCAAACAAATCTCGAACACCCACACAGAGTCCACTTCGCGACCGCTTCAAAAGAATGGCACTTGTATACTAGTTTTGAAGTGGTTTCTGATAAAAGAACACTTATCAATCTCGGTATCCTCAAAACTAATTCGATTGCTTTCTACTAAGTTCTATAGTCAATTAATCGGCTAACAAATCCAAAATAATTGATTTAACTATTTTACAAAACAAACGAATGAACATCGAAAGCACTATCAAGCCACAGAACATGATTTACACATAAAGCACGATTTGATCATATAAATAACTTAGCATCCCTTTCATATTTAATTCATCTCTTAGTAATTTAAGCTTATTTTATTAGTAGAACTTCTTTTATCCGACTTCATTCGTTAATAAAACTGCTACTTGATGAATATTCCTTTATATACTTATGTATATGTTCAATTTCTACATATAAAAGGTATACACTTGTATTATACTATTTCCCGATTCTTTTATGGTCTTTAATATTTCAAGAAGTATTCATATACTTATATCTCTTTGGCATAAGTGTATTCAGAAATCATTTGCAAGATTTACTTTCTTTAAAATATAATCAAAGAGGTTGAAACAGTTTCTTACTAAGAAGCTTTTCACATTTATGAGTTAGAATATCTTCCTTACTATTTTATCTTGAAATATTTAATACTTGTTCCTATTTTTAAATCCTATTATTAAAGATTTAAGTATATTCTAGGACATTAAACAATAGATTTCTTGTATAACTATTATACATGGGTTTAAAAACCAATTCTACTAAAAATGCAAAAGATTTTTTTTAGTAATTGTTTTTAAATCATTTATTCAAATATTCAAGTATATTTACTTCATGCTGATAATGTACTCAGATATAGAGAATTATCTTCCTTAAGATAATCAATTTACATGTAGTTACATGTATGTTTTTATAAGAATTATGTAGTTGCATAGCACTTTATTAATACTAACATTGTAATTCATAGATTATTGCTTTTTGTTAAATAGATTTTCTATTTTAATGGATGAAAATATTCATTAGCTTTTTGCAACACTAGTTAATTTTGTAAATTAGTCCGAACCAATTGAAGACAAGAACCATAAAAATAAAAATTTGAATTTAATGAGTACCATTTTCCAGTAGGAGATATTATCTAATACTGGTTAATACCATTCTCTATCTTAAGTAAATTTTATAAGGACATATTTTTTTCAAACTCTATAAATATCCATAAGCTTCTCAGTCATAGTTATACATCTCAATGGGAAATTTATTCTTTCAGAATATTGCACTATTTTGCTTCCTTTTGACATTTCTTTTCAGCTCTATAAAGTGTAATGAGCAAAAAAGGAATCCATATTACCTTGAAAATTTGAAGAATTCGATACAGTTGTCTCATGGAAGTAAAACACAAAGATTAACATCGTTACCCTATACACTTTTAGAAGTTGATTCCTCACATGAAAATAGTTTGTTAAAAGAATATGTCCATGAATTATCATTTGATAATCATTAGTTGATGAAGAGGAAAATACCCTATCCTAAGCCCCCAAAGATACCAAAGCCTCTTGCTCCCTCAAACCCAAATAGTATGTTCGGTTCAATGGAAAGAAGTAGCCTGCTTGAAAAAGATACCACAACATATTTTGAAGATCATGAGTTAATGAAACGTAAAAGGCCTTATCCTAAACCACCAAAAATACCAAAGCCACCACCTCCATCTCCTTCACACACAATGCAGAAAGCATCAACAAATAAGGAGGATACATCTACGGTTGAAGATCACACACTAATGAAGAGAAAACGACCATATCCAAAGCCACCAAAGATACCAAAGCCACCACCTCCATCTCCACCGAATACTCATTTTAGTTCATTCAAAAGAAATAGTTTATCAAAAAAAGATGGTAATGCACAACTATTCATGGATAACCCATTCAAGAGAAGAGGACGACTACATCCTAGGCCACCAAGGAGTCCAAAGCCTTCGCCTTCATCCGGTCCTAAAACAGAAGTTAGTTCATTATATGGGGAGAATTCATCAGATGATATTTTGCATAAACCAGTTTATAGAGACCATCAAATGATGAAGAGGAAACGACCCTATCCTAAGCCACCCAAGATACCAAAGCCTCCACCTCCCTCTAATCCACCGTATGCTGGTATGCCAAAGGTGCTTAGTTCTAGTGATCCAAGCTAATTGCATTTTGCTTAGCACTGGACTATCTGATATGCAAACAGATGCAACTTATATTTGGACTGTTACATTATAGCATAATGTAAAACATGTATGGGAGGTTATTCAATAAATACAAGTACAATAAGTGTAATAATTTGTATGGTTGGAAAAAAAACTTGACATTTGAATCTTAAAATTTCATGTTTGTCATTGACTATTTATTTTGCACTTCAAGTACCCATTTTTTCTTTTATCCAATGGCTTAATAATAGAGTATGTAAAAAAAATAGACTTTGCTAATAATATTAAATACTTTTACTTTTAGTTTACTCTAGATCAAACTTTATTATTTAAAATTAAAAACCAAAGATGAATTCGATGGTTTTTGGTAAAATTGATCCTTTTATATTTTGTGTTTTAAAGTGAAAGGTCTCAATAATGGAAATTCAATATGATTTGTGTACTTTTCGAATAGATAGGCTAGTCTTATTATGATAAAAAATGTACTAGGTATAAAGTTGAATTTTTTATTTTATTTTTCAAACGAATCGGGAATATTTTGTGACACCCCACCCTAATACCCACACTAACAGAGAATATTTCTAAGTGGTATTTTATGCTAGAGTAGAGAATAAGGTTGTGTAACAACCCAGATTTTTAAAAATGAATATTTAATTAATTTAAATATCCAAAATAATTAATTTTGAGAGTTCTATTGGCAAAGTCAGCGGGGTTGAATGACCCTTACCATTTATTTATATCATAAAAGAGTCTTACAATGTAAACATTGAAGAGAGAAGTAGTATAAGGAAATAGGAGGGGAAAGAAGATTATTTCCACTTGATTTTGATATTACTATCAAAACCATAAGTAGACAGATTAATTTCAATACTTATACCACTATAAATAGCATGGTATACTTGCATTCTACTTTTTCTTTTTATGTTGAAAATCCATTGATTTCTTTCATACCAAACTTCCTTGACCATGAACTTGATCATAATTAATAACTCATATGTAGCACTATGCTCCCATTTTGTAGCTTTATAGATTTGCATCCATTCTTCGTTGCTGTCTAAAAAAGGTAAGTCATATCTACCCCTCGATTTGATCTTCCTCCATATGAACTATGTATATGAGCATATGAAAAAAGGTGGTGTATATCTTCATCAACAGATCTGCAAAATAGGCATTTTTTGTAGACAATAATTCCTTTTCTCGCAATCTTTGATAGTATGTGTAAGGCATTTTAGTAGACTTTCCAAAGATGGATGTTTAGCTTTTCACTTGATTTTTCATTCAAATCCTCTTGAACCAGGGGAAATAGGCCATTTTTGCTTCACAATTCGTAGCAGCGTATATCAGGCTAGTAGAATGTTCCTTATTCTCCTCAGTCCAACCATACATTTCCTAGTTCTTTTAGACATATAACATGTTGTTCTGTTTCTTCCATTCACTATGTATTGTGTTGTTTCTTGTTCTTGATAGAAATTTTTTCCATTAATAATATAGGAGGTTGCTTTGGCATGCAAGGTTATTCCACTTTGAATAATATCTGCATGCATTAGTTGATGAATTAATAGCTCTGCTTTATGAATCCGGGGAATCATCCAAAACTTGGCTTTGCTTTCTCTAGCCAGCTAAATCTTAGTGTAAGGTAGCAACTTATCTCTAACTTTTAGAACTATTTTCCACACCTAACTATGAAGCTGTTTTGGAAAGGTAATCCAGATTTCTTCAGTCCTTAAGTTTATGAGACGTAGTGTTGAACCCATAAAGACCCGATTTTGGAGATTATGTTTAGGAGATGTTTAGATAATGCTGCTACATTCCACAACTTGATGGTTGTTATTCCTAATCATACTTTTCTTTTAGGTTTCTTAAGCTTGTGAAAATCAATTGTAGATAGTTTGGCAGTCTGAATAGACACAATCCATCGAAACTTCCTCATGGAAGTTTTATCATCTTTTGTAGCTTAGAGGGTAGAATGAATGTTCTGCACCAATGCACTAACATCGAGAATATTACTACATTCAGAATAACTAGTCTACCAGGTTGAGGTAGATATCTGTTTTCCCATCTATTGAAAACTGAGGTGATTCTCTCATATAAAGGCATGCACTAAGTTTTTATTCTTTTTGTTGCTGGGGGATTCCAAGGTAAGACATTGATGAGAGTATTGGTGTAACAACTTGGATTTTTTGGTCATTTGAATTCGAATATTTATATCTATTATAAATATTATATTTGAAATATTAATGGATTATTAATATAGAATTCATTAATAAAACGACGATTGAACGTTTAAATTTTTATTTAACAATAAACGAGCTCGTAACGTCGTTGTAGTTCGTAATATTGAGTTTTGAACTTCTGTAATGGCCCGCAAATCTGTACCCTTTGAGTTAACTAATAACACCACACGTCCAACCCAAATTGCACAGAAATACGAATCAGTATTAGAAAGAAGTTAGAGGATGAGAAATAGAAAGAAAGAAATATTAGAATAGAAGAAAACAAAGAAGACAAATCTCACAGTGGAACGAATAAAATATATAATTTAACAGAGCTTTTGAAATACAATTCGGTAACTTTATATACATACCATCATCAGAGCACAACAGTTATTCCTGGAATAGTTATAAACACCTGTTTCCAGATACCACATAGTACACAGCGGAATATATGAGTCTATAGCTAACTGGTGAAGCCTCTTGCTTCCAGCTCTTCCAAGTGAATCTGTAAAATCCCGACTACTTGACTGCCCGTACAAATTTGGGCACCCAAGAGTTTAGGGAAAACAAACAAAATAAACTCTGGGTTAGTCATGGGACTGGTGTGAGTAAACTCCAACCAATTGTTTAACTTTCAAAATCCTTTCGAAAGAAATGATAATCGTAAGACCGATCCACGCATAAACACAGATGGTTTTTACCTTACGATAACCCAAAATATTTTTGATATCAAATCCAGTGATATTATAATAATGTCTACAGCAAATAAATAGAGTCTAGCGGAATGCTTGCATCTCATGCTCCATATATAATATAAAATCAAAAACCGCATGGCGCTTATTAGAGATTGGATTTCCAACATGACAAGGTATGGAACCACCTTCCAATAGTGTATCTATAGAGAGGAATACACTGGGTTCAACAAGAACGTCTTGCAACCCGACCCACACATGATCGACCACTCATTTCGCTTGAGTGTATCGAATGTATATCACCAACGGTTAGGATCAGCAACCGTTTCCCGAATGGGACAGCATCGAATAGAATAAGAAATCAAATGAATCTCTAGATAGGTGATTATACACCCTAACGGGAGCGACCCACATAGCCATGCTGCCTGCCCGATTTTTGTCATTTCCCGGTTGTTGAGGCCTGAGGCTACGGTTACTTATCGTTCATTGATAGAACAATCACTTTGAAAGCCACATCGTCAGATCCGTTAATCACTAATTGATTTGAACAAATATATTCTGGATATTATGCAAAGGGAATAAATCCATTGCCACTATATATATATATATATCTATACAGACCAACATATATGATCATTGTAAATACTCTGTCAGACATTCGTCCATATACGTTTGTTCTGGGATTGAGTGAAATCGAAGGCACAATTTCCATTAATAGAAAAAGCTCTTGCACTTTACTCCGTCTTCGATTATCTTCATATAATCTGATTCGTAACGTTACTGCCAATACGAAGTGGTTCTCGGATAATAATCCAACCGGTCTCTCCATATTGACAACGATATTGGCAAACACTTCGATAGTCGGTTATTTAACTATCGAATAAAAACAAACATCCATTCAAAACATCAAACAATTACTGGGCCTTTTAATTGACATTTCATTCATTAATTAAATTACTTCTCCATTTCCTTGTCAATATTTGTTAACTAAATATTTTCAATAATCATCTTGACCTTTTCGCTATTTGGATAAAAACATTTCCATATATCACCTTCTTTTATTTTCTATACTTAGAAAATATATTCTATTTGCAATTGAAAACAATTTCAATCACTTATCTCTTTCCCGTCTACTTTAATAATACTCAGGAAATATTTACTTCCATATTTCCAAAATTCCACCACATGGGTTAAAACGAATGCTATGTAAAACATCGTTACAACAACCCAAGATATTTTATTCAACTAACTCTTATTCAAACACTTCTCTTCGAGACTGGATCTTGCTACTTATCAATTAAAAATGAAATCAATCAAGTTGGGGTATAACTACCTCTCAGACCTTGACTGAAAACATCATTAACTTCAAAACAGACAAAACCACTTACCTCGAATAATCCACATCATATAAAGCCAATTATTCATTTTAAAATGTATATACATTTCTCTTTCTATTACCAGATTATCGATTTCCTTTTTGTTTATAGATTCTATTTTTAAATTCATTTACTTTTCAAATTCTATATGTATCGATACATTGATTTCTAACTACCAAATTTTCTTAAAAGTATTCTAACTCCTTAAATTTCCGGAAAATTTCGCCATAACCTCCTTTGTACCAGGAGCAACGGGAAAATCCCCAAACCGCCACACAGGCCTCTCCAATCAAAAAGAAAAAGTAAAAGCCAAGCGGCTTGCCGATACGGCGCATAAAACCTCATATGGAATTTAAACATGTACCTTTTTTGTCGGGCACACGAATTATAAATCTTCATACAGTTCATTCCATACCTGTCTAACGCATGTTCACCTGTTTTCAATTCAATTCAACTCAATCCAATCGTTTGAATTCAGTTTCGCCTATTTATTCTTTAAATTAGCTTCTTAGCCTATTTCACTAGTTATTTGAACATATCACGTTCAAATATAAATTAATTTATTTTCAAAACAATCGAATGCCATTTCTAATTCAAGTTTCATATTCGATTTTGAATATGAATTTACAAACCCTTTTTTCCTGATCCAAATTCCAATTTCGATTTAAAATTCCATTATCTAATTTTTCCTTACATTAGTTAATTCTACTCAACAAATAAACATCTGGTTTGATTTTGTTTCAAAAATCATTTCATTACTTCACTCGAGTTCAGATATTATTTATAACTCGAATATGGATTTTTCCTAAATGAAATTCGGATTTTATTTGCTAAAAATCATTTTATTTATTTAAATAAACTGTTATGGTTTTATAATGGTTCTGGTGCTGTTTTTCTGAAAATTTGATTTTGACGTAACTCAAAATCTATTCGATGAAATCCAGATTTTTCTCCTCCATTAGAAAACTATTATCAAATCGGTCATGACTTTTCTTGTTTCAAAGAATTCCAACCTCAATTGAGTTCTGTATACTCAATTGAAGTTCGAAACGCCAATTTACGAACTACCGCGCTGCGGCGAGTTCGTTTTAATTATATTTATATATATATAAACGTTTAAACTTCTTTATAATAAATTTCAACTCCATTCTAATATATTTTTAATATATATCAGATCAGTTTCCCAATTCAACATAATATTTTTGATTATCTGTAATTGTCGATTTTTCCTTACTCGGTAATTTATTTATACTTCGATCTTCTTTATTAAATCCCAATTCCTTTTATAAATTATATATCCTTTGGATTTATTTGAAAATCCACATTCTGAAATATATTTCGTCCTTCCCATTTCAAAATGATTTCAACTTTCTATTTTCAAATTCTATTTTCGATTTCTATTTGAATTTTCTATATTCAAATTCTATTAGAATTTTCTACATTCAATTCAATTTGAATTTTCTATATTCAAATTCTATTTAACTCTTATTTAAATAAATTCGAATTAATCGAAGTCAAACCGTAAATCCTTACGGATTTATTTTAGTTCAATTTGTATTCTGAACATCAGAATAAATTCCATCGTTTATTTTCTTTAAAACGATTTCCCATTTCTATTTTAAATTGAATTTAAATATTCAAATTATCAAATGATAATTTTTTTCATTTTACTATAAACATTGTTTATATTTCAATTCCTTGATTATCCAAATGAAAAATCATTCCGTTGTATTTATAAACACTGTATATAAATTTATTTCAATTTCCTATAATATTTAATTTATAAACATAGTTTATAAATTCAATACTAATTTGATCAAAACAAGTTAATATTTCTAGTCCATTCGAATTCCAAATTCTATTTTTAGAAAAAAAAATAGAATTTTCCATTTAAATCTCTAATATCTATTTCATGATATTTTTATATATCAACATTTTAGCTCAGTGATATTCAACAATTCAAAACACCCAATTTATCAACTATAGGTTTTCAAACACATCATATATAACAATATATGTGATAACAAACAAAAAATAATATTTTTAAGGAATCCAGTTGGATCCCTCCAACCTGTTTTTCTTCATGAACAAACGTTAGTCAACATAAATAATACCGATCCTGCTTCGTGGCAGGATATCGCGGTATAGAAGGTCATCCACTATCATAGCGTGGGGCGCATAGGGTCATCCGCTAATGATACTGCGGGAATCCAACCAATCACCAATATACATATAATAACCACAACAACCAATCCTAAATAAGTAATAGAAAACACTGATAAGCAATTAAAATTGCATCCATGGCAACCAACAATTTATTTTTAATGATAAAAATAATTTTAAATAAATTTTTGAATGAGAATTACTCACCGTGAATTTTATTGCAATCCGTTCTGATTTCAATTCTAAAATGCTGAATTATATATCCCGGAGCTACACATTACTCGACTGATTCCACTCGATAATATCTTGTATATATTAAATATAATATTTATCATTTAAGCTATCGAATAAATTTTAAATGCAATAAAATTATTAAATTAAATAATTACCTCTATTCCCATTTTTAAACACTTAAACCATTGTCGAACTGTTGCTCCTACTGTTGCATTACCTTCAGACCAATACTTGCAATCCCATTGCCCTTGTATTGCCAATGCCATACCTTAACACTCACTGTCCTTCACAAATCCCACTACCGTCCCTTTTCTTCCACTTTGCTGGAGCAAAATGCCCCCATACTTCCTTAATTTATAAAACTCATGTTCTTCCCCTATCGACCATTTCACAGTCGATCTCATCCTCTTCAAATAAAAACGACATCGCATTCTTCTAGGTTTGAACCCAAACAAACCTCGACCCTTCCCTCTTGCCGATGATGGAGTGATCAACAAAACCCCGTAGTATCTCGTCGGTCACATCAATATCCCTACAGAACTGCTGCGGTAATTTCCTCCATATCGATGGTGATAGAATCAAATCCCTAAATTGCCCTTTGAGTCGAAACCACTCCTCAACCCGTCGCACGTGACTCCTCCAACATTCGAACAAAAATCGCGTCTTTGCCATGACTGTAAGCACAGTGCGACAACAACAAAAACATCAGGATTGAATCTCCCCCAAAAACCTGAATCCCTAGCTCACGCCTTGTTCGAACTCAAGAAACACTACCGGACCCCCTTTCGATGATAAATCGAATCACATCCCAAACCAGAACTGCACCAAAGTCAACTACTTCAGGTTGAAGCCAAAGTTCATATGAGTTGATCGATTACAGGCTTGAACGATTTCATTAGGAATTCGATTTTAAATTGATTTGTAGAGAATGGGAACTTTCAATTTCGTTTATTGAAATTGAAACGAGTATGAGGGTTGGCTTCAAAGGATCTTAGAATTTAAGGGATCGAATGGAAATAAGGGGAAACTGGATTTCCTTTCGAACAGAAAAATGATGAGAGGAAATTAAAACAAAAAGGAGTAAGCTAGGGGCTGCGTTTATATAATGAAGAAGACTTTAGGATGAAGGAATTTAGTCTATGCAATAAATGCTTTAGGGTAGTTGAAGTACAAGTGTTTTAAATTTCGATTTGATTTAAAGAGATTTTTACTCTTTTTAAATTGATATCGATTTGATTTCGAACTTATCCACAATCAAATATCTCGGGTTTTATTACTTTAATTCACTAACCGCTATTCTAACGTACTTACCGACGTTTCAATATTATTGCGTTATTCTGAACTGAATATATTTTGATATTTAATTTCCACGCGTATACCATATTAAATTAATATAATATAATTTAAATTCGAAAACCACAAATTCTTTGATAATAAATTATTATTTATTATTGTATATATCAAATAAAATTCCTACTTATCATCTGAATCATTTTGATTCAGTTTTTAACTTCGATTTCAAATATACTTCGAATTACAATAAATTGATATATTCTAAATTAGATTATATTCGATTATTAAATCGGTAACTCAATATAAAAATTAATTTATATTATCAATTAAATATTAATACAAATATTAAATATTTAAAATTAACTGACCAAAAATCCGGGTCGTTACATTCTTCCCCCCTTAAAATAATTTCATTCCCCAAAATTGCTAAGGTAGGAAAAATGGTACAAATCCATTACTTTTCAAAATCTCACTTATGTTGAAATTCAACTCTTTACATTTCAACAAATTTAATTCTACCAAACTTTTGGTTTTCACTCCTATTACACATCATATATACTAATATTCATTTTATTCGAATGATTTACATTAAATATGTTCACACCCAATTCATATTCCTTTCAAATTGATTTTGATTAATTAATTCAATTCAACCCATTTAACTTACTTAAGTTAAATTTAAAATTCCAGAATTCAAATTCCCGGGTTTTCATTTCAAATCCCTTTGACATCATATAAACATATACCTATATTTATAACTCATCACAAATTCAAACCATTTGAATTTTCAAACCCTATTTGTTTTCCTTCACACAAATGTCTATCAAAACTTTTCTAAGGTAGCAATCCATCACTTAGGAACTCGAAAATGAACACTGACGATGCTGCAATCATCATCAGAATTATTTTCCAGCGACTGAAGTGAATTCAGTGCTTAAACAATTTCCAAACCCATTCAAAATCTTTTTTTTTAAAAAAAAACAAAGATATGTTGTTCTAATATACTTCAAAAATATTTTCCAACTTCCCAGGATTTATATTCCAAATTCTTATTCTGAATTCAATTCCAGTTCATCTCATTTGTATATATTATTCATATACGAATTATATTTTGGTTATATAACCATTTCAATTTTATAATCTAATTTGATTATAATTATATCAATCAACACATGCATTATAATAATTTAGGAAATTATTCCTTTTCTATCAAAATAGAATTTTGGGTAAAATTATTTCATTTACCCACTTAAAAACAATATCGTGTTCAATCATATGTTCAAGTATTTACAAACTCTTATCTACGTCGTGGCGTCCCATGATTCGACCAGAATTCATAAACCACAAACCAGACTAGCCAACACAATATGAAATAAATTTTTTATATCAATTAAAAATACGCTCTCTCGTATATGTATACTCTCAACTCATTCTAGGATACTATGATCCTATCTCTAATGAGCACAATCCCACCAAAGCCTAGGTATTCGCTCAACCTAAGCTCTGATACCAACTATAACGGCCCGCAAATCCGTACCCTTTGAGTTGACTATTGACACCACACGTCCAACCCAAATTGCACAGAAATATGAATCATTATTAGAAAGAAGTTAGAGGATGAGAAATAGAAAGAAAGAAATATTAGAATAGAAGAAAACAAAGAAGACAAATCTCACAGCGGAATGAATAAAATATATTATATAACAGAACTTTTGAAATACAAATCAGTAACTTTATATACATACCATCATCAGAGCACAACAGTTATTCCTGGAACAGTTATAAACACTTGTTTCCAGACACCACATAGTACACAGCGGAATATATGAGTCTATAGCTAACTGGTGAAGCCTCCTGCTTCCAGCTCTTCCAAGTGAATCTATAAAATCCCGACTACTTGACTGCTCGTACAAATTTGGGAAGCCAAGAGTTTAGGGAAAACAAACAAAATAAACTTTGGGTCAGTCATGGGACTGGTGTGAGTAAACTCCAACCAATTGTTTAGCTTTCAAAATCCTTTCGAAAGAAATGATAATCGTAAGACCGATCCACGCATAAACACGGATGGTTTTTACCTTACGATAACCCAAAATATTTTTGATATCAAACCCAGTGGTATTATAATAATGTCTACAGCAAATAAATAGAATCTGGCGGAACGCTTGCATCTCACGCTCCGTATATAATATAAAATCAAAAACCACATGGCGCTTATTGGAGATTGGATTTCCAACATGACAAGGTATGGAACCACTTTCCGATAGTGTATCTCTAGAGAGGAATAAACTGTGTTCAACAAGAACGTCTTGCAACCCGGCCCACACATGACCGACCACTCATTTCGCTTGAGTGTATCGAATGTATATCACCAACGGTTGGGATCAGCAACCGTTTCCCGAATGGGAAAACATCGAATAGAATAAGAAATTAAATGAATCTCTAGATAGGTGATTATACACCCTAACGGGAGTGACCCACAAAACCATGCTGCCTGCCCGATTTTTGTCATTTCCCAATTGGTGAGGCCTGAGGCTACGGTTACTTATCGTTCATTAATAGCACAATCACTTTGAATGCCACATCGTCAGATCCGTTAATCAATAATTGATTTGCACAAATATATTCTGGATATTATGCTAAGGGAATAAATCCGTTGCCACCATATATATATATATATATCTATACAGACCAACATATATGATCATTGGAAATACTCTGTCAGACATTCGTCCATATACGTTCATTCTGGGATTGAACGAAACCGAAGCACAATTTCCATTAATAGAAAAAGCCCTTGCACTTTACTCCGTCTTCGATTATCTTCATATAATCTGATTCGCAATGTTACTGCCAATACGAAGTGGTTCTCGGATAATAATCCAACCGGTCTCTCCATATTGACAACGATATTGGCAAACACTTCGATGGTCGGTTATTTAACTATCGAAGAAAAACAAACATCCATTCAAAACATCAAACAATCACTGGGCCTTTTAATTGATATTTCATTCATTAATTAAATTACTTCTCCATTTCCTTGTCAATATTTATTAACCAAGTATTTTCAATAATCATCTTGGCCTTATCGCTATTTGGAAAAAAACATTTCCATATATCACCTTCTTTTATTTTCTATACTTAGAAAATATATTCAATTAGCAATTGAAAACAATTTCAATCACTTATCTCTTTCCCATCTACTTTAATTATACTCAGGAAATATTTACTTTTATATTTCCAAAATTCCACCACTTAGGTTAAAACGAATGCTATGTAAAACATCGTTACAACAGCCCAAAATATTTTATTCAACTAACTCTTATTCAAACACTTCCCTTCGAGACTGGATCTCGCTATTTATCAATTAAAAATGAAATCAATCAAGTTGTGGTATAGCTACCTCTCAGACCTTGACTGAAAACATCATTAACTTCAAAACAGACAAAAACACTTACCTCGAATAATCCACATCATATAAAGCCAATTATTCATTTTAAAACGTATATACATTTCTCTTTCTATTACCAGATTATCGGTTTCCTTTTTGTTTATAGTATTCTATTTTTAAATTCATTTACTTATCGAATTCTATATATATCGATACATTAATTTCTAACTACCAAATTTTCTTAAAAATATTCTAACTCCATAAATTTCCGGAAAATTTCGCCATAACCTCCTTTGTACCAGGAGCATCGGGAAAATCCCCAAACCGCCACACAGGCCTCTCTTATCAAAAAGAAAAAGCCAAGCGGCTTGCCGATACGGCGCATAAAACCTCGTATGGAATTTAAACATGTACCTTTTTTGTTGGACACACGAATTATAAATCTTCGTACACTTCATTCCATACCTGTCTAACACATGCTCACCTATTTTCAATTCAATTCAACTCAATCCAATCGTTTGAATTCAGTTTCGCCCATTTATTCTTTAAATTAGCTTCTTATCCTATTTCACTTGTTATTTGAACATATCACATTCAAATATAAATTAATTTATTTTCAAAACAATCGAATGCCATTTCTAATTCAAGTTTCATATTCGATTTCGAATATGAATTTACAAACCTTTTTTCCTGATCCAAAGTCCAATTTCGATTTAAAATTCCATTAACTAATTTTTCCTTACATTAGTTAATTCTACTCAACAATTAAACATGCGGTTTGATTTTGTTTCAAAAATCATTTCATTACTTCACTCGAGTTCAGATATTATTTATAACTCGAATATGGATTTTTCCTAAATGAAATTCGGATTTTATTTGCTCAAAATCATTTTATTTATTTAAATAAACCGTTATGGTTTTATAATGGTTCTGGTGCTGTTTTTCTGAAAATTTGAATTTGACATAACCCAAAATCTATTCGACGAAATCCAGATTTTTCTCCTCCATTAGAAAACTATTATCTAATCGGTCCTAACGTTTCTTGTTTCAAAGAATTCCGACCTCAATTGAGTTCTGTATACTCAATTGAAGTTCGAAACGCCAATTTACGAACTACCGCGCTGCGGCGAGTTCGTTTTAATTATATATATATATATATATATATATATAAACGTTTAAACTTCATTTATAATAAATTTCAACTCCATACTAATATATTCTTAATATATATCAAATCAGTTTCCCAGTTCAACATAATATTTTTGATTATCTATAATTGTCGATTTTTCCTTACTCGGTAATTTATTTATACTTTGATCTTCTATATTAAATCCCAATTCCTTTTATAAATTATAAATCCTTTGGATTTATTTAAAAATTCACATTCTGAAATATATTTTGTTGTTCCTATTTCAAAATGATTTCGACTTTCTATTTTCAAATTCTATTTTTGATTTCTATTTGAATTTTCTATATTCAAATTCTATTTGAATTTTCTACATTCAATTCAATTTGAATTTTCTATATTCAAATTCTATTTAACTCTTATTTAAATAAATTTGAATTAATATAATTCAAACCATAAATCCTTACGGATTTATTTTAGTCCAATTTGTATTCTGAACATCAGAATAAATTCCATCATTTATTTTCTTTAAAACGATTTCCCATTTCTATTTTTAAATTGAATTTAAATATTCGAATTATCAAATGATAATTTTTTTCATTTTACCTATAAACATTGTTTATATTTCAATTCCTTGATTATCCAAATGAAAAATCATTCAGTTGTATTTATAAACACTATCTATAAATTTACTTCAATTTCCTGTATTATTTAATTTATAAACATAGTTTATAAATTCAATACTGGTTTGATCAAAACAAGTTAATATTTCTAGTCCATTCGAATTCCAAATTCTATTTTTAGAAAAAATAGAATTTTCCATTTAAATCTCAAATATCGTTTTCACGATATTTTTATATATCAACATTTTAGCCCAGTGATATTCAACAATTCAAAACACCCAATTTATCAACCATAGGTTTTCAAACACATCATATATAACAATATATGTGATAACAATATATGTGATAACAAACAAACAATAATATTTTTGTGGAATCCAGTTGGATCCCTCTAACCTGTTTTCCTGCATCCACAAACGTTAGTCAACATAAATAATACCCATCCTGCATCGTGGCAGGATAACGCGGTATAGAAGGTCATCCACTATCATAGCATGGGGCGCATAGGGTCATCCGCTAATGATACTGCGGTAATCCAACCAATCACCAATATATATATATAATAACCACAACAACCAATCCTAAATAACTAATATATATTTAATAACAAACACTGATAAGCAATTAAAATTGCATCCATGGCAACCAACAATTTATTTTTAACGATAAAAATAAGTTTAAATAAATTTCTGAATGAGAATTACTCACCGTGAATTTTATTGCAATCCGTTCTGATTTCAATTCTAAAATGCTGAATTATATATCCCGGAGCTACACATTACTCGACTGATTCCACTCGATAATATCTTGTATATATTAAATATAATATTTATCATTTAAGCTATCGAATAAATTTTAAATGCAATAAAATTATTAAATTAAATAATTACCTCTATTCCCATTTTTAAACACTTAAACCATTGTCGAACTGTTGCTCCTACTGTTGCATTACCTTCAGACCAATACTTGCAATCCCATTGCCCTTGTATTGCCAATGCCATACCTTAACACTCCCAGTCCTTCACAAAGCCCACTACCGTCCCTTTTCTTCCATTTTGCTGGAGCAAAACGCCCCCTTTACTTAATTTATAAACTCATGTTCTTCCCCTATCGACCATTTCACAGTCGATCTCATCCTCTTCAAATAATAACGACATCGCATTCTTCCAGATTTGAACCCAAACAAACCTCGAACCTTCCCTCTTGCCGATGATGGAGTGATCAACAAAACCCCGTAGTATCTCCTCGTTCACGTCAACATCCCTACAGAACTGCTGCGGTAATTGCCTCCATATCGATGGTGATAGAATCAAATCCCTAAATCGCCATTTGTGTCGAAACCACTCCTCAACCCGTCGCTCGTGACTCCTCCAACACTCGAACAAAAATCGCGTCTTTGCCATGACTGTAAGCACAGCGCGACAACAACAAAAACATCAGGATCGAATCTCCCCCAAAAACCAGAATCCCTTGCTCACGCCTTGTTCGAACTCGAGAAACACTACTGGACCCCCTTTCGATGATAAATCGAATCCCATCCCAAACCAGAACTGCACCAAAGTCGACTACTTCAGGTTGAAGCCAAAGTTCGTATGAGTTGATCGATTACAGGCTTGAACGATTTCATTAGGAATTCGATTTTAAATTGATTTGTAGAGAATGGGAACTTTCAATTTCGTTTATTGAAATTGAAACGAGTATGAGGGTTAGCTTCAAAGGATCTTGGAATTTAAGGGATCGAATGGAAATAAGGGGAAACTGGATTTCCTTTCGAAAAGAAAAACGATGAGAAGAAATTAAAACAAAAAGGTGTAAGCTAGGTGCTGCGTTTATATAATGAAGAAGACTTTAGGATGAAGGAATTTAGTTTACGCAATAAATGCTTCAGGGTAGTTGAAGTACAAGTGTTTTAAATTTCGATTTGATTTAAAGAGATTTTTACTCTTTTTAAATTGATATCAATTTGATTTTGAACCTATCGACAATCAAATATCTCGAGGTCTATTATTTTAATTCACTAACCGCTATTTTAACGTACTAACCGACGTTTCAATATTATTGCGTTATTCTGAACTGAACTGAATATATTTTGATATTTAATTTCCATGCATATACCATATTAAATTAATATAATATAATTTAAATTCAAAAAACCACAAGTCTTTGATAATAAATTATTATTTATTATCGTATATATCAAATAAAATTCCTACTTATCATCTGAATCATTTTTATTCAGTTTTTAACTTCGATTTCAATTATACTTCGAATTACAATAATTCGATATATTCTAAATTAGATTATATTCGATTATTAAATCGATAACTCAATATAAAAATTGATTTACATTATCAATTAAATATTAAAACAAATATTAAATATTTAAAATTAACTGACCAAAAATCTGGGTCGTTACAACTTCAATAGAATATATAGAATCCGTTTTAAGTCAGAATTCTGTGAAATAAGAAACGTTAGAATCTAATTAATTATAATTTCCTGATGAAAGAGAAAAATTGTGATTTCAGCTTATATATTGTGAGATATGTCCTATTCAAATTTTAAATTAGTCGTTGTGGAAATCGTTTATAAACGATAACTTTATTTAATAAATTTAAAAAGAATTTTTATATAATTTGGATATCGATTAACACAGAAATGTTAATATTGAGTTATAAATCCATATTAGTTGAGATTGAAATCATATATTATTCTATTTGGATATATACAATAATAATTTATTACTATCTAATTGAATTCTTTTGGAATTAAAACTATTACGTCAATATTATTTAAGCTTTAAGAATAGCTATTTTTCAAATAAACTCTGTTTTCAACGAAATGAATTTTATTGGAATACATATAGCTAATTATTGTAGGATTTCCGATTTGGAACAAATGGAGTTGTTATATGAATGAAAGAAATTAAATTGTGAATTGATAAATAAATAAAAATAACGTCGTTATGCAAATGGAGTTGGATTTCGACCAAACGAGTTCCATTGGGTTCATAACGATAAGATGTAACAGTGCATCCATTTCCGTTGTGTTTGGAGTTTAGGTATGGTAGTGCCAATATAGAACGTTAATGTTAAATAGCGGTAGCATTTAAATCACCATGTAAAATAAAAAAAAAGTGAAACTTAAGTCTTAGGCTATATTAAAAACTGTGAAAGGGTTGCCTACCTAATAAATATTCAAGCAAGGCACGTGAACACAGTCCTAACTAAAATATTAGCGTAGCCTAGCCTATATATCCTATGTTGTACCAACATTTCAAAGATCACATTAAAATTATGAGATAGCTTATGCACATGTCTAAATTCCAGTCTGAAAAACAAATATATTGAAGCAACATTAAAGCTAAGGAACGAAACCAAGCACAAACGTACAACCCTATGATTTTGTACAACTCCTATGAATTAGATGCACAGCCTCCCTAATTCACACATGCTACTTCAAACTCCTTCATACCTGCTTATTCACGTACACACGCCATACACACATACCCTATTGCTTAAGTCCCAAGGATGTAAGCCAAGTACAATCCTAACCTATATTTCTGCAAACCCACCACGTGCCTATACACGTACTACTATCAACTGTGTATCTTATTCAATACGTGATGGCCAAGGCATTTTAGTTATAAATACTAGTTATGTGACCAGACTTTAGTTCCTTTCCACTATAAAAACCAGCATAGAGAAATCCATGGCTTCACAAACAAAATAATTATAACGCAAGTCGATTTTCCATTTTAACAAATCAATGAAACATCACCCAGTTTTCCATCCTCTTGTGAGCGCTATCTCATGGGGTGTAGAGGAGAAACATGGGGGCGACGCTTTGATAGTGGAGTTCAGTTGAAGAGGCCGTAGGCGAGGCTCTGGGGAGTACAGTGCACGTTAATGGGAGTTTGGTTTCAGCAGTAGCGGAGGTTGGTTTCTGCAGCAGGCTTCAAATGTGTTGGGTGGTGAGGCATTTGAGTGTAGGTGGCGCAGAGTTAGCAGGGTGGCGGTTTTGGAATGGAGATGACGTAGTGGGTTTGTTTGTATTTTTCAACTGTTGTGTGTTCAAGATGGTCGGGATCAAGGTGGGTGTTTTGGTGGAGAACGTACGAAGGGGCAGGTGCGGATCAGTGCACAGGTGGTGGCGGCCTCCGGTCGGTGACGGTGTATGGGTAGGGTACTGTTAAGAAAGAAAAAGAAAAAAAACACATAGGCGGAGGCATCATCGAAGAGCGATGTTTTGGTGACCGGTTGAAGGCGGCGGCGATCTAAATGTGGGTGGTCCTGTGAGTGAGAAGTGGTAGAAGGAGGGAACTTGCGGGTTACAACAGGTGCGAAGAATGATGAACACTGAAATCAAATGTACCTAATCTCGTTTTTAATGTGCCTAATGAAGATTTAATTTACATTCAATGAAGTTTTAGTTGATAAAATTAATTGCTTTATCTCGTATATAGCATAGCCTATCTTGGAAAGTTAGAATATGCATATGCCCACATGTGCCTAAGTAAATTTACACTGTTCCTAATCAATACGTATCGAGCCTGGAAGATTAGAAATGTGCCCAATAATGTTTTCAAGTACCTAATTCAGATTTTTTTTAACGTAACGGTAGTTAAATATTTAGTTTAATAATATTAAATTGTATAGTGGCTAAATTTTAATGTGGCCTATAATATTTTTAATTGTGCCTAATTATTAAGTGGCCAGGTGATTTTTCTTTTTAAGTGCGTACTACATTCGTATATGCCTGATCCATCAAAATGTGCCTACCTAAAGTTATTTGTGCCTAACTATACATCAAGTGTAACGTGGCTGTGATATTTTAATGTGCCTGATCGTTGTAAAAACGTGCCCAATATAAGTATATACATAATGTAAGTAAGAGATGTGTAACGACCCAAAATTCGCTCGATCCGAATCAGTCGCTAAACCGACCAAGACCGTTTGAAACGCCTGATTGTTTTGAGAACACGACCAATTAGAACGCAAACAGAAGAACATTTCATTGTATATTACACCAATTCCATCAGAATACAAGAATATACAGAGTATAAATAAATATTACACAGAAAATATCAGAGATTTAAATTACATTTAAATACATCGCAGCGGAAAAATAATACAAAGCACAACTGAAGGAGATATACGGATACAGGGCTTTCCGGATATCATTCCAGCTAGAAATCAGGATCATGTGAATATAAATCTGCAAAACCAAAACTACTAGCAGCCCGTGTCAAAATAAGGGCACCTAGAGTTTAGGTTAAAACAATAAACTCCAAGTCAGTCATGTGACTAGTGTGAGAACTAAAACAGTTATTAATCTTTGTTTTAAAGTTAGGTAAAACAAGGGACCACGCCGTATAACACGGAACGGGTTTCCTCCTAATAATACCAGTGCATAAAACAAAACAGCACAATGCTTTTTGGAAAAATGAAGCTATTATAAGACCCAGGTCCTATCACACAATGCAACGCAAGCCGGGGGATAGGGTTTTCCCTTATAATAGCCAAACATGCTTGGTACGTTTAAAACAAATCATTTGATACTATTATAAGTGTATAGTGTCAAAACAAATTCAATCATAAATATCAATCATAGACGGCATGGGTACCATATATCATGTCGCCATACTAGGCTCTACAATCAAAACCGCAAAGTCACGTATTTGGAAATTGGATTTCCTTCTGTGAACCGAGGCCAGGGATCGTCCTCTACTGAATTCGAGACAATCTAGCCCGTGGTCCGTGTCTCAGGCAAGTACTCAGTCAAGCCTTTGGATCATTGTAACAACCCGTATTTCTGATAACATGTTATATCGTAAATCGAGGCATAATTTAATTTATAAATCTGAATCAAGGGAAACGGGCTATGCCATTGCGTTCGTCTCGGAAAAATATGCGAAATAGAGTCCGAAATTTTGTAAATCGGAGTCCGTATGACCCGGTTAAGGCCCAAAGAAGTTTTCGGGAAATTTGAATTTCGAAACATGCAGAAATGGGGCCAGGCGGGAAAACTCCCGCCCAGCCAAGTCGACTTGGCTGTCGACAGGGCTGTCGACTTGCCTGTCGACTTGGCAGTCGACAGGGCTGTCGACTTTCCCTGTTGGCTGATTCTGGCCTGGGTGCACCTGGTTGAGTTTTGGGCTGGGTTGGAGGGCTTGGGACGAAATCTGACGGACCTAAACTAACCTAGGGTTAATCTAAGGGTCTAAAACTAATCCTAATCTCTATAAATAAGCCCCTAACCTACCCCTAAATCATTAATATTCATTCATGCAACTAAACTATGGCAAAATTATTCCTCTCATGGCCTCCACTCTCTCTTAAAAATCTCTAAGCTTATTCCTATGAGAGATTCATGTTCATTCTAGTGATTTCAAGTTTAAATGAGCATTATTAGCTTGCATTCAAGACAAGTTACAATCTTTACATCATAAAGCAAGGGTTTTTATTGATTTGGAGCTTCATATTTGGGTTTTATGATTGCATAAGGGCTTTGTCATATTTTTGTGTCTTCATAAGCATTGTAAGTCCTATTCTACATTCATACTTAAACTCTAAAGTTAAATGTATGATATGCAAGTTTGATATGTTATGATATGCAAGTTTATGATGTTATGTTATGCAAGTATGCCATGTTATGATGTTATGTTATGCAAGTATGCCATGTTATGATATGCAAGTTTACTATGATGTGTTATGCAAGTTTACTATGATGTGTTATGCAAGTTCATCAAGTTATGTTATGCAAGTTTGATATGCAAGTTTGTCATATGATATGCAAGTTATGTTATGCAAGTTTGATATGCAAGTTTGTCATATGATATGCAAGTTATGTTATGCAAGTTTGGGTTGATCATTTTGTTCATGTTATCATGTTATGCAAGCTTATCTTGGGTTTATGAACATAAAGCTTCAAGCTTTATGCTAAAGGTTGCATTTTGGCAACATGTAAGTTATCATATCTCTTATGATAACTTGCATGTGAGGCTAAATGCGAACTTATGGCCATTTCTACATGTCATTTATCACCATGTATCACCAATATGCTAAGTTTGGTTTTATGCATGCTTTTGAGGCCTAAAAATGTAATATGCAAGTATATGAACACATGTACATTTCATATGCCACCATGTTGAACTTGTGGCTTCAACACCTTTATGTCAAGATTATGCCAAGTTCCCTCTTTCTATCCTTTATGCACTATTGCGATATGTAAGTGATGGGATTGCGTTTGGGGTTGAGTAAACTTAAAAGATAAAAATATAAGCTTGGGAATTTACCTATTAAGTTAGGTCTACCCTTTGGGAATTTACCTATTAAGTTAGGTCTACCCAAATGCTTGAAAACTTGTAACATGTTTTGGAAACATGATGGACATGACACTTAGAAAAGATAAGTGTGACCAACTCGAGGTTGGGTTGAGTTTGTAGCGTAAACCTACCCGGAACCGACCGGCTTAACTAGTTGCTACAAACAATAGGACCCAATGTGAGAAGTTGGTCATGTTGTACCTTGAACCCGAGGTTAGACCAAGTTGTGGTGTAAAGCTACCCGGACCCGCCCGGCTTAACCAGTAACCACAACGAGGTCTAATGTGAGAGGTTAAGGTGCATTAAATTAATTAATGTTACATGATAAGGTTAAGTAAATTTGATTTATGACACTTAACCAATTTGACATGAATGGGTAGGTTAAGTGAAACCGGGCTTGATTTCTTAATGACACTTAACCGAAAAATACGACTAGTGGTTAGGGTTAAGTTAACCTACACTTAACCAATCTGAACTCGGTAATTTAACGGGGTTAAGTTGAACTATACTTAGCCAATCCAACTCAGTAATTTGATAAGGCTGAGAACCGATTGGATACCTGGTCTGGATAAACTAACTTGATTGATAAATTAAACGAACCTGTTTTGCGGATCTGTAGGACCCACACCAAGTTAGGCAAGTTCGTAAATCTGTTATCTGATCCGTTAGTCTGAAAACTGATCGTCTGAACCTGGTATGTCTGAACTCTGTTAATAAGTTAATCTGAATCTGATAGTCTGGGGACACAAGGGGGAATACTTGTGTCATCTGTTGTTTGGGACCCATATTAGTTAGTAACCCTTTCTGGTATCAAAACTTTGACCCAACTGTAGGTATGGTCCGGGCACGCTTACTGAACTAATTATAAGTGGTTCATTCTGATAATGGCGATGGGTGTTGATGGTGCGTTCCAACCGGGTCATGTGCGTGCATGGATCCTGGTCTGCCTCTGAGGATGTAAGGCGCCGTGACATCTGTAAATACGCCTGTGCCAATTGGTTGCCACTTTAGGGAGTGATACACCCTATCGTGGGGCCGACATAGGGTATTTATGTATTAGGGAGCCGATCACTTGGGTAGGATTTAGGGTACACTTAGCTCTGTCTGATTTTGTTGGTACCGTCTGTTTGGTTGGGTGGTAACACCCGTCTATTTCTGCGTGGTACCGTCTGTTAGGGTGGTAAAGGCCCACTACTAGTGTACACCTAATTGTAGTATTCCGTTTCTGTACTTTATCTGTTAGGGTGGTAAAGGCCCATTGTTCTAGCATTCCGTTTCTGTACTTTATCTGTTAGGGTGGTAAAAGCCCATTTTTCCCGAACTCTATCTATGGGCCATTCTGTTCCGTCCTGTTTCGATGTAGACATTAGGGTAACACCTAATCCTGTTATACTAGTATTGGTACTAAGAAGTTGGATCTTGACTTAGGTCAACACCTGATATTGGGCCAAGTTTAGGCCAAGGGATAAATTCTTGTTTATACATGACATGTTAGAATGCTGGTACACCTGTGGTGAAAAACTTCACCTTGATTATGTGATGACTCCTTTGAATTATCTGTTAGATATTCACCATGCTAGTATGTAATTATCCTTATGATCATACCTGCTTCTCATGCCAGTTAACTTTATCAGTTTACATTGATTGTAGTAGGGCTTACTCAGTCTTTTTGACTGACCTGTTTTCCTTTCGCCTCTTTTCTTCCGTTCCCCCCCCCCCCCCACCCCCAGGTTCTCAGGGTGGGAATATTGGAGCTTAGCTTGGATTTCTGATCGCTTGCTTGTGGGATTTTAGCTCATGTACGGTCTTGACATGAAGCTTGTTATGGTTATCACTTATTTTGGGGATAGTACTTATGTATTTCAGTTTTTCAAAAATGTTGTTTTTATCTAGACTTATGTATTTGGAAAGTTGACATTATGTTGTACCAGACTTGTTTTGAAATAGTTTGAAATCTTCCACTGTTTTATTTATCTTATTTACTCTGTTTACATATATACAAATGTTCTTGTTCTGCCTTGATATATCATTATGCATGTTTACCTGATTCAAACGCCCCTCCAAAGTCAGAGTGCTTGCAAGAGCCACCCTGGCGGAGGTGGGGTGTTACATTTGGTATCAGAGCATATGGTTTACGAGAAGGAACAAAAGAAAAGGTTTTTAGAAAACTTTTGGAAAACTATTTTCAAAACCAAGTATAAAGTATTTTCCAAAGAAAAGTCTAGTTTATTTTAAAGGCTATTCCCCAAAAAGCCATTAGCACAATCCTTAGTTATCTATTCTTAGTTCTCTCGTTATGAATCTATCTTTTCCTTCGTTTCAGTATGACAGATAACTTTGTTATCCCAGAGGGAGTGCAAGTTCCTGTTTGGTATAGGAGACTTATGGAGGCTATGGCGACCGAAGCCGGCCCCACAAATGTTACTCCTCCTCCGGTGGTTAATGTTCCTCCTCCTCCTGTCGCTGAGGTTCCTCCTCCCCCTCCCCCTCAGCATCCTCCAGTAGAGTTCACGAAGATTTGCAAGGACTTCAAAGTAATGGGTGGCAAGAACTTTCTAGGTACCGAGACTTTTGTAGAGGCCCGGAATTGGTTGAAAGAGACCGAGGATTTATTCGCTATCTTTGGATTAGATGATCAGAGAAAGATCTTGTTGGAGGTTTGGCTTATGAAGGATGAAGCCGCTTATTGGTGGGAGATCACCACCGCGACTAGGCCCGTTGAGACTTGGGCCGATTTCAGGACAAGATTCGGGCTTAAGTTTCTGTCTTCTGCTGAAGAGAATTTGCAAATGGAGAGGTTTATTGCTTTGAAGCAAGGAGACATGTCTGTCAAAGAATATGTGAACAAGTTCAATCAGTTAGCTCGTTTTGGCTTGGATATGGTGAGTACTACTCAGAAGAAGGCTCTTCGTTTTGCTAGAGGATTGAATGAGCCGTTACAGGAGTTAGCTATGTCTCATGTGCCCATGGGGGCCACGTTTGAGAGTTTGGTAGATATGGCCCTACTCAATGAAGAGAACAAGAGTGCAAAGAAGGAGGTCAAGGTGAATGAGTCTCAAAACAAGAAAACGGGGCCCAAAAAGGAAATGTAAAAGAAGGAGGAGAAGTCTGAAGATAAGAAGGAAAAGAAGTGCTTTACTTGTGGAAGCTCAACTCATCTAAACAAGGATTGCAGAAAGAGGAAGGGTACTTGCTTTAACTGTGGAGAGATGGGACACTTCACTAGGGACTGCCCGAAGAAGAAAGGGACTACATCAGAAGGAACAGTGAATACTCGCATGGCGAGTGAATAGATTAGGGCTAGAATAATTTGTCTGTAGGATGTTTAACTTTCCTTGTCTGATTTTCAGTTTGAAACTCTTTTTCTGGTATTTTGATTCTGTAATAGAAACTCGGTACTTTAATGCTAGTCTTGCTTCTGATCTGGTAATAGTCTCAAACTCCCTGAGAGTTATAACTCATCTGTTTGTGATAAATTGGGGTTTGAGAGTATCTGTGTTGGGCATGAGGGTGACTATGACGAATACATTCTAGGTTTCTACCATGCTTAGTTTCCTAAGAATCATTTGGGAAAAATCTGATCAGTACTAGTAGTCTGTAAGTATATGTACCAAGTTTTTGTTTTATCTGTACTCGCTTCCATCACTCGACTGTATCTTGTTGAGATAGGAATTCTATGGATGTAAACATGTGTTTGAGACATGTTATGTTTGATGGTTGCAAGTGGATGCAAGTGGTTGCTAGTGGTTGCTCGTGGATGCATAAACACACATTAGGCACTAGATCGGCTTGAAATACACTCTCATATTGCATATGGACGTGTGTACATTTTCAATTCTTATGGTTGCAAGATGGTTAATTCGGCACATGGATGTTGCATATGGACGAATGTTTGTGCACACATATAGTATTATATGATTAGGACTATTTGCATACATAATGGATTCATTTCACTAACATACTTTGCATTGAGGATCTTTGCATTAGATAAGAACATATACACACACCTTTTGCATATGTTCATACCGCATTAGAATCTTTAAGGACAATGATTGCTCGCGAATGATGATTTGAGTAGATGGATGATGGATTGTAAGATGCGTTCTTCCTAACTTGAAGATTTCGAGGACGAAATCCTTTAAGGAGGGGAGAATGTAACAACCCGTATTTCTGATAACCTATTATATCGTAAATCGAGGCAGAATTTAATTTATAAATCTGAATCAAGGGAAACGGGCTATGCCATTGCGTTCGTCTCGGAAAAATATGCGAAATAGAGTCTGAAATTTTGTAAATCGGAGTCCGTATGACCCAGTTAAGGCCCAAAGAAGTTTTCGGGAAATTTGAATTTCGAAACATGCAGAAATTGGGCCAGGCGGGAAAACTCCCGCCCAGCCAAGTCGACTTGGCTGTCGACAGGGCTGTCGACTTGCCCGTCGACATGCATGTCGACTTGGCAGTCGACAGGGCTGTCGACTTGCCCTGTCGGCTGATTCTGGCCTGGGTGCACCTGGTTGAGTTTTGGGCTGGGTTGGAGGGCTTGGGACGAAATCTGACGGACCTAAACTAACCTATGGTTAATCTAAGGGTCTAAAACAAATGCTAATCTCTATAAATAAGCCCCTAACCTACCCCTAAATCATTAATATTCATTCATACAACTAAACTATGGCAAAATTATTCCTCTCATGGCCTCCACTCTCTCTTAAAAATCTCTAAGCTTATTCCTATGAGAGATTCATGTTCATTCTAGTGATTTCAAGTTTAAATGAGCATTATTAGCTTGCATTCAAAACAAGTTACAATCTTTACATCATAAAGCAAGGGTTTTTATTGATTTGGAGCTTCATATTTGGGTTTTATGATTGCATAAGGGATTTGTCATATTTTTGTGTCTTCATAAGCATTGTAAGCCCTATTCTACTTTCATACTTAAACTCTAAAGTTAAATGTATGATATGCAAGTTTGATATGTTATGATATGCAAGTTTATGATGTTATGTTATGCAAGTATGCCATGTTATGATGTTATGTTATGCAAGCATGCCATGTTATGATATGCAAGTTTACTATGATGTGTTATGCAAGTTTACTATGATGTGTTATGCAAGTTCATCAAGTTATGTTATGCAAGTTTGATACGCAAGTTTGTCATATGATATGCAAGTTTGTCATATGATATGCAAGTTATGTTATGCAAGTTTGATATGCAAGTTTGTCATATGATATGCAAGTTATGTTATGCAAGTTTGGGTTGATCATTTTGTTCATGGTATCATGTTATGCAAGCTTATCTTGGGTTTATGAACATAAAGCTTCAAGCTTTATGCTAAAGTTTGCATTTTGGCAACATGTAAGTTATCATATCCCTTATGATAACTTGCATGTGAGGCTAAATGCGAACTTATGGCCATTTCTACATGTCATTTATCACCATGTATCACCAATATGCTAAGTTTGGTTTTATGCATGCTTTTGAGGCCTAAAAATGTAATATGCAAGTATATGAACACATGTACATTTCATATGCCACCATGTTGAACTTGTGGCTTCAACACCTTTATGTCATGATTATGCCAAGTTCCCTCTTTCTATCCTTTATGCGCTATTGCGATATGTAAGCGATGGGATTGCGTTTGGGGTTGAGTAAACTTAAAAGACATAAAAACATAAGCTTGGGAATTTACCTATTAAGTTAGGTCTACCCTTTGGGAATTTACCTATTAAGTTAGGTCTACCCAAATGCTTGAAAACTTGTAACATGTTTTGGAAACATGATGGACATAACACTTAGAAAAGATAAGTGTGACCAACTCGAGGTTGGGTTGAGTTTGTAGCGTAAACCTACCCGGAACCGACCGGCTTAACTAGTTGCTACAAACAATAGGACCCAATGTGAGAAGTTGGTCATGTTGTACCTTGAACCCGAGGTTAGACCAAGTTGTGGTGTAAAGCTACCCGGACCCGCCCGGCTTAACTAGTAACCACAACGAGGTCTAATGTGAGAGGTTAAGGTGCATTAAATTAATTAATGTTACATGATAAGGTTAAGTAAATTTGATTTATGACACTTAACCAATTTGACATGAATGGGTAGGTTAAGTGAAACCGGGCTTGATTTCTTAATGACACTTAACCGAAAAATACGACTAGTGGTTAGGGTTAAGTTAACCTACACTTAACCAATCTAAACTCGGTAATTTAACGGGGTTAAGTTGAACTATACTTAGCCAATCCAACTCAGTAATTTGATAAGGCTGAGAACCGATTGGATACCTGGTCTGGATAAACTAACTTGATTGATAAATTAAACGAACCTGTTTTGCGGATCTGTAGGACCCACACCAAGTTAGGCAAGTTCGTAAATCTGTTATCTGATCCGTTAGTCTGAAAACTGATCGTCTGAACCTGGTATGTCTGAACTCTGTTAATAAGTTAATCTGAATCTGATAGTCTGGGGACACAAGGGGGAATACTTGTGTCATCTGTTGTTTGGGACCCATATTAGTCAGTAACCCTTTCTGGTATCAAAACTTTGACCCAACTGTAGGTATGGTCCGGGCACGCTTACTGAACTAATTATAAGTGGTTCATTCTGATAATGGCGATGGGTGTTGATGGTGCGTTCCAACCGGGTCATGTGCGTGCATGGATCCCGGTCTGCCTCTGAGGATGTAAGGCGCCGTGACATCTGTAAATACGCCTGTGCCAATTGGTTGCCACTTTAGGGAGTGATACACCCTATCGTGGGGCCGACATAGGGTATTTATGTATTAGGGAGCCGATCACTTGGGTAGGATTTAGGGTACACTTAGCTCTGTCTGATTTTGTTGGTACCGTCTGTTTGGTTGGGTGGTAACACCCGTCTATTTCTGCGTGGTACCGTCTGTTAGGGTGGTAAAGGCCCACTACTAGTGTACACCTAATTGTAGTATTCCGTTTCTGTACTTTATCTGTTAGGGTGGTAAAGGCCCATTGTTCTAGCATTCCGTTTCTGTACTTTATCTGTTAGGGTGGTAAAAGCCCATTTTTCCCGAACTCTATCTATGGGCCATTCTGTTCCGTCCTGTTTCGTTGTAGACATTAGGGTAACACCTAATCCTGTTATACTAGTGTTGGTACTAAGAAGTTGGATCTTGACTTAGGTCAACACCTGATATTGGGCCAAGTTTAGGCCAAGGGATAAATTCTTGTTTATACATGACATGTTAGAATGCTGGTACACCTGTGGTGAAAAACTTCACCTTGATTATGTGATGACTCCTTTGAATTATCTGTTAGATATTCACCATGCTAGTATGTAATTATCCTTATGATCATAGTTGCTTCTCATGCCAGTTAACTTTATCAGTTTACATTGATTGTAGTAGGGCTTACTCAGTCTTTTTGACTGACCTGTTTTCCTTTCGCCTCTTTTCTTCCGTTCCCCCCCCCCCCCCAGGTTCTCAGGGTGGGAATATTGGAGCTTAGCTTGGATTTCTGATCGCTTGCTTGTGGGATTTTAGCTCATGTACGGTCTTGACATGAAGCTTGTTATGGTTATCACTTATTTTGGGGATAGTACTTATGTATTTCAGTTTTTCAAAAATGTTGTTTTTATCTAGACTTATGTATTTGGAAAGTTGACATTATGTTGTACCAGACTTGTTTTGAAATAGTTTGAAATCTTCCGCTGTTTTATTTATCTTATTTACTCTGTTTACATATATACATATGTTCTTGTTCTGCCTTGATATATCATTATGCATGTTTACCTGATTCAAACGCCCCTCCAAAGTCAGAGTGCTTGCAAGAGCCACCCTGGCGGAGGTGGGGTGTTACAATCATCAGGGCTGGTCCACTGGTGTGGATTAAAATGCCTGAACACTGCGTTTCCCCGCCCTTTGGGGCGTAAATGAGCCAACGAATGGCTCCATCGGCTTCACATAGTCAACGACATATCCGAGGCGCCTCGCAACAGCAACAACCACATAGGTCAAACTCGTCAGGGCGTGTAAAACCACTGACGCCACTTCTAACTAGAAGGAAACGCATGCCTTCCCTGATGTCCTCTCCCGTTTCTGGTTCACAACTGGGGTGTGAGGCACGCAAATCAACGCTACACAAAGCTATGCCACACAGGCCGTGCTTTGGTCATCAACCACAAGACTTTGCTTTTCAACAAGAGCCTTGATCATTTGCATCTTAGCACGCCACACAGGCAAACCACTCCATGCAACCGATATCCATCAATCACACAGAATGATATCCAATGTCAGACACACAGTCCATTTACAAGTCCGTTCTGGGTCTGAACGAAACCGGAGGAACCTTATTCCTCGCATATCCATCGATCTCCAAGTACGTCTGGACGATCACCAACTGATTCGCTCCTCTTGGGTGTACATCTCAATCTAGATCATCAGTAATCACCCAAACGATGTGAAGACATCCGGTCTTCAACCACCGTCTTCATTTTCGACTCGTCATCGAATCAGTTATTCAAAATGGGATAAACCCGGTCTTTCTGAATAACTCGCGTATATAATAAACAAGTGTTACACAAACACAACATACGCCTCGTTCCAATTCATCAGTCACTAACAGTAAATTAGTAAGGGAACAATTCCCCAAATATTAACCCCAAAGGCCGAAACCAACATCAGATCAATACCCAGGAAACCATTCTTCTTAGCTAACCTACAGTTAGTTTCTAAATTTCACTTTCTTAGGGAAAGGTTCCCATTAATTTTATCAAAGATAAATTCTTTTAAATTTATTCCTGAATCTTCTTTTGAATATCAATTCAAACTAGTCGGGATTAGCGAACCACTCTGAAGTGATCAATTATTTTATTTCCCAATCCCAACCTATTCATCCCATGAAGTAAAACTGGTAGTACTTCATATCTAACTCCACGGTGTTATCGGTAAATTCATTTACCATTTCACGTTCAAATCTAATTAAAGATTTAACTATCGCCTGGAGCAAAACTGGTGATACTCCATTTTCGATCTTTTCTATCTAATTAAAGATTCATTAAAACTCCACTTAGTTTTAATCTTTAACTGGGTTAAAGAATCAATGTCATTTAAAACACAGTTCACGATAAACCCAAAATCACATTCCATTCTATCAGCCTTTAACCGTAAAATAGCAAGTGAGCAATTTTCTAAGTATTAACCCCAAAGGCCGAAACCAACATCATATCAATACCCAAGAAACCATTCAACTTAACTAATCTCCAATTAGTTTCTGATTTTCTTTACTCAGCTGGGTCTAAGAACAGTATTATTGAAGATACCGTTCATGACAACCCAAAATCACATTCCATTAATTATCGGGTTAAAGAACAAGTGTTATTTAAAACACTGTTCATGATAAACCCAAAAATCAATACCATTTCAATTCCAATTAAACATTATTTAATTGGTGCACTTCATTATATCTGAATAAAACGATTTAATCTTTTTCTCTACTGGGCTTAAGAACAATGTTAATGAAGACACCATTCACGACAAACCCAAGTCACATTTGATATTAAATACAAGGCTCTGAATAGAAAATATATCGGCTTATATTCAATATCAATTTTTACGACTAACAAATATTGTATTGGAATTAACGATATAAATTTATCTTTCAAATTCCCATAAAAATATCTGTATCATCGCGAAATCCAACATCGAAATATTCCATAGACAATTTTGATTCAAATCCATTCCAATTCAATTATTGGAAATTCTGGTTATTTTCAAAACCATTTCAAATCCAATTAATTTATTTTTAAAAATAAATAAATTATTATTCTAGTTCAAAACTAGTTCATTTCGATAAAAATCTATTTTTATCTTGTCAAATATGGAGTTTTTCATCCCAATTCTTCCCAAATCATTTCTTATGATTTTACACAAATTATTACTATTTTTAATAATTTTATCAAGGCCCGTACAGTCGATTTCCATCAATGGCCATCGAACTGCACTTACAACGACCTTTTCAAAATTTGATTTGGACATAATTCCAAATCCAACCGTTAGATTTCAAATCTTTAATATTCAATAGAAAGCTCTTTTCGATACAATCCCAACGGTTCCAGTTTTAGGAGAATCCGACGGTCGGATCTCCCGTAATGTCCATTCGGAGTCAATGGTCGAAATTTGCGAATTGAAGCAGCGCAGGGCGTTCTATTCAGGCCATTATATTATATGTATATAATATATATAATATATACTTCGTCGATTTCCTTTCAAAACATCTTTTATAAATAGTTTCAAATTTGTTTTCAAAATGATTTCAACTTCTTATTCGATTTCAAATCAAAATTGAATTTTCCTTTATAAATTCCTTTTTACATTCATTTCTATTTGATTTCAATTTCAATTCGATTTCAATTCGATTCAATTCAATTTCAATTCGATTTGAATTCTATTCAATTCAATTTCAATTCGATTTCAATTCGTTTTCTATTCAATTTAATTCGAATTCATTTTCTATCTAATTCAATTCGAATTCATTTTCTATTCAATTCAATTCGAATTCATTTTCTATTCAATTCAATTCGAATTCATTTTCTATTCAACTCAATTCGAATTTATTTTCTATTCAATTCAATTTAAATTTATTTTCTAAAATATTCGATTATTGAAATCACTTTTCAATATTCATTAAAAACAAATAAAATCGATATAAATATCGTTCACGTCAAAATGACGTCAATCTAATCAACACGGCTTTTATTCAACACATGAATGTTTTCAATTCAACACATGAATTTATTTTCTATTCAACACATGAATTTATTTTATTTCAACACATGAAATTATTTTCTAAATCGGAACGAGGCCCAATCAATTGCCATATAATGTTAATTATATGGATTTTCTACAACACACGTGTGTAACAGCAACGATAAATCATCAACCATCATCCAAAGTGCGTTCTACACTGTATAAGCATCAAATATAAATATTTAACGCTTATAACAGTCTGTCAATCAATCGATCGACATACAGCTAATTATTGGGATTAGTGTATGTCATATATCATCCCAATACCCGTGTGGGGTTATAAATCAACAAACACATATTTTATTTGTGCAGTTGGGCGATGTGTAAAATTTATCGTCCCAATCAATATCAGTCAAATCAGTGTATATAAACAAATCGTCTGATTTGTTTATAAATATTTATTTTATATATACGTTAAAAATCATATTTTTAACTATACAATATTTTCCACTATAAAATATTTTATTTTATTCCACATCACACAATCAAATTTCACAACACAGCAATCAAACAAACAAGCCATCCATGGTCTGTGGACGACGGGTGTCGGGTGCTACTGAGCACCGTCTGGATCTTAGTATATATTTCAACTAGAAATAAATTAAAGGTGAGGAGTTCTCACCGACTAGCTACCAATACACCGCGACTCTTCTTATGTAGAAATCTTCGATCAAATTTTGACTATCTATATATTGTAAAAAAAACGTATTTTTAATCTTCCTATCACATTAAAATTATATTCTTATTGTCTCTACTATATAAAAATTATATTTTTACTTTGCTACATCATACGATTAAAAATCCCACCTTTTCCCGATTAAAAATCAAATCTTTATATTTTATACATCATAATAAAAATCGAAACTTTATATTTTATACATCATAATATATATACCACTAATTTTTCTAATCATTTTGAAGTTTATTTACATTAAATAAATAAAGAAGAATAATAGATAAAAGAAAAGGAAACTTACAGTTGAAAATCAGAGGGGGGTTCGTCAGTGCGTCGGAGGAGCTGAAGGGGAGGGGTGCGAGGCTCGCGCCGTCGCTGGCAGTAGCGGATCTCGACGAGGGGGGGTGCGTGGCGGTTTGGGGATTGGAGTCGATGGGATTGGGGGTGGGGTGCGGTCTTCGTGCGTTGGAGGAAGGGGAAAGGAGGGAAGGTGGAGGAGGAGAGAAGAAGAAGGTGGAGGCGGTGGCAGCGTGCGGCGGCGACGGCGAAACCTGCCACCCCCCTTTGCGTCGTTTTATTTATTTATTTATTTTGTTTTGACTGTTGTGAAAGAGAAAGGGGAGGTGAGATATTTATATATATTTAATTTATTTTAAATTCTAAAACCAACTTTTTATTTTTAACTCGAAATCGAACCCATCGACTGTCGTCCATAGCTAATTACCCCCATTCCGAACATAATGGGATATGTATCGTAGGCTGATTCGATCGTTTCGTTTAGTTTTCGTCAAAATTAAAATATAACTCTATATATTGAATTTGAACGCGTATTTCAATTTAATGGGGCCACATACGAACCCTAAAAATTACCAAAAAATATTTTCAAGCTTCGTATTAATGATACGGTCCTAACAAAACAAATTTCGTCAGATTCTGAGGCCGTTTGAAAAATGGTCATTTTCCAGTCGATTAAAATCAACTGAGACTGGTCAAACGCGTTTTACTTTGCCATGCTCACATATTGATTCGAAAAATTACGAATTTTGGAATCTAGCAATAACTTGACATCACGGATCCAACAAAAGTGGTTTCGTCGAAAACCGAGTTCGTTTGCAAAATTCCCATTTTCAAAGGCCAGAATTCCATAGCGACTATTCTAAAATTTCAACTGGACATATCTTTTGATTCCCTTAATGAAATTTCGATTTTTCAGATTTGTTGGAAAGATATTCTCAAATAGATTCAAATATTTTTGGTTTCACTAAAATCCGGTTTATTTTGAATCCTGTACATTCATTTGAACTATGAAATCGAATTTTCAAACTACCGCGCCATTTTCCTTATATAATTAAAATAAAATATTTCTATTCTAACGACGATCTATATAAATATATACATTCGAATTTTATTCAAAATAAATTTCTCGTCGTTATTATTTAAAATAATTCATTTTAAATATTCAAAATTCATTAAAATTGCCAAAATAAAAATTTTAGATTGGCTCAGATTTCCGGGTTATTACAAGATAGGCCTGATCGGGAAAAATATATTATGTTGTGCCTAATCCTAGTTTACACGTGACTAATACGGTTTAAATTAACCTAAGAAAAAAATTAGTTAATAAATTATTATTAAGTCATAAATAATATTAATTTATATATGAATAAAGTATAAAATTGTAACTATGTCATACAGTAACAAAATTGGAAAAAACAAGCAACTTTGGAACCATATCAATGGGCGAATATTATGGAATTGGAACGGACGAAGTTAAACGCAATTGGAAGCGTGTAAAACGATCCGTTTTGAAGACAAATGAAAAGCAATGTGAGTACAACTCACTCAGTTTTGTCCAACTTATATTTTATATAAGTCAAGTTTAAATATTTCTGTGCTATGCTTGTTAATTGTTTGATGGATGCTTAATATATATTTATGTGTTAACTGAATTGATTAAATTAAACTTTCGTTTAACTTAACTTAAACCAATTGTTGTTTTTAATGATTGTTACCAAATGAGGTTACTTACCTCGTTGATTACATTTATAATTATATAAACATGTTAAATCGAAATATGGACGGTCGGATTACTCTTATTGTTTGATGACTGAATATTATATCTGTTTATTGAAATCGATAATTTTATTTGAGATGACGTATTTGGATGCAGGGAAAAACAGGTAGGAGGGATCCAACTGAATTTCCCAAATTTATTGTTTATTTTCATATTTCAATTATATAAACTATTTAACCAATATGGTTGGATGATTGATTTGATATTTGTTGAATCTTAATTCAATGTTTGTTTTAATTTTAACCAATGGACAGTATTGGTTGAGTAAGTGACGACAGATGGCCCAAAAATATATCATTTTATAATTATTGATTTACCGTCAGTTTAATCGGCATAAATGAAGTTATAAAATTTATTTGACAACTGAAGATAGATTTTAAAATCTAATATTTTGAATAAAAGTTTATTAAAAGGAAATATATTTATATGAAATTAAAAGATGATTTTATAAAAGCAAATTCTTATGTTTATAAGATTTATAAGCAGATGAGAGGAAATCGACCTAGAGTTAAGAGTTGAATTAATTGTTTTCAAGAAACAATTAAATGGATTATTTTAATTTATTATATTATTAATTAATTTTAAGGAAAGACTAATTGGAAACGATTAACGAGATAGTTGTGGTTTTTGTCAACTAAGTCAACTATCTTAATTGAACTTAGTTATGTTATTAATTTGTTTTGAATTACTCTAATGAAATTAGATTAATGAATATTTGTTTTAATTTTAATAATATTTCAAAAAGAATTTACCATTTATTTTAGTTAATAAAGGACTTAACTACGTCTATAGTAGTTAACAATGATGTAAATTACTATTAATAATAATTTAAGTAATTACTGTTTAAATTAAATCCAAATTTTAAATAATCGAGTTTGGAAATAATTTTAGTTGGATTGTGAAAGGAGTTTATGAAAGAATTTTATTGTAAAACCCGAGTTTTTATAATGAAGTTAAAAGAGATTTTAAGCGAATACGAAAGCTTAAAATAAAATGTTTACTTAATATTTGAATTAAGAAAAAGAATCGAGATAAATGAGGTTTTATAATCAACCTGAGTTTTACAAACAAGGTTTATAGAAAGGGATGTGAGGCTAAAAACGTTAAGTTTAAATTAACATTACTTAATAATGGAATTAAAACGAAATTTTCAAAATGGAAAATGGTTGAATGGATTAGAAGTGGAATAATATGGGTTGATAAGGAGTTAAGAGAAGAAATTAAAAATTGGAACCTAACTGGAGATTATTTGAGTCGAGTGATTTTGTAAGTGTTAATCTAGGTCTTCGGGGTTGATACTCAGGGGTTTATTCTCTTACCAATTTACGGTCATAGACTTATGAATGTTAAAGTATATATATGCATAAATAATGTTATAGAAAATGTTTTGAAATTGGATATGGTTATTAAATATTTTTCTAAGTATTAAAATAATATAGTTTGAGAAGATTAGTATATTAAATAAGAAGTAAATGCTATGTTTGAAATATTGAAAGATTTAGAAGTTTTAATTAACCATTCATCAATTACTTTTAATTAAAGAGGATAAGTGATGCTGATTACCGAACCAGTGAACTTATTTTATTTTCATGGTTGAATGATTTGTTTATTTTGATAGTTAAATAACCGATTATCAAAATCTGGCCTAATGCATTGTTGGTACAGAAAGACCGAGATCGAATTTATATTTGAAAACCATTCTGATCAACAAATACGTAAACGTTGAAGATATCAGATACTGATCGAGAAGGAGCAATTGAAGACCGTGGATCTTCAAAAAAGGAAGAATTACTTAAAATCTATGGCTTAGCGGCCGGAGATATACTGTAATTCTATCGTGGTTGGGTTCTACGGATTGCAAACACTACTTGCGACTGGTCTATTGGATGATTCTTAGGATGTAGTGGGGGTGCCTTCCGTTTGTCCAGTCCCAGGACAACTTGTATGGACGAATGTCTGATAGGGTATTTCCAAAGGATCACATAAACTGATTTCTAAAGAAAACTTCCGTTGTGGCAGAGGAATTCATTCTTACTTCTTAGACACCCGGAGTATTCTTGTAAACATCAATTAGTGATGTGATGGATCTGACGGTATGGCATTCAAAGTGAAGGATGGCCAGATGTTCTAAAAAGAAGATTTAAACCCCAAGGCTCAGCAATCGGGAAATGGAATAAAATTGGGTAGGTTGCATGGCTACGTGGGTTTCTCCCATTAAAAAGGTGTATTGTCACCATCTAGAGAAATTTCAATTTGTTCTTCTTCCGCTTCTGTATCTCCCAGGAACGGTTATTTTGGTACCAAACGTAAGGTGACAATATATTTGGTACTCTCAAGTGAAGTGAGGGGCCGTCATGTTTAGCCAGGGTTGCAAGATGTTCTTGTTGAACCCTAGTGTATTTTCTCTAGAGGTACACTGTCGGAAGGTGGTCCTATACCTTGCCAGTTGGAAATCTATTCTCCAATAAGAGACCATAGTTTTTGATTATATATTTTGTATGTAGAGTGTGAGAAGCAAGTATTCTGCTAGATGGTTATTTATTTGATTTAGACACTATTATAATATCAAAAGAGATATGATTTCAAAAATGTTTTAGGTTATCGTAAGGTAAAAACCATCTGTATTTATGTATAGATTTGGTCTTACGATTGCCCTTTTCTTGCGAAAGGATTTTAAATTTTAAAATCAAGTTGGATGATACCCTTAAACTTAGTGAGTTTACTCACTCTGGTTCCCCAGACTGATCCGGCATTTGCAAATGCTCGGCTTAATCGAGTTTTACAAGTTCAGGCTATCAAATGATGTGAAGTCCAAAGATAAGCTGGAGAAGTCCAGATGTATTGTATTTTGTAATTATTCCGCTGTGTGTAGTATATAAGGATAAATTATTATTATTTTCCAGATGTGTTGATGTACTCTAATGATTGTAAGTATTATTTCAAACTCTCGATAAAGACTTATTTCTATATTATATTTTATTCTGCTGCGATGTGAGACTCTGATTCTGTGTTAATTCTTCTTCCTATTCTTTTATTCTTAACTTTCTTCCTTTCTTATCTCACCCTCTAATTTCTTTCTATTAACTATCCGCTTTTTCATGCAATTTGGATTGGACGGAAGTGTAATTAGTTGATCAAAAGGGTACGGAAAAGTTGGTATGTTACAGTGGTATCAGAGCATCAGGTTTAGTAATAACTGTGGCTGTGGCGTAACTAGATAGAGATTGGGTTAGTAATACCCTGGATTGAGTTTGAGTTTGTATATACGAGAGCGCGTATTTGTAGATTTTATATACAAATGATTTGTATTGTGATATTTGATTGGTTCAATATCGAACTGGCAATTGACCCAATATTGTTTTGTAAAGAGGGTAAATGAAATAATTTTAACCAAATTATAATTTTTGTATAATAAAGAAATAATTTTCCAAATTATTGAGATATTAGTTGTTCGACTGATTTGATTGGAACTGAAATGAATTTTGTAATGGAAGTAAATTAATTATCAGATAAATTAATTAATGGAATATGAAATGAGACTTAACTTGTTTAAGGAAATAGATGGGTAAATTAATTTTATTATTTTGATGTTATATTGATTGAATAAAAAAAATATCTACAGGTTAATAAAAGAAGCTGAATGAATTAAAAACTACACAAGATGAATTCCTGTCTAATGAATTCGAATAGAATCAAATATGGAATGAAATTTAATAATTTAATCCAACGGTTATTATTGCAATGAAATTTGAGTTAAGTATTGGTTGGAAGAAGATAGAGCTGATAACTGCTTTGTTTGGTTATTGGAGTTTGATTGCCCAACAATACGTAAACCTTATTATTACTGTTGGTTAATGATTGATTTTATACCCCTGAGTTGGGTAGCCATTTGGATTTTGTTTTCTTTTGATTGGTGAGAGGCTCGAAGTGGCAAGTTGTTTCGATCGAGTCATTCAGAGGAGATGTTGAAAAAAATTAAAAAAAAAATAAAACTTAGATATTTTGATAGTACTTGCATATAATTATTTTGAAAATAATTGGGTTTGGTTCATTCTTCTTACTTAGTAATTTCGGAGATGAAGTTCTTTTAATGGGGGAAGAGTATAACGACCTGAATTTTTCGGTCATTTGAACTCGAATATTTAAATCTATTTTAAATATTATATTTGAAACATTAATGGATTATTAATATAGAATTCGTTAATATAACGACATTAAGTGTTTAAATTTTTATTTAGTTATAGATGAGCTCGTAACGTCGTTGTAGTTTGTAATATTGAGTTTTGAACTTCAATTGAATATACGGAATCCGTTTTAAGTCAGAATTTTGTGAAATAAAAATGTTAGAATCAAATTGATTATAATTTTCTAAAGAAAGAGAAAATTCAAGATTTAAACTTATATATTGTTAGTCATGTCCAATTCAAATTCAAATTGTTGCCATGGAAATCGTTTATAAACGAAAACGTTATATAATAAATTTAAAAGGAATTTTTATATAATTTGTTTTTGGTTTAACTCGAAAATGTTAATGTTGAGGATATATACAATAATTTATTATTATTTAATTGAATTGTTTTGGAATTAAAAATATTACATCGATCTTATTTAAGCTTTAAGAATAGTTATTTTTCAAATAACCTCTTTTTTCGATGAAATGAATTTTATTGGAATACATATAGCTAATTATTGTAGGATTTTCAATTGTGAACAGTGTTTTTTGTGAACGGACGAAATTAAATTGTGAACTGATAAATAAATTAAAATTAAAATAACGTCGTTATGAAAATAGAGTTGGATTTCAACCAACGAGTTTAATTGGGTTCAGAACGAAAAGACATAACAGTTCGTCCATTTTCATTGTGTTTGGAGTTTGGGTATGGCCGCGCGAATATAGAATGTTAACATTAAATTACGGTAGCATTTAAATCACCGTATAAAAAAATAACATAAAATAATGAAACTTAAGTCTTAAGCTATATTAAAACTATGAAAGGGTAACCTACCTAATATATATGCACGCAAGGCACATGAACACAGTCGTACCTAAAATATTAGTGTAGCCTAGCCTATATATCCTATGTAGTACCAACATTTCAAAGCTCCCATCAAATTTATGAGACAACTTGTGCACATATCTAAATTCTATTCTAAAAACCGAATATGTTGAAGGAACTTTAAAGCTAAGGAACGAAACCAAGAACAAACGTACAACCCCATTTTTTTGCATAGCTACTCTAGATTAGATGCACAACCTACCTAATTCACACATGCTACTTCAAACTCCTGCATACCTACCTATTCAAGTACACATTCCATACACACCTACCCTATTGCTTAAGTCCTAAGGATGTAAGCAAAGTACAATCCTAACCTATATTTCTGCAAACGCAAACGAGCCTATACACATTCTACTATCAACTATGTAGCCTATTCAATACGTGATGGCCAAGGCATTTTAGTTATAAATACTAGTTATGTGACCAGGCTTTAGTTCCTTTCCACTATGAAAACCAATGTAGAGAAATCCATGGATTTACAAGAAAAATAATTATAATGCAAGTCGATTTTCCATTTTAACAAATCAATGAAACATCACTCGGTTTTCCATCCTCTTTTGAGCACTATCGCATGGGGTGAAGAGAAGAAAAATAGGGGTGATGCTTTGACAGTGGAGTTCGGTTGAAGATGCTACTGGCGAGGCTCTGGGGAGTACTGTGCAAGTTAATGGGAGTTTGGTTTCAGCAGCAGTGGAGGTTGGTTTCTACAGTAGGCTTCAGATGTGTTGGGTGGTGAGGCGTTCGAGTGAAGGTGGCGCAGAGTCAGTAAGGTGGCGATTTTGGAATGGAAATGATTTAGTGGGTTTGTTTGTATTTTTCAGGTGCTATGTGTTCAAGATGGTCATGATCAAGGTGGGTGCTCTGGTGGAGATCGTACGGAGGGGCAGGCGTGAGTCAGTGCACAGGTGGTGGCGGCCTCCAATCGGTGACGGTGTATGGGGAGGGTACTGTTCAGAAAGAAAAAGAAATAAAACATGTGGGCAGAGGCATCATCGAAGAGGGAAGTTTCGGTGACTGGTTGAAGGCGCCGTCGATCTGAATGTGGGTGGTCCGGTGGGTGAGAAGCGGCAGAAGGAGGGAACTTGCGGGTTACAGCAGGTGCGAAGAATGATGAATAGTGAAATCAAACGTACCTAATCTTGTTTTTAATGTACCCGATGAAGATTTAATTTAATTTAAATGAAGTTTTAGTTGATAAAATTAATTACTTTACATAGTATATAGCATAGCCTATCCTGGGAGGTTAAAATATGCATATGCCTATATGTGCCTAAGTAAATTTACCCTGTTCCTAATCAATACATATCGTGCCTGGAAGATTAGAAATGTGCCCAATAATGTTTTCAAGTGCCTTATTCAAAATATTTTTATGTTGTGGTAGTTAATGATTTAGGTTGATAATATTAAATTTTACAGTGGCTAAATTTTAACATGGCCTGTAATATTTTTAATTATGCCTAATTATTAAATGGCCTGGTGAGTTTTCTATTTATGTGCCTACTACATTCATATATGCCTGATCCATCAAAATGTGCCTAACTGAAGTAATTCGTGCCTAACTATATATCTTGTATAACATGGTCGTGATATTTAATGTGCCTGATCATTGTAAACACGTGTCCAATATAGGTATATACATAATGTAAGTAATAGATGGGCCGGATTAGAAAAAACTATATTATTTTGTGCCTAATCTTAGTTTACACATGACTAATTTGGTTTAAATTAACGTAAGAAAAAAATTTAGTTAATAAATTACTATTAAGTCATAAATAATATTACTTTATATACAAATAACGTGTAAAATTGTAATTGTGTCATACAGTAATGAAATTGGACAAAACAAGGAACGTTGGGACCATAACAATGGGCGTAATATTATGGAATCAGAACGAATGGAGTTGAATGCAGTTAGAAGCATGTAAAACGGACCGTTTTGATGATGAATGGATACCAAGGTGAGTACAATTCACTCAGTTTTGTCCCACTTATATTTTATATAAGTCGGGTTTAAATATTTATGTGCTATGCTTATTAATTGTTTGATGGTCGCTAAATATATATATTTATGTGTTAACTAAATTAATTAAATAAAACATTCATTTAATTTAAACCAATCATTATTTTTATTGATTATTACCAAATGAGTTAACTTACCTCATTGGTTATGTTTATATTTATATAAATGTATTAAATCGAAATATGTAATGTTGGATTACTGGTATTGTTTGATGATTGAATATTATATTTGTTTATTGAAATAGATGGTTTTATTTGGGATAACGTATTTGGATGTAGGGAAAAAACAAGTTGCAAGGTGCCAACTGGATTTCTCAAATTTATTGTTTATTTTCATATTACAATTATATGAATTATTTAACCAATTTGATTGGATGATTGATTTTATTGTTGTTGAATCATGATTCAATGTTGTTTTGATATTAACCAATGGATAGTATTGGGGAGTAAGTGACGAGAGATGACCCAAAAATATATCATTTTATAAATATTGATTTACCGTCAGGTGAACTGACATAAATGAAGTTATAAAATTTATTTTATAACTGAAGATAGATTTTAGTATCTATTACTTTGAATCAAAATTTATTAAGGAAATTGATATTTATAAGAAATTAAAAAATGATTTTATAAGAAAATTCTTATGTTTATAAGAATTATAAGCAGATGAGAGGAAATCGACCTAGAGTTAAGAGTTGAATTAATTGTTTTCAAGAAACGATTAAATGGATTATTTTAATTTATTATACTATTAATTAATTTTAAGGAAAGACTATTTGGATTCGATTAACAAGATAATCGTGGTTTATGTCGATTAAGTCAACTATCTTAATTGAACATGTCATATGATTTTTTTTTTGAATTAATCTAATGAAATTAGATTAATGAATATTTGTTTTAATTTTAATGATATTTTAAAGAGAATTTACTATTTATCGTATTTAATAAAGGACTTAGCTACTTCCTTAGTAGTTAACAATCAAGTAAATTATTGTTAACAATAATTTAAGTAATTATTGTTTAAATGAAATCCGGTTTTTAAATAATCGAGTTTGGAAATAAGTTTAGTTGGATTGTGAAAGTAGTTTATGAACGAATTTTATTGTAAAACCCGACTATTTGTAACGAAGTTATAAAAGAGATTTTAAGGGAATACGATAGCTTAAAATAAAATGTGTATTTAATATTTGAATTATGATAAAGAATCGAGATTAAAAAAGGTTTTATATTCAATCTGAGTTTTACAAACATGGTTTATAGAAAGGGACATGAGGCTAAAAACGTTAAGTTTAAATTAATGTTACTTAATAATGGAATTGAAACGAGATTTTCAAAATGGAAAATGGTTGAATGGATTAGAAGTGGAATAATATGGGTTGATAAGGAGTTAAGAGAAGAAATTAAAGAATTGTAACCTAACTGGAGATTGGTTGAGTCGAGTGATTTTCTGAGTGTTAATCTGATGTTGATTTTGGTCTTCGGGGTTGATACTTAGGGGAAGATTCTCTTACCAATTTAAAATCAGGGACTAATGAATGTTGAAGTACAGAAATGCATAAATAATGTTGTGAAAAGTGTTTTGAAATTAGAAATTGGATATGGTTATTAAATATTTTTCTGAGTATTAAAATAATATGGTTTTGTGATGATTAGTATATTAAATAAGAAGTAAATGTTGTATTTAAAATACTGAAAGATTTAGAAGTTTTAACTGACCATTTGTTAATTATTTTTAATTAAAGAGGCCAAGTGATGCTGAGTAATGAACAAATGAACTCATTTTATTTCCATGGTTGAATGATTGTTTATTTTGATAGTTAAATAACCGACTATCAAAATCTGGCCTAACGCATTGTTGGTACGGAAAGACCGGGTTCGGATTTATATTCGGAAACCATTCTGATCAATAAATACGTAAACGTTGAAGATATCGGATACTATCAAGACGGAGCAATTGAAGATCGTGGATCTTCATAAAACAGAAGGATTACTTAAAATCTCGGGCTTAGCGGCCAGAGATATACTGTAATTTTGTCATGGTTGAAATCTACGGATTGCAAGGACTAGTCGCTACTAATCTATAGGGTGATTCCTAAGAGGTAGTAGGAGGTTCCTTCGGTTTGTCTAGTCCCAGGACAACTTGTATGGACGAATGTCTGAAAGAGTATTTCCATATAATCACATAAATTGATTTCTACAAACATACTTCCATGGTGGCAGAGGAATTTATTATTATTGCTTAGACAACTAGAGTTGTTTTGTAAACATCAATTAGTGATTTGATGGTTCTAACAATGTGGCATTTAAAGTAAAGGATGGCCAGATGTTTTAAAAAGAGGATTTAAACCTCAAGCCTCAACAATAGGGAAATGGTACAAAATCGGGTAGGTCGCATGGCTATGTGGGTCGCTCCCAGTAAAATGGTGTATTGTCACCATCTGGAGAAATTTCTGTTTGTTCTTCTTTCGCTTCTATATCTCCCCGGAATGGTTATGTTGGTACCAACCATAAAGTGACAATATATTCGGTACTCTCAAGCGAAGTGAGGGGTCATCATGTTTAGCCAGGGTTGCAAGATGTTCTTGTTGAATCCCAGTGTTTTTCTCTAGAGGTACACTATTGGAAGGTGGTCTCATACCTTGCCAGTTGGAAATCCATTCTACAATTAGAGCCTGCAGTTTTTGATTATATACTATGTATGTAGAGCGTGAGATGCAAGCGTTCTGCTAGATGGTTATTTATTTGATTTAGACACTATTATAATATCAGAAGAGATATGATTTCAAAAATATTTTGGGTTATCTTAAGGTAAAAACCGTTCATATTTATGTGCGGATTTGGTCTTATGATTATCCTTTTCTTGCAAAAGGATTTTTAACTTTAAATTCAAGTTAGATGATACCCTTAAACTTAATGAGTTTATTCACTCTGGTTCTCCAGACTGATCCGACGTTTGCAAATGCTTGCGTCAGACCGAGGTTTATATGTTATGGCTATCAGATGCTGTGAAGTCCAAAGATGAGCTGGAGAAGTCTAGGTGTTTATATTTTGTAATTATTCCGCTTTGTGTTGTATATGAGGTAAGATTATTATTACTGTCCAAATGTGTTGATGTACTATGATGAATGTAAGTATTATTTCAAGCTCTCAATAAAGATTTATTTCGATATTCTATTTTGTTCCACTGCGATGTGAGACTCTGATTCTGTGTTGATTCTTCTTCTTATTCTTCTATTCTTAACTTTCTTTATTTCTTATCTCACCCTCTAATTTCTTTCTATTAACTATCACTTTTTCATTGGTTTGGACGAATGTGTGATTAGTTGACCCAAATGGTACGGAAAAGTCGGTACGTTACAATGGGGGACATTCCAGTGATGTGGCATTTAAGGATCTAATCCAGGCTTAGGAAAGCAGCTAATATTTTGGATTTTTGATGTTTCAGTAGAAGGCCCGTGAAGGAATGGAATGGAATGGGGAGAGGGTCTACATTATGATATGAAGCAAGGAGGGCTTATGCTTGGCGAAAATTAGCTGGTTATCTGCGAAGGCCAACAAAGCAATCATAGGCCGTTTGCATTTAGGGTGTAACACAAATTTATTTAATGAGACTTGCCTTCCAATTTCAAGAGTGAGGATTTCCATAATCATAATAAATAGATAAGTCGATATTGGGTCCCCTTATCTCAATCCATTTTTACCTCTAAAGTATCCAACAGAATGTGTATTGAAAAAGAGAGTATATCTAACTGTTGATATGCATAAGTAAATCTAATGGATGAACTTGTCTGGAAAGTGCATTTTCTTCATTGCATTCATTAGGCATTCCCAGGAGATATAATCAATCTTTAGCATAACCTTCGGGGATATGTTTAGAGTTGAGCAACCATTGAGTAGTTCATGAGTTAGAAGAACATTATCTAATATACTTTGTTTTGGGAGGAAGGCTGTTTGGTTCGAGGAGATGGTGTATTAAAGCACTTCTTTTAGTCTCTTGGCAAGAATCATATAAATGGCCTTGTATATTACATTGTAACATGAAATCGGACTAAATTGAGTGACATCAGTGGGGTTTTCGGTCATAAAGATCAGTGCAAGATTCGTGGAATTAACATAGTTTAAAAACTTTCCTTTGTCGAAGAAACTTTGTCGTGCTTTAAGGACATTTGCAGAAATTATAGTCTAGCAATGAGTAAAAAAATGTCACCGTAAAGCCATCTGTGCCAAGTGAAGCAGATCTTCTCATTGTGAATATAGAATCTTTGATGTCATCATCACTTACTCTTCTCGTTAAAACATTTTGCATCTTAGTGGATAATTAGGAAATGGGCAAGTTGGATAGGATTTCAAGGTTTTCTTTAGGTGGTTTATATCCAAGTAAGTTGTATAATATGATAGGAAGGCTTCATCAACATTCGCAGGGTTTGATGTATGTCTTATATACTATGTATGTGTTCGTTTGCTTGCTTTATCTTCAAGGATGCATGGTAGAGCTTAGTGTATCTGTCTCCATAATTGCACCACTTTTGCTTGTTTTGTTGTTGTATCATCCTAGCTCCAACTCAAGGGCTTCTTCTAGTTGTATTATCATGTCTTTCTCTTTTTGATAATTGTTGATGTCTACATTAGGGATGAGAATGAATTGTTGTACCTGCACCAGTTTTTATTTTAATTCTATAGAGATTTTGTTACCTTTCCCATGGATCAATCTTGTCCATTTCTTTAGTTCTATTTTAGTGTTTTTCATCTTCCTCTGGATGTGTAGCATTGGGTTTCCAAATGTCTGTATTTTCCAAGCATCAGCCATGACCTATAAGATGGCATTATTCTTTGTCCATTCATCAAAAAATTTAAAGTTTACCTTATTAAAAATAGTAGTTATGCCAAAGGACAAGATAAAGGGACAATGGTCAGACAGTAGAGGCATTGGTATGTTTATTTGTGTGGCAAGCCATTTTGATAGTGTGTTGAGATTCGTTAGTCCATGGTCAATCTTGGCTAGGGTGCATGGGCCAGTTGAGCTTTTATTATTCCAGGTGTATGTTGAGCTAGTAGTGGGGATTTCAATCAAGGAAGCATTGTACATTGCATTGTTTAGAGGGGATAGATCAACTAGTGTTCAAGGTATGACACCATATTTATGTGTAGATAGGTAGGAGAAGTTGAAATCTCATAACGCTATCTATGGGTGTATCAATTGGCTAAGGGAAGGTAAGCAATATAGCATTGACTGATTTTCTATAGGAGTATGCAACCGTATATAAAGGTGAATAATAGTGTGGTGGATGTAGGTATGTGTATTGCATTAGATTTGATAATAAGCAATCCTGTTGATTGGAGAGAGTGTGAATATTGTAAGGTCATAAAGTATAAGCAGTCTACCAAAGGGGTCATGGGTCAAGTTTTTTAAGGACATCCAGGAAGGGTTTATGTAGGAAGATGTCTTGGAAGTGAGGGAGAAATCAAGTTCATTTTTAGAGACATAAATGAGAGAAAGGTGATGTTCATGTATAAGTCTTGTAATCTGAACAAACATGGCTTTTTGTGGGCTCCTTTAATATTCCATGCGGCTATATTGTTCATCATAATTAAACTATTAGGGGGTTTTTGTCAAAGCTTCTTGTTCTTTGAGGAGAAGATGTTGGAGATTGGAAGGGGTATGTTTGAAGGTTAGAAGCTTCTTCGCCATCAGAATCTATTAGAGATAGGGCTGGAGATGTATCTTTGGCCCCTTTCTTTTTCTTCTTTTTTGCTTTTACTCTTATTTTCCCATTTTTCCATGATTTTGGGTTTCTTGTTTTTTCTTGTACTAGGCATAGTAATGTTGCAGACTTCTAAGAGAGGAGGGGATTTATCATCAAGCAGGAGAGAAATGGGTGAGTTGGGCAGAGAATGGTCAGTGATATGGCCAGAGCTTTTGGGAGGAAAAGATAAGGGAGTGTTTTTGGCTATAGTGTGTATGTAAGACAAGAGTATGGTAACAAGAGAAAGAATGATTGGTGTGAGAGGCTATGCATGTGATGGATAGGGTAATAGAGGAGGCAGTGAAGAAAAATTAGAAAACTGATTGGATAGTGGAGAAAAGGTGGAAGAGTTTTTATAGATAGGTTGTTTGGTAAAGGTAAGTGAGGTTTAGTTTCCTTTTTGAGTGCATTGCATGGCAATTTCTTTCCATGCACATGTGCATTTTGTAACGACCCGCATTCTACATATCGAAAGATCGTAGAATATTTATGTTATTTTCATATGAGGTCATATGATTATATAACTTTGGAAAATGACTGATAGGACCATCTCCTACTTTCAGCATTCTCGTTGAATTTTAATGTAACCATTTTACCCTTGGTGAATCTTGTTTCGTCCATAACTTTTGATTGGCAAGTAACGTAGATTTGAAACCAATTCCATTGGATTCGAATAATGGTTTCTCATTCTGTAGAGTGTTTACGTGATGCCAATCCTTGGTGGCTTCTCTTGGAAACCCATCTTTGGTGGCTTCTCTTTGAAGCTGATCCTTGGTGGCTTCTCTTCGAAGTTGATCTCTGGTGGCGCATGTTGGAAGCCAATCCTTGTTGTCTTCACTAGGAAGCCAATCCTTCGTGTATTCCCTTGGAAGCCAATGCTTTGTGTCTTCCCTTAGAAGCTTCATTTCACCTATATATAAAGTTCATTTGTAAATCTCCCAATTCACTTTTGCAACTCCCAAAAAGCTTCTACTCAACAACTAATGGCTTCTACTTACCATTAATCCGCCATTTAAATATCCAACTACCTAATTAAATTCCAATCAAGTCAAATTAACACCACATCAGGACATCAGCTGCAGCAACTTGTTGGAATCTGAGCCAAACACTTTCCTTTTTCAGATCTAACTTATTTTGGGTGATTAAGGTGAGTACTAGTTTTCTTATTCACTAATTAGGATGGATTAACATATAGATTTCTCATAAAAATATGCAAAAATGCTTATAATTCATTATTAATTATGTTATGTCACATATATAAGTTTGGGTACATTTGGACTTTAATTGTGGATCCCGGATCTAAAGGAATTAAGGGAAAACAAGCTTCTTTAGGGTGCTTTGATCTGGTTTAGACAGTGCTTAGGAATACTCGAGTGGTTGCAAAAGCCATCGAGTGGCGAAATAGGGTGTTAAAATCACTTAAAACACATTCAGCAGGTTTTTGTTCAAATTTCCTATCTTGGAAATTCGATCAGGAAAAATATTGTCGGATTAGCACGAAATTTTGTGAGTGCGTTGAACTGGATATTATTTGATTCAGGTGAATCGAATCGGACATTGTTTGATCTGGAGCATTAAATCGAGACTTTCCTCTATGGACTACATTAACTGGACTTTCCTATCCGGACTTATTCAACCCGGAACTTATCTTATCGTAGAATGTGCAAAGGGGATAGGTTCAAGTGGCATGGCATTACTTCTTGATAATGACTAGACTCTTTTGAATTCCAACTCCAACACAGGTAGTTAAACCCGAGACGCAAGAACCAATGATCCAGATGGTAACCATCGGGATGACTTCTAACTTGGACCTCGTTGCAGCAACACATGTAATGAAGATATCGATATTTGTAACCTTGGAACGTCATTAAGGGAGCGACACAATAACGGATCAGAGACAATGCAGTGTGGATTGATCATTCTGGATCTTGAGCTAATGCAGTGTGGAAATGGTAGGATTTTCAGCCATAGCTCATGCCGTGGGGCATAAGGATAGACCGGTGGAGCTCATGCAGTGGGGCATAACGATAGACCAGTGGAGCTCATGCAGTGGGGCCCACTAGTGTCTTGATTGATTTGACAACCAAAGTATAGAATATCATATGATCAATACGCTGAGTGAGTGAACATGTGGATGTTTGCTATGATTGGATGATTGTTATCCCGATGACACACAAACACTTCCACTTGCATTTAGTATCTTGATTGCCATGGAGTAGAGTACATGATTCTCTATGCTAACTCTTTGGATGCAGAGCAAGGTCAGGTATGACTCTTTGTACATATTGTATTATCCTATTTAGTGAATAAGATTACTACCACTCACACCATAATTTTTTTGACTTGGAGTTTTATGCATCGGTTCTTATTACTTCGGGTGCTCTTAAATGAGCAAACTAGAGACATGTTAGTGTGCTTGAGTAGCTGGTCGGAGACGAGCAGGAGGCTTCGTCGTACAATATATACTCTTATCTCTATACTTTCGTTGATCGCTAATTTGAGGATTAGTAGTGTACTTTTGTTAGAGATAATATATTAGAGATGTACATATATACAACTCATTAAATACTTTGCTGTTAATGTGAGTCTACTACTCTGAGGTTTATGATTCAGTTCTCAGGCCATACACTGTCTCACCCATTTTAATCATGACTTATGTTATTATTATATTTTATTCCATGCGCTGCAAGATATATGACATGTTATATGGGTTCCCTTACTTCAATCTCTGGCGATCGTCCTGTATTAGTTGGGCACCTTTACAATGCAACCCGTTGGGTGTCGGTTAGTATAGGGTGGTCGTCACATTTTGTATCAAAGCCTACGTTGTATAGTTTAACCTAACTGGGTAATACCAAGGGATGGTTATATGTATACAAGAGTGCATATTTATAGTATTTTTGTTTTCAAAGTTATATATATACTATTAGTATACTTAAAGGTGAAGTCGCACTGCACATTCACATGCACTACTGAAAAGGATTCCTTAGAAAGACGATCAATCGATTTCTTTATAGATTGAATGATGAGTCGTCGAACAAGGTATGTTACTAGGAACTCGAGTTATGGAATTGAGGAAGGAGCAGGTTAGGGGACCAACAAAGCTAATTCTTCTGATATGTAGATGATGTTTACTTCTTTCATGAGAGAGATGCTTAAGAAACTGCTACCAGTGATGTTCAAGGTGGTGGTGCACTTGTGTAGGCACCTAAGGCCTACTTTGCCAAGTTGAATAAGGACTTCACCAATCTGGGTGGTAAACCGTTCTAAGGAACGGAATCGGATATGGAGGTTCAGGATTGCATTGCTACCTGCGAGCGCATCTTTGAGGACCTTGGACCCGATGATGCTACAAAGAGGAGATTGTCTTCACGCCAGCTTCACTGTAGGGCTACGAATTAGTGGAATGCTATCAAAGCTGCTACTCCGGAGGACCAGTTTACTTCGGAGTAATTTAAAGATCGATTTTGTGGGAAGTTTATTCCAGTTATTCAAAATTTGAAGCTATTTAGAAAACTTGCAGAGCTTAAGCAAAACGGTAGGACCGTTTCTGAGTACACTACTGAGTTCGATGCTTTATCGAAATATGGGATGCCTTTTATTGAAACCGCCGAGAAGAAGAATGGGAAATTCATCACTGGATTGGATGATTACTTGGGAGACAGACTCATTAATCATATTAATGAGACTTTAGATTCTATTGTACGAAGAGCTTTGAGGTCAGAAAGTCTTTATCCTAAGTTGAAGACTGAAGTTGTCGTTGCTTCTGAAGTTGAGCCAAAGCTGCAGATGGACGGTGGAGGCAAGAAGAAGTTTCCAAATAAAAGGAGGCTCTTTCTAGCCAAGAATGGACAGAAAAAGAAGGCTAAGTCAGAATTAGCTTGTTATGTCTACAATAGGAAGGGCCATCTTATCAAGGACAGTAGGTCCAAGATGGGGGTGAAGAAGTGCTTCAATTAAGGCAAGGAGGGGAACTTCAAGAATGATTGTATAGAGCCTCCAAAGGATTAGTAGGTTGTGAGAGCATACATTATTAATGATGTTCCTTCTTGGTCTAATGCCCAAACAATGGCGGAGAAGGGAAAGGGTATCATTATCCAAGGTATGCTTTCAGTTTGTGATATTCCCGTTAGAGTTCTACTTTATACTAGGGCTTCCTATTCCTTTATATACAATGACCTGGTAGATAGACTAGAATTGGAAGCTCAGATTGTTGATCGACTTTTAGTTGTGATGAACCCGATTAGTGGTTCTACTAGTCTTTGCATGATTTGTTGTGGGTTAGTCTTATCAAGTCATGGATGCATGTTTGCTTGTGATTGCTTTGTTTTGGGCTTTACTTAGTTTGGCAGTATCCAAGGAGTCGATTGGCTCTAGAGTCAAAGGGGTGGTGGTGGATTATGAGAGGTATTCGAGGACCATTGGGGAAGATGATGGGCGGAGGGTTGGGCTATTTACATGGTAACGAGGTGATGGCTAGTTTTCTGTATTCCCTCAACATCCCGCATGATGATTGATTGGGTGTGCCTATTGCTGGCAAGTATCCGGAAGTCTTTGAGGAAGTGACCAGGCTTCCACCTAACCGAGAAATCGATTTTCAGATCGATTTCGTGAAAGATGCTAGACCTATAGTAATGCCTCTTTGACGAATGGAACCAAGAGAGCAGCAAGAGCTCGAGGTGCAGGTTAGTGACCTCTTAAGGAAAGGGTTTATTCCAAGAAGTACTTCTGAGTGGGGAGCACCTGTTGTATTCACCACAAAGGCGAATGGTTCTGTTTGATTGTGTATAGACTACTGTGAGCTAAACAAGGTGATGAGAAAGAAAAAGTATCCTCTTCTGTGGATAAATGATTTATTTGATCAGTTGATTGGTGCACGAATAATTTCTCAGCTTGACCTTGCAACAAGATTCCATCAGTTACGAGTAGCAGAGGAGAGTGTACCTAAGATAGTGTTTCGAACACCGTTTAGTTTCTATGAGTGGTTGGTCATGCCATTCAGGTTGACCAATTCCCAACGTATTTTGTGGATCTTATGAATTGTTTTTCAGATATCAATTAAATAAGTTCGTGCTTGTTTTCATTGATGATATACTGGTCTAATCACAGACAGAAGAACACAAGGTGCATTTGAGAATTGTGATGGAGGTGTTAAGGCAAAACTGGCTAAAGGCTAAATTTTCTAAATGTCACTTCTGGAGAAGGAAAGTGAGGTTCTTGGGGCATGTTGTTTTTGAAAATGGTATTGTCGTGGACCATGCGAATGTAGCAATGGAACAAGATTGGTCTACACCCAAGAATGCAACTGATGTGAGAAGTTTCTTGGGACTAGTCAGATATTACTGTAAGTTGATCCAGGACTTCTCCAAAATAGAGCACCATTAACTTAGTTGACTAAAAAGAATCAAGTAATTGCGTAGGATGCAAGATGCAAGTATGAATTTCAAAGTTTAAAGGAAAAGCTAATGTGTGCTCCAATGTTAGTTATTCTGAAAGGATACAAGGAGATGACGGTATACACCAATGCTTGTGGTACTAGACTAGGTGTGGTGCTGATGTAGGGGGGATGGGGGTAAATTTGTCGCTTATGAAAGTCAGTAGCTAAAACCTCATGAGAAGAGGTACCCCACACACGACTTAGAGTTGGCAGCGACTGTGTTTGCGTTAAATGTGTGGAGGCATTAACTTTTGGGAGAAAGATTTGAGTTGTTTACCCATTATAAATCATTAAAGTATCTTTTCTCTTAGAATAACTTAAATCTCCATCAACAACGATGGTTGGAATTCCTGGCTTCCTATGAATTTAATATCACGTATGCCCCAGGAAAGGGCAATGCGGTCGCTAATGCATTGCGTAGGAGACATTTCGGTTTCAGGGCTATGTTCCTATAATGGAAGCAATTGGAATATATCATTGGGTATGACTTCAGACCTAGATATGAAATGTAGCCAGAGATGTTGGCTACTTTAACGATTATACCAACTTTGGTCGAGCGAATAGGTTCTAGTTAGAGAAGAGATCCTAGATTGTTGGAGACCATCAGCAAGGTGGAATCTAGTGTGGATTATAAGGTCAGGAGCATGTAAGAACTTGAACGTAGGGGATGGCATCGAAAAGGCGGGAAATTTTTTGTACTCGACATCGATGGATCGAGAGATGAAGTAATTAATGAATTTCATCACTTAAAGTTAACCATACATCCTAGTGGTAATAATATGCATCGAGACATAAGGCGAATGTACTACTTAGAAGGTATGAAAAAGGACGTGGGAAAATTTATCCCCAAGTGTATGAATTGCCAATTTGTTAAGGTTGAGCAGAAGAAGCCCGGTGGATTATTTCAACCACTAGAAATTACCTAATGGAAATGGGAGCAGGTTTCAATGGATTTTACTAAAAAAATTTCCAAGGACTTATGCGGGTCATGTAGTATTTGGGTAATTGTGGATAGGTTGACCAAATGTGCCAGGTTTATACCGATCAAGTCAAACAGAATGGCAGCCAAGTAAGCAGAATTGTATGTGAAGTGGGTTGTGCGATTCCAAGGAGTACCTAAAGGCATTGTGAGTGACCGGGATCCACTATTTACTCGTGGATTCTGGAAGAGCTTACAAGAAGCTTTGGGGTCAGAGTTACACCTTAGGATGGTCAGACCGAAAGGGTAAATCGAATATTGGATGATCTCTTGAAAGCATGTATTCTAGACTTTGGCGGTTTATGAGATGATCATTTGCATTTGGTTGAGTTTTCGTACAATGATAGTTATCATTCAAGCGTTGACATGACTCCTTATGAAGCCATATATGGGAACTGTGCACCTCTCCTTCATTTTGGACGGAGGCATGTGAGAAACTGGTACTTGGACCAGATATGGCTAGAGAAACTTCTAAAAAGATTTAAATCATTCGACAATGAATAAAAGATGCTCAAGAAAGGTAGAAGTGCAACGCCGATAAGAGGCGAAAGGACTAGGAAGTCTCAGTTGGTGATTTAGTGTTTTCAAGATTTCTTTAAGGAATGAGATTCGGTTTGGTAGTAAGGGAAAGTTGGCACGAAGGTTTGTTGGTCTATTTCCAGTCATTGAGCGGGTTGGAAATTTGTCATATAGAGTAGAGTTGCCTCAGAAAATGGCTGGGGTACACAATGTATTCCATATTTCCCATTTGAGAAAGTTTGTGCATGACTCCAATATAACTATCACACAAGATCAGTTAGATGACGTCGAGGTGGAACCAGAAGCCATAGTAGTCCGTAGACCAATTCAAAGTGTTGGATGCGATACGAACAGCTTAGGAGGAAGACAATGAAACTTGTTAAGGTTCAGTGGAGTAAAAGTGTAACAATCCACCCGGAATGGGCCTAAATTTCGACCCAGGAAAGGCCTATCGAAAATTAGAACCATTCTAAACGAGTCGTTGGTTCCTGTAAGGAATTACATTTGCACAAACAATACATTTATATACTTGAAATGGTAATCTCATGCAGCAAAAAGGGAAAATATAATACTGAAATAAGATGTACCGCTTTATTTAAAAATCATAGAATTCCAACACAACAGTCGAAGATTACATTTGTTCCATGGGTACATCAAATAATTAATTCTCACATGTTTCCATAAGAAGTAAAGCAATAACTATTAACAATAGCATGACAACTTCGTCTTCTGCTTCCATTATGATTTCGTCCATGACTCTTACTGCATCTACTGACCTATTGGATATGTTAAGGAGAGGGGTCAGAACATAAAGTTCTGCGTGACTGAAATATGGTGTTAACTTAAAGTCCATACCCTATATTTTTAGCAGGTTACGTATGTCAAGGTATGTCTATGAAGCACACAACATTTATACAAACACCAAGTATCTAACCCAAGAGGTGGATATCCAAGTATTTCGCTCATTAGTGTCTTAGGGTAAAGACCCAATGAGGTGGGCATTCCTTGTCACTTATGGCCCTATTAAAGGTTGTTTCTTATCATCTCTTATAACCCTGAGGAAAACCCTAGCCCCTTAAGACCCCATCCTAGTACATCAATGTTCTTAAGGCTATACTCTCAATTGTAATATGAGAAGTAATATTGCGAACGTTACCACTTAACTGATATTATGGTAGAACACCTATGTCGCTTAAGACTTCCCTTAGACAGTTGGTGAGCATGAAATGGCCACATATCTTTTATATACTAATTTTGTCCCTATTTGAGCCCTTGTAAGCTTCTAGAGGAAGTGGACATCCCCGGTGAACTACCCTACTCCGTTACCACTTATGTCTAACCACTTTTAGAGAAGGTGGACCCAAAAACTTACTTTGAATATAATAAGGGTGGGTACCATGACTTTGATTCCTCTCTAAGGAATAAACCTTAGGAGGGGTCCTAGTCTTAACCACTTAAGACCCAAATTAGACAAGAAGAGAGTCATCCACTTAAGACCTTCTCAAGGTGTAGTAAAATTGCCTATTTTCGCACATAACAGACTTATATATATACAGTTATATATATGCTTACTAGACCTCTCACATTAAACCATATACCTGTTGATGTTGGATATTTTGGGCGGTTCTGGGCAGACTTCTACTATAATTAGGTTTAACCACATGTCATAGTATACTAAGTTTGAATGGCCCATGACACCCAGACCTCTCACATTAGTTGGGTTTACTTGTGGTTTCTGGGTTTGCCGGTCGGTTCCGGGCATACTTCCACCACAAATGGCAACTAACCTCGTGTTTGTGTGTAACTATTAATATATGTAAATCCATTCTATACACACACATAAGAAATCAATATATACATGGGGACATTTTCAATTTCGAATTCTATGCTAATCGCATTTATTACGCTATTATTACATTAATTACGCTATATTAATATAATAATTATACTGCATAATTAACGCTAATGTTCATATGAACGAGAGAACGTTCTAACGAGATTCAAATTGTCAATATTTCCTTGATTAAGGTATGCAAGTTAATTTCCATGTCTTGACCACTGCAATTTAGGCATGATGGCATAAGAACGTAATAACATATAACAATGAATATAAAATACAACATACGTACAAATTTCAACCTGCATCCTAGACTTATTAGAATTATTTCAATAATGGATCAAGAATAGAGTTAACGTACACATATAATATATACATGTATGCTTATAAGTCCCACTTTATCTAATTCACCCCTTTTTGGTATTTTGCACATAAAAACTTTACACTTGATATATTTCATGTATGAATACGTTTGGATTCAAAATAGGATCCAAACCTAATCAAATCATGGAACAATCAAATTTAAACACTTTTAGGTTACCATAAAATGTTTACATAAGGGTGAATTACACAAAGTTGAAACAATAACAACAACCCTTTCATCCTCAATCCAATATTGAGATTTAAATCCCTAAACCCAAATAAAAATTACATTTCTTACGCAAATATAAACTAGAGGATTTGGGGTTTTTAATATTGATGTTATCAATTTCCAAATCCTTTTAGGCATAGCTATCAACATGTTAATCTAATAAAAAATAGAATATGCATAAGAACACAACATTCCACTCATAAATCTAAGGAAGAACAAATAGGAATCTTATTGTAGATTCAGATCTGTGTTTAATTTTCATGACAAACGTGCTCCAATCCTCCTAATATATATGTAAGAATGATCTACTAGAATCTTACGTATATATATAACTAAATTCCAGAATTCATACTAAAACCTATATGAATTTAGATTAGAGAGAAGATAAGAATAATGATTAGAGGAATAAAAGAGAAATTCCTAACCTTTTTTGGAGTTTAGAAATTGTAGAAGGATGGTATGGAGGAAGAGAGTGGCTAGGGTTCTATTATTTTGTTTGAGGGCCTATATATAGTCGCTTGTGTAAGCGTAGGCCGTTAGATTATTTAGATCTAATCTCGGCCATATTTTATATATATATCCCTTTAGAAAACCCTAACAAACATAGATTCCTTGGGCTCCTCAACCGCCATGCGGTCGGCCATGGCGGTGGACTATCGATCGACACCTACTCTCAAGGGGGCGGTCGACCTCCTGGTCGCTGAAATGTCGAATGAACGTATGTTGCACTGAGGTGTTTGATTAATTAATATGTTGCTTTATTTCTTAATCTCTTTCCTTACATATAATTTTTTTTGTCTCTTTAGTCTTATCCTTTATTTGAATTTCAAATTCTCCCTCTTTTATATTAATATATTCTGGACACGTATTTATATTACTCATCTAATTATATATATATTTTCTATGTTTTACTGTCCAATTTCATTTTCTTGTATCTTCTTCATGCATATTTACCATTTTTAGCATATTATATATGAAAGCGATTCAGAATTTTGCCACGAATCCAAATAAATATTTTCATAGCCAAATTCCTAAAGCTACAAAAATCTCATTTTCTAGCTTTATTATTAATTTTTTTATTTTTATTTATTGTTAATATTAATGTCTTTTACGGGGTGTTACATTCCCCCCGCCTTAAAATAGATTTCATCCTGAAATCTATTTGAAGGGGAGAAAAACAAAACTCGATAGAAACATCCATGTTATTTTTAATTCATCCATAAGCATCCATGACTCGCAGTGATTATGAACTGCAGATCCACTAAATTGATCTCTATCCTAGCATGTAGGTGTAATAAGTGATGAAATATGTATGCAAATAACCTAATTATGTGTATATTTCTATATGAGTATGTTGTGCAATGGTGTTGCATCCTTTTCCTAACATCCAATTTAGCAATCACAATGCATCCATAAATGTTATTTTGAGGAAAAATTATCTGAGAAAGGCTCTGGGTGAGTATGTCTCATCTTGTCTTCTGTCTCCCACGTGCTTTCCACAAGGTCATTTCCCCATTGTACTCAGACAAGGCGAACAGTTTTGTTGTGGAGTCTCTTGATTCCGTGCTCTACAATCCTTCTAGTGGCACGGGGCACCCTGGACTCCAACTCGAATTTTTTTATCTCCCCAATTTCATCAACCTCGAGTCTGGTAATATAATTGTGAAGCCACTTCCTTGGGTGAGATACATGAAAAACATTATGGATTATTGATAGACACTCTGGGAGATCCACTCGATAGGCCAAAGATCCTATCCTCTCGATAATGCGAAAAGGCCCAATAAATCTAGGATCCAACTTACCAGTCTTTCCAAACTGAACAGTATTCTTGAGAGGGGATACTTTTACGAATTCCAAATCTCCAACATTAAACTCAAGTCCCCACATTTGCTTATTGGCATACGATTTCTGACGGTCTTGGGCTTCCTTCATTCTCTGCCTAATCAAGGAATTCTTCTCCATGGAATCACTGATGAAGTCTAGTCTGAGTAGAACCTTGTCGATAGTTTCCAACCAATAAGTTGGTGATTTACATGGCCTCCCATAAAGCACTTCAAAAGGGGCCATACCAATCATCGCTTGAAAACAGTTGTTATAAGTGAACTCTACGAGCGGTGGGTGCTGCTCCCAAACTCCTCCAAAGTCGATAATGAAAGCTCTGAGCAAGTCTTTTAAGATTCTATTTACTCTTTCTGTCTGTCCTTCGGTCTGCGTATGATAGGCTGTGCTTAAGTTGAGGGTCGTTCCCAATGCTGATTGTAAGCTTCTTCAAAATAAGCTTCTGAACAAGGGGTCTCTATCACCTAAAATACTTGATCATATTCCATGTAATCTGACTATCTCTTTGACATATAATTGGGCTAACGATATTGTAGTCCTTGTCTTCTTGGTTGGTATAAAATGGGCGTTATTTGTTAGACGATCTACCACAACCCAGTTGACCTCATTACCCTTTTGGCTTCTAGGAAGTCCATCTATAAAGTCCATGGAAATGTGTTCCCACTTCCACATGGGGATCTCTAAAGGTATTAATTACCCTTCGGGTTACCTTTGCTCTACTTTCACTTTTTGGCACGTCAAACATTTGGCCATGAACTCAGCTATATCTCTTCATTCCTTCCCAATGGATATTACTCTTCATATCTTTATACATCTTTTCCCTACCGAGATGTATGGTCATTTTTGACCAATGGCACTTCTCTAAAATTTCTTTCCTTAACACTTCATTTTTGGGGTTGTAAATTCGTCCATCCCAAAGTAAACTTCCATCATCGTCAATCGATTATCTAATCGAATGGGGAAAGGTCTCTTTCTTTCCCACATTTTCCTTAAGGCTTCTTAATTCTTCATAAAGAACTTGTGCACTCTGAATCCTCTCTTTTAGAGAAGGTCCAATAACTATAGCTCCAAGAAAACCAATAGAAGTGGTTGGCGGCAGTTGCAAATTAAAATTAGAGAGGAACTCTAATTTTTCATTCTGTATCGCATTCAAGGTCGCATGTTTCCTGCTTAAAGCATCTACTACAACATTTCCCTTTCTCGAGGTATACTGAATCATAAAATCAAATCAGCAATATATTCCACCCACCTTTGTTGTCTCAGGTTTAGGTCACATTGAGAAAATAATTATTTTAGGGACTTATGGTCAGTAAAAAGCACAAATTTCTCCCCTAAAAGATTATGCCTCCACATTTAAGTGCGAACACTACTGCGCCTAAATTAAGGTCATGAATTGGGTATCTCTTCTCCGGATCCTTGAGTTGTCTAATAGCGTAAGCAACTACTCTTCTTTCTTGCATAAGGACTTCTCCTAAACCGATCCCACATGCATCGGTGTAAACTGTAAACAATTCTGAATTGTCAGGTATAATTAGGATTGGCGCGCTAGTTAATACTTCCTTTAATTTTTTAAAGGCTATATCACATTTATTACTCCAAGAAAACACCAAATTCTTCCTTGTTAATTGGGTTAAAGGAGTAGCAATTTTTGTGAAGTCTTTAATGAATTTCCTATAATATCTGGCCAATTTAAGGAAGCTTCTTACTTCCTTAGCATTACGAGGTATCCTTCGTTATTTGATTGCCTCGGTTTTCATGAGGTTTATGGCCAAGCCTTCACTTGACACAATGTGTCTTAAAAATCGAACTTCTTCCCTATAGAAATGGCACTTTGAGAATTTTGTATTCAATTGGTTCTTTCTAAATATCCCTAAAATTTGTCTTAAGTGATTTTCATGCACTTTACGATCTTTTGAAAATATAAGGATATCATCTACGAAGACACCCCAATCTTATTTAGAATGCCCCTAAACACTCTACTCATAAGGTCAACAAAGAAGGCGGGTGCATTCATCAATCCGAAGCGCATAACTTCCCATTGGAACAATCCATCCAGCGTCCTAAATGCAGTTTTTCCCTTACTGTCCTCCGCAATTCTTGACCGGTGAAATCCAGTTGCAAGGTCTAATTGATAAAATACTCGGGATCCTACCAAGTGGTGAAAAGGTCATCGGTTGTAGGTAAGGGGTACCTATTCTTTTTTGTCAACTTATTTAGTTCCCTATAATCCACACAAAGTCTTAAAGATCTGTCTACTTTGGTGGAAAATACAACAGGTGCACCCCATTCTGAGGTACTTCATCAAATGAAACCTTTTTGTAATAATTCTAAAATCTTCTTATCTTGTTCCCTTCCTTTTTTAGGCACCATATGCCTCAAGGGTAGTGCTACAGGTCTAGCGTCCTTCTCTAGGTCAATATGAAAAAAGATTTCTCTATGAGGTAGAAGTCCTGTGACTTCCTCAAAAACGTCCAACAACTCACATACTATAGGGACTGAAGATGGTCCTTCTAAACTAGGACATAAGGAATATAATAAGGCTTTATCCTTGTTTCTAAAATTTCAAGGAATACTCAGACTACGTCCTCCTCAGCTCCTAAGACGAATGACGCTCTTGTCGCAATCAAGGACGGTCCCATAAAATGATAGCCAATCTATATCTAGGATAAGATCGTACCCCATAAAATCCAATGCATACGCTTCGCAAAGGAACTCGACATTGTTGACCTCCAATACTAGGTCTTTACATAGTAGTTCAAGATACATAGATCCTACGATAGTGTTTCCGCCTCTATCAGACTATCAGAGATAGACATGGGAAGGTCCAACGGATTAACTAATCAATTAGAGATAAAAGAATGGGTTGCTCCGAAATCGAACAAGGTGTATACAGAATTTCCTAAAACAGAAGTTATACCTTCAAGTGTGGGTTGCCCTTAGTCTCTTGGGGGTCGGTTTTGAATTGGTGTTACCTCTATTGCATAATTCTGGTCACTCTTAACAACTTTGGGCTTTGGGAAGTCCTTGGACATGTATCCTTCTTCATGGTAGTTGTAACATTTTCCTTTGAATTTCTTCTTCGCCAATGATGTCCTATAATCCTTGGCCTCATGACCCTTACGTTTGCACCTCGTACAAGTCTTTGCTTCCTTTTTTGAATTTGCCCCTTCCTTATTGTTTTTACACCATTCCTTTTTCTGATTTTTTTTGTAACTTCCTTCTCCTTTTTCACCTTCTTTATCCTCCTTGGAACCTTCAACCGTGCATAGGATAACTATTTTTACTAGGTTTTCAAAAATTGCCCCAAATGTTACTTAGGCTAATAAAGTTTCCTTCAGCGGGGAGTTTAACTTTTTAATAAATCTTAGGGCTATTTCCATGGGGGTGTCTACCAAACCTCTCCCAAACTTACATAATTCGGTAAATTTGGCTACATACTCTTGCAAGCACTAGCTTCCTTGGTTGAGGTGGATGAATTTCTCCAACTGGATAGTCAATTCTACCTTGGGCAAAAACTTTGTTCGAAATAGGTTTTGAATTCGTCCCATGTAATTATCCAGCCCTCGTCTCCATAGATATTAAGTTCCACCATTCAAGGGCCTCATCTTTCAAGTGCCAGGACACAATCCTCCTTTTTACTTCATCAGGCTAGTCATTAGCTTTGAAAATTCTGTCACAGTCCATTATCTAAGATTGGGCATTAGTAAAACTTCCTTTCCAGAGAATGATTTCCCTCAAAGATTCGCAAAAGTCTTACAGAAATGAGAAAAGTCAAAGTCTACCTCAGTGGTAGGAGCTGTAGGTGCCGTTGGGGCAGGATTTGCAATAGGGACTTGTTCAACAGTACGGTATACTATTGGAACCACTCTTGCAAGTATCAGGGCCTTGCCTGGTTACCCTACTCAGAAGGATTATCAGCCATTCTACTATCTGAAAAGAAAAGGAAGAATCCTTTAGTGGATACTTCTGAGATAATATTTAAGCTGAAACGGGAAGAAAACGATAAAACTACCTAGTATAGATGCGTATGCATATTTGGGTAAATATTATATATATAGTTTGAAAATCTTTTTCAGATTACAAATATGACTCTCATACGTATAATTCCCTTTAATTGGGTAAACCTGGCTCTGATACCAAATGTAAAAAACCACCCGGAATGGGCCTAAATTTTGACCTAGAAAAGGCCCATTGAAACTTAGAACCATTCTAAACGGGTCATTGGTTCCTGTAAGTAATTACATTTGCGCAGACAATACATATATATACTTCAAATGGAAATCTCACGTAGCGTAAAGAGAAAATATAATACTGAAATAAGATGTACCACTTTATTTAAAAATCATAGAATTCCAACACAACAGTGAAAGATTACATCTGTTACATGGGTACATCAAATAATCCATCCACACATATTTCCTTAAGAAGTAAAGCAATAACTACTAATAATAGCATGACAACTTCGTCTTCGTCTTCTGCTTCCATCATGATTTCGTCCATGACTCTTACCTCATCTACTGACCTGTTGGATATGTTAAGGGAAAGGGATCAAAACATAATGTTTTTTGTGACTGAAATATGGAGTTAACTTAAAGTCAATACCCTATATTTTTAGCAGGTTACATATGTCAAGGTATGTCTATGCAGCACACAATATTTATACAAACACCAAGTATCTAACCAATGAGGTGGGTATCCAAGTCAATTGCTCATTATTGTTTCAAGGGTAAAGACCCAACGAGGTGGGAATTCTTGGTCACTTATGGCCCTATTAAAGGTGGATTCATATAATCTCTTATAACCCTGAGGCAGACCCTAGACCCTTTAGACCCCGTCCTAGTACCTCAACGTTTTTAGGTCTATACTTTCAATTGTAATACGAGATGTAGTATTGCAAACAATACTACTTAACTGATATTACGGTAGAACACCTATGTCACTTAAGACTTCCCTTAGACAGTTGGTGAACATGCAATAGCCACATATCTTTCATATACCAATTTTGTCCCTAGTTGAGCCCTTACAAGCTTCTAGAGGAACTTGACATACCCCATGAACTAAGCTAGTCCATTACCGCTTATGCCTAACCACTTTTATAGAAGGAGGACACAAAGACATACTTCGAATCTAATAAGGGTGGGTCCCATGACTTTGGTTCCTCTCCAAGGAATAAACCTTAGGAAGGATCCTAGTCCTAACCACTCAAGACCCAGATTAGACAAGAAGAAGTCAACCACTTAAGACCTTCTCAAGGTGTAGTAAACCATCATATTTTCACACACAATACACTTATATATACAGTTATACATATGCATACTAGACCTCTGACATTAAACCATATACATGTAGATGCTAGATATGTCGGGCGATACCGGGCAGACTTCTACTACAAATAGGTTTAACCTCACATCATAGTGTACTAAGTTTGAATGGCCCATGACACCTAGACCTCTCACATTAGTTAGGCTTACTTGTGGTTGTTGGATTTGCCGATCGGTTCCGAGCAGACTTCCACCATAAATGGAAAGTAACCTCGTGTTTGTGTATCACTATTAATATATGTAAAGGCATTCAATATACACACACGCAATCAATATATATATATATATATATATGGGGACATTTCCAATTTTGAATTCTATCCTAATCGCATTTATTATGCTATTATTACGTTAACTAAGATTATTACGCTATATTAATATAATAATTATACCGCATAACTAATGCTAATATTCGTATGAATGAGAAAACATTCTAATGAGATTCAAATTGTCAATCTTGTCTAAATTAAGGTATATAAGTTAATTTCCATGTCCTGACTGCTACAATTTAGGCATGATGGCATAAGAACATAATAACATATAGCAGTAAATGGAAAATACAACATACTTACAAATTTCAACTTGCATTGTAGGCTTATTAGAATAATTTCAATAATGGGTCAAGATTAGAATATAACATACATATATAATATATACATGTATGTTTGTAAGTGTCACTTTATCTAATTCACCCCTTTTTGGTGTTTTGCATATAAAAACGTTTACATTTGATATATTTCAAGGATGAATACGATTGGATTCAAAATAGGTTCCAAACTTAATTAAATCATGGAACAATCAAATTTAAACACTTTAGGTAACAATCAAATGTTTACGTAAAGGTGAATTACACAAAGTTGGAAACAATAACAACAATCCTTTCATCCTCAATCCAATATTAAGATCCAAATCCATAAACCCAAATAAAAATGACAATTCTTACACAAATATAAACTAGAGGATTTGGGGGTTTTAATATTGATGTTATTGATTTCCAAATCCTCTTAGGCATAGCTATCAACATGTTAATCTAATAAAAAAAAATAGAATATGCCTAAGAACACAATATTCCACTCATAGATCTAAGGAAGAACAAATAGGATTCTTGTTGTAGATTCAGACTATGTTTAATCTTTGTGACAAACGTGCTCCAGTCCTCCTAATATATATGTAAGAATCATCTTTTAGAATCTTATATATATATATATATATCTAAATTTCAGAATTCAGACTAAAACCTATATGAATTTAGATTACAAAAAAGGTAAGAATAAAGGTTAGAGGAATAAAAGACAAATTCCTAACCTTTTTTGGACTTTAGCAATGGAAGAAGGATGATATGGAGGTAGACAGTGGCTAAGATTCTATTATGTGGTTTGAGGGCATATATATATAGTTGTTTGTGTAAGCCTAGGTAGTTAGATTATTTAGATCTAATCTCCGCCTTATATTTATATATATCCCTTTAGAAAACCCTAACCAACATAGATTCATTGGGCTCTTCAGCTGCCAGGCGGTCGACCGTGGCGGTCAACCGGTGGTCAACACCCCTCATAAGGGGGCGGTTGACCTCTTGGTTGCTGAAATGCCCAATGAACGTATGTTGCACTGAGGTGTTTAATTAATTAATACATTGCTTTATTTCTTAATCTCTTTTCCTTACTTATAATATTCTCTATCCCCTTATTCTTATCCTTTATTTGAATTTCAAGTCCTCCCACTTTTATATTAGTATATTTTGGATGCATATATATTACTCATTTGATTATATATAGATTATATGTTTTATTGTCCAATTTCATTTGCTTGAATCTTCTTCATACATTGACCGTTTTAAGCATAGTATATATAAAAATTATTCAAAATTTCGTCACTAATCCAAATAAAAGATTTTCGTAGCCAAATTCCTAAAGCTGCAAAAATCTCATTTTCTAGCCTTATTATTAATTTGTTTATTTTTATTTATTGTTAATATTTCTATCTTTTACGTGGTGTTACAAAAAGTGAGAGTGATTGTACTTAGGAGACAGGGGAAAGCATGAGGACGTCATATCCAGAGCTCTTTACTTGGTAAATTTTATAAAGCACTCTTAAATTTCCATTCGTAATGTCATCAGTCTTCTCACTTAGTATCTCGAATGCTAGGATTAGTCTAAATTGTTTGCTATGTATGTTTGAGCGCTTGTGGATGATTAATAGGCATGCGGGACAATCTTATTTGTTGCTTAAGGAATTTCAAAGGTGAAATTTCGTAAGGGTGGGTGAACGCAACGACCCGCATTCTCTGTACCAAAAGATCATAGAATAATTATGTTATTTTTACAGAGGTCGTATGACTATATAACAATAAGAAATGACTGATAGGGCCATCTCCTACTTTCACCATTTTCGTCGAACTTTAATGTAACCATTTTACCCTTAGTGAATCTTCTTTTGTCCATAACTTTTGATTGGTAAGGAACGTAGACATGAAACCACTTCCAATGGATTCGAATACTGGTTTCCCATTAAGTAGAGTGGTTACGTGAAGCCAATCCTTGGTGGTTTCTCTTGGAAGCCAATCCTTGGAGGCTTCTTTTGGAAGTCGATCCTTGGTGGCTTATATTGGAAGTCGATGCTTGGTGGCCTCCCATGAAAGTCGATGCTTGGTAGCTTCTCTTGTAAGCCAATGCTTAGTGGCTTCTCTTGAAAGCCAATGCCTGGTGGCTTCCCTTGGAAGCAAATTCTTAGTGGCTTCTCATAGAAGCTTCATTTCACCTATATATACGTAGTTTATCTGCAAATCTCTCGATTCACTTTTCGAACTCTCAAAAGCTTCTGCTTAACCAATAATCACTTTGGCCTACCACTAATTCACCATTTAAGTATCCAACTACCTAACTAAGTGAAAATCAAGTCAAATTAACACAACATCAAGATATAAGCTGCTGAGACATGTTGGAATCTAAGTCAAACACTTTCCTTTTTTGGATCTAACTTATTTTGAGTGATTAAGGTGAGTACTACTTTTCTTATTCACTAATTAGGATGGATTATCATATGGGTTGCTCATAAAAATATGCAAAAAATACTTAGAATTCTTTATTAATTAAGTTATGACACATATATAAGTTTGGGTAGATTTGGACTTTATTTGTGAATCCCGGATCTAAAGGGGTTAACTGGAAAACAAGCTTCTTTTGGGTGATTTGATCTTGTTTAGAAAATGCATAGGAATACTCCGGTCGTAGCAAATGTCGTCGAGTGGAAAAATAAGGTGTTAAAATCACTGAAAACACATTCAATAGGTTTCGATTCGAATTTCCAAGAAATATTTCCGGATTAGCATGAAATTTTGTGGGTGCATCGAATGGGATATTGTTAATTCTAGGAGCATTGAACCAGATGTTGTTAGATCCGGAGCATCAAACCGAGACTTTCTTATCTCGACTTTCCTAAACGTACTTGCCTATCCGGACTTATTTTACCCGGAACTTATCTTATCCAAAAATGTGCAAAGGGGATCGGTTCACGTGGCATTACTTCTTAATAATGACTAGACTCATTTGAAGTCCAACTCCTATATGACTAGTTAAACCTGAAATTTACGAAAAGTCTAAATAGGAAGTTACCACCAAGGATCTAGATGGGAACTATTGGGGTGACTTCTAAGTTGGACGTTGCTGTGGGAACATGTGTAACGGAGATATAGACATTCATAAACTTGGTACGTCATCGAGGGAGTGATACAAGAATGGTTCAGAGCCATTGCGATGTGGACTGATCGATCTAGACTCAGATCTAATGAGGCTTGTACTGGGTAAGGTATTTTGCTATAGCTCATGCGGTAGGGCATAACGATAGATAAGTGGAGCTCATGCGATGAGGACCTCCATTGTCTTGATTGATTTGAAGACATATGCTTAATACACTGAGTGAGTGAATGTAAGGTTGTTTGCCATGATTGGATAATTGCTTTCACGATGACACACACACTTCCACTTATGCTCAGTATCTTGATTACCATGAAGTAGATTGCATGATTATCTATGCTAACTCTATGGATGGAGGGCCAGGTTAGGTATGACTCTTTATATGTATTGTGTTATCTTATTTAGTGAAGAAGATTACTATCGCTCATACCATACTTTGTCTAACTTGGAATTTTATGGATTGCTTCTTATTACTCAAGTTGCTCTTAAATAACCAGATTAAAGATTGGTTAGTGTACTCGAGTAGCTGGTCGGAGATGAGTAGGAGACTTCTACGTACTATATATACTCTTATCCCTATTACATTCGTTGATCACTACTTAGGCATTAGTAGTGTATTTTGGTTAGATATAGCATTTTGGGGATGTACTTATATATGACTCATTAGATATTTTACTATTAATGTGAATCTACTACTCTAATGTTTATGATTCAATTTTCAACTCATACACTGTCTCACTTGTTTTATATCATAATTTATGTTATTATTATATTTAATTCCATGCGCTGTGAGATATATGACAGGTTATATGGGTTTCCTTACTTCAATCTCTGGCAATCGTGCTGTATTAATTGGACACTGTTATATCCCAACTCGTTGGTTGTCGGCTGGTACAGGGCGGTCATCACACATTTATTATTGCATTTGATACTGGTGCAACAATATTTGTTTTGGATTGTTCCACATTTGGCTCATTTATTTCTTCTTTTATGTCATCATCTATGATTTGCTACAAATAACCATAACTTTCATTTAGTATGTCATCAATTCTATCATATGTTTTCAGTTTTTCACTTTGTTTTTCATTTGTTTTTCCCATTATTTCAGAAGCATTTTTTCATCATGTGCACCTTCTATCCCAGTTGTTCCTTTTTCTTTTTCTTTAGCAATTTCCATTCCCTTTTTTTATTGTTTGGTAATATAGAGAAACTATTGTATTGCTCTGATTCTCTGGCACCTCTTGTATGCATTACATTAGTTAACGCACCAATATTCTATATGTGTTTTATTCCATTAATTGCCCTGTCCTTTCTTTCATATTGTTGCACCTTAGCTATTCCTCTTCCTGCAGCATTATATGCTTTTGTTTTCTTTCTATTTGTTGCAAATTTCATCTTTGTGCTTCTTTGTGGGATCATTACATTTTATCTTCATTTTGGTTCCTCTTTTTACTCGTCTTCATTTTTATGAATTTCCCTCTCTTCATTAACCTTTTCAGGTTCTCCAATTACTGGTATTTCTGTACATTGCTTGCTTTTGTATCCAAAAACATTGCAATGTACACAGATGTCTGGTTTCCATAAGAAGGAGAAATGTATTATTTGAGTCGAGCCATCATGATTTTTTATAGGAAAGGATTCAACTAAATCTAATTCAGGTGATATTTCAATCAAACATTTTGCATCATGAATACTGGTCATTGATTTAGTTGTTCCATCTAAGCAGATTAACTTCCCCATTCTATTCGTAAGCTAATTAATACCTAAGGAAGACCATAGATATATTGGGATATTAGATAATTTTACCCGAATTGGAACATCTTTGATTATACCACACACATCACTAACATTTGGATCCTACTATTTTATTATAAAGAGTTTATTCTTTATGATTATGGGGCCTACTCTAATGATCCTCTCCTTATCGTTTCATTAGAGGAAAGAAACACAAATAGGATACCATCCGACTTTACTTTGATATTACCTTTTAGCCACCAACGTACTTTCAACGTCTCTAATGCCATGGTGTACAACAAGGGTTTATCTAGGAAAAAACCAACTATGTAGTTTTTCCAAACTTCTTCTCCATCATTTACTATCATACTGGAAGGGACATGTGATCCCCATTGTAGTGGATTTCTAGTTGGACAAGCGTATATTTACTTGCATTGCAAGGCAGGCATAGGTAGAGAGAATGAGATGACCAAGCATTGTTAGTGGGATGCAGAAGAAATGGTGTTTGGGTTGTGGAAATTGGAAGAGGTACGGTAGGGTTTGGTTGAGGAAGGTTAGATGGTATCTGTGGAGGAGGTGGAGACGATGAGGATGGGTTAAGGAGAGGGTTTGGTAGACGGGTGGGAGGCATAAGATCTGCGTTTGGTATAGGTTGATCAGCTGGATTGGATAGAGTAGGATCAGTGACAGTTTTTAGAACGAGATATGACTGGGCGGGAAACGACACAAACACCATTAACTTTAGTGGAAATTCACGTCACGTCCCTATTTATGTTTCAAATATAAACGACATCTTGGGTAACTTTATAACATAAAGCGAGTCCTTAAAATGAGATTACATGTTTTTCAAAACATTATGCGCTGTCCAGTAAAAAAAAATCTGAGATCTGCAAATATTCCCAGAAGAACAAGGAAAAAAACCTTGCATACATGTATGCAAGTAAAACCAATAGTTGCAAACATGTATGCAACTATTCCTGAAGTAGTGTACACTGAAATTCTGTGTGAATTCTTGCATACATGTATGCAAGTATTTTAAATAAATTCATAGATGTATGCAAATAATTCATGAAGATTTCAGGTGGAAAATCTGCATGAATACTCGCATGCATATATGCAAGTATTATGTTTTCTTGCATACATGCATGCAAGTAAAGACGAACAGATATTCATGCCTGCGGATTGTTGCCTACGTGTGTGCATTTATTCTGAATACTTGCATGCTTGTATGCAAGTACATATGAACTAATTTGCATGCCTATGAATTATAGCATACTTTTATGCAAGAATTATGTATTACTTGCATACATGTATGCAAAAAACCCAACATTGATGCATAACTGAAATAGTTGCACAGATGAATGCAAGAATTTCAAATATATGCATCATTTGATGTAATTAACTGCAGTTTCTTTGTTTTTCATTCTTTTTTGTTTTTGGTGCTTTTTTGGGCTAAATATTTTTATGTTTACGTGTTTTAATTAAATACAAATTTACATATTTTTTATTTTTATTTTTTGACCTATTTTCGAAAAATGGGGATGTAATTTATAATAAGTTTTGGACCGGACCTGAGCCTAATTTTGAAACTAAATAGGGATCTGTGCCAAACACACCCTTAATTTTAATAGTTAATGACTCGAAATTAATTTAAGTGATAATTTAGATGTCGAATTAACTAATAAATGAAAATGTTGAGTTTCAAGTCTAATTTTTTCAGTGTGAAGCTATATAAACCCTATTTTTAATATATATATATATATATATATATATATATATGATAATAATTTATTATCAATGGATGTGCATGTTTTGAAATTGATTTAAATTTATCTATTTAATTTAACATATAGAAATATATATTTTTCAACCAATCTTAGATCTCAACAAAACTAATTTTATAAAATCCATAATGGTTAATTATTGTAAGATTTCAAATTTTGTACCTATCATAGTTATTATGTGATCGTGCATGATATAAGCGCGTATTGATTAACACTTTGAAATTTAAAATGGTTTTTTTTGCAAATAGTCTCGGAATTCAATGAAATCCATCTCATCGAATTTGGAATGTTAAATCATGGAAGGATTTCAAATTTCATAGCGATCGGGTTTAGTATGTGATCGTACGGGCGTAAAACGTTAAATGATTTAACATATGAATATCTTATAATAAAATTCTTCACCTATTAATATCTTTAAACTCTTAACCTAAAATCATAAACCACTCCTCTATCTTTCTAGCAGTGTCTTCTTTGCTTTAAGAAAATAAATAAATGAACATAGGTTTAAAAACTCAAAAGAAATTCATTAAAAAATACTAAAATTCAAAAGATTATTTCTTTTTTGAAAGGCAATTAGACCTTATTAGCACTATAAAGAATTACAATGTTCAAAGAACTATACAGACAAACTATAAAACCACTAACTCATTACAACCAGAACAGCTTTGAGAAAAAAACAATAAAATGTATCTATACGCATAAAAAAAATATCAAAACTGCACTATACATCACAATGCCAACAGAAACTAACTTCAATCCAAGACAGAAGTACAAAAGGAAATCTGCACCAAGCATCTCAAAAACATCAGCACCATATCATCTCACCAGCAACATGCCAAGCATATGAAAATACTATTCAAAATTCAATTTTCTGCAAATAGCACCATTGATCAAAGCCAAAATACCATCATCACTTAAAGAAGTTGAGTTGAATATCCTTTAATTTCTCTCACGCCAAATCTCATTAACAAAAATCTTCAAACCCTTTAACAATAGCAAACCATCACTCGTCTTCCATCTAGTAGCCTTGAATAAACTAAACCACTCATCTCTACTACATTGAACCGGATTATGAATATTAGCAGTAGCTAATACCTTCCTCCATAAATTAAAAATGACATTACACTCAATGAAAAGATGTGTGTTGCATTCAGATTCTACATTACAGAAACAACACAAATCATCAGGGATAATCACTATTCTATATAGCTTATCTTTTGTGCTAATGGCATTAGACATTACTTTCCATAAAAGAAAATTATGTTTTGCATTGCTCATAATATTCCATACCCTCTTATGCCATGGAAAAAAACATTTTTCACCATTCAGCAAATCATACACCAGACTGATAAAATGCTTTTTCCCCATCCAAGTTATAACATCATCACTGGGTCTTAAAGAGGAAATAATCTCAGACCAAAGTCTTCTTAATATTGTTGAACTAATATGAGGCAAAATCACTTCATCAAAGTGTATATAATCCCTCACCTTTGCAGTTTCAGAGATACCACTGTTCCTTCTTAAGTTGTAATCAACAATATCACTCAAAATCAAACCATTAGCTGCCCAGGGTGAATTCCACAAGGACAAGCTTGAATTTACTGAAGCATTGCATCTAATAAATGGTAGAAAAGATCTTAATTTGAGAATCTGTCTCCAGCTCTAGCTACAATTGTTGGGAATTGCCATAGTCCAAAAATCCTTCTGCCCTATAAGATTATTCTTTGCAAACATAGTCCATAAGCTTGTATCATTAGAGAATAATTTGTCAATATAAACTGATACTGCAGCTTTATTCCATTGTGACATATTCAAAATACCCACACCTCCATGCTTCCTGTCAATAGCTAATTTAGAAAATGCATTTGGAATCATCTTCTTGGCAAATGGATCACCATGCCACAAAAACTTGTTAATTGCACTAATCGCCATACTAATAAGCTTCACAGGGAGAACATAATGTCTTGAATAGTAGGTAGTCATTGAAGTGATAACTGATTGTATAACAGTTAGTCTTCCAGCTTGTGATAATTTGCAGGATGGCCACTGTCTCATTTTATCTATAATCCTCTCATATAATGGCATGCATTGATCTTTAGTTATTCTACCATTAAAAAGAGGCAATCCTAAATAAATAGAATTATCCTGAAGAATCTTTAATCCAGAAATAGCCATCAAATCATCCATATTAGGCTGACTTAAGCCACCAAATTTAATATGAGACTTGGACAAGTTAATCTGAAGGCCGGTAATATCATAAAAAACCTTGAGAATAGAGAGAATACATTGAATGTTCTGAATTTTTGGTTTGGTAAAGATGATAAGGTCATCAACAAAGAGTAAATAGGTAATGAGAGGATTTTTACATCGAGGATGAATGTCAAGTTTGCCCAATTTTACTTAATTCACTATCAAAGAATTGAGAAGCTCCATGACAATTATAAACAGTTGAGAAGAAATAGGGTCACCTTGTCTTACCCCTCGTTTGCCTTTAAAATAACCATGAAGCATCCCATTCCTGGAAACTGAAAATACTGGAGAAGAAATGCAAGTGAAAATCCATTCTAAGAAAGGCTTAGGGAAATTCATCCTGGACATTATGGCAATGATAGCTGACCATGTTACACTGTCAAAAACTTTCTTATTGTCCAATTTCAGCATACAACGAGGTGAGATATTTTTCCTATCATACCCATGTAGCAGTTCTTGGGTGATTAGGATATTATCACTAATAGATCTTCCAGGAATAAAGGTAGATTGATTATTAGAAATAATGAAAGGAAGTATATTCTGCAATCTGCTAGCCAGAACTTTTGCAATGATTTTGTAAAAAACACTACAACAGGAAATAGGTCTGAAGTCAGTGACAGAGAAGGGATTGATAATTTTAGGAACCAAGGAAATGAATGTAGCAGTAAAAGTTGAGGGTAATGTATTGTTCACAAAGAAAAACCGTACAACATTAATAACATCATTTCCAATAATACTCCAACATTTTTGTAGAAAAAAATGCATTAATTCCATCAGGACCACCTGAACTATTTGAATCCATGTCAAACACTGCTGACTTTATCTCATCATAGGTAATGACACTAATGAGGTTTAAGGATTGCCGATCAGTCAATGAGGGCAGCTCAATATAAAAGAGAGGTTCAACATTGCTAGGTGGAAGGGAAGTAGGTAATAAGATAGATCTAAAATAATCAACAAAAGCCTTATCAACACCAACTTGTGAGTCAATGATATTACTTCAGCATCCTTTATCATGTATATATTCTTCCTGACTTTATTAACCCTTAATGGCTCATGGAAAAACTTTTTATTTCTGTAAGCTAGCAAATCCTTTTTAAATCAAGAACACTGTTTTGCAGTTTGAAATTCAATATCAAGTAAAAACTTAAGCTTACTCTGCAAGTCCCTTTCCAATAAAAGTAGCTGTTGATCAAGAGGATGGGTCTCCAAAGCCTTTTGTATATTTATAAGCTCAGACCTTACCAAAGCTGATTGCTTCATGGTATCACCATAACTATGAGTTGACTAGGCCTGTGAAATAAGACCTGAAAAATCTTTATGAGAGTACCAAAAATTAAAAAATTAAAAAGAAGACTTCCCTTTTGAAATGGCATTTGACCTCCCCCAATATTAAAGTAAAGGGCAATGATCAGAAATTATAGGAGGAAGAATTTGAAAGAAAGAATTTGGCCAAGCAGAAATAAAAGCAGAATTTGTGAAAATGTGATCAAGTCTGCACAAAGTAGGAATGCCAGAATGACTTTTATCTCCAAGTGTAAAAAGAACCAAAGCTATTCAAAGGATTGAGATTTGAGGAGATGATTGCTTGGTTAAGAGAGGCAATATCATTAATAGTGAGAGCACACCCACCAAGCTTATGAGAAGAGGAGAACATACAGTTAAAATCACCACCCAGAACCCAAGGATCTGAAGTAGTATGAATATGATAGATATTATTAAGGAAAGCATTCCTTAAAGACAAAGAATTACGAGCATAAACAAAAGTAAGATAGAATATGAAATTTGTAGGAAAGAAAACACATTTGAAGTGTATGTATTGATCAGATGAGGATAATTTAGTGAGAATGAAAATAGAAGGGTCCCAAAGAGCGAGCAAACGACCAAAAGGAGCCTCATCAAGATTATGATCATATTTGCAATTGGGAGAAATAAAAGACATAGCAGAGGCTGTAGAGTTCATATCAAGTTTGGTCTCAGAAAGACATAAGAGATGAATGCTATGATTATTCAAAAAAAAATTGATTTCACTTTGCTTTGAGGGCAAATTCATCCCTCTTATATTCCAGAAAGAAATATTATGATGTAACGGCTCCGGTTTTCGCCCGACCCGATCGATCGCAAAATCGACCAAGACCGTTCAAAACCCGAATACTTTAACTTTGGGAATACAACAACATCAGAACAACAACTACGGACTTTTATAAACATCACAATAATGTTACATCAGAGTACAAAATAAATCAGAGTACATCGAATAAAATTACAACGGAAGATAAATTTCAATAAATTAAATACAATAAACAGCGGAAGACTTTCTATTCTCCGGACACAACTTTAGGCTTCGATCCATAATCCTGCTCAAGAGATAAATATCTGCAAAAAGTTAGTCAAATGCCCGTGTGGAAAAGAGGGCACCCGAGTTTGCAAATGAAACAAACTACGAGTCAGTCATGGAACTGGTGTGAGAATTCTTAACTAATATTACTAATAACAATAAGGAAAATCCAAGGACCACGCAACTAATGCGGAACGGGTTTTATTCCGATGGATTGACGGTGCATAAATTAAAGTAAATTGTTAAACAATGCAATGCTTTTTGGAAAAAATGAAACCATTATAAGACTCAAGTCCCATCACACAATGCAACGCAAACCGGAGGATAGAGTTTTACCTTATAATGGTCAAAAATGCTTGATACGATAAAAAAAAGGGGTTTGATATTATTACTAGTGTATATAAGTTTCAAAAACAGTTCAATCGTAATGTATCAATCATAGACGGCATAATACCCCATCCTACTATGTCGCCATACTAGTTCTACAATCAAAACCGCATGAGGCCGTATTGGAAATTGGGTTTCCATCATGAGTCAAGGCTAGGGAGGAGCTCCTTACCGATTCGAGACACTCTAGCTAATGTCTCAGGATCCCCCGCAGTGAACCCTTGGAAAGCTGCAGGGCCGGTCCACACATACGATTTTGCGGATTAGTTATTCCTGAACACACGTTTCCCTGTCCTATACGACCTAATATCCGAGGCGCCTCATTCCATCATCCACATATGTAAAATGTCGGGCCGTGTAAAACCCAAACACCACTTCTAGCTAGAAAGAAACGTGCTGCTCTCCCTGCATTCCCTTCTCCTGTTTTAGTTTCCAGCCGGGTTGTGAGGCTCGTGAAGCTACATAATACACAAAGCTGTGCTTATTCAAGATGTGCTTTGATCGTCACCACAAGGTTCTGCTTTTCAACAAGAAACCTTGATCGTTGCATCTTGGTATGCCACACTGTCAATCCATATCATACTATTAATCCTTTGCCAAAATATACAAAAGGGTGTTAAGCAAGAGAATAAATTCTCCGCCACCAATCATTCATACATTCGGCATAAAATTAATAAATACAATATAAAGGAGTACAATGTCGGACACACATTCCATTTATAAGCCCGTTCTGCGTCTGAATGAAACTGGAGATACCCTCGTCCCGTATGTCCAGTACGAGAAGGTGGTACCCGCAAATCCGTGCGATCAACATATACATCCGAACGACCACCACTGTAGCCCCTTCAAGGTAGCTACTCCAATCACGGGCATCAGCAGTCGTCGTCCATTCGATGTGAAGATCGCCGGTCTTCAGTTACCGTCTTCAACACTTCAACTAAGATCGACGTATAATCATTTAAAATGAGATTGAACTCGAACTTTTCAAATGATCCTCGCATATATATGTAATTAAAAATCCTTTCATATCATTATTAATATTTAGTAACGATCTATCGCTATTTTAATTTATATAAAAATAACTCCAATCAATTTAATGACGCTTTGGTTAAATGGCGACCCTGGCGCTGTTTTCACCTAAATTTGATTTACACATTCCTCTAAATCTAACCGTTGGATTTTAACACAATTCATATCGTTGGAAAGATCTTCCCAAGGCGAACTTAACGGTTTCAGTTTTGGGAAAATCCGACAGTCGGATATTTCGGTATGATCAATTAAAAGTACAATTCCAAAACGCGAACTACCATGCTCGATTCGTTTACTTTAAATTTATGTATATATATATATAATTATATATAAATATAATCCATTCATCCATTTCATTATCGTGATTAACACAACAAGTAAAGAACGTTATATTTCCGTAACCTATTTACATTTTTATAATACATAGTGAAATGAATTTTATTCTACTGTATTTTGCTAACTACAAGAATTATTATCTAAATATAATATCATGGCACATAAGAATGTTGATCTTTACTTCAACTTGCATTCACATCCTATATACAAAAAGGTAATTTTTTCAATCATATTTCAAACTACACAAAATTGTATATTTCATGTATCATTATAATTACAACAAAAATAGGTATTTTTGTGTTTCATTTCCATTACACCAAACATGAATATTTTTGTGTGTCATTTATAATTTAACAAAAATGATTATTTTTGTGTCATTTCAATTTCTAACAAAAATGAAATATATTTGGTGTCAACTTCAATTCTACAAAAATGAATATATTTTTGTTTGTATAATTTCAATGTAACAAAAATAATAACTTTGTTATTTTTTTTCAATGCAAAACAAAAATAATAATTCTGTTTATATCTTTCAATGCAAAACTAAAATGATAATTTTGTGTCAATCTTTCCTTTACAAGCAAAATGATAATATTGTGTTTTAATCTTTTCACATGAAAATGTAAATTTCATACCTTTAATCATTTAATGAAATCAAATTCATTAAAATGTAAATTTCTATCGTTATAACTTTCATTGAAAACCTATTTACATAAAAATGTAAATTTCATATCCGTATCCTTTTCAATGAAAATCCAGTTACATAAAAATGTATTTTTCTTCTTAAATCTTTTAATGAAAATCTTTTTACATAAAAATGTAAATTTCACTTCTAAATTCTTTTATTGAAAATTTATTCACATTAAAATGTAATTTCACATCTTAATTCATTTACATGAAAAATGTAAGATGTAATCTTAAAAGCTTAGGATTACAAGTTATCTTTTACCGTGGTATGTGTATTTCTCTATTAATGCTTCAATTTTGAAATGAAGATTTATATGTCATATTATTAACTTAGGAAATATGACTTCACTACCTTTTGTTTGGAGGAAAGATTGACATTTCATCGCCTAACACGCCTTCTTTTACGTGTGCCACTAATTACGCCTTCATATTGATTTATAAGTTATTACATATCATAATTCATGTATCTTAACTATGCATTTATTGCATTGAACTAGTAAATTGATATTAAATGTCCCCATTAATAAATTTGTGTGTTGTGCATGAGTTAATGGCCTCTAGAAATATTAAATAACATGTGAACGTTAGGTTAACCGTATTTGTTGTAGAAGTCTTACTGGGTAGCTGGGCAAATTCAACAGCTATAAGAAGTCGGAATAATGTGAGACATCTAGTTCCATGGGACACTTAGTGGGTGATATACTTGCCTCGAGAAAGAATTAAATGGTTGATCCACTTATGAGGGTGACAAGTGGTTGGACTTAGTATGCTTCTAAAGGTTCATCCCCTGGGCTCGAGTTAAAGTTGCAAGGCTCACCCTTATTAGGTATTAAGGGATCTATGGTCCGTCTTTCTTAATAATTATGAGGTATTAAATGGTCTTAAATGAGAACGATCTCTAATGAGTAAGGTAGTTTTCCTGGAAGTTGTCCGCTTCTTATCTAGGGGCTATATGAGGGTATACATAGGTATGGGTTACCAAGAGTTTCACTGAGCATGTAAGGTAAACAACCAGTGTTAAGTGGCCAGAAGTTCACCTGCAATGTCAGCAAGATTGTAACATAGGGTCCGCCGAGAGGGTTGAAAATGATATTGAGTATCTACCTAAAACCCGGTATTAAGTGGTTGGTTACTATCGCTCGCATTATAGTGAGAGAATATATATAATGAATGACTGACCAAAGACAACGGTGGACCACCAATCCTGGAGGTTACAGGGCAACCCAATTACGACCAACCGAAGACAATGAGGTCGTAAGTGACTAGGATCCTCTAAAGGATATTAAGTGATAACAGGAATATGCTCATATTTATAATGGCCTTAAGTTCTCAAGAAGGGTTCACACTTCCCATTACATGTCAAAATTCATTTATGTGTGTTTGAATTCGCCTAGACATAAACCTGATAGGTTTTATACTGCAAAATATAGGAAATAGGTTTCATTTTAAGCATAAAGAATTTTATTCACCAAAACTATTGTTCTAGACCTCCCTTCTCTTAACAACACAGGTTAGGAAGGATGGCGGAGCATGCTAGATGATGATATGGATGATGGAGCTTGGCGATAGCGATCATTATCTTGTTTACTGTTATTATTATCTGATTGTATCTAACACCTTAATGTATTAATTATTACATTGTGGATTTGATGTATTCAACATTTTTATGTTTTATGATATCGTGCATCTATTTTGATTAATATATTTTATCCATTCAGTTTTGGGACTTGATTTCGTTTCTAATCTGGCTATGTTATTTACATTTCTTATAGAAACCAACAACTTGTTTAAAGATGCTCTAATTTCCAATGAGCCTTTTTTTGGTCGGTATTTAGGCCCGTTCCGGGCCGGTTATTACATTTAATGTTAGAGCCTAGGTTAGCCGATAATGGGTTTATATGTATGAGATGCGTACTTTGACACGACCCAAACCACCCCGTAACGGAAAGCCCGGATTGAGCTGAGAACACGACAAGTCGGAACGCAAACGATAGAACATTTCATTACTATTACAACAATTACATCAAGGTACAAGATATCAGAGTATAAACGAATAATATACAGCAGAAAAATATCAGAGATTTAAATTACATTTAAATACATAGCATCGGAAAAATAAAACATAACACAACTAAAAGAAATACAAGGATACAGAGCTTTCCAAATATAGTTCCAGTTGTAAATCCAGGATCCTATGAAAATAATATCTGCAAAAACCAAAACTACTAGCTGCCCGTGTGGAAAATACGGGCACCCAAAGTTTACGTTAAAACAATAAACTCCAGATCAATCATGTGACTGGTGTGAGAAATAAACAGTTATTAAACCTTTACTTTAAAAATAAAGTAAATCAAGGGACCACGCCGTATAACACGGAATGGGTTTTCTCCCAAGAATACCAGTGCATAAGTAAACAACGCAATGTTTTTTGAAAAATGAAGCTATTATAAGACTCAGGTCCAATCACACAATGCAACGCAAGCCGGAGGATAGAGTTTTCCCTTATAATAGCCAAACATGCTTGGTATTTAAAAAAAAATTCATTTTTATATTACTATAAGTATATAGTGTCAAAAACAACTTCAAATACAAATGTATCAATCATAGACGGCATAGTGCCCCCATCCCACTATGTCGCCATACTAGGCTCTACAATTAAAACCAAAATGTCATATATTAGAAATTGGATTCCATTTACGAACCAAGGCAAGGGATCGTCCTTACCGGATTCGAAACCCTCTAGCCCGCGCCTCAGGCTCATCCACAACTGCACCTTGGATCTTCAAGGCTGGTCCATACTTAGAGGATTAGATCATAGTTCCTGAACAATACATTTCCCGCCCTATGGGGTGTAAGTCTGGTCAGTATGTCGACCATGTTATCCATCGGCCCCGTAGTGACCGATATATCCAAGGCGCCTCTCTATCCATCAAATAATATAATATGCAACATCCACATGAGTAAAATGTCTGGGCTCCATACCATGACACCACTCCTAGCTAGAAGGAAACACTTGTCCTCCCTGCAGTCCTCTCCCGTTTCTAGTTCATACCAGGGTGTGAGGCTCGCGAATTAACGCTATACATAAAGCTATGCTATTTAAAGCCGTGCTTTGATCATCAATCACAAGGCCTAGTTTTCAACAAAAGCCTAGATCACATGCCACTCAACATGCTACACTGTCACGCCATACCGTACCACTGATTTCTACCGATATATAACCTCTAAGCTCATACGTCTTAGAGATGGGTGTTAAGCAAGAGAATAAATTCTCCGCCACCAAACAGATATATATTTAACAGAGATCAACAAATAAAGTATAAAGGAATACAATGTCAGACATACTATCCATTTGCAAGTCTGTTCTGGGTTTGAACGAAACCGGAGGCACCTTATTCATCGTCCCATATGTCCAATACAGGAGAGAGGTCCTCACATATCCGGCCGATCTCCAAGTACGTCTGGACGATCATTATTACCTTGTCTTGGGATGCCTCCCAATCAAGACATCAATAATCATCCAAACGATGTGAAGACCTCCAGTCTTCAACCATCGTCTTCATCGTCGACTTATCGTCGTATCAATTATTCAGAATGGGATAAACCCAGTCTTTCGGAATAACTCGCATATCCTGTAAACAAGTGCTATAAAAACACAACATGCGCCTCATTCCAATCCAGAATATCCTTTTATTCAAATATTCTTTTCACAATTTAAATCAAAATAAGGTTTTCCAAACTAGTTGGGACTAGCGAACCTTACCAAAGTAATCATTTATTTTATTTCCCAATCCCAACCTATTCATCCCATGTAGCAAAACTGGTAGCACTCTATATTTAACACTATGGTGTTATCGGTAAAATTAGTTACCATTTCACGTTCAAAACTAATTAAAAATTTAACTATCGCTTAGAGCAAAACTGGTGATACTCCATTCTCGATCATTTCACAAATTTGATAATTTAAGTTATCACATTCACATTTCAAACTAATTAAAGACTCATTAAAACTTCACTTAGTTTTAATCCTTAAATATCATTATATAATTATTATTCAAATTTAGGAAATAAATCCTATCTTTAACTGGGTTAAAGAAGTAATGTCATTTAAAACACAGTTCACGATAAACCCAAAATCATATTCCATTAATTATGGAATCCCCACGGAAAATAGATCAATATATATAATCGATATAAACTTCCATATCCAACCAATAATATAAATGATATAACGGCAAAGCCTTTTAACTTCCATATATAGTAACAGTCTTCCTCCACAGAAGTCCACTTCGATTATTACCAAATCGAATTCCATTCCAGTTTACTTTATTAAATTGGAAAACTTTTCTTTGGAAAATCCCACTAAATCTTAATAGAAAGATTTATATATTGCAAATCACATTTCACTGTCAATCGGGTTAAAGAACGAATGTCGTTAAAACACAGTTCACAATAAACCCAATTCACATTCCATTTTATTCCAATTACCAAATATAATTGGAAACTCTAATAATCTTAATTAAATGATTTATTCTTTTCACACGGGGTTTTAAGAACAGTGTTACTTAAGACACCATTCATGACAACCCAAAATCCAATTCTTTTATTCAATTCCAATTAAATATTAATTAATTGGAAAACTTCACTAAACCTTAATTAAAAGATTAATTCTTGTATCAATTGGGTTTAAGAACAGTGTTATTTAAGACACTGTTCATGACAAACACCAAATCCAATTTAATATTAAATACAAGGCTCTAAATAGAAATTATATCGGCTTATATTCAATATCAAATTCTGAAATTAACGGATATCGTATTGGGAATAACGATATCTGTATCTTCCAAATTCCCATAACAATATCCGTATAACCACGGAATCCAATATCGAAATATTTCGAAGATTATTTCCATTCCAATCCATTCCAATTTATTCAATGGAAAATTCTGGTTATTTTCAAAACCATTTCAAATCCAGTTTATTTCTTTAGAAATATTGGATTATTATTCTAGTTAATAACTAGTTCATTTTGATAAAAATATTTTTTTTATCTTTGCAAACATGGAATTTTTCATCCAAACTCTTTCCAAATCATTTATTATGGTTTTATACAAATTATTAATATTTTTAATAATTTTATTAAGGCCCATACAGTCGGTTTCCAATAACGGCTACGGAACTGCACTTACAACAACCTTTTCCAAATTTGATTTGGACGTATCTCCAAATCCAACCATTAGATTTCAAATCTCTTATATTCGTTGGAAAGCTCTTTTCGATATGAACCTAAGGTTTCGGTTTTAGGAGAGTCTGACGGTCGGATCTCCTGTAATGTCCATTTGAAGTCAATGGTTGAAATTCGTGAACGGTCGTGGTGTGGCACGTTCTATTCCGGCCATTAAATATATATATTATATATATTTCATTGATTCCCAATCAAATCGTATTTTATAAATCGTTTTAAAAATGATTTCAACTTTCATTTCAATTTTCCAATCAAAATTGAATATTTCTTAATAAAATCGTTTTAAATTCATTTCAAAACAATTTCTATTTCATTTCAATTTTCAAATAAAAATTGAATATTTCTTAATAAATTCATTTCAAAACAATTTCTATTTTATTTCAATTTTCAAATCAAAATTGAATATTTCTTAATAAATTCGTTTTAAATTCATTTCAATACAATTTCTATTTCATTTCAATTTTCAAATCAAAATTGAATATTTCTTATCAATATAATATTAAAATGATAATATTTTCAAAATATCTTATTTTGATTATATACTGGATATTATTTAAAAATATTCGTTAATTCTAAATTGGAATCAGACTCAATAAATTACCATATAATTTTAGTTATATGGATTTCATCATCACATGTATACAACAATAATGATAAACAATCATTAAAAATTCATACAACATCCAGAGTGCATTTTACAACTGTATAAGCATTAAAATAAATAAATAACGCTTATACAGTCTGTCAACCCATCAATTGACAATACCACTGATTATTGGGGTCAGTGTTTGTCAATATCATTCGAATACCCGTGTGGGGTTTTCAAACAACAAACACAAATTATTATTTATGCAGTTGGGAAATGTGTAAAATTTATCGTCCCAATCATCATCAGTTAAATATGTGTACATAAAAAAAATCATCCGGTTTGCAAATGAATATTTATTTCAATTTCTCTTCATAATAATTTTATATAAATAATTTTATTTATACAACAATATCAATCCATAACCATCCCATCACAATCTAACCAAACAATCAACCATGGTTTGTAAAGAAAAACAGTGTCAAGGGCTACCAAGCCCCGTCTGCACCTATTATATAATAACTGTAAAATAATGTGAGTGAGAAGGTGTTCTCACGTTCGTTTCCACTCCTCTATTCTTTTATTTTTGAATTTCAATTCTGTTCGGATATGAATTTGCTTGAAATTCTAACGTGCTCCGTTTCCATTCTGGTCAGTGTCATAGCGTAATGTTCAATCCTACGATCACAACGAAATTGAAATCGTTCCGATCTTAATTCGTATGAGAAAGATATGATAGTTTAAATATTTGATTACATTAATTCACTTAAATTAATTAATAACCTCAATAATTAATCCACCCCTTAATCACGTCTTCTTCCACGTTGATTTTGCCTGGAACAAGAACCGAACCCAACTCGTCTTCAAACCTCCACCCGCGCGAGCCACCAGAGGGCCGGAAACCCCCATCGACCTCCACCACATGACGCGGCTTCAAGCAAGCTACCTCGCCCCTTTAGTCTGGCCGGAAACCGCCTGCGAACAACCACGTTTTGGAGCCTAAAATCGAAACCAACACTTCACGAATACCGATCATCCAAGTATTGATGCAACGAACTCACTTCGCTCTCCATTTTTTTCCTTTTTCAGTTTTGAATTTTATGGAATGCATCTTGCGAATTTTGGAGGAAAAGGATTGAATGATTTTAATCGTCCTACTAACGGAGGCGTTGAGAAGCATTTGACCTGGTGGAATTTAATTAGGGTTTGGCTTGGAAAATTGCTTATATAAGTTTATTTATTAATATTTAATTTCTCCAATTAGTTCATTTCTGATTCGAACTCCAAATCAAGCCCAATGACTGTCGCCTCAAACTAAATACCCCCATACCGGACACAATGGGATATGTTTCGTAAGCCAATTCGACTGTCCCGATCAGTTTTCATCAAAATTAAAATATAAATCAATATATATTTAATTTGAACGTACATTTTAATTTATCGGGGCTACATACTGACTCCAAAAATTCCAGAAAAATAAATCTAGCTATGTTTTGACAATACGGTCCTAACAAAACTAATTTCATCGAATTTGAAGGCCGTTTGAAAAATTGTCAATTTTCAGTCGATTAAATTCAAACTAAATTTACCAAACACATTTAAATTCACTATGCTCACATATCAATTCCAAAAATTATGAAATTTGGAGTCTAGCAATAATTTGACATTCCAGATCCAACAAAAGTGGTTACGTCGAAAACGGAGATCGTTTACAAAATGGCTATTTTTAAGGGCTATATATTATATAAACTCCATAGCGACTATTTCAAATTTTTAACTGGACATAATTTTCAATTCTCGTTATGAAATCTAGATTTTTCACATTCTTTAGAAAGATATAATTAAACAGATTCAAATATTTTTGATTTTACTGAAATCCGATTTATTTTGAATTATGTATATTCAATTGAAATTTGAAATCGAATTTTCAAACTACCGCGCCATTTCGAGTTCGTTTTATAATTAAAATAATTTTTAGACATTATTATTTAAAATAAATCATTTTAAATATCTAAAATCCATTAAAATAGCTAAAATAAAAGAATTTAAATTAGTTCTGAAAATCTGGGTTGTTACATGCTTGTTATTTTAAAAATGAGTTTTCAAAAGTTTTACTATATAGAGGTATATATAGTTATTTAAAGTACGTATGTCACTATAAAATAGTATCTGTAGGACCTTCTAAGAAAGACTTGGCCCTAATTTATAGGAATACCTTGGAAACCTTACAGTGATTTAGCAACTTATCAATTTAGAAACCTATAAGCATAAAACGACTGAATAAATGACAAAGTTGGAAAAGGGGAAAGGATTGAAACTCCATATTTAATAGGCAATACACGGAAATTAATCCAGTAACTTATTTATCGTTTACGGTGCAGATAAAGGAGAAATAAATAGAAAGAATTATGAATAAATATCTGTTAGTGAGACGACCCCAAACCCCGTACTGAAGGCGGCAAGGGTAATCCTTGGAATATAACATAGAAACAGATAATAGCAGAACAGAATTAAGTAAATACATCAGATAATGCACAATAGAATACACTGGATAAACGTAATCATCAGAGTTACACAGTATACAGGATCATACTTAGAAAAAATACAATTCAGCTATACATAATGTCTATAGCGGAAAACAACATAATGTACAATAGGAGCTGAACAGCATAAAAAGAGATAAATGATAGAATCCATCTTCAGCTCCAGCTATCCAGAAAGAACTAGCTAAACCTGAATACAAGGCTGCCCATGTAGAAAAAAGGGGCACCCGAGTTTGAAAGTGAAACAAACTACGAGTCAGTCATGGGACTGGTATGAGAAATCTACTCAACACATTTAATATATGGCAAATCACAGGACCATGCCACTTTCGTGGAACGGGTTTACTCCATTGGATTGCCAGTGCTTTAAAACAATTCATTCTTTTAAACATCGCAATGCTTTTTATAAAAATGAAGTCATTATAAGACTCAGTTCCCATCACACAATGCAATGCAAACCGGAGGATAGAGTTTTTACCTTATAACGGCCAAAATATGCTTGATACGAATAAAACAAAGGCATTTGATACTATTGCTAGTGTTTATATGTTTTGAAAACAATTTCAAATCATAACTATCAATCATAGACGGCAATAATGCCCCATACCACTATGTCGCCATATGTAGGTATACAATCAAAATCTCATAGTCACGTATTTGGAAACTGGATTTCCGTCATGAACCAAGGCAAAAGATAGTCCTTACCGAATTCGAGACTGCCTAGCCCGAGTCTCAGGATCAAAGCTCGAGTGAACCTTGGATCGTCAGGGCCGGTCCACACGGAGTGGATTAAAATTTCTGAACAATGCGTTTCGCCGCCCTTTGGGGCATAAGCGAGCCAACAAATGACTCCATCGGACCTGGATCGTCCGATCTAACCGAGGCGCCTCGCAACAGCAACAACCACATAAGTCAAACTCGTCAGGGCGTGTAAAACCACTGACGCCACTTCTAGCTAGGAGGAAACGCAGACCCTCCCTGAGGTCCTTTCTCCCGTTTCTGGTTCATATCGGGGTGTGAGGCTCGCGATTTCACGTTATACACAAAGCTACGCCACACAGGTGGTGCTTCGATCATCTCCACAAGACCTTGCTTTTCAACAGAAGCCCTGATCACTGCATCTTAGCACGCCACACAGGCAATTCACACCGTGCAACTGATGGCTATCAATCACACAGAATAAATCCCAATGTCAGACACACTGTCCATTTGAAAGTCCGTTCTGGGTCTGAACGAAACCGGAGGCACTATATACCTCGCAAACCCATCGATCACCACGTACATCTGGATGATCACCACTCATTATCCATATTTCAGGATGCCTCCCAATCAGGACCTCGGTTACCATCCAAACGAGGTGAAGATCTCTGGTCTTCGACCACCATCTTCATCTTCGATTTCTTATTGTCGATTCAGTTATTCAGAATGGGATAAACCCGATCTTTTTGAGCAACTCGCGTATATAATAAACAAGTGCAACACTAACATACATACGCATCATTTCAATTCATTAGTCGCTAACCGTCAATCAGTAAGAGAACGATTTCCCAAATATTAACCCCGAAGGCCGAAACCAACATCAGATCAATACCTAAGAAACCATTCGACTTAGCCAACCTTCAGTTAATTTCTAAATTTCACATCCATATTGTTTATAATATTTTCTAACGATTTATCGCTATTTTTATTTATTTTAAAATAGCCAATTTATTCAAAACGACGCTTCGGGCCATAACGCGGCCGTGGCGCTATTTTTCTTCAGATTTGATTTACACATATCTGAAAATCTAACCATTGGATCTTCACAAAATTTATATCATTAGAAAGATATTTTCAAAACGAATCCAACAGTTCCAGTTTTGGGAAAATCCGACGGTCGGATCTCCCGGTATTATCGTTTGAAGTTTCGTTTTCAAAATACGAACTGCAGCGTCGTTATTCGATTGAATATAATTATATTTATATATATATATAAATATAATTGATTCTGGTGCTTTTTTTCTTCAGATTTGAATTAAACATTCCAGACAATCCAACCATTGGATCTTTACAAAGTTGGTACCGTTGGAAAGATATTTCCAAAGCGGACCCAACGGTTGCGATTTCAGGAAAATCCGATGGTCGGATCTCCTGTACTAATCGTTTGAAATCACGGTTTCAAAATACGAACTGCAGCGTCGTTATTCAATATATTTCAATCCTATTCAAATATATAAATCAATTCTTCGATTTCAAAACTATATTCTTTTCATACATTTGATAAAAATGATATTTTTATCTAACTGTCTTTTATTTCAACACTTCACTATATTTAACAATTCATGTATATAATAAAAATGTGATTTTTATTGTAAAACAATTCATTTCAAAACACTATTATTTTATATAGTTTATGTAGATGATAAAAATGTGATTTTTATAATAAACAATTTACTTAAAAAGGAGATTATTTTCTATAGTTCATATAAATGATAAAAATGTGATTTTTATTATAAAACAATTTCTTTCAAAAGGAGATTATTTTCTACAGTTCATATAGATGATAAAAATGTGATTTTTATTATAAACAGTTTCTTTCAAAAGGAGATTATTTTCTATAGTTCCTATAGATGATAAAAATGTGATTTTTATATTTAAAACACGAACACCATTCAACACATGAATTTCTATCCAACGAATGAATATCGATTCAACACATGAAGGTTTTCTATAGTTTATATATATAGAAAAAAATGTGATTTTTATATTTCAAACACGAACACCATTCAACACATGAATTTCTATCCAACGAATGAATATCGAATCAACACATGAAGGTTTTTTATTCAACGAATAAATATAGTTTCAACAAATGAAAATAATTCAAACACATGAATATTATTCAAAATTTCGGCAGCATAACGGCAGGGTAGTTAAAACCGGGACCGTCCCTAGTACGGCTCCTCGCTCTACCTTAAAACCTCGCGGTTTTTGACAATGGGGAATCATGCATCTAGTTCGCACGCAGGCGGCATGTATATATTTATTTCATTTCCACAAACTAATCCTATGTGGTTTCAACCAAATATTTCTCAACCGCAAATGGGTATTTTTCAACCACAATCAATCAATATCAACCACAAACAATTCCAATCAACCATTCGCTATCAATCAATTTTCACACCAATCACAACCAATAAATATCGTCCATGGTTTGTGGACGAGGGGCGTATATATATTTATATATTTATATATAGCAATTCACTTCTATTTCAACACATATATAATTTTTACAACGCATATATAACTTATACATCGAACGTACAACTTATACAACGCTTATACATGAGGTGTACAACGCTTATATAACCCATACATCGACCATATAATTTATACATCGTCGTTTTCCATATCGTTTATTAATTAGAAATCTCACATTGGGTTTCACTCCACCAAAAATAGCAGAAGGCTCAGAAAAATATGCGGTCTCTTCTAGAAGGTAGAAGACGTCCACACGAGTCCACTGTCTCTTGTTTCACTGAATTTCGTCAACACATGAAAAAGATATGATTTTTACTGTGAAAACAAAAACCGTAGCGCTTTAAAGTGCTATAATATAGTTGAAATTAAAATAGCCATTTACCTTTCTAATGTGTTCAAAACTAGGTTTTTGTTTTGCGCTCAATCCAAAGCACTTCAGGCCGATCGGGTTTTACAGCGTCGTAGAGCTTCGAAGGGGCTTGCCGCGCCTGGTGGTGGCGCACTGATCGATGCACAGTAGCGAGCACGGCGGCGCTTCAAACAGGCCAACTTCCCGGCGCTGGTTCTCGCTGGAGACAAGACGAGGTAGGGTGAAACTCAGATGGATTTGTAGAGGATGAAGAGGCAAACAAAATCCCTAACAGGAGGCGAGGCTGAAGATGATCGGAGCGGCTGGGAATCGATGGGGAAGTCGGGAGCCTTTTCCGCCGTCGAGGGTTGAAGGGGGAGAGAGAATCCGCTTTTCTCTTTTTTTTTTATTTCTAATTTTATGATTGGCCGAGGGTTATATAGAATTTTAAAAAGGGGTTTTATAATATGAACTCCGATCCAAACCCAACGACTATCGTCCCTAGCGTTTTACCCCCGTTCCGAACACAATGGGATATGTTTCGTAGGCCCATTCGACTGTTTCAGTCAGTTTTCATTCCATTTAAAATATATAACATTCAATATTCGATTTGAACGTACATTTCAATTTACCAGGGCCACAAACTGATTCGAGAAATTCCAGAAAATTAAATCTAGCTATGTGTTGACGATACGGTCCCAACAAAACTAGTTTCGTCGAATTCTGAGACCGTTTGCAAAAAGGCCCCTTTCTGGTCGATCTAATTTAACTGTAATTGACCAAAACACGTTTTCCGTTTCCATGCTCACATACTAGCTTAAAAAATTATGAAATTTGAAACCTAGCAATAACTTCACATTCCGGATCCAACAAAAGTGGTTTCGTCGAATTCCGAGGTCGTTTGCAAAATGGCCAATTTCACAGGCTATATAAATTCCATAGCGACCTTTCTGAAAATTCATTTGGCCATAACTTTTGCTTTTCTCTATGAAACTTAGATTTTTCAGATTCGTTAGAAAGGTATTCACTAACAGATTTAAATATTTTTGGCTTCACTCAAATCCGTTTTGTTTTGCACCCGGTACAGTCCGACAAAGTTTGAATTTAATTTTTGAAACCGCAGCGCCATTCCAGGCCTTGTTTATAATTATAATTAATTATATTCATTTTCAAACGTCGATTCAAGCTCACTTTTCATTGATATTATTTAAAATATTTATTTTAAATATTTAAAATCCACTATTCTAGCCAATTAAAAAAAAAAAAAAAATTGGTTCAGATTTTCTTGGTCGTTACAGTTAGGCTAACCATTAATATAGACAAATTAACATCCGTTGCAAATAAGTGGTTAAATTTTAAGGAGAAATGGAAATACATATTTTGTTAATGATATAAACTTCTGTAGTAGGAAATTTGAAATGTAAAAAGAGCACTAAATGGTTAATAAGTAAAAGTATATTATAAACTAAAGATATTAATAAAGCAATTATAACAATATGAATATTTTACTTTGAATAAGAAATTACATGTCCGTAAGAACAAACATTATTTAAAATTGGTAAAATAGGCCTAAAGAATATTTTTAAAGGAAACAATTAGGAATATTAAGATAAAATAATAAGAACATGGAAGAAAGGATTTAAGAAAGACACAGTCTTCCGTAGGAAAGTGGACATCAACCTCTATTAAAAAGATAGTAGGTAAAATAAGAAAGATAAGAGGAAACTAATAAATATGTTTTTTTTCAATTTGGAAAAAAGCTTGATTAGGAAGCATACAAAAATGATTTTTGATAAAACCACCAGTTTACTTGTAAAAATGAAATTTTGAAGAAAATGTGAAATATTTTGTAGACACACTTAAGTTATTATGATTTTCCTATTTGGGAATAAGTTGAAAAAATATTTTTTAAACAAAAATATTCCTAGAGGACTATGGAAATTTTTACCATTACTTCTGATAGACAAAATAGAAATGTAAATGTAAATTTTTGAGAAAACAGTAGATGAATTCTTTAAAATGGACAAATGGTAGATTGTAAATTAAAAGGAACGTTTGAGTTCGTGAGATTTAATAAAAATAGAAAAGAAATGTAAGTTCTTAAAAATGCTATAAACAATGAACAATTTTAATGGTAAATTTACTACCATCATAGCATCTATATAACAACTTCTAAAATTAAAAGTGAATTAAAAGTTTTCAAATTTTTCTTGTTTTACCCATATTTTCTATGTTAAGTTACACAAAAATAAACAAATTAAATAAGATTATTTTCTTCAAAAATTTGCAGTGGTAGTGGCAATAGACGTGAGATTTAATTGGAAATAAAGAGGATAGAAAAAAGATTGTATAGATATCTGGTAGGTTGAACAGAAAGGATGTGCTCATTTGAATAAAAAAGGATAGAAAATTTATTACTTGTTATAAATAAAACAGAAAACAAGAAACCATAAGAGAGAACAGAAAAGATAAGGGAGAGACTTTTATTTCTATTACTTCAAGTGTGTACAATTTCTATTACATTGGCTCCTTTATATATAGACTTTGGAGCTGATGTTAGACTTATTCCCATGATGTGGGACTAAATAGAATATGACAAGAGCATATTCACTCATATATATTACAACACTCCCCCTTGAATATGCGTCTTCAAAATCTTGAATGCTCTGCTAACTTGAATTTGTTATATTTAAAACATATATGATGATTTCTCTCCCTTTTAATTATCTTGCTTGCATATATTCATTCAGTCGATACAACTATTGTCTGTTGCCTTCAAAACTCTATCATGAAAACCCGATGGGAAAAAACTTGAATGAGAAAAAGAGTACAACGTCTGACATTATGAATATCATATTAAAATGATATTCCTTAAAAGAGTTTGATGCTTCACGATCAAAACAATGCCTCATTAAAAACCTATTTATGAAAACCCTATGGGAAAAATCATAACCAAGGAAAAGAGTGAAAATTTATTTCATCTTTAAGTAACATGTTTTACAATGTCACTGTAAGGGTTGATACTTCTGGATCAAGATAATGCCTCATTAAAAACCTTACTAACAAAAACCCAGTGGGAAAAATATAAGTGAAGGAAAAGAGTGCATTATAGCATAATTTTATATGTTCCCCCTATTTATAACTCATTGTTCAATTTTTCTATTGATGTAGTTGTCGCATACCAATTTTGTACATCATCTTCTGGAATGTTGGTTTGGAAATTGCCTTTGAGAAAAGATTTACCGACTTTTCTTGAAACTAAATATGTTTTAGCTCTTTCTTGTTATCCTTTCATTCATGTGTGAAGAGAAATTTAGAAGAAATATGCTCCATCCTATCACCCTTGATATAATTCACTTGAATCTGTGCCATGTAAACAACCTTGTCTTCATAAATAATAGTTTACTGCATCAAAAGATGTTTGATACTTCTAGATCAAAACGTTGCCTTGTCAAAACCTTACTAAGAAAAAACCAATAGGAAAAATCTTAGTGAAGGAAAAAGAGTACAATATAAATTGTCATATTTACTATGTCAAAAGTAGTACGATACTTCTGGATCAATGTAATGGCTCGTTAAAATCTTAATAAAAAAACCTAGTGGGAAAAATCTTAAATAAGGGAAAAGAGTACATTATAACTTATTTTTATATATTACTTTTGGGTTGATACTTCTAGATCATGACCCATGCCTCATTAAAACCTTACTAAGAAAACCCAGTGGGAAATAACTTAGTTAAGGAAAAAGAGTGCATTATATCATACTTATGGATGCTCCCACTGATTTAATAATTTCCCCTGAATTCTTATTCTTCTTTCAATAACTCAAATTTCTTACAAATACTTCTTAATGAAGTTTTTATTTTAAAACTTCATGTGCATTTCCATGCTTCAGGCATGTTTTTTTTAAAACGCCTTCCTTTTGTGATTCTTATGTTACTACTATTCATTTATGAATACACTTCAGGTGCTTATAATTTTCTGTTTCAATCGGACTTGCATGTTGCAATATATATTTGATGAATAAGACACCTTTCATTGAAATAATCTACTCATCTTGAAGTATATCAAGATTTTCATTACAACAATACTTAGAAGAATGAAGTATATCAAGATTTTTATTACAACAATACTTAGAAGAATGTTGTAATCTATCATCCATGTTCTTGGTATTCTTTATAATAACAAATGTTATATATGTTCTTCAGGAACTTGTATATTATAATAATTTTTTCATATTGCAACTACCACTTCAATGGATATTAAGAGTTTTATTATAACAATTGTTGAAAGCAGGAAGTGATCTACTCATCATGCATTATTTCAAGATTTCCATCACAACAATACTTAAAAGAATGTTGTAATCTAAATTTCTTGCTCTTTATCACTACCAAAGTTATTTAAATTCTTCTGGAATTTGTATACTTTCATCGTTTATACCATCAGGGTATTGTAAGCATTTTAAACACTTTAATCAATTCAATTATCTTTGAAAATACAATGCTCATGACACTTAACATATTGTTGACACTCCATGGTGCTTCAGTAATTTCCGTGTGCTTTTGTCATTATATATATTTCTATATTTATCTTATGAACTACAGGTTCATATCTTTTGGACTACAGGTCCATAAATCTTATTTAGGAGAATTTCATGATGGCCAATCATGTTTCTCTCTAATATGGGATTTTTAATCCATTTATAAATATAAGCGCTTATTATTTATTAATTTATCATCGATGATTATTTCTTGTCAGTTCTATACATGATTTATTGAGATCTCAAAACTTATCATGCTTTAGGTACCTAAATCACTTCTGGGGTTATTTTGACAATAATGTCATGGGTTTCTTTCAAAGCACTCTTAAGTGTTTCTTCAGGAACACTCACCTCCTTTATTTTGCATATTTATGACTTACTCCAAAGATATTTTGAACTGGCTTTTATACCACATTTTCAGCTGTCATTTACACCTTTTGATCCTTCGGGAATTCAAATGTATATTGGAGAAAGTCTATTAGGGACATAATTGATAATTTATGCAAGTTACTTAATACTTTGCATAATTCTACATGTTAGCAAATATTTAACATTGGTGATTGCTTTATCCTCCCCCTCAATGTTGACAAACATGATCACTTTAAACAATAAACCTTCTTTGGATTCTTATTTTTGATCCATTATAGCATTATAGCTAGCAAATACATTAGATGTATTTCAATTATAGGAGGATAATGCTCTTATTAGTTGGTAAGATGCATTCATATTGTTTATTCCCTTTCATTGATCTAATGATTTGGAGGAATTTTCTATCATTTGAATATGCACATGACTTTAGGTCATTCAATATTGATGTCAATCGACTTTCTAAAATACAAAATAATATATGCATAATTTATAATATGGGCGCATAAAAACTTCAGGTTGTTAATTAAATATTCTCATATATGTGTATATACGTGCGTCCACGTATCCTATATGTAATTGATTTGCATATTCTTTCTCATTTGAATAATATCAAATAATGTCAATGTGAATCTTAAAGATCGTATCATAATATCCAAAATATCTTATTTGGAACTGTATTGAACTTCTGGTTCAAATGAAATACATGAACAACTTCGATTTGTTAATCTATATTGAACTTCTAGTTTAAATAATATATAAACAATTTCAAGTTTGTTAAACTATATTGAACTTCTGCTTCAACTGTATTGAACTTCCGGTTCCACTATATTGAACTTCTGGTTCAAATAAAATATATAAACAACTTCAAGTTGTTAAAATTTATTCTTCAACATAATATGTAAATATAGATATATAAGAAAGATACAACTCATTTTGAAAATTGTGCAATCTTTGGATGCATTATCATTGTCGCATATGATGTAACTCCTTTAAGAAGTATAATGTTATTATTTCACACAGTTTCAATAAAGCTTCAGGCTTTTAAATTATGAAGTATTTCAAGTTCATTGATTAATGAACTTCAAGTTCCTATGCATATATATAAACATACATATTATATCTAGTATATTAATTTATGACGAACTTCTGGTTCTCAATCTTTTAACATACTTCTAATTTAGAAGCTTTTAAATTCTTGCTAATTGTCAAGATTTCAGACTGTAAACTTCATCAAAAAGTTTTTATCATAATCCAAGACTTTAGGTCTGAGATCTGAGTTATACAACTTTTTCCATTACATTAGATATTAGTTGCCAAATTCATTGACCAATAATACATATGTCTATTCTTATTGAAAACACAAATATACATCATTTAACTTATAATAGCCAATGCTTTTAATACATTTATAATAATATGGTAATACAATATATATATTACCATAATGATACATTTAAATCAATTATTATAAAAATAATGAAAATAACCATTATACGGTCTAAATATATGAATCAAATAAATAGATTTTACTTAAATCAACATAATAAAATTTGGATCTAGCTACTGTATTGATTAATGACAAAACCGAAATAAACAACTTATAGTTGTACTGAATTCCCAATAATCATATTTTCTAAAATACCATATATATGCATAATGTCTAATCGAGAATTGAGTAAAAGTGCATAAATATAGAACCAATATTTTACATCCTTTAATATGAGTATTTCCATAAACTTGCAGATCTATACATAAAACTTCACAACATAAAAATTACATGTTTTATGTTCAAATTATACAATTCGTATAAAAATCTTTTAGATTTTTCATTTTATATCAAAATTATCTCTTACCATTATAGTGTAACAACCATATTTTGATAACGTGTTATAACCATAAATCTAGGCAGAATTAAATTTTAAAATAAGAATCAAGGGAAACGGGTTGCGCCATTGCGTTCGTCTCGGAATTCTGCTTGGAAGCGAGTCCGAGTTTGCAAGAATCGGAGTCCGTATGAGGGAGGTATGACCCTCTGAAGTTTCAGGAATTTTCAGAATCGAAAACAGCTCGAATTCGAATTCAAAATTCAAATTTCAAACGCAGAACAGAATGAGTCGACTGGGTAGTCGACACCCCCAGGACCAGGTCGACAGCGCAGTCGACTTGGGTGTCGACCTAGTCCCCGAGCCCATTTTTGGGCCAGTGTTCGTTCTGATGTATCTAGTCCGATTTCTGTCCAGATTCATCTGCCTAAACCTATTTAAACAGCCCCAAACCTAGCCTTCTCTACACACAATTCTATTCTGCTTCTACTCTGCCTCTGTTCTAAATAAAAATAAAAATGGCGTCGCTACTCTGCTGGAATCAAAACTAGAAGTTAATCAACATCAACCTAGGCAACTCAATTCAAACTAGAGATTAAAGCTTCTGCAATGATCCTACGACAATTTCTGTTCTTAATTCTCGATCCACGCACTATAAGCCCCAGTTACTCTTAGATCTAAACTGTAAATTTAACATGAACACGATGTAAACTGAAATTATGCCTAAACATGATAACTAGGTTGGATCTATTGTTGTAAATCCTTGATCTATGACTATCCTTTTTAGACCTACTATTTTAGATCTAATTTTGTACACCCTAGATCTATTCATGTGGAACTTTGACTTGTGGATTATTGTATGAACTTGATTTGGGACATATTCATGTTATTAACCTAAAACCTCTCATGACCTTTATCTAAACATTACCTGTGATGTTGAAACTATTATTGGGGATATTATCTTATGTCAATCCATTACCATGTCTATCACCATATTCTGCCAAGTTGATGCTGAGACCCTTATTCATATGCCTAAAATGTTATAATCGTCATGCTTAACTTGTAAACACCTTTGCCATCCTACGACTATCCTTTTTGTGTTATTCCCTATCTCGATATTTTTTGTTGATGCGAATTCATATACGATGGGGATACGTTTTGGGTAGCTTAGGCAAACTTGAAATTGGCTATAAAATTAACATGATGTGACATGAAAACATGACATGTAAACTTGACATGAAATTATACTTGAAAACTTGAATCATGAACATGGTTAACACGAACTTGAACTTGACATGAAAAATTAAGCTTGGACATGACACTTAGATAACTTGAACGTGGCCAACTCGAGGTTGGGTTGAGTTTGAAGTATAAATCTGCCCGGAACCGCCCGGCGAATCCAGTAACTGCAAACAATAGGATCCAATGTGAGTAGTTGGTCATATCGCACTCGAAACCCGAGGTTAGACTATGTTATGGTGTAAAACTTCCCGGACCCGCCCGGAACATCCAGTAACCATAACCAAGTCTAATGTGAGAGGTTAGAGGTGCATTAAGTAAATTAATGCCACTGGATAGGATTAAGTCATGGACCACTTGAATATACTTAACCAATTTGACACGTTGATTGGATAGGGTTAAGTCATGAACCGCTAGAATACACTTAACCAACCTGACACATGATTCGTAGGACTATGTCTTGAACTAGAACGACACACTTAGTTAATTTGACATGACATGTAGATTGGGTTAAGTCTCGATTTTAAATGACAACTTAACCTGCTGAACGAAACCCTAGTTACACAGTCCTTTTCAGCAGTAACCCACTAGATGTATCACGGTACCTTGGGACTAGGCAGGGTGGGGCACGATTGCTGGGCTGATTGTAAGCGACCAGAACGACGGCTGAGTTGGTGCGCCGTTGTAGGTTCAGGTGGACTAAGGTCGTGCACTTAGTCTGGAGTTGAAAAAGTAGGCATTGGGCATCATTAGGATTATCTGTGCATTCTTGATTCGTGTCGGTGGTTGGCACCCTAGGGCTTGATACATCCTATGGTGGACCTAGCACAGGTGACTACATTCGTGATAGGGCCGTATGACACAGACACATGACGAGCTAGACTTGTAGGGAGCCGATCGATTAGATCATACCGTTGGACCCCAAATTGGGTCACTTCACGATATTGGGCCAAGGGATTATTTCTTGATTTTAGTTGACACGGGATTAGTATACCAGTATAGTTGGTATGGCGAACCTTGAATACGAAATGTTAGACTTGAGTTATCTTGTTAGCTTAGTTATCATGTCAGACTTATCATCATTCCTATGTTTAACTCCAGTTTATTCATGTCTTGTTAACTTTACTAGTTTCTATGCTGATAGTCACTAGGGCTTACCAGTCTTTTTGACTGACCCGTTTTCTTTCGCCTCTTTGTCTTTCGTCCCCCCCCCCATGTTCTCAGGGAAGAGACTCTAGCTCTTAGCTTGGACTTTGCTTGCTTTCTGACAGCTCATGTACGCTTTGGTCTTGAGCTATGCTATGGCTACACTCATGCACTTTTTGGGGAATAATATTTTACTTATGTTGTTTTAAGTACTTTGCTTCTTTAGAACTTGATGTAATGAAATAATGACTTGGCATTTTGATGTAAGAGGTTTTGACTCTATTTTTCAGCAATGAGATTTGGTTTTAAAGCTTATATCCGCTGCTCTATATACTATATTTTATCTATGTTTTGTCTTGTGTTATCTCTGTGCCTGTTTACTAGATAATACCCCTCCAAAACTAGGGCATTCCCTTTGTGAGTGACCCTAGCGGAGGTGGGGTGTTACATTTGGTATCAGAGCAGAAGGTTACTAGACTGGGCAAAAGTTTTAAAAACATTCTGAAACTATTTTCAAAACCGTTTATAAAGAAGAATTTTTCAAGAAAAGTTTTATTTTTAAGAAAAGGCTATTCCCCAAAAGCCATTAGCACTTTCCTTCGTTTCCTCGTTTGAATCTTTTTCCTTTTCGCTTTTCAGCATGTCTGATCTTAAACTTCCTGAGGGAGTACCCATACCTGGCTGGTTCCGAAGATACTTGGAAGCTAGGGTGTAACAACCCAATATTTTATTAAAGTTAATTTGGATTTTTCTGTATGTATTTTTGAATTTAAGTAAGGTTTAGTATAAATATTATTTTATAATCTTTTGTATACTAGTTGAATGAATATTTTGTTCTATTTAATAAGTGTGATTTTATAATAGAAAATTTATTTTAAAAGTATATTTAATATATTAAAGATGTAAACAATTTTATATATATGGAATTTATAAAGATTTTTAATTTTTAAAGTTGTTTGATTTAAAAATAAATTATAACTAAATACCGGCTCAAAATATTTGTTCAGTTTCTGTACGCGTCATTTTGAAATATTTTATAGAATTTTTCTGTAATTTTTAATTTGAAAAATAAGCATATATTTTTCCAACGTATTTTGGGGCAAATGTGGTCCTTTAGACACTTTGCAGAATTAAGTAACCGGACTGTTTTTATTACTGTTTTGGAATCATGACGCGTTATTATATACGATTATGATTTTATTTCGGTACCTTTCACAATTAATAATTTTAAATAAATAAAAATGGAAAAATATATATGTGAATACACTAATTGGAAAACATGTTTTGAATAGGAAGTATAAACACTACTTGCGTGTAACATTCTTCAAGTTGCATGAAATAAACTTTTAGGAAAGCAAGTGGTCCTCACGTGTGAAGTGCCATGTGTCCCTTGAATGGGATTGTGAATGAGGAGCATGTGTTCATGGACGTGTTAAAATGCATGGAATAATTTATATAAGAGAAACAAGTGTCCTGACGGGTGGAAATAATGCATGTAGTTGAGTTCTTTAAATATAGACAAGTGTCCCTTGCTAATTTTACAAAACTACCTCACCTTCATGTATAAAACAGTCCGCTCTTCCTTTCTTGGCACCACCGCCCTTATCCACTTCTCCATCAACCCTCCGCAACTCTCGTCCTCCGCCAAGCACCCAGTCAGCACCATTTTCCAATCCGCCAGAACCTGAAAAATCCGCAAGTCCTCTCTCATCACTTCAAAACAGTCCTCACCTCCAAACAATTCCGCACCAGTCCACTACATCCTCCACTTAGCAGCCAACGCCATGCATGTCAGTTCCGATGTCCACCACCGCAATCCTGCACCCCACTCCACGTGAACCCGTTTCTCCCCTCTCCGCTTGTTTTAGCAGTCCCACTTTCCCCTCTCCTTTCCCCTCAGCTAACGTCCGCCACTCTCATACTTCCCAAGCCAACCAGCAGTACTCCACTTCACCGCATGCAAACCTGTCCACAGTCCCTTCCTTAGCACCTCTCTGCTCTCGCCTCTACTCTTTAGTTCCCAGTCCGCTTGTTATATATATATATATATATATAAGCAAGTTGAGAAAAAAAATGAAAAGGAAGTAGAGAATGGCACAATTTCCTGGATGTGAAACATGCGGAATCATGCATGGGACGTGGTTTCCCCAAAAGCACATCCGTGCTTTCCCCTTAGAAAAAAAAGAAGAAGAAAAAACCCGTTGGCTTCAAAGGAATAGAAGGGACTGACAATTGGTTCCGTACTCGGTATGCAAGGATTCATGTGTGTAAATATAGTAGCATTGAATTGGTCCGCTGATTCTGAAGTTCATTGCGAAGAAGACGGTAAAGATGGTGCGCTTATCAATTTTTACATTCGTAAGCTGTTACGCAATTGATACCGGGTTCATAGCGCGATGCAGGTGAGAATTCTAATTTAAATTTATTTAAATTAGGCACTTCGTTAATTATAATTGATGTTAATTATAGTGTGTTAATACCCATGAATTGTTATGAATGATTGACACTGGTTGTTCGATGAATATTTATGCAGTTAAAACACCGTAAACACGAAGCGTTACGGACAATAACGCTCTATGCACAGTGAATTAATTATTTAATTGTTGTGGTTGTTGATGGATGTTTATGCAGTATAACACTTTATATGCCAAGCGTTATTCGCAGTAACGCTTTGTGCACCGTTATTTGGTTGTGTAAATTATAGTGATGAATGGATTCATGACCGTTGATGTAATCAGATTTGTAAGTTAAATTTGGTTGAGAAAATCACATATACCGTAGTGGTGGAACCGCATGTGTGATCAATTTAAATCCCCTTTCCATATAAATAATAATTTTTGGAATGTAGTTTTAAATTAAAATTTTAAAAACTATTTAGCATTGAATTGAGTAAAAATCTATTCGAAAGGAACGAAATAGTTTTAACATAATTTAGACCGTTCATGTGCTATTTAAATATTTGATAAGGATTGGGAAATGATATTCAACATTGTTTTGGATATACAAATTGAATGGTCGATTGTGAATGATTAATCGAGTTTTTGATAAATATCAAAAGTGTGAAATTTGTTACGACAACTTTGGTTGTTTTGAAAAGGTTAAACGAGACCATATAATATTCAATTTAATGTGATTATTGGAATAATCATTAATATTTAATGGAAAATGTTATGAAGAATTCGACAAATTAGAATAAATGGATTTTTTTTCTATGAACATTCGGTTGCATAAGAATTTTGAATAGTAATCGAACATGTTTGATTAGATTGTCTTTCTCACTAGTATTTGATTTGAAATGGAACTTCGATGATATCGATTTTTATATTTTAAATGACCACTCATGAATATAAATTTTTTTTAGTTTCAAATGAAGGGTTGTGGGAATAATTCCCATTTCTTATGGCTTATTTAAATTCAAATAAGTTGGAAATTTAATCGAACAAGGCATTTCATTTTTGATTATTGGTAAACAATGGAACGAGTTGGAAAGCATAAAGATTACTATTCATTTTGAAATGAAGATCTGGTAATATGAAACGATATTGACTAACTTGATAATAGATTGTGAAGAGAAATATTTTGAATTGGAATCAAAATATTTTTACAAATAAATTCTTAAGTTTAATTTTTGTTCTAAATACTATGTTACATTGGTAAATGAACCTACATAGTAGTTAAAATATTAAAACCATCGTGTGCAAGAGGATTTGGAAAAATTATATATATATATATATATATATATTTAAGAATTTGGTTTCAAAGAATTTGACATACATTCAAATGTTAATATTTGAAACAATACTAGATTGAACTTGGATATGCTAAATCAGAGTGCGTAGCTGAAGCGTGGTGGTATTTTGAATAAAAAGATTTCAAGAGGTTTTCCCGTCGATAGGAAAAGGTGAATTTTGCAAACTAGATGTAATGAAAATGAAGATATAAAAGAATTTAAATATATTATACGGAATTGAAATAAGATTTGAATTGAAGAGGGAATGCGTTTTGGATAGAAATTATCGTCTGATATTCGATATGGATTTATAGGAGCAGACAAATACGATCGGAAATATCGTAACATATCCATATCCAGATTCTGATTGTGTTGCCTGAATTGGAGAATCAATATAAAATATAAGTAGATAAAATTCTATTTAAACTTGTATTTGAAATAAATTATTCAAATCCAAATAAATATTGGTAGTTCGACATAACGACAAATCAATGAAGATTGTTTTGAAATATAAGGTTTGGAAATTGAATAAGGGTTAAAACGATAATGGATTTCCAGAATTGAATCCAACCTTAATTCGAAGTAAAACGACATTATTTGGAAAGGAGATTTGAATTGAGAAACTCGTGTGGTCCATAGCTATTAATTTTAAATACGCTTATTACTTGGAAAGTCCGGGATCGGATATGGATTCGAAAACCATTCCAAGTAATAATACGCCGCATGAAGCAAATTAAAGACTTGGAATCGACGAATGAAGACCGTGGTTCTTCACAATCGAACGGGCTATCTGCTGATTAATTTCTTTACTGCTAGCTACAGTAGAGAGATGCCCCTATTACCGTAGTGGAAGAAAGTACGAACGTATGGGGAGAACTTTCGGATTTCGTTCCGTTCAGACCCAGGACGGACTTTTATGGATGGTGTGTCTGACATTGAAGTTGACCGCATATCACTGATTTCCGTTAATGTGTATCGGATTTGTGGCAATATATTATCCCCATCTCTAAGTCATATGAACTTAGAGGGTATGCATTGATTTAAATCGGTGATATGTCGTGAATTGTCAATGTGGCATACCCGAGTTATGAAACGAGCTAGTGATGATCAAAGAATGGCTTATCGAAGCATCGCTTTGTGTATGACGTGACATCAACAAACCTCACACCCCGAATGATGAGAAACTGGCGGTTATGTTGTATACTATATATGAATTGATGATGGAAGCTGCGCAGTAGTGGGAAACCACTTATGAATGATGGAATAAGGTATGTTCGGGGGGCCGTGTCTGGTCGAAAACCGTTGATCTACCTCGCGATTTGTATTGGTGTCCGCGTCTGGATGAAAAACCCGTGATTGCATTTCGTTTGTGTTCCGATTGATCTTTCGTGCCAGGAATCATCAAGTTGGAAACCCAAATCTCTAATACGAGCCATACGGTTTTGGTTTGTATATATATGGCGACATAATATTGATGGTATTATGCCGTCTAGGATTGATACATTTATTTGCGAAATGATTTTCCGCACTATATAAAATATGAAAAGAGAAATTTCACGTATGAAAGCATGTTTGGTTATTATAAGATAAAACTCGCCCATCTGGTGTGCGCTTTCATTGTGTGATGTGGGACGGGCTTATGATAGCTTCATCTGCAAAAGGTCATTGCGTATTTATATGCACGGGTGTTCACATGGAGTAAACCCGTTCCGCATTAGCGGCGTGGTCCGGTGAATTTCCCAACTTTAAAATAAACCTTAAACAACTGTTTTGAGTTCTCACACCAGTCCCACGACTGACATGGAGTTTATTGTTCATTTCTAAACTCTGGGTGCCCATTAATTTAAATGGGCAGCTAGTGGTTAGTTTTGCAGTTATAGGTAGTTGGAGCAGGATTCGAAGCGCTTTAGAGTTGGAGTCCACGATAGAGTTGAAGCTTCCGCTGTATCATTTTGATCTTCCGCTGAGAGTACATTTTCTTTCTTCCGCTGTGTACATTTATGTTGTAACTCTGATATTTATGTAACTCTGATGTAATATTGAATTATTCAATGAAAGGTTCTGTTATTTTTTGTTCAATGTATGTATGTACCCATAACAATTCGTCTTTCGGAACGGTAAGTTGGTTTAATTACCGACGAGAACCGGGCAAAAAGATGGGTCGTTACAGTTGGTATCAGAGCTTTGGTTTATACAAAGCTATGGGGTACGCACATATTTGAACAAAAATAGAACTCATCAGAGATTACAATATCTCATCAGAGATAGGGTTAGGAATACCCTACAATGAGATTCCGGAATATTACGTTTGAGAGAGCGTCTTACCTTATTAAAATCAACGAGTTTTAATGAAATTTGCGAACTTAAAATCTTAAGTATTAAGATTTGTTTAGTATGAATGAAATTGAATAACTTAAATATAAAATCCTTTTAAATGCTAGTTATGATGTTGGAATTGCATTAAAACTTAAGCAAAGTTTATTAACCAATTTATATAAGAATGATTTCTGGATTGGTTTGCTAAGAATTAGGATGACCCGATTTGGACCCTTAACCGTTATATGATTTTTGGTTTGATAAATAAACCTTAACGAATTTCTGAAAACTTTGGAAAAAAAGGAAATTTGGGTATAAACACTTAACTTGAATCGTTTTGATTAAGTTAATGATGAGTTTTAAATAGTAGATTTGGATGACCCATAAGCTTTAAAATTTTAATTTTAGGGTAGTAAATGGCTAAGTATACGACAATATCTTACTTAGTTTGGGTAGCATTAATAGAGAATTCAATCATATATATTTCCAATAATTCGAGTAACCATTAGGGAAATTGAGATTCCATCATATTCCACCCCAATTGAGGATCAGATCGAGTACTCTAATAGCGACATGGATAGTAGTTCTGACCATTATCTTGATATGTTAAGAATAGACCCAACCTCATAGCAGGACGACCCTAGGATGATGTATGAGTATGTCCCAGGCCCTACTATTATTGATAGGATGATAGGGGTTATGGCAACAACCCATTTTGAGGTTGAGATTTTCCCCAGTTCTGGATAAAGATACATTAAAGGCTTTATGGAAATAGGTCCTTGATGAGAGAGTAGAAGTTGTTAGGACAGGTCCCAGTACCAGAGGACTCTGGCTTAGATTTGGACCCAACATTAGTTGAGCAGTTCGATGTTACATAAGTTAGGGCAGCCAACAGTTGTAGCTGAGGACGACCCACTTCCAGAGGTGGGAGACGATGGATCTGACGATGTTATGGAGTAACCCCTGCATGATGATGATGTCGTAGTAGACGATGATGATGAAGTAGCAGAGGATGATAATGTTGTAACAGATGATGGTAAGATTGAGCAGCCTATATTCGAGGATGACCCACTTCCAGAGATGGAAGATGACGAGTTGACGAGGAGATGGAGGAATTAGAACAACCCATAGACTAGGATGATAGAGCCTAATAAATATTTATAGTAAATGAGGAAGAATTTATAATAAGAGTAGATGATGATGGTGAGGTATTTGGAAATGGGTTCTTGGCTGATGACGAGGAAGGGTTCATTGATGAGGAGCCCGAGGAGGTTAGTTTGTCTGGTCCATCCGACGATGAATCAGATGCATTAGATGAGTAGTGTGGGATGAGTCTGGACCTTGTGTATAGTGTATATATTATCTCAAGTGCTTAGATGCATTAAGATGTTTTGGGCTAGTATGATTTTGAGGGACTAGTACCAGATAGCTAAGTACACTTTTGGTGACTGTATTTTGGACTACCCCAAGTACGTAGTACACACTTAGATAGGGATAGTTACATTTTGTATGCTGACTAGAATGATCTGTATGACATGATATTTTGGATTGACTATGATATGTGAGTTCCACTTTTAATTTAAGTCTGTTGGTTTGAATATTTATAAAATCTGTTCCAAAACCATATAGGGAAGTTGATTTATGGTTTATATGGAAGTTTAAAATTTACCGTTCCACTTTTCGAGGACGAAAAGTCTTAAGGGGGAGTGAATGTAACAACCCAATATTTTATTAAAGTTAATTTGGATTTTTCTGTATGTATTTTTGAATTTAAGTAAGGTTTAGTATAAATATTATTTTATAATCTTTTGTATATTAGTTGAATGAATATTTTGTTCTATTTAATAAGTGTGATTTTATAATAGAAAATTTATTTTAAAAGTATATTTAATATATTAAAGATGTAAACAATTTTATATATATGGAATTTATAAAGATTTTTAATTTTTAAAGTTGTTTGATTTAAAAATAAATTATAACTAAATATCGGCTCAAAATATTTGTTCAGTTTCTGTACGCGTCATTTTGAAATATTTTATAGAATTTTTCTGTAATTTTTAATTTGAAAAATAAGCATATATTTTTCCAACGTATTTTTGGGCAAATGTGGTCCTTTAGACACTTTGCAGAATTAAGTAACCGGACTGTTTTTATTACTGTTTTGGAATCATGACGCGTTATTATATACGATTATGATTTTATTTCGGTACCTTTCACAATTAATAATTTTAAATAAATAAAAATGGAAAAATATATATGTGAATACACTAATTGGAAAACATGTTTTGAATAGGAAGTATAAACACTACTTGCGTGTAACATTCTTCAAGTTGGATGAAATAAACTTTTAGGAAAGCAAGTGGTCCTCACGTGTGAAGTGCCATGTGTCCCTTGAATGGGATTGTGAATGAGGAGCATGTGTTCATGGACGTGTTAAAATGCATGGAATAATTTATATAAGAGAAACAAGTGTCCCGACGGGTGGAAATAATGCATGTAGTTGAGTTCTTTAAATATAGACAAGTGTCCCTTGCTAATTTTACAAAACTACCCCACCTTCATGTATAAAACAGTCCGTTCTTCCTTTCTTGGCACCACCGCCCTTATCCACTTCTCCATCAACCCTCCGCAACTCTCGTCCTCCGCCAAGCACCCAGTCAGCACCATTTTCCAATCCGCCAGCACCTGAAAAATCCGCAAGTCCTCTCTCATCACTTCAAAACAGTCCTCACCTCCAAACAATTCCGCACCAGTCCACTACTTCCTCCACTTAGCAGCCAACGCCATGCATGTCAGTTCCGATGTCCACCACCGCAATCCTGCACCCCACTCCACGTGAACCCGTTTCTCCCCTCTCCGCTTGTTTTAGCAGTCCCACTTTCCCCTCTCCTTTCCCCTCAGCTAACGTCTGCCACTCTCATACTTCCCAAGCCAACCAGCAGTACTCGACTTCACCGCATGCAAACCTGTCCACAGTCCCTTCCTTAGCACCTCTCTGCTCTCGCCTCTACTCTTTAGTTCCCAGTCCGCTTGTTATATATATATATATATATATATATATATATATATATATATATATATATAAAGCAAGTTGAGAAAAAAAATGAAAAGGAAGTAGAGAATGGCACAATTGCCTGGACGTGAAACATGCGGAAGCATGCATGGGACGTGGTTTCCCCAAAAGCACATCCGTGCTTTCCCCTTAGAAAAAAAAAGAAGAAAAAAAAAACCGTTGGCTTCAAAGGAATAGAAGGGACTGACAATTGGTTCCGTACTCGGTATGCAAGGATTCATGTGTGTAAATATAGTAGCATTGAATTGGTCCGCTGATTCTGATATTCATTGCGAAGAAGACGGTAAAGATGGTGCGCTTATCAATTTTTACATTCGTAAGCTGTTACGAAATTGATACCGGGTTCATAGCGCGATGCAGGTGAGAATTTTAATTTAAATTTATTTAAATTAGGCACTTCGTTAATTATAATTGATGTTAATTATAGTGTGTTAATACCCATGAATTGTTATGAATGATTGACACTGGTTGTTCGATGAATATTTATGCAGTTAAAACACCGTAAACACGAAGCGTTACGGACAATAACGCTGTATGCACAGTGAATTAATTATTTAATTGTTGTGGTTGTTGATGGATGTTTATGCAGTATAACACTTTATACGCCAAGCGTTATTCGCAGTAACGCTTTGTGCACCGTTATTTGGTTGTGTAAATTATAGTGATGAATGGATTCATGACCGTTGATGTAATCAGATTTGTAAGTTAAATTTGGTTGAGAAAATCACATATACCGTAGTGGTGGAACCGCATGTGTGATCAATTTAAATCCCCTTTCGATATAAATAATAATTTTTGGAATGTAGTTTTAAATTAAAATTTTAAAAACTATTTAGCATTGAATTGAGTAAAAATCTATTCGAAGGGAACGAAATAGTTTTAACATAATTTAGACCGTTCATGTGCTATTTAAATATTTGATAAGGATTGGGAAATGAGATTCAACATTGTTTTGGATATACAAATTGAATGGTCGATTGTGAATGATTAATCGAGTTTTTGATAAATATCAAAAGTGTGAAATTTGTTACGACAACTTTGGTTGTTTTGAAAAGGTTAAACGAGACCATATAATATTCAATTTGATGTGATTATTGGAATAATCATTAATATTTAATGGAATATGTTATGAAGAATTCGACAAATTAGAATAAATGGATTTTTTTCTATAAACATTCGGTTGCATAAGAATTTTGAATAGTAATCGAACATGTTTGATTAGATTGTCTTTCTCACTAGTATTTGATTTGAAATGGAACTTCGATGATATCGATTTTTATATTTTAAATGACCACTCATGAATATAAAAAATTTTTAGTTTCAAATGAAGGGTTGTGGGAATAATTCCCATTTCTTATGGCTTATTTAAATTCAAATAAGTTGGAAATTTAATCGAACAAGGCATTTCATTTTTGATTATTGGTAAACAATGGAACGAGTTGGAAAGCATAAAGATTCCTATTCATTTTGAAATGAAGATCTGGTAATATGAAACGATATTGACTAACTTGATAATAGATTGTGAAGAGAAATATTTTGAATTGGAATCAAAATATTTTTACAAATAAATTCTTAAGTTTGATTTTTGTTCTAAATACTATGTTACATTGGTAAATGAACCTACATAGTAGTTAAAATATTAAAACCATCGTGTGCAAGAGGATTTGGAAAAATTATATATATATATATATATATATTAAAGAATTTGGTTTCAAAGAATTTGACATACATTAAAATGTTAATATTTGAAACAATACTAGATTGAACTTGGATATGCTAAATCAGAGTGCGTAGCAGAAGCATGGTGGTATTTTGAATAAAAAGATTTCAAGAGGTTTTCCCGTCGATAGGAAAAGGTGAATTTTGCAAACTAGATGTAATGAAAATGAAGATATAAAAGAATTTAAATATATTATACGGAATTGAAATAAGATTTGAATTGAAGAGGGAATGCGTTTTGGATAGAAATTATCGTCTGATATTCGATATGGATTTATAGGAGCAGACAAATTAGATCGGAAATATCGTAACATATCCATATCCAGATTCTGATTGTGTTGCCTGAATTGGAGAATCAATATAAAATATAAGTAGATAAAATTCTATTTAAACTTATATTTGAAATAAATTATTCAAATCCAAATAAATATTGGTAGTTCGACATAACGACAAATCAATGAAGATTGTTTTGAAATATAAGGTTTGGAAATTGAATAAGGGTTAAAACGATAACGGATTTCCAGAATTGAATCCAACCTTAATTCGAAGTAAAACGACATTATTTGGAAAGGAGATTTGAATTGAGAAACTCGTGTGGTCCATAGCTATTAATTTTAAATACGCTTATTACTTGGAAAGTCCGGGATCGGATATGGATTCGAAAACCATTCCAAGTAATAATACGCCGCATGAAGCAAATTAAAGACTTGGAATCGACGAATGAAGACCGTGGTTCTTCACAATCGAACGAGCTATCTGATGATTAATTTCTTTACTGCTAGCTACAGTAGAGAGATGCCCCTATTACCGTAGTGGCAGAAAGTACGAACGTATGGGGAGAACTTTCGGATTTCGTTCCGTTCAGACCCAGGACGGACTTGTATGGATGGTGTGTCTGACATTGAAGTTGACCGCATAGCACTGATTTCCGTTAATGTGTATCGGATTTGTGGCAATATATTATCCCCATCTCTAAGTCATATGAACTTAGAGGGTATGCATTGATTTAAATCGGTGATATGTCGTGAATTGTCAATGTGGCATACCCGAGTTATGAAACGAGCTAGTGATGATCAAAGAATGGCTTATCGAAGCATCGCTTTGTGTATGACGTGACATCAACAAACCTCACACCCTGAATGATGAGAAACTGGCGGTTAGGTTGTATACTATATATGAATTGATGATGGAAGCTGCGCAGTAGTGGGAAACCACTTATGAATAATGGAATAAGGTATGTTCGGGGGGCCGTGTCTGGTCGAAAACCGTTGATCTACCTCGCGATTTGTATTGGTGTTCGCGTCTGGATGAAAAACCCGTGATTGCATGTCGTTTGTGTTCCGATTGATCTTTCGTGCCAGGAATCATCAAGTTGGAAACCCAAATCTCCAATACGAGCCATACGGTTTTGGTTTGTATATATATGGCAACATAATATTGATGGTATTATGCCATCTAGGATTGATACATTTATTTGCGAAATGATTTTCCGCACTATATATAATATGAAAAGAGAAATTTCACGTATGAAAGCATGTTTGGTTATTATAAGATAAAACTCGCCCATCTGGTGTGCGCTTGCATTGTGTGATGTGGGACGGGCTTATGATAGCTTCATCTGCAAAAGGTCATTGCGTATTTATATGCACGGGTGTTCACATGGAGTAAACCCGTTCCGCATTAGCGGCGTGGTCTGGTGAATTTCCCAACTTTAAAATAAACCTTAAACAACTGTTTTGAGTTCTCACACCAGTCCCACGACTGACCTGGAGTTTATTGTTCATTTCTAAACTCTGGGTGCCCATTAATTTAAATGGGCAGCTAGTGGTTAGTTTTGCAGTTATAGGTAGTTGGAGCAGGATTCGAAGCGCTTTAGAGTTGGAGTCCACGATAGAGTTGAAGCTTCCGCTGTATCATTTTGATCTTCCGCTGAGAGTACATTTTCTTTCTTCCGCTGTGTACATTTATGTTGTAACTCTGATATTTATGTAACTCTGATGTAATATTGAATTATTCAATGAAAGGTTCTGTTATTTTTTGTTCAATGTATGTATGTACCCATAACAATTCGTCTTTCTAAACGGTAAGTTGGTTTAATTACCGACGAGAACCGGGCAAAAAGATGGGTCGTTACATAGGGCCAATGGCGCGGGCCCGGCAGATATCCCTCCTCCTCCTCCCCCAGTGGCCGCGGTTCCTCCTCCTCCTCCTCCGGGTACCGCCTTCGCCAAAATATGCAAGGACTTTATAGGAATGGGCGGCAAGAACTTCGTTGGAACTGAAACCTTCGTTGAGGCGCGAAACTGGCTAAAAGAGACTAAAGACTTGTTTGTTATTTTCGATATGGAGGATCGTAGGAAAGTTCAGTTGGCAGCATGGTTGTTGAAAGAGGAAGATGCATTTTGGTGGGAAGTCACCAACGCTACCAGGCCAATTGAGACTTGGGCAGACTTTAGAGAGAGGTTTGGGCTTAAGTTTTTATCATCCGCAGAAGCGAGTCTTCAGATGGAGAGGTTCCTGGCACTCAAGCAAGGGGACATGTCAGTTAGGGAATACGTGAATAAGTTTAATCAGCTTCCTCGGTTTGGTTTGGACTTAGTCAACACTGCTGAGAAGAAGGCTCTACGCTTTGCTCGAGGATTGAGCGAGCCACTTCACACTATGGCCATGACTCATGTACCCATGGGGGCGACCTTTGAAAGCTTGGTGAATATGGCCCTACTTCATGAAGAAGACGAGAATGGCAAGAAGAAGGTAAAGGCGAATGAGTCTCAAGATAAGAAGGTAGACTCCGAGAAAGGAGGAAAGAACAACAACAACAAGAATGACAAGTCACATGAGAAAAGAAAATGCAACTTCTGTGGTATTGACGGGCATATAGTCCAGGACTGTAGGAAGAAGAAGATGAAGATAGGAGCATGTTTTCAATGCGGTGAAACTGGACACATCAGCAAGAACTGCCCTAAGAAGCAAGGGCAAGCCCCGCAAGAAGGACCTTCTAGGGGTACATCTTTAACTTCTTTTCCCTAGATACTCTGTTTTATCTTGTATATCCTTTCGATCCTGTCTTGAGAACCTTAGGTAGAATCCTATGAATGTAGACATGTATTTGAAACATGTTATGCTTGATGTTTGCGAATGGTTGCAAGTGATTGCTCGTGGTTGCATAACACACATTAGGCACTAGATCGGCTCAGACACGTTTTCATATTGCATATGCATGAGTGTTTATACTTATTTATGGATGAAAATTGAATGTGTTATCATATGAATATTGCATATGGATGAATGTTTGTGCACACATATAGTGCTTACGTGACTAGGATTGTTTTCATACATGTTGGATTTATGACACTAAACATATTTTGCATTAGAAAGATCAATCAGGCCTGATCATTTTCATTAGATAAGGAACATATACACACACTTTTTGCATATGTTCATACATCATTAGAAGTCTCTTAAGGACAATGTTTGCTTGTGGATGATGTTTTGAGTAGATGGATGATGGATGGTAGGATACGTTCTTCCTAACTTAGAGATTTCGGGGACGAAATCCTTTAAGGAGGGGAGAATGTAACAACCCGTATTTTGATAACGTGTTATAACCATAAATCTAGGAAGAATTAAATCTTAAAATAAGAACCAAGGGAAACAGGTTGCGCCATTGCGTTCGTCTTGGAATTCTTCTTGGAAACGAGTCCGAGTTTGCAAGAATCGGAGTCCGTATGAAGGATATATGACCCTCCGAAGTTTCAGGAATTTTCAGAATTGAAAACAGCTCGAATTCGAATTCAAAATTCAAATTTCAAATGCAGAACAGAATGAGTCGACTGGGAAGTCGACACCCCCAGGACCAGGCTGACTGCGCAGTCGACTTGGGTGTCGACTTGGTCGCCGAGCCCATTTTTGGGCCAGTGTTCGTTCTGATGTATCTAGTCCGATTTCTGTCCAGATTCATCTGCCTAAACCTATTTAAACAGCCCCAAACCTAGCCTTCTCTACACACAATTCTATTCTGCTTCTACTCTGCCTCTGTTCTAAATAAAAATAAAAATGGCGTCGCTACTCTGCTGGAATCAAAACTAGAAGCTAATCAACATCAACCTAGGCAACTCAATTCAAACTAGAGATTAAAGCTTCTGCAACGATCCTACGACAATTTCTGTTCTTAATTCTTGATCCACGCACTGTAAGCCCCAGTTACTCTTAGATCTAAACTGTAAATTTAACATGAACACGATGTAAACTGAAATTATGCCTAAACTTGATAACTAGGTTGGATCTATCGTTGTAAATCCTTGATCTATGACTATCCTTTTTAGACCTACTATTTTAGATCTAATTTTGTACACCCTAGATCTATTCATGTGAAACTTTGACTTGTGGATTATTGTATGAACTTGATTTGGGACATATTCATGTTATTAACCTAAAACCTCTCATGGCCTTTATCTAAACATTACCTTTGATGTTGAAACTATTATTGGGGATATTATCTTATGTCAATCCATTACCATGTCTATCACCATATTCTGCCAATTGATGTTGAGACCCTTATTCATATGTCTGAAATGTTATAATCGTCATGCTTAACTTGTAAACACCTTTGCCATCCTATGACTATCCTTTTTGTGTTATTCCCTATCTTGATATTTTGTGTTGATGCGAATTCACATACGTTGGGGATACGTTTTGGGTAGCTTAGGAAAACTTGAAATTGGCAATAAAATTAACATGATATGACATGAAAACATGACATGTAAACTTGACATGAAATTATACTTGAAAACTTGAATCATGAACATGGTTAACATGAACTTGAACTTGACATGAAAAATTAAGCATGGACATGACACTTAGATAACTTGAACGTGGCCAACTCGAGGTTGGGTTGAGTTTGCAGTATAAATCTGCCCGATACCGCCCAGCGAATCCAGTAACTGCAAACAATAGGACCCAATGTGAGTAGTTGGTCATATCGCACTCGAAACCCGAGGTTAGACTAGGTTATGGTGTAAAACTGCCCGGACCCGCCCGGCACATGCAGTAACCATAACCAAGTTTAATGTGAGAGGTTAGGGGTGCATTATGTAAATTAATGCCACTGGATAGGGTTAAGTCATGGACCACTTGAATATACTTAACCAATTTGACACGTTGATTGGATAGGGTTAAGTCATGAACCGCTGGAACACACTTAATCAACCTGACACATGATTCGTAGGACTAAGTCTTGAACTAGAACGACAAACTTAGTCAATTTGACATGACACGTAGATGGGGTTAAGTCTCGATTTTAAATGACAACTTAACCTGCTGAACGAAACCCTAGTTACGCGGTCCTTTTCAGCAGTAACCCACTAGATGTATCACGGTACCCTGGGACTAGGCAGGGTGGCGCACGATTGCTGGGCTGATTGTAAGCGACCAGAACGACGGCTGAGTTGGTGCGCCATTGTAGGTTCAGGCGGATTAGGGTCGTGCACTTAGTCTGGAGTTGAAAAAGCAGGCATTGGGCATCAGTAGGATTATCTATGCATTCTTGATTCGTGTCGGTGGTTGGCACCCTAGGGCTTGATACATCCTATGGTGGACCTAGCACAGGTGACTACATTCGTGATAGGGCCGTATGACACAGACACATGACGAGCTAGACTTGTAGGGAGCCGATCGATTAGATCATACCGTTGGACCCCGAATTGGGTCACTTCACGATATTGGGCCAAGGGATTATTTCTTGATTTATAGTTGACACGGGATTAGTATACCAGTATAGTTGGTATGGCGAACTTTGAATATGAAATGTTAGACTTGAGTTATCTTGTTAGCTTAGTTATCATGTCAGACTTATCATCATTCCTATGTTTAACTCCAGTTTATTCATGTCTTGTTAACTTTACTAGTTTCTATGCTGATAGTCACTAGGGCTTACCAGTCTTTTTGACTGACCCGTTTTCTTTCGCCTCTTTGTCTTTCGTTTCCCCCTAGGTTCTCGAGGAGGAGACTCTAGCTCTTAGCTTGGACTTTGCTTGCTTTCTGACAGCTCATGTACGGTTTGGTCTTGAGCTATGCTATGGCTGCACTCATGCACTTTTTGGGGAATAATATTTTACTTATGTTGTTTTAAGTACTTTGCTTCTTTAGAACTTGATGTAATGAAATAATGACTTGGAATTTTGATGTAAGAGGTTTTGACTCTATTTTTCAGTAATGAGATTTGGTTTTAAAGTTTATATCCGCTGCTCTATATACTCTATTTTATCTATGTTATGTCTTGTGTTATCTCTGTGCCTGTTTACTAGATAATACCCCTCCAAAACTAGGGCATTCCCTTTGTGAGTGACCCTAGCGGAGGTGGGGTGTTACATATAGAAACTACAGGCTCTAAATTTTCCATTTTTATAACAAAAATTGCTTCTGCATACACTTCAAGTGTGCTAAATTAAGATCAATATTTAAATCTTAGCTTATGATTTTCGAGAAGCATATTTTCTTTTGTCATTAAATTTGCATTATCATCTTTGATATTTGAAAGTATTTAAATGAAAATTCTTATATAGACATATTAGAATATAATATCGCTTCTGGGATATTCCATAAACACCATTTAGGAAAAATTTATGAACTTTTTCTAAAAATATTTTATCACTTTTAAATGTAGAAATCTCTTCTGGAGATATTTTATTATTTTCAAATAAACAGATCTCTTCTACAGATATTTTACCATTTCCAAATATACAAATATCCTCTAAAGATATTTTGTTATCACCGCTTTTGGGATGAACTTATCTCCTCCAGTGATAAATATATACAAACTATTGAAATGTCATATCAATATACAAAAAATACATATCAAACCTTAAATGCAGTAACAAAATTAGGTGTATTAAATAAAAATAGGATTCAAGAGAGAAAAGAAATCACTACTTCTGGAGTGTATGATATTCCTTCAGGGAACATATCTTTTATTTATGTAATTGCAATGCAACAATTTTTTTTAACATCTCTTCTAGAATGTTGGATTTGATATATAAAATTAAATCTCTAAAACATCCCTTCAAGAGATTAATATGCATACTATATCTTCAAGATATTTAGCTAATAAAAACTGTACATGAAAGGTGTTAGTTGGATGAAACCCGTTTAGAGATTTTCTATTGAATCCAATGTTATTGTCACATATTATGAATTTTTTTTGATGTAATCATATTGTTGATCTCAAAATTATACTCAAATTATATATATTTGAGATCCCTACATGATATAAAATGAGATGTTGATTGTAATGATTTATTCTTTTTGGATTCAACAAATTTCTGTTCTTATATATTCAAATAAATTCATCAAATTTAATTTATGTTGTTACATAATTCATATTTCTGGAAGAAATATTGTATTGTTTCTTAGAGAAACAAATATAAATATAATACGTATCTAGAAGATTGTATTAACTTCAGATTTAATATTGATATATCACCAAAAGTGAATTATGAAAAATAAACTAATGAAAAAGTATATTGATTCTTTGGAATCTGAAATAATATGAACCTGAAGTTCATATGCAAATGAGGAACCTGAAGTTTATATGCAAATGTGGAACCTGAAGTTCATACGCAAATGAAGAACCTGAAATTCATATGCAAATGAGAAAGATGAAATAAAAGATCGAAGCTTTCTTAAATGTTGTGACATGAAAAGATTGTACTTGCAGAAGAAGTTAAAAGAGATACCTGAGGTAATAGAAATAAAAGTCTCTCCCCTATCTTTTTTGTTCTCTCTAATGGTTTCTTGTTTAACATATGTTCTGTTTTATTTATAACATTACTGGAATTTAGGTATGAATGGAATGGTTAATTCTTCTAGTAATAAAGAGAATTTGAGAAGTAGAACAAATGGCAATTTGATCGCTCCAAATAAATAAATTCAATTATTTATGACTACAGGAAAATAGTGTGAAGGACAAAATTAAATAGATTTTAGAAAGCATCCTTAAGATGCAAATAAGTTAGAATGAATAGTTATGTTTTCTAAGAAAACATTCATTGATAATAAAGTTTTTCTAATTTCGAAACATGAATTAATGTGAAGTTTAATATGAGTAAACAAGCACATGACAACAAAAAATTTAATATATAATTACACTAAGAAGATATTATACTTTAGGGCTAAAAGTATACAGACTTTGAATAATGTTTCAAAATGTATTTTTAAAAGTAGCAATATAATTTAGAATATATCGATGAATGTTGTTAAACATTTTTGAAGATTTAACTATCACTTAATTGATTTTGGATACTAAATAATTAAGGTTATGTTTTCAAAATGAATAAGCATTTATCGTGTTAAGCTTTGAAATGTTTATGGTTTTGAAAAAGTGTTCAAAGCTGACACTCAAATGTTAATGTAAGTGTTAAAAAGAATAGAAGATAATTTACTCTTAGTTTATAAATTATGATCCCTTAATAAATGCTTCCAAAACTTCGTTGTGACGGCCCGCCCCGCACCATTCGACATTTCCCTGAAATGCGCTGTACAGATGTCCAACCAGCATGGGACGGTTGCCAAAAAAAGGAAAAGTAAGGAATTTGAGCTAACAAGAAACCTGTAGTATATCTCACAGCACAAGGAACAAAATATAATAATAATATAACTTGATATAAAACAGGCGAGACAGTGCATAAACTGAAAACTAAACCATCATAGCAGTGGACAATTAAAAGTATAGCTTATGATCCAAACCATCAATATTACAACTTTGAAATACTGTCTCTAAAGCAAAAGAAAGTGGTACACTACTTATGCCCAAAGTAGTGACTAGAAACAACATAGGGAGAATATATATATATATATTATACGTGGAAGCCTCCTGCTCATCTCCGGTACAGCTACTCGCGCATAATCACCTGACCTGTCTCTAGTCTGCCCGTTTACGAGCACCTAGAGTAATAAGAAGAGACATAAAAATCTGGGTCAGACAAAAGTTTGGTATGAGCGATAAGCAGCAAAACAGAATAATAACAGGTATAACTAACCATACCTGAACCTGGACCTACAACCAAAGAGTTAGCACAACAAGATGCACAATACTCTAAGGTGACACTAACATATGGTGTAAAGATACGGGGGAGAGGTGTGCATGTCATAGTGATGTCAAACAATCAAGCATAACGACCATCCTCACATCTCTAACTCACTGTGTAAAGCATATGATGTCCACTGCTTTGACCACCCAAATCCTTTGCTATGATCACTCTACCCCATGGAGTCATGATGGCTCCATTGCACTGATCCATAGCCACTAATCCCTTGCTATATCCACCCTGCCCCATAAAGTTATGTCGACTCCCACTGCACTGGCTCATAGCCATGCTATGATCACTCTGCCACATGGAGTAATAACTATCCCACTGCACTGATCCATAGCCTAACGTCCGTCTTGGTGGTGAATCAAAGTTATGGTCGTCGACAACCCCCTAGCACACGTCCCGCAGCAAAGTCCAGTCATGAAGTTAACTCGTTGGTTCCCATCTGGATCCTGAGTTCTACTTCCTATTTTGACTTCCTTCGCATCTCGGGTTTTGGTCGAATTGGAGTGGGTCTTCAGAAGAGTCGTCGCGTAGAAGTAATAGAGGTTCAAACCGTTTCTGTTCGGTTGTATTCCATCAGTTCGGTTGGATGTCATGATGGTTTGGTTCGATACATCACTTCGGTTCGGTTCAACTTGCTCGGTTCGGTTCTATGTGCATCAACTCCCTCCGGTTCGTGGCTCCTTCATTCGTGGTACTCCGGTTCGGTGCTTGAAATCCTTTTCGCTCCCCGCCGATCTGATCCCACTCCCCAATTCGATCCGATCCCCCCGCCCTCGCTTCCAGTTTAAACCCAACTCCAACTCTATGCAAATGGCATTCCTTCTTGCCTAGCCTTCCCCAGTGCCAAATTCCAATCCGAATCGAATTCCCTTGCACGGTTCTCCTATCCGATCCGAGCCCTATATCCGATCCGATCCGAAATCCTGCACATTTCCTGCAACTTTTCCAACGACTGGTTTACGCCACACGACGGCGTTTTCGACCATTCTGACTTTTCAAATCAATCGCAAAGCATACCATACAGTCATAGCAACATAGAGAATCAACAATAAACACCAAAACAACAATATAATATGTCAATATGGATCAAACATACCCAAAACCTATGTTTTCCCCTTAATCCCTCTTAATCATGTTTAATCATACAATTAGCAAAACTTATCCAAATTAGCCCAAATTTCTATCAGGGGCTTAAAATAATATTTAAGAATTTCTAAACATTTTTCCAGAAATTAATCATGTATAATTTCGTTAATTAACACTAATCACCCCTAATTAGCCGTAATTAGTGAAAAACAATGCAAATCACTCACCTTAGCCAAAATATAAACTCAGATCTGAATTGATTATTTAATGGCATGAATTCCAATGCACACAGAAGCCTTCGCCTCTAATTTGATTTCGATTATACTTGGTTTGATGCTAATTAGAAAGTGATTTGGAGGTGTTTTAGAAAGTGGAGGCCATGGTCAGGATTCAAGAGAAGTAAGTGGCAGTTAGAAAACGGATTAGAAATGATTTCCCAAACCCTATCAGCCTCCCCATAACCCTAATCCCGAAATGGGTTATGGGCCTAGTTGTTAATCACTCTAATTAAGCCCGATTAAGCTGTTTTTCACCTTCTAAACATTATTTCAGACATATCTACCAAACGGTAAGTCCGTTTGGCTAATGTGACCACTCTACGAAAAGGTAAACCATCGTCCAAATCGAATGGAAGTGGTTTCAGGTGAAAACTCCTTACCAATCAAAAGTTATAGGCAAAACAAGATTCGCCAGAGGTAAAACAATCATTTAAAAATCGGCAAAAATCGTGAACATGGGAAATGACACCAATAGTCATTCCCCAAAGTTACACTACCATACGACCTCATATAAAAAAGAAATAAATATTTTACGATCCTTCGATACGTAGAATGTGGGTCGTTACATTTGCAAATTTAAAAAGAGGTGTTTATTGTTCATCAATGAAATGCTTTGTAAGAAATAAATGAATTCTTATTAAAGGGTGTTACATTTAAAAAGATGAGCATAATCACATTAAGAAATAGTAAACTCTTTGTAAAAAAGTTACATTTTTCTAGGAAAAAAATTAAATAAACTTTTTAGTACTTCATCCTTTAATGAGACATTGAATACTCATTTTTGAATTCAGTAAATATTAGTGAGTTACTTACTTATATATATAGTAATGATAAAAATAACAATAGCATGTAAATGTATTTATATTTTGTAACTGCTAAAATTATACCTTTTCAAAAGAAATAACCTTAGAGTAAATAGGGATAGAAAATTAGAGAAATAAGAGTTACTTCCTAGGATTGGATAAGAATAAGTGTACAACCAAATCTAAAAATTTATGTATTAGTCCCAAAGATCTATTTGAAAAGTTGGTGTAGATTAAGGATTTCCAGAATTAAAGTTTGTTTTAAAAGTTGGTTGCCCAAGATGATTCAGTTCAGAAATTTGTACGTTCGTAACTGTGCCTAGCGATTAGTAATATCATATATAAGTATAGTGTAAGTTATGTAATTTCAGATTTTTAGATTTACGGTTCATGGATATAAATTGCAAATTTAGTGGACACTAAATTTTTAATTAATAAGAGAAAAAGTGAATTTATAGGGACTAATTGGAAAAGAATCAAAATTGAATAAATTGATATATCCTCAAGGAGGTTAAAGAAATTTAGTAAGTATTTGCTAAATGGTCTAAATTTGGCTCTTAGGGATATATTTATTAGGATTATGGACGGACCACTTCTATGAGAAAAACAAAAAACTAAAATTGAGAAGGGAAAAAATAGTAATGGAAAGTCAATACTAATTATACCACCTGATTGTAAGTAAAAACTTATAGAAGAAAATTATTTTCTTAGTTTCGAGATTATAGTTGTAACGACCCGAATTTCGCTCGATCCGAATCAGTCGCTAAACCAACCCAGACCATTCGAAATGCCCGATTGTTTTGAGAACACGACAAAATAGAACACAACCAGAAGAACATTTCATTGTATATAACAACAATTCCACCATATTACAAGAATATCCAGAGTATAAATAAATATTACACAACAGAAAAATATCAGAGATTACAATACATTACATAGCAGCGGAAAATAATACAAAATACAACTGAAGAAGATACACGGATACAAAGCTTTCCGGATATCGTTCCAGCTGTAAACTAGGATCCTGTGAATATAAATCTGCAAAACCAAAACTACTAGCTGCCCGTGTCAAAATAAGGGCACCCAGAGTTTAGGTTAAAACAATAAACCCCAGGTCAGTCATGTGACTGGTGTGAGAACTAGAACAGTTATAAATCTTTATTTTAAAGTTAGGTAAATCAAGGGACCACGCCGTATAACACGGAACGGGTTTCCTCCCAAGAATACCAGTGCATAAAACAATAGCGCAATGCTAAATAAAGAAATAATGAAGCTATTATAAGACCCAGGTCCCATCACACAATGCAACGCAAGCCGGTGGATAGGGTTTTTACCTTATAATAGCCAAGAATGCTTGGTACGTTTAAAACAAATTATTTTGATAGTACTATAGATGTATAGTGTCAAAAACAATTTCAAATCATAAGTATCAATCATAGACGGCATAAGTGCCCCATCCCACTATGTCGCCGTATATAGGATTACAACTAAAATCGAAACGTCACGTATTTGGAAATTGGATTTCTATCTATGAACCGAGGCAAGGGATCGTCCTCTACCGAATTCGAGACAGTCTAGCCCATGTCTCAGGCAAGTACTCAGTCAAGCCTTTGGAGCGACAGGGCCGGTCCACCGATGTGGATTTAAATTCTTGAACACTGCGTTTCCCCGCCCTATGGGGCGTAAATGAGCCAACAAATGACTTCATCGCTCCCGGATCGGCCGATATATCCGAGGCGCCTCGCAAACCAACAACCACATAAGTCAAACTCGTCAGGGCATGTAAAACCACTGACGCCACTTCTAGCTAAAAGGAAACGCATGCCCTCCCTGAAGTCCTCTCCCGTTTCTGGTTCACAACCGGGGTGTGAGGCTCGCGAATCTACGCTACACAAAGCTATGCCACAAAGGCCGTGCTTTGATCATCAACCATAAGATTTTGCTTTTCAATAGAAGCCTTGATCATCTGCATCTAAGCATGCCACACAGGCAAACCACTCCATGCAACCGATATCCATCAATCACAAAGAATGATATCCGATGTCAGACACACAGTCCATTTACAAGTCCGTTCCGGGTCTGAACGAAACCGGAGGCACCTAGTACCTCGCTTATCCATCGATCTCCAAGTACGTCTGGACGACCACCAACTGATTTCCTCCTCTTTGGTGTACGGCCCAATCAAGATCATCAGTAATCACCCAAATGACGTGAAGACCTTCGGTCTTCAACCACCGTCTTCATCTTCGACACCACGGTCGAATCAGTTATTCAGAATGGGATAAACCCGGTCTTTCTGAATAACTCGCATATATAATAAACAAGTGTTACACAAACACAACATACGCTTCATTCCAATTCAGAATATTCTTTTATTCAAATATTCTTATACCTTGGGAAAGGTTCCCATTGGTTTTATCAAAGATAAATTCTTTAAATTTATTCTTTAATCTTCTTTGAATATCAATTCAAACTAGTCGGGAATAGCGAACCACGCTGAAGTAATCATTTATTTGATTTCCCAATCCCAACCTATTCATCCCATGAAGTAAAACTGGTCATACTTCATATCTAACACCACGGTGTTATCGGTAAATTCAATTACCATTTCACATTCAAATCTAATTAAAGATTTAACTATCGCCTGGAGCAAAACTGGTAATACTCCTTTCTCGATCTTTTCAATCTAATTAAAGATTCATTAAAACTCCACTTAGTTTTAATCTTTAACTGGGTTAAAGAATCAGTGTCATTTAAAACACGGTTCACGATAAATCCAAAATCACATTCCATTAATTATCAGGTTAAAGAACAAGTGTTATTTAAAACACTGTTCACGATAAACCCAAAAATCAATACCAATTCAATTCCAATTAAATATTATTTAATTGGTACACTTCATTAAATCTAAATAAAAAGATTTAATCTTTTTCTCAACTGGGCTTAAGAACAGTGTTAATGAAGACACCATTCACGATAAACCCAAATCACATTTGATATTAAATACATGGCTCTGAATAGAAAATATATCGGCTTATATTCAATATCAAATTCAACAACCAACAAATATCGTACTGGAAATAACGATATATATATATCTTTCAAATTCCCATAACAATACCTGTATCATCACGAAATCCGACATCAAAATATTCCGAAGACAATTTCGATTCAAATCCATTCCAATTCAATTATTGGAAATTCTGGTTATATTTCAAAACCATTTCAAATTCACTTTATTTATTTCAAAAATAAATAAATTCTTATTCTAGTTCAAAACTAGTTCATCTCGATAAAAATCTATTTTTATCTTTTAAAATATGGAGTTTTTCATCCCAATTCTTCACAAATCATTTCTTATGATTTTACACAAATTATTACTATTTTTAATAATTTTATCAATGCCCGTACAGTCGATTTCCATCAACGGCCATCGAACTGCACTTACAGCGACCTTTTCCAAATTTGATTTGGACATAATTCCAAATCCAACCGTTAGATTTCTAATTTCAAATATTCGTTAGAAAGCTGTTTTCGATACGAACCAACGGTTCCGGTTTTAGGAGAATCCGACGGTCGGATCTCCCGCAATATCCATTCGAAGTCAATGGTCGAAATTCACGAACTGCCGCAGCGTGGCGCGTTCTATTCAGGCCATTGTAATATATATAATATATACTTTGTCGATTTCCATTTAAAACGTATTTTATAAATCGTTTTAAATTCATTTTCGAAACGATTTCAACTTCCATCTGAAATTCAAATCAAAATTGAATTTTCCAATATAAATTCATTTTAAATTCATTTCAAATTGATTTCAATTCAAATCGATTTTAATTCGATTTGAATTCATTTTCTTTTCAATTCAATTCAATTCAATTCGAATTCATTTTATATTCAATTCGATTCGAATTCACTTTATATTCAATTCGAATTTGTTTTATATTCAATTCAATTCGAATTCACTTTATATTCAATTCAATTCAATTCGAATTCACTTTATATTCAATTCAATTAGAATTTCAATTCACTTTAATTTATTTCAATTTGAATAAAATCGATATAAATATCGTTCACGTCAAAATGGCGCAAATCTAATCAACACGGCTTCATATATTTCTATCTTTAAATATTTCTTTTTCAAATATTTCTCTTTCAAATATTTCTTTTTAAAACTGGAATGAGGCCCAATCGATTCCCATATAATTTTAATTATATGGGTTTTCTACAACACATGTATAAAATAACAACGATAAATAATCAACCATCATCCAGAGTGCATTCTACACTGTATAAGCATCAAATATAAATATTTAACGCTTATGACAGTCTGTCAATCAATCGATCGACATACAACTAATTATTGGGATTAGTGTATGTCATATATCATCCCAATACTCGTGTGGGGTTTCAAACACTCAAACACAGATTTTATTTGTGCAGTTGGGCGATGTGTAAAATTTGTCGACCCAGTCAATATCAGTCAAATGTGTGTATATAAACAAATCGTCCTATTTGTTTATATTTATTTATTCACATTCATGTTAAAAATTATATTTTCAACTATAAAATATTTTTAACTACGTAAATATTTTAATTCTTTTCACATCACATCACACAATCAACTACACATCAAAATCAAACAAACAAGCATACAAGCCATCCATGGTCTGTGAACGACGGGTGTCGGGTGCTACTAAACACCATCTGCATCCTAGTATATATTTCAAACTAGAAATAAATTAAAAGTGAGGAGTTCTCACCGACTAGCTAATCCAAACGCCTCAACTATTCTTATGTAGAAATCTTCGCCGTTCCTTCTTTCATCACTTTCATCATCCGTATTCACTACATATATAAAAATCGAATTTTTACTTCGCTATTCAATATATAAAAATCGAATTTTTACTTCGCTATTCAATATATAAAAATCGAATTTTTACTTCGCTATTCAATATATAAAAATCGAATTTTTACTTCGCTATTCAATATATAAAAATCGAATTTTTACTTCACTATTCAATATATAAAAATCGAATTTTTACTTCACTATTCAATATATAAAAATCATATTTTCTTTCTTTCTATGATATAAAAATCATATTTTTAATCTTCACATATAATAAAAATCATATTTTTATTATCATACTCATATAAAAATCATATTTTTATTTTGCCCTAACACATATAAAAATTCTATTTTTATTACTTTGAAATCTGAAAATAAATTCAGTGTTTTATGTGGAAGAAACCTATTTTTACAAAGCTATAATATATATAAAAATCATGTTTTTATATTATCAAAACCATATATACATTTCAGATTTTTAAATCACTAAAGGTTATATTTTTATTTCACCATTTCATAAACAAAATTGTATAAATAAATCAAAGTAAAAAAAAACTCACATTGAAAAAGGAGGGATGGTCTGTGTGCTCGCTGGAGTTGAAGGGGGGGCTTCAGGTGCCTCGGCGGTGGAATTGGGTCAGGGAAGGAGGTGCACTAGGCGGCGGCGGTTGCTGTGAACCGGGGGGGTTAGATTTAGGGATTCCGAGGCTAAGGGGGTTGCAGTGTTCGAGGTAAGGAGGGAGCTTGCGAGAGGCTGAACGGAGAAAGAGGTGGGGGTGAGGGCGGAGCTGCGCGCGACGCCTGGAGGAGGGTGGAGGCGGGGTTCCGATGGTAGGGGGCGTCGCTGTTCAGATCGAGATTTTCAATTTTTTTTCTTTTTATCCGAAGTCATCGGGGGGGATTAAGGAAAGGAGAAGAGAGAGAAGTAAGGGAGGCATTTATTATATAATTATATTTATTTAATTTTAAATTTTGAATCCAAAAGTTTGCTTTTCAAGCCGAACCCCATATCGAGCCCAACGACTGTCGTCCCTAGCTAATTACCCTCATTCCGAACACAACGGGATATGTATCGTAGGCTGATTCGACCATTTCGATCAGTTTTCGTCAAAATCAACATATAACTCTATATATTGAATTTGAACGCGCATTTCAATTTACTGGGGTCACATACTAACTAGAAAAATCCCATAAAAATATTTTCTAGCTTCTTATTGACAATACGGTCCTTACAAAACTAATTTCGTCGAATTATGAGATCGTTTGAAAAATGGCCATTTTCCAGTCGATTAAAATCAACTAAAACTGGTCAAATGCGTTTTCCTTTGCCACGCTGACATATTGATTCGAAAAATTATGAAATTTGAAACCTAGCAATAACTTTACATCCCGGATCCAACGAAAGTGGTTTCATCGAAAATCGAGGTCGTTTGCAAAATGGTCATTTTTAAGGGCCAGAATTCCATAGCGACTATTCAGAATTTTCAACTAGACATATCTTTTAATTCCCGCTATGAAATTTCGATTTTTCTGATTCGTTGGAAAGATATTCTCAAATAGATTCTATTATTTTTGGTTTCGCTAAAATCCGGTTTATTTTGAATCATGTACATTTATTTGAATTTTAAAATCGAATTATCGAACTACCACGCCATTTTCAATTCCTTTTATAATTTAAAATAAATATTTATATTCTAACGACGATCTATATAAATATATTCGTTCGAATTATATTCAAAATAAATTTTTCGTCGTTATTATTTAAAATATTCCATTTTAAATAATCAAAATTCACTAAAATTGCCAAAATAAAAAAATTTAATTGGCCCAGATTTCCGGGTTATTACAATCTCCCCCACTTAAAACTTTTCGTCCCCGAAAGGAACGAAGCCGAAAGTTATTTAATAAATCAACTCAACTTCCATTATTTTCACTACGGCTTAAGTTCTTCAACTTTTCAGTTTCTAAGAACTTTTCAAACTTTTCAAAAATTTGGCTAACACCCTAAATTTTCGAAAAATTCGCCATAACTTCCCCTGCACCGGGGACTTTGGGATATTTCATATAGCCTCCCATGGCCTTCTTCAATCAAAAAGAAAAAGAAAAAGCCAAGCGGGTAGCCAATCGACTCATAAAATCATCATCACCCAAACAAAACAGTAAATTATGGTAAACATGTACCTATTTGTCGGGCAAACAATTTTATTCTCTGCTCTAGCCTCCTTGCTATGACCTGTTCAGTGTAAGTACATGTATATGCATGCAAATGCTACAAATTTTCAATACAATTCACTTTTTGGTACACTTTGACAAAACGGTTCAAATTTTAATTAATCAAACAATAATCAAACAACACAATCAACAATCAATTAGTGAATTATCATTTCAAATTCATAACTTTGATATATAGCCAAAAATCACATTTTTGATGCCAAATCACAACAAATGATCCTATGTAAGTTTTGGTTCACACACCAGTCTAATGGAAATATATAGATATCACGCTTTTAGCACTCGAATATAAATACTGATGATGTGGCGGCATCATCAGAATTATCCCCGGGCGACTAGAGTGTGACTCTATATCCATCCAGTATATTGGAGGCTTCCAATACACGTGGATCAGACGTATATTAATATATCTATATACCTAATAGTCCAAATCAATATAAATATTCAAATACGAATAATTGATTTAAATTTTCAAAACAAAATTTGTTTCCATTTTAAAAATATACTCTTAACACTCGTTCTAGGATACTACTGATCCCATCTCTAACGAGTCATTCTTATTGGATATTGCTAATCCAATTTCTGATGAATTCTTTCGTAGGGTTCTAATGTGTCTTGTTCTCTGAGCTTTGTAAACCAAAGCTCTGATACCAAAATGTAACGACCCGAATTTCGCTCGATCCAAATCAGTCGCTAAACCGACCCAGACCGTTCGAAATGCCCGATTGTTTTGAGAACACGACAAAATAGAACGCAGCCAGAAGAACATTTCATTGTATATAACAATAATTCCACCAGATTACAAGAATATCCAGAGTATAAATAAATATTACACAACAGAAAAATAAAAGAGATTACAATATATTACATAGCAGTGGAAAATAATACAAAATACAACTGAAGAAGATACACAGATACAAAGATTTCCGGATATCGTTCCAACTGTAAACCAGGATCCTGTGAATATAAATCTGCAGAACCAAAACTACTAGCTGCCCATGTCAAAATAAGGGCACCCAGAGTTTAGGTTAAAACAATAAACCCCAGGTCAGTCATGTGACTAGTATGAGAACTAAAACAGTTATAAATCTTTATTTTAAAGTTAGGTAAATCAAGGGACCACGCCGTATAACACGGAACGGGTTTCCTCCCAAGAATACTAGTGCATAAAACAATAGTGCAATGCTAAATAAAGAAATAATGAAGCTATTATAAGACCCAGGTCCCATCACACAATGCAACACAAGCCGGAGGATAGGGTTTTTACCTTATAATAGCCAAGAATGCTTAGTACGTTTAAAACAGATTATTTTGATAGTACTATAGGTGTATAGTGTCAAAAACAATTTCAAATCATAAGTATCAATCATAGACGACATAAGCGCCCCATCCCACTATGTCGTCGTATATAGGATTACAACTAAAATTGAAACGTCACGTATTTGGAAATTGGATTTCCATCTATGAACCGAGGCAAGGGATCGTCCTCTACCGAATTCGAGACAATCTAGCCCATGTCTCAGGCAAGTACTCAGTCAAGCCTTTGGAGCGACAAGGCCGGTCCACCGATGTGGATTAAAATTCCTGAACACTGCGTTTCCCCGCCCTATGGGGCGTAAATGAGCCAACGAATGACTCCGTCGGTCCCGGATCGATCGATATATCCGAGGCGCCTCGCAAACCAACAACCACATAAGTCAAACTCGTCAGGGCGTGTAAAACCACTGACGCCACTTCTAGCTAGAAGGAAACGCATGCTCTCCCTGAGGTCCTCTCCCGTTTCTGGTTCACAACCGGGGTGTGAGGCTCGCGAATCTACACTACACAAAGCTATGCCACAAAGGCTGTGCTTTGATCATCAACCATAAGACTTTGCTTTTCAACAGAAGCCTTGATCATCTGCATCTTAGCATGTCACATAGGCAAACCACTCCATGCAACCGATATCCATCAATCACACAAAATGATATCCGATGTCAGACACACAGTCCATTTACAAGTCCGTTCTGGGTCTGAACGAAACCGGAGGCACCTACTACCCCGCTTATCCATCGATCTCCAAGTACGTCTGGACGACCACCAACTGATTCCCTCCACTTGGGTGTACGACCCAATCAAGATCATCAATAATCACCCAAACGACGTGAAGACCTCCGGTCTTCAACCACCGTCTTCATCTTCGACACCACATCGAATCAGTTATTCAGAATGGGATAAACCCCGTCTTTCTGAATAACTCGCGTATATAATAAACAAGTGTTACACAAACACAACATACGCTTCATTCCAATTCAGAATATTCTTTTATTCAAATATTCTTATACCTTGGGAAAGGTTCCCATTGGTTTTATCAAAGATAAATTCTTTAAATTTATTCTTTAATCTTCTTTGAATATCAATTCAAATTAGTCGGGATTAGCGAACCACACCGAAATAATCATTTATTTTATTTCCCAATCCCAACCTATTCATCCCATGAAGTAAAACTGGTCATACTTCATATCTAACACCACGGTGTTATCGGTAAATTCAATTACCATTTCACGTTCAAATCTAATTAAAGATTTAACTATCGCCTAGAGCAAAACTGGTGATAATCCATTCTAAATTTTTTCAATCTAATTAAAGATTCATTAAAACTCCACTTAGTTTTATTCTTTAACTGGGTTAAAGAATCAGTGTCATTTAAAACACGGTTCACGATAAATCCAAAATCACATTCCATTAATTATCGGGTTAAAGAACAAGTGTTATTTAAAACACTGTTCACGATAAACTCAAAAATCAATACCAATTCAATTCCAATTAAATATTATTTAATTGGTACACTTCATTAAATCTAAATAAAAAGATTTAATCTTTTTCTCAACCGGGCTTAAGAACAGTGTTAATGAAGACACCATTCACAACAAACCCAAATCACATTTGATATTAAATACAAGGCTCTGAATAGAAAATATATCGGCATATATTCAATATCAAATTCTACGACCAACAAATATCGTACTGGAAATAACGATATATATATATATATATATATATCTTTCAAATTCCCATAACAATACCTGTATCATCACGAAATCCAACATCGAAATATTCCGAAGACAATTTCGATTCACATCCATTCCAATTCAATTATTGGAAATTTTGGTTATATTTCAAAACCATTTCAAATTCACTTTATTTATTTCAAAAATAAATAAATTCTTATTCTAGTTCAAAACTAGTTCATCTTGAGAAAAATCTATTTTTATCTTTTCAAATATGGAGTTTTTCATCCTAATTCTTCACAAATCATTTCTTATGATTTTTCACAAATTATTACTATTTTTAATAATTTTATCAAGGCCCGTACAGTCGATTTCCATCAACGGCCATCGAACTGCACTTACAGCGACCTTTTCCAAATTTGATTTGGACATAATTCCAAATCCAACCGTTAGATTTCTAATTTCAAATATTCGTTAGAATGCTGTTTTCGATACGAACCCAACGGTTCTGGTTTTAGGAGAATCCGACGGTCGGATCTCCCGCAATATCCATTCGAAGTCAATGGTCAAAATTCACGAACTGCCGCAGCGCAGCGCGTTCTATTCAGGCCATTATATTATATATATAATATATACTTCGTCGATTTCCTTTTAAAACGTATTTTATAAATCGTTTTAAATTCGTTTTCGAAACGATTTCAACTTCCATCTCAAATTCAAATCAAAATTGAATTTTCCAATATAAATTCGTTTTAAATTCATTTCAAATTGATTTTAATTCGATTTGAATTCATTTTCTTTTCAATTCAATTCAATTCGAATTCATTTTATATTCAATTCAATTCGAATTCACTTTATATTCAATTCAATTTGAATTTGTTTTATATTCAATTCAATTCGAATTCACTTTATATTCAATTTAATTCGAATTTCAATTCACTTTAATTTATTTCAATTTGAATAAAATCGATATAAATATCGTTCACGTCAAAATGGCGCAAATCTAATCAACACGGCTTCATATATTTCTATCTTCAAATATTTCTTTTTTAAATATTTCTCTTTCAAATATTTCTTTTTCAAATATTTCTTTTTCAAATATTTATTTTTAAAACTGGAATGAGGCCCAATCAATTCCCATATAATGTTAATTATATGGGTTTTCTACAACACATGTATAAAATAACAACGATAAATAATCAACCATCACCCAAAGTGCATTCTACACTGTATAAGCATCAAATATAAATATTTAACGCTTATGACAGTCTGTCAATCAATCGATTGACATACAACTAATTATTGGGATTAGTGTATGTCATATATCATCCCAATACCCGTGTGGGGTTTCAAACAATCAAACACAGATTTTATTTGTGCACTTGGGCGATGTGTAAAATTTATCGACCCAATCAATATCAGTCAAATGTGTGTATATAAACAAATCGTCCTATTTGTTTATATTTATTTATTCACATTCATGTTAAAAATTATATTTTCAACTATAAAATATTTTTAACTACGTAAATATTTTAATTCTTTTCACATCACATCACACAATCAACTACACATCAAAATCAAACAAACAAGCATACAAGCCGTCCATGGTCTATGGACGACGGGTGTCGGGTGCTACTAAACACCGTCTGCATCCTAGTATATATTTCAGACTAGAAATTAATTAAAAGTGAGGATTTCTCACCGACTAGCTAATCCAAACGCCTCGACTCTTCTTATGTAGAAATCTTCGTCGTTCCTGCTTTCATCATCCGTATACACTACATATATAAAAATCGAATTTTTACTTCGCTATTCAATATATAAAAATCGAATTTTTACTTCGCTATTCAATATATAAAAATCAAATTTTTACTTCGCTATTCAATATATAAAAATCGAATTTTTACTTCGCTATTCAATATATAAAAATCGAATTTTTACTTCGCTATTCAATTTATAAAAATCAAATTTTTACTTCGCTATTCATTATATAAAAATCATATTTTCATTCTTTCTATGATATAAAAATCATATTTTTAATCTTCACATATAATGAAAATCACATTTTTATTATCATACTCTTATAAAAATCATATTTTTATCTTGCCCTAACACATATAAAAATTCTATTTTTATTACTTTGAAATCTGAAAATAAATTCAGTGTTTTATGTGGAAGAAACCTATTTTTACAAAGCTATAATATATATAAAAATCATGTTTTTATATTATCAAAACCATATATACATTTCATATTTTTAAATCACCAAAGGCTATATTTTTATTTCACCGTTTCATAAACAAACTTGTATAAATAAATCAAAGTAAAAAAACTCACATTGAAAAAGGGGGGATGGTCTGTGTGCTCGCTGGAGTTGAAGAGGGGGCTTCAGGTGCCTCAGTGGCGGAATTGGGTCAAGGGGGTAGGTGCACTAGGCAGCGGTGGTTGCTGTGAACGGGGGGGGGGGGTCGATTTAGGGATTTCGAGGCTAAGGGGGTGCGGTGTTCGAGGTAAGGAGGGAGCTCGCGAGAGGCTGAACGGAGAAGGAGGTGGGGGTGAGGGCGGAACGGAGCACGACGCCTCTAGGAGGGTGGAGGCAGGGTTCTGATGGCAGGGGGCGTCGCTGTTCTGATCGCGATTTTCAATTTTTTTTCTTTTTATCCGAAGTCAATGGGGGGATTAAGGAAAGGAGAAGAGAGAGAAGTAAGGGAGGCATTTATTATATAAATATATTTATTTAATTTTAAATTTTTAATCCAAAAGGTTGTTTTTAATCCGAACACCATCTCGAGCCCAATGACTATTGTCCCTAGCTAATTACCCTCATTCCGAACACAATGGGATCTGTATCATAGATTGATTCGACCATTTCGATCAGTTTTCGTCAAAATCAACATATAATTCTATATATTGAATTTGAACGCGCATTTCAATTTACTGGGGTCACATACTAACTAGAAAAATACCAAAAAAATATTTTCTAGCTTCGTATTGACAATACGGTCCTAACAAAACTAATTTCGTCGAATTCTGAGATCGTTTGAAAAATGGCCATTTTCCAGTCGATTAAAATCAACTAAAACTGGTCAAGCGCGTTTTCCTTTGCCACGCTCACATATTGATTCGAAAAATTATGAAATTTGAAACCTAGCAATAAATTTACATCCCAAATTCAACAAAAGTGGTTTCGTCGAAAACCGAGGTCGTTTGCAAAATGGCCATTTTTAAGGGCCAGAATTCCATAGCGACTATTCAGAATTTTCAACTGGACATATCTTTTGATTCCCGCTATGAAATTTCGATTTTTCGGATTCATTGGAAAGATATTCTCAAATAGATTCTATTATTTTTGGTTTCGCAAAAATCCGGTTTATTTTGAATCCTGTACATTTATTTGAATTTTAAAATCGAATTATCGAACTACCGCGCCATTTTCAATTCCTTTTATAATTTAAAATAAATATTTATATTCTAACGACGATCTATATAAATATATTCGTTCGAATTATATTCAAAATAAAATTTTCGTCGTTATTATTTAAAATATTCGATTTTAAATAATCAAAATTCACTAAAATTGCCAAAATAAAATTTTTAAATTGGCCCAGATTTCCGGGTTATTACAATAGTCGCCAGTAGTCTCCATCAATGATTGAAAAATGGTATAAGATGGTAAACGTAATGTATTCCTATTTGTGCTTTTGTTAATTAGGATTTAAAACCACTTAGTGAATTTTATTATGAGTAAGAAATTTTTTATAGGTACACTTAATAACAGTTAACCACATATGGAATTTGGAATTTAATCAGGAAATCAGATTTGCAGTCCATAATGAGGAATGTATCGATCCCAAATTTTGAAATATTGAATAAAAGGATGTTTAGCCTCTAGAATGTCATCCTTAAGAATAAGAATTTATTACATGGTGGTTTAGAAATAGGCATAAATGTAGGATTTGCGTAAAAACCCTTTTTAATTTCTTTTGGTTTATGTAAGTACATTTGTTTAATTTTTATAAGTAAGCCCTTTTATCCTTTTTTCACAAAAAAACCATGTTTGAAATTATAAGGAAAATGCGTGAAATATAAAGGAAGATATACCTAAATTTACATGTTTGCACGTAGTTTATACTGTCTATTCCAAAAAAAAGAATATTCGTTCCACATACTTTTAATATGTTAATATTCTTTCCTTATTTTTTTTATTGGGAAAATTTATGAAAATTATAGCAAAGAAACTTTAATATGACTTGAATTTAAACAAATCAGAACATAGAAAGCCTATTCTTGTTATTAGTATGGACTAGAACATAAACTAGTTTAATTTAGAAAATTAGGCTTAGAAAAGTCATTAAATATTAGGATTTTCCAACAATTGTAGGCAGTAGGAATAATACTTATCTTTGTAGGATTAACATAATTACCTTCTTAGTAATCAGTGGGCGTTCTTGAAATATTTAAAGAGGCCATACAAATCACCAAAATTTTAATGGGACAACCATTGATAAATTATACTCGAATCAAATTTGTGATTAGTGACTTTGGGAAAAGTCAAATTTGATTAGGTGGCCTGTGAAGGTTTGAAAAGTTAGCACTATATTTTTAGGTTTTTCCCAATATTTGGATAATAAAAGAGGTTGATTGATGAGTGGAGCCCATGACGGTTTTATGCCTTTATATTTGATAGATACCTTCACACTATGACAAACTTTGGTTGCGCCTACTCATAAAGTGGGTCTCTGACATCTCGTGCCACTATAGATATTTCCGAATATGGAATTACAAGACTTCACAATGTGTAGGAAGATTAGTTCGAGTACATTAGAGGGAAAATTTGGTTATGGATGGCATTAAAATTTTAAAATTTGTAGTCTTGTCCTTTAAATTTCTCTCTCTTTATAATTAGCATTTTATAGTTGTATTATGATTGCTAGACTGGATGATAGGAATTAATTGTGACACAAATGCACCGAGCAGTTGAAACGACCTGAAAATCACTGCCATTCGAACCGACCGAAAACCGCACAGGTCCGATCTGAAAGACAAAAATCCACAGATTGTCATGAGAACACAACGGGTCAGAACACAGAACAAGAGAATATTTCGTTGCTATTACAATAATTTACATAAGAGTACAAGATATAAGTGTGCAAATGAATAATATGCAGCAGAAAATATCAGAGATTAACAAAATACAAAACAACGGAAATTTTATTACATAAATATAAATACAACAGAAGACTACAAAATAAAGCAGAGTACAGCTCCATCCATATTCCAGGATACTGTGAAAAGAAATAACTGCGAAACAAAAACTACTAGCTGCTCGTATGAAAAATATAGGTACCCAGAATTTAGGTGGAAAACAATAAACTTCAGGTCAGTCATGGGACTGGTATGAGAACCAAAACAGTTATTAATTTTATTTTAAAGTTGAGTAAATCATGGGACCATGCCGTATAACACATAACGGATTTCCTCCATATGAATACCAGTTTTAAAACAAAAACAACGCAATGCTTTTGGAAAAATGAAGCTATAATAAGACTCAGGTCCCATCACATAATGCAACACAAATCATAGGATAGTGTTTTACTTTATAATATTCAAACATGATTGATACAATTTAAAACAAATATTTTGATGTTATTATAAGTGCATAGTGCAGAAAATAACTTCGAATATAAATGTATCAATCATAGAAGATATTTTACCCCATCCTACTATGTCGCCATAGTATACAACTTAAATCGTAAGATCACTATTAGAAATTGGGTTTCCATCTATGAACCATGGTATAGGGATCTCTCCTTCTGAATTAAGGACAATCTAGCGCATGCCTAGGACTCACATGCATGTGCACCTAGGACCGGCAGATCCTGTCGGCCGTCGCTTATTAGGGTTTCTCCTGAACGTTACGTTCCTTGGTCCTATCTGATGCAAAACCTGGTCAGTACCTTGACATCTTGGTCACTATGTCGACCATCAAGTGCCTTGTGCGGCCACATCCGAGGTACCTTGCTTTCCGTTATCCACATAAGCAAATATGCCTAGGATCCATACTATGGCATCACTTAGCTAGAAGGCAACGTATGTCCTATCTCTACTGTCCTTCATCCTGTTTCTGGTTCATACCGAGGTGTGAAGCTTGCGAATTAATGTTATACTCAAAGCTATGCTATATTAAATCATTGTTTGATCATCATCCACAAAGATCAACTTTTCAAAAAAAAAAATGATCCATGCATCTCAGCATGCCGCATTGTCAATTCATACCATGCAACTGATGTCTACTGATATACAAACTCTGAGCTCGTATGTCTCAGAGAAGGGTGTTAAGCAAAGAGAATAAATTCTCTGCCACCAAACAGATATATATATATATAATAGAGATCAATTTATACCGCATAAAATACAATGTCAGACATACAATCCATTTGCAAGTCCATTCTGGGTCTTAATGAAACCGGAGGTACCTTATTCCTCGTCCAATACGTCCAAAACAGGAGAGAGACCTTGGAAATCCGGTCGATCTCCAATACGACTAGACGACCACTACTTATAACCTCGTCTTGGGTGTACCTCCCAAGAGAGACATAGACAATAATCCAAATGATGTTGAGATCTCTGGTCTTCAACCACTATCTTCAAATCTTTGATTTTAAATCGTCGTATCAGTTATCCAGAATGGGTTAAACCCGGTCTTTCCGAATAACTCACGTATCTTATAATCAAGTGATATATAAACACATCATACGACTTTTTCCAATCCAGAATATTCTTTTATTCAAATATTATTTACTTTAGGAATAATTCCCACAAATCTTATCAAAGATTTATTTCAATTAAACTTATCGTTTAAATCTTTTCCTTGGAAACCATTTCAAAAGATTTTGTAATATCTTTTCACAACTTAAACCAAATTAAGGTTTATTAGCCTGGTTGAGATTACCGAATCTTACCGAAGTAATCATTCATTTTATTATCCCAATCCTAACTTATTCATCCCATAGAGCAGTACTGGTAGTACTCCATATCTAACACCCATCGTGTTATCGATAAAGTTTATTACCATTTAATGTTTCAAATCTAATTAAAGATTTAACTATCGCATGGAGTAAAACTTGTGGTACTCAATTCTCGAACACTTCTCGAATGTGGTAAATTTAATTACCATTTTACATTTCAATATAATTAAAGATTCATTAAAACTCCAATTTAGTTCTAATCTCAAAAATCATTATTTAGTGATTATTCAACCTTAGGATATTAATCATGTCCTTAACTGGGTTAAAGAATGAATGTCGTTTAAAAACATCATTCTCGATAAACCCAAAATCATTCTTCCATTTAAAATGGAATCTTCATGAAAATCATAACAGTATGTAATTGATATAAATTTATGTATCAGACTAATACTATAAGAGGAATAACGGCAAGGCTTTATAAATTCCTTAAATAGTACATGTCTTCCTCCACGGAGGTTCATCTGGATTATCATTACATCGAATTTCATTCAATTCCAATTTAACATACTAAATTTGTAAACTTCTCTTTGGAATAATTTCCATTTAGTCTTAATTAAAAGATTTATAAATCCCAGCTCATAACTTTACTGTTAACAGGGTTTAAGAATTAATTTTATTTAAAACAACGTTCAAAATGAACCCAAAATCAACTTCCATTTAATTCTAATTGTATGTATCAATTGGAAAACATCCTTGATTTTAATTAAAAGATTTATTTCACAAACTTCATTTTCAACTGGGTTTAAAAATAATGTTGTTAAAGACACCATTCACGACAAGCCCAAAATCCAATTTGATATTAAATACAAGGCTTTGAATAGAAATCATATCGACTAATATTCAATATCAAATTCTGAAACCAACATATGTCATATTGGGAATTACGATATCTATATCTTCCAAATTCCTCAACGATATCTGTATAATCATGGAATCCAATACCAAAATATCAGAAGATATTCCATTCAAATCCAATTTATATATTGGTAAACTCTGGTTATATTAAAATCATTTCAATTTTTTTCAGTTCTTTACTCAAGTTGGTAAACAACTTATTCAGACAAAAATATCTTTTATCTTTTAAAACATGGAATTATTTATTCCAAAAACTTTCCAAATCATTTGTTATGATTTTACATAACTTATGCATATTTTTAATAATTTTATTAAGGCCCTTACAGTCGGTTCCTATATTGGCCACCGAACTACATCCATAAAAACCTTTTGCAAAACTGATTTGGACATATTATAAAATCTAGTCATTGGATTTTAACTCTCTTATATTTATTTGAAAGAACTTTTTGATACGAGCCCAACAGTTCTGGTTTTAGGAGAGTTTGACGGTTGGATCTTCCGTTACATCAATTCAAAGTTATGGGTTGACGTTTGAGAACTGTCGCTGTGCAACACGTTCCTTTCAAGCCCAAATTCGATTTATAATTAAAATAAAATTTAAAACCTTTCCAAAACAATTTATAAATATTATAAACTATTAACAATTGCCAGTTGAAATTCTATTTCAATCTTTTCCTTTAAAAATCAAATATCTTCATATTAAGCCATTATATTATATATAATAGATTCATTTGATTTCTATTCAAAACGTATTATATAAAATATTTATAATCTTGTTTAAAAACAATTTCAACTTCCAGTTCAATTTTAAATCAAAATTGTACATCCTATATTATTATAATATTGAAATAATAATATTTTCAAAATGTCAGATTTTGAAATCCAAATTTTCTCGATATTCATTATAATTTTATAATCTTTGTGTCCATTCAAAATCGAACATCAAAATAAAACTTTGATTTTTGTTGAATATTATATTAAAATATTCATTTTTATTCTGGATTGAAATGAGATTCAACTAGTTACCATATAATTTAAGTTATATGGATTTTATACATCACATGTATTCAACAATAGTTATAAACAACTATTAAACATCCGATTCACATTCAGATTGCATCTACAAATGTATAAGCCTTAAATAATTAAATAACATTTATAATGGTCTGTCAATCAATCGATTGATATACAACTAAATACATGGGAGATGTGTGAATTAATTATCATCTAGAGACCCATGTGGGGTTTTCGACCAATATTTATAATATAAGCGTTATTACTTGCATACTTGGGCGATGTATAAAATTATCGTCCCAATACCCGTGTGGGGTTTACATCACAATCCATGTGAACTTATTTACACATTTAGGAGACAGGTGGGCAAATTGTCATCCCAAAACAATTTATAATATAAATATTTTATTCTATAACATTTACGTTTAATAATTTGACACTAAAACTCTAAATATCCATCAATCATAAAACAAACATTGCAATCACATGCAATAAATATAAATTCAGTTATAAAATAGAATAACTGTACAAATTAGTTCAGTGAGAGAGTTCTCACATCAGTCGGTTCTGAAATCGTTAAATAACGATAGTTTTGAATAAATTAAATGTAGCTAGAAATTCTAACTACTTGAAACCTTTTCCAAATTGGTTCCATGGCGTAATGTTGGACTTCACGATTCCAACGCACTCAGTTTCATTGAATTCTGTGTTCATTTGAAAATGATATGGTCATTTAAACATTAAATATAAATTAAGATAATTAAATTAATTAGTTTAATTAATTTTATCCTTAATCTATCGTTTACCGTCTTCATCCTCTTCCTAGTATTCTTGAATCCACACTCGCGCCCTAGGGCTTCAAATCGCCGCTGCTACGAATGATCGGACCACGATCAGGACCCTCCCACGATGCGCCAAAGCACCGCCGACCTCCACCACGAATTCCGACGATCTCGAGCCCCCTTGAGCCTAGAATGGCGTGTGAATGCTTGACGTTTGAGGCATAATTTCTCTTAATTTGAGAAACTAAAAATGATCATGACCTTATTGATTTGAAGCTCGTGAAGAGCACAACAACTTTTGTTTTAGAAGTTTCAAATGACTTTGCTTGGATTGGGATTGATTAGGGATCAAAATTGGAACGAAATCGCCCATTTGTTTAGGGATGGCAGTAGTCTGTAGAACAGATTAGGGTTTGGGGAAAAAATGTTTATTTGTATAATACTTTTAATAATATTTAATTCACTAATTGGTTCCATTGCATCCGAACTCCAAACGAATCCCAACGACTTTCACCCCTAGCCAAATACCCCCATTCTAAACACAATGGGATATGTTTCGTAAGCTGATTCGATCATTTCAGTTAGTTTTTCTTTAAATTAAAATATAACGTTAAATATTGAATTTGAACGTATGCTTTAATTTTCCACGACCACATACTAACTCCTAAAATTACGAAATTTGAAATCTAGCTATGTTTTATAATTATGGTTCTAACAAAATTTATTTCGTCGAACTTGGAGGCCATTTGAAAAATGGCCATATAACTAGTTTATTGAATTATCATTGAAATTTGAACATGCGTTTAAATTTACTACACTTACATACTAATTTTAATTGACTTGAAAATTTTAAACCTGACAATAATTTAATGTTCCGGATTCAACGAAATTAGTTTTGTCGAAAACGAAGGTCATTTGCAAAATGTCTATTTTTAAGGCCTATGTAATATTATTATAATACTATCAAATTCATAAATTATTCAAATTAATAATAAAATAATTATTATTATCGTATATATTCAAATAAAATATTATATAACTGTAAAATAATTATACTTGAGTTACTTGGTATTACAATTTTCTAGACAAACCGTATTCAGTTTACAATAAAAATCCTTTTATTTAATTTAATAAATTGTTATAATTTATAAAAGATATCATAGCGACCATTTGAAATTTTAATTTGGATATAACTTACAATTTGTAATATGAAATATCCATTTCTTACATTCATTAGAAAATTACAGTTCAACATTTCCTATCCGACTTATATCGAATTCTATATATTCATCTGAAATTCAAAACTAAATTTTCAAACTACCGCAACGTTACACATTCAATTTATGATTATATTATGAATTTTATATTCAAACACATTTTTAATAAATTCTAAGTTGTTTATTGTCAAAATAAATCGTTTAAAATTTGAAAATCCATAAAAATAAATTTTAATTTGGTTCCAAAATTCAGGGTTGTTACAATAGTCATATTGAAATTAGGATGTTTCTCATACATACAACATTATAGATAATACTCCATGTTAGGACTGAGCCCACTTTAGCGAGTCTACAGTATATAATCACATTAAGTATAGCTATTTTATGGATGTGTAAATAAATAACTTAGTTGTATAACAGGTTTATTCGAGCGAGTTGTGCTTTTTGACACTTCAAAAGATTTCGGGATGAAATCTCTTTTATGAAGGGAGAATGTAACACCCTATAATATACACCCTAATTAGACGTAAGTATTTAAAATAAGAATAATTAACGAAAATAATTACAAATTGAAAATATCAATATCTAATATTTGAGAATTGGTCCATGAAAATATTACCATTGTATCTATGGCGGGATTCTAGACCGTTTTCATATTTTAGTTATTGAAAATGGAGTCTGTATACGGAAGATACATATATAATAAATTTAAATATTAAAATAATATATATAGGTTCGAATTTGAAATTAGAGGCATATAGATGGAATAAAATAAATAGCATTGGCATAAAATAATACTTCATATTCAAATTTAAAGCTATGTGTGTGTTTGTGTGTATATATATAATGTAAGACAACATTTAAAAGAAGAGGAAATGAATCATTCGCATTTATTACTAATTAATTAAATAACAAATGTACGCATGAAATAAATTCATGCTACCCAGCTCTGAAGGGGAAGAGGTCGAAATAAGGATAGGTTTTAGTTAAGTTATTCAAATTTTCAGGAGACGTGGATGGTGCATAGTTAATATATTATATCTGACGATTCTCACACATAATAGCACCTATAAATAGATCTCTATATCCCTCTTTAAACCTACATATTCTCTAGATCTCTTTTTGTTCTTCTTTTCCATCTTTATTTTAGATATAGTTTATGCGTAGATTAGTTCTTCTTTTTCCTCTATTCTAATATATTCTATTTCTATTTATAATTACTAGATCTAGATTTTATATTCTTATACATATATAATATAATTTTATTGGAGAAATAATTGGATAATCTTTGTGTGAGGCTACAATCCAAATTTAGTTTTATTCAGAGTTTTCTTCCTTCGTCTGTACAATGAGTGGGATCTATTCTGTTTACCTAATTTATATAGTTTATTAGTATGAATCTGGTTGATTATGCCTATAGAAATCTGGAATTTCATGATAGAAGATAGAACCAAAGAAAATATCTGATTCTCACAGCGGAATCTCAACAAAAGATAGTACCACTTAATATTATACATCAGAAGCATAGTACATCAGAGTATATTATGCATAGGGATATAGGCCATTTCACAATACAAATTTAATTATACATAAACACCCTAGATAACCTAACTTGCAGACTTTAATTATACATAGATATAATAGGTAGAATGGAATGCAGAAAGTTTCCATCTAGGTTTTCCAAGTTAAATCATTACCCGATTCACTTTTCTACTCAAAATAAGTGTTATGAGTACCCAAGAGTTTAGGGAAATAACAGAAAAATAAACTCCGGGTCAGTTAGGGGACTGGTATGAACAAACGATTTTAAACAAGTTAAGAAAACAAAACATATCACATAAGACCACGCCGTAAATATGGAACGGGGTTTTACCCTATGAGAATCCAGAAATAACATGGCTTAACTTTCAAAAACATTTTAGAAAGAAAGGATAATCGTAAGACCGACCCACACATAAACATGGTTGGTTTTTACCTTACGATAGTCCAAAACATCTTTAAAATCAAAATTTATCTGATATTATAATAGTATCTAGGCTTACCACAAATAATTTAGAATCTAGCGGAATGCTTGCATCTCATGCTCCATATACATAGTATGCAAACAAAACCACTTGGCGCTTAGAGGTAATGGATTTCCAACTATGGCAAGGTATGGATCCACCTTCCGATAGGGTATCTCTAGAGGGGAATACACTTGGTTCAACAAGAACGTCTTACAGCCCGGCCCACACACGACCGACCACTCATTTATCTTGAGTGTATCGAATGTATATCACCAATGGTTGTGTACGACAACCATTTCTCGAATTGGACAGAATCGATAGAATAAGAAACAAAAAGAATTTCTCTAGATAGGTTATACTACACCCTAATGGGAGCGACCCACATAACCATACTTCTTGCCCGATTTTTGTCATTTCATGGTTTTGAGGCTTGAGGATAAACTTACCTTAGATCATCATTTCTTTATTACTTTGAATGCAACATCATCAAAACTTGCCAACCACTAATCGACATCCCCAAAAATATATTATAGGTATAAGCAAGAGAAACGAATTCCTCCACCACCATATAAATACATTTGAAGAGATCAACGTACATGATCAGTTAGAATTACTCTGTCAGACATTCATTCATACAAGTTGTCCTGGGATTGGACAAACCGAAGGCACTATTTTATAAATGCATGTTAGGAAATTTCTACCTAGGATTTACATAATAGCTCTTGCATAACTCGGTCTTCTATTTTTTCGATAATCGTTTGACTTGCGATGTAAAAATTGAATCGAAGTGAAATATAGATCCGGACTCTTCGAAATGATCAACGTTAATATCTTTTACGGACAAGTGATATTTAAATAGAACAGATTATAATATTCAAAAATGAATACCAGTGTTCATATTTATTAATCTTAAATTTGAAATCATTTCTTGATTTAAAATAGTCATTGATAAATTTAAAACACCAATGTTTATTTTTAAAATAATTTCATTTTAATCGACCACCTTCTGATAACTGCAATAAAACATTTATCATTTTTTATTAACTTCTTAGTTTTAACATGATTTGATAATTCCTCATTTAATTATTATCTAAAGAAATAATTTAATTATAATAACATGGATTATAAAAATATATGAGTGTATATAATCTACTTACATTGGTTTGATTTACTGCAAATGTATATAAGTAGTTTTTATTTATTCTTTAAAACAAAAGAGCAGTTTAAAAAAATCTAACTTATTAAATTATATTTTTTTTAACAGCAGGCCACTTCCCTTTAATATCTCTTACCACTTCAAACAGGCCGGTACAAAAGCTTCGGCCTCCCTTCTTTTGGTTTTAATTAACTAATTTATATATGTGGCCCATATCACGACAACCCACGTACTTAAGGCCCGTCCACTTTGAATTTTGTTTATCCCCTGACCACCTGGCCTTCCCATTTACAGCCCACGCACTTTAAAGCCTTAAGGATCACGCACCTTCTTTTATCCATTTAAATCCCCTCACCATATGCCATGTGGCCTAGAGCCCACACAAGGAAAGAACCCAGTAATTTAATTTTGCCGAAACCTTCTCCTCATTATTTCCTATCCTATTTTCATTTTTCTCCCCCTTGTTGCTTCTCTCCCCTTCCATGTTACATATTTATTTCTCCTATCCTTGCTGCCGTGAAGCCTACTCCTCTGCCACACCTCCAACTCCGGTGATCACTTACCATGCCCGTCCATGTCTTAGCAGTTCGCGGAAAAATAAAATACTCTCCACCTAGTTATAAAAAATTTAGCTGAGGCCTTCTGTTAAACAAATCCTCCCACTTCCTGTGCATACCTTGAAACTTCCTTCTTCCCTTGTCGTGACCACCCCCATTACCCTTCATCCACCACTTCAGCGAACAATGAACATGACTCTATGTCCCTTGTGTATTTTACAGACCCAGCTTCCCAAATCCTTTCATCAGTTTAGTTATATATACCATTTCATTTCCCGGTATCCAAAACAAGTGTAGTGTACAACTCAGTGTGCACATGCACACTCATGTCGGTCCGTGCACAAAGCCTCCACTATCCTTATACGTGCGTTATCCCTACCGCCTGCTGTTCTAACCTATTAGACCCGCCGCTAGTTAATTTGATCGGAAAATGTCTATACTATCAGACCATAAACAACATACGCTACTTCTGATCAGAACATGGCCTACGACCATCCCATCACCAACCAAACAACTTCCAGATCTCAGCCGGGCACTGGCACCACGGCCACCCCTTTCAATAAGAACTCAACAACGATCCTTTATTTGCTCATTTCCAAAGACACAACAAACTTCAAACCCCAAACACTTGTGTCAAACTTTATCTAAAAATTTATTTATTCCAAGGAAAAAAACATTTCCATTAAAGTATTTATACTCCTAAGACTATTAACTCAAATGGTTCTTGGTTTTACACTCATACGCCAGCTAGTATAAATATATTTACTTTGAAATACTTAAACATATATGTATTCTCTCTTTACCAGTATCCTGAAAGACTACTTTCCAAGAATACATTCTATGTTTAATCTATATAAAGTCATGTGTTCAACAAGTGAAACAGTGGTATGTTATAACAGTATATAGCATGATAGTGAAATAGGGCATGATTCTAATCATAGTAGGGTGTCCTAGTTCGGCGAATATATATATATATATATATATATATATATATATACATGATTTTCGAGAAAAAAATCATCACATAAGTTAAGAATCACTCATGTATTCATCACAATTTAAGCGTATGATTCATCAGAGAGTAAAAATAAATGTGTGTTACTCACCTGTGCAAAGCTTTGAAAGAATGTTCTTGGCTTGAATTTTTACTCGCTTGTTCGAATGATTCGTGATGAGGAAACGTGTATGTGTGTTCTTATTTATAGGTGTTATAAATTCCTAAAATAATGGTGTATTAAATGAATGGAAAGAACTTTCAGGTGCAAAGTGTTTTCAGAGAGAAGGGTCATGTTTCCTACTAGTTGAGATGATGTGAAAATCTTATTTCTACCGCTTTTTTTGATGTGCACATCCTATTTTCCTCTAACTGAATTTTGACAGTATAGCTGCAGTATGCAAGGAAATGCAAACTTCTTTGCTGCAAGGTAATGTCACCATTCAGTCCATGGTGTACTCTATGTTTTGTTAAACAAATATCTCTGCATACTCTCAATTTTGATGTAAGAAAATGGATAGTTCACTCCTACACTAACAGCTAGATGCTACTACTACATAAATCTGCAGTCAGGCTGATAGGCTTTAGGTGAAAATATAAGGGTGATTTGGCTTAAACAATTTGTTTTTGAAGTCTTGTTTTTCTACTAGGTCTTTTCCAGAGATCAAAATGTACAGAAGCTAAATATTTCAGTACATGTATATATATATCTTAGGTTATTCCTATCGATTTCCCTAATTTCTAGATGTTGCTACCTTTTCTATCAATTGCTTTCCTTACACAGTTTGATGGGGACATTTAAATTTTTTCATTTCTTTCATAGGCATGTGCAAAAGTAAGATATTTGGCAAATGTGTATATAATATATATATTTATATACACCCTTAGCCGCTAAGTTTTTCCCTTGCTCTGAATTTCTATTGTACCAATTTTCTGCCCTGTCATGAGTGTATGCAAACCATTCTTTAATCAAATCTTCTCTAGCACTAAAGTTTTATGTCACTATACTCTTAGGCATGAAGTAAAAAAATAGAATTTTCCGTAATGTTTTGATTTTAAGATAAGTTACCTAAAAATATGAAACTAAGATGAGAATTTACTTATATTCTTATTTGACATACATATACCTACTTAAATTCTTATTCGACATACATATACCTGAAAGGTATTTCCATAACAGCTTAATTTATATATAGATACATAAGTATGTAGTATAAAAGATCAATTACCTTTTTTCCTCAAGTATTTAATCAAATTGTATTAATTTAATTTAGTTAGTTATGAAATCATTAACTTATTGTTTAGAAAAACTAGTTAAAAATCCCGGGACATCACAATCTACCGCCCTTATAAATTTCATCCTCGAAATTTGAGATTAATGAGTAGATTCTAGTTTAGAGTTATCGACAAATAATCAACACATATCCGCAATTTGTTATTTATCACGGTTATTTCTATAACAGATATATATGTTACTATGGTTGGAAAACATTTCCATCCCTGCGTTACTATTCCTCATCATCATTAGTTCCTGACCGTGAATCGATAAGCGAATAATCCTCTAAGTATCAACCCCGAAGACAGAAATTAACATCAGATTGATACCCAGAAAATTATTCAACTAAACCAATCTCGGTTAGGTTCCAATTCCTTAACTTCATATCTTAATTCCCACATTACTCCAAAATATCCTAGATTATGTTTGGAAAATAAATTCCAAATCTGATTTATTTTATTAATTTGAATCACCCTGTTCAAGTATATTTATCTACTCCGGATTCTCTTTTAAATTTAACTCCGTATTCAACTCACCAGGCCAATTCACTTAACCACATTCAGTTCTACCCACCATCCCCCTTTACTAATTAATTCTTATATTAGTTATCTTCATTCCGGAAATTAGAAATCTAATTTTATTTTTCAAAAATCCTACCTGTTCAATTTTCACGAGTTCATATTCAGTTAAGTCTGGACTTTAATTTAGTGGAAATATCAAATTTTAAATTTTAAAATTCGAGCTTTAATTCTTATATCAATATGATTAGATATCATTCTAATTAAATTCAACTTTCAATCAATTCTTAGGCCGACCCATTAATTTAACTCCCTTTATTTAAAAAGTAGAGTACCTTCCAGAACTTCTTCCATTTTCACATCCTCAGAGGTTTATGGCTTATCCATTAAGGCATAGACTTTTTATTACGTTCCCTTTTCCATAAGCTAACAGTCTTTGATCAAATGTCCGAGCTGATGACACTTATAGCACAAAATCTGCTAGAAAATGGTATTGTCTGTTCCCTGTGGTTTCTGTTGAGATTGCTCCAGCTTTTTGACCTCTGAATTCTTACAAAACCTAGCGATATGTCCCTTTTGATGGCAGTTGTGGCATTCTGTATCTATAAATCATTCTTTAGCCTTCTCCCCCATTTTCTCTTGTCCCTTGTTTTTCCAATTCGGATTAAATTTCCTTTTATGGGGGTTTTCTCCACTGGGTTCCCACATTTGTGTCTTTGCTACTGGCTTCTTTGCATCTAGTGCCTCATACCGAACTGCCATATACACTAGGTCAACAAATGGAATCTTCAGATGTCCAATCATCTTAACCTGCAAACTATCCTACAATCCTGTTATAAACATCTCGGTTTTCTTGAGTGAAGTGTTGATCAGTTTGGGCCTAAAGCAGGAGAGTGCATTAAACTTGTTTTCATATTCAGCTATTGTCATTCTCCCTTGTTCGAGATCTATGAAATCCCGATACATTCTAGTTTTTCGTGTAGCAGGAAGAAATTGTGTTTCAAACTCCACTTTGAATTTTTCCCAAGTAAAATCATCTTCAGGATCATTCGCTGTCTGAGTGTCCCACTAGATTGCGGCAGCTCCCTAGAGTTGCCACGAAGCTAAAATACGTTTGTTCTCATCGTTCAATTTTAGACCTTTAAAAATCATTTCACTGGATCTCAGCCATGCTTGAACTTCAATGAAAGATTCAGTTCCTTTGAAAACCTTCCCTCCAAGAGTGGTATACTCTTTATAGATAGTTGCAAAACTTGATCCATGCTAAACTGGTGTAACTTCGTCCATCGTTTCTACTTGATCCTGAGTGGAAATATTACCACTGGTGGTGGTGGTAGTCCCACTAGGTCGACCTCTTCGTCCATGGGTACTCATACTTAATCACCTGAATTTAACAGGTTGATAATAAAAGCTTGATTGGATATAACTGACTTAAGTATATTACTCAAGTAGATCCTCCTCTATTATATATATATATATATATATATATATAATACTCTCTCTACACTCAACCAAAGCCTGGGTATTCAGTTACCTAAGCTCTGATACCAACTGTAACGACCCAGCTTTCGAACACATCGGAATTCGTGTCATTATATAAGAATAAGAAATAGATAGAAGATAAAACCAAATAAAATATCAGAATCTCACAGTGGAATTTGAACAAAAGATAATACCACTTAATATTATACAATAGAAGCATAGTACATCAGAGTATATTATGCATAGGGATACATGCCATTTCACAGTACAAATTTAATTATACTGAAACACCATAGATAACCTAACTTGCAGACTTTAATTATACATAGATATAATAGGTAGACCTGCATGCAGAAAGTTTCCATCTAGCTTTTCCAAGTTAAATCATTACCTAATTCACTTGTCTACTCTTAACAAGTGTTATGAGTACCCAAGAGTTTAGGGGGAAAACAGAAAAATTAACTTCGGGTCAGTGAGGGGACTGGTATGAGTAAACGATTTTAAGCAAGTTAAGAAAATAAAACATATCTGATAAGACCATGCCGTAAATACGGAATGGGTTTTTACCTTGTGAGAATCCAGAAATGACATGGCTTAACTTTCAAAAACATTTTTGAAAGAAAGGATACTCGTAAGACCGAACCACACATAAACATGGATGGTTTTTACCTTACGATAACCCAAAACATCTTTAAAATCAATATTTATCTAATATTATAATAGTGTCTAGGGTTTCCACAAATAATTTAGAATTTAGCGGAACGCTTGCGTCTCACGCTCCACATACATAGTATACAAACAAAATCGCTTGGCGCTTAGGGATAATGGGTTTCAACCTATGACAAGGTATGGAACCACCTTCCGATAGGGTATCTCTAGAGGAGAATACACTGGGTTCAACAACAACATTTTGCAACCCAGCCCAAACATGACTGACTACTCATTTCTCTTGAGTGTATCTGTAACAACCCGGAAAATGCGAGCCAATTTAAAAATTTTATTTTGGCAATTTTGACTATTTTTGATATTTAAAATGAATTATTTTAAATAATATCAATGAGAAATTTATTTTGAATAGAATTCGAACGTATATATTTATATAGATCGTCGTTAGAATATAAATATTTATTGATATATTATAAAAGGAATTGAAAATGGCGCGGTAGTTCGATAATTCGATTTCAAACTTCAATTGAACATACCGGGTGCAAAATAAACCGGAATTTAGCGAAACCAAAAATAATAGAATCTATTTGAGAATATCTTTCCAACGAATCCGAAAAATCAAAATTTCATAGCGGGGATAAAAAGTTATGTCCAGTTGAAATTCTGAGTAGTCGCTATGGAATCCTGGCCTTTAAAAATAGCCATTTTGCAAACGACCTCGGATTTTGACGAAACCACTTTTGTTGGATCCGGGATGTAAAATTATTGCTAGGTTTCAAATTTCATAATTTTTCGAATCAATATGTGAGCGTGGAGAAGGAAAACGCATTTGACCAGTTCTAGTTGATTTTAATCGACTGGAAATTGGCCATTTTTCAAACGGTCTCAGAATTCAACGAAATTAGTTTTATTAGGACCGTATCGTCAATACGAAGCTAGAAAATATTTTTCTGAAAATTTTCAAGCTCGTACGTTACCCCAGTAAATTGAAATGCGTGTTCAAATGCAATATATAGAGTTATATATTGATTTTGACGGAAACTGGTCGAAACGATCGAATCAGCTTACGATACATATCCCATTGTGTTCGGAATGAGGGCAAAACGCTATGGACGACAGGCGGTGGGCTTGATTTCGAGGTCGAAATAAAAAGTCACCTTTTTGAAATTAAATTAAATAAATAAAATTAAATTAAAAATTCTCCTTCCCTCTCTATATTTCCACTTCAGCCCCCACCCCCCCCCCCCCCCCCGGTTCATTGTTTATCAAAAAATGATTTAAATAAAAAAAAGAGAAAAAGGTGTTGTGCCCTAGGTCGCCCACCGCGCCGCCGGCGTTCAGGCGGAGCAGCACCCCCTGGCCCCGCTCTCCTCCCTCCGCATCTCCTCCTCCAGCCTCAACCTCCTGCCCCCCTCTCTATCCTTCCAACGCGCCCCCTCTTTCACCACAAACCGCCGCCTATCCCCCTTTCTGAACCACCAACGCACTAGCCGACGAGAACCGCGCCACCATCGCCTCCACATCCCCTAGGCGGATCCACAACACCCCCTCCTCCTCCCGCTTTGTTCCAGTGAGTTGTTTACTTTTTTTCCCTCTTTCTATTGATTTAAAAATCTGAACGTATGTATAACATTTTAAAACTGGGATTTTTATGATATGTATCCATGTTAAGAAAAATTAAATTGTCATGATAAGAATGATGTGATTTTATATAGGAAAGGTCAGATTTTTGAAAGTAAGAAAGGTATAATTTTTATAAATAAGAACATGATTTATATATAAAGCTTTGAATTTTATTTTATATAAAGCTCTGCTTTTTTATTCTACATAAAGCTTTCGTTTTTATTTTTTTTATAAAAGAAAGTTAGGATTTATATAAATAAAAATGTGATTTTTATAACATAGGAATAATAATATAATTTTTATTATAGTAGAGTATTAAAAATATAATTTTTATAATATAGAAGGGTTAAAAATATAATTTTTATAATATAGGAAGATTAAAAATATGATTTTTACATTATAGAAGTGTTAAAGATTTGATCTTTATTTTGTAGAAGGTGCAAAGATGTGATTTTTATATAAGTGGCGATATAAAAATATAATCTTTATTATATGAATACCGTTGTAAAAATAGAATTTTTATCTATATAGTAGCGAAATAAAAATATGATTTTTATTATGTATATGTGGAAATAAAAATGTGATTTTTATAGCGATAAAATAAAAATTCGATATATATATATATATATATAAATATAATTTTTATATAGAAATAAGCATTGTAATATATATGAAGTAGAAATAAAAATATGATTTTTATTTATTGAAATGAAGTAGTAAAAATATATTTTTTATTATGAACAGCGTAGTAAAGAACTGGATTGGAATTGCAAACAGATCCGGACGGTTCAGCAGTTCAAAAGCAAAGCCCGGCGGAGTGGATCCCTCTGTAAGAACTTCTCACTTTAAATTTCTTTTCTAGTTATAAATTATATACTAGGATGCAGACGGTGTTAAGTAGCACCCGACACCCGTCATCCACAGACCATGGATGGCTTGTATGTTTGATTGTTTGTTGTGATGAAAATTGATTGTGTGATGTGGAATGAAATAAAATATTTATATAGTTAAAAATATTTTATCATTAAAAATATATTTTTTAACGTGAATGTGAATAAATATTCATTTACAAACCGGACGGTTTGTTTATGTACACCTATTTGAAGGACATTGATTGGGACGATAAATTTTACACATCGCCCAAAATGCACAAATAAAATCTATGTTTGATTGTTTGAAACCCCACACGGGTATTGGGATGATATTTGACATACACTAATCCCAATAATTAGCTGTATGTCGATCGATTGATTGACAGACTATGTAAGCGTTAATTATTTATATTTGATGCTTATGCAGTTGTGTAGTGCACTTTGGATGATGGTTGATTATTTGTCGTTGCTATTATATACATGTGTTGTATGGAATCCATGTAATTAACATTATATGGTATTTGATTGGGCCTCATTCCAATTTAGAAAATAAAGAATATTATAAAATATACGTTCATGGGTTGACCGTACTCATTCGTTGAGATTAGTCATGTGTTGAACGAAATATTTTAACAATAAAATTTACATCTTTATCATATATAAAATTAGAAACTAACTAGAAAATAGATAAGATGAGTGGTCTCCTGGATATTGATGTGATGTTGGTTTCGGCCTTCGGGGTTAATATTTAGGGGATCGTTCTCTTACTAATTTACGGTTGGAATCTGATTTGAAATCAAACGATAGATACCATAATTTTTATAAAATATATTAAATAACAAAAATAGTCACGTGTTGACAGTACTCATTTGTTGAGATTAGTCATGTATTGAAATATATATTCATTTGTTGAATAGAATAAATATTCATTTGTTGAATAAAATAACAAGGTCATTGAAAAATATAAAGCCATGTTGATTAGAGACGCGCTATTTTGACGCGAACGATATTTATATCGACTATATTCGTTTCTATAATGAGTATTGAAAAGAGATTTAAAAATCGAATATAAAATGAATTCGAATTGGATTGAATATAAAATAAATTCGCATTGAATTGAATATAAAATGAATTCAACTTGAATTGAAATTGAATTGAAATGAATTCGAATTGAAATCAAAGAGAAGTGAATTGAATTGAAATTGAATTAAAAATCGATTTGAATTGAAATCAATTTGAAATGAATTTAAAACGAATTTATAAAGGAAAATCCAATTTTGATTTGAAATTGAAAGGGATGTTGAAATCGTTTCGAAAATGAATTTAAAACGATTTATAAGATACGTTTTAAAAGGAAATCGATAAAATATATAATATATATATATATTATATATATATATATATATATATATAATGGCCTGAATAGAACGCGCCGCGCCACGGCAGTTCGTGAATTTCGACCATTGACTTCGAATTGACGTTATGGGAGATCCGACCGTCGGATTCTCCTAAAACCGGAAACATTGGGTTCGTATCGAAAAGAGCTTTCTAACGAATATTAGAAATTTGAAATCTAATGGTTGAATTAGGAGATATGTCCAAATCAATTTCAGAAAAGGTCGCTGTAAGTGGAGTTCGATGGCCGTTGTTGGAAATCGACTGTACGGGCCTCGATAAAATATCGATAATTTGTGTAAAATCATAATATATGAATTGTGAGGAACTGGGATGAAAAATCCCACATTTGTAAAGATAAAAATAGATTTTTATCGAAATGAACTAGTTTTGAACTAAAATTAAAACCCAATTATTTTTAAATAAATAAATTGGATTCAAAATGGGTTTTAAATAACCAGGATTTCTAATATATTTAATTGGAATTGAATTAGAATTGATTTGTGGGTTTATCGCGAACGGTGTTTTAAAATAACACTTGTTCTTTAACCCAACAATAAGTAGAATGTGATTTGGGTTTATCGTGAATTGTGTTTTAAACGACATTAGTTCTTTAACCCAGTAAAAGGAGTTTTAATGAATCTGCAATTAGATTGAAATGTGAATTGATAATTTAAATTATCAGATTTAGAAAATGAGCGAGAATGGAGTATCACCAGTTTCGCTCCAAGCGATAATTAAATCTTTAATTAGATTTGAACGTGAAATGGTAATTAATTTTACCGATAACACCATGGTGTTAGATATGAAGTATTACCAGTTTTGCTTCATGGGATGAATAGGTTGGGATTGGGAAATAAAATAAATAATTACTTCGGTGTGGTTCGCTAATCCCGACTAGTTTGGAAAACCTTAACATGGTTTGAAATGACATCCAAGGAAGATTAAAAGAATAAATTTAAAGGGATTTATCTTTGATAAAATTTATGGGAACCTTTCCCTCAGAATGTTAAATTTAGAAACTCATTGTGGGTTAGCTTTGAAGGATGGTTTCCTGGGTATCGATCTGATGTTGGTTTCGGCATTCGGGGTTAATATTTGGGGAATTGTTCTCTTGCTAATTTATAGTTAGTGACTGATGAATTGGAATGAGGCGTATGTTGTGTTTGTGTAACATTTGTTTATTATATACACGGGTCATTCAGAAAGGCCGGGTTTATACCCATTTTGAATAACCGATTCGGCAATAAGTCGAAGATGAAGACGGTGGTTGAAGACCAGAAGTCTTCACATCGTTTGGATAATTACTGATAATCCTGATTGGGCAGTACACCCAAGAGGATGGAAATAGTTGGTGGTCGTCCAGACGTACTTGGAGATCGATGGATATGCGAGGAAAGTGCCTCCGGTTTCGTTCAGACCCAGAACGAACTTGTAAATGGACTGTGTGTCTGACATTGGATTTTATTCTGTGCTGATTGATCTCTATTAAATATACATCTGTTTGGCGGTAGAGAATTTATTCTCTTGGTTAACGCCCTTCTCTGAGACGTACGAGCTCAGAGGTTGTATATCGATGGACATCAGTCGCATGGAATGAATTGCCCGTGTGGCACGTCTAAGTGGCAAATGATCAAGGCTTCTGTTGAAAAGCAAATTCTTGTGGTTGATGATCAAAGCACGACATACGTGGTATAGCATTGTGTATAACGTGAATTCGCAAGCCTCACACCTTGGTATGAGTCAAAAACGGGATAAGGACTGCATGGAAAGCACGACGTTTCTTTCTAGCTAGTGGTGGTGTCTGTGCTTAAACTGGCTAATATTTATATACTTTTCACCTATGTGGTTGTTGGATGAGGCGCCTCGATTTTAGGTCTGTTAGGACCAGGAAACGTGTGTTCAGGAATAATTAATCCTCAAACGTAACGGAGGACCGGCCCTGAAGATCCAGGGGTTACCCAGAGTGTGTAGTCCCGAGGCATTTGCTAGAGTGTCTCGAAGCGGAGAGGAGGTTGCCCCTTGCCTCGACTCATGATGGAAATCCAATTTCCAATACGAGATATTTTGGTTTTATTTGTAGAGCCTAGTAAGGCGACATGATAGATGGTACCCATGCCGCCTATGATTGATATTTATGATTTGAATTGTTTTGACACTATACACTTATAATAGTATCAAATGATTTGTTTTAACCTTACCAAGCATGTTTGGCTATTATAAGGGAAAACCCTATCCTCCGGCTTGCGTTGCATTGTGTGATGGGACCTGGGTCTTTTAATATCTTCATTTTTCTTTATTTATCATTGCGCTGTTTGTTTTATGCACTGGTATTCTTGGGAGGAAACCCGTTCCGTGTTATAGGGCGTGGTCCCTTGATTTACCGAACTTTAAAATAAAGATTAATAACTGTTTTAGTTCTCACACCAGTCACATGACTGACCTAGAGTTTATTGTTTTAACCTAAACTCAGGGTGCCCTTATTTTCAACATGGGCAGCTAGTAGTTTTGGTTTTGCAGATTTATATTCACAGGATGCTGAATTACAGCTGGGACGATGCTCGAAAAGCTCTGTATCCGTTTATTACTTCTAGTTGTGTATTGTATTGTTTTCCGCTGCTATGTAATTTATTATAATCTCTAATATATAACGTTTGTGTAATATTTATTCATACTCTGTACATTCTTGTATCTGATGGAATTGTTTTAATTTACAATGAAATGTTCTTCTGTTTGCGTTCTATTTTGTCGTGTTCTCAAGGTAATCCAGGCTTTCCTCACTGGGGAAGTTACGGGCTATCACAGTTGGTATCAGAGCTCTGGTTTACAGAGCTCGAGAACAAGACACATTAGAACCATATGAAAGAATTCATCAGAGATTGGATTAGTAATATCCAATGGGAATGACTCGTTAGAGATAGGATCAGTAGTATCCTAGAACGAGTGTGAAGAGTATATTTTTAAAATGAAAACAATTTTTTTTGAAATTTAAATCGTTTTATACATATTTGAATTATTTATTTATTTTGAATTTGGACAATCGAGTATATAAAGATTTCTCGTATACGCGTCATGAACGTATATTCGAAGTTTTAATATACTGGATAGATATAGAATCGCACTCTAGTAGCCCAGGGATGATTCCACTGATGATGTACGACAGCAGTGGTTTATTTTCGTATATCGAAGGTGTGATATCTATATATTTCCATTAGACTGATGTGAGAACCAAAACTATATAGATTTATTGTTGTGATTTGGCATCAAAAACATGATTTTCTATATATACATCAAATTTATGAATTTGAAATGATAATCCACTAATTGATTGATGGTTGTGTTTTTTGTCTATTTGTTTGATAATTTTGAACCATTTAGCCAAACTGAACCAAATATTAAATTGTATTGAAATTGGTCGCATTTGCTTGCATATACATGTACTTACATTGAACAGGTCATAGCAAGGAGGCTAGAGCAGAGAAATAAAATTGTTTGCCCGACAAATAGGTACATATTTACCATAATTTACTGTTTTGTTTGGGTGATGATGATTTTTTGAGCCGATTGGCTAGCCGCTTGGCTTTTTATTTTTCTTTTGGATGGAAGAAGGCCATAGGAGGCTATATGAAATATCCCGAAGTCCCCGGTGCAGGGGAGGTTATGGCAAAAAAATTTGAAAATTTAGGGTGTTTGCAAAAATTTTGAGAAATTTGAAAAGTTCTTAGAAACCGAAAAGTTGAAGAACTTAAGCCGTAGCGAAAATACTGGAAGTTGAGTTGATTAGTAAAACAACTTTTGGCTTCGTTCCTTTTCGGGGACGAAAAGTTTTAAGTGGGGGAGATTGTAACAACCCGGAAAATGCGAGCCAATTTAAAATTTTTATTTTGGCAATTTTGACGAATATTGATATTTAAAATGAATTATTTTAAATAATATCGATGAGAAATTTATTTTGAATAGAATTCGAACATATATATTTATATAGATCGTCGTTAGAATATAAATATTTATTTATATATTATAAAAGGAATTGAAAATGGCGCGGTAGTTCGATAATTCGATTTCAAACTTCAATTGAACATACCGGGTGCAAAATAAACCGGAATTTAGCAAAACCAAAAACAATAGAATCTATTTGAGAATATCTTTCCAACAAATCAGAAAAATCAAAATTTCATCACGGGGATAAAAAGTTATGTCCAGTTGAAAATTCTGAGTAGTCGCTGTGGAATCCTGGCCCTTAAAAATAGCCATTTTGCAAACGACCTCGGATTTCGACGAAACCACTTTTGTTGGATCCGGGATGTAAAATTATCGCTAGGTTTCAAATTTCATAATTTTTCGAATTAATATGTGAGCGTGGCAAAGGAAAACGCATTTGACCAGTTCTAATTGATTTTAATCGACTGGAAATTGGCCATTTTTCAAACGGTCTCAGAATTCGATGAAATTAGTTTTGTTAGGACCATATCGTCAATACGAAGCTAGAAAATATTTTTCTGAAATTTTTCAAGTCAGTACGTGACCCCAGTAAATTGAAATGCATGTTCAAATTCAATATATAGAGTTATATGTTGATTTTGACGGAAACTGATCGAAATGATCGAATCAGCTTACGATACATATCCCATTGTGTTCGGAATGGGGGTGAAACGCTATGGCCGATAGGCGGTGGGCTTGATTTCAAGGTCGAAATAAAAAGTCACCTTTTTGAAATTAAATTAAATAAATAAAATAAAATAAAAAAATCCCCCTTCCCTCACTATATTTCCACTTCAGCCCCCCCATTCATTGTTTTTCAAAAAACGATTTAAATAAAAAAAAAGAGAAAAAGGGGTTGTGCCCTAGGTCGCCCACTGCGTCGCCGACGTTCAGGCGGAGCAGCACCCCCTGGCCCCGCTCTCCTCCCTCCGCATCTCCTCCTCCAGCCTCAACCTCCCGCCCCCCTCTCTCTTCTTCCAACGCGTCCCCTCTTTCAGCACAAAACCGCCGCCTATCCCCCTTTCTGAACCACCGACGCCCTAGCCGACGAGAACCGCGCCACCATCGCCTCTACATCCCCTAGGCGGATCGACAGCACCCCTCCTCCTCCCGCTTCATTCCTGTGAGTTGTTTACTTTTTTTCCCCTCTTTCTATTGATTTAAAAATCTGAACATATGTATAACATTTTAAAACTGGGATTTTTATGATATGTATCCATGTTAAGAAAAATTAAATTGTCATGATAAGAATGTTGTTATTTTATATAGGAAATTCAGATTTTTGAAAGCAAGAAAGTTATAATTTGTATAAATAAGAATATGATTTATATATAAAGCTTTGAATTTTATTTTATATAAAGCTTTGCTTTTTTATTCTACATAAAGCTTTCGTTTTTATTTTTTTATAAAAGAAAGTTAGGATTTTTATAAATAAAAATGTGATTTTTATAACATAGGAATAATAATATAATTTTTATTATAGTAGAGTATTAAAAATATAATTTTTATAATATAGAAGGGTTAAAAATATAATTTTTATAATATAGGAAGATTAAAAATATGATTTTTACATTATAGAAGTGTTAAAGATTTGATCTTTATTTTGTAGAAGGAGCAAAGATGTGATTTTTATATAAGTGGCGATATAAAAATATAATCTTTATTATATGAATACCGTTGTAAAAATAGAATTTTTATCTATATAGTAGCGAAATAAAAATATGATTTTTATTATGTATATGTGGAAATAAAAATGTGTTTTTTATAGCGATAAAATAAAAATTCGATATGTATATATATAAAAATAAAATTTTTATATAGAAATAAGCATTGTAGTATATATGAAGTAGAAATAAAATTATGATTTTTATTTATTGAAATGAAGTAGTAAAAATATATTTTTATTATGAACAGCGTAGTAAAGAACTGCATTGGAATTGCAAACAGATCCGGACGGTTCAGCAGTTCAAAAGCAAAGCACGGCGGAGTGGATCCCTCTGTGAGAACTTCTCACTTTAAATTTCTTTTCTAGTCATAAATTATATACTAGGATGCAGACAGTGTTTAGTAGCACCCAACACCCGTCATCCACAGACCATGGATGGCTTGTATGTTTGATTGTTTGTTGTGATGAAAATTGATTGTGTGATGTGGAATGAAATAAAATATTTATATAGTTAAAAGTATTTTATCGTTAAAAATATAATTTTTAACGTGAATGTGAATAAATATTCATTTACAAACCGGACGGTTTGTTTATGTACACCTATTTGAAGGACATTGATTGGGACGATAAATTTTACACATCGCCCAAAATGCACAAATAAAATCTATGTTTGATTGTTTGAAACCCCACACGGGTATTGGGATGATATTTGACATACACTAATCCCAATAATTAGTTGTATGTCGATCGATTGATTGACAGACTGTGTAAGCGTTAATTATTTATATTTGATGCTTATGCAGTTGTGTAGTGCACTTTGGATGATGGTTGATTATTTGTCGTTGCTATTATATACATGTGTTGTATGGAATCCATGTAATTAACATTATATGGTAATTGATTGGGCCTCATTCCAATTTAGAAAATAAAGAATATTATAAAATATAGGTTCATGTGTTGACCGTACTCATTCGTTGAGATTAGTCATGTGTTGAACGAAATATTTTAACAATAAAATTTACACCTTTATCATATATAAAATTAGAAACTAACTGGAAAATAGATAAAATGAGTGGTCTCCTTGATATTGATTTGATGTTGGTTTCGGCCTTCGGGGTTAATAATTAAGGGATCGTTCTCTTACTAATTTACGGTTGGAGTCTGATTTGAAATCAAACGACAGATACCATAATTTTTATAAAATATATTAAATAACAAAAATAGTCACGTGTTGACAGTACTCATTTGTTGAGATTAGTCATGTGTTGAAATATATATTCATTTGTTGAATAGAATAAATATTCATTTGTTGAATAAAATAACAAGGTCATTGAAAAATATAAAGCCGTGTTGATTAGAGACGTGCTATTTTGACGCGAACGATATTTATATCGACTATATTCGTTTCTATAATGAATATTGAAAAGAGATTTAAAAATAGAATATAAAATGAATTCGAATTGAATTGAATATAAAATGAATTCGAATTGAATATAAAATGAATTCGAATTGAATTGAAATGAATTCGAATTGAAATCAAATAGAAATGAATTGAAATTGACTTAAAAATCGATTTGAATTGAAATCAATTTGAAATGAATTTAAAACGAATTTGTAAAGGAAAATCCAATTTTGATTTGAAATTGAAAGGGAAGTTGAAATCATTTCGAAAATGAATTTAAAACGATTTATAAAATACGTTTTAAAAGGAAATCGACGAAATATATAATATATATATATATATATATATATATTATATATATACTGGCCTGAATAGAACGCGTCGCGCCGCGAACGTTCGTGAATTTCGACCATTGACTTCGAATTGACATTACGAGAGATCCGATCGTCGGATTCTCCTAAAAACGTAACCATTGGGTTCGTATCAAAAAGTGCTTTCTAACGAATATTAGAAATTTGAAATCTAACGGTTGGATTTGGAGATATGTCCAAATCAATTTCAGAAAAGGTCGCTGTAAGTGCAGTTCGATGGCCGTTGTTGGAAATCGACTGTACGGGCCTTGATAAAATTATCAATAATATCGATAATTTGTGTAAAATCATAATATATGAATTGTGAAGAACTGGATGAAAAATCCCACATTTGTAAAGATAAAAATAGATTTTTATCGAAATGAACTAGTTTTGAACTAAAATTAAAACCCAATTATTTTTAAATAAATAAACTGGATTCAAAATGGGTTTTAAATAACCAGGATTTCTAATATATTTAATTGGATTTGAATTAGAATTGATTTGTGGGTTTATCGCGAATGGTGTTTTAAAATAACACTTGTTCTTTAACCCAACAATAAGTAGAATGTGATTTGGGTTTACCGTGAACTGTGTTTTAAATGACATTAGTTCTTTAACCCGGTAAAAGGAGTTTTAATGAATCTGCAATTAGATTGAAATGTGAATTGTTAATTTAAATTATCAAATTTGGAAAATGAGCGAGAATGGGGTATTACCAGTTTTGCTCCAAGCGATAGATAAATCTTTAATTAGATATGAACATGAAATGGTAATTAATTTTAGCGATAACACCGTGGTGTTTGATATGAAGTATTACCAGTTTTGCTTCATGGGATGAATAGGTTGGGATTGGGAAATAAAATAAATAATTACTTCGGTGTGGTTCGCTAAGCCCGACTAGTTTGGAAAACCTTAACATGGTTTGAAATGACATCCAAGGAAGATTAAAAGAATAAATTTAAAGGGATTTATCTTTGATAAAATTAATGGGAACATTTCCCTAAGAATGTTAAATTTAGAAACTCACTGTGGGTTAGCTAAGAAGGATGGTTTCCTGGGTATTGATCTGATGTTGGTTTCGGCCTTTGGGGTTAATATTTGGGGAATTGTTCTCTTGCTAATTTACGGTTAGTGACTGATGAATTGGAATGAGGCATATGTTGTGTTTGTGTAACATTTGTTTATTATATACGCGGGTCATTCAGAAAGGCCGGGTTTATGCCCATTTTGAATAACCGATTCGGCAATATGTCGAAGATGAAGACAGTGGTTGAAGACCAGAAGTCTTCACATCGTTTGTATAATTACTAATAATCCTGATTGGGCTGTGCACCCAATAGGATGGAAATAGTTGATGGTCGTCCAGACGTACTTGGAGATCGATGGATATGCGAGGAAAGTGCCTCCGGTTTCGTTCAGACCCAGAACGAACTTGTAAATGGACTGTGTGTCTGACATTGGATTTTATTCTGTGCTGATTGATCTCTATTAAACATACATCTGTTTGGCGGCGGAGAATTTATTCTCTTGCTTAACGCCCTTCTCTGAGACATACGAGCTCAGAGGTTGTATATCGATGGACATCAGTCGCATGGCTTGAATTGCCCGTGTGGCATGACTAAGTGGCAAATGATCAAGGCTTCTGTTGAAAAGCAAAGTCTTGTGGTTGATGATCAAAGCATGACATACGTGGCATTGCTTTGTGTATAATGTGAATTCGCGAGCCTCACACATCGGTATGAGTCGAAAACGGGATAAGGACTGCAGGGAGAGCACGACGTTTCTTTCTAGCTAGTGGTGGTGTCAGTGCTTAAACTGGATGACATTTATATACTTTTCACCTATGTGGTTGTTGGATGAGGCGCCTCGATTTTAGGTCTGTTAGGACCGGGAAACGTGTGTTCAGGAATAATAAATCCTCAAACGTAACGGAGGACCGGCCCTGAAGATCCAGGGGTTACCCAGAGTGTGTAGTCCCGAGGCATTTGCTAGAGTGTCTCGAAGCGGAGAGGAGCTTGCCCCTTGCGTCGAATCATGATGGAAATCCAATTTCCAATACGAGATATTCTGGTTTTATTTGTAGAGCCTAGTATGGCGACATGATAGATGGTACCCATGCCGCCTATGATTGATATTTATGATTTGAATTGTTTTGACACTATACACTTATAATAGTATCAAATGATTTGTTTTAACCGTACCAAGCATGTTTGGCTATTATAAGGGAAAACCCTATCCTTCGGCTTGCGTTGCATTGTGTGATGGGACCTGGGTCTTATAATAGCTTCATTTTTCTTTATTTAGCATTGCGCTGTTTGTTTTATGCACTGGTATTCTTGGGAGGAAACCCGTTCCGTGTTATACGGCGTGGTCCCTTGATTTACCGAACTTTAAAATAAAGATTAATAACTGTTTTAGTTCTCACACCAGTCACATGACTGACCTGGAGTTTATTGTTTTAACCTAAACTCCGGGTGCCCTTATTTTCGACACGGGCAGCTAGTAGTTTTGGTTTTGCAGATTTATATTCACAGGATGCTGAATTACAGCTGGAACGATGCTCGAAAAGCTCTGTATCCGTGTATTACTTCTAGTTGTGTATTGTATTGTTTTTCCGCTGCTATGTAATTTATTATAATCTCTGATGTATAACGTTTGTGTAATATTTATTCATACTCTGTACATTCTTGTATCTGATGGAATTGTTTTAATTTACAATGAAATGTTCTTCTGTTTGCATTCTATTTTGTCGTGTTCTTAAGGTAATCCGGGCTTTCCTTACCGGGGAAGTTACATGTTATCACAGTTGGTATCAGAGCTCTGGTTTACAGAGCTCGAGAACAAGACACATTAGAACCATATGAAAGAATTCATCAGAGATTGGATTAGTAATATCCAATGGGAGTGACTCGTTAGAGATAGGATCAGTATTATCCTAGAACGAGTGTGAAGAGTATATTTTTAAAATGAAAACAATTTTTTTTTTGAAATTTAAATCGTTTTATACATATTTGAATTATTTATTTATTTAGAATTTGGACAATCGAGTATATAAAGATTTCTCGTATACGTGTCATGAACGTATATTCGAAGTTTTAATATACTGGATAGATATAGAATCGCACTCTAGTAGCTCGGGGATGATTCCACTGATGACGTAAGGCATCAGTGGTTTATTTTCGTGTATCGAAGGTGTGATATCTATATATTTCCATTAGACTGGTGTGAGAACCAAAACTATATAGATTTGTTGTTGTGATTTGGCATCGAAAACATGATTTTCTGTATATATATATATCAAATTTATGAATTTGAAACAATAATCCACTAATTGATTGATGGTTGTGTTGTTTGTCTTTTTGTTTGATAATTTTGAACCATTTAGCCAAACTGAACCAAATAATAAATTGTATTGAAAATTGGTCGCATTTGCTTGCATATACATGTACTTACATTGAACAGATCATAGCAAGGAGGCTAGAGCAGAGAAATAAAATTGTTTGCCCGATAAATAGGTACATATTTACCATAATTTACTGTTTTGTTTGGGTGATGATGATTTTATGAGCCGATTGGCTAGCCGCTTGGCTTTATCTTTTTCTTTTGGATTGAAGAAGGCCATGGGAGGCTATATGAAATATCCCGAAGTCCCCGGTGCAGGGGAGGTTATGGCAAAAAAATTCAAAAATTTAGGGTATTAGCCAAATTTTTGAGAAATTTGAAAAGTTCTTAAAAACTTAAAACTTGAAGAACTTAAGCCGTAGCGAAAATACTGGAAGTTGAGTTTATTAGTAAAACAACTTTCGACTTCGTTCCTTTTCGGGGACGAAAAGTTTTAAGTGGTGGAGATTGTAACAACCCGGAAAATACGAGCCAGTTTAAAATTTTTATTTTGGCAATTTTGACGAATTTTGATATTTAAAATGAATTATTTTAAATAACATCAATGAGAAATTTATTTTGAATAGAATTCGAACGTATATATTTATATAGATCAACGTTAGAATATAAATATTTATTTATATATTATAAAAGGAATTGAAAATGGCGCGGTAGTTCGATAATTCGATTTCAAACTTCAATTGAACATACCGGGTGCAAAATAAACCGGAATTTAGCGAAACCAAAAGTAATAGAATCAATTTGAGAATATCTTTCCAACGAATCTGAAAAATCAAAATTTCATCGCGGGGATAAAAAGTTATGTCCAGTTGAAAATTTTGAGTAGTCGTTATGGAATCCTGGTGTAATAACCCGGAAATTCTGAACCAGTTTAAAATTTTTATTTTGGCGATTTTAGCGAATTTTGAATATTTAAAATAGATTATTTTGAAATATATCGACGAAAAATTTATTTTGAATATAATTCGAACGTATATATTTATACGCATCGTCGTTAGAATATAAATAATTATATATAATTATAAAAGGAATTGAAAATGGTGAGGTAGTTCGATAATTCGATTTCAAACTTCAATTGAATGTACCGAGTGCAAAACAAACCGGATTTTAGTGAAACCAAAAATAATAGGATCTAATTGATAATATCTTTCCAACGAATCCGAAAAATCGAAATTTCATAACGGGAATCAAAAGATAAGTCAAGTTGAAAATTCTGAATAGTCGCTATGGAATTCAGGCCCTTAAAAATGGGAATTTTGCAAACGACCTCGGATTTCGACGAAACCACTTTTGTTGGGTCCGTGATGTCAAATTATTGCTAGATTCCAAATTTCATAATTTTTCGAATCAATATGTGAGCGTGGCAAAGGAAAACACGTTTGACCAGTTTTAGTTGATTTTAATCGACTGGGAAATGGCCATTTTTCTAACGGTCTCAGAATTCGATGGAACTAGTTTTGTTAGGACCGTATCGTCAATACGAAGCTAGAAAATATTTTTCTGCAATTTTTTGAGTCAGTATGTGACCCCGGTAAATTGAAATGTGCGTTCAAAATCAATATAAAGAGTTATATGTTGATTTTGATGGAAACTGATCGAAACGATCGAATCAGCCTACGATACATATCCTATTGTGTTCGGAATGGGGGTAAAACGCTATGGACGACAGGAGGTGGACCTCGATTAGAGGTCGTATGTAAAAGTCACCTTTTTCATAATAAAATAATTAAATAAATAAATAAATAAAATATCTTCCTCTCCCTTAACCCGTTGGCCCCCCTCTATTCTTCAAATTCGATCTGCATAAAGATAAAAAAAAAGATAAAAATAAAGAAAGAAGAGGGCGACGGGGAAGAAAAGGGGAGGAGCCGCCGCTCCTCCCATCGCCGTCGCCGCTCCTCCCATCGTCGCCGCCGCCAAGAAGCGAGACCCCCCCCCCCATCGACCATCGCGCGGCCCTTACGTCCTCTTCCTCAGCCTCGATCGGAAACACCCCGCCCCCTCCTCTACCCTCCGCGCCTCTCTTCTCCCTCCTCCTCTTCTTCTTCTCCTCCTTCCTGAAACTGACCGCACCCCCTAAGCCCACCCACCGTGGACCCCAGTCGCGCCGCCCACTCCAACAACCTCGCCAACCCCCTTGCCTCTTCCTTCGACTGATTTGAACCCCAAACCCATTGTAAGTTTTTATTTAATATAAAAATAGATTTTTATAGCTAATTAAAATTAGATTTCTACGCTAATGAAGTTTAGATTTTGTTGATGGAAAAGATTAGATTTTTACATTGTAAAAGAAGTGATTTTTAATAATAAAAATATAATTTTTATATAAGGCGGGTAATAAAAATATGATTTTTACCATATAGTTAGCAATAAAAAGTAATGATTTTTAAAAATAGCGAAAGGTTTGATTAGTGAAATAGGAAGAGATTTGAAATATTTATAATTGAAAAGGCGAAATCTTTATATTTGAAAAGGCGAAATCTTTATAATTGAAAAGGCGAAATCTTTATATTTGAAAAGGCGAAATCTTTATATTTGAAAAGGCGAAATCTTTATGTTTGAAAAGGAGAAATCTTTGTGTATAGAAGAACGTGATAAAAATATAATTTTTACCTATATAGTAGCATTAGAAAAATAGAATTTTTATCTATATAGCAACGAAGTAAAAATTCGATTTTTATATATTGAATAGCGAAGTAAAAATTCGATTTTTATATATTGAATAGCGAAGAAAAAAATTCGATTTTTATATATTGAATAGCGAAGCAAAAATTCGATTTTTATATATTGAATAGCGAAGAAAAAAATTCGATTTTTATATATTGAATAACGAAGCAAAAATTCGATTTTTATATATTGAATAGCGAAGTAAAAATTCGATTTTTACATATGTAGAGAATACGGGCAACGAAAGTGACAAAAAGGTGAGGACGATGAAGATTTCTCTAAATGAAGATTCGTGGAATTGGGATAGCTATCGGTGAGAATTTCTCACTCTTCAATTTCTTTTCTAGATATATATATATATATATATATATATATATATATATATATATATATATATACGGATGCAGACGGTGTTTAGTAGCACCCGACACAATCGTCCACAGACCATGGACTTGTTTGTTTGGTTGCATAGATTAGTTAGATGATTTGATTTGAATTTGGTTGTTTAATGAATTTGATTGATGTGTGAATGGCATGGGCCTTCACTAGACCGGGGATAAGGCTACGCCTCGTCCTGTTTCTAGTATCGTGCCGTTATGCCGCCGAAATTTTCTAAAATAAGTTAGAAAAATAAAAATATCATTTTTATTGTGTAAATGAACTGAAAAGAAATTCATGTGTTGAAATAAAATGTTTTATCGTTAAAAATATAATTTTTCAACGTGAATGTGAATAAATAAATATCCATTTACAAACCAGACGGTTTGTTTATGTACACCTATTTGAAGGACATTGATTGGGTCGATAAATTTTACACATCGCCCAACTGCACAACTAAAATCTGTGTTTGATTGTTTGAAACCCCACACGGGTGTTGGGATGAAATTTGAAGTTCACTCATCCTGATTGATTAAATATGTCAATCGATTGGTTGACAGGCTGTTATAAGCGTTAGATATCTATATTTGATGCTTATACAGTGTAGTGCACTTTGGTTGATGGTTGATTATTTTTCAATGCTATTATATACGTGTGATGTATGAAAATCCATATAATTAACATTATATGGTGATTGATTGGGCCTCATTCCAATCGGGAAAATAAAGAATATTATAAAACAAAGGTTCATGTGTTGACTGTACTCACCCGTTGAGATTAGTCATGTGTTGAACGAAGTATTTTAACAATAAAATTTACATCTTTATCATATATAGAATTAGAAATCAACTGGAAAATAGATAAGATGAGTGGTCTTCTGGGTATTGATCTGATGTTGGTTTCGGCCTTCGGGGTTAATATTCAGGAAATCGTTCTCTTACTAATTTACGGTTGGAGTCTGATTCAATATCAAACGATAGATACCTTAATTTTCATAAAATATATTAAATAACAAAAATAGTCACACGTGGACAGTACTCATTCGCTGAGATTAGTCGTGTGTTGACAAAGATATAGAGTCGTGTATTGAAAGAAATATAGATCCATTTGTTGAATATAAAGCCGTGTTGATTAGTGATGCGCTATTTTGACGTGAACGATATTTATATCGATTATATTCGTTTCTGAATTTAAAACAAAAATGAATTGAATTGAAAACGATTTCGAAATGAATTGAATATAAAACGATTTCGAAATGAATTGAATATAAAACGATTTCGAAATGAATTGAATATAAAACGATTTCGAAATGAATTGAATATAAAACCAATTCGAAATGAATTGAATATAAAACGAATTCGAAATGAATTGAAAACGAATTCGAATTGAATTGAAAACAAATTCGAATTGAATTGAAAACGAATTCGAATTGAATTGAAAATAAATTGAATTGAATTCAAATTGAATAGACATTTGAATTGAATAGAAATGAATTTTAAAACGAATTTATAAGGAAAAATTCAATTTTGATTTGAATTGAAATGGAAGTTGAAATTGTTTTTGAAACGAAATTAAAACGATTTATAAAATTCGTTTTAAATAGAAATCGACGAAATATATATTATATATTGTATATATATATATTATATAATGGCCTGAATAGAACGCGCCGCGCCGCGGCAGTTTGTGAATTTCGACCATTTATTTCAAACGGACATTACGGGAGATCCGACCGTCGGGTTCTCCTAAAACCATAACCGTTGGGTTCGTATCGAAAAGAGCTTTCTAACGAATATTAGAAATTTGAAATCTAACGGTTGGATTTGGAGATACGTCCAAATCAAATTTGGAAAAGGTCGTTGTAAGTGCAGTTCGATGGCCGTTGATGGAAATCGACTGTACGGGCCTTGATAAAATTATTAAAAATATCAATAATTTGTGTTAAATCATAAGAAATGATTTGAGAAAAATTGGAGTGAAAAACTCCATATTTGAAAAGATAAAAATGGATTTTTATCGAAATGAACTAGTTTTGAACTAAATTTAAAACCCAATTGTTTTTAAATAAATAAATTAGATTTAAAAAGGGGTTTTAAATAATCGGAATTTCTAATATATTTGATTGGATTTGAAATGGGTTTGTTGTGAACTGTGTTTTAAATGACACTAGTTCTTTAACCCAGTAAAAGGAGTTTTAATGAATCTGCAATTAAATTGAAATGTGAATTGATAATCTAAATTATCAAATTTAGAAAGTAAGCGAGAATGGGGTATCACCAGTTTCGCTCCAAAGAGATAGTTAAATGTTTAATTAGATTTGAACGTGAAATGATAATTAATTTTACCGATAACACTATGGTGTTAGATATGGAGTATTACCAGTTTTGCTTCATGGGATGAATAGGTTGGGATTGGGAAATAAAATAAATAATTACTTCGGTGTGGTTCGCTAATCTCGACTAGTTTGGAAAACCATAATTTGGTTGGAAATGACATCCAAAGGAAGATTAAAGGACAAATTTTAAAGAATTTATCTTGGATAAAATTAATGGGAACCTTTCCCTGAGAATATGAATTGGAATGAGGCGTATGTTGTGTTTGTGTAACATTTGTTTTTAATATACGCGGGTTGTTCGGAAAGACCGGGTTTATACCCATTCTGAATAACCGACTCGACGAAATGTCGAAGATGAAGACGGTGGTTGAAGACCAGAAGTCTTCACATCGTTTGGGTGATTACTGATGATCTTGATTGGGCTGTACACCCAAGAGGATGGAAATAGTTGGTGGTCGTCCAGACATACTTGGAGATGGATGGATATGCGAGGAAAGTGCCTCCGGTTTCGTTCAGACCCAGAACGGACTTGTAAATGGATTGTGTGTCTGACATTGGATTTTATTCTGTGTTGATTGATTTCTATTAAATATACATCTGTTTGGATGCGGAGAATTTATTCTTTTGCTTAACACCCTTCTCTGAGACGTACGAGCTCAGAGGTTGTATATAGATGGACATCAGTCGCACGGCATGAATTGCCTGTGTGGCACGCTAAGATGCAATGATCAAGGCTTCTGTTGAAAAGAAAAGTCTTGTGGTTGATGATCAAAGCACGCCTACGTGGTAGCTTTGTGTATAACATGAATTCGCGAGCCTCACACCTCGGTATGAATTAAAAACGGGATACGGACCGTTGGGAGAACACGATGTTTCTTTCTAGCTATGGTGGTGTCAGTGACTTACCAGCCCTGACATTTATATACTTTTCACCTTTGTGGTTGTTGGAATGAGGCGCCTCGATTATAGGTCTGTAAGGACCGGGAAACGTGTGTTCAGGCATAACTAATCCTCTAACGTAAGTGAGGACCGGCCCAACCGATCCAGGATTGCCCAGAGTGTGTGGTCCTGAGACATTTGCTAGAGTGTCTCGAGCGTGGAGAGGAGTTTGCCCCTTGCCTCGACTCATGACGGAAATCCAATTTCCAGTACGTGTATTTCAGCTTTATTTGTAGAGCCTAGTATGGCGACATAATGGGATGGGGCACTTATGCCGTCTATGATTTATATTTATGATTGAAATTGTTTTGACACTATACACTTATTATAGTACCAAATGATTTGTTTTAAACGTACCAAGCATGTTTGGCTGTTATAAGGTAAAACCCTATCCTCCGGCTTGCGTTGCATTGTGTGATGGGACTTGGGTCTTATAATAGCTTCATTTTTCGAAAAAGCTTTGTGCTGTTTATTCTATGCACTGGATTTCTTGGGAGGAAACCCATTCCGTGTTATACGGCGTGGTCCCTTGAATTACTCTCTTTAAAAGTAAAGCTTTAAATAACTGTTTTAGTTCTCACACCAGTCACATGACTAACCTGGAGTTTATTATTTTAACCTAAACTCTGGGTGCCCCTATTTTCCGCACGGGCAGCTAGTAGTTTTGGTTTTGCAGATTTATATTCACAGGATCCTGGTTTATAGCTGGAATGATATCCGGAAAGCTCTGTATCCGTATATCACCTTCAGTTGTGCTTTGTATTATTTTTCCGCTGCTATGTAATTTATTTAAATCTCTGATATTTGTCGAATGTAATTTATTCATTTATACTCTGTATATTCTTGTATCTGATGGAATTGTTGTAATAGCAATGAAATGTTCTTCCGTCTGCGTTCTGATTTGTCATGTTCTCAAACGATAAGGGGTTTCGAACGGTCTAGATCGGTTTAACGACTGATTCGGATCGAGCGAAATTCCCGGCCATTACATTTGGTATCAGAGCTTTGGTTTACAGAGCTCGAGAACAAGACACATTAGAACCATACGAAAGAATTCATCAGATATTGGATTAGTAATATCCAATTAGAATGACTCGTTAGAGATAGGATCAGTAGTATCCTAGAACGAATGTGAAGAGTACATTTTTCAAATGAAAACAATTTTGTTTTGAAAATTTAAACCATTTTATACGTATTTGAATATTTATTTATTTTGAATATGGACAATCTGATATATAAAGATTTTGTATATACGCGTCATGAACGTATATTCGAAGTTTTAATATATTGGATTGATATAGAATCACACTCTAGTCGCACGGGCCTGATTCTGATGATTGACGCGTCATCATCAGTAATTATTTTCGTGTTTCGAAGGTATGATATCTATATATTTCCATTAGACTGGTGTGAGAACCAAAACTTATATAGATAGATTTATTTGTTGTGAATTGGCATCAAAAACAAGTTTTTCAGTATATATATCAAAATTATGAATTTGAAACGTTAATCCACTAATTGATTGATGTTTGTGTTGTTTGATTATTGTTGCCTAATTGAATTTTGAACCATTATGCCTAATTGCATCGAATATCGAATATTATTGAAATTGGTCACATTTGCTTGCATATACATATACTTACATTGAACAGGTCATAGCAAGGAGGCTAGAGCAGAGAATAAAATTTGTTTGCCCGACAAATAGGTACATGTTTACTATAATTTACTGTTTTTTTTGGGTGATGATGATTTTATGAGCCTATTGGCTAGCCGCTTGGCTTTTTCTTTTTCTTTTTTTTTGAGATCAGAAGGCCTATATGGCAATTTCGGGGTTTTACCGTGGCTCCCGGTGCAGGCGAGGTTATGGCGAAATTTTTCGAAAATTTAGGGTGTTAGCCAAAATTTTGAAAATTTGAAAATTCTCAGAAACTGAAAAGTTGGAGAATGGAAGCCAGATCGAACGTAGAGTTGATTGATCAAACCACTTTCGACTTTGTTCCTTTTCGGGGACGAAAAGTTTTAAGTGGGGGAGATTGTAATAACCCGGAAATTCTGAACCGGTTTAAAATTTTTATTTTGGCGATTTTAGCGAATTTTGAATATTTAAAATAGATTATTTTAAAATAATATTGACGAAAAATTTATTTTGATTATAATTCGAACGTATATATTTATACGCATCGTCGTTAGAATATAAATAATTATATATAATTATAAAAGGAATTGAAAATGGCGGGTAGTTCGATAATTCGATTTCAAACTTCAATTGAATGTACCGGGTGCAAAACAAACCGGATTTTAGTGAAACCAAAAATAATAGGATCTAATTGATAATATCTTTCCAACAAATCCGAAAAATCGAAATTTCATAACGGGAATCAAAAGATAAGTCAAGTAGAAAATTCTGAATAGTCGCTATGGAATTCAGGCCCTTAAAAATGGGAATTTTGCAAATGACCTCGGATTTCGACGAAACCACTTTTGTTGGGTCCGTGATGTCAAATTATTGCTAGATTCCAAATTTCATAATTTTTCAAATCAATATGTGAGCATGGCAAAGGAAAACGCATTTGACCAGTTTTAGTTGATTTTAATCGACTGGGAAATGGCCATTTTTCTAACAGTCTCAGAATTCGATGGAACTAGTTTTGTTAGGACCGTATCGTCAATACGAAGCTAGAAAATATTTTTCTGCAATTTTTCGAGTCAGTATGTGACCCCGGTAAATTGAAATGCGCGTTCAAAATCAATATATAGAGTTATATGTTGATTTTGACGGAAACTGATCGAAACGTTCGAACTAGCCTACGATACATATCCCATTGTGTTCGGAATGGGGGTAAAACGCTATGGACGACAGGCGGTGGACCTTGATTAGAGGTCGTATGTAAAAGTCAACCTTTTCATAATAAAATAATTAAATAATTAAACAAAAAAATATCTTCCTCTCCCTTAACCCGTTGGCCCCCCTCTATTCTTCAAATTCGATCAGCATAAAGATAAAAAAAAAGAAAAAAAAAAGAAAGAAGAGGGCGACGGGGAAGAAAAGGGGAGGAGCCGCCGCTCCTCCCATCGTCGCCGCCGCCAAGAAGCGAGACCCCCCCCCCATCGACCATCGCGCCGCCCTTGCATCCTCTTCCGCAGCCTCGATCGGAAACACCCCCCCCACTCCTCTACCCTCCGCGCCTCTCTTCTCCCTCCTCCTCTTCTTCTTCTCCTCCCTCCTAAAACAGACCGCACCCCCTAAGCCCACCCACCGTGGACCCCAGTCGCGCCGCCCACTCCAACAGCCTCGCCAACCCCCTTGCCTCTTCCTTCGACTGATTGGAACCCCAAACCCGCGGTAAGTTTTTATTTAATATAAAAATAGATTTTTATAGCTAATTAAAATTAGATTTCTACGCTAATGAAGTTTAGATTTTGTTGATGAAAAAGATTAGATTTTTACATTGTAAAAGAAGTGATTTTTAATAATAAAAATATATTTTTTATATAAGGCGGGTAATAAAAATATGATTTTTACCATATAGTTAGCAATAAAAAGTAATGATTTTTAAAAATAGCGAAAGGTTTGATTAGTAAAATAGGAAGAGATTTGAAATATTTATAATTGAAAAGGCGAAATCTTTATATTTGAAAAGGCGGAATCTTTATAATTGAAAAGGCTAAATCTTTATATTTGAAAAGGCGGAATCTTTATATTTGAAAAGGCGAAATCTTTATATTTGAAAAGGCGAAATCTTTATGTTTGAAAAGGAGAAATCTTTATGTATAGAAGAACGTGATAAAAATATAATTTTTACCTATATAGTAGCATTAGAAAAATAGAATTTTTATCTATATAGCAACGAAGTAAAAATTCGATTTTTATATATTGAATAGCGAAGTAAAAATTCGATTTTTATATATTGAATAGCGAAGAAAAAAATTCGATTTTTATATATTGAATAGCGAAGCAAAAATTTGATTTTTATATACTGAATAGCGAAGAAAAAAATTCGATTTTTATATATTGAATAGCGAAGCAAAAATTCGATTTTTATATATTGAATAGCGAAGTAAAAATTCGATTTTTACATATGTAGAGAATACGGGCAACGAAAGTGACAAAAAGGCGAGGACGATGAAGATTTCTCTAAATGAAGAGTCGTGGATTTGGGATAGCTATTGGTGAGAATTTCTCACTCTTCAATTTCTTTTCTAGATATATATATATATATACTAGGATGCAGACGGTGTTTAGTAGCACCTGACACAATCGTCAACAGACCATGGACTTGTTTGTTTGGTTGCATAGATTAGTTAGATGATTTGATTTGAATTTGGTTGTTTGGTGAATTTGATTGATGTGTGAATGGCGTGGGCCTTCACTAGACCGGGGATAAGGCTAGGCCTCGTCCCGTTTCTAGTATCGTGCCGTTATGCCGCCGAAATTTTCTAAAATAAGTTAGAAAAATAAAAATATCATTTTTATTGTGTAAATGAACTGAATAGAAATTCATGTGTTGAAATAAAATGTTTTATCGTTAAAAATATAATTTTTTAACGTGAATGTGAATAAATAAATATCCATTTACAAACCGGACGGTTTGTTTATATACACCTATTTGAAGGACATTGATTGGCTCGATAAATTTTACACATCGCCCAACTGCACAACTAAAATCTGTGTTTGATTGTTTGAAACCCCACACGGGTGTTGGGATGAAATTTGAAGTTCACTCATCCTAATTGATTAAATATGTCAATCGATTGGTTGACAGGCTGTTATAAGCGTTAGATATCTATATTTGATGCTTATACAGTGTAGTGCACTTTGGTTGATGGTTGATTATTTTTCAATGCTATTATATACGTGTGATGTATGAAAATCCATATAATTAACATTATATGGTGATTGATTGGGCCTCATTCCAATCGGGAAAATAAAGAATATTATAAAACAAAGGTTCATGTGTTGACTATACTCACCCGTTGAGATTAGTCATGTGTTGAACGAAGTATTTTAACAATAAAATTTACATCTTTATCATATATAGAATTAGAAATCAACTGGAAAATAGATAAGATGAGTGGTCTCCTGGGTATTGATTTGATGTTGGTTTCGGCCTTCGGGGTTAATATTCAGGAAATCGTTCTCTTACTAATTTACGGTTGGAGTCTGATTCAATATCAAACGATAGATACCTTAATTTTCATAAAATATATTAAATAACAAAATTAGTCACACGTGGACAGTACTCATTCGCTGAGATTAGTCGTGTGTTGACAAAGATATAGAGTCGTGTATTGAAAGAAATATAGATCCATTTGTTGAATATAAAGCCGTGTTGATTAGTGATGCGCTATTTTGACGTGAACGATATTTATATCGATTATATTCGTTTCTGAATTTAAAACAAAAATGAATTGAATTGAAAATGATTTCGAAATGAATTGAATATAAAACCAATACGAAATGAATTGAATATAAAACGATTTCGAAATGAATTGAATATAAAACGATTTCGAAATGAATTGAATATAAAACGATTTCGAAATGAATTGAATATAAAACCAATTCGAAATGAATTGAATATAAAAGAATTCGAAATGAATTGAAAACGAATTCGGATTGAATTGAAAACGAATTCGAATTGAATTGAAAATGAATTGAATTGAATTCAAATTGAATTGAATTCAAATTGAATTGAATTCAAATTGAATTGAAATTTGAATTGAATAGAAATGAATTTTAAAACGAATTTATAAGGAAAAATTCAATTTTGATTTGAATTGAAATGGAAGTTGAAATTGTTTTTGAAACGAAATTAAAACGATTTATAAAATTCATTTTAAATAGAAATCGACGAAATATATAATATATATTATATATATATTATATAATGGCCTGAATAGAACGCGCCGCGCCAAGGCAGTTCGTGAATTTTGACCATTTATTTCAAACGGACATTACGGGAGATCCGACCGTCGGATTCTCCTAAAACCAGAACCGTTGGGTTCATATCGAAAAGAGCTTTCTAACGAATATTAGAAATTTGAAATCTAACGGTTGGATTTGGAGATACGTCCATATCAAATTTGGAAAAGATCGCTGTAAGTGCAGTTCGATGGCCGTTGATGGAAATCGACTGTACGGGCCTTGATAAAATTATTAAAAATATCAATAATTTGTGTAAAATCATAAGAAATGATTTGAGAAAAATTGGGGTGAAAAACTCCATATTTGAAAAGATAAAAATAGATTTTTATCGAAATGAACTAGTTTTGAACTAAATTTAAAACCCAATTATTTTTAAGTAAATAAATTAGATTTAAAAAGGGGTTTTAAATAATCGGAATTTCTAATATATTTGATTGGATTTGAAATGGGTTTGTCGTGAACTATGTTTTAAATGACACTAGTTCTTTAACCCAGTAAAAGGAGTTTTAATGAATCTGCAATTAAATTGAATGTAAATTGATAATCTAAATTATCAAATTTAGAAAGTAAGCGAGAATGGAGTATCACCAGTTTCGCTCCAAAGCGATAGTTAAATCTTTAATTAGATTTGAACGTGAAATGGTAATTAATTTTACCGATAACACTATAGTGTTAGATATGGAGTATTACCAGTTTTTCTTCATGGGATGAATAGGTTGGGATTGGGAAATAAAATAAATAATTACTTCGGTGTGGTTCGCTAATCTCGACTAGTTTGGAAAACCATAATTTGGTTTGAAATGACATCCAAAGGAAGATTAAAGGATAAATTTTAAAGAATTTATCTTGGATAAAATTAATGGGAACCTTTCCCTGAGAATATGAATTGGAATGAGGTGTATGTTGTGTTTGTGTAACATTTGTTTTTAATATACGCGGTTTGTTCGGAAAGACCAGGTTTATACCCATTCTGAATAACCGACTCGACGAAATGTCGAAGATGAAGACGGTGGTTGAAGACCGGAAGTCTTCACATCATTTGGGTGATTACTGATGATCTTGATTGGGCTGTACACCCAAGAGGATGGAAATAGTTGGTGGTCGTCCAGACGTACTTGGAGATGGATGGATATGCGAGGAAAGTGCCTCCGGTTTCATTCAGACCCAGAACGGACTTGTAAATGGATTGTGTGTATGACATTGGATTTTATTCTGTTTTGATTGATTTCTATTAAATATACATCTGTTTGGCGGCGGAGAATTTATTCTTTTGCTTAACGCCCTTCTCTGAGACGTACGAGCTCAGAGGTTGTATATCGATGGACATCAGTCGCATGTCATGAATTGCCTGTGTGGCACGTTAAGATGCAATGATCAAGGCTTCTGTTGAAAAGCAAAGTCTTGTGGTTGATGATCAAAGCACGCCTACGTGGTAGCTTTGTGTATAACGTGAATTAGCGAGCCTCACACCTCGGTATGAGTTAAAAACGGGATACGGGCCGTTGAGAGAACACGACGTTTCTTTCTAGCTATGGTGGTGTCAGTGACTTACCAGCCCTGACATTTATATACTTTTCACCTTTGTGGTTGTTGGAATGAGGCGCCTCGATTATAGGTCTGTAAGGACCGGGAAACGTGTGTTCAGGCATAACTAATCCTCTAACGTAAGTGAGGACCGGCCCAACCGATCCAGGATTGCCCAGAGTGTATAGTCCTGAGACATTTGCTAGAGTGTCTCGAGCGTGGAGAGGAGCTTGCCCCTTGCCTCGACTCATGACGGAAATCCAATTTCCAATACGTGTATTTCGGCTTTACTTGTAGAGCCTAGTATGGCGACATAGTGGGATGGGGGCACTTATGCCGTCTATGATTTATATTTATGATTGAAATTGTTTTGACACTATACACTTATTATAGTATCAAATGATTTGTTTTAAACGTACCAAGCATGTTTGGCTGTTATAAGGTGAAACCCTATCCTCCGGCTTGTGTTGCATTGTGTGATGGGACCTGGGTCTTATAATAGCTTCATTTTTCGAAAAAGCATTGCGCTGTTTATTCTATGCGCTGGTATTCTTGGGAGGAAACCCGTTCCATGTTATACGGCGTGGTCCCTTGAATTACTCTCTTTAAAAGTTTAAAAGTAAAGCTTTAAATAACTGTTTTAGTTCTCACACCAGTCACATGACTGACCTGGAGTTTATTGTTTTAACCTAAACTCTGGGTGCCCCTATTTTCCGCACGAGCAGCTAGTAGTTTTGGTTTTGCAGATTTATATTCACAGGATCCTGGTTTATAGCTGGAATGATATCCGGAAAGCTCTGTATCCGTATATCACCTTCAGTTGTGCTTTGTATTATTTTTCCGCTGCTATGTAATTTATTTAAATCTCTGATATTTGTCGAATGTAATTTATTCATTTATACTCTGTATATTCTTGTATCTGATGGAATTATTGTAATAGCAATGAAATGTTCTTCCGTCTGCATTCTGATTTGTCCTGTTCTCAAACGATCAAGGGTTTCGAACGGTCTAGATCGGTTAACGACTGATTCGGATCGAGCGAAATTCCCGGCCATCACATTCTGGCCCTTAAAAATAGCCATTTTGCAAACGACCTCCGATTTCGACAAAACCACTTTTGTTGGATCCGGGATGTAAAATTATTGCTAGGTTTCAAATTTCATAATTTTTCGAATCAATATGTGAGCGTGGCGAAGGAAAATGCATTTGACTAGTTCTAGTTGATTTTAATCGACTGGAAATTGGCCATTTTTCAAACGGTCTCAGAATTCGATGAAATTAGTTTTGTTAGGACCATATCGTCAATACGAAGCTAGAAAATATTTTTTTGAAAATTTTCAAGTTAGTACGTGACCCCAATAAATTGAAATGCGTGTTCAAATTCAATATATAGAGTTATATGTTGATTTTGACGGAAACTGATCGAAACGATCGAATCAGCTTACGATACATATCCCATTGTGTTCGGAATGGGGGTAAAACGCTATGGACGACAGGCGGTGGGCTTGATTTCGAGGTCGAAATAAAAAGTCACCTTTTTGAAATTAAATTAAATAAATAAAATAAAATAAAAAATCCCCCTTCCCTCTCTATATTTCCACTTCAACCCCCCTATTCATTGTTTTTCAAAAAACGATTTAAATAAAAAAAGAGAAAAAGGGGTTGTGCCCTAGGTCGCCCACCGCGCCGCCGGCGTTCAGGTGGAGCAGCACCCCCTGGCCCCGCTCTCCTCCCTCCGCCTCTCCTCCGCCAGCCTGAACCTCCCGCCCCTCTCTCTCTTCTTCCAACGCGCCCCCTCTTTCACCACAAAACCACCGCCTATCCCCCTTTCTGAACCACCGACGCCCTAGCCGACGAGAACCGCGCCACCATCGTCTCCACATCCCCTAGGCAGATCGACAGCACCCCTTCCTCCTCCCGCTTCGTTCTAGTGAGTTGTTTACTTTTTTTCCCCTCTTTCTATTGATTTAAAAATCTGAACATATGTATAACATTTTAAAACTGGGATTTTTATGATATGTATCCATGTTAAGAAAAATTAAATTGTCATGATAAGAATGATGTGATTTTACATTGGAAAGTTCAGATTTTTGAAAGCAAGAAAGGTATAATTTTTATAAATAAGAATATGATTTATATATAAAGCTTTGAATTTTATTTTATATAAAGCTTTGCTTTTTTATTCTACCTAAAGCTTTCGTTTTTATATTTTTTTATAAAAGAAAGTTAGGATTTTTATAAAAAAAATGTGATTTTTATAACATAGGAATAATAATATAATTTTTATTATAGTAGAGTATTAAAAATATAATTTTTATAATATAGAAGGGTTAAAAATATAATTTTTATAATATAGGAAGATTAAAAATATGATTTTTACATTATAGAAGTGTTAAAGATTTGATCTTTATTTTGTAGAAGGAGCAAAGATGTGATTTTTGTATAAGTGGCGATATAAAAATATAATCTTTATTATATGAATACCGTTGTAAAAATATGTTATAGGTATAAAGCAGGAGAAACAAAAAGAATCCATAGAATAAGAAACAAAAAGAATTTCTCCTGATAGGTGATGCTACACCAATGGTTGTGTACGACAACCATTTCCCGAACAGGACAGAATCGATAGAATAAGAAACAAAAAGAATTTCTCCTGATAGGTGATGCTACACCCTAATGGGAGTGAACCACATAGCCATGTTGCTTGCCCGATTTTTTTCATTTCCTGGTTGTGAGGCTTGAGGATAGACTTACCTTAGATCATCATTTCTTTATTTACTTTGAATGCCACATCGTCAAACCTTACCAACCACTAATTGACTTCCCCAAAAATATATTATAGGTATAAAGCAAGAGAAACGAATTCCTCCGCCACCATATAAATACGTTTGAAAAGATCAACGTACATGATCAGTTAGAATTACTCCATCAGACATTCGTCCATACAAGTTGTCCTGGGATTGGACAAACAGAAGGCATATTCTCTAAACCCATTTTGGGAAATTTCTACCTAGGATTTATATAATAGCCCTTGCATAACTCCGCCTTCTATTTTTTCGATAATCGTTTGACTCACAATGTAAAAATTGAATCGAAGTGGAATATAGATCCGGATCTTCGAAATGATCAACGTTAATATCTTTTAGGGACACGTGATATTTAAATGGAACAGATTATAATATTCAAAAATGAATACCAATGTTCATATTTGTTAGTCGTAAATTTGAAATCATTTCTCGATTTAAAATAGTCATTGATAAATTTAAAACTCCAATGTTTATTTTTAAAATAATTTCATTTTAATCGACCACCTTTTGATAGCTACAGTAAAACATTTATTAGTTTTTATTAACTTCTTGGTTTTAACATGATTTGATAATTCCTCATTTAATTATTATCCAGATTATCTAAAGAAATAATTTAATTATAATAACATGGATTATAAAAATATACGAGTGTATATAATCTACTTACATTGGTTTGATTTAGTACAAATGTATACTAGTAGTTTTTATTTATTCTTTAAAATAAAAGAGTAGTTTAAAAAAAATCTAACTTATTAAATTAAAACATTTTTTTAAACAATAGGCCAGGTCCCTTAAATTCCTCTTACCACCTCAAACAGGCCGGTACAAAAGCTTCGGTCTCCCATCTTTTGGTTTTAATTAACCAATTTATATACGTGGCCCAAAATTACACCAACCCATGTCCTTAAGGCCTGCCCACTTTGAATTTTGTTCACCCCCTTATAGGGTAAATACGATCAAATCGCCTAACCCAATTTTTGATTTAACATTTAAAATCAAGGATCTATTGCAAGAATAATATATTAAAACTTAATAGATTAGGAATTTCATACCTTTGGTTACGAGATCCATGAATCATAGAGACAAAGATGGCTATAACTCGAATCAATTAGGTCAACATGGCGCTGGCCCTCTAGAGTTGTCCATAGAAGCATCCCCGTCTTCGATCAGATTGAAGATGAGATTGATGGAGAAACGGTGCTCGCCGCCGCATGGTTTCAAGGGTTTTTGAGAAAGAAAAAAAATCGGCTTATATTTGGTCAGTACCAAAAACCCTTTTATATTGGTTAGTCCTTCCTTTTAAAAGAAATAAAATTCCTTTTTAATAGTAAATGTTAACCAAGGAAAAAGGAGCCAATCGAATACCTTTTCAACTTTAAATAAAAGATCAACAAATTGATATTTTATTCATTCAAAACATATTCTCTCCATTATAATGCTCCATATTGTGTGACCCTATAGGTTATAATAACGTTGGCAATGGTTTTAAATCATATTTAAAGCCATAAACAATGATTGGCATCTAGCAATGCGTCGCTGCTACCCAAGTTATAATAAAATTAGCGATTCGATACAACTTTTTCTATGACCAGTGTATCAATGCAACATAATCCTTTTAACCAATATATCCAGGATTAAACTCAAGCCATGGATCGTATCATCCTCTTTATAATTTAATCCGTTTTTCTTGATCGATGAGTAGACTGTTTAAAACAAATCAGTATTTGAGCATGACCATGCATTTCACAGTCTTACTCAATCAAGAGGCCCATGGATATCGCTACAAATATATTGCAGGGTTAAATTCCATCTAAATCATTCATAATTTCTATTTGATTCGAGATGTATCCAACAATCACGGTTATCGTTACTCTGTTACGAATAACTTTAGATGATATCAAAACACAAATATCCTCAAATAAAATTATAATGATTTCAGGTCTGAGGACCATTACATCACTGTCACTATGAGAATAACTCATGATATTGTTAATTATATTCCATGGAGTTATCTCACGGTAGGTCAGCCCAATACGCTATTCTCCAATACGTATTTATATCTTGACTTTAATATCACATATATTAATGATCAATGAGATGTGATCATCAGTCAATCAATATACTAGTCTCAATGCTTTATTGTTGTCCTATATAAACAATAAAACTCGACTAGGGACATTTAAGAATTATAATACTTATCATATTATATAATCTCAAGTTCAGTCTTACTCGAACTATATAGTTCCGTATTATTATTCTAAGGACTTCTATTATATTATTATTTACATTACGCAGTAAATACAAATAATAGAATAATATTTTATTCCAAATAAAACAATAACATCAATAGTGTTATCATTCTCATCAAATGAATTGCCTCTAGGGCACAAACTCTAACAATCTCCCACTTGCACTAGAATCAATCATTTATGTATCGTATACTTATGAAACTAGTGTGACTATTAAACCTCTGCTGCGACAGAGTTTAATTCTGTAGGTCTGCAACAGTACAACTTTTGTAACTTTGCAGATATGTTTATTTCTTCTGCGAACAACTTCACATAAGAATTATATTTCTTAAAATATATGTTTGGATTGATGATGAGTTTAATGTTTTAGGCCTGAGAAATAGCCATATTGTTATCACAATGTGTATTATTCGATCAACAATGAAATAAGTTCAATCATGAACTTATTAATCCAAACATTTTCTTTCTTAGAATCAGTATCTATTTCTTGGTTTTTTTTTATTAAACTAACATTATTTACAATAATCAATGTGTTATCAAATAACATTAGAGTTATTGTGTCACTCCCACTCAATTCCTTGTCTATACAAGATTTAATGATATCTTGTGGTTTTTGATATATCTTGAATTCTATTTTATTCCCATCGGTATCTTAGAGACTAACTCTCCTTCACAAGGATAACAAATCAAGTAATAAATATTTTATTCTTAGAGAATTTATATCCACAAAATTGTTATCTGGTTTGGGTCTGATCTTATCAGAGGAAGGACGTTTAACAAACGCCTTACATCCCAAATCTTCATATCAGACACACTAGGACATTTCCTAGTTCATATCTTATATGGCGTCTTCAAATCGTTTTAGTGGGATTTAATATAATTGTTCTAAATTTAACTTATAGGAAGATCTATATGACTTATCATTAATCGTACTATATCTTGTAAGGTTCGATATCTCCGTTCAGACATACCATTCTAATATGGTGTTCTAGGTGGACAGAGTTATGAAACAATTCCAAACTCATTCAGATAGTCGTTAAATTTATTGGCTTAAGTGTTCTCTTTCAAACTGTTTGAAAAAATATTTATTTTTTTATTAAAATTGGTTTCTAACTTCATTTTGAATTCTTTGAACTTTTCAAAGGATTCTGATATGTATTTCATAAGATATACATATCTATATCTACTGATATCATCAGTAAATATAATGAAGTAATAAAACCTACCTCTAGCTTAAGTATTCGTTGCTCCATATACATCATTATGTTCGAGATCCAATACTTGTCACTCAATCACTGTGTCAAGTGAAAAGGTGATTCGGTTATTTCGCCTAATAAACAAGATTTGTATTCTTCATACAATTCAAAATCAAATGATCTCAAAATTCCATCATTATGGAGTTTTGATATACTTTCTTGTTTACTCGGCTAATTGGTAATACTAAAGGTATATTGGATTTAAATCACTAAATTTAATCAAGTCATTATCAATGTCAAGTACATTATAGTTAAGGATTTACAAATATCATTAACTATTTGTGAAATTCCATATGATATTTCGTTTGAATAAAATGAACAACAATTGTTCTTTTATTACAAATGAAATTTAAATTTGTCTAAACAAGATTTATAATAATATTTATTTTATATGGAATTTCATAATAACAATTATTCCATTTAATTAAGCCAGTATATTGAACAAGAATCAACTTCCTATGGATAATCCAGCAACATTTGCTTTATGTCCAATCTTAAGTCTACTTGTCCTTTTACCAAATATCTACTTATTTTACAATTTCTATAAATTTACATACATTTATGTGATTCATATCTGGTATCTAATACTAGAGATATATAAGTAGATTGTTATAACATTTATATTTTATTCTGTTGAAGTCACACTTCAGTTTTGTTTTAGATTTTCGATTTTGTAAAACAATTACGTTCAGATTTGTTTGAGGACAATCCTCAAATTTTAATGTTAGTCAAGAAATTTAATTTAATTTGTCCTTCTCAAGGATTAATTTAAATTATCGGAGTTATTTTCTTATTTAATATCTACAGTAGATAAAAAAATAATAATAACTGATTCTTTAATATTCGTTTAATATAAATTCAAAATTTTGACAATCAAAATTTTTATTAACATAAATATAATATTTAAACTAAAATACGCTCCCACTCAAATTAACATCCCTCTGTTTATATATACATATCGGTATACATATATAACGGTGTTCCAAGATCCATATCTAGTCATGCCTTGACCCAGCTTTGGCTAAACCCAAAACACAACCTTTTACGTAGACATCTTATGTCAATTATATCGTATATAATTCTTGGATCGCATGATGAACATTTTGTTCAGTATTATTCATTTGCTCAAAATATAGAATAATTCATGCTGTTGTCTCTAAAGCCATAATCGTATTATGCATCCTAGTTAAGTCAGACCAAATAATAGGTTGGAGCACCACATTTTACTCCATCGCATATAACCAAAATAAAAGGTGCACAATGCTTTGGTGTTAGTTACATCCAATGATTTTGGACGGTGATGAGTATATTATTGGAAGACGTCACCACGACTTAATATAACAAAAAAAATTGTTTTAGAGGGAATTTATAATTCGTAGTGGTGAACAATATTATAGTCATTTACATATATCAAAATACACGTAATTTATATTCATAATATAAATTGTATTTAACTTAGATATATGTCTATAGGGATCATTCCTACGCATTCCTTTTTAACTGTAACATCCGCGATAACATCCGCGATTTTGACCGTTCAAATCGACAATGATCCTTAATGTCGACATAAACAGATCAAAAATACGGATAGTTATTGGGATAAAAAAAATAAGAAAAAGAATAAAAAAGAAAACAAATACTTGTATTGAACGTTGATGAAACTTAACATGTTGTACACCTTTGTAATATATACTTTGTGAAATACATGCACATATTTTAATTTATGTTGTAGCTAATGAACACAGTAGTTGTGCGTCTACATCATGCATATCAAATTTTATTTTATAAAAAAAAAGGTGTAAATATTTCATGCGTTTGTACTCATGCATGTTTGCATGCAACTAAGTTTCATGAATGGTTCCATGCGTTTGTACATGGTTGCAAATTGCAATTCAAATGCATGTAACATTTTGTCTATTTTGCCGCACACCTTTTGAGCCTTTAAAAAAAACAATGTTGTACCATGCTTGGTAGGATAGATTAGGAGATTATAAAACAGCATGGCCTTATTACATTATGTAGAATGGAAACAAAAAAAAAAGGATCATTTAAATTTTTATTTTTATTTTTTTTAAATCAAACACTGTTAAATTATATGCGTGTTGACCGTAATTTGTCTGTTCAGTTCGCTGAAGTTTCAGTGTTGTTTCGGTTCTGCCCCTCTCTCTTATCGTCACTATTCCTCTGCCGTTGAAGGTGAGTTCAACTCACACCTAACTAAAATATTCGATTGTTAGTTAAATTAATATCATGCCATGATATGATTGTATGGATTGATGTTTGACAGTTAAATTGCATGTTTATATTTATTTGTATCGATAACGTAGTTAGATTTGACTGTTAAATATATTTTTACAGTTAAGTTAAAAATTTGACATTTAATTTCTGTTAAAACCTGACATCTGAAAAATTGAAAGTTTATATGATATTGGATTGTTTGTATGTATTGATGTGATGAACAACATGAATTTTATATGTTTGATCTATTGATGTTAATTGTGTGAATTTACCTATTATTCATATATGACTATTGTGTGTGCTGATTAATCCTAATCATTTACCCTAGATGTTACGGGCATCGAATAAATCGGGATTAATCAATAAATGAATTAAGAACGTAGGTTGAAATGATAAATACCTATAACCCTGATTTGGATTGAAATGATATATATCCTTTCCCAAAATACTAAAATTAAAATTTAAGTATCACTTGGCCATAGGATCGAAAATTATATACGGACACCGTTTGGTTAAATAAATTTTGTTTTAGCCATGAATTTTGAAATATTATTTTAAAGACAATATAAGCGATGTTTTATAATTTATTTCCTTTGAACTTGAACCTTGAATTTTGAAATATAAAAAAAGGAAATAAATTAGTATTGTAACTGAAGTTAAATAAAGTGAAAGATAGTGTAAATCGAATTTATTGAAATTGAGTGTTTTCACCCACCTTTGAAATTTATTATGAATCAACATTGATTTGAATTATATATGAATTGTGAATTAGATATATGTTATAAATAGAAATCATTAAAATTGAGAATCTGATTTGGAATTTAATTATTTGAATTAGATTGATTGAATTGAAATGAATGTAAAATAGAAATTTAAACAATTGAAATATTGACATTGAGTTGGTTGAATTGAAATTGGAAAATGACTTCTAGTCTAATTGAAATTTTAAAGGAACGATTCTAATTCCAACTATAGTATTTCCAACAATTTTATAAACTATTTTAATAATGATTATTTTCTTTATAAACTATTTTATTTTATAAATTATTTTAAATAAATCATTTTATAATTAACTATTTATTTTATAAATTACTTTAATGTTTTAACTATAGATTTTTAATAATATGATAATTCTATTTTAATAACAAACTATTTATTTTCAAACTATTTCAATTATACATCTAAACTATTTTATATTTTTTTACTATTTTAATATTTAAATTATTTTAAAAGTTGGAATTGCTTCGAGAATTAAGTTGGTTTTAATTGGGAATTTTATTTGGAAATACTTTATTTTGACTATTGAAATGATTTTGAAAAACAAGATATTTTGATATGAAGTTCAGACCTCTTTGAAATGTAAAAGAACCGACTGGTGTGAAAAATGTAAACGATTGGTTGTTAAAGAGACCGGGATCGGATATTGTCATACTCTCTGCCAATACCGAAAACCACTTTAACAACTGTGTACGCGGTGGAGTTCCAGAAATGGTGTTGGATGGATTTGGAGGCGATTACTGGATTTGAAGAAAGAGAACGATGATGGGTATCTTTGACCTTTGGGTCATAATTAAAATGACTAAAACAGGGCTATACCGTGACAAAGTGGGGTTAGCTACCTCCATCGACAACACTTCTTCCTTTATTACTATAGTCCTTCGGTTTGATTGATTTGATTTGATGCGCATCCGTGATTTGGGAGTGTTGTCCGAGGCAGGCGGTAGTCGCGGCTATGCGTTACCACCAATCCGGGCATGCAACTAGTATTCATACTCTGGGCATTCCTCGTGTGCCTTGTCATATTATCCTGATCGAGCTCCCTACGATTTTAATTTAACGTTGTCATATCACGGCGCATCCCTATCCGCCGACGTAATGGTGTGTTATATGCAAACTGTACGGCAACGGTATAAACGGTGTAAGGGTAATAATGGTAATCCCGCTTACACTATTTTATTATGTTATATTTAACCATAGACATTATTATAATAGCGTATTATATTATATTATATAGTATTAGTTTGACGGATCCTTAAGAGATGGAAATTCCTGTAACGTCCCTTAAGTTATTGCACTCATATTATTACATGAAATTTAATTTAACTAATATGAGAATGATTTAGTTCTGATCCGAGTGTTTGTTGTGTTTCCTTTTTTTGCAATATGCTCGGGTCAGACCGAGTTACAGTTAGCGAAGATTCCATTATGAAGATGAAGATGGAGCTCAACAGACGTATTAAAATTATTATTCCACTGCAAAATATATTGGTATGTTGTATGTTAATTTACTCTGATAATTATTGTAAATGAAATAAAATATATGTTTTCAACAGCTTCATGAACTATTATTTATTTATTTATTATATTTAGTCCTTCCGCTGCGAGATTCTGTATTTGTTTCTTCTTTCTTCTTCTACTTTTTAAATCCCAATAACTATCTGTATTTTTAATTCGTTTAAATCGACAGTTGAGGATCGTTGTCGATTTGAACGGTCAAAAACCGCGAATGTTACATGAACATTTCAAAATTATCGGCTATCTTAACTTAGGTATCAAATACCATATTAAATCTAAAATTAAATTTTAATAACCAAATTTATTTGAACACTTCACACACATACATACATACATACATACATATATATATATATATATATATATAACATCCTCATGTATAACATAACATCTAAATTTCAGGTTCAAAATAATATACAGAAGTACATATATACAAGCAACCATCATATTAGTTTAAGCATTTCAACAAAATGTATATTAAACAAACCCAGTTGCTCTTTTATCCCCGTACAGTTATATATATTACAAGACCATAACAAAACAACAAAGTATTCGTATGCGTTATTTCCAGATGACACAACCCAGATATTATAACTACAATGTCATATATGTAATTAATCTATATATATATATATATATATATATAAGTTCATGCGTGATATGTTCCAAAACATTTACACACAGTTCAGATGAAAATTAAGCCAACAATGACTTGCAATTACAATAGTACATCTGAATATCTATACCTTATTATCTAATACACAGGCAAACAAATAAACAACCTTTTATACAATTTGATACAAAAGGATTCAAATATAATTGTACATATATTCCAGATAGTGCTTATAAATAATATTTATAAAAGACCCTTTTCTGGTAGAGCAAAAAATTTTTGCATCAATGTATATCCACCCTTGTCCACTGCCAGTCATACTAGTTCATGTCACTGTCTTAAACCTGCATATAAGTTTATCCATAATAATAGATCAATATCTATCTGAAAATAAACAGTGAATCATGATATGCATTGCATACATATATCAAATATATACATACATGCATATAATACTATTTAGATTCATATATATATATATATATATATATATATATATATATAAATAATACAATCAGATATTGTTTGTTTGCAGGTTAATACAAGTTGATCTAGAATCATTTCAGTATGTTTTGTTTATTTACACAACTATACTTAACCTTGATATTGGAAATACAAAGTACAAACTCTACATCTATAGTTTGTCATATAATTCAAAAGGTGTCATACTGAGTATCCCATGTATTATACAATCCTATTGTATAATGCTTTGGTTTATTTATATAACTATTATATTATAAAATGTTATAGCCAAATTGATAGCATCACTCATCATATCATTTATATGAATATGTTGTCAATATACCTATATATTTTGACCATAACAGAGCTGAGATGTACTCTTTAACATTGTAGCACTTTCATATCAAACATGTTAATTCATCTCAGAATAATATTATCTGAGATATTCCAAAAAAAGAAAAATAACTTATGCCAAACAGTTTCAAAAACAAACATGACTAATTCATGTTCGTCTTATCGCTTATGAATGGTATATAATGCATGTCTAGGAAACATGAAATATTTATTTATATTATATTACTGCAACTAGATTTACATTAATTTTTGCAAAGCTACCAAAAAGAACATATACAGACAACATGAGTTCAATATATAAGTGCAACCTTCTGCAACCATTTATAACATGCAAGTCAAATTTGCATTATTTTATAAATTACCATTGTATATCAAATTTATCTATAATGGCAAATTTTAATGCATGCTATTGATCAATGCATATATATATATATATATATATACACAAAGATCAACATAGTATCTAAATACTATTTTATATATATATATATATATACCGATATCATAAAGCAGATATTAAATCATATTTAAATCAGCTTTCATATTGTATTCAGTATTTTATATACATTAATATAAATGCACAATTAGTCTTTTAAAACAAATGTATAATAGATGTATCATTATACACATTTACACATAAGTAATATAAAGTCAAACATCAAATCATAATTGATGTAAACCTTTTAAAATTATATTTGCAACTATTTTATTCATCATTATAAATAAAATCAGTGTTTAAAAACCCTCAATGTATCTACACATGTACCACATGCTATAATCCAAATTACATGCAAATCATAATGTAATATGCTGACATGAATCGGTGTTGAAATGAGAATCAAAATACAAAATTGGTTCTGGAATCAGATTTCCCGTACATGTATGTCAGCACATAGATGTTAATATTCAAGCAACAAGTGTGTATGATTTTTCAAGTCAAACGATCAATTTATATACATATTCTATGTATCTATCTGTATACTCAATACAACTTAAACATATCACATATGTTTACTTGAACAGGAGGTAGATCCATCTAAAATATATAATGTAGATATATAGCCAAGTCCAAAATTAAAATCATTCATATGTTTATATTACTATCAGTGATTAAAATTCATGAAGTATTACTATAAAATAGTTCATGAAAAATAGTTGCAGACTATCTTTAGAATTCAGATCGGGTTTCACCATAGCAACTAAGCATACAACACAAATTGTAAACCAGACATGTTGATTTCATATCATCAATTATGATATAACGAATCTAGTAAGAATTCAAATTTAAAATTAATATCATATATCAATTCATGATTCCATCCAGTTTATTTTATATCAAATATAAAGTCATTTATGGAAAAACGGTTTTATTCCTTGTATCAAATACAGGTTTAATTTCAGTGAAACATTTTCACTTCTAGAATACCTTTTGTCATTGATTCTTAAACTGTAATTACACTGAGTTTAACACCTTTGAATCAAACAAAATTTGATTGTATATTTGGCACTGTTTAGTTATTAAAAGGTCTAAAATAAAATAATGTAAAAACAAAATTGATATTTAATATTAATTTTTGTTTAAACATAATAATTTTATTTTAGAATTTACTTTGCAAAACTAGACAAATCCAAGTTCATGATTAATAACATGAAGATGCATTACCAAAAGGAATTCATCAATGAATCTCTTATTCATCTAATTTGATCAACAGTCAAAATGATTCCTTTTGATAAAATGAGATTAGGATGCAAACATATACAAATGTATAGATTATTTAGAACAAAACTATTTTAAAAGGATCTTACTGATCTACCTATCAGTAACACAGATTTAAAATAACAGTGAAACAGCTTCACTTTTAAAATTTGTTTAGATCTTGTCTTCACGATTTTTGAAATAACCATTTACAAGTGATCATTGAATGTTAGAATGATCTAACAGTTCATAGATCCAAAACCATGTTTATGTATTCAGACAGATTATGAACAGATAATCTATCTAACAAATTTTGGCATGTAAGAAGTGGGATTTTAAATACATATGACTGAATTTATATTATATATTGATTCTGGAATGTTTACTAATAACTAAACAAAATTTTGTTAATTATAAAACATTTCCTACTGTTGAATCCATTGCTTTTATATTTCAGATCCAATCAGATATTTAAAACATATAGATTCAACATACAAATCTTTGTGCTCATGTTTCAATATCGTAAGATATAGTAAATAAAATCAAGATCTGATATTGATTCTATTTTAGTTAAAACAATTTTAATTCGGTAATAAATGCAATCGACAGTCCCTACTATACAAAACAGAGTCAAAAATGTAATACCCCACCTCCGTTAAGGTCACTCACAAAGGGAATGCCTTGAATTTGATGGAGCCTTTTAGTAGACAGAACAGAAACTTACAAGACAGATAATACAGTACTTGAAAAATTTATAGTTTTGTTACAACAGAAACCGAAGTAAGTTTGGTTACATCCTTTCAAATCACAATATCAGAATTCAAGTACAAAATATTAGTCTTGTACAAAAGCCTTCAGAATGCATAGTTTTTAAAATCATAATCCCTAACATAAACTGCCATGCCAAAGCCAGACGATACTTCAAGCAGAGAAGATCCGATTCAAGCTCCTAGATTTCCACCCTACAAACCGGGGGGGGGGGGGTGAATGGAAGAAAAAGGGGCGAAAACAAGCAAGGTCAGACATAAAGTCTGGCAAGTCCAGTGACTTTCAGCATATTAACAGATAATAATAATTATGACATGAAAATAAAACTGGATGCGAGATAACAGTAACAGGAGTAGCAGATATACTTACGTTAAACAAAAAAAGAACAGAATGATGTGAGCTACTACTTTTCACCTCCCTGCACTAATACTAGTATAACAGGATTAGGTGTCACCCCAATGTCTAAACTGAAACAGAAACAGGAACAGAATAATTTCCACAGAAGAGAAAGCTAGTAATGGGCCTTTACCACCCCAACAGAAACAGACAGAAGAAGAATGCTAATAATGGGCCTTTACCACCCGAACAGAAAGTACAGAAACAGAAACAGATTAATCCCTACAGAAACAGAATGTAGAATTAGGTGTACACTAGTAAATGGGCCTTTACCACCTGAACAGACGGTACCACGCAGAAACAGACAGGTGTTACCACCCAACAAAAACAGACGGTACCAACAGAAACAAACAGAACTAAGTGTACCCTAAAACCCTACCCCAAGTGATCGGCTCCCTAATACATAAATACCCTGTGCCAGCCCCACAAAAGGGTGTACCACTCCCCAAAGTGGCAACCTTTAAATGACACAGACCAATTTACAGATGTCACGGCATCTGACATCCTCAAAGGCAGACCGGGATCAATGCATGCACATGACCCGGTTGAAACGCACCATCAACCCCCCTCGCCATTATCAGAATGAACCGCTTATAATTAGTTCAGTAAGCGTGCCCAGACCCTACCTACTGTTGGGTCAAAGTTTTGATACCATAAAGGGTTACTGACTAATATGGGTCCCAAACAACAGATGATACAAGAAATTTCCCTCCTAACCTTGTGTCCCCAGACTAACAGATTTCAGATTAACTTGTTTACAAGTTTAGACATACAGAGTTCAGATCAACTAGTTCACAGATCAGACAAGTTTTCAGACTAACGGATCAGATATACGGATTTAACAGATTTACAGATTTGCCTAACTTTGTAATTGGGCCTACAGATTCACGAAACGGGTTTGTTAAATTCATTAGTCCAATTGGTTCAACCCTATCCACCTAACACATTTTAGACATCATATTTATCTTAGATTTGTATTAATTAAAAATTAATGCGCAGACCTCTCACATTAGACTGACAGTTTGCGGCCACTGGTTAGGCCGGTTGTTTCCGAGCAGATTTCTGCCGCAAAATGAGTCTAACCTCGGGTTTCAAGCATGTTATGACTAACTTCTCACATTAGAACCTATTGTCTGCGGCCACTGGATGTGCCGGGTGGTTCCGGGCAGGATTACGCCGTAGACTCATTCTGACCTCGAGTTAGCCATGTTTCATGTTTAGCCAATGCATTCATTCACAGACTATGCTAATATCAGACTAATTATGCTAATTTAACAAATTAACTTCTATACAAGTTACAGCAGATTATTTGAGATTCTATTAACAAGTTTTGCTCAATTTCTAGATCGAGCCTACAGATATTCATACTCAAATTTCAATACTCAGTTTTCAACAGATTCAGCAGATGAACAGAACTAGCAGATTAGGCAATATAACAGAACTAGCAGATTAGGCAATATAACAGAACTAGCAGATTAGGCAATATAACAGATTTAATCATTCCTTAAAGTTTCATAGACATATCTTGCCTAATTATAAATTTGGCCTAAGTTTGCATGCCTAAATAGTTGTCATGATTCACAATATGATCATATACCCCACGTTTGCATTGAATTTACATGGCACAGATTAGGGTCATAATTTACCATATAACACATGTCCCAAATTTAGTTAAACTTGCCTAGTACAAAAGATTCACATATAAATTATACCAAATATAGCCATCGATTTCAATGCATGTCATATATTCAAAAATCTCCCACTTAGTTGTTATTCACATTTAATAGTTATCAAATCTTAATATAGATCTTCACACCTAAGTCATATTCTCTTTTTTTTTATCTCAAGTCATGAATTGTTATATAAACAATATGCCCAACAATCTAGAACTTTAAATTATAACAGATCATAATTCAAAATATGCGTTATGTCCAATGTCTCAAGTCACATGTTAACATACATTGGTCCCTCTTCTTCCAATTCACAGAATATGCATAGATCTAAATCTAGTTTACAACATATGTCCTTTCAGTCACAGATTAGCCATGTCCAATTATGCCATCGTTCATTATTTGTCCCAAAGTTTAGCGTTTGTGCGTTAATCTCTTATGAGATTTGGCGCAGGATCATGGTAGCCTGGATATAAAACAGAAAGAAGAAAGAGATACAGAATAAAATAGATCAGAACAGAACATACACAACCTCAAATTCAGATTTACAATCATGTCACAATTGTAATTAAAGTTTATATCGGAAATTAACTGTACTTGCCTTTCGTGGTTTTAAGAAAGGATAATAAACTGTTGTTGATGCAGAAATGCTGAATTACTCCTCTTTAATTGTTGTTGTTGCTCTAAACTTTGATTTGAGATTTGATTTAGCTTTTAATTCTATTCAGGTTGGAAGAAGATGCATCAGTCCAAGTTTTGATTCCAGTAGAGTAGCGACGCCATTTTTATTTTTAGTTAGAACAGAGACAGAGTATAGACAGAATGAAACTGTGTAGAGAAAATGAGGCTAGGGGGCTGTTTATATAGGATTAGGCGGACGAATCTAGACAGAAAACGAGACCGGATACATCAGAATGGATCAGGTTCAAAAACTTGGTTTTGGGAGCAGGTCGACCCCTAGGTCGACACTATGGTCGACCTGGTCTGGCCAGGTCGACCCCCAGGTCGACACTATGGTCGACCTGGCCCCTAGGAGGTCGACACTATGGTCGACCACCAGGTCGACCTGGTCCATGGGCGGGAATTTTCCCGCCCAGCCTGTTCTGGGATTTTGAATTCGAATTTGAATTCGAATTTTCGAGCTGTTTTCGATTCTGAAATTCTCCAAAACTTCGGAGGGCCATATCTCCCTCATACGGACTCCGTTTCTCGAAAACTCGGACTCGTTTCCAAGCAGAATTTCGAGACGAATGCAATGGCGCAACCCGTTTCCCTTGATTATTATTTTAAATATTAATTATTCTCTGATTTGTTAATTATACGATCACAGAAAATACGGGGTGTTACAAAAACCCTAGAATAAAATTCAATTCCAATATGTTTACAACGAATCAAACATTCGAAACCCAAAATCATTGTTCAATATACTGTATCTCGCAAATCCCTAGCTCTGATACCATTGTAGGGTAAATACGATCAAATCGCCTAACCCAATTTGTGATTTAACATTTAAAATCAAGGATCTATTGCAAGAATAATATATTATAACTTAATAGATTAGGAATTTCATACCTTTGGTTACGAGATCCATAAATCATAGAGACGAAGATGGCTATAACTCGAATCAATTAGGTCAACATGGCGCTGGCCCTCTAGAGGTGCCCACAAAAGCATCCTCGTCTTCGATCAGATTGAAGATGAGATTTATGGAGAAACGGTGCTAGCCGCCATATGGTTTCTAGGGTTTTTGAGAAAGAAAAAAAAAAATCGGCTTATATTTGGTCAGTACCAAAAACCCTTTTATATTGATTAGTCCTTCCTTTTAAAAGAAATAAAATTCCTTTTTAATAGTAAATGTTAACCAAGGAAAATGGAGCCAATCGAATACCTTTTCAACTTTAAATAAAACATCGACAAATTGATATTTTATTCATTCAAAACATATTCTCTCCATTATAATGCTCCATATTGTGTGACCCTATAGGTTATAATAACGTTGGCAATGGTTTTAAATCGTCTTTAAAGCTATAAACAGTGATTGGCATCTAGCAATGCGTCGCTGCTACCCAAGTTATAATAAAATTATCGATTCGATGCAACCTTTTCTGTGACCAGTGTATCAATGCAATATAATCCTTTTAACCAATAAATCCAGGATTAAACTCGAGCCATGGATCATATCATCCTCTTTATAATTTAATCCGTTTTTCTTGATCGATGAGTAGACTGTTTAAAACAAATCAATATTTGAGCATGACCATGCATTTCACAGTCTCACTCAATCAAGAGGCCCATGGATATCACTACAAATATATTGCAGGGTTAAATTCCATCTAAATCATTCATAATTTCTATTCGATTCGAGATGTATCTAACAATCACGTTTATCATTACTCTGTTATGACTAACTTTAGATGATATCAAAACACAAATATCCTCGAATAAAATTATAATGATTTCAGGTCTGAGGACCATTACATCACTGTCATTATGAGAATAACTCATGATACTGTTAATTATATTCCATGGAGTTATCTCATGGTGGGTCAGCCAAATACGCTATTCTCCAATACGTATTTATATCTTGACTTTAATATCACATATATTAACGATCAATGAGATGTGATCATCAGTCAATCAATATACTAGTCTCAACGCTTTATTGTTGTCCTATATAAACAATAAAACTCGACTAGGGACATTTAAGAATTATAATACTTATCATATTATATAATCTCAAGTTCAGTCTTACTCGAACTATATTGTTCCGTATTATTATTCTAAGGAGTTCTATTATATTATTATTTACATTACGCAGTAAATACAATATAATAGAATAATATTTTATTCCAAATAAAACAATAACATCAACAATGTTATCATTCTCATCAAATGAATTACCTCTAGGGAACAAACTCTAACACCCCTAACCACGTGGCCTTCCCATTTACATCCTACACACTCTAAAGCCTTAAGTATTACACACCTTCCTTTATCCATTTAAATATCCTCACCATATGCCACGTGGCCTAGAGGCCACGCAAGGAAAGAACCCAGTAATTTAATTTTGCCGAAACCTTCTTCTCATTATTTCCTTTCCTATTTTCATTTTTCTTCTCCCTGTTGCTTCTCTCCCCTTCCATGTCACATCTTTGTTTCTCCTATCCTTGCTGCCATGAAGCCTACTGTAACACCCCACATCCATTAATGTCACTCACAAAGGGAATGCATTAACGTCTATGAAGCATTTTAAGTATGTATAGAACATAAACTTAACAACAAGACAGATATAAAACAGTACTTAACAAAAATTAAAACTTCATTCATTGCACCGGTAAACAAATAAGTTTGGTTACATCATCAAAACCCAAAGACTAGAGTCAAGTACATAATATTCATCTTGACAAAATCAGAGTACATAAAATAAAAAGCATAAACCCCAAAGTAGATAGCCATAAAGAAGATGAGCTGAAACTTTACTTTCAGCAATCCAAGCTTTTCCAAAAGAGAGAGAAATAAAGTGATCCAAATCAAGCTCCACTAGCACTAGTCCCACCTTGAGAACCTTGGGGGGGGGGGGGGGGAGGAAGAAAGAGGCGAAAACAAAGGGGGGTCGGACATAAAGTCTGGCGAGTACAATAACTTTAACAATGTAATTATTAAAGTAACTAGGATAAGGCATAAGCTGGCAAAACAAGGAATGACTTCGAACAAAATGGGCATGGCAAGGCGAACAAGAGGAATAAGATAACGTTAATTGCGCCTCTAACACTATAGGATAATTACCATACTGCACCAATACTAGTCACCCTAAAAGTTGATCCCGCCTACTGAACATAATAATCATAATGGTAGTTTCGTGTACCCCTAGCTGTCTTCATAGGTGCTGCCTGCTCCTATCTCCACTAGTTGACCCGCTACCCTCCCTTTTTCTAATCACAATGTTTATAATAAGGTAGTTTCACTCCTAACTGCCGTCATAGGTGCCGCCTGCTCCTATCTCCGCTAGTCGTACCCACTACCTTTCCCATTCGATCGGCTCCCTAACTCGTAGATACCCGTGCTGGCCCTACAGTGGGGTGTATCACTCCCCAAAGTGGAAACCCGATACTACCAAAAATGCACAGCTTATATCTACATGATGCAGCAACGTCTTACCTACCAGCCCGGGGCCACACACGCACTTGACCCCGTTGGACTTGCGTTGCCATCGCTAACCCGTTTTGACCTCTTACAATCAAACCCAGTACGCGCGTCTCGTCCTCGACTTGGGTCGAGCCCACAAAGATACTTAATGGATTACTGGTTCGAAAAGGGCCCCCCATGTATGACACAAGCTTTCCACCTATGCTTGGTCCCCTCTAAGGTTTTCCCCACTTAACCCCATTCTTATTCATGTCCTCTTACATGTTTCAATCTTGGTTAAGTGCATCTAATCGTATTTCATATGCCACCCAAGGCACTCTCTTAATTTCTCATGCCACCCAAGGCACCCATTTAACCCCCCATGTCCCACCACATGTTTATCTGGTTAAGTGTTTCTTAATTCATTAACACCGTAACCTTGTAAAGATCTCCCACATTAGACTAGCATTTGTGGCTGCTGGATTTGCCGGGCGGGTCCGGGCAGTCTTACACCACAAACGAGCCTAACCTGATGTCTTTACAACTGTTACGCATTTAATTCATGCCTTTGACCTCTCACATTAGACTGACGTTTGTGGCTGCTGGATTTGGCGGGTGGGTCCGGGCAGTCTTACACCACAAAAGAGTCTAACCTTGTGTCTTAGGCGGTTTATTATTACACATCTTTATTTAACCCAAAGTGGATTAATATCCCTATTCAAACTTGTCAATCATTTCCATATTTATTTATGTCCATAATTATCACCTTAATTTTGTCCATCTATTTATGGTATATAAATTATACCAATAAACATTACAAACTAATTATATGTCTTTTAAGGCATTTATGCAAATTCACAATATTAAGTATTTGAATATTATCCCATTGCCCCATGTTGTATGTTTGTTCGTTTAACGTGAAATATACGTTAGACTCGCCATAGTCTAAGAAAGGAAACATCACAACATGCATAGCACATAAATTAGATCTAATTATAAAATTTGCATAGTCAACTATATAGATCTAAACACAAAGAGGTGAACTTGAATGTGTGACTATGGTTTTCATCTAAACATGCATAGACAATGGGTGTGTAACACATATATTTGCATAACTTATGTATTATCATGGATCTAAATATAGATCTAACATAAAGGTGTGAACTTGCATATGTATCTCAAACTTACATTTAAACTAGCATATGATTCATATCCCAAGTATGTATATTTACTTGCATACGTGATGATGTAAACTTGCATATGAATCTAAACATGTAAATTAAGATCTACATGTAAATTAGCATGAAAGCGTATGTATAATCCGCATACGTACTTGCATATAACTCACATATGTCTTAGCATATACTTTAGATCCAAACTTACATATAAAATAGATGTCATGAATCAAGTTAAACGCACAAAGCTACATATGATTCTCATTAAACTTGCATATGATTCATGTATAAATTAACATATCCAAATTTGCATATCAAGTTAAACATATATATGATTTTAACATACGAATTAGATCCACTAACATAACAAAACTAGCATATGAAGCATCATTATGAATTGATTGCAGATATGCCAGCAACTAACATAGATTTACAACATAGGTAATATCATAGCAGTCAATGATTCACAACCACAATCATGTGTATAAATTGATGTCATAAAAAAATGAATCAAGACATATGTGATTGGACATATAAAATAGATCCACAACATGAATTAACAAAACTATTATATGTTCACAAACAAAATATAAGTAATGTCACATGATTCAACAGGCATGTTCTTGAAATCCAAATTATAAACTTATCCCAATTAAATTAAAAATTACTTTGTGAATGAAATTGTACTCACAAATAAAAAGAAAGTCTTGAGTTCTGAGATCTGTATTCTGTAATTGATTAGCGTTCACTTGATGTAGACAAATTTTGATTTAGATTCGACTAGAGTTGAATTGAGTTGATTAGCTTTACTTTTCCTCTAGTTGATGACGGCTATTCTAGGTTGCAAGGTGATAGCATGACGTCCATGGTTCTAATTTTGATTAGGTTTTAGGGTTTGAGTCTACATGTGTTTATATAGAATTTAGGATTAATTTAGGCCATCCGATCAACCTAGAATCAATCAAGACCATCCAGTCAAGATAGGGTGACACCTCAGCTCTAATGACTCGGCACGGAGTCACAAATCGTCATCTTTCAGATCTGCCGGGGGGGGGGGAAGGGCAGGTCAACCCCCAGGTCGACACTAAGGTCGACCTGTATAGGGGGAGGTCGACACTAGGGTCGAACCCCTGGTCGACCTGGTCCCTGTTATATTTTTTTCTGAACCTGAGCTGTTTTTAAATTAATTAATTTCTGAAACTTCGGAAGGCCATAATTTCTTTATACGGAGTCCAATTCACACAAACTCGAACTCTATCTCAAGCAGAATTCTGAGACGAACGCAATGGCGCAACTCGTTTCCCTTAATTCCCACATTTGAAATTAAGTATTCTTTAATTTGTTAACTTTAATATTTAAATTTACGGGGTGTTACATTCTCCCCTCCTTAAAGGATTTCTCCCCCGAAATCTCCAAGTTAAGGAGAATTCATATCCTAACATCCAATCATCCATCTACTCAACCATCAAATACAAGCATCCATTATCCTTACAAAATTTCTAATGCTGTATGAACATATGCAAGAAGTGTGTATATGTTCCTTATCTAATGCAAAATCAGGCGGTCTACTGATTTAGTTGACGTCCTTAATGCGAATCAAGATAGTGTCATGCGTCCATTATGTATGCGAAAGAATCCTATCGATACATATTATTTCTACATGTGTGCACAACAATTCATCAAAATGCAGCATCCATATGATAACACAACCATTATACATCCATTAATTTAACTATGCACACACATTTATATGCAACATGAAGGTGATTGAGCCGATCTAGTGCCTAAGGTGTGTATACATGCATCCATGAGCAACCACTTGCATCCATTTGCATCCACCAAACATAACATGTCTCAAACACATGTTTCAACCATAGGGTTCTTCCTAACTAAAGATCGAAGATGTCATCGCAAAGATAACACTAAAAGATAGGACAAGTATCAACAAAGCGGTAGGAAAATGAGAAATTAAAACATACCCCCAAAAAGGAAAGGGTACAATGTACGCATCTTATCTTCCGTCTCCTAAGCCGCGTCTCTTTGATCACCTCCCTATCGCACTTTGACCAACTTGACCTCTTTGTTGCGAAGCTTTTTGACCTCCGATCCGAGAATGCGTGTAGGAGCTCGTCTGATCGTAGAATTGCGCTCTACTTCCACTTCTTCGAATGTGCTTGGCTCTACCACTTCCGCTGTATCTGTAAACACTTACGCAAATGCGAAACGTGAAACACATCATGAACTCTGCTGAGCTTCTTTGGTAACTTTACTCTATACGCCATCTGTCCAATCCTCTCCGTAATTGGAAAGGGTCCTACGAACCTCGGTGCCAACTTCCTTACTGATCCAAAATGGACTACGTTTCTCAATGGTGACACCTTAATAAAAACCATGTCCCCAACATTGAACTCAAGATCGGCTCATCTCCTATCAGCATATGACTTTTTTCGGTCCTGCGCCTTCTTCATTTGCCGTCGTATCAGGTCTATCTTCTCCGAAGTCTCCCTAATAATGTCGGGTCCAAGCATAACCTTATCCGTGGATTCCCACCAACACGTAGGTGATCGGCACGGTCGTCCATAAAGAGCCTCAAAAGGTGCCATGCCAATGCTAGCCTGAAAACTATTATTATAGGCGAACTATACTAGTGGAAGTTGTTCTTCCCATGTTCCTCCAAAGTCTAGAATGCATAGCCTCAGAAGGTCTTCTAGAATCCGATTCACCCTCTCGGTATGGCCGTCCATCTGAGGATGATAAGCGATACTTAAGCATAATTGCGTTCCAACCTCCTCTTGTAAGCTCTTCCAAAATTCGCTCGTGAAAATAGGATCTCTATCGCTCACACTGCTGGAGGGTATGCCGAACTATCTGTCAAAGGTAAACAGATGCTAACCATGCGGCGGTCCTTCTACTTTTGACGGGAATAAAATGGGCACTTTTAATAAGTCGGTCTACAATTACCCAAATCCCCTTATTCCCCTTCCTTGATCTTGGAAACTCATCTACAAAATCCATGGAAACGCTTTCCCATTTCCAAAGCGGAACCTCTAAGGGATGGAGCAAACCTCCGAGCTTCTTTTGCTCCGACTTGACTTGTTGGCACACTAAGCATCTAGCAACGAACTCAGCTACGTCCTTCTTCATTCCGGCCCAAAAGAAAACTCGCTTCATATCCCTATACATCTTATCACCACCGGGATGTATGGTCTTCTTAGAGCGATGTGAGTCTTCAAGAATTTCCTTCTTCGAACTTTCGTCTTGTGGTACGCAAAGTCTCTCATCTCTACGTAACAACCTCTCTCATCTATAGCATATCTATTAAGATGTCTTGAGGACTCCCCTCCTATAAGCTTGCCTATTATCTCAACCAACTGTGGGTCGTTTCGCTGTGCCTCTCAACTCGACCCAAAAGTGTAGGTTGCACCTCTAATGATGCCAACAATCCGGGTACATAATCGATAGAGGGTCTGAAGTCAAAGGAAGATATATACTCCAAACTCTGCCGCTTTATGAACAAAGGACTTAAAGTTAACTTCTTTCTAGTTAAGGCGTCGGCTACAATGTTACCCTTGCCAGGGGTATATGCGATCTCAAAATCGTAGGATGCCAAAAACTCCATCCATCTCTGTTGCCTCACGTTTAAGTCCTTCTGAGAGAATAAATACTTTAGTGACTTATTGTCTGTATACAACTCAAACCTCTGGCCAAGCAAACAATGACGCCTTGACTTAAGCGCAAAAACTATGGCCTCCAATTCCAAGTCGTGGATAGGGTAATTTTTCTCGTGGGCTTTCAACTGTCTTCCACCATAGCATATCACCCTTCCTTCTTGCATTAAAATTGCGCCAAGCCCTGTCCCGCAGGCATCGGTATATACTGTGAATGGCTTACTCCCATCTGGCAAAACTAAAACTGGAGCTATCGTCGAAGCCTTCTTCAAACGCTCAGTTGCGTTCTTAGGAATCTTCCAATCTTGGATTGCCGCCACCTTTGCGGGATCCACAACTATCCCTTCCTTAGAGACCTTGTGTCCTAAGAACCTCACTTCTTTTCTACAAAAATGACATTTGGAGAACTTAGTATTGAGTTGATGTGCTCGTAAGGTCTCTAAGACTTCCCTAAGATGTAGGGCATGCTCTTCCTTTCTTCTAGAAAAATCAAGATATCATCCACAAAGGCTACCACAAACTTGTTTAGAAACTCCCAAAACACCCTACTCATTTAGCCAACGAAATATGCGGGTGCATTTGTCAAACCAAAAGGCATGACGAGCAACTCGAAGAAACCGTTAGGAGTTCTAAATGCATTCTTATCTATGCTGTCTTCAGCCACCCTTAGCTGATGAAATCCTGTAGCCAGATCCAATTGCGAGAAAACATAAGCACCAACCAACTAATCGAATAAATCGTCTATCTCGCGCCTCGGGGGTAAACCCCGAACTTCATCGAAGACATCACCATACTCACGGACCGCCCGAACAGATTCCAAATCATCGTTGGATGCGTCAAGGGATTCTAGGTAACTACGCATCACCGGACCCCTAGGGTCACAAGAAATATCGAGGGTCTTTCCACAACGAGTCAACAATCTAACTACCCTTATTTCACAATCTAGGATGGCATCGTATCTAGCTAGCCAATCCATACCTAGAATCAAGCTGTAGCCCATGAAGCCAAGAACGAAGGTGTTGCGTTCAAACCTAACGCCCAAGATAGATACTCTCAAATCCCGACAAATCATTGAAAGATGAGCCGAACCACCAATAGGATTTGAGACTACAATGGGATCCGTAAGTAGACTAGTATTTAGGTGCAGCGTTTCAACTATCGAAGCAGATATAAACGAGTGTGAAGTGCCAGAATCAACAAAGTTTGAACAGGATGATCAAAAAGAAAAACCAAACTTTCAATCAAGATATTTCTACCTCTATCAGGTATGCCAGCCGTGAGGGAATGTGTCTGCCCTCCAGAAGATCCTGCACTTTGTCCTTACCTTTGCCTTTTGCTTCTTTGGACAATCCTAATAAGATGTCATGTTTTCCCATAACGATAACAACTAGTCTTTTTCTTCGTTCCAACGTCTTTATTTAAGTAGTCAGGTATTTCACAAGTATGGTCCTTCCTTTTCTCTTGGCCCCTTTGTTATCCTTACCCCCTTTCTTTGGATCTACTTCCTTACTGTGTCCTATCCATGTCTCTCCTGCACATTCCCCATTCGTGACCTCCCACCAAAATGAGGCTTCGTCCTTCATTAACCAAGCAGCTGGTTGAACCTTCCTCCCATCGGCTATCTTAAAGGTACCAACAAGTCCTCCACTTCCTCCTAGTTTTGACAAATGCCCCAGTCCCATGAAGCGGTTTTCTGCTCATCGCACAGAAGTTCTTACATATCTTAGAAAAAACGTCTATACGTGGAGGAAGAAACTAAAAAAAGGGAAAGGGGAAGAGATTCGAAGCAAAGAATCGAAAGAAAGATATATGGCTTTTGGGGGTTATTTTTTCAAAATTAACTTTTCTCTTTAAAATACTCTCCTTAAAACATATTTTTGAAAGTATTTCTTTATAAAAATTCTTCTGAAAGATAGTTTTTTTTTCTTCAAAATCTCATATCTGTTCTGGTAACCTTCAGCTCTGATACCATGTGTAACACCCCACGTCCATTAATGTCACTCACAAAGGGAATGCATTAACTTCTATGGAGCGTTTTAAGTACGTATAGAACAGAAACTTAACAACAAGACAAATATAAAACAGTACTTATTTTTTTTTAAAACTTCATTCATTGCAGCGGTAAACAAATAAGTTTGGTTACATCATCGAAACCCAAAGACTAGAGTCAAGTACATAATATCCATCTTGACAAAATCAGAGTACATAAAATAAAAAGCATAAACCCCAAAGTAGATAGCCATAAAGAAGATGAGCTGAAACTTTACTTTCAGCAATCCAAGCTTTTCCAAAAGAGAGAAATAAAGCGATCCAAATCAAGCTCCACTAGCACTAGTCCCACCCTGAGAACCTGGGGGAAAGGAAGAAAAGAGGCGAAAACAAAGGGGGGTTCAGACATAAAGTCTGGCGAGTACAATAACTTAACAATGTAATTATTAAAGTAACTAGGATAAGGCATAAGCTAGCAAAACAAGGAATGACTGCAAAAAAAATGGGCATGGCAAGGCAAACAAGAGGAATAAGATAACATTAATTGCGCCTCTAACACTATAGGATAATTACCATACTGCACCAATACTAGTCACCCTAAAAGTTGATCTCACCCACTGAACAAAATAATCATAATGGTAGTTTCGTGTACCCCTAGCTGTCTTCATAGGTGCCGCCTGCTCCTATCTCCACTAGTTGTACCCGCTACCCTCCCCTTTTCTAATCATAATGTTTATAATATGGTAGTTGCACTCATGGCTGCCGTCATAGGTGCCGCCTGCTTCTATCTCCGCTAGTCGTACCCACTGCCTTTCCCATTCGATCGGCTCCATAACTCGTAGATACCCGTGCTAGCCCCACAGTGGGGTGTATCACTCCCCAAAGTGGCAATCCGATACTACAAAAAATGCACGGCTTATATCTACACGATGCAACAACGTCTTACCTACCAGCCTGGGGCCACACCCGCACTTGACCCCGTTGGACTTGCATTGCCACTGCTAACCCATTTTTACCTCTTACAATCAAACACAGTACGCGCGTCCCGTCCTTGACTTGGGTCGAGCCCACAAAGATACTTAATGGATTACTGGTTCGAAAAGGGCCCCCATGTATGACACAAGCTTTCCACCAATGCTTGGTCCCCTATAAGGTTTTCCCCACTTAACCCCATTCTTATTCATGTCCTCTTACATGTTTCAATCTTGGTTAAGTGCATCTAATCGTATTTCATATGCCACCCAAGGCACTCTCTTAATTTCTCATGCCACCCAAGGCACCCATTTAACCCCCCATGTCCCACCATATGTTTATCTGGTTAAGTGTTTTTAATTCATTAACACCGTAATCTTGTAAAGATCTCCCACATTAGACTGGCATTTGTGGCTGCTGGATTTGCCGGGCAGGTCCGGGCAGTCTTAAACCACAAACGAGCCTAACCTCGTGTCTTTACAACTGCTACGCATTTAATTCATGCCTTTGACATTTGTGGCTGCTGGATTTGCCGGGCAGGTCCGGGCAGTCATACACCACAAAAGAGTCTAACCTCGTGTCTTAGGCGGCTTATTATTACACAACTTTATTTAACCCCAAAGTGGATTAATATCCCTATTCAAACTTGTCAATCATTTCTGTATTTATTTATGTCCATAATTATCACCTTAATTATGTCCATCTATTTATGGTATATAAATTATACCAATTAACATTACAAACTAATCATATGTCTTTTAAGGCATTTATGCAAATTCACAATCTTATATATTTTAATATTATCCCATTGCCTCACGTTGTTCGTTTGTTCATTTAACGTGAAATATACGTTAGACTCGCCATAGTCTAAGAAAGGAAACATCACAACATGCATAACACATAAATTAGATCTAATTATAAAATTTGCATAGTCAACTATATAGGTCTAAACATAAAGAGGTGAACTTGCATGTGTGACTATGGTTTTCATCTAAACTTGCATAGACAATGAGTGTGTAACACATATATTTGCACAACTTATGTATTATCATGGATCTAAATATAGATCTAACATAAAGGTGTGAACTTGCATATGAATCTCAAACTTACATTTAAACTAGCATAAGATTCATATCCCAAGTATGTATATTTACTTGCATATGTGATGATGTAAACTTGCATATGAATCTAAACATGTAAATTAAGATCTACATGTAAACTAGCATGAAAGCTTGTGTATAATCCGCATACATACTTGCATATAACTTACATATGCCTTAGCATATACTTTACATCCAAACTTACATATAAAATAGATGTCACGAATCAAGTTAAACGTACAAAGTTGCATATGATTCTCATTAAACTTGCATATGATTCATGTATAAATTAACATATCCAAACATGCATATCAAGTTAAACATACATATGATTTAACACATGAATTAGATCCACTAACATAACAAAACTAGCATATGAAGCATCATTATGAATCGATCGCACATAAGCCATCAACTAACATAGATTTACAACATAGGTAATATCATAGCAGTCAATGATTCACAACCAAAAACTTGTGTATAAATTGATGTCATAAAAAAATGAATCAAGACATATGTGATTGGTCATGTAAAATAGATCCACAACATGAATTAACAAGACTATTATATGTTCACAAACAAAATATAAGTAACGTCACATGATTCAACAGGCATGTTCTTGAAATCCAAATTATAAACTTATCGCAATTAAATTAAAAATTACTTTGTGAATGAAATTGTACTCACAAACAAAAAGAAAGTCTTGAGTTCTGGGATCTGTATTCTGTAATTGATTAGCGTTCCCTTGATGTAGACAAATTTTGATTTAGATTCGACTTGAGTTGAATTGAGTTGATTAGCTTTACTTTTCCTTTAGTTGATGACGGCTATTCTAGGTTGCAAGGTGATAACATGACGACCATGGTTCTAATTTTGATTAGGTTTTAGGGTTTGAGTCTACATGTGTTTATATAGAATTTATGATTAATTTAGGCCATCCGATCAACCTAGAATCAATCAAGACCATCCAGTCAAGATAGGTGACACCTCAGCCCTAATGACTCAGCACTGAGTCACAAAAATCGTCTTCTTTCAGATCTGCCTTGGGGCGGGGGGAAGGGGGGGAGGTCGACCCCCAGGTCGACTTGTATAGGGGGATGTCGACACTAGGGTCGACCTGGTCCCTGTTATATTTTTTCTGAACCTGAGCTGTTTTTAAATTTATTAATTTCTGAAACTTCGGAAGGCCATAACTTCTTCATACGGAGTCCAACTCACACAAACTCAGACTCTATCTCAAGCAGAATTCTGAGACGAACGCAATGGTGCAACTCATTTCCCTTAATTCCCACATTTGAAATTAAGTATTATTTAATTTGTTAACTTTAATATTTAAATTTTTGGGGTGTTACAGCTACTCCTCCGCCACACCTCCAACTCTAGTGATCACTTCCCACGCCCGTCCATGTCTTAGCAGTTCACGCAGAAAGAAAATACTCTCCGCCTGGTTATGAATATTTTATCTAAGACCTGGTGTTAAATAAATTCTCCCACTTCCTGTGCATACCTTGAAACTTCCTTCTTCCCTTGTCGTCACCACCCTATTACCGTTCTACCACCACTTTAGCGAACAGTGAACATGCCTCTACGTCCTTATGTGTTTTACAACCCCAACTTCCCAAATCCTTTCAGCAGTTTAGTTATATATACCATTTCATTTCCCAGCATCCAAAACCAGTGCTGTGCACAACTCAGTGCACACATGTACACTCATGTTGGTTCATGCACGAAGCCTCTACTATCCTTGTACGTGCGTCATCCCTTCCGCCCGCCATTCTAACCTATTAGACCTGTCGCCAGTTAATTTGATCGGAAAATGTCTATGCTATCGAACCGTAAACAACATATGCTACTTCTGATCAGAACATGGCCTGCGGCCATCCCATCACCAGCTAAACAAAGTTCCTCTATTCAATCCTTTTCCTTCTTCTTGTTGCTTCCAAATCTCAGTCGGGTATTGGCACCATGGCTACCCCTTTCAACAAGAACTCAACACCGATCCTTCATTTGCTCATTTCCAGAGACACAACAAACTTCAAACCCCAAACACTTATGTCAAACTTTATCTAAAAATTATTTTTTCCCTGGAAAAAAAAACATTTCCACTAAAGTATTTGTACTCCTAGGACTATTAACTCAATTGGTTCTTGGTTCTACACTCATACATCAGCTAGCATAAATACATTTACTTTGAAATACTTAAACATATATGTATTCTCTCTTTACTAGTATCCTGAAAGACTACTTTCCAAGAATATATTCTATGTTTAATATATATATATATATATATATATATATTCATGTGTTCAACAAGTGAAACTGGGGTATGTTATAACAGAAAATAACATGACAGTGAAACAGGGCATGATTCTAATAGTCTATTCATAGCAGGGTCTTCTATTTCAACGAATATATATACATGATTTTCAAAACAATTTTCACCACATCACTCACGAATCACTCATGTACTCATCACAAGTTAAGCATACAATTCACCAGAAAGTAAAAATAAATGTGTTTACTCACCTGTGCAAAGCTTTGAAAGAATGTTCTTGGCTTGAATTTTTATTGGCTTGTTCGAATGATTCGTGATGAGGAAATGTGTATGTGTGTAACAACCCGTATTTTCAATAACCTGTAATAACATAAATCGAGGCAGAATTTAATTCTAAAATGGGAATCAAGGGAAACGGGCTATGCCATTGCGTTCGTCTCGGAAAAATACGCGAAATAGAGTCCGAGTTTTCGAAAATCGGAGTCCGTATGACCAAGATATGGCCTCGCGAAGTTTCACGAAAATTCCCAAATTAAAGTATACTTAATTAAGTGAAATGGGTTGTGTAGATATATATATATATATTGATATATATATATATATATAATTGAAAATTTAATAAATAAATATGCAAAAATGCTCAAAACAGCGAATTGGGAGAGGGGAATAACCGAACCGGCCGATTTTTCGACTAGGGGTTAATCCAGGGTGTTTGGCTGTCAACCCGTGGGCCGATTCGCTCAAGTGCAGATTTTGCATTTGAATGGTTCTCATGGTCCATCTTTAATCTAAAGGCCCTAGATGGTTCCTACACTTGACTTCTTCCCCAAGACATGCTTTGATGGCTTGGATTGAATCTAGGGTTAATCCTATGGCCTAAAACACTTGCCTAATCTATAAATAAGACCCTAACCTACCCTAATTCATTCATAATTAAACCTAGTGACTAAACTATGGCAAAATGCTAGCTCTCATGGCCTCCACTAATTTTATGAAGAGGGTTGCATACTAATCACTCTCTAATCAACTTCTAATCCCTTCTTAGCATCTTAATCTTCTTCATTTGGTGTTCAAAGTTGCTAGTTGTGAGTTTCTATCACTTTGATGATCTTTTGGTAAACTAATTAGATGAGATGTGATGAGATTTATGGTTTTGTATGTGGATTAATGAGCTTTGAATCATATGATATGATGTTAGCATTAATCTTATGTTTATGCATGTTGAGTATGTAAGTTTATGCAAGATTAATATGATGTATGTTATGTTTGCATGATGCTAAATATGCAAGTTGTGGGCTATGTAATCATATGCATGTTATGCAAGTTCATGGTGATATGCTATGCAAGTTACATGTTTGTTAATATGCAAGTTACATGTTTGTTAATATGCAAGTTACATGTTTGTTAATATGCAAGTTACATGTTTGTTAATATGCAAGTTACATGTAAGAAAATATGCAAGTTACATGTTTGTTAATATGCAAGATTCATGTTTGTTGATATGCAAGTCACATGTAAGTAAATATGCAAGTTACATGTTTGTAAATATGCAAGTTACATGTTTGTTAATATGCAAGTTACATGTTGGTTAATATGCAAGTTTATGATGACACATTATGCAAGTCTATAAGTTAATATGCAAGTTTGTTATGCAAGTGAATATGTAAGTTATGTGACATATTATATGCAAGTTATGTGACATGTTATGCAAGTGCATGTGCAAGTTATGTGTTTGTTAATATGCAAGATGGCACCTTTGAAACATGTTCATTCATATGCAAGTTGACACCTTTTATATGTGTTATATCATGAGAACGAAATTACGTGGGAACGATGGGGTAATTAAATGCATAAGTTAATAAGATTGTGTGAAATTAATATAATTATGCATAACACAAAATAAATAAACATAGTATGGGAATTTGCCTATTTGGTTAGGTGTACCCATACTATGTGTTGGGAATCTACCTATTGAGTTAGGTCTACCCCATGGGAATTTACCTATTAAGTTAGGTCTACCCATGTTAAGAAAACTTGATTAATTAGGGATAATTAATATAAAATTATGAGGGTGATTAATTAGGTGTAATTAATTGACTAAGACACGAGGTTGGACTCAGTTGTAGCGTAAAACTGCCCGGACCCAACCGGCTTAACCAGTTGCTACAAATGTTAGCCCAATGTGAGAGGTCTTAGGCACAAACTAAATACGTAATTAATGTAAAGACACGAGGTTAGACTCTGTTATGACATAAGGCTGCCCGGACCCAACCGGCTTAACCAGCGGTCATAAAAGACAGTCTAATGTGAGAGGTCTTTACAAAGGTTACGTTCTTAATTAATTAATTAAGAAACACTTAACCATATTAGCATGTAGAGGGACATGAGGGGTTAAGTGGGTGCCTCGGGTGGCATGAGAAAATCTAGTGGTTGCCTTGGGTGGCAATAGAAAATACGATTAGAATACTTAACCAAAATGGAACATGTAATTAAAACATGATTAAAGGGTTAAGTGGGATATACTAGAAAAAGGGACAAGCTTAGGTGGGTAGCTTGTGGAGGCCCATTTCAACCAGTAACCCATACGTATCTTTGTGGGCTCGACCCATGTCGAGGACGGGACACGCATACTGGGCTTGACTGTAAGAGGCAAACGGGTTAGCGGTGGCAACGCAAGTCCAACGGGCTTCATATGCGTGAGTGGGCCCGGGCTGGTAGGTAAGCCGTTGTTGCATCGAGTAGATATAAGCCGTGCACCTTTAGTTCCATCAGGTTGCCACATTGGGGAATGATACATCCCACGGTGGGGCCAGCACGGGTATCTACGTTAGGGAGCCGATCGAATGGGAAGTAGTGTGTACACCTAGTGGATTGTAGGGCCCCGTGGCGCCTACTTGGTCACCTAGGGGTACGCAGGTACTAATTAGTAAATTTTATAAGTCCTTGGGTGGGATCAACCTTTAAGTTAGGAACGACTGATGTGGTGCAGTTTAGTAATTTACCTTAGGGAGGGTAGATGCGTCTTTATCCTTTATCTTCGTTTAGTTGACTGCTTAGGGTAGCCATTCATCCCTATATGTTACCGTATATCAGTTTATGTCTTCTCTGGTTACTTTAACGATTGTATTGTTAAAGTTATAGGACTCGCTCAGACTTATGTCTGACCCTGTTGTTTTTATCTTTTTCCCAACCCTCAGGTCCTACGGTGGATCCTAGCAGTAGTGGAGCTTGATCGGATTGCTGTTCCAGTCTTTAGGAGCTTGGATAGATGTAAAGCTCCAGTTATCCAGTTATCTTTTCTTTTGTTTGGCTATTGTATGAGAGTGGGATTATGTACTTCTTTATTTTGATGGATATTGTACTTGACCTTTATTGTGGTTTTATGATGTAACCAGACATGTTTTACTTCCGCTGTTATGAGATGATGTTTTAAAATTTCAAGTACTATTTATATCTGTCTTGTTGTAATTTTTCTGTTCTATATTCACTAAAATACTCCACCGATGCTATGGCATTCCCTTAGTGAGTGATCATAGCGGGAGTGGGGTGTTACACGTGGTATCAGAGCTTAAGGTTACCAGAACAGATAAAATTTTTGAGAAAAACTACTTTCTAAGAGTATTTTCGAAGAAAGGATTTTTAAAAGCATGTCTTCTAAGAGGAAAAGTTTTTGAAAAAGAAAAGCATAATCCCCAATAGCCATATCGTTATCTTTCGGAATCTCCTTTTTGAATCTTTCCTCTTTCGTTTCAGCATGGCTGAAGATCTTAACATCCCGGAGGGTTTAGTTATACCACTATGGTATAGGAGGTTGCAAGAGGCTAGGGCCGCGGCTGCGGGTCCAGCCAATGCTACTACACCAGAGACAACCGCTCCACCTCCTCAGCCTAGAGTGGATAATTTTGCTAAGGTTTGCAAGGAGTTCAAGGCTATAGGAGGAAAACCTTTTCTAGGTTCAGAGACTTTCGTAGAGGCTAGAGATTGGCTTAAGGAAGTGGAAGAGTTGCTAGATATCTTTGAAGTGGAAGAGGGAAAGAAAGTCAAGTTGGCGGCTTGGTTAATGAAGGGAGAGGCCTCATTCTGGTGGGAGGTCACTAATGGAGAGCGCCCTGTTGACTCTTGGGCGGATTTCAAGCAAAGGTTTGGGGCTAAGTTTCTCTCAAGGGCGGAAGAGAATCTGTTTATGGAGAAGTTCTTGAATTTGAAGCAAGGGAATCTCACGGTGAAAGAATATGTCAACAAATTCAATCAATTAGCAAGATTTGGCATAGAGTTGGTGAATACACCGGAGAAGAAGGCTTTGAGGTTCGTTAGAGGCTTGAACGAACCATTGCAAGGAATAGCTATGACTCACATTCCTATGGGGGCCACTTTTGAGAAACTTGTCTATATGGCACTTATGCATGAGGATGATAAGAATTCTAAGGCACCAGAGAAAAAGGGGGATCAGAAGAAACCGCAACAACAACAACAAGGCAAGGGCGGAAAAGGCAATGGTGACAAAAAGAAGACGAAGAAGAAGTGCTTCAATTGTGGAACACCAGGACACCTTAGTAAGGATTGTCGCAAAAAGAAGAAAACCGGTTGCTTTCATTGTGGTGAAGCAGGGCATCTTGTGAAAAACTGCCCAAAGAAGGGGCAGAAGACGGGGTCTACCTCAGGAGGCCAGGTGCAAGCTCTTATAGCACCACCTCAGTCAGGGGGGCAAGTTCAGGTTCTCTCAGTTCCACCGATTCAGCAGAGAGGTAGAACTATTTCCGTTGAAAGTCTGGTTTTTCTGTTTGATCATCCAGTTCGTACTTTGTTTGACTCTGGCGCATCGCATTCTTTTATCTCATCATCGTTAGTTGAGTCACTGCACTTAGACACCAGTCTAGTTGATGATCCCTTGGTTGTCTCAAACCCAATTGGGGGCTCCATATATCTGTCTATGATATGTTTGGGTTTGAAGATTTCTATACTTAGCGTTGAGTTTAGATGTGATGCTTTTGTATTGGGCTTCACGGGCTATGGGTTGATCTTGGGCATGGACTGGTTATCCAGTAATGGTGCCGTTCTTGATTGCGAAAGGAGAGTTGTCAGGCTCATGACCCGCTTGGGTAACACTCTCGAGATCTCTTGCAATCCCATGGAATCTGTTTTGCTAAGTTATCTTGAATCGCTCGATGCTTCGGTCGAGAGTTTGTGTTCTGTCAGAGTAGTCCGGGAATATCCGGATGTGTTTGAAGAAGTAAAGGGTTTGCCTCCGAAGCGGGAGATAGATTTCCGAATTTATTTGGTGGATAATGCCAAACCAGTGTCTTTGCCAGTACGCCACATGGCTCCTCGTGAGAGAAGAGAACTTCATAAGCAAGTAGGGGAGTTGCTTGAGAAGGGGTTCATAAGGCGAAGTATATCGGAGTGGGGAGCTCCAGTAGTGTTTGCCACGAAGGAGGATGGGTCCCTCAGACTTTGTGTGGATTATAGAGAACTTAATAAGCTCACGAAGAAGAATAGACACCCATTACCGAGGATAGATGATCTCTTTGATCAGTTGGTTGGCGCGTCAGTATTTTCGCAGATGGACTTAGCTACAGGGTTTCATCAGTTAAGAGTGGCGGAGGACAGTATAGAGAAGACTGCTTTCCGGACTCCGGATGGTTTTTATGAGTGGCTAGTGATGCCATTTGGGTTGACAAACGCCCCCGCATACTTTGTTGATCTCATGAGTAGAGTGTTCAGAGAGTATCTGAATAAGTTTGTAGTAGTTTTTGTGGATGACATCTTGGTCTTTTCCAAGAATGAAGAAGAGCATGCCTTACATCTCAAGGAAGTGTTGGAGACTCTTCGAGCGCATAGTCTTAAAGCTAAATTCTCTAAATGCCATTTTTGGAGAAGAGAAGTGCGATTCTTAGGGCATGTGGTCTCTAAGGAAGGGATAGCTGTGGATCCCGCAAAGATAGTATCTATCCAGGATTGGAAAGTTCCTAGAAATGCTACCGAGGTAAGAAGTTTCTTGGGGTTGGCAGGATATTATAGGAAGTTCATCAAAGACTTCGCGAAGATATCAGCCCCATTAACCCGCTTGACGAAAAAGAATCTGGTTTTCTCGTGGGATGTAGATTGTGATGATGCTTTCTGACGGTTAAAGAGAGCTTTGACCACCGCTCCAGTTTTAGTGCTCCCGGATGGGAGTAAGCCGTTTGTTGTTTATACCGATGCTTGTGGAACAGGATTAGGCGCAGTCTTGATGCAGGAGGGAAGGGTAATAGCCTATGGAGGGAGACAATTGAGAGTGCATGAGAAGAATTACCCTACCCATGATCTAGAGTTGGCCGCGATTGTTTTCGCACTTAAGTCTTGGCGCCATTATCTTCTTGGTGAGAGATTCGAGTTGTTCACCGACCATAAATCATTGAAGTACTTATTCTCTCAGAAGGATTTAAACTTAAGACAGCAAAGGTGGATGGAGTTCTTAGCATCCTATGATTTCGAGATAGCGTATACCCCTGGTAAGGGTAACGTGGTGGCAGACGCCTTGAGTAGAAAAAGGCTATCTTTGAGTCCATTGTTCGTGGAACGACGGAGCTTGGAGTTTCTTTCTTTGTTTGACTTCAGACCTTCTGTTGATTTTGTACCTGGTTTGTTGGCATCCTTGGAGGTTAGACCTACTCTTTTGAGACGGATTGGCGAGGCTCAGCGAGACGACCCACAGTTGGTTGTGTTGGTAGAGAAGCTTATAAGAGGGGAGTCGTCCAGCCATTTGGGTAGATACACCATAGATGATAAGGGATGGTTGCATAGAGACGGTAGACTTTGTGTACCGCAAGATGAGGGTTTGAAGAAGGCTATTTTGGATGATGCACATCGTTCAAGAATGACTATTCATCCCGGTGGAGACAAAATGTACCAAGACATGAAGAGAGTTTTCTTCTGGGCCGGTATGAAGAAAGATGTGGCCGAGTATGTGGCTAGATGCTTAGTGTGCCAACAAGTTAAAGTGGAGCAAAGGAAACCCGGTGGGTTGCTACACCCATTGGAAGTTCCACAGTGGAAGTGGGATAGTGTCTCGATGGATTTCATCGACGGGTTACCGAGATCGAGGAAGGGCAATACGGGAATTTGGGTTGTGGTAGACAGACTTACCAAGAGTGCCCATTTTATACCCGTAAAGAGTAAGAGGACCGCTCCATGGCTTGCTTCAGTCTATGTTAGAGAGATTGTTAGATTGCATGGCGTACCATCCAGCATTGTGAGTGATCGAGATCCTATTTTCACTAGTGAGTTTTGGAGAAGTTTGCAAGAGGCGGTAGGGACTCAGTTGTGTTTGAGCACCGCATATCATCCTCAGACAGACGGTCAGACCGAGAGGGTGAACCGTATCTTAGAAGATCTCTTGAGGCTTTGTATCTTGGATTTTGGAGGTACATGGGAAGAACATCTTCCTTTGGTGGAGTTCGCATATAATAACAGCTTTCAGTCCAGTATTGGCATGGCACCTTTCGAAGCTCTTTATGGAAGGCCTTGTCGATCTCCTACATGTTGGTGGGAATCTACGGATAAGATCTTGCTTGGGCCAGATATGGTTAGAGAGACTTCAGAGAAGATTGATTTGATTCGTAGAAGGATGAAGGCAGCGCAAGATAGACAGAAATCTTATGCGGATCGGAGAAGAACGGATCTTGAGTTTGAGGTTGGGGACATGGTTTTTGTCAAAGTATCTCCATTGAGAAATGTTGTTCGCTTCGGGTTCGTTGGGAAGTTAGCACCAAGGTTTGTTGGGCCATTTCCTATTAAGGAAAGGATTGGACGGATGGCATATAGGGTAGAGTTGCCCGACAGACTTAGTGGTGTTCACGATGTATTCCATGTATCACATCTGAGGAAATGCTTACATGAGACCGCAGAGGTGGTAGAGCCGAGCTTGCTTAGAGATGTAGAAGTAGAGCGTGATGCGACGATTCGACGAGCTCCTACTCGCATCCTTGGGTCAGAAACTAGGAAGTTGAGGAATAGAGAAGTTCAGCTAGTGAAAGTGCAATGGGGAGATGACGAAAGCAATGCTACTTGGGAGACGGAAGCGAAGATGCGTTCTTTGTATCCATTTCTTTTTGAGAGTATGTCTTTTAACTTCTCCTTTATCGCTTAGTACTTATCTTATCTTTAGTATATCCTCTCGCTAGTACCTAGGACCTTTAGATAGGGTAAAACCTATGGTTGAAACATGTGTTTGAAACATGTTATGGTTGATGGATGCATGTGGATGCAATTGATTGCTAGTGGTTGCTCGTGGACGCATATACACACACATTAGGCACTAGATCGGCTCAGACACTTCATGTTGCATATTGCATAAATGGATGTGGTAGTTAGATTGATGGATGTATCATGGCTGTGTTATCATATGGATGATGCATTTTTGTGTATGGTTGTGCACGCATGTAGAAATTTGTATGTGTCAATAGGGTTTCGCATACATATTGGATGCATGGCACTATCATGGTTTGCATTAAGGAGGTTTACTGTATCAGTAACCGCCTGATTTTTGCATTAGGTAAGTACATATACACACACTTTTGCATATATCCATCCAGCATTTAGAATCTTGTAAGGACAATGATTGCTCGTGGATGATGCTTTGAGTAGATGGATGATTGGATGGTAGGATACGTTCTTCCTAACTTGAAGATTTCGGGGACGAAATCCTTTAAGGAGGGGAGAATGTAACAACCCGTATTTTCAATAACCTGTAATAACATAAATCGAGGCAGAATTTAATTCTAAAATGGGAATCAAGGGAAACGGGCTATGCCATTGCGTTCGTCTCGGAAAAATACGCGAAATAGAGTCCGAGTTTTCGAAAATCGGAGTCCGTATGACCAAGATATGGCCTCGCGAAGTTTCACGAAAATTCCCAAATTAAAGTATACTTAATTAAGTGAAATGGGTTGTGTAGATATATATATATATATATATATATTGATATATATATATATATAATTGAAAATTTAATAAATAAATATGCAAAAATGCTCAAAACAGCGAATTGGGAGAGGGGAATAACCGAACCGGGCGATTTTTCGACTAGGGGTTAATCCAGGGTGTTTGGCTGTCAACCCGTGGGCCGATTCGCTCAAGTGCAGATTTTGCATTTGAATGGTTCTCATGGTCCATCTTTAATCTAAAGGCCCTAGATGGTTCCTACACTTGACTTCTTCCCCAAGACATGCTTTGATGGCTTGGATTGAATCTAGGGTTAATCCTATGGCCTAAAACACTTGCCTAATCTATAAATAAGACCCTAACCTACCCTAATTCATTCATAATTAAACCTAGTGACTAAACTATGGCAAAATGCTAGCTCTCATGGCCTCCACTAATTTTATGAAGAGGGTTGCATACTAATCACTCTCTAATCAACTTCTAATCCCTTCTTAGCATCTTAATCTTCTTCATTTGGTGTTCAAAGTTGCTAGTTGTGAGTTTCTATCACTTTGATGATCTTTTGGTAAACTAATTAGATGAGATGTGATGAGATTTATGGTTTTGTATGTGGATTAATGAGCTTTGAATCATATGATATGATGTTAGCATTAATCTTATGTTTATGCATGTTGAGTATGTAAGTTTATGCAAGATTAATATGATGTATGTTATGTTTGCATGATGCTAAATATGCAAGTTGTGGGCTATGTAATCATATGCATGTTATGCAAGTTCATGGTGATATGCTATGCAAGTTACATGTTTGTTAATATGCAAGTTACATGTTTGTTAATATGCAAGTTACATGTTTGTTAATATGCAAGTTACATGTTTGTTAATATGCAAGTTACATGTAAGAAAATATGCAAGTTACATGTTTGTTAATATGCAAGATTCATGTTTGTTGATATGCAAGTCACATGTAAGTAAATATGCAAGTTACATGTTTGTAAATATGCAAGTTACATGTTTGTTAATATGCAAGTTACATGTTGGTTAATATGCAAGTTTATGATGACACATTATGCAAGTCTATAAGTTAATATGCAAGTTTGTTATGCAAGTGAATATGTAAGTTATGTGACATATTATATGCAAGTTATGTGACATGTTATGCAAGTGCATGTGCAAGTTATGTGTTTGTTAATATGCAAGATGGCACCTTTGAAACATGTTCATTCATATGCAAGTTGACACCTTTTATATGTGTTATATCATGAGAACGAAATTACGTGGGAACGATGGGGTAATTAAATGCATAAGTTAATAAGATTGTGTGAAATTAATATAATTATGCATAACACAAAATAAATAAACATAGTATGGGAATTTGCCTATTTGGTTAGGTGTACCCATACTATGTGTTGGGAATCTACCTATTGAGTTAGGTCTACCCCATGGGAATTTACCTATTAAGTTAGGTCTACCCATGTTAAGAAAACTTGATTAATTAGGGATAATTAATATAAAATTATGAGGGTGATTAATTAGGTGTAATTAATTGACTAAGACACGAGGTTGGACTCAGTTGTAGCGTAAAACTGCCCGGACCCAACCGGCTTAACCAGTTGCTACAAATGTTAGCCCAATGTGAGAGGTCTTAGGCACAAACTAAATACGTAATTAATGTAAAGACACGAGGTTAGACTCTGTTATGACATAAGGCTGCCCGGACCCAACCGGCTTAACCAGCGGTCATAAAAGACAGTCTAATGTGAGAGGTCTTTACAAAGGTTACGTTCTTAATTAATTAATTAAGAAACACTTAACCATATTAGCATGTAGAGGGACATGAGGGGTTAAGTGGGTGCCTCGGGTGGCATGAGAAAATCTAGTGGTTGCCTTGGGTGGCAATAGAAAATACGATTAGAATACTTAACCAAAATGGAACATGTAATTAAAACATGATTAAAGGGTTAAGTGGGATATACTAGAAAAAGGGACAAGCTTAGGTGGGTAGCTTGTGGAGGCCCATTTCAACCAGTAACCCATACGTATCTTTGTGGGCTCGACCCATGTCGAGGACGGGACACGCATACTGGGCTTGACTGTAAGAGGCAAACGGGTTAGCGGTGGCAACGCAAGTCCAACGGGCTTCATATGCGTGAGTGGGCCCGGGCTGGTAGGTAAGCCGTTGTTGCATCGAGTAGATATAAGCCGTGCACCTTTAGTTCCATCAGGTTGCCACATTGGGGAATGATACATCCCACGGTGGGGCCAGCACGGGTATCTACGTTAGGGAGCCGATCGAATGGGAAGTAGTGTGTACACCTAGTGGATTGTAGGGCCCCGTGGCGCCTACTTGGTCACCTAGGGGTACGCAGGTACTAATTAGTAAATTTTATAAGTCCTTGGGTGGGATCAACCTTTAAGTTAGGAACGACTGATGTGGTGCAGTTTAGTAATTTACCTTAGGGAGGGTAGATGCGTCTTTATCCTTTATCTTCGTTTAGTTGACTGCTTAGGGTAGCCATTCATCCCTATATGTTACCGTATATCAGTTTATGTCTTCTCTGGTTACTTTAACGATTGTATTGTTAAAGTTATAGGACTCGCTCAGACTTATGTCTGACCCTGTTGTTTTTATCTTTTTCCCAACCCTCAGGTCCTACGGTGGATCCTAGCAGTAGTGGAGCTTGATCGGATTGCTGTTCCAGTCTTTAGGAGCTTGGATAGATGTAAAGCTCCAGTTATCCAGTTATCTTTTCTTTTGTTTGGCTATTGTATGAGAGTGGGATTATGTACTTCTTTATTTTGATGGATATTGTACTTGACCTTTATTGTGGTTTTATGATGTAACCAGACATGTTTTACTTCCGCTGTTATGAGATGATGTTTTAAAATTTCAAGTACTATTTATATCTGTCTTGTTGTAATTTTTATGTTCTATATTCACTAAAATACTCCACCGATGCTATGGCATTCCCTTAGTGAGTGATCATAGCGGGAGTGGGGTGTTACAATGTGTACTCTTATTTATAGGTGTTATAAATTCCTAAAATAATGGTGTATTAAATGAATGGAAAGAACTTTCAGGTGCAGAGTATTTTCAGAGAGAAGGATCATGTTTCCTACTAGCTGAGATGACGTGAAAATCCTATTTCTACCTGATGTTTTGATGTGCACTTCCAATTTTCCTCGAGCTGAATTTCGGCAGTATAGCTGCAGTATGCAAGGAAATGCAAACTTCTTTGTTGTTGGGTAATGTCACCATTTAGTCCATGGTGTACTCTATGTTTTGTTAAACAAATATCTCTGCATACTCTCAGTTTTGATGTGAGAAAAGGGATGGTTCACTCCTACACTATCATCTAGATGCTACTACTACATAAATCTGTAGTCAAGACTGATAGGCTTCATGTGAAAATATAAGGGAGATTTGGCATAAACAATTAGTTTTTGAAGTCTTGTTTTTATACTATGTCTTTTCCAGAGATCAAAATGCACAGAAGCTAAATATTTCAGTACATGTGTGTGTGTACATATATATTAGGCTATTTCTGACACCCCAAATCCGTTAATGTCACTCACTAAGGGAATGCATTAAGTTCCGCGAAGCGTTATAGGTAAACAGACACAGAATAATTACAAGAAAGATATAAATAAGATAGCAGTGGAAATTTAAATTTTTATTTCAAACATAAATCATAACATCGTGGTCCAAAATACAATCAGTCACAAAATCCATTACAATAATATAACTTCTGTCTTGTACCATTAGAGTACATAAATATAAAAAAAACATAACATAATGTCCTAAGAAAAAGATCTATGCCATAGTAGAGATAAGAACTTGATCCATACTTCGAAAGCAACTCCTAGCAAGATGATAACTGAGTCCTGACTAAGCCTGAGTATTCCCGCCCTAAGAAACGGAGGAGGGGGGAACGGAAGAAAGAAGAGAAAACAAAAGGGGTCAGACATAAAGTCCGGCGAGTCTAGTTAATTTTAGCAAGTAAATAAATAAAAGTAGCATGACAGGCATATAAAGTGGATATGAGAGATACTACATAAATGGAAGGTGTGACAAGGTAGACTAGATAAAGTGTATATGCTTCCCTAATGACTACTCTACACTATTACTAGTATAACCATAATGAGATGATCCCTTTCACTCTAAGGTGGTAGACTTAGGCATACGTCCAAATGTACCCTAACTACTACCCTAATCGATCGGCTCCCTAATCCGTGTAAAAACTCTGTGCCGACCCCACCGTAGGATGTATCACGTCCTAAAGTGGCAACCCCTCGCTGATATGCGCAACCCCATATCTACAGGTGTCACGGTCGTCTTATCCCCTTCGGCCCGGCTTATGCACGCACATGGCCTAGTCGGTTTGCGCCGCCAACACCATCCTCTAAGTTTGGATCTCTTACAATCAGTCTAGTAAGTGTGCCCCTTCTCTGACCTAGTTCAGAGTTATTTACTCGATACCTACTCCGGGTTCCTGAATGAAATGGGTCCCACACTATGATACAAGCTCTCCCCTTTGTCTTATATCTCGTACTAGGTGTTCCACATGTTTTGTTTAGCCTAAAGGTGTCTTTAATTTTAAATAACCCCCATCTTTCTATCGGTTATGCTTACCACTAGGCATCTTTAATCACATAACCTTATCAGGCTAAGTTTGTGGGCCTATATGTAAATATTACCCACCCCCTCATATTTGCTTAGCCCACTCACTGTCCAACCAATTTTACTCAACCCTAACTTTTGCTAATAATCATACAATCCCTTTGGATTAGATTAGGTTAAGGAGTCCAATTCATTACCATGTCCATTTATGGTTTATAATGGGCTAGACCTCCCACAATAGGCCTATAGCTTGTGGATGCTAGATATGTCGGTCGGGTCTAGGCAGACTTCTTCCGCAGGTTAGGTCTAACCTCTTGTCATAGCCCGTCTCGTATTTGCGCACTTAGACCTCTCACATTAGGTTTAACATTAATGGCTACTGGATATGCCGGTCGGGTCTAGGCAGACTTCCACCACTAATGCAACCTAACCTTGTGTCATACGTGAAATTACAATTTTTAATTGTAATCTTAAACATTTCATAATTATTCAAATGTACCTATGTATAATAGGCCAGTCGGGTCTAGGCAGACTTCAACCAATGCAATCTAACCTTGTGTTATAAGTGCAATTACAATTTTCAATTGTAATCTTAAACATTTCATAATTATCCAAATTTACCTATGTATAATAGGTGATTATGCCCTTTTTTCCGCATTTGAATTGTATGTCCAATTTATATAAACATTATTTAAATTATGCCAATTCTAACCTTTTTCTGTCGTTCCCTAACTAACGCATTCTCATATATTTGGTAGCATCTAGGCTAGAAAGTAGCCTAGTCATATACAATAAAAAGGGAAAAGTGATGGGAATATGACAAAGGTGATTGTTCTTGGCATAAACATAAACTAGCATGGTGATAAGGTGGACATATAAGCATAAATCTGATGAACTTGTGGCAGTTAACTAATTCTAACATAAATATGATGTCATAATAAGCATAATAAGATCTAAATTAACAATTTATATGTCCAACTGGTTTAGATCTAATATGATAGGTACAAGGTGATAAACTAGATCTGATTAATAATTTAAATGTCCACATAATTCAGACTCACCAGTTAAAAATAGATCTAATACAAATAAGGTCAAGATCCACATCATGGAATGCCACAAGAGTTACAATAGATCCAACAAGATGGAGATTTAGATCCAAGTTATAACCAATTTAGAATGTCATATGTTCACAATTTACAATGGATCCAACTTAATATAGGCACACGAACAAATTCAAACTATTGTCATATCACGTTTACTTTTAAATATTTAAATCTAAAAGCAACTAGGAGCTCGCAGTGTTTGGATTAGAAAATTGAAGAAGAATGGATCTTGAATCTCTAACTGATTTGCTTAAGTTGATAGTTGTAGGAGATTAACAGATCTATTTCAGCACAGACATCGGCATAGTTTGGCCCCCATGGATTCTCAATGAAGAAAACAAGAGAAATGACCATGTATGTATAGCTGCCAGCCCCTCTGAAACTGACTGCCACGTCAGCCCTAGGGGTGTCGCACCTCTTAAGGGGGATCGACCCCGGTGTTGACACCCCTCTAGGGGGGTCGACCCTCTTGAGCAGGAAAACTGCCGCCTAATACTTTTTTTTTCAAATTGTGAACCATTTTGGATAGGGTTCTGACTCATATCTTACTCGTATGTATATATATAATTTTTTGCGAGTACACAAACTTAGAACCTTCATAACTTCTTCGTACGGTGTCCGTTTTATGCAAACCAAACGTCTATCTTGACCAAAATTTCGAGATGGACGCAGTGGCATAGTCTGCTTCCCTTAATTCTGAATATTAAATTAATTATTATTTAATTTAGCCTTGTTTAGTGTTGTTTAAAATACAAGGTGTTATATTCTCTCTTACTCAAAGGATTTCATCCTCGAAATCTCTAAGTTGAAAGGAATGCACATCCTACCATCCATCATCCATCTACTCATCCATCAATCATTTACATCCATTGTCCTTAAAGACTTCTAATTCTTATATGAATATATGCAAAGGTGTGCGTATATGTCCCAATACTAATGCGAAGATCATGCGGTCTACTGATTCAGTTGACCTCCTTAATGCAATGTATATTAGTGCCATAAACCCAATATGTATGCAAATAATCCTATTATAACATGTAAGTTCTATATGTGTGCACACTCATTCATCCAAATGAAACATCCATATGCTAATACATCCATTTCCACCCACAAAAGAAAAGAAAATGCACACACATCCATATGCAGTATGAGAGTGATTGAGCTGATCTAGTGCCTAATGTGTGTGTATATGCATCCACAGGTAACCACTAGCAAACACTTGCATCCACTTGCATCCACTTGCATCCATCAAACATAACATGTCTCAGACACATGTTTACATCCATAGGATTCCTATCTAAGGATCGAAAATACTATGGATATGATATATTCAAATGATAGAAAGAAGCACTGGTAAAACTTTGCAAAAAGAAGTTAAGAACATACCCTCGAAAAGGAAAGGGTACGAAGCACAAATCTTGTCTTCGGTCTCCCAAGTCGCATCCTTTGGGTTATCTCCCCATTGAACCTTTATTAATTTGATTTCTTTATTGCGTAGCTTCTTAACTTCTGATCCAACAATATGGGAAGAAACTCGTCTGATTGTCACCTCCCGCTCTACTTCCACTTCTTCCAATACACTCGGCTCAACTACTTCTACGGTGTCATGCAAGCACTTCCGCAGATGAGAAACGTGGAAAACATCATGAACGCTGTATAGATTTTCTGGGAGTTTTACTCTATAGGCCATTTGGCCAATCCTCTCTGTCATGGGAAATGTTCCCATAAACCTTGGTGCCAACTTCCTTATAGATCCAAAGTGAACCACATTCCTTAGAGGTGACACTTTGATAAAAATTAAGTCCCCCACTTCAAATTCGATATCATTCCTTCTCTTGTATACATAGGATTTCTACCTATCTTGAGCTGTCTTCATCCACCGTCGAATAAGGTCAATCTTTTTGGACATTTCTGTAACCATATCTGGTCCAAGTAATAATCTTTCTGTAGATTCCACCAACAATATAGTGATCTATAGGGTCGTCCGTACAATGCTTCGAAGGGTTCCATGCCAATGCTGGGTTGATAGCTATTGTTATAGGAAAACTCTACTAAAGGAAGGTGCTTTTCCCAAGTCCCTCTGAAGTCTAGGATACACAGCCTCAAAAGATCCTCTAGAATTATGTTCACCCTCTTCGTCTGTCCATCAGTCTGAGGATGATAAGTACAACTGTGTACCTAATTCTTCTTGCAAGCTCCTCCAAAATTCACTGGTGAAGATAGGGTACGATCACTCACGATGCTGGAAGGTACTCCATGAAGACAGACTATCTCTCGGACATAAATTCCTACTAACCATGATGTCGTCCTCTTACTCTTAACTGGAATAAAGTGAGCGCTCTTAGTGTGTCTATCCACCACAACCCAGATACTGGTGTTGCCTTTCTTCGATCTAGGCAAACCATCTTTGAAATCCATAGAGATACTCTCCCATTTCCACTGTGGAACCTCCAAAAGATGAAGTAAACCACCCGGCTTCTTTTGCTCAGCTTTAACTTGCTGAAAAACTAAACATTGAGAAACAAACTCTGCCACATATTTCTTCATCCCAGCCCAAAAGAAAACCCTTTTCATGTCTCTGTACATTTTATCTCCTCCTGGATGAATGTCATCTTAGAATGGTGGGCTTCTTCTAGGACTTCCTTTATCAAGCTTCCAGTTTAAGGAACACAAAGCCTTCCATCTCATCGCAACCACCCCTTTTCATCTATGGCATATCTACTGAGGTGACTAGAAGTCTCCCCTTTTATGAGCTTTTCCATGATGTATAAGATCTGTGGGTCACCTTGCTACGAAGCTCCTATCTGATCCATAAGAGTTGGTCGTATCTCCAATGATGCAAACAAATTAGGCAAAATCTCGATGGTGGGTCTAAAATTAAAAGCTAATATGAACTCCAAGCTCTTCCTCTCCACAAACAGAGAACTTAAGGCCATCCTCTTCCTACGTAGTGCGTCAGCCACCACGTTACCTTTGCTAGGGGTATAAGCAATCTCAAAATCGTAAGAAGCTAGGAAGTCCATCCACCGTTATTGCCTTAAATTGAGATCCTTCGGCGAGAACAGATACTTGATAGATTTATGATCGGTGTATAACTCGAACTTCTCTCCAAGTAAATAATGGTGCCACGTCTTAAACACGAATACTATGGCAGCTAGCTCTAGATCATGGATGGGGTAGTTCTTCTCATGAACTCTCAACTGTCAACCCCCATCACACACAACTTTCCCTTCTTGCATCAGAACCGCACCAAGCCCTGTACCACACGCATCAGTGTAAACGGTAAACACTTTACTTCCATCAGGCAAGGTCAAGACTAGGGCAGTTGTCAGAGCCCTTATCAGTCGTTGAAAAGCAACATCACAATCTATATCCCATGAAAACGCCAAATTCTTCTTTGTCAGCTTGGTGAGTGAGGCTGATATCTTTGCGAAGTCCTTAATGAAATTTCTATAATAACCTGCTAACCCAAGAAAACTTCTCACCTCGGTTGCATTTTAAGGAATATGCCAATCTTGCACTGCGACCACCTTTGCGGGATCCACAACTATCCCTTCTTTGGAGACCACATTCCCTAAGAATCTTACCTCTTTTCTCCAAAAATAGCATTTAGAGAACTTCGCCTTAAGTTGGTGCGCACAGAGAGTTTTCAAAACTTCTCTCAAATGTTGGGCATGCACTTCTTCGCTTTTGGAGAAGATCAAGATATCATCAACAAAGACCACGACAAATTTGTTTAGAAACTCCCAGAACACCCTACTCATCAAATCAACAAAATAGGCGGGTTCATTCATAAACCCAAAGGCATAACTAGCCATTCAAAGAAACCATTCGGTGTTCTAAAAGTGGTCTTATCTATGCTATCCTCAGTCATCCTCAACTAATGAAACCTGGTGGCCAAGTCTAACTGAGAAAATACCGAGGCACCAACAAGTTGATCTAATAAATCATCAATCCTTGGGAGCAAGTGTCTATTCTTCTTGGTGAGTTTATTCAACTCCCTGTATTCAACATACAAACGAAGCGAACCATCCTCCTTAGTTGCGAATACAACTGGAGCACCCCATTCAGATATGCTTCGTCTGATAAATCCTTTCTCAAGTAGCTCCCCTACTTTCTTACTCAACTCCCTTCTTTCCCTTCAAGCCATATGGCGCACTAGTAATGCAACTGGCTTTGCATTGTCCACCAGATATGTATGAAAATCGATCTCGCGCCTAGGAGGTAAGCGCCATACCTCATCAAAAACATCAGAATAATCTCGGACTACTGGAATAGATTGTAGATCATCGATAGATGCATCAAGAGACTCTAGAAAACTAAGAATAATCGGCTCTTGTGCGTCACAAGAAATCTTAAGGGTCCTCCCATTACAAGTCAAAAGCATAACGATCCTCCTCTCACAATCCAGAATGGCACCATACGTGGTAAGATATTCTATTCCTAGAATCAACCCATAGTCCATAAACCCGAGAATATATGCGTCGCACTCAAACTCGACGCCTAACAAAGATATCCTCAAACCCTGACAAATCATAAATGAATGAGCCGAAACACCAATGGGGTTTGAGACAACTATGGGATCCAATACCATACTAGTAATTAAGTATAGAGATTCAACCACAGAACTAGATATAAATGAATGTGAAGCGCCAAAATCGAAAAGTGTCCGACCTCTTGGGCCACGCCAGAAGTTCCTGTCCTCCAGAACTAGATATAAATGTGAACCATAGAACTAGATAGAAATGAATGTGAAGCTCTCCAAAAGTTCCTGCCCTTTGACATTGTCCCTCCGATCCCTGTTTCTTCGGGCACTCCCTAGCAAAATGTCTGACCTCTCCGCAATTGTAGCAAGATTTCTTTCTTCTCTTACAATCTTTGAACAAGTGACCCTCTTTCGCACAACTTTGATATTTTATCTTATCCTTGCCCTTGTCATTCTTTCCACCTTTCCTTTGTTGTTATTGTTGTTGTTGCCCCTTCTTGGGCCACGCCTTCTTATTTTGCGTTGTTTCCTCAGCCTTTACTTCTTATTTTCTCCCTTGTCTTCCTCATGTATTAGGGCCATATCGACAAGCTTTCAAAAGTGGCTCTCATTGGAATATGGGACATAGCTAACCCATGAAGGGGCTCATTTAGCCCTTTAGCAAAGCACAACGCCTTCTTAGTCGGAGTATGCACCGGTTCCAACCCGAACTTTGCTAGCTGTTGAATTTGTTCACATACTCCTTAACAGTCATATTCCCTTGTTTGAGTGCCGAGAATCTCTCTATCTGCATGCTTTTCTTGACTCGGGCAAGAAATTTCATTTCAAATCTTTGTCTAAAAGCTTCCTAAGCTTCCACCAGACGTCTAGCCTGGGTAACTTCCCACCAGAATGAGGCTTCGCCTTTCAGTAGCTAAACAGCTAACTAGACCTTTCTTCTATCCTCTACTTCAAAGATTACGAACAAGTCCTCGGTCTCCTTGAACCAATTCCGCACTTCTATGAAGGTCTCGTTCCCATGGAATGGCTTTCCACCCATAGCACAGAAATCTTTGCAGATCTTAGCGAAATTATCTACTCTTAGGGGAGGAGGAGGAGGAATGATTGGTGCAGCTAGGTTTCCTTGGCCATCGGCAGGCGCCGTGGCCTCCAGTTACCTACGGAACCATCCTGGTATAGTAATGCCCTCTGGGATATTAGGAATGTTAGGTTCACCAGACATGCTGGAAAGAAAAGGAAAGAGATTTCGACAAAGGGCCGAAGGATACTACATATGGCCTTGGGGAAATATGTTTTTCAAAATAGACTTTTCTGTTTGAAAATGCTTTCTTTTAAAATCCATTTTGAAAATAATTTCAAATACTTTTATCTAATCTGGTAACCTTCAGCTCGGATACCAAGTGTGACACCCCATGTCCGTCAATGTTACTCATAAGGGAATACATTAAGTAACGTGAAGCGTTATAGGTAAACAGACATAGAATAATAACAAGATAGATGTAAATAAGATAGCAACAGAAATTTAAATTTTTATTTCAAACATAAATCATAACATTGTGGTTCAAAATACCATTAGTCACAAAATCAATTACAATGATATAACTTTTGTCTTGTACCATCAGAGTACATAAATATAAAAAAATCATAACATAATTTCCCAAGAAAAAGATCTAAGCCATAGTAGAGATAAGAACTTAAGCCATACTTTGAAAGTAGCACCTAACAAGATGATAACAGAGTCCTGACTAAGCTTGAGTATTCCTGCACTGAGAACCTGGGGGGTGGAGAATGGAAGAAAGAAGAGGAAACAAAAGGGGTCAGATATAAAGTCTGGCGAGTCTAGTTACTTTTAGCAAGTAAATAAATACAAGTATCATAACAGGCGCATAAAGTGGATAAGAGAGATCACTACATAAATGGCAGGTGTGGCAAGGTAGACAGGATAAGGTGTATACACTTCCCTAATGATTACTCTACACTATTACTACTATAACCAGAATGTGATGATACATCCAAATGTACCCTAACTACTACCCCAATCGATCGAATCCCTAATCCGCACAGATATTCTGTGCCGGGCCCACCATAGGATGTATCACGTCCTAAAGTGGCAACCCCTCGCTGATATGAACAACCCTATATCTACAGGTGTCACGGTAATCTTATTCCCTTTAGCCCGGCTCATGCACGCACATGGCCCGGTCGGTTTGCACCGCAAAAACCATGCTCTGCATTTGGATCTCTTATAATCATTCCAGTAAGTGTGCCCCTTCTCCGACCTAGTTCAGGGTTCTCTACTCGATACCTACTTCGGGTTACTAACTGAAATAGGTCCCACGCAATATGATACAAGCTCTTCCCTTTGTCTTGTATCCCCCACTAGGTTTTTCATAGGTTATGTTTACACTAAAGGTGTTTTAATTTTATATAACCCTCATCTTTCTACCGGTTATGCTTACCACTAGGTGTCTTTAATCACATAGCCTTATCAGGCTAGGTTTGCGAGCCTATATGTAAATATTACCCACCCCCTCAGATTTTCTTAGCCTACCCATTGTCCAACCAAATTTACTCAACCCTAACTTTATTTCATAATCATAAAATCCCTATGTATTAGATTAGGTTAAGTAGTCCAATTCATTTCCATGTCCATTTATGGTTTATAATAGGCTAGACCTCCCACATTAGGCCTATAACTTGTGGATGTTGGATATGCTGGTCGGGTCCGAGCAGACTTCTTCCACAGGTTGGGCCTAACCTCGTGTCATAGCCTGTCTCTTATTTGCACACTTAGACCTCTCACATTAGGTTCAACATTAGTGGTTGTTGGATATGCCGGTCGGGTCCCGGCAGACTTCCACCACTAATGCAACCTAACCTCGTGTCATAAGTGTAATTACAGTTTTTAATTGTAATCTTGAACATTTCATAATTATCAAAATTTACCTATGTATTATAGGTGATTATGCCTTTTATACCCGCTTGAATTATATGTCTAATTCATATAAAAATTATTTAAATTATGCCAATTCTAACCTTTTTCCCCCATTCCCTAACCAATGCATTCGCATATATTTGGTGGCATCTAGGGAAGAAAGTAGCCTAGTCATAAACAATAAAAAGGGAAAAGTGATGGGAATATGACAAAGGTGATTGTTCTTGGCATAAACATAAACTAGCATGGTGATAAGGTGGACATATAAGCATAAATCTTATGAACTTGTGGCAGTTAACTAATTCTAACATAAATATGATGTCACAATAAGCATAATAAGATCTAAAATAACAATTTAGATGTCCAACTCGTTTAGATCTAATATGATAGGCACAAGGTGATAGATTAGATCTGATTAATAATATAGATGTCCACATAATTCAGACACAACAGTTAAAAATAGATCTCACACAAATAAGGTCAAGATCCACATCATAGAATGCCACAAAAGTTACAATAGATCCAACAAGATAGAGATTTAGATCCAAGTTATAACCAATTTAGAATGTCATATGTTCACAATTTACAATGGATCCAACATAATATTGGCACATGAACAAATGCAAACTATTGTCATATCATTTTTACTTTTAAATATTTAAATCTAAAAGCAACTAGGAACTCACAGTGTTTGGATTAGAAAATAGAAGAAGAATGGATCTTGAATCTCTAACTGATTTTCTTAAGTTGATAGTGGGAGGAGATTAATGGATCTAGTTCAGTTCAGACACCGGTAGAGTTTGTCCCCCACGGATTCTCAATGAAGAAAACAAGAGAAATGACCATGTATTTATAGCTGCCAACCCCTCTGAAACCGACAACCACATCAGCCCTAGGGGCGTCGACACCCCTGTAGGTGGGTCGACCCTGTGTCATCACCCCTTAAGGGGGGTCGACACCCCTCTAGGGGATTGACCCCCTAGAGTGGGAAAACTGCCGCCTAATACCTTTTTTTCAATTTTTGAATGGTTTTGTATAGGGTTCTAACTCATATGTATATATATAATTTTTCTTTGTGTACACAAACTTAAAACCTTTATAACTTTTTCATATGTTGTCCTTTTTACGCAAACCAAATGTCTATCTTGACCAGAATTTCGAGATGCACGCAGTGGCGCAGTCCGCTTCCCTTAATTCCAAATATTAAATTAATTATTATTTAATTTATCCTCCTTTGGTGTTGTTAAAAATACGGGGTGTTACACTATTCCTACCCATTTCCCTAGTTTCTAGGTGCTGCTACCTTTTCTATCAATTGCTTTCCTTACACAGTTTGATGGGGTCATTTGAATTGTGCCATTTCTTTCATACGACATGTGCAAAAGTAAGATATTTGGAAAATGTATATATATTTATACACCCTTAGCTGCTAAGTTTTTCCCTTACTCTGAATTTCTATTGTACCAATTTCCTACCATGTCGTGAGTGTATGCAAACCATACTTCAATCAAATCTTCTCTAGCACTAAAGTGTTATGTCACTACACTCTTAAGCATGAAGTAAAAAAATAGAATTTTCCTTAATGTTTTGATTTTTAGATAGGTTAGAATCAAGCTAAAAATATGAAATTAAGATGAGAATTTACTTAAATTCTTATTTGACATACATATACCTGAAAGATATTTTCATAATAACTTAGTTCATATATAGATACATAAGTATGTGGTATAAAAGATTAATTACATTTTTTCTTCAAGTATTTAATCAAATTCTATTAATTTAGTTTAGTTAGTTATGAAATCATTAAGTTATTGTTTAGCAAAATTAGTTAAAAATCCCGGGACATTACATGGGTACTGTAGCTTATATGTGTTTAAATCTCTATTTTGTTATAAAATATGGGTTTAGGCCCAATCAAACCATATGTGACCAAAATTCCTATTTTTGTGTGATTAATAACTCAAAGTGGAAGGATAGTAAAATAGTAATATAAGGAATATACACGTAATATTGTTTATTTATCTTGTCCCTTTTTGTTTGTTGATGTATTCTTATAAGCTTAGGATTACAAGTTACCTTTTACCGTGTTATGTTTATTTATGTATTATTGCTTCAATTTTGAAATAAAGATTTATGTGTCATATTGCGAATTTGGGAAATATGACTTGTATACGTTTTGTTTGGAGGAAAGATTGATATTTCATCGCTTAGCACACCTTCTTTTACGTGCGCCACTAATTACGCCTGCATATATATACACACACACACACACATACATATTTATAAGTTATTAATTATCGTAGTTCTTGTATCTTAATTGCGTATATACTGCGTTGAATAAGGAAATTAGTATTAAAAGTTTTCGTTAGAAAATTTGAGTGTTTTGCGTGAGTTGATGGCATTTAGAAATATTAAATGACATGTGGACATGAGATTAACCCTAGGTGTAGTAGAGGTCTATGCGGGTAGCAAGGCAAATCCACCAACTACAAGAAGTCGAGTTAATGTAAGACATCTAGTGCCATGGTCCATTTGGTGTGTGATAGGCCTGCCTATAGAAGGTATTAAGTGGTTGATTCACCTTATGGGGGTAACAAGTGGTTAGACTTTGTCCGCTCTCAAGGATTCATCCCTTGGATTTAGGTATTAAGGGATTTGTGGTCCGCCTTTCTCTAATAACTATGATGTATTAAATTGTCTCAAATGAGAACGGTCTCAAATGAGTAAGTAGTTTGTTAACGTGTGGAATTTTCGTGTATTTAGCACATTCCAACACTCGAGTGTATGTGTGGTATGAACACAATAATCCAAAGATATAGTGAAGTGATGTAGGAAAACACAACTTTTTATTGTGGTTCTACACTAATGTCTATGTCTACTTTATAGTAATCATTCATTATATAATTGCTGATTACAAAGTCGTACAAGTTCGGACAATATTTGAGTACAAAGCATTAAAATAAAATAACAAAATGATTGTTAATTCTAAACTTTGACTAAATTGCCCTTTTTCTCCTTCGTTAAGTGAAAACTAAGTTGACTTGGTCAACAATGTCCAAATTTAGATTTAATGTCCAAAAAAATCCAAAAACATCCATAATAGTCCGAAAGCAGTGTGATTATCCTTGTAAATGTCCAAGAGTTGATGGAAAATGTGTATGTAATGTTTTAGTGGTCCATGTTATGTTCAATAGTTATGAAGAAGGAGATGACAACCCTTAACGATGCTTTTGGAGTTCTAGAGTGAGAAAAATCCAAACCTTGTAATGAATGAGCAAGGGCGTATTTATAGGTAGTGGGTTAGGCAGATTTAGGTGAGTTTTTGGGACCATACAACATAATTTTGCAACTTACATAGCCCATGCACAAAAAATCGCATGCTACACCATGGTTGGGTGAAAAATCACATAACATCCTTGTTGAATCTAGAAAATCACATCCTGGAGCAGCAACCCTCGAAAAATTGCATCGTGGAGCAACATTTCAGAAAATTTCGCATAGCTCTTGTGGGATGCAAATTTCTTATCCCAAGAGATGCAAAATTCACATCACGAAGGGATGCGAGCCCGTGTATTCGCATCCGAAGGATACGAAAACTCGCATATGAGGGATGCTAATTATGGTGAAGTGGGAGGATGGGAGATGACAGGGAATGCAAGATTATAGAGGATGCAAGATTCTAGAGGCAAGGTGGAGGGATGCAATGGGAGCGTTTTCAGGGTGATGCGATATGAGGCCGACTCAATGCAAAATTTGTGGAGCTTGCCATGTTGAGTCGCTTGAGCGGTTTTGAGTAATCGACGCGCGTTCACGAAAATGGGCATACCTTTCAAACCGTAAGGTAATTCGTAACAAACAAAAGTTGTACCTAAAGCTAACTCAGAGGGCTACAAGAGTTACCGTGCGACGCACTGTAATCCATGTTTTCGGGCCCAAAAGAGGTCATGTAAACAGATTTCGGGCCATTTTTGCCTTTACGTCACGACTTCGACCGAATCGATTTGTGTTTGCTAATTATGTTAGTCAACCAAAAATTGTGTCAACATGTTCATTGGATGTTGTTTGCTTCTTATCTAGGGGCTATGTGCGGGTATGTCTAGGGATGGGCTATTAAGAGTTTCACCAAACATGTAAGGGAAACATCCCGTCTAAGGGAAGTATTAAGTGGTTAGGATTTCACCTGTAATGTCAGCTCGATAGTAACATAGGGTCCGCCAAGAGGGTAAAAATTACATTGAAGGTCTACCTAAAACTTGGTATTAAGTGGCTTATAACTATCTCTCGCATTACATTAAGAGAATATATATATATATATATATATATATGTGTGTGTGTGTGTGTGTGTGTGTGTGTGTGTGTGTGTGTGTGTAGTGTGTGATCTACTAGGAAATGAGGTCGTAAGTGACTAGGATTTGCCAAAGGTTATTAAGTGATCATGGAAGTTCGCTCATATTTATAATGGTCGCAAGTGACCAAGAAGGGTTCACTCTTTCCATTAAATGTCAAAATTCTTGTATTGTAATTCGATTAGACGTAAACCTGATAGTTTTATTCTACCAAGTATAAGAAATTAGTTTCATTTTTAAGCTTAAAGAGTTTTATTCACCAGAACTATTGTTCCGACCCCCTCCTATGAACAACATAGGTTAGGCAGGATGGTGGAGCATGCTAGACGATGATATAAATGATGGAGCTTAGCGATGACGATCATTACCTAGTTTACTACTATTATTATCTAATTGTTTCTCAGTAATCATTATTATGTATCTTGACTTACAAATTATGATATTTGGGATTTGATTTATTAAACGTTTTGATGTTTTATGATATAGTATGTCTATGTTGATCATTATATTTTATCCATTCCGCTATGAGATCTGATTTCGTTTTAGTCTTCCTTTGTTATTTTTCATTTCTTATGAAAACCAATGACTTGTTTAGAGCAGATCTAAATTTCAGTGAGCGTTTTCCAGGTTAGATTTTTGTCCTATTACGGACAGGTTGTTACATTAGAAGTGTTAGATTAGCAGTTATGTCATCAAGACACATGGTACCAAAGGAGCGAAGGACGAGAAAGTATCCATTCCTGTTTGCGGATGTTTTGATTGGTCAGTTGTAGGATGTCTCACGTTTGGGCTTTTCGAGGGAATTTTTCCAATTGAGAATATTACTAGGGAGTGTATCGATTAATGCATTTCACGTATTTTTGTGATTTTGATTGGTTGCCTATATTATTGGGCTAACTAATGAGACAACATAGTTTATATTGATTTCTTAGTTTGTGTTTGGGATATCTCTTAAATGAATTATGTAACACCCCGAATTTTATGAGAATATTAAAATTAACAAATTCAAGAACACTTAATTTTCAGAAGAAGAATTAAGTGAAATGGGTTGCGCTATTATGTTCGTCTCAAAATTTTGGTCAAGATAGACATATGGTTTGCATAAAACAGATACCTTATGAAGAAGTTATTAAGCCTTGAAGTTTGTATGCATATGAGAAATATATATATATATATATATATATATAAATTAAATAAATAAATATGCAAAAAAGTTTAAAACAGCGAATCGGGAGGGGGAATAACCAAACCGGCCCATTTTGAGGTCGACCCGAGCTTCGCTGGGTCGACTAGGGGTTGATTCAGGGTGTTTGGCTATCAACCCGTGGGCCGATTCGCTCTAAGGCAGATTTGGCATCTGATTGGTTCTGATGGACTCCCTGCTGAGTCATTAGGGCTGATGTGGCTATTCTATATTGTCTGAATGGCTTTGATTTGCTCTAGGTTAATCTGACGGTTCCTATTAAATCAAACTTCTATATAAAAAAACCTAATACCTCAACCCTAAATCATATTAAAAATCAAACCAAGAGCCGTCATGCTGCCATTGGACAACCTCGAGTAGCCGCCGTTCAACTTGAAGAAAATTAAAAGAGACAAACCAAATCAAATCAAAATTAAACTAAAACAACGATTGTCTACATCAAAGGCGAGCATTTCAACTTCAGAATACAGATTCCAGCAATCAAGATTGTCTTTTGTAAGTGTAGTTTTTTATATGTACATAAATTTAAGACGTGATTTGATATAAAGTGAAAAATAGAATTATACCATGTTGTATAATATTGACGATGCTAATTCATGTTTGTTTCTTGTGATGAGTTTATCATGAATTGTCTTGGAATGTTTGTGGCTTATTGGACTTGGTGTTGGATTTATTAAAGATTGAGAATGAAACTATCAATATGATATGCAGGTAATATGTTTCATGTTAAGATCTACATATATATGTTTATATGATTAATGCAAGTTTTATGTATTATGTCAGATCCAAGTCAAGACCTACATATATATATATTCATATGCTTTATATTAGATCCATATGCCTATATATATGTTCATATGTTCATATGCAAGTTACAAGTTTTATGTTGGATCCATGTCAAGATCTATCTAGGTTCATATGATTAATGCAAGTTATATGTTTTATGATAGATCCAAGTCACGATCTAATTATACATATGTTCATATGCAAGTTACGTGTTAGATCCAAAACTAGATCTATATTTATATGCATGTTTGTAAAGTGGACTTATGCAAGTTCACCTTGTTAGATCTAGTTCACACCTATATGTTAATGTTAAAATTATACATGCATTGGGATTGGACATGTCATGATTATGTTATATGCTAGTTTATAATTGAGGTTATGTTCACACATGCCCAGATCTACATATTAACATGTTTTAGGCTTATGATTATATAAGTCTAAATTATATGCAAGTTCATGTGACATGTTAAATTATATGAATAAAGTTTTATGCAAAATTTACATGTTTGGTTGAATCTATATTATGCATGTTCCCTTCTTTACCTCTTGTTTATAAATTGGGCTAATATGCAGACCGAATGACTTTATGTGATTAATACGAACGAACAAACGGGGGTAACGTTGAGATAGTTATTAAATCAAAACATGTTAATAATGTAGGTGGGCCCAAAACCATGTAAATGGTTAAGGCCATGAATGGTATAATATATACCATTAGTCTTGAACATAATTAAAATATGTGACATGAAACACTTGTAGAAAATTCACATATATAAAATGGAAAAGATGAATATGCCTAACCCGAGGTTAGACTGAGTTGTGGTGTAAACCTGACCAGAACCGACTGACACATCCAGTAAGCACAACAATACCTATCTAATGTGAGAGGTTAGTGCATCATGCCCAGAAAGACCCGAGGTTAGACTGAGTTGTGGTGTAAAACTGCCCGAAACCGACCGACACATCTAGTAACCACAACAATACATGTCTAATGTGAGTGGTTGGTGCTTTAATTAATTAAGTAATTAAAGGTCATTAACAATCAAGCTAGAAATGGTGAGATTAAGTAATTAAGGGAACACTTAACCAACTCAACATGTTAACAAGACGAGATTGGTAGGGTTAAGTAATTGAGGAAACACTTAACCAACTTAACATGTTAACTAGACAAGATTGATAGGGGTTAAGTCAAACCAAGGACACATAACCAATTTAGCTTGTTGACTAGAAAAACCCTAGTAACGGGGACCCGTTTTAGCAGTAACCCACATGGATGCATCAAGGTACCCTGAACTAGGCAGGGTGGGGCACGATTACTGGGTTGAATATAAGCGGTCAAAAGGGCGGCGGTTAGGTGCGTCAGTGTATGTTCCGACGGAGTACGGGCATGCACGGGCTCCGGAGTGGAAAAAGCAGGCACTGGGCACCAGGCGTACACTTATGCATCTTTGAATCGTGTCAGGGTTGCCATTATAGGACTTGATACACCCTACACTGGAACCAGCACAAGTACTTAAAAATCACATGGGACCGCATGACACCGGGAATACATGAATGCTAGTAGGAGCCGATCAATACATGAATGGGATCACTTTATCATGAACATACATTGCTTGTTAAACAGCTTTTAGTGGGTGCACAGAAGTAAAAGTGGGTGCGATAGCCAAATCTAGTTAAATCTTACTTTACTCGTTTTAGGACTACCCTATCCTTGTGGTATCATTCTAAGTTCAGTTTATTCATGTCATAGTCTTTTACTTGTTTACATGCTAATAAATAACTAGGCTTACCAGACTTATGTCTGACCCATTTTCCTTTCGCTTCTATTTTCCGTCCCCCCCCCCCCCCACAGGGAGGAAACACTTCTGCTTAGTCCAGGTTAGCCAAAGCTTGAAGACCGCAGATGTAAGGCTTGGACTTTCCTTTTTGAGCTATGCCTATGGCAAAGCACTTATTGGGGATTTATGTCATTTGATTTTCAGTATTGCTTCTTTATGTTTTCAAGACAGATGAAAAGTTGTAATAATTTGGAAGGTTGAAACAGTTGTTGAATTGTTGTGTTGAACAAGTATTTATGAAATAATATTGATCTTTTTCCACTGCATAAATTTTCTGTCATGTAATTTATTAGTATCTTGTACCTTAAAACGCTCCACCGAAGTTAAGGCATTCCCTTTGAGAGTGACCTTAACGGAGGTGGGGTGTTACACTTGGTGTCAGAGCTAAAGGTTACCATATCGGATAAAATTTTTGAAATTATTTTTCAAAAAGAAGTCATAAAGAAGCATTTTCAAGAAAAAGTGTTAATCTAAAAGGGTGTAATCCCCAAAGCCATATGCACTATCTTTCTATCCTTCGTTTTGAATCTTTTCTTTTTGTTTCAGCATGTCTGGGGATCTTAACCTTCCAGAGGGTGTACCGATACCTGGCTGTTTTCAGGAGATACCTAGAAGTTAGGGCCAAGGACGCGGGCCCAACAGACATTCATCCTACCCCAGCTACTGCTCCTCCTCCTCCGAGAGGAAATTCTTTCTCAAAGATCTGTAGAGACTTTAGATCCGTGGGTGGAAAAGACTTTAAGGGGAGCGAATCATTCGTGGAAGCCAGAAACTGGCTCAAGGAGACAGAGGACTTATTCGTTATCTTTGAAGTAGATGAAAGGCAGAAACTACAGTTGGTGGTGTGGTTGCTCAAAGATGAGGCCTCCTTCTGGTGCGAAGTCACTAATGTTGAAAGACTGATAGAGAATAGGGAGGACTTCAGGGAGAGATTTGAAATGAAGTTCCTCTCACAAGCTGAGCAGAGTCTGCAAATGGAGAAGTTCCTATCACTTAAATAGGGCAGCTTGTCGGTCAAAGAATATGTTAATAAATTCAACCAGCTTGCTCGATGTGGACTGGAGTTAGTAAACACTCCACATAAGAAGCCTCTCCGCTTTGCCAAAGGACTGAATGAGCCACTGCAAGGTTTGGCAACGTCCCATATACCTATGGGAGCGACTTACGAGAGACTGTTGGACATGGCTCTGTTGCAAGAGGAGACCAAAGATGGAAAGAAGGAGGTGAAGAAGGAAGAGCCTCAAAACAAGAAAGGAGATGGATCTCAGAACAAGAAGACGGACCCCAAGAAAGGCGGGAAAGATAATAAATCCCGTAAGAAGATGAAGTGCAATTTCTGTGGGATACCCGGACACTTGGCTAGGGACTGTAGAAAGAAAAAGAGGAAATTGGGCGCTTGTTTCAAGTGCGAAGATACTGGACACTTGTCTAAGGACTGTCCAAAAAGGCAAGGGCAGGGACAGAGGACTGGATCATCTTCTAGAGGGCAGGTCCATGCTCTCGTTGCACCTCTGCAGGAACGAGGTATACATATTTCTGTTGAGAGTTTAGTTTATCTGTTTGATAATCTTGTTCATACTCTCTTTGATTCTGGCGCATCACACTCTTTTATATCTACTGTTTTAGTTGAATCTCTGCACCTAGACACCTATATAGTAGAGGATCCCTTGGTTGTTTCAAATCCAATTGGGGGCTTAGTTTATTTGTCAATGATTTGATTGGATTTGGAAATCTCTATTTTAAGCGTTGGGTTTAAATGTAATGCTTATGTTTTGGGCTTCACGGGCTACAGGATGATTCTAGGCATGGACTGGCTATCCAGTAATGTTGTCGTCCTCGATTGTGAAAAGAGAGTGGTTAGACTCATGACTCGCCTCGGTAACACTCTCGAAATCTCTTGTAATCCCATGAATTCTGTTATCCTAAGTTATCTAGAATCTCTTGATGCGTCTGTTGAGAATTTGCAGTCTGTTATAGTGGTCCGTGAATACTCGGAAATGTTTGAAGAGGTAAAGGGCTTACCTACGAAGCGGGAGATAGACTTCCGTATATACCTTGTTGAAAATGCAAAACCCGCTTCTTTACCCGTTAGACACATGGCTCCAAAGGAGAGAAATGAACTCAGCAAGCAAGTTAAAGAGCTGCTTGAAAAGGGGTTCATAAGACGGAGTATTTTTGAATGGGGTGCTCCAGTAGTGTTCGCAACCAAAGCCGATGGTTCACTCTGCCTATGCGTGGATTACAGGGAGCTGAACAAGCTGACCAAGAAGAATAGGCACCCACTCCTAAGAATTGACGATCTGTTTGATCAGCTCGTAGATGCATCTATTTTCTCCCAACTAGATCTGGCTACCGGGTTTCATCAGCTAAGAGTGGCTGAGGATAGCATTGACAAGACCGCATTTAAGACCCCGGATGGTTTCTTCGAGTGGCTTGTCATGCCTTTCAACTTGACAAACGCTCCTGTCTATTTCGTGTACTTGATGAGCAGGGTGTTCCGGGAATTCCTCAATAAGTTTGTGGTGGTCTTCGTGGATGATATTTTGATCTTCTCGAAGAGTGAGGAAGAGCATGCTCAACACTTAAGGGAAGTCATGGATACTCTCCGTGCACTTCAGTTGAAAGCCAAGTTCTCCAAATGCCATTTTTGGAGGGAAGAAGTTACATTCCTTGGACATGTGGTGTCCAAAGAGGGGTTAGCCGTGGACCCCGCAAAAGTGGTTGCTGTGCAATATTGGAAGATTCCACGAAATGCAACTGAAGTCCGAAGCTTTCTCGGGCTAGCAGGCTTTTACTGGAAGTTCATCAAAGACTTTGCCAAAATCTCAGCTCCACTTACAAGGTTAACGAAGAAGAACCTAGTTTTCGCTTGGGATTTGGATTGCGATATTGCTTTCCAACGCTTGAAAAGGGCTCTAACAACAGCCCCAGTTCTGACATTGCCTGATGGGAGCAAGATGTTACCGTATACACGGATGCATGCGGTACATGATTAGGCGCTGTCTTGATGCAAGAAGGGAAGGTAGTAGCTTATGATGGAAGGCAGTTGAAAGTACATGAGAAAAACTACCCAACCCACGACCTAGAATTGGTGGCCATCATTTTCGCTCTTAAGTCTTGGTGCCATTATCTCCTAGGTGAGAAGTTTGAATTGTTTACTGACCATAAATCGTTGAAGTATCTGTTCTCATAGAAATATCTCAACTTGAGGCAGCAAAGATGAATGGAGTTTCTTGCCTCATATGATTTTGAGATTTCCTATACTCCTGGAAAAGGCAATGTGGTAGCAGACGCTCTGAGTAGAAAGAAGCCAACCTTAATCCCTCTCTTTGTAGAAAGGCAAAGCTTGGAGTACATAGCCAACTTTGACTTTAGACCCTCCTCTGAATTTGTACTTGGCTTGTTAACAACACTGGAAGTGCAGCCTACACTTTTCGACTCAATAGGAACCGCACAACGTAAAGACCCTCAGCTAGTAGATGTGATAGATAAGCTGATTAGGGGTAAGACTTCGAGTCACCTCAATAGATACTCCATTGATGATAAGGGATGGTTGAGACAGGATGGAAGGCTATGCATCCCACAAGTAAGAGATTTAGTGAAAACGGTTCTAGAAGAAGCACACCATTCAAAGCTGACCATACACCTAGGCGGAGACAAAATGTATAAAGACATCAAAAGAGTTTTCTTTTGGAATGGCATGAAGAGGGACGTAGCTGAATTCGTTTCTAAGTACATGATATGCTAGCAGGTCAAGGCGGAGCAGAAGAAGCCTGGTTGTTTGCTTCATCCTCTAGAGGTCCCACAGTGGAAATGGGATAGCATTTCGATGGACTTTATTGATGGGTTGCCTAGGTCAAGAAGGGGCAATACCAGTATTTGTGTAATAGTGGACCGGCTGACAAAAAGCGCTCACTTTATACCTGTCAAAAGTAGAAGGACTGTTTTATCTCTAGCATCTCTATATCTTAAAGAGATAGTTCGACTGCATGGGATACCTTCCAGCATAGTAAGCGATCGAGACCCTATCTTTACAAGCGAGTTATGGAAGAGTTTGCAAGAGGTTGTTGGCACACAACTTTGTTTAAGCACAACCTACCATCCCTAAATCGATGGACAGACGGAAAGGGTGAACAGAGTCTTATAAGACCTCTTGAGATTGTGTGTTCTTGACTTTGGAGGGACATGAGAAGATCATCTTCCTCTGCTGGAGTTCTCCTACAACAATAGCTACTAAGCTACAATAGGCATGGCACCCTTCGAAGCCTTATACGGGAGACCGTGTCGATCACCAACCTGTTGGTGGAATCCACAGATAAGCTTATACTTGGGCCAGACATGATTAGGGAAACCTCAGAAAAGCTGGACCTAATAAGAAGACGAAAAAAGACTGCTCAAGATAGACAGAAGTCCTATGCAGATAAAAGAAGGACCAACCTTGAGTTTGAGGTTGGAGACAGAGTGTTCCTTAAAGTATCTCCTTTGAGGAATGTTGTTCTCTTTGGATCCAAAGGGAAATTAGCATCTAGATTCATATGACCATTTCCTATCATTGAAAGAATTAGGACGATGGCCTATAGATTAGAGCTACCTGAAAAGTTGGCTGGAGTTCACAATGTCTTTCATGTTTCTCACCTACGGAAGTGCTTATATGAGTCTGCGGAAGTGGTGGAACCAAAAATACTAGAAGAGGTAGAAGTGGAACGAGAAGCAACAGTGAGAAGAATCCCAACTCGTATCTTGGGAATGGAAGTCAAAAAGCTACGCAACCGTGAAGTCAAGCTTGTTAAAGTACAATGGAGTGAAAATGAAGAAGACACGACTTGGGAGACCGAAAGCAAGATACGCACAGCCTACCCTTATCTTTTTGAGGGTACATCTTTGATCTCTCCTTTATCATAAGTTTATTCATGCTTAATTATCTTCTTGGTCCTATTTCTTGATCCTTAGTAGAAATCAATGGATGTAAACATGTATTTGAAACATGTTATGGTTGATGGTTGCAAAGTGGTTGCAAGTGGTTGCTAGTGATTGCTAGTGGATGCATATGCACATACACATTAGGTTCTAGTTCGGCTCAATCACTTTCATATTGCATTTGCATATGAATGCATGAAATTGTATGTGGATTGAAACTTGATGTGTTATCATATGGACTTTGCATTTGTATGAATGATTGTGCACTCATGTAGAATTATGAATAGGAAAATTTGCATACATAATGGACTCATGGCACTCTCATGATTCGCATTAAGGAGGTCAACTGGATCAGTAGACCGCCTAATTTTGCACTAGATAAGAGACATATACACACACTCTGCATATGTTCATATGTCATTAGAAGTCTTATAAGGACAATGGATGCTTGTGGATGATGGATGAGTAGATGGATGATTGGATGTTAAGATGCATTCTTCTTAACTTGAAGATTTCGGGGACGAAATCCTTTAAGGAGAGGAAAATGTAACACCCCAAATTTTCTGAGAATATTAAAATTAACAAATTAAAGAACACTTAATTTTTAGAAGAAGAATTAAGTGAAATGGGTTGCGCTATTACGTTCATCTCAAAATTTTGGTCAAGATAGACATTTGGTTTGCATAAAACGGATACCTTATGAAGAAGTTATTAAGCCATGAAGTTTTGTATACATATGAGAAAAATATATATATAGATATATGTATATATATAAATTAAATAAATAAATATGCAAAAAAGTTCAAAACAGTGAATCGGGAGGGGGAATAACCGAACCGACCCATTTTTGAGGTCGACCCGAGCCTCGCAGGGTCGACTAGGGGTTGATTCAGGGTGTTTGGCTATCAACCCGTGGGCCGATTCGCTCTAAGGCTGATGTGGCATCTGATTGGTTCTAATGGACTCCTTGCTGAGTCATTAGGACTGATGTGGCTATTCTATCTTGTTTGAATGGCTTTGATTTGCTCTAGTTAATCTGACGGTTCCTATTAAATCAAACTTATATATAAGCAACCTAATACCTCAACCCTAAATCATATTAAAAATCAAACCAAGAGCCGTCATGCTGCCATTGGACTACCTCGAGTAGCCGCTGTTCAACTTGAAGCAAATCAAAAGAGGCAAACCAAATCAAATCAAAATTAAACTAAAACAACAATTGTCTACATCAAAGGCGAGCATTTTAACTTCAGAATACAGATTCGTGAAATCAATATTATCTTTTGTAAGTGTAGTTATTTTTTTAGATGTAAATAAATTTAAGACGTGATTTGATATAAAGTGAAAAATAGAATTATACCATGTTGTATAATATTGACGATGTTAATTCATGTTTGTTTCTTATGATGATTTTATCATGAATTGTCTTGGAATGTTTGTGGCTTATTGGACTTGGAGTTGGAGCTATAAAAGATTGAGAATGAAACTATCAATATCGTATGCAAGTTATATGTTTCATGTTAAGATCTACATATATATGTTTATATGATTAATGCAAGTTGTATGTATTATGTTAGATCCAAGTCAAGATCTATTTATATATATATATATATATTCATATGCTTTATGTTAGATCCATATGCCTATATATATGTTCATATGTTCATATGCAAGTTACAAGTTTTATGTTGGATCCGTGTCAAGATCTATCTAGGTTCATGTGATTAATGCAAGTTATATGTTTTATGATAGATCCAAGTCACGATCTAATTATACATATGTTCATATGCAAGTTACGTGTTAGATCCAAAACTAGATCTATATTTATATGCATGTTTGTAAAGTGGACTTATGCAAGTTCACCTTGTTAGATCTAGTTCACACCTATATGTTAATGTTAAAATTATACATGCCTTGGGATTGTACATGTCATGATTATGTCATATGCTAGTTTATAATTGAGGTTATGTTCACACATGCCCAGATCTACATATTAACATGTTTTAGGCTTATGATTATCTAAGTCTAAATTATATGCAAGTTCATGTGACATGTTAAATTATATGAATAAAGTTTTATGCAAAATTTACATGTTTGTTGAATCTATATTATGCATATTCCCTTCTTTACCTCTTGTTTATAAATTGGGCTAATATGTGGGGCCAATGAATTTATGTGATTAATACGAACGAACAAACGGGGGTAACATTGGGATAGTTATTAAATCAAAACATGTTAATAATGTAGGTGGGCCCAAAACCATGTAAATGGTTAAGGCCATGAATGGTATAATATATACCATTAGTCTTGAACATAATTAAAATATGTGACATGAAATACTTATAGAAAATTCACATGTATAAAATGTAAAAGATGAATATGCCTAACCCGAGGTTAGACTGAGTTGTGGTGTAAACCTGCCCAGAACCGACTGACACATCCAGTAACCACAACAATACCTGTCTAATGTGAGAGGTTAGTGCATCAAGCCCAGAAAGATCCGAGGTTAGACTGAGTTGTGGTGTAAAACTGCCCGAAACCGACCGACACATCTAGTAACCACAACAATACCTGTCTAATGTGAGTGGTTTGTGCTTTAATCACTTAATTAATTAAAGGTCATGAACAATCAAGCTCGAAATGGTGAGGTTAAGTAATTAAGGGAACACTTAACCAACTCAACATGTTAACAAGACAAGATTGGTGGGGTTAAGTAATTGAGGAAACACTTAACCAACTTAACATGTTAACTAGACAAGATTGGTAGGGGTTAAGTCAAACCAAGGACACTTAACCAATTTAGCATGTTGACTAGAAAAACCCTAGTAACGGGGACCCGTTTCAGCAGTAACCCACATGGATGTATCAAGGTACCCTGAACTAGGCAAAGCGGTCAAAAGGGCGGCGGTTAGGTGCGTCAGTGTAGGTTCCGACGGAGTACGGGCATGCACAGGCTCCGAAGTGGAAAAAGCAGGCAACTGGCACCAGGCGTGCACTTGTGCATCTTTGAATTGTGTCAGGGTTGCCATTATAGGACTTGATAAACCCTATACTGGAACCAACACAAGTACTTAAAAATCACGTGGGGCCGCATGACACCGGGAATACATGAATGCGAGTAGGAGCCGATCAATACATGAATGGGATCACTTTATCATGAACATACATTGCTAGTTAAACAGCTCTTAGTGGGTGCAGAGAGGTAAAAGTGGGTGTGATAGCCAAATCTAGTTAAATCTTACTTTACCTCGTTTTAGGACTACCCTATCCTTGTGGTATCATTCTAAGTTCAGTTTATTCATGTCATAGTCTTTTACTTGTTTACATTCTATTAAATAACTGGGCTTACCAGACTTATGTCTGACTCATTTTCCTTTCGCTTCTTTCCTTCCGTCCCCCCCCCCCCCCGCCCCCCCCCCCCCCGGGTCCGCAGGGAGGAAACACTTCTTCTTAGTCTAGGTTAGCCAAAGCTTGAAGACCGTAGATGTAAGGCTTGGACTTTCCTTTTTTAGCTATGGCTATGGTCAAGCAATTATTGGGGATTTATGTCATTTTATTTTCAATATTGCTTCTTTATGTTTTCAAGACAGATGAAAAGTTGTAATAATTTGGAAGGTTGAAACAGTTGTTGAATTGTTTTGTTGAACAAGTATTTATGAAATAATATTGATCTTTTTCTGCTGCATAAATTTTCTGTCTTGTAATTTATTAGTATCTTGTACCTTAAAACGCTCCACCGAAGTTAAGGCATTCCCTTTGAGAGTGACCTTAACGGAGGTGGGGTGTTACAAATTATGCTTGTGCTATCCGACAGTACTTTTGTCTACTCAAGGACGGAAGAGGATCACAAGACTCGATTTGCGATTGTGTTGCAAGTGTTAAGAAAATACCAATGGAAGTTTAGATTTTCAAAGTTTCACTTTTATAGGAGAGAAGTGAGGTGCTTTGATAACGTTGCTTTGAAGTAGGATGTTGTCGGGGATCATGCCAGTGTTATGGTAGTCCTGAATTTGAATTGACCTAAGTATGCTATATATTATGAGTTTCATTGGACTAAGAAGTACTATGTATGTTCTACCAAGGATTACTCTAAAATAGCAGCACCATTGACTAATATTTGTTATAAGAATTAGATCTTTATTTGAGACGCGAGATACAAGCATGGATTAGTGAGTATAACTAAGAGATTACTATCAGAACAGTTTCTAGTTTATGGTGACATAGGAGAAGTAAACATACTGAATCGGGTGGTAAATGCATTGAAAAATATTTACCTAAAACCAAAGCATTGAAAAAAATCGTAGGGTTAGGAGATGAAATTATGGCTTACTATTGTTGAGAGTGTTAGAACCTGCAGCTACAACAGCAGCCTTCATCCACCCATATGTTCAACATGGGACTACCACCTACCGAGCCACCAACCAAGCCACCATCCCCACCAACCATCCTCTCACCTATTAATACACCATTCTTCTTCATAATTCACATCCCATCTCAAATCCAATAAGAAGGAAATATTAGAGTGAGATTGAGTGTTGAGTGAAAAGAGTTTTGTGTAATCACTTTGTAATATTCTCTTAAATAAAAGATCTACAGCATCTCGGAGACATAGGCATAATTGGCCGAACTCCGTTATCAAAGTTTGTGTGTCTTACCATTATACACTTTATTTCTTTTCTCCACAAATCTAATTATAAGAAAATTTGCGTAATTTCCCAACAACTGGTATCGGAGCCATAATTATTTTGAAAGGAAATCAAATTTGAGTGGTAGCGATGGTGGCAGATGAAGGAAAGGTGAAAATCAAGAAGTTTGATGGAGCAGACTTTGGCTTTTGGAAAATGCAAATTGAAGATTATCAATATCAGAAAAAGCTTTATCAATCTATCTTAGAAAAGAAGCCAGAGAATATAAAAGATGAAGATTGGGCTCTTCTTGATAGACAAGCTCTTAGAGTTATTCGATTGACGTTATCTCGCAATGTTACTTTCAACATAGCAAAGGAAAAGACCCCTGTATGTCTTATGGTGGCTCTCTCCGGTATGTATGAGAAGCCGTTGGCCTCTAACAAAGTTCATTTAATGAGATGATTATTTAATTGGCGGATGATAGAAGGTACATCGATATCTCAACATCTCAATGAGCTGAATACAGCTACTTCTCAACTATCTTCAGTTGAAATTGAATTTGACGAAGAAGTACGCGCATTGATACTTTTGTCTTCCCTGCTAGAAAGTTGGAATGCTACTGTCACAACAATGAGTAGCTCATCGGGAAGCAATAAGTTAAAATTTGATGATATCCGTGATATAGTTCTCAGTGAAGAGATCCGATGAATAGATTCTGGTTAGTCGTCATAATTTTCAAGTTTGTACACACAATCGAAAGGTAGAAATTTTGACACCCCACGTCCGTTAATGTCCCTCATTAAGAGAATGCATTAAGTTTCGTGAAGCGTTAAAGGTAACAAAAACAAAAACATTACAAGATAGATGTAAAATAGAAGGAAAATTTAAAACTTTATTAATCATAAAACATCGTGGTTCAAAAACATAGTTACAACATAAGTCTTAAATACATAAAATCCAATACATCAACTTTAAACTTCTGTCTTGTACTAAAATCATTAGAGTACAATATTAAAAGAAGCATAGTTCCCCATAAATATAGCCATAGTAAAGAAAGTACGGAATCAAAGCAGTACATCTAGTAGCTCCAAGCAGAATGAAAGAAATATCTTGATCAAGCTCGAGTATTCCCACCCTGAGAACCTAGGGGGAAACGGAAGAGAAAGAAGAGGAAACAAAATAGGTCAGACATAAAGTCTGGCGAGTCCAGTTATTTTTAGCATATAAATAAGTAAAAGTACATGACAGGCATATAAAATGGATAAGAGAGATATAGCATATAAGGCAGGTATAACAAGGTAAACAGGATAAACTAAACAGACTGTGCAATGCACTTCTCTACTACTTTTCTCTTTCTCTGCACCAATAATGGTATAACTGTAACATGATGATCCCAACCAGTATAAGATGGTAGCCTTAGGTGTACTTCTAGTGAGAGGTTTTAACACCATACTATAACAGGTAGCCCAATAGAACTGATGGGTGTTATCCCCAGACGATAATAAAGGGCTCCTAATTGGTCATGACTAGATGTACCCTAGTTACTACCCCAATCGATCGGCTCCCGAAACCTTGTAGATACCCTGTGCTGGCCCTACAGTAGGATGTATCACTTTCTAAAGTGGCAAATCCGATACAGACAAGATGCACAACCATATCTACAGATGTCATGGCATCTTAATCCTCCCTGGTCCGGACCCATGCACGTACATGACCCCATCGGAATGCACAGCCCGCACCTCCTCTCAAGTGACCTCTTACAATCAGCTCATTAAGCATGCCCTAACCCCGACCTAGTTCGGGGTTTCCCATTTGATACCAATGTAGGTTACTTATGACACCCCACGTCCGTTAATGCCACTCATTAAGAGAATGCATTAAGTTTCATGAAGCATTATAGGTAAATAGAAACATAAACATTACAAGACAGATATAAAATAGCTACGGAATTTAAAATTTTATTAATCATAAAGCATCGTAGTTCAAAACATAGTTACATCCTATGTTTGAAAAACATAAAACCTAATACATCATTAAAATTTTGTCTTGTACTTAAAACATCAGAGTACAATAAATAAAGAAGCATATTTCCCAAAAAAAAGCATAGCCATAGTAGAAAAGGATAAGAGCTCGAGCAATACATCTAAGCATCTCCAGGCAAGATGAAAGCAGAATCCCGGTCAAGCTTGAGTATTCCCTCCCTGAGAATCCAGGGGTAACGGAAGAGAAAGAAAAGGAAATAAAATGGGTCAGACATAAAGTCTGGCGAGTCCAGTTACTTTTAGTATATAAATAAGTAAAAGTATCATGACAGACATATAAAGTGGATAAGAGAGATAACATCATAAAAGGTAGGTATGACAAGGTAAGCAGAATAAATAGGATAGAAGAAATAGCAACTTCCCTAACACTTTTCTTTGCTCTCTGAACATATACTAGTGTCTTATTAACAAGATGATACCTAACAAGTATAAGATGGTAGTTTAGGTGTACTTCCAGTGAGAGGTTTTCACCCCCATACAATCAACAGACAGAGCAACATACTGGAGTTACCCCTAAGGGTATTAACGAGCTCCCAACATACTGGAGTCTGAATGTACCCTAATTACTACCCTAGTCGATTGGCTCCCTACTCCGTAGATACCCTGTGCTGGGCCCATAGTAGGGTGTATCACTCCTTAAAGTGGCAAACCTTCGTTTTCAAGATGTGCACAACCATATCTACAGGTGTCACGGTGTCTAAACCTTCACTGCCGGACCCATGCACGCACATGACCCCATCGGAGTGCGCCGCCCACACTGTCCCCTATGTTTGGATCTCTTACAATCAGCCCAGTAAGCGTGCCCCGACTCCAACCTAGTTCATAGTACTCGTTTGATACCTATATATGGGTTACTAACTAAAACGGGTCCCACACAAAAGATGATACAAGCGTCCCCCTATGCTTGCATCCCCGCTAGGTTTTCCACAGGTTATGCCATACCAGAGTAAATGATTGCGTAACCCCACAGGTTAAGTTTGCGGCCTATATATATAAGTATTACCCACCCACCTAAGATTTACTTAACCCACCCACTGTTATAAACAAGTTTACTTAACTCCTACTCAAGTTATATGTTCATATAATCCGTATGGATTCAACTAGGTTAAGTATTCCAATTCATTACCATATTCAGTTATGGTTATAATATGCTGGACCTCCCACATTAAGCCTACCACTTGTGGATGCTGGATATGCCAGTCGGTTCCAGGCAGACTTCTTCCACAAGTCGGACTTAACCTCGTGTCTCAGCACGTCTCATGTTTAAGCACTTAGACCCCTCACATTAGATTCACCACTTGTGGTCGCTGGATATGCGGGGCGGTTCCGGGCAGACTTCCACCACAAGTTTAATCTAACCCCGTGTCTAAGCGCGGTTACAGTTTCTAATTACTGTATTTCTAGGTATTTCAATTATTAAACATTTTTCCCAGGTCGTTATAGGTTTTCAAGCCTCATTCCCAAGTTATGTTCATAATGAACCATATACCCCAAATTAAGGTCTTTAATCACAAGTTGATTTATGCCCCAAATTCATGTTCATATATTTCATTAAAGTTATGCCTAAATTTCCAATTACAAGTTATGCTCCAAATTATATCGTTTTCCCCTCGTTTCCAAATTAACGCGTTCACATATTTCAGCGGCATGCCTAGGCTCGAACATAGCCTGGCTATAAAAATAAAAGGGAAAAGATGAAGGAAAGAGAAAAGAAATGATCATACTAATAAGTTTGACATATAATGGCAGAAATAGGTATAAACATATAGTGACATAATGACAAGATAGGCATATAGGGACAGATCTGATGAACATGTGATAATAGAACTGATTCTAAAATAATAAGGACATCATAATAGGCATAATGGGATCTAAACAATGAATTAGATATCCAACTAATAACAGATCTGATTTAGGCACAAACATAATAGTAACAGGCATGAAATGATCTAAACAAAGAATTAGATCTACGAACTATGGCATATCTGACATAATAAATAGGTATAGATTCAGATCTAATTCATATTCATGTCAGAATAACTTAGATAAATAGGTTATAGCAGATCTGATATGATTCAAATAGTCACATGCATAGATCCAAGTTATAGTCATGTCAAGATTTACTTTTAAACATTTAGATCTAAAAGTAACGTAAACTCACAGTGTTTGGATCTAAGAAAATAGAAGAAAGGTTGCAGATGTTGAATCACAGATCTCTAAACTCTAATTAATTGACTTGATTGTAGAAGAAGAAAAGGCTTGATTTGATTTTGGCAGAGGCAGCATCTAGTTCTCCATTATTTTTGGTGTGCGAAAACAAGAGAAATGATGCCATATATATAGTTGTCCCCAAAAACCATAAGTTGCCCAAATCTACCGCAGGGGGTCTACACCCCCTTGATAGGGTCAACACCCCTAGGCGGGATTTTTCCCGCTCCCCTGATTTCTAAGTTTTTGAACTGTTTTGAATTTTCTGGAACTATTTTATTCATATATATTCTTCTTATGCATATAAAAATTTCAAACCTTGATAACTTTTTCATACTGTGTCATTTTTACGCAAACCAGGTGTCTATTTTGACCAAAATTTCATGACGAATGCAGTGGCGCAGTCTATTTCCCTTAATTCTGAATATTAAATTAATTATTCTTTAATTTATCATCTTTAGTTTTTACGGGGTGTTAAATTCTCCTCTACTTAAAGGATTTCATCCCCGAAATCTCTAAGTTAAGAAGAATGCGTATCCAAACATCCATCATCCATCTACTCATCCACCAATCACAAGCATCCATTTTCCTTAAAATATTTCTAATGCTTATATGAATATATGCAAATGTGTGTGTATATGTCCCAATACTAATGCGAAGATCAGGTCGTGTATTGATTCAGTCGAGCACCTTAATGCAAGATATGGTAGTGCCATGAATCCAACATGCATGCAAATAATCCTATTATATTATGTAAGTTCTATATGCATGCTCAATCATTCATCCAAATGCGACATCCATATGATGATTCACCCACTTTCATCCATTAAAAGAAGAAGAAAAATGCACACACATCCATATGCAGTATGAGAGTGATTGAGCTGATCTAGTGCCTAATGTGTGTGTATATGCATCCACGAGCAACCACTAGCAAACACTTGCATCCATCAAACATAACATGTCTCAAGAACATGTTTACATCCATGGGATTCCTACCTAAAGTTCAAAGATTCGATCGATAGGATATACTTAAATGATAGAAACAAGCATGAATAAAAGCTTTGGATAGGAAGTTAAGAACATACCCTCGAAAAGAAAAGGGTACGAAGCACGAATCTTTTCTTCGGTCTTCCAAGTTGCATCTTCTGGGTTATCTCCGCACTAAACCTTCATCAACTTGACTTCTCTATTGCGTAGCTTCTTAACTTCTAATCCAAGAATACGGGTAGGAACTCGCTTAACTGTCGCCTCCTATTCTACCTCTGCTTCCTTCAATATACTCTGCTCAACTACTTCTGCGGTATCATGCAAACACTTCCACAAATGAGAAACGTGGAAAACATCATGAATGCCTGACGGTCTCTCTACTCTATAGGCCATTTGGCCAATCCTTTCTGTTATGGGAAATGACCCTTCAAATCTTGGTGCCAATTTCCCTATAGATCCAAAGCGAACCACAATCCTCAAAGGTGATACCTTGATGAAAACCATGTCTCCCACCTCAAAATCGGTGTCAATCCTTCTCTTATCTGCATAAGACTTTTGCGTATCCTGAGCTGTCTTCATTCTTCGTCTAATAAGATCAATCTTCTTGGATGTTTCTCTAACCATATCCGGTCCAAGTAGTAATCTTTCTATAGATTCCCACCAATAAGTCAGTGACCTACATGGTCATCCGTACAATGCTTCGAAGGATTCCATGCCAATACTAGCTTGATAACTATCGTTGTAGGCAAACTATACTAAAGGAAGATGCTCTTTCCAAGTCCCTCCGAAGTTTAGGATACACAGCCTTAAAAGATCCTCAAGAACTATATTTACCCTTTCTGTATGTCCATCGGTCTATGGATGATAAGCGGTGCTCAAACACAAGTGTATACCTAATGCCCCTTGCAAGCTCCTCTAGAATTCACTGATGAAAATGGGGTCACGATCACTTACGATACTAAAAGGTACTCCATGAAGACGGACAATCTCACAAACGTAAATCGTTGCCAACCATGCCACCGTCCTTTTACTCTTACATGGAATGAAAAGAGCGCTCTTAGTAAGTTTGTCTACTACAACCCAAATACTGGGGTTGCCTTTCTTTGATCTAGGAAAACCATCTATGAAATCCAAAGAGACGCTCTCCCACTTCCACTGTGGAACCTCCAAAGGATAAAGTAAACCACCGGGCTTCTTTTGATGAGCTTTGACTTATTGGCAAATCAAACATCGAGAAACAAATTCTGCCACATCTTTCTTCATCCCAGCCCAAAAGAAAACCCTGTTCATATCTCTATACATCTTATCACCACCTGGATGAATAGTCATTTTAGAATGTTAGGCTTCCTCTAGGACTGTCTTCAACAAACTCCCAGTTTGGGGAACACAAAGCCTCCCATCTCATCGCAACCACCCTTTATCGTCTATGGAATATCTACTGTGGTGACTAGAAGTCTCCCTTCTACCGAGCCTATCCAAGATGTATGAAATATGTGGATCCTCTCGCTAGGAAGCTCCTATCAGATCCATAAGAGTAGGTCGCGCCTCTAGTGATGCAAATAAGCTAGACAAAAACTCGGTGGAGGGTCTAAAGCTAAAAGTCAATATGAACTCCAAGCTTTTCCTCTCCACAAACAGAGGACCTAAGGCCATCCTCTGCCTACTTAGTGCGTCTGCAACCACATTACCCTTGCCAGGGGTATAAGCAATCTCGAAGTCATAGGATCCTAGGAAATCCATCCACCTTTGCTGCCTCAAATTAAGAACCTTCTGCTAGAACAAGTACTTGAGAGATTTATGATCGATGTACAATTTGAACTTCTCTCTAAGCAAATAATGATGCCATGTCTTAAGCGCAAATACTATTGCAGCTAGCTCTAAGTCATGGGTATGGTAGTTCTTCTCATGAACTCTTAGCTGTCTACCTCCATAACATACTACCTTTCCCTCTTGCATCAGAACCGCACCAAGCCCCGTACCACATTCATCAGTGTATAATGTAAACACTTTGTTCCCATTGGGCAAGGTCAAAACTAGGGCTGTTGTCAGAGCCCTCTTCAATCGCTGAAAAGCAACATCACAATCTTTATCCCACGAAAACATCAGATTCTTCTTTGTCGGCCTGGTGAGTGGGACTGATATCTTTGCGAAGTCCTTAATGAACTTTCTATAATAGCCTGCCAATCCAAGAAAACTTCTCCCCACCGTTGCGTTCTTCGGGATCTGCAGATCTTAAACCGCAACTACCTTCGCAGGATCTACTGCTATCCCTTCTTAAGAGACCACATTCCCTAGAAATCTTACTTCTTTTCTCCAAAAATGGCATTTGGAGAATTTCGCATTGAGCTGATGCGCAGGCATAGTTTTCAAAACTTCTCTCAAATGTTGGGCATGCTCTTCCTCACTTCTCGAGAAAATTAAGATGTCATCAACAAAGACCACTACAAATTTATTTAGAAACTCCCGGAACACCCTACTCATCAGATCAACAAAATAGGTGGGTGCATTTGTCAACCCAAAAGGCATAACGAACCATTCAAAGAAACCATCTGGAGTCCTAAAAGCGGTCTTGTCTATACTATCCTCGGCCACCCTCAACTAATGAAATCCTGTGGCCAAGTCTAACTGAGAGACTACTGATGCACTAATAAGCTGGTCAAACAGATCATTTATCCTCGGAAGTGGGTGCCTATTCTTTTTAGTGAGTTTATTCAGCTCCCTATAGTCTGCACATAAGCGAAGCGAACCATCCGCCTTAGTTGCGAATACCACCGGAGCACCCCATTCAAATATGCTTCGCCTAATAAACCCTTTCTCAAATAGCTTCCATACTTGCTTAATAAGCCCCCCCTTTCCCTTGGAGCCATATAGCCATAGGTAATGCAACTGGCTTTGCATTGTCTACCAAATCTATACGAAAATCGATCTAATGCCTCAGAGGTGAGCCACGAACCTTCTAAAAAACATCAGAATATTCACGGATAACTGGTACAGATTGCAAATCATTAATAGATGTGTCAAGAGATTCTCGGAAATTAAGCATGACAGACCCCTTAGGGTCACAAGAAATCTCGAGGGCCCTCCTATGGCAAGTCAAAAGTCTAACGACCCTTCGCTCAAAATCCAGAATGGCACCATACATGGCTAGCCAATCCATCCCTAGAATCAAACCATATACCATAAAACCGAGCACATATGCGTCGCTCTCTAACTCGATGCCTAAAATTGATATTCTCAAACCCCGACAAATCATGGACAAATGAGCCGAACCACCGATAAGGTTTAAGACAACAATGGGATCCACTACCATACTAGTATTAAGGTGCAAAGACTCAACTATGGAATCAGATATAAATGAACGTGAAGTGCCAGAATCAAAAAGAATTATAATAAGATGATTGGAAAAAGAAATCAAACCTTCCACAGAAACTTTCCTACCTTGATCTGGAGCACTGATCATGAGAGCATGCACTTGCCCACCAGAAGCTCATGCCCTTTGGCCTTGTCCTTGCTTCTTCGGGCACTCCTTAGAAAAGTGTCCAGGCTCTCCACAACTGAAGCAAGCATTCTTCCTTCTTTTGCAGTCCTTGATCAAATGACCCTCACGTCCGCAATTATGAAAATTCCTCTTATCCTTAGCCTTGTCATTATTTCCGCCTTTCTTTTGTTCTTGTTGCTGTTGTTCCTTCTAGGGCCATACTTTCTTTTTTTTGGGTTTCCTCAACCTTAATTTCCTTCTTGTCAACTTTATCTTCCTCATGCATCAAGGTCATGTCAACAAGCTCTCCAAAGTTGCCCCCATTGGATATGAGACATAACTAACCCATGAAAGGGTTCATTTAGTCCTCTAGCAAACCTCAAAGCTTTCTTATGCGGAGTATCAACTAACTCCAACCCAAACCTTGCCAGTTGGTTAAATTTGTTAACATACTCTTTGACATTCACGCCTCCTTGCCTGAGTGCCAGAAACCTTTTCATTTGCATGCTTTTCTCAACTCGATATGCCGGGCGGTTCTGGGCAGACTACCACAATAAGTGTAATCTAACCTCATGTCTAAGCGCGGTTACAATTTCTAATTATTGTACTTCTAGGCATTTCAATTACTAATCAATTTTTCCTATGTCGTTGTATGTTTTCATGCCCCTTTCCCAAGTTATGTTCATAATGAACCATATACCCTAAATTAAGGTCTTTAATCACAAGTTGATTTATGCCCCAAATTCATGTTCATATATTTCATTCAAGTTAAGCCCAAATTTCCAATTACAAGTTATGCCCCAAATTATACAGTTTTTCCCGTCATTTCAAATTAACGCATTTGCATATTTCAGCGGCATGCCTAGGCTCGAGGATAGCCCGACTACAAAAATAAAAGGGAAATGATGAAGGGAAGAGGACATAAATGATCATACTAACAAGTTTGACATATAATGGCAGAAATAGGCATAGCAGATAGTTGCATAATGACAAGATAGGCATATAGGAAGACAATAGAACTGATTCTGACGTAATAGGGACATCATAAGAGGCATGATGAGATCTAAACAATGAATTAGATATCCAATTAATAACAGATTTGATTTAGCCACAAACATAATAGGAACAGGCATGAGATGATCTAAACAGAGTATTAGATCTACGAACAATGGAAGATCTTACATGATAAATAGTTATAGGTTCAGGTCTAATTCATTGTCATGTTATAATAACTTATATAAACAAGTTATAGAAGATCTGATAAGATTCAAATAGTCACAGGCATAGATCCAAGTTATAGTTGTTGGATCTCACTATATAAATATTTTGGCTATGACAACTATAAGCATACATATTATTGACTAACTTTGTTTTGCAGGAAGCTATTCGACAAACAGATTCAAGGACACCAAAATGAAGATTGAATATGTTGTAATAGTCTGCTAGTCTTAGATATTCATGTTAAAGTGTTCCTTGATGATTACACACACACACACACATATATATCGTATATATATGTTTTACATTTAAAAGAGGCAAGGAATATGTTTTTCCTAGAAAACAGATGTCTGATCTAAATCAGATAGACGTCTATTTGCTAAGACAAAATTGAATTTTCCATAATATTCAGATGTCTGTTCTTATATTTTTCGAACGTCTGAAACTGCTATGAAATGTACTATTTCCTTGCTGTTTCATTTTTAAAAATAAAACAGACATCTGAATAATATTTTCACACATCTGATTACGAAGAGTTACAACCTATTATGAAGAATCACAACTCTCTAAATCATTTCTCTTGATGGAATCTCTTCATGATTAGTTAAAACTCTTTGTACATTATAAATAGGGACTTGATTAATTGATCAAATCACCGAATTTCATTCTAACTTATTCTATCTTACTCAAAGCTCTCTATTTCCAAAAAGGCATACTAATTTCAATATTATCTTCCATAATCTTTCACAAGATTCACGTTTATCATCAAGGAAAGACTATAGGAAGGGTGTACTCTATATATTGACATATCCTTGTTAACAAGAACACAAATAAGTCATCAATTTTTCTATATTAAGGAAGACCTCTTCAGCTGTTGAGGCAAGAAATCTCGTTTGGCTATTCGGGTAATTGTGTACCTATTCCTCCGGGTGAAATGAGGGTTTTAGTGATAGTGAAATACCAGAAGTGAGTCTGGGATTGCACGTAAGACAGTGGTTCGAACCACTATAAATAGACTGTGTGATATCTACTTACTACTTAGCTATATATATACTTCATCTTATACTCCATTCTACACAACCCTACCGCTATATAACCTCTTTCAATTGGTATCAGAGCAAGGTCACCCTATAACTGTAACACCGCTATTTGATACCTTGATAAAATGGAGAATAACCCAAGTACTAGCTTAACTACTTTTGTAGAAGGACAATCTACTCAAATACCACCTCTATTCAATGGACTGCACTACAACTATTGGGCTACGAGATTGAGGTTTTATATGCAAGCAAGTGGTTTTAGTGCATGGAATGCTACTCAAAAAGAATTTACGGCACATACAACAGAGTATTCAACTTGGATAATAGTTCAAAAAGTGGTGGCAAATGCAAATGCAAAAGCTATGAACATGTTATACTGTGCTCTCGATAGAAATGAGTTCAATCGTGTTAGCATTTGTACATAAACTATCAAATTTGGGAAACACTCAAAACTATCCATAAAGGAACAAACAAAAATCTCAATGCTCAAAAACCAATTCCACAACCTCAAGATGAAACAAAATGAAACTATCAATGAAATGTATTCAAGATTTCAAGACATTTTACATTCATTGGTAGGACTAGGAGAAAACTTTAGTGACTTTGATATCATATCAAAAGTACAAAACTCCCTAACTGACGACTGGAAAATAAAAGTATTAGCCATTGAAGAAGAAAATGACCTATCTGCTATGAAACCAAAAGAACTAACAGGAAATCGCATGTCATATGAAGTAAATCTTCAAGCAAAAAGGGAATTAGCTCAATAAAAGAAGAATGTGGCCTTTTATGCTGATAAAGAGGAATCTGAATTAGAAGACGAAGATCTAGCCTTTATTGCCAAAAACTTTAAGAAATTTCTAAAATATAGAAAAGGAAATTTCAAAAGGAATACCTCAAACAAACCTTCATCCTTAAAATTGGAATGTTTCAATTGTCATAAGAAGGGTCATATGGTCATATGTTGAAAGATGAAAAACTAATTTTAGAATAAGAACTCGAAAAGTTCAAAACACTCTTACAAATTCAGATAGTCAGCTTTCTCTTTTGAGTTAAGAAATTGAAAATCAAAAGATAAAGAATGATGAAATTAGTTCTGAGAATCACATGTTGAAAACTAAAATAAAAGAATTAGAATTAGAAAATAAAAGTGTTCAAACTAAGTCAGATATCATCTCTAAAAAATTTTCTAACTTTAATAAGGGTTGAGAAAATTTATCAAGAATTATAGAAAGTTCTCAGCCATCTTCAAACAAACATGGTTTAGTATTTAAAAAGGAATAAAAAATTCCTTCAATGAAAAATGCAAAACTAAAGAGGAAAATTGGTTCAAAAATTAAAGACAAACCAAAATCCTTAAAAAGGATTAACAAAATTAAAATATGGGTTCCAAAAACTAATAATAGTTTGATTAGTTTAACTCATTTATGGAATCTGTGCACAATAATAAAAATTATTTATACAAAAGGAATACTAAACCTACTTGGGTTTGGCTTCCTAAGGCCTAACTCTTAGGACCCTATCAAAAAGTGGGTACCAATGTGCTTATTAATATTTTTTGCAGGTACCACTCAAAAAGAAAAAATGGATTTCAGACAGTGGTTGCTCAAAACACATGACCCAAGACAAAGATATGCTAACCAACATTTCATACTTTGATGGCGGCTCAGTTACCTTCGGAGATAACTCAAGAGGTTTTATCATTGGCAAAGAAGATGTGTGTAACTATGGTATCTCAAATTTACCTCTTATTACTAATGTTTCCTTAGTTAAAAATTTAAAACACAATTTACTTAGTATTAGTCAATTATGTGACAAAGGTTTTAAAATAACGTTTTCTGAAAACAAATGCAGTATTTTCGACAAGGAACAAAATATTATTTTTGAAGGAAATCGAGACAGAAATATTTATGTTTTAAATATGAAAGTAAATAATAATAAAGAAATGTGTTTGATTGCTAATAACAACGAATCTTGGTTATGGCACAAGCGTTTCTGTCATATAAATTTTAAAACTACACAAAGACTTTCGAAACATGAGTTAGTAAAAGGTCGACCAAAAATAAATTTTAAATTAACAATCTATGTGAAGATTGTCAAATAGGGAAATTAACCGAATCTTCTTTTAAATCGAAAAAGGTTATTACGACTTTGCAACCGTTAGAACTATTACATATGGACTTGTTTGGACCTACCCAAGTTGAATCATTAAATCACAATCATTATGTATTTGTAATAATTAATGATTTCTCAAGATATACATGGACTATCTTTATGAAAAATAAAAGTGATACCTTTGGACATTTAAAGATATTGTAACTCCCCAAAATTTTAACGACACTAAAATAGGATAAATTAAATAATATTTAATTTAATATTCAGAATTCAGGAAAATGGATTGCACCATTGCGTCTGTCTCGAAATTCTGGTCAAGATAGACATTTGGTTTGCATAAAACGGACACCGTATGAAGAAGTTATGAGAGTTTTAAGTTTGTATACGTGCAGAAAATATATATATATACACATGAGTTAGAATTTTATCCAGAACAGTTCAAATTCAAAAAATGAAAAGTGGCGGTAGATTTCCCGCTCTAGTGGGTTGACCCATCTAGAGGGATGTCGACCCCCTAGAGGGATATCGACCCATGGGTCGACCCACCCATAGGGGTGTCGACACCCTTAGGGCTGACATGGCAGTCAGTTTCAAGGGGTCTGGCAGCTATATATACGTGGCCATTTCTCATATTTTCTTCATTGAAAATTCATGATGGCCAAACTTTGCCGGTGTCTGAATTGAATTGGATCTGTTAATCCCCTACAACTTTCAGCTTTGTAAATCAAATCTAGAGATTCAAGATCCATTCTTCATTCTCTAATCCTAACACTATGAGTTTCTAGTTGCTTTTAGATTTGAATATTTGAAGTAAATATGACACGACTATGACTTGGATTTGTTCATATGCCTAAATTATACCATATCCATTGTAAATCATGAACATATGACATTCTGAATTGGTTAGGATTCGGATCTAAATCTCTATCTTGTTGGATCTGTTGTAACCCTTGTGGCATTCTATGGTTTGTGCTAGTTCTATTTTAACTATTTATCTAAATCTCTATCTTGTCAGATCTGTTATAACTCCTATCACATGCCATGATGTGAATCTGAAACCTTAATTGTTAAGATCTACTTATAAATTATTAGATCTGAATTATGTGGACATTCTATGATGTAGATCTTAATCCCTATTTGTTAGATCTACTTCTGCCTATTAGATCTGTATTATGTGGACACCTAAATTATTAATCAGATCAGGTTTATTATTTGGATCCCCTTGTGCTTAGATCCGAACTTGTTGGACATCTAAATTAAATTAGGTCTTGTCATGTTCATCTGATCACCTTTTCTATGTTACAACTAGTTAACTGCCACAAGTTCATTAGATCTATGCTTATATGTTCACCATGTCAGTATATGTTTATGCTAGTTATGTTAGAACATTCACCTTTTCATATTTTCATTATCTTTCCTTTTTATCATTTATGATTAGGCTATCGTTTAGCCTATACATGCTGTAAATTGTGTGAATACGCTAGTTAGGGAACGGGGAGGGAACAAGGTTAATATTGGCATAATTTGAATATAAACATGAGTTTGACATATAATTAAAAAGGGGGAAAGTGGGGACATAAGAACTTATTAAGACGTAGGTAAGAATTGGATAAAAATGGAATGTTTAGTAATTACAATTAGGAATTGTAATTGCACTTATGACACTAGGTTATTTTGCATTAGTGGTGGAAGTCTGCCCGAACCCAACCGGCATATCCAGTAGCCACTAATGTTGAACCTAATGTAAGAGGTCTAAGTGCGCAAATATGAATCGGGCTAAGACACGAGGTTAGACCCAAATGTGGAATAAGACTGCCCGGACCCGACGGGCATATCCAGCATTCACAAGTTGTAGGCTTAATGTGGGAGGTTTAGCCCATTTTAAACCATAAATGGACATGATGATGAATTGGACTACTTAACCTAATTTAATCCATAGGGATTGTATGATTATGAATTTAAGTTAGGGTTAAGTAAAATTGGTTGGACAGTGGGTGGGTTAAGTAAATCTGAGGGGGTGGGTAATATTTACAAATAGGCTCACAAACTTAACCCAATAAGGATATGTAATTAAAGACACCTAGTGGTATACATAACCGGTGGAAAATATAAAAGTTATGTAATTAAAGACACCTTTTAGGGTAAGCATAATTGGTATAGGGCTATGTAATTAAAGATACCTAGTGGTATACATAGTTAGTAAAAACCTAGTGGGGGATACAAGGCAAAGGGGAGAGCTTGTATCATATTGTGTGGGATGCATTTTAGTCAGTAACCCGGAGTAGGTATCAAATAAAGTACTCCGTATTAGGCGGAGACGGGACGCACTTACTGATTGATTGTAAGAGATCCAAACGTGGAGGACGGTGTGGGCGGCGCAAACCTGACCAGGCCATGTGTGTGCATCAGCCAGGCAAAGAGGAATAAGACGACCATGATACATGTTGATATGGGGCTATGCTTATCAGTGAGGGGTTTCCACTTTAGGACGTGATACATCCTACCACGGGGTCGGCACAAAGTGTCTACGGAGTAGGGAGCTGATCGATTAGGGTAGTAGTTAGGGTACATTTGGACATATGCCTAAGTCTACCACCTTATAGTGGAAGGGATCATCTCATTCTGATTATACTAGTAATAGTGCCGAGTAATCATTAGGGAAACGTATATACCTTATCCTGTCTACCTTGTCACACCTGCTATTTATGTTGTGATCTCTCTTATCCACTTTATATGCCTGTCATGCTACTTATATTTATTTACTTGATAAAAGTCACTAGACTCGCCAGACTTTATGCCTGACCCCTTTGTTTCTCGTTCTTTCTTCCGTTCCCTCCCAGGTTCTCAGGGAGGAAACACTCAAGCTTAATCAGGACTCAGATATCATCTTGCTAGAGTTGATTTTGAAGTATGGCTCAAGTTTTTATCTCTACTATGGCTTTGTCTCTTTTATTTGGGGAATTATGTACTCTGATGTTAAAAGACAAAAGTTATGTTGTTGTAATGGTTTTTGAGACTCATGGTATTTTGAACCACGCTGCATGATTTGTGTTTGAAATAAAAATAAAAATTTACGTTGCTATCTTATTTATGTCTGTCTTGTAAAATTCTGTGTCTATTTACCTATAACGCTTTACGAAACTCAATGCATTCCCTTTTTGAGTGACATTAACAGACATGGGGTGTCACACTTCGTATCAGAGCTGAAGGTTACCAGATTGGATAAAGTTTTTAAAAATTATTTTCAAAAAGATTTTAAAAGAAAGCATTTTCAAGAGGGAAAAGTCTGTTTTGAAAAGCATTCCCCAAAAAGCCATTTGTAATATCCTTCGGTCCTTTGTCTAAATCTCTTCCGTTTCCTTTTTCAGCATGTCTGGGGAACAAAACATTCCTAATATCCTAGTGGGCATCATGATAACCGGATGGTTCCGTAGGTATTTGGAGGCCACGACACCTACCGAAGGTCAAGGAAATGTTCCTCCCCCAGCTGCACCAGTCATTCCTCCTCCCCCTCCAAGAACAGATAACTTCGCCAAGATCTGCAAAGACTTCTATGCTATGGGTGAGAAGCCATTCCATGGGAACGCGACATTCGTAGAAGCGCGGAATTGGCTCAAGGAGACCGAGAACTTGTTCATAATCTTTGAAGTAGAGGATAGAAGGAAGGTTCTGTCAGCCGCCTGGCTATTGAAAGACGAATCCTCATTTTGGTGGGAGGTCACCCAAGCTGGACGTCCGCTGCAAACTTTGGAAGATTTTAGACAGAGGTTAGAAATGAAATTTCTCTACCAAGCTGAGAGAAGCATGCAGATGGAAAGGTTCTTAGCACACAAACATGGAAACTTGACGGTGAAAGAGTATGTGATTAAATTCAACTAGCTAGCAAAGTTTGGGTTAGAGTTGGTGGATATGCTACACAAAAATGCTTTGCGGTTTGCTAAATGGCTGAATGAACCTATGCATGGGTTAGCCATGTTCCATATTCCAATGGGATCAACTTTTGAAAAGCTTGTCGATATGGCCTTAATGCATGAGGAAGACAAAGGAGAAAAGAAGGAAGCAAAGGCTGAGGAGACACCGCAAAATAGGAAGGTGTGGCCCAAGAAGGGGCAGCAGCAACAACAGAAGAAAGGAGGGAAGAATGACAAAGGCAAGGATAAGAGAAAATGTAACAATTGTGGGAAGGAAGGTCACTTGATCAAATACTGTAAGAGAAGGAAGAACTCTTGCTACCATTGTGGATAGGTCGGACACTTTGCTAGGGAGTGCCCGAAGAAACAGAGATGTTAGTGATAGGGTCAAAGGACAGGGACTTCTAGAGGGCAGGTGTATGCTCTCGCGATCAGTACTCCTAATAGGGGTAGAAAATTTTCTGTGGAAGGTTTAATTTCCCTTTCAAAACATCCTATAAGAAAACTTTTTGATTCTGTCGCTTCACATTCATTTATATCAAGTTCTGTGGTTGAATCTCTACACTTAATTACTAGTATGGTAATGGATCCCGTAGTTCTTTCAAACCCCATTGGTGGTTTAGCTCATTTATCTATTATTTGAAGGGGTTTGGAAATATGTGTCTTAGGCGTCGAGTTTGAATGCGACGCGTATGTGCTCGGGTTTATAGGCTATGGGTTGATTCTAGGAATGGATTGGCTTACCATGTATGGGGCCATTCTGGATTGTGAGAAGAGGGTTGTTAGGCTTCTGACTTGTCATGGGAGGACCCTCGAGATTTCTTGCGACCCACAAGGGTCAGTTATGCCAAGTTTCCTAGAGTCTCTTGATGCATCCATCGATGATCTGCAATTTGTTCCAGTAGTCTGGGATTATTCTGATGTTTTTGATGATGTATGGGGTTTACCTCTGAGACGCGAGATCGACTTTCATATATATTTTATGGACAATGCAAATACAATTGCATTTCCAGTGCGCCACATGGCTCTGAAGGAAAGGAGGGAGCTGAGTAAGTAAGTAGGGAGCTACTTGAGAAAGGGTTTATCAGACGAAGCATATCTGAATGGGTGCTCCAGTAGTAATCCCGACTAAGGCGGATGGTTCGCTTCGTCTATTTGTTGACTATAGAGAGTTGAATAAACTCACTAAGAAGAATAGGCACTCGCTTCCGAAGATTGATGATTTATTTGATCAGCTTGTTGGTGCCTCGGTATTTTCCTAGTTAGACTTGGCCACGAGATTTCATCAATTAAGGGTGGTTGAGGACAGCATAGATAAGATTGCTTTTAGGACTCCAGATGGTTTCTTTGAATGGCTAGTTATGACTTTTGGGATGACGAATGCACCCGCCTATTTTGTCAATCTAATGAGTAGGGTGTTTAGGGAGTTCCTAAATAAATTTGTTGTAGTCTTTGTGGATGATATTTTGATCTTCTCCAAAAGCGAAGAAGTGTATGCCCAACATGTGAGAGAAGTTTTGAAAATTCTTCGTGACCATCAGCTTAAAGAAAAGTTCTCCAAATGCCATTTCTGGAAAAAAAAGAGGTGAGATTCTTAGGGCATGTGATCTCTAAAGAAGTAATAGCTGTAGATCTCGCGAAGGTGGTTGTAGTGCAAGATTGGCAAATTCCTAAAAATGCAACCGAGGTGAGAAGCTTTCTTGGGTTGGCAGGTTACTACTGGAAGTTCATTAAGGACTTCGCAAAGATATCAACCCCACTCACCAGGCTGATGAAAAAGAACTTGGCATTTTCAAGGGATATAGACTGTGACGTTGCTTTCCAACGACTGAAGAGGGCTCTAACAACAGCCCCAGTCTTGACCTTGCCTGATGGGAGTAAGGTGTTTACCGTTTACACTGATGCGTGTGGTACAGGGCTTGGTGCGGTTCTGATGCAAGAAGTGAAAGTAGTATGTTATAGGGGCAGAAAATTGAGAGTTCATGAAAAGAACTACCCCACCCATGATCTAGAGCTATCTGCCATAGTATTCGCGTTAAAGACGTGGCATCATTATTTACTTGGAGAGCGAGTTATACACCGATCATAAATCTCTTAAGTATATGTTCTCACAGAAAGACCTCAGTTTAAGGCAACAATGGTGGATGGAGTTTTCTAGCTTCTTATGATTTTGAGATTGCTTATACCCCTGACAAGGGTAATGTGGTGGCAGACGCACTAAGTAGGCATAGGATGGCCCTGAGTCCTCTGTTTGTGAAAAGAAAGAACTTAGAGTTCATATCAGCTTTTGATTTTAGACCCTCCATCGAGATTTTGCCTGATTTGTTTGCATCCTTGGAGATACAACCAACTCTTATGGACCAGATAGGAGCTTCGCAACAAGGTTACCCATAGATTTTAGATATCATGGATAAGCTCAAAAGAGGGGAGACTTCTAGTCACCTCAATAAATGTTCCATAGATGAAAAGATGTGGTTGCGACGAGATGGAAGGCTTTGTGTTCCTCAAACTGTAAGCTTGATAAAGGAAGTCCTAGAAGAAGCCCACCATTCTAAGATGACCATTCATGCAGGCGGTGACAAGATGTACAGAGACATGAAAAGGGTTTTCTTTTGGGCTAGGATGAAGAAAGATGTGGCAGAGTTCGTTTCTCAATGTTTAATTTCCCAGAAGTCAAAGCTGAGCAAAAGAAGCCCGATGGTTTATTTCATCCTTTGGAGGTTCCTAATTGGAAATGGGAGAGTGTCTCTATGGATTTCATAGATGGTTTTCCTAGATCGAAGAAAGGCAACACCAGTATCTGGGTTGTGGAAGATAGACTCACTAAGTGCGCTCACTTTATTCCAGTTAAGAGTAAGAGGACGGCACCACGGTTGGAAGCAATTTATGTTCGTGAGATAGTTAGTCTTCATGGAGTACCATCTAGCATCGTAAGCGATCATGACCCCATCTTCACCAGTGAATTTTTGAGGAGCTTATAAGAAGCATTAGGTACACAGTTATGTTTGAGCACCGCTTATCATCCTCAGACCGATGGACAGACGGAGAGGGTGAATAAGATTCTTGAAGATCTTTTGAGGCTGTGTATCCTAGACTTCGAAGGGACTTGGGAAGAGCAACTTCCTTTATTAGAGTTTGCCTATAATAACAACTATCATTCCAGCATCAGCATGGAACCCTTCGAAGAATTGTACGAACGACCCTGTAGATCACCAACTTGTTGGTGGGAATCTACAGAAAGATTATTACTTGGACCAGATATGTTTAGAGAAATATCCGAAAAGATTGACCTTGTTCGAGGGCGGATGAAGACAGCTCAAGGTAAGAAGAAATCCTATGCAAACAAGAGAAGGACTGACATCGAGTTTGAGGTGGGAGACTTAGCTTTTATCAAAGTATCACCTCCGAGGAATGTGGTTCGCTTCGGATCGGTAGGGAAGTTGGCACCTAGGTTTATGGGACCATTTCCCATAATTGAGAGGATTGGCCAAATGGCCTATAAATTAAAGCTCCCAGAAAATCAATCTGATGTTCATGATGATTTCCATGTTTCCCATCTGCAGAAGTGACTACATGACACCGTAGTAATTGTTAAGCCGAGTGTGTTGGAAGAAGTTGAAGTGGAATAGGAGGCAACAGTCAGGCGAGTCTCTACCTGTATTCTTGGATCATAAGTTAAGAAACTAAGCAATAAAGAGATCAAGTTGCTAAAGGTTCAATGAGGAGATAACCCAGAGGATGCGACTTGGGAGACCGAAGACAAGATTCGTGCTTCGTACCCTTTCCTTTTCGAGGGTATGTTCTTAACTCCTTTTTCAAAGTTTTATCAGTCCTAGTTTCTATCATTTGAGTATATCTTATCCATATTATTTTTCTACCTTTAGATAGGAATCCTATGGATGCAAACATGTGTTTGAAACATGTTACGTTTGATGGATGCAAGTGTTTGCTAGTGGTTGCCTGTGGATGCATATGCACACACATTAGGCACTAGATCGGCTCTATCACTCCCATACTACATATGGATGTGTGTGCATTTTCGTTTCTTTTATGGATGGAAATGGATGTATTACCACATGGATATTTCATTTGGACAAATGAGCGTGCACACATATAGAAATTACATGTTATAATAGGGCTATTTGCATACATATTGGATTCATGGCACTAACATAAATTGCATTAAGGAGGTCAACTGAATCAGTAGACCGACTGATCTTTCGCATTAGTGTTGGGACATATACAAACACCGTTTCATATAATCATATAAGCATTAGAAGTCTTTAAGGACAATGGATGCCAGTGATTGATGGATGAGTAGATGGATGGGAGGATATGCATTCTTCTCGACTTAGAGATTTCGGGGACGAAATCCTTTGAGTAGGGGAGAATGTAACAACCCGAAATTTTAATGACACTAAAAGAGGATAAATTAAATAATAACTAATTTAATATTTAGAATTAAGGAAAACTGACTGTGCCATTGCGTCCGTCTCGAAATTTTGGTCAAGATAGACATTTGGTTTGCATAAAACGAACATCGTACGAAGAAGTTATGAGAGTTTTAAGTTTGTATATGCGTAGAAAGAATATATATACACACACACACACACATGGGCCAGGATTTTATCCAGAACTGTTCAAATTCAAAAAATGAAAAGTGGAGGCAGATTTCTCGCTCTAGGGGGTCAACCCCCCTTAAGGGGTGTCGACCCATGGGTCGACCCACCCACAGGGTTGTCGACACCCCTAGGGCTGATGTGTCAGTCGGTTTCATGGGGTCTGGCTGCTATATATGCATGGCCATTTCTCATATTTTCTTCATTGAGAATTCATGGTAGCCAAACTCTACTGGTGTCTGAACTGAATTGGATCTGTCTATCCCCTACAACTTTCAGCTTTGCAAATCAAATCTAGAGATTCAAGATCCATTCTTCATTTTCAAATCATAACACTATGAGTTTCTAGTTGCTTGAATATTTAAAAGTAAATATGACACGACTATGACTTGGATTTGTTCATATGCCTAAGTTATATCAGATCCATTGTAAATCATGAATATTTAAAAGTAAATACGTTAGTATATGTTTATGCCAATTATGTTAGAACATTCACCTTTTTCACATTTCCATTACCTTTCCTTTTTATCGTTTATGATTAGGCTATTATTTAGCCTATACATGCTGTAAATTGTGTGAATACGCTAGTTAGGGAACGGGGAGGGAAAAAGGTTAATATTGGCATAATTTGAATATAAACATGAGTTGGACATATAATTAAAAAGGGGGAAAGTGGGGACATAATCACCTATTAAGACATAGGTAAGAATTGGATAAAAATGGAATGTCTAGTAATTACAATTAGGAATCGTAATTGCACTTATGACATGAGGTTAGGTTGTGTTAGTGGTCGAACTCTGCCTGGACCCGACCGTCATATCCAACAATCATAATGTTGAACCTAATGCGAGAGGTCTAAGTGCGCAAATACGAATCATGCTAAGACACGAGGTTAGACCCAACTGTGGAATAAGACCGCCCAAACCCGATCGGCATGTCCAGCATCCACAAGTTGCAGGACTAATATAGGAGGTCTAGCCTATTATAAACCATAAATGGACATCATAATGAATTGGACTACTTATCCTAATTTAATCCATAGGGATTGTATGATTATGAACTTAAGTTAGGGTTAAGTAAAATTGGTTGGACAGTGGGTGGGATAAGTAAATCTGAGGGGGTGGTTATAATTTACATAGAGGCCCACAAATTTAACCCAATAAGGTTATGCCATTAAAGACACCTAGTGGTATACATAACCGGTGGAAAATATAAAAGTTATGTAATTAAAGACACCTTTTAGAGTAAGCATACTGGTATAGGGCTATGTAATTAAAGATACCTAGTAGTATATATGGTCAGTAAAAATCTAGTGGGGGATACAAGACAAATGGGAGAGCTTATATCATATTGTGTGGGACCCATTTCAGTCAGTAACCCGGAGTAGGTATCAAATAAAGTACCCCGTACTAGGCAGAGAAGGGGCATGCTTACTGATTGATTGTAAGAGATCCAAACGCGGAGGACGGTGTTAGCGGCGCAAACCAACCGGGCCATGTGCGTGCATGAGCCGGGCAGAGGGGGGATAAGACGACCATGACACCTGTTGATATGGGGCTGTGCATATCAGTGAGGGGTTTCCACTTTAGGACGTGATACATCCTACCATGGGGTCGGCACAGAGTATCTACGACGTAGGGAGCCGATCGATTAGAGTAGTAGTTAAGGTACATTTGGACGTATGCCTAAGTCTACCACCTTATAGTGGAAGGGATCATCTCATTCTGGTTATACTAGTAATAGTGCAGAGTAATCATTAGGGAAACATATATACCTTATCCTGTCTACCTTGTCACACCTTCCATTTATGTAGTGATCGCTCTTATCCACTTTATATGTCTGTCATGCTACTTTTATTTACTTGCTAAAAGTCACTAGACTCGCTAGACTTTGTGTCTGACGCCTTTGTTTCTCCTTCTTTCTTCCGTTTCCCCCCAGGTTCTCAAAGAGGAAACACTCAGGCATAGTCAGGACTCAGATTTGTCTTGCTAGAGCTGCTTTCAAAGTATGGCTCAAGTTTTTATCTCTACTATGGCTTTGTCTCTTTTATTTGGGGAATTATGTTTTCTTTTAAGTATTTATGTACTCTGATGTTAAAAGACAGAAGTTATGTTATTGTAGTGGTTTTTGAGACTCATGGTATTTTGAACCACGCTATATGATTTGTGTTTGAAATAAAAATTTAAATTTCTGCTGCTATCTTATTTATGTTTGTCTTGTAAAATTCTGTGTCTTTTTACCTATAACGCTTCCTTTGTAAGTGACATTAACGGACGTGGGGTGTCACATATTTCATCAAAAAATTCAAAATTCTAAATATTGAAAAGTTAAAAACATTCGAAGTGATCATGGAGGAGAATTCAAAAATGAATCTTTTGAAAATTTTTGTAAAAGAAAGGAATAAATCATAATTTTTCATTTCCTAGGACTCCCCGACAAAATGGAGTTGTAGAAAGAAAGAATAGGACTTTACAAGAATGTGCTAGAACTCTACTTAATGGAAGTACTTTATCTAAACAATTTTGGGCAGAAGCTATAGCAACTGCTTGTTGCGTATTAAATCGAATTTATATTTGTCCTTTAATTAAAATACTCCTTATGAACTTTTTAATGGAAGGAAACCAAACATTCCATATTTTAAAGTTTTTGGTTCTAAATGTTTTATTCTTAATACTAAAGATCAACTTGGAAAATTTGATGCAAAAGCTAATCACAGAATTTTTGTTGGACATTTAGAACATAGTAAAGCCTATCGTATTATTAACAAACGTACTAATGTTACAGAAGAATCTTTGCATGTGTCTTTCGATGAAAATTTTGTTAAAAATATAAAGAACAAAGATGATGATGAAATAATTGAAAATACTAGTCTTGAAAATATGGAAAATAATTCCATAGAACATATTAGATCACCTCCCAGAATTCTGAGAGACCACCCTACACAAAACATTATTGGTGAAACCGATTCACACGTTCGAACAAGAAGTCAACTAAATCAAATGGGTCATGTAGCATTTCTCTCAACCATTGAACCCAAAATTTCGAAGGAAACCTCTAAAGATGACTATTGGATTATAGCTATGCAAGAGGAATTGAATCAATTCGAACATAATGATGTCTGGGAACTAGTACCTCGACCTAACGATCAATCAGTTATTGGTACAAAATGGGTATATAAAAACAAGGCTGATAAACTTGGAAATATTACAAGAAATAAAGCCAGATTGGTAGCTCAAGGGTATAATGAAGAAGAAGGTATTGATTATGAAGAGACCTTCGCACTCGCAACAAGACTAGAAGCTATACACATTCTCTTAGCATACACAAGTTTTCATAATTTTAAACTTTATCAAATGGGTATTAAAAGCGCTTTCTTAAATGGTTTTATTAAAGAAAATGTTTATGTAGAACAACCACCGTTATTCGTGCATGAAAAATTTCCAGATTATGTATTTAAACTTGAAAAAGCTTTCTATGGTTTAAAACAAGCACCTCGTGCTTGGCAGAAAGACTTAAAAGTTATTTAATAAATTCTGGTTTTCGAATAGGAAAAGCAGATCAAACTTTATTTATTAAAAATACGAACAAAGATATTTTAACTGTATAAATTTATGTAGATGATATAATTTTCGGTTCAACTAATGAAAACTTATGTAAAGAATTTTCTAAAATAATGACAAATGAATTTGAAATGTCTCATATGGAAGAATTATCATATTTTCTAGGATTACAAATTAAACAAATTTCAAATGGTATTTTTATTTATCAAGAAAAATATTGTAATAATTTAATTAAACGTTTTGGTCTAGACCACCCTTTGGGAAAGCCAACTCCAATGAGTACTTCTGTTCATCTTGAAAAATATGAAAAAGGGAAAAGTGTTGATAAAAAATTATATAGAAGTATGACTGGTTCATTACTTTACTTAACCGCAAGTCATCCTGACATTATGATGAGTGTATGCTTGTGTGCACGATTTAAATCAGATCCAAAAGAGTCACATTTAAGAGCAGCGAAATGGATTTTAAGGTATCTTAATAATACTAAGGACTTTGGTCTTTTTTATCCGAAAGGATGTCCATTCGAATTAGTATCTTACAATGATCCTGATTTTGGTGGATCCCGGACGGATAGAAAATGTATAATTGGTGCGTGCCATTTCATTGGAAAATCACTTGTATCTTGGTTTAGTAAGAAACAGAACTGTGTATTACTCTCTACATGTGATGCCGAATACATATATGTTGCTTTAGCATGTGCACAAGTAACTTATATGCAACAAACACTCAAAGATTTTGGAGTAAACTTAAATAAATCAATAATATATTGTGATAATACTAGTGCGATAAATTTACCTAAAAATCCAATAAATCACTCCAGGACTAAACATATAGATATTCAACATCACTTCTTACGTGACAACATAGAAAAATATTTTAATAATTTAGAATATGTCTCAACTGAAAACCAGATTGCAGATATCTTCACTAAGCCATTATTAGAAAATTCTTTTATTAAATTACGACGAGAACTAGGGATTGTATCAGTAAAAGATATAAATTATTATAATATTTTCTTTATAAAACAAGTATGTATATGATTTTTAACCTACTAACTATATTTAGCCTATTTCCTAAAAATCCTCATAATACTTAAGTTTTTTCTGGCTACAGACTTCTGAAATTCTAACCACATATTCCTGGGTTGTTTTTCCTTATACATACCTGTGTTTCCTTTTACCAAAAATACAAAATTCAAAACTAAAGAAGCTCAACTAGATACACTATGTCATCAAATAACTCAAACTCTTTAATCAATTTTACTTTCACTTCGGATAGTTCTCCCGATTCTCCTAAATTTCCAACACCTACTCCTAGAAATGAACCGCAATATCATTAGGGAAACTATCACACTGGATATACTCCTGAAGTAAAGAAGGCTAAAAGAGCTCTCTTCCCAACATCAGATACAAAACGAAAAATAGACGATCTTCGTCACTATCAGACATAATAAATAGCTCTACAGAAAGAGTTATACTTCGAAAAGAAAGTTACCGCAACTCGCTTAAGCCTTCTCGAAAAAATGATCTACAAATTTTGTGGTTCAAAAGCAAAAGATGTTACTTCAGCTTTACCAATTCCTCCAAATCCAATTGATTCATCTTCCTCTTACCGAACTGAGAAAGACCCAGTGAATCCCATAATAAATTACTACACCTTCCCTCCTCAACGACCACCGCATAGTCCAAACTCGTGGGATAAGAATTTCCAAGCTAATGAAGGAAGGAATTCATCAACACCAAAGAAGACTCCACCTTCTAAAAATTAAACTTTCGTTTCATAATTTCATTAGTATTTTTATTTTTTATTTACATTGTTATTCTATCATTTAATAAAAAAAATTTATTTCCACAGAAAATACGTAAACAGACGTGTGAGTAAAAATAAATAGACGTCTGAATAGACGGTCTAACAAAATTTTAACCTCATAACAGACGTATGACGAAAATAAAACAGACGTCTGAAATGACACTAAAATGAACTATATTCTTGCGGGTTAAAAATTGTTCCCAAATAGACGTCTGGTCAAAAAATTCAGACGTCTGATTCATGTATCAATTTTTTTTTCTCCCAGATTCAGACATCTGACCTTAAAAATCCAGACGTCTGTAAAGAACCAAATTTGAATTGTTTTCTCTCAGGTTATAATTCAACGCAAAAACAAACGTATGTTTAAAAAATTCCAGACATTTGATTTATAACTAACGTGTTTTTTGAAAATGAAATATGACTTCTCCCAATCATCACAACCATTCATCTTTTCACTTTTACCTCTTCATCTTTTTACCATCCATAAATACCCTAGCCTCCAAAACCAAAAAATTACAACAAAACTTCACCTTTTCACAACACAATCATGGCAAATCGAGGCAAAAGAACAAGAGAAGAAGAATCAAATCCTCCTTCCAAAGAATTAATCCAAAAATGGCTATGGGATGATACAGCTAAGGCAAGATACAAAGCAATGAAGGACTTCAAATTCTTCGAAGGTGCCTTTGTAAAATTTGATGCTTTCTCAAATTATCGATTACTACAATATGCTAGACACTTCCATTTTGAATCACTAGTTGAATACAATAAAAATAATGTCAAAATTTATCCCCTACTAGTGAAGTTGTTCTTAGCAAATTTGAATCTTGACCATACTAAACCTCAAGTAAAAAAGGATACCATTTGGTCTTGGGTTTGTGGCAAACAGGTGCTTCTCTCAATGCAATGACCAGGTAAAATTTTACAATGTGCTTGACAAGGATTTGATACAGATACAATAGAAGTGGATATGTCAACAAGGGATGAGATTTCACACAAATTTCTCTCTGATAACCTCATTAATATGGAAGAGCTTGCTTCAATGCATCTTCGCCCTCAAGCTCGCCTAATAAATCCAATACTATTATGAACCATTCAATCTAAGAGAGCTATGAAAAAGTCTACAAAAGAGATTTTCAAGCATTATACGCCCTATACTGAAATAAGAAAATTAATTGGGCAAAACTCATCATGGATGAATAGAGGGATATCACATATAAGCGCAAATACAAGACTTTACACTATGGTGCTTTTATTACTTGGATCCTTGCTGATTGTGAAATAAATATCCCTAATATTCCCTCCTTAAGCATCAAAGAAATTGGTCCGAAATTTTGAAACTTATGAATATTCCTCCAAATCCCGCTACTCTAGAATATATGTCTCTCAAAACTTGGACTAAACATGTAGCCTCACACCCAGAAGCAATCATAGCTGAGCCTTCTCACTGTCGTTAACTTAGGGAAGAAGAAGATGAAGAAATTCATGTCGTTTCGGCAAGCTTTAATAACGCTATCCCAAAATCAATCTAAAATTCACAAAGATTTGAAATGTTTTGAAAAACAAACAAATAAGAAGTTTGACTCTATCAAAGGATTATTAAACAAAATTTGGGAAAAAGTTTCTTGCACCGGCTCTTCTTCGAGCCAAGCTCAAGCTCCGACACCATTTCAATGGTCCTCTAGTTTCGCCGAAGAAGTTCGCAATTCCAAACAAGGCTCTCCCAAAGACGGTGGGACAACTATTGGGGCATCTACTTCCGAGGGCTGGTAAGCATGGTTGATGGTATAGTGGTCTACGTATTTTTCCTACAAACTCTTAAATTATCTAAATGGTGTACAATATTTTAGTACTTTAATCCTTATGTTTAGCACAAAACTCCAGTACGTGCTATAGTATGTTATGTCTGATGGTATGCTTGTTTATATATTATGTTATGTCTATTTCTGAATGTTTGTGTGTAATGAATACATGCTTCAATTTTTTCATAAGTATTCCTCTTTGTCGAATGACAATGGGGGAGAAACAAGTAATGATATACGCATATTGATAGGGGGAAATTATATAGTTGTCATTAGTCAAAAAGGGGGAGAATGTTGGATCTCGCTATATAAATATTTTGGCTATGACAACTATAAGCATATATATATTATTGACTAACTTTGTTTTGCAGGAAGCTATTCGACAAACAGATTCAAGAACACCAAAATGAAGATTTAATATGTTGTAATAGTCTGTTAGTCTTAGATATTCATGTTAAAGTCTTCCTTGATGATTACACACATACATATATCATGTATATATGTTTTACATTTAAAAGAGGCAAAGAATATGTTTTGCCCAGAAACCAGACGTCTGATCTAAATCGGACAGACATTTGTTTGATGAGAAAAAATTAAATTTTCCATAATATTCAGATGTCCGTTCTGAATTTTTTAGACGTCTGAAACTGCAACGAAATGTATTATTTCCTTACTGTTTCATTTTTAAAAATAAAATAGACATTTGAATAATATTTTTAGACATCTGATTATGAAGAGTTGCAACCTATTATGAAGAGTCACAACTCTCTAAATCCTTTCTCTTGATGGAATCTCTTCATGATTAGTTACAACTCTTTGTACATTATAAATAGGGACTTGATTAACTGATCAAATCACCGAATTTCATTCTAACTTATTCTATCTTACTTAAAGCTGTCTATTTCCAAAAAGGAATACTATTTTCAACATTATCTTCCATAATCTTTCACAAGCTTCGCGTTTATCATCAAAGAAAGACTATAGGAAAGGTGTACTATATATCGACATATCCGTGTTAACAAGAACACAAATAAGTCATCAATTATTCATCATTAAGGAAGACCTCTTCAGCAGTTGAAGCAAGAAATCTCGTTCGGCTTTTCGGGTAATTGTGAACCAATTCCTCCGGGTGAAGTGAGGGTTTTAGTGATAGTGAAATACCAGAAGTGAGTCTGGGACTGGACATAGGACAGTGGCCCGAACCAGTATAAATCGACTGTGTAATATCTATTTACTACTTAGCTATATATATATATATATATATATATATTTCATCTTATACTCCATTCTACATGATCCTGCCGCTATATAGCCTCTTTCAATAGTCATCTCAAGATTTACTTTTAAACATTTAGATCTAAAAGTAACATAAACTCATAGTGTTTGGATCTAAGAAAAAAGAAGAAAGGTTGCAGACGTTGAATCGCAGATATCTAAACTCTAGTTGATTGACTTGATTGCAGAAGAAGAAAAGACTCGATTTGATCTGGGCAGAGGCAGCATATAGTTCTCCACTATTTTTGGTGTGCAAAATCAAGAGAAATGAGGCCATATATATAGTTGTCCCCAAAACCCTAATCTGCCCAAATCAGCCACAGGGGGTTGACCTCCCTTTATGTGGTCGACCAATGGGTCGACACCCCCTTATAGGGTCGACCCAGGGGTCGACACCCCTCGGATGGATTTTTCCCGCTTCCCTAATTTCTAAGTTTTTGAACTATTTTGAATTTTCTGGACCTATTTTATTCATATATAATCTTCTTATGCCTATACAAACTTCAAACCTTAATAACTTCTTCATACAATGTCCGTTTTATGTAAATCAAGGCTTATTTTGACCAGAATTTCGAGATGAATGCAATGGCGCAGTCCGTTTCACTTAGTTCAGAATACTAAATTAATTATTCTTTAATTTATCATCTTTTAGTGTTGTTAAAATTACGGGGTGTTACATTACTGACTGATATGGGTCCCACATACAAGATGATATAAGCTTCCCCCTAGGCTTGTATCCCCACTACTAAGTTTTCCACAGGTTATGCCTACTGGTTTCTCAAGATTGCATAACCCCAATAGGTTAAGTTTGTGGGCCTATATATACAAATATTACCCAGCAATCCAAGATTTACTTAACCCTTCCACTGATTCAAGCAAGTTTACTTAACCCCCTACTCAAGTTAACAGGTTCATGTAATCCTTAAGGATCAAAACATGTTAAGTATTACAAGGTCATTATCATTTCCATTTATGGTTATAATGTGCTAGACCTCCCACGTTATGCCTACGACTTGTGGATGCTGGATATGTCGGTCGAGTCTGGGCAGACTTCCTCCACAAGTCGGACTTAACCTCGTGCCTTAGTACGTTATGTGTTTATACACTTAGACCCCTCACATTAGATTCACCACTTGTGGTCGCTGGATATGTCGGGCGGGTCCGGGCAGACTTATACCACAAGTGTAATCTGACCTTGTGTCTAAGCGCAGTTCAGTTTCTAATTACTGTAAATCTAGGCATTTTCTTTATTTAACAATCATCCCTATTTCATTATAAGTTTTCATATATGCCCCTTTCTCAAGTCATATTCATTATGTACCATATGCCCAAAATTAGAATCTTTAATTACAGTTTGGTTTATGACCCAAATCCATTTTCGTATATTTAATTAAAGTTATGCCCAAATTTTCCAATACAAGTTATGCCCCAATTTTAACGTTTTCCCCTCGTTCCTAATTTAATGTGTTCGCATATTTCAGCGGTATGCCGAGGCTCGAAGGTAGCGTGGCTATAAAATAAAAAAGGAAAAGAAGAAGGGAAGAGAACATAAATAATCATAATATCAAGATTGACATATGATGGTAGAAATAGGCATAGCTACTTATAAACATATAGTGACAAAGTTGGGCAAAATGTCAAGATAGGCGTAAAGGAACAGATCTGATGAATATGTGATAATAGAACTGATTAGGCATAGTGTCATGATCATAAAAAGGCATGACGAGATCTAGTCAGTGAATTAGATGTACAAATAATGGCAGGTCTGACATGATAAATAGGCATAGGCTTATATTCAATTCATATACATGCCAAAATAACTTAGATACACAGGTTATGGAAGATCTGATATGATTCAATTAGTCACAATCTTAGATCCAATTCATAAACATGTTAGATTATCTTTTAAGTATTCATATCTAAAATTAACATAGAATCGTTGCGATTGGATCTAAGTACAGAAGAATAATTGTATATGTTGTAGAATAGGTCTCTAAATCTGAATAACTTGATTGTAGAAGAAGAACATGCTATTTTCAATCTAGGCAGAGGCAACATCTAGTTCTCATTTGTTTTTGAATGAATAAAACAACGATAATGGTGTCTTATTTATAACTTACGGTTCACGAATATAGTCAGAAAACAAGTCCACATACACTGAATTGTACTAGGCTCGGATCTGGGGGTGTCGACTTGGGTGTCGATACCCTCCTTATGGTGTCGACCTATGGGTCGACACCCCTAGGGCAAGGGTCGAACCCCAATGGGCCTGGTTCCCGCGTTGGTTCCTGCCTACAAATTCAAACTGATTTGAACTGATTTTGAATTTCTAAAATGTTTATTTATATATATAATTTTCTTATATATGTGTGTAAACTTCAAGCCTTAATAGCTTCTTCACACGTTGTCGGTTTTACGCAAACTCGGAGTCTATCTCAAGCAGAATTCCGAGACGAACGCAATGGAATAGTCCTTTCACTTAATTTTGAATATTTAATTAAATATTATTTAGTTTATAATCTTTAGTATCGTTAAAATTATGAGGTGTTACATTCTCCACTACAAAGGATTTCGCCCCTGAAATCTCCAAGTTAAGAAGAATGTATATCCTAACATCCATCATCCATCTACTCATCCACCAATCACAGGCATCCATTGTCCTTAAAAGTTTTCTAATGCATGTATGAACTTATGTAGAGGTGTGTGTACATGTCCCTACACTGATGCGAAAGATTAGGCGGTCTACTGATTCAGTCAACCTCCTTAATGCATGGTATGGCAGTGCCATGAATCCAACATGCATGCAAATAATCCTATTATATTATGTAAGTTCTATATGTGTGCCCAATCGTTCATCCAAATGCGACATCCATATGATGATACACCCACTTTCATCCATTAAAAGAAGGAAAAAATGCACACACATCCATATGCAGTATGAGAGTGATTGAGCTGATCTAGTGTCTAATGTGTGTGTATATGCATCCACGAGCAACCATTAGTAAACACCTGCATCCACTTGCATCCATCAAACATAACATGTCTCAAACACATGTTTACATTCATGGGATTCCTACCTAAGGGTCAAAGATTCGATCGATAGGATATACTTAAGTGACAGAAACAAGCATGAATAAAAGCTTTAGAAAAAGAAGTTAAGAACATACCCTTAAAAAGAAAAAAGTACGAAGCACGAATCTTGTCTTCGGTCTCCCAAGTTGCATCCTCTTGGTTATCTCCCTACTGAGCTTTCATCAACTTGACTTCACTGTTGCGTACCTTCTTAACCTCTGATCCAAGAATATGGGTAGGAACTCGTCTAACTGTTGCCCCCCATTCCACCTCTACTTCCTCCAGTATACTCGGCTCAACTACTTCTGCGGTATCATGCAAGCACTTCTGTAAATGAGAAACATGGAAAACATTATAAATGCCGAATAGTCTCTCTTGTAGCTTTGCTCTATAGGCCATTTGGCCAATCCTTTCTGTTATGGGAAATGGCCCTACAAATCTTGGTGCCAGTTTTCCTACAGATCCAAAGAGAACCACATTCTTTAATGGTGATACTTTGATGAAGACCATGTATCCTACCTCAAACTCAATATCAGTCTTGCTCCTATCGGTGTAGGATTTCTGCCTGTCCTGAGCTATCTTCATATGCCGTCTAATAAGATCAATTTTTTTCTGAAGTTTCTCTAACCTTATCCTGTCAAAGCAGAAGTCTTTCTATAGACTCCCACCAACAAGGTAGTGAATCTACAGGGCCATCCATACAATTCTTCGAAGGGTGCCATGCCAATACTAGCTTGAAAACTGTTGTTGTAGGCGAATTCAACTAAAGGAAGATGCTCTTCCCAAGTCCCTCCGAAGTCTAGGATACACAGCCTTAAAAGATCCTCAAGGACTCTATTCACTCTTTTTGTCTGCCCATTGGTCTGAGGATGATAAGCAGTGCTCAAACACAACTGTGTACCTAATGCTTCTTGCAAGCTCCTCCAAAATTCACTGGTAAAAATGGGGTCACGATCACTTACGATATAGGAAGGTACTCCATGAAGACGGACTATCTCACAAATGCAAACTGCTGCCAACCATGCTACAGTCCTCTTACTCTTAACCGAAATGAAATGAGCGCTCTTAATAAGCCTGTTTATTATAAACCAAATGCCGGTTTTGCCTTTCCTTGATCTAGGCAAACCATCAATGAAATCCATAGAGACGCTCTCCCACTTCCATTGTGGGACTTCCAAAGGATGAAGTAAACAACCGGGCTTCTTTGCTCAGCCTTGACCTGCTGGCAAATCAAACATTGAGAAACAAATTCTCCACCTCTTTCTTCATCCCAGCCCAAAAGAAAACACTCTCCATATCTCTATACATCTTATCACTTCCTGGATGAATGGTCATCCTAGAATGATAGGCTTCCTCAAGGACTGTCTTCAACAAACTCCCAACTCGGGGAACACAAAGCCTTACATCTCATCGCAACCACCCTCTATCATCTGTGGAATATCTACTAAGGTGACTAGAAATATCACCTCTACTGAGCCTATCCAAGATGTTTGAAATCTATGGATCTTCTCGCTGTGAAATTCCTACCTGATCCAAAAGAGTAGGTCGTACCTCTAGTGATGCCAATAAACCCGGCATAAACTCCGTGGAGGGTCTAAAATTAAAAGTCGATATAAACTCCAAGCTTTGCCTTTCCACAAACAGAGGACTTAAGGCCATCCTTTGCCTACTTAATGCATCTTCCACCATATTACCCTTTCCAAGGGTATAAGAAATCTCAAAGTCATAGGATGCTAGGAACTCCATTCATCTTTACTGCCTTAAATTGAGATCCTTTTGCGAGAACAAGTACTTGAGAGATTTATGATCGGTGTACAACTCGAGCCTTTCTCCTAGTATATAATGGCGCCAAGTCTTAAGCACAAATATTATGGCAGCTAACTCTAAGTCATGGGTAGGGTAGCTCTTTTAATGAACTCTTAGTTGTCTTCCTCCATAGCAGACTACTGTTCCCTCCTGCATCAGAACCGCACCAATCCCTGTACCACATGCATCAGTATATACTGTAAACACTTTGTTCACGTCTAGCAAGGTCAAGACTAGGGCTGTTGTCAAAGGCCTCTTCAATCGCTGGAAAGCATCATCACAATCTACGTCCCAAGAGAATGTCATATTCTTCTTTGTCAGCCTGGTGAGTGGGGTTGATATCTTTGCGAAGTCTTTAATGAAATTCTTATAATAGCCTGCAAATCCAAGAAAGTTTCTCGCCTCCGTTGCATTCTTTGGGATCTGCCAATCTTGAACTGCAACTATCTTTGCGAGATCTACTCCTATTCCATCTTTAGAAACCGCATGCCCTAGAAATCTCACTTCTTTTCTCCTAAAATGACATTTAGAGAACTTCGCTTTAAGCTGATGCGCATGGAAAGTTTTCAAAACCTCCTTTAAATGTTGGGCATGCTCTTCCTCACTCTTCGAGAAAATCATCATCAACGAAGACCGCAATGAGCTTATTTAGAAACTCCCAGAACACCCTACTTATCAGATCAACAAAATAGGTGTGTGCATTCGTCAACCCAAAAGGAATAACGAGCCACTCGAAGAAACCATTTGGATTTCTAAAAGAGGTCTTGTCTATACTATCTTCGGCCATCCTCAACTGATGAAACCCCATAGCCAAGTCTAACTGAGAGAAAATAGATGCACCAACAAGCTGGTCAAAGAGAACATCTATCCTCGGAAGTGGGAGTTTGTTCTTCTTGGTGAGTTTATTAAACTCTTTATAGTCTACACATAAGCTAAGTGAACCATATGACTTAGTAGGAACACCACCGTAGCACCCCATTCATGTATGCTTCGCCTGGTAAACCCTTTCTCAAGTAGCTCCCCTACTTGCTGGCTAATCTCCCTCCTTTCCCTTGGATCCATGTGGTGCATAGGAAATGCAACTGGCTTTGCGTTGTCCACTAAGTATATATTGAAATCAATCTCGCGCCTCGGAGGTAAGCCTCGAACCTTATCAAAAACATCGGGATACTCACAAACTACTGGTATAGATTGTAAATCATCGATAGATGCATCTAGCAACTCTAGGAAACTAAGCATGACAGACCCTTTAGGGTCACAAGATATCTCCAGGGTCCTCCCATGGCATGTCAAAAGTCTATCGACCCTCCTTTCACAATCCAGAATGGCACTATACATGGCAAGCCAATCCAACCCTAGAATCAAACCATAACCCATGAACCCAAGCACATATGCGTCGCACTAAAACTCGACGCCTAACACAGAAATTCTCAAACCTCGAAAAATCATAGACAGATGAGCCGTACCCCTAATGGGGTTTGAGACAACAACGGGATTCAAAACCATAATAGTACAAAGGTGTAGAGACTCAACCACAGAATCAGATATAAAAGAATGTGAAGCGCCAGAATCAAAAAGAGTTATAATTGGATGATTGGAAAGAGAAATCAAACCTTCAACGGAAACTTTCCTATGTCTATCTAGCATACTAGCCACGAGATCATGCACCGTCCCTCCAGAAGATCCTGTCCTTTGACCATATTCTTTCTTCTTCGTGCACTCCTTAGAAAAGTGTCTGACCTCTCCATAATGGAAATAAGCAATCTTTCTTTTCTTGCAATCCTTGATCACATAACCCTCTCGTCCATAATGATGACATATCAACAAGGTTCTCAAAAGTTGCTCCCTTCGGAATATGAGACATAGCTAACCCATAGAGCGGTTCATTCAATCCTCTAGCAAAGCTCAAAGCCTTCTTGTGCCGGGTATCCACTAGTTCCAAACCAAACCTCGCCAATTGATTAAACTTATTAACATATTCTCTAATAGTCATGTTCCCTTGCTTAAGTGCCAAGAACCTTTCCATTTGCATACTTTGCTCGACTTAAGAAAGAAACTTTATTTCGAATCTCTGTCGAAAATCATCCCAAGTCTCCACTGGACATCCTGCATATGTCACTTCCCACCAAAACGAGGCCTCTTCTTTCAGCAACCAAGCGGCTAACTGAATCTTCCTACGATCATCAACTTCATAAATCCCAAACAAATGCTCCATTTCTTTAAGCCAATTCCTTGCCTCCACGAAAGTCTTAGTTCCTTTAATGGCTTCCCGCCCATAACATGGAAATCTTTGCATATCTTAGAGAAATTATCAGCAAATAGAGGAGGAGGAGGAACAACGACTGCAAGTGGGAGAGGAACTTCTGCTTGACCAACGGTAGGCTTCTTGGCCTCTAGATACCTACGGAACCAGCCGGGTATTATGACACCCTCTGGAATATTAGGTTCCCTAGATATATTGAAAAGAAAAGGAAAAGGGATTCAAACAAGGAATCGAAAGATATTACATATGGCTTTGGGGAATTTGTTTTTCAAAACAGACTTTTCCTCTGAAAATGCTTTCTTTTAAAACCGTTTTGAAAACAATTTTCAAATTTTTTTATCCGATCCGGTAACCTTCAGCTCTGATACCAAGTGTGACACCCCACGTCCATTAATGTCACTCATTAAGAGAATGCATAAATGTAACAGAAATAAAAATCTTACAAGATAGATGTAAAATAGCAGTGGAATTTAAAACTTTATTAATCATAAAACACCGTGGTTCAAAAACATAGTTACATCATAAGTCTGAAATACATAAAACCCAGTACATCAACTTTAAACTTCTATCTAGTAATAAAATCATCATAGTACAATAATAAAAGAAGCACAGTTCCCTATAAATATAGCCATAGTAAAGAAAGTACAGAACCAAAGCAGTACATCTAGCAGCTCCAAGCAGAATGAAAGAAGAATCCTGATCAAGCTTGAATATTCCCACCCTGAGAACCTAGGGGGAATGAAAGAGAAAGAAGAGGAAACAAAATAGGTCAAACATTAAGTTTGGCGAGTCCAGTTACTTTTAGCATATAAATAAGTAAACGTATCATGACAGGCATATAAACTAGATAAGAGAGATATAACATATAAGGCAGGTATAACGAGGTAAATCGGATAAACTGAATAGAATGTGCAATGCAGTTCTCTACTACTTTTCTCTTTCTCTGCATCAATACTATTATAACTGTAACATGATGATCCCAATATAAGATGGTAGCCTAAGATGTACTTCTAGTGAGAGGTTTTAACCCCCTTACAATAACAAGTACCCAACAGAACTGATGGGTGCTATCCCCAAACGATTATAACGGGCTCCTAAACAGACGTGACTAGATGTACCCTAATTACTACCCCAATCGGTCGTCTCCCTAACCCTCGTAGATACCCTATGCTGGCCCCACAGTAGGATGTATCACTTCCTAAAGTGGCAACCCTGATACAAACAAGATGCACAACCATATCTATAGATGTCACGACGTCTTAATCCTCCCTGGTCCGGACCCATGCACGCACATGAACCTGTCGGAATGCGCCGCCCATATATACATATATTACCTACCAACCAAAGGTTTACTTAACCCTCCCACTGATTCAAGCAAGTTTACTTATCCCCCTACTCAAGTTAATAGGTTCATGTAATCCTTAAGGATCAAAACAGGTTAAGTATTACAAGTTCATTATCATTTCCATTTATGTTTATAATGCGTTAGACCTCCCACATTAAGCCTATAGCTTGTTGATGCTGGATATGTCGGTCGGGTCCATGCGAACTTCCTTCACAAGTCGGACTTAACCTCGTGTCTTAACACGTTAAGTGTTTATACATTTAGACCCCTCACATTAGATTCACCACTTCTGGTCGCTGGATATGTCGGGCGGGTCCGAGCAGACTTATACCACAAGTGTAATCTAACCTCGTGTCTAAGCGCGGTTGCAGTTTCTAATTACTGTAAATCTAGGCATTTTATTTATTTAACAATCATCCCAATTTCATTATAGGTTTTCATGCCCCTTTCCCAAGTCATATTCATCATGTACCATATGCCCAAAATTAGGATCTTTAAACAGTTTGGTTTATGCCCCAAATCCATATTCATATATTTAATTCAAGTTATGCCCAAATTTTCCTATATAAGTTATGCCCTAATTTTAACGTTTTCCCCTCATTCCCAATTTAACATGTTCACATATTTCAGCGGTATGCCTAGGCTCTAAGGTAGCCTGGCTATAAAATAAAAAGGGAAAAGAAGAAGGGAAGAGAACAGAAATAATCATAATAACAAGATCGACATATGATGGCAGAAATAGGCATTGCTACTAATAAACATATAGTGACAAAGTTGGACAAAATGTCAAGATAAGCATAAAGGAACAGATCTGATGAACATGTGATAATAGAACTGATTAGGCATAGTGTCATGATCATAAACATGCATGATGAGATATAATCAGTGAATTAGATGTACAAATAGTGGCAGATCTGACATGATAAATAGGCATAAGCTTAAATCCAATTCATATACATGCCAAAATAACTTAGATACACAGGTTATGGCAGATCTGATATGATTCAATTAGTCACAGGCTTAGATCCAATTCATAAACATGTTAAGTTTATCTTTTAAGTATTTATATCTAAAATTAGTGTAGACTCACTGTGACTAGATCTAAGAACAGAAGAATAATTGCAGATGTTGTAGAATAGGTCTCTAAACATGAATAACTTGATTGCAGAAGAAGAATAGGCTATTTTCAATCTAGGTAGAGGCAATATCTAGTTCTCCATTTTTTTTTGAATGAATAAAACAATGGGAATCAGGTCTTATTTATAGCCTACGGTTCACGAATCTGGTAAGAAAACAAGTCTACATACGCTGAAATGTACCAGGCTCAGATTTGGAGGTGTCGACATGGGTGTCGACCTGGGTGTCGCCCCATGGGTCGACACCCCTAGGGTAGGGGTCGACCCCCAACGGGCTTGGTTCCCGCGTTGGTTTCCGCCTACGAATTCGAACTAATTTGAGCTAATTTTGAATTTCTGAAATGTTTATTTATATACATATAATTAGCATATATATGTGTGTAAACTTCAAACCTTAATAACTTCTTCATACGATGTCCGTTTTACACATTGGGGTCTATCTCAAGCAGAATTCCGAGACAAACGCAATGACATAGTTCGTTCACTTAATTCTGAATATTTAATTAAGTATTCTTTAGTTTATCATCTTTAGTGTCGTTAAAATTACGGGTGTTACAGAAATTCAACCCGAGGAAATGCATGTAGCAAATCAAAGTACCAAGGTAGGTTGAACGACTGGAGATCTAAATCTAGATATCTCAACAATTCCCATAACTCAAAGACCATTGAGTGTTGGAACTATGGAAAGACCGGGCACTATAAAAATCAATGCAGAAGTACACCAAATAACTAGGAAGTGAAGGCAGACGCAAATGTTACTTCTACCTTAGGAGGAGATGAAGCGTTGATATGCCCTTTAGACAACAAGGAAGAGTCTTGGGTGCAAGACTCTGGAGCATCGTTTCATGCCACTTTGTAGAAAGAATTGTTCGAAAGGTATGCCTTTGGAAATGTTGGAAAAGTATATCTTGGTGACGATCAATCTTGTGATATTATTGGTAATGGTGATGTGAAGATTAAGCTAAATGCATCAGTTTGGGAGCTAAAGAATGTCAGGCACATAACTGACTTGAGAAAGAATTTGATTACCGTAGGACAATTAGCTAGTGAAGGCTACACTACGACTTTCCATGGTGATGATTGGAAAAATTCAATGGGTGCAATGATGATTGCTCGCAACAAGAAGAGTGGTACTCTTTGGATGATAGCATGAGCACGATGTTCAATCACTGCTGCAGCTAGCAATGAAAATTCCAACATGTGGCACCAGAGGCTAGGCTATATGAGTGAAAAGGGAATGAAGATTATGCACTCAAAGGGAAAACTTCAAGGTCTATAGTAAGTGGAAATGGGCATGTGCGAAAATTGCATACTTGGAAAGCAGAAGAGAGCCAGCTTTCAAATAAATGGTAAAACCCCAAAGAAGGAAAAGCTGGAGCTTGTTCATCTGATGTTTGGGGGCCAACGAGCATCTCATCCATTGTTGGAAAACATTATTTCGTTACTTTCATCAATGATTAGTCGCGAAAGATATGGGTTTACCTTTTAAGGCATAAATCTGAAGTGTTTGAGGCTTTCAAGATATCGAAAGCTATGGTTGAAAACAAGACAAATCTAAAGATCAAAAAGCTTAGAACTAACAATGGAGGTGAATACGAAGATACCAGATTCAAGTAGTTTTGTTATGAACACAAAATCAGAAAGCAAAGGACTGTGCCGGGTACGCCTCGACACAATGGTGTACCTGAGTGTATGAATAGAACATTGACAGAAAGAGCCAGAAGCACTCGTATACAATCATATCAACCAAAAAAATTCTGGGTAGAAGCAGTCAACACAACAACTTATTTGATCAACAAAGGTCCTTCGGTTCCATTAGAGCATAAAACACGAGAGGAATTATGGAGTGGAAAAGAGGTAAAATTATCACATTTAAAAGTTTTCGGTTGTATGGCATATATGCATATTAGCGATCAAGGCAGGAATAAACTTGATCCCAATTCCAAGAAATGCATTCTCGTCCGCTATGGAGAAAATGAGTTTAGCTACCGCATTTGGGATGATGAAAACAAGAAGGTGATCCGTAGCTGAGATGTTATTTTTAGTGAAAGAGTAATGTACAAAAAGAGACATAAAACAATAATCAATGACTCAAAGCAGAGTAAGCCAGTATTTGCTGATTCAAATGATATTCCAGATAGTCACATAACAAAATCGACTATACCAAATTCATAATCTGATGAGATCGTTGATTTGAGCAGTGTGGACAAGTCTGACACACTACAACATCCTACTCCTGCTCCTGTATTGAGAAGGTCTTCTCGATCTCATGTAACTACCAAAAAAGACATGAACTATTTGTTGTTGACTGATACAATGGAACCTGAATGTTATGATGAAGCTACTCAGGCTGAAGTTGCTAGCAAGTGGGAGCTTACCATGAAAGATGAGATGAAGTCTCTTATCTCCAACCAGACATGGGAACTGTTGAGTTACCTATAGAAATGAAGGCACTTTATAATAAATGGGTGTATCGGGTGAAAAAGGAGCATGATGGTTCCAAGAGATACAAAGTTCGACTGGTTGTCAAAAGATTCCAATAGAAGGAAGCAGTGGACTACAGTGACATTTTTTTTCTCTTGTTGTGAAGCTCAATACTATCTGGTTAGTTTTAAGTATTGTTGCTATTGAAGACCTTCATCTTGAACAGTTAGATGTGAACACCACATTTCTTTATGTGGATTTAGATGAGGAGATATACGTGCACCAACCAGAAGGTTTCTTCAAGAAAGAGAAGAAGAACAAGGTGTGCAGACTAAACAAAATTTTGTATGGTCTGAAACAAGCCCCAAGACAATGGTACAAAAAGTTTGATGGATTCATGCATAAGGAAGAGTTACCGAAGTGCAATGCCGATCAATGTTGCTACTTCAAGCGATATTGGTCTAGTTATATCATTTTACTGCATTATGTTGATGACATGTTAGTAGCAGGATCAAATATGGATGATATTAGAAGGTCGACGAAGCAAGTGTCAAATGAGTTTGACATGAAAGACTTCGGTCCAGCAAAGAAGATTCTCGGAATGCAAATCACTAGAGATAAGCAGAAAGTACTCTTACAACTATCTCATGAAGATTACAACAATCGTGTTTTGCAGATATTCAACATGGATGATGCTAATCCAGTCAGTACACTGTTGGCCAATCACTTTCGCTTATCCAAGGATCAGTCTAAACATAAGAAGAAAGAAATTTCATGATTGATGTTCCTTATTCCTCAGCTATTGGAAGTATGATGTATGACATGGTCTGTATGAGCCCAGACATTGGCCATGCAATGGGAGTTGTTAGCAGGTTTATGTCAAATCCAGGGAAAGCTCATTGGAAAGCAATCAAGTGGATTTTGAGGTATCTACGAGGCACCGTATAGAGAGGTTTGTACTTTGGTAAAGGGAAGTTAAAAGCTCAAGGCTATGTAGATGCAGACTTTTGAGGTGAAGTCGATCATTGAAGAAGCATTATTGGTTATGTATTCACGATTGGAACTACAACTGTTAGTTGGATGTCACAGGTACAGAAGATTGTTGTATTATCCACTATATAGGCTGAGTATGTAGCAATCGCAGAAGCTAGCAAAGAGATGATATGGCTTCAAGGTTTGTTAACTAAGTTGGGATTCAAGCAGGAAAAGAATGTCTTACACAATGATTGTCAAAGTGCAATACACTTAGCGAAGAATTCAACGTTTCATTCTAGAACCAAACATATTGGGCTTCGTTATCACTTCCATCAGATCTCTGCTGGAAGATGATGTGTTAATACTGGAGAAGATCGAAGGAAGCAAGAATCCAGCAGATATGTTAACAAAGATGGTAACCATCAATAAACTAAAGTTGTTTTCAACTTCAATTAGTCTACCAGAGTAAAAAGATCATAATGGCTATTGCATCAATCAAGGTGTGAAGATAGATTGAAATTAGTCTTCAAGTGGGAGATTACTAGAACCTGCAGCTACAGCAGCAGCCTTCAGCCACCCATGTGTTCAACATGGGGCTGCCACCAACCATGCCACCTACAGGGCCACCAACCATCCTCTCACTTATAAATACACCCTTCTTCTTCTTCTTCATAATTCACACCCCATCTCAAATCCAATAAGAAGGAAATCTTAGAGTGAGATTTAGTGTTGAGTGAAAAGTTTTTTATGTAATCACTTCATAATATTCTCTTAAATAAAAGATCTGCAGCAGCCCGGAGACGTAGGCATAATTGGCCGAACTCCGTTATCAAAGTTTGTGTGTCTTACCATTCTACAATTTATTTCTTTTCTCAACAAATCTAATTATAACGAAATTTATGTAATTTCCCAACAGATAGTGATGATGCATTCATGTGTATAAAATAACTACACCAAAGGCTTTTAAAGCTTCAAGTGACTGCCTTTTTGCAAATCTGTATTAAGTGTGATCAGTTTACTATCAAATACAACAAGCAAGCAAGCTACTACAATACTGATGTTCACTTTATATTCGCAACTATTTTGCCATTTTGAGTATTCACAGTTATCAACTACCTCTTAAACTTGAGGATAAATTTTAAATTGTAGCAAATAAACATACTTATATTTCTTTTTTGAACTGAAAAATAAGAACCGTACGAATAACATCGACACATATAACAATAGCAGTGATAGGTTCAGGGTTTCTATCCTTAGCATGGTGCGTGGCTTGAGTGGGTTGGATAACAATACCTTTGTGCAATATTATTTATCGTAGGTATTACATTGATCCAGTCGAGTATATTGGCCGATTGTTACAGGCCTCCATATTGAACCAATCATATAAGGTCTAATTTATTCCCAAAATATAAGTTTCCATATCCTCCAGCAGTATTGCTTATCGTTGTTTTGCATAAGCTGATTGATATTATAATTAGTCTACCGTATAAAATATTAATATGTTACACTTTACAATACCAATTAGTTTTATGATAATAACTGGCTTCTCTATAGGTGAAAACTATAAGTATACAAGGGATTCTGAAAAGCTATTATTTTTGAAGTAAATACCCAAAAGGGAAAGCTATATATATATTATGATGATATTAAGAAGGTAATCTACCCCACTTGATGATTTAATTTAGCCATATATTTCCATTATTTGAGATGAATTTTCTAGAAATGTTTCATATGAAGTTTGGATTTTTTTTTTGTCTTTGTTAATTTTTATTTTGTTTGTTCCTTATTGGTTCTTACAATGGTACAAGGATGAGGCACAATGCATACATTCTTGACGTTCTTCTTTGAAATGTAATTGGGGAATCGTCTGTTGCTTTTGGCCAAATAAGGAGGTACTGAGGCAACATATGTTAATGCCTTAAAGTCTGGAATAATCTAGAAAAGGAACCTCAATCTTCTCAAGTTAAATATGTTAAATAAATACAAAGGTACATCAGAGTAACAAAATGTCGTATGTTTCATTAATCTGTTTAAATGACATATTAAGTATTTGACATATAAAATGTTTCAAATTATTGAAAAATTTGTTTAAATGAAACTTCAACATTAAATTCCTGAAAAAATAAAAACAAAAGAAGGGGTTTGTTATTGACACTCCAATTATTGTTAAGGGGAGGGTTAATTTTCTAAAAAGAAAGAATTTGTTAAGGGGAGTGCCAATGCAGAGAGCACCCCCTTAACAAATAAAGTTTATTTTACCAAATTAGCCTTCTTTGCAGTAATCTCTTTTTTAGTTTTTAATCAAAAAAATTACATGGTATATTAGTCAAACTGCATCAAATTTATATACCATATTATAAATAATTTCATTTGGCGATATGCTCAGATCGGATGAAAATATATCGTTCATATACTTATATCAAACATTTTTTTATACATTATCCCACCGTCGAATTTGTCAATACACCCCATTTTCTCCACTTCGACGACCAAACAACGAATACAAATTTCAAAAAAAATGAACAATGTCGAACAAAAATATATAATATGGTAGACTGACGTCGTTCGTGTTGTTATGCAGTAATTCACTTATTTCGGTGATGACAAATCGAAAAAAAGACTATCTTCCACCGAATAAAATTTGACACTACGGCGTTAGGCTCTCGAGAATAACATAAAAAAAACTTTAATCTTCATCGTTTCTAGGGCACTATACAATCGATTTCACTTATCTTATCAACATCTTCTCCACTATCTAGCATATTAGGAAAAGTGTTTTACGTTTATCTTTTGCACCATTATTTCTTCCAGACAATCTCTTTTTTTATTTGCAAATAATTTAAAGATTTGGTTTTGTTGTAAAATATATAAATGTTGTGAATATGCTTTTATTAGTTCTCTGTTTAGTCCCACATCATGAGAATAAGTTAAATATCAGCTCCAAAGCCTATATATAAAGGAGCCAATGTAATAGAAATGAAGTACACTGGAATCAATAGAAATAAAATGTCTCTCCTCTATCTCTTATGTTCTCTTTAATGGCTTCTCTTTTATTATTTTTTCTGTTTTATTTTATAACACATTATCAGCACGAGATGCTATTATAGCTATTTGTTGAAATCCTCTGGATCTACATCTATGAATCAGTTATATCTGATTCAAACTACTAGATCTCTTTTACTACATTTTTTTTGTAGATCTAAAATAGGTTCTAATAGATCTATATTTTTTAGATCTATTTATTTTTATTGACCCTACATATGTGTCTAGATTTATTCTTTCAATTTTTTTTGCGGATCTAGTTTTGATTTTTCCAAATTCAGTTTGATGGAGATTCGATTATATATGTATTGTTTACATTATTGATGATGTAGAGGTAGATCTAATTTTATCCTTTCTGATTTACTATTACTTTTCGTATGTAATTCTTTTGGATAGACTGAAGATAGAATATCTCTTAAAAAATGATTTTTTTTATGTATACTCATGTAACGTCCCGCCTATTTGACCGCTTCATATCGGTAATTAAAACAACTTAAAACGTCCAAATTGACGGAGCGTATTTAGCTTACAGAGTTTAAAAACAAAATTGACACAGAACATAAATAAATGACATAGTATTGAACAACAGAATAAACCTTTTATATAAAATCAAAATTTTGAATACAAGATTTTTCTATGTACAATGGAAATTTAAAACGAATTGAATACAATAAAATATTTACTGTTTTGTAAACTTCAGAGCGCGCGTCTTCATAAACCCCAGCTTTGCCAATCTTCGAATCCTAAGCTGAAATCTTTAAAATCTGTATTTCTCAGGTCTGACCCGAGCGTTCCATGCAAAAACATACAACACTTGAGTCAGGATTAAATCATAGTTCAAGTAAATTAACTTCAATAAGAACTAAATAAAATATGGTTAAACCAGACTCTTTATAGGAAGTTTGAGGTTTAAAATAATGTCTAGACTGCTGAATAATTCTAGTCATTAAGATCAAAGTAACACCATGTTTCCAAGTTACAACCAAAAGATGACAAAGTAATGATACATGCATTATTTGGTTCCATTTACAAGTTACAGTATTAGATAATACATGTATATGTGTGCCATCCCAAAGGTATTCACAGTTACTATAAAGGTGCAATACATGATCCATTCAAATGCAGTGTTCCTAAATTAAATAACTTAAATGTTTAGTTAAAGAACTTAATAAATCACAAGGCAATCAACGAATGTGAGGGTTTACAAATTTCTACAAGGAACGGATGAGCAGCAGTTTCACGGGACATTTTCTGTAACACCCCGTAATTTTATAACATTAAAATTCAAAAATTAAAGTATACATAATTTTTAGAAAAGAATTAAGTGAAATGGGTTGCGTAGAGAGATATATATATATTGATATATATATATATATATATATATATATATTAAAATTTAAATAAATAAATATGCGAAAAAGTTCAAAACAGCGAATTGGGAGGGGGAATAACCGAACCGGCCCATTTTTGAGGTCTACCCAAGCCCCGCTGGGTCGACTAGGGGTTAATCCAGGGTGTTTGGCTGTCAACCCGTGGGCCAATTCGCTCAAATGCAGATTTTGCATTTGATTGGTTCTCATGGTTCGGGGTTAATCTAATGGTCCTAAATAACTTCCTACACCTATAAATACATCCTAATGCTAACCCTAAACCTAATTAAAATATAATAGTTACCATCATACCATCGCCATGGAAATCAATGGAGCCGCCGCCAACTAAGAAGGAAGAAAAGCTAATTCTAATTCTCTCAACCCTAAAGCAAAGCAAAACTCTCTCTTTTCTTCTCTAAATTGTGAGTATGATGATCTTAACAAGATTATTATCATTTTAATTAGGTTGAGTTATGAATGGATTATGAGTAGATGATGTGAATTATCATATATGTTGTTGTAAACCCCTTTTGCTATCATGTATATTGTAAATCCAATGTTATGTGATGATGATATCTTACACATTGTAAATCATGCTATGATGATGTTATGTATGTTGAAAGTTTCTATGCTAAGTTGTGATGAATCATACATGTTAAAAAGGCCATGATGTTACCATCTATGCTAGTTAGTTCATATTAATTAAATCATCATGTTTGGGTTATGTTGATCTATATGACAAGTCACATATGCAAGTTAGATTGATTAGAAAAGTTATGAACATATACCAAGACATCTATTATGACATCTAGAATTATGCTATGACATATGTGATATCCTATGCTAGTTCACACCATCATTATGTTGCCTAAAAACCCTATGCAAGTTTATGTATAGATTTGGGCTATGATCATATCATATAAATTGAGACATTTAACAAGTTGACACCTTTTGATCCTTAACATGTGTAGTTTATGCAAGTTTCACCCCTATTATGATTAGATTTATTTTAATTGTCTATATGTTGTGATAATTTATCTTTGTGCTAGGTGTTAGACTATACAAGTCTAGCCTATATTAAGCGTTGAATAAGCGAATGTATAAACGTGGGGTAGGGGTAATATTAAGGATTTAATATTAAAAAGTTGGGGTGCAATTGATATGATTTTGCATGCCATAAGTGGATGGCTATAATTGAGTCAATTATGGACATCATTAAAAGTTGACTTAATTAATAATTTGAATAGGGAATTATTAAAACTGGGGTAAAAGATTTTAAGTTGACACCTTTTGATCCTTAACATGTGTAGTTTATGCAAGTTTCAACCCTATTATGATTAGATTTATTTTAATTATCTATATGTTGTGATAATTTATCTTTGTGCTAGGTGTTAGACTATACAAGTCTAGCCTATATTATGCGTTGAATAAGCGAATGTATAAACGTGGGGTAGGGGTAATATTAAGGATTTAATATTAAAAAGTTGGGGTGCAATTGATATGATTTTGCATGCCATAAGTGGATGGCTATAATTGAGTCAATTATGGACATCATTAAAAGTTGACTTAATTAATAATTTGAATAGGGAATTATTAAAACTGGGGTAAAAGATTTTAAGTGTTAATCAATGCTTAGGACATGAGGTTGGACTCGTTTGTGACGTAAACCTGCCCGGACCCGCCCGGCAAATCCAGTGGTCACAAATGTCAGCCTAATGTGAGAGGTTCTAGGCCTAAACTAAAGCATAACGGTTGTAAAGACATGAGGTTAGACTCTTTTATGGTGTAAGACTGCCCGGACCCGCCCGGTAAATCCAGCTACCATAAATGCCAGTCTAATGTGAGAGGTCTTTATGAGGTTATGGCCTGAATGAATTAAGAAATACTTAACCAGATAAACATGTAAGGTGGGACATGGGGGTTAAGTAGGTGCCTTGGGTGGCATGAGGAATCTAGGGGGTGCCCTTAGTGGCATGTGAAATACGATTAGTAAGACTTAACCAAACACACATGTAAATGAATATGACTAAGAGGGTTAAGTGGGATATACTAGTGACAAGCTTAGGTGGGTAGCTTGTGGGGGCCCATTTCGACCAGTATCCCAAACGTATCTTTGTGGGCTCGACCCAAGTCGAGGACGGGACACGCATGCTGGGTTTGACTATAAGAGGCCAAAACGGGGAGCGATGGCAACGCAAGTCCAACGGGTTTCATATGCGTGTGTGGACCCGGGCTGGAAGGTAAGACGTTGTTGCATCGTGTAGGTATAAGCCGTCCATTCTCAGTTGTATCAGGTTGCCACTTTAGGGGAGTGATACACCCCACTGTGGGACCAGCACGGGTATCTACGAGTAGGGAGCCGATCGAAAGTGGGTAGTGGGGTACACCTAGTGGAGATAGGAGCAGACGGCACCTATGTTGTCAGCTAGGAGTACACGAAGTTACTTATAAAATTTCTAAGAGGGTAGTGGGGTACACCTAGTGGAGATAGGGGCAGACGGCACCTATGTAGTCAGCTAGGGGTACGCAAGGCTATTTATATAGTTTCTGTGTGAAGCATGCGGGATCAACCTTTAGGGTGACTGGTGCGGTGCAGTGTAGTAATGTGCGGTGCAGTGTAGTAATGTGCGGTGCAGTATAGTAATTATTCGTTAGTAATTAGGTATGCCTTTACCATTATCTTTAACGTTATCTTAAACGCTATCTTTATCTTCCAAATAGTTCATAGACATTTACTTGTCTTCCATCTTATGCCTTAGTCTAGTTATTTTGATAATAGTATTGTTAGAATTATCATACTCGCCAGACTTTATGTATGACCCCCTCCATTTCTATCCTTTTCCCCCTCCAGGTCCTCAGGTTGGGCCCAGTTCTAGTGGAGTTTGATTGGATTGCTCATCTCTCTTTGGAAAGCTTGGACCGTTGAAGTAAAGTCCAGCTTGTTATCTTCTTTAATGGCTATTTGTGTAATGGGATTATGTATTTTGTTTTATGAAGATGGATAATGTACTTGACTCTGATTAATGGTTTTGTGATGTAACAAACATGTTTAATTTCCGCTGCAATAAAACGAAGTTTTAGATTTCCAAGTACTATTTATTATCTGTCTTGTTGTAATTTTTCTGTTCTATATTCACTTATAACCTCCATGGAAGTTAATGCATTCCCTTTGTGAGTGACACTAATGGACGTGGGGTGTTACACGTGGTATCAGAGCTTAAGGTTACCAGAACAAATAAAATACTTTAGAAAAATAGTTGTTTTTGGGAGAATTGTTTTCAAAAACATGTTTTAATGAGAAATTTAAAGAGGAAGTTTTTGTGAAAAACGTAATCCCCAAATAGCCATCTTTCGAATTCTCCATTTTGAATCTTTCCTTTTTCGTTTCAGCATGGCTGAAGATCTTAACCTACCTGACGGTGTAACGATACCAGGATGGTATAGGAGGCTATTAGAGGCTAGGGCCGCTGCAGGTCCAGCCAATGTTCCTCCACCACCAGTTGCACCCATTCCTCCTCCTCATCCTCGCGTAGATACTTTTGCAAAGACATGTAAGGAATTTAAAGCTATGGGTGGAAAACCCTTTCAAGGGTCAGAAACGTTCATGGAAGCTAGAGATTGGCTTAAGGAGGTGGAAGAATTGCTAGAAATCTTTGAAGTAGAAGAAGGGAGGAGAGTTCGTTTAGCAGCTTGGTTGATGAAGGGAGAGGCCTCGTTTTGGTGGGAGGTCACTAATGGGGAGCATCCTGTTGACTCTTGGGTGGATTTCAGATGTAGGTTCGATGCGAAGTTTCTCTCAAGGGCGGAAGAAAATCTATATATGGAAAGGTTCTTGACAATGAAGCAAGGAAGCTCATCAGTGAAAGAATATGTCAATAAATTTAATCAGTTAGCAAGGTTTGGCTTGGACTTAGTAAACACACCAGAGAAGAAGGCTCTAAGGTTCGTGAATGGCTTGAATGAACCATTGCAAGGGTTGGCTATGACCCACATCCCGATGGGGGCCACCTTTGAGAAGTTAGTAGAAATGGCGCTCATGCATAAGGAGAAAAGCGCTAAAGCTGATAAGGCACCCGAGAAGAAGGGGGATCAGAAGAAACCACAACAGCAAAACAAGAAGGGAGGAAAAGACAATAATGGCAAGGGAATGAAGAAGTGCTTTACATGTGGAACCCCATGCCATCTCAGCAAGGATTGCTGAAAGAAAAAGAAGACAGGATGTTTTCATTGTGGCGATGCGGGACATTTAGTGAAGGACTGCCCAAAGAAGGGGCAGAGGGCAAGAGCTACCTCGGGAGGACAGGTGCAGGCTCTTATGGCACCAAGGCAGGCTAGGGGACAAGTTTAGGCTCTCGCGGTCCCACCGCTGCAAGAACGAGGTAGAACCATTTCTGTTGAAAGCTTAGTTTTTCTGTTTGATCATACTGTCCGTACCTTATTCGATTCGGGTGCATCGCATTCGTTTATCTCTACATCATTAGTTGAAACAATGCACCTAGACACTAGTATTGTTACTGATCCCTTAGTAGTCTCAAATCCTATTGGTGGTTCGGCTCATCTTTCTATGATTTGTCGGGATTTGAGAGTGTTTATCTTGGGCATTGAGTTTGAATGCAACGCCTTTGTCCTTGGTTTCACGGGCTTTAGTTTGATTCTAGGGGTGGATTGGCTAGCCAAGTGGAAAGCCATCCTAGACTGTGAAAGGAGGGTAGTTAGACTATTGATTCATTGTAGAAAAACCCTCATATTTCTTGCGACCCTAGGGGTTCAGTGATGCTTAGCTGCCTAGAATCTTCTGATGCATCTAACGATGATTAGGAACCTGTTTGCGTGGTCCATGAGTATGGAGACGTCGTTGATAAAGCGCGGGGTTTACCCATAGGCACGGAATAAGTTTTCGTATGTGCTTAATAGATTAAGCAAAGCCCGTTATGTAATCAGCAGTAGTTTTGGAGCAAGACTGGAAAGGACGGCCAGAGTCGGTCAAGTGCTCAATTGATTGACCATCTTACTAGTATCATCTCACGTAGGTCGTCTGAATTCGAAGGAGGTATCCCTTGGGTGTTTGTCTGATATTGGTTTAGGCCTTTGGGGCTTGCACTTGGGGGATGTCGAATTCGACTAGGATGGTCTGCGTGAGAGATGGATAGTTGTGACGATTTTACATGGAATAATATCCTGGTTTTCTCTAGAAGTAGAGAAGAGCATGCCCTATGTCAGGGAAAGCTCAGGGACCCTACAAGTGCACTAGCTTAAAGCTAAGTTCTCCAAGATACCATTTTTGGAGGAAGGAAGTGAGGAATTTAGGGCATGTGGTCTCTAGGGAAGGGAGGTATGTTAAGGTGGATGGAGTTCCTAGCATCCTACGACTTCGAGATAGCGTATATACCTAGCAAGGGTAACGTGGTGGCCGATACCTTAAGTAGAAAAAGATTATCCTTAAGTCCTTTGTTTGTTGAGCGGCAAAGTTTAGAATTCATTTCGATGTTTGACTTTAGACCTTCCGTTGACTTCGTACCCAGTTTGCTAGCATCCTTGGAGGTCAGACCTACGCTTTTGGGACGGATTGGTGAGGCACAGCAAGACGATCCACAATTGGTTGAGTTAGTAGAAAAGCTCAAAAGAGGGGAGTCATCAAGCCATCTCCGTAGGTATACCCTAGATGATAAGGGTTGGTTGCGTTGGGACGGTAGACTTTGTGTACCTAAAGACGATGACCTAAGGAAGACTATTCTTGATGAAGCACATCAGTCGAAGATGACCATTCATCCCGGCGGGGACAAGATGTACATGGACATGAGACGAGTCTACTTTTGGGACGGCATGAAGAAAGATGTGGCCGAGTATGTCGCTAGATGCTTGGTGTGCCAACAAGTAAAAGCGGAGCAAAAGAAACCCGGTGGGTTGCTTCACCCATTGGAGGTTCCACTATGGAAGTGGGAAAGTGCCTCGATGGATTTTGTGGATGGGTTAACGCGATCAAGGAAGGGTAATACGGGAATTTGGGTTATAGTAGATAGACTTACTAAAAGCGCCCATTTCATTCCCGTAAAGAGTAAGAGGACTGCTCCATGGTTAGCCTCCGTATACGTTCAAGAAATAATTTGTTTGCACGGTGTTCCTTCTAGCATACTGAGCGACCGCGATCCTATTTTCATTAGCGAATTTTGGAGAAGCTTACAAGAGGCGGTAGGGACTCAGTTATGTTAGGGCACCGCATATCATCCTCAGACGGACGGCCAGACCGAGAGGGTGAATCGCATTCTAGACGATCTGTTGAGGCTATGTATCCTAGACTTTGGGGGTACGTGGGAAGAGCATCTTCCATTGGTGGAGTTCGCATATATTAACAGCTTTCAGTCCAGCATTGGTATGGCACCATTCGAAGCTCTTTATGGACGACCTTGTCGTTCACCTACATGTTGGTGGGAATATACGGATAAGATCTTACTTGGGCCCGATATGATTAGGGAGACTTCGGAGAAGATCGACTTGATTCGAAGGAGGATGAAAGCAGCGCAAGATAGGCAGAAATCTTATGCGGATAAGAGGAGGACAGATCTCGAGTTTGAAGTTGGGGACATGGTCTTTGTCAAAGTGTCTCCATTACGGAATGTTGTTCGCTTTAGGTCCGTTGGGAAGTTAGCACCAAGGTTTGTTCGACCGTTTTCTATTAAGGAGAGGATTGGGAAAATGGCGTATAGAGTGGAGTTGCCCGAGAGACTTAGTGGGGTACACGACATATTCCATGTATCACATTTGAGGAAGTGCTTGCACGAGACCGCGGAAGTGGTAGAGCCGAACTTGCTTAGAGAGGTGGAGATAGAGCGTGATGCGACAATTCGACGAGCTCCTACGCACATTCTTGGATCGGAGATCAAGAGGTTGAGGAATCAAGAGGTCAGACTAGTCAAGTGCAATGGGGAGATGATGAGAGCAACGCTACTTGGGAGACAGAAGAGAAGATGCGTTCACGATACCCTTTTCTTTTTGAGGGTATGTCTTTTAATTTCTCCTTTATCGCTTAGCTTGTACTTATCTTATCTTTAGTATATCCTCTCGCTAGTATCTTTGACTTTTAGTTAGGATAATCCTATGGTTGAAACATGTGTTTGAGACATGTTATGTATGGTGGATGCAAAGTGGATGCAAGTGTTTGCTAGTGGTTGCTCGTGGATGCATATACACACACTATTAGGCACCAGATCGGCTCAGTCACTTCATATTGCATATTGCATATATATGGATGTATTTAGTAAAATGGATGTATAATGGTTGTATTATCATATAGTTGCTACATTCGGGTGGATGGTTGTGCACGCATATAGAATTAATATGTATCATTAGGAATCTTTTGCATACATATTGGACGCATGACACTATCATGAATTACACTAAGGAGGTCGACTGAATCAGTAGACCGCCTAATTTTGCATTAGATATGGACATATACACACACTGTGCATATAAACATTAAAGCATTAGAAGTCTTTTAAGGACAATGGATGATGGTGTTTGATGGTTGAGTAGATGGATGATTAGATGGTAGGATATACATTCTTCTTGACTTGGAGATTTCGGGGACGAAATCCTTTAAGGAGGGGAGAATGTAACACCCCGTAATTTTATAACATTAAAATTCAAAAATTAAAGTATACTTAATTTTTAGAAAAGAATTAAGTGAAATGGGTTGCGCAGAGAAATATATATATTGATATATATATATATATATATATATATATATATTGATATATATATATAAATTAAAAATTAAATAAATAAATATGCGAAAAAGTTCAAAACATCGAATTGGGAGGGGGAATAACCGAACTGGCCCATTTTTGAGGTCGACCAAAGCCACGCTGGGTCGACTAGGGGTTAATCCAGGGTGTTTGGCTATCAACCCGTGGGCCGATTCGCTCAAATGCAGATTTTGCATTTGATTGGTTCTCATGGTTCAGGTTAATCTAATGGTCCTAAATAACTTCCTACACCTATAAATACATCCTAATGCTAACCCTAAACCTAATTAAAATAGAATAGTTACCATCATACCATCGCCATGGAAATCAATGGAGCCGCCGCCAACTAAGAAGGAAGAAAAGCTAATTCTAATTCTCTCAACCCTAAAGCAAAGCAAAACTCTCTCTTTTCTTCTCTAAATTGTGAGTATGATGATCTTAACAAGATTATTATCATTTTAATTATGTTGAGCTATGAATGGATTATGAGTAGATGATGTGAATTATCATATATGTTGTTGCAAACCCCTTTTGCTATCATGTATATTGTAAATCCAATGTTATGTGATGATGATATCTTACATGTTGTAAATCATGCTATGATGATGTTATGTATGTTGAAAGTTTCTATGCTAAGTTGTGATGAATCATACATGTTAAAAAGGCCATGATGTTACCATCTATCCTAGTTAGTTCATATTAATAAAATCATCATGTTTGGGTTATGTTGATTTATATGACAAGTCACATATGCAAGTTAGATTGATTAGAAAAGCTATGAACATATACAAAGACATCTATTATGACATCTAGAATTATGCTATGACATATGTGATATCCTATTCTAGTTCACACCATCATTATGTTGCCTAAAAACCCCATATGCAAGTTTATGTATAGATTTGGGCTATGATCATATCATATAAATTGAGACATTTAACAAGTTGACACCTTTTGATCCTTAACATGTGTAGTTTATGCAAGTTTCACCCCTATTATGATTAGATTTATTTTAATTGTCTATATGTTGTGATTATTTATCTTTGTGCTAGGTGTTAGACTATACAAGTCTAGCCTATATTATGCGTTGAATAAGCGAATGTATAAACGTGGGGTAGGGGTAATATTAAGGATTTAATATTAAAAAGTTGGGGTGCAATTGATATGATTTTGCATGCCATAAGTGGATGGCCATAATTGAGTCAATTATGGACATCATTAAAAGTTGACTTAATTAATAATTTGAATAGGGAATTATTAAAACTGGGGTAAAAGATTTTAAGTGTTAATTAATGCTTAGGACACGAGGTTGGACTCGTCTGTGACGTAAACCTGCCCGGACCCGCCCAACAAATCCAGTGGTCACAAATGTCAGCCCAATGTGAGAGGTCCTAGGCCTAAACTAAAGCATAACGTTTGTAAAGACACGAGGTTAGACTCTTTTATGGTGTAAGACTCCCGGACCCGCCCGGCAATTCCAGCTGGCATAAATGCCAGTCTAATGTGAGAGGTCTTTATGAGGTTATGGCCTGAATGAATTAAGAAATAGTTAACCAGATAAACATGTAAGGTGGGACATGGGGGTTAAGTAGGTGCCTTGGGTGGCATGAGGAATCTAGGGGGTGCCCTTAGTGGCATGTGAAATACGATTAGTAAGACTTAACCAAACACACATGTAAATGAACATGACTAAAAGGGTTAAGTGGGATATACTAGTCAAAAGCTTAGGTGGGTAGCTTGTGGGGGCCCATTTCGACCAGTATCCCAAACGTATCTTTGTGGGCTCGACCCAAGTCGAGGACGGGACACGCATGCTGGGTTTGACTATAAGAGGCCAAAACGGGGAGCGATGGCAACGCAAGTCCAACGGGTTTCATATGCGTGTGTCGACCCGGGCTGGTAGGTAAGACGTTGTTGCATCGTGTGGGTATAAGCCGTGCATTCTCAGTTGTATCGGGTTGCCACTTTAGGGGAGTTATACACCCCACTGTGGGGCCAGCACGGGTATCTACGAGTAGGGAGCCGATCGAAAGTGGGTAGTGGGGTACACCTAGTGGAGATAGGGGCAGACGACACCTATGTAGTCAGCTAGGAGTACACAAAGTTACTTATAAAATTTCTAAGAGGGTAGTGGGGTACACCTAGTGGAGATAGGGGCAGACGACACCTATGTAGTCAGCTAGGAGTACGCAAGGCTATTTATATAGTTTCTGTGTGAAGCATGCGGGATCAACCTTTAGGGTGACTGGTGTGGTGCAGTGTAGTAATGTGCGGTGCAGTGTAGTAATGTGTGGTGCAGTGTAGTAATGTGCGGTGCAGTATAGTAATTATTCGTTAGTAATTAGGTATGCCTTTACCGTTATCTTAAACGCTATCTTTATTTTCCAAATAGTTCATAGACATTTACTTGTCTTCCAGCTTATGCCTTAGTCTAGTTATTTTGATAATAGTATTGTTAGAATTATCATACTCGCCAGACTTTATGTCTGACCCGCTCCATTTCTATCCTTTTCCCCCTCCAGGTCCTCAGGTTGGGCCCAGTTCTAGTGGAGTTTGATTGGATTGCTCATCTCTCTTTGGAAAGCTTGGACCGTTGAAGTAAAGTCCAGCTTGTTATCTTCTTTAATGGCTATTTGTGTAATGGGATTATGTATTTTGTTTCATGAAGATGGATAATGTACTTGACTCTGATTAATGGTTTGTGATGTAACAAACATATTTAATTTCTGCTGCAATAAAATAAAGTTTTAGATTTCCAAGTACTATTTATTATCTGTCTTGTTGTAATTTTTCTGTTCTATATTCACTTATAACCTCCATGGAAGTTAATGCATTCCCTTTGTGAGTGACATTAATGGACGTGGGGTGTTACATTTTCCCTCTAAATGTAACCAATTGCGATATATGCAAAAAGGCAAGATGGATAGCAAATAGGCCGTAGATCATTATTGTTGTGAAACACTCTATATACAGGGGCGTAATGTGGCACTTAACCAAATTATTTGCACTTAACCAAATATGGCATGATTCATGATAAGGCCACAAGCAATCAACAGTGGTAAATGTGACCACTGTTATTAATTATGACTTCCTCCTAACTTTGCTTCTATCACATATTTGATTTGTTTCAGTCCATTGACAGTTAATGTGACCACGTTTGCATTTCAAATCAAATCAGTAACCCATTTAGTTTATGTTGTAAGAGCTGAGTGTAAGTTAAAAACAGAACACTGCACAACATGGTAACGAGCGCAACCACATACAGGCTTTCAGTTCATAACAAGACAGGGAGTTCCAAAGCAAAATAGGGAAACCATGCAACACATGTAGCAGGCTTTAAAGAGATCAAAGTGGCAAATGACAAAGGGTTTCATATGTTCCAATTTTCACATATAAACCATATTCATGTAATAGTTGTATACTGATAATTTGAAAATAGCACTGTGGCATATAAATATACAAAATGACAGAGTATGTTAGAAAGGAGTGTTTCAGGTTACAAGAAAGACAAGCAGAACTAAGGAGTGCTTCCAATTTTGTATCACAATTTTAAATCAGCAGTTCATATGCATTGCAGTAAAGAAAAGGTGGCAAGGTAATCAACATATTTTAGTAAATAAGGACGTGACCAAGTGATAAAACCTACCAACTATATGTGTATACTGAAAATGTGTAATGATTTCAGGAAAGATATGTATTCTGGGTGTATTAAAAATGGGTCCAACCAAGTTGCAACGTAATAAAAAAAATTAAACATTCACTTCCAATTTAAGGGTCAACAGTGCAGTCCCTTGGTCAATGCCCAATTTCCGATTACATACATAGTTGCCCAAGTTCCCTTAAGCCTTTAGTGTATATATACTTGTCCAGTCCTTACTAGATGGGATACTCAACAATTTAGGTAGCTTACAGTGTCCAGTGTCATGGCAAGATCAGCAAAACGTAGCATAAGACATAAAGGCATCTAGTACAATTTCTAGTTATTATACAGTTTACTGAATGCGTGTATAAGGCCAGCCATGCAAAACCAAAGTCAGGTATTATATATTATAAATTAAACTCAACACAGGTTTCAGGTTACTGTGTAGTTCAACCCAATAAATAAGCAAGTGATGAATTGCAGAACATGGAATGCCTCCCTATGCCTTTAATCATTACATGTATTTATATTATAGGTAACATTCGTATATTGTAACCATACTCAACTTCTAAGCATGTTGACAGTCCTAAACCAACTCCTATATTTAGCATTTCATCTTAAATTTCCAAGTTAACCTGGCCGGTAATCATGCTCTAAAACTGTGTTGAAAAAAACACTACCATTTTACAGACTATTTAACCCATACAATACTAATGTCTTACAGAACCATACATGGAGTGACCTATCACTACAAACTTTCATAAGGAAAACAAAAACCTACTCTTATCGTTAAGATTCTAGGATTCTACACGACCAAACAATATCAAACAGATATGTAATGACCTGGGTTTTTGTCGACTTTGGTTATCGCCATAAACTCAATGATGACTAACCAAAGTCGAAAAATACCGGATGATTAATGAAAGAAATTAGAGGGTGAGGATAGATAAGGTAGAAACTCAGAATAGAAGAAGAAGAAGAAGAACACAACATCAGAGTAACAAGAACCTCACAGCGGAACGAATAACATACAATATATATAACATAGCTTGAAATATACATCTGTATTTGAATATACATCATTATCAAAATACAACACTTACAACACAGCGGAAATAACTATAGCTATATAATCCTGAAGCCTCCTGCTCCAAGCTCTTCCAGTATATCTGTAAATCCCGACTACTTGACTGCCCGTACAAATTTAGGCACCCAAGAGTTTAGGGAAACAAACAAATAAACTCCGGGTCAGTCATGGGACTGGTGTGAGTAAAACAGTTTAAAACAGTTCAAGCAGGTAAATGATATCTCATAAGACCACGCTGTATAACGGAATGGGTTTTTCCCTTATGAGAATCCAAAATATCTTTATATCAAAAACCTTTTGATATTATAATAATGTCTATCAATACAATATAATAATCATCTAGCAGAAACGCTTTCATCTCACGTTCTACATATATAGTATACAATCAAAACCGCAAGCACGTATTGGGTAATGGATTTCCAACTATGACAAGGTATGAAACCACCTTTCGCTAGTGTACCTCTGTAATAACCCGGAAATTCTGAACCAGTTTAAAATTTTTATTTTGGAAATTTAGATAAATTTTGATTATTTAAAATAGATTATTTTAAATAATAACGACGAAAAATTTATTTTGAATAGTAATAGAACGTATATACTATATAGCTCGTCGTTAGAATATAATATTTATTTTATAATTATAAAGGGAATCGAAAATGGCGCGGTAGTTCGATAATTCGATTTCAAACTTCAAATGAATGTACCGGGTGCAAAATAAACCGGATTTGAGTGAAACCAAAAATAATGGAATTGTTGTAATAACAATGAAATGTTCTTCCGTCTGCGTTCATTTGTGTGTTGTTCTCAAAGTATCCGCTCTTTCCTTCACGGGGAAGTAACGGGTCCTCACAACCTCTAGAAAGGAATACACTAGGTTTAACAATAACATCTTGCAACCTGACCACACATGACCGACCACTTATTTCGCTTGAGTGTATCAAATGTATATCACCAACGGTTGGGATCAGCAACCGTTTCCCGAATGGGACGGCATCAACAATAGATTTTTAGAAGTAAATGAAACTCTAGATCAGGTGATTATACACCCTACTTCGGAGCGACCAACTTAGCCATGCTGCCTGCCCGATTTCTGTCATTTACCGGTTGATGAGGCTTGAGGTTATGCTTCATCATCACATCAGATTCACTTCAAATGCCACATTGTCAGATCCATCGAAAATCACTAATTGACGTCTACAACAGTACCTTACATGTTAGCTAAAGAAGTTTCCTTCTCCGCTTCCACTCTTGGTATGGTTGAAGAAATCAATGTACGTGACCTTTCTGGAACTACTCTGTCAGACATTCATCCATACAAGTCATCTAGGAACAAGATGAACCGAAGGCACTATTCAGTACATCCATCTTAGGCACTGTTATCTAAGACTTATACAATAGCCCTTGCACTTTACTCCGTCTTTAATTATCTTTGGCATATATGATTCGCAACGCTTATGCCAATACAGAGTGGTTCTTTGGATAATAATCCAACCGGTCTCTCCATATTAACAACGTTAAAATGGTCAAAAACTTTGATAGTCAGTTCGTTAACTACCAAAGAAAAACACATGTGCAAACAATGATATTATTTCCAGATGGAAAGTCTATCAATCAATCATCATTCATATATATATATATATATATATATTCATATGTTCCTTATTTTCTATGTTCAGAAATTATATGTTATTAACACTTGAAAACATTTCCATTTGTTTATTTACTTATCACTATCATTCCACAACTACCAGCCCCTGATTGTAAACTAGTAAGAGAACAATTCTCTAAGTATAAACTCCGAAGGCCGAAACCAACATCAGATCGATACTCAGAAAACTATTCAACTTAAATAATCCCTAGACTTTTCTAATCTTGTTTAACTCTATTTCTTTTAACTATGTTCGATTAACTTCTTTTGAATAACTATGTTCAGTTGACTCCTTTCGAATAACTATATTCAATTGACTCCTATTTGATGACTCTATTTGATAACTCTAATCGATTAACTCTTTTCTATCTCGTTAATTTCCTTTTATAATCCTATTTATTTTCCCAATAAATATTCCTTTATTCTATTTAATTATCAACTAAATATACCTTTATTCTATTTATTTACTTTCTACGTAAATATCTTTCTTTATACTTCTATTTACTTCTTAAATAAATATCGTTTTACACTTCTATTTACTTGCTAAGTAAATAATCGTTTTATAAAATTCTTTGATTTTATAATTATTCCCTTTCTAAATATCTCCTATTTATAATTATTCCGGTTTATAAATATTTTATTTTCAATATCACTTTGAAAATTCCCTTATCAACATTCCGGTATGTTATAGTACTCATGTAACACCCCACCTCCGCTAGGGTCACTCTTTCGGGGGCACTAGCTTCTGGGGGGTGTTAGAACTGGGTAAGCATGCATAATAATATATCAAGGCGGAACAAGAACATAAATATATATGTAAAACAGAGTAAGTGAGAATAAAACAGCGGAATATCTCAAACCATCTCAAAACAAGTCTAGTACATCATAAAGTCAACTGCCAAAATAAACATGTCTAGTACATCATAAACAGAAATACTGAAATACATAGTGCTATCCCCAAAATAAAGATGATAAACCATAGCGAGCTCAATGTCCAGACATACATGAGCTATCCAGCAAACAAGCAAGCGATCCAAGCTAAGCACCACTGTTCCCTCCCTGAGAACCTGGGGGGGGGGGGGGGGAGGAAACGGAAGAAAAGAAGCGAAAGAAAACAGGTCAGTCAAAAAGACTGGTAAGCCCTACTACGATCAGTCTATAAACTAATAAAGTTAACATCATGATGGAAACTGAGATGAACATACTGGCAATAGATAAAGGTGTCATCACATAAAGAAGATTAAGCTTTGCACCACAGTGTACTAGCAAACTAACATAACAGGTATTGATCCCTCAGCCCAAACTTTGGCCCAATAACATGAGGTGACCTTAATGCAAGGTCCAGCCCAACGGTCTAGTCGATCGGCTCCCTATAAACCTAACACGTCAAGTGTTGGTGTCCATACGGCCCACATATGGTTGTAGTCAGACTGTACTGGGTCCACCTTCGGGTGTATCAAGCCCTCGGGTGTCAACCCCAGACACCTAAGCAATAATGCACAGTCTAAACCTACTAGTACCCGTGCCTCGAGTTTGTCCAACACCGGACTACGTGCACGTCCGTAGCCCGCCTGGACCCGCACCGCTGTACCACTCAGCCGTCGCTTTGGTCGCTTACATCAGTCCAGTAATCGTGCCCCGCCCTAGCCTAGCCTCTAGGGTTGTGAATGATACCAAACTGGGATTACTGCTGGAACATACCACGTTGCTAGGGTTTTCTAAGAGGGTTAAGTGTGGTTTAACCCCTCACTAATCATGGATTAAATTAGTTAAGTGTAACCAACAGTTCACCACTTAACCCCATTTAATCCCTCGTATCCCCAAAATTGGTTAAGTATTAGTGGGCCATGACTTAACCCTAATCATGAGGCATTAATTAATTTAATTGTGCCTTAACCTCTCACATTAGACTTTGTTGCGGTTACTAGTTAAGCCGGGCAGGTCCGGGTAGCTTTACACCACAACTTGGTCTAACCTCGGGTCCAAGGTACACATGACCAACTTCTCACATTGGGTCCTATTGTTTGTAGCAACTAGTTAAGCCGGTCGGTTCCGGGTAGGTTTACGCTACAAACTCAAACCAACCTCGAGTTGGCCACACTTATGTTTTCTAAGTGTCATGTCCACTTTATTTTCAAACCATAATTACAAGTTTAACAAATACTTGGGTAGACCTAACTTAATAGGTAAATTCCCAAGGGGTAGACCTAACTTAATAGGTAAATTCCCAATCTTATATTTTCATGTATTTTAAGTTTTACCCAAACCCCCCAACGTCATTCTATCACTTACATATTCGTTATAACGCATAAAGGATAGAAAGAGGGAACTTGGCACAACATACATGATGAATCTTACATATCATAATAAACATGCATAACATGTTGGACTTGCATAACTTAGCATAGTGAACTTGCATAAACATGCATAACTTGTTAAACTTGCAAATCATGGCATAGTGAACTTGCATAATCATGCATAACTTGTTAAACTTGCAAATCATGGCATAGTGAACTTGCATAAACATGCATAACTTGTTAAACTTGCAAATCATGGCATAGTGAACTTGCATAAACATGCATAACTTGTTAAACTTGCAAATCATGGCATAGTGAACATGCATAACTTATCAAACATGTGTAACATAGCATAGTGAACTCACATAAGCATGCATAACTTATTAAACATGCATAACATAGCATAGTGAACTCGCATAAGCATGCATAACTTATTAAACATGCATAAATCCCAACTTTCACCACATATTAACTTTAGAGTTTCTAAAATGAAGGTAAGAGGGCTTACAAATATTATGAAGACACAAATCTACTAATAAAGATTGAGAAGCCCTTTATGCAAGCATATAAAAACCCAAAACAAAGCTCCAATTAACAAAAATCCCAAAAACTCTAGCTTAGCAAATAAAGCTTGCAACTTGATGATGTATGCAAGCTAATGATCATTCATACAACTTAGAAATGCTTGTATGAACATCAAAACCTTCATAGAATTGATTTTTGAAGAGAGTGGAGGCTAGGGTTTTTAGGTGGAGGCCATTTGAGAATTCAATTTGACATAGTTTGGTTGCTAGAATGAATAATGAGTGATTTAGGGTAGGTTAGGGTCTTATTTATAGATTAGGCTAGTGATTTAGACCATAGGATTAACCCTAGGTTGAATTAGGTCCATCAGATTTCGGAATTCTCTAGAACCAAGCCACACAACCAGGCCCAAATCAAAAATGGTGCGCCAGGCAAAACTGCCCGGCCACCCCGTGTCGACAGGGCTGTCGACAGCGCAGTCGACACCCTTAGACCCCTGTCGACATGCCTGTCGACATGGGGGTCTTGGCGGGATTTTTCCCGCCTGACGCCAGTTAGCCCTAATTCTTGTTTTTAATTTAAAATTTAAATTTGTTTTTAACATGAAAATTTCTGAAAACTTCAATGGGCCTTAACTGGGTCATACGGACTCCGATTTCCGAAAACTCGGACTCTATCTCGCGTATTTTTCCGAGACGAACGCAATGGCATAGCCCGTTTCCCTTGATTCAGATTTTAGAATTAAATTCTGCCTCGATTTATGTTATAACAGGTTATTGAAAATACGGGTTGTTACATTCTCCCCTCCTTAAAGGATTTCGTCCCCGAAATCTTCAAGTTAGGAAGAACGTATCCTACCATCCAATCATCCATCTACTCAAAGCATCATCCACGAGCAATCATTGTCCTTAAAAGATTCTAAATGCTGTATGAACATATGCAAAAGTGTGTGTATATGTACTTATCTAATGCAAAGATCAATGCAAAATATGTTAGTGAAATGTATCCATATGTATGCAAATCCCTAACATAATGTATAATATCTACATGCGTGCTCAATCATACATCCATATGCAACATCCATGTGATTGCATACAAATTTCATCCAAGGATAAGCATAAACACTCATGCACATGCAATATGAGGAGTGTGTGAGCCGATCTAGTGCCTAATGTGTATCATGCATCCACGAGTAACCACTTGCAAACACTTGCAACCACTTGCAACCATCAAACATAACATGTCTCAAACACATGTTTCATCCAAAGGGTTTCTACCTAAGGTTCTCATGACAAGATTAGCATGATAACTAGATAAACATGGATAGCAAAGAGAAAGATATGCTAACAAAGGAAAGAGATTGAGAGTGTACCCTCAAAAAGGAATGGATAAAGCCCACGCATCTTCTCCTCGGTTTCCCAAGTTGCGTCTTCTTCGGCTTCACCCCATTGAACCTTCACCAACTTGACCTCTCGATTCCTTAGCTTCTTGGTCTCCGTCCCCAAGATACGAATCGGAGCTCTCCTCAAAGTTGCCTCTTTCTCTACTTCCACGTCTTCAAGAATGCTAGGTTCAACCACCTCAGCGGACTCATGTAGGCACTTTCGGAGATGCGAGACATGGAAGACATTATGCACTCCGGACAGCTTCTCGGGCAATTGCACTTTATAAGCCATCTTCCCAATTCTCTCTATAATAGGGAAGGGTCCAACAAATCTCGGTGCTAACTTCCCGACAGCTCCAAATTGGACCACATTCCGCAAAGGAGAAACCTTTACGAAAACCATATCCCCAACATCAAACTCCAAATCGGATCTTCGCTTATCAGCATAGGATTTCTTTCGGTCTTGGGCCGCCTTCATCCGTCTTCTAATCAACTCGACCTTCTCGGATGTATCTCTAATCATGTCAGGTCCAAGTATAAGCTTATCTGTAGTCTCCCACCAACATGTAGGTGACTTGCACGGCCTCCCATATAAAGCTTCTAATGGTGCCATCCCTATGCTTGCTTGATAACTGTTATTATATGCAAACTCAACAAGAGGAAGATGGTCTTCCCAAGCACCACCAAAATCCAGAATGCAAAGCCTCAACAAGTCCTCAAGTACCCTACTCACCCTTTCTGTCTGACCGTCCGTTTGTGGGTGATAGACCGTACTCAGGTTCAACCTCGTGCCCATAGCTTCCTGCAAACTATTCCAGAACTGACTAGTAAAGATGGGGTCTCGGTCACTGACTATGCTGGAAGGGACTCCATGTAGTCGTACTATCTCACGAAGATATACTGATGCTAGTCCAGATGCGGTCCTTTTGCTCTTCACCGGAATGAAATGAGCACTCTTCGTAAGCCTATCTACAATGACCCATATGCTCGTATTCCCTTTCCTTGACCTTGGAAGCCCATCAATAAAGTCCATAGAAATACTCTCCCACTTCCATAGCGGGACCTCTAGAGGATGCAATAGCCCACCGGGCTTTTTCGACTCGGCTTTTACTCTCTGACAAACGATACATCTAGAGACAAACTCCGCCACATCCTTCTTCATTCCAGGCCAGAAGAAAATGCGCTTCATATCTTTATACATCTTATCACCGCCTAGATGTATAGTCAACTTGGAACGATGTGCCTCCTCAAGAACTTCCCTCACCAAGTCTTCCACCATCGGAACACAAAGCCTTCCGTCTCTCCTCAGCCAACCCTTATCATCTATAGAATATCGAGCAAGGTGACTAGATGTCTCCCCTCGAATCAGCTTATCCATAATCTCAATTATCTGAGGGTCTTCCTTCTGCGAAGCCCCAACTTAATCTAGAAGGGTAGGCCTGAGCTCAAGAGATGCTAAAGAACCGGTCATCGACTCCATCGCCAAAGAGAAATCAAAGGTTGCCAAGAACTCTAAATTCTTCATCTCAACAAATAGAGGACTTAGTGTCAACCTTTTTCTACTCAACGCATCCGCTACAACATTCCCCTTGCCAGGGGTATAGGCTATATCAAAATCATAGGACGCCAAGAATTCCATCCACCTTTGTTGCCTCAAGTTCAGATCCTTCTGCGAAAAGAGATACTTCAAAGACTTATGATCAGTATACAGCTCAAACCTCTCTCCCAGAAGATAATGACGCCAAGCCTTGAGTGCATATACTATCGCTGCCAGCTCTAGATCATGAGTGGGATAATTCTTCTCATGCACCTTAAGTTGCTTACCACCAAAACATATAACTCTGCCTTCTTGCATCAGAACGGCGCCCAATCCCGTGCCACAAGCATCAGTGTACACGGTAAACATCTTACCACCATCGGGTAGAGCTAGAACTGGTGCTGAGGTAAGGGCTCTCTTGAGTCTTTGAAAAGCAAGCTCACAGTCCATATCCCAAGCAAAAACTAAGTTCTTCTTTGTCAACTTAGTAAGAGGAGCGGATATCTTCGCGAAGTCCTTGATGAACTTCCGGTAAAAACCCGCAAGACCTAGAAAACTTCTCACCTCGGTTGCATTCCTTGGAGTCTTCCAATCCTGAACTGCAACCACCTTAGCGGGATCCACCGCTAAGCCTTGCTTGGATACGATATGCCCAAGGAATCTAACTTCCGTTCTCCAAAAGTGACACTTGGAGAACTTGGCCTTTAACTGATGCGCTCTAAGCGTATCCATCACCTCTACAAGATGCCTCGCGTGCTCTTCTTCATCCTTGGAGAAGATCAGAATATCATCCACAAAGACCACGACAAACTTGTTCAAGAACTCTCGAAACACCCTACTCATCAAGTCCACGAAATACGCGGGTGCATTCGTCAAACCGAACGGCATAACAAGCCATTCAAAGAATCCATCTGGAGTTCTGAATGCAGTCTTGTCTATACTATCTTCAGCCACTCTGAGCTGATGAAATCCAGTAGCAAGATCAAGCTGAGAGAAAACAGAAGCACCAACAAGCTGGTCAAAGAGATCATCGATCCTCGGTAACGGGTGTCTGTTCTTCTTAGTCAGCTTATTCAATTCTCTATAGTCCACACAGAGTCGAAGAGAACCATCTGCCTTAGTAGCAAACACCACAGGCGCTCCCCATTCGGATATACTTCGTCTGATGAAGTTCTTCTCAAGTAACTCCTTTACTTGCTTGCTGAGCTCCCGTCTCTCACGCGGAGCCATGTGCCGAACGGGCAAAGAAACAGGCTTAGCATTATCCACCAGATAAATGCGAAAATCAATCTCTCGTTTAGGGGGCAACCCCTTAACTTCTTCAAAAACATCTAGATAATCTCGGACCACCCTTACAGACTGAAGGGCTTCCTCTGGCGAGTCGAGAGATTCAAGATAGCACAACATGACGGGATCCTTCGGATTGCATGAAATCTCTAAGGTGTTGCCAAGGCGAGTCACAAGTCTCACAACCCTATGCTCACAATCAAGAATGGCTCCATATCGGGACAACCAATCCATGCCCAATATCAATCCGTATCCCCTGAAACCAAGAACATATGCACTACACAAGAACTCTACACTGAGTATAGAGATCCTCAGATCCTCACATATCATAGATAGATGAGCAGAACCCCCAATGGGATTCGAAACACAAACGGGATCATCCACTAAGCTAGTACTAAGGTGCAAGCTATCAACAAGATCAGATGAAATAAAGCTATGTGATGCACCAGAATCAAACAAGGTATGAACTGGAAGATCAGAAACATAAACAAGGTTCTCAACAGAAACACTACCTCGATCGGGAACTGGAGCGGTATTGAGAGCATAAACTTGCCCTCCTGAAGGTCCAGCCTGCCCTTACTTCTTCGGGCATTCCTTGCTGAAGTGTCCAGTCTCACCACAGGAAAAACATCCACCACTAAGCTTCCTTTTCTTCTTCCTACAATCCTTAGCAAAGTGTCCAGGCGCACCACAGTAATTGCACTTTCCCTTGCCTTTGTTGTTGTTCCCCTTCTTGTTCTTGCTCTGATTCCCCTGAATGCTTTGACCACCTTGATTGCCTTTGCCTTGAGAATCAGTCTTCTTTGCTTGAGTATCACTCGACTTGATCTCTTTCTTTCCATCTCCCTGAAGTAGAGCCATATTGACCAAACTCTCAAAAGTAGCCCCATGCGGAATATGTGACATCGCCAAACCCTGCAGCGGCTCATTCAATCCTCTAGCAAATCGAAGAGCCTTCTTCTCAGGAGTGTTCACCATATCCAAACCAAAACGGGCCAGCTGATTAAACTTGTTCACATACTCCTTGACAGACATATCACCTTGCTTTAATGCAATGAACTTCTCCATCTGTAAATTCGCCTCAGCAGAAGATAGAAACTTGGCCACAAATCTAGCCCTCAAATCGGCCCAAGTCTCAACGGGCCTCGTCCCATTGGTGGCCTCCCACCAATAGGCCGCTTCATCTTTCAGAAGCCACACTGTCAATAAGATCTTCCTTTCGTCATCAATCCCAAAGATAGCAAACAAGTCCTCAGTGTCTTTCAGCCAATTCCTTGCTTCAACAAAAGATTCCGTGCCTAGGAAATTCTTGCCTCCCATCGCCTTGAAGTCTTTACAAACCTTTGTGAACTCAACCTGAGGATGCTGAGGGGGAGGAGGAGGAAGAGGAGCCTCAGCAACAGGAGGAGGAGGAACATTAGCAACGGGAGGTGGAATATTAACTACTGGAGGAGGAGGAACATGGACCACCGGAGGAGGGACATTAGGGGGAGGATTCTCAACTACAGGAGGAGGAGTGGGAGTAGGGTTTGCGGGGCCGGCTGCCGCCCTAGCTTCTAGAAGTCTCCTATACCAAAGTGGTACGTTTACTCCATCCGGGATGGCAAGATCCTCAGCCATACTGAAACGAAGGATAAGATAAGATTAGGTCAAGGGAACGAAGGATAACTCTAATGGCTTTTTGGGGAATAGCCTTTTTAAAATACTAGACTTTTCTTTGGAAAATACTTTATACTTGTTTTGAAAATAGTTTTTCAAAAGTCTTTTAAAAACTTTTTGTTCTTTCTTGTAAACCATATGCTCTGATACCAAATTTGTAACACCCCACCTCCGCTAGGGTCACTCTTTCGGGGGCACTAGCTTCTGGGGGGTGTTAGAACTGGGTAAGCATGCATAATAATATATCAAGGCGGAACAAGAACATAAATATATATGTAAAACAGAGTAAGTGAGAATAAAACAGCGGAATATCTCAAACCATCTCAAAACAAGTCTAGTACATCATAAAGTCAACTGCCAAAATAAACATGTCTAGTACATCATAAACAGAAATACTGAAATACATAGTGCTATCCCCAAAATAAAGATGATAAACCATAGCGAGCTCAATGTCCATACATACATGAGCTATCCAGCAAACAAGCAAGCGATCCAAGCTAAGCACCACTGTTCCCTCCCTGAGAACCTGGGGGGGGGGGAACGGAAGAAAAGAAGCGAAAGAAAACAGGTCAGTCAAAAAGACTGGTAAGCCCTACTACGATCAGTCTATAAACTAATAAAGTTAACATCATGATGGAAACTGAGATGAACATACTGGCAATAGATAAAGGTGTCATCACATAAAGAAGATTAAGCTTTGCACCACAGTGTACTAGAAAACTAACATAACAGGTATTGATCCCTCAGCCCAAACTTTGGCCCAATAACATGAGGTGACCTTAATGCAAGGTCCAGCCCAACGGTCTAGTCGATCGGCTCCCTATAAACCTAACACGTCAAGTGTTGGTGTCCATACGGCCCACATATGGTTGTAGTCAGACTGTACTGGGTCCACCTTCGGGTGTATCAAGCCCTCGGGTGTCAACCCCAGACACCTAAGCAATAATGCACAGTCTAAACATACTGGTACCCGTGCCTCGAGTTTGTCCAACACCGGATTACGTGCACGTCCGTAGCCCGCCAGGACCCGCACCGCTGTACCACTCAGCCGTCGCTTTGGTCGCTTACATCAGTCCAGTAATCGTGCCCCGCCCTAGCCTAGCCTCTAGGGTTGTGAATGATACCAAACTGGGATTACTGCTGGAACAGACCACGTTGCTAGGGTTTTCTAAGAGGGTTAAGTGTGGTTTAACCCCTCACTAATCATGGATTAAATTAGTTAAGTGTAACCAACAGTTCACCACTTAACCCCATTTAATCCCTCGTATCCCCAAAATTGGTTAAGTATTAGTGGGCCATGACTTAACCCTAATCATGACGCATTAATTAATTTAATTGTGCCTTAACCTCTCAGATTAGACTTTGTTGCGGTTACTAGTTAAGCCGGGCGGGTCCGGGTAGCTTTACACCACAACTTGGTCTAACCTCGGGTCCAAGGTACACATGACCAACTTCTCACATTGGGTCCTATTGTTTGTAGCAACTAGTTAAGCCGGTCGGTTCCGGGTAGGTTTACGCTACAAACTCAACCCAACCTCGAGTTGGCCACACTTATGTTTTCTAAGTGTCATGTCCACTTTATTTTCAAACCATAATTACAAGTTTAACAAATACTTGGGTAGACCTAACTTAATAGGTAAATTCCCAAGGGGTAGACCTAACTTAATAGGTAAATTCCCAATCTTATATTTTCATGTATTTTAAGTTTTACCCAAACCCCCCAACGTCATTCTATCGCTTACATATTCGTTATAACGCATAAAGGATAGAAAGAGGGAACTTGGCACAACATACATGATGAATCTTACATATCATAATAAACATGCATAACATGGTGGACTTGCATAACTTAGCATAGTGAACTTGCATAAACATGCATAACTTGTTAAACTTGCAAATCATGGCATAGTGAACTAGCATAATCATGCATAACTTGTTAAACTTGCAAATCATGGCATAGTGAACTTGCATAAACATGCATAACTTGTTAAACTTGCAAATCATGGCATAGTGAACTTGCATAAACATGCATAACTTGTTAAACTTGCAAATCATGGCATAGTGAACATGCATAACTTATCAAACATGTGTAACATAGCATAGTGAACTCACATAAGCATGCATAACTTATTAAACATGCATAACATAGCATAGTGAACTCGCATAAGCATGCATAACTTATTAAACATGCATAAATCCCAACTTTCACCACATATTAACTTTAGAGTTTCTAAAATGAAGGTAAGAGGGCTTACAAATATTATGAAGACACAAATCTACTAATAAAGATTGAGAAGCCCTTTATGCAAGCATAATAAAACCCAAAACAAAGCTCCAATTAACAAAAATCCCAAAAACTCTAGCTTAGCAAATAAAGCTTGCAACTTGATGATGTATGCAAGCTAATGATCATTCATACAACTTAGAAATGCTTGTATGAACATCAAAACCTTCATAGAATTGATTTTTGAAGAGAGTGGAGGCTAGGGTTTTTAGGTGGAGGCCATTTGAGAATTCAATTTGACATAGTTTGGTTGCTAGAATGAATAATGAGTGATTTAGGGTAGGTTAGGGTCTTATTTATAGATTAGGCTAGTGATTTAGACCATAGGATTAACACTAGGTTGAATTAGGTCCATCAGATTTCGGAATTCTCTAGAACCAAGCCACACAACCAGGCCCAAATCAAAAATGGTGCGCCAGGCAAAACTGCCCGGCCACCCCGTGTCGACAGGGCAGTCGACACCCTTAGACCCCTGTCGACATGCCTGTCGACATGGGGGTCTTGGCGGGATTTTTCCCGCCTGACACCAGTTAGCCCTAATTCTTGTTTTTAATTTAAAATTTAAATCTGTTTTTAACATGAAAATTTCTGAAAACTTCAATGGGCCTTAACTGGGTCATACGGACTCCGATTTCCGAAAACTCGGACTCTATCTCGCGTATTTTTCCGAGACGAACGCAATGGCATAGCCCGTTTCCCTTGATTCAGATTTTAGAATTAAATTCTGCCTCGATTTATGTTATAACAGGTTATTGAAAATACGGGTTGTTACAACTCAACATATCAAATCACGATGATCAATATCGTCCAAACACATATAACTGACAACTGATTATATATCACATCATATATCACAATATATGAAAAACAGTAAGATAAATGTTGAGGAATCCAGTCGGATTCCTCTAACCTGTTTCCCTGCATCCACAGATGTTACACAATAAAATCAACATCACTTTCAGTTCCATATGATATATTCTGTTAAACAGAATCAATATAGAAATTCAACTAACTGACTAGCAGTTCAATCAAACAGTCAACACACAGTCAATCAGCCAATATTTAACAGTTCTAAAAATACAACATGAAATTATAAACTGTTCAGAGTTAGTGAGATTTACTCACATTGGCAGTTCATCGTTAAAGAACGATAAATTGTTATTTGATTTGAATCAAACATTTTATTTCGCCATAAATTCAAACGAGCCCCAATCCACTTCCAGTCAGCTTCATTGTGAAGCTCTCGTCCATACGGTCTTAACGTGACCGACCGTACGAATTTCTGATACAGTATGGCCAAGATATGTACCGTACAAGTTAATACAATTTAAATTGAAATTAAACTAAACATTAATCAACTAAACGTGCCCTCACCCCCATTTAAACCTTGCAGCCCATACTCCAACCCATACCAGACCCGCTCCACACTACTCCAACCTATACCAGACCCGCTCCACACTTTCTTCCCCAAATCCTATCGCGACCTGCTCCTTCCACAGCACCAAACCCGAACTCCTTCTTCACTAAATCCCCCTTTATCTTCACATTAAAAACCCAAACTAATATCACCAATGCATTCTCCTTCGAATGCTGATCAACTTCATCCCCTTTTCATCAAGCTCGGATCCCAACTGAAGTGCGACTTCAGCTTCCACCGTGAAAACATGCAACAGATGTTATCGCAGAAATTGCCAAGAAAACCCCAACCCCGTCGATTTTACACCCTGAATCTGAATTCATACTCCATTTCGAATATCAGTAACTCAATCAAACTCAAAACCCAACCCTAGGCTCGTTGCTGTAAACCGCCATCGAATAGAAAGGTTTCGAACCCATCAAAACAATTATAGAAATGAAGAGGTTCTCCTTACGAACTCACATATTCTAAATTTGGGATTAAAAAGAATTTCTATGGTTTTTATTTGATTTTTGATGATCGAAGAAATTTACTGAAGGAAGCAAAAATCACGGCGGAAATATTGTTTGACCAGAAGAGAAAATTAGGTCTTAAAGTTTTCCAAAGAGGTGTATTTATAATGAAGTTAAATATCTAGATATTTGTTAGGATATTATTATTATATTCAACCGCTATTTATAATTGTCATTAAAAATCCCTGTGATCACCCATGATATCCAAAAATCACGAAACTGGACATACAACTACAGTTCGACATTACGGTCCCAACGAAACTGGTTTCGTCGAATTCCGACTTCGTTTGCAAAAGTGGCTATTTTTAAAGCTTTGGATGACCCATTTAAATATATAAATATATTTAAATATAATTAAATAAAATATTAATAAATTAATATTATCGTATATATTCACAGTGGAATACCATACAGCTTCAGAAAAATCTTATATGGATTTCTAACTTGATATTTCAATCTGGGTCAACCCGATATTCGATTTATATTGAAATTCCTTTTTAAAATATAAATAATTCCTTTATTAATTATAAAGGAATTCCACAGCTACTTTTCTGAAATTTGATTTGGACATGAATCAAAATCTACACGACGAAATCCCGATTTTTCTCTTCCACTAGAAAGATATACTCCACCAGCTCCACACGTTTCTTGTTTCACAGAAATCCGGCTTAAAACGAATCATGTACATTCAGTTGAAGTTCGAATCGCCAATTTACGAACTGCAGCGCCATTTCAAGCTCGATTTTAATTATATTATAATTCTACGTTCAAATTGTCGTTTATTTAATATATTCGTTATTCAAATTCAATTCCAAGCTGAATTAAATATCACAGATGATCCGGTTCACACCATATCGTCATTTCAGCCAATTCTGATTATTTCAGAATTAAATATATTATTTAATTTATTATTTTAATTAAATATTCACCATTATTTAATTCCATGACCATTAAATTCACTATATCACTATTTATATAATTAAATAAATTAATTATAATACCTCTGCAAATGCGGGTCATTACATTCTTCCCCACTTAACATAATTTCGTCCTCGAAATTGCTAAGGTAGAGAACAAACCCAATTGACTGGTTAGAACTTATTTGTTCACCTTCTCAACTTCAGCTTCAACTGAACCAATTTAATTTCGATTAAATTATTAATTAATTCTTATCAACGAAAATTTCCAAAAATCCTGAAAATTTTCTAACGCCTTAACTCTTCAAAAAAATTCGCCAGCACCTCCTTTGTACTGGTCAACAGGTCAAACTCCAATTGGCCTCTCTGGGCCATCTCCAACCCAAAAGAAAATCAAATAGCCAAGAGGCTTGCCAATTCGGCTCATAAATCTTATATCCAATAGAAATATAAACTTGTACCTTTTGTCAGCATATCATTATATCCTTTCCACCTGTTATCAATTCAGCGGATACAAGGTTCATCCCAATCAAATTCCAATCTGCTTTTATCCACAAATCCAACCATTCGCTTATATCCAAGCCAAATATTATTTCAAACTCGAGTTTCATTCTCGATTCCACTCTTAACTTGATTATCACATTACACTTCAAATTCGAATCTCACAATCTAATTTGTCTTGATATCATTCTAATTCAATCCCGGTTACCACTTTACTGGCTTTACTTTAATTCAAATTTGCTTTCACAAATTTCTGTTAAATTTGTTTTTAATTCAAACAGTCTTTCCCTGGGAGTTTTCAAACAGTTTACTCTTTTCAAAAATCAAATTTTCCTTTTGAACATGTCACTGAGCCCTTAATTAATATTCCATTAGTTAAATCACTTCTCTATTTCTTTATCAATATTTGTTAACCAAATATTTTCAATAACCATATTAGCCTGTTATGTTATTAGGAAAACATTTCCGAATATCGCCTTTCTTTATTTTCTAAACTTTAGAAAATATATGCTATTTATAATTGGAAAATATTCCAATTACTTTTCTCTTTTCCGATCTCGTTTATTTCTATACTTAGGAAATATTCTTTATTATATTTCCAAGCTTACACTTATTTAGGTTAAAACGGATGTTGTGTAAAACATCGTTACGACAACCCAAATACTATATTCAACTAACTCTTATTCAACATTGATCTTCGAGCCTGAAATCTTACTATTTATTTGTTAATAATGAAATCAATCAAGTTGGGGTATAACTACCTCTCAGACCTTGACTGAATAACATTTATAACGTCAAAACAGATATGACTACTTACTCGAATAATCAATACCATACAACTACTTATTCACTTTTAAACACGTATACGCTTCCTCTTTCTATTCTTACTAGATTTTATTCATAGTCTTCCTTTTTGATTTTACTATTCTATTTCTATGTTCGTTTCCTTATCGATTTCTATATATATATATATTGATACATTGATTTCTAACTATCAAATTATCTTAAAAATATTCAAAATCCTTAAATTCCCGGAAAAATTCGCCATAACCTCCTTTGTACCAGGAGCATCGAGATATTTCAAATAGCCTCCCATGGCCTCACCAATCCAAAAGAAAAAGCCAAGCGGCTAGCCGATACGGCGCATAAAATCTCATATATGAATTAAATACATACCTTTTCGTCGAGCATTCTATTTTTATACCTTCATACCTTATCCATACCTATCTCATGTATATTTATACCTGCCCAATCAATTTTAACTATACCTGATTGTTTTAACTCAATTCGTTAATTAATTTGTTAATTAACTCTTTAGTTTATTTCACTTTTATATTTAAACATGACATGTTCAAATATATTTTAACTTGCTTATTAACTAATTTGAATCCAAATTTCAAATTTAAGTTCTATATTCGATTTCGAATATCCATTTACAAATCCAATTCACCTTTCAAAGTTCAACTTCAAATTCAAAACTCGATTAACTAATTCCTTCGACTTAGTTAATTCTATTCAATTTCTATTCAAATTTTATATCACTTCTATTATTCAAATCTATATATCAAATTCTATATATCAAATTCTATATTATAAATCCCATTTGAAATTCAACACAACTTGTCTTTCCTAAAACAAATTCAAAATAGTATCTCTGGTAGTAATTCGTTACTTACAACTCGAAAGTGAATACTGATGATGCAGCTGTCATCATCGGAATCTATTTTCCAGCGATCGAAGTGAGTTCAATACTATAAAACCATTTCTAAACATTTCCACTTTGAAATTCATTTCAAAATATAGTTCACACTGCTTGTAAAATAATTTAAAATCTCCTAGGATCTTAAATTTTCCTTATTCTTAATCCAAATCCATTTACAAACACTTATCCAATTTTCCAGAATTTTAATTCAATTTCTGGTTTAAATTTCAGATTTAACTCATCGGATTTCACGTATTTCACTTATATGAATTCTGATTGGTTATTTACATAACCATTTAATTTATAATCTTACTTGATTATAATAACAACCAATATATCCACTATATTATAATTTCGATATATATATATATCTTCTCTATATGAAGATATACCTTGGGTAAACTTATTTTAATTTACCCTCTTTTCAAAACATATCGTGCCGACCCATCGTATTCGAGTGTTTTGAAACTCCTACTGATACAGTGGACCAAACTGATCAACCAGAACTCATAAACAACTCAACCAATAAATCTCCACAATATAAAACAAGTTTTATGTCAATAACAAATACGCTCACTCATATATATACACTCAAACTCAATCTAGGGTGTTACTAACCCTATCTCTACCGAGTCACGCCACAGAGCCAAGGTATTAACTTAACTTTAAGCTCTGATACCAACTGTGACGACCCGGGTTTTTGTCGACCTTGGTTATCGCCATAAACTCAATGATGACTAACCAAAGTCGAAAAATACCGGATGATTAATGAAAGAAATTAGAGGGTGAGGATAGATAAGGTAGAAACTCAGAATAGAAGAAGAAGAAGAAGAAGAACAAAACATCAGAGTAACACGAACCTCACAGCGGAACGAATAACATACAATATATATAACATAACTTGAAATATACATCTGTACTTGAATATACATCATTATCAAAGTACAACACTTACAACACAGCGGAAATAACTATGGCTATATAATCCTGAAGCAACCTGCTCCAAGCTCTTCCAGTATATCTGTATATCCCGACTACTTGACTTCCCATACAAATTTAGGCACCCAAGAGTTTAGGGAAACAAACAAATAAACTCCGGGTCAGTCATGGGATTGGTGTGAGTAAAACAGTTTAAAACAGTTCAAGCAGGTAAATGATATCTCATAAGACCACGCCGTATAACGGAACGGGTTTTTCCCTTATGAGAATCCAAAATATCTTTATATCAAAAACCTTTTGATATTATAATAATGTCTATCAACACAATATAATAATCATCTAGCAGAAACGCTTCCATCTCACGTTCTACATATATAGTACACAATCAAAACCGCAAGCACGTATTGGGTAATGGATTTCCAACTATGACAAGGTATGAAACCACCTTTCGCTAGTGTACCTCTAGAAAGGAATACACTGGGTTTAATAAGAACATCTTGCATCCCGGCCATACATGACCGACCACTCATTTCGCTTGAGTGTATCGAATGTATATTACCAACGGTTGGGATCAACAACCGTTTCCCGAATGGGACAACATCAACAATAGATTTTTAAAAGTAAATAAAACTCTAGATCAGGTGATTATACACCCTACTTCGGAGCGACCGACTTAGCCATGCTGCCTGTCCGATTTTTGTCATTTACCGATTGATGAGGCTTGAGGTTACGCTTCATCATCACATCAGATTCACTTCGAATGCCACATTGTCAGATCCATCGAAAATCACTAATTGACGTCTACAACATTACCTTACATGTTAGTTAAAGAAGTTTCCTTCTCCACTTCCACTCTTGGTACGGTTGAAGAAATCAATGTACGTGACCTTTCTGGAAATACTCTGTCAGACATTCATCCATACAAGTCATCCAGGAACAAGATGAACCGAAGGCACTATTCAGTACATCCATCTTAGGCACTGTTATCTAAGACTTATACAATAGCCCTTGCACTTTACTCCGTCTTTAATTATCTTTGGCATATATGATTCGCAACGCTTATGCCTATACAGAGTGGTTCTTTGGATAATAATCCAACCGGTCTCTCCATATTAACAACGCTAAAATGGTCAAAAACTTCGATAGTCGGTGCGTTAACTACCAAAGAAAAACACGTGTGCAAACAACGATATTATTTCCAGATGGAAATTCTATCAATCAATCATCAAGCATATATATATATATATATATATTCATATGTTCCTTATTTTCTATGTTTAGAAAATATATGTTATTAACACTGGAAAACATATCCATTTGTTTATTTACATATCACTATCATTCCACAACTACCAGTCCCTGACTGTATACTAGTAAGAAAATAATTCTCTAAGTATAAACCCCGAAGGCCGAAACCAATATCAGATCGATACTCAGAAAACTATTCAACTTAACTAATCCCTAGTCAGTTTCTAATCTTGTTTAACTCTATTTCTTTTAACTATGTTCGATTAACTTCTTTTGAATAACTATGTTCAGCTGACTCCTTTCGAATAACTATATTCAATTTACTCCTATTTGATGACTCTATTTGATAACTCTAGTCGACTAACTCTTTTCTATCTCGTTAATTTCCTTTTATAATCCTATTTATTTTCCCAATATATATACCTTTATTCTATTTATTTATCAATTAAATATCCCTTTATTCTATTTATTTACTTTCTACGTAAATATCTTTCTTTATACTTTTATTTACTTCTTAAATAAATATCGTTTTACAGTTCTATTTACCTGCTAAGTAAATAATCATTTTATAAAATTCTTTGATTTTATAATTATTCCCTTTCTTAATATCTCCTATTTATAAATATTCCATTTTATAAATATTTTATTTTCAATATCACTTTGAAAATTCCCATATCAACATTCCGGTATGTTATGGTATTCAACATATCAAATCACGATGATCAATATCGTCCAAACACATATAATTGACAACAGATTGTATATCACATCATATATCACCATATATGAAAAACAGTAAAATAAATGTTGAGGAATCCAGTCGGATCCTCCAACCCGTTTCCTTGCATCCACAGATGTTACACAATAAAATCAACATCACTTTCAGTTCCATATGATATATTCTGTTAAACAGAATCAATATAGAAATTCAACTAACTGACTAGCAGTTCAATCAAACATTCAACACACAGTCAATCAGCCAATATTTAACAATTCTAAAAATACAACATGAAATTATAAACTGTTCAGAGTTAGTGAGATTTACTCACATGGCAGTTCATCGTTAAAGAATGATAAACTGTTGTTTGATTTGAATCAAATAGTTTATTTCGCCAAAAATTCAAACGAGCCCCAATCCACTTCCAGTCAGCTTCATTGTGAAGCTCTCGTCCATATGGTCTTAACGTGACTGACCGTTCGAATTTCTGATACAGTATGGCCAAGATATGTACCGTACAAGTTAATACAATTTAAATTGAAATTAAACTAAACATTAATCAACTAAACGGGCCCTCATCCCCATTTAAACCTTGCAGCCCATACTCCAACCCATACCAGACCCGCTCCACACTTTCTTCCCCAAATCCTATCACGACCTGCTCCTTCCACAGCACAAAACCCGAACTCCTTCTTCACTAAATCCCCCCTTTATCTTCACATTAAAAACCCAAACTAAAATCACCAATGCATTCTCCTTCTAACACTGATCAACTTCATCCCCTTTTCATCAAGCTCGGATCCCAACTGAAGAATGCGACTTCAGCTTCCACCGTGAAAACATGCGACAGATGTTATCGCAGAAATTGCCAAGAAAACCCCAACCCCTTCGATTTTACACCCTGAATTCGAATTCATACTCCATTTCGAATATCAGTAACACAATCAAACTCAAAACCCAACCCTAGGCTCGTTGCTGTAAACCACCATCGAACAGAAAGGTTTCGAACTCATCAAAACAATTATAGAAATGAAGAGATTCTCCTTACGAACTCACATATTCTAACTTTGGGATTAAAAAGAATTTCTATGGTTTTTATTTGATTTTTGATGATCGAAGAAATTTACTGAAGGAAGCAAAAATCACGGCGGAAATATTGTTTGACCAGAAGAGAAAATTAGGTCTTAAGGTTTTCCAAAGAGGGGTATTTGTAATGAAGATAAATATCTAGATATTTGTTAGGATATTATTATTATATTAAACTGCTATTTATAATTGTCGTTAAAAATCCCTGTGATCACCCATGATATCCAAAAATCACGAAACTGGACATACAACTACAGTTCGACATTACGGTCCCAGCGAAACTGGTTTCGTCGAATTCCGACTTCGTTTGCAAAAGTGGCTATTTTTAAAGCTTTGGATAACCCATTTAAATATATAAATATATTTAAATATAATTAAATAAAATATTAATAAATTAATATTATCGTATATATTCATAGTGGAATACCATACAGCTTCAGAAAAATCTTATATGGATTTCTAACTTGATATTTCAATCTGGGTCAACCCGATATTCGATTTATATTGAAATTCCTTTTTAAAATATAAATAATTCCTTTATTAATTATAAAGGAATTCCACAAATACTTTTCTGAAATTTGATTTGGACGTGAATCAAAATCTACACGACGAAATCCCGATTTTTCTCTTCCACTAGAAAGATATACTCCACCAGCTCCACACATTTCTTGTTTCTCAAAAATCTGGCTTAAAACGAATCATGTACTTTCAGTTGAAGTTCGAATCGCCAATTTACGAATTGCAGCGCCATTTCAAGCTCGATTTTAATTATATTATAATTCTACATTCAAACTGTCGTTTATATAATATATTCGTTATTCAAATTCAGTTCCAAGCTGAATTAAATATCACAGATGATCCGGTTCACACCATATCGTCATTTCAGCCAATTCTGATTATTTCAGAATTAAATATATTATTTAATTTATTATTTTAATTAAATATTCACCATTATTTAATTCCACGACCATTAAATTCACTATATCACTATTTATATAATTAAATAAATTAATTATAATACCTCTACAAATGCTAGTCATTACAAGATATTTGGTCAGTAAGATCATTTCAAATCAATTAACACCAATGTATATATATACACAGGCTCAGAATTCGATTTTTCTAAAGAAATTCAGTTTAACTTGAAGCATACAAAATGTGAGTGTAACATGATAAATGTGTAAGACGTAACAATTTTGAAAACACACAAATTGAAATAAAGAGTGCAGGCTAGAAATATGTGAGTATTTTGCATTATTAAAGCATATGTCTGTTGTATGCGGAGCCAAAAATCCAAAAGGAAGAACATAAGGTTCAAAATGAATTGCGACCGGAATTATTGAAAAACAAGGTCATTTTTCTTTTCATTTTCAACATAAGGGCGCCGCTAATACTTCATACAGACATTAAATAAGAACAAAGAGTTTTGAATAGGTGTTCATAGTTTAACCGTTGATACTAGTATATGGTGACCAAACAAACCAAGCATATTGAATCCTATATATCTATACTCAGTTTCGCCAATAAAAATTTAATGACAATAGATTGCAGATACATATGGGTCTTTATCGGAATAACATGGCAACGATTATAAAGGGCAATAATAGCGTAAACAAATTATGGCAAATTCAGTAGACCATCAACCTCTGTACTCAACAAGAAGATACAACAAAACTAAATCAACCCCCATTATAACTTTGTTAATTCAATGCTTACTGAAATTAGAATACTTGAATTATGATTAATCGTTAGTGAGATAACTTACCTTAAAACTAGCACAGCGAGGTCCTTAGGCAGTTTGACGCTGGTATGAGCTTCGATTCGAGATAAATGGCTTCAGCGACAACGAGCGGTGAAGGCTCGGCTTCGATTTTGAAGAAAATAGAAGCAATCTACAGCTATGGCAGTGATGGACGGAAGGAGGCTGATTGACTTCGATTATTGGAGGCGCTGGTGACTCGCGATTCCAACGGAGGAGGAAGGCGAATTTAATTTAAGAAAAGGGGACATGGCGATTTAATTTTGAAGGGCGGTGGACATTATTGCCTCAAATTTCTAGGAGAACAATTTGGGGAAGACAACGAATTTAGGTTTCGGCCATTGAGTTTAAAAGAGGAAAAATGACTTTTCTGAAGAAATTTGGTGGATGGGCATGAATTTTATAGAAGAAGGACTAAGGAAAGATAAGAACAATGTAACATCACATAGGTTTAGGTTATGGTGAAATCAAATGTAGGTCAGCATGTTTTCATCTAGTGTAGGTTACATTAGGGTAAATTTTAAATATTTAACTGTACCACGAATTATCACATCCCTTAGATTCGTACTGCCAACACGCTTTCCAAATGCGATGAAATTTATACATACATCTTTGTCTTCGCGTTCTAAATTCAGTGAAATCAGTTTGGTCGTAATTCATCTCTATTTATATACAACATTAATTTAATGTTTAAATTATTTATCGGTTTACCAATTTTATTTGGTTTGCTCAACAACAACTCTGTTCTATTCTAAATTTAAACCGTTCAATTTATATACACAAATACATAATTATTTAAACAAATTTCGATCCATTTCAACAGATAAAATTCTCAACTCATTTACGTTAATAACGTTTATTATTTTTATTATTATTATCAATTCAACCATTTAAATTCTTCAACCGAAATTTCAAATACAATTCAACCGATTATTCAATACCAAATATTTGATCCTCAATCAATCATTCTGACTTAAATATCGAATTCAATTCATTCAAAATGATATATTTGATTTTTACCTCGAATATCAATAAATTTTGGTTATTAATAGTTAATTCTCTAAATAACTCAAAATTCCAGTTTTCGAAATTTCTGGGACTTTATAACTCAACAAAGATATAATCTCTTGAAAAAAATGATTTTTTTTTGTATACCCAATAGAATTGTGGGTGCAAAATATAATGATGTAGCTTTTAAATTCAATAGCAATATTTATTTATCACTCGAAGTGAGATTGAAAACTCATTATGTAAACAAATTCTTTCAAATGATAAATATGAAAGCATATAATTGCATTTAATATTTGATTATAGTAAATAACCTATAATAGGAAAGGATTTGAAAAATTGGTGAAAGGAAAAGTTTCAATAAAAGGCAAAAGTCATATATTCCAATTTTGTGCCACACATAATTTCTTGAAGAAATTTTTTATTATAAGAGATCGTTAAAAAAAACTATTTTCTTGAAGAATAATAGTAAAATGATTCTCATATGTGAACAAAGGAACAATCTAGAGGAATTGCTTCAGTTTAAAATATGTAATGATAATATGTAAATTATAATAAAACATGAAGTTTTAATATAGTAAATTTAGAACATATCATATTTCCGTAAGAAATATTTTAATATTTCTTAGAAAAGCTATATTATAAATAAAATATGCATCTTGAAGATCATATTAAGTTAAGATCTAAATATTGATCTTAATTTAGCACACCTGAAGTGAATGCAGAAGCAATTTTTGTTATAAAAAATGGAAATTTTAGACCCTGCGGTTTCTATAATGGTAAGAGATTGTTTGGATGTAAAAAGAAAGATCTAAAAGATTTTTATATGGGTTGTATATTTTGAATCAAAAAAAAATATGTAATTTTTATGTTTGTGAATTTTATGTATAAATTTACAAGTTTTTCAAATCATTCATATAGAAGAATGAGAAAAAAAATTGAATATGAGACATGTAGTTTATTTTTGTTTATAGTTGTGAATTTTATGTACAGATCTGTAAATTTTTGAACCATTCATGTCAGAGAATGTAAAATGTTGATTATGTGATTGATAAATATATTATATTACCTTATTTTCATAAATGCATTAAATTTAGATAATGCATTTTATGATAATATATTATATTTCCTTATTGTCATAAATGCATTGAATGCATTAGTTATTGTTAGTTAATTTATGTATGTTTGTATTTGGAATAAGAATAAACATATGTATTATTATTTGATGTATTTAGCTAGTAATAACTAATGTTATGGAAGAAAGGATAGAACCACAACTTGAAGTTGTGCAAACAAAATATTTATACTAGAAGTTGTATAACTCAAAGTCTTGGACCTGAAGTCTTGAATTATATATATATATATATATATATATATATATATATATATATATAAACATTTTTGATAAAGAATACAAGTTTGAAATCTTGTCAATTAGGAAAAATGTAAAAGCTTCTAAATTAAAAGTATGTTAAAAGATAGAGAACCAGAAGTTCATCATAAATTTATAAAATTGATATACATGTGTATATATATGCATAGGAACTCGAAGTTCCTCAATCAATGAATTTGAAACACTTCATAATTTAAAAGTCTGAAGCTTTATTCAAACCATATGAAATAATAACATTACACTTCTTAAAGAAGTTAAATCATACGTGATAATAATAATGCATCCAAAGTTTTCACAATTTTTAAAATGAGCCGTATCTTGCTTATATATTTATATTTACATATTGTATTGAAAAATAAATTTTAACAACTCGAAGTTGTTATATATTTTATTTGAACCAAAATTTCAACACAGTGGAACCAGAAGTTCAATACAGTGGAACCAGAAGTTCAATACAGTTGAAACAGAAGTTCAATACAGTTTAACAAACTTGAAATTGTTTATACATTATTTGAACCAAAAGTTCAATATAAATTAATGTTGGCTAGCTTTTGGACCAAGCCACCAAGATTCAAACACGAGTTCAAGACGAAGCTTTACTTGAAGGACTAGACCCGATCGCGATTGCCCCCCTGCTGGCCCGATCCAATCCGATGTGACCTACTCATGTCAGCCCGATGCGATCCGACCCGGTCCGTTCACAGCAGCTCGATCCGATCCACACTCTCCTCTTCTGCACGATCTGATCCAAGTCCAGAAGACAAGCAGATGGCCAAGACCAGGTCCACTACGATCCGCAAACGTCGGATCCTGTGACACCTATCCATAACTATCATTTTGACCAATTCTTCATCAAGCCACGAACCAGTCCGAGATTCTCGAGATGTGTGCCACGTATGACCATGATCCGCCTGAGTAAATCATCTATAAATAGCCCAGAACTTGGCATTTTTGAGTATCTTTTTGGCAATTATGAGTTCTGTATCCACCATTATCATACCTCCATTATTATTCAGAGTTGTTTCGAAATTATTGAGTGAATTCAACATTGTAACAGTGAGATTGAGGGAAAAATCATCGACTGTACTTTGATTTTAAGTATAATCATTAATATAAAGTGGACGTAGGCTCGTTAACGCCGAACCACTATAAATCTTGTGTCTTTTCTGATTTTCTAGCATTTATCCTGATATTAATTTCTACATAACTGAACAACTTGGGTGTTAGAGCCAATTTTGGATCTAACATTTTGGTGCTTTCACTGAGAACAAAGTCTCAGTAAGTTTGATTGTTGCTCTACTGTTTGGATATTCAAGTCCAAAACTCAGCAGTTTCGACTTTTGAAGATTTCAGCGATACCCCGATATCATGGCTGGAAAGAAGTCTAAGGAATTACGAGCTTCGCAAGCGAACCAAGCTATGAATGAAGCGATCGAGGAAAGTGTGCACGAGTAGGTCGAGGAGGAGCTCTCGGATCGCCGAGAGGAGGGGGCGAACCGATCCTCTGAGGGGATCACGATCCAACCAGCTGAAGGAGTTACCACTCACTCCCACGACCTCGTCACGAACCGTCCCCCCAACACTTCCACGATCCGATCCCAGGAGGGCGCTCCGAGCCACCGAGGTAAGGATTCCGCGATCCAAAGAGACAAGCAGACTGCGACCCGACCTGGAAAGGAGGTTATGTGTAACAACCCGTATTTTCAATAACCTGTTATAACATAAATCGAGGCAGAATTTAATTCTAAAATCTGAATCAAGGGAAACGGGCTATGCCATTGCGTTCGTCTCGGAAAAATATGCGAAATAGAGTCCGAGTTTTCGAAAATCGGAGTCCGTATGACCCAGTTAAGGCCCATTGAAGTTTTCAGAAATTTCCATGTTAAAAACAGATTTAAATTTTAAATTAAAAAAAACAAGGATTAGGGCTAACTGGCGTCGAGCGGGAAAATTCCCGCCAGGACCCCCATGTCGACAGGCATGTCGACAGGGTCCCCAGGGTGTCGACAGCCCTGTCGACAGCCCTGTCGACACGGGGTGGCCGGGCAGTTTTGCCTGGCGCACCATTTTGGGTCTTGGTCTGGTTGTGTGGCTTGGTTCTAGAGAATTCCGAAATCTGATGGACCTAATTCAACCTAGGGTTAATCCTATGGTCTAAATCACTAGCCTAATCTATAAATAAGACCCTAACCTACCCTAAATCACTCATTATTCATTCTAGCAACCAAACTATGTCAAATTGAATTCTCAAATGGCCTCCACCTAAAAACCCTAGCCTCCACCCTCTTCAAAAATCATTCCTATGAAGATTTTGATGTTCATACAAGCATTTCTAAGTTGTATGAATGATCATTAGCTTGCATACATCATCAAGTTGCAAGCTTTATTTGCTAAGCTAGAGTTTTTGGGATTTTTGTTAATTGGAGCTTTGTTTTGGGTTTTTATATGCTTGCATAAAAGGGCTTCTCAATCTTTATTAGTAGATTTGTGTCTTCATAATATTTGTAAGCCCTCTTACCTTCATTTTAGAAACTCTAAAGTTAATATGTGATGAAAGTTGGGATTTATGCATGTTTAATAAGTTATGCATGCTTATGCGAGTTCACTATGCTATGTTATGCATGTTTAATAAGTTATGCATGCTTATGCGAGTTCACTATGCTATGTTATGCATGTTTAATAAGTTATGCATGCTTATGTGAGTTCACTATGCTATGTTATGCATGTTTAAAAAGTTATGCATGTTTATGCAAGTTCAATATGCCATGATTTGCAAGTTTAACAAGTGATGCATGCTTATGCAAGTTCACTATGCCATGATTTGCAAGTTTAACAAGTTATGCATGTTTATGCAAGTTCACTATGCCATGATTTGCAAGTTTAACAAGTTATGCATGTTTATGCAAGTTCACTATGCTAAGTTATGCAAGTCCAACATGTTATGCATGTTTATTATGATATGTAAGATTTATCATGTATGTTGTGCCAAGTTCCCTCTTTCTATCCTTTATGCGTTATGACGAATATGTAAGCGATAGAATGACATTGGGGGGATTTTTGGGTAAAACTTAAAATACATGAAAATATAAGATTGGGAATTTACCTATTAAGTTAGGTCTACCCCTTGGGAATTTACCTATTAAGTTAGGTCTACCCAAGTATTTGTTAAACTTGTGATTATGGTTTGAAAATAAAGTGGACATGACACTTAGAAAACATAAGTGTGGCCAACTCGAGGTTGGGTTGAGTTTGTAGTGTAAACCTACCCGGAACCGACCGGCTTAACTAGTTGCTACAAACAATAGGACCCAATGTGAGAAGTTGGTCATGTGTACCTGGGACCCGAGGTTAGACCAAGTTGTGGTGTAAAGCTACCCGGACCCGCCCGGCTTAACTAGTAACCGCAACAAAGTCTAATGTGAGAGGTTAAGGCACAATTAAAGTAATTAATGCCTCATGATTAGGGTTAAGTCATGGCCCACTAATACTTAACCAATTTTGGGGATACGAGGGATTAAATGGGGTTAAGTGGTGAACTGTTGGTTACACTTAACTAATTTAATCCATGATTAGTGAGGGGTTAAACCACACTTAACCCTCTTAGAAAACCCTAGCAACGTGGTCTGTTCCAGCAGTAATCCCAGTTTGGTATCATTCACAACCCTAGAGGCTAGGCTAGGGCGGGGCACGATTACTGGACTGATGTAAGCGACCAAAGCGACGGCTGAGTGGTACAGCGGTGCGGGTCCAGGCGGGCTACGGACGTGCACGTAGTCCGGTGTTGGACAAACTCAAGGCACGGGTACCAGTAGGTTTAGACTGTGCATTATTGCTTAGGTGTCTGGGGTTGACACCCGAGGGCTTGATACACCCGAAGGTGGACCCAGCACAGTCTGACTACACCCATATGTGGGCCGTATGGACACCAACACTTAACGTGTTAGGTTTATAGGGAGTCGATCGACTAGACCGTTGGGCTGGACCTTGTATTAAGGTCACCTCATGCTATTGGGCCAAAGTTTGGGCTGAGGGATCAATACCTGTTATGTTAGTTTGCTAGTACACTGTGGTGCAATGCTTAATCTTCTTTATGTGATGTCACCTTTATCTATTGCCAGTATGTTCATCTCAGTTTCCATCATGATGCTAACTTTATTAGTTTATAGACTGATCGTAGTAGGGCTTACCAGTCTTTTTGACTGACTTGTTTTCTTTCGCTTCTTTTCTTCCGTTTCCCCCCCCCCCCAAGGTTCTCAGGGAGGGAATAGTGGTGCTTAGCTTGGATCGCTTGCTTATTTGCTGGATAGCTCATGTATGTCTGGACATTGAGCTCGCTATGGTTTATCATCTTTATTTTGGGGATAGCACTATGTATTTCAGTATTTCTGTTTATGATGTACTAGACATGTTTATTTTTGGCAGTTGACTTTATGATGTACTAGACTTGTTTTGAGATGGTTTGAGATATTCCGCTGTTTTATTCTCACTTACTCTGTTTTACATATATATTTATGTTCTTGTTCTGCCTTGATATATCATTATGCATGCTTACCCAGTTCTAACGCCCCCAAGAAGCTAGTGCCCCCGAAAGAGTGACCCTAGCGGAGGTGGGGTGTTACAAATTTGGTATCAGAGCATATGGTTTACAAGAAAGAACAAAAAGTTTTTAAAAAGACTTTTGAAAAACTATTTTCAAAACAAGTATAAAGTATTTTCCAAAGAAAAGTCTAGTATTTTAAAAGGCTATTCCCCAAAAAGCCATTAGCGTTATCCTTCGTTCCCTTGACCTAATCTTATCTTATCTTTCGTTTCAGTATGGCTGAGAATCTTGCCATCCCGGATGGAGTAAATGTACCACTCTGGTATAGGAGACTTCTAGAAGCTAGGGCGGCAGCCGGCCCCGCAAACCCTACTCCCACTCCTCCTCCTGTAGTTGAGAATCCTACCCCTAATGTCCCTCCTCCAGTGGTTCCTGTTCCTCCTCCTCCAGTAGTTAATATTCCACCTCCCGTTGCTAATGTTCCTCCTCCTCCTGTTGCTGAGGCTCCTCTTCCTCCTCCTCCCCCTCAGCATCCTCAGGTTGAGTTCACGAAGGTTTGTAAAGACTTCAAGGCGATGGGAGGCAAGAATTTCCTAGGCACGGAATCTTTTGTTGAAGCTAGGAATTGGCTGAAAGACACTGAGGACATGTTTGCTATCTTTGGGATTGATGACGAGAGGAAGATCTTATTGACAGTGTGGCTTTTGAAAGATGAAGCGGCCTATTGGTGGGAGGTCACCAATGGGACGAGGCCCGTCGAGACTTGGGCCGATTTGAGGGCTAGATTTGTGGCCAAGTTTCTATCTTCTGCTGAGGCGAATTTACAGATGGAGAAGTTCATTGCATTAAAGCAAGGTGATATGTCTGTCAAGGAGTATGTGAACAAGTTTAATCAGCTGGCCCGTTTTGGTTTGGATATGGTGAACACTCCTGAGAAGAAGGCTCTTCGATTTTCTAGAGGGTTGAATGAGCCGCTGCAGGGTTTGGCAATGTCACATATTCCGCATGGGGCTACTTTTGAGAGTTTGGTCGATATGGCTCTACTTCAGGGAGATGGAAAGAAAGAGGTCAAGACGAGTGATACTCAAGCAAAGAAGACTGATTCTCAAGGCAAAGGCAATCAAGGTGGTCAAAGCAGTCAGGGGAATCAGAGCAAGAACAAGAAGGGGAACAACAACAAAGGCAAGGGAAAGTGCAATTACTGTGGTGCGCCTGGACACTTTGCTAAGGATTGTAGGAAGAAGAAAAGGAAGCTTAGTGGTGGATGTTTTTCCTGTGGTGAGACTGGACACTTCAGCAAGGAATGCCCGAAGAAGAAAGGGCAGGCTGGACCTTCAGGAGGGCAAGTTCATGCTCTCAATACCGCTCCAGTTCCCGATCGAGGTAGTGTTTCGGTTGAGAACCTTGTTTATGTTTCTGATCTTCCAGTTCGTACCTTGTTTGATTCTGGTGCATCACATAGCTTTATTTCATCTGATCTTGTTGATAGCTTGCACCTTAGTACTAGCTTAGTGGATGATCCCGTTTGTGTTTCGAATCCCATTGGGGGTTCTGCTTATCTATCTATGATATGTGAGGATCTAAGGATCTCTATACTCAGTGTAGAGTTCTTGTGTAGTGCGTATGTTCTTGGTTTCAGGGGATACGGATTGATATTGGGCATGGATTGGCTGTCCAGATATGGAGCCATTCTTGATTGTGAGCATAGGGTTGTGAGGCTTGTGACTCGCCTTGGCAACACCTTAGAGATTACATGCAATCCGAAGGATCCCGTCATGTTGTGCTATCTTGAATCTCTCGACTCGTCAGAGGAAGCCCTTCAGTCTGTAAGGGTGGTCCGAGATTATCCAGATGTTTTTGAAGAAGTTAAGGGGTTGCCCCCTAAACGAGAGATTGATTTTCGCATTTATCTAGTGGATAATGCTAAGCCTGTTTCTTTGCCCGTTCGGCACATGGCTCCGCGTGAGAGACGGGAGCTCAGCAAGCAAGTAAAGGAGTTACTTGAGAAGAACTTCATCAGACGAAGTATATCCGAATAGGGAGCGCCTATGGTGTTTGCTACTAAGGCAGATGGTTCTCTTCGACTATGTGTTGACTATCGAGAGTTGAATAAGCTGACTAAGAAGAACAGACACCCGTTACCGAGGATCGATGATCTCTTTGACCAGCTTGTCGGTGCTTCTGTTTTCTCTCATCTTGATCTTGCTACTGGATTTCATCAGCTCAAAGTGGCTGAAGATAGTATAGACAAGACTGCATTCAGAACTCCAGATGGATTCTTTGAATGGCTTGTTATGCCGTTCGGTTTGACGAATGCACCCGCGTATTTCGTGGACTTGATGAGTAGGGTGTTTCGAGAGTTCTTGAACAAGTTTGTCGTGGTCTTTGTGGATGATATTCTGATCTTCTCCAAGGATGAAGAAGAGCATGCGAGGCATCTTGTAGAGGTGATGGATACGCTTAGAGCGCATCAGTTAAAGGCCAAGTTCTCCAAGTGTCACTTTTGGAGAACGGAAGTTAGATTCCTTGGGCATATCGTATCCAAGCAAGGCTTAGCGGTGGATCCCGCTAAGGTGGTTGCAGTTCAGGATTGGAAGACTCCAAGGAATGCAACCGAGGTGAGAAGTTTTCTAGGTCTTGCGGGTTTTTACCGGAAGTTCATCAAGGACTTCGCGAAGATATCCGCTCCTCTTACTAAGTTGACGAAGAAGAACTTAGTTTTTGCTTGGGATATGGACTGTGAGCTTGCTTTTCAAAGACTCAAGAGAGCCCTTACCTCAGCACCAGTTCTAGCTTTACCCGATGGTGGTAAGATGTTTATCGTGTACACTGATGCTTGTGGCACGGGATTGGGCGCCGTTCTGATGCAAGAAGGCAGAGTTATATGTTTTGGTGGGAGGCAACTTAAGGTGCATGAGAAGAATTATCCCACTCATGATCTAGAGCTGGCAGCGATAGTATATGCACTCAAGGCATGGTGCCATTATCTTCTGGGAGAAAGATTTGAGCTTTATACCGATCACAAGTCTTTGAAGTATCTCTTTTCTCAGAAGGATCTGAACTTGAGGCAGCAAAGGTGGATGGAATTCTTGGCGTCCTATGATTTTGATATAGCCTATACCCCTGGCAAGGGGAATGTTGTAGCGGATGCGTTGAGTAGAAAAAGGTTGACACTAAGTCCTCTATTTGTTGAGATGAAGAATTTAGAGTTCTTGGCAACCTTTGATTTCTCTTTGGCGATGGAGTCGATGACCGGTTCTTTAGCATCTCTTGAGCTCAGGCCTACCCTTCTGGATCAAGTTGGGGCTTCGCAGAAGGAAGACCCTCAGATAATTGAGATCATGGATAAGCTGATTCGAGGAGAGACATCTAGTAACCTTGCTCGATATTCTATAGATGATAAGGGTTGGCTGAGGAGAGACGGAAGGCTTTGTGTTCCGATGGTAGAAGACTTGGTGAGGAAAGTTCTTGATGAAGCACATCGCTCCAAGTTGACTATACATCCGGGCGAGATAAGATGTATAAGGATATGAAGCGCATTTTCTTCTGGCCTGGAATGAAGAAGGATGTGGCAAAGTTTGTCTCTAGATGTGTTGTTTGTCAGAGAGTAAAAGCCGAGTCGAAGAAGCCCGGTGGGCTATTGCATCCTCTAGAGGTCCCGCTATGGAAGTGGGAGAGTATTTCCATGGACTTTGTTGACGGATTGCCAAGATCAAGAAAAGGAAATACAAGCATATGGGTCATTGTGGATAGGCTTACGAAGAGTGCTCATGTCATTCCGGTGAAGAGCAAAAGGACCGCATCTGGACTAGCATCAGTATATCTTCGTGAGATAGTACGACTACATGGGGTCCCTTCCAGCATAGTCAGTGACCGAGACCCCATATTTACTAGTCAGTTCTGGAACAGTTTGCAGGAAGCTATGGGCACGAGGTTGAACCTGAGTACGGCCTATCACCCACAAACGGACGGTCAGACAGAAAGGGTGAATAGGGTACTTGAGGACTTGTTGAGGCCTTGCATTCTGGATTTTGGTGGTACTTGGGAAGACCATCTTCCTCTTGTTGAGTTTGCATATAATAACAGTTATCAGGCAAGCATAGGGATGGCACCATTTGAAGCTTTATATGGGAGGCCGTGCAAGTTGCCTACATGTTGGTGGGAGACTACAGAGAAGCTCATACTTGGGCCTGATATGATCAGAGATACGTCCGAGAAGATCGAGTTGATTCGGAGACGAATGAAAGCAGCCCAAGACCGACAGAAATCCTACGCTGATAAGTGAAGATCCGATTTGGAGTTCGATGTTGGGGATATGGTTTTCGTAAAGATTTCTCCTTTGCGGAATGTGGTCCGATTTGGAGCCGTTGGGAAGTTAGCACCGAGATTTGTTGGACCCTTCCCTATCATAGACAGAATTGGGAAGATGGCTTATAAAGTGCAATTGCCCGAGAAGCTGTCCGGAGTGCATAATGTCTTTCATGTCTCTCATCTCCGAAAGTGCCTACATGAGTCCGCTGAGGTGGTTGAACCTAGCATTCTTGAAGACGTGGAGGTAGAGAAAAAGGAAACTTTGAGGAGAGCTCCGATCCGTATCTTGGGGACGGAGACCAAGAAGCTAAGGAATCGAGAGGTCGAGCTGGTGAAGGTTCAATGGGGTGAAGCCGAAGAAGACGCAACTTGGGAAACTGAAGAGAAGATGCGTGGGCTTTATCCATTCCTTTTTGAGAGTACACTCTCAATCTCTTTCCTTTGTTAGCATATCTTTCTCTTTGCTATCCATGTTTATCTAGTTATCATGCTAATCTTGTCATGAGAACCTTAGGTAGAAACCCTTTGGATGAAACATGTGTTTGAGACATGTTATGTTTGATGGTTGCAAGTGGTTGCAAGTGTTTGCAAGTGGTTACTCGTGGATGCATGATACACATTAGGCACTAGATCGGCTCACACACTCCTCATATTGCATGTGCATGAGTGTTTATGCTTATTCTTGGATGAAATTTGTATGCAATCACATGGATGTTGCATATGGATGTATGATTGAGCACGCATGTAGATATTATACATTATGTTAGGGATTTGCATACATATGGATACATTTCACTAACATATTTTGCATTGATCTTTGCATTAGATAAGTACATATACACACACTTTTGCATATGTTCATACAGCATTTAGAATCTTTTAAGGACAATGATTGCTCGTGGATGATGCTTTGAGTAGATGGATGATTGGATGGTAGGATACGTTCTTCCTAACTTGAAGATTTCGGGGACGAAATCCTTTAAGGAGGGGAGAATGTAACAACCCGTATTTTCAATAACCTGTTATAACATAAATCGAGGCAGAATTTAATTCTAAAATCTGAATCAAGGGAAACGGGCTATGCCATTGCATTCGTCTCGGAAAAATACGCGAAATAGAGTCCGAGTTTTCGAAAATCGGAGTCCGTATGACCCAGTTAAGGCCCATTGAAGTTTTCAGAAATTTCCATGTTAAAAACAGATTTAAATTTTAAATTAAAAAAAACAAGGATTAGGGCTAACTGGCGTCGGGCGGGAAAATTCCCGCCAGGACCCCCATGTCGACAGGCATGTCGATAGGGTCCCCAGGGTGTCGACAGCCCTGTCGACACGGGGTGGCCGGGCAGTTTTGCCTGGCGCACCATTTTGGGTCTTGGTCTGGTTGTGTGGCTTGGTTCTAGAGAATTCCGAAATCTGATGGACCTAATTCAACCTAGGGTTAATCCTATGGTCTAAATCACTAGCCTAATCTATAAATAAGACCCTAACCTACCCTAAATCACTCATTATTCACTCTAGCAACCAAACTATGTCAAATTGAATTCTCAAATGGCCTCCACCTAAAAACCCTAGCCTCCACCCTCTTCAAATATCATTCCTATGAAGATTTTGATGTTCATACAAGCATTTCTAAGTTGTATGAATGATCACTAGCTTGCATACATCATCAAGTTGCAAGCTTTATTTGCTAAGCTAGAGTTTTTGGGATTTTTGTTAATTGGAGCTTTGTTTTGGGTTTTTATATGCTTGCATAAAAGGGCTTCTCAATCTTTATTAGTAGATTTGTGTCTTCATAATATTTGTAAGCCCTCTTACCTTCATTTTAGAAACTCTAAAGTTAATATGTGATGAAAGTTGGGATTTATGCATGTTTAATAAGTTATGCATGCTTATGCGAGTTCACTATGCTATGTTATGCATGTTTAATAAGTTATGCATGCTTATGTGAGTTCACTATGCTATGTTATGCAAGTTTAATAAGTTATGCATGCTTATGTGAGTTCACTATGCTATGTTATGCATGTTTAATAAGTTATGCATGTTTATGCAAGTTCACTATGCCATGATTTGCAAGTTTAACAAGTGATGCATGTTTATGCAAGTTCACTATGCCATGATTTGCAAGTTTAACAAGTTATGCATGTTTATGCAAGTTCACTATGCCATGATTTGCAAGTTTAACAAGTTATGCATGTTTATGCAAGTTCACTATGCTAAGTTATGCAAGTCCAACATGTTATGCATGTTTATTATGATATGTAAGATTTATCATGTATGTTGTGCCAAGTTCCCTCTTTCTGTCCTTTATGCGTTATGACGAATATGTAAGCGATAGAATGACGTTGGGGGGTTTTTTGGGTAAAACTTAAAATACATGAAAATATAAGATTGGGAATTTACCTATTAAGTTAGGTCTACCCCTTGGGAATTTACCTATTAAGTTAGGTCTACCCAAGTATTTGTTAAACTTGTGATTATGGTTTGAAAATAAAGTGGACATGACACTTAGAAAACATAAGTGTGGCCAACTCGAGGTTGGGTTGAGTTTGTAGCGTAAACCTACCCGGAACCGACCGGCTTAACTAGTTGCTACAAACAATAGGACCCAATGTGAGAAGTTGGTCATGTGTACCTGGGACCCGAGGTTAGACCAAGTTGTGGTGTAAAGCTACCCGGACCCGCCCGGCTTAACTAGTAACCGCAACAAAGTCTAATGTGAGAGGTTAAGGCACAATTAAAGTAATTAATGCCTCATGATTAGGGTTAAGTCATGGCCCACTAATACTTAACCAATTTTGGGGATACGAGGGATTAAATGGGGTTAAGTGGTGAACTGTTGGTTACACTTAACTAATTTAATCCATGATTAGTGAGGGGTTAAACCACACTTAACCCTCTTAGAAAACCCTAGCAACGTGGTCTGTTCCAGCAGTAATCCCAGTTTGGTATCATTCACAACCCTAGAGGCTAGGCTAGGGCGGGGCACGATTACTGGACTGATGTAAGCGACCAAAGCGACGGCTGAGTGGTACAGCGGTGCGGGTCCAGGCGGGCTACGGACGTGCACGTAGTCCGGTGTTGGACAAACTCAAGGCACGGGTACCAGTAGGTTTAGACTGTGCATTATTGCTTAGGTGTCTGGGGTTGACACCCGAGGGCTTGATACACCCGAAGGTGGACCCAGCACAGTCTGACTGCACCCATATGTGGGCCGTATGGACACCAACACTTGACGTGTTAGGTTTATAGGGAGCCGATCGACTAGACCGTTGGGCTGGACCTTGTATTAAGGTAACCTCATGCTATTGGGCCAAAGTTTGGGCTGAGGGATCAATACCTGTTATGTTAGTTTGCTAGTACACTGTGGTGCAAAGCTTAATCTTCTTTATGTGATGTCACCTTTATCTATTGCCAGTATGTTCATCTCAGTTTCCATCATGATGCTAACTTTATTAGTTTATAGACTGATCGTAGTAGGGCTTACCAGTCTTTTTGACTGACTTGTTTTCTTTCGCTTCTTTTCTTCCGTTCCCCCCCCCCCAGGTTCTCAGGGAGGGAATAGTGGTGCTTAGCTTGGATCGCTTGCTTATTTGCTGGATAGCTCATGTATGTCTGGACATTGAGCTCGCTATGGTTTATCATCTTTATTTTGGGGATAGCACTATGTATTTCAGTATTTCTGTTTATGATGTACTAGACATGTTTATTTTTGGCAGTTGACTTTATGATGTACTAGACTTGTTTTGAGATGGTTTGAGATATTCCGCTGTTTTATTCTCACTTACTCTGTTTTACATATATATTTATGTTCTTGTTCTGCCTTGATATATCATTATGCATGCTTACCCAGTTCTAATGCCCCCCAGAAGCTAGTGCCCCCGAAAGAGTGACCCTAGCGAAGGTGGGGTGTTACATTATGGCTCGTTCCTCTCGTGCTAGTACATCTGCTCGACCTGGCTCAAACTCTTTACGTATAACAGAGAATGTTGGTGACCAATTTGATCCTTCTTCCCCGGCTACTGAAGGGGATCTTTTTGCATCATTGACATATGGGAAAAACTATTTGATGAGTTAGCTGCTCAGATGCAAGAGAGTTCAGTGTTGCGACGGAACCTGACTGCTATGGACAGGTGGATTGATGACCTCATAAGGCAGAGGGTCTCCTCACCAACCCGGCTTTCTTCTTCGGAACATACATCGTCATCTGAAGAGCCCCGAAGGAACCAACGATGGCCCCCGTTAGAAAGGCCCGAAAACATAGAACGACTTCGATTTGGGTCACTCCCATCTCGTGAAGAAGAAGCATTTAATCAGGGGACTGGTAACCGCAACTTAAATGAACCAGTTCTACCACCAAGGGATGGTATCCCTCCCGCTCGTCGCGTGGTCGACCGCGGTAACAGGGGGCAAGGGAGTTCTGCTCAGGGCCCAGATTTTATAGCAGCACGTCAAAGAAACGTCGGAGGAGGATGTCGAGCAAGGAGTGCTAACCCCGAATCTACCCTGACCCATGCAGAGGTTGAAGCAATGATTAGACAAGTCATGGTAGATAGCCGTGGACAAAGGAATGAAGATTGGGGCATAGACCGCAGTCACACACCTTTTACTGATGACATACTGGATGTTACATTTCCAAGGCGCTTCAATATGCCAACCATGAATCGCTACACGGGCAGGACTGATCCCATCCAGCATTTAATGCGATACTCCTAGTCAATGAATGCCGTTGCAGCTATAGACGCAGTTAAATGTAAAGCGTTCCCTATATTCTTGGAAGATGTGGCGTTACTGTGGTTTACCCGCCTTCCAGCACGGTCAATATCCAACTTCAGGGAATTGAGTGAGAAATTCGTAAACCAATTCCGTCATCATGCCCAGAGGTTTAAGAATGTGATCGAGCTATCCCTTATTAAATAACGACCGGACGGAAGCCTGAGGTCATATTTGGATCGTTTAACTTGACTGTCACAGAAGTCAAAGACCCGCCTGAGAAAACTGTGTTGATGGCCTTGATCGATGGTGTCGATAAAGATACCGAGTTTGGAAGATATCTGGCTGGTAAACCTCCCCCGACCAGAGAAATATTTTATGAAAAAGCCAATATTCGCATGCGTCGAGAGGAGATATACGCTAATCGAAAAAGAAAAGCTACTAAAAAGGAAGATATCCAAAGCAACGTGGCCATCAAGCAAACGAGAGATATCTCAAGAAAGGTTGAAGTTAACGATGGGAACAAGAATCAAGGCAGCGGTCGCCAATCAGGGAATAACAATAATAATCGGAAAAGAAATCGAGGAAATGACGCTCAAAGGAGATCCCAGTCTAGACCATTTGAGAACTTCACACTGTTAAATGACACGTTGGAAAACATCTTTCTAGATACATATAATGTCCTCCAATACAAAAGGCCTCCTCCAAGAGATTCAACAGAGAAAGAGCATGAAACTGGGAAATTCTGTCTTTTTCATCAGATCCATGGTCATTCCACAAACGAATATTATCACTTAAGAGACGTGGTTGAAAGGCTGCTCCGAGAAGGGAAGCTTGATGATTATAAGGTGATTCCCAGGGATAGAGGGCAAGCCGTACAAGGCCCAAACCAAAGCCAACCTACTGCCAAACCAATGGCTCAGCAAAAAGGGAAAAATATAGTTATCATACCATAATTGGTGGGCTCCACATAGCGGGGCAAAGTTTCAGAGCTATGGATCAATACATAAATGCAGCTAAATAGCATTTTGAAGTGGGAGAGTGCAGTAACCCCGAGGACAACGCTCTGATTAAGCAACAAAAGATGATATCCGATGACGTCATATTTCACAAGCGAGAGAGTATTGGAGTACACTCCCAAACTGAAGATCCGTTGGTGATCACCGTCACCATTGGCCCAGCGATAGTTCATAAAGTTTTGGTAGATAACGGGAGTTCCGTCAACATTTTGTTCAAGAAAACATTTGACCAAATGAAACTCGAACCGAAGGATTTAAAGCCATGTGAAGGTTGGATACATGGATTTAATGGGGCCTCAACCGCTCCAATAGGGTACGTGGAATTATTAGTGACCCTTGGGGAAGGTGAACGCCAGAGAGTGAGGATCCTCCCCTTCGTGGTCTTGGATATTGAATCTCCGTACAATGCTTTCTTGGGCCGACCGGCCCTAGCCAAATTCAGGGCCTGTATTGCACCCTGGTTCTTATTGTTGAAATTTCCCACGGATTCCGGTGTGGGTATTGTTAGAGGAGACCAAGTTGTGGCACGAGCATGCTACATTGCAGAGTTAAAACAGCTCCGCAAAGGAAGAGATATAGAAGTGAACGGTGGCTTCTTCGCTCCGAGGGAGGAATCGTCATAGCAACTAAAGGAAGTACCTTTGGGAGGGTCGCCCAGAGAGTTGCCCGAGGACATAGATCCCAGAGAGGATCAAGAGCCTGGGGGCAGAATGGTGACTCCCAATGAAGCAACTTTGGATGTACCGATCGACGATAGTGACCCAGAGAAGGTCCTGAAGATTGGATCCCAGTTGGATCCCTATCGAGCCAAGGAATTAATAAAGTTTCTGAAAACTAACTTGGATGTATTTGCCTCGACCCATGCAGACATGTGTGGGATATCTCTCTCGGTTATGAGTCAGTCCCTAAGCATTAACCCAAAACATCCTCCTGTCAAGAAAAAAAGTAGAATGTTGGGTCTAGAAAGGTCTACCGCATTAAAAGAAGAAGTCGAGAAACTGAAGAGTAATGGATTTATTAAAGATTCGACGTACCCTGACTAGATTTCAAATCCGGTGTTGGTAAAAAAAGGCCAATGGAAAGTGGCGAACGTGTATCGATTTCTCTGATTTAAACAAAGCTTGTCCAAAGGATAGTTTCCCGTTGCCCAGAATCGATCAATTGGTAGATTCAACTGCAGGTCATGAACTCATTTCCGTTATGGATGCCTATTCAGGATATAATCAGATCCCTATGCATGTTCCAGACCAAAAGCATACCGGCTTTATTACAGATTTGGGGTCATATTACTACGTGGTAATGCCTTTCGGTCTGAAAAATGATGGTGCAACATATCAGCGGCTGGTGAATAGGATGTTCTATAACCAAATTGGGAAAACGATGGAGGTATACGTCAACGATATGTTGGTAAAGTCCAGACAGTCGTCCGATCATACCAACGATTTGGCAGAGATGTTTCAAATTCTCCAAAAATATGGGATGAAATTGAATCCTTTGAAATGCTCGTTTGGGGTAGCATCTGGAAAATTCATCGGGTTCATTGTAAGCTCGTGTGGAATCGAGATTAATCCAGACCAAATTGCAGCAATCCGAAATATCCAAGAACCAAAGCAGATTAAAGATGTGCAAAGCCTTGCTAGAAAAGTGGCAGCGCTAAGAAGATTTATTTCAAAAGCTACAGATAAATGCATCCCGTTCTTCGAATTAATAAAGCGAGGCAAGCACAACTTTAAATGGACTCCTGATTGTGTAGAAGCTTTCCAAAATCTGTTGAATCATTTGGAAAGACCCCCGATACTGTCTAAACCTGTGGATCACGAGGAATTATTCGTATATCTGGCAGTGTCATCCCACGCGATCAGTTCAGCTTTGATAAGAGAAGAGGACAAGGTGCAAAGACCAGTGTACTATGTCAGCAAGAAATTGGCAGCCGCAGAACGAAATTACCTAAAGATAGAAAAGCTCGCATACAGTTTTCTGATTGCATCTAGGAAGCTTCATCACTATTTCCAAGCTCATCCCATTAATGTTTATATTGATCACCCGCTTAAGCAAGTCTTGCAAAAGTCAGAGGCATCGGCAAGATTGCTCAAATGGAACATCGAACTGAGTCAATTCGACCTGAACTTCGAACCTCGGAGGTCGATAAGAGGGCAGTCACTCACAGACTTTATAGCAGAATTTACCATCCCAGAAGATGATGCTGGAACTGAGGAAGACGATCCGCCAAGGCTACTCCTTGGCCCTAATGCCGGGAAACTATATACTGATGGAGCTTAAAATGACAGACGATCAGGTGCCGGAGTGGTCCTTGAAACCCCAGAGAAATGGATAATATACTACGCCCTTAGATTGGAGTTCCATTCGACCAATAATGATTCCGAGTATGAAGCTCTGATTGCCGGACTGAAGCTTGCAAAGGAACTAGGGGTAACAAAGCTAGACATCTTCTGTGACTCCAATTTGGTTGTGTACCAAGTTAATGAAAAATTTCAAGCTAAGAGTCCAAGGTTGATATCATATTTGGAAAAAGTAAGAACATTATTGGGTGGTTTTGAGCACCATAGTATATCTCATATTCCTCGAGCAGAAAATCAAAGAGCGGACAAGTTGGAAAAATGGCTAGTTCCGATAATCCAGAACATACGGAGCTAGTCCCGATTGAAGTATTACGGTTCCCTAGTGTAGATCAGATGGAAGTTGATCTGGTACTAGAAATTGAACCTGAAATGGAGTCACGGATGACCCCCTTGAAAAATTTCTTGATGAATGGAACGCTCTCAAATAAGAAAAGCGAGAGGCGCGCGGTCATACGAAAGGCTTCGCGATATGTGTTGCAAGGTGGAGTCCTGTACAGATAAGGTTTCTCGATGCCTCTCCTCCGGTGCATTGCTCATGACGACATCGAGTGTGTGCTGAAGGAAGTCCATGAAGGTGAGTGTGGCGACAACACAGGAGGGCAAACATTGGCAAAGAAGATACTGCGATACGGCTATTTCTGGCCCACTATAAACAAGGATGCAGCCAAGCATGCAAGATGTTGTGATGCTTGCCAGAAGTTCTCCAAAATCCCTAGGGCGCCACCCAACCAGTTGAAGACAATGATAAACCCGTGACCTTTCGCTATGTGGGGAATCAATATCACTGGAAGCCTCCCCATAGCAAAGGGCGGAGGAAAGTTCGCTATTGTGGCCATGGATTATTTTACTAAATGGGTAGAAGCAGAACTTTTGACCGCGATTACGACCAAACGAGTGATCACCTTTATCGTTAAGAACATCATTTGTCGGTTTGGGATTCCAAAATTCATCATAACCGACAATGGGACCCAATTCGACAGCACGGAGTTTCAAGATTTCTATTGGAAGTATCACATCGAGAAAAGATACACCTCTATGGCACATCCGCAATCGAACTGACTAGTTGAAGCGGCAAATAAGGAGATCAAATCCATTCTGAAGAAAAGGTTGAAGAGGGCCAAAGCTATGTGGGTCGATGAATTGCCCCTGGCACTATGGGCCTATAGAACGACGTACAAGTCGACAATGGATCACACCTCGTTTTCCCTAGCTTTCGGAGCCGAAGCAGTTATTCCGGTCGAGTTAGAGGTACCATCCCATCGCACCATTTATTACGACCCGATGACCAACAATGAGTTGCTCCTTGAATCACTGGACATGATTGAGGAAAAAAGGGATGAAGCCGACTTACGTGCCTTGAGACACAAACAACAAGTAGCTCGGTACTACAACAGAAGAGTCCGAGCTCGCACCTTCGAACCTGGAGATTTTGTTCTGAAACGTGTCTTTCCGCCCCCGGTGCATATGGGCCCGAAATGGGAAGGACCGTACTCCATCTTGCGAAGACTTGATAATGGAACCTTCAAGTTAGCGACCGTAGATGGAGAAGAAATCCCCAGAGTGTGGAATGCCTAGCATTTGCGGCTTTACCTGACATAAAAAGTGTTAGTTCTATTCTTTTGTTTTTAGAACCATGTAAAAAGGCTCGACTTGCCTAGAACAGTCTGGTTATTTGAACAAAAGATTATAAAGTGGACGTAGGTCATGATTCGACCGAACCACTATAAAAATACTGTGTGTCATTTACCTTTAGTGCACCATTTCTTATTTACTCTTTTATCTTGGTTAATATGTATATACTATTACCATTTCGAGAATTGTTTTAAATTTATGCAGTAATCTCAAAACAACCAATTCAAAATGCCATCCAGTAGATCGGAAAGTTCACGATAATTAAAGCTCCAAAAGGTGCAACGAGGTAAATCGCACAACAATTTGCACTCTAACTCTCGAGATCAGGGAGAGATTATAAAGGACGCGGAGATAACGTCCCGAAGGCATGAAGGTGCACCATGATAAATCTGCATTGACAACACTCTAACCCGCTGAAGGATCGGGAGAGTATAAAGGCGCTGGAGACTTAGCACCCCCAGAACTTCTGCCCCGCTGAAGGATCGGTGAGCAGAACAAAAATCTAGCTCGAACTCTAACCCGCTGAAGGATCGGGAGAGTATAAAGGCGCTAGAGACTTAGTGCCACGCAAACTCTAACCCGCCGAAGGATCGGGAGAGTATAAAAGCGCTAGAGACTTAGCATCGCAAGAACCATTACCCCATGGAAAAATCAGGGTAGTACGAATATAATTCTAATCGATCGCCAACATGCCCTGGCCAGGCACTACAATGACGATCAATTAGGAATGTATACGTACCTTACTATCCAATTACTCAGCACATGTATCTACCGATGATTGTTTTTGTTATGATTAATGATCGTTACTTACAACTTTAACATTTAAATATGAAAGCTTCAATTATGATTACTTAAACTCTGCTAGCATGATGAATTTGCAGGAACAATGTGATGCAAAAGAAATAGGTCCTTATTTACTGGAAACAGATATACAAAAAACAAGAAACTAAGAAAAAAGTGAGGGCCAATCTCACGACTACATCTTTTGGCTAAAAGAAATTCTAAAACTAAAATGTGAGCTAATAGCTGCATTCTATTTGCGCTTGGCAGATGGTTTTGATTTCTTGTCCTTCTTCTGCTTTTCTAACTCCTCTTTATCAGTACAGGAGCGGTCACTTTTCTTCCTCTTCCTCTTGTCGACAAGGGGCTCTGGGGAAGGACTGGAGGGTCCGGAGGCAAGCTGTGAAGTTATCGACCTAGAAGAGAATCTTATAACCAAACCAGTCTTGGGGTCGATTTCAGAAATAGGAGTCACGAACACAGGATTCTGTTCCTCCCTCTTAAGAGCCAACTGCTTCTCCTTCCTAGCCTGTATGTCAGCCAAGGTTTCGCTATCATCACCCTTGGCCTCGTCAATGATTTCTACCACCTCTTCCTCATCTCCATGACCGCCATCTGTGTCATGCAAAGCAGCTATGATCTCGGTGTCTGCAGGAGCGCCAGTGCCAGACTCCGTGGGTGCTACTGTAACTCTATCACTGGTTGAGCCCCCGGTTTTCTTTGAGACCTCAGACGCTTCGATAACAGAACTCGGGGGAATATCAACCATCTCGGCCTCTGCCCTCTCCTCTGCACCCTTTTCGACCATCTTAGTACCTACAGCATTAGAAATATGGGTTAGCAAATCGGGAGGAGATGTGGCCATGTCAGTTGTCTGTCCCATAGGACGACGACGAGTTACGATTGCTTTAATGAACTGTGGAGAAAATATGGAAATACCTTTGGCTGACCCATCTCCCAAACTTGTACTGGTGGTCCCGACAATCGGAGGAGTAGGTACCAAGGGGATCAATGGATCATCGGGGTTATATCCCCCTACTTCGGAGGTTTTGGGCTCTGCCACCGAGCTCGAGCTCTTGTCAATATTATCCTTACCCTTGAGCCTGCTCTTATCTTTCTGCATTTCTTCATGGATAAGGCGTCTACCTTCCTCCAAAGCCGCGGGCTCTTCACCTCTAAGGAAAGTTTGCATTAGTTGGTGCTCATCAATTTTGTCGACCCCCAATCGCCGCTTCTCACCCTCGACAATAGCGTCCGATATATTGGCCAGGGTAACATGGTAGTCGGGAATCCAAGAGATATCTCGACGCTTGATAACTTGACCTAATAAATCGAACAACATTCCCTCCAAGCTATCTATATCCTTCTCTTTTTCGGCAAGCTTATCAGCCACAACAGCTGTTGACTCAAGAGCGCTATTGGCATTGCTTTCGGCGACAGCTACCCGCTCCTCAGCTTGAGCAAGTTGATCATTTAGGACCTCCTTCTCTTTCTTGGCAAGGGCAAGGTCATTTTTTAAGCTCGCCTTTTCTTTCTCCCAAGCCTCTTTCTCAGTGGAAAAGCGATCCTGAACTGTCTTCAGTTCGGTGTTAACCGTCCTGAGATCCTCCACTTCTTTTCTCAGGGCTACCCGTTCCTGGCTATTTAAGTCAAGCTTGTTGCGAAAATTCTCCCTGGCACTTTCCAACTCGGACTTGTAATTCTCTGTGTCTCGCCGAGCTAAAGCCAGTTGGGCCTGTGCATCCTCCAGTTCTTTTTCCATTTTGCACCTGGCCCTAGCATCATTGTCAATCTTTACTCTGGCCCTGGCTGCATCCGTCTCCATCCAGCGGATGATAGAGGAGAGTGTAGCCGCATGCTTCTTCATTACCCCGTATTGTTTAGCTGCATGGCACACATACCCTATCACCTCTATGTCCCAATCCTCGGGGACCGGTTCAAGATCCGGGACGAACACCATCCTCTCAAAGTAAATGTCGGGAAACTATTTTCGTAAACGTTCCAACCTGGCCATGATCTCGGAACTGGGGGCAACATCCCTTGCAGCAGTAGTGTTTAGGCCATGCTCACCAGAGGAAGTAGGAACTGTCTTCCCCTTCTCTATAATCCTGCACTCATCTTTGTCCTTGTTCTTTGGCTCAGCATGTTTCTTAGAAGATTGGGCATGAGAAGGAGTGCTTTTTGGAGGGGTTAAATCTCTAGGAAGTTACTTCCCTCCAGTTGGTGGCATTGGACGACTAGGTGGCTTTCTATAACTTTGCTTCGGCGGAGATCGAGGTCGTGCAGGATAAGATTGATGAGAATCCCGGGGTCGACGGCTATCCCTTCCCCGACTATCGCTACGAATGTGCTCAGGATCCGGAAGGAGGCTCGGGTTGCCCTCGCTAAGGGAACGGTAGGAATAAGATCGTTTGCGAGTCATTCTTTCTACAAAGAAAACAAGAGCGCGTTAGAACTATGAACTACAGTAGCAAAATAGTGTTATGATAAATGGTGCATGTGTTTGGTGCATCCCGTGGAATCCCTTTTTTAAAAAAACAGACCAGGGCCCGAAGTTAGGCTCGTTTGGGTAACTCCTTTTTCTCCAACCGAAGCACCCGTTTCTTCGGAAAGGGGAAAGATTGGTTCCCCTCCGAAATCTTCTTGGGTATAGATATCATCTGGCAAAGGAGTGTTACTTAGTTCCCCGAAAATCTGTTCCTCCGTTAATTCGTCGTGAGCGGCAGACTCAACTGGCGATGAAGTACTCAGTGGAGACTGTCCCCCGGAGGTTGCAACCTCCTTTGATTTATCAGCCCGTCCCTCATCTCCTTTATACACGTTTAAATCTTCGTCGTCCTGATTAATCATCGGTGAAGGACTCTTGCGAAGAGTAATCATCTCTGCAGCTTGAGAAGTTCCTTCTCCTTCAGCTGGGGGCACATACTTGTAAGGTTTGCCACCCGCGCCAAGTCCGAATCTTATGTCCAAAAGATGATGTTTGTGAAGGTTTTCGTCGGTGATACATTTCTTGATTCACAAGAAGTCCGACTTTCTTTTTAGGAGACGGGATAATCGATCGTTATACACTGAGCCTTCTGTCTTGGGGAATGTGTGATCTGCGCAAAGGAAAAGGAAACATGTTAATACATTGATTATGTAGTTCAGTCATGTATCTGGAGGCTCGAAACTTACTAGATTTGAGCCACCTCCTCGCACACCCAGCTTGGTGTTTTATGTAAAACCAATCAGCTTTGGGATCCCCTATGTTGTTGTAACCATCGGACAGAACCTTCCTGTTGGCTACTGATTCAAAGAAAGAGAAATTTGTGGTCGCTGTGGAACGGTGCTTGAAAAGATAGTAGAATTTCAAGTCTTTAAAAGTAAGCTCAGTTTGCAGAACCTCTGCATACGCAACATATAAAGTGTACAAGGCTACATAAGCATTGGGATGAAGCTGCATAGGGGCAATACACAATCGTCTTAAGGTTTCAATGATGATTGGAGGAAACGAAGGAATAGCGCCTACCCAGCACATGAGTTGGCTGATTGCCATGTACCCTTCTAGAGCAAGATGTGGTCTACCTCCTCTTTCGGGTGTTTTCACATCGTCCCACGGGATCCTGTGTTTCAAACAAATTTTCTTAAGTTTTATATCATCTAGTTTGGAGGGTAAAGAATCAGTGGATTTCTCAATTCTTAGAACGCCGGGAATCTTATCGGAAGCTCGGTCATCCACTTCGGACTCCTCCTCTAGCGAGGTACTCTCAGATGAATTAGACTCTGTCTCAGCCTCATATTCGGATTCATAATCCTCATCCTCTGGGTTAATTGAAGGAACCTCGGGATCGTGGTGTTCCGCCACCTCTGGGTCCACCTCTGTTTCAGATCTTTCAGGAGAAAGATTATCCGACATTGCTGTTTTGGTGAGCAAATATGAGAGATTAGAATACAGTTACCAGTTTCCCCTGTGTGCAAGTGCAAGAGTGTGCATGTGCGTGCATTAAAGAAAAGCATAAAAGTTAACAAGATCATCGAAGGATTAGTCGTCAACAGCAGTCAAATTATGCTGTCAGTCAGTCCAGAAGATCTCTTAATGGCTCTAACCTTACTATCCATCGATATATCAGAAGTTATGTTGTGTTTATTAGTCAACATATGCATCAGATCGTTCATTGGATTGGTTCGTGAGACAAAGTTCGGATCGCTATGTGTTGGTGGGTCGTGAAGAAGGAATCAGATTGTGGGAAAGTCTCGGTTCGTGATGGAACCTCGTATCGTGAGACGCTCTAGCGCTTGTCCCATCATCGGATCGCAACAAGTCCCTCACGATCCACCCTAATTCCCATTTCCACGAAACGATCCTCCTTCATCCTCGCGATCTGATCCGCTGGTCAGATAAACAGTCCATCTTCGTTTCTTCTCCCGTCATTTATCCATCATCACGATGCGATTCGAACCGTCACCTCGCCATCACCACGAACCGGTTCGACCTCCTTCCTCTTCTTTTTCCTTCCTCTGTTCCCTCCTCCATCTCCAGACTCGAGCAGTGACACCCATGGCATCTCGTCAGCTTTAAAGCCTCGTATATCACAACACTCCACCATTCTCTCCTCTTAAATCCGTGGAAACTCGGAAAAAAACGAGGGTAAAAACACATGAAAACATTTCAAATATGATTACCTTTCTAAAAATTGGGAGACAAGTGGGTTTTTGGAGATTTAGAAACTAGGGTTTTTCTCAAAAGAGCTGGCGGTGCGACAATGAACGAAGAAGAAAGGGGAAAGAGACAGGAGATTGGTTTATATAGGTGAATTGTTGACAGTTCGTATCCCCTTTTTTGTCCCATTCGATCCACTGGGCCTGATGGGCCACGAACCGCCAAAGAAGCCCGCTGCGATTCAAGTATAGATCCTTCCATGCGATGGCCCTTGACGCATGAGGCGATCCCATCCAGACGTGCTTCATGGTTCACCACGGTCCGTGATGAAAGACGACGATTCGAGCCCCAACATGATTAGCGGATTGGAAAAGAGAAGTTCCAAATTTGCAGAAATACAAAAGTTATTAAATACTTCTTTATACAGGGAGTATTGAGACTTACTTGGCGATTTAATAATGATATCTCTGGGAGGCTAAAAAATGACAATTGCCCGATAAGCGAAGAAATGGTTGGCGGTCTAATTAGATATTTATACTCGTCAAGAGGCGTAACCATCCACAGCAGGGAGACGTTATAAATGAACGTGACCATTGGTTCACATCGTTCCAAGAAAATGTCCATTCAGCAATTTCGAAGCATGTTCCATCCTCGTAAAACATACTTCGAGGGGGCAAAATGTTGGCTAGCTTTTGGACCAAGCCATCTAGATTCAAACACGAGTTCAAGACGGAGATTTACTTGAAGGACTGGACTCGATCGCGATCGCCCCCATGCTAGCCTGATCCGATCCGATGTGACCCACTCATGTCAGCCCGATGCGATCCGACCCGGTCCGTTCACAGCAGCTCGATCTGATCCACCCTCTCCTCTTCTGCACGATCCGATCCAAGTCCAGAAGACAAGGAGATGGCCAAGACCAGGTCCACCACGATCCGCAAACGTCGGATCCTGTGACACCTGTACATAACTGTCATATTGACCAATTCTCCATCAAGCCACGAGCCAGTCCGAGATTCTCGAGATGTGTGCCATGTATGACCATGATCCGCCTGAGGAAATCATATATAAATAGCCCAGAACTTGGCATTTTTGAGGATCTTTTTGGAAATTCTGAGTTCTGTATCCACCATTATCACACCTCCATTATTATTCAGAGTTGTTTCGAAATTATTGAGTGAATTCAACATTGCAAGAGTGAGATTGAGGGAGAAAGCATCGATTGTACTCTGATTTTAAGTATAATCATTGATATAAAGTGGACGTAGGCTCGTTAATGCCGAACCACTATAAATCTTGCGTCTTTTCTGATTTTCTAGCATTTTTCCTGATATTAATTTCTACATAACTGAACAACTTGGGTGTTAGAGCCAATTTTGGATCTAACAATTAACAACTTGAAGTTGTTCATATATTTCATTTGAACCAGAAGTTCAATACAGTTCCAAGCAGATATTTTGGATATTATGTTGTGATCTTTAAGATTCGCATTGACATTGCTTGATAAGCAAAAATTAATGATTGGAACCTTATAAACAATTTGTTCTAAAATAGGTAACTCGAATAAGAAAGAATATGCAAATCAATTATATATGGAATACGTGGACGCACGTATATACACATATATGCGAATATTTAATTAACAACCTGAAGTTGTCATGAGCTCATATTATAAATTATGCATACACTATTTAATATTTTAGAAAGTCGATTGACATCAATATTAATTGACCTGAAGTCATGTGCATATTCAAATGATAGAAAATTCCTCCAAGTCATCAGATCAACGAAAAGGAATAAGCAATTCAATATGAATGCATCTTATCAACTAATAAGAGCATTATCCTCCTACAATTGCAATACATCTAATGTATTTGCTAGCTATGATGCTATAATGAATCAAAAATGAATCCAAAGTAGGTTTATTATTTAAAGTGACAATGTTTGTCAACATTGAGAGGGACGATAAAGGAATCATCAATGTTAAATATTTGCTAACATATAGAATTATGCAAAGTATTAAGTAACTTGCATAAATTATCAATTATATTCCTAATAGACTTTCTCCAATATACATTTTTTTGAACTATTCTCCAATATACATTTGAATCCCCGAAGGATCAAAAGGTGTAAATCACAGCTGAAAAAGTGGTATAAAAGTCAGTTCAAAATATCTTTGGAGTAAGTCATAAAGATGCAAAATAAAGGAGGTGATTGTTCCTGTAGAAACACAAAAGGTGCTTTGAAAGAAACCCATGACATGACTGTCAAAATAACCCCAGAAGTGGTTTAGGTACCTAAAGCACGATAAGTTTTGAAATCTCAATAAATTATGTATAAAAATGACAAGAAATAATCATCGATGATAAATTAATAAATAATAAAGTGCTTATTTATAAATGGATTTAAAAAAAATCCCATATTAGAGAAAAACATGATTGATCATCATGAAATTCTCCTAAATAAGATATATGGACCTGTAGTCCATAAGATATGAACCTGTAGTTCATAAGATAAAAATAGAAATATATATAACGACAAAAGCACAGTTTAGTTACCAAAGCACCATACAGTTTCAACAACATGTTGTGTCATGAGCATTGTATTTTTAGAGATATTTGAATTGATTAAAATACTGAAAGTGTTTAAAATACTTATAGATGAAAGTATACAAATTCCGGAAGAATTCAAATAACTTTGGTAGTGATAAATAATGCAAAGAGCAAGAAATGTAGATTACAATATTCTTTTAAGTATCTTTGTGATGAAAATCTTGAAATAATTCATGATGAGTAGATCACTTCCTGCTTTCAAGAATTATTATAATGAAACTCATATTATCCGTTGAAGTGGTAGTTGCGATATGCACAACTTATTATATTACATAAGTTCCTGAAGAATATAAATAACATTTATTGTTATAAAGAATAACAAAATCATGGATGATCGATTACAACATTCTTCTAAGTATTGTTGTAATGAAAATCTTGATATACTTCAAGATGAGTAGATTACTTCTTGCTTAGTGTTGATGTAATGAAAATCTTGTTATACTTCATTCTTCTAAGTATTTTTGTAATGAAAATCTAAATATACTTCAAGGTGAGTAAATTACTTCTTGCTTAGTGTTGCTTTAATGAAAGTTGTTTTATTCATCAAATGTGTATTGCAATATGCAAGCCCGATTGAAATACAAAATGTAAGCACATGAAGTGTGTAATAACCCGGAAATCTTAGCCAATTTAAAAAATTTATTTTTGGCAATTTTAGCGAATTTTGAATATTTAAAATGAATTATTTTAAATAATAATGACGAGAAATTTCTTTTGAATAGAAATCGAATGTATATATTTATATAGATCGTCGTTAGAATATAAATATTTTATTTTAATTATAAAAGGAACTGAAAATGGCGCGGTAGTTTGAAAATTCGATTTCAAACTTCAAATGAATGTACCAGGTGCAAAATAAACAGGATTTTAGCGAAACTAAAAATATTAGAATCTAATTGAGGAAATCTTTCCAACAAATCCGAAAAATCGAAATTTCATAGCAGGGATAAAAAGATATGTCTAGTTGAAAATTCAGAATAGTCGCTATGGAATTTCGGCCCTTAAAAATAGGAATTTTGCAAACGACCTCGGTTTTCGACGAAACCACTTTTGTTGGATCCGTGATGTTAAGATATTGCTAGATTCCAAAATTCGTAATTTTTCGAATCAATATGTGAGCGTGACAAAGGAAAACGTGTTTGATCAGTTTTAGTTGATTTTAATCGACTGGAAAATGACCATTTTTCAAACGGTCTCAGAATTTGACGAAATTAGTTTCCTTAGAACCGTATCATTAATACGAAGCTAGAAAATATTTTTTTGGAAGTTTTAGGGTTCGGTTGTGGCCCCGGGAAATTGAAATGTACATTTAAAATTGAATATATAGATTTAAATTTTAATTTGAACAAAAACTGATCGTAACAATCGAAGTGGCTTACGAAACATATCCCATTGTGTTCAGAACGGGGGTAATTAGCTAGGGGCAACAGTTGGTGGGTTTGATTTGGGGTTCGTATAGAAAAGTTACTTTTTAGGATTTAAAATAAAAATAATATAATTATAAAATACACCCCCCTTTTCTCTTATTGGAAGTCAACCCCCCCTCTAGGTCGTTATACCCGATCAAAATAGAAAAGTAAAGAAAAAAAGAGGACGGAGGGGCGCGCGGCCTCCTCCATCGCCGCAGCAGCGGCGCCGCTGCGGCCTCCCCAGGCAGTGCCGTCCACCGCGACCCCCCTTCCCCTCCGAACACCCCGAGCCCCCCATTTACCCCTAAAATCAACCACAAACCCCTCAACCTCAACTCGAGATCCACCAGCCCCAAATACCCCCGTCGCCGTCTCTGATGGCCCATACCCCGACCATCCATGCTCTCCAGCGCCGTTACCCTCTCCTTTTGCCCCTTTGTAAGTTTTATTTTCATTTTTGCTTATTTAATCGTTTTAAAATCAGTTTTTTTATGTTAAAAAAAATAAAAATATGATCTTTATATTATGGAAGGCAAGATTTTTAAACGTGTAAAGGTTAGATCTTTAATTTAGAAAAGATTATATTTTTAAATATAAAAAGATTTGATTTTTTAGTAGATAAAGAAACGATTTTTATATATATAGATAATAAAAATATAATTTTTATATAAGTAGGAAGTTAAAAAATATGATTTTTATATTATAGTGATTATAAAAATATGATTTTTATAATTTTAAGAGCGATAGGAAAATATTGTTTTTAGTTAAAGAAAAATATTAATTTTACCATGTGTATCCGATAATATAGAAATTCGATTTTTTATATATATGAAGTGGAAATAAAAATATAATTTTTATTATGAAGATAGCATGATAAAAATATAATCTTTATCAAAGGAACACCGCTGTAAAAATAGAATTTTTATCTATATAGTAGCGGTGTAAAAATAGAATTTTTATCTATATAGTAGCGGTGGAAAAATAGAATTTTTATCTATATAGTTGCGGTGAAAAATAGAATTTTTATCTATATAGTAGCGGTGTAAAAATAGAATTTTTATATACATAGCAACAATATAAAAATGTGATTTTTATATATGTAGTGACTACGGACAAGGAAATTGATAAAAGGGTGAGCAGGACGAAGATTTCTACATAAGAAGAGTTGTGGCGTTTGGCTTAGCTAGTCGGTGAGAACTCACTTTTATTTTTATTTCTATTTTGAAATATATACTAGGATGCAGACGGTACTTAGCAGCACCCAACACCCGTCGTCCACAGACCATGGATGACTTGTTTGATTGTTGTGTTGTGAAATTTGATTGTGTGGTGTGGAATGAAATAAAATATTTTATAGTGGAAAATATTTTATAGTTAAAAATATGATTTTTAACGTGTAAATAAAGTAAATAGTAATAAACAAATCGGAGATTTGTTTATATAAACTGATTTGACTGATATAGATTGGGACGATAAATTTTACACATCGCCCAACTGCACAAATAAAATCTATGTTTTTTGATTTGAGACCCCACACGGGTATTGGGAAGATATTTGATGTACACTAATCCCGATTGTTTAGTTGTTTGTCAATCGATGGGTTGACAGACTGTGTAAGCGTTAATTATTTATATTTAATGCTTATGCAGTTGTGTGGTGCACTCTGGATGATGGTTGATTATTTTTCGTTGCTATTATATACATGTGTCATAGAAAATCCATATAATTAACATTATATGGTAATTGATTGGGCCTCATTCCAATTTAGAAAATAAATTCATGTGTTGAATTGAAAATAAATTCATGTGTTGAATTGAAAATATTCGTGTATTGAATAGAATACATTCATGTGTTGAATAAAAGCAGTGTTGATTAGATTGACGCCATTTTGACATGAACGATGTTATATCGATTTTATTCATTTTTAAAATGAATATAGAAAAGAAAGTGATTTCCAAATATATCGTTTTGAAAATATTATCATTTGTATATCGATGATGTGGAATATTCAATTTTGATTCGAAATTGAATATGAAGTTGAAATGGTTTCGAAAATGAATTTAAAACGATTTATAAAATACGCTTTGAAAGGAAATCGACAAAATATATATAATACATATAATGGCATGAATAGAACGCGCCGCGCCGCGGCAGTTCGCGAATTTCGACCATTGACTTCGAATGGATATTGCGGGAGATCCGACCATCGGATTCTCCTAAAACCGGAACCGTTGGGTTCGTATCGAAAAGAGCTTTCTAACGAATATTAGAAATAAAATGGTTGGATTTGGAATTATGTCCAAATCAAATTTAGAAAAGGTCGCTGTAAGTGCAGTTCGATGGCCGTTGATGGAAATCGACTGTACGGGCCTTGATAAAATAATTAAAAATAGTAATAATTTGTGTAAAATCGCAAGAAACGATTTGTGAAGAATTGGGATGAAAAATTCCAAATTTGAAAAGATAAAAATATATTTTTATTGAAATGAACTAGTTTTGAACTAGAATTAAAATCCATTTATTTTTAAATAAATAAATTGGATTTGAAATGGTTTTGAAAATAAACAAAATTTCCAATAATTGAATGGGAATGGATTTGAATCGAAATTATCTTTGGAATATTTCGATGTTGGATTTGGTAATCATATAGATATTGTTATGGAAATTTGAAAGATATATTTATATCGTTATTTCCAATACGATATTTGTTGGTCGTAGAATTTGATATTGAATATAAGCCGATATTTTTTCTATTCAGAGCCTCGTATTTAATATCTAATGTGATTTGGGTTTGTTGTGAATGGTGTCTTCATTAACACTGTTCTTAAACCCAGTTGAGAAAAAGATTAAATCTTTTTATTTAGATTTAATGAAGTGTACCAATTAAATGGTATTTGATTGGAATTGAATTTGAATTGATTTTTGGGTTTATCATGAACGGTGTTTCAATTAACACTTTTTCTTTAACCCGATAATTAATAGAATGTGATTTTGGGTTTATAGCGAACCGTGTTTTAAATGACATTGGTTCTTTAACCCAGTTAAAGACAGGATGTTATTTCCCAAGTTAAATAATCATTGATAGTGACTATTGGGAAGATTAAAACTAAGTGGAGTTTTAATGAATCTTTAATTAGATTGAAATGATCGAGAATGGAGTATCACCAGTTTTACTCCAGGCGATAGTTAAATCTTTAACTAGATTTGAAAGTGAAATGGTAATTGAATTTACCGATAACACCGTGGTGTTAGATATGAAGTATGACCAGTTTTACTTCATGGGATGAATAGGTTGGGATTGGGAAATAAAATAAATGATTACTTCGGTGTGGTTTGCTAATCTCGACTAGTTTGAATTGATATTCAAAAGGAGATTAAATAATAAATTTAAAGAATTTATCTTTGATAAAATTAATGGGAACTTTTCCCAAAGTGTAAGAATATTTGAATAAAGGAATATTCTGAATTGAAATGAGGCGTATGTTGTGTTTGTGTAACACTTGTTTATTATATACGCGAGTTATTCAGAAAGACCGGGTTTATCCCATTCTGAATAACTGATTCGAATGGTGTCGAGGATGAAGACGGTGGTTGAAGACCGGAGGTCTTCACATCGTTTGGGTGATTACTGATGGTCTTGATTGGGCTGTACACCCAAGAGGAGGGAATCAGTTAGTGATCGTCCAGACGTACTTGGAGACCGATGGATATGCGAGGTACAAGGTGCCTTCGGTTTCGTTCAGACCCAGAACGAACTTGTAAATGGACTGTGTGTCTGACATTGGATTTTATTCTGTGTGATTGATTTCTATTAAATATACATCTGTTTGGTGGCGGAGAATTTATTCTCTTGCTTAACACCTCTCTCTGAGACTTACGAGCTCAGAGGTTGTATATTGATGGATATCAATCGCATGGAGTGAATTGCCTGTGTGGCATGCCAAAGTGGCAATTGATCAAGGCTTCTGTTGAAAAGAAAAGTCTTGTGGTTGATGATCAAAGCACCGCCTGTGTGGCATAGCTTTGTGTAACGTTGATTCGCGAGCCTCACACCCCGGTTGTGAACCAGAAACGGGAGAGGACTTCAGGGAGGGCATGCGTTTCCTTCTAGATAGAAGTGGCGTCAGTGGTTTTACACGCCCTGACAAGTTTGACTTATGTGGTTGTTGTTGTTGTGAGGTGCCTCGGATATATCGGTGACTATGTGGAGCTGATGGAGTCATTTGGCTCATATACACCCCAAAGGGCGGGGAAACGCAGTGTTCAGGCATTTTAATCCACATCGGTGGACCGGCCCTGACGATCCAAGGGCTCACCTATGTCTGGGTCCTGAGACATGGGCTAGATTGTCTCGAATCGGTGAGGACTATCTTTTGCCTTGGTTCACAGATGGAAATCCAACTTGCAATATGTGACATTTGCTCTTTTGATTGTAGAGCCTAGTATTGGCGACATAGTGGGATGAGGCACTTATGCCGTCTATGATTGATACTTATGATTGAAATTGTTTGACACTATACATTTATAGTAATAAAAGATGAAATTTAGCGTATCAAGCATTCTTTGGCTATTATAAGGTAAAACCCTATCCTCCGGCTTGCGTTGCATTATATGATGGGACCTGGGTCTTATAATAGCTTCATTCTTCTTTATTTAGCATTGCTATTTTATTTATTCACTGATACTCTTGGGAGGAAACCCGTTCCGTGTTATACGGCGTGGTCCCTTGATTTACCTAAATTTAAAATAAAGATTAATAACTGTTTTAGTTCTCACACCAGTCCCATGACTGACCTGGAGTTTATTGTTTCAACCTAAACTCTGGGTGCCCTTATTTTTGACACGGGCAGCTAGTAGTTTGGATTTTGCATATTTATATTCACAGGAACCTGGTTTACAGCTGGAATGATACTCGGAAAACTCTGTATCCGTGTATTACTTGTAGTTGTATTTTGTATCATTTTTCCGCTGCTATGTGATTTATTGTAATCTTTGATATTTATCGAATGTATAATATTCATTTATACTTTGTATATTCTTGTATTCTGATGGAATTGTTGTAATTAACAATGAAATGTTCTTCTGTTTGCGTTCGAATTTGTCGTGTTCTCAAAACAATCAGGTGTTTCGAACGGTCTTGGTCGGTTTAGCGACTGATTCGGATCGAGCGAAATTCCCGGTCGTAACATCGTGGTATCAGAGCTTTGGTTTACAAAGCTCGAGAACAAGACACATTATAACCATACATAAGAATTCATCAGAAATTGGATTAGTAATGTCCAATAAGAATGACACGTTAGAGATAGGATCAGTAGTATCCTAGAATGAGTGTGAAGTGTATATTTTTAAAATGAAAACAATTTTTATTTTGAAAATTTAAATCAATTATTCGTATTTGATTATTTATTTTATATTGAATTTGGACAATCAAGTATATAAAGACTTTGTGTATACGTCTGATCTGCGTGTATTTGAAGTTTTAATATCCTAGATAGATATAGAATCACATTCTAGTCGCCCGGAGATGGTTCTGATGATGGCACGTCATCATCAGTAATTGTGTTCGTGTTTCGAAAGTGGGATTTCTATATATTTCCAACTGACTGGTGTGAGAACCAAAATTACATAGGGCCTATTGTTGTGATTTGGCATCAAAAACATGATTTTCTATATATGTATCAAAATTATGTGATTGAAAAGCTAATCAACTAATTGATTGCTGATTGTGTTGTTTGATTATTGGCTGATTAATTAAATTTGAACCTTTAGCCAAATTGAACCAAAAGGTGAATTGTATTGAAAATTTATCGCATTTGCAAGCATATACATGTACTTACATTGAACATATCATAGCAAGTGTAATAACACGGAAATCTGAGCCAATTTAAAATTTTTATTTTGGCTATTTTAATGAATTTTGAATATTTAAAATGAATTATTTTAAATAATAACGATGAGGAATTTATTTTGGATAGAATTCGAATGTATATATTCGTTTGAATCGACGATAGAATATAAATATTTATTTTAAAAAATAAAAGGAATTGAAAATGGCGCGGTAGTTCCATAATTCGATTTCAAAATTCAAATGAATGTACCGGGTTTAAAATAAACCGGATTTTAGTGAAACCAAAAATATTTGAATCTAATTGAGAATATCTTCCCAATGAATCCGAAAAATCGAAATTTCATAGCGGGAATCAAAAGATATGTCCAGTTTAAAATTCAGAAAAGTCGTTATGGAATTTCGGCCCTTAAAAATGGGAATTTTGCAAACGACCTCGATTTTCGATGAAACCACTTTTGTTGGATCCGCAATGTCAAGTTATTGCTAGGTTTCAAATTTCGTAATTTTTCGAATCAATATGTGAGCGTGGCGAAGGAAAACGCGTTTGACCAGTTTCAATTGATTTTAATCGATTGGAAAATGGCCATTTTTCAAACGGTCTCAGAATTCGACGAAATTAGTTTTGTTAGGACTGTACCGTCAATACGAAGCTTGAAAATATTTTTTGGGAATTTTTCTGCTAGTATGTGGCCCCCAGTAAATTGAAATGCGCGTTCAAATTCAATATATAGAGTTATATTTTGATTTTTACAAAAGCTGATCGAAATGGTCGAATCAGCCTGCGATACATATCCCATTGCGTTCGGAATGAGGGTAATTAGCTATGGATGGCAGGCGGTGGGTCTCGTTTCGAGGTCAATATAAAAAGTACCTTTTTGAAATAATTAAATAATATATATCTTCCTTTAAAACCCTCCCCCTCTCTTTATCGGGTCAAACCCATTACCAATAGAAAAAAAGGAAAAAGAAAAATGGCGATGGCCATCGCAATCCACCACTGCCACGATCGACGCGCCTCCCCTGCCCATCGCCACCCCATTCCGCCGTCACCCCGGTCATCCGCCCTCCTTTTCTTCCTCTCCTTCCCCTTCCCTTCGTTCTTCAATAGACCGCGCCCCACCGCCGGCAACATCATCCACCGCAACCCCCCCCCTGAGCCCTAGCCGCCACCTCAACAGCCTGCGCGCCCCTCCTCGGCCCCCACCTTCGATGGTGAACCCCCTCCAGGCCGGCGAGCAGCAGTAAACCCTCCTGGCCCTTTTAAACGGTGAGTATTTTTAATTTATTTGCGCTTACTTTATTTTTCAGGATTAAAAATATAATAGCATATATAAAAATCTGATTTTTATTCATATGTAGGCGAGTAAAAAAAATTAGATTTTTACATTGGAGGAAGATTTTGACTTTTAGTGTTTTGAGATTAGGTTTTCGTCTCGATAAAGATACGAATTTTATCAATGATAAAGATTAGATTTTTAGAAAAGTAAAGACGAGATTTTTAGTTGCATAGAAATATAATTTTTATATAGTAGAGACATTAAAAATATGATTTTTATATTATAGAAGTATTAAAAATTCGATCTTTATTATGTAGAAGGAGCAAAGATGTGATTTTTATATGAGAGGCGATATAAAAATATAAACTTTATTATATGATCACTGTTATAAAAATAGAATTTTTATCTATATAGTAGCAGTATAAAAATAGAATTTTTATATAGATAGCAACGATATAAAAATGTGATTTTTATATACGTAGTGGCTACGGACAACGAAAGTGACAAAAGGCGAGAACGACAAGATTTTCTACATACGAAGAGTCGTGGCCTTTGGATTAGCTAGTCGGTGAGAACTCCTCACCTTTTTATTTTTATTTTCTAGTTGAAATATATACTAGGATGCAGACGGTGTTTAGTAGCACCCGACACCCGTCGTCCACAGACCATGGACGGCTTGTATGCTTGTTTGTTTGATTTTGATGTGTAGTTGATTGTGTTATGTGATGTGATGTGAAATGAAATAAAATATTTATATAGTTAAAAATATTTTATAGTTGAAAATAGAATTTTTAACGTGTATTTAAAATGAAATAAATATAAACAAATTGGACGATTTGTTTACATACACACATTTGACCGATATTGATTGGGACGTTAAATTTTACACATCGCCCAACTGCACAAATAAAATCTGTGTTTAATTGTTGGAAACCGCACACGGGTATTGGGATGATATATGACATACACTAATCCCAATAATTAGTTGTATGTCAATCGATTGATGGACAGACTATTATGAGCGTTAAAAAATTATATTTGATGCTTATACAGTGTAGAATGCATTTTGGATGATGGTTGATTATTTGTCATTGTTGATATATACATGCGTTGTACGGAAATCCATAGAGCTAAAATCTATGGTAATTGATTGGGCCTCATTCCAGTTTTGAAATAGAATATTTGAAGAGAAATATTTGAATAAAATATTTGAGAAGAAATATTTGAAACAAAATATTTGAATAGAAGATTCGAAATAGAAATATATAAAGTCGTGTTGATTAGATATGCGTTATTTTGGACGCGAACGATAATTATATCGATCATATTCGTTTTTACAATGAATATTGAAAAGTGATTTCAAAATCGAATATTTTGAAATGAATTCGAATTGAAATTGAATAGAATTGAATTCGAATTGAAATTGAATAGAAATGAATTCAAATTGAAATTGAATTGAAATCAATTTGAAATGAATTTAAAACGAATTTATATGGAAAAATTCAATTTTGATTTGAATTTGAAATGAAGTTGAAATCATTTTGAAAACGAATTTAAAACGATTTATAAAATACGTTTTGAAAGGAAATCGACGAAATATATAGTATATATATAATGGGCTGAATAGAACGCGTCGTGCCGCGGTAGTTCGCGAATTTCGACCATTGACTTCGAACGGATATTGCGGGAAATCCGACCGTCGGATTCTCTAAAACCGGAACCGTTGGGTTCGTATCGAAAAGGGCTTTCTAATGAATATTAGAGATTTGAAATCTAACGGTTGGATTTGGAATTATGTCCAAATCAAATTTGGAAAAGGTCGCTGTAAGTGCAGTTCGATGGCCGTTGATGGAAATCGACTATACGGGCCTTGATAAAATTATTGAAAATAGTAATAATTAGTGTAAAATCATAAGAAATGATTTGTGAAGAATTGGTATGAAAAACTCCATATTTGAAAAGATAAAAATAGATTTTTATCGAAATGAAGTAGTTTGAACTAGAATTATAATTATATTTATTTTTAAAATAAATAAATTGGATTTGAAATGGTTTTGAAAATGACCAGAATTTCCAATAATTGAATTGGAATGGATTTGAATCGAAATCGTCTTTGGAATATTTCAATGTTGGATTTCGTGATGATACAGCTATTGTTATGGGAATTTGAAAGATATATTTATATTGTTATTTCCAATCGATATTTGTTGGTCGTAGAATTTGATATTGAATATAAGCCGATATATTTTCTATTTAGAGCCTTGTATTTAATATTAAATGTGATTTGGATTTTTCGTGAATGGTGTCTTCATTAACACTGTTCTTAAGCCCAGCTGAGAAAAAGATTAAATCTTTTTATTTAGATTTAATGAAGTGTACCAATTAAATAATGTTAAATTGGAATTGAATAGGTATTGATTTTTGGGTTTATCGTGAACAGTGTTTTGAATAACACTTGTTCTTTAACCCGAAAATTAATGGAATGTGATTTTGGGTTGTCGTGAACGGTATCTTCAATAATACTGTTCTTAGACCCAAAGGAGTTAAGAAAATCAGAAACTAAATGGAAATTAGTTAAGTTGAATGGTTTCTGGGGTATTGATCTGATGTTGGTTTCGGCCTTCGGGGTTAATACTTGGGGAATTGCTCACTTGCTAATAAATGATTAGGGACTGATTGAAATGTGATGTGATTTTGGGGTTTATCGTGAACCGTGTTTTAAATGACACTGATTCTTTAACCCAGGCACAGATTAAAACTAAGTGGAGTTATAATGAATCTTTAATTAGATTGAAAAGATCGAGAATGGAGTATTACCAGTTTTGCTCCAGGCGATAGTTAAATCTTTAATTAGATTTGAACATGAAATGGTAATTGAATTTACCGATAACACCGTGGTGTTAGATATGAAGTATGACCAGTTTTACTTCATGGGATGAATAGGTTGGGATTGGGAAATTAAAACAAATGATTACTTCGGTAAGGTTCATTAATCCCGACTAGTTTGAAGTGATATTCAAAGGAAGATTAAAGAATAAATTTAAAAGAATTTATCTTTGATAAAATTAATGGGAACCTTTCCCTAAGAATGTGAAATTTAGAAACTAACTGTAGGTTATCTAAGCAGAACGGTTTCGTGGGTATTGATCTGATGTTGATTTCGGCCTTCGGGGTTAATATTTGGGGGATTATCCTCTTGTTAATTTACGGTTAGTGACTGACGTATTGGAATGAGGCATAAGTTATGTTTGTGTAACACTTGTTTATTATATACGCGAGTTATTCAGAAAGACCAGGTTTATCTCATTCTGAATAACTGATTCGACGTGGTGTCGAAGAGAAAGACGGTGGTTGAAGACCGGAGGTCTTCACGTCGTTTGGATAATTACTGATGATCTTGATTGGGCCGCACACCCAAGAGGAGGGAATCAGTTGGTGATTGTCCAGATGTACTTGGAGATCGATGGATATGCGAGGTACAAGGTGCCTCTGGTTTCGTTCAGACCCAGAACGGACTTGTAAATGGCCTGTGTGTCTGACATTGGATATCATTCTGTGTGATTGATGGATATCGGTTGCATGGAGTGGTTTGCCTGTGTGGCATGCTATGATGCAAGTGATCAAGGCTTCTGTTGAAAAGCAGAGTCTTGTGGTTGATGATCAAAGCACAGCCTATGTGGCATAGCTTTGTGTAGCGTTGATTCGCGAGCCTCACACCCCAGTTGTGAACCAGAAATGGGAGAGGACATCAGGGAGGACATGTGTTTCCTTCTAGCTAGAAGTGACGTCAGTGGTTTTACACGCCCTGACGAGTTTGACTTATGTGGTTGTTGCTGTTGCAAGGCGTCTCGGATATATCGGTGACTATGTGAAGCCGATGGAGTCATTTGTTGGCTCACTTATGCCCCCAAAGGGCGGGGAAACGTGGTGTTCAGGCAAAATAATCCACATCGGTGGATCGGCCCTGACGATCCAAGGGGCAGTTGCGGTTGTTCCTGAGACTCGGGCTAGACAGTCTCGAATCGGTAGAGGACTATCTTTTGCCTCGGTTCACAGATGGAAATCCAATTTCCAAATACGTGACATCTGCGGTTTTGATTGTAGAGCCTAATATGGCGACATGATATATGGTACCCATGCCGTCTATGAATGATATTTATGATTGAAATTGTTTTAAACCATATACACTTATTATAGTTTCAAATGACTTGTTTTAAACGTATCAAGCATGCTTTGGCTATTATAAGGGAAAACCCTATCCTCCGGCTTGCGTTGCATTGTGTGGTGGGACCTCGGTCTTATAATAGCTTCATCTTTCTTTATTTAGCATTGCGTTGTTGTTTTATGCACTGGTGTTCTTGGGAGGAAACTCGTTCCGTGTTATACGGCGTGGTCCCTTAATTTACCTAAATTTAAAATAAAGATTAATAACTGTTTTAGTTCTCACACCAGTCACATGACTGACCTGGAGTTTATTGTTTTAACCTAAACTCTGGGTGCCCTTATTTTGACACGGGTAGCTAGTAGTTTTGGTTTTGCAGATTTATATTCACAGGATCCTGATTTACAGCTGGAACGATACTCGGAAAGCTCTGTATCCGTGTATTACTTCTAGTTGTGTTTCATATTATTTTCCGCTGCGATGTATTTAAATGTAATTCAAATCTCTGATATTTTCTGTGTAATATTTATTCATTACTCTGTATATTCTTGTATTATGATGGAATTGTTGTTATATACAATGAAATGTCCTTCTGTCTGCGTTCTGATGTGGCTTGTCCTCAACTCAATCCGCGATTTCCCGTAAGGGGGATTTCGGGTCGTTTCATTTTGTTATCAGAGCTTTGGTTTACAAAGCTCAGAGAACAAGACACATTAGAACCATATGAAAGAATTCATCTGAGATTGGATTCGTAATATCCAATGGGAATGACTCGTTAGAGATGGGATCAGTAGTATCCTAGAACGAGTGTGAAGAGTATATTTTTAAAGTGAAAACAAGTTTTGTTTCAAATTTTAAATCAACTATTCGTATTTGATTATTTATTTTAAATTGATTTGGACAATCTAATATATAAAGATTTTGCATATACGCCTTGCAAACGTATATTCGAAGTTTTAATATACTGGATAGATATAGAATCACACTCTAGTCGCCCGGGGATGATTCTGATAATGCTGCAGCATTATTAGTATTTATTTTACAGTTATGAAGGTGAGATTTCTATATATTTCCTATTGACTAGTGTGAGAACCAAAATTAGATAGGGCTTATTGTTGTGATTTGGCGTCAAAAATCTGATTTTTAGACTATGTATCAAAGTTATGAATTTGAAACGTTGATCAACTAATTGATTGCTGGTTGTGTTGTTTGATTAATGGTTGATTAATAAATTTGAACCATATAGCCAATTTGAACCAAATAGTGAATTGTATTGAAAATTAGCCGCATTTGCATGCATATACATGTGCTTACATTGAACATGTCATAGCAAGGATGCTAGAGAAGAGGAATAAAATTGTTTGCCCGACAAATAGGTACATGTTTACCATAATTTACTGTTTTGTTTGGGTGATGATGATTTTATGAGCCGATTGGCTAGCCGCTTGGCTTTTTCTTTTGGATTGAAGAAGGCCATGGGAGGCCATATGAAATATCCCGAAGTCCTCGGTGCAGGGGAGGTAATGGCGAAATTTTTCGAAAATTTAGGGTGTTAGCCAAATTTTGGAAAAATTTGAAAAGTTTTTTGAAACTGAAAAGTTGAAAAACTTAAGCCGTAAAGAAAATACTGGAAGTTGATTTGATCAGTTAAACAACTTTCGGCTTCGTTCCTTTTCGGGGACGAAAAGTTTTAAGTGGGGGAGATTGTAATAACCCGGAAATCTGAGCCAATTAAAAATTTTTATTTTGGCTATTTTAATGAATTTTGAATATTTAAAATGAATTATTTTAAATAATAACAATGAGGAATTTATTTTGGATAGAATTCAAACGTATATATTCGTTTGAATCGACGATAGAATATAAATATTTATTTTAAAATATAAAAGGAATTGAAAATGGCGCGGTAGTTCGATAATTCAATTTCAAAATTCAAATGAATGTACCAGGTTCAAAATAAACCGGATTTTAGTGAAACCAAAAATATTTGAATCTAATTGAGAATATCTTCCTAACGAATCCGAAAAATCGAAATTTCATAGCGGGAATCAAAAGATATGTCCAGTTTAAAATTCAGAAAAGTCGCTATGGAATTTCGGCCCTTAAAAATGGGAATTTTGCAAATGACCTCGGTTTTCGATGAAACCACTTTTGTTGGATCCGCGATGTCAAGTTATTGCTAGGTTTCAAATTTCGTAATTTTTTGAATCAATATGTGAGTGTGGAGAAGGAAAATGCATTTGACCAGTTTCAGTTGATTTTAATCGATTGAAAAATGGCCATTTTTCAGATTTCTCAGAATTCGACGAAATTAGTTTTGTTAGGACCATACCGTCAGTACGAAGCTAGAAAATATATTTTGGGAATTTTTCTAGCTAGTATGTGGCCCTAGTAATTTGAAATGCGCGTTCAAATTCAATATATAGAGTTATATTTTAATTTTGACGAAAGCTGATCGAAATGGTCGAATCAGCCTGCGATACATATCCCATTGCATTCGGAATGGGGGTAATTAGCTATGGACGATAGGCGGTGGGTCTCGTTTCGAGGTCAAAATAAAAAGTACCTTTTTGAAATAATTAAATAATTAAATAATATATATCTTCCTTTAAAACCCTCTCCCCTCTCTTTATCGGGTCAAACTCGTTACCAATAGAAAAAAAGAAAAAAGAAAATGGCGATGGCCATCGCAATCCACCACTACCACGATCGACGCGCCTCCCCTTCCCATCGCCACCCCATTTCGCCGTCGCCCCAGTCATCCGCCCTCCTCTTCTTCCTCTCCTTCCCCTTCCCTTCATTCTTCAATAGACCACACCCCACCGTCGGCAACATCCTCCACCGCAACCCCCCTGAGCCCTAGCCGCCACCTCGACAGCCTGTGCACCCCTCCTCGGCCCCCACCTTCGATGGTGAACCCTATCCAGGCTAGCGAGCAGCAGTAAACACTCCTGCCCCTTTTAAACGGTGAGTATTTTTAATTTATTTGCGCTTACTTTATTTTTCAGGATTAAAAATATAATAGCGTATATAAAAATCTGATTTTTATTCATATGTAGGCGAGTAAAAAATTAGATTTTTACATTGGAGGAAGATTCGACTTTTAGTGTTTTGAGATTAGGTTTTCGTCTCGATAAAGATATGAATTTTAACAATGATAAAGATTAGATTTTTAGAAAAGTAAAGACGAGATTTTTAGTTGCATAGAAATATAATTTTTATATAGTAGAGACATTAAAAATATGATTTTATATTATAGAAGTATTAAAAATTCGATCTTTATTATGTAGAAGGAGCAAAGATGTGATTTTTATATGAGAGGCGATATAAAAATATAATCTTTATTATATGAGCACCGTTATAAATATAGAATTTTTATCTATATAGTAGCGGTATAAAAATAGAATTTTTATATACATAGCAACGATATAAAAATGTGATTTTTATATATGTAGTGGCTACGGAAAACGAAAGTGACAAAAGGCGAGAACGACAAGATTTTCTACATATGAAGAGTCATGGCGTTTGGATTAGCTAGTCAGTGAGAACTCCTCACCTTTTTATTTTTATTTTCTAGTTGAAATATATACTAGGATGCAGACGGTGTTTAGTAGCACCCGACACCCGTCGTCCACAGACCATGGACGGCTTGTATGCTTGTTTGTTTGATTTTGATGCGTAATTGATTGTGTGATGTGATGTGAAATGAAATAAAATATTTATATAGTTAAAAATATTTTATAGTTGAAAATAGAATTTTTAACATGTATTTAAAATAAAATAAATATAAACAAGTTGGACGATTTGTTTATATACACACATTTGATTGATATTGATTGGGACGATAAATTTTACACATCGCCCAACTGCACAAATAAAATCTGTGTTTGATTGTTTGAAACCCCACATGGGTATTGGGATGATATATGAAGTACACCAATCCCAATAATTAGTTGTATGTCGATCGATTGATGGACAGACTGTTATGAGCGTTAAAAACTCATATTTGATGCTTATACAGTGTAGAATGCATTTGGATGATGGTTGATTATTTGTCATTGTTGATATATACATGCATTGTATGGAAATCCATAGAGATAAAATCTATGGTAATTGATTGGGCCTCATTCCAGTTTTGAAATAGAATATTTGAATAAATTATTTGAAACAAAATATTTGAATAGAAGATTCGAAATAGAAATATATAAAGCCGTGTTGATTAGATATGCGCTATTTTGGACGCGAACGATAATTATATGATTATATTCGTTTTTATAATGAAAATTGTAAAGTGATTTCAAAATCGAATATTTTGAAATGAATTAGAATTGAAATTGAATAGAATTGAATTCGAATTGAAATCGAATAGAAATGAATTAGAATTGAAATTGAATTGAAATCAATTTGAAATGAATTTGAAACGAATTTATAAGGAAAATTTCAATTTTTATTTGAATTTGAAATGAAGTTGAAATCTTTTTGAAAACGAATTTAAAACGATTTATAGAATACGTTTTGAAATGAAATCGATGAAATATATAATATATATATATATATATATAATGGCCTGAATAGAACGCGTCGCATCGCGGCAGTTCGCGAATTTCGACCATTGACTTCGAATGGATATTACGGGAGATCCGACTGTCGGATTCTCCTAAAACCGGAACAATTGGGTTCGTATCGAAAAGGGCTTTCTAATGAATATTAGAGATTTGAAATCCAATGGTTGGATTTGGAATTATGTCCAAATCAAATTTGGAGAAGGTCGCTGTAAGTGCAGTTCGATGGCCGTTGATGGAAATCGACTGTACGGGCCTTGATAAAATTATTAAAAATAGTAATAATTAGTGTAAAATCATAAGAAATGATTTGTGAAGAATTGGGATGAAAAACTCCATATTTGAAAAGACAAAAATAGATTTTTATCGAAATGAACTAATTTGAACTAGAATTATAATTCTATTTATTTTTAACATAAATAAATTGGATTTGAAATGGTTTTGAAAATAACAAGAATTTCCAATAATTGAATTGGAATGGTTTTGAATCGACTCGTCTTTGGAATATTTCGATGTTGGATTTGGTGATGATACAGATATTGTTATGGGAATTTGAAAGATATATTTATATTGTTATTTCCAATACAATATTTGTTGGTCGTAGAATTTGATATTGAATATAAGCCGATATATTTTCTATTCAGAGCCTTGTATTTAATATCAAATGTGATTTGGGTTTGTTGTGAATGGTGTCTTCATTAACACTGTTCTTAAGCCCAGCTGAGAAAAAGATTAAATCTTTTTATTTAGATTTAATGAAGTGTACCAATTAAATAATGTATAATTGGAATTGAATTGATATTGATTTTTGGGGTTATCGTGAACAGTGTTTTAAATAACACTTGTTCTTTAACCCGATAATTAATGGAATGTGATTTTGGGTTGTCGTGAATGGTATCTTCAACAATACTGTTCTTAGACCCAAAGGAGTTAAGAAAATCAGAAACTAACTGGAAATTAGTTAAGTTGAATGGTTTCTGGGGTATTGATCTGATGTTGGTTTTGGCCTTCAGGGTTTTTACTTGGGAATTGCTCACTTGCTAATTTACGATTAGGGACTGATTGAAATGTGATGTGATTTTGGGTTTTATCGTGAACTGTGTTTTAAATGACACTGATTCTTTAATTAGGCACAGATTAAAACTAAGTGGAGTTATAATAAATCTTTAATTAGATTGAAAAGATCGAGAATGGAGTATCACCAGTTTTGCTCCAGGCGATAGTTAAATCTTTAATTAGATTTGAACGTGAAATGGTAATTGAATTTACCGATAACACCATGGTGTTAGATATGAAGTATGACCAGTTTTACTTCATGGGATGAATTGGTTGGGATTGGGAAATTAAAACAAATGATTACTTCGGTAAGGTTCGTTAATCCCGACTAGTTTGAAGTGATATTTAAAGGAAGATTAAAGAATAAATTTAAAAGAATTTATCTTTGATAAAATTAATGGGAACCTTTCCCTAAGAATGTAAAATTTAGAAACTAACTGTAGGTTATCTAAGCAGAACGGTTTCGTGGGTATTGATCTGATGTTGATTTCGGCCTTCGGGGTTAATATTTGGGGGATTATCCTCTTGTTAATTTACGGTTAGTGACTGACGTATTGGAATGAGGCATAAGTTATGTTTGTGTAACACTTGTTTATTATATACGCGAGTTATTCAGAAAGACCGGGTTTATCTCATTCTGAATAACTGATTCGACGTGGTGTCGAAGAGAAAGACGGTGGTTGAAGACCGGAGGTCTTCACGTCGTTTGGATAATTACTGATGATCTTGATTGGGCCGCACACCCAAGAGGAGGGAATCAGTTGGTGATCGTCCAGATGTACTTGGAGATCGATGGATATGCGAGGTACAAGGTGCCTCCGGTTTCGTTCAGACCCAGAACGGACTTGTAAATGGCCTGTGTGTCTAACATTGGATATCATTCTGTGTGATTGATGGATATCGGTTGCATGGAGTGGTTTGCCTGTGTGGCATGCTATGATGCAAGTGATCAAGGCTTCTGTTGAAAAGCAGAGTCTTGTGGTTGATGATCAAAGCATAGCCTATGTGGCATAGCTTTGTGTAGCGTTGATTCGCGAGCCTCACACCCCAGTTGTGAACCAGAAATGGGAGAGGACATCAGGGAGGACATGTGTTTCCTTCTAGCTAGAAGTGACGTCAGTGGTTTTACACGCCCTGACGAGTTTAACTTATGTGGTTGTTGCTGTTGCAAGGCGTCTCGGATATATCGGTGACTATGTGAAGCCGATGGGGTTAATTTTTGAGGGATTATTCTCTTGTTAATTTATAGTTAGTGACTGATGTATTGGAATGAGGCGTAAGTTGTGTTTGTGTAACACTTGTTTATTATATACGTGAGTTATTCAGAAAGACTGGGTTTATCCCATTCTGAATAACTGATTCGACGAGGTGTCGAAGAGAAAGATGGTGGTTGAAGACCTGAGGTCTTCACGTCGTTTGGATAATTACTGATGATCTTGATTGGGCCGTACACCCAAGTGGAAGGAATCAGTTGGTGATCGTCCAAACGTACTTGGAGATCGATGGATATGCGAGGTACAAGGTGCCTCCGGTTTCGTTCAGACCTAGAACGGACTTGTAAATGGACTGTGTGTCTGACATTGGATATCATTATGTGTGATTGATGGATATCGGTTGCATGGAGTGGTTTGCCTATGTGGCATGCTAAGATGCAAGTGATCAAGTCTTCTGTTGAAAAGCAGAGTCTTGTGGTTGATGATCAAAGCACAGCCTGTGTGGCATAGCTTTGTGTAGCGTTGATTCACGAGCCTCACACTCCAGTTGTGAACCAGAAACGGGAGAGGACATCAGGGAGGACATGCGTTTCCTTCTAGCTAGAAGTGGCATTAGTGGTTTTACACGTCCTGACGAGTTTGACTTGTGTGGTTGTTGCTGTTGCGAGGTGCCTCGGATATATCGGTGACTATGTGAAGCCGATGAAGTCATTTATTGGATCACTTATGCCCCCAAAGGGCGGGGAAACATAGTGTTCAGGCATAACAATCCACATCGGTGGACCGACCCTGACGATCCAAGGGGTAGTTGCGGCTGTTCCTGAGACTCGGGCTAGACAGTCTCGAATTGGTAGAGGACTATCTTTTGCCTCGGTTCACAGATGGAAATCCAACTTCCAAATACGTGACATTTGCGGTTTTGATTGTAGAGCCTAGTATGGCGACATGATATATGGTACCCATGCCCTCTATGATTGATATTTATGGTTGAAATTGTTTTAAACACTATACACTTATTATAGTATCAAATGACTTGTTTTAAACGTATCAAGCATGCTTTGGATATTATAAGGGAAAACCCTATCCTCCGGCTTGCGTTGCGTTGTGTGATGGGACCTGGGTCTTGTAATAGCTTCATCTTTCTTTATTTAGCATTGCGTTGTTGTTTTATGCACTGGTGTTCTTGGGAGGAAACCCGTTCCATGTTATACGGCGTGGTACCTTGATTTACCTAAATTTAAAATAAAGATCAATAACTGTTTTAGTTCTCACACCAGTCACATGACTGACCTGGAGTTTATTGTCTTAACCTAAACTCTGGGTGCCCTCATTTTGACATGGGCAGCTAGTAGTTTTGGTTTTGCAGATTTATATTCACAGGATCCTGATTTACAGCTGGAACGTTACTCGGAAAGCTCTATATCCGTGTATTACTTCTAGTTGTGTTTCATATTATTTTCCGCTGTGATGTATTTAAATGTAATTCAAATCTCTGATATTTTATGTTTAATATTTATTCATTACTCTGTATATTCTTGTATTCTGATGGAATTGTTTTTATATATAATGAAATGTCCTTCTGTCTGCGTTCCGATGTGGCTTGTCCTCAACTCAATCCGCGATTTCCCGTAAGGGGGATTTCGGGTCGTTTCAGCAAGGAGGCTAGAGAAGAAGAATAAAATTGTTTGCCCGACTAATAGCTACATATTTATTGTATTTCTTTGGGTTTGGATGATTTTATGAGTCGTTTGGCTAGCCGCTTGGCTTTTTCTTTTTGGATGGAAGAAGGCCAAGGGAGGCTATTTGAAATATCACGAAGTCCCCGGTGCCGGGGAGGTTATGGCGAAATTTTTCGAAAATTTAGGGTGTTAGGCAAATTTTTGAAAAAATCTTAGAAACTGAAAAGTTGAAGAACTTAAGCCGTAATGAAAATAGTGAAAGTTGAGTTGATTAGTTAAACAACTTTCGGCTTCGTTCCTTTTCGGGGACGAAAAATTTTAAGTGGGGGAGATTGTAATAACCCGGAAATCTAAGCCAATTTAAATTTTTTATTTTTGGCAGTTTTAGCGAATTTTGAATATTTAAAATGAATTATTTTAAATAATAACGACGAGAAATTTATTTTGAATAGAAATCAAACGTATATATTTACATAGATCGTCGTTAGAATATAAATATTTTATTTTAATTATAAAAGGAACTAAAAATGGCGCTGTAGTTTGAAAATTTGATTTCAAACTTCAAATGAATGTACCGGGTGCAAAATAAACCGGATTTTAGCGAAACCAAAAATATTAGAAACTAATTGAGGGTATCTTTCCAATGAATCCGAAAAATCGAAATTTCATAGCGGGGATAAAAAGATATGTCCAGTTGAAAATTCAGAATAAAAGCTATGGAATTTCGGCCCTTAATATTGGGAATTTTGCAAACGACCTCGGTTTTCGACGAAACCACTTTTTTTGGATCCGTGATGTCAAGATATTGCTAGATTCGAAAATTCGTAATTTTTCGAATCAATATGTGAGCGTGGCAAAGGAAAACGCGTTTGACCAGTTTTAGTTGATTTTAATCGACTGGAAAATGGCCATTTTTCAAACGGTCTCAGAATTTGATGAAATTAATTTTGTTAGGACCGTATCGTCAATACGAAGCTAGAAAATATTTTTTTGGAATTTTTAGGGTCCGTATGTGACCCCGGGAAATTGAAATGTACGTTTAAGATTGAATATATATATTTAAATGTTAATTTGAACAAAAAATGATCGTAACAATCGAAATGGCTTACAAAACATATCCCATTGTGTTCGGAATGAGGGTAATTAGCTAGGGGCGATAGTCGGTGGGTTTGATTTGGGGTTCGTATAGAAAAGTTACTTTTTTAGGAATTAAAATAAAATTAAAATAATTATAAAATACACCCCCTTTTCTCTTATTGGAATTCAACCCCCCCTCCAGGTCGTTATACCCGATCAAAATAGAAAAGTAAAAAAAAAAAAGAGGACGAAGGGGCACGTGGCCTCCTCCATCTCCGCAGCAGCGGCGCCGCTGCCGCCGCCCCAGGCGGCGCCATCCACCGCGACCTCCCTTCTCCTACGAATACCCCGAGTCGCCAATTTCCTCCTAAAATCGAGCCATAAACCCCTCGACCTCAACTCGAGATCCGCCAGCTCCAAATACCCCCGTCGCCGCCTCTGATGGCCCATACCCCGACCATCCATGCTCCCCAGCGCCGCTACCCTCTCCTTTTGGCCCTTGTAAGTTTTATTTTCATTTTTGCTTATTTAATCTTTTTAAAATCAGTTTTTTTATGTTAAAAAAATAAAAATATGATCTTTATATTATGAAAGGCAATATTTTTAAACGTGTAAAGGTTAAATCTTTAATTTAGAAAAGATTATATTTTTAAATATAAAAAGATCTGATTTTTTTAGTAGATAAAGAAACGATTTTTATTTATATAGATAATAAAAATATAATTTTTATATAAGTAGGAAGTTAAAAATATGATTTTTCATATTATAGATATTATAAAAATATGATTTTTATAATTTGAAGAGCGATAGGAAAATATTGTTTTTAGTTAGAGAAAAATATAAATTTTACCATGTGTATCCAATAATATAGAAATTCGATTTTATATATATATGAAGTGGAAATAAAAATATAATTTTTATTATGAAGATAGCGTGATAAAAATATAATCTTTATCATATGAACACCGGTGTAAAAATAGAATTTTAATCTATATAGTAGCGGTGTAAAAACAGAATTTTTATCTATATAATAGCGGTGTAAAAATAGAATTTTTATATATATAGTAGCGGTGAAAAATAGAATTTTTATATACATAGCAACAATATAAAAATGGATTTTTATATATGTAGTGACTACGGACAAGAAAATTGATAAAAGGGTGAGCAGGACGAAGATTTCTACATAAGAAGAGTCGTGGCGTTTGGTTTAGCTAGTCGGTGAGAACTCCTCACTTTTATTTTTATTTCTATTTTGAAATATATACTAGGATGCAGACGGTGCCTAGCAGCACGAGACACCCATCGTCCACAGACCATGGATGACTTGTTTATTTGATTGCTGTGTTGTGAAATTTGATTGTGTGGTGTGGAATGAAATAAAATATTTTATAGTGGAAAATATTTTATAGTTAAAAATATGATTTTTAACGTGTATATAAAGTAAATAGTAATAAACAAATCGGAGATTTGTTTATATACACTGATTTGACTGATACTGATTGGGACGATAAATTTTACACATCGCCCAACTACACAAATAAAATCTGTGTTTGTTGATTTGAAACCCCACACGGGTATTGGGATGATATTTGACGTACACTAATCCCGATTGTTTAGTTGTATGTCAATCGATGGGTTAACAGACTGTGTAAGCGTTAATTATTTATATTTAATGCTTATGCAGTTGTGTGGTGCACTCTGGATGATGGTTGATTATTTTTCATTGCTATTATATACATGTGTTGTAGAAAATCCATATAATTAACATTATATGGTAATTGATTGGGCCTCATTCCAATTTAGAAAATAAATTCATGTGTTGAATTGAAAATACATTCATGTGTTGAATTGAAAATATTCATGTGTTGAATAGAATACATTCATGTGTTGAATAAAAGTCATGTTGATTAGATTGGTGTCATTTTGATGTGAACGATATTATATCGATTTTATTCATTTTTAAAATGAATATAGAAAAGCAAGTAATTTCAAAATATATCGTTTTGAAAATATTTTCATTTGTATATCGATGATGTGGAATATTCAATTTTGATTCGAAATTGAATATGAAGTTGAAATCGTTTCGAAAACAAATTTAAAACGATTTATAAAATAGGTTTTGAAAGGAAATCGACGAAATATATATAATATATATATAATATATATATATATATAATATATATATATATAATATATATATATATATAATGGCCTGAATAGAATACGCCGCGCCGCGGCAGTTCGCGAATTTTGACCATTGACTTCGAATGGATATTGCGGGACATCCGACCATTGGATTCTCTAAAACCGGAACCGTTGGGTTCGTATCGAAAAGAGCTTTCTAACGAATATTAGAAATTAGAAATCTAACGGTTTGATTTGGAATTATGTCCAAATCAAATTTGGAAAAGTTTGCTGTAAGTGCAGTTCGATGGCCGTTGATGGAAATCGACTGTACGGGCCTTGATAAAATAATTAAAAATAGCAATAATTTGTGTAAAATCATAAGAAATGATTTGTGAAGAATTGGGATGAAAAATTCCAAATTTGAAAAGATAAAAATATATTTTTATTGAAATGAACTAGTTTTGAACTAGAATTAAAATCCATTTATTTTTAAATAAATAAATTGGATTTGAAATGGTTTTGAAAATAAACAAAATTTCCAATAATTGAATGGGAATGGATTTGAATCGAAATTATCTTTGGAATATTTCGATGTTGGATTTCGTATTCATATAGATATTGTTATGGAAATTTGAAAGATATATTTATATCGTTATTTCCAATACGATATTTGTTGGTCGTAGAATTTGATATTGAATATAAGCCGATATTTTTTCTATTCAGAGCCTTGTATTTAATATCTAATGTGATTTGGGTTTGTTGTGAATGGTGTCTTCATTAACACTGTTCTTAAACCCAGTTGAGAAAAAGATTAAATCTTTTTATTTAGATTTAATGAAGTGTACCAATTAAATGGTATTTGATTGGAATTGAATTTGAATTGATTTTTGGGTTTATCATGAACGGTGTTTCAATTAACACTTTTTCTTTAACCCGATAATTAATGGAATGTGATTTTGGGTTTATAGCGAACCGTGTTTTAAATGACATTGGTTCTTTAACCCAGTTAAAGACAGGATGTTATTTCCCAAGTTAAATAATCATTGATAGTGACTATTGGGAAGATTAAAACTAAGTGGAGTTTTAATGAATCTTTAATTAGATTGAAATGATCGAGAATGGAGTATCACCAGTTTTACTCCAGGCGATAGTTAAATCTTTAACTAGATTTGAAAGTGAAATGGTAATTGAATTTACCGATAACACCGTGGTGTTAGATATGAAGTATGACCAGTTTTACTTCATGGGATGAATAGGTTGGGATTGGGAAATAAAATAAATGATTACTTCGGTGTGGTTTGCTAATCTCGACTAGTTTGAATTGATATTCAAAAGGAGATTAAATAATAAATTTAAAGAATTTATCTTTGATAAAATTAATGGGAACTTTTCCCAAAGTGTAAGAATATTTGAATAAAGGAATATTCTGAATTGAAATGAGGCGTATGTTGTGTTTGTGTAACACTTGTTTATTATATACGCAAGTTATTCAGAAAGACCGGGTTTATCCCATTCTGAATAACTGATTCGAAGTGGTGTCGAGGATGAAGACGGTGGTTGAAGACCGGAGGTCTTCACATCGTTTGGGTGATTACAGATGATTTTGATTGGGCAGTACACCCAAGAGGAGGGAATCAGCTTATTATCGTCCAGACGTACTTGGAGATCGATGGATATGCGAGGTACAAGGTGCCTTCGGTTTCGTTCAGACCCAGAACGAACTTGTAAATGGACTGTGTGTCTGACATTGGATTTTATTCTATGTGATTGATTTCTATTAAATATACATCTGTTTGGTGGCGGAGAATTTATTTTCTTGCTTAACACCCTTCTCTGAGACGTACGAGCTCAGGGGTTGTATATTGATGGATATCAATCGCATGAAGTGAATTGCCTGTGTGGCATGCCTAAGTGGCAATTTATCAAGGCTTCTGTTGAAAAGCAGAGTCTTGTGGTTGATGATCAAAGCACTGCCTGTGTGGCATAGCTTTGTGTAACATTGATTCGAGAGCCTCACACCCTGGCTGTGAACCAGAAACGAGAGAGGACTTCAGGGAGGGCATGCGTTTCCTTCTAGATAGAAGTGGCGTCAGTGGTTTTACATGCCCTGACGAGTTTGACTTATGTGGTTGTTGCTGTTGCGAGGCGCCTCAGATATATCGGTGACTGTGTGGAGCCGATGGAGTCATTTGGCTCATTTACGCCCCCAAAGGGCGGGGAAACGCAGTGTTCAGGCATTTTAATCCACATCGGTGGACCGGCCCTGACGATCCAAGGGCTCACTTGTGTCTGGGTCCTGAGACATGGGCTAGATTGTCTCGAATCGGTGAGGACTATCTTTTGCCTCGGTTCACAGATGGAAATCCAACTTCCAATATGTGACATTTGCGGTTTTTATTGTAGAGCCTAGTATTGGCGACATAGTGGGATGAGGCACTTATGCCGTCTATGATTGATACTTATGATTGAAATTGTTTGACATTATACACTTATAGTAATAAAAGATGAAATTTAGCGTATCAAGCATTCTTTGGCTATTATAAGGTAAAACCCTATCCTCCGGCTTGTGTTGCATTGTGTGATTGGACCTGGGTCTTATAATAGCTTCATTCTTCTTTATTTAGCATTGCGCTGTTTGTTTTATGCACTGGTAATCTTGGGAGGAAACCCGTTCCGTGTTATACGGCGTGGTCCCTTGATTTACCTAACTTTAAAACAAAGATTAATAATTGTTTTAGTTCTCACATCATTCCCATGACTGACCTGGAGTTTATTGTTTCAACCTAAACTCTGGGTACCCTTATTTTTGACATGGGCAGCTAGTAGTTTTGGTTTTGCAGATTTATATTCACAGGAACCGGGTTTACAGCTGGAACGATACTCGGAAAGCTCTGTATCCGTGTATTACTTGCAGTTGTGTTTTGTATCATTTTTCCGTTGCTATGTAATTTATTGTAATCTCTGATATTTATCAAATGTATAATATTCATTTATACTCTGTATATTATTGTATTCTGATGGAATTGTTGTAATTAACAATGAAATGTTCTTCTGTTTGCGTTCGAATTTGTCGTGTTCTCAAAACAATCAGGGGTTTCGAATGGTCTTGGTCGGTTTAGCGACTGATTCAGATCGAGAGAAATTCCCCAACGTAACATAGTGTATTCATAAATGAATATTAGTAGCATACAAATCACAAAAAGAAGGCGTTTTAAATAAGAAAACATGCCTAAAGCATGGAAATGCACATGAAGTTTTTAAAGACAAACTTCATTAAGAAGTATCTGTAAGCAATTAGAGTTATTGAAAGAAGAATACGAATCCAGAGGAAATTATTAGATCAGGGGGTGCATCCATAATTATGTTATAATGTACTCTTTTTCCTTAACTAATTTTTTCCCTACTGGGTTTTCTTAGTAAGGTTTTAATGAGGCATTGTCATTATCCAGAAATATCAACCCAAAAGTAACATAAAAAATAAGTTATAATGTACTCTTTTTCCTTATTTAAGATTTTTCCCACTGGGTTTTTCTTATTAAGATTTTAACGAGGCATTACGTTGATCTAAAAGAATCATACTCCTTTTGATGTAGTAAATATGACATTTTATATTGTACTCTTTTTCCTTCACTAAGATTTTTTCCATCGGGTTTTTCTTAGTAAGGTTTTAACGAGGCAACATTTTGATCCAGAAGTATCAAACATCTTTTGATGCAGTAAACTATTACTTATGAAGACAAGGCAATTTACAAGGCTCAAATTCAAGTGAATTATATCAAGGATGATAGTATGGAGCAAATTTCTTCTAAATTTCTCTTCACATGAATGAAAGGATAAAAAGAATAAGGAGAAACAAATTCAGTTCAAGAAAAGAGGGTAGATATGTTCTCAAAGGCGATGTCAAAATCAACAATCCGGAAGATGATGTGCAAAATTGGCATGCGTCGACTATATCAGTAGACTAAATGAATAATGAGTTATAAATAAGGGGGAGCATATAAAATTATGCTATAATGTACTCTTTTCCTTCACTAATATTTTTCCCACTGGGTTTTTGTTAGTAAGGTTTTTAATGAGGCATTATCTTGATCCTGAAGTATCAACCCTTACGGTAACATTGTAAAACATGTTACCTAAAAAGGAAATAAATTTGCACTCTTTTCCTTGTTTATGATTTCTCCCACAGGGTTTTTCATAAAATGATTTTTAATGATGCATTGTTTTGATCCTGAAGCATCAAACTCTTTTAAGAAATATCATTTTAATATGATATCCATAATGTCAAATGTTGTGTACTTTTTTTTCTCGTTCAAGAATTTTCCCACTGGGGTTTCCCAATAGAGTTTTAAAGGCAACAGACAATAGTTGTATCGAATGGGCGGATATATGCAATCAAGATAGTAATAAAAGGGAGCAATCATCATGTAACAACCCGTAATTCTGAACCAATTTAAAAATTTTATTTTAGAAATTTTAATGGATTTTGAATATTTAAAATGGTTTATTTTAAATAATAAAGACTAAAAATTTATTTTAATTGAAGTTAAAATGAATAAATTTTATTTTAGTTATAAAAGGAGTTAGATATAGCACGGTAGTTTGGAAATTTGAATTTGAACTTTGATTGACTGTACAGGATGCGAAATAAATCGGATTTTAGTGAAACCAAAAATATTAGAATCTATTTTAAAACATCTTTCCAACGAATCCGAGAAATTGAAATTTCATAGCGGGAATCAAAAGTTATGCCCAGTTTAATTTTTAGAATAGTCGCTGTAGAATTTATATATATATATATATTTTGATTAAATATATTGGCCCTTGAAAATAGCCATTTTTCAAACGACCTCTGATTTCGACGAAGCCACTTTTGTTGGAATCAGAATGTCAATTTATTGCTAGGTTTCAATTTTCATAATTTTCTGAATTAATATGTGAGCGTGGCAAAAGAAAATGTGTTTTGCCAATTTCAGTCAAATCGGATCGACCAGAAAATGGCAATTTTTCAGACGATCTCGGAATTAGACGAAATTTGTCTTGTCAGGACCGTATCATCTAAACATAACTAGAAATAATTTTTCTGTAATTTTTAAAGGTAGTATATAGCCCCGGTAATTTAAAATGTACTTTTGAATTTAATATAAATTGATTTATATTTAAATTTTGAGAAAAACTTATTGAAACAGCCGGATCGGGTTATGAAACATATTCCATTATATCCGGAATAGGGGTATTTAGTTAGGGGCGACATTCGTTGGGTTCGAATCAGAGTTAGTATCAACGAACAAATATTTTCTTGAATTAAATAAATAAAATAAATTAGAAATATACCTATAAATACGGTTCCAATACCGTAACCCTAATCTACCAAACAACCAGCCACCACTCTCTTTTCAACAGCCTATTTTGTCCGATTTAATTCCCTTAACAATTTCAAATCCAATCAGTAAATTCGATTGTTCATTCTACAAACATCAGAAAGCATCTCGAGCTCTTCGAGATGGCAAGGCGATGATCGAATTTAAGGGGTCATGGTGCGTAATTTTGCGCCCTAGACTTCAGCCATTCGCACGCATTCCTAGGCAATTGGGGGCCACCGAGTTGGTTGTTCTTCCAGGCGGTGGCGGAGCTAGTGAACGGCGACAGTACGGAGGGGTTAGATGAGGTTCCGACGATCGGATTTGGGGGCTGCGATGATGGGATAAAATCGATACATGGGTTCGGGTTACAACAAAGAGAAAGAAGGATTTACAAAGGCTAATGACGTGTTTGGAATGTAATTAGAGTTTAATTAATTAATTAAAGTGATTAAGCTAATAATATCCATATCTTGTTCAAATTACATCAGAAATCAATGAAACAAAAAGCGTCAGAATCCTTATGATAAGATCTAGACGATGGGACTGGCCAGATCTGAAATGGAGAACTCTGAAAATTCAGATAATAATCAACGTGAGAATTCTAATTTAATAATTAAATTAAATTTTAATTATTTTTCTTGCTTTGAAAATCATTGTATGTATGTTGATAATTCAGATCTGTAATGTTTGTGATTTAGAATGTATTGATTGTTGTTTGTGGTGTACTCTGATGTTCATAATGTGCTAGATCAACAAATAAAATTTTCCCTTTTTGTTGAATTAGAATCAACAAATAAATTTGTCCCTCTTTGTTGAATTAGAATCAGCAAATAAAAATTGTCCTTTTTGTTGTATTACAATCAACAAAGTAAAAATGACAAATTGGTGGTATTAGAAATGTAAAATATAGAAGTGTCAAATTTGTGGTATTAAAAATGTAGAATATAGAATATTATTTTGGTCATTTTTTTATTGGATTGAATTAGTTTGTCAATTCAATATAAAATATTATGTTATCATTTTTGTTGAATTGAATTAGTTTGTCAATTCAATTAAAAATATCATTTTAGTCATATTTGTTAAATTGAATTAGTTTGCCCATTTCAATTAAAAGTATCATTTTGTTTATATCGTTGAATTGAAATAGAATTGTCAATTCAAAGAAAAAGATTACATCTTTATTTTCATATTTAGATAAACATCATAGAAAAGTTTTCATTTTTATTTGCATATTTAGATGCAAATAAACATCTGAGAAAAAGATTACATGTTTATTTGCATATCTAGATCCAAATAAACATCGAAGAAAAACATTCCATCTTTATTTGCATATTTAGATGCAAATAAACATCATAGGAAAAGATTACATCTTTATTTGCATATTTTGATGCAAATAAACACCGTAGAAGAAGATTACATTTTTTATGTTTGCGTTTTAGATGCAATTATAAAACATGAAGAAAAAAAACATTTTTATTTGCATTCTTTGATGCAAATAAAACATGAAATTTAAAGTTGAATTTTTATTTGCATTCTTTGATGCAAATAAAACATGAATTAAAAGGGTTACCTTTTTGTTTGCATTTTAGATGCAGATAAAAGCCTTGTTTAAGAAGTACATTTTTCACTTGCATTTTTGATACAAATAAAAGAATAGAAGAAAGATTATATTTTTCACTTACATTTTTGATGCAAATGAAAGAATAGAATAAAATGTGCATTAGAAATAAAATAGCATTTTTGTTATAAAATGTGACATGGGAGAAAATAACATTTTTTTTACAAATTGGGTCATTAGATTAAAAATAACATTGTAACTAGGAATGTTTGTTCAGATATAAATTTGTCACTTTTGTCAAATCTAGAATTGGCATCTAAAATTGTCACTTTTGTTAAATGGAAATTGTCGACATACAAAAGTATCATTTTCATTTATATAGAAATTAGAATTGTCACTTTCATTTATGTCGAAATAGGAATTGTCGACAAAACAAAATTGACTTTTATTTCATCGCTAAAAATATGAAACATGTAATACAAATAAATTATTTCCTTTTATTTGTCATATTTAAAATAGAATTGTGATGCGAATAAAATATTCTTTTTGTTCGACATCAGAATTGGTTAAATTTATTAACCAATAATCTATTTAGATGAACTGCTGTTGTTTTAAAACCGCACACGGGTGTTGGAATGACAAACACTGGTCCCAATATTTAGTTGTATGTCACGGATTGACAGTTTGCGTTGAGCGTTATGTATTTATTTATTTTAGCGCTCACACAATTATAAATTTCACTCTGGTTGTGAATGGATTGTTTAGTGATTATTTATCATTATTGTTATATACACATGCAATATATGAAATCCATACAACTGAAATTGTATGGTAATTGATCGAGTCGCATTCCGATTAAGAATATCTTTTATATAGAGAATATTTTAAAATGAAGAACATTTTTATATAAAGAATCTTTTAGAATAAAGAATATTTTAAAATAATAATTATTTTAAATAATATTCAGTGAAGAAGAAAAATGTGAAGCCGAATTAAGTAGAAACGCCATTTTTAACCCGAACGGGTTTATCGATCGATTTATTTCATTTTAAATGAATATAAAAAGAAGTGTTTTTAAAATATAATATTTTGAAAATATTATTATTTTAATATAATTAAAATATAGAATATTCAATTTTGCTTTAAAATTGAAAATGATGTTAAAATCATTTTAAGATGAATTTATAAATATTTAATAAAATACGTTTTAAAAAGAAAATCAATGATATATAATATTATATATATATATAATGGCCTGAATAGAACGCGTCGCACAGCGACCGTTCACGAATTTCGACCATTAACTTCAAAGGGGCGTAACGGGAAATCCGACCGTCAGATTATCCTAAAACCGGAACCATTGGGTTCGTATCGAATAGAGATTTCCAATGAATATAAGAGATTTGAAATCTAATGGTTGGATTTGGAATTATGTCCAAATCAAATTTGAAAAATGTCACTGTAAGTGTAGTTCGGTGGTCGTTATTTGGAAACTGACGGTACGGGCGATAATAAAATTATTAAAAATATTAATAAATTATGTAAAATCATAATAAATGATTTAGAAAGATTTTGGATGATAAATTCCATATTTGAAAAGATAAAAATATATTTTTTTCAAAATGATCTAGTTATTAACTAGAATAAATCTTTTAAATAAGATTTAATAAAGCTTTCCAATTAAATTGGAATTAAATAAAATAAATTGGATTTTGGTTTGTCGTGATGGTGTCTTAAATAACATTGTTCTTGAACCCCGTATGAAAAGGATAAATCATTTAATTAATATTTTATAGTTTTTCGATTATATTAAATAATTGGAATAAAATGAAATGTGAGTTGGGTTTATTGTGAACTGTGTTTTTAAGGGCATTTGTTCTTTAACCCAATTAACAGTGAAAATGTAATTTGGAATATATAAATCTCTTTATTTAGATTGAATGGAAATTTTCCAAAAATAAAGTTTTCCAATTTAATATATTAAATTGGAATTGAATGGAATTCGATTTAATAATAATCAAGATGAGCTTCTGTAAAAGAAGACCGTTACTATATATGGAATTTAAAAGGCCTTGCTGTTATTCCATTTATATTATTAGCCTGATACAGAAATTTATATCGATTATATATTGATTTGATTTCTGTGAAAATTCCATATTTAATGGAAGATGATTTTGGGTTTATCGTGGACTATGTTTTTAAATTGACATTGATTCTTTAACCCAGTTAAAGATAAGATTTATTTCTTGATTCTGAATAATCATTAAGTAATGATTTTCGATATTAAAACTAAATTGGGGTTTTAATGAATCTTTAAAAAAAGAGGATTAAAGAATAAATTAAAGAATTTATCTTTGATAAAATTAATGGAAACCTTTCCCTAATGTTGTGAATATTTATTTAAAAGAATATTCTGAATTGGAATGAGGCGTTGGATGTTCTTTTATAGTATTTTATTATTGATTATAAAATATGTGAATTATTCAGAAAGACTGGGTTTAATCCATTCTGAATAATTACTACGACGATCAAAAGTCGAAGATGAAAACGGTGGTTGAAGACCGGATGTCTTCACATCGTTTGGATGGTTACCGATGTCTTGATTTGGGCAGCCACCCAAGACAAGGTAATGAGTGGTGATCATCCAGACGTACTTGGAGATCGATGGATAAGCGAGTACCTCTCTCCTGTATTGGGTTAAGGTGTCTCCAGTTTCGTTCAGACCCAGAACGGACTTGTAAATGGACGTATGTCTGACATTGTATTCCTTTATGATGTATTCGTTGATCTCTGCTTAATATATATCTGTGGTGGCGGAGAATTTATTCTCTTGCTTAACACCCCTCTCTGAGACGTACGAGCTTAGAGGTTATATGTTGGTAGAAATCAATGGTATGGTATGGATTGACAATGTGTCATGCTAAGATGCAAATGATCAAGGCTTTTGTTGAAAAGTAGAGTCTTGTGGTTGATGATCAAAGCATAGCTTTAATTTAGCATAGCTTTGTGTACAGTGATACTTCGCGAGCCTCACACCCCGGTATGAACCAAAAACAGGAGTAAGGACTGCAGGGAGGACATACGTTTCTTTCTAGCTAGAAGTGGTGTCATGCTTTTTACAAGACCTGACATTTTTACTTATGTGGATGATGGAATGAGGCGCCTCGGTTATTTAAGTCCCTAGTGGCTCTATTTACACCCCATAGGGCGGGGAAACATATTGTTCAAGCATAACCAATCCACTAACATATTTGTGGACCGGCCCTGTGGCTCCTAAGAGTCACTCGAGCTCTGATCCTGAGACTCGGGCTAGAGAGTCTCGAATTCGGTAAGGACTATCTTTTGCCTTAGTTCATGATGGAAATCCAACTTCCAATACGACCCATGCGGTTTTGATTGTATTACTAGTATGGTGAAATTGTATATGGTAGCTATGTCGTCTATGATTGATATTATGATTGAAATGATTTAAAACACATATACACTAACAATAATATCAAACCCGTTTTATCGTATCAAGCATTTTTGACCTTTATAAGGTAAAACTCTATCCTCCGGTTTGCGTTGCATTGTGTGATGGGACTTGAGTCTTATAATGGTTTCAATTTCTAAAAAGCATTGCGTTGTTTAACGATTTACTTTATTTATGCACTGGCAATCCAATGGCGTAAATCCGTTCCGCGTTAGCGGCGTGGTCCTGTAATTAGCCTTATCATTAAATAGGTTAAGTAAGATTTCTCATACCAGTCCCATGACTGACCTGTAGTTTGTTTCACCTGCAAACTCGGGTGCCCTCTTTTCCGTACGGGCAGTCGAGTAGCTTCTTTTGCAGATATTCATTTCTTAAGCAGGATTTTGGATCGAAGCCTAAAGCTGTGTCCAGAGCATTGGTAGTCTTCCGCTGCATTAGTTTATGTATTCCACTGCATTGTATTAAGATTATTGTAATTTAATCTTCTGCTGCAATATGATTCGATGTACTCTGATATTCTGTACTCTGATGTAACATTATTATAATGTTTACAAAAGTCTGCTGTTATATGTTCTGATATGTTGTATTCCCAAAGTTAAAGTATTCGTGGATTTCCAACTTTTGGATCAGACCTGTATAGTCTATGGTCGATTCAAAAGGGTGGGGATTTACAGGTCTTTACAGTTGGTATCAGAGCCAAGTTAGCTCAAATCTTTGGGGTACAACTCGTTAGAACTGGGCAAAAGACTCATCAGAGATTGGATCAGTAATATCCAATAAGAATACTCATTAGAGATAGGATCAGTAGTATCCTAGAATGAGAAACTCATTAGAGATGGGGTTAGAAATGCCCTAGAATGAGTTCAAAGTGATAAGCTTATAATTAACGTATTTGTGATTATATATATAATTCGATCTTAGAAAATATGATTTTTGAATATATAAAAGTTAAATATATTTTAAAGGTTAATCAACTAAGAAATTTATAGAAAACAATAATAGAAATAAAAATATAGTGGTTAATTAAACAACTTTTAGCTCCGTTCCTTTTCGAGCATGAAAACATTTTAAGTGGGGGAGATTGTAACAACCCGTAATTCTAAACCAATTTAAAAATTTTATTTTCGAAATTTTAATGGATTTTGAATATTTAAAATGGTTTATTTTAAATAATAACGACAAAAATTTATTTTAATTAAAGTTAAAACGAACAAATTTTATTTTAGTTATAAAAGGAGTTAGATATAGCGCGGTAGTTTGGAAATTTGAATTTGAACTTTGACTGACTATACAGGATGCAAAATAAATCGGATTTTAGTGAAACCAAAAATATTAGAATCTATTTAAAAACATCTGTCCAACAAATCCGAGAAATTGAAATTTCATAGCGGGAATCAAAAATTATGCCAAGTTTAATTTTCAGAATAGTCGCTGTAGAATTTATATATATTTTAATTAAATATATTGGCCCTTGAAAATAGCCATTTTTCTAACGACCTCCATTTTCGATGAAACCACTTTTGTTGGAACCGGAATGTCAATTTATTGCTATTTTTCAATTTTCATAATTTTCTGAATTAATATGTGAGCGTGGAAAAAGAAAATGTGTTTTGTCAATTTAAATCAAATCGGATCGACCAGAAAATGGCCATTTTTCAAACAGTCTCGGAATTCGATGAAATTAGTCTTGTTAGAACTGTATCATCTAAACATAACTAGAAATATTTTTTCTGTAATTTTTAAAGGAAGTATGTAGCCCCGGTAATTTAAAATGTACGTTTGAATTTAATATAAATTGATTTATATTTAAATTTTGAGAAAACTTATCGAAATAGCCGGATTGGGTTATGAAACATATTCCATTATATCCGGAATAGAGGTATTTAACTAAGGGCAACATTCGTTGGGTTCGAATCAGAGTTAGTATCAACGAACAAATATTTTCTTGAATTAAATAATTAAATAAATAAAATAAATTGGAAGTAAACCTATAAATACGGTTCCAATACCGTAATCCTAATCTACCAAACAACCAGCCGCCACTCTCTTTTCAATAGCCTATATTATCCGATTTAATTCCTTAACAATTTCAAATCCAGTCAGTAAATTCGATTGCTCATTCAACAAACATACGAAAGCATCTCGAGCCCTTCGAGATGGTAAGGCGATGATCGGATTTAAGGGGTCGTGGTGCGTGATTTTGTGCTCCAGACTTCAGCCATTCGCATGCATTCCTAGGCGGGTGCGGGCCACCGAGTTGTTTGTTCTTCCAGGCGGTGGCGGAGCGGGTGAACGGCGACAGCACAGAGGGGTTAGATGAGGTTCCGACGATCGGATTTGGGAGCTGCGATGATGAGATGAAATCGATACATGGGTTCGGGTTACAATAAAGAGAAAGAAGGATTTACAAAGGCTAATGATGTGTTTGGAATGTAATTAGAGTTTTATTCATTAATTAATTTATTAAAGTGATTAAGTTATTAATATTCATATCTTGTTCAAATTACATCAGAAATCGATGGAACAAAAAGCGTTGGAATCCTTGTGATGAGATCTAGACGATGGGACTAACCAGATCTGAAATGGATAACTTTGGAAATTCAGACAATAATCAATGTGAGAATTTTGATTCAATAATTAAATTTTAATTATTTTTCTTGCTTTGAAAATCATTGTATGTATGTTGATAATTCAGATCTGCGATGTTTGTGATTTAGAATGTATTGATTGTTGTGTGTGGTGTACTCTAATGTTCATAATTTGCTAGATCAACAAATAAAATTTTCCCTTTTTGTTGATTTAGAATCAACAAATGAAATTTTCCCTTTTTGTTGAATTAGAATCAACAAATAAAATTGTCCCTATTTGTTGAATTAGAATTAGCAAATAAAAATTGTCCTTTTTGTTGTATTACAATCAACAAAGTAAAAAATGTCCAATTGGTGGTATTAGAAATGTAAAATATAAAAGTGTCAAATTTATGGTATTAAAAATGTAGAATATAAAATATTATTTTGGTCATTTTTTTTATTGGATTGAATTAGTTTGTCAATTCAATATAAAATATTATGTTATCATTTTTGTTGAATTGAATTAATTTGTCAGTTCAATGAAAAATATCAATTTAATCATATTTGTTAAATTGAATTAGTTTGCCTGTAATAACCCGGAAAATCTGAGCCAATTTAAATTTTTTATTTTGGCAGTTTTAATGAATTGTGAATATTTGAAATGAATTATTTTAAATAATAATGGCGAGAAAATTATTTTGAATAGAATTAGAATGTATATTTTTATTAATCACCGTTAGAATATAAATAATTATTTTTAATTATAAAAGGAATTGAAAATAGCGCGATAGTTTGAAAATTCGATTTCAAATTTCAAATGAATTCAAAATAAACCAGATTTTAGCAAAAGCAAAAATATTAGAATCTATTTGAGAATATCTATCCAATGAATCCGAAAAATTGAAATTTCATAGCAGGAATAAAAAGTTATGCCCAGTTGAAAGTTCAGAATAGTCACTATGGAATTTTGGCCCTTAAAAATAGCCATTTTGCAAACGACCTCTGTTTTCGACGAAACCACTTTTGTTGGATCCGGGATGTCGAATTATTGCTAGATTCCAAAATTCATAATTTTTCGAATCAATATGTGAGCGTGGCGAAGTAAAACGTGTTTTAACAGTTTCAGTCAATTTCGATTGACTAGAAAATGGCCATTTTTCAAACAGTCTCGGAATTTGATGAAATTAGTTTTGCTAGGACCGTATCATCAATAAGAAGTTAGAAATAATTTTTATGGAATTTTTAGAGACTGTAGGTGGCCCCGGTAAATTGAAATGCACGTTCAAATTCAATATATAGATTCATATTTGGATTTTGACGAAAACCAATCGAAACAACCAAACTGGCTTACGATACATATCCCATTGTGTTCGGAATGGGGGTAATTAACTAGGAACGACAGGCGGTGGGTTCGATTTCGAGTTCGAAATAAAAAGTTGCTTTTTGGAATTTTAAAATAATTAAATATATATATTTTTTATTTATATATATATATAATTAACACCTCACCCCTACTTCCTTTTCTCTTTTTCTCTTTCCCGAATAAAAAGGAAAAAAAAGCAAAACAAAAGGGGGGGTGACGGATACGAGGCGCCGCTGGCCTCCCCCCGCTCCCCGTGCCTGCTTCTCCTTCCTCCCTACCCCTCCGATGGGCCATCGCGCCCCCTTCTTCCCTCCTTCTACTTAAACCTGCGAAACCCAAATCTACACCATCCTTGAAACCCCGTGCCCTAGCCACCGTGAAGCACCCCAAGCCGCCGCCAGTCGCTGCCGTGGGCCCACTCCGCACTGCCGATGATCAAAACTCGCCCCTCCTTCTGCTCCTCCTCCCCTTTCTCAGCAACGTGAAACCCCTCTCTCTTCGAACGATGTAAGTTATTTTTATTTTACTTTATCATAATTTGTTTATATAAAGTTATTATTGTATAAAGATCTCGTTTTTTTTATGTAATGGTTTGATATAAAAGCTTATGATTTTTATAAATTATAAAGCTTTGATTTTTATAAACGAAAAAGGTTTGATTTTTAGCTTCAAAAAGAATAGATTTTTAACATATAAAGTATAGATTTTATAACGATAAAGTTATGATTTTTACACTATATGAAGTGAAATAAAAATATGAACTTTTTTTTATGGAGTAGTGAAAATAAAGATTAGATTTTTATATGAGTAGCGGATTAAAAATAGAATTTTTATATAATGGAGAATATAAAAATATGATTTTTATATATGTAGCGAAATAAAATTCTGATTTTTATCATATATCTAGCGCTGAAACAAAAATGTGATTCTTAAAGCGTTGAAATAAAAATGTGATTTTTAATATGAACAGCGTGAAAAAGATTGCATTGGAAGTTGGGCAAATCTAAACCGTTCAGAAATTCAGAATAGAATGGAGGAGTGGAACCCTCAGTGAGAACTTCTCACTTTTAATTTATTTTCTAGTTGAAATATATACTAGGATGCAGACGGTGCTTAGCAGCACCTGACACCCGTCGTCCACAGACTATGGATGACTTGTTTATTTGATTGATGTGTTGTGAAAATTGATGATGTGATGTGGAATGGAATAAATATTTTACAGTTAAAAATATAATTTTTAACGTGTATATGTAATAAAATAAATATTTATAAACAAATCAGGTGGTTTGTTTATGTACACATATTTGACTGATATTGATTGAGACGATAAATTTTACACATCGCCCAACTGGGTAAATAAAATTCCTTATTTGTTGCTTAAAACCGCACACGGGTATTAGGATGAAATTGGACATACACTAATCCCAATAATTAGCTGTATGCCGATCGATTGATCGATAGGCTGTTATAAGCGTTAAATATTTATATTTAATGCTTATACAGTGTAGAATGCACTCTGGATGATGGATTGCTGTTTTCATTGTGGTTATACACATTTGTTGTGTGAAATCCATATAATTAAATTATATGGTAATTGACTGTGTCTGATTCCACTTCAGAAGGAATGAATATTTTAAAATAACGATTATTTTAAAATAACGAATATTTTCAAACAATATTCATAAAAGATCAAAATGTGATTTTGATGTCCGATTTGGGATAGACACGATTATATTTAAATATATAAAGCCGTGTTGATTAGATTGACGCCATTTTGCCGTGAACGATATTTATATCGATTTTATTCATTTCTATAATGAATTTCGAAAAGGAATTGATTTCAAAATCTACTGTTTTAAAAATATTATCATTTATATATCGATGATATGGAATATAAAATTTTTATTTGAAATTGAATATAAAGTTGAAATTGAAATTGAAATTCGAATTGAAATTGAAATAGAATTGAAATTCGAACAGAATTGAAATTCAAATTAAATTGAAATAGAATTGAAATTCGAATAGAATTGAAATTCGAATAGAATTGAAATTTGAATTAAATTGAAATAGAATTGAAATCGTTTTGAGTTGAATTTAAAACAGATTGAAATTGAATTGAAATCGATTTGAAATCGATTAGAAATGAATTTAAAACGAATTTATATTGGAAAATTCAATTTAGATTTGAATTTGAGATGGAAGTTGAAATCGTTTTGAAAATGAATTTAAAACAATTTATAAAATACATTTTAAAAGGAAATCGATGAAATATATATAATATTATATATATATATATATATATATATATAATGGCCTGAATAGAACGCGCCGCGCTGTGGCAGTTCGCGAATTTTGACCATTGACTTCGAATGGACATTACGGGAGATCCGACCGTCGGATTCTCCTAAAACCGGAACCGCTGGGTTCGTATCGAAAAGAGATTTTTAACGAAAATTAGAGATTTGAAATCTAATGGTTGGATTTGGAATTATATCCAAATATAATTTGGAAAAGGTCGATGTAAGTGTAGTTCGATGACCGTTTATGGAAATCGACTGTACGGGCCTTGATAAAAATATTAAAAATAGCAATAATTTGTGTAAAATCATAAGAAATGATTTGGAAAGAATTGGGATGAAAAATTCCATATTTAAAAAGAAAAAAAAATAGATTTTTATCGAAATGAACTAGTTTTGAACTAGAATTATAATCCATTTATTTTTGAAATAAATAAATTGGATTTGAAAGGGTTTTAACAATAACCAGAATTTCCAATAGTTGAATTGGAATGGATTTGAATCGAAATTGTCTTTGGAATATTTCGATGTTGGATTTCGTGATTATACAGATATTGTTATGGAAATTTGAAAGATATATTTATATCTTTATTTTCAATACGATATTTGTTGGTCGTAGAATTTTGTATTGAATATTAGTCGATATATTTTCTATTCAGAGCCTTGTATTTAATATCAAATGGGATTTGGGTTTGTCGTGAATGGTGTCTTCATTAACACTGTTCTTAAACCTAGTTGAGAAAAAGATTAAATCTTTTTATTTAGATTTAATGAAGTATACCAATTAAATGGTATTTAATTGGAATTGAATTTGAATTGATTTTTGGGTTTATCGTGAACAGTGTTTTAAATAACACTTGTTCTTTAACACGATAATTAATGGAATGTGAATTGGGTTTATCATGAACTGTATTTTAAGGACATTCGTTCTTTAACCCAATTTACAGTGAAATGGGATTTGGAATTTATAAATCTTTTTGTTAAGATTTAAAGGAGATTTTCCAAAGTAAAGTTTTCCAATTTAATAAAATAAATTGAAATGGAATGGAATTTGATTTGGTAATAATCGAAGTGAATTTCTGTGGAGGAAGCTTGCTAATATATCTGGAATTTAAAAGGCGTTGTTGATATTCCATTTATATTATTAGTCGGATATGGAAGTTTATATCGATTTGTTTTCCATGAAGATTCCATTGTAAATGAAATGTGATTTTGGGTTGTCGTGAACGGTATCTTTAATAATACCGTTCTTAGACCCAACGGAGTTAAGAAAATCAGAAACTAACTGAAGATTAGTTAAGAGGAATGGTTTCCTAGGCATAGATCTGATGTTGGTTTCGGCCTTCGGGGTTATTACTTAGGGAATTGTTCACTTGCTAATTTACGGTTAAAGGCTGATGGAATGGAATGTGATTTTGGGTTTATAGTGAACCGTGTTTTAAATGACATTGGTTCTTTAACCCAGTTAAAGACAGAATATGGTTTCCCAAGTTAAATAATCATTGATAATGATTTTTGGGAAGATTAAAACCTAGTGGAGTTTTAATGAATCTTTAATTAGATTGAATTGATCGAGAATGGAGTATCACCAATTTTGCTCCAGGCGATAGTTAAATCTTTAATTAGATTTGTACGTGAAATGGTAATTGAATTCACCGATAACACCGTGGTGTTAGATAAGAAGTATGACCAGTTTTACTTCATGGGATGAATAAGTTGGGGTTGGGAAATTTAACAAGTGATTACTACGGTAAGGTTCGCTAATCCCGACTAGTTTGGATAAACCATAATTTGGTTTGAACTGATATTCAAAAGAAGATTAAAGAATAAATTTGAAGAATTTATCTTTGATAAAATTAATGGGAACCTTTCCCAAAGTATAAGAATATTTGAATAAAAGAATATTCTGAATTGGAATGAGGTGTATGTTGTGTTTGTGTAACACGTGTTTATTATATACGCAAGTTATTCGGAAAGGCCGGGTTTATCCCATTCTGAATAATTGAATCGATGATGTGTCGAGGATGAAGACGGTGGTCGAAGACCGGAGGTCTTCACATCGTTTGGATAATTACTGATGATCTTGATTAGGGTGTACACCCAAGAGGAGGGAATCAGTTGGTGATCGTCCAGACGTACTTGGAGATCGATGGATATGCGAGGCACAAGGTGCCTTCGGTTTCGTTCAAGCCCAGAATGGACGGTGTGTCTGACATTGGATATCATTCTGTGTGATTGAGGGATATCGGTTGCATGGAGTGGTTTGCCTGTGTGGCATGCTAAGATGCAAATGATCAAGGCCTCTGTTGAAAAGCAGAGTCTTGTGGTTGATGATCAAAGCACCGCTTATGTGGCACAACTTTGTGTAGCGTTAATTCGCGATCCTCACACCCCGGTTGTGAACCAGAAATGGGAGAGGACATCAAGGAGGGCATGCATTTCTTTCTAGCTAGGGTGGTGTCAGTGAACTACCAGCCCTGACATTTATATTATTTTCACCTGTGTGGTTGTTGGATTGCGAGGCGCCTCGGTTAGATCAGACGATTCGTGTCCGGTGGAGTCATTTGGCTCTTTTACGCCCCATAGGGCGGGGAAACGCATTGTTCAGGCATTTTAATCCACATCGGTGGACCGACCCTAATGATCCAAGGATCACTCGAGCTCTGATCCTGAGACATGGTTGGCTAGATTGTCTTGAAGCGGTGAGGACAATCCCTTGCCTCGGTTCACAGATGGAAATCCAATTTCCAAATACGACATCGTGCGGTTTTAATTGTATACCTATATATGGCGATATAGTGGTATGGCGGCACTTATGCCGTCTATGATTGATACTTATGATTGAAATTGTTTTGACACTATGCACTTATAGTAATAATAAAAGATGGAATTTAGCGTATCAAGCATTCTTCGGCTATTATAAGGTAAAACCCTATCCTCCGGCTTGTGTTGCATTGTGTGATGGGACCTGGGACTTATAATAGCTTCATTGTTCTTTATTTAGCATTGCGCTATTTGTTTTATGCACTGGTATTCTTTGGAGGAAACCCGTTTCGTGTTATACGGGGTGGTCCCTTGATTTACCTAACTTTAAAATAAAGATTAATAACTATTTTAGTTCTCACACCAGTCACATGACTGACCTAGAGTTTATTTTTTTAACCTAAACTCTGGGTGCCCCTATTTTCCACATGGGCAGCTAGTAGTTTTGGTTTTGCAAATTTATATTCACAGGAACCTGGTTTACAGCAGGAATGATATCTGGAAAGCTCTGTATCCGTATATCTCTTTTAGTTGTGTATTGTATTATTTTTCCGTTGCAGTAATGTATTTAAATCTCTGATATGCAGTAAATGTGTAATATGTAATTAATACTCTGTATATTCTTGTATTCTGATGAAATTGTTGTAATTAGCAATGAAATGTTCTTCTGTTTGTGTTCCGCTGTGGCTTGTCCTCAATTCAATCCGTGCTTTCCGTACCGGGGAAGTTCGGGTCGTTTCAGCTGGTATCAGAGCTCTGGTTTACAGAGCTCAAGAACAAGACACATTAGAACCATACGAAAGAATTCATCAAAGATTGGATTAGTAATATCCAATAAGAATGACTCGTTAGAGATGGGATCAGTAGTATCCTAGAACGAGTGTGAAGAGTAATGTTTTTAAAATAAAAATGAAAACAATTTTTGTTTTGAAAATTTAAATCTTATTCAACGTATTTGAATATTAATATTGAATTTGGACAATCCAGTATATAAAGATTTTGCATATACGCCTTGCAAACATATATTCGAAGTTTTAATATATTGGATAGATATAGAATCATACTCTAGTCGCTCGGAGATGGTACTGATAATCGTCATGACATCTTCAGTGTTTATGTTCGAGTTTCGAAGGTGAGATATTTATATATTTCCAATTGACTGGTGTGAGAACCAAAACTAGATAGGGTCTATTGTTGTGATTTGGCATCAAAAACATAATTTTCTGTATATGTATCAAAATTATGAATTTGAAAAGCTAATCAACTAATTGATTGATGGCTATATCGTATGATTATTCATTTGAACCAACATATAGATGTAAAGTAAATTTAGGCCAAATTGTACCAAATATCGAATTGTATTGAAAGTTGTTTGGAATAACATGCATATACATGTGTATCCATTGAACAAGTCATTGCAAAGAGGCTAGAGCAGAAGAATAATATTGTTTGCCCGACAAATAGGTACATGTTTATTGTATTTCTTGGGGTTTTTGATGATTTTATGAGCCGATTGCTTAGCCGCTTGACTGTTTCTTTTTCTTTTTGGATTGGAGAGGCCTGTATGGAAATTTTGGGATTTTCCCCGTGCTCCCGTGCAGGGGAGGTTATGGCGAAATTTTTCGAAAATTTAGGGTGTCAGCCAAATTTTTGAAAAAATTGAAAAATTCTTAGAAACTGAAAAGTTGAAGAACTTATGCCACAACGAAAATAATGAAAGTTGAGTTGGCTAGTAAAACAACTTTCAGCTTCGTTCCTTTTCGGGGATGAATAGTTTTAAGTGGGAGAGATTGTAATAACCCGGAAAATCTGAGCCAATTTAAAATTTTTATTTTGGCAGTTTTAATGAATTTTGAATATTTAAAATGAATTATTTTAAATAATAACGACGAGAAATTTATTTTGAATAGAATTACAACGTATATTTTTATTTGAATCGTCGTTAGAATATAAATAATTATTTCTAATTATAAAAGGAATTGAAAATAGCGCGGTAGTTTGAAAATTCGATTTCAAATTTAAAATGAATGTACGGGATTCATAATAAACCGGATTTTAGGGAAACCAAAAATATTAGAATCTATTTGAGAATATCTTTCCAACGAATCCGAAAAATTGAAATTTCATAGCGGGAATAAAAAGTTATGCCTAGTTGAAAATTTAGAATAGTTGCTATGGAATTTTTGCCTTCAAAATAGCCATTTTGCAAACGACCTATGTTTTCGACGAAACCACTTTTGTTGCATCCGGGATGTCGAATTATTGCTAGATTCCAAAATTCATAATTTTTTGAATCAATATGTGAGCGTGGCGAAGTAAAATGTGTTTTAACAGTTTCAGTCAATTTCGATCAACCAGAAAATTGCCGTTTTTCAAACAGTCTCAGAATTTGACGAAATTAGCTTTATTAGGACCGTATCGTCAATATGAAGCTAGAAATATTTTTTATGGATTTTTTAGAGATTGTATGTGGCCCCGGTAAATTGAAATGCGCGTTCAAATTCAATATAAAGATTCATATTTTGATTTTGACGAAAACCAATCGAAACAACCAAACTGGCTTACGATACATATTCCGTTGTGTTCGGAATGGGGATAATTAAGTAGGAATGATAGGCGGTGCATTCGATTTCGAGTTCAAAATAAAAAGTTGCTTTTTGGAATTTTAAAATAATAAAATATATATATATATTTATAATTAACACCTCACCCCTCACTTCCTTTTCTCTCTTTCTCTTCCTCGAATAAAAAAAAAGCAAAACAAAAGGGGGAGTGACGGATACGAGGTGTCGCCGCCTCCAGGTGGAGCACTGCCGCACCCCAGGCCGCTGGCCTCCCCCGCTCCACGCGCCTCCTTCTCCTTCCTCCCTACCCCTCCAATGACCCCTCGCGCACCCCCCTCTTCCCTCCTTCCACTTAAACCACCGAAACCCAAATCGACACCATCCCTGAAATCCCATGCCCTAGCCACCGTGAAGCACCCCAGGCCGCCGCCAGTCGCTGCCGTGGGCCCCACTACGCACCGCCGATGATCAAAACTCGCCCCTCCTTCTGCTCCTCCTCCACCTCCTCAGCAACGTGAAACCCCTCTCTCTTCGAACGATGTAAGTTATTTTTGTTTTACTTTATCATAATTTGTTTATATAAAGTTATTATTATATAAAGATCTCGTTTTTTTATGTAATAGTTTGAAATAAAAGCATATGATTTTTTATAAACTATAAAGCTTTGATTTTTATAAACGAAAAAGGTTTGATTTTTAGCTTCAAAAAGAATAGATTTTTATCATATAAAGTATAGATTTTATAAAGATAAAGTTATGATTTTTACAGTATAGGAAGTGAAATAAAAATATTAACTTTTTTTTATGGAGTAGTGAAAATAAAGATTAGATTTTTATATGAGTAGCGGATTAAAAATAGAATTTTTATATAATGGAGAATATAAAAATATGATTTTTATATATGTAGCGAAATAAAATTCTAATTTTTATCATATATCTAGCGCTGAAACAAAAATGTGATTCTTATAGCGTTGAAATAAAAATGTGATTTTTAATATGAATAGCGTGAAAAAGATTGCGTTGGAAGTTGGGCAAATCTAAACCGTTTAGAAATTCAGAATAGAATGGAGGAGTGGAACCCTCGGTGAGAACTTCTCACTTTTAATTTATTTTCTAGTTGAAATATATACTAGGATGCAGACGGTGCTTAGCAGCACCTGACACCCGTCGTCCACAGACCATGGATGACTTGTTTGTTTGATGTGTTGTGAAAATTGATGATGTGATGTGGAATGGAATAAATATTTTATAGTTAAAAATATAGTTTTTAACATGTATATGAAATAAAATAAATATTAATAAACAAATCGGACGATTTGTTTATGTACACATATTTGACTAATATCGATTGAGACGATAAATTTTACACATCGCCCAACTGCACAAATAAAATTCCTTATTTGTTGCTTGAAACCCCACACGGGTATTAGGATGAAATTGGACATACACTAATCCCAATAATTAGTTGTATGTCGATCGATTGATTGACAGGCTGTTATAAGCGTTAAATATTTATATTTAATGCTTATACAGTGTAGAATGCACTCTGGATGATGGATTGCTGTTTTCATTGCGGTTATACACATTTGTTGTGTGAAATCCATATAATCAAATTATATGGTAATTGACTGTGTCTGATTCCACTTCAGAAGGAATGAATATTTTAAAATAACGATTATTTTAAAATAACGAATATTTTCAAACAATATTCAGAAAATATCAAAATGTGATTTTGATGTCCGATTTGGGATAGACACGATTATATTTAAATATATAAAGCCGTGTTGATTAGATTGACGCCATTTTGACGTGAACGATATTTATATCGATTTTATTCATTTCCTGAATGAATTTCGAAAAGGAATTGATTTCAAAATCTACTATTTTGAAAATATTATCATTTATATATCGATGATATGGAATATTCAATTTTGATTTGAAATTGAATATGAAGTTGAAATTGAAATTCGAATTGAAATTGAAATAGAATTGAAATTCGAATAGAATTGAAATTCGAGTTAGATTGAAATAGAATTGAAATCATTTTGAATTGAATTTAAAACGGATTGAAATTGAATTGAAATCGATTTGAAATGAATTTAAAACGAATTTATATTGGAAAATTCAATTTTGATTTGAATTTGAGATGGAAGTTGAAATCATTTTGAAAACGAATTTAAAACGATTTATAAAATACGTTTTAAAAGGAAATCGACGGAATATATATAATATATATAATATATATTATATATATAATATATATATAATATATATTATATATATAATGGCCTGAATAGAACGCGCTGCGCTGCGGCAGTTCATGAATGTCGACCATTGACTTAGAATGGACATTATGGGAGATCCGACCGTCAGATTCTCCTAAAACCGGAACCGTTGGGTTCGTATTGAAAAGAGATTTTTAACGAATATTAGAGATTTGAAATCTAATGGTTGTATTTGCAAATATATCCAAATCAAATGTGGAAAAGGTCACTGTAAGTGCAGTTCGATGGCCATTTATGGAAATCGACTGTACGGGCCTTGATAAAATTATTAAAAATAGCAATAATTTGTGTAGAATCATAAGAAATGATTTGGAAAGAATTGGGATGAAAAATTCCATATTTGAAAAGATAAAAATAGATTTTTATCGAAATGAACTAGTTTTGAACTAGAATTATAATCCATTTATTTTTGAAATAAATAAATTGGATTTGAAAGGGTTTTAACAATAACCAGAATTTCCAATAGTTGAATTGGAATGGATTTGAATCGAAATTGTCTTTGGAATATTTCGATGTTGGATTTCGTTATTATACAGATATTGTTATGGAAATTTGAAAGATATATTTATTCGTTATTTTCAATATGATATTTGTTGGTCGTAGAATTTGATATTGAATATAAGCCAATATATTTTCTATTCAGAGCCTTGTATTTAATATCAAATGGTTTTTGGGTTTGTCGTAAATGGTGTTTTTATTAACACTGTTCTTAAACCCAGCTGAGAAAAAGATTAAATCTTTTTATTTAGATTTAATGAAGTATACCAATTAAATGGTATTTAATTGGAATTGAATTTGAATTTGAATTTGAATTTGAATTGATTTTTGGGTTTATCGTGAACGGTGTTTTAAATAACACTTGTTCTTTAACCGATAATTAATGGAATGTGAATTGGGTTTATCGTGAACTGTGTTTTAAGGACATTCGTTCTTTAACCTGATTTATAGTGAAATGGGATTTGGAATTTATAAATCTTTTTGTTAAGATCTAAAGGAGATTTTCCAAAGTAAAGTTTTCCAATTTAATAAAATAAATTGGAATGGAATGGAATTCGATTTGGTAGTAATCGAAGTGAATTTCTGCGGATGAAGACTGCTAATATATCTGGAATTTAAAAGGCGTTGCCGTTATTCCATTTATATTATTAGTCGGATATGGAAGTTTATATCGATTATATATATCAATTTGTTTTCCATGTAGATTCCATTGTAAATGAAATGTGATTTTGGGTTGTCGTGAACGGTATCTTTAATAATACTATTCTTAGACCCAACAAAGTTAAGAAAATCAGAAACTAACTGAAGATTAGTTATGTGGAATGGTTTCCTGGGCATTGATCTAATGTTGGTTTCGGCCTTCGGGATTATTATTTAGGGAATTGTTCACTCGCTAATTTACAGTTAAAGGCTGATGGAATGGAATGGAGTGTGATTTTGGGTTTATAGTGAACCGTGTTTTAAATGACATTGGTTCTTTAACCCAATTAAAGACAGGATATGGTTTCCCAAGTTAAATAATCATTGATAGTGATTTTCGGGAAGATTAAAACCAAGTGGAGTTTTAATGAATCTTTAATTAGATTGAAATGATCGAGAATGGAGTAACATCAGTTTTGCTCCAGGCGATAGTTAAATCTTTAATTAGATTTGAACGTGAAATGGTAATTGAATTTACCGATAACACCGTGGTGTTAGATATGATGTATGACCAATTTTACTTCATGGGATAAATAGGTTGGGGTTGAGAAATTTAACAAGTGATTACTTCGGTAAGGTTCGCTAATCCCGACTAGTTTGGATAAACCATAATTTGGTTTGAATTGATATTCAAAAGAAGATTAAAGAATAAATTTAAAGAATTTATCTTTGATAAAATTAATCGGAACCTTTCCCAAAGTATAAGAATATTTGAATAAAAGAATATTCTGAATTGGAATGAGGCGTATGTTGGGTTTGTGTAACACTTGTTTATTATATACGCGAGTCATTCGGAAAGGCCGGGTTTATCCCATTATGAATAACTGAATCGACGATGTGTCGAGGATGAAGACGGTGGTCGAAGATCGGAGGTTTTCACATTGTTTGGATAATTACTGATGATCTTGATTGGGGTGTACACCCAGAGGAGGGAATCAGTTGGTGATCGTCCAGACGTACTTGGAGATCGATGGATATGCGAGGTACAAGGTGCCTCCGGTTTCGTTCAGACCTAGAACGGACTTGTAAATGGACTTTGTATCTGACAATGGATATCATTATGTGTGATTGATGGATATCGGTTGCATGGAGTGGTTTGCCTGTGTGGCATGCTAAGATGCAAATGATCAAGGCTTCTGTTGAAAAGCAGAGTCTTGTGGTTGATGATCAAAGCACCGCCTGTGTGGCACAACTTTGTGTAGCGTTAATTCGCGAACCTCACACCCCGTGTGAACCAGAAATGGGAGAGGACATCAGGGATGGCATGCGTTTATTTCTAGCTAGGGTGGTGTCGGTGACCTACCAACCCTGACATTTATATTATTTTCACCTGTGTGGTTGTTGGATTGCGAGGCGCCTCGGTTAGATCGGACGATCCGGGTCCGGTGGAGTCATTTGGCTCATTTAAGCCCCATAGGGCAGGGAAACGCAATGTTCAGGCATTTTAATCCACATCGGTGGACCGGCCCTGACGATCCAAGGGTCACTCGAGCTCAGATCCTGAGACATGGTAGGCTAGATTGTCTCGAAGCGGTGAGGACGGTCCCTTGCCTCGGTTAACAGATGGAAATCCAATTTCCAAATACGACATCGTGCGGTTTTGATTGTATGCCTATATATGGCGACATAGTGGTATGGGGGCACTTATGTAGTCTATGATTGATACTTATGATTGAAATTGTTTTGACACTATACACTTATAGTAATAATAAAAGATGGAATTTAGCGTATCAAGCATTCTTTGGCTATTATAAGGTAAAACCCTATCATCTGGCTTGTGTTGCATTGTGTGATGGGACCTGGGTCTTATAATAGCTTCATTGTTCTTTATTTAGCATTGCGCTGTTTGTTTTATGCACTGGTATTCTTCGGAGGAAACCCGTTCCCTGTAATACGGGGTGGTCCCTTGATTTACCTAACTTTAAAATAAAGATTAATAACTGTTTTAGTTCTCACACCAGTCACATGACTGACCTGGAGTTTATTGTTTTAACCTAAACACTGAGTGCCCCTATTTTCCACACGGGAAACTAGTAGTTTTGGTTTTGCAGATTTATATTCACAGGAACCTGGTTTACAGCTGGAATGATATCCAGAAAGCTTTGTATCCGTATATCTCTTTCAGTTGTGTATTGTATTATTTTTCCGTTGCAGTAATGTATTTAAATCTCTGATATGTAGTAAATGTGTAATATGTAATTCATACTCTGTATATTCTTGTATTCTGATGAAATTGTTGTAATTAGCAATGAAATGTTCTTCTGTATGTGTTCCGATGCGGCTTGTCCTGAATTCAATCCGTGCTTTCCTTACCGTGGAAGTTCGGGTCGTTTCATTGCCCATTTCAATTAAAAGTATCATTTTGTTTATATCGTTGAATTGAAATAGAATCGTCAATTCAAAGAAAAAGATTACATCTTTATTTGCATATTTAGATAAACATCGTAGAAAAGTTTACATTTTTATTTGCATATTTAGATGCAAATAAACATCAAAGAAAAATATTACATCTTTATTTGCATATTTAGATGCAAATAAACATCGAAGAAAAAGATTACATTTTTATTTGCATATTTAGATGCAAATAAACATCGAAGAAAAAGATTACATCTTTATTTGCATATTTAGATGCAAATAAACACCGTAGAAGAAGATTACATTTTTTTTGTTTGCGTTTTAGATGCAAACATAAAACATGAAAAAAAATACATTTTTATTTGCATTCTTTGATGCAAATAAAACATGAAATTAAAAGTTGAATTTTTATTTGCATTCTTTGATCAAATAAAACATGAATTAAAAGGGTTACCTTTTTGTTTGCATGTTAGATGCAGATAAAAGCCTAGTTTAAGAAGTACATTTTTCACTTGTATTTTTGATACAAATAAAAGAATAGAAGAAAGGTTATATTTTTCACTTACATTTTTGATGCAAATGAAATAATAGAATAAAATGTGCATTAGAAATAAAATAGCATTTTTGTTATAAAATGTGACATGGGAGAAAATAACATTTTTTTTATAAAATGGGTCATTAGATAAAAAATAACATTGTAACTAGGAATGTTTGTTTAGATATAAATTTGTCACTTTTGTCAAATCTAGAATTGGCATCTAAAATTGTCACTTTTGTTAAATGGAAATTGTCGACATACAAAAGTATCATTTTCATTTATATTGAAATTAGAATTGTCACTTTCATTTATGTTGAAATAGGAATTGTCGACAGAACAAAATTGACATTTATTTCGTCGCTAAAAATATGAAACATGTCATACAAATAAAAGTACTTCTTTTTATTTGCCGTGTTTAAAATAGAATTGTGATTCGAATAAAATATTCTTTTTGTTCGACATCAGAATTGGTTAAATTTATTGACCAATAATCTATTTTGATGAACTGTTGTTGTTTGAAAACCCTACACGGGTGTTGGAATGACAAACACTGGTCCCAATATTTAGCTGTATGTCAATCAATGGATTGACAGTTTGTGTTGGGCGTTATGTATTTATTTATTTTAACACTCACACAATTATAAATTTCACTCTGGTTATGAATGGATTGTTTAGTGATTATTTATAATTATTGTTATATACACACACGCAATGTATGAAATCCATACAACTGAAATTGTATGGTAATTGATCGAGTCACATTCCGATTCAGAATATATTTTTTGAAACGACCCGAAATCCCCCAAGCGGGAAAGCCCGATTGAATTGAGAACAAGCCACATCGGAACGCAAACAGAAGAACATTTTGTTGTATATTACATCAGTTTCATTAGAATACAAGAATATACCGAGTATGAATGAATCAAATACATTCGACAAATATCAGAGATTACAATACATTACATAGCAACAGAAAAATAATATAATACGCAACTGAAAGATATATACGGATACAGAGCTTTCCGGATATCATCCCAGCTGTAAACCAGGTTCTTGTGAATATAAATCTGCAAAACCAAAACTACTAGCTGCCCGTGTCAAAATAAGGGCACCCAGAGTTTAGGTTAAAACAATAAACTCCAGGTCAGTCATGTGACTGGTGTGAGAACTAAAACAATTATTTAAAACTTTACTTTAAATCAGATGTATCAAGGGACCACGCCGTATAACACAGAACGGGTTTCCTCCTAAGAATACCAGTGCATATAACAAAACAGCGCAATGCTTTTTGGAAAAATGAAGCCATTACAAGACCCGGGTCCTATCACACAATGCAACGCAAGCCAGGGGATAGGGTTTTACCTTATAATAGCAAAACATGCTTGGTACGTTTAAAACAAATCATTTGATACTATAATAAGTGCATAGTGTATAAAACAACTTCAAATCATATGTATCAATCATAGACGGCATGGGTACCATATATCATGTTGCCAATACTAGGCTCTACAATCAAAACCGCAAAGTCACGTATTGGAAGTTGGATTTCCGTCTGTGAACCGAGGCAAAAGATAGTCCTCTAACGATTTGAGACAATCTAGCCCATGTATCAGGATCAGAGCTCGAGTGACCCTTGGATCGTCAGGCCCGGTCCACCGATGTGGATTAAAATGCCTGAACACTGCGTTTCCCCACCCTTTGGGGGGTAATTGAGCCAAATGACTCCATCGGCTCCATACAGTCACTGATATATCCGAGGCGCCTCGCAACAGCAACAACCACACAGGTGAAAATAATATAAATGTCAGGGCTGGTAAGTCACTGACACCACCGTAGCTAGAAGGAAACGCATGCCCTCCCTGAGGTCCTCTCCCGTTTCTGGTTCACAACCGAGGTGTGAGGCTCGCGAATCAACGTTGCACAAAGCTATGCCACACAGGCGGTGCTTTGATCGTCAACCACAAGACTTTGCTTTTCAACAGAAGCCATGATCAATTGCCACTTAGGCATGCCACACAGGCAATTCACTCCATGCGATTGATATCCATCAACATATAATCCCTGAGCTCGTACGTCTCAGAGAAGGGCGTTAAGAAAGAGAATAAATTCTCCGCCGCCAAACAGATATATATTTAATAGAAATCAATCACACAGAATAAAATCCAATGTCAGACACACAGTCCATTTATTAGTTCGTTCTGGGTCTGAACGAAAACGGAGGCACCTTGTACCTCGCATATCCATCGATCTCCAAGCATGTCTAGACGATCACCAACTGATTCCCTCCTCTTGGGTGTACAGCCAATCAAGATCATCAGTAATCACCCAAACGATGTAAAGACCTCCGGTCTTCGACCACCGTCTTCATCCTTGACACCACGTCGAATCAGTTATTCAGAATGGGATAAACCCGGTCTGTCTGAATAACTCGCGTATATAATAAACAAGTGTTACACAAACACAGCATACGCCTCATTCCAATTCAGAATATTCTTTTATTCAAATATTCTTATACTTTGGGAAAGGTTCCCATTAATTTTATCAAAGATAAATTCTTTAAATTTATTCTTTAACCCTCCTTTGAATATCAATTCAAACTAATCGGGATTAGCGAACCACACCAAAGTAATCATTTATTTTATTTCCCAATCCCAACCTATTCATCCGATAAAGTAAAACTGGTCATACTTCATATCTAGCACCATGGAGTTATCGGTAAATTAAATTACCATTTCACGTTCAAATCAAATTAAGGATTGAACTATCGCCTGGAGCAAAACTGGTGATATTCCGTTCTCTATCTTTTCAATCTAATTAAAGATTCATTAAAACTCCACTTAGTTTTAATCTTCCCAAAAATCATATCAATGATTGTTTAACTTGGGAAACCATATCCTGTCTTTTACTGGGTAAAAGAATCAATGTTATTTAAAACATCGTTTACGATAAACCCAAAAATCAATTCAAATTCGATTCCAATTAAATACCATTTAATTGGTACTCTTCGTTAAATCTAAATGAAAAGATTTAATATTTTTTTTCTAAACTGGGTTTAAGAACAGTGTTAATGAAGACACCATTCACGACAAACCCAAATCACATTTGATATTAAACACAAGGCTCCGAATAGAAAATATATCGGCTTATATTCAATATCAAATTCTACGACCAACAAATATCATATTGGAAATAACGATATTAATATATCTTTCACATTCCCATAACAATATCTGTATCATCACGAAATCCAACATCGAAATATTCCAAAGACAATTTCGAGTCAAATCCATTCCAGTTTATATATTGGAAATTCTGGTTATTTTCAAAACCATTTCAAATCCACTTTATTTACTTTAAAAATAAATGGGATTATAATTCTAGTTCAAAACTAGTTCATTTCGATAAAAATCTATTTTTATCTTTTCAAATTTAGAACTTTTCACCCCAATTCTTCGCAAATCATTTCTTATGATTCTACACAAATTATTACTATTTTTAATAATTTTATCAAGGCCCGTACAGTCGATTTCCATCAACGGCCATCGAACTGCAATTACAACGACCTTTTCCAAATTTGATTTGGACATAATTCCAAATCCAACCGTTAGATTTTTAATTTCTAATATTCTTTAGAAAGCCCTTTTCAATATGAACCCAACGGTTCCGGTTTTTGGAGAATCCGATGGTCGGATATCTCGTAACGTCCATTTGAAGTCAATGGTCGAAATTCGCGAACTGCCGCAGTGCGGCGCATTCTATTCAGGTCATTATATATATTATATATATTTCGTCGATTTTCTTTTAAAACATATTATATAAATCATTTTAAATTCGTTTTCAAAACGATTTCAGCTTCATATTCAATTTCAAATCAAAATTGAATATTCCACATCATCGATATACAAATGATAATATTTTCAAAACGTTATATTTTGAAATCACTTTCTTTTCTATATTCGTTATAAAAATGAATAAAATCGATATAAATATCGTTCACGTCAAAATGGCATCAATCTAATCAACACGTCTTTTATTCAACACATGAATGTTTATTCTATTCAACACATGAATATTTATTTTCTATTCAACACATGAATTTATTTTATTCAACACATGAATTTATTTTCTATTCAGCACATGAATTTATTTTATTCAACACATGAATTTTTTTCTATTCAACACATGAATTTTTCAATTTCAACACATGAATTACCTATTCAAAACATGAATTTATTTTCTATTCAACACATGAATTTATTTCCTAAATTGGAATGAGGCCCAATCAATTACCATATAATGTTAAATATATGGATTTTCTATAACACATGTATATAATAGCAACGATAAATAATCAACCATCATCCAGAGTGCATCACACAACTGCATAAGCATTAAATATAAATAATTAACTCTTACACGGTCTGTCAACCCAACGATTGACATACAACTAAACAATCGGGATTAGTATACATCAAATATCATCCCAATACCCGTGTGGGGTTTCAAATCAATAAACACAGATTTTATTTGTGCAGTTGGGCGATGTGTAAAATTTATCGTCCCAATCAATATTAGTCAAATCAGTGTATATAAAAAAATCGTCCGATCTGTTAACATTATATATAAATATTTATTTTATATATACGTTAAAAATTATATTTTTAACTATAAAATATTTTATTTCTTTCCACATCACACAATCAAATTTCACAACATAGACATCAAACAAACAAGTCATCCATGGTCTGTGGACGACGGGTGTCAGGTGCTACTAAGCACCGTCTACATCCTAGTATATATTTTAAACTAGAAATAGAAATAAAAGCGAGGAGTTCTCACCGAGGGTTCCACTCCTTCGTGCTTTCCTTTTGAACTGTTCGGATTTCATTTTGATTTCAGTCGATACCATCCCATCTTTTCCCGCTGTTCACAGATCATATTTTTATCGCTTTGTCCCAATAAATAAAAATCTTATTTTTATTTCAATTTCATATATTTTACAACGCTTCTTTCTATATATTTTTTTATATTTCTACTTCTTATATAAAGATCGAATTTTTATTTGTTATACATATAAATAAAAATCATTCCTTTTCATTGTTAAAAATATAAACTTTTGATATTTCCTATCATATAAAAATCATCTCTACTATATAAAAATCAAAATTTTATGATCTATACTATATAAAAATCATATTTTTATATCTTCTACATAATAAAAATTATATTTTTATTTCTCTACATAAATAAAAATCATATTTTTATTACTCTGTTATCTAATTAAAATTCAGATCTATAATTTATGCGAATAAAGATATGAACTTCATACGAATAAAAATATAAACTTCCTATGAATAAAGATATAAACTTTATATATTTATAAATCTAAACTTTATATATTACTTCATATATAATAAACTGATTTTATTTGATCACAAAAATTTATTTAAACTAAATAAATAAGAAAAAAACTCACTTTTGGATGGGGAAGCGGGGAGGAATGGCGCGGCAGCGGGTCCGTTCAGGTGGTGGGGTATCGGAGTTGCTGAGATGACGGCGGTGGAGCTGTCGTGGCGGCGCTGGGGGATTGGTGCATTGGAGGTGGGCTGGAGGCGTCGGGGTGAAAGGGCGGCGGGCTAGGATTTTGAAAAGGGGGTGCTGCTATCTCGAATTGGGTGGTTGCGGTGCTTAGAAGAGGTAGAAGGAGAGAGAGAGAGGGGAGCGCTCGTGAGGTGGGGAAAGGATCGGAGAAGGGGGAGGTCAGCGCCGACGAGTCAACAAAGGGAGGACGACGAGTCAACGTTGGTGGGTTTTTTTTTACTCTAACTGAAAGTCATGAGGAGAGAGAGAAGAAAGGGTGAGGGAGTTTATGTAAAAATATATTATTATATTTATTTCAAAAAGCAACTTTTTATTTTGAACTCGAAATCGAACCCACCGACTGTCGTCCATAGCTAATTAACCCCATTCCGAATACAATGGGATATGTATCGTAAGCTGATTCGATCGTTTCGATCAGTTTTCGTCAAAATCAAAATATAAATCTATATATTGAATTTGAACGCACATTTCAATTTACCGGTGCCACATACTAACTCTAAAAATTCCCAAAAAATATTTTCTAGCTTCGTATTGGCGATATGGTCTTAACAAAAGTAATTTCGTCCAATTTTGAGACCGTTTGAAAAATGGTCATTTTCTGGTCGATCGAAATTGACAAAACACGTTTTCTTGTGCCACGCTCACATATTAATTCAGAAAATTATGAATTTTGGAATCTAGAAATAATTTTACATTACAGACCCAATAAAAGTGGTTTCGTCAAAAAACGAGGTCGTTTGCAAAATTTTCATTTTTAAGGGCTAGAATTCCATAGCGACTATTCTGAATTTTCAACTGGACATATCTTTTGATTCCCGCTATGAAATTTCAAATTTTCGGATTCGTTGGAAAGATATTCTCAAATAGATTCTAATATTTTTGGTTTCACTAAAATCTGGTTTATTTTGAATCCTATACATTCATTTGAACTTTGAAATCGAATTTTCGAACTACCGCACCATTTTCAATTCCTTTTATAATTTAAAATAAAATATTTATTTCTAACGACGATCTATATATATATATACGTTCTATTTCTATTCAAAATAAATTTCTCGTCGTTTTTATTTAAAATAATTCATTTTAAATAATCAAAATTCATTAAATTTGCCAAAATAAAAAATTTAAATTGGCCTAGAATTTCCGGGTTATTACAATCTCCCCTACTTAAAACTTTTCGTCCCCGAAAAGGAACGAAGCCGAAAGTTGTTTTACAAACCAACTCAACTTCCATTGTTTTCCTTACGGCTTAAGTTCTTAAACTTTTCAGTTTCTAAGAACTTTTCAAAATTTTCAAAAATTTGGCTAACACCCAAAAATTTCGAAAAATTTCGCCATAACCTCCCCTGCACCGGGGACTTCGGGATATTTCAAATAGCCTCCCATGGCCCTCACTAATCTAAAAAGAAAAAGAAACAGCCAATCGGCTCATATAAATTTGTAAACATGTACCTATTTGTCGGGCAAACAGTTTTATTCTTCTGCTCTAGCCTCCTTGCTATGACCTATTCAATGTAAGTACATGTACATGCATGTATATGCGATAAATTTTCAATACAATTCACTATTTGGTTCAATTTGGCTAAAGGTTCAACATTTATTTAATCAAACAATAATCAAACAACACAATCAGCAATCAATTAGTTGATATTTTCAATCACATAATTTTGATATATAGTTAAAATCACATCTTTGGTGCCAAATCACAACAATATATTCTAACTATATTTTGGTTCTCACACCAGTCTAATGGAAATATATAGAGATCCCACTTTCGTCACTCGAATATAAACACTGATGATGGCGCGCCATCATCAGAATCAGACCCGGGCGACTAGAGTGTGATTCTATATCTATTCAGTATATTAGAATTTCGAATGTACGCGGATCAGACGTATACGCAAAATCTTTATATACTGGACTGTCCAAATCAATACAAATAAATATTCAAATACGTTGAATAAAGTTTAAATTTTCAAAACAAAATTCGTTTTCATTTTATTTTTAAAAAATATCACTCTTCTCACTCGTTCTAGGATACTACTGATCCCATCTCTAACGAGCCATTCTTATTGGATATTACTAATCCAATCTCTGATGAATTCTTTCGTATGGTTCTAATGTGTCTTGTTCTCCGAGTTCCGTAAACCAAAGCTCTGATACCACGTTGAAACGACCCGAAATCCCCTAGCGGGAATGCCCGGATTGAATTGAGAACAAGCCACATCAGAACGCAAACAGAAGAACATTTCGTTGTATATTACATCAATTTCATCAGAATACAAGAATATACAGAGTATGAATGAATCAAATACATTCGATAAATATCAGAGATTACAATACATTACATAGCAGCGAAAAAATAATACAATACACAATTGAAAGAGATATACAGATACCGAGCTTTCCTGATATCACCCCGCGGTAAACTAGGTTCCTGTGAATATAAATCTGCAAAACCAAAACTACTAGCTACCCGTGTCAAAATAAGGGCACCCAGAGTTTAGGTTAAAACAATAAACTCCAAGTCAGTCATGTGACTGGTGTGAGAACTAAAACAGTTATTTAAAACTTTACTTTAAATCAGATATATCAAGGGACCACGCCGTATAACACGGAACGGGTTTCCTCCCAAGAATACCAGTGCATATAACAAAACATCGCAATGCTTTTCGGAAAAATGAAGCTATTATAAGACCCAGGTCCTATCACAGAATGCAATGCAAGCCGTGGGATAGGGTTTTCCCTTATAACAGCCAAACATGCTTGGTACGTTCAAAACAAATCATTTGATACTATAATAAGTGCATACGGTATAAAACAACTTCAAATCATAAGTATCAATCATAGACGGCATGGGTACCATATATCATGTCGCCAATACTAGGCTCTACAATCAAAACTGCAAAGTCACATATTGGAAGTTGGATTTCCATCTGTGAACCGAGGCAAAAGATAGTCCTCTATCGATTCAAGACAATCTAGCACATGTCTTAGGATCAGAGCTCGAGTGACCCTTGGATCGTCAGGGCCGGTCCACCGATGTGGATTAAAATGCCTGAACACTGTATTTCCCCGCCCTTTGGGGCGTAAATGAGCCAAATGACTCCATCGGCTCCACATAGTTACTGATATATCTGAGGCGCCTCGCAACAGGAACAACCACACAGATGAAACTAATATAAATGTCAGGGCTGGTAGGTCACAAACACCACCCTAGCTAGAAGGAAACGCATGCCCTCCCTGAGGTCCTCTCCCGTTTCTGGTTCACAACTGAGGTGTGAGGCTCACGAATCAACGTTACACAAAGCTATTCCACACAGGCGGTGCTTTGATCATCAACCACAAGACTTTTCTTTTCAACAGAAGCCTTGATCAATTGCCACTTAGGCATGCCACACAGGCAATTCTCTCCATACGATTGATATCCATCAATATATAACCCCTGAGTTTGTACGTATCAGAGAAGGGCGTTAAGCAAGAGAATAAATTCTCCGCCGCCAAACAGATATATATTTAATAGAAATCAATCACACAGAATAAAATCCAATGACAAACACACAGTCCGTTTAATAGTTCATTCTGGGTCTGAACGAAACCGGAGGCACCTTGTACCTCGCATATCCATCGATCTCCAAGTACGTCTGGACGATCACCAACTGATTCCCTCCTCTTGGGTGTACATCCCAATCAAGATCATCAGTAATCACCCAAACGATGTGAAGACCTCCGGTCTTCGACCACCGTCCTCATCCTCAACACCACGTCGAATCAGTTATTCAGAATGGGATAAACCTGGTCTTTCTGAATAACTCGCGTATATAATTAACAAGTGTTACACAAACACAACATACGCCTCATTCCAATTCAGAATATTTTTTATTCAAACATTCTTATACTTTGGGAAAGGTTCCCATTAATTTTATCAAAGATAAATTCTTTAAATTTATTCTTTAATCTTCCTTTGAATATCAATTCAAACTAGTCGGGATTAGCGAACCACACCGAAGTAATCATTTATTTTATTTTTGAATCCCAACATATTCATCCCATGAAGTAAAACTGGTCATACTTCATATCTAACACCACGGTGTTATCGGTAAACTCAATTACCATTTCACGTTCAAATCTAATTAAAGATTTAACTATCGCCTGGAGCAAAACTGGTGATACTACATTCTCGATCTTTTCAATCTAATTAAAGATTCATTAAAACTCCACTTAGTTTTAATCTTCCCAAAAATCATATCAATGATTTTTTAACTTGGGAAACCATATCCTGTCTTTAACTGGGTTAAAGAATCAATGTTATTTAAAACACCGTTCACGATAAACCCAAAAATCAATTCAAATTCGATTCCAATTAAATACCATTTAATTGGTACACTTCATTAAATCTAAATGAAAAGAATTAATAATTTTTTTCTCAACTGGGTTTAAGAACAGTGTTAATGAAGACACCATTCACGACAAACCCAAATCACATTTGATATTAAATACAAGGCTCTGAATAGAAAATATATCGGCTTATATTCAATATCAAATTCTACGACCAACAAATATCATATTAGAAATAACGATATTAATATATCTTTCAAATACCCAAAACAATATCTGTATCATCACGAAATCCAACATCGAAATATTCCAAAGACAATTTCGATTCAAATTCATTCCAGTTTATATATTGGAAATTCTGGTTATTTTCAAAATCATTTCAAATCCACTTTATTTACTTTAAAAATAAATGGGATTATAATTCTAGTTCAAAACTAGTTCATTTTGATAAAAAACTATTTTTATCTTTTCAAATTTAGAATTTTTCACCCTAATTCTTCACAAATCATTTCTTATGATTTTACACAAATTATTACTATTTTTAATAATTTTATCAAGGCCCGTACAGTCGATTTCCATCAACGGCCATCGAACTGCACTTACAGCGACCTATTCCAAATTTGATTTGGACATAATTCCAAATCCAACCGTTAGGCTTCTAATTTCTAATATTTTTTAGAAAGTTCTTTTCGATACGAACCCAACGGTTCCCATTTTAGGAGAATCCGACGGTCGGATCTCCCGTAACGTCCACTCGAAGTCAATGGTCGAAATTCGCGAACTGCCGCAGCATGGCGCGTTCTATTCAAGCCATTATATATATATATTATATGTTTTTCGTCAATTTTCTTTTAAAACGTATTGTATAAATCATTTTAAATTCGTTTTCAAAACAATTTCAACTTCATATTCAATTTCAAATCAAACTTGAATATTCCACATCATCGATATACAAATGATAATAATTTCAAAATGTTATATTTTGAAATCACTTTCTTTTCTATATTCATTATAAAAATGAATAAAATCTATATAAATATCGTTCACGTCAAAGTGGCATCAATCTAATCAACACGGCTTTTATTCATCACATGAATGTTTATTCTATTCAACACATGAATATTTATTTTCTATTCAACACATGAATTTATTTTATTCAACACATGAATTTATTTTCTATTCAACACATGAATTTTTCTATTTCAACACATGAATTTATTTTATTCAACACATGAATTTATTTTCTATTCAACACATGAATTTTTCTATTTCAACACATGAATTTATCTATTCAACACATGAATTTATTTTCTATTCAACACATGAATTTATTTCCTAAATTGGAATGAGGCCCAATCAATTACCGTATAATGTTAATTATATGGATTTTCTAAAACACATATATATAATAGCAACGATAAATAATCAACCATCATCCAGAGTGCACCACACAACTGCATAAGTATTAAATATAAATAATTAATGTTTACACAGTCTGTCAACCCATCGATTGACATACAACTAAACAATCGGGATTAGCGTACGTCAAATATCATCCCAATACCCGTGTGGGGTTTCAAATCAACAAACACAGATTTTATTTGTGCAGTTGGGCGATGTGTAAAATTTATCGTCCCAATCAATATCAGTCAAATCAGTGTATATAAACAAATCGTCCGATCTGTTTACATTATATATAAATATTTATTTTATATACATGTTAAAAATTATATTTTTAATTATAAAATATTTTCCGCTATAAAATATTTTATTTCTTTCCATATCACACAATCAAATTTCACAACACAGACATCAAATAAACAAGTCATCCATGGTCTATGGACGATGGGCGTCGGGTGCTACTAAGCACCTTCTGTATCCTAGTATATATTCAAACTAGAAATAGAAATAAAAGTGAGGATTTCTCACCGAGGGTTCAACTCCTCCGTGCTTTCCTTCTGAACTGTTCGGGTTTCATTTTGATTTCAGTCGATACCATCCCATCTTTTCCTGCTATGCACAGTAAAAATCATATTTTTATCGCTTTGTCCCAATAAACAAAAATCATATTTTTATTTCAATTTCATATATTTTACAACGCTTTTTTCTATATAAAAATTATATTTTTTATATTTCTACTTCTTATATAAAGATCGAATTTTTATTTGTTATACATATAAATAAAAATCATTCCTTTTCATTGTTAAAAATATAAACTTTTGATATTTTTATCATATAAAAATCATCTCTACTATATAAAAATCAAATTTTTATGATCTATACTATATAAAAATCATATTTTTATATCTTCTACATAATAAAAATTATATTTTTATTTCTCTACATAAATAAAAATCATATTTTTATTAGTCTGTTATCTAATTAAAATTCAGATCTAGACTTTATGCGAATAAAGATATGAACTTCATACGAATAAAAATATAAACTTCTTATGAATAAAAATATAAACTTTATATATTTATAAATCTAAACTTTGTATATTACTTCATATATAATAAACTGATTTTATTTAATCACAAAAATTTATTTAAACTAAATAAACAAGAAAAAATACTCACTTTTGGATGGAGAAGCGGGGAGGAATGGCGCAGCAGGGGGTCCGTTCAGGTGGTGGGGTATCGGAGTTGCTGAGATGGCGGCGGTGGAGCTGTCGTGGCGGCGCTGGCGGATTGGTGCATTGGAGGTGGGCTGGAGGCGTCGGGGTGAAAGGGCGGTGGGCTAGGATTTTGAAAAGGGGGTGCTGCTATCTCGAATTGGGTGGTTGCGGTGCTTAGAAGAGGGAGAAGGGGGGAGAGAGAGAGAGAGAGGGGAGCGCTCGTGAGGAGGGGAGAGGATCGGAGAAGGGGGAGGTCAGTGCCGGCTTCGGTGGGCAACGGCGACGCCAGCACGGCGGTGGCGACGGGACAACAAAGGAGGGGCGACGAGTCAACGTTGGTGGGGTTTTTTTTTTTACTCCAACCGAAAGTCATGAGCAAAGAGAGAAGAAAGGGTGAGGGAGTTTATATAAAAATATATTATTATATTTATTTCAAAAAGCAACTTTTTATTTCGAACTCGAAATCGAACCCACCGACTGTCGTCTATAACTAATTACCTCCATTCCACAATGGGATATGTATCGTAAGTTGATTCGATCATTTCGATCAGTTTTCGTCAAAATCAAAATATAAATCTATATATTGAATTTGAACGCACATTTCAATTTATCGGGGTCACATACTGACTCTAAAAATTCACGAAAAATATTTTCTAGCTTCGTATTGGCGATACGGTCTTAACAAAACTAATTTCGTCCAATTCTGAGACAGTTCGAAAAATGGTCATTTTCTGGTCGATCGAAATTGACTTAAATTGACATAACACGTTTTCTTCTGCCACGCTCACATATTAATTCAGAAAATTATGAATTTTGGAATCTAGCAATAATTTGACATCACGGACCCAACAAAAGTGGTTTCGTCGAAAACCGAGGTCGTTTGCAAAATTTCCATTTTTAAGGGCCAGAGTTCCATAACGACTACTTTGAATTTTCTACTGGACATATCTTTTGATTCCCGCTATGAAATTTCAATTTTTTGGATTCATTGGAAAGATATTCTCAAATAGATTCTAATATTTTTGGTTTCACTAAAATACAATTTATTTTGAATCCTGTACATTCATTTGAACTTTGAAATCGAATTATCGAACTACCTCGCCATTTTCAATTCCTTTTATAATTTAAAATAAAATATTTCTTCTAATGACGATATATATATATATACGTTCTATTTCTATTCAAAATAAATTTCTCATCGTTTTTATTTAAAATAATTCATTTTAAATAATCAAAATTCATTAAATTTGCCAAAATAAAAATTTTAAATTGGCTTAGAATTTCCGGGTTATTACATTTTATATAGAGAATATTTTAAAATGAAGAACGTTTTTATATCAAGAATCTTTTAAAATAAAGAATCTTTTAAAATATTGAATATTTTAAATAATATTCAGTGAAGAAGAAAAATGTGAAGCCGAATTAAGTAGAAACGCCATTTTTAACCCGAACGGGTTTATCGATCGATTTATTTCATTTTTAATGAATATAAAAAGTGTTTTTAAAATATAATATTTTGAAAATATTATTGTTTTAATATAATTAAAATATAGAATATTCAATTTTTCTTTAAAATTGAAAATGATGTTAAAATCATTTTAAGATGAATTTATAAATATTTTATAAAATACGTTTTAAAAAGGAAATCGACGATATATAATATATTATATATAAAATGGCTCGAATAGAACGCGTCGCGCAGCGACCGTTCGCGAATTTCGACCATTAACTTCAAAGGGGTGTAACGGGAGATCCGACCGTCGGATTATCCTAAAATCGGAACCATTGGGTTCATATCGAATAGAGTTTTCCAATGAATATAAGAGATTTGAAATCTAATGTTTGGATTTGGAATTATGTCCAAATCAAATTTGAAAAAGGTCGCTATAAGTGCAGTTCGGTGGTCGTTATTGGAAATCGATTGTACGGCGATAATAAAATTATTAAAAATATTAATAAATTAGGTAAAATCATAATAAATGACTTAGAAAGATTTTGGATGAGAAATTCCATATTTTAAAAGATAAAAATATATTTTTATCAAAATGAACTAGTTATTAACTAGAATAAATCTTTCAAATAAGATTTAATAAAGCTTTCCAATTAAATTGGAATTAAATAAAATAAATTGGATTTTGGTTTGTCATGATGGTGTCTTAAATAACACTATTCTTGAACCCCGTATGAAAAGGATAAATCATTTAATTAAGACTTTATAGTTTTTTAATTATATTTAATAATTGGAATAAAATGAAATGTGAGTTGGGTTTATTGTGAACTGTGTTTTTAAGGACATTTGTTCTTTAACCAAATTGATAGTGAAAATGTAATTTGGAATTTATATATCTCTTTATTTAGATTGAATGGAAATTTTCTAAAATAAAGTTTTCCAATTTAATATATTAAATTGGAATTGAATGGAATTCGATTTAATAATAATCGAGATGAGCTTCTGTAAAAGAAGACCGTTATTATCCTAATACATAAATTTCTATCGATTATATATTGATTTGATTTCTGTGAAAGTTCCATATTTAATGGAAGACGATTTTGGGTTTATCGTTGACTATGTTTTTAAATTGACATTGGTTCTTTAACCCAGTTAAAGATTAGATTTATTTCTTGATTCTGATTAATCATTAAGTAATGATTTTTTATATTAAAACCAAATTGGGGTTTTAATGAATCTTCAAAAAAAGAGGATTAAAGTATAGATTAAAGCATTTATCTTTGATAAAATTAATGGGAACCTTTCCCTAATGTTGTGAATATTTATTTAAAAGAATATTCTGAATTGGAATGAGGCATTGGATGTGCTTTTATAGTATTTTATTATTGACTATAAAATATGCGAATTATTGAAGACCGAGTTTAACCCATTCTGAATAATTACTACGATGATCAAAAGTCGAAGATGAAAACGGTGGTTGAAGACCGGAGGTCTTCACATCGTTTGGATGGTTACTGATGTCTTGATTTGGGCGGCCACCCAAGACAAGATAATAAGTGGTGATCATCTAGACGTACTTGGAGATCGATGGATATGCGAGTACCTCTCTCCTGTATTGGGATAAGGTGTCTCCGGTTTCGTTCAGACCCAGAACGGACTTGTAAATGGATGTATGTCTGACGTGTATTCCTTTATGTTGTATTCGTTGATCTCTGCCAAACATATATCTGTGGCGGCGGAGAATTTATTCTCTTGCTTAACACCCCTCTCTGAGACATATGAGCTTAGAGGTTATATGTTGGTGGAAATCAATGGTATGGTATGGATTGACAATGTGGCATGCTAAGATGCAAATGATAAAGGCTTTTGTTGAAAAGCAGAGTCTTTTGGTTGATGATCAAAGCACAACTTTAATTTATCATAGCTTTGTATATAGTGATACTTCGCGAGCCTCACACCTCGGTATGAACCAGAAACGGAGTAAGGACTGCAGGGAGGACATACGTTTCTTTCGAGCTATAAGTGGTGTTATGGTTTTTACAAGGCCTGACATTTTTACTTATGTGGATGATGGAATGAGGTTCCTTGGTTATTTGAGTCCCTAGTGGCTCTATTTATGCCCCATAGGGCGGGGAAACGTATTGTTCAGGCATTACCAATCCACTAACATATTCATGGACCGGCCCTTTGGCTCCTAAGGGTCACTCGAGCTCTGATCATGAGACTCGGGCTAGAGAGTCTCGAATAAGGTAAGGACTATCTTTTGCCTTGATTTATGATGGAAATCAAACTTCCAATACGACCCATGCGGTTTTGATTGTATTACTAGTATGGCGACAAAATATATGGTAGTTATGCCGTCTATGATTGATATTATGATTGAAATGATTTAAAACACATATACATTAATAATAATATCAAATCCGTTTTACCGTATCAAGCATTTTTGACCATTGTAAGGTAAAACTCTATCCTCCGGTTTGCGTTGCATTGTGTGATGGGACTTGAGTCTTATAATGGTTTCATTTTTTTAAAAAGCATTGCGTTGTTTAACGATTTACTTTATTTATGCACTGGTAATCCAATGGAGTAAACCCGTTCCGCGTTAGCGGCGTGGTCCTGTGATTAGCCTTATTATTAAATAGGTTAAGTAAGATTTCTCATACTAGTCCCATGATTGACCTGTAGTTTGTTTCACTTGCAAACTCGGGTGCCCTCTTTTCGCATGGGCTGTCGAGTAGCTTCTTTTGCAGATATTCATTTCTTAATTTGGATTTTGGATCGAAGCTTAAAGCTGTGTCCAGAACATTGGTAGTTTTCCGCTGTATTAGTTTATGTATTCTACTGCATTGTATTAAAATTATTGTAATTTAATCTTCCGTTGTAATATGATTCGATGTACTCTGATATTATGTACTCTGATATAACATTATTATAATGTTTATAAAAGTCTGTTGTTATTTGTTCTGATATGTTGTATTCCCAAAGTTAAAGTATTTGTGGATTTCCAACTTTTGGATCAGACCTGTATGGCCTACGGTCGATTCAAAAGGGCGGGGATTTACGGGTATTTACACATCATATATGTTTTAAAAGGGACAACTTCAAGTTAGCAGAGCATTCAAGAATTTGAAGACGCATATTCAAGGGGGAGTGTTGTAAAATATATAAATGTTGTGAATATGCTTTTATTAGTTCTCTGTTTAGTCCCACATCATGGGAATAAGTTAAACATCAGCTCCAAAGCCTATATATAAAGGAGCCAATGTAATAGAAATAATGACACATCGGAATGAATAGAAATGTCCTCTCTCCCTTATTTCTTCTGTTCTGTGTTCATTTTATAACAGGTTTTTCTTTTCTCAGATTAAATGGGATTTGAGATGGTAAAGGTAAAAGGGAACGTAAAAAATTAAGTACGTGACCCCCCAACATTTTTTTATGATTGGAGTGTTTTTAAAATTTGACCTTCCCTTAACAATACTTAGTGTGTAAATAACAACACCCAAAAGAAAATAAATTCCGATCAGACTAGTGTCATTTTCTTTGGTAATAATTTTAGTAAGAAGGGAACTTAAGATGATGATATGCAATTTTAAGATAAAACCATTCTATTATTGACATCAAATTATAAATTTTTAAAATATTTCTTAGGATCAATAATATATTAATTTTCCCATAAAATTTTATCGTTTTTAAAATCTAAGTATGCATTCTGAAAGCATTATTATCAATTTACATACAAATTTGTACATCCTTTCATATTATTTTAATTATTCCTTATGCTATAGGAAATAGCGAGCATAATCATTCTGTTGCGTGCAATGCATATAATTATTTTCAACTATATATTACAGGAGTGACACATTTTAATACGAGTAAATACATAAGAGTGAAGTATATTTAAGGGTCGTATGCCATTCCTCATGTTCAAAGCTGCACTTGGTCGGCTTGTTATTTACTGTTAAACACATCTATCCTTAATTACCTGATACTTTCCAGATTAATTTTGGTATAAAAAAATCACTGCTGTCTTTTTTATCTTCATTGTTAAGGAAGAAGAAGACTTAGGTACGATCACCATTTATTTTATCAATATCAGTAGCAAGCATTTATCTATTTATAAAATTATATTGCAAGTAGAATGGACGATGGTAATGTAACGACTGATTCATTATCTAGGTTGTCATTACATTACTGCTTACATTTTCCCTTAAACTTCCACCAATAAATAAACATAAATACCAATTTTATGTGCACAAAACTAACGTCGTCTATGGTTGGAAAAATACTAAGCAAGCGGCAACTTTTAGAGTGACAGTTGATCGATGTGCGCTTTATAATTGTGAATTCCTTAGATGGAAATTAAGTAAATTTGCTTTGGCACATTTCCTTATTGAGTTTGAGTATCGGTGTATTATTGTCAAAACTTATAGCTACTATCACAATTTTTATTTTATAATTAACTGCCTTTATGTTAAACATTGAGGCTCTAGCTTAATATATTTTGAGACTACAACTTGAAAGGTATTATCTTGTTTGTGAATTATTGGTAATCAAGCAATTAGTATGACTTTAATTGTTATGTATATTATGATATTTTATTAGTACAATTTGTGTAAACTTGTTTATGAATGTTTGTGGTATGTGGCTTATTTTGTCGAAAAACAACTATCGAATTCATTACAGATATACTTGATTATGTAGCATGTTATTCAATTATTTGAATATGATAGTTATATGATTGATTGTCTATTTGTTTGAATATGATAATTATACGATTAATTATTAGTTTGAATATGACAATCATGTGATTGATCAATAGTTTTAATATGGATATTACATAAGCGGTTGCTGAAAATTATACATATCATTAATGATAAAAAAATATCGTTTAAAATAGGCTGCCAAACAACCAATAACTTTAAGTAGTATTTTAAAAATGTTACGGAAACAAATGTAAACTAGTACAAAAAAATAGCATAAAAATCCCTATGGAAAAAATTTCTGCTACATTTCAAAAAGTTTTGGTAGCCTTTACTACAGCGCAATAAAAAAATTCAAATTTTTAGTTATATGTCATATCACGACGCTCTCGACAACGCCACTGAAAATTTTGTAAAGCTTTTTCAACGCAAGTATAGCTTTTTTTCTACTGTAGTGCATATTAAAAACTGCAATGTTGTATGCCGATCAATGCCATTTTGTAAGATGCAGATTTTTTATACAAACAATATCTTGTAATACCAACTCCTCATGTGCACGTGCATCGCATGTATCAAAATACTTGCTTTTTAAAATGAGAATTTTTAATAATTTTATCTACACTATTTTTGAATTGACATTTTGTAAAGTCATTATAATGTTATATATTTCATAAAATTGTGCTTTCTTGTTATGAAAAGTCACTTGATCGATCTTTTGAAAAACATGAATTGCAATAATAGACATGTTACATGACTTTTGATGGACTGACATCTTGTGATCAAACGTTACAAATCAATAAGAATAAATGGATTCTAGATAGTGGATGCTTTAGACATACGAATGGAAACCCTGGGACTCTAAAGGGCATATTTACAATGACGTAGGTTAGCCAACTCTTTGGAAAATTTGAAACGATATGTAGCTGGCATCGACAATGTTGGTAATTCTAAAACTTCTATTATTTCTAATGTTTTTCTAGTTAGTAACTTATAACATAACTTGTTGAGTATTAGTCAATTATGCGATAAAAGTTACAAAATTTAACTTATAAAAAGATAAATGTTATATTGAAGGCAATAATTTAAAACATTATCTTTGAATGAATTTAAAAAAAAAATATTCATATCCTAGGAATGATAATGCCTAATGATAACCTTTCTTTTGGTCGATACAAACGTTCCTTGGATTTGACATAAAAGGTTTGGCTCAAATTCGAACTTTTATCTAAAATATCTAAACACAATCTTGTTAGAGGATTTCCTAAAATAAATTTTGTAGTAGATAATTTATGTGAGACATGTCAACTAGGAAAACTTAGAAAAAGTTCATTTAAAATCAAAAGATATGATTTCAACTTCTCAACCTCTTAAACTTATTCATTTAGATCTTTTCGGTCCCTCACAAACAAAATCTATAAATCATGGTATATATGTATTTAAAGCAATATATGATTACTTTAGGTTTATTTGGATGATTTTCTTAAAACATAAAAAGTAATACTTGCTAAAAGAATTCAAAATCAAATGTCTATTAAAATTAAAGCTATATGAAATGATCACGATGGAGAATTTAAAAATGAAAATTTTGAAATTTTTCGTAATAGAAAAGGTATAACTCATAATTTTTCATTTTCAGGAATACCATAACAAAATGAAGTTGTAGAACGCAAAAATAGAGCTATTCAATAGTGTGCTAGAACTACATTAAATGATAGCTAGTAATTACCAAGAAATTTTTGGGCTGAAGAAGTTGTTATAAAATATTATATTTTGAATAATATTTTAATCAAATCATCAAGTAAAAATTCCTATGGATTACTCAATAATAAAAAAATCTAAAGTATCGTATTTTAAAGTTTTTAGTAGAAATACTTTATTTTGAATTCTAATGATAACTTAATTAAATTAGATGCCAAATCTGATAAAGTAATATTTATTGGATATTCAAATAGAAGTAAAACATATAGAGCCTTTAACACTAAAACTAATACCATCGAAGAAACATTACATGTTTCTTTCGATGAAAGTTTTTGAGTGATAAATTTTCATGATGACAAAGAAGAAAATATCAAAAGCGAACCATCAAATAATGAAGTAAATAACAATGAAAGTAATGATAAGTTATAAAAAATACATTCTAATAACAGAACAAGAATTCTTAAAGATCATCCAACATAATATATATTAAGAAATATAGAATCAATATTTAGAACAAGAAATCAACTAAATATGAGTAATGTTGCTTTTGTCCCAAACATTGAACATAAAAATCAAAAGAAAGCATCATCTAATAATTCATGGATTCTTCCAATGTAAGAGGAACTAAATCGATTCAGTAGAAAAGATATTTGGGAGGTAGTCCTAAGACCAGATAATAATTCTATGATTAGAACTAAAAGGGTATATGTAAATAAAATGAATGAACATGGAAAGGTCATTAGAAATAAAGTGCGATTAGCCATGCAAGGCTATTGTCAAGAGGAGGGTATAACCTTTGATGAAACATTTACCTGCGTAACAAGATTAGTGACTATAGGAATCGTGCTACCTTTCACAAATTATAATAGTAACGATCTTCCCTTTCAAACCATTCAATTCGACCATAAAACTAACTCGAATCATTTGTAACAACAGATTATTATTGCTATAGGGTTAAATGTAAATATCATAACATAATCATGGATAAATCACAAACACAGAATAGAAGAATATCTTGCAGTGGAATAAATATAATATAATAGTAGCTCATGAAGCTACTAAATGCATAGTCTCAAAATAAATACAAAATGTCAAAGTTACAAATTAGATATAGTGGACGTCCAAACACATACGATTTCTAATACAAAAATAAACAACTGAAATAAATAGATAGAGATGATGTCTTCAACAAGTCTCCAGCTCCAAAAGGTGATATCTCAATGCTGTAGTATTCGGTCTGAACAAAGCATAAAGTAAAACAAATCACTCGAGTCAAAACTAACATTATCCTATAAGTGGATCAACTCAAATGAAATATTCATAGAAATGTATCAGTAACTTAAAGGATGTTTGGATTCTTATCTTCTAATAATCTGTGAGACTGTATACATATAAAATAATACGCTATTTGTAAATATACTATTGAAAATTGTGTAATAAGGATTATCATTATTACCATTATACCATTTATAATATTGTAGTCTATACAAATACCGTAATGTTCATCGTAAATTAGTGCCTATCAAGGGGTAGTCCGTAGGTATGGTACAAATCAAAATTGTAAGGAGCTATATCAGGATAATGAGAAGGCACATAAGGCAATACTCAGGGTAGGATTTTATTAAGTGCACGCCACGAATAATGGTAACGTATAGCCGCAACTACCACCCACCTCGAGACAACACTCCCAAACTAAAGCGGTCCCAATCAATCACAAAGTAAGAGATATGGTATCGAAGAAGTATGTCCGATCTGTATAACTAACTTACACGGTCATGGTATTGCTCTTGTTTAAGTCATTGTAATTATGATCCAAAACTCAAGTGTAACAACTCGTATTTTTTCGACTATTTAAATTATTTAATTTAATATGTTTTTTGAATAACTTATGGTTAAAAATAAAACTTAATGATTTAATTATGTAATTTTATGATATAAACTTAATTAAATTGATTAAGTAATGATTTTCAATTATTTATATTAATAATTTGCATTAATAATAAATGAAACTATAAATTGTTTGCATTGATAAATATTTGAAGTTGGAGATTAAATATCAAAGTATTTTAATGAAATTAAGTTAATTATATTATAATTGAAAGTTGAATGAATTTTATGAATAATCAAAATTGGAATTCAAAGTAAACAAAAATTTATTTATAAGGTTATTTTAAAATTATGTTTCGGTTTTAATACAATTAATAAACTTTGAATTGGATTAAAAGTGAATAATTGTAAATATTATACATTAGTTAACCTGTTAAAATATCCCTTTTACAAATGATTTCGGAGTTAAATGGAACTAATTTCATAGAATTCGAAATTGTAAATTATTGCAACTTTTAAAGTTTTGCGTCAATCAGAGTTGTTGTGTGATCATCTGCGATATAAACGTGTATCAATTAATGATTTGAGATTTAAATAGTCATTTTTCGAATGATCCCGAACTTTGATGAAACTAGTTTTATTGAGTCCGGAATATTGAAATATGATAAAGTTCCAAGTTTTGCGACGATCGGAGCTATTATAGGTCCTTCGAGTGAGAAATGCTATATGGAATTTTAAGTGAATATAATATTAAATTAGATAAAAAAATCTATTCATTATAAATATGCCATGTTCCACCTTATAACCTAAGCCATTATTCCCTGCTGGGAATCTAATGAAGGACGCTATGTCCATTTAACTTCATCAAATTAAATAAAATTGGATACTTAATGAAATCAGACCAAATTTGAATCGTTGAGATCGTGCGGCTATGTACTTCACAGAGGTAGGCTTCGTTTTGGTGTGATCGGATTAGGGTTCGTCACATTTCTATCTACCGAAGCGAGGGATTTGAGTTTGTGATTTTTTTGAGTTGGATTCGCAAATTGGGTATTAGATTCGGATTCATGGTGGATTTTTGCACCTACATCAAATTTTTTGGGAGATTCACAAAAAGAAGATGTCGCACCTATTATGTGACGTGCATGGAGTTGGGGAGATCAGATTTTTATTGGGAGGCACGAGCCTGAAGAGGTAGGGCCAGGGAGGTGGAGATCGAGGAGAGGAGTACGTTGGCAATGTCAGTTTGTAAAACGAAGGTCCCTACCTTCGTATCATTGTTGGAGTGCATGGTAGGGAACGAGTTGGTACACGGGCTTTACATTGATGGTGAGGAAGAAGGGGGGAAGTTTAATAGGTGATGTGGCTTTTTATTTTATTTTATTTTATTTCAATTTAAATTCAAATTCATATAACTTATAAAATGAATAACTTTTGCATACGAACTCAGATTTAGATGCAATTTTATCCATTGCAATCATATCGAAATTTAAGAAGATATGTGTTGCTTTGGATAAATTCTGAGTATGTTCATTTTGGGCATAGATTTGGATTTCAAACGCATTCGAAATCAAAGATGAGTGATTGAACCCACTCACACTTAACTAAAATATTTGATTGTTAGTTAAAATAAAATCATGTTAATATGTGATTGTATTGGATGTTGTTTGCTAGTTGAAAATGCATATTAAAATTTATTTACATTTATAGTATAATTTAATCTAACTGTTAATTTAAATTGAAAAGTTAGGTTAAATTTGAAATTTATTTACTTGTTTAAACCTGATTCTTGATTACTAGTAAACTGATGTTATACTGGATTGTTTGGATATATTGATTTGGATGGATACCTTGGATTGATATGTTTGGTATATCGATGTTTAATTGTGTGAATTTACTCATTGTTCACATTTATTATATATGACTATCGCTGTGTTGATTAATCCCAACCATTTACCCTAGATGTTACGTACATCAAATAAACTCGGGATTAATCATTAAAATGGATTAAGAACATTGGTTGAAATGATAAATACCTATGACCCTTGATTTGGAATGAAAAGATATATATCCATTCCTGAAATACTAAATTAAATTTTAAGTATTACTTAGCCATAGGATAGAAAATTATATGCGGACACCAGTTGCTAAATATAAAATTTGTTTAAATTTTGAATTTTTATATATTGTTTTAAAGGCAATATAAATGACGTCCTATAAAAATTGATTTCCTTTAAAATTTGAACTTTGAATTATGGAATTTAAAACAAAGGAAAATGTTTAATGTTGTAACTAAAGCTAAACTCAGAAATTGAATACGATTTGAATATACTGATATTTAATTGTTTTAAATTTTAAAATAACTATCCATCTTTGAAATTTACATTAAATTAACTTGATTTAAAGTGATATTTGTACCGTGAACTCGAGTTATTATAAATTGAAATAAATTCAAAGTGCAAACTATTATCGGAATTTTTAATATCTAAATCAAATTGTCTGAATTGAATTGAATTTGAAATAGAAGTTGAATCGAATCGAAAGTATCGAAATTGATTTGATTTGAAATTAGAATATGACTTCAAGTCTTTTTGGAATTTGGAAGAAACAATTCTAATTTTAACTATAGTATTTTAAATCATTATATAAACTATTTTACTAAATAACTATTTTCTTCATAAACTATTATATATTTTAATTTATATATAGTGCCTATTTAACTTTTCGAACTATTCTGTTTTTAACTTATACATATGCTATAACTATCTTAATAAACTATTTTAATAAATAACTATATAATTTACAAAATATTTTTAATATATATATTCTATTTCAATAAACTATCTTAACGGATTGCCTGCTACTAATTTTCTCAGAAATGTTGAATTTAACAAATCACTAATGGCCCACTTGAAATAGCCTCCTTTGAAAACCGCTTTTCTTTCTCTGACATAATCCCCTTCTCCTCTTCGCATTCCTTTCACCACGCTTTTCTCTCTAACCACCCTTTCTTCCTCAAATGGCTAATAATTGAAAAGTAAAACCAAGATTCAACAACAGTGCCACCAGATCTAGAAGGGTTTATTCAACTTCCTCTTCGTCTGTACTAGGTGACCGAACCCTGGAAAATCCTAATGCCTCAGCCACTCTCTCGGGGTTGCTGACCTTGGAAAATGAGATAACATCATCGTCTGAAAAGTCACTATCATGATCTGGAAAACTCATTGGATCACCTCTTACTAATTTGCACTCTGGTGGCACAACTGAAACTGAGCACTGGTCAATTAAAAGCAACCCGAAGGATCTTGGAACTGACTGTGACGATTCTCATGTAGATGCATGTACGTAGTCAGCTGTGCGTAATCTTCCTCCCCCTCAAAATGTCAATTGTGAAATGGTCGATGACACTGTGACTGTTATGCGAAATGATACAGAATTAAAGGGTGAAAATGGAGATAGTGGAATTGTTGCTATTTGACCCATTCAAGTTGTGGTCCGTATTCCCCCAATCAGTAATGTATGCACCAAAGATGTTTGTAAAAATGTCCCACTTAAAGCTACGTCTATGTAAAAAGATATAGTAGCAACAGCTTCTCATGGCTCTACCCAATTCCCTGACTCGGAGCCAACATTGGCTATGAATATATCTGCAGCAAGTAAATTTAACAAACCTATAGTGGCTGAGGCATTAAAGATATGTAATGAAACAAGCAAGCATGATGCTCCTATTGGGGTTAATACTACATCTATTAAATGGCCATTACTATTTGGTAGATCGTCTAGAAACATGGGCTCTTATGTGTCCCCAATATTTTGAACATACATTGGCTGATGTAATTAGTACTCTACGAATGGAGATTATTGATGCTGAAGCTGATTTTTGGACTGATTGCTTGGTTGGGTTATTCTTAGATACATCGCCTCCTTATTTAGTTATCAAAGAGCATTGCGGAAAGGTGTGGAAATTTTGTGGTAGATTTCAAGTACACATAGATCATTCAATGTTTTTATTGAAATTTTCTCTTCTGTAGGAGCGTCTTCGTGTATTTTGTGTTGAGCCGACCATTATTAGAGGAAAGCCTTTTATCATTACACTGTGGAGTCCCATAGTCGATCGAGCTAGAGAATAGGTACTCTCTATTCCGGTGTGGGCATATTTCTCTCATATCCCCTCGATCTTGTAATCTATTATTGGTCTAAATTGGTAATCCAACTCCATGGGAAAGCTTAAATGTCTTGATGCAAACACTGTAGCTAGAGAAAAACTTTTCTTTGCTAAGGCCCAGATTGAAATAACCCCAGATAAACCCCTCCTAGAGACAATTAAGGTAAGAATAGCATATGATTATGTGACAGTGGTACGAGTTCTTCGCGACTGGATGCCTGGTATATGTCTTATATGCCATTCTTTTGGACATCTACACTTCTATTGTACCCGGAAGCCCATCGTTTCATATCCAGTCCCTGTTCGCTTAGCTGATAGTGCTCCTTTACCTCGAGCTCCTGTCATGAGGTGGGTAGCGAAATCTAGTCAGCTTAGTGCAACCCATACTATACAAAATGATGTCAAGTCGATTCTTGACCCTATTTTTGATGATAAGCTAGCTTAAAATGATGGTAACCAATTAGATAATGAGGATGTTTCTTCAGTTGAGAATCAAGTTGTGATGGTACCTATTGGTACACAGATGATCGGTTGTAGGTACATGATAAGTCTGGAATGAGATATGATCCTACTGAAAATATGTATTACAAATATGTCACTGATACTGTTGATGATTTTAGGAGAATAATATATCAAGCAGTGGGAGATGGTTTTGACCTCACCGAGGAGGGTAAGGTAGGTGAGATGAACAGATCTATGTTTCTTGATTTTACTTAGGATCGGGAGTACGAGTTTCGTAGTCCTAACCTGTGCTATGTTCCTAACCTTACTGTACTTTTTTTGAGTATATCAATGTTATAGGTAGTGACGACTCCTGTAGTTCCTCCTTCGTTGAGGATTAGCTGTGTGTCCTTAATAGTAGCTGAAGCTCAATGTGTCACTCCTGTTTTTACCTTTCAATGTAATGGCACATCAACCAGACTGTAGCAGTTAGACAAAATGTTTGACTCCTGTTTCACACAAGTGTTCATTATTTGTTGTAATGAAAGTGGTTGCGGCCACTATAAAAAATGGCTTACCCTTGCTATAAAAAATAAAGTATTTTAACAATTAACTACTTATTTTATAAACTACTTTAATATTTTAACAATAAATAAATATATATATATATTTAAATAAATTTTGATAAATCCTATTTTTAAATTTTGAACTATTTATATAAAATTTTATTGCCCCAACTATTTATCTTTGAACTATTTCAAATATATATCTAGATTATTTAAATATATTTTTCAACTATATCAAAATATTCAATTTTTTTAGATTGGAATTGTTTCAAGATTCTAAGTTTTGTTTAAATACTGATTTTAATTATGAAGGTATATACTATTTTGAATATGAAATTTTTTTAAAGCAAAATCTAATTTTTTGACATTAAGTATGAACATTTTAAATGTAAAAGAATCAACTGGTGTGTAATAAGCATTTAGTTGTTAAAGAGACCGAGATCATAAATTGTCATACTCTTTACCAATAACAAAACCACTTTTACAACTGTGTACATAGTGGAGAATCCAGAACGGAGTAGGATGGTTTGGCTAACGATTCTGATATGAGGTACTAACGTGACCTTGACTCTTGTAAGTCAGCATGATGTGACTATAACAGGAGCTAAGCCGAGACCAAATGAGGTCAATCCTTCTATCGAGCATACTTCTTTGATACCCATTTATTACTTTTTTGATGTGATTGGTGGCCACCCTTTGATTTTGATTATGGGAGTATCTCGAGGTGGGCGGTAGTGGTTGTTATGCGTTACCATCAGTCCGGCTCTGCAAATGGTGTATCCACCCTGGTATTTCCTCGTTTTCCTTGTTACATGCCTTATACGAACCCACTGCGATTTTGGTTTATACCATATTATATGGAGTGCCCTCTGATAGCCCTCCAGTTTAAGGAGGAATTACGGTACTATATATACTATGGGAATATATAAACGGTGTAAGAGTAATAATGGTAATCCTGCTTATGTTATTTTAATACTTTACTTTACCGAATAAACACTATTATAATAGTGTATTGCACTACATAATATCTAATCTAACGGATCCTTCAGAGATGGAAATTCCTGTGACATCTCTTAAGTTACTGAGCTCACAAACACACTGGATAAGAGGTGTGAACTACGGTAAGCATCTATAAGGCTATGACACTCATACTATTGCATTTTTTATTTGACCTATCTAAGAATATTTTAATCTTGATCCGAGTATTTTTGTCTTTTCATTTGTGCTCGGGTCTGAATGAGTTTTTAGTTAACGAAGACCTTGTTATGAAGATAAAGATGGAGTGTGATCGGGGTACTTATTAGTGTTATTCCACTATATTGGTATGTTTTGTGATAGTTTAACTCTGATTATTGTTGTAAGATAAAATCAAATTTATGTTTTAACAGTTTAATGAACTGTTATTTATTTATTATTGTTAACCGACTTTTTGTCCGGTTCCCAGGAGAGTATCAGACACGCTCAACTCAACGTACCTCATGAAGCTGAGGCCAAAAAGGAACACAGAGAAGTGAAGGAAACAGGATCAAGAAGGGACTACGCCGCCTGTGGCCTCACGGAATGTAGAAGACGTCCGCAAACCAATGCCTCAGACCACAAAGGAGTTACGAGCCCCGACCACCCGGTCCTGGGACCCTCGCACCCCTCGGAAGAACCGCACCCGGGCATGACGCGGAATTCACACCCAGCCGGGTGAGAATTCTCGCACCCATGTCTGGGTTCGAAATTTCAAGCAGATGCCTAGGTTCAAAATTTCGAACCCAGTGGGTGCGAGGTATAGAGCCCAACGGGTGCGAAATCTCGCACCCACAGCTGGGCTCGAGATCCCGAGCCCAGCGGGCGCGAAATCTCAAGATCCCAAGCCCAGCGGGCATGAAATCTCACGCCCATGGCTGGGTTCGAGATCTTGAACCCAGCTGAGCGAGATTTCGCGCCCGCATCTGGGTTCGAAATTTCGAGGTGCGAGGGGACCGAGCTCGAATTTCCTGCATGTGGTCCCCCTTTCCACCTAGTCCTACCTACTCCTACCTACTCTCACTCCTATAAATAGCTCATGGTCTCACACTTCAAATGGGTTGGATTTTCTTTACTTGGACCTTCCTAGAGCTCCATTAATGGCATCTCCTCTTTGAGTAAGAAGAAGGACATATTTGTCTTTTTTCCTTATTTATTCAATATATGATATTTATGATGTCATATATGATGGAAAGTGAATGTAATTAGCTTGGCTCTTCCTTGTAACTCTTGAGTGATTAATAAAAGTTCAACATACTTCCAAAGTGGACGTAGGCTTAATCCGCGGACGAACCAATATAAATACTTGTGTCATTTACCGCTTTCTCTTACCTAGTCTTACGACCAAATTAACTATTCCTAGTAATAGGAATCTTTGGTGTTTACGATAGTTTTTGCCATCAACATTTGGTTCTTTCACCGAGAATCCGAATTCAAGATTCGTGTCTTTCTTCCGCATTATCATCTCAACTTCGACAAGCTTAGGGTTCCTTGCTCAACCTGATATCGGGTCCGCTTACGATGGTAAAGAAGTCAAAGAACGCAATGGTCGGCTCTTCAGCCGCAGCCGAGGCTGATACCTCCCAACAACCTCAACCGGTAGATGTCTCAGCCCCTAATGAAACCGTCCCTCCTGTTGTGGACCTCGAAGCGCCCGTTACCCAAGCTCAAATCCACGCGCTTAATGAAAGAATGAGAACACCGCAATCGAGCTCAACCAAGCACTAAGGGATAACATCGGTCTTATGCGCCAACCTCAAGAAAGTTAACGCGTCGTTGCTCGACTCCAATTGGCTCGGAACAATGCTCGACCCCGACCAACTGCATCGGAAACATCCTCTTCCGAGTTAAGGCTCCCACATCAAAAGAAGAGGTTCACCTCATCAACCATGTCACCGGTCGCACCAATGCTCTCGATAGCGGTAACGGTCATGCCAACGAGAATGGGAACGGCGACCGAACTACAGTCACATACAACGAGGGAGCATGGTACCGAGACCGCTCTCGCTTGATTATCAATGACAGAACTGATCCTACGAACCAACCTCTTCCTCGACACAACCCGACGGTCGTTGATCAGGGTAAAGGGCCCGCTAATCCAATGGCTCGCTCTCCTGTAGAACAGGACCCGCATCACCCTGCTCCCCCACAACATCCGCACATGGACCCAGTCAGTCATAGATGTCGAGGACATGGAGGAAGACGATTCGACATCCACCATAGAAGGCGACTTCGCAATAGGACTCTGGAACCGCGTCAAAACCCTTGGATCCCGATGGAGGATCCACACCCGACCTACCTACCCGTCATGATACGAAGGGTCATGAGAGAGATGAGAGGGGGCGCCCACGGCGCATGGGAAGCTCACATCAGGTGTTACCCCTTCACAAGAAGAGTAAACGAAGTTGAGCAGCTAAGGCGCTTTAGCATGCCACAAATGCCACTCTATGATGGTACCACTGATCCTTGTGTCTTCTTAAATCGGTATGAATGGCAGATGGGCTCGAGTCGGGGCGATGATCCAGCCAAATGTAAATGCTTCTCGGTCTTCCTGTCCGGTACCGCTCTACTACGGTTCTCCCGCCTCCCTCTCGATTCCATCAACAACTTCGGGCAGCTAGCGACAGAACTGGTCAAGCAATTTAGGGTGCATATCCCAACTCCGAAGAATGCCCTCACCTTATCCAACCTTTACTAGGGGCCCGCCGAGTCACTTATTAAACACCCCAGATTTTTAAATAATCGAATTAACTAAAATAAAGGAATAATTAATTTCAGACGTGAGAATTAAGGGAATGGGGTTGCGCCATTGTGTTCGTCTCGGAAATCTGGTTGAAATAGAGTCCAAGTTTGCGGGAAACGGGTACCGGATGAAGGAGTTATAGATGAACGAAGTTTGGTGGCAAAAAGAAAAAAAATTGCACTGGCGCACTCGGGAAGTGCGCCAGTACAAATTTACATTAGTGCACTTCCCAAGTGCGCCCAGGCCGGGAGAAAACCTGCACAGCTTTCTGGTTCAGTCCAATCAATGTTGTGACTCTTTGCTGAGTCCTTTCTGACTCCTTGCCGAGTCATTAAGGCTGACTTGTCACCCTATCATGACTGAATGGTTTTGATTAACCTTAAGATCATCCGACGGCTTAAATTAATTCAAAACTCTACAAAAAGACCCATAGACTCAAACCCTAAATCAGAATTAAAACTAAAACTATGGTCGTCATGCTGTCGTCTTGAACCCTAGAGTAGTTGCCACAAATTAAAGAGGAAGAACAACAAATCAAATCAGTTCTATTCAACCCTAACAACGAATCTTCTTCAAAGGAGAGCTAATACAACTCTAGAAATCAGAATTCAGAACTCAAGACCGCTTTTGAGTTGTGAGTTCGACCACTTTAACAAAATAATGGCTAAATCAATTATGATGTGATATACGTTGGATTATAAGTTGTGGTTGTGAATCTAATTCATATGTTTAATCATGTATGTTAACTTGATTCATATTATATGATGTTATGCAAGTTTTATATATGATGTTATGCAAGTTTCATGTATGATGTTATGCAAGATTAATATGATTATGCGAATTAATATAATTATGCAAGTTTCATATATGATGTTATGCAAGTTAATATGATTATGCACGTTGTACATATGATGTTATGCAAGTTAATAGGATCACGCAAGTTGTATGCGAGTTATACGATGTTATGTAAGTTTGGATCTAAAATATATGCTAGTAATTCATGATGTTAACTTGTGTCAATGAATCCCTTTTTATAATCCAATCACCAAGATTTATAACATCAGTTTTTATGCGAATATGGATGTGGAACTTATATATAAGTATTATGCTCATATGCAAGTTTAAGTGATAATTGGATTCACATATATACAAGTTCACACCTTTAAAGTTTAGATCCATATTCAAGTTGACATTTTTATGTTGAAACTATGACATGCATAGTTATGCAAGTTTACACCTTTATGTGGATCCATAGTTTACTCAGGTTAACACCTTTTATTTGATCCATAGTTAAGCAAGATGACACCTTTATGTTTAGGTTGACAACATACATAGTTTATGTAAGTTTGTGATAATTACCTAGGCTAGTTGGGTGTAAAACTATGTTCATACATGCAAGTTCACACCTTTTAGATCTATGATTTTTGGATCCTTGGTAATACAAAGGCTATGCAAGTATGTGGTAATTCTTAATTGCAAGTTAGATGCAAATTAGATCTATTATTGTGTGTATGTGACTTTGTGACGTTTATTCCTTTTTTTAAGTATTAGACTATTTGCTAGTCTAATATGTATATATTGTGTTAAGCGAACGAATGATGGGGGTACGATAGGGATAATAGTGGATACACACATATTGTGAATTTGGCATGTAATGGCCTAAAAAGCCATGTAATTAATTTTAAGGAATAAAATTAATTGGTGATGAAATTGGTATAATTTATATACCATAAATAGATGAGCATAATTTAGGTGATAAATTATGGACATAAATAAATATGGAAATTTGAATAGGGAAAGTAATTCAAATTTGGAGGAAAATTAATTATGTATAATTAATTGCCTAAGACACGAGGTTGGACTCATTTGTGGTGTAAGACAGCCCGGACCCGCCCGACATATCCAGTAGCCACAAATGGTAGCCCAATGTGAGAGGTCAAAGGCCCAAACTAAATGCGTAACAATTGTATGGACACGAGGTTAGGCTCGTTTGTGGTGTAAGACTTCCCGTACCCGTCCGGCAAATCCAACAGCCACAAATGCCAGCCTAATGTGAGAGGTCCTACAGGGGTTACGGTAGTAATAAATTAAGAAACACTTAACCAAAGTAAAACATGTGGTGGGACATGGGGGTTACGTGGGTGCCTTGGGTGGCATGAGGAAATACGATTAGTAACACTTAACCAAGGTAAAACATGTAAGTGGGACATAGGGGTTAAGTGGGTGCCTTGGGTGGCATGTGTAATTACTAATAGAAACCCTTAACCAAATTCAAAACATGTAAGTGGACATGAAGGGGGTTAAGTGGGATGTACTAGAGGGGTCCAAGCCAAGGTGGAAAGCTTGTGTCAAGCATGGGGGGCCTTTTCAGTCCAGTAGCCCATTAAGTATCTTTGTGAGCTCGACCCAAGTCGAGGACGGGACACGCCTACTAGGTCTAAATGTTAGAGGCTAAATTGGGTTAGCAGTGGCAACGCAAGTCCAACGGGGTCACATGCGTGCGTGGGTCCGGGCTGGTAGGTAAGACGTTGTTGCATCGTGTAGGTATAAGCCGTGCATCATTGGTGGTATCGGGTTGCCACTTTGGGGAGTGATACACCCCACTGTGGGGACAACACGAGTATCTACGAGTTAGGGAGCCGATCGAATGGGGCAGGGTAGTGGGTACACCTACTGGAGATAGGAGAAGACGGCACCTATGTAGTCAGCTAGGGGTACACGAAGCTACCTCTATTATTAATAATTATTAAGAGGGTACACCTAGTGGAGATAGGAGCAGGCGGCACCTATGACGTCAGCTAGGAGTACGTGGAATTACCATTATTACTTATTGAAGGGGTACATCTAGTGGGGATAGGGACACGCTGGGTACCTATGATAGCAACTAGAGATATACAGTCAAACATGGAGGATAGTGGGTACATCTAGTTTTACACGAAGCTATCGTCGTTCTATTTAGCCAAGAGGGATCAAATTTCTAGAGTGACTAATAGGGGTGCAGTTAGTGTTAGTACAATACAGTATGGTATAGTACGGTAGAGTATAGTAATTATCCTATATCGATTAGGAAGTGCCATTTACGTTATCTCTGTTTCTCTTGATTGCCTTTCCATACCCATGTGGTTCACACAGTCATTACCTTATTCTTCAGCTTATATCTTATCATATTGCTTTAATAATTATGTTGTTAGAGTTATCGGACGCACCAGACTTTATGTCTGACCCCCTTTGTTTCCACCTCTTTTCTTCCTTTTCCCCCCAGGTTCTAAGGTTGGGACTAGTACTAGTGAAGCTTGATTGGGATCTCTTTGGGAGCACTTGGATTTGGATTGCCGATATAAAGTTCAGCCTATAATTTTCTTTATGGCTATTTGTAGTAGTAGGATTATGTACTTTGTTTTATCAAGATGGATATTATGTACTTGACTTTGGTTTATGGTTTTTGATGATGTAACCAAACATATTTACCTTCTGCTGCAATAAATAAAGTTTTAAATTTTCATGTACTGCTTTATATCTGTCTTGTTGTGATTTTCTGTTCTATGTTCACTTAAAATGCTCCATGGAAGTTAATGTATTCCCTTTGCGAGTGACATTAATGGACGTGGGATGTTACACGTGGTATCAGAGCTAAAGGTTACCAGAACAGATAACATATTTTGAAAAACTATTTTTCAAAAGCATTTTTATAAAGAATACATTCAAAAATATGTTTTTAGAAGAGTATTTTTGAAAGAAAGGTTTATTTTAAGAACATAATCCCCAAGAGCCATATATCCTTCCTTCGATTCTCCGTTTTGAATCTCTTCCTCTTTCTCTTTTTGAGTCCCCCTCCCTCCGCGTATAGATGCTTTTTCTAAGATAAATAAGGACTTCCGTACGAAGGACGGAAAACCACTTCAAGGGACTTAGACGTTTGTCGGGCTAGAAGTTAGTCCAAGGAAGTGGAGGGCTTGTTGGTACCTTTAAGATAGACGATGGGAGGAAGTTTCAAATAGCTGTTTGGTTAACAAAGGACGAAACCTCATCTTGGTAGGTGGTCACGAATGGAGAATGTGAAGAAGAAGGCTAGTTGTTTTGGAGAAATAGGACACCTTAGGATTGTCCAAATAGGCAAGGACAAAGTACAGGATCTTCTGGAGGGTAGTTGTATTCCCTCACGGCTGGTATACCTGATGGGGGTAGGACCGTCTAGGTTGAAATTTAGTTTTCTTTATCATCCTGTTTGAACTTTGTTTGATTCTGGTGCTTCATACTTGTTAGTATCTGCTTCGTTAGTTAAAACACTGCACCTAAATACTAGTCTAGTTAAGGATCCCATCCTAGTCTCAAATCATGTTGGTGGTTCGGCTCATCCTTCAATGGTTTGTCAGGATTTGAGAGTGTCTATCTTGGGCTTTGGATTTGAATGCAACGCCTTCGTCCTTGGTTTCACGGGCTATAGTTTGATTTAGGGGTGGATTGGCTAGCCAAGCGGGGTGCCATCCTAGATTGTGAAAGGAGGGTAGTTAGACTATTGATTCGTTATGGAAAGACCCTCATATTTCTTGTGACCCTAGGGGTTCAATGATGCTTAGTTGCCTAGAATCTTCTGACGCATCCAACGATGATTGGGATTCTGTTTGTGTGGTCCGTGAGTATGGAGACGTCTTTGATAAAGTGCGGGGTTTACCCAAAAGCACGAAATAAGTTTTCGCATGTGCTTAATAGATTAAGAAAAGCCAGTTATGTGATCAGCGGTGGTTTTGGAGCAAGACTGGCAAGGACAGCCAGAGCCGGTCAAGTGCTCAAGTGGTTGGCCGTCTTACTAGTATCATCTCACGTAAGTCGTCTGAATTCGAAGGAGGTATCCCTTGAGTGTTTGTCTGATATTGGTTTAGGCCTTTGGGGCTTGCACTTGGGGGATGTCGAGTTCGACTAGGATGGTCTGTGTGAGAGATGGATAGTTGTGACGATTTTGCATGGGATAATATCCTGGTTTTCTCTAGAAGCAGAGAAGAGCATGCCCTACATCTTAGGGAAAGCTTAGGGACCCTACAAGCACACCAGCTTAAAGCTAAGTTCTCCAAAATACAATTTTTGGAGGAATAAGTGAGGATTTTAGGGCATGTGGTCTCTAGGGAAGGGTGATATGTTATGGTGGAAGACAGTCGAAAGTCCATGAGAAGAATTACCCTACCCACGACTTAGAATTGGCTGCCATAGTTTTTGCACTCAAGTCTTGGCGTCAGTATTTGCTTGGTGAGAAGTTTGAGTTGCTTGCAGACCATAAATCGCTAAAGTACTTGTTCTCTCAGAAAGATCTAAACCTGAGGCAACAAAGGTGGATGGAGTTCTTGGCGTCCTACGATTTCAAGATAGCATATACCCCTGGCAAGGGTAACGTTGTGGCGGATGCCTTGAGTAGGAAAAAGTTGACATTGAGTCCTTTGTTTGTTGAGCGACGTAGCTTAGAGTTTATCTCTACCTTCGACTTTAGACCATCCATTGATTTTGTACCCAGTTTGCTAGCGTCCTTGAGGTTAGACCTACGCTTTTGGGATGGGTTGGAGAGGCACAGCGTGATGACCCACACTTGATGGAGTTAGTAGAGAAGCTCATAAGAGGGGAGTCATCAAGCCACCTAAGTAGGTATACCCTAGATGATAAGGGTTTGTTGCATAGGGACGATAGACTTTGTGTATTACGGGACGAGAGTTTGAGGAAGACCATTCTTGATGATACCCATCGTTCGAAGATGACCATTCATCCCGGCGGGGACAGGATGTACAAAGACATGAAGCGAGTTTTCTTTTTGGCCGGTATGAAGAGGGATGTGGCTGAGTATGTTGCTAGATGCTTGGTGTGCCAACAAGTAAAAGCAGAGCAAAAGAAGCCCGATGGATTGCTTCACCCATTGGAGGTCCCACAATGGAAGTGGGAAAGTGTTTCGATGGACTTTGTTGACGGACTACAAAGATCGAGGAAGGGTAATACGGGGATTTGGGTCGTGGTAGACAGACTTACTCAGAGCAACCATTTCATTCCCATGAAGAGAAAGAGGACTGCTCCATGGTTAGCCTCCGAGAGATAGTTCGTTTGCACGGTGTTCCTTCTAGCATAGTGAGCGACCGCCATCCTATTTTCACTAGCGAATTTTGGAAGAGCTTGCAAGAGGCGGTAGGGACTCAGTTATGTTTGAGCACCACATATTGTAACACCCCGTATTTCAGATAATGCTAAAATTCACTGATTGCAGAATAAATAATCTCAAATGTGAGAATTGGGGGAAACGGGCTGCGTCATTGCGTTCGTCTCGGAAAAATACGCGAAATAGAGTCCGAAATTTTGTAAATCGGAGTCCGTATGGCCCAGTTATGGCCCAATGAAGTTTGCAGAAAATTAAAAGTTAAAAACAGATTTAAAATTCAAATTCAAATTTAGAAAATAGAACTAGCGGGGCAGGCGGGAAAGTTCCCGTCCTAGCCATGTCGACAGGGCTGTCGACGGGCCTATGAGGTCGACTGCCCTGTCGACTTGCCTGTCGACACAGGGTGTCGAGCCAGATGGCATGGGTGCACCAGGTCTGGTTTTCTGGCTAGGGCTGGGCTGTGTTCTAGAGACTTCCTAAATCCGACGGACCTAATCAAACCTAGGGTTAATCCTATGGTCTAAAACACACCCTAATCCTATAAATACACCCTAATGCAAGCCTAATCCATACTAAAAATAGAAATGATGGCCTCATGCCACCAAAATCAAACTTAAGAGGAGCCTCCACTAGTTTATGAAGGAAGTTGCAAGCTAATCAACCTCTAATCATCATCTCCTTCAAATATTGCAACTAGTTCTACTTCATAAGTTTGCTAATCTTGGTTTTGGTGAGTTCCTATGCCTTTAGCAAGTAATTGCTAAACTAATTAGGATAGGATATTAGGAGGTTATGGATGTAAATGTGGATTATGCAAGTTGTGGTTGTCATATGTTATAAGTTCATATGTAAACTTGCCTCTTTTTATGATATGATGTATCATGTAAGTTCATATGCAAGTTTTATGCAAGTTTATATGCAAGATCATATGCAAGTTAGTCTCTTTTTATGATATGCATAACATATGCGAGTTTGCCTTTGTGATATGACATGATATGCAAGTTTATATGCAAGATTTATGCACAAGTTAGTCTCTTTTTATGATATGCATAACATATGCAAGTTTGCCTTTGTGATATGACATGATATGCAAGTTGATATGCAAGTTCATGTGCAAGTTAGCCTCTTTCTATGATGTGCATAACATATGCAAGTTTGCCTTTGTGATATGACATAGTATGCAAGTTCATATGCAAGTTCATATGCAAGTTTTATGCAAGTTCATATGCGAGTTCATATGCGAGTTTTATGCAAGTTCATATGCAAGTTCATATGCAAGTTTTATGCAAGTTTATATGCAAGTTCATATGCAAGTTTGTCTCTTTTTATGATGTGCATAACATATGCAAGGTTGTCCCTATGTATGACATGTTATGTAAACGAATTACGTGGGAAACGATGCGGTTAATATGCATGATTATAAAAAGGTGTAAAGTTGTTATGATTAAGCATAACATAAAATGAATGGACATAATTGGGAATTTACCTATTAAGTTAGGTCTACCCACATTATGGAGTTGGGAATTTACCTATTAAGTTAGGTCTACCCATACTAGGGAATTGGGAATTTACCTATTGAGTTAGGTCTACCCATATTCTTAAAAATGTGTAATTAATTAGGGATAATTAATTATGGGGGGTGATTAATTAGGTGTAATTAATCAACTAAGACACGAGGTTGGACCCTTTTGTAGCGGAAGTCTGCCCGGAACCGACCGGCCATCCAGCAGCTACAAATGATTGGCCCAATGTGAGAGGTATTAGTCATAAATTAAATACGTGATTAAAGTAAGGACACGAGGTTAGACCTTTCTATGACAGAAGTCTGCCCGGAACCAACCGGCATATCCAGCAGTCATAAAAGATGGTCTAATGTGAGAGGTCTTTATGAGGTCATGATCTTAATTAATTAATTAAGAAACACTTAACCATATTAGCATGTAGAGGGACATGAGGGGTTAAGTGGGTGCCTTGGGTGGCATGTGGAAATCTAGTGGTTGCCTTGGGTGGCAATAGAAAATACGATTAGAATATTTAACCAAAGTGGAACATGTAATTAAAACATGATTAAAGGGTTAAGTGGTATACACTAGAAATAACAAGCTTAGGTGGTAGCTTGTGGGGGCCCATTTCAACCAATATCCCAAACGTATCTTAGTGGGCTCGACTCTAGTCGAGTGAAGGGACACGCATATTGGGCTTGACTATAAGAGGCCAAAACCGGGGCAGCGGTGGCAACGCGAGTCCAACGAGTTTCATCTGCGTGTGTGGACCCGGGATGGCAGGTAAGACGTTGTTGCATCGTGTAGATATAAACCGTGCACCATTTGTTGTATCGGGCTAGCCACTTTGGGGAGTGATACACCCCATTGTGGGGCCAGCACGGATATCTACGGTAGGGAGCCGATCGCTTGGGAGTAGTGGGTACACCTAGTGGAGATAGGGGCAGACGGCACCTATGTAGTGAGCTAGGGGTACACGAACTACTGGGTAAAATTTTCTAAGTCCTTGGGAGGGAACAACCCTTAAGTAGGAATGACTGGTGTGGTGCAGTATAGTAATTATCCTTGGGTGGGTAAATGTGTCTTTATCGTTATCTTAGTTCACTCTAAGTCGGATTGGCTACTGAGTGTAGTCATTTATCCCCAGTCACACCGTACCAAGTTATATCATATCCTTATTACTTTAATGATTACATTGTTAAAGTTATAGGACTCGCTCAGACTTATGTCTGACCCCGTTGTTTTTATCTTTTTCCCAACCCTCAGGTTCTCAGAGTGGGCCCAGCACGAGTGGGCTTTGATCAGGCTGCTTTTATTACTCTCTTGGAGCTTGGACCCTAGATGTAGAGCTCAGCTTACCCTTTTCTTTTATGGCTATCAGTTCATGTATTGGGATTATGTATTTTTATTTAGCAGGATGGATATTTGTACATGACTTCTATTATGGTTTTTGTGATGTAACCAGACATGTTTCATTTTCCGCTGCAATAGAAATGATGTTTTAAATTTTCAAAAGTATTACTTATATCTGTCTTGCCGTAATTACTCTGTTCTATACTCACTCAAAATACTCCACCGATGTTATGGCATTCCCTGAGAGAGTGACCATAGCGGGCGTGGGGTGTTACACATATCATCCTCAGACGGACGGCCAGACCGAGAGGGTGAATTGTATTCTAGCGGACCTATTGAGGTTGTATGTCTTAGATTTCGGAGGTACATGGGAGGAACATCTTCCGTTGGTGGAGTTCACATATAATAACAGCTTTCAGTCTAGCATTGGCATGGCACCGTTCGAGGCTCTTTATGGACGGCCATGTCGTTCTCCTACATGTTGGTGGGAGTCTACATATAAGATCTTACTTGGGCACGATATGATTAGACAAACTTCAGAAAAGATCGATTTGATTCGAAGGAGGATGAAGATGGTGCAAGATAGGCAGAAATCTTATGCGGACAAGAGGAGGACAGATCTTGAGTTTGATATTGGGGACATGGTCTTTGTCAAGGTGTCTCCATTATGGAACGTCGTTCGCTTTGGGTCCGTTGGGAAGTTAGCACCAAGATTCGTAGGTCCGTTTCCTATTAAGGAAAGGATTGGGCAGATAGCGTATAGAGTGGAGTTGCCCGAGATACTTAGTGGTGTATACGACGTATTCCATGTATCATATTTGAGGAAGTGCTTGCACGAGACCGTGGAAGTGGTAGAGCCGAGCTTGCTTGGAGAGGTGGAGATCGAGGGTGATGCGACGATTCGATGAGCTCCTACGCCCATTCTTGGGTCGGAGATTAAGAAGTTGAGGAATCGAGAGGTCAAACTAGTCAAAGTGCAATGGGGAGATGATGAGAGCAACGCTACTTGGGAGACGGAAGAGAAGATGCGTTCATTATACCCTTTTCATTTCGAGGGTATGTCTTTTAATTTCTCCTTTATCGCTTACCTTGTACTTATCTTATCTTTAGTATGTCCTCTCGCTAGTACCTTTGACCTTTAGATAGGATAGTCCTATGGTTGAAACATGTGTTTGAGACATGTTATGTATGATGGATGCATGTGGATGCAAGTGTTTGCTAGTGGTTGCTCGTGGATACATATACACACAATTTAGGCACTAGATCGGCTCAGTCACTTCATATTGCATATTGCATATAAATGTGTGTACATATTTAAGTAATGGATGTATAATGGTTGTACTATCATATGGATGATGCATTTTGGTGGATGGTTGTGCACACATGTAGAAATAATATGTATCGATAGGGTTCTTCGCATACATAATGGACGCATGTCACTATCATGGTTTGCATTAAGGAGGTCAACTGAATCAGTAGAATGCCTGATTTTGCATTAGATAAGGAACATATACACACACATCATGCATATGTTCATACAACATTAGAAATTTTATAAGGACAATGGATGCCCGTGTTTGATGGTTGAGTAGATGGTTGTTTGGATGGTAGGATATGCATTCTCCTTAACTTGGAGATTTCGGGGGCGAAATCCTTTAAAGAGGGGAGAATGTAACACCCCGGATTTTTGAATAATCAAATTAACTAAAATAAAGGAATAATTAATCTCAGACGTGAGAATTAAGGGAATGGGGTTGCGCCATTGTGTTCGTCTCGGAATTCTGGTTGAAACAGAGTCCGAGTATGCGGGAAACAGGTACCGGATGAAGGAGTTATAGACGAACGAAGTTTGGTGGCAAAAAGAAAAAAATAAAATAAATTGCACAGGCGCACTTGGGAAGTGCGCCAGTACAAATTTACATTGGTGCACTTCCCAAGTGCGCCCAGGCCGAGAGAAAACCTGCACAGCTTTCTGGTTCAGTCCGATCTATGTTGTGACTCATTGCTGAGTCCTTTCTGACTCCTTGCTGAGTCATTAGGGCTGACTTGTCACCCTATCATGACTGAATGGTTTTAATTAACCATAAGATCATTTGACGGCTTAAATTAATTCAAAACTCTATTAAAAGACCCATAGACTCAAACCCTAAATCAGAATTAGAACTGAAACTATGGCCGTCATGCTGTCGTCTTGAACCCTAGAGTAGCCGCCACAAATTAAAGAGGAAGAACAACAAATCAAATCAGTTCTATTCAACCCTAACAACGAATCTTCTTCAAAGGAGAGCTAATGCAACTCCAGAAATCAGAACAAGACCGCTTTTGAGTTGTGAGTTCGACCACTTTAACAAAATAATTGCTAAATCAATTATGATGTGATATACGTTGGATTATAAGTTGTGGTTGTGAATCTAATTCATATGTTTAATCATGTATGTTAACTTGATTCATATTATATGATGTTATGCAAGTTTTATATATGATGTTATGCAAGTTTCATGTATGATGTTATGCAAGATTAATATGATTATGCAAATTAATATGATTATGCAAGTTTCATATATGATGTTATGCAAGTTAATATGATTATGCACGTTGTACATATGATGTTATGCAAGTTAATAGGATCACGCAAGTTGTATGCGAGTTATATGATGTTATGTAAGTTTGGATCTAAAATATATGCTAGTAATTCATGATGTTAACTTGTGTCAATGAATCCCTTTTTATAATCCAATCACCTAGGTTTATAACATCAGTTTTTATGCGAATATGGATGTGGAACATATATATAAGTATTATGTTCATACGCAAGTTTAAGTGATAATTGGATTCACATATATACAAGTTCACACCTTTAAAGTTTAGATCCATATTCAAGTTGACATTTTATGTTGAAACCATGACATGCATAGTTATGCAAGTTTACACCTTCATGTGGATCCATAGTTTACTCAGGTTAACACCTTTTATTTGATCCATAGTTATGCAAGATGACACCTTTATGTTTAGGTTGACGACATACATAGTTTATGTAAGTTTGTGATAATTACCTAGGCTAGTTGGGTGTAAAACTATGTTCATACATGCAAGTTCACACCTTTTAGATCTATGATTTTTGGATCCTTGATAATACAAAGGCTATGCAAGTATGTGGTAATTCTTAATTGCAAGTTAGATGCAAATTAGATCTATTATTGTGTGTATGTGACTTTGTGACGTTTATTCCTTTTTTTAAGTATTAGACTATTTGCTAGTCTAATATGTATATATCATGTTAAGCGAACGAATGACGGGGATACGATGGGGATAACAGTGGATACACACATATTGTGAATTTGGCATATAATGGCCTAAAAAGGCATGTAATTAATTTTAAGGAATAAAATTAATTAGTGATGAAATTTGTATAATTTATATACCATAAATAGATGAGCATAATTTAGGTGATAAATTATGGACATAAATAAATATGGAAATTTGAATTGGGAAAGTAATTCAAATTTGAGGGAAAATTAATTATGTATAATTAATTGCCTAAGACACGAGGTTGAACTCATTTGTGGTGTAAGACTGCCCGGACCCGCCCGGCAAATCAAGCAGCCACAAATGGTAGCCCAATGTGAGAGGTCAAAGGCCCAAACTAAATGCGTAACAATTGTATGGACACGAGGTTAGGCTCGTTTGTGGTGTAAGACTGCCCGGACCTGCCCGGCAAATCCAGCAGCCACAAATGCCAGCCTAATGTGAGAGGTCCTACAGGGGTTACGGTAGTAATAAATTAAGAAACACTTAACCAAAGTAAAACATGTGGTGGGACATGGGGGTTAAGTGGGTGCCTTGGGTGGCATGAGGAAATACGATTAGTAACACTTAACCAAGGTAAAACATGTAAGTGGGACATAGGGGTTAAGTGGGTGCCTTGGGTGGCATGTGGAATTACTAATAGAAACCCTTAACCAAATTTAAAACATGTAAGTGGACATGAAGGGGGTTAAGAGGGATGTACTAGAGGGGACCAAGCCTAGGTGGAAACCTTGTGTCAAGCATGGAGGGGGGCCTTTTTAGTCCAGTAGCCCATTAAGTATCTTTGTGAGCTCGACCCAAGTCGAGGACGGGACACGCCTACTGGGTCTGATTGTTAGAGGCCAAATCGGGTTGGCGGTGGCAACGTAAGTCCAACGGGGTCACGTGCATGCGTGGGTCTGGGCTGGTAGGTAATACGTTGTTGCATCATGTAGGTATAAGCCGTGCATCATTGGTGGTATCGGGTTGCCACTTTGGGGAGTGATACACTCCACTGTGGGTGTAACACCCCATCTCCATTAAGGTCACTCACAAAGGGAATGCCTTAACTTCAGTGGAGCGTTTTAGGTGAATATAGAACAGAAAATCACAACAAGACAAATATAAAGCAGTACTTGAAAATTTAAAACTTTATTTCATTGCAGCGGATAAACCCATATGTTGGTTACATCATCAAAACCGTAAACCAAAGTTAAGTACATCATATCCATCTTGATAAAAGAAAGTACATAAACTGAAAGACATAATCCCCAACATTAAAATAGCCATAAATAAAGAGAAGCTGAACTTTACTTCAGCGGTCCAAGAAGTCTTCTAAAAGCAGTCCAAAATCAAGCTCCACTGGTGCTAGTTCCAAACTAAGCACCTAGGGGGGGGGGAAAGAGATGGAAAAAGGGGGGTCAGACATAAAGTCTGGCGAGTGTGATAATTCTAACAATATAATTAACAAAGTAACTAGGCTAAGGCATAAGTTGGAAAATAAGGAAATGATCATGAACCATTGAGTATGGCAGAGTAAATAAGAAAACAGGATGATCAACGATATCGTTAAGCGCACCTAAACCCCTATAGGATGATTACTAAACTACACCAACACTATGGGATAATTCCTAAACTAAACCGCCACTAGTATACTGCACCACCACTAGTCACCCTAAGGTTGATCCCGCCTACAGACTTAATAATGATATAGGTAGTTTCGTGCACCCCTAGCTACCTTCATAGGTGTTGTCTGCCCCTATCTCCACTAGGTGTACACACTACCCCCAAACGATCGGCTCCCTAACTCGTAGATACCCGTGCTGGTCCCATAGTGGGGTGTATCACTCCCTAAAGTGGCAACCCGATACAACCAAGAATGCACGGCTTATACCTACACGATGCAACAACGTCTTACCTACCAGCCCGGGTCGACACACACATATGAACCCATTGGACTTACGTTGCAACCGCTAACCCGGTTTAGCCTCTTACAGTCAAGCCTAGTATGTGTGTCCCATCCTCGACTTGGGTCGAGCCCACAAAGATACGTATGGGTTACTGGTTGAAACGGGCCCCCATTACTTGACACAAGCTATCCACCTAAGCTTGGTCCCCTCTAGTACATCCCACTTAACCCACTTCTTATTCATGTTTCGATTACATGTTTCAATTTTGGTTAAGTGTTTCTAATCGTATTTCCAAATGTCACCCAAGGCACCCACTAGATTCCACATGCCACCCAACGCACCCACTTAACCCCCTCATGTCCCACAACATGCTTATCTGGTTAAGTGTTTCTTAATTCATTAAGACCGTAACCTCATAAAGACCTCTCACATTATACTGGCATTTGTGGCAGCTGGATTTGTCGGGCTGGTTCGGGCAGTCTTACACCACAAAAGAGCCTAACCTTGTGTCTTTACAATTGTTACGTATTTAGTTTATGCCTAAGACCTTTCACACTAGACTGACATTTGTGGCAGCTGGATTTGCCGGGCGGGTCCGGGCAGTCTTGCACCACCAAAGAGCCTAACATCGTGCCTTAGACGATTAATTACTCCTAATGAATCATCCCCCAATTTAAATTACTTTCCCTATTCAAATTATCAATCAATTCCAAATTTAGCGATGTCCATAATTGACTCAATTATGTCCATCCATTTATGGTATGTAAAATCATACCAATTTCACCACAATTTTATTTTATGCCTTTTAAGGCATTTATGCCAATTAAATATTTTTAATATTATCCCCTTTTTCCCAATGTAGTACGTTTATTCGTTTAACGTAAAAATATACGTTAGAATCGAATAGTCTAACTCATGAAATAAAAGAAAACATCACATATATACACATAATTAAAACATAGATCTAACATAGGGGTGAACTTGCATATGTGAATGATGTTCTACATCTAAAACTTGCATAAGCTAAGTTTACAACTTGCATAAACAAGATATGTCATGGATCCAAATTTAAAGGTGTGAACTTGATGAGAAAATGGCCACAAACTTGCATAAACATCATATGTCATAGATCTATATCTAAAGGTGTGAACTTGATGAAATAATGGCCACAAACTTGCATAAACATCATATGTCATAGATCTATATCTAAAAGGGGTAAACTTGCATAGGTAATAACATAACATGATTCATATCCAACTCATAAACTCACATATGTGATTTATACATCGCAACAATGGTGTAAACTTATATCTAACATGTAAAGTATCATGTAGAATTTAGCATATATCATAGCCTAACTTTCAATTAAATTTCACATAAACTAGGTGCCATAACCATGTAAAGTCACATATAATTCTACCCAAACTTATATATGGTTCATGTTTGAATCAACATCTAAACTTTCCTACATATGATTTATCATATGAATCAATACAAACTAGCATAAGAAACATGATGATTTGATTGTATATAAAATTTACAACATGGATGATAGCAACATAACTTTGCATCATAAATGATAGCATCACAACATAACATCATAGATATTTCAATCACAATCCTACAACATAATTACAACATGCAATCAATACTTCATATCACATCCATACAATCCGCGTTATTACTTAATCTAATTAAATTACTAATTATTTTGCTAAAACTATCGAACTCACAACTCAAAAGCAGTCTTGAGTTCTGAATTCTGATTTCTGGAGTTGAATTAGCGCTCCTTTGATGAAGGTTCGCTGTTAGGGTTGAGTAGTTCTGATTTGGTTGCTGTTCTTCCTCTTAATTTTGGTGGCGGCTGCTCTAGGGTTCAAGACAACAGCATGACGACCATAGATTTAGTTTTAATTCTGATTTAGGGTTTGAGTCTATAGGTCTTTTTATAGAGTTATGAATTAATTTAAGCCGTCAGATGATCTTAGGGTTAATCAAAACCATTCAATCATGATAGGGTAATGAGTCTGCCCTAATGACTCAGCAAGGAGTCAGAAAGGACTCAACAACATGGGTCAGCCTGAACCAGAAAGTTGTGCAGGCTCCAGCCTCGGCCTGGGCGCACTTGGCAGGTGCGCCAGTGTAAATATGTACTGGCGCACTTCCCAAGTGCGCCAGTGCAATCTTCTTCTTTTTTTCATTTTGCCACCAAACTTCGTTCGTCCATAACTCCTTCATCCGGTACTCGTTTCCCGCAAACTCGGACTCTATCTCAACCAGAATTCCGAGATGAACACAATGGCGCAACCCAATCCCCATAATTCTCCCGTCTGAGATTAATTATTCTTCATTTTATATTATTCAAAAATCCAGGGTGTTACATTTTCCCTTCCTTAAAGGATTTCGTCCCCGAAATCTCCAAGTTAAGGAGAATGCACATCCTACCATCCAAACAACCATCTACTCATCCATCAAACACGGGCATCCATTGTCCTTATAAAATTTCTTATGCTGTATGAACATATGCAAGAAGTGTGTGTATATGTTCCTTATCTAATGCAAAATCAGGTGGACTACTGATTCAGTTGACCTCCTTAATGCAAACCATGATAGTGCCATGCGTCCATTATGTATGCGAAAGAACCTTATCGATACATATAATTTCTACATGTGTACACAACCATTCACCAAAATGCAACATCCATATGATGGTACAACCATTATTCATCCATTATTCAAATATGTACACACATTTATATGCAATATGAAGTGACTGAGCCGATCTAGTGCCTAAAGTGTGTGTATATGCATCCACGAGAAACCACTAGAAAACACTTGCATCCACGTGCATCCATCATACATAGCACGTCTCAGACACGTGTTTCATCCATAGGACTATCCTATCTAAAGGTCAAAGATACTAGCGAGAGGACACACTAAAGATAAAATAAGTACAAGATATGCGATAAAGGAGAAATTAAAAGACATACCCTAGAAAAGAAAAGGGTATAATGAAATCATCTTCGCTTCCGTCTCCCAAGTAGCGTTGCTCTCATCATCTCCCCATTGCACTTTGACTAGCCTGACCTCTCGATTCCTTAACTTTCGAATCTCCGACCCAAGAATGCGCGTAGGAGCTCGTCGAATCGTCGCATCACGCTCGATCTCCACCTCACTAAGCAAGCTCGTCTCTACCACTTCCGCGGTCTCGTGCAAGCACTTCCTCAAGTGTTATACATGGAATACGTCGTGTACACTACTAAGTCTCTCGGGCAACTCTACTCTATACGCCATCTGCCCAATCCTTTCCTTAATAGTAAACGGCCCTACGAACCTTGGTTCTAACTTCCCAACGGACCCAAAGCGAACGACGTTCCATAATGGAGACACCTTGACAAAGACCATGTCCCCAACATCAAACTCAAGATCTGACCTCCTCTTGTCCGCATAAGATTTCTGCCTATCTTGCGCCGTCTTCATCCTCCTTCGAATCAGATCGATCTTCTCCGAAGTCTCTCTAATCATATCGGGTCCAAGCAAGATCTTATCCGTAGATTCCCACCAACATGTAGGCGAACGACACGGCCGTCCATAAAGAGCTTCGAATGGTGCCATGCCAATACTAGACTGAAAGCTGTTATTATATGCGAACTCCACCAATGGAAGATGTTCCTCCCATGTACCTTCAAAATCTAAGACACACAACCTCAATAAGTCCTCTAGAATACGATTCACCCTCTCGGTCTGGTCGTCCGTCTGAGGATGATATGCGGTGCTCAAACATAACTGAGTCCCTACCGCCTCTTGCAAGCTCCTCCATAATTCGCTAGTGAAAATAGGATCGCGGTCGCTCACTATGCTAGAAGGAACACCGTGCAAATGAAATATTTCTCGAATTTATACGGAGGCTAATTATGGAGCAGTCCTCTTACTCTTTATGTGTAACACCCCACCTCCGTTAAGGTCACTCACAAAGGGAATGCCTTAACTTTGGTGGAGCATTTTGGTAAACAGAACAGAAAACTTACAAGACAGATAAAACAGTACTTGAAATTTTTTAACTTTATTACAGCGGAAACAGAAATTAATATGGTTACATCCTTTCAATTTCAGAATTCAAGTACAAAATATCAGTCTTGTACAAAAGCCTTCAAAATGCATGGTTTAAAATCATAATCCCCACGGAACGGAAGCTATACAGAGCCAAGCCATACTTTAAGCACTTCAAGCAAAGAGAAATCCGGATCAAGCTAAAGTATTTCCCTCCTTGGATAACCTTGGGGGGGAACGGAAGAAAGGAGGCGAAACAACAAGGGTCAGACAAAAAGTCTGGCAAGTCCAGTGACTTTCAGCATATGAACAGATAATAATAATATGATATGAACATAAAACTGGATGTGAGATAACTGTAACAGGTGTAGCAGATATAACAGAAAAACAGAATGATATAAACTATTGTTTTACACTTCTCTGCACTAATACTAGTATAGCAGAATTAGGTGTCACCCTAATGTCTAAATTGTAGCAGGAACGGGTATCGAATACTTTAACAGAAACAGAATGCTAATAATGGGCCTTTACTACCCGATCAGAAACAGACAGAAGCAGAAACAGATTTTTCCCTATGGAAACAGAATGTAGAATTAGGTGTACACTAGTAATGGGCCTTTACCACCCGAACAGACGGTACCACGCAGAAACAGACAGGTGTTACCACCCAACAGAAACAGACGGTACCAACAGAAACACACAGAACTAAGTGTACCCTAAAACCCTACCCCAAGCGATCGGCTCCCTAATACATAAATATCCTGTGTCGGCCCCACAATAGGGTGTATCACTCCCTAAAGTGACAACCAATTGGCACAGACCTATTTACAGATGTCACGGCATGTTACATCCTCAGAGGCAGACCGGGATCCATGCACGCACATGACCCGGTTGGAACGCACCATCAACACCCCTCGCCATTATCAGGATGAACCACTTCTAATTAGTTCAGTAAGCGTGCCCGGACCCTACCTACTGTTGGGTCAAAGTTTTGATACCAGAAAGGGTTACTGACTAATATGGGTCCCAAACAACAGATGACACAAGTAATTCCCCTCCTAACCTTGTGTCCCCAGACTAACATATCTCAGATTAACTTGTTTACAAGTTCAGACATACAGAATTCAGATTTACTAGTTCACAGATTTAGTTGACAAGTTTTCAGACTAACAGATCAGATGTACATATTTTTCAGATTTGTCTAACTTTGTATTGGGCCTACAGATTCATGGACGGGTTTACTATACCTATTAATCCAGTTGGTTTAACCCTATTTTCCCCCAATACGTTTTAGACGTCATTCTTATCTTAGATTTGCATTAATTAATTATTAATGCCCAGACCTCCCACATTAGGTTGCTAGCTTGTGGCCGCTGGATGGGCCGGGCGGTTCCGGGCAGACTTCTGCCACAAGCCAGACCTAACCTCGTGTCTTAAGCAGGTTATGACTAACTTCTCACATTAGAACCTATTGTTTGCGGCCACTGGATGTGCCGGGCGGTTCCGGGCAGAATTACGCCGCAAACTCATTCTAACCTCGAGTTAGTCACGTTTATCTTTGCGGCCAATTAATTAATAATTTACCGTTTATGCGCACGCCCAATATATATGCCAATTCAGATTATATCAATAACAGGATGATTATATCAACACAACAGATAACTGAGTTTAGCAGATAACAGATTTTATATGACTTAACGGATTTAACAGATTTAGCAACTTAGCAGATTTTGGCATATAACAGGTTAGGCATTTCAACCGACAAATTTAACAGATTAGGCATTTCAATCTAATTAGCAGTCTAGGCAATATAACAAAACTAGCAGTTTAGGCAACTTGGCAAATTAGCAGATTTAGAAAATTTAATATTTCTAAAGGTTCTATTTACATGCCTTGCCTAATCATAAATTGGCTTAAATTCATATGCCTACATAATTGTCATGACTCACAACATATACTCCATGTTTTCATAAGCGCAGAATATGGACATAATTTTCCATATAACATATGTTCCAATTTTTGTTAAACTAGCATTTTATAGCAGATTCACACATAAATTATACCAAATATAACCATTAATTTCAATGCATGCCATATATCCAAAAATCCCTATTTAGGTGTAATCACAATAATAGATATCCTAATTAATGTAAATCTTTACACCTAAGTTTCCATATCTTCTTCTTTTTAAGTCATGGATCATTATGCAAACTATACCCAACAATCTAAATCTTTAAATCATATCTTCTAAAAATCAGATCTTGACTTTTATATGCATTATGTCCAAAGTCTCAAATCATATGTAATCTTACAATGGTTCCTCTTTTCTTCTATCACAGAATATGTATATATCCAAATCTAGTTTACAACATATGCTCATCTTTTTCTAATTAATTACAGATCTAAATTACAACATACACTATGCATACAACATATATAAATTATATGTTCATAGTCAAATTTATGCATCCAATCCCAAGTCCCATGTCCATTATATTTTATGCCTCAGACCTAAAGTCATACATTCAATTCAGTCTTGTCAAATTTCGCATCATTCATTATTTATCCCAAAATTTGCGTTCATACGTTCATCTCTTACGAGATTAGGCACAGGCTCGTGGTAGCCTGGCTATAGAAACAGAAAAGAAGAAAAGGGATACAGAACAGTCACAGAAAAACAGATCTGACAGAAGAGAATATATATACAATCTCAGATTCAGAATTAAAAACATATCAAAATTATAATTAACGTTTATAGCGGAAAATAACTGTACTTGCCTTGATTGGATTAAAGAAAGAACTTTAACTTGTTGTAGAATCTTTGCAGAAACTTTAATCTCTAGTTTGAATTGAGTTGCTTAGGCTGATGTTGATTATCTTCTAGTTTTGATTCCAGTAGAGCAGCGACGCCATTTTTATTTTTTTATTTAGAAGAAGAGAGCAATGGAGGCTAGAGAATTGTGTAAGAAACCTAGGTAGAGTCTAGGGTCATTTTTATAGAGTTTATGAACTGATTAGGACCATCGATGTTGCTTGGATTGATCGTAGCCATTCATTCGAAAGAGAGACCAATTAGAGCCTGCCACCTAGCCCTAATGACAAAGCAAGCTTCTGAAAATCGACCAAACACAGACCTGGCCAGCCAAGACTAGACCAGACCTGGCCAGCAGGTCATTTTTGACCTGGGCGCACTTGGCAGGTGCGCCAGGTCAAAAATGTACTGGCGCACTTCCCAAGTGCGCCAGTGCATTTTTGTTCTGGCGCACTTCCCAAGTGCGCCAGTGCATTCTGACCCGTTTTCCGGTTTTTCGCCCAACTTCGTTCGTCCATAACTTCTTCATACGATATCCGTTTTACGCAAACTCAGACTCTATCTCAAGCAGAATTCCGAGACGAACGCAATGGCGTATCCCGTTTCCCTTAATTCTTTGATTTGAAATCAATTATACTTTAATTTATGACTTTCACGGTTATAGAATACACGGGGTGTTACATTCTCCCCCATTTAAAAGGATTTCGTCCCCGAAATCTTCAAGTTAAGAAGAATGTGTCCTACTATCCAATCACCCATCTACTCAACCACCATCCACAAGCATCCATTGTCCTTAGAAAACTTCTAATGTTGTATGAACATATGCAAAAGTGTGTGTATATGTTCCTTATCTAATGCGAAGATCAGGCGGTCTACTGATTCAGTTGACCTCCTAAATGCGAATTATGTCAGTGCCATGAGTCCAACATGTATGCAATAGAATTCTAATGATATATATTATTTCTATATGAGTGCACAATCATTCACTCAAATGCAACATCCATGTGCTGAATCAATCATTTTTCATCCACAAGAATTGAAAAAAAAAAACTCACCCATCCATATGCAGTATGAGAGTGTTTACGAGCCGATCTAGTGCCTAGTGTGTGTATATGCATCCACGGGCAACCACTAGCAACCACTTGCATCCACTTGCAACCATCAAACATAACATGTCTCAAACACATGTTTACACCCATTAGTTTCTACCTAAAGTTCGAAGATTCGATCGATAGGATACAGTCGAATGATGGAAGCGAGTACAGATAGAACGAAAATTTGGTTCCCATTAGACATGGGTCCTAAGTATCGGCCCCAAAGACCGAAACCAACATCAAATTGACACCCAGAGGATTACCTTCTTTAGACAATGTCAAAACTGGAAATCCTATCAAAAATATTTAGATATTTACAGACTACTGGTACAGATCAGGTTCCCTAATGATTCTTAGGAAGCTAAGAATGATAAAATCATACCCCACGAAAACTCAGAATGTATGCGTCATACTTGACGCCTAACACAGATATCCCTCAAACCCCAATTTATCACAAGCAGATGAGTCATAACCTTTATGGGTTTGAGTCTACAGCGGAATCAAAAACAATAATAGTATTAAAGTGCAGAGTATCGATTACAGAATCAAAATGCCAGAATCAGAATGAGTTTTATTTCAACAATCAGATAAAGAAATTAAATCCCCTACAGAAAGTTATCCTAATCCTATCCTATCCACTAGCCTCGAAAGTGTTCGCCTTCCCTCAAGCAGTTGGTCCTGCCCTCTTCCCTTGTCCTCGTTTCTTCCGGCAGTCCCTAGTGAAGTGTCCTATCTCACCACAGTTGAAGCAAGTGCCCTTCTTTGGATCCACTTTCTTATCGTGTGTCCTATCCATGTCTCCCATGTACGTTCTCCATTCGTGACCTTCCACCAAAATGAAGCTTCATCCTTCATTAACCAAGCAGCTGGTTGAACCTTCCTCCCATCATCTATCTCAAAGGTACCAACAAGTCCTCCACTTCGTTCAGCCAACTTCTAGCCTTGACAACGTCTCAGTCCCATAAAGCGGTTTTCCTCCCATCGCACGGAAGTCCTTACATATCTTAGAAAAAGCATCTATACGCGGAGGAAGAGATTCAAAAAGGGAAAGAGGAAGGAACTCAAAACAAAGAATCGAAAGAAAGATATATGGCTTTTAGGGATTATTTATTTTATTTTTCAAAAATAAGCTTTACCTTTGAAAATACTTCCTTTTTAAATCCTTTTTGAAAATAGTTTTCAAAACATTTTATCAAATCTGGTAACCTTCAGCTCTGATACCAAGTGTAACACCCCACCTCCGTTAAGGTCACTCACAAAGGGAATGCCTTAACTTTGGTGGAGCATTTTGGTAAACAGAACAGAAAACTTACAAGACAGATAAAACAGTACTTGAAAAATTTTAACTTTATTACAGCGGAAACAGAAATTAATATGGTTACATCCTTTCAATTTCAGAATTCAAGTACAAAATATCAGTCTTGTACAAAAGCCTTCAAAATGCATGGTTTAAAATCATAATCCCCACGGAACGGAAGCTATACAGAGCCAAGCCATACTTTAAGCACTTCAAGCAAAGAGAAATCCGGATCAAGCTAAAGTATTTCCCTCCTTGGATAACCTGGGGGGGAACGGAAGAAAGGAGGCGAAACAACAAGGGTCAGACAAAAAGTCTGGCAAGTCCAGTGACTTTCAGCATATGAACAGATAATAATAATATGATATGAACATAAAACTGGATGTGAGATAACTGTAACAGGTGTAGCAGATATAACAGAAAAACAGAATGATATAAACTATTGTTTTACACTTCTCTGCACTAATACTAGTATAGCAGAATTAGGTGTCACCCTAATGTCTAAATTGAAGCAGGAACGGGTACCGAATACTTTAACAGAAACAGAATGCTAATAATGGGCCTTTACTACCCGATCAGAAAGAGACAGAAGCAGAAACAGATTTATCCCTATGGAAACAGAATGTAGAATTAGGTGTACACTAGTAATGGGCCTTTACCACCCGAACAGACGGTACCACGTAGAAACAGACAGGTGTTACCACCCAACAGAAACAGACGGTACCAACAGAAACAGACAGAACTAAGTGTACCCTAAAACCCTACCCCAAGCGATCGGCTCCCTAATACATAAATATCCTGTGTCGGCCCCACAATAGGGTGTATCACTCCCTAAAGTGACAACCAATTGGCACAGACCTATTTACAGATGTCACGGCGTCTTACATCCTCAGAGGCAGACCGGGATCCATGCACGCACATGACCCGGTTGGAACGCACCATCAACACCCCTCGCCATTATCAGGATGAACCACTTATAATTAGTTCAGTAAGCGTGCCCGGACCCTACCTACTGTTGGGTCAAAGTTTTGATACCAGAAAGGGTTACTGACTAATATGGGTCCCAAACAACAGATGACACAAGTAATTCCCCTCCTAACCTTGTGTCCCCAGACTAACAGATCTCAGATTAACTTGTTTACAAGTTCAGACATACAGAATTCAGATTTACTAGTTCACAGATTTAGTTGACAAGTTTTCAGACTAACAGATCAGATGTACAGATTTTTCAGATTTGTCTAACTTTGTATTGGTCCTACAGATTCATGGACGGGTTTACTATACCTATTAATCCAGTTGGTTTAACCCTATTTTCCCCCAATACATTTTAGACATCTTTCTTATCTTAGATTTGCATTAATTAATTATTAATGCCCAGACCTCCCACATTAGGTCGCTAGCTTGTGGCCGCTGGATGGGCCGGGCGGTTCCGGGCAGACTTCTACCACAAGCCAGACCTAACCTCGTGTCTTAAGCAGGTTATGACTAACTTCTCACATTAGAACCTATTGTTTGCGGCCACTGGATGTGCCGGGCGGTTCCGGGCAGAATTACGCCGCAAACTCATTCTAACCTCGAGTTAGTCACGTTTATCTTTGCGGCCAATTAATTAATAATTTACCGTTTATGCGCACGCCCAATATATATGCCAATTCAGATTATATCAATAACAGGATGATTATATCAACACAACAGATAACAGATTTTAGCAGATAATAGATTTTATATGACTTAACGGATTTAACAGATTTAGCAACTTAGCAGATTTTGGCATATAACAGGTTAGGCATTTCAACCGACAAATTGAACAGATAAGGCATTTCAATCTAATTAGCAGTCTAGGCAATATAACAAAACTAGCAGTTTAGGCAAATTAGCAGATTTAGCAAATTTAATATTTCTAAAGGTTCTATTTACATGCCTTGCCTAATCATAAATTGGCTTAAATTCATATGCCTACATAATTGTCATGACTCACAACATATACTCCATGTTTTCATAAGCGCAGAATATGGACATAATTTTCCATATAACATATGTTCCAATTTTTGTTAAACTAGCATTTTATAGCAGATTCACACATAAATTATACCAAATATAACCATTAATTTCAATGCATGTCATATATCCAAAAATCCCTATTTAGGTGTAATCACAATAATAGATATCCTAATTAATGTAAATCTTTACACCTAAGTTTCCATATCTTCTTCTTTTTAAGTCATGGATCATTATGCAAACTATACCCAACAATCTAAATCTTTAAATCATATCTTCTAAAAATCAGATCTTGACTTTTATATGCATTTTGTCCAAAGTCTCAAATCATATGTAATCTTACAATGGTTCCTCTTTTCTTCTATCACAGAATATGTATATATCCAAATCTAGTTTACAACATATGCTCATCTTTTTCTAATTAATTACAGATCTAAATTACAACATACACTATGCATACAACATATATAAATTATATGTTCATAGTCAAATTTATGCATCCAATCCCAAGTCACATGTCCATTATATTTTATGCCTCAGACCTAAAGTCATACATTCAATTCAGTCTTGTCAAATTTCGCATCATTCATTATTTATCCCAAAATTTGCGTTCATACGTTCATCTCTTATGAGATTAGGCACAGGCTCGTGGTAGCCTGGCTATAGAAACAGAAAAGAAGAAAAGGGATACAGAACAGTCACAGAAAAACAGATCTGACAGAAGAGAATATATATACAATCTCAGATTCAGAATTAAAAACATATCAAAATTATAATTAACGTTTATAGCGGAAAATAACTGTACTTGCCTTGATTGGATTAAAGAAAGAACTTTAACTTGTTGTAGAATCTTTGCAGAAACTTTAATCTCTAGTTTGAATTGAGTTGCTTAGGCTGATGTTGATTATCTTCTAGTTTTGATTCCAGCAGAGCAGCGACGCCATTTTTATTTTTTTATTTAGAAGAAGAGAGCAATGGAGGCTAGAGAATTGTGTAAGAAACCTAGGTAGAGTCTAGGGTCATTTTTATAGAGTTTATGAACTGATTAGGACCATCGATGTTGCTTGGATTGATCGTAGCCATTCATTCGAAAGAGAGACCAATTAGAGCCTGCCACCTAGCCCTAATGACAAAGCAAGCTTCTGAAAATCGACCAAACACAGACCTGGCCAGCCAGGACTAGACCAGACCTGGCCAGCAGGTCATTTTTGACCTGGGCGCACTTGGCAGGTGCGCCAGGTCAAAAATGTACTGGCGCACTTCCCAAGTGCGCCAGTGCATTTTTGTTCTGGCGCACTTCCCAAGTGCGCCAGTGCATTCTGACCCGTTTTCCGGTTTTTCGCCCAAATTCGTTCGTCCATAACTTCTTCATACGATATCCGTTTTACGCAAATTCAGACTCTATCTCAAGCAGAATTCCGAGACGAACGCAATGGCGTATCCCGTTTCCCTTAATTCTTTGATTTGAAATTAATTATACTTTAATTTATGACTTTCACGGTTATAGAATACACGGGGTGTTACATTATGGGAATGAAATGGGCGCTCTTAGTAAGTTTGTCTACCACGACCCAAATTCCCATATTACCCTTCCTCGATCTCGGTAATCCGTCAATAAAGTCCATCGAAACGCTTTCCCACTTCCATTGTGGGGCCTCCAATGGGTGAAGCAATCCACCGGGCTTCTTTTTCTTTGCTTTTACTTATTGGCACACCAAGCATCTAGCGACATACTCAGCTACATCTTTCTTCATGCCGGCCCAAAAGTAAACTCGTCTCATGTCCATGTACATCTTGTCCCCGCCGGGATGAATGGTCATCTTCGAACGATGGGCATCATCAAGAATGGTCTTCCTCAAATTCTCGTCCCGTGGCACACAAAGTCTACCGTCCCTACGCAACCAACCCTTATCATGTAGGGTATACCTACGAAGATGGCTCGATGACTCCCCTCCTTTGAGCTTTTCTACTAACTCAACTAACTGTGGGTCGTCTCGCTGCGCCTCGCCGACCCGTCCCAAAAGCGTAGGTCTGACCTCTAAGGATGCTTGCAAACCAGGTACGAAGTCAACGGAAGGTGTGAAGTCAAACGTAGAGATGAACTCTAAACTTCGCCGCTCAACAAACAACGGACTCAAGGACAACCTTTTTCTACTTAAGGCATCCGCCACTATGTTACCCTTGCCAGGGGAATATGCTATCTCGAAGTCGTAGGATGCTAAGAATTCCATCCACCTTTTCGGCCTTAAGTTCAAGTCCTTCTGAGAGAATAAGTATTTTAGCAATTTGTGGTCAGTGAACAGTTCGAATTTTTCGCCAAGAAGATAATGACGCCAAGACTTAAGCGCGAAAATAATAGCGGCCAACTCTAGGTCATGTGTAGGGTAATTTCTTTCATGCACTCTCAACTGCCTTCCACCATAGGCTATTACCCTTCCCTCTTGCATTAAGACTGCGCCTAGTCCTATCCTACAAGCGTCAGTATAAACGGTAAATGGCTTACTCCCATCTGGCAACACTAAGACTGGGGCTGTGGTCAAAGCTCTCTTTAAACGTTGGAACGCATCATCACAATCTACGTCCCACATGAAAACTAAGTTCTTCTTCGTCAAGCGTGTTAATGGAGCTGATATTTTTGCGAAGTCTTTAATGAACTTCCTATAGTAGCCAGCCAACCCTAAGAAACTCCTCACCTCGGTCGCATTTTTAGGAACCTTCCAATCTTGGATGGCCACTATCTTGGCGGGATCCACGGCTGTCCCTTCTTTGGAAACCACGTGCCCTAAGAATCACACTTCTTTCCTCCAAAAGTGACATTTGGAAAATTTAGCTTTAAGGCTATGCGCTCGAAGAGTCTCCAACACTTCCCTAAGGTGTAGGGCATGCTCTTCCTCGCTCTCAGAAAAGATCAAGATGTCATCTACAAAGACTACCACGAATTTATTAAGGTACTCCCTAAACACCCTACTCATCAAGTCAACAAAGTATGCAGGGGCGTTTGTCAAACCGAAGGGCATCACCAGCCACTCAAAGAAACCATCTGGAGTCCTAAAGGCAGTCTTGTCTATGCTATCCTCAGCAACTCTCAGCTGATGGAAACCGGTGGCTAAGTCCAACTGCGAAAAAACTGAGGCGCCAACTAACTGATCGAAGAGATCGTCAATCCTTGGCAGTGGGTGTCTATTCTTCTTAGTAAGCTTATTAAGTTCTCTATAGTCCACACAAAGTCTAAGGGACCCATCTGCCTTCGTGGCAAACACTACTGGAGCACCCCACTCCGATATACTATGTCTGATGAACCCCTTCTCAAGCAATTCTTTCACTTGCTTACTGAGTTCTCTTCTCTCTCTTGGAGCCATGTGGCGCACTGGCAATGCAACCGGCTTTGCATTGTCTACTAAATATATTCGAAAGTCAATTTCACGTTTTGGGGGTAAACACCTCACCTCATCAAAGACATCAGCATATTCACGGACTATGGGGACAGAATGTAAATCATCATCGGATGCGTCAAGGGATTCTAGGTAACTAAGCATTACTGGACCTCTAGGGTCACAAGAAATATCAAGGGTCTTTCCGGAATGAGTCAACAACCTAACTACCCTTCTTTCACAATCTAGGATAGCCCCATATCTAGCTAGCTAATCCATACCTAGAATTAAACCGTAGCCCATGAATCCAAGAACAAAAGCGTTGCACTCAAACTCGACGCCCAAGATAAACACTCTCAAATCCCGACAAATCATAGAAAGATGAGCCGAACCACCAATAGGATTTGAGACTACTAAGGGATCAGTAACTAGACTAGTATCAAGGTGCAGTGTTTCAACTAATGATGTAGAAATAAACAAATGTGATGCGCCATAATCGAATAAAGTACGGACAGGATGATCAAACAGAAAAACTAAACTTTCAACGGAAATTGCTCTACCTCGTTCTTGCAGCGGTGGGACCACGAGAGCCTGAACTTGTCCCCTTGCCTGCCCTGGTGCCATAAGAGCTTGCACCTGCCCTCCCGAGGTTGACCCTGCCCTCTGCCCTTTCTTTGGGCAGTCCTTAATAAGATGTCCCGCTTCGCCACAGTGGAAACACCCAGTCTTCTTTTTCTTTCTACAATCATTGCTTAGATGGTCTGGGGTCCCACAGTTAAAGCATTTCTTCTTCCCCTTAGCATTGTTGCCTTTGCCACCTTTCTTGTTCTGTTATTGCTGTTGCGACTTCTTTTGATCCCCTTTCTTCTCGGGTGCCTTATTAGCATTGGCGCCCTTCTCCTCTTCATGCATGAGTGCCATGTCATCTAGCCTCTCAAAGGTAGCCCCCATGGGAATGTGGGTCATAGCTAACCCATGAAGCGGCTTGTTTAAACCCTTAACAAATCTTAGAGCCTTCTTTTCTGGAGTGTTCACCAAGTCTAAGCCAAACCTTGCCAATTGGTTGAATTTGTTAACGTACTCTTTCACCGATAGATTCCCTTTCTTCAGCAACAAAAACCTTTCCATGTATAGATTCTCTTCAGCCCGTGAGAGAAACTTCGCCTCAAACCTCTGCCTAAAATCTGGCCACGTATCAACTAGACGTCCCCCATTAGTGACCTCCCACCAAAACGAGGCCTCATCCTTCATTAGCCAGGCAGCCAACTGGACCTTTCTTCCATCGTCCACTTCAAAGATTCCAAATAGTTCTTCCACCTCCTTTAGCCAATTACGAGCTTCAACAAATGTCTCCGTCCCGTGAAAAGGTTTTCCACCCATTGCTCTAAAGTCCTTACATATCTTTGCGAAATTATCGACGCGAGGAGGAGGAGGATTTGCTGGACCTACGGCGGCGGCCCTAGCCTCAAGATATTGACGGAACCAACCGGGCACATGAACGCCCTCTGGTATCTCAGATGCTTATGACATTCTGAAACGAAAAAGGAAAGATTCAATACAAAAAGGACCGAAGGAATGATATATGGCTCTTGGGGTTATGCTTTCCAAAATATACTTTTCTCTTGAAAATACTTTCCTTAAATCATACTTTTGAAAGTACTTCTTTATAAAAATTTCTTTGAAAAATAATTTTTCAAAAAGTCATATCTGTTCTGGTAACCTTCAGCTCTGATACCACGTGTAACACCCCACCTCCATTAAGGTCACTCACAAAGGGAATGCCTTAACTTCAGTGGAGCGTTTTAGGTGAATATAGAACAGAAAATCACAACAAGACAGATATAAAGCAATACTTGAAAATTTAAAACTTTATTTCATTGTAGCGGATAAACCCATATGTTTGATTACATCATCAAAACCATAAACCAAATTCAAGTACATCATATCCATCTTGATAAAACAAGGTACATAAACTGAAAGACATAATCCCCAACATTAAAATAGCCATAAATAAAGAGAAGCTGAACTTTACTTCAGCGGTCCAAGAAGTCTTCTAAAAGCAGTCCAAAATCAAGCTCCACTGGTGCTAGTTCCAACCTGAGCACCGGGGGGGGGGGGGGAGGGAAGGAAAGAGATGGAAAAAGGGGGGTCAGACATAAAGTCTGGCAAATGCGATAATTCTAACAATATAATTAACAAAGTAACTAGGCTAAGGCATAAGTTGGAAAATAAGGAAATGATCACGAACCATTGAGTATGGCAGAGTAAATAAGGAAACAGGATGATCAATGATATCGTTAAGCGCACCTAAACCCCTATAGGATGATTACTAAACTACACCAACACTATGGGATAATTCCTAAACTGCACCGCCACTAGTATACTGCACCACCACTAGTCACCCTAAGGTTGATCCCGCCTACAGACTTAATAATGATATTGGTAGTTTCATGCACCCCTAGCTACCTTCATAGGTGCCGTCTGCCACTATCTCCACTAGGTGTACACATTACCCCCAAACGATCGGCTCCCTAACTCGTAGATACCCGTGCTGGTCCCATAGTGGGGTGTATCACTCCCTAAAGTGGCAACCCGATACAACCAAGAATGCACGGCTTATACCTACACGATGCAACAACGTCTTACCTACCAGCCCGGGTCGACACACGCATATGAACCCATTGGACTTACGTTGCAACCGCTAACCCGGTTTGGCCTCTTACAGTCAAGCCTAGTATGCGTGTCCCGTCCTCGACTTGGGTCGAGCCCACAAAGATACGTATGGGTTACTGGTTGAAACGGGCCCCCATTACTTGACACAAGCTATCCACCTAAGCTTGGTCCCCTCTAGTACATCCCACTTAACCCACTTCTTATTCATGTTTCAATTTTGGTTAAGTGTTTCTAATCGTATTTCCAAATGCCACCCAAGGCACCCACTTAACCCCTACATGTCCCACTACATGCTTATCTGGTTAAGTGATTCTTAATTCATTAAGACCGTAACCTCATAAAGACCTCTCACATTAGACTAGCATTTGTGGCAGCTGGATTTGTCGGACGGGTCCGGGCATTCTTACACCACAAAAGAGCCTATCCTCGTGTCTTTACAATTGTTACGTATTTAGTTTATGCCTAAGACCTCTCACATTAGACTGACATTTGTGGCAGCTGGATTTGCCGGGCGGGTCCGGGCAGTCTTACACCACAAAAGAGCCTAACATCGTGTCTTAGACGATTAATTACTCATAATTAATCATCCCCCAATTTGAATTACTTTCCCTATTCAAATTATCAATCAATTCCAAATTTAGCGATGTCCATAATTGACTCAATTATGTCCATCCATTTATGGTATGTAAAATCATACTAATTTCACCACAATTTTATTTTATGCCTTTTAAGGCATTTATGACAATTAAATATTTTTAATATTATCCCCTTTTTCCCCACGTAGTACGTTTGTTCGTTTAACGTAAAAATATACGTTAGACTTGAATAGTCTAACTCATGAAATAGAAGAAAACATCACATATATACACATAATTAAAACATAGATCTAACATAGGGGTGAACTTGCATATGTGAATGATATTCTACATCTAAAACTTGCAAAGGCCAAGATTACAACTTGGATAAACAACATATGTCATGGATCCAAATTTAAAGGTGTGAACTTGATGAGAAAATGGCCACAAACTTGCATAAACATCATATGTCATAGATCTATATCTAAAGGTGTGAACTTGATGAAATAATGGCCACAAACTTGCATAAACATCATATGTCATAGATCTATATCTAAAAGGGGTAAACTTGCATAGGTAATAACATAACATGATTCATATCCAACTCATAAACTCACATATGTGATTTATACATCGCAACAATGGTGTAAACTAATATCTAACATGTAAAGTATCATGTAGAATTTAGCATATATCATAGCCTAACTTTCAATTAAATTTCACATAAACTAGGTGCCATAGCCATGTAAAGTCACATATAATTCTACCCAAACTTATATATGGTTCATGTTTGAATCAACATCTAAACTTTCCTACATATGATTTATCATATGAATCAATACAAATTAGCAAAAGAAACATGATGATTTGATTGTATATAAAATTTACAACATGGATGATAGCAACATAACTTTGCATCATAAATGATAGCTTCACAACATAACATCATAGATATTTCAATCACAATCCTACAACATAATTACAACATGCAATCAATACTTCATATCACATTCATACAATCCGCATTATAACTTAATCTAATTAAATTAATAATTATTTTGCTAAAACTATCGAACTCACAACTCAAAAGCAGTCTTGAGTTCTGAATTCTGATTTCTGGAGTTGAATTAGCGCTCCTTTGATGAAGATTCACTGTTAATGTTGAGTAGTTCTGATTTGGTTGTTGTTCTTCCTCTTAATTTTGGTGGCGGCTGCTCTAGGATTCAAGACAACAGCATGACGACCATGGTTTTAGTTTTAATTCTGATTTAGGGTTTGAGTCTATGGGTCTTTTTATAGAGTTATGAATTAATTTAAGCCGTCGGATGATCTTAGGGTTAATCAAAACCATTCAATCATGATAGGGTGAAGAGTCAGCCCTAATGACTCAGCAAGGAGTCAGAAATGACTCAACAACATGGGTCAGCCTGAACCAGAAAGCTGTGCAGGCTCCAGCCTCGGCCTGGGCGCACTTGGCAGGTGCGCCAGTGTAAATATGTACTGGCGCACTTCCCAAGTGCGCTAGTGCAATCTTTTTTTTTTCATTTTGCCACCAAACTTCGTTCGTCCATAACTCCTTCATCCGGTACTCGTTTCCCGCAAACTCGGACTCTATCTCAACCAGAATTCTGAGACAAACACAATGGCGCAACCCAATCCCCATAAATCTCACATCTAAGATTAATTATTCTTCATTTTAGTTAATTCAGTTATTCAAAAATCCGGGGTGTTATAGTGGGGCCAGCACCGGTATCGACGAGTTAGGGAGCCGATCGAATGGGGCAGGGTAGTGGGTACACCTAGTGGAGATAGGAGCAGACGACACCTATGTAGTCAGCTAGGGGTACACGAAGCTACCACTATTATCAATAATTATTAAGGGGTACACCTAGTGGAGATAGGAGCAGGCGGCACCTATGACGTCAGCTAGGAGTACGTGGAATTACCATTATTACTTATTGAAGGGGTACATCTAGTGGGGATAGTTACACGTTGGGTACCTATGATAGCAACTAGAGATATACAGTCAAACATGGAGGATAGTGGGTACATCTAGTTGTACACGAAGCTATCATCGTTCTATTTAGCCAAGAGGGATCAAATTTCTAGAGTGACTAGTAGGGGTGCAGTTAGTACAGTATGGTACAGTACGGTAGAGTATAGTAATTATTCTATATCGATTAGGAAGCGCCATTTACGTTATCTTTGTTTCTCTTGATTGCCTTGCCATACCCATGTGGTTCACACAGTCATTACCTTATTCTCCAGCTTATATCTTATCATATTGCTTTAATAATTATGTTGTTAGAGTATCGGACTCGCTAGACTTTATGTCTGACCCCCTTTGTTTCCACCTCTTTTCTTCCTTCCCCCCCCCCCTCCCCACCCAGGTTCTAAGGGTGGGACTAGTACTAGTGGAGCTTGATTGGGATCTCTTTGGGAGCACTTGGATTTGGATTGCCGAAGTAAAGTTCAGCCTATCATTTTCTTTATGGCTGTTTGTAGTAGTGGGATTATGTACTTTGTTTTATCAAGATGGATATTATGTACTTGACTTTGGTTTATGGTTTTTGATGATGTAACCAAACATATTTACCTTCTACTGCAATAAATAAAGTTTTAAATTTTCAAGTACTGCTTTATATCTGTCTTGTTGTGATTTTATGTTCTATATTCACTTAAAATGCTCAATGGAAGTTAATGCATTCCCTCTGCGAGTGACATTAATGGACGTGGGGTGTTACAACTTAGAAGCTACCTTTTCCGGTTTAACACAGCTGTCGCCGAGGTTGAAGATCCAGATCCTCGCACCATATTCTTTCAGCTAGCCAAAGGGCTCCTTCCTACTTCAGAATTCTGGACCTGGATCGATCGAAAGCAGCCAAAGAGCCTCGACGCCTTCTATGAGAAGGCAGATCAGTACTTGTGCCAAGAAGAAGCAAGGCGGAACCGGCTTTCCACCACGAGTCGTCCCAATGACCCCCAAGCCGATACCGCCAATAACCACTTCAGAGGTAGGCGAGGTGGGGAGCCCTTCGACCAAAATAGAGGGGCAGGTCCCCAAAGGCAAAAACCAAACAATGGCAGGCCGGATGTACGAAACAACGGGCAAGCCCCAACAAAATTAAGAAAGCCCGGTCCTCGCCAAGCTTTCAAGACTTATACCCCATTAAATGAAGATATAGAGACAATCTACTTAGAAACATGTAACACCCTGCAATACGAGAAGTCACGCATCAGAGAATCAACTAACTGCGAGAAGAACACCGGGAGTCACTGTCGATACCATGACGTGTACGGGCATGACACCAACGAATGCCGCCAACTTAGGGATACAATCGAGAAACTTATACGCGAGAAATGGCTCGAGCAATATGTCCAAGAGCCCTTTCTCGCCGAAGCAAACTCGCAGCCTCCAGCACCAACTCCATAAGCAGCCGCCAAGGGAGCTCCAGGACCATCTAACCCAAGGCGAGGAATCGTGATCAACACCGTATGCGGCGGACCTTACCCCACACATAACAGCTTTCGAAAAATGGAGGAATATGTGAGTTCTATAAAGCATGCAATTTACGAAGACTGCTCCGCTCTCCCTGAGTCCGTCCCATCCAAGCTACAAAAAACCATACGGGATGACATTGTCTTCCGAGGAAGGGAATCGACAGGGGTGGAAATACCGACCACCGATCCATTAGTCATCACTGCCCAGATCGGTGCCGCTTCCGTTTGGAAGGTCTTAATCAACTCGGGAAGCTCGGTCAACATCATCTTTAAGCCCGCTTACGACCAGATGAAATTGGAAACAAATGGCTTGAATCCGTGTCACGCCGCCATTCACGACATCAGTGGGGCCACTAGTTCCCCCGTAGGGATGATCGACCTACCCGTAGAACTGGGCGAGGGGGACCGAAGACGAGTTCGGATTCTCACTTTCATGGTCACAGACATCGACTCCCCCTACAACGCTTTCCTAGGGCACCCCTTCCTCACCGAATTCCAAGTTTACATGGCACCATGGTCTCTCCTAATGAAATTCCCGATGGAAAATGGGATTGGAACCATCAAGGGAGACCAAGTAAGCGTCAGGGAATGTTACGCAATAGAATGGAAGAATGCGTGCAATAAGCATAAGGGAAAAGCCGTGCCCGTTCCTTCTTGCGCCACGAATGTCTCGGCATAGCAATCAGCGGCGTCTGGGCCCTGGGTCAGGCGCCACTCCAGTCTTTTTGATGATCTCGACCCACGGAAGGACGAAGAACCCAAATACGAGAGGGCTACCCTAGTCGAATCCACGGTGGACATTCCCGTCAACCTCGACGACCCAACGAGGGTGTTGAAGACAGATCACAACTCCACCCAGTAGTTAAAGAAGATCTAATATGCTTCCTAAAATCCAATTGAGATGTGCTTGCGTGGACTCACTCCGACATGAAAGGCATTGACCCCTCAATTGCTTGCCATTCCCTCGGCTTAGATCCCAGAATACCTCTAGTAAACAGAAGTGCCACTTCTTAGAGCCCAAGAGGTCAAAGGCACTCGAAGAAGAGGTAGACCGTCTGCTCAACAATGACTTTATCCGTGTAGCTAACTACCCCAAATGGGTTTCCAACACAGTTCTAGTTAAAAAGGACAACGGTAAGTGACGGACATGCATCGACTTCTTCGATCTGAACAAGGCATGCCCCAAGGACAGCTTCCCGCTCCCGAAGATTGATCAACTAGTCGACTCAACCACTGGATACCTGTTATTATCCTTCATGGACGCCTACTCAGGCTACAACCAGATCCCGATGAGCCACCGCGACCAAGATCATACCTTTTTCATAACTGACCTTGGGCTCTACTGCTACCGTGTTATGCACTTCGGCCTTAAAAATGTCGGCGCCACTTATCAGCGAATGGTTAATCAACTCTTTAAAAATCAAATCAGAAAGTCCATAGAGGTGTATGTGGACAATATGCTAGTAAAATCTAAAATATCAAGCGATCACGTCCAAGACCTCTCCGAAATGTTCAGTGTCCTTCGCCAGTACGACATGAAACTCAACACCCTGAAATGCTCCTTCGGAGTCGCCTTGGGAAAATTCTTGGGTTTCATTGTCAATTCTTGGGGAATCGAAGCTAACCCGGAAAAAATCCAAGCTGTTCGAGACATCTGAATACCCGAGAACATCTGGGATGTCCAAAATCTGAATGGAAAGGTCGCCGCTTTAAGTCGGTTCATCTCTAAGACCACGGACAAATGCATCCCCTTCTTCAATTTACTCCGAAAGGGGAAACGCAAGTTCTAGTGGACCCCCGAATGTGTCTCCGCATTCAAGGAACTCCTGAACCACTTAGAGCGACCACATTTCCTCTCTAAGCCTATAGACCATGAGGACTTATACACTTACATGGATGTTTCTGTGGAGGCAATCAGCTCGGCACTAATAAGCCTCGAGGATCGTACTCAACGGCCCGTCTACTATATCAGCAACCAGCTGACAGGGGCAGAGAAGAACTACCTGAAGCTCGAGAAGCTGGCATTCTGCTTATTGATTTCCTCTAGAAAGCTCTGACCGTACTTCCAGTCGCATCCCATAAAAGTTTTCATTAACCAGCCACTACGTCCGGTCCTATAACGACCCGAGGCGTCAGGGCGATTACTAAAGTGGAGCATAAAGTTAAGCCAGTTCGAGATAACCTTCATCCCCCGATGAGCCATCTCGGCCAAGCCCTCGCAGACTTCATCATGGAATTCACAGCCCCCGCGGAGGAACCCGCGACAAACGCTGGAATTCCCGACGCCAATTGGAAATTGTTTGTAGATGGCTCCTCTAATAGAAAATGCTCTGGGGCCGGAGTCGTGCTCATCACCCCTGAAGAATGCCCGATATATTATGTGCTAAGGCTAAATTTCCCTACTACCAACAACGATGCAGAGTACGAGGACTTAATTGTCGGGCTTAGAATCGCGATCGAACTCAAGCTAGAGACTGTCCATATCTTCTTCGATTCACGGCTTATCGTCCGACAAGTACTGGGAGAATATCAGGCGAAAGAGGGACGACTTGCCCAATACCTGGCCCGGGTTCAAGGGCTACTCGTCTGCCTCGAGCATTTCACCATCACCCATATCCCACGCGAGAAAAACGAAAAAGCAGATTCCCTCTCCAGAATGGAAAGCTCTGAAGATCCGCAACTTAACGGATTCTCCCCGGTTGAAGTCCTCAACTCTCTAAGAATTAAGCAAGGGAAAGACGAGACAATTATGAGCACCGAATCCGAGCCCGAGTAATGGATGACACCGATCAGAAATTACCTATAGCACGGGGTCCTACCAAAGCACTACAAAGAAAGGCACACGCTCACTCGCCAGTCAGCCCGTTACCTTCTTATGGATGGAGTACTCTACCGCAGAGGTTTTTCCGTTCCCCTGCTTTGATGCGTAGCTCATGGTGACGCCCTCCAGGTACTGAGCAGTGTGCATGAAGGCGAATGTGGCGACCACACTAGGGGGAAGACCTTAGCCAGAAAAATACTTAGACTGGGTTAGTACTAGTCCACGCTTGATCAAGACGCCGCGGACTACGCTCGCAAATGTGATAAGTGTCAGCGCTTCTCCAAGATTCCATGATCCCCGCCTACCGAGTTATCTCAAATGGTCAGCCCATGGCCGTTTGCCATGTGGGGAATCGACATCATTGGAACTTTTCCAATGGCCAGAGGCGGGGAACGATACGCCGTTGTAGTGGACTATTTCACCAAGTGGGCAGAAAATGAAGCTCTCGCCACCATAACCACGAAGAAGATGATCAACTTTATTGTCCGCAACATCATTACCCGCTATGGAGTGCCTCTGGCTATCATCTCCGGCACTCAATTCGAGGCCACCGAGTTTAAAGCTTTCTGTCAGTGCCACGACATCGATAAAAGATTCTCAGTAGTGGCTCATCCCCAAGCCAATGGGCAGGTCGAGGCGGTTAACAAGGTCATCAAATCCATCATCAAGAAACGTCTGGTAAAGGCTAGGGGCATGTGGGCAGACAAACTTCCTCTGGCTCTATGGTCTTACCACACCAACCACAACACACCAACCAACCACACTTCTTTCACCCTCGCATACGGATCTGAAGTCGTCATTCCCATTGAGCTCAAGTTACAATCCCATCAAGTCACATACTTCGATCCAAAGACAAACCAAGATCTACTTCTGGGATCACCTGGCTTGTTGGAAGAAAAAAGGAACGAGGCCGATATCAGAGCCGCCGCCCAATGACAGCGAGTAGCCCGATACTTCAATTCCAGGGTACGCCATAAGGACCTCATCATCGGTGACCTCGTTCTAAAGCGGGTGTTTCCCCTACCGATAGGCCTCGCGCCTCGCTGGGAAGGCCCGTACTCCATACTTCGAAAGCTCAGCGATGGAACCTTCAGGCTCGCAACCGTCGACGGAGCTGAACTCCCAGGGGCATGGAACAACGAACATCTCTGCCTCTACTTCACATAACTCAGTTTACAGTTGTTTATGCTTTTCAAACAATGTTTAGTTTTGTCAGAAACACAAGGCATTGTAAAGGCTATTACGACCAAAGTTATTAGTATAAATGGTGTTCAGTTTCCCGTCTCCCTGTTGTTTACTTCTCACGTAATGCGTCTTGTTTTCCAACAACCAACTCGATTCACGCCTGCGAAAACCGCATCGGCACCCCGGGCACGGGAGCCGGCACGACCATCCCAATTTCTAGGCAACATTGAGTCTGAAACGCTTGGCTATGCCCGACACTCCGAGCATGGGAGATGACAACACTAGTCGAATCGCCGGCCCGCGGCGCGACCGAGTCTAAACAACCAAGAACTCGAACCCTGGCCCAGTGCCAAGGCCGAGGATGAATCATTTCGCGTCCTAGTCCAGGTGGCTTGGTACCACTCCGCGACCGACAAAGATCGATGCAAATCTATCTTCGCCGGTTGCGAGTGCCGGTCGAATCTTGGCGCAACACCAAGATCGACCTTAAATAGTTTCTTCCCCTTAGCTCTCAAGGCTAGGAGTAGCCCATGGCCACGATCGAACCTTACAAGCTGATGATCTGGACTGAAAACTATGCCGACGAATAAACGACGTCTGGCAGCTCTCCTCAACCTGGTGAACGACGGGAGAGCCACCCACCTAGCGGACTGCACAACGCGACACCTTACGCCTTCCCTGTACTTGGGTTTAACCCGGAGCCACCCAAAACAGCAGGCGCATAACCTGGTTTCGCAAACTACGAGTTCCCTGAGCTGAGGGGAACTTACTGAAACCAGCGCTCTACCTCACCTCCCTGGAATAATTTACTCAGAGACGGCCCCTAATCGCTTTTGTGACATGTCTAACGATAAGTAAGTTTGTGCAAGTATAGGACGCCGGAAAACATAAAAAGAACATCCGAACATTTGACATAAAATACGATCTTTACTAATTCATATTTCCTTTTCACACACACACGCGAAACAAACTGCGTGTCTAACACTTTTACTTTCTAATGACAAGGTGTACATGAGAACCACACCATGTCTTGGAAAACCAAAAGCGTGGGCCATACTCGCATAAAATATCGGCCTACACAACCAAAATAACGATAATCCCTACTAAGATTGCTAACACTAACCATGCTTTCTTTTCTTGTGCTTGTGCTTGTCCTTTTTTGTAGATTCCACGCTTAACGGTTCATCCTTGGTTCTAGGCTTCTTCTTGCCAGGCTCTCTCTTTCCATCTCCGCCCCTCCAGGAAGTGGTCGATTCATGAGAAGCCGAGAGGCGTCTCTCGCCTATCCCTTCGCCACTTGAAATTTCAGTAATGTCAATCAAGGTGGCCTGTGGTGTAGGCTTGGGGAACCCCCTGCAGCAAGGCCGACCACAACATTACTCGTCGTCGGGACCGCCTTTCCCTCTCGCTTAGCTTTCTCCTTGGCTTCTCTGGCGGCCTTCCGGGCAACACGCTTTTTGGGACCTGTGAGGCATGACGCCACCATCTCTATCTTTCTCAAGGGACTAGGTAGTCCTTCGTTGTGCTTCCTCATCCTCCCTCTTCTTCCTAGCCTCATTATTTGCCCTCTTCTTCTCAGCCTCCCCATTGATTCACTTCTTCGCAACGGTGTCGACAACTCTCGCCTCGGCATCCCGCCGAGTCTTCGTTAGGATTTCCTCCCTGACATCTTCATCATGCTCTTGTTTCTCCTCTACCTCTTCACACTTGTCTACCATCTTGGACTGTTGACTTGCCACCAGGGCCGCCATCGAAGCCACGTCGGCTTCTACCGGGCCTTTGGCTGGGGCACTCAATCCATCGACCACCTCTCCTTCTTCGTTAAGAATGTCGACCATGCTAGAGGTTATTCTTATGTCAGAAAAGGTATCGAGTTGATCGCCGCCCTCTCCGGTTTGTGTCCCTACAGGGCCCGGCCCAGTTTCAGTCATTTGAGGGATCATGGGAGCGGGGTCTGCTACTGTCGTTGACCCAGGAGGAACTGCATAAGCAAAGACACAACCTTTTTTAGTCCATAAATTTGGTAATCACTTCATTCTTAGTGATGCAAGGTAAAAGGAATTCACCTAAGGTCAAGGATGGAGTAGGAATGATAGGAAGGGTGCTCGCGACAGTGGATAAGGTGAATCCGGTATCCCCTAATGCCGGGAAGTGAGGATTGTACTCATTAGCAATGTGGGTTGAACCCCCGGGACCACTCATCATGATAGATCCAGGGTCAAGAGGAGGATATGAACTCCCCTCTACGAATGCTTCCGGCATAATTGCGTGTCGGGTCACTACAAACTTTCCTTTCTCTTCAGCAAGCCTCGCCAACCTCTTGTTCTCAGCATCCTGCTGCAACTGCTCCTTCCCTCCTCTAGCCTCTCGCGTTCTTCATTGTTCGAAAGGACATTCGCAAGTTGGCACTCATATGAAGTGCTCACGTCCACTTGACACAAGAAGGCCTCGTGGGGGATTAACCTCTCCCAAGTTCTAACAAGCTCACGGGGATAGTCTTCGACCCGCGAGATCCCACGGAATCTCAAAGCTTTCACATACATGCTATTAATACTCTCCTTGAAGGAGGACCCAATGCGGAACTCTGCATCATTCAGCTATCGCTTTAGCTTCTCTATCTCCCTCACGTGTTCATCCCTTATACCCTCAGCCTCGCTCAACACATCCTAATTGCTGGCCTCGGCGTCCTCCTTTGCTTTCGTCATTGCCTCAAGCAGCCTCTTCAACTTAGCAACCTCGGCACTATCAGCCCGCAACCTCTCGTTTTCCTCTCTCAAAGCGGTATAGTCATTCTGGAGCTGAGTAACCTTCCTAGTTTCCTTTTCCATCTCAGCACATACCTTGGACCACTCGTCCTTATCGTTCTTAAGGGCTGTATTTTCAAGGGTCAAGTGACTTACTGTCACTTCAGCTCCGCTGCAACAGCATGAACATAAGTTAAAATGAGGAAACACACGAAGTAATAATGAATTAGCCACTACGCAACAGAGAAACCCACCTATCTCAACTTCAAATGGGTAACCGAGGTCTTTTCACTATTAATGGTTAACTGGCGGTTGATGAGCTCCAAACTTTTCCTCTTGATCAACTCAAAAAGAATTAGGGAATACTTGGTAAGCTCATTGGCCTGGTAATACGCCGCCTGTACATGCATCCATATATCCCCAGATTTCCTACTAGGAGCGAGACAGAGATCAGGGAGAGATGGAAGCTCATCAAAATGATATTGAGGGAAGTACAGCCTCAAGAACGTCCTCCTTTCTTCAACAGAAAACACTCAGATTTGGGACTCTGTCAGATTTTGCATTCCCATCGCAATCTCCATGCCCTGCCTTGGTTGACCAAACAACAGCTCCCTCCCCTTAGAAGGTTGAATGGGAGTCGTAGGGACAACCGATGGGGGATTTGTCGAAGGAAGAGATCGAGATCCACCTATATTGAGCCGAGCATCCCCCATAGGCGCGCGAATGGGAGAAGGGGGAGGAGGTGTCGGAGATCGCCTAGATCGATCCCGGTCTCAACGACCGCTGCCTTGTTCGAATGGAGGTGGAGCACCATACAAGCTAGCGGGTCTTCAGAATTTCTTAAAAGAAGAACTCTGGGGATGTTGGCGATCCCCGCGCCCATAACTTTGTCTGCCACGTCCACCTGTCATATCACCTGCCAATAGTACAAGCTGAAGTTAGTCGAGTAACTCACATATGCCAACATCTATGCAATACAGTGTTATGAATGAATTCCCTAAGTGTTCTCTCAACAGACCAGATTGTGGAACGATCGGGGAAGTTAACCCATCAGCCGCACTAGAAAGTTCCTCCAGGCTTGGTGTATTTGGCCATGGAGTCATTCCTAAGGCAAGCCCATTTAAGCCATCAAACTGGCCCGTAGATTCAAGCGAGGCAGTGGCCCCTAAGTGAGTTGTAGGAAACTGCAGTCTATCCAACACTCCTTCCCCCTCCCCTGCCGGAGACGGGACGGGAGTGCTCGGCAACCCCTCCTCTCTGGCAACCTCCTCTTGACCATGAACCTTGCCTCTGCATGCATCTCCTTTAGTCGGAACAGTCTTTTGCAATTCTCCTCCCGCTGGGGGCATTTTCCTCTTTCGCCCGATAGAAGAAGAGCCTGCCGCAACTCCCTCCTTTGGCACATTGAAAGCAACCGCGAGCCTGATCACAATTTGGTTGCTTGACAACAACCTAGTGCGGCAGAGGTGATCCTGACTTGTTACGGTGTTGGTGTCGCGAAGATTCTAGGTTGTTGCCCGCAAAGCATTAAGGCGTTGGCGATATTCATCCCCCATAGGCGCTCTCGGATTTCCTGTCATATCCCACTAAAACCATGAATAAAGAAAGGAATCCTAAAGTTATGGCAAGGAACAGAGTTAGAGAAACACTTACTTCCCTCAAGCAACCTTCTAGCAAATCTGGGAGGGCAGCTGACGAAGAACCACTCGTGCTTAAACACAGACAGCCTGGGCCACGTCCTGATAAAGAATTTTGTAGCAGCCATCGCTTCCAAAGACCATTGAGAGGGGGAGGCGACGGTCGTTTTCCTTAAGTGGAAGAAATACCGAATATCGTCCCCAATGGGCTCCCTATTCAAAACTCACGGAAGAAAACGTAAGTCCCCAGGAGAGAAGCATAAGCATTAGGGTGTAACTGTGATGACGCAAGATGGAAATAGAACAACATGTCTGGAATGAAGTTGTTAGATGGGGGCACACACCCAAACAGGCAAGCTTGTCGGTTCCGGGCAGTAAGACCCTCAAACGGTATATGGGCTCTGTCATCTCTCCAGGGGGCATGGGCATCGCCCACTGGAATCTTAAACTAGGCAGCCATTTTCCTGACCGCGGCAGCATCCAGGCTCGACTGCACTGAGTCGATAGGATTCTCCAAAATTACCGCATCGGGCAACATGTCCGGAGTCACCGGAGGTACGGGCTCATCATCAACCATGAAATCTACATTCTCGGCCTCTTCAATTACGACCTGGGAATATTGTCGCTCAGTTTTCTCCTCGTGCTCAGACGTCTCGGGCAAGCTGGTCGAATGAGAAGAAGTAGATCCTCCGATGGTGGTCTCAAGCTCTATGCCAGATGAGTCACCTCTAGGGGCAGGGTCGGATGTGTGCAAGATGGGCTGGGAAGCCTCAGATTTCGTAGTCTTTCTGGTCCTTGATCTGGTTTGCATCTTTAGCTATATTTTAATGCATCAATATTAGAACAGGCAGTATAGTGACCTGTACCCCTCATGTCGGTGATAAATAATATGTGCGTGTAATGCTATGCAAGGATGAGCTACATAAAGAAAGTTCAGAATGATTCGTAACAGTCCAAGTCCTAGTCCAGTTGTATGCTCTAACCTATGTGTACAGTCCTAACCATGCTCGCACAATTAACAATATATGCATTGACGCTAAGCATGCAAATGCAGAAACGAAGATTTAGAAGACAAAGTCCAATCGGCGTGACAAATCGGAAACCCGGCAATGTCCATGTACCTAGGCTCGAAGATTCGAGCTCCAGGTTTGAAATTTCGAACCCGGAAGGGTTCAAAGGTCTGAATCAACTTGGTTTCAAAAACTCGAACCCCTCTGGGTTCAAAATTTCGAACCCAAGCAAGGCTCGAGAATTCGAACCCACGGGTTCGAAAATCAGAACTCAGAAAGGTTCGAAGCTTCGAACACCCCGGGTTCGAAAATTCGAACCCGCGAGGGTTCAAGACTCCGAACCCTATGGGTTTGAAAATCCGAACCCACTGAGGTTCGGAAATTCGAACCCACTGGGTTCGAAAGTTCGAACCCAGCTGGGTTAGAAAAATCAAGCCCACGAGGTCTCGATGTCTCCGCCATGGCCGTTCAACCTCCTCCTCTTCTCGACTCCTCGACTCGAGGCCCTACCTAGTTTGGGTTTGAAATTCACCGGGTTTGAATTCGTGGGTACGAAGCTTTCAACAATGGCGGCCAAAGAGAGGAAAAATATAAGGGAGAAATTGAGGGGGGAGGCCCTATTTATAAAAGAATATAACGTCACTTTGCATTCCACTGTGGGCTCGAAATTTCGAGCCCATTGGGTTTGAAATTTTGAACCCCCGGGTTCGAAATTTCGAACCTTATAGTTTCAAAATTTTGACCCCCAACGGACTCGGAATGTCGAACCCCTTGGGCATCGAGAATTTTTGCCCCGCCCTCCAAAAAAGAAGAAGAAGAAGAATGATGGTGACAACCGTAACGGTGGCCGCACCTCCAGGATCGACAACGCTGCGAAATGTGGCCTCATATACGTACTCCGCACACGCACATCCACAGAGGCCACACACTGTAAATGTTCAACGGTTTAAGCACGACAGATCCTCCAACGACGGCTTGTCTACACCACCAGGAGGAATGGGCCTTACAGCTAACACTTATTTTACCTTTTGAATTACAGGAAGATTAACAGCTTCGCCACTCCCTCAACTTATGCAAAGCACATCATGTCAAAGACAAGACGTACTTTGGAGGGCAAATGATAACCGGCTTTTTAGTCCGGTTCCCAGAAGAGCATCAGACACACTCAACTCAACGTACCTCGTGAAGCTGAGGCCGAAAAGGAACACACAGGAGTGAAGGAAGCAGGATCAAGAAGGGATTACGCCACCTATGGCCTCACGGCACGCAGAAGATGTCTGCAAACTAAGGCTTCAGACCCCGAAGAAGTTACGAGCCTTGACCACCAGGTCCCGGGACCCTTGCGCCCCTCGGAAGAACCGCACTCGGGCATGATGCGGAATTCGCACCTAGCCGGGTGCGAATTCTCGCACCCATGCCTGGGTTAGAAATTTCAAACCCATGCCTAGGTTCGAAATTTCGAACCCAGTGGGTGCGAGGTCTCGAGCCCAACAGGTGCGAAATATCGCACCCACAGCTGGGCTCGAGATCCCGAGCCCAGCGGGCGCGAAATATCACGCTCACGGCTGGGTTCAACATCTCGAACCCAGCAGAGTTTCGAAATTTCGAACCTGGTGGGTTCGAAATTTCGAACCGAGATGACTCAAAATTTCAAGGCGCGAGGGTGCCGGGCTCGAATTTCCAGCATGTGGTCCCCCTTTCCACCTATTCCTACCTCCTCCCACTCCTATAAATAGCCCATGGCCTCATACTTCAAGGGGATTGGATTTTCTTCACTTGAGACCTTCCTAGAGCTCCATTAATGGCATCTCCTCTTTGAGGAAGAAGAAGAAGGACAAAATTGTCTTTTTCCTTATTTATTCAATATATGATAATTATGATGTCATATATGATGGAAAGTGAATGTTATTAGCTTGGCTCTTCCTTGTAACTCTTGAGTGATCAATATAAGTTCAACATCCTTCCAAAGTAGACGTAGGCCTAATCCGTGGCCGAACCACTATAAATACTTGTGTCATTTACTGCTTTCTCTTACCTAGTCTTGCGACCAAATTAACTATTCCTAGTAATAGGAATCTTGGGTGTTTATGACATTTTTTGTCGTCAACAATTATATTTTGTCCTTCCACTGTGAGATTTTATGGTTGTTTTTCTTCTTTCTTTATTTTTCTTATATTTACCCAATAACTATCTGTATTTTAGATTTGTTTGGGTCGTCATGTATGGATTATTATCGGTCTGAACGGTCAAAATTGCAGGTTGTTACAGTTGGTACCAAAGCTTTAGTTTATCGATAAACTTGGCTCAATTTGGGGTTAACTTACAAGAGACAGGGTAGCTATACCGTAAAATGAATTAAATGTATATGAGAGAGCATACTTGTAATTTTTATATAAAATGGTTTTGTATTGTGTTGATTTGTTTCGTTGAGTATTTTTGAATTTTGGTCAATAGGATCCCAAGGCATCGATAATGGATTTCTAAACACTCGAATAGGATTGGTCAACACAATATTATTTTGGATCATATTTTATATATAAGGAATTATTTTGAAAATGTATTAATTTTGGTTTTGTTGGTTGTTATGGATGATATTTAGATTATCATCATTTATTGTTCGATTAGTCAATATTTCTAAACTATTGACTATTGACTATTGAATGATTTTAAGAAGAGGTAATAGCCTAAATTAATTGATAATGAAATAAGATAAATTTAAATATGAAATTGAGAATTTAAACTCAGATGCTTTTGAAATTTTGATTCGCAAAGGTTTTGAAATATTATAAGTATAATATGGAAGTTGTTTCAAATTATTATCAAGAAATGGTGATTTGGTTGGTGTATCTTGTTGTTGGTTGGTTGCTGGTGCATGGGATTCGATGATGATATGCTGAAGTTCTTCAGTGTATGTGTGTGTTGCTTCTTTTGTAATAAGTGTTGGGTTCATATTTTTTGTTCTTTATTTTTAGTTTGGGTCTCAGTGCTCTATTGGGCCTGAGTGGGCTTGCTATTTCTGGTTTCGTGTAGGCTGTTATTTAAATATTCGGATACGATAGTTTGTTAGTTGAGATTAATAAAAGTTGATTTTCATTTTCCCTCTTTAATTTCGTAACATGATACCAGAGCGTGCTGGATATGAATAATTCAACTTTGATCTCTCTGATTCCTCTCTTCTTTGAATCATGGCAGAGAGTAAATTGCTAGTGGATGTTATGCCGATAATGTCGAAGATTAGCGATCATAAATTTGGGGATTCATACTATTTCGATTAGAGAAATAATATCTGATTGTATCTTTGAAGTATTGACAAGGATGATCATCTCAGGAAGGAGCAACTAAATGAAGATTTCTATAATAAAGATGACGGGTATGGCTTAGAGGCGATGCATGATTATTTCTTCAAATTCGAAAAAATATTGATACTTGTGTTATTAGTCTGGTTAATCATTGTGGATTTGTGGAAGAATTGATGGATTATTTAGAGTTTTTATACTCCAGAATAGGGAATATGAGTAGGATGTATGACATATGCAAATTATTTCATCGGGCTAAAATATAAGATCTGACTCTAATGAATTACTTCATGAATTTTAAAAAGATCTCTGAACAATTCAACCTACTCCTTCCTATCAGCTCATACGTTAAGATCCAAAAACAACAACGTGAACAAATGGCTATTATGAGTTTCTTAGGTGATCATCCATCTGAATTTTATTCAGCAAAGTCACAAGTGTCATCAAGATCAAATGTTAATTCTTTACATAAGTATTTTAGTATAATTTTAAGATCTGATAATTTAGGAGCTCAAAATACTACTGTATCAAACAATAAGGCTCTAATTAGTTGAAGAGGTCAGCTTGAAGTGAATACACCTGATAATAGAACTATGAATCTGAATTCATTTACTTATTATAAGAAGCTTGGTAATAGGTATCAGAACTGTTGGAAACTTCAGAGACAAAGACAAAATAATGGATCATATAACAAGATGCAAAATTCATCTAATCAAATGGTGAGTGTTGCTAAGAAAAATGAAGATGGATTTGTTCTAATTACAGCTGAGGAGTTTGCTAAATTTTCTAAATATAAAGAAGAGATGAAGAATTCATCTAACTCGGTTTCTACTATTGCTAAATCAAATAAATAGATAATTGTAACACCCCGTATTTCCTGTGAACATAAAGTAACAAAACAACGTATACTTAATTTTTAAGAGAAGAATTAGGGAAAACAGGTTACGACATTGCGTTCCTCTCGGAATTCTTCTTGAGATAGAGTCCGAGTTTGCGTAAATCGGACTCCGTATGAAGAAGTTATGGAACTTAGAAGTTTCGGGAATTAAAAATAAAGACTAACCCGAATTCAAATTCAAAGTTTCAAAATTCAAATCACACATCTGGGCTGGGCGGGAAAATTCCTGCCCGGGACCTAAGTTGACCAAGGGGTTGACCTGGGGGTCGACCTGGGTAGAACAGGTCGACCAGGGGGTCGACCATGGGGTCGACCTGGGGTCGACCTTCCCCCCTTTTCTAGATCCGAGGACAGATCCATTTTTCTGCATTTAGACGCCCGTTTTGACCAGACTCGTTGTTCCAAAGCTTTTTAAACACCTTAAACTTCACTTTCTCTCCACACAACTTCATTTCGCCTATACTATGCCCTAATTCATATTAAAATAAATCAATGGCGTCGCTACTCTGCTAAAACCTAAGCTAGAACTAGTGCTTCTTCTTCTTCCAATCTGAATAGGATTAAAAGATAACAAATCAACGCCTACATCAATGGAAAGCTAAATCAACTCCATAAAATCAGATCCCAAAATTGTTCTTCTCTTTCTTAAACCACGATTTCTGAGTACAGTTATTTTCAGATATGAAATTTAATTATGATCTTGTCATGGTTATAAATCTCAATTGGAGATTATGCGTATTCTTGTTTATCGGATCTGTTTCCCTGTGTAAATATATCTTATTCTTGTTTATCATATCTGTTTTCCTATGTAGATCTATCTTATTATTGTAACTATTCTGTATCTCTTCCTTCCTTTTGTTCTATAGCCAGGCTACCACGAGCCTGACCCAAATCTCTTAAGAGATTGACGCACGAACTCTAAATTTGGGGAAAATAATGAATGTTGCATAATTGGACATGACTGATTTGTGACTGATTTAAGAAATGGGCATAAGTCTGCCCGGAACCGCCTGGCACATCCAGCGGCCATAAGCTACCGACCTAATGTGAGAGGTCTATGCATTAATATTTAATTAATGCAAATCTAAGATAAATATGATGCCTAAAACGTATTGGGTAGATAGGGTTAAATCAACTGAACTGATGACCCTAATAAACCCGTTTGAAAGTCTGTAGGCCCAATACAAGGTTAGGTGAAACGATTTATAAGTCTGTTAATCTGTAATCTGACCCGTTAAGTCTGAAAAATTGTTAATCTGTATATCTGATCTGTTAGTCTGAAAAACTTGTAAACTTGTATGTCTGGTCTGAGAACTAGTTATTCTAAACTTTGTACATCTGAAATCTGTAAGCAAGTTAATCTGAAATCTGTTAGTCTGGGGACACAAGGTTAGGAGGGGTAATTACTTGTGTCGTCTGTTGTTTGGGACCCATATTAGTCAGTAACCCTTTCTGGTATCAAAATTATGACCCAACACTAGGTAGGGGTCCAGGACACACTTACTGAACTAATTGTAAGAGGTTCACTCAGATAATGGCAAGGGGTGTTGATGGCGTGTTCCAACCGGGTCATGTGTGTGCATGGATCCGGTCTTCTCTGAGGATGTAAGACACCGTGACATCTGTAAATAGGTCTGTGTCTATAGGTTGCCACTTTAGGGAGTGATACACCCTTCTGTGGGGCCGACACAGGGTATTTATGTATTAGGGAGCCGATCGCTTGGGGTAGAATTTAGGGTACACTTAGTTCTGTCTATTTCTGTTGGGGTACCGTCTGTTTCTGTTGGGGTGGTAACACCTGTCTGTTTCTGTGTGGTACCGTCTGTTGGGGTGGTAAAGGCCCATTACTAGGGTATAACTAATTCTAATATTCTGTTTCCGTTTTTGTTTCTGTCTCTGTTCGGGTGGTAAAGGCCCATTACTAGCATTCTGTTTTTGTAACCGTCTGTCTCTGTTCGGGTGGTAAAGGCCTATTACTAGCATCGTGTTTCTAAAGAGATCGTTCTGTTTTCTGTTTAGACATTAGGACAACACCTAATTCTGTTATACTAGTATTAGTGCAGAGAAGTGAAAACCAAGTAAGAAGCTTAGTTTAGCCTATATCATTCTGTCTCTTTTGTTAACTTGCTACCCCTGTTATGGTTATCTCTCATCCAGTTTTATTTACATGTCATGATACTGTTATCTGTTTATGTGCTGAAAGTCACTAGACTCACCATACTTATGTTTGACCTAGTTTGTTTCGCCTCTTTTCTTCCGTCCCCCCCCCCCCGGTTCTCAGGGTGGAAACATAGGAGCTTGATTCAGGTTCCATCTGCTTGAAGTGCTAGAAGTGCTTGAAATATTGCTTGGCTTTGGCTCTACCTATTTATGGCATTCTCTGTTGGGGATTATGGCTTTAAAATTATGCATTCTGAAGAATTTTGTATAAGACTTATATTTGTGTACTTGGATTTTGGTATTGTGATGTAACCAAACTTATTTCTTCTCTGTTGTAGTAAAGTTATAAAATTTTCAAATACTACTTTACATATCTGTCTTGTAAATTTTTGTTCTGTTTACTTATAATGTTCCACCGAAGTTAAGGCAATCCCTTTTGCGAGTGACCTTAACGGAAGTGGGGTGTTACAATAATGGACTTTAGTGCAACTGACCACATATCAGGTAATGCACTTATCTTTTCAGATTTCCAGAATAATAGTTCCATTCGATGTGTTACATTAGTTGATGGATCATTATCTAAAATTCATGCATATGGATCTGTTAATCTCACTCCACAGTTATCTCTTACATCAGTGTTACACAGACCAAAGCTAACCTTTAATATGTTGTATGTTAATCATATAACTAGAAAGTTGAATTGTTGCATATCCTTTTTCCCCACTTATTGTGTGTTCCAGTAGTTAGTGAATCAGAAGATTATTGGTAAAGGACATGAAGTGGAGGGTTTATATGTGCTAGATACCCTTCCAGTTGTTCCTATAACATGTGTAAGTGATACTCAAGCTTTTAAGACCATTGTCAGCTAGGTCATCCCTCTATACCTGTATTCAAAGAATTATGTCCACAATATAAATCATTACAGTATTTGAATTGTGAATTTTATCAATATGCTAAACATCGTAGACTTAGCTTGAGACGACCGCGCCATTACGGGAAAGCCCAAATTGTACACGAAAAATCAAAACATGAACAATTCAGTGCTATTACAACAAGTACATCAGAGTACAAGAATATAACAGAGTATGAATAAATATTGCACAACAGAAAATATCATAGATTTAAAATTACATAGCAGCGGAAAATAATGCATAAGTATAATGCGTAGCGGAAAACAACAACTGACACAACCGAAAGAAATATACAGATACAAAACTTTCCGAATATAGCTCCAGCTGTAATCCAGGATCCTGGGAAAAGAAATATCTACGAAAACCAAAACTACTAGCAGCTCGTGTGGAAAATATGGGCACCCAGAGTTTAGGTTAAAACAATAAAGTCCGAGTCAGTCATGGGACTGGTGCAAGAACTAAAACAGTTATTAAACTTTACTTTAAAATGGTAAATCAAGGGACCACGCCATATAGCACGAAACGGGTTCACACCCAAGAATACCAGTGCATAAAACAAACAGCGCAATGCTAAATAAAAGAAAATGAAGCTATTATAAGACTCAGATCCCATCACACAACGTAACACAAGCCGGAGGATAGAGTTTTATCTTATAATAGCCAAATATGCTTGGTACGTTTTAAAACAAATCTTTTATTATTACTATAAGTGAAGAAATCAACTTCAAATATAAATGTATCAATCATAGACGGCATAAGCGCCCCACTCCACTATGTCGCCATATATAGGTTTACAACTAAAACCGCAAATATCGTATTGGAAGTTTGGATTCCCATACTAATGGCTTCTGATTCGAAAGATCTATCGCGTAGTGCAATACACCACCGTAATGCACATCTGCACTATGTCCAGGATATCGAGTATCACTGCGGCTTACGTCCCAGCAAGAGAAAACACCGCTTACTCTATCCCTCTGAAAATCGGTGGGTGTGCCCTATCCCTCTGAGCGTGGAGCGACCACACTCAGCTCATCTCGATTGACCGAATCCATCCTCATATCGAAAGTATACTGATCTAACCATCAGTTCACAATCATACTGATGTGTGAGGCTCGCGAATTAACGCTACACAAAGCTATGCTAATTAAAGTGATGCTTTGATCATCATTCACAAGGCTCTGCTTTTGAACAAAAGCCTTGATCGCTGCAACTCAGCATGTCACACTGTCAATCCATACCGTACCACTGATTTATGCCAATATATAACCTTTGAGCTACGTCTCAGAGAAGGGTGTTAAGCAAGAAAATGAATTCTCCGCCACCAAACAGAAATATATTTAGCAGAGATCAACGAATGCAGTATATAGGAATACAATGTAAGACATACCACCCATTTACAAGTCCGTTCTGGGTCTGAACGAAATCGGAGGCACCTTATTCCTCGTCCCGTATGTATCATACAGGAGAGAGGCCCTCACATACCCGAACAATCAACAAATACATCCGGATAGCTACCACTGTAGCCCCTTTGGACAACCCGAATTTCAACAAACCGATTTTTTTTATAATTCCAATCTATCGAAACTCAGATTGGTCTGCTCTGGTATCCTATAGAAAAGACAGAGACATAAAATATGTCAGAGCTCAGAAAATATCTAACAGTGTAATGGATAAAATATAATATAAATCAAAGTATAGACTTACTGTATTAATAATAATGCATAACCAATATCCAAAGCTATAATGTCTCATGTCTCTGCCACAAATCTAACTTTCGAGTATGTTATGAGGAGGGGGTCAGAACACAAGTTCTGTTGACTGGATTTAAACTATACACTTTGGATAGTCCTACATATATCGTTCAATCATATTTTCTTATTTATTAGGTTACTTGGGTTAACAACACTCAAGGCTTATACACTCGTCGTACCCATTTACTTTCCAGTGGATTAACCTAATACAATATATATGTAGCTACCCCCAATATCGAGGTACACCCCATTGTACCCCACTCGCATGGTCTCTACCGTAACACAATCGAAATATACGCAGTCCCTCGTCCTACACCATAGTGACGTACGAATAACAATATTACGTTCTGCATATACCTATCATTACTATGCTACGTAAATGTACTGACTGCCACCTTTGTTCGAATTAGACTACATACTGGAGTAATGCCCTCAAGTCTACGATACACTACCCAGAGCCGACATGCATGTATCTAGACTATCCACCATATGTATCTTCAATTGTAGCTCGATGCCTCAATCGCACGTCCTCTAATGTGCACCGAGTTCTATGGCAGGGCGATACAAGAAGCACGAAACTCGGTTGGGAGCTTTTCCATATCTGTACAGGCCTGTCTTTAACGAGCCTCTATATACAAATGTACCTAGGGTCTGTTTTCGTGGTGGCTATGGCCCCACCTCGGCCCCTCCCTCAACTAGTAAAGACTACCAGAGCTAAGCGACTACCCCTAAGCAAAAAATCTAAACATCCATGTGGCGTCTCCTCTCGACCCCTTACCCCGATAGTGAAGGGTGAAATGGTATCTGGGGTTTATCTTGAGTCTTTCCGCATCCCACTGGCTGCCGATGACGGGTGTTCGACGATCTACTATCCATGTTGGTCGTGACCCTCTGCCTCCTCGTGAGGCAACCGCCGAACCACCCTGGTGTCACCTCGTCATAGCATTCTGACTGCATAGCTACATCTGTAGTCAAGGCCCACCCACCTAGTAGTTACACGCAGACCCAACCTCTTCTGACATAGCCTAAGACATCTACCACTACACAGAGGACTACTAGGAGTACCTTACATACCTCAGGAAGCCGCGTGCTTCCCCTTCTAGTCCTTTGGAGCCGTCAGAACAATCAGATGAATGTGCGCTCCCCTCGTGCCTTATAACACCTCGATGATATACCCCGTTGGGTTATGTACCCTCAACCATACGGACTGGTCTAAGCGCCTTACTTTAGCATATTGTTAGACCCTATGTCTAAACATTATTTTACGCGCTTGTGTCACCTCATCAGGTTTCCAGTTAACTTGGTTATTCCAATTTATATTGAATTCTTATTCAAATTACTAAGTTCTCTTGCTTATTAATTTCAGTCATACAACTTAATCCATTTAAGTTTATTAATAAGCCCACAACATGTTATTCTCTAGATTATGGCCAAGGTCAATAATCCACAATCCCTTTTTATCTTCTCATTGATTTCATCATTACAATAACATGTTTTACTTAATATGTAATTAAGTATATCTAATTCACATGTTTTCTAATTAGCATGTCACTTACCATTTATGATTAAATATAACTTATTTCATTTCACAAGTTTTCCTCATTCTTTCTTATTTAATCATAATTCCATTTTACATTGTCAATACAACTTATCATTGTTTACTTATTAACTTAGTTCTATTAACTAAGGCCCATTAATAAGTTTCTCTACCCTTTTATTATAACCTATGTTATAATTTCCTCTTGTCCCTAGGATAAGCCTAAACATTCTTATCAACGGGTTTCAAACACCCAAGCTTACAGATTACTTAATTTATAATTAAGTACAATATATTCCCCCTTTTCTTAACTGGTTTCAAGTTTTCCCCTTTACTGATTGCTTAATTTATAATTAAGTGTCCCTTAACTCAATTCACCCGTTATCCTATTCCCTTACTATTTTATTATAACCTAAGTTATAATATTCGCTTGTCCCTACGACAAGTCTACCTATTATACAACATATTATTTATTTATAATAGGTTATTATCATTCCCCTCTTAAACCATTTACTGTTGTAAACCATTATTCTTCATTCACTGTAATATATATTCCTTATTATATTAAGGAAAACACTTCATGCACCTTATCAGTTTGATAGGAATTAATGATTTATTTTCATAATGTATTCCCATCTGAATCCGTGGTGGCAAGTAATTTCTTTACTTTTCTTTATTTACTGTGGCTTACTTGCAACAACGTTTTTAGAAATAAGTCATTTAGGGAAATACATCACTTTTCCTTCTTATCATACTAACTCGGTTCATTTCATCCCTTCCTTTCTTATTTTCTGAGTTAGAAATTTAATTACCACCATTTCCATTTATTCATATCTTGTTAGATACATATATTCATATGTATATAAGCACCAGACCTCTCACATTAAGCCTACACTTGTGGACGCTAGACTTGCCGAGCGGTTCCGAGTAGACTTCTACCACAAGTTGACTTAACCTCGTGTCTTAGAACCATTACATGTTTTTAATTTTTCACTTAGGCCTCTCACATTAGGTTCAACATTAGTGGCTGCTGGATATGCCGGTCGGGTCCGGGCAGACTTCTGCCATTAATGCAACCTAACCTCGTGCCATAAGTGCAGTTACAATTTTTAATTGTAATCCTAGGCATATTCATCTTCATTTATTCAATTCTATGTATATAATCATACAATCATTCTAATTCACACAGGTAAGGGATCTGGTATATAAATGGAACAAATCAATATGTGATATGAACAGTGATAGTTACTGCCAATATTTTTAACAAGTCTATAACACATAAACATTCCCAACAATTCTACTAATCTTATGTATGAATTTTCAACCATTTATGTTCATATCAGATTGCGCCTCCAAACTAAAGTCTCAAAACATAATATATGTTATGTTCCAAAATCCAATTTCAAATTATGCCTTAAATCCCAATATATATCACGCATCTTTCTACATGTAATTAACTTTATTTAAAATAACATTTAGTTCTCCAATAGTGTATCATTTACCTAATTCATAGGTTCATAAAATGGATCTATACAACGGTATTCATTTTCTTAAACATTCAAGTAAATGTTCATCTCAACATGTTAACTAATTGAACATATTATCCATTTTAACGTAGTAATGCATTTCATCAAATTAAACCTTCCAATTGTTCATTATGGGGAATGCCAAATGATAGAGGTACTATTATTCAAAAAGTACATTTTAAACCCACTCACCTTTCACGCTTTTCCCAAATTTTGGATCTGATATGTTCTATCATCCATGATTTTCCTTTCCCCTTTAATTTGATTTGAACCTAATAACGTGGATCGATTATTTTCATTAAAAGAGAAGGGAAAGAAATAGGAAGAATTTAATAGATTGGATCAAGAAGTTTACCTTGCTTTCATGATTCAATAATCTTTTTATAAGCGTTGATTCCCTCTTCCAGATCTGAATCCATAATTCTCCTAGGCTAACATTTTAATTTCATAATAGATTGAGAAGAGAGAGTGAGTAATGGCAGAGCACCGGCATAAATACCGAATTACGAGATTTAGGGTAAGGTCTAGGCTCTTATTTATAGGTGTATGGAGCAACCAGGACCCTCAGATTTGCCCAAAAGCCATCCGAATCGTGAAAATATCAGAAAACCCTAATTTACCAAAATATGTCGTCGAGTGTCGACCCCCCTTCATATGGGTCGACACCCTTTCATGTGGGTCAACCTATGGGTCGACCCCCATGGGTCTGGAGGCCGAAAATTGTTCTGGGCGCACTTGGGAGGTGCGCCAGTGCAAAAATGGCCTGGCGCACTTGCCACGTGCACCAGTTGTTCTCGCCCGCTTCCTCATTTTTCTGACAAACTTCTATCGCCCATGACTTCTTCATACGACATCCGTTTTACGTAAACTTGGAATTTATCTAAACCAGAATTCCGAGACGAACGCAAAGGTACAATCTGTTTTACTTAATTCTAATTATTTAATTAAGTTATTCTTATTTTATTATCTTACACTAAAAATACAGGGTGTTACATCCTTTAAGGTAGCTACTCCAATCATGGGCATCAGTAGCAACCCATCCATTCGATGTGAAGATCGTCGGTCTTGCACCGTCTTCGACTTTTCATCGTATCAATTATTCAGAATGGGTTAAACCCGGTCTTTTGGAATAACTCGCGTATCTTATAATCAAGTGTTATAACAACACATCATATGCCTCATTCCAATCCAGAATATTCTTTTATTCAAATATTCTTTTCACAATTTAAACCAAATTAAGGTTTTCCAAACTAGTCAGGATTAGCGCACCTTATCGAAGTAATCATTTTTTTTTATTTCCCAATCCCAACCTATTCATCCCATGGAGCAAAACTACTAATTCTCCATATCTAACACCACGGTGTTATCAATAAAAATTGATTACCATTTCACGTTCAAATCTAATTAAAGATTTAACTATCGCTTGGAGCAAAACTGGTGATGCTCCATTCTCGATCATTTTCCCAAATTTGATAATTTAAATTATCACATTCACATTTCAATCTAATTAAAGATTCACTAAAATTCCACTTAGTTTTAATCTTCCCAAAAATCATTATTAATGATTATTTAACTTTGGAAACACAAACATGTCACATCGACAATCTACATCGTACCACTGATTTCTACCAACATATAACCTCTAAGCTCGTTCGTCTCAGAGAAAGGTGTTAAGAAAGAGAATAAATTCTTCGCCACTAAACAGATATATATTTAGCAGAGATCAATGAATACAACTCGAAATACAATGTCAGAAATGAAATCATGTATCTAACTAGGTTAAATAACCATTGTCATTTAAAACACAGTTCACGATAAAATCCAAAATCAAATTCCATTAATTATGGAATCTTCACAGAAAACAGATCAACATACAATCGATATAAATTTCCTTATCCAACCAACACTATAAATGGAATAACGGCAAAGCCTTTGAAATTCCATGTATAGTAACAGTCTTCCTTTACATAAGCTCATCCCGATTATCACCAAATCGAATTCCATTCAATTCCAATTTAATATATTAAATTGGAAATCTTTACTTTGGAAAATTTCATTAATCTTAATTAAAAGATTAAAATTCCAAATCATATCTTCACTGTTAATTGGGTTAAAGAACAAGTGTTATTTAAAACAACGTTCACGATAAACCCAAAAATCCAGTTCTTTTATTCAATTCCAATTAAGTATTAGTTAATTGGAAAACTTCACTAAATCTTAGTTTAAAGATTTTTTCTTTTCTCAACTGGGTTTAAGAACAGTGTTAATGAAGACACCGTTCACGACAAACCCGAAATCCAATTAAATATTAATTAATTGGTTAAATTCCCTAAATCTAAATTAAAAGATTTATTCTTTTCTCAACTGGGTTTAGGAACAGTGTTAGTAAAGACACCATTCACGAAAAACCCAATATCCAATTTTATATAAAATACAAGGCTCTGAATAAAAATTATATCGACGTATATTCAATATCAAATTCTGAAACCAACCAATATCGTATTGGAAATAACGATATATATATATCTTCCAATTTCCTCAACAATATCCATAAGTCACAGAATCCAATATTAAAATATTTCGAAGATGATTTCCATTTCAAATCCATTCCAATTTATTCGTTGGAAAATTCTGGTTATTTTAAAACCATTTTTAAATCCAATTTATTTATTTTAAAAAATAATTGGTTTATTATTCTAGTTAATAACTAGTTCATTTCGATAAAAATATAAATTTATCTTTTCAAAATTGGAATTTTTCATCCAAAATCTTTCCAAATTTTTTATTATGATTTTACATAATTTTTTTATATTTTCAATAATTTTAATATCACTCGTACAGTCGGTTTCCGGTAACGACCACCGAACTGCATTCATAGCGACCTTTTCTGAAATTGATTTGGACATATTTTAAAATATGACCATTGGATTTCAAATCTCTTATACTCATTGGAAAGCTCTTTTCGATACGAACCCAATGGTTCTGTTTTTAGGAGAATCCGACGGTCGAGTCTCCCGTAATGTCAATTCGAAGTCAATGATCGAAATTCGCGAACGATTGCGGCGCGACGCATTGTATTCAGGCCATTAAATATATAATATATATATATTATATATATTTTGTAGGTTTCCATTTATAAAGTATTTTATAAATCGTTTATAAATTCATTTTAAAAAGATTTCAACTTCTATTTCAATTTTAAATTAAAATTGAATATTCCATTACATGACAATTTTATATAGTGTGTATATATGTTAAAAATTATATTTTTAACAATCCAATAGTTATTCCATTACATAACCATTTTATATATCGCATATATATGGTTTATTCACATTTCATATGTATATTCTTCACATTTTATATATATATATATATGTATGTATGTATGTATGTATGTATATATGTTTTATTCACATTTCATATATATATATATTATTCACATTTCATATATATATATATATATATTTTTCACATTGCATATATATGTTTCACATTTCATATATATATATATATATATATATAATTCACATTTCATATATACACTATTAACATTTCACATATATACTATTCACATTTCATATATTATTTATTTTTCACAACGCATATATATTTATCACATCACAATCACAACACAATACAATCAAATAAATCGTCCATGGTCTGTGGACGAGGGAGATAAAATCAGTACTGGCAGTACATATATGCAGTTATAAAATAAATAACTTTACAAAAATTATAATGAGAAGTCCTCACATTGGTTTTCCACTCTGCCAGTTTTTATTTGGCGATTTTATTATGTTTGAACCTGAATTATCCTCAAATTATGATTTGCTTGGTTTTAGTCCTAGTCAGTTCTATCATGTAGATCTCGAATTCACAATTTCAACGGATCCGGGCTTGCTGAATTATGTTCACGTTTAAACGAGTTATTTACATTTTAATTCTATTTACATAATGAGGATAATATAATATACAATTAACTAAATCATCCCCTAATTAACCTTTCTTCCACTGTTTGTTTTGGCCCCAGGCTTCGGCCAAAATTCGATTCCTTCACCAAGAAGCACGAGCTGCTAGAAGGCTACTGACCCCAATCGGAGAACACAGCCACCTACGCTGGAGCGCCACCTTCCCACGGCTACCCTGATGACGAACTCGAAGGCCTAGGTAGCCATAAATCAGCTACAATAGCGAGCTCTTCCAGCTCAAAATTCGAGCAGCGTCGGCCACCATCAATGATCATGGCCCTATCAAAATGAAGGCCTTACTTTGCTCGTCGGTTTTATAATTGTAAGATTATAATGATAATCAATAGATTAAGAGAAATTAAAGGGAGAAATTTCGAAAATCTCAGCCATCATTTTTGTTTGTGGCGGCTGATGTTGTGAGGCTAGGGTTAGAGAGAATTAGTATATATATAATATTTTTAAATAATATTTTATTCCAATATTACTTGTTCATTGATCCTAAATCCAAATCAAACCCAATGATTATCGCTCCTAGATAAATACCCCCATTTCGGACACAATGGGATATGTTTTGTAAGCCAAATCGGCTGCTTAAACTAGTTTTTATCAAAATTAAAATATAAATCAATATATATTTAATTTAAATGTACATTTTAATTTACCGGGGCCAAATACTGACTCCAAAAAAACCAGAAAAATAAATCTAGCTATGTTTTGACGATACAATCCTAACAAAACTACTTTCGTCGAATTTGGAGGCTGTTTGAAAAATGGCCATTTCTGGTCGATCCAATTCAAATTGAAACTGTCAAAACACGTTTAAATTTTCCACGCTCACATTTTGATTCCAAAAATTATGAAAATTGGAATCTAGCAATAATTTGACATTCCGGATCCAACAAAAGTGGTTTCATCGAAAATGAAGGTCGTTTGCAAAATCGCTATTTTTAAGGGTTATTATATTATATAAAATATATATATATATAAATTCCACAGTGACTATTTAAAATTTTAAACTGGGCATAACTTTCAATTCTCGTTATGAAATCTGAATTTTTCACATTCGTTAGAAAGATATATTTAAATAGATTCAAATATTTCTGGTTTTTACTGAAATCTGATTTATTCTGAATTCTACACATTCATTTGAAATTTAAAATCGAATTTTCAAACTACCGCGTCATTTCAGGCTCATTTTATAATTAAAATAAATTTATTCGTTCCAACTTCAATTTAAATAAATTTATAGTCGTTATTGTTCAAAATAAATCATTTTAAATATTCAAAATCCTTAAAAATAACTAAAATAAAATTTTTAAATTGGTTCTGAAAATCTCGGTTGTTACAATGTCCCCACTTAAAATCTTTTCGTCCTCGAGAAGGAACGGAACTGAAAGTTGTTTAACTAACCAACTCATTTTTTATTCTGGCTTTCATTCTTCAACTTTTCAGTTTCTAAGACTTTTCAAATTTATCTAAAATTTGGCTAACACCCTAAATTTTTGAAAAATTTCGCCATAACATCCTTTGTACGGGTTGATATTTAAAACCGCAACTTGCCTCATAGGGCCCTCATCAATCCAAAAGAAAAAGCCATGCGGCTAGCCAATCGGCTCATAAAATCATCAAAACCCAAGAAATATAATAAACATGTACCTATTTGTCGGGAATACAATTTTATTCCTCTTCTTAGCTCACATGCTATGACCTGTTCATTATATGCACATGTACATATATGCAATTCTAATCGGTTTTCAATTCAGTTCAATATTTTTTTTAATTTGCCTTAATTCAGCTTTCATTTTCATATTGGTTTTGATTTGGTTCAATTCAAATTTTCATTCTCATATTGGTTTTATTAGTTATCATTCCAATATTTATATTAGTTAAACTAATAATCAAACAACACAACCAACAATCGATTAGTGGATTAAATTTTCAATCATATATCTTCTATATGCTAAAAAACATACTTTTAGTGTCAAAACACAAACAATAAACCGTATCAAAGTTTTGGTTCTCACACCAGTTGATTGGAAATATATAGATATCCCACTTTCGAAACTCGAACACAGATGCTGATGATGCCTAGACTATCATCAGAATCATCCCCGAGCGACTAGAGTGTGATTCTATATCTACCCAGTATATTTGAGACTTTAATTACACATAGATCAGATGTATATTAAAATCTCCATATACACGATAGTTCAAATTCAATATAAAATAAATATTCAAATACGAGTAATAAGATATAATTTTCAAAACTAAATTTGTTTTCATTTTTTATTTTAAAAATAACACTCTTTAAAACTCATTCTACGGTACTACTGATCCTATCTCTAACGAGTCATTCTCATTGGATGTTACTAATCCAATCTCTGATGAATTCTTTCGTTTGGTTCTAATGTGTCTTGTTCTCGAGCTCTATAAACTAAAGCTCTGATACCACGCTGAGACAACCCAAACTCGCCTTTATGGGTAAGCCTGGATTGAATTGAGAACACGACAAATCAGAACACAAACAATAGAACATTTCATTGCTATTACAACACTTACATCAAAGTACAAGAATACAGTAGAGTATGAATAAATATTGCACAACAGAAAATATCATATATTTAAAATTACAAAGCAGCGGAAAATAATACATAAGTATAATGCATAGTGGAAAATAACAACTTACACAACCGAAAGAAATATATGGATACAAAGCTTTTCGAATATAACTCCAGCTATAATCCAGGATCCCGGGAAAAGAAATATCTGCGAAAACCAAAACTACTAACTGCCTGTGTGGAAAATATGGGCACCCAGAGTTTAGGTTAAAACTATAAACTCCGAGTCAGTCATGGGACTGGTGTGAGAACTAAAACAATTATTAAAACTTTACTTCAAAATAAGGTAAATCAAGGGACCACGCCAAGTGCATAAAATAAACAGCGCAATGCTAAATAAAAGAAAATGAAGCTATTATAAGACTCAGGTCCCATCACACAATGCAACGCATGCTGAAGGATAGAATTTTACCTTATAATAGCCAAATATGCTTGGTACGTTTTAAAATAAATCTTTTATTATTACTATAAGTGAAGAAATCAATTTCAAATATAAATGTATCAATCATAGACAACATGAGCGCCCGTTCCCACTATGTCGCCACATATAGGTTTACAACAAAACCGCAAATGTCGTATTGGAAGTTTGGATTTTCATGCTGATGGCTCCTAATTCAAAAGATCTATCGCATAGTGCAATACTCCACGGCTTACGTCCCAGCTAGAGAAAATAACGTAATGCACATCCGCACTATATCCAAGATATCGAGTATCACCGCGGCTTACGTCCCAGTGAGAGAAAACACCGCTTTCTCTATCCCTCTAGGAATCGGTGGGTGTGTGCCCTATCCCTCTGAGCGTGGAGCGACCACACTCAGCTCATCTCGGTCGACCGAATCCATCCTCATATCGAAAGTATACTGATCTAACCACAGTTCACCATCATACCGATGTGTGAGGATTGCGAATTAATGCTACACAAAGCTATGCTTTGATCATCATCCATAAGGCTTTGCTTTTCAACAAAAGCCTTGATCACTACAACTCAGCATGTAACACTGTCAATCCATACCGTACCAATTATTTCTGCCAATATATAACCTCTAAGCTCATACGTCTCGGGGAAGGGTGTTAAGCAAGAGAATAAATTCTCCACCACCAAACAGATATACATTTAGTAGAGATCAGTGAATACAGTATAAAGGAATACAACGTCAGACATACCATCCATTTACAAGTCCGTTCTAGGTCTGAACAAAAACGGAGGCACCTTGTTCCTCGTCCAGTATGTCCAATACAGGAGAGAGGCCCTCGCATACCCAAACAATCAACAACTAAGTCCAGACGGCTACCACTATAGCCCCTTCAAGGTAGTTACTCCAATCATGGACATCAGTAGCAACACGTCCATTTGATGTGAAGATCGTCAGTCTTGCATCGTCTTCAATCTCTTCGACTTTTCGTCGTATCAATTATTCAAAATGGGTTAAACCCGGTCTTTCCGAATAACTCATGTATCCTATATTCAAGTGCTATAACGATACATCATACGCCTCATTCCAATCCAGAATATTCTTTTCACAATTTAAACCAAATTAAGGTTCTCCAAACTAGTCGGGATTAGCGCACCTTACCAAAGTAATCATTTGTTTTATTTCCCAATCCAGAATATCTAACACCACGGTGTTATCGGTAAAAATTAATTACCATTTCTGTAACAACCCAGAAAAACAGAACCAATTTAAAATTTTTATTTTAGCTATTTTAATGAATTTGGAATATCTAAACTGATCATTTTTAATATTAATGAATAAAAATTTATTTAAATTGAAGTTAGAAGAATAAATTTATTTTAATTATAAAACGAGCCTGAAATGGCATAGTAGTTTGAAAATTTGATTTCAAATTTTAAATGAATGTACAAGATTCAAAATAAATCGGATTTCAGTAAAACCAGAAATATTGAATCGGTTTAATTATATCTTTCTAACGAATGTGAAAAATCCAGATTTCATAATGGGAATAAAAAGTTATGTCTAGTTGAAAATTCAGAATAGTCGCTATGGAATTTTATATAATAAATAGCCCATAAAATAGCCATTTTGCAAACGACCTCCATTTTTGACGAGACCACTTTTATTGGGTTCGGAGTGCCAAATTATTGCTAGATTTTAATTTTCATAATTTTTGGAATCAATATGTGAACGTTTTGAATTTAAACGTGTTTGGTAATTTCAATTTAGATTTAATCGACTAGAAAATGACCATTTTTCAAACGGTCTACAAATTCAATGAAATTAGTTTTGTTAAGACCGTATCGTCAAAATATAGTTAGATTTATTTTTCCGGAATTTTTGGAGTCTATATGTGGCCCTGGTAATTTAAATTATATGTTTAAATTAAATATACATTGATTTATATTTTAATTTTAATGGAAACTGATCGAGATAGTCAAATTGGCTTACGAAACATACCCCATTGAGTCCGAGATGGGGGTATTTAGTTAGGGGCTACAGTCGGTAGGCATGAATTGGAGTTCGAATGGAAAGATAACTTTCTAGAGGATAAATTAATTAAATATATAATTAAAAATAAAAGTCGAACCCTCTTTTATCACCCCCCCCCCACATTGATTTAATATCAGGAAAAAAGAGAAGAACGACGATCGTTGAAGACCGTTGCCTCTCCACAGCGGACCATCGCACCCCCGACGATCGCCGCTGCCTCCGGCGAGGCCCACCCTCCTCTTCTCCGACGCCCTCTCTCCCCGCTTCCCCCTTTTGAAACGTGAACCCCTCCCCAAGCTCAAAACCCCCAAGCCGATGCCCTAGCCGCCGCCGTCAGTCAGGAGCACCCCCCTCCAATCGACGCTAACAGCAGCACAGAAACCCCCCTTCATCTTCGATCGACATTGGTGGATAACGGTAAGTTTTTATATATAATGTTATTTTAAAATCAGTTTTTTTATACATACGCAGCATCATTTTAAAAAAGAAATCTGAATTATAAAAGTATGATTTCTAAAAATAGAAAGGTATTATTTTTATAAATAGAAAAGTATGATTTTTAAAAATAGAAAGGTATGATTTTTTAAAAATAGAAAAGTATGATTTTTAAAAATAGAAAAGTATGATTTTTCAAAATAGAAAAGTAAGATTTTAAAAAATAGAAAGGTATAAATTTTAAAAATAGAAAAGTATGATTTTTAAAAATAGAAAGGTATAATTTTTAAAAATAGAAAGTATGATTTTTTTAAAATGGAAAAGTATGATTTTTAAAAATGAAAAGGTAAGTTTTTTTTTGTAAATAGAAAAGATAGGATTTTTAAGATAGAAAAATTATGATTTTCATTGTATAAAAATATGATTTTTATTATTTGAGTAGCGATATAAAAATATAAATTATATATATGAATTAGCATTTTAAAAATATAATTTTTCCATATATGAATAGCAAATAAAAATTGGATTTTTCTTTATATGAATATCGTTATAAAAATATGATTTTTATCATATATATAGCGATATAAAAATATGATTTTTATCATATATATAGCGATATAAAAATATGATTCTTATTATATATAGCGATATAAAAATGTGATCTTTTACATATATATAGCGATATAAAAATGCGATCTTTAAATATATAAACATCATATTAAAAATGTGATTTTTACTATGAACAGCGTGAAAAAGATTGCGTTGGAGTTTCGGGCAAATCCAAATGGTTCAGAAATTCAGAAATAAAACTGGATGAGCATATCCCAAAGGTGAGAACTTCTCACTCTAATTTTGTTTACAGTTAAATATATACTAGGATGCAGACGGTGCTTAGTAGCACCCGACGCCTTTGATTGAAACCATGGATGTTTGGTTGTTTGTTTGATTGATTTATTAGTTTGAATTTGGTTTGGGATGTGAATGGAATTATTTGGAATTGGTATATATATGGCGCGAGCCAGTATTAGGCGAGGGATAAGGCTAGACCTTATTCCGGTTCTAGTATCGCGCCATTATGCTGCCAAAATTTTCTTAAATATGTTAGAACAATAAAAATATCATTTTTATTGTATAAATGAACTGTATAAAATATTCATATGTTGAAATAAATATTTTATCGTTAAAAATATAATTTTTAATGAGTATATGAATGAAAATAAATATTCATTTACAAATTGGATGATTTGTTTATATACACACATTTGACTGATATTGATTGGGACGATATATTTTACACATCGCCCAACGGCACAAATAAAATCTGTGTGTGTTGATTGGAACCCCACATGGGTATTCGAATGCTATTTGACATACACTAATCCCAATTGTTTAGTTGTATCTCAGTCGATGGGTTGACAGACTGTTATAAGCTTAATTAATTATATTTAACACTTATGCAGTAGTGTAAGGCACTCTAGATGATGGTTGAGTGTTTGATTATTGTTGTGTACATGTGTGTATGAAATCCATATAAATAAAATTATATGGTAATTGACTATGTCTAATTCCAATTCAGAAAGAACGAATATTTTAAATTAACGAATATTTTAAAATGACGAATAATGAATATTTTAAAATAACTAATATTTTAAAATAATATTCAGAAGTGGATCAAAATATGATTTTGATGTCCGATTTGGGATGGACACGAAAATATTGAAATATATGAAGCCATGTTGACCAGATATGCGCCATTTTGATGCGAACGATATTTATATTGATTTTATTCATTTTTATAATGAATATCGAAAAGGAAATGATTTCAAAATATGATATTTTGAAAATATTATCATTTATGTATTGTAATGATAAGGAAAATTCAATTTTGATTTAAAATTGAAAATGAAGTTGGAATCGTTTTAAAATGAATTTATAAACGATTTATAATATACGATTTAAATGGAAATCGATGAAATATATATAATATATATTATATATATTTAATGGCCTGAATAGAACGCACCGCACCACGGCTGTTCGCGAATTTCGACCATTGACTTCGAATTGAGATTACGGGAAATCCGACTGTCGGATTCTCCTAAATCCTGAACCATTGGGTTCGTATTGAAAAGAGCTTTCCAAGAATATTAGAGATTTGAAATCTAACGGTTGGATCTGGAATTATGTTCAAATCAAATTTGGAAAAGGTCGTTGTATGTGTAGTTCGATGACCGTTGATGGAAATCGACTGAAAGGGCCTTAATAAAATTATTAAAAATATTGGTAATTTTTGTAAAATCATAACAAATGATTTGGAAAGAATTGGGATGAAAAATTCCATGTTTATAAAGATAAAAAATATATTTTTATCAAAATGTACTAGTTAAAAACTAGATTTGAATTCCAATAATTTTTAAATAAAATAAATTGGATTTGTGGATGCTTTTAATATAACCAGAATTTCCAATATATGTATTGGGATGGTTTGGAATGGCGATAATCTCCGTAATATTTTGATATTGGATTTTGTGATTATACGGATATTGTTATGGGAATTTGGAAGATATATTTATATCATTATTTCCATTACGATATTTGTTGGTTTCAGAATTTGATATTGAATATAAGCCGATATAATTTATATTCATAGCCTTGTATTTAATATCAAATGGGATTTTGGGTTTGTCGAGAATAGTGTCTTTGTTAACACTGTTCTTAAACCCAGTTGAGAAAAGAATAAATCTTTTGATTAAGATTTAGAGAAGTTTTCCAATTAATTAATATTTAATTAGAATTAAACAAAAGAATTGGATTTTTGGGTTTATCGTGAACTGTGTTTTAAATAACACTTATTCTTTAACCCGATTAACAGTGAAAAGTGATTTGGAATTCATAAATCTTTTTATTAAGATTTAACGGGGATTTTCCAAAGTAAAGTTTTCAATTTAATAAAATAAATTGGACTGGAATGGAATTCGATTTGATAATAACCGAAGTGAGCTTCTGTGGAGGAAGACTGTTAATATATACGGAATTTAAAAGGCTTTGTCGTTATTCCATTTATAATATTAGTTGGATACGGAAATTGATATCGATTATATATATATATATCGATCTGTTTTCCGTGAAGATTCCATAACTAATGGAATGTGATTTTGGATTTAGCGTGAACTGTGTTTTAAATGACATTAGTTCTTTAACACAGTTAAAGACAGGATTACATGTCTAACATTGTATTTCGAACTATATGGTTGATCTCTGTTAAATATATATTTGTTTGGTGGCGGAGAATTTAATCTCTTGCTTTACACCCTTCTCTAAGACGTACGAGCTTAGAGGTTATATATCGGCACAAATCAATAGTACGGTGTAGATTGTCGATGCGGCATGTTTGTGTTTCCAAAGTTAAATAATCATTAATATTGATTTTTGGGAAGATTAAAACTAAGTGGAGTTTTAATGAATCTTTAATTAGACTAAAAAGAGAATGTGATAATTTAAATTATCAAATTTGGGAAATGATCGAGAATGGAGTCAGTTTTACTCCAGACGATAGTTAAATCTTTAATTAGATTTGAATGTGAAATGGTAATTAATTTTAGCTATAACACCATGGTGTTAGATATGGAGTATTACCAATTTTGCTCCATGGGATGAATATGTTGGGATTGGGAAATTAAATAAATGATTACTTCGGTAAGGTGCGTTAATCCCGACTAGTTTGGATAAACCATAATTTGGTTTGAATTGATATCCAAAGGAAGATTAAAGAATAAATTTAAAGAATTTATCTTTGATAAAATTAATGGGAACCTTTCCCTAATAATATAAGAATATTTGAACAAAATAATATTCTTGATTGGAATGAGGCACATGTTGTGTTTTTATAGCACTTGTTTATAATATACGCGAGTTATTCGGAAAGGACGGGTTACCCATTCTGAATAACTGATTCAACGATAAGTCGATGATGAAGATGGTGGTTGAAGACCGGAGGTCTTCACATCGTTTGGATGATTACTGATGTCTTGATTGGGCTATACACCCAAGACAAGGTAATAAGTGGTGATCGTCCAGACGTACTTGGAGATCGACCGGATATGCGAGGACCTCTCTCTTATATTGGACATATGGGACGAGGAATAGGGTGCCTCCAGTTTCGTTCAGACCCAGAACAAACTTATAAATGGATGTGTGTCTGACATTGGATTTTATTCTTTGTTGATTGGTCTCTATTAAATATATATCTATTTGGCAGCGGAGAATTTATTTTCTTGCTTAACGCCCTTCTCTGAGACGTACGAGCTCAGAGATTATATATCGATATACATCAGTCGCATTGCGTGAATAGCCTGTGTGGCATGCTGAGATGCAAATGATCAAGGCTTCTGTTGAAAAGCAGAGTCTTATGGTTGATGATTAAAGCACGACCTTAAAGGGCATAGCTTTGTGTATAGCGTTAATTCGCGAGCCTCACACCTCGGTGTGAGTCAAAAATCGGATAAGGGACGCAGTGAGAACATGATGTTTCTTTCTAGCTTTGGGTGGTGTCATCGTATGGAGCCTAGATATTTATATTTTTTACCTATGTGGATGATGGATAGCGAGGCACCTTGGATATATCGATTACTACGGAGCCGATAGATAGGTCCTATAGGACCGGGAAACATATGTTTAGGAATAATTAATCATCAAACGTAAGGGATTACCAACACTGCAGGATCCAGGGTGTAACGTCCCGCCATTTTGACTGCTTCAAATTGGTGATTAAACCAACATAAAACGTTCAAATTGATGGTTCGTTATTTAGCTTACTGAGTTTAAAAAAAATAATCAACACAGAAAACACAGAATAAATAATAACATAATATTGAACAATGAAGTAAATTACATATATATATTTATCAAAAATTTTGATACAAAGATTTTTCTATACAGCGGAATGGAAATACAGTTTGAAATACAAGAAAAACTATATTTATTGGTTTAAAATCTTCAGAGTGCGTGTCTTCGGAATCCCCAATGTTGCCAACCTTCGAATCTTGAGCTGTAATTTTTAAAATCTGTACTGCTAGGAACTGACCCAAGCGTTCCATAGAAAAACATAAAACACTCGAGTCAGGATTAAATCATAGTTCAAGTAAATTAACTTCCATATAAACTGAAATATGATAGTTAATCCATGGAAGAAAAAAAATTGCGAAGAAGTTGCATAGCGGCTTGGGCGGACCAAGACAGAAATACTCAAATAAGCGTGTCAAGTTAGTCAGCAAGTACAAGATGATCAGGGTAATTACAAAATGAGGATGCCACAACAACATACTCAAATAAATATGTCAGGTCGATCAGTAAGTGGACAAGTTTAGGGTGCACAAGGTTTAAATATGCAACAAGGTTACAGGTTACAACTTGGGATTTAATTTCCTTAAGTAAAAGTCACAAATGTTAACATATGACTACTTTTCCCCTAAGTGTGGATAAGGGATATCAGCCAACAAATTTTGCTACCCAAACCGTATAACAAATGTTGAAGAAGCATACAACCCAAAATTACAAAAGCCTACTGCAAATCAGGTGCTAACAGGAAATAGGAGGGCACCCAAATGGACAGACATGAACATGATAATTAGACGCAATAGTAAGTGTGTATGATAAAGGAAGCATGTCATATTAATGGCATATGAAATTGTATACCAACTGAAACCTAGACAAATAGAAAAAGAAAGCAAAATGTAGTTAAACAAAAGTTTCCTTTTAGCCAACATGTATAGTCCCTGGCTTGACTTGATAGTAATACATTCTGTAAATATGCTTATCTATTTACATGTTGGTGCTTTTATTAAGCAGGAGGATAAGGTAGTTAAGGAAACTAAAAGGGAAATAGAGAGTGCCTTTATACACGCCTTGACTTGTGGTTAATAATGGATTTTAATTTAGGAAATGTCTAATGAAATTACACTTTTACAACTATCATGAGTATACTTATTAGGCAACAACTGATTATTAAAAATAGTAATAACTCCCTTAACCTGGAACAGAAATGCATGAAGTATGAGTCAGCAACTAACAAAAATCCTAATAATAAGCCAATATATGCATATACTTGAAAATAGACAAACGCATCTAGTGGTCTTGAAATGACAGTACTCGAGCAGGGTGGATATTTATAAGGACTAACATTAATATGCATTCCCTCACTTTATAGCTCTCAATCGGTGTGAATATGTATATCCTTAGGTTTACTAATAGTTTAAACAAATATAACATGGGTTAAATAGGTATACTTCATTTAAACAGAGTTGAACGAGATGCCAACAATAATATACAGGGGTTAACTATTTTAAAATTCTCACTTCAGCAAGGGTTCCTAGTCCCATATGTATATACATATGTTCCCATAAACAAAATATGGTCTCAGACTAAAGAATTCTTCAAGTTACATAAGTATATGTATGTGGAGTCAAGTGTGTTTTCGGTTTCCAGATCATAACATCATAGTGCGAATATCTCAAGTTCAAACAACCCATGATATATTCCTGGTTTATAATTTTACCAAATAAGACAACAAGGTGGATATTCACAAACCTGCATATGCAATTAAGTTGACAAAACTTCCATTTATAAAGAAACACATATATGTGAAATTAAGTTATACCTGGTACACATACTGTTATTATAGGTTTAAGTCACAAATTTGAAACATTTTCAACTAGGTTACTTTCCATAGAATCATTCAAATTTTAACGGTACAAAATATAAGGAGGAACTGTTGTCACCTTAGTGAAGGTCCTTCGGTAGAATGACAGATAAAGGATGTATTTATTCATCAGTATAGCTATAAGTCCAATAACATGGGTTATGGTACAGTTACAAATAAGACAGTAAGATAAAATGCTCGTGACCAAATACTATTGCAAAAACTTTTAGTCTAAACGTTCGTGGCAATTTATACAGTTTTAGGGTATGTATTTCAGGGTTCAACAAGGGATAGGCGTAGATTTCAATAAACAAGCATATATCTATTTCAAAACGGCAACATAAGGACGCCAATATCACGACATCAATAACCGCGAAGTACAACTATCATATTTAGTACTAATTGAAGTTAAGTCACTTGAAATCAAGACAACCGTGAGTGAGTTAACACTCACCTGTAACCATGCTGAATCCTAGGGTGAAATGCTGATGCACCTCTCGCGGGTTCCTGGCCGAACTATGTTTTGGGGCTTCGATTATGATGGCTCCGACTGGAAATAAGCTAACCTTCGATTCTAAGGCAGAAACTTGGAGGCTTCGACGATGGTGGCGATCATCGATTTCAGCGAGCAAAACTCAAGACCGAAGCAGCCAACAAGCGGTGGAAGGAGGAGCACGTTTTTGATTTCTGATTAGATGATAAAAGAAAAGAAGGAGAGGGGCAACATTTTCGGAGGAGGCCATTAGAAATTGAAAGGGGGAAAATTGGTTCTTACTGAAGAAATTTGGGGTAGGGCGTCATTCTTATAGGATTGAAATTGGAGATAACTACAACGTAATTTCAATAGCTTTTTTGGGTAGGGGCGTGGTTTAGACTATAGAACGACAAATTATTAACTAAGGTAGGTTACATTTGATAAAATTAAATGTTAACTTTATCATGAATACCACAGAATGCCCTAATTTCATACAGCCAACGCAGTCTCCAAACGCGACAAAAATTATAAGTACCTCTTCGTTTTTGCGTTCTGAATCCAATAAAATTAGTCCAATTGGATTTTGACTTTATTTGCGTATGACATTATTTTATTTTTAAATTATTTATCGGTTCGCCTATTTCGTACTGTTTATCCAGCAAACAAATCTGTTTGATTCTAAATTTGATCTGTTAAATTTCAATTTCCCTATATACACAAATACACATATCCAAGCCAATATATATAAATTCTCCAATTCATTTCACGCAGACCACGCTTATCTTTAAATTCAACCTTCATATTTTTCCCAGTCGAAATTCCAAATCCAATTCAAATACTCAACAAACTCGATTCAAATATTCAACAATGATATTTGATTCTCACCAACTATTCTGAATTAAATATTAAATTTAATTCACGTACAAATAATATATTTGATATTAAATTTCTAACTCCAGTAAAAATGATCATTAATAATTAAATCTTTAATAAATTTCACATTCCAGTTGTTGAAATTTCTGGGACGTTACACATGGGTTGCCCAGAGTATGTAGACCCGAGGCATTTGCAAGAGTATCTCGACGCGGTGAGGAGTACATCCCTTGCCTCGACTCATGATGAAAATCCAATTTCCAATACGTGACATTTCGGTTTTAGTTGTAAACCTATATCGCGACATAGTAGCATGGGATACTATGCCGTCTATGATTGATGCATTTATATTTGGAGCTATTTTTGACACTATACACTTATTATAGTATCAAATGATTTGTTTTAAACGTACCAAGCGTGTTTGGCTATTATAAGGAAAAACTCTATCCTCCGGCTTGCGTTGCACTGTGTGATGGGACCTGAGTCCTATAATAACTTCATTTTTTCCAAAAAGCATTGCCCTATTTTGTTATATGCACTGGTATTCTTGGGAGGAAAAATGTTCCGTGTTATACGGCGTGGTCCCTTGATTTAGTCTATTTTAAAGTAAAGTTTAAATAACTATTTTAGTTCTCGCACCAGTCACATGACTGACCTGGAGTTTATTGTTTTAAACTAAACTCTCCCTATTTTTCACCCGGGCAGCTTGTAGTTTTGGTTTTGTAGATTTCTAGTTTACAGGATCCTAGTTTACAGCTGGAGCTATATTCAGAATGCTCTGTATCCATGAATTTCTTACAGTTGTGATATGTATTATTTTTCCGTTGCTATGTATTGTATTTTAATCTCTGATATTTTACTGATGTATATTATTTATTCATACTCTGTATATTCTTTTACTCTGATGTAATTGTTGTGATAAGCAATGAAATGTTCTTCTGTTTGGATTCTGATTTGTCGTGTTCTCAACTCAACCCGGGCTTTCCCGTAAGGGCGAGTTTGGTCGTTTCAATTTAACATTCAAATCTAATTAAATATTTAACTATTTCTTGGAGCAAAACTCATGATACTCCATTCCCGATCATTTTCCCAAATTTGATAATTTAAATTATCACATTCACATTTCAATCTAATTAAAGATTCATTAAAACTCCACTTAGTTTTAATCTTCCCGAAAATCATTATTAATGATTATTTAACTTTGGAAACACAAACATGTCACATCGACCATCTACACCGTACCACTGATTTCTGCCAATATATAACCTCTAAGCTCGTACGTCTCAGAGAAGGGTGTTAGGCAAGAGAATAAATTGTCCACCACTCCGCCACCAAACAGAAATATATTTAGCAGAGATCAACAAATACAGCTCGAAATACAATGTCAGACATAAAATCATGTCTTTAACTGGGTTAAAGAACCAATGTCATTTAAAAAACATTTCACGATAAACCTAAAATCAAATTCCATTAATTATGGAATCTTCACGGAAAACAGATCAACATATATAATCGATATAAATTTCTGTATACAACCAATAATATAAACGGAATAACGACAAAGCCTTTTAAATTCCATATATAGTAACAGTCTTTCTTTACAGAAGCTCATCTCGATTATTACCAAATCGAATTCCATTCAATTCCAATTTAATATATTAAATTGGAAATCTTTACTTTGGAAAATTCCGTTAATCTTAATTAAAAGTGTGATAACCCGGAAATTCCCACCCTCTGGATCGACCATAAACCACACAGGTCTGAACCAAAGAATGGAAATCTGTGGATACATCAACTTTGGGCATACAACACATCAGAACAAATACAGAAGACTTTTATAACATCATAATAAATGTTACATCAGAGTACATAATATATATCAGAGTACATTGGATAATATTACAGTAGAAGATAAATTACAAAAACTAATACATTTCAGCGGAACTAATCTCAGTGGAAGGCTATCAACATTCTGGCCACGGCTTCAGTCATCAATCTAGGATCTTTGCTTAATATATCTGCCAAATGAGCTACTCGTCTGCCCGTGTGGAAAGAGGGCACCCGAGTTTGCAAAGTGAAACAAACTACAGGTCAGTCGTGGGACTGGTGTGAGAATTCTTAACTAAATTATCTAAATAGAAGGCTAATCCCAGGAACACGCCGCTAACGCGGAACGGGTTTACTCCATTGGATTGCCAGTGCATAACTAAAGTAAATCGTCAAATAACACAATGCTTTTTAGAAAAATGATACCATTATAAGACCCAGGTCCCATCACACAATGCAACGCACACCAAAGGATAGGGTTTTACCTTATAATGGTCAAGAAATGATAAATACGCAAAATACGATATTATTATTAGTGTGTATATATTTTAATTAAAACATTTCAATCATAATATCAATCCTAGACGGCAATGCTACCATCTACTATGTCGCCGTACTAGTAATACAATCAAAACCGTAAAGGGGCATATTGGAAATTGGGTTTCCATCATGAGTCAAGGCTAGGGAGGAAATCCCTATCGATTCGAGACACTCTAGCAATGTCCCAGGATTCGGACGCTGGCGAACCCTTGGATCCTGCAGGTCCGATCCACAACTGCTTTAGTGGATTAGTTATTCTTGAACACACGCTCCCCGGTCCTATTGAACCTATAATACGACCGAGGGCGACCGCATAAATCCGAGGCCTCTAAAAATCCAAAAACCACATAAGTAAATGTGTAATAACCCGGAAAATGTGAACCAATTTAAAATTTTTAAATTAGGTTATTACCAAGAAATTTGAATGGTTGAAATAGCATATTTCAATAAAATATAGAATTGTGTATAATATGGCAGTTTGAAATTTTGAATATAAACTTTGTCTGACTGTACCGGGTGGAAAATATAACGGATTTTGACGAAACTGAAAATATTTAAATCTGTTTATCAATACCTTTCTAACGAATCTGAAAAATCGAAATTTCATAACGGAAATCAAAAGTTATGGCCAAATGAATTTTCAGAAAGGTCGCTATATAGTATATATAGCCCTTGAAAATTGAGATTTTGCATACGACCTCGAAATTCGACGAAACCTCTTTTGTTGGGTTCGGGATGTCAAATTATTGCTAAATTTCAAATTTCATAATTTTCGAAGCTAGTATGTGAGCGGGGCAAAAGATAACGTGTTTGGTCAAATTCTGTTAAAATGGGTTGACCTAAAAATGGCCGTTTTTCAAACGAACTCAGAATTCGACGAAACTGGTTTTGTTAGGACCGTATCGTCAAAACAAAGCTAGATTTATTTTTTTGGAATTTTTCGATTCAGTTTGTGGCCCTGGAAAATTGAAATGTACGTTTAAATTAAATATCGAATGTTTTATATTTTAATTTGAAAAATAACTGACTGTAACAGTCGAAATGGCCAACGAAACATATCCCATTGTGTCCGGAATGGGGGTATTTAGCTAGGGGCGATAGTCGTTGGGTTTAAAAAGGAGTCCGTTTGCAAAAACACTATTTAAAAATTTCTATAAATCTCTGGCCAATAGGAAATTTTCATTTAAAAAAATAAAAAATAAAATAAAATCCGAAACCCTAGCCGCCAGAGAACGATTAGACGATCCACGTCGCTCAAAACTTCTCCTCCTTTTTCCGACCGCCTCAGGCGATTTCACCACCGATCCCAGTTGAGACTTCCGACCGCCTTCGCCTCCTCTCCACATCCGACCAACCCACGACTCCTCCCATCGACTATCGGCGCCGGAAATCGAAGAGGAAGGCGCGACCTTCTGAGCGCCGCCGCGACGAGCACAGGCCACCGAACTCCTCGCCACCACCGCCGATCTGGAGGTGCTTCGTAGCTCTTTGACGTAGCGTAGCCTGATCGAAGCATCGAGGTACGGATCGATTGAAAATTTGTGACCTAGTTTCGAAGATTTTAGAAACTTTTCTGATGAAAATTCTGAAAGGAAAATAACACTTTTAAGTGTTGCAAAACTTTGAAAAATAATATCTTTTTCGTTCTTTAACGAAATTCGATGAAACAGGAGACACCGTGACCGCAAGGAGGCTCTCTACATTCTAGAAGAAGCCGCGGATTTTTCTGACCTTCCTACGATTTTTAGCACCGCAATAACCAATGTAAGGAATCTAAATTATTTGTGTGAATGAAATCGCGTTGTATAAATTTATATAAGCGAAGTGTAAATTATATACGCATTGTATACCTCATGTACATGTGTTGTATAAGTTATATTAGCGATGTATAAATTATACAAGCGTTGTTTGAAACATATATGCTTTGAATTGTGATGAAATGCAAGTGAATCATTATATAATATATATATATATATATATATATATATATATACACACACTCCCCTCGTCCACAGACCATGGATGATATTTATTGCTTGTGATTGACATGATATTATATGGTATGACGAATGGTTGGAAATAATTGTTTGTGGTTGATATTATGGTTGAAAAATACCTTTGTGGTTGAAAAATACCCTCTTGTGGTTGAAACAAAATAGAATAGGATTGTGGAATTGAAAATAAAACATGCCGCCTGCGTGCGAACTAGATGCATGATCCCCATTGTCAAAAACCGCGAGGTTTTAAGGTAGAGCGAGGAGCCGTACTAGGGACGGTCCCGGTTTTAACTACCCTGCCGTTATGCTGCCAAAATTTTCTGAAATATTTATGTGTTAGAATAATTTTCATTCATTGAAATTATTTACATATGCTATATCGAATATTCATGTGTTGAGTTACAATTCATTCGTTGAGTTGAAATTCATGTGTTGAATATTATTTGAATTTAAACAAATGGCATTATCGATAAAAATCACATTTTTAATTATTTACATATGCTATATCGAATATTCATGTGTTGAGTTGCAATTCATTCGTTGAGTTGAAATTCATGTGTTGAATATTATTTGAATTTAAACAAATGGCTTTAGCGATAAAAATCACATTTTTATATATATACAAACTATATCGAATATTCATGTGTTGAGTTGCAATTCATTCGTTGAGTTGAAATTCATGTGTTGAATATTATTTGAATTTAAACAAATGGCTTTAGCGATAAAAATCACATTTTTATATATATACAAACTATATAGAATATTCATGTGTTGAGTTGCAATTCATTCGTTGAGTTGAAATTCATGTGTTGAATATTATTTGAATTTAAACAAATGGCTTTAGCGATAAAAATCACATTTTTATATATATACAAACTATATCGAATATTCATGTGTTGAGTTGCAATTCATTCGTTGAGTTGAAATTCATGTGTTGAATATTATTTGAATTTAAACAAATGGCTTTAGCGATAAAAATAACATTTTTATATATATACAAACTATATAGAATATTCATGTGTTGAGTTGCAATTCATTCGTTGAGTTGAAATTCATGTGTTGAATATTATTTGAATTTAAACAAATTGCTTTAGCGATAAAAATCACATTTTATATATATACAAACTATATAGAATATTCATGTGTTGAATTGCAATTCGTTCGTTGAGTTGAAGTTCATGCGTTGAATATTATCATCTTTTAAAAATGAAATGAATCGACAATGAAACTATATATTTATAATGAATATGAAGAGTTAAAAATACACATGTGTCGAATAAATATTTTTGATGATCAAAATATTCCTTTTATCATGTATACGCTTAGTTAAAAATACACATGTGTCGAATAAATATTTTTGATGATAAAAATATTCCTTTTATCATGTATATGCTTAGTTAAAAATACACATGTGTTGAAATAAATAATAGTTTGCTAGAAATATTATTATTAGCTTTGTTCTGCATATATATACATGTGTTGAATAGGAAAAATGGATTAGCTGTAGAGTAAAGAAATTATTTGCGTGCCCGACAAATAGGTAAACCTTGATGAGTTGGCAGCGCAATTTTATTTATATATCAACTCCTGTGAATGCCATTGGATGCGGAGTGCTGGTTTTTCTGTGTGAAATAATAAACAACGCCATAGGATAGTAACAATTAATTTTGAACTACACCACATGGCATACTTCTTGACGATAGGCATACTTCATCATATTCCACATAAGCAATTGGAGCTTGTGTGACGAGGTGAAAGATTTACCATACAAGCAAGTGGCCTGTATGGCGATGACTATGTACTACAGGTTGAACTGATGACTGATATGGACTAAATAAATTATAACGATAAATTGCCAGATTAATGAAAAACCCCACACGGGTCTGGAGTTGACAATAATCACGTCGCTCTAGTTATTAGATACGGCACATGGACTATTTATTTCCACACGGAAACGGGGTGACGGGAATTTATTCTCTGGAGTGATTATCAGTACATGCTCCCCCGTAAACACCAAAATATATCACTATAAATATATGAATGCTTTTTAGGATTTATTGGGTACCTAATACGGCCCAATAAATTTCCAAACCCCTCCCCGTACAAAGGAGGTTATGGCGAAATTTTTCGAAATATTAAGGCGTTAGTGAAATATTTGAAGTGAAAACGAAGTTGAAATTATAGAATGAACTATAGTTGAAATAATGGAATGAACTATATTTATATATATAAATATAAATATAATTAAAAGGAATAGAGGCCATGCAGTTCGCGTTTCGGAATCGTAATTTGAAACGATTAGTACGAGAAATCCAACCATCGGATTTTCCCGAAACCGCAACCGCTGGGTTCGCCTTGGAAATATCTTCCCAGCGGCACCAACCTTGTAAAAATCCAACGGTTGGATTGTCCGGAATGTTTAATTCAAATTTGAAGAAAAACAGTGCCAGAATCGTTTATATTTATATATAAATATAATTAAATTAAATCGAATAACGACGCTGCAGTTCGAATTTTGAAACCGTAACTTCAAACGACTAGTGTGGAAGATCCGACCGTCGGATTCTCACGAAACTGGAACCGTTGGGTTCGCTTTGGGAATATCTTCCCACTGATATAGACTTTGTAGAAATCCAACGGTTTAGATTTTTCGATATGTGTAAAACAAATTAAGGGAAAAACAGCGCCAGTGCCACAACACGACCTGAAACGTCGTTTAATTAAATATGGCCATTTTTAAATAAATAAAAATGGCGAAAAATCGTTATAAAATATTATAAGCAATATTGATTGAGAATAAACCAAATGGGCTTGAATTGTTTGATATTTGATGGTTGTTTGTGTATGACATGAAAATAACACTAAAGAACCGAAAGATGGATGTCGATTAATATAACCATAAAATGAATCGATTTAAATTCTAATGACGTGAATTATTTGAAAAGGCCGAGCTAACCTTCATTTCAAATAATTTATCGAGCGATTCAAATTGGAAAATGCAAAGACGATTCAAGACCGATGATCTTCGTATCGGTTGGATGGGCGCTACTGAGGTTCCTGACCGGAGTAGCTACCGGAAAGGGACGGAAGTAGTAGCCGTCTGAACGTATGTGTTGATTGGACGGATATACGAGATATTTGATGCCTCCGGTTTCGTTCAGACCCAGGACGGACTTGTAAATGGACTGCGTGTCTGACATTGGATTTTGTTCTGTACTGATTGATCTCTTTTAAATATATATCTGTTTGGCGGCGGAGAATTTATTCTCTTGCTTAACGCCCTTCTCTGAGACGTACGAGCTCAGGGGTTATATATCGATAGAAATCAATCGTATGGAGTGGACTGCCTATGTGGCATGCCAAGATGTTGTGATCAAGGCTTCTGTTGCAAAGCAAAGTCTTGTGGAAGATGATCAAAGCAAGGCCTACGTGGCCTAGCTTTGTGTATTACGTAGATTCGCGAACCTCACACCCCGGTATGAGTTAAAAACGGGATACGGACCGTTGGGAGAGCACGACGTTTCTTTCTAGCTATGGTGGTGTCAGTGACTTACCAGCCCTGACATATATATCTACTTTTCACCTTTGTGGTTGTTGGAATGCGAGGCGCCTCGATTATAGGTCTGTAAGGACCGGGAAGCATGTGTTCAGGAATAACCAATCCTCTAACGTAAGTGAGGACCGGCCCAGCCGCATCCAGGGGTTACCCAGAGTGTGTAGTCCCGAGGCATTTGCTAGAGTGTCTCGAAGTGGAGAGGAGCTTGCCCCTTGCCTCGACTCATGACGGAAATCCAATTTCCAATACGAAATAACGGTCTTTATTGTAGAACTAGTATGGCGACATAGTAGATGGTAGCTATGCCGCCTATGATTGATATTTATGATGCTATTCATTTTTGAAACATATATGCACTAGTAATAATATCAAATGATTTTGCTTTATACGTATCAAGCATATTTGGCCCTTATAAGGTAAAACTCTATCCTCCGGCTTGCGTTGCATTGTATGATGGGACCTGAGTCTTATACTGGCTTCATTCTTTCTAAAAGCATTGCGTTGTTTTTAAGAGAATTTACTTTGTTTTAAATGCACTAGCAAACACTGGAGTAAACCCGTTCCGCGAAAGTGGCGTGGTCCTATGATTTGCTATTTACTGTTGTTTAACTGTTAAATAGATTCCTCATACCAGTCCCCATGACTGACTCGTTGTTTGTTTCACTTTGCAAACGCGGGTGCCCTTATTTTCACACGGGCAGCCTAGTACACAGGTGACAGGTGGTTTTTGGTTCTGCACTGCTACATAGAGTGCATTTTTGGCTCATGGCGAGGCTGACTTCACAAAGATGACTTTGATATTTTCCGCCATTACTGTACTTATATTATGATTCCGCCACTGGCGATGCAGACTGATTTACTTTCCGTATTTCTCACTATATGTATATGTATTCCGCCTTCGGCGATGTAGACTGATACCCTTATTATGTCTCACTGCATGTATGTATTCCACCTCTGGCGATGATGACTGATCACTTTCCTTTTTATTTACTAAGTTATATCCCACATTATGCTATTCTGATATTCCTACATGTTGTGATTCCGCTGTCATATCCATGTAAAATTATTTTTATTTATTGTTTCTGCTATTATCTGTACTCTGCTATGATGATTAATGTGTTATTTCCTAATGATTATCCTTAATACCGCCCCTCGGATTTTGGGATCGTCACAGTTGGTATCAGAGCTTTGGTTAACCTTAGTTCCGGGATCTAACACATTAAACACCTCGTCAGAATAGAATCAGTAGTGTTCTAATGCGAGTAGCTCATTAGAGATAGGATTAGCAATGTCCTAGAATGAGCTAAGCAGATTAGCAAAACAATTTGATCAGTACATCATCATTATCTTTCCTTGTATTCCCTTGCTTTATCATTTATGAAAATTATCAAATCTGTGAGCTTGACTCTTTTCTTGCTTATACAGTTCTCTTAGATGGCTACGCGAGGAGCAGCAGCTAGAGGAGGCCGTGGAGGCCGAGGAGATGCAGCAGGAGGACGGGGGAATATCCCCGTAGTAGTGGAAGGCCCTATTATTCAGCCACCAGCACCAGAAGACTTTGAGCTAGATAAATTAGCAAAGAGGTACAGAAATCTTGGGGGAAAACCTTTTACTAGCACTGGCACAGTGACCGAGGCTATAGCTTGGCTGAAAACCTGTGAGAAAATCTTCGAAGGCATGGGTATGGGAACCAACAATAAAGCAAGACTTGGCATTTGGCTCCTTCAAGAGGAAGCAGAGCTGTGGTGGGATGCCATTACCTCAGAAGATGCAGCTGGTACTGTCCGGACTTGGGAGCAGTTCAAGACTATGTTCAATGAGAAGTTTGTACCGGAACAAGCTCTAGAGAGGATGCGAGAGCAGTTTGCTAATCTCCAGCAAGGAGACCTCTCTATTCAGGATTATCTAAATAAGTTCACCCAATTGTCGCGCTATGCTCCAGAGCTGATTACGACAAACAAAGCAAAGAACAAGAGATTCATATTTGGGCTGAAGCGCAATTACCATGATAGAGCTATGAGCAACATCAAACTCTCCTTTACAGAACTAGTAGAGATGGCTTGCAATTACGAAGACATGGATGAGAGGCATGCTAGCCAAGACCGCGCTAAAAGCCAAGCAGGAAATAAGCGCAAGGCTTCAACCGATCAACCCGAATCTAGCATTACCGCGGCCGCTACTCAGAAACCTGCAAAGATCCCGAAAGGAAATTGTTACAACTGCGGGAAGCCAGGTCACTTTTCTAATGTATGCAAAGCCCCAAGGAAGCCAAAGGCAAATGACTCAGCCGAATGCTACAACTGCCATAAGAAGGGGCACTATAGCAGGAACTGTCCTCTGAAGCAGAATGCTCAAGTGGCTCATGTCTATGACGGGAAGACCCCGTCAGCTACCACCAATGGATCAGGTAAACCCGACGTCTTGGGAGGTACCCTTACCATTAAAAATATTCCTGTTTCTATACTTTTTGATACTGGTGCATCACGTAGCTTCATATCTGGTATCCTTGTTCACAAATTAAAATTGAAACGAAGAAAACTTAAGGAACCAATCAAAGTTCAAAACCCGATAGGAGGTTCTGTTAGTCTCACTATATGTTGTAGATTACCTATTTCCTTTTCTCGATACCGATTTCCTTTTGATTCGATTGTCATGGACCTTTCCGAATTTGATATTATACTGGGGCTGGACTGGTTGACAAAATATAAGGCCGAAGTTAGATGTGCCGAAAGAATCGTTAAAGTCGAAACGAAGCTTGGACCTATATATATACCATGTCATGGCTCAGAAATCAGTAAAACAGAATTCTGGAGTTCTTTAGAAGTTATTCCCCCTTCGATAGAAAAGATACCGGTCGTTAAAAATTATGCGGATGTGTTTGAAGAAGTAGAAAACTTACCGCCGCAAAGAGAAATTGAATTTAGGATAGATCTAATTCCTAACGCCCGACCAGTGGTACATCCAATAAGAAGAATGGCCCCGAAAGAAAAAGAAGAGCTAAGTAGCCAAACCCGAGAATTGCTTTGGAAAGGTCTAATCAGACCGAGCTTTTCAGCTTAGGGAGCAGCAGTAGTATTTGTCCCGAAATCAGACAGTACTCTAAGACTTTGTGTTGATTACCGAGATCTCAATAAACAGACACTGAAGAACAAATATCCCTTGCCGCGAATAGATGATCTGTTAGATCAATTAAATGGAGCAACAGCATTATCCAAAATGGACCTAGCTACAGGTTTCCACCAATTGCGTATAGCGGAAGACTGTGTTCCTTGGACAGCCTTCAGGGGTCCCGAATTATTCTACGAATGGTTAGTAATGCCGTTCGGCTTGTGTAACGCTCCGGCATACTTCGTCGATCTGATGAACAGAGTGTTCCGTGGTGTATTGAATAAATTTGTTCTAGTCTTCATCGATGACATTTTAATCTACTCCAAGTCGGAAGACGAACATGCAAAACATTTAGAACAAGTGTTGAAAATTCTAAGGAGAAATGTCTTGAAATCTAAATTTTCTAAGTGTGTCTTCTGGCAGAATGAAGTTAAATTCCTAGGCCATGTCGTATCAAAAGAAGGAATTGCTGTAGACCAAAGCAAAATTACAGCGATTCAGAACTGGAAACAACCTACTACTCCCACAGAAGTTCGAAGTTTCCTTGGATTATCTAGTTACTATCGAAAATTCGTTCAGGATTTTTCAAAGATATCTGGTGTATTGACAAAGCTTACAAAGAAGCATGAGAAATTCAAATGGACACCCGAATGTGAAGAAGCTTTCCAAGAGCTAAAACTGAAGTTGACAACTGCTCCAGTATTGACCATTAAAGAAGGCAATCAAGACTTGACTGTATGGACAGATGCTTCTATTAGAGGGCTAGGCGCAGTGTTAATGCAAAAAGCCAAGTGATCGCTTATGCCAGCCGTCAACTAAAGCCGCATGAAAGAAACTATGCAACTCATGATCTTGAGTTATTAGCTATCGTGTTTGCTTTAAGAATCCGGAGGCATTATTTATTGGGCGAGAAGTTCGAACTATTTACCGATCATCAATCCTTAAAATATCTGTTCACTCAGAAAGATTTAAACCTGAGGCAACTGCGTTGGTTAGAATTCCTTGCAGCATACGATTTTGAAATTCTATACACCCCAGGGAAAGCCAATGTTGTAGCGGATGCGCTCAGCAGAAAGAATGAAATCATTGCCAGTTTTTTATCACGTCTTCATTAATAGACAGGATCTCGACCCTTCAGAAAGACGATGAATTTATTCAAAGAATCAGTAAAAGAGTCAAAGGAGGTGAATCCACAAGTTTTCGACTCGATGACAAAGGAGTTCTAAGATTAAAGGGCAGAATTTGCATCCCAAACCTTCCCGAGCTCAGAAGAGAAATACTTGATGAGTGCCACAAGTCCAAATTAAGTATCCATCCTGGTGTGAGCAAAATGTATAACGATATCAAACGGACATTCTGGTGGAGAGCTATGAAAAGAGATATCTCATTATATGTTAGCAGATGCCCCACTTGTCAGCTAGTTAAGAGTGATCAACAGAAATTGGCTGGATTATTACAACCCTTAGAAATTCCAGGATGGAAGTGGGAACAAATCTCGATGGATTTCATCGATGGCTTGCCTCGAACTAAGAAAGGAAACGACAGTATATGGGTAATCGTAGATCGCTTCCCGAAGACTGCCCATTTCATACCTGTCCGATCCAACAGAACGGCTCAAAGTCTAGCACGGATTTACTTCAGAGAAATAGTTAAACTTCATGGAGTGCCGCTCAATATAGTCAGCGATAGAGATCCCCTGTTTACTAGCAAATTCTGGGAAGCATTCCAGGAAGAGTTGGAACCAAATTGAATCCAAGCACCGCTTATCACCCACAGACAGACGGCCAAACTGAGCGGGTGAATAGAATTTTAGAAGATTTACTGCGGGCTTGCGTTATCGATTTTGGAGGCTCATGGGAAGATCACTTACATCTAGCCGAATTCTCTTACAACAATAGCTATCAAGCAAGTTTGGGAATGTCTCCATTTGAAGCATTATACGGTAGACCGTGCAGATCTCCCGCATGTTGGGTAGAACCTGGCAACAGACTTGTGTTAGGGCCCGATATGATTCAAGAAGCATCGGATAAAATCGGTTTCATTAAGAAGCGATTAAAAACCGCACAGAGCCGACAGAAAAGTTATGCTGATGCGAGAAGAAGGGATATATCGTTTACCGTTGGCGATTATGTTTATTTAAGAGTTTCTCCAATGCGAGGAGTAATCAGATTTGGCAAGACTGGGAAGTTGGCACCGAGATTTATTGGTCCCTTTCCTATAGTTGAACGGATTGGAACTCTTGCATATAGGGTTTCATTACCTAATTGGTTGCCTGGTATACATGATGTGTTCCACGTATCTCAACTCAGAAAACATGTTCATGATCCCGACCTTATTGTGGAAGAAGCAGCGCAACATGATATTGACATAACTCCAGAATTAACACTCAGTAGAGAGCCATTAAAGATAGTTGGCAAAGAAACCAGAGAGCTAAGGAGGAAAAAGATTCATCTAGTCAAAGTGCAGTGGAGTAGTGATCCTAGAGACTGTACTTGGGAAACTGAGGAAAGCATTAAACAAGCCTATCCCAAATGCAGAGTGGACATCTCTGACTAACTCCGGTGCAAGGTACCTTTACAATACTTTGCATTTACATTTTACTTCCTGCTTAGCTGTTATTTCCTTTTCGAGGACGAAAAGTTTTAAGTGGGGGAGATTGTAATAACCCGGAAAATGTGAACCAATTTAAAAATTTTAAATTAGGTTATTACCAAGAAATTTGAATGGTTGAAATAGCATATTTCAATAAAATATAGAATTGTGTATAATATGGTAGTTTGAAATTTTGAATATAAACTTTGTCTGACTGTACCGGGTGGAAAATATAACGGATTTTGACGAAACTGAAAATATTTAAATCTGTTTATCAATACCTTTCTAACGAATCTGAAAAATCGAAATTTCATAACGGAAATCAAAAGTTATGGCCAAATGAATTTTCAGAAAGGTCGCTATATAGTATATATAGCCCTTGAAAATTGAGATTTTGCATACGACCTCGGAATTCGACGAAACCACTTTTGTTGGGTCCGGGATGTCAAATTATTGCTAAGTTTCAAATTTCATAATTTTTGAAACTAGTATGTGAGCGGGGCAAAAGATAACGTGTTTGGTCAAATTCTGTTAAATGGGTCGACCTAAAAATGGCTGTTTTTCAAACGAGCTCAGAATTCGACGAAACTGGTTTTGTTAGGACCGTATCGTCAAAACAAAGCTAGATTTATTTTTCTGGAATGTTTCGATTCAGTTTGTGGCCCTGGCAAATTGAAATGTACGTTTAAATTAAATATCGAATGTTTTATATTTTAATTTGAAAAATAACTGACTGTAACAGTCGAAATGGCCAACGAAACATATCCCATTGTGTCCGGAATGGGGGTATTTAGCTAGGGGCAACAGTCGTTGGGTTTAAAAAGGAGTCCGTTTACAAAAACACTATTTAAAAATTTCTATAAATCTCTGGCCAATAGGAAATTTTCATTTAAAAAAAAATCCGAAACCCTAGCCGCCAGAGAACGATTGGACGATCCACGTCGCTCAAAACTTCTCCTCCTTTTTCTGACCGCCTCAGGAGATTTCACCACCGACCCCAGTTGAGACTTCCGAACGCCTTCGCCTCCTCTCCACATCCGACCAACCCACGACTCCTCCCATCGACTATCGGCGCCGGAAATCCAAGAGGAAGGCGCAACATTCTGAGCGCCGCCGCGACGAGCACAGGCCACCGAACCCCTCGCCACCACCGCCGATCTGGAGGTGCTTCGTAGCTCTTTGACGCAGCGTAGCCTGATCGAAGCATCGAGGTACGGATCGATTGAAAATTTGTGACCTAGTTTCGAAGATTTTAGAAACTTTTCTGATGAAAATTCTGAAAGGAAAATAACACTTTTAAGTGTTGCAAAACTTTGAAAAATAATATCTTTTTCGTTCTTTAACGAAATTCGATGAAACAGGAGACACCGTGACCGCAAGGAGGCTCTCTACATTCTAGAAGAAGCCGCGGATTTTTCTGACCTTCCTACGATTTTTAGCACCGCAATAACCAATGTGAGGAATCTAAATTATTTGTGTGAATGAAATCGCATTGTATAAATTTATATAAGCGAAGTGTAAATTATATACGCATTGTATACCTCATGTACATGTGTTGTATAAGTTATATTAGCGATGTATAAATTATACAAGCGTTGTTTGAAACAAATATGCTTTGAATTGTGATGAAATGCAAGTGAATTATTATATTATATATATATATATATATATATATATATACACTCCCCTCGTCCACAGACCATGGACGATATTTATTGCTTGTGATTGACGTGATATTATATGGTATGACGAATGGTTGGAAATAATTGTTTGTGGTTGATATTATGGTTGAAAAATACCTTTGTGGTTGAAAAATACCCTCTTGTAGTTGAAACAAAATAGAATAGGATTGTGGAATTGAAAATAAAACATGCCGCCTGCGTGCGAACTAGATGCATGATCCCCATTGTCAAAAACCGCGAGGTTTTAAGGTAGAGCGAGGAGCCGTACTAGGGACGGTCCCGGTTTTAACTACCCTGCCGTTATGCTGCCGAAATTTTCTGAAATATTCATGTGTTAGAATAATTTTCATTCATTGAAATTATTTACATATGCTATATCGAATATTCATGTGTTGAGTTGCAATTCATTCGTTGAGTTGAAATTCATGTGTTGAATATTATTTGAATTTAAACAAATAACTTTAGCGATAAAAATCACATTTTTAATTATTTACATATGCTATATCGAATATTCATGTGTTGAGTTGCAATTCATTCGTTGAGTTGAAATTCATGTGTTGAATATTATTTGAATTTAAACAAATGGCTTTAGCGATAAAAATCACATTTATATATATATACAAACTATATCGAATATTCATGTGTTGAGTTGTAATTCATTCGTTGAGTTGAAATTCATGTGTTGAATATTATTTGAATTTAAACAAATGGCTTTAGCGATAAAAATCGCATTTTTATATATATACAAACTATATAGAATATTCATGTGTTGAGTTGTAATTCATTCGTTGAGTTGAAATTCATGTGTTGAATATTATTTGAATTTAAACAAATGGCTTTAGCGATAAAAATCACATTTTTCTATGTATACAAACTATATCGAATATTCATGTGTTGAGTTGCAATTCATTCGTTGAGTTGAAATTCATGTGTTGAATATTATTTGAATTTAAACAAATGGCTTTAGCGATAAAAATCACATTTATATATATATACAAACTATATAGAATATTCATGTGTTGAGTTGCAATTCATTCGTTGAGTTGCAATTCATTCGTTGAGTTGAAATTCATGTGTTGAATATTATTTGAATTTAAACAAATGGCTTTAGCGATAAAAATCACATTTTATATATATACAAACTATATAGAATATTCATGTGTTGAATTGCAATTCATTCTTTGAGTTGAAGTTCATGCGTTGAATATTATCATCTTTTAAAAATGAAATGAATCGACAATGAAACTATATTTTTATAATGAATATGAAGAGTTAAAAATACACATGTGTCGAATAAATATTTTTGATGATAAAAATATTCCTTTTATCATGTATACGCTTAGTTAAAAATACACATGTGTCGAATAAATATTTTTGATGATAAAAATATTCCTTTTATCATGTATACGCTTAGTTAAAAATACACATGTGTTGAAATAAATAATAGTTTGCTAGAAATATTATTATTAGCTTTGTTCTGCATATATATACATGTGTTGAACAGGAAAAATGGATTAGCTGTAGAGTAAAGAAATTATTTGCGTGCCCGACAAATAGGTAAACCTTGACGAGTTGGCTGCGCAATTTTATTTATATATCAACTCCTGTGAATGCCATTGGATGCGGAGTGCTGGTTTTTCTGTGTGAAATAATAAACAACGCCAGAGGATAGTAACAATTAATTTTGAACTACACCACATGGCATACTTCTTAACGATAGGCATACTTCATCATATTCCACATAAGCAATTGGAGCTTGTGTGACGAGGTAGAAGATTTACCATACAAGCAAGTGGCTTGTATGGCGATGACTATGTACTACAGGTTGAACTGATGACTGATATGGACTATATAAATTATAACGATAAATTGCCAGATTAATAAAAACCCCACACGGGTCTGGAGTTGACAATAATCACGTTGCTCTAGTTATTAGATACGGCACATGGACTATTTATTTCCACACGGAAACGGGGTGACGGGAATTTATTCTCTAGAGTGATTATCAGTACATGCTCCCCCGTAAACACCAAAATATATCACTATAAATATGTGAATGCTTTTTAGGATTTATTGGGTACCTAATACGGCCCAATAAATTTCCAAACCCCTCCCTGTACAAAGGAGGTTATGGCGAAATTTTTCGAAATATTAAGGCGTTAGTGAAATATTTGAAGTGAAAACGAAGTTGAAATTATAGAATGAACTATAGTTGAAATAATGGAATGAACTATATTTATATATATAAATATAATTAAAAGGAATAGAGGCCGTGCAGTTCGCGTTTCGGAATCGTAATTTGAAACGATTAGTACGATAAATCCGACCATCGGATTTTCCCGAAACCGCAACCGCTGGGTTCGCCTTGGAAATATCTTTCCAACGGCACCAACCTTGTAAAAATCCAACGGTTGGATTGTCCGGAATGTTTAATTCAAATCTGAAGAAAAACAGCGCCAGAATCGTTTATATTTGTATATAAATATAAATATAACTAAATTAAATCGAATAACGACGCTGCAGTTCAAATTTTGAAACCGTAACTTCAAACGACTAGTGTGGAAGATCCGACCGTCAGATTCTCACGAAACTGGAACCGTTGGGTTCGCTTTGGGAATATCTTCCCACTGATATAGACTTTGTAGAAATCCAACGGTTAGATTTTCCGATATGTGTAAAACAAATTAAGGGAAAAACAGCGCCAGTGCCACAACACGACCTGAAACGTCGTTTAATTAAATATGGCCATTTTTAAATAAATAAAAATGGCGAAAAATCGTTATAAAATATTATAAGCAATATTGATTGAGAATAAACCAAATGGGCTTGAATTGTTTGATATTTGATGGTTGTTTGTGTATGACATGAAAATAACACTAAAGAACCGAAAGATGGATGTCGAATAATATAACCATAAAATGAATCGATTTAAATTCTAATGACGTGAATTATTTGAAAAGGCCGAGCTAACCCTCATTTCAAATAATTTATCGAGTGATTCAAATTGGAAAATGCAAAGAGGATTCAAGACCGACGATCTTCGTATCGGTTGGATGGGCGCTACTGAGGTTCCTGACCGGAGTAGCTACCGGAAAGGGACGGAAGTAGTAGCCGTCTGAATGTATGTGTTGATTGGACGGATATACGAGGAATTTGACGCCTTCGGTTTCGTTCAGACCCAGGACGGACTTGTAAATGGACTATGTGTCTGACATTGGATTTTGTTCTGTACTGAGTGATCTCTGTTAAATATATATCTGTTTGGCGGCGGAGAATTTATTCTCTTGCTTAACGCCCTTCTCTGAGACGTACGAGCTCAGGGGTTATATATCGATAGAAATCAATCGTATGGAGTGGACTGCCTATGTGGCATGCCAAGATGCTGTGATCAAGGCTTCTGTTGCAAAGCAAAGTCTTGTGGAAGATGATCAAAGCAAGGCCTACGTGGCCTAGCTTTGTGTATTACGTAGATTCGCGAACCTCACACCCCGGTATGAGTTAAAAACGGAATACGGACTGCAGGGAGAGCACGACGTTTCTTTCTAGCTATGGTGGTGTCAGTGACTTACCAGCCCTGACATATATATCTACTTTTCACCTTTGTGGTTGTTGGAATGCGAGGCGCCTCGATTACAGGACTGTAAGGACCGGGACGCGTGTGTTCAGGAATAACCAATCCTCTAACGTAAGTGAGGACCGGCCCAGCCGCATCCAGGGGTTACCCAGAGTGTGTAGTCCCGAGGCATTTGCTAGAGTGTCTCGAAGCGGAGAGGAGCTTGCCCCTTGCCTCGACTCATGACGGAAATCCAATTTCCAATACGAAATAACGGTCTTGATTGTAGAACTAGTATGGCGACATAGTAGATGGTAGCTATGCCGCCTATGATTGATATTTATGATGCTATTCATTTTTGAAACATATATGCACTAGTAATAATATCAAATGATTTTGCTTTATACGTATCAAGTATATTTGGCCCTTATAAGGTAAAACTCTATCCTCCGGCTTGCGTTGCATTGTATGATGGGACCTGAGTCTTATACTGGCTTCATTTTTTCTAAAAGCATTGCGTTGTTTTTAAGAGAATTTACTTTGTTTTAAATGCACTAGCAATCACTGGAGTAAACCCGTTCCGCGAAAGTGGTGTGGTCCTATGATTTGCTATTTACTGTTGTTTAACTGTTAAATAGATTCCTCATACCAGTCCCCATGACTGACTCGTTGTTTGTTTCACTTTGCAAACCCGGGTGCCCTTATTTTCACATGGGCGGCCTAGTACGCAGGTGACAGGTGGTTTTTGGTTCTGCACTGCTACATAGAGTGCATTTTTGGCTCATGGCGAGGCTGACTTCACAGAAATGACTTTGATATTTTCCGCCATTACTGTACTTATATTATGATTCCTCCACTGGCGATGCAGACTGATTTACTTTCCGTATTTCTCACTATATGTATATGTATTCTGCCTTCGGCGATGTAGACTGATACCCTTATTATGTCTCACTGCATGTATGTATTCCGCCTCTCGTGATGATGACTGATCACTTTCCTTTTTATTTACTAAGTTATATCCCACGTTATGCTATTCTGATATTCCTACATGTTGTGATTCCGCTGTCATATCCATGTAAAATTATTTTTATTTATTGTTTCTGCTATTATCTGTACTCTGCTATGATGATTAATGTGTTATTTCCTAATGATTATCCTTAATACCGCCCCACGGATTTTGGGATCGTCACAAAATGTATGGGCTCCATACCATGACACCACTTCTAGCTAGAAAGAAACCTGTGTACTCCCTGCGTTCCCTTCTCCCGTTTTAGACTCTACTGGGCTGTGAGGCTCGCGAAGTCACGATACACACAAAGCTATGCCTAAATAGACTGTGCTTTGATCATCAACCACAAGGCCTGCTTTTCAACAAAGCCTTGATCAATTGCATCTTAGCATGCCACATTGTCAGACTCTACCGTATCAGTGATCATCTACCAATATATATATAACCTCCAAGCTCATACGTCTTAGAGAAGGGTGTTAAGTGAAGAATAAATTCTCCACCACCAAACAGAAATATATAATCGGTAGCATTCAACAAATACAGTAGAAAAGAATACAATGTCAGACACACAATCCATTTACAAGTCCGCTCTGGGTTTGAGCGAAACAACGTGTCCGTCAATCTCCAAATACGTTTGGACGATCCTTACCAAATACCTTGCCTTGGAATGTACACTCCCAATTCAAGATACCAGTCATCATCATCCCAACGATGTGAAAACCTTCGGTCTTCAACCACCGTCTTCATCTTCGACTCTTAATCGTCGTGATGATTATTCAGAATGGGTTAGACTCGGTCTTTCTGAATAACTCGCGTATTTTGTGATTAAAAATCAAATATTGGAAAATCACACATTATGTCACATTCCGACCCCGAATATTCTTTTAATAAGATATTCATATTAAAAGATTCTCATTTATTTTATCAAAGATAAATTAATAAATTAAATCATAAATCTTCCTTAAAAGATTTATTAAAATTTCTAATTTTGATTTAATATCAAAAATCATTTTAACAAGATCATTTATTTTAAAGAATAAATCTTCTTTTAAACGGGTTAAAGAACTCGTGTCATTTAAAACACAGTTCACGATAAACCCACAAATCAATTTCCAAAATATGGAATTCCACAGAAATCAATCAATATATAATCGATGTGAATTTCTGTATCGGACTAACAATATACATGGAATAACGACAAAGCCTCTTAAATTCCATATATAATATCGGTCTTCTATTACAGAAGCCCATCTCGATTATTACCAATCGAATTTCTACTTAATTCCAATTTAATATATATTAAGTTGGAAAACTAGATGTTTAGAAAATGCCTTTTTAAATCTATAAAATAGATTTATAAATTCCAAATAATAATTCTGATGTAAATTGGATTAAAGGATAAATGTCATTTAAAAATACCATCCATGATAAATCCACTTCACATCTCAATTTAGTTCATATCATAAAATAAGATTGCAAATTCTAATAATCTTAATTAGAGGATTTCTCTTTAAATATTTATTATTATAAGAAAAACATATTTTAGAAATAATCATAAAGAATATTCTTTTATATAAAAGACTTTTATCTTTTAAAAATTCTCTTTATCTTAAAAATAAACTTAATTAAAATATCTATATTTTTAAATAAAAGAATTTCTAATGTAAAAATATTCTTATTTAAAAGAACACCTGAATCGAAATGCGACTCAACTATTTACCATATAATTTGGATTATATGGATTTCACACATATCAATAACAGCATAATCATCAAGTCATCCATTTACATCCAAAGTGTAAATTCCAACTGTGTAAGTGTTAAAATTAAATAATAATGCTCATCGCAGCCTGTCGATCTAACGATCAACATACAACTAAATATTGGGATTAGTGTATGTTAATTTTCATCCCAACACCCGTGTGGGGTTTCATCCAACAAACAAATAATAAATTTATTTGTGCACTTGGACGATGTATGAAAATAATCGACCCAATCACATAAACAAGTCAGGTAACTTGTCTATGGTAGTGTAATCACAATATATAACACGACGATAAAAATGTCTCTTTTTATTTCTATCCTTTTTATCGTATGTAAAATGTCAATAAGAATGAATTCTTTATTTCTATTCTTTTATTGCATCTAAAATGACGATAAAAATATAATCTTTTATTTCAATTCCTTTGATTATAAATAAATGAGAAGAAAGATATAATCTTTAATTCCATTTGTAATAGGGAAGATAAATAATAACAAAAATATAACTTTTCATTTTATGCTTTATTTGCAATAGAGAATGCAAATAAAGATTCAGCTTTTTACTTTGATGTTTATTTACATAGAAGAATGTAAATAAAAATTGTAACTTTTCATTTCATAATTTATTTGCATTAAGGATTGAAAATGAAAATATTTCTTTTATTCTCCTGTTTTATTTGTGTTGAGTAAAGCAAATAAAAGTGTAATATTAAATTTCTAGTTTTATTTACATCAAGAAATGTAAATAAAAGAACAACTCTTTATTTTATGTTTATTTACATCAAGTGAAGTAAATAAATAAATAAAAATGTAACTTTTATTTTAATGCTTTGTTCACATTTAAAACATGCAACAAAAATGTATCTTTTGTTTTTAATAAATTTCTTTGCATCTAAATTTGCAAACAAAAATGCAATTTTTATTTTCTTGTTTGTTTGCAACTAAAGTTGCAAACAAAAATGTAATTTTATCTCCTTTGTTTAATTTGCACGATAGAATGCAAATAAAAATGCATATTCTATTTTCTACATTTCGTTTGCATTGTAGAATGCAAACAAAAATATAATTTTTTTATTTTCATGTATTGCTTACATTGTGGAATGTAAAAAAATGTGAACTTTTGGTTTCATGCAATATTTGCATTGAAAAATGCAAATAAAAATGCGCCACTTAAAATCATATTATATTTGCGTTGGAGAACAAAAATAAAAATGTACTTTTATTTTTAATGTTTTATTTGTGTTTGAAAACACAAATAAAAAGACTGTTTCATTTTTCTATGTTATACCCACATTGTGAAATGCGAATAAAAGAACAAATTTTATTTTCTGTGAATATTTACAATGGAGGGTGCAAATAAAAGTATTCTCTTTTAAATCACATATTATTTTCAATAAAGATTGCAAACAAAATGTGTCCTTTATTCTAATGTTTTATTCGCATTGTGAATGCGAACAAAAAGTAAAATTTTAATTTTTAATGGTTTGTTCGCATTTGTGGATGCGAACAAAAAGATAGATTTTAATTTTAATGATTTGTTCGCATTTGTGGATGCGAATAAAAAGGTAAATTTTGTTTTGAAAGGTTTGTTTGCATTGTAAATGCAAAACAAAAAGCAAGTTTTGTTTTTACATTATAATGTATAAATAAAAAGGTAAATTTTATTCTCAAGTTATATTTACATTATGAAATGTAAATAAAAAGGTAAATTTTAGTCTCAAGTTATATTTGTGTTTTAAGAACACAAATAAAAATGTAAGTTTTGTTTCAATTCATGTTCACGTTATAGAGTGTAAATAAAAAGTAAATTTTAGTTTCAATTCATATTTGCGTTTTAAGAACAAAATAAAAATGTAAGTTTTGTTTTCTATTACATTTGCATCGAGGAATGCAAATAAAAGAAGAATTTATTTGCATAGAAGAAATGCAAATAAAATAATATTATATTAAAAGTAACTCTTTTATTTTAATGTAAATCTTTATTTTAAAATTTTTGTTCGCGTCAAGGGATGCAAACAAAATATAATTCTTTTTATTTTAATCATTTTGTGTGCATCGAGGGATGCAAACAAAAATGCAATTCTTTTTATTTCAAATGCACATCTCTATTTTGACATTTTGTTAGCATCGAGGAATGCAAACAAAAGATCATCTTTTTGTTTCAAAGTAAAACTTTTCTTTATTTATTTAACATTTTTGTTCGCATTGAGAAATTCAAACAAATACAATTCTTTTATTTAAAGTAATTTTTTTTCATACTTTTCTATTTAAAACAATGAAGTTTTGGTTGTCGTCACTTCTATCACAACAAATCATGTATGTAATGTATTTGTTTGTCGTCAATTCTAACACAACAAATCATATATGTAGTATATGTGTTTGTTGTCAATTCTAACACAACAAATCATATAAGTGATATATTTGTGGATTTAATACAGATCTATTCATACAATAACAAATCCAAGCAATACAGTACAAAAATTCATCAAATCACATACAAAATTCACTACATCACAGATCTGCATATATAACACACAAACAGACATTTAACAGCAATAAAACAATTAATTTAATTAATAAAATATTAAAATAAAAAATTCTCACATTGAAATTTGGCTGAAATTCGACTGTCTCCGTTTCAGCTGCGGTCTGCACCATCGCGAAGCTCTCGGAAAGACGAATCCAAAGCAAATTACGGTTTGTAAAACGGACCTCGTATGAAAGAGTTATGAATTTTTAAAGATCATACAAATTAAATAATAAAATAAGAAGTTCGGACCTTCTTCCCTTCCACCGTGTTTCTCACGGCCGAACCTATCTTCATCACCTCCAACCCGAAAACGCACGCCACCCGGGACCTCCATTCACCGATCAACCGCCACCAGTCCGAATCCCGCACCACCACCTTGTTGCACCAGGACCGAGGCCGAGCTCGGTGGGCCCACTCATGGAAAAATGTACACAAAACCGTCACCTTCTAGCCCTGAATTCGCGGAACCCGTGAACCAAAACCCGATCTTGACCGTATGGATGGAAAGCTCTCTGAATTCTCTTCGATTTGATATATCATACGTTGAATTTCGTTGAATGGATTAAGAGATCTAAGCATTTGAAAATCAGATGATTTCAACCCTTGAATTCTGGGCGGCGGCTGCCATTGAAAATTAGGGTTTCAGCCATTTTTTAATATTATTTTAATATTTAATTTCGGAATTTGTGCTAAAAAGGTGGATTTTCGGACTTTCTCCGATTTGGGCCTCCTTACTATCGTTCTTAATGTTTTGAGGCCTTCTGAACGCGATGGGCTATGTTCCGGGCTCCAATTCTGATGTCTATATGTTTTTTTCGATTTTAATTTAAAATTACAATATTAAATAAATAATTTAATTTCTACCATACATTTAAATATGCCGGGGCCACATACGGACTCCGAAATTCTAAAAAAAAATATTTTTAGCTTTCTTATGACGATACGGTTCTGACGAGACCAATTATGTTGAATTCTAAGACTGTTTGAAAAATGGCCTTTTTCAAGTCGTTTAAAATTTACTGTAATTTGACAAAACAGAAATCTTTTTACCACGGCCACAAAATAATTCCAAAAATTATGAAAAAATAAACTTAACAATATTTTGACATTCCAGATCCAACAAAATTGGTTTCGTCGAAAACGGAGGTCGTTTGAAAATTGACTATTTTCAAGGCCTATATATTTAAATATTAAAAATACATTTTTAAACAAATAATTTCTGAAACTCGAAATATATAAGTGTTTATACTTTTCTAAATGCAGAAACACCATTCCGGACTCAATGGAAGTGGTTTTGAGTCAAAATTCCTTCGTATGTGAAAAGTAGCCTTTGGGCCATATTTATTATATATAATTAAATTCTACAGCGACCCTTCTAAAAATTGAATTGGCCATAACTTTTGATTTTTAAAACGAAATTTCAATTTTTCAGATTCGTTAGAAAGATATGATTAAAAAGATTTAAATATTTCTTGTTTCACTCAATTCTGATTTATTTTGAATCCTGTACATTCAATCAAAGTTTAAAATAAAATTTCAAACTACCGCGCTATTTCAGGCTCGTTTTATAATTAAATTAAATTTATTCGTTTTAACTTCAATTAAAATAAATTTTACCCATTATTATTTAAATAAATTATTTTATATTCTTAAAATTCATTAAAATTTTCTGAAATAAATTTTTTAAATTGGTTCAGAATTTGCGGGTTGTTACAATCTCCCCTACTTAAAATCTTTTCGTCCTCGAAAAGGAAATGAGCTAAAAGTTGTTTATTCAACCAATTTAATTTTCATTCTTTTATTGTTTAATAATTTAATTAGATGAATTTAAATTCACACAATACAATTTCTAATATATTTTCAAAATATATAACTTTCATGTATTCAAAAATCATATTTTCTAAAATCGAATTATATATATAATTACAAGTACGTTAATTATAGACTTTTCACTCTGAACACATTCTAGGGCATTACTAACCCCATCCGTAATGAGTTTTCTCAATCTAGGATACTGCTGATCCTATCTCTAATGAGTATTCTGTTTTATAGGACATTACTAATCCCCTCTGATGAGTCTTTTGTTCAGTTCTAACGAATTGTACCCCAAAGATTTGAGCTAACCAGAGCTCTGATACCAACTGTGATAACCCGGAAATTCCCACCCTTTGGATCGACCATAAACCACACAGGTCTGAACCAAAGAATGCAAATCTGCGGATACATCAACTTTGGGCATACAACACATCAAAACAAATGCAGAAGACTTTTATAACATCATAATAAATGTTACATCAGAGTACAGAATATATATCAGAGTACATTGGATAATATTACAGCGGAAGATAAATTACAAAAATTAATACATTTCAGCGGAACTAATCTCAGTGGAAGGCTATCAACATTCTGGCCACAGCTTCAGCCTTCAATCCAGGATCTTTGCTTAATATATCTTCCGAATGAGCTACTCAACTGCCCGTGTGGAAAGAGGGCACCCGAGTTTGCAAAGTGAAACAAACTACAGGTCAGTCGTGGGACTAGTGTGAGAATTCTTAACCTAAATTATCTAAATAGAAGGCTAATCCCAAGACCACGCCGCTAACGCGGAACGGGTTTACTCCATTGGATTACCAGTGCATAACTAAAGTAAATCGTCAAATAACGCAATGCTTTTTAGAAAAATGAAACCATTATAAGACCCAGGTCCCATCACACAATGCAACGCACACCATAGGATAGGGTTTTACCTTATAATGGTCAAGAAATGATAAATACGCAAAATACGATATTATTATTAGTGTGTATATATCTTAATTAAAACATTTCAATCATAATATCAATCCTAGACGGCATAGCTACCATCTACTATGTCGCCGTACTAGTAATACAATCAAAACCGTAAAGGGGCGTATTGGAAATTGGGTTTCCATCACGAGTCAAGGCTAGGGAGGAAGTCCTTACCGATTCGAGACACTCTAGCAATGTCCCAGGATTCGGACGCTGGCGAACCCTTGGATCCTGCGGGGCCGGTCCACAATTGCTTTAGTGGATTAGTTATTCCTGAACACACGCTCCTCGGTCCTATTGAACCTATAATACGGCCGAGGGCGACCGCATAAATCCGAGGCCTCTAAAAATCCAACAACCACATAAGTAAATGTATGGGCTCCATACCATGACACCACTTCTAGCTAGAAAGAAACGTGTGCACTCCCTACGTTCCCTTCTCCCGTTTTAGACTCTACCGGGATGTGAGGCTCGCGAAGTCACGATATACACAAAGCTATGCCTAAATAGACTGTGCTTTGATCATCAACCACAAGGCCTTCTTTTCAACAAAGCCTTGATCAATTGCATCTTAGCATGCCACATTGTCAGACTCTACCGTATCATTGATCATCTACCAATATATATATAACCTCCAAGCTCATACGTCTTAGAGAAGGGTGTTAAGTGAAGAATAAATTCTCCACCACCAAACAGAAATATATAATCGGTAGCATTCAACAAATACAGTAGAAAAGAATACAATGTCAGACACACAATCCATTTACAAGTCCACTCTGGGTCTGAGCGAAACAATGTGTCTGTCGATCTCCAAATACATTTGGACGATCATTACCAAATGAAGCGACCCGAAACTTCCCCGGTCTCCGAAGAGATGAGAAAGAACGAATTACTGTGAGGACAAGACAAATCAGAACACAAACAGAAGAACATTTCATTGTATATTACAACAACGCATCAGATTACAAGAATATACAGAGTATAAAGAATAAATTACATTCGATAAATATCAGAGATTACAATAAATTACATAGCAGCGGAACATAATACAAAGCACAACTAAAGGTGATATGCGGATACAGAGCTTTCCGGATATCATTCCAGCTGTAAACCAGGATCCTGTGAATATAAATCTGCAAAACCAAAACTACTAGCTGCCCGTGCGGAAAATGAGGGCACCCAGAGTTTAGGTTAAAACAATAAACTCCAGTTCAGTCATGTGACTGGTGTGAGAACTAAAACAGTTATTTAAAACTTTATTTTAAAAGAGAGTAATTCAAGGGACCACGCCGTATAACACGGAACGGGTTTCCTCCCAAGAATACCAGTGCATAGAAAAGACAACGCAATGCTTTTTCGAAAAATGAAGCTATTATAAGACCCAGGTCCCATCACACAATGCAACGCAAGCCGGAGGATAGGGTTTTCCCTTATAATAGCCAAACATGCTTGGAACGTTTAAAACAAATCATTTGATACTATAATAAGTGTATAGAGTCAAAACAATTTCAATCATAAATATAAATCATAGACGGCATAGCATCCCATGCTACTATGTCGCCATACTGGGCTCTACAAATAAAGCCGCAATACACGTATTGGAAATTGGATTTCCGTCATGAGTCGAGGCAAGGGGCAAGCTCCTCTCCGCGTTCGAGACACTCTAGCAAATGCCTCAGGCTTACGCACTCTGGGCAACCCCGGATCTTCAGGGCCGGTCCTCACTTACGTTAGAGGATTAATTATGCCTGAACACAAGTTTCCCGGTCCTTACAGACCTATAATCGAGGCGCCTCGCATTCCAACAACCACATAGGTGAAAAGTATATAAATGTCAGGGCTGGTAAGTCACTGACACCACCAAAGCTAGAAAGAAACGTCGTGCTCTCCCTGCAGTCACTATCCCGTTTTTGACTCATACCGAGGTGTGAGGCTCGCGAATTCACGTTATACACAAAGCTGCCACGTAGGCTGTGCTTTGATCATCAACCACAAGACTTTGCTTTTCAACAGAAGCCTTGATCATTGCATCTTAGCGTGCCACACAGGCAATTCATCCCATGCGACTGATGTCCATCGATATACAACCTCTGAGCTCGTACGTCTCAGAGAAGGGCGTTAAGCAAAAGAATAAATTCTCCGCCGCCAAACAGATGTATATTTAATAGAAATCAATCAACACAGAATAAAATCCAGTGTCAGACACACAATCCATTTACAAGTCCGTTCTGGGTCTGAACGAAACCGGAGGCACTTTCCTCGCATATCCATCCATCTCCAGGTACGTCTGGACGACCACCAACTATTTCCATCCTCTTGGGTGTACTGCCCAATCAGGATCGTCAGTAATTATCCAAACGATGTGAAGACTTCCGGTCTTCGACCACCGTCTTCATCTTCGACTTATCGTCGAATCGGTTATTCAGAATGGGTATAAACCCGGACTTTCCGAACAACCCGCGTATATTAAAAACAAACGTTACACAAACACAACATACGCCTCATTCCAATTCATTAGTCACTAACCGCAAATTAGCAAGAGAACAATTTCCCAAACATTAACCCCGAAGGCCGAAACCAACATCAGATCAATATCCAGGAAACCATTCTTCTTAGCCAACCTACAGCTAGTTTCTAAATTCCACATTCTTAGGGAAAGGTTCCCATTAATTTTATCCAAGATAAATTCTTTAAAATTTATCCTGTAATCTTCCTTTGGATGTCATTTAAAACCAAATTATGGTTTTTCCCACTAGTCGAGATTAGCGAACCACACCGAAGTAATTATTTATTTTATTTCCCAATCCCAACCTATTCATCCCATGAAGCAAAACTGGTAATACTCCATATCTAACACCACGGTGTTATCGGTAAGATTAATTACCATTTCACGTTCAAATCTAATTAAAGATTTAACTATCGCTTTGGAGCAAAACTGGTAATACTCCATTCCCGCTCATTTCTAAATTTGATAATTTAGATTATAGATTCACATTTCAATCTAATTGCAGATTTGTTAGAACTCCTTTTACTAGGTTAAAGAACTAGGTGTTATTTAAAACATAGTTCACGACAAACCCAAATCACATTCTATTTGTTATCGGGTTAAAGAACTAGTGTTATTTAAAACACCGTTCACGATAAACCCATTTCAAATTCAATCAAATATATTAGAAATTCCGATTATTTAAAACCCCTTTTTTTTAAATCTAATTTATTTATTTAAAAAATAAAAACCCGGGTTTTAAATTGAGTTCAAACTAGTTCATTTCGATAAAAATCTATTTTTATCTTTTCAAATATGGAGTTTTTCATCCCAATTTTTCTCAAATCATTTCTTATGATTTTACACAAATTATTGATATTTTTAATAATTTTATCAAGGCCCGTACAGTCGATTTCCAACAATGGCCATCGAACTGCACTTATAGCGACCTTTTCCAAATTTGATTTGGACGTATCTCCAAATCCAACCGTTAGATTTTGAATTTCTAATCTTCGTTAGAAAGCTCTTTTCGATACGAACCCAACGGTTCCGGTTTTAGGAGAATCCGACCATCGGATCTCCCGTAATATCCGTTTGAAATAAATGGTCGAAATTCACGAGCTGCCGCGGCGCGTTCCATTCGGGCCATTATATTATATATATAATATATATAATATATATTTCGTCGATTACCATTCAAAATGAATTTTATAAATAATTTTTAAATTCGTTTCAAAAACAATTTCAACTTCCATTTCAATTCAAATCAAAATTGAATTTTTCCTTATAAATTCGTTTTAAAATTCATTTCTATTCATTTCAAATTTCAATTCAATTTGAATTCATTTCAATTCGCTTTCAATTCAGTTTGAATTCGTTTTCAATTCAATTCAATTTCAAAGTCGTATTCTATTCGATTCAATTCAAATTGGTTTTCTATTCGACTTAAATCAATTTCGTTTTCTAATCAATTTAAATCAAAATTTGTTTTCTATTCAATTTAAATCAAAATTCGTTTTCTATTCAGTTCATTCTTTAAGTAAAATGATACTTTTATTTTACTAACTTATTTTAGAAAATTTCGGTGGCATAACGGCACGATATTAGAAACAGGACGAGGCCTAGCCTTATCCCCGGTCTAGTGAAGGCCCACGCCATTCACACATCAATCAAATCAATTTCATTTCACCAACCAATTCAAATTCAAACAAATAATCTAACTAATTTATGCAACCAAACAAACAAGTCCATGGTCTGTGGACGATTGTGTCGGGTGCTACTAAACACCGTCTGCATCCTAGTATATATATATATATATATATATATATATATAACTAGAAAAGAAATTGAAAGGTGAGAAATTCTCACCTTTAGGTTCCACTCCGCCATTCTTTAATTCTGAGCGGTTCAGATTCGCTCGACATTCCAACTCAACCATTTCACGCTGTTTACAATAAAATCATATTTTTATTCTTGAACTGTTCATATAAAAATCACATTTTTATATTGACGTATACCTTTTAAAAATCATATTTTTATAACGCTCTTTCTATAATCAAAATCATATTTCTATTATGTGTTTGCATACATATTAAGATCATAACTTTATCGTTATAAAAATATATACCTTATCACTATAAAAATCTAGACTTCTATATGATAAAAATCTATCCTTTTATACGATAAAATCTATTCTTTTTCGATTTAAAAATCTTACCTTTACATAAATAAAAATCGTATCTTTATATATTCTATGTTATATATAAAAAAAATACATCTTTTCTAGTTTAAAAATCATGACCTTTCTAATTTAAAAATCATTTCTTTAACTTGAAAAAGAAAAAAAAATCAGTTCTTTACTTGATAAAAATCTGCTCTTTAAATAAAAACTGAAATTTATAAAGAGGAAGGTTATAAAACTTACTTTTATTGTCAAAATCGAAGTTGTGGCTGCCGTGGAGGGTCCACGTCAGAACCAGGGCTGGAGGACAGGCGCCACGGGTCGTCGGGGGGGGGGGGGGTGGTGCTGGCCTTTCGATGGTCGTGGGGCCCTCAGACGCGGCGGTTACTGCGAAAGAAGGGGGCTAGGGTTCAGCCTTCCTTCGATTTGGAGCTTCGATTGGGGGAGCTAGGTGGTCTCGCGTCGTTCGATGCGAAGGAGGAGAGGGTCGCGGTCAAGGGTAGTGGCGTGGGAGGGCGAGGGGGCGACGGAAGGGGAAGGGATGGTCAGAGGGGAGGCGCGAGGCCAGGCGGTGGCGGTGCGACATCGACAACGGCGGGGTTCACGCGGTTTTTTTTTTCTTTTTTTTTTCTTTTTTTTCGATCAGAATAAGTGAATAGGGGGGGCCAGAAGGAAAGATAAGGGAGGGAGAGATAATTTAATTTTTTTTTTATTTTAATTATTTAATTTGAAAAGGTTGACTTTTACATACGACCTCGAAACGAGGCCCACCGCCTGTCGTCCATAGCGTTTCACCCCCATTCCGAACACAATGGAATATGTATCGTAGGTTGATTCGATCATTTGAATCAGTTTCCGTTGAACTTACATTTAAATCACTATATTGAATTTTAAACGTACATTTCGAATTACTGGGGTCACATACTAACTAGAAAAATTCCAGAAAAATATTTTCTAGCTTCGTATTGACGATACGGTCCTAACAAAACTAGTTTCGTCGAATTCTGAGACCGCTGGAAAAATGGCCATTTTCCAGTCGATTAAAATTAACTGAAACTGGTCAAACGCGTTTTCCTTTGCCACGCTCACATATTGAATCGAAAAATTATGAAATTTGAAACCTAGCAATAACTTCACATTCTGGACCCAACAAAAGTGGTTTCGTCGAAATCCGAGGTCGTTTGCAAAATGTCCATTTTTAAGGGCCTGAATTCCATAGCGACTATTCAGAATTTTCAACTGGACATATCTTTTGATTCCCGCTATGACATCTTGATTTGTCGGGTTCGTTGGAAAAATATCATCAATTAGATCCTAATGTTTTTGGTTTCACTAAAATCCGGATTGTTTTGCACCCGGTACATTCAATTGAAGTTTGAAATCGAATTATCGAACTACCGCGCCATTTTCAATTCCTTTTTTAATTATATATAATTATTTATATTCTAACGACGACGTATATAAATATACGTTCGAATTATATTCAAAATAAATTTCTCGTCGATATTATTTAAAATAATCTATTTTAAATATCAAAATTCGCTAAAATTGCCAAAATAAAATTTTCAAACTGGCTCGCATTTTACGGGTTGTTACAATCTCCCCCACTTAAAACTTTTCGTCCCCGAAAAGGAACAAAGTCGAAAGTGGTTTGATTATTAAGCTCTACATTCGATCTGGCTTACATTCTCCAACTTTTTAGTTTCTGAGAATTTTCAAATTCTTCAAAAATTTGGCTAACACCCTAAATTTTCGAAAAATTTCGCCATAACCTCCCCTGCACCGGGAGCATCGGGGAATTTCAAATAGCTTCCCCGGTCCTTCAGATCTCAAAAAGAAAAAGAAAAAGCCAAGCGGCTAGCCAATAGGCTCACAAAATCATCATCACCCAAACAAAACAGGAAATTATGTAATAAACATGTACCTATTTGTCGGGCAAACAAATTTTATTCTCTGCTCTAGCCTCCTTGCTATGATCTGTTCAATGTAAGTATATGTATATGCAAGCAAAAGCAACCAATTTTTAATATAATTCAATATTTGATACAATTAGGCTAAATGGTTAAAAATTAGCAAACAAATAAACAAACAACACAAACATCAATCAATTAGTGGATTAACGTTTCAAATTCATAATTTTGATATATATAAAGAAAATCATGTTTTGATGCCAAATCACAACAATGTATTCTAGCTATATTAGTTTTGGTTCTCACACCAGTCTAATGGAAATATATAGAAATCACACCTTCGTCACTCGAAAATAAATACTGGTAACGCTGCAGCATTATCAGAATCATTCCCGGGCAACTAGAATGTGATTCTATATCTATCTAATATATTAAAACTTCGAATATACGTTCATGACGCGTATATGCAAAACCTTTATATACTAGATTGTCCATATTCAAAATAAATAAATATTCAAATACGTAAAAAGTGATTTAAATTTCTAAACAAAATTGTTTTCATTTGAAAAATATACTCTTCACACCCGTTCTAGGATACTACTGATCCTATCTCTAACGAGTAATTCTAATTGGATATTACTAATCCAATATCTGATGAATTCTTTCGTATGGTTCTAATGTGTCTTGTTCTCGAGCTCTGTAAACCAAAGCTCTGATACCAAATGAAGCGACCCGAAACTTCCCCGGTCTCCGAAGAGATGAGAAAGAACGAATTACTGTGAGGACAAGACAAATCAGAACACAAACAGAAGAACATTTCATTGTATATTACAACAACGCATCAGATTACAAGAATATACAGAGTACAAAGAATAAATTACATTCGATAAATATCAGAGATTACAATAAATTACATAGCAGCGGAACATAATACAAAGCACAACTGAAGGTGATATGCGGATACAGAGCATTCCGGATATCATTCCAGCTGTAAACCAGGATCCTGTGAATATAAATCTGCAAAACCAAAACTACTAGCTGCCCGTGCGGAAAATGAGGGCACCCAGAGTTTAGGCTAAAACAATAAACTCCAGGTCAGTCATGTGACTGGTGTGAGAACTAAAACAGTTATTTAAAACTTTATTTTAAAAGAGAGTAATTCAAGGGACCATGCCGTATAACACAGAACGGGTTTCCTCCCAAGAATACCAGTGCATAGAAAAGACAACGTAATGCTTTTTCGAAAAATGAAGCTATTATAAGACCCAGGTCCCATCACACAATGCAACGCAAGCCGGAGGATAGGGTTTTCCCTTATAATAGCCAAACATGCTTGGTACGTTTAAAATAAATCATTTGATACTATAATAAGTGTATAGTGTCAAAACAATTTCAATCATAAATATAAATCATAGACGGCATAGCATCCCATGCTACTATGTCGCCATACTAGGCTCTACAAATAAAGCCGCAATACACGTATTGGAAATTGGATTTCCGTCATGAGTCGAGGCAAGGGGCAAGCTCCTCTCCGCGTTCGAGACACTCTAGCAAATGCCTCAGGGTTACGCACTCTGGGCAACCCCGGATCTTCAGGGCCGGTCCTCACTTACGTTAGAGGATTAATTATGCCTGAACACACGTTTCTCGGTCCTTACAGACCTATAATCGAGGCGCCTCGCATTCCAACAACCACATAGGTGAAAAGTATATAAATGTCAGGGCTGGTAAGTCACTGACACCACCAAAGCTAGAAAGAAACGTCGTGCTCTCCCTGCAGTCACTATCCCGTTTTTGACTCATACCGAGGTGTGAGGCTCGCGAATTCACGTTATACACAAAGCTGCCACGTAGGCTGTGCTTTGATCATTAACCACAAGACTTTGCTTTTCAACAGAAGCCTTGATCATTGCATCTTAGCGTGCCACACAGGCAATTCATGCCATGCGACTGATGTCCATCGATATACAACCTCTGAGCTCGTACGTCTCAGAGAATGGCGTTAAGCAAAAGAATAAATTCTCCGCTGCCAAAAAGATGTATATTTAATAGAAATCAATCAACACAGAATAAAATCCAGTGTCAGACACACAATCCATTTACAAGTCCGTTCTGGGTCTGAACGAAACCGGAGGCACTTTCCTCGCATATCCATCCATCTCCAGGTACGTCTGGACGACCACCAACTATTTCCATCCTCTTGGGTGTACTGCCCAATCAGGATCGTCAGTAATTATCCAAACGAAGTGAAGACTTCCGGTCTTCGACCACCGTCTTCATCTTCGACTTATCGTCGAATCGGTTATTCAGAATGGGTATAAACCCGGACTTTCCGAACAACCCGCATATATTAAAAACAAACGTTACACAAACACAACATACGCCTCATTCCAATTCATTTGTCACTAACCGCAAATTAGCAAGAGAACAATTTCCCAAACATTAACCCCGAAGGCCGAAACCAACATCTGATCAATATCCAGGAAACCATTCTTCTTAGCCAACCTACAGCTAGTTTCTAAATTCCACATTCTTAGGGAAAGGTTCCCATTAATTTTATCCAAGATAAATTCTTTAAAATTTATCCTGTAATCTTCCTTTGGATGTCATTTAAAACCAAATTATGGTTTTTCCCACTAGTCGAGATTAGCGAACCACACCGAAGTAATTATTTATTTTATTTCCCAATCCCAACCTATTCATCCCATGAAGCAAAACTGGTAATACTCCATATCTAACACCATGGTGTTATCGGTAAGATTAATTACCATTTCACGTTCAAATCTAATTAAAGATTTAACTATCGCTTTGGAGCAAAACTGGTAATACTCCATTCCCGCTCATTTCTAAATTTGATAATTTAGATTATAGATTCACATTTCAATCTAATTGCAGATTTGTTAGAACTCCTTTTACTGGGTTAAAGAACTAGGTGTTATTTAAAACATAGTTCACGACAAACCCAAATCACATTCTATTTGTTATCGGGTTAAAGAACTAGTGTTATTTAAAACACCGTTCACGATAAACCCATTTCAAATTCAATCAAATATATTAGAAATTCCGATTATTTAAAACCCCTTTTTTTAAATCTAATTTATTTATTTAAAAAATAAAAACCCGGGTTTTAAATTGAGTTCAAACTAGTTCATTTCGATAAAAATCTTTTTTTATCTTTTCAAATATGGAGTTTTTCATCCCAATTTTTCTCAAATCATTTCTTATGATTTTACACAAATTATTGATATTTTTAATAATTTTATCAAGGCCCGTACAGTCGATTTCCAACAATGGCCATCGAACTGCACTTATAGCGACCTTTTCCAAATTTGATTTGGACGTATCTCCAAATCCAACCGTTAGATTTTGAATTTCTAATATTCGTTAGAAAGCTCTTTTCGATACGAACCCAACGGTTCTGGTTTTAGGAGAATCCGACGGTCGGATCTCCCGTAATATCCGTTTGAAATAAATGGTCGAAATTCACGAGCTGCCGCGGCGCGTTCCATTCGGGCCATTATATTATATATATAATATATATTTCGTCGATTACCATTCAAAATGAATTTTATAAATAATTTTTAAATTCGTTTCAAAAACAATTTCAACTTCCATTTCAATTCAAATCAAAATTGAATTTTTCCTTATAAATTCGTTTTAAAATTCATTTCTATTCAATTCAAATTTCAATTCAATTTGAATTCATTTCAATTCGCTTTCAATTCAGTTTGAATTCGTTTTCAATTCAATTCAATTTCAAAGTCGTATTCTATTCGATTCAATTCAAATTGGTTTTCTATTCTACTTAAATCAAATTCGTTTTCTAATCAATTTAAATCAAAATTCGTTTTCTATTCAATTTAAATCAAAATTCGTTTTCTATTCAGTTCATTCTTTAAGTAAAATGATACTTTTATTTTACTAACTTATTTTAGAAAATTTCGGCGGCATAACGGCACGATAATAGAAATGGGACGAGGCCTAGCCTTATCCCCGGTCTAGTGAAGGCCCACGCCATTCACACATCAATCAAATCAATTTCATTTCACCAACCAATTCAAATTCAAACAAATAATCTAACTAATTTATGCAACCAAACAAACAAGTCCATGGTCTGTGGACGATTGTGTCGGGTGCTACTAAACACCGTCTACATCCTAGTATATATATATATATATATAACTAGAAAAGAAATTGAAAGGTGAGAAATTCTCACCTTTAGGTTCCACTCCGCCATTCTTTAATTCTGAGCGGTTCAGATTCGCTCGACATTCCAACTCAACCATTTCACGCTGTTCACAATAAAATCATATTTTTATTCTTGAACTGTTCATATAAAAATCACATTTTTATATTGACGTATACCTTTTAAAAATCATATTTTTATAACGCTCTTTCTATAATCAAAATCATATTTCTATTATGTGTTTGCATACATATTAAGATCATAACTTTATCGTTATAAAAATATATACTTTATCACTATAAAAATCTAGACTTCTATATGATAAAAATCTATCCTTTTATACGATAAAATCTATTCTTTTTCGATTTAAAAATCTTAACTTTACATAAATAAAAATCGTATCTTTATATATTCTATGTTATATATAAAAAAATCACATCTTTTCTAGTTTAAAAATCATGACCTTTCTAATTTAAAAATCATTTCTTTAACTTGAAAAAGAAAAAAAAATCAGTTCTTTACTTGATAAAAATCTGCTCTTTAAATAAAAACTGAAATTTATAAAGAGGAAGGTTATAAAACTTACTTTTATTGTCAAAATCGAAGTTGTGGCTGCCGTGGAGGGTCCACGTCAGAACCAGGGCCGGAGGACAGGCGCCAGGGGTCGTCGGGGGGGGGGGGGTGCTGGCCTTTCGGTGGTCGTGGGGCCCTCAGACGCGGCGGTTACTGCGAAAGAAGGGGGCTAGGGTTCAGCCTTCCTTCGATTTGGAGCTTCGATTGGGGGAGCTGGGTGGTCTCGCGTCGTTCGATGCGAAGGAGGAGGGGGTCGCGGTCAAGGGTAGTGGCGTGGGAGGGCGAGGGGGCGACGGAAGGGGAAGGGATGGTCAGAGGGGAGGCGCGAGGCCAGGCGGTGGCGGTGCGGCATCGACAGCGGCGGGGTTCACGCGGTTTTTTTTTTCTTTTTTTTTCGATCAGAATAAGTGAAAAGGGGGGGCCAGAAGGAAAGATAAGGGAGGGAGAGATAATTTAAATTTTTTTTTATTTTAATTATCTAATTTGAAAAGGTTGACTTTTACATACGACCTCGAAACGAGGCCCACCGCCTGTCGTCCATAGCGTTTCACCCCCATTCCGAACACAATGGGATATGTATCGTAGGTTGATTCGATCATTTGAATCAGTTTCCGTTGAACTTACATTTAATTCACTATATTGAATTTTAAACGTACATTTCGAATTACTGGGGTCACATACTAACTAGAAAAATTCCAGAAAAATATTTTCTAGCTTCGTATTGACGATACGGTCCTAACAAAACTAGTTTCGTCGAATTCTGAGACCGCTGGAAAAATGGCCATTTTCCAGTCGATTAAAATTAACTGAAACTGGTCAAATGCGTTTTCCTTTGCCACGCTCACATATTGAATCGAAAAATTATGAAATTTGAAACCTAGCAATAACTTCACATTCCGGACCCAACAAAAGTGGTTTCATCGAAATCCGAGGTCGTTTGCAAAATGTCCATTTTTAAGGGCCTGAATTCCATAGCGACTATTCAGAATTTTCAACTGGACATATCTTTTGATTCCCGCTATGACATCTTGATTTGTCGGGTTCGTTGGAAAAATATCATCAATTAGATCCTAATGTTTTTGGTTTCACTAAAATCCGGATTGTTTTGCACCCGGTACATTCAATTGAAGTTTGAAATTGAATTATCGAACTACCGCGTCATTTTCAATTCCTTTTTTAATTATATATAATTATTTATATTCTAACGACGACGTATATAAATATACGTTCGAATTATATTCAAAATAAATTTCTCGTCGATATTATTTAAAATAATCTATTTTAAATATCAAAATTCGCTAAAATTGCCAAAATAAAATTTTCAAACTGGCTCGCATTTTACGGGTTGTTACACCAAATACCTTGCCTTGGAATGTACAGTCCCAATTCTAGACACCAGTCATCATCATCCCAACGATGTGAAAACCTTTGGTCTTCAACCACCGTCTTCATCTTTGACTCTTGATCGTCGTGATGATTATTCAGAATGGCTTAGACCCGGTCTTTCTGAATAACTCGCGTATTTTGTGATTTCAAATAAAATATTGGAAAATCACATATTATGTCACCTTCCGACCCCGAATATTCTTTTAATAAGATATTTATATTAAAAGATTCTCATTAATTTTATCAAAGATAAATTAATAAATTAAATCATAAATCTTCCTTCAAAAATTTATTAAAATTTCTAATTTTGATTTAATATCAAAAATCATTTTTACAAGATCATTTATTTTAAAGAATAAATCTTCTTTTAAACGGGTTAAAGAACTCGTGTCATTTAAAACACAGTTCACGATAAACCCACAAATCAATTTCCAAAATATGGAATTCCACAGAAATCAATCAATATATAATCGATATGAATTTCTGTATCGGACTAACAATATACATGGAATAACGGCTAAGCCTCTTAAATTCCATATATAATATCGGTCTTCTATTACAGAAGCCCATCTCAATTATTACCAATCGAATTTCTACTTAATTCCAATTTAATATATATTTAGTTGGAAAACTAGATTTTTAGAAAATGCCTTTTTAAATCTATAAAATAGATTTATAAATTCCAAATAATAATTTCGATGTAAATTGGATTAAAGGACAAATGTCATTTAAAAATACCGTCCACGATAAATCCACTTCACATCTCACTTTAGTTCATATCATAAAATAAGATTGCAAATTCTAATAATCTTAATTAGAGGATTTCTCTTTAAATATTTATTATTATAAGAAAAACATATTTTAGAAATAATCATTAAAAATATTCTTTTATATAAAAGATTTTTCTCTTTTACAAATTCTCTTTATCTTAAAAATATACTTAATTAAAATATCTATATTTTTAAATAAAAGAATTTCTAATGTAAAAATATTCTTATTTAAAAGAACACCTGAATCGAAATGCGACTCAACTATTTACCATATAATTTAGGTTATATGGATTTCACACATATCAATAACAGCATAATCATCAAGTCATCCATTTACATCCAAAGTGTAAATTCCAACTGTGTAAGCGTTAAAATTAAATAATAACGCTCATCGCAGCCTGTCGATCTAACGATCAACATACAACTAAATATTGGGATTAGTGTATGTTAATTTTCATCCCAACACCCGTGTGGGGTTTCATCCAACAAACAAATAATAAATTTATTTGTGCTCTTGGGCGATGTATGAAAATAGTCGACCCAATTACATAAACAAGTCAGGTAACTTGTCTATGGTAGTGTAATCACAATATATAACATGACGATAAAAATGTCTCTTTTTATTTCTATCCTTTTTTTCGTATGTAAAATGTCAATAAGAATGAATTCTTTATTTCTATTCTTTTATCGCATCTAAAATGACGATAAAAATATAATCTTTTATTTCAATTCCTTTCATTATAAATAAATGAGAAGAAAGATATAATCTTTAATTCCATTTGTAATAGGGAATACAAATAATAACAAAAATATAACTTTTCATTTTATGTTTTATTTGCAATAGAGAATGCAAATAAAGATTCAGCTTTTTACTTTGATGTTTATTTACGTGGAAGAATGTAAATAAAAATTGTAACTTTTCATTTCATAATTTATTTGCATTAAGGATTGCAAATGAAAATATTTCTTTTATTCTCTTGTTTTATTTGCGTTGAGTAAAGCAAATAAAAGTGTAATATTAAATTTCTAGTTTTATTTACATCAAGAAATGTAAATAAAAGAACAACTCTTTATTTTATGTTTATTAACATCAAGTGAAGTAAATAAATAAATAAAAATGTAACTTTTATTTTAATGCTTTGTTCACATTTAAAACAAGCAACAAAAATGTATCTTTTGTTTTTAATAAATTTTTTTGCATCTAAATTTGCAAACAAAAATGCAATTTTTATTTTCTTGTTTGTTTGCAACTAAAGTTGCAAACAAAAATGTAATTTTATCTCCTTTGTTTTATTTGCATGATAGAATGCAAGTAAAAATGCATATTCTATTTTCTACATTTCGTTTGCATTGTAGAATGCAAACAAAAATATAATTTTTTTATTTTCATGTATTTCTTACATTGTGGAATGTAAAAAAAATGTGAACTTTTGGTTTCATGCAATATTTGCATTGAAAAATGCAAATAAAAATGTGCCACTTAAAATCATATTATATTTGCGTTGGAGAACACAAATAAAAATGTACTTTTATTTTTAATGTTTTATTTGTGTTTGAAAACACAAATAAAAAGACTGTTTCATTTTTCTATGTTATACCCTCATTGTCAAATGCGAATAAAAGAACAAATTTTATTTTCAGTGCATATTTGCAATGGAGGGTGCAAATAAAAGTATTCTCTTTTAAATCACATATTATTTTCAATAAAGATTGCAGACAAAATGTGTCCTTTATTCTAATGTTTAATTCGCATTGTGAATGCAAACAAAAAGTAAAATTTTAATTTTTAATGGTTTGTTCGCATTTGTGGATGCGAACAAAAAGATAGATTTTAATTTTAATGATTTGTTCGCATTTGTGGATGCGAACAAAAAGGTAAATTTTGTTTTGAAAGGTTTGTTTGCATTGTAAATGCAAAACAAAAAGCAAGTTTTGCTTTTACATTATAAAGTATAAATAAAAAGGTAAATTTTATTCTCAAGTTATATTTACATTATGAAATGTAAATAAAAAGGTAAATTTTAGTCTCAAGTTATATTTGTGTTTTAAGGACACAAATAAAAATGTAAGTTTTGTTTCAATTCATATTCACATTATAGAGTGTAAATAAAAAGTAAATTTTAGTTTCAAGTCATATTTGTGTTTTAAGAACAAAATAAAAATGTAAGTTTTGTTTTCTATTACATTTTCATCGAGGAATGCAAATAAAAGAAGAATTTATTTGCATAGAAGAAATGCAAATAAAATAATATTATATTAAAAGTAACTCTATTATTTTAATGTAAATCTTTATTTTAAAATTTTGTTCGCGTCAAGGGATGCAAACAAAATATAATTCTTTTTATTTTAATCATTTTGTGTGCATCGAGGGATGCAAACAAAAATGCAATTCTTTTTATTTTAAATGTACATCTCTATTTTGACATTTTGTTAGCATCGAGGAATGCAAACAAAAGATCATCTTTTTATTTCAAAGTAAAATTTTCTTCATTTATTTAACATTTTTGTTCGCATTGAGAAATGCAAACAAATACAATTCATTTATTTAAAGTAATTTTTTTTCATACTTTTCTATTTAACAAAATGAAGATTTTGTTGTCGTCGCTTCTACCACAACAAATCATGTATGTAATGTATTTGTTTGTCGTCAATTCTAACACAACAAATCATATATGTAGTATATGTGTTTGTTGTCAATTCTAACACAACAAATCATATAAGTGATATATTTGTGGATTTAATACAGATCTATTCATACAATAACAAATCCAAGCAATACAGTACAAAACAATTCATCAAATCACATACAAAATTCACTACATCACAGATCTGCATATATAACACACAAACAGACATTTAACAGCAATAAAACAATTAATTTAATTAATAAAATATTAAAATCATAAATTCTCACATTGAAATTTGGCTGAAATTTGAATGTCTCCGTTTCAGCTGCGGTCTGCGCCATCGCGAAGCTCTCGGAAAGACGAATCCAACACAACTTACGGTTTGTAAAACGGACCTCGTATGAAAGAGTTATGAATTTTTAAAGATCGGACAAATTAAATAATAAAATAATAAAATAAGAAGTTCGGACCTTCTTCCCTTCCACCGTGTTTCTCACGGCCGAACCCATCTTCATCACCTCCAACCCGAAAACGCACGCCACCCGGGACCTCCATTCACCGATCAACCGCCACTAGTCTGAAGCCCGCACCACCACCTTGTTGCACCAGGACCGAGACCGAGCTCGGTGGGCCCACTACATGAAAAAATGCACCCAAAACCGTCACCTTCTGGCCCTGAATTCGCGAAACCCGTGAACCAAAACCCGATCTTGACCGTATGGATGGAAAGCTCTCTGAATTCTCTTCGATTTGGTATATCATACGTCGAATTTCGTTAAATGGATTAAGAGATCTAAGCATTTGAAAATCGGATGATTTCAGCCCTTGAATTCTGGGCGGCGGCTGCCATTGAAAATTAGGGTTTTAGCCATTTTTTTAATATTAGTTTAATATTTAATTTCGGAATTTGTGCAAAAAATGTGGATTTTCGGACTTTCTCCGATTTGGGCCTGCTTACTATCGTTCTTAATGTTTTGAGGCCTTCTGAACGCGATGGGCTATGTCCTGGGCTCCAATTCTGATGTCTATACTTTTTTCGGTTTTAATTTAAAAATACAATATTAAATAAATAACTTAATTTCAATCGTACATTTAAATATGCCGGGGCCACATACGGACTCCGAAAATTCTAAAAAAAATATTTTTAGCTTTCTTATGACGATACGGTTCTAACGAGACCAATTTCGTTGAATTCTGAGACTGTTTGAAAAATGGCCTTTTTCAAGTCGTTTAAAATTTACTATAATTTGACAAAACAGAAATCCTTTTACCGCGGCCACAAAATAATTCCAAAAATTATGAAAAATTAAACTTAACAATATTTTGATATTCCGGATCCAACAAAAGTGGTTTCTTCGAAAACGGAGGTTGTTTGAAAATTGACTATTTTCAAGGCCTATATATTTAAATATTAAAAATACATTTTTAAACAAATACTTTCTGAAACTCGAAATATATAAGTGTTTATACTTTTTAAATGCATAAACATCATTCCGGACTCAATGGAAGTGGTCTCGAGTCCAAATTCCTTCGTATGTGAAAAGTAGCCTTTTTGGCCATATATATTATATATAATTAAATTCTACAACGGCCCTTCTAAAAATTGAATTGGCCATAACTTTTGATTTTTAAAACAAAATTTCAATTTTCCAGATTCGTTAGAAAGATATGATTAAACAGATTTAAATGTTTCTTGTTTCACTCAATTCTGATTTATTTTGAATCCTGTACATTCAATCAAAGTTTAAAATTAAATTTCAAACTACCGCGCTATTTCAGGCTCGTTTTATAATTAAATTAAATTTATTCGTTTTAACTTCAATTAAAATAAATTTTACCCATTATTATTTAAATAAATTATTTTATATTCTTAAAATTCATCAAAATTTTCTAAAATAAAATTTTTAAATTGGTTCAGAATTTGCGGGTTGTTACAAAAAGATTATAAATTCCAAATTATATCTTCACTGTTAATTGGGTTAAAAAAAAGTGTTATTTAAAACACCGTTCAAGATAAATCTAAAAATCCAATTCTTTTATTCAATTCCAATTAAGTATTAGTTAATTAGAAAACTTCACTAAATCTTAATTTAAAGATTTATTCTTTTCTCAACTTGGTTTAAGAACAGTGTTAATGAAGACATCGTTCATGACAAACCCAAAATCCTGTTTCAATCCCATTAAATATTAATTAATTGGTAAAATTCCGTAAATCTTAATTAAAAGATTTATTCTTTTCTCAACTTGGTTTAAGAAGTGTTAGTAAAGACACCGTTCTGAATAGAAATTATATCGGCTTATATTCAATATCAAATTCTGAAACCAACCAATATCGTTTTGGAAATAACGATATATATATATATATCTTCCAAATTCCTCAATAATATCCGTAAGTCACAGAATCCAATATCAAAATATTCCGAATATGATTTCCATTCCAATTTATTCGTTGGAAAATTCTGGTTATTTTAAAACCATTTTTAAATCCAATTTATTTATTTTTAAAAATAATTGATCTATTATTCTAGTTAATAACTAGTTCATTTCGATAAAAATATTTTTTTATCTTTTCAAACTTGGAATTTTTCTTCCAAATTATTTACTATGATTTTGCATAATTTTTCCACATTTTTAATAATTTTAATATCGCTTGGACAGTCGGTTTCCAAAAATGGCCACCGAACTGCATTCAAAGCGACCTTTTCTGAAATTGACTTGGACATATTTTTAAGTCCGACCAATAAATTTCAAATCTCTTATATTCATTGGAAAGTTCTTTTCAATATGAACCCAACGGCTCCAGTTTTAGGAGATTCTGACGGTCGGATCTCCAGTAATGTCAATTCGAAATCAATGGTCGAAAATCGCGAAGGGTCGCGGCGCGGCGCATTCTATTCAGGCCATTAAATATATATATATATAATATATATTATACATATTTAGTCGATTTCCATTTATAATGTATTTTATAAATCGTTTATAAATTCATTTTAAAATGATTTCAACTTCTATTTCAATTTTAAACCAAAATTGAATATTCCATTACATGACAATTTTATTTAGTGCATATATATGTTAAAAATTATATTTTTAACAATCCAATAGTTATTCCATTACATAAACATTTTATATATCGCATATATATGGTTTATTCACATTTCATATATATATATATTCTTCACATTATATATATACATATATGTTTTATTCACATTTCACATTTATATATTATTCACATTTCATACATATATTATTCACATTTCATATATATATATATATATATATATATATATATATATATATATATATATATATATTACTCACATTTCATATATACACTATTCACATTTCACATATATACTATTCATATTTCATATATATTTTATTTTTCACAACGCATGTATAATTATTTTTCACAATGCATATATATTTATTTTTCACAATGCATATATATTTATCACAATCACAACACAATACAATCAAATAAATCGTCCATGGTCTTTGGACGAGGGAGGTAAAATCAATACTAGTAGTTCATATATGCAGTTATAAAATAAATAACTGTACAAAAATTATAGTGAGAAGTTCTCACATTGGTTTTCCACTCCATCAGTCTTTATTTGGAGATTTTATTCTGTTTGAATCTAAATTCTCCTCAAGTTCTGATTTGCTCGGTTTTGGTCCTAGTCGGTTCTATTGTGTAGATCTCGAATTCACGGTTTCAATGGATCCGGTTTTGTTGAATTCTGTTCATGTTTGAACGAGTTATTAACATTTTAATTCTAATTACATAATGAGGATAATATAATATATAATTAACTATATCATCCCCTAATTAACCTTTCTTCCACCATTTGTTTTGGCCCCAGGCTTCGGCCAAAATTCAATTCCTTCACCAAGATACAGCGCCATCGGAAGGCCATTGACCCCAATCGAAGACCACAGCCACCTGCGTAGGTGCACCACCTTCCTAGGATTACCCCGACGATGAACTCGAAGGCCCTATGCAGCCGAGAATTAGCTTCGACGGCGAGCTCTTCCAGCTTGAAATTCGAGCAGGGTCGGCCACAATCAACGATCATGGCCCTATCAAAATGAAGACATTACTTTGCTCGTCGATTTTATAATTATAAGATTATAATGATAATCAACAGATTACAAGAAATTAAAGGGAGAAAATTTGAAAATCTCAGCCATTGTTTTTGTTTGTGGTGGCTGATGTTGTGAGTCTAGGGTTAGAGAGAATTAGACTATATATAATATTTTATTCCAATATTACTTGTTTATTGATCCTAACTCCAAATCAAACCCAACGACTATCGCTCCTAGCTAAATACCCCCATTCCGGACACCATGGGATATGTTTCGTAAGCCAATTCGGCAGTTTAAACCAGTTTTTATCAAAATTAAAATATAAATCAATATATATATATATATATCGTTTAAACGTACATTTTAATTTACCGAGGCCACATACTGACTCTAAAAATTCTAGAAAAATAAATCTAGCCATGTTTTGACGATGCGGTCCTAACAAAACTAATTTCGTTGAATTTGAAAGCTGTTTGAAAAATGGCTATTTCTGGTGGATCCAATTCAAACTAAAACTGTCAAAACACATTTAAATTTTTCACGCTCACATATTAATTCCAAAAATTATGAAAATGGGAATCTAGCAATAATTTGACATTCCGAATCCAATAAAAGTGGTTTCATCGAAAATGGAGATCGTTTGCAAAATGGTTATTTTTAAGGGCTATTATTTTAGGTATTTTTACCCTCAAGGACAAAAGGAACCAAAATTTATCCCATAAGGACAAGGGAACAAATTTTAATTCTCAAGGACAAAATGTAGTGTAAAGGGAGGAATTCAGGGGCCTACTATAATTCCTCCCTTTACACTGGAACTTGTCCTTTCGGACAAATTTTTTTCCCCTTGTCCTTATGGGATTAATTTTGGTTCATTTTGTCCTTCAAGGTATTTTCCTGATTATTTTATATAAAATATCTACAAATTCCATAGCGACTATTTTAAATTTTAAACTGGACATAACTTTCAATTCCCGTTATGAAATCTGGATTTTTCACATTCGTTGGAAATATATAATTAAATAGATTTAAATATTTATGGTTTTACTGAAATCCAATTTATTTTGAATTCTACACATTCATTTGAAATTTAAAATCGAATTTTCAAACTATCGTGCCATTTCAGGCTCGATTTATAATTAAAATAAATTTATTCGTTCCAACTTCAATTTAAATAAATTTATAGTCATTATTATTTAAAATAAATCATTTTAAATATTCAAAGTCCTTTAAAATAACTAAAATAAAAATTTTTAATTGGTTCTGAAAATCCGGGTTGTTACATAGCTCAAGTCTAAGAATAAATAGAAGGGCAAATTATGTATTCAAATTTATGTGTTCTGATATTTAGGGACCGTCGGCTATTACATCTAAACCTAGTTTTGGATATTTAAATTATTTAAAGTATGGTTTGATATAAAAGTATAATAGATATTGTTTCAAAAGTTGATTTGGAAATGAACCCATAGTTGAATTCTTAAGTCTTGAATAGTTAATTATTTTCATATTATTGAATTGAATAAACTTGAAATTTTAGAAACTTCTGAATTGTATAATAAGAAAATGAACTTAAGAGACATATAAATTGAATTAGAAACTCTTTGAATTGGAAATTATTGAACTTTTGTACTAAACCTTTTCTATAACACATTTAACTTACCAAAAATTTAAGGAGTTAAATGTTATAGGAATAGGCAGTTTGATAATACACAAGTGTTGGTGAAAAATGAAAGGTGAAATAAATGGATGGTTTATAAAAATGAATCGAAATACCCCACCTCCGTTAAGGTCACTCACAAAGGGAGTACCTTAACTTTGGTGGAGCGTTTTAGGTAAAAGATGCAGATAAATTACAAGATAGAAAAATAAAGCAATGGAAAATAAAGTCATTTTATAAACATTGTGGTTCAGTCAAGCTTTTACAACAACTGTCTCAATCATACTTAAAAGTAATATATAGAACTTCTGTCTTGATTCAAAAACTTCCAAGTATAAAAGAAGCATAAAAATAACAATGATATTCCCCAATAAAGCATGAACCAGCCATAGCAGTGGAAGAGAGAGTCCAATGCAATACATCGACTATCTCCGTGCTTGGAAAGAAAACTGAGCTAAGTGGTAACATTTCCTCCCTGTGAACCTGGGGGGAAACGGAAGAAAGGAGGCGAAACAAACTAGGTCAGACATAAGTCTGGTAAGTCCAGTGACTTTTAGCATGAAAATAGGCAAAAGCATCATGACATGAATAAACTGAATATAAGACATTATCGTGATAACAAGGATAACATACGATTAGCATAGATATGATAAGGCAAGATAAACTGAATGCGCTTCTACTCTTTCTCTGCTTCGCTACTACCTTGTTATTCTGATTTTTATATCTCTACACCGCCTAACTTGTGTCCCAACTAGTAATCTGTGTAAAATGATAATATTACAATGTGATCCCAATCCCCGCAATTGTGGTAGCCTTCAGGTGTACATCTAGTATGAGGATCTTACCTCAATCAGCCTAATTGGCATGAAGATGTTAGATGAACCCTTACTACCCTATCTATCGGCCCCCTACTTGTTATAATGTTCCATGTGTCTGTGTCAATTGGCCATCTCTTGCGTGTAGATACCCTATGCTGGTCCCACCATAAGGTGTATCAATCCTTATGATAGCAACCCAACACGATTCAAGATGCACAGTGTATAACTACTGGTACCCTGTGCCTGCTTTTTCCACTCCGGAGTACGTGCACGCCCGTAATCCGTCGGAACCTACACTGATGTACCCCCTGCAGGTATTTTGACCACTTATAATCAGCCCAGTAATCGTGCCCCACCTCGCCTAGTTTCAGGGTACCTTGATACATCTATGTGGGTTACTGCTGAAATGGTTCCCCGTTACTAGGGTTTCTTACTGGTTAAGTTTGTGGACCTATATTTACTAATATTACCCACCAACCCGATATGTGCTTAACCTCCCACTGATTCAAACATGCTTACTTAATGGTTAAGTTTGTGGGACTACATTTACTAATATTACCCACCAACCCGATATGTACTTAACCCTCCCACACATTATGTCATATTGGTTAGGTGTTGTCCATTCATATTAACTTAACCCACCCACTCATCATGTCATGTTGGTTAAGTGTTTCTTAATAACCCTTCTCACTCGTCATGTTGGATTGGTTAAGTGTTTCCTATTAACTTAACCTCGTTCATTCATCATGTTATACTGGTTAAGCATTTCCCAATAACCTAACCCCATTGTTCATCAAGTTACATTGGTTAAGTGTTTCTTATTAACTTAACCCCACGCATTCATCATGCTGTATTGGTTAAGTGTCATCAATCAATTCAAGTTAACTTAACCCACCCACTTGTCGTGTTACATTGGTTAAGTGTTGCCTTCTTGTGTTAACTTAACCCTTCCACGCATCCTGTTATATTGGTTAAGTGTTGCTCTCTTATTTTAACTTAACCCTACCCATTCATCATGTCATATTGGTTGAGTGCTTCTTATTAACTTAACCCTTCTCATTCATCATGTTGTACTGGTTAACTTAACCCTGCTCACTTGTCTAATTAACATGTTTATAACGGTAAAGTGTTCTAAATTTACTTATCCTCACCTTCTTGTCTAATTAACATGTTATAACGGTTAAGTGTTCTAAATTTACTTAACCCCATCTTCTTGTCTAATTAACATGTTATAACGGTTAAGTGTTGCGTTATTTAACTTAACCCTACCATTCTTAACATGCCTTGTTCATTAGCATTAATTGATTTATTAATGCTCTAACCTCTCAGTCTTACATTAGATCTATGTTGTTGCGGAACTGGATGTGTCGGGCGGTTCCGGGAAGTTTTACACCACAACTCAATCTAACCTCGGGTTTTTCTTGGGCATAATGCACTAACCTCTCACACTAGATAGGTGTTGTTGCGGTTACTGGATATGCCGGGCGGTTCCGGGCAGTTTTACACCGCAACTTAATCTAACCTCGGGTTAGGCATGTTTATCTTTTAGCATATTTACCATACATGTCCAAGTCTAGATTTTATATGCTAATTATCCCAAATTCACAAAACTAGTCACGTTCCAATAATCAAGTTATACCTCAACAAAGCTAATTTCAAGTTATGCCCCACAAATCAAAATTCAAGTTATTACTCAACATAGGTTACACCCAATCTTCCCAAATTTGCAATAATAGTCATGCCCAAAAAATCACGATATAACACATGCCCTAAGGTTTAGTCCTATTGCACCGTACAAAATATTCTCCAAAAACCCTCAATCATGATTCACAGTATAAACTATGCCAAATTATAGCATTTAATTACAGTGCATGCCAATTACCCCAAAATCCCACTTTAGACGCGTTCACATTTAACAGTTATCCCTATCTTACTATAGGTTTTCATACATCACTACACACAATAATCTCCTTCTTCCAAGTCATAAACTATCATATATTTATATATATGCCCCAATTTTAGGTCTTAAACCACAACATGTACTATGCCTTACATATTTACAGTTCAATTTACGCCCCAAATCCTAAGTCATATGTCCAATATACTTTATGCCTCAAATCTCAAGTCATATGTTCGATACACTTTATGTTTTAAATTCAACATGTGTTATGTCCTCAAATCTGTTACAAATCAGTTATGCCCAATTATACATAATTTAACACTTTTCCCAATTTTAGCGCTGGCCATGACCAAATCATATATTATGTCCAATTTTTTTCCAACGTACGTTCATCTCTTATGAGATTTGTCTCAAGCTCGCAGTAGCCTGGCTATAAAAACAAAAAGGGAAGAAGGAAAGAAGAGACAAAGAATGGACATAATAATATCAATGAGATAGATACAATGGATATAGAAAAACAGATAGAAATAGGCATAATCTCAGATTCAGGTTTATTACAATGTCATACTCACAATTAAATTAAATTTCTGAAAGTAACATAAACTTACAAATTACAGAACGGTCTTGAATTCTGGGATCTGATTTCTGAATTTGATTAGCTATCCCTTTGATGTAGACTTTGATTGTTAACTTGAAAACTCTAATTTAGATTTGATTCGTAGCTTCTAACTTGCTTTCTTGTTTGCTTCCTAGTTGGTGAAGAATGGTGTCTATGCTAGGTTGACCATGGACAGCATGGTGGCTCCTTGGAATGAAATTGTGTGGTTTAGGGTTGAGGGTTGGGGTTGTTTATATAGAAGTTTAGGTTTATGTGAGCCGTTAGATCAACCTAGGAGCAATTAGAACCATCCAGACTAGATAGAGCTATCCAAAAATTACTACCTATGCCTTAATGACTCAGTAGAAATCGTCACTGTTTGGATCTGGGTGAGGGGGTCGACCCCTACAGGGGGGTCGACACCCTAGTCGACACCCCTCTTGGGGGGTCGACACCTATGTCGACACCCCTTGGAGGGAGTCGACCTCTATAGGTGGGAATTTTCCCGCCCAGCTGATTCACGTGATTTTGAAATTCGAACTTTTTTTTTATTTAATTATTTAATTATATAATTTTCTATTTAAAGATGAAATCTTCTGAAGTCCATTACTTCTTCATACATTGTCCGATTTACGCAAACTCGGACTCTAACCCAAGCATAACTCTGAGACGAATGGAATGGCATAATCCGTTTCTCTTAATTTCTACTTTTAAAATTAAGTATTCTTTAATTCGTTAGTTTAATATTCACAGGAAATATGGGGTGTTACGTTCTCCCCTCCTTTAAAGGATTTCGTCCCCGAAATCTCCATGTCAAGGAGAATGTATCCTAACATCCAACATCCATCTACTCAACCATTCAATCACAGGCGTCCATTGTCCTTAAAAAGATTTCTAATGCTTTTCATGAACATATGCATAGTGTGTGTATATGTCCTTACCTAATGCAGAATCAGGCGGTCTACTGATTCAATTGACCTCCTTAATGCAAATTATGTCAGTGCCATGAGTCCATCATGTATGCAATTATTCCTAATCGTACTTTATAACTTCTACATGAGTGTTCAATCATTCATACAAATGCAACATCCATATGATAACACATCAAGTTTCAATTCATATATATATATATATAAATTCACTCATGCATATGCAATATGAAAGTGACTGAGCCGATCTAGTGCCTAATGTGTGTATATGCATCCACGAACAACTACTAGCAAACACTTACATCCACTTGCATCCGCCAGACATAACATGTCTCAAACACATGTTTACATTCATTGGCTTCTACCTAAGGATCGAGGATAAGATTGAGAGGATATACTTAAAAGATAAAGACTAGCAAATAAACTTTACAGAAAAAGAGAGATCAAGGATATACCCTCAAAAAGGGTATAATGCGCATATCTAGTCTTCAATCTTCTAAGTCGCATCTTCTTGAGCTTCACTTCATTGTGCCCTGACTGTCTTAACTTCACAATTGTGTAGCTTCTTAATTTCTGTTTTCAGAATATGCGTTGGAACTCATTTCACTGTCGCCTTCTATTCCACCTTTTCTTCTTATAGTATACTTGACATTACAACTTCTGCTGTGTCATGCTAACATCCCCAGAACAGATGCTAACCATGTTACCAAGTGTATATACTAAGATGATTATATTATTCTTCGTCAATCTAGTAAGTGGGGTCGATACCTTCATAAAGTCCTTAATCAACTTCCTATATTAGCCTGCTAGTCAAAGAAAGCTTCTTACTTCTGTTGCATTCCTTGGGACCTTCCAGTCTTGCACCGCAACTTCTTTTGTGGGATCTACTGCTATCCCTTCTTTGGGCGCCATAAGCCCTAGAAACCTTACTTGTTCTCTCCAAAAATGACATTTTTAAAGAACTTCGCCTTAAGTTGATGCGCTTGGAGGGTATCCGAGACTTCCCTTAGATGCAAAGCATGTTCTTCCTCGTTCCAAGATATCATCTATGCACAAGCGAAGTGAACAATCCGCCTTTGTAGCGAAAACGAATGGAGCACCCCATTCAATAATACTTCGCCTTATGAACCCTTTTTCAAGTAACTCTTTAACTTGCTTACTGAGCCCTTCCTTTCCCTTGGATTCATGTGTCGTACAGGTAATGCAATTGGTTTTGCATTGTTAACTAGATATATGTGGAAGTCTATCTCGCGTTTTAGGGGATAAACCCCTAACCTAATCAAAAAAATCTGCGTACTCATGGACTACTCTAACAGATTGCAAATCGTCGATAGATGCATCAAGTGATTCTAGGTAGCCAAGACAAACTGATCCCTTAGGATCGTACGAAATCTCGAGGGTATTCCCGAACCAAGTCGAAAGTCTAACTACCCTCCTTTCACAATTACTAGTTAACCAATCCATGCCTAGAAACAACCCATAGCCCATGAAACCAAAAACATAAGCATTACACTTAGACTCAATACTTAATATAGTTATTCTCAAATCCTTACAAACCAAAGATAAACGAGCCGAACCATCAACCGGATTTGAGACAATAATGGGATCTTCTATTATACAAGTACTAAGGTGCAGAGAATCAACTACGGAAGTAGATATAAATGAATTTTAAGAGCTAAAATCAAAAAGAATAATAACAGGATGATCAAAAAGAAAAACTAGACTTTTTTTTCAATAGAAACTTTACTACCTCTCTCTCAGGTACGCTGGCAGTAAGAGCATGCACTTGCCCTCCTGAAAATCTTGTCCTTAGTTCTTGCCCTTGTCCTTAATTATATGACCCGTTATAAAGACACTTCCTATTCTTTCTCCCCTTCTTGTCCTGTGATTCTTCCACTTACACCTCTTTCTTTTTACCTCCTTTTTGAACCAAGTCTATATCCATGAGTTCCTCATCCTTGGGTTGTGCTCCTTAGCCAAACTCCCTCATTCTCATCTTTGCCATCCTTGGGTAACTTGTTGACAAGTCTCTTGAAAGCTACCTCCATCGCACGGAAAACCCTACAAAGCTTGAAAGAAAATTAGCCACAGGTGAAACTACAGTGGCTATAGATGGAAGTTGGGCACTTCTTCGCCCTTTGACAGGTGTCGTAGTCTCATCAAGCCTACGAAACCATGTCGCGATGAGGTTACCTCCCAAAAAGCCAGGAGCCCCGGAGACTCTGGAAAGAAGGAAACAAGGATTCAAACAGAGGAACAAAAGATAGTGCATATGGATTTGGGGAATATGCCTTTAAAACAAAACATTTCTTTTGAAAATGCTTCTTTTGAAACCGTTTTGAAAATAATTTTTCAAATCTTTTATCTGATCCGGTAACCTTGAGCTCTGATACCAAGTGAAATACCCCACATCCATTAAGGTCACTCACAAAGGGAATGCCTTAACTTTGGTGGAGCGTTTTAGGTAAAAGATGCAGATAAATTACAAGACAGACACATAAAGCAGCGGAAAATAAAGTCATTTTATAAACAATGTGGTTCAGTCAAGCTTTTACAACAATTATCTCAATCATAATTAAAACTAATACATTGAACTTAGGTCTAGATTCAAAAACTTCCAAGTATAAAAGAAGCATAAAAATAACAATGATATTCCCCAATAAAGCATGAACCAGCCATAGCAGTGGAAGAGAGAGTCCAAAGCAATACATCGACTATCTCAGTGCTTGGAAAGAAAACTGAGCTAAGTGGTAACATTTCCTCCCTGTGAACCTGGGGGGAAACGAAAGAAAGGAGGCGAAACAAACTAGATCAGGCATAAGTCTGATAAGTCCAGTGACTTTTAGCATGAAAATAGGCAAAAGCATCATGACATGAATAAACTGAATATAAGACAATACCGTGATAAAAAGGATAACAAGATAACATACGATTAGCATAGATATGATAGGGCAAGATAAACTGAATGCGCTTCTACTCTTTCTCTGCTTCGCTACTACCTTATTATTCCGATTTTTATATCTCTGCACCACCTAACTAGTGTCCCAACTAGTAATCTGTGTAAAATGGTAATATTACAACGTGATCCCAATCCCCGCAATTGTAGTAGCCTTCAGGTGTACATCTAGTATGAGGATCTTACCTCAATCAGCCTAATTGCCATGAAGATGCTAGATGTACCCTTACTACCCTATCGATTGGCCCCCTACTTGTATTAATGTTCCATGTGTCTGTGTAAATTGGCCCTCTCTTGCGTGTAGATACCCTGTGCTGGTCCCACCATAAGGTGTATCAACCCTTATGATAGCAACACGACACGATTCAAGATGCACAATGCATAACTACTGGTACCCAGTGCCTGCTTTTTCCACTCCGGAGTACGTGCAAGCCCGTAATCCATCGGAACCTACACTGACATACCCCCTGCCGCAATTTTGACCGCTTATAATCAGCCCAGTAATCGTGCCCCACCCTGCCTAGTTTTAGGGTACCTTGATACATCTATGTAGGTTACTGCTGAAATGGGTCCCCGTTACTAGGGTTTCTTACTAGTTAAGTTTGTGGGCCTATATTTACTAATATTACCCACTAACCCGATATGTACTTAACCCTCCCACTGATTCAAACATGCTTACTTAATGGTTAAGTTTGTAGGCCTATATTTACTAATATTACCCACCAACCCAATATGTACTTAACCCTCCCACACATTATGTCATATTGGTTAAGTGTTGTCCATTCATGTTAACTTAACCCACCCACTCATCATGTCATATTGGTTAAGTGTTTCTTAATAACCCTTCTCATTCATCATGTTGGATTGGTTAAGTGTTTCCTCTTAACTTAACCTCGTTCATTCATCATGTTATATTGGTTAATCATTTCCTATTAACTTAACCCCATTCGTTCATCAAGTTACATTGGTTAAGTGTTTCTTATTAACTTAACCCTACGCGTTCATCATGTTGTATTGGTTAAGTGTCATCAATCAATTCAATTTAACTTAACTGTAACAACCCGGAAAGTCTGAACCAATTTAAAATTTTTATTTTGGCAATTTTGATGAATTTTGAATATTTAAAATGAATTATTTTAAGTAATAATGACGGAAAATTTATTTTGAATATAAGTTCGAACGTATATATTTATTTAAATCTCTGTTATTTTCTGTGTAATATTTATTTATACTCTGTATATTCTTGTATTCTGATGGAATTGTTGTAATATACAATGAAATGTTCTTCTGTTTACATTCCAATGTGCATTGTCCTCAACTCTATCCGGACTTTCCTTACCGGGGAAGTTCGGGTCGTTTCAGCTGGTATCAGAGCTTTGGTTTACAGAGCTCGGAGAACAAGGCACATTAGAACCGAACGAAAGAATTCATCAGAGATTGGATTAGTAATATCCAATGGGAATGGCTCGTTAGAGATGGGATCAGTAGTATCCTAGAACGAGTGTGAAGAGTATATTTTAAAAAAAATGAAAACGAATTTTATTTTGAAGATTTAAACCTTATTCAACGTATTTGAATATTTATTTATATTGATTTGGACTATCAGGTATATAGAGATTTTAATATACGTCTGATCTGCGTGTATTTGAAGTTTTAATATACTGGATGAATATAGAGTCACACTCTAGTCGCCCGTGGATAATTCTGATGATGCGGCCGCATCATCGGTATTTATATTCGAGTGCCGAAAGGAGGATATCTATATATTTCCAATTGACTGGTGTGTGAACCAAAATTAGATAGGGCCTATTGTTGTGATTTGGCATCAAAAATCTGATTTTTTGACTATATATCAAAGTTATGAATTTGAAAAGCTAATCAACTAATTGATTGATGGTTGTGTTGTTGATTATTGGTTGATTAATTAAAATTTTAACTTTATAGCCAATTTGAATCAAATAGTGAATTGTATTGAAAATTAGTCGCATTTGTATGCATATACATGTACTTACATTGAACAGGTCATAGCAAGGAGGCTAGAGCAGAAGAATAAAATTGTTTGCCCGACAAATAGGTACATGTTTAACATAATTTACTGTTTTGTTTGGGTGATGATGATTTTATGAGCCGATTGGCTTTTTCTTTTTCTTTTGGATTGAAGAAGGCCATGGGAGGCTATATGAAATATCCTGAAGTCCCCGGTGCAGGGGAGGTTATGGCGAATTTTTTCGAAAATTTAGGGTGTTAGCCAAATTTTTGAAAAATTTGAAAAGTTCGTAGAAACTGAAAAGTTGAAGAACTTAAGCCGTAGGGAAAATAATGGAAGTTGAGTTGATTAGTTAAACAACTTTCGGCTTCGTTCCTTTTCGGGGACGAAAAGTTTTAAGTGGGGGAGATTGTAACAACCCGGAAAATCTAAACCAATTTTAAATTTTTATTTTGGTAATTTTAATGAATTTTGAATATTTAAAATGATTTATTTTAAGTAATAACGACGGAAAATTTATTTTGAATATAAGTTCGAACGTATATATTTATTTAAATCTATGTTATTTTCTATATAATATTTATTTATACTCTGTATATTCTTGTATTCTGATGGGATTTTTGTAATATACAATGAAATGTTCTTCTGTTTGCGTTCCGATGTGTGTTGTCCTCAACTCTATCCGGACTTTCCTTACCGGGGAAGTTCGGGTCGTTTCATTAACCCACCCACTTTTCGTGTTACTTTGGTTAAGTGTTGCCTTCTTGTGTTAACTTAACCCTTCCACACATCCTGTTATATTGGTTAAGTGTTGCTCTTTTTTTTTAACTTAAGCCTACCCATTCATCATGTCATATTGGTTAAGTGTTTCTAATTAACTTAACCCTTCTCATTCATCATGTTGTATTGGTTAATTTAACCCTGCTCACTTGTCTAATTAACATGTTTATAACGGTTAGGTGTTCTAAATTTACTTAACATCACCTTCTTGTCTAATTAACATGTTATAACGGTTAAGTGTTCTAAATTTATTTAACCCCATCTTCTTATCTAATTAACATGTTATAACGGTTAAGTGTTCTAAATTTATTTAACCCCATCTTCTTGTCTAATTAACATGTTATAATGGTTAAGTGTTGCCTTAGTTAAATTAACCCTACCATTCTTAACATGTCTTGTTCATTAGCATTAATTGATTTATTAATGCACCAACCTCTCACATTAGATCTATGTTGTTGCGGTTACTGGATGTGCCGGGCGATTCCGGGCAGTTTTACACCACAACTCAATCTAACCTTAGGTTTTTCTTAGGCATGATGCACTAACCTCTCACATTAGATAGGTGTTGTTACGATTACTGGATGTGCAGGGCGGTTCTGGGCAGTTTTACACCGCAACTCAATCTAACCTCGAGTTAGGCATGTTTATCTTTTAGCATATTTACCATACATGTCCAAGTATAGATTTTATATGCTAATTATCCCAAATTCACAAAACTAGTCATGTTCCAATTCTCAAGTTATACCCAACAAAGCTAATTTCAAGTTATGCCAGACTAATCCAAATTCAAGTTATTACTCAACATAGGTTACACCCAATCTTCCCAAATTTGCAATAATAGTCATGCCCAAAAAAATCACGATATAACACATGCCCTAAGGTTTAGTCATATTGCATCGTACAAAATATTCTCCAAAAACCCCCAATCATGATTCATAGTATAAACTATGCCAAATTATAGCCTTTAATTACAGTGCATGCCAATTACCCCAAAATCCCACTTTAGGCGCGTTCACATTTAATAGTTATCCCTATCTTTCTATAGGTTTTAATACATCACTATACATAATAATCTCCTTCTGCCAAGTCATAAACTATCATATATATATATATATATATATATATATATATATATATGCCCCAATTTTTGGTCTTAAACCACAACATGTACTATGCCTTACATATTTACAGTTCAATTTACGCCCCAAATCCCAAGTCATATGTCCAATATACTTTATGCCTCAAATCTCAAGTCATATGTTTGATACACTTTATGTTTTAAATTCAACATGTGTTATGTCCTCAAATCCATTACAAATCAGTTATGCCCAATTATACATAATTTAATACTTTTCCCAATTTTAGCCCTGGCCATGTCCAAATCATATATTATGTCCAATTTTTTTCCAACGTACATTCATCTATTATGAGATTTGGCTCAGGCTCATAGTAGCCTGGCTATAAAAACAAAAAGGGAAGAAGGAAAGAAGAGACGGAGAACGGACATAATAATATCAATGAGATAGATCCAATGGATATAGAAAGACAGATAGAAATAGGCATAATCTAAGATTTAGGTTTATTACATGTCATAATCACAGTTAAATTTTATTTCTGAAAGTAACATGAACTTACAAATTACAGAATGGTCTTGAATTCTGGGATCTAATTTCTGAATTTGATTAGTTATCCCTTTGATGTAGACTTTGATTGTTAACTTGAAAACTATAATTTAGATTTGATTCGTAGCTTCTAACTTGCTTTCTAGTTTGCTTCCTGGTTGGAGAAGAATGGTGGCTATGCTAGGTTGACCATGGACAACATGGTGGCTCCTTGTAATGAAATTGTGTGGTTTAGGGTTGAGGGTTGGGGTTGTTTATACAGAAGTTTAGGTTAATGTGAGCCGTTAGATCAACCTAGGAGCAATCAGAACTGTCCAGACTAGATAGAGCTATCCAGAAATTTCCACTTATGCCCTAGTAACTTAGCAACAAGTCAGAAATCGTCACTGTTTAGATCTGGGTGAGGGGGTCGACCCCTACAAGGGGGTCGACACCCCAGTCGGCACCCCTCTTGGAGGGTCGACACCTATGTCGACCCCCTTGGGGGGAGTCAACCCCTATGGGAGGGAATTTTCCCGCCCAGCTGATTCACGTGATTTTGAAATTCGAACTGTTTTTTTATTTAATTATTTAATTTTCTGTTTAAACATGAAATCTTCTGAACTCCATAACTTCTTCATACGGTGTCCAATTTACGCAAACTCGGACTCTATCCTAAGCAGAATTCCGAGAAAAACGCAATGGCATAACCCGTTTCTCTTAATTCCTACTTTTAAAATTAAGTATTCTTTAATTCGTTACTTTAATATTCACAGGAAATACGGGGTGTTACATGAATAAATCTTAAGTATGGTAATAAATAATATATACACTTAGTTGTGTATGTAATTGAATTCAACTAAGTTAAGTAAGTAAATTAAACCAATGAAATAAATTAAAAAAAGGACCCTTAGATACATTTAACTTATGGAAGTTAATAAAATAACATATGTAAGTACATGAATGTGAATTAATGGAAATGACATGGAGTTGAATGAAAAAAGGGTGAAACTGTTAACGAAATAAATTAATGGAATGAGTAAAATGAAATGGAAATTGATATAATATGGAAATGAACTTAAACTATTAAATAAGGAATACAAAAGTGAAATAGATGAAGTAGTATGATACTCTCTTACATTTTAGAGCATAAATAAAACTTACCAAAAGGTTTGTGAAGTTAAAAAAGTTACTATAAATAAGCGATAGAAAGTATACAAGGCAATGAAACTTAATTAATAAGAGATGGACTTTGATGTAAATCAAATTAAAGTTAAATGGAAATAAAACAAAATCAACTTAAGTGGAATGAATAAGAAAACAATGAAATATAAGTTAACTTAAGAATTTTAAAATGAAATTGATTATAAATTTAAACTTTGTATGAATTTGAACTATAATTAACTTAAACCTAAGTATTGGAGTCAAATGGAATAGGCTAATAAAATGAATGTTCGAATGTAAGTGGATTTGATTTAAATGGATGTAAATAAATCGAAAGGTAAATGAAATTGAATAAAAGAAAGAAAAAAATCAATATGAAATGATTAGAAAAATTTGGATGTGAATAGGAATTTGAATGTAATAAATGAAAATATGAATTGTTAACAAGTGAGATGAACCAAACGAAATTGTATAAATAATATATTGACATTGAAAAACTTGTTATTGTGCTAGTTTGGATGAATGTGTTCTTATTTGGATGTTGAGTGTTTTAGTAGGTACTGATGATATTTGCTTGCTTCTGGAGTTGTTTGCGCATAAATTTTGGTTTTGCTAGCTTAAAAATAGGATAAATTGCAAATGGCACTAATAAAAGGTATGTATATCAAATTAAATATCGTATTTTGGTGTTATATATTGTTTCCCTATGGTTTGGGATGCCTCACCACTGGGATGAATTGTATATTTGTGGTTATATATGTATTATTGTTTTTTCGAATCTAACAACCCAAAGGAGACTATACCAAAATTTGTGGTTATATATGTAGACCTTGACTCGACAACATTCTTATCCTAAAATAGATATGAGCTTGTAACTCAAAAGATGATATTAACTATAATATCACACCAGTCTCATCTACTATTCTATTTAAATGCTTTTTTAAAATTATTCCTTGCATTTGGAAAATCTACTTCCAATTACAATAACTTTTACCTAATTCAATTCTTAAGCAAACAGTTATTTAAAGCCATCGCATTAGCTTGAAATCTCTTTTGTAAACCTTGTTATAAAACATTGATTTATTACAGAATCCCTTTATAAAATTTCAATTAAAATCTTATTACAAAAGTCGGTTTTTCCTCCTTTATAATACCTCAAATCTGTAAATCCTGGTTTGATTTTAAAATCAAATCACTTAAAACTTAGCTAAAAATAAATTTAAATCATTAAAAAGATTTTTATGAATATCTAACTTTTCATAAATTTCAATCCTGAAATCCAATACCAATTCTTCGTCGTTTTACAAGTTCAACAAAACTATTTATTAAACTTGTTCAAAACAACTAAAAATCACTTATAAACTCAATAAATTATAAAATAGAGTTTTATATTGCGTATAACTTAATTATAAAACTTGGTTAAGTATTTAATACTCGAAGTCTCCAATTATCAAAGTTATTTATAAAACAAGAATTTCGCCACATAAGTCATTTTAAAATTTCCTTTACAAAAATCCAACTATATATATTTATCAATTTATAAAACCATTATTTTGTAAAACTTATATAAAATAAATTTGAAACCTTTCTTTTGTTTGAAAAATAATTTTATAACTTCAAACCATGTCAAATTCGCCTGATGGAAAATTAACATTTTAAAAACTGGATTTTAGGCTATCTACTACCAATCACTTAACAAATACTGTTTATTGATTAATAACACATCAATGTTGAATTAAATTCAACAATCCTTATCCAAATAATATTTTAAATGTTACTTATTTAAGACAGTTCATATGTGTCACATAAGCAAGTGACATCCAAAACATTGAGGAATCCTATTGGATCCCTCCAACTTGTCTACGTAATCACAACTCATGTATCATTGTATGTATGCGTATAAATTGGATAATCTAATCTAATTCATTTAATATGAGTCTTCCATTTAAAAGCAAGTAGTGTCAAAGATCATCCATTCATAGACAATAATATATATATGTATAAATATATATGTGTGTGTGTATATATATATATCGACAACCACAAACAAAGAAAAAAATAATCCAAACAAATAATTTATATACTAATAACAACGAACATTATTATATAAAATAACAACGTTTATAGTATTCCAAAAAGTGTGAGAGTTAGCTCGCCATTCATTCCAATTCGATGATTTCGGGTCATTTTGTCTAATTCTAAATGAGCGTTTAAAATTAGAGAAAACTCCAATCAGTTCCAAAACACACAAATCCAGTTCCTACACATAGTATTCACTGATATGATTCCAACGCAGCTCGTTTCGCCTCAATCTGACATCGTATGAACAAGTTACGCATTTTTTTTTGAGGAATATGTGGAACCTTAGGATCACAGCATACATTGACGCTCACTTAAGTAAACCTCGCGTTGTGTGTCTACCCCGCTTTGTATAATAAGTTATGCATTTTATAAGTTGAATATATATAGATATATGACAACATCGTTAACCAAACAAATAATTTAATTAAAACCTAATTACCATATTTAAATCCCTAATCCTTCTTCCTTTATTCAAACTTCCATTCCTGTAACATGTAAACTATAAAAAATCGAACCATATTCCACAACACGTCACCGAACTACTCCAGCGACACCATCATTGAACTCCCTGCAATCTCCTCTCTTTATCCAACATCACTATGTTTTAGTCGCAACCTCATGACAATCACAACCTCTATGGCCATTTTACAGGGCACGTCACCAATTTATGTCGAACTCCACCATTTTTCGACATGAGATGTCCTTCGGTCTCCCAAGCATTAATCTCATCTCCAATTCCCAAATCGATGGTTATATGCTCCCTTATCCCCAAACCAAATTCGTATTGAACCCACGCCCTTTGGAGTTGCTACCGTAACATTCTAGAACTCATCAAAAAATGACATTCTCATCAAACAAAGCTTTAAGAAATAATCTTTCGGAAGATCTCTTCTGACTCAATTGAGACCTTCGTAATGGCGTCCTCCGATCTTGCTTCGTTTTCTTCCCTTCCTTCGTCCTCTATCCCTTCCCTTCCTACTCGTCCTCCTCCTGTTACTCCTGATCCTCTCTAACTTTGAAATTGTTTCTGGCATTGTTGATGATCTTGTGAATTCAATTGCCAATTTTTCACCTTCTTCCTGTATTGATCCTGTTATTCCTAATGTAACTAACAATTTGGTTGGATCTCTTCCTGGTAAATGTGGATCTGGCATTTCGTCAAATACCTCTCCTCCCAAGTCTGGATCTGAATCTGTATCATTGCCTTCTAGTTCTGATCTCCCCAAGAATCTTGCATCCTCTCATAATTCGGATTATCTCTCTCTTTTCAACTCTCTTCCTAGGAATGCTGGATCTTATATTCCTCTTGAATTTGAGAAAATCAAAAAGCCAAAGAAAGTTCCTCCTGAATCTGTCAAAGCTGAAGGTATGAAATACTGGAATTAATATTTGGTGGGGTTCTTCCTTGATGGTTCTCTTTCTTATTTGTCTGTGGTAAATTTCTTGAAAAGTTTTTGGAAATTACATGGAGAGGTTGACATAAAATTTAATGGAATAAACTTCTACTTTAAGTTCTCTAATGAAATTGATCGGGAAAGAGTTTTGAAAGCTAACCCTACCTTTATTCGTGGTCGTATGTTCATAATTACAAAATGGAATCCCTCAATTGGAAGTGCACAATCTCAAATCAAGAAAGTTCCTATATGGATTCATCTTCAACGTATCCCTCTTTTGCTCTGGACATTGATGGGGATCAACTGGTTGGGCTGTCAAATTGGTAAGCTAATCTGTCTTGATCTTAACACAGAAAGGATGCACAGAATCAGGTATGCCAAAGTCCTTGTAGAGATTGATGCTGAAGTTGATTTACCATGTTTCATTGATCTAGGTGAGCTTGGTGATAATTGCCCTTCGGTGATTGTATCTTATGATTGGAAACCCAGTATTTGTACCATGTGTAAAGTGTTTGGGCACTCAACTAATAAATGTGATATACATAATCAAGGTAAAAGTTCTGATGGCATTAATGGTGATGAAATAAAGGTTTCTAATCAGGTGTATACCCATCATGTTGAAAGGAAAGTTCACTTCAAAGAACCTGTTATAGGTGATAGAAATGGTTGGAATAAGGTAATAAACAAAAAGAAGCAAATATGGCAAAGGAAAGAGGGGAAATTTGGCATTGATGTGGAAAAAGATATAAACAAGGCTATGGAAGATGTTGTAGAAATTACTCGAAATGATAATATTGATATGGGTGGAGATTTTAATAATGAAGAGCAGATGGACATCAATTCCTTTGTGGCTAGTAAAGACAATCAAATTGTAATGTTGGTGGATGAAAATGATGTTTGTGTGGTAACTGAGAAAGTAAAATTAAGGTCAATAAAGGAAAGGAGAAATTCGGTGAGATTTTACATGATGCTATTCAAAATGAATTTCATGTTCAAAATCCTTTCTCAATATTATCTGAAGCATCAACCATGTCATGCTGTTCATCAAGTGAACCTCTAAACAGTGGTTCTTACTCCTCATCAAATAACTCCTTATCTTGTCCTATTTTCTCTTCTTTATATTGTAAAAATTCATCTTCTATTTCCTCTTTTACTTCAAACGCTATTAATAATTCCTCATCCAATTTGGATTTGAATAACCTTGCCAATAATATTTCATCTCCTTACTCTCATCTAGCTCCTCCTAAAGAGATTATTCTACCCCCCCCCCCCCCTTCAATAGCATTCCTGAATGCTCAAATACTGATTCCCATGTAAAATCTTCATCCACCTCCACTAAGGCTAAAGTCTGTGATTTTGTTGATGCAGCCTTAAAATCTGCATCAAAATCATCAGCCAAATCCAAGAAAGGAAGAAAGAAGAAAGTAAAATCACCTGTTGTAGAAGATATTGATGAAGGTATTTCCTTCAGTCAGGAAGGTGTACTTCCATTAAGTAATCAATTTCTAAAAAGAAGCACAAGAAGTAATTCTCGATTGTCTTCTATCTCCTAACATATCAATCATGATTCATATGTAACAACCCTGAATTTTGGGGTAAATTTAAAAATTTATTTTAACTAATTTTAATGGGTTTTGATATTTAAAAATAATTTATTTAAAATAATAATGACTAAAAATTTATTTAAATCGAAGTTAGGATGAATAATTTAATTTTAATTATAAAAGGAGTTAGAAATAGCACGGTAGTTTGAAAAGTCAAACTTGAACTTTGACTAACCGTATAAGATGCAAAATTTAATAGATTTTAGTGAAACCAAAAATGTTAGAATCTCTTTTAAAATATCTTTCCAACGAATCCGAAAAATCAAAATTTTATAGTGGGAATCAAAAGTTATGCCCAGTTTAAATTTCAGAATAGTCGCTGTAGGATTTATATATATATCTTAAAATTAAAAATAGTCATTTTACAAACGACCTCTGTTTTCGACGAAACCACTTTTGTTGGATTCGAAATGTCAAATTATTGCTAAGTTTAATTTTTCATAATTTTTAGAATTAATTTGTGACCGTGGCAAAAAGATTTCTGTTTTGTCAATTTCGGTCAATTTTAATCGACTTGAAAAAGGCCATTTTTCAAATAGGCTCAGAATTGAACGAAATAAATTTTCCTAGGTCCGCAGCATCAAAAGATAGCTAAATATATTTTTCGGGAATTTTCGGAGTTAATTTGTGGCCCCGGTAAATTTATTTGTACGGTTGAATTAGGAATAAAAGACATAAATTTTAAAATAAATAAAACTGGATCAAGACATTCATTTGGGCCTATGGGACATAGCTAGATGAGTCCGGAATAGGGGTTGATGGGTAAGAACGATAGTCGTTGGGCTGAAATCGGACAAAGTGGCTAAACGGGCGTTATTGGGTAATTAAATCATTAAAATATTATAAATAATAGAAAATTTACAAACCAAAACCCTAATCCAAATGACCAGCCGCCACTTTCAAAACCAAGGGCCATGGCGCTTCGAGATTCATAACCAAAATACTCCTAATTCACTAAACCATTTCGAATGATTCCAATGCCAAATTAAAGAGAATTCAGAGAGCTTTAATCCATGCGGTGGTGATCTGATTTTGTTCGTCATGGAGGCTGAATTTGAAGCGCAAAGGCCCTACATTTATGGGTGGTTTGTGGGCCATAGGGGGGTGCGAGTTCGATGGGGGTCACGGCGATGGGGGAACTCGGCCAGGGCTTCGACGAGATGGCAACGGATCGGCCGGGTGTTACCTTGGCTGACGTGCGCAAGGGGATCGATGGAGGAAGCTTAATGCGATGTCGGGTTTGAAGACTCCTGGAGGAAGAAAGAAACAACGGACCAGAATTATCTCCAATGTAATTAACTAATTTAATCATGTTAAATTATATAATTAATATAATTAAGGTGAAAACGATCATAACTTGTTCAATTCTGATCAGAATTCAACGAAACTAAAAGCGTTTGGATCGTGAAAGTGAGATCTACGCGATGACATTGACTAGACCTGATTCTAAGCAAGTTGAATTTTTGACAAATTTTGGATTTGAACAGCGCAGAACCCAATAACGATGTGAGATTTCTATTTTTAAAAATATATTTTACTCCTTATTGTTTAAATTGCATATACACATGTTTATATAATCGAATCTATGATTGTTGTAATTAAATTTTACTGTTTGTTGTTGGAGACTAATTGTACTGTTTGTATGTAATAGATATGGTCTTTTATAACCAGAAATTTCCATTGTTTGAATCTGAGTGATAGATCTGATTTTTATTTTGAATCAATGTCAATAATAAATTAAAAAGATTTTTCCTTTGTTTTAAAAATAAAAAGATTTTAACTTTGTTAATAAAAAGATTGCAACTTTGTTTTGTAAATTAAAAGTTGTAATTTTGTTTGCAAATTAAAAGATATAACCTTGTTTGTTAAATAAAAAGATTTAACTTTTGTTGGTTAACAAATAGAATTCACGTTTGTTTGTTAGTAAAGAGAATTTACTTTTGTTTGTAAAAAAAAGGAGAAAGAAATTTTTAACTTTTGTTGTAAATGAAAACAATTAACTTTTGTTACCTTTTGTGGTTAAATAAAGATTTCACCTTTTGTCTTTATATGAAAGAAGTTAACTGTTGTTTTTATATAAAAAAAATTGGAACTTTTGTTTTTAATAAAAGATTGAAACTTGTTTGTGTACAATAAAAGATTGAACTTGTTTTGTGTATAACTAAAAGTATTAACTTTGTTAATGAAAAGTGGTAACTTTGTTAATGAAAAGAAACAACTTTGTTAATAAGAAGTTCATTTTTGGGTGTGATGAAATAAAGATCAAAAAATTCATTTTTGTTGTGTAATGAGATAAAGAACAGAAGATAACATTGTTGTGTTAATTATGAAATGACATTATATTACACCATCATGTGTTTATTTAGAAATGACATTATATTACACCGTCATGTGTTTATTTAGAAACGACATTATATTTCACCGTCATGTTTTGTTAAAAAGAAAAGATAATTTTCACCATCATGTTTTGGTAAAAGGGAAGGATTTCACTTTTGTTTTGTTAATTAGAAAACATAATTTTCACCGTCATGTTTTGGTAAAAGGGAAGGATTTCACTTTTGTTTTGTTAATTAGAAAAGATAATTTTCACCGTCATGTTTTGTTAAAAAGAAAATAAGGACATTAAAATTGATTTTAGTTGAAATAGTAAAAATTACATTTTTATTGATTTTAGTTGAAAAATGTATGAATACATCATTTTGTCATTATTTTGCAAATGTACAAAGGTAGCATTTTTGTCTTTGTTTTGTTAATTGTAAAAAGATAATCTGTTTGTTTATAAAAAGAAATTTACTTTTGTTTGAAAATGAATATTTGCACCGTTATGTGTTAAATTAGAAATGACTTTATTTACACCGTTATGTGTTAAATTGGAAATGACATTATTTACACCGCTATGTGTTAAATTAGAAATGAACGTGATTGACACCACAATAAAAATTACATTTTTATGTAATTAAAAAGATAAGATTTTGTCATTGAAATTAAAATTACATTTTTATGTAATTAAAAGATTATATTTTGACGCTGCAAAATTATTTACATTTTAATGTAATAAGAAGAAATAGAATTTACATGGTAATCTTAATTACATCTTTAATGTAATAAAAAGGAAATATTTTGACATTGTAAAAAGAAAAGTTACAATTTTAATGTAAAAAGAAAAGTTTATATTTTAAATGTAAATAAGAAAAGAAGAAAGGTTACATTTTTAATGTAAATAGATAAAAAGAAAACTAACATTTTCATGTAAATAAAATTTATGGAAGAAAAATTTACATTTTTCATGTAAATGAATTAAGATGTGAAATTACATTTTAATGTAAATAGATTTTCATTAAAAGAATTTAGAAGTGAAATTTACATTTTTATGTAAATAGATTTTCATTAAAAGATTTAAGAAGAAAATTACATTTTTATGTAACTGGATTTTCATTGAAAAGGATAAGGATATGAAATTTACATATTTATGTAAATAGGTTTTTCAATGAAAGTTATAACGATGGAAATTTACATTTTAATGAATTTGATTTCATTAAAAGATTAAAGGTATGAAATTTTCATTTTCATGTGAAAAGATTAAAACACAATATTATCATTTTGCTTGTAAAGGAAAGACTGACACAAAATTATCATTTTAGTTTTGCATTGAAAGATATAAAAAAAAATATTATTTTTGTTTCGCGTTGAAAAAAATAACAAAGTTATTATTTTTGTTACATTGAAATTATACAAACAAAAATATATTCATTTTTGTAGAATTGAAGTTGACACCAAATATATTGCATTTTTGTTAGAAATTGAAATGACACAAAAATAATCATTTTTGTTAAATTATAAATGACACACAAAAATATTCATGTTTGGTGTAATGGAAATGAAACACAAAAATACCTATTTTTGTTGTAATTATAATGATACATGAAATATACAATTTTATGTAGTTTGAAAGATGATTGAAAAATTTAGCTTTTTGTACACAGGATGTGAATGCAAGTCGAAGTAAAGATCAACATTCTTATGTGCCATGATATTATATTTAGATAATAATTCTTGTTGTTAGCAAAATACAGTAGAATAAAATACATTTCACTATGTATTATAAAAATGTAAATAGGTTATGGAAATATAACGTTCTTTACTTGTTGTGTTAATCACGATAATGAAATGGACGAAGGGATTATATTTATATATAATTATATATATATACACATAAATTAAAAGTGAACGAATCGAGCGCGGTAGTTCGCGTTTTGGAATTGTACTTTAATTGATCGTACCGAAATATCCGACTGTCGGATTTTCCCAAAACTGAAACTGTTAGGTTCGCCTTTGTAAGATCTTTCCAACGATATGAATTGTGTTAAAATCCAACGGTAGATTTAGAGGAATGTGTAAATCAAATTTAGGTGAAAACAGCGCCAGGGTCGCAATTTAACCGAAGCGTCATTAAATTGATTGGAGTTATTTTTATATAAATTAAAATAGCGATAGATCGTTATTAAATATTAATAACGATATGAAAGGATTTTTAATTACATATATATGCGAGGATCATTTGAAAAGTCCGAGTTCAATCTCATTTCAAATGATTATACGTCGATCTAAGTCGAAGAGTTAAAGACGGCAATTGAAGACCGACGATCTTCACATCGAATGGACGATCTTCACATCGAATGGACGATGACTGCTGATGCCCGTGATTTGAGTAGCTACCTTGAAGGGGCTACAGTGGCGGCCAACTGGACATATATGTTGATCGCACGGATATGCGGGTACCTCCTTCTCGTACAGGACATACGGGACAAGGGTATCTCCAGTTTCGTTCAGACCCAGAACGGGCTTATAAATGGAATGTGTGTCCGACATTGTAATCCTTTATATTGTATTTATTAATTTTCTGCCGAATGTGTGAATGATTGGTGGCGGAGAATTTATTCTCTTGCTTAACTCCCTTTTGTATATTTTGGCAAAGGATTAATAGTATGATATGGATTGATAGTGTGGCATACCAAGATGCAATGATCAGGGTTTCTTGTTGAAAAGTAGAACCTTGTGGTGACGATCTAAGCACAGCTTGAATAAACATAGCTTTGTGTATTATGTAGCTTCACGAGCCTCACAACCCGGTTGGAGTCTAAAACGGGAGAAGGGAACGCAGGGAGAGCAGCACGTTTCTTTCTAACTAGAAGTGGTGTTTCGGTTTTACACGGCCCGACATTTTACATATGTGGATGATGGAATGAGGCGCCTCGGATATTAGGTCCTACAGGACCGGGAAACGTGTGTTCAGGAATAACTAATCCGCAAAATCATATGTGTGGACCGACCCTGCAGCTTTCCAAAGGTTCACTCCGGGGGATCCTGAGACATTAGCTAGAGTGTCTGGAATCGGTAAGGAGCTCCTCCCTAGCCTTGACTCATGATGGAAACCCAATTTCCAATACGACCTCAAGCGGTTTTGATTGTAGAACAAGTATAGCGACATAGTAGGATGGGGTACTATGCCGTCTATGATTGATACATTATGATTGAACTGTTTTTGAAACTTATATACACTAGTAATAATATCAAACCCCTTTTTTTATCGTATCAAGCATTTTTAACCATTATAAGGTAAAACTCTATCCTCCGGTTTGCGTTGCAATGTGTGATGGGACTTGAGTCTTATAATGGTTTCATTTTTTCCAAAAAGCATTGCATTGTTTAACGATTTACTTTAATTTATGCACCGGCAATCCATTGGAATAAAACCCGTTCCGCGTTAGCGGCGTGGTCCTTGGATTTGCCTTATTGCTATTAGTTATATTATTTAAGAATTCTCACACCAGTCCCATGACTGACTCGTAGTTTGTTTCACTTTGCAAACTCGGGTGCCCTCTTTTCCTCACGGGCAGTCCGGTAGCTTTTTGCAGATATTTATCTCTTGAGCAGGATTCTAGATCGAAGCCAAATGCTGTGTCCAGATAATAGAAGGTCTTCCGCTGTTTATTGTATTTAATTTCTTGAAATTTATCTTCCACTGTAATTTTATTCGATGTACTCTGATATATTCTGTACTCTGATGTAACATTATTGTGATGTTTATAAAAGTCTGTTGTTGTTCTGATGTTGTTGTATTCCCAAAGTTAACGCATTTGGGTTTTGAACGGTCTTGGTCGATTTTGCGATCGATTGGGTCGGGCGAAAACCGAAGCCGTTACAGCTGGTATCAGAGCTCTGGTTAGCTCAAATCTTTGGGGTACAACTCGTTAGAACTGAACAAAAGACTCATCAGAGATTGGATTAGTAATATCCAATAAGAATACACATTAGAGATAGGATCAGCAGTATCCTAGAATGAGAAAACTTATTAGAGATGGGGTTAGTAATGCCCTAGATTGAGTTGAGAGTGCCCAGTTTATAATTAATATATTTTTGATTATATATAAACTGATTTTAGAAAATATGATTTTTGAATAAACAAAAGTTATATATATTTAAAAAGATAATCAGCAAATTGATTGATGATTGGGTAGTGTAATTATTAGTTCAACTAAAAAAATTATAGAAACGAATAAAAGAATGAAAGATGAGTTAGTTAATTAAACAACTCTAGCTTCGTTCCTTTTCGAGGACGAAAAGTTTTTAAATGGGGGAGACTGTAACAACCCTGAATTTTGGGGTAAATTTAAAAATTCATTTTAACTAATTTTAATGGGTTTCGATATTTAAAATAATTTATTTAAAATAATAATGATTAAAAATTTATTTAAATCTAAGTTAGGATGAATAATTTAATTTTAATTATAAAAGGAGTTAGAAATAGTGCTGTAGTTTGAAAAGTCAAACTTGAACTTTGACTGACCGTACAGAATGCAAAATTTAATGGATTTTAGTGAAACCAAAAATATTAGAATCTCTTTTAAAATATCTTTCCAACGAATCCAAAAAATCGAAATTTTATAGCGGGAATCAAAAGTTATGCCCAATTTAAATTTCAGAATAGTCGCTGCATGATTTATATATATCTTAATATTAAAAATAGTCATTTTACAAATGACCTCTATTTTCGACGAAACCACTATTGTTGGATTCGGAATGTCAAATTATTGCTAAGTTTAATTTTTCATAATTTTTAGAACTAATTTGTGACCGTGGAAAAAAGATTTCTGTTTTGTCAATTTCAGTCAATTTTAATCGACTTGAAAAAGGACATTTTTTAAATAGGCTCAGAATTGAACGAAATAAATTTTCCTAGGTCCGCAGCGTCAAAACATAGCTAAATATATTTTTCGGGAATTTTCGGAGGTAATTTGTGGCCCCGGTAAATTTATTTGTACGGTTGTGTAACGACCCAGAAAATCTGAACCAATTTAAAATTTTTAAATTGGCTAAAATAATGGATTTTAAATATTTAAAATAAATATTTTAAATAATGGCGATGAAAACTGAGTTAAAATCGACATTTGAAAACCAATATAATTAATTATAATTATATATAGAATTGAAAAGGGTGCGGTAGTTCGATAATTTGATTTCAAACTTCAATTGAATATACCGGGTGCAAAACAATCCGGATTTTAGTGAAACCAAAAATATTTAAATATGTTAGTGAATATCTTTCTAACGAATCCGACCAATCGAAATTTGATAGCGGGAATCAAAAGGTATGTCCAGTTGAAAATTCTGAATAGTCGCTATGGAACTCAGGCCCTTAAAAATGGACATTTTGCAGATGACCTCGGATTTCGACGAAACCACTTTTGTTGGGTCCGCAGTGTCAAGTTATTGTTAGATTCCAAATTTCATAATTTTTCGAATCAATATGTGAGCGTGGCAAAGGAAAACGCGTTTGACCGATTTCAGTTGATTTTAATCGACTGGAAATTGGTCATTTTTCAAACGGTCTCAGAATTCGACGAAACTAGTTTTGTTAGGACCGTATCGTCAATACGAAGCTAGAAAATATTTTTCTGGAATTTTTCTAGTTAGTATGTGACCCCGGTAATTTGAAATGTGCGTTTAAAATTCAATATAGTGATTTAAATGAAAATTCAAAAGGAAACTGATTGTAACGATCAAATCAGCTTGCGATACATATCCCACTGTGTTCAGAATGGGGGTGAAACGCTATGGACGACAGGCGGTGGGCCTCGTTTCGAGGTCGTACGTAAAAGTCAACTCTTTGCTAAATTAAATAATTAAATAATAAAAAAAAATCCCCCTCCCTTTTCCTTCGTACTGCCCCCCCCCCCCCCCCCGTTCATTCGATTACAACCAGAAAGAGAAAAAAAAACCCTAAAGACCTATCGACAGCCGCCCCCCTGAAGCGAAGCCGCCGCCCATCACCGTACCCCCCTCCCTCGTACGTCGAACCCCCACTGAAGCCGCAACCCACCGAAGCCCCCCCCCCCCCAGATTGCACGAGCTCCGACGAAGATCAGCGACCCAAGCCCAACCGCCTGCCACCACCGTTCGAAACCCCGAGCGCCGCCGCCTCGAAGCCACCTCCAGCTCCGTCGATCTGCGAAACCCCCCCCCCCCTCTGTAAGTTTTTTTTTGTTTTGTTAATTTATTTTAATGATTTAAAAACTGATTTATTTTAATTAGAATTATAACTGAATTTTAATTAGGTTTAATACTTTTTTTTTGGATTAAAAACTTAATGTTTAAAAGGAAAAAAAACTGATTTTGTTTAAATAGTAAAAACTGATTTTTGTTTAAATAGAAAAAAAACAGATTTTTGTTTAAATAGAAAAAAAAACTGATTTTTGTTTAAATAGTAAAAACTGATTTTTGTTTAAATAGAAAAAAGAACCTGATTTTGTTTAAAGGGTTTAAAAACTGAATTTGTTTAACAGAAAAAAAACTGACTTTTTTAAAAAAGTAAAAACAAATTTTTTTAGAAAAGTAAAAACAGATTTTTTAGAAAAGTAAAAACAGATTTTTTTAGAAAAGTAAAAACAGATTTTTTAGAAAAGTAAAAACAGATTTTTTTAGAAAAGTAAAAACAGATTTTTTAGAAAAGTAAAAACATATTTTTTATAAAAGAAAAAAAACTGATTTTTTAAAAAGAAATAAAAACTGATTTTTTTGAAAAAGATTTAAACTTTAGAATAGAAAAAGATCCGAACTTTAGAAAAAATAAAGATCATATTTTTTTTTAATAGAAAAGATCAGATTTTTAGAATGGAAAAGATCATATTTTTAAATAGAAAAGATGGAATTTTTATTAAGTAAAAGAAGTAAGATATGAAAATTTATATTTTTAAAAGCAATAAAAATATAATTTTTACATCATAGAAATATTAAAAATATAATCTTTATATATTGAATAGCGAAGTCAAAATTCGATTTTTATTTATTGAATAACATAGTAAAAATTCGATTTTTACATATGTAGAGAATACGGGCGAAAGCGACAGAAAGGCGAAGATTTCTCTAAGGAAGTGTCGTGCAGTTGGATAGCTATTGGTGAGATTTCTGTTTTAAAAAATATTATATATGTGTGAAATGAAAGTGAATAGCTATATATAAATATATATATATATATAAATATAAATATATATATATATATACGCCCCTCGTCCACAAACCATGGACGATATTTATTGGTTGAAATTGGTGTGAAAATTGATTGATAGCGAATGGTTGTTTGGGATTGTTTGTGATGGATATTGGTTGATTGTGGTTGAAAAATACCCGTTTGTGATTGTGAAATATTTGGTTGAAACCACATAGGATTAGTTTGTGGAAATGAAATAAATATATACATGCCGCCTGCGTGCGAACTAGATGCATGAACCCCATTGTCAAAAACCGCGAGGTTTTAAGGTAGAGCGAGGAGCCGTACTAGGGACGGTGCCGGTTTAACTACCCTGCCGTTATGCTGCCGAAATTTTGAATAATATTCGTGTGTTTGAATTATTTTCATTTGCTTAAACTATATTTATTCATTGAATAGAAAACATTCATGTGTTGAATTGATATTCATTCGTTGATTAGAAATTCATGTGTTGAATGGTATTCATATTTTGAAATAAATTGTTCGATAATAAAAATCACATTTTTTATCTATATATAGAAACTATAGAAAACATTCATGTGTTGAATTGATATTCATTCGTTGATTAGAAATTCATGTGTTGAATGGTATTCATATTTTGAAATAAATTGTTCGATAATAAAAATCACATTTTTTATCTATATATAGAAACTATAGAAAACATTCATGTGTTGAATTGATATTCATTCGTTGATTAGAAATTCATGTGTTGAATGGTATTCATATTTTGAAATAAATTGTTTGATAATAAAAATCACATTTTTTATCTATATATAGAAACTATAGAAAACATTCATGTGTTGAATTGATATTCATTCGTTGATTAGAAATTCATGTGTTGAATGGTATTCATATTTTGAAATAAATTGTTTGATAATAAAAATCACCTTTTATCGACTATATGAACTATATAGAAAAATAGTGTTTTGAAATGAATTGTTTTACAATAAAAATCACATTTTTATTGTATGCATAAATCGTTGAAATGTGAAGTGTTAAAAATAGCCACTTGTTCAAAATAAACATATATGAGTTGAAATATTCATTAATTAGCTAATGAAATGATTTGCACCTATTTATGTAACATTAGAATGAATGGAGTTTTTAAACCAAATAGAAATCAAATATGAAGTCGAATAGAAATTGATAAATGATAAGAACTGTATATATATGTACATGCAATATTCATTGAACAGGTTATAGCAAAGGGGCTAGAGAAGAGGAATAAAATTTTGTGCCCGACAAATAGGTACACATTTACTGATTTGTTTGGGTGATGATTTTGAGCCTGTTGGCTAGCCTCTTGGCTTTTTCTTTTTCTTTTTAAGATTAGAAGGACCGGGAACGCTATTTGCGATTTCCCGATGCTCCCGGTGCAGGGGAGGTTATGGCGAAATTTTTCCAAAATTTAAGGCGTTAGAAAAATATTTGAAGTTAAAACGATATGGAAATCATTGAATGAACTATATTTATATAAATATATAAATATAAATAAAATTAAAACGAAACGAAGCCGTGCAGTTCGTGTTTTGAAACCGTGTTTTCAAACAACTAGTACGGGAAATCCGACCATTGGATTTTCCCGAAACCTCAACCGTCGGGTTCGCCTTGGAATAATCTTTCCAACGACACCAACCTTGTAAAAATCCAACGGTTGGATTGTCTGGAATGTTTAATTCAAATTTGAAGAAAAACAGCGCTAGAATCGATTTTATTTATATATAAATATAAATAGAATTATATTTAATCGAATAACGACGCTGCAGTTCGTATTTTGAAATCGAAACTTCAAACGATTGTACCGGGAGATCCGACCGTCGGATTTTCCCGAAACATGAACCGTTGGATTCGTTTTGAAAAGACCTTTCTAATGATGTAAATTTTGTGAAGATCCAACGGTTAGATTTTCAGATATGTGTAAATCAAATCTGAAGAAAAACAGCGCCACGGCCGCTGTATGGCCCGAAGCGTCGTTTTGAATAAAATGGCTATTTTAAAATAAATAAAAATAGCGATAAATAGTTATAAAATATCGTAAGCGATATGGAATGGAAATAAACTGAATTTGCTTGATTTATGTGGCTTTTGATGGTTGAATGTGTTTGGTGTGAAAATTACATTAAAGAACGAAATTGGTGTTGTCGAATAATTTAACCATTGAAATAAATTGATTTGAAATTCTAAATATACGTGAATTATTTGAAAAAGCCGAGTTAATTCTCATTTCAAATAATTGATCGACGATTGAAAGTCGAAGATGAAGACGATGGTCGAAGACCGGAGATCTTCACCTCGTTTGGATGGTAACCGAGGTCCTGATTGGGAGGCATCCCGAAATATGGATAATGAGTGGTGATCGTCCAGACGTACGTGGTGGTCGAAGGGTTTGCGAGGTATTTAGTGCCTCCGGTTTCGTTCAGACCCAGAACAGACTTGTAAATGGACTGTGTGTCCGACATTGGATTTTATTCTGTGTTGATTGATCTCTGTTAAATATACATCTGTTTGGCGGCGGAGAATTTATTCTTTCGCTTAACGCCCTTCTATGAGAAGTACGAGCTCAGAGGTTGTATATCGATGGACATCAATCGCATGGCATGAATTGCCTGTGTGACATGCTAAGATGCAGTGATCAGGGCTTCTGTTGAAAAGCAAAGTCTTGTGGTAATGATCAAAGCACCGCCTGTGTGGCGTAGCTTTGTGTATAACGTGAATTCACGAGCCTCACACCCCGGTATGAACCTAAAACGGGAGAAGGACCTCAGGGAGGGCATGCGTTTCTTTCTAGCTAGGGTGGTGTCAGTGACCTACCAGCCCTGACATTTATATACTTTTCACCTATGTGGTTGTTGCTGTTGCGAGGTACCTCGGTTTGATCGGACGATCCGGGTCCGATGGAGTCATTCGTTGGCTCGTTTACGCCCCAAAGGGCGGGGAAACGTATTGTTCAGGCATAATAATCCACATCGGTGGACCGGCCCTGTCGCTCCAAGGTTTGCCTGCGCGCTTGCCGGTGGCTCGGGCTAGAGAGTCACGAATTCGGTAAGGACTATCTTTTGCCTTGGTTCATGACGGAAGTCCAATTTCCAAATACGTGATCGTGCGGTTTTGCTTGTATATATATATTTGGCGACATAGTGGCATGGGACGCTCATGTCGTCTATGATTGATAGTTATGATTTGAAATTGTTTCCGAAACATATAAACACTAGCAATAATATCAAATGCCTTTGTCTTATTCGTATCAAGCATATTTTGGCCGTTATAAGGTAAAACTCTATCCTCCAGTTTGCGTTGCATTGTGTGATGGTAACTGAGTCTTATAATGGCTTCATTTTTATAAAAAGCATAGCGATGTTTAAAAGAAAGATTTGTTTTAAAGCACTGGCGATCCAATGGAGTAAACCCGTTCCACGAAAGTGGCGTGGTCCTGTGATTAGCCAATTATATATGTGTTGAGTGGATTTCTCATACCAGTCCCATGACTGACTCGTAGTTTGTTTCACTTTCAAACTCGGGTGCCCCTTTTTCTACACGGGCAGCCTTGTATTCAGGTTTAGCTGGTTCTTTTCTGGATAGCTGGAGCTGAAGATGGATTCTATCATTTATTTCTTTTTATGCTGTTCAGCTCCTATTGTACATATTTTGTTTATTTCCGCTGTAGACATTTATGTATAGCTGAACTGTATTTGTACTAAGTAAGATCCTGTATACTGTGTAACAATGATGATTACTTTTATCCAGTATATTTTGTTGTTCATATCTGGTGTATTTATTTAATCCTGTTCTGCTATTATATGTTTCTGTGTTATATTCCAAAGATAACCTTGTTTCCGTGAGAACGGGAAATCGGGTCGTCTCAACGTGGTATCAGAGCTTTGGTTAAGCTTAGTTCTGGAATATAACATTTGAATGAACTCGTCAGAAATAGAACCAGTAGTGTTCTAGGACGGGTGACTCTATACAGATAGGATCAGCAATATCCTAGTATGAGTAGCAGAATTAGAACAACTCGTTAGAGATGGGGTCAGAAGTGCCTCAGAACGAGTCGAGAGTAATATGTTTTTAAATAACGTATTTGTGATTATATATATATAGTCTGGTTTTAGAAATAAAATTTTTGAATATATAAAAGATATATATTTGAAAAGTTAAAAAGGTTAAAAGCAATTGGATTGGTTGTTGTGTTGTGTGATTTTAGATTTATCAAACCACTTTCGACTTTATTCCTTTTCGGGGACGAAAAGTTTTAAGTGGGGGAGATTGTAACGACCCAGAAAATCTGAACCAATTTAAAATTTTTAAATTGGCTAAAATAATGGATTTTAAATATTTAAAATAAATATTTTAAATAATGGCGATGAAAACTGAGTTAAAATCGACATTTGAAAACCAATATAATTAATTATAATTATATATAGAATTGAAAAGGGCGCGGTAGTTCGATAATTCGATTTCAAACTTCAATTGAATATACCGGGTGCAAAACAATCCGGATTTTAGTGAAACCAAAAATATTTAAATATGTTAGTGAATATCTTTCTAACGAATCCGACCAATCGAAATTTGATAGCGGGAATCAAAAGGTATGTCCAGTTGAAAATTCTGAATAGTCGCTATGGAACTCAGGTCCTTAAAAATGGACATTTTGCAGATGACCTCGGATTTCGACGAAACCACTTTTTTTGGGTCCGCAGTGTCAAGTTATTATTAGATTCCAAATTTCATAATTTTTCGAATCAATATGTGAGCGTGGCAAAGGAAAACGCGTTTGACCGATTTCAGTTGATTTTAATCGACTGGAAATTGGCCATTTTTCAAACGGTCTCAGAATTCGACGAAACTAGTTTTGTTAGGACCGTATCGTCAATACGAAGCTAGAAAATATTTTTCTGGAATTTTTCTAGTTAGTATGTGACCCCGGTAATTTGAAATGTGCGTTTAAAATTCAATATAGTGATTTAAATGAAAATTCAAAAGGAAACTGATTGTAACGATCAAATCAGCTTGCGATACATATCCCACTGTGTTCAGAATGGGGGTGAAACGCTATGGACGACAGGCGGTGGGCCTCGTTTCGAGGTCGTACGTAAAAGTCAACTCTTTGCTAAATTAAATAATTAAATAATAATAAAAAAAATCTCCCTCCCTTTTCCTTCGTACTGCCCCCCCCCCCCCCCCCCCCCCGTTCATTCGATTACAACCAGAAAGAGAAAAAAAAAAACCTAAAGACCTATCGACAGCCGCCCCCCTGAAGCGAAGCCGCCGCCCATCACCGTACCCCCCCTCCCTCGTACGTCGAACCCCCACTGAAGCCGCAACCCACCGAAGCCCCCCCCCAGATTGCACGAGCTCCGACGAAGATCAGCGACCCAAGCCCAACCGCCTGCCACCACCGTTCGAAACCCCGAGCGCCGCCGCCTCGAAGCCACCTCCAGCTCCGTCGATCTGCGAAACCCCCCCCCCCTCTGTAAGTTTTTTTTGTTTTGTTAATTTATTTTAATGATTTAAAAACTGTTTTATTTTAATTAGAATTATAACTGAATTTTAATTAGGTTTAATACTGTTTTTTTTTGGATTAAAAACTTAATGTTTAAAAGGAAAAAAAACTGATTTTGTTTAAATAGTAAAAACTGATTTTTGTTTAAATAGAAAAAAAACTGATTTTTCTTTAAATATAAAATAAAACTGATTTTTGTTTAAATAGTAAAAACTGATTTTTGTTTAAATAGAAAAAAGAACCTGATTTTGTTTAAAGGGTTTAAAAACTGAATTTGTTTAACAGAAAAAAAACTGACTTTTTAAAAAAAGTAAAAACAGATTTTTTTAGAAAAGTAAAAACAGATTTTTTAGAAAAGTAAAAACAGATTTTTTTAGAAAAGTAAAAACAGATTTTTTAGAAAAGTAAAAACAGATTTTTTTAGAAAAGTAAAAACAGATTTTTTAGAAAAGTAAAAACAGATTTTTTATAAAAGAAAAAAAAACTGATTTTTTAAAAAGAAATAAAAACTGATTTTTTTGAAAAAGATTTAAACTTTAGAATAGAAAAAGATCCGAACTTTAGAAAAAATAAAGATCATATTTTTTTTTAATAGAAAAGATCAGATTTCTAGAATGGAAAAGATCATATTTTTAAATAGAAAAGATGGAATTTTTATTAAGTAAAAGAAGTAAGATATGAAAATTTATATTTTTAAAAGCAATAAAAATATAATTTTTACATCATAGAAATATTAAAAATATAATCTTTATATATTGAATAGCGAAGTCAAAATTCGATTTTTATTTATTGAATAACATAGTAAAAATTCGATTTTTACATATGTAGAGAATACGGGCGAAAGCGACAGAAAGGCGAAGATTTCTCTAAGGAAGTGTCGTGCAGTTGGATAGCTATTGGTGAGATTTCTGTTTTAAAAAATATTATATATGTGTGAAATGAAAGTGAATAGCTATATATGAATATATATATATATATATATATATATATATATATATATATATATACGCCCCTCGTCCACAAACCATGGACGATATTTATTGGTTGAAATTGGTGTGAAAATTGATTGATAGCGAATGGTTGTTTGGGATTATTTGTGATGGATATTGGTTGATTGTGGTTGAAAAATACCCGTTTGTGATTGTGAAATATTTGGTTGAAACCACATAGGATTAGTTTGTGGAAATGAAATAAATATATACATGCCGCCTGCGTGCGAACTAGATGCATGAACCCCATTGTCAAAAACCGTGAGGTTTTAAGGTAGAGCGAGGAGCCGTACTAGGGACGGTGCCGGTTTAACTACCCTGCCGTTATGCTGCCGAAATTTTGAATAATATTCGTGTGTTTGAATTATTTTCATTTGCTTAAACTATATTTATTCATTGAATAGAAAACATTCATGTGTTGAATTGATATTCATTCGTTGATTAGAAATTCATGTGTTGAATGGTATTCATATTTTGAAATAAATTGTTCGATAATAAAAATCACATTTTTTATCTATATATAGAAACTATAGAAAACATTCATGTGTTGAATTGATATTCATTCGTTGATTAGAAATTCATGTGTTGAATGGTATTCATATTTTGAAATAAATTGTTCGATAATAAAAATCACATTTTTTATCTATATATAGAAACTATAGAAAATATTCATGTGTTGAATTGATATTCATTCGTTGATTAGAAATTCATGTGTTGAATGGTATTCATATTTTGAAATAAATTGTTCGATAATAAAAATCACATTTTTTATCTATATATAGAAACTATAGAAAACATTCATGTGTTGAATTGATATTCATTCGTTGATTAGAAATTCATGTGTTGAATGGTATTCATATTTTGAAATAAATTGTTTGATAATAAAAATCACCTTTTATCGACTATATGAACTATATAGAAAAATAGTGTTTTGAAATGAATTGTTTTACAATAAAAATCACATTTTTATTGTATGCATAAATCGTTGAAATGTGAAGTGTTAAAAATAGCCACTTGTTCAAAATAAACATATATGAGTTGAAATATTCATTAATTAGCTAATGAAATGATTTGCACTATTTATGTAACATTAGAATGAATGGAGTTTTTAAACCAAATAGAAATCAAATATGAAGTCGAATAGAAATTGATAAATGATAAGAACTGTATATATATGTACATGCAATATTCATTGAACAGGTTATAGCAAAGGGGCTAGAGAAGAGGAATAAAATTTTGTGCCCGACAAATAGGTACACATTTACTGATTTGTTTGGGTGATGATTTTGAGCCTGTTGGCTAGCCGCTTGGCTTTTTCTTTTTCTTTTTAAGATTAGAAGGACCGGGAACGCTATTTGCGATTTCCCGATGCTCCCGGTGCAGGGGAGGTTATGGCGAAATTTTTCCAAAATTTAAGGCGTTAGAAAAATATTTGAAGTTAAAACGATATGGAAATCATTGAATGAACTATATTTATATAAATATATAAATATAAATAAAATTAAAACGAAACGAAGCCGTGCAGTTCGTGTTTTGAAACCGTGTTTTCAAACAACTAGTACGGGAAATCCGACCATTGGATTTTCCCGAAACCTCAACCGTCGGGTTCGCCTTGGAATAATCTTTCCAACGGCACCAACCTTGTAAAAATCCAACGGTTGGATTGTCTGGAATGTTTAATTCAAATTTGAAGAAAAACAGCGCCAGAATCGATTTTATTTATATATACATATAAATAGAATTATATTTAATCGAATAACGACGCTGCAGTTCGTATTTTGAAATCGAAACTTCAAACGATTGTACCGGGAGATCCGACCGTCGGATTTTCCCGAAACTGGAACCGTTGGATTCGTTTTGAAAAGACCTTTCTAATGATGTAAATTTTGTGAAGATCCAACGATTAGATTTTCAGATATGTGTAAATCAAATCTGAAGAAAAACAGTGCCACGACCGCTGTATGGCCCGAAGCGTCGTTTTGAATAAAATGGCTATTTTAAAATAAATAAAAATAGCGATAAATAGTTATAAAATATCATAAGCGATATGGAATGGAAATAAACTGAATTTGCTTGATTTATGTGGCTTTTGATGGTTGAATGTGTTTGGTGTGAAAATTACATTAAAGAACGAAATTGGTGTTGTCGAATAATTTAACCATTGAAATAAATTGATTTGAAATTCTAAATATACGTGAATTATTTGAAAAAGCCGAGTTAATTCTCATTTCAAATAATTGATCGACGATTGAAAGTCGAAGATGAAGACGATGGTCGAAGACCGGAGATCTTCACCTCGTTTGGATGGTAACCGAGGTCCTGATTGGGAGGCATCCCGAAATATGGATAATGAGTGGTGATCGTCCAGACGTACGTGGTGGTCGAAGGGTTTGCGAGGTATTTAGTGCCTCCGGTTTCGTTCAGACCCAGAACGGACTTGTAAATGGACTGTGTGTCCGACATTGGATTTTATTCTGTGTTGATTGATCTCTGTTAAATATACATCTGTTTGGCGGCGGAGAATTTATTCTTTCGCTTAACGCCCTTCTTTGAGACGTACGAGCTCAGAGGTTGTATATCGATGGACATCAATCGCATGGCGTGAATTGCCTGTGTGACATGCTAAGATGCAGTGATCAGGGCTTCTGTTGAAAAGCAAAGTCTTGTGGTGATGATCAAAGCACCGCCTGTGTGGCGTAGCTTTGTGTATAACGTGAATTCGCGAGCCTCACACCCCGGTATGAACCTAAAACGGGAGAAGGACCTCAGGGAGGGCATGCGTTTCTTTCTAGCTAGGGTGGTGTCAGTGACCTACCAGCCCTGACATTTATATACTTTTCACCTATGTGGTTGTTGCTGTTGCGAGGTACCTCGGTTTGATCGGACGATCCGGGTCCGATGGAGTCATTCGTTGGCTCGTTTACGCCCCAAAGGGCGGGGAAACGTACTGTTCAGGCATAATAATCCACATCGGTGGACCGGCCCTGTCGCTCCAAGGCTTGCCTGCGCGCTTGCCGGTGGCTCGGGCTAGAGAGTCACGAATTCGGTAAGGACTATCTTTTGCCTTGGTTCATGATGGAAGTCCAATTTCCAAATACGTGATCGTGCGGTTTTGCTTGTATATATATATTTGGCGACATAGTGGCATGGGACGCTCATGTCGTCTATGATTGATAGTTATGATTTGAAATTGATTCCGAAACATATAAACACTAGCAATAATATCAAATGCCTTTGTCTTATTCGTATCAAGCATATTTTGGCCGTTATAAGGTAAAACTCTATCCTCCGGTTTGCGTTGCATTGTGTGATGGGAACTGAGTCTTATAATGGCTTCATTTTTATAAAAAGCATAGCGATGTTTAAAAGAAAGATTTGTTTTAAAGCACTGGCGATCCAATGGAGTAAACCCGTTCCACGAAAGTGGCGTGGTCCTGTGATTAGCCAATTATATATGTGTTGAGTGGATTTCTCATACCAGTCCCATGACTGACTCGTAGTTTGTTTCACTTTCAAACTCGGGTGCCCCTTTTTCTACACGGGCAGCCTTGTATTCAGGTTTAGCTGGTTCTTTTCTGGATAGCTGGAGCTGAAGATGGATTCTATCATTTATTTCTTTTTATGCTGTTCAGCTCCTATTGTACATATTTTGTTTATTTCCGCTGTAGACATTTATGTATAGCTGAACTGTATTTGTACTAAGTAAGATCCTGTATACTGTGTAACTCTGATGATTACTTTTATCCAGTATATTTTGTTGTTCATATCTGGTGTATTTATTTAATCATGTTCTGCTATTATATGTTTCTGTGTTATATTCCAAAGATAACCTTGTTTCCGTGAGAACGGGAAATCGGGTCGTCTCAGGTTGAATTAGGAATAAAAGACTTAAATTTTAAAATAAATAAAACTGGGTCATGACAGTCGTTTGGGCCTGTGGGACATAGCTGGATGAGTCCGGAATAGGGGTTGATGTGTAAGAACGACATTCGTTGGGCTGAAATCGGACAAAGTGGCTAAACGGGCAGTATTAGGTAATTAAATCATTAAAATATTATAAATAATAAAAAAAATTACAAACCAAAACCCTAATCCAAATGACCAGCCGCCACTTTCAAAACCAAGGGCCATGGCGCTCCGAGATTCATAACCAAAATACTCCTAATTCACTAAACCATTTCGAATGATTCCAACGCCAAATTAAAGAGAATTTAGAGAGCTTTAATCTATGCAGTGGTGATCTGATTTTGTTCGTCATGGAGGCCAAATTTGAAGTGCAAAGGCGCTGCGTTTATGGGTGGTTCGTGGGCCATAGGGGGGTGCGAGTTCGACAGGGGTCACGGCGATGGGGGAGCTCGGCCAGGGCTTCGACGAGGTGGCAACAGATCGACCAGATGTTACCTTGGCTGACTGCGCAAGGGGATTGATGGAGGAAGCTTTATGCAATGTCGGGTTTGAAGACTCCTGGAGGAAGAAAGAAACAACAGACCAGAATTATCTCCAATGTAATTAACGAATTTAATCATGTTAAATTATATAATTAATATAAATAAGGTGAAAACGATCATAACTTGTTCAATTCTAATCAGAATTCAACGAAACTAAAAGCGTTTGGATCGTGAAAGCGAGATCTACGCGATGACATTGACTAGACCTGATTCTAAGCAAGTTGAATTTTTGATAAATTTTGGATCTGAACAGCGCAGAACCCTATAACGATGTGAGATTTCTATTTTTGAAAATATATTTTACTCCTTGTTGTTTGAATTGCATATACACATGTTTATGTAATCGAATCTACGATTGTTGTAATTAAATTTTACTGTTTGTTGTTGGTGACTGATTGTATTATTTGTATGTAATAGATCTGGTCTTGTATAACCAGAAATTTCCATTGTTTGAATCTGAGTGATAGATCTGATTTTTATTTTGAATCAATGTCAATAATAAATTAAAAAGATTTTTCCTTTGTTTTAAAAATAAAAAGATTTTAACATTGTTAATAAAAAGATTACAACTTTGTTTTGTAAATTAAAAGTTGTAATTTTGTTTGCAAATTAAAAATATATAACCTTGTTTGTTAAATAAAAAGATTTAACTTTTGTTGGTTAACAAATAGAATTCACGTTTATTTGTTAGTAAAGAGAATTTACTTTTGTTTGTAAAAAAAAGGAGAAAGAAATTTTTAACTTTTGTTGTAAATGAAAAAAATTAACTTTTGTTTGCAAATTAAAAGAATTTACTTTTCTTTGTCGAATAAGAGATTTTACCTTTTGTGGTTAAATAAAGATTTCACCTTTTGTCTTTATATGAAAGAAGTTAACTGTTGTTTTTATATATAAAAAATTGGAACTTTTGTTTTTAATAAAAGATTGAAACTTGTTTGTGTACAATAAAAGTATTAGAAAAGATAACTTTCACCGTCATGTTTTGTTAAAAAGAAAATAATGACATTAACATTGATTTTAGTTGAAATAGTAAAAATTACATTTTTATTGATTTCAGTTGAAAAATGTACAAAGACATCATTTTGTCATTATTTTGCAAATGTACGAAGGTATCATTTTTTTCTTTGTATTGTTAAATGTAAAAAGATAATTTGTTTGTTTATAAAAAGAAATTTACATTTGTTTGGAAATGAATATTTGCACCGTTATGTGTTAAATTAGAAATGACATTATTTACACCGTTATGTGTTAAATTGGAAATAACATTATTTACACCGTTATGTGTTAAATTAGAAATGAACATGATTGACCCCACAATAAAAATTACATTTTTATGTAATTAAAAAGATAAGATTTTGTCATTGAAATTAAAATTACATTTTTATGTAATTAAAAGATTAGATTTTGATGCTGCAAAATTATTTACATTTTAATGTAATAAGAAGAAATAGAATTTACATGGTAATCTTAATTACATCTTTAATGTAATAAAAAGGAAATATTTTGACATTGTAAAAAGAAAAGTTACATTTTTAATGTAAAATGAAAAGTTTACATTTTAAATGTAAATAAGAAAAGAAGAAAGGTTACATTTTTAATGTAAATAGATAAAAAGAAAACTTACATTTTCATGTAAATAGAATTTAAGGAAGAAACAAAAAGGGAGAAGATGAATACATAATATTACATGTATATTCCTTCTAGTACTATTTTACTATCCTTCCATTTGAAATACTTATACACACACAAGCAGGAATTTAGGTCAAATATGGTTTGTTCTACCTAAATCCACTATTTTATAACAAAATAAAGACTTAAACACATACAAGATACAATACCCAAATGCATCATTTTTAAGTTAATTTAGGATTTACAATAGAAAGGAAGGGAAATTAAAAGAGACTAAATTCAGAATTTACATACACAAAAATAGGTAAAATATCTTCTTATTTACATTTGTAGTAAAAAACCCAAACAATAACTTAGACTGACAATTCCGTAATATTAGAGAATTTAGGGATTTAGGTATGTTTTATTTTTGGTGAAATCCCTAATTTCTATAGGCATAATCAATCCAGATTCAGACTGACAAACTATATAAATTAGGTAAACTCAAAGGATCCCACTCATAGTACATAATGTAATGACCCTCCTTTTGCTCAATTCTAGCCGGTAATTAAACTGACTCAAACTGCTCTTAAAGACAGATTGTTAGGGGTACTTACACATTTGGATTGAAACAAAAGAATTTTTATTATCATAACAATAATTTTATATCAGAGTTACAATGGTCATTAGAGTACAACAGAAACATAGTGAAAAGAAATAAATGTAAACTATAAATGGAAGAAGAATGATCCAAAATAAAGCCCCGGCTCCAATCCTGAATCTTGCTTTAAATAATGCTAGGGCAAAATGTGCAAACCAAACTACTAGCTGTCTATATGGAAAATTATGGGCACCCAGAGTTTAATTGAAGGAACAATAAACTCTAGGTCAGTCATGGGACAATGTGAGAACTAAAACAGTTTTATTTAGGTTTATTCTAAAGTGGGGTAAATCATAAGACCATGTCGTATAACAAAGATCAGGTTTTTCCCTTATGAATACCAGTGCGTAGAAATTCGCAATGCTTTTTGGAAAATGAAGCTACCATAAGGTCTCACAGCACACACACACAATGCAAAGGCAAACATGGGCGAGGTTTCTCCTTATGATAACCAAAAATGCCTGATACACAGAAAATCCTCTGATATTATTATTAATGCATAGTGTGAAAATCATTTTGCAAGTAAATGTATAGATCCAAGTAAACATAAGGCCCCGTCCCGTTATGTTAACATAATAGCATACAACTAAAACCGTACAGGGCTCGTGGTAGAGAATGGATTTCCAACAAATGTCTAGGATACGGAATTTCCTTACCGATGGGAACACCCCTAGAGGGATGCCCGAGAACCAAACCGGCTCTCTGCTACGCGAGGTCAGTCCATACCTTAAGCAGATTAATTAGATCTGGCCTAAGTGTGTCATCTTCCGGACGTTACCAACCTTTGTTTGGGATCTTACGTCATCAACAACCACATAAGTAAAAGTTGCCACGTAAGTAATACATGGGCTCCATACCATGGTACACTTTTCATCTAAAAGGAGACAAAAACCCATATCCTCACTGCATTCTTCATGTTTTGGCCATTTATCGGGGTGTGAGGCTTGCCGAAGTCACATTACACAAGGCTACGCCTAACTACGTTGTAAAAACCTAAATTTTAACCGTTTAATTTAACATCTGAAATTAGTTTTAAATGTTGTTTTGGAATTTAATAGTTTTGTATATTTTATTAATTTAATAATAAATTAATATTTTATTCATGGAATAGTCAACATATGTTGATTTTGCAATATTAAATGAATTTACAATGTTAAAGAGTATAATTGGGTTTGGTTTTGAATTATATTAACAATTTTATTTATTTAATGATGTTTGAATGTATAATTTATAATTTAATTTAAAATGAGCCTTAACATCGTGGTAGTTCATAATATTACATTTTGAACTTTAAATGGATGTACATAATCCAATATAAGTCGGAATTCTTTGAAATAAGAAACAGTTCGAATCTATTGGATACTAATTTTCTAATAGAAGAGAAAATTCGAGTTTTCATCTTGTAGATTTTTCTTTATGTCCAAATCAAATTTTCAAAAGGTAGCTATGGAATTCGTTTGTAAATTGTAACGATTTATTTATGTAAATAAAAGGATTTTTAATACTTTGAATATCGTTTTGGCTTGGAATACAACCTCGGTTAGTTTATTTTGATAGTATATGAAATTCTGTTTGAATATGTCTAATGATGATAATTTATTATTATTATACTGAGGTATTTTAAAATTGATTTATTTTAATTTAAAATGGACACTTAAAAAGGACCATTATTCATACAACCTCCGTTTTTAACGAAACTAATTTTATTAAAACCATAATAATTAATTTTTTAAGTTTTCTTGTTTTAAGTCCATTGGATTTATTTTGTGATCGTGCGTGGTACAAACATGTATTATTTAACCGTTTGAAAATAAAATAGTGATTTCACAAACGATCTCGAAATTCGACGAAACCAGTTCCATCATGTCCAAAATATTTTATTATTGTATGTTTTCGAGTTTTGTTTCAATCAGAGGTCATGTGCGCTCATGCAAATTATAAACGTAGAGCGCTAAACGTCAAAAATATCGTTAATCTCCTTTGTAAAAATATCGTTGGTCACTCTCAAGAAATATCGCCGGTCACCTTAAAACTAAAAACTCTGTTCCCCATTTGTTCTACACATATATTTTTCTATTTGATCGGCCATGTGAAATTTCAAACACCATGTTCAAAACTGAAAATATCTCTGCACATTTGAGCAGACCTAATCGAATTCGCATGTTACCCCTACGTTTAGCCCAACCTATTCAGCTGTAAAATAATATAAATCTTTATCCTATTTGCCAACCTATACGAAGCCATGTTCTTCCAATTCTTCAAAACAACCAAGTAGCTGAAACCTATTGGGGAATGGAGTTTTAATGACAACAACCTTATTTCAATATTAATTGAGTATAAAATATATACTAACACTTCTGTCTAGAATATATATACACACACATATGCAGGATTTATATAAAAAAATATTACTGAAGACTGTACAGTTTAAAGATGTTAGAGATTCAGAATTCATAGATATTTCACGACTCATGAGTATTCAAGATTTCAAGAATTCAAGATAAATATAGTTATAGAGTCTAGATTATGTAAGACTCTGAATAGCACTCCAGGTACAAATTCAAATTTATTTCAAATTCTGTTTTCAAATTCTATCTTCAATCTCTTACTTCTCCATTTTACTTTCTATTTTTATTTGATTTTAAACTTAAGTTTTATAGATTTATACTTTATAAGTATTGTATATTTATATTTTACATATACTTTACATTTTTATAATTTTAAACTCTATAATTGTATAAATATGTTTATATAGTTTATATTTATGTATCTATATGATTTTCTACTTTATAATATTTATAATACTATATTTTAATACAAGAATTTCCAGAATTCTATTTATATCAAAACACTTAGAAAATGTTCAAATTTCAACTTTGTACACATATATGTCGGCATACATATATGTATACATCTCGACATTTAACTGCCATTTTTTCAAATTTGAAAGGAAGTGTCTTTTCACTATTTGTGATGGTTCTGAAGCATTGCAACCTTTCACACACTATAAAAATAGGCCGATTTTGAATTTTTAACTACTTCTACTAACATCCCAGAATTTTAACGATTTAATAATTGATTAATTTAATTATTTTAACATAGTGGTTTGATAATTTAAATGGTTAGAATTCAAATATTTTGAATATTTAAATTTATATAAATAAATGGTCAAAAAATACAATTATTTCTGAAATAGTCGAAAATGGTTGAATTTGCAATATTGTGTAATCTAGATAACATAAGATATTTAGTTGAATTTAGATTCGTATTATAATAACGAATAGATTATTTAAACAACAGTTGAACGTATTAAGTATATTTAATTATAATCGAGCTCGTAACGTCGCGATAGTTCGTAATATTGAGTTTTGAATTTCAATTGAATATAAATAATCCATTATAAGTTGGAATTCTGTGAAATAAGAAAAGTTTGAATCTATTAGATCAATTTTTTCTAGCAGAAGTGAAAAAGGGAGATTTCGCCTTATAGATTGTGAGTTATGTCCAAATCAAATTTCAAATAGTCGCTATGGAATCGTTTATAAGCTATAACAAATTGTTTGATATAATTAAATACTGGTCTCGAATTTAGACAAAAATTTTAAGACGTATATTTAATTTAATTTTTAGGATTTTTCTGCGATTTTTATTTTGGAAAATAAGCAGCTTTTCGTTTAACATATTTTGCACCCTAAATCAACTCTTTTGGGGTTTCATAGAATTAATTAACTTATCTATTTTATTTTAATTTTGAAATAATGGCACATTACTTGACATAACAGTATTTTTAGTTTTGTCGACAGGGACTCGTAAGTAGACTGAGTTTAAGTAACGGAAGCAATGGGTTGTTCATTCATCTCGTAGAATACGTATGGAAGATTTTTGTTCGTCCTAACTAAGTGGTTTAGTCGTTCATTTGAAATGGGTTGAAAGGGGAAAACCCAATATAAACTAGCAAACACGTGTTACAATAAGTACCCAACTACATTCACGCTACATCCATCCACTTTTCCACAAATCCACTCATTTAAGTAAATTCTTATGTTGCATTCATTCATATATCTCGGTTCACGCCTGAAATAAAAGTGAAGATTCATTCATTCTAGAGAACACATGTTAGAAACTGGTGAATCTAGTTGGCTTAGCAATTAGCATAGCACCGAAAAGAAAGGACTTATATATAATAAATAGGCTGTGCTCGCAAACGAGTGGATACACAAATTAATTGGGTTATGTGTTTCTATGTACATGGATCAAAAAGGGACTAAGCATGCAATTACAACTATTATAAATGAACGAATGTAGATATTGTTTTAAAACTAGAAGGAATATAAATACATATATATACTATATAAATCGAACCTTAGCAACCAAGTTTCGTACACCATTTCTTATCAAAACAAAGTGAAAACTGGAAGCTGCAAATCTATGATTTTACAAGCCAACCTACTCTATAAACTAAGGTACTTATTCATGGTTAATTTTCCATCTCTATAAATACATCACGCACCGCCTCCTTGTTCTTTTTCCAGAGAATAATGAACAATGCCGAATATACAAATGGCAACAAAAAAATCAAAATCCAACCAAAACTCACCACCTAAAATCTCGAAAGTTATATATCTAAAATTCTTTTAAGTCCCTTTTCATGGACATACCCAAAATCGTGGAGATCATCATCAAATAATATTTAAATAAATTCATGTTTTAACAAATCTTGTTCCTACTGAAAGTCTTTGCATTACATTTTAGTGAAGACTGGATGCGCAAAAAAGGAGGAGCACTTCAGTTAAGTAGCAGATGTGGTGATAAAGTGGAGGATTTCTTCATGTTTGGGTACTGGCGTGAAAACTAATGGATGCTCTAGTGCGTTTGTAAACATTTATATACACAGTGTGTGTACAAATGGTTGGTGCGTTTCTTTGGGAGGAGTGAAATAGAAGGTAGAGGTTGTCGAGGTGGGGCGTTTGGCCAGAGATTCGGTTGTTCAAGCAACTGGTTATAGGCGGCACCGAACACAAAGGAATAACGATGTGAAAAAAAAAATCGATGTATTCCTATAGCGTACAGTACGTGACTGGAGAAATGAGGCCTGGAAAAAGATTGAGCAGGTCACGATGGGGACGGAGAGATGCAGACTGAGAAGAGAAGGAGGCTAATGCTTTCGATTGGTTGAATGATGAAGAAATGAGGCAGAAAGGGGCGCTCGAAGATGGGAAAATGGCATTTGATTATTTTCTGGGGCAGGTATGTTTTTGGAACAAGGAAGATAAGATTGTCGCATGGTAGAAATGAATAGGTCGGTTCATTTACAGGAGGCCCAATTTTGTTTTTAAAAATAAAAAAGAGAGAGAAAAAGTGTCATAAAGGAAGACGGGAATTTGCAAGAAAAAGGGAAGCGTTTCTGAATTTGATATGGGGAAAGAAGGGAATAAAGGGAAATGCGATCTGAATCTCAACATGAGTTGATGGGCCCATTTTGTATGGTGAGGCCCATATTAACTAATATTAGTTTAAAATTTAATTCAAATACCATATAAACTTATTAATACAATATCCTGTACATATCACGAATGGCTTGATCCGTGGGGATCGTGTGGACATATGCTTCGTGATGGAACCAGTCTGGAATGAATTGGAGCTCGTTTGAATTTATGGAGAAATAAAATGCCTAATCAGATCTATCGACCGTTAATCGTTATTTAACGATTGATGACCAAAATGAGTAAACTCACTAACTCTGTCCAGTTTTATAATTTTATAAACGTTATTTAATATTGATAAAAAAGATTGGATGTTGTGTATGATGGTTATTTGGATGATTTAATAATTAATTCGTTAGAATAATACATATTTATATATATAAATAGTTGATTTAATACTGATTTAGTTTATCTTACATTGATATGAAATTAATGATGTTTATTAACATCTATGGATGCATGGAAACAGGTTGGAGGAAACCAACTGGATTCCTCAATAATTACTGTTGTTTTTCATATACTATAGTATATGATGTGACAAATAATCTGTGGTTGATTATGGCGTGTTTGGATTGGTTAAATAACATTGACCTGAAATAATAGGTATTTAAATACCATAAAATATATTCGAATATATTGGAAAAGAATTCGAGTTTAAAAGGGATAATTTATTTTAAATAGAAACTGAACTTCGAACGGATTATAATATAATAACTTGCTTTAATTATATTAAAACATGTAGTTTGATGTTAGAAATAAAATAGAATAATTATTATTAAATAATCTGAAAATATAAGAAATGAATTTATTTAAAAAAAAAGGGAAATCGTTTAGAAAAGAAAATGATGAAATGATTTAAATATTAGAAATATAAAGGGAATTGAAACAAACACATAAGCATTTGTAATTAGAATTCGACGAGGCCGAATAAATTTAGTTTTATGAATTATATATTGTACAATTCAGAATTGGACAAGAAAATTTATGTTTGATTTAAAACCAATAATTTGTAATTGAATCTGTAATCAAGATTAAGTTATGAATAGGTTTATAATTAACAAGAAGTTGGGTTTATAAATGATAACTAGAAATGGGATGAAATAATTATTATAAAATATTTTGGAAATGTTTTTCCCAAATATAACCAGAGATGTTTTCTAAGTATAGAAAATGAAATGATTTTGAAGTTAAAAAATGGAGTTAAGGAAATTAGAAACTGACTGGAGATTAGTTATGTTGAACAGCTTTCTGAGTATCGATCTGATGTTGGTTTCGGCCTGCGGGGTTGATACTTAGGGAGTTGTTCTCTCACTATTTCATGGTTAGGACCGAGGGATGTAGAAGGTTAATAATGTGTGAATAAGGAATGGAAATGTTTTCCAAATGTAAATAACATATATTTTCTAAATATAGAAAGTAAGAAGTCGTAGAAATATGGAAATATTTATCCAAGGATTGTGAAAGGTTAAACGTTTTTAAGAATATTGAGAAATGGGAGATTTGGAAAATGAATAATTTAATGATAAATCTATTTAAAGGGGTCAGTGTTGATTGTGATTGATCGGTAAGATTTCCATTTAGAAATACGACAGTTGTTTGTATGTATGTTTTCCTTTGATAGTTAAATAACTAACTATCAAAGTTTTTGACCATTTTCCGTCGTTAATACGGAGAGACCATGATCATATTTTTATCTGAAACCCACTCTATATGGGAATAGAGTCGCGAATCAAATATGATGAAGATTAATCGAAGACGGAGTTTATGCAAGGACTAATGTTGCAATCCTAAGTAGAAATTTCCTAGGATGGATTTACAGAATAGTGCCTTTGGTTTGTCCAGTCCCAGAACAACTTGTATGGACGAATGTCTGACAGAGTATATCTAATAAATTGCATAAGTTGATCTCTTTAAACGTATTTACGTTGGTGTTGGAGGAATTCATTTCTCTTTGCTTTATACCCGTGGTGTTTTTGGAGAAATCAATTTGTGATTTGGCGGGTATGATGATATGGCGTTCAAAGTAAATAAAGATGTGATCTGTAAAATGATACGTTATGACCTCAAGACTCATTAACCAGGAATTGGGCAGACAACATGGCTAAGTGGGTCGCGCCCAATTAGGGTATATTGTCACCATCTAGAAAATATTCATATTTGTTACTTCTTTTCATTTATGTATCTCTCGGGAACAGTTATGTTGGTATACCAACCGTAAGGTGACAACATATTTGGAACATTCAATCGAAATGAATGGTCGGTCATGTGTGGTTGAGTTACAAGATGTTCTTGTTGAACTCCAATGTATCGCTTCTAAAGAACACTGATCGGAAGGTGGTTCCATACCTTGTCATAGTTGGTAATTCATTCTCCAGTAAAATCCCGTGGTGTTTTATTATGTATTATATATGTAGAGCGTAAGATGTAAGTGTTCTGCTAGATTATTATTTACTTGTATTAAACACTATTATAATATCAGAATAGTATTAATTTTTAGAAACGTTTTGGGTTATCGTAAGGTGAAAACCATCCGTGTTTATGTGTGGATCGGTCTTACAATCATCTTTTCTTTTGAAAAGGATTTTGAAAAGTTAAACCAAATGGTTGGACTTTACTCACACCAGTCTCCTGACTGACCCAGAGATTATTTTGTTTTGTTTTTCCCTAAACTCTTGGTTGCCCAAATTTTTACAGGCAGTCAAGTAGACGGGATTTTGCAGATATACTTGGAGGAACTTGGAGCAGGAGGCTTCAACAATAGATATATATATATAGAGTTTATTTCTGTTGTGATGTTATGTGATAATGGTATGTATATACTGTTACAAATTGTATTTCCAAAGTTATGTTATATAATATATTTTATTCCTTCCGCTGTGAGTTTAATGTTTACTCTTATTTGTTCAGTTATGTTCTTCTTCTTCTTATATCCTAACTTTATTTCTTGCTATTTGTCACAGTCTAACTTCTTTCTAATAATGATCCGGTATTCTCGATACTTCAATAGTCGATACAAGGTTTTTGTGTCGATTTTCAGAGTCAAAAATCACCGAGTCGTTACAGTGGTATTAGAGCTAAAGGTTAAGTGACTACCTTGGCTCTGTGGCGTAACTCAATAGAGATGGGGTTAATAATACCCTAGTTTGAGTTGAGTGTATATATACGAGAGAGTGTATTTTTTATTAAATATAAAAATGTTATATATTTTGGAGATTTATTAGTTGAGTGGTTTATGAATTTTGGTTGACCGTGGGGCACCACAAAGACGATAGGGGTTTCTAAATGCTCAAATACGACGAATCGACATGGTATGTTTTGAAAAGAGGGTAAATGAAATAATTCTACCCAAAGTATATTTTGATATAAAAGAAATGTCTTATATTGGAAATATCATAGTATATTAGATGTGTTGATTGTTATTATAATCAAATAAGTATATTAGAATTCATATTCGTGTTATATATAAAATCGGGTGAACTAAATCGGAATTTAAAACAAATTAGGGGTTATCCCGAGAACTTGAAAAATGTTTGAAAATGAATTTGGATTAAATATATGGAAATTTAAAGATCCTGGGTGAATTTGGAAATGTTTTCCAAACATTGTAAGGATATTTTGAAGTAATTTCAAAATGGACATGTTTTAGAAAGGAGTTTTGAAGTGATATAGTATTGAACTCATTTCGATAGCTGGAATATAATTCTAATGATGATTGCAACAGCATCAGTGTTCATTTTCGAGTTTCTAAATGATAGATTGCTACCAAAGATTTTGGTTTTTGAATTGTTTTGACAAAATAAGTTGTTTTGAAATTCCCAAAAAAAGATATTTGATTTTGGCAAAGAGCTAAGCTGTTTAAAACTCCCAGGAATAGATTGTTGAATTAAATGGATTTATTTTTGGAAATTTAAATAATAATAAGATTTCAAAATTGTAAGTTTGGAATCAAGATAACTAATTGGAGAATTAATTAGTTAATAGAATATGGGAATGTAACTTAACTTGGTTAAGTAACTGGACTCATGAGATAGGATTTTGAAATGGAATTATATTGTTGAGTAAGAATTTGGAATCTGAATTTGAACTGGAGTTTTGAATGGAATTCGACTTGGGTAAAAGAAAATGACCGAGTTTGAGGATAAATTAATTGGGGATTGATTGGAATGACACTGGTTTATGCTGAATTGATAGCAAATGGGAGTAATATAGTTGGATGCCCGACAAAAAGGTACCAGTTTATTTTGAGTATGAGATTTATGAGCCTGTTTGGCAAGCCATTTGGCTGTTTGATTTTCATTTGAATTGGAGAAGGCCTAGAGAGGAAAGTTGTAGCTATACCAATTGAGCCGTGGAAAGGAGACACTGACGAAATTTTTCAGGAGTTTAAGATGTTAGAAAATTTTGTAATTTTTCCCATTAATAGTAATAAATTAATATTTTAATGAAAATTAATTAGTTATGTTGGAACTGAAGTTAAAGAGTAAAACATAAGATTTGTAACCTAGTTAATATGGTTTTTAATATTTTTCCTACCTTAGTAATTTTGGGGACGAAATTCTATTAAGGGGAAAGGAATGTAACGTCCTAGAATTTTATCGATTTAATAATTAATTAATTTAATTATTTTAACATAGTGGTTTGATAATTTAAATGCTTAGAATTCAAATATTTTGAATGTTTAAATTTATATAAATAATGGGATAATATAATTATTTCTGAAATAGTCGAAAATGGTTAAATTTGCAATACTGTGTAATCTAGAAAATATAAGATATTTAATTGAATTTAGATCCGTGTTATAATGACAAATATATTATTTAAACAACAATTGAACGTATTAATTATAATTTGATTATAATCGAGCTTGTAACATTGCAATAGTTTGTAATATTGAGTTTTGAACTTCAATTGAATATACAGAATCAGTTTTAAGTCGAAATTCTGTGAAACAAGAAACCTTTGAATCTATTAGATCATATTTTTCTAATAGAAGTGAAAAATGGACATTTTGTCTTATAGATAATGAGTTATGTCCAAATAAAATTTTCAAATAGTCGTTATGGAATCGTTTATAAGCTATAAAGAATTATTTAATATAATTAAATATTGGTTCCGAATTTAGACAAGATTTTTTAGATGTATTTTTAATTTAATTTATAGGATTTTTCTGTGATTTTTATTTCTGAAAATAAGCAACTTTCCGTTTAATGTATTTTGCACCATAAATCAACTCTTTTGGGGTTTCATAGAATTAATTAACTTGTCTATTTTATTATAGTGTTGGAATCATAGCACATTACTCGACACAACAGTATTTTTAGTTTTGCCAACAGGGACCCGTAAGTAAACTGAGTTTAAGTAACGGGAGCAATGGGTTGTTCGTTCATCCCGTAGAATACATATGGAAGATTTTTGTTTGTCCTGACTAAGTGGTTTGGTCGTTCATTTGAAATGGGTTGAAAGGGAAAAACCAATATAAACTAACAAACACATGTTACAACAAGTATCCAACTACATTCATGCTACATCCATCCACTTTTCCACAAGTCCACTCATCTAAGAAAATTGTTATGTTGCATTCATTCATATATCTCGGTTCACGTATTAAACAGAAGAGAAGTGTAACGACCCAGCAGATTTCGGCTTCGAAAATCGACATAAATACCCTTTACCGTACTCATGTCGATCTTCCAACACCGAAAATACTGGAATGTTTATAGAAAGAAATTAGAGGGTGAGATAAGAAAGAAAGAAAGTTAGAATAGAAGAAGAAGAAGAGGAATCAACACAGAGTCTCACATCACAGCGGATCAAAATATAATACAGAAATAAATCTTTACTGAAATCTTTAAAATACTTACAATATCAGAGTACAATACACATCTGGACAGTTTTGATAATCTGTCCTCATATACACAGCAGAATAAATACTAGCTTTCATATGTCTGATCATCTCCAGCTCGTCTCTGGACTTCTCAGTACCTGATAACCTGAACCTGTACACCTCGGGCTAACCCGAGCATTTACAAAACACCGGGTCAGTCTGGGGAACCAGAGTGAGAAAAACTCGCACAACATTTAGGTATCACACAACTTGATTTTAAAGTTAAAATCATTTTGAAAGGAAAAGGTAATCGTAAGACCAAATCCACCCATAAACACGGACGGTTTTTACCTTACGATAACCTAAACAGTTTTCGAAATCAATATCTTTTCTGATATTATCATAGTGTCTAAATACAAGTAAATATCAATCTAGTGGGACGCTTGCATCTCACGCTTCACGTATATATATATATATACAAACAAAACCCGTAGGCACTTATTGGAAATTGGATTCCGACCTTGACAAGGAATGGGACCACCTGCCGCTCGTGTATCTCTAGAGGCGAATACACTGGGTTCAACAAGAACGTCTTGCAACCCGGCCCTCACATGACCGACCACTCATTTCGCTTGAGTGTATCGAATGTATATCACCAACGGTTGGACTCAAACCACCGTTCCCGAATGGGAAGAATCGATAGAAGAAGAAACAAAAGGAATTTCTCTAGATAGGTAATTATACACCCTAATGGGAGCGACCCACATAGCCATGCTGCCAGCCCGGTTTTTTGTCATCTCCCGGTTGATGAGGCTTGAGGTCAGAACACATCTGATCATCATACACTTTGAATGCCACATCGTCAGATTCGCCAAATCACTAATTGATGTCCACAAAAATATTATGGTCGTTAAGCTAGAGAGGTGCCCCTCTCCACCACTAACATAGATACATTTGTAAAAATCAACATACGTGATTTTTAAGAACTACTCTGTCAGACATCCGTCCATACAAGTCATCCAGGAACAGGACAACCCGAAGGTACTCTCCTACTGCATCCAATGTAGGAATCACCCCATGGATCAGTAGCGACCGTCCTTGCAATCCACAGTTTCAACCACGATAGAACCCGACTACATCTCCGGGTCGAATCAGAGATTGTAAGTGGTTCTTCCGTTTTATGAAAATCTATGGTCTTCACATGCTCCATCTCGATCGTCTCTTGATCTCTTCTATATATTTCGTATTTTTTGGATGGAATGGTTTTTGAATAAACATTCGATCCCGGTCTTTCCATTCCAACAATCGTAAAGATCAGACTTGATACTCGGTTATTTAACTATCAAGTAAACATCCATAAAAATAAAAATAGATTCACTGGTCTAGTATTCAGCATCACTTGGTTTTCAAAATTTATCACCCAATTCTGTTACTAGGGAAAATATCATCTCGTATCATTTACTTTGGAAAATCTTATCACACTCTCGCCATTACCAACTAGTATTATCTTTGGATAATCCCGCAGTCGTTCAAGTTGGGGTATTTTAATTACCTATCAGACCTTGATCAACCACGTTCTTACCTTTAGATAAATACGAGCTGTAATTCAAAAACCAATATTATTATTTCAATTCCTATTTCCAATTCTCGTTTACCAAGCTCACTTTTAAATTTCTTCCTCGAGAAATCTCTTTCCAATTCTTTTGGCTTAACTTAATTCCCTTATTCGAATTCAAAATGACACTCAAACTCATATTCCATTTATAAACTTTGTTTATAAATTCCGGGTATAATATAAACCCTTTTCATCTTCAACCCTCTTTTACTTAATTCAAATCTTAAGTAAAACCTTTCATTTAGGCTATCGTATTCATTTAGAATTCTTTATTACTTGATTAAAACTCCAGTTCAAAATATAAACTCATCTATAGCTTCTTACCAACGCTCGACCATTTCCATTTCAACTTGGTTACTTAAATGTGTTACATTTAAGAAGTGATTATTTACTTCGACCTAAATCATTTCAAATTTGTTAACTCCTTTATCTTATAATAAATAAATCTCCTTTTTAAAACTTTACTAAGCTTAACCAATTAAGTTATTTCACCAATTTAAAATCTAACTTAGTTTAAATGGTCGACACACAAAACATGGTTATTCTTTTAACTAATTCCATTTAACTCCTTCTTTAAATTAATTAAAATATAATTAACTCAAATAACCTTAAACGACCACGATTAATCAAATACTTAACTGCTAGGTTATCTCTTGCCCTTCTGTTTATAATTCTTATCAACGTAAGAAGTTTGTTTTATAAAAACCATTACACAATTTCTATATAAACCTTGAATAAATAAATAAATAATTATTTATTCCCCTTTTAAAATAACCTTTCAATGTAATAATTTTCAAAATCTAATTTCGTTATAATATGTATTTATAACTCAAATATTATCGATTCACTGTCGATAAAACCATATTTTATAAATTGATTAATTTATAAACCAGGTGATACCAATTACCCAACCACACTACCCATTGTTTAACACCAGAACAGATGTTGAAATAAGGTTCAACAAATCAATCATAACCAACCATTCCTTATAATTTCTATAATGATCATCGATCAACCAACAGCCAAGTCACACAGTCCAAACAATTCAACCAATTTCAAATGTGTTTATAAATGTGATCTATCAAGGGAAATAATTTTATTTGGGTCAAATCAACACGATTGGTGTTTTACTGAAATTAATCGACTGTTTAAAATTTTAGAAATTGAATCAACGATAAATACATATCAATAGCAAACAGTCAATCACTAACAACCAGAACACGCAAATTAAAAACCCAATTTATATAAAATATAAATGGTAAGAGCTGAGTGAGTTTAACTCACCTCGATTTAAATTTATCAATAATATCTGGTTTTTAATCGAATTAAACTGACATTTAATTCGAATAAAAATTCCGGTCACTTCAGATCCGGACTAGGCCTGCTCATCTCGAAGTACTCGTCTCCACGGTCCCAACGCAACTGACCGCGTTGAAATCTGTTAACGTATGAGCCCGAAATCATATAAACAAGTTTATAATTTAAATTATAACATGGATTTTATTTTGAAAATAAACTTGGGCTTCTTACCTTAACCTCGGCCCAACCTTTTCCAACCCGACCCGTTACTCCTTAAAAACCCTTCCACCGATCCTCTAATTCATTTCAACAGACGCCTCCACATTTTTATCAAAACCGAAATCAACAAAACCCTAATCCCCTTTCTGATTTCATCAACACCGGAGTTCGACGTCACAACCACCACTCCTCCTTCGATCTACCCCTGGTTCTCCTCTTCAATCGATCCACTGCAGATCCATCCATCCAAGAATGGCTTCGAACGGCTTCATCGTTTGGACTTCGAACGGCTTCGACAGCAACTCCATCCAAGAATCCGAAAGCTAAGTTTTTCCTTTCCCTTGATTTTAAATTGCAGTAATATTTATTTTGATTTTTTTCTACTTCTCGAATGGGACTTTCTTTGATTGACCGTGTGTGTTTGTGTGGTTTGTGATGTATGAAACACCATGCCGTGACCCTTATTTATAGTAGTGGTTTTTGATTGTAAATAGGATCACTGTCCATCAATGGTTATGAATGGTTATGTCAATGGAATTCAAATCTGAAATTTAGATTTTGGTTCAGATTGTTGGTATAGGATTTTCCCACACTTATTTATCTATTCGAGATGGATTTCTGGTCGAACTAGGGTAGATGATGAATTGTCTATTCCATTCAGAGATTTAGAACCTGTATTGTAGATTTCCTGTTTCCATTTTTAAATGTATGAACAGTAAATTCGTACCTGAATTATTTTGTTGTATATATTACAGTACTGTTCGATCCTGCCATATATTTCTTTGTACCGTCCATGGAGAAAATTTATTCCCCGAGAGAAACAGGGTATGACGTTGAGATTTAATATGAATTCTTTTAGTTTTTCGTATTGTCTTGGCTTGTCATTGATTCTGGATCTGAGATTACTGTATATTTACATTAACTATTTCTTTTTCTTAGCTGTTGAGAATTGATGTAGAAACCTAGTTGTTCCTTTAGCTATTCATCTATAGGCTTAGCTGTTTCTTGTTAATTCAAATCAGAAATTTTTGGGTTTTGTGATAACGATTTCTTGCTTGGATTTGTATGCATGGGATTCACTGCATGTGAATTTACTGTTAAATTTGACCATAAAGATTTGACGTACATACATACATTTGATTTTCTTTCTTTGCCGCAATGTTTATAGATTGTCAATCCTACCAGAAGTTTACTCTATAGTTTCCCTTGTTGTTCACTTTTTGTATGCACATTTTGGCTTGCTTTAGCTGTTTCCTAAAGAAAAAATGCTGATGATTTTTTTTAACTAATAGGTTTTTTCTGTCTTCTTTCTTTTTCTTTGTTTTGCAGGTTGAAACCTGACGGGAACAACTCGGATCCACTGCTTTGACAACATGAAGAAATTTATTTAAAAATGTAGATTCCTCCCTTTGTGTTTGTACTCGAAAACTTGTTTTGTATGAGATATAAATCTGAACTTGTATTAGACAATCTCATGTATCATATGTAAATTTGATGGTATATGCATATTTGATCTCTTTTTTCTCTAGCTGACCATGTTGATATGTTTCTAGTTCCAGTTTCATTTTTATACATTCCAGTTTCATTCGTGTACATGTAGCAGAATTGTTTGTGTTGTACACGTATACTGTATATTCGGGTTTCATTCGTATTGTCAAATCAAAAGGAAATGTTGTTGTATATGTCAACATATACCTTCAAAGGTTTATTATAAATCCAATACAATAAAATTCAAATGGTTAGATTAAATAAATATCATCGTATTTAGTTAAACAACGTTTTCAACTTCTAATGGTAGAATTCAAACTCGACACTAACATTCTGATTTTAAATAATATTCCAATTATATAAAATTGTTTAATAAAAAAATTTAAATCATTATAATTTAAAAACGAATTCCATGGTGACTATATAGAAATTTGAATTGGACGTTACTTGAAATCTATACGCTGAAATCTCGATTTTTCTCTTTCATTAGAAAAATATCATCAAACCGGTTCAAACGTGTCTCGTTTCACAGAAATCCGACTTATATTGGATCTTGTATATTCAGTTAAAGTTCAAATCGAAAATTTCAAACTACCACGACGTTTCGAGCTCGTTTTAATTAATATATAAATATATATATATATATATATTCGAACTCTATTTAAATAAATAAATTTGATTAAAATCCGTTATATTTCAAATATAATATATAAACAAATTTAAATATTCGAATTTAAATGGCCGAAAAATCCGGGATATTACATTCTTTCCCCCTTAGAATAATTTTGTCCTCGAAATTGCAAAGTAAGAAGAAGATTTCGAACCGTATTATTTTTAAAATCATTACCATTGAATTAAATTCAAAATAAATTCAAACTCTAAAATTTTCTAAAATCTCGCCAGCACTCCCTCTGCATGGCTCGATCGGTACGACTATCACTGCCACTCTGGGCCTCAGCTTCTTCGAAAAGAAAATTCAAAATCCAAATGGCAACCCACTTAATTTGAATCCCAATTTATTCATCCATTTAATTTTTAAATACCAATTTATTTGAATTCATTCTTTTTAAATTTACTCTTAAATTGGTTTTACTTAACCAGGTTCAGTTTTACTTCCATATTCGATTCAATTGACGAATTGATTTTCTAATCAGTTCAACTTTATCTCAAAATTCAAATTTGATTTCAAGTCAAATCAATCAGAACAAACAAATCAACCCACATCACTATAATATAGGAAATAGATTCCTTTTCCTATATAAAAATATACATTGGGTAAAATTATTTCATTTACCCTCTTTATAAAACCGTATCGTGTCAATTCACTAGTTCAACGCTTCTCAACACTTGCATATGAAATCTTACAAATACGCTCTCATATGTATACACACTCAAACTCAATCTAGGGTGTTACTAACCCCATCTCTATTGAGTTATGCCACATAGCCAAGGTTACTACTCAACCAATAGCTCTGATACCACTATAACGGCCCAAGGCAGTGGGCTAACCTCCCACCGTGGCTTACAGAGATACCTCAGAACTGCTTTTACGGCCAGCCTCTCGACTAGACCAACCCACATTATCGGGAGATGTAGGGGTAAGAGTCTCCCGTTTGCAACCAAACGTGAAGCAAGAACCCCCTATCATTCGTACCAATTAAGCAACCAGCTCTGATAACACTGTAACGACCCGGCAGATTTCGGCTTCGAAAATCGACATAAATACCCTTTAACGTACTCATGCCGATCTTCCAACACCGAAAATACTAGAACGTTTATAGAAAGAAATTAGAGGGTGAGATAAGAAAGAAAGAAAGTTAGAATAGAAGAAGAAGAGGAATCAACATAGAGTCTCACATTGCAGCGGATCAAAATATGATATAGAAATAAATCTTTACTGAAATCTTTAAAATACTTACAATATCAGAGTACAATACACATCTGGACAGTTTTGATAATCTGTCCTCATATACACAGCGGAATAAATACTAGCTTTCATATGTCTGATCGTCTCTAGCTCTTCTCTGGACTTCTCAGTACCTGATAACCTGAACCTGTACACCTCGGGCTAACCCGAGCATTTACAAAACACCGGGTCAGTCTGGTGAACCAGAGTGAGAAAAACTCACACAACATTTAGGTATCACTCAACTTGATTTTAAAGTTAAAGTCCTTTTGAAAGGTAAAGGTAATCGTAAGACCAAATCCACACATAAACACGGACGGCTTTTACCTTACGATAACCCAAACAGTTTTCGAAATCAATATCTTTTCTGATATTATCATAGTGTTTAAATACAAGTAAATATCAATCTAGTGGAACGCTTGCATCTCACGCTCCACGTACATACATACAAACAAAACCCGTAGGCACTTATTGGAAATTGGATTCCGACCTTGACAAGGAATGGGACCACCTGCCGCTCGTGTATCTCTAGAGGCGAATACACTGGGTTCAACAAGAACGTCTTGCAACCCGGCCCTCACATGACCGACCACTCATTCCGCTTGAGTGTATCGAATGTATATCACCAACAGTTGGACTCAAACCACCATTCCCGAATGGGCAGAATCGATAGAATAAGAAACAAAAGGAATTTCTCTAGATAGGTAATTATACACCCTTATGGGAGCGACCCACATAGCCATGTTGCCTGCCCGATTTTTTGTCATCTCCCGGTTGATGAGGCTTGAGGTCAGAACACATCTGATCATCATACACTTTGAATGCCACATCGTCAGATTCGCCAAATCACTAATTGACGTCCACAAAAATATTCTGGTCGTTAAGCTAGAGAGGTGCCCCTCTCCGCCACTAACAAAGATACGTTTGTAAAAATCAACGTACGTGATTTTTAAGAACTACTCTATCAGACATCTGTCCATACAAGTCATCCAAGAACAGGACGAACCGAAGGTACTCTCCTAATGCATCCAATATAGGAATCACCCCATGGATCAGTAGCGATCGTCCTTGCAATCCACAGTTTCAACCACGACAGAACCCCAGTATATCTCTGGGTCGAATCAGATATTGTAAGTGGTTCTTCCGTTTTATGAAAATCTATGGTCTTCACATGCTCCTTCTCGAAGTACTCGTCTCCATGGTCCCAACGCAACTGACCGCGTTGAAATCTGTTAACGTATGAGCCCGAAATCGTATAAACAAGTTTATAATTTAAATTATAACATGGGTTTTATTTTGAAAATAAACTTGGGCTTCTTACCTTAACCTCGGCCCAACCTTTTCCAACCCGACCCGTTACTCCTTAAAAACCCTTCCACCGATCCTCTAATTCATTTCAACAGCCGCCTCCACATTTTTATCAAAACCGGAATCAACAAAACCCTAATCCCCTTTCTGATTTCATCAACACCAGAGTTCGATGTCACAACCACCACTCCTCCTTCGATCTACCCCTGGTTCTCCTCTTCAATCGATCCGCTGCAGATCCATCCATCCAAGAATGGCTTCGAACGTCTTCATCATTTGGACTTCGAACGACTTCGACAGCAACTCCATCCAAGAATCTGAAAGCTAAGTTTTCCCTTTCCCTTGATTTTAAATTGCAGTAATATTTATTTTGATTTTTTTCTGATTCTCGAATGGGACTTTCTTTGATTGACCGTGTGTGTTTGGTTTGTGATGTATGAAACACCATGCCGTGACCCTTATTTATAGTAGCGGTTTTTGATTATAGATAGGATCACTGTCCATCAATGGTTATGAATGGTTATGTCAATGGAATTCGAATCTGAAATTTAGATTTTGGTTTAGATTATTGGTATAGGATTTTCCCACACTTATTTATCTGTTCGAGATGGATTTCTGGTCGAACTAGGGTAGATGATGAATTGTCTATTCCATTCAGAGATTTAGAACCTGTATTGTAGATTCCCTGTTTCCATTTTTAAATGTATGAACAGTAAATTCGTACCTGAATTATTTTGCTGTATATATAATTATACAGTACTATTTGATCCTGCCATATATTTCTTTGTACTGTCCATGGAGAAAATTTCCAATTTACTGTTCCCTGAAAGAAACAGGGTATGACGTTGAGATTTAATATGAATTCTTTTAGTTTTTCGTATTGTCTTGGCTTGTCATTGATTCTGGATCTGAGATTATTGTATATTTACATTAACTGTTTCTTTTTCTTAGCTGTTGAGATTTGATGTAGAAACCTAGTTGTTCCTTTAGCTATTCATCTATAGGCTTAGCTGTTTCTTGTTAATTCAGATCAGAAATTTTTGGGTTCTGTGATAAGGATTTCTTGCTTGGATTTGTATGCATGGGATTCACTGCATGTGAATTTACTGTTAAATTTGACCATAAAGATTTGATGTCCATACATACATTTGATTTTCTTTCTTTGCCGCAATGTTTATAGATTGTCAATCCTACCAGAGGTTTACTCTATAGTTTCCCTTGTTGTTCATATTCTGTACGCACATTTCGGCTTGCTTTAGCTGTTTCCCAAAGAAAAAATGCTGATGATTTTTTTTTAAATAATAGGTTTCTTCTATCTTTTTTTTTTTTTTTTTGTTTTGCAGGTTGAAACCTGACGGGAACAACTCAGATCCACTGCTTTAACAACATGAATAAATTTATTTAAAAATGTAGATTCCTCCCTTTGTGTTTGTACTCGAAAACTTGTTTTGTATGAGATATAAATCTGAACTTGTATTAGACAATCTCATGTATCGTATGTAAATTTGATGGTATATACATATTTGATCTCTTTTTCCTCTAGCTGACCATGTTGATATGTTTCTAGTTCCAGTTTTATTTTTATACATTCCAGTTTCATTCGTGTACATGTAGCAGAATTGTTTGTGTTGTACACGTATACTATATATTCGGGTTTCATTGGTATTGTCGAATCAAAAGGAAATGTTGTTGTATATGTCAACATATACCTTCAAAGGTTTATTATAAATCCAATATAATAAATTTCAAACGGTTAGATTAAATAAATATCATCGTATTTAGTTAAACAACGTTTTCAACTTCTAATGGTAGAATTCAAACTCGACACTAACATTCTGATTTTAAATAATATTCCAATTATATAAAATTGTTTAATAAAAAAAATTAAATCGTTATAATTTAAAAACGAATTCCATAGCGACTATATAGAAATTTGAATTGGACGTTACTTGAAATCTATACGCTGAAATCTCGATTTTTCTCTTTCATTAGAAAAATATCATCAAACCGGTTCAAACGTGTCCCGTTTCACAGAAATCCGACTTATATTGGATCATGTATATTCAGTTAAAGTTCAAATCAAAAATTTCAAACTACCGCGACGTTTCGAGCTCGTTTTAATTAATATATAAATATATATATTCAAACTCTATTTAAATAAATAAATTTGATTAAAATCCATTATATTTCAAATATAATATATAAACAAATTTAAATATTCGAATTTAAATGGCCGAAAAATCCGGGATATTACAAGAAGATTCATTCATTCTAGAGAACACATGTTAGAAACTGGTGAATCTAGATGGCTTAGCAGTTAGCATAGCACCGGAGCGAAAGGACTTATTTATATAATAGAATATATAATAATATAATAAATAGGTTGCTCACGAACGAGTAGATACACAAATTAATTGGGTTATGTGTTTCTATGTACATGGATCAAAAAGGGACTAAGAGTGCAATTACAACTATTATAAATGAACGAATGTAGATATTGTTTCAAGAATATAAGGAATATAAATATATGTGTAATATATAAATCGAAGCTAAGCAGCCAAGTTTCATGCAGCATTTTCCTGTAAAAAAAAGTGAAAACTGAAATCTTCAAATCTATGATTTTACAAGCCAGCCTACTCTATAAACTAAGGTAGTTACCTATTTGCAGCCACTACTTCATGGTTAAGTTTCTGTAACAACCTAGAATTTCTGAACCAATTTAAAAAAAAATTATTTTAGCTATTTTAATGGATTTTGAATATTTAAAATGATTTATTTTAAATAATAATGACTAAAATTTTAATTAAATCGAAGTTAGAACGTATAGATATTTAATTTAATTAAAACGAACTCAAAATGGTGCGGTAGTTTGAAAATTTGATTTTTAATTTCAAATGAATGTACAGAATTCAATGTAAATCGAATTTCAGTAAAACAAGAAACATTAGAATATGTTTAATTATATCTTTATAATGAATGTAAAAAACTGAGATTTCACATTACAAATAACAAGTTATGTCCAATTTATAATCTAAAATAGTCGCTATAGAATTTAAATATTTTTTAAATAATATATAGCCCTTAAAAATAGCTATTTTGCAAACGACCTCCGTTTTCGATGAAACCACTTTTGTTGAATCTAGAATGTCAAATTATTGTTAGGTTTCAAATTTCATAATTTTTGGAATCAATATATGTGCGTGGTGAATTTAAATGCCTGTTCAGTTTTAATTATGAATTTAACCGACTAGAAAAAAAGGCCATTTTTCAAGCGGCCTCCAAATTCGACGAGATCAGTTTTGTTAGGACCATATCGGCAAAACATAGCTAGATTTATTTTTGTGTAATTTTTGGAGTTAGTATGTGGCCCCAGTAAATTAAAATGTACGTTCAAATTCAATGTTGACTGTTATATTAATTTATATTTTAATTTGATAAAAACTGATCAAAATGATGGAATTGGCTTACAAAACATATCCCATTGTGTCCGGAATAGGGGGATTTAGCTAAGGGCGACGGTAGTTGGGTTTGATTTGGAGTTCGAACAGATAAACAGATAAATTTGGAAATTAAATAATATTTAAATATATAAAACCCTTGGAAAATAGAACCCTAAATTTCATTTCCAGATCTGTCGCCCTCGCTCAAAACTGATAGGAGGAAAAGGCTCAAAAATTCCCAACCAAAATTCATTCAATCCATAAACCATATCAAGAAAGTTATAGAACAAAAATCAAAGTACGTTCTGAGCCCTTCAAATCCATATCAGTTTGGAGAATTATCGTTTGGTATTTCATTGGATTTTTGGGATTGAAACAGCCGACTTTCGAGCGGATTTGGGGGTGGAGGGTGGCGCCAGTTCATCATAACTCCAGCGGTAGGCGCGGCTAATGAAGGACGTCGTCGTGACATATTCGATCAGGGTCCAACCCCTGTGGCATCGCCGACGGTGGCATATTGAAGTCGAGGTCGATATTTTTCCTTCTAGGAAAATAAAGGTAGATGGCTACAATTTTTTATACGTTATTAACGGGTTAGTTAAAATATTTTATTTTAATTAATTAATTATTTAATCATCCAATGTTTAAAAACCTATATCTTTTTCATACGAGGCCCAAATCCGATGATTTCAGTCGTGTTGGAATCGTGGCGACGAACACTACACAATGGAACTGACCAGAATGGAAACAGAGTAAATTGGATTTTCAACTAAATCAGACGCGTGTTTAATTTAGTTGAAAAATACAATCTTTAAATAAAGACTGACAGAGTGGAAACGAATGTAAGAATTCTCTCACTAAAATATTTGTACAGTTAGTTATTTACTTTATAACTGTAAATATATGGAAATTGCCAATGTTGATTTTTATCGGTTGTATGTGACATTGCTTGAGTTCAACACATGAACTATTCACGACTCATCTGCACAAGAAGCGTTGTTTGAATATACGGCACTCGTATTTCAAACAATGTTGATACACTTAGTAATTGTTGAAATGAGATATAAATATCCATTTATAATTTAAATAGTGAAAATTGAGTAAGTAGAAAAATAATTCAAACTGAATTTGAGTTGGTTAATTAATTAACCAATGATTTATCTAAATAGACTATTGTTGTTTAAAAACCCCAAACGGGTATTGGGATGATATTCGACGTACACTAATCCCAGTATTTAGTTGTATGTTAATCGATTGGTTGACAAGCTGTGATGAGCGATATTTATTTATTTTAATGCTTATACAGTTGTAGAATGCACTCAGGATGATGTTTGAATGGTTAATGACTATTTATCATTATTGTTGAATACATGCGATGTATGAAATCCATATAACTGAAATTATATAGTAATCGATTGAGTCGCATTCCAATTCAGAATCTGAACGTTAAAATAAAGTTCAGTAAAGAATTAAAATATGATTTTGATGTCCGATTTTGGATGGGCACGAAAATATTGAAATATGTGAAGCCGAATAAGTAGATATTCACCATTTTAATTTGAATGGATTTCTTCTATCGATTTTATTCATTTTGTAATGAATATCAAAAAGAATGGATTTCAAAACCAGATATTTTGAAAATATTATCATTTTAATATTATATTGATATGGAATATTCAATTTTGATTTAAAATTGAAATGAAGTTGAAATCGTTTTAAAAATGAATTTTTAAATGATTTATAAAATACGCTTTGAAGGGAAATCGACAATATACATATTGTGCATATATATATAATGGCTTGAGTGGAACACGCAGCGTGGCGATCGTTCGCGAATTTAAACCATTAACTTCAAAGTGATGTAACAAGAGATCCGACCATCGGATTCTCCTAAAACTGGAACCGTTGAGTTCATTTCGAAAAGAGCTTTAGAATGATAATAAGAGATTTGAAATCTAGCGGTTGGATTTTAAGATATATCCAAATCAGTTTTGGAAAAGGTCGCTATGAATGCAGTTCGGTGGCCGATATTGGAAACCGACTGTAAAGCCATTAATAAATTACTAAGAATACGGAAAAATTATGTAAAATCATAATAAATGATCTGGAAAGATTTTTAGTGAAAACCTGAGGTTGCCCCTCGATCTCCTACGTGTGAAAGGGGGTCCTATGGGAATTCCCCTTGGTCTAATTCCAAGACGAAGAGTCGGCGTGGCGTAAAGTGAAGATTGGGGGGAGTAGAGCGAAATCCCCGTCTAGGGTATTCTGAAGGTGTAACCTAGGCAACGAAAAAGGGGCCCGATACTTCAACTATAGGAGCGACCTGTGATATTTTTATCTGAATGAACTAGTTATTAAATAGAATAATAATCCAATGGTTTTTAAATAAATAAAATAGGATTTATAAAGGGTTTTAATATAACCAGAATTTTCAAACAAATAAATTGGAATGGGTTTAAATGGAAATTATCTTCGGATATTTTCGATATTGGATTCCGTGATTATACAGATACTGTGAGGAATTTGGAAGATATAGATATCGTTATTCCCAATATGTAACAACCTGGAAAATCAGAACCAATTTAAAATTTTATTTTGGCAATTTTAATGAATTTTGAATATTTAAAATGATTTATTTTAAATAATAACAACTAGAAATTTATTTTGAATGGAATTAGAATGTATATATTTATTCGAATCGAAATTAGAATATAAATATTTATTTTAATTATAAAAGGAATTGAAAATGGCGCGGTAGTTTGAAAATTCGATTTCAAATTTCAAATTTCAAATGAATGTACTGGATTCAAAATAAACCGTATTTTAGTGAAACCAAAAATATTAGAATCTATATGAAAATATCTTTCCAACGAATCTGAAAAATTGAAATTTCACAGCGGGAATAAAAAGTTATGCCCAGTTGAAAATTCAGAATAGTCGCTATGGAAATATAGCCCTTAATAATAGCCATTTTGCAAACGAACTCCGTTTTCGACGAAACCACTTTTATTGGATCCGGGATGTCAAGTTATTGCTAGATTCCAATTTTCATAATTTTTGAAATTAATATGTGAGCGTGGCAAAAGAAAACGTGTTTTGACAGTTTCAATCAATTTGGATCGACCAGAAATTGACCATTTTTCAAAAGGTCTTCAAATTCGACGAAATTAGTTTTTTTAGGACCGTATCGTCAAAACACAACCAGATTTATTTTCTGGAATTTTTGGAGTCAGTATGTGGCTTCGGTAAATTAAAATGTACGTTTAAATTCAATATATATTGATTTATATTTTAATTTTGACAAAAACTGTCTAAAACAGTCGAATTGGCTTACAAAAAATATTCCATTGTGTCCGGAATTGGGGTATTTAGCTAGGGGCAACAGTCGTTGGGTTTGATATGGAGTTCGTATTGATTAACATGTATTTTTGAGATTAAAGAAATTAAATATTAATAAAATAATTTATATAAAGGGGTCAAACTGTAACAACCCAGATTTTTGAATAATCGAATTAACTAAATTAAAGAATAATTAATCTCAGACGTGAGAATTAAGGGAAATGAGTTGCGCCATTGTGTTCGTCTCGGAATTCTAGTAGAAATAGAGTCCGAGTTTGCGTAAAACGGATATCGGATGAAGGAGATATGGACGAACGAAGTTAGGCGGGAAAGATAGAAAAAGAGAAAAATAGAAAGAAAAAAATATTGCACTGGCGCACTTGGGAAGTGCGCCAGTACAAATTTGCACTGGCGCACCTGCCAAGTGCGCCCAGGCCGAGCAGCAGGCCTGCACAGCTTTCTGGTTCAGTCTGATCCATGTTGTGACTCATTGCTGAGTCCTTTCTGACTCCTTGCTGAGTCATTAGGGCTGAGGTGTCACCCTATCCTGACTGAATGGTTTTGATTAACCTTAAGATCATCCGACGGCTATAATTAAATTAAAATTCTATATAAACATGGGTAGACTCAAACCCTAAATCAAAATAAAAACTGAAACTATGGCCGTCATGCTGTCATCTTGTAACCTAGAGCAGCCGCCACCAACTAGAGGGAAATCAAAGCTAATCAATTCAGTTCTATTCAACATTAATCTAAACAACAACGAATCTACTACAAAGGCGAGCTTAATCAGTTTCAAAACTCTGATTTCAGAATGCAAGACCTTCTTCTTGTGAGTTCAATTTCTTTAATAAAATAATTAACAATTTAATTGGAATGAGATATGATGTGGATTATATGGCTATGTTGTGGATTATTAACCGCATGTTATTATTTATGTTGTAAATTCTATGATGTTATCATGTATGTTGTAAAGTTGTGATGTTATCATCTATGTTGTAATTTTATGATTGGCTTGTGTATAATCATGTTTCATATGCTAGTTTGGTTATGTTACTGGAACTAATTCATATGTTAAATCATATGTATGTATGTATACAAGTTAGGATGTTAATTGAGGCATGAATCATATTGCAAGTTAGTGAAAATTATATACAACTTTACATGTTTCATGACATCTATTTTGTGTAAATTGGATCTAAAGTTAGGCTATGACATGTGTGAGTTATATGCTAGTATGCAAAATTCTACATGTTAGTTTACATGTTTAGATGTAAGTTTACACCATCATTATGATTGCATAAATCACATATGCAAGTATATGTATATATATATATTTGGAGTATAAATCATGTAATGTAAGTTTGTGGTTATTGCCTACGCAAGTTTACACCTTATGATTAGATCTATGACATACATGGTTTATGCAAGTTTGTGACTATACCCTAAACAAGTTTACACCATTAGATTTAGATCTATGACATATGTAGTTTTATGCAAGTTATGACTTTGGCCTATGCAGGTTTTAGATGTAGAACCTCATTCACACATGCAAGTTCACCCCTTATGTTTAGATCTAGTTTTATCTATATGTATGTTGTAATGTTTTCTCTTTATTCCATAAGTTAGACTATTCGAGTCTAACGTATATTTTACGTTAAACGAACAAACGTACAACGTGGGGTAATGGGATAATATTAATTGGCATAAATGCCTTAAATGGCATAAAATAAATTTGTGATGAAAAATGGTATGATTTTGTATACCATAAATAGATGGACATAATTGAGTCAATTATGGCCATAGTTAAATTTGGAATTGATTGATAATTTGAATAGGGAAATTAATTCAAATAGAGGAATAATTAATTTTGTGTAATTAATCGTCTAAGACACGAGGTTAGGCTCATTTGTGGTGTAAGACTGCCCGGACCCGCCCGGCAAATCCAGCTGCCACAAATGCTAGTCTAATGTGGGAGGTCTTAGGCATAAATTAAATGCGTAACAGTTGTAAAGACACGAGGTTAGGCTCGTTTGTGGTGCAAGACTGCCCGAACCCGCCCGGCAAATCCAGCTGCCATAAATGTCAGTCTAATGTGGGAGGTCTTTATAAGGTTACGGTCTTAATGAATTAAGAAACACTTAACCAGATACATATGTGGTGGGACATAGGGGCTAAGTGGGTGCCTTGGGTGGCATGTGGAATTTAGATGGTGCCTTGGGTGGCATTTGAAATACGATTAGAAACACTTAACCAAAATTGAAACATGTAAATGAACATGAATAAGAAGAGGGTTAAGTGGGATGTATTAGAGGGGACCAAGCTTAGGTGGATAGCTTGTGTCAGGTAATGGGGGCCCATTTCAACCAGTAACCCATACGTATCTTTGTGGGCTCGACCCTAGTCGAGGATGGGACACGCATACTGGGCTTGACTGTAAGAGGCCAAAACGGGTTAGCGGTGGCAACTCAAGTCCAACGGGTTCATATGCGTGTGTGGGCCTGGGCTGGTAGGTAAGACGTTGTTGCATCGTGTAGGTATAAGCCGAGCATTGTTGGTGGTATCGGGTTGCCACTTTGGGGAGTGATACACCCCACTGTGGGGCCAGCATGGGTATCTACGAGTTAGGGAGCCGATCGCATGGGGGTAATGGGTACACCTAGTAGAGATAGGGGCAGGCGGCACCTATGAAGGCAACTAGGGGTGCACGAAACTACCATTATCATTATTAAGTTCTGTAGGCATGATCAACCTTAGGGTGACTAGTGGTGGTGCAGTATAGTAATTATCTTATAGTGGTTTAGGTGCGCCTTTAACGTTATCTTTGTTCATCTTATTTCCTTGTTTACTCTGTCATACTCAATTGTTCACAGTCATTTCCTTATTTTCCAACTTATGCCTTAGCCTAGTTATTTTGGTAATTATATTGTTAAAGTTATCGCACTCGCCAGACTTTATGTCTGACCCCCTTTGTTTCCTCCTCTTTTCTTCCTCCACCCCCCCCTCCAGGTGCTCAAGGTGGAACTAGCACCAGTGGAGCTTGATTTTGGGCAGCTGTATCTCTTGCATTTAGAAGTTGCTTGGATCTCTGAAGTAAAAGTTCAGCCTACCTTATTTATGGCTATTTTTTATTGGGGTTATGTCTTTCAATTTATGTACTCTGATTTAGTCAAGATGGATATTATGTACTTTGACTCTGGTTTTTGATGATGTAATCAAACCTATGTCTCTACCACTGCAATGAATAAAATTTTAAAGTTTTAGTACTATTTATATCTGTCTTGTTGTTAAGTTTCTGTTCTATACACACTTAAAATGCTCCATAGAAGTTAATGCATTCCCTTTGTGAGTGACATTAATGGACATGGGGTGTTACACGTGGTATCAGAGCTGAAGGTTACCAGAACAGATATGAATTTTGAAAAACTGTTTTTCAAAAACACTTTTATAAAGAAGTACCTACAAAAGTATGTTTTAAGGAAAGTATATTCAAGAGAAAAGCTTATTTTAGAAAGCATAGCCCCAAGAGCCATATATCTTTCCTTCGGTCCTTTTGTATTGAATCTTTCCTTTTTTTCATTTCAGCATGTCTGGAATTCCCGAGATACCCGAGGGGATACCGATACCAGGATGGTTTAGGAAGTATTTGGAGACCAGGGCCACCACTGCAGGTCCAACAAATGCTCCTCCTCCTTCTCCTCATCCTCGTGTCAATACTTTTGCTAAGATATGTAATTACATTCGAGCAATGGATGGAAAACCTTTTCACGGGACGGAGACATTTGTTGAAGCTCGAAACTGGCTAAAGGAGGTGGAAGAATTGTTTGGGATCTTTGAAGTGGAAGATGGAAGAAAGGTCCAGTTAGCTGCCTGGCTAATGAAGGATGAGGCCTCGTTTTGATGGGAGGTCACTAATGGAGAACGTCCAGTAGATACATGGCCAGATTTTAGGCGGAGGTTTGAGGCAAAGTTTCTCTCACGGGCTGAAGAGAATCTATACATGGAAAGGTTTCTAGCATTGAAGCAGGGGAATCTATCAGTGAAAGAATAGTTCAACAAGTTCAATCAGTTGGCAAGATTTGGCTTGGACTTGGTGAATACACCAAAAAAGAAGACTGGCTGTTTCCACTGTGGCGAAGCGGGACATCTAATTAAGGACTGCCCAAGAAAAGAGCAGAGGGTCGGGTCTACCTCGGGAGGACAGGTGCAAGCTCTTATGGCACCAGGGCAGGCAAGGGGGCAAGTTCAGGCTCTCGTGGTCCCACCGCTACAAGAACGAGGTAGAGCAATTTCCGTTGAAAGTTTAGTTTTTCTGTTTGATCATCCTGTTTGTACTTTATTCGATTCTGGCGCATCACATTTGTTTATTTCTACATCATTAGTTGAAACACTGCACCTAGATACTAGTCTAGTTAAAGATCCCTTAGTAGTCTCAAATCCTATTGGTGGTTCGGCTCATCTTTCTATGATTAGTCGGGATATGAGAGTGTTTATCTTGGGCGTTGGGTTTGAATGCAACGCCTTTGTTCTTGGCTTCATGGGCTACGGCTTGATTCTAGGTTTGGATTAGCTAACTAGATATGGGGCCATCCTAGATTGTGAAAGAAGGGTAGTTAGATTGTTGACTCGTTGTGGAAAGACCCTTGATATTTCTTGTGACCCTAGAGGTCCAGTAATGCTTAGCTACCTAGAATCCCTTGACGCATCTGATGATGATTTACATTCTGTTCGTATAGTCCGTGAATATGTTGATGTCTTCGATAAGGTGAGGGGTTTACCTCCAAAACGTGAGATAGACTTTCGAATATATCTAGTAGACAATGCAAAGCCAGTTGCATTGCCAGTGCGCCACATGGCTCCAAGAGAGAGAAGAGAACTCAGTAAGCAAGTGAAAGAATTGCTTGAGAAGGGGTTCATCAGATGTAGTATATCGGAGTGGGGTGCTCCAGTAGTATTTGCCACAAAGGCAGATGGGTCCCTTAGACTTTGTGTGGACTATAGAGAACTTAATAAGCTTACTAAGAAGAATAGGCACCCACTGCCGAGGATTGACGATCTCTTCGATCAGTTAGTTGTCGCCTCAGTGTTTTCGCAGTTGGACTTTGCCACTGGTTTCCATCAGTTGAGAGCGGCTGAGGATAGCATAGACAAGACTGCCTTTAGGACTCCAGACGGCTTCTTCGAGTGGCTTGTGATGCCCTTCGGTTTGACAAACGCCCACGCATACTTTGTTGACTTGATGAGTAGGGTGTTTAGGGAGTACCTTGATAAATTCGCGGTAGTCTTTGTGGATGACATCTTGATCTTTTCTAAGAGCGAGGAAGAGCATGCCCTACATCTTAGGGAAGTGTTGGAGACCCTTCGAGCGCATAGCCTTAAAGCTAAATTTTCTAAGTGTCACTTTTGGAGGAAAGAAGTGTGATTCTTAGGGCACGTGGTTTCCAAAGAAGGGATAGTTGTGGATCTCGCAAACGTAGTGGCCATCCAAGATTGGAAAGTCCCTAAAAATGCTACCGAGGTGAGTTTCTTAGGGTTGGCTGGCTACTATAGGAAGTTTATCAAAGACTTCGCAAAAATATCGGCCCCATTAACACGCTTGACGAAGAAGAACCTAGTCTTCACATGGGACGTAGATTGTGATGATGTGTTCCAACATTTAAAGAGAGCTTTGACCATAGCCCCAGTCTTAGTGTTTCCAGATGGGAGTAAGCCATTTACCGTTTATACCGATGCTTGTGGGACAGGACTAGGCGCAGTCTTAATGCAAGAGGGAAGGGTAATAGCCTATGGAGGGAGGCAGTTGAGAGTGCATGAAAGAAATTACCCTACACATGACATAGAGTTGGCCGCTATTGTTTTCGCGCTTAAGTCCTGGCGCCATTATCTTCTTGGCGAGAAATTCGAATTGTTCACTGACCACAAATCGCTAAAATACTTATTCTCTCAGAAGGACTTGAACTTAAGGCAACAAAGGTGGATGGAATTCTTAGCGTCCTACGATTTCGAGATAGCATATATCCCTGGCAAGGGTAACGTGATGGAAGACGCCTTAAGTAGGAAAAGGTTATCCTTGAGTCCGTTATTTGTTGAGCGACGATGCTTAGAGTTCATCTCTATGCTTGACTTTAGACCTTCCATTGACTTTGTACCCGGTTTGCTAGCATCCTTAGAGGTCAGACCTACGCTTTTGGGATGGATTGGTGAGGCACAGCGAGATGACCCACAGTTGGCTGAGTTAGTAGAGAAGCTCAAAAGGGGGGAGTCATCGAGCCATCTCCGTAGGTATACCCTAGATGATAAGGGTTTGTTACGTAGGGACGGTAGACTTTGTGTACTACGGGATGAGAATTTGAGGAAGACCATTCTTGATGATGCACATCGTTCGAAGGTATCCATCCCGGCGGGGACAAGATGTACATAGACATGAGACAAGTTTACTTTTGGGCCGCCATGAAGAGGGATGTGGTCGAGTTTGTCGCTAGATGCTTAGTGTGCCAACAAGTAAAAGCAGAGCAAAAGAAGCCCAGTGGGTTGCTTCACCCATTGGAGGTCCCACAATGGAAGTGGAAAAGTGTCTCGATGGACTTTATTGATGGGTTACCAAGATCGAGGAAGGGTAATACGGGGATTTGGGTCTTGATAGACATACTTACTAAGAGCGCCCATTTCATTCCTGTAAAGAGTAAGAGGACTGCTCCATGGTTAGCTTCCGTATACATTCGAGTGGTAGTTCGTTTGCACAGTGTTCCTTCTAACATAGTGAGCGACTGCGATCCTATCTTCACTAGCGAGTTTTGGAAGAGCTTGCAAGAGGCGGTAGGGACTCAGTTATGTTTGAGCACCGCATATCATCCTCAGACGGACGACCAGATCGAGAGGGTGAATCGTATTCTAGAGGACCTATTGAGGTTGTGTGTCTTAGACTTCGGAGGTACATGGGAGGAACATCTTCCATTAGTGGAGTTCGCATATAATAATAGCTTTCAGTCTAGCATTGGCATGGCACCGTTCGAGGCTCTTTATGGACGGCCGTGTCGTTCGCCTACATGTTGGTGGGAATCTACAGATAAGATCTTGCTTGGACCCGACATGATTAGAGAGACTTCGGAAAAGATCGATCTGATTCGAAGAAGGATGAAGACGGCGCAAGATAGGCAGAAATCTTATGCGGACAAGAGGAGGACAGATCTTGAGTTTGATATTGGGGACATGGTCTTTGTCAAGGTGTCTCCATTACGGAATGTTGTTCGCTTTGGGTCCATTGGGAAGTTAGCACCAAGGTTCGTAGGGTCGTTTCCTATTAAGGGGAGAATTGGACAGATGGCGTATAGAGTGGAGTTGCCCGAGACACTTAGTGGTGTACACAATGTATTCCATGTATCACATTTGAGAAAGTGCTTGCACGAGACCGCGGAAGTGGTAGAGCCAAGCTTGCTTAGAGAGGTGGAGATAGAGCCTGATGCGACGATTCGACGAGTTCCTACGTGTATTCTTGGGTCGGAGATTAAGAAGTTGATGAATCGAGAGGTCTAGCTAGTTAAAGTGCAATAGGGAGATGATGAGAGCAACGCTACTTGGGAGATGGAATGTAATAACCCTGAAATCTGGGCTAATTTAAAATTTTTATTTTGGCAATTTTAGTAAATTTTGATTATTTAAAATGAATTATTTTAAATAAAAACGACGAGAAATTTATTTTGAATAGATTAGAACGTATATATTTATATTCGTCGTCGTTAGAATATAAATATTTATTTATAACTATAAAAGGAATTGAAAATGGCGCGGTAGTTCGATAATTCGATTTCAAATTTCAAATGAATGTACCGGGTTCAAAATAAACCGGATTTTAGCGAAACCAAAAATATTTGAATCTAAATGAGAATATCTTTCCAACGAATCAGAGAAATCCAGATTTCATAGCGGGGATAAAAAGTTATGCCCAGTTGAAATTTCAGAATAGTCGCTATGGAATTTCAGCCCTTGAAAATAGCCATTTTGCAAACGACCTTGGTTTTCGACGAAACCACTTTTATTGGATCCGCGATGTCAAATTATTGCTAGGTTTCAAATTTCAAAAAATTTCAAATCAATATGTGAGCGTGGCAAAGGAAAACGCGTTTGACCAGTTTTAGTTGATTTTAATCGACTGGAAAATGGCCATTTTTCAAACGGTCTCGGAATTCGATGAAATTAGTTTTGTTTGGACCGTATCGTCAATACGAAGCTAGAAAATATTTTTCGGGAATTTTTAGGGTTCATATGTGCCTCGGTAATTTAAAATGTACGTTCAAATTGAATATATAATGATTTATATTGTAATTTGAATGAAAACTGACTGTAACAATTGAATTGACTTGCGAAACATATCCCATTGTGTTCAGAATGGGGGTGTTACGCTAGGGGCGACAGTCGTTGGGTTTGATTTGGAGTTCAAATAGAAAATATCACTTTTTGAATTAAATAATAATTAAAAATGTGTATATATATAAAATTTCAAACCCTAGCTCCTCATTGGATTTGAGCCGCCGTCACTCTCCCACGAACGACAGAAATGCTCCGGACTTCGCTCCTCAATCTCTCGCGATCCATGCCAAATTAAATCATCAAACCAAGACAAAAATTCAAGTGCGAGATGAGGGCTTTGAATTCCTACGGGTATGATCGTTTCTCGATCCGTGGTTTGCTCGAATTTATGTCCTGAAGGCGTAGCGTTCAAATGGGTTTTAAGGGCTCTAGGTGTGTTCGGATCTTGAGGCGCCGCTGGAGTTGGAGGGCGTCGCCGCCGCGGTTCTGGTGGAGGGGTCTGATTCGGCTCCGACGGCCTGAGGCCTCCTACGGCGGCGAGTTTTGATTTTGAGGGTGGGTTCAGGCAATTCGGGTTTTGTACAGACGAGGAGGAAGATTAAAACAGGGGTAATCACTTGTTAATGATGTCATTAGTCAACTTAATTATGTTTTATTTTCATTATGTATATATAATTCAATTGTTTTGAATCAATTTATATAATATGTATGACATTGTTTTTATATAATATATATGACATTGGTTTTATATGATATATACGACATTGTTTTTATATGATATATATGACATTGTTTTATATAATATGTATGACATTGTTTTTATATAATATGTATGACATTGTTTTTATAAAATATATATAGCATGAAATAAAAATTAGCATTCTTCTGAAATATAAAATTAGCATTCTTTTGAAATAAAAATTAGCATTCTTTTGAAATAAAAATCAGCATTCTTTTGAAATAAAAATTAGCATTCTTTTGAAATAAAAATTACCATTCTTTTGAAATATAAAATTACCATTCTTTTGAAATAAATTTCGTGAAACAGATTGCGTTGGAATCTGAACAGCGTGAAAAGGAGTGCGATGAAACGGATTGAAATCAAAAAGGAATTCAAACGGTTCAGAAATTCAGAAATGACATGGCGGAGTGGAACCCCAATGTGAGAACTTCTCACCTTTAATTTAATTTTTCTAGTTGAAATATATACTAGGATGCAGACGGTGTTTAGTAGCACCCGACACCCGTCGTCCACAGACCATGTACGGCTTGTTTGTTTGTTTGTTTGTTTGATTTTGATGTGTAGTTGATTGTGTGATGTGTATTGAAATACAAATATTTTTATAGTTAAAAATAGAATTTTTAACGTGTATATGAAATAAATTAATATAAACAAATCGAATGATTTGTTTATATACACACATTTGACTGATATTGATTTGGACGATAAATTTTACACATCGCCCAACTGCACAAATAAAATCTGTGTTTAATTGTTTGAAACCCCACACGGGTATTGGGATGATATATGACATACACTAATCCCAATAATTAGTTGTATATCGATCGATTAATTGACAGACTGTTATGAGCGTTAAATATTTATATTTGATGCTTATACAGTGTAGAATGCACTTTGGATGATGGTTGATTATTTGCCATTGTTGATATATACATGCGTTGTATGGAAATCCATAGAAATAAAATCTATGGTAATTGATTGGGCCTCATTCCATATTTGAAATAGAAATATTTGAAATAGAAAATTTTGAAATAGAAATATTTGAAAAAGAAATATTTGAAATAGAAATATTTGAAAAAGAAATATTTGAAATAGAATATTTGAAATTAGAAATATATGAAGCCGTGTTGATTAGATTGATGCCATTTTGACGTGAATGATATTTATATCGATTTTATTCATTTTTCAATGAATTTTGAAAGTGATTTCAAAATTCGAAGTAAATTGAATAGATTTGAAATTCGAATTAAAGTGAAATAGATTTGAAATTCGAATTAAAGTGAAATGAATTGAAATTCAAATTAAAAGTGAAATGAATTAAAATTCGAATTAAAGTGAAATGAATTGAAATTCAAATTAAAGTGAAATGAATTGAAATTCGAATTAAATTGAAATTGAATTGAAATCAATTTGAAATGAATTTAAAACGAATTTATAAGGAGAAATTCAATTTTGATTTGAATTTGAAATGAAGTTGAAATCGTTTCGAAAACGAATTTAAAACGATTTATAAAATACGTTTTGAAAGGAAATCGATGAAATATATATAATATATATTATATATTATATATATAATGGCCTGAATAGAACGCGCCGCGTGGCGGCAGTTCGCGAATTTCGACCATTGATTTCGAATGGATATTGCGTGAGATCCGACCGTCGGATTCTCCTAAAACCGGAACCGTTGGGTTCGTATCGAAAAGAGATTTCTAACGAATATTATAAATTTGAAATCTAACAGTTGGATTTGGAATTATTTCCAAATCAAATTTGGAAAAGGTCGCTGTAAGTGCAGTTCGATGGCCGTTTATGGAAATCGACTGTATGGGCCTTGATAAAATTATTAAAAATATCAATAATTTGTGTAAAATCATAATAAATAATTTGGAAAGAATTGGGCTGAAAAATCATATATTTGAAAATATAAAAATAGATTTTTATCGAAAAGAACTAGTTTTGAACTAGAATAATAATTTATTTATTTTTAAAATAAATAAATTGAATTTGAAATGGATTTGAAAATAACCAGAATTTCCAATAATTGTATTGGAATGGATTTGAATCGAAATTGTCTTCAGAATATTTCGATGTTGGATTTTGTGATGGTACAGATATTGTTATGGGAATTTGAAAGATAAATATATCGTTATTTTCAATATGAGATTTGTTGGTCGTAGAATTTGATATTGAATATAAGCCGGTATATTTTCTATTCAGAGCCTTGTATTTAATATCAAATGTGATTTGGGTTTGTCGTGAATGCTGTCTTCATTAACACTGTTCTTAAGCCTAGTTGAGAAAAAGATTAAATCTTTTTATTTGGATTTAATGAAGAATACCAATTAAATGATATTTAATTGGAATTGAATTGAAATTGATTTTCGGGTTTATCGTGAACAGTGTTTTAAATAACACTTGTTCTTTTACCCGATAAGTAATGGAATGTGATTTTGGGTTTATCGTGAACCGTGTTTTAAATGACACTGATTCTTTAACCCAGTCAAAGATTAAAACTAAGTGGAGTTTTAATGAATCTTTAATTAGATTGAAAAGATCAAGAATGGAGTATCACCAGTTTTGCTCCAGGCGATAGTTAAATCTTTAATTAGATTTGAACGTGAAATGGTAATTGAATTTACTGATAACACCGTGGTGTTAGATATGAAGTATGACCAGTTTTACTTCATGGGATGAATAAGTTGGGATTGGGAAATTAAAACAAATAATTACTTCGGTAAGGTTCGTTAATCCCGACTAGTTTGAAGTGATATTCAAAAGAAGATTAAAGAATAAATTTAAAAGAATTTATCTTTGATAAAATTAATGGGAACCTTTCCCTAAGAATGTGAAATTTAGAAACTAACTGTAGGTTAGCTAAGCAGAACGATTTCCTGGGTATTGATCTGATGTTGGTTTCAGCCTTCGGGGTTAATATTTGGGGAATTATTCTCTTGTTAATTTACGGTACTGATGAATTGGAATGAGGCGTATTTTGTGTTTGTGTAACACTTGTTTATTATATACGCGTGTTATTCAGAAAGACCGGGCTTATCCCATTCTGAATAACTGATTCGGCGATTAGTCGAAGATGAAGACGGTGGTTAAAGACCGGAGGTCTACAGTGGTTAAAGACCGGAGATCTTCACGTCGTTTGGATAATTACTGATGATCTTGATTGGGCCGTACACCCAAGAGGAGGGAATCAGTTGGTGATCGTCCAGACATACTTGGAGATCGATGGATATGCGGGGTACTAGGTGCCTCCGGTTTCGTTCAGACCCAGAACGAACTTGTAAATGGACTGTGTGTTTGACATTGGATTTTAGTCTGTGTGATTGATTTCTATTAAATATATATCTGTTTGGCGGTGGAGAATTTATTCTCTTGCTTAACGCCCTTCTCTGAGAAGTACGAGCTCAGGGGTTATATATTGATGGATATCAAACGCATGGAGTGAAGTGCCTATGTGGCATGCCTAAGTGGAAAATGATCAAGGCTTCTGTTGAAAAGCAAAGTCTTGTGGTTGATGATCAAAGCACGGCCTTTGTGCCATAGCTTTGTGTAACGTTTAATTCGTGAGTTTCACACCCAGTATGAACCAAAAATGGGAGACGGATATCAGGGGGGCATGCATTTCCTTCTAGTTAGAAGTGGCGTCAGTGGTTTTACACGCCCTGACGAGTTTGACTTATGTGGTTGTTGCTGTTGCGAGGCGCCTTGGATATATCGGTGACTATGTGAAGCCGATGGAGTCATTTGTTGGCTCATTTACGCCCCATAGGGCAGGGAAACACAGTGTTCAGGAATTATAATCCACATTGGTGGACCGGCCCTGAGTCGAAGGGACGATGCGTTCAGTTCCTAAGACTCGGACTAGACAGTCTCAAATCGGTAGAGGACAATCCCTAGCCTCGGTTCATATCATAAATGATAACCCAACTTCCAATACAACATTCTGCGGTTTTGATTGTATACCTATATATGGCGACATAGTGGTATGGGACGTTCATGCCGCCTATGATTGATATTTATGATTGTATATAAAATCAGAAACTAACTGGAAACGAGCTAAGATGGGTGGTTTCCTGGGTATTGATCTGATGTTGGTTTCGGCCTTCGGGGTTAATACTTAGGAAATCGTTCTCTTACTAATTTACGGTTGGAGTCTGATTAAGAATTAAAACATGAAATTTAGCGTATCAAGCATTCTTTGGCTATTATAAGGTAAAAACCCTATCCTCCGGCTTGCGTTGCATTGTGTGATGGGACTTGGGTCTTATAATAGCTTCATTTTTCTCTATTTAGCATTGCGCTGTTGTTTTATACACTGGTGTTCTTGGGAGGAAACCCGTTCCGTGTTATACGGCGTGGTCCCTTGATTTACCTAACTTTAAAATAAAGATTAATAACTGTTTTAGTTCTCACACCAGTCCCATGACTGACCTGGAGTTTATTGTTTTAACTTAAACTTTAGGTGCCCTTATTTTGATACGAGCAGATAGTAGTTTTGGTTTTGCAGATTTATATTCACAGGATCCTGATTTACAGCTGGAACGATGCTCGGAAAGCTTTGTATCCGTATATCTCCTTCAGTTGTATTTTGTATTATTTTCCGCTGCTATGTAATTTATTGTAATCTCTGATATTTATCGAATGTATTTTATTTGCTAATACTCTGTATATTCTTGTAATCTGATGGAATTGTTGTAATATACAATGAAATGTTCTTCCGTCTGCGTTCTTATATGGCTTGTTCTCAACTCAATCCGTGATTTCCCGTAAGGGGGATTTCGGGTCGTTTCACGGAAGCGAAGATGCGTCCATTGTACCCTTTTCTTTTCGAGGGTATGTCTTTTAATTTCTCCTTTATCGCTTAGCTTGTACTTGTTTTATCTTTAGTATGTCCTCTTACTAGTATCTTTGACCTTTAGATAGGGTAGTCCTATAGTTGAAACATGTGTTTGAGACATGTTATGTATGATGGATGCATGTGGATGCAAGTGCTTGCTAGTGGTTGCTCGTGGATGCATATACACACACTTTAGGCACTAGATCGGCTCAGTCACTTTCATACTGCATATTGCATATAAATGGATGTATTTAGTAGAATGAATGTACATTAAATGTGTGTATCATATGGATGTTGCATTTGAATGAATGGTTGTGCACACATGAAGTAATGATATGTATAGGGTTCCTTGCATACATGATGGATACATGGCACTATCATTATTTGCATTAAGGTGGTCGACTGAATCAGTAGACCGCCTGATTTTGCATTAGTATACGGACATATGCACACACTGTGCATATGAACATGAAAAGCATTTGAAATCTTTTAAGGACCATGGTTACTAGTGGTTGATGGTTGAGTAGATGGATGATTGGATGGTAGGATACGTTCTTCTTGACTTAGAGATTTCGAGGACGAAATCCTTTAAGTAGGGGAGAATGTAACACCTCGGATTTTTGAATAATTGAATTAACTAAATTAAAGATTGATTAATCTCAGATGTGAGAATTAAGGGAAATGGGTTGCGCCATTGTGTTCGTCTCGGAATTCTGGTCGAGATAGAGTCCGAGTTTGCGTAAAACGGATATCGTATGAAGGAGATATGGACGAACGAAGTCAGACGGGAAAGATAGAAAAAGAGAAAAATAGAAGAAAAAAAATATTGCACTGGCGCACTAGGGAAGTGCGCCAGTACAAATTTGCACTGGCGCACCTGCCAAGTGCGCCCAGGCCGAGCAACAGGCCTGCACAACTTTCTGGTTCTGTCTGGTCCATGTTGTGACTCATAGCTGAGTCCTTTATGACTCCTTGCTGAGTCATTAGGGCTGAGGTGTCACCCTATCCCGACTGAATGGTTTTGATTAACCCTAAGATCATCCGACGCCTATAATTAAATTAAAATTCTATATAAACATGGGTAGACTCAAACCCTAAATCAAACTAAAAACTGAAACTATGGTCGTCATGCTGTCATCTTGTAACCTAGAGTAGCCGCCACCAACTAGAGGGAAATCAAAGTTAATCAATTAAGTTCTATTCAACATTAATCTAAACAACAACGAATCTACTACAAAGGTGAGCTTAATCAGTTTCAGAACTCAGATTTCAGAACGCAAGACCTTCTTCTTGTGAGTTCGATTTCTTTATTAAAATAATTAACAATTTAATTGGATTGAAATATGATGTGGATTATATGGCTATGTTGTGAATTATTGACTGCATGCTATTATTTATGTTGTAAATTCTATGATGTCATCATGTATGTTGTAAAGTTGCGATGCTATCATCTATGTTGTAATTTTATGATTGGCTTATGTATAATCATGTTTCATATGCTAGTTTGGTTATGTTGTTGGAACTAATTCATATGTTAAATCATATGTATGTATGTATACAAGTTAGGATGTTAATTGAGGCATGAATCATATTGCAAGTTAGTGAAAATTATGTACAACTTTACATGTTTCATGACATCTATTTTGTGTAAATTGGATCTAAAGTTAGGCTATGACATGTGTGAGTTATATGCTAGTATGCAAAATTTTACGTTGTTAGTTTACATGTTTAGATGTAAGTTTACACCATCGTTATGATTGCATAAATCACATATGCAAGTATATGTATATATATGTTTGGAGTATAAATCATGTAATGTAAGTTTGTGGTTATTGCCTATGTAAGTTTACACCTTATGATTAGATCTATGACATACATGGTTTATGCAAGTTTGTGACTATTCCCAAAACAAGTTTGCACCTTTAGATTTAGATCTATGACATATGTAGTTTTATGCAAGTTGTGACTTTTTCCTATGCAAGTTTTAGATGTAGAACCTCATTCACACATGCAAGTTCACCCCTTATGTTTAGATCTAGTTTTATCTATATGTATGTTGTGATGTTTTCTCTTTATTCCATAAGTTAGACTATTCGAGTCTAACGTATATTTTACGTTAAACGAACAAACGTACAACGTGGGGTAATGGGATAATATTAATTGGCATAAATGCCTTAAATGGCATAAAATAAATTTGTGATGAAAATTGGTATGATTTTGCATACCATAAATAGATGGACATAATTGAGTCAATTATGGCCATAGTTAAATTTGGAATTGATTGATAATTTGAATAGGGAAATTAATTCAAATTGGGGAATAATTATTTTTGTGTAATTAATCGTCTAAGACACGAGGTTAGGCTCTTTTGTGGTGTAAGACTGCCCGGACCCGCCCGGCAAATCCAGCTGCCACAAATGCCAGTCTGATGTGGGAGGTTAGGCATAAATTAAATGTGTAATAGTTGTAAAGACACGAGGTTAGGCTCGTTTGTGGTGTAAGACTGCCTGGACCCGCCCGGCAAATCCAGCTGCCACAAATGCCAGTCTAATGTGGGAGGTCTTTATAAGGTTACGGTCTTAATGAATTAAGAAACACTTAACTAGATAAATATGTGGTGGGACATAGGGGTTAAGTGGGTGCCTTGGGTGGCATGTGGAATTTAGAGGGTGCCTTGGGTGGCATTTGAAATACGACTAGAAACACTTAACAAAAATTGAAACATGTAAGTGAACATGAATAAGAAGAGGGTTAAGTGGAATTTATTAGAGGGGACCAAGCTTAGGTGGATAGCTTGTGTCAGGTAATGGGGTCCCATTTCAACCAGTAACCCATACGTATCTTTGTGGGCTCGACCCAAGTCGAGGACGGGACACGCATACTGGGCTTGACTGTAAGAGGCCAAAACGGGTTAGCGGTGGCAACGCAAGTCCAACGGGTTCATATGTGTGTGTGGGCCCGGGCTGGTAGGTTAGACGTTGTTGCATCGTGTAGGTATAAGCCGTGCATTGTTGGTAGTATCGGGTTGCCACTTTGGGAAGTGATACACCCCACAGTGGGGCCAGCACGGGTATCTATGAGTTAGGGAGCCGATCGCATGGGGGTAGTGGGTACACCTAGTGGAGATAGGGGCAGGCGGCACCTATGAAGGCAACTAGGGGTGCACGAATCTACCATTGTCATTATTAAGTTTTGTAGGCGGGATCAACCTTAGGGTGATTAGTGGTGGTGCAGTATAGTAATTATCTTATAGTGGTTTAGGTGCGCCTTTAACGTTATCTTTGTTCATCTTATTTCCTTGTTTACTCTGTCATACTCAATTGTTCACAGTCATTTCCTTATTTTCCAACTTATGTCGTAGCCTAGTTATTTTGGTAATTATATTGTTAAAGTTATCACACTCGCCAGACTTTATGTCTGACCCCTTTTGTTTCCTCCTCTTTTCTTCCTCCCCCCCCCCCCCCAAGGTGCTCAAGGTGGAACTAGCACCAATGGAGCTTGATTTTGGACAGCTGTATCTCTTGCTTTTAGAAGTTGCTTGGATCGCTGAAGTAAAAGTTCAGCCTACCTTATTTATGGCTATTTTGTATTGGGGTTATGTCTTTCAATTTATGTACTCTGATTTAGTCAAGATGGATATTATGTACTTTGACTCTGGTTTTTGATGATGTAATCAAACCTATGTGTTTACAGCTGCAATGAATAAAATTTTGAAGTTTTAGTACTGTTTATATCTGTATTGTTGTTAAGTTTCTGTTCCATACACACTTAAAATGCTCCATAGAAGTTAATGCATTCCCTTTGTGAGTGACATTAATGGACATGGGGTGTTACACAAACCCTATTTCCTATTCAACACAGTCATCCCCCCCCCCCCTCCGGTAGGCACCACTTACGATTCAACAGCCCAAATCACCCCATTTTCATTTCGAAATCTCTCACAATCCATTCAATGGATTTCAAAACTTCGAAAGGGAAATCGTAGGGGTCTTCGAGCTTAAGAAGTTCAACGGATAGGATCGAAAATGGTGGTGTATTTTTCTCGAATTTTGTACCCAAAGGGGCCGTTGTCATGGGCGTTTTCCGCCATAGGGAGGCCACCGAATTGCCTCGTCCTCTGCGCCTAGGAAGAGCATGCAATGGTGCTCCAGGTGGTCAACATCGATGGTGGCCTGGAGTATCGAGCTGCGTGCGGTATTAGACCCTAGTTTTTAGTGGTTGGGTTCGACGGGTACTGGAGATTAACGAAGGGGAACAGGAGTGATTAAGAAATTGGTTAAGGAATTTTAATTTAACTAATTATTTAATTATTTAAATAGTGTCATTAATGTATTAATCATCGTATCTTTTTCATACGAGCATGGGATCGCGCGAAATTGGATCCGTTGCGATCGTGGGGACGAGATCTTCGAAACAAAACTGACCGAGTCCAATTTGGAGCACGTTGGAATTTCAGGAAAATTCGAATCCCAACAGAATAGAAATTCAGATAAAAACTAACGGAGTGGATCCCAACATGAGAACTTCTCACTAAAATTATTTATGTACAGTTATTTATTTTATAACTGCATATATGAACTACTCCCCGTCGTCCACATACCATGGACAACTTGTTTGTTTGATTGTATTGTATTGTTGAAATCGATTGTGATGTTAAATGGACTGTATAAAATATTCTTATGTTGAATAAAATATTTGAAGAATAAAAATATCATTTTTATTATAGAAATGGACTGTAAATAATATTCATTTATTGAATAAAATATTTCATTATTAAAAATATAATTTTTAACGAGTATATGAATAAAATAAATATTCATTTACAAATCGATGATTTGTTTATGTACACCCATTTGACTGATATGGATTGGGACGATAAATTTACACGTAGCCCAACTACACAAATAATATTTGACATACACTAATCCCAATTGTTTAGTTATATGTCAGTCGATGGGTTGACAGACTGTTATAAGCGTTAAATATTTATATTTAATGCTTGTGCAGTGTAGAATGCACTCTAGATGATGGATTGTTGTTTTCATTGTTGTTATATACATGTGTTGTACGAAATCCATATAAATAACATTATATGATAATCGACTATGTCTGATTCCAATTCGGAAAGAATGAATATTTTAAAATAACGAATATTTTAAAATAACGAATATTTTAAAATAATGAATATTTTAAAATGATGTTCAGTAAGAGATCAAAAAACTGATTTTGATGTCCGATTTGGGATGGACAAGAAAATATTTTAATATATAAAGCGGTGTTGATTAGATTAACGCCATTTTGACGTGAACGATATTTATATCGATTTTATTCATTTTTATAAGGAATATCAAAAAGGAAATGATTTCAAAATCTAATATTTGAAAATACTACCATTTATATATCGATGATATGGAATATTCAATTTTGATTAGAAATTGAATATGAAGTTGAAATCGTTTTGAAAACGAATTTAAAACGATTTATAAAATAAGTTTTAAAGGGAAATCGACGAAATATATATTATATATACTATATATATAATATAATGGCCTGAATAGGACGCGCCACGCTGCGACAGTTCGCGAATTTCGACCATTGACTTCGTATGGACATTACGAGCGATCCGACCATCGGATTCTTCTAAAACCGGAACTGTTGGATTCGTATCGAAAAGAATTTTCTAACAAATACGAGAAATTTGAAATCTAATGGTTGGTTTGGAATTATGTCCAAATCAAATTTGGAAAAGGTCGTTGTAAGTGCAGTTCGATGACGTTTATGGAAATCGATTGTATGAGCCTTGATAAAATTATTAAAAATATCAATAATTTGTGTAAAATCGTTATAAATGATTTGGAAAGAATTAGGATGAAAAATTCCATAATTGAAAAGATAAAAATATGTTTTTATCGAATTGAACTAGTTATGAACTAGAATTATAATCCAATATTTTTAAATAATTAAATCGGATTTTAAATGGTTTTAAAAATAACCAAATTTCCAATATATGAATTGGAATGGATTTGAATCGAAATTATCTTCGAAATATTTCGATATTGGATTTCGTGATTATACGGATATTGTTATGGGAATTTGGAAGATATATATATCGTTATTTCCAATACGATATTTGTTGATTTCAGAATTTGATGTTGAATATAAGCCGATATATTTTTTATTCAGAGCCTTGTATTTAATATCAAATTGGATTTTGGGTTTGTCGTGAACAATGTCTTCCTTAACACTATTCTTAAACCCAGTTGAGAAAAGATATAAATCTTTTAATTAAGATTGTTAGAGTTTCCAATTATATTCAATAATTAGAATAAATTGGAATGTGAATTGGGTTTACCGTGAACTGTGTTTTTAACGACATTCGTTCTTTAACCCGATTTACAGTGGAATGTGATTAATCTTTTGTTAAGATTTAAAGGAGATTTTCCAAAGAAAAGTTTTCCAATTTAACATATTAAATTGGAATTGTTAATGGAATTCGATTTGGTAATAATAGAAGTGAGCTTCTGTAGAGGAAGACTGTTAATATATATGGAATTTAAAAGGCTTTGTCGTTATTCCATTTATATTATCGGTTGGATATAGAAGTTTATATCGATTATACATATATTGATATGTTTTCCATGAAAAATCCATTGTTAATGGAATGAGATTTTAGGTTTATCGTGAGCTGTGTTTTAAATGACATTAGTTCTTTAACCCAGTTAAAGATAAGATTAATTTCTTAACTTTGAAGAAAATCATTATAACACCCCATATTTTCTATGAACATCAAAATTAATCAATCTAAGAACACTTAATTTTTAAAAGAGGAATTGGGTGAAACGGGTTATGCCATCGCATTCGTCTTGGAATTCTGCTTGAGATAGAGTCCGAGTTTGCGTGAATCGGACTCCGTATGAAAAAGTTGTGGAATTCCGAAGTTTTCAAGTTTAAACTATAATTAAATATAATAATAAAGTAAAATCAGAAAACAGTTCAAATTTCAAAATCTGGTAAGAGCGGCCTGAGCGGGAAATTTCCCGCTCAGGGATGTCGCCCCCCCCCCCCCCCCCAAGGGGGTGTCGACCCCTCCCAGATTCAGCTCCTGTGATGAATTTTTACAAACCTGTGCTGAGGTGGCCTTCTCTGATTGGCCAATGACTGATTTATGAGGTATTAGGGCATATGTGTCATGCTATGGTTGGCTGGATGACACATCTCTTTGGTTTGATGGCTCTGATTTCCCGTAGACTAATCTAAAGGCTAGAATTAAAACTAGACTTCTATATAATCACCCCAAACCTCAACCTTAGAACTCATTCTATGAAGCCGTCATGTTGTTCGTCTACAAACTGGCCTAGCCTCCATTTATCTAACCCAAACTAGAGAATCAAATTCAAACTAGGAATCAATTAGAAGAACTAGAGAACCAAACGTCTACATCAAAGGATAGCTTTTCAAATTCAGAAATCAAATCTCAGAAATCATGATCCGTCCTTTTTCTATAAGTACAGTTATTGTTTAGATGTGAACACCTAATAAGATATCATGGCTATAATAACTGGATCTAGAACTATGCCCAATTCTATTCGTGCCTATCCTTTTGACAATTCTGAATTGCATATGCCTATTGGACTGTTGTGCCTGACGCAGTAAAGCCTATCATGCCTATTGGACTGTTATGACTGATATAGTAAAGCCTATCATGTCTATTGGACTGTTGTGATTGACATAGTAAAACCTATCATGCCTATGAGACTATTGGGACTGATACCATTGAAGTTATCATGTTGTATTAAATTTGTGGTTCTTTTATGTATGTAAGTTACATGATAAGTTATGTTCATACATGCTTACATGTTTAGATCCAAGCTAGTACCCATGTTTAAGATCTATATAAGTTCATGCTTATAAAGTTAGATCTATGCTAGTTCGCATGTTAATTGGATCTAATTTAAATGTAAGATCACGTTCATGTGCTTAATTAAGTTTATGTCGTTCTATCCTAAATTTATACTATGCATGTTGATCTATATTATTTATGCCTGTTGGAATGTTACATGTCCCTTTCTTTTCCCTTTTGTTTATAAGTTAGGTTTATTTGTGAGCCTAACATTCTATGTGAATTATGCGAACGAATAAAGGGGGAGACATTGGGGGGAAATATTAAACTACATGCTATTGGCTAGGGCTGTTACGGTAACGGTAAATTTACCATTACCTTACCATTACCAGTCGATCGGTTACCATTTTTGGTTGAAATCGGTATACGAGTTAAAATGGTATGGTAATGGTAAATTTATAATTTTTAACGGTAAATTATCGGTAACGTTTCTTCAATACCAGCGGTAACGGTAATTTTACCAGTTAATTCAAAACATAAGTATACTCATCTGATATGCTTTATTACATGCACATAGAACCAAATAAATGATTATAATTAGTTTAATAATCAGATGAAATAATTCCAGATACACTTATTTTCTTTTTCATTTATGTTTTTTTATAAACTAACACCACATATAGTATAATAAAAATGCACGGTGTACAAAAAAGTATGTTAAGATATAAATTTTGATCGACAAACGGTAGTTTACCATTACCAGTGTAACGGTTACCAGATTATCGGTATACCAGTTAGTGGTATACCGGTCAATCGGTAATGGTAATGGTAAGCAATTCTAGTTTACCAGTAAAAACGGTACGGTAACGGTATGTGCCAAACGGTAACGGTAACCATTACCATAACAGCCTACTATTGGCATAGATTGGCTCATAATCATGTAAATGATTAGTAGCATGAAATGGTAGAATTTGTATACCTAGAATTATGGATATAATTTAGAGGGTAAATGGGGGAAGACTTGAATTAACAACACTTGTGGATAATTTACATATGAACAGAAATTGTAAATATGTAAATTAATTAAAAGATCCATATGCCTAACCCAAGGTTAGATTAAGTTACGGTGTAAGACTGCCCGGAACCGCCCGGCACATCCAGCAGCCGTAACAATATAGATCTAATGTGAGTGGTTAGCGCCTTAAGCCCAAAAACCCGAGGTTAGATTGAGTTGCGGTGTAAGACTGCCCGGAACCGCTCGGCACATCTAGCGACCAAAACGATATAGATCTAATGTGAGAGGTTGGTGCTTTAATGAGTGAATTAAAGCTAAGAAAAGACAGGCTAAGAATGGTAGGGTTAAGTAAATTAAGGCAACACTTAACCAATACAACATGTTAATTTAACAGGTGGGAGGGGTTAGGTTAATTTGAGAACACTTAACCATTATAACATGTTGATTAGGAAACCCTAGTAACGGGGACCCATTTCAGCAGTAACCCACATAGATGTATCACGGTACCTTGAACTAGGCAGGGTGGGGCACGATTACTGGGCTGATTATAAGCGGTCAAAATAGCGGTGGGTGGTGCGGCAGTGTAGATCTTGACGGAGTACGGGTGTGCACGTGCTCTGGAGCGGGAAAAGCAGGCACTGAGCATCAGTATTATACACTGTGCATCTAGAATTTGTGTCTGGTTGCCACCATAGGAATTGATACACCCTATGGTGGGACCAGCACAGGTATCTACAATCTAGCGGGGGCCGAATGACAGAGGTAATAAATGCATGCGAGTAGAAGCCGATCGGGAAAAGGATCACTTTGTTGTGAACATATGATGGTAGTTGAAACCTTCGTAGTAGGTGCAGAGAAATAGAAATGAGTGCGATAGCATATTCAGTTTATCCTATCTCATGTTATCTTATTTATATGGTATTGTGCTATGTTCAGTTTATTCATGTCATCATCCTTTTACTTGTTTACATGCTGAATAGTCACTGTACTTACTAGACTTATGTCTGACCCGGTTTCTTTCGCCTTCTTTTCTTCCGCCCCCTCCCTCCCCCCCCCCCCGGTCCGCATGGAGGGAATACTTCAGCTTAGTGCAGACCTTTCCAAGCTTGAAGAGAGTAGATGTATTGCTTGGATTCTATTTTCTTGGGCTATGGCTGTGGTTACAATTTTATTGGGGATTTATGCTACTTTACTTCTTTTTTATGCTTCTTTATGTACTTGGAGATTTAAATCAAGACAGATGTTTTGTTGTAATATTTTAGAAGTTGGGTTTTCAGACAATGCCTGTAATGTTTTGACTGAACCACGCTATTTAATAAATAATTTCAGTTTTCCGCTGTTTATATGTCTGTCTTGTAAATTATCTATATCTTTTACCTAAAATGCTTCACCAAAGTTAATGCATTCCCTTTGTGAGTGACCTTAACGGAGGTGGGGTGTTTCACTTGGTATCAGAGCAATGGTTTACCAGATCAGATAAAAGTTTTGAAAACTTTTTTTCAAAAAGAAGTTTAAAGAAGCATTTTCAAGAAAAGTGTTGTTTTATTATAAAGGCATAATCCCCAAAGCCATATGCACCATCTTTCTATCCTTTGTTTTGAACCTTTTCTTTTCGTTTCAGCATGTCTGGGGATCTTAATCTTCCTGAGGGTGTACCGACACCTAGTTGGTTCAGAAGGTACCTGGAGGCTAGAGCTAGTGACGCAGGCCCAGCAAACGTTCCTCCTCCCCCAGTTGCAGTTGTTCCTCCTCCTCCTCCTCCTCATGTGAATGCTTTCTCGAAGATATGTAGAGACTTTCGAGCCATGGGTGGAAATAACTTTAATGGGACTGAGTCATTTGTGGAAGCAAGAAACTGGCTGAAGGAAACAGAAGATTTGTTTGTTATCTTCGAAGTGGACGATAGGCAGAAGATACAATTAGCTGTATGGTTACTTAAGGATAAGGCCTCTTAGTGGTGAGAAGTTACTAATGCTGAGAGGACATTTGAAACTTGGGACGATTTCAGAATGAGATTTGAAATGAAGTTCCTCTCGCAAGCTGAACGAAGCCTACAGATGGAGAAGTTCTTAGCACTGCCTATCGGTTAGGGAATACGTCAACCAATTCAACCAGCTGGCCAGATTCGGACTGGAGTTAGTAAATACTCCACATAAAAAGGCTCTCCAATTTGTTAAAGGGTTAAATGAGCCACTGCACAGCCTAGCTATGTCCCATATACCTATGGGTGCGACTTTTGAGAGACTAGTGGACATGGCACTATTACAGGAGGAAGACAAGAATGGCAAGAAAGAGGCAAAGGTGGAAGAACCTCTGGACAAGAAAGTATAGGGATCGCAAAATAAGAAGACGGATTCCAAGAAAGGCGGGAAGAATAACAAACCCCGTGAAAAGAGGAAGTGCAAATTTTGTGGCATACCTGTACATCTAATTAAAGACTACAGGAAGAAGAAGAAGAAGAAGAGGAAGATGGGTGGTTGTTTTCAATGCGGTGAGACAGGTCATATGGCTAAGGATATCCCAAAAAGGCAAGAGCAAGGGCAGAGGAATGGATCCACTTCTGGAGCGCAGGTTCACGCTCTCATTGTACCTCCATAAGAAAGAGGTAGAAATATTTCTGTTGAGAGTTTAGTTTATCTTTATGACCATCCAGTTCGTACTCTTTTTGATTCTGGTGCATTGCACTCTTTTATATCTACTGCTTTAGTTGAATCTCTGCATCTAGATACCAGTATAGTAGAGGATCCCTGGTTGTTTCAAATCCAATTGGGGGTTCGGATTTCTTGTCAATGATTTGTTTGAATTTTGAAATTTCTATACTAAGCATTGGGTTTAGATGTAATGCTTATGTTTTGGGCTTCACGGGCTATGGGTTGATTCTAGGCATGGATTGGTTATCCAGTAATGGTGCCATCCTCGATTGTGAAAAGAGAGTGGTTAGACTTATGACTCGCCTCGGTAACACTCTCGAAATCTCATGTAATCCCATGAATTCTGTTATGCTTAGCTATCTAGAATCTCTTGATGCGTCTGTTGAAAACTTGCAATCTGCTAGAGTAGTCCGTGAATACTCAAATATCTTTGAAGAGGTGAAAGGTTTGCCTCCAAAGCGAGAGATAGACTTCCTCATATACCTTGTTGATAATGCAAAACCTATTGCTGTACCCGTTAGACACATAGCTCCAAGGGAAAGGAAAGAGCTCAGCAAGCAAGTTAAAGAGTTGCTTGAAAAGGGGTTCATAAGGCGGAGTATTTCTGAATGGGGTGCTCCAATGGTGTTTGCAACCAAAGTAGATGGGGCACTTCGCCTGTGCATGGACTATAGGGTGTTAAACAAGCTGACCAAGAAGAATATGCACCCACTTCCTAAAATAGACGACTTGTTTGACCAACTCGTAAGTACCTCGGTTTTCTCCCAATTAGATCTGGCCACTGGATTTCATAAGCTAAGAGTGGCTGAAGACAGCATAGACAAGACCGCGTTCAGGACCCCAGATGGTTTCTTCGAATGGCTTGTCATACCTTTCGGCTTGACAAACGCACCGGCCTATTTTGTAGACCTGATGAGTAGGGTGTTCAGAGAATTCCTTAATAAATTTGTTGTGGTCTTCGTGGACGACATTTTAATTTTCTCAAAAAGTGAGGAAGAACATGTTCTGCATTTAAGGGAAGTTATGGATACTCTTCGTGCACACCAGCTGAAAGCAAAATTCTCCAAATGCCATTTTTGGAGAGAAGAAGCAAGGTTTGTTGGACATGTGGTGTCCAAAGAAGGGATAGCTGTGGATTCCGCAAAAGTAGTTGCGGTGCAAGATTGGATGATACCCCGTAATGCAACCGAAGTACGAAGTTTTCTCGGGCTAGCGGGATTTTACAGAAAGTTCATTAAGGACTTCGCGAAGATCTCAGCCCCACTTACTAGGTTGACGAAGAAGAAACTAACTTTTGCTTGAGATTTGGATTGCGATGTTGCTTTCCAACGATTGAAAAGAGCTCTAACAACGGCCCCAGTTCTGACATTGCCTGATGGGAGTAAGATGTTTACTGTATATACAGACGCATGCAGAACAGGAATGGGCGCTGTCTTGATGCAAGAGGGCAAAGTAGCTTCTTATGGAGGAAGGTAGTTGAAGGTACATGAGAAGAACTACCAAACTCATGATTTAGAACTAGCTACCATTGTTTTCGCTCTTAAGTCATGGAGACATTACCTACTAGGAGAAAGGTTTGAATTGTTTACTGACCATAAATGTAATAACCCGGAAAATCTGAACCAGTTTAAAAAAAATTATTTTGGCAATTTTAACAAATTTTGAACATTTAAAATAGATTATTTTAAATAAAATCGACGATAAATTTATTTAGAATATAATTCGACGTATATATTATATACGTCGTTGTTAGAATATAAATAATTATATATAATTATAAATAGAATTGAAAATGGCGCGGTAGTTCGATAATTCGATTTCAAACTTCAATTGAACATACCGGGTGCAAAACAATCCGGATTTTAGTGAAACCAAAAACATTAGAATCTAATTGATAATATCTTTCCAATGAATCCGAAAAATCAAAATTTCATAGCGGGAATCAAAAGATATGTCCAGTTGAAAATTCTGAATAGTCGCTATGGAATTCAGGCCCTTAAAAATGGAAATTTTGCAAACGACCTCGGATTTCGACGAAACCACTTTTGTTGGATCCGTGATGTCAAATTATTGCTAGGTTTCAAATTTCATAATTTTTTGAATCAATATGTGAGCGTGGCATAGGAAAACGCGTTTGACCGGTTTCATTTGATTTTAATCGACTGGAAAATGGCCATTTTTCCAACGGTCTCAGAATTCGACGAAATTAGTTTTGTTAGGACCGTATCGTCAATACGAAGCTAGGAAAATATTTTTATGGAATTTATAGATTTGTTATGTAACCCCGGTAATTAGAAATGTACGTTTAAAATTCAATATTGCGATTTAAATGTAAATTCAAAGGAAACTGATCGAGACGAACGAATCAGCCTACGATACATATCCCATTGTGTTTGGAATGGGGGTAAAACGCTATGGACGACAGGCGGTGGGCCTTGTTTCGAGGTCGATAGAAAAAGTTACTTTATGTGAATAAAAATTAAAATTAAATAATAAAAAAAAGGTCAACCCTTCTCCCCCTTTAACCCGCTCTGCCCCCCCCCCCCCCTTCCCTTCTGTAACACCCCACCTCCGCCAGGGTAACTCTTGCAAGCACACTGGCTTTGGAGGGGCGTTTAAACAAGGTAAACATGCATGCAGATATCACAAGACAGAACATATAAGTAAAACAGAGTAAATAAAGCAGCGGATAAAACTAGCATTTCAAAACCATAGTTAAGTTACAATAGAGTACTTGGTCATTATTTTCCAACAACAAAGTCTAGAGAAAAACATAAACTGAAAAACTGAAATACATAAAGTACTATCCCCAAAGTGAAGTGATAAACCATAGCTAGCTCATTGTCCAAAACCGTACATGAGCAAATCCAGTAAGCAAGCTATAAAGATCCAAGCTAAGCTCCAATGTTCCCACCCTGAGAACCTGAGGGGGGGAACGGAAGAAAAGAGGCGAAAGAAAACAGGTCAGTCAAAAATACTGGTAAGCCCTACTACTATCTGTCTATGAACTAGTAAAGTTAACTGGCATGAGAAGCTGAGATGAACATAAGGATAACAACATACTAGCATGATGATTAACTAACAAGATAGATAAAGGTGACATCGCATAATCAATGTAAGTTTTGCACCACGGGTGTACTAGCATTCTAACATGTCAAGTAAAAACAAGAATTGATCCCTTGGCCCAAACTTGGCCTAATATCATGAGGTGACCTAAATCAAGGTCCAACTACTCGGTCTAGTCGATCGGCTCCCTATAAGCCTAACTCGTCAAGTGTCGGTGTCACACGGCTTAATCATGTAATGTAGTTGACTGTGCAGGGTCCACCCCTAGGGTGTATCAGGCCCTACGGTGTAACCCTCAGACACAATTCCAGGACGCACAGTTTAAACCTACCGGTGCCCGTGTTCAACTCCGGACTTAATGTGCACAACCATGGTCCGCCTAAACAACCGGTGCATCATTCAGCCGTTTCTTTTGGTCTCTCACAATCAGCCTAGTAATCGTGCCCCACCCTAGCCTAGTCCTAGGGTCTTATGATACTACCAAGAGGGTTACTGCTGAAAAGGACCACGCAACTAGGGTTTCCTTAACGGGTTAAATGTGGTTAACCCAATCCAACGTGGATTAAATTGGTTAAGTGTACCCAAGATTCATGACTTAACCCCGATTAACCCATCCAGCCCAAATTGATTAAGTATTAAGTGGACCGTGACTTAACCCTAATCAGGAGACATTAATTAACTTAATGTGCTTTAACCTCTCACATTAGACCTTGTTGTGGTTACTAGTTAAGCCGGGTGGGTCCGGGTAGCTTTACACCACAACTTGGTCTAACCTCGGGTTCGAGCACAACATGACCAACTTCTCACATTGGGTCCTATTGTTTGTAGCCACTAGTTAAGCCGGACGGGTCCGGGTAGATTTATGCTACAAACTCAACCCAACCTCGAGTTGGCCACACTCATGTTTTCTAAGTGTCATGTCCATTATGTTTCCAAAACATAATTACAAGTTAACATATCACGTCATGTTATAAAAACCATGTTATGTCATAATGTTACCCAACCCCAACGTAATCCCATCGTTTACGTAATCGCATCAACGCATAAAGGATAAAATAGGGAACTTGGCATAATCATGACAAAAAGGTGTTGAAGCCACAAGTTTATCATGGTGGCATATGAGATGTACATATGTTCATATATTTGCACATTGCATTATTAGGCTTCAAAAGCATGCATAAAACCAAACTTAGCATATGAGTGATACATGGTGATAAATGACATGTAGAAGTTGCTAGAAGTTCGCATTTAGCCTCACATGCAAGTTATCATAAGGGATATGATACTTTCATGTTGCCAAAATGCAACCTTTAATATAAAGCTTGGAGCTTTATGCTCACAACATCAAGTTTAACTTTCATAACATGATATCATGTGTATAATGATCAACCCAAACTTGCATAACATAGCAACATGTGTCATACATAATGATTACACCAACTTACATAACATAATGATCAACCAAACTTGCATATCATAATGATCAACCAAACTTGCATATCATAATGATCAACCCCAAACTTGCATCATTCATTTAACTTTAGAGTTCAATAAAAAGAAAGTAGAAAAGGGCGCTTACAATGCTATGAAGACACAAATAATTATTTATTATAAAGATTGAGACGAAGCCCTTATGCAAGCACCAAAAACCCAAATATGCAAGCTCCAAATGAAAACCCTTGAGCCAAATCAATAAAAACACTTGCTTTGTAATAGAAATGTTGCAACTTGACTTGAATACAAACTAAGAACACTCATACAAGCTTGAAAATACTTGTATGCACTCAAAATCTCTCATAGAAATAAACTTAGGAATTTTAGCATGAGAGTGGAGGCCATGAGAGGAACAAATTTGGCATAGTTTAGTTGTAGGAATGAATAATGATGATTTAGGCTAGGCTTAGGGGTCTTTTTATAGAGTTTTAGGATAGTATTAGCCATAGAATTAACCCTAGATTCAATCAGAGCCATCAAATCCCGTCACAAGCCTCCAAAACAGGTCAAAGCAGCCAAGATGGGTGCACCAGGTTGCCTGGGCCGACCAGGCAGGTCGACTCCCAGGTCGACCCTGGGGTCGACTCCCCAGTCGACCCCCAAGTCGACCCCCCTGGGTCTGGTGGGAATTTTCCCGCCACTTCTGAAAATTGAAATTTTTGAATCTGTTTTGAATTTGAATTTTTCGTGAAACTTCGCGAGGCCATATCTTGGTCATACGGACTCCGATTTTCGAAAACTCGGACTCTATTTCGCGTATTTTTCCGAGACGAACGCAATGGCACAGCCTTTTTCCCTTGATTCAGATTTTACAGTTTAATTCTGCCTTGATTTGTGTTATAACATGTTATTCAAAAATACGGGTTGTTACATTCTCCCCTCCTTAAAGGATTTCGTCCCCGAAATCTCCAAGTTTGGAAGAACGTATCCTACCATCCATCATCCATCTACTCAAAACATCATCCATGCGCAGTCATCGTCCTTAAAGGATTCTAAATGTTGTATGATCATATGCAAAAGTGTGTGTATATGTACTTATCTAATGCAAAAATCAGGCGGTTACTGATACAGTAAACCTCCTAAATGCAAAGTATGTTAGTGAAATGAGTCCATATGTATGCAAATTCCTAACATAATTCATAATCTCTACATGAGTGCACATAACATTCATCCATATGCAACATCCACGTGATAGCATAATAAGTTTCATCCATGAATAAGTATAAGCACTCATGCATATGCAACATGAAAGTGTGTGAGCCGATCTTAGTGCCTAATGTGTATCATGCATCCACGTGTATCCACGTGCAAACACTTGCAACCATCAAGCATAACATGTTTCAAATACATGTTTCATCCAAAGGGTTTCTACCTAAGGTCCTCATAACATGATTAACGAGATAACAAGATAAACATGGATAGCAAAAGAAAGATAGGAAAAGAGATCGAGAATGTACCCTCAAAAAGGAATGGATAAAGCCCATGCATCTTCTCCTCAGTTTCCCAAGTTGCGTCTTCCTCGGCTTCACCCCACTGAACTTTCACCAACTTGACCTCTCGCTTCCTTAGTTTCTTGATCTCTGTTCCCAAGATACGAATCGGAGCTCTTCTCAAGGTTGCTTCTTTCTCTACCTCAATGTCTTCAAGAATGCTTGGTTCAACCACCTCAGCGGATTCATGTAGGCACTTTCGTAGATGCGAGACATGAAAGACATTATGCACTCCGGCTAGCTTTTTGGGCAATTCCACCTTATAGGCCATCTTTCCAATCCTCTCTATGATAGGGAAGGGTCCTACGAACCTTGGTGCCAGCTTCCCAACTGCTCCAAAACGTACCACATTACGTAAAGGAGAAACCTTCACGAAAACCATGTCGCCCACTTCGAATTCCAAATCTGCCCTTCTTCTGTCAGCAAAGGATTTCTGTCTGTCTTGGGCCGCTTTCATCCGTCTTCTCACCAATTCGACTTTCTCGGATGTGTCCCGTATCATATCGGGCCCAAGTATAAGTCTGTCTGTTGTCTCCCACCAACAAGATGGTGACCTACACGGCCTACCATACAAAGCTTCAAATGGTGCCATCCCTATGCTGGCTTGATAGCTATTATTATAAGCAAACTCTACAAGAGGAAGGTGATCTTCCCAAGTACCACCGAAGTCGAGAACACAAAGCCTCAAGAGATCTTCTAGCACTCTAATCATCCTTTCGGTTTGGCCATTCGTCTGGGGGTGATAGGTTGTACTCCGATTCAATCGCGTACCCATCGCTTCTTGCAAATTGTTCCAGAACTGGCTAGTGAAAATCGGGTCATGATCGCAAACTATGCTAGAAGGAACCCCATGCAACCGCACTATCTCTCGGAGATAAATAGATGCCAGCCATGATGCGGTCCTCTTGCTTTTTACTGGAATGAAGTGAGCACTCTTCGTAAGTCTGTCAACTATGACCCATATGCTTGTGTTCCCTCTCCTTGACCTAGGCAATCCATCCACGAAATCCATAGAAATACTCTCCCACTTCCATTGCGGGACCTCCAATGGATGTAATAGCCCACATGGTTTCTTTGACTCGGCTTTCGCTTGTTGGCACACCATGCACTTTGAAACATACTCTGCTACATCCTTCTTCATTCCATCCCAAAAGAAAATGCGCTTCATATCTCTATACATCTTATCTCCTCCCGGATGTATAGTCAACTTCGAGTGATGCGCTTCTTCAAGAACTCTATGGACTAAATCTCCCACTCGAGAAACACATAATCTCCCATCACGCCTTAGCCATCCTTTATCATCAATAGTATATCTGGCAAGGTTACTAGACGTCTCACCACGAATCAACCTGTCCATGACTTCGACTGTTTGCGGATCTTCCTTTTGTGAAGCCCCAACTTGATCAAGAAGTGTGGGTCTAAGCTCAAGGGATGCTAGTGAACCCGTTGTCGACTCAACAGTCGTCGTGAAATCAAAGTTTGCCAAGAATTCTAAGTTCTTCATTTCAATGAACAAGGGACTCAAAGTCAATCTTCTTCTGCTTAGTGCATCTGCCACAACATTACCCTTGCCAGGGGTATAAGCTATCTCGAAGTCATAAGATGCCAAAAATTCCATCCACCTTTGCTGCCTTAGATTCAGATCTTTTTGCGAGAAGAGGTACTTGAGCGACTTGTGATCAGTATACAACTCAAACCTTTCGCCTAGAAGATAGTGGTGCCAGGATTTGAGTGCAAAGACGATCGCTGCTAACTCCAAATCGTGAGTGGGATAGTTCTTCTCATGAACTTTAAGTTGCCTTCCCCCATAACATATCACTCTTCCCTCTTGCATCAGAACCGCTCCTAACCCCGAGCCACATGCATCTGTATACACGGTAAACATCTTACCACTATCGGGTAATGCCAAAACTGGAGCTGAGGTAAGGGCTCTTTTGAGCTTTTGAAAAGCAAGCTCACACTCCAAATCCCATGCAAAGACTAAGTTCTTCTTCGTCAACTTAGTAAGAGGGGCCGAAATCTTAGCGAAGTCCCTGATGAACTTCCTATAGTAGCCCGCCAGACCGAGAAAGCTTCTTACTTCGGTTGCATTCCTAGGAGTCTTCCAATCTTGAACCACAACCACTTTCGCGGGATCCACCGCTATGCCTTGCTTAGAAACTATATGTCCAAGAAATCGAACTTCCTTTCTCCAAAAATGACATTTGGAGAACTTGGCTTTCAACTGATGCGCTCTAAGCGTATCCATCACTTCCTTGAGATGCCTAGCACGCTCTTCCTTATCCTTTGAGAAGATCAGAATATCATCCACGAAGACAACAACAAACTTGTTGAGGAACTCCCTGAACACCCTACTCATCAAGTCTATGAAGTAGGCGGGTGCATTAGTCAAACCGAATGGCATGACAAGCCATTCAAAGAATCCATCTGGAGTCCTAAACGCAGTTTTATCAATGCTATCCTCAGCTACTCTAAGCTGATGGAATCCGGTGGCTAGATCGAGCTGAGAGAAAACAGAAGCACCAACCAGCTGGTCAAAGAGATCATCAATCCTCGGTAAAGGGTGCCTATTCTTCTTTGTCAGCTTGTTCAACTCTCGATAATCAACACATAGACGAAGCGAACCATCCGCCTTAGTAGCGAATACCACCGGAGCACCCCATTCAGAAATGCTTCGTCTAATAAAACCCTTCTCAAGCAGCTCCTTGATTTGCTTACTGAGCTCTCTCCTTTCACGTAGGGCCATGTGCCTAACAGGCAATGATACTGGCTTGGCATTATCGACTAGATAAATGCGGAAATCTATCTCTCGTTTAGGGGGTAACCCCCTAACTTCTTCAAAGACATCAGGATAGTCTCGGACCACCCTTACAGATTGCAGATCATCGATGGACGAGTCGAGAGATTCAAGATAACATAACATGACGGGACCTCTACGGTTACAAGAAATTTCTAGGGTATTACCGAGGCGAGTCATGAGCCTCACCACCCTATGTTCACAATCGAGAATGGCTCCATAACTGGACAACCAATCCATGCCCAAGATCAACCCATATCCCGTGAACCCGAGAACATAAGCATTACACGTGAATTCTACGGTTAAGATAGAAATCTTCAAATCCACACAAATCATAGATAGATGGGCGAAACCCCCAATTGGATTTGAAACACAAACGGGATCCTCAACTAAGCTAGTACTTAGGTGCAAACTTTCAACAATGTCAGAAGAAATAAAACTATGCGATGCGCCAGAATCAAATAAGGTGCGAACAGGATAATCAGAAATATAAACAAGACTTTCTATAGAAATGCTACCTCGATCCTGAACTGGAGCGGCGTTGAGAGCAGGCACTTGCCCTCCAGGAGGTCCTGCACGCTGATTCTGCCCTTGCCCTTGTCCTTGCTTCTTGGGGCAATCCTTGCTAAAATGTCCGATCTCTCCACAATGAAAGCATTCGCCAGACTTCCTCTTCTTACAGTCTTTAGCTATGTGCCCAACATTCCCACAGTAGTGGCATTTCCTTGGATCCTTTGCCTTGGCCTTGCTGCCCTTGTTGTTCTTGTTGTTCTGATTGCTCTGATTTCCTCCCCACTTAGAGTCTGTCTTCTTGGCTTGAGTCTCATTAGCCTTGAATTCCTTCTTGGCATTCTTATCGTCTCCTTGAAGCAATGCCATGTCTACTAGTCCTTCAAAAGTGGCCCCTATAGGTATATGAGATAGGGCTAAACCTTGTAGTGGCTCATTCAGCCCTCGTGCAAAGCGCAAAGCCTTCTTCTGGGGAGTATTAATCATGTCCAAACCAAATCGGGCGAGCTTGTTAAACTCATTCATGTACTCCCTCACTGTCATGTCCCCTTGCTTCAAAGATATAAATTTCTCCAATTGCAAATTCGCCTCAGCTGATGATAGAAACTTAAGCCCAAATCTTGTCCTAAAGTCGGCCCAAGTCTCTATAGGCCTCGTAGCATTGGTGACCTCCCACCAATAAGCAGCTTCTTCCTTTAGTAGCCATGCTGCCAATAAAACCCTTCTATGATCTTGCACATCAAAGATGGCGAAGAGATCTTCAGTTTCTTTCAACCAATTTCTTGCCTCCACAAAAGTCTCCGTCCCAATAAAGTTCTTGCCACCCATCGCCTTAAAGTCTTTGCAAATCTTAGCGAAATCTGCTTGCGGGTTCTGAGGAGGGGGAGGAGGAGGAACCTCAGTTATGTTAGGGGTATTTGCTGGGCCCACATCGTTGGCCCTAGCTTCCAAGTATCTCCGGAACCATCCGGGAATGGTCACTCCCTCGGGAAGGTTAAGATCGGCCATACTGAAAAAGGAAAAAGATAGATTCAGAACGAAGAAACGAAGGATAGTGCTATGGCTTTTGGGGAATAGCCTTTTAAAATAACTAGACTTTTCTTGGAAAATACTTAATTGGTTTTGAAAATAGTTTTTCAAAAGGTAAGTTTCAAAAACACTTTTGCTCAAATCTTGTAAACCTTATGCTCTGATACCAAATGTAACACCCCACCTCCGCCAGGGTAACTCTTGCAAGCACACTGGCTTTGGAGGGGCGTTTAAACAAGGTAAACATGCATGCAGATATCACAAGACAGAACATATAAGTAAAACAGAGTAAATAAAGCAGCGGATAAAACTAGCATTTCAAAACCATAGTTAAGTTACAACAGAGTACTTGGTCATTATTTTCCAACAACAAAGTCTAGAGAAAAACATAAACTGAAAAACTGAAATACATAAAGTACTATCCCCAAAGTGAAGTGATAAACCATAGCTAGCTCATTGTCCAAAACCGTACATGAGCAAATCCAGTAAGCAAGCTATAAAGATCCAAGCTAAGCTCCAATGTTCCCACCCTGAGAACCTGAGGGGGGGGAACGAAAGAAAAGAGGCGAAAGAAAACAGGTCAGTCAAAAAGACTGGTAAACCCTACTACTATCTGTCTATGAACTAGTAAAGTTAACTGGCATGAGAAGCTGAGATGAACATAAGGATAACAACATACTGCCATGATGATTAACTAACAAGATAGATAAAGGTGACATCGCATAATCAAGGTTAAGTTTTGCACCACGGGTGTACTAGCATTCTAACATGTCAAGTAAAAATAAGAATTGATCCCTTGGGCCAAGCTTGGCCCAATATCATGAGGTGACCTAAATCAAGGTCCAACTACTCGGTCTAGTCGATCGGCTCCCTATAAGCCTAACTCGTCAAGTGTCGGTGTCATACGGCTTAATCATGTAATGTAGTTGACTGTGCAGGGTCCACCCCTAGGGTGTATCAGGCCCTACGGTGTAACCCTCAGACACAATTCCAGGATGCACAGTCTAAACCTACCGGTGCCCGTGTTCAACTCCGGACTTAATGTGCACGACCATGGTCCGCCTGAACAACCGGTGCATCATTCAGCCGTTTCTTTTGGTCTCTCACAATCAGCCCAGTAATCGTGCCCCACCCTAGCCTAGTCCTAGGGTCTTATGATACTACCAAGAGGGTTACTACTGAAAAGGACCACGCAACTAGGGTTTCCTTAACGGGTTAAATGTGGTTAACCCGATCCAACGTGGATTAAATTGGTTAAGTGTACCCAAGATTCATGACTTAACCCCGATTAACCCATCCAGCCCAAATTGATTAAGTATTAAGTGGACCATGACTTAACCCTAATCAGGAGGCATTAATTAACTTAATGTGCTTTATCCTCTCACATTAGACCTTGTTGTGGTTACTAGTTAAGCCGGGCGGGTCCGGGTAGCTTTACACCACAACTTGGTCTAACCTCGGGTTCGAGCACAACATGACCAACTTCTCACATTGGGTCCTATTGTTTGTAGCCACTAGTTAAGCCGGGCGGGTCCGGGTAGATTTATGCTACAAACTCAACCCAACCTCGAGTTGGCCACACTCATGTTTTCTAAGTGTAATGTCCATTATGTTTCCAAAACATAATTACAAGTTAACATATCACGTCATGTTATAAAAACCATGTTATGTCATAATGTTACCCAACCCCAACGTAATCCCATCGTTTACGTAATCGCATCAACGCATAAAGGATAAAATTGGGAACTTGGCATAATCATGACAAAAAGGTGTTGAAGTCACAAGTTTATCATGGTGGCATATGAGATGTACATATGTTCATATACTTGCACATTGCATTATTAGGCTTCAAAAGCATGCATAAAACCAAACTTAGCATATGAGTGATACATGGTGATAAATGACATGTAGAAGTTTCTAGAAGTTCGCATTTAGCCTCACATGCAAGTTATCATAAGGGATATGATACTTTCATGTTGCCAAAATGCAACCTTTAATATAAAGCTTGGAGCTTTATGCTCACAACATCAAGTTTAACTTGCATAACATGATATCATGTGTATAATGATCAACCCAAACTTGCATAACATAGCAACATGTGTCATACATAATGATTACACCAACTTGCATAACATAATGATCAACCAAACTTGCATATCATAATGATCAACCAAACTTGCATATCATAATGATCAACCAAACTTGCATATCATAATGATCAACCCCAAACTTGCATCATTCATTTAACTTTAGAGTTCAATAAAAAGAAAGTAGAAAAGGGCTTACAATGCTATGAAGACACAAATAATTATTTATTATAAAGATTGAGACGAAGCCCTTATGCAAGCACCAAAAACCCAAATAAGCAAGCTCCAAATGAAAACCCTTGATCCAAATCAATAAAAACCCTTGCTTTGTAATAGAAATGTTGCAACTTGACTTGAATGCAAACTAAGAACACTCATACAAGCTTGAAAATACTTGTATGCACTCAAAATCTCTCATAGAAATAAACTTAGGAATTTTAGCATGAGAGTGGAGGCCATGAGAGGAACAAATTTGGCATAGTTTAGTTGTAGGAATGAATAATGATGATTTAGGCTAGGCTTAGGGGTCTTTTTATAGAGTTTTAGGATAGTATTAGCCATAGGATTAACCCTAGATTCAATCAGAGCCATCAAATCCCGTCACAAGCCTCCAAAACAGGTCAAAGCAGCCAAGATGGGTGCACCAGGTTGCCTGGGCCGACCAGGCAGGTCGACTCCCAGATCGATTTTGGGGTCGACTCCCCAGTCGACCTGGGGTGGGAGGTCGACTCACCAGTCGACCCCCAGGTCGACCCCACCTGGGTCTGGCGGGAATTTTCCCGCCACTTCTGAAAATTGAAATTTTTGAATCTGTTTTGAATTTGAATTTTTCGTGAAACTTCGCGAGGCCATATCTTGGTCATACGGACTCCGATTTTCGAAAACTCAGACTCTATTTCGCATATTTTTCCGAGACGAACACAATGGCACAGCCTGTTTCCCTTGATTCAGATTTTCAGTTTAATTCTGCCTTGATTTGTGTTATAACATGTTATTCAAAAGTACGGGTTGTTACACCTTCATTTTCGATTCATCAGCTAAAAAAAAGGAAAAAGGAGGAAAAGAGGCAGAGGAGCCGCCGCTCCTCCGATGGTGCCGCCGCCGCCTTAAAGGAGGGCGCCAACCTCCTCTCGAACCCCCCCCCCCCCAATCTGCACCGTAGCGCCTGCCATCACCAGAGGAGCTCGAGCTACCCCCTCCGGCCACCGTAGGCCGCGACCCTCCCCACCTCGACCTCCCACCTGACTGCGACGCCTCAGGAGACCCGCGCCACCCCACTGCTCCAGCGAGGCTCTCTCCAATTCGATTTTCCCACTCCCCCGGCTGTTGAAAGTTTTCTGATTTGTTAATTATTTAATTTATTTCAGTTTTTATTATATATAATCTTCAAATAAAATCCGATTTAATATATATAATGCTTTGATTCCTATTCGTATAAAGCTTTCTTTTTAAGTAGCAAAAGGTTTTATTTTTAAATAAGACAACGGTAAAAATATGATTTTTACATGTGAAATTAGCAAACAAAGATCGAATTTTTAAGAATAGACAAGACTGAATTTTTATTAAAATAGAAAGGTTTTAAAAGTTAAAAATATAATCTTTGTTTTAAAAGCAACGGTATAAAAATATAATCTCTATATATAAAGTAGCGGCATAAAAATGTGATTTTTATTGTATAAAGAAGTAATAAAAATATGATTTTTATATTTTTAAAGTATTGAAAATATAAACTTTACTATATAGAGGATGTAAAAACATGATTTTTGTTTATGAAGAGAATTAAAAATATAATTTTTACATGATAGGAATATTAGCAATGAAATCTTTATTTTTATAAAGGCGAAGACTATATTTATATAAAGGCGAAGACTATATTTTTATAAAGGCGAAATCTTTTTATATAGCAGCAAAGTAAAAATAGGATTTTTATATATTGAATAACAAGATAAAAATTTGATTTTTATATATTGAATAGCGAAGTAAAAATTCGATTTTTATATATTGAATAGCGAAGTAAAAATTCGATTTTTATATATTGAATAGCGAAGTAAAAATTCGATTTTTACATATGTAGTGGCAACAGCAACGAAGATGACAAAAATGTGATAACGATGAAGATTTTTATCAAAGAAGAGTCAAGATGATTGGATAGCTATCGGTGAGAATTTCTCACCTTTCAATTTCTTTTTCTAGTTATATATATATACTAGGATGCAGACGGTGCTTAGTAGCACCCGACACAATCGTCCACAGACCATGGACTTGTTTGTTTGGTTGCATAAATTAGTTATATGATTTGATTTGAATTTGGTTGTTTGGTGAATTTGATTGATATGTGAATGGCGTGGGCCTTCACTAGACCGGGGATAAGGCTAGGCCTTGTCCCGTTTCTAGTATCGTGCCGTTATGCCGCCGAAATTTTCTAAAATATGTTGGAAAAATAAAAATATCATTTTATTGAATAAATGAACTGAATAGAAATTCATATGTTGAAATAAAATGTTTTATAAAATGTTTTATCGTTATAAATATAATTTTTAACGTGAATATGAATATAGTGAATGTGAATAAATAAATATTCATTTACAAACCGGACGGTTTGTTTATGTACACTGATTTGACTGACATTGATTGGGTCGATAAATTTTACACATCGCCCAACTGCACAAATAAAATATGCGTTTGATTGTTTGAAACCCCACACGGGTGTTGGGATGAAATTTGAAGTTCACTCATCCTGATTGATTAAATATGTCGATTGATTGATTGACAGGCTGTTATAAGCGTTAAATATCTATATTTGATGCTTATACAGTGTAGTGCACTTTGGTTGATGGTTGATTATTTTTCAATGCTATTATATATGTGTGATGTATGAAAGTCCATATAATTGACGTTATATGGTGATTGATTGGGCCTCATTCCAATTTAGAAAATTAAAAAAAAAAATATAAAATAAAGGTTCATGTGTTGACTGTACTCATCCATTGAGATTAGTCATGTGTTGAACGAAATATTTGAATAATAAAATTTACATCTTTATCAATATAAAATAAAGGTTCATGTGTTGACTGTACTCATCCGTTGAGATTAGTCATATGTTGAACGAAACATTTTGATAATAAGAAATATTTGAAATAGAAATATTTTGATAATGAGAAATATTTGAGATAGAACATTTGAAAATAGAAATATATGAAGCCGTGTTGATTAGATTGACGCCATTTTGACGTGAACGATATTTATATCAATTTTATTCATTTTAAAATGAATATCGAAAAGTGATTTGAATTGAATAAATAATGAATTCGAATTGAATTGAATAAATAATGAATTCGAATTGAATTGAATAGAAAACAAATTTGATTTCAATTGAATATAAAACGATTTCGAAATGAATTGAATATAAAACGATTTCGAATTTAATTGAATAGAAAACAAGTTGAATTCAGATCGAATAGAAAACCAAGTTGAATTCAGATCGAATAGAAAACCAAGTTGAATTTAGATCGAATAGAAAACCAATTTGAATTGAATCGAATAGAAAACGATTTTGAAATTGAATTGAATTGAAAACGAATTCAAATTGAATTGAAAGCGAATTGAAATGAATTCAAATTGAATTGAAATTTGAATTGAATAGAAATGAATTTTAAAACGAATTTATAAAGAAGAATTCAATGTTGCTTTGGATTGAAATGGAAGTTGAAATGGTTCTTGAAACGAAATCAAAACTATTTATATAAATCGTTTTAAATATAAATCGACGAAATATATATAATATATATTATATATATAATATAAGGGCCTGAATAGAACGTGCCGCGCCGCGGCAGTTCGTGAATTTCGACCATTTATTTCAAACGGACATTACGGGAATTCCGACCGTCAGATTCTCCTAAAACCCGAACCGTTGTGTTCGTATCGAAAAGAGCTTTCTAGCGAATATTAGAAATTCAAAATCTAACGGCTGGATTTGGAGATATGTCCAAATCAAATTTGAAAAAGGTCGCTGTAAGTGCAGTTCGATGGCCGTTGATGGAAATCGACTGTACGGGCCTTGATAAAATTATTAAAAATATCAATAATTTATGTAAAATCATAAGAAATGATTTGAGAAAAATTGGGGTGAAAAACTCCATATTTGAAAAGATAAAAATGAATTTTTATCGAAATGAACTAGTTTTGAACTAAATTTAAAACCCAATTATTTTTAAATAATTAAATTAGATTTAAAAAGGGGTTTTAAATAAATCAGAATTTCTAATATATTTGATTGGATTTGAAATGGGTTTATCGTGAACGGTGTTTTAAATAACACTAGTTCTTTAACCCGATAATAAATAGAATGTGATTTGGGTTTGTCGTGAACTGTGTTTTAAATAACACCTAGTTCTTTAACCCAGTAAAGGAGTTTTAACGAATCTGCAACTAGATTGAAAGGTGGATTGATAATTTAAATTACCAACTTTAGAAAATGAGCGAGAATGGAGTATCACCAGTTTTGCTCCAAAGCGATAGTTAAATCTTTAATTAGATTTGAACGTGAAATGGTAATTAATTTTACCGATAACACCATAGTGTTAGATATGGAGTATTACCAGTTTTGCTTCATGGGATGAATAGGTTGGGATTGAGAAATAAAATAAATAATTACTTCGGTGTGGTTCGCTAAGCTTGACTAGTTTGAAAAACCATAATTTGGTTTGAAATGCCATCCAAAGGAAGATTAAAGAATAAATTTTAAAGAATTTATCTTGGATAAAATTAATGGGAACCTTTCCCAAAAGATGTGAATATTTAAATAACAGAATATTCAGAATTGGAATGAGGCATATGTTGAGTTTGTGTAACATTTGTTTTTAATATACGCGGGTTGTTCGGAAAGGCCGGATTTATACCCATTCTGAATAACCGATTCGACGATAAGTCGAAGATGAAGACGGTGGTTGAAGACCGGAAGTCTTCACATCGTTTGGATAATTACTGACGATCCTGATTGGGTTGTACACCCAAGAGTATGGAAATAGTTGGTGGTCGTCCAGACGTACTTGGAGATGGATGGATATGCGAGGAAAGTGCCTCCGGTTTCGTTCAGACCCAGAACGAACTTGTAAATGGATTGTGTGTCTGACATTGAATTTTATTCTGTGTTGATTGAATTCTGTTAAATATATATCTGTTTGGCGGCGGAGAATTTATTCTCTTGCTTAACGCCCTTCTCTGAGACGTATGAGCTTAGAGGTTATATATCGATAGATATCAATCGCATGGCATGAATTGCATGTGTGGCACGCTGAGTTGCATAGATCAAGGCTTCTATTGAAAAGCAAAGTCTTGTGGTTGATGATCAAAGCACGGCCTTCGTGGCGTAGCTTTGTGTATAGCGTGAATTCGCGAGCCTCACACCTCGGTATGAGTTAAAAACGGGATAAGGACTGCAGGGAGAGCACGACGTTTCTTTCTAGCTTTGGTGGTGTCAGTGACTTACCAGCCCTGACATTTATATACTTTTCACCTTTGTGGTTGTTGGATGAGGCGCCTCGATTTTAGGTCTGTAAGGACCGGGAAACGTGTGTTCAGGCATAATTAATCCTCTAACATAAGTGAGGACCGGCCCTGAAGCATCCAGGGGTTGCCCAGAGTGCGTAGCCCTGGGACATTTGCTAGAGTGTCTCGAACGCAGAGAGGAGCTTGCCCCTTGCCTCGACTCATGACGGAAATCCAATTTCCAATACGTGTATTTCGGCTTTATTTGTAGAGCCTAGTATGGCAACATAGTGGGATGGGGCACTCATGCCGTCTATGATTTATATTTATGATTGAAATTGTTTTGACACTATATACTTATTATAGTATCAAATGATTTGTTTTAAACGTCTCAAGCATGTTTGGCTGTTATAAGGTAATTGCGTTGCATTGTGTGATGGGACCTGGGTCTTATAACAGCTTCATTTTTTGAAAAAGCATTGCGTTGTTTATTCTATGCACTGGTATTCTTGGGAGGAAACCCGTTCCGTGTTATACGGCGTGGTCCCTTGAATTACTCTCTTTTAAAGTAAAGCTTTAAATAACTGTTTTAGTTCTCACACCAGTCACATGACTGACCTGGAGTTTATTGTTTTAACCTAAACTCTGGGTGCCCCTATTTTCCGCACGGGCAGCTAGTAGTTTTGGTTTTGCAGATTTATATTCACAAGATCCTGGTTTACAGCTGGAATATCCGGAAAGCTCTGTATCCGTATATCACCTTCAGTTGTGCTTTGTATTATTTTCCGCTGCTATGTAATTTATTGAATCTCTGATATTTATCGAATGTAATTTATTCATTTATACTCTGTATATTCTTGTATTCTGATGGAATTGTTGTAATAGCAATGAAATGTTCTTCCGTCTGCATTCATATTGTGTGTTGTTCTCAAAGTATCCGCCCTTTCCTTAACGGGGAAGAAACGGGTCCTCACATTTGGTATCAGAGCTTTGGTTTACAGAGCTCGAGAACAAGACACATTAGAACCATACGAAAGAATTCATCAGATATTGGATTAGTAATATCCAATTAGAATGACTCGTTAGAGATAGGATCAGTAGTATCCTAGAACGAGTGTGAAGAGTATATTTTTCAAATGAAAACAATTTTCTTTTGAAATTTAAATCGTTTTATACGTATTTGAATATTTATTTATTTTGAATTTGGACAATCGAGTATATAAAGGTTTTGCATATACGCGTCATGAATGTATATTCGAAGTTTTAATATACTAGATAGATATAGAATCACACTCTAGTCGCCCGAAGATGATTCTACTGATGACTATATAGCATCAGTAGTGTGTGTTCGAGTTTCGAAGGTGTGATTTTCTATATATTTCCATTAGACTGGTGTGAGAACCAAAACTTATATAGCTAGAACACATTGTTGTGAATTGGCATCAAAAACATGATTTTCTATATATATATCAAAATTATGAATTTGAAACTCTAATTCACTAATTGATTGATGTTTATGTTGTTTGCCTATTTGTTTGACAATTTTGAACTATTTAGCCTAATTGAACCAAATATTGAACTGTATTGAAAATTTGGTCGCATTTGCTTGCATATACATATACTTACATTGAACAGGTCATAGCAAGGGGGCTAGAGCAGTGAATAAAATTTGTTTGCCCGACAAATAGGTACATGTTTACTACATAATTTACTGTTTTGTTTGGGTGATGATGATTTTATGAGCCTATTGGCTAGCCGCTTGGCTTTTTCTTTTTCTTTTTGAGATCAGAAGGCCTATATGGCAATTTCAGGATTTTCCCGTGGCTCCCGGTACAGGGGAGGTTATGGCGAAATTTTTCGAAAATTTAGGGTGTTAGCCAAATTTTTGAAGAATTTGAAAATTCTCAGAAACTGAAAAGTTGGAGAATGGAAGCCAGATCGAACATAGAGTTGATTAATCAAACCACTTTCGACTTTGTTCCTTTTCGGGGACGAAAAGTTTTAAGTGGGGGAGATTGTAATAACTCGGAAAATCTGAACCAGTTTAAAAAAAAATATTTTGGCAATTTTAACGAATTTTGAACATTTAAAATAGATTATTTTAAATAAAATTGACGATAAATTTATTTAGAATATAATTCAACATATATATTATATACGTCGTCGTTAGAATATAAATAATTATATATAATTATAAATAGAATTGAAAATGGCGTGGTAGTTCGATAATTCGATTTCAAACTTCAATTGAACATACCGGGTGCAAAACAATCCAGATTTTAGTGAAACCAAAAACATTAGAATCTAATTGATAATATCTTTCCAACGAATCCGAAAAATCAAAATTTCATAGCGGGAATCAAAAGATATGTCCAGTTGAAAATTCTGAATAGCCGCTATGGAATTCAGGCCCTTAAAAATGGAAATTTTGCAAACGACCTCGGATTTCGACGAAACCACTTTTGTTGGATCCGTGATGTCAAATTATTGCTAGGTTTCATATTTCATAATTTTTCGAATCAATATGTGAGCGTGGCATAGGAAAACGCGTTTGACCGGTTTTAGTTGATTTTAATCGACTGGAAAATGGCCATTTTTCCAACGGTCTCAGAATTCGATGAAATTAGTTTTGTTAGGACCGTATCGTCAATACGAAGCTAGAAAATATTTTTATGGAATTTATAGAGTTGTTATGTGACCCCGGTAATTTGAAATGTACGTTTAAAATTCAATATAGCGATTTAAATGTAAATTCAACGGAAACTGATCGAGACGAACGAATCAGCCTACGATACATATCCCATTGTGTTCGGAATGGGGGTAAAACGCTATGGACGACAGGCTGTGGGCCTTGTTTCGAAGTCGATAGAAAAAGTTACTTTATGTGAATAAAAATTAAAATTAAATAATAATAAAAAAGGTCAACCCTTCTCCCCCTTTAACCTGGTCTGGCCCCCCTTTCCCTTCATTTTCGATTCATCAGCTAAAATAAAAAAAATAAAAAGGAAGAAAAGAGGCGGAGGAGCCGCCGCTCCTCCGATGGTGCCGCCGCCGCCTTAAAGGAGGGCGCCAACCTCCTCTCGAACCCCCCCCCCCCCCAAATCTGCACCATAGCGCCTGCCATCACCAGAGGGGCTCGAGCTACCCCCTCCGGCCACCGTAGGCCGCGACCCTCCCCACCTCGACCTCCCACCTGACTGCGACGCCTCAGGAGACCCGCGCCACCCCACTGCTCCGGCGAGGCTCTCTCCAGTTCGTTTTCCCACTCCCCCGGCTGTTGTAAGTTTTCTAATTTGTTAATTATTTAATTTATTTCAGTTTTTATTATATATAATCTTCAAATAAAATCCGATTTAATATATATAATGCTTTGATTCCTATTCGTATAAAGCTTTCTTTTTAAGTAGCAAAAGCTTTTATTTTTAAATAAGACAACGGTAAAAATATGATTTTTACATGTGAAATTAGCAAACAAAGATCGAATTTTTAAGAATAGACAAGATTGAGTTTTTATTAAAATATAAAGGTTTTAAAAGTTAAAAATATAATCTTTGTTTTAAAAGCAACGGTATAAAAATATAATCTCTATATATAAAGTAGCGACATAAAAATGTGATTTTTATTGTATAAAGAAGTAATAAAAATATGATTTTTATATTTTTAAAGTATTGAAAATATAAACTTTACTATATAGAGGATGTAAAAACATGATTTTTGTTTATGAAGAGAATTAAAAATATAATTTTTACATGATAGGAATATTAGCAATGAAATCTTTATTTTTATAAAGGCGAAGACTATATTTTTATAAAGGCGAAGACTATATTTTTATAAAGGCGAAGACTATATTTTTATAAAGGCGAAATCTTAATTTTTATAAAGGCGAAATCTTTTTATATAGCAGCGAAGTAAAAATAGGATTTTTATATATTGAATAACAAGATAAAAATTTGATTTTTATATATTGAATAGCGAAGTAAAAATTCGATTTTTATATATTGAATAGCGAAGTAAAAATTCGATTTTTATATATTGAATAGCGAAGTAAAAATTCGATTTTTACATATGTAGTGGCTACAGCAATGAAGATGACAAAAATGCGATAACGATGAAGATTTTTATCAAAGAAGAGTCAAGATGATTGGATAGCTATCGGTGAGAATTTCTCACCTTTCAATTTCTTTTTCTAGTTATATATATATATATATATATATATACTAGGATGCAGACGGTGCTTAGTAGCACCCGACACAATCGTCCACAGACCATGGACTTGTTTGTTTGGTTGCATAAATTAGTTAGATGATTTTATTTAAATTTGGTTGTTTGGTGAATTTAATTGATATGTGAATGGCGTGGGCCTTCACTAGACCGGGGATAAGGCTAGGCCTTGTCCCGTTTCTAGTATCGTGCCGTTATGCCGCCGAAATTTTCTAAAATATGTTGGAAAAATAAAAATATCATTTCATTGAATAAATGCACTGAATAGAAATTCATATGTTGAAATAAAATGTTTTATCGTTAAAAATATAATTTTTAACGTGAATATGAATATAGTGAATGCGAATAAATAAATATTCATTTACAAATCGGACGGTTTGTTTATGTACACTGATTTGACTGACATTGATTGGGTCGATAAATTTTACACATCGCCCAACTACACAAATAAAATATGCGTTTGATTGTTTGAAACCCCACACGGTTGTTGGGATGAAATTTGAAGTTCACTCATCCTGATTGATTAAATATGTCGGTCGATTGATTGACAGGCTGTTATAAGCGTTAAATATCTATATTTGATGCTTATACAGTGTAGTGCACTTTAGTTGATGGTTGATTATTTTTCAATGCTATTATATATGTGTGATGTATGAAAATTCATATAATTGACGTTATATGGTGATTGATTGGGCCTCATTCCAATTTAGAAAATAAAAAAAAATTATAAAATAAAGGTTCATGTGTTGACTGTACTCATCCGTTGAGATTAGTCATGTGTTGGACGAAATATTTGAATAATAAAATTTACATCTTTATCAATATAAAATAAAGGTTCATGTGTTGACTGTACTCATCCGTTGAGATTAGTCGTGTGTTGAACGAAACATTTTGATAATAAGAAATATTTGAAATAGAAATATTTTGATAATGAGAAATATTTGAGATAGAATATTTGAAAATAGAAATATATGAAGCCGTGTTGATTAGATTGACGCCATTTTGACGTGAACGATATTTATATCGATTTTATTCATTTTAAAATGAATATCGAAAAGTGATTTGAATTGAATAAATAATGAATTCGAATTGAATTGAATAAATAATGAATTCGAATTGAATTGAATAGAAAACAAATTTGATTTCAATTGAATATAAAACGATTTCGAAATGAATTGAATATAAAACGATTTCGAATTTAATTGAATAGAAAACAAGTTGAATTCAGATCGAATAGAAAACCAAGTTGAATTCAGATCGAATAGAAAACCAAGTTGAATTCAGATCGAATAGAAAACCAATTTGAATTGAATCGAATAGAAAACGACTTTGAAATTGAATTGAATTGAAAACGAGTTCAAATTGAATTGAAAGCGAATTGAAATGAATTCAAATTGAATTGAAATTTGAATTGAATAGAAATGAATTTTAAAACGAATTTATAAAGAAGAATTCAATGTTGCTTTGGATTGAAATGGAAGTTGAAATGGTTCTTGAAACGAATTCAAAACTATTTATATAATTCGTTTTAAATAGAAATCAACGAAATATATATAATATATATTATATATAATATAATGGCCTGAATAGAACGCGCCGCGCCGCGGCAGTTCGTGAATTTCGACCATTTATTTCAAACGGACATTACGGGAGATCCGACCGTCGGATTCTCCTAAAACCAGAACCGTTGGGTTCGTATCGAAAAGAGCTTTCTAGCGAATATTAGAAATTCAAAATCTAACGGTTGGATTTGGAGATACGTCCTAATAAAATTTGAAAAAGGTCGCTGTAAGTGCAGTTCGATGGCCGTTGATGGAAATCGACTGTACGGGCCTTGATAAAATTATTAAAAATATCAATAATTTATGTAAAATCATAAGAAATGATTTGAGAAAAATTGGGGTGAAAAACTCCTTTTTTGAAAAGATAAAAATGGATTTTAATCGAAATGAACTAGTTTTGAACTAAATTTAAAACCCAATTATTTTTAAATAATTAAATTAGATTTAAAAAGGTGTTTTAAATAAATCGGAATTTCTAATATATTTGATTGGATTTGAAATGGGTTTATCGTGAACGGTGTTTTAAATAACACTAGTTCTTTAACCCGATAATAAATAGAATGTGATTTGGGTTTGTCGTGAACTGTGTTTTAAATAACACCTAGTTCTTTAACCCAGTAAAGGAGTTTTAACGAATCTGCAATTAGATTGAAAGGTGGATTGATAATTTAAATTATCAACTTTAGAAAATGAGGGAGAATGGAGTATCACCAGTTTTGCTCCAAAGCGATAGTTAAATCTTTAATTAGATTTGAACGTGAAATGGTAATTAATTTTACCGATAACACCATAGTGTTAGTTATGGAGTATTACAGTTTTGCTTCATGGGATGAATAGGTTGGGATTGGGAAATAAAATAAATAATTACTTCGGTGTGGTTCGCTAATCTCGACTAGTTTGAAAAACCATAATTTGGTTTGAAATGCCATCCAAAGGAAGATTAAAGAATAAATTTTAAAGAATTTATCTTGGATAAAATTAATGGGAACCTTTCCCAAAAGATGTGAATATTTAAATAACAGAATATTCAGAATTGGAATGAGGCGTATGTTGAGTTTGTGTAACATTTGTTTTTAATATACGCGGGTTGTTCGGAAAGGCCGGGTTTATATCCATTCTGAATAACTGATTCGACGATAAGTCGAAGATGAAGACGGTGGTTGAAGACCGGAAGTCTTCACATCGTTTGGATAATTACTAACGATCCTGATTGGGCTGTACACCCAAGAGGATGGAAATAGTTGGTGGTCGTCCAGACGTACTTGGAGATGGATGGATATGCGAGGAAAGTGCCTCCGGTTTCGTTCAGACCCAGAACGAACTTGTAAATGGATTGTGTGTCTGACATTGAATTTTATTCTGTGTTGATTTATTTCTGTTAAATATATATCTGTTTGGCGACGGAGAATTTATTCTCTTGCTTAACGCCCTTCTCTGAGACGTACGAGCTTAGAGGTTATATATCGATAGATATCAATCGCATGGCATGAATTGTTTGTGTGGCACGCTGAGTTGCATAGATCAAGGCTTCTGTTGAAAAGCAAAGTCTTGTGGTTGATGATCAAAGCACGGCCTTCGTGGCGTAGCTTTGTGTATAGCGTGAATTCGCGAGCCTCACACCTCGGTATGAGTTAAAAACGGGATAAGGACTGCAGGGAGAGCACGACGTTTCTTTCTAGCTTTGGTGGTGCCAGTGACTTAGCAGCCCTGACATTTGTATACTTTTCACCTTTGTGGTTGTTGGATGAGGCGCCTCGATTTTAGGTCTGTAAGGACTGGGAAACGTGTGTTCAGGCATAATTAATCCTCTAACGTAAGTGAGGACCGGCCCTGAAGCATCCCGGGGTTGCCCAGAGTGCGTAGCCCTGGGACATTTGCTAGAGTGTCTCGAACGCGGAGAGGAGCTTGCCCCTTGCCTCGACTCATGACGGAAATCCAATTTCCAATACGTGTATTTCGGCTTTATTTGTAGAGCCTAGTATGGCGACATAGTGGGATGGGGCACTCATGCCGTCTATGATTTATATTTATGATTGAAATTGTTTTGACACTATACACTTATTATAGTATCAAATGATTTGTTTTAAATGTATCAAGCATGTTTGGCTGTTATTAGGTAAAACCCTATTCTCCGGCTTGCATTGCATTGTGTGATGGGACCTGGGTCTTATAACAGCTTCATTTTTCGAAAAAGCATTGCGTTGTTTATTCTATGCACTGGTATTCTTGGGAGGAAACCCGTTCCGTGTTATACGGCGTGGTCCCTTGAATTACTCTCTTTTAAAGTAAAGCTTTAAATAACTGTTTTAGTTCTCACACCAGTCACATGACTGACCTGCAGTTTATTGTTTTAACCTAAACTCTGGGTGCCCCTATTTTCCGCACGGGCAGCTATTAGTTTTGGTTTTGTAGATTTATATTCACAGGATCTTGGTTTACAGCTGGAATGATATCCGGAAAGCTCTGTATCCGTATATCACCTTCAGTTGTGCTTTGTATTATTTTCCGCTGCTATGTAATTTATTGAATCTCTGATATTTATCGAATGTAATTTATTCATTTATACTCTGTATATTCTTGTATTTTGATGGAATTGTTGTAATAGAAATGAAATGTTCTTCCGTCTGCGTTCATATTGTGTGTTGTTCTCAAAGTATCCGCCCTTTCCTTAACGGGGAAGAAACGGGTCCTTACAATAAATCATTAAAGTACCTTTTATCGCAGAAAGATCTTAACTTAAGACAACAAAGGTGGATGTAATTTCTAGCTTCATGCGACTTTTAGATTGCTTATACCCCTGGCAAGGGCAATGTGGTGGCAGACGCCTTAAGTAGGAAAAAGCTGACCTTGAGTCCTCTCTTTGTAGAAAGGAAAAGCTTGGAGTACACAGCAAACTTTGACTTTAGACCCTCCTTTGAATTTGTACCTGGTTTGTTAGCATCGCTAGAGGTGCGACCTACGCTTTTGGACTCAATAAGAACCGCACAACGGGAAGACCCTCGGCTAGTTGATGTGGTGGATAAGCTAATTAGAGGTGAGACTTCTAGTCACCTCAATAGATACTCCATCGATAACAAGGGTTGGTTGAGACGGGATGGAAGACTATGCGTCCCACAAGCAAAGGATTTGGTGAAAACCGTTCTCGAAGAAGCACACCATTCTAAGTTGACCATACATCCAGGAAGGGACAAGATATATAAAGATATAAAAAGGGTTTTCTTCTGGAATGACATGAAGAAGGATGTAGCTGAGTTTGTCTCTAAATGCTTGATATGCCAGCAAGTCAAGGCGGAACAGAAGAAGCCTGGTGGTCTGCTTCATCCTCTGGAGGTCCCACAGCGGAAATGGGATAGTATTTCGATGGAATTTGTTGATGGGTTGCCTAGATCAATAAGGGGCAATACCAGTATTTGGGTAATGGTGGATAGGCTCACTAAAAGCGCTCACTTTATACCTGTTAAGAGTAGAAGAACTGCCTCATCGTTAGCATCCATTTATCTTAAAGAGGCGGTTCGACTGCATGGAATACCCTCTAGCATAGCAAGTGATCGAGATCCTATTTTTACAAGCGAGTTTTGGAAGAGTTTCCAAGAGGCCGTAGGCACACAGCTATGCTTAAGCACTGCCTATCACCTTCAAATTGATGGTCAGACGGAAAGGGTGAACAGAGTATTAGAAGATCTTTTGAGATTGTGCATTCTTGATTTTGGGGGAACATAGGAGGATCACCTTCATTTGGTAGAGCTCGCCTACAACAATAGCTACCAAACCACCATAGGCATGGCACACTTCGAGGCTTTATATGGAAGACCATGCCGATTACCAACTTGTTGGTGGAAGTCTACAGACAAGCTCGTACTTGGGCCTGACATGATCAGAGAAACTTCAGAGAAGGTGGACTTGATATGAAGACGAATGAAGACCGCACAAGATAGACAGAAGTCCTACGCTAATAAAAGAAGGACCGACCTTGAGTTTGAGGTTGGAGACAGGGTTTTCCTTAAAGTATCTCCTTTGAGGAATGTCATTCACTTTGGGTCTACAGGAAAATTGGCACCAAGATTTGTAGGGCCATTTCCTATCATTGAAAGGATTGGGAAGATGGCTTATAAAGTAGAGATGCCCGAAAGATTAGCTGGAGTTCATAATGTTTTTCATGTCTCTCATCTACGGAAGTGCTTACATGAGTCAGCAGAAGTTGTGGAGCCAAGCATACTAGAGGAAATAGAAGTGGAGCGAGAAGCAACGGTGAGAAGAATTCCAACTTGTATCTTGGGTACAGAAGTTAAAAGACTACGCAATCGTGAAGTCAAGCTAGTTAAAGTACAATGGAGTGATGCAGAGGAAGACGCGACTTGGGAGACTGAGGACAAGATACGCGCAGCCTACCCTTATCTTTTTAAGGGTACATATTTAATCTCTTGTTTTCCATGAAGTTTATACATGCTTATATCTATCCTTTTAAGTATATCTCCTCGATCCAATTCTTGATCCCTAGGTAGAAACCAATGGATGTAAACATGTATTTGAAACATGTTATGATTGATGCTTGCAAGTGGTTGCTCGTGGATGCATATACACACACTCGGTACTAGATCGGCTCAGTCACTTTCATATTGCATATGCATATATGTATTTATATATGTATTGGAACTTGATATGTTATCATGTGGACGTTGCATTTGTATGAATGATTGTGCACTCATGTAGAAAGTATAATTAGGAGTAATTGCATACATAATGGACCCATGGCACTGACATGATTCGCATCAAGGAGGTCAACTGAATCAGTAGATCGCCTGATTTTGCATTAGATAAGGACATATACACACACTATGCATATGATCATGAAAGCATTAGAAATCTTTTTAAGGACAATGGATGCCTGTGATTGATGGTTGAGTAGATGGATGATGGATGTTAGGACACATTCTTCTTAACTTAGAGATTTCGGGGACGAAATCCTTTAAGGAGGGGAGAATGTAACACCCCATATTTTCTGTGAACATCAAAATTAACGAATCTAAGAACACTTAGTTTTTAAAAGAGGAATTGGGTGGAACGTGTTACACCATTGCGTTCGTCTTGGAATTCTTCTTAAGATAGAGTCTGAGTTTGCATGAATCGGACTCCGTACGAAGAAGTTATGGAGTTCCGAAGTTTTCAAGTTTAAACTATAATTAAATATAATAATAAATTAAAATCAGAAAACAGTTAAAATTTCAAAATCTGGAAAGAGCGGCCTGAGCTTTCCAGGGTGTCGACCCCCCCCCGGGGGGGAGTCGACATAGACCCCCCCTCCCACCCACCCCCCCCCCCCACCCCCGTAGAGGGTCGACCCCTCCCAGATCTAGCTCCTGTGATGAATTTTTACAACCCTGTGCTGAGGTGCCCTTCTCTGATTGGCCAATGACTGATTTCTGAGGTATTAGGGCATACGTGTCATGCTATGGTTGGCTGGATGACACATCTCTTTGGTTTGATGGCTCTGATTTCTCCTAGACTAATCTAAATGACAGAATTAAACCTAGACTTCTATATAATCACCCCAAACCTCAACCCTGTAACTCATTCTATGAATCCATCATGTTGTTCGTCTACAAACTGGCCTAGCCTCCATTCATCTACCACAAACTGGAGAATCAAATTCAAACTAGGAATCAATTACAAGAACTAGAGAATCAAATGTCTACATCAAAGGATAGCTTTTCAAATTCAGAAATCAGATACCAGAAATCAAGATCCGTCCTTTTTCTGTAAGTACAGTTATTGTTTAGATGTGAACACCTAAAAAGAAATCATGACTATAATAACTGGATCTAGAACTACGCCCAATTATATTAGTGCCTATCCTTTTGACAATTCTGAATTGCTTATGCCTATTGGACTGTTGTGACTGACATAGTAAAGCCTATCATGCCTATTGGACTGTTGTGACAGACATAGTAAAGCATATCACGCCTATTGGACTATTGTGACTGACATAGTAAAACCTATCATACCTATGAGACTATTGGGACTGATACCATTGAATCTATCATGTTGTATTAAATTTGTGGTTCTTTTATATATGTAAATTACATGATAAGTTATGTTCAAACATGCTTACATGTTTAGATCCAAACTAGTACCCATGTTTAAGATCTATATAAGTTCATGCTTATAAAATTATATCTATGCTAGTTCGCATGTTAATTGGATCTAATTTAAATGTAAGATCGGGTTCATGTGCTTAATTAAGTTTATGTCGTTCTATCCCAAATTTATACTACGCATGTTGATCTATATTGTTTATGCCTGTTGGAATGTTACATGTCCCTTTCTTTTCCCTTTGGTTTATAAGTTAGGCTAATTTGCGAGCCTAACATTCTATGTGAATTATGCGAACGAATAATGGGGGAGACATTCGGGAAAAATATTAAACTACATGCTATTGGCATAGATTGGCTCATAATCATGTAAATGATTAGTAGCATGAAATGGTAGAATTTGTATACCAAGAATTATGGACATTATTTAGAGGGTAAATGGGACATTACCTAAATTGACAACACTTGTGGATAATTTACCCATGAACATAAATTGTAAATATGTAAATTAATAAAAAGATGAATATGCCTAACCCGATGTTAGATTGAGTTACGGTGTAAGACTGCCCGGAACCGCACGGAACATCCAGCAACCGTAACAATATAGATCTAATGTGAGAGGCTAGCGCATTAAGCCCAAAAACTCGAGGTTAGATTGAGTTGTGGTGTAAGACTACCTGGAACCCCCCGGCACATCCAGAGACCACAAAAATATAGATCTAATGTGAGAGGTTGGTGCTTTAATGAGTGAATTAAAGCTAAGAAACAGACAGGCTAAGAACGGTAGGGCTAAGTAAATTAAGGCAACACTTAACCAATACAACATGTTAATTTAACATATGGGTGGGGCTAGGTTAATTTGAGAACCCTTAACCATTATAACATGTTGATTAGGAAATCCAAGTAATGGGGACCCATTTCAACAGTAACCCACATAGATGTATCACAGTACCTTGAACTAGGCAGGGTGGGGAACGATTACTGGGCTGATTATAAGCGGTCAAAATAGCGGCGGGTGGTAGGCAGTGTAGGTCTCGACGGAGTACGGGCGTGCACGTGATTCAAAGCGGGAAAAGCAGGCCCTGAGCATCAGTAGTATACACTGTACATCTAGAATTTGTGTCGGGTTGCCTCCATAGGAATTGATACACCCTATGGTGGGTCCAGCACAGGTATCTACAATCTAGCGTGGGCCGAATGACACAAGTAATAAATGCATGCAAGTAGAAGTCGATTGGGAAAGGGATCACTTTGTTGTGAACACATGATGGTAGTTGAAACCTTCATAGTAGGTGCAGAGAAATAGAAATGAGTGCGATAGCATATTCAGTTTATCCTATCTTATGTTATCTTATTTCTATGGTATTGTCCTATGTTCAGTTTATTCATATCATGATCCTTTTACCTGTTTACATGCTGAAAAATCACTGGACTTACCAGAGTTATGTCTGACCCATTTTCTTTTGCCTTCCTTTCTTTCGTTCCCCCCCCCCCCCCCCCCCGCCAGGTCCGTAGGGAGGGAATACTTCAGCTTAGTGCAGACCTTTCCAAGCTTGAAGAGAGTAGATGTATTGCTTGGATTCTCTTGTCTTGGGTTATGGTTGTGGTTACACTTTTATTGGGGATTTATGCTGCTTTACTTCTGTTTTATGCTTCTTTATGTACTTGGAGATTTAAATCAAGATAGATGTTTTGTTGTAATAATTTAGAAGTTGGGTTTTGAGATAATGCATGTAATGTTTTGACTGAACCGCGCTATTTAATAAATAATTTCAGTTTTCCGCTGTTTATATGTCTTTCTTGTAAATTATCTGTATCTTTTACCTAAAATGCTTCACCAAAGTTAATGCATTCCCTTTGTGAGTGACCTTAACGGTGGTGGGGTGTTTCAATCACTAACTAATGATTTTTGGAGATTAAAACCGAATTAGAGTTTTAACGAATCTTTAAATAGATTGAAAGGTGAATTTGATAACTAAAATTATCAAATTCAAGAAATGATTGAGAATGGAGTATCACCCATTTTGCTCCAAGCGATAGTTAAATCTTTAATTAGATTTGAACGTGAAATGGTAATTAATTTTACCGATAACACTGTGGTGTTAGATATGAAGTATTACCAGTTTTACTTCATGGGATGAATAGGTCGGGATTAGGAAATTAAACAAATGATTACCTCGGTAAGGTGCGCTAATCCCGACTAATTTGGATAAACCATAATTTGGTTTGAATTGATGTCCAAAGGAAGATTAAAGAATAAATTTAAAGAATTTATCTTTGATAAAATTAATAGGAATCTTTCCCAAAGAATGTGAATATTTGAATAAAGAATATTCTGGGGTGGAATGAGGCGTATGTTGTGCTTTTATAGCACTTGTTTATTATATACGCGAGTTATTCAGAAAGACCGAGTTTATCCCATTCTGAATAACTGAATCGGCGATGAGTCGACGATGAAGACGGTGGTTGAAGATCGGAGGTCTTCACATCGTTTGGATGATTACTGATGTCTTGATTGGGTCGTACACCCAAGACAAGGTAATAAGTGTGATCGTTCCAGATGTACATGGAGATCGATCGGATATGCGAGGACCTACCCAGAATGAACTTGTAAATGGATGTGTGTCTGACATCGGATTTCATTTCTGTGTGATTGACAAACATCGGTTGCATAGCGTGAATTTCCTGTATGGCATGCTGAGATGCAAATGATCAAGGCTTATGTTGAAAAGCAGAGTCTTGTGGTTAATGATCAAAGCATGCCTTTAATATAGCATAGCTTTGTGTAGCGTTAATTCGCGAGCCTCACACCACGGTGTGAACCAGAAACGGGAGAGGACCTTAGGTAGGACATGCATTTCCTTCTGGCCAGGAGTGATGTCTGGGTTTTGCACACCCAGATGTTTTACTTATGTGGATGATGGATAGCGAGGCGCCTCAGATATATCGTCACTGCGTGGCCGATGGATAGTATGGTCTTTATAACGACTAGATTGACACCCCATAGGGTGGGGAAACGTAGTGTTCGGGAATTTTAATCCACATCGAGTGGACCGGCCCTGACGATCCAAGGGCCCACCTGAGTCTGGGTTCTGAGACATAGGCTAGAGCGTCTCGAAGCGGTAAGGACGATCCCTTGCCTTGGTTCACAGATGGAAATCCAACTTCCAATACGTGACATTGTGGTTTTGATTATAGAGCCTAATATTGGCGACATTATATATGGTACCCATGTCGTCTAGGATTGATACATTTATATTTGAAGTTGGTTTATACACTTTACACTATAATAGCATCCAAATGATTTTTTTTAAATGTAGCAAGCATGTTTGGCTATTATAAGGGAAAACCCTATCCTCCGGCTTGCGTTGCATTATGTGATGGGACCTGGGTCTTATAATAGCTTCATTTTTTCAAAAAGCATTGCACTATTTTTTTATATGCACTGTATTCTTGGGAGGAAACCCATTTCGTGTTATACGGCGTGGTCCCTTGATATACTTTATTTTAAAGTAAAGATTTAATAATTGTTTTAGTTCTCACACCAGTCACATGACTGACCTGGGGTTTATTATTTTAACCTAAACTCTGGGTGCCCCTATTTTCCACACGGACAGCTAGTAGTTTTGGTTTTGCAGATTTATATTCATAGGATCCTGGTTTACAGTTGGAAAGATATTCAGAAAGCTCTGTATCCATGTATCTTTTTCAGTTGTGTTTGTATTATTTTTCCGCTGCTATGTAATGTATTGTAATCTCTGATACTTATCAAATTTATATTATTTGTTCATACTCTGTATATTCTTGTACTCTGATGTAAATTGTTGTAATAAGCAATGAAATGTTCTTCTGTTTGTGTTCTGATTTGTCGTGTTCTCAACTCAATCCGGGCTTTCCTTTACGGGGAAGTTCGAGTCGCTTCATTTGATATTAGAGCTTTGGTTTACAGAGCTCAGAGAACAAGATATGTTAGAAACAAACAAAAGAATTCATCAGAGATTGGATTAGTAATATCCAATAGGAATGGCTTGTTAGAGATAGGATCGGTAGTATCCTAGAACGAGTGTGAAGAGTGTTAATTTTTCAAAATAAAAAGGAAAACAAATTTTGTTTTGAAGATTTAAATTATATTATTTGTATTTGAATATTATTTTTATATTGATTTGGACTATCAGGTATATAGAGATTTTAATATACGTCTGATCCATGTGTATTTGAAGCCTCCAATATACTGGATGGATATAGAGTCACACTCTAGTCGCCCGGGGATAATTCTGGTGATGCGACTGCATCATCAATATTTATGTTCGAGTTTCGAAAGTGGAATATCTATATATTTCCAATTGACCGGTGTGAGACCCCAAAACTAGATAGAGTTATTGTTGTAAATTGGCATGCTTGGGAAAACAAAAAGGAATTTCTCTAGATGGTGATAATACACTCTGCTTGGGAATGACCCACCTAGCCATGCTGCCTGCCCGATTTTTGTCATGTCCTGGTTGTAAGGCTTGAGGCCACGTTTACCTTTTTGACAAATCACTTCTTCAATTACTTTGGATGCCACATTGTCATATCTGTCAGAACAATCATTTTATATTCCAAATATACTAATGGCATAAAGCTAAGAGAAACGAATTCCTCCGCCACCAATGTAATGTACTTAAGAAAAATCAATGGGTAAGATCTGATAGATATACTCTGTCAGACACCCGACCATACAAGTTTTCTTGGGACTGGACAAACCGATGACACTATTTCATATAACTCTATCTCCGATAATCCTCAACAGTCTCGGACACACGACGTATAATCAAATTGAAGTGGAATATACATTCCGGACTCTTCGAATCAGTTAGCGTATGTCTTTCAAAGTTAGATGGTGCTTAAGAAAAACTAATTTAAATAAAATCTTTATTTTACCCTAAAACATTTCTTGTTTTAAGGAACCAATAATATCTTAAATCGGTTGAATTTAAATTAAAATCAATTTTTCGACTGCTTGGCTTATTTCAAATAACATAAACGGGGGATTAGTTTGTCAAATATGTCAACTGAAAATCCAACATCTTTGCATTATTATTATTTCATTTCATACAGCAAAACATGTATACTTATATGTAAATCTATTTTATTTAAATATATTTTTTCCCTTTTTTCTTTTGTTCTTTCTTGGGTTTTTATTCACTTGTTCTATTAAAATTTTGCTAGCCCAAATACTTCAGCCTAAAAGGCATGTGCGCTTCTTATTTCCCAACCTACTTCTTCCCGTCCTCTTCTTCTTTAACGCTGGCACCCTCTCTTCTTTCATCTTCTACATAATGTGTTGCGCCATCTTACTTTTGCTATTTTAGTTCATTTTTTCTCTTTTCTCCTACATAGAAAAACTTCGGCCCGGTACACTTACTATCCTAGCCCACGCGTGTGTCTAAATTCCCATTCCATTCTTGTCGTCCTTCTCTACTGCTAACACCATCTTCTTTCATTTGTTTACTGTGCCACTCTTCCTTTTCGTTACTTTTTTTATATATAAACAAATTGGCCCAGCCCAAAAGTCACGCACACCTTGCTTCCCTTCTTTTCTCCTTGTCGTTCCTTCTTCTGTTTCTAGCAGTTGTCGTCTCCTTCTGATTCTCTCTTATGGTTACACTAAGTCTTTGTTTTAGTTCTTTGCATGACTATATATAAATGTATTTACTTCTTCTCTATATTTTCTTGGCTAGTACCCTTCTCACATTTCTCCTCTTCTTATTAGTTCCCTTCTACTTTGTTTTCCTCTTTGGCTACCTGTTGTTTCTTTTCTATCCACCCTTTTCTTTACTTTGTTATCTCACTTCTTCCCATTTTCATACATTTTTTAATTCACAACAATATATGCCCGCACTAGCCAAACTTTGAACCTGACTTACTCACGTTTTAGTATTCATATTTTTATTATTATTGATTTGTTCCGTTACAATGCTCACTGGAAACAGTCCCTGGTGCAGAGCAGTGCACCCGTGCACTTGCACAACCATTCCACTCACTTTCACGTTGTGCCGAACATCTTCACATACCACAAATCCTCCACTAACTTCATCAATCAACTCGGATTTGCTGACCAAAACTTTACAGTATCTTCACTGTTCAACCCCATAAACCCTATGAGTCCGATCCAAGAAAACACCCACTACCGGCACCTCCGACGATAGGAACACGCCCAACTCCAGCCATGCCTAGGTGACATCCTCCATCATTGATCCTCATTGGTGCGCGACTTCCCAAGCCGCCGTGGCCGTGCAATTTTGACCAAACACGGTCACGGAAAAATATAACCCCAAAACGCATTTTCGCTCCACTCACAAATTACCCAATATAAAAAAATTCCATATTTTTCCCGTGATCACCGGCCTTACACACAACTCAGTCCCAACGTCGTTTCGTTCGGTCACCTAGATCATCGGAGCTTGCTCAAAAACTGATTTTCATTCATTATGATATATATCGACGTTCACATACTTAAAAATCTTGATATATGGGTTAAAATTCATCGCTCTGATGTACGGTTCAATTTATATTCCTGAAACATGATTCGAAGTCGATCAAAAAATTCATGCGATGGCTTGGTTACAGTTTTATTACAAGCAACATATACTTGTATATATACATAAAATGTTTTCGTGTAAACCATAGGGCTACACAACGCCCATCCATGAAAAAGAAAACAACCATCTAATCTACTAGAGTTTCAATTACAAGTTCTTGTATACAGGGCATATGGTTCTTCAATGTTTATGTTTGACAGTACTTTGTTCAATGTATGTATACACAATGAGGTTAAGTCGCGCAACAGCTCAACATGAGTTTAAACCTTAACAACATATCCATTATGAACAAATACCAAGGTGACAAACATACTCATCCAAAGACTTGTATAGCACTTGTATTACTTATACATGAAGACAGAGATAGAAAACAGGGGTCGTAAAATTTTGAGTTTGCTCTTCCATGTTCTTTAAGTTATCCTCTGTTATATGATTTCCTTAACTCAATTGTTTGCGTGAGAAAGAATATGGAGACTCAAGTGTTATTTATAGACAGATTTTAACATTAAAATATTTGGCTCATTAAATGTTTGCAATATTTTTTCCCTACAGATTAAGATATTTGATATAACAACATATGTAGGCTTCAGGTTTCTAGTTCGATTTGGTTTCCTCCAGAAAGAACATGCTAGGTGTAACACCCCGTGTATTCTATAACAGTGAAATTCACAAATTAAAGTATAATTAATTACAAATCAAAGAATTAAGGGAAACGGGCTGTGCCATTGTGTTCGTCTCGGAAAAATACGTGAAATAGAGTCCGAGTTTTCCAAAATCGGAGTCCGTATGACCAAGTTATGGCCCGTCAAAGTTTTCAGAAAATTTCAAATTCAGAAAACAGCTCGAAGATTCGAATTTCAAACAAGCAGGGAGGCAGGGCGGGAAAGTTCCCGCCCAGGACAAGTCGACACCACCCCCCCCCCTGTGTCGACTGCCCAGTCGACATGGGTGTCGACTTGCAGGTCGACCTGCTTGGTCGGCCTGGCTGGCCTGGTCTGTGCTGGGTCCGAATTTCTGAGGTTTGCTTTGTCACGAGGGCTAGGTGTCAGCTCCTGATTGGTCTCTCTTTCGAATGAATGGCTACGATTAACCCAAGCTACATCGACGGTCCTAATCAATTCATAAACTCTATAAAAATGACCCTAGACTCTACCTAATCTATTCATTCAAAAATAAGAATGAGGCCATCATGCTGCTGAGGAACGACTAGGAGTAGCCACCAATTTGAGAGACAATTAGGAGACAAACTCTAAAGCATAAAGCAACTACAAGTTAAACTTAAACAAATCAAATCAACGCCTACATCAAAGGAATAGCATCTGCAAATCCAGAATTCAGATTCCTGAATTGAAGAATTCGTCACACGATTGTAAGTAGAGTACTATTCCGATGAGAATAAATAACTGTGTTTGATTTGTGTAAAATGAGAATTACACTTGATTTGTGGTGATAGTTTGAACTTTACACTGACCATAAATCATTGAAATATCTTTTCTCGCAGAAAGATCTTAACTTGAGGCAACAGAGATGGATGGAGTTTCTTGCCTCGTACGATTTCGAGATCTCCTACACTCCGGGCAAAGGCAACGTAGTGGCAGACGCATTGAGCCGAAAGAAACTGACCCTAAGCCCTCTGTTTGTTGAAAGACAAAGCCTAGAGTTTATAGCCAGCTTCGACTTTAGGCCTTCCTCCGATTTTGTACCAGGCTTGCTAGCATCTCTCGAAGTATGTCTGACTTTAGTGGACTCAATAGGGACAGCACAACGTGAAGACCCTCAGCTTGTGGAAACGATTGATAGGCTAATTAGGGGTGAGACTTCAAGTCACCTCAACAGATACTCCATCGACGATAAGGGTTGGCTAAGGCGAGACGGAAGACTATGCGTCCCACAGACAAGGGATTTAGTAAAGAGGGTTCTCGAGGAAGCACATCACTCCAAGATGACGATACATCCAGGCGGAGACAAAATGTACAAGGACATAAAAAGAACTTTCTTCTGGAACGGCATGAAAAAGGACATGGCAGAATTCGTTTCTAAGTGTATGGTGTGCCAACAGGTTAAGGCGGAACAGAAAAAGCCCAGCGGACTGCTACATCCTCTAGAGGTCCCGCAGTGGAAATGGGATAGCATCTCAATGGACTTCATCGATGGGTTGCCTAGGTCTAGGAGAGGCAACACTAGCATTTGGGTAATAGTGGATAGGCTTACTAAAAGTGCCCACTTCTTACCTGTCAAAAGTAAAAGAACTGCCTCATCTCTAGCATCTCTTTACCTCAAGGAAATTGTCCGACTCCACGGAATACCATCCAGCATTGTTAGTGACCGAGACCCTATCTTCACAAGTGAGTTTTGGAGGAGTCTGCAAGAAGCAGTAGGAACACAGTTATGCTTGAGCACGGCCTATCATCCCCAAACTGACGGCCAAACAGAAAGAGTGAATAGAGTTTTGGAGGACCTTCTAAGACTGTGCGTCCTTGACTTCGGAGGGACATGGGAAGACCATCTTCCTTTGGTGGAATTTGCCTACAACAACAGCTATCAAGCAACCATCGGAATGGCGCCCTTCGAAGCTTTATATGGAAGACCGTGCCGATCGCCCACTTGTTGGTGGGAGTCTACTGATAAACTCATACTTGGACCAGATATGATCCGAGAAACTACAGAGAAAGTAGACTTAATACGAAGAAGGATGAAGACGGCCCAAGACAGACAAAAGTCCTACGCCGACAAGAGAAGGACCGACCTTGAATTTGAGGTTGGAGACAGAGTTTTTCTTAAGGTATCTCCGCTAAGGAACGTTGTTCGTTTTGGAACCACAGGAAAGCTAGCACCAAGGTTCGTAGGGCCATTCCCTATCATCGAGAAAATTGGGGAAATGGCCTATAGATTAGAGCTACCCGAAAAGCTGGCCGGAGTTCACAACGTTTTCCATGTTTCACATCTCCGAAAATGTCTACATGAGTCTGCTGAAGTGGTAGAGCCAAATATCCTAGAAGAAGCTGAAGTGGAGCGCGAAGCAACCGTGAGGAAAGTTCCAACCCGCATATTAGGAACGGAAGTGAAGAAGCTACGCAACCGCGAAGTCAAGCTCGTCAAAGTTCAGTGGAGCGACGCCGAGGGAGACGCGACTTGGGAAACTGAAGCTAGAATACGCACAGCCTACCCTTTTCTTTTCGAGGGTACATCCTTGATCTTTCTTTTTCCTTAAGTTGCGCTTTTATCTATCTTTTTAGGTATATTTACTCGACCTTATCTTTTAGGTAGAAACCCTTTGGATGAAAACATGTAATTGAAACATGTTATGGATGATGGTTGCAAGTGATTGCTAGTGGTTGCTCGTGGTTGCATATACACACACAATCTAGGTTTTGGATCGGCTCAGTCACTTCATATTGCATATGCATATATGTTTGCATTCGTATATGGTTGAACATTAATGTGTTGTCATATGGATGTTGCATTTGTATGAATGATTGTGCACTCATGTAGAATCATGAATAGGAAAATTTGCATACATAATGGATTCATGGCACTTACATAATTCGCATTAAGGAGGTCAACTGAATCAGTAGACCGCCTGATTTTGCATTAGATAAGTACATGTACACACACACTTCGCATATGATCATGAAGCATTAGAAGTCTTTTAAGGACAATGGATACTCGTGTTTGATGGATGAGTAGATGGATGTTTGGACGTTAGGATGTACATTCTTCCTGAACTTGAATATTTCGGGGACGAAATCCTTTTAAGTGGGGGAGAATGTAACACCCCGTGTATTCTATAACAGTGAAATTCACAAATTAAAGTATAATTAATTACAAATCAAAGAATTAAGGGAAACGGGCTGTGCCATTGTGTTCGTCTCGGAAAAATACGTGAAATAGAGTCCGAGTTTTCCAAAATCGGAGTCCTTATGACCAAGTTATGGCCCGTCAAAGTTTTCAGAAAATTTCAAATTCAGAAAACAGCTCGAAGATTCGAATTTCAAACACGCAGGGAGGCAGGGCGGGAAAGTTCCCGCCCAGGACAAGTCGACAGGGGTGTCGACTTTCCAGTCGACACCCCCCCCCCCCCCCCCCCCCGTGTCGACTGCCCAGTCGACACGGGTGTCGACTTGCAGGTCGACCTGCTTGGTCGGCCTGGCTGGCCTTGTCTGTGCTGGGTCCGAATTTCTGAGGTTTGCTTTGTCACGAGGGCTAGGTGTCAGCTCCTGATTGGTCCCTCTTTCGAATGAATGGCTACGATTAACCCAAGCTACATCGACGGTCCTAATCAATTCATAAACTCTATAAAAATGACCCTAGACTCTACCTAATCTATTCATTCAAAAATAAGAATGAGGCCATCATGCTGCTGAGGAACGACTAGGAGTAGCCACCAATTTGAGAGACAATTAGGAGACAAACTCTAAAGCATAAAGCAACTACAAGTTAAACTTAAACAAATCAAATCAATGCCTACATCAAAGGAATAACATCTCCAAATCCAGAATTCAGATTCCTGAATTGAAGAATTCGTCACACGATTGTAAGTAGAGTACTATTCCGATGAAAATAAATAACTGTGTTTGATTTGTGTAAAATGAGAATTACACTTGATTTGTGGTGATAGTAATTCATATTTGTGCGTTGCTATGATTCTAATCGATTTGGAATGTTGTGATATAACGATTGGATATTCGCAAGTATGTAATTCATGATAAAAACTACATGTTTGCGGTAGTTTATTTGAGATTCATGCAAGTATACGATTGGATATTCGCAAGTATGTAATTCATGTTGAAGCTACATGTTTGTGGTTGTTTAATTGAGATTCATGCAAGTATGTGGTTTTGCTACTATGCCAACATAATGTATATTTTTGTACAAAATCACTTTGTGTGTAATTGGATCAAATTTGGGGTATTATGATTCATATGAAATTATGTTGGAATTGGCATCATGATCTATGTATAAAACCATACTTTTGTATTAGAAACAAAAGTAAGCCTCTTTGTGAACTTATGTTGATTTTATGAATATGACTAGGCTATGTTTGGTATTATGCCTAATTGAAAAACATGTTAGGCCTATATGTTAACAAGAATTATATGATAATATATGTGACACATAGCTAAGTTAGATTTACATTCCAATTGCAAGTTTGCATGAATAAAGTAAAAAACCATGATTTCATGTTTAGGAATATTTATGCCATGATTACATGAATAGATCAAAAACCATGATTTTATGTTTAGGAATATTTATGCCATGATTACATGAATAGATCAAAAACCATGATTTCATGTTTGGGTATATTTGTGCCATGATTATGTGAGTAGATTAAAAATCATGATTAAGTTGGAATAATTCTAGTTGAACTATACTTTTGTATTAGTAACAAAAGTAAGCACCTTTGTAAACATATAGTAATTTTATAAACATGATTTGCTTATGTTTGACATTATGCCTAAGTAAAAATATAGGTTTATGTTGTAGTTAAGACTATGTGTCAATAATGATATCTAATTTAGTTAGATTCTTAACTTAACTACAAGTTTACATGGTTTGATTCATGTCACTTATGCTTTATGACCAAAGTATATGTTACTACAATGCAAGTACACCAGTTTCTATATTGTAGTTCCAACGTTATGTTGCAAGTTCATGCGTTCACATTCCCCTTTTTTGTGTATATAATCACGTTTTAAGCCTCCCCTTTTTCACGTGGCTAAGTTGGGCTTAAAAGGCTAAGCCCAACATATATTATAATAAATGAACGTATTAAACGGGGGAAATAACGTTGGGCCAAATTAATTAATAAATGAAAATATAAAAGTAGAGGGGCCCAAATTCAAGAATGGGTTGGGCCCATGATTGGTGTAAACCTTTACACCATTAGCTTAAATTGATTTTGAATAATGGGCTGCAAATATTTACATATAAAAAGGAGAAAGACAAAATATGTAAATGTAGAAAATACAATGTGTTTAACCTGAGGTTGGATTGAGTTGTGATATAAACCTGCCCGGAACCGTCCGGCTGTCCAGTAGTCACAACAATACCTATCCAATGTGGGTGGTTAAACATGGAGCCCAATAAGGACCCGAGGTTAGACTGAGTTGTGGCGTAAGACTGCCCGGACCCAACCGGCAACAGGCAGCCACAACAATACATGTCTAATGTGAGAGGTCAAGGCTTTAATAAGACAATTAAGGCTGAGTCAGGATTGATAGGATTAAGTAAATTATATTAACACTTAATCAAAATGGAACATGCTAAACTAAACAGACTGATTGGGGGTTAGGTTTATAAAACACTTAACCAACTTAGCATGTTGGCTAGAAATAGAAAACCTAGTAGCGGGGGATCCTTTTCAGCAGTAACCCTATAAGGTATCATGATACCCTGAAACTAGGCAGGGTGGGGCACGATTACTGGGCTGACTGTAAGAGGTCAAATCGACGGCGGTGGTGCAGCAGTGTAGGTTCTAACGGGGTGCGGGCGTGCACACACTCCGGCGCAGAAAAATAAGGCACTGGGCACCAGTAGCATACCTGTGCATTCTAGGATTTGTGTCGGGCCGCCACCATGGGACTTGATACACCCCATGATGGGACCCGCATAGGTAACTACAACATCGGGGGCCGTAAGACACATGTAACTATGCGAGTAGGAGCCGATCATCATAAAATGGATCACTTCACCCTGATTATGGGGTGCATGTTGGGAACTAGTTTATATGGGTACAGAGATTAATATGGGGTACGATAGTTTATTCGACCCTAGACAACTTAACTAAGTATATGGTGCTTTCCCATTTCTAGTTTATACTTATCATACCCAGTTCTTTATTCATAGACTGAATAGTCCTAGACTTACTCAGGCTTTATGTCTGACTCTACTTTTCTTTCGTCTTCTTTTCTTCCGTCCCCACCCCCCCCCCCCCCCCAGGTCCACAGGGAGGGAATACCGCAGCTTGACCAGCCTTCATATCCAGCTTGAAGAGAAAGAATGTATTGCTTGGACCTTTTCGTTTTGGACTATGGCTTTGGACAGCAACTATGGGACTTTTGCAGTTTATTTATGTTTTCTTTATGCTTCTTTAAATAATGTAATCAAGACAGTTATGAAGATGTTATGTTTTTGGAAGTATTGTAAGACAATTATGGTATGGTTGTTGTAACACGTATTTTTAATGAAATAAAAGTTGTTGTTTTTCCGCTGTTCAAAAATATGTATTCTAATATCTGTCTTGTATATCTGTGACTTATACTTATAAACCTCCACCAAAATTAGGGCATTCCCTTTTAGAGTGACCCTAACGGAGGTGGGGTGTTTCACTTGGTATCAGAGCATAGGTTTACCAGATAAGATAAAAGTTTTGAAAAATTTATTTTCAAAAAGGAAATTTAAAGAAGCATTTTTAAAAGAAAAATATTATTTTATTTTAAAAAAAAAAGGCAAAGCCCCCCCCCCCAATTCCATAGGTACTATCTCTTATCCTTCGTTTTGAATCTATCCTTTTTGTTTCAGCATGTCCGAAGAACTTAACTTGCCTGAGGGTGTACCAATACCTGGTTGGTTTAGACGGTTCTTAGAAGCAAGGGCCACTCAGCCAGGTCCTACCGTTCCTCCTCCCCCAGCTGCAGCAGCACCTCTTCCTCCACCTCTTCCACGGGGAAACACGTTTGCTAAGATATGTAAAGATTTTAAAGCTATGGGAGGAAAGGATTTTCATGGAACTGAGTCCTTCGTGGCAGCTAGAAATTGGCTGAAAGAAACCGAGGACTTATTCATCATCTTTGAGGTAGAAGATAGATAGAAAGTACAACTGGCAGTATGGCTACTAAAGGGTGAGGCTTCCTACTGGTGGGAAGTCACTAATGCAGAAAGACCAGTGGAGACATGGGAGGACTTTAGGGCAAGGTTTAAGGCTAAATTTCTCTCAGATGCGGAAAGGAGTTTGCAGTTGGAAAATTCTTATTTCTTAAGCAAGGGAACAAGACAATCAAAGAGTATGTGAATCAGTTCAATGAGCTGGCTAGGTTCGGACTGGACCTAGTCAACACCCCGCACAAGAAGGCTCTCCGTTTTGTCAAAGGGTTGAATGAGCCATTACACAGTTTGGCCATGACCCATATACCCATGGGAGCTACGTATGAAAGATTGGTACAGATGGCATTGCTAAACGAAGAGGATAAGGGCAAAAAGGAGACAAAGGCAGAAAGCTCTCAAGGGAAGAAAGAGGGTTTGCAGCCTAAGAAGACAGACTTTAAGAAAGGCGGGAAAGGCAACAAAGAGAAGAGGAAGTGTAATTTCTGTGGCAAAGTGGGGCACTTAGTGAAAGATTGCCGGAAAAAGAAGGCCAAGGAGAATGGTGGGTTCTTTTCTTGCGGTGAGACAGGCCACAGGGCTAAGGACTGCCCAAAGAAACGAGGACAGGGGCAGAGGGCTGGATCCACCTCAAGGGCACAAGTTCATGTGCTAGAAGCACCACCTCTGCAACAGCGAGGTATAAATACTTCTATAGAAAGTGTAGTTTATCTTTATGATCACCCCGTTCGCACTTTATTTGATTCTAGCGCATCACACTCCTTTATCTCGTCTGCTTTAGTTGAATCTCTGCACCTAAAAACTAGTATGGTAGAGGACCCCTTAATTGTTTCAAACCCAATTGGGGGCCCAGCTCATTTGTCTATGATCTGTTTGGGATTGAAAATTTCTATTCTAAGCGTAGAATTTCAATGTAGTGCCTTTGTTTTGGGCTTTTCGGGATATGGTTTGATTTTGGGCATTGATTGGCTATCCAGTAATGGGGCCATCCTTGATTGTGAGAAAAGGGTTGTTAGGCTCCTAACCCAGCTCGGTAATACTTTGGAAATTTCTTGTAATCCCTCGTATGCGGTTATGCTTAGTTACCTTGAATCGCTAGATGCCTCTGTTGAAAATTTGCAATCAGTTAGAGTGGTCCGGGAATATCCGGATGTCTTCGAAGAGGTGAAGGGCTTGCCTCCGAAGCGGGAGATAGACTTCCGCATATACCTTGTAGATAATGCAAAGCCCGTTGCGTTGCCCGTTAGACACATGGCTCCACGGGAAAGGAAAGAGCTCAGTAAACAGATTAAAGAGCTTCTAGAAAAGGGGTTCATTAGGAGGAGCATTTCAGAATGGGGCGCTCCAGTGGTGTTCGCTACAAAGGCGGATGGTTCACTCCGTCTATGTGTTGACTATAGGGAGCTCAACAAGCTAACGAAAAAGAATAGGCACCCTCTCCCCAGAATTGACGATTTGTTTGATCAGCTTGTAGGAGTGTCTGTTTTCTCCCAACTCGATTTAGCGACCGGTTTTCATCAGCTAAGGGTGGCTGAAGATAGTATCGATAAAACGGCATTCAGAACCCCAGACGGCTTCTTTGAATGGCTTGTCATGCCTTTCGGCTTGACAAATGCACCTGCTTACTTCGTGGACCTGATGAGTAGGGTATTCAGAGATTTCCTCAATAATTTCATAGTGGTCTTCGTAGACGATATCCTTATCTTCTCAAAGAGTGAAGAGGAACATGCTCAGCACTTAAGGGAAATCATGGAAACTCTGCGAGTCCATCAACTAAAAGCCAAATTCTCCAAATGCCACTTTTGGAGAGAAGAAGTGAGGTTCCTTCGGCACATAGTATCCAAACAAGGGTTAGCAGTGGACCCTGCTAAGGTAGTGGCGGTACAGGATTGGAAGACACCAAGGAATGCAACTGAGGTCCGAAGTTTTCTAGGACTAGCAGGTTTCTATCGAAAGTTCATAAGGGATTTTGCAAAAATCTCCGCTCCGCTCACAAAGTTGACCAAGAAGAATCTAGTGTTCAATTGGGACTTGGATTGCGAGTTTGCTTTCCAGCGACTGAAAAGGGCTCTTACAACAGCCCCAGTTTTGACGTTGCCAGATGGAAGCAAGATGTTCACCGTTTATACAGATGCATGTGGGATAGGGCTAAGCGCCGTCTTAATGCAAGAAGGAAGGGTAGTAGCTTATGGCGGGAGACAATTGAAAGTGCACGAAAAGAACTACCCGACCCACGATCTTGAGTTAGCTGCCATAGTCTTTGCACTCAAGTCTTGGCGACACTATCTCCTAGGTGAGAAGTTTGAACTTTACACTGACCATAAATCATTGAAATATCTTTTCTCGCAGAAAGATCTTAACTTGAGGCAACAGAGATGGATGGAGTTTCTTGCCTCGTACGATTTCGAGATCTCCTACACTCCGGGCAAAGGCAACGTAGTGGCAGACGCGTTGAGCCGAAAGAAACTGACCCTAAGCCCGCTGTTTGTTGAAAGACAAAGCCTAGAGTTTATAGCCAGCTTCGACTTTAGGCCTTCCTCCGATTTTGTACCAGGCTTGCTAGCATCTCTCGAAGTATGTCCGACTTTAGTGGACTCAATAGGGATAGCACAACGTGAAGACCCTCAGCTTGTGGAAACGATTGATAGGCTAATTAGGGGTGAGACTTCAAGTCACCTCAACAGATACTCCATCGACGATAAGGGTTGGCTAAGGCGAGACGGAAGACTATGCGTCCCACAGACAAGGGATTTAGTAAAGAGGGTTCTCGAGGAAGCACATCACTCCAAGATGACGATACATCCAGGCGGAGACAAAATGTACAAGGACATAAAAAGAACTTTCTTCTGGAACGGCATGAAAAAGGATGTGGCAGAATTCGTTTCTAAGTGTATAGTGTGCCAACAGGTTAAGGCGGAACAGAAAAAGCCCAGCGGACTGTTACATCCTCTAGAGGTCCCGCAGTGGAAATGGGATAGCATCTCAATGGACTTCATCGATGGGTTGCCTAGGTCTAGGAGAGGAAACACTAGCATTTGGGTAATAGTGGATAGGCTTACTAAAAGCGCCCACTTCTTACCTGTCAAAAGTAAAAGAACTGCCTCATCTCTAGCATCTCTTTACCTCAAGGAAATTGTCCGACTCCACGGAATACCATCCAGCATTGTTAGTGACCGAGACCCTATCTTCACAAGTGAATTTTGGAGGAGTCTGCAAGAAGCAGTAGGAACACAGTTATGCTTGAGCACGCCCTATCATCCCCAAACTGACGGCCAAACAGAAAGAGTGAATAGAGTTTTGGAGGACCTTCTAAGACTGTGCGTCCTTGACTTCGGAGGGACATGGGAAGACCATCTTCCTTTGGTGGAATTTGCCTACAACAACAGCTATCAAGCAACCATCGGAATGGCGCCCTTCGAAGCTTTATATGGAAGACCGTGCCGATCGCCCACTTGTTGGTGGGAGTCTACTGATAAACTCATACTTGGACCAGATATGATCCGAGAAACTACAGAGAAAGTAGACTTAATACGAAGAAGGATGAAGACGGCCCAAGACAGACAAAAGTCCTACGCCGACAAGAGAAGGACCGACCTTGAATTTGAGGTTGGAGACAGAGTTTTTCTTAAGGTATCTCCGCTAAGGAACGTTGTTCATTTTGGAACCACAGGAAAGCTAGCACCAAGGTTCGTAGGGCCATTCCCTATCATCGAGAAAATTGGGAAAATGGCCTATAGATTAGAGCTACCCGAAAAGCTGGCCGGAGTTCACAACGTTTTCCATGTTTCACATCTCCGAAAATGTCTACATGAGTCTGCTGAAGTGGTAGAGCCAAATATCCTAGAAGAAGCTGAAGTGGAGCGCGAAGCAACCGTGAGGAAAGTTCCAACCCGCATATTAGGAACGGAAGTGAAGAAGCTACGCAACCGCGAAGTCAAGCTCGTCAAAGTTCAGTGGAGCGACGCCGAGGGAGACGCGACTTGGGAAACTGAAGCTAGAATACGCACTGCCTACCCTTTTCTTTTTGAGGGTACATCCTTGATCTTTCTTTTTCCTTAAGTTGCGCTTTTATCTATCTTTTTAGGTATATTTACTCGACCTTATCTTTTAGGTAGAAACCCTTTGGATGAAAACATGTAATTGAAACATGTTATGGATGATGGTTGCAAGTGATTGCTAGTGGTTGCTCGTGGTTGCATATACACACACAATCTAGGTTTTGGATCGGCTCAGTCACTTCATATTGCATATGCATATATGTTTGCATTCGTATATGGTTGAACTTTAATGTGTTGTCATATGGATGTTGCATTTGTATGAATGATTGTGCACTCATGTAGAATCATGAATAGGAAAATTTGCATACATAATGGATTCATGGCACTTACATAATTCGCATTAAGGAGGTCAACTGAATCAGTAGACCGCCTGATTTTGCATTAGATAAGTACATGTACACTGTAACAACCCGTAAAATCTGGGCCAGTTTAAAATTTTTATTTTGGCCATTTTAACGAATTTTGATTATTTAAAATGAATTATTTTAAATAATATTGACGAGAAATTTATTTTGAATAGAATTCGAACGTATATATTATACGCGTCGTCGTTAGAATATAAATATTTATATATAATTATAAATGGAATTGAAAATGGCGCGGTAGTTCGATAATTCGATTTCAAACTTCAATTGAATGTACCGGGTGCAAAACAATCCGGATTTTTGTGAAACCAAAAACATTAGGATCTAATTGATAATATCTTTCCAACGAATCCGACAAATCAAAATTTAGTAGCGAGAATCAAAAGATATGTCCAGTTGAAAATTCTGAATAGTCGCTATGGAATTCAGGCCCTTAAAAATGGACATTTTGCAAATGACCTCGGATTTCGACGAAACCAGTTTTGTTGGGTCCGTGATGTCAAATTATTGCTAGGTTTCAAATTTCATAATTTTTCGAATTAATATGTGAGCGTGGCAAAGGAAAACGTGTTTTGACCATTTCAGTTGATTTTAATCGACTGGAAATTGGCCATTTTTCCAACGGTCTCAGAATTCGACGAAACTAGTTTTGTTAGGACCGTATCGTCAATACGAAGCTAGAAAATATTTTTCGAGAATTTTTAGAGTTAGTATGTGACCCCGGTAATTTAAAATGTACGTTTAAAATTCAATATAATGATTTAAATGTAAATTCAAAGGAAACTGATTGTAACGATCAAATCAGCTTGCGATACATATCCCATTGTGTTCGGAATGGGGGTGAAACGCTATGGGCGACAGTCGATGGGCCTCGTTTCGAAGTGAAATAAAAAGTCAACTTCATGGGCTAAAATAAAGTAAAATTAAATTAAATATATAAAATTCTTTTCATATACCCCCCCCCCTATCTCGTTTTCATTAAACAGAAGGCAAAAAAAAAAAAAAAAGAAACCTAAATCAAACCCGTCGGCCTCCAAGTCGTGCCACCCCCGCCGCCCTCTCAGCCACCCGCCACCACCGCTCCCATAGCCTCGACCCCCCCCTTTTCCCTCTCCCTCGCGATGTCCACCAGCCAGTACCTCCCGAAGCCCTAACCCCCCCCCCCCCCCATGCCCAAACCGAGCTGCGCCTAAACCCTAGCCCGCCGCCGAGACCACCTGAGCGTCGCGCGATGCAATCAACTTTCCCCCCAGCTGCTCCGACGAAGGTGAAACCCCCCCCCCCCCCTCTGCTGCTCAGTTCGACGAAGACGAGACCCCCTCCCCCCCCCCCCCGCTGTAAGTATTTCTGATTTCGTTTTTTTTATATATATGATTTTTTATAATCTTTAAAACTATTTTTTTTATTTTATTTTCTTGAAAACTGAATTTTATTTTAGTTGAAAACTGAATTTTATTTTAGTTGAAAACTGAATTTTATTTTAGTTGAGAACGGAATTTTATTTTAGTTGAAAACTGATTTATAAAGAAAATGAAAACTGATTTTATTTTAAGGTTTAATATAGGAAAAGGTTTTAACTTTGATATAAGAAGAAGGTTTTAACTTTAATATAAGAAAAAGATTTAACTTTGAAATAAAAATTCGATTTTTATATAATGAACTTTGAAATAAAAATTCGATTTTTATATAATGAACTTTGAAATAGAAATTCGATTTTTATATAATGAACTTTGAAATAGAAATTCGATTTTTATATATTGAACTTTGAAATAAAAATTCGATTTTTATATAATGAACTTTGAAATAAAAATTCGATTTTTATATATTGAACTTTGAAATAAAAATTCGATTTTTATATAATGAACTTTGAAATAAAAATTCGATTTTTATATAATGAACTTTGAAATAGAAATTCGATTTTTATATAATGAACTTTGAAATAGAAATTCGATTTTTATATAATGAACTTTGAAATAGAAATTCGATTTTTATATAATGAACTTTGAAATAGAAATTCGATTTTTATATATTGAACTTTGAAATAAAAATTCGATTTTTATATATTGAACTTTGAAATAAAAACTCGATTTTTATATATTGAACTTTGAAATAAAAATTCGATTTTTATATATATAGTGGCCTTGGGCAACGAAGCTGACGAAGAGGCGAGAACGACGAAGTTTCTGCAAATGAAGAGCCGTGGAGCTAGGATAGCTATATGTGAGAACTTCTCACTCAAATTCTATTTTTCTAGTTATATATATATACTAGGATGCAGACGGTGCTTATTAGAAGCACCCGACACCCGTCCACATACCATGGACTTGTTTGTTTGGTTGTGTAGTTGGTTAGATTATTTGATTTGGATTTGATTGATTGGTTGAATTGGAAATTGATTAAAATTGATATGTGAATGGCGTGGGCCTTCACTAGACCGGGGATAAGGCTAGGCCTTGTCCCGTTTCTAGTATCGTGCCGTTATGCCGCCGAAATTTTCTAAAATATGTTAGAAAAATAAAAATATCATTTTTATTGAATAAATGAATTGAATAGAAATTCATATGTTGGAATAAAATGTTTTATCGTTAAAAATATAATTTTTAACGTGAATGTGAATAAATAAATATTCATTTACAAACCAGACGGTTTGTTTATGTACACTTATTTGAATGACATTGATTGGGTCGATAAAATTCACACATCGCCCAACTGCACGAATAAAATATTTGTTTGATTGTTTGAAACCCCACACGGGTGTTGGGATGAAATATGAAGTTCACTCATCCTGATTGATTAAATATGTCGATCGATTGATTGACATGCTGTTATAAGCGTTAAATATCTTTATTTGATGCTTATACAGTGTAGTGCACTTTGGTTGATGGTTGATTATTTATCGTTGCTATTATATACATGTGTTGTAGGAAAATCCATATAATTAACTTTATATGGTAATTGATTGGGCCTCATTCCAATCGTGAAAATAAGGAATATTTGAAAATAGAAATATATGAAGCCGTGTTGATTAGATTGACGCCATTTTGACGTGAACGATATTTATATCGATTTTATTCATTTTAAAATGAATATTGAAAAGTAATTTCGAAATCGAATATTTCGAAATGAATGAATTGAAAACGAATTCAAATTGAATTGAAAACGATTTCGAAATAAATTGAATTGAAAACGATTTCGAAATAAATTGAATTGAAAACGATTTCGAAATAAATTGAATTGAAAACGATTTCGAAATAAATTGAATTGAAAACGATTTCGAAATGAATTGAATTGAAAACGATTTCGAAATGAATTGAATTGAAAACGATTTCGAAATGAATTGAATTGAAAACGAATTCAAATTGAATTGAAAACGAATTGAAATGAATTCAAATTGAATTGAAATTTGAATTGAATAGAAATGAATTTTGAAACGATTTTATAAAGAAGAATTCAATTTTGATTTGAATTGAAATGGAAGTTGAAAATGTTTTTGAAACGAATTCAAAACTATTTATATAATTCGTTTTAAATAGAAATCGACGAAATATATATATTATATATATTATATATAATATAATGGCCTGAATAGAACGCGCCGCGTCGCGGCAGTTCGCGAATTTCGACCATTTATTTCAAACGGACATTACGGGAGATCCGACCGTCGGATTCTCCTAAAACCGGAACCGTTGGGTTCGTATCGAAAAGAGCTTTCTAATGAATATTAGAAATTTGAAATCTAACGGTTGGATTTGGAGATACGTCCAAATCAAATTCGAAAAAGGTCGCTGTAAGTGCAGTTCGATGGCCATTGATGGAAATCGACTGTACGGGCCTTGATAAAATTTTTAAAAATAGTAATAATTTGTGTAAAATCATAAGAAATGATTTGTGAAGAATTGGGATGAAAAACTCCATATTTGAAAAGATAAAAATAGATTTTTATCGAAATGAACTAGTTTTGAACTAGGATTATAATTCTATTTATTTTTAAATAAATAAATTGAATTCGAAAAGGGTTTTAAAAATAACCAAAATTCCAATGATTGCATTGGAGTGGAATTGAATCGAAATTGTCTTCGGAATATTTCGATGTTGGGATTCGTGATTATACAGGTGTTGTTATGGAAATTTGAAAGATATATATATTTAAATCGTTATTTCCCATACGACATCTGTTAGTCGTAGAATTCGATATTGAATATAAGCCGATATATTTTCTATTCAGAGCCTAGTATTGAATATCGAATGTGATTTGGGTTTGTCGTGAATGGTGTCTTCACTAACACCGTTCTTGAACCCAGTTGAGAAAAGATTAAATCTTTTTATTTAGATTTAATGAAGTGTACCAATTAAATAATATTTAATTGGAATTGAATTGATATTGATTTTTGGGTTTATCGTGAACAGTGTTTTAAATAACACTTGTTCTTTAACCCGATAATTAATGAATGTGATTTGGGTTTGTCGTGAATGGTGTCTTCACTAACACTGTTCTTGGACCCAGTTGAGAAAAGATTAAATCTTTTTATTTAGATTTAATGAAGTGTACCAATTAAATAATATTTAATTGGAATTGAATTGATATTGATTTTTGGGTTTATCGTGAACAGTGTTTTAAATAACACTTGTTCTTTAACCCGATAATTAATGAATGTGATTTGGGTTTGTCGTGAATGGTGTCTTCACTAACACTGTTCTTGGACCCAGTTGAGAAAAGATTAAATCTTTTTATTTAGATTTAATGAAGTGTACCAATTAAATGATATTTAATTGGAATTGAATTGATATTGATTTTTGGGTTTATCGTGAACAGTGTTTTAAATAACACTCGTTCTTTAACCCGATAATTAATGAATGTGATTTTGGGTTTATCGTGAACCGTGTTTTAAATGACACTGATTCTTTAACCCAGATAATGATTAAAACTAAGTGGAGTTTTAATGAATCTTTAATTAGATTGAAAAGATCGAGAATGGAGTATCACCAGTTTTGCTCCAGGCGATAGTTAAATCTTTAATTAGATTTGAACGTGAAATTTAGAAACTAACTGTCGGTTAGCCAAGCAGAATGGTTTTCTGAATATTGATCTGATGTTGGTTTCGGCCTTCGGGGTTAATATTTGGGGAATTATTCTCTTGATTAATTTATGGTTAGTGACTAATGAATTGGAATGAGGCGTATGTTGTGTTTGTGTAACACTTATTTAAAATATACGCGAGTTATTCGGAAAGACCGGGTTTATCCCATTCTGAATAACTGATACGACGATAAGTCGAAGATGAAGACGATGGTCGAAGACCGGAGGTCTTCACGTCGTTTGGGTGATAGCTGATGATCTTGATTGGGCTGTACACCCAAGAAGATGGAAACAGTTAGTGATCGTCCAGACGTACTTGGAGATCGATGGATATGCGGGGTACTAGGTGCCTCCGGTTTCGTTCAGGCCCAGAACGGACTTGTAAATGGACTGTGTGTCTGACACTGGATTTCATTCTGTGTGACTGATATCGGTTGCATAGAGTGGTTTGCCTGTGTGGCATGCTAAGATGCAAATGATCAAGGCTTCTGTTGAAAAGCAAAGTCTTGTGGTGATGATCAAAGCACGGCCTTTGTGGCGTAGCTTTGTGTAACGTTTACTTCGCGAGTTTCGCACCCGGTATGAACCAAAAACGGGAGAGGACATCAGGGAGGACTTGCGTTTCTTTCTAGCTAGAAGTGGCGTCAGTGGTTTTACACGCCCTGACGAGTTTGACTTATGTGGTTGTTGCGGTTGCGAGGCGCCTCGGTTATATCGGTTTCGGCCGAATGCATTCTGGTCGGCTGACGGACCAGACTTACACCCCATAGGGTGGGGAGACGTATTGTTCAGGCATAATAATCCACTCCGTGTGGACCGGCCCTGACGATCCAAAGGCTTGACTGAGTACTTGCCTGAGACACGGGCTAGAGCGTCTCGAATCGGTTGAGGACTATCTTTTGCCTCGGTTCATAGAAGGAAATCCAATTTCCAAATACGTGACTTTGCGGTTTGATTTGTAAACCTATATATGGCGACATGATATATGGTACCCATGCCGCCTATGATTGATACTTATGATTTGAAGTTGTTTTATACACTATGCACTTATTATAGGATCAAATGATTTGTTTTAAAACGTATCAAGCATTCTTTGGCTGTTATAAGGGAAAACCCTATCCCCCGGCTTGCGTTGCATTGTGTGATAGGACCTGGGTCTTATAACAGCTTCATTTTTCTTTATTTATCATTGCGCTGTTTGTTTTATGCACTGGTATTCTTGGGAGGAAACCCGTTCCGTGTTATACGGCGTGGTCCCTTGATTTACCTAACTTTGAAAATAAAGATTAATAACTGTTTTAGTTCTCACACCAGTCACATGACTGACCTGGAGTTTATTGTTTTAACCTAAACTCTGGGTGCCCCTATTTTGACACGGGCAGCTAGTAGTTTTGGTTTTGCAGATTTATATTCACAGGATCCTGGTTTACAGCTGGAACGATATCCGGAAAGCTTTGTATCCGTATATCTACTTCTAGTTGTGTATTGTATTATTTTCCGCTGCTATGTATTTAAATGTAATTTAAATCTCTGATATTTCTGTGTAATATTCATTTCTACTCTGTATATTCTTGCAATCTGATGCACTGTTGTTATATATAGTGAAATGTTCTTCTGTATGCGTTCTGTTTTGTCCTGTTCTCAAACGATAAGGCGTTTTCGAACGGTCTGGGTCGGTTTAGCGACTGGTTCGGACCGAGCGAAATTCCTTGCCGTCACATTTGGTATCAGAGCTTTGGTTTGCAAAGCTCAGAGAACAAGGCACATTAGAACCATACGAAAGAATTCATCAGATATTGGATCAGTAATATCCAATGAGGATGACTCGTTAGAGATGGGATCAGTAGTATCCTAGAACGAGTGTGAAGAGTAAATTTTTAAAGTGAAAACAAATTTTGTTTTGAAAATTTAAATCAATTATTCGTATTTGATTATTTATTTATATTGATGTGGACAATCCCGTATATATAGATTTTGCGTATACGTCTGATCCGCGTGTATTCGAAGTTTTAATATATTGGATAGATATAGAATCACACTCTAGTCGCCCGGAGAAGGTACTGATGATAGCACGTGCATCATCAGTATTTATGTTCGTGTTTCGAAGGTGTGATTTTCTATATATTTCCATTAGACTGGTGTGAGAACCAAATCTTATATAGCTAGAATACATTGTTGTGATTTGGCATCAAAACGTGATTTTCCTTATATATATCAAAATTATGAATTTGAAACGTTAAATTCACTAATTGATTGATGTTTGTGTTGTTGGTTCATTTGTTTGCTAATTTTTAACCATTTAGCCTAACTGAATCAAATATTGAATTATTTTGAAAATTGGTCGCATATGCTTGCATATACATATATATCATTGAACAGGTCATAGCAAGGAGGCTAGAGCCAGAGAATAAAATTTGTTTGCCCGACAAATAGGTACATGTTTACTACATAATTTCCTGTTTTGTTTGGGTGATGATGATTTTGTGAGCCTATTGGCTAGCCGCTTGGCTTTTTCTTTTTCTTTTTGAGATCTGAAGGACCGGGGAAGCTATTTGAAATTCCCCGATGCTCCCGGTGCAGGGGAGGTTATGGCGAAATTTTTCAAAAATTTAGGGTGTTAGCCAAATTTTTGAAATTTTAAAAAAAAGTTCTCAGAAACTAAAGAGTTGGAGAATGGAAGCCAGATCGAATGTGGAGCTGAATAATCAAACCACTTTCGACTTTGTTCCTTTTCGGGGACGAAAAGTTTTAAGTGGGGGAGATTGTAACAACCCGTAAAATCTGGGCCAGTTTAAAATTTTTATTTTGGCCATTTTAACGAATTTTGATTATTTAAAATGAATTATTTTAAATAATATTGACGAGAAATTTATTTTGAATAGAATTCGAACGTATATATTATACGCGTCGTCGTTAGAATATAAATATTTATATATAATTATAAATGGAATTGAAAATGGCGCGGTAGTTCGATAATTCGATTTCAAACTTCAATTGAATGTACCGGGTGCAAAACAATCCGGATTTTTGTGAAACCAAAAACATTAGGATCTAATTGATAATATCTTTCCAACGAATCCGACAAATCAAAATTTAGTAGCGAGAATCAAAAGATATGTCCAGTTGAAAATTCTGAATAGTCGCTATGGAATTCAGGCCTTTAAAAATGGACATTTTGCAAATGACCTCGGATTTCGACGAAACCAGTTTTGTTGGGTCCGTGATGTCAAATTATTGCTAGGTTTCAAATTTCATAATTTTTCGAATTAATATGTGAGCGTGGCAAAGGAAAACGTGTTTTGACCATTTCAGTTGATTTTAATCGACTGGAAATTGGCCATTTTTCCAACGGTCTCAGAATTCGACGAAACTAGTTTTGTTAGGACCGTATCGTCAATACGAAGCTAGAAAATATTTTTCGAGAATTTTTAGAGTTAGTATGTGACCCCGGTAATTTAAAATGTACGTTTAAAATTCAATATAATGATTTAAATGTAAATTCAAAGGAAACTGATTGTAACGATCAAATCAGCTTGCGATACATATCCCATTGTGTTCGGAATGGGGGTGAAACGCTATGGGCGACAGTCGATGGGCCTCGTTTCGAAGTGAAATAAAAAGTCAACTTCATGGGCTAAAATAAAGTAAAATTAAATTAAATATATAAAATTCTTTTCATATACCCCCCCCCCCCCCCCCCTTATCTCGTTTTCATTAAACAGAAGGCAAAAAAAAAAAAAAAAAAAAAAAGAGAGACCTAAATCAAACCCGTCGGCCTCCAAGTCGTGCCACCCCCGCCGCCCTCTCAGCCACCCGCCACCACCGCTCCCATAGCCTCGACCCCCCCTTTTCCCTCTCCCTCGCGATGTACACCAGCCAGTACCTCCCGAAGCCCTAACCCCCCCCCCCCATGCCCAAACCGAGCTGCGCCTAAACCCTAGCCCGCCGCCGAGACCACCTGAGCGCCGCGCGATGCAATCAACTTTCCCCCCAGCTGCTCCGACGAAGGTGAAACCCCCCCCCCCTCTGCTGCTCAGTTCGACGAAGACGAGACCCCCCCCCCCCCCCCCGCTGTAAGTATTTCTGATTTCGTTTTTTTTATATATATGATTTTTTATAATCTTTAAAACTATTTTTTTTATTTTATTTTCTTGAAAACTGAATTTTATTTTAGTTGAAAACTGAATTTTATTTTAGTTGAAAACTGAATTTTATTTTAGTTGAGAACGGAATTTTATTTTAGTTGAAAACTGATTTATAAAGAAAATGAAAACTGATTTTATTTTAAGGTTTAATATAGGAAAAGGTTTTAACTTTGATATAAGAAGAAGGTTTTAACTTTAATATAAGAAAAAGATTTAACTTTGAAATAAAAATTCGATTTTTATATAATGAACTTTGAAATAAAAATTCGATTTTTATATAATGAACTTTGAAATAGAAATTCGATTTTTATATAATGAACTTTGAAATAGAAATTCGATTTTTATATATTGAACTTTGAAATAAAAATTCGATTTTTATATAATGAACTTTGAAATAAAAATTCGATTTTTATATAATGAACTTTGAAATAAAAATTCGATTTTTATATAATGAACTTTGAAATAGAAATTCGATTTTTATATAATGAACTTTGAAATAGAAATTCGATTTTTATATAATGAACTTTGAAATAGAAATTCGATTTTTATATAATGAACTTTGAAATAGAAATTCGATTTTTATATATTAAACTTTGAAATAAAAATTCGATTTTTATATATTGAACTTTGAAATAAAAACTCGATTTTTATATATTGAACTTTGAAATAAAAATTCGATTTTTATATATATAGTGGCCTTGGGCAACGAAGCTGACGAAGAGGCGAGAACGACGAAGTTTCTGCAAATGAAGAGCCGTGGAGCTAGGATAGCTATATGTGAGAACTTCTCACTCAAATTCTATTTTTCTAGTTATATATATATACTAGGATGCAGACGGTGCTTATTAGAAGCACCCGACACCCGTCCACATACCATGGACTTGTTTGTTTGGTTGTGTAGTTGGTTAGATTATTTGATTTGGATTTGATTGATTGGTTGAATTGGAAATTGATTAAAATTGATATGTGAATGGCGTGGGCCTTCACTAGACCGGGGATAAGGCTAGGCCTTGTCCCGTTTCTAGTATCGTGCCGTTATGCCGCCGAAATTTTCTAAAATATGTTAGAAAAATAAAAATATCATTTTTATTGAATAAATGAATTGAATAGAAATTCATATGTTGGAATAAAATGTTTTATCGTTAAAAATATAATTTTTAACGTGAATGTGAATAAATAAATATTCATTTACAAACCAGACGGTTTGTTTATGTACACTTATTTGAATGACATTGATTGGGTCGATAAAATTCACACATCGCCCAACTGCACGAATAAAATATTTGTTTGATTGTTTGAAACCCCACACGGGTGTTGGGATGAAATATGAAGTTCACTCATCCTGATTGATTAAATATGTCGATCGATTGATTGACATGCTGTTATAAGCGTTAAATATCTTTATTTGATGCTTATACAGTGTAGTGCACTTTGGTTGATGGTTGATTATTTATCGTTGCTATTATATACATGTGTTGTAGGAAAATCCATATAATTAACTTTATATGGTAATTGATTGGGCCTCATTCCAATCGTGAAAATAAGGAATATTTGAAAATAGAAATATATGAAGCCGTGTTGATTAGATTGACGCCATTTTGACGTGAACGATATTTATATCGATTTTATTCATTTTAAAATGAATATTGAAAAGTAATTTCGAAATCGAATATTTCGAAATGAATGAATTGAAAACGAATTCAAATTGAATTGAAAACGATTTCGAAATAAATTGAATTGAAAACGATTTCGAAATAAATTGAATTGAAAACGATTTCGAAATAAATTGAATTGAAAACGATTTCGAAATAAATTGAATTGAAAACGATTTCGAAATGAATTGAATTGAAAACGATTTCGAAATGAATTGAATTGAAAACGATTTCGAAATGAATTGAATTGAAAACGAATTCAAATTGAATTGAAAACGAATTGAAATGAATTCAAATTGAATTGAAATTTGAATTGAATAGAAATGAATTTTGAAACGATTTTATAAAGAAGAATTCAATTTTGATTTGAATTGAAATGGAAGTTGAAAATGTTTTTGAAACGAATTCAAAACTATTTATATAATTCGTTTTAAATAGAAATCGACGAAATATATATATTATATATATTATATATATTATATATAATATAATGGCCTGAATAGAACGCGCCGCGTCGCGGCAGTTCGCGAATTTCGACCATTTATTTCAAACGGACATTACGGGAGATCCGACCGTCGGATTCTCCTAAAACCGGAACCGTTGGGTTCGTATCGAAAAGAGCTTTCTAATGAATATTAGAAATTTGAAATCTAACGGTTGGATTTGGAGATACGTCCAAATCAAATTCGAAAAAGGTCGCTGTAAGTGCAGTTCGATGGCCATTGATGGAAATCGACTGTACGGGCCTTGATAAAATTATTAAAAATAGTAATAATTTGTGTAAAATCATAAGAAATGATTTGTGAAGAATTGGGATGAAAAACTCCATATTTGAAAAGATAAAAATAGATTTTTATCGAAATGAACTAGTTTTGAACTAGGATTATAATTCTATTTATTTTTAAATAAATAAATTGAATTCGAAAAGGGTTTTAAAAATAACCAAAATTCCAATGATTGCATTGGAGTGGAATTGAATCGAAATTGTCTTCGGAATATTTCGATGTTGGGATTCGTGATTATACAGGTGTTGTTATGGAAATTTGAAAGATATATATATTTAAATCGTTATTTCCCATACGACATCTGTTAGTCGTAGAATTCGATATTGAATATAAGCCGATATATTTTCTATTCAGAGCCTAGTATTGAATATCGAATGTGATTTGGGTTTGTCGTGAATGGTGTCTTCACTAACACCGTTCTTGAACCCAGTTGAGAAAAGATTAAATCTTTTTATTTAGATTTAATGAAGTGTACCAATTAAATAATATTTAATTGGAATTGAATTGATATTGATTTTTGGGTTTATCGTGAACAGTGTTTTAAATAACACTTGTTCTTTAACCCGATAATTAATGAATGTGATTTGGGTTTGTCGTGAATGGTGTCTTCACTAACACTGTTCTTGGACCCAGTTGAGAAAAGATTAAATCTTTTTATTTAGATTTAATGAAGTGTACCAATTAAATAATATTTAATTGGAATTGAATTGATATTGATTTTTGGGTTTATCGTGAACAGTGTTTTAAATAACACTTGTTCTTTAACCCGATAATTAATGAATGTGATTTGGGTTTGTCGTGAATGGTGTCTTCACTAACACTGTTCTTGGACCCAGTTGAGAAAAGATTAAATCTTTTTATTTAGATTTAATGAAGTGTACCAATTAAATGATATTTAATTGGAATTGAATTGATATTGATTTTTGGGTTTATCGTGAACAGTGTTTTAAATAACACTCGTTCTTTAACCCGATAATTAATGAATGTGATTTTGGGTTTATCGTGAACCGTGTTTTAAATGACACTGATTCTTTAACCCAGATAATGATTAAAACTAAGTGGAGTTTTAATGAATCTTTAATTAGATTGAAAAGATCGAGAATGGAGTATCACCAGTTTTGCTCCAGGCGATAGTTAAATCTTTAATTAGATTTGAACGTGAAATTTAGAAACTAACTGTCGGTTAGCCAAGCAGAATGGTTTTCTGAATATTGATCTGATGTTGGTTTCGGCCTTCGGGGTTAATATTTGGGGAATTATTCTCTTGATTAATTTATGGTTAGTGACTAATGAATTGGAATGAGGCGTATGTTGTGTTTGTGTAACACTTATTTAAAATATACGCGAGTTATTCGGAAAGACCGGGTTTATCCCATTCTGAATAACTGATACGACGATAAGTCGAAGATGAAGACGATGGTCGAAGACCGGAGGTCTTCACGTCATTTGGGTGATAGCTGATGATCTTGATTGGGCTGTACACCCAAGAAGATGGAAACAGTTAGTGATCGTCCAGACGTACTTGGAGATCGATGGATATGCGGGGTACTAGGTGCCTCCGGTTTCGTTCAGGCCCAGAACGGACTTGTAAATGGACTGTGTGTCTGACACTGGATTTCATTCTGTGTGACTGATATCGGTTGCATAGAGTGGTTTGCCTGTGTGGCATGCTAAGATGCAAATGATCAAGGCTTCTGTTGAAAAGCAAAGTCTTGTGGTGATGATCAAAGCACGGCCTTTGTGGCGTAGCTTTGTGTAACGTTTACTTCGCGAGTTTCGCACCCGGTATGAACCAAAAACGGGAGAGGACATCAGGGAGGACTTGCGTTTCTTTCTAGCTAGAAGTGGCGTCAGTGGTTTTACACGCCCTGACGAGTTTGACTTATGTGGTTGTTGCGGTTGCGAGGCGCCTCGGTTATATCGGTTTCGGCCGAATGCATTCTGGTCGGCTGACGGACCAGACTTACACCCCATAGGGTGGGGAGACGTATTGTTCAGGCATAATAATCCACTCCGTGTGGACCGGCCCTGACGATCCAAAGGCTTGACTGAGTACTTGCCTGAGACACGGGCTAGAGCGTCTCGAATCGGTTGAGGACTATCTTTTGCCTCGGTTCATAGAAGGAAATCCAATTTCCAAATACGTGACTTTGCGGTTTGATTTGTAAACCTATATATGGCGACATGATATATGGTACCCATGCCGCCTATGATTGATACTTATGATTTGAAGTTGTTTTATACACTATGCACTTATTATAGGATCAAATGATTTGTTTTAAAACGTATCAAGCATTCTTTGGCTGTTATAAGGGAAAACCCTATCCCCCGGCTTGCGTTGCATTGTGTGATAGGACCTGGGTCTTATAACAGCTTCATTTTTCTTTATTTATCATTGCGCTGTTTGTTTTATGCACTGGTATTCTTGGGAGGAAACCCGTTCCGTGTTATACGGCGTGGTCCCTTGATTTACCTAACTTTGAAAATAAAGATTAATAACTGTTTTAGTTCTCACACCAGTCACATGACTGACCTGGAGTTTATTGTTTTAACCTAAACTCTGGGTGCCCCTATTTTGACACGGGCAGCTAGTAGTTTTGGTTTTGCAGATTTATATTCACAGGATCCTGGTTTACAGCTGGAAGGATATCCGGAAAGCTTTGTATCCGTATATCTACTTCTAGTTGTGTATTGTATTATTTTCCGCTGCTATGTATTTAAATGTAATTTAAATCTCTGATATTTCTGTGTAATATTCATTTCTACTCTGTATATTCTTGCAATCTGATGCACTGTTGTTATATATAGTGAAATGTTCTTCTGTATGCGTTCTGTTTTGTCCTGTTCTCAAACGATAAGGCGTTTTCGAACGGTCTGGGTCGGTTTAGCGACTGGTTCGGACCGAGCGAAATTCCTTGCCGTCACATACACACACACTTCGCATATGATCATGAAGCATTAGAAGTCTTTTAAGGACAATGGATACTCGTGTTTGATGGATGAGTAGATGGATGTTTGGACGTTAGGATGTACATTCTTCCTGAACTTGAAGATTTCGGGGACGAAATCCTTTTAAGTGGGGGAGAATGTAACACCCCGTGTATTCTATAACAGTGAAATTCACAAATTAAAGTATAATTAATTACAAATCAAAGAATTAAGGGAAACGGGCTGTGCCATTGTGTTCGTCTCGGAAAAATACGTGAAATAGAGTCCGAGTTTTCCAAAATCGGAGTCCTTATGACCAAGTTATGGCCCGTCAAAGTTTTCAGAAAATTTCAAATTCAGAAAACAGCTCGAAGATTCGAATTTCAAACACGCAGGGAGGCAGGGCGGGAAAGTTCCCGCCCAGGACAAGTCGACAGGGGTGTCGACTTGCCAATCGACACCCCCCTCCCCCCCCCCCCCCCCCCCCGTGTCGACACGGGTGTCGACTTGCAGGTCGACCTGCTTGGTCGGCCTGGCTGGCCTTGTCTGTGCTGGGTCCGAATTTCTGAGGTTTGCTTTGTCACGAGGGCTAGGTGTCAGCTCCTGATTGGTCCCTCTTTCGAATGAATGGCTACGATTAACCCAAGCTACATCGACGGTCCTAATCAATTCATAAACTCTATAAAAATGACCCTAGACTCTACCTAATCTATTCATTCAAAAATAAGAATGAGGCCATCATGCTGCTGAGGAACGACTAGGAGTAGCCACCAATTTGAGAGACAATTAGGAGACAAACTCTAAAGCATAAAGCAACTACAAGTTAAACTTAAACAAATCAAATCAATGCCTACATCAAAGGAATAGCATCTCCAAATCCAGAATTCAGATTCCTGAATTGAAGAATTCGTCACACGATTGTAAGTAGAGTACTATTCCGATGAAAATAAATAACTGTGTTTGATTTGTGTAAAATGAGAATTACACTTGATTTGTGGTGATAGTAATTCATATTTGTGCGTTGCTATGATTCTAATCGATTTGGAATGTTGTGATATAACGATTGGATATTCGCAAGTATGTAATTCATGATAAAAACTACATGTTTGCGGTAGTTTATTTGAGATTCATGCAAGTATACGATTGGATATTCGCAAGTATGTAATTCATGTTGAAGCTACATGTTTGTGGTTGTTTAATTGAGATTCATGCAAGTATGTGGTTTTGCTACTATGCCAACATAATGTATATTTTTGTACAAAATCACTTTGTGTGTAATTGGATCAAATTTGGGGTATTATGATTCATATGAAATTATGTTGGAATTGGCATCATGATCTATGTATAAAACCATACTTTTGTATTAGAAACAAAAGTAAGCCTCTTTGTGAACTTATGTTGATTTTATGAATATGACTAGGCTATGTTTGGTATTATGCCTAATTGAAAAACATGTTAGGCCTATATGTTAACAAGAATTATATGATAATATATGTGACACATAGCTAAGTTAGATTTACATTCCAATTGCAAGTTTGCATGAATAAAGTAAAAAACCATGATTTCATGTTTAGGAATATTTATGCCATGATTACATGAATAGATCAAAAACCATGATTTTATGTTTAGGAATATTTATGCCATGATTACATGAATAGATCAAAAACCATGATTTCATGTTTGGGTATATTTGTGCCATGATTATGTGAGTAGATTAAAAATCATGATTAAGTTGGAATAATTCTAGTTGAACTATACTTTTGTATTAGTAACAAAAGTAAGCACCTTTGTAAACATATAGTAATTTTATAAACATGATTTGCTTATGTTTGACATTATGCCTAAGTAAAAATATAGGTTTATGTTGTAGTTAAGACTATGTGTCAATAATGATATCTAATTTAGTTAGATTCTTAACTTAACTACAAGTTTACATGGTTTGATTCATGTCACTTATGCTTTATGACCAAAGTATATGTTACTACAATGCAAGTACACCAGTTTCTATATTGTAGTTCCAACGTTATGTTGCAAGTTCATGCGTTCACATTCCCCTTTTTTTGTGTATATAATCACGTTTTAAGCCTCCCCTTTTTCACGTGGCTAAGTTGGGCTTAAAAGGCTAAGCCCAACATATATTATAATAAACGAACGTATTAAACGGGGGAAATAACGTTGGGCCAAATTGATTAATAAATGAAAATATAAAAGTAGAGGGGCCCAAATTCAAGAATGGGTTGGGCCCATGATTGGTGTAAACCTTTACACCATTAGCTTAAATTGATTTTGAATAATGGGCCGCAAATATTTACATATAAAAAGGAGAAAGACAAAATATGTAAATGTAGAAAATATGACGTGTTTAACCCGAGGTTGGATTGAGTTGTGATATAAACCTGCCCGGAACCGCCCGGCTGTCCAGTAGTCACAGCAATACCTATCCAATGTGGGTGGTTAAACATGGAGCCCAATAAGGACCCGAGGTTAGACTGAGTTGTGGCGTAAGACTGCCCGGACCCAACCGGCAACAGGCAGCCACAACAATACCTGTCTAATGTGAGAGGTCAAGGCTTTAATAAGACAATTAAGGCTGAGTCAGGATTGATAGGATTAAGTAAATTATATTAATACTTAATCAAAATGGAACATGCTAAACTAAATAGACTGATTGGGGGTTAGGTTTATAAAACACTTAACCAACTTAGCATGTTGGCTAGAAATAGAAAACCTAGTAACGGGGGACCCTTTTCAGCAGTAACCCTATAAGGTATCATGATACCCTGAAACTAGGCAGGGTGGGGCACGATTACTGGGCTGACTGTAAGAGGTCAAATCGACGACGGTGGTGCAGCAGTGTAGGTTCTAACGGGGTGCGGGCGTGCACACACTCCGGCGTAGAAAAATAAGGCACTGGGCACCAGTAGCATACCTGTGCATTCTAGGATTTGTGTCGGGCCGCCACCATGGGACTTGATACACCCCATGGTGGGACCAGCATAGGTAACTACAACATCGGGGGCCGTAAGACACATGTAACTATGCGAGTAGGAGCCGATCATCATAAAATGGATCACTTCACCCTGATTATGGGGTGCCTGTTGGGAACTAGTTTATATGGGTACAGAGATTAATATGGGGTACGATAGTATATTCGACCCTAGACAACTTAACTAAGTATATGGTGCTTTCCCATTTCTAGTTTATACTTATCATACCCAGTTCTTTATTCATAGACTGAATAGTCCTAGACTTACTCAGGCTTTATGTCTGACTCTACTTTTCTTTCGTCTTCTTTTCTTCCGTTCCCCCCCCCCCCCAGGTCCACAGGGAGGGAATACCGCTGCTTGACCAGCCTTCATATCCAGCTTGAAGAGAAAGAATGTATTGCTTGGACCTTTTCGTTTTGGACTATGGCTTTGGACAGCAACTATGGGACTTTTGCAGTTTATTTATGTTTTCGTTATGCTTCTTTAAATAATGTAATCAAGACAGTTATGAAGATGTTATGTTTTTGGAAGTATTGTAAGACAATTATGGTATGGTTGTTGTAACACGTATTTTTAATGAAATAAAAGTTGTTGTTTTTCCGCTGTTCAAAAATATGTATTCTAATATCTGTCTTGTATATCTGTGACTTATACTTATAAACCTCCACCAAAATTAGGGCATTCCCTTTTAGAGTGACCCTAACGGAGGTGGGGTGTTTCACTAGGTTGACTAAAATATACCAAACTTTGTACAATTGTCCTTTTTGTTTAACTTCAAGGAACAATACCTCTTTTCTTTGGCCACATCAACTTAATGAATTGCTGTGAAATGGTTTAAAGCAGAAATGATAAATCTTTTTATTGCTTATTTGTTTACATTTTTAGCAGTAGTATGTTTAATCTTCTTTAAGTTAGACTAGGTAGAATTCATTGGTATTTGCAACATGATCTGTAAATGAGGTTTGTATAACATATCACATAAATAATTGTACTCTTTTGTTTTGAAAATGGCATACATATTTGCGGCTTAATAGATTTACAGCCCCATTTCAAGTTAAATTATATAAATGTTTAAATCCTTTTTGATTGTTGTTCATGGATAACAAGATCTAACCTGCAGTGACAATAGAGAAATCATTTTTCTATACGACTTACTTAAGATCATGCATATATACAGGTTGTATGTCAATTCATATGTAACAGCATGCACTCATATTAACTAAACCTATCCTTATTTAAGTGATATTAAGTTGGATATGCTTAATACATAAATACCCAAGCTTGTTGAGTGTATTTGAATTAATATGCAAAGAATGTATAAGTTGAAACTTGAATTATGTAACTGTGTAAACCTAGATTAATTAAACTAATATTACCTAATATATAACTATTTAAATTGAGTATTTTATAATATCGGGTATTAATATCACCTAGATTAAGCATCTTGGTTATTCCCCTTTTATTCTCAAGTACATGTCTGTTTCAGTTCATATTATGATAGTTATATCCACATGCTTAGAAACTTTTTAATTTAAGTCATTAGATTTATTAAATCATCTAAGTACTCTTATGTTCTATATGGCAATTCATCATGAATAACCATCTCTTCCATTAATGTTGTAGTGGTCTTTAGGATTTGAAAATGTTAAATCTTATTAATTTGAGTAAGTCACTTGTTTTCTTGTATAGGAAGATTTTTATTTTTATTTACTAAGGTTATTATATTTTGTATGTGTTAAAACCAATTTACAAATACAAAACAAAAGATACATAGTACTTAGTTTATGTTAAATAATATATATATATATATACATATATATATATAGGTTCATAGAAGTTATTTAAGTACTAACTGGATATAATTCATTTTATTTTAATTAACTCATATATAAATCAATGTTTATTATTAAGCAAAGTCAATAAGAAAAATGGGACATTACACACGAGTTCCCGGCTTCGACTGCGAGGTCTTTGTTGGCGTGATCCCTCTTCGGCCTATTTCCTTCGCTCCTAGATGTCCTTCTTGGCCTTGACTCCATGCGATGGGTTGAGATGAGCATGTCCTGTGTACTTTTGGGAACTGTACCAAAAGGCCGGTTAACATTTTCCCCCCGAAGTACGTCTTGTCTCGACATAATGTGCTTTGGATTGGTTAAGATAGTAGTCGGGTTGTTGACTTGTCCTATAGGCGAAAGAAAAACAGATGTTAGTTGTCAGGCTCGTTCGCTGTGGAACTGCAAACGAGCTATCGTTGGTGCAGCGACTTGCTCACGTTGATAAGTATTCGTATTGCGTCGCCTCCGCTTGTTTGCGGTGGTCGTTATTTGCATGGAATATGTGTACATGAGCTTGTGGTGCGATGCTTTGAGCTTAGGCGTACAAAACAAAATTTTCTTCTCGTTTTTTTTTTTTTTTGAGGGTGCGACTTTCTGCACCCAAGTTGCAAAATTTCGAACCCTAGAGGTTCAAAATTCAGAACCATAGAGGTTTGGAATTTCGAGATCCTACGGTTCGAAATTCCAAGCCCTAGGGGTTCGAAATTCCGAGCCCTGGGGGTTCGAAATTCTGAACCCTCGAGGTTCGAAATTTTAAACCCCAGGGGGTTCGAAATTTCGAGGCCCGTGGGTTCGAAATTTTGAACCGCGGGTTCGAGATTTGGGGAATACCAAGTGATTTTTTTCCTTTTTATTATAAATAGCTCCTCCCCTCATTTCCTTCCTTCCATTATTTTCTTCCTTAGCCACCACTGTTGTGAAAGCTTCACAACTCAACACTTAGATAAGGAATGGGGTCGAAGAAAAACAGGAGGAGGGAGGTCGAAGGGCCGAGACTTGGAGGAGCCTTGAAAATCCGAACCCATCAGAGACTCGAGTTTTCGAACCCTCGCGGGGGTTCGAATTTCCGAACCCGGAAGGGGTTCGAATTTCCGAACCCTAAGGGGGTTCGAATTTCTAAACCCTATGGGGGTTCGAATATTTGGACCTTTGGGGTTCGAATATCCAAACCTCTGCGGTCCGAATTTCCAAACCCTGGGGGGTTCGAATTTTCGAACCCCGAGGGAGGTTCGAGTTTTCGAACCCCGAGGGAGGTTCGAGTTTTCGAACCCCGAGATGGGCTCGATTCTTCCGCCAGAGCTACTTAGCGCGGTTGCTTCACGTCGCGCATTGGCGGGGTGTTGCTTCTCTTTTTCAGAACTTCGATCTCCCGACTTCCTGTCCTTGGTTTTATGTATCACTTATTTGCTTGCATGATTGTGCCTAGTGCACTTGCGGTTAATTGTGCGGACAGGGATTCATACCTTTCACATAGGGTAGCGCATATACTTGAACTGTGACCGAACTGTTGGACTTTATAACTTTTCTCTATACATCTTGATTTTGCATGACACCGCACGCATTTGTTAGTTTTCACCAACATGAGGGGTATATGTTATTCTACTACAATGTCTAACACTAGTGTATTAAAGTATAGCTAGCGATGCAAACAAGATGAAAGACTGGGAAGATCTTGGAAGCCGAGTCTTCCTCCCCATCGTTACATACATCTGATTCTACTAATAGCGGTAGCTCAAGTGGCAGTGAGCTTGAGTTTATTGGAGGATCCATTCCTTCACAAATGGAGAGTTCACCTGGAGTGTCCGAACACGAAGAGCAAGCAGAGAGACAACATTCCCCAGTCATAGAGGAGGAGGTCGAGATCGTGGATACCATGAGTGGAGATGCACCAGCGGGCCCAGTAGCCACGGATATGTTGCCCGACGCAGTTATCTTCGAAAATTTGACGGACTCGGTACCGTCACGCTTGGATGCTACAGCAGTTAGGAAAATGGCGCAGTGATTCAATATACCGGTGGGTGACGCCCATGCACCGGGAAAAGGTAGCAGAGCTCACGCATCGCCCGAGGGTTTGACTACTTGGAATAGGAAAGCTTGTTTTGATGGATGTGTGCCCCTGGCGAATGACTTCATTTGGGATATGTTATGATACTTACGCCTTGTGCCTTCGCAATTGCATCCCAACGCTTACTCTTCGCTCTTGGGCACTTACATTCTCTACAGAGAATATTTGCACTTGGAACCAACCGGAGAGGACATTTGGTATTTTTTCAGTCTAAGGAGAACGTCCAGTGGATCGCCCTCCCAATGGTTCCTGGAGGCATCAGCCGCCACCAAATTCTTCGTCGGGAAGTGGCCTAGGCCGTCAGTGTTCAAGCACGAGTGATTCTTCATGCGCTTCCCTCCTAGGTTTGCAAGGAGGCGGATATAAGGAAGTGAGTATTTTCGAACTTCGTTCCCTACTATAAAGTTATTGGGTCCCGCGCATTGCGGCAGGAAATCCAGAGGCACACACTGGTGAGGAGTATCAGCAACGTCTTAATGCTCTACGACCGATTCCCGAAGAGTCTCGCAAAACTGATACCGTGACAAGTCAGGAGCGCCTTCGCCGTGCTGGGTTGCTTCCTGATGATTGGGCTATAATTAGGCCCGTAGAGGGAGCAGTGTGTTAAAAAAGATGGTGGAGAAAGGCCCTGTGACTCCTAGTCAGAAAAGAAAGTTTCCCGCGGCGGGGCCCAAGCCAAGAAAGGTTGTCAAGTTCCAGGGAGATGTCGGTAAATATGGGGCTCGCAGTGAGGAGGCCACATCTGGAGATAAGGGCTCGATGAATGTTCCTGTCCCACCTCCGGCAGGAGGGGCGGGAGTGTCGATCAGGCCATCATCTCCAGTGACCTCTCTTGGAGTCGCGACCCCACTTGAAGATGAGCGCCAGCTTGATGGCTTAAATAAACTTGACCTAGAAGTATCCCCGTGGCCGACTCCGGCTAGCATGGACGAATTAGCTCTTGTTGCGGAGGGGTTAACTCCTTCAAGTGGACCATAATCTGGTTTGTTGAGAGAACACTTAGGGCATACACTCATAAACGTTGCATAGCATAGAGATTCTTTTGAATGCGCGACTTGACTAGCTTTGTTTCTTTCATTTAATAGGTGTATGGCTAGAGGGCGTAGAGGACGAAGTCACGGACCTGGAGATCGGCGATGACCTTAGAGTGCTTTTCTTGGTGCCTTTAGGAGAGGGGCCATTTTGTATGGTGATGCCCCACCTTCACAGGATCGTAACAGCGAGAGTCGTAGACCCGATAGACCCCAAATGCCTTCTCCTCCTCCCCCTCCTCCAATCTGAGTGTTCATGAGAGATTCCTAACTCGACTTAGGGGGATCGAGGCACTTTTCATCAACAGCTCCTCCTTTTACAGCAGCCTTGGCTCCTGCTCAGACTACTAAGGAGAAGGAGCCACTGTTTGATCAGCCAAGGTCGGATGAGGCGACCGTGGTAGAGATGCAAGATCTGATGTAGCCTTATATACTAGAGCTTTCAATAGAGGAGTAGAGGACATTCTTGAAACATTATTTCCCTCGCCATTACTTTAATGATCTGATGTTTCTCCCTGATCTCCGCCTAGCCCCAACTAGGGATTCCGGGGAAATATGGATACATGTGAAGGCTATGTATCACCAGACCAATGAACTTACCAAGTATTCTTACCATCTTTCGGAGCTAATCAAGAAGAAGAACCTGGAGCTGATTAATTGGAAATTGACAATTGATTGTGAGAAGACCACCGTTGGTCACTTGGAAATAGAGATAGGTAGGTCTTTCTGTTGTGGAATGGTTGTTTTAATCGTTAGCCTTTATGTTTCCAAATTCTAACTTGTAACCACGTCGCTGTAGCAGAGATGAAGCAGGCTTAAGGTACATTGAAGAGGGAGTTAGAGCATGCCCTCGCAAACTTCAACGATATCGTAGCTGACTTAACCACTGAGAACACAACTTTAAAAAAGGACAAGGCTGAGATGGTGCAAGCATGTGCTGAGTTGGAGAAAGATAATGAGAGAGTCAGTCAGCTCCAAGATGATAATAATGCTTTGAGAGCGGAGAATGACAACTTGAAGTGGCAGCTTGAGGAGATGAGGAAGGCCAAGGAGGATGCGGAGGCTTGTAATCGGGATGTGTTGGGCACGATGGATAGTTTGAGAGCGGCACATCTGAGAGAGGTGGAACAACTGAAAGAGCAGTTGGAAGATACAAAATTCCGGGTACAATCGTCCATGGAGGAAGATATCTGAAACATGTTTGTTAAAGTTATAAGATTTCATGGGCTTCCGTGGGTCGAAGATTGCCCCCGTGAACTAGTTCGAACCTGGGAGAGGTTGGTTCCATATGAGGCCTATTTGCGCCAAGTTGATGTCAGGTCCTTGGACGAACGACAACTCATGATTGATCTCTTGACCATTGAAGAGCGCGAGAAGCTGGAGGGGGGTAAGAGGTTGTTGCTTGAGGATGCCGAGAGGGAGAGGCTGGAGAGGCTCACTGCCATGAAAGGAAAGTTTGTCATAACCGAGAGTGTGGTAGTAGCAGATACATTTGGAGTAGCAAGCTCTCATTGGCCACCGGCCCCTGAATCGGCTACGGTGAGCGATCCCGCGGCTTCGACTAGGATTTCAACCGAGTATGACCTTGAGCATCCGGAGCTAGGGAGACCAGATTCACTTTACCTGCCACCACGAATACCCCTCATGTCCTTTCTACAACATCCCTTATCGGAGGTAAATTTCTTTTTCCATGCATCCCCGAGAATGACGTAATTACCAAATTTACGGAATAAAGGATTGTGTTTTTACTGTACATCCCTTCCAGGACTGACCACGGCATCGGGCCCTTCCCCGTGATACCGCAAGCGATCGAATCTAGGACATGAACCATGGGGGTTCAATTCAGAGAAGGCGGTGATCAGCTTGACACCTTCTCGGATATAAGGATAATGCCCAACCTTATTGAAAGCCTTATGGAGGAAGAAGCGGTGGTTGACGGGAAAAGTTCTTATGCCAGAGGTCCAGTGGAAGCCGATGTTCCTTCGATGGGGGCTATGGTATAGGCTCAACAAGCCAAGATGGTGGCTAAAAGCAAGGAAGTGGAGGAGAAGCAGAGGCAGGACAAGACTGCCGGGGGAGGTCCTAATGAAGACCAAACGGGATGCAGAGGCAAGAACCGCTGAATCGGTCGCACGGAGGAGGGCCGATGAGGAGGCATAGAAGAAGAGGGTTGTTGATGAGGCTCGAAAGAAAGGGAGGAAACTGAGTCCCTTGAGAAAAACAAGGTTGATGTTGTCACACCACATAAGTCCTAGAAGCTTGTTGAGCGACGGGCTGCCAGAGAGACCATGGAAAGGGCTGAGCGAGAGGGCAAGGAGATACCAGAGAAGAGTGACATCGTAGTAGTTCTTGCTGCCGGAAATGCCCCCATGCCTACGCCGCATACCGCCCTTGTTGATATCACTGAGGTCTCTAGCAGGGATGGTGCGGACGAGAAGCGTCTCTCGGCTTCTCATGAATCGACCACTTCCCAAAACTTACGTCTCTTTCTAGCTAGAAGTGGTATAGCATTGATTCGCGTGCCTCACACCCAGTATGAGTCAAAAAGGGGATCATGACTGTAGGGAGAACTTAGGTTTCTTTCTAGTTAGAAGTGGTGTCATGGTATGGAGCCCAGACATTTTTATTTATGTGAATGATGGATTGCGAGGCGCCTCGGATATAGGGCTATATGCTCATAGGGTCGGCGTACTGACCTGTTTGGATGTCCGATAGGATCGGGAAACGTATTGTTCAGGAATAGTTATTCCACTAAAGTAAGTTTGGACCTCCCTACCACATCCAAGGGTTCACTGTGGGGGATCCTGAGGCATTTGCTAGAGTGTCTCGAATCCGTGAGGAGCCATCCCTTGTCTTGACTCATAGATGGAAATCCAATTTCCAATATAACGCCTTTCGGTTTTAGTTATAAACCTATATGGAGACATAGTAGGATGGGGTAATATACCATTTATGATTGATACATTTATATTTAAAGTCGATTTGACACTATGCACTTATAGCAATATCAAAATGATTTGTTTTAAATCGTACCAACCATGTTTGGCTATTATAAGGGAAAACTCTATCCTCCGGCTTGCGTTGCATTATGTGATGGGACCTGAGTCTTGTAACTGCTTCACTCCCAAAAAGTATTGTGTTGTTTTATTTTAAACTGAGATTCATGCAGAGTAAACCTATTCCGTGTTATACGGCGTGGTCCCATGATTTCCCAACTTTTAAAGTAAAGATTTAATAACTGTTTTAGTTCTTAGACTAGTCCCATGACTGACTCGGAGTTTATTGTTTCTAACTAAACTCTGAGTGCCCATATTTTCCACACGGGCGGCTAGTAGTTTTGGATTTGCAGATATTTCTTTTCATTGGATCCTGGATTACTGCTGGAGCTGTATTCAGAAATCTTTGTATCCGTGTATTTCATTCAATTGTGCTAGTTGATGATCGTTCCACTGCATTATATTTATGTATATATTTTCCGCTGTTTGGTAATATAAATCTTTGATATATTTTTTCGCTGTGTAATATTTATTCATACTCTGAAATATTCTTGTACTCTAATGTAATTGTTGTAATAGCAATGAAATGTTCTACTGTTTTTGTTCTGATGCGTCATGTTCTCAAAGCAATCCGGGCTCCTCCGTCTCTTCTAGGATCCGAAAAGTCTGGGTCGTTTGAGTTTCCTTCTCTATAAATACATCATGCACAACCTCCTCATTTTTTCTAGAGAATAATGAACAATGCCGAATATACAAATGGAAACAGAAAAATAAAAATCCAACCAAAACTCACCACCTAAAATCTCGAAAGTTAAATATCTGAAATTCTTTTAAGTCCCTTTTCACGCACATACCAAAATCGTGGAGATCATCATCAAAGCATATTTAAATAAATTCATCTTTTAACAAATCTTGCTCCTACTGAATGACTTTGCATTACATTTTGGTGAAGAATGGATGCGCAGAAAAGGAGGAGGACTTCGGTTAAGCAGTAGATATGGTGATAAAGTGGAGGATTTCTTCATGTCTGGGTACTCACGTGAAAACTGATGGATGCGCTAGTGTGTGTGTGTGTAAACATTTATATACATGGTATGTGTACAAATTGATGGTGCGTTTCTTTCAGAGGAGTGGGATAGCAAGTAGAGGTTGTCGAGGGGGGTGTTCGGCCAGAGCTTCGGTTGTTCAGGCAACTGGTCATAGGCGGCGTCAAGTTCGAAGGAAGAACAGTGTGAAAAAAATTGTCGATGTATCCATGTCACGTACAGTACGTGACTGGAGATGCGAGGCCTGGTAGGAGGTCGAGCGGGTCACGATGGGGACAGAGAGATGCGGACTGAGAAGAGAAGGAGGTTGGTGCTTCCGGTAGGTCGAACGATGAAAAAATGAGGCAGAAGGGGCGCTCGAAGATAGGAAAATGGCATTCGATTATTTTTTGGAGCAGGTATGTTTTTGGAACGGTAAGATAAGCTTGTCGCATGGTAGAAATGAATGGGACGGTTCATTTACAAGAGGCCCAAATTGTTTTTAAAAAGAAAAAAAAGAGAGAAAAAGTGTCATAAAGGAAGACAGGAATTTGCAAGAAAAGGGGAAGCGTTTTTGAATTTGGTATAGGGAAAGAGGGGAATAAAGGGCAATGCGATATGAATCTCAACATGAGTTGATGGGCCCGTTTTATTTGGTAAGGCACGTATTAACTAATAATAGTTTAAAATTTAATTCAAACACCGTATAAACTTGTTACTACAATATCCTATACATACGTTGTCAGAATCACGAACGGCCTGATCCTTGGGATCATGTGGACATAGGCTTCGCAATGGAACCAGTCTGGAATGAATTAGAGCTCGTTTGAATTTATGGAGAAATAAAACACCTAATCAGATCTATCGACCGTTAATCGTTATTTAACGATTATCGACCAAAGTGAGTAAACTCACTAACTCTTTCCAGTTTTATAAATGTTATTTAATATTGATAAAAATGGTTGGATGTTGTGTGTGGTGGTTGTTTGGATGATTTACTAATTAATTCGTTATAATAATACATAGTTATATATATATATATATATATATATATAAACAGTCGATTTAATACTGATTTTAGTTCCCTCACATTGATATGAAATTAACGGTATTTATGTTTATTAACATCTGTGGATGCAGGGAAACAAGTTGGAATGTTTTGATGTGACAAATAATTTATGGTTGATTATGGTGTGTTTGGAATGTTTAAATAACATTGACCTGAAATAATCGGTATATGAATATCGTAAAATATATTCGAATATATTGGAAAGAATTCGATTTTAAAAGGGATAATCTATTTTAGATAGAATTTGAACTTCGAATGGATTATAATATAATAACTTGTTTTAATTATATTAAAACAAGTTGTTTGATGTTAGAAACAAAATAGAACAGTTATTATTAAATAATTTGAAAATATAAGAAATGAATTTATTTAAAAAGAGGGAAATCGTTTAGAAAGGAAACTGATGAAATTATTTAAATATTCGAAATATAAAGGGAATTGAAACAAATAAATAAGCATTTGTAATTAGAATTCGACGAGGTCGAATAAATTTACTTTTATGAATTATATATTATATAATTTGAATTGGACAAGAAAATTTATGTTTGATTTAAACCCAATAATTTATAATTGAATCTATAATCAAGATTAAGTTATAAACAAGGTTTATAATTAACAAGAAGTTGGGTTTATAAACGATAATTATAAATGGGATGAAATAATTATTATAAAATATTTTGGAAATGTTTTTCCCAAACATAACCAGAGATGTTTTCTAAATATAGAAAATTAAATGATTTTGAAGTTAAAAATGGAGTTAAGGAAATTAGAAACTGACTGGAGATTAGTTATGTTGAATAGCTTTCTGAGTATCGATCTAATGTTGGTTTCGACCTTCGGGGTTGATACTTAGGGAGTTGTTCTCTTATTAGTTCATGGTTAGGGACTGACGGATATAGAAGGTTAATAATGCGTGAATAAGGAATGGAAATGTTTTCCAAATGTAAATAGCGTATATTTTCTAAGTATAGAAAATAAGAAGTCGTAGATATATGGAAATGTTTATCCGAGGATTGTGATATGAATATTGAGAAGCGGGAGATTTGGAAAAAGAATAATTTAATGATAAATCTATTTAAAGGGGTAAGTGTTGATTGATGATTGATCGGTAAGATTTCCATTTGGAAATACGACCGTTGTTTGTATGTTTTCCTTTGATAGTCAAATAACCGACAATCAAAGTTTTTGACCATTTTTCCGTCGTTAATACGGAGAGACAGCGATCAGATTCATTATCTAAAACCCACTCCATATGGGAATAGAGTCACGAATCAAATATGATGAAGATTAATTGAAGACGGAGTTTATGCAAGGACTGTTCTGGTAATCCTAGGTAGAAATTGCCTAGGATGGATTTACAAAATAGTGCCTTCGGTTTGTCCAGTCCCATGACAACTTGTATGGATGAATGTCTGATAGAGTATATCTAATAAATTACATTAGTTGATCTCTTCAAACGTATTTACGTTGGTGGCGGAGGAATTCGTTTCTCTTAGCTTTATACCCATGGTGTTTTTTGGAGAAATCAATTTGTGATTAGGCGGGTATGATGATGTGGTGTTCAAAGTAAATAAAGATGTGATTTGTAAAATGATATGTTATGACCTCAGGACTCATCAACCTTGACAAAAATCGGGTTGACAGCATGGCTAAGAGGGTCGCACCCAATTAGGGTATATTGTCACCATCTAGAAAATATCCATATTTGTTACTTCTTTTCATTTCTGTATCTCCCGGGAATGGTTATGTTGATATACCAATCATAAGCTGACAATATATACGGAATATTCAAGCTAAATGAATGGTCGGTCATGTGTGGCTAAGTTACAAGATGTTCATGTTGAACTCCAGTGTATCGCTTCTACAGTACACTGATCGGAAGGTGGTTCCATACCTTGTCATAGTTGGGAATCCATTCTCCAGTAAGAGCCCGCGGTTTTTGATTATATATTATATATGTAGAGAGTAAGATGAAAACGTTCTGCTAGGTTATTATTTACTTGTATTAGACACTATTATAATATCAGAATAGTATTGATTTTTAGTAACTTTTTGGGTTAACATAAGGTAAAAACCATTCGTGTTTATGTGTGGATCGGTCTTATGATCATCTTTTCTTTTGTAAAGGATTTTGAAAAGTTAAACCAAATGGTTGGAGTTTACACATAATAGTCTCCTGACTGACCTAGAGTTTATTTTGTTTTGTTTTCTCTAAACTCTTGGGTGCCCAAATTTGTACGGGCAGTCAAGTATTCGGGATTTTACAGATATACTTGGAGGAGCTTGGAGCAGGAGGCTTCAAAACTAGATATACATATAGAGTTTATTTCCGCTGTGATGTTATGTGATAATGGTACGTATATACCGTTACAAGGTGTATTTCCAAAGTTATGTTATATAATAGATTTTATTCGTTCCACTGTGAGTTTCGTGTTTACTTTGATTTTTTCAGTTCTGTTCCTCTTCTTCTATCCTAACTTTCTTTCTATTTCTCACCCTCTAGCTTCTTTCTAATAATGATCTGGTATTCTCGATACTTGAATAGTTGATACAAGGGTTTTGTGTCGATTTTCGGAGTCGAAAATCTCTGGGTCATTACACTTCTTCGTCTCCCTTTCCCTTCTCTTTCATTACAATATTTCTTATCATTTTTATGATTTCTACACCTATACTCTATCGAATTCAATTATGTTTTAACTAATCTTCTTCTCTCTCCACTCATTACTCTCTAAATCAAGTGCTATTGAAGAGTTGTATGGCTATTTGTAATTGTTTGGGTTGAGTAAAGGAATCAGTGGTATCCCTTGTAGTTGTGAAATCAAGGACAGGTAATCGGTGGTATCCCTTGTAGCTGTGAAATCAAGGAAGGTATACTTGATCAAGCATGTGTGTGGAATCGGTGGTATCCCTTATAGCCGTGAAATCAAGGAGGATTGTAATTGGATATTGATATAGTAATAAAACTCTGCGCAATTCAGCGTTACGTAGGACTGGACGTAGGAGCAATTTCAAACCAGTATAAAATCCGGTATGTTCTTTTTTTTCTGTACTTTATTTTATTTTATCTTTGCATTTGTGTTTGATTTTGTGTCTATGGTTGTTTCTGAAGTGTTTGATTCATATACTGGTTCATATAAGTTTAGATTTTGTTTAAATTCTCAAAAACAATATTCACCCCCCTCAAGTGTTTGTTTTGCCTTAACGATCCATTCCGCAATCTCTAACAAAACCCAAAGCATCATCATTTTCTTTTATTTTCGTAACATAGTATAATCCGCAAACTTCAGAAAAATAAATCTTCTCCATTTCTAAATGAAAACGAATAATTTTTGACCCAACGAACTCACATACGCGAGAGCTTCCAGCCTATACGCATATCATTGGGTTTGGCAAAAGTTTTTTTCCTACAAAAACCAGTTGCAGCAGTGAGTTTGGATGTAGACTGTTTGCGTTTGGCGGGTGGTTGATTCGATTTGAAGGATGGCACGGTATTTAGTAAAGCGAGGGACGACTCTGGGGTAGGTTCCTGGCATGAGCGGTTGGTGCTGAGAAGGGCGTGGTGACCATGGAAGAATGGGGGTCAAGGAAAACTTCATTCACCGGAGTTGAAAGGGTCTGGAATGAGGCGGTTCCAAGGTGTTTCTTTTATTTGGACGAGGGAAATATGGAGATGGCATACATGTGGAGACTACCAGAGGAGGGGGAGTTGGTATCAATGGCAGGGATGAAACAGGTAAAATGGGCGTAGGAAGGAGCTGGGTAAGGTTTGGTGAAGTTTTTTTTACCATTTGTGTGATTTGGCAAATGAAAACGTGGATGAAGAAGTGGTGAAGGGAGTGAACAGGGTGGAGAAGAGTATGCATTGTGTTCGTAGGGAAGTCAGTACCCTGGAGTGGCATGCATAGGAGTATTACTGTGTTTATATTTTCAGTATACGAGAAGAATACAAAGGGAAGGAGAAGTGGAATATAGGAAATAGCGGGCATATTTTATATGGAGAGGAGAAGGAAAAGTTGATGGGCTGAAAAGTGGGATTCAACCTTTTCATGCAAAAGGATTGAAAAGAAAAAGAAAGAAAAGGGGACAAAGGACGTACTGTGGGTATGTTTCAGGGAAGGAATAGTTGAAGGGCGTGGGTTGTGCATGAATGTCTGGGCTTGGGCCTTTCATAAAAAAAGAAGGTAGCAACGATCAATGAGTAGGAGGGTGGTTCATTCAAAGTTTTGTTTAAAGGCTTCCAGGAAGATGCGTTAAAGCACGAAGATTAGGAAACGGATTAGTAGGTAATTAAAGAATTAAGTAGGTAATTAATTAACTTAGTTAACTGTTTGATATTTTAATATATGTCAAAAATTGTAACGATTGCAACTTTTCGTTCGTGATCAAAATTGAGCGAAGTTGGATCAGTTGGATTCGCAGTGACAAGACCTACGTATACGTGCTGATTTGGTTAGCCTTGAAGCTGCTTGGAATTTCATGTAATTTTAAACAGCTATTTAAAATTATATGAAATAATGTGCTAATCACCAATCAAAATAAATGGTAAGTTAATTCTCACGCTTTCTGCAATACTATGATGTGCTAAATTCATATAAATTAAACTTACCTTTAATAAATTAAATTGGATGATTAGATGCTTTGGATGCCTGTTGACTATTGAATGGTTATCAACATTTATATTAACGTCATATTGGATGTTTTGGTTCAAATATTATTCCATATACTGTTATAAAATAATATTGTTATGTTCTTTGATGCAAAGAAGTATAGATTGGAGGGATCCAACTGGATTCCTCAAATAAATTGAATGTTATCTATTTTTCATATTATTCATATATGAATTGTTCATCCCTGGTAACGTTATATCCTATTTGGATGATGATTATTGATTGGATACTGATCATTGAATTTATTCAATGATCGTTATATTTTTAATCAACAGGTGGGACTGATTAAGTAGTTGGCAGTGAATGGCCTAAAATTTTAGACGTCGATTGGCCGTTAAGCGAACAGACGACGTTTTAAGTTATAAGTTTTATTTTTATAACTGAATCAAAGTTTCAAATTTCTTTATATAAGTTATTTAAAATAAATGTTTTTTATAAATATATTTACGTTTATAGTCGTATTTTCAAAGAATTATTAAATGATTTATGATTTTATGTTTACCATAAGAAAAGAAAGGCAACAATTTACTGAAAGGCTGTTAATCTGAGATAATTCTTCAAGGGGACAATTAAGTGAGTTTATATTAAATTAATTACATTTTTAATTTAATAAAAAGGATATAAAGGAACTAGTTAGCAGTAGCGGTGTTTTTAAGTTGACTTAGTGAACTATTTCAACTGGAATGTTAATTTAATAGAAATAGTTTGATCAAATGATTATTTAAATTTTAGCAGGGGTTATTAGAAGTTAATTATTATTTTGTGTTTAAAGTGATTATCGATTTGTTTTAAAAAAAATTAATCATTCTATTTTAGTTAATAATAAAAGAATCTACTCTTATTTAGTTGGTTATTATTTTAATAACCAAGGCAATGACTTTTTGGTTATTTAAAAAAAAGGTTAATTGAGTATAATAAGTTAATGACGGTAAAGAGTTCTTTAAAGGGATTTTTAACCCACATTTACAAATAAGGTTTGTAAATGGAAATTAAAGTTAATGCGAAGAATTTAAGAGAGGTTTTGCCTAATGGAAGAAATTACAAATATGAAGTATGGTTTATAAAACCATATATTAAACGGAATAATAAATGGAATTAATATGGTATAAATGTTATCGGGTTTTTGAGTTATAAAATTTTATCTATCTTGAGATAAGAACGTTGTCGATCAAGGTCTGAGAGGTAAATATAATACCCCAACTTGAATGATTTCACTATTATTGAGAGACGGTGTTAGTTTGTAATGGTAAAGGAGGTAAAAGAAGATTTTGTGATTATTCCAAAAAGGAAATATAAAAGGGATTTTTAAGAATATTTTCAATATAAAGAAATATAAATGGATTTATGATTTGCAAAGTGATATAAAAAGAGGATTTTGGAAATACACCAATTATGGGAAAATGTGATTTTAAATGATTTGCTTTGGGAAATGAGATAAAAAGTGTACATGGGTTTTGAAAGAATGTAGATTTTGAAAATATACTTATAATTTCCATAAATGAGAGTTTTAATGGAAAAAGAGTATATTAGTTAAAATTTACCACTTTGGCTATATTATAAGAATATGTCATTTGACGATTATTTTGGTTCAGATAAGATTTTGAAATTTAACTTTGCCAATTGGTTGGAAGTATAGGGAATGGTATTTTCTAGATAATGGGAATAAAAGAGGCTTTGTGAAATATACGTATATGTCAAAATAAAAGGTGGGATTTTGAAAATGTTATGTTTAAAAAGAAGATAAAGGTTGAATCTGTTTTTCAAGTAACAAGACAAAGGAAATTTGTTGAAATAAACTATGGGATCGATTTTAATGGGTTTTAAGTGAATGGTTTGAAAAAGAAGGACCTGAGCTGCCAAAGTATTGATCGATACTATTGAGTTGATAGTTAAAACCCCCGACTATCAATGAATATTGTTACTGGACCTTTTGACGAGTTGTTTCGAAGAGACCAGGATGCGGACTAGACCCAAAACCACTTCGAATCAACTGTGCGTTCCCAACTAACATGCAGGCTTATAAATATGGAGCATTGAAGACCGTTGATCTTCATGAGCAGAAGAACTACTCATTAAAGTTTCTCTAGTTTGGCCACTGGAATTATTATGACTTGTGATTTTGTCATGATTGAAATCTTCATATTATAAGGACTTCTCGCTACTGATCCTTGGGGTGATTCCTACACAAGATGCAGTAGGAGGGTACCTTGGGTTCATCCTGTTCCTGGATGACATGTATGGAAGAATGTCTGACAGAGCATTTCTTAAAAGATCACGTACGTTGATTTTTACAAATATACCAAGTTTGGTGGCGGAGAAGACACCTTCTCTTAGCTTAACACCCAGAGTGTATTTGTAGATGTCAATTAGTGATTTGGTGGATCTGACAATGTGGCATTCAAAGTAAATGATGATGTGATGTTCTCTAAAAAAAGGGTAAACATAACCTCAAGCCTCACAACCGGGAAATGACAAAAATCGGGCAGGCAACATGGCTATTGGGTCGCACCCATGCAGGGTGTATTATCACCATCTAGAGAAAATTATTATTTGTTTCTTTTGTTGATTCTGTATCTTACGGAAAACGGTTGGACGTCCAACAACCGTGGGTGATAATATATTCAATACACTCAAGTTAAATGAGTAGTCAGTCATGTGTGGTCGGGTTGCAAGATGTTCTTATTGAAACCCAGTGTATACCCTCTAGAGCACACTGATCGGAAGGTGTTCTCATACCTTGTCAAGTTGGAAATCCAATCTCCAATAAGCACCTTGCATTTTTTTGATTATATAATGAACATGTAGAGCGTGAGATGCAAGCGTTCTGCTAGATGATTATTTATTTGTGAATTTATAGACGCTATTATAATATCACTGGATTTTGATATATCAAAAATGTTTTGGGTTATCATAAGGTAAAAACCATCCATTTTTATGTATGCACGGGTCTTACGATTTTCCTTTCCTTTCAAAAAGGATTTCTAAAGGTAAGCAAGTTGTTTGTCATGTGAATTTATCAATGAAAGTATTCTAGACTGATTCAGGTGAATTTTTCTTTGCTTCAAATGTGTTTGGGTCAGACCGAGTATATTTCCAGGTTAAGTTTCGCTTGGAACTTCAGAAGGGGAGCTGGAGTTGAGATGTATACCCATATACACTAGAACTAGTTTATTCCACTGTATGTGTTGATTGAAATGAATGTATACTCTGATGTTGTAATCATATATATACGGTTCCTTTTTGTAAAGAATTTTGATATATTATATTTTGTCCATTCCACTGTGAGACTCTGATATGCTTATTCTTCTATTCTAATATTTCTTTCTTTCTCTTCTCACCCTCTAATTTCTTTCTCCTAACTATCTGATTTTCTATGCAATTTGAGTTGACATGGGTTGTTAGATGTTAGCTTAAACTATACGGAAAAGGTGGGTTGTTACATGTGTCATGCTTTGATCATCAATACTCCTCACTTAGTATGCCACACTATCATTTTATAACATATAATTGATGGTTACTAACCATATAACCTTTGAGCTCGTGCGTCTAAAAGAAGGGTGTTAAGCTAAGAGAATAAATTCTCGACCACCAATCAGAAATATGTTTAGCAAAAACCAATCAATATATTACAAAATAAACTGTCAGACACATGCCCATACAAGTCTATTTTGGGTCTGAATAAAACCGAAGGCACCTTATTCCTCATCCAATAAAGGAGAGAAGTCTTTGCAAATTCGGAAAATCTCCAAGTATGTCCGGACCACTGCTATAGATAATCTCATATGGGAGCTACCCAAGGCATCAACAAGCAGTCCATTCGATGTGAAGATTCATGTTCTTCAACCATCATATTTAATTGCTCCATAATGACGTATAATTATTTGGAATAGTTTTCAGACACAAATCTAATCACGGTCTTTCCAAATAATTAGCTCAATTTAAAAATCATTGTGGATTATATTAGATCTTAATCAAGTGTCCTCTTTTTTATTAATTTAAAATCTACTTTTATCCTTTGTATCTTTAAAGGAAACCAATTATTTTAGATTCAAACCATAGATTTATTCCTTTTAAACTTATTTCATCCAAAGTTCCTTTGACCCCTGAAATCCCATTTAAATCTTAATTCAAAGATTTATTTAGAAGTAAATTAATCATATCCTTTAATCCATAGATTATCTTAAACCAAAATTGATTAATATTGCATATATGATTCAGACATAAATTATACCAACTTATATTCGATACTAATTCGCAAAGTCAGCGAATACTATAAGTGGATATCGATACGAATTTCAAATTCCCTAGATAGTATATGTCCAAAAACGGAATTCCATATCAAATATCTGAAGATTTATCCTATCCAAAGCACATCTCATTAATTCTAGAAAACCTTTATCCCGAACGATTAAATTGAAATCATTTCATATAGGAACTGGATAGAATTTATATCAACTTATATTCGATTTCAATTTCCATATTTGAAACGACCCGAATTTCCGTACTCTTTGAGTCGACTAATAACACCACACGTCCAACCCAAATTGCACAGAAACACGAATCATTATTAGAAAGAAGTTAGAGGATGAGAAATAGAAAGAAAGAAATATTAGAATAGAAGAAAACGAAGATCACAAACTCACAGCGGAACGAACAAAATATATTAGATAACATAAACTTTGAAATACCAAAACAGTAAATGTATATACATACCATTATCAGAGCACAGCAGTTATTCCTGGAACAGTTATAAACACCTGTTTCCAGATACAACATAGTACACAGCGGAAATATGATAGTCTATAGCTAACTGGTGAAGCCTCCTGCTTCGAACACCTCCAAGTGAATCTGAAAAATCCCGACCACTTGACTGCCCGTACAAATTTGGGCACCCAAGAGTTTAGGGAAAACAAACAAAATAAACTCTGGGTCAGTCATGGGACTGGTGTGAGTAAACTCCAACCATTAGTTTAACTTCCAAAATCCTTTCGAAAGAAATGATAATCGTAAGACCGATCCACACATAAACACGGACGGTTTTTACCTTACGATAACCAAAAATATTTTGATATCAAAATCTGGTGATATTATAATAGTGTCTACATCAAATAAATATAAGTCTGGCGGAACGCTTGCATCTCACGCTCCATATATAATATAAAATCAAAAACCGTAGGGCGCTTATTGGAGATTGGATCTCCAACATGACAAGGTATGGGACCACCTTCCGATAGTGTATCTCTAGAGACGAATACACTGGGTTCAACAAGAACATCTTGCAACCCGGCCCACACATGACCGACCACTCATTTCGCTTGAGTGTATCGAATGTATACCACCGACGGTTGGGATCAGCAACCGCCTCCCGAAAAGGGACAGCATCGATAGATTCAAGAAGCAAAAGGAATTTCTCTAGATAGGTGGTTATACATCCTAATGTGTGCGACCCACATAGCCATGCTGCCTGCCCGATTTTTGTCCAATTCCGGGTTGATGAGGCTTGAGGTTTGAATTATCTTCCAGAACATCTGGCCATCATTCACTTTGAATGCCACATCGTCAGATCGATTGGAAATCACTAATTGATTCCCACAAAAATACTCAGATTGTTAGGCTAAAGAAGTTTCCCTTCTATGCCACCAACTTCGTACGTTTGAAGGAATCAACGTACGTAACCCCGTTTGGAAATACTCTGTCAGACACTCGTCCATACAAGTTGTCCTGGGTCTGGACAAACTGAAGGCACTATCCCGTAAACAGGATAGCCCTTGCATAACTCCGTCTCCAATTTTCTTCAGCATAAGTTGCTTCATAACGCTTACGCCAATACGGAGTGGTTTTCAGACATCAAATCTGATTCCGGTCTCTCCATATTGACAACGGAGGTATATATAAAAAAAAAAGATAAAACTTTGATAGTTGGTGATTTAACTATCAAAGAAACATCCATACAATCAACGGTCCTATTTCCAAATGGAAATTCTATCAATCAAGCATCAAACAACACTGGGCCCTTTTTATATTAGTTCTTTATTACATTATCATTTCCAATTCCCATTTTCCACCTTTCGTGTTCTTTCAAAGCTCTATTTTCTCTCTTGATTATTGGGAAACATTTCCAATATATATAATTCCTTTATTTAGAAAATATCTTTTACTCCAGTTAGAAAACATTTCTAAATCCTTTGAATTAACTGATGCTATAAACATCGTTATTATAACTCAAATCATAAATCATTCGTTAACTAACGATATCACTAACCAACCCTTGCTATCGAGCCTTAACCATTTCTCCATCAATAATGCAGTCAGTCAAGTTGGGGTATAATTACCTCTCAGACCTTAACTGAACGACATTCTTAACTTTGAAATAGTCAGAGCTCACAATTTTAAACCAAACATTGCTTACGCGACTCTCGGATTTGATCTACGAACACTCCTTCTTTATAAAAATATTGATTATAACGGTAGCGTTATAATTGCTGTCTTCAAATGTTTGGTTTATAAAACATTGCTTTCAACAACAGCGTTAAAACCGCTGTCTTAGCATTATAGAACACTTATCATAACCATAGTATTAAAATTGCTATTAAAACAGCTATTATAACAGCAGCGTTAAAATTGCTATTTAGATTTACCAAGACATTTATTATAACAGCAGCGTCTAAAATTGCTGTATAGATTTACAACATCCATTATAACAACAGCGCTAAAATCGTTGTTTAGTTTTATAAAAGCATTTCTTACAAAGACAGCGTTATAATCGCTGTTTAAAATTATAAAAGCATTTCTTATAACAACAGCGTTATGATTGCTTTTTTTGAATAAAATACCGTGTGCGACGCACACGCTTCCGTTGTTCATTTTAAAAGATAGTCAAAATATCTGGATTTAAACGATGCAGACATTTATCATTCTATTTGTCGAAACCCATAAGATAAAGAGTATATAAGGATAAAAATCCGGTTTCCACCTTCTTTACAACAAGATTTCTTCCTTGGATTTTTATTCCAAAATTCCAAAATGTTTAACAGAAAACCGTCTGCTGTGTTCTTCCCTTATAAATATTCCACTTGCAAAATACTTCCTTTGAACCATTATCCACTTTAATCCTGAATATATTTATTTTATATATAATCTTTTGATTTCGTACTTATACATATTCTCTTAAACCCCAAATTCTATTTATAACTTCTATTCTGAGTCTTGCAAACAAATCTGATTTTTATTCCAATCGTTAAAAATCTTGTTTATGATTTGCTTTATACTCTGCTAAGTTCAAATCCCATCTCAAATATTGATTTCAAATCTAATTTCCACTGTTCCATATAAATTTAAATAAAGCATTTATATTCAATTTATTCAATGATTATAAACTCGTTTAAAAACAACTTCTTCTTTTAATAAAACAAGTTTCTACTTTTTAATTCCATTCAAAATTTAATTTCTCTTTTGGAAATAAGTTCTCTTTTTAAACCTCAATTCCTTTTCTATATTCGAAAATCTTTTACGGTATTTAAAATAACTAAATTTCCAGTGTCAGGGTGATTCAACATAGTACAATCCATCATCGTATACACATCACCATAAATAACAAATGGTAATATAGATGTTGAGGGATCCAGTTGGATCCCTCCAACCTGTTTCCCTGCATCCACAGATGTTAATAACATCAATAATATTATTTCATATCAAAATGAAATATCAGAACTAATGATCAATTAATGGTATAATCCTATCAACCAATTCAACCAAATTTACCAACTATTCAACCAATCAACCATTGCACATTATAAAAATATTTAAAACTCGTCTATATATAAAAATATAAACGAGAGGGAGTTAGTGAGTTTACTCACCTTGGTTCGCAGTTGCTATTGCTTTTATTTCGGTTACAATCAAACTAGTGTTTGATTTTATCACGAAATTCCAGTAGCTTTAGCCTCAGCCAAGTCAGTTCCACAACTTGGGTTTCATTGTTATGAATCCAACATGACCAGTTCTGTCGAATTCTGACAATATATAAATTGCTTACGATCATTACAAATTCAAACATTAAAAATAAAATTTAATATTATTTATCCCCTAATCCTTGATTTAAATCATTTTATATTACCCTAATTCTTTTATATAAAATAACGCTCTTATCACAATCGGTTTATACTACCCTTTTTAACAACCCAAGTGTAAGTACAAGTTAATTACCTCAATTGTATCTGATGTGCCATAGGATATCCATCAAGGAAATGATATAAATGAATTTATTTGATATAACACTAATAATTACTACTCACTTTATAAATATAGATTATTTTGTTCAAATGTTTAATTTCACGTTTAGCTAATATAAGCTAACATATTTTGTTAAACAATTAGTTGGTCACTGAAATATATATATGGTTATACCTTCCTGTCAACGCCATGCCAACCCTTGATTCCTCTCAAAACCATGCACACAGTTTCTCCATCCAATTCCGTTCTTACTTACCTTTTACAGCAGCTTCCACCTCGGTCACTAACCGGCCTCGCACCCATCACCAAATCACTCCTTACTTCACGCCTGAATCCCATCACACGGCTACCCAGAACAATATTGCATCTTCTATATCCTATTCACAGTAAAACCATGCGTATTTCACATCCATCCTTTCCCATACATCACCGCCCCCTCCAAAACACTCGCCACTTCCAGCTAGACCCCCTGCACCCCATGGTTCTCCACTCCTCCATTCACCTTCGAACTCGGCTCCTCCATCATCAGCGCGACGCCTTGAACGGAGACGAACTGCCATAGTGACTTGCGTTACTTCTTGTGACCAAACTCCATGAAAATAACTCCAACAAAGCCTCGCGTTCCCCTGAGCACAATGGCGATCTCGAACTCGTGTGTGTTTATGACGAGTTTTTTTTTTTAGCATAATATATATATTTATGTTCCGAGATTTTTAAACGTGGACTTTAATTTGGTTTTGATTTCCAAAAGCCAGTAAAGACTTTCGGTTTCCACCATTGGTTCTTCGTGAAGCAAAAGAAATGAGGTGCCTGGGTTTGTATTTATAGTGTTAGAACACCGTGATGGCCAAGGAAAAAAAACAAACAGTACATACCTATGTCTGCTGTTAAGTTTAGATGGCTTATAGTTCCAATGTTTGGCATGTGGGTGTGTATTATAATATGGGATAGGTATTTGTGCTTAGGGACCGGTTCCTGTACGTTAGCTCTTAGGTCTGTACCATTTTTTTTTCTTGGAGATGAAGGTTTTAACCTCATTGGTTTGCAGAAATTTAAAAAGTAAATACATAAATCTTGGTGTGTCTTGACAGCTTGTAGAAGGCTGGGTAGGCTTGGATACATAGATACAATTTTGTTTTCAAGGTAAGGATTTTGCTCAGACTATGGGAATAACGTAAAAATATTTGGTCCAGACTATCTGCGGAAGTCTTAAACCGATTTGGCCTTTCATCATTTACTACATGCATGTGCAAAAGATTTTGTATGATATGAATTTCCTTTCCACTTACTGATTTTCGGTTTGACAGGAACAGAGACAACTTTAAGTAATTAAATTAAAGGTACAACTTCACTATTAAAGCAGCGAAAGGGTTGATTTTTAAGCCATGTATCATATTTTGAAAGCATACAAGATTTTGACAAGATTCACCGAAGATTTGTTCTCAGATTGAAAAAGATTTGGTTCGGTTTTGATTATATATAGGCATAGATATTATTATTTTATATTATACGAAACTTCGCAGTGAAGTATCAAGTAAAACTAACCACAGTCGACTTCTGTTTACTGATGAAAAAGCTAATCTTAATGTAAAAAGTTATTCCGGACCCAATGGGACAAGTTTCGTCGAATTCCGACATCGTTTGAAAAAAATTCCTTTATAAAACCAAAAATCAACACGCGTTTAAATTTTTCACGATCACCAGATAAATCAAAACAACTTGAAACTGCGAACACCGACAATAACTTTTCGATACGAACCCAATGGCACTAGTTTCGTTGCATTCTGAGACTGTTGCCCCGGTAGACTGTTTTTGGCACGTACCACACTGCCCTTCTGAACACCAAATTTGGCGATTTCTAAAAATAACAAACTATATACCTACCCTGACTATTTCCAATGCTACGAACTCACCGGAACTGGTTTCGTGGTCTGATTCGATCGTTTGTTCAAGTTACACTCTAATAGCCCTTTATTCAGTTGAATTAATTTAATTGCACTGAACGAGCGTTTACGGCTACCGTGGTTACATACGACATCGGTTTTCCACGCCACTCACCACCGTACAATAATTTAACGATACGGTCCCAATGAAACTGATTTCGTCGAAAACAGAGTCCGTTTGCAAAACGGTTATTTTAACGCGTATATTTTAAATAACGATTTCCACAGCGACTATTTCAAAATTTGATTTGGCCATAACTTTCTATTTATAACATGAAATCTGGATTTTTCTCTTTCATATGAAAATTATAATAAACACGGTCCCAACGTGTCTTGTTTCACAGAAATCCGACTTATATCGGATCCTGTATCCTCAGTTGAAGTTCAAAACTCTATATTACGAACTGCCGTGCGATTTCGAGCTCGTTTTATAATTATATTATAAATTTACGTTCAAACTTCGTTTTTAATTAATAAATTCCTATATGTAATTCAATTAAAATTCTTAAAATAAATTTAAATATTCAGAATTCAACGGTCGAAAATCCGGGTCGTTACATTCCTTCCCCCTTAAAATAATTTCGTCCTCGAAATTGCTAAGGTAGGAAAAGACACCACATACCCTATTAACTCGATCCACAAATCCCTTTTGTTCACTTCTTAACTTTAGTTTAACTGGGCCAATTTATTTCAATTAAAAATATTTATTTATTCTTACTAACGAACATTTTCAAGAATTCTAAAAATTTCCTAACACTTTAAATTCTGAAAAATTTCGGCAGGATCTCCTCTGCACGGCTCAATCGGTGCAACCACAACTCGCCTATCTAGGCGTCTCCAGTCCAAAAGAAAATCAAAAAGCCAAGCGGCATGCCCCATAGGCTCATAAAACCATCAAACCCAAGTAATATTGTAAACATGTACCTTTTTATCGAGCATGATTCTATCTCTTGCACTTGCTTCCATTCTGCTCAGCATACATATACCCATTTCCAGTTGGTTTCAAATCAATCTACCTCCCAGTTTTTAACTCTCTAATCAACTTCTGATTAGTTCACTTCTATTCACTAATCCAAACAGAAATCTATTTCCAAAAAATCAACCTTCATATTCTACTTGAGTTCAATTCCATCCAGGTTTAATTCCAAACAACATCCAACATATATTTAACTTGCTTATAAATTCATCTTAATAATTCGAGTCTAAACAACTCTAATCCAAACCCAATTTTATTTGAGTTAATTCGGGTTAAATTCCAATTCATTTGATACATTCTACCATTTTAATCTATTCGATTTATACAAGTAAATTTTTAATTTCAGAATTCAAATTCCCGGATTTTATTTCAAATTAGTATGAAATCATATATATTTATACACATATATTTATAATCAACTCAATTCAAAACTTTTGAATTTATAAAACAACTTTATTTTTCTCAAACAATTTCCATTAATAAATCAACTATGGTAACAATCCGTCACTCAGGCACTCGAAAATGAATACTGATAATGCTGCAGTCCATTATCAGAATTATTTTCTCGCAACTGAAGTGGTTTCAGTGCTTAATCATTTTCAAAACTCATTAAAAATCATTCTCATTCAAAAATACCGTCAAGTAATGCTATATTACCTTTATAATACTTCAGAAAATATTTTCTAAATACCCGGGATTTAAATCCACAAATTTTTGGTTTGAATCCAATTCCAATTTAGCTTATTTGTATATCTCATTCATATACAAATTCAATTTGGTTTTATATAACCATTTCAATATTTTATAATTCCATTTGATTGTAACAACAATCAACACCTTCATATATAATAATTCAGAAATTATTCCTTTTATATCAAAATAACGTTTGGGCAAAATAATTTCATTTACCCACTTTAAAACGATACTGTATCGAATTGTTTTGTTCGAGAGTTTAGAAACACCTATCGATACAGTTGTACTTCCTGTATCGACCAGAATTCATAAACTACTCAACAAACCAGACAACACAATATAAAACAATTTTATATCAAATCCACAAATACGCGCTCATATATATACACTCAAACTCAATCTAGGGTATTACTAACCCCATCTCTATTGAGTCACACCACAGAGCCAAGGTAATTACTTAACCTTCAGCTCTGATACCAAATGAAACGACCCGAATTTCCGTACTCTTTGAGTCGACTAATAACACCACACGTCCAACCCAAATTGCACAGAAACACGAATCATTATTAGAAAGAAGTTAGAGGATGAGAAATAGAAAGAAAGAAATATTAGAATAGAAGAAAACGAAGATCACAAACTCACAGCGGAACGAACAAAATATATTAGATAACATAAACTTTGAAATACCAAAACAGTAAATGTATATACATACCATTATCAGAGCACAGCAGTTATTCCTGGAACAGTTATAAACACCTGTTTCCAGATACAACATAGTACACAGCGGAAATATGATAGTCTATAGCTAACTGGTGAAGCCTCCTGCTTCGAACACCTCCAAGTGAATCTGAAAAATCCCGACCACTTGACTGCCCATACAAATTTGGGCACCCAAGAGTTTAGGGAAAACAAACAAAATAAACTCTGGGTCAGTCATGGGACTGGTGTGAGTAAACTCCAACCATTAGTTTAACTTCCAAAATCCTTTCGAAAGAAATGATAATCGTAAGACCGATCCACACATAAACACGGACGGTTTTTACCTTACGATAACCAAAAATATTTTGATATCAAAATCTGGTGATATTATAATAGTGTCTACATCAAATAAATATAAGTCTGGCGGAACGCTTGCATCTCACGCTCCATATATAATATAAAATCAAAAACCGCAGGGCGCTTATTGGAGATTGGATCTCCAACATGACAAGGTATGGGACCACCTTCCGATAGTGTATCTCTAGAGACGAATACACTGGGTTCAACAAGAACATCTTGCAACCCGGCCCACACATGACCGACCACTCATTTCGCTTGAGTGTATCGAATGTATACCACCGACGGTTGGGATCAGCAACCGCCTCCCGAAAAGGGACAGCATCGATAGATTCAAGAAGCAAAAGGAATTTCTCTAGATAGGTGGTTATACATCCTAATGGGTGCGACCCACATAGCCATGCTGCCTGCCCGATTTTTGTCCAATTCCGGGTTGATGAGGCTTGAGGTTTGAATTATCTTCCAGAACATCTGGCCATCATTCACTTTGAATGCCACATCGTCAGATCCATTGGAAATCACTAATTGATTCCCACAAAAATACTCAGATTGTTAGGCTAAAGAAGTTTCCCTTCTATGCCACCAACTTCGTACGTTTGAAGGAATCAACGTACGTAACCCCGTTTGGAAATACTCTGTCAGACACTCGTCCATACAAGTTGTCCTGGGTCTGGACAAACTGAAGGCACTATCATGTAAACAGGATAGCCCTTGCATAACTCCGTCTCCAATTTTCTTCAGCATAAGTTGCTTCATAACGCTTACGCCAATACGGAGTGGTTTTCAGACATCAAATCTGATTCCGGTCTCTCCATATTGACAACGGAGGTATATATAAAAAAAAAGATAAAACTTTGATAGTTGGTGATTTAACTATCAAAGAAACATCCATACAATCAACGGTCCTATTTCCAAATGGAAATTCTATCAATCAAGCATCAAACAACACTGGGCCCTTTTTATATTAGTTCTTTATTACATTATCATTTCCAATTCCCATTTTCCACCTTTCGTGTTCTTTCAAAGCTCTATTTTCTCTCTTGATTATTGGGAAACATTTCCAATATATATAATTCCTTTATTTAGAAAATATCTTTTACTCCAGTTAGAAAACATTTCTAAATCCTTTGAATTAACTGATGCTATAAACATCGTTATTATAACTCAAATCATAAATCATTCGTTAACTAACGATATCACTAACCAACCCTTGCTATCGAGCCTTAACCATTTCTCCGTCAATAATGCAGTCAGTCAAGTTGGGGTATAATTACCTCTCAGACCTTAACTGAACGACATTCTTAACTTTGAAATAGTCAGAGCTCACAATTTTAAACCAAACATTGCTTACGCGACTCTCGGATTTGATCTACGAACACTCCTTCTTTATAAAAATATTGATTATAACGGTAGCGTTATAATTGCTGTCTTCAAATGTTTGGTTTATAAAACATTGCTTTCAACAACAGCGTTAAAACCGCTGTCTTAGCATTATAGAACACTTATCATAACCATAGTATTAAAATTGCTATTAAAACAGCTATTATAACAGCAGCGTTAAAATTGCTATTTAGATTTACCAAGACATTTATTATAACAGCAGCGTCTAAAATTGCTGTATAGATTTACAACATCCATTATAACAACAGCGCTAAAATCGTTGTTTAGTTTTATAAAAGCATTTCTTACAAAGACAGCGTTATAATCGCTGTTTAAAATTATAAAAGCATTTCTTATAACAACAGCGTTATGATTGCTTTTTTTGAATAAAATACCGTGTGCGACGCACACGCTTCCGTTGTTCATTTTAAAAGATAGTCAAAATATCTGGATTTAAACGATGCAGACATTTATCATTCTATTTGTCGAAACCCATAAGATAAAGAGTATATAAGGATAAAAATCCGGTTTCCACCTTCTTTACAACAAGATTTCTTCCTTGGATTTTTATTCCAAAATTCCAAAATGTTTAACAGAAAACCGTCTACTGTGTTCTTCCCTTATAAATATTCCACTTGCAAAATACTTCCTTTGAACCATTATCCACTTTAATCCTGAATATATTTATTTTATATATAATCTTTTGATTTCGTACTTATACATATTCTCTTAAACCCCAAATTCTATTTATAACTTCTATTCTGAGTCTTGCAAACAAATCTGATTTTTATTCCAATCGTTAAAAATCTTGTTTATGATTTGCTTTATACTCTGCTAAGTTCAAATCCCATCTCAAATATTGATTTCAAATCTAATTTCCACTGTTCCATATAAATTTAAATAAATCATTTATATTCAATTTATTCAATGATTATAAACTCGTTTAAAAACAACTTCTTCTTTTAATAAAACAAGTTTCTACTTTTTAATTCCATTCAAAATTTAATTTCTCTTTTGGAAATAAGTTCTCTTTTTAAACCTCAATTCCTTTTCTATATTCGAAAATCTTTTACGGTATTTAAAATAACTAAATTTCCAGTGTCAGGGTGATTCAACATAGTACAATCCATCATCGTATACACATCACCATAAATAACAAATGGTAATATAGATGTTGAGGGATCCAGTTGGATCCCTCCAACCTGTTTCCCTGCATCCACAGATGTTAATAACATCAATAATATTATTTCATATCAAAATGAAATATCAGAACTAATGATCAATTAATGGTGTAATCCTATCAACCAATTCAACCAAATTTACCAACTATTCAACCAATCAACCATTGCACATTATAAAAATATTTAAAACTCGTCTATATATAAAAATATAAACGAGAGGGAGTTAGTGAGTTTACTCACCTTGGTTCGCAGTTGCTATTGCTTTCATTTCGGTTACAATCAAACTAGTGTTTGATTTTATCACGAAATTCCAGTAGCTTTAGCCTCAGCCAAGTCAGTTCCACAACTTGGGTTTCGTTGTTATGAATCCAACATGACCAGTTCTGTCGAATTCTGACAATATATAAATTGCTTACGATCATTACAAATTCAAACATTAAAAATAAAATTTAATATTATTTATCCCCTAGTCCTTGATTTAAATCATTTTATATTACCCTAATTCTTTTATATAAAATAACGCTCTTATCCTAATCAGTTTATACTACCCTTTTTAACAACCCAAGTGTAAGTACAAGTTAATTACCTCAATTGTATCTGATGTGCCATAGGATATCCATCAAGGAAATGATATAAATGAATTTATTTGATATAACAACAATAATTACTACTCACTTTATAAATATAGATTATTTTGTTCAAATGTTTAATTTCACGTTTAGCTAATATAAGCTAACATATTTTGTTAAACAATTAGTTGGTCACTGAAATATATATATGGTTATACCTTCCTGTCAACGCCATGCCAACCCTTGATTCCTCTCAAAACCATGCACACAGTTTCTCCATCCAATTCCGTTCTTACTTACCTTTTACAGCAGCTTCCACCTCGGTCACTAACCGGCCTCGCACCCATCAACAAATCACTCCTTACTTCACGCCTGAATCCCATCACACGGCTACCCAGAACAATATTGCATCTTCTATATCCTATTCACAGTAAAACCATGCGTATTTCACATCCATCCTTTCCCATACATCACCGCCCCCTCCAAAACACTCGCCACTTCCAGCTAGACCAACTGCACCCTATGGTTCTCCACTCCTCCATTCACCTTCGAACTCGGCTCCTCCATCATCAGCGCGACGCCTTGAACGGAGACGAACTGCCACAGTGACTTGCGTCACTTCTTGTGACCAAACTCCATGAAAATAACTCCAACAAAGCCTCGCATTCCCCTGAGCACAATGGCGATCTCGAACTCGTGTGTGTTTATGACGAGTTTTTTTTTTAGCATAATATATATATTTATGTTCCGAGATTTTTAAACGTGGACTTTAATTTGGTTTTGATTTCCAAAAGCCAGTAAAGACTTTCGGTTTCCACCATTGGTTCTTCGTGAAGCAAAAGAAATGAGGTGCCTGGGTTTGTATTTATAGTGTTAGAACACCGTGATGGCCAAGGAAAAAAACAAACAGTACATACCTATGTCTGCTGTTAAGTTTAGATGGCTTATAGTTCCAATGTTTGGCATGTGGGTGTGTATTATAATATGGGATAGGTATTTGTGCTTAGGGACCGGTTCCTGTACGTTAGCTCTTAGGTCTGTACCATTTTTTTTTCTTGGAGATGAAGGTTTTAACCTCATTGGTTTGCAGAAATTTAAAAAGTAAATACATAAATCTTGGTGTGTCTTGACAGCTTGTAGAAGGCTGGGTAGGCTTGGATACATAGATACAATTTTGTTTTCAAGGTAAGGATTTTGCTCAGACTATGGGAATAACGTAAAAATATTTGGTCCAGACTATCTGCGGAAGTCTTAAACCGATTTGGCCTTTCATCATTTACTACATGCATGTGCAAAAGATTTTGTATGATATGAATTTCCTTTCCACTTACTGATTTTCGGTTTGACAGGAACAGAGACAACTTTAAGTAATTAAATAAGGTACAACTTCACTATTAAAGCAGCGAAAGGGTTGATTTTTAAGCCATGTATCATATTTTGAAAGCATACAAGATTTTGACAAGATTCACCGAAGATTTGTTCTCAGATTGAAAAAGATTTGGTTCGGTTTTGATTATATATAGGCATAGATATTATTATTTTATATTATACGAAACTTCGCAGTGAAGTATCAAGTAAAACTAACCACAGTCGACTTCTGTTTACTGATGAAAAAGCTAATCTTAATGTAAAAAGTTATTCCGGACCCAATGGGACAAGTTTCGTCGAATTCCGACATCGTTTGAAAAAAATTCCTTTATAAAACCAGAAATCAACACGCGTTTAAATTTTTCGCGATCACCAGATAAATCAAAATAACTTGAAACTGCGAACACCGACAATAACTTTTCGATACGAACCCAATGGCACTAGTTTCGTTGCATTCTGAGACTGTTGCCCCGGTAGACTGTTTTTGGCACGTACCACACTGCCCTTCTGAACACCAAATTTGCCGATTTCTAAAAATAACAAACTATATACCTACCCTGACTATATCCGATGCTAAGAACTCACCGGAACTGGTTTGGTGGTCTGATTCGATCGTTTGTTCAAGTTACACTCTAATATCCCTTTATTCAGTTGAATTAATTTAATTGCACTGAACGAGCGTTTACGGCTACCGTGGTTACATACGACATCGGTTTTCCACGCCACTCACCACCGTACAATAATTTAACGATACGGTCCCAATGAAACTGATTTCGTCGAAAACAGAGTCCGTTTGCACAACGACTATTTTAACGCGTATATTTTAAATAACGATTTCCACAGCGACTATTTCAAAATTTGATTTGGCCATAACTTTCTATTTATAACATGAAATCTGGATTTTTCTCTTTCATATGAAAATTATAATAAATACGGTCCCAACGTGTCTTGTTTCACAGAAATCCGACTTATATCGGATCCTGTATCCTCAGTTGAAGTTCAAAACTCTATATTACGAACTGCCGTGCGATTTCGAGCTCGTTTTATAATTATATTATAAATTTACGTTCAAACTTCGTTTTTAATTAATAAATTCCTATATGTAATTCAATTAAAATTCTTAAAACAAATTTAAATATTCAGAATTCAACGGTCGAAAATCCGGGTCGTTACAATATTTGACTGATATTGTAAGCGAAATGACGTTAACTCTACCTTTTAAATTCGTCAAATAGTACAAGCTTACTTATGGACTTAATAACGATATCCGAAGATCCCTTTCAGCCATTTCCAATTTCATTATTAATTGGAAAACCATTCCATCTTAAGAAAAAATTAGTTCTTACTTAAAACTAATATGTTTAAGTACTATAAACCTCTAAAAATATCTCATAAACCATAAAAATGATTAATTAAGTTCCAAATAATGATTCATAAGATTAAACTTCGAAATATACCACTTGTAGAAAAACGTTGCAAAAGCATCACAAAAATGTCACAAAACAGCTTATATCGGCTAATTTGATAACCTTTATATTATTCAGAACTATCATTTTCCCGTTTAAATCACTTTTGAATTATTTATTATGATTATACAAATATTTTCCATATTTTTAATAATTTTAAAACAACCATTTACCGCTATGGTCTATGAACTACATTTACGGCGACCTTTATTCAAAATATATTTAAGAATAACTTGAATGCTATACATCGAAATCCAAAAATTCTTTATTCATTTGAAAAAAATTGTTATTAGTAAGAAAACATTTTTCATTTCACATCAATCCGATTTAAATTGCATAAGTTATAGCCGTTTAAAGTTTATGGTCGAATTTCGCGAACTACTGCTGCGCGACACATCTTATTCAGACCATATTACGGCTCATAATAAAAATTCGTTCGATTCTCTTCCAAATATGGTTTTAAAATTTTATAAACATATATAAACTCTTTTAAAAAAAATATTTCAAATTTAAAACTTCAAATTCAATTTAAATTTAAAATTGAATTTTATAATATTAATAAAATAATTTTGAAAATTTATTTGATGAACTTAAAAATTTGCAGACATCAAATTAAATAATATATAAGACTAATGGAATAATCGGTCTAAATTTAAACCATCATTTGCCTACTTAACTCAACTTCAATTTTGAAAACCATTATTCAAAATTGATTTCAAACTTGTTCATACTATATATAGCCAAAATAGTTTTCAATTACATTTCCACCTTTACAAAAGTTGTTCGTATATACTTTAGTTTCATTTCCAAACTATTTCAGATAACAAATTAAAATTTCCATTTTTCGTCATTATATTAATTTTAGAATAACATAAAACATAATTATATTGAACGGAGACTTAACTAATCACCTCTATAATGTCATAACTTCAATGTTATAGTTTTGTGATCATATCCAATCATCAACTAACCACAATAAATGAACATGCATATCAACCAATCATTAATGTCATCGATTAACGTTATAACTATGTGCAAGCGTTACGGTAATCAACGCTAATTAGTGTATCAGTGTTTTAAATTACACAACCATACAACCAACATCACATGCATATAATTAACAGCTATAATCACTAATAATAACTTAATTAAAAGTAGTTTTAGAAGTTCTCACTGACATAAATATATTAAATTAAATTAACAAAGTTCTCACCCGCATAGCTCCTTAATTCTTCACGGTAGGACTTTGCCGGAACCGCCGGGCAGCGTCACCGCGTCACATACTATTTTATTTTCTCTACCCAATATATATATATATATATATATATATATATTATAATTCCTTCTTTTAATGGAGGAGGGGGCCAGCTTGGGTGGTAATGGAGGTGTATGGTCATGGCTACTGGGTGGCGTGGGGAGATGTTGTGGCCAACATTGGTGGAGGTGGTGGGGAGGAGAGACATGGCCAAAAAGAAAGAAGAGGGAAGGGAGATGGTTCGACCAAGGAAGAGGCCAAGGGAAAGAGGCACTAGGCCGAGCTAAGGAGAAAAGGGAAGAGGAGAAATGGAGAGGAAGAAAACTAGGAAAATGGAGGAAGAGAAAGTGTTTTGAATGGAATGAAATAAGAGAGCTTAAGGCAACCTATATAGGGTGGTTCCAAGGGAATATGGGACTTTTTGTACATGCACACTTTTCCTTCTTAAGGCTACCTTTCCATGCAAGGTGACACCTTGAAAAACCACCATTACAAACCATGTCCTAAGCCTTGGTTTTGTTTGAAACACTTTAGTAACACTCTAAATGCGTCGAAAAAATTGAAACACTCCACATATGTTGGAATCTCATTTCTAGGTTATTGTTTTAACCTTTTAACAACCGACGATTATCGTTATCAAAACCAAATAATCTTATTAGCTTATTTAACAATTCAAAATAATTATTTTATTTTATTATCCATATTTAATATATGTTTACATTTGAAAACAAATTATGTTAACAAAATAGTTACATAAATACGTATTTGAGAAATTCATTGTGACAAAACCTGATAAATCCTTACCAAAATTATACCATTATATTTTGACAAGATTAAACATTTATTTTATTATTTAAACATATTTATATAAAAACTATATTAAAAAATTATTTTGTAATCAACTTAAACTCATATTTAAATTTCTTTTATATCCGAAAAATTCTAATATATATATATATATATATCCAAAATTATGGTTTTAAATTAGTTAAATATTCTGGATCGTTACATAGACAAACGAAGAAAATTGTGAATAAAACTAAATCTGGATTGTGGCCACGCACAAACGTTATCCAATTGTTTCTGCTATAAAATTATATATGTATAAGAACCAATATAGAATCAGATACACATAAAATCTAGATCCAGTAATTCTAAATAGAAACAGAATAGATTAGAACAGAGGGAGAAGAAGAACTAACCTGCACCTAAATTGGATCTAAAATAAAGATCGAAAAGAAGAAGAAAACAAAGTAGAGAGCTAGGGAATATGTGGGTTTATAGATAGGGCTAGGGCTCTATTTATAGGTGTTATAATGTGTGACATAAGATATAAATTATTAAATCTGAACCATCCAATTCACCTGAAAATGAACTTAACCAAAACCTAGTTGTCACCTACTTGTCCAGGCTTGGGGTAATCGACACTCCCCCTAAGAGCATAGATGACATGGAGGTCGACCCCCTTCAAGGCTGGACAGCATGAATTTATAATGTGTGTATGTTTGTTATTTAATTAATTAGTAATAGTTGTGATTGATTAGTTTCATTTTCTTTTAAACGTTGTCCCCTATTATACACACACATAACTTTTAACTTGAATATGGAATATTATTTTATGCCAATGGTATTTATTTTATTCCATGTTTATGCCCTTAATTTCAAATTTAGATCTACGTATATATTATTCTAATATTCAAAATTATTATATTTTTATCTTTCACATATGGACACCATTTTTAATGACTAAAATGTGAAAATGGAGTAGAACCTCGCCACGAATACAATGGTACTATTTTTGTGGTCCAATTCTCAAATATTAGATATTTATATTTTTAGCTTGTTATTATTTTCGTCAAATTATTAATTTAAATATCTATGTCTAATTAGGGTGTATATTATAGGGTGTTACATTCTCTCCCCTTAAAAAAGATTTCATCCCAAAATCTTTTTGAAGGGTTGAAAAATATAACTCGCTCTAATAAACATGTTATACAACCAAGTTATTTATTTATACATCCATAAAACAACTATACTCAATGTAGTTATGTATTGCAGACTCGCTAAAGTGAGCTCAGCCCCAACATGAAGTTTAATCTATGATGTATGTATGCAAAACATCCTAATTTCAATATGAGTGCTCGGTGCACTTGTGTCACAATCAATTCCTATCATCCAATCTAGCAATCATAATTCAACTATAGAATCCTAATTTTAGAGAGAAAAATTTAAAGGAGAAAGGCTACAAAATTAAAAAAATTCATGTCTTTCACCAAAATTCCTCTAATGTATTCGAACCAATCTAACTATATATTGCGAATCCTTGTTCCATATTCCATAATATATGTGGTGGCACGAGATGCCAAGGACCCTTTTTTTGATTAGGCCCTACCAAAATTTGCCATAGTGTAAAGGTATTTATAAAACATAAAGGTACAAAACCATCATGGGCTCCAACCATCAATTAACCTCTCTTATTTTCCAAATACTGGGAAAGCCCTAAAAATATAATGCTAACTTTTCTAACCTTCACATGCTGCCTAATCAAATTTGACTTTTTCCAAAGTCATTAATAACAAATTTGACTGGAGTAGAATTTATCAATGCTTGTCCCATTAACACTTGGTGATTTATATGGCCTATTTGAAATACTTCAAGAGCGCCCACTAGTTACTAAGAAGGTAACTATGCTAATCCTATAAAGATATATTTTACTCCTACTGTCTACAATGGATAGGAAATCCTAAGATTTAATGATTTTTCTAAGCTTGTTTTTCTAAATTAAACTAATTTATGTTCTAGTCCATACAAATAACCAGAACAACCTTTCTGTGTTCTAAATTTATGAAATTCAAGTCTTATTAAAATTCCTTTGCTACAATTTTCATAATTTGGCAAATCAATAATAAGGAAAGAACATTAACATATTAAAATTGCAAGGAATGAATATTATTTTATTTCGAATAGACAGTATAAACTACGTGCAACACGTGAATTTACATATCTCTTCCTTTATATTTCATGCATATTCCTTATATTTTCAAACATAATTTTTTTGAAAAAAAAAGATAAAATTGATAATTTATAAAATTTAAACAAATGTACTTAAATAAACCAAAAAACAAATAGATTTAAAACTAAAAAGGGCAATTTATGTAAATCCTTTTTTTTTCTTATTTATAAACTCCACATATTAAATTATTATTCTTAAGGATGACATTCTAGAAGCTAAACATCCTTTCATTCAATATTTCATAATTTGAGATGGAGATATTCCTCATTATGGACTACAAATCTGATTCCCTTATTAACTTCTAAATTCCTTATGTGGTTATCTGCTAGTTAAGTGTTCCTATAAAAAAATCTTACTCACAATAAAATTTGCTAAGTGGTTTAAAATCCTAATTAACACAAGTACAAATAGGGATACATTACTTTACCACCTTATACATTTTTCAACTATTACGGGAGACTACTAGGAACTATAATCTCAAAACTAAGAAAAGAAATTTCTTTTGTAAGTTATCACTTACAGTCAAGTGGTATAATTAGTGTTGACTTTTTGATACTAAGCATACCATTACATTACTATTTTTCCTTCTCAATTGTCATTTTTTGTTTTTCTCATAGAAACAGCCCATCCATAATCCTAATTAATGTATCCCTAACAGTCGAATTTTATACCATTTAAAAAATCCTTACTTAATTTCTATAACCACCTTGAGGATATATCAATTTCTATAAATTTAATTCTTTTTTAATTAGCCCTATAAATCCCCTTTTCTTGTATTAATTACAAATTTATTGTCCATAAATTTGCAATTAATATCCATGAACCATAAATTGAAAAATCCTAAATTACGTAACTTATGATATACCTATATATGTATATTACTAATTGCTAGGAACAAGTATGAACGTACAAATCTCTAAATTAAACCATCTAGGGTAACCTAGTTTAAAAACAAACTTTAATTCTGGAAATCCTTACTCTACACCAAATTTTCAAATATATATCTTTGGGATTAACACATAAATTTCTAGATTTGGTTGTGCAACTTATTCTTATCTAATCCTAAAAACTAACTCTTACTTATCTAATCTTTTATCCTTATTTACTCCAAGGTTATTTTTTTGGTAAGGCCCACAAGGTTGAATGGTCCCCTTGTATTTTATTGAAATGCCAAGAATTACAAAAAAAAATACAAGGTAATGATGTAACAATACGCAAGAAACACGAAAATAAAAGAAAAAAGAACACAAATGGAAATATTAAGATGAAAAAAGTTTACATCATGCTAAATGAAACAACCCAACACGAATGCTAACGCACTAGTTTCCCAATGTAACCATGGAGGCAGCCGGAAAGAAAAAGAATTGTTAGTGTATCAATGAACAAAGCAAAACTGCAACAAAATTGAATTCCAAGAAAGGACAAGGCATTAGATACTCATTAACACAACATGTCATAGTAAACACTCAGTCTATAGCTCCTCAACTATTACATTTCATTGGGCATCAAAATGCCCATTCATCATTCCTATTTTCTTTCTTTTTGTAACTGAAGCATTGAGATCCTTAGTGCCATGAATAGAGGCAGACAAAGGCAAGTTAAAATAGACATCAGTGTCTACCTTGTTGGTTGAGCTGATGGTTGTAGATGAGTGCATTGCACGGTTGTAGCCATTGGACGAGGAGATTGTAGTGAGGCTAACAACCAAAATATCAGGTGGTACTCTATAAGCAGCTGGTGAGAGGATATAGGCATATGGATGGTATGATTTAGAGAAAGATTTGGCTTTGTTTTTCTTCTTAGCAGATGAGGAAGGGGAGAAAAAATCGCCGCTTCCGCTAACTGCTATAGGCGCTTGTACAACATTAGACAATGATGCACTAGTCTTATATTTGGTTAGGAAACCCGGGTTAAACGAACCTGATATAGTACCAATCTGATACATTACTAGAAAAAATAGATCAGCCTATAAGAGTTGGAGTGGAGCTGCACTTGTCAGCATTTAGGAATTAAATCCCTTATACCCAAAACCATCTTACCAAACCAATAAGGACTTCTGATTTCCACCTTTTTTCAATTAAACCCTCTTTTTTTCTTTGACTTAATTGCAAAAAGATGAAAATAAGATGTTCTGATTGGTTGGGTACAGAGGAATAGAGAATTTTGGGTACACTTGCATGTCATGGTTGAAAGCAGGCTTGACTTCATTACGTTGTTTAACTACTTGAATAGAATCATCAACAGTCAAATCCGCACGAGAACTAAGAACAGACAAAGAGTTCATGGGCCTAGTAACAATTGATTCTTCCTTCTTTTTCTACAGCATTTCACTTTGTGTCTCGATTGCATTAGTTATATGCCCTTCTTGAATATGACTATCAGAACACACTCTACTTTGTTTGCCATTCTCTCCGCAGTTTATAACACTCTCTCCACCTCCAACAGAATTGTCCTCCTCTTACTTACAAATTGTAAGAGTGCTAGAAGTAGGAGTTTCACTAACCATAACCGTGCAAGTCACATTAGTCTGGGAATGCAATTCTCCATCTTCAAGGTCATTGTCAGTATCATGCTTATTCATTACATCATTGTCTTCTACATGTTGTAATAGCACTTCAAACGTATTTGACGTGCTAAAAATTCTCTAATTCTTTTGCAATTCCTTTTATTTTACTTTCCCTTATTTCATTAGCATGCACAACTTCAAACACAGTGGTACCTTATACACAAGTGTTTGTTTTCGCGAGATTGTTATTCATAGTTGTATTCGGTTCTGTTCTCTTATTTTTGTTCTACTAACCTTTCTCTAAATTTGATTTCTCTTTGTCAAAGAAATGACAGTTCTAGATTTTTTTTCACATTGTCTAGGGCCATGAGTTCAGCAACATCTCCATTAGTTTCCGCTTTAACGGTAACATGGTTAATCTTCTTTTCACTCTCGGTTTTCTCCTTCCTAATAAGGTCAAGACACGAGCTTAGTTCATGCCAAATACACTGCAGTGAGTACAAATCATTAATTTCCAAAGATATTACACTTGAACGAAGTGTAGTCGACCATCAACCATCTGGATTGGGAATTCACTATGAAGTTCTTGGTTCGGAGTGATCTCAACCATACATTTAGCGTATTCTAACCTATCAATCCTTTTCGTCGATTAATCCATACATAGAAATTTACATACTCTTGTAGTTAGCCAACTAATAGCAGTAGAGACCAATCATACACCGATATATTTTTAAGTTTAATCCGAATCAGAACACTCTTAATACAACTACTAGAGTTACCAACATTAGCATCCTAAGGGTTCCCAATAGAAAATTTATTCCTAGTTAATACAAGCTCATCTTCTACAAAAAAATTCCTGTCTTTAAAGCAAGATAAATGAAAGGAAAAAAGATACCCATTCGATTAAACCTTAATGGCTTATGAAGGTTTCCATATTTCTTAAGGTGAGTTATCCCTACTGTGTAGGACAAAGGCGCGTTGAGGAAGAATCCAACCAGATAGTCCTTCCAAACTTCCTTTCCAGCTTGTATAATGACATCATACATAATCAGTGTTTTCCAGAAAATATTAATGGAATAGAAAGAGGTGAAAATTTGCCAACATTCTTCGGCTTTCAACTATATGATCTTAGCAGAGTAGTCACCAGTGGCAAGAATCAAGACAGGGAGGCCAAGAGCTAGGTCGGAGGAAAAAGATGAAGGAAAAGGGTCAGATGAAAGGGGGATAAGGGCTGGCGGAGGATTCAAGGCTGGAAATGACATTTGAAAGACGAAGTGATGAGGAGGGAAATGAAAATTGGGGAGAGCACAGCGAGAAGCTGAGGCAACCATTAAAAAGCGAAATATGTAAAATTATTTCTTTATAGCGATTACAAAAAATAAATACTTTTACATGCTATTGTTATTTTTGTCATTACTATATATGTGTAATTCAAATCACTCACTAATATTTTTCATACGTTATATTGCATGGGATTCCCAAATAAGTTTGTTAAGTTGATTAATGAGTGCATATCTACCCCTACCTTTTCTATGTTGATCAATGGTGTCCCTAAGGGATTCATTGGATTAAATAAGAGGATAAGACAAGGAAATCCATTATCTCCTTACATGTTTGCTATTGCTATGGTGTATTTTTTTCTCCAGGTGGAATTGTCGGTGCACAACAGACTTATTCAGACAGTGTATAATTTCCAACCTAAGATAAGCCACCTCTTATATGTTGACGACCTAATAATATGCATTAAATTGAATGAAACTACAGCTAGAACTATCAAAATCAAATTTCAATTACTAGAGATGTATGTTGGCTTGAAAGTGAGTGTGAATAAAACTAAATGCTACTTCAGTAGATTTTGTGAACATAGAAATGATACCCTTGAAATTCTTGGTGTGACTAAAGGAACTCTTCCAGTTAAATATTTGAGAGTCCCACTTTCTACGAATAAAATAACTAATAGAGAATGTGTTAATTTGATTAGCAAGATAAAAGACAAGTTGCAAGGATGAATCTCTAAGACGCTATCGCTGGCGGGTAGAATTGAGCTGGGGCATACAGTTATTCAAGAAAAGGTGAATTTTTGGCTACAAACTTTTCAAATTCCTGTTGAATCCACTGAAAAGATTGAACGTGTATGTGATGACTTCATATGGAGGGGTGGATATCACAAATTCAAATTTTCTGACCTTTGTACCGAAGGAGGAAGGTGGTGTTGGCCTAAGAAATATCAAAGATATAAGAGATGTCTTCACTCTCAAACAAGGTTGGAAAATCATAACTAGAAATGGCCTCTGGGCTAGGTAGATGAGACAACGTTATGTCAAAGGCAATTTTTGGCAAATGGCAATGGATAATAATGCTTCACCAAACTATAAAGCTATTCTAAGATTAATAGATAAACTTGTTGTGAACTGTTCTCGCGAATTTGCGAATGGCAAAGATACAAATTTGTGGAAAGATCCTTGGATTTTGGGTAAATCCATGATTAATATAGTGGGATGGGATATTTATTCTAGTTTTGGTTCCCCTGACACTAATATAGATTCAATAATTGATCATCAAATGTGGAAGTGTGAATATTGTCGTGTAATAGGGTTATCACCCAACAAATCGAAGCTATGCCTATTTACACGGTTAGAGAAAATGATTTATGTGCATGGAATAATTCTACTGGTGAATTTCTATCAAGGTAGCTTACAGTGCAATTCGAGTAAAACATGAAAACAAAATCTGGAGTAAAATTATTTGGGATAAAGCTATTTGTCCTAATGTAACAACCCGGAAATTCTGAGCCAATTTAAAATTTTTATTTTGGCAATTTTAGTGAATTTTGAATATTTAAAATGAATTATTTTAAATAATATAGACGAGAAATTTATTTTGAATAGAATTAGAACGTATATATTTATATAGATCGTCGTTAGAATATAAATAATTATTTATAATTATAAAAGGAAATTAAAATGGCGCGGTAGTTCGAAAATTCGATTTCAAATTTCAAATGAATGTACCGGGTGCAAAATAAACCGGATTTTAGCGAAACCAAAAACATTTGAATCTATTTGAGAATATCTTTCCAACGAATCCGAAAAATTGAAATTTCATAGCGGGAATCAAAAGTTACGTCCAGTTGAAAATTCAGAATAGTCGCTATGGAATTCTGGCCCTTAAAAATGGAAATTTTGCAAACGACCTCGGTTTTCGACAAAACCACTTTTGTTGGATCCGTGATGTCAAGTTATTGCTAGATTTCAAAATTCGTAATTTTCTGAATCAATATGTGAGCGTGGCAAAGGAAAACGCGTTTGACCAGTTTCCGTCAATTTGGATCGACTGGAAAATGGCCATTTTTCAAACGATCTCAGAATTGGACGAAATTGGTTTTGTTAGGACCGTATCGTCAATACGAAGCTAGAAAATATTTTTCTGGAATTTTTCTAGTTAGTACGTGGCCCCAGTAAATTGAAATGCATGTTCAAATTCAATATATAGATTTATATTTTGATTTTAACGAAAACTAATCGAAACGATCGAATCATCTTGTAACACCCCGAATTTCAATTAACACTAATGGTTAGTAATTAAAGTATAATTAATCTCAGATGTGAGAACCAAGGGAAACGGGCTGCGTCATTGCGTTCGTCTCGGAAAAATACGCGAAATAGAGTCCGAGTTTGCGTAAAACGGGTACCGTATGAAAGAGATATGGACGAACGAAGTTAGGCAGAAAAACCCGAAACAGGCCAGAAATGCACTGGCGCACTTGTGAAGTGCGCCAGCACAAAAATACACTGGCGCACTTGGGAAGTGCGCCCATGTCGGTACAGGAAACCTGCACAGTTTCTAGAGAGTTCTGTGGTTGGGTGCACCAGTTTGGGGTTTGGGCTTGGTCTTAGGGCTGGTTTCTGGAAGGTTCCGAAATCTAAGGGTCCTAATCTAATTTAGGGTTAATCTAAGGGCCTAAAACACTCACCTAATCTATAAATACACCCTAATACTACCCTAATTCATACTAAAAATAGAAATGATGCCACCATGCCGCCAAAATCAAACTTGAGAGGAACCTCCACTAGTTTATGAAGAAAGTTGCAAGCTAATCAACCTCTAATCATCATCTTCTTCTTGTATAGCAACTAGTTCTACTACATAAGTTTGCTAATCTTGGTTTTGGTGAGTTTCTATCACTTTAATAACCAATTGCTAAATTAAGTAGATGAGATATGATGAGATCATGCGGTTTTGTATGCAGATTTGTGGGTTTTAAGTCATATGATATGATGTTAGTTTGCTAATCTATGTTTAATGTTAACCCTATGTTTATGCAAGTTAAGTGATGGGTTTTATGCATGCTAAGTATTTGATTTTATGCATGCTAAGTGTTTGGTTTTATGCATGCTAAGTATTTGATTTTATGCATGCTAAGTATTTGATTTTATGCATGCTAAGTATTTGATTTTATGCATGCTAAGTGTTTGGTTTTATGCATGCTAAGTATTTGATTTTATGCATGCTAAGTATTTGATTTTATGCATGCTAAGTATTTGATTTTATGCATGCTAAGTGTTTGGTTTTATGCATGCTAAGTATTTGATTTTATGCATGCTAAGTGTTTGGTTTTATGCATACATTATGACATGCAAGTTTACCCTTTTTCTAAATAAGATGCATACATATGCAAGATGACACCTTTGTATGCTATGCATACATATGCATGTTTACCCTATTATGATGCAAGTTCATATGCAAGTTTGTCTCTTTTTATGATATGCATAACATATGCGAGTTTGCCTCTATGTATGACATGTTATGCAAGTTCACATGCAAGTTTATGTGCAAGTTCATATGCAAGTTTATGTGCAAGTTCATATGCAAGTTTGTCTCTTTTTATGACATGCATAATGCAAGTTTGGGTTAAATGCTAGTTGGGTATAATGTATGCTCATATATGCAAGTTGACACCTTTTGAACCCATGATAAAGTTATAAGCTATGTTGGTTAAACCCATGACATTTGTGATGAATCTTCCCTTTTATTATGTCACGTTACGAGAACGAATTACGTGGGGAACGATGGGGTTAATATGCATGTTAATAAAATGATGTGGAATGGGTATGCTTAAGAGTAACATAAATTAAATGGACATAATTGGGAATTTACCTATTGAGTTAGGTCTACCCATATTATGGAGTTGGGAATTTACCTATTGAGTTAGGTCTACCTATACTACGGAGTTGGGAATTTACCTATTGAGTTAGGTCTACCCATATTCTGGAAAACATGATTAATTAATTAGGGATAATTAATATAAATTATGAGGGTGATTAATTAGGTGTAATTAATCGACTAAGACACGAGGTTGGACTCAGTTGTAGCGTAAAACTGCCCGGACCCAACCGGCTTAACCGGTTGCTACAAATGTTAGCCCAATGTGAGAGGTCTTAGGCACAAATTAAATACGTGATTAAAGTAAAGACACGAGGTTAGACCCTTTTTATGACGTAAGGCTGCCCGGACCCAACCGGCATATCCAGCAGTCATAAAAGACGGTCTAATGTGAGAGGTCTTTATGAGGTCATGATCTTAATTAATTAAGAAACACTTAACCATATTAGCATGTAGAGGGACATGAGGCGTTAAGTGGGGGCCTTGGGTGGCAATAGAAAATACGATTAAAATACTTAACCAAAGTGGAACATGTAATTAAAACATGGTTAAAGGGTTAAGTAAGTACTTTGGGTGGCATGTGGAAATCTAGTGGGTGCCTTGAATGGCAATTAAAATATGATTAATGACTTAACCAGAATTTATAACATGTAAGTGGATATGGTTAAAGGGTTAAGCGGGATTCACCAGAAATAACAAGCTTAGGTGGTAGCTTGTGGGGGCCCATTTCAACCAATATCCCAAACGTATCTTAGTGGGCTCGACTCTAGTCGAGTGACGGGACACGCATATTGGGCTTGACTATAAGAGGCCAAAATGGGTTAGCGGTGGCAACGCATGACCAACGGGTTTCATATGCGTGTGTGGACCCGGGCTGGTAAATAAGACGTTGTTGCATCGTGTAGATATAAGCCGTGCACCGTTAGTTTTATCAGGTTGCCACGTTGGGGAATGGTACACCCCACGGTGGGGCCAGCACGGGTATCTACGTTAGGGAGCCGATCGAATGGGGAGTAGTGTGTACACCTAGTGGATTGTAGGGCCATGTGGCGTCTACTCAGTCACCTAGGGGTACGCGAGAACTATTAAGTTAATTTTATAAGTCCATGGGTGGGATCAACCTTTAAGTTAGGAATGACTGGTGTGGTGCAGTTTAGTAATTTACCTTTGGAAGGGTAGATGCATCTTTATGTTTCTTAGTTTATCCTAAGTCTACCAAGCTGCTTAGTGTAGCCATTCATCCCCAGACGACACCGTATATCAAGCTTATGTCTTCTCTGGTTACTTTAATGATTGTATTGTTAAAGTTATAGGACTCGCTCAGACTTATGTCTGACCCCGTTGTTTTTATCTTTTTTTCCCAACCCTCAGGTTATCAGAGTGGGCCCGGTACGAGTGGGCTTTGAGCAGGCTGCTTTATTCTCTTTTGGAGCTTGGACCATAGATGTAGAGCTCAGCTTACCCTTTCTTTTATGGCTATCAGTTCATGTATTGGGATTATGTACTTTTATTTATCAGGATGGATATTTTGTACTTGACTCTTATTATGGTTTTGTGATGTAACCAAACATGTTTTACTTTCCGCTGCAATGAAATGATGTTTTAAAATTTTCAAGTATTACTTATATCTGTCTTGTTGTAATTTTTCTGTTCTATATTCACTTAAAATACTCCACCGATGTTATGGCATTCCCTTAGCGAGTGACCATAGCGGGTGTGGGGTGTTACACGTGGTATCAGAGCTTAAGGTTACCAGAACAGATAAATTTTTTAGAAAAACTAATTTCTAAGAATATTTTTGAAAGGAGTATTTTCAAAAACATGTCTTTTAAAAGAAAAGTTTTTGAAAGAAAAGCATAATCCCCAATAGCCATATCTATATCTTTCGAATTCTCCGTTTTGAATCTCTTCCTCTCTCGTTTTGAGTTTCCCCTCCACGTATAGATGACCTTTCTAAGATAGATAAGAATGGAAAACCACTTCAAGGGACTTAGACGTTAGTCAGATTAGAAGTTGGTTCAAGAAGGAGGAGGACTGGTAGGTATCCATTGGATAGACGAAGGGAGGAAGGCTCAAATAGTTGTTTGGTTAATGAAGGATGAAACCTCATTGGTGGGAGGTTACGAGTGGAGAATGGGATGAAGAAGGCGAGTAGTTATCCTTTTGGGAGGAATAGGACACCTTATTAGGATTGTCCAAAGAGGCAAGGGCAAGGTACGGAATCTCCTAGAGGGTAGTTGTATTCCCTCACGACTAGGGTACCAAATGGGGATAGACCGTCTAGGTTGGAATTTGGATTTCTTTATTATCCGATTCGAACTTTATTTAATTCTGACGCATCGAGTTCATTTATCTCATCATTGTTAGTTGAGTCACTGCACTTAGACACCAGTTAGTAGATGATCCCTTAGTTGTTTCAAACCCAATTGGGGCTCCATGAAGTGTTTGGGTTTGAAAGTTTCTATACTTAGCGTTGAGAGTAGATGTGATGCTTTTTGGGCTTCACGAGCTATGGGTTAGTTTTGGGCATGGACTGGTTATCCAGTAGGGGTGCCGTTCTTGATTTTGAAGGGAGAGTTGTTAGGCTTATGACCCGCTTGGGTAACACTCTCGGGATCTCTTGTAATCCCATGGAATCTGTTATGCTAAGTTATCTAGAATCGCTTGACACGTCGGTCGAGAGTTTGCGATCTGTTAGAGTAGTCCGGGAATACTCGGATGTGTTTGAGGAGGTGAAGGGCTTACCTCCGGAGCGGGAGATTGACTTCCGAATATATCTGGTAGACAATGCTAAACCTGTATCTTTACCAGTGCGCCACATGGCTCCTCGCGAGAGGAGGGAACTCCATAAGCAAGTAGGGGAGTGACTTGAGAAGGGGTCCATAAGACAAAGTATATCGGAGTGGGGTGCTCCAGTAGTTTTTGCTACGAAGGCGGATGGGTCCCTTAGACTTTGTGTAGGCTAAAGAGAACTAAATAAACTCACAAAGAAGAATAGACACCCATTGCCGAGGATTGATGATCTCTTTGATCAGTTGGTTGGCGCCTCGGTATTTTCGCAGTTGGACTCAGCCACGGGGTTTCGTCGGTTGAGAGTGGCTGAGGATAGTATAGAGAAGATTGCCTTTAGGACTCCGGATGGTTTTATGAGTGGCTGGTGATGCCATTTGGTTAGACGAACGCCTCCGCATACTTTGTTGATTTGATGAGAAGGGTGTTCAGGGAATACCTAAATAAGTTCGTGATGATCTTGGTGGATGACATCTTGGTCTTTTCTAGGAGCGAAATAAGTTTTCGTATGTGCTCAATAGGTTGAGCAAAGCCAGTTATGGGATAAACGGTGGTTTTGGAACGAGACTGGCAAGGACATCCAGAGTTGGACAAGGGCTTAATTATTTAGCCGTTTTTACTAGTATCATCTCACGTAGGTCGTCTGAATTCGAAGGAGGTATCCCTTGGGTGTTTGTCTGATATTGGTTTAGGCCTTTGGCGCTTGCATTTGGGGGATGTCGAGTTCGACTAAGGTGGTCTGCGTGAGAGATGGATAGTTGTGACGATTTTGCATGGGAGAATATCCTGATTTTCTCTAAAAGTGGAGAAAAGCATGTCCTACATCTTAGGGAAGTGTTGGAGACTCTTTGAGCGCATTGTCTTAAGACAACAAAGGTGGATGGAATTCTTAGCATCCTATGAGTTTGAGATAGCGTATACCCTGGCAAGGGTAACGTGGTGGCAGACGCCTTGAGCAGAAAAAGGCTGTCTTTGAGTCCATTGTTCGTGGAATGGCGAAGCTTGGAGTTTAATTCTATGATTGACTTTAGACCTTACGTTGACTTTGTACCCGGTTTGCTATCCTCCTTGGAGGTTAGGCCTACTCTTTTGGGGCGGATTGGCGAGGCACAGCGAGACGACCCACAGTTGGTTGAGTTAGTAGAGAAGCTCATAAGGGGGGGAGTCGTCCAGCCATTTGAGTAGGTACACCCTAGATGGTAAGGGGTGGTTGCGTAGAGACGGTAGACTTTGTGTACCGCAAGACGAGGGTCTGAGGAAGGCTATACTTGATGATGCACATCGGTCAAAGATGACCATTCATCCTGGTAGGGACAAGATGTACCAAGATATGAAGAGAGTTTTCTTCTGGGCCGGTATGAAGAAAGATGTGGCCGAGTATGTGGCTAGATGCTTAGTGTGCCAACAAGTTAAAGCGGAGCAAAGGAAACCCGGTGGGTTGCTACACCCATTTGAAGTTCCGCAATGGAAGTGGGATAGTGACTCGATGGATTTCATCGATGGGTTACCGAGATCGAGGAAGGGCAATACGGGAATTTGGGTTGTGGTAGACAGACTTACCAAGAGTGCCCATTTTATACCCATGAAGAGTAAGAGGACCGCTCCGTGGCTTGCTTCAGTCTATGTTAGAGAGATTGTTAGATTGCATGGCGTACCATCCAGCGTTGTGAGTGATCGAGATCCTATCTTCACTAGTGAGTTTTGGAGAAGTTTGCAAGAGGCGGTAGGGACTCAGTTGTGTTTGAGCACCGCATATCATCCTCAGACGGACGGTCAGACCGAGAGGGTGAACCGTATCTTAGAAGATCTCTTGAGGCTTTGTATCTTGGATTTTGGAGGTACATGGGAAGAACATCTTCCTTTGGTGGAGTTCGCATACAATAACAGCTTTCAGTCTAGTATTGGCATGGCACCTTTCGAAGCTCTTTATGGAAGGCCTTGTCGATCTCCTACATGTTGGTGGGAATCTACGGATAAGATCTTGCTTGGGCCAGATATGGTTAGAGAGACTTCAGAGAAGATTGATTTGATTCGAAGAAGGATGAAGGCAGCGCAAGATAGACAGAAATCTTATGCGGATCGGAGAAGGACGGATCTTGAGTTTGAGGTTGGGGACATGGTTTTTGTCAAAGTATCTCCGTTGAGAAATGTTGTTCGCTTTGGGTCCGTTGGGAAGTTAGCACCGAGGTTTGTTGGGCCGTTTCCTATTAAGGAAAGGATTGGACGGATGGCATATAGGGTGGAGTTGCCCGACAGACTTAGTGGTGTTCATGATGTATTCCATGTATCACATTTGAGGAAGTGCTTACATGAGACCGCAGAGGTCGTAGAGCCGAGCTTGCTTAGAGATGTAGAGGTAGAGCGTGATGCGACGATTCGACGAGCTCCTACTCGCATCCTTCGGTCAGAAACTAGGAAGTTGGGGAACAGAGAAGTTCAGCTAGTTAAAGTGCAATGGGGAGATGACGAAAGCAATGCTACTTGGGAGACGGAAGCGAAGATGCGTTCTTTGTACCCATTTCTTTTTGAGAGTATGTCTTTTAACTTCTCCTTTATCGCTTGTCTAGTACTTATCTTATCTTTAGTATATCCTCTCGCTAGTACCTATGACCTTTAGATAGGGTAAAACCTATGGTTGAAACATGTGTTTGAAACATGTTATGGTTGATGGATGCATGTGGATGCAATTGTTTGCTAGTGGTTGCTCGTGGATGCATATACACACACATTAGGCACTAGATCGGCTCAGTCACTTCATGTTGCATATCGCATAAATGGATGTGGTAGTTAGATTGATGGATGTATCATGGCTGTGTTATCATGTGGATGATGCATTTTTGTGTATGGTTTTGCACGCATATAGAAATTGTATGTGTCAATAGGGTTTCGCATACATATTGGATGCATGGCACTATCATGGTTTGCATTAAGGAGGTCGACTGAATCAGTAGACCGCCTGATTTTGCATTAGTATACGTACATATACACACACTTTCTGCATATGTTCATACATCATTAGAAGTTTCTAAGGATAATGGTTGCTTGTGGTTGATGGTTTAGTAGATGGTTGTTTGGTTGGTAGGATACGTTCTTCTTGACTTAGAGATTTCGAGGACGAAATCCTTTAAGTAGGGGAGAATGTAACACCCCGAATTTCAATTAACACTAATGGTTAGTAATTAAAGTATAATTAATCTCAGATGTGAGAATCAGGGGAAACGGGCTACGTCATTGCGTTCGTCTCGGAAAAATACGCGAAATAGAGTCCGAGTTTGCGTAAAACGGGTACCGTATGAAAGAGATATGGACGAACGAAGTTAGGCAGAAAAACCCGAAACAGGCCAGAAATGCACTGGCGCACTTGTGAAGTGCGCCAGCACAAAAATACACTGGCGCACTTGGGAAGTGCGCCCATGTCGGGACAGGAAACCTGCACAGTTTCTAGAGAGTTCTGTGGTTGGGTGCACCAGTTTGGGGTTTGGGCTTGGTCTTAGGGCTGGTTTCTGGAAGGTTCCGAAATCTAAGGGTCCTAATCTAATTTAGGGTTAATCTAAGGGCCTAAAACACTCACCCAATCTATAAATACACCCTAATACTACCCTAATTCATACTAAAAATAGAAATGATGCCACCATGCCGCCAAAATCAAACTTGAGAGGAACCTCCACTAGTTTATGAAGAAAGTTGCAAGCTAATCAACCTCTAATCATCATCTTCTTCTTGTATAGCAACTAGTTCTACTACATAAGTTTGCTAATCTTGGTTTTGGTGAGTTTCTATCACTTTAATAACCAATTGCTAAATTAAGTAGATGAGATATGATGAGATCATGCGGTTTTGTATGCGGATTTGTGGGTTTTAAGTCATATGATATGATGTTAGTTTGCTAATCTATGTTTAATGTTAACCCTATGTTTATGCAAGTTAAGTGATGGGTTTTATGCATGCTAAGTATTTGATTTTATGCATGCTAAGTGTTTGGTTTTATGCATGCTAAGTATTTGATTTTATGCATGCTAAGTATTTGATTTTATGCATGCTAAGTATTTGATTTTATGCATGCTAAGTGTTTGGTTTTATGCATGCTAAGTATTTGATTTTATGCATGCTAAGTATTTGATTTTATGCATGCTAAGTATTTGATTTTATGCATGCTAAGTGTTTGGTTTTATGCATGCTAAGTATTTGATTTTATGCATGCTAAGTGTTTGGTTTTATGCATACATTATGACATGCAAGTTTACCCTTTTTCTAAATAAGATGCATACATATGCAAGATGACACCTTTGTATGTTATGCATACATATGCATGTTTACCCTATTATGATGCAAGTTCATATGCAAGTTTGTCTCTTTTTATGATATGCATAACATATGCGAGTTTGCCTCTATGTATGACATGTTATGCAAGTTCACATGCAAGTTTATGTGCAAGTTCATATGCAAGTTTATGTGCAAGTTCATATGCAAGTTTGTCTCTTTTTATGACATGCATAATGCAAGTTTGGGTTAAATGCTAGTTGGGTTTAATGTATGCTCATATATGCAAGTTGACACCTTTTGAACCCATGATAAAGTTATAAGCTATGTTGGTTAAACCCATGACATTTGTGATGAATCTTCCCTTTTATTATGTCACGTTACGAGAACGAATTACGTGGGGAACGATGGGGTTAATATGCATGTTAATAAAATGATGTGGAATGGGTATGCTTAAGAGTAACATAAATTAAATGGACATAATTGGGAATTTACCTATTGAGTTAGGTCTACCCATATTATGGAGTTGGGAATTTACCTATTGAGTTAGGTCTACCCATACTACGGAGTTAGGAATTTACCTATTGAGTTAGGTCTACCCATATTCTGGAAAACATGATTAATTAATTAGGGATAATTAATATAAATTATGAGGGTGATTAATTAGGTGTAATTAATCGACTAAGACACGAGGTTGGACTCAGTTGTAGCGTAAAACTGCCCGGACCCAACCGGCTTAACCAGTTGCTACAAATGTTAGCCCAATGTGAGAGGTCTTAGGCACAAATTAAATACGTGATTAAAGTAAAGACACGAGGTTAGACCCTTTTTATGACGTAAGGCTGCCCGGACCCAACAGGCATATCCAGCAGTCATAAAAGACGGTCTAATGTGAGAGGTCTTTATGAGGTCATGATCTTAATTAATTAATTAAGAAACACTTAACCATATTAGCATGTAGAGGGACATGAGGGGTTAGGTGGGGGCCTTGGGTGGCAATAGAAAATACGATTAGAATACTTAACCAAAGTGGAACATGTAATTAAAACATGGTTAAAGGGTTAAGTAAGTGCTTTGGGTGGCATGTGGAAATCTAGTGGGTGCCTTGAATGGCAATTAAAATATGATTAATGACTTAACCAGAATTTATAACATGTAAGTGGACATGGTTAAAGGGTTAAGCGGGATTCACCAGAAATAACAAGCTTAGGTGGTAGCTTATGGGGGCCCATTTCAACCAATATCCCAAACGTATCTTAGTGGGCTCGACTCTAGTCGAGTGACGGGACACGCATATTGGGCTTGACTATAAGAGGCCAAAATGGGTTAGCGGTGGCAACGCATGACCAACGGGTTTCATATGCGTGTGTGGACCCGGGCTGGTAAATAAGACGTTGTTGCATCGTGTAGATATAAGCCGTGCACCGTTAGTTTTATCAGGTTGCCACGTTGGGGAATGGTACACCCCACGGTGGGGCCAGCACGGGTATCTACGTTAGGGAGCCGATCGAACTGGGAGTAGTGTGCACACCTAGTGGATTGTAGGGCCCTGTGGCATCTACTCAGTCACCTAGGGGTACGCGAGAACTATTAAGCTAATTTTATAAGTCCATGGGTGGGATCAACCTTTAAGTTAGGAATGACTGGTGTGGTGCAGTTTAGTAATTTACCTTTGGAAGGGTAGATACGTCTTTACATTTCTTAGTTTATCCTAAGTCTACCAAGCTGCTTAGTGTAGCCATTCATCCCCTAACGACACCGTATATCAAGCTTATGTCTTCTCTGGTTACTTTAATGATTGTATTGTTAAAGTTATAGGACTCGCTCAGACTTATGTCTGACCCCGTTGTTTTTATCTTTTTTCCCAACCCTCAGGTTATTAGAGTGGGCCCAGTATGAGTGGGCTTTGATCAGGCTGCTTTATTCTCTTTTGGAGCTTGGACCATAGATGTAGAGCTCAGCTTACCCTTTCTTTTATGGCTATCAGTTCATGTATTGGGATTATGTACTTTTATTTATCAGGATGGATATTTTGTACTTGACTCTTATTATGGTTTTGTGATGTAACCAAACATGTTTTACTTTCCGCTGCAATGAAATGATGTTTTAAAATTTTCAAGTATTACTTATATCTATCTTGTTGTAATTTTTCTGTTCTATATTCACTTAAAATACTCCACCGATGTTATGGCATTCCCTTAGCGAGTGACCATAGCGGGTGTGGGGTGTTACACATCTTACGATACATATCCCATTGTGTTTGGAACGGGGGTAATTAGCTATGGACGACAGTTGGTGGGTTCGATTTTGAGGTCAAAATAAAAAGGTACCTTTTTTAAATAATTAAATAATATATATATATATATATATTTATATACTCTCCTCTCTCTCTCTTACTTCACTCAGTCAAAATGAAATAAAAAAAGAAGAATCGATCCCGCCCTTGCCATCACCCTCCATGGCCCGCCGCCGCCGCCGCCGTGCCTGGCGATTCCCTCTCCCCTCCTCTCCTCCTCCACCCGCCGCCCCGTCCTCTCTCTTCCTTTTTGAAAACCCCCAACGCCCAAAAGCCACCAACGCCAACTGTCCTAGGGCCATCGCCGCACCAAGGTCCCACCGCCACGCCTGCGAGCTCCGGCACCTCCTTAGCCCCCTCCTCCGAATGAAGACAGTTAGTTTTCTGATTTTGGTTTGTTTTATTTCTTTTATTTTATAAAACCTGATTTTTAAATTATAGAAAGTTAGGATTTTTCTATACAAGAGTATACGATTTTTCTGTATGGAAAGTTAGGATTTTTCTTATAGTAAAAATTTGATTTTTTTATGAAAGCAAAGTAAAAACTGGATTTTTATATACATGAAGTTATGATCTTTATTGTTCAAGTGGTAAGGTAAAAATATAATTTTTAATCAATGAAAGTTATGATTTTTAACCCATGAAAAGTTTCGATTTTTAAATTAGCAAAGATGTGATCTTTATCGAAGTAGCAATGTAAAAATATGATTTTTATAGTATAGAAAGACTATAAATACGATTTTTATATTATATAGATAGTAAAAATTCGATATTTATATTAGAAGTAGATATAAAAATATAATTTTTATATAGGAAGGAGCGTTATAAAAATATAATCTTTATTAGAAGAAGAGCGGTTTAAAAATAGAATTTTTGTCTATATAGAGTGATTATAAAAATGCGATTTTTATATAAATAGCAATAATATAAAAATGTGATTTTTATATATGTAGTGGCTACGGACAATGAAAGTGACAAGAGGCGAGCACGACGAAGATTTTCTACATCAGAAGAGTCGCGGCGTTTGGTTTAGCTAGCTGGTGAGAACTCCTCACTTTTATTTATTTCTAGTTTGAAATATATACTAGGATGCAGACGGTGCTTAGCAGCACCCGACACCCGTCGTCCACAGACCATGGATGACTTGTTTGTTTGATTTCTGTGTTGTGAAATTTGATGGTGTGATGTGAAATGAAATAAAATATTTTATAGTGGAAAATATTTTATAGTTAAAAATATAATTTTTAACGTGTATATAAAATAAATATTTATAAACAAATTGGACAATTTGTTTATATACACTGATTTGACTGATATTGATTGGGACGATAAGTTTTACACATCGCCCAACTACACAAATAAAATCTGTGTTTGTTGATTTGAAACCCCACACGGGTATTGGGATGAAATTTGATGTACACTAATCCCGATTGTTTAGTTGTATGTCAATCGATGGGTTGACAGACTGTGTAAGCGTTAATTATTTATATTTAATGCTTATGCAGTTGTGTGGTGCACTCTGGATGATGGTTGATTATTTATTGTTGCTATTATATATATGTGTTGTAGAAAATCCATATAATTAACATTATATGGTAATTGATTGGGCCTCACTCCAATATAGAAAATAAATTCATGTGTTGAATTGAAAATAAATTTATGTTTTGAATAGAAAATAAATTCATGTGTTGAACTGAAAATAAATTCATGTGTTGAATTGAAAATAAATTTATGTGTTGAATAGAATAAAAATTCATGTGTTGAATTGAAAATAAATTCATGTGTTGAATAGATTAAACATTCATGTGTTGAATAAAAGCCGTGTTGATTAGATTGACGCCATTTTGACGTGAACGATATTTATATCGATTTTATTCATTTTTATAATGAATATAGAAAAGAAAGTGATTTCAAAATTTAACGTTTTGAAAATATTATCATTTGTATATCGATGATGTGGAATATTCAATTTTGACTAGAAATTGAATATGAAGTTGAAATCGTTTTGAAAACGAACTTAAAACGATTTATATAATACGTTTTAAAAAGGAAATCGACGAAATATATATAATATATATTATATATATATAATGGTCTGAATAGAACGCGCCGCGCCGCGGCAGTTCGCGAATTTCGACCATTGACTTCGAATCGATGTTGCGGGAGATCTGACCGTTAGATTCTCCTAAAACCGGAACCGTTGGGTTCGTATCGAAAAAAGCTTTCTAACGAATATTACAGATTTGAAATCTAACGGTTGGATTTGGAATTATGTCCAAATCAAATTTGGAAAAGGTTGCTGTAAGTGCAGTTCGATGGCCGTTGATGGAAATCGACTGTACGGGCCTTGATAAAATTATTAAAAATAGTAATAATTTGTGTAAAATCATAAGGAATGATTTGTGAAGAATTGAGATGAAAAATTCCAAATTTGAAAAGATAAAAATAGATTTTTATCGAAATGAACTAGTTTTGAACTAGAATTATAATTCTATTTATTTTTAAAATAAATAAAGTGAATTTGAAATGGTTTTGAAAATAAACAGAATTTACAATAATTGAATTGGAATGGATTGGAATCGAAATTATCTTTGGAATATTTCGATGTTGGGTTTGGTGATTATACAGATAATGTTATTGAAATTTGAAAGATATATTTATATCGTTATTTCCAATACGATATTTGTTGGTCGTAGAATTTGATATTGAATATAAGCCGATATATTTTCTATTCAGAGCCTTGTATTTAATATCAAATGTGATTTAGGTTTGTCGTGAATGGTGTCTTCATTAACACTGTTCTTAAACCCAGTTGAGAAAAAGATTAAATCTTTTTATTTAGATTTAATGAAGTGTACCAATTAAATGGTATTTAATTGGAATTGAATTTGAATTGATTTTTTGGTTTATCGTGAACGGTGTTTTAAATAACACTCGTTCTTTAACCCGATAATTAATGGAATGTGATTTTAGGTTTATAGTGAACCGTGTTTTAAATGACATTGGTTCTTTAACCCAGTTAAAGATAGGATGTGATTTCCCAAGTTAAATAATCATTGATATTGATTTTTGGGAAGATTAAAACTAAGTGGAGTTTTAATGAATCTCTAATTAGATCGAAAATCGAGAATGGAGTATCACCAGTTTTGCTCCAGGCGATAGTTAAATCTTTAATTAGATTTGAACGTGAAATGGTAATTAAATTTACCGATAACACCGTGGTGTTAGATATGAAGTATGACCAGTTTTACTTCATGGGATGAATAGGTTGGGATTGGGAAATAAAATAAATGATTACTTCGGTGTGGTTTACTATTCCCGACTAGTTTGAATTGATATTCAAAGAAGATTAAAGAATAAATTTAAAGAATTTATCTTTGATAAAATTAATGGGAACCTTTCCCAAAGTATAAGGATATTTGAATAAAAGAATATTCTGAATTGGAATGAGGCGTATGTTGTGTTTGTGTAACACTTGTTTATTATATACGCGAGTTATTTAGAAAGACCGGGTTTATCCCATTCTGAATAACTGATTCGACGTGGCGTCGAGGATGAAGACGGTGGTTGAAGACCGGAGGTCTTCACGTCGTTTGGGTGATTACTGATGATCTTGATTGGGCCGTACACCTAGGAGGAGGGAATCAGTTAGTGATCGTCCAGACGTACTTGGAGATCGATGGATATGCGAGGTACAAGGTGCCTCCGGTTTCGTTCAGACCCAGAATGGACTTGCAAATGGACTGTGTGTTTGACATTAGATTTTATTCTGTGTGGTTGATTTCTATTAAATATATATCTGTTTGACGGCGGAGAATTTATTCTCTTGCTTAACGCCCTTCTCTGAGACATATGAGCTCAGAGGTTATATGTTGATGGGTATCAAACGCATGGTGTGAATTGCCTGTGTGGCATGCCTAAGTGGCAATATGATCAAGGCTTCTGTTGAAAAGCAGAGTCTTTTGGTTGATGATCAAAGCACGGCCTGTGTAGCATAGCTTTGTGTAGCGTTGATTCGCGAGCCTCACACCCCGGTTGTAAACCAGAAACGGGAGAGGACATCAGGGAGGGCATGCGTTTCCTTCTAGCTAGAAGTGGCGTTAGTGGTTTTACACGCCCTCACGAGTTTGACTTATGTGGTTGTTGTTGTTGCGAGGCGCCTCGGATATACCGGTGACTGTGTGGAGCCGATGGAGTTATTTGCCTCATTTTCGCCCCCATAGGGCGGGGGAACGCAGTGTCCAGGGTTTAAGTTTAATCCACATCGGTGGACCGGACCTGACGATCCAAGGGTCACTCGAGCTCTGATCCTGAGACATGGTAGGCTAGATTGTCTCGAATCGGTGAGGACTATCTTTTGCCTCGGTTCACAGATGGAAATCCAACTTCCAATACGTGACTTTGCGGTTTTATTTGTAGAGCCTAGTATTGGCGACATGATATATGGTACCCACGCCGTCTATGATTAATACTTATGATTGAAATTGTTTTTGACACTATGCACTTATAATAGTATCAAATGATTTGTTTTTAGCGTATCAAGCATTCTTTGGCTATTATAAGGTAAAACCCTATCCTCCGGCTTGCGTTGCATTGTGTGATGGGACCTGGGTCTTATAATAGCTTCATTTTTCTTTATTTAGCGTTGCGTTATTGTTTTATGCACTGGTATTCTTGGGAGGAAACCCGTTCCATGTTATACGGTGTGGTCCCTTGATTTACCTAACTTGAAAATAAAGATTAATAATTGTTTTAGTTCTCACACCAGTCCCATGACTGACCTGGAGTTTATTGTCTTAACCTAAACTCTGGGTGCCCTTATTTTGACACGGGCAGCTAGTAATTTTGGTTTTGCAGATTTATATTCACAGGATCCTGATTTACAGCTGGAACGATACTCGGAAAGCTCTGTATCCGTGTATTTCTTCTAGTTGTGTATTGTATTATTTTCTGCTGCTATGTAATGTATTGTAATCTCTGATATTTTCTGTGTAATATTTATTCATACTCTGTATATTCTTATATTCTGATGAATTGTTGTAATATACAATGAAATGTTCTTCTGTTTGCGTTCCGATGTGGCTTGTTCTCAACTCAATCCGTGGTTTCCCGTAAGGGGGATTTCGAGTCGTTTCACCTAAACATTCACATACTGCATACAAAGCAATCGTGTTACGTCTTCCTACACGAGACAAATTATTCAAACGGGGAACACCGAAGAGAGATTCTATGTTGTACATTAGAAGAAACTCATGAACATTTATACTTTGCATGTGAATTTTCTAAGATTATTGCTAAAAATTATAAAGTTATGGTTGATCCAAGGAATCAAATATATGATTTACAAGAAATTACAGCATACCTAGCCAGGAACCCAACTCACGAACACTTGGTAGCCCAATTGAATAAAGTTACCTTAGCATATGTTGTTGCAGCGATTTGGAGAGAGAGGAAGGCACACATTTTCAAAGCAAGGAAGAGCACGGCGAAGGTAGTAAGTCGATTCGCTGTCATTGAAATTAATCTAAGTAAATGAAGAATTAAGGGGAGAAGTGTAACACCCAACATTTTTAATTAAATAATAAAATAAAATTTGAAGAGATTTCAAAATTTGGACACGGAATTAGCGTCATTGCATCTGTGGCGATTTTTTTATCAATTTAGACTTATGGATAGCAGCAAATGGATTTAAGATTAGAAAGATGTCTTTAAATGAAATATTACAACAAACATGAAAAGGAGGTATAAGAAAAGAACAATGACCACCATTGTTTTTAGTCTTGTTAACAAAATCCTTTGTAGCTCAGTTGGTAAAGACAAGTGTCTCCCAGATGAGTGGCGCAAGTTCAAATCCCTCCAGCGCCATATTTATATTTTAAAAGAACGGCTAAAATAATACTGTTCTAAAAGAAAATATGTATAAATGCACATATAAGGAAAATTATACATAAAAGTGGATATAAAAATATATGTATACATGTATATGTAAATATATGTGTATATGTGTGCAAAAAATAAATCCAAAAGAGAAATTCAAAATGAACCTGCAATCAATGAAAATAGGTAAGAATTAAATAACGGCATAGCACCTTTTGAACTTTGAAATTGAAATAAAAGTTGCGCATATATATATACGCACAAATTCAAATGTTGAGATAAAATGTGGATGCGTAAATTGAAATTCAAATGTAATAATGATTTATAAAAGGTATAAAATAAATCAAAGAAGGTATAATAGGCATATTAATCAAATGTTTAAAACAAAAACGGTAAATACAGCAGAAAATGCGCACCTGGATCCACATGGGTCAACCCAAGCTGTGCCTGGGTCGACCCAAGGTGGTTGGGTCGACCGACGCACCCTTGATCTAGGCAGATTCATTTAGCGATTCTGGACTATTTTTCGGACCATATTCATTCCTGACTTAGCACTGCGTGTACGATTAAGATCAATACTTTATTGAACACCTATAAATAGACTGGCAGAGCCTAGCCTAAATCTCACATTTTCTAAGAGGTTGTCTAGGCTCTGCCATTCCTCTTCCTCCTCAAATCTCTTTAGAAAATAGAATAATTAGTCGTAGGAAATTCTGAATCAAGAATTGGACGAAAAGAGTATATACATCTACAAATGGGTGTTCAGTATTCTAACCGGCTTAGGTAAGTCTTTGAATCCAGTATATTTAGGTTTCTCTTCCTTTTCCCTCTTCTTTTGTAACAGATTAGTGAATCCATGGATATTTTTGAATATAGATTCAGTTAGGGATGCCACAGAATAACAAATCTAGATCAGATTCATGGATTGGAAAGCTATAAGGTGAGTGGATCTAAATTATACCATTCTAAATAACAGTATATTTATCATTTGTATTCCCCATTGTATTAAATCTACTAAACAACTGATAATTGTAGAAATTGTGTATTAAATTTGTTTAGGACAATTACTGTTGTATAAAGAATCACCCTAAGAACATGTTAATTAGATTTTGTAAATCAAGTTACAATGAAATTGTGAATACTTATGGTAATTGGGGCTAAATCTGTTGAGAACAATTATGTCATATAAGCCTGTTTCAATTTAAACATCCGTCTGAATTGGAAATTACTGTAATTACGGAATTTATGTAAAGCCTGAACATTTGCTAAGAATATTATTATGCCAAAATGTGTAAATATAATTACATTAAAAATTTGGAAGAATGAATATGCCTAAGTTATATGGAAAAACTACAATAGCTAGAAAATTGTAAAAATAATTGCACTAAGGCAAGAGGTTAAGTTCAACTTGTGGTAAAAGCCTGCCCGGAACCGCCCAACAAACCCAGCATCCATAAGTGGTCAGCTTAATGTGAGGGGCCTGGTGCATAAGATTGTAAATAACCGTACTAAGACATGAGGTTAGGTTCAATTTGTGGAAGAAGTCTGCTTGGAACCACCCGGAAAATCCAGCATGAACAAATAATCAACTTAATGTGGGAGGTCTGGTGCCTAAACATATATATAAATATATGTGTAGAACGGGAAATGAATAAATGGCATTAATTATAATTAATGGATGTTACAATAGGATAAGAGTTGGAATGAATGGGGAATGATAATAACTTATTATAATTAATTACATTAATAAGAATGTTATATAATAGGTAGGCTTGTCCTAGGGACAAGAAATTATAATAAATGAAAAGGAAACTTATTAATAAACCTTAGTTAAGAGAACTAAGTTAATAAGTAAATAACAAGTTGTAGTGACAGTGTAAGATGAAATTATGATTAAACAAGAAAGAATGAGGTAATCTTATGGAACGAAATAAATTATGTTTAATCATACATAATAAGTGGCATGTTAACGAAAAACAAGTGGATCGAGATAAAATATACTTAATTATATATATTAAGTAGAACATGTTATTGTAACTATGGAATCGGATAATGAATTACATTGTTATACTATAAAGAGATTATAGATTACAGATATTGGATTACAATCTAGAAAATAACATGTTGTGGGCTTATTAATAAACTTAAATGGATTAAGTTATATAACTGAAATTAATAAGCGGGAGAGGTCCATTCCTTAGAGATATAAGGGGCTCGGAGAGAACTTGGTAATTTGAATAAGAAGTTAACATGGTTGGAAATAACCAAGCTAGCTGGAAATCAGATGAGGTAGAGCAATCGGGTAATTAAATGTTCAGGCATAGGGTCTAATAACATGTTAGTGTGATGCGCTTGGAGCAATCCGCATGTTTGAAGGTAGAGAACCCAACGAGGCAGATCATCGGGGTGTTTAAAGAAACAGGAGAGCAAATACACTTGATTACTCAGTTCGACTTGCGGCTTGATTCCTTGGTGGGACCGGTGGGAAGCTCGCAGATTCCGAGGGACGTGTTAGGGTACTCTGTGCGGTACATGCTCAGTATGTACTCGTAAAGGTGGGTCTACGCGATACCACCCAAAAGGGTATACCTTGACAGCAACAGTAGCTTGGCGGTCAAAAGGCTGTGGCGGTATGGCTTTGGGGTGATTCGGCGGCTCGCCTCGCTCGTTGAGGGAAGTTGGTTAGGACCAAATTAAGGATAGTAATCGTTGGATACCTGTCATCGGCAGTCAGTGTGATGCGGAAAGACTAGAGCTAAACCAAGGTACCATTTTCCTTTCACTATCGAGGCATGGTTGAGGGACACGCCAAATTGGATGCTAGATTGGTTGTTAGGGGCTCTCACTTAGCTCTTGATGTAGTCTTTCACTAATTGAGGGAGGGGACAGGGTGGGGCCATAGCACCATGAAAAAGAAGACCATACTGAATATTTGTATTGTAGACCCTTAAAGGAGGGCCTATACAGATATGGAGAGGATCCCGACAGAGTTCCGTGCATTGGATGCAGCCCTATTACGGGACTTAGGGTTACAGTAGACAGAACGTACGTGTGAGGGTCTAGATACATGCATGAGATCTATGGCTGGTGTATCGTGGGGTCATGCTCTGGGTGGTGTATCGTGGACGGTAGGGCATTACTTCTTGTCAAGATCGATCTTGGATGAGAAGTTTGGATATGGAGATCAAGTACGTTGTCCTGGCAGAGGACAAGAGTTGCATACGCTTCCATGGCATGACGGCGTAGACCGTGCGAGAGGGTACCATGGGAGGTACCTTGATACTGGGGGTAGCTACATATATGTTATATTAGGTTAATCTATTGGGAGGTAGATGGGTACGACGTGAGCGTTAGCCTTGAGTATTATTAACCCAATAACCTAATAAATAAGTAACATAACTGAATGGTATATGTAGTAGGGTTATTTCATATTGTGTAATTTAGTCCAATCAACAGAACCTGTGTTCTGACCCCCTCCTCATAACACCATCGCAGCTTAGGTTTATGGCAGAGATATGATAGCTTTGGATATTGGTTAGGTAGTATTACTACTACGGAAGATTATATTTGATGATATCATATTTTATCCATTCCGTTGTGATATGTTTTCTGAGCTTTGATATACTTTATATCTCTATCTTTTCTGTAGGATACCAGACAAGCCAATTCGAGTTTTGATAGATTGGAGTTTTTGAAGAAAAAAATCGCTCTATTGGAATTTGGGTTGTTACAAGAAGACTTGTCGATAACTGGCAAACATCAGACGTAGAAGTGTCAGATAAGGATCTGTTGGAAGTGTTGGCACAAATTCCAGAAACCAGTAGATTGTTTGACCCGCCATGATTTGAAGTAGACAGTAAAGAATGAGGAAGACAAACAGATTTTATTTGGGGAATGTTCTTGTTTGAATTGATGGACACATTTCGTAATTGGGTTCGACATTTAAGTTTGCCTTGTTTGATACGTGGGCCTATTCGGGTTGTTCATGTAATCACCTATTTGGGTTGTTTTCCTGATAAAATTATTAACCCAATTTCAAAAAAAAAACTCATTAATATTTACTGAATTCAAAAATGAGTATTAAATATCTTATTAAAGCCTAAAGTAACTTTTTTTACCCCAATCTTACATACCAATCCATGTAAAAAATGAAAGATAATGAATGCCTTATTTTATTTCATTTTTATTTATTTGATCTCACTCAATTATTCTTTCCTTTTGTTACTACCCCCTAGGAGAAGTAGTAGGTAGGGATGACAGGATTTGAACCCGTGACATTTTGTACCCAAAACAAATACGCAAAATTTTATTTTATTTTTCCCTAAAAAATGTAACTTTTTTACAAAGAGTTTAATGTTCTTTAATTTGGTTACACACATCTTTTTAAATTCAAGTGTGTTCATGTAATTGCTAAGGAGTCTGAGTTAGAAAGAAGAAAGTTTGAGTCTGTTGAGTGCTATCAAGGTCCTACCAAGAAGTATTGTGGTGTTAAGATGCTTGGGGTGAGAGCTCTTAACCTGTTTCAGTTAATTAAACGGTTAATTGTAGGTTATACAGTAGTTTACGTTGTAAAATGTTTGGTTGCTTTGTGATTAAATTGGCAATTAAATTGTGATATGATTTGGTAGTCGAGTTAGCTGAATTAACATGTTTAAGATGTTCATGATAATCATTGTAAGGTTAAACACCCACTTACAAGTCGAACGACACAATTATATTCACCTATTTAAGTGAAATTGATTTGGTTGAACAATAACTTGAAACAAACAAGTTATTGTTAATCATTTGAGTTTGTGGTTGATTTGAACTGATTAAGCAATTTATTAATTAATTTTTATTGGTTGAAAATCCCACAGGGTTTCTGAGATGACAATTAGCCTACATGTCTCCCAAGTGCGTAGATAAGTTCACATAGATTGTGATGTAAGCCCCACACGGGTATTGGAATGATAATTTTACACATCTCCCAAGTATGTAGATAATCATCGCTAGTTTGTGATGAAAACCCCACACGGGTATTGGGATCATATTTGACTTACACTAATCCCGAGTGTGTAGTTGGTATGTAAATCGGTAGATTGACAAACCGATATAAGCGTTAATTATTTATTTAAAGCTTATACGGATATAGTTGCACTCTAGATGTGAATTAGATGTTGGATAGTTGTTTACAACTATTGTTGAATACATATGATGTATGAAATCAATATAAATGGAATTATATGGTATTTGGTTGAATTTCATTCCAATCCAGAATAAATTTGAATATTTTAATAATATAATATTCAGTGAAAAATCAAAGTTTGATTTTGACATCCAATTTTGGATGGATGCAAAGATATTAAAATATCGACGAATATTCATAACTATAGCGAATGGTTCTAAAGTAAATTTCATATACTTATGGCATATCAAAGTTTTATTTTCGAAATAAATAGTAACTTTTGAAAGTGAAGTTCGGTTAGGCTTTGTAGGAAACGTTTTAAAAGAGATTTCTTTTTAAAAGTTTCTTGTTTATTTTTATAACGATTGTTAGGAAAGTTTGGACGTAAAATAACAAGTTTCAAAAAATAATATTATTTTATTCATTTAACTAACATTAAAATTGACTTATTAGGGAAATATTTGATTTTGACGCAAAATGATTGAAATAAAATTTCCAAGAATGAATATCTTTTTCTGTATAATTTAGAAATGATCCGATTTATTTTTAATATGACGTGTCGCGCAGCGACAGTTCGCGAAGTTCAACCCGTAACTTCGAATTGACGTACTGGGAGATTCAACCGTCGGATTCTCCTGAAACTGAAATCGTTAGGTCCAAAATGAAATGAGCTTTTAGATGGAATAATAAATTTTAAAATTCAATGGTTTGATTTTAAAATAAGTCCAAATTTGTTTTGGAAAAGATCGCTATGAATGGAGTTCGATGACTGAAATTAAAAACCGACTATGAGTGCTTTAATAAAATTATTAAAAATATAAATAAATTATGTTAAATCATAATAAATGATTTGAAAAGATTTTGGATGAAATATTCCAAGCTTTAGAAAGATAAATTATATTTTTATCTGAATGAGCTAGTTAATAACTAGAATAAAGAATCCAGCGGTTTTAAAATAACGTATAAGATTTTGAATGGTTTTAATATAACTAGAGTTTTTCCAACGTATAAATTCAATTAGATTTGAATGGAAATAATCTTCGGATATTTCGATATTGGATTCTGTAATTACACAGATACTGTTGTGAGAAATTTGGAAGATATAGATATCGTTATTCCCTATACAGTATTCGTTGGTTTCAGAATTTGGTATTGAATATAACTCGATACGATTTCTATTCAAAGCCTTGTATTTGATATCAAGTTGGATTTCACGTCGATCGTGATTGGTGTCTTTAATAACACTATTCTTAAACCCAGCTGAAATTAGAATTTATGGAATAATTCTTTTAATTATGATTTATTGGAATTTTTCCAAATTAAATGGAGTTTTCCAATTTAATAAATTAAATTGGAATTGAATGGAAAATTGAATTTGGGTTTATTGTGAACAATGTCTTAAATAACATTTGTTCTTTAACCCAATTAAAGACAAGATTAATTTCCTAAAATTGAGTAATCATTAAGAAATGATTTCTAGAGATTAAAACTAAATTGAAGTTTTAACGAATCTATAATTAGATTGTAATGTAAAAGAGGTAATTAAATTTACCGAAAGACGAGAAGTGTTCGATATGGAGTACCACCAGTTTTACTCCATACGATAAATGAATCTTTGACTAGACTGGAATGTAATGTGGTAACTAAATTTACCGAAACACGATGGGTGTTAGATATGGAGTACTACCAGTTTTGCTCCATGGGATAAATAGGTTGGGATGGGATAAAGATATGAAATATTATCTTTCGTGTAAAGCTCTTTGATCCCGATAAGGCTTACAAACCTTAAGGTGTGAAAAGATATTATAAAATCTTTTGCAATGGTTTCCAAGGAAAGATTTAAACAAGAGTTTAAATGATGTAAATCTTTTACAAGATTTATGAGGTTAATTCCCATTGTAAACAATATTTGAATAAAAGAATATTCTAGATCGAAATGAGGTGTATGATATCTTTAATTATCATTTGATTTTAAAGATGCATGAGTTAGTCGGAAAGACCGATTATAACCCATTCTGAATAATTGATACGACGATTAAAAGTAGAAGATATTGTAGATGGTGGTTAAAGATCGGATATCTTCACATCGTTTAGGCTATGGTCGATGTCTTGATTGGGCCATACACCCAAGACGAGGTAATAAGTGGTGGTCGTCTAGATGTACTTGGAGATCCATCAGATATGCGAGAACCTCTCTCCTATATTGGACATTTGGGACAAGGAATAAGGTGCCATTGGTTTTGTTCAGACGCGGAAGGAACTTGTAAATGGATTGTGTGTTTTACATCGTATTTTATGCTATATTAATTGATATCTACTGAATATATATCTGTTTGGTGGCGGAGAATTTATTCTCTTAGCTTAACACCCTTCTCTGAGACGTATGAGCTCGTAGGTTATATATTGGTGGACATCAATTGTATGGTATGAATTGACAATGTGGCATGTTGAGATGCATGGATCAAAGCTTTTGTTGAAAAGTGTAGTTTTGTGGATGATAATCCAAGCATGGCTGATATAGCATAGCTTTTTGTTGAGACATGACTTCATCGACCTTCACTCCCTGGTATGAGCCACGATGAAGGACAGCGGGGAGGACATGCGTTCTTTTCTAGCTAGAAGTGTTGCATTGGTATGGAGCCCAGACAATTTACTTATGTGGATGTTGGAATCGAGGGCCCTCGGATGTGGCTGCATAAGGCTATGGTGGTCGATGTACTGACCAATAGGTCCGATAGGACCGGGAAACGTATTGTTCAAGCACTGACTAATCAGCGGGAATATACTGAGCGAAAGGAATATGCTGACCGGCCCTGCCGCTCCAAAGGGATAGTGTTTTCCCTTGGACATTTTGCTAGAGATGTTCCGAAGTTCGGATAAGGAAGATCCTTTGCCTCGGATCACGATGGAAACCCAATTTCCAATACGAACCTTGCGTTTTCAATTGTAAACATATATGGCGACATAATAGGATGGGGTATTATGCTATCTAAGATTGATACATTTATTTTTGAACTTTTTTTCTGCATTTTGCACTTATAATAATAAAAGAGAAATTATTCGTATCAAGCATGTTTGTTTATTATAAGGTAAAACTCTATCCTCCGGCTTACGCTTGCATTATGTGACAGGAGCTGGATCTTATAATAGCTACACTTTTCAAAAAGCATTTCGAGTTTTGATCTATGGTATTCATGTGGAGGAAGCCCATTCCATGTCATACAGCGTGGTCCGGTGATTTACCCAACTTTGAAACAAAGTTCTTAAATAACTGTTTTTAGCTCTCACTCCAGTCACATGATTGAGATGGAGTTTATTGTTTCCCGACTAAACTTTGGGTCCCCATATTTTCCACACAGGCAGGTTCTAGTTTCGGTTTTGCAGATATTTATTCAACAGAATCCTAGATTATAGCTGGAGCTGTTCTCTAGATAATTTTATAGTCTTCAGTTGTATTGTTTGATGTTTTCCGTTGTGCATTGTATTTGTGTATTTATATTTCCGCTATTTTGTAATTCATTTATTCTTTGATATATTTTTTCTGCTGTGTATCTTTTATTTCTTACTCAAACTTCTTGTACTCTGATGTAAAGTTGTTGTAATAGCAATGAAAAGTTATTCTGTTCTACGTTCTAATGCATCATATTCTCATAATAATCCATGCTTTTCCGTCTCTTCGGATCGGATCGAACCTGTGTGGCTTATGGTCGGTTCGGAGGGCAGGGCATTTCGGGTCGTTATAGTTTTGGTATCAGAGCTTTGGTTTATGAAGCGTTAAGAATACGACACATTAGAACGAGATGAAAGAACTCATCATAGGTAGGATTATTAATATCCTACAAAAGAATAAGTCATTAGAGATGGGATCAGTAGTATCCTAGAATGAGTGACTCATTAGAGATGGGGTTGGTAATTCCCTAGAATGAGTTGAGAGCTATATGTTCATAAGAAACGTATTTGTGATTATTATTATATATGTAATCTGATTTTTTTTAATATACTTTATGTATAAAGGTTTGTGTTTTGATAACATATGTGATTTTAGAAGTTAATCAATCCACTGGTTGTTGGATGTGATGTTTGATTACTAATTTAATTACTTAAGATGTCTGATTATGATAAGTAAACAGAATCATCAGCGATTTTGGACAGCCAATAATTTTTTTTCCCACCTTAAGTTTATAAAGGAAGTTATATTCACGATTTCGGATAGTGAATATACATGAAACCGCTAGTTGTTTTACTTAAAAGAGTTTGTTTAAACTTATGTTATAATTTTAAATTCTTTATTTCAAATTATAGAGAGGTCAACATGTACCAGTTAGGCACTACAAGGCTTAGTTTGTCCAGTCTTTATCTTCTTCATCTAATAGTTCGTCTGATTGTTCGGATGATAGCTCTTCATCTTCAGATTCCCTGTATATCGATAGCATTGATAGCATTTTCAACTATGGTAGCGATAGAGACTATATGTTGGATGCTACTTCTTCTTATATACCACTTGAGGTCATGGACACCAATTCCGATCCTGATGTTGTCTCCATGGATTTAGATTTCGATGAGTCTGAGGATTTTGGATATTAGGATGATTGGATGTTACAGGATGATTGTGGCAACCCGAACTTCCCCGTAAAGGAAAGAACGAATTGTGTTGAGAACAAGATGAATCAGAACACAAACAGAAGAACATTTCATTGTTAATTACAACAATTCTATCAGGATACAAGAATATTCTAGAGTATGAATAAATAAAATGCATTCGATAAATATCAGAGATTACAATACATTACATAGCAGCGAAAAATAATACATAAACACAACTGAAAGAGATAAACGGATACAGAGCTTTCCGAATATCATTCCAGCTGTAAACTAGTATCCTGTGAATATAAATCTGCAAAACCAAAACTGCTAGCTGCCTGTGTGGAAAATAGGGGCACTCAGAGTTTAGGTTAAAACAATAAACACCAGGTCAGTCATGTGACTAGTGTGAGAACTAAAACAAATATTTTTAAAAACTTTACTTTAAAAGAGAGTAATTCAAGGGACCACGCCGTATAAAATGGAACGGGTTTCCTCCCAAGAATACTAGTGCATAGAATAAATAGTGCAATGCTTTTTTGAAAAATGAAGCTATTATAAGACCCAGGTCCCATCACACAATGCAATGCAAGCCAGAGGATAGGGTTTTCCCTTGTAATAGCCAAACATGCTTGGTACGTTTAAAATAAATCATTTTGATACTATTATAAGTGTAAAGTGTATGAAAACAACTTCAAATATAAATGTATCAATCATAGACGACATAGTGCCTCATAACATTATGTCGCCATACTAGGACCTACAAATAAAACCAAAATGTCACGTATTGGAAATTGGATTTCCGTCATGAGTCGAGGCCAGGGATGGCTCCTCACCGCTTCGAGACACTCTAGCACATGTCTCAGGACTACGCACTCTGGGCAGCCCTTGGAATCAGTTGGGCCGGTCCTCCGCTACGTTTGAGGATTAGTTATTCCTGAACACATGTTTCCCGGTCCTATCGGATCTATCCATCGGCTCCAAAGAGACCGATATAACCTAGGCGCCTTGCAATCCAACATCCACAAAGGTAAAAATATAAAATTTTAGGCCTTGATAAAACACTGACACCACCTATAGCTAGAAAGAAACGTCGTGTTCTCCCAACGATCCGATCCTGTTTTTAACTCATACCGAGGTGTGAGGCTCGCGAATTAACGCCATACACAAAGCTACGCTGTATTAAAGTCATGCTTTCATCATCAACCACAAGACTCTACTTTTCAAAAAAAGCCTTGATCACTGCTTCTCAGCATGCCACACAGGCAATTCATGCCATGCGACTGATATCTATCGATATATAACCTCTGAGCTTGTACTTCTCAGAGAAGGGCGTTAAGCAAGAGAATAAATTCTCCGCCGCCAAAACAAATGTATATTTAATAGAAATCAATCAACATAGAATAAAATCCAATGTCAGACACATATCCATTTAAAAGTTCGTTCTGGGTCTGAACGAAACCGGAGGCACCTTATTCCTCCCCCATATGTCCAATACAGGGGAGAGGTCCTCGCATATCCGTCGATCTCCAAGCACGTCTGGACGATCACCACTTATTACCTCGTCTTGGTTGTACAGCCCAATCAAGACATTAGTAATCATCCAAACGATGTGAAGACCTCTGGTCTTCAACCACCGTCTTCATCGTCGACATATCGTCAAATCAGTTATTCAGAATGGGTATAAACCCGGCCTTTCTGAATAACTCGCGTATATAATAAACAAGTGCTATAAACCACAGCATATGCCTCATTCCAATTCTGAATATTCTTTTATTCAAATATTCACATACTATGGGAAAGCTTCCCATTAATTTTATCAAAGATAAATTCTTTAAATTTATTCTATAATCTTCCTTTGGATATCATTTCAATCTAATTAAAGATGCATTAAAGCTCCACTTGGTTTTAATCTTCCCAAAAATCAATATTAACGATTGTTTAACTTGGGAAATCATATCCTGTCTTTAACTGGGTTAAAGAACCAATGTCATTTAAAACACGGTTCACGATAAACCCAAAATCACATTCCATTTCAGCAGCCTTTAACCGTAAATTAGCAAGTGAACAATTGCCTAAGTATTAACCCCGAAGGCCGAAACCAACATCAGATCAATACCCAGGAAACCATTCAACTTAATTAATCTCCAGTTAGTTTCTGATTTTCTTAACTCCATTGTTAATTGGGTTAAAGAAGCAGTGTTATTTAAAACACCGTCCACGATAAATCCAAAGACTAATTTCAATTCAATTCCAATTAAATATATTAAATTAGAAAACTTTACTTTGGAAAATTTCCGTTAAATCTTAATAAAAAGATTTATAAATTCCAAATCTCATTTCACTGTAAATCGGGTTAAAGAACGAATGTCGTTTAAAACACAGTTCACAACAAACCTAAAATCCAATCAGTCTCTAACGGTAAATTAGTAAGAGAACAATTCCTTAAGTATTAACCCCGAAGGCCGAAACCAACATCAAATCAATACCCAGGAAACTATTCAACTTAACTAACCTCCAGTCAGTTTCTAATTTTCTTAACAACATTTGGTTTAAGAACAATATTACTAAAGATACCATTCATGGCAAACCCAAAATCCAATTTGATATTAAATACAAGGCTCTAAATAGAAAATATATTGGCCTATATTCAATATCAAATTCTGAAACCAACAAATATAATATTGGAATAACGATATATATATCTTCCAAATTTCTCCACAATACCCGTATAATCACGAAATCCAATATTGAAATATTCTGAAGATAATTTCGATTCAAATCCATTCCAATTCGTATATTGGAAATCCTGGTTAATTTTAAAATCATTTCAAATCCAATTTATTTATTTTAAAAATATTGGATTTATTATTCTATTTCAAAACTAGTTCATTTCGATAAAAATATATTTTTATCTTTTCAAATATGGAATTTTTCATACCAATTCTTTCCAAATCATTTGTAATGATTTCACATAAATTATTGATATTTTTAATAATTATATCAAGGCCCATACAGTCGATTTCCAAAAAGGGTCATCGAACTGCACTTGCAGCGACCTTTTCAAAATTTGACTTGGACATAATTCCAAATCCAACCGTTAGATTTCAAATCTCTAATATTCGTTAGAAATCTCTTTTCGATACGAACCCAACAGTTCTGGTTTTAGGAGAATCCGACGGTCGGATCTCCCGTAATGTCCGTTCAAAGTCAACGGTCGAAATTCACGAACTGTCGCGGGGCGGCGCGTTCTATTCAGGCCATTATATATAATATATATATTATATATATTTAGTAGATTTCCTTTCAAAACGTATTTTATAAAATCGTTTAAATTTGTTTTCAAAATGATTTCAGCTTCATATTCAATTTCAAATTAAAATTGAATATTCCATACCATCGATATATAAATGATAGTATTTTCAAAACATTAGATTTTGAAATCATTTCCTTTTTGATATTCGTTATAAAAATGAATAAAATCAATATAAATATCGTTCACGTCAAAATGGCGTCGATCTAAACAACATGGCTTTATATATTTTTAAATATATTCGTGTCCATCCCAAATCGGACATCAAAATCAGATTTTTGATCTTTTACTGAATATTATTTTAAAATATTCATCATTTTAAAATAATCGTTATTTCAAAATATTTATCCTTTCTGAATTGGAAACTGTAACACCCAGTTTTTTCTATGAGCATAAAAGTAACAAAATAAAGTATACTTAATTTTTAAAAGAAGAATTAAGGGAAACGGGTTAGGCCATTGCATTCATCTCAGAATTCTGCTTGAGATGGAGTCCGAGTTTGCGTAAATCGGACTCTGTATGAAGAAGTTATGGCCTTTAGAAGTTTCAGAAAATTTAAATTAATTAAATCAGCTCAGTTCAAATTTCAAATCACACACCCGGGCTGGGCGGGAAATTTCCCGCCCAGGACCCAGGTCGACCAAGTGGTCGACCTGGCGGTGACATAGGTCGACCAGGGGGTCGACCTGGGGGTCGACCTCCCTCCTTTTTCCAGATCCGAGGACTGGTTCGTTTTTCTGCATTTGGACGCCCGTTCTGACCAGATTCGTTGATCCCTATGCTATTTAAACACCCCCAAACCCCAACTTCTCTCTACACCAAGCCATTGTAATGTTATGCTGCTTCAGTTCTGATTAAAATAAATTAATGGCGTCTCTACTCTGCTGAAACCTAAGCTAGAACTAGTGGTTCTTCTTCTTCCAATCTAAATAGGATTAAAAGAGAACAACTACAACCCTTTTTCTTTTAGAATCCAACCATGGTGAGTACAGTTATTTTTAGATATGAAATTTAATTATGATCTTGACATGGTTATAAATCTGAATTTGAGATTATGCATATTCTTGTTTATCAGATCTGTTTTTCTGTGTAGATATATCTTATTAATATTATAGTAACTATTCTGTATCAATTCCTTCCTTCTGTTTTATAACGAGGCTACCACGAGCCTGAGCCAAATCTCATAAGAGATTGATGCACAAACGCTAAATTTTGGGAAAATAGTGAATGATGCATAATTAGACATGGCTTATTTGTGATTAATTTGAGAAAAAAACATATGTTGTAATTTAAGATTAGGATTTGGGCATACTATATATGATAGTCTGTGATTTGGAAGAAGGAGAATTATTGTGCATATGACTTAGGCGCAAAGATCTATATTATAATAGGATAACTATTAAATGTGAATACGCCTAAATGGGGATTTTGGATATTAGGCATACGCTGAAATCAAAGGCTATAATTTGGCATAATTCGTATTGTATAGCATGATTTGGGGTTTTTGGAGAATATTCTGTACTATGTAAATTTAACTAAAATTCAGGGTATATGTTATATTGTGAATTATGACCATAATTTGGGCATGTGAAATTAGGCTTAATTTTATGATTAAATCTGTTAAATTGCCTAATCAGCTAAATCTGTTGAAACTGAATATGGTGAATTTAGGGTATGGAAATCTGTAGGCTCGATCTAAAAATTAAGCAAAACAAGTTAATAGAACTTTGAATAATCTGTTGTAACTAGTAAAGAAGTTTAATTTGTTGAATTGGCATAATTAGTCTGATATTGGCATAATCTGTGAATGAATACTTTAGCTAAAAATAAGAATGCTGAGACAGAAGATTAGACTCTGTTTGCGGTAGAAGCCTGCCCGGACCCAACCGGCTTAACCAGCAACTGTAAACTGTCAGTCTAATGTGAGAGGTCGTAGGCATAACTAAAAGATGCTTAGACACGAGGTTAGGTCTGGCTTATGGTAGAAGTCTGCCCGGAACCGTCCGGCACATCCAGCGGCCACAAGCTACCGACCTAATGTGAGAGGTCTGCGCATTATTAATTAATTAATGCAAATCTAGGATAAATATGATGCCTAAAACATGTTGGGTGGATAAGGTTTAATAAACTAGGCGGATGAATCTAATAAACCCGTTTCGTAAATCTGTAGGCCTAATACAAGGTTAGGTAAAACAATCTGTAAGACTGTTAATCTGCATATCTGATCCGTTAGTCTGAAAACTTGTTAACCTATATGTCTTATCTGAGAACTAGTTAATGTGAACTTTGTTCATCTGAAATTTGTAAGCAAGTTAATCTGAAATTTGTTAGTCCGAGGACACAAGGTTAAGAGGGGTAATTACTTGTGTCATCTATTGTGTGGAACCCATATTAGTCAGTAACCCTTTTCTGGTATCAAAACTATGACCCAACACTAGGAGGGGTCCGGGCACGCTTACTGAACTAATTGTAAGAGGTTCACTCTGATAATGATGAGGGGTGTCGATGGTGCATTCCAACCGGGTCATGTGCATGCATGGATCTGGTCTGCTCTTAGGATGTAAGACATCGTGGCATCTGTAAATAGGTCTATGTCTATAGGCTGCCACTTTAGGGAATGATACACCCTTCTGTGGGGCCGGCACAGGGTATTTATGTATTAGGGAGCCGATCGCTTTGGGTAGAATTTAGGGTACACCTAGTTCTGTTTGTTTCTGTTGGTGTACCGTCTGTTTTTGTTGGGGTGGTAAAGACACATTAGTTGGGTGGTAGAGGCCCATTATTAGCATTATGTTTATGTACCTTCTGTCTCTGTTGGGTTGGTAAAGGCCCATTAGTTGGGGTGTTAAAGGCCCATTACTAGCATTATGTTTCTGTAGAGATTATTCTGTTTCCGTTTTTGTTTCATTTTAGACATTAGGGTAACACCTAATCCTATTATACTAAGTATTAGTGCAGAGAAGTAAGATATAGGTAAGAAGCATATCTTGGTCTATATCATTTTGTTCCTTCTGTTTAACTCAAGCATACCTGCTACTCTTGTTGCTGTAATCTCTCATCCAGTTTTATTTATATGTCATGATACTAATAATTGTTTATATGCTGAAAGTTAATGGACTCACCAGACTTTATGCCTGACCTCATTTGTTTTCGCCTCCTTTTCTTTCCATCCCCCCCCCCCCCAAGGTGTTCAGGGTGGAAACAAATGAGCTTGATTCATATTCTCTGTGCATGAAGTGTTTGAAGTATTGCTTGGCTTTGACTCTACCCTCTTATGGCAGTTTATGTTGGGGATTATGGTCTTAAAATTATGCATTCTGAAGGATTTTGGTTTAAGACTGATACTTGTGTACTTGGGTTTTGGTATTGTGATTTTGACGGATGTAACCAAAGTTATTTCTATTTCTGCAGTAATAAAGTTATAAAATTTTCAAGTACTACTTTACGTATCTGTCTTGTAATATTCTGTTCTGTTTACTTATAATGCTTCATGGAAGTTAATGCATTCCCTTTGTAAATGACATTAGCAGACATAGGGTGTTACACTTGGTATCAGAGCTGAAGGTTACCAGATTTGATAAAAAGTTTTTGAAAACTATTTTCAAAAAGATTTTAAAAAGGAAGTATTTTCAAAAGTAAAGTTTATTTTGAAAAACATAATCCCCAAAAGTCATATATCTGTCTTTCGATTCTCCGTTTTGAATCTCTTCCTTTTTCTTTTCAGCATGTCTGGGGTACCCGAGATACCCGAGGGCATACCGATACCAACCTGATTCAGAAGGTATCTGGAGGCTAGGGCTACCACCGCAGGCCCAGCAGACGTTCCTCCTCCCCCAGCTGCAGTCGCTCCTCCACCTCCCCCTCCCCGCGTTGATACTTTTTCGAACATATGCAAAGTCTTTCGGGCAATGGGCAGGAAACCTTTTCACGGGTCAGAGACGTTTATTGAAGCTCGAAATTGGCTTAAGGAGGTGGAAGATTTGTTTGGTATCTTCGAGATAGGAGATGGAAGGAAGGTCTAATTAGCTACTTGGTTAACGAAGGACGAAGCCTCGTTTTGGTGGGAGGTCACGAATGGAGAACGAGCAGTGGAGACTTGGATGGATTCAGGCATAGGTTCGAGATGAAATTTCTCCCACAAGCATAAGACAATTTATACATGGAGAGGTTCTTGGCATTGAAGCAGGGGAATTTATCAGTAAAGGAGTATGTTAACAAGTTCAATCCATTGGCGAGATTTGGCTTAGACTTGGTGAACAGACCTGAAAAGAAGGCCCTAAGATTCTATAAAGGTTTGAATGAGACACTACACGGGTTGGCTATGACCCACATTCCTATGGGGGCTACCTTGAGAAATTGGTTGACATGGCATTGATGCATGAAGAGGAAGTCAAAAGCGAGAAAAAGAGGAAAAGCTTGAAGTACCATAGAACAAGAAAGCGTGGCCCAAAAAGGAAACACAAAAGAAGGATGAAAAGTCTGAAGATAAGAAGGAGAAAAAGTGATTTACTTGCGGAAGCTTGACTCATCTGAACAAAGATTTCAGAAAGAGGAAGGGCACTTGCTTCAACTGTGGTGAGATGGGGCACTTCACTATGGACTGTCCGAAGAAACGAGGGCAAAGGCAGAGGACAAGACCTACTTCTGAAGGGCAGGTGAATGCTCACGTGGCTGGTGGATAGGATATGGATAGGAAAATTTCTGTAGAAGGTTTAATTTCCTTATCTGATTATTGAGTTAAAACTCTTTTTGATTCTGGCATTTTGATTCTGTAATTGAGACTCTGCACTCTAATACTAGTCTTGTTTCTGATTCCGCTATAGTCTCAAACCCCATAAGGGTTACGACTCATCTGTTTGTGATAAGTTGGGGGTTTCTGTGTTGGGCGTTAAGTTGACTATGATGCATACATTCTGGGTTTTGATAATCTGATCTGTACTAGTAGTCTGTAAGTATCTGAATATTTCTGAAAAGAATAGGGGTTTTACTCGAAGCGTGAAGTAGATTTCCAGTTTTGATATTGTTTAATGGGAGGTATTCTCTGAGCGTTAATCTGATGTTGATTTCGGTCTTCGGGGTTGATACTTAGAGATTTATTCTCTTAACCGATGTCTAATGGGAATAGAACTTTTGTTTTAATTGTACTTGCTTCTATCACTCGGCTGTATCCTATCGATCGAGTCTTCGACCTTTAGGTAGAAACTAATGGGTGTAAACATGTGTTTGAGACATGTTATGTTTGATGGTTGCAAGTAGTTGCTAGTGGTTGCTCGTGGATGCATATACACACACTAGCACTAGATCGGTTCAAAAGCACTCTTATACTGCATATGGATGTGTACGCATTTTTCAATTTTTGTGGATGCAAAATGATTGACTCGTCACATGGATGTTGCATTTGGATGAATGGTTATGCACTCATATAGAAATGATGTGTATCAAATAGGATTTCTTGCATACATAATTGGACTCATGGCACTAACATAAATTTACATTGAGGAGGTCAACTGAATCAGTAGACCGCCTGATCTTTGCATTAGATAAGAGACATATACACACACTTTTACATATGTTCATACAACATTAGAAGTTTTCTAAGGAAAATGGATGCTTGTGGATGATGGTTGAGTAGATGGGTGATTGGATGGTAGGACACATTCTTCTTAACGTGAAGATTTCGGGGACGAAATCCTTTAAGGAGGGGAGAATGTAACACCCCGTATTTTCTGTGAAAATAAAAGTAACAAAACAAAGTATACTTAATTTTTAAAAGAATAATTAAGGGAAACGGGTTATGCCATTTCATTCGTCTCGGAATTCTTCTTGAGATAGAGTCCGAGTTTGCGTAAATCGGACTCTGTACGAAGAAGTTATGGCCTTCAGAAGTTTCAGAAAATTTAAATTAATTAAAACAGCTCAGTTCAAAATTCAAATCACACACCCGGGCTGGGCGGGAAATTTCTCGCCTAGGACCAGGTCGACCAGGGGGTCGAACTGGGTGACATAGGTCGACAGGGGGTCGACCTAGGGGTCGACCTGGATGACATAGGTCGACCAGAGGGTCGACCTCCCCCCTATTTCCAGATCCGAGGACTGGTTCATTTTTCTGCATTTGGACGCCCGTTCTGACCAGATTCATTGATCCTTATGCTATTTAAACACCCCCAAACCCCACTTTCTCTCCACACCAAACCATTGTAACGCTATGCTGCTTCAGTTCTGATTAAAATAAATTAATGGCAACTCTACTCTGCTGAAACCTAAGCTAGAACTAGTGCTTCTTCTTCCAATCTAAATAGGATTAAAAGAGAACAACTACAACCCTTTTTCTTTTAGAATCCAACCAAGGTGAGTACAGTTATTTTCAGATATGAAATTTAATTATGATCTTGACATGGTTATAAATCTGAATTTGAGATTATGCATATTCTTGTTTATCAGATCTGTTTTTCTATGTAGATCTATCTTATTAATATTATAGTAACTATTCTGTGTCTCTTCCTTCTATTCTATAGCCAGGCTACCACGAGCCTGAGCCAAATCTCATAAGAGATTGACGCACGAATGCTAAATTTGGGTAAAATAGTGAATGGTGGATAATTAGACATGACTGATTTATGACTAATTTGAGAAAAGAACATATGTTGTAATTTAAGATCTGGATCTGGGCATACTATATATGATAGTCTGTGATTTGCAAGATGGAGAATTATTGTGCATATGACTTAGGCGCAAAGATCTATATTATAATAGGATAACTATTAAATGTGAATACGCCTAAATGGAGATATTGGATATTAGGCTTATGCCGAAATTAAAGGCTATAATTTGGCATAGTTCGTATTATATAGCATGATTTGGGGTTTTTGGAGAATATTCTGTACTGTGTAAATTTAACAAAAATTCAAGGCATATGTTATATTGTGAATTATGACCATAATTTGGGCATGTGAAATTAGGCTTAATTTTATGATTAAATCTGTTAAATTTCCTAATCTGCTAAATCTGTTGAAACTGAATACGGTGAATTTGGGGTATGGAAATCTGTAGGCTCGATCTAAAAATTAAGCAAAACAAGTTAATAGAACTTTGAATAATCTGCTGTAACTTGTAAAGAAGTTTAATTTGTTGAATTGGTATAATTAGTCTGACATTGGCATAGTTTGTGAATGAATATTTTTGCTAAAAATAAGAATGCTGAGACACGAGGTTAGACTCTGTTTGCGGTAGAAGTCTGCCTGGACCCAACAGTCTTAACCAGCAACCGCAAACTATTAGTCTAATGTGAGAGGTCGTAGGCATAACTAAAAGATGCTTAGACACGAGGTTAGGTCTGGCTTGTGGCAGAAGTCTGCCTGGAACCGCCCGGCACATCCAGCGGCCACAAGCTACCAACCTAATGTGAGAGGTTTGTGCATTAGTAATTAATTAATGCAAATTTAGGGTAAATATGATGCCTAAAATTTGTTGGGTGGATAAGGTTTAATCAACTGGGCGGATGAATCTAATAAACCCGTTTCATAAATCTGTAGGCCCAATACAAGGTTAGGTAAAACAATCTGTAAGACTGTTAATCTGTATATCTGATCCGTTAGTCTGAAAACTTGTTAACCTATATGTATGATTTGAGAACTAGTTAATCTGAACTTTGTACATCTGAAATCTGTAAGCAAGTTAATCTGAAATTTGTTAGTCTAGGGACACAAGGTTAGGAGGGGTAATTACTTGTGTAATCTGTTGTGTAGAACCCATATTAGTCAGTAACACTTTTCTAGTATCAAAACTATGACTCAACACTAGGAGGGGTCCGGGCACGCTTACTGAACAAAGTGTAAGAGGTTCACTCTGATAATGACGTGGGGTGTCGATGGCGCATTCCAACTGGGTCATGTGCATGCATGGATCTGGTCTTCTCTGAGGATGTAAGACACTGTAACATCTGTAAATAGGTCTGTGTCTATAGGCTGTCACTTTAGGGAATGATACACCCTTCTGTAGGGCTGGCACAGGGTATTTATGTATTAGGGAGCCGATCGCTTGGGGTAGAATTCAGGGTACACCTAGTTCTGTTTGTTTCTACTAGTGTACCGTCTGTTTCTGTTGGGGTGGTAAAGGCCCATTAGTTGGGTGGTAAAGGCCTATTATTAGCATTCTGTTTTTGTATCTTATGTCTTTGTTGGGGTGGTAAAGGCCCATTAGTTGGGGTGGTAAAGGCCCATTACTAGCGTTCTGTTTCTGTACCTTTTGTCTCTGTTGGGGTGGTAAAGGCCCATTACTAGCATTCTGTTTCTGTAGAGATTATTCTGTTTCCGTTTCTGTTTCACTTTAGACATTAGGGTAACACATAATCCTGTTATACTAAGTATTAGTGCAGAGAAGTAAGATATAGGTAAGAAGCATATCTTGGTCTATATCATTCTGTTCCTTCTGTTTAACTTAAGCATACCTGCTACTCCTGTTGTTGTAATCTCTCATCCAGTTTTATTTACATGTCATGACACTGCTATCTGTTTATATGCTGAAAGTTGCTGGACTCGCCAGACTTTATGTCTGACCTCGTTTGTTTTGCCTCTTTTTCTTTCCATTCTCCCCCCCCCCCCAGGTGCTCAGGGTGGAAACACAGGAGCTTGATTCATATTCTCTATGCTTGAAGTGCTTGAAGTACTGCTTGGCTTTGACTCTACCTTCTTATGGCAGTTTATGCTGGGGATTATGGTTTTAAAATTATGCATTCTGAAGGATTTTGGTTTAAGACTGATACTTGTGTACTTAGGTTTTGGTATTGTGATTTTGAAGGATGTAACCAAACTTATTTCTGTTTCTGCTGTAATAAAGCTATAAATTTTTCAAGTACTAGTTTACGTATCTGTCTTGTAATATTCTGTTTTGTTTACTTATAATGCTTCATGGAAGTTAATGCATTCCCTTTGTGAATGATATTAGCGGACATGGGGTGTTACAGAATTAGACACAGTCAATTACTATATAATTTGATTTATATGAATTTCATGTATACATGTACACAACAACAACGATAAACAATCAATCAGCATCCAAAGTACATTCTATACTGTATAAGCATTAAATATAAATATTCAACGCTCATACAGCCTGTCAATCAATTGATCGACATACAACTAATTATTGGGACTAGTGTATGTCATATATCATCCCAATACTTGTGTGGGGTTTCAATCAACAAATAATGAATTTTATTTGTGCAGTTGGGCGATGTGTAAAATTTATTGTCTCAATCAATATCAATCAAATGTGTGTACATAAACAAATCGTTCGATTTGTTTATAAATATTCATTTCATTCATATACACGTTAAAAATTATATTTTTAACTATAAAATATTTATTTCCATTCCACATCACACAATCAATTTTCACAACACAGTTAAACAAACAAACAAGTCGTTCATGGTCTGTGGACGATGGGTGTCGGGTGTTGCTAAGCACCGTCTGCATCCTAGTATATATTTCAACAAGAAAAATACATTAAAAGTGAGAAGTTCTCACCTTCGGTTTCCACTCCGCCATTTTTATTTTTGAATTTCAGAATAGTCCTGACTTGCCTGAAATTCCAACGCAATCTTTTTCACGCTATTCATAGTAAAAATCACATTTTTATTTCAATTCTAAAAATTATATTTTTACTTTGCTAAAAATTATATTTTTTATACTCTACATATATAAAAAATCATATTTTTAATGTCGCTACATGTACATAAAAAATCATATTTTTATAACGCTACTACGTAGATAAAAAAAAATCGTATTTTAAGCCAACTAATAATTATTTCTTTGTATGACCATTTTATAAATAACATATAAAATCTAAAATAGTATTTTCATCTTTCTAAAAACATTTCCATGCCATACATTAGTTAAAAAAATCATATTTTTAATCTTGCCAAAAATATTTCCTTCCTACGATAAAAATCCTATTTTTAACTAACCAAAAATAATATTTTTACATAACTAAAAATCATAACTTTATGTAATTAAAAATCATAACTTTATGTAATTAAAAATCATAACTTTATGTAATAAAAATCATAACTTTATGTAATAAAAATCATAACTTTATATAAATAAAAATCATAACTTTATATACTTCATACGTCAAAAACCATAGAAGCTTTAAAGCGGAGAAAACTCACATATTTTCTATCGCCCGGATTTGCTGTTCTGGTTCCAGAATTTGCAAACGAGCTCCAATCTTCACACCTCTTTTTTACTAGCTTAAACGTGCCATTCCAGACAACTTTCGCTTAGTGGTCTTCCTTCCGAAAATGTGTCGTTTCGCCGGAAATCACGAAAAGACAACATTTGGACAGTGTTTGGACAACAGACTTTGGACGCGTTTTCCCGACAGCTCCGCAATCCAAAATAAGACTATTATGTATCAAATCAAAGAGAAAATCGTGCTCTTCGAATTTGGTACTGTGGAGTTTTGGCCAGAAGCGCTCGGTTTGGGAGTTATGGGATGTGGAAGCTCAGGGTGTTATTTGCAAAAACGGGATTTTTGTTGAAAATGAGTTTTTGGGTGATGGGGTCCCCACGTCCAAGGGGTGGGTGGACAGAGGCGGAGCCGGACCTGGTTGGGGTTGGGGAGGCGGCGGGTGGCAATGATGGTGCGGCGGTGGGGCCGGAGGAGGTGGTTGGTGGTGATTTGGGGTTTAGGGATTTGAAATTCAAAGAGGGAAAGAGGAGGAGAGAGAGGAGAGGAGGAGGAGAAGGGGAGGAGCTAGAGCATGAGCAGGTGCGTTTTTTTTCTTTTTTTTTCATGGTGGAAGAGAGGAAGAGAGAGGGAGAGTTGACAAAGTATAATAATATATATATATATTTATTTAATTTAATTTATTTCCAAAAAGTTAGTTTTTTATTCGAACTCCAAATCGAACCCAACGACTGTCGTTCCTAACCAAATACCACCATTCCGGACACAATGGGATAGGTCCCGTAAGCCAATTCGATTGTTTCGATCAGTTTTCGTTAAAATTAAAATGTAAATTAATATAATATTCTATATTGATTTCAACGTACATTTTAATTTACCGGGGCCACATACGGACTCCAAAAATTCCAAAAAAATAATTCCTAGCTTCGTATTGACGATACGGTCTTAACAAATTAATTTCGTCAAATTCTGAGACCGTTCGAAAAATGGCCATTTTTTGGTCGATCGAAATTGACTAAAGCTGTTAAAACACATTTTTACTTCGCCAGACTCACATATTAATCCCAAAAATTATGAATTTTGGAATCTAGCAATAACTTGACATCCCGGATCCAACAAAAGTGGTTTCGTCGAAAACGGAGGTCGTTTGCAAAATTTCCCTTCTAACGGCTATATTTTCCATAGCGACTATTCCGAATTTTCAATTGGACATAACTTTTTATTTCCGCTATGAAATTTTGATTTTTCGGATTCGTTGGAAAGATATTTTCAATTAGATTCTAATATTTTTGGTTTTGCTAAAATTCGGTATATTTTGAATCCTGTACACTCATTTGAAATTTGAAATTGAATTTTCAAACTACCGCGCCATTTTCAATTCTTTTTATAATTTAAAATATATATTTATTATTCTAACGTCGATTCAAACAAATATATACGCCCTAATTCTATTCAAAATAAATTTATCGTCGTTATTATTTAAAATAAATCATTTTAAATATTCAAAATTCATTAAAATTGCCAAAATAAAAATTTTTAATTGGTTCAGATTTTCCGGGTTGTTACAATGATGATGGATTTGTATTAGATGAGTTTGGACATGTAGCGATGGGGGATCTAGTCCCTGTAACACCTCTAGCAGTTGAGGACCAGCCACCGTTAGTGGTGGAGATTATTTCGGACTACGTTACAGAGGTAGTCCTGGATATCGTATATCATGATGCTGGTTTTGGTTTACCTGTCCTGCTACAGCCTTAGCTAGATGCGCTCATATGGCTAGAGTTGATGTTGGTACCTGAGATGGATGTTATTATGGATGACTTAGCTTAGTATATGGTACCTGAGGAGCCACCTGCTTGGGATCTTGATTTTGAGTTTCTTGTCGTAGATGAGCCGCCAGTTGCTCCATTATTACCAGATGCACTTGAGTCGCAGCCTACTACAGTATTGTCGGGGCCAGAGGACTTATAGATAGAGGATGTTTTCGAGCCGCATATGGAGTTGTCAGATGAGATAGAGATTAATGAGAAGGCTACAATGCAGATGTAGGGGATGACGACGAGGATGAGCCAGATGATTTTTGGATTAGAGAGGAGGTTGAACTTGAAGATGCAAGCTGGGAGATAGGTGGTATGGATGATGAGTTTTCCCAAGAATTGTAGGAGTTTTCACTTTCAGGGCCTTCAGTTCACAGCTCCGAAGATGAGTAGTGGGTTGGTAGTTGTCGGTATATATATGACGTATATGTAGCAGATCACGTTTTGGTGCGATCTAGGCATAGGTTGTATATTTTAGATATGATATTTTGGCATTGTATAGTCGCCTTAAGTACGTAGCTGTACTCAAGTGGGCATAGTCAGACGCATATACATGGCATATAACTTAAATGGCACTATACACTAGGGTATATGTTATGTCTGTGATATAGTCGACATTTTGGTTGTGACTTGACGATATATATGATATGACACTTTTTGTTCTTAAATGTTTCGATATTGTTTCAGCATTGCATTTATTTTCTTTCTTTTGCTTCGTTTCTTTTCGAGGATGAAAAGTTTTAAATGGGGAGATTGTGACGACCCGTATTTTTAGTCAATTTAAAATTTGAATTTTAATCTATTTTAATGGATTTTAAAATGGAAAATGCTTATTTTGGACTTGATAAAATGTAAAAATAAATTTCAAACTTGGTTTTAGGTTTTATTTGACCTAAAACAAGGTTAGTAAACTTTTCAAAAAAAAATTAAAAGTAAAATTTTGAAATTCAATATCTTAAATACCATTTCGATGACTTGTAAAAAAAGACCATTTTTGAGACAGTCACGGAATCCGGCAAAACCACTTCTAATGGATCCAGAATGTCAAAATATGTTAGGATATAAAATTTCAATTCTAATGGAGTTCATATGTGAGAGAACAGTTTTTAAACGTATGTTGAAAATTCGGTCAGTTTTCGATTTAAGCTAAAAAATAAGGCGATTTTTCAAACGATCACCGAATTTGATAAGACTTGGTTCGTTGGAAGCGTAATTCCGTAACGTAGCAATATTTCAAATTTTGTAATTTTGGACTTAGTATGTGGTCGCACGACCAGAACGAAGTTTAAGTCGTATAATTAATTACAAGATTAATTACATCATTTATCACTAAAACCCATAAACAATAAGAATTAGAAAACTCATAGCCCTCCTTGACAAGTGTCACTCTCTTTCACAACAGGTCATTTCATGTACTAAAGCCATTTCTATATTCTTATTTCATTTTTCCCTTTTGCAAAATCATTTCTTTCCCATTTCTTAAGACTTAAGCACCATTTCTCCATTCCTCCTCCTCCTTAAACCCTATGCCGCCAGCAAGACCCTAACCACTGCTAGCGCAACCTCCCTTCACCACCCTCTAGCCTTTGCTTCACCGCAGGCCTCCTCCAATAGCCCAAAAAACCCCATGTTCCCTTTAATTTTCATAAAGCTTACTCTTTTCACCACTTAAACCAAGTACACCATCTCCTACCATCACTAGTGGACCCTGCACCTCCACGCCTGGCTCCACATTCCCTCCCCCCTGTCCAGCCCATGCTGCAAGCCCTAGGTCCCCCTCAAGCCTTAAACCCAAAAAAATTCAACTTTCCCTTATATACCTTAAATTCAAGCGTGTTCGTGTAATTGCTAAGGAGTTTGAGTTAGAAAGAAGCAAGTTTGAGTCCGTTGAGTGCTATCAAGGTCCTACCAAGAAGTATCGTAGTGTTAGGATGCTTGGGGTGAGAGCTCTTAACCTGTTTCAGTTAATTAAACGGTTAATTGTAGGTTATACAATAGTTTACATTATAAAATGTTTGGTTGCTTTGTGATTAAATTGGTGATTAAATTGTGAAATGATTTGGTAGTCAAGTTAGCTGAATTAACGTGTTAAAACATGTTTCAAATGTTCATGATAATCATTGTAAGGTTAAACACCCACTTACAAGTCAAACTACACATTTATATTCACCTATTTAAGTGAAATTGATTTGGTTGAACAATAACTTGAAACAAACAAGTTGTTGTTGATTATTTGAGTTTGTGGTTGATTTGAACTGAATAAGTAATTTATGAATTACTGTTTATTAGTCGAAAACCCCACACGGGTTCTGAGATGACAATTAGCCTACACGTCTCCCAAGTGTGCAGATAAGTTCACATGGATTGTGATGTAACCCCATACGGGTATTGGAATGATATTTTTACACATCTCCCAAGTGTGTAGATAATAATTACTAGTTTGTGATGAAAACCACACATAGGTATTGGGATGATATTTGATATACACTAATCCCAAGTGTGTAGTTAGTATGTCAATCGGTCGATTGATATACCGATATAAGTGTTAATTATTTATTTAAGGCTTATATGGGTGTAGTTGCACTCTGGATGTGAATTGGATGTTTGATAATTGTTTACAACTATTGTTGAACAAATATGATGTATGAAATCCATATGAATGGAATTGTATGGTGTTTGGTTGAATTTCATTCCAATTCGGAATAAATTTGAATATTTTAATAATATAATATCTAGTGAAAAATCAAAGCTTGATTTTGACATTCGATTTTAGATGGATGCGAATATATTAAAATATCAATGAATATTCGTAACTGTAGCGAATGGTTTTGAAGTAAAGTTCATATACTTATGGCATGCTAAAATTTTATTTTTGAAATAAATGTAAACTTTTGAAAGTGAAGTTTGGTTAGGCTATGTAGGAAACGTTTTAAAAGGGATTTCTTTTCGAAAGTTTCTTGTTCATATTTATAATGACTGTCAGAAAAGTTTGGACGTAAATTAACATGTTTCGAAAAATAATATTATTTTGTTTATTTAAATAATATAAAAATCGACTTACTATGGAAATATTGGATTTTGAAGCAAAATGATTAAAATAAAATTTCCAAGAATGAGTATATATATTATATAATTTAGAAATTATTTAAGTAATGATTCGATTTATTTTTAATTTATAAATCGATTTGGGCTTGAATAGGACGTGTCGCGCAACGACAGTACGCAAAGTTCAAGTTATAACTTCGAATTGACGTACCAGGAGATCCGACCGTCGGATTCTCCTGAAACTGAAAGCACTAGGTCCAAAATGAAATGAGATATTCAATGGAATACAAAGTTTTAAAATCGAATGGTTTGAATTTAAAATAGGTCCAAATCTGTTTTGGAAAAGGTCGTTATGGATGTAGTTCGGTGACCAAAATTGGAAACTGACCATAAGGGCCTTGATAAAATTATTAAAAATATGAATAAATTATGTTAAATCATAACAAATGATTTGAAAAGATTTTAGAAAGAATATTCCAAGTTTTGGAAAGATAAATGATATTTTTATCTTAATGAGCTAATTAACAACTAGAATAAAAATCCAATGGTTTTAAAATAACATATTGGATAGTGAATGGTTTTAATATAACTAGAGTTTTTTCAACATATAAAATGGACATAATCTTCGGATATTTCGGTATTGGATTCCGTAATTACACAGATACTGTTGTCAAGAATTTGGAAGATATAAATATCGTTATTCCCCATACGGTATCTATTGGTTTCAGAATTTGGTATTGAATATAAGTCATTACGATTTCTATTCAAAGCCTTGCATTTGTATCAAATTGGATTTTGGATTTGTCATGAATGATGTCTTTAATAATATTATTCTTAAACCCAGTTGAAACTGGAATTTATGGAATAAATCTTTTAATTAAGATTTAACGAAGTTTTTCCAAAGTAAAATGGAGTTTTCCAATTTAATAAATTAAATTGGAATTGAATGAAAATTTGGCTTTGGGTTTATTGTGAACGATATTTTAAATAACATTTGTACTTTAACCAATTAAATACAAGATTATTTTCCTAAAGTTGAGTAACCATTAAGTAATGATTTCTGGATATTAAAACTGAGTTGAAGTTTTAACGAATCATTAATTATATTGAAATGTAAAAGGGGTAGTTAAATTTACCAAAAGACTAGAAGTGTTCGATATGGAGTACCATCAGTTTTACTCCATGTGATGAATGAATCTTTAATTAGGTTGTAATGTACTGTGGTAATTAAATTTATTGAAACAAAATGGATGTTAGATATGGAGTACTACTAGTTTTGATCCATGGGTTGAATAGGTTGGGATAGGATATAGATATGAAATATTATCTTTCGCATAAGGCTCGTTGATCCCGATAAGGCTTGCAAATCTTAAGATGTGAAAAGATATTATAAAATCTTTTGCAATAGTTTCCAAGGAAAGATTTGAACAAGAGTTTAAATAATGTAAATCTTTTACAAGATATATGGGGTTAATTCCTAGTGTAAAGAATATTTGAATAAAAGAATATTCTGGATTGGAATGAGGTGTATGATATCTTTAATTATCACTTGACTATAAAGATGCGCGAGTTACTCGAAAAACCCGGATATGGGAGGACCTCTCTCCTGTATTGGACATATAGGACGGGGAATAAGGTGCCTCTAGTTTCGTTCAGACCCAGAACGAACTTGTATATGGATTGTGTGTTTGACATCGTATTTTATGCTTATTAATTGATCTTTACTGAATATATATCTATTTGGTGGCGGAGAATTAATTCTCTTAGCTTAACACCCTTCTCTCAGATGTATGGGCTCAGAGGTTATATATTGGTGGACATCAATTGTATGGTATGAGTTGACAATGTGGCATGCCGAGATGCATGGAAAAAGATTTCGTTGAAAAGCGGAGCTTTGTGGATGACGATCAAAGCATGGCTTATATAGCGTACTTTGTGTTGATACGTGACTTCGTCGAGCTTCACTCCCCATTATGAGCAAAAAATGGGATGGAGGACAACATGGAGGACATGAGTTTCTTTCTAGCTAGAAGTGTTACCATGGTATGGAGCCCAAGCAATTTACTTATGTGGATGTTGGAATAGAAGGCCCTCGGATGTTATCGCACAAGGCCATGTTGGTCGATGTACTGACCAAGAGGTCCGATAGGGCCGAGAAACGTATTGTTCAAGCACTGACTAATCAGCGGGAATATGCTAACCGACCCTGCCGCTCCAAAGGGATAGTGTTTTCCCTGGGACATTTTGATAGAGATGTTCCAAAGTTCGGATGAGGAAGATCCTTTGCCTCGGCTTATGATGGAAACCCAATTTCCAAAACGAACCTTGCATTTTCAATTGTAAACCTATATGGCGACATAATAGGATGGGGTATTATGCTGTCTAAGATTGATACATTTATTTTCGAAATTGTTTTCTACACTATGCACTTATAAACAATAAAAGAGAAATTTTATGTATTAAGCATGTTTGGCTATTATAAGGTAAAACTCTATCCTGTGGCTTGCGCTTGCATTGTGTGATAGGACCTGAGTCTTATAATAGCTTCATTTTTCAAAAATCATTCAGAGTTTTGATTTATGGTATTCATGTGGAGGAAACCCGTTCCGTGTCATACGGCATGGTCCCGTGATTTACCCAATTTTAAAAATGAAGTTTTTAAATAACTGTTTTTAGTTCTTACACCAGTCTCATGAGTGACCTAGAGCTTATTGTTTCCCACCTAAACTTTGGTCACCCATATTTTCTACACAGGTAGATGGAAGTTTTGGTTTTACAGATATTTATTCAATAGGATCCTGGATTATGGTTAGAGCAGTTCTCTCGATTTTTTTAAAGTCTTCCGCTATATTGGTTGATGTTTTTGCTGTGCATTGTACTTGTGTATTTATATTTCCGTTGTGTATCTTTTATTTCTTGCTCTGATATTCTTGTACTATGATGTAAAGTTGTTGTAATAGCAATGAAAATTTCTCTTGTTCTGTGTTTTGATGCGTCGTGTTCTCATAACAATCTGAGCTTTTCCGTCTCTTCAGATCGGACCTGTGTAGCTTATGGTCGGTTCGGAGGGTGGGTTATTTCGAGCCGTTACAATCAACGAATGCTTCCTCTAAAAACATAATAATTCATTCAAACTTAGGGCAACGAATGCTTACTTTAAAAACATAACAATTCATTCTAACTTATTTGCACCTTAATGATGCTTTTTAAAATCTATTTAGTAGTCACAAATAATTGAATTTATTTATTTGGAGTAAACAATTTCCATTTTTTCTACTTCTATTATTAATTTCTCAAATACTTTTTACTACTATAAGAATTAACCATTCCATTCCTACCTAAATTCTAGTAATAAATTTTCTACCCTTTCTATTCAAATGAGTACATTCTTTTCATTTACCATACCAGATGTTTATACTATCTATTTTTCTACCTTCTTTATTTCTAATTAAATCTCACGTGTGTTTTACTAGTGCAAAGTTTTGAAGAAAATAATCTTTTTCGATTTGTTTACATTTAGTGAAACTTAATATAGAAAATATGGGTAAAACAAGAAAAGTTGGAAACTTTTAATTCATTTTTAATTTCAGAAGCTGTTACATAGATGCTATAAAGGTAATAAAATTACCATTAAAATTGTTCACTATTTGTAGCTTTTTAAAGAACTTACATTTATTTTCTATTTTTCTACCAGCTCATGAGAACAAAACTTTCTTTTAGTTTACAATTTACCATTTGTCTTTTTTAATGAATTAATCTTCTTTTTTCTCAAAAATTTACATTTCTATTTTATCTATCAGAAGTAGTGGTAAAATTTTCCAAAGTCTTCTAGAAATATTTTTACTTCCAAAAATCTCATTTTCAACTTATCCCCAAACAGCGAAAAATTCATAAATTAAGTCTGTCTATGAAATATTTCACATTTTCTATGAAATTTCATTTTACAAGTAATCTCTGGTATTATCAAAAATCATTTTTGTATGTTTCCTAATCAAGCTTTTTTCCATATTGGAAAAAAACATATTTATTTGTTTCCTCTAATCTTTGTTATTTTACCTATTGTCTTTTTAACAGAAGTTGAAGTCCACTTTCCTACGGAAGTCTGTGTCTTTCTTAAATCCTTTATTCCATGTTTTTATTATTCTATTTCTTAATATTCCTAATTGTTGCCTTTATAAATGTCCTTTAGGTCCATTTTACCCATTTTTAATAGCAATAGTTCTTATGGACATGTAGTTTTTTATTTAAAGTCAAATATTCATATGGCTATAATTGCCATATTAACATCTTTCCTTTCTAATATCCTTTTATTTATTGACCATTTAGCGCTCTTTTTAAATTTTAAAATTTCATATTTCCTACTACAGAAGTCTATATCATTAACAAAAGATGTATTTCCATTTCTCCTTATAACTTAGTACATTTACTTGTAATAGATATTAATTTTTCTATATTAGTGGTTAGCCTAACAAACATTTATTTCAAATTCTTTCTATTTATTTCTCCCTTATCTCCACCATAAACGATAAATAAGTTATTGGATAAACTTCCATTTATTGCCTATTAAATAGGGAGTTTCAATCCTTTCCACATTCCTAACTTTGTAGTTTATGCAGTTATTTTATTCTTATAGGTTTCTAAATATATAAGGAAGTTGATAAATCACCGTATGGTTTCTAAGGTATTTCTGTAAATTAAGGTCAAGCCTTTCTCAGAAGGTCATACAGGTACTATTTTATAGATGCGTAATTTATATATATATACACACTTATATATATTTAAACTTTTCAAAAAAAATACTTAAAATAACAAGTACGTCTCTCATACATATAAACCCATAATCAGGTAACCTAAGCTCTAACATTAAATGTGACAACCTGCTTGGAACGGGCCTGAATTCCGATATAGAAAAGGCCCATTGGACCTAGGAATGACAATGGGGCGAGTTGGGGTGGATTTATCATGCCTCAGACCCGACCCAAACATTTTGAACCCTGCCCCAGTCCCGTCCCGTAGACCCGCTGTGGGTCCGGAATTTCGCCCCGTACCTGAAACCCTACGGGTCAGGGTAGACTCGACCTGCCCCGCGACCCGGTGATATTGTATTGTAATGTACAAAAATATATATACTTATAATTTAATCACTAAACCATAAATTATATACACATTATAATGTGTTCACAATGATAAGATAATATAATAAAATAAGTTATAAGATAATAATTCAAAATATATGAATTTGTTATTGTATGATTATCATTGATGCAACTTAATACTATGAAAATTTTATAGTTGTTGATTAAAAGAATATAATATTCAAGTTATAACCATGTACACCTAAGAAGATTAACAAGTAATCATTATAGTTATAAAGTGTTTTAATGATGTTATAATCATGCGGGTCGGGTTGGGGCAGGTTAGCCGTGCCTTGGACCCGACCCTAGACTTGGACCTCCAAAAGCGGGTAGTGGGTCTACCCACTCCGAAGACACTATGGGGCGGGTCTAAATGACTCAAAACAGGGACGGATCAAGCTGGTTTAGACCTTAGACCCTCCCCATTTCCATCCCTAGTTGGAACTTAGAGCTGCTTTAAACAAGTTGTTGATTTCTATAAGAAATGAAAATAACAGAGCTAGACTAAAACGAAATCAGGTCTCACAGTGGAATTGATAAAATATAATAATCAAAATAGATGTATCATATTATAAAACATAAAAATGTTGAATACATCAAATCCCAAATGTCAGAGTTAAAACTTAAGGTACATCATAATGATTACTGAGATACAATCAGATGATGATGATAATAATAATAAACTAGATAATGATTGTCATCGCAAAGCTCCATTATCCATATCATCGTCTAGCATGCTCCACCACCCTGACTAGCTTGTGTTGTTAAGAGTAGGGGGTTCAGAATAGAAATTCTGGTAAATAAAATTCTTTATGCTTAAAAATGAATCCTATTTCCTATACTTTGCAGTATTATACCTATCAGGTTTATATTTAGGCAAACTCAAGCACACATACTTGAATTTAGACATTTAATGGAAAAAGGTGAACCATTCTTGTTCTTTTAAGGCCATTATAAATATGGGAGGATTCCCATGATTACTTCATACCCTCTGGCGAACCCTAGTCACTTTTTGTTTCCTAATAGATCATGCAATATAGATATATATTCTCTCAACCTAATGCAAAATATAGTAATCAACCACTTAATACCCCGTTTTAGGCAGACACTCAACACCATTTACGACCCTTTCGATGGACCCTACATTGCTATCTAGTCGACATTACAGGTGAAATTCTAGCCACTTAATACTTCCCTTAGATAGGTTGTTTCCCTTACATTCTTGGCGAAACTCTTAGCAGTCCATCCCTAGGTATGCCCTCGCATAGCCCCTAGATAAGAAATGGATAACTTCCGGAGAACTACCTTACTCATACGAGACCATTTGTAATGACTCAGAAAAATGCGATCTTGGTTATCCGATATACAACACATATCGAACATCCAAGGATCGAAAATAACCGAATAGTTAATGAAAGAAATTAGAGGGTGAGGAAAGATAAGATAGAAACTTAGAATAGAAGAAGAACACAACATCAGAGTAACACGAATCTCACAGTGGGACGAATAACATATAATAGATAACATCCCTTGAAATAAAATTAGTATATGTATACAATAACATTATCAGAGTACAACACTTACAACACAGCGGAAATAAACTATAGATATATAATCCTGAAGCCTCCTATTCCAAGCTCTTCCAGTATATTTGTAAATCCCGACTACTTGACCGCCCGTACAAATTTAGGCACCCAAGAGTTTAGGGAAAACAACAAAATAAACTCCGGGTCAGTCATGGGACTGGTATGAGTAAAACAGTTTAAAACAGTTTGAACAAGTAAACGATATCTCATAAGACCACGCCGTATAATGGAACGGGTTTTTCCCTTATGAGAATCCAAATTATTTTTATATCAAAAACCTTTTGATATTATAATAATGTCTATCAACCACAATATAATAATCATCTAGTAGAAACGCTTTCATCTCATGTTCTACATATATAATATACAATCAAAACCGCAAGCACGTATTGGGTAATGGATTTCCAACTATGACAAGGTATGGAACCACCTTTCGCTAGTGAACCTCTAGAGAGGAATACACTGGATTCAACAAGAACATCTTGCAACCCGGCCACACATGACCGACCACTCATTTCGCTTGAGTGTATCGAATGTATATAACCAACGGTTGGGATCAGCAACCGTTTCCCGAATGGGACAATATCGACAATAGATTTTTAGAAATAAATGAAACTCTAGATCAGGTGATTATACACCCTAATAGGTGCGACCTACATAGCCATGCTGCCCGCCTGATTTCTGTCATTTACCGGATGATGAGGCGAGAGTCTACGCTTTATCATCACACCAGATTCACTTTGAATGCCACATCATCAAATCCATCCAATCACCGATTGACGTCCTCAACAATACATTATGTGTTAGCTAAAGAAGTTTCCTTCTCCGCTTCCACTCTTGGTACGGTTGGAGAAATCAATATACGTGATCGTCTGGAAATACTCTGTCAGACATCAATCCATACAAGTCATCCAGGAACAGGATGAACCGAAGGTACTATTCAGTATATCCATCTTAGGCACTGTTATCTAAGATTTATACAACAACCCTTGGGGTTGGACTTGTGTTATTTGGTCAGCTCAAATTGGACCGGATTTTCGGGTCATTGCACCATTCTCATTTGAGACCATTTAATACCTCATAATTATTAGAGAGAGGAGGACCCATAGATTTCTTAATACCTAATAACGGCGGGCCTATGACTCTATCCCAAACCCAAGGGATGAGATGTAACAATTAAAATTTTTATCAATTTAATTTGTGAATATTTAATCTGTTTAATATTTAATTTGTGCTTTTAATCATTAAATTCTATTTTACTATTAGTAAATAATAGATAATTAATTTTAATCATTCTAATAATAAATTAATGGTTATAAAAGGGCTTTATAGCTAGTATTTCAAATTTACTCAATGATAATATAGAAAATTTAGTTTTATGGCAAAGGCAAAAAAATTTGTTTTAATTTTGTTATAAATATATATATGTATTTTAAAGCAACAATTATGTTTTCAATATGTGCTTAAAAGTATATATGATAATGTAATATAATATTTAAGGTAATAATTTATAAAATACAATAATGTTATTTGATAAAATTATTGGAATTAAGTATTATATTGAAAAATATATAATTTAATGTTTAATACTTATATTTACATAATGAAAATGGTTTTATATTATACTTTATAATATATAAAAATGTGATTTGAAGTTTAATTATAATATAAGTAAAGTATTTATAAATCTATATTTTTATAAACTTAAAATGCATGTTTTGATGTTTGTGAATAAAATAAGCAAAATTTATATTTTATAAATTTGTACTTTTTTATTAATTTATTTATAATATATTATTATTATAATAATTTTAAGTCATACTGATTTGATTTATAATAAAATTTTAGAAAAAAATAAAAATAAAATAATAATGAAGCATAGTTTTCAAAGCAGAAGTGCATTACTTTTCCAAAACTTCATATCTCATTATAATGAGATGTAGTTAACTAGTACCTAGGTGTGTACTATAGTGACTTAAGGTGGAAGTCTTGAAATGATTAAAGGGAACTTTAGTCTTTAGCTAATTTTGTTTGATTTTATTTCAATATTGTTTCCATTTTCGTTGATATATTTGATCTTATCATTTGCCATTACTTTCCATTTTTCTAGTTCATTATCTTCTCCTCTAAAATGACCATGGTAGCAAACATCTTATACTTATGAAAAAATCATCAAAACTCCATAAAGAACGATGGAAGTTAGAAATAAAATGTAAAAAAACAAAGATATAGGAAGTTTAAAATTCAAAATCAAGTTATCTGCTTGTTAGAAATTTGTAATACATATGTGTGTGAGTTGCTTGTAGCTTGTATTTTTTCTGATGGTTTTCATGGTAATTTGAATGGAAAGTAAGGGTGTTGATTGACTCAGTATACCATAGCCAAAAGAACAGCAAACCAAAATGATAGCCAGGGTTTGAAACTACTTCAAATAAGAGTAATGTTTGATGAAATGGAGGATGCCGCAGTCTTAGTTGGGGAAAGGTGTGTGTGTTGGCAGAAGCAGGAGGAGCTCCATGCTTTCTTGAGGGGTGCAAGTTCTAGGGTTATGGGCATAGAAAGCTATAGGTCGGTTTTCGATGCATGGCGTCGAAGTGGTGATGGTGGGGTCTAGCAAGGAGAGGAGGCGATGAGCGATAGGTTGGTGATGGTTTAAGGAAATTTGATGGTCGAAGACTTGGTGTCGGGTGCATGTATGCACGGGTTTTTGGTATAGGAATGTTTGAATATAAGAGGAGGGAGGGAGAAGAAAATGGAGAAGGTGGATCGGGTTTGTTAGGGTGGGACGGGCTGATGGTGTAAAGGTGAGAAGCTTGATTAAATAAGCTTATATATTATATAAACATCATGTTAGTTTAATAAGTTCATATCTTAATAGATTTGTCCATTGTGTTCGTATCGAGAAAACGTAACATCATAAAGTAGTTTGTTGTTATGTTTAAATAAGTATAAATTTTTGACATACAACACAAACAAGTTTGGAATAGCGTTATTTTTATTAATAACATCATTTAAATCATGCATGTTAAGTCTATGCTGTTTATTTAGCCAAATAAATACTGCCATGTTATTTTGAATAGTGTAGATCGTTATGGACATCTAATAAGCAGAATGAAATCTCATTCTATACTTGCTAGGTGATAGTTCAAGCTGTGTGCTTAATTATTATTGATATAGATTAAATAGTTATCTAACTATTGATTATGAACTATTGATATCTTGGCCATGTTGTTTGTGGCATTGATAGAATCCTTTTGGATGTGGAAATTTATAATAATTTATTTAAGAGTCGTTATGTTCATTAAGCATCAAATTGAAACTATTTTCAGTTATTCAAGTTACTAAACGGAATTGGTATTAACTGCTAAATAATTAAATTTAGATTGGTTTAAATAGTACTTATCAAAGGTTTAAAGTATTAATTAAAATGGTTTAAGTTAATTTAATTATTTAAGATTAATTTCATTAATTAAATGTTAAGTCATTAATTATTCATTGGTGATGGTTTGAACTTAAGAATTCGTTTGTACTTAGTAATGATGTTTCAAGTATAATGTATACTTAAGTTTTAATTAGAGATTAAGTAAAATTATTAATAATTCATTAAAGTCTAATTATTGTCTAATGATTTATTAAAGGATAAATAATTCTTATTATTGACTAAGGTTTAAATTTAGTTATTTGTTTAAAAAGCATTTTAAATATTTATTTAATTATTAATAAAGGTTTTAATTTATTATTTAATTATTAAATAAATACTATCTGGATTCTTTAAATTATTTATCTATAGACTGACTATTATTTAATTATTTGTTTAAAGGTTAAATAAATACTTAGTCATTTATTTTAAGGATAAATGTTTTTTTAATATTATTTAACCAACAGTTGTTTAAGATTTTTATTATCTTAGTTTAAAAGTGATTTAAGTTGATTTTATTTTTATAAATGATTACATTAAGTTAATTTATTTATTTATGATGTTTGAAAGTTAGTTAATTATTTTAAATAAGGGGTTTAAATTAGTTAAATTGTTTTGATAGCAATGATTAGACTTGTTGATTACTTTTTAAATATGATTAGATGTTAACCAATTTATTCAAAACATGGTTTGGATTTGAGTGAATCATTTTATGAAGTTAACAAGGATTAGACTTGTTGATTACTTTTTAAATATAATTAGAAGCTAACCAATTTATTCAAATGTGGTTTGGATTTGAGTGAACCATTTTACGAAGTGTACTAAAATAAGTAGTTTGTTATAGTTAATTAATTTATTAACTAGCAAGGGTTTAATAAATTCAATTAATTTAAGAATAAGGCTTAAATTAATATTGGATTTAAAACTAATGAGTCGATCATGATAAAATAATTTCTTAATGAAAGAAATTAAGTAAATAAGTTATATTTTGGAAAGTGAATTGAAACGAAGATGACTTTTAAGAACTTGTTTTGAAATGAATTCCATATGATACTTTGGTCAACTTAAATTAGACATTTAGAACTCGAGATAGTAAACTTCTATTATTCCAAAGATGTGGGCGATGTCGAGTCAAGGTCTGAGAGGTAAATAAAATACCCTAACTTGAGCACCTTTATTTTTATTTGAGGAATATTTTTAGTTTGAGATTGAAAGTGAGCTTTGGAGTATAAATCATTATTTATATAAATTATTTGTTACTTAAAAAGATATTGTCTTAGAAGTTAGATTAGGTGATTTGGGCTCTAGTAACCCACCGACGATAAATTAGATATGAGAAACCATCTTAATTAGTATTGAAATACATACTTATATCGGAGGTTTAAGTATGTAAATGTTTTAGGATAAGAGATTTGAAATTTAATTAATAAGAAATTAATTTAAAAAGAGGCTTCATGATTATTATGGGAAATAATCCTGGATTGTTTGTGTGTGTCATTTGGTAGTTGAATGATCAACTATTAAATCTGGACCATAAATATTAATCTGGAAATATCTATGGAACTGCTTGAGTTATATAGCACAGCCATCCCTGTTAATGATTTACTATGAGTATAAACCTTGTTTTGTTCTCCTAGGACAAGTGATAATGAAACCTGTCCACTAACAACTAAGACATGAACTCCATAATTATCCCTGTCTGTTTATTATCTAAAGAATTGGGGTTAAGTTTAGCAGAAACTATCGATAGTTGTTTCGAAGAGACTAGGATTTGATCAAGTATCTGAAAACCACTTTAACCCAATTGAGCGACGAATGTGGAAGACTTTGAAGATGAAATAAAGGATAGCTTCGAGACTAAAGTTGAAGGCATAGAACTTCAGAGCGGAAAGGGCTACTTGTTGACGTTCATGGTTAAATACCAATATTATATTAGTAGTAGTAGTCCCTACATTCGGGGGTTCTGCATGATGTGAGGATTTCGTATTACTAATCCTACGGATTATTCTCAATAGGATGTGGTAAACAAGTACCTTTGGTTTGTCCTGTACCTGGATAACTTGTATGGATGGATGCCTAACATTGAATTTCTTAGATTATGTACATTAATCTTTACTAACGAACATTTGTTTAGTGCAGGTGAATGCAACTTCTTCTAGCTTAACACCCTTGTCTGAGACATATAAGCTCAAAGGTTGTATTTGTAGACGTCAATTAGTAACCAACTGAATGATGATGTGGCATCCGAAGACGAACATGCGCCATGCATGAGAAAAGGTAGATCGTGACCTCATAAACTTCACAACCCGGTAATGGCTAAAACAAGGGATTTGCTTCAGAGTTATATGGGTCGCACCCATTAGGAGCTATCATTCCTCAATCTAGAGTAAAAAAAAAATATTGGTATGTGCGAATAATGGGACTAGGTAGGTGCACATTTTGTTTGAAACTGATACCCAAGGAATGAAGTACTCTGGCGTGCCATGTTAAACTGGAAGCTATCTCTAATTCGTAGGGAATCCATGTGAGACTCTCCAGTACATTTTCCTATAGGTGTACTGATAGGAAGGTAGTCCCTTACCCTGTCATTGTATGGAATCCAATCTCCAATACATGCCATTACGATTCTCGTTTTACAACTAGTATGCTAGAATTTAATATGGTAATAATTTCGGCTGGACTGATAAGTATTTGTATTTATACACTATTATATTATCATGAAATTTCCTTTCCTATAAAGTGCTTTTGGTTATCGTAAGGTAAAAACCCATCCGTGGTTACATGCGGCATGATTTTACAAGATACATTTTGTTTTCAAATGGTTTATAAGCTAATAAGAAATAAAGTTTCTTGTTACTTAATTGAGTTTTCTCTCACCATTTTCAGCCTGACCTAGGTACAATTTCACGATAGTGCTCGGGTGAGACCGAGCATTTATGGAAGGATAGTGTAGGTGCTTGGAGATTTTGAGAGGAGCTGGAGTCCAAGGCGTACTTTCGTAGATTCTTATTTCTGTTGTTTTAGTGTTATTTGTGTTTTTGAGTTAGTTCGGATAGGTTGTTATAACTGTCATGTTTGGTACTAGTTGTTTACTGTGATTTTGTATATGTATATCAAATAAAAAGTTTCTTTCAGTATTTAAAGACTTGTTATATATTACATGTTAACCACTGCGATTATGAGATTCCGTTCCATTTTTTCTTTAACCCTGATGATTTGGTTTTCCGACACTTTGATGTTCGATATGTTAATATCGTGGATGTACCAGTGTCAACTCTTAGAGTCAAAAATTCAGGTCGTTACATGAACCCTTGGAAGCGGATCAAGTCCAACCCCTTATTACCCTCATAAGCTGGATCAATCACTTAATACCTTCTTGATGAAGGCCTATCACACACTATATGAACCGTGACACTAGATGTCTCATGATAACCCGACTTCTTATAGCTACTAGATTTACTGGGTTGTTCGAGCAGACTTCTACTACAAATATGGGTTAACTTTGTGTCCACATGTCATTTAATATTTATAAAGGATATTAACTCACCCACAACACAAATTTCATAATGGGGACATTTAATACTAATTTCCTAGTTTAACGTAAACGTAATAGACATGCATTTGAGATACATGAATTATGATATTCAACAACTTATATATATAGGCATAATTAGTAGCACACGTAAAGAAGGTGTGTTAAGTGATGAAATGTCAATCTTTCCTCCAAACAAAAGGTATGTAAGTCATATTTCCCATATTCACATTATGGCACATAAATCTTCCTTTCAAAATCAAAGCATTAGTATGGAAGTAAACATAACACAATAAAAGATAACTTGCACACCTATGATTTTAAGATTACATCAATAAACAAAAGGAACAAGATGAATAAACAACACCACATGTATAATCTTTGTAGTACTATTTACTGTCCTTCCACTTTGAATTATTTATACACACGAAAAAGAAATTTTGGTCATATATGGTTTATTGTGCCTAAATCCACTATTTTATAACAAATAGAGATTTAAACACATATAGTTACAATACCCAAATCCATACGATAGAAAGAAAGGGAAAGTAAAGGAAACTAAATTCAGAATTTAAATACAAACAAAAAATAGGATAATCCCTTCTTATTTACATCCATAATCAAATACCCAAACAGTAACTTAGATTGATAATTTCGTAATACTAGAGATTTGGGGATTTTGGTATGCTTTATTTTCGTGAAATCCTAAATCTCTATAGGCGTAATCAGTCCAAATTTATAATACAAACTATAGAAATTAGGTAAACTTAAAGAATCTCACTTATGGTACAAACAGAGGAAGAAAACAGTGAATAAATCTAAACATGGATCGTAGCCTCACAAAATTATTCTCTAATTCTTTCTCCTATAAAATTATATATGTATAAGAATCAATATGGAATCATATACACATATAAAATTTAGATCCAATAATTCTAAAAAGGAATAGAATATATTAGAATTGAGGAAGAAGAAGAACTAGAGCTAGAGAAGAGAACTAGGGTAAAGAGCTAGAGAATACGTGGGTTTAGAGAAGGGGCTAAGGTTCTATTTATAGGTGCTATAATGTGTGAGAATCATCAAATATAAATATTAAATCTGAACCATCCAAGTCACCTAAAAGGTAGAATAACCAAACCTAAACCTAGCCACCACCCACGCCTCTAGGCTCGTGGCAGTCGACTCCCTCCCTAGGAGGCAGTCGACCCTCCTTTCAGGGCTAGGTATAGCATGAATTTATTTCACATGTACTTTTGTTATTTAATTAATTAGAATACATTTTTATTTAATTAATTAGAATATACATGATTGATTCATTTTCTTTTCTTTTAGATGTTGTTCCCTATTATATATATATATACACACACAAAAAAAGTTTGAATTTGAAAATGGAATATTCTTTTATGTCAATTTTATTTGTTTTATTCCACATTTATGCCTTTATTTTCAATTTCAAATCTGCATATATTATTTTAGTATTCAAACTTATTATATCCGTATCTTTCACATATGGACTCCATTTTCAATAAATAAAATATAAAAGCCGATAAGAATCTCGCCATAAATACAATGGTAATATATTTATGGCCTAATTCTCAAATATTAACTATTTATATTTTCAACTTATTATTATTTCATTAATTATTATTAATTATTCTTAATTTAAATACCTATGTCTAATTATGGTGTATTTTACGTGGTGTTACACCTTACCAAATCAAGTTGGAACTCAACTCAAATATAATTTGGTTACCTTGTCGAATTTATCCACACATACTCAAGGTACATGATCAAATGACGGCTCATCATGCGGGATATCGAGTAAACATAGAAAGCTAACCACCATCCCATCGTTCGGTGTGCAACCGAATAATACCCTCCGCCTATCAGTTATCTCTCTCATCACCCGTCCCTCTCATCACCAATCACCTCTCCTAATCCATGACCATTATGTATCCTTAAAACCTGTTAATTCCTAGACTATAATATTAAATCTAACTAAACTTAATGCGGTCAATAAAAAACAAAGAAACAAATAGTCAAACAATCATAACTCGATTAAACAAGATTTCTAGCAAACCATGTATTATGCAAAATTTAGACAAGCCATGTTTTAAGGTTTCCTCTACTTTGAGCCCCGATGCTAAATGCTACAGATGCTGCAATCATCCATAATATTAATCCCTAGCGATAATACACGAGATGTTACACATATAGTCTAACCGAGCCTTTAATAAGGTACGTCATAATTAAAGGTCTATGAATTATTTCGAGTCTCAATCCACATTCCATCCATCAAACCACAAAATCAGATGAAACAATGAAACCTTGACGTCAAAATAAACACATATGCAAACACCATTAGTGGAAATCATATCCCAAGCAATGATGTCATTTTCCTTCTCTTTCACCGGGGGAGCACTCAATGAAACATGAATAAAAATCAATATATATGTCTACACGGTTTGTCCTTACATAGTAGGATAACCTCTTACACTTGATACAGGCTCGAACATCACAAACCTTCCCAAGCAACTTCTTAAAGCCCTCATCCTCTCATCGAATTAAATCCACTGCTTTCCAAATCGATCACTCAACCAAGTGATAGACTTCCATCCTTTCCACGTGGAGTACCTATAGGAAAATAAACCATACTTCGATGGTACATTGCATTCGATTACATACTCCGACGTAGACAGGTCACCTTACTTAAATAGGCATACCCCTACCCAACACTGACTTGTAAGAAGTCGAAACAAATATCTTCGAAGCGAACGTGAACATATTTTAAGCTAATCGATCCTTAGGAAATCGAGGCTATAAGGACTCTCAACTAATTCAGGTTCATCATTGGAGTTTTTTTATAGGTAAACATTTGTCTCACTACACCACATAACTTTAAGTCGATGAAGAGCTCCTTGCAAGAAACCAAACAAAACCTTGTGTGCTTTAGTAGTTGACCCCATTACAAGGAATGATCTACCTCATAGACACTTGTAGTCTCTATACATCTCGGCATAGTCGATTCTCTTTACTTGATCACCATAATCATTTAAAGAGATTAGGGAATCTCAAATATTTTTTCTCACTATCATGAGAACATACTTTGTGAATCGAGGCTAGTGGCCTCTGATTCTGCCCATTTCTCGACTTCAATGATGGAATATATACCAGTATTTCTTGTTTTCTATATCATCTCAAATTAATGGTAAGTATGATCAGTTGCTCACAGAGAAAAACTACATTAATGATGCTCATGTGCAAGACAACATATGTTATACACACACACACACACACTATTATAGTTTTGAAAACCAGAATGTATAACAAATATGTACTCTCTCCTATATATACTAACTCTAGATCTCGGTATTCCTTAGATTAAACAACACAACCTAAGCTCTGATATAAAATGTGACAACACACCATACCATAGGTGCTCATAAAACTAGATAGTGAGCTGTATAGGCACCCAACCTATGCAGGACGGTTGTCGAGAAAAAGAAATTGAAGATGAGAAATGTAAAAGAAGGAAAGAGAAAGGAAGCTAAGAGGATGAAACACCAAACATAATCACAGGGCCTGTTTTATATCTCACGACAAATGAGATAAAATATAATAATAATAACAATAATAGAAATGATACTTGATACATACTGGATGGTAATAACTATATAAATCACATAATCAGAGTATATAGCCACATATAGTTATATAGAACACAAAAGAGTTTATACAAGTGATAAATAAAATTTATTGGTAAACTGAGGTTGAACATGATCAAGGATCTACAGTGTCCCACGATGCAATATATAACAATATATGCAAGTATAAATAGGAGAAAACATCACCTTATGCTATTCCATCAGCACAACTTCATGTACCGTTCACACATGTCATTTAGTCTACCCATTTAAGAGTACCCTAGATAATAAGAAGCAAAGCATAAAATCTCAAGTCAAACAAAAGTATGATGTAAGCGATAAGCAAACATTAAAATACTATAAAAGTCATAATATCAAATGGAATATAGGTATAGATGATCATATTAACATGTCTTTGCATCCCCGGTGTTAGAATGTAAAATATATATATTACTCTATGACATCACCATTGTGGTACTGTACCCTACATCAGAGTACCAGAGTGTCTAAATATCCACATCCATGGTATATACATCGTGTGACATTCCTAAAATGATAGTAATTAAACAAACATATCATCCATCATTCATCCTCACACATACTCATCAGGTGTGTTGGATTTATGATAACATTTGTTCTCTAAACACTCAAATCCATGCCCATCAGTAAGGTAGAAAATTAGAATGCCCATCATATGCAATTCAGAATATAATAAATCTCCATTGTAAGACTTAGGGGCCATCATATCCCTCAGTGAAGTATCCACAACAGACATTACGATAAAATACCCTCTTTCATGAGTACCCACAGAACCATCACTATCAACGATCCCTTTGCAAACGTTCTACATACTAGATTCTTCCTTAAACCATTTTCATAGCTTCGATCTAAAGCCATTTCGGCTAGAAACCATTATTCGTCATAGCCTCGCTCTTACAATACCACGATCTAGGTACATTGCATCCCCTTACTCTATATCTCAATGTGTAGTCATCCATCGTCGAAGTCATTACTTCCCATCATGACATCATCATCGTCGAATGATAAAATTATCATGTCGAAGCACTACATCCTTACCTCAGCGCTAAGACCATTAGTCGAAGAGCCATTACATCAAAACTATTATCAAACGAAACATCATATCCGGCTCTCCAAAGCAACACCGATTTCCATGTCAAAATTGGCCAAGTCAGCCATCATTAATATCGATCACTCCATAGTAGTTAATAATGGTCACTCTGATCGTGTACATAACCAAAAGTGGTTAAATATAAATCAAGTGAAAACGATGGACATTTGTTTCGAAATCCAAGCACGTCGTCAAGTCTAACCTTTGCCTTTAGTTTAGTCACCTTGCTTTACAGCTCCTTCACCTTTTTATCAGTCAATACGCTTCAGTGCTCCTCTATATTCAGATCAGTTTGCATGCTCCAATGCTCATTTATGGATTTATTTCATCTATTTGAGTTCCCCGTCGTTTGTGCATCCAATCAATATGCACTAACTCTGTAACAACCCGGAAAATCAGAACCAATTTAAAAATTTTATTTTGGCAATTTTGATGAATTTTGAACATTTAAAATGATTTATTTTAAATAATTACGACGAGAAATTTATTTTTAATAGAATTAGAATGTATATATTTATTTGAATCAGCATTAGAATATTAAATATTTATTTTAATTATAAAAGGAATTAGAAATGGCGCGGTAGTTCGAAAATTCAATTTCAAATTTCAAATAAATGTACAGGATTCAAAATAAACTGGATTTTAGCGAAACCAAAAATATTAGAATCTATTTCAAAATATCTTTCCAACGAAACCAAAAAATCAAAATTTCGTAGCGGGAATAAAAAGTTATGCCCAGTTGAAATTTCAGAATAGTCGCTATGGAAAATATAGCTTTTAAAAATGGAAATTTTGCAAACGACCTCCGTTTTCAACGAAACCACTTTTGTTGGATCCGGGAGGCCAGATTATTGCTAGATTCCAAAATTCATAATTTTTGAAGTCAATATGTGAGCATGGCAAAAGAAAACATGTTTTGACAATTTTAGTCAATTTGGATCGACTAGAAAATGACCATTTTTTAAACGGTCTCCAAATTAGACGAAATTAGTTTGGTTAGAACCGTATCGTCAATACGAAGCTACAAAATATTTTTCAGGAATTTTTAGGGTTTGTATGTGGCCCTAGTAAATTGAAATGTACGTTTAAAATTGAATATACTGATTTATATTTTGATTTTGACGGAAACTGATTTTAACAACTGAATTGGCTTTCGAAATATATCCCATTGTGTTCGGAATGGGGATGATTAGCCTAGGGCGACAGTCATTGGGTTTGATTTGGAGTATGAAACGATAAGTAAGTAATTCGCGAATTAAATAATTAATATAAGGTAGTATAAAACCCTAAATTCCAAGGTCAAACCTTCCCTCTCTATTTTCGTGGTCAACCCCTATAGCTCGCCCCTCTTTTAATTTGGATCGACGGAGAGGGAAAAAACAACGAACGGAGCTCATCGACATCGCTCCCCGCAGCCGCCCATCGCCGTTAGAGCGCCGCCGCCCACCGTAGTTAATCCTCGGACCCCCCCCCCCAGCCAACGCATCGCCTCAGTCCTCCTTCCCTGAACCCTTTCACCCAATTCCGCCGCCCTTTCCAGAGCCGCCAGCTCCTTAGTGCCACCTCCGACGCAGCGCACCCACTCCTCCCCCTTCAGTGACGCACAATAACCCCGTCCCTCAGCCCACTTTCGACTATAAGTTTTTATTTTAGCTTACATTAGGAAATTAGTTTAAATAAAAACGTTGTTGTTAAGAAAAAAATCAGTTCTATATATGTTATGACATAGAGAAAAATATATGTGATTTTTATTTATATAGTTATAGTATAAAAATTTGATTTTTAATATGTTAAAGCTATGATTTTTAGTTATGTGATAAGAATATGATTTTTAAACTAGTAAAAATATAATCTCTAGTAGTAAAAATATAATCTCCAGCAGTATAAAAATGCGATTTTTAAATTTAGATAAAGATTAGATTTTTATCATAGTAAAGATTATATCTTTAAAAACGAAGAGATTAGATTTTTTTTTTAAAGGAAAAGATATGATTTTTCATAATATAAAAATAGGGAATATAAAAATGTTATTTTTATATGAGTAGCGGATTAAAAATAGAATTTTTATATAATACAGAATATAAAAATAGGATTTTTATATGTGCAGTAGCGTTATCAAAATATGACTCTTATAGCGTTGAAATAAAAATGGGATTTTTATTATAAAAATCAAACAGAATGCGATGAAACCGAGTGGAGACGAATCCAAATCGAAACCATTCAGAAATAAAGAATGACGGAGTGGAACCCAAAGGTGAGAACTTCTCACTTTTATTTTAATTTTCTAGTTAAAATATATACTAGGATGTAGATTGTGCTTAGCAGCACCCGACACCTGTCGTCCACAGATCATGGACGACTTGTTTGTTTGTTTGATTGTGTTTTGAAAATTGATTGTGTGATGTGGAATGGAAATAAATATTTTATAGTTAAAAAATATAATTTTTGACGTGTATATGAATAAAATAAATATTTATAAACAAATCGGACGATTTGTTTATGTACACACATTTGACTGATATTGATTGGGATGATAAAATTTTACACATCATCCAACTGCACAAATAAAATACGATATTTGTTGATTGAAACCCCACACGGGTATTGGAATGATATAAGACATACACTAGTCCCAATAATTAGCTGTATGTCGATCGATTGATTGACAGGCTATTGTAAGCATTAAATATTTATATTTGATGCTTATGCAGTGTAGAATGCACTTTGAATGATGGTTGACTATGTTTGATTGTTGTTGTATACATGTGCATATGAAATCCATATAAATCATTATATGGTAATTGACTATGTATGACTCCAGTTCAAAAAGAATGAATATTTTAAAATAACGAATATTTTAAAATAATGAATATACTAAAATAATATTCCGTAAAAGATCAAAATTTGGTTTTGATGTACGATTTGGGATGGACACGAAAATATTTAAATATATAGCCGTGTGGATTAGATTAATGCCATTTTGACGTGAACGATATTTAAATCGATTTTATTCATTTTTATAATGAATATTCAAAAGGAAATGATTTTGAAATATAATGTTTTGAAAATTTTATCATTTATATATCGATGTTATGGAACATTCAATTTTGATTTGAAATTGAATATGAAGTTGAAAACGAATTTAAAACGATTTATAAAATACATTTTAAAAAGAAATTGATGAAATATATAAAATATATATATTATATATAATGGCCTGAATAGAGAGCGCCGCGCTGCGGTAGTTCGTGAATTTCGACCATTAACTTCGAACGGACATTACGGGAGATCCGACCGTCGGATTCTCCTAAAACCGGAACCGTCGTATTGAAAAGTGCTTTCTAACGAATATTAGAGATTTGAAATCAAACTATTGGATTTGGATTTATGTCCAAATTAAATTTGGAAAAGGTCGCTGTAAGTGCAGTTCGATGGTCGTTTATGGAAGTCGACTGTACGGGCCTTGATAAAATTATTAAAAATATCAATAATTTGTGTAAAATCATAATAAATGATTTGGAAAGAATTGGGATGAAAAATAAATCCATATTTAAAAAGATAAAAATATGTTTTTATCGAAATGAACTAGTTATGAACTAGAAAAATAATTTATTTATTTTTAGAAATAAAAAAATTGGATTTGAAATGGTTTTAAAAATAACCAGGATTTCCAATATATGAATTGGAATGAATTTAAATCGAAATTATCTTCGAAATATTTCGATATTGGATTCCATGATTATACAGATATTGTGGAGGAATTTGGAAGATATAGATATATCGTTATTCCAATACGATATTTGTTGATTTCAGAATTTGATATTGAATATAAGCAAATATATTTTCTATTCAGAGCCTTGTATTTAATATCAAATTGGATTTTGGGTTTGTCATGAATGGTATCTTTAATAATACTGTTCTTAGACCCAACGGAGTTAGGAAAATCAGAAACTAACTGGAGATTAGTTAAGTTGAATGGTTTCCTGGGTATTGATCTGATGTTGGTTTCGGCCTTCGGGGTTAATACTTAGGGAATTGTTCACTTGCTAATTTACGGTTAAAGGCTGACGGAATGGAATGTGATTTTGGGTTTATAGCGAACCGTGTTTTAAATGACATTGGTTCTTTAACCCAGTTAAAGAAAGGATATGATTTCCCGAGTTAAACAATCATTAATATTGATTTTTGGGAAGATTAAAACCAAGTGGAGTTTCAATGAATCTTTAATTAGATTGAAATGATCGAGAATGGAGTATCACCAGTATGGCTCCAGGCGATAGTTAAATCTTTAATTAGATTTGAACGTGAAATGGTAATTGAATTTACCAATAACACCGCGGTGTTAGATATGAAGTATTACCAGTTTTGCTTCATGGGATGAATAGGTTGGGATTGGGAAATTAAACAAATTATTACTTCGGTAAGGTGCGTTAACCCCGACTAGTTTGGATAAACCATAATTTGGTTTGAATTGAAATCCAAAAGAAGATTAAAGAATAAATTTAAAGAATTTATCTTTGATAAAAGTAATGGGAACCTTTCCCAAAGTATAAGAATATTTGGATAAAGGAATATTCTGGATAGGAATGAGGCGTATGTTGAGTTTTTATAGCACTTGTTTATTATATACGCGAGTTATTCAGAAAGACCAGGTTTATCCCATTCTGAATAACTGATTCGACGATGTGTCGAGGATGAAGACGGTGGTTGAAGACCGGAGGTCTTCACATCATTTGGATGATTACTGATGTCTTGATTGGGTTGTACACCCAAGACAAGGTAATAAGTGGTGATCGTCCAGACGTACTTGGAGATCGACCGGATATGCGAGGACCTCTCCCCTGTATTGGACATATGGGGGAGGAATAAGGTGCCTCCGATTTCGTTCAGACCCAGAACAGACTTGTAAATGGATTGTGTGTCTGACATTGGAATGGATTTAAATCGAAATTATCTTCGGAATATTTCGATATTGGATTCCATGATTATACGGATATTGTGGAGGAATTTGGAAGATATAGATATATCGTTATTCCAATACGATATTTGTTGATTTCAGAATTTGATATTGAATATAAGCCGATATATTTTCTATTCAGAGCCTTGTATTTAATATCAAATTGGATTTTGGGTTGTCGAGAATGGTATCTTTAATAATACTGTTCTTAGACCCAACAGAGTTAGGAAAATCAGAAACTAATTGGAGATTAGTTAAGTTGAATGGTTTCCTGGGTATTGATCTGATGTTAGTTTCGGCCTTCGGGGTTAATACTTAGGGAATTTTTCACTTGCTAATTTACGGTTAAAGGCTGATGGAATGGAATGCGATTTTGGGTTTATAGTGAACCGTGTTTTAAATGACATTGGTTCTTTAACCCAGTTACAGAAAGGATATGATTTCCCGAGTTAAACAATCATTAATATTGATTTTTGGGAAGATTAAAACCAAGTGGAGTTTCAATGAATCTTTAATTAGATTGAAATGATCGAGAATGGAGTATCACCAGTATGGCTCCAGGCGATAGTTAAATCTTTAATTAGATTTGAACGTGAAATGGTAATTGAATTTACCAATAACACCGCGGTGTTAGATATGAAGTATTACCAGTTTTGCTTCATGGGATGAATAGGTTGGGATTGGGAAATTAAACAAATTATTACTTCGGTAAGGTGCGTTAACCCCGACTAGTTTGGATAAACCATAATTTGGTTTGAATTGAAATCCAAAAGAAGATTAAAGAATAAATTTAAAGAATTTATCTTTGATAAAATTAATGGGAACCTTTCCCAAAGTATAAGAATATTTGGATAAAGGAATATTCTGGATAGGAATGAGGCGTATGTTGTGTTTTTATAGCACTTGTTTATTATATACGTGAGTTATTCAAAAAGACCAGGTTTATCCCATTCTGAATAACTGATTCAACGATGTGTCGAGGATGAAGACGGTGGTTGAAGACCGGAGGTCTTCACATCATTTGGATGATTACTGATGTCTTGATTGGGTTGTACACCCAAGACAAGGTAATAAGTGGTGATCGTCCAGACGTACTTGGAGATCGACCGGATATGCAAGGACCTCTCCCATGTATTGGACATATGGGGAAGGAATAAGGTGCCTCTGGTTTCGTTCAGACCCAGAAAGGACTTATAAATGGATTGTGTGTCTGACATTGGATTTTATTCTGTGTTGATTGATTTCTATTAAATATATATCTATTTGGCGGCGGAGAATTTATTCTCTTGCTTAATGCCCTTCTCTGAGACGTACGAGCTCAGAGGTTATATATCGATAGATATCGGTCGCATGGCATGAATTGCCTGTGTGGCATGCTGAGATGCAGTGATCAAGACTTTTGTTGAAAAGCAAAGTCTTGTGGTTGATGATCAAAGCACGGCTTTAATATAACATAGCTTTGTGTAGCGTTTATTCGCGAGCCTCACACCCCGGTATGAACCAGAAACGGGAGAGGACAGCAGGGAGGGCATTGTGTTTCCTTCTAGATAGGAGTGGTGTCAGCGTTTTACCAGCCCTGACATTTTACTCATGTGGATGTTGCATATGTTGCTTATTACTTGATGGATATCGAGGCGCCTCGGATTGATCGGTTACTGCGGGAGCTGATGGACTCATTTGGCTCATTTACGCCCTATAGGGCGGGGAAACGCATGCTCAGGAATTATTAATTAACCATTGCACTTAGTGTGGACCGGCCCTGCATGTTGCCTAGGTACAGTTGTGGCTGAGTCCTGAGACATGGGCTAGATTGTCTCGAAACGGTAGGATTGCGCCTTGCCTTAGTTCATGATGGAAATCCGACTTCCAATACGTGACTTTGCGGTTTTGATTGTAGAGCCTAGTATGATGACATAGTGGGATGGGGCACTCATGTCGTTTATGATTGATACATTTATATTTGAAATAGTTTTGACACTATACAATTATAGTAATAATAAAAGATGAAATTTCATGTACCAAGCATATTTGGCTATTATAAGGTAAAACTCTATCCTCCGGCTTGCGTTGCATTGTGTGATGGGACCTGAGTCTTATAATAGCTTCATTGTTCTTTATTTAGCGTTGCACTGTTGTTTTATGCACTGGTATTCTTGGGAGGAAATCCGTTCCGTGTTATATGGCGTGGTCCCTTGATTTACCTAACTTTAAAAATAAAGATTAATAACTGTTTTAGTTCTCACACCAGTCACATGACTGACCTGAAGTTTATTGTTTTAACCTAAACTCTGGGTGTCCCTATTTTCCGCATGGGAAGCTAGTAGTTTTCACTGCAACAAATTGACCATATTATAATGGTGGAACACCGTTGTAATATACTTTTTACAACGGTGAAGCAACCGTCGTGTATTAAGAAGTTGTAATAGATAAAAATCTTTTACAACTTTTTTGCACCGTTGCAGCACCATTGTAATATAGTATATTTTACAACTGTTTTCCACTATTGTAATAAAGTTTATTACAACTTTTGTGCACCGTTGTAATAAACCAACTACAACTATTATACACCGTTGTAACTTCGTAATTTTTTTAACTATTTCTATCGATTGTTATATGCTTTATTACAACTATAACTGAATACATTTTGCAAGTGCAACAAAAGCCAAATAACCAAAAAACAAATTGATATAAATTCAAAGCATCGAATCCATTCATATAAAAAAACGTTACATCTTTATATTCAAAATACAAAACTAATGAACCATACATCATTACAATGATATATATCAATTCTTCATTACAAATGATGATTACAAAAACTAACATCTACTTGAAAGGCATCTACTTGTCCATATTTATCCAGATTTATAGCAACAAGTAACCTGAAATAAATTAGTGAATTTATAAGATGATCGCAAATGATCATACCCAACAAAATAATCTAAAATAGTCATTCACATCACCAACTAAATCATTACAAAAAATAATAGTTAAATAATTCAAAATGTGCTTACTTCAACAACTGTCAAGTTGTTGCTCTTTCATTTTGTTTATGTTGTTCTTGAACTGTCAAATTGTTGCTCTCACGGCGTGACTGCAAATAATAATAATAATAATAATAATAATAATAATAATAATAAATAAAAGAATTCATTAGACTGAATAGATGAAAATAAATGAAGAAAGTCTATCTAATAAATGAAGTTGTTGCTCTTAAGAAGTTGTTGCTCTTAAGGTGTACTTTTCAATACTTATATTCATTATAATATACCATAAGTTGCAGCAAAACCAGCTAATCAACTTGTATATTTTTTGATGAAAATAAATTAAGAAAGTCTATCTAATATGGTTCAAGGTTAAACCATCCTAGGACATTCTACCATAACTTAAATCAATAAAAAAGACAACATCAAAATGATTGCTGCTTAGACAGAGACTTTTGAGATCCTTTTCATCAAGCAAAGATGGGATAACAAATACAATTAGTCCATATTAGTCTATCTAATAAACTATGAATATTTGTTTCCCTATATTAGTCCAGCATTAAGGAGTTTGAGATATATACACATGTTCAAATTTAGGAATAAAAACAAATTTTAGCATATTTATTGGAATTTAAAAGAGATAAATATCTTATTTGAAATAAAAGCTAACAAATACAATTACCTCCTAAGATCAAAATTTTGATTCATAAGTCGGGCCAAGTCAGAGTATCTCTTCTCAAGCAATGCACTCTTACCGTTGAAATCTCTCTTAGCTACTTCTTCCATCGATTCAATGATAAACTTGTCACCATCTAACTATCTTTTCCATACCAAACTGTGTAACTAGAATACATACATCCATAAAATTGAGTAAGAAGCTCGCATTATTAAGATATGAGAAAAAAGGAAGAAAAAAGATACCAATATATGGAACTGTTCTTAACAAAGATTATCAGGCTATCCATTAGCAAGGTCTCCTCTGGAGGCCTGGTTGGCATAGGCATCCTATTGAAAGGGACGACGTAATTGCGTCTCAACACTGCTGCATCTTCAACAATAGCATCGATGCTCTTGCTCCTTACAATGTCGTTGTCAATAGCCGCCGCGATAGATGCCGATTCAACTGGAAGGCAGCCAAAACTGAAGTGGAGTAAGCTTATGTAACAGTTACTGTAGTAGTTGGCAATTGGAACGACAATACTTTTGCTGGTGCTTCCAATTTTTGGTTGCTGTCGAAAGTTGAAGGCTTTTGGTGAATATTCTGTTAAGAATCCATAAGAGTTCAAAAAATTATAAATCTGCAATGAAATCAATATAGACCTAGAATTTAATAATCCAATGCGAAATTAACAGTATTGATGCACAAAAAAGATAACCTTTTTCTACCGATCTAAAATCCATAAAAGGCACGACCATCGGCAATTTGAACTCCTTCGTGAATCTGACGGCCAGGTTTTCTAGGCTATGTTGTTGGAGGCGATGAAGAAGGCAAGCACGTGAGTGAGGAAATTATTTTCATCATCGTTTAAGGCTGCCCAATGTCTTGGATCTAGATGGAGATCGACCTCTTCAACAGACGGTTCCTGTAGATTTCCCAAATTGATGGATGGCTGACTGCGAACAAGCAAAATCGATTAGGGTTTTCAGTTAGGATGGGTACACAGGCGGCGATTGAAATTAATTTTGAATTCTAGGGTTCTGCAGTAGAGATTTGAAAATTAATTGATACATGGGTTTGGATATTTGGGGAGAAAAAAATGAGAACGGTTTATGTTAGGAGAAGTAATTGAGAAAGAAAGGGACGGAGTGGAAAAAACATGGAGCCAAAAATTTCAGATCTGGAGGGAAATTTTCGTTCCTAAAAAAACTTGGAGCCAAAAACTTGCATCGAGCCAGTAAAAAGGAGAAGGCGTAATAAACATTTATTTAAAGCGGGGAAGCCAAGGGGTTGTTGAAAGCTAGTTTATTACAACTTTCCAGAAAAAATAGTTGTTGAAAACCTTTATTACAACAGTTATTTTTTAACTGTTGTATTTAGTTTTTCGAAATTTTGGATATTTTATAAAAGTACTAGTTCATTGATTTTTTTTTAAATTACTTTGTGAAAAATTCAATATTTTATAAGTTTTGTCCAGAAAAATTTAAACTTTTTTTGAAATATTAAATGATAAAAATAAGTATTACTTTTTAATTATTAAAGATTTCTTATTAATCGTTCGTTATTATAAATTAATTATTAAATATAATCTTAGTTATTAATCTCTTCTTCTTAATTATTAATCTCTACTTCTTAATTATTAATAGCAACCATTGATTATTCATGATTAGCACTAATTATTATATTTTAATTATTAACTATGTAATAGTAATTATGTGATATTAACTATATTTTTTAATTATTCTTCTTAGTTGCTAAGTATTCAATATTATGGATTGATTATTAATTATTACTTCCTAATTGATTATTAATAGTAATTATTAGTTATTAATTATAAATAATCAATATAAATGTATTAAATATTAATTATTAGTTCTTAATTATATTAAAATATAGTCATATATTACAACAGTCAAAAAATAAAAGTTATGATAGGCTTTTATTACAACTGTCAAAATAACACAGTTGTTAAAAATAAGTTTATTACAACTTTTCTAGAAAAAAGTTGTAAAAAAAAACATTTATTACAACGGTGCTTTTACCACCATTGTAAAATTAAAGTTGTAATATGGTGTTTTTGTTGTAGTGTTTGGCTTTGCAGATTTATATTCACAGGATCCTGATTTACAGCTGAAGCGATATTCAGAAAGCTCTGTATCCGTGTATTACTTTCAGTTGTGTTTTGTATTATTTTCCGCTGCTATGTATTTAAATGTAATTTAAATCTCTAATATTGATCAAATGTATATGATTTATTCATACTCTGTTATATTCTTGTATTCTGATGAAATTGTTGTAATAAGCAATGAAATGTTCTTCTGTTTGTGTTCTGATCTGTCTTGTCCTCAAAGCAATCCGGGCTTTCCTTCACGGGGAAGTTCGGGTCGTCACATATGGTATCAGAGCTTTAGTTTACAGAGCTCGAGAACAAGGCACATTAGAACCAAACGAAAGAATTCATCAGAGATTGGATTAGTAATATCTAATAAGAATGACTCATTAGAGATTGGATCAGTAGTATCCTAGAACGAGTGTGAAGAGTATTATTTTTAAAAACAAAAGTGAAAACAATTTTTGTTTTAAAAATTTGAACCTTATGATACATACTTGAATATTTTATTTGTATTGAATTTAGACAATCCAATATATAGAGATTTTGCGTATACGCCTTGCAAACGTATATACGAAGTTTTAATAATTAGATAGATATAGAACCACACTCTAGTCGCCCGGAGATGATTCCGTTGATGACTACGTAGCATCAGTAGTTTGTGTTCGAGTTTCGAAGGTGAGATTTTTATATATTTCCATTAGACTGGTGTGACAACCAAAATATAGCTAGAATACATTGCTGGGAATAGGCATCAAAAACATGATTTTCTGTATATTTATCAAAATTATGTGTTTGAAATGATAATCAACTAATTGATTGATAATTGTGTTATATGATTATTCCTTTAAACCATTATGATGTAAGGTAAATTTAGGCCAAATTGAACCAAATATTGAACCGTATTGAAAATTGTTTGGAAATGCATGCATGTACATATATATGTGTGAACAGGTCATAGCAAGGAGGCTAGAGAAGAGAAATAAAATTGTATGCCCGACAAATAGGTATATGTTTACTAATTTATTGGGTTTGGATGATTTTATGAGCCGATTGGCTGTTTCTTTTTCTTTTTGGATTGGAGAGGCCTGTATGGCGATTTCGGGATTTTCCTGGTGCTCCCGTACAGGGGAGGTTATGGCAAAAAAATTCGAAAATTTAGGGTGTTAGCCAAATTTTTGAAAAAACTGAAAAGTTCTTAGAAACTGAAAAGTTGAAGAATTTAAGCCATAATTAAAATAATGGAAGTTAAGTTGGTTTGTAAAACAACTTTCAGCTCCATTCCTTTTCGAGGACGAAAAGATTTTAAGTATGGGAGATTGTAACAACCCAGAAAATCAGAACCAATTTAAATTTTTTATTTTGATGAATTTTGAATATTTAAAATGATTTATTTAAAATAATTACGATGAGAAATTTAGTTTTAATAGAATTAGAACGTATATATTTATCTGAATCGGCATTAAAATATTAAATATTTATTTTAATTATAAAAGGAATTAGAAATGGCGCGGTAGTTCGAAAATTCAATTTCAAATTTCAAATGAATGTACAGGATTCAAAATAAACTGGATTTTAGCGAAACAAAAAAATATTAGAATCTATTTGAAAATATCTTTCCAACGAATCCGAAAAATCAAAATTTCATAGTGGGAATAAAAAGCTATCCCCAGTTGAAATTTCAGAATAGTCGCTATGGAAAATATTGCTCTTAAAAATGGAAATTTTGCAAACGACCTCTATTTTCGACGAAACCACTTTTGTTGGATCCGGGAGATCAAATTACTGCTAGATTCCATAATTCATAATTTTTGAAGTCAATATGTGAGCGTGGCAAAAGAAAACGTGTTTTGACAGTTTTAGTCAATTTAGATCAACCAGAAAATGGCCATTTTTCAAACGGTCTCCAAATTTGACGAAATTAGTTTTTTTAGAACTGTATCATCAATACGAAGCTAAAAAATATTTTTCAGGAATTTTTAGAGTCCGTAGTGGCCCCAGTAAATTGAATGTTCGTTTAAAATTGAATATACTTATTTATATTTTGATTTTGATGGAAACTGATCTTAACAGCCGAATTGGCTTGCGAAACATATCTCATTGTGTTCGGAATGAGGGCGATTAGCTAGAGGCGAAAGTCGTTGGGTTTGATTTGGAGTTCGAAACGATAAGCAAGTAATTCATGAATTAAATAATTAATATAAGGTGGTATAAAACCCTAAATTCCAAGGTCAAACCCTCCCTCTCTATTTTCATGGTCAACCCCTGTAGCCCGCCCCTCTTTTCATTTGGATCGATGGAGAGAGAAAAAAACAACAGCGAACGGAGCTCATCGACATCGCTCCCCGTAGCTGCCCATCGCCATTAGAGCGCCGCCGCCCACCGCAGTTAATCCTTGGACCCCTCCCAGCCAACGCGTCGCCTCAGTCCTCCTTCCCCAAACCCTTTCACCCAATTCCGCCGCCCTTTCCCATCTTTCCAGAGCCGCCAGCTCCTTAGCGCCACCTCTGACGCAGCGCACCTACTCCTCCCCCTTCAGCGACGCACAACAACCCCCCTCCCCCAAGCCCACTTTCGACTGTAAGTTTTTATTTTAGTTTACTTTAGGTAATTAGTTTAAATAAAGACATTGTTGTTAAGAAAAAAAATCAGTTCTATATATGTTATGACATGGAGAAAAATATATGTGATTTTTATTTATATAGTTATAGTATAAAATTTTGATTTTTAATATGTTAAAGCTATGATTTTTAGTTATGTGATAAGAACATGATTTTTAAACTAGTAAAAATATAATCTCTAGTAGTAAAAATATAATCTCTAGCGGTATAAAGATGCGATTTTCAAATTTAGATAAAGATTAGATTTTTATCATAGTAAAGATTAGATCTTTAAAAACGAAGAGATTAGATTTTTTTAAAAGGAAAAGATATGATTTTTCATAATATAAAAATAGGGAATATAAAAATATTATTTTTATATGAGTAGCGAAAAATAGAGAATATAAAAATATGATTTTTATATGTGCAGTAGCGTTATCAAAATATGATTCTTATGGCATTGAAAAAAAATGGGATTTTTAATATAAAAAATCGTGTGAAACAGATTGCGATGGAACCGAGTGGAGACGAATCCAAATCGAAACCGTTCAGAAATAAAGAATGACGGAGTTGAACCCAAAGGTGAGAACTTCCCACTTTTATTTTAATTTTCTAGTTAAAATATATAATAGGATGCTTAGCAACACCCGACAGCCGTCGTCCACAGACCATGGAAGACTTGTTTGTTTGATTGTGTTTTGAAAATTGATTGTGTGATGTGGAATGGAAATAAATATTTTATATTTAAAAAAAATAATTTTTGACGTGTATATGAATAAAATAAATATTTATAAACAATTCGGATGATTTATTTATGTACATACATTTGACTTATATTGATTGGGACGATAAAATTTTACACGTCGCCCAACTGCACAAATAAAATACGATATTTGTTGATTGAAATCCCACACGGGTATTGGGATGATATGACATACACTAGTCCCAGTAATTAGCTGTATGTCGTTCTATTGATTGACAGGCTGTTGTAAGCGTTAAATATTTATATTTGATGCTTATGCAGTGTAGAATGCACTTTGGATGATGGTTGATTGTGTTTGATTGTTGTTGTATACATGTGTGCATGAAATCCATATAAATCATCATATGGTAACTATGTCTGATTCCAGTTAAAAAAGAATGAATATTTTAAAATAACGAATATTTTAAAATAATGAATATTTTAAAATAATATTCCGTAAAAGATCAAAATTTGGTTTTGAAGTCCGATTTGGGATGGACACGAAAACATTTAAATATATATAGCTGTGTCGATTAGATTAACGCCATTTTGACGTGAACGATATTTATATCGATGTTATTCATTTTTATAATGAATATTCAAAAGGAAATGATTTTGAAATATAATGTTTTGAAAATATTATCATTTATATATCGATGATATGGAATATTCAATTTTGATATGAAATTGAATATGAAGTTGAAATTGTTTTGAAAACGAATTTGAAACGATTTATAAAAAACGTTTTAAAAGGAAATCGATGAAATATATATATATATATATATATATATATATATATATATATATATAATGGCATAAATAGAACGCGCCACGCTGCGGCAGTTCGTGAATTTCGACCATTGACTTCAAGCGGACATTACGGGAGATCCGACCATCGGATTCTCCTAAAACCGGAACCGTTGGGTTCGTATCGAAAAGAGCTTTCTAAAGAATATTAGAGATATGAAATCTAACGGTTGGATTTGGAATTATGTCCAATTCAAATTTGGAAAAGGTCGCTGTAAGTGCAGTTCGATGGTCGTTTATGGAAATCGACTGTACAGGCCTTGATAAATTTATTAAAAATATCAATAATTTGTGTAAATTCATAATAAATGATTTGGAAAGCATTATGATGAAAAATTCCATATTTAAAAAGATAAAAATATATTTTTATCGAAATGAACTAGTTATGAACTAGAAAAATAATTTATTTATTTTTAGAAATAAATAAATTGGATTTGAAATGGTTTTAAAAATAACCAGGATTTTCAATATATGAATTAGAATGGATTTAAATCGAAATTATCTTTGGAATATTTCGATATTAGATTCCGTGATTATACGAATATTGTGGAGGAATTTGGAAGATATAGATATATTGTTATTCCAATACGATATTTGTTGATTTCAGAATTTGATATTGAATATAAGCCGATATATTTTCTATTCAGAGCCTTGTATTTAATATCAAATTGGATTTTGGGTTTTTCGTGAATGGTATCTTTAATAATACCGTTCTTAGACCCAACGGAGTTAGGAAAATCAGAAACTAACTGGAGATTAGTTAAGTTGAATGGTTTCCTGGGTATTGATCTGATGTTGGTTTCGGCCTTCAGGGTTAATACTTAGGGAATTGTTCACTTGCTAATTTACGGTTAAAGGCTGATGGAATGGAATGCGATTTTGGGTTTATAGTGAACCGTGTTTTAAATGACATTGGTTCTTTAACCCAGTTACAGAAAGGATATGATTTCCCGAGTTAAACAATCATTAATATTGATTTTTGGGAAGATTAAAACCAAGTGGAGTTTCAATGAATCTTTAATTAGATTGAAATGATCGAGAATGGAGTATCACCAGTATGGCTCCAGGCGATAGTTAAATCTTTAATTAGATTTGAACGTGAAATGGTAATTGAATTTACCAATAACACCGTGGTGTTAGATATGAAGTATTACCAGTTTTGCTTCATGGGATGAATAGGTTGGGATTGGGAAATTAAACAAATTATTACTTCGGTAAGGTGCGTTAACCCCGACTAGTTTGGATAAACCATAATTTGGTTTGAATTGAAATCAAAAGAAGATTAAAGAATAAATTTAAAGAATTTATCTTTGATAAAATTAATGGGAACCTTTCCCAAAGTATAAGAATATTTGGATAAAGGAATATTCTGGATAGGAATGAGCCGTATGTTGTGTTTTATAGCACTTGTTTATTATATACGCGAGTTATTCAGAAAGACCAGGTTTATCCCATTCTGAATAACTGATTCGACGATGTGTTGAGGATGAAGACGGTGGTTGAAGACCGGAGGTTTTCACATCGTTTGGATGATTACTGATGTCTTGATTGGGTTGTACACCCAAGACAAGGTAATAAGTGGTGATCGTCCAAACGTACTTGGAGATCGACCGGATATGCGAGGACCTTTCCCCTGTATTGGACATATGGGGGAGGAATAAGGTGCCTCCGGTTTCGTTCAGACCCAGAACGGACTTGTAAATGGATTGTGTGTCTGACATTGGATTTTATTCTGTGTTGATTGATTTCTATTAAATATATATCTGTTTGGCGGCGGAGAATTTATTCTCTTGCTTAATGCCCTTCTCTGAGACGTACGAGCTCAGAGGTTATATATCGATAGATATCGGTCGCATGACATGAATTGCCTGTGTGACATGTTGAGATGCAGTGATCAAGGCTTTTGTTGAAAAGCAAAGTCTTATGGTTGATGATCAAAGCACGGCTTTAATATAGCATAACTTTGTGTAGCGTTAATTCGCGAGCCTCACACCCCGGTATGAACCAGAAACGGGAGAGGACAGCAGGGAGGGCATTGTGTTTCCTTCTAGATAAGAGTGGTGTCAGCGTTTTACCAGCCCTGACATTTTACTCATGTGGATGTTGCATATGTTGCTTATTACTTGATAGATAGCGAGGCGTCTCGGATTGATCGGCTACTGCGGGAGCTGATGGAGTCATTTGGCTCATTTACGCCCCATAGGGCGGGGAAACGCATGCTCAGGAATTATTAATTCACCATTGCACTTAGTGTGGACCGACCCTGCATGTTGCCTAGGTACAGTTGCGGCTGAGTCCTGAGACATGGGCTAGATTGTCTCGAAATGGTAGGATTGCACCTTGCCTTGGTTTACGATGGAAATCCGACTTCCAATACATGACTTTGCAGTTTTGATTGTAGAGCCTAGTTTGGCAACATAGTGGGATGAAGCACTAATGTCGTCTATGATCGATACATTTATATTTGAAATTGTTTTGACATTATACACTTATAATAATAATAAAAGATGAAATTTCACGTACCATGCATATTTGGCTATTATAAGGTAAAACTCTATCCTCTAGCTTGCGTTGCATTGCGTGATGGGCCCTAAGTCTTATAATAGCTTCATTGTTCTTTATTTAGCATTGCGTTGTTGTTTTATGCACTAGTATTCTCGAGAGGAAACCCGTTCCGTGTTATACGGCGTGGTCCCTTGATTTACCTAACTTTAAAAATAAAGATTAATAACTGTTTTAGTTCTCACACCAGTCACATGACTGACCTGGAGTTTATTGTTTTAACCTAAACTCTGGGTGCCCCTATTTTCCACACGGGAAGCTAGTAGTTTTGGTTTTGCAGATTTATATTCACAGGATCCTGATTTACAGCTGAAGCGATATTCGGAAAGTTCTCTATCCGTGTATTACTTTCAGTTGTGTTTTGTATTGTTTTCCGCTGCTATGTATTTAAATGTAATTTAAATATCTGATATTGATCAAATGTATATGATTTATTCATACTCTGTTATATTCTTGTATTCTGATGAAATTGTTGTAACAAACAATGAAATGTTCTTCTGTTTGTGTTCCGATCTGTCTTGTCCTCAAAGTAATCTGGGCTTTCCTTCACGGAGAAGTTCGGGTCGTCACAAACTCTATCACATTCTTAGAGTCATTACCGTGCACATGATAGAAATATACCATTCTAGCAAATGGGATTTTCCCTGAATACTATATCACATACGAACGGTGTTTTAACTAGATTAAGTAACTAGTCAATCGTACAGTCAATAATAATACAAATTAACATAAAAATATTCATAGTAATATCAATGAAAGACATGGTATATATCTAAAGTGACTAATGTGTAATCAACGTCAAAATCACCTAAAGCTAGCAGTATTGTCAATATAACACATTGATTGGAAAATAAATGTGATATTTAAATTAAAACAATTAAAAACACTTTTTAATTATTATTTTTACATGTTAATATGTAGGTTTATCTATTTCAGGATTCCCATTTTAAACCTAAAAATCATTCTAAAATGCTGATTTTGTATTATACAATTATTATTAAAGTGAAAAACAATATCACTTACATCAGTCAAATCTGTCCAAACTAGTGTTAAAGCGTAGAACTCTCCAGAATAAGTGCAATGCAAGAAACCAAATCCAAAACATACCTTGTATGCAAAACTTATTCGAGTTAGAAAAATTGAGTTTAAATAAAATGAAACATAGACTAATGAGAAGCCGTCATGTCACCCTCCCTTCTTTCTCTCACGCACTAGCATCATGCGTACGACAACCCATAAGCCGCGGCCTTCCGCCACATATGCCCCAACACCATGTTCGCTTCCTTCTCGATCTGACCGTACCGCCGTGAAACCCTCACCTTCCTCTGCCTCAAGTAGAAATTCACCGCCTCTGGTGCTCCAAAGCAACCACACCAAACTAATTTCTATTGCCACTTAATCCTCATAAATTGGCGAACTTCGACCCTAATTGATGATCCAATGATACATCTTGTAGACATCGTCGAGCTTTACAACTTTCATTTTGGTGTCGCGATGTTTCGTTGAGTGGATGAAGAGAAATTAAAGGAAGATTTTAAGGCAATTTAAGCCACTGGTGATGGCGGCTGAAGAATTAGGTTTATTTGGAAGTTTATTTTAATAATAAATCCTGAAGTGTTTGTGAGTATTTATTGTTGATGGTCCAAAATGGTCAGAACTTCAAGTGGGACGTGCTGACAGGCAACCTATATGTAAAAATGCCTTTTAAACACAGTGAGATATGTCGTGAGATCCAATTCCATAATCTATGACACATAACCGTTTCAGACGTTAAATTTTACAAATCGAACCCGAATTCCAAATTAGAATCCGCTATCGATGCTTATATATTTTTATGTAACAGACTAACCAAAATCAATAAGTGGTCTCGGCTCCTAATTTGACCATATGTGAAAAATCATATTTTTTGCACATTCAATTAATCCTAATTTGACCATACTTTATCGTTAAAAATACGAGTCGATAAAATAAACAACTTTGATACCGGAGCAGATCTAGATTTATCACATAAAACAATCCTTTATGCATAGTTCAAGTGACGTGTGACTTTAGTACGATATTACCTGAATTCTGTGATTAAAATACAAATTCCATTCAAAACTTATACACACACATGCACATTTGTGTGTTTGTGTATATATACACATACCACACATACTCAGAAATTCTCAATGAAATCAAAGATGGATGGATCCACTTGTTAGAAATTTGGGTATGGACCAAATATTAATTTTGAAAGAAGAAAATGTATAAATTTCAATTAGAGAAATCTAAGGGAAGCATTTCAATAATTGATTAAGATAATGAAACAGATCTACATGAAAATCAATGAATCATATCTTCTAGATTATCACATCTTTAGATTTGTAATTTTTATCTAGAGATCGTGCTCATAACGTTTGTCTATTATTAGAACATAATAAATCATTAGAGAAAAAAGAGGAGACACTTTATTTATTTTAGATATCAATGTACCATAAATAGAGTTCCTTTTTTATAACACTATCATAAATAATTGGTAATTACAGTAAGCCAAGAAGCCGTGTAACATCTTGAGTATTTTTCCTTGTTATCTATGGATATAATAGTAGGGAATAATTTGGCTAAGATCCCTGTTAAATTCTAGAATACACAAAACTCTCCGTCTTAAAATTTTGTAAATTAGATCCATGTTATTTGAAAATCATAAAAACATAAAAAATTGCCAAACTTGAAATCTTAATTCATGTATAATCATCCTCGTATTTATATAAGAAAAGTACAAAAAATGCTTAAAAAATAAAAAAAAATCACGTTTCAGCAAAGTGTAGGAAAAACTGCAATTTGTTTTAAAATTGCAGACATCATCACAATTATATAAAAAATACATGTTTTAATGCAATTTTTGCTGATTGTTTTAATTTTTTAATTCAATTCTTGTAGTTATTCAAACATCGCATTATTGTAGAAAAATCATCAAAAAGAATGATATACATTGCATACAATTGAAAAATATATCACTTCCATTAAAATTGCAACTATGCCGAAAAATTGCAGATGTGCCCGTAGTTTTTTGGTACACTGAGATATGACTGCAATAAATTATGGAAATACATATTTGCATTTTTTCACAACAAATGTTGGTATTTCAACAATTTTATTTTTGAAATCTTTTGTTAATATTTACAATTTTTTTATTTTGGTTTTTCAAAATGTAGCGCGAAGATTAATGAAAATTGCATTGCTACAATAGTAGAGATTGAAACATAGGTACCGTCTGATTTTCCAACTGGCCATTTTACGTTCACATCTGCGTCCCACGCGTCTATAGTGGGACCTACACATTTGCCCCTTCGAGTCGAACGGTTGGAAAGATAGGTTTCGCATCAGACGCGTCGGACGCCATGAAATTTCTGGAACTTCCGATTCTTTTCCCTTCAGCTATATGTTCACTCCATTTCTAACCATTTACATCACCAAATCTCTCAACAAATTCGAAAATTTAAGCTTCAGTCTCCGCCAACTCGTTGATTTTTTCAGGTTTTTGCTTTTATATTTCTGTTTTTTAGCTTCTTAACTCCTATATATATTTTTTTCATAATTTTTGGATTTTTTTAAATGGCAGGAAGTCAGTCTTCATCTACCCATTCCATTGCCGAGTGGAATAACGACATGACCAATGTGTTCATCGATATGTGTATGGAACATCTCAATTCCCGTGCACGCGACGTTGGAGGATGGTACCGGCATATCGCACCGGCGTTTAATGAGTGCACCAGATTGGACTACAATGCTGGTCAGATGAAGAACAAGTTCGAATACATGAAAAGAGACCGAGCTCTGTGGTACAGACTACTACAGATTAGTGGAGGGACGTTAGACGAGCAGATGGATACCATCGCAGGATCGGACGAGTGGTGGACGACGGTGCTAACGGTGGCGCGCAAATACAAGAGTGGGTCCCCGACGCGATTCAGAGAGTTGGACTTAATGTTTGGAGGTTGCGTTCGTACCGACAAATGTCAGTACGCAGTTCCGGCTGATCCACCAGTTCATCTGCATGAGGCGCAGCTCTTTGCCGATTTTATTCGTGGCGATACTGTGGAGATCTTGAGTCGTCAGGCTCGTAGGCAAGTCATCCGGTGCCGGCCCTTCTCGTTCAGCTCCTTCGCCCATGGATCGAGATGTGCTTATTGCTCTGTGTATGTCAGTATGCCATGACGCTGATGAGCTACAGGAGTGAGAGGTGGCGGTTGTTCTATCAGAGAATGACAGAAAGGGCCACAACCCTATTTATTCTCTGCTTAACAAGCCCGCACAACTTAGGCGTCGTGTTATGCATTATGTTATGAAGCTGAGGGCTGGACATTGTGTTTGCATGTTTGAATTGTGTTGTACTTGTTTTTTTTATTATGTTGTAGTGGTGTTTTCTTTTGTAATGTGGTGTACTTTCAGTTCTGCACTTTCAATTGCTCAATTTCAATTCCACAATCATGTAATTTCATTTTTGAAATTTGTATTCTGCATTCTACTATTCTGTTCGACAATAAACAAACACAAATACAAACAATAACATAAACAATAAAATAATAAATACAAAAACAATTAAATAATAACTTTGCCCATTCCAATTTGCTCCTTTTTTTAAAAAAAAAACGCATTTCCCATTCGTAGTAATTCTGCTTCAAATACCCCTTCAAAATAACCCTTTCAAGTACCCTTTCCGTTAAAAATCAAACGAAGCATGATATCTCTTAATAATAGTAATAATAATTTTTTTGTCGGAGCAGGACATGTAACATGTGATTTTTATAGGTAATAATAGGTTTGCCAATACGATACTCCCCTCGGATGCTCGCACCTTCGAATGATAATAAAGAACTACGCTTAATTTGTCAATTCCTTCAATCGTTCTGCTAATCACGATCCGAAAATCAACTCCTAATTCAGGTTCTGTATTTTGTTCCCCATAACTTTATGTACGCATGATTAAGCCCTTCAATACTTATGTTATTTTTGATTTAAATTATTTGATGTCTGTAATTTGTAGTTTGATTTGGTTCCACCTTTCCTGATTGTATTTAATTAACATAATAATTTAGAAACATACGTGTATAGCAAAAATATTCTGCTGTAAGTAATTTAATTTGTATTATCTTTTGGTTTGACGATGCGATCTGTTGTATCTGGATTGCTTGGATGTACCACACTTCGCAAGTGTAATAACCACATTTACATGGGCGCAGTAGTTAAAATTTCATATTTACGTACGCTTTGTTCTTATCATCTTTAGTTAAAATTTCTGAACTTTTTGTTTTTTGTTTGTGTTCTGGAATTTGACTGATATAATTATTAATTGAGTAGTTTTGACCGACATAAATCTCTAGAATCAATCAATGCATTCATCATTGCTGTTTATTTAGCAGTGTATCTGTTATCTTTGTTTGCTTTACAAAAACATTGTTAATAATAAACTTTTTCCATGGTGTCTATAGTTTAGCTACCGCTTTTAGCGAGGATCATTAGCTGATACAAAGCATTTAATGGCTTGTATTTGTAACTTCCCATTTCGATGATCATTTTGCTATTCTGACTGCTGCATTATATGATAATAGCCTTATCTTAGGGAAAGTCTATTTAAACACAAAAATTTGACATGAGTTGGGGAACACAAAAATTTTAACCATTGGAGCCCCCTGATTTCCACCCCTCATGCAAGGACAAATTGATGCAATGACTGAGATTTTGTGTTCCTCAATTTATGTCAAATTTTTATATCCAAATAGTCGCTCCTCATATTTTATATTGACACTTGAATACTGGATTTATGTTTGAAGGGATGGAGGAAAGTGTAAATGAAGTGGAATACTTAACTTCTCGCGTAGAACATCTTCAACATGGTAATTTTTGTTACTCTTATGAACCTTAGTACTCATTGACTTGTTGATATGAAATTACTACTAGCATATCGACTCACAATAGATACAAATATGTTTTTACATATATTTTTCTGAAAAGTACTTAATCCAGGATTTTTTTTAATAAAATACATTAATTCATGCAGAACCCATTTGGTTATGCGATACCTCTTTTGTGATGATTACCTAATCAAAAAAGGTACCTTGATATAGTATTGTCAAGTTACCTATAACTGAAATCTAACAATTTTATATTGAGGTAGATTGCTGGAGGAATGAGAGCTATTATGTAAAATCAAAGATGATAAGCATGTTTTTGCATACTGCAAGACTTACAGGCTGAATTCCAATGAGTAGCTATACGTTTATCATGATAATATATTACTTATGATTTCTGCGAAAGTGCTTACACATGGAACTTTGGTTTTTTGTTGTTGTTGTTGTTGTTGTTGTGGAGCAACAGCTTCAAAATTTAGCCATCTGAACGCCTTCTTCACATCTCTTTCCTCACATACACACCGGTCAAATCGCCGCTTCCCATGCAGCCACACCCCATGCCACTCCACCTCCTGCCGCCGCCCTACATTCGCGCTCCGCCACTGCTCGTGGCTGCCGACTCCTATAGTTGCCAGCATAGTAGTTAAGATGCAAACATTGAGCCTGGATTTTTTTTTTTGTGTGCCTTTTATATGAGTTTGATCTGCTATTTCACTAACTACAAATTATTTTTTAAACCATATTTTATAATTCATTCAATTATTTACATATTTTATTAAGGGAGCGGCTATTGGGACACAAAATTAAACACAGAATTAGAGACAAAATCTGGACCGTAGGATATGTTTGTCTTTATGTGTGACTGTGAGGTGGAATTCAGAGGAAGATCTTGTGGTTGAGATTGTTTGTGTCTAAATTTGTGTCAATATTTTGTGTCTAAATAGATTTGCCTTTTATTAATAAGATCTAAATTTTAAACCATATTTTATAATTTGTTGAACAATAATTTTTTTTTACTTCACTATTTATAAACAGAATTTTGAATTTAGCCAAAAAAGCGCCTCAAACTGCAAAAAGGCGCAAGCCTTGAGCGTTGGGCTTTTTTGCACATAGGCACGCCTAAGCGCGTGCCTTGCCAGCTCACATAGCCGCCTTCTCTCCAAAATCTGATCTTAACAAGCAGAATTATGTCTCTACTCATCGCCGTGCCGTCTGCATCTTCCAACACATCACAACATCGTTGCTCACATTATCTTTCTTTACAGTGATCAGTTACGGGAAAAACAGCAGTAAGCAAACAAAAGACACTGTATATTACCATTATACGAGGAAAAGGATGTAAAAAGAAATATGACTAGTGTAAAATGCTAACGAATCATATCATTTAACCTCAAATTCGACCATAAGATAGGAACAGTTATTACACAATGAAATTAAAATACACGTGTCCTCCTTTTAATTCAGTAAATAATAATCTGATATTACATAGTAGAACAATAAAATAATTTTTGAAAATAGCATGATAAATATTCAAAAAAGTAAATAAAAATGTTAGCACCTTTACAACGCTATACGATAGCATTATAATTTTTTTTAACCAACAATAATGTTATAAACTTTCAAGAAATAAAATAAAAATGATATCATTTTTACAAAAATCATAAAATGATATTAAAAAGTGAATTTAAAAGCATAATTCAAAAATGATACTACAATTCATGGTAATCCACTACAAACTAAAAAAGTTAATATACTTCATAAACACTGCTAAAATTCACAAATGCTACTATAAAATAATGTCGTGAGATACAATATGTATTATGTATCCCATTTAAAAAGATGCTACAGTTATTTATAAACTGCCACCTTAGTTCAAATATGTTACTATAATTCAGAATCTGCCACTATAATTCATAAAATGGCACTATAAAATAACATGACGAAAAGGGATATACATAATTATACTTATTAAGATAAACAAAAAGTGATATTATACAGTGACATCATCACGCACATCTAAAAAGATGTTGCAATTGTGTATAAAGTAGCAGTGCAATTCAAAATATGCTATTATAATTTAGAAACCAATACTATAGTTCTTAAAATGCCACTATAAAATAGCATCATTGACTGAAATGTACGTAGTTATATTTATTTAAAAAAAAGATACTACCTAATAGTATCATTGCACATATCTAAATAGATGCTATAGTCGTTTATAGACTTCTACTACAACCAGAAAAACTACTGCAATTTATCAAATAATTCCATATAAATAACATTATGAACAGAAGATACATAATTTGTTAAGAAACAAAAATTGATACTACACCGTAGCATTACTGCACATTATCTTCTTCCTTAATTACCGTTTCTTCCTCCTTAATTTGATAGTGCTTCTTCCGTACTTTGCTGCTTCTTTTCTTGCACTATCCCTTCACTATCACTGCTCCCCCTTCTCCACCCTTGCTCGTCACCATCGTATTGTCACAACACATCATCTTTCCACTCTCTTCAAAATCTTCGTTGATCACCATTGTGTCCGCCTATCTCGCTGCCACCACCGCCACCGAGGTCTGCCGCATTGCCTTTGGAATCTGCAACGCCACTTCTCCACCGTCCAGTGAAGAAACACAACCCTAATTTAAGGTATCCTAACACTTAAAATTTTCGAATTCTCTATTACGACTCAGAGTTTTGTCCTCCGCACACAAAAATAAAGTGCATGTCCTAGCTTTTATAAAATGTTTAAATTTTGTCCTTCTTAGTATTTTCTTGGTTGGTAATTATGAAGTTTCCCTTCCCACAAATTAGAAATCAGGGCCATGCTACTGCCTAGTTAAAGGGCAATAATTTTGACGCTTCCACCCTGGAAATCATGCAATTCCAGAACTTTAGAACCTTACATGATGGTAAAATAGTTTAGCTACTAGCCTGCTACAACCTTTTATTGCCTGTTTTCAAGGACTACAACTCTTAAATGCTGTCATCCAGAACGCGATGCACTCAGGAAAGATGTCGAACAATTATGCCTTCAACAAGCTGGTCCTAGCTACCTTGCTGCAGCAACACGTATTCATTTCAATAGGTTTGTAATGATCTGTATAATTTATATTTTGTTTGTTTACGTATGTTTGCTATATGTGTTGCTTAATTTGCATGCACTGATGCATTGAACTTTTATAATTGCTGCATCAGTCATATGTGATATTTAAAATTATTGAGGGTATTAGCAGATGCTATTGACGAAATATTATCAAACATGTTATATTATTTGTGTAGGCTACTTACAGGTCAAGTACACGTGATATTAAAACATATCAAATAACACTGATAGTAGGCATGCTAACAAGAAATAACAAATACAAATTAAATATGCAATTTTTGGGAATATATAAAAGCAATTGTTCTTAGCAAACTACTAACATTTTATACAAGGTACTCAAAGCTTTTTCATGAACACTAATCAATTCACATTATTTCAAAGTCACTGCAATGTTCCAATGCATATTATTTTTATGGTACGGTCTTGGGACTATCACCTTTAACTTTAAAGAATCCACAACTTACCGCCGATAGCATTTGCATATATGGTATTAGATATTCTTCTTAACTGAATTTTATGTTTAACTTGATAGGAACTTTAATGATTTTCTCGCTTCTTATCATGCAGTAACCAGTAAGTCATATCTTAATACTAAATGACCATACACGTTAATATGTTTGTGATATGGTAACTTATTTAGAAGCAAACTTGTATATTGAACTTACGAATTTGAATCTGAACAAATTATATAAGTTGGATTTACATATGTCTAATTGAAATCTTACTCATAAATTAAAATGAAATGAAAAGGAACCAAAGATGTATAATAAGATAAATTGATAATTCATCATTTATGGAATTAGAACAGAAAAGTTCTATTTGTATATTTTCCATTATTTGTATATTCTGAACAACAACCAATATTTCACTTTTTTTTCCTGAAAAAATAATTAATTCAAAGCAATATTTCAGACTAAACTAACTGTAAATTTTGACTGATACTAGTGTTGTTGTAATTGAAATTTAACATTGAACCACTCAAAGTTCTATATTCCACCGAAATTTTGTCCAAATGTTCCAAAATTAAAACACAGAATAATATAACACAAAATCAAATTGACTAATTTTGTGAGGAAAAAGAAATCAAGGTTCTAGATCTCAATGTCCATCTGTTGTAATTTTAGAAATTTTGATTTAATGTTTAAATTTCAGAATTTCGATTTCAGTTTTTGTTTCAGATTTGTTAATTATTTTTTATATAGTTATACATATGGTTGCTTAATTTATTGAAACAAAATGTATCTTTAACTGAAACTCAGATATAAAAGAACATTACTGATTAATTATAATCATTTTAACGATAAAAAAAATCTTTATTAAAAGGGGATTGTTTGTCTTGTAACATGCATAAGTTCGACCCCTGACTTGCACGCGTTCTCACAAAAAAAGTCCTCGAGGATCTAGGTGTCACGAGTTGAAGCAGACGTACACAACTTAATTTTCCTGAGGATGCTGGTTTGCCTAGTTCATCTAGAGTATGTATTGAAAATAAAAAGTCTACACTCATTACTTCATTTTCCAACCTTTTTCAGTTGCATTAATTATATATTTCGTGATTATGTATGTTTCTAAGTTTAAATTCCAGATTTTGAACGTTCGTGTATTTAAAACTTTTATGAATCATTGTTTTGAGTTTCTTTGTATAATTTGAATCCTAGTAATTTTTTTATTGAATCAGAGTTGGGTTGTATGCATTATTTGTTTCTAATAGTGTGCAATGGAATCCTTCCTTTACAAGCATCGCGTGTCTTCCTTTCAAGCTGGACCACTTTACCTTCGAGTTGGGTTGCCTTAAAAGCACCAGTCCCTACAATCTTCTTTTTTCTTAATAAAGATATCTAGTTCGGTTCCTACCTGCTCTCAGGGTTTTAAATCTCACTCATCTCGCCCGGATGAAAATATGAGATTTTACCCAAGATCCAAGATTTGGCAACATTTTTAGTTATAAGTGTTTTAATATCATCCATTTTGACTAAGATATAAATCCGAGATTTTCTCCAAAATCCAAGATTTGAAACCTTGCCTGCTCTAACCTCAAGATAAGTGGAAGCTCACATTGTATAGCTTTTTTTCTCATTGTCTTTAATGTTTTGTTATTATCATCAAAATCAAGTTCGAGCTTGTCGTAGTTTTACCTAGAAGTTCTATCGCAAGTATGGTAGTTCGAACCACTTAACCATTCACGCATTAGCTCTTTTTCTATGACATTTGGATGATGAGGTGGTTGTGTAGGAAGCGATTAAAGGGACTAGTAGCATCGACGTGAGCAAGACTGGAGTTCAGATCAATAATCAGATTGGAATCCAGGTCAAGATTTGTTGATGATGCATTTACTTCTTAGGCTTGTGGGTATCTGCGTCTTTAATTGCATAACTTATTGTGCATGTTTTCTCTTTTTATGGTTGATTAGTAATTGTCTGTTGCTAAATCGCTCAAATCACAACAAGAAGAAAGCGTCAATACAAACGTGCAAGAGCTATTGATAGGAACACTACAATGAAAAAAATATGCTAAGCAAGATCATGGAATGAGCTAAATACTTCTAGGAACTAAGATCAGAGCCATGCCCTTGTGATCAATTGTGTTGTAGGAAATTATTTAATCGAAAAGCCATAGATTGGTTGATCATAAGGCAAGCATGATGTGAATGACCAATGACACCTCAAGGTCGCTTGATGGTGAAGATGCCTCTAATTGGAACTATGTGGTTTGAGATTTTCAAATCATGATTAAAAATTTCTTCTTCCCCACCATTATTTTGAATAGATCATGTTTTGTGGAGGATCCATGCACCATATCATCTAGGAGATGTTATAAGGTTGCTTTCCCCTTTTCATTTGATTTTGGAATTGTGCCACGAGAAATAACCTTTTATGTATGATTACTATTACTAAATAGCCCATTTGCGAGCAAGTTATCATCCATTAAAGGCTTTCTTGCATTTTAACAATTTAATAAGAACAATCAATTTGTCAATCTTCTATGAAACTGGTCCTTTTTGCAAGTGGAGAAAGGATAGGGTTGGGGAAGAGACATTTAAAAAATGGTACTGGTAAGCTTCCTCCATAGCTTGAAGGAGACAACCACAATATATAACATATACATTATGGGAATTCGTGTTTGATTTATGATTGCCTGGCTACTATCAAAGATGGATTTCTTCCATAGGCCATCTTATTAGCGAGTATCTCGTAAGGGGTGCATAATGTGAGATTCTTTTATAATCTAAGGCTCAACTTGTATGCAAGAAAAAACATGGAAACATTCACCTTGAGCGCTTGGTAGCTAGCTTGGGACAATGGACAATCAGTGTCATAGTTGCATGTTCATAATTTAATTATCAGTAAAGTACGCGGTAAGTGCTTTATGCTAATAGAAATTTCGCAAACTCAGTTCCTAAACGTATGCTACTCAACAAGCAGAAGAGTTGCCTTACGTTTTGATTGTCATTACCAAGGTTCGAGAACTTAGTTTCGGTTTTGGACGATTGATTTTTTTCTAGTTTCAGACGATTTCGAAAGTACCGGTTTTGGTTTTGGTTTCGGTCCCGATTTCGGTTTTTAATGACTTGTTAACAAAAATGTACCAGTATACCTTGTTAATAAAATGTGGCCTTTAAAAATGTAATACTATTATTGCTCTAATTATTAAGTAACCATTATTTAACTGAAATAGGCCCAGCTCAGTTCAAACATAAAAGGAATAAAAGTTGATTTGCGTAAAATAAAAAAATGACGCAACAATAGTTCCACTAAACCCTAGCCGGAGTTGCGAACGAAAGAAAAAAAAAATGAAAAAAGAGAAAAGTGTCTGCAAACTCAGAAAAATTCTGATGGAAGAAATAACGTTTGATCATGAGATTTGAACGCTAGCATGAAGTAGACGACGAGCTGAAGACGGAAGTGAAATCGCCGATGATATTATGGTCGACAAAGAGGATGAAATTTTGATTTTTGATTAAAATATATAATTTCAGGTATGTATATAAGTTGATAGCTGCAATTTTCGAAAATTTCAAAACAAATTCTTTTCTTCTCAACTGAAACCGAATTTTAGCTAGGGTTTCATCCCATAGGATGATGAAACGGAACCGAGGTGGTTGGAATTTGGCTATTCCGATCGAAACCTTGAATCATGGTCATTACAACAATATTATTGTAGCAGAAGTAGAAAGGAAAGAAGCAAATTACTGAACCACATAAGAGAACCCAATAGAGGGAGCTACGTAGATCAAAAGAGCTGGTCTCATGTCCCCAATATTGTATTAATTGGGTATGAAAAGAAATACCCATCCAAACAAATGTCAACAGTAGGATTAATATAGCATGACTTAATAGTACTAAGCTAAAGTTTGACAAGATGTTTGAATCAATCATGCTTGATAAATAACAAAACATATTGTGCATATCCATATTCACATTTTCTCAGCTGTTAGACTGAATTTTGGTCAGTAGAGCCTAACACCTCAGATGTATGTAATCACAGAATAAATCACAGATCATAGATCAGTCACAAAATATGCTTAAACAATAAAGAACATAAAAAAATTATAGTGGTTCGGCAATCGCTGGGTCTATGTCCACTTGGTGTAATTTACTATTTATAATGCAAATTTACAATACAATACTTGTTTGAGTATAAGAATGAGGAGAACAAGGAGCCGAGGTTAAATAATCGTAGAATCCATGTATGGGCAAGCCAAAAGAAGAAGATCCCGTTTTTTCTAAAGCCTTGGTGGTTTATTTATAGAAGAAACAACAAATCAGATTGGTCAGAATCGCACAGTGGACCACCTAAAGAAGACGACCTGACCTATGGGTGGGGCACAAATCGCCCCTTCCAGAAGGGATTGGTATCGATCACTCAGCGGTTGCATCCTTCGTGGTGCGACCCCCAAGGTGAGCCCCCAATTGTTCTTCCTTGCCTCTTCTGCTTTTGGTTTGACGATTTAAGCTTCCAATCTTGAGTTATTGATGAAGTTCCAGCCAAGTTTTTGAATCTTGAAATCTTATGTCTTGGATAGGTGCTGATCCGATACTTAGCAAAATTTTCAGTTCTATTGCTTTGGTTCTTATTTATACCGTTCCTGTACTTAGCCAAATTCGCAGGTCTGATCCTGTGCTCCAGATAGGTACCGATCTAGTACTTGGTTAAAATCACGGTTCTGTTTCGATGTCTCGGATAGGTACTGATCCGGTACTTAACTAAAATTTAATTTCCAATTTTTGTTCCAAAGTGCAATTCGAGCGAATCCAGCTGGTTATAGCTTCATATAATCATCCGTACTCAATTCCCGAGCTATCCAAGCATCCGAATGCAAAGCGCAACAGTCTTTTAAAAAGGCAGTTTGACACTTGTCCCCCCCCAAAACATATCTTTCTATGGAAAATGTATTTTGTATACATTAGAAATTCGAAATACGAGATCCAAGATTCGAGATTCGTAATTCCACAAGAAACCCATAAGAATCCCAATCCAACATCTGCAAGCCGAAATCTAGACAACCACGATCACACTAGATGGTTAAAATAGTTGAAATCTAGAAAACCAATATTCGATTAGAAAACCAAAATTCGAGAAATTCAAAACCGGGGAAGTCGAAGAATTCAATAATAGTTGGAAATCCATGATCAAGCCGGATCGAATATATAACAGAAACCCAAATCCAAAATTCAAGAAATCTATATTCATGGCCCCTCCAGGACTATTCAGCATGGGTACAGACCATACCTGCAAAAATCAGTTTGAGCATTCTCGTTTTTAGGACGGTCCGACCCTAATCAAGCACAGTTCATATTTGATGTCTGATCAGACAGTTTTGCCAAGTGCTGACAAAGCGGTCTGAAGCTACCTAAGCATAATCCATACTCGAGGTCCGATCAGACAGCCTCGTCAAGTCCCGTTGAGACTGCTTGAATTTTCTCTCAAGTATAATCCATAGTTGAGGTTCTAGTTTTTGTAGTTAAAATCTGATTTTCAATTCTACATTTCACAAGCATAATCCGTACAAACAAAGTGATTTTATTAAAGTTTCGAAAAACTAAGTTTACTACAAATCCAAAAAGAAAACGAATAGTTTACCACTGGTAAATAGCATGCCTTAGGACTAAGTTCTAATTCCATACATGGATATACGGACTTAGTCATTTCTTATTATAAATTTATTAAACGAAAGAAGTTGGACGGTTTATCATTCTCAAAGAGCACGCCTAAGGATTAAGTTCTAATCTCGTACATGGATAAATGAATTTAGCCGTTTGAACTCTAAAGTCTAAGCTAATTAATAATAATCCCACGCGAGCTAGATTCTAGCTCACTCTTATTCCAGACGGTTGTCGGTTGCTTTTGTTTCGCAACTGCAGTCCTATTTCGAATGTATTTCGTCAGCTGTCCACTTTGCTTCTCGATCGTGTCCTTTAGGTGCCAACACTCGTTTGTGTCATGATCGTCCAAGTCATGGAATAAACAATGCTTTTCAGAATTCGTCTCCTTCTTGGTAGGTTTCTTTCTAGGTGGTTTCCTAATGGAAAACGATCCCGGGTCCTCCTTTAAATCCTTTTCGAAGATGCATTTAAGTTTGTTTACGAAGATTTCGGTTCTCTTCGCTATCTGTGATTCCGGTCAGATCCATCGGTAGCCTTAATTTTTTTCTTTATCCAATTCAGGCGGTCCGTTGTCTTTAACTGCATTAAGCTTGAGAGCCTTTCTATCAGCTTGCACATCCTCTTGATTGAGAAATCGATCCGCTTCAACGTAAGATTCACCAACACCTTTAAGAGGGTCCCATTCCTACGAAGTCTTAAAGTAAAAAATATCCAAAACTCCAAAATCCGCAATCATTAGAACTGTAAATGGATTCTGTCGGTCCATAGAAGCCATAAGTGCGCTAAATCTTTCCAAAAACTTGCGCAAAGTCTCTCCAGTCTTCTGCTTGATGGTTGTATGAGTCATGACGTTCTTGGGTTTTGAGATATGAACCTGTAATTGTTCAACAAATCTTTTCGCTAAATCATTCCAATTCCTGGCAGATCTAGTTTTCAACTGTTAAAACTACATGGCTGCTATAGCCAAGAAAAATAATGGGAATCACTTAGCCATAACTTCGTCTGATGTCTCTAATACTTCAATGTGACGTATGTACCTCATCAGATGGATGGCTGGATCCTTTATCCCGCCATAAGCTTTCAAAGTCGGTAATTTAAAGTCTGATGGATTCCTCGAATATCGTATCTTTGGAGTGGATGAATTACGATTAACACAATCAATGTCTTGCATCCACCTCTCGAAGCTTGTCGTTTATGCTATATTCAATTATCGTCATTCATTGACTGTCGCCAATCACCATAGTCGACATCCGCTGCTCGAGTGCCTTGAGTATCCAAACTAGAGTGTCCATCGTCAGTTTCTAGAGTTAGGTTAGTATCAACAGTCGGTCCCTGTTTGATCCAATCTGATATTGAAACGTATACGCACTCGTATTCCATTTCCTAAACCTAAATTCTGAAGTTCTGAAGAGTCGAACGCCAAGCTAGCGCCTCCGAGAAGATTGCACCTAGCCTGAGTCAGGTCAGTACCGACCCGAGGGTTGAGTTTGGTACCGATCCCTTGAGAATTAAGGGCAGTTGCTCCCAGTTTAATTATAAGTGTCATCACGTTGTTGGGTCCAGCTCTAGCAGCTCCATGTCGACCTTCTGGCCGTCTGTTCCATTCAATATGATTGAGGAAATTAGTCATCATATCATTTTGTCTCTTGAGAAATCCTTTTTAACGTTCAGGTCGGGTTTTCATTCCTTTACGACTGCATTCATCTCTTCTTTGGTGAGATAAATAGAGAGATTTCCTCCGGAGGAAGACTTTGACTTCCTTCAATTGTTGCACCTTCAGCACGAAAACCATCTTCTTTCTCTTAACCATTATTTCTAAGCATTTCCTTAGTTCATATAGTTAAAAATGTTAGACTGGATTTTGGTTAATTGAGCCTAACACTCTAGATGTATGTAATCACAAAACAAATTATAGAGCACAGTCACAAAATATGCATAAACAGTAAAGAACATAAGATTTTTATATTGGTTTGGCAAACTCTGGTCTACGTTCATTTGGTGTAATCTAATGCAAGATTACAGTACAACGCTTGTTTGAGTATAAGAATAAAGAGAACAAGGAGTTGATGTTGAATAATGGCAAAATACTTATGTGGAAAAGCCAAAAGATCATTTTTTTTAAATCCTACTGGTCTATTTATAGAGAAAATTGCTAGTCAGATTGGTTCAGAATCGCACAAGGGGCCTACTTGGAGGAGATGATCCGATTCATGGAGTGGGGCCCGAATCGCCCCTTCCATGAGCTATCGATCCCTCAGGGTTTGCACCCTTCGGGATGTGACCCAAAGGCGAATCCTCAATTGTCCTTCCTTGCCTTTTCTTCTTTTGATTTGTTGATTTAAGCTTTCAATCTTGAGTTGTTGACGAAGTCCGAGTCAAGTTTCTGAATTTTGAAAATTTATGTCTCAGATGGACACCGAGCCGATACTTAGCCAAATTTTCAGTTTTGTTCTTTTGCTTCAGATTCATGCCGATCTTGTACTTTGCCAAATTCCTAGGTCTGATCATGTGTTCCGGATAGATATTAATCTCGTACTTGGCTAAAATCTTTGTTTTGTTTTTATGTCTCGTATAGATATCGATCCAATACTCAGCCTAATTTTGCGTTTTTAGTTAGTTCCAAAGTGTAATCCGAGGGAATCCAGCTGGTTGTAGTTTCATATAATCATCCGTACTCCATTACCGAGCTATCCAAAGATTCCAAACATCTAAATCGAAACCGTAATGGCTTTGTAAAAAGGCGGGTTGACACCAACTGGGGGAAGTAAATCGTAAATGATGCTTATTTATTTTTCACCAACAGTCCGATGTTCTCTGTATGAAGGTCAAGTCGTGAATCTTGATGATAAATTGACCATTTGCCTTATGAGAATGATTTAAAATTCATGAATTTCCAAGTCATTTGTTATAGAAATCTCAATTGAAATATCAATGATCGCTTTCCTTATGATCACCCTGATCAGCATGGCTACCTTAGAAGCTAACTAATGACTTAACGAAAGATGGAAACACCAACCATTTCCTGCAATGAAATAAGGATTTTGAAATACCTTTCCTCAGATTATTTAAGTCCCTTTTGTCCCCTAGAGTAAGTTCGAACTTGGTCCTATTGTCATGATGTCATCCATGTTTGTCTGTCTTCCGTTTCTCTTTCTAATGGTCGAGTGATGAGCTTGGAAGATCAATATAATTTCAGAAACAGTTGCAAGTTCTTGTTTTTGATGAGAAGAGGTAGGAAAATGCTTTGCTTCAACCTGGTCATAAGGCGAAAAACAAGGTCGGTGGTAAATCAAGCAATTTGTCGGGTATAAGTTACTACCAAAATGGCATCAATAGCGTTCAGAATATGGAACCAATCACTATATCCATCAAAGAGATGAATCCTTTGAAAATCGAGGTTCATGTTATCTTGCTGAGTAGGCAGTTGGAAAGTGGTTACCCGAAAGCAATAAAACAGGCAGGCCATGCCATAATATAGCCACATGGTTTAATATAGCCATAAAATGCCTCCTCTACTAATGTCAGTGCCGTTACGATAATGGTTACCGTTACCATTTGACAAATATCATTACTGTACCGTTGTTATTGGTAAGCCATAATTGCTTACTGTTACCGTCACCAATAGACTGATATACCGAAAATTGATATACCGATAATTTGGTAACCGTTACACTGGTAATGATAAATTACCATTTGTCAATCGAACTATGTATTTTGACATGTTTTTTTTGTACACAGTGCATCTCTATTATACTATATGGTGTGTTAGTTAATAACAAACATTAAAAAAAAGTGTACTTGAGTTATTTTACTTGATTATTGAGCTAAATATAATCATTTAGTTATGAATGTATGTAATAAACCATATCAAATGATTACAGATATTTTTAAAATTTACTGATAAAATTACCATTACCGCTGGTACTAAAGAACTGTTATTATTAATTTACTGTTACCATACCGTTTTAACTGGTATACCGATTTCAATCAAAAATGGTTACCGATCGATTGATAATGGTACGATATTGATAACTTTACCATTACCATAACAGTCCTAAATGTTACTAGCAAGTGTTCCTTGTCTGTATTTGTCTAGTGAGGTCGAATTGGTCATTTATCTTATGAAATTCTTCTTGCAGTAGAACCGTTCTTAGCCTCTTGAGAGTTAGTTTGTTCATGTGCATGGTTGATTGTAGGCACCCACATGAATTCTGAGTATTGATGTCGATACGTGACTGTATTGCTAAATGCCTAATGCTTTTCTGGTCATTTGAGCCAGGCAGTTGGAAAACTAACTTCCAAATATTTTGGTAGTTATTATTTTTCCTTTTCTAGCTAATTTTTTGGTTGTCTCGTGGATGGTGAACGTAATTATTGCACACCACAGATAATATTAGGTAATCACTTTTCTATGCATGAAATGGAATATTGTTTATCGGAAACCAAATCGCATCAGGACAGCCGGTTTGGAGCAAGAGATTGACAGCCTAAATAAGAAGCTGGCTGGATGCATAAGGGAGAAACAAAATCTGCAAGAGGAGCTTTCTGAAGCCTATAGAATAAAGGTTCTTTCCTTTTCTCAAACTTCAACTATTGTCATGTAAAAATTACTGATCTTTTATGCTTTAATTTTCAGAGCCAGCTTGCTGATTTACATGCTGCAGAGGTTTTGAAGGTATCCTATTCATCTCTTCTGTATCAACATAATCTTTATCTTCTTTTCGATTTAATGTTGCGAGTACAATCAGCAGATGTGCTTACCAACTAAGGCTGTAATACAAACTATGAATCAGAACACTTGCAAGGGTGTATTCAGGCAGTTTATCATCTAACCTATATGACTGCATTTGATAGTTTCTAGCATCACTTTCTCATTTGTATCTTCTGTACATACATAGTTTAGGTCATATTTTGTTGTAGGGCCAATACATTTACCTTATTATGGTTTTATCGTAGTTGTTGCACTTTTATGTTGTTTTTCCTTTAAAATGGACTTTGTTCGCTGCGAATCATTGAGGTGCTTTTCTAGTGCACAGGCTAAAATGGGCAGGATGCTGCGCACTATATATTCTGTATGTATAAAAGGAAACTTATACCATTTAAATCATATATAGATGCATTTTATATTCACAAAAAATCATATTGCTATCTATGGACCTAAGCGTTCATTCACCTAGGCTCAATACGTAGTAATTTTTTTTTTTTTTTTTTTTTTTTTTTTAAATACGTTGTCTTCTATTATAGTTATTATAATTCACATTGCTGAGAAGCCCACAATAACATGGAATATGCGAATTCATATAGATTTTGAACACCTAATGTATCTGCACATGATATTCTAGTTTAAGTACTTTCTCCGGACCCTTTATTAGTGCAGTTTTGCATGATTATCAACGCTACTATAATTCTACACTGTGAATATAGCATTTTTGGAGAAACCTGTATTAAGTTTATGCTGCAATCTTATGGTGATTGTTAAAGGGAAAAACATTTGTACAAGAGGGCCAGTAAATATTTGAAAATTGAAAAATAATAATAGAATAGATAAGAGAACAATATTTTTACATTGATTTTTGTGTGTGTGTGTATTGTATATATGCAGGCTCAGTGGCACCCCAAACGGTTGGGCACCCCTTTAGCCTCCCTCTTTTCCACCACAAGTGGAAGGAAAGAGAGAGGGAGAACTTGTGTTGGAAAACAGGGGGGCTAAAGGGGTGCCCAACTTTTTGGGATGCCATTGAAGCTCGAATATATATATATATATATATATATATATATATGTATATATATATATGTATGTATGTATGTATATATGTATATGTATATGCATGCACACACACACACATACATACATACATACCCTTAATCTCTTCTTCCAGTTTCATGAGTTATCATTTTAATTTGGATAGTTATCTCCTCATTCAACTCAAATCCGTCTGGTACGTCACTGAATCTGTAGCTTCCTAGTTAGAGCCACCATCACCACCTATTTCCCATCGTCCTCCTCTTCATGCGACATGCTTAGCTTACTCCTCTGCTGGTCGCTTACACACACATGCACAAAAGACCCGTAATCTCTTCTTCCAGTTTCATGAGTTATCATTTTAACTTAGATAGTTATCTCTTCACTCAAATCAAATCTGTCCGGTACGTCACCTAATCTGTAGCTTCCTAGTTAGACCCACTACATCGTCCTCCTCTTCATGCAACATGCTTAGCTTACTCCTCTGCTGGACGCTTATTCATTTATCCAAAATCCTAACTTCCTTCTCAAATTAGAAGTGATACAATCTTATCTTTTGTGAAACATACCAAGGAAAAAGCGGTGGAAACTGAGATGAAGGTCGAGTTTTGACGAAACATGGCATGGTAAAAATCCCATTTTAACCCCCCCAAAAAAAAACCTTTTCACGGTTCCCTTATTTATACTTCTAAGAGTTGAGCATTGAAATATCTAATTTTTCAAGAACACGATTACTGAAAAGGCCTCTATGTGCATATTTTTGTATCTGTTTACCACTAATGGTTCTTTTTAATTTAATTATTTTACCTTTTAGCTGTTGGCTACCCATAAAGCTATTATGTATACTGATGCAGAATATGGAAGCAGAGAAACAACTAAAATTCTTTCAAAGTTCCATTGCTGCAGCCTTCTCGGAAAGGGATCAAGCTCTAATGGAGGTATTCCCTTGAATATTTATCGAAAGCATCTCGTTGCTTCTGTAATCTATTTCCAACCGTGTGATCTTCTCATTGACCAGTCTGAGAAAGCCAAGGAAAAAGAGGAAGCTGTTTCGGAGAGATTACTCAGCATTGAGAATAGGTAATCATTATACTAGAATCAATCAGCTCTCTTGGACTTTATCTGGATGAAACTATTTGTATCCATTAACAGTATGCTTTGAAACCGAAAATTGTATTGCTCTGATATTTCCACTGGGTTCTGCATCGTGCATTCAGCTGCAATTTCTTAATTTATTTTCTTCAACTTTACAGTGTTAGGAGAATAAAAGATAATTAATACAAATTTATGTAACTTGCTATCGTAATATCCAATTTGCTAGTTCACCACCGGTTATTATGCTAATACGTCGATGATATAACTTTTTTTTTTTTGAAAACTGGTAACTTTATTGCAAAACCAATCATATACTTTGTTTATATGCTTCATCAAAACCTTATCCCCCCCCCCCCCCCCCCAAAAAAAAAAAAAAACCTAGATGGGTTCCACACAAGGAAAAAGAGTACATATAAACTCCATATATTAACAATACAAAAACATGCTCAGTTTTAACAAAATTATACACAATCATCACTGACTTTCAACCAGATCAACTCGCTGACACCTCTCAACACACCTCCTTAAGAAATTCTCATTAGCTTCTGTTCTTCGAGGCTTGCTGCCATTCTTGTTGATCAGATAAGAAACTTCTCTTTCAATCATCTTAACTGCTTCCTTTGCAATATTTCTGCCATTGAATTGCCTTGCATTTCTCTCTAGCCATATATGATATATCACACACGTGTATGCTACACAAGCTACATCCAGTAACTGATCCTTCTCTTTGAACATATGCAGTATTTTTCCAGCTTCCTCCTCCAAAGTGCCATATGTAATAGAACCATATCCAAGCTTACGAGTAATATATCCCCAAATATACATCGAATAATCACATGTGAGAAAAAGGATGACATACCGTTTCCTCTTCTTTGTTGCATAGAATACAGCTATCTTCAATTATTCCAAATCTCTTCAAACGATCTTTTGTGCTAAGTCTATCATTATAAGCTAGAAATGGTATCGCTGCCATTCTGTTAGCATTCGATTTGTGCCATGTCACTTTGTAAATCCCATTAACCTGCTGCCTTTGTCTAGCATGTTCCCATGCCTTATGAAAAGAAAATTCACCCCCATCTGACCACTCGTAGAAATCAGAGTTAGAATTAGAATTTATCTTCACATTAACTAAATTCTGAACTTCTTTTGTAGCTGCATGATGAGAACCATTAATTTTTCCATCCTGAATGATGGATGAAACAAGTTCATCATTTCTCCCCAATATTTGAAATCTAGACAAACCAATTAAGTCAACCAAGCATCTACTATTTATCCATGGTTTGAACCACATTAATGTATTTGATTCCTACGCAATCACCTTATTAAACAATTGTTTGCCTGAATTTCTAAGCCTCAATATTGTTTTCCACAAACTGGAAGAATTATTGTCTATTTTCATACACCAAAAAGGCTTACTACCACAATATTTCTGCCACATCCATTTACTCCATAAAGAAGAAGATGTTAAAATTTCCCACATCATCTTAATACCTGCTGCTTTTTTCAAATCAAAGAAAGATTTAAGACCAATTCCACCTTCAGATTTTGGCAAACATAGCTTGTCCAACTAATCTTATGTGTTGAATTACCCCAAAAGAAATCAGCACACATCATATGTAATTTATCGATTAAATGTTCTGGTAATTGATAAACAAATATACAGTACAAAACTGTTGGGGTAATTACAAATTGAATCAATTCAGCACGTCCAGCAAAACTTAACATCCCAATCTTGTATATTTGACTGAACCCTAGTCAGTAAGGCTTGATAGTCATTATAGTGTATATGGTTGGATGAAATTGGGACTCCTAAATATTTTACTGGCAGCTGACCATTCTGAATTTCTAAAATAGAGGTGATTTCTGAAGTGTATCTAGACTCTGCACTAAAATAAATTTTAGTTTTTATAGTACTCACAGTTAGACCACTGAACTTTCTAAGACTATCAAAAATATCTTTTAAAGCTACTGCACAAATAGGTAAGCTCTTCCCAAAAACCATCAAGTCGTCACAATATAACAAATGGGACACAATAGGTTCAAATCTATGCACTGGGTAGAACTTATGTTGTAGCACCACTTCATTCATGCTGTATGTAAAATATTCCAATGCAATCGAAAATAGATATGGTGATAGTGGGTTTCCCTGTCTTAATCCTCTATTTGAATATATGAAACCAGTAGGCACACCTTGGATTAAAATTGAAAAAGTAGGGGATGATATACATTCATATATGACATTAATGAAATGTATTGGAGATCCCATTTTCAACATAATGTGAGGTATGAACTCCCTATTGATCATGTCGTATGCCTTATGAAGATCTACTTTGATGCAAAACTTACTCACTCCAGACTTCTTAAAATCTCTCAACAATTCATGTGCTAGGAGTATATTATCCCCTATATATCTAGCAGGTATAAATGCACACTGATTTGGTGAAACTAGATGTGGTAAATACCATTTCAGCCTATGGCATAGGATTTTGCTAAAAATTTTATAATATATATTACAACAAGCTATTTGTCTATATTGAGATATATCTGTTGGCCTTTCGACTTTAGGAATCAGCGTTAAGAACGTATGGTTGCATCTCTTTGGTAATTTGGCTGTACTAAACATGTCTTGCAATACAGCTAACAATTCAAGTTTATTACCTTCCCAATGAAGTTTAAAAAACTTAGAATTCATACCATCAGGTCCTGGGCTCAAATCTTCATGCACTGAATGGACTGCTACTTTTACTTCTTCTAGAGAGATTTGTTTCATCAATGCCTGCTGTCCATGCATATTGATTATGTGTGTTGATTGGAATGAAGGGAACTCCATGCAAACTTCTCCATTATAAAGATTTTTAAAGTACTCTATAGCTTCAGCTGCTATTTCTTCCTGTTTATATAAAAGATCCCCATTAATATTAATCAAAGCTTTAAGATTATTAGGATACCTTCTTAATGACATTTTGGAATGAAAAAAATTGGTATTGGTATCCCCATTTTGGAACCGTGATATTTTAGCTTTTTGTTTCAGATTCCAAAATTTGATATGCTTTTGGATAGATAAGGCTTGCTTAGCTGCAAGCATCTGTTCATACAAAATATTTTCAGGATCTGAATCAGCTTCAATTTCTTTTTCTTTAAATGTGCTTTAGCTGCCATGAGTACATCATCTTTTATCCTCTCTTTATTCCATCTCTTAAATTCATCCTTACAGGCTTGGAGCTTTTGTAGAAAAATATAACTCGGATATCCCACTATGTTTGATGAGAAACCTTTAGCAAAACACTCTGCATATCCATCTTTAACATTCCAATCATTCACATATCTGAATGGATATCCTTTTGTAGAAAAGAGGTAATAAGCTCTAATAATAGTGGATTATGGTCACTTGACATTTATGATAAAGATAAGGCTTTCATATCGGAAAACTTTTGCAAACATAAGTGATTGACAAAATTTTTATCAATATTGTTTGCCATACCTTTGCGCCTCCAAGTGTAATTGAAACCACTTGCTTTAATTTCTATCAAACCTGCCTGTGATAAACAATTGTTAAAAGCTCTAATATACTGGAATAGCACTTGCAATCCACCTTTTTTTATCCAGATGAGGAGTAGAGTTGTTGAAGTCTCCCATAAGAATCCATTCTCCACTTATATTTTCTGCTTCCTGAATTATATGCTGCCACAGATTTTGCTTCTCATAAAAGTTGTTGCTTGCATAAATAATGGAAACAAAGATTATCAGGCCACCCTTATTGGTAACTTGCACTCTTATATGTTGATTAGAAGAAGACATAACTACAACATCCCAAACTTCAGTATCCCATAACAGCAATATTCTACCAGAAAATGGGGATGAATCTCTAGGTAGAAAGTTCCATAACCTTGGGATTAATTTTCCAAATATCTTCAAGTTTCCATTATTAATTTTATTTTCTACCAAACCAACAAGAGTTGGTTTGAATTTAGTCAGAAGAGTTAATACATCACGCATACGCTGTGGTGTATTAATCCCTCTGACATTCCATGTCATGAGTGTCATTTAATAATGGAATTGCTCCTTAATGTTCTTTTAAGAGGAGCAATAAAATCTGGAGTATCAACCTTGTTTTTCCCTTTAAGATTTTTCAGATATTCATCATTCTTTGAAATACCTTTAGAAACATCATTCACTTTTTCCACAACCGGATCTTCCTGAATGCTATCTGCAATATGATTTATCTCTTCTGGAATTAAGTCTTTGGGTAGTTCAGAATCTAATAAATCCAATCCATCATTTTTATTGTTATTATCAACCTCCAGAGAATTACCATCAGATTGAATATTAGGCTCATTAATATGACCAGTATTGGAAGAGCTTGGTATATCCATTTTACCTTTAGCAATCCAAATAGACTCATTAGAAAATTCATGAACTAACTCTTATGGCTGAATCTTTTACATTTATCACATCTAGGAGGAAAAAATTCATATTCAATATGAATTTCTTTTTTCAAACCATAATGCAGAACTATAGGAACTCGAGGAACCAGTTTGGAATCAATATCAATGGCAGCAAGAATTCTAGCAAATCTAGTAACTATCTTATTTGCAGTCTTCAAATCTATACGAATGGGTTCACCAATAAAACTAGCAATCATAGAAAATGTCTGATTCGACCACATCTCCATGTCTAAATTAAACATTTTAATATAGATCTCAACTCTCATAGCTTTAAACTTCTCAAATTCATATCCAGTGTACCATTAATAAACCATCAATAATTTTTCAAAATAAGAATATGTGGATGATTTCAATACATACAAACAGTCAGAAGCATCTTCAAATTTCACTGTATAATAAAAACCAGGAGCTATGTGAACGATAGATCTACCTTTAGGTCTCCAGACTTTTGAAATATATTCTTTCAACTTAATCACTGATAATCCGAAGTCAACAGGATGTAGGACAACTATATTTTGCCAGGAATCAACAGACAAATTAAGTGTTTTTCGGAATGAAAACATGATCCATTGAAGGCTGAATAAACTAAAGATCCAGATCTGATTCACTTGCTGTATTTTGAGGAGCTGTCATGTTCTAATCTAGAGTTGAAGTAATCGATATAGATTGGAAGAGATTAATGATGATTTAGAGGTGGTTTAGACGGGCGGAAAGAGGAAGACGAGAATTTCCCTCTTTCATCCGCCATTTTTATACTTCACACACACTATATATATACATATACATACATACATACATACATATATATATATATATGTGTGTGTGTGTGTGTGTGTGTGTGTGTGTGTGTGTATGTGCGTGGCGAACGTTCAATGACACCCCAAATAGTTGGGCAACCCTTTAGCCTCCTTGTTTTCCACCATAAGATCCCCCTCTTTGTCCTTCCAAATTAAGAGAGGCTAAAGGGATGTCCAACTGTTTGGGGGTCCAACGGTGCAAATCAATTGTGTCAACGTTTGTGTTTAAATAAACTTTCCCCCTATATATATATATATATATATATATATATATATATATATGCACGCTTTATGGCACTCTTATTTCCGAGCACCCCAATAATCCCTCAATTTGGGTCACTCATTTATATTTAAATAAGTTAGTGGAAAGAGTGAGAAAGTTAGTGAGGAGAGAGAAACATGAATGTAGGTGGAAATCAAGAGGGCTATAGGGGGTGCTGCACCTATATAGTTTCCCGATTTCCACCACACATTCACATTTCTCTCTCTTCCCACTAACTCTTTTTCCCCACTAACTTATTTAAATATAAACTTGTGGTCTAAAACGAGGTGCAAATGGGAAAGTCTATTTAGACACAAAGGTTTGACACAAATTGAGGGACACAAAATTTTAACCATAGATTACCCCATGATTTGCACCCCTCACATAAAGACAAATTAATCATGTGGCTGGGATTTTGTGTCTCCTGATTTGTGTCAAACTTTTGTGTTCATGTATCCTCTACCTATACACACACACACACACACACACACACACACACACACACACACATATATATCCACGCGCGCGCACACACATATATATCCACGCGCGTGCACACACACACACACACACACACACACACACATATATATATATATCCTGCTGTATGTTCTATATTTGATGTAGAGCGAATGGTAAACGCTATTCGTGTGCTATCGAGTTGGAAAAGCAATATCCTTTGGGTCCTGTATTATAAAAAAAGATGCAAACATAGAACAAAGTAAAAAATTTACATTGTTAATTGTTTGTTGTAATTGTCATCAGAGAGTCAGTGCAGTTTTTTATGCATTAAACTTTATGCTTCTCAATCTATAGCCTCTCTATTTATAGCCGCTTTATATCCCTAACAACGATAGTCGATGCTCACTCTCTCATCAATTCTCTATCTTACACAAGGACTATTGATTTATTAAATCTAACGGTCAAGGTATAGGGGATGTTGATGAATTATGGAAGAAGGACGTCCAGATTTTTTTTTTTTTTTTTTTTTTTTTTTTTGAGATCATGGGGAACCTTAAGATCACAGTATACATTGATACTCACTTAAGTAAACCCCACGCCGTGTGTCTACCCCGCTTTGTGTAGTTGTCACACACGGATGCGTAATGTCCTAGCCCCCAAAGTGGTTCACAGCGGGATTCGAACCTGCCCGCACACAGTGCTTAGATCCCCATCTCCCAACTTCTGAACCACCCGAGCTACGAACGGCGGGTGAAGGACTTCCAGATTTGAATTCAAAATCAAATCAAATTCTGGTTTTGGATTCAGAATTGGATTATATGTGATATCTATTCATGTTCATTTCTTTTTAACTCAAAACAATTATATACAAATCTGAATTCTATTTCAATTCAAATTGCAATTTTAATTTATTTATCAAGAAAGAAAAACTAAATAGTTAATTTTTTAATAGATAACATCAACTCTCAATTAATAATTGAAATATCATCATCTATTATGGTTGTATTTTTTGAATATCCCAAAAAGTAAGGTCATATTTGATAAGTTCAGAAAAAGAAAGACTGGAAAATGAAAAATAATAATGAAAAGCTGGATGCATCTATCCAAAATTATTCCTGCCATATAAATTATTAAATTGTCCACCAACTTTTCCCCCAGTAATCTGCCATTCCAAAATTTATGTTTATGCCCTCAGATAATTGTTATTCCACAAGTTCAGTGTGATTTTACAGTGATATAGTCAACTGGACTAACTGTAATGAGCTTAACTTTACCTACACAAGTTCAAGATAGATATGCTATTTTTCTCCTATATTGTTAGGTATCCATCTATTGATCCCGTCTCTCCAACTCGTTGAACTTCAGGTTTCTCTGTGGTGAACGATTTTTCGGCCTCCTTAACACATGATATCTCTACTGCCAATAAATATAATCGGTTTTATATGATTTATCTCAATATTTTTAACCATCCTTAAAGTTACAAATAACAATAACACTTATTTTTATTATATATTATTTTAATTTTAATTTTACATGTGAAGAGGAATTGTTTTGCGAAACGATGACAATAGCATATTAGGGTGTGAATGAATTCAGTAACCGAACTTAAATATGTGGAGAAAAGCATCGAATATTATTGGCACAGTTTAGTTTATATAATTCATTTGAATGTTTAGGCTGTCCATGGTACATTTCTGTTGGGAATGGGAAAATCAACGTGGGGGTGAAATGACATTGTTCTAATGATGCACCTATGTTTATTATGCATAGAACTGTACCGTCTTATTGGTTTATAAAATAAATAGGGAATGGGTGATTTGTGTTATGTATAATGTGCATAGTGTGGGAAACAAGGGTGATTGGTACAAAATAGATTATAGTTAGGGATCCTTGAAAGTGATGTGAGTAGTTTCTTCTTCTTCGTCTTCTTCTTCTTCTTCCTCCTTTTTCTTTTCTTCCTCCAGTGTGTATTAGAAACATATATTACTGTTAGCACAGCTTTATAACAGGGGTGTACAGTAATTTTAGTCCATTAAAAATAAAAGTATGTTTACATTGCTTGGAGAATTGAGATTAAAAGTCTCATCAACTTGTTTGGAACTTAAATAAAAATTTGAATGTTCTAGAACATGTATCTTCATCCGACAATTTCGAATCTTAAAAGTAAGTAATAGAACAATTGCTGTAAATCAAATTTCATCTTGGGTATGAATTCAAAAATTTGTTAACAAATATGTAGTCTTGAGGATTATTAAGCAATCATCAGAGCAACAAATGTTACGGTACAGTATTTTGACTGCATAAATATTAGATAGAAATAGGCGTCGTTCCCTTTTTTTATTCGGAAATGTGTAAATACATTTTCTCAATGGTTTATAAAATTCTGTGAATGTTACCTCAAATTTCTTTTTATTTTCTTTTTTATTCTCACTTAAAGTAAACCTAACCAAGAAACAGCACTGCATCAATTATCGACCATCCATCAAAAATATTTCGCAATTGTTGCTTCCACCACCAACGAAATTACCAACATTTGTACCCACACGATTTAATTATGTTAGATTCATCAATGCTTATTGTTTCAATCACAACTACCTCAGGTTTCCTTATCCTGTCACATATGTTGTGTGCATATATCGTGCATGTCATGCTCTCGTCGTAAATAAAGATTGTGTGGATACTTGTTTTGCTGTTTCTTTCGTATTAATGTTGTAATTTGATAGTAGTCTTGATCGGAATACATCTTTTAACTATGTATTTGTAAGAAGCCAATAAATACCAATAAATAACAGTTAAATTGTCTGCTCTAGTGGTGTCTTCTTTTACTGCTTAAATTCGTGTTTCCTCCAGAATAACAGAACTTCGGTCAGCACACGATGAGGAGAAAAAAATTAATGCTGATTTACAGAAACAACTGGAGGAACTAAAAGAGCGGAACGAAGCATTTGAGAAGGTAGGCATGTGATGTAACTTTGATTTGCTGATCTCTACTCTCTATTCTTTCTAATTTAAGACCCAGAACTTAAAGTTTCAAAAACAACGAGCATCAAACTTAGTCTGAATGCGGGCTTGAAATATATATCAGTGACGCCCATAGGAAGAGCACTTCTTGCCTTCTTGGTAAAGGCCAATGATGGCTTTATATAACAGTCAATACACCGATACTCTCATCATGAAGCTTTTTCTTGTCTGTGCTAATATGTTCGTGACTTCTTTTTTCAGGTCATTAATAAGTTTTATGATATTTTCCAAAGAGAGACTGGATCATGTGAAGATGACTCATGGCAAGAAAAATGTTCCAAGCTTCTAGAAACATCTCCAGACAACTGGACTTTCAAAAGTGATTCTGAAACCTCTACTTCGAAGTACATTGTATACTTTAGAACCCTTATGTTATTTCTCAAACTAGTTACTTATGCCTGAAAATCACGATTAATGATCAATGCTTTTCTGCACTTGTGTTCCTTTGTCCCGTAGGCTACGGATTCTGAGTTCAATTCTTATAGAATATATTCATGATGATCAAACTTCCATGTATATTAACTAAATTGGAATTATGTTAACCCTGAGGTTTAGATGTTCTGAACAGATTGGGTTTATAGAGTAGTTAAAATTCTTGAATGCATAGAACTAGTAATAACGTGCGGTATAAGTAATGGGCGACAAATTGAAGTTGTACACCAAATAATTTTCTTGTCTTTAGCTACTGTATGGAATTACACATTTGTGCATTAAGTTCACTACAGTTTATAAATGCGGGCTGCTGTTACAATTAAGAAAAAAAAAATGTACATTTTATACCTGTTGTAGTGTTCATTTGAGAAGACATTTCAAATTGAAGACATTATTCAGTTTGAATATAGTCATCAAACTGACTAGTAGGAATGTTTGCCTTACCATAATCTAGCTAAATGAAACCCTCTAAAACTAATTTTAGCATGCATGTTAACAAGGAAAAAGAATACATCATAGCAGTTATTTTTTATGTTTTCCCCTCCATATTCTTCTCTTTGACTGCGTCTCAGTCGCTTCACTATTCATTTATTTGAAAATCAACTATCTTAAAATTTCAAATGTACAAAAATGAATATTTTCAAAATCAAATATGGAAGGACTATCGGTCTACCTCTACCGTTTTGTGATAGCTGTGCAGTTAAAGCGCTTAGTGGCTTCATAGCGGTAGAGGTGTACAAAATAATAGATTGGATAAAGCGATGATACAGTGGAAATAGCGGAGGTGCAAAAAAGCTTTATTAGATATAAATCTAAATATATGAAGTTAATTTATTCTCATTATCACATCATTTTCAAGGGAATTTTTTTGTTTGTTTAATCTTGTATTAACAAAGCCGAAGCATATCATGATTTATGCAAACTAGATTTGATTACTATAATAAATCTCTAACTTATATTGAGCGCTTATGTTTTAAAATTAGGTCTTTACGCTAACTTCTTTTATTTAGTTTAAAAGCGAAATAGTCAAACAAGTCTTCACATATTAATTTTGCTAAAGCAGATACCATGGTTTTTACGGCGCAAGTCGAGTCGATAGAGGTCCAACCAGTCGACTAGTAGGACTAGACGACTAGTCATAGACTAATCGATAAATAAATAAATAAATATTAATACATAATTTCAGTGTATAAATAAAATAATAAATATTAGGTATGTAAAACGTTTACAGTGTTAAAAGTCAAAGGATTCATTCAGTCAATTCAATTAAATGAAGTCATCATCCATGGCTTTATCAATGCCATCTGCAATTATTTACATACCTCTACTGTCATCTGCAATATACTTCTGTTGTTGGCAAGTTCGATTTCAGTTTTGAGTTAGGTTTCGACCTCGACTTCACTTAGGGTTTCGAGTTCGAGTTCGACTTCTTCTTCGAGTTAGGTTTTCGAGTTCGAGTAGGTCAGTATCAATCTCGACTAACGACAAGTCGACTCCTCCAGTCGATAATCCAATCTCGACTAATCGACTAGTCGCAACTAGTCGAGCGCCGTAATAACAGTGGCGAATACTAAAAGGTCTTGATTTAGCAGCTGTAGCAGAAAATAGAGGAGCTTGCAACGAATCTACTGCTTACCAATACTAAACTAAAATATCTTAGCGGTTGAAGAGCGTTATGCGCTATAGTTGAGATTTTGTAGGGCTTTAGCATGACTTTAATTACACAGCACAATAGTACTGGTATATATTAAACGAAGTCATCATCCATGGCTTTATCAATGCCATCTGCAATTATTTACATACCTCTACTGTCATCTGCAATATACTTCTGCTGTCGGCAAGTTCGACTTCAGTTTTGAGTTAGGCTTCGACCTCGACTTCACTTAGGGTTTCGAGTTCGAGTTCGACTTCTTCTTCGAGTTAGGTTTTCGAGTTCGAGCAGGTCAGTATCAATCTCGACTAACGACAAGTCGACTCCTCCAGTCGATAATCCAATCTCGACTAGTCGAGCGCCGTAATAACAGTGGCGAATACTAAAAGGTTTTGATTTAGCAGCTGTAGCAGAAAATAGAGGAGCTTGCAACGAATCTACTGCTTACCAATGCTAAACTAAAATATCTTAGCGGTTGAAGAGCGTTATGCGCTATAGTTGTGATTTTGCGGGGCTTTAGCATGACTTTAACTACACAGCGCAATAGTACAGGTATATATTATAATTATAAAGGAAATAACATGCTGAAGTTATTTTCTTGCTTAATGTTAATACAATATTTTCAGTTGAATTTGAGCTATTTTGTTTGTTTTCCTTTTATACTTTTTTGTGTCTACTTAAAACCATGCTTGATGCTGCCTCCCCTACAATGGTGCTAAGCATAATTTAATGTCAGATTAATAGTAAAATCAAAAATCTTTTATACTCTGATCTAACTTCACTCGGTCATTAACATGTTAAAAAAAACACCTTTGCGTGTTCCAAAATCAGTTACTTCAAAATCGCCGTTTATGAAATACTTATAACATTTTTGGATTAAAAAGTTGCATAATAGGTGTAACAAACTCCATCTCTACCTGATTAAACTTTAGTGCATGGTAGACATCCCAAAAAAAGAAAAAAGAAAAAACTGACGTGTGCTACGCTGTTAGAACAAATGCGAAAAGATTACGCATGTTACTATATTCGGTACCCCAAATTTCAACTGTTGTATCTACTTATCCTCAGTTAGGTATAGGTTTCAGTTAAGGAATTTTTATATCCACTTAATTTAGATCATATCAATTAGCTGGTATTTTCAAATATATTTCTTACAGTTGAGTAAGGTAGTGCCTGGCGCAACGGTAAAGTTACCCGGCTGGTAATCTGGAGCGCGCAGGTTCGAGTCCCGGCCTCTTCACATATGTGAGGGAAATGCTGTGCGCACTAATCGACCACCCCCAGAGCCCGGAAAGCCATGAGAATAGTACCGGGACGGGAGACTGACCTGGGAAGTCCTCTCGCGCTTGAGTACGGAAGCCTTTGGCACTGGGTATCCACCTTTATTTCTTACAGTTGAGTAACTGTTGAAAGTATGTTTGTCTAGTTCCTTCTTTGTTTGGTGCAATAAACCCACCTTCAAATTGCCATTGGTTCAGTAATAATTTAAATGCTTGGTCGGATCCAGGATTAGGATAAATGATCTTCTGGAAGTCCTTTTGTTACATAGTGGATGAAAAGAAGCATTGTCTATTCGTACATGCATTATTATTTTGGTACATTCATAGACTATATGACATGTCTGTTGTGTTAAAATGCATTTTTTTAATGCAAGCGACAGCTTATTTGACAGTTTCTTTAGCGTGCCATTTTTTTTATTACCATTTGTCATACTGTTCACTGTCTATTACCCCTATTTACTGAGTTTCATTTACTTTTGTTTAACTTGTTCTAACAAAATTTACAGGCTTCTTTAGAAAATGAGCTGGCGAAAATGAAAAACACAATCAACAGTCTTCAATCCAACTTGAGAATGGTAGGAAACTTTATACAACAACATCATATGCTGTCCTACTGGCTTCACCGATAATTTTCTGGATGGTTCAATGGGCCCCATTGTGTGTGCTCGTTTCACACTCCAGTAAAATCAAATCTGGTGTGCCAAACCTGGGTGCTCTATTGAGCATTTCTCATTACATGTTAGGGACATAACAATCCCACACTTTTCGGTGATAGCAGAAACCAATTTCTGCTTTAACCAAGGAATATCAGTATTCGTCAAGTTCAAAATATAGTTTTAGTTAATGATCAAGTGCTTTGAAATCATAGAGGAACTATAGATCATTGATTATTATAAGTTATAACAGTCAAATAGCAAAAGGGAGATTTTCCTCGATTATCACAATCCATATTTTCTTCCATCCAGGGACTGCAAATTGAGGGACATATGAAGAAAAATATTCAATCTCTAGAGAAAAAGAAAGTATGACTTAATCATAGAATCAATAAAAAAAGTACCTTATGCATTCATTTAATCATTGTTACTGTTACGATCTCATTTTTGTGTATTATGCAGGCCCTGCTGGTTAAAACCCTCAAGATCGGGTTATCAGGGTTACGTGATTTTCACTGCCAACAAAGATCTGAAATAATAAAACTATTGGAAAATGAAACATCTAATATAAAGTCGATGCTGGTTGATATTCAAGAAAAGGTGATTCTAATGCATGTGAATAGTGAGTTAAAACATGAAGCCAACATAGGGGATATGCCATCTGTTGATTCTGAATGCAAGGATGTCCACATTACTAGTGATGTAGATGCAGATGTTCTTGAGAAGGTTAGTTCTTCCAGTGGTTTGTTGTATTCATTTTTAATTTCTACTTAGGAACAAATAAAGAGAAACAAATTAGACAAGCGCTCAATGACACCTTGTTTTTGAGCACCCCTTATCGTATTGTAGCATAATATGTTTGTTCTTTAGACAATCTACCTCATGTCTAGTATCACATGGTTCCAAAGGTTCTCCTGGAACTTCCTAGATGCCTGATAGTCATTATATGTTTTAGTTTCGCTTAATGAATACGGAATTGATTCTTGAATTTTATTTTCAAATCATGGAAGGGTGAGACCGACCGTAGCGGCAGTTTTTTGGACCGCATTGTTGTTATTCCGTCAAGATTTATTGGGAATGCTTTACAATTAATGACATCTGATGCTTGTACATGATTTATGTCCCACTGGTATCTAGTCATGTGGTGCATTGAGTCAGTCTCCCCTGCGTAGTGCGGTATCTGTGGCATATCGAATCTCCTGGGATATTCGGTTTTCAAAATATCATTAGTAAACGGGGTGTGGCTTTGCTCAATCCCGAGTCCTCGTTCGTAAAACTTTGATCATCTCTCATAATTTGCCTTACCATGACAGTTAGAACAGGGTCTTGGTAGAATGCAGTGTGGTTTTCAGACTTAATTTTGTATGCATGTCTCCTTGGTTTGCTTCGTTCGGGCTGAACTTGTCGGGCAATATCTGTGGTCACGTTTCCCCTTGCGCTGGCATTCCAACCATCGTCAGGACGCAAGGGAGGTGCGACACTTGCTCGAGAAGGACTTGGAAGATTCGGAGGTGCATGAGAATGGGTTGCATACGGATCGGTCCTCACACCACGATATGGATCGGCCTGGCTGGTCCGATCCGGATTAGTATGCTATACCAAACCAGATCGGCACGTTCGTTCGAGGGACCGATCTGGATGCCTTGCCCTACAAATTGTCTTTTTTCTTGCTCGATTTTTCTATGTTGACTTCTGTGGTTGTGCTCCGAGGTAGAGGATCTTTCCGGTTCGACGAATTTCGGAATTAAAGAGCGTCTCCTTCACATATTCCATTCCGAATTCATGCGGTTCAACTGTGTCTTCAAGTGGCGGTTCTCCTTTATTCGTCGGTCCAGAGTTTCCTGCGTCTTTTCTAACATCCTCATCATGTTCATCATATCACCCTGGGTGGCCACTCCCGTTGCTGAGGAAGTGGTTGCAATAGTATTTGTAGCAGGACGGACAACAACTTCATTAGCAGGTTTTCTCTCCATCTGCTAGACGCTCGTCTCTTCTTCAGCCAGAATGTTGGCGCGAGCGACAAAGGTCGTTTTTGGCAGTCATGTTGATATTGAAAGGCTTCAACTTGTTCCGTATGAGGAATGACGAAATAAATGGATCTTCCCTCAATGGATTTGAAATCCACTGCTAGATGAGGTGATCTTGAAAACGAGAGTTACTGATTTTTGAGTGAAAGCACCAAAATTTTGGCGTATTAAGTTGTACTAACACCCAAAATATAGTATTATCAAAGGAAATGTAAATGAAAAATGAGGAAAATAGTAAAGCAATCACACACAACAATTATAGTGGTTTGGCTAAGTATGCCTACGTCAACTTTTGAAGAGATCTCACTAGATTTACCTGGACTCTTACCAATACAACTTTCAGATCGATATATAATAAAACTAGATCCGCATGCAATATATGAAAAAAATTCAACGAAATGCCAAAAGATTAGTCCAAATGCGGGGGTACATATATATATATATATATATATATATATATATATATATATATATATATATATATATGTGAGAAGGTCCGGAATTTTCGAAATGTGGAGATAGTGGAATGGTAGTTATGGAAAGAGTGGATCCAGATCGGTAAGTCTAATGCACCGATCCAGATCGGTACATAGTACACCGATCCACATCGGTATAAAATACACTGATCCAAATTGGTATATGACATACGACTCTGAACTCCCGATACCTTCACCTCCTATGTTTCCCATTTGCCTTTGAATCTTCTTTGATTCGATCTTTCGTCGGGTTACATGATTTGTATGATCAAGTTGAGATATTCTTTTTAGGAACTTCTTGAGAGTCACAAATCTGGATCGTTGTTGTCAGCTAGTGGACTGTTGACTACTGGACCAAACTTATGTATACATCTAGAAATGACCTAGCTGAAAAGCCGAGCAACAATATATTTTTATGTTAAATTCATGTGATTTTTATTTTTATTCCTAGGCTGCAATATCTATTTCCTTAAGTTCGAATCTATATTTCTATTATTAATTAATGAAGAACGAATTTATATATCAAGGTTATTTGTTGGATTCTAATTTTAAGCGATATAAAAACTTGTTAATATTTATAGATGGATGTTTTATATTTGTAAATAAAATCTATGTGGTAGATCCTATGTTTAAGCGATATTTTAATTGTAATAATATTTGTAGAGGGGTATTTTGAATTGGTAATTGAAATTTGTATGTTAGATCCTATATTTAAGTAATATTAAGATTTAGTAATATCCATAACAGACATATTCGGTGGTTCATGCTTATACAAAAAAAGTGTGACACCAAAGATGTTACAACTATTTGTAATATATATATATATATATATATATATATATATATATATATATATATATGAGCGTTACAGTACACATTTCGCCTGTGATGATAACATATAGTTCTCTATTAAATCATTTTTATGCAAAGTGTATATTTTATCTACTCAAAAGACAATAATTTATAGAAATGTTTAATCCTATTTTTATGTCGAAATCATTTTATGTTAGTTTACATTTTATTAGTTGCTACATATTTAGTTTAGTTTGAATTTTTCTTTATATTATTTATTAATAATTTATTTGGTAAAATATATTTTTAAGCAATATTAAGTTTTGATAGTATTTGCAGATGAAGATTTTGAATTTGTATAAAAAAACGTGTTAGATGCTATTTTAAGTGATATTAAATTTGAAAATATCAGTAGACCAATATTTTGAATTTGTAAAAGAAATTTAATATAAGATTGCATTTTCTTGCTTTGAAATCATGATGTTAGTTTAAATTTTATTTCAAAGTTTGCACATTTTTTTCAAGTTTGAATTTATATTATTAATTAATAAATTATTTGATAGATCGTTTAAGATTTTTTTTTTATAATTTGGGCTGGTTTTGAGGATTTATAACAAAAATAAATTGATTTTCAAACTAATTACAAAAATATATCATTTTTTATTACGTATAACAATGGCGGCATCTCGAATGCCACCATTTTTTTATTGGCTCCATTTATGATGGAGTCAATGTAAAAAAAATCCTATTGGCCGCATCCAAAATGCCGCCAATTATAACGCTGGCGACATCTCAATGCTACCGGTTTTTTTTTTCATTGGCTCCATCTAAGATGGAGCCAATGTAAAAAAAATCCTGTTGACGGGCATTTGAAATGCCGCTGATTATAACACTGGCGGCATCTCGGATGCCGCCAGTTTTATTGTTTTTTTTATTGGCTTCATCAGAGATGGAGCCAATGGAAAAAATAAATCTTATTAGCGGCATCCGAAATGCTGCCAAGAATATGATTTATTTTTACATTTGCTCCATCTCAGATGGAGCCAATGGAAAAAAAAAATGGCGGGATTCGAGATGCTGTCAATGTTATGCAGGGAGGAGGAAGTGACCTATTTTGTAATTAGTTTGAAAATTGGTTTATTTTTGTTATAAGTTTTGAAAACCGGTCCAAATTATAAAAATTTTCTATTTTAAGTGATCTTAAGAGTTGATAGGATTTGTAGTTAGACGTTTTGAATAACTTTATTTGTTAGATCATTTTAAGTCATACTAAGAAATGAAAATATCTATTGATGGACATTTTGAATTTGTAAATAAAATCTAATTCGTACATCCTATTTTTAAGCAATATTAAAATTTAGTATTAGAGGCATTTTTGGTAGTTTACGCATGGTGAAGAAGCCGACCCCGATCGGTAGATCGGGACGTCAAGTCTTGCTGGATAAGTGTGGTTGCTTGACAATGGTCATAATTTGTCCTCTTGGAGTGCTTAGGACCGAAGAAGGCAAGAAATAAGCCGATTCGTCGGAGAATGACTGAATTGGCTTACTATCATTGAGTCCCATCTTATAAATGGATAGGAATTTGGTAATGATCGCATTTTGTTCCACTGAAAGTTGCGAATGACCGAAGACCAGAGAGTTGCTGGATCGAATTACTCATCGCAAAGTCCCTTTCGTCGAACATCGACTCGATCATAGTAGTTGAGGCACAAAGCATGGTTATTACGACAGTAAGTCGAGTCGACAGAGGTCCAACTAGTCGACTAGTGGACTAGTCGTAGACTAGTCATAGACTAGTCGATAAATAAATAAATATATACGAATGTATAATTATAAATTTTTAACTAATACATATGCTTAAAAATTTAAACATGTACTAACATACCGTAGGGCAGCAATATAAACTGACAGCAACTGTTGATAGACATCAATATTGGTGACTTGCTAGCAGAGCATAACCATAAAACGACACCACTCGTGTGTACTGTTACTGTACAATGACTAAAGCAAGGCAACAGAAAAAAATACCATCCAATGATTTACAATAAACAAAATCAAAAAGACGTTAAGTAAACATACCATATTCCGTAGCAACATAACACGAGTAGGAGGACCATTAAGATTCACGCTAGCCAAAACTCAAATAGACTTTCAGAACTCAAATCGACTTCCAGAGTGACTTCATAACTCTAGATCCAAATCGACTTCGAGACCATAAATCGAATCGGAACCTTAGATCCAAAAAAACGACTTCCAAAACTCAAATCGGCACTTCCAGTGCAGATCGAGTTCGAGTTCATCATTTTAGGGATCCAAATCGATATCGAGACTTCGATTTAGGGTTCCGATTTGAGTTTGATTTCTAGGGTTTTAGTTTCAGTCGACATTTGGCAAGTCGACGTTTCATGTTGAGGGTTCAATCTCGACTAGCCGACTAGTCGACGACTAGTCGCGACTAGTCAAGCATCGTAATAACAGTGGCACAAAGGCACAAAAAGGCGCAAGGCTTGAGCTTTGGGCTTTTTTGAGCGACTTTTATACAAGTTTGGGTTTTTTCGTTAGAAAAAACTGCACTACAAAGTGCTACTAAAAATGATAAATTTAGTGAAAAAAGACAGATTATTAGGTATGAAGTCACATATGTAATTTCGGAACTAATATGATCACAAATTCAATAAATTTAATTATTTAAAACATAACTATGTAAACTTTAAAATTAAAACATAACTCAATAAATTTTAATTTAAAATTTAAAACATAACTGTAACGACCCGGGTTTTCCAGTTATTTGAATTCGAATATTTAAATTGGTTTAAATATTTATTTGGAAATATGAATAGATTTAATATTGGATTCATTTATAAAACGAAGAATAAACGTTTATATTTATATTTAATATAAAACGAACTCGAAACTGCGCGGTAGTTCGTAAAATTGAATTTCAACTTCAATTGATTATACCGAATCCATGTTAAGTCGGATTTCGTCGAAACAAGAAGTGTCTGAATCTAATTGATAATAATTTTCTAGTGAAGCAGAAAAATCGAGATTTCATCGTGTATATTGTGAGATATGGCCTAATCAAATTCTAAAATAGTCGCTATAGAATCGTTCATCGACCGTAACAGTTTATTTGAAATAATTGCACACTGGGTTCGAATTTAGACAAGGTTCTTTTGAGACGTAGTGTTAATTTAATTTTTAGAAGTTTACTGTAATTTTTAATTCGCAAGATAAGCAACTTTTTATTTGAAGTATTTCGCACCCTATACCAACATTTTGGGGTATCACAGAATAAGTTCACCTACCGATATTATTATATATTTGTGATCGTGGCACACTGCTGAATGCTACGGTATATTTATTTCTGTCCATAACAAGTTGTATGCGGACGGATTTTGATAAATCGGGGTACGTTAATTAAAAAAAAAAAAAAATGTCATCTTCAAAGGAGAAAGAAATCATTGTTCTTTTCCAACTGTGAAACAAACGTATGGCTCATTAAACACTTAAAGTGACAAAACAAAGCCTATCCTAGTCTATACCATACTGAATCATTTCTTTTATAGTAAGGAAAGGAAGAAACAACCTACCCGAGTAGCGTACACGCATGTAAATCAATCAAGCAGACCTGAGAAATTTAAAAACACATGCCTAGTGATGTATACTCCTAAGCTATATACCACTTTATATACGCGCGCAGAGCAGACCCATTTACGTGCCTATCCACATGCAAGCAAGCCCAACATCTGAAGCAAAAACATGATTCTTTCTACCTTTATGTACTCACGCACAGTTTTTCCAGAAAAGAAAAAAAAATATATATAAAGTTCTGTAAACCTATTCTACAGCCTACGAAACCTTCTTGCGTGTGTGCCAAAACATCAACACCGTGATGAGCAAGTAATTCAATTTCGTGGCCACCAAGGCTTGGTATGTTATAAATAGCAGCTTCAATCCCTTCACGAACACAAGCCTTTCTCCTTTAAAAGAAAACAACCCATATCAGTTTATGTATTTCGAAAAAAAATGGTGAGTCCAAATCAAACCGCGAGCTAATGGCAACGCGATGCCAATCAACACAAGGGCGAGGGTGGTTAGGAGTTGCGCAAGCCTGTTCAAGGATGGGGTGTAGCGTGTGTTAGAGATGGAGCGGTGCGCTGTGAAGTGGGGTTGGGTGTAGCGTTTGTGAAGAGGAGATGACGGATGCGTTTTCTGATATGGATCCAAGCTTGATGGAAGATGCTACAGTGAACGGAAGAGACCAGTTTTGATGTATACTTTAAATGATGGGGGTAGTTTCAAGCAAGAGCTTGGCTTGTATTTTGGAACAAAGGTGAAAGACTACTGGTGATGGTGTGTTGTGCATGCAGCAAGGGAATGGCTGAGTGCATGGTTCAGTAAGGAGGAAAGTATTTGCATGGCAAGCTGATCGAGTGGGAACGTGAAATAAAAGTAAAACAAAAAGGGAAGGGGAGAAAGGAGTTTCTGGGAATGGCATTGCTCGGTTCTGTCAAAAACATGGGAGAAGGAATACATAAAGGGAGACGGGCTTTGAAATTTTTAGTGGGCTTCGGCCTTGTTGGAAAAAAAAAAAATGTTTCTGAAGAGCATTCGAAAGTTGCGGGTTGGAGGGAGTTGAACAGTGAATTTTGTTTGGCGGTTTGAGGAGTTTTGGGTGGTGCCTTTTCCTTGCGTGTTCATGAGGACGGAGGAAAGTTTCAGGAAGCATGATTGGAGGAAGAAGCTCCTGTGCGGGTTTGGATTATTAAAGGTAGAGAGGGGCTTTAATCAACCACGTGGGCTTTGGGCTAGGGTGAAAGAAAAAGAAAAAAAAAAAAGAAGAAGAAAAAAGAAAAAAAAAAGGAGAAGAGCATACAGTTGGAATGGAACAGCCTGCCGAGTTTTAGGATCAAGCAAATACAAAGGAGGAGAACGACAGATATATGAAAACGCGACCAAGAAAGCCAATACAGGCGGTTGAGTTGGAAACAAAAGAATGGTGGATGGCTTTGGGGTTCCAAGAGCTTTTGTTTCACCTTCAAAAGAAAGCGCCTGAGCAAATCATGATTTTGGTAATAACGGTTTCAATCATTAGTTTAGGTAATTAATTATTAATTAATTAAACGTGAGTTTATTTTAGTAAAAACATATACTGTTAATAATTATAACCTGGCGGTTCATGTCAGGATTGATCAAGCAAAAAGAGCATAGGGATCGTATCAGAAAAAATTACAATATGGAGCTGGTTTGGTCAACGCTGAAAGCTACCGGAATTTTGACCGAACCATTTTAATCGACGAAAGAAATCAAGGTGAGTTAAACTCACTCAGTTACCCATTTATAATTTTTATAAATCGGGTTTATTGCTTGTGTGCTATGTTTGCTAGTTGATTTGGTTGATTTAATGGTTGTTTGGTTATTTGCTATACTATTTAAATTAAACGTTGTTTAATTTAAATAAAATGACATCGTTATTTTTAACGATGATTTTCCAAACAAGGTAACTTACCTTGATGGTTACGTTTATAACAATATAAACGTATTTAATTGAATTGGATGCCTGATTGATTATTTTAGTTGACCGCTATCAGATGAACTGATTGTTTGATTGCATATGATCCTTATATGAACTGTTTAACCGACATGATTGGGTTATTGACTTAGTGGTGGTTTGTTGAATCTAAATTCAACATTTATTCGGTTATTAACCGATGTGCGATATTGGTTGAGAAATTTATAGCAGATGGCCAAAATAAAAACTGTTTTATAAAGATTGATTTACCGTCAGGTGCATCGGTAAAAATGAAGTAATTTATTCTATAATTGAATATAGATTTTTAAATATATTATTTTTAAATGAAGTTTACAAATAAAAGAAATAACCCAATTCTAGTTGTATGTTGTTGGGTTAACCAACAATCACCATTTTGACACCAAAATCGACCGTGTGTGAAGCACGTGCTTTATCTTTTATAAAGCTAATTCTTGTATTAAGAAGATTTGTAAGCAAGTGTGAAACGATTATTAATTGTTTTTTTTTACCAATTAAAAATAAGATTTATTTTGAAATGGATTATTTAAATTAATAACATTATTGATTAGTTTAAATGAAAAGATGAGTTAGAATTGATCAACAAATTTATCTTATGTTAAAGTCGATCAAGCCAACTGTTACAACGACAGTTGATTATCAAGTTAAATAAATTTGAGCAGATTTATCTAATAAAATGATTTTAGCGAAGGAGGTTTAACTTAATAAGAAAAGGAAATTGGATATTTATCCAAGTTAACGATAAAGTAAATTATTTCTTAAATAAAGCTCATTTAAGTAATCGAAAGTATAAATGAAATATGATTGGAAGTTAAAGGAAGTTTGTGAACGGCTTTATGTTTTAAACCAGATTTGGTAAATTAAGAGATTTTTAAGCAAAGGCAATAAGCCTAAGATAACTGTTTGAATTAAGAAAGGAAATCGAGGCGAAAGGGGTTTGTATTAAACCAAAGTTGTGCAAACAAGTATACAAAAAGGGATCGAAAGTTAAAACGTTAATTTTAGATTAACGCTGCTTTATAATAACATTAAGTGAAATAAGCGAGTTTGAAATAAGATTTCCCAGAAGGAATAAATGGATTCTTGTAATTGAATTGAGAAAAGGATCGAGTAATGGGATTTGTAATGATTTAAAGAAGTTAAAGTTTAAATATGGATATTTTATTTATCATTTACTAAATCAACATATTAGTGATATATTTGGAAGGAAGATTTCCAAGATGAGAAGATTATAAAAAAAAAAACCATATGTTAAATGAAATAGTGAAACGGAAATTGCTGATATCGGAATGAATATGAGATTCTGAATTACAATTCATATTTATCTTAAGATAAGAGTGTTGTTGATCAAGGTCTGAGAGGTAATTAAAATACCCCAACTTGAACGACTTCAGGATTATCGAAGGATGGTATTAATTGTAATAAGGAAGACGTAAGAAGTAATTGATTTTGAGAAAATAGTAGTGAAACATTATTTGAAGTGTTTAGAAATATACATAATGAGATGCCGTAAGAAAAGGGAATAAAATGATTTGAGAATATTATGTTATCTTATTGGCCAAGTGATGCTGTGTTCTAAACCAATGAATCCATTTTATTTTATGGTTGTTTATTTTGATAGTTAAATAACCGACTATCAAAATCTGGCCCAACGTTATTGGTATGGAAAGGCCGGGATCGAATTTATATTCGAAAACCATTCCGACCAATAAATACGAATACGCCGAAGATGCTGATTGAGATGAAGCAATTGAAGACCGTAAGTTTTCATGAGCGGAAGGACTATTGTTAAACACCTCTGACTGATCCCCAGAGTTAACGATGATTCTGTCGTGATTGAAATCTACGGATTGCAAGGACTTCTCGCTGCTGATCCATGGGGTGATTCCTATATTGGATGCAGTAGGAGAGTACCTTCGGTTCATCCTGTTCCTGGATGACTTGTGGGGACGATGTGAATGGTGGCCAGATGTTCAAAAGTCGATTATAACCTCAAGCCTCATCAACCGGGAAATGACAAAAATCGGGCAGGCAGCATGGCTATGTGGGTCGCTCCCATTAGGGTGTATAATCACCTATCTAGAGAAATTCCTTTTGTTCTTTAATCTATCGATTCTGCCCATTCGGGAACGGTGGTTTGAGTCCAACCGTTGGTGATATACATTCGATACACTCAAGCGAAATGAGTGGTCGGTCATGTGAGGGCCGGGTTGCAAGACGTTCTTGTTGAACCCAGTGTATTCGCCTCTAGAGATACATCTTCGGAAGGTGGTCCCATACCTTGTCAAGGTCGGAATCCAATCTCCAATAAGCGCCCGCGGTTTTTGTTTGTATACTATATATGTGGAGCGTGAGATGCAAGCGTTCCACTAGATTGTTATTTACTTGTATTTAGACACTATTATAATATTAGAAAAGATATTGGTTTCCAAAACTGTTTTGGGTTATCGTAAGGTAAAAACCGTCCGTGTTTATGTGTGGATTTGGTCTTACGATTATCCTTTTCTTTCGAAAGGATTTTAACTTAAAAATCAAGTTGTGTGATACCTTTAATACTGTGCGAGTTTTACTCACTCTGGTCCACCAGACTGACCCGGTGTTTTGTAAATGCTCGGGTTAGACCGGGTGTACAGGTTCAGGTTATCGGATGCTGTGAAGTCCAAAGACGAGCTGAAGGTGTTCAGACGTATGCTATTACCTGGTATTATTCCGTTGTGTGATGTATATAAGGACAGATTATTATAACTGTCCCAGTATATTGATGTACTCTGATGATTGTAAGTTTTTATTTCAAAGCTCTCTATAAAGTTTATTTATATATTATATTTTGTTCCGCTGCGAAGTGAGACTCTGTGCTGTGGTGATTCTTCTTCTTCTTCTATTCTAACATTTCTTTCTTTCTTTTCTCACCCTCTAACTTCTTTCTCCTAGCTTTCTGGGTTTTCGGTACTTGAGTTTTGGACACGGTTGGTATTAGTGTCGAGATTCGAGTGTCGAAATTCTCGGGTCGCTACAGTTGGTATCAGAGCAATGGTTTAGGAATAACCTTGGCTCTGTGGAGTAACTCGATAGAGATAGGGTTAGTAATACCCTAGATCGAGTTGAGTGTATAGATACGAGAGCGCGTATTTGTTAATTTATATAAAAATGTTTTGTATTGTGTTGTTTGATCGGTTCAAGTTGAACTGACGAATTGATACAATATTGTTTTGTAAACTGGGTAGATGAAATAATTTTGCCCAAAATATATTTTCATATATGGAGGAAATAATTTTATCAAATTATTGAGGATAATGGGGTATTTGATTGATTTGAGTGAATTCTAATTGGATTATAAATTTGACCGGTTATATAGGGAATTAAATTACGGAATTTGTGAGTGAGAACTTTAAATTGGAATTAAATAAATTAGAATTCATCTCAAAGATAAGTTGAATGAAATTTGAGAGGAAAATGGATTGACTTGGCTGCGTTGATAGTGCATTATTTGTTTATTGGATGTTAGATTGAATTAATAAAATTCATGAATAACTAAATGAATTGAAAACGAAAAGGATAAATTATTTGTATAATAAATTTGAATAAAATCACTAATAAAATGAAACCAGATGATTTAATCCTGTAATGGATATTTGCAATATATCGAGTCAAGTGCAGGATTGGAAAGAGAAAGAGCTGTTAGTTGATTTGCCTCGTGACTAGAGTATTGACGACCCGACAAATAGGTAAACCTGAATATACTGATTTAGGTTTTGATTTCTATACCCCTGGGTTGGGTAGACACTTGGCTTTGTTTTCTTTTGATCGATGGGAAGCCCGAAAGGCGAGTTGTAGTTGTTTGGATCGAACAGTACAGAAGAGGTGCTGACGAATTTTTCGGAAATTTTTAAACTTAGAAATTATTTTGATAATGTTTTAATGCTAATTATTTTGAAAATAATTGAGTTTGAATCATTATCCTTTACTTAGCAATTTCGAGGACGAAATTTATTTAAGGGGGGAAGAATGTAACGACCCGGGTTTTCCAGTTATTTGAATTCGAATATTTAAATTGGTTTAAATATTTATTTGGAAATATGAATAGATTTAATATTGGATTCATTTATAAAACGAAGAATAAACGTTTATATTTATATTTAATATAAAACGAACTCGAAACTGCGCGGTAGTTCGTAAAATTGAATTTCAACTTCAATTGATTATACCGAATCCATGTTAAGTCGGATTTCGTCGAAACAAGAAGTGTCTGAATCTAATTGATAATAATTTTCTAGTGAAGCAGAAAAATCGAGATTTCATCGTGTATATTGTGAGATATGGCCTAATCAAATTCTAAAATAGTCGCTATAGAATCGTTCATCGACCGTAACAGTTTATTTGAAATAATTGCACACTGGGTTCGAATTTAGACAAGGTTCTTTTGAGACGTAGTGTTAATTTAATTTTTAGAAGTTTACTGTAATTTTTAATTCGCAAGATAAGCAACTTTTTATTTGAAGTATTTCGCACCCTATACCAACATTTTGGGGTATCACAGAATAAGTTCACCTACCGATATTATTATATATTTGTGATCGTGGCACACTGCTGAATGCTACGGTATATTTATTTCTGTCCATAACAAGTTGTATGCGGACGGATTTTGATAAATCGGGGTACGTTAATTAAAAAAAAAAAAAAATGTCATCTTCAAAGGAGAAAGAAATCATTGTTCTTTTCCAACTGTGAAACAAACGTATGGCTCATTAAACACTTAAAGTGACAAAACAAAGCCTATCCTAGTCTATACCATACTGAATCATTTCTTTTATAGTAAGGAAAGGAAGAAACAACCTACCCGAGTAGCGTACACGCATGTAAATCAATCAAGCAGACCTGAGAAATTTAAAAACACATGCCTAGTGATGTATACTCCTAAGCTATATACCACTTTATATACGCGCGCAGAGCAGACCCATTTACGTGCCTATCCACATGCAAGCAAGCCCAACATCTGAAGCAAAAACATGATTCTTTCTACCTTTATGTACTCACGCACAGTTTTTCCAGAAAAGAAAAAAATATATATATAAAGTTCTGTAAACCTATTCTACAGCCTACGAAACCTTCTTGCGTGTGTGCCAAAACATCAACACCGTGATGAGCAAGTAATTCAATTTCGTGGCCACCAAGGCTTGGTATGTTATAAATAGCAGCTTCAATCCCTTCACGAACACAAGCCTTTCTCCTTTAAAAGAAAACAACCCATATCAGTTTATGTATTTCGAAAAAAAATGGTGAGTCCAAATCAAACCGCGAGCTAATGGCAACGCGATGCCAATCAACACAAGGGCGAGGGTGGTTAGGAGTTGCGCAAGCCTGTTCAAGGATGGGGTGTAGCGTGTGTTAGAGATGGAGCGGTGCGCTGTGAAGTGGGGTTGGGTGTAGCGTTTGTGAAGAGGAGATGACGGATGCGTTTTCTGATATGGATCCAAGCTTGATGGAAGATGCTACAGTGAACGGAAGAGACCAGTTTTGATGTATACTTTAAATGATGGGGGTAGTTTCAAGCAAGAGCTTGGCTTGTATTTTGGAACAAAGGTGAAAGACTACTGGTGATGGTGTGTTGTGCATGCAGCAAGGGAATGGCTGAGTGCATGGTTCAGTAAGGAGGAAAGTATTTGCATGGCAAGCTGATCGAGTGGGAACGTGAAATAAAAGTAAAACAAAAAGGGAAGGGGAGAAAGGAGTTTCTGGGAATGGCATTGCTCGGTTCTGTCAAAAACATGGGAGAAGGAATACATAAAGGGAGACGGGCTTTGAAATTTTTAGTGGGCTTCGGCCTTGTTGGAAAAAAAAAAAAATGTTTCTGAAGAGCATTCGAAAGTTGCGGGTTGGAGGGAGTTGAACAGTGAATTTTGTTTGGCGGTTTGAGGAGTTTTGGGTGGTGCCTTTTCCTTGCGTGTTCATGAGGACGGAGGAAAGTTTCAGGAAGCATGATTGGAGGAAGAAGCTCCTGTGCGGGTTTGGATTATTAAAGGTAGAGAGGGGCTTTAATCAACCACGTGGGCTTTGGGCTAGGGTGAAAGAAAAAGAAAAAAAAAAAAGAAGAAGAAAAAAGAAAAAAAAAAGGAGAAGAGCATACAGTTGGAATGGAACAGCCTGCCGAGTTTTAGGATCAAGCAAATACAAAGGAGGAGAACGACAGATATATGAAAACGCGACCAAGAAAGCCAATACAGGCGGTTGAGTTGGAAACAAAAGAATGGTGGATGGCTTTGGGGTTCCAAGAGCTTTTGTTTCACCTTCAAAAGAAAGCGCCTGAGCAAATCATGATTTTGGTAATAACGGTTTCAATCATTAGTTTAGGTAATTAATTATTAATTAATTAAACGTGAGTTTATTTTAGTAAAAACATATACTGTTAATAATTATAACCTGGCGGTTCATGTCAGGATTGATCAAGCAAAAAGAGCATAGGGATCGTATCAGAAAAAATTACAATATGGAGCTGGTTTGGTCAACGCTGAAAGCTACCGGAATTTTGACCGAACCATTTTAATCGACGAAAGAAATCAAGGTGAGTTAAACTCACTCAGTTACCCATTTATAATTTTTATAAATCGGGTTTATTGCTTGTGTGCTATGTTTGCTAGTTGATTTGGTTGATTTAATGGTTGTTTGGTTATTTGCTATACTATTTAAATTAAACGTTGTTTAATTTAAATAAAATGACATCGTTATTTTTAACGATGATTTTCCAAACAAGGTAACTTACCTTGATGGTTACGTTTATAACAATATAAACGTATTTAATTGAATTGGATGCCTGATTGATTATTTTAGTTGACCGCTATCAGATGAACTGATTGTTTGATTGCATATGATCCTTATATGAACTGTTTAACCGACATGATTGGGTTATTGACTTAGTGGTGGTTTGTTGAATCTAAATTCAACATTTATTCGGTTATTAACCGATGTGCGATATTGGTTGAGAAATTTATAGCAGATGGCCAAAATAAAAACTGTTTTATAAAGATTGATTTACCGTCAGGTGCATCGGTAAAAATGAAGTAATTTATTCTATAATTGAATATAGATTTTTAAATATATTATTTTTAAATGAAGTTTACAAATAAAAGAAATAACCCAATTCTAGTTGTATGTTGTTGGGTTAACCAACAATCACCATTTTGACACCAAAATCGACCGTGTGTGAAGCACGTGCTTTATCTTTTATAAAGCTAATTCTTGTATTAAGAAGATTTGTAAGCAAGTGTGAAACGATTATTAATTGTTTTTTTTTACCAATTAAAAATAAGATTTATTTTGAAATGGATTATTTAAATTAATAACATTATTGATTAGTTTAAATGAAAAGATGAGTTAGAATTGATCAACAAATTTATCTTATGTTAAAGTCGATCAAGCCAACTGTTACAACGACAGTTGATTATCAAGTTAAATAAATTTGAGCAGATTTATCTAATAAAATGATTTTAGCGAAGGAGGTTTAACTTAATAAGAAAAGGAAATTGGATATTTATCCAAGTTAACGATAAAGTAAATTATTTCTTAAATAAAGCTCATTTAAGTAATCGAAAGTATAAATGAAATATGATTGGAAGTTAAAGGAAGTTTGTGAACGGCTTTATGTTTTAAACCAGATTTGGTAAATTAAGAGATTTTTAAGCAAAGGCAATAAGCCTAAGATAACTGTTTGAATTAAGAAAGGAAATCGAGGCGAAAGGGGTTTGTATTAAACCAAAGTTGTGCAAACAAGTATACAAAAAGGGATCGAAAGTTAAAACGTTAATTTTAGATTAACGCTGCTTTATAATAACATTAAGTGAAATAAGCGAGTTTGAAATAAGATTTCCCAGAAGGAATAAATGGATTCTTGTAATTGAATTGAGAAAAGGATCGAGTAATGGGATTTGTAATGATTTAAAGAAGTTAAAGTTTAAATATGGATATTTTATTTATCATTTACTAAATCAACATATTAGTGATATATTTGGAAGGAAGATTTCCAAGATGAGAAGATTATAAAAAAAAAAACCATATGTTAAATGAAATAGTGAAACGGAAATTGCTGATATCGGAATGAATATGAGATTCTGAATTATAATTCATATTTATCTTAAGATAAGAGTGTTGTTGATCAAGGTCTGAGAGGTAATTAAAATACCCCAACTTGAACGACTTCAGGATTATCGAAGGATGGTATTAATTGTAATAAGGAAGACGTAAGAAGTAATTGATTTTGAGAAAATAGTAGTGAAACATTATTTGAAGTGTTTAGAAATATACATAATGAGATGCCGTAAGAAAAGGGAATAAAATGATTTGAGAATATTATGTTATCTTATTGGCCAAGTGATGCTGTGTTCTAAACCAATGAATCCATTTTATTTTATGGTTGTTTATTTTGATAGTTAAATAACCGACTATTAAAATCTGGCCCAACGTTATTGGTATGGAAAGGCCGGGATCGAATTTATATTCGAAAACCATTCCGACCAATAAATACGAATACGCCGAAGATGCTGATTGAGATGAAGCAATTGAAGACCGTAAGTTTTCATGAGCGGAAGGACTATTGTTAAACACCTCTGACTGATCCCCAGAGTTAACGATGATTCTGTCGTGATTGAAATCTACGGATTGCAAGGACTTCTCGCTGCTGATCCATGGGGTGATTCCTATATTGGATGCAGTAGGAGAGTACCTTCGGTTCATCCTGTTCCTGGATGACTTGTGGGGACGATGTGAATGGTGGCCAGATGTTCAAAAGTCGATTATAACCTCAAGCCTCATCAACCGGGAAATGACAAAAATCGGGCAGGCATCATGGCTATGTGGGTCGCTCCCATTAGGGTGTATAATCACCTATCTAGAGAAATTCCTTTTGTTCTTTAATCTATCGATTCTGCCCATTCGGGAACGGTGGTTTGAGTCCAACCGTTGGTGATATACATTCGATACACTCAAGCGAAATGAGTGGTCGGTCATGTGAGGGCCGGGTTGCAAGACGTTCTTGTTGAACCCAGTGTATTCGCCTCTAGAGATACATCTTCGGAAGGTGGTCCCATACCTTGTCAAGGTCGGAATCCAATCTCCAATAAGCGCCCGCGGTTTTTGTTTGTATACTATATATGTGGAGCGTGAGATGCAAGCGTTCCACTAGATTGTTATTTACTTGTATTTAGACACTATTATAATATTAGAAAAGATATTGGTTTCCAAAACTGTTTTGGGTTATCGTAAGGTAAAAACCGTCCGTGTTTATGTGTGGATCTGGTCTTACGATTATCCTTTTCTTTCGAAAGGATTTTAACTTAAAAATCAAGTTGTGTGATACCTTTAATACTGTGCGAGTTTTACTCACTCTGGTCCACCAGACTGACCCGGTGTTTTGTAAATGCTCGGGTTAGACCGGGTGTACAGGTTCAGGTTATCGGATGCTGTGAAGTCCAAAGACGAGCTGAAGGTGTTCAGACGTATGCTATTACCTGGTATTATTCCGTTGTGTGATGTATATAAGGACAGATTATTATAACTGTCCCAGTATATTGATGTACTCTGATGATTGTAAGTTTTTATTTCAAAGCTCTCTATAAAGTTTATTTATATATTATATTTTGTTCCGCTGCGAAGTGAGACTCTGTGCTGTGGTGATTCTTCTTCTTCTTCTATTCTAACATTTCTTTCTTTCTTTTCTCACCCTCTAACTTCTTTCTCCTAGCTTTCTGGGTTTTCGGTACTTGAGTTTTGGACACGGTTGGTATTAGTGTCGAGATTCGAGTGTCGAAATTCTCGGGTCGCTACAATAACTCAATAAATTAACTAACAAGTTTAGATTGAAGTTTAAACTAACTAATTTAAATGAAAAACAATTATACATATATATATATGTGGTAGTGGCAGCAACAACAGCGGATGCTACCAAAGTTTTTTTAGTGTCGAATGCGTTGAAACGAAAGGGAAAACCCTAAAAATCGAACAAAACTGTTCGAATTTGATAGTTAAGTGTCGGATCGGGTTTAAACGAAAGTGGACTTGACATAAAATCAATTATTTCTCGGGCGCACTTATTTGAGTCTCAACACCTTGAGAAAAAGCGCCAAAGATGCGCTTTAGTTGCGCCTCGATTAGCCAAGGCGCCTCGAAGACCAACGAGGCGCAAAGCCTGCGCCTGAGCTTTAGGCACGCCTAGGTGCACTTAAGCATGCGCCTTAACAACTGTGGACTCCATTGGACCTAGCAAAGGCTGGAAGGTATGCCATGATCGGCCTAAAGAGGTTAAGCAGAGAAAAGGTAAACCATGGATTAGCCTGGGGAGGCTACAATCTTTTGAACTAAGAACAAACTCATTAGCTTAGGGAGACCATGAGCTCACCTAAACTAAAAGCACACTGAATCTTGACTGTTTGGAGAGGCTGCCTGATATGAAAATAAACTTCAAGTGATCCATAGAGATCATCAAACTGAAACTTGATCTGATTTAACATTTTGAAGGGGATCGTTTGATTGAAATTTGAGTACTCAACGATTTAGAAAGACTACAACTCAGATTGGAAACAGAGTAACCCAGTGAGGTCATGATTTGGATTTGATGTAAAACACTTGGATGGATTAAAGCAGCCCTGTGATATATGACATGGACTAGGGAATTGGATATTGGAAGGTTTTAGTTGGTTTAATTGAAAGTCGCGCCTCTATCGTGACTTACTCTTGGTCGATTTGATTGGGAATTTCAGGTAGGATTAATCTCTGTCGACCTAGCTGGAAATCTTTACTTTGAGCGGACTTAGGGATTTAGTCTTGAACAACTTGAGCAAGATTGGTTCTTGGTCGGTTTATCTTGAGCATGATTGTTAGCCAGTGGCTAGCTTAGATTGTCAGTTTTGCCTTGAACATGATTAATTCTCAATCGGTTTTCCTTGAGCACAATTGATTTTGATCGGTTTGTCGTGAATGAGATTGAGTTTTGGTCTGTTTGACGGAATAGCTTGACCTTGAGAGGATTCAGTTGACTTAGCCCACTGGCTTTGCCTTGGGTGAGTTCGGTCAGTTTAGTCTAATGACTGTACCTTAAGCGGATTTGGCCGGGTTTTCCTTAATTGTATTTGGTCGGCCTTGCGTAACAACGTTGCCTCGAGCAGATTCGTCGGCTCTACCTTGAGCGGATGTGGTCGGCTTAGCCGAAGAGTTTTGGAGATTGCATGTTGACTGGATAAGAATTTGGACTCGAAAGCCAAAGAGCTTCACCTTGATTATGCAAAAAACTTTGCTTGGATTGATCAAAGGACTTGACACTATCTTGGACTCGCTGAAGAACACAATTGTTGGAATTTGACCAAGGACTTGGAATGGAAAGCGGTTGGGATGCTCAATCGTCATACTCAATTTATTTGTACTTGTTCTTATTCAAAGCATATATTTCATTCGAAAAATGCGTTTGGGGGGTTGAGGGCAATTGTTTGTCCGCTTTTGGAAGAAAGCAACTTCAACTTAACGTAAATGACTCATATGGACTCAGATTAACTTAAAATTTGGAGGGATTTACTTAAGAAACAAAAGAAGATTCAAGAAAAATGAAGTCTTTTGACCTAAGGCTTTGAGTCGATACCGATCCATCCCATATGGATCGGGTCCGACCAATCTAGGGTAAGCTCTACCACCTGTGATCCATATGACATGTTTCATATACCCTTTAGAGTGTACCCACAAAGTTTCGTGTCAGTAGAATAAGTATTGAGCGAGTTATAAATGAGTCTTCTCGAAATTGAGTCTGTTTTGATGGATAAGATCTGATCCATGAGCATTAGTCCCCATGACTTGCGACTCAGAAGGATGGGTTCCTACCCGTCTACATTGCATGTGTAAAGTTTCATGTTATTTGGTTAAATATTGAGGGTGTTATGAATGGATCTCTCTTTGAACTTGAAATACCCAAAAACAAGCTAAGTGAATGAACCAGTGTTGATTCATCCCGTATAAATCGGTATCGATCCATGACCAATTGGTATGACCCATCGGTATGACCCATCATGAGCCACACCATCTTGATCGTTATCACTCCATTAGTCTACCCACTAAGTTTGGTTTCATTTTGATGTCTGTAGTTCAAGTTATTGATTGATCATCCAATCCAGAGAGTTGTTCATTTAAACTTGAGTATAAAGTACAAGAAAACGAAGTCCAAATGCTATGGGCAACGACATCACAAGACAATACGAAAGTAAGCCAAGCAAAATGCAATATCATACGACCCACAACTATGAATTTGTATCGATTCATAGCGGCCTATGAATCGGTACCAATCTATCAGGTAAGCTTATATGACTCTGAATTTTTTGACGAGCTTTTCTATCTTCAATACAAATCTCCTAGTACAATGGTCTGACCCAACTCATCTCCAAAGTACTATATATACATGATGATCTTCAACTAAAAAGGAAGAGATTCTATTGATGCCAAGAGTCTCTACATGATCTGATCTGAAAAAGAAATACAATCGTTCAGCTAGATCAACTCTTCTTTACTTTCTATCTCCTTCGAACAATTTTAATCAAAATGAAATCTAGATCTGAGGGTAAACTAGTTCAGATCCGAAGAGATCTTACTAGCATGGTTAATAAATGATCGATTGAAATGGACGTGGGTCGAAGAAAACCGAACCGCTATAAAATTTTTGCGTCTTCTTTACTGTTTTTGCTTTTTTACTTGCTATTCCGTGAGATCTGTATTGCGTTTAAGACTAGTTTATTCACAATCACAATCAACTGAGGTTAATTTCAGTTTTGGAATTGCCGCTTTAGAAGGAAATCACCTTTTTGTTCTTCCCTCTTGTTTGGTAAATAGACACCCTAGACTCGATCCAAAGATACCTTTGTTTTATGCACTGTTTCAAATCTCGAAAATATCGCCCGAGATATCCTCAAAGGTCTCGTTTTAGGCTCCTTCCGAACGAAACAACAACTATCATTGTAAATCTCGTTTCGAATATATTGTTCGAGATATCGCAATATTGAACGATATATCAACCGAGACGAGATATTAAAATATCGTCCGATATCTTGGTTTTTAGTTAAAATTTAAAATCATGCCTAAACCAAAATAATTATAAAAAAAAAACTCAAATCTAGCCACGATAATTATCTGCTATTTTATTTTTTGCATATTAAACAACCATACCGCATATTCATATATGTTCGATAGTGCATATGATCTTCATATTCATCATTTCTAACTAGTATGTTACCTTTGAAATGATGTATTTTATGTTCTACTTATGCTGCATTGTTTAATGTTTTGAATCTTTTTTATGTTCTTTGTTTAACAATGATTCATATTCATGAATCATAAGTTGTAATCATTAATCTATTTGTATTGTGTTACTTTTTTTATTTTAAGCATATTGTGATTCATGAATATGAATGTTCTTTCGTAAATTTGGAACAATGAAGTGATTTTCCAATTCAAGTCTAAATTATTAGTTTAATAATAGCATCCATGAAAATTATAATGCAAGAATATTAGTTCTTAACATATTATATATCCCGAAATTGTTACGATATGAGCGTTCAGAGCCGAGATGGAAATCCAAGACAAACCCATGAGTTAGACTCATCTCATCCGATATCTTCCCCGATACGACATCAAATCTCCAAAATCACTGAGACGAAACGCGACTGGTATCCGAGATTTAAAACCTTGGCTTTATGCACATAGATCTGGTTCAAAAAGACGAAATTCTTATGAAAAATAGTTATATTTGAAATTTGAAGATCAACTATTAAATTCAAATATTTTTTTATATGGGGTTCAAATTTAGATTAAGAACATTTACAGAGTCAATCAAATCAGAAAAAGAAAATTTACAGAATCAGTTAAATCAGAACAAGAAAATTTACATGTCTACCATTATCCAGCTCCATTCTTCCAATCTTCCTCATGCCACACAGTTGTTTAGGGGATCTAGCCTCATTATTAATATGTCGAACAACAGAGAAGTTGCCCTATATATATCATTGTCTCATTTTATATCTGGCCATATATTTCAGAACAAATCCTCCAAGAGAATTCTGTAATATGGATTCATACATTTGGATTTGTACAGCTAATACTTTTTGGAACAGGATAGTGGATCAAACGGTTAAGATTTTGGAAAAGCATTGTTAATTTATTGATGTATAATTGAACTTTAATGGCAATTTAAGATTGCTTTCGGATGAATAAGAACGAGTTGGGTTATAATCATGTCAGTTAAGTCAATAAAATTTTGAAAAAGTTTGCTTGACCGTTTGTTGAAGTAAAAATTATTTTCTGATGAATAAGAACAAGCTGGGTTTTAATTTGATTTAAATTGGAATCATATCAGTTAAGAGGTGGGATTATTTCGGTATGACAATTGCAAAATAACACAACAGATGCATACATATGCATTGCATTCTCCTCTCAGTCATTTTCATATTTCTTCTATCCCTCTAAAAATGACTCCTGTCCATTCCCCTCCAACACCCCCACCCCCCCACCCCCCCCCCCCAAAAAAAAAAAAAAACCAAATAAAACACACACACCAAAACACCTTTATGATCAACAGAGCTCACTCGTAGTAGGGTTGGTTGTTATTTTCCTTCTTTTCCAATTTTTCTGTCATTTTACAGTTCATGTGTATCACTGGGGTTGCCAGAAATCTCGTTGCTTTATATCATAGTTATCAAGGCGCGCCTAAGCGCAGAAAAGCCCAAGGCGTAAGGCTTGCGCCTTTTTGCAGTTTGAGCGCGCCTTTGTAGTTTGAGGCGCTTTTTTTTTTTTTTGCTAAATTCAAAATTTTGTTTATAAATAGTTAAATAAAAGAAAATTATTGTTCAATAAATTATAAAATATGGTTTACATTTGAAATTTCAAAGTACTAAAGACGAATTTTCATAAATAACATGATAATTGCTTCAATGCTACTAAAGTGATTAGTCATATAGAAGTTGCACTTGAATTTTTGCATTTTCGTATCGTAGCCATTTAGACAAAAACTATATTCATCTTAGAAATCACCATGGCGAATATATTTCAAAAATATGGGAATTTTTAATTGTAATGTACAGTATCTCTTTATGATATACACACAACAAACTGATATTCAAACATGACTAGGGTCGGGATTTCACTGTACATGCACATATCTGATAACTTCGTTTACCGTGCACCATTCAAAGGTAAAAGCTACTTATTTATCTCCACCCAATTTCCAAAAATAAAAACTACTAACTAGATGTTATCCTTTCGACTTCCAACCATCTTCAACCTTCTGCAATCCGTCTTTCTTCAGCCTATTTTCACTTCTCAGTTCGTTGAAAGGTAGCATCAAAACTGAAAATTTCTTTCATATTTGTCTATTTTGTTCATTTTTTATAACAACCACAAGTTTATTGTTTTATCTTTCTCTTTAATAAGTTGCTCTATTAAGCTGAAGTGCCACATGCAGATTCATCAGTGTTTAAAATCTCGGCCAGATTTCGTTTTGACATTTGTGTTAAACAAGCATAAATTTTTGTTCAAATCTCAGTTGAAAATTGAACTTGGAACCCTATTCCGATCAAGATATGAAAACCTTGGATGTGGCTTCACCCATGATCTTAGTTTTCAGACAGGGTTATTTTCCGTATTTTTTAACAAAACCTTTTTACTTTTTAATTATGTCTAAAAGGACTTACCAGTCCATTATACTATATACTAATCTTACCTATCTTTTACTTTGTAGTGAGCAACAAAAACAGTTGATATTCTTTCTGTTTCATGTTTTTAAAAATTCAAATCAGAAAAAATGATTTACTCGCTACGAAGAAAATGGAGCTCCATCTGTCCTCCAAATTTGAATAATTACTCTTCCCTTTCTAGTAGAGTATTCTTTATTGCAATATCAAGTAGTTTTCTCAGTCGATCTTTTTGTTTTTGTGAAATTCATTTTTATGGCTACATAAAAGTATTATTTCAGTAAAAACAAAGGACATCCATTGATCTCCCTTGACTTATTTTGTATCCACCTCAATTTGCGTGTATAAAATCAGTTTGCATTAGCTGTTGAAATTCCGAATTTTTTATATCAATGCATTCCTTCCGCTTGTTGGTAAAAGGACTCATATATTTTATTTGGCTGATCAGAATTCAATAGTGTAAAGAGCACTGTCTTTTTTTACTTTAGGTAGACCTGAAGATTGCTTTGCTTTGCCTTGATTGTAGGATACCAGGATCCATTTTTAAAAACGGTGGCATTTCACCTTTATGTTCATTACCACATTTACTTTAATATTTCAAACCCAGACATGTAAGCATACCAAGGGAGGGATTCAGGGAAATTTAATATTGATAATTAATGGGGATATAATATGAAATCAATTGATAAACATTTTGTTCAAACTTGTTAGGATACTTGGACATGATGCAAGAAGTCACTGGTTCGATTCCTGCCTTGCGGAGTCGAACTCACTTGCCATGCAGTATGTTACATACTACTTAAACTTGTATAAAAAGTAATCCAATTTGCACAAAAAAAAAGAAAAAAAGAAAAAAAAAGAAAAAAGAAAAAAAAGAGAGAGAGGCTGGAATCAATCATAACAGGGGATTAGTGCTTGCTACACGTAATGGTTCCTGGCTGTTGGCCTACGTATGAAGATGGTTGGCCTAAAAAAGTCTTTAAGGTAGCATACTTCTGTTGGTTATTAACTGAGGATTTGTTTTCATGTAAAGCTTTTTAAACCAAGGTTCCATTTCAACTTCTACTTGGTGCTATATAACTCAATAGCTTTAACAAACAGTAAATGCATATCTAAAATTATTTTTTCTTGTTCAAAAAACTTTAGTATTATTAATTGAAAGTTAAAAGATTATATATATCTTTAAGAAATCAAATTTCTAGTATTTTTTTTGGAACTTTTTTGTACAACTTTCAACATAAAGAGTTCATTCAGTGTAAATTTCCCAAAAAAATAGGTTGAATTAAGTAAATAAATATTGAACTAAAACAATTAAAACCGTGCATGAAATATTAGCTATTGATTTCTTTTTCCATAAGAAATATATCGTTTGAAGTGTTTTCGAGAAAGGCTAATTTAACGAGTCTCACAAAGCATACAATATAATCAAAAAAGTTCAAAATTCAAAGTAGATAAAATCAAACAATATTTTTATAAATAATCCCCTCTTTTTAATTTTTTCAGTAGAATCAAAGTTAAATGAAGGTTATATTATTTGCGTTGATGCAGAATACACTTTCCGCCACAACAAGTGCTGGTAAGGAAAACAAAGATGATGCATCAGATACTCTTGCCCAAGCTTTGCAAGAAAAGGTCTCATTTCACTGAACGTATTCACCTTCTTTTATTTCAACTCCAATGCACAACGGCCACAACGACACAAGTTAACATATGTATACGGAAGATTTACAAGTTTTAAATCCCAGGTTGCTGCATTATTACTTATGTCACAGCAAGAAGAAAGGCATCTATTGGAAAGGGATGTTAATCAAGCTCTTCAAAAGAAAATGGAGGAACTGCAAAGAAACTTAACTCAGGTAACAATAATTTGAAAAGCTGTACATTTTCAGTTTGGGATTGTACACTTAGAGTTCACATCAGAATACTCACTTGGAGATTCTTATTTTTCTTCCCGAGTTTACTGTAGTAAGTACATATTACCTTGCATCTTGATAATATTTACATTTATCTATATAAGCTAGGATCTTCTGTAATCATTCCACGAGCAAAAAAGAAATAAGAATGGAAAAGAGGCACATGCCTTAGATACACCAATATTTTCTTAAGCATTAAAATTTTTATCTATAAAGATCATAGACAACTAATACAACTTACAGCATAATCTCATTTAACACATGGCATAAATACACCTATTATATGTGTTTTTTATTCAACGATTTCACTTGTATTTAACAACGCTTCTGCTAAGTGATTTTACCTACCATGTATATTGCCAATGCAGCTATTGTATTTTTCATTACATGTATTTTCCTCCAATGCCCATTGCTGGCAGTTTGTAATTTGTCTGGAAAATTATAATTTGTGTTGAAGGTAACAAATGAAAAGGTGCAAGCACTTGTGGAGTTGGCGCAACTAAAGCTGAATATCAATTTTGCAAGAGTATGGCTTCTTAGACTATGTATTGTTTGCCACTAACCTAATACCCTTTCTTCTACTTAAATCTGGTTTTCTTAGCAATTGATTTGCATTTTATGCTATGTTTCTAAATGGGCACTTAAATGTTCCATCAAAATAGTCAACTGTCATACTTGGAGAATATCAAATGATATTTCAGTGAAGTAAATGAACCCTATTCGATGGACTTCATATTAATTATTCTTGTTTTGCAGCAATCAGCATTTAATTAGAAGTTCATGAACAAGAAGGAAAACTAAAGTCTATTCTCAAACCATCATACTTGAGTCGCTTTATGAGAAAAGGTCGAAGTGAAGAAATTTTGGTTCATCAAAGTAGCAACGAACATCATGAGATCAACGCAAGGTTTGCATTAATGTGACGATTCCCCCCCCCCCCCCCCCCTCTATTTTTCCAGGAAAAGTAACAACATTAACCTTTGCCATACAATAAGTTAGACCCCCCCCCCCCCCTCCCCCCCCCCCCAACACACACACAAAAAAATAAAACCACCCACACAGCAGCCGCCCACAATTTTCGTCCTTCCTATACTAACTTACCTGGCTTATTGATTCTGGGCCCTTTAGCATGGTTTCGTTTAATCTATCATCTTCTACAAACATTTCACCGAATATCTGTATGGAACATATTTAGTCTCCTGACCTTAAGATAGTTCATTACACAGTTTACAAATTTCTGCAAAACAACGCTTGAAAATCAACGTCCCATCACATATTATGTGCATTGCAATACCGTATGTCCCATGACTCCCATCACATATTATGTGCTTTGCAATACCGTATGTCCCATCGTATATTATGTGCTTTGCAATACCACACCCATGCAGATACATGGATTTCTTCTATGTTGCTGTTCCGTTTGTGGTGGTTCTGTTCTTTGTTATTTTAATTCTGAAATCTCTATACCATGACAAATGACTCTGAACTTGGTTTAAGTTATCCGGCATTCTTTTTGCAGGCTGAAAGTTGAAAATGCTGCTCTTCAAGAAAGCTTGTCAAATTTGGAACATCTAACTTCATCAATTCAGAAGCTACATATCACATTGTTAAAGGTTGAACTAAGATAGCTTTGGGAATTTAACTGGGATTTTCATTCTGTAATTATTCCTCGCTTATCTCCAGTTATACTTTAGTAACGCCACTCATTCACTTTGTTCTCTTACCTTTACTTATCTTATAATAAGCTAGTGTATTATCTACTTAAGACCTGCGTCAATTATTATTTTTCCAGTACTATTCACATAAGCTGTCTCTCACTGTTTTTGTTTGTGTATGCGTGCGTGCGATTGGGCCAAAAAGGGGAGTGTGTGTGGGGGGGGGGGGGGGGGGTTGTTGGGTGGGTGAAGGTGAAAAATACATACAAGTTGAACATATTCTTGTGAAAAGCAATTTAGTCTTGGGATATTTTCTGGCAGGTTACCAAAATTTATTTCATGCTTCCGTTACATTCCATCGTTATGCACTACAACTACAACTATATGACCCGAATTCATTCTCTTAAAAATCCACCCTGTGAACTCCTTCATGGCTGACCAGTTAATAAGGTTAACTCCTAAGGTTATGTCATCAAAATGTGTTTTAATTCAGGCAAGAGACGACGCTATATCTGGTAGTCCTATGGTTATGATCAGTGAAGCGCTGAAGAGCATCATTACAGAAGCAAAAAAATTAAGGACTGCTTTTGGTATTTCACTTCCTGTAAGCTGGTCTGCTGATGCGACTATAAATGCTTCACCTATGAAAACTTCTATGAAACAGCTGACAAAGTGGACCCGGTTTGTTCTACTGGGCATGAGCTTGTCGAGCTGTTAATATTATCTACACAGCTACTACATGAAAATTTGATGGATAGAGAGGTAGATTGAGCACTGTATTTGGTGAACGTACACATCAAGTTTATACAATTGCCTTTAACTTTTTTAGATTTTTTTTTTGTAAATTTTTTTTTGTACATTATCTATTTTTAAACTGTATCGGATTAATGTGCGCTCATTGGATCTCAAAGTCATGCAAAATTGTTATTGTAGGAGTGTATCCAATTGCTGTATAAGAGTTGTAATGAATATACACTGGATACTAAATATTTTGCATGGTTTCTGAAATTCTTATAGTTTATGTCGTCATCGCCTTGTTTCTTAAAGTATGCTTAATTGTTGCATGCTTGTGTAGTTTAAGCATATACCGCCAGGCGCCAGCAATTTGCATGCTTGATCGGATATGCTAAGTTCATTGCTACCCTACGTTCATTAAATGTTTGAAGTTTGCGTTCTTCATGCTATGTCGTTATTTACTCCAAGAAGGTTCTGTCTTTTCAAGTACCTAAATCGAAACTCCATTCTTTGTGCCATATCCGAAAATGTGCAGTGTTATGTATTTATATTTCTTCTGTTATACGTGTTGGTTATAATGTTGTATTCTCAATTTTTTAGTTGTTTTTACTAATTATTTGGAAAATCTCTGTTAACGTTATTATGTTTTATTGTGTACCAAAATTTAAAATGCATATTTTAATGATGAACATACGTTGATATTGTTTTTGTTATGCAGGTTGCTTAACCTTCTATAGATTGTCTGGGATAAATTGTTTGGAGTTTTACATCCTCTTGTTACATATTGCAGTCAAAGGCCATGATTGTAAGTTAACAAATATAGAAGTGTTTATTGTTAGAGAATTTCTATAAAATTTTGTGAGTAATTTTGTTATGGAGAAGAAAGGGAGAGAGAGAGAGAGAGAGAGAGAGAGAGAGAGAGAGAGAGAGAGAGAGAGAGAGAGAGAGAGAGAGAGAGAGAGAGAGAGAGAGAGAGAGAGAGAGAGGAGAGAGAGAGAGAGAGAGAGAGAGAGAGAGAGAGAGAGAGAGAGAGAGAGAGAGAGAGAGAGAGAGAGAGAGAGAGAGAGAATGCGAGTGTGATCCCATGTTATGGAATATAGTTTAAATATACTTTCCACGGAGTAATAATGAACCATTTGGACATGTGATTATTTTCTTTTCAGATGAAGAGGAAGGCCACGAGTGCCCCTGCCGCCGGACCAACAGAGGAGGTTAGGATTCGGTGCAGTAATAATTTTGGGCAAAAATACTAAGTTCCCACAGACCAATTTTAAATCCATTTGCAAGCCCAAAACAATTCAAATGTTTGAACAACCAAGGCAGAAAACAAAACGGACGCTTCTCTTTAGCCATAACAGCTCCGAACGTGTTTTGCGGTGAACAATGCTTTTCAAGAATGAACACTTCTGTCTTCTGTCGATGCCTATATGTAGGCAGCCCTCTTCAATTGAATCAGTCAATTTTTCATCCTTGTTTCTCTTGCATTTGTTTTCTATTTTGCTGAATAATACATTGGGTTTATGATACTGCAGATCACAAGTTCTAAACTCGTACATTATTCTGAAGATAGCTTGAATCGGTTTTGATAGTGAAACAATGGTCGATTAAAGACAAGAACAGCTTGATTCCATTGTATCTTAGATGACAATTTTCTGTTACTTTAAATGCATATTCAATTGTTCAGTCGAGTTGAGAAAACAAGTATCGTTTTAGGGAAAGTGCCATCCACATGTTTTAGAGCGATATTTGTTGATTTAATTTATACAACTTCTATGCCATTTCAATTAATAAGTTCCCACAAACCAATTTTAAATCCATTTGCAAACCCAAAACAATTCAAATGTTTGAACAACCGAGGCAGAAAACAAAGTGGATGCTTCTCTTTAGCCATAACGGTTCCGAAAGCGTTTTGCGGTGAACAATGCTTTTCAAGAATGAACGCTTCTGTCCATGCCTATATATAGGCAGCCCTCTTCCAATCGAATCAATTAATTTTTCATCCTTATTATTCTTGCATTTGTTTTCTGTTTTGTTGAATAATACATTGGGTTTGTGATACTGCAGATCACAAGTTCGAAACTCGTACATTATTCTGAAAGATCGTTTGAATTGGTTTTGATAGTGAAACCATGGTCGATTAAAGACAAGAACAGCTCGATTCCATTGTATCTTAGAAGTCAGTTTGCTGTTACTTTAATGCATATTCAAATGTTCAATCGAGTTGAGAGAACAAGTATCGTTTTAGGGAAAGTGCCATCCACATGTTTTAGAGCGATATTTGTTGATTTCATTTATACAATTTCTATGCCATTACACCATGATCCAGAAATTCACACCAACATTTAACATAAAGGACGCATTTGTAATTTCATACTATTTAGCAAGCTGTGCTATGCACAGTCAATAATGAACAAAGGGTTAACAAACAAGTTCAGAAAGGATTATGTTTCCATTTGTAAAACTCACCTCACAGCAAACTTCTTGAATGAAATTTGCGAAAAGTTAAAGAGAAAATAAAAGATGCAAATCATTTTCATTGCTGGATCAAGCTGTTTCGTTTGCTATCTTTTCAGGATCGGTTTCGAGCTGGCTGTAGTTTCCTTTGACTTTAAAGAGTTGAATGTGATGATGCTTGCAGTAAAGTTTCCCTTCGTGTGCAATATAATTTGATGGGCTGATTGTGCATCCACCATGGCAGCATTTGAAGCATGACCTGTGGTATGGCGTTCCATTTACCGTCACCTGAATTTTTTGAATTAACTATATCACTATCATTTTATCCAGTAACACAATAATTATTTAGTTTGATGTTGGAATTGGGAAAATAATAACAACAACAATAATAATATTTTGTTTTACATGGCATACCCTTTCAATAGGATACACCGTCTTCTTGCATCCTAAGCACTTCTCTGTAGTTCCTGCAAATGCACCTGAGACTTTGCTAGCCACTCCCTGAAATTATACAATTTTTTTAAATTACTTCAGTTATAGTGCATTTGCATGTAATTGTGATAGTTTATGTACAAGTACCTCATTTTCCATAGATTTCTCAGGTTTGGCAATTTTTGGAGTACCTAAAAGATACATTAGTCAGTTAATGTGTTTCTCTAGAATTGAAAAGAACTTAAGCATAGAATTCTGATATCCACCTTCGAAACTCTTATCTAAACTTCCGGTCCGTTTGAATAGCTGATCGAAGTGTGGCCTACAGTATAGAACCCCATCAAAGGAGTTGTAGTTGCCTAGCTGAAACATGTATTGCAGCTTATTAGCATTATTAATAAAAAATCTTACAATTTCTTCTCCTGGAGGATTCCATGTTATATCCATATTAGGGCAACCCCAACGCGGGGTCGGTTGCTCTTCAACCGACCCCCGACGGGGGGGTCTAACCCCTTGTCAGGGTTGCTTCAACAACCAATGGTTGTTGAAGCAATCGAATGGTTGCTACAACAACCCGGACATAACCGGCTTATTTAGAGCCAGCTTTAAATAAGTCGGCTATATTTTTTTTTCTTTTGTTGGGCTCCAGCCGTGAGTTGGGGCCCGAAAAAAAATTGGATATTTCTTAGCCGGCTTTTAGAAAGCCGACTAAGAAATATAATTATTATTTTTTAAATAAAAAATCTTAGTTCCGTTGGGATGAGTTGGGGGTCAACCGAGCATGATTTGACCCCCAATGACTCACCGCGTTGGGACTGCTCTTACTAATAAAAATGAACAAAAATTACTCCCATTTATACTTGATCCCTGTTTTTGCTTCATTTTTGTCAACAAAGCTGCTATTGCATTTTACATTGCTGTCGCTCTTATGTCAGCTAACCTAGTCAATATTTTTAATGTGGAAACTTTCTTTAAAAAAAATGAAATATTCCATTTTCAAAATTCACAAATTTTATGGGTTTCCAATAATAGGTAAAACTGTAAAAGTCAAATTCTTAAATGTCATGTTTGTGAAATACAATGTTTCCTGTAAAAAGATCTAAGAATGATCGATCTTCCTGACTTCCTCCTTTCAAAACATGACCTATTACGCTCTATTTTAAGAGTGGTCGTTATCATTAAAAAAAAAGAATCTTAAACAAGAAAATAAACTATAAAATAGGTGGCATGAATAAAATTTTAGGGTCTGTTTGAGTTCATTTTGTGTTTTGCGTATACACCATTATAATAATAAAATATGAAAATAATGGTAAAGAAATTTATAATTTTATGTCTTTACGACGACAATATAGGGATGACAGAGAGGATGGATAAACGACGTATAGGATGAACTGTTTCCTTTTTTATTTATCAAAACATGAAAATAAATAATTTTATTTTCTATTTTATATGTTAACTTCAAATTTTTGGTTATTTTTCAAAAACACATGCATTGTGTGCACGTTTTTTGGATGAAAACACAAAAATAGAAATAACGAATCGAACGGGACCTAAGTTTTTGCCCCTGGCCCTTATGCAAACGCGAGGAATTAGGACAAAGACCATGCAACCAAAAATCAGTATTCTGATGGTTCTACGGAAGATCCATTCAGGTCAGTACCCATTTATGAAGGTTAAATGATTTTCGTTTTCTTTTTTCATTTTCACATTGGTGGTCTGATTTTTGTCTAGTGAATTGATGGATTCAGTTCATCCATTAATAGGATAACCTTACAAACTGGGTAGATGGTAAGACTGAAGCATGTGGCCAGAGGAAAAAAAAAAAAAAATGTTTGCTTTGTTAAAATCTCAAAAACCACCGAGTTATAAGCAAGCAGAAATAACATACTCCATAGTATAAACGTATATAAAAAATGGGGATGACCTTGAGAGTTCCTTTACAGTGGTGGCATCTAAAGCAGGATTTATGAAATATTCGGTTATCTGCTGTCAGCTTTTCAACCAAGTACACGGTTTTATCACAAACTGAGCATTTTTGTTGAGTCCCTGCAAACGCCATTGTTGTTCCCTCTATCTTTTCTTCCTCGGAGGCAAAGAGAGAAGAGAATGAATGATAGAGATGTGCAGTGGTAGAGGCAAATGCCGAGAAAGAAGCAAATAATATAATGGTAGTAGATGGAGAGATGATTTAGGTGGTGATGCGGATTCTTTTTACTATTATTTCTTTAATCTGTCCTTTGTTTTCAACCTAATTTCTAAATTAGAAAAACTTTCGTCTTTTTGCCTTATGGCTCTTTATTTTTTATTGAAGTAAAATAAAATAATGGGGTAAGATATGCATTTTAGGTTTGCTGGACCCATAAATAGCATTTTTTGTGCCCTACAAGTTGAAATTTTGGTTGCGGCATACAGACTTTATGTGTGTAAAGTTGGTATTGGTACTAGTATTTGTCTTTTATGGGTTTAGCTCTGAAAGATATATCATGGGTTAGGTAGTGCAGATTCTATTTGCACCTTAAAATGATAATTTCTTTCTTTTTCCTTTTTGTAATGCTAAGATGAGAAAGAATATGTTTTCCTCTCTATATTTTATTTGTTTATTTTAGGAACGAGAAGAGAAAGAACAAGGTCGATTCTACATTTTATGTTATATGCTTATTTGCCCACAATAGAATTAAACTATGTCATTTCTTTCATTTACTGGTGATGTTATTTTCATTTTGGCTGTTAAGCATTATTTTACAAATACAAACATGTCTTTATTATGAAATTGATCTAAAATCGAAAAGATTTATTATTAGAAAGCTACAACGCTAGATCATGTACTACTAAAGGTACATGTATGTTTGGTAAAAGCCATATAAAATGGATCAAAATAATATAACAATCTATAAAATTGATTGGATAAAGATACACAACAAATCAAATACCAAATAAAACGAAAACCTAGGTCTACATCAAAAATTTGTTTGTTTTCTTTATATTACGTTATACTTTTAAAAATATATTAATTTCAATAAATCCAAACAGAGGAAGAATGAATAAACTAAGTAGACAAATGTATTTTAGAAAATAAGAAAATTGAATACACACATTGTCTTACTCATTATACTCGATATCACTAATGAAGTTTAAATATTAATATGCTTCAGAAGGATTTGCTATTTCCATAAATAATTATCGATATGTTTGTGAGATACCCGGTAATACTCCAACATTCTTTATGTGAAATTCTGATGTTTGATTTACATTTGCCTACTGCATCAAATACATAAGTAAACATGATTCGGTACATAAGATATGCGATGTACCATATCCCTTTGTGTACTGCTTCCAAAATTGGATTTTTTTCGGCATATTTGACTTTATTTCTAACATGCCAAATAGAAATTGTACAATCTCCACTGCTTATGAGCAACCAAGGGGGATTGGAGTGCAATCCACTTTTTCATATTAAGAATATCATATTTTCGCTTTGGCGTATTTTACCACTTTTTCATATTAAGAATATCATATTTTCGCTTTGGCGTATTTTATATTGGACGTTCTAATAAGTTGTGTCCTTAAGGGTATGTTAAGATGAAGAGTTTATGGGAACTAATATGACTAAGTTAGAGTATTTAGCCTAAGCCTAAATTTTTACCTCCTAGCTATTCCTTTTCTTCATTCCTTCATTCCTTCAAAAAAAAAAAAAAAGATATAGTTATATCGGTCATATTTTTCAACTAAAAGAAGGAAATCAATGTAAAATGAGGAGCCTTCATTCCTAGGAAGAGAAAGAGGTTCTAACAAACTCTTATTCAAGCCTAGACGCATAAAACATCTTCTAACCCTTTACAAACATGTTTGTGTTTAGATTTAATGATGGTTGCATGTTTGGAATTATGTTACATAAGCTTTGATGATTAGAAACGGTTTTGCTCAAGTTCAATGATTTAATGAAAAGAATTTGATCATGTTTTAAGGAAATCCATAGGTGGGGCGACCCGAGCCCCAAGGGGACCAGTACCATTTCCTCATAGGTAGGGCAACCCAAGCCCCACCACTTAGGCCGGGTCATCTCACCTAGGCTGGCCACCTGATAAATTTTTGGATCGATCTGATCTCCTTCTTTAGCCATAAATGGACCACAAGGGCTTCAAAAAAATATATTCTCTTTTTCGTACGGAAGCTTTACTATACCTTGGCGATAACTTCGTCATCTACTCTCTTCATTCATATAAATAGCTGATTGTACTTGAAATTAACAATATAAACAAATATTACTCAAAGTGGATGTAGGAGGAATTTGCCAAATCACTATAAAAACCTTGTATCCCTTACTACTTTCACTATTTTTCTTGCATACTTTGTGACTGTTTTGTAACTGTAAATTGATATTATGTGGATATTGTTATGTGAATACCATCAACTGGGGTATTAAGATCGATTGATCAAAACCCAGTCTAACATTTTTGACGTGCCAAGAAGACGAAACACTACTTGAATCTAAGGAAAGTTGACTAAGAAAAGCGATATGGAGCTCAAATTGCTGAAACTACGTAAGGGGAAAGTCAAGAGGCTTCCTTAGGAGGAAATCCTTTTATGTGTCTGAATAGGGAGGACATGAATCACGTTGTGAACCAACTTCAGGATAGGTTGGTTAGACAAGAAGACAGGCTCCGATGATAGGAAGAAATGACGGCTAACTTCTTTCAAAGTATGGGACACATGAATGGAGCGGAAAATCCGAACTTATGCACTGGGAATACCTTTGAACAACGAAGGGTTGGACCTCAACAACCGGGACCCACTCCCGGAGAAGGGAATTGGATTCTCTGTCCCTCACAAGGGATCAAACTTGATCCCTTTCTGACCAGGGGTGTGCCCCCAGTGCAACCTCGAACTACTCACTTTCAGGCTGGAGTTTGGAACTTTGAAGCTGGCTCGGGAGGCTTGGCAACACAAATCAACCAAGGGCTAACTCCCTCAGGAAGATCAGACCACACCTGGTCTTCTAAACCTTGGAAGCTTGCCCCTAGGTCGAAGAAATGCAGGCACAACTAGATTTGTAATTAATGCGGACATCCGAACTGGGGACTGGCTATCATTCTTAAACAACAACAATGGTTTTCTTGATATTATCCATCGGGTGATGAGAGGCAGATTAGTGGCTGAGGATGCTAATCATATTAACTGGAGTCCATTCACTTTGAATATATGAAATTCTAGAAATTCACCAGACTTCAAATTCTGGTGTCGGAACCTTATGATGGGCGGAAGAATCTGATCGTCCACTTAATGAAATATATGCGCCACATAGAAGTACTGTGGGCATCAGATGAGGTCATGGCTAAGTGTTTCCCATTGTTTTTACCAGACATTTTTGCTGGGTGGTTTCGAGGTTGGAAAGCGATTCTGTTTAGAGATGGAATGATCTCGTGGAAAAGTTTGTTATACAATTTTAGGTCCATATTCCTCGATTCAAGAATTTACTACTATGAAGCAGAGGACTGGCGAGACTTATCATAAATTCTTGAAAATAGAGGTGGGCGCAGTCGGTTAACCGCATAAAAATCATGGTTCGGTTAATCGTTCGTCGGTTAAAACACTTAATACCGACCAAACCGGTTAAATTTAACCGTGGTTAATCGATTAAATTTAACTGGTTCGGTTAACCTTTGGTTAACCAATCGAACTGATCGGTTAACTGCAGAACCAACAAATGCAGACAGTGCTTTGATATAAATAGAAAAAGCTAAAACAAACACCACACAATATTCGACAGTTCAACATAATTCCACAGTTACAAAGCACAATCCACTAACAATTCATAAACACAATGCAATATAATAGTTTACAATAGACTAGTAACACCAACAATTCATAAACACATAAACAATTAATAGTAATACAATAAAACACATTAAGACAACATAGATATTAGATAGGTTCTTCTAAAAACGCTAATACCAAGCTTGAAGCCTTCTAGTCCATTTACCGTTGACTGCAAAACACAAACCTGTCACAAAATTGCAGTTAGTGTATACGTGAAACATACGCATATACAATTGAATAAATAACACTGAAAGAAAAACAAATACTATACAAGAAGGAAAAGAAAACCAGTTAGTGCATACATGCATCAGTGATGCATCTACATCACTGCAGTAGTGGTGCAGTTGTGCATCCGCACCACTGCTCAATGGTGCATTTGCACCACTGCTCAGATGCACCACTGAGCAGTGGTGTAGATGCACCATTGAGCAGTGGTGTAGATGCACCACTGCTGAAGTAGGACAAGCTTTTGTTGTTAACTAAAGGGTTGGCACAACTTAAAATGAAATTATATACAAGGAATTGAAGTTGACATGATTTTAGATTTTTGACATAGTCCTACATGCTAATTAGAAGTCTTGAGCTTTATTTCAATATCAATTTAATTAGACTTACTTATTGTACTCTTGACATTTACAAGGAAAACCTTCAACTGGTAGCACACGACTATGCAATATCAAAAAATGTTCATTTGTTCAGATTTGGCAAGAGGATGAACTATGTAGCACACGACTATGCAAATTTATACATTAACCAGTTCATGAATGTATGCTGGAAATAAATGGTTGACACAAGATGCTAAAAAAACCCATTCCTTGAAGTAAGGAACATCAACATGAAGTGTTTTTTGCATGTTTATCTAATAAATGATATTCAGTTCATGATCAACATATTTCAAATATAGGTTTTAATTTAATTATTACCATTCATTTTCAAGTAGAACATGCTAAAAAAAGCAAACATCGTTTTTACATGTTTATTAATATATTGCTTTCATGTTTATTATTTATATTTCCATCTATCCAACTGTTGTCTACTGCATAATAATATTATACCAGAAAAGGGTTAAATGTTTTTTTCCATATATTTTGTTGTGTTATTTTTATGTAAAAGCTAAAATAAGTAAAGCTTTCTCATACTATTAAGAATAGGTATAGATAGAGTAATTCTTTTCCCTTTTACAATTAAATATTCATTACATGAAAATTAATTAATTAAGTACTTTAGTAACCTAATTAATTAACTATTAAAACTAATTCCTTCAAAAAACAGGCTTTATGCGTCTCTAAAAGAAATTAACATTTACAGAAATGTATCTTCTATATATCGAAACACGTATATTGGCCGAAACAAATGGTTAGATGAATCATAAGATCGTATCATGTAGGTGTTTGCACATAGGAACTTTAAACTTAAGGTGGCTGACAAGGGCTATATCCATGTTCAAAATAGTGTTACTGACCTTGGTGAACGCTGAAAAGACCCAAACTCGCCCTTACGGGAAAGCCCGGATTGAGTTGAGAATACGACAAATCAGAACACAAACAATAGAACATTTCATTGCTTATTACAACAATTACATCAGAGTTCAAGAATATAACAGAGTATGAGTAAATAATATACATTTGACAAATATCAGAGATCCAAATTACAAAGCAGCGGAAAATCAATACATAGCACAACTGTAAGAAATACACGGATATAGAGCGTTTCGAATATAGCTCCAGCTGTAAATCCAGGATCCTGTGAAAATAATATCTGCAAAAACCCAACTACTAGCTGCCCGTGTGGAAAATATGGGCACCCAGAGTTTAGGTTAAAACAGTAAACTCCAGGTTAGTCATGGGACTGGTGTGAGAACTAAAACAGTTATTTATAACTTTACTTTAGAAATAAAGTAAATCAAGGGGCCACGCCGTATAACACGAAACGGGTTTTCTCCCAAGAATACCGGTGCATAAAACAGTTTATAAACATCGCAATGCTTTTTGAAAAAATGAAGCTATTATAAGACTCAGGTCCCATCACACAATGCAACGCAAGCTAAAGGATAGAGTTTTCCCTTATAATAGCCAAACATGCTTGGTACATTTCAAACAAATCATTTGATACTATTATAAGTGCATAGTGTATAAAACAACTTCAAATATTAGTGTATCAATCATAGGCGGCGTAGGTACCACAATATTACATCGCCAAATATATATTTACAACTAAAATCGTGAAATCACGTATTGGAAAGTAGGTTTTCATCTATGAACCGAGACAAGGGATTATCCTTACCAATTTCAAGACACTCTAGCAAATGCCTCAGGATCTCCAGTAGTGAACCCCTTGGATCTTCATGGCCGATCATCCGTCGATGATTGGTTATACCATAAACTATATGTTAGCCAGTTCTATCGAACCTCTAAAATGGTCAGTATATCGACCATATCATCCATCGATCCCGTAGTGACCGATATATCCATCGATCCCGTAGTGACCGATATATACGAGGCGCCTCTCTATCCAGCAAGTAATAATAAGCAACATCCACATGAGTAAACAGTCTGGGCTCCATACCATGACGTTACTCGTAGCTAGAACTAACATATGTCCATTTCCATGCAGTCACTATCCTGTTTTTGGTTCATACCTGGGTGTGAAGCTCGTGAATTAACGCTACACAAAGCTATGCTATTTAAAGCTGTGCTTTGATCATCAACCACAAGGCTCTGCTTTTCAACAGAAGCCTTGATCATTTACATCTCAGCATGCCACAGTGGCAATTCACGCCATGCGATTGATGTCTATCGATATATAACCTCTGAGCTCGTACGTCTCAGAGAAGGATGCTAAGCAAGAGAATAAATTTTCCGCCACCAAACAAATATATATTTAATAGAGATCAATCAACACAGAATAAAATCCAATGTCAGACACACATCCATTTACATGTTCATTCTGGGTCTGAACGAAACCGGAGGCACCTTATTTCTCGTCCCATATGTCCAATACAGGAGAGAGGTCCTCGCATATCTGGTCGATCTCCAAATACGTCTGGACGATCACCACTTACTACCTTATCTTGGGTGTACCGCCCAATCAAGACATCAGTAATCATCCAAACGATGTGAAGATCTCTGGTCTTCAACCACCGTCTTCATCGTTGACTTGTCGTCGAATCAGTTATTCAGAATGGGGTTTAAACCTGACCTTTCCAAGTAACTCGCTTATATTCTAAACAAGTGCTGCACAAACACAACATACGCCTCATTCCAATTCAGAATATTCTTTTATTCAAATATTCACATCATTAGGGAAAGGTTCCCATTAGTTTTATCAAAGATAAATTCTTTAGATTTATTCTTTAATCTTACTTTGGATATCAATTCAAACCAAATTAAGGTTTATCTAAACTAGTCGGGATTAACGCACCTTACCGAAGTAATCATTTCTTTTATTATCCCAATCCCAACCTATTCACCCATGGAGAAAAACTGGTAATACTTCATATCTAACACCATGGTGTTATCGGTAAATTTAATTACCATTTCACGTTCAAATCTAATTAAATATTTAACCATCGCTTGGAGTAAAACTGGTGGTACTCCATTCTCAGTCATTTCCCGAATTTGATAATTTAAATTATCACATTCTCATTTCAATCTAATTAAAGATTCATTAAAACTCCACTTAGTTTTAATCTTCCCAAAAATCAATATTAATGATTGTTTAACTTTGGGAAATCAAACATGTCACATCGACAATCTACACCGTACCATTGATTTCTGCCGATATATAACCTCAAAGCTTGTACATTTTAGAGAATGGTATTAAGCAAGAGAATAAATTCTCCGCCACCAAATAGATATATATTTAGCAGAGATCAACAATGCAGTTCGAAATACAATGTTAGACATGTAATCCTGTCTTTAACTGGGTTAAAGAACCAATGTCATTTAAAACACAGTTCACGATAAACCCTGTAACGACCCGCCTTTTTGCCCGATTCTCGCCGGTAATTAAACCAACTTAAACCGTTCACAAAGACGAATTGTTATGGGTACTTACATATATTGAACAAAATAACAGAACTTTTAATTGAATAATTCAATATATTACATCAGAGTTACATAAATATCAGAGTTACAACATAAACGTACACAGCGGAAGAAAGAAAATATACTCTCAGCGGAAGGTCAAAATGATACAGCGGAAGCTTCAACTCTATCGTGGACTCCAACTCAGAAAGTGCTCCGAACCTTGCTCCAACGAACTAAACTGCAAAACTAAACTACTGGCTGCCCGTGTGAAAATTTATGGGCACCCAGAGTTTAGGAAGGAACAATAAACTCCGGGTCAGTCGTGGGACTGGTGTGAGAACTCAAAACAGTTTTTATTAGAATTCATTTTTAGGTTGGGAAATTCACTAGACCACGCCGCTTAATGCGGAACGGGTTTACCCCATGTGAATGCCCGTGCATATAAATACGCCATGACTTTTAGAAAATGAGACTATCATAAGCTCGTCCCACATCACACAATGCAAGCGCACACCAGATGGGCGAGTTTTACCTTATGATAACCAAACATGCTTTCATACGAAAAATCCTCTTTTAATATTATCATATAGTGTGGAAAAACTATTTCGCAAATAAATGTATTAATCCTAGACGGCATAATACCCATAATATTATGTCGCCATATATATACACAATCAACATCGTATGGCTCGTATTGGAGATTTGATTTCCAACTTGATGATTCCTGGCACGAAAGATCAATCAGGGATACAAAACGAAGTGCCTCAATGGCTTTTTCATCCATACGCGGACACCAACTACACATCGTCAGGGCAGATCAACGGTTTTCGACCAGACACGGCCCCCCGAACATACCCAACTTCCCCAGGTTCATAAGTGGTTTCCCACTGCTGTACAACTTCATCGTCAATTCATATATAAGTACAAAACCTAACCGCCAGTTTCTTATCAATCCGGGGTGTGAGATTTGTCGATGCCACGTCATACACAAAGCGATGCTTCGATAAGCCATTCTTTGATCATCACTAGCTCGTTTCATAACTCGGGTATGCCACATTGACAATTCACGACATATCACTGATTTAAATCAATGCTTGCCCTCTAAGTTCATATGACTTAGAGACGGGAAAAATATATTGCCACAAATCCGATATACATTAACAGAAATCAGTGCTATGCGGTCAATTTCAATGTCAGACACACCATCCATACAAGTCTGTCCTAGGTCTGAACAGAACGAAATCCGAAAGTTCTCCCCATACGTTCGTACTTTCTGCCACTTCGGTAATAGGGCATCTCTCTACTGTAGCTAGCAGTAAAGAAACCAATCAGCAGACAGTCCGTTCGATTGTGAAGAACTACAGACTTCATTCGTCGATTCCAAGTCTTGAATTTGCTTCATGCGTCGTATTACTACTTGGAATGGTTTTCGGATCCATATCCGATCCCGGACTTTCCAAGTAATAAGCGTATTTTAAAACAATAGCTATGGACCACACGAATTTCTCAATTCAAATCTCCTTTCCAAATAGTGTCGTTTTACTTCGAATTAAGGTTGGATTCAATTCTGGAAATCCGTCATCGTTTTAACCCTTATTCAATTTCCAAACCTTATATTTCAAAACAATTTTCATTGATTCGTCGCTATCTCGAAACTACCAAATCTTTATTTGGATTGAAATTTCCATTAACGATTTGAATAATATTTTCAAATATAAGTTTATATAATTTAATCGACTTATATTTGATATTGATTCACAACTCAGGCAAATACTATCAGAATTTTGATATGGATATGTTTTGATATTTCTGATCGTATTTTTCTGCACCTGTAAACCCATATCGAATATCAGACGACAAATACTGTCAAAAATCATTCCCTCTTCAAATCAAATCTTATTCCAATTCCAAATCATATATATTTAAATTCTTTTATATCTTCATTCTTGTTTCAGATATCACATCTTTTTTGCCCAGTTCATGTTTTCCTATCGGCTGGAAAATCTCTTGTAACCCTTTTTATTCAAAATACCACCACGCTTCTGCTACGCACTCTGATTGGCGTATCCAAGTTTCAAACTGGTATTGTTTCAAGTATTAACATTAGAATGTATTTCAAATTCTTTGAAAACCAAATTCTCAAGTATATATTCTATTTCCAAATCTTCTTGCATACGGTGGATTCAACAATTTAACCACTATGTAAATTCATTTACAAATGTAACATAGTATTTAGGATAGAACTCAAACTTGAGAATTTATTTGTTAAAAATAGTTTCAAATAATATTATATTCTGATTCTAATTCAAAATATATTTTCTCATTATCAAATTAGTCCAAAAATCATTTCATATTACCAATCTTCATTTCGAATGAAATAGGGATCTTTGTACTCTTCAGACCTCGTTCTATTTACTTACTAACCATCAAAATCAAAAATGAAATGCCTTTATCAATTAAATTTCAAACTTATTTTTAGTTTAAATAAGTCGCAAGTAATGGGAATTATTCCCAAAACCCTTTCTATTTGAGATTAAAAATTTATATTCATGAATGGTCATTATATGATGTTTATAAATTTAAATACTATTTTATTCTAAATTTAAATAGTTTCAAATTTAATTTTCAAAAATATATTTTGAATTAACCGTTTGTCTGTTGGATCAGTTAGGGATAGTCAGGGAGAGCAGGAAACTGCATTTCCAAACCCATGCCTAGACACTATCCTCTCTGTCATCCTAGATGTCATGGTATAAGACATTATCGATGCTCGTTATTGATAACATAAAAATTTCCTACTTAAATTTATAACTCATGATTTCCAATCCTCTTTCTCAAATTAATACAAAATTTTCATATTATCAATCGTTATTATAATATAATGAAACCAATCACTTGTATAAAACAACGTTAAAAATCCATATTTCAAATTCTTTTCTGATCTAAATTTAAAACTCGATTCAATAACTTATTAGCGTTCGGAATTATTTCCAAAACACATCTTATGCGAATATTAGTTACTCAATTAAATTTTCAAATAGTTTAAACTCAACTTTAAACTAATTCATAACCTTATCCTTTATAAATAAATTTCTTTTAAGTGGAAGGAGAACGTGAATCGATAACCCGTATAATTTCACAGCTACGGTGTATGTGTGAACTCATAAAAATCAGATCAAAACAAACAGGCATACATTCATTCATCACAATACAACAATTAAAATAATAATTAACTGTGCGCAGAGCGTTACGGTTCATAACGCTTACATACACATTCATCAAACAATCAGAGACAATCATCCATATCAACAAATTATAATTAACACTAATTATAATTAACTATAATGACTAATTTAAATCAATTAAATTAGAATTCTCACCGAACTAGCTCTCCAAATATCCATCGTTGAGACCCATATCAACTGAGCACCAGTCTACGAACGATCACAACATTTTTCACGGACACCGCTCTCGGTGCACACACATTACTCAAATGCAAGCTCCATGGACGAATGCTACCGCTACACGTATTACTCCCAATCCCAGATGATATCCGACATAGATTGGAACCAAAGCTTCCTCTTATATCCATCATAAATCCCACCTCGACTGCCCTTCCATTGTCACCAACAAACTCCAAGAATCAAACTCAACTAAACTCTATCTTACGTCACCTAGGCAACCGAGTAACAAATTTCCGTCCCCTTCTACGTACACATTCTCGGAATCCCATATATAACTCCACTCAATCACTTACAAAGCCAAGTAGGCAAATTCTCCACGTATGCGCATGCATGCTTCACCCAAATAAAATAACGTCTTTGTCCCTTTATTTTATTATTTTATTATTAATATTTTTTTTATAGAGTGGAAGCGGACTGTCAAAATGCATGGTGATAGGTACATGCGGCGTCAAGTATTGAGACAGGTGGCGGTGCAAAGCAAGGAGGAGTGGGAGTTGCGGATTGTTTTAAAGGAGAAGTGTGGTGTGGGTTCTTTGCATGCAAGGGAAGAGGACGGTCTGGAGAAGTTTTGGGAAGGGAAGTGATGCGGAACTGACGTGAAGGGGAAAGAGCAGGGAGGTGCGGACTGTTAGAGGAAGGTTGGTGGTGTAGCTAAGGAGAGAGAGACGTGAAGGAGAGGGAGACGTAGTACGGAACTGGTGGAGAAGAACAATTGAATGGGAAAGAAGAATGATGTGCGGGAGTGATGGAAAGGGTGCGGAGTACAGAAGTGACGAGAAAGAAGAAATGCGACAGAAGGAAGAAACGCAAAAATGGAAGAGGGGAGAAAGAAGGATGCGGCAGAAACCTTATGCGAGAATGAATGGGAATGGTGAAAAAATGTGGTGCGTGTGTGGTCCTATTTAACATGAATGAAAGGGTAGATTTTTAAATTGGTTGAAGGACACTTGTCCCTTGATAAAAAATTTATTTGCATGCAAAATTCCACATAAGTGGACACATGTTATCATATAGAAATTCCTTTCATGCATGCTTGCCAAATAATGAGACTTACCCATATAATATTTATTCAATTAAGTAGCACACGTTCTAATTACTGATAGCAAAGGACAACAACTAATAACATAATCGTATACAACAAGGTGTTATGATCCTAGAACAGAAATAAAATAGACCGGTTAATTGATTCTGTAGAGCGTCTTAAAGGACCACCATTACCCCAAAATATGTTGGAAAAATATATGCTTATTTTCTGAAATATAAATTACAGTAAGATTCTAAAAAAATATTTTAAAACGGCGCATACAGAAACTGAACGAATATTTTGAACCGATATTTAATTATAAATTTATCTTTAACCAAACAACTTTTAAAAATAAAAATCTTTATAAAATCCATATATATAAAAATTGTTTACATCTTTAGTATATTAAACATACTTTTAAAATAAATTTTCTATTATAAAATCACACTTATTAAATAGAACAAAATATTTATTTAACTAATATACAAAAGATTATAAAACAATATTTATACTAAACCTTACTTAAATTCAAAAATACATACAGAAAATTCAAATTAACCTCAGTAAAATATTGGGTTGTTACATTCAACCCCTCTTAAGACTTTTCGTCCTCGAAAAGTGGAACAGTAAATTTTTAAACTTCCATATAACCCATAAATAAAATTTTCTATACGTTTTAGAATAGGTTCCATAAATATTCGAAACAAGCAGGCTTAAATTAAAAGTGGAACACACATATCTTAGTTAATCCAAAATATCGTGTCGTACAGATCATTCAAGCGAGCATACAAAATGTGCCTATCCCTATAAACTACGTACTTAGGGTAGTCCAAAAATACAGTCACCAAAAGTATACATAACTATCTGGTACTAGTCCCTCAAAAACCTTCCTAGTCCAAAACATCTTAGTGCATCTAGGCACCTAACATATATACTATACACAAGATCTAGACTCATCGCAACTAAATATCCGATGCATCTGATCCATCGTCGGATGGACCAGACAAACTAATCTCTTCTGGCTCCTCATCAATAAACTCATCCTCATCATCAGCCAAAAACCCATCATCATCAACAATCTCGCCATCGTCATCATGTCCCATGGCGAATCCATCCTCATGAATCCATCCTACGTATTGCCCATAAATCCGTCTTTATCCGCATCATCCAAGGGATGTTCTATATCCTCCATCTCCTCATCAAACTCATCATCTCCCGCCTCTAGAAGCGGGTCATCCTCGAATATAGGCTGCTCGATCTCACCATCATATGCCACAACATCATCATCATCGCTTACCATGACATCATCATCATGCAGGGGTTGTCCCATAACATCGTCAAATCCATCATCTCCCTCCTCTGGAAGTGGGTCGTCCCCATCTGCAACTATCAGATGCTCTAACTTATGTAACAACACATCGAACTGCTCAACTAATGTTGGGTCCAAATCTAAGCTAGGGTCCTTTGGTACTAGGACCTGTCCTAACAATTTCTGGTCTCTCTCATCAAGGACCTATTTCCATAAAGCTTTTAATGTATCCTTATCCAGAACTGGGGAAATCTCAACCCCAAAATGGGATATTGCCTTAACTCCTATCATCCTATCAATATTCGTCGGCCCTGGGACATACTTATACATCATTGTAGGGTCATTCTGTTGTGGGGTTGGTCTATTCTTAACATATCAAGATAATGGTTAGAACTATTGTCCATGTCGCTATCAGGGTACTCGGTCTAATTCTCAATCAGGGTGGAATCTGATGGAATCTCAATTTCCCTAATGGTTACTCGAGTTATTGGAAATATATGATTAAATTTTCCATTACTGCTAACCCAAAGACGAAACTAAGCAAGATATTGTGGAACACTTAGCTGTTTACTACCTTAAAATTAAAATTTTAAAGCTTATGGGTCATCTGAATCTACTATTTAAAACTCATCACTAACTTAACCAAAATGATTCAAGTTTGGTGTTATACCCAAAATTTCTCTTTTCAAAGTTTTTTTTTAAATTTTCAAAGGGGTTTATTTGCCAAAAACAAACAAATGGTTAAGGGTCCAAATCGGTCATCCTAACTCCTACCAAACCAGAAATCATTTTTATACAAAATGGTTAATAAACTTTACTTAAGTTTTAATGCAATTCCAACATTTCCATAAGTACCATTTAAATAATCTTATACTTAAGTTATTCATCCAATTTCATTCATACCAAACAAATCTTAATACTTAAGATTTTAAGTTCACAAATTTCATTAAAACACGTTGATTTAATAAGGAAAACGTTCTCTCAAATGTAATATTCCTGAATCTCATTTTAGGGTATTCCTAACCCTATCTCTAATGAGATATTGTAATCTCTGATGAGTTCTATTTTCGTTCAAATATGTCATACCCTATAGCTTTGTATAAACCAAAGCTCTGATACCAACTGTAACGACCCGCCTTTTTGCCCGATTCTCGCCGGTAATTAAACCAACTTAAAACGTTCACAAAGACGAATTGTTATGGGTACTTACATATATTGAACAAAATAACAGAACTTTTAATTGAATAATTCAATATATTACATCAGAGTTACATAAATATCAGAGTTACAACATAAACGTACACAGCGGAAGAAAGAAAATATACTCTCAGCGGAAGGTCAAAATGATACAGCGGAAGCTTCAACTCTATCGTGGACTCCAACTCAGAAAGTGCTCCGAACCTTGCTCCAACGAACTAAACTGCAAAACTAAACTACTGGCTGCCCGTGTGAAAATTTATGGGCACCCAGAGTTTAGGAAGGAACAATAAACTCCGGGTCAGTCGTGGGACTGGTGTGAGAACTCAAAACAGTTTTTATTAGAATTCATTTTTAGGTTGGGAAATTCACTAGACCACGCCGCTTAATGCGGAACGGGTTTACCCCATGTGAATGCCCGTGCATATAAATACGCCATGACTTTTAGAAAATGAGACTATCATAAGCTCGTCCCACATCACACAATGCAAGCGCACACCAGATGGGCGAGTTTTACCTTATGATAACCAAACATGCTTTCATACGAAAAATCCTCTTTTAATATTATCATATAGTGTGGAAAAACCATTTCGCAAATAAATGTATTAATCCTAGACGGCATAATACCCATAATATTATGTCGCCATATATATACACAATCAACATCGTATGGCTCGTATTGGAGATTTGATTTCCAACTTGATGATTCCTGGCACGAAAGATCAATCAGGGATACAAAACGAAGTGCCTCAATGGCTTTTTCATCCATACGCGGACACCAACTACACATCGTCAGGGCAGATCAACGGTTTTCGACCAGACACGGCCCCCCGAACATACCCAACTTCCCCAGGTTCATAAGTGGTTTCCCACTGCTGTACAGCTTCATCATCAATTCATATATAAGTATAAAACCTAACCGCCAGTTTCTCATCAATCCGGGGTGTGAGGTTTGTCGATGCCACATCACACGCAAAGCGATGCTTCGATAAGCCATTCTTTGATCATCACTAGCTCGTTTCATAACTCGGGTATGCCACATTGACAATTCACGACATATCACTGATTTAAATCAATGCATACCCTCTAAGTTCATATGACTTAGAGACGGGAAAAATATATTGCCACAAATCCGATATACATTAACAGAAATCAGTGCTATGCGGTCAATTTCAATGTCAGACACACCATCCATACAAGTCCGTCCTAGGTCTGAACAGAACGAAATCCGAAAGTTCTCCCCATACGTTCGTACTTTCTGCCACTTCGGTAATAGGGCATCTCTCTACTGTAGCTAGCAGTAAAGAAACCAATCAGCAGACAGTCTGTTCGATTGTGAAGAACTACAGTCTTCATTCGTCGATTCCAAGTCTTGAATTTGCTTCATGCGTCGTATTACTACTTGGAATGGTTTTTGGATCCATATCCGATCCCGGACTTTCCAAGTAATAAGCGTATTTTAAAACAATAGCTATGGACCACACGAATTTCTCAATTCAAATCTCCTTTCCAAATAGTGTCGTTTTACTTCGAATTAAGGTTGGATTCAATTCTGGAAATCCGTCATCGTTTTAACCCTTATTCAATTTCCAAACCTTATATTTCAAAACAATCTTCATTGATTCGTCGCTATCTCGAAACTACCAAATCTTTATTTGGATTGAAATTTCCATTAACGATTTGAATAATATTTTCAAATATATGTTTATATAATTTAATCGACTTATATTTGATATTGATTCACAACTCAGGCAAATACTATCAGAATTTTGATATGGATATGTTTTGATATTTCTGATCGTATTTTTCTGCACCTGTAAACCCATATCGAATATCAGACGACAAATACTATCAAAAATCATTCCCTCTTCAAATCAAATATTATTCCAATTCCAAATCATATATATTTAAATTCTTTTATATCTTCATTCTTGTTTCAGATATCACATCTTTTTTGCCCAGTTCATGTTTTCCTATCGGCTGGAAAATCTCTTGTAACCCTTTTTATTCAAAATACCACCACGCTTCTGCTACGCACTCTGATTGGCGTATCCAAGTTTCAAACTGGTATTGTTTCAAGTATTAACATTAGAATGTATTTCAAATTCTTTGAAAACCAAATTCTCAAGTATATATTCTATTTCCAAATCTTCTTGCATACGGTGGATTCAACAATTTAACCACTATGTAAATTCATTTACAAATGTAACATAGTATTTAGGATAGAACTCAAACTTGAGAATTTATTTGTTAAAAATATTTTCAAATAATATTATATTTTGATTCTAATTCAAAATATATTTTCTCATTATCAAATTAGTCCAAAAATCATTTCATATTACCAATCTTCATTTCGAATGAAATAGGGATCTTTGTACTCTTCAGACCTCGTTCTATTTACTTACTAACCATCAAAATCAAAAATGAAATGCCTTTATCAATTAAATTTCAAACTTATTTTTAGTTTAAATAAGTCATAAGTAATGGGAATTATTCCCAAAACCCTTTCTATTTGAGATTAAAAATTTATATTCATGAATGGTCATTATATGATGTTTATAAATTTAAATACTATTTTATTCTAAATTTAAATTGTTTCAAATTTAATTTTCAAAAATATATTTTGAATTAACCGTTTGTCTGTTGGATCAGTTAGGGATAGTCAGGGAGAGCAGGAAACTGCATTTCCAAACCCATGCCTAGACACTATCCTCTCTATCATCCTAGATGTCATGGTATAAGACATTATCGATGCTCGTTATTGATAACATAAAAATTTCCTACTTAAATTTATAACTCATGATTTCCAATCCACTTTCTCAAATTAATACAAATTTTTCATATTATCAATCGTTATTATAATATAATGAAACCAATCACTTGTATAAAACAACGTTAAAAATCCATATTTCAAATTCTTTTCTGATCTAAATTTAAAACTCGATTCAATAACTTATTAGCGTTCGGAATTATTTCCAAAACACATCTTATGCAAATATTAGTTACTCAATTAAATTTTCAAATAGTTTAAACTCAACTTTAAACTAATTCATAACCTTATCCTTTATAAATAAATTTCTTTTAAGTGGAAGGAGAACGTGAATCGATAACCCGTATAATTTCACAGCTACGGTGTATGTGTGAACTCATAAAAATCAGATCAAAACAAACAGGCATACATTCATTCATCACAATACAACAATTAAAATAATAATTAACTGTGCGCAGAGCGTTACGGTTCATAACGCTTTGTGTTACGGTGTTTTCAACTACATACACATTCATCAAACAATCAGAGACAATCATCCATATCAACAAATTATAATTAACACTAATTATAATTAACTATAATGACTAATTTAAATCAATTAAATTAGAATTCTCACCGAACTAGCTCTCCAAACATCCATCGTTGAGACCCATATCAACTGAGCACCAGTCTACGAACGATCACAACATTTTTCACGGACACCGCTCTCGGTGCGCACACACTACTCAAATGCAAGCTCCACGGACGAATGCTACCGCTACATGTATTACTCCCAATCCAAGATGATATCCGACATAGATTGGAACCAAAGCTTCCTCTTATATCCATCACAAATCCCACCTCGACTGCCCTTCCATTGTCACCAACAAACTCCAAGAATCAAACTCAACTAAACTCTATCTTACGTCACCAAGGCAACCGAGTAACAAATTTCCGTCCCCTTCTACGTACACATTCTCGGAATCCCATATATAACTCCACACAATCACTTACAAAGCCAAGTAGGCAAATTCTCCACGTATGCGCACGCATGCTTCACCCAAATAAAATAACGTCTTTGTCCCTTTATTTTATTATTTTATTATTAATATTTTTTTATAGAGTGGAAGCGGACTGTCAAAATGCATGGTGATAGGTACATGCGGCGTCAAGTATTGAGACAGGTGGCGGTGCAAAGCAAGGAGGAGTGGGAGTTGCAGATTGTTTTAAGGGAGAAGTGTGGTGTGGGTTCTTTGCATGCAAGGGAAGAGGACGGTCTGGAGAAGTTTTGGGAAGGGAAGTGATGCAGAACTGACGTGAAGGGGAGAGAGCAGGGCGGTGCAGACTGTTAGAGGAAGGTTGGTGGTGTAGCTAAGGAGAGAGAGACGTGAAGGAGAGGGAGAGGTAGTACGGAACTGGTGGAGAAGAACAATTGAATGGGAAAGAAGAATGATGTGCGGGAGTGATGGAAAGGGTGCGGAGTACGGAAGTGACGAGAAAGAAGAAATGCGACAGAAGGAAGAAACTCAAAAATGGAAGAGGGGAGAAAGAAGGATGCGGCAGAAACCTTATGCGAGAATGAATGGGAATGGTGAAAAAATGTGGTGCGTGTGTGGTCCTATTTAACATGAATGAAAGGGTAGATTTTTAAATTGGTTGAAGGACACTTGTCCCTTGATAAAAAATTTATTTGCATGCAAAATTCCACATAAGTGGACACATGTTATCATATAGAAATTCCTTTCATGCATGCTTGCCAAATAATGAGACACTTACCCATATAAAATTTATTCAATTAAGTAGCACACGTTGTTACCATTTTTCATGCATGGACCCTTGCCATCCTAGTGCGTTGCCTGATTGGGGAAACCAAATTTTTTGTTTTCTACTTGAAATTTGAACACCAAATTCATTTTCTGATTTCTCTTATTTCTAATTACTGATAGCAAAGGACAACAACTAATAACATAATCGTATACAACAAGGTGTTATGATCCTAGAACAGAAATAAAATAGACCGGTTAATTGATTCTGTAGAGCGTCTTAAAGGACCACCATTACCCAAAATATGTTGGAAAAATATATGCTTATTTTCTGAAATAAAAATTACAGTAAGATTCTAAAAAAATATTTTAAAACGGCGCATACAGAAACTGAACTAATATTTTGAACCGATATTTAATTATAAATTTATCTTTAACCAAACAACTTTTAAAAATAAAAATCTTTATAAAATCCATATATATAAAATTTGTTTACATCTTTAGTATATTAAACATACTTTTAAAATAAATTTTCTATTATAAAATCACACTTATTAAATAGAACAAAATATTTATTTAACTAATATACAAAAGATTATAAAACAATATTTATACTAAGCCTTAATTAAATTCAAAAATACATACAGAAAATTCAAATTAACCTTAGTAAAATATTGGGTTGTTACAAACCCAAAATCATATTCCATTAATTATGGAATCTTCATGGAAAATAGATCAATATATAATCGATATCATTTTCCGTATCCAACTAATAATATAAATGGAATAACGAAAAAACCTTTTAAATTCCATATATATTAACAATCTTCCTCAACAGAAGCTCACTTCGATTATTACCCAATCGAATTCCATTCCGTTCCAATTTATTCATTTTAAATTGAAAAACTTGACTTTGGAAAATTACCATTAAATCTAAATAAAAAGATTTATGTATTCCAAATCACATTACACTGTAAATCGGGTTAAAGAACGAATGTCGTGAAAAACACAGTTCACAATAAACCTAATTCACATTTCATTTTATTCCATTCCAATTAAATATTATTTGATTGGTAAACTTCACTAAATCTTAACTAAAAGATTTATTCTTTTCTCAACTGGGTTTAAGAACAGTGTTATTAAAGACACCATTCATGACAAACCCAAAATCCAATTCGATATTAAATATAAGGCTCTACACAGAAATTATATCGGCTTATATTCAATATCAAATTCAGAAACCAACACATATCGTATAGGGAGTATCGATATATATCTATCTTCCAAATTCCTCCACAATATCTGTATAGTCACGGAATCCAATATCGAAATATTCCGAAGATGATTTCTATTCAAATCCACTTCAATTCATATATTGGAAATTCTGGTTATATTAAAACTCATTCTCAATCCAATTTATTTATTAAAAAATAATTGGATTATAATTCTAGTTAATAACTAGTTCATTTCGATAAAAATATATTTTTATCTTTTCAAATATGGAATTTTCATCCCAATTCTTTCCAAATCATTTATTATGATTTTACACAAATTATAAATAATTTTATTAAGACCCTTTCAGTCGATTTCCATAAACGGTCATCGAACTGCACTTACAACGACCTTTTCCAAATTTGATTTGGACATAATTCCAAATCCAACCATTAGCTTTCAAATCTCTTATATTCATTGGAAATTTCTTTTCGATACGAACCCAATGGTTTCGGTTTTAGGAGAATTCGACGGTCGGATCTCCCGTAATATCTATTCGAAGTCAATGGTCGAAATTCACGAACAGTCGTAGCGCGTCACGTTCTATTCAGGCCATTAAATATATATAATATATATATTATATATATTTCGTCGATTTCCATTTAAAACTTATTTTATAAATCATTTATAAATTAGTTTTAAAACGATTCCCACTTTCATTTCAATTTTAAATCAAAATTGAATACTCCTTATCATGATAATATTTAAATGATAATATTTTCAAAATATCTAATTTTGAAATAATTTTCTTTTCGATATTCATTATAAAAATGAATAAAATCGATATAAATATCGTTCGCGTCAAAATGGCGCATAACTACTCAACACGGCTTCATATATTTAAATATTTTCGCGTCCATCCAAAATCAGACATCAAATCCACATTTTAATTCTTTACTGAGTATTATTATAAAATATTCGTTATTTTAAAATATTCCTTATTTCTGAATTGGAATCAGACCTAATCAATTACCATATAATTTTATTTATATGGATTTCATACAACACTTGTATATATCAACAATGATAAACAATCAACCATCAGCCAGAGTGCACTACACGACTAAATAAGCATTAAATATAAATAATTAACGCTTACAACAGTCTGTCAACCAATCGACTGACATACAACTAAATAATTGGGATTAGTGTACGTCAAATATCATCCCAATACCCGTGCGGGGTTTCAACCATCAAATAATTATTATTATTTGTGCACTTGGGCGATGTGTAAAAATTATCGTCTTAATCGATATCACAAAAATAGGCGAGCATAAACAAGTCGTCTGACTTGTAAATGGATGTATAAATTTATTTTTTAACTTTCCAATAATTATTTTATTTATCGCCGTTATAAGCTAAAAATAATCCTAACTAAATTTTTCTAACACTTTTTAGAAAATTTCGGCAGCATAACGACGCGATACTAGAACCGGAATAAGGTTTAGCCTTATCCCTCGCCTAATACTGGCTCGCGCCATACACAAACCAATTCTAATCAATTCACAATTAATTCACAACCAATTTTTCAATCATAATCAAATCACGCAGAACATACAAATAAATAAATACTCAACTACCCTAAATGCCATTTACGGCGCCATAAGTGGCTATTCGCAGAGTATGAAATCCGTGTGTCGGTAATATCTATACATCGCTTTCAATTATGTGATTGTGCGAATTCGAGCGTTGAACTCCATATAATTCAAATCACATAATATGGTTTGTACAATAAATAGTGTCGGGGGCTTCTAAGCCCCGTTTGCATCCTAGAATATTTTTAATTGTAAAATAAATTAAGTGAGAAGGAGTTCTCACCTTTGGTTTCTACTCCGTTATTCTTTAATTGAACGGTTTGGATTTGGATTTGTTTCCAACTAGTTCCATCGCAATCCGTTTCATGCGGTTTATATTAAAAATCACATTTTTAATAACACTATATTATATATATAAATCACATGTTTACAATGCTATGTATACATTAAAAATTGAATTTTTACAATGTTATGCATACATTAAAAACATCATATTTTTACAATGCTATTATATATATAAAAATCGTATTTTTATATTACTGCTATGTATATAAAAATCACATTTTTATATTGCTATCCTTATAATGAAAATCATATTTTTATATTGTTATTCATATAATAAAAACCACATTTTTAACTTCCCTATATATTTAAAAACAATGTTATATATTTAAATTTAAAAACGATGCTATATATTTAAATTTAAAAACAATGCTATATATTAGAAAAAAATCACATTTCTAATGCTAACTATTTATATAATTTTTTTATTTTTATGCAATGTTATTATATATATATATATTTTAAAACTGCTATTTATGTTTTTTTTAAAAAACACTGCAAATAAATTCAATGTTATTTACATTAAAAACTAATTTTAATCTATGATATTTCATAAAAAAAGAATTACATTTTTAAAACAAAGTTATATATTTTTAAAAACCAACTACTACTTTTTATTAAAAAAATAATATGAAAAGAAAATAATATTCTCACTATTTTTTTTATCTGAACCTTCGAACTGGAGCTCGCCCCCCTTCATCAGCTTGCGCCGCCACCTAGAGCCGCCGGACGGTCATCAGAGGTCATCACTCCAAGCGCCGCGCCACGCCATGCCCACTGCCTCAGTCCCGACCTCCAACGATCACCGATGCTCCTCAATTTGCCCTAGAATCGCGCGTCCTTTGAACTGTCGCTCCGTCCACGTCAGCGCGCCGGAGGTGAAGCGCCGCCAGCTACTGAAAGCCCTCTCATCCCCGAACATTTTCCCCTTTGGTTCCATCGCCATTCATTGCTTCCTGGAGGAGATCGGAGGAGTGAGCGGGCAGAGAACGAGGATCGTTCATTTTGGGAGGCACGGCTGAAACTAAATTGACCACAGTGATAAGTGATTTAGGGTTTGACCAAATTTGACTTAAATATAATATATATATATATATATTAATAATATTTTAACTCTCTAATTGGTTATATTGCATCCGAACTCCAAATCGAACCCAACTACTGTTGCCCCTAACTAAATACCCCCATTCCTGACATAATGGGATATGCCCCATAAGCCAATTCGACTGTTATGATCATTTTTTCTTCAAATTAAAATATAAATCAATGTATATTTAATTTAAACGTACATTTTAAATTACCAGGGCCATACACTGACTCCAAAAATTCCAAAAAAATAAATCTAGCTATGTTTTGATGATACGGTCCTAACCAAACTAATTTGGTTGAATTTGGAGACCGTTTGAAAAACAGTCATTTTTTAGTCGATTAAATTCAAACTGAAATCACCAAACACGTTTAAATTCACCACGCTCACATACTAATTCCAAAAATTATAAAAATTGGAATCTAACAATAATTTGATATTTCGGATCCAACAAAAGTAGTCTCATCGAAAACGGAGGTCGTTTGCAAAATGACTATTTTTAAGGGCTATATATATATATATTAAAATATATATAAATTCCACAGCGACTATTCTGAATTTTAAACTGGACATAACTTTTAATTTATAAAGTGAAATATGGATTTTTCACATTTGTTAAAAAGATATTGTTGATCAGATTCAAATATTTCTTGTTTCGTCCAATTCCAACCTATATTGAATATATTAAATTGAAATTTAAAATCAAATTTTCAAACTACCACGCCATATCAGGCTCGTTTTATAATTAAAATAAATTTATTCATTCTAACTTTGATTGAAATAAATTTTAAATTGTTATTATTTAAAATAAACCATTTTAAATATTCAAAATTCATTAAAATAACCAAAATAAAAATTTTAAATTGGTTTTGAAAATTCGGGTTGTTACAGATACGTTGATGATGGAGATTGAGTGTCTATGTTAAAAATGCAAGAATATGGCGATTCACTTCGACGTCCGTGTACAAATTCTACATAGCATACAAAATAATTAGAGTGAGTGGTATATGTGAAATCAAATAAATGTGGAAGTGGCTAGAATATTTTACAAATATTAAAATGATCTGAATATGCATCATCATAGAAGTAAACATCATCGAAAGGAACCTCAGTCCGGTGATCTACAAAAATTGGTTTGGACCTTAACCAATTTTGAGTACAAACTAATGACTCAACCATTCGTGGACTCAAAGTACTACGAAAAGGATCTATAATCCATCCTCCTGTGCTAAATGCGGATCCCGAAGCTACTGTGGAAACCTGAATTGGTAGAAATTCTCGAGCGACTAAAGATAAAACACGATGTTTGGTACAATTTACCTTCCATCATAACAAAATATCAAAATTATACAGCGCATCTTCAATCGGTGCATTTAAGTAATTTTCTAGTTCATTGCCTTTGTTATTTCGTTCTCGAAATCCTTTTAGAAAAGTACTCCTTTTTTCAGCATGACCTGAATCATGATCTGTCACATTATCAATACCAACGGACGTTTGAGGTCGTGGTTCCCTACTTGTTTGTATTCCAAATGTAGAATCATTCACATAGAAGTTGAACAATCTTATCAAAATATCTTTCATGCTTTTTAATATGTCCACCGTAACTATTTTTCCATAAATATCTTCAACCAATTCATTCAAAAACTCAAATTTATATCTTGGATCAAATACACATGTAATAAGTAAAATTTTGTTCAAATTACCTACACTTCCCCAATATTTGTCAAACATAGCTTTCATATTATGTGCCATTTTTCCAAGAAATGGATTTGTTTCCCTCGTCAATTTTCGAAGTTGTTCTTGAATAATGGATAGCTCGCCAGAACATTCATTTGTGGTAACGGATAACGTTTTGCTAAATATTAAAGTAATATTATAAAAATACTTTAATAATTTAACAAAGAGTTAGTTCGACATTTTTCCAATCTAAATAACCGAGAGGACAGATATCATCATCAAAGTATGCAACATGAATACCATTATCTTCTTTCATATCGTCGAAAACACTTTTTTTATTTTAACGCCACTTCAAGCATCAAATACGTTGAATTTCACCTAGTAGGCACATCTAAAACAAGCATAGATTTATCTTCAATTTCTAATCTTTGGCTCAACTCTCTAAATTTAGTAAATCGTGATGGAATTGATCTCACAAATCTAACCGCGGTACGGATTCCAGCTATGGTACTACCAGTCTCCTTTAGTCTGCCGTTAACAATTAAATTGACTATATGAGCACAATGTAAATAAATGAATTCACCGTTCAAGACACAACCATCATCAAAACCATTCAATTTAGTTCACACATAATTAATTGTCACTTCATTTGCACTAGCATTATTAACTGTGATAGAAGTTATTCTTTTAAGCTCCTATTTTTTGATACATTGAACTAAAAGTTTTCCAATATTTTCTCCTTTATGACTAGTAATCTCACAAAAGTTTATTATCCTCTTATGTAAATTCCAATTTCCATCAATAAGGTGTGTAGTTAAAACCATATAATTTGCATTTTGAATAGAAGTCCATGTATCAGTAGTTAGACAAACACCATGCAATGATTCAAAGAACAACTTTTTAAAAGATTTTATCAAATCCCAATATAACTGAAGCACATCCCTACAGATTGTTCTACGTGAAAGAACTTCAAAGCTAGGACATAACTATCGACAAAATTCAAGAAAATCTTCACTCTCCACAAAACTTAAAGGGAGTTCATCAATAATTAGCATTTGAGCTAATACTTGTCTACATAGCTCTTTGTTAAATGACCATGCTACGAGATTGTTACTACCTTCACTATTGCTTTCAAAAGCTAAGGTTCTTTGTCTCTTATCACTATCACGTGGAATTGACCTACATGATTTTGTTATGTGATAATCAAGCTTTTAAATCTCCCTGAGATCGCCGAGATGAAAATATGAGATATTAGCTAAAATCCAAGATTTGGCAGCTAGTTTAGTTATAAGTGTTTCAAATATCGCCTGAGATAGCCGAGATATTTTTTTGAGATATTGGCCAAAATCCGAGATTTAAAACCTTGGTGATAATTCAAATGTATAGTGTCATTTGATCTAGAATCGCATGCAAATTGTTGACCACAGTAGCTGCAAGCACATTTAGGAACATTGGGATTCATATTTTTAGTAAAATGTAACCATACCATATAAGGCTTTCTACTAGAAGTCTTGCGACTGGGGGGTAGAGGCAGCCTTCCACTTCCAATGGTGAATTGTTCATCATCGGTATCCTCATTACCCCCTTCTCCCAAATACTTAATGACTCTTGTTTCTCCTGACGATCCCTCTATTTGTACATGTTATACAGTTTAATATTATATTAGTAAACTTGCAATAGTTGTATACATGCAATAGTCGTATAACAAGTGTACCATTATATAAAATAAGTGAATTATATAATGGAAACCAAGACCCATGAAAATAAACATGAGTTAACTTTCAAACAGGACAAACAAAAGAAAATTGTATTGCATACCTCAAAACTTCGGAGAAGGAGCTGGATATATTTGGAGTTTCTGTTTAGAACAAAACAAGTGTATGCTCAAACAAAATTGTAGTGTCTTATATATATACTAAAATATTAGGCCTTTTATTGTCTAATATATAGACAAAAGGGAAGAAGTCTTTCATGCCCTCCAACCCATGAGAAAAAGAGAGCCATTTGTCAAATGAATACTAGTAGCTAACTTGGATATGAAATCAAATTAAAAGAAGTTGAGTCCTCAAAAGTTGGTGATTATATATAAAAATAATTATTAATCAATGTATATAATAATTCTAAAAGGAGAAAACTAGGATGGTTGACCAAGGTTGTTTGCTTAGGTTTGGGGGGGGGGGGGAGGGGTGGATCATTGAAGAGTTCAAATGTTTGATAGGCAGGCAATGATTGGGGTCAAAACATGGAGTTTTTTGAGAGTTCACTCTTGATTTCTTTTGAAATACTAGATGACAAATTATACGTACATTTTGATATATATTGAAACATTATGTGGGTTACCTCTAAAGACTCCAATCTCTTACTCTATCAAATCATAGAGTAGAGCGAAATCCACACATCTAAACCATTGATTTCATGAATGGATCAAAGATAAATTTACATTTTAGCAATGGACTGTCTAATTTATTTCAATTGTAATTGTATATTTGCAAATTCAAACAAAATTATAATTTTGAGTCTCAAGAACAATAATTAACATGCATATTCTAAATTTGAATATAAATCTTTCAAGTCATAAAATAATAATCTCAAAATAATAAAATATATTGTACTTACATCATTCATCTCCTTCTCATCTTCCATTAAAGGATGATACTAGAAGAGGTAATTATGTGTGGTAACTATGATTTTATCTTCCATTAGAGTCGGGGAATCCAAATTTACCATGTTAACATTGCGTTTTATTTTGTATCTCGTCCTTTGAATTTATCTCATGGCATATTTGTCAAATTTCATTTTGTTTTTCTGACCTAATTTGGGCCACACGAAGAATAATTGACCATTCAAGTTGTTATAACGAGATGAGAAAATGACCGAGAGAGGCTAAAATGACAGATTTGTCAGAATTACGAATTAAGTATTTTGAAGTGTAAACCCTAACTAAGAACATGTATTATTGTAGTTTATCACTCAAGTCTTAAAAGCATAATATTAATAAAAATAAAAATATTTGATCAAAAACAATGCAGATGCTAGTTCCAAACCACATAAGTAATTACAATTAACCAATACGTTTAGATTTCAACTAAATATCCTTCATATTGATTGTAGAAAACAACTGTTTAATGTTAATTTGTTGAGTAAAAGTATATTATAAAACAAAAGGAGGTTGTGCCATCTATCAAAATTATAAGAAGATAAAGTGAAAGAAAGAAACATTGTATATTAAACACTGTATTTTTTTCTAGTTAATTCAATTAGATAGAGATGTGCATTTGTGTACTCTTTATTTCTTCTTAATATATTTATTATTAATGTTAACAAACATAGCTCGAACATGTACTTTTTTTAACATGATTGACAACATGCAAATAGTTGAACAATGAATAATAGACATGTTAGGTCATAATTAATCAACAATAGTAATATAGTATCACATATGCACGTAAAACATGGAAAAATATAATTATTTGAGGTGCATGTGATTGACCTACCCCTAGATACCAGCAGTTATATATAAGACACAATGCAATACGTAAGGAATGTAGTCATGATACATACATACGGAATGCAGTCAAATATATATATCTTTCATTATTGGACGATACAAGAAGAGGTAATCATGTGTGGTAACTATGATTTTTATTTATTTATCAAGCTTCGTTTGATTATGCAAACAATGTGGGTATTTTCTACTCTGTGTTTCAAAAACAATTCTAGGTGTGTTTTTGAAGTAGATTTGATACATTAATTCTAAAACTTTTTAGTGATGTTACTGATAGTTTCAGTTTGTGCACATAGTAACACACTTATTAAATGCAGCAAAGTTGGCATAGAAGTGCGTCATCTTAGTCAATACATGCACGTGGTTGGTTTCAGCGTTAAGTGTTCAATTTCCGATAGCCAGGCCTAGTCAGCCTTCCACGTTTATGGAAAAAATGGTCACTAGTTTATTGAGAAACATATGTAGAAAACTTGATGGAAAAGCCTTTGTGATTTTCTTACTAGTGGATTAGAAACATCAACCTTTATCGCATCAAAACGAAACACCGTTTTGTTGTTATCAAATGATGTAATATGAAACACCGTTTTGTTGTTATCATCCGTATTGTAAACAAACTAGTACAAACGAATTTAAAGTCGACACTTACCTTTTTCGACGTCAATTGTACACATAATCATTTCATGTTCTTACACGCACTATTATAAGCTAACTAACTATAACACGACCCGTTAAATGGGTGTTTATTTTTTAATAACTGCAATAAAGCAATTATGTTTTTGGCCATTTAAAAGATTTGTGCACTATCAAAAACACGTGTGTTTAGAGATACCAAGCCAATCATGGGTATGTTCAACTTTTTACAACAGGGCAACATGGTTTAGCTTAGAAGAAATTAGGTGCATTATAAATAAATTACTCTATTGCTCCATACTTAACCTGCTTTATAAATATAAGACGTGTAATTAAAAAAAATAAAAAAAATTACGTTCTTCCTCTTTCGGCTAGCATTCACCATATTGAAATTGAAATTGATAGAACTGCTTGGAGCCTTGAAATCAATGTCAAATGGCTTGTTCTCCTAAGATCATGGTTGTTTTTTATAATCTCTGCACAAATTTTATAGATATAAATGAGATTAAGTTCCATCTAAAGGAGAAGAAATTAAAAATTCATAGTTATCCTACAATCAACAAGCAACTATAAACTTAGGAAATAAAGGAGTAGTGGATTTAAACGATCTTGTAGATCCCTAAGCAATGTATCAATTATGTGAATAACAGGCTGCTGGTAACAATTAGCACTAAAAGTCAGCCCTAAGAAAATATTTTCTTCCCATGATTTCAAATCCAGTCAACTATCACGGCTATCATTCAATCAAAATATCAAATCTTACAAAATAATTGTAATATATCATAAAATTTTCAATATAAAAACAATAAAAAATTACCAAAATTAGAGGCGGAGTTGAAAGAGTCGGGACTGACGAATCCGAGACTAGAGGCAGGGCGTCGGGGTCGGTAGCGATGATTCAATCTCAGAGAGGAATAGATTGGTTTCAAGATCAACTAGCTCAGTATTATTTTTGGGGAACGAATATTTTCAATGGCAGTTGAGAAAAACTAAAGGAGCCGATTAGGTTTTAGGGGGAAATTTTGGGTCAGGTTGCAATGTTTTAAAACTTATCGCATATCGCTTGTTTTAAGGTTAACCGTTAACCGACCCGATAACCGCGGTTAACCGTTAACCGAACTGATTTTAGTCGGCTAACGTCGATCGGTTAACTGCAAGTTCATTTAAACAATTTGTTCAGTTAACACGGTTCGGTTGAAGTAGGTTAGATCGGTTAACCGCAATAAATGCCTACCCCCTACTTAAAAAGATTTAATGCTGTTGTGGCTTCAACAGATCAGCATGATCCATTCATGGTTTTGATGGCTTCAATCTCTGGCATTTTGGATAATTCTGACTTCAAGATATCACTGGGAAGTAATGCCCCAAGGGATCTCGGTGAATTTTACTTTGAAGCTAATAGATTTCTCAGACAAGAAAATACGAGGGCAGATCAAGAGATCCTCAAAGATAATGCTGTTAAGGATGAAGGACTATCTGATTCTAGAAGCAATAAAGGAAAGCCTAGGACCAAGGGAAATCAAGGCCAAGAAACAGAGTAGCGAAAATATGACTCGTGTGCAAGGCTGGATGTGAGTCTGGAATATATATACATGGATATCAAAGACCGCCTTCCGATGAGAAGACCAACTAAAATGGAACCTAATGAATTGGAAAGAGCATTTGGAAAATTCTGCTTGTTTCATGAAATTGTTGAACATGAAATGAACGTATGAAAACACTTGTAGGATGTAATTGAAGAGCAGGTGGGGAAAGGATAGATTTAGCAATATGTCCTAAACAAAGTTGCGGTGACAAAATAGGAACACCCTTCAATCGCACGGGAAAGAAGCAGGCACAACTCGTGTGGTGACATTATCATCAATCGATAATTGGAACCAGACTATAATGACGGCTAAGTCTCTTATCTGTAAATTAAAACCGACAACATCCTTAATCGTGCTCTTAAACGACGGCAAAATGTCAATTTTTCGGTTATTTTAATTAAATTATAATATATGGCTAAGCCACTTACTCTTGTATGTGAACCAGCAAGATCTCTAAGCAAGCTCTGAGACGGTGATAAACCTCTTAGTTTTTGCAATAAAACTTATACTCGTTTACTTTAATGAAAATTACTTGGCGAGTATGGATGATGCTCGTCAGGTGTAAAATTGACTAACAAATTACCTTAACAAAATTATTTGGCGAGTATGGTTTATGCTCGCTTGATATAAAATGTGCAGTTAAATTACTTTAATAAAATTATTTGGCGAGTATTGTTGGTACTCTTTAAGTATGAAATTTTAAATTAAGTCTTAAACTTAATCTATTTAATGAATCATCAAGTATGGTTGATGCTTGCCAAGGGTTAATCGAGTTCGGACACAAATTTCTTCAATCAACATCGTCGAGTATGGTTGATGCTCGGCAAAAGCTCGACGAGACTATTGAACGTCAAGTATGACTGATGCTCGAAAAGAACTTGGCGAGGTTACCGATCACCAATTATGGTTGATGCTCAATAAGAGCCATATGAGGCTATAAGTCGTTTGGTATGGCTGATGCTTGGTAAGAGCCCGGCGAGGCTATAGACTGTAAAGTATGATTGTTGCTTTGCAGGAATCCAACAAAACCACGAAAGGATAAGTATGGCTGATGCTTGATGAGAACCCGATGACGTTACAAATCAACGAGTATTGTAACAACCTGACCGAAATAGGCCTAAATTCTAGCCTATAAAAGGCTCATCGGAACTTAGAGTTATTCCAAACGGATCGTTGGTTCCTATAAGTAAACAATTTAAGTGATATAACATAGCAGACTAAACTGAAACTAGAATCTCACACAACGAAAGGGATAAAATATAATAATTTGAAATTGATGTACCATAAATTAAAACCATATAAATGTCGGTTACAACGAATGTCAACTGCCATTAAGATGTACATCAATAATAATTATCCCAACAACACAACAATGATCATAATACTTCCATAATTAATAATTAGTAACTACGGATCCTCCTCCGTCTAGCTCTACACTCTAAGGCATCTTTGATTCAATGTCTCCACCTGCTAACTTGTTTATATGTTATGAGGAGGGAGGTCAGAGTAATAAGTTATGGTGAATGAAAATCACGTAAGTTTAAGGAATATACTTGGTTGTATTAATTCATCAAATTATGTCTACGCAATTCAACACACAATCAATCATATTTATTTATGAGGGGGACTACCCTATAGTCACTTAAGGCCTACATAGCTTATTTAAGGGTGATTCTCTATGATCACTCAGTACCGTTCGAGGCAGACTACCATTGGTTACTTAAGTCCATCATTTTATATTTATTCTTGGGTGGATTCCCACTATCACTTAATACCCTGCGGAGGACACTAATCACTTAAGACCCCGTCTTATAATCGTCAATGCTATTAAATATTCTCTCAATTGTAATACTAGAAATAGTAATATACCACTTAATACAGGGCTAAGGTAGACACTCATCGTCATTTGATACCCCTCCGGCGGACCCATGCATTACTATTTAATTGGTATTACGGGTGAACTGCTAACCACTTAATACTTCCCTCAGACAAGTGGTCCCCGTACATGATTGGCGGAAGTCTTTGTAGCCCATCTCTAGTTCTGTCCTCACTTAGCCCCTAGATAGGAAACAGATAACTTCCAAATAACTACCTTCCAAATAACTACCCTACTCATACGTTCTTGCTTAATTAAGGCCATTTAATACCTTTTAAGAGAAAGGTAGACCCAATGACCATTTAAGACCTAATGAGGGCTGGTCCAATGACTTCAACCCTTCTAAAGAAACAACATTAGAAGAGGCCTATTGTTCTAATTACTTAATACCCAAACCAGGTAAGTCAGCCACTTAATACCTTCTCAAAGCAGGCCTACTTTACACACAATTATTATTATATATAGACACATGCAATAAATCTCACATCAAAGCGATCGCTTGTAGATGTTGGATTTGCCGAGCCGTTTCGGGCCGACTTTTACCATAAGTTGTTGAAACACCCCACCTCCGTTAGGGTCACTCTCAAAAGGAATGCCCTAATTTTGGTGGAGGTTTATAAGTACAAGTCACAGATATACAAGACAGATATAAGAACACATATTTGTAAACAGCGGAAGAACAACAAACTTTATTTCATAAAGTCAAATACGTGTTACAACAACATCCTTTCTAAAAACATAACATAACACTTTCATAATCTGTCTTGAGTACATTATTTAAAGAAGCATAAATAAAACATAGATAAACTGCAAAAGCCCCATAGTGGATTGTCCAAAGCCATAGTTCAAAACAGGAAAGTCCAAGCAATACATTTCTCTTCTTCAAGCTGGATGTTGAGGTAGGTCAAGCTGCTGTGTTCCCTCCCTGAGGACCTGGGGGGGGGGGGGGGGGGGGGGGAACGGAAGAAAGAAGACGAAAGAAAAGTAGAGTCAGACATAAAGCCTGAGTAAGTCTAGTACTATTTTGTCTATGAATAAAGAACTGGGTATGATAAGTATAAACAAGAAGTGGGCATGCACTATAAACTTGGTTAAGTTGTCTAGGGTCGAATATACTATCGTACCCCATGTTAATCTCTGAACCCATATAAACTAGTTTCCCACTGGCACCCCATAATCAGGGTGATGTGATCCATTCAATGATGATCGGCTCCTACTCGCATAGTTACATGTGTCTTACGGCCCCCGATGTCGTAGTTACCTATGCTGGTCCCACCATGGGGTGTATCAAGTCCCATAGTGGCAACCCGACACAACCTTAGAGTGCACAGGTATGCTACTGGTGTCCAGTGCCTTATTTTTCTGCACCGGAGTGTGTGCACGCCCGCACTCCGTTAGAACCTACACTGCTACACCACCGCCGTCGATTTGACCTCTTACAATCAGCCCAGTAATCGTGCCCCACCCTGCCTAGTTTCAGGGTATCCTGATACACCTTTTAGGGTTACTGCTGAAAAGGGTCCCCCGTTACTAGGTTTTCTATCTCTAGCCAACATGCTAAGTTGGTTAAGTGTTTCCTAACCTAACCCCCACCAGTCCGTTTAGTTTAGCATGTTCCATTTTGATTAAGTCTTTAGTTCACTTAATCCTAACAATCCTGACTCAGCCTTAATTGTCTTATTAAGGCCCTGACCTCTCACATTAGACAGGTATTGTTGTGGCTGCCTGTTGCCGGTTGGTTCCGGGCAGTCTTACGCCACAACTCAGTCTAACCTCGGGTCCTTATTGGGCTCCATGTTTAACCTCCCACATTGGATAGGTATTGTTGTGACTACTGAACAGCCGGGCGGTTCCGGGCAGGTTTACATCACAACTCAATCCAACCTCGGGTTAAACACATCGTATTTTCTATATTTACATATCTTGTCATTCTTCTTTATTTCTTATATGTAAATATTTGCGGCCCATTATTAAGTTAATGGTGTAAAGGTTACACCAATCATGGGCCCAACCCATACTTCAATTTGGGCCCTTCTATTTTATATTTTCATTCATTAATTAATTCTAACCCTACGTTATTTTCCCCCGTTTTACACGTCCGTTTATATATATTAGGCTTAGCCTTTTAAAGCCCAATTTAGCCATGCGAAAAAGGGGAGGCTTTAAACGTGATTACAAAGAGGGGAAGGTGAGCGCATGAACTTGCAATATGACGTTGGAAATACAAAATAGAAACTGGTGTACTTGCATATATATATTTTGGTCATAAAGCATAGGTGACATGAACCAAACCATGTAAACTTAAGATAAGAATCTAAATTAGGTGTCACATAGCCTTAACATAGACCTATGTTCTCATTTAGGCATAATGTCAAACATAAACAAGTCATGTTCATAAGGATTTTACATGTTTACAAAGGGGATACTTTGTTACTAACACAAAAGCATAGTTCAACTTAATCATGATTTAAGTCTAATCACATAACGATGGTATAAATATACTTATGCATAAATATTCCTAAACATGGTGTTTGCTTTAAACTTGCAAAAAGGGATTTTTAAGTCTAACCTAGCCATGTCTCACATATGTCATCATATAATTCTTGTAAACAAGATAGACTTAATCATGGATTTCAATTATGCCAAATATCATTCATAGCCTAGCCATATTCATAAGTTTGCAAAAGCATGACTTAATACATGGATTATGGTGTCAAAATTCCAACATAGTTTCATATGAACTATAATAACCAAACTTGTTTCAATTACTTGCAAAATGATTTATGCACAAAAATATACATCATGATGGCATAATAACAAAGCCCCAAACTTGCATGAATTTCAATCAACTACATACATGTAGCTTCAACATAGATTACGTAATTTGCGAAATATTCCAAACGCATACTTGCATAGAACTACCGCATGTAGTTCTTTATAATGAATAACATAAATTTTGCACAAATATGAATTACTTTATTATCCCAATTCAAGCATACAAATCAGCACAGTTATTTATTCATACCAAAGTAATACTCTACTTACAATGGTGCGATGAATTCTCTAATTTAGGGATTGAAGACGCAAATTCCTTTGTTGAATTGATTTGCTTAGGTTGCTTGAATTGCTTTAGGCTTTAGAACTTTCTCCCTAATCCTCTCTCTAGTTGGCGGCTACTCTTAGTCGTTCCTCAGCAACATGGCGACTATGTTCTTAATTTTGAATGAATAGATTAGGGTTTAGTCTAGGGTTGTTTATATAGAGGTTAGGAACTGATTAGGACCCTTGATGTTGCTTGGATTGATCATAGCCATTCATTAGGAAGAGAGACCAATTAGAACCCGCCACCTAGCCCTAATGACAAAGCAGACCACAGAGAATCGGCCAAACACAGACCTGGCCAGCCAGGTTGGCTGGGCTCGACCAGGTCGATACCCCTGTCGACAGGGCTGTCGACAGCCCTGTCGACATGGGTAGCCCAGGTCGACAGCCCAGTCGACCTGGGTGGCCTAGGCGGGTGTTTATCCGCCCTGGCCCATTGGGCCCGATTTTTAATTATTTTATTCTGTTTGAATTTTAAATTTAATTCTCAAACTTCCGAAGGCCATATCTTCTTCATACGGACTCCGTTTTTCGAAAACTCGGACTCTATTTCGCGTATTTTTCCGAGACGAACGCAATGGCGTATCCCGTTTCCCTTAGTTCTTTGATTTCAAATTAATTATACTTTAATTTGTTAATTTCACAGTTATAGAATTTTCGGGGTGTTACATTCTCCCCCACTTAAAAGGATTTCGTCCCCGAAATCTTCAAGTTAGGAGGAATGTAAATCCTAACATCCAATCATCCATCTACTCATCCATCAAACACGAGCATCCATTGTCCTTAAAAGACTTCTAATGCTTCATGATCATATGCGAAGTGTGTGTGTACATGAACTTATCTAATGCAAAATCAGGCGGTCTACTGATTCAGTTGACCTCCTTAATGCGAATTATGTAAGTGCCATGAATCCATTATGTATGCAAATTTTCCTATTCATGATTCTACATGAGTGCACAACCATTCAATTCAAATGCAACGTCCATATGACAACACATTAAAGTTCAACCATATACGAGTGCAAACATATATGCATATGCAATATGAAGTGACTGAGCCGATCTAAAACCTAGATTGTGTGTGTGTGTATGCAACCACGAGCAACCACTAGCAATCACTTGCAACCACTTGCAACCATCATCCATAACATGTTTCAACTACATGTTTTCATCCAAAAAGATTTTACCTAAAGGATAAGGTCGAGGAAATATACCTAAAAAGATAGATAAAAGCGCAACTTAAGGAAAAGGAAAGATCAAGGATGTACCCTCGAACAGAAAAGGGTAGGCAGTACGTATTCTAGCTTCAGTTTCCCAAGTCGCGTCTCCCTCGGCGTCGCTCCACTGAACTTTAACGAGCTTGACTTCACGGTTGCGTAGCTACTTCACTTCCGTTCCTAAGATGCGGGTTGGAACTTTTCTTATGGTTGCTTCGCGTTCCACTTCGGCCTCTTCTAGTATATTTGGCTCTACCACTTCAGCTGACTCCATTCAATCTTTCGGGTAGCTCTAATCTATAGGACATTTTTTTCCCAATTGTTCCTATCTAAAGGTATAGTCGAATGATAGAAGCAAGAAAAAAAACTTTGTGCCCATTAGGCAATGTCAAAACTGAAAACCTATGCCACATATATATTGATTAGGAGAAGAACTCTCTAAGCATCAGCCCCGAAGACCGAAATCAACATCAGACTGACACCCAAAGAATTACTCAACCCAACCACCATATATGATTCTAGGAAACTAAGCATGATGGACTCCTTTTAGGTCACAAGGGAGTCCCTTCCTAAGACCAACCCGTATCCTATAAAGCCCAAAAACTTTAGTAAAATCAACGAACACCCTCGAGCCCCAACATGTGTTACCAACAGATGAGTCATACTTCCTATGGGGTTTGCAATAGAAATTGGATTAAGAATAGGACCGAGAGGATATACACAAAAGATAGCATGCAAGTGAGCTTTACAGGAAGAGAGGGATCAAGGATATACTCTTAAGAAGAGATACGATGCACGAATCTAGTCTTCAATCTTCTAAGCCCCATTTCTTGAGCTTAACTCCATTATGCTTTGTCCGTCTTTAACTTCACAATTTCGTAGCTTCTTAATCCTTGTTTCCAAAATATGAGTTGGAACCTATTTCTCGTTCCTCTTTCACCTATTCTCCTTCTAGTGTACTTGGCTCAAGCCTAACTGCGTACTCATGGTTCCATGCAAGCTCTCCAAAATTCATTAGTGAATCTTGGATCTTGTTCACTTACTAGAAGGTATTCCACATAGATGAATTATCTCTTGAAAATAAACAAATGTCAACTATGTTGCCAAATGTACTTACTAAGGTGATTCTTTACAACTCATGCATCAGCGAAATGAACCTTCAGCCTTAGTGGCGAACACTACTGGAGTGCCCTATTCTGAAATGCTCCTCCTAATGAACCCCTTTTCTAGAAGCTCTTTAATCTGTTTACTGAGCTCTTTCCTTTCCCGTGGAGCCATGTGTCTAACGGGTAACGCAACGGGCTTTGCATTATCTACAAGATATATGCGGAAGTCTATTTCCCGCTTCGGAGGTAAGCCCTTCACCTCTTCGAAGACATCCGGATATTTCCGGACCACTCTAACTGATTGCAAATTTTCAACGGAGGCATCTAGCGATTCAAGATAACTAAGCATAACCGCATACGAGGGATTACAAGAAATTTCCAAAGTATTACCGAGCTGGGTTAGGAGCCTAACAACCCTTTTCTCACAATCAAGGATGGCCCCATTACTGGATAGCCAATCCATGCCCAAAATCAAACCATACCCCGAAAAGCCCAAAACAAAGGCACTACATTGAAATTCTACACTTAGAATAGAAATTTTCAATCCCACACAGATCATAGACAAATGAGCTGGGCCCCCAATTGGGTTTGAAACAATTAAGGGGTCCTCTACCATACTAGTTTTTAGGTGCAGAGATTCTACTAAAGCAGACGAGATAAAGGAGTGTGATGCGCCAGAATCAAATAAAGTGTGAACGGGGTGATCATAAAGATAAACTACACTTTCTACAGAAGTATTTATACCTCGCTGTTGCAGAGGTGGCGCTTCCAGCACATGAACCTGTGCCCCTGGGGTGGATCCAGCCCTCTGCCCCTGTCCTCGTTTCTTTGGGCAGCCCTTCGCCCTGTGGCCCGTCTCACCGCAAGAAAAGCACCCACCATTCTCCTTGGCCTTCTTTTTCTGGTAGTCCTTTACTAAGTGCCCCACTTTGCCACAGAAATTACACGTCCTCTTCTCTTTGTTGCCTTCCCCGCCCTTTTTAAAGTCTGTCTTCTTGGGCTGCAAACCCTCTTTCTTCTTGCCCTTATCCTCTTCATTCAGCAATGCCATTTGCACCAATCTTTCATACGTGGCTCCCATGGGTATATGGGTCATGGCCAAACTGTGTAATGGCTCATTTAACCCTTTGACGAAACGGAGAGCCTTCTTGTGCGGGGTGTTGACTAGGTCAAGCCCAAACCTAGCCAGCTCATCGAACTGATTCACATACTCTCTGACCGTCTTGTCCCCTTGCTTAAGAAATAAGAATTTTTCCAACTGCAAACTTCTTTCCGCATCTGAGAGAAATTTGGTCTCAAACCTTGCCCTAAAGTCCTCCCATGTCTCCACTGGTCTTTCAGCATTAGTGACTTCCCACCAGTAGGAAGCCTCGCCCTTCAATAGCCACACCGCCAGTTGTACTTTTTGCCTATCCTCTACCTCAAAGATGATGAAGAGGTCCTCAGTTTCTTTCAGCCAATTTCTAGCTGCCACGAAGGACTCAGTTCCATGGAAATCCCTTCCTCCCATAGCTTTAAAATCTTTACATATCTTAGCGAAAGTGTTTCCCCGAGGAGGAGGTGGAGGAAAAGGTGCCACTGCAGCTGGATGATTCCCTGCAGCTGGGGGAGGAGGAACGGTAGGACCTGGCTGAGTGGCCCTTGCTTCTAAGAACCGTCTAAACCAACCAGGTATTGGCACCCCTTCCGGCAAGTTAAGTTCTTCAGACATGCTGAAACAAAAAGGATAGATTCAAAACGAAGGATAAGAGATAGTACCTATGGCTTTGGGGAGTGGACTTTGCCTTTTTAAATAAAATAATATTTTTCTTTTAAAAATGCTTCTTTAAATTTCCTTTTTGAAAATAATTTTTCAAAACTTTTTATCTTATCTGGTAAACCTATGCTCTGATACCAAGTGAAACACCCCACCTCCGTTAGGGTCACTCTCAAAAGGAATGCCCTAATTTTGGTGGAGGTTTATAAGTACAAGTCACAGATATACAAGACAGATATAAGAACACATATTTGTAAACAGCGGAAGAACAACAAACTTTATTTCATAAAGTCAAATACGTGTTACAACAACATCCTTTCCAAAAACATAACATAACACTTTCATAATCTGTCTTGAGTACATTATTTAAAGAAGCATAAATAAAACATAGATAAACTGCAAAAGCCCCATAGTGGATTGTCCAAAGCCATAGTTCAAAACAGGAAAGTCCAAGCAATACATTTCTCTTCTTCAAGCTGGATGTTGAGGTAGGTCAAGCTGCTGTGTTCCCTCCCTGAGGACCTGGGGGGGGGGGGGGGAAACGGAAGAAAGAAGACGAAAGAAAAGTAGAGTCAGACATAAAGCCTGAGTAAGTCTAGTACTATTTTGTCTATGAATAAAGAACTGGGTATGATAAGTATAAACAAGAAGTGGGCATGCACTATAAACTTGGTTAAGTTGTCTAGGGTCGAATATACTATCGTACCCCATGTTAATCTCTGAACCCATATAAACTAGTTTCCCACTGGCACCCCATAATCAGGGTGATGTGATCCATTCAATGATGATCGGCTCCTACTCGCATAGTTACATGTGTCTTACGGCCCCCGATGTCGTAGTTACCTATGCTGGTCCCACCATGGGGTGTATCAAGTCCCATAGTGGCAACCCGACACAACCTTAGAGTGCACAGGTATGCTACTGGTGTCCAGTGCCTTATTTTTCTGCACCGGAGTGTGTGCACGCCCGCACTCCGTTAGAACCTACACTGCTACACCACCGCCGTCGATTTGACCTCTTACAATCAGCCCAGTAATCGTGCCCTACCCTGCCTAGTTTCAGGGTATCCTGATACACCTTTTAGGGTTACTGCTGAAAAGGGTCCCCCGTTACTAGGTTTTCTATCTCTAGCCAACATGCTAAGTTGGTTAAGTGTTTCCTAACCTAACCCCCACCAGTCCGTTTAGTTTAGCATGTTCCATTTTGATTAAGTCTTTAGTTCACTTAATCCTAACAATCCCGACTCAGCCTTAATTGTCTTATTAAGGCCCTGACCTCTCACATTAGACAGGTATTGTTGTGGCTGCCTGTTGCCGGTTGGTTCCGGGCAGTCTTACGCCACAACTCAGTCTAACCTCGGGTCCTTATTGGGCTCCAAGTTTAACCTCCCACATTGGATAGGTATTGTTGTGACTACTGGACAGCCGGGCGGTTCCGGGCAGGTTTACATCACAACTCAATCCAACCTCGGGTTAAACACATCGTATTTTCTATATTTACATATCTTGTCATTCTTCTTTATTTCTTATATGTAAATATTTGCGGCCCATTATTAAGTTAATGGTGTAAAGGTTACACCAATCGTGGGCCCAGCCCATACTTGAATTTGGGCCCTTCTATTTTATATTTTCATTCATTAATTAATTCTAACCCTACGTTATTTTCCCCCGTTTTACACGTCCGTTTATATATATTGGGCTTAGCCTTTTAAAGCCCAATTTAGCCATGCGAAAAAGGGGAGGCTTAAAACGTGATTACAAAGAGGGGAAGGTGAGCGCATGAACTTGCAATATGACGTTGGAAATACAAAATAGAAACTGGTGTACTTGCATATATATATTTTGGTCATAAAGCATAGGTGACATGAACCAAACCATGTAAACTTAAGATAAGAATCTAAATTAGGTGTCACATAGCCTTAACATAGACCTATGTTCTCATTTAGGCATAATGTCAAACATAAACAAGTCATGTTCATAAGGTTTTTACATGTTTACAAAGGGGATACTTTGTTACTAACACAAAAGCATAGTTCAACTTAATCATGATTTAAGTCTAATCACATAACGATGGTATAAATATACTTATGCATAAATATTCCTAAACATGGTGTTTGCTTTAAACTTGCAAAAAGGGATTTTTAAGTCTAACCTAGCCATGTCTCACATATGTCATCATATAATTCTTGTAAACAAGATAGACTTAATCATGGATTTCAATTATGCCAAATATCATTCATAGCCTAGCCATATTCATAAGTTTGCAAAAGCATGACTTAATACATGGATTATGGTGTCAAAATTCCAACATAGTTTCATATGAACTATAATAACCAAACTTGTTTCAATTACTTGCAAAATGATTTATGCACAAAAATATACATCATGATGGCATAATAACAAAGCCCCAAACTTGCATGAATTTCAATCAACTACATACATGTAGCTTCAACATAGATTACGTAATTTGCGAAATATTCCAAATGCATACTTGCATAGAACTACCGCATGTAGTTCTTTATAATGAATAACATAAATTTTGCACAAATATGAATTACTTTATTATCCCAATTCAAGCATACAAATCAGCACAGTTATTTATTCATACCAAAGTAATACTCTACTTACAATGGTGCGATGAATTCTCTAATTTAGGGATTGAAGACGCAAATTCCTTTGTTGAATTGATTTGCTTAGGTTGCTTGAATTGCTTTAGGCTTTAGAACTTTCTCCCTAATCCTCTCTCTAGTTGGCGGCTACTCTTAGTCGTTCCTCAGCAACATGGCGGCTATGTTCTTAATTTTGAATGAATAGATTAGGGTTTAGTCTAGGGTTGTTTATATAGAGGTTAGGAACTGATTAGGACCCTTGATGTTGCTTGGATTGATCATAGCCATTCATTAGGAAGAGAGACCAATTAGAACCCGCCACCTAGCCCTAATGACAAAGTAGACCACAGAGAATCGGCCAAACACAGACCTGGCCAGCCAGGTTGGCTGGGCTCGACCAGGTCGATACCCCTGTCGACAGGGCTGTCGACAGCCCTGTCGACATGGGTAGCCCAGGTCGACAGCCCCGTCGACCTGGGTGGCCTAGGCGGGTGTTTATCCGCACTGGCCCATTGGGCCCGATTTTTAATTATTTTATTCTGTTTGAATTTTAAATTTAATTCTCAAACTTCCGAAGGCCATATCTTCTTCATACGGACTCCGTTTTTCGAAAACTCGGACTCTATTTCGCGTATTTTTCCGAGACGAACGCAATGGCGTATCCCGTTTCCCTTATTTCTTTGATTTAAAATTAATTATACTTTAATTTGTTAATTTCACAGTTATAGAATTTTCGGGGTGTTACAGTTGTGCTTAACCTCGCGCTTTTGTGTAACAATTATAATAGGCCATGACATCTAGACCTCTCACATTAACCAGTCTTACTTGTAGATGATGGATATGCCGGTCGGATCCAGGCAGGCTTCTACTACAAGTAATGGTTAACCTCCTGTCTGTGTGTCATTAATATAAACTAAGCCATTGACTCACACACATGCAAATTACTGTGAGGACATTTAATTTATGCTTTCCTATTTAACGAGTTTAATACGCTATTTAACACAAATTTAATACATATTAATAATATGTTAATTACGCTAATAAATAATAGAAAATAAAAGTAAATTAAGCGCACGAGAATAAACGTCCTAATTCATTTGAAATGTCAATCCTAACAACATAATCACGGTATACAAGTTTATTTCCCTAATTCATCACATGGCATATTCTCATTTGATAATAAAAGGGAAATAACAACATAAACATAAAACTTGTAAGCAGGATTTGAACAGTTATCTCAATAACAAAAGGTAGACAAGGCGCGATAGTCCAATTATATATGTATAACTTCTTTTTTGGTACCGCTTCACTTATATGTATTTTTATATACAAAACTTAAGACTTAGTACTTTTGTGAATAATATGTTCAATTCAAAAATAGATGTTTAAACCTATTATTTCTATCAAAAAACTCAAGCCTTATGCTTTAGTACATACAAATATGAATATCTTTTAACTTACAAACAAGCGAATTAGACCAATTTTAGAAACTTTACAACATCCAAACATCTACCTTTCATTACATCAATAACAACAAATCTTAAAATACACAATTTGACTGACCATTTCCGTAGACAACAAAAATAAGGAATTTGGAGGGTTTGTATTGTATTGTTTTCGTTCAAATCAAATTTCCTTCAGGCATAATAATCCAAATTTATACCAACAAGATATATGAAATAACAAACTTATATAATTTCCACTTACAGAGATTGGATAGGAAAGAAGAGTGGTTTTGGTGCAGAATCTATTAAAAATATGGATTATAGCCTTCGAACAAACGTTCTCCAATCTCTTCTATATATATACGAGAATTAGACTTAGAATATCATATATGTATATATATACACATATTAATTCCAGTATATACATAATATAGTTTATAAAAGATATAATATGGATTAGAGAGAGAAGAAGCCTAACTTTACTTCTGAAATTAAAAATATTGGAGAGACAAGATGGAGGCTTAGAATAGAATGGGGTGTAGGGTTTAGAGAGAGGCTTGGTGGTTCTATTTATAGTTGCAAGTGTGTATACAGACCGTAGGATTAGTTTGATTTAATCTGGACATTTCACTGATGAAAAACTATAAATAAATCCCTTAAAAACACAAGCCTCCTCCACCCCTCACCATGAACGACAGTTGACCCCCCCTCCGAGCTCGTGGCAGGGAACTTTTATCTCCCTGTACATTACTTGTATTAATTATTTCATTTAACTCAATTAATTATTTTCTTTTCTTGTTTGTTGTTGTCCCTTTTGTGTGTGTGTGTGTATATATATATATACACTCACACATTTTCAAATCTTCGAAGATTATTCTATTATGCCAATTAATATTTACTTATATTCCTGATTTATATTTAATCAGTTTGAATTTCAAACCTTGTGTGTATATATTATACATACAACTTGCTTTATTAATAATTTCTTTATACAGACTTCGTTTTTGATAAATAAAATTTGAGAACGAATTAGAATATCGCCACTAATACAATAGTAATATTTTTGTGGCTTAATTCTTAGCTATCCAAAATCTTATTTTGAGCCCATCAATAATTTATTAATTTATTATTAGGTTTATTTAGGGTATATTTTATGGGGTGTTACATTCTTCCCCCTTAAAAGAGATTTTGTCCCGAAATCTTTTCGAAGGGAGAAAAAACACAACTTGCTCTAACAAACATCTTATACACCCATTTTATTCATAAGAATCCATAAAACACACATTACTCGATTTGATTATGCAGTGCAGACTTGCTAAAGCGAGTTCTGTCCTAGCGTGTATGTGTAATAAGTGATGCTGAATGTATGCTAAACACTTTAATATACATATAATTTCTATATGAGTGTCTATTGCATGTGTGTTGCAAATAATTCCTACCATCCAATCTAGTAACCACAATGCAACCATAGAATCCTAAAATTTCCAAGAAAGGCTACAAAATTTTAAAATTATCATGCCTTTCATCGAACTTTCTTCCTTACGTACTCGAACCAATCTAACTAAATGTTGCGGAGTCTTGAAATTCCGTGCTCCACAATATCTGTGGTAGCACGAGACCGCCAAGGTCTTGTCTTTGTCCCCATTTCTTGATTAGGCCCTACCAAACTTAGCCATAGTGTAAAGATATCTTATCAAATATAAAACTTCATGGTCTCTTATCATCAACAATATCTTTTATTTTTCCTAATATTGGGAACGCCCAAAATATAATACCAACTTTCTAACCTTCATAAGCTTCATAATCAAATTCGACTTTTTTCCAAAGTCAAAGTGCAAATTTAGTTCGAGTAGAGTTTTTTTTAATGATTATCCCGTCAACACTTCGGTAATTTTAGATGGCCTCCTTGAAAGACTTCAAGAGCGCCTACTAAAAAGATAATTATGCTATTCCTATGAAGATAAATATTATTCCTATTGTCTAAAAGATCCAAGATCCAAGATGCAACATTTCCTCTCATCTCCAAAGCTCTGGCTTTCTTCATTTTGCCCTCCAGTCTTCAATTGTGGTGTGACCTAAAAATTCAATAATTTTCTAAATCAAAATTCTAGTCTATACTAATAACTAGAATATTTTCCTATGCTCTAATTTGCTGAAAAACTAAATTTCAATAAATGGTCTTTTGCTATAATTTTCATAAATTTGCCCAAACAATAATATTGACATATTTAAAATTACAAGGAATGGATATTGTGTTATTTTGAATAGATAGTGTAAACTACGTGTAAACATGTAACATACACCTCTTACATTTTATGTATATTCCGTATAATTTCAAATATAGTCTTTTTATGGAAAATGACTAAAGACTAATTTATAAAAATTGATCAAATATCCTTAAGAAAATTAAAACACGGTCATATTCAATCTAAAAAGGCTAATTTTCGCAAATCTAATATTTAAGCATATTTCCTAATTTCATGCTTTAAATTCTTATTCTCAATGATGACATCCTTAAAAGCTAAACTTCTTCCATACTCAATATTCCAAATTTTCAAGACCAATGTGCTTCCTCCTTGTAGGTTGCAAATCTAATTCTATCGTTAACTTCCAATCTCCATATATGGTAAATCACTTAGTTAGGTGTCCCCATGAAATTTTCTCTTACTCAATTAACTTAAAAATTTGATAAGGGTTTTAAATCCCAAACAACGCAGGCATAAACAGGAATTCATTACTTATATCACATTACACCATTATCCAATCAATACAGGGAACCACTAGCGATCACAACCTAAAAAAATCTTTTGGAAGTTTTCTCCTGCAATTAAGTGTTTAAATGGTGCTAAGGTCTTAATATTTTTATTCTAATTCCGTAAGATGTCAATCCATTCCTTTAACTTTTCCATCTTCATCTTTCTCATAAATGTGGTTCATTCATCATCAAAATCGGACCATTCCATGAATACTTAGTTCCTTCAAACTCCTTCAAGCTTGAAAATATATCCATTTCTTTCCAAATTAGTTTCCCTTTTAAATCAATCCTCCAACACTAATTGTCTTTTAGTCTCATTAATTACAAATTTATTGCCTACTAAATTTGCAATTAATATCCACAAATTCTAATTTCGAAAATCGTGAATTACGTAAGTTACCCTATATTATATATATACATGTTGGGTTTTTAGGATCCAATCACTAAACCCAATTATACGATTTAACAGACTTCAATCTAGGATCTATGCAATAAAATTGAAATCAAAACTAATTTAGGTTAGAATTCATACCTGATACGTCGAATCCATGAGAATCAAATTCATCTCGAAATTGAGAAGGATAGAAGCATCGAATCGAAGTAACACGACATGTCGCCGAGCCTCTATTGGTATCCACTAGAACGATTTCTTACTTTGATTGTATTGAAGAAAAGTGGCAGGTGCTAGTCACCGCCATTATTTTGGTTTTTGGAGGAAAATGGTTTCACTAGATTTTGGTTTTTATCTGATAAAGACTAAGTTTGGGTTAGCCACCTATTTTAAAAAGAAATGTGTGTTCCATTTATAATTGAAATTAACCATAAAATAGTATCCAAAACGAAAGCTCATTCCAACTTCAAATAAAATATCAACATATTGATACTTTATTTGTCCAAAATAAGTTCTCTTTTACAACGTTCTATTGTGTGACCCCATAGGTTATTACAACGTTGGCAATGATTTTAAATCATATTTAAAATCATAAACAGTGATTGGCATCTTGCAATACATCGCTGCTACCCAAGTTATAATAAGATCATTGATTCGATATAACCTTTGTGTGACCAGTATATCAATGTAATATAATCCTTTTAACCAATATATCCAGGATTAAACTCGAGACATGGATCGTATCATCCTCTTTGTAATTTAATCTGTTTATCTTGATCGATGAGTAGACTATTTAAAATAAATCAATATTTGAGCACGACCATGCATTTCACAGTCTTACTCAATCAAGAGGCCCATGGATATCACTACAAATATATATTGTAGGGTTAAATTCCATCTAGATCATTCATAATTTTCATTCTATTCGAGATGTATCCAATAATCACTGTTATCGTTACTTTGTTACGAGTAATTTTATATGATATCAAAAGACAAATATCCTCGAATAAAATTATAATGAGTTTAGGTCTGAGGACCATTACATCACTGCCACTATGAGAATAACTTATGATACTATTAATTATATTTCATATAGTTTTTCTCACGTTGGGTCAGCCCAATACGATATTCTCTAATACGTATTTATGTCTTTGAAATTAATATCATGTATATTAATGATCAATGAGATGTGATCATCAGTCAATCAACATACTAGTCTCAACGTTTTATTGTTGTCCTTGTATAAAATAAAACTTGACTAGGGACATTTAAGAATTACAATTTTTAACATATTATATAATCGCAAGTTCAAGTCTTACTTGAACTGTATAATTCCGTATTATAACTCTAAGGACTTCTATTATTTTAATATTTATATACATAGTAAATATAACATAACAAAATATTTTTATTCCAAATAAAACAATAACATCAACAATGTTATTATCACATCAAACAGATTGCCTCTAAGGAAACTCTACTAATCCCCCGCTTGCACTAGAGTCAATCATTCATGTATCGTATACACATGAAACTAGTGTGACTTTTAAACTTCTGCTGCGATGGAGTTTAATTCAGTAGGTCTGCAACATTACAACTTTTGCAACTTTGCAGATATGATTATTTCCTCTGTAAACAGCTTCACATAAGAATTATATTTCTTAAATATATGTTAGGATCAACAGTGAGTTTAAGGTTTTGGGCCTGAGCATTAGCCACATTGTTATCGCAATATAAATTATTGGATCTACAATGAATTAAGTTCAATTATTAATTTCTTAATCCGAACATTTTTCTTTCTTAGAGTCAGTATTTATTTCTTGTTTTAAAACTAACATTATTTTCAATAATTAATGTGTTATCAAATAACATTAGAATTATTGTGTCACTCCCACTCAATTTCTTTTCTATACAAGATTCAATGACATTTTGTGGTTTTCAAGACATTTCAAATTCTATTTCATTCCCATCGGTATCTTAGAGACCGACTCTCCTTCAAATGGATACCAATTCGAGCAATAAACATTTTTATTCTTAGACGATTTATAGAAATAATATCCATTTGTTTCTTTTGGATATTCCACAAAATAATTGTTTGATTTGGGTCTGATCTTATCAGAGGAAGGACGTTTAATAAATGCCTTATGTCCCAAATCTTCGAATTATACATATTAGGACATTTCCTAGTCCATATCTTATATGGCGTCTTCAGAATCGTTTGTGGGATTTAATACAATTGTTCTAAATTTAATTTACTGGAAGATCTATATGACTTATCATTAATTGTATTATATCTTATAAAGTATGATTTCTCCTTTTAGACACACTAATTCAATATGGTGTTCTAATTAGAGTGAGTTGTGAAACAATTTCACACTCATTTGGATAGTCATTAAATTATTGGCTTAAATATTCTCTCGATCTTTTCGAAGAGTATTTATTTTCTATCAAAATTGGTTTTGAATTTCATTTTTGAATTCTTTGAACTTTTTAAAGGATTCTGATTTGTATTTCATAAGATACACAAATCTATATTCACTGATATCATCAGCAAATGTAATGAAGCAATAAAACCTGCCTCTAGCTTATGTATTTATTTCTCCATATACATCGTTATGTATGAGACCCAATACATATTTGCTCATTCACTATGTCAAGTGAAAGGTTACTCAGTTATTTTTCCTTGTAAACAAGACTTTCTTTCTTCATATGATTCAAAATCAAATGATTCCAAAATTCCATCATTATGGAGTTTTGATATGCTTTTCTTGTTTATATGGGCTAACTAACAATGCTAAAGGTATATTGAATTTAAATCATTAAATTTAATCCACTCAGTATTTATGTCAAGTACATTATAATTAATGATTTATAATGATCAACAACTATTTGTGAAATTCCATAAGATATTTTGTTTAAATAAAATGAATAACAATTGTTCTTTCATTACAAATGAAATTCAATCTTGTCTAAACAAGATCTATAATAATGGAATTTTGTAATAACAATTTATTTATTTAATTAAGCCAATATATAAGAACAAGAATCAACTTGCTATGGATAATCCATCAACATTTGCTTCGTTTCCAATCGTAAGTCCACTTGTTTTTTATATCAGATTTCTACTTGTTTTGTAATTTTTGTAAATTTACATACATTTATTTTATCCATATCTAGTATCTAATATCAGAGATGTATAAGTAGATTGTTATAATATTTATATCTTCTTCGGTTAAAGTCACACAACAACTTTCATTTTAGTTCTTCGATATATATTTCTAAAACAATTACGTTTAATTTGTTTGGGGACAATCCTTAAATTTCGGTGCTAGTTAAGAAATTTGATTTAATTCAATTTATCCTTCTCAAGGATTAATTTAAATTATCAGAGTTATTTACCATTTATTATCTATAGTAGATAATAAATAATAACTGATTCTTTAATATTTATTTAATACAAATTTGTTATAATCAAAATTTATATTAACATAAATGTATATATTTTAAACTAAAATACGATCCCACTCAAATTAACATCTCTTTATATATATATATATATATATATATATATATATCAGTATAAATATAATGGTGTACCAAGATCCATATCTAGTCATGCATTGACCTAGCTTTGGCTAATTTCCAAAACACAACCTTTTAGGTAGACATCTTATGTCAATTATATCATGTATATAATTCTAATTCTTGGATCGCATGATGAACATTTTGTTTAGTATATTCATTTGCTCAAAATATAGAAGAATTCATGCTATTTTCTCTAAGGCCATAATCCTATTATGCAGCCTTAGTTAAATCAGACCCAATAATACAGTCGAAGCACCACAATTACTCCTATGGCATATAACCAAAATAAGAAGTTGCACAATGCTTTGGCATTACCTACATCAAATGAGATCGAAAATTGATGGGTGTTGAAACACCCCACCTCCGTTAAGGTCACCCACAAAGGGAATGCCTTAACTTTGGTGGATCATTTTAGGTAAAAGATGCAGATAAATTACAAGACAGACAAATAAAGCAGCAGAAAATAAAGTCATTTCATAAACAACTTAATTCAGTCAAGCTTTTACAAACAATTTTCTCAATCATAATTAAATGTAATACATAGAACTTCTGTCTTGATTTATAAACTTCCAAGTATGAAAGAAGCATAAAAACAAAAATGATATTCCCCAATAAAGCATGAACCAGCCATAGCAATGGAAGAGAGAGTACAAAGCAATACATCGACCATCTTCGAGCTTGGAAAGAAAACTGAGCTAAGTGGTAACATTTCCTCCCCGTGAACCGGGGGGGGGGGGGGGGGAACGGAAGAAAAGAGGCGAAACAAAACTAGGTCAGACATAAGTCTGGTAAGTCCAGTGACTTTCAGCATATAAATAGGCAAAAGTATCATGACATGAATAAACTGAATATAAGACAATACCATGATAACGGGGATAACAAGATAACATAGGATAAGCATAAGGTATGATAAGGCAAGATAAACTGAATGCAATTCTGCTCTTTCTCTGCTTCGCTACTACCCTGTTATTCTGATTTTTATAACTCTGCACCACCAGACCAGTGTCCCAACTAGTAATCTATATAAAATGATCATATCATAACGTGATCCCAATCCCCGTAATTGTGGTAGCCTTCAGGTGTACATCTATCGTGAGGATTCCACCTCAATCTGCCTAATTGCCATGAACATGTTAGATGTACCTTTACTACCCTATCGATCGGCTCCTTACTTGCATAAATGTTCCATGTGTCTGTGTCAATCGGCCCTCTCTTGCGTGTAGATACCCTATGCTGGTCCCACCATAAGGTGTATCAATCCTTATGATAACGACCCGACACGATTCAAGATGCACAGTGTAAAACTACTGGTACCCAGTACCTGCTTTTTCCTACTTCGGAGTACGTGCACGCTCGTAATCCATCGGAACCTACACTGACATACCCCCTGCCGCTATTTTGACCACTTATAATCAGCCTAGTAATCGTGCCCCACCCTTCCTAGTTCAGGGTACCATGATACTTCTATGTGGATTACTGTTGAAATGGGTCCCCGTTACTAGGGTTTCCTGCTGGTTAAGTTTGTGGGCCTATATATACAAATATTACCCACCTACACGAGATGTACTTAACCCTCCCACCGATTCTAGCATGTTTTCTTAACGGTTAAGTTTGTGGGCCTATATTTTCTAAATTACCCACCAACCCGATATGTACTTAACCCCTCCCGCACATTATGTCATATTGGTTTAGTGTTGTCCATTCATGTTAACTTAACCCACCCAGTCATCGTGTCATGTTGGTTAAGTGTTTCTTATTAACTTAACCTCGTTCGTTCATCAAGTCATATTGGTTAAGTGTTTTCTTGTTAAGTTAATCCCATATGTTCATCGTGTTGTATTGGTTAAGTGTCATCAATCAATTCAAGTTAACTTAACCCACCTACTTGTCATGTTACTTTGGTTAAGTGTTGCCTTCTAGTGTCAACTTAACCCTACCACAAATCAAGTTATAATGGTTAAGTGTTAACTTAACCCTTTCCATTTATCATGCTATACTGATTAAGTGTTTCTTATTAACTTAACCCTAGTCATCCATCTTGTTATATTGGTTAAGTGTTTCTCATTACTTAACCCTACTCATTCATCTTGTTCATTAGCATTAATTGATTTATTAATGCACCAACCTCTCACATTAGATATGTGTTGTTGCAGTTACTGGATATGCCGGGCAGTTCCAGGCAGTTTTACCCCACAACTCAATCTAACCTCGGGTTTTTCTTGGGCATGATGCACTAACCTCTCATATTAAATAGGTGTTGTTGTGGTTACTGGATGTGACGGGCGGTTCCAGGCAGTTTTACACCACAACTCAATCTAACCTCGGGTTAGGCATGTTCATCTTTAATCTACACATTTATCCTATATACCCAAATCTAGATTTTACATGCTAATTACCAAATTCACCAAAACTAATCATGTTACATTTTACACCCAATCTAGATTTAATGCTCAAGTTACCCCAAATTCGCAACAATAACAATTTTGCCCAAAACTTGATTTATATGCCAACTTCCTACTTTGTCGTTCATGCCAATTCTAGGTTCATTATGTCAAATTACATATTTCATAATTCATGTCAAATTGCATCTTAACAGTTATGTCATGTTACATGTTCCAAATTATGCCAAATAATGCCAATTTCATGTTATACCCAATTTCCCCCGCATTCATAACGTACGTATTTCGAGATTCAACTCATGATTCATAATATAAGGGGAGAAGCAAGATGGAACATTGTAAGAATAGGCATAGTCATATGATGATAAGAACTACTGGTCCAATAAACTTGATGTACTAAAAAGACCAGATTTGCAAGGAATACATCGCAGACATATAGATATGATAAGAATTATATCATGAACTTAAAAGGATTACAATTCCGATATACATCAAGGATAGATATGATTGGACCAGTTTCATAGTCAAAAATGATTCCGAAAGATATATATACTCAAGCGCAGATTTCAATGAAAGGATAACTTACATTAGCCATATTCTCATATCCGTTTTATTACAAGTCACAATTAGATTTAGGTGTTCAAATCTAAAAAGTAACTGACTTACAAAACAAAGGCAAATCTTGTTTTCATGCCTAAGCCATACATCACTATACACCCTAATCTTCTTCTTCCAAATCATAAATTATCATATATATATATATATATATATACCCCAATTTTTAGATCTTAAACCACAACATGTACTATGCCTTATATTTACAGTTCAATTTACGCCCCAAATCCCAATTCATATGTCCAATACTTTATGTCTCAGATCTCAAGTCATATGTCCAATACTTTATGCCTCAAATCCCGAGTCATATGTCCAATACTTTATGCCTCAAATCTCAAGTCATATGTTCGATACACTTTATATTTTGAATACAACTTGTGTTATCTCCTCAAATCAGTTACAACTCAATTATGCCCAATTATACACAATTTAATTCTTTTTCCCAAATTTTAGCACTGGTCATGTCCAAATCATATATTATGCCCAATTTTATTTCCAACGTACGTTCATCTCTTATGAGATTTGGCTCAGGCTCGCAGTAGTCTGACTATAAAACAAAAAGGGAAGAAGGAAAGAAGAGACAGAGAACGTACATAATATTATCAATGAGATAGATCCAAAGGATATAGAAAGACATGCATAATCTCAGATCCAGATTTATTATAATGTCATAATCACAATTAACTTTTATTTCTGAAAGTAACGTGAAATTACAAATTACAGAACGGTCTGGAATTATGGGATCTGTATTCTGAAATTGAATAGCTCTCCCTTGAAGTAGACTATTTGTTCTTCTAATTTAGATTTTGTTTGATGTTCTTCTTAAATAGTTTGGATTTGATTTTCTAGTTTGGAGAGAATGAATGGAGGCTTAGGCTAGCTTGTAGACGAACATCATGACGGCACCATAGTTTAGGGTTATGATGTTAGGGTTTAGGTTTTGCTACATATATATAGATGTCTAGGATTATTTAGAGCCCTTAGATGAACTAGGAGTCCATCAGAACCACCCAGCTCAAATACACATATCCGGCCACTCAGAAGAAGACACATCATCACAGAACACTCCAGAATTCTGTGCTGGATCAGTATGGGCGCACTTGGAAGGTGCGCCAGTGCATTTGTGTACTTGCGCACTTGTGAAGTGCGCCAGTGCATTCTGGTCGACTTCCGGTTTTTCTGCCTAACTTCGTTCGTCCATATTTTCTTCATTTGGTATCCGTTTTACGCAAACTCAGACTCTATCTCAAGCAGAATTCCGAGACGAACGCAATGGCGTAGCCCGTTTCATTTAATTCTTCTTTTAATAATTAGTTATTCTTTAATTATCTCTTATGTCCTGTTTTAAAATTATAGGGTGTTACATTCCCCCATACTTAAAGGATTTCATCCCCGAAATCTTCAAGTTAAGAAGAATGTATATCCTACCATCAAATATCCATCTACTCAACCATTCAATCACAGGCATCCATTCTCCTTAAAAAGGTTTCTAATTTTTTTCATGAACATATGCATAGTGTGTGTATATATCCTTACCCAAATGCAAAATCAGGCAGTCTACTGATTCACTTGACCTCCTTAATGTGAATCATGTCAGTGCCATGAGTCCATCATGTATGCAATTATTCCTAATCGTACTTTATAACTTCTACATGAGTGCACAATCATTCATACAAATGCAACATACATATGTATAAAAATTCACTCATGCATATGCAATATGAAAGTGACTGAGCCGATCTAGTGCCTAATGTGTGTATATGCATCCACGAGCAACCGCTAGCAAACACTTGCAACCACTTGCATCCACCAAACATAACATGTCTCAAACACATGTTTACATCCATTGGCTTCTACCTAAGGATCGAGGATAGGACCGAGAGGATATACTTAAAAGATAAAGACTAGCATGCAAATAAACTTTGCAGAAAAAGAGGAATCAAGGATATACCCTTAAAAAGGGTATGATGCGTGTATCTAGTCTTTAGTCTTCTAAGTTGCATCTTCTTGAGCTTCACTCCACTGTACCTTAACTAATTTAACTTAACGATTGTGAAGCTTCTTGACCTCCATTTCCAAAACCCACTAGTAAAGATAGGACCTCAATCACTTACTATGCTAGAGGGTATCCAATGTAGTCGAACTATCTTTCCAAGATAAATAGATGTTAATCATGATACCAAGTGTATATACTAAGATGATTATAGGTCTCTGCTCTACTTAGCTTATCCATCTTGTCACAAATTTGAGGGTCGATATCTCTCACGCGAACCATCCTAGTCGAACTTGACATCTCTCAAGTACTAGCCCCAAAGGCCTAAACCAATATCAGACAAGCACCCTAGGAATACCTCCTCCGAATTTGGATGATTTATGTGTGATGATACTAGCAAAACAACCAAACAATGGAGCACTTAACCGACTCTGACTATCCTCGCCAATCTTACTCCAAAACTATCGTTAATCGCATAACTGGCTTTGCATTGTCATCTAGATATATGTGAGAGTCTACCTCACGTTTTAGAGGACAAACCTCTAACCTTAATCAAAAACATCTGCGTAGTCATGGACTACTCCAACGGATCGAAAATCGTCGATAAATACATAAAGTGATTCTAGGTAGCTAAGACAAACTGATCCCTTAGGATCGCACGGAATTTCGAGGGTATTCCCGAGGCAAGTCGAAAGTCTAACTACCATCCTTTCACAATTACTAGCTAATCAATCCATGCCTGGAATCAACCCATAGCCCATGAAACCCAAAAACATAAGTATCTCAAATCCTTACAAACCAAAGATAAATGAGACGAACCACCAATTGGATTTGAGACAATAATGGGATCCTCTACTATACATCTCTAGGGTGCAAACACTCAACTATAGAAGCAGATATAAATGAATGTGAAGCGCTAAAATCAAAAGAGCACTAACATGATGATCAACAGAAAACTAAACTTTTTCAACAGTAGCTTTACTACCTCTCTCTCAGGTATGCTGGCGGTGAGAGCATGCACTTGCCTTCCGGAAAATCCTGTCCTTTGTTCTTGCCCTTATCCTCAATTATATGACCCGTTATACCATAATAAAGATACTTACTCTTGTTTTAGGTTTTACTATTCCTTCCTTTTTACCTCCTTTGTGAACCAAGTCTATATCCATGAGTTCCTCATCCTTGGGTTGTGCTCCTTAGCCAAACTCCCTCATTCTCATCTTTGCTATCCTTGTGTAACACGTTGACAAGTCTCTCGAAAGCTGCCTCCATCGCACGGAAAATCCTACAAAGCTCGAAAGAAAATTAGCCATAGGTGAAACTACAGTGGCTATAGATGGAAGTTGGGCACTTATTTTCCCTTTGACAAGTGTCGTAGTCTCATCGAGCCTACGGAGCCAGGCCGCGATAAGGTTACCTCCCAGAAAGCCAGGAGCCCCGAAGACTCAGGAAAGAAGAAAACAAGAATTCAAAGAGAGGATCAAAATATAATGCATATGGCTTTGGGGAATATGCCTTCAAAACAAAATTTTTCTTTTGAAAATGCTTCCTTTAAAACCGTTTTGAAAATAATTTTTTAAATCTTTTATCTGATCCGGTAACCTTCAGCTCTGATACCAAATGAAACACCCCATCTCCGTTAAGGTCACTCACAAAGGGAATGCTTTAACTTTGGTGGAGCATTTTAGGTAAAAGATGTAGATAAATTACAAGACAGACAAATAAAGCAACGGAAAATAAAGTCATTTTATAAACAACTTAATTCAGTCAAGCTTTTACAAACAATTTTCTCAATCATACTTAAATGTAATACATAGAACTTCTGTCTTGATTTAAAAACTTCCAAGTATAAAAGAAGCATTAAAACAAAAATGATATTCCCCAATAAAGCATGAACCAGCCATAGCAGTGGAAGAGAGAGTCCAAATCAATACACCGACTATCTTCGAGCTTGGAAAGAAAACTGAGCTAAGTGGTAACATTTCCTCCCTGTGAACCTGGGGGGGGGGGGGGAACGGAAGAAAAGAGGCGAAACAAAAGTAGGTCAGACATAAGTCTGGTAAGTCCAGTGACTTTCAACATATAAACAGGAAAAAGTATCATGAAATGAATAAACTGAATATAAGACAATACCATGATAACGGGGATAACAAGATAACATAGGATAAACATAAGGTATGATAAGGCAAGATAAACTGAATGCACTTCTATTCTTTCTCTGCTTCGCTACTACCCTGTTATTCTGATTCTTATATCTCTGCACCACCTAACCAGTGTTCCAACTAGTAATCTATATAAAATGATCATATCATAACATGATCCCAATCCCCGTAATTGTGGTAGCTTTCAGGTGTACATCTATCGTGAGGATTCCACCTCAATCTGCCTAATTTCCATGAACATGTTAGATGTACCCTTACTACCCTATCAATCGGCTCCTTACTTGCATAAATGTTCCATGTGTCTGTGTCAATCGGTCCTCTCTTGCGTGTAGATACCCTGTGCTGGTCCCACCATAAGGTGTATCAATCCTTATGATAGCGACCCGACACAATTCAAGATGTACAGTGTATAACTACTGGTACCCAGTGCCTGCTTTTTCCCACTCCGGAGTACGTGCACACCCATAATCCATCGGAACCTACTCTGACGTACCCCTGCCGCTATTTTGACCACTTATAATCAGCCCAGTAATCGTGCCCCACCCTGCCTAGTCCAGGGTACCATGATACATCTATGTGGGTTACTGCTGAAATGGGTCCCCGTTACTAGGGTTTCCTGCTGGTTAAGTTTATGGGCCTATATATACAAATATTACCCACCTACTCGAGATGTACTTAACCCTCCCACTGATTTTAGCATGTTTTCTTAACAGTTAAGTTTGTGAGCCTATATTTCCTAATATTACCCACCAACCCTATATGTACTTAACCCCTCCCGCACATTATGTCATATTGGTTAAGTGTTGTCCATTCATGTTAACTTAACACACCCAGTCATCGTGTCATGTTGGTTAAGTGTTTCTTATTAACTTAACCCCGTTCGTTCATCAAGTTATATTGGTTAAGTGTTTTCTTGTTAACTTAACCCCACGTGTTCATCATGTTGTATTGGTTAAGTGTCATCAATCAATTCAAGTTAACTTAACCCACCTATTTGTCATGTTACTTTGGTTAAATGTTGCCTTCTTGTGTCAACTTAACCCTACCACAAATCAAGTTATATTGGTTAAGTGTTAACTTAAACCTTTCCATTTATCATGCTATACTGATTAAGTGTTTCTTATTAACTTAACCCTAGTCATCCATCTTGTTATATTGGTTAAGTGTTTCTCATTACTTAACCCTACTCATTCATCTTGTTCATTAGCATTAATTGATTTATTAATGCACCAACCTCTCACATTAGATATGTGTTGTTGTGGTTACTGGATGTGCCGGGCAGTTCCAAGCAGTTTTACACCATAACTCAATCTAACCTCGGGTTTTTCTTGGGCATGATGCACTAACCTCTCACATTAGATAGGTGTTGTTGTGGTTACTGGATGTGCCGGGCGGTTCCGGGTAGTTTTACACCACAACTCAATCTAACCTCGGGTTAGGCATGTTCATCATTAATCTACACATTTACCCTATATACCCAAATCTAGATTTTACATGCTAATTACCAAATTCACCAAAACTAGTCATGTTACATTTTACACCCAATCTAGATTTAATGCTCAAGTTACCCCAAATTCGCAACAATAACAATTTTTCCCAAAACTTGATTTATATGCCAACTTCCTACTTTGTCGTTCATGCCAATTCTAGGTTCAATATGTCAAATTACATATTTCATAATTCATGTCAAATTGCATCTTAACAGTTATGTCATGTTACATGTTCCAAATTATGCCAAATAATGTCAATTTCATGTTATACCCAATTTCCCCCGCATTCATAACGTACGTATTTCGAGATTCAACTCAAGATTCATAATATAAGGGGAGAAGCAAGTTGGAACATCGTAATAATATGCATAGTCATATGATGATAAGAACTACTGGTCCAATAAACTTGATGTACTAAAAAGACCAGTTTTGCAAGGAATACATCGCAGGCATATAGATATGATAAGAATTATATCATGAACTTAAAAGGATTACAATTCCGATATACAACAAGGATATATATGATTGGACCAGTTTTATAGTCAAAAATGATTCCCAAAGATATATATACTCAAGTGCAGATTTCAATGAAAGGATAACTTACATCAGGCATATTCTCATATCCGTTTTTATTACATGTCACAATTAGATTTAGGTGTTCAAATCTAAAAAGTAACTGATTTACAAAACAAAGGCAAATCTTGTTTTCATGCCTAGGCCATACATCACTATACACCCTAATCTTCTTCTTCCAAATCATAAACTATCGTGTATGTATATATATATATATATATATATGTATGTATATATATATATATGCCCCAATTTTTAGATCTTAAACCACAACATGTACTATGCCTTATATTTACAGTTCAATTTACGCCCCAAATCCCAAGTCATATGTCTAATACTTTATGTCTCAAATCTCAAGTCATATGTAACACCCCGTAATTCTGTTAATATTAATATTCACAAATTAAAGAATAACTAATCTTAGACGTGAGAATTGTGGGAAACGCGTTGCGCCATTGTGTTCGTCTCGGAATTCTGGTTGAAATAGAGTCCGAGTTTGCATGATTTGGACTTCGTATAAAGGAGATATGGCCATCGGAAGTTTCAAAAAATTCAAAATTCAAAATTAGAAGTCAAACAGGCTAGGCGGGAAATTTCCCGCCCAGCACCCAGGTCGACTGGGGAGTCGACTGGGCAGTCGACACCCCTAGGACCAGGTCGACTGCGTAGTCGACCTGGGTGTCGACCTGGTCCAGTCGGCCAGGTTTTGGCAGAGCCCAATCTTGAGCTGCTGATGTGTCTTTAAGGATTTAATATTAAGAAATTGGGGTGCAATTGATATGATTTTGCATGCCATAAATGGATGGCCATAATTGAATCAATTATAGACATCATTAAAATTGGAATTAATTAATGATTTGAATAGGGATATATTTAAAACTGGGGTAAAAGATTATAAGTGTTAATCAATGCTTAGGACACGAGGTTGGACTCGTTTGTGACGTAAAACTGCCCGGACCCGCCCGGCAAATCCAGTAGTCACAAATGTCAGCCCAATGTGAGAGGTCCTAGGCCTAAATTAAAGCATAACAGTTGTAAAGACACGAAGTTAGACTCTTTTATGGTGTAAGACTGTCCGGACCCGCCCGGCAAATCCAGCTGCCATAAATGCCAGTCTAATGTGAGAGGTCTTTATAAGGTTATGGCCTTAATGAATTAAGAAATACTTAACCGGATAAACATGTAAGGTGGGACATAGGAGTTAAGTAGGTGCCTTGGGTGGCATGAGGAATCTAGTGAGTGCCTTTAGTGGCATTTGAAATACGATTAGTAAGACTTAACCAAACACACATGTAAATGAACATGACTAAGAGGGTTAAGTGGGATGTACTAGTAGGGACAAGCTTAGGTGGATAGCTTGTGGTAAATAAAGGGGGCCCATTTCAACCAGTAACCCAAACGTATCTTTGTGGGCTCGACCCAAGTCGAGGACGGGACACGCATACTGGGCTTGACTATAAGAGGCCAAACGGGTTAGCGGTGGCAACGCAAGTCCAACGGGTTTCATATGCGTGTGTGGACCCGGGCTGGTAGGTAAGACGTTGTTGCATCGTGTAGGTATAAGCCATGCATCCTCAAGTTGTATCGGGTTGCCACTTTAGGAGAGTGATACACCCCACTGTGGGGCCAACACGGGTATCTACGAGTAGGGAGCCGATCGCAAGTGGGTAATGGGGTACACCTAGCGGAGATAGGGGCAGGCGGCACCTATGTAGTCAGCTAGGGATACACGAAGCTATTTATATAATTTCTAAGTGAAGCAAGTGGGTAGTGGGGTACACCTAGCGGAGATAGGGGCAGACGACACCTATGTAGTCAGCTAGGGGTACATAAAGCTATTTATATAATTTCTAAGTTCGGTGAGTGGGATCAACCTTTAGGGTGACTGGTGTGGTGCAGTGTAGTAATTATTCGTTAGTAATTAGGTGTGCCTTTAACGTTTTCTTTATCTGCTCTTCCATACCCAATAGTTCATAGACATTTCCTTGTTTTCCAGCTTATGCCTTAGTCTAATTATTTTGATAATAGTATTGTTAGAATTATCATACTCGCCAAACTTTATGTCTGACCCCCTCCATTTCTATCTTTTTCCCCCACCAGGTCCTCAGGGTGGGCCCAACTCTAGTGGAGTCTGATTGAATTGCTTTATCTCTCTTTTGGAAAGCTTGGACCGCTGAAGTAAAGTCCAGCTTGTTATCTTCTTTAATGGCTATTTATGTAATGGGGTTATGTATTTTGTTTTATCAAGATGGATATTGTACTTGACTCTGATTTATGATTTTATGATGTAACAAACATGTTTAATTTCCGCTGCAATAAAATAAAGTTTTAGATTTCCAAGTACTACTTATTATCTGTCTTGTTGTAAATTTTCTGTTCTATATTCACTTAAAACCTCCATTGAAGTTAATGCATTCCCTTTGTGAGTGACATTAATGGACGTGGGGTATTACATCATATGTTCAATACTTTATGCCTCAAATCCCAAGTCATATATCCAATACTTTATGCCTCAAATCTCAAGTCATATATTCGATACACTTTATATTTTGAATACAACATGTGTTATGTCCTCAAATCAGTTACAACTCAATTATGCCCAATTATACACAATTTAATCCTTTTTCCCAAATTTTAGCGCTGGTCATGTCCAAATCATATATTATGCCCAATTTTATTTCCAACGTACGTTCATCTCTTATGATATTTGGCTCAGGTTTGCAGTAGCCTGACTATAAAACAAAAAGGGAAGAAGGAAAGAAGAGACAAAGAATGGACATAATATTGTCAATGAGATAGATCCAAAGGATATAGAAAGACAGGATTAATCTCGGATCCAGATTTATTACAATGTCATAATCACAATTTACTTTTATTTCTGAAAGTAACATGAATTTACAAATTACAGAACAATCTTGAATTATGGGATCTGTATTCTGAAACAGAATAGCTCTCCCTTGAAGTAGACTATTTGTTTTTAAAATTTAGATTTTATTTGATGTTCTTCTTAATCGATTACTAGTTTGGATTTGATTTTCTAGTTTGGAGAGAATGAATGGAGGCTTAGGCTAGCTTGTAAACGAACATCATGACGACACTATAGTTTTACGGTTATGATGTTAGGGTTTAGGTTTAGCTATGTATATATAGATGTCTAGAATTATTTAGAGCCCTTAGATGAACTAGGAGTCCATCAGAACCACCCAGCTCAAATACACATCATCCGGCCACTCAGAAGAAGACACATCATCACAGAACACTCCAGAATTCTTTGCTGGATCAGTATGGGCGCACTTGGCAGGTGCGCCAGCGCATTTTTGTACTGGCGCACTTGTGAAGTGCGCAAGTGCATTCTGGTCGACTTCCGTTTTTTCTGCCTAACTTCGTTCGTCCATATCTTCTTCATACGGTATCCGTTTTACGCAAACTCAGAATCTATCTCAAGCAGAATTCCGAGACGAACGCAATGGCGTAACCCGTTTCATTTAATTCTTCTTTTAATAATTATTTATTATTTAATTATCTCTTTTATCCTGTTTTAAAATTACAGGGTGTTACATTCCCCCTACTTAAAGGATTTCGTCCCTGAAATCTTCAAGTTAAGAAGAATGTATATCCTACCATCCAACATCTATCTACTCAATCATTCAATCACAGGCATCCATTGTCCTTAAAAAGGTTTCTAATGTTTTTCATGAACATATGCATAGTGTGTGTATATGTCCTTACCCAAATGCAAAATCAGGCGGTCTACTGATTCAGTTGACCTCCTTAATGCGAATCATGTCAGTGCCATGAGTCCATCATGTATGCAATTATTCCTAATCGTACTTTATAACTTCTACATGAGTGCATAATCATTCATACAAATGCAACATTCATATGATAACACATCAAATTTCAATTCATATGTATAAAAATTCACTCATGCATATGCAATATGAAAGTGACTGAGCCGATCTAGTGCCTAATGTGTGTATATGCATCCACGAGCAACCACTAGCAAACACTTGCAACCATTTGCATCCACCAAACATAACATGTTTCAAACACATGTTTACATCCATTGGCTTCTACCTAAGGATCGAGGATAGGACCGAGAGGATATACTTAAAAGATAAAGACTAGCATGCAAATAAACTTTACAGAAAAAGAGGAATCAAGGATATACCCTCAAAAAGGGTATGATGCGTGTATCTAGTCTTTAGTCTTCTAAGTTGCATCTTCTTGAGCTTCACTCCACCGTACCTTAACTAATTTTACTTCACGATCACAAAGCTTCTTGACCTCCATTTCCAAAACCCACTAGTAAAGATAGGACCTCGATCACTTACTATGCTAGAAGGTATCCAATGTAGTCGAACTATTTTTCCAAGATAAACAGATGTTAACCATGATACCAAGTGTATATACTAAGATGATTATTTAGAGCCCATAGTTTTAGGGTTATGATGTTAGGGTTTAGGTTTAACTACGTATATATAGATATCTAGGATTATTTAGAGCTCTTAGACGAACTAAAAGTCCATCAGAACCGCCCAGCTCAAATACACATCATCCGACCACTCAGAAGAAGACACATCATCACAGAACACTCTAGAATTCTATGCTGGATCAGTATGGGTGCACTTGGCAGGTGCGCCAGTGCATTTTTGTACTGGCGCACTTGTGAAGTGCGCCAGTGCATTCTGGTCGACTTCCGGTTTTTCTGCCTAACTTCGTTCATCCATATCTTCTTCATACGGTATCCGTTTTACACAAACTCAGACTCTATCTCAAGCAGAATTCCGAGACGAACGCATTGGCGTAACCCGTTTCATTTAATTCTTCTTTTAATAATTAGTTATTCTTTAATTATCTCTTATGTCCTGTTTTAAAATTACAGGGTGTTACAGGTGTACTATTGGAAGACTTCACCATGATTTAATATAATAAAATTTGCTTCTAAAGGGATTTTATAATTCATAGTGGGAAACAATGTTATAGTTATTTACATATATCAAATTATATGTATTTTATATTCGTAATATTAATTGAATTTAAATAATATATATGAACCATATACATGTATTCAAATTCAACAATGTATAGGAATTATGCCAACATTTCCCTTCTGAACACTTCCAAACAATTGGTAAACTTAATACACTTATGTTGAGTATCGAAGAATATACTCATAAATCTAATATGAAATATTACATACCATTCACTTTTAGATACATACAAAATATATATGCCCTAACCATATATATTCAAATAAACATCTAGGTTATAATTAACACTGGTTTTTGCACAAAACAAAACAACGATTCATTGTCAACTGCAGCTCCTAATGAATTTACGCCCATTGTTTATACCAGAATTTTAAAAGGGCCATTAAAACTTGACATATATGATAATATGTTATTTCATATCAAAACATAATACATTGATAGGCAACGTATCTAACATACAACACATATAACATATCTTAAAACTAATCAGATTGTATACATAAGATAATGTCTAGAATCATATATATAGGGTTAGAACCTTTCAAATAAAATAACATTACAAGGTTTTATAGACATTCTATTAACTTGCATACATATTTATACATACAAATAATCATCTTCAATATATTAAACTAGTCCTTCTCACAAAACATCTATTGGCTTGTTTGCAGTGGGACTTAGTCTCATCACTCGGGCTCACTATCGCCATCTCCTTCTGAACAATTTCAGCATGCTTAAAACAGGTAAGCATTCTGCAGATTAATCACATTAAATCCAACAGTGAATTGAATATGGTCAGTGCGTCGTGGTATGCAAAATACATACATATATATATATATATATATATATGCATATATATCATGTATATATAGGCGTATACATATGTATGTATATATTTATCATAGTAAACTCATCACTGTAACTTAACACACACACACAAATATATGTATGTATATATATATACACACACACTATCTAAATACATTTCAGCATTAAATGCATTTAATTTTAGAACGATCAGCAAGCTTTATTTGCTGTATGTTTAAATGCTTTTAAATCATATTTGCATCATTATATATATGTATATATATATATGTATTTATCAATATAAATATATACTAACAATATATGGAAATGCGTACGGCTGGTGATCATGTTGTGTGTAACATCCTAATGTTTGTATATACACATAGCACGTAGTTGATGTAGTACCCTTAATGTAATGATCAAAAGGGTTTTTTATCCTTTTAAAATGATGACATTTCATTCATAAAAAAAGAGGGTATGATCAGGGATGACAACAATTACAGGTATAAGTTTTATTAATAGTTGGATGTAGTATATCCATATATAGTATACAAAACCATTTGCAAAGTGTTTGTGACCATTGTAACATTGTGGGTAAACTAAGATATAGATCAAGTTTATATAACTAATAATAGTCTATACATGCAGTAATATATAGGATACAAACTAGCCAATTATATATCCAACTCATATCTGGGCATATAGATGTATGTTCAAACAGTTTATAAATCAACATTTACAATATAGTTTGAAATCAAGATACATGTTATTTGAAAAACAACAAAATGTCACTATGGGTTTATTTAATCAAACATGCTAGTAACAATCATTGTTATTAATATTAGTGACTTACTGTATAAATCAGATATATAACATATTATTAATGCATATTAAATATTATGTTACAGTCTATTAATTATAGTATAGTAACATACAACTAAATTAACAGCTTAAATTAATGTCCTATTACAAATGCCTTTTATTTATGTATCTAAATCTACAAATGAATCTTCAATCATTTCTATCTCACAAAATTGAACTCAACAGAGTATCGTTTATATGTAAGATTATAAAACACATCAAGCAAAAGTGAAAGGATATGGTTAAGCCATCTATGCTGTTTATGGTTGATCACTAAATACTAATTTAGTTTTATGTGTATAGTTATTATTATCAAATGCATCATTATATTAGTCAATACTAAAACTGAGTTGAAATAATCATCCAATGATTATTTATCAAAATATGTATTCAACTCTTAATCACTAATCAAATACATATTGTTATTATCAAACTGTGTGTTCATACACATACAAAAACTTGTAAGCATTTTAAATTTCAAAATTACATCAACATGTAACACATAAAATGTGCTCTATTTTATTCCTACAATCATAAATGAATCATCAAATCTCATTTGCTTTGGTATGTAAATTATAAGGTTAATGTAATATCAAAATATTTCCAGTAAATTATCATAAAAGTGATCCATTTAGAAATATAATTTTAGATTTTGAATAGCACCAATAATACTGGAATCATTACCTTATTGATCATCTATATGAAATTCAATGAATTAATGAGTATAGACTAAACATTCATTAAACCATATAATATCAATGAGCAACAATTAATATATATATATATATATATCAAATCTTTAAGAAGGATTTTATATTTTAAGACAGAGCAACGCTTATGGATTCATTTGCAAGTCACACTTGTAAACATGTCAATTACAAATGCACTTGGGTGCTTGCAACATATCAAAATGACCTTTTATCATTATAGTATCTTGACTCAACTATCTATACCAATAGTATAGAAAACAAAATTAAAGTGGAAAACTTGTTTCCTGTAGTTTTTGAAATCTGATTATACTATGTATTTATCACCATAAATATATATCATTGATATGTTTAAATCCAAAAACTGTTTTAACTGACAAGTTAGTTATATATATGTCATTGTACATACATTATATACTTACATGTAAAACACTCATATATGTTTTACACAATTAACAAATCATAGTCTGCATGTTATGATTTGAGGTTAACCTTTACATTATCTATATAATGTAAATGTTAAACTATAGGATTTATGTAAGAATTTCAAATTTCCTTCAGCAATTAGACTAGAGCTGGTTTATAACCAGAAGAAAAAAAAATCAGATTCAAAATTATTTGTCTTAACAAATTTCCATGTAGTTGATTTCAGTAAATCACAATTCAATCAGAAAGCTATCTTGCTGATTTATTAATCAGCTAATGTAACAACCCGTATTTTCAATAACCTGTTATAACATAAATTGAGGCAGAATTTAATTCTAAAATCTGAATCAAGGGAAACGGGCTATGCCATTGCATTCGTCTCGGAAAAATACGCGAAATAGAGTTCGAGTTTTCGAAAATCGGAGTCCGTATGAAGAAGATATGGACGAACGAAGTTAGGCAGAAAAACCGAAAACAAGCCAGAATGCACTGGCGCACTTGGGAAGTGCGCCAGCACAAAAATACACTGGCGCACTTGGGAAGTGCGCTCGTGTCGAGCCAGAAACCTGCACAGCCTTCTGGCTTGACCCTGGCTGGCCTGGTGCACCTGTTTTGGCCCTTGGTCTTGTTTTGGAGGCTTGTGACGATTTTTGAGGGCTGGGATCTATCCTAGGGTTAATCCTATGGCCTAAAACACTTGCCTAATCTATAAATAAGACCCTAACCTACCCTAAATCATCATTAATCTATCCTACAACTAAACTATGGCAAAATCAATCCTCTCATGGCCTCCACTCTCTTCATAAATTCCTAAATCAAATTTCTAAGAGATTTCCATGCATACAAGTGTATTTAGGCTTGTATGATCCTCTTTAGCTTGCATTAAAGTCTTGTTTCTCTATTGGCATCATAAAGGAGGAGTCTTGATCAAGTTTGCTTGCATTTTGGGGTTTTAATTTGTTGCATAAGGGGTTTCTTACATTTGCTATACTCATTTGAGTCTTCATAGCATTGTAAGCCTATTTCTACTCTTGTATTTTAACTATGAAGTTAATATGTTATGTTTCAAGTTTGAGTTTGGGGTTAATCATGATATGTGCTTTGATCTTATGATTTTATGCATAAGATTACTCTATGCATGTTAGTAAAGTCATTACCTTGGCTTTTTGCATAGAAAGATATGATCTTTGGTTGGAAATGTTGCATAATGCAACTTTGAAACTCTCAAAACCCTTGCAATAACATGCATATAATGTTATATGCATGTTACTAGCCCTTATCTCATGCTATCTATGGCCATGTTCCACCTATTTGCCAAGTTTGATGTTATGCATGCATATGAACCTTATGCAAGTTGAAACCATGTTATGCATGCATATGAACCTTATGTAAGTTGAAACCATGTTAGGTGTGCATATGAACCTTATGCAAGTTGAAACCATGTTATGCATGCATATGAACACTATGCAAGTTAAAATGATGTTATGCATGCTTATGAATATTTTGCAAGTTGATAACATGATATGCAAGTTTATGATCACATCTTTGTCTCATGCCACCATGTTTAACTTGTGGCTCCAACCCCTCTATGTCATGATTATGCCAAGTTCCCTCTTTCTATCCTTTATGCGCTATTGCGATATGTAAGCGATGGGATTGCGTTTGGGATTGGGTAAACTTAAAAGACATAAAAACATAAGCTTGGGAATTTACCTATTAAGTTAGGTCTACCCATTGGGAATTTACCTATTAAGTTAGGTCTACCCAATTGCTTGAAAACTTGTAATGTGATGGACATGACACTTAGAAAACATGAGAATGGCCAACTCGAGGTTGGGTTGAGCTTGTAGCATAAACCTACCCGAAACCGACCGGCTTAACTAGTGACTACAAGCAATAGGACCCAATGTGAGTAGTTGGTCATGTTGCACGTGAGACCCGAGGTTAGACTAAGTTGTGGTGTAAACCTACCCGGACCCGCCCGGCCTAACTAGTAACCACAACAAGGTCTAATGTGAGAGGTTGGGTGCATTAAATTAATTAATGCCACATGGTAGGGTTAAGTCATGGACCGCTTGAATACTTAACCAATTAAACACGATGGGTTGGTAGGGTTAAGTCATGAACCTTGGGTACACTTAACCAACTTGGTACTTAGATGAGTTGGGTTAACCACGTTTAACCCATTAAGGAAACCCTAGTTACGTGGTCCTTTGCACCAGTAACCCTCTTGGATGTATCATGATACCCTAGGGACTAGGCTAGGGTGGGGCACGATTACTGGGATGACATGTAAGCGACCAAGACGACGGCTGTGTAGGTGCGCCGGTGTAGGTTCAGGCGGGCCATGGTCGTGCACATGGTCCGGAGTTGAAAAAGCAGGCACGGGCACCAGTAGGTTTAAACTGTGCGTGCTTGGTTTGTGTCAGTGGTTGACACCCTAGGACTTGATACACCCTAGGGTGGACCTAGCACAGTTTAGCTACACTTCGTAGTTGGGCCGTATGACACCGACACTTGACGAGTTAGGCTTTAGGAGAGCCGATCGACTAGACCGTGCTAGTTGGACCTTGGTTTAGGTCATTCATGATGTTGGGCCAAACTTGGGCCTGGGGATCACTTCTTGTTTACACTTGACATGACTTGTGATACTAGTACACTTGGTGCAAACCTCAACCTTGTATATGCGGTGCCACACTTGATCTATCTTGTTGACTTTTTCCATGCCAGTTATCATCCTATGACTCATCCTTGTTTACATATACAGTTAACTTTATTAGTTGTTGTACAATAGTAGGTAGGACTTACCAGTCTTTTGACTGACCCATTTTCTTTCGCCTCTTTTCTTTCGTTTCCCCCCCCCCCTCCCCAGGTTTACAGGGCGGGAATACCAGTACTTAGCTTGGATCTTAGCTGCTTTTCCTGGATAGCTCATGTATGCTTTGGACTTGAGCTCGCTATGGTTTTCTACCTTGGTGATAGCTACTTTATGTTTTCCTTTCCAGTTTCCAGTTTTATGTTTCTAGACTTTGTTTATGGAAAATAATGATCAAGTACTGTGTTGTAACTTAACTTATGGTTTTGATATGCTAGTTTTTATCCGCTGCTATATTTACTCTGTTATTTTTACTTATATGTTCTGTCTTGTGATATCTGCATGCATGTTTACCTTGTTTAAACGCCCCTCCAAAGTCAGTGCCCTTGCAAGAGTGGCACTGGCGGAGGTGGGGTGTTACATTTGGTATCAGAGCCAGGTTTACAAGATTGGAGCAAAAAGGGTTTTAAAGTTACTTTTAAAAGCTATTTTCAAAACCAATTAACTATTTTCCAAAGAAAAGTCTAGTTTATTTTGAAAGGCTATCCCCCAAGAGCCATAAGCACTATCCTTCGTTTCCTCGTTCTAAATCTATCTTTTCCTTTTTTTTTCAGCATGACCGATCTCAATCTTCCTGAAGGAGTCACCATTCCCGGATGGTTCCGGAGGTACTTGGAAGCTAGGGCCAACAATGCAGGTCCAGCAACCACTCCCACTATCACTGAGGTTCCACCCCCTCCTCCTCCTCCTCAGCAACCACAAGCCGATTTCGCCAAGGTTTGCAAGGACTTCAAGGCAATGGGTGGCAAAAATTTTATTGGGACGGAGACTTTTGTGGAAGCAAGAAATTGGTTGAAGGAGACCGAAGATCTCTTTGCCATCTTTGATATAGAGGACCGTAGAAAGGTCCTGTTGGCGGTTTGGCTACTAAAGGAGGAAGCTTCTTATTGGTGGGAGGTCACCAGTGCTACTAGGCCCGTAGAAACCTGGTCCGACTTTAGGGCAAGGTTTGGGCTTAAGTTTTTATCGTCTGCGGAGGCAAATTTGCAACTAGAGAAGTTCATAGCCTTGAAGCAAGGAGACATGACGGTGAGAGAATATGTGAATAAGTTCAACCAACTTGCCCGATTCGGTTTGGACATGGTCAATACTCCCGAGAAGAAGGCTCTACGTTTTGCACGAGGGTTAAATGAGCCATTACAAGGTCTAGCCATGTCACACATACCCATGGGGCCCACTTTCGAGAGCCTAGTAGACATGGCATTGCTGTAGGGAGAGGATAAGAATGGGAAGAAAGAAGTCAAGCCCAATGAGACTCAGCCTAAGAAGACAGACTCCAAGTGGGGAGGGAATCAGAGTAATCAGAACAACAAGAACAACAAGGGCAACAAGAATAAGGCAAAGGACACAAGAAAGTGCCACTTCTGTGGGATTGTTGGGCACGTGGCCAAGGACTGTAGGAAGAAGAGAATGAAATTGGGTGGATGCTTTCATTGTGGAGAGACGGGACATTTTAGCAAGGATTGCCCTAAGAAGCAGGGGCATGGACAAACTCAGCGCGCAGGTTCATCTGGAGGGCAAGTGCATGCTCTCAACACCACTCCAGTTCAGGACCGAGGTACTATTTCTATGGAAAGTCTTGTTTATATTTCTGGTTTTCCTGTTCGCACTTTGTTTGATTCTGGCGCATCGCATACCTTTATTTCTTCTGATGTTGTTGGAAGTTTGCACCTAAGTACTAGTCTTGTTGAGGATCCCGTTAGTGTTTCAAATCCGATTGGGGGTTCAGCCCATTTATCTATGATCTGTATGGATTTGAGGATTTCTATCTTGACCGTAGAATTCTCGTGTGATGCTTATGTTCTCGGGTTCACGGGATACGGGTTGATCTTGGGCATGGATTGGTTGTCCCGCTATGGAGCCATTCTCGATTGTGAGCATAGGGTGGTGAGACTCATGACTCACCTGGGTAATACCCTAGAGATTTCTTGCAACCCGCTAGATCCCGTCATGCTATGTTATCTTGAATCTCTTGACTCATCCATCGATGATCTGCAATCTGTAAGGGTGGTTCGAGAATACCCTGATGTCTTTGAAGAAGTTAAGGGGTTACCCCCTAAGCGAGAGATAGATTTCCGCATTTATCTGGTTGATAATGCTAAGCCAGTCTCCTTACCAGTTAGGCACATGGCCCCGCGTGAAAGGAGAGAGCTCAGTAAGCAAATCAAGGAGCTACTTGAGAAGAATTTTATTAGGCGAAGCATTTCTGAATGGGGTGCTCCTGTAGTGTTCGCTACTAAGGCGGACGGCTCGCTTCGTCTATGTGTTGATTATCGAGAGTTGAACAAGCTGACCAAGAAGAATAGGCATCCATTACCGAGGATAGATGACCTCTTCGACCAGCTTGTTGGTGCTTATGTTTTCTCTCAGCTTGATTTAGCCACCGGATTTCATCAGCTTAGAGTGGCCGAAGACAACATTAATAAGACTGCATTTAGGACTCCAGACGGATTCTTTGAATGGCTTGTCATGCCATTCGGCTTGACTAATGCACCCGCCTACTTCGTAGATTTGATGAGTAGGGTGTTCAGGGAGTTCCTTAACAAGTTTGTTGTTGTCTTCGTGGATGATATTCTGATCTTTTCAAAAGACGAGGAAGAACATGCTAGACACCTCAAGGAAGTGATGGATACGCTTAGAGGCCATCAGTTGAAAGCCAAGTTCTCCAAATGCCACTTTTGGAGAAAGGAAGTCCGATTTCTTGGGCATATAGTTTCTAAGCAGGGTATAGCTGTGGATCCCGCGAAAGTGGTTGCAGTTCAAGACTGGAAGACTCCTAGGAATGCAACCGAAGTGCGAAGCTTTCTCGGTCTGGCAGGCTACTATAGGAAGTTCATTAGAGACTTAGTTAAGATTTCGGCCCCTCTCACTAGATTGACGAAGAAGAACTTAGTCTTTGCATGGGACTTAGAGTGTGAGCTTGCTTTTCAAAGGCTCAAAAGGGCCCTTACCACAGCTCCAGTTTTGGCATTACCCGATGGCGGTAAAATGTTTACCGTGTATACCGATGCATGTGGCACGGGGTTAGGCGCTGTTCTGATGCAGGAGAGAAGAGTGATATGTTATGGGGGTAGGCAACTTAAAGTTCATGAGAAGAACTACCCCACTCATGACTTGGAGTTAGCGGCGATTGTCTTTGCACTCAAGTCCTGGCGCCACTATCTTTTAGGCGAAAGGTTTGAGTTGTATACTGATCACAAATCACTCAAGTATCTCTTCTCGCAGAAAGATCTGAATCTTAGGCAGCAAAGGTGGATGGAATTATTGGCATCATATGACTTCGAGATAGCTTATACCCCTGGCAAGGGTAATGTTGTGGCTGATGCACTAAGCAGAAAGAGGTTGACCCTAAGTCCTCTATTCGTTGAGATGAAGAATTTAGAGTATGTGGCAACCTTTGATTTCTCTTTGGCAATTGAGTCGATGACCGGTTCATTAGCATCTCTGGAACTCAGACCTACCCTTCTTGATCAAGTTGGGGCTTCGCAGAAAGAAGACCCTCAGATAGTTGAAATTATGGATAAGCTGATTCGAGGAGAGACGTCTAGTCATCTCGCTCGATATTCTATTGATGACAAGGGTTGGCTGAGGAGAGATGGAAGGTTATGTGTTCCAGTGGTAGGAGATCTAGTAAGAAAAATTCTTGAGGAAGCGCATCGCTCTAAGTTGACTATACATCCAGGCGGAGATAAGATGTATAAAGATATGAAGCGTATTTTCTTTTGGCCTGGGATGAAGAAGGATGTGGCAGAGTTTGTTTCTAGATGTATCATTTTCCAGCAAGTTAAGGCCGAGTCGAAGAAGCCCGGTGGGCTATTGCATCCTCTAGACGTTCCACTTTGGAAGTGGGAGAGTATTTCCATGGATTTTATTGATGGGCTACCAAGGTCAAGGAAAGGGAATACGAGCATTTGGGTTATTGTGGACAGACTTACGAAGAGTGCTCATTTGATTCCGGTAAAGAGCAAGAGGACCGCATCTTGGCTAGCGTCTGTATATCTTCGTGAGATTGTGAGACTTCATGGAGTCCCTTCTAGTATAGTCAGTGACCGTGACCCAATCTTTACAAGTCAGTTCTGGAATAGCTTGCAAGAAGCCATGGGCACGAGGTTGAATCTAAGTACTGCTTATCACCCACAGACGGACGGTCAAACCGAAAGGGTGAATAGGGTACTCGAGGATCTGTTAAGGCTTTGTATTCTGGATTTTGGTGGTACTTGGGAAGACCATCTTCCTCTTGTTGAGTTTGCATATAATAACAGTTATCAAGCAAGCATAGGGATGGCACCATTTGAAGCTTTATATGGGAGGTCGTGCAAGTCGCCTACATGTTGGTGGGAGACTACAGATAAGCTTGTACTTGGGCCCGATATGATACGAGACACATCTGAGAAAGTTGAATTGGTGAGAAGACGGATGAAAGCGGCCCAAGATAGACAGAAATCCTATGCTGATAAGCGAAGGACAGATTTGGAGTTCGAAGTTGGAGACATGGTTTTCGTGAAGGTTTCTCCTTTGCGTAATGTGGTTCGCTTCGGAGCAATTGGGAAGCTGGCACCCAGGTTCGTAGGACCCTTCCCTATCATAGAGAGAATTGGGAAGATGGCTTATAAAGTGAAATTGGCCGAGAAGCTGTCCGGAGTGCATAATGTCTTTCATGTCTCGCATCTCCGAAAGTGCCTACATGAGTCCGCTGAGGTGGTTGAACCTAGCATTCTTGAAGACGTGGAAGTAGAGAAAGAGGCAACTTTGAGGAGAGCTCCGATTCGTATCTTGGGGACGGAGACCAAGAAGCTAAGGAATCGAGAGGTCAAGTTGGTGAAGGTTCAATGGGGTGAAGCCGAAGAAGGCGCAACTTGGGAAACCGAGGAGAAGATGCGTGGGCTTTATCCATTCCTTTTTGAGGGTACACTCTCAATCTCTTTTCTTTGTTAGCATATCTTTCTCTTTGCTATCCATGTTTATCTAGTTATTGTGCTAATCTTGTCATGAGAACCTTAGGTAGAAACCCTTTGGATGAAACATGTATTTGAAACATGTTATGCTTGATGGTTGCAAGTGGTTGCAAGTGGATACTCGTGGATGCATGATACACATTAGGCACTAAGATCGGCTCACACACTCTCATATTGCATATGCATGAGTGTTTATGCTTATTCATGGATGAAAATTTTTGTGTCATCACATGGATGTTGCATATGGATGTATGTGATGTGCACACATATAGATGTTATACATTATGTTAGGAATTGCATACATATGGATTCATTTCACTAACATAATCTGCATTGATGATATTTGCATTAGATAAGTACATATACACACACCTTTGCATAGGTTCATACAGCATTTAGAATCTTGTAAGGACAATGATTGCTCGTGGATGATGTTTTGAGTAGATGGATGTTGGATGGTAGGATATGTTCTTCCTAACTTGAAGATTTCGGGGACGAAATCCCTTAAGGAGGGGAGAATGTAACAACCCGTATTTTCAATAACCTGTTATAACATAAATTGAGGAAGAATTTAATTCTAAAATCTGAATCAAGGGAAACGGGCTATGCCATTGCGTTCGTCTCGGAAAAATACGCGAAATAGAGTCCGAGTTTTCGAAAATCGGAGTTCGTATGAAGAAGATATGGACGAACGAAGTTAGACAGAAAAACCGAAAACAAGCCAGAATGCACTGGCGCACTTGGGAAGTGCGCCAGCACAAAAATACACTGGCGCACTTGGGAAGTGCGCCCGTTTCGAGCCAGAAACCTGCACAGCCTTCTGGCTTGACCTTGGCTGGCCTGGTGCACCAGTTTTGGCCCTTGGTCTTGTTTTGGAGGCTTGTGACGATTTTTGAGGGCTGGGATCTATCCTAGGGTTAATCCAATGGCCTAAAACACTTGCCTAATCTATAAATAAGACCCTAACCTACCCTAAATCATCATTAATCTATCCTACAACTAAACTATGGCAAAATCAATCCTCTCATGGCCTCCACTCTCTTCATAAATTCCTAAATCAAATTTCTAAGAGATTTCCATGCATACAAGTGTATTTAGGCTTGTATGATCCTCTTTAGCTTGCATTAAAGTCTTGTTTCTCTATTGGCATCATAAAGGAGGAGTCTTGATCAAGTTTGCTTGCATTTTGGGGTTTTAATTTGTTGCATAAGGGGTTTCTTACATTTGCTATACTCATTTGAGTCTTCATAGCATTGTAAGCCTATTTCTACTCTTGTATTTTAACTATGAAGTTAATATGTTATGTTTCAAGTTTGAGTTTGGGGTTAATCATGATATGTGCTTTGATCTTATGATTTTATGCATAAGATTACTCTATGCATGTTAGTAAATTCATTACCTTGGCTTTTTGCATAGAAAGATATGATCTTTGGTTGGAAATGTTGCATAATGCAACTTTGAAACTCTCATAACCCTTGCAATAACATGCATATAATGTTATATGCATGTTACTAGCCCTTATCTCATGCTATCTATGGCCATGTTCCACCTATTTGCCAAGTTTGATGTTATGCATGCATATGAACCTTATGCAAGTTGAAACCATGTTATGCATGCATATGAACCTTATGTAAGTTGAAACCATGTTAGGCGTGCATATGAACCTTATGCAAGTTGAAACCATGTTATGCATGCATATGAACACTATGCAAGTTAAAATGATGTTATGCATGCTTATGAATATTTTGCAAGTTGATAACATGATATGCAAGTTTATGATCACATCTTTGTCTCATGCCACCATGTTTAACTTGTGGCTCCAACCCCTCTATGTCATGATTATGCCAAGTTCCCTCTTTCTATCCTTTATGCGCTATTGCGATATGTAAGCGATGGGATTGCGTTTGGGATTGGGTAAACTTAAAAGACATAAAAACATAAGCTTGGGAATTTACCTATTAAGTTAGGTCTACCCATTGGGAATTTACCTATTAAGTTAGGTCTACCCAATTGCTTGAAAACTTGTAATGTGATGGACATGACACTTAGAAAACATGAGAATGGCCAACTCGAGGTTGGGTTGAGCTTGTAGCATAAACCTACCCGGAACCGACCGGCTTAACTAGTGGCTACAAGCAATAGGACCCAATGTGAGTAGTTGGTCATGTTGCACGTGAGACCCGAGGTTAGACTAAGTTGTGGTGTAAACCTACCCGGACCCGCCCGGCCTAACTAGTAACCACAACAAGGTCTAATGTGAGAGGTTGGGTGCATTAAATTAATTAATGCCACATGGTAGGGTTAAGTCATGGACCGCTTGAATACTTAACCAATTAAACACGATGGGTTGGTAGGGTTAAGTCATGAACCTTGGGTACACTTAACCAACTTGGTACTTAGATGAGTTGGGTTAACCACGTTTAACCCATTAAGGAAACCCTAGTTACGTGGTCCTTTGCACCAGTAACCCTCTTGGATGTATCATGATACCCTAGAGACTAGGCTAGGGTGGGGCACGATTATTGGGATGACATGTAAGCGACCAAGACGACGGCTGTGTAGGTGCGCCGGTGTAGGTTCAGGCGGGCCATGGTCGTGCACATGGTCCGGAGTTGAAAAAGCAGGCACGGGCACCAGTAGGTTTAAACTGTGCGTGCTTGGTTTGTGTCAGTGGTTGACACCCTAGGACTTGATACACCCTAGGGTGGACCTAGCACAGTTTAGCTACACTTCGTAGTTGGGCCGTATGACACCGACACTTGACGAGTTATGCTTTAGGAGAGCCGATCGACTAGACCGTGCTAGTTGGACCTTGGTTTAGGTCATTCATGATGTTGGGCCAAACTTGGGCCTGGGGATCACTTCTTGTTTACACTTGACATGACTTGTGATACTAGTACACTTGGTGCAAACCTCAACCTTGTATATGCGGTGCCACACTTGATCTATCTTGTTGACTTTTTCCATGCCAGTTATCATCCTATGACTCATCCTTGTTTACATATACAGTTAACTTTATTAGTTGTTGTACAATAGTAGGTAGGACTTACCAGTCTTTTGACTGACCCATTTTCTTTCGCCTCTTTTCTTTCGTTCCCCCCCCCCCCCCCCAGGTTTACAGGGCGGGAATACCAGTACTTAGCTTGGATCTTAGCTGCTTTTCCTGGATAGCTCATGTATGCTTTGGACTTGAGCTCGCTATGGTTTTCTACCTTGGGGATAGCTACTTTATGTTTTCCTTTCCAGTTTCCAGTTTTATGTTTCTAGACTTTATTTATGGAAAATAATGATCAAGTACTGTGTTGTAACTTAACTTATGGTTTTGATATGCTAGTTTTTATCCGCTGCTATATTTACTCTGTTTATTTTTACTTATATGTTCTGTCTTGTGATATCTGCATGCATGTTTACCTTGTTTAAACGCCCCTCCAAAGTCAGTGCCCTTGCAAGAGTGGCACTGGCGGAGGTGGGGTGTTACAGCTAAATATTCTTAGATCAAAAGAAGGAAATGCTTAACAAGATCAGTGGTTAAAATACTCGTCGATCAAACATCTTGAGAACAAGTCTGGCACTGTTTATTCAAATAAACAGATATATACTGCTAGAAATCAAATTAATATTTTTTAAGATTTAACAGTCTAAAACCCAGTATAGTTCAAAATGGAATCAATATCAGACATCAATTCATATTTTAAAGATACATTTCGTTTTAGAAACAAATTAATTCATCGATCCTAATTAATCAAAATTTCAGAATCAAATTCACTTGTGTTTATATGCAATAGTATCGATTAATCAGGAATTCAAACATTATAAACCTAAATCAGAATTCGAATTTTAATTTATTGCAAATCAGGCGCTGATACCACTATAGGATTTTTAGGATCTAATCACTAAACCCAATTATACGATTTAACAAACTTAAATCTAGGATCTATGCAATAAAAATGAAATCAAAACTAATTTAGGTTAGAATTCATACCTGATATGTCGAATCCATGAGAATCAAATTCATCTCGAAATTGAGAAGGACAGAAGCACTGAATCGAAGTAGTACGACATGCCGTCGAGCGTATATTGGTATTGACTAGAACAATTTCTTCCTTCGATCGTATTGAAGAAAAGAGGCCGCCATTATTTAGGTTTTAGAGGAAAAAGGTTTCGGTGTAATTTGGTTTTTATCTGATAAAGACTTAGTTAGGGTTAGCCACCTATTCTAAAAGGAAATATGTGTTCCTTTTAAAATAAAAATTAACCATAAAATAGGATCCAAAACGAAAGCTCATTCCAACTTCAAATAAAATATCAACACATTGATACTTTATTGGTCCAAACTAATTTCTTTTTTATAACATTCTATTGTGTGACCCCATAGGTTATTACAACTTCGGCAATGATTTTAAATCATATTTAAAATCACAAATAGTGATTGGCATTTAGCAATACGTCGCTGCTACCCAAGTTATAATAGGATCATTGATTCGATACAATCTTTGTGTGACCAGTGTGTATTGATGTAATATAATCCTTTTAACCAATATATCCAGGATTAAACTCGAGACATGGATCGTATCATCCTTTTTATAATTTTATCTGTTTATCTTTATCGATGAGTAGACTGTTTAAAACAAATCAATATTTGAGCACGACCATGCATTTCACAGTCTCACTCAATCGAGAGGCCCATGGATATCACTACAAATATTTTGTAGGGTTAAATTCCATCTAGATCATTCATAATTTTCATTCGATTCGAGATGTACCAAATAACCACCGTTATCGTTACTCTATTACGAGTAACTTTATATGATATCAAAACACAAATATCCTGGAATAAAATTATAATGATTTCAGGTCTGAGGGCCAATACATCACTGCCACTATGAGAATAACTTATGATGCCGTTAATTATATTCCATGTAGTTTTTCTCACGTTGGGTCAGCCCAATACGATATTCTCTAATACATATTTATATCTTTGACATTAATATCTCGTATATTAATGATGAATGAGATGTGATCATCAGTCAATCAACATACTAGCCTCAACGTTTTATTGTTGTCCTTGTATACAATAAAACTTGACTAGGGATATTTAAGAATTACAATACTTAACATATTATATAATCTCAAGTTCAAGTCTTACTTAAACTATATAATTCCATATTATAATTCTAAGGATTTCTATTATTTTAATATTTATATTACACAATAAATATAATATAACATAATATTTTTATTCCAAATAAAACAATAACATCAACAATGTTATTATCACATCAAATGGATTGTCTCTAGGGCATAAACTCTAACAATATATATATATATATATATATATATATATTGCTAATTGTTAGATACGGTTGTAAATGTACTGATTCTTAAACTATCTTGGGTAACCTAATTTATAATCCTTGATTCTAGAAATACTTACACTTCACCATCTTTTCAAAAATTATGGGACTAACACTAAAATTTCCGTATGAGGTTATGCAACTTATCCTTACTTAGTCCTAGAACCTAATTCTAATTTACCTAATTAACTATCTCTATTTACTCCATTGTTATTTCTTTTTGTAAAGTGATATTTTATTGGTTACACAAAATATATTTTTTAGAATATTGTTACATCTTTATTATTTCTCAAACTTGCACAAACTGAAAAATAAGTGTTTAATATCATATTAAAATATGAAATGTTAAATTTTTGCTAAGACTTTAATGCTTGCTGAACTAAATGTCAATACATGTTTTTTTTAAAATAAAACATCATTTATTAAGAATTTATTTCAAAATGATACAAAAAGGATTTAGATGCCTCTTTTCAAACATTTACTGAATGATTAAAATAAGAGCGGGATAACTTTCCTATTTTTAACAGTTATCTATATTTACAATTTGAATGCCATCCATTTACACTTTTCAAAACGGTCAATAATTTTTTTTTAATGGCTAGTAAAACAAATTATCATTCTATTTTAGAAAATAAATCCTTAATTAAATATCCAAGATTGAATTAGGCGACAATTAAGTCTCCCAAATGTCTAATGCCATTTATTTTTTACAAAATGTTCCATTGTAAATAATAAATACCCTATTTTTAAAATTTATAATATTTTATAAACATTAAATGCACATAAATCCTTAAATTAAGTCCAAAGTAACCTCCCCTATTCTAACGCTTATCTTTTTTTGAATTTCAATATTTAATGCCTTTGAAAAATGACAAATGTTTTGAGATAAATGCTCAATTTTATTTGAAACCAAGACCCTGATAATTTAGCGTCAAATTAAGTAGCAATTAAGTCTTTTAACAACATTTATTTCTATATTTTCAAATAATGTTGTTACTTTATAAAATATGTTTTAAAACACTAGTTTAAGGCTGCATTCATTTTAGCAATAAGGTTTAAAACTTTTACTGCCATGCATATATACTCTTATCAAATTCCACATGTATGTTTGAATTTTGAAAATCCTTGATTTTTCATGAATGTTTTTATTAAAAACATAACTTTTCATTACCCTTTAATTTGCTCGGTGAGGGTGCTTTACAAAATTTAACTTTAATTGTCGTAATTAATTATAAATTAATAAATTAATTTATTGGATTAGTCATTTACCATTTGTTCTACTTCTAGTGTTATTACTTTCTCATATTATGCTTATTATTCGAAAATTTTAATATTTCAATTCTATCCAAATTTTATGTGACGACCATGGATTTCAACCTTCATAAATCGACATTTGACACAACTCAAGCATCAAACATCGGAAATTAAAATGCCTAATTACTGATTGTCTAGGGTTATAACACATCATAAAATAATCATAATGAAATAAAACAACATCTCATTAACATAATATGAGATACATCAGAGTTACATCAACTACAACATTAGAATAATGTACATATCCAAATACATGAACTACTGGATACAAAAGTAACAGTGGAAAATAAACTAAAGAGAGTGAATCAAAAACATGCTCCATCTTTACCTCAAAGATCTAAAAGATAGTCCACAAACGCTAATGTTGCTCCACAAAACAAGATGCTCCACAAAAGATAATGCTCCACAAAGATCCCAAAATACCAGCTCCAGAATACTACTACAACCTAACTCTTAGGCTGACCATGTAAAATTTATAGGCATCCAGAATTTAAGGGAAAAAATTAGAAACTCCAGTTCAGTCATGGGACTGATGTGAGAAACTCATATATTTTTTATATACAATAAAACTCGCAATGCTTATTGAAATTGAAGCTACCATAAGATCTTTCGGCACACATACCATGCAAACGCAGACTTGGGAAAGGTTTCTCCTTATGATAGCCAAACATGCTTGATACACAAAAATCATTTGATATTATTATTAATGTCTAAATGTGGAAATCACTTTCACAAATAAATGTATCAATCCTAGCCTGAATAATCTCCCATGTCATTATTGACATATAGGTTTACAACTAAAACCGTACAAACTTATAGTGGAGAATGAATTTCCAACAAATGACCAAGCTTGGGAAATTCCTTACCGATGGGTACACCTCTAGTGGGATTCCTCGAGAACAACATAAGCTCTCTACCAACACAAGGTCGACCCATCCCTTAACTAGATGAATTCGAGTACTCCTAAGTGTGCATCTCCCGGTCGTTACCAACCATAAATCGGGTCCTCGCAATATCATCAACCACAAAAAGTAGAAGTCACAATATAAGTAATACCTGAGATCCATACCATGATACACTTTTTAGCTAGAAGGAGATAACACACGCATACCCTCACTTCATTTTCCTTTTTTGTTCATTTATCGGGGTGTGAGGCTTGTCAAAGTCTCATTACACAAAGCTATTCTCTCTAAGCCATGCTTTGATCATCAATAGCTCATCACTTAGTATGCTACATTATGATCTCATAAAATATAATTGATAATCACTAACCATGTCACCTTTGAGCTTGGATGTCTAAAAAAAAGGGTGTTAAGCTAGAGAATAAATTATCCACCACCAACAAAAACATGTTTAGAAAAGATCAACTACATATTACAAAATAAAATGTCAGACACACATCCATACAAGTTCGTTCCGGGTCTAAACGAAACAAAAGGCAGCTTATTCCTCGTCCAATAAAGGAGAGAGGTCCTTGTAATCTGGAAATTCTCCAAATACGTCCGGATGTGCCGCCATAATAAACATCTCAATACTAGAGCAACCCAATGAAGAGAAAATCAGCAGGCCAATCATTTCGATGTGAAGATTCCTGATCTTCAACACCATCTTCAAATATCTTCCCTTACGTTTTATTCTTATTTGGAATGGTCTATTGATCTAAGTCCAATCTCGGACTTCCCAATTAGCAACCGTTCTTTAAAAACATAGGGATATATAAGTTTTTATTTAAATCTCAGTTTTAAAATTCCATTAAAATACTTCAATATTCATTTGAAATCATTTTCCAAGGTTTAGAAGATTGTTGTAAAGTTTAAACCTTTTAAAAACTCCATTTGGATAGTAGCGTTACTAAAGGTTACTCAAAACAACCAATTTTACAATTTCTGTTTAAACAACTTTAAATCTTAATAATTTGATACAAACTACTTTAAAACTATATATTTGATTTTTTTCCGATTTTTAATAATTTTAAAATAGTTTTTTTAATCGGTTTCTAAATTTGGCCACTAAACTGCACTTATAACGACTTTTTCAAAAACAGTTTTACACATAACTTGAAATCTATATATTAAAATTTAAAAATTCCTTTTTCATTTGAGAACTATTATATTTAAGAAGCAAATATTTTTCATTTCGAAGAAATCCAATTTAAATTGCTCCTAATATAAGCGTTTAAAGTCTATAGTCGAAATTCGCGAACTACCGCAACGCGACTAGTTCTATTCAGACTATATTATAGCTTTATACTAAATTAAATCTGATTTACTTTTAAATACTTTATAAATCCTTTTAAAACACATATACACTTATTTGGAAACAATATTTTAAATTTTTATTTAAAAAATCAATATTCCTATTTAATGAATATTATTTTATTATTAAAATAATATTATTTTTCAAAATTAACCCTTTCAAACCCTAAATCCTGAAATCCATTTAAAAATAGTATAAGATAGTTTGAATAATAAATTTGAGTTTTTGACTTCATTTATATACCAAACTAAACTTCACTTTTTGAAGTTACTATTCATATTTAATTTTTTAAATTTGAACATACCATTTATACTTGAAATCTTTTTCAATTTATTTTCTACCTTTACAAAAGTTTTTCATATATATCTTAGTTTCTTTTCCAAATCATTTTTGATTTAAAATTACAACTTTTATTTTTACCCATTGTTCAAATGAATAAAATATTCATTGATATTATTAAAAACTTATTCAATACCCATATATCCCCATATACGTGGGTGTAACTTGTGCAGTGTACATATTACCACTATTAATAACCATATCAATATCCATACCAAAATCCATAACACATATATATTTTACAGTAATACATGTATATTAGCGTTTTGTCAATAACGCTTATGCTAAAATTAGTAGCCAATTAACCTAAAAATTCACAACAATTATCATAACATTTTATATTAAAAAAATATAAGAGTTAAGTTTCTTACCTTTGGATTCCACCCTGCCAAACTTTTACTGATGGATCCATAGCCTACTGAAATTACCCTGGACCGATTATTTCTTCAACAACTATATATAATATAAAAAATAGGATTTCTTTTCTTTTTATTATTTTTATAAGGAGGGGGAGGCCGTGAGCTAGGGGCACAAAGGGGAAGGGACGCGATGAGCATGGAGGGAAGACTGCCATGGTGTAGGGGGTAGGGGGGTCTTTGGTGCTGAGAGCAAAGGGAGAGGAGAGGGCGCTTGGGGAGAAGGTGGCTATGGATGCTAAAAGAAGAAGAAGAAGGAGGAAGAAGCTTAAAATCTATGACCACTAAGCTAAAGAAGAAGAAGAAAATGGAAATGAGATGGAATGAAGAAAAGAGGAGGATGTGGCCTTCTTTAATAGGAAAAGGGGGCTAAGAAGATGTTGACACATAGGTAGAGAAGTGTCTTTCATCCCTTGAAACCACCTAAAACCATGTGCTTAGGCACATTGTTTTCTAAGGAGCATAAGTGGTTATGCTTTAGAATATTCCTTAGGAATTGTTACAATTGTTTGTCACACTTCTCTTAAGTATTGTAAAGGTTATGTTGCTAATACATGATATATAAAAAAAACCAAATCAATGTTTGTCGATTTTATTAAAACGATAAATGGTGCAAACAATTTCTATGATATTTATTTGCCGGTTAGACCTTACTATTCTTAATTAAACTCAAGTTCATTTTTATTTTTAAAATTCAATTTAAACTTAGCATTATAAATAAAAATCTTTGTTTTTAAATTGATAAAAAATTTGACAAAATCAACAGAAGTTATTTTAAAATTTTGACAAAAGTTTGACAAAAATATGGGTTGTTACATTCTCCCCTACTTAAAGAAATTTCGTCCTCGAAATTGAACAAATGGAATAGAAAACGGAAATAGCTAAAGGAGATAAATTTACCAAGGAGTTAGATATTCATACGACATTTGGATCATCACTCCGTTGTACCTTGACACACTTTACTATCTTGTTCCTCGATCTCCTCTCATTACGCTCAATAATCTTGATAGGCACTCTTTCGACTATTAAGTTGGGCAAAATCTCTCCTTCTGAGCAGCCTCTTCAATAATTCGATCTGGATCATGCACATACTTCCTTGGAGTAGAAACGTAAAAAACATCATGTATTCTCAATAGTCATTCGGGTAGCTGAACTCTATAAGTTAAAGGTCCAATCCTTTCCAAAATAGGAAACGGTCCAATTTATCGTGGTGTTAGTTCTCTTGTCTTTCCAAACCTTATAACTCCTCGCATTTGGAGAAACTTTCAAAAATACTAAATCTCCATAAGTGAATTCCAAAGATCTCCTTCTACGATCGACATATTTTTTTCCGATCCTGGGTTATTTTGAACTCCTTTTTAATCAAGTCCACCTTCTCTGTGGCCTCTCTGATCATATCGGGTCCAAGAACAATTCTATCTCCTGACTCTATCCAATAAGTGGGTGATTTGCAGAAACGACCATACAATGCTTCAAATGGTGCCATCTTAATGCTAGCCTGATAAATTTTGTTGTAAGAAAGCTCAATTAAAAGCAAATGACTTTCCCATGATCCTCCAAAGTCAAGTTTGCATGGCCGTAAAAGGTCCTCCAATATCTGGTTAACTATTTCTGCTTGTCCGTCCGACTGTGGATGATATGCAGTGTTGAAATTTAGCTTTGTTCCTAAAGTGACCTGGAATGCTTCCCAAAAACGACTAGTGAAGATCGGATCTTGATCACTCACTATGCTACTCGGTTGTAACGAAACGAATTTCCATACTCTCTGAGTTGACTAAGTACACCACACGTCCAATCCAAATTGCACAGAAATACGAATCATTATGAAAAAAAAGAACAAAAGATAGAAGAAGAACAGGAACAACAACACAGAATCTCACAATTGCAGTGGAACAAAAATATAATATATAAATAATCACTTTTGAAATACAACTGCATTTGGACTTACATACATCATCTAAGTACAACACAACGGTATAAACAACCTAACACTTAAGACTCCTGTTCGAAACTCCTTCAGATAAATCTGTAAAATCCCGAACTACTTGACTGCCCGTACAAATTTGGGCACCCAAGAGTTTAGGGAAAACATAGAAAAATAAACTCTGGGTCAGTCATGGGACTGGTATGAGTAAACAATTTAAAACAGTTTGAGAAAATTAACGATATCTCATAAGACCACGCCGTATAACACGGAACGGGTTTTTCCCTTATAAAAAACCAAAATAATTGTGATGACCCCAAACTCCCGTGCTACGGAGGCAAGGATAATCATTGGAATATAACATATAAACAATAACAGCAGAACAGAAATATAGAATTACAACAGAAAATGTACATCAAATTACACTGGGAATTATATATCATCAGAGTTACACAGCATAATAAGATCATACTTAGTACATGATATAGTTTCAGCTTAATATAAAATGTCTGCAGCGGAATCAAACATAATATACTAAATAAAGTCTGAACAGCATAATAGAAATGGTAGGGTCCATCTTCAGCTCTATAGCTATCCAGAATGAGTCTGCTAAAACCTGAATACAAGGCTGCCCTTGTGGAAAAGAGGGCATCCGAGTTTGCAAAGTGAAACAAACTACGAGTTAGTCATGGGGATGGTATGAGAAATCTTACTTAACCTATTTAATAATAAGGCCAATCACAGGACCACGCCGCTAACGCGGAACGAGTTTACTCCATTGGATTGGAAGTGCATAAATAAAGTAAATCGTTAAACAACGCAATGCTTTTTAGAAAAATGAAACCGTTATAAGACTCAAGTCCCATCACACAATGCAACGAAAACCGGAGGATAGAGTTTTACCTTAAAATGGTCAAAAATGCTTGATACGATTAAACAAATTTGATATTATTATTAGTGTATATATGTTTCATAAACATTTCAATCATAATGTATCAATCATAGATGGCATAGCTACCATATACTATGTCGCCATACTAGTTTTATAATCAAAACCGCATGGTGTTGTATTGGAAGTTGGATTTCCATCATGAACCAAGGCAAGGGATCATCCTTACCGAATTCGAGACTCTCTAGCCCGAGTCTCAGGATTCAGCCGCAACTGCACCTAGGAGCCACATGGCCGGTCCACAAATATTTTAGTGGATTATAACTCCTGAACAATACGTTTCTCCGCCCTATGGGGCCTAAATAAAGAGCCATTAAGGACTCAAATCTGAGGTACCTCGCTTTCCATCATCCATATAAGTAAAAATGTTTAGGCTCCATTCCATGACACTACTCCTTGCTAGAAAGAAATGCATGTTCTCCGGGGATCCTTCTCCCAATTCTGGTTCATACCGGGGTGTGAGGCTCGCGAAGTAACGCTATACACAAAGCTATGCTAAATAAAGCTGTGCTTTGATCATCAACTACAAGGCTCTGCTTTTCAACAATAAGCCTTGATCATTTGCATCCTGGCATGCCACACTAACAATTCACACCATGCGGCTAATGTCTATCAATATATAGTGTTACGGCCCGCCCCGAACCAGCCGACATTTCCTCTGAAATGCACTGTACCAATGTCCAACCAGTACGGGACGGTTGTCAGTAGAAAGGAAACTTAACGGTGAACTAACAAAGAACCTGTAGAATGTTTCACAGCGCATGGAATAAAATATAATAATAATAACATACTTGACATAAAACAGGCGAGACAGTGCATAAGCTGAAAACTAAACCATAACCATCATAGCAACGGAAATCCAAAATACAGCTTATTACAACTCCAATATACTGTCTCTAAGGCAAAGAAAGAGGTGCACTACTAATGCCCAAAGTAGTGACCAGCAACAACACACGGAGAATATCTATCTATATCATACGTGGAAGCCTCCTGCTCGTCTCCGGTACAGCTACTCGTGCATACCACCTAATCTGTCTCTAGTCTGCCCGTTTAAGAGCACCATGAGTAATAAGAAGAGACATAAAACTCTGGGTCAGACAAAAGTCTGGTATGAGCGATAAGTAGCAAAACAGAACAATAACAGGTATACATAACCATACCTGAACCTGGACCTGCAACCAAAGAGTTAGCACAACAAGATGTACAATACTCTAAGGTGACACTAACATATGGTATAAAGATATGGGGGAGGGGGTGTGCATGTCATAGTGATGCCAAACAATCAAGCATAGCAACCATCCTCACATATCTCACTCAGTGCGTAAAGCATACGATATCCACAACATTGACCACCTAAACCCTTTGCTATGATCACTCTGCCCCATGGAGTCACAGTGACTCCACTGCACTGATCCATAGCCAATAATCCTTTGGTATGTCCACTCTGCCCCATGGAGTCATAACAACTCCACTGCACTGGCTCATAGTCTTGCTTCGATCACTCTGCCCCATGAAGCCATGATGACTTCACTGCACTGAATGAATCCTAAATGAATCTAATGGCCTAAATGAATCCTAACATCTATAAATAAGTGGGTAGACTCTAACCCTAAATCACTTGAAAAATTGGAGAGCTACCGACATGCCGTTGCCATGGAGTTCAACATAGCCGTCACAAACTAAAGAAGAAGAAGGCCTAATCTACAAACTAAATCTACTCAAATCAAATCAAAAGCTCTCTCCCTATTTCTCTTCTTTAAAATTGTGAGTATTCTGATTCTCACAATGTTATTATAAAATAATTCGATTAACTTATGAAATGGATCACAAGAAAGTGATATGAATTGTTATGTATTTGTAAATTTTGTTGTGGATCTCTTATGCTATTATGTTATCATATATATATATATATATATATTGTTATGTTGTAGTGATTATGTTGTAAATAATCCTATGCTATGTCATATGTGATTAATCATGCTATGCTATGTTATAAACCATGTTATGCCATGTTGTAAATCATGCGATGCTATGTTGTAAATCATATCAAGCTATGTTGCAAATTATGATATGCTATGTTGTAAATCTTAAATATGTTGTAGATCTCATATTATCATATATGTTGAAATATTTATGTTATATGATAATGATGTCATGTTAAGTTGTGTTGAATCATGCAAGTTGTAAAATCATGATGTTATTATTTATGCGAATTGGATCATGTTTAAAGTTTATGTTTTTTTTAAAATAGATCTTGAATATGGGAATTTGCCTATTAAGCTAGGTGTACCCATATACCTGAATCTATGATTAAATGAATTTTGATTTTTGGGAATTTTCCTATTGAGTTAGGTGTACCCATATAAAACCATATTGTTAATGATGTTGATTCACACATGTCCAATACAAGTTTATGGAACTTGATCAAAATCATATTATGTGAATTATGAATAAGTTGACACCATTAGACCCATGACATGTATAACCTTATGCAAGTTGTAATTTTGATATATGCAAGCTTCACCCCTTGTTAGTATTCATTTAGTCACATATATATGTTGTTGTTGTGAATATTTTCTTTTATGCTATGAGTTAGACTAATCGGGTCTAGCATACATTTTGCGAATAAACGTTCAAACGTGGGGTAGGGGTAATATTAGGAAATTAATAAATTGGGGTGCAATTGATATGATTTTGCATGCCTTAAATGGATGTCCATAATTGAGTCAATTATGGACATTGCTAAATTTGGAATTAATTAATAATTCAAATAGGGAATTATTAAAATTGGGGAAAGTGGATTATTAATAATAATCAATGCTTAGGACACGAGGTTGGACCCGTTTGTGACGTAAACCTGCCCGAACCCGCCCGACAAATCCAGTAGTCACAAATGTCGGCCCAATGTGAGAGGTCCTAGGCCCAAACTAAAGCATAACAGTTGTAAAGACACGAGGTTAGACTCTTTTATGGTGTAAGACTGCCCGGACCCGCCCGGCAAATCCGGCTGCCATAAATGCCAGTCTAATGTGAGAGGTCTTTATGAGGTTATGGCCTTAATTAATTAAGAAATACTTAACCAGATAGTCATGTAAGGTGGGACATGGGGGTTAAGTAGGTGCCTTGGGTGGCATGAGGAATCTAGTGGTTGCCTTTAGAGGCATTTGAAATACGATTAGACTTAACCAAACACACATGTAACGAACATGAATAGTGGGTTAAGTGGGATTGACTAAGGGGACAAGCTTAGGTGGAATGCTTGTGGGAGATAACGGGGCCCATTTCAACCAGTATCCCAAAACGTATCTTTGTGGGCTCGACCCAAGTCGAGGACGGGACACGCATACTGGGTTTGACTATAAGAGGCCAAAACAGGGAGCGGTGGCAACGCAAGTCCAACGGGTTTCATATGCGTGTGTGGACCCGGGCTTGTAGGTAAGACGTTGTTGCATCGTGTAGGTATAAGCCGTGCATCTCCGTTATATCGGGTTGCCACTTTAGGGGAATGATACACCCCACTGTGGGGCCAGCACGGGTATCTACGAGTAGGGAGCCGATCGAAAAATAGAAAGTGGGGTACACCTAGTGGAGATAGGGGCAGGCGGCACCTATGTAGTCAGCTAGGAGTACGTAAAGCCATTAAGAATGTTTCTAAGTGAAGCTAAGTGGGATCAATCTTTAGGGTGACTGGTGTGGTGCAGTATAGTGTTTATCCTTAGTATTTAGGAGCGCCTATAACGTTTCCTTTAGCGATTGTCTATGTCCTTAATCTGCTCTTTCATAGACATTTCCTTGTTTTCCAGCTTATGCCTTAGTCCAGTTATTTTGATAATAGTATTGTAGAATTATCATACTCGCCAGACTTTATGTCTGACCCCCCTCTTTTTCATCCTTTTCTCCCTTCAGGTCCTCAGGTTGGGCCAAGTTCTAGTGGAGTCTGATTGGATTGCTTATCTCTTAGAAAGCTTGGACTGCTGAAGTAAAGTCCAGCTTGTTATCTTTCTTTTTAATGGCTATTTATGTAATGGGATTATGTACTTGTTTTATCAAGATAGATATTGTACTTGACTTTGATTATGGTGTTATGATGTAATCAAACATGTTTTGACTTCTGCTGCGATTGAAATAAAGTTTTTAAATTTCCAAGTACTATTTTATATCTGTCTTGTTGAAATTTTACTGTTCTATATTCACCTAAAACCTCCATAGAAGTTAATGCATTCCCTTTGTGAGTGACATTAATGGACGTGGGGTGTTACACGTGGTATCAGAGCATAAGGTTACCAGAACAGATAAAATTTTTAGAAAAATATTTTTCTAAAGTATTTTTGGAAGAAGTGCTTTCAAAAACATGTTATTTAAAGAGTGTTTTTATGAAAAACATAATCCCAAATAGCCATATCCTTATCTTTATCTTTCGAATTCTCCATTTTGAATCTTTCCTTTTTCGTTTCAGCATGGCTGAAGATCTTAATCTCCCAGAAGGTGTGACGATTCCAGGGTGGTTTAGGAGATATTTGGAGGCTAGGGCCACCACTGCAGGCCCAGCAGATGTTCCTCCACCCCCATTTGCACCCTTTCCTCCTCCTCCTCGTGTTGACACTTTTGCAAAGACGTGCAAGGAATTTAAGGCTATGGGAGGAAAAACTTTTCAAGGGACTGAGACGTTTGTGGAGGCCAGAGACTGGCTTAAGGAGACTGAGGAATTGTTGGATATCTTTGAAGTGGAAGATGGGAGGAAAGTACGTTTAGCTGCTTGGTTAATGAAGGGAGAGGCCTCGTTTTGGTGGGAGGTCACTAACGGGGAACGTCCAGTTGATTCATGGGCGGATTTCAGACGAAGGTTTGAGGCAAAGTTTCTTTCAAGGGCAGAGGAGAATTTAAATATGGAAAAATTCCTGACATTAAAGCAAGGGAGCTTATCAGTGAAGGAGTATGTCAATAAATTTAATCAGTTAGCAAGGTTTGGCTTGGAGTTGGTGAACACGCCAGAGAAGAAAGCTTTGAGGTTCGTTAGAGGCTTGAATGAACCGTTGCAAGGGTTGGCTATGACCCACATCCCTATGGGAGCCACCTTTGAAAGGCTAGTAGAAATGGCACTTATGCATGAGGATAAGGCAGTTGAAAAGAAAGGGGATCAGAAGAAACCCCAACAGCAAAATAAGAAGGGTGGTAAAAACAATAATGGCAAAGGGAAGAAGAGATGCTTCAATTGTGGGACGCCTGGCCATCTCAGCAAAGATTGTAGAAAGAAAAAGAAGACTGATTGTTTTCATTGTGGAGATGCGGGACATTTGGTGAAGGACTGCCCAAAGAAGGGGCAGAGGGCAGGGTCTACCTCGGGAGGACAGGTGCAGGCTCTTATGGCACCAGGGCAGGCAAAGGGGCAAGTTCAGGCTATTGCAGCCCCACCGCTGCAACAAAGAGGTAGAACAATTTCTGTTGAAAGCTTAGTTTTTCTATTTGATCATCCTGTCCGTACCTTATTCGATTCTGGCGCATCTCATTCGTTTATCTCTGCATCATTAGTTAAATTACTGCACTTGAACACCAGTTTAGTAGAGAATCCCTTGGTTGTTTCAAATCCAATTGGGGGTTCGGCTCATTTGACCATGATATGTTTGGATTTGAAAATCTCTATACTTAGCGTTGAATTTAGATGTGATGCTTATGTATTGGGCTTCACGGGCTATGGGCTAATTTTAGGAATGGATTGGTTATCTAGAAATGGGGCCATTCTTGATTGTGAAAGAAGAGTAGTTAGGCTTGTGACTCGCCTTGGTTATGCTCTCGATATCTTTTGTAGTCCCATAAATTCCGTTATGCTAAGTTATCTTGAATCGCTTGACGCGTCTGTAGAGAATCTGCGAACGGTAGAGGTGGTCCGGGAATATCCGGATGTGTTTGAGGAGGTGAAGGGCTTACCTCCAAAGCGGGAGATAGACTTTCGAATTTATCTTGTGGATAATGCTAAACCCGTATCTTTGCCAGTGCGCCACATGGCTCCTCGTGAAAGGAGGGAACTCAATAAGCAAGTGAAGGAGTTGCTTGAGAAGGGGTTCATAAGACGTAGTATATCGGAGTGGGGTGCTCCAGTAGTATTTGCTACAAAGGCGGATGGGTCCCTTAGAATTTGTGTGGACTATAGAGAACTAAACAAGCTTACTAAAAAGAACCTACACCCACTGCCGAGGATTGACGATCTCTTTGATCAGTTAGTTGGCGCCTCAGTGTTTTCGCAGTTGGACTTAGCCACTGGCTTTCATCAACTGAGAGTGGCTGAGGATAGTATAGATAAGACTGCTTTTAGGACTCCTGACGGATTCTATGAATGGCTAGTGATGCCCTTTGGTTTGACAAACGCCCCCGCATATTTTGTTGATTTGATGAGTAGGGTGTTTAGGGAGTACCTTAACAAATTCGTGGTAGTCTTTGTGGATGACATCTTAGTGTTTTCTAAGAATGAAGAAGAGCATGCCCTACATCTTAGGGAAGTGTTGGAAACCCTTCGAGCGCATAACCTTAAGGAAAAATTTTCTAAGTGTCACTTCTGGAGGAAAGAAGTACGGTTCTTAGGGCATGTGGTTTCCAAGGAAGGGATAGCAGTGGATCCCGCAAAGGTGGTGGCCATCCAAGATTGGAAGGTCCCTAAAAATGTAACCGAAGTAAGAAGTTTCTTGGGGTTGGCTGGCTATTATAGGAAGTTTATCGAAGACTTCGCAAAAATATCATCTCCATTAACACGGTTAACGAAGAAGAACCTGGTTTTTACGTGGGACGAAGATTGTGATGATGCGTTCCAACGTTTAAAGAGAGCCTTAACTTCAGCCCCAGTCTTAGTGCTGCCAGACGGGAATAAACCGTTTACCATCTATACTGATGCTTGTGGGACGGGACTTGGCGCGGTCCTCATGCAAGAGGGAAGAGTAATAGCCTATGGTGCAAGGCAGTTGAGGGTTCATGAAAAGAATTACCCTACGCATGACCTTGAGTTAGCCGCAATTGTTTTCGCGCTTAAGTCTTGGCGTCACTATCTTCTTGGTGAGAAATTCGAACTGTTCACTGACCACAAATCATTAAAATACTTATTCTCTCAGAAGGATTTGAATTTAAGGCAGCAACGGTGGATGGAATTCCTAGCCTCCTATGATTTTGAAATAGCATATACCCCGGGCAAGGGTAACGTGGTAGCAGATGCCTTAAGTAGGAAAAGGTTGTCCTTGAGTCCGTTGTTTGTTGAACGACGAAGCTTAGAATTCATCTCCATGTTTGACTTTAGACCCTCCGTTGACCTAGTACCTGGTTTGTTAGCATCCTTGGAGGTTAGACCTACACTTCTAGGATGAGTTGGTGAGGCACAGCAAGACGACCCCCAGTTGGTTGAGATAGTAGAAAAGCTCAAAGGAGGGGAGTCGTCTGGCCATCTTCGTAGGTATACCCTAGACGATAAGGGTTGGTTACGAAGGGATAATAGACTTTGTGTACCACAAGACGAAGACTTAAGGAAGGCCATTCTTGATGATGCTCATCGCTCAAAGATGACCATTCATCCCGGTGGAGACAAGATGTACAAAGATATGAAGCGAGTTTTCTTTTGGGCCGGTATGAAAAAGGATGTGGCCGAGTACGTCGCTAGATGCTTGGTGTGCCAACGAGTAAAAGCGGAACAAAAGAAATCCGGTGGGTTGCTTCACCCATTGGAAGTTCCACTATGGAAATGGGAAAGCGTCTCAATGGATTTTGTGGATGGATTACCAAGATCAAGGAAGGGTAATACGGGGATTTGGGTTATAGTAGATAGACTTACTAAGAGCGCCCATTTTATTCCCGTGAAAAGTAAGTGGACTGCTCCGTGGTTGGCTTCTGTATACATTAAAGAGATAGTTCGTTTGCACGGTATTCCTTCTAGTATAGTAAGCGATCATGATCCCATCTTCACTAGCGAATTTTGGAAGAGTTTACAAGAGGCGGTAGGGAATCAGCTATGTTTGAGCACCGCATATCATCCTCAGACGGACGGCCAGACCGAGAGGGTGAATCGTATTCTAGAGGATCTTTTAAGGCTTTGTATCCTAGACTTTGGGGGTACATGGGAAGAGCACCTTCCGTTGGTAGAATTCGCATATAATAATAGCTTTCAGTCTAGTATTGGCATGGCACCTTTCGAAGCTCTTTATGGAAGGCCTTGCCGTTCGCCTACATGTTGGTGGGAATCTACCGATAAAATCCTACTTGGGCCCGATATGGTTAGGGAAACCTCGGAGAAGATTGATTTGATTCGAAGGAGGATGAAAGCAGCACAAGATAGGCAGAAATCGTATGCTGATAAGAGGAGGACAGATCTTGAGTTTGACATTGGGGACATGGTTTTTATCAAAGTATCTCCGTTACGGAATGTTGTTCGCTTTGGGTTCGTTGGGAAATTAGCGCCAAGGTTTGTAGGGCCGTTTCCTATAAAAGACAGGATTGGGAAGATGGCGTATAGGGTGGAATTGCCTGAGAAACTTAGTGGAGTACACGACGTATTCCATGTATCACATTTGAGGAAGTGTTTGCACAAGACCGCGGAGGTGGTAGAGCCGAGCTTGCTTAAAGAAGTGGAAATAGAGCGTGATGCAACAATTAGACGAGCTCCTACATGCATTCTTGGGTTGGAGATCAAAAAGTTGAGGAATCGAGAGGTCAGACTAGTTAAGGTGCAATGGGGAGATGATGAGAGCAACGCTACTTGGGAGACAGAAGAGAAGATGCGTTCGTTGTACCCTTTTCTTTTTGAGGGTATGTCTTTTAATTTCTCCTTCATCGCTTAGCTTATCTTATCTTATCTTTAGTATGTCCTCTCATTAGTATCTTTGACCTTTAGTTAGGATAATCCTATGGTTGAAACATGTGTTTGAGACATGTTATGTATGATGGATGCAAAATGGATGCAAGTGGTTGCTAGTGGTTGCTCGTGGATGCATATATACACACACTTTAGGCACTAGATCGGCTCAGTCACTACATATTGCCTATTGCATAAATGAATGTATTTAGTATAATGAATGTATAATGGTTGTACCATCATACAGATGCTGCATTCGGTTGAATGGATGTGCACGCATATAGAAGTAGTATGTAAGCAATTAGGATCTTTTGCATACATAATGGATGCATGGCACTATCATGAATTGCATCAAGGAGGTCAACTGAATCAGTGGACCGCCTAATTTTGCATTAGATACGGACATATACACACACTATGCATTTAAACATAAAAGCATTAGAAGTCTATAAGGACAGTGGATGCCAGTGTTTGATGATTGAGTAGATGGTTGATTGGACGTTAGGTTAAACATTCTCCTTGATTTGAAGATTTCGGGTTCGAAATCCTTTAAGGAGGGGAGAATGTAACACCCCGTAAATCAGTTAATACTAATATTCACAAATTAAAAGAATTAATATTGAGAATTTGCACGAAATAGCCTTAAAAAGGCATATAACAAATTTGAGATATGTGAATTGCCTTACAAGGCGAAAAATGGAATTAAGACATTAATTGGAAAATTAATGTGTAGAAATGGTCATAAGTTAATTATGGATTAATTTGAATTCATGAATAGGTGTGTGTGTGTATATATATATATTTATATATATATATATGGGCAGTTAATGTAAACATAAATAGAAGTTTATTAATTTGCCGAGTGTTTGCTGAGTCACTTCTGACTCATTGCTGAGTCAATAAGATAAACCCCATCTGGTCTGAATGGCTGCGGTTATTTCTAGGTTAAATCTAATGGCCTAAATGAATCCTAACATCTATAAATAAGTGGGTAGACTCTAACCCTAAATCACTTGAAAAATTGGAGAGCTACCGACATGCCGTTGCCATGGAGTTCAGCATAGCCGTCACAAACTAAAGAAGAAGAAGGCCTAATCTACAAACTAAATCTACCCAAATCAAATCAAAAGCTCTCTCTCTCTCTCTATTTCTCTTCTTTAAAATTGTGAGTATGCTGATTCTCACAATGTTATTATAAAATAATTCGATTAAGTTATGAAATGGATCACAAGAAAGTGATATGAATTGTTATGTATTTGTAAATTTTGTTGTGGATCTCTTATGCTATTATGTTATCATATATATATATATATATATTGTTATGTTGTAGTGATTATGTTGTAAATAATCCTATGCTATGTCATATGTGATTAATCATGCTATGCTATGTTATAAACCATGTTATGCCATGTTGTAAATCATGCTATGCTATGTTGTAAATCATATCAAGCTATGTTGCAAATTATGATATGCTATGTTGTAAATCTTACATATGTTGTAGATCTCATATTATCATATATGTTGAAATACTTATGTTATATGATAATTATGTCATGTTAAGTTGTGTTGAATCATGCAAGTTGTAAAATCATGATGTTATTATTTAAGCGAATTGGATCATGTTTAAAGTTTATGTTTTTTTTTAAAATAGATCTTGAATATGGGAATTTTCCTATTAAGTTAGGTGTACCCATATACATGAATCTATGATTAAATGAATTTTGATTTTTGGGAATTTGCCTATTGAGTTAGGTGTACCCATATAAAACCATATTGTTAATGATGTTGATTCACACATGTCCAATACAAGTTTATGGAACTTGATCAAAATCATATTATGTTAATTATGAATAAGTTGACACCCTTAGACCCATGACATGTATAACCTTATGCAAGTTGTAATTTTGATATATGCAAGCTTCACCCCTTGTTAGTATTCATTTAGTCACATATATATGTTGTTGTTGTGAATATTTTCTTTTATGCTATGAGTTAGACTAATCGGGTCTAGCATACATTTTGCGAATAAACGTTCAAACATGGGGTAGGGGTAATATTAGGAAATTAATAAATTGGGGTGCAATTGATATGATTTTGCATGCCTTAAATGGATGTCCATAATTGAGTCAATTATGGACATTGCTAAATTTGGAATTAATTAATAATTCAAATAGGGAATTATTAAAATTGGGGAAAGTGGATTATTAATAATAATCAATGCTTAGGACACGAGGTTGGACCCGTTTGTGACGTAAACCTGCCCGGACCCGCCCGACAAATCCAGTAGTCATAAATGTCGGCCCAATGTGAGAGGTCCTAGGCCCAAACTAAAGCATAACAGTTGTAAAGACACGAGGTTAGACTCTTTTATGGTGTAAGACTGCCCGGACCCGCCCGGCAAATCCAGCTGCCATAAATGCCAGTCTAATGTGAGAGGTCTTTATGAGGTTATGGCCTTAATAAATTAAGAAATACTTAACCAGATAATCATGTAAGGTGGGACATGGGGGTTAAGTAGGTGCCTTGGGTGGCATGAGGAATCTAGTTGTTGCCTTTAGAGGCATTTGAAATACGATTAGACTTAACCAAACACACATGTAACGAACATGAATAGTGGGTTAAGTGGGATTGACTAAGGGGACAAGCTTAGGTGGAATGCTTGTGGGAGATAACGGGGGCCCATTTCAACCAGTATCCCAAAACGTATCTTTGTGGGCTCGACCCAAGTCGAGGACGGGACACGCATACTGGGTTTGACTATAAGAGGCCAAAACAGGGAGCGGTGGCAACGCAAGTCCAACGGGTTTCATATGCGTGTGTGGACCCGGGCTGGTAGGTAAGACGTTGTTGCATCGTGTAGGTATAAGCCGTGCATCTCCGTTATATCGGGTTGCCACTTTAGGGGAACACCCCACTGTGGGGCCAGCACGGGTATCTACGAGTAGGGAGCCGATCGAAAAATAGAAAGTGGGGTACACTTAGTGGAGATAGGGGCAGGCGACACCTATGTAGTCAGCTAGGAGTACGTAAAGCCATTAAGAATGTTTCTAAGTGAAGCTAAGTGGGATCAATCTTTAGGGTGACTGGTGTGGTGCAGTATAGTGTTTATCCTTAGTATTTAGGAGCGCCTATAACGTTTCCTTTAGCGATTGTCTATGTCCTTAATCTGCTCTTTCATAGACATTTCCTTGTTTTCCAGCTTATGCCTTAGTCCAGTTATTTTGATAATAGTATTGTAGAATTATCATACTCTCCAGACTTTATGTCTGACCCCCCCCTCTTTTTCATCCTTTTCTCCCTTCAGGTCCTCAGGTTGGGCCAAGTTCCAGTGGAGTCTGATTGGATTGCTTATCTCTTGGAAAGCTTGGACTGCTGAAGTAAAGTCCAGCTTGTTATCTTTCTTTTTAATGGCTATTTATGTAATGGGATTATGTACTTGTTTTATCAAGATAGATATTGTACTTAACTTTGATTATGGTGTTATGATGTAATCAAACATGTTTTGACTTCTGCTGCGATTGAAATAAAGTTTTTAAATTTCCAAGTACTATTTTATATCTGTCTTGTTGAAATTTTACTGTTCTATATTCACCTAAAACCTCCATAGAAGTTAATGCATTCCCTTTGTGAGTGACATTAATGGACATGGGGTGTTACACTCCTCCCTAAGCATCAGGTCGGTCGAGACAGTCCTCTTGTGGTGCATTGGTTCGGTCGTGTGCTCCGGTTCCGGTCATGATCCCCATACAGTTCGTGGGTGTACTCTGGTTTGTGACTCCAACTCGACTCAGTTCGGAGGAGGCGGCTCGTGATGCATCTCCAACGGTTCGGGTCCTCATCGATTCGAGGCAAGTGGTTCGGAGGCAGACGGTTCGGATCGGGGAACTTCTGACGCGAGTGGGTCGGAGAACTTCAGATGTAAGTGGATCGGCTTGTGAGCTCCTGGAGGTCGGTTTGTGTCATCTTCGTGAATCACGAACGGTTCGGTTCAGAGGGGGGGGGTATCCGATCCAGTTCCTGCACAATTTCCTGCAACTCTTCCAACGACTATTTTGCGCCATACAACGGCATTTTCGACCGTTCTAACTTTTCTAATCAATCACAAAGCATACCATATAGTCATAGCAACATATATAATCAACCACAAACACAAAAACAACAATATGATATGTCAAAATGGATCAAACGTACCCAAAACCCATATTTTCCCCTTAATCCCCTTTAATCATGTTTAAGCATGCAATTAGCAAAACTTATCCAAATTAGCCCAAATTTCTATCAAAGCCCTAAAATAATATTTTAGAATTTTACAAATTTTTCCAGATTTTCCGAGCCATAATTTCGCTAATTATCACTAATCACCCCTAATTAGCCGTAATTAGTGAAAAACAATGCAAATCACTCACCTTAGCCACAAATTAATCTTAGATCTGAAACTATCTCTGATTTGTGTTGAATCTATATGTGTTCCAGCAGCTGTATCCCAAATTCTATGCTAATTTGCCTTGGTTTGATGTAGATTAGGCTAATACTTGATTAAACGTTGATTAGAAGGTGATTTGGGTGTTCGAGGCCATTGTTAGGGTTTCTAAGAGGTAAATGGCAGCTAGAAAACTGAAATAGAATGAAAGCCTAACTCATTTCAGTCTCCCCATAACCCTAATCTCGAAATGGGTCTTGGGCCCATTTGCTAATTACCCTAATCAGCCCACTTAAGCAGTTTTTCACCTTCTAAACCTTGTTTCAGCCATATCTCCCAAATGGTGAGTCCGTTTGGCTAATGTGACCACTCTATGGAAAGGTAAACTATCATCCGGATCTAATGGAAGAGGTTTCAGGTCAAAACTCCTTCCAATCAAAAGTTATAGGCGAAACAAGATTCGCTAGGGGCAAAATGGTCATTTAAAAATCGGCAACAATCATGAACATGGGAAATGACCCTAATAGTCATTCCCCAAAGTTACACGACTATACGACCTCATATGAAAATAAAATAAATATTCTACGATCCTCTGATCCATAAGAAATCCCTCAACTAAGAAACAACCAATGGGTCCCGCATGCCTACTAGCCATATCTTGCAATCAAACATACAAAACAAACCTATCCTAGCATGCGGAAAGACTAAATCGAAATGAAAACCTCACCAGGAAAAGAGTTCTGGATACGTCTCTTCAATGCGCTCCTCTGTCTCCCAAGTACAGTCATTCTCATCCCTGCCCCACTGAACCTTGACTAGAGTCACCGCTTTCCTTTGAAGTTTCTTCGTATCGTGCTCGACAATACGAATCGGCTTGCGGTTCCCAACCGCCTCGGGTTCTACTTTGATATCATCCAACTGATCAGGTGAAATTGCCACATCAGGGTCGTGCACGAATTTCCTTAACTGGGAAACATGAAATACGTTATGAACTCCCACCATCTTGTCCGGCAACTCAACTTTATATCCCAATTCCCAACTTGTTTGAGAACTGGGAATGGACCAACAAATCTTGGAGTTAACTTGCCTCTCCTACCAGATCGAATCACACTCTTTAACGGAGAAATCTTGGCAAACACCAAGTCACCAATGGAGAATTTTAAATCTCTTCTCCTCTTATCAGCATAACTCTTCTGCCTATCTTAGGCAGCCTTCATTCGCTGTCGTTTAACCTTGATCTTATTTGAGGTTTCTCTTATCACATCAGGTCCAAGCACAAATTTCTTACCGGTTTCTAACTAACATGATGGTGAGTTGCATGGTCTTCCATATAAAGCTTCAAACGGAGCCATACCAATACTGAATTGATAACTGTTATTATATGCAAACTCTACTATATGCAAATGGCCATCCCATGATCCACCAAAATCCAATACACAAGCTCAAGAGTTCTTCTAATATACGGTTCACCCTCTCCGTCTGACTGTCGGTTTGAGGATGGTACGCGGTACTGAGATGTAATTCTGATCCTAATACCTCTTGTAAGCTCTTCCAAAATCCACTAGTAAATAACGAATCTCGGTCACTCACAATGCCTTTGGGTACTCCATGAAATCTCACTACCTACTTCATATACAGTTCTGCAAATTTAGATGCTTTTCTATTCGACTTGACGGGTATAAACCTTGCACTATTGGTCAATCGGTCCACAATCACCCAAATGCTATCATGGCCCGATCTAGTCCTTGGTAACCCATCAATAAAATCCATTGAGACTTGTTCCCATTTCCATTCTAGAATTTCTAATGGTTGCAACAAACCACTAGGTTTCTTTTGCTCAGCTTTAACTAGATGGCAGTTCATGCATTTGGATATAAACTTCCCAACATCTCTTTTCATCCCTTCCCAGTAGTAGGTCTGCTTCATGTCTCAATACATTTTATTACCACTGGGATGTATGGTTAGTTTTGAGTGATGACATTCTCTAAGCACTTCATCTCTCAATCCATTGACATTGGGCACAACTAGTCTTCCATTCTTTCTATGCCATCAATCTCGATCAAGCCCATACTTGTCCATCTCCTCATCGATAACCATCTCTAACTTGGAGATAATTTCTAATAAGTTAGGATCGTCCCTCTAACTAAACCAATCTTCTCAATCAAATTGGGTCTGATCGTCAAACTTGCTAACATTACTGGATCCAATTAGCACTTTGGTCTGAAATCATACCCTGCGATATACTCCCGTTGCTTCCATTCCAGAAACATAGCCCCTAAATTGGCATGTCTCCTACTCAATGCATCGGCTACCGCATTGCCTTTCCCAGGTGTATATGCGATATCAAAATCATATGAAGCCAAAAACTCTAACCATCTCTGCTGTCGGAGATTTAGATCTTTCTAAGAGAAGAGATACTTTAATGATTTATGATCAGTAAACAACTCGAATCTTTCTCCCAAGAGATAATGTCTCCACATCTTTAACGCAAACACGATCGCTGCCAATTCCAAATCGTGGGCAGGGTATCTTTTCTCATGCGGTTTCAATTACCGACTCGCATAAGCTACGACCTTACCTCCTTGCATCAATACAGTAGCTAGTCCGATACCACATGCATCTGTGTATACTGTCATCTGTTCATTTCCTTTAGGAATGACTAACACTGGTGCACGCGTCAGCTTTTCCTTTAGACTCTTGAATGCATTTTCACACCTTCCATCCTAGACGAAAGCTTGATTCTTCCTGGTCAACTGAGTTAACGGTGGTGCCGCTATCTTGGAGAAGTCCTGGATAAACTTACGATAATATCGAGCCAATCCTAAGAAACTTCTTACGTCTGTTGCATTCTTGTGCATAGACCAATCTTGTACCGTAGCCATCTTCGTAGGATCCACGACAATACCAATCTCTGAAATAACATGGCCCAAGAATCTCACTTCCCTCCTCCAGAAGTGATACTTAGAAAACTTTGCTTTCAATGGGTGTTTTCTCAACACCTCCACCACTATACTCAAATGTTCCTTGTGTTCTTCCTCTGTCCCCAAATAAACCAAGATATCGTCCATGAACATAAGAACAAACTTATTCAATTGATCTCTGAATACCCTATTCATAAGATCCACAAAATATGCGGGTGCATTGGTTAACCCGAATGGCATGACCAACCACTCATAGAATCCAGACGGCATCTGAAATGCCGTTTTAGCTATACTCTCAGCTTCCACCGTAAGCTGATGAAAACCTGTCGCGAGATCCAACTGGGAGTACACTCTCGCATCGCTCAACTAATCAAACAAATCATCTATCCGCGGTAGAGGATACTTATTCTTCCTCATCACTTTATTCAACTCGCGTAGTCTACATACAATCGAAGGGGCCCATCTGCCTTGGTAGCAAACACAACTGGTGCTCCCCACTTAGAAACACTTCTTCTGATAAATCCCTTCTTCAAAAGATCTCCCACTTGCACCCCGAGCTCTCGCTGCTCTCTTGGTACCATACGACGAAGTGGCATCACTATAGTTCTAGCATCTTTCACTAAATCAATATGGAACTCAATCTCTCGATGTGGTGGAAGTCCGGTCACCTCCTCGAAGATATCCGGATACTGGCCAACAATAGGAATTCCTGCTAACTCGTCCTATAGGATGTCGAAGGAATTCAGAAAACTAGCCATCACCTCATCACTAGGTAGGCCACCAAACACTACCCTTCGCCCATCATCCGCCCTAATAGTCACCGAAAATCCCTCATAGTCTACCACCACACCACATCTTTGGAGCCAATTGACTCCAAAAATAATGCCAAACCCAGTAAATCCCAATACAAAACAATCACAAGCAAACATACATCCATGACTCGATAAGACCACATTACGACAAATCATACTAAGGCTAGTTGAACCACCAATCGAGTTCATCACCGCTAAAGGTCTATCTACTATCTCGGGTTCCAATCCTAACCTATCTACCAGGTCACTAGATATGAAGGAACGGGAAGCCCCAGTATCAAACAATACTCGAACAGGAACATCATAAATAGAAAGCATACCTTGAATGACGACATTCTTTCCTTTCTCCGCTGTTGTTGGGGCATTCAACGAAGAAGGAAAAGCATTAATAGTATATGCTTTCACTATCTCCTTCTCTTTGGGGGTTGTGGACATTTATCCTTGTGATGTCCCACTTGGCCGCAGTTGAAGCACTTTCTGTCCACTGGCTTTGCTCGACATTCTTTAGCATAGTGGCCCTTCTTGCCACAGCTAAAGCACTCAACATCTTTCTTGGTCTTCTTCTGACCATCCTTAGTCTGATTCTGTGTAACACCCCGTATATTTAAGATAATAAAATAAGCATAAATTAATTAAATACAGGGAAATAAGTAAAACGAACTGTGTCATTGCGTCCGTCTTGGAATTATGGTCAAGATAGACACATAGTTTGCGTAAAACAGACATCATATGAAAAAGTTATTAAACCTAGAAATTTGTATACGAACAAGTGAAATATATATATATATACACACATAAGCAAATTAAAATATAAAATAAAGAATAAAATAAGGATTGCATGTAATAAATACATGCACCAAAAAAATGTAATGCATGCATTGAAAGAAAGAAAGGATTGGTTGTATGCAATGTAAATATGTTGCATGCACTGATTTGCAAACATAATGCATTAACATTAAAAGAAAAAGATTCATGCAATGTTTTAATTTAAGTATTGTAACTAACATGAAAAAGAGAAGTAAGGAGAGAACAATAATTATCATTGTTCTAAATCTTATTAACAAAAGGCTTCATACTCAGCTGGTTAACGCATTGGATTTGTAACATAGAGGTCGGGGGTTCGAACCCTGGCGGCGGCATAATTTTTATCTTTGTTTTAGAGAGGGCCAATTGAACATGCAAATATATGTACGTATATAAATTAAAAATTTGAAAGTAAAAGAACGTACATATAAGGAAATAAAGAAAATATATGTATATATATATGAGAATATATATGTGCATAAATATATGTATACAAAAGATAAAATTCAAGATAAGGCTACAGTCAATGAAATATGGCAAGAATCAAACAACGGTGCAACATCGTTTGAATTTTGAAAATAAAATGATAATTGTGTTTATATATATATACACGTAAAATGGTTAGTAGAGGAATTATATACATATAAGAATATCTCATGTGAATAAAACAGTTAAATAAATTCCAGAAATTCAAAAGTTCGAAAATCAAATTTCTACGCCAAAACAATTCAAACATTCGAAATTCAAATTTCTGCGCCAAAACAGCTTGCGGGACCCAATGCTGACTCAGCACTGCGTGTACGATAAGATTTGGCTAGATTCGTCTGCGGACCTGGACTATTTTCTTAACTGGGTTCAATGCTGACTCAGTGTTGCGTGTATGATAAGGTCTTGAGCACCTATAAATAAGACCCCAGACCTAACCCTAAACATCATAATTCAGCAGCTAAGCTGGAGCTCTGCCATGACTCCCTCTCTCTCTCTTCTCAAATCTATTCTGAAATTAAAATGTTAGCCTAGGAGGATTATGAATTCAGATCTGGAAGAGGGAATCAACGTTAATAAAAAAGAATATTGAATCATAAAGGCAAGGTAAACCTCTAAGAACCAATCTATTTAAGTTATTTCTCTTTCCCTTCTCTTTTCATGAAATAATAAATCCATGGTCGTTAGGTCGTGAATCAAATTAAAGGGAAAAGGAAAACCATAGATGATAGAACGGATCATATCCAAAATTTGGGGAAAGCTTAAAGGTGAGTGGGTTTAAGCTATAACCTTTAGATAATTTTATGACTATCGTTTAGCATTCCCCTTTTAATAAATTGTGAAATGACCAGTTTAATTATAAATTGCTGTTGTAACAAATTGAAATGTTGATCTAAATATGTCAGGAAATTCCTATGTTGAATTGGCTAAGTTGTTGAATGTTTACATGTTGGAGAAAATAAACTTTTTAGGATATGAATAGCCAATTCATTGATTGTAATTACATGCTTTACTAGGGACATATTATTGATTAAACGACATGTTAAAATAATTACCTGATTGAATGTTTACATGTCCTAGTAGAATTAAACATATATTGAAAATTACATGCGACAAAATATAGGCAAAAATTGGACGACATGTAAATTAGATTACTGTAAACTATATTACAAAAAAAAGGATAATACGTCTAAAATTTTCATGTAATGAACATAACATATATTATGTTTTGAGATTTTAATTTGGAAGCGCAATTTGATATGAACATAAGTGATTGAATGAAAATGAATATGCATAGGATTACAATTAGAAATTGTAAATACACTTATGATACGAGGTTAGGTTGCATTAGTGGCGGAAGTCTGCCCGGACCCGACCGACATATCCAGCAGCCACTAATGTTGAAACTAATGTGAGAGGCCTAAGTGCAAGAATTAACAACATGTGCTAAGACACGAGGTTAAGTAAGCTTGTGGTAGAAGTCTACCCGGACCCGCCCGGCAAATCCAACGTCCACAAGTGTAGGCTTAATGTGGGAGGTCTAGTGCTTATATATATAAATAAATAAATGTATATAACAAGATATTAATAAATGGAAAGGATGGTAATTAAATGTCTAACTCGGAAAATAAGAAAAGAAAGGATGTAATGAACTGAGTTAGTGTGATAAGAGAGAAAAGTGATGTATTTCCCTAAATGACTTATTTCTGAAAACATTGTTGCAAGTAAGCCACAATAAATATAGAAAAGTAAAGAAATTACTTTCTACCATAGATTTAGATGGGAAAAAGTTATGAAAATAAATCATTGATTCCTTCTATCAAACTGATGAGGTGCATGAAGTATTTTTCTTAATATAATAAGGAACATGTATTACAGGGAATGAAGAATAATGGTTTGCAACAGTGAATGGTTTAAAAGGGGAATGATAATAACCTATTATAAATAAATAACATTAATGAAAATGTTGTATAATAGGTAGACTTGTCCTAGGGATAAGTGAATATTATAACTTAGGTTATAATAAACTAGTAAGGGAATGGGATAACTGATGAATTAAGTTAAGTGACACTTAATTGTAAATTAAGTAATCAGAAAAGGGGAAAACCTAAAACCAGTTAAGAAAAGGGGGGAAAATATATTGTACTTAATTATAAATTAAGTAGTTTGGGAGTCTGAACCCCTTGGTAAGAATAACATGTTTAGACTTGTCCTAGGGACAAGGGGAAATTATAACATAGGTTATAATAAATAGGTAGAGAAATTTATTAGTGGGCCTTAGTTAATAGAACTAAGTTAATAAGTAAACAACGGTAAGTCGTATTGACGATGTAAAGTGGAATTATGATTAAATGAGAAAGGATGAGGAAAACTTATGAAATGAAATAAGTTATATTCAATCATAAATGGTAAGTGACATGTTAATTGGAAACATGTGAATTAGATATACTTAATTACATATTAAGTAAAACATGTTATTGAAATCAAACAAGAATGTAAAAGAGATTGAGAATCAGAGACCTTGGGCCACAATATAGAGAATAACATGTTGTAAGCTTATTAATAAACTTAAATGAATTAAGTTGTATGACTGAAATTAATAAGCAAGAGAAACTTGGTAATTTGAATAAGAATTCAATATGAATTGGAATAACCAAGTTAACTGGAAACCTGTTGATGTGAGACAAGCGCATAAAAGAATGTTTAGACATAGGGTCCAACAACATGCTAAAGTAAGGCGCTTAGACCAATCCGTACGGTTGAGGGTGAATAACCCAACATGTTAGATCATCGAGGTGTTATAAGGCACGAGGGGAGAGCACATTCATCTGATTGTTTGATGGCTCCAAAGGACTGGAAGGGGAAGCACGTGGCTTCTGGGGACAGAGGATACTCTTGGTATTCCTCTGTGAGTGGCATATGATCCGCTTGTACTCAAAGAGGTTAGGTCTGCGTAGTTGAACCAATGGGTATGCATTGATTGCAATAATAAGGGGCAATCAAAAGACTATGATGGACCAGCGTGATTCGGCTAGACCAGTTAGTGCTCTGTGATAGCAACACGTCATCTACCTACCATCTTCAGTCAGTACGTAAAGCGGAAAGGCGTAGAACTCCAAAAGACCATATACTTTGCTATCTAGTTATGGGTGAGGATTGGCCAATAGGTTTGAAGGGCATAGGGGCCGGGGTTAAGTTCTCATTCTTGATATTCTTGGGTGCCTTTCATTAGTTGAGGGAGGGTTCTAGTGGGACCACAACCAATGTAAAAGTAAACCTTAGCATCTGCAATCGGCAGATATCTGAAAGCTCCCGACCGAGTTCTGTGTTTCTTGATTAGCCCTACCACGGGACTCGGGCGCACATATAGAGAATATGTGCAATAATCATCAAGAACGATTGACGATACGTACGTGGGAAAGTCTAAGTACACTCATGTTGCTCTGAGTGGTGTATCATAAGAATAGAGGGCATTATTCGAGGATGGAACCTAATTCGATCGAATGGTTCAAAGATGGCAGTCCGAACGCTTACGTAATATAGAAGTAGTGGTTCTTTGCAGACGTAGCGTTGACATATATACAGAAATCCGTACGACATTCGAGCGTAGGATTATGGACTGCTATATTCCTGCGATGATTCGGTGGAGACCGTGCGAGTGGGGTACCATGGGGTGTATCTCAATATTGAGAGATAGCTACATATACTGTATTGGGTTAATTCACTGGGAAGTATATGGGTAGGACGTGTAAGCCTTGAGTGCTGTTAACCCAAGTAACCAAATAAATAGGAAAATATGATTGAACGGTATATGTAAGATTATCCAAAGTGTATAGTTTAAATCCAGTCACCAGAACTTGTGTTCTGACCCCCTCCTCATAACACACTCGCAGGTTGGATTGTGGCAGAGACATGATAGCTTTGGATACTGGTTAGGCAGTATTAATAATACGGTAAGGCTATGTTTTGATTATACTATATTTTATCCTTTCCGCTTTGAGATATTTTCCTGAGCTTTGACATGTTTTATGCCTCTGTCTTTTTTCCAGGATACCAGAGCAAACCAATCCGAGTTTTGATAGATTGGAATTTTGAAAAAAATTCGGTCTGTCGAAATAGGGGTTGTCACATTTGGTATCAGAGCTTAGGTTTAGAATTCCTATATAAATAGTGAGTGAACGTATTTGTATTTTTTAAAATATAAATATATTATATATATACCTAGATCCATAGAGGAACCCACTAAATAAAAATGGTATAATATGGTACGAAATGGGATGTTTGTTTTGTACACTATAGGAATGAATAAGGAAATTTGACACCCTTAGGAAGTTTGGTTAGGAAGTGTACAATATACTTTGTACGGAAGGAAAATAAATCCCATATGATTAGTATTTTGGAAAAAGTTGAACAGAGAAAAATGGATTAGGAATATATATAGTTGAGAGAATTGACCTTAGGGAGTGTCTAGGAGAGCCTAGAAAAATTGGAAACCCGCTTTGAGTCTAACCCCATTATTAACTTTTAAGAACTTGAGATTATAAAAGTTTGGAAAAAAACGGTTTATGGTGTTTTCAAGTTTTAATCTTAAAAGTTTTAGTTTTAAAATATGTAAAGAAGTACATATTGAGTTTTAAAGTAAAATTCTCTCAGTAAAAGGTGCATATTATAGAGCATGTATAGCTCGCTAGTTTTTATAGTTATATTTCAAACAAGAATTTTTAATCAAGAAAGTTTTGAAGTCTCTATTCTTATGACAATTATTTTTGATAAATTGTTTAAAAGAGAATTTTGTTGGGTGGACAAAATAAGTTGTAGAAAATGAGAATAGAGTGGATGTTGGCACCTTGTAGTAGGAGACTGAACTGACCTTATAGGTAAGAACAAGTCATAAACCCGATTAAGGAAAATAGTTGTCCGTATCTACTCCAGTTTTGCGATTTGTAAATTTTTTTTTGCAAGATAAGACGAAAAAGAAAAGCTACAACAAAGAAAATTTTCTTATGTGGGATGTGCTTGGATAGGAAAATAGGAATTTCCCACCTTTTTGTAACGTAAGAAGTCGAATTTAGAAAATTAGATTTGTCTGAAATTCAAAAAATAAAGCTGGTTGGTAGGATTATGGATGCAACACTTGGATGAACTATGCTCTTACTCAGTAAGAGTGTGGTAAAATTTGGATGAAAAAGCATTTTGATTTTCAAAATATTGCATTCATGTAGAACTCCCAGTATATCAAGGATGTGAGCATCATATTTTAAAAAGGATTTTTGAGAAATTTGCATACATATAAGAGGTACCGCTTAGGCATACATGCATTATTATGTTGTATTTCACTTTGCATAAGTGCACAATGTTTGCTAAAATTGGATGCACATATGATGGATGTATATTATGCGAGGGGTTAATTGATTTTACCCTTATTAAATTTCAGGGACGAAACTTCCTAAGGGTGGGAAAATGTAACACCCCGTATATTTAAGATAATAAAATAAGAATAACTTAATTAAATACAGGGAATTAAGTAAAATGAATTGCGCCATTGCATCCGTCTCAGAATTATGGACAAGACAGATACTTGGTTTGTGTAAAACGGACATCATATGAAGAAGTTATTAAGCCTAGAAATTTGTATACGCACAAGTCAAATATATATATATATACACACATACAAGCAAATTAAAATATAAAATAAAGAATAAAATAAAGATTGCATGTAGTAAATACATGCACTAAAAAAATTGTAATGCATGCATTGAAAGAAAGAAATGATTGGTTGCATGCAATGTAAATATGTTGCATGCGCTGATTTGCAAACATAATGCATTAACATTAAAAAAAAAGATTCATGCAATGGTTTAATTTAAGTATTGTAACTAACATGAAAAAGAGAAGTAAGGAGAGAACAATAATTATCATTGTTCTAAGACTTATTAACAAAAGTCTTCACAGCTCAACTGGTTAACGCATTGGATTTGTAACATAGAGGTCGGGGGTTTGAATCCCGGCGGCGGCATAATTTTTATCTTTGTTTTAGAGAGGGCCAACTGAACATGCAAATATATGTACATATATAAATTCAAATTTTGAAAGGATAAGAACGTACATATAAGGCAATAAAGAAAATATATGTATATATATGAGAATATATATATATATATATATGCATAAATATATGTATACAAAAGATAAAATTCAAGATAAGGCTGCAGTCAATGAAATATGGCAAGAATCAAATAACCGTGCAACATCGTTTGAATTTTGAAAGTAAAACGAAAATTGTGCGTGTGTGTATATATATATATATATATATATATATATATATATATATGGGTAAAATGGTCGGTAAAGGAATTGTATACATATAAGAATATCTCATGTGAATAAAACAGTTAAATAAATTCCATAAATTCAAAAGTTCGAAAATCAAATTTCTACGCCAAAAAAATTCAAACATTCGAAATTCAAATTTTTACGCCAAAACAGCTTACGGGACCCAATGCTGACTCAGCACTGCGTGTACGACAAGATTTTGCTAGATTCATCTGCGAACCTAGACTATTTTCTTAACTGGGTTCAATGTTGACGCAGCGCTGCGTGTACGATAAGGTCTTGAGCACCTATAAATAAGACCCCAGACCTAACCCTAAACATCATAATTCAGCAGCTACGCTGGAGCTCTGCCATGGCTCCCTCTCTCTTTCTTCTCAAATCTATTCTGAAATTAAAATGTTAGCCTAGGAGGATTATGAATTCAGATCTGGAAGAGGGAACCAACATTAATAAAAAAGATTATTGAATCATAAAAGCAAGGTAAACCTCTAAGAACCAATCTATTTAAATTATTTCTCTTTCCCTTCTCTTTTCATGAAATAATAAATCCATGGTCGTTAGGTCGTGAATCAAATTAAAGGGAAAAGGAAAACCATGGATGATAGAACGGATCATATCCAAAATTTGGGGAAAGCTTAAAGGTGAGTGGGTTTAAGCTATAGCCTTTAGATAATGTTATAACTATCGTTTAGCATTCCCCTTTTTAATAAATTGTGAAATGGTCAGTTTAATTATAAATTGTTGTTGTAACGAATTGAAATGTTGATATGAATATGTCAGGAAATTCTTATGTTGAATTAGATATGTTATTGAATGTTTACATGTTGGAGAAAATAAACTTGTTATGATATGAATAGCCAATTCAGTGATTGTAATTACATGCTTTACTTGGGACATATTATTGATTAAACGACATGTTAAAATAAATACCTGATTGAATGTTTACATGTCCTAGTAGAATTAAACATATGTTGAAAATGACATGCGACAAAATATAGATAAAAATTGGATGACATGTAAATTAGATTACTGTAAACTATATTACAGTAAAAAGGATAATATGTCTAAAATTTTCATGTAATGAACATAACGTATATTATGTTTTGAGATTTTAATTTGGAAGCACAATTTGATATGAACATAAGTGATTGAATGAAAATGAATATGCATAGGATTACAATTAGAAATTGTAAATACACTTATGGCATGAGGTTAGGTTGCATTAGTGGCGGAAGTCTGCCAGGACCCGACCGACATATCCAGCAGCCACTAATGTTGAAACTAATGTGAGAGACCTAAGTGCAAGAATTAACAAAATGTGCTAAGACACGAGGTTAAGTCAGCTTATGGTAGAAGTCTGCCCGGACCCGCCCGGCAAATCCAGCGTCCACAAGTGTAGGCTTAATGCGAGAGGTCTAGTGCTTATATGTATAAATAAATATATGTATATAACAAGATATTAATAAATGGCAAGGATGGTAGTTAAATGTCTAACTCAGAAAATAAGAAAGGAAGGGATGTAATTGTAACACCCCGTATTTTCTGTAAACATAAGAGTTAAAAATCAAGGTATAATTAATTTTCAGGAGAAGAAATAAGGGAAACGGGTTGCGCCATTGTGTTCGTCTCGGAAAAATACGCGAAATAGAGTCCGAGTTTGCGTAAATCGGAGTCCGTATGAAGAAGATATGGACGAACGAAGTTAGGCAGAAAAACCGAAAACAGGCCATAATACACTGGCGCACTTATGAAGTGCGCCAGTACAAAAATACACTGGCGCACCTGCCAAGTGCGCCCATACAAATCCAGCACCGAATTCTGGAGTGTTCTGAGATGATATGTCTTCTTTTGAGTGGCTGGATGATGTGTATTCGAGCTGTACGATTCTGATGACTTCTGGACTGATCTGAAGGCTCTAAATCACCCTATTCTCCTATAAAAACACCCCCAAACCTCACTTTCTCTCCACACAACTTCATTCTACCTATACTCTGCCTTTATTCTAACTAAAATAAAAAAAATGGCGTCGCTACTCTGCTAGAATCAAAACTAGAAGCTAATCAACATCAACCTAAGCAATTCAATTCAAATTTGAGATAAAAGCTTCTGCAACAATTCTGCAACAACTAAAGTTCTTTCTTTAATCCAATCAAGGCAAGTACAGTTATTTTCCGCTATAAACGTTAATTCCGATTTTGACATGAATTGTGAATCTGAATCTGAGACCGTATATCTGTCAGATCTGTTTTTCTGTGACTGTTCTGTATCCCTTTCTGCTTCCTTTCTGTTTCTATAGCAGGGCTACCACGAGCCTGTGCCTAATCTCATAAGAGATTAACGTATGAACGCAAATTTTGGGACAAATAATGAATGATGCGAAATTTGACATGGCTGATTTGAACATATGACTTTAGATCCGAGGCATAAAATTTATTGACATATGACTTGGGATTAGATGCATGAATTTGACTGTAAACATGTAATTTATATATGTTGTGTACGTTGTAATCTAGATCTGTAACTAATTAGAGAAATGAACATATGTTATTTAGATCTGTAATTAATTAGAAAAGTAAGAATATGTTGTAAACTAGTTTTAAACCTATGCATATTCTGTGTTAAAAGAAGAGAGGAACCATTGTAAGATTACTTATGATTTGAGACTTTGGACAAAATGCAGATAAAAGTCAAGACCTAATTTTTAGGAGATATAATTTAAAGATTTAGATTGTTGGGTATATTTTGCATAATGATTCATAAGTTGAAAGAAGAAGGATATGGAAACTTAGGTGTAAAGATTTACATTAATTAGGATATCTATTATTGTGATCACACCTAAATAGGGATTCTTGGATATATGGCATGCATTGAAATTAATGGTTATATTTGGTATAATTTATATGTGAATCTGCTGTAAAATGCTAGTTTAACAAAAATTGGAACATATGTTATATGTCCACATTCTGTGCTATGTTACTTTATGCAAACATGGAGTATATGTTCATCATGAAAATTATGTAGGCATATGAATTTAGGCCTAATTTATGACTAGGCAAGGCATGTAAATAGAACCTTTAGAAATATTAGATTTGCTAAATCTGCTAATTTGCCAAGTTGCCTAAACAGCTAGTTTTGTTATATTGCCTAGGCTGCTAATTAGATTGAAATGCCAAATCTGTTAAATTTGTCTGTTGAGATGCCTAACCTGTTATATGCCAAAATCTGCTAAGTTGCTAAATCTGTTAAATCCGTTAAGTCATATAATCTAGAAAATCTGCTATCTGCTAAAATCTGTTATCTGCTGTGTTGATAAAATCATCCTGTTATAGATATAATCTGAATTGGCATATATATATTGGGCGTGCGCATAAACGGTAAATTATTAATTAATTGGCCGTAAAGATAAACATGGCTAACTCGAGGTTAGAATGAGTTTGCGGCGTAATTCTGCCCGGAACCGCCCGGCACATCCAGTGGCCGCAAACAATACGTTCTAATGTGAGAAGTTAGTCATAACCTGCTTAAGACACGAGGTTAGGTCTGGCTTGTGGCAGAAGTCTGCCCGGAACCGCCCGGCCCATCCAGCGGCCACAAGCTAGCGACCTAATGTGAGAGGTCTAGGCATTAATAATTAATTAATGCAAATCTAAGATAAGAATGACGTCTAAAACGTATTGGGGAAAATAGGGATAAACCAACAGGATTAATAGGTGTAGTAAACCCGTCCATGAATCTGTAGGCCCAATACAATGTTAGACAAATCTGAAAAATCTGTACATCTGATCTGTTAGTCTGAAAACTTGTTAACTTAATCTGTGAACTAGTAAATCTGAATTCTGTATGTCTGAACTTGTAAACAAGTTAATCTGAGATCTGTTAGTCTGGGGACACAAGGTTAGGAGGGGAATTACTTGTGTCATCTGTTGTTTGGGACCCATATTAGTCAGTAACCCTTTCTGGTATCAAAACTTTGACCCAACAGTAGGTAGGGTCCGGGCACGCTTACTGAACTAATTATAAGTGGTTCATTCTGATAATGGCGAGGGGTGTTGATGGTGCGTTCCAACCGGGTCATGTGCGTGCATGGATCCCGGTCTGCCTCTGAGGATGTAAGACGCCGTGACATCTGTAAATAGGTCTGTGCCAATTGGTTGTCACTTTAGGGAGTGATACACCCTACTGTGGGGCCGACACAGGATATTTATGTATTAGGGAGCCGATCGCTTGGGGTAGGGTTTTAGGGTACGCTTAGTTCTGTCTGTTTCTGTTGGTACCGTCTGTTTCTGTTGGGTGGTAACACCTGTCTGTTTCTGTGTGGTACCGTCTGTTCGGGTGGTAAAGGCCCATTACTAGTGTACACCTAATTCTACATTCTGTTTCCGTAGGGATAAATCTGTTTCTGCTTCTATCTGTTTCTGATCGGGTAGTAAAGGCCCATTATTAGCATTCTGTTTCTGTTAAAGTATTCTGTACCCGTTCCTGCTTCAATTTAGACATTAGGGTGACACCTAATTCTGCTATACTAGTATTAGTGCAGAGAAGTGTAAAACAATAGTTTATATCATTCTGTTTTCTGTTATATCTGCTACACCTGTTACAGTTATCTCACATCCACTTTTATGTTCATATCATATTATTATTATCTGTTCATATGCTGAAAGTCACTGGACTTGCCAGACTTTATGTCTGGCCCTTGTTGTTTCGCCTCTTTTCTTCCGTTTCCCCCCTAGGTTTTCTAAGGAGGGAATACTCTAGCTAGATCCGGATTTCTTCTGCTTGAAGTGCTTAAAGTATGGCTTGTCTTCTTCTGTGGGGATTATGATTTTAAACCATGCTTTTTGAAGGCTTTTGTACAAGACTGATATTTTGTACTTGAATTCTGAGATTTGAAAGGATGTAACCATATTGATTTCTGTTTCCGTTGTAATAAAGTTAAAATTTTTCAAGTACTGTTTTATCTGTCTTGTAAGTTTCTATTCTGTTTACTAAAATGCTCCACCAAATTTAAGGCATTCCCTTTGTGAGTGACCTTAACGGAGGTGGGGTATTACACTTGGTATCAGAGCTGAAGGTTACCAGATTTTATAAAAAGTTTTGAAAACTATTTTCAAAAAAGGTTTTGAAAGGAAGTATTTTCAAAAATAAAGCTTATTTTGAAAAACATAATCCCCAAGAGCCATATATCTTTCTTTCAGTCCTTTTTGTATTGAACCTTTCCTTTTTTGTTTCAGCATGTCTGAAGCATCTGAGATACCAGAGGGTGTTCATGTACCCAGTTGGTTTCGTCAATATCTTGAGGCTAGGACCGCCGCTGTAGGTCCAGCAAATGATCCCCCTCTTCCACCCCCTCCTCGTGCAATTGCTTTCTCAAAGATCTTTAGAGATTTTAGGGCCATGGGTGGGAAGGATTTCAAAGGAACTGAATCATTCGTAGAAGCAAGGAATTGGCCTAATGAAACTGAGGATCTATTCGTTATCTTCGAGGTGGATGATAGGCAGAAGGTACAGTTGGCAGTATGGCTGCTCAAAGATGAAGCTTCCTACTGGTGGGAAGTCACTAACGCCGAGAGGCCGGTTGAGACATGGATGGATTTCAGAACAAGGTTTGAGACAAAATTCCTCTCACAAGCTGAACGAAGTTTACAACTGGAAAAGTTCTTATCTCTTAAGCAAGGAAGTATGACGGTCAAAGAATACGTCAACCAGTTCAACCAACTGGCTAGGTTCGGATTGGATTTAGTCAACACTCAGCATAAAACGGCTCTCCGCTTTGTTAAAGGGTTGAACGAGCCACTGCACAGCTTAGCCATGACCCACGTACCTATGGGAGCGACTTACGAGAAATTGGTGGACATGGCACTACTGCACGAGGAAGACAAAGGCCCGAAAGAGACAAAGAAGGAAGAACCACAGAATAAGAAAGCGGGGCCCAAAAAGGAAACACAAAAGAAGGATGAGAAGTATGAAGATAAGAAGGGGAAAAAGTGCTTTACTTGTGGGAGCTCGACTCATCTGAACAAGGATTGCAGAAAAAGGAAGGGCGCTTGCTTCAACTGTGGGGAGATGGGACACTTCACTAAGGACTGCCCGAAGAGACGAGGACAAGGAGGGTAGGCGAGCACTCTTGAAGCTAGTGGCTATGATAGAAATAGGAAAATTTCTATAATAGGTTTAATTTCTTTATCTGATTATGGAGTTAAGACTTTTTCTGATTCTGGTATTTTGATTTTGTAATCAATACTCCGCACTTTAATACTAGTATTATTTCTGAATTCCGCTGTAGACTCAGACCCATAAGGGTTATGGATCATCTGTTTGAGATTGGGGTTTGAGGGATATCTGTGTTAGGCGTCAAGTATGACGCATACATTCTGAGTTTTCGTGGGGTATGATTTTATCATGCTTAGCTTCCTAAGAATCATTAGGGAACCTGATCTGTACCAGTAGTCTGTAAATATCTAAATACTTTTGATAGGATTTCCAGTTTTGACATTGTCTAAAGAAGGTAATCCTCTGAGTGTCAATTTGATGTTGGTTTCGGTCTTTGGGGTCGATACTTAGGACCCATGTCTAATGGGAACCAAATTTTCGTTCTATCTGTACTCGCTTCCATCATTCGACTGTATCCTATCGATCAAATATTCGAACTTTAGGTAGAAACTAATGGGTGTAAACATGTGTTTGAGACATGTTATGTTTGATGGTTGCAAGTGGATGCAAGTGGTTGCTAGTGGTTGCCCGTGGATGCATATACACACACTAGGCACTAGATCGGCTCGAAAACACTCTCATACTGCATATGGATGGGTGAGCATTTTTCAATTCTTGTGGATGCAAAATGGTTGATTCAGCACATGGATGTTGCATTTGAGTGAATGATTGTGCACTCATATAGAAATAATATATATCATCAGAATTTTATTTCATACATGTTGGACTCATGGCACTGGCATAATTCGCATTAAGGAGGTCAACTGAATCAGTGGACCGCCTAATCTTTGCATTAGATAAGGAACATATACACACACTTTTGCATATGTTCATACAACATTAGAAGTTTTCTAAGGACAATGGATGCTTGTGGATGATGGTTGAGTAGATGGGTGATTGGATGGTAGGACACATTCTTCTTAACTTGAAGATTTCGGGGAAGAAATCCTCTAAGGAGGGGAGAATGTAACACCCCGTATTTTCTGTAAACATAAGAGTTAAAAATCAAGGTATAATTAATTTTTAGGACAAGAAATAAGGGAAACGGGTTGCGCCATTGTTTTCGTCTCGGAAAAATACGCGAAATAGAGTCCGAGTTTGCGTAAATCGGAGTCCGTATGAAGAAGATATGGACGAACGAAGTTAGGCAGAAAAACCGAAAACAGGCCATAATACACTGGCGCACTTATGAAGTGCGCCAGTACAAAAATACACTGGCGCACCTGCCAAGTGCGCCCATACAAATCCAGCACCGAATTCTGGAGTGTTCTGAGGTGACGTGTCTTCTTTTGAGTGGCTGGATGATGTGTATTCGAGCTGTACGATTCTGATGACTTCTGGACTAATCTGAAGGCTCTAAATCACCCTATTCTCCTATAAAAACACCCCCAAACCTCACTTTCTCTCCACACAACTTCATTCTACCTATACTCTGCCTTTATTCTAACTAAAATAAAAAAAATGGCGTCGCTACTCTGCTAGAATCAAAACTAGAAGCTAATCAACATCAACCTAAGAAATTCAATTCAAATTTGAGATAAAAGCTTCTGCAACAATTCTGCAACAACTAAAGTTCTTTCTTTAATCCAATCAAGGCAAGTACAGTTATTTTCCGCTATAAACGTTAATTCTGATTTTGACATGAATTGTGAATCTGAATCTGAGACCGTATATCTGTCATATCTGTTTTTCTGTGACTGTTCTGTATCCCTTTCTGCTTCCTTTCTGTTTCTATAGCAGGGCTACCACGAGCCTGTGCCTAATCTCATAAGAGATTAACGTATGAACGCAAATTTTGGGACAAATAATGAATGATGCGAAATTTGACAAGGCTGATTTGAACATATGACTTTAGATCCGAGGCATAAAATATATTGACATATGACTTGGGATTAGATGCATGAATTTGACTGTAAACATGTAATTTATATATGTTGTGTACGTTGTAATCTAGATCTGTAACTAATTAGAGAAATGAACATATGTTATTTAGATCTGTAATTAATTAGAAAAGTAAGCATATGTTGTAAACTAGTTTTAAACCTATGCATATTCTGTGTTAAAAGAAGAGAGGAACCATTGTAAGATTACTTATGATTTGAGACTTTGGACAAAATGCAGATAAAAGTCAAGACCTAATTTTTAGGAGATATAATTTAAAGATTTAGATTGTTGGGTATATTTTGCATAATGATTCATAAGTTGAAAGAAGAAGGATATGGAAACTTAGGTGTAAAGATTTACATTAATTAGGATATCTATTATTGTGATCACACCTAAATAGGGATTCTTGGATATATGGCATGCATTGAAATTAATGGTTATATTTGGTATAATTTATATGTGAATCTGCTGTAAAATGCTAGTTTAACAAAAATTGGAACATATGTTATATGTCCACATTCTGTGCTATGTAACTTTATGCAAACATGGAGTATATGTTCATCATGAAAATTATGTAGGCATATGAATTTAGGCCTAATTTATGACTAGGCAAGGCATGTAAATAGAACCTTTAGAAATATTAGATTTGCTAAATCTGCTAATTTGCCAAGTTGCCTAAACAGCTAGTTTTGTTATATTGCCTAGGCTGCTAATTAGATTGAAATGCCAAATCTGTTAAATTTGTCTGTTGAGATGCCTAACCTGTTATATGCCAAAATCTGCTAAGTTGCTAAATCTGTTAAATCCGTTAAGTCATATAATCTAGAAAATCTGCTATCTGCTAAAATCTGTTATCTGCTGTGTTGATAAAATCATCCTGTTATAGATATAATCTGAATTGGCATATATATATTGGGCGTGCGCATAAACGGTAAATTATTAATTAATTGGCCGTAAAGATAAACATGGCTAACTCGAGGTTAGAATGAGTTTGCGGCGTAATTCTGCCCGGAACCGCCCGGCACATCCAGTGGCCGCAAACAATACGTTCTAATGTGAGAAGTTAGTCATAACCTGCTTAAGACACGAGGTTAGGTCTGGCTTGTGGCAGAAGTCTGCCCGGAACCGCCCGGCCCATCCAGCGGCCACAAGCTAGCGACCTAATGTGAGAGGTCTAGGCATTAATAATTAATTAATGCAAATCTAAGATAAGAATGACGTCTAAAACGTATTGGGGAAAATAGGGATAAACCAATGGGATTAATAGGTGTAGTAAACCCGTCCATGAATCTGTAGGCCCAATACAATGTTAGACAAATCTGAAAAATCTGTACATCTGATCTGTTAGTCTGAAAACTTGTTAACTTAATCTGTGAACTAGTAAATCTGAATTCTGTATGTCTGAACTTGTAAACAAGTTAATCTGAGATCTGTTAGTCTGGGGACACAAGGTTAGGAGGGGAATTACTTGTGTCATCTGTTGTTTGGGACCCATATTAGTCAGTAACCCTTTCTGGTATCAAAACTTTGACCCAACAGTAGGTAGGGTCCGGGCACGCTTACTGAACTAATTATAAGTGGTTAATTCTGATAATGGCGAGGGGTGTTGATGGTGCGTTCCAACCGGGTCATGTGCGTGCATGGATCCCGGTCTGCCTCTGAGGATGTAAGACGCCGTGACATCTGTAAATAGGTCTGTGCCAATTGGTTGTCACTTTAGGGAGTGATACACCCTACTGTGGGGCCGACACAGGATATTTATGTATTAGGGAGCCGATCGCTTGGGGTAGGGTTTTAGGGTACGCTTAGTTCTGTCTGTTTCTGTTGGTACCGTCTGTTTCTGTTGGGTGGTAACACCTGTCTGTTTCTGTGTGGTACCGTCTGTTCGGGTGGTAAATGCCCATTACTAGTGTACACCTAATTCTACATTCTGTTTCCGTAGGGATAAATCTGTTTCTGCTTCTGTCTGTTTCTGATCGGGTAGTAAAGGCCCATTATTAGCATTTTGTTTCTGTTAAAGTATTCTGTACCCGTTCCTGCTTCAATTTAGACATTAGGGTGACACCTAATTCTGCTATACTAGTATTAGTGCAGAGAAGTGTAAAACAATAGTTTATATCATTCTGTTTTTCTGTTATATCTGCTACACCTGTTACAGTTATCTCACATCCACTTTTATGTTCATATCATATTATTATTATCTGTTCATATGCTGAAAGTCACTGGACTTGCCAGACTTTATGTCTGACCCTTGTTGTTTCGCCTCTTTTCTTCCGTTTCCCCCCCAGGTTTTCTAAGGAGGGAATACTCTAGCTAGATCCGGATTTCTTCTGCTTGAAGTGCTTAAAGTATGGCTTGTCTTCTTCTGTGGGGATTATGATTTTAAACCATGCATTTTGAAGGCTTTTGTACAAGACTGATATTTTGTATTTGAACTCTGAGATTTGAAAGGATGTAACCATATTGATTTCTGTTTCCGTTGTAATAAAGTTAAAAATTTTCAAGTACTGTTTTATCTGTCTTGTAAGTTTCTGTTCTGTTTACTAAAATGCTCCACCAAATTTAAGGCATTCCCTTTGTGAGTGACCTTAACGGAGGTGGGGTATTACTGTAATGAACCGAGTTAGTGTGATAAGAGGGAAAAGTGATGTATTTTCCTAAATGACTTATTTCGGAAAACGTTGTTGCAAGTAAACCACAATAAATATAGAAAAGTAAAGAAATTACTTGCTACCATGGATTTAAATGGGAAAACATTACGAAAATAAATAATTGATTCCTTCTATCAAACTGATAAGGTGCATGAAGTGTTTTCCTTAATATAATAAGGAACATGTATTACAGGGAATGAGGAATAATGGTTTACAACAGTAAATGGTTTAAAAGGGGAATGATAATAACCTATTATAAATAAATAACATTAATGAAAATGTTGTATAATAGGTAGACTTGTCCTAGGGACAAGTGAATATTATAACTTATGTTATAATAAACTAGTAAGGGAATGGAATAACCGATGAATTAAGTTAAGTGACACTTAATTGTAAATTAAGTAATCAGAAAAGGGGAAAACCTAAAACCAGTTAAGAAAAGGGGGGAAGATATATTGTACTTAATTATAAATTAAGTAGTCTGGGAGTTTGAACCCCTTGGTAAGAATAACATGTTTAGACTTGTCCTAGGGACAAGGGGAAATTATAACATAGGTTATAATAAATGGGTAGAGAAACTTATTAATGGGCCTTAGTTAATAGAACTAAGTTAATAAGTAAACAACGGTAAGTCGTATTGACGACGTAAAGTGGAATTATGATTAAATGAGAAAGGACGAGGAAAACTTATGAAATGAAATAAGTTATATTTAATCATAAATGGTAAGTGACATGTTAATTGGAAACATGTGAATTAGATATACTTAATTACATATTAAGTAAAACATGTTATTGAAATCAAACAAGAATGTAAAAAGGATTGTGCTAGAGAATAACATGTTGTAAGCTTATTAATAAACTTAAATGAATTAAGTTGTATGACTGAAATTAATAAGCAAGAGAAACTTGGTAATTTGAATAAGAATTCAATATGAATTGGAATAACCAAGTTAAATGGAAGCCTGATGAGGTGAGACAAGAGCGTAAAAGAATGTTTAGACATATGGTCCAACAACATGCTAAAGTAAGGCGCTAAGACCAGTCCGTACAGTTGAGGGTGAATAACCCAACATGGTAGATCATCGAGATGTTATAAGGTATGAGGGGAGAGCACATTCATCTGTTTGTTTGACGGCTCCAAAGGACTGGAAGGGGAAGCACGCGGCTTCCGGGGACATAGGGTACTCTTGGTATTCCTCTGTGACTGGCAGATGATCCGCTTGTACTCACAGAGGTTAGGTCTGCGTAGGTGAACCAATGAGTATGCCTTGATTGCAATAATAAGGGGAAATCAAAAGACTAAGATGGACCAGCGTGATTCGGCTAGACCAGTTAGTGCCCTGTGATAGCAACTCGTCGTCTACCTACCATCTTCAGTCAGTACGTAAAGCGGAAAGGCGAAGAACTCTAAAATACCATATACTTTGCTATCTAGTTATGGGTGAGGATTGGCCAATAGGTTTGAAGGGCATAAGGGGCCAGGGTTAAGTTCTCATTCATGATATTCTTGGGTGCCTTTCATTAGTTGAGGGAGGGGTCTAGTGGGACCATAGCCACTGTAAAAGTAGACCTTAGCATCTGCAATCGGTAGATATATGAAAGCTCCCGACCGAGTTCTATGTTTCTTGATTAGCCCTGCCACGGGACTCGGGCGCACATATAGAGAACATGTGCAATAGACATCAAGAACGATTGACGATACGTACGTGGGAAAGTCTAGGTACACTCATGTCACTCTGGGTGGTGTATCATAAGACTAGAGGGCATTATTCGAGGATGGAACCTAATTCGATCGAATGGTTCAAAGATGGCAGTCCGAACGCTTACGTAATATAGAAGTAGTGATTCTTTGAAGACGCAACGTTGACATATATACAGAAATCCGTACGACATTCGGGCGTAGGATTAGGGACTGCTATATTCCTGCGATGATACGGTGGAGACCGTGCAAGTGGGGTACCATGGGGTGTATCAATATTGAGAGATAGCTACATATACTGTATTAGGTTAATTCACTGGGAAGTAAATGGGTACGACGTGTGTGTAAGCCTTGAGTGCTGTTAACCCAAGTAACCTAATAAATAAGAAAATATGATTGAACGGTATATGTAAGATTATCCAAAGTGTATAGTTTAAATCCAGTCACCAGAACTTGTGTTCTGACCCCCTCCTCATAACACACTCGCAGGTTAGATTATGGAAGAGACATGATAGCTTTGGATACTGGTTAGGCAGTATTAATAATACGGTAAGGCTATGTTTTGATTGTACTATATTTTATCCTTTCCGCTATGAGATATTTTCTTGAGCTCTGACATGTTTTATGTCTCTGTCTTTTCTGCAGGATACCAGAGAAAACCGAGTTTTGATAGATTGGAATTTTGAAAAAAATTCGGTTTGTCGAAATTGGGGTTGTCACATTTTGTTTCCTTTTGTTTTGAGAATTATTCTTGCCTCTACCGCTTGCCTGCGGCTTTGGCCCTTCTGCAGATGCAACAGCGACTTCAGCCTTAGGCTTAGGATAAAGGCTCTCTGATCTCAATGCTTTTCCAACAATCGATTCAAAAGTCTCATCAATATGGTTGATAAGCCTTTCCCCCAAGTACTGATCTAAGACGGTTATGAAATTCTCATTCTTCTTCTCGGGAGTGTCAATAAGGGATAATCTATACTTCGATAAAGTATCGAACTCAGCAATATGCTCCGAGACTGGCCTACCATTCTACTTAAGCTCCAAGAACTTCCTAAACAATTCTGATTTCTGGGCAGTTGGGATAAACTTATCACTGAATCAGGCCTTAAACTGATCCTAAGTAACTTGATCCTCAGGGGTAGCTGCCTTAATAACATTCCACCAATTCATAGCCCATCCGTGCAGCTGACGGGATGCTAGCTTCCTCTTCATCGCATCATCGATCCCTAAGTCCTCGAAGATGCGCTCACAACTATTGATCCAATCTTGAACTTCTGTAGCCGATTCCGTTCCGTGGAATGGCTTCCCACTAAGACTAGTGTAGTCCTTACAGAGCTTGGTGAAATCGACCCTAGGCGCTTGCACCGCTGCACCACCACCATTTGCAGCATTTGGAACTGCTCCTTGCACATCTCTAAGCATCTCTCTCATGAAGTCAGCGAACATCGTCCTCATATCAGGAGCGTTCCCATTATTAGATCCTTTACCAGTACCCCTCGTATGTCGGCTCATCGTTCAATCTGTAAGGAGAAAACGATTAACCATCTCTTCAGTGGTGCTAGTGCAGTGCGACTCCATCCTTCAATATAATAATAGTATATATATATAGCTTTTGAAAACCAAAATATCACAAATACGTGCCCTCATATACATATACTATATCTCCTTGGTGTCTTTCCCTAGGTTAACTACGCAACCTAGAGCTCTGATACCAAGTGTGACGGCCCGCCCCGGACCAGCCGACATTTCCTTCGAAATGCGCTGTACCAATGTCCAACCGGCATGGGACGGTCGTCAGAAGAAAGGAAACTTAACGGTGAACTAACAAAGAACCTGTTGAATGTCTCATAGCGCATGGAATAAAATATAATAATAACATACTTGACATAAAATAGGTGAGACAGTGCATAAGCTGAAAACTAAACCATAATCATCATAGCAGCGGAAATCCAAAATACAGCTTATTACAACTCCAACACACTATCTCTAAAGAAAAGAAAGAGGTGCACTACTAATGCCCAAAGTAGTGACCAGCAACAACATAGGGAGAATATCTATCTATATCATACGTGGAAGCCTCCTGCTCGTCTTCGGTACAGCTACTCGCGCATACCGCCTAACCTGTCTCTAGTCTACCTGTTTAAGAGCACCCAGAGTAATAAGAAGAGACATAAAACTCTGGATCAGACAAAAGTCTGGTATGAGCGATAAGCAGCAAAACAGAACAATAACAGGTATACATAACCATACCTGAACCTGGACCTGCAACCAAAGAGTTAGCACAACAAGATGTACAATACTCTAAGGTGACACTAACATATGGTATAAAGATAAGGGGGAGGTGGTGTGCATGTCATAGTGATGTAAAACAATCAAGCATAGCAACCATCCTCACATCTCTCACTCAGTGTGTAAAGCACACGATATCCACAACTTTGACCATCCAAACCCTTTGCTATGATCACTCTGCCTCATGGAGTCACAGTGACTCCACTGCACTGATCCATAGCCACTAATCCTTTGCTATGTCCACTCTGCCCCATGGAGTCATAACAACTCCACTACACTGGCTCATAGCCTTACTAAGATCACTCTGCCCCATGAAGCCATGATGATTTCACTGCACTGATCCGTAGCCAATATTCGTCTCTTAATGGTGAATCAAAGCTATAGACGTCGATAACCCCATTGCACACGTCCCGCAACAAAGTCCAATCATGAAGTCAACTCGTTGGTTCCCATCTAGATCTTGAGTTCTACTTCCCATTTGGACTACCTTTGCATATCGAGTTTGGTCTTCTTTGGATTGGTTCGGTCCTTTTTCTTCACTTTGCTTCGGATCGGACTCCTTGAAGTGGCTCGGTTCGGATACTCCTCCCTAAGCATCGGGTCGGTCGAGACTGTCCACTCATGGTGCATTAGTTCGGTCGTGCGCTCCGGTTCGGGTCGTGATCCCCATACAGTTCATGGGTATACTCTGGTTTGTGACTCCAACTCGACTCAGTTCGGAGGAGGCGGCTCGTGATGCATCTCCAACAGTTCGGGTCCCCACCGGTTCGAGGCAAGTGGTTCGGAGGCAAACGGTTCGGATCGGGGAACTTCTGATGCGAGTGGGTCGGAGAACTTCAGATGTAAGTGGATCGGCTTGTGAGCTCCTGGAGGTTAGTTCGTATCATCTTCGTGAATCACGAACAGTTCGGTTCAGAGGGGGGAGGCGGTCCGATCCGGTTCCTGCACAATTTCCTGCAACTCTTCCAGCGACTGTTTTACGCCATACGACCGTGTTTTCGACTATTCTAACTTTTCTAATCAATCACAAAGCATACCATACAGTCATAGCAACATATATAATCAACCACAAACACCAAAACAACAATATGATATGTTAAAATGGATCAAACATACCCAAAACCCATATTTTCCCCTTAATCCCCCTTAATCATGTTTAAGAATACAATTAGCAAAACTTATCCAAATTAGCCCAAATTTCTATCAGAGTCCTAAAATAATATTTTAGAATTTTACAAATTTTTCCAGATTTTTCTGAGCCATAATTTCGCTAATTATCACTAATCTCCCCTAATTAGTGAAAAACAATGCAAATCACTCACCTTAGCCACAAATTATTCTTAGATCTGAAACTATCTCGTATTTGGGTTGAATCTCTATATATTCCAGCAGCTCTATCCCAAATTCTGTACTAATTTGCCTTGGTTTGTTGTAGATTAGGCTAATACTTGATTAAATGGGGATTAGAAGGTGATTTGGGTGTTCGAGGCCATTGTTAGGATTTCTAAGAGGTAAGTGGCGGCTAGAAAACTGAAATAGAATGAAAATAACTCATTTCATCCTCCCCATAACCCTAATCCCGAAATGGGTTATGGGCCCATTTGCTAATTACCCTCATCAGCCCACTTAAGCAGTTTTTCACCTTCGAAACCTTGTTTCAGTCATATCTCCCAAACGGTGAGTCTGTTTGGCTAATGTGACCACTCCACGGAAAGGTAAACCATCATCTGAATCTAGTGGAAGTGATTTCAAATCAAAATTCCTTACCAATAAAAAGTTATAGGCGAAACAAGATTGCTAGGGGCAAAATGGTCATTTAAAAATCGGCAAAAATCATGAACATGGGAAATGACCCCAATAGTCGTTCCCCAAAGTTACACGACTATATAACCTCATATGAAAATAAAATAAATATTCTACGATCCTCCGATGTGTAGAATACGGGTCGTTACATATAACCTCTGAGCTCGTACGCTTCAGAGAACGGTGTTAAGCAAGAGAATAAATTCTCCGCCACCAAACAGATATATATTTAACAGAAATTAATCAGCACATAATAAAATCCAATGTTAGACACACATCCATTTACAAGTTCGTTCTGGGTCTGAAAGAAACCGGAGACACCTTATTCGTTCCATATGTCCAATACGGAAGAGAGTCTCTCGCATATCCGGGAAATCAACAAGTACGTCCGGACAACTGCCACTGTAACCCTTTCAAGGCAGCAACTCCAATCAAAGGTATCAGTAGTCATCCATTCGATGTGAAAATCACTGATCTTTAACCACCGTCTTCAAATACTCAACTTCTAATCGTCGATAATTATTTGAATAGAGAATTAACTCGGCCTTTACAAATAATTCACGAATATATATATTTCAAATCAATTCTTTTCATTCCATATCATTTATAATATTTTATAACGATTTATCTCTATTTTTGTTTATATAAAAATAGCAACTTTTAATTTAACGACGCTTCAGGTCATTACACGGCCTTGGCGCTGTTTCATCAAAATTTGATTTACACATTTCTCAAAATCTAACCGTTGGATCTTAGCAAATTTTATATCGTTGGAAAGAACTTTCCAAAGTGAACCCAACGGTTTCGATTTTGGGAAAATCCGAGGTCGGATCTCTCGGTATAATCGTTTGAAGTTACGATTTCAAATTGCGAACTACCGCACACAATTCGTTTATTTTGATTATATATATTTATAAATTAATTCGTTCGATGATTTTAACACCATTTATTCTTTTATGAGTTTATGCACACAATAAAATATGTACTATTCCATTGTTAAAACGTTTCTTTATTATGTTTAAACACCTTTGTCAACATTTAATCTTTTTGTTTATTCATTCCATACATTAAAATGTAATTTTAAATGTTAAAACACTTTTAACCAAGTTTCATCTTTTTAACGAATCCTAATTACATAGAAATGTAATTTTACATGTTAAAAATTCTTATCAAAGTTTCATTCTTTTTAATGAATTCTAATTACATAAAAATGTAATTTTACATGTTAACAAATTCTTAATAAAGTTTCATTATTTTTAATGAATTCTAATTACACAAAAATGTAATTTTACATGTTAACAAATTCTTATCAAAGTTTCATTCTTTTTAATGAATTCTAATTACATAAAAATGTATTTTTATATGTTAACAAATTCTTATCAAAGTTTCATTCTTTTTAATGAATTCTAATTACATAAAAATGTAATTTTACATGTCAACAAATTCTTATCAAGGTTTCATTCTTTTTGAGGTTTCATTTACATTAAAAATGTAAATTTAAATGTAAAAACATTTTTATATAGCATTGATTCTTTTTAATGTTTCATTTGCATTAAAAATGTAAATTCCAATGTTAACACATTTTTATTTCCACTAATGATCATTTTTAATTTACAATAGAAAATGTGAATTTTTTATGTTAACATATAATGATCATTTTAAAAATGTGTTTTTTATTGTTAAACAACTTTTCTATTCAACTAATGTTCATATTCTGCATATACAATAAAAGTGAGATTTTTATTGTTTACCTTTTTATTTAAACAATGAATCATTTTTCATGTTTTATTATTTACAATAAAAATGTTACTTTTTATTGTTAAACAATTTAATTCCAAGTAATGATCATTTTCACTTACAATAAAATGTGAATTTATTGTTGAACAGTTATTTCATTCCAAATAATGATCATTTTAATTTAATATATATAATAAAAATCTAATCTTTATGTATAACCAATTTTGTACATAACATGAATATTTTACAACACATAAATATTTCAGAAAATTTTGGCAGCATAACCGTAGGGTAATTAAAAACCGGCACCGTCCCTAGTACGGCTCCTCTGCTAGCCTAGGCCTCGTGGTGATACAAGGGTTTTATTTTCCTAATACAATATTTTTCCTATACAATGAATTTTCCACAAACACGATCGATTTCATTTCAACCACAATCACAATCAAATTCACACCACAATACAATCATGTCGTCCATGGTCTGTGGATGACGGTGTCGGGAGTTTCTAAACTCCGTTTACAACATAATATAATTTTATTTATTTATTTCGGATTCAAAAATATCACGTTGCTTTTTATTTCTTCTAAAATTGTAGAAGGCTCCAAAAATTCTGCGGTCTCTTCTGATATGTAGATCTCGAATTTACGATCCCAATGTTTCCTGTTTCATCGAATTTCGTTGTCGTATGATAAAGTTACGATTTTACAAAAGTTGACAACATTTTAAAGAGAATTAATAAATTAATTAATAAAAAAACTTCTTCTTCTTTACAATAGTTTTCAGGACGACAATTTTCAAAATTAATTCCAACTAGGGTTCGATTTTTGCACTAAAATCGAGAGGCTTGATGACGATCGAACTATGCCACGTCCTTCGCCTCAGAGAGCCGCGCCTGGGCGTGCCAAACTCCTCGAACTCGCACACGACAGGAGGTCCCAATTCTCGCACAAAACGCGCGACTTAGAATCGAGCGAAATACTGCTCTAAATAAAATCTTGCCGTATGGATGTGAAGAACACACTCCCCTCTCCAATATTCCCTGAAGAATCGAATGATTTTGATGCGAGGATCGAGAGTTTTTAAGGGAGGAATGTTGGAGGAGCGTCGTCATTCAATGTTAATGGCGGCGGTTTACTGGAGATAAAGAATGAGGGTTTTGGAGCATTCTAATTGGCCAGATATTTATATTTAAATTAATTTATTTATTCTAATTCCGAAAAGGCCCGTTAAACCATACGAACTCCAAATCCAACCCAACGACTGTCGCCCCTAGCCAAATACCCCTATTCCGGACACAATGGACTAGGTCTCGTCAGCCCATTTGATCGTTTCAATCCATTTTTCTTTAAATTAAAATATAAACCATTTAATTATTAATTTTGATCGTACATTTTAATTTACCGGGGCCATAGACTGACTCCAAAAATTCCCGAAAAATAAATCTAGCTATGTTTTGATGATACGGTCTTAACAAAATTAATTTTGTCGAATTTGGAGACAGTTTTAAAAATGACCATTTTCTGGTCGATCCAAATTGACTGAAATTGACAAAACACGTTTTGATTTACCATGCTCACATATTAATTCCAGAAATTATGAAAATTGGAATCCTGTAATAATTTGATATTCCGGATCCAACCAAAGTGGTTTCGTCGAAAACGGAGGTCGTTTGCAAAATGGCTATTTATAAGGGCTATATATTATATTGAATTCCATAACAACTATTCTGAATATTCGACTGACCATAACTTTTTATTCCCGCTATGAAATTCCAATTTTTCAGATCCGTTAGAAAGATATAACTAAACAGATTTAAATATTTTTGGTTTCACTAAAATCCGATTTATTTTGAATCCTGTACATTCAGTCAAAGTTCGAATTCAAATTTTCAAACTACCGCGCTATTTCTAACTCCTTTTATAATTAAAATAAATATACACATTCTAAATTGGATTTAAATAAAATTTTAATCATTATTATTTAAAATAAATTATTTTAACTATTCAAAATTCAATAAAATAGCCAAAATAAAAATTTTAAATTGGTTCTGATTTTCCGAGTTGTTACAATCTCCCCCACTTAAAAAACTTTTCATCCCCGAAAAGGAAACAACAGTAAAGTAGGGAAAAAAACGGAAAACGTAAAATATTGTAAATGTACCTTGCACCAAAGCTAATCAGAGATATCAACTCTACACTGGGGATAAGCATGTTTGATGCTATCCTCGGTCTCCTATGTATAGTCTCTAGGATCTTCGCTCCACTGCACTTTGACTAGATGGATTCTTTTGTTTCTCGGAACTTGGGTTTCTTTGCCAATGATCTTTACCGGCTCCCTTCTGACTGCCAAGCTCGGGGTAATCTCCAAATCCTGTTGTGCAGCTTCCTCCATAATCAAGTCTGGATCATGTACATGCTTTCAAAGCTGAGACACATGGAATACATCATGTACCCCTGTCAACCAGTCAGGCAACTGAACCCTGTAAGCGAGAGTTCCAATTCTTTCTAGAATAGGAAATGGACCAATGAACCTCGGCGCCAACTTCCCAGTAGTAATGGCCCGCAAATCCATACTATCTGAGTTGACTAATAACACCACACGTCCAACCCAAATTGCACAGAAATACGAATCATTATTATAAAGAAGTTAGAGGATGAGAAGTATAAAGAAAGAAATATTAAATAGAAGAATACGAAGATCACAAACTCACAGCGGAACGAATAAAATATATTATATAACATAACTTTTGAAATACAAATCAGTAACTTTATGTACATACCATCATCAGAGCACAACAGTTATTCCTGGAATAGTTATAAACACCTATTTCCAGATACCACATAGTACACAGTGGAAATACGATAGTCTATAGCAGACAGGTGAAGCCTCCAACTTCAAGCTCCTCCAAGTGAAACTGAAAAATCTCGACTACTTGACTGCCCGTACAAATTTGGGCACCCAAGAGTATAGGGAAAACAAACAAAATAAACTCTGGGTCAGTCATGGGACAGGTGTGAGTAAACTCCAACCATTTGTTTAACTTTCAAAATCCTTTCGAAAGAAAGGATAATAGTAAGACCAGCCCACACATTAACATGGACGGTTTTTACCATACTATAACCCAAAACACTTTAATACGAAAATCCAGTGATATTATAATAGTGCCTAAATCAAATAAATAACAATCTAGCGGAACGCTTGCATCTCACGCGCCATATATAATATAAAATCAAAAACCGTAGGGCGCTTATTGGAGATTGGATTCCGACTATGACAAGGTATGGAACCACCTTCCGATAGTGTATGTCTAGAGGGGAATACACTGGGTTCAACAAGAACATCATGCAACCCGGCCCATACATGACCGACCACTCATTTCTCTTAAGTGTATCGAATGTATATCACCAATAATTGGGATCAGCAACCGTTTCCCGAAAAGGGACAACATCGATAGATTAAAGAAGTAAAAGGAATTTCTCTAGATACATGATTATACATCCTAATGGAAGCGACCCACATAGCCATGCGGCCTGCCCGATTTTTGTCATTTCCCGGTTATTGAAGCCTGAGGCTACAATTACATATCATTCCTTGATAGCACCATCACTTAGAATGCCACATTGTCAGATCCGTTAATCCCTAATTGATTTGCACAAGTACATTCTGGATATTATGCTAAGAGAATAAATTCTCTGCCACCACATATATTTATACAAACCAACATATATGATCATTGGAAATACTTTGTCAGACATTCATCCATTTTCGTTCGTTCTGGGATTAAACGAAACCGAAGGCACCATTTCTATTAATAGAAAAAGTCCTTGTACTTTCCTCCATCTTCGATTATCTTCATATAATCTGATTAACAACGTTACTGCCAATACGGAGTGGTTCACGGATAATAATCCAACCGGTCTCTCCATATTGACAATAAAATTGGCAAACACTTCGATAGTCGGTTATTTAACGATCGAAGAAAAACAAACAAACATTCCAACCATCAAACAAATCACTGGGCCTCTTAATTAATATTTCATTAATTAAATCACTTCTTCATTTCCTTACAAATATTTGTTAACTAAATATTTTCAATAATCATCTTGGTCTTATGCTGTTTGGAAAACATTTCCATATTTTGTCATCTTTTATTTTCTATACTTAGAAAATATCTTCTATTAATAATTCCAATTACTTCTTCGTTTCACGACCATTCATTTCTATACTTAGGAAATATTTATTATTATATTTCCAAAATTCCACTTACTTGGGTTAAAACGAATGTTATGTAAAACATCGCTACAACAACCCAAAATACTGCATTCGACTAAATTCTATAAACATTTCTCTTCGAGACTGCATCTTGCTATTTATCAACTAGTAATGAAATCAATCGAGTTGGGGTATAATTACCTCTCAGACCTTGACTGGAAATATTATTAATGTAAAGACCCGCAAATCCCACCCTTAGGATCGACCATAAACCACACAGGTTTGACCCAAAAAGTGGAAACCTACGAATACTTTAACTTTGGGCATACAACACATTTCAACAGATAACAGAAGACTTTTATAACACTATAATAAATGTTACATCAGAGTACAGATTATACATATCAGAGTACATTGGAATAAAATTACAGTGGAAGAATAAATACAATAAATGAATACATTGCAGCGGAACTAATCTCAGTGGAAGGCTATCAACATTCTGGCCACAGCTTCAGTCTTCAATCCAGGATCTTGTTTTATATATCTGCCAAATAAGCTACTCGACTGCCTGTGTGGAAAGAGGGCACCCGTGTTTGCAAAGTGAAACAAACTACAGGTCAGTCGTGGGACTGGTGTGAGAATTCTTAAACTAATCTTAATTAATAATAAGGCTAATCACAGGACCACGCCACTTTCACGGAACGGGGTTCCTCCTATGGATTGCCAGTGCATAAAGTAAAGTAAATCGTAGAATAACGCAATGTCTTTTTGAAAAATGAAACCATTATAAGACCCAAGTCCCATCACACAATGCAACGCAAACCGGAGGATAGGGTTTTACCTTATAATGATCAAAAGATGCTTGATACGATAAACACGGTATTATATAATAATAGTGTGCAAACAATTTGAAATACATCAAAGTAAATGTATTAATCCTAGACGGCATGAGTGCCCCATCCCACTATCTCGCCATATATAGGTATACAATCAAAACCGTGTGATGTCGTATTGGAAATTTGGGTTTCCATCTGAGTCAAGGCTAGGGAGGAGATCCTTACCGATTCGAGACACTCTAGCAAATGCCCCAGGATTGGTACTCTGTCCAACCCTTGGATCGTGCAGGGCCGGTCCATACGTTAACGCTTAATGGATTGGCAATTCCTGAACACACGCTCCTCGGTCCTTTTGGACCTATAATACGGCCAGTAGCGACCGCATAAACCGAGGCCTCGAAAAATCCAACAACCACAATGAATAAATGCCAGCGCTGTTAGGTCCCTGGCACTACTCTAGCTTGAAAGAAACGTGTGCACTCCCTGCGTTTCCTTTTCCCGTTTTAGACTCTACCGGGCTGTGAGGCTCGCGAAGTCACGATATACACAAAGCTATGTCTAAATAGACTGTGCTTTGATCATCAACCACAAGTCCTGCTTTTCAACAAAGCCTTGATCAATTGCATCTTAGCATGCCACATTGTCAGACTCTACCATATCATTGATCATCTACCCATATATATATAACCTCCAAGCACATACGTCTTAGAGAAGGGTGTTAAGTGAAGAATAAATTCTCCACCACCAAAAGAAATATATAATCGGTAGCGTTCAACAAATACAGTAGAAAAGAATACAATGTCAGACACACAATCCATTTACAAGTCCGCTCTGGGTCTGAGCGAAACGTGTCCGTCGATCTCCTAATACATTTGGACGATCATCACCAAATACCTTGCCTTGGGGTGTCCAGTCCCAATTCAAGATACCAGTCATCATCATCCCAACGATGTGAAAACTTCGGTCTTCAATTGCCGTCTTCATCTTCGACTGTTGATCGTCGTGATGATTATTCAGAATGGGTTAAACCCGGTCTTTCTGAATAACTCGCGTATTTTGTGATTAAAAATCAAATATTGGAAAATCACACATTACGCCACATTTCCCACTCAGAATATTCTTTTAATAAGATATTCATATTAAAAGATTCTCATTAATTTTATCAAAGATAAATTAATAAATTTAATCATAAATCTTCCTTAAAAGATTTATTAAAAATTCTAAATTTGATTTAATATCAAAAATCATTTTCACAAGATTATTTATTTTAGAGAATAAATCTTCTTTTAAACGGGTTAAAGAACTCGTGTCATTTAAACACAGTTCACGATAAACCCACAAATCAATTTCCAAAATATGGAATTCCACATAAATCAATCAATACATAATCGATGTGAATTTCTGTATCGGACTAACAATATACATAGAATAACGGCAAAGCCTCTTAAATTCCATATATAATATCGGTCTTCTATTACAGAAGCCCATCTCGATTATTACCAATCGAATTTTCCACTTAATTCCAATTTAATTTTATTAAATTGGAAAACTAGATTTTTAGGAAATGCTCTTTTTAAATCTATAAAATAGATTTATAAATTCCAAATAATAATTTCAATGTAAATTGGATTAAAGGAGAAATGTCGTTTAAAAACACCGTCCACGATAAATCCACTTCACATCTCAATTTATTTCATATCATAAAATAAGATTTGCAAATTCTAATAATCTTAAATAAAAGATTTCTATTTAAATATTTATTATTATAAGAAAAACGTATTTTAGAGATAATCATTAAAAATATTCTTTATATAAAAGATTTTTACCTTTTACAAATATTTTTTTGTTTAACATATACTTAATTAAAATATATATATATATATGTAAATAAAAAGAATTTCTAATGTAAAAATATTCTTATTTAAAAGAACATCTGAATCAAAATGTGACTCAACCATTTACCATATAATTTGGATTATATGGATTTAACACACATCATATATAACAATAAAAATGTAATTATCAAGTCATCCATTTACATCCAAAGTGTAAATTCCAACTGTGTAAGCGTTAAAATTAAATAATAACGCTCATCACAGCCTGTCAATCTAACGATCAACATACAACTAAATATTGGGATTAGTATATGTTAATTTTCATCCCAACACCCGTGTGGGGTTTCAACCAACAAACAAATACTTAATTCATTTGTGCACTTGGGCGATGTGTGAAAATTATCGACCCAATCACATAAACAAGTCAGGTAACTTGTCTATGGCAGTGTAATACACAATATATAACACGACGATAAAACTGTCTCTTTTTATTTCTATTCTTTTTATTGCATGTAAAATGTCAATAAAGATGAATTCTTTATTTCTATTCTTTTATCGCATCTAAAATGATGATAAAAATAAAATCTTTATTTCAATTCCTTTCATTGTAAATAAATGAAAAGAAAAATGTAATCTTTTAATTCCATTGTAATAGGGAATACAATTAATAACAAAAATATAACTTTTCATTTCATGCTTTATTCGCACTAGAGAATGCAAATAAAGATTCAGCTTTTTGATTTGAGGTTTATTTACAACGAGGAATGTAAATAAAAATTGTGACTCTTCATTTCATAAATTATTTGCATTAAGGATTTCAAATGAAAATGTATCCTTTATTCTCATGTTTTTATTTGCGTTGAGTAATGCAAATAAAAATGTAATATTTATTTTCTAGTTTATCTACATTAAGAAATGTAAAAATAACTACTTCTTATTTTATGTTTATTTACATCAAGTGAAGTAAATAAATAAAAATTATAACCTTTATTTTAATGTTTTGTTCGCATTTAAAAACATGCAACAAAAATGAAACATTTGTTTTTAATAAATTTGTTTGCAACTAAATTTGCAAACAAAATATAAATGTAATTTTTTTATTGTCTTGTTTGTTTGCAACTAAGGTTGCAAACAACAAATGAAATTTTATCTCTTTGTTTATTTGCATGATGGAATGCAAATAATATAAAAATATAAATTAGTTTGCATCTAAATTTGCAAACCAAAAATGCAAATTTTATTTTCTTGTTTGTTTGCAACAAAAGTTGTAAAAAAAAAAATGTAAATTTTTTCTTCTTCTTTCTTCTTGTTTTATTTGCATGGTAGGATGCAAATAAAATGTATTTTCTATTTTCTACGTTTCGTTTGCATCAAAAATTGCAACCAAAAGATATATTTTTCCTCTACTTTTGTTTGCATCTAAAATTGCAAACAAAAAGATATTATTTTCTTTTTTTCTATTTTTGTTTGCCTCTAAAATTGCAAACAAAAAGGTATATTTTTTTCTCTACTTTTGTTTGCATCTAAAATTGCAAACAAAAGATATTTTTTCTTTTTTTTACTTTTGTTTTATAAAATGTAATCATAAAATAAAACTGTCTCTTCCCTCTTACATGTAGTGTTTGCAATTAATTGCAACACGAAAATGTAAATTTTAAATTTTAAGAAACGTTTTCATATGCATGCCAACACAAAAATGTATGTTTTAATTTTATGAAGCGTTTGCATATGTATGTAAACAAAAAAATGTATATTTTTTTATGAAGTGTTTGCACATGTATGCAAACACAAAAATAATGAAAATCATATATATTATTTCTTTCTACATTGAATTTTTATTACGAATTGTAATGAGATGAGTTCCTATACTTTGTTGACATTAAGGAATGCAACAATGCACTTTCCTTTTCCATCATATAAAATTTTTGTTTGAAAACACAAATCCAAATGTTAATCAATTAACGATGTAAATATTTTTGTTAGGGACACAAATGAAATACTTTCGATGTACGGTACATGTATTTGTGTTGGGAACACAAGTAAAAATAAATAAAATAAAATTTCAATGGAGGTGCATTCATTTGTGTTTAAGACAAAAATAAAAATAAAACTTTGATGACGAAGTATTTATTTGTGTTTAAGACAAAAATAAAAATAAAACTTTGATGACGAAGTATTTATTTGTGTTTAAGACACAAATAAAAATAAAACTTTGATGACGAAGTATTTATTTGTGTTTATGACACAAATAAAAATAAAACTTTGATGACGAAGTATTTATTTGTGTTTAAGACAAAAATAAAAATAAAACTTTGATGACGAAGTATTTATTTGTGTTTAAGACAAAAATAAAAATAAAACTTTGATGATGAAGTATTTATTTGTGTTTAAGACTAAAATAAAAATAATTCATATTCCAGTGTAAATGTATGTGCCAATATATAAATAAAAAGACATTTTTTTTTATAAACTTTTATGTTTAGACATTTCTTTTGAATATTGTTATTTGTGTTGAAACACAAATATAAAATGAACATCTTTCATGCATGTAGATTTTTGTGTTGAAACACAAAAATAAAGTAAACCTTTTTTTTCATGTAGATTTTTGTGTTGGAACACAAAAATAAAATAAACATTTTTTTCCTGTAGATTTTTGTGTTGGAACACAAAAATAAAATAAACACATTTTTTCCTCATGTATACTTTTGTGTTGGAACACAAAAAATAAAATAAACAATCTTTTTTTTTTCTATGTATAATTTTTCCATCGCAATATGAATAATGAATTGATTATCAAACTCAATTCAATAAAAACCAAATCTGAAATAAACGTATCCAAGTTCGCACAACAACCAATACAACAATACATTCATTAAACAGAAAATCAACATAACATACTATACAATTCAGATCTGAACGAATATTATATAATAAATAAATTAATCAACTAATTAATTTAAATTAAAGAAATCACACCTTCCGTTAATTCAGATCTAAAGATTCAAACAGTCCAGAAAATGTTCCAATCAGTCTCAAACCGTTCTATTTGCTGTTACGATTCCAATGTTTTTGAAATCGTCAAATTCTAAGTTGAAATGAACGAGTCATGGTCAAAACAAGTTTTTAAAATAATTTAAATTAATTAATTAAGATAATTACCCTTCTTCCTCCTCAAATAGGATCGGCCGTACTTATGAGAGTGGAGAGGAGAAAATGGTGGCTCCAGAGAAGATCTAACCTTATGAGAATGGAGAGGAGAAGATGCTCTTTGATTTGGTATAGGAGTTAGGATTTAATTTGAAGAGAAGAGGGAGGAAGTGGCATAAGAATTTTCGGCCATGAAGAGAATAGGGGGCGGCGACTACTAATTGAAGAAGATGAATAATGATTTAGTTAGGGTTCTCCTCTTTTTTATATTATGCAATTGTTGATTTTTCAAAAAAACCCATTCCTCTCAAATTATTTAGAATCCAGTCCAACAAAAGCTACCCTACCCAATAACCCCTAATTTGGATCCATCTAACCATGTCCCGCAGGCCCAAAAGGTTGTCTAAGCCCTCATTTTTCGAATTTAAAATTAATTCTTTTTATTATTTAATTCGGACACAATCAAAAATCCGCCGAGGCCACATACGGACTCCGAAAAATCTAAAAAAATATTTTTAGCTTTCTTATGACGATACGGTTCCAATGAGAGTAATTTCATCGAATTCTGAGACTGTTTGAAAAAATAGCTATTTTTAAGTCGATTAAAATTTGACCGTAAATTGACAAAATAGAAATCCTTTTGCCACGGCCACAAATTAATTCCAAAAATTATGAAAAATTAAACTTAACAATATTTTGACATTCCGGATCCAACAAAAGTGGTTTCGTCGAAAACCGAGGTCATTTGAAAAATGACTATTTTTAAGGCCAATATATTTAATATTAAAAATATATTTTTAAACAAATAAATCCCGAAACTCAAAATATATAAGTGTTCACTATTTTTCAATGTAGAAACATCATTCTGAACTCAATGGAAGTGGTTTCGAGTTCAAATTCCTTCGTATGCAAAAAGTAGCGTTTTGACCTTTATAAATTTCATAGCGACCTTTCTAAATATTGAATTGGCCATAACTTTTGATTTCCGCTATGAAATTTCGATTTTTCGGATTCGTTGGAAAGATATTTTTAAATAGATTCTAATATTTTTGGTTTCACTAAAATCCGTTAAATTTTGCATCCTGTACGGTCAGTCAAAGTTCAAGTTTGACTTTTCAAACTACCGCGCTATTTCTAACTCTTTTGTTAATTAAAATTAAATCATTCATTCTAACTTCGATTTAAATCAAATTTGTGATCATTATTATTTAAATAAATTATTTTATATTGTCAAAATTCATTAAAATTTCCTAAAATAAAAATTTTAAATTGGTCCTGATTTTTGCGGGTTGTTACAATCGCCCCCACTTAAAAACTTTTCGTCCTCGAAAAGGAACGTAGCTAAAAATTTTAAAATTAACTATCTTAATTTTAAATTTTAATGGTTAATTATCTTTTCAAAATATATACAAAAATCATATTTCAAAGAATAGATTATAAATATCAAAAATACGTTAATTATAAATTCGTAACTCTTAACTCGTTCTAGGGCATTACTAACCCCATCTCTAATGAGTTTACTCATTCTAGGATACTGCTGATCCTATCTCTAATGAGTATTCTTATTGGACATTACTAATCCAATCTCTGATGAGTCTTTTTTCCAGTTCTAATGAGTTGTACCCCAAAGATTTGAGCTAACCTGGCTCTGATACCAACTGTAAAGACCCGCAAATCCCACCCTTAGGATCGACCATAAACCACACAGGTCTGACCCAAAAAGTGGAAACCTACGAATACTTTAACTTTGGGCATACAACACATTTCAACAGATAACAGAAGACTTTTATAACACTATAATAAATGTTACATCAGAGTACAGATTATACATATCAGAGTACATTGGAATAAAATTACAGCGGAAGAATAAATACAATAAATTAATACATTGCAGCGGAACTAATCTCAGTGGAAGGCTATCAACATTCTGGCCACAGCTTCAGTCTTCAATCCAGGATCTTGTTTTATATATCTGCCAAATAAGCTACTCGACTGCCCGTGTGGAAAGAGGGCACCCGAGTTTGCAAAGTGAAACAAACTACAGGTCAGTCGTGGGACTGGTGTGAGAATTCTTAAACTAATCTTAATTAATAATAAGGCTAATCACAGGACCACGCCACTTTCGCGGAACGGGTTTCCTCCTATGGATTGCCAGTGCATAAAGTAAAGTAAATCGTAGAATAACGCAATGTCTTTTTGAAAAATGAAACCATTATAAGACCCAAGTCCCATCACACAATGCAACGCAAACCGGAGGATAGGGTTTTACCATATAATGATCAAAAGATGCTTGATACGATAAACACGGTATTATATAATAGTAGTGTGCAAACAATTTGAAATACATCAAAGTAAATGTATTAATCCTAGACGGCATGAGTGCCCCATCCCACTATGTCGCCATATATAGGTATACAATCAAAACCGCGTGATGTCGTATTGGAAATTTGGGTTTCCATCTGAGTCAAGGCTAGGGAGGAGATCCTTACCGATTGGAGACACTCTAGCAAATGCCCCAGGATTGGTACTCTGTCCAACCCTTGGATCCTGCAGGGCCGGTCCATACGTTAACGCTTAATGGATTGGCAATTCCTGAACACACGCTCCTCGGTCCTTTTGGACCTATTTTACGGCCAGTAGCGACCGCATAAACCGAGGCCTCGAAAAATCCAACAACCACAATGAATAAATGCCAGCGCTGGTAGGTCCCTGGCACTACTCTAGCTAGAAAGAAACGTGTGCACTCCCTGCGTTCCCTTCTCCCGTTTTAGACTCTACCGGGCTGTGAGGCTCGCGAAGTCACGATATACACAAAGCTATATCTAAATAGACTGTGCTTTGATCATCAACCACAAGGCCTGCTTTTCAAAAAAGCCTTGATCAATTGCATCTTAGCATGCCACATTGTCAGACTCTACCATATCATTGATCATCTACCCATATATATATAACCTCCAAGCTCATACGTCTTAGAGAAGGGTGTTAAGTGAAGAATAAATTCTCCACCACCAAAAGAAATATATAATCGGTAGCGTTCAACAAATACAGTAGAAAAGAATACAATGTCAGACACACAATCCATTTACAAGTCCGCTCTGGGTCTGAGCGAAACAACGTGTCCGTCGATCTCCAAATACATGTGGACGATCATCACCAAATACCTTGCCTTGGGGTGTCCAGTCCCAATTCAAGATACCAGTCATCATCATCCCAACGATGTGAAAACTTCGGTCTTCAATTGTCGTCTTCATCTTTGACTCTTGATCGTCGTGATGATTATTCAGAATGGGTTAAACCCGGTCTTTCTGAATAACTCGCGTATTTTGTGATTAAAAATCAAATATTGGAAAATCACACATTACGCCACATTTCCCACTCAGAATATTCTTTTAATAAGATATTCATATTAAAAGATTCTCATTAATTTTATCAAAGATAAATTAATAAATTTAATCATAAATCTTCCTTAAAAGATTTATTAAAAATTCTAAATTTGATTTAATATCAAAAATCATTTTCACAAGATTATTTATTTTAGAGAATAAATCTTCTTTTAAACGGGTTAAAGAACTCGTGTCATTTAAAACACAGTTCACGATAAACCCACAAATCAATTTCCAAAATATGGAATTCCACAGAAATCAATCAATACATAATCGATGTGAATTTCTGTATCGGACTAACAATATACATAGAATAACGGCAAAGCCTCTTAAATTCCATATATAATATCGGTCTTCTATTACAGAAGCCCATCTCGATTATTACCAATCGAATTTTCCACTTAATTCCAATTTAATTTTATTAAATTGGAAAACTAGATTTTTAGGAAATGCTCTTTTTAAATCTATAAAATAGATTTATAAATTCCAAATAATAATTTCAATGTAAATTGGATTAAAGGAGAAATGTCATTTAAAAACACCGTCCACGATAAATCCACTTCACATCTCAATTTATTTCATATCATAAAATAAGATTTGCAAATTCTAATAATCTTAAATAAAAGATTTCTCTTTAAATATTTATTATTATAAGAAAAACGTATTTTAGAGAGAATCATTAAAAATATTCTTTATATAAAAGATTTTTACCTTTTACAAATATTTTTTTGTTTAACATATACTTAATTAATATATATATATATATTTAAATAAAAAGAATTTCTAATGTAAAAATATTCTTATTTAAAAGAACATCTGAATCGAAATGCGACTCAACCATTTACCATATAATTTGGATTATATGGATTTAACACACATCATATATAACAATAAAAATGTAATTATCAAGTCATCCATTTACATCCAAAGTGTAAATTCCAACTGTGTAAGCGTTAAAATTAAATAATAACGCTCATCACAGCCTGTCGATCTAACGATCAACATACAACTAAATAATGGGATTAGTGTATGTTAATTTTCATCCCAACACCCGTGTGGGGTTTCAACCAACAAACAAATACTTAATTCATTTGTGCACTTGGGCGATGTGTGAAAATTATCGACCCAATCACATAAACAAGTCAGGTAACTTGTCTATGGCAGTGTAATACACAATATATAACACGACAATAAAACTGTCTCTTTTTATTTCTATTCTTTTTATTGCATGTAAAATGTCAATAAAGATGAATTCTTTATTTCTATTCTTTTATCGCATCTAAAATGATGATAAAAATAAAATCTTTATTTCAATTCCTTTCTTTGTAAATAAATGAAAAGAAAAATGTAATCTTTTAATTCCATTTTAATAGGGAATACAATTGATAACAAAAATATAACTTTTCATTTCATGCTTTATTCGCACTAGAGAATGCAAATAAAGATTCAGCTTTTTGATTTGAAGTTTATTTACAACGAGGAATGTAAATAAAAATTGTGACTCTTCATTTCATAAATTATTTGCATTAAGGATTTCGAATGAAAATGTATCCTTTATTCTCATGTTTTTATTTGCCTTGAGTAATGCAAATAAAAATGTAATATTTATTTTCTAGTTTATCTACATCAAGAAATGTAAAAATAACTACTTCTTATTTTATGTTTATTTACATCAAGTGAAGTAAATAAATAAAAATTATAACCTTTATTTTAATGTTTTGTTCGCATTTAAAAACATGCAAAAAAATGAAACATTTGTTTTTAATAAATTTGTTTGCAACTAAATTTGCAAACAAAATATAAATGTAATTTTTTTATTGTCTTGTTTGTTTGCAACTAAGGTTGCAAACAACAAATGAAATTTTATCTCTTTGTTTATTTGCATGATGGAATGCAAATAATATAAAAATATAAATTAGTTTGCATCTAAATTTGCAAACCAAAAATGCAAATTTTATTTTCTTGTTTGTTTGCAACAAAAGTTGTAAACAAAAAAAAAAATGTAAATTTTTTTTCTTCTTTCTTCTTGTTTTATTTGCATGGTAGGATGCAAATAAAATGTATTTTCTATTTTCTACGTTTCGTTTGCATCAAAAATTGCAACCAAAAGATATATTTTTCCTCTACTTTTGTTTGCATCTAAAATTGCAAACAAAAAGATATTATTTTCTTTTTTTCTATTTTTGTTTGCCTCTAAAATTGCAAACAAAAAGGTATATTTTTTTCTCTACTTTTGTTTGCATCTAAAATTGCAAACAAAAGATTTTTTTTTTTTTACTTTTGTTTTATAAAATGTAATCATAAAATAAAACTGTCTCTTCCCTCTTACATGTAGTGTTTGCATTTAATTGCAACACGAAAATGTAAATTTTAAATTTTAAGAAACGTTTTCATATGCATGCCAACAAAAAAATGTATATTTTAATTTTATGAAGCGTTTGCATATGTATGTAAAAAAAAAAAAAATTATATTTTTTTATGAAGCGTTTGCACATGTATGCAAACACAAAAATAATGAAAATCATATATATTATTTCTTTCTACATTGAATTTTTATTACGAATTGTAATGAGATGAGTTCCTATACTTTGTTGACATTAATGAATGCAACAATACACTTTCCTTTTCCATCATATAAAATTTTTGTTTGAAAACACAAATCCAAATGTTAATCAATTAACGATGTAAATATTTGTGTTAGGGACACAAGTGAAATACTTTCGATGTACGGTACATGTATTTGTGTTGGGAACACAAGTAAAAATAAATAAAATAAAATTTCAATGGCGGTGCATTCATTTGTGTTTAAGACAAAAATAAAAATAAAACTTTGATGACGAAGTATTTATTTGTGTTTAAGACAAAAAAATAAATAAAACTTTGTTGACGAAGTATTTATTTGTGTTTAAGACACAAATAAAAATAAAACTTTGATGACGAAGTATTTATTTGTGTTTAAGACACAAATAAAAATAAAACATTGATGACGAAGTATTTATTTGTGTTTAAGACAAAAATAAAAATAAAACTTTGATGACGAAGTATTTATTTGTGTTTAAGACAAAAATAAAAATAAAACTTTGATGACGAAGTATTTATTTGTGTTTAAGACAAAAATAAAAATAATTCATATTCCTGTGTAAATGTATGTGCCAATATATAAATAAAAAGACATTTTTTTTTATAAACTTTTATGTTTAGACATTTCTTTTGAATATTGTTATTTGTGTTGAAATACAAATATAAAATGAACATCTTTCATGCATGTAGATTTTTGTGTTGAAACACAAAAATAAAGTAAACCTTTTTTTCATGTAGATTTTTGTGTTGGAACACAAAAATAAAATAAACATTTTTTTCCTGTAGATTTTTGTGTTGGAACACAAAAATAAAGTAAACACATTTTTTCCTCATGTATACTTTTGTGTTGGAACACAAAAAATAAAATAAACAATCTTTTTTTTTCTATGTATAATTTTTCCATCGCAATATGAATATTGAATTGATTATCAAACTCAATTCAATAAAAGCCAAATCTGAAATAAACGTATCCAAGTTCGCACAACAACCAATACAACAATACATTCATCAAACAGAAAATCAACATAACATACTATACAATTCAGATCTGAACGAATATTATATAATAAATAAATTAATCAACTAATTAATTTAAATTAAAGAAATCTCACCTTCCGTTAATTCAGATCTAAAGATTCAAACAGTCCAGAAAATGTTCCAATCAGTCTCAAACCGTTCTATTTGCTGTTACGATTCCAATGTTTTTGAAATCGTCAAATTCTAAGTTGAAATGAACGAGTGATGGTCAAAACAAGTTTTTAAAATAATTTAAATTAATTAATTAAGATAATTACCCTTCTTCCTCCTCAAATAGGATCGACCGTACTTATGAGAGTGGAGAGGAGAAGATGGTGGCTCCAGAGAAGATCTAACCTTATGAGAATGGAGATGAGAAGATGCTCTTTGATTTGGTATAGGAGTTAGGATTTAATTTGAAGAGAAGAGGGAGGAAGTGGCATAAGAATTTTCGGCCATGAAGAGAATAGGGGGCGGCGGCTACTAATTGAAGAAGATGAATAATGATTTAGTTAAGGTTCTCCTCTTTTTTATATTATGTAATTGTTGATTTTTCAAAAAAACCCATTCCTCTCAAATTATTTAGAATCCAGTCCAACAAAAGCTACCCTACCCAATAACCCCTAATTTGGATCCATCTAACCATGTCCCGCAGGCCCAAAAGGTTGTCTAAGCCCTCATTTTTCGAATTTAAAATTAATTCTTTTTATTATTTAATTCGGACACAATCAAAAATCCGCCGAGGCCAAATACGGACTCCGAAAAATCTAAAAAAAATATTTTTAGCTTTCTTATGACGATACGGTTCCAATGAGAGTAATTTCATCGAATTCTGAGACTGTTTGAAAAAATAGCTATTTTTAAGTCGATTAAAATTTGACCGTAAATTGACAAAATAGAAATCCTTTTTCCACGACCACAAATTAATTCCAAAAATTATGAAAAATTAAACTTAACAATATTTTGACATTCCGGATCCAACAAAAGTGGTTTCGTCGAAAACCGAGGTCGTTTGAAAAATGACTATTTTTAAGGCCAATATATTTAATATTAAAAATATATTTTTAAACAAATAAATCCCGAAACTCAAAATATATAAGTGTTCACTGTTTTTCAATGTAGAAACATCATTCTGAACTCAATGGAAGTGGTTTCGAGTTCAAATTCCTTCGTATGCAAAAAGTAGTGTTTTGACCTTTATAAATTTCATAGCCACCTTTCTAAATATTGAATTGGCCATAACTTTTGATTTCCGCTATGAAATTTCGATTTTTCAGATTCGTTGGAAAGATATTTTTAAATAGATTCTAATATTTTTGGTTTCACTAAAATCCGTTAAATTTTGCATCCTGTACGGTCAGTCAAAGTTCAAGTTTGACTTTTCAAACTACCGCGCTATTTCTAACTCTTTTGTTAATTAAAATTAAATCATTCATTCTAACTTCGATTTAAATCAAATTTGTGATCATTATTATTTAAATAAATTATTTTATATTGTCGAAATTCATTAAAATTTCCTAAAATAAAAATTTTAAATTGGTCCTGATTTTTGCGGATTTTTGCGGGTTGTTATAATTAACTTCAAAATAGACAAGACCGCTAACTCGAATAATCAACACCATATTAAACCAATTTTCCATTTCTAAAACATGTATACGGTTCTCTTCCTATTTTTAACAAATCTAATTTATAGATTTCCTTTTTGTTTATAATATTCTATTTTTAAGTTCATTTCCTTATTGAATTCTATATATATCGATAGATTGATTTCTAATTATCAAATTTTCTTAAAAATATTCTAACTCCTTAAATTTCTGGAAAAATTCGCCATTACCTCCTTTGTACCGGCAAATAGTTCAAACCTCAACTCGCCTCTTTAGGCCATGTCCATTCAAAAATAAAATCAAAAAGCCAAGTGGCTTGTCGATTCGGCACGTAAAATCTCATATGGAATTTAAACGTGTAACTTTTTGTCGGGCACACAAATTATAATCTTCATATACTTCATTCCATACCTATCTAACACATCCAAATATTCCCATTTGGTTTCACTCAATCCATTCGTCTTAACCCAATTCGCTAATTTATTTTCTAATTAGTTATTGTTCCTATTTCACTTCTTTGTTTGAATATAACATGTTCAAATAAAATATTAACTTGCTTATAACCAAATTGAATTCCAATTTCAATTCAAGTTTCCTTTTCGATTTCGAATATAAATTTCCAAATCGAATTCACTTATTCAAAGCCCAATATCAATTTAAAATCTCATTAACTAATTACTATACAAATTAGTTAATTCTATTCAATAATTAAAAATCTGATTTCTATTTCAAAAATCAATTCATTACTCCACTTGAGTTCATACATATTTTACAACTCAAGTCTGGATTTTTCTAATGCATATCTAAGTTTTATTTGCCTAAAACCCTTATTTTTAATTAAATAAACCATTATGGTTATATAATGATTATGGCGCTGTTTTTCTGAAAATTTGATTTTGACATAACTAAAAATATATTCAATGAAATTCAGAATTTTTTTTTCCATTAGAAAACTATTATTCAATCAGTCCTGATGATTCTTGCTTCATAGGATTCCGATTTAAATTGAGTTCTGTATACTCAATTGAAGTTCGAAACGCCAATTTATGAACTGTCGTGCTGCGGCGAGTTCGTTTTAATTATATTTAATATATAAAAGTTTTAAACTTCGTTTATATATAAATTCCACTTCCATTCTAATATATTATATATATATATAAGATAGGCTTTCCAAAACTAAGTTAAACATTTTGATTTTTCTAAATTGTCAATTTTTATAACTCAATTGTAAATTTTATTTACAACTCTATCTTATATATAATATTCCAATTCTTTTGGAGATAAAATATAAATCCTTTGGATTTATTTCAATTCTGTTTACAATCCCCATTCTGAAATATATTTCGCCGTTCTCACTAAATGATTTCAAATTCTATATTCAATTTCTACTTTCAATTTCTATTTTAAATTTCTATTTTCACTTTCTATTTTCAATTTCTATTTTCACTTTCTATTTTCAATTTCTATTTTTGACTTTAAACTCTAAATTATCCAATGATAATCTATTTCACCAGATTTATAAATCCAACTTCGTTGTTTATATAATAAAACAAGCTTCATTTCAAAAATTCTATTTTTAAAACAAAATCTTATTTTGGAATATTTTATTTATTTTAACTTATCCACATATAACATAAAATCTATTTTAATATTTAATTTAAATATTAGTCTCTAATTAATTCAATTCTAATATTCCTTCTTGAAGTAATTTATTTTATACACTCAGTATAATCTAACTTAATTATCCAATTAAATTTCCATTCCGAACCTTCGAATAGATTTCATCATTTTCTATTTAAAACGATTTCCAATTCATATTTTTAAATTCACATTTGAACTTAACTTTTCCAATTATCCATTTTACTTATATACACCATTTATAAATTCATTTCAATTTCCTGTACTATTTAATTTATAAACACCGTTTAAAAATTCAATACTTGTTTATATTTTTCAAAACAAGTAAATATTCCTTAGCCCATTCGAAATTCAAATTCTATTTTAGAAAAAATAGAATTTTCCTTTTAAATCTAAAAATCCCTTTTCACAATATTTTTATAAATTAACATTTTTGCCAAGTGATATTTAAACATCCAAAACACTCAATTATCAAATCACGGGTTTTATAACACATCATATGTGACAATATATATATATATATATGGATATAAACAAACAATAATAGTTTTGAGGAATCCAATTGGATCCCTCCAACCTGTTTTTCCTGCATCCACAGACGTTAGCCAACATAAATAATATCTATCCTGCTTCGAGGCAGGATATCGTGGTATAGAAGGTCATCCACTATCATAGTGTGGGGCGTATACGGTCATCCGCTAATGATACCGCGGGCATCCGCTAATGGTACTGTGGGAAATATCCAACCACCAATATATATATATATATATATATATATAACCACAAACACCAATCCTAAATAACTAATATATATTTTATAACCACAATATTATTTCAATGCATGCAAACAACTAACAAACAATTGTTTTTAACTGATAAAAATAATTCTAAATAAAATTTGAGTGAGATTTACTCATCGTGATTTTATATTGACAGAATAAATCGAAGATGTTTGATTTAAATTTCATCTGCCTCCTAAAAGATCCAAATCCATTTCCTGCTACGAGTCCAACTCATTTACAACGTTCGAAGTTTGATTTTTGTTTGAATTAAAATTTCATTTTTTTATAAGTACTCGTACAATCCAAATTTAATTAAAATTTGATTCCTTTATTTAAGATAATTACCTTAGTGCGAAGAAGCCATTGCCTAATCCCTTGTTTACTTCTTCTGCACATTCACCAAAACAACAACCGAAATCCTAACCTACAACACAAGTTAACCCCATCTTTATCAACCTGAAAGATCACAGCAGGATTCAAATCACAATTATGCAGTGTCCCTTCTACTTATTTCCCCTGAATTAATTAAAACCTAACTCTCCTCCTAATACTTCTTCTCGAATGCAAATTTCAATTTTGTTTGTACCATTCCAGCCTCTTACCGTACCTTCTCCTTCTTCCCACACTCATTTCTTCACGGGACCTTAAACCGACCTTCCCATTGTTCTTTTCTACGCAAACTACATCGAGCTGTCAACTTCACTTCAAGCCCGCAGTGTCTCCTCATATCGCGACTCAGCCCCCTTCGCTGTCACAATTACAGGTGCCGAAACTTTTAATTTTGAAAACCACTTGAAAATTCAAAACTAAAACTTTGTGATGCTATTAACATGAATCTTACCTCCAAATTGATAATCGCTACCCAAATCGAACCCTTGTTCGTTATTCCTAAAGTCGAGAATTCCACAGGCCCATCACGTCCAAATCACAAGCTTGAAAAGCATCGCGAGTTACTCAGCAAAGACTGAACCTCAAATTCACCATCTGCGAACTCATGATTCTCCATACTGCACCATCGAGACACAAACGAGCTTCTCTTGGCATGCCTAGCGATGAACCCTAGGTCTAATCTCGAGCACCCAAAAATCGCGATCGAGCCCTCTATAACGCGTATCCATGTGAAGAACAAGTCGATGCAAGCTTCATAAAATAAATTACATGATTTAAGATATTTTTAAATATAAGAGGAAGCGGGTTTTCTTCTGGAACTTGGATTTGGAATTAAAGGAATGAGTAAGCTGTCGTATTTTATAAAGGGAAAAGGGAAACAAAGTACACAATGTATTAAATGGTGGTTGGGTTAAGTACATTGCAAATATATTTAAAAAGATTTGATTTATATTTTAAATATAATTTAATTAAATTTGATTTGACTTAAAGAGATTTTTATTCTTTTTTAAAACGATATCGATTTGATATCAAACCTATCCACAATCAAATACCTCAGGGTCCATTAATTTAAACCACGAACCGCTATTTAACGTAACCACTGCTGTTTCAACAGTGTAATACTATTCTGAACTAACTGAATATATTTTGATATTTAATTTGAACATAAATATAAGTAACCAATATGTAATGACCCGTATTCTACACATTATAGGATCGTAGAATATTTATTTCTTTCCCGTATGAAGTTGTATGGTCATGTAACTTTGGGAAACATTTATTAGAGTCATTTCCCATGTTCATGATTTTTGTCGATTTTTAAATGACCATTTTGCCCCAAGTTGGTACTATTTTGGCCATAACTTTTGATTGGAAAGGAATTTTGACCTGAAACCACTTCCATTTGATTCGTTTGATGGTTTCTCTTTCCGTAGAGTGGTTACATTAGCCAAACGGACTTACCGTTTGGGAGATATGGCTGAAACAAGGTTTGGAGGGTGAAAAACTGCTTAACCGGGCCAAATCGGGTGATTAGTGAGTAGGCCCATAACCCATTTCGGGATTAGGGTTATGGGAGGGCTGAAATGAGATGGAGAATCATTCCATTTCAGTTTTCTAGCCTCCACTTATCACCAAGGATCCCTAAAAATGGCCTCCAACCTCTAAATCACCTCCAAATCATCTTTTGGTCAAGGATTTGGCTTAGCAACCCCTAATCAAGGAAGATCTTCACCAAATCAACATAGGAGCTACTGTTGGCATTGAGATTCACATCAAATCAGAGAATTATTTCAGATCTTAGTTTATTTTGTGGCTAAGGTGAGTGATTTGCATAGTTTTACACTAATTATGTCTAATTAGGGGTGATTAGTGTTAATTAGCGAATTTAAACATGATAAAATTCTGGAAAAATGTTTATAAAATTCAGAATGATGTGTTAGACCTCTTTTAGAAATTTGGTTCCATTTGGTTAAGTTTTGCTAGTCATATCATTAGTTTTGCTTAAAACATGCTTAAAGGAAAATATGGGGTTTTGGTCATGTTTGATCCATTTTGATATGTCATATTGTTGTTTTGATGTTTGTGGTTGATTCCCTATGTTCCTATGATTGTATGATATGCTTTGTGGTTGATTAGAAGTGTTAGATTGGTCGAAAACGCCGTCGAGAGGCGAAAATAGCTTGCTGGAATGGTGCAGGTTTTAGGACCAGGAAAAACCGACCAGGCTTCAGATCGACCAGGTCCTTGACCGACCAGGTTTCGACCGACCGGGGGAAAACAGAACGACCGACCAGGCTCGACGAGATGCGACCGACCGAGTTTGGACCGACCAGGGGTGTTTTGACCGACCAGGATCGAGACTGACCAGGGATGGTGAAAACCGACCGATCAGGGAAGGAACGAAACCGACCGACCAGAAGGGGTTTCTGACCGACCGACCCCGTATGAGCTTCAGACCGACCAGGGATGGTGAACCGATCAGAGATGAAGATGACTGAACCGATCCAGGAGAAGGTGACCAATAACCCGAGATGCAAAGGTAGTCCAAATGGAAGTTAGAGCTCAGGATCCCGGAACCAGTTGGGAACCAATGAGTTCACTTCATGGTTGGACTTTGCTGCGGGACGTGTGCTAAGGAGTTGTCGACGTTCATAACTTCGATTCACCACTAAAAAGGAATGATGGGCTACTTATCAGTGCAGTAGGATCATTATGACCTGAGGGGCAAGGTGATGGTAGCAAGACTACGTTATCAGTGCAGTAGGGTCATTATGACCTGAGGGGCAAGGTGATGCGTAGTAAGACTATGAGCCAGTGCAGTGGGGTTCTTGTGACTCCATGGGGCAGAGTGGACATAGTAAGGATTAGTAAGGCTATGAGCCAGTGCAGTGGGGTTCTTGTGACTCCATGGGGCAAAGTGGACATAGCAAAGGATTAGTGGCTACGTTATCAGTGCAGTGAAGCCATTTATGACTTCATGGGGAAAAGTGATCGTAGCAATGAATGTTGGGTGATCGAAGTGGTGAATATCATATGCTTTATGCACTGAGTGAGAGATGTGAGGATGGATGCTATGCTTGATTGTTTGCCATCATTATGCCATGCACATCTCCCCCACCTCCATATCTTTACATTGTTTGATATGATACCTTAGAGTGTTGTACAGTATGTAGTGCTAACTCTTTGGTTGCAGGTCCAGGTTCAGGTATGTTTTAGTCTACCTGTTTTTGTTCACTTTAGATGCTTATCGCTCATACCAGGCTTTATGTCTGACCCAGAGTTTTATGTCTCCTCTTATTACTCTAGGTGCTCACACGAGCAGACTAGAGACAGGTTAGCTGGTGATGTGCGAGTAGCCGATTCGGAGGTGGGCAGGAGGCTTCCACGTATGATATATATCTACACATTCTCCCTGTGTCGTTGATGGTCGCTACTTGGGCATTGGTAGTGTACCTCCTTTATCTTGTTTTGCTTTGAGACAGTTTGAAAGTTGTAATAAGCTGTATTTTGAATTTCCGCTGCTATGATGTTTAGTTCTGATTTTCAGCTTATGCACTGTCTCTCCTGTTTTATGTCAAGTATGTTATTATTATATTTTGTTCTATGCGCTGTGAGACATTCTACAGGATCCTTGTATGTTCATTTCCTTCTTCCTTTTCCTTCTGGCGACCCGTTCCGTGCTAACTGGACATGTGTACAGCGCACTTTTGGAGTAAATGTCGGTTGGTGCGGGGCGGGCCGTCACACTTGGTATCAGAGCTCTAGGTTGCGTAGTTAACCTAGGGAAAGACACTAGGGAGAGATAGTACGTATATGAGAGCGCGTATTTGTGATTACTTTGGTTTTCAAAAGCTATGTATGTATATACTATTAGTAGTATAAAGATGAAGTCGCACTGCACTAGCACCACTATGGGGTCGTTAATCGTTTCCCTTTTTACAGATTAACGATGAGCCGAGAGACGAGAGGTGCTGGTAGAGGGACCAACCAAGGGAATGCCGCTGACATGAGGGCTATGTTTACTAACCTCATGAGAGACATGCTTAGAGAAGTGCAAGGGGCAATTCCCAATCCCGGAGTTGGTGTTGGCCCAGTAGTGCAGGCGCCTAGGGTCGATTTCGCCAAGTTGTGCAAAGATTACACTAATCTTGGTGGGAAGCCGTTCCACGGAACGGAGTCGGCCACGGATGTTCAAGACTGGATGGATAGCTGTGACCGTATCTTTGATGACTTGGGTCTCGAGGATGCGATGAAGAGAAGGCTAGCGTCTCGTCAGCTGCAAGGGCGAGCGATGAACTGGTGGAATGCCATTAGAACAGCTACTCCAGAGGATCATGTTACTTGGGATCAGTTCAAGGCTCGCTTTAGCGAGAAGTTCATTCCAGCTGCCCAGAAGTCAGTGTTGTTTAAGAGGTTCTTGGAACTCAAGCAGAACGGAAGGGCAGTTTCTGATTATATTGCTGAGTTCGACACCTTGTCGAAGTATGGACTGTCTCTCATTGATACTCCTGAAAAGAAGAATGAGAAGTTCATTACTGGTTTGGATGGATACTTGGGGGAAAGGCTTATCAACCACATCGATGAGACTTTTGAATCGATTGTGGGGAAAGCTTTGAGGTCAGAGAGTCTTTACCCTAAGTCAAAGACTGAGGCTGCACCTGCAGAAGGGCCAAAGCCGCAAGCAGGTGGTGGAGGCAAGAATAACTCTCAGAATAAGAGGAAGCAGGACCAATCAAAAGGTGGCCAGAAAAAGAGCAAGAAGGATGTTGAGTGCTTCAGCTGTGGGAAGAAGGGCCATTATGCTAAGGAATGTAGGGCCAAGCCAGCGGAAAGGAAGTGCTACAACTGTGGCCAAGTGGGACATCAGAAAGATAAGTGTCCGCAACCTCTTAAGGAGAAGCAAATTGTGAAAGCATATGTTATTGATGCTGTTCCTTCTTCGTCGAATGCCCCAACTGCGGCGGAGAAAGGAAAGAATGTTGTTATTCAAGGTATGCTTTCTAATTATGATATACCAGTTCGAGTTTTGTTTGATACTGGGGCTTCCCGTTCCTTCATATCTAGTGACCTGGTAGATAGGTTGGGACTGGAACCCGAGATAGTCGATAGACCATTGATAGTGACGAACCCGATTGGTGGTTCGACTAGCCTTAGTATGATTTGCAGGAATTTGGTCTTATCGAGTCATGGATGTATGTTTGTATGTGATTGCTTTGTTTTGGGCTTTACTGGGTATGGCATTATATTGGGAGTCGATTGGCTCCAAAGATATGGGGTGGTGGTAGACTGTGAGGGCTTTTTGGTGACAGTGAGGGCGAATGATGGGCGGAGGGTAGTGTTTGGTATCCTACCTAGTGATGGAGTTATGGCTAGTTTTGTAAATTCCCTCGACATCCCGCAAGATGAGTTATCAGATGTGCCCGTGGTTGGCCAGTATCCGGACGTCTTCGAGGAGGTGACCGGGCTTCCACCACACCGAGAGATTGAGTTCCGTATTGATTTAGTGAAAGATGCCAGACCTATAGTGTTGCCACTTCGTCGTATGGCACCAAGGGAGCAGCGAGAGCTCGGGGTGCAAGTCAGCAATCTTTTGAAGAAGGGATTTATTAGAAGGAGTGTCTCCGAGTGGGGAGCACCAGTTGTGTTTGCCACTAAGGCAGATGGTTCCCTTCGTTTGTGTGTGGACTATCGCGAGTTGAATAAGGTGACGAGGAAGAATAAGTATCCTCTACCGCGGATAGATGATTTGTTTGATCAACTGGAAGGAGCTAGAGTGTTCTCCCAGTTGGACCTCACGACAGGATTTCATCAGCTTCGAGTAGCAGATGAGAGTGTTCCGAAAACGGCATTTAGGACGCCGTCTGGATTTTATGAGTGGTTGGTCATGCCGTTTGGGTTGACCAATGCACCAGCCTATTTTGTGGATCTTATGAATCGAGTATTCAGAGATCAGTTGAATAAGTTTGTTCTTGTGTTCGTGGATGATATCCTTGTTTACTCAAGGACAGAGGAGGAACACAAGGGACACTTGAGGATAGTGATGGAGGTGTTGAGGAAACACCAATTGAAAGCGAAATTCTCTAAGTGTCATTTTTGGAGAAGGGAAGTAAGATTCTTGGGTCATGTTGTTTCCGAGAATGGTATTGCCGTGAACCCTACGAAGGTGGCTACGGTACAGGATTGGCCTACACCCAAGAATGCAACAGATGTAAGGAGTTTCTTGGGATTAGCTGGATATTATCGTAAGTTCATCCAGGACTTCTCCAAGATAGCAGCACCGTTGACTCATTTGACTAAGAAGAATCAGTCCTTCGTCTAGGACGGAGTGTGTGAGGATGCCTTCAAGAGTCTAAAAGAGAGGTTGACGCGTGCGCCAGTGTTAGTCATTCCTAAAGGGAATGAAGAAATGACGGTATACAAGGATGCTTGTGGTACCGGACTGGGTGCAGTATTGATGCAAGGAGGTAGGGTTGTAGCTTATGCTAGTCGACAGCTAAAGCCGCATGAGAAGAAGTATCCTACCCATGAATTGGAATTGGCAGCGATCGTATTTGCGCTGAAGATGTGGAGACACTATCTTTTGGGAGAAAGATTTGAGTTGTTTACCGATCATAAATCGTTAAAGTATCTCTTCTCTCAGAAAGATCTGAATCTCCGTCAGAAGAGATGGTTAGAGTTCTTGGCTTCGTATGATTTTGATATCGCGTATACACCTGGGAAAGGTAATGCGGTAGCCGATGCCTTGAGTAGGAGACGTGCCAGCTTAGGGGCAATGTTTCTTGAATGGAAGCAACTGGAGTATATCGCGGGGTTTGATTTCAGACCAAAGTGCGAATTGGATCCAGTTATGCTAGCTAGTTTGACGATCAGACCCACTTTGATAGAGAGGATTGGTTCCAGCCAGAGGGACGATCCTAATCTATTAGAAATCATCTCCAAGTTAGAGATGGGTATTGATGAGGAGATGAATGTGTATGGGCTTGATCGAGATGGATGGCTTCGAAAGAATGGAAGACTAGTTGTGCCCAACGTGAATGGTTTGAGAGATGAAGTGCAATGTCATCACTCAAAACTAACTATACATCCCGGTGGTAATAAGATGTATCGAGACATGAAGCAGACTTACTACTGGGAAGGGATGAAAAGAGACGTTGGGAAGTTTATATCCAAATGCATGAATTGCCAACTAGTTAAAGCCGAGCAAAAGAAGCCTAGTGGGTTGTTGCAACCATTAGAAATTCCCGAGTGGAAATGGGAGCAAGTCTCGATGGATTTCATCGATGGTTTACCAAGGACTAGATCGGGATATGATAGCATTTGGGTAATTGTGGATCGATTGACTAAGAGCGCAAGATTTATACCAGTCAAATCGACTAGAACGGCAGCCAAGTTGGCAGAATTGTATATGAAGTGGATAGTGAGATTTCATGGAGTACCCAAAAGCATTGTGAGTGACCGAGACCCGTTGTTCACTAGTGGGTTTTGGAAGAGCTTACAAGAGGCTCTAGGGTCAGGATTACATCTCAGTACCGCATATCATCCTCAGACCGACGGTCAGACGGAGAGGGTGAATCATATATTGGAAGACCTCTTGAGAGCTTGTATATTGGATTTTGGTGGATCATGGGATGACCATTTGCATCTAGTAGAGTTTGCATATAATAATAGCTACCAATCCAATATCGGTATGGCTCCATATGAAGCTTTGTACGGAAGACCGTGTAACTCACCATCATGTTGGATAGAGACTGGCGAGAAGTTTGTGCTTGGACCAGATGTGGTGAGGGAAACTTCAGATAAGATTAAGGTCATTGAACAACGAATGAAAGCTGCTCAGGATAGGCAGAAGAGTTATGCTGATAAGAGGAGAAGAGACTTGAAATTCTCCGTTGGTGACTTGGTGTTTGTCAAGATCTCTCCGTTGAAGAGCGTGATACGATTTGGCAGGAGAGGAAAGTTGGCACCAAGATTTGTTGGCCCATTCCCTGTTCTTGAACTAGTTGGGAATTTGGCATATAGAGTTGGCTTACCAGAGAAAATGGCGGGAGTTCACAATGTATTTCATGTTTCCCAACTAAGGAAGTTCATTCACGACTCAGATGTGACTATTTCACCTGATCAGTTAGAGGACTTCGAAGTAGAACCCGAGGCGATTGGGAACCGCAAGCTGATTCTTATTGAGGGACACGATACGAAGCAACTTCGAAGGAAGGCGGTGAAGCTAGTCAAGGTTCAGTGGGGCGAGGACGAGAATGATTGTACTTGGGAGACAGAGGAGAGCATTAGGAAGGCATATCCAGAACTCTTTGCCTGGTAAGACTTACTTTGCAATTTAGTTTTCCGCATGCTAGGGTAGATTTATTTTACTTGTTTTGCATGTTTGATGGTTGTTTTATGATTGATAGGCATGCGGGAACCTTTGTATGTGTGTTTGGATTAGGGAATTTCGGGGGCGAGATTTCTTAAGGGGGAGAGAGTGTAATGACCCGTATTCTACACATTATAGGATCGTAGAATATTTATTTCTTTCCCGTATGAAGTTGTATGGTCATGTAACTTAGGGAAACATCTATTAGAGTCATTTCCCATGTTCATGATTTTTGTCGATTTTTAAATGACCATTTTGCCCCTAGTTGGTACTGTTTTGGCCATAACTTTTGATTGGAAAGGAATTTTGACCTGAAACCACTTCCATTTGATTCGTTTGATGGTTTCTCTTTCCGTAGAGTGGTTACATTAGCCAAACGGACTTACCGTTTGGGAGATATGGCTGAAACAAGGTTTGGAGGGTGAAAAACTGCTTAACCGGGCCAAATCGGGTGATTAGTGAGTAGGCCCATAACCCATTTCGGGATTAGGGTTATGGGAGGGCTGAAATGAGATGGAGAATCATTCCATTTCAGTTTTCTAGCCTCCACTTATCACCAAGGATCCCTAAAAATGGCCTCCAACCTCTAAATCACCTCCAAATCATCTTTTGGTCAAGGATTTGGCTTAGCAACCCCTAATCAAGGAAGATCTTCACCAAATCAACATAGGAGCTGCTGTTGGCATTGAGATTCACATCAAATCATAGAATTATTTCAGATCTTAGTTTATTTTGTGGCTAAGGTGAGTGATTTGCATAGTTTTACACTAATTATGGCTAATTAGGGGTGATTAGTGTTAATTAGCGAATTTAAACATGATAAAATTCTGGAAAAATGTTTATAAAATTCGGAATGATGTGTTAGACCTCTGTTAGAAATTTGGTTCCATTTGGTTAAGTTTTGCTAGTCATATCATTAGTTTTGCTTAAAACATGCTTAAAGGAAAATATGAGGTTTTGGTCATGTTTGATCCATTTTGATATGTCATATTGTTGTTTTGATGTTTGTGGTTGATTCCCTATGTTCCTATGATTGTATGATATGCTTTGTGGTTGATTAGAAATGTTAGATTGGTCGAAAACGCCGTCGAGAGGCGAAAATAGCTTGCTGGAATGGTGCAGGTTTTAGGACCAGGAAAAACCGACGAGGCTTCAGACCGACCAGGTCCTTGACCGACCAGGTTTCGACCGACCGGGGGAAAACAGAACGACCGACCAGGCTCGACGAGATGCGACCGGCCGAGTTTGGACCGACCAGGGGTGTTTTGACCGACCAGGATCGAGACTGACCAGGGATGGTGAAAACCGACCGACCTGGGAAGGAACGAAACTGACCGACCAGAAGGGGTTTCTGACCGACCGACCCCGTATGAGCTTCAGACCGACCAGGGATGGTGAACCGATCAGAGATGAAGATGACCGAACCGATCCAGGAGAAGGTGACCAATAACCCGAGATGCAAAGATAGTCCAAATGGAAGTTAGAGCTCAGGATCCCGGAACCAGTTGGGAACCAATGAGTTCACTTCATGGTTGGACTTTGCTGCGGGACGTGTGCTAAGGAGTTGTCGACGTTCATAACTTTGATTCACCACTAAAAAGGAATGATGGGCTACTTATCAGTGCAGTAGGGTCATTATGACCTGAGGGGTAAGGTGATGGTAGCAAGACTACGTTATCAGTGCAGTAGGGTCATTATGACCTGAGGGGCAAGGTGATGCGTAGTAAGACTACGAGCCAGTGCAGTGGGGTTCTTGTGACTCCATGGGGCAGAGTGGACATAGTAAGGATTAGTAAGGCTATGAGCCAGTGCAGTGGGGTTCTTGTGACTCCATGGGGCAAAGTGGACATAGCAAAGGATTAGTGGCTACGTTATCAGTGCAGTGAAGCCATTTATGACTTCATGGGGCAAAGTGATCGTAGCAAAGAATGTTGGGTGATCGAAGTGGTGAATATCGTATGCTTTATGCACTGAGTGAGAGATGTGAGGATGGATGATATGCTTGATTGTTTGCCATCATTATGACATGCACACCTCCCCCACCTCCATATCTTTACATTGTTTGATATGATACCTTAGAGTGTTGTAAAGTATGTAGTGCTAACTCTTTGGTTGCAGGTCCAGGTTCAGGTATGTTTTAGTCTACCTGTTATTGTTCACTTTAGATGCTTATCGCTCATACCAGGCTTTATGTCTGACCCAGAGTTTTATGTCTCCTCTTATTACTCTGGGTGCTCACACGAGCAGACTAGAGACAGGTTAGCTGGTGATGTGCGAGTAGCCGATTCGTAGGCGGGCAGGAGGCTTCCACGTATGATATATATATACACATTCTCCCTGTGTCGTTGATGGTCGCTACTTGGGCATTAGTAGTGTACCTCCTTTATCTTGTTTTGCTTTGAGACAGTTTGAAAGTTGTAATAAGCTGTATTTTGAATTTCCGCTGCTATGATGTTTAGTTCTGATTTTCAGCTTATGCACTGTCTCTCCTGTTTTATGTCAAGTATGTTATTATTATATTTTGTTCTATGCGCTGTGAGACATTCTACAGGATCCTTGTATGTTCATTTCCTTCTTCCTTTTCCTTCTGGCGACCCGTTCCGTGCTAACTGGACATGTGTACAACGCACTTTTGGAGTAAATGTCGGTTGGTGCGGGGCGGTCCGTCACACAATATAAATTAATACAATATAATTTAAATTCAAAAACAAATAAATTCTTCCATAATAAATTATCATTTATTATCGTATATATTCAAACAGAATTTACTTTCATCATCTAAATTGTTTTGATTCAGTTTTATCTTTGAATTGAATTATTTCAGATCCCGGTAGTACGATAATTATATATATTCGAAATAACTTGTATTTCGATTATTAAATCGTTAATTCAATATAAAATATCATTTATATTATCAACTAATTATTTAAATCCATATTAAATATTTAAAGTAAATCGACCAAAAATCTTGTGATGACCCCAAACTTCCACGAGTGAAAGCAGGAGAAATCATTTTTGGAATACAACATAAATACAATAAAACAGAACACAGATACAATATAGCAAAGGAGATTCATAGAGTAATAACATTATAGCAGCGGAAAAATATAATGTCATCAATCACAGAAATTCCACAGTCACAGAACTAAGATTATTACAACAAGTTTGCAGAAAAGAAATAAGTTTGATGTCTAAAAAGAAAAGAATAGATGCCAATAGAAACAAAAAGTCTTCAAGCTCCAAGTCATCACCTCTTCTCCCAAGCAGAATCCAAGAGAGAGAAAATAAGCAGCTACAAAGAAAAGCTCCAAGCAAAGAATGAACCTGTCTACTTGGCTGCCCGTGTAGAAGAGAGGGCACCCAAGTTTGCAAAAAGGTGAAACAAACTATGGGTCAGTCGTGGGACTGGTGTGAGAATTCTTAAATAACTTATACTAATAAAAATAAGGCAAATCCAAAAGACCACGCCGCTAACGCGGAACGGGTTTACTCTAAGGGACTGCCGTGCATAATTTAAAGTGTCATAATAAATGATTAAATAAATCGTCAACAACGCAATGTCTTTTGAAAAATGGAACCACCATAAGACTCAGGTCCCATCACACAATGCAACGCACACCAAGAGGATAGAGTTTTACCTTATGGTGGTTAAACATGCTAAATACGCCAAATACGAAACTAATACTATTATTAGGGTGTATATGTCTTAAAACAATTCAAATTATAAGTATCAATCCTAGGAAGCATAGGTACCATATATTATGCCTCCAATACTAGTAATACAATCAAATCCGTCGGGGTCGTATTGGAAATTTGGGTTTCCATCATGAGTCCAGGCTAGGGAGGACTCCTTACCGATTCGAGACACTCTAGTTAATGCCTCAGGATTACCCGCAGTTAACCCTTGGAAATGGCAGGGCCGGTCCTCACATACAGCTTAGAGGATTAGTTATTCCTAAGCACACGTTCCCCGGTCCTATAGGACCTATCCGAGGCGCCTCATTTCATCATCCTCCAAAAGTAAAATGACTACTAACTAGAAAGAAACGTGCTACTTTCCCTGCGTTCCCTTCCCCCTTTTTAGACTCTACCGGTTTGTGAGGATCGTGAAGTCATGTTCTTCATACCACAAGGTTCTGCTTTTCAACAAGTAACCTTGATCATTGCATCTTAGTATGCCACACCGTCACTCCATACCGTACTATTGATCGTCCGTCACTATATAAACGGGTGTTAAGTAGAGAATAAATTCTCTACCACCAATCATTTATATATTAACTGAATATCAACAACATAATATTTTGTGGGGTACGATGTCAGACACACTATCCATTTATACCCATGCTCTAGGTCTGAACTAGGGTCAAACCCGTGAAATCAACACGTACGTTTGGGCAATTACCCCGACCCTTGAATTGGGAGCAAACCAATTCAGAGTCTTGATCGTTGTCCATTCGAGGGGAGATTTACGGTCTTCATGCGCCGTCTTCATACTTGAATTCTTGGAATCGTACGATCATTTGGAATGGGATTAACCCGGACTTTCCAAATAATCTCGTATTCATATATTTTGAGAAAAACATATTTCATATCGTTATTTTATTTTATAATGATTAATTCTTGCCTTAATTATTTTAATATAATTAATTTCCTTATTTAACGACGCTTCAGGTCAAGGGCGACCTTGGCGTTGTTTTCAATCTATTTTGTTTTTCACTTTCCTCAAAATCTAACCGTTGGATTTTAGCGTAGCTTATATCGTCGGAAAGATTCTTCCAAGACGGTCCTAACGGTTTCAGTTTTGGGAAAATCCGACGGTCGGATCTTCCGGTATATTCGTTTAAAAGTTCGATTTCAAAACGCGAACTACTGCGCTCGATTCGTTATATTTTAATTATATATATATAAATATATATAAATAATTCGTTTAACTTATCGTCCTTACATACAGCTTACATTTCTCTTATCTCCCACTTTTCTACTTACATGATAATGTAGTTTAGGATTAGACGATAATTCTTCTTTTATTTCATTATTGCTTATTTTTATATTTTATAATTTACATTTGAAAAATGTAAATTATAACATACCATTCCATTCATCTCTTTATATATTTCTTCATGAACAATTTCATTATGAATAATGAACACTTTCTTATGGAGTAAATTCCCTTTTATTATGCATAAAAGAAAATGAATATGTTCTTACAATGCAAATTCTCTTTTTATTTTACATTATAAATAATGTATAAACTTCCTACGGTCAAGTTCTTTAAATCTTAACGTTATAAAATAGTGTAACTATCATACGGTGAAATTTTCCTTTTATTTAACATTGTGAATGATGTTAAATTTACATACACTTCATTTTCCTTTTTATAACATTGAAAATATATTATTAGAAAATATAGATTTCCCAATATTATTTCTTTATCTTTTACATTAAAAATAATGTTAATTCTTTTCATACAGTTTCATTTCTTTTGCTTAACATTAAAAATAATGTTAATTCTTGCATATAGTTTCATTTCTCTTATTTAACATAAAATAAATGTTAATTCTTCCTACGGGGTGAATTCTCTTTTTATTTACATTGTAAATAATACTTATTATCTTACAATGCAAATTCTCTTTTAATAACATTATAAATAATGTATATTTACATGACATGCATTTTCTATATTGTTGACAAGACAAAATACTATTTTTCATACAATGCATGTCTTATTTTAACATAACAAAAATATTCTTTTACCTACAATGCATTTATTATTTTCTAACGTAACAAAGTAATAGTTTCATACAATGCCTCTCTATTTCTCTAACATGACAAAATAATATTTCATGCAATGCATTTCTATTTCTCTAACATGACAAAATAATATATCATGCAATGCATTTCTATTTCTCTAACATGACAAAATATTATTTTATGCAATGCATTTCTATTTTTCTAACATGACGAAATAGTATTTTATGCAATGCATTTCTATTTTTCTAACATGACAGAATAATATGTTCATACAATGCATTTATCTATTTTTCTAACATGACAGAATAATATGTTCATACAATGCATTTATCTATTTTTCTAACATGACAAAATAATATTTGCATACAATGCACTTCTATATAACGTTCTAACTTGACAAAATATTATTTGCATACAATGTATTTTCTATTTTTCTAACTTGACAAAAATAATATGCATACAATGTATTTTCTATTTTTCTAACTTGACAAAATAATATGCATACAATGTAATTTCTATTTTTCTAACTTGACAAAAATAGCATGCTATGCATACAATGCATATTTTTTTCTATTTTTCTAACTTGACAAAAATAATATGCATACAATGTATTTTCTATTTTTCTAACTTGACAAAATAATATGCATACAATGTAATTTCTATTTTTCTAACTTGACAAAATAATATGCATACAATGTAATTTCTATTTTTCTAACTTGACAAAAATAGCATGCTATGCATACAATGCATATTTTTTTCTATTTTAACAAAAATAATATGCAATACATAAAATGCATTATATTTTCTATTTGATAACATGACAAATATGCTATTTTTATATAGTGCCATCTTCTATTTTATATAATGGACAAAATATAGTTCATTAACATACTATGCTATTTTTAATTTTTAATAATGAACAAAATATAGTTCATTAACATACGATGCTTTCTTCTTTTGATAATGAACAAAATATTATTCATTTACATACGGTGTTCATTTTCTTATTTTGATATTGACAAAAGTGTCAATTTACATACGATGTTCATTTTCTTATTTTGATATTGACAAAAGTGTCAATTTACATACGGTGTTCATTTTCTTATTTTGATATTGACAAAAGTGTCAATTTACATACGGTGTTCATTTTCTTATTTTGATATTGACAAAAGTGTCAATTTACATACGATGTTCATTTTCTTATTTTGATATTGACAAAAGTGTCAATTTACATACGGTGTTCATTTTCTTATTTTGATATTGACAAAAGTGTCAATTTACATACGATGTTCATTTTCTTATTTTGATATTGACAAAAATGTCAATTTACATACGGTGTTCATTTTCTTATTTTAATATTGACAAAAGTGTCACTTTACAACATACATGAACAATTTCTTGTTTTAATATTGACAAAAATGTCACTTTACAACATACATGAACAATTTCTTGTTTTAATATATTTAATTTTGACAAATCAACATGTCACACAACATACATGAACGATTTTAATATATTTAATTTTGACAAATCAACATGTCACACAACATACATGAACGATTTTAATATATTTAATTTTTGACATATCAACATGTCACACAACATACATGAACGATTTCTTATTTTAATATTGACAAAAAATGTCACTTTACAACATACATGAACAATTTTTTGTTTTAATATATTTAATTTTGACAAATCAACATGTCACACAACATACATGAACGATTTTAATATATTTAATTTTATATTGTAACATCTCAACATACAGTGGGTTTTGTCCTAGCATACGCATACAGATTAAGTCATAGCAGATTCACATACAGTTTATATCTTAGCAGATTCACATACATATATGATTATGAATGCGAACATCCATAATTAAAACATAATTACTTAAATAAAATAAATAGGATTCTCACCTCAATTAGATTAGAGTTTGTTCCCAATTGCTCTGTATTAAAGTTGTATTCGAAGTCACGGTTCCATCGGATCTGAAATTTTCAGAATCGGTGTATATATGAAAAAGTTATTGATGTTTTAAATCAAACAGACTTTTAACAACTGTTTCTGCCACGCTTAAAAGCGTTACAAAATCTGAAGCATACCTCAATTTCAGAATTTGTTCAAAACTTCAAATCCCGATAACTTTTGATTTACTGAACGGTTTTGAGTGCGGTTTTTTGGAGAATGACCGCCTTGGAGAGATCTTTGTACGACCAGAAGAGGGTGGAGTTCGATCGAGCGTGGTGGGCCCGGCGTGGCTGCAACCGGCGGAACTTCATGCTGACGTGGCGGGCGCGACAGTGGATGAGGTGGTTCGGGGTTGGTACCAAATCGAAGATCTCGAAAAGAGCTTTGAATCGGTATATGGTATGCTGAATTCCGTCGAGAGATGAGGGAGAAAAGTGAGTTTGAAAATTTGATGCTCTATGGGTTCGGCGGCTTCATAACGAGAGGAAGAAGAAGGAGTATACGTACTGTATACGGGTATATATACTAGTATTTAGGGTTTTATTTTAATTATTTAATTAATTATTTAATTCAAGAAAATACCGTTTTCACATACGACCTCCGATTCGCGCTCAACGACTGTCGAACTTAATGTTTTGACGTCTTCTGAACGCGATGGCGCTATTCCCATGGTCCAATTCTGAAGTTACAGTATGGTTTTCTTTTATTTTCAAATAAATCCTTTATTTTAAATTCGAACGTAAATATAATTTTGCCGGGGCCACATACGAAGTCAGAAAAATCCGGAAAAATTATTTTTGGCTTTCTTATGCCGATACGATCACAACAAAATTCGTTTCGTTCAATTCTGAGACCGTTTGAATTTTTAATGAATTTTTAAAATCAAAAATTTGCCCGTTTATGCTGAAAAATCAATTATAATTATATATTAATTCTAAAAATTACCAAAAAATCATTTTTAGCTTTGTTTTGATGATACGAACCCAACAAAATTTATTTCGTTCAATTCTGAGACTTTTTGAAAAATGGCTATTTTCAAGGCGAATATTTTTAATATTAAAAATACATTTTTAAACAAATATTTTCTGAAACTCGAAACATATAAGTGTTTACTGTTTTTCAATGCAGAAACGTCATTCTGAAACCAATGGAAGTGGTTTCGAGTTCAAATTCCTACATATGTGAAAAATAGCATTTTTGTCCTATGCAAATTTCCCACCGACCTTTCTAAAAATTGAATTAGCCATAACTTTTGATTTCCGCTATGAAATTTCGATTTTTCGGATTCGTTGAAAAGATATTTTAAATAGATTCTAATATTTTTGGTTTTACTAAAATCCGTTAAATTTTGCATCCTGTATGGTTAGTCAAAGTTCAAGTTTGACTTTTCAAACTACCGCGCCATTTCTAGCTCTTTTTATATTAAAATTAATTTATTCATTCTAACTTCGATTTGAACCAAATTTGTGATCCTTATTATTTAAAATAGATTAGTTTAAATATCAAAACTCATTTAAAATCACTTAAAATAAATTTTAACTTAGCCCCAAAATTCAGGGTCGTTACAGTCTCCCCCACTTAAAAACTTTTCGTCCCCGAAAAGGAAAAAGAAAAATAGAAGAGGAAAAGAGGAAGAATAAACACAGAGAATGTTGAAACGTTTTAACAGAAATAGTACCGCCTATAACATCAGGCTTTCTACCGAAGAAGTTGGTCCTTTCGCTCCTTCGTAAACATGTGCCAATTGAGCATCGCCACTTCACTTAGTCTTCTTCGAATGCACGATCAAGGGAAGAGTCAAAACAACAGAAAAGGTGATTCCAAGAGATAGAAAAGATCGAAGGATGAATGAAAAGATGACGATAAAGTGACTGGCTATTATGTATCTCATGAACTGTTCGCCATAGAATATAGTGATTCTATGTAAACGAATTATTATAGATATGTTGTACTCCGCTTTGTAAACCAAAGCTCCGATACCAACTGTGATGACCCCAAACTTCCACGAGTGAAAGCAGGAGAAATCATTTTTGGAATACAACATAAATACAATAAAACAGAACACAGATACAATATAGCAAAGGAGATTCATAGAGTAATAACATTATAGCAGCGGAAAAATATAATGTCATCAATCACAGAAATTCCACAGTCACAGAACTAAGATTATTACAACAAGTTTGCAGAAAAGAAATAAGTTTGATGTCTAAAAAGAAAAGAATAGATGCCAATAGAAACAAAAAGTCTTCAAGCTCCAAGTCATCACCTCTTCTCCCAAGCAGAATCCAAGAGAGAGAAAATAAGCAGCTACAAAGAAAAGCTCCAAGCAAAGAATGAACCTGTCTACTTGGCTGCCCGTGTAGAAGAGAGGGCACCCAAGTTTGCAAAAAGGTGAAACAAACTATGGGTCAGTCGTGGGACTGGTGTGAGAATTCTTAAATAACTTATACTAATAAAAATAAGGCAAATCCAAAAGACCACGCCGCTAACGCGGAACGGGTTTACTCTAAGGGACTGCCGTGCATAATTTAAAGTGTCATAATAAATGATTAAATAAATCGTCAACAACGCAATGTCTTTTGAAAAATGGAACCACCATAAGACTCAGGTCCCATCACACAATGCAACGCACACCAAGAGGATAGAGTTTTACCTTATGGTGGTTAAACATGCTAAATACGCCAAATACGAAACTAATACTATTATTAGGGTGTATATGTCTTAAAACAATTCAAATTATAAGTATCAATCCTAGGAAGCATAGGTACCATATATTATGCCTCCAATACTAGTAATACAATCAAATCCGTCGGGGTCGTATTGGAAATTTGGGTTTCCATCATGAGTCCAGGCTAGGGAGGACTCCTTACCGATTCGAGACACTCTAGTTAATGCCTCAGGATTACCCGCAGTTAACCCTTGGAAATGGCAGGGCCGGTCCTCACATACAGCTTAGAGGATTAGTTATTCCTAAGCACACGTTCCCCGGTCCTATAGGACCTATCCGAGGCGCCTCATTTCATCATCCTCCAAAAGTAAAATGACTACTAACTAGAAAGAAACGTGCTACTTTCCCTGCGTTCCCTTCCCCCTTTTTAGACTCTACCGGTTTGTGAGGCTCGTGAAGTCATGTTCTTCATACCACAAGGTTCTGCTTTTCAACAAGTAACCTTGATCATTGCATCTTAGTATGCCACACCGTCACTCCATACCGTACTATTGATCGTCCGTCACTATATAAACGGGTGTTAAGTAGAGAATAAATTCTCTACCACCAATCATTTATATATTAACTGAATATCAACAACATAATATTTTGTGGGGTACGATGTCAGACACACTATCCATTTATACCCATGCTCTAGGTCAGAACTAGGGTCAAACCCGTGAAATCAACACGTACGTTTGGGCAATTACCCCGACCCTTGAATTGGGAGCAAACCAATTCAGAGTCTTGATCGTTGTCCATTCGAGGGGAGATTTACGGTCTTCATGCGCCGTCTTCATACTTGAATTCTTGGAATCGTACGATCATTTGGAATGGGATTAACCCGGACTTTCCAAATAATCTCGTATTCATATATTTTGAGAAAAACATATTTCATATCGTTATTTTATTTTATAATGATTAATTCTTGCCTTAATTATTTTAATATAATTAATTTCCTTATTTAACGACGCTTCAGGTCAAGGGCGACCTTGGCGCTGTTTTCAATCAATTTTGTTTTTCACTTTCCTCAAAATCTAACCGTTGGATTTTAGCGTAGCTTATATCGTCGGAAAGATTCTTCCAAGACGGTCCTAACGGTTTCAGTTTTGGGAAAATCCGACGGTCGGATCTTCTGGTATATTCGTTTAAAAGTTCGATTTCAAAACGCGAACTACTGCGCTCGATTCGTTATATTTTAATTATATATATATAAATATATATAAATAATTCGTTTAACTTATCGTCCTTACATACAGCTTACATTTCTCTTATCTCCCACTTTTCTACTTACATGATAATGTAGTTTAGGATTAGACGATAATTCTTCTTTTATTTCATTATTGCTTATTTTTATATTTTATAATTTACATTTGAAAAATGTAAATTATAACGTACCATTCCATTCATCTCTTTATATATTTCTTCATGAACAATTTCATTATGAATAATGAACACTTTCTTATGGAGTAAATTCCCTTTTATTATGCATAAAAGAAAATGAATATGTTCTTACAATGCAAATTCTCTTTTTATTTTACATTATAAATAATGTATAAACTTCCTACGGTCAAGTTCTTTAAATCTTAACGTTATAAAATAGTGTAACTATCATACGGTGAAATTTTCCTTTTATTTAACATTGTGAATGATGTTAAATTTACATACACTTCATTTTCCTTTTTATAACATTGAAAATATATTATTAGAAAATATAGATTTCCCAATATTATTTCTTTATCTTTTACATTAAAAATAATGTTAATTCTTTTCATACAGTTTCATTTCTTTTGCTTAACATTAAAAATAATGTTAATTCTTGCATATAGTTTCATTTCTCTTATTTAACATAAAATAAATGTTAATTCTTCCTACGGGGTGAATTCTCTTTTTATTTACATTGTAAATAATACTTTTTATCTTACAATGCAAATTCTCTTTTAATAACATTATAAATAATGTATATTTACATGAAATGCATTTTCTATATTGTTGACAAGACAAAATACTATTTTTCATACAATGCATGTCTTATTTTAACATAACAAAAATATTCTTTTACCTACAATGCATTTATTATTTTCTAACGTAACAAAGTAATAGTTTCATACAATGCCTCTCTATTTCTCTAACATGACAAAATAATATTTCATGCAATGCATTTCTATTTCTCTAACATGACAAAATAATATATCATGCAATGCATTTCTATTTCTCTAACATGACAAAATATTATTTTATGCAATGCATTTCTATTTTTCTAACATGACGAAATAGTATTTTATGCAATGCATTTCTATTTTTCTAACATGACAGAATAATATGTTCATACAATGCATTTATCTATTTTTCTAACATGACAGAATAATATGTTCATACAATGCATTTATCTATTTTTCTAACATGACAAAATAATATTTGCATACAATGCACTTCTATATAACGTTCTAACTTGACAAAATATTATTTGCATACAATATATTTTCTATTTTTCTAACTTGACAAAAATAATATGCATACAATGTATTTTCTATTTTTCTAACTTGACAAAATAATATGCATACAATGTAATTTCTATTTTTCTAACTTGACAAAAATAGCATGCTATGCATACAATGCATATTTTTTTCTATTTTTCTAACTTGACAAAAATAATATGCATACAATGTATTTTCTATTTTTCTAACTTGACAAAATAATATGCATACAATGTAATTTCTATTTTTCTAACTTGACAAAATAATATGCATACAATGTAATTTCTATTTTTCTAACTTGACAAAAATAGCATGCTATGCATACAATGCATATTTTTTTCTATTTTAACAAAAATAATATGCAATACATAAAATGCATTATATTTTCTATTTGATAACATGACAAATATGCTATTTTTATATAGTGCCATCTTCTATTTTATATAATGGACAAAATATAGTTCATTAACATACTATGCTATTTTTAATTTTTAATAATGAACAAAATATAGTTCATTAACATACGATGCTTTCTTCTTTTGATAATGAACAAAATATTATTCATTTACATACGGTGTTCATTTTCTTATTTTGATATTGACAAAAGTGTCAATTTACATACGATGTTCATTTTCTTATTTTGATATTGACAAAAGTGTCAATTTACATACGATGTTCATTTTCTTATTTTGATATTGACAAAAGTGTCAATTTACATACGGTGTTCATTTTCTTATTTTGATATTGACAAAAGTGTCAATTTACATACGGTGTTCATTTTCTTATTTTGATATTGACAAAAGTGTCAATTTACATACGATGTTCATTTTCTTATTTTGATATTGACAAAAGTGTCAATTTACATACGGTGTTCATTTTCTTATTTTGATATTGACAAAAGTGTCAATTTACATACGATGTTCATTTTCTTATTTTGATATTGACAAAAATGTCAATTTACATACGGTGTTCATTTTCTTATTTTGATATTGACAAAAGTGTCACTTTACAACATACATGAACAATTTCTTGTTTTAATATTGACAAAAATGTCACTTTACAACATACATGAACAATTTCTTGTTTTAATATATTTAATTTTGACAAATCAACATGTCACACAACATACATGAACGATTTTAATATATTTAATTTTGACAAATCAACATGTCACACAACATACATGAACGATTTTAATATATTTAATTTTTGACATATCAACATGTCACACAACATACATGAACGATTTCTTATTTTAATATTGACAAAAAATGTCACTTTACAACATACATGAACAATTTCTTGTTTTAATATATTTAATTTTGACAAATCAACATGTCACACAACATACATGAACGATTTTAATATATTTAATTTTATATTGTAACATCTCAACATACAGTGGGTTTTGTCCTAGCATACGCATACAGATTAAGTCATAGCAGATTCACATACAGTTTATATCTTAGCAGATTCACATACATATATGATTATGAATGCGAACATCCATAATTAAAACATAATTACTTAAATAAAATAAATAGGATTCTCACCTCAATTAGATTAGAGTTTGTTCCCAATTGCTCTGTATTAAAGTTGTATTCGAAGTCACGGTTCCATCGGATCTGAAATTTTCAGAATCGGTGTATATATGAAAAAGTTATTGATGTTTTAAATCAAACAGACTTTTAACAACTGTTTCTGCCACGCTTAAAAGCGTTACAAAATCTGAAGCATACCTCAATTTCAGAATTTGTTCAAAACTTCAAATCCCGATAACTTTTGATTTACTGAACGGTTTTGAGTGCGGTTTTTTGGAGAATGACCGCCTTGGAGAGATCTTTGTACGGCCAGAAGAGGGTGGAGTTCGATCGAGCGTGGTGGGCCCGGCGTGGCTGCGACCGGCGGAACTTCATGCTGACGTGGCGGGCACGACAGTGGATGAGGTGGTTCGGGGTTGGTACCAAATCGAAGATCTCGAAAAGAGCTTCGAATCGGTATATGGTATGCTGAATTCCGTCGAGAGATGAGGGAGAAAAGTGAGTTTGAAAATTTGATGCTCTATGGGTTCGGCGGCTTCATAACGAGAGGAAGAAGAAGGAGTATACGTACTGTATACGGGTATATATACTAGTATTTAGGGTTTTATTTTAATTATTTAATTAATTATTTAATTCAAGAAAATACCGTTTTCACATACGACCTCCGATTCGCGCTCAACGACTGTCGAACTTAATGTTTTGACGTCTTCTGAACGCGATGGCGCTATTCCCATGGTCCAATTCTGAAGTTACAGTATGGTTTTCTTTTATTTTCAAATAAATCCTTTATTTTAAATTCGAACGTAAATATAATTTTGCCGGGGCCACATACGAAGTCAGAAAAATCCGGAAAAATTATTTTTGGCTTTCTTATGCCGATACGATCACAACAAAATTCGTTTCGTTCAATTCTGAGACCGTTTGAATTTTTAATGAATTTTTAAAATCAAAAATTTGCCCGTTTATGCTGAAAAATCAATTATAATTATATATTAATTCTAAAAATTACCAAAAAATCATTTTTAGCTTTGTTTTGATGATACGAACCCAACAAAATTTATTTCGTTCAATTCTGAGACTTTTTGAAAAATGGCTATTTTCAAGGCGAATATTTTTAATATTAAAAATACATTTTTAAACAAATATTTTCTGAAACTCGAAACATATAAGTGTTTACTGTTTTTCAATGCAGAAACGTCATTCTGAAACCAATGGAAGTGGTTTCGAGTTCAAATTCCTACATATGTGAAAAATAGCATTTTTGTCCTATGCAAATTTCCCACCGACCTTTCTAAAAATTGAATTAGCCATAACTTTTGATTTCCGCTATGAAATTTCGATTTTTCGGATTCGTTGAAAAGATATTTTAAATAGATTCTAATATTTTTGGTTTTACTAAAATCCGTTAAATTTTGCATCCTGTATGGTTAGTCAAAGTTCAAGTTTGACTTTTCAAACTACCGCGCCATTTCTAGCTCTTTTTATATTAAAATTAATTTATTCATTCTAACTTCGATTTGAACCAAATTTGTGATCCTTATTATTTAAAATAGATTAGTTTAAATATCAAAACTCATTTAAAATCACTTAAAATAAATTTTAACTTAGCCCCAAAATTCAGGGTCGTTACAGTCTCCCCCACTTAAAAACTTTTCGTCCCCGAAAAGGAAAAAGAAAAATAGAAGAGGAAAAGAGGAAGAATAAACACAGAGAATGTTGAAACGTTTTAACAGAAATAGTACCGCCTATAACATCAGGCTTTCTACCGAAGAAGTTGGTCCTTTCGCTCCTTCGTAAACATGTGCCAATTGAGCATCGCCACTTCACTTAGTCTTCTTCGAATGCACGATCAAGGGAAGAGTCAAAACAACAGAAAAGGTGATTCCAAGAGATAGAAAAGATCGAAGGATGAATGAAAAGATGACGATAAAGTGACTGGCTATTATGTATCTCATGAACTGTTCGCCATAGAATATAGTGATTCTATGTAAACGAATTATTATAGATATGTTGTACTCCGCTTTGTAAACCAAAGCTCCGATACCAACTGTGATGACCCCAAACTTCCACGAGTGAAAGCAGGAGAAATCATTTTTGGAATACAACATAAATACAATAAAACAGAACACAGATACAATATAGCAAAGGAGATTCATAGAGTAATAACATTATAGCAGCGGAAAAATATAATGTCATCAATCACAGAAATTCCACAGTCACAGAACTAAGATTATTACAACAAGTTTGCAGAAAAGAAATAAGTTTGATGTCTAAAAAGAAAAGAATAGATGCCAATAGAAACAAAAAGTCTTCAAGCTCCAAGTCATCACCTCTTCTCCCAAGCAGAATCCAAGAGAGAGAAAATAAGCAGCTACAAAGAAAAGCTCCAAGCAAAGAATGAACCTGTCTACTTGGCTGCCCGTGTAGAAGAGAGGGCACCCAAGTTTGCAAAAAGGTGAAACAAACTATGGGTCAGTCGTGGGACTGGTGTGAGAATTCTTAAATAACTTATACTAATAAAAATAAGGCAAATCCAAAAGACCACGCCGCTAACGCGGAACGGGTTTACTCTAAGGGACTGCCGTGCATAATTTAAAGTGTCATAATAAATGATTAAATAAATCGTCAACAACGCAATGTCTTTTGAAAAATGGAACCACCATAAGACTCAGGTCCCATCACACAATGCAACGCACACCAAGAGGATAGAGTTTTACCTTATGGTGGTTAAACATGCTAAATACGCCAAATACGAAACTAATACTATTATTAGGGTGTATATGTCTTAAAACAATTCAAATTATAAGTATCAATCCTAGGAAGCATAGGTACCATATATTATGCCTCCAATACTAGTAATACAATCAAATCCGTCGGGGTCGTATTGGAAATTTGGGTTTCCATCATGAGTCCAGGCTAGGGAGGACTCCTTACCGATTCGAGACACTCTAGTTAATGCCTCAGGATTACCCGCAGTTAACCCTTGGAAATGGCAGGGCCGGTCCTCACATACAGCTTAGAGGATTAGTTATTCCTAAGCACACGTTCCCCGGTCCTATAGGACCTATCCGAGGCGCCTCATTTCATCATCCTCCAAAAGTAAAATGACTACTAACTAGAAAGAAACGTGCTACTTTCCCTGCGTTCCCTTCCCCCTTTTTAGACTCTACCGGTTTGTGAGGCTCGTGAAGTCATGTTCTTCATACCACAAGGTTCTGCTTTTCAACAAGTAACCTTGATCATTGCATCTTAGTATGCCACACCGTCACTCCATACCGTACTATTGATCGTCCGTCACTATATAAACGGGTGTTAAGTAGAGAATAAATTCTCTACCACCAATCATTTATATATTAACTGAATATCAACAACATAATATTTTGTGGGGTACGATGTCAGACACACTATCCATTTATACCCATGCTCTAGGTCTGAACTAGGGTCAAACCCGTGAAATCAACACGTACGTTTGGGCAATTACCCCGACCCTTGAATTGGGAGCAAACCAATTCAGAGTCTTGATCGTTGTCCATTCGAGGGGAGATTTACGGTCTTCATGCGCCGTCTTCATACTTGAATTCTTGGAATCGTACGATCATTTGGAATGGGATTAACCCGGACTTTCCAAATAATCTCGTATTCATATATTTTGAGAAAAACATATTTCATATCGTTATTTTATTTTATAATGATTAATTCTTGCCTTAATTATTTTAATATAATTAATTTCCTTATTTAACGACGCTTCAGGTCAAGGGCGACCTTGGCGCTGTTTTCAATCAATTTTGTTTTTCACTTTCCTCAAAATCTAACCGTTGGATTTTAGCGTAGCTTATATCGTCGGAAAGATTCTTCCAAGACGGTCCTAACGGTTTCAGTTTTGGGAAAATCCGACGGTCGGATCTTCTGGTATATTCGTTTAAAAGTTCGATTTCAAAACGCGAACTACTGCGCTCGATTCGTTATATTTTAATTATATATATATAAATATATATAAATAATTCGTTTAACTTATCGTCCTTACATACAGCTTACATTTCTCTTATCTCCCACTTTTCTACTTACATGATAATGTAGTTTAGGATTAGACGATAATTCTTCTTTTATTTCATTATTGCTTATTTTTATATTTTATAATTTACATTTGAAAAATGTAAATTATAACATACCATTCCATTCATCTCTTTATATATTTCTTCATGAACAATTTCATTATGAATAATGAACACTTTCTTATGGAGTAAATTCCCTTTTATTATGCATAAAAGAAAATGAATATGTTCTTACAATGCAAATTCTCTTTTTATTTTACATTATAAATAATGTATAAACTTCCTACGGTCAAGTTCTTTAAATCTTAACGTTATAAAATAGTGTAACTATCATACGGTGAAATTTTCCTTTTATTTAACATTGTGAATGATGTTAAATTTACATACACTTCATTTTCCTTTTTATAACATTGAAAATATATTATTAGAAAATATAGATTTCCCAATATTATTTCTTTATCTTTTACATTAAAAATAATGTTAATTCTTTTCATACAGTTTCATTTCTTTTGCTTAACATTAAAAATAATGTTAATTCTTGCATATAGTTTCATTTCTCTTATTTAACATAAAATAAATGTTAATTCTTCCTACGGGGTGAATTCTCTTTTTATTTACATTGTAAATAATACTTTTTATCTTACAATGCAAATTCTCTTTTAATAACATTATAAATAATGTATATTTACATGAAATGCATTTTCTATATTGTTGACAAGACAAAATACTATTTTTCATACAATGCATGTCTTATTTTAACATAACAAAAATATTCTTTTACCTACAATGCATTTATTATTTTCTAACGTAACAAAGTAATAGTTTCATACAATGCCTCTCTATTTCTCTAACATGACAAAATAATATTTCATGCAATGCATTTCTATTTCTCTAACATGACAAAATAATATATCATGCAATGCATTTCTATTTCTCTAACATGACAAAATATTATTTTATGCAATGCATTTCTATTTTTCTAACATGACGAAATAGTATTTTATGCAATGCATTTCTATTTTTCTAACATGACAGAATAATATGTTCATACAATGCATTTATCTATTTTTCTAACATGACAGAATAATATGTTCATACAATGCATTTATCTATTTTTCTAACATGACAAAATAATATTTGCATACAATGCACTTCTATATAACGTTCTAACTTGACAAAATATTATTTGCATACAATATATTTTCTATTTTTCTAACTTGACAAAAATAATATGCATACAATGTATTTTCTATTTTTCTAACTTGACAAAATAATATGCATACAATGTAATTTCTATTTTTCTAACTTGACAAAAATAGCATGCTATGCATACAATGCATATTTTTTTCTATTTTTCTAACTTGACAAAAATAATATGCATACAATGTATTTTCTATTTTTCTAACTTGACAAAATAATATGCATACAATGTAATTTCTATTTTTCTAACTTGACAAAATAATATGCATACAATGTAATTTCTATTTTTCTAACTTGACAAAAATAGCATGCTATGCATACAATGCATATTTTTTTCTATTTTAACAAAAATAATATGCAATACATAAAATGCATTATATTTTCTATTTGATAACATGACAAATATGCTATTTTTATATAGTGCCATCTTCTATTTTATATAATGGACAAAATATAGTTCATTAACATACTATGCTATTTTTAATTTTTAATAATGAACAAAATATAGTTCATTAACATACGATGCTTTCTTCTTTTGATAATGAACAAAATATTATTCATTTACATACGGTGTTCATTTTCTTATTTTGATATTGACAAAAGTGTCAATTTACATACGATGTTCATTTTCTTATTTTGATATTGACAAAAGTGTCAATTTACATACGATGTTCATTTTCTTATTTTGATATTGACAAAAGTGTCAATTTACATACGGTGTTCATTTTCTTATTTTGATATTGACAAAAGTGTCAATTTACATACGGTGTTCATTTTCTTATTTTGATATTGACAAAAGTGTCAATTTACATACGATGTTCATTTTCTTATTTTGATATTGACAAAAGTGTCAATTTACATACGGTGTTCATTTTCTTATTTTGATATTGACAAAAGTGTCAATTTACATACGATGTTCATTTTCTTATTTTGATATTGACAAAAATGTCAATTTACATACGGTGTTCATTTTCTTATTTTGATATTGACAAAAGTGTCACTTTACAACATACATGAACAATTTCTTGTTTTAATATTGACAAAAATGTCACTTTACAACATACATGAACAATTTCTTGTTTTAATATATTTAATTTTGACAAATCAACATGTCACACAACATACATGAACGATTTTAATATATTTAATTTTGACAAATCAACATGTCACACAACATACATGAACGATTTTAATATATTTAATTTTTGACATATCAACATGTCACACAACATACATGAACGATTTCTTATTTTAATATTGACAAAAAATGTCACTTTACAACATACATGAACAATTTCTTGTTTTAATATATTTAATTTTGACAAATCAACATGTCACACAACATACATGAACGATTTTAATATATTTAATTTTATATTGTAACATCTCAACATACAGTGGGTTTTGTCCTAGCATACGCATACAGATTAAGTCATAGCAGATTCACATACAGTTTATATCTTAGCAGATTCACATACATATATGATTATGAATGCGAACATCCATAATTAAAACATAATTACTTAAATAAAATAAATAGGATTCTCACCTCAATTAGATTAGAGTTTGTTCCCAATTGCTCTGTATTAAAGTTGTATTCGAAGTCACGGTTCCATCGGATCTGAAATTTTCAGAATCGGTGTATATATGAAAAAGTTATTGATGTTTTAAATCAAACAGACTTTTAACAACTGTTTCTGCCACGCTTAAAAGCGTTACAAAATCTGAAGCATACCTCAATTTCAGAATTTGTTCAAAACTTCAAATCCCGATAACTTTTGATTTACTGAACGGTTTTGAGTGCGGTTTTTTGGAGAATGACCGCCTTGGAGAGATCTTTGTACGGCCAGAAGAGGGTGGAGTTCGATCGAGCGTGGTGGGCCCGGCGTGGCTGCGACCGGCGGAACTTCATGCTGACGTGGCGGGCACGACAGTGGATGAGGTGGTTCGGGGTTGGTACCAAATCGAAGATCTCGAAAAGAGCTTCGAATCGGTATATGGTATGCTGAATTCCGTCGAGAGATGAGGGAGAAAAGTGAGTTTGAAAATTTGATGCTCTATGGGTTCGGCGGCTTCATAACGAGAGGAAGAAGAAGGAGTATACGTACTGTATACGGGTATATATACTAGTATTTAGGGTTTTATTTTAATTATTTAATTAATTATTTAATTCAAGAAAATACCGTTTTCACATACGACCTCCGATTCGCGCTCAACGACTGTCGAACTTAATGTTTTGACGTCTTCTGAACGCGATGGCGCTATTCCCATGGTCCAATTCTGAAGTTACAGTATGGTTTTCTTTTATTTTCAAATAAATCCTTTATTTTAAATTCGAACGTAAATATAATTTTGCCGGGGCCACATACGAAGTCAGAAAAATCCGGAAAAATTATTTTTGGCTTTCTTATGCCGATACGATCACAACAAAATTCGTTTCGTTCAATTCTGAGACCGTTTGAATTTTTAATGAATTTTTAAAATCAAAAATTTGCCCGTTTATGCTGAAAAATCAATTATAATTATATATTAATTCTAAAAATTACCAAAAAATCATTTTTAGCTTTGTTTTGATGATACGAACCCAACAAAATTTATTTCGTTCGATTCTGAGACATTTTGAAAAATGGCTATTTTCAAGGCGAATATTTTTAATATTAAAAATACATTTTTAAACAAATATTTTCTGAAACTCGAAACATATAAGTGTTTACTGTTTTTCAATGCAGAAACGTCATTCTGAAACCAATGGAAGTGGTTTCGAGTTCAAATTCCTACATATGTGAAAAATAGCATTTTTGTCCTATGCAAATTTCCCACCGACCTTTCTAAAAATTGAATTAGCCATAACTTTTGATTTCCGCTATGAAATTTCGATTTTTCGGATTCGTTGAAAAGATATTTTTAAATAGATTCTAAGATTTTTGGTTTTACTAAAATCCGTTAAATTTTGCATCCTGTATGGTTAGTCAAAGTTCAAGTTTGACTTTTCAAACTACCGCGCCATTTCTAGCTCTTTTTATATTAAAATTAATTTATTCATTCTAACTTCGATTTGAACCAAATTTGTGATCCTTATTATTTAAAATAGATTATTTTAAATATCAAAACTCATTTAAAATCACTTAAAATAAATTTTAACTTAGCCCCAAAATTCAGGGTCGTTACAAATCTGGGTCATTACATTCTTTCCCCTTAAAAGAATTTCGTCCCCGAAATTACTGAGGTAGAAAAGTGCTTCAAACCCGTTAACTTTTCAAAACTCATTTATGTTGAAACTCAACATTTCATCTTTCAATAAATTTAGTTTAACCAAAACTTTTGGTTTTCATTCATTTGAATTGAATGATCTACAATCAATACATTTACATCCAATCTGTATTCCATTAATCTATTCAAATTGATTCTAGTCAATTTATTTACTTCAATCCATTTAACTTTCTTTAAGTTAAATTTTAATTTCAAAATTCAAATTCCCGGGTTTCATTTCAAATCCTTTTGAAATCACACAAATATATACACATATATTTATAACCATTTCAAATTCAAAACATTTGAATTTTCAAACCAGCTTGTTTTCTTTCAATCAAATTTCCTTCAAAAACTTTTCTAAGGTAGCAATTTATCGCTTAGAACTCGAAAATGAACACTAATGATGCTGCTGTCATCATCAGAATTATTTCCCAGCCACGAAGTGAGTTCAGTGCTTAAACAATTTCAAACCCCATTAAAAATCCTTTTAAAACAAAGCTATATTGTTCTAATATACTTCAGAAAATATTTTCCAACTTCCCAGGGTTTAAATTCCAAATTCTAGTTTGAATTTAATTTTAATTCTTCTCATTTGTATATAGTTCATTCTTGTACAAATTCTGTTTGGTTATAAATAACCATTTCAATTTTTTATAATCTCATCAGATTATAATAATAACATCCAACACATCAATATATTATAATTTCAAAGAATTATTCCTTTCTATATAAAAATAGAATTTTGGGTAAAATTATTCCATTTACCCACATTAAAACAATATCGTGTCGAAATTTTTTGTTCAAGTATTTAGAAATTCCTATCGACTTTGTGGCATCCCACGATTCGATCAGAATTCATAAACCATTCAGCAGACTAGCCAATACAATTTAAAATAAATTTTTATATCAAATAACAAATACGCACTCTCGTATATACATACACTAAACTCATTCTAGGGCACTACTAAACCTATCTTTAATGAGCACATACCAACAAGCCTAGGTATTCGCTCAACCTAAGCTCTGATACCAACTGTAATGGCCCGCAAATCCATACTATCTGAGTTGACTAACACCACACATCCAACCCAAGTTGCATAGAAATACGATTCATTATTAGAAAGAAATTAGAGGATGAGAAATATAAAGAAAGACATATTAGAATAGAAGAATATGAAGATCACAAACTCACAGCGGAACGAATAAAAAATATTATATGACATAACTTCTGAAATACAAATCAGTAACTTTATATACATACCATCATCAGAGCACAACAGTTATTCCTGGAATAGTTATAAACACCTATTTCGAGATACCACATAGTACACAACGGAAATACGATAGTCTATAGCTAACAGGTGAAGCCTCCTGCTTCAAGCTCCTCCAAGTGAATCTGAAAAATCCCGACTACTTGACTGCCCGTACAAATTTGGGCACCCAAGAGTTTAGGGAAAACAAACAAAATAAACTCCGAGTCAGTCATGTGACTGGCGTGAGTAAACTCCAACCATTTGTTTAACTTTCAAAATCCTTATGAAAGAAAGAATAATAGTAAGACCAGCCCATACATAAACATGGACGGTTTTTACCGTACTATAACCCAAAACAATTTAATACGAAAATCCAGTGATATTATAATAGTGTCTAAATCAAATAAATAAAAATCTAGTGGAACGCTTACATCTCACGCGCCATATATAATATAAAATCAAAAACCGCAGGAGCTTATTGGAGATTGGATTCCAACTATGACAAGATATGGAACCACCTTCCGATAGTGTATGTCTAGAGGGGAATACACTGGGTTCAACAAGAACATCATGCAACCTGACCCACACATGACCGACCACTCATTTCGCTTGAGTGTATCGAATGTATATCACCAACGGTTGGGATCAGCAACCGTTTTCCGAAAAGGTACAGCATCGATAGATTAAAGAAGTAAAAGGAATTTCTCTAGATAGGTGATTATAACCCCTAATGGGAGCGACCCACATAGCCATGCTGCCTGCCTGATTTTTGTCATTTCCTGGTTGTTGAGGCCTGCGTCTACGATTACTTACCATTCCTTGATAGCACAATCATTTTGAATGCCATATTGTCAGATCCGTTAATCACTAATTGATTTACACAAATACATTCTGGATATTATGCTAAGATAATAAATTCTCCGCAACCATATATATTTATACAGACCAACATATATGATCATTGGAAATACTTTGTCAGACATTCGTCTATTTACGTTCGTTCTGGGATTGAACGAAACCGAAGGCACCATTTCTATTAATAGAAAAAGTCCTTGCACTTTACTCCATCTTCGATTATCTTCATATAATATGATTTGCAATGTTACTGCCAATATGGAGTGGTTCATGGATAATAATCCAACCGGTCTCTCCATATTGACAACGATATTGGCAAACACTTCGATAGTCGGTTATTTAACTATCGAAGAAAAACAAATAAACATTCCAACCATCAAACAAATCACTGGGCCTCTTAATTAATATTTCATTAATTAAATCACTTCTTCATTTCCTTACCAATATTTGTTAACCAAATATTTTCAATAATCATCTTGGTCTCTTATGCTGTTTGGAAAACATTTCCATATTTCGCCATCTTTTATTTTCTATACTTAGAAAATATCTTCTATTAATAATTCCAATTACTTCTTCGTTTCACGACCATTCATTTCTATACTTAGGAAATATTTATTATTATATTTCCAAAATTCCACTTACTTGGGTTAAAACGAATGTTATGTAAAACATCGCTACAACAACCCAAAATACTGCATTCGACTAAATTTCTTTAAACATTTCTCTTTGAGACTGCGTCTTGCTATTTATCAGCTAATAATGAAATCAATCGAGTTGGGGTATAATTACCTCTCCTATCTTGACTGAAAATATTATTAACTTCAAAACAGGCAAGACCACTAACTCGAATAATCAACACCATATTAAACCAATTTTCCATTTCTAAAACACGTATACGCTTCTCTTTCTATTTTTAACAAATCTAATTTATAGATTTCCTTTTTGTTTATAATATTCTATTTTTAAGTTCATTTCCTTATCGAGTTCTATATATATCGATACATTGATTTCTAATTATCAAATTTTCTTAAAAATATTTTAACTCCTTAAATTTCCAGAAAAATTAGCCATAACCTCCTTTGTACCAGCAAATAGTTCAAACCTCAACTCGCCTCTCTAGGCCATTTCCATTCAAAAATAAAATCAAAAAGCCAAGTGGCTTGCCGATTCGGCGCATAAATCCTCATATGGAATTTAAACGTGTACCTTTTTGTCGGGCACACAAATTATAATCTTTATATACTTCATTCCATACCCGTCTAACACATCCAAATATTCCCATTTGGTTTCACTCAATCCATTCGTCTTAACCCAATTCGCTAATTTATTTTCTAATTAGCTATTGTGCCTATTTCACTTCTTTTTTTGAATATAACATGTTCAAATAAAATATTAACTTGCTTAAAACCAAATTGAATTCCAATTTCAAGTCAAGTTTCCTTTTCGATTTCGAATATAAATTTCCAAATCGAATTCACTTATTCAAATCCCAATATCAATTCAAAATCTCATTAACTAATTACTATTCAAATTAGTTAATTCTATTCAATAATTAAAAATCTGATTTTTATTTTAAAAATCTGATTTTTATTTCAAAAATCAATTCATTACTCCACTTGAGTTCAGACATATTTTACAACTCAAGTCTGGATTTTTCTAATGTATATCTAAGTTTTATTTTCATAAAACCCTTATTTTTAATTAAATAAACCATTATGGTTTTATAATGATTATGGCGTTGTTTTTCTGAAAATTTGATTTTGACATAACTAAAAATATATTCAATGAAATTCAGAATTTTTTCTTTCATTAGAAAACTATTATTCAATCGGTCCTGACGATTCTTGCTTCACAGGATTCTGACTTAAATTGAGTTCTGTATATTCAATTGAAGTTCGAAACGCCAATTTACGAACTATCATGCTGCGGCGAGTTCATTTTAATTATATTTAATATACAAACATTTTAAACTTCGTTTATATATAAATTCCACTTCCATTCTAATATATTATATATATATAAGATAGGCTTTCCAAATCTAAGTTAAACATTTCAAAAATTCTATTTTTAAAACAAAATCTTATTTTGGAATATTTTATTTATTTTAACTTATCCATATATAACATAGAATCTATTTTAATATTTACTTTAAATATTAGTCTCTAATTAATTCAATTCTAATATTCCTTCTTGAAGTAATTTATTTTATAAACTCAGTATAATCTAACTAGATTATCCAATTAAATTTCCATTCCGAACATTCGAATAGATTTCATTGTTTTCTATTTAAAACGATTTCCAATTCATATTTTTAAATTCACATTTGAATTTAACTTTTCCAATTATCCATTTTATTTATATACACCATTTATAAATTCATTTCAATTTCCTGTACTACTTAATTTATAAACACTGTTTATAAATTCAATACTTGTTTATATTTTTCAAAACAAGCAAATATTCCTTAGCCCATTCGAAATTCAAACTCTATTTTAGAAAAAAATAGAATTTTCCTTTTAAATCTAAAAATCCCTTTTCACAATAGTTTTATAAATTAACATTTTTGCCCAGTTATATTTAAACCTCCAAAACACTCAATTATCAAATCACGGGTTTTATAACACATCATATATGATATATATATATATATATATATATATGAATACAAACAAACAATAATAGTTTTGAGGAATCCAGTTGGATCCCTCCAACCTATTTTTCCTGCATCCACAGATGTTAGCCAACATAAATAATACCCATCCTGCTTCGAGGCAGGATATCGCGGTATAGAAGGTCATCCACTATCACAGCATGGGGCGTATAGGGTCATCCGCTAATGATACTGCAGGCATCCGCTAATGGTACTGCGGAAAATATCCAACCACCAACATATATATATATATATATATATATATATATATATATATATAATAACCACAAACACCAATCCTAAATAACTAATATATATTTTATAACCACAATATTATTTCAATGCATGCAAACAACCAACAAACAATTATTTTTAACTGACGAAAATAATTCTAAATAATATTTGAGTGAGATTTACTAACCGTGATTTTAAATTGACAGAATAAATCGAAGATGTTTGATTTAAATTTTGTCTGCCTCCTGAAAGATCCAAATCCATTTCCCGCTACGAGTCCAACTCATTGACAATGTTCGAAGTCTGATTTTTGTTTGAATTAAAATTTCATTTTTTTATAAGTACCCGTACAATCCAAATATAATTAAAATTTGATTCCTTTATTTAAGATAATTACCTTAGTGCGAAGAAGCCATTGCCTACTCCCTTGTTTACTTCTTCTGCACATTCACCAAAACAACAACCGAAATCCTAACCCACAACGCAAGTTAACCCCATCTTCATCAACATGGAAGATCACAGCAGGATTCAGATCACAATTATGCAGTGTCCCTTCTACTTATTTCCCTTGAATTAATTAACACCTAACTCTCCTCCTAATACTTCTTCTCGAATGCAAATTTCAATTTTGTTTGTACCATTCCAGCCTCCTACCATACCTTCTCCTTCTTCCCACACTCATTTCTTTACGGGACCTTAAACTGACCTTCCCATCGTTCTTTTCTATGCAAACTACATCGAGCCGTCAACTTCACTTCAAGCCCGCAGTGTCTCCCCATATCGCGACTCCGCCCCCTTCGCTGTCACAATTACAGGTGGCGACACTTTTAATTTAGAATACCACTTGAAAATTCAAAACTAAAACTGTGTGATGCTATTAACATGAATTTTACCTCCAAATTGATAATCGCTACACAAATCGAACCCTTGTTCGTTGTTCCTAAAGTCGAGAATTCCACAGGCCCATCGCGTCCAAATCACAAACTTGAAAACCATCGCGAGTTACTCAGCAAAGACCGAACCTCTAATTCACTATCTCCAAACTAGTGAATCCTCATACTGCACCATCGAGACACAAACGAGCTTCTCTTGGCATGCCTAGCGATGAACCCTAGGTCTAATCTCGAGCACCCAAAAATCGCGATCGAGCCCTCTATAACGCGTTTCCATGTGAAGAACAGGTCCATGCAAGCTTCACGAAATAAATTACATGATTTTAGGGATTTTTAATTATAGAAGGAAGCGGGTTTTCTTTTGAAACTTGGATTTGGAATTAAAGGAATGAGTAAGTTGTCACATTTTATAAAGGGAAAAGGGAAACAAAGCACACAATGTATTAAATGGTGGTTGGGTTAAGTACATAGAAAATATATTTAAAAATATTTGATTTAGATTTTAAATATAATTTAATTAAATTTGATTTGATTTAAAGAGATTTTTATTCTTTTTAAAACGATATTGATTTGATTTCGAACCTATACACAATCAAATATCTTGGGGTCCATTAATTTAAACCACGAACCGCTATTTTAACGTAACCACTGTTGTTTCAATAGTGTAACACTATTTTGAACTAACTGAATATATTTTGATATTTAATTTGAACGTAAATATAAATAACCAAAATAAATTAATACAATATAATTTAAATTCAAAAACAAATAAATTCTTCCATAATAAATTATTATTTATTATCATATATATTCAAATAGAATTTAATTTCATCATCTGGTTTGTTTTGATTCAGTTTTATCTTTGAATTGAATTATTTCAGATCCGGTAGTACGATAATTATATATATTCGAAATAACTTGTATTTCAATTATTAAATTGGTAATTCAATATAAAATATCATTTATATTATCAACTAAATATTTAAATCCATATTAAATATTTAAAGTAAATCAACCAAAAATCTGGGTTGTTACACCAGTCTTCCCGAAACGAACTACTCCTCTCAATGGAGAAACTCTCAAGTACATATAATCACCAACAGAAAATTCTAAATCCCTTCTTCTTGAATCTGCATAGCTCTTCTGCCGGCTCTGAGCTGCTAGTAATCGCTTCTTAATGAAATCGACCTTATCCGATCTCGAATCATATCGGGACCCAATACTATTCTATTGCCTGGTTCTACCCAACATGCGGGAGATCTACAAGGCCTGCCATACAATGCTTCGAATGGAAACATTTGCAAGCTTGCTTGGTAACTGTTATTATAAGAGAACTCAACCAAATGCAAGCGGTCTTCCCATGACCCGCCAAAATCAAGAATACATGCTCGTAACAATTCTTCCAGTATACGGTTCACCCTCTCAGTTTGGCCATTTGTTTGAGGATGATATGCGGTGCTCATATTTAACTTTGTCCCCAGCTCCTCTTGGAATGCTTCCCAGAATTTACTAGCGAATATCGGATCACGGTCTCTAACAATGCTAGTGGGAACTCCATGTAGTCTAACGATTTATTTGAAATAAATTTTTGCCAGACTTTGAGCTGTTCTACTTGATCTAACAGGAATAAAATGGGCAGACTTCATGAAACGGTCTACGATCACCCAAATACTATCATTACCTTTCCTTGTTCGAGGCAATCCATCAATAAAATCCATGGAGATTTGATCTCACTTCTAATTTGGAACCTCTTGTGGTTGTAATAATCCAACAGGTTTTTGCTGATCACTCTTGACTTGTTGGCAAGTGGAACACCTACTAACATATGGAAATGTCTCTTTTCATAGATTTCCACCAGGATGTGCGCTTGAGATCATGATACGTCTTACTCACCCCTGGATGAATACTAAGCTTGGATTTATGACATTCATCCATCACTTCTCTTCTGAGCTCAGGAATATTCGGGACACAAACTCGGCCTAATAACCTCAGAACTCCCTTGTTATGAATTTGGAAACTCGAGGGTTTGCCTTCCCGAACTCTTTTACTAATTCTCTAAATAAATTCATCATCCTTCTGAAGAAAAGAGATTTTGTCAATCAATGAAGGTGTAATGATAAGATTGGCGATGACCGCATTCTTCCTGCTGAGAGCATCGGCTATAACATTGGCTTTCCCTGGAGTATACAAGATGTCCAGATCATATGCTGCAAGAAATTCTAACCAACGTTGTTGCCTCAAATTCAAGTCCCTTTGGGTGAACAGATACTTCAAGGATTTATGATCTGTACATAATTCGAACTTCTCACCCAAAAGATAGTGCTTCATATTTTTAGAGCAAACACGATGGCTAACAACTTAAGATCGTGAGTAGGATATCTTTTCTCATGCGGCTTCAACTGATGGCTAGCATAAGCAACTACTTTGCCTCTCTGCATTAACACCGCACCAATACCTTCAATAAAAGCATCAGTGTAGACTTTCAAATCTTGATTGCCATCAATAATGGTCAACACTGGAGCAGTAGTCAACCTTAATTTCAGCTGTTGGAAAGCTGCCTCACATTCAGGTGTCCAATTAAACCTTGTAAGCTTCTGGTAAGTTTCATTAATGGACAAGATAGCTTCAAAAAATCCTCAATGAATTTATGATAATAGCCAGCCAATTCTAGAAAACTTCTGACTTCTGTAGGAGTGCTAGGCTGCTTCCAATCTTAAATTGCTGTGATCTTGCTTGGATCTACTGCAATTCCTTCCTTCGATACTACATGACTGAGGAACTTTACTTCTTCTTGCCTGAATATGCATTTAGAAAATTTGGCTTTTAAAACATTCTTTCTCAGAATTTCCATAACTTCTTCCAAATGCTTTTCATGCTTGGTAGTTGATTTTGAGAAGATTAAAATGTCCTCAATGAAAACCAGCATGAATTTATTCAAGACATTGCGAAATACTCTGTTCATTAGATCAACAAAATAAGCAGGAGCGTTGCATAAACCGAACGGCATTACTACCCGCTCATAAAATATGTCTGGACCTCTGAAAGCTATCAAAGGAACACATTTTTCGTCAATTCGCAGTTGATGGAAACCTGTAGCTAGGTACATTCTTGAAAATACCTTCGCTCCATTTAAACGATCCAATAAATCATCTATACGGGGCAATGGAAATTTATTCTCGAGAGTTTGCTTGTTGAGGACTCGGTAATCAACACGTAATCTGAGAGTACCTTCTGACTTTGGAACAAACACTACTACTGCACCCCAGTTCGAAAACCTAGGCCTGATCAGACCTTTTCACAAAAGTTGTTTAGTTTGATTACCTAATTCTTCTTTCTCTTTCCATGTCATTCTTCGAATAGGATGCAAAACTAGCCTTGCATTCAGAACTAGATCGATTCTGAAGTCAATATCTCTCCACGGTGGTAAGCTATCAACTTCTTCGAACACATCCACATAATTTTTAACGACAGGAATATTTTCAATAGCAGTGGGAGAAACCTCAAGAGCAGCCCAAAATTCTTTTCTATCTGAATCCAAGCCTACACAGGTATAACAATATTGGCAAGCTTCGTTTTAATCCTAACAACTCTTTCTGCACATTTAACTTTAGCCTCATATTTATTTAGCCAATCCAGCCCAAGAATGATGTCAAATTTAGAAAAATCCATAACAATCAAGATACAAGAAAACCGATAATGGGAAAAAGAGATGGGCACTCTACAACACGTACCAAGGACCCAAGAACCTCCTATCGGATTATGAACCCTAAGGTATTCTTTAAGATCTCTGAATTTTAGATTTAGCTTCTTGACTGTATTACTCGAAATAAAGCTTTGGGGCGCGCCCGTACCAAACAATACTTTAACTGGTATATGTTGACAGTTAGAGTGCCTTCCAAAACATCTAGTCTTTCCTGACTAGCTGAGGGTGTTAGAACATCTGCCGCGCTATTGATTTGAGCTTCTTTGGTCACTTTCAAAAGCCGGCAATCTTGCTTTACATGACCAGCCTGATGGCAAATATTGCATTCTCTATTCTCTTGAAACTTCTGATTGAATTTAGATCCATCCTTTCTTCATTTCTTTAGAGATCTGCATTTTATCGACAAATGTCCTTTCTTGTTGCAGTTAGAGCATATGGCAGTCTTTAATGGTTTTTTCTTAGGTTTAACCCTTTTCTTATTAGCTTTTGGCTTCTTACTGACCTCAGACTTTGTACTTGCCTTAGGGCTATCAGCTTCAAACTTCCATTTGATGCTAGAGCTGCCTTCCTCTTCGTCTTCCAAACCATGTTGCTTGTCAATATACTCATAGCGATAAGCCATTTGTATCATCTCAGAAAAAGGAAGATTCAAATGAGCAAGTACTTTACCTTCGTATTTCTTTTGAAGTCCTTTGATAAATCTCGGATTCTTCCTTATAGATCTCGAATTAGTTCTGGGGCAAAGCGAGTAAGTTCGTTGAATTTATTCTGATATTACTGGATGGTCATATCCCTTGTTTTAGATTGTAAAAATCATCATATAGTCGCTCAGTTGCTTCTGGAGGAACAAATGTTTCTTTGAACATTTCTTTAAATCTATCCCAAGTAATATTACCTTCTGGATTTTCCTCAGTAACAGTCTCGCACCAGATTAGAGCTTCGCCTTTGAGTGCCCAAGATGCTAGTAATCTTTTCTGATCATCTCTCAGCTTTAAGCCTTCAAAAATTCTCTCAAAAGAACGCGTCCACGCTTGTGTTTTAATAACGGACTCTTTTCCCGAGAGTGGTACTCCACCCAGATTTTGGTACTTCATCACTAGAGCTTTTGGATCTGGTTCTGGTTGTGGGAGCATGATTGGCTCATTAGATTGCTGAACGATAGAATTTCTTCTTCTGTTTCTGCCACTCATTTTCTACTATGTCTGCAAATAGCAGACAAAGATTCAGGCCAACAACAAAGATATTGTAAAGCATAGAGACAATGTTTAAGTATAAATGCATCTATGAAGGTGTATTTTATTCTGCTATACTCATTTTAGGACATTAATGATCCGATCTATAATGAGTTATTCGCCTTAGAATACTGCTAATTCTATTTCTGACGAGTTTGTTAACATGTTATATTCTGGAGCTAAGTCTAACCAAAGCTCTGATACCAACTGTGATGACCCCAAACTCCCATGCTACGGAAGCAAGGATAATCATTGGAATATAACATATAAACAATAATAACAGAACAGAAATATAGAATTACAGCAGAAAATGTACATCAAATTACACTGGGAATAATATATCATCAGAGTTACATATCATAATAGGATCATACTTAGTACATAATACAGTTTCAGCTTAATATAAAATGTCTGCAGCGGAATCAAACATAATATACTAAATGAAGTCTGAACAGCATAATAGAAATGGTAGGGTCCATCTTCAGCTCCATAGCTATCCAGAATGAGTCTGCTAAAACCTGAATACAAGGCCGCTCGTGTGGAAAAGAGGGCACCCGAGTTTGCAAAGTGAAACAAAATACGAGTCAGTCATGGTACTGGTATGAGAAATCTTACTTAACCTATTTAATATTAAAGCTAATCACAGGACCATGCCGCTAACGCAGAACGGGTTTACTCCATTGGATTGGCAGTGCATAAATAAAGTAAATCGTAAAACAACGCAATGCTTTTTAGAAAAATGAAACCATTATAAGACTTAAGTCCCATCACACAATGCAACGCAAACCGGAGGATAGAGTTTTACCTTATAATGGTCAAAAATTCTTGATACGATAAAACGGATTTGATATTATTATTAGTGTATATATGTTTCAAAAACATTTCAATCATAATGTATCAATCATAGCCGACATAACTACCATATACTATGTCGCCGTACTAGTTTTACAATCAAAATCGCATGGTGTCATATTGGAAGTTGGATTTCCATCATGAACCAAGGCAAGGGATCGTCCTTACCTTCGAGACTCTCTAGCCCAAGTCTCAGGATTCAGCCGCAACTGCACCTAGGAGCCACATGGCCGGTCCACAAATATTTTAGTGGATTATAACTCCTAAACAATATGTTTCTCTGCCCTATGGGGTGTAAATAAAAAGCCACTAGGGACTCAAATCCGAGGTACCTCGCTTTCCATCATCCATATAAGTAAAAATGTCTAGGCTCCATACCTTGACACCACTCCTAGATAGAAAGAAACGCATGTTCTCCTTGGATCCTTCTCCCGTTTCTGGTTCATACCGGGGTGTGAGGCTCGCGAAGTAACGCTATACACAAAGCTATGTTAAATAAAGCTGTGCTTTGATCATCGACCACAAGGCTCTGCTTTTCAACAATAAGCCTTGATCATTTGCATCTTGGCATTCCACACTGACAATTCACGCCATGCGACTGATGTCTATCAATATATAACCTCTGAGCTCGTACGTCTCAGAGAAGGGTGTTAAGAAAGAGAATAAATTCTCCGCCACCAAACAGATATATATTTAATAGAAATCAATCAGCACAAAATAAAATCCAATGTCAGACACACATCCATTTACAAGTCCGTTCTAGGTCTGAACGAAACCGGATACACCTTATTCCTGGTTCCATATGTCTAATATGGAAGAGAGGCTCTCGCATATCCGGACAATCAACAAGTACGTCCGGACAACTACCACTGTATCCCTTTCAAGGTAGCAACTCCAATCAAAGGCATCAGTAGTCATCCATTCGATGTGAAGATCGTCGGTCTTCAACCACCGTCTTCAAATCTTCAACTTCTAATCGTCAATCAATTATTTGAAATGAGAATTAACCCGGCCTTTTCAAATAATTCGCGAATATATATAATTCAAATCAATTCTTTTCATTCCATATCGTTTATAATATTTTATAACGATGTATCGCTATTTCTATTTATATAAAAATAGCCACTTTTAATTTAACGACGCTTCAGGTCATTACACGGCCCTGGCGCTGTTTTCATCAAAATTTGATTTACACATTTCTCAAAATTAACCGTTGGATCTTAGGAAATTTTATATTATTGAAAGACCTTTCTAAAGCGAACCCAACGGTTCCGATTTTGGGAAAATCCGACGGTTGGATCTCTCGGTATAATCGTTTGAAGTTACGATTTCAAATCGCGAACTACCGCGCGTGATTCGTTTTATTTTAATTATATATATATATATATTAATTCGTTCAACAATTTCAACACTATTTATTCTTTTATGGGTTTATACATGCAATAAAATATATATTATTCCATTGTTAAAACATTTCTTGATTATGTTTAAACACCTTTGTCAACATTTAATCTTTTTGTTTATTCATTCCATACATCAAAACGTAATTTTAAATGTTAAAACATTTTTAAGCAAGTTTCATCTTTTTTAATGAATCCTAATTACAAAGAAATGTAATTTTACATGTTAACAAATTCTTATCAAAGTTTCATTCTTTTTAATGAATTCTAATTACATAAAAATGTAATTTTACATGTTAACAAATTCTTATCAAAGTTTCATTCTTTTTAATGAATTTTAATTACATAAAAATGTAATTTTACATTTTAACAAATTCTTATCAAAATTTCATTCTTTTTAATGAATTCTAACTACATACAGATGTAATTTTAGATGTTAACAAATTCTTATCAAAGTTTCATTCTTTTTAATGTTTCATTTACGTTAAAAATGTAAATTTATATGTAAAACATTTTTATATAACAATGACTCTTTTTAATGTTTCATTTACATTAAAAATGTAAATTCCAATGTTAACACATGTTTATTTCCACTAATGATCATTTTTAATTTATAATAGAAAATGTGAATTTTTATGTTAACATATAATGATAATTTTAAAAATGTGTTTTTACTGTTAAACAACTTTTTATTGTTAAACAACTTTTCTATTCAACTAATTTTCATTTCCATATATTCTGTATATACAATAAAAATGAGGATTTTTTTATTTACCTTTTTTTTAAACAATGAATCATTTTTCATGTTTTCTTATTTACAATAAAAATGTAACTTTTTATAGTTAAACAATTTAATTCCAAATAATGATCATTTTCACTTACAATAAAAATGTGAATTTATTATTGAACAATTTTTTCATTCCAAATAATGATCATTCTAATTTAATATATACAATAAAAGTCTAATCTTTATTGTTCAACTAATTTTATATCATAACATGAAAATTTTACAACCCATAAATATTTCAGAAAATTTCGGCAGCATAACGGCAGGGTAATTAAAAACCGGCATCGTCCCTAGTACGGCTCCTCTCCTAGCCTAGGCCTCGCGGTGATACAAGGTTTTTATTTTTTTAATACAATTTTTTTTCTATACAATGAATTTTCCACAAACATGGTCGATTTCGTTTCAACCATAATCAAACAACCACAATCACAATCAAACTCACTCCACAATACAATCAAGTCGTCCATGGCCTGTGGATGACGGTGTCGGGAGTTTTTAAACTCCGTCTACAACCAAATATAATTTATTTATTTATTTCGGATTTAGAAATCTCACATTTCTTTTTATTTCTTCTAAAATTGTAGAAGGCTCTAAAAATTCTGCGGTCTCTTCTGAAATGTAGATCTCGAATTTACGGTCCAAATGTTTCCTACTTCATCGAATTTCGTTATTGTATGATAAAGATATGATTTTAAAAAAGTTGATAACATTTTAAAGATAATTAATAAACTAATTAATAAAAAAACCTTCTTCTTCTATACAATAGTTTTCAAGCCGATAGTTTTTAGAATTGGTTCCAACCAGGGTTCAATTTTTGTACTAAAATCGAAAGGCTTGATGACGATCGAACTATGCCACGTCCTTCGCCTCAGAGAGCCGCGCCTGGGGGGTGCCAAACTCCTCAAACTCACACGTGGCAGGAGGTCCCAATTCTTGACCAAAACGCACGACTTCGTGGGGGTGAATCGAGCGAAATACTGCTCTAGATAAAATCTTGCCGTATGGATGTGAAGAACCCACTCCCCTCTCCAATATTCCCTGAAGAATCGAATGATTTTGATGAGAGGATCGAGAGTTTTTAAGGGAGGAAGGTTGGAGGAGCGTCGTAGTTCGATGTTAATTGCGGCGATTTACTGGAGATAAAGAACGAGGGTTTTAGAGCATTCTAATTGGCCTGATATTTATATTTAAATTAATTTACTTTCTTTAATTCCAAAAAGGCCTGTTAAACCATACGAACTCAAAATCCAACCCAACGACTATCACCCCTAGCCAAATACCCCTATTCCGGACATAATAGACTAGCTCTCGCCAGCCCATTTGATCGTTTCAGCCTAACTTTCATTAAATTAAAATATAAACCATTTAATTATTAATTTTGATCGTACATTTTAATTTATCGGGGCTACAGACTGAATCCAAAAATTCCTGAAAAATAAGTCTAGCTATATTTTGATGATACGGTCTTAACAAAATTAATTTCTTCGAATTTGGAAACGGTTTGAAAAATGGTCATTTTCCGGTCGATCCAAATTGACTGAAATTGACAAAACACGTTTTGATTTACCACGCTCACATATTAAAATTATGAAAATTGGAATCCTGAAATAATATGACATTCCGGATCCAACCAAAGTGGTTTCGTCGAAAATGGAGGTCGTTTGCAAAATGGCTATTTATACGGGCTATATATTATATTGAATTCCATAACAACTATTCTGAATGTTCAACTGACCATAAATTTTTATTCCTGCTATGAAATTTCAATTTTTTAGATCCGTTAGAAATATATAATTAAACAGATTTAAATATTTTTGGTTTCACTAAAATCCGATTTATTTTGAATCCTGTACATTCAATCAAAGTTCGAATTTAATTTTTCAAACTGCCGCGTTATTTCTAACTCCTTTTATAATTAAAATAAATATATACGTTCTAACTTCGATTTAAATAAATTTTTAATCGTTATTATTTAAAATAAGTTATTTAACTATTCAAAATTCAATTAAGTAGCCAAAATAAAAAATTTAAATTGGTTCTGATTTTCCAGGTTGTTACGATAATCTTTATATCAAAACTCTTTTGATATTATAATAGTGTCTAAATTAAATAAATAGAAATCTAGTGGAATGTTTGCATCTCATGCTCCACATACATAATATAAAATCAAAAACCGCAGGTGCTTATTCGGTAATGGAATCCCAACTATGATAGGGAATGGAAATACCTTCCGATGGTGTATCTCTAGAGAGGAATACCCTGGGTTAACCAAGAACATCTTGCAACCCGGGCTCACATGATCGACCACTCATTTCGCTTGAGTGTATCGAATGTAAGAAACCGTTTTTTTGAATGGGACAACATCAAATAGAATAAAGAAGGAAATAAATTTTCTTTATATAGGTGATAATACACCCTATTTGTGAGCTACCCACTTAGCCATGCTGCCTGCTTGATTTTGTCATTTCCTGGTTGTTGAGGCCTGAAGCTACTATTACTTACCATTCATTGATAGCACAATCACTTCAAATGTCACATTGTCAGATCCGTTAATCACTAATTGATTTGCATAAATGTAATTTGGAAATTATGCAAAGAGAATAAATTCTCCGTCACCATACATATATTTGTATAGACCAACGTATGTGTAACAACCCGCAAATCCGAACTATCTGACTAATACAACACACGTCCAAACCGAATAACATAGAAATAGTCATTAGGGTTAAAGAAGTAGAAACAGATAGAAGAAGAACAGAATAACAAAAATAAAATCTCATAGCGGAATGAATAAAATATATTATATAACATAATCTTAAAATACAAATCTGTATTGTATATACAAACCATATCAGAGTACATTACATATACATCACAGCGGAAATACTCTAAATAACTAACGGTGAAGCCTCCTGCTTCAAGCTCCTCCAAGTGTACGTGTAAAATCCTGAACACTTGACTGGCCGTACAAATATGGGCACCCAAGAGTTTAAAAAAACAAATAAACTATGGGTCAGTCATGGGAATAGTGTGAGTAAACTCCAACTATATTGTTTAACTTTGAAAAAAAACCCTTTGAAAGAAATAGTAATAGTTAGACCAGCCCACACATAAACATGGATGGTTTTTACCTTACTATAACCAAACCATTTTGATATCAAAATCCAGTGATATTATAATATTGTCTAATCAAATAAATAACCAAATAGTATAACGCTTGCATCTCATGCTCTACGTATATAGCATAAAATCAAAAACCGCAGGGTGCTTATTGGAGATTAGATTCCAACTATGACAAGGTATGAGACCACCTCCCGATTAGTGTACTCTAGATGGGATACACATGACCGCCCACTCATTTAGCTTGAGTGTAGCGAATATATTGTCGCCCACGGTTGTCGGCCGTCCAACCGTTATCCGTAAGATACAGAATCGAAAGAAGAATAAATAATGAATTTTCTATAGATCGGTGACAAATATACCCTACTTGGGTATGACCCAACTAGCCATGCTGCCTGCCCGATTTTTGTCATTTCCTGGTTGTGAGGCTTGAGGCTGCGTTAATCTTTTTTGAACATCTGGTCACCCTTCACTTTGAATGCCACATCGTCGAACCCGTCAAATCAATAGTTGATCTTCTCAAAAATATTATGGGTATAAAAGCTAAGAGAAATGAATTCCTCCGCCACCAGACGTAATACATTGAAAAGATCGTATTATGTGAACCGTTAGGAATACTCTGTCAAACATTCGTCCATACAAGTTGTCCTAGGATTGGACAAACAGAACAGTCCTTGCAATTCACTATGTCTTCCATTATCTTCAGCATAATCTAATTCGCAATGCATGTGCCGATACGGAGTGGTTTTCGGATATTAAATCTAACTGGTCTCTCCGTATTAACAACGGTGGTCAAAAAAAAAATCTTTGATAGCCGGTGATTTAACTATCAAAGGAAAATAAACATCCATCAAACAATCACTGGCCCCTTTTAATTTAATATTCATTCATTAGCAATTTTCCCATTTTGTTATCGAATTCTATATATATCGATATATTGATTTCTATTATCAAAATTTCTTAAAAATATTCTAACTTCTTAAATTTTCGGAAAATTTCAGCACCACCTCCTTTGTACCGGTCAATAGTTCAAACTGCAACTTCCCTCTCTAGGCCCTTTCCATTCAAAAAGAAAATCAAAAAGCCAAGTGGCTTGCCGATTCGACGCATAAAACTCATATGGAAATTTAAACATGTACCTTTTTGTTGGGCACTTAAATTATAGTCTTCATATTCTCTTCATACTCTTCATCCCATACATGTTTAACATATATACGCCTATTCCCCTTTTATTTCAATCAATCCAATTCTTTTTAACAAAATTCGTCAACCACTCTTTTAATTAGTTCTTTTGCTTAATGCACTTTGATTTGCATACATCATATTCATATATATTTTTGCTCACTTATACACAAGTTGCATGCCATCTCTAACTCGAGTTATATATTTAAATTCTCAAACTTATTCACTTACATAAAGTCGACTTCATTTCCAAAATTTCGTTAACTAATTACTCTTTTAATTAGTTAATTTTATTCAATGATTAAAGATTTGATTGTTATTCCAAAAATCGATCCCCTTGCCCCACTTGAGTTCAAATCTATTTTATAACTCAAATCTGGAATTTTTTAATTGAAATCCGGATTTTTATTCACTAAAAATCCCTTAAATTAATTAATTAAATCGTAATGGTTTTTAAATGATTTTACAATGACTTTTCTAAAATTTGATTTTGACATAACTCGAAATCTTTAGGTCCAAATCCAGATTTTCTCTTCCATTAGAAAATTATTATTTAATAGGTCCAAAAGTTTCTAGTTTCATCAAATTCCGACTTATATTGAGTTCTATATACTCAGTTGAAGTTCGGAATGCCAAATTATGAACTATCGTGCTGCAGCGAGTTCGTTTTAATTAAATTAAATATAAATGTTAACTTCATTTATAAAATAAATTTCTACTGCATTTTTAATATTTAAAAATAAACTGAGCCCGTTATCCAAGTCTAACTTCACAATTCAAATTATTCAACTCATCGATTATCTATTTCTACATTATTAACTCAGTTATGAATTAATTCAAAACTCAAATTTCTATATTCAAGTCCAATTCACATGGAATTAGATTATTTATAAAATATCGATATCATCGAATTCTAATTATAAATTTTCTTTATGTAAATCATTAAATTCAATATCCGTTACCATTACAAACTAATATCGTCCCTTGATAATAGTGAAATAGTTCAAGTTGGGGCATTTTATTTACCTCTCAGACCTTAACCGACAACGTTCTTATCTTGAGACCGACAAGAGTTTGTAATACAAAACATTTCTTATCATAAAATTTCCCTCTTCTATTCAATTTAGAAATATGATTTTTAAACGCTATTTCTTATATTTGGTAAATTTTACCTACATTTTATCCAATGAAAATTACTTTATAACATTTATAAATCTTTGTTTATAAATTGACTTTCTTATTTTATAATTAAACAAGCTTTCATTTTAAATTCTGTTTTAAACTCGATTCCAATTTAAAATATTTTATTATTATAACATATATATATATATATATGTGTGTGCATAGGATCTATTAAAATTCCAAATTTCTATTTAGCATGGTTCAAATATCTTTTGGAAATAAATTTCATTTCTATAAATTTGACATAGTGGATTCAAATAATAAATCTCTATGGATTTATTTCAATCCACTTTACATTCCGAACATCAGAATGAATTTCATTGTTCTTCTCGAAACGATTCCAAATTCACTTTTTAATTTCATATTTAAATTAAAAATTCAATTTATCCATTTTTCTTTATTTAAAAATATCGTTTATAAATTTATTTCTTGTTTAAACAATAAAACCAGTTTCTATTTCAAATCTCATTGAAATCCAATTTTCTCTTCGGAGAATAAAATTTCCTTTTTAAATTAATACTTGAATTTAAAATTTAATATTATCAAATGATAATATTTCTTTCCATTTATAAACATCATTTATAAATTCAATTACTTGTTTTTATTATTAAAAACAAGTTAGTACTTCTCAGTTCATTCGAAATTTTATTTCAGAAACTAAATTTCCCTATTTGAATTTAAAAACCCCTTTTTAAAATCTAGGGCCAGTGATATTCTGATATCAACCACAAATCATCCGTTCAATTCACACATCACACACATATAAAAATATGTAAACTATAGTAAATAGTTTTGAGGAATCCAGTTGGATTCCTCCAACCTGTTTTTCCTGTATTCACAGATATTAAGCAACATTAATAATACCAATCCTGCTTCAAGACTGGATATCGCGGTATGAAGGTCATCCACTCATATATCGTGGGGCGATAGGGTCATCCGCTAATTATACTGCGGGCATTCGCTAATACTACTGCGAGAAATCCAATATATATATATATATATATATATATATATAGCCACAATCACCAAGCCTAATATAACTAACATATATAATAACCAAGAGTGATAAACAATTTATAAAAGCAACCAAGCAGCCAAGAATATATTTTTAATGATAAAAATAAATTTTTAAGTGAGATTTACTCACCGTGATTCCATTTGCTGAATATCCATTTATATTCCAAATCGTTGCGTCGATGAATCTACTCGAGTTAAATTTGTCTTTCACCTATGATTATTTAATTTTAATTAATGGTTAAATGATTATTTATTTAAATTAACTAATAACATAACTAAATAAACTATTCTATGTATTATTAAATTTTGAAATAATGTATACCTTACTGCCTACTATTGTCTCGATCCTTTAGCATCACCATCGAATCAACATTCTTCAATCCGCTCATCACGATAATGTCACCAACCACTGTACTGTTTCAACTCCACTATTTAGACTCTCTTACAAGGACATACCACCAATGCCATCCACATCGCCAAAAATCACAGTTTGACCTTTCCGCATTCACAGACCCCTATGCCTAAACACTCCATTTATCACACACCACTTCACCACCATTTGCCACTAACTTCTACTACTACATACTACAAATTGACACCAACATCTCCCAGCCTCACGTAATCGGCCTGAGCTCTCATTTCTTCCACTGTCAAACTACTACATTAACTGACAAACTTTCCCAAAGTTAGCTGATCCGCCGAACCCTACAGGCCATTATTGTTGAATGATGTCACTAATTCTGTGACGACCCCATTTCCCGTACAGACAGTGACAAGGGTAATCTTTGGAATATAACACATAAACTGATAACAGCAGAACAAAATAAAATAAATACACCAGATAATGAACAAATTATACAGTGGATAAACATAAACATCAGAGTTACACAGTTTACAGGATCTTACTTAGTACAAATACAGTTCAGCTATACATAAATGTCTACAGCGGAAAACAAACATAATGTATAATATGAGCTGAACAACATAAAAAGAGATAAATGACAGAATCCATCTTCAGCTCCAGCTATCCAGAGAAATCCAGCTTAAACCTGAATACAAGGCTGCCCGTATAGAAAAAGGGGCACCCGAGTTTGAAAGTGAAACAAACTACGAGTCAGTCAGGGGACTGGTATGAGAAATCTACTCAACACATCTAAAATATGGCTAATCACAGGACCACGCCACTTTGTGGAACGGGTTTACTCCATTGGATTGCCAGTGCTTTAAAACAAATCATTCTTTTAAACATCGCAATGCTTTTTATAAAAATGAATTCATTATAAGACTCAGTTCCCATCACACAATGCAACGCAAACCGGAGGATAGAGTTTTTTCCTTATAACGGCCAAAATATGCTTGATACGAATAAAACAAAAGCATTTGATATTATTGCTAGTGTTTATATATTTCAAAAGCAATTTCAAATCATAAGTATCAATCATAGACGGCATTAATGCCCCATACCTGTAACACCCCACCTCCGCTAGAGTCACTCACAAAGGGAATGCACTCGTTTTGGAGAGGTATTATCGAGATAACATCACAGAATTATCACAAGACAGAACATAAATAAATAATTAAGTAAACAGCGGAAGAATTTATGAGCAAAACAGAACTTCATTTCATTCCAAAATAAACCATGTCTCTTACAAACATTTCAAATAATAACTTCATTACAACTGTCTTGTAATAATAGCCAAAGAAGCCATAACTTAAAACAGAAAAACAACTTATTCCCCAAGTGCAGTAAAAAGAAGCAGCCATAGCAAACCGTACATGCTGAGCCAAAGCAAGTGATATCCAAGCTAAGAGCTAGTGTTTCCTCCCTGAGAACCTGGGGGGGGGGGGGGAACGAAAGAAAAAGAGGCGAAAGGAAAAGGGTCAGTCATAAAGACTGAGTAAGTCCTAGTGACTTTCAGTGTAAAAACGGTTAAAACAACATGTCATGTATGAACTGGAACTAAACTTGAGAATGGTGTCGAGGTGGACAAGATAGACTAAGGTGATCTTGATAAGTCAAGACAAGTCAAGTAAAGCATCACATGTTCGAGACTCGTTGCATCGACTGTACTAGTATACTAAGTCCATGTCACAAGTTAATCATGAAATAAATCCCACGGCCCAATATCATGAAATGACCCTGAAACGGGGTCTGACCCAAGTACGGGGTCCTACGGAGCGATTATCTAGTCGATCGGCTCCCTACAAGTTCTAGCTCGTTAAGTGTCCGTGTCATACAGCTAATAACGAATGTAGTCACCTGTGCTGGGTCCACCTTCGGGTGTATCAGCCCTAGGGTGTCAACCCCTGACACGATTCAAGATGCACAGATAAATCTACGGATACCCAGTGTCTGCCCCGGAATACGTGCACGACCGTAGTCCACCGAACCCACACTGGCGTACCCCACTGTCGTCGTTCACCTCTTACAATCAGCCCAGTAATCATGCCCCACCCGGCCTAGCCCCAAGGCACCTTGATACATCTAGAGGGTTACTGCTGAAAAGGGTCATGTCTAGGGTTTCTCCTAACAGATTAGGTCATGTAATTCGTGACCTAACCCGCCTAACCGATTAAGTCATGTAATTCGTGACTTAATCCTTTTCCAGTCTAGTCATGTCAAGATGGTTAAGTATGTCATTTAAATTCGTGACTTAACCCGCTTACGTGTCATGTCAAGTTGGCTAAGTGTTGTCGTTTCAAGTTCATGACTTAGCCCTACAAATCGTCTTCAAGTTGGTTAAGCTGTCTTTTCATGTTCATGACTTAACCCTAATTGGCATTAATTGATTCGTTAATGCATTGAACCACTCACATTGGATCCTATTGTTCGTAGCTACTGGATTTGCCAGGTAGTTCCGGGCAGGTTTACGCTACAAACTCAACCCAACCTCGGGTTTCAAGCGCGATGTGACCAACTACCCACATTGGATCCTATTGTTTGTAGCAACTGGATTTGCCGGGCGGTTACGGGCAGATTTACACTACAAACTCAACCCAACCTCGAGTTGACCACTTTCTTGTTTTCTAAAGTCATGCCCATGTTCTTATCAGATTCGTGCTATTTTCATAGCATGTTCATATGTCAATTTCGTGCCCAACTAAGGCATGTCTCAAGTCAAGTTATGGCATGTTCAAGTCAAGTTTTCGTGCCATATTCCATGTTCTACTTATGCCAAATTTCATGGTTTATGATTATAATCAATTCAAGTTTTGCCTATTCTACCCAATCGTATCCCCAACGTATATAAACGTACTTCATTCACGAGCATAAACAATTCAAGAGATAAAGGGGAATAACACCAAACATGTGATAGGCATATGTGACAATTCCAACATCACCTGCATAATAAACAGGCTATAACATATCACATAGTTACAATACTAGCATGATGATAATTTGGCATAGTAAGGGTTCCAACTTAGTTTAACATGATGATTTCAACTGTACATCAGAGGCATGATAATCATTGCGGGCATAATAATAATTTTATTTCAAACATGAAACATTAAAGGCATGGTAATTCTAATAGGCATAGTGGATTCCAATTTAGCATTTTTAACATAATGATTCTCATCTAGCATTATAAACATAATGATTCCAACTTTTCATCATAACCTGGCAATTCCCAATTTGTTATTAACATGATAGGTATATTAACATCACAGGCATAGTTTCATTAACATCATAGACATGGTTTAATTAGCATCATAGGCATGGTTTAATCAACATGAGGATTTCAATGAACATAATGATTCCATGGACATGTATTAGTCCAACTTGCAATAAAATTAAGCCCAAGTGATTCATAACAACATCAACATCATGATAAGTTTAACTTGCAGCATTAACATAGCAATATTCCCAAATTATGATTCAAAGTTAAACAATATAAACATGGATTAACAATAGTTCCTAAATCCGGTTTCAATTCATAGCATGTCCATGTTATTTTAGCATTTTTGCCTAAAAAGTGACATAGAACTTACAATATGAAGCAAGCAATCCAAATCAAAACTTTAAATCAAATAGCCCCAAATCCGTTGTCTAAAGCGTCGTAGTTGTTGTAGCTTCTAGTTGTAGCCTTCAAGAATCATCCTTCGTCTTCTTTAATTTTGTTCTTTGTATTTTTAATTTAGAGTTCTAGGTTTAATGGCGGCTGCATGAGGCTAAAATGAAATAGTATGATTTAAGCTAGGTCTTAGGGTCTTTTTATAGTGTTTAGGATTAGTTTTAGCCATAGGATAAACCCTAGGATATATCTGAGCCATCTAAAATCGTCACAAGCCCCCAAAACAAGACCCAGGAGCCAAAACAGGTGCACCAGGCCGACCTGGCCGACCAGGGAGGTCGACCCCCAGGTCGACACCTAGGTCGACTCCCCAGTCGACCTGGGGGGAGGTCGACCCCCAGGTCGACTCTAGTGTCGATCTGGTTAGGGGGAGGTCGACCCTAGTGTCGACCCCCCTGTCGACCTGTCTGGGCGGGATTTTTCCTGCCTACCCTGAATTCTGAAAATTTGAATCTGTTTTTAAATTTGATTTTTTTGTGAAACTTTGCGAGGCCATATCTTGATCATACGGACTCCAATTTACGAAATTTCGGACTCTATTTCGCGTATTTTTCCGAGACAAACGCAATGGCGAAAACCGTTTTTCCTGATTCAGATTTTAACATTTAATTCTGCCCTGTTTTAAGTTATAACGTGTTGTTTAAAATACGGGTTGTTACATTCTCCCCTCCTTAAAGGATTTCGTCCCCGAAATCTTCAAGTTAGGAAGAACGTATCCTACCATCCATCATCCATCTACTCAAAGCATCATCCACAGGCAGCCATTGTCCTTAAAAGATTTCTAATGCTGTATGAACATATGCAGAAAGTGTGTGTATATGTTCCTTATCTAATGCAAATGAGCAGGCCTGATTGATCTTCTCAAATGCAAAATATGTTTAGTGAAATGAATCCAATATGTATGCAAATTTTTTTCCTATTATAATTCATAATTTCTACATGAGTGCTCAAACATTCAATCATATGCAACAACCAAATGATAGCACAACCAAGTTTCCAAAATAAACACTCATGCATATGCAAGTATGAAACTGTGACTGAGCCGATCTAGTGCCTAATGTGTATTCATGCATCCACGAGCAACCACTTGCGACCACTTGCAACCATTTCGCAATCATAACATGTTTCAATTACATGTTTACATCCAAAAAGATTCTGCCTATGGTTCTCAAGATAGGATAGAGGAGAGAAACAAGATAAAACAAAGCATATAGAAAAAGAAGTTAAAGATGTACCCCCAGAAGGTCCGGTCTGCTTCTTAGGGCAGTCCTTGCTGATGTGTCCAGTCTCCCCACAATGAAAACATTCACCTTGCTTTCTCTTCCTCTTTCTACAATCCTTGGCTATGTGCCCTTCCGTACCACAGAAATTGCATTTCCTTTTATCACGTGAGTTGTCGTTCTTGCCTCCTTTCTCGGAGTCTACCTTCTTATTCTGAGAATCGTTAGGCTTGACCTCTTTTTTGCCCTTCTTATCTTCCTCATACAGTAGGGCCATATCCACCAAGCTTTCAAAGGTCGCCCCCATGGGCACATGAGTCATGGCCAAACCATGTAGTGGCTCGTTCAAGCCTCGTGCAAAACGTAGCGCCTTTTTCTGAGGAGTGTTGACTAACTCCAATCCGAAGCGAACAAGCTGATTGAAACGGTTCACGTATTCTTTAACTGTCATATTTCCTTGTTTAAGGGCCAGAAACCATTCCATTTGGAGACTCTCCTCTGCCGATGACAAGAACTTAAGCCCAAATCTCCCTCTAAAGTCCGCCCAAGTCTCAATGGGCCTAGTAGCGTTGGTGACTTCCCACCAATAAGAAGGTTCCTCTTTCATGAGCCACGCCGCCAACTGTACTTTCCTATTGTCCTCTACCTCAAAGATAACAAACAAGTCTTCGGTTTCCTTCAACCAATTCCGTGCCTCAACAAAAGTCTCAGTTCCTAGGAAATCCTTTCCGCCCATGGCCTTAAAGTCCTTGCATATCTTTGAAAAATTAGTTTCTCGCGGAGGTTGAGGAGGATGAGGAGGAGGATTAGCTGGGCCTGTCACATTAGCCCGAGCCTCGAGGAAACGACGGAACCAAGTGGGTATATTGACACCCTCGGGAAGATTAAGATCGTCGGCCATGATAAGCTGAAAACGAAAAAGGAAAAGATTCAAACGAGGAAACAAAGATTCTGCTAATGGCTTTTTGGGGAATATCCTTTTCAAATAAACCAACTTTTCTTGAAAAGTGCTTCTTTGTAAATGGTTTTTCAAAAGGTTTTCAAAACTCTTGCCCAACCTTGGTAACCTTCTGCTCTGATACCAAGTGTAACACCCCACCTCCGCTAGAGTCACTCACAAAGGGAATGCACTAGTTTTGGAGAGGTATTATCGAGATAACATCACAGAATTATCAGAAGACAGAACATAAATAAATAATTAAGTAAACAGCAGAAGAATTTATGAGCAAAACAGAACTTCATTTCATTCCAAAATAAACCATGTCTCTTATAAACATTTCAAATAACAACTTCATTACAACTGTCTTGTAATAATAGCCAAAGAAGCCATAACTTAAAACAGAAAAATAGCTTATTCCCCAAGTGCAGTAAAAAGAAGCAGCCATAGCAAACCGTACATGCTGAGCCAAAGCAAGTGATATCCAAGCTAAGAGCTAGTGTTTCCTCCCTGAGAACCTGAGGGGGGGGGGAACGAAAGAAAAAGAGGCGAAAGGAAAAGGGTCAGTCATAAAGACTGAGTAAGTCCTAGTGACTTTCAGTGTAAAAACGGTTAAAACAACATGTCATGTATGAACTGGAACTAAACTTGAGAATGGTGTCGAGGTGGACAAGATAGACTAAGGTGATCATGATAAGTCAATACAAGTCAAGTAAAGCATCACATGTTCGAGATTCGTTGCATCGACTGTACTAGTATACTAAGTCCATCTCACAAGTTAATCATGAAATAAATCCCATGGCCCAATATCATGAAATGACCCTGAAACGGGGTCTGACCCAAGTACGGGGTCCTACGGAGCGATTATCTAGTCGATCGGCTCCCTACAAGTTCTAGCTCGTCAAGTGTCCATGTCATACGGCTAATAACGAATGTAGTCACCTGTGCTGGGTCCACCTTCGGGTGTATCAGCCCTAGGGTGTCAACCCCTGACACGATTCAAGATGCACAGATAAATCTACGGATACCCAGTGTCTGCCCCGGAATACGTGCACGACCGTAGTCCACCGAACCCACACTGGCGTACCCCACTGTCGTCGTTCACCTCTTACAATCAGCCCAGTAATCGTGCCCCACCCGGCCTAGCCCCAGGGTACCTTGATACATCTAGAGGGTTACTGCTGAAAAGGGTCGTGTCTAGGGTTTCGCCTAACAGATTAGGTCATGTAATTCGTGACCTAACCCGCCTAACCGATTAAGTCATGTAATTCATGACTTAATCCTTTTCCAGTCTAGTCATATCAAGATGGTTAAGTATGTCATTTAAATTCGTGACTTAACCCGCTTACGTGTCATGTCAAGTTGGCTAAGTGTTGTCGTTTCAAGTTCATGACTTAGCCCTACAAATCGTGTTCAAGTTGGTTAAGCTGTCTTTTCATGTTCATGACTTAACCCTAATTGGCATTAATTGATTCGTTAATGCACTGAACCACTCACATTGGATCCTATTGTTCGTAGATACTGGATTTGCCGGGCGGTTCCGGGCAGGTTTACGCTACGAACTCAACCCAACCTCGGGTTTCAAGCGCTATGTGACCAACTACCCACATTGGATCCTATTGTTTGTAGCAACTGGATTTGCCGAGCGGTTCCGGGCAGATTTACACTACAAACTCAACCCAACCTCGAGTTGACCACTTTCTTGTTTTCTAAACTCATGCCCATGTTCTTATCAGATTCGTGCTATTTTCATAGCATGTTCATATGTCAATTTCGTGCCCAACTAAGGCATGTCTCAAGTCAAGTTATGGCATGTTCAAGTCAAGTTTTCGTACCATATTCCATGTTCTACTTATGCCAAATTTCACGGTTTATGATTATAATCAATTCAAGTTTTGCCTTTTCTACCCAATCGTATCTCCAACGTATATAAACGTACTTCGTTCACGAGCATAAACAATTCAAGAGATAAAGGGGAATAACACCAAACATGTGATAGGCATATGTGACAATTTCAACATCACTTGCATAATAAACAGGCTATAACATATCACATAGTTTCAATACTAGCATGATGATAACTTGGCATAGTAATGGTTCCAACTTAGTTTAACATGATGATTTCAACTTTACATCATAGGCATGATAATCATTGCGGGCATAATAATAATTTTATTTCAAACATGAAACATTAAAGGCATGGTAATTCTAATAGGCATAGTGGATTCCAATTTAGCATTTTTAACATAATGATTCTCATCTAGCATTATAAACATAATGATTCCAACTTTTCATCATAACCTGGCAATTCCCAATTTGTTATTAACATGATAGGTATATTAACATCACAGGAAAAGTTTCATTAACATCATAGACATGGTTTAATTAGCATCATAGGCATGGTTTAATCAACATGAGGATTTCAATGAACATAATGATTCCATGGACATGTATTAGTTCAACTTGCAATAAAATTAAGCCAAGTGATTCATAACAACATCAACATCATGATAAGTTTAACTTGCAGCATTAACATAGCAATATTCCCAAATTATGATTCAAAATTAAACAATATAAACATGGATTAACAATAGTTCCTAAATCCGGTTTCAATTCATTGCATGTCCATGTTATTTTAGCATTTTTGCCTAAAAAGTGACATAGAACTTACAATATGAAGCAAGCAATCCAAATCAAAACTTTAAATCAAATAGCCCCAAATCCGTTGTCTAAAGCGTCGTAGTTGTTGTAGCTTCTAGTTGTAGCCTTCAAGAATCATCCTTCTTCTTCTTTAATTTTGTTCTTTGTATTTTTAATTTAGAGTTCTAGGTTTAATGGCGGCTGCATGAGGCTAAAATGAAATAGTATGATTTAAGCTAGGTCTTAGGGTCTTTTTATAGTGTTTAGGATTAGTTTTAGCCATAGGATAAACCCTAGGATAGATCCGAGCCATCTAAAATCGTCACAAGCCCGCAAAACAAGACCCAGGAGCCAAAACAGGTGCACCAGGCCGACCTGGCCGACCAGGGAGGTCGACCCCCAGGTCGACACCTAGGTCGACACCCAGGTCGACTCCCCAGTCGACCTGGGGGGGAGGTCGACCCCCAGGTCGACTCTAGTGTCGTCCTGGTTGGGAGGAGGTTGACCCTAGTGTCGACCCCCCTGTCGACCTGTCTGGGCGGGATTTTTCCCGCCTACCCTGAATTCTGAAAATTTTAATCTGTTTTTAATTTTGAATTTTTTGTGAAACTTTGCGAGGCCATATCTTGATCATACGGACTCCGATTTACGAAATTTCGGACTCTATTTCGCGTATTTTTCCGAGACGAACGCAATGGCGCAACCCGTTTTCCCTGATTCAGATTTTAACATTTAATTCTTCCCTGTTTTAAGTTATAACGTGTTGTTTAAAATACGGGTTGTTACAATACCACTATGTCGCCATATATAGGTATACACTCAAAATCGCACAGTCACGTATTTGGAAATTGGATTTCCGTCATGAACCAAGGCAAAAGATAGTCCTTACCGACTTCGAGACAATCTGGCCGATGTCTCACGGTCAGAGCTCGAGTGACCCTTGGATTGTCAGGGCCGGTACACCGATGTGGATTAAAATTCCTGAACAATGCGTTTCCCCGCCCTATGGGGCGTAAATGAGCCAACGAATGACTCCATCGGACCCGGATCGTCCGATCTAACCGAGGCGCCTCGCAACAGCAACAACCACATAAGTCAAACTCGTCAGCGCGTGTAAAACCACTGACGCCACTTCTAGCTAGAAGGAAACACATGCCCTCCCTGAGGTCCTTCCTCCCGTTTCTGGTTCATACCGGCTGTGATGTTCGCGAATTTACGTTGTACACAAATCTATGCCACACAGGCGGTGCTTTGATCATCACCACAAGACTTTGCCTTTCAACAGAAGCCCTGATCACTGCATCTTAGCATGCCACATAGGCAATTCACACCGTGCAACTGATGGCTATCAATCACACAGAATAAATTCCAATGTCAGACACACTGTCCATTTGCAAGTCCGTTCTGGGTATGAACGAAACCGGAGGCACTATATACCTCGCAAACCCATCGATCACCATGTACGTCTAGATGATCACCACTCATTATACATATTTCGGGATGCCTCCCAATCAGGACCTCGGTTACCATCCCAAACGAAGTGAAGATCTCCGGTCTTCGACCACCGTCTTCTTCTTCGATTTCTTATCGTCGATTCAGTTATTCAGAATGGGGTAAACCCGGTCTTTCTGAGCAACTTGCATATAAAATAAACAAGTGCTACACAAACACTACTACGCATCATTTCAATTCATTAGTCGCTAACCGTCAATCAGTAAGTGAACGATTTCTCAAATATTAACCTCGAAGGTCGAAACCAACATCAGATCAACACCCAGGAAACCATTAGACTTAGCCAACCTTCAGTTAGTTTCTAAATTTCACATCCATATCGTTTATAATATTTTATAACGATTTATCGCTATTTTTATTTATTTTAAAATAGCCAATTTATTTAAAACGACGCTTCGGGCCATAACGCGGTCGTGGCGCTGTTTTTCTTCAGATTTGATTTACACATATCTGAAAATATAACCATTGGATCTTCACAAAATTTACATCATTAGAAATATCTTTTCAAAACGAATCCAAAGGTTCCAGTTTTGGGAAAATCCGACGGTCGGATCTCCCGGTACAATCGTTTGAAGTTTCGATTTCAGACTACGAACTGCAGCGTCGTTATTCGATTTAATATAATTATAATTATATATATATATAATCGATTCTGGCGCTGTTTTTCTTCCGATTTGAATTAAACATTCCAGACAATCAACCGTTGGATTTTTACAAAGTTGGTGCCGTTGGAAAGATATTTCCAAAGCGAACCCAACGGTTGCGATTTCGGGAAAATCCGATGGTCGGATCTCCCGCACTAATCGTTTGAAATCACGGTTTCAAAATACGAACTGCAGCTTCGTTATTCGATATATTTCGATTCTATTTATATATATATATCGATTCTTCGATTTCAAAACTATATTCTTTTCATACATTTGATAAAAATGATAATTTTATCTAACTGGCTTCTATTTCAACACTTCACTATTTTTAACAATTCATGTATATAGTAAAAATGTGATTTTTATAATAAACCAATTCATTTCAAAACACGATTATTTTCTATAGTTCATATAGGTGATAAAATAGGATTTTTATTATAAAACAATTTATTTCAAAACACGATTATTTTATATAGTTCATATTAATGATAAAAATAGGATTTTTATTATAAAACAATTCCTTTCAAAATACGAATACCATTCAACACATGAATTTCAATTCAACGAATGAATATCGATTCAACACATGAAGGTTTTCTATAGTTTATATATAGATAAAAAGGTGATTTTAATATTTAAAACACGAATACCATTCAACACATGAATTTCGATTCAACGAATGAATTTCGATTCAACACATGAATTTCGATTCAACGAATGAATTTCGATTCAACACATGAAGGTTTTCTATAGTTTATATATATAGATAAAAATGTGATTTTTATATTTAAAACACGAATACCATTCAACACATGAATTTCAATTCAACGAATGAATATCGATTCAACACATGAAAATTTTCTATAGTTTGTATATATTGATAAAAATGTGATTTTTATATTTAAAACACGAATACCATTCAACACATGAATTTCAATTCAACGAATGAATTTCTATTCAACACATGAAGGTTTTCTATAGTTTGTATATATAGATAAAAATGTGATTTTTATATTTAAAACACGAATACCATTCAACACATGAATTTCAATTCAACGAATGAATATCGATTCAACACATGAAGGTTTTCTATAGTTTGTATATATAGATAAAAATGTGATTTTTATATTTAAAACACGAATACCATTCAACACATGAATTTCAATTCAACGAATGAAATTCTATTCAACACATGAAGGTTTTCTATTCAACATACGAATATAATTTCAACACGGAAAATAATTCTAACACATGAATATTATTCAAAATTTCGGCAGCATAACGGCAGGGTAGTTAAAACCGGGACCGTCCCTAGTACGGCTCCTCGCTCTACCTTAAAGCCTCGCAGCTTTTGACAATGGGGAATCATGCATCTAGTTCGCACACAGGCGGCATGTATATTTTTTTCATTTCCACAAACTAATCCTATGTGGTTTCAACCAAATATTTCTCAACCACAAACGGGTATTTTTCAACCACAATCAATCAATTTCAACCACAAACAATTTCAATCAACCATTCGCTATCAATCAATTTTCACACCAATCACAACCCATAAATATCGTCCATGGTTTGTGGACGAGGGGCGTATATATATATATATATATATATATATATATAGCATTTCACTTCTATTTCAACACATATATAATTTTTACAATGCATATACAACTTATACATCGAACATACAACTTATACAACGCTTATACAAGAGGTAGACAACGCTTATATAACTCATACATCGACTATATAATTTATACATCGTCGTTTTCCATTTCGTTTATATATTAGAAATATCACATTGGGTTCCACTCCACCAAAAATTGCAGAAGGCTCAGAAAAATATGCGGTCTCTTCTAAAATGTAGAAGACGTCCACACGGTCACGATGTTTCCTGTTTCATCGAATTTCGTCAAGAAACGAAAAAGATATGATTTTTCAAAGTTTGCAACACTATAAAGTGTTTTAAATCAGTTCAGAAATAATAAAGGCATCACCTTTATTGTTGGTTCAAACAAGGGTTTCGGATTTTCTCGAAATCCGCTGTGTATTGGAATGATCGGAAGTGATGACGTGGAAGAGGGAGGAGAGGGGAGTCGGCGCAGGGTGGTCGGAGGTGGTTCGGTGGTCTCTGGCGATCATAGCGGGGCTGGGAAGTCGCTGACTTCTTGGCCTCGATTCTGGCGATGGAGGTGACGGGGGAGGTCGAGCTTGGGTCGGATTTGAAAAGGAGGAGGAGGCGAGTCGACGGAGGTAGGTGGCGGTGGCTGGCGTTGGCTGTAACGACTTCGAAGTGGGAGGGAAGGATCGAGCTCGAGAACCGTCGGTGAGAGAGAGGCGACGAGGGTTATTTTTATTTTATTTATTTTTAAAATTATGAAAGAAATAATTTGATTGGCCGGTATTTATATTTATTCGAAAATTAGGGTTTTCTCCCACGAACTCGAAATCAAACCCAACGACTGTCGTCCCCAGTGTTTTACCCCCATCCCGAACACAATGGGATATGTTTCGAAGGACCATTCGAAAGTTTCAGTCAGTTTTCCTTCAAATTAAAATATAGAATATTCAATATTCGATTTGAACGTACATTTCAATTTGCCGGGGCCACAAACTGATTCGAAAAATTCCAGAAAATAAATCTAGCTATGTTTTGACGATACGGTCCCAACAAAACTAGTTTTGTCGAATTCTGAGACCGTTTGCAAAATGGCCCATTTCTGGTCGATCCAATTTAACTATAATTGACCAAAACACGTTTTCCTTTGCCACGCTCACATACTAGCTTCAAAAATTATGAAATTTGAAACCTAGCAATAACTTCACATCCCGGATTCAACAAAAGTGGTTTCGTCGAATTCCGAGGTCGTATGCAAAATGGCCTTTTTCACGGGCTATATAAATTCCATAGCGACCGTTCTGAAAATTCATTTGGCCATAACTTTTGCTTTCCGCTATGAAACTTTGATTTTTCAGATTCGTTAGGAAGGTATTCACTAACAAATTTAAATATTTTTGGTTTCACTCAAATCCGTTTTGTTTTGCACCCGGTACAGTCCGACAAAGTTTGAATTCAAATTTTGAAACTACCGCGCCATTTCGAGCCTTTTTTATAATTAGAATTAATTATATTTTTCATACATCGATTCAAACTCACTTTTCATTGCTATTATTTAAAATATTTATTTTATATATTTAAAATCCACTATTTTAGCCAATTTAAAATTTTTAAATTGGTTCAGATTTTCCGGGTCGTTACAAATTCCTTTCAATTATTACTTCAAAAACTCCCCTTTCAATAATCTCTAGTAATTCACGATCTGCTCGAGCACCAGATAATGGTGCGATATTAACCTCCTTAAACCACCATAGTTCAGGTATCGCACTCCTCACTTCACCGCACTGTCGCACCCTCACAAAATCCCCCTAGTCGATTCGAACATCGCTCCATTATCACGTTCAACCCTTAGTTTCCACAAATGCCCTTCTTCTCAAACACACACTACAAACCCAAACATAAACCCCATAACCAACCCTGAACAAAAATACAACAATGCTCCATTTATACCCAGCAATTTCAAGGATGGATAACGAGTTTCAGGTGAATTTGCGATTTCTAATTCGTGAGTGCCTCCAGCTTGACTTTGAATCAATCCTTGCGATGCTAATTTGAATTGCGACTTCGATCTCTATCCGTTTTCCCCTCTCTCTCTCTCTCTCTCTCTCTCTCTTTTTATGTCGTGGAATCGATTTTAAGTGGAAGAAGGAAAATGAAAAGGAGAAACTTGAAATTGGGTTTCGGGTATACTATGTTTATATAGGAGTGAACGAGAGGCATATGGTACAAGACCATTAAATTTATGTTTCCGTGATATGGAAGAAAGGGGACAGTTTATACAGCTCAATAAAAATGTTTGTTTGCGTAATTCAGTTTCTAGGTCTGTGAAATGAACGATGGATGGCGGAAACTAATTGACTAAATTGAAGGATATATTTTATTTGATGTTATAATATAATATAAAATTATCTCGTTTTCCTTAATTTGAAATCCTGAACAGCTATTCAACGTAATGACTGGCGCTACAAGTTTATAACGCTATTCTGGACTCAGCGGAACCGATTCTAGAATTTAATTCAGTGGTATATACAAAATAACATTATTAAATTGACAAATTAAATTAAATCGATTAAAGATATAAATCGATCTCAAATAAATAATTATTATTGTTCTAATTCAATATAGAATTTATATTGATCGTCTGAACCATTTCGATTCAGTTTTTAACTCCAAATTCAATTATATTTTGATTTTGTATTACGATAGTTTAATATCTTTGAAATTAAATCATGTATTGATTACTAAATGGATAAACTCAATAAAAATTCATTCATATTATCCAATCAACATTTAAAAAAAATTAAATGTTAAAAATAAATTGGCTAAAAATCCAGAACGTTACATTCCTTACCCCTTAAAAGAATTTCGTCCCCGAAATTACTAAGGCAGAAGAAATGCTACAGACCCGTTAACTTTTCAAAATCCCACTTTGTTATAACCAGGTATTTCATTCATATTACATTCAAATTGATTCAAATCAATTTATTTATTTCGATCCCTTTAACTTGCATAAGTTAAATTTAGATTCTAGAATTCAAATACTTGGTTTTTATTCCAATTTCCTTTGAAATCGTATATAAATATACATACATTTATTCCCATCTCAAATTCAAAACATTTAAATTTTCCAAAACTTGTTTTCTCTAACAAATTTCCATCGGAAATCCCATTATGGCAACAATCCATCACTTAGAAACTCGAAAATGAACATCGATGATGGCATGCTTCATCATCGGAATTATTTCCAGTGACCAAAGTGAATTCAATGCTTTATCACTTTCGAAAATTCATTCAAAATGATTTTTATTCAAAAGTCCTTCCAAAACACCGCCATATTATTTCAGATAATATTTTTCAAACATCTTGGATTTAAATTCCAAATTCAAGTTTCAATCTAATTTTAATTCATCTCATTTGTAAATACAAGTTCTATTTGGTTATATATAACCATTTTTGATTTAATAATCTAATTTGATTATAACCTTAATCAATACATCCATATATTATAATCATTTTAGAAAATTATTCTTTTCATATAAAAATATAGTTTTGGGAAAAGTTATTTCATTTGCCCAGCTTCAAAACAATATTATGTCGAATTGCTCCATTAAAGCGTTTATAAATCCCTATCAACCACATCATCTAAACGCGTCGATGTGAAATTTATATACTACTCAACAGATCGATCAACACAATATAAAACAATTTTTATACAAATCTACAAATACGCTCTCTCTCTCTCATATATATATATATATATATATATATATATATATATATATACTCAACTCATTCTAGGCTACTGAAACACCCGACCTCCGTTAAGGTCAATCGCAAAGGGAATGCCTTAATTTTGGTGGAGCATTATAGGTAAAAGACATAGATAATTTACAAGACAGACATATATAAGCAACGAAAAAACTAGATTTATTTCATTCGTGGTTCAAAACAAAAACATTACAGCAAACTGTCTCAAAACAACTTCCAAATCATTACATCAGAATCTCTGTCTTGATTATAACATAAAGAAGCATAAAACAAAATAAAACTACATAAATCCCCAAGCAATAGTGTGTCTAAAGCCATAGCTAAAGATAGGAGGTTCCAAGCTATACATCACAGAGTCTTCAAGCTTGGAAAGATGAACGACCCAAATTTAAGCAGAGTTATTCCCTCGCCGGGTTCCTGAGGGGGAGGGGGAGAAACGGAAGAAAAGAGAGCGAAAGAAAAATGGGTCAGACATAAGTCTGGTAAGTCCAGTGATTATTCAACACGTAAACTGATAAGAGAACCATGACTTGAATAAGCTGGACACAGGACAATAACAAGGAAATAAGGTAACATAGGATAAGGCAAGATAAACAAGGCCAGATAAACTATTTATACTATCACACCCATATCCATATTCTCTGCACCTACTAGATATTTCAACCATCATCATGAGTTCAAACCCAATGATCCCTTTTTATCGATCGGCTCCTACTCGCACGCATTTACCACTTGTGTCATATGGCCCCGCTCGATTGTAGATACCTATGCTGGTCCCACCATGGGGTGTATCAAATCCTATGGTGGCAGCCTGACACGAAGATGCACTGTGTGTAACTACTGATGCCCAGTGCCTGCTTTTTCCACTCTGGAGTACGTGCACGCCCGTACTCCGTCGGTACCTACACTGACGCACCACCCGCCGTTGTTTTGACCGCTTATAATCAGCCCAGTAATCGTGCCCCACCCTGCCTAGTTCAGGGTACCATGATACATCTATATGGGTTACTGCTGAAATGGGTCCCTGTTACTAGGGTAATCTAATCAACATGTTAAACTGGTTAAGTGTTCAAGTTAACCTAACCCCACCCATCAGTTTAGTTAACATGTTGTATTGGTAAAGTGTTGCCTTGGTTAACTTAACCCTACCATTCCTGACTTAGCTTTAATTCATTCATTAAAGCACCAACCACTTACATTAGACATGTATTGTTGCGGTCGCTGGATGTGCCGGTCGGGTCCGGCCAGTTTTACACCATAACTCAGTCTAACCTCGGGTTCTTTTGGGCTTGATGCACTAACCTCCCACATTAGATATATATTGTTACGGTTGCTGGATGTTCCGGGCGGTTCCGAGCAGTCTTACACCGTAACTCAATCTAACCTCGGGTTAGGCATATTCGTCTTTTCTAAATTTACATATTTACCTCTTTATATTTATATGTAAATTATTGTCATTTAATTCAAGCCCCACTTTCCTTTTTAAATCAAGTTCATAATTTTGGTATAAAAATTTATTCCACTTTATGCCATAAAACATTTATGAGCCAAGTACGCCAATTATATGTAATTTCATGTTTTTCCCCAACGTTACCCCTTTTAAACGTTCGCATAAATCACATAAAATGTTAGGCTCGATACATAGCCTAACTTATTCACAAAAGGGGAAAAAGAGGAACATGTAATAATTCCAACATCATAAAAATATGGATCTAACTACACATGTATCATATGAATTTGGCATAGAACAATATACATTTAATTATGAACTTGCAAATTTAGATCTACTCAACATAGATCATGAAATAAGTGTTTTACATAGAACTACATAAACTTAAAATTAGGCATGTAGTTGCGAGCTTGCAAATTAGTTGGATCGAATTTAACATGAACCTAATCATATTAGCATGTAGTTTAGGTCATATATGAGAACATGGTTGAACTGGCATAAACATAGCAAAATTCCCAAATTGTCATACAACATATAGGTGTCATTACCAAATCATAAAACTTGAAATGTCATTGCCAAATTATATAATATGGTATGTCATTGTCAAATTGCACAATATGATATCCATCACCAAATTATAAAATATGGTATGCCATCACAAAATTACATAATATGATATCCATCGCCAATTTATGTCATCGCCAAAATATACAACATAATATGTCATCGCTAAATTACACAACATATATGTCATTGCCAAATTATACCACGTATGGATTCATTGCCAAGATTTAACATTTATCATCAAATTACATACAACATGATCACAACTTAGCATGATAAGAATCATAGTCTCAATCAATTCAGTTTTAACAAAAAGGATAGGCATAGATTTACATTAGGCGATGTTCTACATCCATTTATTTAGTCACGATTCTAATATCATTTAGGTCTAAATGATAAATGGACTTACAAAAAGGAGACTAGTCTTGTGTTCTGGGATCTGTATTCTAAATTTGAATAGCTCTCCTTTGTTGTAGATGTTGAATTCTCTTAGTTGAATTAGATTTGATTTGTAATTCCTACTTGCTTTCTAGTTGAATGAGAATAGCGGCTACTCTATGTTGAGTGTTGAAAGCATGACGGTCTTAGGAATAGTTTTTTGTGGCTTAGGGTTTAGATTTAGGTTGCTTATATAGAAGTTTGATTTAATAGGAACCGTCAAATCAACGCAGGGAAAATCAAAGCCATTCAAACCTAAGAGACAGAACTTGCCACACAAGCCCTAATGACATAGCAAATCGTCATAGGAAGAAACACATCAGTTTTCAGATCTAGCCCGAGGGGAAGGTCGACCCCCGGTTCGACCCCCAGGTCGACCTGTATGGGGGGAAGTCGACCCCCTGGTCGACCTGGCCTTGGGCGGGAAAATTCCCTCCCAGCCCGCTTCTTCTTATGATTTTGAAATTTGAATTTTCTGAACTTTAAACTGAGCTGTTTATTTAAATTCTCGAATCTTCTTAAGGTCATAACTCCTTCATACGAAATCCAATTTACGCAAACTCGGACTCTATCTCAAGCAGAATTCTGAGACCAATGCAATGGCGTAACCCATTTCCCTTAATTCTCACGTTTGTAATTATTTATTCTTTAATTCATTACTTTAATGTTTATAGAAAATACGGGGTGTTACATTCTCCCATCCTTAAAGGATTTCGTCCTCGAAATCTTCGAGTCGAGAAGAATGTATATCCTACCATCCAATCGTCCATCTACTCATCCATCAAAAACAGACGTCCATTGTCCTTAAAAAGACTTCTAATGCTTCATGATCATATGCATAGTGTGTGTACATGTCCTTATCGAATGCAAAATCAGGCAGTCCATTGATTCAGTTGACCTCCTTAATGCAAGTCATGTCGGTGCCATGAGTCCATTATGTATGCAATCATCCCTAATCATACTTTCTACATGAGTGCACAATCATTCATACAAATGCAACAACCACATGATAACACATCAAGTTTCAATCATATACAAGTACATATATGCATATGCAATATGAAAGTGACTGAGCCGATCTAACACCTAATGTGTGTGTATATGCATCCACGAGCAACCACTAACAATCACTTGCAACCACTTGCAACCATCAATCATAACATGTTTCAAATACATGTTTACATCCATTGGTTTATAACTAAGGATTGAGAATAGCACTGAGGAAAAATACTAAAAAGTTAGATATGAGCATGAACAAACTTAAGGAAAAAGAGATCAAAGATGTACCCTCAAAAAGAAAAGGGTAGGCTGCACGTATCTTGGCCTCAGTTTCCCAAGTCGCGTCTTCCTTAGCATCACTCCATTGGACTTTAACAAGTTTGACTTCGCGGTTGCGTAGCTTTTTGACTTCCGTACCCAAGATACGAGTTGGAACTCTTCTCATAGTCGCCTCTCGTTCTACTTCTACTTCCTCTAACGTGCTTGGTTCCACCACTTCCGCAGACTCATGTAAGCACTTCCGTAGGTGAGAAATGTGAAAGACATTATGAAATCCAGCCAATCTTTCGGGCAGCTCTACTCTGTAAGCCATCTTTCCAATCTTTTCAACGATAGGAAACGACCCTACAAATCTTGTGCCAACTTTCCTGTGGATTTGAAGCGAACGACATTCCTCAAAGGAGATACTTTTAGGAAAACCCTGTCTCCAACCTCAAACTCAAGGTCAGTCCTTCTTTTATCTGCGTAGAACTTCTGTCTATCTTGGGCAGTCTTCATTCTTCTTCGTATCAAGTCCACTTTCTCTGAAGTTTCTCTAATCATATCTGGTCCGAGTATGAGCTTGTCTATAGACTCCCACCAACAAGTTGGTGATCGGCATGGTCTTCCATATAAAGCTTCGAAGGGTGCCATGCCTATGGTGGCTTAGTAGCTGTTGTTGTAGGCAAACTCCACCAAAGGAAGATGATCTTCCCATGTTCCTCCAAAGTCAAGAATGCATAATCTCAAGAGGTCTTCTAATACTCTGTTCACCCTTTTCGTCTGACCATCGGTTTGGGGGTGATAGGCCGTGCTTAAGCATAATTGTGTGCCTACAGCCTCTTGCAATCTCTTCCAAAACTTGCTCGTAAAGATAGGATCTCGGTCACTCACAATGCTGGAGGGTATCCCATGGAGTCGAACTATCTCTTTAAGATAAATGGATGCCAAAGATGAGGCAATCCTTCTACTTTTAACGGGTATAAAGTGAGCGCTTTTTGTGAGCCTGTCCACTATTACCCAAATACTGGTATTGCCCCTTCTTGACCTAGGCAGCCCATCGACAAAGTCCATTGAAATGCTATCCCATTTCCACTGTGGGACCTCTAGAGGATGAAGCAAACCACCAGGCTTCTTTTTCTCCGTCTTGACTTGCTGGCATATCAAACACTTAGCGACGAATTCAGCTACATCCCTCTTCATGCCATTCCAAAAGAAAACCCTTTTTACGTCTTTATACATCTTGTGTCCACCTGGGTGTATGGTCAACTTTGAATGGTGTGCCTCTTCAAGAACCTTCTTCACCAAATCCCTTGCTTGTGGAACTCACAGCCTTCCATCACGCCTCAACCAACCCTTATCATCGATGGAGTATCTATTGAGGTGACTAGAAGTCTCACTCCTAATTAGCTTATCCATCACATCAACTAGTTGAGGGTCTTCACGTTGCGCGGTTCCTATTGAGTCCAAAAGATTAGGCCGCACTTCTAGCGATGCTAACAAACCAGTCACATGATCGATGGAGGGTCTAAAGTCAAAGTTGGCTATGTATTCCAAGCTTTGCCTTTCTACAAAGAGAGGGCTTAAGGTCAGTTTCTTTCTACTCAAGGCGTCTGCTACTACTGTAACACCCCGTGTATTCTATAACCGTGAAATTCATAAATTAAAGTATAATTAATTTCAAATCAAAGAATTAAGGGAAACGGGATACGCCATTGCGTTCGTCTCGGAAAAATATGCGAAATAGAGTCCGAGTTTTCGAAAATCGGAGTCCGTATGACCAAGATATGGCCTCCGGAAGTTTCAGAATTAGGTTTAAAATTCGAACAGACGAAAACAGCTCAGAAAAACAAGTTTAAAATTCAAAATCGGGCCCAATTGGCCAGGGCGGGAAAATTCCCGCCTAAGGCACCCAGGTCGACTTGGCTGTCGACCTGGGCTAGCCAAGTCGACAGGGCTGTCGACAGGGCTGTCGACCTGGCCCCAGAGCCAGGTCGAACCCAGCCCACCCTGGCTGGCCTAGTCTGTGTTTGATCGATTTTCTGAGCCTTGCCTTGTCACTAGGGCTAGGTGTCATCTCCTGGTTGGTCCCTCCTTTGAACGAACGGCTATTATTGAACCAAGCTTCATCGACGGTCTAAATCAACTCACAAACTCTATAAAAAGGACCTAAGACTAACCCTAATTCACACAAACTAAAATGGAGATGAGACCGTCATGTTGCTGAGGAGAGACTAAAGATAGCCGTCGGGAATTGAGAGGCAATTAGGAGAATAAACAAGAAGCTTAAAGCAACGTCAAATCAATCAAGGCAACGCCTACAACAAAGGATAGCATCTCCAAATTCAGAATTCAGATTTCTGAATTGAAGAGTCGTCATACGCTGTAAGTAGAGTGCTATTCCAGTATGAATTAAATAATTGTGTTGATTTGTGTAATGTAAGAAATGGAATTGTGGCGATAATAATCTATATTTGTATGTTGCTTTGATGCAAAACGATTTGGGAATATTATGGTATACGATTGGATATTTGCAAGTACGCGATTTGCGTTGGAAACGAAATGGAATTGTGGCGGAAATGAATTATATTTGTATGTTATTTTTCTAAACGATTTGGCAATGCTATGGTTTGATTCATACAAGTATGTGGCTTATGTTGACAACCACATGTTGTGGAATTTTGATTAGGACTTATGCAAACATATGATTCATATTGAAAACCACATGTTTGTGGTAGTTATTTATAACACCCATTTGATAATTGCAAGCATATGATTCATGTTGAAAGTAACAACTATATGTTGTAATAATTTATTTAAGATTCATGCAAGTATATGATTCATGTTAACAACTAAATGTTGTAATAATTTATTTAAGATTCATGCAAGTATATGATTCATGTTAACAACTATATGTTATGATATTTTAATTGGAATTCATGCGAGTCCATGATCTATTGTTATGACAACATGATGTAAAATTCTATGGTCATCTTTAGTGTAATTTGATTCACCTAAGTATTATGATTCATATGAAGTTATGTTGGAATTGACATCCTAGTTCAAGTATAAAAATCATATTTTTGTGATAGTGATAAAAACACGCATCTTTGTAAATTTGTATTAATTTTATGAACATGACTAAACTATGTTCGTTATTATGCCCAATTGAAAAACATGTTTTTAGGCTCATGTTGTTATCATAAGTTACATTAGAATTACATTAGAATCACATTCCTCCTGCAAGTTTACATAGATAAAATAAAAACCATGATGTAAATTTAGATATGTTTATGCTATAATTCTATGAATAGGATGAAAACCATGATTCATATAAGAATTAGGTTGGGATAATTCTAGTTGAACCATACTTTTGTATCAGTGACAAAAGTAAGCACCTTTTTGTTAACATGTAGTGATTTTATGAACATGATTAGTTTATATTATGCCTAAATAAAAATATAGTCAAGACCATGTGCCAATAATAAGGATATCTAATTTAGTTAGATTCTTAACTTAACTACAAGTTTACATGGTTTGATTCATGTCACTTATGCTTTATGACCAAAGTATATGTTACGACAATGTAAGTACACCAGTTTCTATTTTGTAGTTCCAACGTTATGTTGCAAGTTCATGCGTTCACATTCCTCTTTTTGTGTATATAATCACGTTTTAAGCCTCCCCTTTTTCACGTGGCTAAGTTGGGCTTAAAAGGCTAAGCCCAACATATATTATAATAAACGAACGTATTAAACGGGGGAAATAGCGTTGGGCCAAATTAATTAATAAATGAAAATATAAAAGTAGAAGGGCCAAAATTCAAGAATGGGTTGGGCCCATGATTGGTGTAAACCTTTACACCATTAGCTGGAATTGATTTTGAATAATGGGCCGCAAATATTTACATATAAAAAGAAAAGAGACAAAATATGTAAATATAGAAAATACGATGTGTTTAACCCGAGGTTGGATTGAGTTGTGATGTAAACCTGCCCGGAACCGCCCGGCTGTCCAGTAGTCACAACAACACCTATCCAATGTGGGTGGTTAAACATGGAGCCCAATAAGGACCCAAGGTTAGACTGAGTTGTGGCGTAAGACTGCCCGGACCCAACCGGCAACAGGCAGCCACAACAATACCTGTTTAATGTGAGAGGTCAAGGCTTTAATTAAGACAATTAAGGCTGAGTCAGGATTGATAGGATTAAGTAAATTATATTAATACTTAATCAAAATGGAACATGCTAAACAGACTGATTGGGGGGGGGGGTTAGGTTTATAAAACACTTAACCAACCTAGCATGTTGGCTAGAAATAGAAAAACCTAGTAGCGGAGGACCCTTTTCGCAGTAACCCTACAAGGTATCATGATACCCTGAAACTAGGCAGGGTGGGGCACGATTACTGGGCTGGTTGTAAGAGGTCAAACCGACGGCGGTGGTGCAGCAGTGTAGGTTCTAACGGGGTGCGGGCGTGCACACACTCCGGTGCAGAAAAATAAGGCACTGGGCACCAGTAGCATACCTGTGCATTCTAGGATTGTTTCGGGCCGCCGCCATGGGACTTGATACACCCCATGGTGGGACCAGCATAGGTAAGTACAACATCGGGGGCCGTAAGACACATGTAACTATGCGAGTAGGAGCCGATCATCATAAAATGGATCACTTCAACCTGATTATGGGGTGCTGTTGGGAACTAGTTTATATGGGTACAGAGATTAATATGAGGAACGATAGTATATTCGACCCTAGACAACTTAACTAAGTATATGGTGCTTTCCCATTTCTAGTTTATACTTATCATACCCAGTTCTTTATTCATAGACTGAATAGTCCTAGACTTACTCAGGCTTTATGTCTGACTCTACTTTTCTTTCGTCTTCTTTTCTTCCGTTCCCCCCCGGTCCACAGGGAGGGAATACCGCAGCTTGGCCAGCCTTCATATCCAGCTTGAAGAGAAAGAATGTATTGCTTGGATCTTTTCGTTTTGGACTATGGCTTTGGACAGCAACTATGGGACTTTTGTAGTTTATTTATGTTTTCTTTATGCTTCTTTAAATAATGTAATCAAGACAGTTATGAAGATGGTATGTTTTTGGAAGTATTGTAAGACAATTATGGTATGGTTGTTGTAACACGTATTTTTAATGAAATAAAAGTTGTTGTTTTTCTGCTGTTCAAAAATATGTGTTCTTATATCTGTCTTGTATATCTGTGACTTATACTTATAAACCTCCACCAAAATTAGGGCATTCCCTTTGAGAGTGACCCTAACGGAGGTGGGGTGTTTCAACTACATTGCCCTTGCCAGGGGTATAGGAAATCTCGAAATCATTGGATGCCAAGAATTCCATCCACCTTTGTTGCCTCAAGTTAAGATCTTTTTGCGAGAAAAGGTACTTCAACGATTTATGGTCAGTATATAATTCAAACTTCTCACCTAGGAGAAAATAGCGCCAAGACTTAAGTGCAAAGACGATGGCGGCCAACTCTAGATCGTGGGTTGGGTAGTTTTTCTCATGTACTTTCAACTATCTGCCTCCATAAGCTACTACCTCCCCTTCTTGCATCAAGGCAGCACCAAGTCCCGTACCACATGCATCCGTGTATACGGTAAACATCTTGCTCCCATCCGGCAATGTCAGAACTGGGGCTGTTGTTAGAGCCCTCTTCAATCGTTGGAAAGCAACATCGCAATCCAAATCCCAATTGAAAGTTAGGTTCTTCTTCGTCAACCTTGTCAGTGGAGCTTAGATTTTCGCAAAATCTTTGATGAACTTTCAGTAAAAGCTCGCTAGCCTGAGGAAGCTCCGGACCTTGGTCGCATTCCATGGAACCTTCCAATCTTGCACCGCAACTACTTTTGCGGCATCCACAGCCAACCCTTCCTTGGATACCACATGTCCGAGAATCCTTACTTCCTCTCTCCAGAAGTGGCATTTGGAGAATTTGGCTTTCAACTGATGTGCTCGCAGAGTATCCATGACTTCTTTTAAATGCTGAGCATGCTCTTCCTCACTCTTTGAGAAAATCAAAATGTCATCTATGAAGACCACCACAAACTTATTGAGGAACTCCCTGAACACCCTGCTCATCAATTCAACGAAGTAAGCGGGTGCGTTTGTCAGGCCGAAAGGCATGACAAGCCACTCGAAGAAACCATCCAGAGTTCTGAACGCAGTCTTATCAATGTTGTCTTCAGCCACTCTTAGCTGATGAAACCCAGTAGCTAGATCTAGTTGGGAGAAAACCAATGCACCTACAAGCTGATCGAAGAAGTCGTCTATTCTTGGGAGTGGGTGCATATTCTTCTTGGTCAGCTCGTTTAGCTCCCTATAATCCACGCATAGGCGAAGCGAACCATTCCCTTTAGTTGCGAACATTACTGGAGCAACCCATTCAGAAATGTTCCGCCTTATAAACCCCTCCTCAAGCAACTCTTTAACTTGCTTGCTGAGTTCTTTCCTCTCCCTTGGAGCCATGTGTTTAACGGGTAAAGCAACGGGTTTTGCACTGTCAACGAGGTATATGTGGAATTCTATCTCCCGCTTCGGAGGTAACCCTTTCACCTCTTCAAAGACATCTAAGTATTCACGGACTACTCTGACAGACTGCAAATTCTCAATAGACGCATCAAGAGATTCTAGATAGCTAAGCATAACGGAGTTCATGGGATTACAAGAAATTTCAAGAGTGTTACCGAGGCGAGTCATGAGTCTAACCACTCTCTTTTCACAATCGAGGATGGCATCATTACTGGATAGCCAATCCATGCCTAGAATCAACCCATAGCCCGTGAAGCCCAAAACATAGGCATTACATCTAAACCCAACACTTAATATAGAAATTTCCAAATCCAAAAAATCATTGACAAATAAGTTGAGCCCCCAATTGGATTTGAAACAACCAAGGGATCCTCTACTAAACTGGTGTCTAGGTGCAGAGATTCAACTAAAGCAGTAGATATAAAAGAGTGCAATGCACCAGAATCAAAGAGTGTACGGACAGGATGATCAAAAAGATAAACTAAACTCTCAACAGAAACATATCTACCTCGTTCTTGCGGAGGTGCCATGAGAGCGTGAACCTGCCCTCCAGAAGTAGATCCAGCTCTCTGCCCTTGCCCTTGCTTTCTTGGGCAGTCCCTAGCCATGTGTCCTGCCTCGCCGCAATGGAAACAGCCACCCATATTCCTCTTCTTCTTTCTGCTGTCCTTAACCAGATGTCTAGGAATGCCACAAAAATTACACTTCCTCTTGTCATGGGGTTTGTTGTTCTTCCCACCCTTCTTGGAATCTGTCTTCTTGCTCTGTGATCATTCCACTTTCTTATCTTGAGGTACTTCCGCCTTTGTCTCTTTCTTGCTAACCTTATCTTCTTCTTGTAACAGTGCCATGTCCACCGGTCTCTCATAAGTCGCACCCATAGGTATATGGGACATAACTATGCTGTGTAGTGGCTCATTCAATCCCTTAACAAAACGGAGAGCCCTCTTATGTGGAGTGTTCACTAACTCCAATCCAAACCTAGCCAGCTGGTTGAATTGGTTAACGTGTTCCTTGACCGACATACTCCCCTGTTTGAGAGCTAAGAACTTCTCCATTTGTAGGCTTCGTTCAGCTTGTGAGAGGAATTTCATTTCAAACCTCATTCTGAAATCCATCCAAGTTTCAACTGGTCTTTCAGTGTTAGTAACTTCCCACCAATAGGAAGCTTCGTCTTTGAGCAACCACACGGCCAACTGTATCTTCTGCCTATCATCCACTTCAAAGATATCGAACAAATCCTCAGTTTCTTTGAGCCAGTTTCTTGCTTCCACGAAGGATTCATTTCCATTGAAGTTCTTTCCACCCATGGCTCAAAAGTCCCTACATATTTTTGAGAAAGCATTTGCACGTAGAGGAGGAGGAGGAACCGCAGCAGCTGGGGGAGGAGGAACGTCTGCTGGGCTTGCGGCATTAGCCCTAGCCTCTAGGTACCTTCTGAACTAGACAGGTACCGACACGCCCTCAGGAAGGTTGATATCCCCAGACATGCTAAAACGAAAAAGGAAAGATTCAAAACAAAGGATGGAAAGATAATGCATACGGCTTTTGGGGGATTATGCCTCTTTAAAATAAAACACTTTTTTTTCTTGAAAATTGCTTCTTTAAACTTCTTTTTGAAAAACAATTTTCAAATTTTTTTATCTGATCTGGTAAACCTTTGCTCTGATACCAAGTGAAACACCCCACCTCCGTTAAGGTCACTCGCAAAGGGAATGCCTTAATTTTGGTGGAGCATTATAGGTAAAAGACACAGATAATTTACAAGACAGACATATATAAGCAGCGCAAAAACTTGATTTATTTCATTCGTGGTTCAAAACAAAAACATTACAGCAAACTGTCTCAAAACAACTTCCAAATCATTACATCAGAATCTCTGTCTTGATTATAACATAAAGAAGCATAAAACAAAATAAAACTGCATAAATCCCCAAGCAGTAGTGTGTCCAAAGCCATAGCCAAAGATTGGAAGTTCCAAGCTATACATCACAGAGTCTTCAAGCTTGGAAAGATGAACGGTCCAAATTTAAGCTAAGCTATTCCCTCCCTAGGAACCTGAGGGGGGAGAAACGGAAGAAAAGAGAGCAAAAGAAAAATGGGTCAGACATAAATTTGGTAAGTCTAGTGATTATTCAACATGTAAACTGATAAGAAAACCTTGACTTGAATAAGCTGGACATAGGACAATAACAAGGAAATAAGGTAACATAGGATAAGGCAAGATAAACAAGGCCAGATAAACTATTCATACTATCGCACTCATATCCATATTCTCTGCACCTACTAGATATTTCAACCATCATCATGAGTTCAAACCCAGTGATCCCTTTTAATCGATCGACTCCTACTCGCATGCATTTACCACTTGTGTCATACGGCTCCGCTCGATTGTAGATACTTGTGTTGGTGCCACCATGGGGTGTATCAAATCCTATGGTGGCAATCCGACACGATTCAAGATGCACAGTGTATAACTACTGATGCCCAGTGCCTGCTTTTTCCACTCCGGAGTACGTGCACGCCCGTACTCCGTCGGAACCTACACTGACGCACTATCCACCGTTATTTTGACCGCTTATAATCAGCCCAGTAATCGTGCCCCACCCTGCCTAGTTCAAGGTACCATGATGCATCTATGTAGGTTACTGTTGAAATGGGTCCCCGTTACTAGGGTTTTCTAATCAACATGTTAAATTGGTTAAGTGTCCAAGTTAACCTAAACCCACCCATCAGTTTAGTTAACATGTTTTATTGGTTAAGTGTTGCCTTGGTTAACTTAACCCTACCATTCCTGACTTAGCTTTAATTCATTCATTAAAGCACCAACCACTCACATTAGACATGTATTATTGCGGTCACTTGATGTGTCGGTCGGGTCCGGGCAGTTTTACACCGCAACTCAGTCTAACCTCAAGTTCTTTTGGGCTTGATGCACTAACCTCCCACATTAGATATATATTGTTACGGTTGCTGGATGTGCCGAGTGGTTCCGGGCAGTCTTACACCGTAACTCAATCTAACCTCGGGTTAGGCATATTCGTCTTTTCTAAATTTACATATTTACCTCTTTATATTTATATGTTAATTATTGTCATTCAATTCAAGCCCCACCTTCCCTTTTAAATCAAGTTCATAATTTTAGGTATAAAAATTTATACCACTTTATGCCATAAAACATTTATGAGCCAAGTATGCCAATTATATGTAATTTCATGTTTTCCCCAACGTTACCCCCGTTAAACGTTCACATAAATCACATAAAATGTTAGGCTCGATACATAGCCTAACTTACAAAAGCGGAAAAAGAGGAACATGTAATAATTCCAACATCATAAAAATATGGATCTAACTACACCTGCATCATATGAATTTGGCATAGAACAATATACATTTAATTATGAACTTGCAAATTTAGATCTACTCAACATGGATCATGAAATAGGAGTTTTACATAGAACTACATAAACTTAAAATTAGGCATGTAGTTGCGAACTTGCAAATTAGTTGGATCGAATTTAACATGAACCTAATCATATTAGCATGTAGTTTAGGTCATATATGAGAACATGGTTGAACTGGCATAAACATAGCAAGATTCCCAAATTGTCATACAACATATAGGTGTCATTACCGAATCATACAACTTGAAATGTCATTGTCAAATTATACAATATGTTATGTCATCGCCAAATTGCACAATATGATATCCCTCGCCAAATTATAAAATATGGTATGCTATCGCCAAATTACACAATATGATATCCATCGCCAATTTATGTCATCGCCAAAATATACAACATAATATGTCATCGCTAAATTACACAACATGTATGTCACTGCCAAATTATACCACTATGGAATCATTACCAAGCATTTAACATTTATCATCAAATTACTTACAACATGATCACAACTTAGCATGATAAGAATCATAGTCTCAATCAATTCAGTTTTAACAAAAAGGATAGGCATATATTTACATTAAGCGATGTTCTACATCCATTTACTTAGTCACGATTCTAATATCATTTAGGTCTAAATGATAACTAGACTTACAAAAAGGAGACTAGTCTTGTGTTCTGGGATCTGTATACTGAATTTGAATAGCTCTCCTTTGTTGTAGACGTTGAATTCTCTTAGTTGAATTATATTTGATTTGAAATTCCTACTTGCTTTCTAGTTGAATGAGAATGGCGGCTACTCTAGGTTGAGTGTTGACTGCATGACGGTCTTAGGAATATTTTTGTATGGCTTAGGATTTAGATTTATGTTACTTATATAGAAGTTTGATTTAATGGGAACCGTCAGATCAACCCAGGGCAAATCAAAGCCATTCAAACCTAAGAGAACCAACCAGAACTTGCCACGCAAGCACTAATGACATAACAAATCGTCACAGGAAGAAACACGTCAGTTTTCAGATCTGGCCCGAGGGGGAGGTCGACCCCCCAGGTCGACCTGTATGGGGGGAGGTCGACCCCCTGGTCAACCTCCTGGTCGACCTGGCCTTAGGCGGGAGAATTCCCGCCCAGCCCGCTTCTGCTTATGATTTTGAAATTTGAATTTTCTGAACTTTAAACTGAGCTGCTGATTTAATTTCTCGAATCTTCTGAAGGTCATAACTCCTTCATAAGGAATCCAATTTACTCAAACTCGGACTCTATCTCAAGTAGAATTCCGAGACGAACGCAATGGCATAACCTGTTTCCCTTAATTCACATGTTTGTAATTATTTATTCTTTAATTCGTTACTTTAATGTTTACAGAAAATACGGGGTGTTACATGTAACAACCCGTATTTTCTGTAAACCTTAAAGTAATGAATTAAAGAATAATTAATTTAAATGTGAGAATTATGGGAAATGGGTTACGCCATTGTGTTCGTCTCAGAATTTTGGTGGAGACAGAGTCCGAGTTTGCGTGAATTGGACTTCGTATGAAGAAGTTATGGCCTACGGAAGTTTCAAAAATTCAAAATTCAAATTCAAACACAGAAGAGGGCAGGGCAGGAAAATTCCCGCCCCAGTCCAGTTCGACCATGGGGTCGACCCTAGTGTCGACCTACCCTACAGGTCGACCTAGGGGTCGACCTACCCCCTCCCCCCTAGGCAGATCTGAAAGGACGACGAATTTTGACTCCCTGCTGAGTCATTAGGGCTGAGGTGTTATCCTATCTTGACTGGATGGTCTTGATTACTTCTAGGGTTAATCTGACGGCTCTAAATTAATTAAACCTCTATAAAAGCAACCTAACTCTCAACCCTAAATCACATCATGCCGTCAATGGTAAACCTAGAATAGCCGTCATCTCTTTCAACTCAAAGGAAAGATAGAAGCTACGTCAAAATTACAATATTACCCACCTACACGTGATGTACCTAACCCTCCCACCGATTCAAGCATGTCTATTTAATGGTTAAGTTTGTGGGCCTATATGTACTAATATTACCCACCGATTCCGATACGTACTTAACCCTTCCACTGGTTCAAGCATATTTATTTAATGGTACTTATATGACTAGGGATAATTGCATACATGATGGACTCATGGCACTGACATAATTTGCATTAAGGAGGTCAACTGAATCAGTAGACCACCTGATTTTACATTAGATAAGGACATGTACACACACTATGCATAAAATCATGAAAGCATTAGAAATCCTTTTAGGGACAATGGATGCCTCTGATTGAATGATTGAGTAGATGGATGCTGGATGTTAGGATACGTTCTTCTTAACTTGAAGATTTCAGGGACGAAATTCTTTAAGGTGGGGAGAATGTAGCACCCCGTATTTTCTGTAAACGTTAATGTAACAAATCAAAGTATACTTAATTTTTAAGAGAAGAATAAGGGAAACGGGTTATACCATTGCGTTCGTCTCGGAATTCTGCTAGAGATAGAGTCCGAGTTTGCGTGAATCGGACTCCGTATGAAGAAATTATGGCCTTCAGAAGTTTCAAGAATTTAAATAAATAAAAACAGATTCAAAATTCGAATTCAAAACACACACCCGGGCTGGGCGGGAAATTTCCCGCCCAGGACCCATGTCGACCAGGGGGTCGACCTCCCCCTATAGGTCGACCTAGTGGTCGACCTGCCCTATTTTTCCAGATCTGGACTGCAACGATTTTGACATATTCTAGATGGACCGGATGGCTTCTAGGGCGATCAAATGGCTCTAAAACACTCTCTACACCTATAAAAGAATGCCTAGACCTAAGGTTTCTCCACACAAATTCTTTGAGGCGTCTACATGTTGTTTCTCTCTATTCTAGCCTCCACCATTAAAATAAATCTTATTCTCCATTAAAACAAGTTATAGTTCTTCTTCAAATTGGAGATTCAAATCAAGTTAAAGCTTCAAGAAGGGAATCAAAGGCTAATTCAATGGCTTCGAGCAACGTCCCGCAAATCATAGCAAATCACCACAACGCTATCTTATTATCCTTTTCTAAATCGATCACTGTAAGTTCGGTTATTCTTTAGATTTGAACATGTAATTGGACCCGTGAATGTAATAAATTAAAATATAGAACTGTGCCTATTTGCAAGTTATTTATCTTTGATTCATGCTTATGTCAAATCTAACGTTACTATGCCTTTGGATCTAATTCTCGATTGTGTCCTAGAACTTATTATGGCTAATTGCTAATGACTATGATTATGGGACTTTTGCCTAAGACTATGACTATGAAACTGTTGCCCATGAAACTATCGCCTATGACTATGATTCATGACAAACAGACTATTACATATGACTATGACTATAAGACCGTTGCCTATGACTATGACTATGATTCATAATTTTGAGACTATTGCATATGATTCATGACTATGAGACTATTACCAAGATTCATGACTATGAGACTATTGCCTATGACATTAATTAAGAAACTATTGTGATTAGTTGCCCATGACTATTATGGTTAATTGCCTATAACTATTGTAGTTAGTGACTTAAGCCTATTCCCATTAACCTATTAGGTTGTACTTCGAACTGGCATTATGTTGGACCAAATCACCTATGCATATTCCCTTAATTATGTTGTATCTCATTTCTTGGGGTGTAACTTGTCTAGTTAATTCCTATTCACTGTTATGTACATCAAACCCAGTGGAACCATTATTTTTGTATTTGGTTCATTCTTGCATGGCTATTCTTTTATGTCAATTCTCGTGCTTATCCACTATTCCTTGCTTTGATACTATTAGTATCATTTCATGAGTACCTAGAAATTTGTGAAATCATGTTATACGTACGATTACGACACGGGAATTTGGGCGTAGCTTAATTAAGTTAATTTGCCATAAAAAATATGTTGGCATAATCTAAATTTGCTATAATAGTGATTGATTTACATGCATATTAGACTTGGGCATAAATTGATAAATTTAATTGGCCGCAAAGTGTGTAATTGGCATGTAAACCAAGTTTTGGACATAAAAGGTAAACTAGAATATTAAATCTAGTTTTGTCATGAACCGTAAATTGGAATATTAATTTAGATTGGGCATGAATTGTAAAAGGGGAATATTCAATCTAAATTGGTATAAACTGCAAGTTGGGTTAATTGATTGGTAAATCAAGTTTTGGGCATAGAATATAAGTATGTTAATTTGCATGACAGTTGAATATGATCTAGGCTAAATTGATTTACGGAATATTTACATAAATAGTACATATGTAAATTTAGTAAAAGACGAATATGCCTAACCCGAGGTTAGACTGAGTTGTGGTGTAAAACTGCTCGGAACCGACCGGCACATCCAGTGACCACAACAATACCTATCTAATGTGCGTGATTAGTGCATCAAGCCCAGAAAGACCTGAGGTTAGACTGAGTTGTGGTGTAAACCTGCCTGGAACCGATCGGCACATCCAGTAACCACAACAATATCTGTCTAATGTGAGTGGTTGTGTAACACCCCGAATTTTAGTTAATACTAAAATTCACTAATTACAGGATAAATAATCTCAGATGTGGGAATTGGGGGTAACAGGCTGCGTTATTGCGTTCGTCTCGGAAAAATACGCGAAATAGAGTCCGAGTTTTCGAAAATTGGAGTCCGTATGGCCCAGTTATGGCCCAATGAAGTTTGCAGAAAATTTAAAACTAAAACAGATTTAAAAATTTAAAATATTCAGATTTGGAATGGGCCAGGCGGGGTCAGGCGGGAAGCTTCCCGCCCAGCCCATGTCGACAGGGCTGTCGACAGGCCTGTCGACAGGGGTGTCGACATGCCTGTCGACTTGCCTGTCGACAGGGTGGCGCCGTTCTGTGAACCTGGGTGCACCAGGTTGCACCAGGTTGGGTTTCAGGCTGGCTAGGAGGGCTGGTTCTAGAGATTTCCTAAATCTAAGGGTCCTAATCTAATCTAGGGTTAATCTAAGGGCCTAAAACACTCACCTAATCCTATAAATACGACCCCAACCCTACCCTAATTCATTCATAATTAAGTCTTGTAACTAAACTATGGCAAAATGAAATTTGAGCATGGCCTCCACTAGTTCATAAAGAAAGTTGCAAGCTAATTCCTCTCTAATCAATCTTTAATCATCATTGTCTTCATAGTTAGCAACTAATTCTACTTCATAAGGTTGCTAATCTTGAGTTTGGTGAGTTTCTATCACTTTAACATCAATTGTTAAAGTAAGTAGATTGGGTGTAATGAGACTTATGGTCTTAAATGCGGATTAGTGAGTATGAATCATGTATAATGATATGTTACTCTATGTTGTTCTATGTTTATGCATATTTGATGAGTTGGTTTATGCATGCTTAATAAGTTGATTTATGCATGTTTAACAAGTTGATATATGCATGTTTAATAAGTGGATTTATGCATATTTAATAAGTGAAATTATGCATGTTTAGTAAAGTGATATGCAAGTTAAGTGTATGTTAAAATGCAAGTTGAAAGTGATATGCAAGTTAAGTGTATGTTTAAATGCAAGTTGAAAGTGATATGCAAGTTATGCATGCTTATGCAAGTGTATGGATGCTTATGCAAGTCATATATATGTTTAATGCAAGATTTATGTGATATGCAAGATATGCATGCTTATGCGAGTATATGAATACTTATGCAAGATATGTATATGCTTAAATGACATGATATGCAAGTTATGCAAGTATGTGAATGTCTATGCAAGTATGTGAATGCTTATGCAAGTTACGTGTATGCTTAAATGCATGTTTAACATGTTATGCAAGATTGAGAATGCCTATATGCAAGTTTAACATGTTATGCAAGATATGTGTATGATAATATGCAAGCTCATATGCAACATGTTATGCAAATCATATGTATGATAATATGCAAGTTTGGGTTATATGTAGTTGGGTTAATATATGCTCATATATGCAAGTTGACATCCTCTTAACCCATGACAAGGTTGTATGTTAAACCCATGATATTTGTGATGATCTTCCCCTTATTATGTCATGTAACGAGAACGATTTACGTGGGGAACGATGGGGTTGGTAAATATGTTAATAAATGAATGTTTGGGTATGATTAAGCATACCATAAAAATAAATTACCATAAGTGGGAATTTACCTATTGAGTTAGGTCTACCCCATGGGAATTTACCTATTGAGTTAGGTCTACCCATGTTATGGAAAACTTGATATTAATTAGGGATAATTAATATGGGGGTGATTAATTAGGTGTAATTAATCGACTAAGACACGAGGTTGGACTCATTTGTAGTGTAAAACTGCCCGGACCCGACCGGCTTAACCAGTTGCTACAAATGCAGCCCAATGTGAGAGGTCTTAGCCATAAATTAAATACGTGATTAAGGTAAAGACACGAGGTTAGACTCTGTTATGACGTAAGACTGCCCGGAATCTACCGGCTTAACCAGGCGGTCATAACAGCCAGTCTAATGTGGGAGGTCTTTACGGGAGATCACGGTCTTAATTAATTAAGAAACACTTAACCATAATAGCATGTAGTGGGACATGAGGGGTTAAGTGGGTGCCTTGGGTGGCATGAGGAAATTTGGTGGTTGCCTTGGGTGGCATGTGGAATCTAGTGGGTTGCCTTGGGTGGCAATAGAAAATACGATTAGAATACTTAACCAAGTGGAAACATGTAATTAAACATGATTAAAGGGTTAAGTGGGATACACTAGATATTTGACAAGCTTAAGTGGGTAGCTTGTGGGGGCCCATTTCAACCAATATCCCAAACGTATCTTTGTGGGCTCGACCCATGTCGAGTGACGGGACACGCATATTGGGCTTGATTCTAAGAGGCCAAAACGGGTTAGCGGTGGCAACGCAAGTCCAACGGGCTTCATATGCGTGTGTGGGCCCGGGCTGGTAGATAAGCCGTTGTTGCATCGTGTAGATATAAAGCCGTGCACCGTTAGTATTGGGTTGCCATTTTAGGGGAGTGATACACCCCACTGTGGGACCAGCACGGGTATCTACGGTAGGGAGCCGATCGCTTGGGAAGTAGTGGGTACACCTAGTGGAAATAGGGGCAGACGACACCTATGTAGGGGTACACGAAACTACTGGGTAAGAATTACTGGGTACACCTAGTGGAGATAGGGGCAGACGACACCTATGTAGTGGGCTAGGGGTACACGAGACTACTGGGGAAATTTTCTAAGTCCTTGGAAGGGATCAACCTTTAAGTAGGAATGACTGGTGTGGTGTAGTTAGTAATTATCCTTGGGTGGGTAGATGCGTCCTGACGATTATCTTAGTTTATCCTAAGTCTACCAAGCTGCTTAGTGTAGCCATTCATCCCCAGATATTACCGTAGGTCAAGTTTATGTCTTCTCTGGTTACTTTAATGATTGTATTGTTAAAGTTATAGGACTCACTCAGACTTATGTCTGACCCCGTTGTTTTTATCTTTTTCCAACCCTCAGGTCCTACGGTGGATCCTAGCGGTAGTAGAGCTTGATCGGATTTCTGTTTCCAGTCTTGAGGAGCTTGGGTAGATGTAAAGCTCCAGTTATCCAGTTATCTTTTCTTTTCTTATGGCTATTGTATGAGAGAGTGGGATTATGTACTTCTTTATTTTGACAGATATTGTACTTGACTTTTATCATGGTTTTATTATGTAACCAGACATGTTTATTTCCGCTGTTATGTGATGATGTTTTAAATTTCAAATACTGTTTATATCTGTCTTGGTGTAATTTTTCTGTTCTATATTCACTAAAATACTCCACCGATGCTATGGCATTCCCTTATAAGTGACTATACGGGAGTGGGGTGTTACACGTGGTATCAGAGCAAAGGTTACCGGAACAGATAAAATTTTGAGAAAACTATTTTTCTAAAACATTTTTGGAAAAGATGTTTTCAAAAACATGTCTTTTAAGAGAAAAGTTTTTGAAAGAAAAGCATAATCCCCAATAGCCATATCTATATCCTTCGAATTCTCCGTTTTGAATCTTTCCTTTTTCGTTTCAGCATGGCTGAGGATCTTAACTTTCCGGACGGTGTGACGGTACCAGTATGGTATAGGAGACTGATGGAGGCTAGGGCCACCACTGCGGGTCCAACGAATATTCCTCCACCAACCGTAGCACCCGATCTTCCTCCTCCCCCTCCTCCTCGCACGGATACTTTTGCTAAGATTTGCAAGGAATTTAAAGCTATGGGAGGGAAACCTTTTCAAGGATCTGAAACCTTTGTGGAGGCTAGAGATTGGCTTAAAGAGGTGGAAGAGTTAATAGATATCTTTGAGATGGAAGAAGGGAAGAAAGTCAAGTTGGCTGCTTGGTTAATGAAGGGAGAGGCCTCATTCTGGTGGGAGGTTACTAATGGAGAATGCCCCGTTGACTCTTGGGCGGATTTTAAGCAAAGATTTGTGGCAAAGTTTCTCTCAAGGGCAGAGGAAAACTTGTATATGGAAAGATACTTGACTCTAAAGCAAGGAAATCTTTCGGTGAAGGAATATGTTAACAAGTTTAATCAATTGGCAAGGTTTGGCCTAGACATGGTGAATACACCGGAGAAGAAGGCTTTGAGGTTCGTGAAAGGCTTGAATGAACCTATGCATGGGTTGGCTATGACTCACATCCCTATGGGGGCCACCTTTGAGAAGCTAGTTGACATGGCACTCATGTATGAGGAAGAGAAGGGTCCTAATGCTAATAAGGCACCCGAGAAGAAGGGAGATCAAAAGAGACCTCAACAACAGCAAAGCAAAGGTGGGAAAAGCAACGGTGGCAAGGGCAAGAAGAAGAAGTGTTTCAATTGTGGGACACCTGGCCACCTAAGCAAGGATTGTCGCAAGAAGAAGAAGACTGGCTGCTTCCACTGTGGCGAAGCAGGGCATTTAGTGAAGGATTGCCCTAAGAAGGGGCAAAGGACGGGATCTACCTCAGGAGGACAGGTGCAAGCTCTTATGGCACCGAGTCAGGCTAGGGGGCAAGTACAGGCTCTCGCGGTTCCACCGATTCAGGAGAGAGGTAGAACAATTTCCGTTGAAAGTCTGGTTTTTCTATTTGACCATCCTGTCCGTACATTGTTTGATTCAGGCGCATCGCATTCGTTTATTTCATCATTATTAGTTGAGTCACTGCACCTAGACACCAGTCTGGTAGATGATCCCTTGGTTGTTTCAAACCCAATTGGGGGCTCCACTTATTTGTCCATGATATGTTTGGGTTTGAAGATTTCTATACTTAGCATTGAGTTTAGATGTGATACTTTTGTATTGGGCTTCACGGGCTATGGGTTGATTTTGGGCATGGACTGGTTATCCAGTAATGGTGCCGTTCTTGATTGCGAAAGGAGAGTTGTTAGGCTGATGACCCGCTTGGGTAACACTCTCGAGATTTCTTGTAATCCCAGGGACTCTGTTATGCTAAGTTATCTTGAATCGCTTGACGCTTCGGTCGAGAGTTTGCAATCTGTTAGAGTGGTCCGGGGATATCCGGATGTGTTTGAGGAGGTGAAGGGCTTACCTCCGAAGCGGGAGATTGACTTCCGAATATATTTGGTGGATAATGCTAAACCGGTATCTTTACCAGTGCGCCACATGGCTCCTCGTGAGAGGAGGGAACTCCATAAGCAAGTAGGGGAGTTGCTTGAGAAGGGGTTCATAAGACGGAGCATATCGGAGTGGGGTGCTCCAGTAGTATTTGCTACGAAGGCGGATGGGTCCCTCAGACTTTGTGTAGACTATAGAGAACTCAACAAGCTCACAAAGAAGAATAGACACCCATTGCCGAGGATAGATGATCTTTTCGATCAGTTGGTTGGCGCTTCAGTATTTTCTCAGTTGGACTTAGCCACGGGGTTTCATCAGTTGAGGGTGGCTGAGGATAGCATAGATAAGACTGCCTTTAGAACTCCGGATGGCTTCTATGAGTGGCTGGTGATGCCATTTGGATTGACGAACGCCCCGGCATACTTTGTTGATTTGATGAGTAGGGTGTTCAGGGAGTTCCTTAATAAATTTGTGGTGGTCTTTGTGGATGATATCTTAGTATTCTCTAAAAGTGAAGAAGAGCATGCCCTACATCTTGGGGAAGTGTTGAAGACTCTTCGAGCGCATAGCCTTAAGGCTAAATTCTCTAAATGTCACTTCTGGAGGAGGGAAGTGCGGTTCTTGGGGCATGTGGTCTCCAAGGAAGGGATAGCTGTGGATCCCGCGAAGGTAGTATCAATTCAGGATTGGAAGGTTCCGAAGAATGCTACCGAAGTAAGAAGTTTCTTGGGGTTGGCGGGTTATTATAGGAAGTTTATCAAAGACTTCGCGAAGATATCAGCCCCATTAACCCGCTTAACAAAGAAGAATCTTGTTTTCACATGGAACGTAGATTGTGATGATGCGTTCCGACGGTTAAAGAGAGCTTTAACCACGGCTCCAGTTTTAGTGTTGCCAGATGGGAGCAAGCCATTTGTTGTCTATACCGATGCCTGTGGGACAGGGCTTGGCGCAGTCTTAATGCAAGAGGGAAGGGTAATAGCCTATGGTGGAAGGCAGTTGAGGGCACATGAGAAAAATTACCCTACCCATGATCTAGAGCTGGCCGCTATTGTTTTTGCGCTTAAGATTTGGCGCCATTATCTTCTTGGTGAGAGATTCGAGTTGTTCACTGACCATAAATCTTTGAAGTACTTGTTCTCTCAGAAAGATCTAAACTTGAGACAGCAAAGGTGGATGGAGTTTTTAGCATCCTATGATTTCGAGATAGCGTATACCCCTGGCAAGGGTAACGTGGTGGCGGACGCCTTGAGTAGGAAGAGGTTGTCCTTGAGTCCATTGTTCGTAGAACGACGAAGCTTGGAATTTATCTCGATGTTTGATTTCAGACCTTCTGTTGACTATGTACCCGGTTTGCTAGCTTCTTTGGAAGTTAGACCTACTCTCTTGGGGCGGATTGGAGAAGCACAGAGGGGCGACCCACAGTTGGTTGAGTTAGTAGAGAAGCTCATAAGGGGGGAGTCGTCCAGCCATTTGAGTAGGTACACCCTAGATGATAGAGGGTGCTTGCGCAGAGACGGTAGACTTTGTGTACCGCAAGACGAGGGTTTGAGGAAGGCTATTCTTGATGACGCACACCGTTCTAGGATGACCATTCATCCCGGTGGGGACAAGATGTACCAAGACATGAAGAGGGTTTTCTTCTGGGCCGGTATGAAGAAAGATGTGGCCGAGTATGTCGCTCGATGTTTGGTGTGCCAGCAAGTGAAGGCGGAGCAAAGGAAACCAGGTGGGTTGCTTCACCCATTAGAGGTTCCGCAATGGAAGTGGGATAGCGTCTCGATGGATTTTATTGACGGGTTACCCAGGTCGAGGAAGGGTAATACAGGAATTTGGGTGGTGGTAGATAGACTTACTAAGAGCGCCCATTTCATACCTGTGAAGAGCAAGAGGACTGCTCCATGGCTAGCTTCAGTATATCTTCGAGAGATAGTTCGATTACATGGGGTACCCTCTAGCATAGTTAGTGATCGAGATCCTATCTTCACTAGCGAGTTCTGGAGAAGTTTGCAAGAAGCAGTGGGGACTCAATTGTGTCTGAGCACCGCATATCATCCTCAGACAGATGGCCAGACTGAGAGGGTGAATCGTGTTCTAGAAGACCTTTTGAGGCTTTGTATCTTAGATTTTGGAGGTACATGGGAAGAGCATCTTCCACTGGTGGAGTTCGCATATAATAACAGCTTTCAGTCCAGTATTGGTATGGCTCCTTTCGAAGCTCTCTATGGAAGGCCTTGTCGATCACCTGCATGTTGGTGGGAATCTACGGATAAGATCTTGCTTGGGCCTGATATGGTTAGGGAGACTTCAGAGAAGATTGACTTGATTCGAAGAAGGATGAAAGCAGCGCAGGATAGGCAAAAATCTTATGCGGACAAGAGAAGGACGGATCTTGAGTTTGAGGTTGGGGATATGGTTTTTGTCAAGGTATCTCCGTTGAGAAATGTTGTTCGCTTCGGATCCGTTGGGAAGTTAGCACCAAGGTTTGTTGGGCCGTTTCCTATCAAGGAAAGAATTGGACGGATGGCATATAGAGTGGAGTTGCCTGACAGACTTAGTGGTGTCCATGATGTATTCCATGTGTCCCATTTGAGGAAATGCTTACATGAGACCTCAGAGGTGGTAGAGCCGAGCTTGCTTAGGGATATGGAGGTTGAGCGTGATGCAACGATTCGACGAGCTCCTACTCGCTTCCTTGGGTCAGAGACTAGGAAATTGAGGAATCGAGAGGTTCAGCTAGTCAAAGTGCAATGGGGAGAAGATGAAAGCAACGCGACTTGGGAGACGGAAGCAAAGATGCGTTCATTGTACCCATTTCTTTTTGAGGGTATGTCTTTACTTTCTCCTTTATCGCTTGTCTAGTACTTATCTTATCTTTGGTATATCCTCCCGTTAGTACCTTTGACCTTTAGATAGGGTAAACCTATGGTTGAAACATGTGTTTGAGACATGTTATGTTTGATGGATGCAAGTGGATGCAAGTGTTTGCTAGTGGTTGCTCGTGGATGCATATACACACACTCTAGGCACTAGATCGGCTCAGTCACTTCATATTGCATATTGCATAAAATTGTGTGTAGGAAAATATGTTTATGGATGTATAATGGTTGTGTTATCACATGGATGATGCATTTTGGTGGATGATTGTGCACTCATGTAGATATTGTATGTGTCGATAGGGTTTTCTCGCATACATAATGGATGCATGGCACTATCATGGTTTGCATATGTTCATACATTAGATAGGGAACATATACACACACTTTTTGCATATGCTCATACATCATTAGAAATTGTTTTAAGGACAATGGATGCCTGTGTTTGATGGATTGAGTAGATGGTTGTTTGAATGGTAGGATATGCATTCTCCTTAGCCTAGAGATTTCGGGGACGAAATCCTTTAAGGAGGGGAGAATGTAACACCCCGAATTTTAGTTAATACTAAAATTCACTAATTACAGGATAAATAATCTCAGATGTGGGAATTGGGGGTAACGGGCTGCGTTATTGCGTTCGTCTCGGAAAAATACGCGAAATAGAGTCCGAGTTTTCGAAAATCGGAGTCCGTATGGCCCAGTTATGGCCCAATGAAGTTTGCAGAAAATTTAAAACTAAAACAGATTTAAAAATTTAAAATATTCAGATTTGGAATGGGCCAGGCGGGGTCAGGCGGGAAGCTTCCCGCCCAGCCCATGTCGACAGGGCTGTCGACAGGCCTGTCGACAGGGGTGTCAACATGCCTGTCGACTTGCCTGTCGACAGGGTGGCGCCGTTCTGTGAACCTGGGTGCACCAGGTTGCACCAGGTTGGGTTTCAGGCTGGCTAGGAGGGCTGGTTCTAGAGATTTCCTAAATCTAAGGGTCCTAATCTAATCTAGGGTTAATCTAAGGGCCTAAAACACTCACCTAATCCTATAAATAAGACCCCAACCCTACCCTAATTCATTCATAATTAAGTCTTGTAACTAAACTATGGCAAAATGAAATTTGAGCATGGCCTCCACTAGTTCATAAAGAAAGTTGCAAGCTAATTCCTCTCTAATCAATCTTTAATCATCATTGTCTTCATAGTTAGCAACTAATTCTACTTCATAAGGTTGCTAATCTTGAGTTTGGTGAGTTTCTATCACTTTAACATCAATTGTTAAAGTAAGTAGATTGGGTGTAATGAGACTTATGGTCTTAAATGCGGATTAGTGAGTATGAATCATGTATAATGATATGTTACTCTATGTTGTTCTATGTTTATGCATATTTGATGAGTTGGTTTATGCATGCTTAATAAGTTGATTTATGCATGTTTAACAAGTTGATATATGCATGTTTAATAAGTGGATTTATGCATATTTAATAAGTGGAATTATGCATGTTTAGTAAAGTGATATGCAAGTTAAGTGTATGTTAAAATGCAAGTTGAAAGTGATATGCAAGTTAAGTGTATGTTTAAATGCAAGTTGAAAGTGATATGCAAGTTATGCATGCTTATGCAAGTGTATGGATGCTTATGCAAGTCATATATATGTTTAATGCAAGATTTATGTGATATGCAAGATATGCATGCTTATGCGAGTATATGAATACTTATGCAAGATATGTATATGCTTAAATGACATGATATGCAAGTTATGCAAGTATGTGAATGTCTATGCAAGTATGTGAATGCTTATGCAAGTTACGTGTATGCTTAAATGCATGTTTAACATGTTATGCAAGATTGAGAATGCCTATATGCAAGTTTAACATGTTATGCAAGATATGTGTATGATAATATGCAAGCTCATATGCAACATGTTATGCAAATCATATGTATGATAATATGCAAGTTTGGGTTATATGTAGTTGGGTTAATATATGCTCATATATGCAAGTTGACATCCTCTTAACCCATGACAAGATTGTATGTTAAACCCATGATATTTGTGATGATCTTCCCCTTATTATGTCATGTAACGAGAACGATTTACGTGGGGAACGATGGGGTTGGTAAATATGTTAATAAATGAATGTTTGGGTATGATTAAGCATACCATAAAAATAAATTACCATAAGTGGGAATTTACCTATTGAGTTAGGTCTACCCCATGGGAATTTACCTATTGAGTTAGGTCTACCCATGTTATGGAAAACTTGATATTAATTAGGGATAATTAATATGGGGGTGATTAATTAGGTGTAATTAATCGACTAAGACACGAGGTTGGACTCATTTGTAGTGTAAAACTGCCCGGACCCGACTGGCTTAACCAGTTGCTACAAATGTCAGCCCAATGTGAGAGGTCTTAGCCATAAATTAAATACGTGATTAAGGTAAAGACACGAGGTTAGACTCTGTTATGACGTAAGACTGCCCGGAATCTACCGGCTTAACCAGGCGGTCATAACAGCCAGTCTAATGTGGGAGGTCTTTACGGGAGATCACGGTCTTAATTAATTAAGAAACACTTAACCATAATAGCATGTAGTGGGACATGAGGGGTTAAGTGGGTGCCTTGGGTGGCATGAGGAAATTTGGTGGTTGCCTTGGGTGGCATGTGGAATCTAGTGGGTTGCCTTGGGTGGCAATAGAAAATACGATTAGAATACTTAACCAAGTGGAAACATGTAATTAAACATGATTAAAGGGTTAAGTGGGATACACTAGATATTTGACAAGCTTAAGTGGGTAGCTTGTGGGGGCCCATTTCAACCAATATCCCAAACGTATCTTTGTGGGCTCGACCCATGTCGAGTGACGGGACACGCATATTGGGCTTGATTCTAAGAGGCCAAAACGGGTTAGCGGTGGCAACGCAAGTCCAACGGGCTTCATATGCGTGTGTGGGCCCGGGCTGGTAGATAAGCCGTTGTTGCATCGTATAGATATAAAGCCGTGCACCGTTAGTATTGGGTTGCCATTTTAGGGGAGTGATACACCCCACTGTGGGACCAGCACAGGTATCTACGGTAGGGAGCCGATCGCTTGGGAGGTAGTGGGTACACCTAGTGGAAATAGGGGCAGACGGCACCTATGTAGGGGTACACGAAACTACTGGGTAAGAATTACTGGGTACACCTAGTGGAGATAGGGGCAGACGGCACCTATGTAGTGGGCTAGGGGTACACGAGACTACTGGGGAAATTTTCTAAGTCCTTGGAAGGGATCAACCTTTAAGTAGGAATGACTGGTGTGGTGCAGTTAGTAATTATCCTTGGGTGGGTAGATGCGTCCTGACGATTATCTTAGTTTATCCTAAGTCTACCAAGCTGCTTAGTGTAGCCATTCATCCCCAGATATTACCGTAGGTCAAGTTTATGTCTTCTCTGGTTACTTTAATGATTGTATTGTTAAAGTTATAGGACTCACTCAGACTTATGTCTGACCCCGTTGTTTTTATCTTTTTCCAACCCTCAGGTCCTACGGTGGATCCTAGCGGTAGTAGAGCTTGATCGGATTTCTGTTTCCAGTCTTGAGGAGCTTGGGTAGATGTAAAGCTCCAGTTATCCAGTTATCTTTTCTTTTCTTATGGCTATTGTATGAGAGAGTGGGATTATGTACTTCTTTATTTTGACAGATATTGTACTTGACTTTTATCATGGTTTTATGATGTAACCAGACATGTTTATTTCCGCTGTTATGTGATGATGTTTTAAATTTCAAATACTGTTTATATCTGTCTTGGTGTAATTTTTCTGTTCTATATTCACTAAAATACTCCACCGATGCTATGGCATTCCCTTATGAGTGACTATACGGGAGTGGGGTGTTACAGGTTGGTGCTTTAATTAATTAATTAAGGCTCATGAATAAATCAAGCTAGAAATGGTGAGGTTAAGTAACTAGGGAAACATTTAACCGTCATAACATGTTAATTAGACAAGTGGGTGAGGTTAAGAGGACACACTTAACCAATATATATATCTAAAACATGATATGTGATAGGGTTAAGTAACACAAGAGGAACACTTAACCAATATATATATATATATATATAACATGATATGTGATAGGGGTTAAGTAACACAAGGGGAACACTTAACCAATATATATATATATATATATATAACATGATGTGTGGGCATGTTAAGTTAACTTGAATGAATGGATAACACTTAACCAAGAATATATATCAACTTGAATCAGTGGGGGGGGGGGGGTTAAGTACATATCGGGTTGGTGGGTAATATTAGTAATATAGGCCCACAAACTTAACCATTAAATGAACATGCTTGAACCAGTGGAAGGGTTAAGTACGTATCGGGATCGGTGGGTAATATTAGTACATATAGGGCCATAAACTTAACCATTAAATAGACATGCTTGAATCGGTGGGAGGGTTAAGTACATCACGTGTAGGTGGGTAATATTGTATATATATATATAGGCCCACAAACTTAACCAGTAGGAAACCCTAGTAATGGGGACCCTTTTCAGCAGTAACCCACATAGATGTATCACAGTACCCTGAGCTAGGCAGGGTAGGGCACGATTACTGGGCTGATTATAAGCGGTCAAAATAGCGGTAGGGGGTACGTCAGTGTAGGTTCCGACGGTTTACGGGCGTGCACGTACTCCGGAGTGGAAAAAGCAGGCACCGGGTACCAGTAGTTATACACTGTGCATCTTGAATCGTGTCGAGTCGCTATCATAAGGCTTGATACACCATATGGTGGGGCCAGCACAGAGTATCTACACACAAGAGAGGGATGACTGACACATGGAAAATTAATACAAAGTAGGTAGCATAATCCCTAGTTGGACTTAGGTCGCTTAAACCCTGAATCCGAGAAGCGTTCAATAGGTAGCATAAACCCCAGTGGCCCTGGGTAGCGTAAACCATGGTTGAATCTAGGAAGCGCTCGATAATAAACCCTAGATTAGATCTAGGTAATAAATGTAACCCCCATAATAAATGTACACCTGAAGGCAACCGCAAATACGGAGATTGGGATCATGTTATCATATGATCATAGATTACTAGTTTGGACACTAGTAGGTAGTTCAGAGATATAGAAATCAGTATAACAGGGTAGTTGCGAAGCAGAGAAGGAGTAGAAGTAGAAGCGCATTCAGTTTATCAGTGCATTCGTTTTATCTTGCCATATCCCATGCTTACCCCATGTTATCTTGTTACTATGGTTTAGTCTTATATTTAGTTTATTCATGTCATGACCCTTTTTCCTCGTTTAAATACTAAGAATCACTGGACTTACCAGACTTTATGTCTGACCTAGTTTTCTTTTGCCTCTTTTCTTCCGTCCCCTCCCCCCAGGTAGTTAGGGAGGGAAAAGCTCAGCTCATTCTAGGGTCGTTACTCTTTCTGAGCTTGAAGATTCTATGGCGCATTGCTTTGAACTCCATTTTCTACTGCTATGGCTGGGTCATGCTTTATTGGGGAATATCATTGTCAGTTTGTGCTTCTTATATATTAAACAAGACAGATGCTTTCTGGTAATAAGTATTGGTGTTGTAAAATTGTCTTTGTACAAGCTGTTTTAATCAATAAAGGTTATTTATTTTTCGCTGCTTTATTTGTCTGTTTTGTAATTTTTTTGGATCTTGTACTAAAAATGCTCCACCGAAGTTAAGGCATTCCCTTGGTGAGTGACTTTAACGGAGGTGGTGTGTTTCACCGACAGTTGAAAGTACATGAGAAAAACTACCCAACCCATGACTTAGAGTTGGCTGCCATCGTCTTTGCGCTTAAGCTTGGCGCCATTATCTCCTAGGTGAGAAATTTGAATTGTATACTGAACTTAAATCGTTGAAGTACCTTTTCTCGTAGAAAGATCTTAACTTGAGGCAACAAAGGTGGATGGAATTCTTGGCATCCTACGATTTCGAGATTTCCTATACCCCTAGCAAGGGCAATGTAGTAGCAGATGCCTTGACTAGAAAGAAGTTGACCTTATGCCCTCTCTTCGTAGAAAGGCAGAGCTTGGAGTACATAGACAACTTTAATTTTAGACCCTCTATAGATCATGTGACTGGTTTGTTAGCATTGCCAGAGGTGCGGTCTACTCTTTTGGACTCAATAGGGACCGCACAGCGTGAGGACCCTCAGCTAGTTGATGTGATAGATAAATTGAGTAGGGGTGAGACTTCTGGTCACCTCAATAGGTACTCCATCGATGATAAGGGTTGGTTGAGGCGGGATGGAAGGCTATGCGTCCCACAAGCAAGGAATTTGGTGAAGAAGGTTCTTGAAGAGGCGCACCATTCCAAGTTGACCATACACCCCGGTGGAGAAAAAATGTACAAAGACATCAAAATGGTTTTCTTTTGGAATGGCATGAAGAGGGATGTAGCTGAATTCATCTCGAAGTGTTTAGTATGCCAGCAAGTCAAGGTGGAACAAAAGAAGCCTGGTGGTTTGCTTCATCCTCTAGAGGTCCCACAGTGGAAATGGGATTGCATCGTGATGGACTTTATTGATGGGCTGCCTAGGTCAAGAAGGGGCAATACTAGTATTTGGGAAATAGTGGACAGGCTCACAAAAAGCGCTCACTTCATACCCGTTAAGAGTAGAAGGACTGCCTCTTCTCTAACATCCATATATCTTAAAGAAATAGTCTGACTCCATGGGATACCCTCCAGCATTGTTAGCGACTGAGATCCTATCTTTACGAGCGAGTTTTGGAGGAGTTTGCAAGAAGCTGTAGGCACACAGTTATGCTTAAGCACGGCCTATCACCCCCAAATCGATGGTCAGACGGAAAGAGTGAACAGAGTGTTAGAAGACCTCTTGAGATTATGCATTCTTGACTTCGGAGGAACATGGGAGGATCATCTTCCTTTGGTGGAGTTTGCCTACAACAATAGCTACCAAGCCACCATAGGTATGGCTCCCTTTGAAGCTTTATATGGAAGACCATGCTGATCACCAACTTGTTGGTAGGAGTCTACAGATAAGCTCATACTTGGACCATATATGATTAGAGAAATTTCAGAGAAAGTGGACTTGATACAAAAAGAATGAAGACTGCCCAAGATAGACAAAAGTCCTATGCAGCTAAGAGAAGGACCGACCTTGAGTTTGAGGTTGGGGACAGGGTTTTCCTTAAAGTATCTCCCTTGAGGAACGTCGTTTGCTTCGGATCTGCAGGAAAGTTGCCACTACGATTTGTAGGGACGTTTCCTATCATTGAGAAGATTGGGAAGATGGCTTATAAAGTAGAGTTGCCCAAGGATTGGCTGGAGTTCATAATGTCTTTCACGTTTCTCACTTACGAAAGTGCCTACATGAGTCTGCGGAAGTGGTAGAACCAAGCATATTAGAGGACGTAGAAGTAGAACGAGAGGCGACTGTGAGAAGAGTTCCAACTTGTATCTTGGGTACAGAAGTCAAAAAGCTACGCAACCGCGAAGTCAAACTTGTAAAAGTTCAATGGAGTGACGCTGAGGAAGACACGACTCGGGAGACTGAGGCCAAAATACGCGTAGCCTACCCTTTTCTTTTTGAGGGTACATCTTTGATCTCTTTTTCCTTAAGTTTGTTCATGACTCGTATCTATCTTTTTAGTATTTCCCTCAGTGTTGTTCTCGATCCTTAGGTAGAAATCAATGGATGTAAATATGTATTTGAAACATGTTATGGTTGATGGTTGCAAGTGGTTGCTAGTGGTTGCTCGTGGATGCATATACACACGCTTTAGGTATTAGATCGGCTCAGTCACTTTCATATTGCATATGCATATATGCACTTGTATATGATTGAAACTTGATGTGTTATCATGTGGATGTTGCATTTTTATGAATGATTGTGCACTCATGTAGAAAGCATGATTAGGAGTGATTGCATACATTATGGACGCATGACACCGACATGACTTGCATTAAGGAGGTCAACTGAATCAGTAGACCGCCTGATTTTTGCATTAGATAAGGACATGTACACACACTATGCATATGATCATGAAGCATTAAAAGTCTTTTAAGGACAATGGACGCCTGTGTTTGATGGTTGAGTAGATGGACGATTGGATGGTAGGATATACGTTCTTCTTAACTTGAAGATTTCGGGGACGAAATCCTTTAAGGATGGGAGAATGTAACACCCCGTATATTCTGTAAACCTTAAAGTAACGAATTAAAGAATAATTAATTTTAAATTTGAGAATTAAGGGTAACGGGTTATGCCATTGCGTTCGTCTCCGAATTCTGGTGGAGATAGATCTGAGTTTGCATGAATTGGACTTCGTATGAAGAAGTTATGGCCTTCGGAAGTTTCAAAAATTCAAAATTCAAATTCAAACACAGAAGAGGGCAGGGCAGGAAAATTCCCGCCCCAGGCCAGGTCGACCAAGGGGTCGACCCTAGTGTCGACCTACCCTACAGGTCGACCTACCCCCCTGGGGCAGATCTGAAAGGATGACGAATTCTGACTCCCTGCTGAGTCATTAGCGCTGAGGTGTTATCCTATTTTGACTGGATGGTCTTGATTACTTCTAGGGTTAATCTGACGGCTCTAAATTAATTAAACCTCTATAAAAGTAACCTAACTCTTAACCCTAAATCACAAATATTCATACCAAGAGCCACCATGCCGTCAATGGTAAACCTAGAATAGCCATCATCTCTTTCAACTCAAAGGCAAGATAGAAGCCACGTTAAAATCAAATCTAATCTAATTCAACTAAGAAAATTCAACGATCTGCATCAAAGGCGAGCAATTCAATTTCAGAATACAGATCCCAGAACTCAAGAATTCCTTTTTCGTTGTAAGTGTAGTTATCTTTCAGATGTTAATAAATTAAAGACATGGTTTGTAATGAATTGTAAGCGGTCAAAATATCGGTGGGTGGTGCATCGGTGTAGGTTCCGACAGAGTACGGGTGTGCACGTACTCCGAAGTGGAAAAAGCAGGCACTGGGCATCAGTAGTCATACACTGTGCATCTTGAATCGTGTCAGGTTGCCACCATAAGATTTGATACATTCCGTGGTGGAACCAACACAGGTATCTACAGTCAAGCGGGGGCCAAATGACACACGCGATAAATGCATGCGAGTAGGAGCCGATCGATATAAGTGGATCATTTCACCAAGAACACGTGGTGCTAGTTAGACAAGTATAAGTGGGTGCAGAGAATTAAACATGGGAACGATGTATATTCGGTTTATCCTACCTTATATAGTTTTATGTTAGTTTGTTGTTCTAGTACTGTCCTATTTTCAGTTTATTCCTATCATGACCTTTTCCTTATTCACACACTGAAAAGTCACTGGACTTACTCAGACTTATGTCTGACCCATTTTTCTTTCGTCTTCTTTTCTTCCGTTCCCCCCCTCCTCAGGTAGCCAGGGAGGGAATAACTCAACTTAATTTGGACCGTTCATCTTTCCAAGCTTGAAGACTCTGTGATGTATGGCTTGGAACCTATTATCTTTGGCTATGGCTTTGGACACACTAGACTTGGGGATTTATGCAGTTTTATTTATGATTTATGAAAATAATCAAGACAGAAATTATGATGTAATGATTTGGGAGTTGGTCTGAAACAATTTGCTGTAATGTTTTGTTATGAACCATGTTTGAAATAAAGAAACGTTTGTTTTCCGCTGCTTATATATATCTGTCTTGTAAATTATTTGTGTCTTTTACCTATAATGCTCCATCGAAGATAAGGCATTCCCTTTCTAAGTGACCATAACGGAGGTGGGGTGTTTCATTACAGCTACTACTGACCCTATCTCTAATGAGTAAACCCCCACTAAAGCCTAGGTGTTCGCTCAACCTAAGCTCTGATACCAAATGTAACGGCCCGCAAATCCGTACTATCTGAGTTGACTAATACAATAGACGTCCAACCCAAATAACATAGAAATACGAGTCATTATGGTTAAAGAAGTAGAAACAAATAGAAGAAGAACAGAATAACAAAAACAGAATCTCACAGCGGAACGAATAAAATATATTATATAACGTAATCTTGAAATACAAATCTGTATTGTATATACATAACATATCAGAGTACAATACATATACATCACAGCGGAAATACTCTAAATAACTAACGGTGAAGCCTCCTGCCTCAAGCTCCTCGAAGTGTACCTGTAAAATCCTGAACACTTGATTGCCCATACAAATTTGGGCACCCAAGATTAAAAAAAAACAAATAAACTCTGGGTTAGTCATTGGATTGGTGTGAGTAAACTACAATCATATTATTTAACTTTGAAAAAAAATCCTTTGAAAGAATGAGTAATAATAAGACCAGCCCACACATAAACATGGATGGTTTTTACCTTACTATAACCAAACCATTTTGATATCAAAATGCAATGATATTATAATAATGTCTAATCAAATAAATAACCAAATAGTAGAACGATTGCATCTCACTCTCTACGTATATAGTATAAAATCAAAAGCCGCAGGGTGCTTATTGGAGATTGGATTCCAACTATGACAAGGTATGGGAACACCTCCCGATCAGTGTACTCTAGAGGGGATACACTGGGGTTCAGCAAGAACATCTTGCAACTCGGGCACACATGACCGCCCACTCAGCTTAAGCGTAGCGAATATATTGTCACCCACGGTTGTTGGCCGTCCAACCATAATCCATAAGATATAGAATCGAAAGAAGAATAAATAATGAATTTTCTCTAAATCGGTGACAAATATACCCTGCTTGGGTATGACCCAACTAGCCATGCTGCCTGCCCGATTTTTGTCGTTTCCCGGTTTTGAGGCTTGAGGCTGCGTTAATCTTTTTAGAACATCTGGCCACCCTTCACTTTGAATGCCACATCGTCAAACCCATCAAATCACTAGTTGATCTTCTCAAAAATATTATGGGTATAAAATCTAAGAGAAACGAATTCCTCCGCCACTAGATGTAATACCTTGAACAGACAGTATTATGTGATCCATTAGGAATACTCTGTCAGACATTTGTCCATAAAAGTTGTCCTGGGAAAGGACAAACAGAACAGTCCTTGCAATTCACTCCATCTTCCAATATCTTCAGCATAATCTAATTCACAATGCCTATGCTTATACGGAGGGGTTTTCGGATATTAAATCCAACCGGTCTCTCCGTATTGACAACGATGGTAAAAAATATCTTTGATAGCCGGTGAGTTAACTATGAAAGGAAAACAAACATCCATCAAACAATCACTGGCCCCTTTTAATTTAATATTCATTCATTAGCAATTTTCCTATTTCCTTATTGAATTTTATATATATCGATATATTGATTTCTATTATCAAAATTTCTTAAAAATATTCTAACTCCTTAAATTTTCGGAAAATTTCAGCAGCACCGCCTTTGTACTGGTCAATAATTCAAACCCTAACTCGCCTCTCTAGGCCTTTTCCATTCAAAAAGAAAATCAAAAAGCCAAGTGGCTTGCCGATTCGGCGCATAAAACTCATATGGAAATTTAAACATGTACCTTTTTGTCTGGCAATTAAATTATAATCTTCATATTCTCTTCATACTCGTCATCCTATACCTATTTAAAATAAATACGCCTATTACCCTTTTTATTTCAATCAATCCAATCCTTTTTAACAAAATTCGCCAACCACTCTTTTAATTAGTTCTTTTGGTAAATGCACTTTGATTTGAATACATCATATTCAGATATATTTTAGCTCACTTATACACAAGTTGCATGCCATCTCTAACTTGAGTTTTATATTTAAATTCTCAAACTTATTCACTTACACAAAGTCGACTTCATTTCCAAAATTCCGTTAACTAATTACTCTTCTAATTAGTTAATTTTATTCAATGATTAAAGATTTGATTTTTATTCCAAAAAACGACCCCCTTGCCCCAATTGAGTTCAAATCTATTTTATAACTCAAATATGGATTTTTCTAATTGAAATCCGGATTTTTATTCTCTAAAAATCCCTTAAATTAAATAACTAAATTGTTATGGTTTTTAAACGATTTTATAGCCACTTTTCTAAAATTTTTGATTTTGATATAACTCTAAATCTTTAAGTCCAAATCCATATTTTTCTCTTTCATTAGAAAATTATTATTTAATAGGTCCAAAAGTTTCTGGTTACATCAAATTCCGACTTATATTGAGTCTATGTACTCAATTGAAGTTCTGAATGCCAAATTACGGACTATCGTGCTGTGGCGAGTTCGTTTTAATTAAATTTAATATAAACGTTAACTTCGTTTATGAAATAAATTTCAACTGCATTTTCAATATTTAAAAATAAACTAAGCCCGTTATCCAAGTCTAACTTCACAATTCAAATTATTCAACTCATCGATTATTTATTTCAACATTCATAACTCAGTTATGAATTAATTCAAAACTCAAATTTCTATATTCAAGTCCAATTCACATGGAATTAGATTATTTATAAAATATCGATATCATTGAATTCTAATTATAAATTTTTCTTCATGTAAATCATTAAATTCAATATCCCTTACCATTACAAACTAATATCGTCCCTTGATAATAGTGAAATCATTCAAGTTGGGGTATTTTATTTACCTCTCAGACCTTGACCGACAATGTTCTTATCTTGAGACCGACAAGAGTTTGTAAGACAAAACATTTCTTATCATAAATTTTCCCTCTTCTATTCCATTTAAAAATATGATTTTTAAACGCTATTTCTTATATTTGGAAAATTTTGTTTCCAATTTATCCAATGAAAATTACTTTATTACATATATAAATCTTTGTTTATAAATCGACTTTCTTATTTTATAATTAAACAAGCTTTCATTATAAATTCCGTTTTGAACTCGATTCCCATTTAAAATATTTTATTATTATAACATATATATACATATATATATATATATGTGCATATAATCTATTCTATTTAGCATGGTTCAAGTATCTTTTGGAAATAAATTTCATTTCTATAAATTTGACATCAGTGGATTTGTAATAAACCGGAAATCTGAGCCAATTTAAAATTTTTATTTTGGCAATTTTGATGAATTTTGAATATTTAAAATGAATTATTTTAAATAATAACGACGAGAAATTTATTTTGAATAGAATTAGAACATATATATTTATATAGATCATCGTTAGAATATAAATATTTATTTTTAAATATAAAAGGAATTGAAAATGGCGCGATAGTTTGAAATATTGATTTTAAAGTTCAAATGAATGTACAGGATTCAAAATAAACCGGATTTTAGCAAAACCAAAAATATTAGAATCTATTTGAAAATATCTTTCCAACGAATTTGAAAAATTGAAATGTCATAGCGGGAATCAAAAGTTATGGCCAAATGAATTTTCAGAAAGGTCGCTATAGAGAATATATAGCCCTTGAAAATAGCAATTTTGCAAACGACCTCTGTTTTCGACCGAAACTTCTTTTGTTGGATCCGGGATGTCAAATTATTGCTTGGTTTCAAATTCCATAATTTTTGAAGTTAATATGTGAGCGTGGCAAAGGAAAATTTGTTTGGTTGATTTAAGTTAAAGTGAATCGACCAGAATATGACCATTTTTCAAATGGTCTCAGAATTCGACGAAATCAGTTTTGTTGGGACCGTATCGTCCCAACATAGCTAGATAAATTTTTCGGGAATTTTTAGAGTCAGTATGTGACCCCGGTAATTTAAAATGTACGTTTAAAATTCAATATAATGATTTAAATGTTAATTTAAATGGACACTGATCGTAACAGCCGAACTGGCTTACGAAACATATCCCATTGCGTTCAGAATGGGGGTATTACGCTAGGAGCGACAGTCGTTGAGTTCGAATTGGAGTTGAGATGAAAATTTACTTTTTTGAATTCAAATTAAATTAAAAATATAAATTATCATAAGCCCCCTCCCTTCCCTCTTTCTAATTCAACCCCCACCAGTTCAAATCATTCATTACCAGAAAAAGGAAAAAAAGGAAAAAAGGGGGAAAAGCACGATCGACGATTGCTCCAGGCCGCTCCGTTGCCACCACCCGCGCCCCGGGTCTAACACCGCTGCCGCTCCGTTTCTTCTCTTTCCCCATCGCCTGGCACCTCCGTGCATTTGCCTCCGCCCCCTTCGATCGAAACCGTGGCCCTCCTCCGCCAGCGCAAACCCCCCCCCCCCCCGTCCACCTCCCCGGTTGCCTACACCGATTCCAGCGCCGCCGGCTCCAACTGAGCGCCACCGGCTCCAACTGAGCGCCACTCCTCCAGAAAAAATTCCATGAACTGTGAATTTTTTTTTCGGGTTTATTTAATTTAGTGATTAAATAAATTTCTGATTTCTTTTGTTTAGGAAAAATATGAATTTTAAAACTGAAAATATGAATTTTAAAACTGAAAATATGAATTCTAAAAATTAAAAAGAAATGATTTTTAAAGTGGTAAAGGTTTTGATTTTTATAAACGAAAAGGTCGAATTTTTATGTCATGAAAGATATTATTTTTACTTCATAAAAATATGATCATTATTACATAGAGAGCATGATAAAAAAATTTGATATTTATTATTTGAATAACGATACAAAAATATAATTTTTATTATATAGAAAGTGGCATAAAAAAATTAGATTTTTATATAATGTAGAGAATAAAAATATGATTTTTATATTATAGAACGAATAAAAACATGATTTCTATATTATAGAACGAATAAAAATTTTATTTTTATATTATAGAACAAATAAAAATATGATTTTTATATTATAGAATGAATAAAAATATGATTTTTATATTATATAGATAGTAAAAATTTAATCTTTATATATGTAGCGATAGGATAAAAATTCAATTTTTATATATATGAAGTAGCAATAAAAATATACGAAGTAGAAATAAAAATATGATTTTTATTTATTGCAATAAAGCGATAAAAATATGATTTTTAACATATACCGCGTGAAACAGTTCCCTTTTGAAACACGACGAAGATTTTCTACATATGAAGAGTCGCGGTGTTTGGTTTAGCTTTTGGGTGAGAACTCCTCACTTTTATTTTAATTTCTAGTTTGAAATATATACTAGGATGCAGACGATGCTTAGTAGCACCCGACACCCGTTGTCCACAGACCATGGATGACTTGTTTGTTTAATTGGTGTGTTGTGAAAGTTGATTGTGAGATGTGGAATGAAATAAAATATTTTATAGTTAAAAATATAATTTTTGGCGTTGATGTGAATAAAATAGATATTCATTTGCAAATCAGAACGATTTGTCTATGTACACCTATTTGACTGACATAGATTGGGACGATAAATTTTACACATTGCCCAACTGCACAAATAAAATATGTGTTTGATTGATTGAAACCCCACACAGGTGTTGGGATGATATTGACGTACACTAATCCCAATTGTTTAGTAGTATGTCGACCGATTGGTTGACAGAATGTGTAAGCGTTAATTATTTATATTTAATGCTTATGCAGTTGTGTGACGCACTTTGGATGATGGTTGATTATTTATCATTGCTATTATATACATGTTTGTATATAATCCATATAAATAACATTATATGGTAATTGAGTGGGTCTCATTCCAATTTAGAAAATAAAATATATATTCATGTGTTAAATAAAATATATATTCATGTGTTGAATAAAATATATATTCATGTGTTGAATAGAATATATATTCATGTGTTGAATAGAAGAAAATTCATGTGTTGAATAAAAGAAAATTCATTTGTTGAATAAAATATAAATTCATGTGTTGAATAAAAGAAAATTCATGTGTTGAATAAAATATATATTCATATGTTGAATAGAAGAAAATTCATGTGTTGAATAAAAGAAAATTCATGTGTTGAATAAAATATATATTCATGTGTTGAATAGAAGAAAATTCATGTGTTGAATAAAAGAAAATTCATGTGTTGAAGAAAATATTCATTTATTAAATAGATAACGAAGTTATTGAAATATATAAAGCCGTGTTGATTAGAGATGCGCCATTTCTACGCGAACGATATTTATATCGATTATATTCGTTTTTATAACGAATATAGAAAAGGAAGTGATTTCAAAATATAACGTTTTGAAAATATTATCATTTAGAGATTAATGATATGGAATATTCAATTTTGATTAGAAATTGAATATGAAGTTGAAATCGTTTTGAAAACGAATTTAAAACGATTTGTAAAATACGTTTTGAAAGGAAATCGATGAAATATATATAATATATAATATATATTATATATTATATATAATGGCCTGAATAGAACGCGCAGCGCAGCGGCAGTTCGTGGATTTCGACCATTGACTTCGAATGGACATTACGGGAGATCCGACCGTCGGATTCTCCTAAGACCGGAACCGTTGGGTTCGTATCGAAAAGAGATTTCTAACGAATATTAGAGATTTGAAATCTAACGGTTGGATTTGGAATTATGTCCAAATCAAATTTGGAAAAGGTCGCTGTAAGTGCAGTTCGATGGCCGTTGATGGAAATCGACTGTACGGGCCTTGATAAAATTATTAAAAATAGTAATAATTCGTGTAAAATCATAAGAAATGATTTAGAAAGAATTGGGATGAAAAACTCCATACTTGAAAAGATAAAAATAGTTTTTTATCGAAATGAACTAGTTTTGAACTAGAATTAAAAATCCATTTGTTTTTAAAATGAATAAATTGGATTTGAAATGGTTTTAAAAGTAACTAGAATTTCCAATAATTGAATTGGAAAGGATTTGAATCGAAATTGTCTTTGGAATATTTCGATGTTGGATTTCGTGATTATACAGATATTGTTATGGAAATTTGAATGATATATTTATATCGTTATTTCCAATACGATATTTGTTGGTCATTGAATTTGATATTGAATATAAGCCGATATATTTTCTATTCAGAGCCTTGTATTTAATATCAAATGGGATTTGGGTTTGTCGTGAATGGTGTCTTCATTAACACTGTTCTTAAACCCAGTTGAGAAAAAGATTAAATCTTTTTATTTAGATTTAATGAAGTATACCAATTAAAGGGTATTTAATTGGAATTGAATTTGAATTGATTTTTGGGTTTATCGTAAATGGTGTTTTAAATAACACTTGTTCTTTAACCCGATAATTAATGGAATGTGATTTTGGGTTGTCGTGAACGGTATCTTCAATAATACTATTCTTAGACCCAATAGAGTTATGAAAATCAGAAACTAACTGAAGATTAGTTAAGTTGAATGGTTTCTTGGGTATTGATCTGATGTTGGTTTCGGCCTTCGAGGTTATTACTTAGGGAATTGTTCACTTTCTAATTTACAGTTAAAGGCTGATGGAATAGAATGTGATTTTGGGTTTATCGTGAACCATGTTTTAAAAGACATTGGTTCTTTAACCCAGTTAAAGACAGGATATAATTTCCCAAGTTAAACAATCATTAATATTGATTTTTAGGAAGATTAAAACCAAGTGGAGTTTTAATGAATCTTTAATTAGATTGAAATGATCGAGAATGGAGTATCACTAGTTTTGCTCCAGGCGATAGTTAAATCTTTAATTAGATTTGAATGTGAAATGGTAATTGAATTTACCGATAACATCGTGGTGTTAGATATGAAGTATTACCAGTTTTACTTCATGGGATGAATAGGTTGTGATTGGGAAATTAAAACAAATGATTACTTCGGTAAGGTTCGTTAATCCCGACTAGTTTGGATAAACCATAATTTGGATTGAATTGATATTCAAAGGAAGATTAAAGAATTTATCTTTGATAAAATTAATGGGAACCTTTCCTAAAGTATAAGAATATTTGAATAAAAGAATATTCTGAATTGGAATGAGGCGTATGTTGTGTTTGTGTAACACTTGTTAATTATATACGCGAGTTATTCAGAAAGACCAGGTTTATCCCATTTTGAATAACTGATTCGACGATGTGTCGAGGATGAAGATGGTGGTCGAAGACTGGAGGTCTTCACATCGTTTGGATAATTACTGATGATCTTGATTGGGTTGTACACCCAAGAGGAGGGAATCAGTTGGTGATCGTCCAGATGTACTTGGAGATCGATGGATATGCGAGGTACAAGTTGCCTCCGGTTTCGTTTAGACCCAGAACGAACTTGTAAATGGACTGTGTATCTGACATTGGATTTCATTCTGTGCGATTGATTTCTATTAAATATATATCTGTTTGGCGGCGGAGAATTTATTATCTTGCTTAACGGCCATCTCTGAGACGTACGAGCTCAGAGGTTATATATTGGTGGATGTCAATCGCATGGAGTGAATTTCCTGTGTGGCATGCCTAAGTGGAAAATGATCAAGGCTTTTGTTGAAAAGCAGAGTCTTGTGGTTGATGATCAAAGCACCGCCTGTGTGGCACAACTTTGTGTAGCATTAATTCGTGAGCCTCATACCCCGATTGTGAACCAGAAACGGGAGAGGACCTCAGGGAGGGCATGCGTTTCCTTCTAGCTAGGGTGGTGTCAGTGACCTACTAGCCCTGGCATTTATATTATTTTCACCTATGTGGTTGTTGGATTGCGAGGCGCCTCAGCTATATTGGTGACTATGTGGAGCCGATGGAGTCATATGGCTCATTGACGCCCCCAAAGGGCGGGAAAATGCAGTGTTCAGGCATTATAATCCACATCGGTGGACCGGCCCTGACGATCCAAGGGGCAGTTGCAGCTGTTCCTGAGACACGGGCTAGAGCGTCTCGAATTCGGTAGAGGACGATTCTTTGCCTAGGTTCACAGATGGAAATCCAATTTCTAATACGTGACATGTGCGGTTTTGGTTGTAGAGTCTAGTATTGGCAACATGATATATGGTACCCATGCCGTCTATGATTGATACTTATGATTGAAATTGTTTTGACACTATACACTTATAGTAATAATAAAAGATGAAATTTAGCGTATCAAGCATTCTTTGGCTATTATAAGGTAAAACCCTATCCTCCGGCTTTTGTTGCATTGTGTGATGGGACCTGGGTCTTATAATAGCTTCATTGTTCTTTATTTAGCATTGCGTTGTTGTTTTATGCACTGGTGTTCTTGGGAGGAAACCCGTTCCATGTTATACGGCGTGGTCCCTTAATTTACCTAACTTTAAAATAAAGATTAATAACTGTTTAAGTTCTCACACCAGTCACATGACTGACCTGGAGTTTATTGTTTTAACCTAAACCCTGGGTGCCCCTATTCTCCGCATGGGCAGCTAGTAGTTTTTGTTTTGCAGATTTATATTCATAAGATCCTGGTTTACAGCTGGAACGATATCCGGAAAGCTCTGTATCCGTATATCTCTTTCAGTTGTGTTTTGTATTATTTTCCGCTGCTATGTAATGTATTGTAATCTCTAATATTTATCAAATGAGTAATATTTATTCATACTCTGTATATTCTTGTATTCTGAGGAATTGTTGTAATAAGCAATGAAATGTTCTTCTGTTTGTGTTCCGATGTGTGTTGTTCTCAGTACAATCCGTGATTTCCCGTAAGGGGGATTTCGGGTCGTAACAGGATTCAAATCAAAAATTTCTATGGATTTATTTCAATCCACTTTACATTCCAAACGTCGGAATGAATTTCATCGTTCTTCTCGAAACGATTCAAAATTCACTTTTTAATTTCATATTTAAATTAAAAATTCAAATTATCCATTTTTATTTATTTAAAAATATCGTTTATAAATTTATTTCTTGTTTAAACATAAAAACCAGTTTCTATTTCAAATCTCATTGAAATCCAATTTCCTCTTTGGAGAATAAATTTTCCTTTTTAAATTAATACTTGAATTTAAAATTTAATATTATCAAATGATAATATTTCTTTTCATTTATAAACATCGTTTATAAATTCAATTACTTGTTTTTATTATTAAAAACAAGTTAGTACTTCTCAGTTCATTCAAAATTTTATTTCAAAAACTAAAATTTTCCTTTTTAAATCTAAAAACTACTTTTTAATATCTAGGGCCAGTGATATTCTAATATACAACACAAACCATCCATTCAATTCACACATCAAACACATATCAAAATATGTAAATGACAGTAAATAGTTTTGAGGAATCCATTTGGATTCCTCCAACCTGTTTTTCCTGTATTCACAGATATTAAGCAACATAAATAATACCAATCCTGCTTCAAGATAGGATATCGTGGTATGAAGGTCATCCACTCATATATCGTGGGGCGATAGGGTCATCCGCTAATGATATTGCGGGCATCTGCTAATACTACTGCGGGAAATTCAATATTTATATATATATATATATAATAATAATAATAGCCACAATCACCAAGCCTAATATAATTAACATATATAATAACTAAGATTGATAAACAATTTATAAATGCAACCAAGCAGCTTAAAATTTATTTTTAATGATAAAAATAAAATTTTAAGTGAGATTTACTCACTGTGATTCCATTTGCTGAATATCCGTTTAAATTCCAAATCGTTGCGTCGATGAATCTACTCGAGTTGAATTTGCCTTTTACCTATGATTATTTAATTTTAATTAATGGTTAAATGATTGTTTATTTAAATTTACTAATAATATGACTAAATAAATTATTCTATGTATTATTAAGTTTTGAAATAATGTATACCTTGCTGCCCTACTGTTGTCTCGATCCTTCAGCATCACCATCGATTCAACATTCCTCAATCCGCTCATCACGACAATGTCACCAACCATTGTACTATTTCAACTCCACTATCTAGAATCTCTTACAAGGACAGACCACCAATGCCATCCACATCCCCAAAAATCACGGTATGCCGCATTCACGGACCCCTACGTCTAAACACCCCATTTATCACACACCACTTCACCACCATTTTCCACTAACTTCTGCTACTACATACTACAAATTGACCCCAGCATCTGCCAGTCCTCATGTAACCGATCTGAGCTCTCATTTCTTCCACTGTCAAACTACTACATTAACTTACAAACTTTCCCAAAGTTAGCAGATCCGCTGAACCCTACAGGCCATTATTGTTGAATAATGTCACTAATTCCTTTCAATTATTACTTTAAAAACCCCCCTTTCAATAATCTCTGGTAACTCGCGATCTTCTCAAGCACCAGATAATAGTGCGACATCAACCTCCTTAAACCACCACAGTTCAGGTATCGCACTCCTCACTTCATCGTACTATCGCACCCTCACAATATCCCCTAGTCGATTTGAACAACGCTCCATTGTCACGTTCAACCCTTAGTTTCCACAAATGCCCTTCTTCTCAAACGTACACTTCAAACCCAAACAGAAACCCCATAACCAACCCTGAACAAAAACACAACAACGTTCCATTTATACCCAGGAATTTCGAGCACGGCTGATGGGTTTCAGGTGAATTCACGATTTCTAATTCTAGAGTGCCTCCAGCTTGACTTTGAATAGATCCTTGCGATGCTAATTTGAATTATGACTTCGATCTCTATTCCGTTTCCCCCCTCTCTTTTTTATGTCGTGGAATCGATTTTAAGTGGAAGAAGGAAAACGAAAAGGAGAAACTTGAAATTGGGTTTCGAGTATACTATGTTTATATAGGAGTGAACGAGAGGCATATGGTATAAGACCATTAAATTTATGTTTCCCTGATATGGAAGAAAGGGGACAGTTTATACAGCTCAATAAAAATGTTTGTCTACTTAATTTGGTTTCTAGGTCTATGAAATGAACGATGGATGGTCGTAACTAATTGACTAAATTGAAGGATATATTTTATTTGATTTCATAATATAATATAAAAATATCTCGTTGTTCTTAGTTTGAAATCCCGAACCGTTATTCAACGTAATGACTACCGCTACACGATTATAATGCTATTCTTGACTCAGCGGAACTGATTCTGGAATTTAATTCAGTGGTATACAGAATAACATTATTAAATTGACGAATTAAATCAAATTGATTAAAAATATAAATCGATTTCAAATAAATAATTATTATTGTTCTAATTCAATATAGAATTTGTATTAATTGACTGAACCGTTTCGATTCAGCTTTTAACTTGAAATTCAATTATATTTTGATTTCGTATTATGATAGTTTAATATCTTTGAAATTAAATCGTGTATTGATTATTGAATGGATAAATTCAAAGAAAATCCATTTATATTATCCAATCAACATTTAAAACAAAATTAAATGTTAAAAATAAATTGGCTAAAAATCCGGGACGTTACAATATGTGATTATTGGAAATAATCTGTCAGACATTCGTCCATACACGTTCGTTCTGGGGCTAAAAGAAATTGCAGGCACAATTTCCATTAATCCATCTTAGGCAATTTCAACCTAGGATGTAACACCCCGTGTATTCTATAACTGTGGAATTAACAAATTAAAGTATAATTAATTTGAAACCAAAGAACTAAGGGAAACGGGATACTCCATTGCGTTCGTCTCGGAAAAATACGCGAAATAGAGTCCGAGTTTTCGAAAAACGGAGTCCGTATGAAGAAGATATAGCTTCCGGAAGTTTCTGAATTAAGTTTAAAATTAAAAATCGGGCCCAATTGGCCAGGGCGGGAAAATTCCCGCCTAAGACACCCAGGTCGACTGGGCTATCGACCTGGTCTAGCCAGGTCGACAGGGCTGTCGACCTGGTCCAGACCCAGGTCGAACCCAGTCCACCCTGGCTGGCCTAGTCTATGTTGGTCGATTTTCAGAAGCATGCTTTGTCATTAGGGCTAGGTGGCAGGCTCTAATTGGTCTCTCTTTCGAATGAATGGCTACGATCAATCCAAGCAACATCGATGGTCCTAATCAGTTCATAAACTCTATAAAAATGACCCTAGACTCTACCTAGGTTTCTTACACAATTCTCTAGCCTCCATTGCTCTCTTCTTCTAATAAAAAAATAAAAAATGGCGTCGCTGCTCTGCTGGAATTAAAACTAGAAGATAATCAACATCAGCCTAAGCAACTCAATTCAAACTAGAGATTAAAGTTTCTGCAAAGATTCTACAACAAGTTAAAGTTCTTTCTTTAATCCAATCAAGGCAAGTACAGTTATTTTCCGCTATAAACGTTAATTATAATTTTGATATGTTTTTAATTCTGAATCTGAGATTGTATATATATTCTCTTCTGTCAGATTTGTTTTTCTGTGACTGTTCTGTATCCCTTTTCTTCTTTTATGTTTCTATAGCCAGGCTACCACGAGCCTGTGCCTAATCTCATAAGAGATGAACGTATGAACGCAAATTTTGGGATAAATAATGAATGATGCGAAATTTGACAAGACTGAATTGAATGTATGACTTTAGGTCTGAGGCATAAAATATAATGGACATGTGACTTGGGATTGGATGCATAAATTTGACTGTAAACATATAATTTATATATGTTGTATGCATAGTGCACGTTGTAATCTAGATCTGTAACTAATTAGAGAAATGAACATATGTTATTTAGATCTGTAATTAATTAGAAAAATAAGCATATGTTATAAACTAGTTTTAGACCTATGCATATTCTGTGATAAAAGAAGAAGAGGAACCACTGTAAGATTACATATGATTTGAGACTTTGGACAAAATGCATATAAAAGTCAAGATCTGATTTTTAGAAGATATGATTTAAAGATTTATATTGTTGGGTATAGTTTGCATAATGATTCATGACATGAAAAGAAGAAGGATATGGAAAGTTAGGTGTAAAGATTTACATTAATTAGGATATCTATTATTGTGATTACACCTAAATAGGAATTTTTGGATATATGGCATGCATTGTAATTAATGATTATATTTGGTATAATTTACATGTGAATCTGCTGTAAAATGCTAGTTTAACAAAAATTGGAACATATGTTATATGGTAAATTATGTCCATATTCTGTGCTATGTAACTTTATGCAAACATGGAGTATATGTTCATCATGAAAATTATGTAGGCATATGAATTTAGGCCTAATTTATGACTAGGTAAGGCATGTAAATAGAACCTTTAGAAATATTAGATTTGCTAAATCTGCTAATTTGCTAAGTTGCCTAAACTGCTAGTTTTGTTATATTGCCTAGACTGCTAATTAGATTGAAATGCCAAATTTGTTAAATTTGTCTGTTGAGATGCCTAATCTGTTATATGCCAAAATCTGCTAAGTGCTAAATCGGTTAAATCTGTTAAGTCACCCAATCTGCTAAAATCTGTTATCTGCTTTATCAGTTGAGTTGATGTGATCATTCTGTTATTGATATAATCTGAATTGGCATATATATTGGGCGTGCGCATAAACGGTAAATAATTAATTAATTGGCCGCAAAGATGAATATGGCTAACTCGAGGTTAGAATGAGTTTGCGACGTAAATCTTCCCGGAACCGCCCGGCACATCCAGTGGACGCAAACAATAGGTTCTAATGTGAGAAGTTAGTCATAACCTGCTTAAGACACGAGGTTAGGTCTGGCTTGTGGCAGAAGTCTGCCCGGAACCGCCCGGCACATCCAGCGGCCACAAGCTAGCGACCTAATGTGAGAGGTCTGGGCATTAATAATTAATTAATGCAAATCTAAGATAAGAATGACGTCTAAAACGTATTGGGGGAAAATAGGGTTAAACCAAATGGATTAATAGGTGTAGTAAACCCGTCCATGAATCTGTAGGCCCAATACAAAGTTAGACAAATCTGAAAAATCTGTACATCTGATCTGTTAGTCTGAAAACTTGTTAACTTAATCTGTGAACTAGTAAATCTGAATTCTGTATGTCTGAACTTGTAAACAAGTTAATTTGAGATCTGTTAGTCTGAGGACACAAGGTTAGGAGGGGAATTACTTGTGTCATCTGTTGTTTGGGACCCATATTAGTCAGTAACCCTTTCTGGTATCAAAACTTTGACCCAACAGTAAGTAGGGTCCGGGCACGCTTACTGAACTAATTATAAGTGGTTCATTCTGATAATGGCGAGGGGTGTTGATGGTGCGTTCCAACCGGGTCATGTGCGTGCTTGGATCCCGGTCTGCCTCTGAGGATGTAAGACGCCGTGACATCTGTAAATAGGTCTGTGCCAATTGGTTGTCACTTTAGGGAGTGGTACACCCTACTGTGGGGCCGACACAGGATATTTATGTATTAGGGAGCCGATCGCTTGGGGTAGGGTTTTAGGGTACGCTTAGTTCTGTCTGTTTCTGTTGGTACCGTCTGTTTCTGTTGGGTGGTAACACCTGTCTGTTTCTGTGTGGTACCGTCTGTTCGGGTGGTAAAGGCCCATTACTAGTGTACACCTAATTCTACATTCTGTTTCCGTAGGGATAAATCTGTTTCTGCTTCTGTCTGTTTCTGATCGGGTAGTAAAGGCCCATTATTAGCATTCTGTTTCTGTTAAAGTATTCTGTACCCGTTCCTGCTTCAATTTAGACATTAGGGTGGCACCTAATTCTGCTATACTAGTATTAGTGCAGAGAAGTGTAAAACAATAGTTTATATCATTCTGTTTTTCTGTTATATCTGCTACACCTGTTATAGTTATCCCACATCCAGTTTTATGTTCATATCATATTATTATTATCTGTTCATATGCTGAAAGTCACTGGACTTGCCAGACTTTTTGTCTGACCCTTGTTGTTTCGCCTCCTTTCTTCCGTTTCCCCCCCAGGTTATCCAAGGAGGGAAATACTTTAGCTTGATCCGGATTTCTCTTTGCTTGAAGTGCTTAAAGTATGGCTTGGCTCTGTATAGCTTCCGTTCCATGGGGATTATGATTTTAAACCATGCATTTTGAAGGCTTTTGTACAAGACTGATATTTTGTACTTGAATTCTAAGATTTGAAAGGATGTAACCATATTGATTTCTGTTTCCGCTGTAGTAAAGTTAAAAATTTTCAAGTACTGTTTTATCTGTCTTGTAAGTTTCTGTTCTGTTTACTAAAATGCTCCACCAAAGTTAAGGCATTCCCTTTGTGAGTGACCTTAACGGAGGTGGGGTGTTACACTTGGTATCAGAGCTGAAGGTTACCAGATTTGATAAAGAATTTTTGAAAACTATTTTCAAAAAGGTTTTGAAAAGGATTTTCAAAAATAAAGCTTATTTTGAAAAACATAATCCCCAAGAGCCATATATCTTTCTTTCAGTCCTTTTTGTATTGAACCTTTCCTTTTGCGTTTCAGCATGTCTGAAGCATCTGAGATACCAGAGGGTGTTCATGTACCCGATTGGTTTCGTCAATATCTTGAGGCTAGGACCGCCGCTGCAGGTCCAGCAAATGATCCCCCTCCACCCCCTCCTCGTGCAATTGCTTTCTCAAAGATCTGTAGAGATTTTAGGGCCATGGGTGGGAAGGATTTCAAAGGAACTGAATCATTCGTAGAAGCAAGGAATTGGCTCAAAGAAACTGAGGATCTATTCGTTATCTTCGAGGTGGACAATAGGCAGAAGGTACAGTTGGCAGTATGGCTGCTCAAAGACGAAGCTTCCTACTGGTGGGAAGTCACCCGGTTGAGACGTGGATGGATTTCAGAACAAGGTTTGAGACAAAATTCCTCTCGCAAGCTGAACGAAGTTTACAATTAGAAAAGTTCTTGTCTCTTAAGCAAGGAAGTATGACGGTCAAGGAATACGTCAACCAGTTCAACCAACTAGCAAGATTCGGATTGGATTTAGTCAACACTCAGCATAAAAAGGCTCTCCGCTTTGTTAAAGGATTGAATGAGCCACTGCACAGCCTAGCCATGACCCATGTACCCATGGGAGCAACTTACGAGAAATTGGTGGATATGGCACTACTGCACGAGGAAGGTAAGGGCCCGAAAGAGACAAAGAAGGAAGAACCACAGAATAAGAAAGCGGGGCCCAAAAAGGAAACACAAAAGAAGGACGAGAAGTCTGAAGATAAGAAGGGGAAAAAGTGCTTTACTTGTGGGAGCTCAACTCATCTGAACAAGGATTGCAGAAAAAGGAAGGGCGCTTGCTTCAACTGTGGGGAGATGGGACACTTCACTAGGGACTGCCCGAAGAGACGAGGACAAGGAGGGCAGGCGAACACTCTTGAGGCTAGTGGCTAGGATAGAAATAGGAAAATTTCTATAGTAGGTTTAATTTCTTTATCTGATTATGGAGTTAAGACTTTTTCTGATTCTGGTATTTTGATTTTTGTAATCGATACTCTGCACTTTAATACTCGTATTATTTCTGAATTCCGCTATAGACTCAGACCCATAAGGGTTATGGATCATCTGTTTGAGATTGGGGTTTGAGGGATATCTGTGTTAGGCGTCAAGTATGGCGCATACATTATGAGTTTTCGTAGGGTATGATTTTATCATGCTTAGCTTCCTAAGAATCATTAGGGAACCTGATCTGTACCAGTAGTCTGTAAATATCTAAATACTTTTTATAGGATTTCCAGTTTTGACATTGTCTAAAGAAGGTACTCCTCTGGGTGTCAATTTGATATTGGTTTCGGTCTTTGGGGCCGATACTTAGGACCCATGTCTAATGGGAACCAAATTTTCGTTCTATCTATACTCGCTTCCATCATTCGACTGTATCATATCGATCGAATATTTGAACTTTAGGTAGAAACTAATGGGTGTAAACATGTGTTTGAGACATGTTATGTTTGATGGTTGCAAGTGGATGCAAGTGGTTGCTAGTGGTTGCCCGTGGATGCATATACACACACTAGGCACTAGATCGGCTCGAAAACACTCTCATACTGCATATGGATGGGTGAGCATTTTTCAATTCTTGTGGATGCAAAATGGTTGATTCAGCACATGGATGTTGCATTTGAGTGAATGATTGTGCACTCATATAGAAATAATATATATCATCAGAATTCTATTGCATACATGTTGGACTCATGGCACTGACATAATTCGCATTAAGGAGGTCAACTGAATCAGTAGACCGCCTGATCTTTGCATTAGATAAGGAACATATACACACACTTTTGCATATGTTCATACAACATTAGAAGTTTTCTAAGGACAATGGATGCTTGTGGATGATGGTTGAGTAGATGGGTGATTGGATGGTAGGACGCATTCTTCTTAACTTGAAGATTTCGGGGACGAAATCCTTTTAAGTGGGGGAGAATGTAACACCCCGTGTATTCTATAACTGTGGAATTAACAAATTAAAGTATAATTAATTTGAAACCAAAGAACTAAGGGAAACGGGATACGCCATTGCGTTCGTCTCGGAAAAATACGCGAAATAGAGTCTGAGTTTTCGAAAAACGGAGTCCGTATGAAGAAGATATAGCCTCCGGAAGTTTCTGAATTAAGTTTAAAATTAAAAATCGGGCCCAATTGGCCAGGGCGGGAAAATTCCCGCCTAAGACACCCAGGTCGACTGGGCTGTCGACCTGGTCTAGCCAGGTCGACAGGGCTGTCGACAGGGCTGTCGACCTGGTCCAGACCCAGGTCGAACCCAGTCCACCCTTGCTGGCCTAGTCTATGTTGGTCGATTTTCAGAAGCATGCTTTGTCATTAGGGCTAGGTGGCAGGCTCTAATTGGTCTCTCTCTCGAACGAATGGCTACGATCAATCCAAGCAACATCGATGGTCCTAATCAGTTCATAAACTCTATAAAAATGACCCTAGACTCTACCTAGGTTTCTTACACAATTCTCTAGCCTCCATTGCTCTCTTCTTCTAATAAAAAAAATAAAAAATGGCGTCGCTGCTCTGCTGGAATTAAAACTAGAAGATAATCAACATCAGCCTAAGCAACTCAATTCAAACTAGAGATTAAAGTTTCTGCAAAGATTATACAACAAGTTAAAGTTCTTTCTTTAATCCAATCAAGGCAAGTACAGTTATTTTCTGCTATAAACGTTAATTATAATTTTGATATGTTTTTAATTCTGAATTTGAGATTGTATATATATTCTCTTCTGTCAGATTTTTTTTCTGTGACTATTCTGTATCCCTTTTCTTCTTTTCTGTTTCTATAGCCAGGCTACCACGAGCCTGTGCCTAATCTCATAAGAGATGAACGTATGAACGCAAATTTTGGGATAAATAATGAATGATGCGAAATTTGACAAGACTGAATTGAATGTATGACTTTAGGTCTGAGGCATAAAATATAATGGACATGTGACTTGGGATTGGATGCATAAATTTGACTGTAAACATATAATTTATATATGTTGTATGCATAGTGCACGTTGTAATCTAGATCTGTAACTAATTAGAGAAATGAACATATGTTATTTAGATCTGTAATTAGTTAGAAAAATAAGCATATGTTATAAACTAGTTTTAGACCTATGCATATTCTGTGATAAAAGAAGAAGAGGAACCACTGTAAGATTACATATGATTTGAGACTTTGGACAAAATGCATATAAAAGTCAAGATCTGATTTTTAGAAGATATGATTTAAAGATTTATATTGTTGGGTATAGTTTGCATAATGATTCATGACATGAAAAGAAGAAGGATATGGAAAGTTAGGTGTAAAGATTTACATTAATTAGGATATCTATTATTGTGATTACACCTAAATAGGAATTTTTGGATATATGGCATGCATTGTAATTAATGATTATATTTGGTATAATTTACATGTGAATCTGCTGTAAAATGCTAGTTTAACAAAAATTGGAACATATGTTATATGGTAAATTATGTCCATATTCTGTGCTATGTAACTTTATGCAAACATGGAGTATATGTTCATCATGAAAATTATGTAGGCATATGAATTTAGGCCTAATTTATGACTAGGTAAGGCATGTAAATAGAACCTTTAGAAATATTAGATTTGCTAAATCTGCTAATTTGCTAAGTTGCCTAAACTGCTAGTTTTGTTATATTGCCTAGACTGCTAATTAGATTGAAATGCCAAATCTGTTAAATTTGTCTGTTGAGATGCCTAATCTGTTATATGCCAAAATCTGCTAAGTGCTAAATCGGTTAAATCTGTTAAGTCACCCAATCTGCTAAAATCTGTTATCTGCTTTATCAGTTGAGTTGATGTGATCATTCTGTTATTGATATAATCTGAATTGGCATATATATTGGGCGTGCGCATAAACGGTAAATAATTAATTAATTGGCCGCAAAGATGAATATGGCTAACTCGAGGTTAGAATGAGTTTGCGACGTAAATCTGCCCGGAACCGCCCGGCACATCCAGTGGCCGCAAACAATAGGTTCTAATGTGAGAAGTTAGTCATAACCTGCTTAAGACACGAGGTTAGGTCTGGCTTGTGGCAGAAGTCTGCCCGGAACCGCCCGGCACATCCAGCGGCCACAAGCTAGCGACCTAATGTGAGAGGTCTGGGCATTAATAATTAATTAATGCAAATCTAAGATAAGAATGACGTCTAAAACGTATTGGGGGAAAATAGGGTTAAACCAAATGGATTAATAGGTGTAGTAAACCCGTCCATGAATCTGTAGGCCCAATACAAAGTTAGACAAATCTGAAAAATCTGTACATCTGATCTGTTAGTCTGAAAACTTGTTAACTTAATCTGTGAACTAGTAAATCTGAATTCTGTATGTCTGAACTTGTAAACAAGTTAATCTGAGATCTGTTAGTCTGAGGACACAAGGTTAGGAGGGGAATTACTTGTGTCATCTGTTGTTTGGGACCCATATTAGTCAGTAACCCTTTCTGGTATCAAAACTTTGACCCAACAGTAAGTAGGGTCCGGGCACGCTTACTGAACTAATTATAAGTGGTTCATTCTGATAATGGCGAGGGGTGTTGATGGTGCGTTCCAACCGGGTCATGTGCGTGCATGGATCCCGGTCTTCCTCTGAGGATGTAAGACGCCGTGACATCTGTAAATAGGTCTGTGCCAATTGGTTGTCACTTTAGGGAGTGATACACCCTACTGTGGGGCCGACACAGGATATTTATGTATTAGGGAGCCGATCGCTTGGGGTAGGGTTTTAGGGTAAGCTTAGTTCTGTCTGTTTCTGTTGGTACCGTCTATTTCTGTTGGGTGGTAACACCTGTCTGTTTCTGTGTGGTACCGTCTGTTCGGGTGGTAAAGGCCCATTACTAGTGTACACCTAATTCTACATTCTGTTTCCGTAGGGATAAATCTGTTTCTGCTTCTGTCTGTTTCTGATCGGGTAGTAAAGGCCCATTATTAGCATTCTGTTTCTGTTAAAGTATTCTGTACCCGTTCCTGCTTCAATTTAGACATTAGGGTGGCACCTAATTCTGCTATACTAGTATTAGTGCAGAGAAGTGTAAAACAATAGTTTATATCATTCTGTTTTTCTGTTATATCTGCTACACCTGTTATAGTTATCTCACATCCAGTTTTATGTTCATATCATATTATTATTATCTGTTCATATGCTGAAAGTCACTGGACTTGCCAGACTTTTTATCTGACCCTTGTTGTTTCGCCTCCTTTCTTCCGTTTCCCCCCCAGGTTATTCAAGGAGGGAAATACTTTAGCTTGATCCGGATTTCTCTTTACTTGAAGTGCTTAAAGTATGGCTTGGCTCTGTATAGCTTCCGTTCCATAGGGATTATGATTTTAAACCATGCAATTTGAAGGCTTTTGTACAAGACTGATATTTTGTACTTGAATTCTAAGATTTGAAAGGATGTAACCATATTGATTTCTGTTTCCGCTGTAATAAAGTTAAAAATTTTCAAGTACTTTTTTATCTGTCTTGTAAGTTTCTGTTCTGTTTACTAAAATGCTCCACCAAAGTTAAGGCATTCCCTTTGTGAGTGACCTTAACGGAGGTGGGGTGTTACATAGGATTAACAGAAAAAGCCTTGCACTTTACTCCATCTTCGATTATCTTTATATAATATGATTCGCAATGCTACTATAAGTATGGAGTGGTTTTCGGATAATAATCCAACCGATCTCTCCATATTGCCAACGATATTGGAAAGTACTTCGATAGTCGGTTATTTAACTACCGAAGAAAAACAAACATCCATTCAAAACATCAAACGATCACTGGGCCCTTTAATTAACATTTTTTTAATTTAAATTCATCATGCCCCAATATCTCTTCAATATCTTTACCCAAATATTTCTCCAAACTCGTTTAGCCTCTCACGATTCATGGAAAAAATTTCCATTTCTCATAACTATTTATTTTCCATATTCCAGAAAATATCACTTTTTAACATCGGAAAACATTTCCATTTCTTATTTAAATATCACTTTTTTTCCCTATTTGTTAGTCCCTAACTGTAAACTAGTAAGAGAACAATTTCTATGTATCAACCCCGAAGGCCGAAACCAACATCAGATTGACACTCAAGAAGCCATCCAACTCAATCAGTCTCCAGTCAATTTCTAATTTCCTCATCTCCATTTTTTAACTTCTTATCAACACAATCATTTTAATCTGGAAATCATTCTTTTAAAATCATCGTTCATTTTAAAACGTATATACGTTTCTCCTTCCGATCTCCTAGGATTTAATTTATAAATTCCCTTTATACATATAAAATCTCATTATATGTTTATTCGTTTATTAAATTTCATATATAATTTATAAGTCAGTTTCTAGTTATCTAACTTTTGATAAAATTTTCTATCTCCTTAAATTTCCGAAAAAATTCGCTACCAACTCCTTTGTACCGGTCAATATCTCAAACCTCAACTCATCTCTCTAGGCCCTTTTATTCAAAAAGAAAATCAAAAAACCAAGTGGCTTGTCGATTCGGCGCATAAAATCTCATTTGCAATTTAAACGTGTACCTTTTTATCGGGCACTCAAATTATAATCTCCACACACTTCATTCCAATCCTGCTTAACATATATCTAGTCATTTTAAATTTATTCCAACTCCGTCCAATCATTTTTAACTCAATTCGCTAATTTATTCATTAAGTATCTCTTTTGCCTTTTCCATTTTTATTTGAAGATATCACATTCAAATATATTTCAATTTACTTATTGACCAATCAAATTCCATTTTTAATTCAAGTTTCATATACGATTTCGAATATAAATTTACAAACCCCTTTTACTTATCATAGTCCAATTTCGATCCAAAATTCCATTAACTAATTATTCTTCAAATTGGTTAATTCTTTTTAATAATTTAAAATCTGATTTTTGTTTTAAAAATCAATCCATTTACTCCACTTGAGTTCATATTTATTTTATAACTCAAATCTGGATTTTTCCAATGGAAATTTGGATTTTTATTTACTAAAAAATCTTTTTTTATTTATTTAAACTATTATGGTTTAATAACGATTATGGTGCTGTTTTTCTGGAAATTTGATTTTGACATAATTCAAAATATTTAAGATGAAATCCAGATTTTTCTCTTCCATTAGAAAACTATTTTTCAACCGGTCCTGATGATTCTTGTTTTTCCGACTTAAATTGAGTTTTATACACTCAATTGAAGTTCGAAACGCAATTTACGAACTACCGCACTGTTGTGAGTTCGTTTTAATTAAATTTCAATATAATTGTAACAACCCGTAAAATGCGAGCCAGTTTGAAATTTTTATTTTGGCAATTTTTGCGAATTTTGATTATTTAATATGAATTATTTTAAATAATATCGACGAGAAATTTATTTTGAATAGAATCGAACGTATATATTATACGCGTCGTCGTTAGAATATAAATATTTATATATAATTATAAATAGAATTGAAAATGGCGCGGTAGTTCGATAATTCGATTTCAAACTTCAATTGAATGTACCGGGTGCAAAACAATCCGGATTTTAGTGAAACCAAAAATAATGGGATCTAATTGTGAATATCTTTCCAACGAATCCGAAAAATCAAGATTTCATATCGGGAATCAAAAGATATGTCCAGTTGAAAATTCTGAATAGTCGCTATGGAATTCAGGCCCTTAAAAATGGACATTTTGCAAACGACCTCGGATTTCGACGAAACCAGTTTTGTTGGGTCCGTGATGTAAAATTATTGCTAGATTCCAAATTTCATAATTTTTCGAATCAATATGTGTGCGTGGCAAAAGAAAACGCGTTTGACCAGTTTCAGTTGATTTTAATCGACTGGAAAATGGCCATTTTTCTAACGGTCTCAGAATTCGACGAAACTAGTTTTGTTAGGACCGTATCGTCAATACGAAGCTAGAAAATATTTTTCGAGAATTTTTAGAGTTAGTATGTGACCCCGGTAATTTGAAATGTACGTTTAAAATTCAATATAGCGATTTAAATGTAAATTCAACAGAAACTTATCGAGACGATCAAATCAGCTTACGATGCATATCCCATTGTGTTCGGAATGGGGGTTAAACGCTATGGACGACTGGTGGTGGGCTTCGTGTTGATGACGTATGTAAAAGTCAACTTTCAAAAATAAAAAAATAAAAAAATAATAAATAAAAATAAATAAAAAAAAGAAAAACCCCCTTATCTCCTTTGGCCCCCCCGTCCAAATTCATTCAACAGAATAAAAAAAAGGGGAAAAACACCCAATCGCGATCGAGCTCCAGCCGCCTTCCCTCCCCGACTCACCGCGCCGCCTGCCTAAGCCACCGCCGACGAAGACTTCGACGCCCCCCTTCCGTCCGACCCCGCCTCGTCTCGGAGTCGCGACATCAAATCAAAGCCGCAGTCCCCTTACCTCGCCGCGACACCTCCGAACGCCACCAACGAGCCGCCGACGCCCTCTTCTTCCCTTCTCCACTTCGAAATCTGCGGTGAGAAATTTTATTTTTATTTTCGAATTTAAAAACTGTTTTTTTAAGTTGCATAAAAACTGATTGTTTAAGATTTTAAAAACTGTTTTTATGAATATAAAAACTGATTCCTTTTAGAATTTTAAAACTGATTCTTTTTAAAAGAATATAAAAAATGGATTTTTAAATAATTTTAAAACTGATTTTTAAAAGAAACTAAAAACTGATTTTTTTTAAAGAAACTAAAAACTGAATTTTTTTTTAAAGCTTTAAAAACTGATTTAAAAACTGATTTTTAATTTAAACTTTAAGAAGAAAAAGATTCAAACTTTAAGAAGAAAAAGGTTTAAACTTTGAAATAGAAAAAGGTTTAATCTTTTAATAGAAAAAGATTTGAGATTTTAAAAAGGGAAAAGACGAGATTTTTAAAAAAAGTAAAAATCAGATTTTTATATATTGAAAGTCGAAGTAAAAATCAGATTTTTATATATTGAAAGTCGAAGTAAAAATCATATCTTTATATATTGAATAGCGAAGTCAAAATTCGATTTTTATATATTGAATAACATAGTAAAAATTCGATTTTTACATATGTAGTGAAAGCGGGCAACGAAAGCGACAAAAAGGCGAGTTGGCAAAGATTTCCTGCATTAGAAGTGCCGTGGAGCTAGGATAGCTATAGGTGAGAATTTCTCACCTTTCAATTTCTTTTCTAGTTATATATATATACTAGGATGCAAACGGTGCTTAGTAGCACCCGACACAATCGTCCACAGACCATGGACTTGTTTGTTTGGTTGCATAGGTTAGTTGAATTATTTGTTTGAATTGAATTGTTTGGTGAGATGAAATTGATTTGATTGATGTGTGAACGGCGTGGGCCTTCACTAGACCGGGGATAAGGCTAGGCCTTGTCCCGTTTCTAGTATCGTGCCGTTATGCCGCCGAAATTTTCTAAAATTTGTTAGAAAAATAAAAATATCATTTTTATTGAATAAATGAATTGAATAGAAATTCATATGTTGGAATAAAATGTTTTATCGTTAAAAATATAATTTTTAACGTGAATGTGAATAAATAAATATTCATTTACAAACCGGACGGTTTGTTTATGTACACATATTTGAATGACATTGATTGGGACGATAAATTTTACACATCGCCCAACTGCACAACTAAAATCTGTGTTTGATTGTTTGAAACCCCACACGGGTGTTGGGATGAAATATAAATTTCACTCATCCTGATTGATTAAATATGTCGATTGATTGATTGACAGGCTGTTATAAGCGTTGAATATCTATATTTGATGCTTATACAGTGTAGTGCACTTTGGTTGATGGTTGATTATTTTTCAATGCTATTATATACATGTGTTGTATGGAAATCCATATAATTAATTTTATATGGTAATTGATTGGGTCTCATTCCAATTTGAAAAATAAAGAAAATTTGAAAATAGAAATTTATGAAGCCGTGTTGATTAGATTGACGCCATTTTGACGTGAACGATATTTATATCGATTTTATTCATTTTAAAATGAATATTGAAAAGTGATTTCGAAATCAACGATTTCGAAATGAATTGAATTGAAAACGATTTCGAAATGAATTGAAAACGATTTCGAAATGAATTGAATTGAAAACGATTTCGAATGAATTGAATTGAAAACGATTTCGAAATGAATTGAATTGAAAACGATTTCGAATGAATTGAATTGAAAACGATTTCGAAATGAATTGAAAACGATTTCGAAATGAATTGAATTGAAAACGATTTCGAATGAATTGAATTGAAAACGATTTCGAAATGAATTGAAAACGAATTCAAATTGAATTAAAAGCAAATTGAAATGAATTCAAATTGAATTGAAATTTGAATTGAATAGAAATGAATTTTAAAACGAATTTATAAAGAAGAATTCAATTTTGATTTGAATTGAAAGAAAGTTGAAATTGCTTTTGAAACGATTTTAAAACTATTTATATAATTCGTTTTAAAATAGAAATCGACGAAATATATTATATATATATTATATATATAATATAATGGCCTGAATAGAACGCGCCGCGCCGCGGCAGTTCGCGAATTTCGACCATTGATTTCAAACGGACATTACGGGAGATCCGACCGTCGGATTCTCCTAAAACCGAAACCGTTGGGTTCGTATCGAAAAGAGCTTTCTAACGAATGTGATAAATTAGAAATCTAACGGTTGGATTTGGAATTATGTCCAAATCAAATTTGAAAAAGGTCGCTGTAAGTGCAGTTCGACGGCCATTGATGGAAATCGACTGTACGGGCCTTGATAAAATTATTAAAAATAGTAATAATTTGTGTAAAATCATAAGAAATGATTTGTGAAGATTTGGGATGAAAAAATCCATATTTGAAAAGATAAAAATAAATTTTTATCGAAATGAACTAGTTTTGAACTAGGATTATAATTCTATTTATTTTTAAATAAATAAATTGAATTTGAAAAGGGTTTTAAAAATAACCAAAATTTCCAATGATTACATTGGAGTGGATTTGAATCAAAATTGTCTTCGGAATATTTCGATGTTGGAATTCGTGATTATACAGATGTTGTTATGGAAATTTGAAAGATATATATTTATATCGTTATTTCCAATACGACATTTGTTAGTCGTAGAATTTGATATTGAATATAAGCCGATATATTTTCTATTCAGAGCCTTGTATTGAATATCGAATGTGATTTGGGTTTGTCGTGAGTGGTGTCTTCACTAACACTGTTCTTGAACCCAGTTGAGAAAAGGTTAAATCTTTTTATTTAGATTTAATGAAGTGTACCAATTAAAGAATATTTAATTGGAATTGAATTGATATTGATTTTTGGGTTTATCGTGGACAGTGTTTTAAATAACACTCGTTCTTTAACCCGATAATCAATGGAATGTGACTTTGGGGTTTATCGTGAACTGTGTTTTTAAATGACACTGATTCTTTAACCCAGTTAAAGATTAAAACTAAGTGGAGTTTTAATGAATCTTTAAAATGATCGAAATGGAGTATCACCAGTTCTTGTTGCAGTCGTGATAGGGTGTTCTCGCTTCGCAGTTTGGTGGCGAACGGGAGACTCTTACCCCTACATGTCCCTTGTGGTGGGGGTTGGTTCGCCAGTGGTCGCGAGACTCGAGAGGGTTGCCGTAAAACAAGTAACTGGGGGACCATGTGAAAGCCACGGTGGGTTTTACCTGCTGCTTGGGGGATGAAGGGATGGTTGCAAAGCCTACCGGAGTTCGTCGGCTATTTCACAGTTGGTATCAGGGATATCAAACGCATGGAGTGAATTGCCTGTGTGGCATGCCTAAGTGACAATTGATCGAGGCTTCTGTTGAAAAGCAAAGTCTTGTGGTGATGATCAAAGCACGGCCTTCGTGGCGTAGCTTTGTGTAACGTTTGCTTCGCGAGTTTCACACCCGGTATGAACCAAAAACGGGAGGGGACATCAGGGAGGACTTGCGTTTCTTTCTAGCTAGAAGTGGCGTCAGTGGTTTTACACGCCCTGACGAGTTTGACTTATGTGGTTGTTGCTGTTGCGAGGCGCCTCGGATTGATCGGTCGTTCTCGAACCGATGGAGTCATTTAGTTGGCTCGTTTACGCCCCAAAGGGCGGGGAAACGTATTGTTCAGGCACTATAATCCACATCGGTGGACCGGCCCTGACGATCCAAGGGGCAGTTGCGGCTGTTCCGGTGGCTCGGGCTAGAGAGTCACGAATCGGTTGAGGACTATCTTTTGCCTCAGTTCATAGACGGAAATCCAATTTCCAAATACGTGACATTTGCGGTTTTAATTGTAGAACCTAGTATGGTGACATAGTGGGATGGGGCACTCATGCCGCCTATGATTGATACTTATGATTTGAAGTTGTTTTATACACTATGCACTTAATATAGTATCAAATGATTTGTTTTAAACGTATCAAGCATTCTTGGCTATTATAAGGTAAAAACCCTATCCTCCGGCTTGCGATTGCATTGTGTGATGGGAACTGGGTCTTATAATAGCTTCATTTTTCTTTATTTAGCATTGCGCTGTTTGTTTTATGCACTGGTATTCTTGGGAGGAAACCCGTTCCGTGTTATACGGCGTGGTCCCTTGATTTACCTAACTTTAAAAATAAAGATTAACTGTTTTAGTTCTCACACCAGTCACATGACTGACCTGGAGTTTATTGTTTTAACCTAAACTCTGGGTGCCCTTATTTTCGACACGGGCAGCTAGTAGTTTTGGTTTTGCAGATTTATATTCACAGGATCCTGGTTTACAGCTGGAACGATATCCGGAAAGCTTTGTATCCGTATATCTCCTTCTAGTTGTGTATTGTGTTATTTTCCGCTGCTATGTATTTAAATGTAATTTAAATCTCTGATATTTCTGTGTAATATTCATTTATACTCTGTATATTCTTGTAATCTGATGCATTGTTGTAATAACAGTGAAATGTTCTTCTGTTTGTGTTCTGATTTGTCTTGTCCTCACAGTAATTCGTTCTTTCTCATCTCTTCGGAGACCGGGGAAGTTTCGGGTCGCTTCATTTTGGTATCAAAGCTTTGGTTTACAAAGCAGAGAATAAGACACATTAGAACCTTACGAAAGAATTCACCAGATATTGGATTAGTAATATCCAATGAGAATGACTCGTTAGAGATGGGATCAGTAGTATCCTAGAACGAGTGTGAAGAGTAGTGTTTTTGATAAATAGAAGTGAAAACAAATTTTTGTTTTGAAGATTTAAATCAATTATTCGTATTTGATTATTTATTTATATAGATGTGGACAATCCAGTATATATAGATTTTGCGTATACGTCTGATCCGCGTGTATTCGTAATTTTAATATACTGGATAGATATAGAATCACACTCTAGTCGCCCGGGGATGATGCTGATAATTGTGATCACATTATCAGTATTTATATTCGAGTGACGAAAGTGAGATTTCTATATATTTCCTATTGACTGGTGTGAGAACCAAAATTAGATAGGGCCTATTGTTGTGATTTGGCATCAAGAATCTGATTTTTGACTATATATATCAAAGTTATGCATTTGAAAAGCTAATCAACTAATTGATTGATGTTTGTGTTGTTTGTTTAATTGTTTGATAATTTTGAACCATTATGCCTAACTGAATCAAATATTGAACTGTATTGAAAATTGGTCGCATTTGCTTGCATATACATGTATATCATTGAACAGGTCATAGCAAGGAGGCTAGAGCCGAAGAATAAAATTTGTTTGCCCGACAAATAGGTACATGTTTACTACATGATTTACTGTTTTGTTTGGGTGATGATGATTTTGTGAGCCTATTGGCTAGCCGCTTGGCTTTTTCTTTTTCTTTTTGAGATCTGAAGGACCGGGGAAGCTATTTGAAATTCCCCGATGCTCCCATTGCAGGGGAGGTTATGGCGAAATTTTTCAAAAATTTAGGGTGTTAGCCAAATTTTTGAAGTTTTGAAAATTCTCAGAAACTGAAAAGTTAGAGAATGGAAGCCAGATCGAACGTAGAGTTGATTAATCAAACCACTTTCGACTTTGTTCCTTTTCGGGGACGAAAAGTTTTAAGTGGGGGAGATTGTAACAACCCGTAAAATGCGAGCCAGTTTGAAATTTTTATTTTGGCAATTTTTGCGAATTTTGATTATTTAAAATGAATTATTTTAAATAATATCGACGAGAAATTTATTTTGAATAGAATCGAACGTATATATTATACGCGTCGTCGTTAGAATATAAATATTTATATATAATTATAAATAGAATTGAAAATGGCGCGGTAGTTCGATAATTCGATTTCAAACTTCAATTGAATGTACCGGGTGCAAAACAATCCGGATTTTAGTGAAACCAAAAATAATGGGATCTAATTGTGAATATCTTTCCAACGAATCCGAAAAATCAAGATTTCATATCGGGAATCAAAAGATATGTCCAGTTGAAAATTCTGAATAGTCGCTATGGAATTCAGGCCCTTAAAAATGGACATTTTGCAAACGACCTCGGATTTCGACGAAACCAGTTTTGTTGGGTCCGTGATGTAAAATTATTGCTAGATTCCAAATTTCATAATTTTTCGAATCAATATGTGTGCGTGGCAAAAGAAAACGCGTTTGACCAGTTTCAGTTGATTTTAATTGACTGGAAAATGGCCATTTTTCTAACGGTCTCAGAATTCGACGAAACTAGTTTTGTTAGGACCGTATCGTCAATACGAAGCTAGAAAATATTTTTCGAGAATTTTTAGAGTTAGTATGTGACCCCGGTAATTTGAAATGTATGTTTAAAATTCAATATAGCGATTTAAATGTAAATTCAACAGAAACTTATCGAGACGATCAAATCAGCTTATGATGCATATCCCATTGTGTTCGGAATGGGGGTTAAACACTATGGACGACTGGTGGTGGGCTTCGTGTTGATGACGTATGTAAAAGTCAACTTTCAAAAATAAAAAAATAATAAATAAAAATAAATAAAAAAAAAGAAAAACCCCCTTATCTCCTTTGCCCCCCCCCCCCCCGTCCAAATTCATTCAACAGAATAAAAAAAAAGGGAAAAACCCCCAATCGCGATCGAGCTCCAGCCGCCTTCCCTCCCCGACTCACCGCGCCGCCTGCCTAAGCCACCGCCGACGAAGACTTCGACGCCCCCCTTCCGTCCGACCCCGCCTCGTCTCGGAGTCGCGACATCAAATCAAAGCCGCAGCCCCCTTACCTCGCCGCGACACCTCCGAACGCCACCAACGAGCCGCCGACGCCCTCTTCTTCCCTTCTCCACTTCGAAATCAACGGTGAGCAATTTTATTTTATTTTTATTTTTATTTTCGAATTTAAAAACTGTTTTTTTAAGTTGCATAAAAACTGATTGTTTAAGATTTTAAAAACTGTTTTTATGAATATAAAAACTGATTCTTTTTAGAATTTTAAAACTGATTCTTTTTAAAAGAATATAAAAAAAATGGATTTTTAAATAATTTTAAAACTGATTTTTAAAAGAAACTAAAAACTGATTTTTTTTAAAGAAACTAAAAACTGAATTTTTTTTTAAAGCTTTAAAAACTGATTTTTAACTGATTTAAAAACTGATTTTTAATTTAAACTTTAAGAAAAAAAAGATTCAAACTTTAAGAAGAAAAAGGTTTAAACTTTGAAATAGAAAAAGGTTTAATCTTTTAATAGAAAAAGATTTGAGATTTTAAAAAGGGAAAAGACGAGATTTTTAAAAAAAGTAAAAATCAGATTTTTATATATTGAAAGTCGAAGTAAAAATCAGATTTTTATATATTGAAAGTCGAAGTAAAAATCATATCTTTATATATTGAATAGCGAAGTCAAAATTCGATTTTTATATATTGAATAACATAGTAAAAATTCGATTTTTACATATGTAGTGAAAGCGGGCAACGAAAGCGACAAAAAGGCGAGTTGGCAAAGATTTCCTCCATTAGAAGTGCCGTGGAGCTAGGATAGCTATAGGTGAGAATTTCTCACCTTTCAATTTCTTTTCTAGTTATATATATATACTAGGATGCAAACGGTGCTTAGTAGCACCCGACACAATCGTCCACAGACCATGGACTTGTTTGTTTGGTTGCATAGGTTAGTTGAATTATTTGTTTGAATTGAATTGTTTGGTGAGATGAAATTGATTTGATTGATGTGTGAACGGCGTGGGCCTTCACTAGACCGGGGATAAGGCTAGGCCTTGTCCCGTTTCTAGTATCGTGCCGTTATGCCGCCGAAATTTTCTAAAATATGTTAGAAAAATAAAAATATCATTTTTATTGAATAAATGAATTGAATAGAAATTCATATGTTGGAATAAAATGTTTTATCGTTAAAAATATAATTTTTAACGTGAATGTGAATAAATAAATATTCATTTACAAACCGGACGGTTTGTTTATGTACACTTATTTGAATGACATTGATTGGGACGATAAATTTTACACATCGCCCAACTGCACAACTAAAATCTGTGTTTGATTGTTTGAAACCCCACACGGGTGTTGGGATGAAATATAAATTTCACTCATCCTGATTGATTAAATATGTCGATCGATTGATTGACAGGCTGTTATAAGCGTTAAATATCTATATTTGATGCTTATACAGTGTAGTGCACTTTGGTTGATGGTTGATTATTTTTCAATGCTATTATATACATGTGTTGTATGGAAATCCATATAATTAATTTTATATGGTAATTGATTGGGCCTCATTCCAATTTGAAAAATAAAGAAAATTTGAAAATAGAAATTTATGAAGCCGTGTTGATTAGATTGACGCCATTTTGACGTGAACGATATTTATATCGATTTTATTCATTTTAAAATGAATATTGAAAAGTGATTTCGAAATCAACGATTTCGAATTGAATTGAAAACGATTTCGAAATGAATTGAAAACGATTTCGAAATGAATTGAATTGAAAACGATTTCGAATGAATTGAATTGAAAACGATTTCGAAATGAATTGAATTGAAAACGATTTCGAATGAATTGAATTGAAAACGATTTCGAAATGAATTGAAAACGATTTCGAAATGAATTGAATTGAAAACGATTTCGAATGAATTGAATTGAAAACGATTTCGAAATGAATTGAAAACGAATTCAAATTGAATTAAAAGCAAATTGAAATGAATTCAAATTGAATTGAAATTTGAATTGAATAGAAATGTATTTTAAAACGAATTTATAAAGAAGAATTCAATTTTGATTTGAATTGAAAGAAAGTTGAAATTGCTTTTGAAACGATTTTAAAACTATTTATATAATTCGTTTTAAAATAGAAATCGACGAAATATTATATATATATATTATATATATAATATAATGGCCTGAATAGAACGCGCCGCGCCGCGGCAGTTCGCGAATTTCGACCATTGATTTCAAACGGACATTACGGGAGATCCGACCGTCGGATTCTCCTAAAACCGGAACCGTTGGGTTCGTATCGAAAAGAGCTTTCTAACGAATGTGATAAATTAGAAATCTAACGGTTGGATTTGGAATTATGTCCAAATCAAATTTGAAAAAGGTCGCTGTAAGTGCAGTTCGACGGCCATTGATGGAAATCGACTGTACGGGCCTTGATAAAATTATTAAAAATAGTAATAATTTGTGTAAAATCATAAGAAATGATTTGTGAAGATTTGGGATGAAAAACTCCATATTTGAAAAGATAAAAATAAATTTTTATCGAAATGAACTAGTTTTGAACTAGGATTATAATTCTATTTATTTTTAAATAAATAAATTGAATTTGAAAAGGGTTTTAAAAATAACCAAAATTTCCAATGATTGCATTGGAGTGGATTTGAATCGAAATTGTCTTCGGAATATTTCGATGTTGGAATTCGTGATTATACAGATGTTGTTATGGAAATTTGAAAGATATATATTTATATCGTTATTTCCAATACGACATTTGTTAGTCGTAGAATTTGATATTGAATATAAGCCGATATATTTTTTATTCAGAGCCTTGTATTGAATATCGAATGTGATTTGGGTTTGTCGTGAGTGGTGTCTTCACTAACACTGTTCTTGAACCCAGTTGAGAAAAGGTTAAATCTTTTTATTTAGATTTAATGAAGTGTACCAATTAAAGAATATTTAATTGGAATTGAATTGATATTGATTTTTGGGTTTATCGTGGACAGTGTTTTAAATAACACTCGTTCTTTAACCCGATAATCAATGGAATGTGACTTTGGGGTTTATCGTGAACTGTGTTTTTAAATGACACTGATTCTTTAACCCAGTTAAAGATTAAAACTAAGTGGAGTTTTAATGAATCTTTAATTAGATTGAAATGATCGAAATGGAGTATCACCAGTTTTGCTCCAGGCGATAGTTAAATCTTTAATTAGATTTGAACATGAAATGGTAATTGAATTTACCGATAACACTGTGGTGTTAGATATGAAGTATTACCAGTTTTATTTCATGGGATGAATAGGTTGGGATTGGGAAATAAAATAAATGATTACTTCGGTGTGGTTCGCTAATCCCGACTAGTTTGAATTGATATTCAAAGGAGATTAAAGGATAAATTTAAAGAATTTATCTTGGATAAAATTAATGGGAACTTTTCCCAAAATATAGGAATATTTGAATAAAAGAATATTCTGAATTGGGATGAGGCGTATGTTGTGGTTGTGTAACACTTTTATAATATATACGCGAGTTATTCAGAAAGACCGGGTTTATCCCATTCTGAATAACTGATTCGACGTGGTGTCGAAGATGAAGACGGTGGTCGAAGACCGGAAGTCTTCACGTCGTTTGGGTGATAACTGATGATCTTGATTGGGCCGTACACCCAAGAAGATGGAAACAGTTGGTGATCGTCCAGACGTACTTGGAGATCGATGGATATGCGGGGTACTAGGTGCCTCCGGTTTCGTTCAGACCCAGAACGGACTTGTAAATGGACTGTGTGTCTGACATTGGATTTTAGTCCGTGTGATTGATCTCTATTAAATATATATCTGTTTGGCGGCGGAGAATTTATTCTCTTGCTTAACGCCCTTCTCTGAGACGTACGAGCTCAGGGGTTATATATCGATGGATATCAAATGCATGGAGTGAATTGCCTGTGTGGCATGCCTAAGTGGCAATTGATCGAGGCTTCTGTTGAAAAGCAAAGTCTTGTGGTGATGATCAAAGCACGGCCTTTGTGGCGTAGCTTTGTGTAACGTTTGCTTCGCGAGTTTCACACCCGGTATGAACCAAAAACGGGAGGGGACATCAGGGAGGACTTGCGTTTCTTTCTAGCTAGAAGTGGCGTCAGTGGTTTTACACGCCCTGACGAGTTTGACTTATGTGGTTGTTGCTGTTGCGAGGCGCCTCGGATTGATCGGTCGTTCTCGAACCGATGGAGTCATTTAGTTGGCTCGTTTACGCCGCCAAAGGGCGGGGAAACGTATTGTTCAGGCACTATAATCCACATCGGTGGACCGGCCCTGACGATCCAAGGGGCAGTTGCGGCTGTTCCGGTGGCTCGGGCTAGAGAGTCACGAATCGGTTGAGGACTGTCTTTTGCCTCGGTTCATAGACGGAAATCCAATTTCCAAATACGTGACATTTGCGGTTTTAATTGTAGAACCTAGTATGGTGACATAGTGGGATGGGGCACTCATGCCGCCTATGATTGATACTTATGATTTGAAGTTGTTTTATACACTATGCACTTAATATAGTATCAAATGATTTGTTTTAAACGTATCAAGCATTCTTGGCTATTATAAGGTAAAAACCCTATCCTCCGGCTTGCGATTGCATTGTGTGATGGGAACTGGGTCTTATAATGGCTTCATTTTTCTTTATTTAGCATTGCGCTGTTTGTTTTATGCACTGGTATTCTTGGGAGGAAACCCGTTCCGTGTTATACGGCGTGGTCCCTTGATTTACCTAACTTTAAAAATAAAGATTAACTGTTTTAGTTCTCACACCAGTCACATGACTGACCTGGAGTTTATTGTTTTAACCTAAACTCTGGGTGGCCTTATTTTCGACACGGGCAGCTAGTAGTTTTGATTTTGCATATTTATATTCACAGGATCCTGGTTTACAGCTGGAACAATATCCGGAAAGCTTTGTATCCGTATATCTCCTTCTAGTTGTGTATTGTATTATTTTCCGCTGCTATGTATTTAAATGTAATTTAAATCTCTGATATTTCTGTGTAATATTCATTTATACTCTGTATATTCTTGTAATCTGATGCATTGTTGTAATAACAGTGAAATGTTCTTCTGTTTGTGTTCTGATTTGTCTTGTCCTCACAGTAATTCGTTCTTTCTCATCTCTTCGGAGACCGAGGAAGTTTCGGGTCGCTTCAATAAACGTTTAAACTTTGTTTATTATATAAATTCCAATTTAATTCTCGTAAACTTCTAATATAATTTAAACCCGTTTTCCAAATTCAACTTAAAATTTCCGATTATTTTTAATCGTCGATTATTTCATAACTCAGTTATAAATCTACTCACACCCGATTTTTAATATTCGCTTCTCATTCGATTAGAGATGAATTATTTTATAAAATTCAATATAATCGAATTTCATATATAATTTCTTATGTTTATCTCAATTCAGTTTATATTTCGAATAACAGAATAACAATTATCATCCCCTTTTTTAAACGATTTCCAGTTCACTTTTAAATTCGTACTTAAATTTAAAATTCCAAATTATTCAATGAAAATTTACTTTACCATTTTTATAAACATCGTTTATAAATTAATTTTCTTGTTTTATAAATTAAAACAAGTTTCCCTTTCAAATATTTATTTGAAACCCAGTTCATTTTATATCCCAAATTTCAGGAATAAAAACCCTCTTCCCTTTTCGAAATGATTTCCAGTTCTATTTTTAAATTCATACTTGAATTTAAAATCTCAAATTATCTCTTGATAATTTATTCAAAACATTATTTATAAATTTACTTGTTTTATATATTCAAACCAATTCTATACAAATCTATTTAAACCCGATTCTTTCTTTGGAATATTTTATTATTTTAACTTATATATAAATATGGAATCTATTTTCATAATTTATTTCAGTTTCTATCTAATACAATTTAAATATCCAATTTGGGAATAATTTATTTTGTAAATCCGACATAGTCGAATTCAAACGTAAATCCCATGGATTTATTCAATTTAATTTCCATTCCAAACATCGGAATAAATTTCATCGTTTACTATTTAAAATGATTTGTTTCCAACTCTCACTTTAAATTCACATTTGAATTTAAATATTCGTAATTTCCAATGATAATTTATTTCCCTTCATTTATAAACATCGTTTATAAATTCATTTAAATTCCCCATATTATCCAATTAAAAATATTCCATTTAATTTATAAACACCATTTGTAAATTTATTACTTGTTTTAATTTCTAGACCATTCGAAATTGAAATTCTATTTTACGAAAATAAATTTTCCATTTTAAATCTCAAAACCACTTTTCATGGTATTTTTATAATTAACATTTAGAGCAAGTGATATTCAACCTATCAAAAACACAAAATTATCAACTACAGGTTTTCTAACACATCATATATGATAATATATATGAAAATAATCAAATAATAATATTTTTGAGGAATCCAATTGGAACCCTCCAACCTGTTTTTCTTGCATCCACAGACGTTAGCCAACATAAATAATACCCATCTTGCTTCAAAACAGGACATCGCGGTGTAAAAGGTCATCCACTTTCATATTGTGGGGCACATAGGGTCATCCGCTAATGATACTGTGGGCATCCACTAATGGTACTGCAAGAAATATCCAACCACCAATATATATATATATATATAATAGCCACAAACACCAAGCCTATATAACTAATATAGATATATAATAGCTACAAAATATTTAAACGCATCCAAACAATCAACAAGCAACATAAAAAAATATTTAAATAAAATCCAAAAAGTGAGTTTACTCACTGTGATTTTTATTTGCATTTTACTCCCGTTAAATCCCATATTGTTGTAGCTACGAATCTACTTGAGTCGCCTCGAGTGAATTTATCTTGCACCTACGATTAATTTAATCCTTATTTATTGATTCAAATTATCATTAATTTGGGCTATTAAGCTAATTAAATAAACTATCTTAGATATGCTAAATTTGAAAAGAATATACCTTAAAAATTCTGTAATGATCCATCATCTTTTGTGTTTCCAAAAATTTGAACCTGCTGCTGTAATAACCCGGAAATTCTGGGCCAGTTTAAAATTTTTATTTTGGCAATTTTAGCGAATTTTGAATATTTAAAATAGGTTATTTTAAATAATATCGACGAGAAATTTATTTTGAATATATAATTCGAACGTATATATTATACGCCGTCGTTAGAATATAAATAATTATATATAATTATAAATAGAATTGAAAATGGCGCGGTAGTTCGATAATTCGATTTCAAACTTCAATTGAATGTACCGGGTGCAAAACAATCCGGATTTTAGTGAAACCAAAAACATTAGGATCTAATTGATAATATCTTTCCAACGAATCCGAAAAATCGAAATTTCATAGCGGGGATCAAAAGATATGTCCAGTTGAAAATTCTGAATAGTCGCTATAGAATTCAGGCCCTTAAAAATGGGAATTTTGCATACGACCTCGGATTTCGACGAAACCACTTTTGTTGGGTCCGTGATGTCAAATTATTGCTAGATTCCAAATTTCATAATTTTTCGAATCAATATGTGAGCGTGGCAAAGGAAAACGCGTTTGACCAGTTTTAGTTGATTTTAATCGACTGGAAAATGGCCATTTTTCCAACGGTCTCAGAATTCGACGAAACTAGTTTTGTTAGTACCGTATCGTCAATACGAAGCTAGAAAATATTTTTCGAGAATTTTTAGAGTTAGTATGTAACCCCAGTAATTTAAAATGTACGTTTAAAATTCAATATAATGATTTAAATGCAAATTTAACGGAAACTGATCGAAACGGTCGAATCAGCCTACGAAACATGTCCCATTGTGTTCGGAATGGGGGTGAAACGCTATGGATGACAGTCAGTGGGTTCGATTTTGAATTTGAAATAAAAAGTTGCTTTATAAAATAAATTAAATAAAAATAATATATAAATTATCATTAAAACCCCCTTCCTTTCTATTCTCCTTCCTCCACCGTTGGATTTCAAAAATCAGGTTAGAAAAAAAAAATGGCGACCTGAGACCGCGCCGCTCCACCCTCCTTCGTCGCGTCCGCCAACAACGCCCCTCACCCCGCCTCCTACTTCCCGTTCTCTCTCCTCTTCTCTCCTCAAACGCGCCGCGCGGGCCCTCCCCCAAATCCAACCCTAACAGATGTCGCACCTCCCCACTGTCGAAGCCAGGTGGCCGGAGCTCCTCCCCTCACCGCGCTGGGGCCCCACGACCCCCTCCTGACGCAGGTCGCGCCGCTATTGGTCCTCCCACCACCTCCAGCGAACGAAGCAGCTTCCCACTTCCCTCTTCTTTTATCAATAGTAAGTGTTATCACTATTTTATTTCCTTTTTGTGTAGTTAATTTAGTGATACAACCTTGTTGTTTAAGATCAGATGTTAATATGATCTTTATATTTTAAAGATGTAAAAATATGATTTTTATATTTTTTTAAAGTATGAAAAATATAATCTTTTCTATATAGAAGATGTAAAAATATGATTTTTGTTTATGTAGAGGAGTAAAAATATAATTTTTACATGATTGAAATATTAAAAATATCATCTTTATATAGGTAGTAAAATAAAAATAGAAAAGATTAGATTTTTAAAATAGAAAAGATTAGATTTTTAAAATAGAAAAGATTAGATTTTTAAAATAGAAAAGATTAGATTTTTAAAATAGAAAAGATTAGATTTTTAAAATAAAAATGATTAGATTTTTGAAATTGAAAAGGCGAAATCTTTATATGAAGTATAGCGGGATAAAAATATAATTTTTATCTATTGAGCATCGAAGTAAAAATAGGATTTTTATATATTGAACATCGAAGTAAAAATGTGATTTTTATATATTGAATAGCAAAGTAAAAAATTCGATTTTTACATATGTAGAGAATACGGGCAACGAAGATGACAAAAATGCGATAGCAACGAAGACTTCTGCAGAAGAAGAGTCGAGAGGATAGGATAGCTTTCAGTGAGAATTTCTCACCTTTCAATTTCTTTTCTAGTTATATATATATATACTAGGATGCAGACGGTGTTTAGTAGCACCCGACACAGCCGTCCACAGACCATGGACTTGTTTGTTTGATTGCAAAAATTAGTTAGATTATTTGATTGAAATTGATTGTTTGGTGAAATGAATGGATATGATTGATGTGTGAATGGCGTGGGCCTTCACTAGACCGGGGATAAGGCTAGGCCTTGTCCCGTTTCTAGTATCGTGCCGTTATGACGCCGAAATTTTCTAAAATATGTTAGAAAAATAAAAATATCATTTTTATTATGTAAATGAACTGAATAGAAATTCATGGGTTGAAATAAAATATTTTATCGTTAAAAAAATATAATTTTTAACGTGGAAGTGAATAAAATAAATATTCATTTACAACCCGGACGGTTTGTTTATGTACACCTATTTGAAGGACATTGATTGGGTCGATAAATTTTACACATCGCCCAACTGCACAAATAAAAATCTGTGTTTGATTGCTTGAAACCCCACACGGGTGTTGGGATGAAATTTGAAGTTCACTCATCCTGATTGATTACATATGTCGATCGATTGATTGACAGGCTGTTATAAGCGTTAGATATCTATATTTGATGCTTATACAGTGTAGTGCACTTTGGTTGATGGTTGATTATTTTTCAATGCTATCATATACATGTGTTGTATGAAAATCCATATAGTTAACGCTATATGGTGATTGATTGGGCCTCATTCCAATTTAGAAAATAAAGAATATTATAAAATAAAGGTTCATGTGTTGACTGTACTCATCCGTTGAGATTAGTCATGTGTTGAACGAAATATTTTAATAATAAAATTTACATCTTTATCAATATAAAATAAAGGTTCATGTGTTGACCTTACTCATCCGTTGAGATTAGTCATGTGTTGAACGAAATATTTTAATAATAAAATTTACATCTTTATCAATATAAAATAAAGGTTCATGTGTTGACTGTACTCATCCGTTGAGATTAGTCATGTGTTGAACGAAATATTTTAATAATAAAATTTACATCTTTATCAATATAAAATAAAGGTTCATGTGTTGACTGTACTCATCCGTTGAGATTAGTCATGTGTTGAACGAAATATTTTAATAATAAAATTTACATCTTTATCAATATAAAATAATGGTTCATGTGTTGACTGTACTCATCCGTTGAGATTAGTCATGTGTTGAACGAATTATTTTAATAATAAAATTTACATCTTTATCAATATAAAATAATGGTTCATGTGTTGACTGTACTCATCCGTTGAGATTAGTCATGTGTTGAATGAAATATTTTAATAATAAAATTTACATCTTTATCAATATAAAATAATGGTTTATGTGTTGACTGTACTCATCCGTTGAGATTAGTCATGTGTTGAACGAAATATTTTTATAATAAAATTTACATCTTTATCAATATAAAATAAAGGTTCATGTGTTGACTGCACTCATCCGTTGAGATTAGTCATGTGTTGAACGAAATAATTTAACAAAAATAGTCACACGTGGACGGTACTCATTCATTGAGATTAGTCGTGTGTTGACAAATAGAAATATTTGAAATAGAAATATTTGAAAAAGAAATATTTGAAATAGAAATATTTGAATTAGAATATTTGAAAATAGAAATATATGAAGCCGTGTTGATTAGATTGACGCCATTTTGACGTGAACGATATTTATATCAATTTTATTCATTTTGAATTGAATATATAACGATTTCGAAATGAATTGAATATATAACGATTTCGAAATGAATTGAATATATAACGATTTCGAAATGAATTGAATATATAACGATTTCGAAATGAATTGAATATATAACGATTTCGAAATGAATTGAATATATAACGATTTCGAAATGAATTGAATCTATAACAATTTCGAAATGAATTGAATATATAACGATTTCGAAATGAATTGAATATATAACGATTTCGAAATGAATTGAATATATAACGATTTCGGAATGAATTGAATAGAAAACGATTTCGAAATGAATTGAATATAAAACGATTTCGAAATGATTTGAATAGAAAACGAATTTGATTTCAATTGAATATATAACGAATTTGATTTGAATAGAAAACGAATTTGATTTCAATTGAATATATAACGAATTCGATTTGAATAGAAAACGAATTCAAATTTAATTGAAACTTGAATTGAATAGAAATGAATTTTAAAACGAATTTAGAAGAAGAATTCAATTTTGCTTTGGATTGAAATGGAAGTTGAAATTGTTTTTGAAACGAATTTAAAACTATTTATATAATTCGTTTTAAATAGTAATCGACGAAATATATGTTATATATATTATATATATAATATAATGGCCTGAATAGAACGCGCCGCGCCGCGGCAGTTCGTGAATTTCGACCATTTATTTCAAACTGACATTACGGGAGATCCGACCGTCGGATTCTCCTAAAACCGGAACCGTTGGGTTCGTATCGAAAAGAGCTTTCTAACAAATATTAGAAATTTGAAATCTAACGGTTGGATTTAGAGTTACGTCCAAATCAAATTCGAAAAAGGTCGTTGTAAGTGCAGTTCGATGGCCATTGTTGGAAATCGACTGTACGGGCCTTGATAAAATTATTAAAAATAGTAATAATTTGTGTAAAATCATAAGAAATGATTTGGGAAAAATTGGGGTGAAAAACTCCATATTTGAAAAGATAAAAATAGATTTTTATCCAAATGAACTAGTTTTGAACTAAATTTAAAACCCAATTATTTTTAAATAAATAAATTAGATTTAAAAAGGGGTTTTAAATAATCGGAATTTCTAATATATTTGATTGAATTTGAAATGGGTTTATCGTGAACAGTGTTTTAAATAACACTAGTTCTTTAACCCGATAACAAATAGAATGTGATTTGGGTTTGTCGTGAACTGTGTTTTAAATAACACCTAGTTCTTTAACCCAGTAAAAGGAGTTCTAACAAATCTGCAATTAGATTGAAATGTGAATTTACAATCTAAATTATCAAATTTAGAAAACAAGCGAGAATGGAGTATCACCAGTTTTGCTCCAAAGCGATAGTTAAATCTTTAATTAGATTTGAACATGAAATGGTAATTAATTTTATCGATAACACCGTGGTGTTAGATATGGGGTATCACCAATTTTGCTTCATGGGATGAATAAGTTGGGATTGGGAAATAAAATAAATAATTACTTCGGTATGGTTCGCTAATCTCGACTAGTTTAGAAAAACCATGATTTGGTTTGAAACGACATCCAAAGGAAGATTACAGGATAAATTTTAAAGAATTTATCTTGGATAAAATTAATGGGAACCTTTCCCTAAGAATGTGGAATTTAAAAACTAGCTGTAGGTTGGCTAAGAAGAATGGTTTCCTGGGTATTGATCTGATGTTGGTTTCGGCCTTCGGGGTTAATGTTTGAGAAATTGTTTTCTTGCTAATTTGCGGTTAGTGACTAATGAATTGGAATGAGGCGTATGTTGTGTTTGTGTAACGTTTGTTTATAATATACGCGGGTTGTTCGGAAAGTCCGGGTTTATACCCATTCTGAATAACCGATTCGAAGATATGTCGAAGATGAAGACTGTGGTTGAAGGCCGGAAGTCTTCACATCGTTTGGATTATTACTGACGATCCTGATTGGGCTGTACACCCAAGAGGATGGAAATAGTTGGTGGTCGTCCAGACGTACCTGGAGATGGATGGATATGCGAGGAAATTGCCTCCGGTTTCGTTCAGACCTAGAACGGACTTGAAAATGGATTGTGTGTCTGACATTGGATTTTATTCTATGTTGATTGATTTCTATTAAATATACATCTGTTTGGCGGCGGAGAATTTATTCTTTTGCTTAACGCCCTTCTCTGAGACGTACGAGCTCAGAGGTTGTATATCGATGGACATCAGTCGCATGGCATGAATTGCCTGTGTGGCACGCTAAGATGCAATGATCAAGGCTTCTGTTGAAAAGCAAAGTCTTGTGGTTGATGATCAAAGCACGCCTATGTGGCAGCTTTGTGTATAACGTGAATTCGCGAGCCTCACACCTCGGTATGAGTTAAAAACGGGATACAGACTACAGGGAGAGCACGACGTTTCTTTCTAGCTTTGGTGGTGTCAGTGACTTACCAGCCCTGACATTTATATACTTTTCACCTATGTGGTTGTTGGAATGTGAGGCGCCCTGATTATAGGTCTGTAAGGACCGGGAAACGTGTGTTCAGGAATTTCCAATCCTCTAACGTAAGTGAGGACCGGCCCTGAAGCTCCAGGGGTTGCCCAGAGTGTGTAGCCCTGGGACATTTGCTAGAGTGTCTCGAACGCGGAGAGGAGCTTGCCCCTTACCTTGACTCATGACGGAAATCCAATTTCCAATACGTGTATTGCGGTTTTAATTGTAGAACTAGTATGGCGACATGATATATGGTACCCATGCCGTCTATGATTTATATTTATGATTGAAATTGTTTTGACACTATACACTTATTATAGTATCAAATGATCTGTTTTAAACGTACCAAGCATGTTTGGCTATTATAAGGGAAAACCCTATCCTCCGGCTTGCGTTGCATTGTGTGATGGGACCTGGGTCTTATAATAGCTTCATTTTTCGAAAAAGCATTGCGCTGTTTATTCTATGCACTGGTATTCTTGGGAGAAAACCCGTTCCGTGTTATACGGCGTGGTCCCTTGAATTACTCTCTTTTTAAGCAAAGTTTTAAATAACTGTTTTAGTTCTCACACCAGTCACATGACTGACCTGGAGTTTATTGTTTTAACCTAAACTCTGGGTTCCCCTATTTTCCGCGTGGGCAGCTAGTAGTTTCGATTTTGCAGATTTATATTCACAGGATCCTGGTTTACAGCTGGAATGATATCTGGAAAGCTCTGTATCCGTATATCACCTTCAGTTGTGCTTTGTATTACTTTCCGCTGCTATGTAATTTATTGTAATCTCTGATATTTATCGAATGTAATTTATTCATTTATACTCTGTATATTCTTGTATCTGATGGAATTGTTGTAATAACAATGAAATGTTCTTCTGTGTGGATTCTGATTTGTCCTGTTCTCAACGATCAGGGGTTTCGAACGGTCTAAATCGGTTTAACGACTGATTCGGATCGAGCGAAATTCCAGGCCGTCACATTTGGTATCAGAGCTTTGGTTTACAGAGCTCGAGAACAAGACACATTAGAACCATACGAAAGAATTCATCAGATATTGGATTAGTAATATCCAATTAGAATGACTCATTAGAGATAGGATCAGCAGTATCCTAGAACGAGTGTGAAGAGTATATTTTCCAAATGAAAACAATTTTGTTTTGAAATTTAAACTATTTTATAGGTATTTGAATATTTTATTTATTTTGAATATGGACAATCGAGTATATAAAGATTTTGCATATACGCGTCATGAACGTATATTCGAGGTTTTAATATACTAGATAGATATGGAATCATACTCTAGTGGCCCGAAGATGATTCTGATGATTGAGTACTCATCGTCAGAATTTATATTCGAGTGACGAATGTGTGATTTCTATATATTTCCATTAGACTGGTGTGAGAACCAAAACTTATATAGCTAGAACACATTGTTGTGAATTGGCATCAAAAACATGATTTTTTGTATATGTATCAAAATTATGAATTTGAAACTCTAATCCACTAATTGATTGATGTTTGTGTTGTTTGTTTATTTGTTTGATAATTTTGAACCATTATGCCTAATTGAACCAAATATTGAACTGTATTGAAATTGGTCGCATTTGCATGTATCTATATGTACTTACATTGAACAGGTCATAGCAAGGAGGCTAGAGCAGAGAATAAAATTTGTTTGCCCGACAAATAGGTACATATTTACTATAATTTACTGTTTTGTTTGGGTGATGATGATTTTATGAGCCTATTGGCTAGCCGCTTGGCTTTTTCTTTTTCTTTTCGAGATTAGAAGGACCGGGGAAGCTATTTGAAATTCCCCGATGCTCCCGGTGCAGGGGAGGTTATGGCAAAAAATTTCGAAAATTTAGGGTGTTAGCCAAATTTTTGAAAATTTGAAAATTCTCAGAAACTGAAAAGTTGGAGAATGGAAGCCAAATCGAACGTAGATTTGATTAATCAAACCACTTTCGACTTTGTTCCTTTTCGGGGACGAAAAGTTTTAAGTGGGGGAGATTGTAATAACCCGGAAATTCTGGGCCAGTTTAAAATTTTTATTTTGGCAATTTTAGCGAATTTTGAATATTTAAAATAGGTTATTTTAAATAATATCGACGAGAAATTTATTTTGAATATATAATTCGAACGTATATATTATACGCCATCGTTAGAATACAAATAATTATATATAATTATAAATAGAATTGAAAATGGCGCGGTAGTTCGATAATTCGATTTCAAACTTCAATTGAATGTACCGGGTGCAAAACAATCCGGATTTTAGTGAAACAAAAAACATTAGAATCTAATTGATAATATCTTTCCAACGAATCCGAAAAATCGAAATTTCATAGCGGGGATCAAAAGATATGTCCAGTTGAAAATTCTGAATAGTCGCTATAGAATTCAGGCCCTTAAAAATGGGAATTTTGCATACGACCTCGGATTTCGACGAAACCACTTTTGTTGGGTCCGTGATGTCAAATTATTGCTAGATTCCAAATTTCAAAAATTTTCGAATCAATATGTGAGCGTGGCAAAGGAAAATGCGTTTGACCAGTTTCAGTTGATTTTAATCGACTGGAAAATGGCCATTTTTCCAACGGTCTCAGAATTCGACGAAACTAGTTTTGTTAGGACCGTATCGTCAATACGAAGCTTGAAAATATTTTTCGAGAATTTTTAGAGTTAGTATGTAACCCCAGTAGTTTAAAATGTACGTTTAAAATTCAATATAATGATTTAAATGCAAATTTAACAGAAACTGATCGAAACGGTCGAATCAGCCTACGAAACATGTCCCATTGTGTTCGGAATGGGGGTGAAACGCTATGGATGACAGTCAGTGGGTTCGATTTTGAATTTGAAATAAAAAGTTGCTTTATAAAATAAATTAAATAAAAATAATATATAAATTATCATTAAAACCCCCTTCCTTTCTATTCTCCTTCCTCCACCGTCGGATTTCAAAAATCGGGTTAGAAAAAAAAATGGCGACCTGAGACCGCGCCGCTCCACCCTCCTTCGTCGCGTCCGCCACTAACCCCCCTCACCCCGCCTCCTCCTTCCCGTTCTCTCTCCTCTTCTCTCCTCAAACGCGCCGCGCGGGCCCTCCCCCAAATCCAACCCTAACAGATGTCGCACCTCCCCACTGTCGAAGCCAGGTGGCCGGAGCTCCTCCCCTCACCGCGCTGGGGCCCCACGACCCCCTCCTGACGCAGGTCGCGCCGCTATTGGTCCTCCCACCACCTCCAGCGAACGAAGCAGCTTCCCTCTTCCCTCTTCTTTTATCAACAGTAAGTGTTATCACTATTTTATTTCCTTTTTGTGTAGTTAATTTAGTGATACAACCTTGTTGTTTAAGATCAGATGTTAATATGATCTTTATATTTTTAAAGATGTAAAAATATGATTTTTATATTTTTTTAAAGTATGAAAAATATAATCTTTTCTATATAGAAGATGTAAAAATATGATTTTTGTTTATGTAGAGGAGTAAAAATATAATTTTTACATGATTGAAATATTAAAAATATCATCTTTATATAGGTAGCAAAATAAAAATAGAAAAGAATAGATTTTTAAAATAGAAAAGATTAGATTTTTAAAATAGAAAAGATTAGATTTTTAAAATAGAAAAGATTAGATTTTTAAAATAAAAATGATTAGATTTTTGAAATTGAAAAGGCGAAATCTTTATATGAAGAATAGCGGGATAAAAATATAATTTTTATCTATTGAGCATCGAAGTAAAAATAGGATTTTTATATATTGAACATCGAAGTAAAAATGTGATTTTTATATATTGAATAGCAAAGTAAAAATTCGATTTTTACATATGTAGAGAATACGGGCAACGAAGATGACAAAAATGCGATAGCAACGAAGACTTCTGCAGAAGAAGAGTCGAGAGGATATGATAGCTTTCAGTGAGAATTTCTCACCTTTCAATTTCTTTTCTAGTTATATATATATATATATATATACTAGGATGCAGACGGTGTTTAGTAGCACCCGACACAACCGTCCACAGACCATGGACTTGTTTGTTTGATTGCAAAAATTAGTTAGATTATTTGATTGAAATTGATTGTTTGGTGAAATGAATGGATATGATTGATGTGTGAATGGCGTGGGCCTTCACTAGACCGGGGATAAGTCTAGGCCTTGTCCCGTTTCTAGTATCGTGCCGTTATGCCGCCGAAATTTTCTAAAATATGTTAGAAAAATAAAAATATCATTTTTATTATGTAAATGAACTGAATAGAAATTCATGGGTTGAAATAAAATATTTTATCGTTAAAAAAATATAATTTTTAACGTGGAAGTGAATAAAATAAATATTCATTTACAACCCGGACGGTTTGTTTATGTACACCTATTTGAAGGACATTGATTGGGTCGATAAATTTTACACATCGCCCAACTGCACAAATAAAAATCTGTGTTTGATTGCTTGAAACCCCACACGGGTGTTGGGATGAAATTTGAAGTTCACTCATCCTGATTGATTACATATGTCGATCGATTGATTGACAGGCTGTTATAAGCGTTAGATATCTATATTTGATGCTTATACAGCGTAGTGCACTTTGGTTGATGGTTGATTATTTTTCAACGCTATCATATACATGTGTTGTGTGAAAATCCATATAGTTAACGCTATATGGTGATTGATTGGGCCTCATTCCAATTTAGAAAATAAAGAATATTATAAAATAAAGGTTCATGTGTTGACTGTACTCATCTGTTGAGATTAGTCATGTGTTGAACGAAATATTTTAATAATAAAATTTACGTCTTTATCAATATAAAATAAAGGTTCATGTGTTGACTGTACTCATCCGTTGAGAATAGTCATGTGTTGAACAAAATATTTTAATAATAAAATTTACATCTTTATCAATATAAAATAAAGGTTCATGTGTTGACTGTACTCATCCGTTGAGATTAGTCATGTGTTGAACGAAATATTTTTATAATAAAATTTACATCTTTATCAATATAAAATAAAGGTTCATGTGTTGACTGTACTCATCCGTTGAGATTAGTCATGTGTTGAACGAAATATTTTAATAATAAAATTTTCATCTTTATCAATATAAAATAAAGGTTCATGTGTTGACTGTACTCATCCGTTGAGATTAGTCATGTGTTGAACGAAATATTTTAATAATAAAATTTACATCTTTATCAATATAAAATAATGGTTCATGTGTTGACTGTACTCATCCGTTGAGATTAGTCATGTGTTGAACGAAATATTTTAATAATAAAATTTACATCTTTATCAATATAAAATAATGGTTCATTTGTTGACTATACTCATCCGTTGAGATTAGTCATGTGTTGAACGAAATATTTTAATAATAAAATTTACATCTTTATCAATATAAAATAATGGTTCATGTGTTGACTGTACTCATCCGTTGAGATTAGTCATGTGTTGAACGAAATATTTTTATAATAAAATTTACATCTTTATCAATATAAAATAAAGGTTCATGTGTTGACTGTACTCATCCGTTGAGATTAGTCATGTGTTGAACAAAATAATTTAACAAAAATAGTCACACGTGGACGGTACTCATTCATTGAGATTAGTCGTGTGTTGATAAATAGAAATATTTGAAATAGAAATATTTGAAAAAGAAATATTTGAAATAGAAATATTTGAAATAGAATATTTGAAAATAGAAATATATGAAGCCGTGTTGATTAGATTGACGCCATTTTGACGTGAACGATATTTATATCAATTTTATTCATTTTGAATTGAATATATAACGATTTCGAAATGAATTGAATATATAACGATTTCGAAATGAATTGAATATATAACGATTTCGAAATGAATTGAATATATAACGATTTCGAAATGAATTGAATATATAATGATTTCGAAATGAATTGAATCTATAACGATTTCGAAATGAATTGAATATATAACGATTTCGAAATGAATTGAATATATAACGATTTCGAAATGAATTGAATATATAATGATTTCGAAATGAATTGAATAGAAAACGATTTCGAAATGAATTGAATATAAAACGATTTCGAAATGATTTGAATAGAAAACGAATTTGATTTCAATTGAATATATAACGAATTTGATTTGAATAGAAAACAAATTTGATTTCAACTGAATATATAACGAATTCGATTTGAATAGAAAACGAATTCAAATTTAATTGAAACTTGAATTGAATAGAAATGAATTTTAAAATGAATTTAGAAGAAGAATTCAATTTTGCTTTGGATTGAAATGGAAGTTGAAATTGTTTTTGAAACGAATTTAAAACTATTTATATAATTCGTTTTAAATAGTAATCGACGAAATATATGTTATATATATTATATATATAATATAATGGCCTGAATAGAATGCGCCGCGCCGCGGCAGTTCGTGAATTTCGACCATTTATTTCAAACTGACATTACGGGAGATCCGACCGTCGGATTCTCCTAAAACCGGAACCGTTGGGTTCGTATCGAAAAGAGCTTTCTAACGAATATTAGAAATTTGAAATCTAACGGTTGGAGTTGGAGTTACGTCCAAATCAAATTCGAAAAAGGTCGTTGTAAGTGCAGTTCGATGGCCATTGTTGGAAATCGACTGTACGGGCCTTGATAAAATTATTAAAAATAGTAATAATTTGTGTAAAATCATAAGAAATGATTTGGGAAAAATTGGGGTGAAAAACTCCATATTTGAAAAGATAAAAATAGATTTTTATCCAAATGAACTAGTTTTGAACTAAATTTAAAACCCAATTATTTTTAAATAAATAAATTAGATTTAAAAAGGGGTATTAAATAATCGGAATTTCTAATATATTTGATTGAATTTGAAATGGGTTTATCGTGAACAGTGTTTTAAATAACACTAGTTCTTTAACCCGATAACAAATAGAATGTGATTTGGGTTTGTCGTGAACTGTGTTTTAAATAACACCTAGTTCTTTAACCCAGTAAAAGGAGTTCTAACGAATCTGCAATTAGATTGAAATGTGAATTTACAATCTAAATTATCAAATTTAGAAAACAAGCGAGAATGGAGTATCACCAGTTTTGCTCCAAAGCGATAGTTAAATCTTTAATTAGATTTGAACGTGAAATGGTAATTAATTTTACCGATAACACCGTGGTGTTAGATATGGGGTATCACCAATTTTGCTTCATGGGATGAATAAGTTGGGATTGGGAAATAAAATAAATAATTACTTCGGTATGGTTCGCTAATCTCGACTAGTTTAGAAAAACCATGATTTGGTTTGAAACGACATCCAAAGGAAGATTACAGGATAAATTTTAAAGAATTTATCTTGGATAAAATTAATGGGAACCTTTCCCTAAGAATGTGGAATTTAAAAACTAGCTGTAGGTTGGCTAAGAAGAATGGTTTCCTGGGTATTGATCTGATGGTTGTTTCGGCCTTCGGGGTTAATGTTTGAGAAATTGTTCTCTTGCTAATTTGCGGTTAGTGACTAATGAATTGGAATGAGGCGTATGTTGTGTTTGTGTAACGTTTGTTTTTAATATACGCGGGTTGTTTGGAAAGTCCGGGTTTATACCCATTCTGAATAACCGATTTGAAGATATGTCGAAGATGAAGACGGTGGTTGAAGGTCGGAAGTCTTCACATCGTTTGGATTATTACTGACGATCCTGATTGGGCTGTACACCCAAGAGGACGGAAATAGTTGGTGGTCGTCCAGACTGTAACACCCCACGTCCATTAATGTCACTCACAAAGGGAATGCATTAACTTCCATGGAGGTTTTAAGTGAATATAGAACAGTAAAATTACAACAAGACAGATATAAAATAGTACTTGGAAATTCAAAAACTTTATTTCATTGTAGCAGAAGTCAAAACATGTTTGATTACATCATAACACCATATTCAATGTCAAGTACAATATCTATCTTGATAAAACAAGTAGATAATCCCATTACATGAATAGCCATTAAAAAGAAAGATAAGAAGCTGGACTTTACTTCAGCAGTCCAAGCTTTCCAGAAGATAAGCGATCCAACTAGACTCCACTAGAACTTGGCCCAACCTGCGGACCTGAAGGGAGAAAAAGGATGGAAAAGAGGGGGTCAGACATAAAGTCTGGTGAATATGATAATTCTACAATACTATTACCAAAATAACTGGACTAAGGCATAAGCTGGAAAACAAGAAAATGTCTATGAAGAGCAGATTAAGGACATAGACAATCGCTAAAGGCAACGTTATAGGCGCTCCTAAATACTAAAGGATAAACACTATACTGCACCACACCAGTCACCCTAAAGATTCATCCCACTTAGCTTCACTTAGAAACTTTCCCAATGGCTTTACGTACCCCTAGCTGACTACATAGGTGCCGCCTGCCCCTATCTCCACTAGGTGTACCCTACTTCCCATTATTCGATCGGCTCCCTAACTCGTAGATACCCGTGCTGGCCCCACAGTGGGGTGTATCACTCCCCTAAAGTGGAAACCTGATACAACGGACATGCATGGCTTATACCTACACGATGCAACAACGTCTTACCTACCAGCCCGGGTCCACACACGCATATGAAACCCGTTGGACTTGCGTTGCCACCGCTCCCTGTTTTGGCCTCTTATAGTCAAACCCAGTATGTGTGTCCCGTCCTCGACTTGGGTCGAGCCCACACAGATACGTTTTGGGATACTGGTTGAAATGGGCCCCCACTATTTACCACAAGCATTCCACCTAAGCTTGTCCCCATTAGTCCATCCCACTTAACCCACTTAGTCATGTTCATTTACATGTGTGTTTGGTTAAGTCTAATCGTATTTCAAATGCCTCTAAAGGCAACCACCAGATTCCTCATGCCACCCAAGGCACCTACTTAACCCCCATGTCCCACCTTACATGATTATCTGGTTAAGTATTTCTTAGTTCATTAAGGCCATAACCTCATAAAGACCTCTCACATTAGACTGGCATTTATGGCAGCTGGATTTGCCGGGCGGGTCCGGGCAGTCTTACACCATAAAAGAGTCTAACCTCGTGTCTTTACAACTGTTATGCTTTAGTTTGGGCCTAGGACCTCTCACATTGGGCCGACATTTGTGACTACTGGATTTGCCGGGCGGGTCCGGGCAGGTTTACATCACAAACGGGTCCAACCTCGTGTCCTAAGCATTGATTATTAATAATAATCCACTTTCCCCCAATTTTAATAATTCCCTACTTGAATTATTAATTACTTCCAATTTTTAACAATGTCCATAATTGACTCAATTATGGACATCCATTCATGGTATGCAAAATCTTACAAAATTGCACCCAATTTATTAATTCCTAATATTAACCCTACCCCACGTTTGAACGTTTATTCGCAAAATATATGTTAGACTCGAATAGCCTAACTCATAGCATAAAAGAGATTATCATAATAACAACATGTACATGTGACCAAATGAATCATAATAAGGGGTGAAACTTGCATATGTCCAACTTTCATAGATTATACATGTCATGGACCTAAAGGTGTCAACTTGTTCAAAATTCACCTAATATAATCTCAATCAATTTTCATAAACTTACATATGAACATGTGTGAATCAACATCATCTAATTTTTTAACAACATGGTTTTATATGGGTACACCTAACTCAATAGGCAAATTCCCATATTCAAGTTTTATTTAATTATAGTTTCAAGTTTATGGGTACACCTAACCTAATAGGCAAATTCCCATAAACAAGATCCATTTAAATTAAAAAAAAAACATAACTTTAAGCATGTTCCAACAACATCATGATTTTACAACATAATATAGCATGATTTATAACATGGCATAGTATGATAGTATAACATAGCTTGACATGATTCTCAACATAGCACGACATAGCATAAGAGAATTTACAACATAGCATGACATAGCATATATAATTTACATCATACGACAACATCATAACATAATAAGAGATCCACAATATATAGAATTTACAATTACAAATCACGTCACTTTCTTGTGATCCATTCATAACTGAGTCAAATTAGTTTGTAATAGTCTTGTGAGAATCATCATACTCACCAACAAAAGAAAAGAATTAGAGAAAGAGAGATCTTTTGATTTGATTTGTGTAGATTTAGTTGTAGATGATTAGGCTTCCTCTTCTTAGTTTGTGACGGCTACGCTGAACTCCATGGCAGCAGCATGACGGTAGCTTCTCTAATTTTACAAGTGATTTAGGTTTAGGGTCTACCCACTTATTTATAGATTTTAGAATGCATTTAGGCCATTAGATTTAACCTAGAAATAACCGCAGCCGTTCAGACAAGATGGGGTTTATCTTGTTGACTCAGCAATGAGTCAGAAGTGACTCAGCAAACACTCAGCAATATATATATATATATATATATATATATATATTCTACAATGTACACATTAGATACATCCCCCCCCCTTTTACACACTTATTATTGTTTTTATATACATATTAGATACATCCCCTCTCTTACACACTTATTAATATTTTTATATTCATATTAGATACATCCCCTCTCTTACACACTTATTAATATTATTATATTCATATTAGATATATCCCCTCTCTTACACACTTTTATATTCATATTAGATACATCCCCTCTCTTACACACTTTTATATTCATATTAGATACATCCCCCCTCTTACACACTTATTAATATTTTAGCAACTTTAGTGTTAATAGAAAATTCGGGGTGTTACAATCTCCCCTCCTTTTAGGATTTCGTCCCCGAAATCTTCAAGTCTGGAAGAATGTATATCCTACCATCCAAACGTCCATCTACTCATCCATCATACACAGGCATCCATTGTCCTTACAGACTTCTAATGCTTTCATGTTTAAATGCACAGTGTGTGTATATGTCCGTATCTAATGCAAAATCCGGCGGTCCACTGATTCAGTTGACCTCCTTAGTGCAACTATGATTGTGCCATGCATCCATTATGTATGCAAAAGATTCTTAATGCTACATAATACTTCTATATGTGTGCACAACCATCATCTGAATGCAGCATCCACATGATAATACAACCATCGTTCATCCATTTTACTAAATACATCCATATATATATGCAATATGCAATATGTAGTGACTGAGCCGATCTAGTGCCTAAAGTGTGTGTATATATGCATCCACGAGCAACCACTAGCAAACACTTGCATCCATTTTGCATCCATCATACATAACATGTCTCAAACACATGTTTCAACCATAGGATTATCCTAACTAAAGGTCAAAGATACTAATGAGAGGACATACTAAAGATAAGATAAGATAAGCTAAGCGATAAAGGAGAAATTAAAAGACATACCCTTAAAAAGAAAAGGGTACAACGAACGCATCTTCTCTTCTGTCTCCCAAGTTGCGTTGCTCTCATCATTTCCCCATTGCACTTTAACCAGTCTGACCTCTCGATTCCTCAACTTTTTGATCTCCGACCCAAGAATGCATGTAGGAGCTCGTCTAATTGTTGCATCACGCTCTATTTCCACCTCTTTAAGCAAGCTCGGCTCTACCACCTCCGCGATCTTGTGCAAACACTTCCTCAAATGTGATACATGGAATACGTCGTGTACTCCACTAAGTTTCTCAGGCAACTCCACCCTATATGCCATCTTCCCAATCCTGTCTTTTACAGAAAACGGTCCTACAAACCTTGGTGCTAATTTCCCCACGGACCCAAAGCGAACAACATTCTGTAACGGAGATACTTTGATAAAAACCATGTCCCCAATGTCAAACTCAAGATCTGTCCTCCTCTTATCAGCATACGATTTTTGCCTATCTTGTGCTGCTTTCATCCTCCTTCGAATCAACTCAATCTTCTCCGAGGTTTCCCTAACCATATCGGGCCCAAGTAGGATTTTATCGGTAGATTCCCACCAACATGTAGGCGAACGGCAAGGCCTTCCATAAAGAGCTTCGAAAGGTGCCATGCCAATACTAGACTGAAAGCTATTGTTATATGCGAATTCTACTAACGGAAGGTGCTCTTCCCATGTACCCCCAAAGTCTAGGATACAAAGCCTTAAAAGATCCTCTAGAATGCGATTCACCCTCTCGGTCTGGCCGTCTGTCTGAGGATGATATGCGGTGCTCAAACATAGCTGAGTCCCTACCGCCTCTTGTAAACTCTTCCAAAATTCGCTAGTAAAGATGGGGTCACGGTCGCTTACTATACTAGAAGGAATACCGTGCAAACGAACTATCTCCTTAATGTATACAGAAGCCAACCACGGAGCAGTCCTCTTACTTTTCACGGGAATAAAATGGGCGCTTTTAGTAAGTCTATCTACTATAACCCAAATCCCCGTGTTACCCTTCCTTGATCTTGGTAATCCATCCACAAAATCCATTGAGATGCTTTCCCATTTCCATAGTGGAACTTCTAATGGGTGAAGCAACCCACTGGGTTTCTTTTGTTCTGCTTTAACTCGTTGGCACACCAAGCATCTAGCGACGTACTCGGCCACATCCTTTTTCATACCGGCCCAAAAGAAAACCCGCTTCATATCTTTGTACATCTTATCCCCGCCGGGATGAATGGTCATTTTTGAGCGATGAGCATCATCAAGAATGGCCTTCCTTAAGTCTTCGTCTTGTGGTACACAAAGTATATTATCCCTTCGTAACCAACCCTTATCGTCTAGGGTATACCTACGAAGATGGCTTGATGACCCCCCCCCCCTTTGAGCTTTTCTACTATCTCAACCAACTGTGGGTCGTCTCGCTGTGCCTCACCAACCCGTCCTAGAAGTGTAGGTCTAACCTCCAAGGATGCTAACAGACCGGGTACTAAGTCAACGGAGGGTCTAAAGTCAAACATAGAGATGAATTCTAAGCTTTGTCGTTCAACAAACAACGGACTCAAGGACAACCTTTTCCTACTTAAGGCGTCTGCCACCACGTTACCCTTGCCCGGGGTATATGCTATTTCAAAATCGTAGGAGGCTAAGAATTCCATCCACCGTTGCTGCCTTAAATTCAAATCCTTCTGAGAGAATAAGTATTTTAATGATTTGTGGTCAGTGAACAGTTCGAATTTCTCACCAAGAAGATAGTGACGCCAAGACTTAAGCGCGAAAACAATTGCGGCTAGCTCTAAGTCATGCGTGGGGTAATTCTTTTCATGAACCCTCAACTGCCTTCCACCATAGGCTATTACTCTTCCCTCTTGCGTGAGGACCGCGCCAAGTCCCGTCCCACAAGCATCAGTATAGATGGTAAACGGTTTATTCCCGTCTGGCAGCACTAAGACTGGGGCTGAAGTTAAGGCTCTCTTTAAACGTTGGAACGCATCATCGCAATCTTTGTCCCACGTAAAAACCAGGTTCTTCTTCGTTAACCGTGTTGATGGAGCTGATATTTTTGCGAAGTCTTTGATAAACTTCCTATAATAGCCAGCCAACCCCAAGAAACTTCTTACTTCGGTTGCATTTTTAGGGACCTTCCAATCTTGGATGGCCACCACCTTTGCGGGATCCACTGCTATCCCTTCTTTGGAAACCACGTGCCCTAAGAACCGTACTTTCTTCCTCCAGAAGTGACACTTAGAAAATTTTGCCTTAAGGTTATGTGCTCGAAGGGTTTCCAACACTTCCCTAAGATGTAGGGAGTGCTCTTCTTTATTCTTAGAAAAGACTAAGATGTCATCCACAAAGACTACCACGAATTGGTTAAGGTATTCCCTAAACACCCTACTCATCAAATCAACAAAATATGCAGGGGCGTTTGTCAAACCAAAGGGCATCACTAGCCATTCATAGAATCCGTCAGGAGTCCTAAAAGCAGTCTTATCTATACTATCCTCAGCCACTCTCAGTTGATGAAAGCCAGTGGCTAAGTCCAACTGCGAAAACACTTAGGCGCCAACTAACTGATCAAAGAGATCGTCAATCCTCGGCAGTGGGTGTCGATTCTTTTTAGTAAGCTTGTTTAGTTCTCTATAGTCCATACAAAGTCTAAGAGACCCATCCGCCTTTGTGGCAAAAACTACTGGAGCACCCCACTCCGATATACTACGTCTTATGAACCCCTTCTCAAGCAACTCCTTTACTTGCTTATTGAGTTCCCTCCTTTCACGAGGAGCCATGTGGCGCACTGGCAAAGATACGGGTTTAGCATTATCCACAAGATAAATTCGAAAGTCTATCTCCCGCTTTGGAGGTAAGCCCTTCACCTCCTCAAACACATCCGGATATTCCCGGACCACTTCTACCGATCGCAGGTTCTCTACAGACGCGTCAAGCGATTCAAGATAACTTAGCATAACGGAATTTATGGGATTACAAAAGATGTCGAGAGCATTACCAAGGCGAGTCACAAGCCTAACTACTCTCCTTTCACAATCAAGAATGGCCCTATTTCTAGACAACCAATCCATTCCTAAAATTAGCCCATAGCCCGTGAAGCCCAATACATAAGCATCACATCTAAATTCAACGCTAAGTATAGAGATTTTCAAATCCAAACATATCATGGTCAAATGAGCCGAACCCCCAATTGGATTTGAAACGACCAAGGGATCCTCTACTAAACTGGTGTTCAAGTGCAGTGATTCAACTAATGATGCAGAGATAAACGAATGAGATGCGCCAAAATCGAATAAGGTACGGACAGGATGATCAAATAGAAAAATTAAGCTTTCAACAGAAATTGTTCTACCTCTTTCTTGCAGCGGTGGGGCCGCAATAGCCTGAACTTGCCCCCTTGCCTGCCCTGGTGCCATAAGAGCCTGCACCTGTCCTCCCGAGGTAGACCCTGCCCTCTGCCCCTTCTTTGGACAGTCCTTCACTAAATGTCCCGCATCTCCACAATGAAAACAACCAGTCTTCTTTTTCTTTCTACAATCTTTGCTGAGATGGCCAGGCGTCCCACAATTGAAGCATTTCTTCTTCCCTTTGCCATTATTGTTTTTACCACCCTTCTTATTTTGCTGTTGGGGTTTCTTCTGATCCCCTTTCTTTTCAACAGCCTTATCCTCATGCATAAGTGCCATTTCTACTAGCTTTTCAAAGGTGGCTCCCATAGGGATGTGGGTCATAGCCAACCCTTGCAACGGTTCATTCAAGCCTCTAACGAACCTCAAAGCTTTCTTCTCTGGCGTGTTCACCAACTCCAAGCCAAACCTTGCTAACTGATTAAATTTATTGACATATTCCTTTACTGATGAGCTCCCTTGCTTTAGTGCCAGGAATTTTTCCATATTTAAGTTCTCCTCTGCCCTTGAAAGAAACTTTGCCTCAAACCTTCGTCTGAAATCCGCCCATGAATCAACTGGGCGTTCCCCGTTAGTGATCTCCCACCAAAACGAGGCCTCTCCCTTCATTAACCAAGCAGCTAAACGGACTTTCCTCCCATCTTCCACTTCAAAGATATCCAACAATTCCTCAGTCTCCTTAAGCCAATCTCTGGCCTCCACAAACGTCTCAGTCCCTTGAAAAGTTTTTCCTCCCATAGCCTTGAATTCCTTGCACGTCTTTGCAAAAGTGTCAACACGAGGAGGAGGAGGAGGAGGAGGAATGGGTGCAACTAGGGGTGGAGGAGTATCCGCTGGGTCTGCAGTGGTGGCCCTAGCCTCCAAGTATCTCCTAAACCACCCTGGAATCGTCACACCTTCTGGGAGATTAAGATCTTCAGCCATGCTGAAACGAAAAAGGAAAGATTCAAAATGGAGAATTCGAAAGATAAAGATAAGGATGTGGCTATTTGGGATTATGTTTTTCATAAAAACTCTCTTTAAATAACATGTTTTTTTTTTGAAAGCACTTCTTCCAAAAATACTTTAGAAAAAAAATATTTTTCTAAAATTTTTTTTTTATCTGTTCTGGTAACCTTATGCTCTGATACCACGTGTAACACCCCACGTCCATTAATGTCACTCACAAAGGGAATGCATTAACTTCCATGGAGGTTTTAAGTGAATATAGAACAGTAAAATTACAACAAGACAGATATAAAATAGTACTTGGAAATTCAAAAACTTTATTTCATTGTAGCAGAAGTCAAAACATGTTTGATTACATCATAACACCATATTCAATGTCAAGTACAATATCTATCTTGATAAAACAAGTAGATAATCCCATTACATGAATAGCCATTAAAAAGAAAGATAAGAAGCTGGACTTTACTTCAGCAGTCCAAGCTTTCCAGAAGATAAGCGATCCAACTAGACTCCACTAGAACTTGGCCCAACCTGCGGACCTGAAGGGAGAAAAAGGATGGAAAAGAGGGGGTCAGACATAAAGTCTGGTGAATATGATAATTCTACAATACTATTACCAAAATAACTGGACTAAGGCATAAGCTGGAAAACAAGAAAATGTCTATGAAGAGCAGATTAAGGACATAGACAATCGCTAAAGGCAACGTTATAGGCGCTCCTAAATACTAAAGGATAAACACTATACTGCACCACACCAGTCACCCTAAAGATTCATCCCACTTAGCTTCACTTAGAAACTTTCCCAATGGCTTTACGTACCCCTAGCTGACTACATAGGTGCCGCCTGCCCCTATCTCCACTAGGTGTACCCTACTTCCCATTATTCGATCGACTCCCTAACTCGTAGATACCCGTGCTGGCCCCACAGTGGGGTGTATCACTCCCCTAAAGTGGCAACCTGATACAACGGACATGCACGGCTTATACCTACACGATGCAACAACGTCTTACCTACCAGCCCGGGTCCACACACGCATATGAAACCCGTTGGACTTGCGTTGCCACCGCTCCCTGTTTTGGCCTCTTATAGTCAAACCCAGTATGCGTGTCCCGTCCTCGACTTGGGTCGAACCCACAAAGATACGTTTTGGGATACTGGTTGAAATGGGCCCCCACTATTTACCACAAGCATTCCACCTAAGCTTGTCCCCATTAGTCCATCCCACTTAACCCACTTAGTCATGTTCATTTACATGTGTGTTTGGTTAAGTCTAATCGTATTTCAAATGCCTCTAAAGGCAACCACCAGATTCCTCATGCCACCCAAGGCACCTACTTAACCCCCATGTCCCACCTTACATGATTATCTGGTTAAGTATTTCTTAGTTCATTAAGGCCATAACCTCATAAAGACCTCTCACATTAGACTGGCATTTATGGCAGCTGGATTTGCCGGGCGGGTCCGGGCAGTCTTACACCATAAAAGAGTCTAACCTCGTGTCTTTACAACTGTTATGCTTTAGTTTGGGCCTAGGACCTCTCACATTGGGCCGACATTTGTGACTACTGGATTTGCCGGGCGGGTCCGGGCAGGTTTACATCACAAACGGGTCCAACCTCGTGTCCTAAGCATTGATTATTAATAATAATCCACTTTCCCCCAATTTTAATAATTCCCTACTTGAATTATTAATTACTTCCAATTTTTAACAATGTCCATAATTGACTCAATTATGGACATCCATTCATGGTATGCAAAATCTTACAAAATTGCACCCAATTTATTAATTCCTAATATTACCCCTACCCCACGTTTGAACGTTTATTCGCAAAATATATGTTAGACTCGAATAGCCTAACTCATAACATAAAAGAGATTATCATAATAACAACATGTATATGTGACCAAATGAATCATAATAAGGGGTGAAACTTGCATATGTCCAACTTTCATAGATTATACATGTCATGGACCTAAAGGTGTCAACTTGTTCAAAATTCACCTAATATAATCTCAATCAATTTTCATAAACTTACATATGAACATGTGTGAATCAACATCATCTAATTTTTTAACAACATGGTTTTATATGGGTACACCTAACTCAATAGGCAAATTCCCATATTCAAGTTTTATTTAATTATAGTTTCAAGTTTATGGGTACACCTAACCTAATAGGCAAATTCCCATAAACAAGATCCATTTAAATTAAAAAAAACATAACTTTAAGCATGTTCCAACAACATCATGATTTTACAACATAATATAGCATGATTTATAACATGGCATAGTATGATAGTATAACATAGCTTGACATGATTCTCAACATAGCACGACATAGCATAAGAGAATTTACAACATAGCATGACATAGCATATATAATTTACATCATACGACAACATCATAACATAATAAGAGATCCACAATATATAGAATTTACAATTACAAATCACGTCACTTTCTTGTGATCCATTCATAACTGAGTCAAATTAGTTTGTAATAGTCTTGTGAGAATCATCATACTCACCAACAAAAGAAAAGAATTAGAGAAAGAGAGATCTTTTGATTTGATTTGTGTAGATTTAGTTGTAGATGATTAGGCTTCCTCTTCTTAGTTTGTGACGGCTACGCTGAACTCCATGGCAGCAGCATGACGGTAGCTTCTCTAATTTTACAAGTGATTTAGGTTTAGGGTCTACCCACTTATTTATAGATTTTAGAATGCATTTAGGCCATTAGATTTAACCTAGAAATAACCGCAGCCATTCAGACAAGATGGGGTTTATCTTGTTGACTCAGCAATGAGTCAGAAGTGACTCAGCAAACACTCAGCAATATATATATATATATATATATATATATTCTACAATGTACACATTAGATACATCCCCCCCCCTTTACACACTTATTATTGTTTTTATATACTTATTAGATACATCCCCTCTCTTACACACTTATTAATATTTTTATATTCATATTAGATACATCCCCTCTCTTACACACTTATTAATATTATTATATTCATATTAGATACATCCCCACTCTTACACACTTTTATATTCATATTAGATACATCCCCTCTCTTACACACTTTTATATTCATATTAGATACATCCCCCCTCTTACACACTTATTAATATTTTAGAAACTTTAGTGTTAATAGAAAATTCGGGGTGTTACACAGACGTACCTGGAGATGGATGGATATGCGAGGAAAGTGCCTCCGGTTTCGTTCAGACCCAGAACGGACTTGAAAATGGATTGTGTGTCTGACATTGGATTTTATTCTGTGTTGATTGATTTCTATTAAATATACATCTGTTTGGCGACGGAGAATTTATTCTTTTGCTTAACGCCCTTCTCTGAGACGTACGAGCTCAGAGATTGTATATCGATGGACATCAGTCGCATGGCATGAATTGCCTGTGTGGCACGCTAAGATGCAATGATCAAGGCTTCTGTTGAAAAGCAAAGTCTTGTGGTTGATGATCAAAGCACGCCTATGTGGCAGCTTTGTGTATAACGTGAATTCGCGAGCCTCACACCTCGGTATGAGTTAAAAACGGGATACGGACTGCAGGGAGAGCACGACGTTTCTTTCTAGCTTTGGTGGTGTCAGTGACTTACCAGCCCTGACATTTATATACTTTTCACCTATGTGGTTGTTGGAATGCGAGGCGCCTCGATTATAGGTCTGTAAGGACCGGGAAACGTGTGTTCAGGAATTTCCAATCCTCTAACGTAAGTGAGGACCGGCCCTGAAGATCCAGGGGTTGCCCAGAGTGCGTAGCCCTGGGACATTTGCTAGAGTGTCTCGAACGCGGAGAGGAGCTTGCCCCTTGCCTCGACTCATGACGGAAATCCAATTTCCAATACGTGTATTGCGGTTTTAATTGTTGAACTAGTATGGCGACATGATATATGGTACCCATGCCGTCTATGATTTATATTTATGATTGAAATTGTTTTGACACTATACACTTATTATAGTATCAAATGATCTGTTTTAAACGTACCAAGCATGTTTGGCTATTATAAGGGAAAACCCTATCCTCCGGCTTGCGTTGCATTGTGTGATGGGACCTGGGTCTTATAATAGCTTCATTTTTCGAAAAAGCATTGCGCTGTTTATTCTATGCACTGGTATTCTTGGGAGAAAACCCGTTCCGTGTTATACGGCGTGGTCCCTTGAATTACTCTCTTTTTAAGCAAAGTTTTAAATAACTGTTTTAGTTCTCACACCAGTCACATGACTGACCTGGAGTTTATTGTTTTAACCTAAAATCTGGGTGCCCCTATTTTCCGCGCGGGCAGCTAGTAGTTTCGGTTTTGCAGATTTATATTCACAGGATCCTGGTTTACAGCTGGAATGATATCCGGAAAGCTCTGTATCCGTATATCACCTTCAGTTGTGCTTTGTATTACTTTCCGCTGCTATGTAATTTATTGTAATCTCTGATATTTATCGAATGTAATTTATTCATTTATACTCTGTATATTCTTGTATCTGATGGAATTGTTGTAATAACAATGAAATGTTCTTCTGTGTGGATTCTGATTTGTCCTGTTCTCAACGATCAGGGGTTTCGAACGGTCTAAATCGGTTTAACGACTGATTCGGATCGAGCGAAATTCCAGGCCGTCACAGCTGCCTTTCATCGATATCACCAACAACTCATATGTGCATTTTCTAAGACCCATACAATGATCTTCATTTTACTCGTTTGCCAACATCACGCGACTAAACCCGAAAACTGATTTCACATTGAATTTCTAATTCATGTGAGCTTCCTTCTGTCACCAATTCACTATAAGCGTCATTCACATCTGAAATCTGATACTCAGCTGCTCCACCTACTTTGTGTAGGATCAATAATAACCCTAGAGGGGGGGGGTGAATAGGGTTTTTAAACACTAAATAAAAATAAATTCAGAAATAAAATGCAGAAAGAAAATCACACGCAAAAATACCCAGCTTCGGCAAACTGTGCCTACTGCTGCCTTTCTAAGATTTCTACTAGGAGATACAAACAGATCCCGCTTACAATCCTATGTAAACTTGCAACTCCTGCTCCTGTCTGACCCTAAGCTTAAAATCCTAGACTGGACTGTGTATCCTAGACCAGATTTTCCCAGATCACAACCCAGCAATCTGTGATCCTAGTTTTACAAGAAACTAGAAAAAGAAATTTTAACATAAACAAATTACACCAACAATGACAAGGAGAATTCAAAAGAAGACAAATTTAAACACCCCCCTTTATAAAAGGAACTTGGCTTGACCAAGTAAACTAGGCCGGCTCTTTTTGTTTATCCATTCCTTGTTTCAGACCGACCTCTTTCTTTTGGAAATAAAAAGAATGGCGGCTCTAAAAAAGGAAACTAGGGTTTCCTCTGTCGTTCCCAAATCAAATCGCAAATTGATGGTTTTAAAAAATTCTGAAGCTTGAATAAGCTTGAATTCTTAGGTGCACTCTCGTTGATTGATCTGGCAGTGGTTGCGACCGAAGAACAATTGGGTAATTTCTGATTTGAATTGCTTTTCTTTTCTCTGAAATTTTGTGTGTACTTGTATCTCTGTCGATGATGATGTGTGTGTTTATATAGGGGTTTAGAACCCTAATCTCTGATTTCGCTGTGAAAACTTTCCCCTTTTGATTATTGGAATATTCGGACCCGAATTGAATGCGTGTTCCTCCTTTGAAATCGCTTTGAAAAATTCTTGTTTCACCTTGTATTTTTGAGATGAAGGATTGTTGTTTCCTCTTTTGAAATCTTTGATTGAACTCTGTCTTGATGGCTTCGACTGAAATTGATTCCTTGCGTGATTGTTGAAATTATATTTGCCTAACATCGATTGAGTGATTTCAGGAAATGATTTAAACTCTTGCCAAAAGAAATTTCTAAAATGAATTGTTGCCATATATACTCCATGACTGTATATTCTTAAAACCTGGTTTATTGCCAATAAGTTATATCTTCAAATGAATAATTTAAAGACACATGACTGCTGAATCATTTCTGGAAATTCTTGAACCAATTTTGCAAGATTTTCTGCCTAAAATTGTTTCTCTGATTTATGCCAAGCCTCTTATTCACTGATTTCCCTGAAAATAAATCAATGTCTATGCTGGTTGTATACTTGATTTTTATGCATTGAATACTTGCCAATCATATGTGATGTAAACTGGAAATTCATTTGGACCCATGACTTATTTTCTGGTTTGATTACGAACTTCAATTTGCCTACATGTACATTTGTTTTGTCTACTTGTCCTTTGAACTGCACCCATGCTTGATTTACATGTTTGCTGTTCCATGTCACCTTTAATTTAAACAACTTACTCATGCATCTACTGTTATTCCTTTGTGATACGACTTCATGCATGTGTATGTGAAATTCGACCAGAAACTAGCTTTACCATGTACACATTATCTGGACATGTATATGCATCTATGATCAAGCTTCACCCAGTGTTGATCATGTGTTGTGTACCCATTCACCTGCTGTTGAGATCACTTGTATTCACCATGAGTTATTTGCTGCTAGCATGCTTCCCTTGTTCACATGCACACTTGGTCTTGAATATGTGTACATGTCACCATCCTCTGTCATATGTTGTTGCCACCATGCGCTTGAACAAAGCTTCTTCTTGTACAAATATGCTGCTGCCATGTTTCCTTCTTGTATATGAATGCTGATCTGTCTTGTCTTGGCTGTTTTACTCAATATCATTGGTGTTGTGTTGCTTTACCACCTTGACATTGTTGTAGTTGAGCTGCGGCTCGACCATGACTGAACTGTTTTGAAAGCTCGACCATGTATTCGCGACCACTTGCACTGTATTGAGTTCCACCATGAATTTCTTGCTTGACATTGCTCTATTGTGTATTGTTATGCCACTTCATGTTAGCTGCATGCATCACCTTAGCGTATCCCTTCTTGTCACTTTGGTTTGACAGTTCTGAAGTCTTGAACATGCTGTAGCTTCACTTTGTATTGCTTTGCTTTGATTGTTATTTGAGGTTCCATCACCATCTTGAATCTTTTTGTCTGTTGTGTACACCATGCTGAGATGATTTCACACTGTCTTTGAGTTTGCTGATGTATACCTTCTTTTCTCTTTTGATTTTTATCTTTTCTTTTGATCCTGAAACAAAAGAAACAAAAAACAAACAGCAGTCAAACTGTACTGTGCTGAGGCTGGTCAGAAACAGTTGGTTCTGATCAGCAAACCAGTATGGTTATGGCGTGGCTGTTCAAGTCTGAAATATGATGAGAAAAACACACAGAAAACTGAGACAAATAGAGAATCAATTAAACAGTAAAATTTTATTTGTCCAGTGTTTATTTTAGTTCGAGCGTACTGTGTGTATCTTCTTTTGTGACAGGTTTCAGGGTGATGCACTAGGAGCTTGGGACAGTTAGAGTGAGCACAACAAGATTAAATCAGCAAGAACAGATGTATATGTAGTGTAGACATTTGAACTGAATTTATTTGTAATTGAAAAGGATATGTAGTAAGTGAGAGTATGTAATTGTTTTGTGGAAAAAAGATATATTATTGGAAGACAAAAAAACTCGTGTAAATTTCCTGTATTTTGTGTAAAGCATCATCAACCAATAATACTAATTTTTCACCATCAAACACATCAGTAAAAATCTATTTGTTATCATCAAACAAAAAAAAACATATATTCAACAAACTCCCCCTTTTGATGATGACAAACAGACTTAAGATTTTTGAGGATGACAAGACAGGATGTGTTTGAAATGAACTCCCCCTATATTTGTGCTCCCCCTATCAGTTATAAACAGACATAAAATAAGAAATTGAAAAAAAATAGAAAGTAATTAAACGCTTAGCATTAATGGTAAAATAAAATCTATAGATGTCTGTAAACAACACAAAATCTTAAACCCTTCTCCCCCTTTGTAATCATCAAAAGATGAACAGTTCTGAACATTTTCAAAGGATATGGACTGTAGTTAGAAATCAAGTTGTTTTGACAGAATCAGAGCTGTAAACCCCAAGCAAAAAAATCATAATTATTCATAAATTAGGAATACATTTCACACAAGCAGAGGATGGAATGAAGAGTTATTTAATATATATCAGAGAGGATTTTTTTTTTTAAAATATACATCAAGAGCACACTTAACCACTCATAACCAGAGCTTGGATTTTTAAATGGGATTAGTTGCAGCGTGAAAATAAGTAAACTCATAACCGTTCATGACCAGAGCTTGGATTTTTAAATGAGGTCAGAGAACTACTTATTATATTTACATTTTTTTTTTAAATAACCCCTTAATATATATAAAACAATGATGGATGGTAGAAGGGTGACAGTGGCAGAGATGGTTTGTGAAAAAAAAAGAGATTCCTAAAATACTCATATTATAAGATATATTCAATCACATCAGAGTTGCAGACAAACTTTCATCCATCTCATATTCTGAAATCTCGTACAGTCACAATTTTATAAAAATGTCCAAAGAAAATGTTCTTTTCTTGATGTTTTGAGGACTGGATTATTTGTTAAAAGATGGTATTGATAATAGAACATCTTAAGAGAAAATTTACCCAAAAATGCAAAGAGATTAATTTATTATTATAATTCCCAAATCCAATCGTAATCTGCAAAACCTATCTTCTGGAAGGGGTTTTGTGAAAATATCAGCAAGCTGAGATTCTGTTGGAATAAATTCAATACAAATGTCCTCATTAGCAATGTGATCTCTAAGAAAGTGGTGTCTCACATCAATGTGTTTTGTGCGTGAATGATGTACAGGATTACTTGATAAATCAATTGCACTCTTACTGTCGCACTTTAAAGGAACTCATTTATAGTAAAGCCCAAAATCAGATAAAGTCTGCATCATCCATAAAATCTGTGCACAACAGCTTCCTAAAGCAATATATTCAGCCTCAATGGTGGATAAAGCAACACAATTTTGTTTACGACTTGACCATGAAACAAGTGAATGACCTAGCATGAAACAAGTTCCACTAGTACTCTTCCTATCAGTGAGTGAGCCAGCATAATCAGCATCGGTAAACCCAACTAAATTAAAGTTATCATGGGATGGATACCGTAAACCAAGATTTGGTGTATGTATCAAATATCTCAGAATTCGTTTTGTGGCTTTTAAATGAGATTCTTTTGGATTAGATTGAAAACGAGCACACAAACAAACAGAAAACATAATATCGGGTCTAGAAGCAGAAAGATAAAGAAGTGAACCGATAATACCGCGATATTTTTTCTGATCAACAGCAACACCTCTTTTATCTTTGTCAAGCTTGGTTGTTGGACTCATTGGTGTTTTCATTGGTTTTGCATCTTCCACTCCAAATTTCTTCAATAACTCCATTACATACTTTGTTTGAGAGATAAAAATACCTTTGTTGCTCTGTTTGATTTGAAAGCCAAGAAAATATTTCAGTTCTCTCACCAAGCTCATCTCAAATTTGTCCTGCATAACTTTTTCAAATTTTTCACACAAGACATCATTAGTAGCACCGTAAATGATATCATCAACATAGATTTGAACAATCAAAAAATCATCACCGTCATGTAATAGAAACAGAGTTGTGTCAGCACACCCCTTTTTAAAACCGTTTTCCAAAAGATAAGTACAGATACAGTCATACCAAGCTCGAGGAGCTTTCTTAAGGCCATACAATGCTTTTTCTAGTTTATACACATGATTTGGAAAATCGGGATTCTCAAAACCAGGGGGTTGTTCAACATAAACCTCTTCTTTTAGTTCTCCATTCAGAAAAGCACTTTTCACATCCATTTGTTTTAGTTTAAAACCTTTAAAACATGCAAAGCTCAACAAGATTCTAATCGCTTCTAACCTAGCTACTGGGGCAAATGTCTCATCAAAGTCAATGCCTTCGATCTGATTGTATCCCTTAGCAACCAACCTAGCTTTGTTTCTAATTACATTTCCAGACTCGTCAAGCTTATTCTTAAACACCCACTTTGTTCCAACTACTGGATAGTCTTTTGGCCTAGGTACCAAGTTCCAGACTTTGTTTCTCTCAAACTGGTTAAGTTCTTCTTGCATAGCTAACAATCAAAAAGCATCATTAAGAGCAATATCATAAGAATCTGGTTCTATTTCAGATACAAAAGCATTATGGATACAAAAAGTACAAACATCCTTATTGAGAGAGGAACGTGTACGAACACCAGCTGTTGGGCTTCCGATTACCAAATCTGGAGGATGACTGGGCTTAAATTTCAGTCTTTCAACATTTGTTGCTGCTTCAGTGGCTTCTTTGTTTGTTTCAGTGTCATTGCTCTCTTGTTCACTTTCTTGTGCGCCATCATCATCTTCAGAGATCATATCCACATCTGTTTCATTGAACTTTACATTTACGGTTTCCACAATTGTCCTTGATTGTTTATTGAAGATCTTGTAGGCTTTACTTCTTGAGGAATAACCCATGAAAATTCCATCAATCGTCTTTGGCTCGAATTTCCCAAGCTGTTCTCCTGTGTTCAAAATATAACAAGGACATCCAAACACTCTAAAGTATGAAATGTTAGGCTTTTTGTTAGACCAAAGTTCATATGACGTTTTATTAAGTATTGGTCTAATCATAACTCTGTTCATTACATAGCATGAAGTATTTATTGCCTCAGCCCAGAAGGTTTGTGACAAATTATATTCACATAACATAGATCTAGCCATTTCTTGTAATGTACGATTTTTCCTTTCAACCACCCCATTTTGTTGAGGTGTTCGAGGAGCGGAAAATTCATGTTTAAAACCATTTTCTTCAAAAAAAAATTCAAAGTCTAAGTTTTCAAATTCACCTCCATGATCACTTCTCAGAGTTTTAATTGAAATTCCTTTTTCATTTTGAACAAGTTTTGAAAACTTTGAAAAATAGTCAAAAACTTCAGACTTTTTGGCTAGAAAGTAAACCCATGTAAATCTAGAGTAATCATCAACCAATACATAACAATAACGTTTACCATTTAAGCTAGCAGTGTCAGTAGGTCCAAACAAATCTATATGAATCAACTCAAGCACTCGTGAGGTACTAACAACATTTTTTGGACGAAAGGACGAGCGACTAAGTTTTCCCATTGTACAGGCTTTACATATTTTGTTATTTTTGAATTTTTGATGAGGTAAAACTCTGACAAGTTCATTTGTTTCCAGTCTTTCAAGAAGACCCATACTTGCATGTGCCAACCTTCTGTGCCATAGAATTGCCTCCTCTTCCGTTGCTATCAAGCACCTAGAAACAGTTACATCATCGAAAGAGAGTGTGTAGACATTTCCAATTCTTTTTCCTGTAAAAACAACCTTTCCAGAGGATATTTCTATGATTTTGCAAACATTACTGTCAAACACAACATTCATTCCTTTATCACAGAGTTGACTGATAGAGATAAGATTGTGAAATAGATTATCAACATATAAAACATCGGTTAAGGAAAAAATACTGTTACCTACTTTTCCTTTACCTATGATTTTACATTTGCTGTTGTCACCTAAAGTCACATTCCCACCTTTATGTTTTTCAAGGCTAAGGAACAGTCTTTTATCCCCTGTCATATGTCGGGAGCAACCTGAATCCAAATACCATTTTTGTTGCTCCTTAGCCCGCCAACATACCTACATAAACATAGAAGAGGATGACCCAGAGAATCTTCTAGGTCCAAGCATATTAGTCATAGAAAAGTGATAACACTCTTTTGGAATCCAGATTTGATTTTTCTTATTATTTGTGTTCCAATCATTATGATAATTGTGTGCCAAGTGTTTAGGAACCCAAACCTTTTTGAACTTACGAATTTTATTATCATTCATGCAGTTTTCATGACCGTGACCAATTACTCCACATTTTACACATTTGGGAAAGATGCCTCTACCTTTAGCATTGTCAATCCTAGTCATTTTTTCTTGTATCTTTCCAAAGCCAAGTCCTTTTCTATTATTTGCAAACAGTTGATTTCCAAGTAACATTTTAAAAGACGTTTGACCAATTGAAAATTTATTCAAAGCAACCTCAAGATCTTGAACTTTCGATCTTAACATTGTGTTCTCATTCACCAATGAAGTGCATCGTTCAACATAATTCTTTCTTTTGGAGTCATCATTCCTTTTAAGAGTTGAATTTATTTTTTTAAGATTCTCAATGGTGCACTTGAGTGTTAAAAGTTCTAAATTCACAGCTTTACAAATTTCACAATCTAGACTAATGTTTTTTGAACCATTTTCAAGTTCAGATTTCAACTTCTTATTACTGTGAACAAGATCAAGGTTTTTTGCTTTCAGTTTCTCTGCTTCTGACTCTAATGTGTCGATAATTTCTGAAAGGTGTTTACACATTAAAACTAGATCGTTATAACTGTATACCTCAGTGGTTTCTTCGTTGGTATCTTCTAGATCTGACTTCGTCATGAAGCACAGGTTGCTTTCTTCCTCACTGCTGTCTGAATCTTCTTCTCCTTCCTCGTCATCCCAAGTTATGGCAAAAGCTTTCTTTTTCTTCTTGTTTCTTTGGAGAAGTGGACAATTTGGTTTTATGTGTCCAGGCTTTTGACAGTTGTAGCAGAGTGGTTCATCTTCTGAATTGTTGGTCTTTGCTTTATTTCTCCGAGGTTTGAATTTGCTCCACTTCGTGAGTTGTCTGACTGCCATGGCAAGCTGTTCAATAGGATCTTCAGTATCGCTGGTGACGGTGTTGGACAAAGCTATTGACTTCTTTTTCAGATCTGAGTTGTTGCGATCTTCTCTTGCTTTTAGCTCCATTTCATATGCCATTAGATTCCCGATAAGTTCTTCCATGCTCAGCTTGCTCAGATCTTTAGATTCTTGAATGGCTGTGACTTTTGCTTCAAAGTTCATTGGCATAACACGCAGAATCTTCCTCACGAGCTCCACTTCTGTGTAGACCTTTCCAAGGGCTCTAGCATTGTAGACCAGCACGGAGAAGCGACCATACATGTCCTTGATGCTCTCGTCCTTCTGCATGATGAAGTTTTCATATTCATTGCTGAACATGGCAAGACGGGATTCTTTAACCTGAGAAGTTCCTTCGTGTGTGACTTCCAGAGTATGCCAAATTTCCTGGGCTGTATTACAATGAGAAATTCTGTTATATTCTGTTTTATCAAGAGCACAAATTAAAGCATTCATAGCTTTAGAATCTATGGAGTATAGTTTCTTATCATTCGCATCCCACCTATTTTTTGGTTTAGGTGTTACAATTCCATTTACAGTTTCAGTAGGAGGTTTATATCCAGTTTCAATGATATCCCAGACATCATAATCAACAGACACAAGATATATTTTCATCCTAGCTTTCCAATACGCATAATCACCACCATTGAACATGGGTGGTCTAGCAATAGATTGACATTCAGAAAAAGCATTGTTCATTGAAGTCATGATTCTAGGGTTACAACCTGGCTCCGATACCAATTGTAGGATCAATAATAACCCTAGAGTGGGGGGGTGAATAGGGTTTTTAAACACTAAATAAAAATAAATTCAGAAATAAAATGCAGAAAGAAAATCACACGCAAAAATACCCAGCTTCGGCAAACTGTGCCTACTGCTGCCTTTCTAAGATTTCTACTAGGAGATACAAACAGATCCCGCTTACAATCCTATGTAAACTTGCAACTCCTGCTCCTGTTTGACCCTAAGCTTAAAATCCTAGACTGGACTGTGTATCCTAGACCAGATTTTCCCAGATCATAACCCAGCAATCTGTGATCCTAGTTTTACAAGAAACTAGAAAAAGAAATTTTAACATAAACAAATTACACCAACAATGACAAGGAGAATTCAAAAGAAGACAAAATTAAACACCCCCCTTTATAAAAGGAACTTGGCTTGACCAAGTAAACTAGGCCAGCTCTTTTTGTTTATCCATTCCTTGTTTCAGACCGACCTCTTTCTTCTGGAAATAAAAAGAATGGCGGCTCTAAAAAAGGAAACTAGGGTTTCCTCTGTCGTTCCCAAATCAAATCGCAAATTGATGGTTTTAAAAAATTCTGAAGCTTGAATAAGCTTGAATTCTTAGGTGCACTCTCGTTGATTGATCTGGCAGTGGTTGCGACCGAAGAACAATTGGGTAATTTCTGATTTGAATTGCTTTTCTTTTCTCTGAAATTTTGTGTGTACTTGTATCTCTGTCGATGATGATGTGTGTGTTTATATAGGGGTTTAGAACCCTAATCTCTGATTTCGCTGTGAAAACTTTCCCCTTTTGGTTATTGGAATATTCGGACCCGAATTGAAGGCGTGTTCCTCCTTTGAAATCGCTTTGAAAAATTCTTGTTTCACCTTGTATTTTTGAGATGAAGGATTGCTGTTTCCTCTTTTGAAATCTTTGATTGAACTCTGTCTTGATGGCTTCGACTGAAATTGATTCCTTGCGTGATTGTTGAAATTATATTTGCCTAACATCGATTGAGTGATTTCAGGAAATGATTTAAACTCTTGCCAAAAGAAATTTCTGAAATGAATTGTTGCCATATATACTCCATGACTGTATATTCTTAAAACCTGGTTTATTGCCAATAAGTTATATCTTCAAATGAATAATTTAAAGACACATGACTGCTGAATCATTTCTGGAAATTCTTGAACCAATTTTGCAAGATTTTCTGCCTAAAATTGTTTCTCTGATTTATGCCAAGCCTCTTATTCACTGATTTCCCTGAAAATAAATCAATGTCTATGCTGGTTGTATACTTGATTTTTATGCATTGAATACTTGCCAATCATATGTGATGTAAACTGGAAATTCATTTGAACCCATGACTTATTTTCTGGTTTGATTACGAACTTCAATTTGCCTACATGTACATTTGTTTTGTCTACTTGTCCTTTGAACTGCACCCATGCTTGATTTACATGTTTGTTGTTCCATGTCACCTTTAATTTAAACAACTTACTCATGCATCTACTGTTATTCCTTTGTGATACGACTTCATGCATGTGTATGTGAAATTCGACCAGAAACTAGCTTTACCATGTACACATTATCTGGACATGTATATGCATCTATGATCAAGCTTCACCCAGTGTTGATCATGTGTTGTGTACCCATTCACCTGCTGTTGAGATCACTTGTATTCACCATGAGTTATTTGCTGCTAGCATGCTTCCCTTGTTCACATGCACACTTGGTCTTGAATATGTGTACATGTCACCATCCTCTGTCATATGTTGTTGCCACCATGCGCTTGAACAAAGCTTCTTCTTGTACAAATATGCTGCTGCCATGTTTCCTTCTTGTATATGAATGCTGATCTGTCTTGTCTTCGCTGTTTTACTCAATATCATTGGTGTTGTATTGCTTTACCACCTTGACATTGTTGTAGTTGAGCTGCGGCTCGACCATGACTGAACTGTTTTGAAAGCTCGACCATGTATTCTCGACCACTTGCACTGTATTGAGTTCCACCATGAATTTCTTGCTTGACATTGCTCTATTGTGTATTGTTATGCCACTTCATGTTAGCTGCATGCATCACCTTAGCGTATCCCTTTTTGTCACTTTGGTTTGACAGTTCTGAAGTCTTGAACATGCTGTAGCTTCACTTTGTATTGCTTTGCTTTGATTGTTATTTGAGGTTCCATCACCATCTTGAATCTTTTTGTCTGTTGTGTACACTATGCTGAGATGATTTCACACTGTCTTTGAGTTTGCTGATGTATACCTTCTTTTCTCTTTTGATTTTTATCTTGTCTTTTGATCCTGAAATAAAAGAAACAAAAAACAAACAGCAGTCAAACTGTACTGTGTTGAGGCTGGCCAGAAACAGTTGGTTCTGATCAGCAAACCAGTATGGTTATGGCGTGGCTGTTCAAGTCTGAAATATGATGAGAAAAACACACAGAAAACTGAGACAAATAGAGAATCAATTAAACAGTAAAATTTTATTTGTCCAGTGTTTATTTTAGTTCGAGCGTACTGTGTGTATCTTCTTTTGTGACAGGTTTCAGGGTGATGCACTAGGAGCTTGGGACAGTTAGAGTGAGCACAACAAGATTAAATCAGCAAGAACAGATGTATATGTAGTGTAGACATTTGAACTGAATTTATTTGTAATTGAAAAGGATATGTAGTAAGTGAGAGTATGTAATTGTTTTGTGGAAAAAAGATATATTATTGGAAGACAAAAAAACTCGTGTAAATTTCCTGTATTTTGTGTAAAGCATCATCAACCAATAATACTAATTTTTCACCATCAAACACATCAGTAAAAATCTATTTGTTATCATCAAACAAAAAAAAACATATATTCAACACTTTGAATGACTAACGCTCGGCGTTGGGACCACCGGATCTACCAACAAAGATCTCCTTTGACTCGCTTTTCCAAGCCGACCCCAACTTGCCCGTGCCACCCCGTAAACTCATCCAGTTCAAGCTTGCAAATCGTGAGCCCTTTTTTCATATGACTCGCCACCTTCACAGAAGCCACGACTTCGACTACTGCAACTCGCGATGCAGATATAAATCGTGATTCCACTTTGAAACCGATCCCTACCAAGCTGTGTCAACAAGCTCACCTCACTGATGTAAAACTAACGACAATGATTAATTAATCCCACTCTTCCCTAATTTATAGCGAATTGAATTCCTGACCCTACTGTCGAGTTTCAGAAACTATCGCAGGCAATCCCCTTGCCGTTCGTTGACGATCCCGTTTGAATGAGGATGGAGGGATAACGGCTTTGATATGTATTTCATTTTTATTTATTAGGAAGTTTCAGTTTTTAAAAGAGGAAATAAGAGGAGACTAGGCGTGGTTTATAGATGAAGAAAGCTTAAGCGCAAAGGAAATAGGTCTGCGTGAAGTACACTACAGGTATAGGCTTAAGTACATTCTTATTAAATTCTGATTTGATACCTAGTTTAATACGATTTGATTTTGATTTAACCGCGATTTGAGTTCAAGTTTATCCACTGAATTTTATAATGATATATTCTGCGGTTCCCAACTCATATTTAATCATAATGACCATCGTTTCTAATGTTATTCGCTACTCTGGACTCAACCGAACAGATTCCGAAATTAAATTCGAACGTATTTATAAAATAACATAATAAATCGATATAAATTAGTTTAAATTCAGAAATAACCAATTCCTCAGTAATAAATTATTATTATCGTTTCTATTCAAATTTAATTTCTATAAATCTTCTAAATTGTTTTGACATAGTTTTAAATATCGAATTCAATTATATTTTGCATTAAGATAATTCGATACAATCGAAATTAAATCGTATTTCGGTTATTAAATCGATAACTCAATATAAAAATCCATTTATATTATCAACTCAATATCTAAAACCAGATTAAATATTTAAAATAAATCGACCAAAAATCCGGGTCGTTACATTCTTTCTGCCTTAAAAGAATTTCGTCTACAAAATTACTAAGGTAGAAAAAATGCTACAAACCCATTATCTTTTGAAAATCCACTTGTGTTGAACCTTAACATTTCATATTTCTGCAACTTTAGTTCCACTCAAAACTTCTGGTTTTCATTTACATGGCACACCATATATGTTTACATTCATTTAATCTGAATGATTTAAAATCAATATATTCACTTCGATCCATCTAACTTGCTCAAGTTAAATTTAAATTCCAGAATTCAGACTCCCGGGTTTTTATTTCAAATCCTTTAGAAATTCTATAAATATATATACATATATTTATTTCCATTTCAAATTCAGAACAATTGATTTTTTTTATCCAAAACCAACTTGGTTTCTTTTAGATAAATTCCCATTAAAAACTTTTCTAATGTAGCAATCCATCACTTAGAACTCGAAAATGAATACTGATGATGTCGCGATCATCATCAGAATTTTTTTCCAGCCACTGAAGTGAGTTCAGTGCTTTATTACTTTCAAAATCCATCTAACTAATTTTTATTCAAAAATCCTTCCAAAACAAAGCAATATTATTTTATTATACTTCAAAAATATTTTTCCAAATACCCAGGATATTGATTTCCAAATTCCGGTTTGAATTTAATTTTAATTCATATCATTTGTATATATCGTTCATATTCAAATCATATTTGGTTATAAATAACCATTTCAATTTTACAATCCCATCTGATTATAATAATAACAACCAACTCATCCATATATTTCAATAATTTTAGAAAATTGTTTCTTTTATATCAAAATATAATTTTGGGTAAAATTATTTCATTTACCCACTTTAAAATAGTATTATGTCAAATTTCTCCGTTCAAGTGTTTATAAACTCCTATCGACTTCATGGCGTCCCACAATTCGATCAGAATTCATAAACCACTCAACGGATAAGCTAACATAATATAAACAACTTTTATATAAATTAACAAATACGCGCTCTCATATATACACTCAACTCATTATAGGGTACTACTGACCCTGTCTCTAATGAGTAATCACCCACCAAAGCCTAGGTATTTGCTCAACCTAAGCTCTGATACCAACTGTAACGAACCGAATTTCCATACTTTCTGAGTTGACTAAGTACACCACATGTCTAACCCAGATTGCACATAAATACGAATCATTATGAAAAAAAGAAAAAAAGATAGAAGAAGAACAGAAACAACAACACAAAATCTCACAATCGCAGCGGAATAAAAAAATAATATATAAATATCACTTTTGAAATACAACTGTATTTGGACTTAAATACATCATTAGAGTACATCACAAATACAATATAGTGGAATAAACTCTAAATATCTAACACTAAAGCTCCCTGCTCCAAGCTCCTTTAGATAAATCTGTAAAGTCTTGAACTACTTGAATGTCCATACAAATTGGGCACCCAAGAGTTTAGGGAAAACATAGAAAAATAAACTCATGGTCAGTCATAGGACTAGTATGAGTAAACAATTTAAAACAGATTGAGAAAATAAACGATTTCTCATAAGACCACGCCGTATAACACAGAACGAGTTTTTCCCATATGAGAAACCAAAATACTCTTTATATCAAAACTCTTTTGATATTATCATAGTGTCTAAACGAAATAAATAGAAATATAATGGAACATTTGCATCTCACACTTCTTAATCATAATATACAATCAAAAACCGCGGGCGCTTATTGGGTAATGGAATTCCAACTATGACAAGGTATGAAACCACCTTTCGATAGTGTATCTCTAGAGAGGAATACATTGGGTTCAATAAGAACATCTTGCAACCCAGCCACACATGACCGACCACTCATTTCGCTTGAGTGTATCGAATGTATATCACCAACAGGTAGGATCAACAACCGTTTTCCCGAATGGGACAATATCGAATAGAACAAAGAAGGAAATAAATTTTCTCTAGATATGTGATAATACATCTTAATTGGGAGTTAACCACTTAACCATGTTGCCCGCCCGATTTTTTTCATTTCGCGATTGTCGAGGCTTGAGGATACAATTACTTACCATTCATTGATAGCACAATCACTTTAAATGTCACATTGTCAAATCCGTTAATCACTAATTGATTTGCAGAAATATAATCTGGATATTATGCAAAGAGAATAAATTCTCTGCCACCATACATATATTTGTACAGACCAACGTATGCGATCATTAGAAATACTTTATCAGGCATTCGTCCATACACGTTCGTTCTGGGGCTGAAGAAATTGAAGGCACAATTTCCATTAATCCATCTAAGGCAATTTCTACCTAGGATTAACAGAAAACCCCTTGCACTTTACTCCGTCTTCGATTATCTTCATATAATCTAATTCGCAATGCTACTGCCAGTATGGAGTGGTTCTCGGATAATAATACACCCGGTCTCTCCATATTGCCAACAATATTGGCAAATACTTCGATAGTCGGTTATTTAACTATCGAAGAAAAACAAACATCCATTCAAAACAATCAAATAATCACTGGGCCCCTTAATTAACATTTTTTTAAACTAAATTTATCATGCCCTAATATCTCTTCAATATCTTTACCTAGATATTTGTAACAACCCGGAATTTCTGAACCAATTAATTTTTTTTTAGCTATTTTAATGCATTTTAATTATTTAAAATGATTTATTTTAAATAATAATGACTAAAAATTTATTTAAATCGAAGTTAGCACATTTAAATTTATTTTAATTACAAAAAAAGTCTGAAATGGCGTGGTAGTTTGAAAATTCGATTTTTAAATTTCAAATGAATGTACAAAATTCAAAATAAATCAGAATTGGACGAAACAAGAAACATTGGAATCTATTTAACTATATCTTTCTAACGAATGTGAAAATTTGAGATTTCACTCTACAAATAGTAAGTTATGTCTAGTTTAAAAATTAAAATAGTCGCTATGGAATTCATATATATTTTAATATAATATATAGCCCTTAATCATTTTCAATATATATATAGCCCTTAAAAATAGCCCTTTTGCAAACGACCTCCATTTTCGACGAAACCACTTTTGTTAGATCCGGAATGTCAAATTATTGTTAGGTTTCAAACTTCATGATTTTTGGATTTAGTATGTAAGCCGTGTGAATTTAAACGTTTTTTGTCAATTCAATTTAAATTTAATCGACTAGAAAAGGACCATTTTTCAAACGGTCTCCAAATTCAACAAAATTAATTTTGTAAGGACCGTATCATCAAAACATAGCTAGGTTTAATTTTTTGTAATTTTTGGAGTTAGTATGTGGCACTGGTAAATTAAAATGTGCTTTGAAATTCAATATATATTAATTTATATTTCAATTTGATAAAAACTGATCGAAACAGTCGAATTGGCTTACGAAACATATCCCATTATATCCGGTATAGTGATATTTAGCTAGGGGCGACAGTCGTTGGGTTTGATTTGGAGTTCGGACGAGTTTGAGTCAACAAGAGAACTAAATAATACTAAAAATTATATATATATATATGTATATATATTAATCAATTTCCTCAAACCCTAGCTCAAAAACCAGAACCTATCGCCAATCAGTTTTTAATGGCTGATGCCTTCCGAACTTGATCCAATAAAATCTTCAAATCCACTAACAATTAAAGAAAAATTTCAATTGCAATATTCTTCATCTACATGAGATCTATAATATCAACGGTCATGATCTAATTTAGTGAAGTGTATTGCATGAAATCAAGCATCAATAGTCACCGTTTTGTTTGCATTTTCATGGTTAATTGGGCTCTCGAGTTTGGCGCCTCCGCCGATGATGGTGGCTCTCGTGAAGGTCTTTCAGGTGGCGCAGATGGATTGAGCTCCGAACGTCAAGGTGTGGTGCGGCGTAGAGTTTTGTTTTGGCAAAAGTGGGTTTTTGGGTTCCTAGCGTTTACGAAGAGAAGATGAATAGAACAGCAATGCTTAAGCTAAGTGTGATTAATTTAATTTAATTATAATTAAATAGTCTTAATATAAAAATGATCATAACTTATTCTTTTAAATCAGAATCACACGATTCAAGGTGCGTTGGAATCACAACGACGAGGTGTACAACATGGAACTGACTAGAACGGTAACAGCAAAGTAGAAAATGAGGCCAATTTCAACTCAGATAGTATTAAAATCATCAGTTAAAGACTGACGGAGTGGAATCTAAAGTGAGAACTCCTTCTCACTAAATTATATTTTATCATGTTATTGTATTCATGTATAAAAATATATAGAATTGCCAATGTAGATTTTTATCAGTTTTAATCATTATAAATTGTATACGGTGCCTGTTAGTTCACCTTCCTCATCCACAGACTATGGACGATTTAATTGACTATATTATGTTTTGTTTGTGATGTTGGAGTGATTAACATATTAAAATATTGTAAATATTAATTGAAATTAAAATTATAAATATCCATTTATAATTTAAATAGTAGAAATTAGAATAAATATTCATTTACAAGTCGGATGACTTATTTATGTACACCTATTTAAGTGATATTGATTGGGATGATAAATTTTACACATCGCCCAAGTGCACAAATAATAATCTGTATTTGTTATTTGAAAACCCCACATGGGTATTGGAATGATATTTGACTTACACAATTCCCCATATTTATTTGTATGTCAACCGATGGGTTGGCAGATCGTAATGAGTGTTATTTATTTATTTTAACGCGTACACAGTTGTAAATTGCACTTTGGATGATGTTTGAATGGATAATGATTATTTAGCATTATTATTGAATACATGTGATGTATGAAATCCATATAAATAAAATTATATGGTAATTGGTTGAGTCGCATTCCAATTCATAAATAAAAAATATTTTAAAATAATGAATATTTTAAAGTAATATTTAGTGAAGAATCAAAATGTGATTTTGATGTCCGATTTTGGATGGACGCAAAAAATATTAAAATGAGAAGCCGAATTAAGTAGTTAAACGACATTTTAACTCGAACGGGTTTATAAATCGATTTTATTCATTTTATAATGAGTATGAAAAGGAAATGGATTACAAAATCAGTTATTTTGAAAATATTATCATTTTAATATTATAATGATATGGAATATTCAATTTTGATTTAAAATTGAAAACGAAGTTGGAATTGTTTTAAAACAAATTTATAAACGATTTATAATATATGTTTTGAATGGAAATCGATGATATTATATATATATATATATATATATATATATATATATATATATATATATATATAATGGCCTGAATAGAACGCAGCGCGGTGCGACCATTCGCGAATTTCGACCATTAACTACAAATTAATGTAACGAAAGATCCGACCGTCAGATTCTCCTAAACCAGGAACCGTTGGATTCGTATCGAAAAGAGCTTTCCAATGGTTATAAGAGATTTGAAATCTAACAGTTGGATTTGGAATTATGTCCTAATCAATTTCAGAAAAGGTTGCTATTAATGCAGTTCGGTGGTCGATATTGGAAACCGACTGTAAGGGCCTTAATAAAATTATTAAAAATATGGAAAAATTGTGTGAAATCATAATAAATGATTTGGAAAAAGTTTAGGTGAAAAATTCCATATTTGAAAATATAAAAGATATTTTTATCAAAATGAACTAGTTATTAAGTAGGATAATAATCCAATTATTTTTAGAAATAATAAATTGGATTGAAAATGGGTTTTAAAATAACCAGAAATTTTTCCAATGTATGAATTGGAATGGTTTTGAATGGAAATAATCTTCGAAATTTTTGGTATTGAATTCCGTGATTATAAGGATATTGTTGTGGGAATTTGGAAGATACAGATATCGTTATTCCTAATACGATATCCATTAGTTTCAAAATTTGATACTGAATATATGCCAATATAATTTCTATTTAGAACCTTGTATTTAATATCAAATTGGATTTTGGGTTTGTTGTGAATGGTGTCTTAAATAAAACTGTTTTTAAACCCCGATGAGAAATGAAAAATATTTTAAATAAGATTTAGGGAAGTTTACCAATTGATTAATATTTAATTGGAATGGAATTTAAATTGGATTTTTGGGTTTATCGTAAACAATGCTTTAATTAACAATCGTTTTTTTAACCCAATTAACAGTGAAGATATGATTTGGAATATATAATCTTTTAAATGAGATTAATGGAATTTTCCAAAGAATAGTTTTCAAATTTAATATATATTAAATTGGAATTGAATGGAATTCAATTTGGTACTAATCGAGATGAGCTTCTGTAAAGGAAGACTATTACTATATATGGAATTTAAAAGGCCTAGCCATTATTCTGTTTATAGTATTAGTTTGATATGGAAATTTACGTTGATTATATACTGTTGGATTTCCATGAAGATTCCATTTTTATGGAAGATTATTTGGGTTTATTGTGAACTGTGTTTTTGATAACATCGGTTCTTTAACCCATTTAAAGACAAGATTAATTTCTTAAAGTTGAATAATCATAAAGTAATGATTTTTGATATTAAAACTAAGGTGAAGTTTTAATGAATCTTTAATTAGCTTGAAATGAGAATGGGATAATTAAACTTATTGAATTCGAGAAATGATAGAATGGAGTACCACCAGTTTTACTCCAGGCGATAGTTAAATCTTTAGTTAAATTGGAAACGAGGAATGGTAATTAATTTTACTAATAACACCATGGGTGTTAGATATGGAGTACCATCAGTTTTGCTCCATGGGATGAATAGGTTGGGATTGGGATAATAATATAAATGATTACTTCGGTAAGGTTCCCTAATTCCGACTAGTTTGATAAGCCTTAATTTGGTTTGAATTGTGAAAAGAATATTTGAATAAAATAATATTCTGAATTGGAATGAGGCGTATGATGTGTTTTTATAGCACTTGATTATAAAATACGCGAGTTATTCGGAAAGAACGGGTTTATCCCATTCCAAGTAATTAATATGGCGGCTAAATGTCGATGATATGAAGACGATGGTTGAAGATTGGAGATCTTCACATCGTTTGGATGATTACTGATGTCTTGATTGGGATGTACACCCAAGACAAGGTAATAAGTGGTGATCGTCCAGACATACTTGGAGATCGATCGGATATGCGAGGGCCTCTCTCCTGTATTGGACATATGGGATGAGGAATAAGGTGCCCCCGGTTTCGTTCAGACCCAGAACGAATTTGCAAATTGATAGTGTGTCTGACATTGTATTCCTTTATAATGTACTCATTGATCTCTGCTAAATATATATCTTTTTGGTGAAGAAGAATTTAGTCTCTTGCTTAACACCCTTCTATGAGACGTACAAAGAGGTTATATATTGGTGGAAATTAGTGGTACAGTATGGATTGACAATGTGGCATGCTGAGATGCAAATGATCAAGGCTTTTGTTGAAAAGCAAAGTCTTGTGGTTGATGATAAAAGCACAACTTTAATTAGCATAGCTTTGTGTAGCGTTAATCGCGAGCTTCACACCCCGGTATAAACCAAAAACAAGATAAGGAACGTATGGAAATGGACATATGCTAGTTTCTAGCTACGAGTAAAATCATGGTATGGAGCCCAGACTGTTTACTCATGTGGATGTTCGAAAACTTTATTTATGGAAAGCGAGGTACCTCGATCATTGGACCGATTGAAAGGCTCTGTGATGTTGAGTCCCTAGTGTCTCTTGAGTGGTCGACATACTGACCCATTTTGGAGGCTCGATAGAACCGACTAGCATATAGTTTATGGTATAACTAATCATCGACGGATGACCGACCATGCGTCTAACCTAGGGTGCACTGCGGGGGATCCTGAGACATTGCTAGTGTGTCTCGAACCGGTAAGGAGGACCACTTTCCTTGGTTCATGGAAACCCAATTTCCAATACGTGATTTTTCAGTTTTAGTTGTAAAAATATATGGCGACGTAATATAATGGTACCCATGCCATCCATGATTGATACATTTATATTTGAAGTTTATTTATTCACTTATAGTAATAGTAAAAGGTGAAATTTCGCATATTAAGCATATCTGACTATTATAAGGGAAAACTCTATCCTCGACTGCGTTCATTGTGTGATGGGACCTGAGTCATATAATAACTTCAATTTTCTGTTTAGCATTGCGCTGTTTGTTTTATGCACTAGTATTCATGGGGGATAAACCCGTTCCGTGTTATATGGCGTGGTCCCATGATATACCTAACTTAAAAATCAAGTTAATAACTGTTTTTGTTCTCACACCAGTCCCATGACTGACTCGGAATTTATTGTTTTAACCTAAAATCTGGGTGCCCATAGTTTCCACATGGGAAGCTTGTAGTTATTGTTTTCGCAGATACTTCTTTTCAGAGGATCCTGGATTACAGCTGGAGCTATATTCAGAAAGCTTTGTATCCGTATATCTCTTTCGGTTGTGGTTGTAGATGATTTCCGTTATACATTATTATGTATTATTTTTCTGCTGCTTTGTAATTTAAAACTCTGATATTTTCTGCTGTAAATTATTTATTCATACTCTGATATATTCTTGTAATCTGATGTAAATTGTTGTAATAGCTATGAAATGTTCTTATATTTGTGTTCTGATGCATTGTGTTCTCAAAGCAATCCGGCCTTTCCCGTAAGGGGGATTTTAGGTCATTTCATTTTGGTATCAGAGCTTTGGTTTACGGGGCTCGAGAACAAGGCACATTAGAACTAAACAAATGAAATCATCAGAGATAGGATTTGTAACATCTTATGAGAATAACTTGTTAGAGATAGGATCAGTAGTATCCTAAAATGGGATTGAAGAGTGTTGTTTATTAAATAACAAATTTATTTTAAAAAAATTATACCTTATTCTACGTATTTGAGTATTTTATTTTATATTGATTTGGGCTATCGGGTATTAGAAGATTTTGCATATACGTCTGATCTACGTGTATTCGAAGTCTCAAATATACTAGGTAGATATAGAATCACACTATAGCCGCCTGGAGATGATTTTGATGATGGGTCCCCATCATCAGTATTTATGTTCGAGTTTCGAAGGTGGATATCTATATATTTCCAGTTGACTGGTGTGAGAACCAAAACATAGTTAGAATTTATTGTTTGTGATTTGGAATTGAAATACGATGTTTGAGTATATCAAAATTATATGTTTGAAAATTTAATTCACAAATTGATTGCTGGTTGTGTTGTTTGATTACTAGTTTAACAAATAAAAAAATATTGGAACGATAATTAATTTAACAAATATGAGAATGAATGATAAGTAAATCCAAATCGAACCAAATATTGACTTAAATTGAAAATTGATTGGAATTGCATGTATGTACATGTGTGTATAATGAACAGGTCATAGCATGGAAGCTTAGAAAAGGAATAAAATTGTATGCCCGACAAATAGGTACATATTTACGGCATTTATTTGAGGTTTGATGATTTTATGAGACGATTGGAAAGCCGCTTGGCCTTTTCTTTTGGATTGATGAGGGCCTTGTGAGACAAGCTGCGGTTTTATCGATCAGCCCGTACAAAGAAGGTTATGGCGAATTTTTTTGAAAATTTAGGATGATAGCTAAATTTTTGATTCTTAGAAATTGAAAAGTTGAAGAATGAAAGCCATAATGAAAGTTGAGTTGGTTAGTTAAACAACTTCCAGTTCCGTTCCTTTTCAAGGACTAAAAGATTTTAAGTGGGGGAGATTGTGACAACCTGGATTTTATGAACCAATTTAAATTTTTTATTTTAGCTATTTTAATGCATTTTGATTATTTATAATAATTTATTTTAAATAATAACAATTAAATATTTATTTACATCGAAGTTAGAACATATAAATTTATTTTAAATATAAAACAAGCCTGAAATGGCGTGGTAGTTTAAAATTTTGATTTTAAATTTCAAATGAATGTATAGAATTCAAAATAAATCAGAATTGGACGAAACAAGAAACGTTGGAATCTATTTAACTATATCTTTCTAACGAATGTAAAAAATTTAGATTTCACTAAATAAATAGTAAGTTATGTCTAGTTTAAAAATTAAAATAGTCGCTACGGAATTTATATATATTTTAATATAATATATAGCCCTTAAAAATAACCCTTTTGCAAATGACCTCCGTTTCCGACGAAACCACTTTTGTTGGATCCGGAATGTCAAATTATTGTTAGGTTTCAAATTTCATAATTTTTGGAATTAATATGTGAGCGTGGTGAATTTAAATGTGTTTTGTCAATTCAATTTGAATTTAATCGACTGGAAAAGGGCCATTTTTCAAACGGTCTCCAAATTCGACGAAATTAGTTTTGTTAGGATCGTATCATTAAAACATAGCTAGATTTATTTTTCTATAATTTTTGGAGTCAGTATGTGGCCCCGGTAAATTAAAATGTGCGTTGAAATTCAATATATATTAATTTATATTTTAATTTGATAAAAACTAATTGAAACAGTCGAATTGGTTTATAAAACATATCCCGTTATGTCCGGAATAGTGATATTTAGCTAGTGGCGATAGTCGTTGGGTTTGATTTGGAGTTCAGACGAGTTTGAGTCAATAAGAGAATTAAATAATATTAAAAATTATATGTATATAAATCAATTTCCCCAAACCCTAGCTCAGAAACCAGAACCCGCCGCCAATCAGTTTTAATGGTTGATACCTTCCGAACTTGATTCAATAAAATCTTCAAATCTACTAACAATTAAAGAAAAATTTTAGCTGCAATATTCTTTGTCTACATGAGATCTATAATATCAACGATCGTGATCTAATTTAGTGAAGTATATTGCGTGAAATCGAGCCTCAACAGTCAACGTTTCTTTCGCGTTTTCATGGTTAACTGGGCTCTTGAGTTTGCCGCCTCCGCCGGTGATGGTGGCTCTCGTGAAGGGCTTTCAGGTGGTGTAGATGGATTGAGCACCGATCATCGGAGTTTGGTGCGGCGTGGAGTTTTGTTTTGGAAACAGTGGGTTTTCGGGATCCTGGCGTATACGAAGAGAAGATGAATAGAACGACAACACTTAAGCTAAGTGTGATTAATTTAATTTAATTATAATTAAATAATGTTAATATAAAAAAGGTCATAACTTATTCAGTTAAATCAGAATCACACGATTCAAGGTGCGTTGGAATCACAACGACGAGATGTACAACATGGAACTGACTAGAACGATAATGGAGCAACGTAAAAAATGAGGGAAATCTCAACTCGAATTGTAGTAAAATCATCAGTTCAAGACTGACGGAGTGGAATCCAAAGTGAGAACTCCTTCGCACTAAATTATATTTTATCATGTTATTGTATTCATGTATAAAAATATATAAAATTGCCACTGTAGATTTTTATCAGTTTTAATCATTATAAATTGTATACGGTGCCTGTTAGCTCACCTCCCTCATCCACAGACCATGGACAATTTAATTGACTGTATTGTGTTTTGTTTGTGATGTTGGAATGATTAATATATTAAAATATTGTTAATATTATTGTGGAAATTGAAATTAAAATTATAAATATCCATTTATAATTTAAATAGTTGAAATTAGAATTAATATTCATTTACAAGTCGGATGACTTGTTTATGTACATTTATTTAAGTGATATTAATTGGGACGATAAATTTTACACATCGCCCAAGTGCACAAATAATAATCAGTATTTGTTGTTTGAAAATCCCACACATGTATTGGGATGATATTTGACATACACTAATCCCCATATTTAGTTGTATGTCAATCAATGCGTTGATAGGCTGTGATGAGCGTTATTTATTTATTTTAATGCTTATACAGTTGTAAATTGCATTTTTGATGATGTTTGAATGGTTAATGATTATTTATCATTATTGTTGAATACATGTGATGTATGAAATCCATGTAACTGAAATTATATGGTAATTCGTTGAGTCGTATTCCGATTCTGAAATAAAGAATATTTTAAAATAGCGAATGTTTTAAAATAATGAATATTTTAAAATAATCTTCAGGAAGAATCAAAATGTGATTTTGATGTCCGATTTTGGATGGACACAAAAATATTGAAATGAGAAGCCGAATTAAGTAGTTAAACGCCATTTTAATACGACTCAGAAATAAAGAATATTATAAAATAACGAATGTTTTAAAATAACAAATATTTTAAAATAATATTCAATGAAGAATCAAAATGTGATTTTGATGTCCGATTTTGGATGGACACAAAAATATTGAAATGAGAAGCCGAATTAAGTAGTTGAACGCCATTTTAACTCGAACGGGTTTATAAATCGATTTAATTCATTTTATAATGAGTACGAAAAGGAAATGGATTTAAAAATTAGATATTCTGAAAATATTATCATTTTAGTATTATAATGATATGGAATATTCAATTTTGATTTAAAATTGAAAACGAAGTTGGAATCATTTAAAAACGAATTTATAAACGATTTATAATATACGTTTTGAATGGAAATCGATGATATATATATAAATATATTGGCCTGAATAGAACGTGGCGCGCAGCGACCGTTCGCAAATTTCGACCAATAACTTCAAATTGATTTAACGGGAGATACGAATGTCGGATTCTCCTAAAACTGGAACCATTGGGTTCGTATCAAAAAGAGCTTTCCAGTGATTATATAAGAATTGAAATCTAACAGTTGGATTTGGAATTATGTCCAAATCAATTTCATAAAAGGTCGCTATGATTGTAGTTCGGTGGTTGATATTGGAAACCAACTGTAAGAGCCTTAATAAAATTATTAAAAATATGAAAAATTGTGTAAAATCATAATAAATGATTTGAAAAGAGTTTGGGTGAAAATTTCCATAATTAAAAAGATAAAAAAATATTTTTATAAAAATGAACTAGTTATTAACTAGAATAATAATCCAATTATTTTTAGAAATAATAAATTGGATTGAAAATGAGTTTTAAAATAACCAGAATTTTTCCAATGTATGAATTGGAATGGTTCTAAATGGAAATAATCTTCGGACAATTTCGGTGTTGGATTCCATGATTATACGGATATTCTTGTGGGAATTTGGAAGATACAGATATCATTATTCCCAATACGATATCCGTTAGTTTCAAAATTTGATATTGAATATAAGCCGATATAATTACTATTTAGAGCCTTGTATTTAATATAAAATTGGATTTTGGATTTGTCATAAATGGTGTCTTAAATAACACTGTTCTTAAACCCCGATGAGAAAAGAATAAATCTTTTAAATAAGATTTAGAGAACTTTATCTATTTAATTGGAATGGAACTTAAATTGGATTTTTGGGCTTATCGTGAATAATGCTTTAAATAACATTCGTTCTTTAACCCAATTAACATTAAAGATATGATTTGGAATATATAATCTTTTAAATAAGACTAATGGAATTTTCCAAAGAAAATTTTTCCAATAACACTGTGGGTGTTAGATATGGAGTACCACCAGTTCTGCTCCATGGGATGAATAGGTTGGGATTGGGATAATAATATAAATGAGTACTTCAGTAAAGTTTGCTAATCTCGACTAGTTTGATAAGCCTTAATTTGGTTTGAATTGTGAAAAGAATATTCTGAATTGGAATTAGGCGTATAATGTGTCTTTATAACACTTGATTATAAAATACGCGAGTTATTCAGAAAAACCGGGTTTATCCCATTCTGAATAACTGATACGTCGACTAATTGTCGATGATATGAAGACGGTGGTTGAAGGCCGGAGATCTTCACATTGTTTGGATGATTACTGATGTCTTGATTGGGATGTACACCCAAGACAAGGTGATAAGTGGTGATCGTCCAGACGTACTTGGAGATCGACCGGATATGCGAGGACCTCTCTCATGTATCGGACATATAGGGCGTTGAATAAGGTGCCTCCGGTTTTGTTCAGACCCAGAATGGACTTGCAAATGTATAGTGTATCTGACAATGTATTCCTTTATACTGTATTCGTTGATCTCTACTAAATATATATCTGTTTGGTGGCGGAGAATTTATTCTCTTACTTAACACCCTTCTCTGAGACTTACGAGCTTAGTGGTTATATATTGGTGGAAATCAGTGGTACGGTATGGATTGACAGTGTGGCATGCTAAGATGAAAATGATCAAGGCTTTTGTTGAAAAGCAAACTCATGTGGTTGATGATCAGAGCATATCTTTAATTAGCATAGCTTTGTGTAGCATTAATTCGCGAGCTTCACACCCCGGTATGAACCAGAAACGGGATGAGGAACGTATGGAAATGGACATATGTTAGTTTCTAGCTACGATTAACGTCATGGTATGGAGCCCAGACTGTTTACTCATGTGTATGTTGGAAAACTTTGTTGATGGAAAGCGAGGTACCTCGATCATTGGGCCGATTGAAAGGCTATGTGATATTGAGTCCTTAGTGGCTCTTGAGTGGTCGACATACTGACCCATTTTGGAGGTTCGATAGAACCAACTAACATATAGTTTATGGTATAACTAATCATCGACGGATGACCGGCCATGCGGTTAACCTAGGGTTCATTGCGGGGGATCCTGAGACATTACTAGTGTGTCTCGAATCGGTAAGGTGGATCGCTTGCCTTGGTTCATAGATGGAAACCCAATTTCCAATATGTGATCTTTCGGTTTTTGTTGTAAATATATATAGCAACATAATATAATGGTACGTACACCGCCTATGATTGATACATTTATATTTGAAGTTGATTTCTTCACTTATAGTAATAATAAAAGATGAAATTTCGCGTATCAAGCATATTTGGCTATTACAAGGGAAAACTCTATCCTTGACTGCATTCACTGTGTGATGGGACCTGAGTCTTATAATACATTTTTCTATTTAGCATTGCGCTGTTTGTTTTATGCACTAGTATTCATGGGGGATAAACCCGTTCCGTGTTATATGGCGTGGTCCCATGATATACCTAACTTAAAAATCAAGTTAATAACTGTTTTTGTTCTCACACCAGTCCCATGACTGACTCGGAGTTTATTGTTTTAACCTAAACTCTAGGTGCCCATATTTTCCACACGAGCAGATTGTAGTTTTGGTTTTCACAGATACTTCTTTTCACAGAATCCTGGATTACAGCTGGAGCTATATTCGGAAAGCTTTGTATTCGTATATCTCTTTAAGTTGTGGTTGTAGATGATTTCCGCTGTACATTATATTTGTTCTTATATTTGTGTTCTGATATTTGTGTTCTGATGCATCGTGTTCTCAACGCAATCGGGGCTTTCCCGTGATTCTTGAAAAACATTTCCATTTCTCATAACTGTTTTTTTCTATATTTCAGAAAATATCACTTTTTAACGTCAGAAAACATTTCCATTTCTTATTTACATATCACTATTCTTCCCTATTTGTCAGTCTCTAACTGTAAACTAGTAAGAGAATAGTTTCCTAAGTATCAACCCCGAAGGCCAAAACCAACACCAGATCGACACTCAAGAAGCCATCCAACTCAACCAGTCTCCTACCAGTTTCTAATTTCCTCAACTCCATTCCTTAACTTTTTATCAACACAATCATTTTAACTTGTAAATCGTTTGTTTTTAATTCGTCATTCACTTTAAAACATATACACATTTCTCCTTCCGATCTCCCAGGATTTAACTTATAAATTCGCTTTTTTCATATAAAATATCATTATACATTTATTCGTTTATTAAATTTCATATATAATTGATAAGTCAATTTCTAGCTATCTAACTTTTGTTAAAATTTTCTATCTCCTTAAATTTTCTGAAAAATTCGCCAGCACCTCCTTTGTACCGGTCAATAGCTGATTGACATAGAAATATGTTTATTTTATGCTCTTATTTCTTATCTTTTGTATATAAATAAATATTACTTGGGTATTGTTTTGTTACTTTTACAAATATTCCAACCCAGCCCACATGCAACCAGAAAAGTAGAGAAATAGAGATGAAATTGATATATATTTACATTTTGATGAATTGTAGATGAAGATTTCACATCTAGTTGCTGTTGGACAAGAAAAGGATTGATAAAAAGGCTTTGCACATCACAAATCAATGAAGAAGTGTCAAGGAAGCAAGAGGAAAAGAGAAAAGGCCCAAATTTGCTTTATTTATCTAAGGCCCATTTATGTTTCTCATTGTAAACTAATTAGTGATGTAATGACCAGGCCCAGTTATCATTAGGGTTAGGGTTAGGGTTTGGCTATCTACCCTATATATACCCTTGTAATATCATTGTAGCCACGATCCGAGGATATCTCATTCTATTCTCTTCTTCATTAATAAAACTCATTTTTCTTTTTATTTTATGCAATTTTCTATTTCTTAGCAATTAGTGTTGTCTACACGATTAGATTCGATAGAACACTATTTGCATTTTGCATTTCTTTTCATTAGTGATTGACCGTCTGATTAGATTCAGCGGTAATCCTAATTGTTATTTTCTGTTCGTTTAATTCTGTTCTGCAATCTTATTTCCATTGTTCTATTTTATCTTTAATTGTTGAATTTATTACAGATCTGATTAGATTCGAATCTGCAGTAAATTTAATTGCATCTTTTAATTGTAGTTTCACTTTTTATTTTGTTTTGCAAAATCAACCTCCAGCTTCGTCTAACACGCCCAAGAAAAAAATAAGTAATAATTTTTAATTAAACCTCCCTTTGTTCGTCCTGTATGCTACACACATGTATGCTTGCAGAATTTATTACAAATGTCGCGCTTTTCTAATTCATAGACTAGCGTCATTCAAGTTTTTGGCGCCGTTGCCGGGGAGGTAACGATTAAATTTTATTATTTATTTAATTTCTGATTCGTGTTAGTTTTTTTTAATTTTTTATCTTCTTCTTGTTTTTGATTTTGTTTAGCAAAAAAAAAAAACTATTGATTGACAGATTTTAAATTATTTATTGATATTGCAATCTCCAAAAATAAGAAAAAAAATACTTGCCAAATTTTCTTGATTTTAATTTCCTAGCTTTTCTTCTGTTTCTTTCCCCTTTTCATTTTTTTTCCTTTTACAATTTTTTCCTTTCCTCTTACAGCAATAAAAAAAAAAGAATAAAAAAGCTTCTATATTTTTCTTGCTTCGGATTTCTTGCCTTTAACGACCAATTCTTCTTCTATAATTTTCTTGCTGTCATGAGAAAATCTTCTTTTCCTTCCATCCTTCAATACTTGTCATTTTTTTTTACATTTCTCTTTCAATTTCTTTCCCTCAACAAACATTAAAAAAAATAAAAAAAAAATCTTATTTTCTGCCTTTCAGCCGATCCCCTACCATAAAAACCTTCCCAACTTTCCAGAAACCACCGTCTGCCATATAAACTCAACTTCATCTATAGACCATACACACCGACGTTCACATCCCACGTTCCAACGCAAACCCCTTCTCCAAACAAATCATATCCGATCAGCTACCTTACATCTCTCTATAGCAAAAGCCCGTATACACAACCTCACTTCATCTTCAAACAACCCATCAGACTCGCAAAATTCCATCAACAGACCCTTCGAATCGTCACCAATACCACATCCCCCTTCTGATCTTCACATCTCCAAGTTTCCAAATCCTTCCCCCTTCAAACACCGTACAACCGATCGTAAAAATCCACGGTACCATCTTGACTGAAAAACCCAATTCACATCACAGTCCCACCCTGCTTGCCACCTTGTGTCTAGTTTCATCATCAGCCTTGCCAACAATTCTCCATCAGACCATCATGTTCACCACATACCCAGAAGTCACCAATTACAACTTTACATCACCTCTCGACCATTGTCAGAACACCCCCATCTAGCAATAACCACCATAACCCCCACGTACAACTACAATTTCAGACCACACAGCTCCATCATTTACATCAAACTTCTCCCCTTTCACTAAATCAAATACCCCTTACAATTTCTAACGCACCCTCGCCACAAAGTCCTGCAACATCACTGCACCCACCCCACCAATCTCATCCTCATCAAATCGCACATCACACAAACCTCTCCTTCCATTGCTAACCTCGTCGGACCAGCCAACCCAGAATCCAAATCCATCTGCCTCTTCCTCGGAACCATCCATTGAACCCATACACAGCAAAGCAACCCGTGCTCCGCCTCTCAATCATCGTCCGTCCTCAACAGTTCCACAACCTCCCCACCACAAAATACAACACCAAAACAACCCACTTCCATCTGCACACTCCAAATCGACTCCTCTTCATACTCCCAAACCCTTATACCGTCTCAAACTCCACTACTTCAAACACGTCTAAGCCATAACCACGCCCCCTGACTTCATCGATCTCCGTACACAGCTACCACCCACCCATGAATTTAATTCCGTTCTCCACAAACCTCCACAACCGCATCCGCTAAACCTATCACAGATCCGTTCAAAACCCTATCTTCGATCCTCATACAACATCCGAAGTGAAGCCCCAATCCTGAAATCAGATTCTCCAATCGAAAGCCCATTTTACCAAACCCCAGTTCGTAATCAGAAACCCGAACCGAACTTTCCCCTACCCAATTCGAAATCGCAGCACACCAAATCGCGAAACCCAAATCGAAGCGTGTACTTTCGCTTTCCTTATTATTATTTTCAGATCCGAGTGATTTCGAAAAGAAAAAAAGGAGAGCGGCTTTGCTTAATTGTTGTTGAGGAAAAAGGGGCACAAGAATAGCTCCATCTGTTTGTTTTTTTTGAGCTGTATAATTGTCTTGTTTTGGCCTGTATTGTGGTGTGCTCGGAAACAAAAGAAAGAAAGAGGGGCTGGAGTTTAGTTTTTGTTCTGTTGATTTTTTTTATTATATTATTTTTGTGTGGGGAATTTAAGCCGTAAGGTGGCGTGAATACTTATATTCTACGGGGTTCGACTATGGTTGGCATCGTGAGGGCAATTGTTTTGGGTTAACAGTTTGGGTCTTTTTCAGTTTTTGTGTGTTAGCTTGTTTTTGTTTTTGTTGAGATTGATTCATTATTTTTAGTTCTAGGTTCTGTTGAGTCAAGTTTATCGGATAGCTCCTTGATTTTATTATTTTTTTAGCTGCATTAGTTAGTTTAATTGTTTTGTTAGTTTTGCTTTTATTTTATTTCTTCCTTCCGATTTAGTTATTTTTTTCTCTAATTTAAAAAAATACATCTTTCTAGCCATAGGACAAGGTGAAGGATCAGATTCAAGCAAAAAAAAAAAAAGGAATTTGACGGTCAAGCTATTTTCAATCGCTTGAGTTGAATTGTCAGTACTACTCATTTATTCTGGACGAACTACCATACCCCACGGTAATATTTTTCTAAACTCTACAGGTGCTGAAACTGCTTTGAAAATATTGAAATTGTTGTAAAAAAATATTTTGCAGGGGCGGCGGCTTGAATGTACTGCCATTTATATTTCTGTGACTGTTCTATGACTGAAATTTCTGAATTAATTTGGTGCGAACTGATATTTCCATAATTGAAATCTTCATTCTCATTGTTTTCATCAATAAAAACAGACGTTGCAAAATAATATAATTGAACAGTGGTGTTTTGTGAAGTTGACTGTCTTGTATAATTGGATCGCGGATATACAGTAGTTCAATTTATTGAACTATTAGCAAAAGAGGATGCATACTACCCGTAAAACATTGGTCGTATCCCTTAGTTTTATACTATACGTGAACGGCCATAAGACCCTCTTCCCCCTTCCAATTGAGTCAGTTAATTAATAGAGCGCAACTGAGTATTTTATATTATTTTGAAGTGAGAATAATTTCTGTTTTGCCGCGACTTCTTTAAAATGTCTGATTCAAAAAAATCATTGAGAGATATGTGGAATAATAATCAGAGTAGACGTCCTCTTGAAGAGTATGAATACGAATTACAACTCATGAGGCAAGATTTTCCAAAATTTCTCGAGCCCAATGTCAACAATTTTCAAAATTTTCAAAATGACCAACATTTTCAAAGTTATGATCGAAATGACGACTTCAATTCAAATTTAAACAATTTCGATTATGGGCCACATCCACATGAAAAAAGTTCTGAATCCCAATATAACTTTGATCCACATCAATATGGGGTTGTAAACCAAAATTTTCAAAATTATAGCCCATATCAACATCTTGAAAATGACCAAAATTGCAATTTTCACTCGAATTTTAACAGTTTTGGTTACGAACCCGATTTTCAAAATCAAAATGATTTCCAATACAATTGTCATTCTTTTGAAAATTCAAACAACTATCACATTGGAAATAATATTGATGGTGAAAATGATGAGGATCATACTTTTGATAATCAAGAAATCCAAAATGAGAGCTCTCAAATCAACGATTTTGAAGAATGTCATTTTGATGAGAGGGTAGAAAGGATAGATAGACAGCTTGATGAAAGAGATAGAAAGATGGATGAACTTCTTTGTTTAATGGCGTCTTATAAAGAACAACAAGAGCAACAAAATCAAATTCAAACATGCGATGAATCAGAAAACAATCCAGTTTCTACTAACACTGAAAATTTTCAAATAACGACTTTTGAAATTGAGAATAATCATCTTGATGAAGTTTTTCAAAATTCAACAAATGTTTTGGACTTCAACTCTTTTCAGAAAAAAGATTTAAGCTTGGATTTTGATCTTCCTCTTTCAGACTGTGAGAAACTTGAAATTCTAGAAATTGAACAGAATAAAAATGTTGAATTTTCAACTCAAATTTGGAAAAGGATTTTAACGAACATGAATTCTTTGGATTGTATGAGGATGAGTTGACAAATGAGGATGAAACAGAATCAAGCCACCAATCTGAATTTGAAAATTTTGATTTTGAGGTTTTTAACGAACTTGAAATGGTCAGTGTCAAAAATACCTTGCCAATTGAGAAAGGTGATCACATACTCTTGAACAACACTCAGAATTCAAATTTCACTGAATTTATATACGATCACAAATTCTTGAAAAATTACACTGACAAATTTGTTGAACACATGAACTATTTTTGGAATGTTAGCTTTGTTGAAAAACTTCTTGTTAGGACGACCCTGGATGTTTATCTCCTGGACTATAAATCTAGGTTCAAAGATGAGATGGTTTTCAAAAACTCTTGCTTGTTAGAAAACATGTCTAGACATAGTGGGAATGGGACTCATAGGGCTAGAACCAAGTGTGGGGGAAAAAGTTGGTGGAATTCTTTGCGTCGCATGCACCGCAAACACATATATCATTGTAAATACGATCCATTCTTACATATGGCTAGACTACATTTCATTCTTCAAATCATTTTGCATCTCATTCACCTTTGGGTACGATCTTTCAAATTTAGGAAACGTTTACAGTGTGGACACTGTTAGTTCTAGTGTGTGTGTGGGGGGGGGGGGGGGAGTCTGCATTTCACGCATTTTCTTTATTTTTCTTTCTTTTTCAATCTCATCCATTTAAATAGGACCATCATACATTTTATATCGTAGTAACATACCATAAATTTTTTTACGACTCATTTTCAATTGATACAACAAAATAAGTTTACAATTTTTAGCCAGTTGATAGTATTTTTTTCTCTCAACTTAGATCAAATAAGAAATATAATGAAAAGTTAATTTTGAGGGATAATAGCGTAACCGGTACATAGGGAGATTCTTAGGTGATGGCCATGAAATCTATTCTATATTGTAGACTTTGTTTAAATAAGTGGAGGACTTAAAATACTTATAATGGCTTGTCAAATCTTTAAAACTAAGTTGTGTTAAGTTGAATTCGCGTAACTCTCTTTTTATGCTTATAAATTCAATAATATTAATAGTAATCCAAGGGTATCCGACATTGCTTGTATATCAAGCGTTGGTGTGCAAACCCGCCAAGCTCTATCCGACACGTTGTTGACAAAGTCAAAGTTGGAATATCTTGGTCTCATTTTATGAGATTGGACACCTAAGGATTACCGACACGTTGTTGACAAAGTCAAAGTCGGCCTGCACAATCCGCCAAGCTCTTTACCTACTCTCCGTTAGTCCGCGAGGCAGTGCATGGGTGGTAAACCTTGGTCTTTTTAGTTAGGTGTATGTACTTAATCATAAATCTTAAAAGTTTATAGAATAAAGAATAAGCGATGATACCCAAACACTTCTTGACCTTATTGATTTGACTAGCCATACATGAGAAAATTAGAATACCACTTTGCAAACTGTGCCAAGCAAACTAAGAATTTATTTCATGGCTGCACTATGTTATCGACCGAACTAACTGGCCAAACTGGAATTTAACATTTGAAAACTTGATTTATATTGAAAATTTGTGACAAGTCGAGGTATCTAAAGTACAATCAACTGACTAGAAATTGTTAACTTAATTTGTTGTACCACTTTCCTGAAATAAGTCGTGTTTTCATTTTCCGTTTTTTTATCTGCATATGTCCATTGCATTCATGTAGTTCATTAGAACCATATCATACTGCATTTGGATTTTGTGGGTAGTATCCGCTGAAAACCCTCACGAGACACCACACGTCCTACTAGGGACACCTGGAGGTTTAACGACTTGTTGCATGCGCTCAATGCAATCGTGTTTCCTACAAAAGTGTGACCTATCTAGTTAGTTTTCCATTTCTTGCTTTACTCGAGGACGAGTAAAAGATAAGTGTAGGGTTATTTGATTGACATAGAAATATGTTTATTTTATGCTCTTATTTCTTATCTTTTGTATATAAATAAATATTACTTGGGTATTGTTTTGTTACTTTTACAGATATTCCAACCCAGCCCGCATGCAACCAGAAAAGTAGAGAAATAGAGATGAAATTGATATATATTTACATTTTGAAGAATTGTAGATGAAGATTTCACATCTAGTTGCTGTTGGACAAGAAAAGGATTGATAAAAAGGCTTTGCACATCACAAATCAATGAAGAAGTGTTAAGGAAGCAAGAGGAAAAGAGAAAAGGCCCAAATTTGCTTTATTTATCTAAGGCCCATTTATGTTTCTCATTGTAAACTAATTAGTGATGTAATGACAAGGCCCAGTTATCATTAGGGTTAGGGTTAGGGTTTGGCTATCTACCCTATATATACCCTTGTAATATCATTGTAGCCACGATCCGAGGATATCTCATTCTATTCTCTTCTTCATTAATAAAACTCATTTTTCTTTTTATTTTATGCAATTTTCTATTTCTTAGCAATTAGTGTTGTCTACACGATTAGATTCGGTAGAAAACTATTTGCATTTTGCATTTCTTTTCATTAGTGATTGACCGTCTGATTAGATTCAGCGGTAATCCTAATTGTTATTTTCTGTTCGTTTAATTCTGTTCTGCAATCTTATTTCCATTGTTCTATTTTATCTTTAATCGTTGAATTTATTACAGATCTGATTAGATTCAAATCTGTAGTAAATTTAATTGCATCTTTTAATTGTAGTTTCACTTTTTATTTTGTTTTGCAAAATCAACCTCCAGCTTCGCCTAACACGCCCAAGAAAAAAATAAGTAATAATTTTTAATTAAACCTCCCTATGTTCGACCTGTATGCTACACACCTGTATGCTTGCAGAATTTATTACAAATGTCGCGCTTTTCTAATTCATAGACTAGCGTCGATCAATAGCTCAAACCTCAACTCACCTCCCTTGGCCCTTTTTATTCAAAAAGGAAATCAAAAAGCAAGTGGCTTGCCGATTTGGTGCATAAAATCTCATATGCAATTTAAACGTGTACCTTTTTATCGGGCACTCAAATTATAATCTTCATACACTTCATTCCAATCCTGCTTAACATATATGTAGCCATTTTTAATTTATTCCAACTCCATCCAATCATTTTTAACTCAGTTTGCTAATTTATTCGTTAAGTATCTCTTTTTCCTATTCCACTTTTTATTTGAACATATCATGTTCAAATATATTTTAATTTACTTATTAACCAATCAAATTTCATTTTTAATTTAAGTTTCATATACGATCTCGAATATAAATTTACAAACCCCTTTTATTTATCCAAAGTCCAATTTCGATTCAAAATTCCATTAACTAATTATTCTTCAAATTAGTTAATTTTATTTAATAATTAAAAATATGATATCTTTTTTTTCAAAAATCAATCCATTTACTCCAATTGAGTTCATATTTATTTTATAACTCAAATTTGGATTTTTCCAATGAAAAATTAGATTTTCAAAGAATTCCGACTCAAATTGAGTTATATACACTCAATTGAAGTTCATAACGCCACTTTATGAACTATCGCGTTGCGGCGAGTTCGTTTTAATTAAATTTCAATATAAATGTTTAAACTTTTTTATTATATAAATTCCAATTTCATTCTCATATACTTTTAATATAATTTAAACCCGTTTTTCAAATTCAACTTAAAATTTCAGATTATTTCATAACTCGGTTATAAATCCACTCGCACTCCATTTTTAATATTAACTTCTCATTCCGTTAGAAATGAATTATTTTATAAAATTCAATATAATTGAATTTCAAATAAAATTCCTTATGTTTACCTCAATTCAGTTTATATTCCGAATATCAGAATAACATCTATCATCCCCTTTTTTAAACGATTTCCGGTTCACTTTTAAATTCGGACTTGAATTTAAAATTCCAAATTATTTAATGATAATTTACTTCACTATTTTTATAAACATCGTTTATAAATTAATTTTTTTGTTTTATAAATTAAAACAAGTTTCCCTTTCAAATATCTATTTGAAACCCAATTCATTTTATATCCCGAATTTCAGGAATAAAAACCCCCTTCCCTTTTCGAAATGATTTCCAGTTCTATTCTTAAATTCATACTTGAATTTAAAATCTCAAATTATTTCTTGATAATTTATTCAAAACATCATTTATAATTTTACTTGTTTTATATATTCAAACAAGTTCTATACAAACTAATTTAAATCTGGCTCTTTCTTTGGAATATTTTATTATTTTAACTTATATATAAATATGGAATCTATTTTTATAATTTATTTTAGTTTCTATCTAATACAATTTAAATATCCTATTTGGGAATAATTTATTTTTTAAATCCGACATAGTCAAATTCAAACATAAATCCTATGGATTTATTCAATTTAATTTCCATTTCGAACATTAGAATAAATTTCATCGTTTACTATTTAAAACAATTTTTTTCAACTCTCACTTTAAATTCACATTTGAATTTAAATATTCATATTATCCAATGATAATTTATTTCCCTTCATTTATAAACACCGTTTATAAATTTATTTAAATTCCCCACATTATCCAATTAAAATTTTCCATTTAATTTATAAACATCATTTATAAATTTATTAATTTTTTTTATTTCTAGTCCATTCGAAATTGAAATTCTATTTTAGAAGAATAGATTTTCCATTTCAAATATCAAAGCCCCTTTTTATGGTATTTTTATAATTAACATTTGGGGTCAGTGATATTCAACCAATGAAAAACAAACAATTATCAACTACAGGTTTTCTAACACATCATATATGATAATATATATAAAAACAAACAAATAATGATATTTTTGTGGAATCTAGTTGGATCCCTCCAACCTGTTTTTCTTGAATCCACAAATGTTAGCCAATATAAATAATACCCATCCTGCTTCAAGGCAAGATATCGAGGTATAGAAGGTCATCCACTATCATATTGTGGGGTGCATAGGGTCATCCGCTAATGATACTGCTGGCATCCGCTAATGGTATTGCGGGAAATATCCAACCACCAATATATATATATATATATATATATAATAGCCACAAACACCAAGCCTATAACATATAGATATATAGTAGCCACAAAAATATTTAAACGCATCCAAACAATCAATAAGTAACATATTAAAATTATTTAAATAAAATCCAGAAAGTGAGTTTACTCACTGTGATATTTATTTGCATTCTACTCTCATTAAATCCCATATTGTCGTTGCTACGAATCCACTTGAGTCGTCTCGAGTGAATTTATCTTGCACCTACGATTAATTTAATCCTTATTTATTGATTTAAATTATCATTAATTTAAGCTATTAATCTAATTAAATAAATTATCTTAGATATGCTAAATTTGAAAAGAATATACCTTTAAAATTCTATAATGATCCATTATCTTTCCAATTTCCAAAAATTTGAACCTGATGCCTTTCACCGATATCTCCAATAGCTCATCTGTGCATTTTCTAAGAAACATACAATGATCTTCACTTTACTCATTTGCCAACATCATGCGACTAAACCCAAAAACTAATTTCACTATTGAATTTCTAATTCACGTGAGCGTCTTCTAGTCACCAATTCTGTAGGGACCCAGACTTCCCAACCAGCCTAAACTGAACAAGAAGGCGGAGTACTTTGAGAACACGACTCATCATAACACAAACAATAGAACATTTCATTGTTATTACAACAATTTACATTAAAGAACAAGAATATCAGAGTACGAATAAATAATATATAGCGGAAAATATAATATATTAATAAAATGTGCAGCGGAAGACATCAACCACCACAACTGAAAGAGACACATGGATACAAAGCATTTCGATTATATCTCCAGCCGTAATCCAGGATCCTATTAAAAGAAATATATGAGAACACCAAAACTACTAGCTGCCCGTGTGGAAAATACGGGCACCCAGAGTTTAGGTGATAACAATAAACTCCGAGTCAGTCATGGGACTGGTGTGAGAACTAAAAACAGTTATTAACTTTATTTTAAAGTTGGGTAAATTACGGGATCATGCCGTATGACATGGAATAGATTTACTCCACATGAATACCATAAACAAACTCGCAATGCTAAATAAAAGAACAATGAAGCTATTATAAGACTCAGGTCCCATCACACAATGCAACGCAAGCAGGAGGATAGAGTTTTACCTTATAATAGCCAAATATGCTTGATATGCAAAATTCATCTTTTATTACTATAAGTGCGTAGTGTATAAAATCACTTTAAATATAAATGTATCAATACTAGATGGCGTAGTACTCTATCCTACTATGTCGCCATATAGGTATACAACTAAAACCGAAAAGTTTCGTATTTGGAAGTTGGATTTCCATCATGATGGCTACTGATTCGAAATATCGATCACATAGTGTAATACTCAACGAATTACATCCAGGCTATTGAAAACACCGTAATACATATCCGCACTATATCCAGGCAATCGAGTATCACTCCTGCTTACATCTCGGCTAGAGAAAACACCACTTACTCTATCCTTCTAGGAATTAGGGGGTGTGCCCTATCCCTACTAGGTGTGGAGAGACCACACCCAGCCTATCTCGATCGACCGATGTAACAACCCGAAAAATAAGAGCCAATTTAAATTTTTTATTTTGGCTATTTTATTGAATTTTGAATAGTTAAAATAATTTATTTTAAATAATAACGATTAAAAATTTATTTAAATCAAAGTTAGAATGAATATATTTATTTTAATTTTAAAAGAAGCTAGAAACACCGCGATAGTTTGAAAATTTGAAATCGAACTTTGACTGAATGTACAGGATTCAAAATAAATCAGATTTTGGTGAAACCAAAAATATTTAAATTTGTTTAAAAAAATCTATCCTACGAATCCGGAAAATTAAAATTTCATAGCGGGAATAAAAAGTTATGGCCAGTTGAATATTCAGAATGGTCGCTGTGGAATTTAGTATAATATATAGCCCGTATAAATAGCCATTTTGCAAACGACCTCTGTTTTTGATGAAACCACCCTGGTTGAATCCGGAATGTCAAATTATTGCAGGATTCTAATTTTCATAATTTTTGGAATTAATATGTGAGCGTGGCAAAAGAAAATGTGTTTTGTCAATTTCAGTCAATTTCGATCGACTAGAAAATGGCCATTTTTCAAACGGTCTCCAAATTCGATGAAGTTTATTCTTTTAGGACCGTATTGTCAAAACATAGCTAGATTTATTTTTCGGTAATTTTTGGAGTCAGTATGCGACCCCGGTAAAATAAAATGTACGACCAAATTAAATAATAAAATGTTTTATTATTTAATTTAAAGAAAAGTGGACTATAACAGTCGAATGGGATGATGAGACCTAGCCCATTGTGTTCGGCATATGGGTAATTAGCTAGGGGCGATAGTTGTTGGGACTCATTTGGATTTTAGACCAATAAACAAGTGATTTGCAAATTTAAAATTTTAATTAAATAATGTATATATTATATAATATCCATCAAAACCCTAATTTCAAAAAGGAGCCGCCGCCTCTAATGTTTTAATGGCCAGAATCATTCCTTTTTAATCCATCAATTTCCCTCAAATCTTCTTGAATTAACATGTGATTTCAATACAAAAACTAATGAGACTCTGGAGCTCTTTAAAATGATACGGTAATGATCAAAATTCATTGAGTAACTCGACGGGATTTTGTGCTCAAAACTGTAGAGTTCGGTCGTAATTTCAGTGCTCTAGATGGTTGCGAGTTCGTCATTACTCAGGGCGGAGGGAGTCTCCATTTAGAAGCTTGGCGTGGCGGTCCTAGATCCGATTGCGGCAGTTTGATTTGTGCAAGAATTAGAACCCTGTGTTTTAAGAGGTGCTCGATATTTTCCTGGCAGTGAAGGACGACGGAGAGGATTAATTAGGAAGGGTAATTAACCCTTAACAGAAAATTAATAAATAAATAAATTATTTAATTATTATTTTTGTAATTAATGTATAAATTGTGGTATCTTCTTCATATGTAATCAAAATTCAGTGATTTTGGATCCGTTGGAATCGTGTCGAAGAGCACTACATTTCAGAAGAGACCGCAGAATTTTTGGAGCATTCTATAATTTTAGAAGAAATAAAATGCAAAGTGAGATTTATAAATTCGATTAAATTTAGAAATAAAATATATTAGGTTGTAGACGGAGTTTAGAAACTCCCGACACTCGTCATCCACAGACCATGGACAAATTGATTGTATTGTGATGTGGAATTGGTTGATTTTTGGTGTTTGATTGTGGTTGAAATGAAATTTGTTGATATTGTGGCAATAGATTGCCCAGAAAAATGTATTAGGAAATTAAACCCCTTGTGAACACCGCGAGGCATAAGGTAGTGCGAGGAGTCGTACATCGGGACGGTGCCGATTTTAATTACCCTGCCGTTATGCTGCCAAAATTTTCTGAAATATCCTTGTGTTTTAAAATATTCATGTTATTATATATTAATTGTTTGAATAATATGAAAATTAGATTTTTAATATATATATATATATATATATATATATATATATGAATGTGAAAATGATCATTATATGTCAACATTAAATTCATATTTTTGTTGTAAGTCAAAAATGGTCATTGTTATATAAAAATGTATTTACATTGGAAATTTACATTTTAATGTATATGAAACATGAAAATAAAACATTGTTATATAAAAATGTATTTACACTAGAAATTTACATTTTAATGTATATGAAACATTAAAATAAACATTGTTATATAAAAATGTAATTACATTGGAAATTTACATTTTAATGTATATGAAATATTAAAATAAAACATTGTTATATAAAAATGTATTTACATTGGAAATTTACATTTTAAATTATATGAAGACACTATAATAAAACATTGCTATAAAAAATGTATTTACATTGAAAATTTACATTTTAATGTATACGAAGACATTAAAATAAAACATTGTTATAAAAAATGTATTTACATTGAAAATTTACGTTTTAATGTATATGAAACATTAAAATAAAACATTGCTATAGAAAATGTATTTACATTGGAAATTTATATTTTAATGTATATGAAACATTAAAATAAACATTATTATAATAAAAATGTTTTACATTAAGATATAGATTTTATGTAAATGAACCTTTTAAAAATAGCCATTGCAATAACTAAAAATGTTTTTCTTTGAAATTTACATTTTTATTGTAATGAATCATTGAAAATGTCCATTGTTATATAAAATATGTTTTCTTTGGAATATAATTTTAAATATAAATGGAACTTTGAAATGATCATTAGTTAAACAAATATGTTTTATTTGAAATATACTTTTTAATATAAATGAAACTTTAGAATGATCATTGGTTGAATAAAAATGTGTTACATTGAAATTTATTTTTTTAATGAATCATTAAAAATACTCATTTGTTTGAAATAGTAATAATAAAAATTCACATTTTATTGTATATGAGAAAACATTAAGATTTACATTTTCCATGTAAATGAATCATAGGAAAATATGCATTGTTTATTAAATGTGATTACATTTTTTAATGTAATAATATACTAAAATAAAAGATTACATTTTTCAATGTAATAATATATTGAAATAAAAGATTACATTTTTACTGTAATCAAAGAAAAGAATAAAAATTTACATTTTTAATGTAATCAAAGAAAAGAACTAAAAGATTACATTTTTCAATGTAATAAAGGGATGAATAAAAAGATTACAATTTTAATGTAATAGATGAATGATAAAACAATTACATTTTTATGTAATATATGAATCATATAAAAGATTCAATGTTGGAAGGAATTGTATTAACATTAAAAATTACATTTAATGTAATATATGATTTCAGATAAAAGAAATCAATGTTGAATCGAAAATGGTGTTGAAATCATTGAATGATTTATATTTATATATAAATATAAATTAAAATAAAATGAATCGCACTTCTGTAGTTTGCGTTTTGAAATCGTAACTTCAAACGATTATACCGAGAGATCCGGCCGTCGGATTTTCCCAAAACTGGAACCCTTGGGTTCGTTTTGGAAAGATCTTTCAAATGATATAAAGTTAGCTAAGATCCAACGGTTAGATTTTGAGAAATGCATAAATCAAATTTTGGTGAAAACAGTGCCAGGGCCATGTAATGACCCGAAGCGTCGTTAAATTGAAAATGGGTATTTTTAATTAAAAATAGCGATAAATCGTTATAAAATATTATAAATGATATGGAATGAAAAGAATTGGTTTAAATTATATATATTTGAAAATTATTTGAAAAGTTCGAGTTAAATCTCATTTCAAATAATTATACGACGATTGGAAGTCGAAGATGGTGATTGAGGACCGGCGATCTTCACATCGAATGTGTAACATCCCAGAATTTTAACTAAGTTTGATTTGGATTTTTATTTATAAAATTTTATTTTCTGAATGTAAATTGATTTTTATAAGATTTGAATATAAATTTTAACTTTGAATAAGTATTTTGTTTTATTAAATATGATTTTGTATAAGAAAAATAAACTTATTTTGAAATTTTATATTTAATTTATAAGATTTATGTTTAAGTAATAATATTTTCTAATTTTGATAATATTGATTTGTAAATTATGAATTTGGTAAAGGATAATTTATTTTTTCAAGAATGATCATTATCTTATTTATTTTGATAAATTATAATGGTATTTATAAAATTGTATAAGAATTGTTATCTATTTATTTGTGACTTAAATAAGTGTTAGAAAAGCATTTCAAGTTAGTAACACAAAATAAGTGTTAGAAATAATGTCGCAAAATGATTTAATATGAATGTAACATGTGTCCTAAAGAGGTGTCACCACCTTATTCACTTAAGGAACATGTGTTAACATGCATGAATCAAAAACATAAGGAAAGGACAAGTGTCCTATGAGGTGTAAGCTCCTTATACCTTTAAGCTTCCTATATAAACCCACCTTAACCCTCTCTTTTCACCATCCTTCTCCATTTCTCATTTCTTCCATTTTCTTTCATCCTTCTCCCCTTCTTATCCATGGCTTCCTATGCCATTCACCTCTCCTCTTCCTTTCACCATTTTGCTTAGCCTTTTTCCTTCTCCTCTTATAAAGAGATAAGATTAATATATCTATATATATTGGCAAAGAAGATGGTGCGCAGAAATACTGTCTGAGGGTTCGTTCAGCTAGGATCGTCTACATGAAGTTTTGGAAAGTTGTTCGGTGAGAACTTCTAATTAAATTATTTATTTAAATTAGTAGTGATTAAATAATTAGTTGTTATTGAATAATTATAATTAGTTGAGATTAATTATAGTTAATTGTTGGTTGGATATGGATGTTCTTGTGTGAATGGATGTGCATGTAATTAGATGACACTGAACACTGAAGCGTTATTGACCGTAACGCTTGTGCACAACTGAATTGTATGTGTACGGGTGATGATTATAATTTTATGATCATCCGATTTATATGGTTGATTTATTTTGCATGATGCACACACAACACTATGGTTGTGGAATCATGCAGGTAATCGATTAAAATCTCCTTCCATGTAAATGAAGATTTATTTTTCAAATATTGAAATATTTTTCTTTTAAGTAAAATTTTAATTTGATAGGGTTTGGAAATTTAAGTATAATATTTTATTATACCAGAACGTTCTAGGATGACAGAGAGGATAGTGTCTAGGCTTGGGTTTGGAAATGAAGTTTCCTGCTCTCCCTGGCTATCCCTAACTGATCCGACGGATGGGATGGTTAAATAAAAAATCTAATTTGAAATTATTTGAATGGTGATTTAATTTATTAGTAAAAAAAAAGTTGTGTTTTAAATAAGAATAATTTGAAAAGCCAATTTAAACGATTTATATAAGTTTATAATGATTTTTAAGGTATTTTGAAGTTTAAGAATAATGATTATTTTGGTTAAAATTAGAGCTTGTCGCATTATGGCAATATGTAAATGCTTATAACTTTTCCAATTTAAATCGAATTTCCACGAAACGAAAAACGTTTGATTCCTATTTACGAGAGCTTTCAAATGAGTGAAAGCAGATTTTAATTTCGGGTTATAGTTTTCAAGTTATGTTTGAAACCGTTTTGGAAAAGATCGATGTAAGAACAATTGTTGCCCATACTATAAACAGCTATTTTTAAATTATTTAAAAATATGGAAAAAAATTGTAAAATCATTACAAATTATGAAAAGGTGTTTTCAATTGTAAAGTTTAAGTTTTGGCTAAGATAAACGATATTTTGATCAAAATAGTTAAGATAACTGTTTTGTAACACTTTTGTAACACTTTTGGAACGCTGTTGTAACGCTTTCTTCGAAAACAATCTATTTTGAAGTTTTAACCCGTAAACGATGTTCCGAACTATAAGTAATGATTTGTGGAATGTTTTCAAAGGTTTAAGAGTATTATAAATATTTATATGGAATTTAGATTTATACTAATACGGGTTTTTAATACTAAATAATTGGATATGGTTGGAGATAAATCTTCGGATGTTTGATATTTGTTCGGTAAATGAAAACTCTTATTATCTAAGGAATTTAAAAGGGTATTTCACCGTTATTCCACTTATAATATGAGTTGGATACGGAAATTAATATTGAAGATAAGTTGATGGTATCTCTATCCAGATCTAATGTCAAAGAGTTGAATAAACCTTTCAATTAAGATACGGGTTCTCACCTTGATTTAAATAAGCTAGATAGAAATAATCTTCGATATTTGGTATGAACCTCATGATGTAAATGTATACTATCTGGGGAATTTGAAAGATATTATTATATCGTTATTCTACTTATAGTATTCGTTGATTATGAGAATTTATATCGAATATAAGTGGATAAAATTTCTGTGTAATTTATGATTCAATGACGATTGATTTGGGTTCTGTTGTGAATCGTATCTTCAATAATACCATTCTTGAAACCCAATAAGATTGAGTTGTGGAAATTCGTATCATAATTGGAATTTAGTCAAAATCTTCGATCCGAGGGAATTAAAAGTAAGAAATTGAAGCGAAGGTATACTCTTTGATTTCAAAGAAGAATTTAAGATGATAACGAGATGTACGAAATTATAGAAATTCAAATCTTTAGTTGTAAATGAATTGATAACTATGTGGAAGGAGATTTGAATTGAAAAGCCTGTGTGAACCATAGCTACTGTTTAAAGTACGCTTATTACTTGGAAAGACCGGGATCGAGCATATGTTCGAAAACCATTCCAAGTAATAATACGACGTTATGAAGCAATTCAAGACTTGGTAAACGACGAATGAAGACCGGGAATATTTGAATTGTTTAGATTGATTGTTGACTAATGTCTCGGTTGGGTAGGCCACCCGATACGAGATGTGAGTTGCATGAGACCTGAACAAATTTAAGTATTTTCGGGTTGTTCCGTTCAGACCCAGAACGGTCTTGTATGGATGGTGTGTCTGACATTGAAATTGACTGCATAACACTGATTTCCGTTAATGAATATCGAATTTGTGGCAATATATAATCCTCGTCTCTAAGTCATATGAACTTAGAGGGTATGCATTGATTGAAATCAGTGATATGTCGTGAATTATCAATATGACATACCCAAGTTAGCAAACGAGCTAGTGATGATCAAAGAATGGCTTATCGAAGCATAGCTTTGTGTATGACGTGACATCGACAAACCTCACACCTCGGATGATGAGAAACTTGCGGTTAGGTTGTGTATATATATGAATTGATGATGACCGCTGCAGCAGTGGGAAACCACTTATGACTTATGGAATAGGGTATGTTCGGGGGGCCGCGTCTGGTCGAAAACCGTTGATCTACCTCGCGATTTGTATTGGTGTCCGCGTCTGGATGAAAAACCCTTGATTACATTTTGTTTGTGTTCCGATTGATCTTTCGTGCCAGGAATCATCAAGTTGGAAACCAAATCTCCAATACGTACCTCACGATTTTGGTTTGTATATATATATGGCGACATAATAGGCTGGGGTATTATGCCGTCTAGGATTAATACATTTATTTGAGAAATGTTTTCCACAATATATATATATATATATTATGGCTTTGAAAGAGGATTTTACGTATAAAAGCATGTTTGGTTATCATAAGATAAACCTCGCCCATCTGGTGTGCGCTTGCATTGTGTGATGTGGGACGAGCTTATGATAACTTCATTTTAGAAAGGTCATTGCGTATTTATATGCACGGGTATTCACATGGAGTAAATCCGTTATGTGTTAGCGCGTGGTCCGGTGAATTTCCCAACTTTAAAGTGAACCTAATAATAACTGTTTTGAGTTCTCACACCAGTCCCACGACTGACCTGGAGTTTATTGTTCCCTCACCTAAACTCTGGGTGCCCATTATCTTGCACGGGCAGCTAGTAGTTTAGTTTGCAGTTATAGATCGTTGGAGCAGGATTCAGAGTGCTTTTAGAGTTGGAGTTCATGCAAGAGATGGGAGCTTCTGCTATATCATATGATTTTCTTCTGCTGAGAGTATATTTTCTTTTCTTCCGCTATATGTGTTGTAACTCTGATATTTTATGTAACTCTGATGTAACATTGTATTTCGCATTGAAAAATTCTGTTATTTTGTTCAATATATGTATGCGCCCATAACAATTCGTCTTTTTGAACGGTTTGAGTCGGTTTAATTACCGGCAAGAACTGGGCAAAAAGGCGGGTCGTTACAAGTTGGTATCAGAGCTTTGGTTAAACAAAGCTATTGGGTACAACATAATTTGAACAAAGGATAGGACTCATCAGAGCTATAGTATCTCATTAGAGATAGCGTTAGAAATGCCCTAGAATGAGATTTTGGAATATTATGACGAGAGAGCGAATATTTGAAATCTATATAAGGTATTTTTGAATAAGTAAATCATTTGGAAAAGATAATTATTTGAAATATATTTTGAAATATAATTGGAAATAAGGGTTTTGAATGTTTTATTCGGCATCATGATTGGACTATCGAGTATGTAAGGGTTTTTAATATATGTCTGATCAACGTATATGTGAAGCCAATATATACTAGATGGATATAGAATCACATTCTAGTCGCTTGGGGATAATTCTAGTGTTTGATCGATCATCATCAGTCTTATTTTTGGGTTTCGAAAGTGGGATGACTATAAGTTTCTGATCGAGACGTAAAGAAGTACTTAAAGATGTATAGATAAACAATTGAAAGTGTTTTGCGACGTCCTCACAATTGTAAAATTGATTTCACAAATGACTTTCGAAGTATTGAATGTATTATGTTATGAAATGGGATATGCGAAAAATGAATTTAACATAAGGTAGTTAAGTTAAACGCATACTTAACTGATAACTAGAAGCGTGAATCAGACTATTTTTTCCAAACCGCAAGGATATATTTTAGAAGCTAATCTCACTTGAAGAACTGAAAAGTGAAATTTTGAAAATGCATGTAAGCGAGCTTGGTTCACCCCATATTTCGATTTTGACGATACAATTTAATCAAATTATGGTAAATGTCTTAAGTGGGGGAGAAGACCGATTTTCCCACCTGAAGCTATACGAATTTTGAGAAACAAGGTTAATATGATAAAATGGGATATGTATTGAACAAATCGATTGAATTTTATATTTTCCCTTGTTAAGAGAAACCGGCATGAACGAGTGGGTCAAACGAAAATTTCTCAACAAGTATTCACTTGAAACACAAAGGAAGAAAATGAAGTTGTTAAAGTAAGATTTATTCAAGAGGAAAATTATGAAAATTTAATGAGTATCCCATGATTAAGCTATTAGAATTTGTATCCTTGTATGCATGTGAGTTCCCATCTTGGGCTAGACTGTCCATTTAAATTCCAACCATCTGCTATTGAGTAGTGTCATTCGTACCTTTGTATCATGTGCATTTGGCCAAGTATTTGATTCGAACCTTTGCACCTGTTGATGCTCATTAGATGTTGAATTTCTATTCCAAGCTCATGAAACCTGATTTGGTCTATGTATACCTTTCATGCACAAATTAGCATGGAACTTCTATGCATCTTTACTTGACTTGAGCACATGGAATTTTGACTTGATCTATGTATGCCTCTTTATGCCGTGTGAAACCGTTTCGATAACTTTAATTTGTCCAAGATATTTTGTAACATAACCTCAATAAATGAGCTTTCTCTGAAATATAGAGTCCAACTTATGCAAGAAAAATTTGGTTTTTTAAATATTAATTTTGAGGATTTGGTTCCGGAAATTTTGAAATCAATGTTTTGGGATGTTTTACCAATACTAGTTTGAATATACGCATAATCAGAGTGCGCAGAGGAAGCGTGATGGTATTTTTAAATAAAACTGTTTTAAGAGATTGTACAGCTAGTTAAGTAAGAAAATGTTTCTAAACAAGACATGATATTTTAACAAGAATGAAAAAGAGATTTTATATATTTTGAATTTTAAAGTTCGATTAGGTGAATATGAAAACAAAAATTTGAATATTAAATGAGTATAAAAGTTAACTTATAAATGGGTTAATTTGGAAACGATTGAAATAAAAATTTGAAATAGAATGAGTATTTAGAAAATATAATTCTATCTCTTCCCTTGTCGCTGGGTTTTGCTTGGCCCATTGTCATATTTTGACTATCACCTCGAATTGTCATTATTCAACTTTATTTCGGAATTCTTCCTTTTTCCCTGCTCAGATAAAGCCTTGGACAAGTGAACTAATTTAGATTTGAAACCAGTATTTTGAATTATCTCTTAAATCGAACTTGAATTTGTATTGAGTGCAATAGAATTTCTAATACTGAATTTAGCCAAGATGTTATATTGCAAGATAATTGAACGATTAGGGAAAATTTTATTTGAGAACTTGGATTTAAATTTCTAATTTGAGCATTTAATCTTATAATTGATAAGAAAACCATGGGTTCCGTAAGAGTAAGTTAGAAAGATAATTTTGTTAGGGTCATAGACCTCTAAGTACTAGATAGTATCTATCCCAGTTTCTCCTTAATGGTAGGATAGCAGCTCTGAGTCTAACTCAGAGGATGCGATTTTTAAACAAGACCCGTGACGACCCTAGTAATCACGAGATCATAGAAGTATCCTTGGACTCTACCTTTAGTGAGAATCAGACAGAGTACCCTGAGAATGATGTGAGCCTTGGTTCTGACCATTACATTTCTGGTATGTTGAGAGAGAAATTTAAATTTAAATTTTGTAAAGGAGTTTAAATTTACTCGACTTCCTTTTCGAGGATGAAAAGTTCTAAAGTGGGGGTGAATGTAACATCCCAGAATTTTAACTAAGTTTGATTTGGATTTTTATTTATAAAATTTTATTTTCTGAATGTAAATTGATTTTTATAAGATTTGAATATAAATTTTAACTTTGAATAAGTATTTTGTTTTATTAAATATGATTTTGTATAAGAAAAATAAACTTATTTTGAAATTTTATATTTAATTTATAAGATTTATGTTTAAGTAATAATATTTTCTAATTTTGATAATATTGATTTGTAAATTATGAATTTGGTAAAGGATAATTTATTTTTTCAAGAATGATCATTATCTTATTTATTTTGATAAATTATAATGGTATTTATAAAATTGTATAAGAATTGTTATCTATTTATTTGTGACTTAAATAAGTGTTAGAAAAGCATTTCAAGTTAGTAACACAAAATAAGTGTTAGAAATAATGTCGCAAAATGATTTAATATGAATGTAACATGTGTCCTAAAGAGGTGTCACCACCTTATTCACTTAAGGAACATGTGTTAACATGCATGAATCAAAAACATAAGGAAAGGACAAGTGTCCTATGAGGTGTAAGCTCCTTATACCTTTAAGTTTCCTATATAAACCCACCTTAACCCTCTCTTTTCACCATCCTTCTCCATTTCTCATTTCTTCCATTTTCTTTCATCCTTCTCCCCTTCTTATCCATGGCTTCCTATGCCACTCACCTCTCCTCTTCCTTTCACCATTTTGCTTAGCCTTTTTCCTTCTCCTCTTATAAAGAGATAAGATTAATATATCTATATATATTGGCAAAGAAGATGGTGCGCAGAAATACTATCTGAGGGTTCGTTCAGCTAGGATCGTCTACGTGAAGTTTTGGAAAGCTGTTCGGTGAGAACTTCTAATTAAATTATTTATTTAAATTAGTAGTGATTAAATAATTAGTTGTTATTGAATAATTATAATTAGTTGAGATTAATTATAGTTAATTGTTGGTTGGATATGGATGTTCTTGTGTGAATGGATGTGCATGTAATTAGATGACATTGAACACTGAAGCGTTATTGACCGTAACGCTTGTGCACAACTGAATTGTATGTGTACGGGTGATGATTATAATTTTATGATCATCCGATTTATATGGTTGATTTATTTTGCATGATGCACACACAACACTATGGTTGTGGAATCATGCAGGTAATCGATTAAAATCTCCTTCCATGTAAATGAAGATTTATTTTTCAAATATTGAAATATTTTTCTTTTAAGTAAAATTTTAATTTGATAGGGTTTGGAAATTTAAGTATAATATTTTATTATACCAGAATGTTCTAGGATGACAGAGAGGATAGTGTCTAGGCTTGGGTTTGGAAATGAAGTTTCCTGCTCTCCCTGGCTATCCCTAACTGATCCGACGGATGGGATGGTTAAATAAAAAATCTAATTTGAAATTATTTGAATGGTAATTTAATTTATTAGTAAAAAAAAAGTTGTGTTTTAAATAAGAATAATTTGAAAAGCCAATTTAAACGATTTATATGAGTTTATAATGATTTTTAAGGTATTTTGAAGTTTAAGAATAATGATTATTTTGGTTAAAATTAGAGCTTGTCGCATTATGGCAATATGTAAATGCTTATAACTTTTCCAATTTAAATCGAATTTCCACGAAACGAAAAACGTTTGATTCCTATTTACGAGAGCTTTCAAATGAGTGAAAGCAGATTTTAATTTCGGGTTATAGTTTTCAAGTTATGTTTGAAACCGTTTTGGAAAAGATCGATGTAAGAACAATTGTTGCCCATAACTATAAACAGCTATTTTTAAATTATTTAAAAATATGGAAAAAAATTGTAAAATCATTACAAATTATGTAAAGGTGTTTTCAATTGTAAAGTTTAAGTTTTGGCTAAGATAAACGATATTTTGATCAAAATAGTTAAGATAACTGTTTTGTAACACTTTTGTAACACTTTTGGAACGCTATTGTAACGCTTTCTTCGAAAACAATCTATTTTGAAGTTTTAACCCGTAAACGATGTTCCGAACTATAAGTAATGATTTTTGGAATGTTTTCAAAGGTTTAAGAGTATTAGAAATATTTATATGGAATTTAGATTTATACTAATACGGGTTTTTAATACTAAATAATTGGATATGGTTGGAGATAAATCTTCGGATGTTTGATATTTGTTCGGTAAATGAAAACTCTTATTATCTAAGGAATTTAAAAGGGTATTTCACCGTTATTCCGCTTATAATATGAGTTGGATACGGAAATTAATATTGAAGATAAGTTGATGGTATCTCTATCCAGATCTAATGTCAAAGAGTTGAATAAACCTTTCAATTAAGATACGGGTTCTCACCTTGATTTAAATAAGCTAGATAGAAATAATCTTCGATATTTGGTATGAACCTCATGATGTAAATGTATACTATCTGAGGAATTTGAAAGATATTATTATATCGTTATTCTACTTATAGTATTCGTTGATTATGAGAATTTATATCGAATATAAGTGGATAAAATTTCTGTGTAATTTATGATTCAATGACGATTGATTTGGGTTCTGTCGTGAATCGTATCTTCAATAATACCATTCTTGAAACCCAATAAGATTGAGTTGTGGAAATTCGTATCGTAATTGGAATTTAGTCAAAATCTTCGATCCGAGGGAATTAAAAGTAAGAAATTGAAGCGAAGGTATACTCTTTGATTTCAAAGAAGAATTTAAGATGATAACGAGATGTACGAAATTATAGAGATTCAAATCTTTAGTTGTAAATGAATTGATAACTATGTGGAAGAAGATTTGAATTGAAAAGCCTGTGTGAACCATAGCTACTGTTTAAAGTACGCTTATTACTTGGAAAGACCGGGATCGAGCATATGTTCGAAAACCATTCCAAGTAATAATACGACGTTATGAAGCAATTCAAGACTTGGTAAACGACGAATGAAGACCGGGAATATTTGAATTGTTTAGATTGATTGTTGACTAACGTCTCGGTTGGGTAGGCCACCCGATACGAGATGTGAGTTGCATGAGACCTGAACAAATTTAAGTATTTTCGGGTTGTTCCGTTCAGACCCAGAACGGTCTTGTATGGATGGTGTGTCTGACATTGAAATTTACTGCATAACACTGATTTCCGTTAATGAATATCGGATTTGTGGCAATATATTATCCTTGTCTCTAAGTCATATGAACTTAGAGGGTATGCATTGATTGAAATCAGTGATATGTCGTGAATTGTCAATATGACAAACCCAAGTTAGGAAACAAGCTAGTGATGATCAAAGAATGGCTTATCGAAGCATAGCTTTGTGTATGACGTGACATCGACAAACCTCACACCCCGGATGATGAGAAACTGGCGGTTAGGTTGTGTATATATATGAATTGATGATGACCGCTGCAGCAGTGGGAAACCACTTATGACTTATGGAATAGGGTATGTTCGGGGGGCCGCGTCTGGTCGAAAACCGTTGATCTACCTCGTGATTTGTATTGGTGTCCGCGTCTGGATGAAAAACCCTTGATTAAATTTCGTTTGTGTTCCGACTGATCTTTCGTGCCAGGAATCATCAAGTTGGAAACCAAATCTCCAATACGTACCTCACGATTTTGGTTTGTATATATATGGCGACATAATAGGATAGGGTATTATGCCGTCTAGGATTAATACATTTATTTGAGAAATGTTTTCCACACTATATATATATTATGGCTTTGAAAGAGGATTTTACGTATGAAAGCATGTTTGGTTATCATAAGATAAACCTCGCCCATCTGGTGTGCGCTTGCATTGTGTGATGTGGGACGAGCTTATGATAACTTCATTTTAGAAAGGTCATTGCGTATTTATATGCACGGGTATTCACATGGAGTAAATCCGTTATGTGTTAGCGCGTGGTCCGGTGAATTTCCCAACTTTAAAATGAACCTAATAATGACTGTTTTGAGTTCTCACACCAGTCCCACGACTGACCTGGAGTTTATTGTTCCCTCACCTAAACTCTGGGTGCCCATTATCTTGCACGGGCAGCTAGTAGTTTAGTTTGCAGTTATAGATCGTTGGAGTAGGATTCAGAGTGCTTTTAGAGTTGGAGTTCATGCAAGAGATGGGAGCTTCTGCTATATCATATGATTTTCTTCCGCTGAGAGTATATTTTCTTTTCTTCCGCTGTATGTGTTGTAACTCTGATATTTTATGTAACTCTGATGTAACATTGTATTTCGCAATGAAAAATTCTGTTATTTTGTTCAATATATGTATGCACCCATAACAATTCGTCTTTTTGAACGGTTTGAGTCGGTTTAATTACCGTCAAGAACTGGGCAAAAAGGCGGGCCGTTACAGAATGGATGACTACTGATGCCTTTGATTGGAGTTGCTGCCTTGAAAAGGTTACAGTGGTAGTTGTCCGGACGTACTTGTTGATCGTCCGGATATGCGAGTGCCTCTCTTTCGTATTGGACATATGGGACGAGGAATAAGGTGTCTCTGGTTTCGTTCAGACCCAGAACGGACTTGTAAATGGATGTATGTCTGACATTGGATTTTATTATGTGCTAATTGATTTCTATTTAATATATATATATATATATATATATTTGGTGGCGGAGAATTTATTCTCTTACTTAACACCCTTCTCTGAGACGCACGAGCTCAGAGGTTATATATTGATAGTTATCGATCGCATAGCGTGAATTGTCAGTGTGGCATGCAAGATGAAAATGACCAAGGCTTATTGTTGAAAAGCAGAGTCTTGTGGTTGATGATCAAAACACAACTTTATTTAGCATAGCTTTGTGTATAGCGTTACTTCGTTAGCCTCACACCCCGGTATGAACCAGAAACAGGAGAATGATCCAGGGAGAACATGCGTTTCTTTTTAGCCAGAAGTGGTGTCTGGGTTTTACAAGCCTAGGTATTTTTACTTATGTGGATGATGGAAAGCGAGGTACCTCGGATATTGAGTCCCTAGTTGTAACAACCCGCAAATTCTGAGCCAATTTAAAATTTTATTTTAAGGAAATTATGTTAGAAAATGCGTCAGAATTTAAAATTTCATTATTTTTAAATTATTAAATTAAATTATTGAGTATAAATTGGTCCTAAATGAAATTAGGATATTATCAATGAGGTTTAGTTATTTTTGTTGAATATTAGATTTCAAATAATGTATATTATAGATAAATAAACTATAGCAACATACCTATACCTTTGGCGATATTTAAGTGAACTCTAATTTTGTTTATCTATTATTTAACTTATATGGTTTTAATCTTCTTTATTATTCATGCCATCAATGAAAATTTTCATGTATTTATCCGTATTTTGTTTGGTTGTTTAATGTTTTACATTTAATTAGTATGTCTTCCAATGTCACATGCTCCTTTTAAATCTTTTTACTAAGGATATATTTTGTTTACTAACAATGATTTTTAAATTATACACACATTTTATTGCATGTCTCTTTGACTTAAACTTAATAAAATTGAGCAATCATTAAATTAGTTTCAAAATCTCATCAAATATTATATATTGTGAGTGTTAATTTCATAGTGCATAAATTATTTAATAAAACTTTACATGCATACATAGACTTTCTCTCTCTCCTCTTTCTATCTATCATTCAAATTCATTTAGAAACAAAGCTATTCCCTTTATTTATCCTTTTCTTCATCCCTTCTCTTTATATCTACAATCTTCAAAACTCAAAATAAAATAAAATAAAAGCCTACAAAACTATATGCATATTCCTATGATTTATTCTTATTAGTCCAATTAAATATATCCCCTAAATTACGTTATTTAATATTACGTGTTTTGAAATTTAAAAAGTCACATAACTTTCTTATAGTCATCATTAAAACAATAAATTATGCATTCATTACTTTCCGTTATTCTCTTTCTTTATGTAATTTCCTTTTGAATTTTTAATAATAAATAAAGGTTAATAAATGTTGATTAGATTAACATGACATGTCTTGTCAACAAATTTATTCACTTGTAACCTACTACATATGTAGAGACTCAAGTGAGGAATAAAATAAAGTATATAACCAAATATAAATATATACATTATATGAAAATATGTATAGGCGTTGTATGAAAATATACATATACAATATATGAACATACATAAATGCGACATATAAAATGGTCATGAAATGAAATATTCATTAGTTAGTTAAAAATATATTTTGTTAGACAAAAGCATCGCTATTAGCATATTAGTGAAATATAAAATCATAAATAAAGGGAAGTCGCCTCTTTCATAAAATAAATAAAATTTGTAATCATATTCAATGAGGCGTGTCATTCATTGCAAGGAAAATAAAAAAGGAAAAAAATAATAATAATGACAATGATAACAATAATTGTCGCATGCGTTTCATTCGTATCCTTTAATTCTTTATGTTCTCTCTCTTCTTATCATATACATATATGCCATACTATATACCTTTTATAAGTACAAGAAAAAAGAATAAGATAGACAATTATTAAATTAAATATTTTTTAATATATTGACCTTTATCTCACATAGATTAACACCTCATCCCTATCAATTAATTTAATTCTTTTGTAACGTGCAATATATGGTTAGCGGGCCTTTTCTGAATTAACGAAGTAAATAATTAATTAATTTATAGATAACCTTTGTTTTCAAACCAATACCCTAATCCCAATATACTACAGCCGCCACTTATATTTTTAATGGCCAAACCTATTCTAATTTAAATCCTTAATCATTCTCCATTCCATCTAAATTTAATCCCAAATATAAAACGAAGAATGTAGAGCTTTTTGTGATCTTCAGTTTTATACGGCTATGATCATTCTTCATTAAATGATCCGCTCGAGGTGGCTGGTTGAACATCCGTCGTTCGCAGTGGGTTTCCGCGCAGGGGGCCCCATCGAGATGGTTATGGTGGCAGGAGTTGGTGGCTAAAGAGGATGGATGATGGGTTCTTGTTTTCGTGAGTGCTTGGAGAGTTGCATACGAAGGGGAATGGTTTAACGAAGGTGATTAGAGAATAATCAACTAATTTAATTGTTTAATTATATTAATTATGAAATGAAATGTTTAAAAATCAATATCTTTCTCATACGGAAGAAGAAATCAGTGAAACAAGCTTCTATGGAATCGTATGAACAAGATCTAGACGATGGAAAAATTTCTGAATTCGTTTGGATTTTTTTAAATCTGCTTAAAAGCGAGGTGAGATTTCTCATTTTTATTAATTAAAATTTAATTATTCTTGCTATATGAAATATTGTATGTATGTAAATAAATTTCGATCTGTGATGATTGAGTTGGAAATTTGTGTTTGTTGTTTGTATTGATTGTGATCTCATGTTGTTAGATATAGATCTGAAATTAAAGCTCTTTCTTTAATCTCTAGTTGTGGTTGGATTTAGATTTAAAATAAAAATCTTATTTTTATTTTAGATCTATAAATATGGATTAAAATTAGAATATAAAGTTGAGATTTTTTTAGTGTCATCTTATTACATTAATTGGTTTACATTAAAAAGCTTCAATTTTTAATGTTAATAGGTTACAATAAAATGTTTCACATTAAAAAGTTACAATTTTCAATGTCATTATTTCATATAAAAAGTTTTACATTAAAAAGGTATAATTTTTAATGTGATATTTTAAAATAAAAAGGCTCCCATTAAGAAGTTACAATTTTTAATGTTGTATTTTACAGAGAAAAGATTTACATTAAAAGATTTGATTTTTAATGTTGTTGAATATAAATGAAAAGGATTAGAAATAAAATACATTCTTGTTATGAAATATTGTATTAGAAATAAAATACATTCTTGTTATGGAATATCGCATTATAAATAAAATACACTTTTGTTATAAATGTTCTGCATTAGAGTAAAATAACATTAAGAATAAAAATGTTCTTTTTTATTTACATTTGAAGCATAGGATTTGTCATTTTAAAGTTAACATAATTGAATTTTTCATTTTAATGTTAACATATTAGAATTTATCACTTTGTTAAAATAGTATCAGCATACAAATTTGTCTCTTTTGCTAAAATTAGAACTGACATACAAACTTGTCATTTTTGTTAATATTAGTATTGGCATACAAATTGTCATTTTTGCTAAAATTAGAAGTGACATATAAAATTGTCATTTTTGTTAAAATTAGGATTGATAATATAAAAATCATCATTTTTGTTAAATAGAAATTGTAAACAAATAAGATCATCATCTTTCATCTATCAAGTTAAATTAGAAAATGTATGCAAATAAATTACTCTTTTATTTGTCATGTTAAAAATAGGAATTTGTACACAAGTAAATGTTCACCTTTGTTTTGTCATATTTAAGATAGAAATATGTGTACATATAAATATTCAATTTTATTTGTTGTGTTAAATATAGGAAATTTGTATGCAAACAAAATATTCTTTTTATTTGACACTAGAAGTATAGAACATGTTCAGAAAATAAATTATCCTTTTATTTGTGTTCCTTAACACAAATACAATATATAAAAAAAGAATAGACTTTTTATTTGTGTTCCTTAACACAAATACAATATAGAAAAATGAATATACTTTTTATTTGTGTTCTCTAACACAGATCTAATTTAGAAATAAAAGTTCCCCTTTTTATTTGCATTCCATAATGCAAATATCATATAGGGAAATAATACATCTTTTATATGTGTTCTCCATTTCAAATACAACATAGAGAAATAATTACATCCTTTATTTGTGTTCTCCATTTCAAATATGTCATAAAAATAGAAGTTCACTTTTTATTTGCAGTTTACAATGCAAATATATCATAAAAATAGAAGTTCACTTTTTATTTGCATTTTACAATGGAAATATATCAAAGAAATGGAAGTTCACTTTCTATTTGTATTTTACAATGCAAATAAAATATAGGGATACCAATTACATTTTTATTTGCATTCCACAATGCAAATAAGACATAAAAATAAAAGTTACATTTTTTGTTTGCATCTTTAGATGCAAACAAATTATTAAAAATAAAAGTTACATATTTTATTTACGTCACTTGTTGTAAATAAGCATGAAAGAAAAAGTACATTTTTATTTGCGTTCCACAACGCAAATAAGACTAGAAAATAAAATATGAAATCAAGAGTTACATTTCTATGATAGTTGGAAACACATTTTTATTATTAGTATTAAAAAGAGTAGAAAGTATACATATTTCACTATGAAATATGTTTCACATTAAAAACCCATTTTTTAATGTCAATATTAGAAAGAGTAGAAAAATATACATATTTCATTATGAAATATGTTTCACATTAAAAACACATTTTTAATGTTAATCTTAGAAACTTAGAAAAAAGGGTATATCATTTTTAATGAAATATAAAGATTACATTTTATACAACGTAAGAAGAAATATCATTGTCATGTAATATAAAGAGATTTCATTTCATTTTAAGTGAGTCAACATTAGAATTCACATTCTTAATGTAAATGAAAACAGTAGAAAAGATTCATTGTTTTTGATAAATTATGTTAATATAAGAATTTACATTGTTATTGTATATGAAATGATTCATCATTATATATGTTCGTGATGCTGAAATGTTACACTTCCATTTACAAGTTATCCGACTTGTTTATGTGATTGGGACGATAATTTTCACACATCGCCCAAGTGCACAAATAATTTATTTGTTTGATTTGATGAAACCCCACATGGGTATTGGGATGATAAGTGACACACACTAATCCTAATATTTAGTTGTAAAGTGCACTCTGGTTGTTACTGGATGTTTAATGATTATTTTATCATTTTTGTTGGATACATGTATTGTATGAAATCCATATAATTGAAATTATATGGTAACTGATTGAGTCACGTTCCAATTCAGGATTTTCTTTTCAAATAAAGGATAGTTTAAATAAAGATCATTTTTTTATAAAGAATAATTTAAAATAAAGAATACTGTAATATAAAGAATATTCTATATATAGAATTAGATTTTGGGTTGTCGTGGATGGTGTCTTAAATAACACTATTCTTAAAACCCGTATAAAAGAATAAATCTTTTAATTAAGATTTTTAGAGCTTCAATTATATTTTTCAATTGAAATGAAATGATTTGTGAGTTGGGTTTATCGTGAACAATGTTTTTAAATGACATTGATTCTTTAACCCAATTAAAGATAAGAATTATTTCTTTAATTGGAGTAATCATAATAATGATTTTTGACATTAAAACCCCAAATTGGAGTTTTAATGAATCTTTAGAAAGAAGATTAAAGATTGATTTTATAAAGAATTTATCTTTGATAAAATCAATGGGAACCTTTCCCTAATAATATATCCTATTTAAAAAGAATATACTGAATTGGAATGAAGGCGTTGGATGTGTTTTATAGCAGTTGATTTTTAATTATAAAATACGCAAGTTATTCCGAAACACCGGGTTTAACCCATTCCGAATAATTATCACGACGATGAAGAGTCGAAGATATTGAAGACGGTGTTGAAGACCGGCGATCCTCACATCGAATGGACAAGGACTACTAATACTCTGGACTGATTTGCAACCAGGACAGGGATAAAGTAGTAGTTGTCCGGACGTATTGTTGATTGTTCGGATATGCGAGGTATTATGCCTTCGGTTTCGTTCAGACCCAGAATGGACTTGTAAATGGATCGTGTGTCTGACATTGTATTCCTTTCTACTGTATTTGTTGAATGCTACTGAATATATATTTCTGTTTGGTGGTAAAGAATTTATTCTTTACTTATCACCCTTCTACAAGACGTATGAGCTTAGAGGTAATATATATATATTGGTAGATGATCAATAATATGGTAGGGTCTGACAATGTGGCATGCTAAGATGCAATTGATCAAGGCTTTGTTGAAAAGCAGGCCTTGTGGTTGATGATCAAAGCATAGCCTATTTAGGTATAGCTTTGTGTATACCGTGACTTCGCGAGTGAAACACCCTACCTCCGTTAGGGTCACTCTCAAAGGGAATGCCCTAATTTTGGTGGAGGTTTATAAGTATAAATCAAAGATATACAAGACAGATATAATAACACATATTTTTGAACAGCGGAAAACAACAACTTTTATTTCATTCAAATACGTGTTACACCAACCATACCATAATTGTCTTACAACACCTCCAAAAACATAACATCTTCATAACTGTCTTGATTACATTATTTAAAGAAGCATAAAGAAAACATAAATAAACTGCAAAAGTCCCATAATTGCTGTCCAAAGCCATAGTCCAAAACGAAAAGATCCAAGCAATACATTCTTTCTCTTCAAGCTGGATATGAAGGCTGGTCAAGCTGCGGTATTCCCTCCCTGTGGACCTGGGGGGGGGGAACGGAAGAAAAGAAGACGAAAGAAAAGTAGAGTCAGACATAAAGCCTGAGTAAGTCTAGGACTATTCAGTCTATGAATAAAGAACTGGGTATGATAAGTATAAACTAGAAATGGGAAAGCACCATAAACCAAGTTAAGTTGTCTAGGGTCGAATATACTATCGTACCCCATATTAATCTCTGTACCCATATAAACTAGTTCCCAACAGGCACCCCATAATCAGGGTGAAGTGATCCATTTTATGATGATCGGCTCCTACTCGCATAGTTACATGTGTCTTACGGCCCCCGATGTTGTAGTTACCTATGCTGGTCCCACCATGGGGTGTATCAAGTCCCATGGTGGCGGCCCGACACAATCCTAGAATGCACAGGTATGCTACTGGTGCCCAGTGCCTTATTTTTCTACGCCGGAGTGTGTGCACGCCCGCACCCCGTTAGAACCTACACTGTTGCACCATCGCCGTCGATTTGACCTCTTACAGTCAGCCCAGTAATCGTGCCCCACCCTGCCTAGTTTCAGGGTTTCATGATACGCCTTGTAGGGTTACTGCTGAAAAGGGTCCCCCGCTACTAGGTTTTCTATTTCTAGCCAACATGCTAAGCTGGTTAAGTATTTTATAAACCTAACCCCCAATCAGCCTGTTTAGTTTAGCATGTTCTATTTTGATTAAGTCTTAATTCACTTAATCCTATCAATCCTGACTCAGCCTTAATTGTCTTATTAAAGCCTTGACCTCTCACATTAGACAAGTATTGTTGTGGCTGCCTGTTGCCGGTTGGGTCCGGGTAGTCTTGCGCCACAACTCAGTCTAACCTCGGGTCCTTATTGGGCTCTGTGTTTAACCACCTACATTGGATAGGTATTGTTGTGACTACTGGACAGCCGGGCGGTTCCGGGCAGGTTTACATCACAACTCAATCCAACCTCGGGTTAAACACATCGTATTTTCTACATTTACATATTTTGTCTCTTTTCTTTTTATATGTAAATATTTGCGGCCCATTATTCAAATTCATCTTTATTGATTAAGATTTATTCATGCCACTTAATTGTTTTTCAAGGTTGTTGGAATGCGTCAGACATGCCAACACATATGTTCTATATTTTAGCCCAAACGTTATTACCCCCGTTTTATACGTTCGCTCCAATGTAAGGTGTGTTGGGTTTAACACTTAAACCCAATTTAGCCATATGAAAAGGGGAGGCTTATAACATGGTGTTTATAAGGTAACATAAAAAGGGGAGTGTGAACACATGAACTTGCAACATAACGATCTAATTAACATAAGATAGGCATATGTGAACTTGCAATTGTAACAACATATAATATAAGCAATACTTAAACATGAATCATTTTATTCACATAATCATGGTATAAACAAAACATGGATCATTCTATTCATGTAGTCATGGCATAAATAATACTTAAACATGAACCACTCTAATCATATAATTATGGCATAATCATAATTGAACATGAGTCCTTCTATTCATATGGTCATGACATAAACATAATTGAACATGAATCCTACTATTCATATAATCATGATTTTTATCCTATCTATGTAACTTGTAAGTGGGATGTAATTCTAGTGTAATTCTAATGTGCCAAATATATTATCATATGATTATGATAACAACATAAGCCTAAAAAAACATGTTTTTAACTAGGCATAATAACAAACATAGTTTAGTCATGTTCATAAAATTAATACAAGCTTACAAAGACGCTTGCTTTTGTCACTATCATGATTTTTATACTTGCACTATGATGCTAATTCCAACATAACCTTCATATGAATCATAATACTTAAGTGGATCAAATTACACTAAAGATGCCCATAGAATTATACATCATGTTGGCATAAAAATAAATCATATACTTGCATGAATTTCAAATAAACTATTACAACATATAGTTGTTATTTCAACATGAATCTTATACTTGCAATTATCAAATGGGTGTTGTAAATAACTACCACAAACATGTAGTTTTCAATATGAATCATATGCTTGCATGAATCCCAATCAAAATTCCACAACATGTGGTTGTCAACATAAACCATATACTTGTATGAATCAAACCATAGCATTGCCAAATCGTTCAGAATCAAAATAACATACAAATATAAGTCATTATCGCCACAATTCCATTTCGTTTCCAACGCAAATCGCGTACTTGCAAATATCCAATCGTATACCATAATATTCCCAAATCGTTTAGCATCAAAGCAACATACAAATATAGATTATTATCGCCACAATTCCATTTCTTACTTTACACAAATCAACAAAATTATTTAATTCACATCGGAATAGCACTCTACTTACAACGTTTGACGAATCTTCAATTCAGGAATCTGAAATCTGAAATTGGAGATGCTATCCTTTGTTGTAGGCGTTGTTTTGATTGATTTGACGTTGCTTTAAGCTTTTGATTTATCTCCTAATTGTCTCTCTATTTTCTGACGGCTATCCTCAGTCTCTCCTCAGCAACATGACGGTCTCATCTCCATTTTAGTTTATGTGAATTAGGGTTAGTCTTAGGTGCTTTTTATAGAGTTTCTGAGTTGATTTAGACCGTCGATGGAGCTAGGTTAAATAATAGTCGTTCGTTCAAAGAAGAGACCAACCAGGAGCTGACACCTAGCCCTAGTGACAAGGCAAGGCTCAGAAAATCGACCAAACACAGACTAGGTCAGCCAGGGTGGGCTGGGTTCGACCTGGCTCAGGGGCCAGGTCGACTCCCCAGTCGACCCCCAGGTCGACTATAGAGTCGACCTGCCTGGGCAGGTCGACACCTAGGTCGACTCCCAGGTCGACCCTAGGGTCGACCCCCAGGTCGACCTTGTGGGTTTGGGCGGGAATTTTCCCGCCTACTCTGATTGGTCTGAAATTCAAATCTGTTTTCGAAATTTGAATTTTCTGAAACTTCGTCGGGCCATAATTTGGTCATACGGGTTCCGTTTTTCGAAAACTCGGACTCTATTTCGCGTATTTCTCCGAGACGAATGCAATGGCGTATCCCGTTTCCCTTAATACTTTATTTTGAAATTAGTTATACTTTAATTTGTGAATTTCACAGTTATAGAATACACGGGGTGTTACATTCTCCCCCACTTAAAAGGATTTCGTCCCGAAATCTTCAAGTTCAGGAAGAATGTACATCCTAACATCCATCTACTCATCCATCAAACACGAGCATCCATTGTCCTTAAAAGACTTCTAATGTTTCATGATAATATGCGAAGTGTGTGTATACATGTACTTATCTAATGCAAAAAAAAAAAAAAAAATCAGGCGGTCTACTGATTCAGTTGACCTCCTTAATGCGAATTATGTAAGTGCTATGAATCCATTATGTATGTAAACCCTCCTATTTATGATTCTACATGAGTGCACAATCATTCATACAAATGCAACATCCATATGACAACACATTAAAGTTTAACCATATACGAATGCAAACATATATGCATATGCAATATGAAGTGATTGAGCCGATCTAAAACCTAGATTGTGTGTGTATATGCAACCATGAGCAACCACTAGCAATCACTTGCAACCACTTGCAACCATCATCCATAACATGTTTCAATTACATGTTTCCATCCAAAGGGTTTCTTTCTAAAAGATAAGGTCGAGGAGATATACCTAAAAAGATAAATAAAAGCACAACTTAAGGAAAAAGGAAAGATCAAAGATGTACCCTCGAAAAGAAAAGGGTAGGCTACGCGTATTTTAGCTTCAGTTTCCCAAGTTGCATCTCCTTCGGCGTCGCTCCACTGAACTTTGACGAGCTTGACTTCGCGGTTGCGTAGCTTCTTCACTTCCGTTCCTAATATGCGGGTTGGAACTTACCTTATGGTTGCTTCGCGTTCCACTTCAACTTCTTCTAGGATATTTGGCTCTACCACTTCAGCAGACTCATGTAGACATTTTCGGAGATGTGAAATGTGAAAGACGTTGTGAACTCCGGCCAATTTTTCGAGTAGCTCTAATCTATAGGCCATTTTCCCAATTTTCTCAATGATAGGGAATGGCCCTACGAACCTCGGTGCTAGCTTTCCTGTGGTTCCAAAACAAACAACGTTTCTTAGCGGAGATACCTTAAGAAAAACTCTGTCCCCAACCTCAAATTCAAGGTCGGTCCTCCTCTTGTCGGCGTAGGACTTTTGTCTGTCTTGGGCCGTCTTCATCCTTCTTCGTATTAAGTCTACTTTTTCTGAAGTCTCTCGGATCATATCTGGTCCAAGTATGAGCTTATCAGTAGACTCCCACCAACAAGTGGGTGATCTGCACGGTCTTCCATATAAAGCTTCGAAGGGCGCCATTCCGATGGTTGCTTGATAGCTGTTGTTGTAGGAAAATTCCACCAAAGGAAAATGGTCTTCCCATGTCTGTAACAACCCGTATTTTCAATAACCTGTTATAACATAAATCGAGGCAGAATTTAATTCTAAAATCTGAATCAAGGGAAACGGGCTATGCCATTGCGTTCGTCTTGGAAAAATACGCGAAATGGAGTCCGAGTTTTCGAAAATCGGAGTCCGTATGACCCAGTTAAGGCCCATTGAAGTTTTCAGAAATTTCCATATTAAAAACAGATTTAAATTTTAATTTAAAAACAAGGGTTAGGGCACAACTGGCGTCAGCGGGAAAACTCCCGCCAAGACCCCCAAGTCGACAGGCATGTCGACAGGGGTCTAAGGGTGTCGACTGCCCTGTCGACAGCCCTGTCGACACGGGGTGGCCGGGCAGTTTTGCCTGGCGCACCATTTCTGATCTGGGCTTGGTTGTGTGGCTTGGTTCTAGAGAATTCCGAAATCTGATGGACCTAATTCAACCTAGGGTTAATCCTAGGGCTAAAAACACTTTAATCTTCTATAAATATGACCCTAATCCTACCCTAAAACCCCATTATTCATTCTAGCAACCAAACTATGTCAAATTGATTTCTCAAATGGCCTCCACTTAAAAACCCTAGCCTCCACCCTCTTCATAAATCATTCCTATGAAGATTATGATGTTCATACAAGCATTTCTAAGTTGTATGAATGATCATTAGCTTGCATACATCATCAAGTTGCAAGTTTTATTTGCTAAGCTAGAGTTTTTGGGATTTTTGTTAAGGGTGTTTCTTATTGGAGCTTTGTTTGGGTTTTTATGCTTGCATAAAGGGCTTCTCAATCTTTACTTGTAGATTTGTGTCTTCATAATATTTGTAAGCCCTCTTACCTTCATTTTAGAAACTCTAAAGTTAATATGTGATGAAAGTTGGGATTTATGCATGTTTAATAAGTTATGCATGCTTATGCGAGTTCACTATGCCATGTTATGCATGTTTAATAAGTTATGCATGCTTATGCGAGTTCACTATGCCATGTTATACATGTTTAATAAGTTATGCATGCTTATGCGAGTTCACTATGCTATGTTACACATGTTTGATAAGTTATGCATGTTTATGCAAGTTCACCATGCCATGATTTGCAAGTTTAACAAGTTATGCATGTTTATGCAAGATCACTATGCCATGATTTGCAAGTTTAACAAGTTATGCATGTTTATGCAAGTTCACTATGCCATGATTTGCAAGTTTAACAAGTTATGCATGTTTATGCAAGTTCACTATGCTAAGTTATGCAAGTCCAACATGTTATGCATGTTTATTATGATATGTAAGATTCATCATGTATGTTGTGCCAAGTTCCCTCTTTCTATCCTTTATGCGTTATGACGAATATGTAAGCGATAGAATGACGTTGGGGGGTTTGGGTAAAACTTAAAATACATGAAAATATAAGATTGGGAATTTACCTATTAAGTTAGGTCTACCCCATGGGAATTTACCTATTAAGTTAGGTCTACCCAAGTATTTGTTAAATTTGTAATTATATTTTGAAAATAAAGTGGACATGACACTTAGAAAACATAAGTGTGGCCAACTCGAGGTTGGGTTGAGTTTGTAGCATAATTCTACCCGGAACCTACCGGCTTAACTAGTGGCTACAAACAATAGGATCCAATGTGAGAAGTTGGTCATGTGGTGCCAAGACCCGAGGTTAGACCAAGTTGTGGTGTAAATCTACCCGGAACCCACCGGCTTAACTAGGTAACCGCAACAAAGTCTAATGTGAGAGGTTAAGGCACAATTAAATTAATTAATGCCTCATGATTAGGGTTAAGTCATGGCCCACTAATACTTAACCAATTTTGGGGATACGAGGGATTAAATGGGGTTAAGTGGTGAACTGTTGGTTACACTTAACTAATTTAATCCATGATTAGTGAGGGGTTAAACCACACTTAACCCTCTTAGAAAACCCTAGCAACGTGGTCTGTTCCAGCAGTAATCCCAGTTTGGTATCATTCACAACCCTAGAGGCTAGGCTAGGGCGGGGCACGATTACTGGACTGATGTAAGCGACCAAAGCGACGGCTGAGTGGTACAGCGGTGCGGGTCCAGGCGGGCTACGGACGTGCACGTAGTCCGGTGTTGGACAAACTCGAGGCACGGGTACCAGTAGGTTTAGACTGTGCATTATTGCTTAGGTGTCTGGGGTTGACACCCGAGGGCTTGATACACCCGAAGGTGGACCCAGCACAGTCTGACTACAACCATATGTGGGCCGTATGGACACCAACACTTGACGTGTTAGGTTTATAGGGAGCCGATCGACTAGACCGTTGGGCTGGACCTTGTATTAAGGTCACCTCATGTTATTGGGCCAAAGTTTGGGCTGAGGGATCAATACCCGTTATGTTAGTTTGCTAGTACACTATGGTGCAAAGCTTAATCTTTTTTATGTGATGACACCTTTATCTATTGCCAGTATGTTCATCTCAGTTTCCATCATGATGTTAACTTTATTAGTTTATAGACTGATCGTAGTAGGGCTTACCAGTCTTTTTGACTGACCTGTTTTCTTTCGCTTCTTTTCTTCCGTTTCCCCCCCCCCACCCCCCCCCCCCCCAGGTTCTCAGGGAGGGAATAGTGGTGCTTAGCTTGGATCGCTTGCTTGTTTGCTGGATAGCTCATGTATGTCTGGACATTGAGCTCGCTATGGTTTATCATCTTTATTTTGGGGACAACACTATGTATTTCAGTATTTCTGTTTATGATGTACTAGACATGTTTATTTTGGCAGTTGACTTTATGATGTACTAGACTTGTTTTGAGATGGTTTGAGATATTCCGCTGTTTTATTCTCACTTACTCTGTTTTACATATATATTTATGTTCTTGTTCTGCCTTGATATATCATTATGCATGCTTACCCAGTTCTAACGCCCCCCAGAAGCTAGTGCCCCCGAAAGAGTGACCCTAGCGGAGGTGGGGTGTTACAATGTCCCTCCGAAGTCAAGGATGCATAGTCTTAAAAGGTTCTCCAAAACTCTGTTCACACTTTCTGTTTGGCCGTCGGTTTGGGGATGATAGGTTGTGCTCAAGCATAACTGTGTGCCTACCGCTTCTTGCAGACTCCGCCAAAACTCACTGGTGAAGATTGGGTCTCGGTCGCTAACAATGCTGGATGGTATTCCATGGAGTCGAACGATTTCCTTGAGGTAAAGAGATGCTAGGGATGAGGCAGTTCTTTTACTTTTGACGGGTAAAAAGTGGGCGCTTTTAGTAAGCCTATCCACTATTACCGAAATGCTAGTATTGCCTCTCCTAGACCTAGGCAGCCCATCGATGAAGTCCATTGAGATGCTATCCCACTTCCACTGCGGGACCTCTAGAGGATGTAGCAGACCGCCAGGCTTTTTCTGTTCCGCCTTAGCCTGTTGGCACACCATACACTTAGAGACGAATTCTGCCACGTCCTTCTTCATGCCGTTCCAAAAGAAAGTTCTTTTTATGTCCTTGTACATTTTATCGCCGCCTGGGTGTATCGTCATCTTGGAGTGATGTGCTTCCTCGAGAACCTTCTTCACTAAATCCCTTGTTTGTGGGACGCATAGTCTTCCATCTCGCCTTAGCCAACCCTTATCGTCGATGGAGTATCTTTTGAGGTGACTTGAAGTCTCACCCTTAATTAGCCTATCAATCGTTTCCACAAGCTGAGGGTCCTCGCGTTGATTTTCCCCTATCGAGTCCACTAATGTCGGGCGTACTTCGAGAGATGCTAGCAAGCCTGGTACAAAATCGGAGGAAGGCCTAAAGTCGAAGCTGGCTATAAACTCCAGGCTTTGTCTCTCAACAAACAGCGGGCTTAGGGTCAGTTTCTTTCGGCTCAACGCGTCTGCCACTACGTTGCCTTTGCCCGGAGTATAGGAGATCTCGAAATCATACGAGGCAAGAAACTCCATCCATCTCTGTTGCCTCAAGTTAAGATCTTTCTACGAGAAAAGATATTTCAACGATTTATGGTCAGTGTAAAGTTCAAACTTCTCACCTAGGAGATAGTGTCGCCAAGACTTAAGTGCAAAGACGATGGCGGCTAATTCAAGATCGTGGGTCGGGTAGTTCTTTTCGTGCACTTTCAATTGTCTACCGCCATAAGCTACTACCCTTCCTTCTTGCATTAAGACGGCGCCTAGCCCTGTCCCACATGCATCTGTATAAACTGTGAACATCCTGCTTCCATCTGGTAACGTTAAAACCGGGGCTGTTGTAAGAGCCCTTTTTAGTCGCTGGAAAGCAAACTCGCAATCCAAGTCCCAATTGAACACTAGATTCTTCTTGGTCAACTTTGTGAGCGGAGCTGAGATTTTCGCAAAATCCCTTATGAACTTTCGATAGAAACCTGCTAGTCCTAGAAAACTTCGGACCTCAATTGCATTCCTTGGTGTCTTCCAATCCTGTACCGCCACTACCTTAGCAGGGTCCACCGCTAACCCTTGTTTGGATACTATGTGCCCAAGGAACCTCACTTCTTCTCTCCAAAAGTAGCATTTGGAGAATTTGGCTTTTAGCTGATGGACTCGCAGAGTTTCCATAATTGCCCTTAAGTGCTGAGCATGTTCCTCTTCATTCTTTGAGAAGATAAGGATATCGTCTACGAAGACCACTACGAACTTATTGAGGAAATCTCTGAATACCCTACTCATCAGGTCCCCGAAGTAAGCAGGTGCATTTGTCAAGCCGAAAGGCATGACAAGCCATTCAAAGAAGCCATCTGGGGTTCTGAATGCCGTTTTGTCGATACTATCTTCAGCCACCCTTAGCTGATGAAAACCGGTCGCTAAATCGAGTTAGGAGAAAACAGACGCTCCTACAAGCTGATCAAACAGATTGTCAATTCTAGGGAGAGGGTGCCTATTCTTTTTCGTTAGCTTGTTGAGCTCCCTATAGTCAACACATAAACGGAGTGAACCATCCGCCTTTGTAGCGATCACCACTGGAGCGCCCCATTCTGAAATACTCCTCCTAATGAACCCCTTTTCTAGAAGCTCTTTAATCTGTTTACTGAGCTCTTTCCTTTCCCGTGGAGCCATGTGTCTAATGGGCAACGCAACGGGCTTTGCATTATCTACAAGATATATACGGAAGTCTATCTCCCGCTTCGGAGGCAAGCCCTTCACCTCTTTGAAGACATCCGGATATTCCCGGACCACTCTAACCGATTGCAAATTTTCAACGGAGGCATCAAGCGATTCAAGGTAACTAAGCATAACCGCATACGAGGGATTACAAGAAATTTCCAAAGTATTACCGAGCTGGGTTAGGAGCCTAACAACCCTTTTCTCACAATCAAGGATGGCCCCATTACTGGATAGCCAATCCATGCCCAAAATCAAACCATATCTCGAAAAGCCCGAAACAAAGGCACTACATTTAAATTCTACGCTTAGAATAGAAATTTTCAATCCCAAACAGATCATAGACAAATGAGCTGGGCCCCCAATTGGGTTTGAAACAATTAAGGGGTCCTCTACCATACTAGTTTTTAGGTGCAGAGATTCTACTAAAGCAGACGAGATAAAGGAGTGTGATGCGCCAGAATCAAATAAAGTGCGAATGGGGTGATCATAAATGTAAACTACACTTTCTACAGAAGTATTTATACCTCGCTGTTGCAGAGGTGGCGCCTCTAGCACATGAACTTGTGCCCCTGAGGTGGATCCAGCCCTCTGCCCCTGTCCTCATTTCTTTGGGCAGTCCTTTGCCATGTGGCCTGTCTGACCGCAAGAAAAGCACCCGCCATTCATCTTGGCCTTCTTTTTCCGGCAATCTTTCACTAAGTGCCCCACTTTGCCACAGAATTTACACTTCCTCTTCTCTTGGGACTTGTTGTCTTTCCCGCCCTTCTTAAAATCTGTCTTCTTAAGCTGTAAACCCTCTTTCTTCCCTTGAGAGCTTTCCGCCTTTGTCTCCTTCTTCCTTGGGCAGTCCCTAGCCCAGTGGCCTGTCTCCCTACACTGGAAGCAAGTAGCACTCATCCTCCTCTTCTTCTTCCTGCAGTCTCCCTCCAGATGTCCAAGAATTCCGCAGAAATAACATTTCCTTTTTTCACGTTTCTTGTCATTACTGTTACAATCCTTTCTTGTTTGACTATTAATCGTCTTCCTACTCTGGGACACTTCCGCTTGCTGGTTTACGTGGAGGAGGAGGAGTGAAAGCGTCAGCAGCTGGGGAGTAAGGTCTCCAGACATGCTGAAACAGAAAGGATAGATTCAATACGAAGGATAAGAGATAGTACCTATGGCTTTGGGGGGACTTTGCCTTTTAAAATAAAATAATATTTTATCTTTTAAAAATGCTTCTTTAAATTTCTTTTTGAAAAAATAAAATTTCAAAACTTTTTATCTTATCTGGTAAACCTATGCTCTGATACCAAGTGAAACACCCCACCTCCGTTAGGGTCACTCTCAAAGGGAATGCCCTAATTTTGGTGGAGGTTTATAAGTATAAATCACAGATATACAAGACAGATATAATAACACATATTTTTGAACAGCAGAAAACAACAACTTTTATTTCATTCAAATACGTGTTACACCAACCATACCATAATTGTCTTACAACACCTCCAAAAACATAACATCTTCATAACTGTCTTGATTACATTATTTAAAGAAGCATAAAGAAAACATAAATAAACTGCAAAAGTCCCATAATTGCTGTCCAAAGCCATAGTCCAAAATGAAAAGATCCAAGCAATACATTCTTTCTCTTCAAGCTGGATATGAAGGCTGGTCAAGCTACGGTATTCCCTCCCTGTGGACCTGGGGGGGGGGGGGAACAGAAGAAAAGAAGACGAAAGAAAAGTAGAGTCAGACATAAAGCCTGAGTAAGTCTAGGACTATTCAGTCTATGAATAAAGAACTGGGTATGATAAGTATAAACTAGAAATGGGAATGCACCATAAACCAAGTTAAGTTGTCTAGGGTCGAATATACTATCGTACCCCATATTAATCTCTGTACCCATATAAACTAGTTCCCAACAGGCACCCCATAATCAGGGTGAAGTGATCCATTTTATGATGATCGGCTCCTACTCGCATAGTTACATGTGTCTTACGGCCCCCGATGTTGTAGTTACCTATGCTGGTCCCACCATGGGGTGTATCAAGTCCCATGGTGGCGGCCCGACACAATCCTAGAATGCACAGGTATGCTACTGGTGCCCAGTGCCTTATTTTTCTACGCCGGAGTGTGTGCACGCCCGCACCCCGTTAGAACCTACACTGCTGCACCATCGCCGTCGATTTGACCTCTTACAGTCAGCCCAGTAATCGTGCCCCACCCTGCCTAGTTTCAGGGTTTCATGATACGCCTTGTAGGGTTACTGCTGAAAAGGGTCCCCCGCTACTAGGTTTTCTATTTCTAGCCAACATGCTAAGTTGGTTAAGTGTTTTATAAACCTAACCCCCAATCAGCCTGTTTAGTTTAGCATGTTCTATTTTGATTAAGTCTTAATTCACTTAATCCTATCAATCCTGACTCAGCCTTAATTGTCTTATTAAAGCCTTGACCTCTCACATTAGACAAGTATTGTTGTGGCTGCCTGTTGCCGGTTGGGTCCGGGTAGTCTTACGCCACAACTCAGTCTAACCTCGGGTCCTTATTGGGCTCTGTGTTTAACCACCTACATTGGATAGGTATTGTTGTGACTACTGGACAGCCGGGCGGTTCCGGGCAGGTTTACATCACAACTCAATCCAACCTCGGGTTAAACACATCGTATTTTCTACATTTACATATTTTGTCTCTTTTCTTTTTATATGTAAATATTTGCGGCCCATTATTCAAATTCATCTTTATTGATTAAGATTTATTCATGCCACTTAATTGTTTTTCAAGGTTGTTGGAATGCGTCAGACATGCCAACACATATGTTCTATATTTTAGCCCAAACGTGATTACCCCCGTTTTATACGTTCGCTCCAATGTAAGGTGTGTTGGGTTTAACACTTAAACCCAATTTAGCCATATGAAAAGGGGAGGCTTATAACATGGTGTTTATAAGGTAACATAAAAAGGGGAGTGTGAACGCATGAACTTGCAACATAACGATCTAATTAACATAAGATAGGCATATGTGAACTTGCAATTGTAACAACATATAATATAAGCAATACTTAAACATGAATCATTTTATTCACATAATCATGGTATAAACAAAACATGGATCATTCTATTCATGTAGTCATGGCATAAATAATACTTAAACATGAACCACTCTAATCATATAATTATGGCATAATCATAATTGAACATGAGTCCTTCTATTCATATGGTCATGACATAAACATAATTGAACATGAATCCTACTATTCATATAATCATGATTTTTATCCTATCTATGTAACTTGTAAGTGGGATGTAATTCTAGTGTAATTCTAATGTGCCAAATATATTATCATATGATTATGATAACAACATAAGCCTAAAAAAACATGTTTTTAACTAGGCATAATAACAAACATAGTTTGGTCATGTTCATAAAATTAATACAAGCTTACAAAGACGCTTGCTTTTGTCACTATCATGATTTTTATACTTGCACTATGATGCTAATTCCAACATAACCTTCATATGAATCATAATACTTAAGTGGATCAAATTGCACTAAAGATGCCCATAGAATTATACATCATGTTGGCATAAAAATAAATCATATACTTGCATGAATTTCAAATAAACTATTACAACATATAGTTGTTATTTCAACATGAATCTTATACTTGCAATTATCAAATGGGTGTTGTAAATAACTACCACAAACATGTAGTTTTCAATATGAATCATATGCTTGCATGAATCCCAATCAAAATTCCACAACATGTGGTTGTCAACATAAACCATATACTTGTATGAATCAAACCATAGCATTGCCAAATCGTTTAGAATCAAAATAACATACAAATATAAGTCATTATCGCCACAATTCCATTTCGTTTCCAACGCAAATTGCGTACTTGCAATTATCAAATCGTATACCATAATATTCCCAAATCGTTTAACATCAAAGCAACATACAAATATAGATTATTATCGCCACAATTCCATTTCTTACTTTACACAAATCAACACAATTATTTAATTCACATCGGAATAGCACTCTACTTACAACGTATGACGAATCTTCAATTCAGGAATCTGAATTCAGAAATTGGAGATGCTATCCTTTGTTGTAGGCGTTGTTTTGATTGATTTGACGTTGCTTTAATCTTTTGATTTATCTCCTAATTGTCTCTCTATTTTCTGACAGCTATCCTCAGTCTCTCCTCAGCAGCATGACGGTCTCATCTCCATTTTAGTTTATGTAAATTAGGGTTAGTCTTAGGTCCTTTTTATAGAGTTTCTGAGTTGATTTAGACCGTTGATGGAGCTAGGTTAAATAATAGCCGTTCGTTCAAAGAAGAGACCAACCAGGAGCTGACACCTAGCCCTAGTGACAAGGCAAGGCTCAGAAAATCGACCAAACACAGACTAGGCCAGCCAGGGTGGGCTGGGTTCGACCTGGCTCAGGGGCCAGGTCGACTCCCCAGTCGACCCCCAGGTCGACTATAAAGTCGATCTGCCTGGGCAGGTCGACACCTAGGTCGACTCCCAGGTCGACCTGGCCTGGCAGGTCGACCCCCAGGTCGACCTGGTGGGTTTGGGCGGGAATTTTCCCGCCTACTCTGATTGGTCTGAAATTCAAATCTGTTTTCGAAATTTGAATTTTCTGAAACTTCGTCGGGCCATAATTTGGTCATATGGGTTCCGTTTTTCGAAAACTCAGACTCTATTTCGCGTATTTTTCCGAGACGAACACAATGGCGTATCCCGTTTCCCTTAATACTTTATTTTGAAATTAGTTATACTTTAATTTGTGAATTTCACAATTATAGAATACACGGGGTGTTACAGCGAGCCTCACACACCGGTTGAGTCTAAAACGGGAGAAGGGAACGTAGGGAGTGCACACGTTTCTTTCTAGCTAGAAGTGGTGTCAGTGCTTAAAATGGCTGACATTTGCTTATGTGGTTGTTGGAATTTTTGCGAGGCCTCGGTTTTTCTTATCGGTCGCCCACGGCCGATTTGTAGGTCCAATAGGATCGGGAAGCATGTGTTCAGGCATAACTAATCCACTAAAGTATTTGTGGACCGACCCTACTGTATCCAAGGGTTCGCCAGCGTCCGAATCCTGAGACATTGCTAGAGTGTCTCAAATCGGTCAGGAGCTCCTCCCTAGCCTTGACTCATGATGGAAACCCAAATTCCAATACGCCCCTTGCGGTTTTAATTGCATAACTAGTATGGCGACATAGTAGATGGTAGCTATGCCGTCTAGGATTAATATTATATTTGAAATGTTTTAAATATATATATATATATATACACACACTAATAATAATATCATTTTTACGTATCAAGCATCTTTTGACCATTATAAGGTAAAACCCTATCCTCCGGTTTGCGTTGCATTGTGTGATGGGACCTGGGTCTTATAATGGTTTCATTTTTTCTAAAAAGCATTGCGTTATTTGACGATTTACTTTATTTTATGCACTGGCAGTCCAATGGAGTAAACCCGTTCCGCGTTAGCGGCGTGGTCCTGTGATTAGCCTACTTATTAGATAAGTTAAGTTAAGATTTCTCACACCAGTCCCACGACTGACCTGTAGTTTGTTTCACTTTGCAAACTCGGGTGCCCTCTTTTCACACGGGCAGTCGAGTAGTTTTTGCAGATATAGTTAAGCAGGATCCTGGATTGAAGCCTAAAGCTGTGTCCAGAATATTGATGGCCTTCCGCTGAAATTAGTTACGCTGCACTATATTTAATTTATTGTAAATGTATCTTCCGCTGTATTATTTATCGATGTACTCTGATATTCTGTACTCTGATGTAACATTTATTATTGATGTTATAAAAGTCTTTGTTGTTGTTCTGATGTGTTGTATGCCCAAAGTTAAAGTATTCAGAGATTTCTAACTCTTTGGATCAGACCTGTGTGGTTTATGGTTGATCGAAAAGGGCTGGGATTTCCGGGTCTTTACATGTGGTATCAGAGCTCTGGTTAGCTGAAATATTTAGGGTACAACTCATTAGAACTGAATAAAAGACTCATCAGAGGTAGGATTAGTAATATACTATAAAAGAATGACTCGTTAGAGATGGGATCAGTAGTTTCCTAGAATGAGTCCAAAGAGTGTCTTTTTTTTTAAAATAAATTAAAACAAATCTAGTTTTGAAAATTTTATCTTAAAATAAGTATTTGAGATATTATTATATTTTAATTTTGGACAATCGAGTATATAGAGATTTTAATATACGTCTGATCAACGTGTATTTGAAATCTCAAATATACTGGGTAGATATAGGATCACACTCTAGTCACCCGGGGATGATTCTGGTGATGCGGCCGCATCATCATTATTTATGTTCGAGTTTCAAAAGTGGTATTTCTATATATTTCCAATTGACTGGTATGAGAACCAAAACTAGATAGGATTTATTGTTGTGATTTGCACTAAAAACATGATTTTTGACTGTATATAAAAGTTATAGATATTTGAATAATTAATCACCTAATTGATTGCTGGTTGAATTGTGTGATTATTAGATCAACTAATAAAATTATTGAAACCAATAAAAAAAATTAAATTAAAGTTGAGTTGGTTAGTTAAACAATTTTTAGCTTCGTTCCTTTTCGAGGACGAAAAGATTTTAAGTGGGGGAGATTGTAACAACCCGCAAATTCTGAGCCAATATAAAATTTTATTTTAAGGAAATTATGTTAGAAAATGCGTCAGAATTTAAAATTTCATTATTTTTAAATTATTAAATTAAATTATTGAGTATAAATTGGTCCTAAATGAAATTAGGATATTATTAATGAGGTTTATTTATTTTTGTTGAATATTAGATTTCAAATTATGTATATTCTAGATAAATAAACTATAGCAACATACCTATACCTTTGGCGATATTTAAGTGAACTCTAATTTTGTTTATCTATTATTTAACTTATATGGTTTTAATCTTCTTTATTATTCATGCCATCAATGAAAATTTTCATGTATTTATCCGTATTTTGTTTGGTTGTTGTATGTTTTACATTTAATTAGTATGTCTTCCAATGTCACATGCTCCTTTTAAATCTTTTTACTAAGGATAGATTTTGCTTACTAACAATGATTTTTAAATTACACACACATTTTATTGCATGTCTCTTTGACTTAAACTTAATAAAATTGAGCAATCAATAAATTAGTTTCAAAATCTCATCAAATATTATATATTGTGAATGTTAATTTCATACTGCATAAATTATTTAATAAAACTTTACATGCATACATAGACTTTATCTCTCTCCTCTTTCTATCTATCATTCAAATTCATTTATAAACAAAGCTATTCCCTTTATTTATCATTTTCTTCATCCCTTCTCTTTATATCTACAATCTTCAAAACTCAAAATAAAATAAAATAAAAGCCTACAAAACTATATGCATATTCCTATGATTTATTCTTATTAGTCCAATTAAATATGTCCCCTAAATTACGTTATTTAATATTACGTGTTTTGAAATTTAAAAAGTCACATAACTTTCTTATAGTCATCATTAAAACAATAAATTATGCATTCATTACTTTTCGTTATTCTCTTTCTTTATGTAATTTCCTTTTGAATTTTTAATAAGAAATAAAGGTTAATAAATGTTGATTAGATTAACATGACATGTCTTGTCAACAAATTTATTCACTTGTAACCTACTACATATGTAGAGACTCAAGTGAGGAATAAAATAAAGTATATAACCAAATATAAATATATACATTATATGAAAATATGTATAGGCGTTGTATGAAAATATACATATACAATATATGAACATACATAAATGCGACATATAAAATGGTCATGAAATGACATATTCATTAGTTAGTTAAAAATATATTTTATTAGACAAAAGCATCGCTATTAGCATATTAGTGAAATATAAAATCATAAATAAAGGGAAGTCGCCTCTTTCATAAAATAAATAAAATTTGTAATCATATTCAATGAGGCGTGTCATTCATTGCAAGGAAAAATAAAAAGGAAAAAAAATAATAATAATGACATGTGTTTCATTCATATCCTTTAATTCTTTATGTTATCTCTCTTCTTATTATATACATATATGCCATACTATATACCTTTTATAAGTACAAGAAAAAAGAATAAGATAGACAATTATTAAATTAAATATTGTTTAATATATTGTTAATGTATATTGACCTTTATCTCACATAGACTAACACCTCATCTCACATAGACTAACACCTCATCCCTATCAATTAATTTAATTCTTTTGTAACGTGCAATATATGGTTAGCGGGCCTTTTCTGAATTAAAGAAGTAAATAATTAATTAGTTTATAAATACCCTTTGTTTTCAAACCAAAACCCTAATCCCAATATACTACAGCCGCCACTTATATTTTTAATGGCCAAACCTATTCTAATTTAAATCCTATATCATTCTCCATTCCATCTAAATTTAATCCCAAATATAAAACGAAGAATGTAGAGCTTTTTGTGATCTTCAGTTTTATACGGCTATGATCGTTCTTCATTAAAAGATTCGCTCGAGGTGGCTGGTTGAACATCCGTCGTTCGCAGTGGGTTTCCGCGCAGGGGGCCCCATCGAGATGGTTATGGTGGCAGGAGTTGGTGGCTAAAGGGGATGGATGATGGGTTCTTGTTTTCGTGAGTGCTTGGAGAGTTGCATACGAAGGGGAATGGTTTAACGAAGGTGATTAGAGAATAATCAAACTAATTTAATTATTTAATTATTAATTATGAAATGAAATGTTTAAAAATCAATATCTTTCTCATACGGAATAAGAAATCAGTGAAACAAGCTTCTATGGAATCGTATGAACAAGATCTAGACGATGGAACAATTTCTGAATTCATTTGGATTTTTTTAAATCTGCTTAAAGCGAGGTGAGATTTCTCATTTTTATTAATTAAAATTTAATTATTCTTGCTATATGAAATCCTTGTATGTATGTAAATAAATTTAGATCTGTGATGATTGAGTTGGAAATTTGTGTTTGTTGTTTTTATTGATTGTGATCTCATGTTGTTAGATATAGATCTGAAATTAAAGCTCTTTCTTTAATCTCTAGTTGTGGTTGGATTTAGATTTAAAATAAAAATCTTGTTTTTATTTTAGATCTATAAATATGGATTAAAATTAGAATATAAAGTTGAGATTTTTTTAGTGTCATCTTATTACATTAATTGGTTTACATTAAAAAGCTTCAATTTTTAATGTTAATAGGTTACAATAAAATGTTTCACATTAAAAAGTTACAATTTTCAATGTCATTATTTCATATAAAAAGTTTTAAATTAAAAAGGTATAATTTTTAATGTGATATTTTAAAATAAAAAGGCTCACATTAAGAGGTTACTATTTTTAATATTGTATTTTATAGAGAAAAGATTTACATTAAAAGATTTGATTTTTAATGTTGTTGAATACAAATGAAAAGGATTAGAAATAAAATACATTCTTATTATGAAATATTGTATTAGAAATAAAATACATTCTTGTTATGGAATATCGCATTATAAATAAAATACACTTTTGTTATAAATGTTCTGCATTAGAGTAAAATAACATCAAGAATAAAAATGTTCTTTTTTATTTACATTTGAAGCATAGGATTTGTCATTTTAATGTTAACATAATTGAATTTGTCATTTTAATGTTAACATATTAGAATTTGTCATTTTAATGTTAACATATTAGAATTTGTCACTTTGTTAAAATTAGTATCAGCATACTAATTTGTCTCTTTTGCTAAAATTAGAACTGACATACAAACTTGTCGTTTTTGTTAATATTAGTATTGGCATACAAATTGTCATTTTTGCTAAAATTAGAAGTGACATATAAAATTGTCATTTTTGTTAAAATTAGGATTGATAATATAAAAATCATCAATTTTGTTAAATAGAAATTGTAAAAAAATAAGATCATCATCTTTCATCTATCAAGCTAAATTAGAAAATGTATGCAAATAAATTACTCTTTTATTTGTCATGTTAAAAATAGGAATTTGTACACAAGTAAATGTTCACCTTTGTTTTTTCATATTTAAGATAGAAATATGTGTACATATAAGTATTCAATTTTATTTGTTGTGTTAAATATAGGAAATTTGTATGAAAACAAAATATTCTTTTTATTTGATACAAGAAGTATAGAACATGTTCAGAAAATAAATTATCCTTTTATTTGTGTTCCTTAACACAAATACAATATAAAAAAAAGAATAGATTTTTTATTTGTGTTCCTTAACACAAATACAATATAGAAAAATGAATAGACTTTTTATTTGTGTTCTCTAACACAAATATAATTTAGAAATAAAAGTTCACCTTTTAATTTGCATTCCACAATGCAAATATCATATAGGGAAATAATTACATCTTTTATTTGTGTTCTCCATTTCAAATATAACATAGAGAAAAAATTACATCCTTTATTTGTGTTCTCCATTTCAAATATATCATAAAAATAGAAGTTCACTTTTTATTTTCCTTTTACAATGCAAATATATCATAAAAATAGAAGTTCACTTTTTATTTGCATTTTACAATGCAAATATATCACTAAAATAGAAATTCACTTTTTATTTGTATTTTACAATGCAAATAAAATATAGGGATACAAATTACATTTTTTATTTGCATTCAACAATGCAAAAAAGACATAAAAATAAAAGTTACATTTTTTGTTTGCAACTTTAGATGCAAACAAATTATTAAAAATAAAAGTTACATATTTTATTTACGTCACTTATTGTAAATAAGCATGAAAGAAAAAGTACATTTTTATTTGCGTTCCACAACGCAAATAAGACTAGAAAATAAAATATGAAATCAAGAGTTACATTTCTATGATAGTTGGAAAGACATTTTTATTGCTAATGTTAAAAAGAGTAGAAAGTATACATATTTCACTATGAAATATGTTTCACATTAAAAACCCATTTTTTAATGTCAATATTAGAAAGAGTAGAAAAATATACATATTTCATTATGAAATATGTTTCACATTAAAAACACATTTTTAATGTTAATCTTAGAAACTTAGAAAAAAGGGTATATCATTTTTAATGAAATATAAAGATTACATTTTATACAACATAAGAAGAAATATCATTGTCATGTAATATAAAGAGATTTCATTTCATTTTAAGTGAGTCAACATTAGAATTCACATTCTTAATGTGAATGAAAACAGTAGAAAAGATTCATTGTTTTTGATAAATTATGTTAATATAAGAATTTACATTGTTATTGTATATGAAATGATTCATCATTATATATGTTCGTGATGCTGAAATGTTACACTTCCATTTACAAGTTATCCGACTTGTTTATGTGATTGGGACGATAATTTTCACACATCGCCCAAGTGCACAAATAGTTTATTTGTTTGATTAGATAAAACCCCACATGGGTATTGGGATGATAAGTGACATACACTAATCCCAATATTTAGTTGTAAAGTGCACTCTGGTTGTTACTGGATGTTTAATGATTATTTTATCATTTTTGTTGGATACATGTATTGTATGAAATCCATATAATTGAAATTATATGGTAACTGATTGAGTCACGTTCCAATTCAGGATTTTTTTTTTAAATAGAGGATATTATAAATAAAGATCATTTTTTTATAAAGAATAATTTAAAATAAAGAATACTGTAGTATAAAGAATATTTTATATAAAGAATTAGATTTTGGGTTGTTGTGGATGGTGACTTAAATAACTTTATTCTTAAAACCCGTATAAAAGAATAAATCTTTTAATTAAGATTTTTAGAGCTTCAATTATATTTTACAATTGAAATGAAATGATTTGTGAGTTGGGTTTATCGTGAACAATGTTTTTAACTGACATTGATTCTTTAACCCAATTAAAGATAAGAATTATTTCTTAAATTGGAATAATCATAATAATGATTTTTGACATTAAAACCCCAAATTGGAGTTTTAATGAATCTTTAGAAAGAAGATTAAAGATTGATTTTATAAAGAATTTATCTTTGATAAAATCAATGGGAACCTTTCCCTAATAATGTATTCTATTTAAAAAGAATATACTGAATTGGAATGAAGGCATTGGATGTGTTTTATAGCACCTGATTTTTAATTATAAAATATGCAAGTTATTTCGAAAGACCGGGTTTAACCCATTCCGAATAATTATCACGACGGTGAAGAGTCGAAGATATTAAAGACGGTGTTGAAGACCGGCGATCCTCACATCGAATGGACAAGGACTACTGATACTCTGGACTGATTTGCAACCAGGGCAGGGATAAAGTAGTAGTTGTCCGGGCGTATTGTTGATTGTTCGGATATGCTAGGTATGATGCCTCCGGTTTCGTTCAGACCCAGAATGGACTTGTAAATGGATCGTGTGTCTGACATTGTATTCCTTTCTACTGTATTTGTTGAATGCTACTGAATATATATTTCTGTTTGGTGGTAAAGAATTTGTTCTTTACTTATCACCCTTCTATAAGACGTATGAGCTTAGAGGTTACATATATATTGGTAGATGATCAATAATATGGTAGGGCCTCACAATGTGACATGCTATGATGCAAATGATCAAGGCTTTGTTAAAAAGCAGGCCTTGTGGTTGATGATCAAAGCATAGCCTATTTAGGTATAGCTTTGTGTATACCGTGACTTTGCGAGCCTCACACACCGGTTGAGTCTAAAACGGGAGAAGGGAACGCAGGGAGAGCACAGCTTTTTTCTAGCTAGAAGTGGTGTCAGTGCTTAAAATGGCTGACATTTGCTTATGTGGTTGTTGGAATTTTTGCGAGGCCTCGGTTTTTCTTATCGGTCGTCCACGGCCGATTTGTAGGTCCAATAGGATCGGGAAGCGTGTGTTCAGGCATAACTAATCCACTAAAGTATTTGTGGACCGGCCCTGCTGTATCCAAGGGTTCACCAGCGTCTGAATCCTGAGACATTGCTAGAGTGTCTCGAATCGGTCAGGAGCTCCTCCCTAGCCTTGACTCGTGATGGAAACCCAAATTCCAATACGCCCCTTGCGGTTTTAATTGCATAACTAGTATGGCGACATAGTAGATGGTAGCTATGCCGTCTAGGATTGATATTATATTTGAAATGTTTTAAATATATATACACACTAATAATAATATCGTTTTTACGTATCAAGCATCTATTGACCATTGTAAGGTAAAACCCTATCCTACGGTTTGTGTAGCATTGTGTGATGGGACCTGGGTCTTATAATGGTGTCATTTTTTCTAAAAAGCATTGTGTTATTTGACGATTTACTTTATTTTATGCACTGGCAGTCCAATGGAGTAAACCCGTTCGGCGTTAGCGGCGTGGTCCTGTGATTAGCCTACTTATTAGATAAATTAAGTTAAGATTTCTCACACCAGTCCCACGACTGACCTATAGTTTGTTACACTTTGCAAACTCGGGTGCCCTCTTTTCACACGGGCAGTCAAGTAGTTTTTGCAGATATAGTTAAGCAGGATCCTGGATTGAAGCCTGAAGCTGTGTCCAGAATATTGATGGCCTTCCGCTGAAATTAGTTCCGCTGCACTATATTTAATTTATTGTAAATGTATCTTCCGATGTATTATTTATCGATGTACTATGATATTCTGTACTCTGATGTAACATTTTTTATTGATGTTATAAAAGTCTGTGTTGTTGTTCTGATGTGTTGTATGCCCAAAGTTAAAGTATTCAGAGATTTCTAACTCCTTGGATCAGACCTGTGTGGTTTATGGTCGATCGAAAAGGGTGGGGATTTCCGGGTCTTTACACTAGTGGCTCTATTTATGCCTCATAGGGCGGGTAAACGTATCGTTCAGGAGTTATAATCCACTAACATTAGTTGTGGACCGACCCTGTGGCTCCTAAAGGCTCACTCGAGCTTTGAGCCTGAGACATGGGCTAGATTGTCTCGAATTCGGTAAGGATGATCCCTTGCCTTAGTTCATGATGGAAATCCAACTTCCAATACGACACCATACAGTTTTGATTGTAAACCTATATTTGGCGACATAGTATATGGTAGTTATGCCATCTATGATTGATACATTATGATTGAAATGTTTTTGAAACATATATACACTAATAATAATATCGAATCCGTTTTATCATATCAAGCATTTTTGACCATTATAAGGTAAAACTCTATCCTCCGGTTTGTGTTGCATTGTGTGATGGGACTTGAGTCTTATAATGGTTTCATTTTTCTAAAAAACATTACGTTGTTTAACGATTTACTTTATGTATGCACTGGCAATCCAATGGAGTAAACTCGTTCCGCGTTAGCGGCATGGTCTTGTGATTTGCCGTATTATTAAACAGGTTAAGTAAGATTTCTCATACCAGTCCAATGAGTGACTCGTAGTTTGTTTCACTTTTCAAACTCGGGTGCCGTCTTTCCACATGGGCGTCCTTGTATTCAGGTTTTAGCAGACTCATTTTGGATAGCTATGGAGCTGAAGATGGATACTATCATTTCTATTATGCTGTTCAGACTTCATTTAGTATATTATGTTTGATTTCCACTGCAGACATATTATATTAAGCTGAAACTGTATTATGTACTAAGTATGATCCTATTATGCTGTGTAACTCTGATGACATATTATTTCCAGTGTAATTTGATGTACATTATCTACTGTAATTCTATGTTTTTATTATGCTGTTATTGTTTATGTGTTATATTCCAATGATTATCCTTGCTTTTGTAATACAGGAGTTTGGGGTTATCACAACTGAATCCATAACAACCCTAAGGGTGTCTATCCTCATCTCAAAAGCATACTGATCTAACCATCAGTTCACCATCATACCGGTGTGTGAGTCTCGCGAATTATTGCTACACAAAGTTGTGCTACTTAAAGCTGTGCTTTGATCATCAACCACAAGGCTCTGCTTTTCAACAAAAGTCTTGATCCATGCATCTCAGTATGTCACATTGTCAATCCATACCATACCATTGATTTCTGCCAATATATAACCTCTAAGTCTGTACGTCTCAGAGAAGGGTGTTAAGCAAGAGAATAAATTCTAAGCCACCAAACAAATATATATTTAGCAAAAAATCAATGAATACAGTATAAAGGAATATAATGTCAGAAATACCATCCATTTGCAAGTCCATTTTGGGTCTGAATGAAACCGGAGGCACCTTATTCCTCGTCCCATATGTCCAATATAGGAGAGAGGCCCTCGCATATCCGAACAATCAACAAGCACGTCAGGAAAACTACCACTATAACCCCTTCCTGGGAGCTAACCAATCCAGGGCATCAGTAGTAATACATTCGGTGTGAAGATCGTCGGTTTTGCACCGTCTTCAATATCTTTGACTTTTAATCATCGTATCAGTTACTCAGAATGGGTTAAACCTGATCTTTCCTAACAACTCGCGTACCTTATAATCAAGTGCTATAAAAACACATCATACGCCTCATTCCATTCTAGAATATTGTTTTATTCAAATGTTCTTTTCACAATTTAAACCAAATTAAGGTTTATCAAAATAGTCAAGATTAACAAGCCTTACCGAAGTAATTAGTCTTTTTATTATCCCAATCCCGACCTATTCATCCCTTGAAGCGAAACTGATAGTACCCCATATCTAACACCCAGTGTGTTATCGGTAGTATTAATTTCCATTTAACGTTCAAATCTAATTAAAGATTTAACTATCGCATATTCTCATGGAGTAAAACAGGTGGTACTCCATTTCGAACATTTCTTGAATTAGATAAATTTAATTACCACATTCGCATTTCAATCTAATTAAAAATTCATTAAAAATCCATCTTAGTTTTAATCTCCAAAAATCATTATTCAATGATTATTCAAATTTAGGAAATAAATCCTGTCTTTAACTGGGTTAAAGAACGGATGTCATTTTAAAACATTTTTCACGATAAACTCAAATTCATCTTCCATCAAAATGGAATCTACACGGAAATCATAACAGTGTATAATCGATATAAATTTCTGTATCATACTAATAATATAAATGGAATAATGGCAAAGCCTTTTAAGTTCCATATATAGTAATGGTCTTCCTTCACAGAAGCTCATCTCGATTATTACCAAATTGAATTCCAACTTAATATATATTAAATTGGAAAAGCCTTAGTTTGGAAAATTTCCATTAATCTTGATTAAAAGATTATAAATTCCAAATCATATCTTTACTGTTAATTATGTTAAAGAACAAATGTTATTTAAAACAACGTTCACGATAAACCCAAAAATACGATTTTAATTCAATTCCAATTAAAATCAATTAATTGGTATACTTCTCTACATCTTAATTAAAAGATTTATTCTTTTCTCGACGGAGTTTAAGAACGGTGTTATTAAAGACACCATTCACAACAAGCCCTAAAATCCAATTTGATATCAAATACAAGGCTCTGGATAGAAATTATATCGGCTTATATTCAATACCAAATTCTAAAACCAACAAATATCGTATTGGGAATAACGATATTTGCAACTTCCAAATTCCTCAGCAATATTCGTATAATCACGGAATCCAATATCGAAATATTCCGAAGATTATTTCCATTCAAATCAAATCCAAATTTTACATGGGAAAATTCTGGTTAAATTAAAACCATTCGTAAATCCAATTTATTATTTCTAGAAATCATGGGATTTTTATTCTAGTTATTAACTAACTCATTTAGCTAAAAATATCTTTTATCCTTTCAAACAAGGAATTTTTCATCCAAATTCTTTCCAAATCATTCGTTATGATTTTGCATAATTTTTCCATATTTTTAATAATTTTATTAAGGCCCTTACAGTCGGTTTCCAATAACGGCCACCGAACTACATCGATAGCGACCTTTTATGAAATTGATTTTGACATATTTGAAAATCTAACAGTTCAAATTTAAGTCCCATATATTCATTGGAAAGATATTTTCGATACGGACCCAACGGTTTCGGTATTAGGGGAATCTAACGGTCGGATCTCCCATTTCGTCCATTTGAAGTTAATGGTTGAAATTCGCGAATGGTCGCTGCGCGGCGCGCTCTATTCAAGCCATGAAATATATAATGTATATATCTACGATTTCCATTCAAATCGTATTTTATAAATCGTTTATAAATTCATTTTAAAACGATTTCAACTTCCATTTCCAATTTTAAATCAAAAATAAATATTCCATATCATTATAATATTAAAATGATAATATTTTCAAAATATCTGATTTTGAAATCAAATCTTTTCAATATTCATTATAAAATGAATAAAATCGATATAAAAATCCATTCGAGTTAAAATGGCGTATGACTACTTAACTCGGCTTCATATATTTCAATATTTTTGTGTCCATCCAAAATAGGACATCAAAATCATATTTTGATTCTTTACTAAATATTATTTTAAAATATTCGTTTATATTCTAAATTGGAATCAGACTCAATAAATTACCATATAATTTCATTTATATGGATTCCATACATAGCATGTATTCAGAAACAGTGATAAACATTCAGTTCACATCAAGAGTGCAATTTACATCTGTATAAGCATTAAACATTCAAAACCCACTAAAATAGCTAAAATAAAAATTTTAAATTGGTTCAGAAATTCCAGGTTGTTACAATCTCCCCTACTTAAAATCTTTTCGTCCTCGAAAAGGAACGGAGCTGAAAGTTGTTTAACTAACCAACTCAACTTTCATTCTGGCTTGAGTTCTTCAACTTTTCAGTTTCTAAGAACTTTATAATTTCTCAAAAATTTGGCTAACACCCGAAATTTTTGAAAAATTTCACCATAACCTTCTTTGTACAAGGAGGGTTTGAAAATTTTATTGGGTCATATTAGGCACCCAATACATCAATAAAAAGCATACACAATTATTGTGACTTATCTTTGCCCAAGGTAGACATGTAAAAAGTCGAAATCTCATACCTTGCCCCAGTGTTGGAAATAAAATAATCCATGTGCCTTAATTAAAAACAAGAGAGACGTAAATTTTTGTCATCTCCAGACCTGTGTAGGGTTTTTATTAAATCCTGCCGCGAGCACCTTTATATGTTTAATTAAGTACATAATCAGTCTTTTGTTCAATCTGTAATTCAGTCCTCGCCATACAAGCATCTCGCCCGTATGGAAATTCAAACCTCGTCATATAAGCGCCAAATGCTTATATGGAATATAATATGATATGATGTCTTCATGTAGTATGTCGTGCAGTGTAGTTCATAATTTATTTGTTGCTATCCTATGGCATACGTTGTATTTCACACAGAGAAACCATCACATCGCATCCCAAAACACTCACAGTAGTTTATGTAATAACAAAATTGCGCATCCAATTCATTAAGGTGCACCTGTTTGTTGGGCACACAATTTATTTCTCTACTCAACGCGAAGCCATTAACCTGTTCAATATATATATATATATATATATATATATATATATATATATGTGTATGCAATTGCAATCAATTTTCAATTCAGTTCTACAATTGACTCTATTTATCTTAATCTACCTTTCATTCATTTAATGGTTTTATTAGTCCAATATTTTTATTAGTTAAACTAATAATGACACATCATAACGAGCAATCAATTAGTTGGTTAACTTTTCAAATATATAACTTTTATATATACTCAAAAATCATATTTTCAGTGTCAAATCACAAACGGTAAATTCTAACTAAGTTTTGGTTCTAACACATGTATATTGGAAATATATAGATATCCACCATCGAAACTCGAAATAAATGCTGATGTTGGTATATCGATCATCAGAGTCATCTCCGGGTGACTAGAGTGTGATTATATAACTATCCAGTATATTTGAGACTCCGAATACATGTGGATCAGATGTATATGCAAAATCTTCTTACACTCGATAGTCTAAATTCAATATAAAATAAAATACTCAAATATGTATAATAAGATATAATTTTCAAAATTAAATTTGTTTTCATTTTTTTATAAATAACACTCTTCAAACTCATTCTAGGGTATTACTGACCCTACCTCTAATGAGTCATTCTTATAGGATATAACTAATCCGATCTCTGATGAATTCTTTCATTTGGTTCTAATGTGTCTTGTTCTCGAGCTTTGTAAACCAAAGCTATGATACCACTGTAGCGGCCCAGACTTCCTGATCAGCCTAAACCGAATAAGAAGGCAGACTGCTTTGAGAACACGACTCATCAGAACACAAATAATAAAACATTTTATTGCTATTACAACAATTTACATCAGAGTACAAGAATATCAGAGTATGAATAAATAATATACAGTCGAAAATATAATACATGAAAAAATTGTGTAGCAGAAAACATAAACTACCACAACTGAAAGAGATACACGGATACAAAGCATTCTGAATATAGCTCCAGCCATTGTCCAGGATCCTGTGAAAAGAAATATCTGTGAAAACAAAAACTACTAGCTGTCCGTGTGGAAAATATGGGCAGCCAGAGTTTAGGTGAAAACAATAAACTCTGAGTCAGTCATGGGACTGGTGTGAGAACTAAAAATAGTTGTTAACTTTATTTTAAAGTTAAGTAAATCACGGGATCACGCCATATGACACAAAACGGATTTACTCCACATGAGTACCATAAACAAACCCGAAATGCTAAATAAAAGAACAAGGAAGCTATTATAAGACTCAGGTCCCATCACACAATGCAATGCAAGCCGAAGGATAGAGTTTTACCTTATAATAGCCAAATATGCTTGATACGTGAAATTCATCTTTTATTACTATAAGTGCATAGTGTATAAAATCACTTTATATATAATTTTATCAATCCTAGACGGCATAGTACCCCATCCTACAATGTTACCATACAGGTATACAACTAAAACCGAAAAATTTCGTATTTGGAAGTTGGATTTCCATCATAATGGCTACTGATTTGAAAGATTGATCACGTAGTGTAATACTCAACGACTTACATCCAGACTATGGAAAACACCATAATACACATCCGCACTACATCCAAGAAATCGAGTATCACTGCAGCTTACGTCCCGGCTAGAGAAAACACCGCTTACTCTGTCCTTCTAGGAATCAGGGGGTGTTCCCTATCCCTACTAGGTGTGGAGAGACCACACCCAGCCTATCTCGGTCGATCGAATCCATAACAACGCTAAGGGTGTCTATCCTCATCTCAAAAGCATACTGATCTAACCATCATACTAGTGTGTGAGGCTCGCAAATTAACGCTACACAAAGTTGTGCTACTTAAAGCTATGCTTTGATCATCAACCACAAGGCTCTGCTTTTCAACAAAAGCCTTGATCCATGCATCTCAGCATGTCACATTGTCAATCCATACCATACCATTGATTTATGCCAATATACAACCTCTAAGCTCGTACGTCTCATAGAAGGGTGTTAAGCAAGAGAATAAATTCTCCGCCACCAAACAAATATATATTTAGCAGAGATCAACGAATATAGTATAAAGGAACACAATGTCAGACACACCATCCATTTCCATGTCTATTTTGGATCTGAACAAAACCAGAGGCACCTTATTCCTCGTCCCATATGTCCGATATAGGAGAGAGGCCCTCGAATGTTCGGTCAATCAACAAGTACGTCCGGACAACTACCACTATAACCCCTTCTTAGGAGCTAACCAATCCAGGGCATCAATACTAATCCATTCGATGTGAAGATCGTCAGTCATGCACTGTCTTCAATATCTTCGATTTTTAATCATCATATCAGTTATTCAGAATGGGTTAAACCCAGTCTTTCCGAACAACTTGCGTACTTTATAATCGAGTGCTATGAAAACACATCATACGCCTTATTCCAATCCAGAATATTATTTTATTCCAATGTTCTTTTCAAAATTTAAACCAAATTAAGGTTTATCAAACTAGTCGGGATTAACGAGCCTTACCGAAGTAATCATTCTTTTTATTATCCTAATACCAACCTTTTCATCCCATGAAGCAAAACTGGTGTACTACATATCTAACACCCTGTGTGTTATTGGTAAAATTAATTTCCATTTAACATTCAAATCAAATTAAATATTTAATTATCGCATGGAGTAGAACTGTTGGTACTCCATTTCGAACATTTTTTGAATTCGGTAAATTTAATTACCACATTCACATTTCAATCTAATTAAAAAATCATTAAAACTCCATCTTAGTTTTAATCTCTAAAAATCATTATTTAATGATTATTCAAATTTAGGAAATAAATCCTGTCTTTAACTGGGTTAAATAGCGAATGTCATTTTAAAACATTATTCACGATAAACCCAAAATCATCTTCCACAAAAATGGAATCTACACGGAAATCATAGCACCATATAATTGATATAAATTTCCATATCAGAATAATAATATAAATGGAATAACGGTGAAGCCTTTTAAATTCCATATATAGTAACGGTCTACCTTCACAGAAGCTCATCTCGATTATTACCAAATCGAATTCCATTCAATTCCAATTTAATATATATTAAATTGGAAAAACCTTACTTTGGAAAAATTTCATTAATCTTAATTAAAAGATTATAAATTCCAAATCATATCTTTACTGTTAATTAGGTTAAAGAACAAATGTTATTTAAAACAAGTTCACGATAAACCCAAAAATCCGATTTCAATTCAATTCATATTAAATATCAATTAATTGGTAAACTTCTCTACATCTTAATTAAAAGATTTATTCTTTTCTCAACAGGGTTTAAGAACAGTGTTATTAAAGACACCATTCACAACAAGCTCCAAAATCCAATTTGATATCAAATACAAGGCTCAGAATAGAAATTATATTGGCTTATATTCAATACCAAATTCTGAAACCAACAAATATCGTATTGGGAATAACGATATCTGTATCTTCCAACTTCCTCAACAATATTCGTATAATCATGGAATCCAATATCGAAATATTCCGAAGATTATTTCCATTCAAATCAATCCAAATTTTACATGGGAAAATTCTGGTTAAATTATAACCATTCGCAAATCCAATATTTTTTTTTTAAAATCATGGGATTTTTATTCTAGTTATTAACTAGCTCATTTAGACAAAAATATCTTTTATCCTTTCAAACGTGGAAGTTTTCATCCAAAATCTTTACAAATCATTATTCATGATTTTACATAATTTTTCTATATTCTTAATAATTTTATTAAGGCCCTTATAGTCGATTTCCAATAACGGCCACTGAACTGCATCAATAACGACCTTTTCTGAAATTGATTTGGACATATTTTAAAATCTAATCGTTCAAATTTAAATCTCATATATTCGTTTGAATGATCTTTTCGATACGAACCCAACGGTTTCGGTTTTTGGAGAATCCGACGGTCGGATCTCCCGTTACATTCATTTGAAGTTAACGGTCGAAATTCGCGAACGGTCGATGCGCGACGCGCACTATTCAAGCCATTAAATAAATATATATATATAATACACAAATATAGTCATTTTCCATTCAAATCATGTTTTATAAATCGTTTATAAATTCATTTTAAAACGATTTAAACTTCCATTTCCAGTGTTAAATCAAAATTGAATATTCCATATCATTATAATATTAAAATGATACTATTTTCAAAATATCAGATTTTGAAATCAAATCTTTTCGATATTTATTATAAAATGGATAAAATTGATATAAAAATCCGTTCGGGTTAAAATGTCGTATATCTACTCAACTCGGCTTCATATATTTCAATATTTTCGTGTCTATCCAAAATCGAACATAAAATCAAATTTTGTTTCTTTACTGAATATTATTTTAAAATATTCGTTTATATTTTGAATTGGAATCAAACTCAATCAATTACCATGTAATTTCATTTATACGGATTCCATACATAACATGTATTCAAAAATAGTGATAAGCATTCAATTCACATCTCGAGTGCAATTTACAACTGTATAAGCATTAAATATTTAAATAATGCTTATAACAGTCTGTCAATCAATCGGTTGACATACAGTCAAATCCAAGGGAGATGTGAATTAATTATCATCCCCAGACCCATGTGGGGTTTTCAAACAACAATAATATATTTAAATTCATTACTGAATAATGAATTTAATCATAAATAGTTCAATTCGAGTTACTTTTTAAGTTAACTAATTTTCACTGTTCAAATTACAAATGGATATTTATAATTTAATTTCAACAACCACAAATTTATTAACATTATTTTTAATGATGTTAAATATTTTAATATCACAAACAAAACACAATACAGTCAATCATATCCTCCATGGGTTTCAGATAACAGTGAAGTGAGCTAACAGGCACCGTACAACATTTTATAATAATTAAAACTGATAAAAATCAACACTCGCAATTCATATATTTTCAGTTATAAAATAAATAGCTGTACATATATTTTATTGAGAGAGTTCTCACTTTGGTTTCCACTCCGTCAGTCTTTATTTGAGGATTGTTTTAATAAAATTAAACGAACATTTAATTTTATCAAAAACTACAACAATGTCCGTTTTCGTTCTGGTCAGTTCCATGTTGTAGAGTTTGTTGTCACGATCGCATTGCAACTTGTTTCATTGCACTCTGAGCTTGTATGAAAAGTTACACAAATTTATACATTAATTACACAAATAAATTAATTAAAATAATTAATTAAACATTTATTACGTCCTTAACCCTTAATTACATTTTAGTCGTTGTCTTCCTCATTCACGTCTGAACCGAGAAACCCAAAACATCGATCCTAGGGTTCATCACCGCGCCTGCCAGACCTCGCCGGATGTTGACTATTCCCCTCCTCCTCGAAGCTGCCAGCGCCACCTACCTCCCCCTCGAGTAGCGTCGAACTCGGCGCACCATGAAGCCCCCAAAATCCATTCGAACAACATGCCTTCCAGTGGAAAAATCGAGATAAATATGAAACTAAACCAAATCATTCTCATATGGATCAAAAGAGCTCAATTAGCTCTACAAATTTTGTGTTAGAGATTTCTAAAATAAGTGAATGGATTTGGAGAAAAAGGGAGAGGAAGATTTGATTGCGTGGATCGTTGGTTTATGATGACGGCGACGGAATTGATTATGAGAGATAGTTAGGGTTTTGACTTCGAAATGGATTATATGTATAATTTTTAATATTAATTAATTCTCTTATTGACTCAAACTCGTCCGAACTCCAAATGAAACCCAACGACTATCGCCCCCAACTAAATACCCCCATTCCGAACACAAGCCAATTCGACTGTTTGGATCAGTTTTCGTCAAAATTAAAATATAAATTAATATAACAGCCAATATTGAATTCCGACGTACTTTTTAATTTACCGGGGCCACATACTGACTCCAAAAATTACGAATATTGAAATCTAGCCATGTTTTGATGATACGGTCCTAACAAAATTAATTTCGTCAAATTTGGAAATTATTTGAAAAATGGCATATTTATTAGCTTATTAAATTCAAACTGAATTTGCGAACACGTTTAAATTTACTACGCTCGTATTAATTCCAAAAATTATGAAATTTTAAACCTGACTATAATTTGACATTCTGGATCTAACAAAAGTGGTTTCGTCGAAAATGGAGGTCGTTTGCAAAATGTCTATTTTTAAGGGCTATATATTATTAAAATATATATAAATTCCATAGCGACTATTTTGAATTTTAAATTGGACACAACTTACAATTTATAAAGTAACATCTCAACTTCTCACATTCGATAGAAAACTATAGTTCAAAATATTCCAACATTTTTTGTTTCCCTGAAATCCGATTTATTTTGAATCCTATACATTCAATTGAAATTTAAAATCGAATTTTCAAACTACCACGCCATTTCAGGCTCGTTTTATAATTAAATTAAATTAATACGTTATAACTTCAATTTAAATAAATTTTTAGTCATTATTATTTAAAATAAATCATTTTAAATATTCAAAACCCATTAAAATAGCCAATCCAACTTCCAAATACGAAACTTTTCGGTTTTAGTTGTATACCTATATAGCGACATAGTAGGATGGGGTACCATGCCGTCTAGGATTGATACATTTATATTTAAAGTGATTTTATACACTATGCACTTATAGTAATAAAAGATGAATTTCGCGTATCAAGCATATTTGGCTATTATAAGGTGAAACTCTATCCTCCGGCTTGCGTTGCATTGTGTGATGGGACCTGAGTCTTATAATAGCTTCATTGTTCTTTTATTTAGCATTGCGAGTTTGTTTATGGTATTCAGATGGAGTAAACCTGTTCCATGTCATACGACGTGATCCTGTGATTTACCTAACTTTAAAATAAAGTTAATAACTGTTTTTAGTTCTCACACCAGTCCCATGACTGACTCGGAGTATATTGTTTTCACCTAAACTCTGGGTGCCCATATTTTCCACATGGGCAACTAGTAGTTTTGGTTTTCGCAGATAATTCTTTTCACAGGATCCTGGATTACAGCTAGAGCTATATTCGGAATGCTTTGTATCTGTGTATCTCTTTCAATTGTGGTAGTTGATGTTTTCCGCTGCACATTTTATTCATGTATTATATTTTCCGTTGTATATTATTTATTCGTACTCTGATATTCTTGTACTCTGATGTAAATTGTTGTAATAACAATGAAATGTTCTATTGTTTGTGTTTTGATGAGTCATGTTCTCAAAGCAGTCCACCTTCTAGTTTGGTTTAGGCCGGTTAGGAAGTCTGGGTCATTACAAATTCACTGCATGCATCATTCCCATCTGAAATCTGATACTCCACTGCTCCGCCTACTTTGAACGACCAACGCTCGACGCTGGGACCACCGGATCTGCCAACAAAGATCTCCTTCGAGTCGCTCTTCCAAGCCAACCCCAACTTCCTTGTGCCACCCCGTAAACTCGTCCAGTTCGAGCTTGCAAATCGTGAGCCCCCTTTTCATATGACTCACCACCCTCATAGAAGCCACGACTTCGACTACTGCAACTCGCGACGTAGATATAAATCTCGATTCCACTTTGAAACCGATCCCCACCAAGCCGTGTCAACAAGCTCGCCTCGCTGATGTAAACCTAACGACAACGATTAATTAATCCCACTCTTCCCCAATTTACAGCAAATTGAATCCCTAACCCCGTCGTCGAGCTTCAGAAACTATCGCAAACGATCCCCTTGTCGTTCGATGTCGATCCCGTTTGAATGGGGATGGAGGGATAACGACTTTGATCTATATTTAATTTTTATTTATTAGGAATTTTGGATTTTCAGAAGAGGAAATTAGAGGAGACTAGGCGCGATTTATAGATGAAGAAAGCTTAAGCATGAAGGAAATAGGTCTGCGTGAAGTACACAGTAGGTTTAGGCTTAAGTACATTCTTATTAAATTCTGATTTTTTATCTAATTTAATACGATTTGATTTTGATTTAACCATGATTTAAGTTCAAGCTTATCCACTAAATTTTAAAATAATATATTTTGCGGTTCCAAACTCCTATTTAATCGTAACAACCATCGTTTCTAATGTTATTCGCTACTCTGGACTCACTCGAACAGGTTCCAAAATTAAATTCGAACACATTTATAAAATAACATAATAAACTGATATAAATTAGTTTAAATTCAAAAATAACCAATTACTCAGTAATAAATTATTTTTATCATTTCTATTCAAATTGAATTTCTATAAATCATCTGAATTGTTTTGACTTTGTTTTAAATATTGAATTCAATTATATTTCGCATTATGATAATTCGATACAATCGAAATTAAATCGTATTTCGATTATTAAATTGGTAACTCAATATAAAAATCCATTTATATTATCAACTCAATATTTAAAACCTTATTAAATATTTAAAATAAATCGACCAAAAATATGGGTTGTTACATCGGTATTCCATGCAATTCCATAATCTCTTTTATATATAATTCCTCTAAACTTGTAATGGTTCGAGATGGTTTTACTTGGATAAAATGGACACTTTTGGTTAAACGATCCATAATAACCCATATACCATTACTCCCTCTGTGATTACGGGGTAACCCGTCGATGAGATCAATTGAAATTTAGTCCCACTTTTACTTTGGTATCTCCATGGGCTGAAATAATTCTGTGGTCTTCTGCTGATCACTTTATTTAATTGGCAAGTAGCATACCGGCTGAAATATATGGATATGTCCCTCTTCATCATCTTCCACTAAAAAGTACGTTTAATATCTCAACACATCTTGTTAACTCCTGGGTGGATATTGAATCTGGACTTATGGCACTCATTTAATACTTTTTTCAGGAGTTATTTAATGTTTGGGACACAAATTCTCCCTTTTAATCTCATAATTCCTTTATCATCACGCTCAAAATCTGAACTTTCACCTTATTGAATACTATTAGCAATTCTTTGTAAAAATTTGTCTTCACTTTGCTTACTGGTAATTTTCTCTATAAGAGTTGGTGTGACGACTAGGTAAGAAATGAAAGTGTGCTTCCGGCTTAATGAATCGGCTAAAACGTTGGCTTTCTTGGGAGTAAACTGAAAATCCAGATCGTAATAAGCTAGAAATTCTAACCAAAGTTGTTGTCCTAAAGTCAAATATTTTTGAGTAAATAGATAATTCAAAGACTTGTGGTCCGTGAGTAATTCAAACTTCTCTACTAGAAGATAGTGCCTTCATTTCTTCAAAGAAAATATTACTGCTAATAGCTCTAAGTCATGAGTCGGATAATTCTTTTCGTGTGGCCTCAGCCGTCTACCTGCATAAGCATAACTCTGCCTTTTTGCAATAATAAAGCACTGACTCCTTCTTTACAAGCATCAGTATAAACAGATAATCCTTTATTTCCATCAATAGTATCTAAGACTGGGGCAGTAGTTAACCTTTTTTTTCAACACTGTGAAAGCGTCTTCGCACTTGGGAGACCAGACAATATTTTCCTTCTTCATTGTCAACTTGGTCAAAGGTGAGGCTATCTTAGAAAAATCTTGGATAAAATTCATGTAGTATCTAGCTAGTCCTAAGAAACTTCGGATATCTCTCGGGGTTAAGGGTCTCTTCCAATCCAGAATAGCAGATATCTTTCCCGAATATACTGAGATTCCTTCTTCAGATATGATATGTTCGAGAAACTTGACTTCTTTTTCCAATAAATAACATTTGAAAAGGTTTACTTTAGGCACATTTCATCTAAACATCTCCAAAACAATCGTCAAATGTTTTGCATGATCCTGTTCAGTTTTTGAGTAGACAAGAAACAAATACGAATATATTCAATACTTCCCGAAATACTTTGGTCACCAGGTCCACAAAATAAGCGGGGGCGTTAGTCAATCCGAATGACATTGCTAACCACTTATAATAAGTATCTAGCCCTCTAAAGGCAGTCAAATGGATTTTTCTTTAGCAATTCTGAGTTGATGGAAATATGTGGCTAATTCCATTTAGAAAAAATCGACCACCATTTAGTCAGTCGAATAGTTATCTATTCGAGGAAAAGAGTATTTGTTCTTAAGGTTTTGTTTATCGAGGTCTCTATAATCGACACACAACCTTAAGGAACCATCAGAATTGGCTACAGATACCATGACTGATCCCCAACTTGAACGACTTCATCGAATAAATCCTTCCTCCAAAAGTTCTTGAATTTGTTTATTTAGTTCTTCTTTTTCCTTCAGTGCCATTCTTTGACTAGGGTGGACAACTGGTCGGGCAACGGGTACTAAGTCAATCCAAAACTCAATTTATTCGTGCGAAGGAAGGATTTTGACTTCTTTGAATGAATCAAGAAATTTTCTGACGACCGGTATAATTTTGATATCCGTAATAGGGTAACCCAAAGCATACATCAATCTATCTCTTTTTGGGCTAGGGTTTTTCACAAGATATTTCAATAACATTTGCCAATTCAGTTATCACCGGTGCTTTTCTATCTACACAATCAAATTTGGCTTCAAATCTACTTAATCAATCCATTCCAAGTATGATTTCAAATTCATCAAAATCAAGGACAACTAGATTGAAAGGAAATTGTTGGTACGAATAAGAGGTAGATATATTTTTACAATATAGATGTTATTACTAAATTCAACATTGAAACAAGCTATCGATGAAGGGGTATTGGACTGCAACTAGCACAGAAGAATGATATGAAAGCATGGAGACGACATCAGGCTAAAGCCGAAAGCATAAAAGAAGCGTTTGGGACAGCAGGCTATCGACACCATCATAGAAAAGGGAAGCTTGGTATCGTTTTGCAAAGGGGCACCGGAAAAGCAGTGCCGACACGAAAAGCAAGTAACATGAATGCAAGTCCAAAGGCAGATCACCTAAAGCCAGAAGCCGATACGAAAGAAAGTACGAAAGTTTATAACCCAAAACTAGAGGCACGGAAGGAAGCACCAAGCCAATAAAGGAGACGAAAGGGCTATCGACACTAATTAACTTAGTGTCGATACAAAAGGAGGTAAAAACATCGAAGACATAAGAAGACGAAACACAAGTAAGACATTCTGAAAGCTAGCTATCAGAGTCAAGGCTTGTCGGTCACCGAGAAACAACTTCAGAAGACATCAGGAGACATATCGAAAGCTCACTGTCGAAGGACCGAAACCAACCCAAGGGATTCACCAAAAGCAAATCGAAGCTTATAAGAAGAAGAGATATCCACACTAATTTGCTTAGTGTTGATATCGAAAGGGGTGACGGGGCCAAGAACATGAGAAATTGAAGTACGAAAGCAAGTACTATAAAGACTTGAGAGCTAAACCAGAGCTTATACCAAAAGCCTTTCCTAAAGCTATCCATACCAACTGGCTTGGTATCGATATGAAAGGTAGAAGAAGCATCAATGAGAAGCTCCTGAGACTGAGACCAACTTTTCGAAAGCCAAGACCGGCATAATAAAGACTAAGTTATATCCGATAACAATGTTAGAAAGATGGCCAAAGCCAAGGCAACTAGAACCAAAAGGTGAGGAGCGGCCGACACGAAGCTACCACATCCGAATGGAGATTCCGTTGAACCAATGACAAAAGGGGTCCTGATTTGTCTATAAATAAGACCCCAAGGGTCACATTTTAGGAGACTTTTTCCTCATTTCCCAATCTTGTACTCATTTCTTATAGAGTAAGCCCTAATTTCAAAATCGATTTAGGGATTTCCATTGTAAATGCCTATGCACTCAAATCAATGAGCAATAAAGAGCGAACTGACAATTAGCATAATTTCTAGGAGTTATCTGACTACTTATTTCGCATGTTATCTTAAGATTTCTTCATGGCAAGGGTTTCTTGCATAACCCTTAACCTTTCTCCAAGATTACTGAAATACCCTTCCACAAACCGTTTAGTTTCCTAATTTGTGTTGTTCTTAGGGAACCCTTATCCTAAGGTAACTGTTGGTTGTTGAGTCTCGTAAGCGCGATACTCACCCCTTGAGGGAAGAGTAACAAAACTTGGGGATTAAAACTTTAAAATCAAGGAAACGGTGACCTAACTCAAGCTTGTGGAAACTAAATAATCCAATCCTTAGGTTCTCTTCTTTAGACCTATCTCCAATGATGGAGAAAAATATCATTAACATTTTGGCGATAGAAGGAACGCTTGACCCTCCAACCTTGTGGTTAACAACCGCATTTCTAACTATATTGTTTTGTCTCAGATTGGAATAAGCTTTGAAGAAGCAGAAATCATGAGTATAAGATTTCTACAAGTAATTTCTGAATCCCCAATGGTTACATTAGGTACTGATGAACTAAGGATCGTTGAAGAACAAAGGTTCAAGTTGGAAGCCTTGTATACCCGAAATAATGAAAAAGAAGTAGAGACTTATGATCCCGATCATTGAAGCATTAACCCTTTCCATTTAAGACCAACCTCATTCTTTGCCCTAAGCAATTCTATGTTAAAGGAGTACAACTCATTTATCTATATATTCAGGCTAGGGAACGATATTTGGGCAAAGAGTGGAGAAAGATTTCAATCACCCCTCAATAAAAGGATTCAAGAAATTTGCACTTCAATCTCATAACACAACAAAGAGAGGGCTTGAAAGTAGGGAAGAACCAATAAAGTTGAGTAACAAAAGGGTTAAGTTCCAATGAAAAAGGGGGATCTTTGAGTCAAGATTGCCAAGTGAATGCAAACTTACAACATCCATTGAGAATATCTACTTTCTAACCAAACATGAACTCAACTATTGGCCATCAAAAAAGAAGAAACCTAAAAATGAGGTAAACCAATCATTGCAGAGTCCTAGAAGGGACGGTCATCAATTTCTTTAGACAAGGGAAACTGTACATATATAAAATGAAAACATAGCCAACTATAGCAACTCGTTCTTTGAGGAAAGAGTGCCTACATAACTAAAGGGATGGAAACCCTCTCCAAAAATTAGGATAGCCAGGAAGGGGTCAAATGAATGAATGGATAAAAACCCTTGACACCGCCAAGATGGCCAAGGCAAGGCATCCCTCGGAGGGAGGTAGTATGTAAGCCTTTCACCGCGCCCAAATCAGAAAGGTCTAGGTTAAAGTATCGAAAGCATAATCCTCCGATCCACGCTAGAAATGGTTGGGATGGAGAATCTAATTAGCACGCCTTGCCTCCACTCGTAGAAGAGTATGCCCTGCCTTTGCAATGAACTAAGCACTTCCTACCTCTGCTCGCAAAAGAACATGTCCTACCTCTGCTTATGTTCCTCGTTACCCGCAAAAGGGAATGAAAACCCATTTCCGTGCCTACGATGGTCAGGTTAAAGCACCCCTTGGAGGGGGTGGAGTGTAAGCCTCTATCACCATCTTTGATGGTCAGGGTAGAGCATCAAAAGAGTAAGCCTTAAAATCGCGTCTACGATGGCCTGGTGTAAGCATCTAAGCCCTTATCACCGCCTACGATAGCCAGGGTAAGGTGCCTCCTAGAGGGAGGTCGGGTAAGTCCTTGGGCCCTTCTTGAGAATGAGTTAGTCAAGTGCACCAGATGCACAGGCCCAGAGAGTGGCCAACAAAGCACATACATCCTTTGCTTTGACAATCAAAAGCCTAGAGAGTGGCTCACAAAGCACATATATCCTCTTCTTCATACATCAAACCCAAAGGGGGTAACGAAACTAATTTCCAGAAGTGGATTTTTGGTCTTCTATCTTTAATACCCGAATCTGGGTTATAGTTCGGGACTTCTACTATTACTAGAAGTGGATTTTTGGTCTTCTATCTCAAATACTCAAATCTGGGTTATGGTTCGAGACTTCTATTACTATTAAGAGTGGATTTTTGGTCTCCCGTCAAATACCCGAGTCTGGACTACAGTTCGAGGCTCCTAATTGTTGCCAGACGAAGTGTTCTGGTAATCTCTTATTAATACCCTAATCTGGGTTACGAAGACTCTAATCCTTACTTCTGGAAATGGAATTACAAAATATGACTTGGGATGGAGTCCTAAGTCTATTATCTGAAAGCCTTCAAACGAAGATAGTAATCTTCCATCTTGCTCAGGGATAATTTTTAAACTTATTGTATACAAATTGCTATTATGTATATGAAATGCAAGCAAAAATCACATATCAAGTGGTACACACGCTATATATAAACTTATTTACAAAGACTGTCTCATCGACTATCCAAATATGGAAACTTAAACATTACAATTACAAGCACAATCAAGTATCTTGCACATCCTCATCGTCATGTAAAGGGGGATTAATAACATGACGAATTGCAATGCTTAGAAGCTCGTTAAGCTTATGTACCCTTTTGCTAAACTCATCAAGGTTGTCTGAGGGTTTGATCTGGAGTTTCAAAGCCCTGTTATAAGCTCTACACATAACTCTTAGAGACTTATTATCTTTCTTTAAATCAAAGACTTTCATGCGTAACTCATGCCTTTCTTCCTGTAAATGCATAATCTGATAGACATAATGATTAATTCGGGAAAACATATCCTCATTGAGTTTTGTGTCAAAACAACTCTTCATCTCAACTATTACTCTCTTACACCACTCGGCAATAATCGATTCGTCTAACCCTTGAGAAGGGTTCTTCAAATAAAGATACTTTTGAGAGGTTGATGCTTTATGCCCAGTTGTAGTATCAGAAGGACACAATTATGATAGGGATATTCTTAAAAGAAAATTTCCAAGTTTTACATCTCTCGTTTGCGTTATCGAGTTCAATTTCCAAGTTAACCACCCGTTGATTTAAACCTCTTAACTCTTCTTCAAAATTGATGGATAATGTAGTATTTATATATTTATTTAATCTAAGAATAATTCTACTCTTATCCTCTACTTGGCTCTTTAAAACATCCACCTTTTCATTCGAGTGCTTGATAGTTAAGTTCTAAAGTAAAATTGTTCTTTCTTGTGGCACAGAAGATCCCTCTCATAGAGTATCAGTTTTCTCTACAGCTGTCGGTATCTCATCCCTAGTTGGGAAAATTTCATTTTGATCTACCTACTCATAAAATAAGAAACAATTATGCATAGAATTTTACTTGCGAAAGATAATAAAAATGGTATCATGTTTCCTAAGAAAAGATCTACATGAACTTTATTTAAAACCAATTTTAATTGTGTTTGGTGTACATAGGCCCAAAGAGTTAAAAAGATTTAAGCTTTCTTATCAGTACATCTATTGTTTATACATCAACTCAACATAGTCAATCCTAAGTCTTTTTAATACCATCTCCCAGTCTTTGCCCAATATGTTAAAGGGGAGCTGAGGGTATTTCATACAAATATGCCTAATATCTCCTAGAAAATGTTTCCTTCCAAATATATGTGTTAATGTCATTGAAAATTCCTTTTTCAATCTAGATATTGAACGTAATGCATCTTCTTGAAAAACAAGGTTCTGCCATAATGTAAGAAGGAAAATCAACGACCATAAATAATAATAGGATTAGTAGCACATTCACGACATCTTTACAAATAATCCTCTTGTTCATACAAAATTGACCTCTTAAACAGTTCAGTAACAAATCTATTATTGTTGTACTTAAGCTTTTCTGGGGGAAGGTCCCTAGAGATTGAGAGAACCCTTGAAAGATTCCAAAAAGCCCCAGGATGTTGGTCAGTTCCAAACTCATCTAAATAACACTTGTGGAAGCAATGTAGTAAACCCCACTAAGATCCCCTAAAAAAGAAAAGTCTACTGTCGTGTACTGCTTATATATCCCATAAAAGAAATTCACTAAGATGTCTTTATCCTCAATCAACATCCAAAATAGAGTCATCAACCCCTTGTTTTCTTCTAGAATAGTTTCCCCGTGCTTTTGGGCCATATTTAGTCTTGGCACGACTTCGTGCTCTTTATAAAACATAAGTTTAGATGCACTTTTATCAAGGTCGTGATATTTTCGTGACAATACATTATAGTCTTTCAACATTCTTTCCTGATCTATGTGAGATCGGTTTATTTCTCCCTGTTTCCTATATAACTCTTCTCTAAGATGTGAGACAATGTTTCTTTTGGTGTATACAATATAATGACAAGGAGCCGGTTACCACCATAAATTCAAGAAGAGAGAAAGCACTTCAAAAGTGAAAGTCATACCTGGGAGACATAAATATCAGGCTGAACAGTTTGTTCTTTTCCCCTCAACTCAGGAGTACAACCCTTCTTGGCTGAAGGCGCATTAGGGTCTCGAGTAACAGGGGTGCCTATAACATCAGAATTTGCTCCCTTAGAGGCATATGAACCCCCAGTGGCTGTAGGTGGGTTACTGCCATCCTTGTTAGGCTAATCTCGGCGACTCCCGTCATCAGGACTGTCATTGTCATCCCCTTCTTCATCGTCGATAACAACCACATCTTCTTCTTCTTCACCGGAATCATCAAGAAGGTCCTTGATATACAAAAGATCTTCGGGTTTGAGTCTATCCTTCTTTGGCACTTCAACATTCCGTTTGGCCAAGTTGATTCTTTCCATAACTCTATCTCTAACGGAAGAGCGAACAGAGGTGAATTCCGTCTTAGGAAATTTTTGAAAGTTATCATAAAAGGAAAGAAATAAAGCATCTTCGTAGTATTACGTGACAATCTTGGGGAGACGATCTCTTAAGAACCCAGAAATCCAATTCTTAGCCTCATAAATTATCCCAACTGCATTAGAAAGCTGGGCATCTCTCTTTTCATCTCATCAGCATGATTAACCACCATTCCTACCTGTTGACTCTCAAGGGTTGAAACTTGGTCAACTAAACAACTTTTTGTTTGCCTCTCATCTTCAAGATCTGCTTCAGACTTCTCAAGAGAAGTCTTCAATCTCTCACACTCATCACTTAAAACCTTGTTTTTTTCCAAAGACGAGTGACCTCAGCAGAAGAAGAAGAAGAGGGTGTTGCTCTGGACAAGAGCCATCTCTTAGTCACCTAAAAATAAAATAAAACCCAATCAATTTTCTAGTTGAATCAAAGATAAAGTAAGCATTAAGAAGGGAAGGTTTATACCGAAAGCTGTTGCTTGACAAGGTGCTGGTAAAAACCTTCCCAGTCTAAAGAAGTAGAAGGTAGTGATATATTGGTAACATTAGAGGAAGAAAGAGTTCGCAAGTTCGTCGAAATCCCAAGTTGGAAAGGGAACCCTTGGGGGACTAATATGTTGAGAAGTAAAAGTCGGGATTGTGTAATGTTTATCCAAATCTGATGTACTTGGAAGAATTAACAGTGAAGCACGACCCACTAGCTCACGACTAGAAATCTCCACAGGAGAGGAAGTAATGTCAAGGATAGGATTAGCAGAAGAGACTGTAGGACCAGGAATCCCCTGCTCAGCAGTTGTGGCAAGAACATCTTTGGGGGAAGAGTCATAGGCATCGTGCTTCAATCTCTTAGACGATGGTTCGATGGTTGATTCGGCTAACCTTTTTCTAGCATCAACATCGGACTGATCAAGAGCATCTATGGGAGACATAACTTTAAAAGCCAAGGAGCATGATCAAACATGGTTACAAAAAGAGAGCAAGGATGAAAAACCAGAAACCTACAAACTAGAGTTGCTCCGGGAAAGAAAAGGAAATCTTAATCAAAATACCTAGAAACAAAGGAGATGAAGCATTGAACGAGTTCGAACCCAAAGTCAAGTGTTTGGCGCCTGAAAAATGAATAAGTGGTTGCCCCAGGATCTTTTGTACAGCAGAAGAAGGTTATATTAACAAAGATTATTTAAAGTTAGTAAACTGATCGGCGTCTCGGTTCCTCGAATGTCTTGGAAATAACTTCAACAACACGAGATTCACTCTCCGTTAGAACTATTTTCTTGGAAGCAGGATCCGGAAAGAAACAAAGTCAAATAGAACATGGAAAAGGTATTGTCATTCTGTAAAAACAAGAAAGCTCACCAATGTCAGCAAAACGGCCTGAAATGCCAGAAGGGAACCTGAAAAAAAGAACTGGTTCCCCGAAGATTTATTTTTGTTAATGTTATCGCTGATTATCTTCTTTAAAGGATTAGCGCGCAAGATAGGTGAATCTGCTCCTTTTGAGAATCATATCAGATGTCTAATAAGATTAGGAGTGATGGAAGCCTGGCATGATTTACGTGTTAGAATTTTGAGGCATAAGAGTAGAGTGTAAGTGGTCGATGTTAGTTGTATAGGCACAACTCCTTAGTCATGCAAAAGCTGAGAAATGAAAGGGGGGAATGGAAATAAACCACCATGCCAAATGTGAATGTCCGAGCATGAAAAGTAGCCTTCTAGTGGGCTTGTGATGGAGTCTCAATCAGAGGTAGGAATGGCATCCATGTCGGACATCCCAAAACTATCAAGAATGGAGTTTACCTCATCCTGAGAAACAATCAGGGACTACTTCAAAGTAAATGGCTTCTTCTTTCAAAAGGTGCTAGAATCACTAAACTTTGGCTTGATAGAGCCTTTCTTATCAAACATGACACTACCAGGTGATATCATTTCATAACAAATGTATTAGTACCCCATACTTTTACATAAATATGCACATGGCATCCATAAGTGGGTAAGACAATATAAAAATTTGTTAACATTAGAAGTTTGAACTGTGAAATACTACATTAACCGTAAGAATTTATTATAGCAAGATTCATGCATATAAACATAAGCCAAATACAATTAGGAATTGTTAAGTCTTTGGTGATGATCAAACTAATTATCTCAACATCAAAATAAAAAGAGCGAAAGCTAGGTATTGGATAAACCAAAATACCGATGATACTTGGTGTCGGTTTAACCATAACCAAATGGTTAAACGTCATTACCGAACGCTTAACTGGACTAGAGCCCCGGAACTGGTGAAATCAAAATTAAAATGCTTCAATAATAAACTCCGAAATTTTTCTAACACTAAAATTCAAAAAGTAAACAGAGCTTTTAGCAATACTATAAGACTAAACCGAGACCTACTAGTCCAAAAGTAAAATAAAATCAGATGTTGGTGTTGGCGAAATCAGATCTAAGGTAAGTCGATAACAGTTGATGTTGAACCCATTCATACCAGAAGCATGTCATAACTCTTTATAATAGAAATTATCCTTAAGTATGTCAATTTTGCATTTTAAACCTCAAAAAATGTATTAGGAAAGTAGATAACCTATGAAATCTACAGTTAATCGTCATATAAACAATCATCTTCGATTAACCTACAGTTAGTACATGAAATACCCAAAAAGCTTATAAAAACCTCGAAGAACGGTGATCTTGTTTGAGCAAAATAATTTGCAAGTGAAAGGATGAAGAAGAAGAAAAAGAGTATTTATGCCAAATTGCTTCTTAAATCTCGACCGCACAAACAAGATAAAATCAATGAATCAAGTTAAAGGATGCCAAGAGTTGGGAAGTCAATGTACAGCAAGAAAGTTAGAGTTTGACTTGAAAAGTCAAAATTACTCCTTCACAAATGAGCGGAAAATGTTACTACTAAATTCAACACCGAAATAGGCTATCGGTGAAGGGGTATCGGACCGCAACTAGCACAGAAGAATGATCCGAAAGCATGGAGCCGACATTGGGCTAAAGCCGAAAGCATAAAGCGTTTGGGACAACAGGCTATCGGCACCATCGTAGAATAGGGAAGCTTGGTACCGATACGTAAAGGGACACCGACAAAGCAGTGCCGACACGGAAAGCAGCTAACATGAATTCAAGTCCGAAGGCAGATCACCTAAAGGCGGAAGCCAATACAAAAGAAAGGATGAAAGCTTATAACCCCAACCAAAGCCCTTGAAGGAAGCCAAAAGCGCTATCGACACTAATTAACTTAGTGTCGATACAAAAGGAGGTAAAAACATCGAAGACATAAGAAGCCGAAACACAAGTAACAAATTACGAAAGCTAGCAATCGGAGTCAAGGCTTGTCGGCCACCGAGAAACAACTTCATAAGTCATCAGGAGACGTATCGAAAGCCCACTCTTGAAAGACTGAAACCAACCCCATAGATTTACCAAAAGAAAACCGTAGCTTATAAGAAGAAGATCTATCCACACTAATTTGCTTAGTGTTGAAACCGAAAGGGGTGAGGGGCCAAGAACATGAGAAATTGAAGTACGAAAGCAAGCACTATAAAGACTTGTGAAACACCCCACCTCCGTTAAGGTCACTCACAAAGAGAATGAATTAACTTTGGTGAAGTATTTTAGGTAAAAGACATAGATAATTTACAAGAAAAACATATAAACAGCGGAAAACTGAAATCATTTCATAAATAGCGTGGTTCAGTCAAAACATTACAAGCATTGTCTCAAAACTCAACTTCTAAATTATTATAATAAAAAATATCTGTCTTGATTTAAAACTCCAAGTACATAAAGAAGCATAAAACAGTAGTAAAGCAGCATAAATCCCCAATAAAAGTGTAACCACAGCCATAGCCAAGAAGAGAGAATCCAAGCAATACATCTACTCTCTTCAAATTGGAAAAGGTCTGCACTAAGCTGAAGTATTCCCTCCCTACGGACCGGGGGGGGGGGGGGACGGAAGAAAAGAAGGCGAAAGAAAATAGGTCAGACATAAGTATGGTATGTCCAGTGATTATTCAGCATGTAAACAGGTAAAAGAATCACGACATGAATAAACTGAATATAGGACAATACCATAGAAATAAGATAACATAAGATAAGGCAAGATAAACTGAATATACTATCACACTCATTTCCATTTCTCTGCACCTACTAACGAATGCTTCAACTACCATCATGTGTTCATAACAAAGTGATCCCTTGTTCGATCGGCTTCTACTCCCATGCATTTCTTACTTGTGTCATTTGGGCCTGCTTGAATGTAGATACCTGTGTCGGCTCCATCATGGGGTGTATCAATTCCCATGATGGCAACTCGACACAAATTCTAGATGCATAGTGTATACTACTGATGCCCAGTGCCTGCTTTTTCACTCCGGAGTACGTGCACGCCCATACTCCGTCGGAACTATACTGCTGCACTACCCGCCGTTATTTTTGACCGCTTATAATCAGCCCAGTAATCGTGCCCCACCCTGCCTAGCTCAGGGTACCGTGATACATCTATGTGGGTTACTACTGAAATGGGTCCCCATTACTAGGGTTTCCAAATCAAAATGTTATAATGGTTAAGTGTTCCCAATTTGACCTAACCCCATCCATCTGTTTAACTAACATGTTGTATTGGTTAAATGTAGCCTTAGTTAATTTAACGTTGCCATTCTTAGCATGTCTAGTTCATTAACATTAATTGATTTATTAATGCACCAACCTCTCACATTAGAACTGTTGTTTGCGGTTGCTGGATGTGCCGGGCGGTTCCGGGAAGACTTCTACCGTAAACTCATTCTAACCTCGGGTTTTTCTTGGGCATGATGCGCTAACCTCTCACATTAGATTCGTTGTTGCGGTTGCTGGATGTGCCGGGCGGTTCCGGACAGTCTTACACCACAACTCAATCTAACCTCGGGTTAGGCATATTCATGTTTTAATTAATTTACATATTTACCTTTTATGTTTATATGTAAATTTTCCACAAGTGTTGTCAATTCAAGTCATGTCCCATTTACCCTCTTAATTATGTCCATAATTTTGGGTATATAAATTATACCATTTCATGCTACTAATCATTTACATGATTATGAGCCAATCTATGCCAATAACATGTAATTTGATATTTTTCCCAATGTCTCCCCCATTATTCGTTCGCTTAATTCACAAAGAACGTTAGGCTCGCAAATTAGCCTAACTCATAAACAAAAGGGAAAAGAAAGGGACATGTACATTCCAACAGGCATAAAACAATATAGATTATCATGTGTAATATAAATTTGGCATAGAACGACATAAACTTAATTAAGCATATAAACGTTATCTTGCATTAAAATTAGACCTAATTAACATGCGTACTAGCATAGATTTAATTGTATAAACATGAACTTATATAGATCTTAAACATGGGTACTAGCTTGGATCTAAACATATAAACATGTATGAACATAACTTAGCATGTAACTTGCGTAAAAGAACCACAAATTTAATACAACATGATAGGTTCAATCACATAAATCACAACAGTCTCATAGGCATGATAAGTTCTATTATGTCAATCCAACAGTCTCATAGGCATGATAGGTTTTATTATGTCAGTCCAATAATCTTATAAGCATGATAGGTTTTATTATGTCAGTCCAACAGTCTCATAGGCATGATAGGTGCCATTACATAAATCACAATAGTCTCATAGGCATAAGCAATTTAGATTAGACAAAAGGATATGCACGAATCAGAATTAGGCATCGTTCTAGATCCAATTATTACAGTCATGATTTATATTAGATGTTTAAATCTAAATAATAACTAAACTTGCAGAAAAAGGACGGAGCTTGTATTCTGGGATCTAATTTCTGAATTTGAAAAGCTATACTTTGATGTAGATGTTTGATTCTCTAGTTTTGATTTTGTTTGGAGCTTTCTAACTTGATTTCTAATTTGGAGAAGATGGAGGCTAGGATAACTTAGGCATAGATAGCATAGCAGCTTCATTGTGTGGTCTAGGGTTGAGGTTTGGGGTACTTATATAGAAGTCTAGGTTTAGTTCTAGCCTTTAGATTAGTCTAGGGGAAATCAGAGCCATCAAACCAAAGAGATGTGTCATTCAGCCAATCATAGCTCGACACAAAACCCTGACACCTCAGAAATTAGTCATTAGCCAATCAGAGAAGGCCGCATCAGCTCAGGACTATAGAAATTCATCACAGGAAGCAAATCTCAAAGGGGTTGACTCCCTACAGGGGGGTCGACACCTATGTCGACTCCCCTAGAAGGGGATCAACACCTATGTCGACTCCTCCTGGGGGGTCGACACGCTGAGCGAGAATTTTCCCGCTCAGCTTGTTCTGCTCGAATTTTGAATTTTGAACTGGTTTTTGATTTTTGATTATTATTTATATTTACTTTTTGCTTAAACTTGAAATCTTCTAACCTCCATAACTTCTTCATACGGAGTCCGATTCACACAAACTCGGACTCTATCTCAAGCAGAATTCCAAGACGAACGCAATGGCGTAACGCGTTTCCCTTAATTATTCTTCTAAAAATTAAGTGTTCTAAAATTTGTTAATTTTAATATTAACAGAAAATACGAGGTGTTACATTCTCCCCTCCTTAAAGGATTTCATCCCCGAAATCTCTAAGTTAAGAAGAATGTATCCTAACATCCAACATCCATTTACTCAACCATCAATCACAGGCATCCATTATCCTTAAAAGACTTCTAATGCTTTCATGACCATATGCATAGTGTGTGTATATGTCCTTATCTAATGCAAAATCAGGCGGTCTACTGATTCAGTTGACCTCCTTGATGCGAATCATGTCGGTGCTATGACTCCATCATGTATGCAATTATTCCTAATTGTATTTTGTAACTTCTACATGAGTGCACAATCATTCGTACAAATGCAACGTCCACATGATAACACATCAAGTTTCAATCCATATATAAATTCATATATGCAATATGAAATATGAAAGTGACTGAGCCGATCTAGTACCTAGTGTGTGCGTATATGCATCCACGAGCAACCACTTGCAACCATCAATCATAACATGTTTCAATTACATGTTTGCATCCATTAGTTTCTATCTAAGGATCAAGAATGCACAATCTCAAGAGAACTTCTAATACTCTGTTCACCCTTTCCATCTGACAATCGGTTTGAGGGTGATAGGCAGTGCTTAAGCATAGTTGTGTGCCTATAGCCTCTTGCAAACTCTTCCAAAACTCGCTCGTAAAGATAGGGTCTCGATCACTTACTATGCTAGATGGTATTCCATGCAGTTGAACCACCACTTTAAGATAAATGGATGCTAACGATGAGGCAGTCCTCCTACTTTTAACAGGTATAAAGTGAACTCTTTTAGTGTGCCTGTCCACTATTACCTAAATACTGGTATTGCCCCTTCTTGATCTAGGCAACCCATCAATAAAGTCCATCGAAATGCTATCCCATTTCCACTGTAGGACCTCTAGAGGATGAAGCAGACCATCAAGCTTCTTCTGCTCTGCCTTGACTTGCTGGCATATCAAGCATTTAGAGACAAACTCAGCTACATCCTTCTTCATGCCATCCCAGAAGAAAACCCTTTTTATGTCTTTATACATCTTGTCTCACCTAGGTGTATGGTCAACTTAGAATGGTGTGCTTCTTCGAGAACGGTCTTCACCAAATCCCTTGCTTGTGGGACGTAGAGTCTTCCATCCCGTCTCAACCAACCCTTGTCATCGATGGAGTATCTATTAAGGTTACTAGAAGTCTCACCTCTAATTAGCTTATCCATCACATCAACTAGCTGAGGGTCTTCACGTTGCGCGGTTCCTATTGAGTCCAAAAGAGCAGCTGCACCTCTCGCGATGCAAACAAACCAGGCACAAATTCAAAGGAGGGTCTAAAGTCAAAGCTTGCTATGTACTCCAAGCTTTGACTTTCTACAAAGAGAGAACTTAAGGTCAGTTTTTTCCTACTTAAGGCGTCTGCTACCACATTGCCCATGCCAGTGGTATAAGCAATCTCAAAATAGTATGAGGCAAGAAATTCCATCCACCATTGTTGTCTCAAGTTAAGATCTTTCTATGAGAAAAGGTACTTTAACGATTTATGGTCAGTAAACAATTCAAATTTTTCTCCTAGCAGGTAATGACGCCATGACTTAAGAGCGAAAACAATGGCAGCTAGTTCTAAATCAAGAGTTAGGTAGTTTTTCTCATGTACCTTCAACTGCCTTCCTCCATAACAAACTACTCTGCTCTCTTGCATCAAGACAACGCCCAATCCTATACTACATGCGTCTGTGTATACTGTAAACATCTTACTCCCATCAGGCAATGTCAGAAACGGGGCTGTTGTCAGAGCCCTTTTTAGTCATTGGAAAGCAACACCGCAATCCAAATCCCAAGCAAAAGTTAGGTTCTTCTTTGTCAACCTAGTAAGTGGGGCTGAGATCTTCACAAAGTCCTTAATAAACTTTCTTAAAAGCCCGCAAGCCCGAGAAAACTTCGTACTTCGGTTGCATTCCATGGGATCTTCCAATCTTGTACAGCAACTACTTTTGCGGGATCCACAACTATCCCTTCTTTGGACACCACATGTCCAAGAAACCTTACTTCATCTCTCCAAAAGTGGGATTTGGAGAATTTTGCTTTCAGCTGATGTGCACGAAGAGTATCCACGACTTATGCAAGGCATGTTCTTCCTCACTTTTTGAGAAAATCAAAATGTCGTCCATGAAGACCACTACAAATTTATTAAGGAACTCTCTGAAAACCCTATTCATCAATTCTACGAAGTAGGCAGGTGCGTTTGTCAAATCGAAAGGTATGACAAGCCATTCGAAGAAACCATCTGGGGTCCTGAATGCGGTCTTATCTATGTTTTCTTCAGCCACTCGCCAGATCTAGTTGGGAAAAAACTGAGGCACCTACGAGTTAGTCGAACAAGTCGTCCATTCTAGGAAGTGGGTGTCTACTCTTCTTGGTCAGCTTGTTTATCTCTCTATAGTCCATGCACATACAAAGTGAACCATCTTCTTTGGTTGCAAACACCACCGGAGCACCCCATTCAGAAATACTCCGCCTTATGAACCTCTTTTCAAGCAATTCTTTAACTTGCTTGCTGAGCTCTTTCCTTTCCCTTGGGGCCATATGTCTAACGGGTAAAGCAACAGGTTTTGCTTTATCAACAAGGTATATGAGGAAGTCTATCTCTTCCTTTAGAGGCAAACCTTTCACCACTTCAAAGACATCCGAGTATTCACGGACTACTCTGACAAATTGCAAGTTTTCAACAGATGCATCAAGAGATTCTAGGTAGCTAAGCATAACAGAATTCATGGGATTGCAACAGATTTCGAGAGTGTTACGGAGGCGAGTCATAAGTCTAACCACTCTCTTTTCACACACCATTATGGGATAACCAATCCATGCCTAGAATCAACCCATAGCCCGTGAAGCCCAAAACATAAGCATTACATATAAACCCAACGCTTAGTATAGAAATTTCCAAATCCAAACAAATCATTGATAAATAAGCCGAACCCCGAATTGTATTTGAAACAACCATGAGATCATCTACTTTACTGGTATCTAGGTGCAGAGATTCAACTAAAGCAGTAGACATAAAAGAGTGCGATGCATCGGAATCAAAAAGAGTATGAACTGGATGATCAGAAAGATAAACTAAACTCTCAATAGAAATATTTCTACCTCTTTCTTGCGGAGGTGCCATGAGAGCATGAATCTGTCCTCCAGAAGTGGATCCAGTCCTCTGCCCTTGCCTCTTTGGGCAGTCCTTAGCCATATGTCATGTCTCGCCGCACTGGAAGCAACCACCCATCTTCCTTTTCTTCTTTTTGCAGTCCTTAATCAGATGTCTTGGTATGCCACATAATTTGCACTTCCTCTTGTCACGGGGTTTGTTATTCTTCCTACCTTTCTGCGATCCCTCCACTTTCTTGTCTAGAGGTTCTTCCACATTTTCCTCTTTCTTGCCACCTATGTCTCCCTCCTGTAACAGTGCCATGTCCACCAGTCTCTCAAAAGTCGCACCCATAGGTATATGAGACATAGCTAGGCTGTGTAGTGGTTCATTCAACCCTTTCACGAAAAGGAGAGCCTTTTTATGTGGAGTGTTTACCAACTCCAGTCCGAATCTAGCCAGTTGGTTGAATTGGTTGACGTATTCCTTAACCGATAGGCTTCCCTATTTGAGTGCTAGGAACTTCTCCATCTGTAGGCTTCGTTCAGCTTGCGAGAGAAACTTCATTTCAAATCTCCTTCTGAAATCCTCCCAAGTTTCAACTGGTCTCTCAGCATTAGTAACTTCCCACCAGTAAGAGGCTTTGTCCTTAAGTAACCATATAGCCAATTGTATCTTCTGCCTATCGTCCACTTCGAAGATGACAAACAAATCTTCTGTTTCCTTGAGCCAGTTTCTTGCTTCCACAAATGACTCAGTCCCATTAAAGTTCTTTCCACCCATAGCTCGAAAGTCTCTACATATCTTTGAGAAAGCATTCACACGCGGAGGAGGAGGAGGAGGAGGAACGGCTACAGCTAGGGGAGGAGGAACGTCTGCTGGGCCTGTATCATTAGCCCTAGCCTCCAGATACCTTCTGAACCAGCTAGGTATCGGTACGCCCTCGGGAAGATTAAGATCCCCATACATGCTGAAACGAAAGAAAAGGTTCAAAACAAAGGATAGAAAGATAATGCATATGGATTTGGGGATTATGCCTTTAAAATAAAGCAACATTTTTCTTGAAAATGCTTCTTTAAATTTCTTCTTGAAATATAGTTTTCAAAAACTTTTATCTGCTCTGGTAAACCATCGCTCTAATACCAAGTGAAACACCCCACCTCCGTTAAGGTCACTCACAAAGGGAGTGCATTAACTTTGTTGAAGTATTTTAGCTAAAAGACATAGATAATTTACAAGACAAACATATAAACAGCAGAAAACTGAAATCATTTCATAAATAGCGTGGTTCAGTCAAAACATTACGAGCATTGTCTCAAAACCCAACTTCTAAATTATTACAACAAAGTATCTGTCTTGATTTAAAACTCCTAATACATAAAGAAGCATAAAACAGTAGTAAAGCAGCATAAATCCCTAATAAAAGTGTAACCACAGCCATAGCCAAGAAGAGAGAATCCAAGAAATACATCTACTCTCTTCAAACTGGAAAAGGTCTGCACTAAGCTGAAGTATTCCCTTCCTGCGGACCTAGGGGGGAAACGGAAGAAAAGAAGGCGAAAGAAAATAGGTCAGACATAAGTCTGGTAAATCCAGTGATTATTCAACATGTAAAAAGGTAAAAGAATCATGACATGAATAAACTGAATATAGGACAATACCATAGAAATAAGATAACATAAGATAAGGTAAGATAAACTGAATATACTATCACACTCATTTCCATTTCTTTGCACCTATTAACGAATGCTTCAACTACCATCATGTGTTCATAACAAAGTGATCCCTTGTTCGTTCGATCGGCTTCTACTCGTGTTCATTTCTTACTTATGTCATTCGGCCCCGCTTATATGTAGATACATGTGTTGGCCCCATCATGGGGTGTATCAATTCCCATGATGGCAACTCGACACAAATTCTAGATGCACAGTGTATACTACTGATGCCCAGTGCCTGATTTTCCACTTCGGAGTACGTGAACGCCCATACTCCGTCGGAACTACACTGCTGCACCACCCACCGTTATTTTCGACCGCTTTTAATCTGCCCAGTAATCGTGCCCCACCCTGCCTAGTTCAGTGTACTGTGATACATCTATGTGGGTTACTGTTGAAATGGGTCCCCGTTACTAGGGTTTCCTAATCAACTTGTTATAATTGTTAAGTGTTCCCAATTTGACCTAACCCCATCCATCTATTTAACTAACATGTTGTATTAGTTAAGTGTTGCCTTAATTAACTTAACCCTGCCATTCTTAGCATGTCTAGTTCATTAGCATTAATTGATTTATTAATGCACCAACCTCTCACATTAGAACTGTTGTTTGCGGTTGCTGGATGTGCCGGGAAGTTCCGGACAGACTTCTACCACAAACTCATTCTAACCTCGAGTTTTTCTTGGGCATGGTGCGCTAACCTCTCACATTAGATCTGTTGTTGCGGATGTTGGATGTGCCGGGCGGTTCCGAGCAGTCTTACACTGCAACTCAATCTAACCTCGGGTTAGGCATATTCATGTTTCAATTAGTTTACATATTTACCTTTTGTGTTTATATGTAAATTTTCCACAAGTGTTGTCAATTAAAGTCATGTCCCATTTACCCTCTTAATTATGTCCATAATTCCGGGTATACAAATTATACCATTTCATGCTACTAATCATTTACATGATTATGAGCCAATCTATTCCAATAACATGTAATTTAATATTTTCCCAACGTCTCCCCCATTATTCATTCGCATAATTCACAAAGAACGTTAGGCTCGCAAACTAGCCTAACTCATAAACAAAAGGGAAAAGAAAGGGACATGGACATTCCAATAGGCATAAAACAATATAGATTATCATGTGTAATATAAATTTGGCATAGAATGACATAAATGTTATTAAGCATATAAACGTGATCTTGCATTAAAATTAGATCCAATTAACATGCGAACTAGCATAGATCTAATAGTATAAATATGAACTTATATAGATCTTAAACATGGGTACTAGCTTGGATCTAAACATATAAATATGTATGAACATAACTTAGCATGTAACTTGCATAAAAGAACCATAAATTTAATACAACATGATAGGTTCAATCACATAAATCACAATAGTCTCATAGGCATGATAGGTTCTATTATGTCAATCCAATAGTCTCATAGGCATGATATGTTTTATTATGTCAGTCCAACTGTCTCATAAGCATGATAGGTTTTATTATGTCAGTACAACAGTCTCATAGGCATGATAAGTGCCATTACATAAATCACAATAGTCTCATAGGCATAAGAAATTTAGATTAGACAAAAGGATAGGCACGAATCAGAATTAGGCATCGTTCTACATCCAATTATTACAGTCATGATTTCTATTAGATGTTTAAATTTAAATAATAACTAAACTTATAGAAAAAGGACGGATCTTGTATTCTGGGATCTGACGTCTGAATTTGAAAAGCTATCCTTTGATGTAGACATTTGATTCTCTAGTTTTGATTTTGTTTGGAGCTTTCTAACTTGATTTCTAATTTGGAGAAGATGGAGGCTAGGCTAACTTAGGCATGGACAGCATGACGGCTTCATTGTGTGGTCTAGGATTGAGGTTTGATGTGCTTATATAGAAATCTAGGTTTAGTTCTAGCCTTTAGATTAGTCTAGGGGAAATCAGAGTCATCAAACCAAAGAGATGTGTCATCCCGCCAATCGTAGCACGACACATAAGCCCTAACACCTCAGAAATTAGTCATTGGCCAATCAGAGAAGGCCACATCAGCTCAAGGCTACAGAAATTCGTCATAGGAAGCAAATCTCAAAGGGGTCGACTCCCCCTAGGGGGGTCGACACCCTAAGCGGGAATTTTCCCGCTCAGCCTGTTCTGCTCGAATTTTGAATTTTGAACTGGTTTTTGATTTTTAATTATTATTTATATTTATTTTCTGCTCAAACTTGAAATCTTGTAACCTCCGTAACTTCTTCATACGGAGTCTGATTCACGATAACTCGGACTCTATCTCAAGCAGAATTCTAAGACGAACGCAATGGCTTAACGCGTTTCCATTAATTCTTCTTCTAAAAATTAGTTGTTCTAAAATTTGTTAATTTTAATATTCATAGAAAATACGTGGTGTTACAACTTGAGAGCGAAACCAGAGCTTATACCGAAAGTCATTCCTAAAGCTATCCATACCAACTGGCTTGATATCGATACGGAAGGTAGAATAAGCATCAAAGAGAAGCTCCTGAGACCGAGACCATCTTTCCAAAATCCAAGACCAGCATGCAGAAGACCATGTTATATCTGATAACAATGTTAGAAAGACGGCCGGAGCCAAGGAAACCGGAACCGAAAGGTGAGGAGCAGCCGACACCAAGCTACCGCATCCGAAAAGATATTCCGTTGAACCATTGACATAAGGGGTCCTGATTTGTTTATAAATAAGACCCCAAGAGTCACATTTTAGGGGACATTTTTCCTTATTTCTTATAGAGTAAACCCTAATTTCTAAATTGATTTGGGGATTTCCTTTCTAAATGCCTATGTACTCAAATCAATGTGCAATAAAGAGCGAATTGACACTTAGCATAATTTCTATGAGTTAATTGACTACTTCTTTTGCATGTTATCTTAAGCTTTCTTCATGATAAGGGTTTCCTGCATAAGCCTTAACCTTTCTCTAAGATTACCGAAATACCCTTCCAAAAGCAGTTTTGCTTCCTAACTTGGGTTGTTCTTAAGGAACCCTTATCCCAAGGTAAATGTTGGTTATTGAGTCTTGTAAGCGTGATACTCACCCCTTGAGGGAAGAATAACTAATCTTTAGGCTTAAAACCTTGATATCTAGGAAACAGTGAACTAACTCAAGCTTGTGGGAAATAAATAATCTCATTCTATCCTTAGGTCCACTTCCTTAGACTTATCACTGGTGTTGGCAAAAAATATCTTTAATAATAGACATAGAGTAGTAGAACCTCCTATTGGATTTTTAACATAAAGGTGATCCTTAACAAATTTTGATTGTTTAATTCTTCTACCATATGTTTGGAAATGAAGCTGTGTGTAGCACCGGTATCAATCAAAACTTGAACTAATTTATCACAAATGAAAATATTAACTTCCAACATTCCTTTCCCTTTTTCATTCCTTGAAGTTGAGGGAACGTCCTTGATAGCATAAACCTTTGCTACTTCTGCTTTCTTTAATATGGAATAATCCTTGATTAGTTGTCTAGTCTTGTGGTAGTTATAACATTCTCTAGTCTCCTAATTTGGCTTTAATCTCTTTGGTTTGCCACATTTGTTTGAAAAATGCCCTTTATTCTGGCAGTAGTAACATGTAATACCCTGGAGATAATATTCTTTGCTTTCTTTCTTCTCTTTGTTCCGTCCTTGCTTCTTCCTATTAAACTTTCTTTTCTTCCACTTGTTGTCATTATTTCCTTCCTTTTCTTCAGATGTCTTCTGCTAATATAGAGTCGTAGATCTGTACCCCATACCCACTAAATCCACAAACGACTGCTTCACATGTGGAATCATCCTCTCGTGGTCCTTTTGCTTCATTCCTTTGATAAACCTCTTTTTTTTTATTGAGGTATCAATCAATCCTAGTCCAAAACGGGACAACTCATTAAATTTGTTTAGGTATTCATCAAAAGACATATTTCTGTGCTTGAGATCTATGAATCCTTCATACAATCTGGAGATTCCCGCCGAAGGCATATATCGTTCCTTAAAATTTTCTTTGAATTGTTCCCACGAAATGTCATCCACTACTCTTCCTTGAAGGATAGTTTCCCACCACACTTCAGCTTCACCCTGAAATTTCCACATAGCCAATATTCTCTTATTAGCAACCTTCAAGTTCAAACCTTTAAAAATATTCTCTCATGAACTCATCCTAGCTTGAGCTTCTACAATATCTACATCCCCTTTAAATGGCTTTCATCCTAAATTTGTTCGGTGTTTGTTGCTGACTGGAAGAGTGAATTGGGTTTGAGATGGAATTGCATCATCTTCAACTGTTTCAACGTCACGACCATTGGTGGTGATACTCCTTCCTCCTTTACGTCTTCTTCTATCACTCATTTTTCCACTATCTATGAACGTTAAGAAAATGTTTGTTATGGCACACACACGAATTTATCTTAGGTATTTTGGATCAGTTGAGAGTCTTCATATTACATTGGATTGTACTCGTCTTAGGGTATTAGTAACCCTCTTCTAATGAGCTTTCTAATGAGTTATACCTTAAAGCTTTGTGTGAACAAAAGCTCTGATACCAACTGTGACGGCCAGGGATTTCAGCCTTCGAAAATTGACATTTGACAGAACTCAAGCATCAAATATCAGAGATTCAAATGCCTAATTCCTCGTTGTCTTGGTTATAACACATCAGAGAATAATGACAATGAAATAAACGGGCTTCTCCTTAATATAATATGAGATGCATCCGAGTTACATTAACTACAACGTCAGAATAATGTACATATCCAGATACATGAAATACTTGATACAAAAGTAATAGCGGAAAATAAAATATAGGGAGTGCATCCAAAACATGCCCCATCTTCACCTTAAAGATCCAAAAGATAGTCCACAAAAGCTAATTCTGCTCCACAAAACAAGATGCTCCATAAAAGATAATGCTCCATTAAGATCTCAATATACCAGCTCCAGAATATTGCTATAACCTGACTCCTAGGCTGCCCATGTAAAATTTGTGGGCACTTAGAGTTTAATGGAAAAATGATAAATTTTAGGTCAATCATGGGACTGGCGTGAGAAACTCATATATTTGTTATGTGCAATAAACTCACAATGTTTTTTGAAAATGAAACTACCATAAGGTCTCTCGACGCACATACCATGCAAATGCAGACTTGGGGAAAGGTGTAACGACCCAGATTTTTGAACAGTTTATTTTAAATATTTAGTATGGTTTTAAATATTGATTCGGATATAAATGGATTTTTATTATGGAATTTATCGGGTTAATAATCGATATACGGTTTAATATCGAATATATTTAATATGAATGGTAACAAGTGAATTCAAAGTTAAAACTGAAACGATTTAGTCGATCAATATAAAATCTATATTTAATTAGAATGATAAAAATTATTTATTATCGATAAATTTAATTGTTTAAAATTGATTTATATTTTAAATCGAATTTAATTTAAATCGTTAATTTAAATGGTATCCCTTCTATGTAGTCGAATTAAATTTCAAGATATATTCAGTTAAGTTAAAATATCGTATAACGTTAGAAATGTCAGTCGTTACGCCTCGATGGGTGTTCGTTACCATGAGATATTATTTTTATTAAATTAATAGATAAAATCAAAATCTTGTCAAATTCAAATCAAAGTTAATACTATTCTTTTTCAGCCGACCTATCTTCTTTAAACCACGGACCTATTTTTATCTTCCCACTGTCTTCTTTGCGTACGTTCTGTCTCGTCCTTTAGCAACCAAGGAATACCGAAATTAATGGTGCCACCCTATACGACGTACTAAAGCCACCCTAAAACTATATTGGCGCATGCTATCTTCTCCTCGAGCAGTAATTTTTGCCTCTCGTTCTCAATATCAAGGGGACATCAATTAAATGGCAGCGTACATGGTGTTTTCCCCTTTCTTCTATAAATTGCGATGCTTCCCCTTTCTATTTCTTGAGAAAAACAAAACCGAAGTTCCTCTTCTCATTTAAAATCAAAGTCGTCGCTCCAAAAATTCGATTCAAGTTAATCTAAAATCCAATCACTCGATGCTCATCTCATTCGAACTTCTTTGGGCTATCGGAGCGCTGCGAATGGGGGAAACTCGAACTTGAGCATCGCGAGTTAAGGGTTAGAATTGTGGTGACCAAGGGAATCGATAATGAAATCGCGATGGCGATCTAAAATCACTTGGCTCCTAAAGCTCGACACCGGATTCAAGGTGTTCGAAGTTGTGCGATTTTGTTTTGCTGAGGTCCGACCATTTTCTGGTGTTCGATTTGAGCATCATTGACCCAAGTTGAAGCTCGCGGTTTACAGAGTGCGATGGGGTGAACTATAGGAATTTCGATGGAGTTTTAGGGGATCGGAGCGTAATCAAAGTCGAGATTCAAAACCGAAGTTCGGTGCACAAATCAAAGCTGAGGTTGCGGTGGATCTTTGGAGAAGGCCGATGTGTTGTTGAAATGATGTTGTGATTTCACGAAGAGGCCAACGCTAGTTAAACGATAATGTCTGAGGTGCTGGTGAGCAGTGTTTGACAGTGGAAAATGCTGGAGCTAAGTGTGGGTTCAGCGTGGTGGAGGCGGTGACTGATGCAGGCGGCGAAGAGGTTGGTATGGTCTGTTGTTGACTATGGTAGGAGATGAAAGGTATATATATTCATGAGATTTAAATTTTATAAGTTGATTTATTCATTTATTTTAGTAGTTAATTTGAATAAATAGAAATGTTAATCGATAAATAAAAATAAATTAATCATAGGTATAGACGACTTGAGACGATTCGTAGGCACAACCATATGAAAATCAATTGGATGTTCTGCGAATGAGAATACAAGGTGAGTAAATCTCACTCACCTTTAGAATTATTTTTATTTCATTGAAAATAATTGTTTGTTGCTTGTGTGAATGCTTTCTGGTTGTTATATATATATATATTAGTTATTTAAGCTATATATATATATATATATATATATATATATATTGGGTTGATTGATTGGTTGGATTCCCGCAGTCTCATTAGCGGATGCCCGTAGTTTCATAGCGGATGATTACCCTATACGCCCCACGCTATGATTAGTGGATGACCTTCTATACCACGATATTCTGCCACGAAGCAGAATGGGTATTATTTATGTGCTAACATCTGTGGATGCAGGGAAACAGGTTGGAGGAATCCAACAGGATTCCTCAAAAATATATTATCTGTTTGTTTGTTTGCTTGATTGCATATATATTCATATATGATGTGTTAAAAACCAAATGATTGAAGATTTGGTGATTTGATTATTTTAAATATCACTGGACCAATTAAAATGATATTTGAGATTTAAAAAGGAAAAATTCTATTTTCAAATAGAATTTGAATTTTAAATAGAAATAAAAATATAAACTTGTTTTTGAAAAATAAAACAAGTAGTTTCTTTATAAACGAAGTTTATAAATAGTTCTTTTATAAGAAGTTATAAATGCAGTGAAAAGAATTATCATTTGATAATTCAGAAATAGAAATACAAGTGAGAAATTGGAATTTGAAATGAAATTTCAAAATAGGATGTGAAATGAAATTTTTAAATATATAACTCAAATGAAATTTGAGTATAACATTTGAATAGTAGAATTAGAAAAGGAGTTTGAATATTTGAATTTTAAAAGGAGATTGAATATTAGAAATTCAAATAGAAGTTCAAATAGAATTTGAATAGACGAAATTAGATTGAAAAATAGAATTTGAATTCAAAGGGATAAAAATAGAATTTGAATTCAAAGGAATTCAAATAAAGAAAAAATTCAAATAGAGGGTTTGATATAAAATTTAAATAAAGAAATTCAAATAGAGTTTTGAATGTAGAATTTCAAAATAGAATTTGAAATAAACTTTGAAATAGGATTTTCAAAGTAGAATTGGAAATAGAATTTCAAATAGGATTTCAAAATAGGAAATCCAAATGGTTTTGAAATAGAATTTGAATTCAAGGAATTTCAAATGGAATTTAGTGAAGAAATTGAATATTAGAATTCAAACGGTGTTAAAAATAAGTTTGAATATTAGAATTCAAATGGAAATGGAAAATGAAATTTGAATATAAGAGATTCAAATTGAATTCAAATAGGATTTAAACCAGGAGATTTGAATATAGAAATTCATATGAAGTTTTGAAACTAGATTTGAAATAGAATTCAAATAAGAGGATTTAAATAGAATTTGAATGATAAAATTAAAAAGGGGTTGGATATTGGAAATTTCAAAATAGAATTGAATCGGAGTTTGGATATTTGAAATTCAAATAGAATAAATATAGAATTTGAATTCGAAGAGAATTGAATAGGGAATTTGAATGTAGAATTCAAAAAGGAATTCAAATGGAATTTAAATTATAGAATTTGAATATAGCATTCAAATGGAATTTTAAACTATGGGTTTTAGCTATATAATTCAAACGGAATTTGGAATATGGAATTTGAATATGGGAATCAATAGAAGTGAAATTTGAATTTGAACATAGAGTTCAAATAAAAGTGAAAATGAAGTTTGAGTGGAGTTGAATTCATTTTAAAGAAGTTTAAAAGTTTATATACATAAATATAATTAAAACGAACTCGCCGCAGCGCTGCAGTTCGTAAATTAGCGATTCGAACTTCAATCGAGTATACAGGACTCAATTGGAGTCGGATCTCTTTGAAACGAGAAACGTCAGGACGGGTTTGATAATAGTTTTCTAATGAAGGAGAAAAATATGAATTTCGTCGTATATATTTTGAGTTATGTCAAAATCAAATTTTTAGAAAAACAGCGCCAGAACTATTTAAAAACCATAACGGTTTATTTCATTTTATAAAAGGATTTTAAACCAATAAAATCCGAATTCCTATTTAGAAAATTTCAGATTTGAGTTATAAAATATATGCGAACTCAAGTGAAGTAAAAGAAATGGCTTTTAAAATCAATAATCATATTTTGATTATTGAATAGAATTGACTAAGACAAAGAGAAATTAGTTAATCGAATTTTGAAGATGATCTTTGAAAGGTGAATATATATTTGAAATCGAATATAGAACGTGAATTGAAAATGAAATTCAATTAGTTCATAATCAAGTTGAAATATATTTGGATAAGTTATATTCAAATATCAAAGTGATATAGGCAAAAGAGTTAATTTGCAAACTGACAAATGAATTAGTTAAAACGATTGAATCGAGCAAACTGTGAATAAGTAAATTAACTTGTGATTTCATATTCAAACCAAATATGAAACTAGAAATGAAAAAAAAGGGATTTGATTTGTATAAGCAAGTGGAATCAAATTTGAGCATGTTATGTTCAAACAAAGAAGTGAAATAGGCAAAATGACTAATTAAAGAATAAATGGGCAGAACTGAATTCAAACGATTGGATAGTGTTGAATTGAATTGAAAACAGGTGGACATGTGTAAGCAGGTTTGATATGAAGTATATGAAGATTTAAATTTATGTGCTCGACAAAAAGGTACATGTTTAATTCATATATGAGATTTTATGCGCCGTATCCGCTAGCCGCTTGGCTTTTTCTTTTTCTTTTTGAGATTAGAAGGACCGGGAAAGCTATTTGGAATTTCCCGATGCTCCCGATACAGGGGAGGTTATGGCGAAATTTTACGGAAATTTAAAGAGTTAGAATATTTTTAAGAAATTTGACAATTAGAAATCTATATATCGATATATATAGAATTCGATAAGGAAACGAAATCAAAAATCGAATATTGTAAACAAAAAGGGAAATCTATAAATTAGAAATTGAAAGAAAACCATACACGTGTTTTAGAATGAACCATTGGGTTTTATAGTGTGTTATTCGAGGTTAGTGGTTTTGCCGTTTTGAAGTTGAGGATGTTTTCAGTCAAGGTCTGAGAGGTAATTTTACCCCAACTCGATTGATTTCATTTTAAATGGAGAAATAGCAAGATCCAATCTCGAAGAGAAGTGTTAGATAATAGTTAGTTGAATAGAATATTTTGGGTTGCCGTACGATGTTTTATACCGCTTTCGTTTTAACCCAAGTAATGTTATTTGGAAATATAAAAGTAAATATTTCCTGAGGATAGTTAAAGTAGTCGAGAAAGAGATACGTGGTTGATTTCAATTTCAAATAAAAATATATTTCCTAAGTATAGGAAATAAGAGAAGGCGATATATGGAAATGTTTTCCAAATAGCGTAAGAAGCCGAGATGATTATTGAAAATATTTGGTTAACAAATATTGATAAGGAAATAGAGAAGTGGTTTAATTAATGAAATATTAATTAAAGAGCCCAGTGATTTGTTTGATATGTTTGGATGAACACTTGTTTTTATTCGATAGTTAAATCACAGACTATCGAAGTTTTTGACCATCATTGTCAATATGGAGAGACCGGTTGGATTATTATCCGAAGAACCACTCCGTATCGGCATAAGCGTTGCGAACCAAGTATGCTGAATATAGTGAAGACGGAGTAAAGTGCAAGGGCTTTTCTATTTATAGAAATAGTGCCTTCGGTTTCGTTCAATCCCAGAACGAACGTAAATGGACGGATGTCTGACAAAGTATTTCCAATGATCAAATGGGTTGGTCTGTATGAATATATATGGTTGCAACGGATTTATCCCTTAGCATAATATCCAGAATATTTGTGCAAACTCAACTAGGGATTAACGGATCTGACAATGTGACATTCAAAGTGATTGTGCTATCAATGAATGGTAAGTATTCGTAGCCTCAGGCCTCAACAACCGGGAAAGGACAAAAATCGGGCAGGCAGCATGGCTATGTGGGTCGCACCCATTAGGGTGTATAATCACCTATCTAGAGAAATTCCTTTTGTTTCTAGATCTATCGATTCTGCCCATTCGGGAAACGGTGGTTTGAGTCCAACCGTTGGTGATATACATTCGATACACTCAAGCGAAATGAGTGGTCGGTCATGTATGGGCCGGGTTGCAAGACGTTCTTGTTGAACCCAGGTGTATTCGCCTCTAGAGATACACTAGCGGAAGGTGGTTCCATGCCTTGTCATGTTGGAAATCCAATCTCCGATAAGCGCCATGCGGTTTTTGATTTTATAATATATATGTGGAGCGTGAGATGCAAGCGTTCTGCTATTTGGTTATTTATTTGATGTAGACATTATTATAATATCACTAGATTTTCGTATCAAAGTGTTTTGGGTTATAGTAAGGTAAAAACCATCCGTATTTATGTGTGGGCTGGTCTTACTATTATCTTTTCTTTCGAAAGGATTTTTAAAAGTTAAACAAGTGGTTGGAGTTTACTCACACCAGTCCCATGACTGACCCAGAGTTTATTTTGTTTTGTTTTCCCTAAACTCTTGGGTGCCCAAATTTGTTCGGGCAGTCAAGTGTTTCAGGCTTTCACAGATTTATTTGAAGGAGCTGGAAGCAGGAGGCTTCACCGGTTAGCTATAGGCTATCATATATTCCGCTGTGGACCTTGTTTGTATCTGGAAACAGGTGTTTATAACTGTTCCTGAAATGACTGTTGTGCTCTGATGATGGTATGTATATAAAGTTACTGATTTGTATTTCAAGAGATATATTATGAAATATATTTTATTCGTTCCGCTGTGAGTTGTGATCTTCGTTTTTCTTCTATTCTAATATTTCTTTCTTTCTATTTCTCATCCTCTATCTTCTTTCCATCAATGGTTCGTATTTCTGTGTTATTTGGGTTGGACGTGTGGTGTATTTAGTCAACTCAGATAGCTCGGATTTGCGGGTCGTTTCAAAAGGTTTCTCCTTATGATAGCCAAACATGCTTGATACGTGAAAATCATTTGATATTATTATTAATATCTAAATGCGAAAATCACTTTCATAAATAAATGTATCAATCCTAGCCAGCATAATGTCCCATATCATTATGTTGACATATAGGTTTACAAACAAATCATACAAACTCGTAGTGGAGAACGGGGTTTACAACTAAAACCATACAAACTCGCAGTGGAGATTGGATTTCCAACAAATGACCAGGATAAGGAACTTCCTTACCGATGGGTACACCGGTAGAGGGATGCCCCGAGAACAACACCGGCTCCCTGCCAACGTAAGGCTGGTCCTTCCCTTAACTAGATGAATTCGAGCACTCCTAAGTGTGCATCTCCCAGCCTTTACCAACCTTAAACCGGACCCCATAACATCAACAACCACAAAAAGTTGAAGTCACCACATAAATAATACCCGAGCTCCATACCATGGTACACTTTTTATCTAGAAGGAGATGGCACACCCATATCCTCACTGTGTTTTCCTGTTTTGGTCATTTATGGGGTGTAAGGCATGTCAAAGTCTCTTTACACAAAGCTACGCTCTCTAAGCTATGCTTTGATCATCAATAGCTCATCACTTAGTATGTTACATTGAAATATCATAACATATAATTGATAATCACTAACCATATCACCTTAGAGCTTGTACGTCTCAAAGAGGAGTGTTAAGCTAAGAGAATAAATTCTCCGCCACCAACAGAAATATGTTTAGCAAAGATCAATTACATGCTACAAAATACAATGTCAAACACACATCCATACAAGTCCATTCTGGGTCTGAACGAAACCAAAGGCACCTTATTCCTCGTCCAATAAAGGAGGGAGGTCCTTGCAATCTGGAAATTCCTCAAATACGTCTGAATATGCCGCTATAACAAACATCTCAATACTGGAGCAACCCAGTGAAGAGAAAACCAGTAGCCAAAATCCTTTCGATGTGAAGATTCCTGGTCTTTGACACCATCTTCAAATATCTTCCAATATATCTTATTCTTATTTGGAATGGTCATCGGACCTAAGTCCGATCTCGGACTTCCCAGATAAAAATCTTTCTTTAAATACATATGGATATGTAAGTTTTTAATTAAATCTCAGTTTTAAAATTCTACTAAAATACTTCAATATTCATTTGAAATCATTTCCCAAGGTTTAGAAAATAATTTTTAAGTTTAAACCTTTTAAAAACTCCATTTTGGATAATAGCGTCAAAAAGCGTTACTAAATGTTACTCAAAAGAAACTTTAAATCTTTATAATTTTAATCCAAACTACTTTATAAAACTATTTATTATGATTTATTAGAATTTTTCCCTATTTCTAATAATTTTTAAATAGCTGTTTTAATCGATTTTTAAATTTGACCACTAAACTGCACTTACAACGACGTTTTCAAAAACAGTTTTACACATAACTCGAAATACACATATCAAAATTTGAAAATTCCTTTTCCATTCAAAAACTATTATCTTTAGGAAGCAAATATTTTTTTTGTTTCAAAGAAATCCGATTTAAATTGCTTCTGTTATAAGTGTTTAAAGTTATAGTCGAAATTCACAAACTACCGCAGCGCGACTAGTCTTATTCAGAATATATTATAATTTTATATTAAAATAAATTCGATTTACTTTTAAATAGTTTATAAATCCTTTTAAAACAATGCTTAAACACGCAAAATTATTTTTGTCAAATAATGCGGCTGTGAGATAAATGAGTAGGACCCGCCATGAATTGCGCCTTAAAAGTAGGAGGTGGAACCCATCTTTTTCTCTCTATTTTGCAATTTTTGATAAAATAATATTCAGTCGATGTAGCATACACACTTGTTTGAAAACAATATTTTAAATTTTTATTTAAAAATTCAATATTCCTATTGAATGAATATTATATTATTTTTATTATTAAAGTAGTATTCTTTTTTTTTTCAAATTAATCCTTTCGAACCCAAACTTTCCCTAAATCCATTTAAAAATAATATAAGATAGTCTGAATAATAAATTTGAGTTTTCGACTTCATTTATATGCCAGACTAAACTTCACTTTTTGAAGTTACTATTCATATTTAAATTTTAAATTTGAACATGCATTTATACTTGAAATCCTTTTCTATTTATTTTTTATCTTTATAAAAGTTTTTCGTATATATCTTAATTTCATTTCCAAATCATTTTGGATTTAAAATTCCAACTTTTATTTTTATCCATTATAATAAAATATTCATTTATATTATGAAGAACTTATTCAATACCCATATATCCCTATATACATGGGTGTAACTTGTGTAGTGTACATATTACCACTATTAATAACCATATCAATATCCATGCCCATATCCATAACATCCATTCATCCATCACACATATATTTCAATAATAATACATGTATATGGGCGTTTTGTCAATAACGCTTATATTAAAATTAGTAGCCAATTAACCCAAACATTCACAACCATTATCATAACATTCTATATTAACAAATATAAGAGTTAATTTTCTCACCTTTGAATTCCACTCCGCCAAACTTTTATTGACGGATCTATAGCCTACTAAAATTACCTTGGACTAACTATTTCTTCAAAACTATATATATAAACATGATTTCTTTTCTTTTCACTATTTTTTTTATAAGGAGGAGGAGGCTGTGAGCTAGAGGGCGTAAGGGGTGAAGGAGGCCGTGAGCACGGAGAGGGAGCTATCGTGGGATTAGGGTTAAGGGCGTTGGTGGCATGAGCAAAGGGAAGGGAGAGGCGCTAGGGGAGGGAGATTAGTGGAGGAGGAGGTGGCTATGGAAGCCAAAAGAAGAAGGGGGAAGAAGGAGCTTAAGAAGCCATGACCACTAAGCTAAAGAAGGAGAAGTAAATAGAAATGAGATGGAACGAAGAAAAGAGGAGGAAGTGACCTTCTTTTACAGGAAAAAGGGGCTAAGAAGATGCTGACACATAGGTAGATAAGTGTCTTCTATCCCTTGAAACCACCCAAAACCATGTGCTTATGCACATTGTTTTCCTAAGAGCATAAGTGGTTATGCTTTAGAATATTTCCTAAGAATTATGAAACGACCCAAACTCGCCCTTACGGGAAATCATGGATTGAGTTGAGAACACGACAAATCAGAACATAAATAGAAGAACATTTCACTGCTTATTACAAAAATTTACATCAGAGTACAAGCATATAATAGAGTATGAATAAATAATAAACATCAGAAAAATACCAGAGATTAAAATTACATAGTAGCGGAAAAATAATACATAACACAACCGGAAAAAAATATACGGATACAAAGCTTTCCGAATATAGCTTCAGTTGTAAATCCAGGATCCTGTGGAAATAATATCTACAAAACCAAAACTACTAGCTGCCCATGTGGAAAATAGGGGAACCTAGAGTTTAGGCTAGAACAATAAACCCCAGGTCAGTCATGGGACTGGTGTGAGAAATAAAATAGTTATTTAAAACTTTACTTTAGAAATAAAGTAAATCAAGGGACCACGCCGAATAACACGAAACGGGCTTTCTCCCAAGAATACCAGTGCATAAAACAGTTTATAAACAGCACAATGCCTTTTGGAAAATGAAGCTATTATAAGACTCATGTCCCATCACACAATGCAACGCAAGCCGGAGGATAAAGTTTTCCCTTATAATAGCCAAACATGCTTGGTACGTTTAAAACAAATCATTTTGATATTACTATAAGTGTATAGTGTCAAAACAACTTAAAATATAAATGTTTCAATCATAGAGGCATAGTACCCCATCCTACTATGTCACCATACTAGTTCTACAATTAAAACCATAAGGTATTGTATTGGAAATTAGATTTTCGTCATGAGTCAAGGCAAGGGATGTACTCCTTACCGATTCGAGTCACCTCTAGCAAGATGACTCAGGATCCCCCGCAGTGAACCTTGGATTGGCAATTCCTGAACGCACGTTTCTTGGTCCTATCGGACGTATCCATCGGCCCCGTAGTGACTGATATATTCGAGGCGCCTCGCTATCCATCATCCACATAGGTAAGAATAAACAAATGTATGGGCTCCATACCATGACACCACCCATAGCAAGAAAGAAACATCATGCACTCCCTGGTGTCCTTTATCCCGCTTTTGACTCATACCGAGGTGTGAGGCCCACGAATTAACTCTATACACAAAGCTATGCTATTTAAAGCCGTGCTTTGATCAACCACAAGACTCTGCTTTTCAACAAAAGCCTTGATCATTTGCATCTCAACATGCCACACCGACAGTTCATGCCATGCAGCTGATGTCTATCAATATATAACCTCTAAGCTTGTATGCTCAGAGAAGGGTGTTAAGCAAGAGAATAAATTCTCCGCCACCAAACAAATATATACTTAATAGAGATCAATCAACACAGAATAAAATCCAATGTCAAACACACATCCATTTACAAGTTTGTTCTGGGTCTGAACGAAACCGGAGGCACCTTATTCCTCGTCCCGTTTGTCTAATATAGGAGAGAGTGCTCGCATATCCAGTCGATCTCCAAATACGTCTGGACGAGCACCACTTATTACCTTGTCAGACACACATCAGTAACCATCCAAACGATGTGAAGACCTCCGGTCTTTAACTGCCATCTTCATCGTCGACTTATCGTCGAATCAGTTATTCAGAATGAGTATAAATCCGACCTTTTCGAATAATTCACGTATCTTATAATCAAGTGCTATAAAAACATAACATACGCCTCATTCCAATTATGAATATTCTTTCATTCCAAATATTCATATCCTTTGGGATAGGTTCCCTTTAATTTTATCAAGGATAAATTCTTTTAGATTTATTCTTTTATCTTCCTTTGGATATCATTTCAAACCAAATTAAGGTTTATCCAAACTAGTCGGGATTAGCGCACCATACCGAAGTAATTATTTGTTTTATTTCCGAATCCCAACCTATTCATCCCATAGAGAAAAACTGGTAATACTCTATATCTAACACCATGGTGTTATCGGTAATATTAATTACCATTTCACGTTCAAATCTAATTAATGATTTAACTATCGCCTGGAGTAAAACTAGTAGTACTCCATTCTCGATCATTTCCCAAATTTGATAATTCAAAATTATCACATTCTCAATTCAATCTAATTAAAGATTCATTAAAACTTCAATTAGTTTTAATCTTCCAAAAATCATTATTAATGATTATTTAACTTTGGGAAATCAAACGTGTCGCATCGACAATCTACATTATACCATTGATTTCTGCCGATATATAACCTCTAAGCTCGTACGTCTCAGAGAAGGGTGTTAAGCAAGAGAATAAATTTTCTGCCACCAAACAGATATATATTTAGCAGAGATTAACAATACGGTTCGAAATACAATGCTAGACATGTAATCCTGTCTTTAACTGGGTTAAAGAACCAATGTCATTTAAAACACAGTTCATGATAAACCTAAAATCACATTCCATTAATTATGGAATCTTCATGGAAAACAAACCAATATATAATCGACATCAATTTCCGTATCCGACTAATAATATAAATGGAATAACGAAAAAGGCTTTATAAATTCCATATATATTAACAGTCTTCCTCCACAGAAGCTCACTTCCATTATTACCAAATCGAATTCCATTCAATCCCAATTTATTTTATTAAATTGGAAAACTTTACTTTGGAAAATTTCCATTAAATCTTAATAAAAAGATTTATAAATTCCAAATCACATTTCACGGTTAATTGGGTTAAAGGACGAATGTCATTAAAAACATAGTTCACAATAAACCCAATTCACACTCCATTTTATTCCAATTACTAAATATAACTGGAAACTCTAGTAATCTTAATTAAAAGATCTATTCTTTTCACATGGGGTTTAAGAACAGTGTTACTGAAGACACCATTCAAACCCACAATCCACTTCGATGTTAAATATAAGGCTCTAAATAGAAATCATATCGGCTTATATTCAATATCAAATTCTCAAAGCAACACATATTGTATGGGGACTAACGATATATATCTATCTTCCAAATTCTTCCACAATATCCTTATAGCCACAAAATCCAATATCGAAATATCCCAAAGATGTTTTCTATTTGAATCCATTCCAATTTATAGATTGGAAATTTCTGGTTATATTAAAACCCCTTATATAAATCCAATTTATTTATTTGAAAATTATTGGATTTCAAATCTAGTTAATAAATAGTTCATTTTGATAAAAATGTATTTTTATCTTTACAAACGTGGAATTTTTCACCCCAATTCTTTCCAAATCATTTATTATGATTTTACACAAATAATTAATATTTTTAATAATTTTACTAAGGCCCTTTCAGTCGTTTTCCATAAACGGTCATCGAATTGCATTTACAGCGACCTTTTCCAAATTTGATTTGGACATAATTCCATATCCAATTGTTAGATTTATATATCTTATATTCGTTGGAAAGCTCCTTTCAATACGAACCCAATGGTTCCGGTTTTAGGAGAATCTGACAGTTGGATCTCCCGCAATGTCAATTCGAAGTCAATGGTCGAAATTCACGAACGATCGCTATGCGGCACGCTCTATTCAGGCCATTACATTATATATATAATATATATTTCGCTCAAAATGTATTTTATAAATTCGTTTTAAAATCGATTCCCACTTTCATTTCAATTTTAAATCAAAATTAAATACTCTTTATCATTATAATATTTAAATGATAATATTTTCAAAATATCAGATTTTGAAATAATTTCCTTTTCGATATTCATTATGAAAATGAATAAAATTGATATAAATATCGTTCGCATTAAAATGGCGCAAATCTAATCAACATAGCTTCATATATTTCAATATTCTCGTGTCCATCCAAAATCGGACATCAAATTCACATTTTAATCCATTATTAAATATTATTTTAAAATATTCGTTATTTTAAAATATTCGTACTTTCTGAATTGTAATCAGACACAGTTAATTACCATATAATGTTATTCATATGGATTTCATACAACACATGTATATAACAACACTAATAAACAATCAACCATCATCCAGAGTGCATTACACAACTGCATAAGCATTAAATATAAATAATTAACGCTTACAACAATCTGTCAACCAATCGATTGATATACAACTAAACAGTTGGGATTAGTGTACGACAAATATCATCTCAATACCCGTGTGGGGTTTCCAACAACAAATACTGAATATTATTTGTGAAGTTGGGCAATGTGTAAAATTTATCGTCCCAATCAATATCAGTCAAATGGGTGTACATAAACAAATCGTCCGATTTGTAAATGAATATTTATTTTCATTTCAGGAGAATTTTATGTTGTTCATTTATACATTAAAAATTATATTTTTAATGATAAAATATTTATTTCAACACTTCATTATTTTATATAGTTCATTTATACAATAAGGATGATATTTTTATTGTTCAAACGTTTTATTCAACACATGAATATTTTATACAGTTCATATACATATTAAAAATTAAATTTTTAATAAACAATATTTTTTTAGAAAATTTCGGCATTATAACGGCGTGATATAAAAACCGGAGTAATGTCTAGCATTACCCTCTCCTGGCTCGCGCCATACACATGAATCACAATTAATTCAAATAATTCCTTAATCCATTCACAATCAATTTTACAACTACAATCCAAAATTTCCACAATAAAATTCAAACAAACAACTATAGTTTGTACAATAAATAGTGTCAGGGACTACTAAGCCCCGTCTGCAACCTAGTATATTTTTAACTGTAAAATAAATTAAGTGAGAAGGTGTTCTCACATTGGGATCCACTATGCCATTATTTTCTGAATTTCTGTACTGTTCGAGTTTAAATTTGCCCTACATCCTAATTTGCTCCATTTCTGTTCAGGTCAGTGTTACAGTGAAGCTCTCGTTCCCACGATCACAACGCAACTTAAATTATCAAATTTCGTCCTCGTACGAGAGAGATATGTTATTTTAAACATTGGGACAATTAATAAGATAATTGGTTTAATAATCAATTAAATTAATTTTTAATAACGTGTTTAAAAATATTACCTTTTTCTGTTATCTCCTTCGTTATTTTCAAAAGTGAAAATAAACCCATCGTCGATCTGAGAAATCGACCGCCGCCGCCACTGTAGGGGGCCGAACCACCATCGGCGGTGACCGCTCGAACCGCCGTTGCCTCCTCCACCTGCGCCGTGAACGATGCTGACTCTGGTCCCCCCCATGCCAGAAAAACCCACCTGAAAGTCAGAGCCTTCGAGCTTGATTCCAGCTCCGACGAGGGACTGCATCACTGACGACTTCGGCTGGTTATAGGGCCCACTTAGGCAAACAGATTCCCCTCAGAGACCATCAACGATCGTGGCACCATCATGAAGATCGGAGGAGAAGGATGGGAGAGGACAAGGATCGTCCATTTTCTTTTTTAATTGGGGGCGGCAATTTTTATAGAGAATAAAATTAGGGTTAAGGAATTTTCTGATTGGGCGCTATTTATATTAAATTTATTTTAATTTCCAAAAATAGTGATTTTACATCCGAACTCCAAACGAATCCTAACGAGTGTCACCCTTAGCTAAATGCCCTCATTGCGGACATAATGGAATATGTCCCGTAAGCCAATTTGATTGTTTAAGTCAATTTTTCATTAAAATTAAAATATAAATTAATATAACGTTCAAAATTGATTTCAACATACATTTTAATTTACCTGGACCACATACGGACTCCAAAAATTCCCGAAAAATAAATCTAACTATGTTTTGATGATACGGTCCTAACAAAACTAATTTCATTGAATTTGGAGACCGTTTGAAAAATGACCTTTTTCAGTCGATTAAATTCAAAATGAAAGTATCAAACGCGTTTAAATTCACCACGCTCACATATTGATTCCAAAAATTATGAAACTTGGAGTCCAACAATAATTTGACATTCCGGATCCAACAAAAGTGGTTTCATCGAAAACGGAGGTCATTTGCAAAATGGCTATTTCTAAGGCAATATAAAATATATAAAAACTCCATAACGACTATTCTGAATTTTAAACTGGACATAAATTTTTATTCTCATTATGAAATCTGGATTTTTCACATTAGTTAGAAAGATATAATTTAATAGATTCAAATATTTCTGGTTTTACTGAAATCCGATTTATTTTGAATCATGTGCATTCAATTGAAATTTGAAATCGAATTTTCAAACTACTGTGCCATTTCAAGTTCGTTTTGTAATTAAAATAAATTTATTCGTTCTAACTACGTTTAAAATAAATTTTTACTCGTTATTATTTATAATAAATCATTTTAAATATTCAAAATCCATTAAAATAGCTAAAATAAAAATTTTAAATTGGTTCTGAAAATCTGGGTTGTTACAAATTGTTACACTTTTCCTAAGTGTTGCAAAGGTTATGTTGCTAATATGTTCTATGTAACAAAACCAAATCAATGTTTGTGTATTCCGATCAAATGAAAAATGGTGCAAACAATTTCTATGATATTTATTTGTTGATTAAACCTTACTATTCTTAATTAAACTCATGTTCATTTTTATTTTAAAATTTTAGTTTAAACTTAGCATTATAAATTAAAATCTTTGTTTTTAAATTGATAAAAAATTAACAAAGCCGACAAAAGTTATTTTAAAAATTTGGCAAAAGTTTGACAAAAATTCCAGGATGTTACATTTTAGCAAATAAATTTCCTATCTATTTTCTTTTATATGAGTATAACTATTTCGTTTATCCCACCAAACCTTTATATGCCTTTTTTTCTTTCTTCTTTTATTTCTAATTAAATGTCTAATTTATTGTCATAATTTGTATAAGATTTTGAAGAAAAGAATCTTTTCAAATCCGTTTATTTTATATGTAACTTAATACATGAAATTTGAGTAAAACAATAATTGGAACCCCTTGATACATTAATTTTTTCCTTGAAACTCATGAATGCAAACTTTTTGGTTTACTATCAACTATTTTTTTAAAAGAATTCAGCTTTTGTTTTCTCAAAAATTTAAATTTCAAATTCGTTTATCAGAGATAATAGAAAATTTTACAAGGCCTTCTAGAAATATCTTTATTTCTAAAAATCTTATTTTTCAACACCTTCCTAAATAGGAAAAGTTTCACAACTTAAGCTTTTCTACAAAAAATTAACATTTTTGTAAAATTTTATTTTTATAAGTTTCCTAACATTCTTGATCTTTTCATTTAAACTTTCTTATTATGCCTCTTATCTTTTTGACACACTATTCAACGGAAGTCTATCTCCTTTATTAGATCCTTTCTTCCGCGTTCTTATTTTTCAATTTCTTGACATTCCTAATAGTTGATTCTATAAATATCCTTTATGTCCATCTTATCCATTAATATTGCTCATTCTTACAGACATTTGATTCCTTGTTTGAAATTGAATATTTATACCTGCTCATAAATGGTCTTAATTATCTCATTAATATTTTCCATTTCTAATATCCTTTTACTTGTTGATAATTTAGTGTTCTTTTTAAATTTCGAATCTCCATATTTACTAATATGTAAATTTATTCCATTTAACAAAAGATATTCTTCCATTTTTCCTAAAACTTAACATACGCTTATGTTGTGGACATTAATTGCCCTTATTAACGGTTATCCTAACAGATGCCTATTTCAAATCATTTCTATTAATTTTTCCTTATCTTCCCATAAATGATAAATATGCCACAAAATTAGTTCTCATTCATTACCTATTAAATAGCGAGTTTCAACCCTTCCCGCATTTCTAACTTTGTGGTTCTTGCAGTCCTTTTGTTTTTTTGAGCTTCTAAATTGATAAGTAAGCCATTGAATCACTACATAGTTTCTAGTGTATTTCTACAAATTAAGGTTCTTTCCTAGAAAGATCTACATATACTGTTTTCAAAAGATACGCTTACCTTAAATTACATATATATACTCACATATAGTAAAACTTTTGAAAATTCTTTTTTAAAATAACAAGTACGTCTCTCAAACGTATATTTTCCCGTAATAGGGAAATCTATACTTTGATATTAAATGTAGCAACCCGCCCGAAATGGGCCTAAATTTTGACTTAGAAAAGGCCCATCGGAAGTTAGAACCATTCTAAATGGATCCCACAAGGAAATACTTTAACTGTTATAACAGAGCAGACTTAACCAAAATCAGAATATCACATAGCAAAAGGGATAAAATATAATAATCTGAACTAGATGTACCATAAATTAAAACCATATTAATGTCGGTTATAACGAATGTCAACTATCATTAAGAGGTACGTCAATAATAATAATTGTCCCAATAATGCAACGATGATCATAATACTATAATAAATATTAACTAGCAACTATGGATCCTCCTTAGTCTAGCTTCATACTCCAAGGCATCTCTGGTTCAATGTCACCACCTACTAACTTGTTTATATTTTATGAGGAGGGAGCTAGAACAATAAGTTCTGGTAAATGAAAATCACACAAGTTTAAAGAATAATTATTTACTATTCTTTGTACTATTAATTCATCAAATTATGTCTATACAATTCAACACACAATCAATCATATTTATTTATCAGGTGGACCACCCTTTAGTCACTTAAGGCTTGCACTGCTTATTTAAGGGCAGATTCCTTATGCTCACTTAGTACCCTTCAAGGCAGACTACCATTGGTCACTTTAGGCCATCATTTAATATTTATTCTTGGGAGGATTCCCACTACCACTTAAAAACCTATAGCGGTCCCTAGTCGCTTAAGACCCCGTCTTATGATTATCAATGCTATTAAATATTCTCTTTATTGTAATATTAGAAATAGTAATATACCACTTAATATTGGGCTAAGGTAGACACTCATCGTCCAGGCAAACACATATGTTACTATTTAACTGGTATTATGAGTGAACTCCTAGCCACTTAATACTTTCCTTAGACAGGCGCACCCGGTACATTATTAGTGGAAGTCTTAGTATCACATCCCTAGGTCATTCCTCACTTATCCCCAAGATAGTATAGGACAACTTATGGATAACTAACCTACTCATACGTACTCACTTAATTAAGACCATTTAATACATTTTTAAGAGAAAGTTGGACCTAATGGTCATTTAAGACCTAATGAGAGCAGTCTCATTGACTTGTACCCTTTTAAAGAATAAACATTGGAAAAGGTCTAATGTCCTTACCACTTAATACCTAAACCAAGTAAGTCAGCCACTTAATACCATTTCAATGCAGGCTTACTTTATACATAATCATTACACGCACACACACACACACACACAAAAGACATCTCATAGTAAACTGACCATTTGTGGATGTTGGATTTGTCAGGCGGTTCCGGATAGACATCTAACATAAGTTGGGCTTAACCTCGCGTCTTTATGTAATAAATATAATGGCCCATAACACCTAGACCTCTCACATTAACCAGTCTTACTTGTAGATGTTGGATATGTCGGTCGGTTCCGGGAAGACTTCTACTACAAGTAATGGTTAACCTCATATCTTTGTGTCATTAATGCTAATTAAGCCATTAACCCACACTCATGCAAATTCTTATAGAGACATTTAATTTCAACTTTCCTATTTAACAAGTTTAATATGTTGTTTAATACAAATTTAATACGTATTTATAATACGTTAACTACGCTAATAAATAATAGTAAATAAACATAAATTAAGCACATGAGAATAAATATTTTAATTTGTTTGAAATGTCATTCCTAACAACATAATCATAGTATACAAGTTTATTTCCCTACTTCATCACATGGCATATTCTCATTTAATTATAAAAGGGAAATAACAGCATAAACATAAAACTTCTAACTAGGATTTGAATAGTTATCTCAATCACCAAAGACAGATAAGGCGCGATAATCCAATTAAATATGTAAAGCATCCTTTTTGGTACTGCTTATAACACCCCGCATTTTTAACTTAAGATAATAAAATAAGAACAAATTATTAAATATTTAGAATTGAGTAAAACGGACTGCACCATTTCGTCCATATCGAAATTCTGGTCAAGATAACACCTGGTTTGCGTAAAACGGACACCATACGAAGAAGTTATAAACGTTAGAAGTTTATATACATATAAGGAGCTTATATGTATATATATATTAAATAAATATATCCATAAAATTCAAATATCAGTTCTAAACTCAAAATTTCGCAAGCGGGAAAATCTGTAGGGAAAATGGCCCGTTGGGGGTCGACCCCACCACGATTCTGGAAATTTCCTGCGACGTGGACGATTCTGATGACTTCAAATCACATCTGAGGGTCGTGGCTTCTCCGATACACCTATAAATAAGACCCTAGAGCTAACCCTAAACCTCGTATTTCTTAGGCTATGTTGAAGCTCAATTGTTTTCCCTCTTCCTCCCCTAATCTATTCAGAAAATTTAGGTTATTAGTTTAGCTAAAATTCTGAATCTAAATCTAGAGGAGAGGAACATGTGCTTGTAAATGGGTGTTCAAATCTCTTAACGAAGTAAGGTAACTTTCTAGATCCGATCTGTTCAAATTCCTTCCTCCTTCTTTTCCTTTCTCTTTTAATTAAAATAATAAATCCATGGTCGTTTGGTTTTGAATTCGATTAAGGGAAAACCCATGGATGCTAAAACTGGATCAGATCCAGAATTGGGAAAGCATACGAGGTTAGTGGATTTAAGTTATACCATTTTAGATAATAATATGTTATCATTTACCATTCCCCGTTTTGTATAACTGAAATATGACATGTTGAATGCTTAACATAAGTTGATAATGACTAAAGAGAGATGTTAGTATGAATAGGTCAGGAAATTCATATGTTGAATTGGTTAAGGTGATGAATGTTTACATGTTGAAAAACAAAAATTTTAATAGCGATTAATATGGTTATTATTCCATTCATTCACTTATGGCATATTATTAAGTAAATGACATGTTAACTTGTTGGACTTGAATAATTACCCGATTAAATATTTACATGTCAAAATAGGATTAAATACGTATTAAAAAGGGCATGCGCCATAATATAGGCATAATTTCACGACATGTAAATTAGATTACAGTAAACATATGAAAAGAAGAATATGCCTAAAATTTACATGAAATAGGAATAATTGTTAAAGAACGAACATGCCTAGATTCACAGTAATTTGACACTGTAACGCTATTAGGCACGAGGTTAGATTGCACTTGTGATAGAAGTCTACCCGGAACCGCCCGGCATATCCAGCATTCACAAGTGGTAAATCTAATGTGAGGGGTCTAAGTGCATAATTAAAACATGCAATGGTACTAAGACACGAGGTTAAGTCAACTTGTGGTTGAAGTCTGCTCGGACCCATCCGACAAATCCAACGTCCACAAGTGTAGGCTTAATATGAGAGGTCTAGTGCATATATATATATATATGTATGTATGAATATAAAAAGATACGAATAAATGGCAATGATGGTAATTAAATGTCTAACTCAGAAAAAAAGAAATGAAGGGATGTAATGGACTGAGTTAGTGGGATGCGAAGGAAAAGTGATGTATTTCCCTAAATGACCTATTTCTGAGAATGTGGTTGCAAGTAAGCCACGATGAATAAAGTAAGAAAAAGGAAAGAAATTGCTTTCCATCACGGATCTAGATGGCAATACGTTATGAAAATAATCACTGATTCCTGCTATACATCAAACTTGTAAGGTGCATGAAGTGTTTTCCTTAATTAAAATAAGGAACATATATTACAGTGAATGAAGAATACTGGATTACAACAGTTGAAGAAAATGGTTTAAATGGGGAATGATAATCATCTATTATAAAGAATTAACATTAATGAGAATGTTGTATAATAGGTAGACTTGTCCTAGGGACAAGTGAAGATTATAACTTAGGTTATAATAAACTGGTAAGGAAATGGATAACTGGTGAAATGAGATGAGGGACTCTTAATTGTAAATTAAGTAATCAGTAAATGGGGAAAACCGGAAACCGGTTGAGAAAAGGGGGAATATATGAGATACAAGAAGTTATACTTAATTATAAATTGAGTAATCCGTAAACTTGGAAGTCTGAAACCCGCTGATAAGAATAACATGGTTGAACTTGTCTTAGGGACAAGAGGAAATTATAACATAGGGTATAATAAATGGGTAGAGAAACATATTAATGGGACTTAGTTAAGAGAACTAAGTTAATAAATAAACAATGATAAGTTGTAGTAACGGTGTAAAATGGAATTATGATTAAATGAGAAAGGATGAGGAAAACTTATGAAATAAGTTATATTTAATCATAAATAATGGCTGACATGTTAACCAGAAAACATGTGAATTGAGATATACTTAATTACATATTAAGTAGAACATGTTATTGTAATGATAAAATCAAGCAAGAATATAAAAGAGATTGTGGATTACAGACTTTGGGCCATAATCTAGAGAATAACTTGTTACGGGCTTATTAATGAACTTAAATGGGTTAAGTCATATAACTGAAATTAATAAGCAAGAGGAACTTGGTAACTTGATTAAGAATTCAATGAGGATAACCAAGTTAAATGGAAACCTGGTGAAGCAAGGCAAGTGCGTAAAAGAATGATTAGACATAGGATGTAACAACATTTTAAGGTGAGGCGCTTGGACAAGTCCGCATGTTTGAGGGTGAATAACCCAACGGGGTAGATCATCGTGGTGTTATAAGGTACGAGGGGAGAGCACATTCATATGATTGTTCTGACCGCTCTAAAGGACTGGAAGGGGAAGCACGCAGCTTCCTGGGGTATTTAAGGTGCTCCTAGTAGTCCTCTATACGGTGGCAGATGTTTTAGGCTGTGCTTGCAAAGGTTGGGTCTGTAGTTAACTACTAGGTGGGTATGCCTTGACTGTAAAAGTAGCTATGCAGTCAGAATGATGTGACGTAGGGACACTAGGGTGATTCGGCAGTTGCCTCAATGGGGAGGCGAAGGGTCACGACCAACAAGGATAGTAGATCGTCGGATACCCGTCATCGGCAGCCAGTGGTATGCAAAAAGACTAGAGCTAAAACGAATAAACCATTCACTTTTCACTATCGGGGTACGGTGGTTGAGGGAAGACGCGAAATGGATGTTTAGATTGTTTTTCTTAGGGGCCGTCGTTTAGCTCTTGTAGTCTTTACTAGTTGAGGGAGGAGCCGAGGTGGGGCCATAGCCACCGTGAAAACAGACCCTAGGTGAAGCAATCTGAACTTCCTCATAAAGGAAAGCCCATATTGAGTTGAGATCACGACAAATCAGAACACATATAGAAGAACATTTCATTGCTTATTACAACAATTTACATCAGAGTACAAGAATATACAAAGTATAAATAAATAATATACATTTGATAAATATCAGAGATTTACAAATTACAATGTAGCGGAAAATAATACAAAAACACAACTGAAAGAGATAAACGGATGGAGAGGTTTGCGAATATCATTCCAGCTGTAAACCAGGATCCTGTGAATATAAATCTACAAAACCAAAACTACTAGCTGCCCGTGTGGAAAATAGGGGCACCTAGAGTTTTAGGTTAAATAATAAACTCCAGGTCAGTCATGTGACTGGTGTGAGAACTAAAACTATTATTTAAAACTTTACTTTAAAATTTGGTAAATCAAGGGACCATCCCGTATAACACGGAACGGGTTTCCTCCCAAGAATACCAGTGCATATAACAAAACAGCGCAGTGCTTTTTGGAAAAATGAAGCTATTATAAGATCAAAGTCCCATCACACAATGCAATGCAAGCCGGAGGATAGGGTTTTCCCTTATAATAGCCAAACATGCTTGGTACGTTTAAAACAAATCATTTGATACTATTATAAGTGCATAGTGTATAAACAACTTCAAATATAAATGTATCAATCATAGACGACATAATGCCCTATCCCACTATGTCGCCATACTAGGCTCTACAAATAAAACAGAAATGTCACGTATTGGAAGCTGGATTTCCGTCTGCGAACGAAGGCAAGGGATTGTCCTTACCACTTCGAGGCGCTCTAGCCCATGTCTCAGGATCAGAACGCATCGACCCTTGGATCGTCAGGGCCGGTCCACTCGATGTGGATTAAAATGCCCGAACACTAGGTTTCCCCGCCCTATGGGGCGTCAGTCTGGTCTGTATAAAGACCATACTATCCATCGGCCCCGCAGTGCCGATATATCTGAGGCGCCTCGCTATCCATCATCCACATAAGTAAAACGTTTGGGCGTGCAAAACCCAAACACCACTCCTAGCTAGAAGGAAACGCATGTCCTCCCAGATGTCCTCTCCCATTTCTGGTTCACACCGGGGTGTGAGGCTCGCGATTTAATGCTACACACAAAGCTATGCTATATTAAAGTCGTGCTTTGATCATCAACCACAAAACTCTGCTTTTTAACAGAAGCCTTGATCCTTTGCATCTCATCATGCCACACAGGCAATTCATGCTATGCAACTGATGTCTATCAATCATACAGAATGAAATCCGATGTCAGACACACATCCATTTACATGTTCGTTCTGGGTTTGAACGAAACCGGAGGCACCTTATTCCTCGCATATCCGGTCGATCTCCAAGTACGTCTAGACAATCACCACTTCTTACCTTGTCTTGGGTGTACAGCCCAATCAAGACATCGGTAATCATCCAAACGATGTGAAGACCTCCGGTCTTCAACCACCGTCTTCATCGTCGACTCATTACCGATTCAGTTATTCAGAATGGGATAAACCCGGTCTTTCTGAATAACTCGCGTATATAATAAACAAGTGCTATTAAAACACAACATACGCCTCATTCTAATTCTGAATATTCTTTTATTTAAATATTCATATCCTTTGGGAAAGGTTCCCATTAATTTTATCAAGATAAATTCTTTAAATTTATTCTTTAATCTTCCTTTACATATCAATTCAAACCAAATTATGGTTTATCCAAACTAGTCGGGATTAACGAACATTACCGAAGTAATCATTTGTTTAATTTCCCAATCCCATCCTATTCATCCTATGAAGTAAAACTGGTAATACTTCACATCTAACACCACGGTGTTATCGGGAAATTAATTACCATTTCACGTTCAAGTCTAATTAAAGATTTAACTGTCGCTTGGAGAAAAACTGGTGATACTCCATTCTCGATCATTTCTTGAATTTGATAATGTTAGTTATCAAATTCACCTTTCAATCTATTCAAAGATTCATTAAAACTCTAATTTAGTTTTAATTTCCAAAATCCATTACTTAATGATTATTCAAAGTTAAGAAATTAATCTTATCTTTAACTGGGTTAAAGAACTAATGTCATTTAAAACACAGTTCACGACAAACCCAAAATCTCATTCCATTAACAATGGAATCTTCACAGAATGCAGATCAATATATATAATCGATATGAACTTCCATATCCAACCGATAATATAAATGGAATAACGGCAAAGCTTTTTAAATTCCATATATATATTAACGGTTTTCCTCTATAGAAAATCACTTCGATTATTATCAAATCAGATTCCATTCCATTCCAATATATTAAATTGGAAAACTTTCCTTTGGAAAATCTTCACTAAATCTTTAATAAAAAGATTTATAACTTCCGAATCTCATTTCACTGTAAATCGGGTTAAAGAACGAATGTCGTTAAAAACACAGTTCGCAATAAACCCAATTCACATTCCATTTCAATTCCAATTAAATGTTAATTAATTGGTAATTCTTCTCTACATAATAATTAAATATTTATTTTTTACACATGGAGTTTAAGAATAGTGTTACTGAAGACCCCATCCCATCAGTCTCTAACCGTAAATTAGTAAGAGAACAATTCCCTAAGTATTAATCCCGAAGGACGAAACCAACATCAGATCAATACCCAGGAAACCATTCAACTTTTCTAATCTCTAGTTAGTTTCTAATTTTCTTAACTCCATTGGGTTTAAGAACAGTATTATTAAAGATACCATTCACGACATACCCAAATCTCATTCCATTATTAATCGGGTTAAAGAACAAGTGTTATTTAAAACACCGTTCACAACAAACCCAAAACCAATTTCGATTCAATTCCAATTAAATATCAATTAATTGGTAAACTTCATTATATCTTAATAAAAATATTTAATCTTTTCTCAACTGGGTTTAAGAACAGTGTTAGTGAAGACATCGTTCACGACAAACCCAAAATCCCATTTGATATTAAATACAAGGCTCTGAATAGAAAATATATCGGCTTATATTCAATATCAAATTCTGAAATCAACAAATATCATATTGGAATAACAATATATATATCTTCCAAATTCCTCCACAATGTCTGTATAATCACGGAATCCAATATCGAAATATTCCGAAGATAATTTCGATTCAAATCCATTCCAATTCATATATTGGAAATTCTGGTTATTTTTAAAACCGTTTCAAATCCAATTTATTTATTTAAAAATATTGGATTATAATTCTAGTTCATAACTAGTTCATTTCGATAAAATTATATTTTTATATTTTCAAGCATGGAATTTTTCATCCTAATTCTTTTCAAATCATTTATTATGATTTTACCCAAATTATTAATATTTTTAATAATTTTATCAAGGCTCGTATAGTCGATTTGCATCAACGGTCATCGAGCTGCACTTACAGCGACCTTTTCCAAATTTGATTTGGACATAATTCCAAATCCAACCGTTAGATTTTAAATCTCTCATATTCTTGGAAAGCTCATTTCGATATGAACACAACGGTTCCAGTTTTAGGAGAATCCGATGGTCGGATCTCCCGTAATGTCCGTTCGAAGTCAATGGTCGAAATTCGTAAACTACCGCGGCTTGGCGCGTTCTTTTCAGGCCATTATATAAATAATATATATATATTTCATCAATTTCCATTTAAAACGTATTTTATAAATCGTTTTAAATTCGTTTTCAAAACGATTTCAACTTCATATTCAATTTCAAATAAAAATTGAATATTCCATATCATTAATATAGAAATGATAATATTTTCAAAATATCAGATTTTGAAATCAATTCCCTTTCGATATTCACCATAGAAATGAATAAAATCGATATAAATATCGTTCGCGTCAAAATTGCATTAACCTAATCAACACGACTTTATATATTTAAATATTTTTGTGTCTATCCCAAATCGGACATCAAAATCATATTTTGATCTTTTACTGAATATTATTTTAAAAATATTCCTTATGTTAAAATATTCGTTATTTTAAAATATTCATTCTTTCTGAACTGGAATCAGACACAGTCAATTACCATATAATATTATTTATATGAATTTTATACAACACATGTATAGAACAACAATGATAAACAATCAACCATCATCCAGAGTGCATTCTACACTGCATAAGCATTAAATATAAATATTTAACGCTTACCACAGCTTGTCAACCAATCGATCGACATACAACTAAACAATTGGGATTAGTATACATAAAAAATCATCCCAACACCCGTGTAGGGTTTCAATCAACAAAGACTGAATATTATTTGTGCAGTTGGACGATGTGTAAAATTTATCGCCCCAATCCATATCAGTCAAATGGGTGTACATAAACAAATCGTCCGATTTGTAAATGAATATTTATTTTCATTTCATTTACTCATTAAAAATTATCTTTTTAACGATAAAATATTTTGCTCATCATATGAATATTTTATATAGTCCATTTCACATCACAAACAATTTCAAACAACACAATACAATCAAGCAAACAAGTCTTCCATGGTCTGTGGACGACGGGGCGCAGTTCATCTATGTAGTTATAAAATAAATTACTGTACAAAGAAAATTATAGTAAGGAGTTCTCACCTTGGGGTTCCACTCCGCCATTCCTTATTAGATAGTTTGGATTTGGATTTGTTTTCCAGTCGGTTCCATCGCAATCCGTTCCACACGATTTTTATACTAAAAATCGTATTTTTATTTCGATACATATATAAAAATTATATTTTTATATCACTACAAATCATATATTTTTTCTTTTCTAACCTATACATGAAAATCAAATCTTTTCTTATATAAAAATATAATCTTTCTCATTTTAAAAATATAATATTTTTCTACCATAAACATCATGTTTTTTCATATAGACAAAATCATATCTTTTTGTGATTAGAAATCAAAATCTTATCTTTAAAATTAAAAATCAAATCTTTAATACAGAAAAAATCCAATCTTTTTCCTATTCTAAAAATATATTCTTTACCTAAATAAAAATAATATCTTTACCTAAATAAAAATATAATCTTTATCCTCTATAAATAAAAATAAAAATCCTATACTTTTTCTAATCAAAACTCTAACCTTATATAAATAAAAATCTGATCTTATAAATGCTATTATAAAAAAATGATTTTATCAAAGCTATTAAATAATAAAAAAAGAAATCTGAAATAAATAATAAAATAAACTAACTTTTTCTCGTCGAACTCGGGCTGGAGCGTCGCTAGCGGCGACGGAGGAGTGGAACGGTGGTCAGAGGTGATGGCGGCGGTCTCCGGTGCTTAGGTGGCAGTTGTTCTCGATCGATTTAGGGTTGTGGTGGCGGTGGGAGTTAAACAGCGGTGGTGGAGGATGGCCGAGCGTAGCGGCGAGGCCTGAGAGGGGCGGCGCGGCACCATCGACGGTGAGGCGGCGGTAGGAGCAGGGCAACGGGATCGGGGGTTCATAGTTTTTATATTTTTTTCTTTTTCCTTCTGGTCAACGGGGAGAGAGAATGGAAGGGGGCCAAGTATATATATTTTAATTTATTTAAAAATCCATAAAGTTACTTCTCCATTTGAACTCCAAACGAGACCCAACGACTGTTGTTCTTAGCTAATTACCCGCATTCCAAACACAATGGGATATGTTTCATAACCCAACTCGTCTGTTACGATCAGTTTTCCTTTAAATTAAAATACAAATCAATGTATGTTTAATTTAAACGTACATTTCATACGGACCCCAAAAATTCCAGATAAATTATTTCTAGCTTCATACTGATACGGTCCTAACAAAACTAATTTCATCAAATTTGAAGACCGTTTGAAAAATGGCCATTTTCTGGTCGATCCAAATTGACTAAATTTGAAAAAACACATTTTCTTTTGTCATGCTCACATATTAATTCCAAAATTCATGAATTTTGGAATCTAATAATAATTTGACATTCCGGATCCAACAAAAGTGGTCTCGTAAAAAACGGAGGTCGTTTGCAAAATCGTCTCTTTCAAGGGTTATATTTTCATAGCAACTTTTCTGAATTTTCAACTGGACATAACTTTTTATTCCCACTAAGAAATTTCAATTTATCAGATTCGTTGGAAAGATATTTTCAAATAGATACTAATATTTTTGGTTTCACTAAATTCCGGTTTATTTTGAATCTTGTACATTCATTCGAAATTTGAAATTGAATTTTCAAACTACCGCGCCATTTCCAATTCCTTTTATAATTAAAAATAAATATTTATATTCTAACTTCGATTCAAATAAATATATACATTTTTATCCTATTCGAAATAAATTTCTAGTCGTTATTATTTAAAATAAATCATTTTAAATATCCAAAATTCATTAAAATTCCCAAAATAAAAAATTTAAATTGGTTCTGATATTCTGGTTTGTTACACTAGGAATATCTGTATATAGAGGCTCTTAAATACGGGCCTATACAGATATGAAAAAGCTCCCGACCGAGTTCTTTGTTTCTTGTATTGCCCTGCCACGGGACTCGGTGCACATTAGAGGATGTGTGGTTATGCCTTCGAGCTACAATTGACGATACGTGTGGGGGACAGTCTAGATACATGCATGTCGGCTCTGGGTGGAGTATCGTAGACTTGAGGGCATTACTCTAGTACGGAATCTGATTCGATCGAAGGTGGTAGTCTGTACAATTATGAAGCATAGTAATGATAGATATATGTGAAACGTAACATTGTTATATAGAGATCCGTACGTCACTACGGCGTAGGATGAGGGACTACGTATATTTCGATGGTGTTACGATGGAGACCGTGTGAGTGGGGTACCATGGGGTGTACCTTAATATTGGGGATTGCTACATATATAATGTATTAGGTTAATAAACTGGGAAGTAAATAGGTGCGACGTTAGTGTCATTAGTGTCAGCCTTGAGTGCTGTTAACCTAAGTAACCTAATAAATAGAAAAATATAATTGAACGGTATATGTAGTGTTATCCAAAGTGTATAATTTAAGTCCAGTCTCTAGAACTTGTGTTCTGACCCGCTCCTCATAACATACTCGCAGGTTATATTTGTGGCAGAGACATGATAGCTTTGGGTACTGGTTAGGCAGTATTATTAATACGGTAAGGTTATACTTTGAGTATATTATATTTTATCTATTCCGCTGTGAGATGTTTTCTGATCTCTGACATGTTTTATGTCTCTATCTTTTCTACAGGATACCAAAGCAAACCAATCCGAGTTTTGATAGATTGGAATTTTTGAAAAAAAATCGGTCTGTTGGAATTCGGATTGTTATACTGCTTCACTTATATATATTTTATATACAAAACTTAACACTTTAGTAATTTTGTGAATAATACGTTCAAATGATCTTTTTTCAAAAATAGTGCTTAAACCTATTAATTCTACCAAAAACTCAAGTCTTATGCTTTAGTACATACAAATTCTGAATATCTTTTAATTTACAAACAAGTGAATGAGACCAATTTCAGAAACTTTACAACACCCAAACATTTACCTTTCATTACATCAATAACAACAAATCTCAAAATACACTATCTGATTGACCATTACTGTAAAAAATAAGGAGTTTGGTGGGTTTGTATTGTTTTATTTTCATTCAAATCTAAATTCCTTCAGGAATAATAATCCAAATTTCAATCAACAAGATATATGAAATAACAAACTTATGTAATTTCCATTCACAAAGATTGTATAGGAAAGAAGAGTAGTTTTGGTGCAGAATCTATCAAAATTATGGATTATAGCCTTTGAACAAATGTGCTCCAATCTCTCCTATATATATACTAGAATCAGATTTATAATCTCATATATATATATATATACACATATATATTAATTTCAATATCTCTATATATATTTAGTTCAGAAAAGATAGAATATAGATTAGAGAGAGAAGAATCCTAACCTTACTTTCGGTATTAAGAATATCAGAGAGACAAGAAGGAGACGTAAAATAGAATGAGGTGTATGGTTTATAGAGAGGCTAGGATGTTCTCTTTATAGTTTCAAGTGTGTATATAGACCATAGGATTAGTTTGATTTAATTTGGACAGTCCATTGATACAAAACTATAAATAAATCCCTTAAAAGCACAAGCCTCCTCTATCCCCCACCATGAAGGGTGGTTGACCCCCTATATAGTAGGGAGGTTGTCCCCTAGGTCAACCTCCTATCCATGGTTGTAGCTTTTCAAACTTCCTTAAATAATCCATGCCACTTGATCGATGTTTATGTCCTTGCATGCATGTTTACGACAAGCATATGACATAAAAAATATACTTGAACAAACATTTAGTCAAATAAAATCAAATCAAATCAAATCTAAGCATAGGTCTAATAAAATTCTACCATATTCATGCATTTCTTTATAAATTCATAAAATTTCATTTTCAGAAACATGATTGAAATTAACAAAAACTTACATTTATGCAATTGCATAATTAACATGATTTACAAGCATTTTTAGATAATATTAAAAGGATATTTAAGGCCTAATGCAACCTAATTAGTAAGTGAGAACATTAATCACTCAGCTTAGCCTAAAAAGGCTCCTAAAAAGGCTCCAAATCTAAACAAGCTCTCCAGATTGTAATGGAACACCAAATATAATGGATTTTTCTTCCTTTGCATCTACAGGTACTCTCCTTTCTGTGTAGATTCCACAAATCCTCCTTTTACAGAATGGATTGTCCATATGTCTAATGGGCGGCTTTTCCCCATGATCCCATATGTACAAGATAAAAAAAAGAACTCTTCCTAGAAAACTTAGAAGAAATCCTAAAAACAAGGAAAAATGAAAAGAAAAAAAAAACAAATGGTGGCTACAGAATGTCAAAACTAGAAAACAAGAAGAGCTCACAATGAATGAAAGGTCATGTCCAGCTCCTAAAAGGAAGTGAATATTATAAATAGCTATAAAGAATGACTAAAGAAGCCATAGAAGGCCTATCATCATGTCGATACCTAGATCATTCAAGTAATAAGGATGTCCGGGTCTAGCAACACATCAGCAGCCAAAACTAAAAAAACTCAACACATAACATAAGGCTTAAATATATCTATGTATATGAGTCTGTAATATACATATATGCAGTACAATGAAAAGCAACATTTATACGAAATAGTAACCTAGAAAAGACATGCATAGTTAAAAAGATTAAACTTCGTTGTCATTGAATAATATTAATCAGAAATTTTATAGTTAGAATTGACAGTAAGAGGGAAGCCATCAAGAATTTACAATCAACTCAAATAGGTTTCTATGTAGTTATGTAAAGGAGCTCAATCTACAGACTACGACTTGTAATCAATAGGTTTGATTTTCTAGAGGAAAAAAGAAAGAAATACAAAACATAAGCTAATTATCTAATAAGAGTAAGAATGCAGAACGATTGTGTGTGGTACCATCTATCACTTAGCACCTACAATATTATTATTTCTATTATAGTGTAATTACTCGAAATTTTATTATTTATTTATGAATACTTAATTTAATCCAAATATGAAATTAATGGTTTTTATAGATATAATAATCCTTTTTTGATTTATAATTAAAACTAGAAAAAATATTTTTAAATTAGGTTTGCATAAATAAATTATTCGACAAAAACTGAGAATGTGACCCGTAAACCATTTTTGGATTTTTAGCTTTTTATGTAACAAAAGTTCACTTAAGTTGAACATTTTCTATTTTATTAAACCTCTTTAAAATGATAACACTCTTTAAATTAGGAAATATAAATTATGATAAGTAATTTAAAAAATATTTTATTTTACTTTCAAATGAGAATGATGATATGACACTTTGAGTGAATAAATGAGTTACGTACAAAGATCAACTTATTACCTAACATGAATGATTTGTACATTTGCCAGCTTAAGATTTGGTGGATGAGTAGTAAAGGGAGTCCGTGGGTTTTTTTATTTGTTTTTTTTTATCTACCTTATCTCATGGTTATATTCTTATTTTCCATTCACTTCATTCCGTATTCATTCTTCCTTTTCATCTCCATTTTTTCATTTTTCTTTTCTTTTTAAATCTGAAATTAAAAAAATTCAACTCTAAAGTTCAAAGACATTCATTATCTTTAGACAAAAAATTCAAAAGCTTCTAGATTTGGAATTGGCATTGTCAAAAGCTAAGAAATTTAAGAATGGTGAGACTTCCAAACTTTGTTTAAATTATTCGAAAACACAAGAGGTTATACCTTGAATCTGTGGTGAATTTTTGATTGAATATTGGAATTTTTAGTTCCTTTTAAAATAAAATACATATAATTAATGACTTTTGCTAAGTTTATGCTTATTGGTTTATGGAAGCGGTACTCTCTCTATATATAAATCATCAATTATAGGTCTTCATCTTAGCTTATAAGCATGGACACATATACACTGCCAACATATAAAAATCATGGTATCTCAAAATGTACGCGATCGACCTAATTGACTTACTATAAGTCGTTTATTTCCATTAGTAAATTTTAATCCATTAGTAATATAAAAAATAGTCTTTGACTTTTTCATCAAGGAGGCTGAAATCTTTAGATGTCAATAATAAAACAAAATTGTGAAATTTTAATTCAATATAAATGAGCAAGTGGACTGTATAATCTTGTTTGTCTTTCCAAATCATGAATTTTAAGTCAGTCTGTGGGATTTTACGGCTTTAGATTGAAGGGTAAGAGCGAGTTTCTTGTTTTAGACAAATTGGGTTTTCCTAACAACATAGTAAATTGGAAGTGATATAGTTGGGAAAGGAGTAGGATCCAGATATGGTGGAGGTATAGTAAGAGGTCATGTTACCTCTAATGGTCGGATTTGATGGTTATATGTCCGCTTAAGGTTTTATTTTCTTGCCTTGGTAGTTTTCGATAAGGGAACACATGGTGGTGCAATAAGCAATTAGAGTAGGCAATTTTGTAGCCAGAGGTGGAGTTGGGAAGTGGATTTCCACCGACGATGATAGTGGTGACTAGAAGTAAGGGAGACGGATATAGCTAGGTGAATCTGGTGACCGAGCTCATTTCCATGAAGGACATCTATTTATTTTGATTAAGAGGTCACTTTTTAATAGAGGTAGTGTGTGGCATTTATAAAGGTGCAGAAGGGTTATGTAGAGATAATGGAGTTTGCAGGTAGGGTTAAGGTCATGGTGGGGGCTGACGGCTGTGGTGCACGAGATCCACTGCACGATTGTGCACTAATAGATAGGCCATATTAATCGTTTTGGAGGGAACGTAGGATTTGGGGAAGGAAGATTATAAGTTGAGTCTAGGTAGCCTTGTGATGGGTTGGGTCGATTGGTCGGAGTGAAAATAATAATAGGCTTTGTTTTCCAAATTATATAAACGAAAGTTATTAACGTAGAAATGTTGTTTTTCGCTTGTTTCAAATTTAATTCACAAGATGATTTTTATACTAGATTATATTTACTTATAGAACAAAATTATGTAATTACTTGACCAGTTTGATGTAGTATAATTTAATATTAAATTAAAATTGGTTGGGTTTAATTATATTGTTTGGTAATTATATTTTGTTATTGACAACATATTAGCAGAACAAAACATCTTCCTTCTGTATTTAAGTTAAGTAGATCATATGGGATATCTATTTAGTAGAATAAATCACCATTCTGCTATTATATGAGTTTCGACATTTATTTATCTGCTAATTAAATTAATTTTTCATGCTAAATATTATTTAACTTAATTAATTATTAACTGAAATAATAATTAAATTCCAATACATTATTGATTAAATAATAATTTACCAGTTGTTAATTAAAAAAAATAACTTTACTATTGTTAAGTCAAAATAACAATTATCTTGGAACCTTTTTATTTAAATTATTTAAAACTTTGATTAATTTAACCAAATATTTGCTACCAAGATTAACATTTAAACTTATTAATAAAACAATAATTTTTTTAAAAATTGTTATATAAGTTAGATTGGTTACAAATCCATTACTTATCCAATTTAAAAGGGAGGCATGGTAAATCTGAATGGTACTTAAACTAGCTATCATAATATTCAAATCAACATCGCAACTCCTAACACAGTTATTTACATAGACAATGGATATGTATATGAAATCCACACTATTAACCAATAGATAACATGATAAAATAATTCAGTTGGTAGATACATAAGTGTTCAAACTCACGTGATAGCAGTGTGGTGATTTGTTCTGCTAAATAAATGTCCAGTATGATCTACTTAAATTGAATATAGCAAAACAATATATATTCTGCTAATCGGTTGCCAACAACAAAATATAGTTACTAAATGGCGTAACTAAACCCAGCTTGCTTTTAGTTTACCATTAAATAATGCTGCAACAAATAGGTAAAGTGATTACATAGGTGTGTTCCACATGTAAATACGAATATAATGCAAAAATTTACGTATGACTCGACATTTTTAAGTTAAAGACTTATGTTTATATAAATTGGAAAATTAAACAGACACTGTTGTCCAAGTGGTTAAGACACTTCGACATGGTGCAAGATGTCACAGATTCAAATCTTTTCCTATGGGATTTAACCCATTTGCTATGCAGTACGTTATATGCTAATTAGACCTGTATATAGAGTATCCAATTTCGAAAAAAATGAAAGCCTATTGTGACACCCTACGTCCGTTAATGTCACACTTTATCAGAATCTATTAAGTTTTGTAAAGTGTTATAGGTAAATAGAAACAGAAACACTACAAGATAGATATAAAATAATAGTGGAATTAAAACTTTATTTAATATAAAAGCTTCATGGTTCAAACCTAATTACATAATAAGTCTGGAATACTGAAAACATAAAACTTCTACCTTGTACAAAAATCATCACCAGAGTACAATAATACATAAAAAGAGCATAATCACCAAAATATAGCCATAGTAGAGGAGATACGAAATCGAGCGATACATCTAAGTAGCTCCAAGCAGAAGGAAAGAAAAATCCTGATCAAGCTTGAGTATTCCCACACTGAGAACCTAAGGGAGGGGGGGGGGACAGAAGATAAAGAAGAGGAAACAAAATGGGTCAAACATAAAGTGTGGCGAGTCCAGTTACTTTTAGCATATAAATAATTAAAAGCATCATGACAGGCATATAAGTTGGAGAGAGATAACAGTGTCATATGGCAAATATAACAAGGTAAAAAGGATAAACAAAACAGAACATGCATTGCGCTTCTCTAATACTTTTCTCTGCACCAATACTAGTATAACAAGAACAAGATGGTCCCAATAAGTATAAGATGGTAAACGTAGGTGTACTTCTAGTGAGAGGTTTTACCCATACAATAATAGGTAGCCTAACAGAACTGATGGGTTTTACCCTCAACGATAATAACGGGCTCCTAAATAAGCAAGACTAGATGTACCCTAATCACTCTCCCCAATCGATCGGCTTCCTAACTCTTAGATACCCTATGCTGGCCCCACAGTAGAATGTATCACCTCCTAACTTAGCAACCCTTTGTTTACAAGATGCGCACAACCATATATACTGATGTCACAGCGTCTTATCTTCCCTAGCAAGCGGACCCATGCACGCACATGACTCCGCTGGAATGCGCCGTCAACACCCTCACTCAAGTGACCTCTTATAATCAGCTCAGAAAGCTTACCCAGACCCCGACCTAGTTCAGGGTTCCCCGTTTGATACCAAGATGGATTACTGACTGAAACGGGTCCCGAACAACAGATGATACAAGCTTCCCGCTAGTTTTGCGTCCCTACTACTAGGATTTCAACAGGTTATGCCTACTAGTTTAACAAGATTGCATAACCCCAACAGGTTAAGTTTGTCGGGTTCATATGTATAACCCGTCCCCACATATTTAACAAGATTAACTTAACCCTCCCACTGATTCAAGCAAGTTTACTTAGCCCTTACTCAAGTTAACAGGTTCATGTAATCGTTATGGATTCAAACAGGTTAAGCATTACAAGTTCACCACCATTCATTCATTTATGGTTATAATGCTTTAGACCTCCCACATTAAGTCTACCACTTGTGGATGTTGGATATGCCAGTTGGGTCTGGGCAGATTAAGTCGGACTTAACCTCGTGTCTTAGCGCCGTCACATGTACGTTTATGCACTTAGACTCCTCACATTAGATTCACCAATTATGGACACTGGATATGTCGAGCGGTTCCGGGAAGACTTCTACCAGAAGTGTAATCTAACTTCGTGCCTAAGCGCGATTACATTTTCTAATTACTGTAAATCCAGGCATTTTCATTACTAACCAATTTTCATATTCATTATGCCCTGAATTACCGTTCGATCTATGATACAAGTTATGCCCCAGATTAAGGTTTAGATCAAGATATAGATTATGCCCCCAAATCTCAATTTTTGGCTCAAGGTACAAATTATGCCCAAAATTCCCAATTATGTTTTACAATATGAATTATGCCCTAACTTAATCATTCCCAATCGTTCCCTATTTCATGCATTTGCGTATTTCAGCGATAGTTCTAGGCTCGATGGTAGCTTGGCTATTAAAACAAAAAAGGGAAAGGGGGAGAGAAGAGAACAAGAATAAACATAGTAAATAAGACTGGCACAAGATGACATAATTAGGCAAACTAACATAATAGGCATAAGGTGACATGATTAGGCAAACTAATAGATTAGGGATATCATGAATAAGCATATAGGCACTAATCAATAGATCGGGTGTACACTTAATGGTAGATCTATTATGATTCAGGTTATTAATAGACATAGACTTAGATCCAAACTTATAAATATGTCAAGATTACATTTATATGTTTATATTTAAAAGCAACATAAACTCACTGTGATTGGATCTAAAGAATAGAAGATTGATTGTAGATGTTGTTGCACAGATCCTTGAATACATATAACTTGTTGTTGAAGAAGAATAGGCTAGATCAAACTGAGTTAGGGCAGCACCTCGTTATCTCCATTGTTTTTAGTGAATACAAACAATGAAATTGAGGTCCTATTTATAGCCCAGGGTCAACGAATCTAGTCAAGAAATGAGTCCACATTTAGAAACTGAATTCTGCCCAGATCTCGGGGGAGGGGGGGTCGACATGGGTGTCGACACCCCTGTTATGGGATCGACCCATGGGGAACGAGGTCGACTCCTAACGGGTCAAATTCCCCCTTCCCCGCGTTGTTTGATTTTGAATTTATGGAATAGTTTTATTTATATATAAATGGTTTAAATGTATATAAACTTCAAACGTTAATATCTTCTTCATACGATGTCTGTTTTACGCAAACGCGGAGTCTATCTTAAGCAGAATTACGAGACGAATGCAATGGCGCAGTCCGTTTTACTTAGTTCTCAATGTTTAATTAAGTATTCCTTAGTTTATCATTATAGTGTTCTTTGAAATTATGGGGTGTTACACCTATAATTATTCTCACTCCAACCAATCGGCCAAAGGCCTATCATAGAGCTATCTAGATTTAACTTACAATCTTCCATCCTCGAATCCTATTTTCCTTCCAAATAAATAATATTAGAGCTTAACTATTAGTGTATGACCGTGCACTGCGGCACATGCACTACCACCATCATCCCTAGCTTCACCAGGTTCCCACTTGCAAACTCCATCATCTCCATACAACCCTTATGTACCTTGGTGATTCCCCCACCGCCTCAATCCAAAAGCGACCCCCCCCCCAAATAAGAATAAATGATGTGATCCAAGGAAATGAGCTCGGTCATTACCCAACAATGGCTGCCTCATTTTCTTCCAGTCACCACTTCCATTGTTGATCAAAAGATCTGTCCCTACTCCCTCTCTGGTCGCAACCTCGCCTCCTTTAATCCTTGGCACCACCTTGGGTTCCTTAACAACAACCATTACATCAAGAAAAAAATCGTAAATAGACCTAAGACTGCCAACTCTGGTGTGACGACCCGCCCCGAACCAGCCGATATTTTCCTCTAAATGCGCTATGCCATTGTCCGACTAGCACGGCACGGTCGTCAAAAGAAAGGGATTTAAAACTATGAATCACCAAAGAACCTGTAGTATATCTCACAGCGCATGGAATAAAATATAATAATAACATTCTTGACATAAAATAGGCGAGATAATGCATAAGCTGAAAACTAAACCATCGTAGCAGCGGAATCCAAAATACAACTTATAATCCAAACCATCATTATTACAACTTCAAAATACTGTCTCCAAAAGCAAAATAAAAAAGGTACACTACTAATGCCCAAAGCAGTGACCAACAACAACATAGGGAGAATATATGTAAATAGTACGTGGAACCCTCCTGCTCGTCTGCGGATAGCTACTCGTGCATACCATCTAACCTTTCTCTAGTCTGCTCGTTTAGGAGCACCTAGAGTAATAAAAAGAGACATAAAACTCTAGGTCAGACAAAAGTTTGGTATGAGCGATAGCAGCAAAACAGAACAATAACAGGTATAAATAATCATACCTAAACCTGGACCTGCAACCAAAGAGTTAGCACAACAAGATGTACAGTACTCTAAGGTAACACTAACACAAAGTGTAAAGTGGAAGTGCACATGTCATGGTGATAGAAAACATCAAACATAGCAATCATCCACACATCTCTCACTCAGTGCATAAAGCATACGATATCCACCACTTCGATCACCCAATCCTTTGCTACGATCACTTTGCCCTTGGGAGTCACAATGACCCCATTGCACTGATCCATAGCCCATAATCCGTCTCTCAGTGGTGAACCAAATTTATGAAAATCGATAACTCCTTTGCACACGTCCCGCAGCAAATCCCAATCATGAATTTAACTCATTAGTTTCCATCTGGATCCTGAGTAATAACTTCCGATTTGGACTTCCTTTGCATCTCGGGTTCTATGGTTCGGTTCGGCCCTTCACTTCACTTCGCTTCAGGTTGTGCTCCCTGAAGCGGTTTGGTTCATGAGTTGTGGTGCTCACTAGTTCGGTTCAGCCTCCCTCTGCTCGTGATCAAGCTCTAGGTCATGGTGCTTCATCGGTTCGTGGAGGCAACCGGTTCGTGAAGGCATTGGTTCGGGTCTCCACCGACTCAGAGTACTTCCAGAGTGGCGGCTCGTGGTGCATTGTCCGGTCCGGCTCGTGATGCATCTCCATCGCTTCGTGACTAGCGGTTCAGGTCAGGCCTCTTGGCTCGAGAGGCGGCTCGTGGAGCTCTCCAGGTGAGCGGGTTGGTTCGTGAGACCCTATCCTGGTCCGATCGTGGCACCTAGGTCGCGAACGGGTCGGTTCATGAGTCCCTATCTGGGTTCAGTTGTGGCACCTAGGCCACGAACGGGTCGGTTCGGGGTTCATGACCCGATCCGATTTCCTACACTCTTTTCCAGCAATTTTTTATGCCACACGACGGTGTTTTCAATCATTCTAACTTTCCTATGCAACCATGAAACATTCCAAACAACAATAATACCATGTATAGTAAATCACAAACATCAAAACATCAATCATATGAGTTATTTTGGATCAAATGTACCCAAAAAGCATGATTTTCCACTGGATCCCCTTAACCATGTTTTAACTATAGGATTAGCAAACTTAATCCAAATTAACCCCAATTTTTTATCAAAGCCATTACTAGGTTTAGAGGAATGTTTGTGGCGGCTAGAAAACTAAAATGAAATGTTTTCTCAACCCTTTCAGCCATCCCATAACCCTAATCCTGAAATGGGTTATGGGCTTAGCTGCTAATCACCCGGTTAAGCCCAATTATGCTGTTTTTCACCTTCCAAACATTAATTTACCCATATCTCCCAAACGTTAAGTCCGTTTGACTAATGTGACCACTCTACGGAACGGTAAACCATCATTTGAATCCAATGGAAGTGGTTTCAGGTCAAAACTCCTTACTAATCAAAAGTTATAGGCAAAACAAGATTTTCCAGAGGCAAAACGGTCATATAAAATTCAGCAAAAATCGTGAACATGGGAAATGGCCTAGTTGTTTGCCAAAGTTACATGACCATACGACTTTGTATGTGAATGAAATAAATATTCTACGATCCTGCGATGTGTGGAATGCGAGTCGTTACATATGATCAGCAAAGGTTATGCGACATCTTCCATAGATCGAACTTCCTCCTCGTCAGAGTACATCACCTCTAATCAACTAAGTCGTAGAAAAACCCAGTTTGAGAATAGACGACCATCAATCTTTAACCTCAAGCCGTAAAATCCCATGAGTTGGCTTAAAATTCATGATTTAGCAAGATAAATAAGGCTATACAGTCCACTTGCCAATTTATGCTCAATAAAAAAAATTATATTTTTACTTTCTTATAAATACCTAACGATTTTTGTCAATGAAAAATCCGATGACTACTTTTAAAAAAAATTCTAATGAAAATAAATAGCTTAATAGTTAATTACTCAGCCAATTCCATGTATTTTGGGAGATAATGATTTTTTACGTGTTGGTGGTGTACATATATCCATGCTTGTTGGCTAAGAACAAAGACTTGTAGGTAATGATTTATATATTTAGAGCATCTTTTTCACAAAGAATTAAGCATAAACGTAGAAAAATTCAATTAACCATGTGTATTTTATTTTTAAAAGAAACCAAAGATTTCAATATTCAATCATAAATTCATCCAAGATTTAATATATAACCCCTTATGCTTTCACATAATTTAAACAAAGATGTTCAATTTCATAATTCTTAAATTTCTATGTTTTTGAAAATGCCAAATCTAAATTTGTAAGCTTTTAAATCTTTGATCTTGAGTGTTAACCCCGTTACCAAAGTCCCATTCAGACATTGTATCGAACATCTCAAGTGCAAACAATCGGATTGCATATATTGGCTCGCTCACCCACTGGTCGATCACCCAAACAAGGAAAGACACGTGCCACTAGCAACAACACCAGCTGATTGGTCGAGCAGTAAGCATCACCACCAAGTCGGTCGAGCATCAACTTTTGCATGGGTCGAGCGGCGCATCATTGTAACGAAACATCATTTTCCCGATCCTGATTATCGATACAAATACCATATCGACTAACCGAACACCAGAAATTTACCGGATCATTTATAGAAAGAAGTTAGAGGATGAGAAATAGAAAGAATGAAATATTAGAATCGAAGAAAATAGATAGAAGAAGAACATAAATAACAACATAGAATCTCACAGTGCAGCAGAATGAAATATAATATATATAACGACTTTTGGGATACAAAACTTTTACTATACATACATATACATACCATTTTCAGAGTACAATACAACACACCGGGAATAACAATACTAGATAACTAACGTTGAAGCCTCCTGCTCCAAGCTCCTCTAAATATATCTGTAAATACCTGAACTACTTGACTGCCAATACAAATTTGGGCGCCCAAGAGTTTAGGGTAAAACAAAACAAAATAAACTCTGGGTCAGTCATGGGACTGGTGTGAGTAAACTCCAAACACTTGGTTTAATTTTTTTTTAAAAGCAAAAGAAAAGATAATTATAAGACCGATCCACACATAAACGTGAATGGTTTTTACCTTACGGTAACCGAAAACATTTTGAAATCAATATTGTTCTGATATTATAATAGTGTCTAAAACAAGTAATTATCAATCTAGTAGAACGCTTGCATCTCACGCTCTACATATATAGTATACAATCAAAACCGCGGGCACTTGTTGGATAATGGATTCCAACTGGCAAGGTATGGGACCACCGTCCGACAGTGTATCTCTAGAGAGGAATACACCAGGTTCAACAAGAATATCTTGCAACCCAGGCTAAACATGATCGGCCCCTCACTTCGCTTGAGATTACCGAATGTATTGTCACCAACGGTTGGGATCAACAAGCATTTCCCGAAAGGGACAACATCGACAGATTTAAGAAGCAAAAGGAATTTCTCTAGATCAGGTGACAATGCACCCTACATGGAAGCCAACCACTTAGCCATGCGACCTACCCGATTTTATACCATTTCCCGGTTGCGAGGCTTGAGGTTACGATTACTTGATAGCACCATCAATTTGAATGCCACATTGTCAGATCCATTAATCACTAATTGATTTGCACAAATATATTGAAATGACCCAAACTTCCCAGTAAAGGAAAGCACGGATTACTTTGAGAACATGACAAATCAGAACACAAACAGAAGAACATTTCATTGCTTATTACAACAATTAACATCAGAGTACAAGAATATTCCAGGGTATGAATAGTTATACAACAGGAAATAATATCAGAGATTTAAATTACATAGCAGCGGAAAAGAAATAATACATAAGACAACTGAAAGAAATACATGGATGCAGAGCGTTCTGAATATAGCTCTAGCTGTAAACCAGGATCCTGTGAATATAATATCTGCAAAACTAAACTATTGACTGTCTATGTGGAAAATATGGGCAACCAGAGTTTAGGAAGGAACAATAAACTCCAGGTCAGTCATGGTACTGGTATGAGAACTCAAAACAGTTATTAATTTGATTTTAAATTAAGGTAAATCATGGGACCATGCCGTATAACACGGAACGGGTTTACTCCCAAGAATACCAGTGCATAAATAAACAGCGCAATGCTTTTTGGAAAAATGAAGCTATTATAAGACTCAGGTCCCATCACACAATGCAACGCAAGCCGAAAGATAGAGTTTTACCTTATAATAGCCAAATATGCTTGGTACGCGAAAATTCTCTTTTATTATTACTAGTGCATAATGTAGAAATCAATTTAAAAAGTATATGTATCAATCATAGACGGCATGAGTGCCCCATCCCACTATGTCGCCATATATAGGTTTACAATTAAAACCGCAAAGCTTGTATTGGAAAGTTGGATTTCCATCATGATGGCTCCTGATTCGAAAGATCTATCGCGTAGTGCAATACTCCACGGCTTATGTCGCAGGCATGCGAAAACACCATAATGCACATCCGCACTTTTGGGAAATCAAGTATCACCGCGGCTTACGTCCCGGCGAGAGAAAACACTGCATATAGTCGTGTAACTTTAGGAAACAATGATTGGGGTCATTTCCCATGTTCACAAACTTTGGGAATCTTATCTTGCCTATAACTTTTGATTGGTAAGGAGTTTTGACCTGAAACCACTTCCATTGGATTTGGGTGATGGTTTACCTTTCCGTAGAGTGGTCATTAATCAAACGGACTTACCATTTGGGAGATATGGCTGAAATAAGGTTTGAAGATGGAAAAGACATCTTAATTAGGTGATTAGTGGTTAGGTCCATAACCCATTTCGAGATTAGGGCTATGGGACGGCTGAAAGGGTTTGGGAAAACATTTCATTTCAGTTTTCTAGCCACCACAAACATTCCTCTAACCCTAGCTTGTATTGGAAAGTTGGATTTCCATCATGATGGCTCCTGATTCGAAAGATCTATCGCATAGTGCAATACTCCACGGCTTATGTTGCAAGCATGCGAAAACACCATAATGCACATCCGCACTTTTGGAAAATCAAGTATCACTACGGCTTACGTCCCGGCGAGAGAAAACACTGCTTACTCTGTCCCTATATGGGAATCGGGGGAAATGCCCTATCCCTCACCACGGTCGACCGAATCCAAACTTATATCGAAAGCATACTGATCTGACCATTAGTTCACCATCATACCGGGGTGTGAGGCTCGCGAAGTAATGCTACACAAAGCTATGCTAATTAAAGTTGTGCTTTAATCATCATCCACAAGGCTTTACTTTTTAACAAAAGCCTTGATCAGTTGCATCTTAGCATGCCACATTGTCAATCCATACCATACCATTGATTTCTACCAATATATATAACCTCTGAGCGCATACGTCTTAGAGAAGTGTGTTAAGCAAGAGAATAAATTCTCTTCCACCAACAGATATACATATTGTAACGACCCGCATTCTACGCATCATAGGATCGTAGAATATTTATTTCTATCACATACGAAGTCGTATGGTCATGTAACTTTGGGAGACGACTATTGGGGTCATTTCCCATGTTCATGATTTTTCCCGATTTTTAAATGACCATTTTACCCCTAGTTGGCACTGTTTTGGCCATAACTTTTGACTGGAAAGGAATTTTGACCTGAAACCACTTCCATTTGCTCCGGATGATGGTTTCTCTTTCCGTAGAGTGGTCACATTAGCCAAACGGACTCACCGTTTGGGAGATATGGCTGAAACAAGTTTCAGATGGTGAAAAACAGCTTAATTGGGCTTAACCGGGTGATTAACAGCTAGGCCCAAAGGGGAATTTCGGGTTTAGGAGTATATAGGGGCTGATTAGGGTTAGGAAACATTTCTTTAGACATTTTCCAGCCGCCACTTTCATTCCCCTTAACCTAGCCATGGCCTCCACTCTTTAAATCTCTCTAAAACACCCAAAATCACTTCCTAATCAAGGATTAAGTCTTAGAGGCATCAAATCAAGGAGGATTAGCACAAGGACTGAGGTAGAGCTGTTGTTATATATTGGAATTCGTGCAAATCAGAGGTTCACTTCAGATTTGGAAGTTTTATTGTGGCAAAGGTGAGTGATTTGCATAGTTTTTGCACTAATTACGGTAATTAAGGGTAATTAGTGAAGATTAGCGAATTTATACACTAATAAATTCTGGAAAAATGTTTAGAAATTCTTAAATAATGTTTTATGCCTCTGGTTGAAATTTGGTTCGATTTGATTAAGTTTTGTTAACTCTATGATCAGTTTTACTTAAACATGCTTAAGGGAAAATAAGGAGTTTTGACCACTTTTGATCCATTTTGATTCATTTAAATAGTTGTTTGCTGTTGTAGTTGCTATTACACGTTGCTATGACTCTATGGTGTGTTTTATGATTGATTAGAAGTGTTAGATTTGTCAAAAACGCCGTCGAATGGCGTAAACTGCTCGCTGGAAGAACTGCAGGAAATCATCCGAACCGGACCGGATCGGTGGGAGTGTGGGCGATCCGATCCGATGGCGCGACCCGATCCGCCGATGGCTGAAGACCCCGATCCGATGGTGTGATCCGATCCGATCCGTCGATGCTTGAAGACTCTGATCTGAGCTGCTCTTGTGGGAGACTCCGATCCGACGGCGCGATACGATCCGATCCGATCAAGACCTCGCGAGGCGATCCGTGTTGCTTCACGAAGAGGAGCCGAACCGATCCAGTGAGGTGACCACGATCCGAACCACTCATGAGTAGAAGGTGCGACCCGAACCGGTGTGCTTGGGGGAGGCCGATCCGAACCGCTACCAGATGGACGCTACGAACCGCACCGCGTTGATGATGGGGAGCTGAAGGCCGAACCGAACCGATGGCAATGAGGGGACCCGAACCGATCCGGTGATGACAGAAAACCGAGATGCAAAGGTAGTTCAGTATGGGAAGTTAGAGCTCAGGATCTAGTTGGGAACCAATGAGTTCGCTTCATGGTTGGACTTTGCTGCGGGACGCGTGCCAAGAGGTTATCGACGTCTATAGCTTTGGACCACTATGGTAGGAGGTACGAAGGCGGATTCAGGGCCATTATGGCATCGGTAGAACCAAGGGTTACAACCAATGAAGTGGGTCATTGAAATGTTTGGTCATGACTCTATATGTTTAGCTTGGTCATAGCAGGGTTTCTACAAGTCGGGATTCGTCGTTACCTCAATTTTGTCTAGTGTTCCAAAGTGGTAGATGTCGTATGCTTTACGCACTGAGTGAGAGATGTGAGGATGGTTGCTATGGATGGTTTGTTTGCTATCATTATGACATACACGCCCCACCCCCGTATTCTTTACACTATTCATTATGGCACCTTGGAGTATTGTACGGTATATGGTACTAACTCTTTGGTTGTAGGTTCAGGTATGGTTTAGTATACCTGTTATCATTCTGTTTAGATGCTTATCGCTCACACCAGGCTTTATGTCTGACCCAAAGTTTTATGTCTCTTCTTATTACTCTGGGTGCTCACACGAGCAGACTAGAGACAGGTTAGCTGGTGATGCACGGGTAGATGATCCGGAGACGAGCGGGAGGCTTCCACGTAATATATAGTATTCTCCCTGTGTTGTTGAAGATCACTGCTTGGGCATTGGTGGTGCATCTTCTACTTTAGTTTTCTTTTGTTAGAGACAGTAAATTTGGAAAGTTGTAATAAGCTGTATTTGGATTTCCGCTGCTCTGATGTTGACATTATTAGTTATCAGCTTATGCACTGTCTCGCCTGTTTTATGTCAAGTATGTTATTATTATATTTTATCCCATGCGCTGTGAGACATTCTACAGGTTCCTCGTTTAGTTCATTCCCTTCTTCCTTTTCCTTCTAACGACCCGTTCCGTGCTAACTGGACATGTGTACAGCGCACTTTTGGAGTAAATGCCGGTTGGTGCGGGGCGGGCCGTCACACTTGGTATCAGAGCTCTAGGTTGCGTAGTTAACCTAGGGAAGTTATCAGGGACAAATAATATACGTATACGAGAGAGCGTATTTGTGATTACTTTGGTTTTCAAAAGCTATATATATACTATTACTAGTATAAGGATGAAGTCGTACTGCACTAGCACCACTATGGAGTCGTTAATCGTTTCCTTTTTCAGATTGACGATGAGCCGGTATACTAGAGGTGCTGGTAGAGGAGCCAATAATGGGAATGCTGCTGACATGAGGACGATGTTTACTGACCTCATGAGAGAGATGCTTAGAGATGTGCAGAGGGCAGCTCCCAATGGTGGAAATGGTGGTGGTCCAATAGTGCAGGCGCCAAGAGTCGACTTCGCCAAGCTGAATAAGGATTATACTAGCCTTGGTGGGAAGCCGTTCCACGGAACGGAGTCGGCTACGGATGTTCAGGATTGGTTGGATAGTTGCGAACGTATCTTCGAGGATTTGGGTATCGAGGATGCGATGAAGAGAAAGCTAGCGTCCCGTCAGCTGCAAGGGCGGGCAATGAATTGGTGGAATGCTATAAAGGCAGCTACTCCCGAAGATCAGATTACTTGGGAGCAGTTTAAAGCTCGCTTTAGAGAGAAGTTCATTCCAGCTTCTCAGAAGTCAGTGCTGTTTAAGAAATTCTTGGAGCTCAAGCAGAATGGCAGAGCAGTCTCGGAGTATATTGCTGAATTCGACACTTTGTCGAAATATGGGTTATCTCTTATTGATACTGCCGAGAAGAAGAATGAGAAATTCATAACCGGTTTGGACCAGTACTTGGAGGAAAGACTTATTAACCACATCGATGAGTCGTTTGAGTCGATTGTAGGGAAAGCATTGAGGTCAGAAAGTCTCTACCCTAAGCCGAAGACTGAGATTGCATCCGCAGATGAGCCAAAGCCACAAGCAAGTGGTGGAGGCAAGGGTGGTTCCCAGAATAAGAGAAAGCAGAATCAGACTAAAGATGGCCAGAAGAAAAGGAATAAGCAAGATGTAGAGTGCTTCATCTGTGGTAAGAAGGGCCATTATGCTAGTAATTGTCGGGCCAAGCCAGCGGATAGGAAGTGCTTCAACTGTGGCCAAATGGGACATCACAAGGACAAGTGTCCACAGCCCCCTAAGGAAAAGCAAATGGTGAAAGCCTACGCTCTTAATGCTATTCCTTCTTCGTCGAATGCCCCAACAGCGGCGGAGAAGGGAAAGAATGTCGTCATTCAAGGTATGCTTTCTGTTTACGATGTTCCTGTTAGAGTTTTGTTTGATACCGGAGCTTCCAGTTCTTTCATATCTAGTGACCTGGTAGATAGGTTGGGATTGGAGCCCGAGATTATCGATAGACCTTTAGTAGTGACGAACCCGATTGGTGGTTCGACTAGCCTTAGCATGATATGTCGTAATGTGGTCTTATCGAGTCATGGATGCATGTTTGTTTGTGATTGCTTTGTTTTGGGCTTTACTGGGTTTGGCATTATTTTGGAAGTAGATTGGCTCCAAAGATACGGGGTGGTGGTAGACTGTGAGGGCTTATTGGTGACAGCTAGAGCGGATGATGGGCGGAGGATAGTGTTTGGTGGTCTACCCAGTAAGGGGGTATTGGATAGTTTTCTAAACTCCCTCGACATTCCGTATAGTGAGTTGTCAGGTTTGCCCGTGGTTGGCCAGTATCCGGATGTTTTCGAAGAAGTGACCGGACTTCCACCACACCGAGAGGTTGAGTTTCGTATTGATTTGGTAAAGGATGCCAGGCCTATAGTGATGCCACTTCGTCGTATGGCACCAAGAGAGCAGCGAGAGCTCGAGGTGCAAGTCAGCGATCTTTTGAAGAGGGGATTTATCAGAAGGAGTGTTTCTGAATGGGGAGCACCAGTTGTGTTTACTACCAAGGCGGACGGTTCCCTTCGTTTGTGTGTAGACTACCGCGAGTTGAATAAAGTGACGAGGAAGAACAAGTATCCTCTACCGCGGATAGATGATTTGTTCGATCAGTTGAGTGGCGCGAGAGTATTTTATCAGTTAGATCTCGCGACAGGTTTTCATCAGCTTAGAGTGGAAGCTGAGAGTATAGCTAAAACGGCATTTCGGACGCCGTCTGGATTTTATGAGTGGTTGGTCATGCCATTCGGGCTGACCAATGCCCCAGCATATTTTGTGGATCTTATGAATAGGGTATTCAGAGATCAGTTGAATAAGTCTGTCCTTGTGTTCGTTGATGATATTTTGGTCTATTCGAGGACAGAGGAAGAACACAAGGAACATTTAAGAGTAGTGATGGAGGTGTTGAGAAAACACCAATTGAAAGCAAAGTTTTCTAAGTGTCACTTCTGGAAGAGGGAAGTGAGGTTCTTGGGCCATGTTGTATCAGAGAATGGTATTGCCGTGGACCCGGCAAAGGTGGCTACGGTACAGGATTGGCATACGCCCAAGAATGCAACAGATGTAAGAAGTTTTTTGGGATTAGCTGGATATTATCGTAAGTTTATCCAAGGTTTCTCCAAGACAGCAGCACCATTGACCCAGATGACCAAGAAGAATCAAACTTTTGTCTGGGATGAAAGGTGCGAGAATGCATTCAAAAGTCTAAAGGACAAGTTGACAAGCGCACCAGTGTTAGTCATTCCTAAGGGGGATGAAGAGATGACGGTATACACGGATGCCTGTAGTACCGGACTGGGTGCTGTATTGATGCAAGGCGGTAGGGTTGTAGCTTACACAAGTCGGCAATTGAAACCGTACGAGAGAAGATACCCTACCCATGATTTAGAATTGGCAGCAATCGTGTTCGCGTTAAAGATGTGGAGACACTATCTCTTGGGAGAAATATTTGAGCTGTTTACAGATCATAAGTCGTTAAAGTATCTCTTCTCTCAGAAAGATCTGAATCTCGGTCAGCAGAGGTGGTTAGAGTTCTTAGCTTCCTATGATTTTGACATCGCATACACACCAGGAAAGGGCAATGCGGTGGCTGATGCATTGAGTAGCAGACATGCCAGCTTAGGGGCTATGTTCCTTGAATGGAAGCAACTGGAGTTTATCGCGGGGTTTGATTTCAGACCAAAGTGCGAATTGGATCCAGAAATGTTGGCAAGTTTGACGATCAGACCCACTTTGATTGAACGGATCGGCTCTAGTCAGAGGGACGATCCTAACCTATTGGAAATCATCTCCAAGTTAGAGATGGGTATCGATGAGGAGATGAACAAGTATGGGCTTGATCGAGATAGATGGCTTAGAAAGAATGGAAAGCTTGTTGTACCCAATGTCAATGGATTGAGGGATGAAGTGCTTAGAGAATGTCATCACTCAAAGCTGACTATACACCCCGGTGGTAACAAGATGTATCGAGATATGAAGCAGACTTACTACTGGGAAGGGATGAAAAGAGACGTTGGGAAGTTTATATCCAAGTGCATGAATTGCCAGCTAGTTAAAGCCGAGCAAAAGAAGCCTAGTGGTTCGTTACAGCCATTAGAAATTCCCGAATGGAAATGGGAACAAGTCTCGATGGATTTCATCGATGGTTTACCAAGGACTAGATCGGGACATGATAGCATTTGGGTGATTGTGGATCGACTGACTAAAAGCGCAAGGTTTATACCAGTCAAATCGACTAGAACGGCAGCTAAGTTAGCAGAATTGTATATGAAGTGGGTAGTGAGATTTCATGGAGTACCTAAAAGCATCGTGAGTGACCGAGACCCGTTGTTCACTAGTGGGTTTTGGAAGAGCTTACAAGAGGCTCTAGGGTCAGAGTTACATCTCAGTACCGCATATCATCCTCAGACCGACGGTCAGACGGAGAGGGTGAACCGTATTTTGGAAGACTCTTGAGAGCATGTATATTGGATTTTGGTGGATCATGGGATGGCCATTTGCATCTAGTAGAGTTTGCATATAATAATAGCTACCAATCCAGTTTCGGTATGGCTCCGTTTGAAGCCTTGTACGGAAGACCATGCAATTCACCATCATGTTGGATAGAGACTGGCGAGAAGTTTATGCTTGGACCAGATGTGGTGAGGGAAACTTCAGATAAGATTAAGATCATTCAACAACGAATGAAGACAGCCCAGGATAGGCAGAAAAGTTATGCTGATAAGAGAAGAAGAGACTTAAAATTCTCCGTTGGTGACTTGGTGTTTGTCAAGATCTCTCCGTTGAAGAGCGTAATACGATTTGGCAGGAGAGGCAAGTTGACACCAAGATTCGTTGGCCCATTCCCTGTTCTTGAACTAGTCGGGAATTTGGCATATAGAATTGACTTACCAGAGAAAATGGCAGGAGTTCACAACGTATTTCATGTTTCCCAACTAAGGAAGTTCGTTCACGACTCAGATATGACTATTTCACCTGATCAGTTAGAGGACTTCGAAGTAGAACCCGAGGCGGTTGGGAACCGCAAGCCGGCCCGTATTGTCGAGCACGACATGAAGCAACTTCGAAGGAAGGCGGTGAAGCTAGTCAAGGTACAGTGGAGCGAGGATGAGAGTACAGAGGAGGACATTAGGAAGACACACCAAGAACTCTTTGCCTGGTAAGATTTTGACTTCGATTTAGTTTTCCGCATGCTAGGATAGGCTTGTTTGCTTGTTTTGCATGTTTGATTGTTGTACGTGGCTGTTAGGCATGCGGGATCCTTTGTTTGTCTTGGGTTAAGGAATTTCGGGGACGAAATTTCTTAAGGGGGGGAGAGTGTAACGACCCGCATTCTACGCATCATAGGATCGTAGAATATTTATTTCTGTCACATACGAAGTCGTATGGTCATGTAACTTTGGGAGACGACTAATGGGGTCATTTCCCATGTCCATGATTTTTCCCGATTTTTAAATGACCATTTTACCCTTAGTTGGCACTGTTTTGGCCATAACTTTTGACTGGAATGGAATTTTGACCTGAAACCACTTCCATTTGCTCCGGATGATGGTTTCTCTTTCCGTAGAGTGGTCACATTAGCCAAACGGACTCACCGTTTGGGAAATATGGCTGAAACAAGTTTCAGATGGTGAAAAACAGCTTAATTGGGCTTAACCGGGTGATTAACAGCTAGGCCCAAAGGGGAATTTCGGGTTTAGGAGTATATAGGGGCTGATTAGGGTTAGGAAACATTTCTTTAGACATTTTCCAGCCGCCACTTTCATTCCCCTTAACCTAGCCATGGCCTCCACTCTTTAAATCTCTCTAAAACACCCAAAATCACTTCCTAATCAAGGATTAAGGCTTAGAGGCATCAAATCAAGGAGGATTAGCACAAGGACCGAGGTAGAGCTGCTGTTATATATTGGAATTCGTGCAAATCAGAGGTTCACTTCAGATTTGGAAGTTTTATTGTGGAAAAGGTGAGTGATTTGCATAGTTTTTGCACTAATTACGGTAATTAAGGGTAATTAGTGAAGATTAGCGAATTTATACACTAATAAATTCTGGAAAAATGTTTAGAAATTCTTAAATAATGTTTTATGCCTCTGGTTGAAATTTGGTTCGATTTGATTAAGTTTTGTTAACTCTATGATCAGTTTTACTTAAACATGCTTAAGGGAAAATAAGGAGTTTTGACCACTTTTGATCCATTTTGATTCATTTAAATAGTTGTTTGCTGTTGTAGTTGCTATTACACGTTGCTATGACTCTATGGTGTGTTTTATGATTGATTAGAAGTGTTAGATTTGTCAAAAACGCCGTCGAATGGCGTAAACTGCTCGTTGGAAGAACTGCAGGAAATCATCCGAACCGGACCGGATCGGTGGGAGTGAGGGCGATCCGATCCGATGGCGCGACCCGATTCGCCGATGGCTGAAGACCCCGATCCGATGGTGTGATCCGATCCGATCCGTCGATGCTTGAAGACTCCGATCTGACCTGCTCTTGTGGGAGACTCCGATCCGACGGCGCGATACGATCCGATCCGATCAAGACCTCGCGAGGCGATCCGTGTTGCTTCACGAAGAGGAGCCGAACCGATCCAGTGAGGTGACCACGATCCGAACCACTCGTGAGCAGAAGGTGCGACCCAAACAGGTGAGCTTGGGGGAGGCCGATCCGAACCGCTACCAGATGGACGCTACGAACCGCACCGCGTTGATGATGGGGAGCTGAAGGCCGAACCGAACCGATGGCAATGAGGGGACCCGAACCGAACCGATGGCAATGAGGGGACCCGAACCGATCCGGTGATGACAGAAAACCGAGATGCAAAGGTAGTCCAGTATGGGAAGTTAGAGCTCAGGATCTAGTTGGGAACCAATGAGTTCGCTTCATGGTTGGACTTTGCTGCGGGACGCGTGCCAAGGGGTTATCGACGTCTATAGCTTTGGACCACTATGGTAGGAGGTACGAAGGCGGATTCAGGGCCATTATGGCATCGGTAGAACCAAGGGTTACAACCAATGAAGTGGGTCATTGAAATGTTTGGTCATGACTCTATATGTTTAGCTTGGTCATAGCAGGGTTTCTACAAGTTGGGATTCGTTGTTACCTCAATTTTGTCTAGTGTTCCAAAGTGGTAGATGTCGTATGCTTTACGCACTGAGTGAGAGATGTGAGGATGGTTGCTATGGATGGTTTGTTTGCTATCATTATGACATACACGCCCCACCCCCGTATTCTTTACACTATTCATTATGGCACCTTGGAGTATTGTACGGTATGTTGTACTAACTCTTTGGTTGTAGGTCCAGGTTCAGGTATGGTTTAGTATACCTGTTATCATTCTGTTTAGATGCTTATCGCTCACACCAGGCTTTATGTCTGACCCAGAGTTTTATGTCTCTTCTTATTACTCTGGGTGCTCACACGAGCAGACTAGAGACAGGTTAGCTGGTGATGCACGGGTAGATGATCCGGAGATGAGCAGGAGGCTTCCACGTAATATATAGTATTCTCCCTGTGTTGTTGAAGATCACTGCTTGGGCATTGGTGGTGCATCTTCTACTTTAGTTTTCTTTTGTTAGAGACAGTAAATTTGGAAAGTTGTAATAAGCTGTATTTGGATTTCCGCTGCTCTGATGTTGACATTATTAGTTATCAGCTTATGCACTGTCTCGCCTGTTTTATGTCAAGTATGTTATTATTATATTTTATCCCATGCGCTGTGAGACATTCTACAGGTTCCTCGTTTAGTTCATTCCCTTCTTCCTTTTCCTTCTAACGACCCGTTCGGTGCTAACTGGACATGTGTACAGCGCACTTTTGGAGTAAATGCCGGTTGGTGCGGGGCGGGCCGTCACACATATTTAGCAGAGATCAACGAATACAGCATGAAGAAATACAACGTCAGACATACCATCCATTTACAAGTCCGTTCTGGGTCTGAATGAAACCAGAGGCACCTTATTCCTCGTCCCGTATGTCCAATACGGAAGAGAGGCCCTCAAATATCCGAACAATCAACAAGTATGTCCGCACGGCTACCACTGTAGCCCCTTCAAGGTAGCTACTCCAGTCATGGTCATCAGTAGGAACTCATCCATTCGATGTGAAGATTGTCGGTCTTGCATCGTCTTCAATCTCTTCGACTGTTAGTCGTCGTATTCATTATTCATAATGGGTTAAACCCGTTCTTTCTGAATAACTCGTGTAATTTATAATCAGGTGCTAAAAAAATACATCCTACGCCTCATTCCAATTCAGAATATTCTTTTAATAAAATATTCACATTTTCAGGGGAAAGGTTCCCATTAATTTTATCAAAGATAAATTCTTTTTAATTTACTCTTTTTAATCTCAAAAATTATTACTTAAGGATTATTCGAATTTAAGAAATTAATCTTATCTTTAACTGGGTTAAAGAACTAATGTCTTTTGAAAACATTGTTCACGATAAACCCAAATCTTCTTCCATTAACTATGGAATCTTCACGGAAATCATAACGGTATATAATCGATATAAATTCCCATATCAAACTAATAATATAAATGGAATAGCGGCAATGCCTTTTAAATTCCATATATAGTGTCGGTCTTCATTCACACGAGATCATCTCGATCATACCAAATCGAATTCCGTTCAATTCCAATTTAATATATTAAATTGGAAAATTTTCTTTTGGAAAATTTCCATTAAATCTTAAATAAAGATTTATAAATTCCAAATTATTTCTTCACGATTAATTGGGTTAAAGAACAAGTGTTATTTAAAACACCGTTCACAATAAACCCAAAAATCCAATTTCAATCCAATTAAATACTAATTAATCGGTAAAATTTTCTAAATTTTAATTAACATATTTATTCTTTTCTAAACTGGGTTTAAGAACATTTGATATTATTAATAGAAATTATATTGGCTTATATTCAACACCAAATTCTGGAACCAACAAATATCGTATTAGGAATAACGATATATATATATATATATATCTTCCAAATTCCCATAACAATATCCGTATAATCACGGAATCCAATATCGAAATATTCTGAGGATGATTTCTATTCTGAATTCATTCCAATTTATTCTTTGAAAAAATCTGGTTATTTTAAAACCATTTTCAAATCCCATTTATTTATTTCTAGAAATAATTAAATTACTATTCTAGTTAAAACTAGTACATTTCGATAAAAATATATTTTACCTTTTCAAAACTGGAATTTTTCATCAAAAATCTTTCCAAATCATTTATTATGATTTTACCTAATTTTTCCATATTTTAAATAATTTTATTATCGCCCGTACAGTCGGTTTCCAATAACCGTCACCGAACTGCATCCATAGCGACCTTTTCTGAAATTGATTTGGACATATCTTCAAATCTAACCGTTATATTTCAATTCTCTTATATTCATTGGAAATCTCTTTTTTATACGAACAATTCCTGCTTTAGGAGAATCCGATGGTCGGATCTCCCGTAATGTCCATTTGAAGTTAATGGCCGAAATTCGAGAACGGTCGCTGCGCGGCGCGTTCTATTCAGGCCATTAAATAAATATAATATATATATATATATATATTATACATATTTCTCCGATTTCCATTTAAATTGTATTTATAATGTATATAAATTCATTTTAAAAAGTTTTCCACTTCTTTTTCAATTTTAAATAAAATTTGAATATTCTATATTTATATTATATTAAAATGATAATACTTTCAAAATATTAGATTTTGAAAACCACTTCTTTTTGATATTCTGAATAAAATCGATCGATAAACCCGTTCGGGTAAAAATGGCGTTTGCTACTTAACTCGGCTTCATATTTTTATATTTTTGTGTCCATTTAAAATCGGACATTAAAATCATAGTTTTATTCTTCGCTGAATATTATTTTAAAATATTCGCTATTTTAAAATATTATTTATTTCAAAATATTTTTATTTAAAAATATTCTTTAATTCTGAATCGGGATGCGACTCAATCAATTACCATATAATTTCAGTTATATGGATTTCATACATCGTATGTATACAATGATAATGATAAACAATCATCAAAAATTCATACAACATCCAAAGTGCAATTTACAACTTTGTGAGCATTAAAATAAATAAATAACGCTCATTACAGACTGTCAATTTATCAATTGACATACAACTAAATATTGGGAATAGTGTATCAAATATCATTCCAATACGCGTGTGGGGTTTTCAAACAACAAATGTTTTATTTATTTATGAAGTTGGGGAATGTGTAAAATTTATCGGCCCAATCCATATCAGAAAAATGGGTGTACATAAACAAATCGTACGATTTGTAAATGAATATTTATTTATTTTCATGATAATTTTATATACATTGTATATAAATAATTTCATGATAATTTTATATATCACCTATATAAGCTAAAAATAATATTTTTAGCGAACAAATATTTATTTCTTTACATTATCATTTTATATGTCACATATATATGTTAAAAATAATATTTTTAACAATCCAATATTTATTTTAATACATGACAATTTTATTCACTTCGTATACATGTTAAAAATAATGATTTTATCGAACAAATATACTTTTCAACACATGTGACATTTTTATCTCTTTTTATATACATGTTAAAAATAATGTTCTTAACGAACAAATATAATTTCTAACAAATAGTCTTTTTATTTCTTTACTAACGTGATAAAGATGACATTTTTATCGACAAATAATATATTAACAAATAATTCTTTTATTCTACATTGTCAAGATAAAAATGACATTTTTCCAACAAAACATATTGTAACACCCCACCTCCGTTAAGTACACTCACAAGGGAATGCCTTAACTTTGGTGGAGCATTTTAGTAAACAGAACAGAAACTTACAAGACAGATAAAACAGTACTTGAAAAATTTATAACTTTATTTCAACAGAAGCTTGGTTGCATTCTTTCAAATCACAATATCAGAATTCAAGTACAAAATATTAGTCTTGTACAAAAGCCTTCAGAATGCATAGTTTAAAATCATAATCCCCACAGAAGAAGACAAGCCATACTTTAAGCACTGCAAGCGGAAGAAATCTGGATCAAGCTAGAGTATTCCCTTCTACAAAACCTGGGGGGGAGAAACGGAAGAAAGGAGGCGAAACAACAAGGGTCAGACAAAAGTCTAGCAAGTCCAGTGATTTTCAGTTATGAACAGATAATAATAACATGACATTAAAATAAAAGTGGATGAGAGATAACTCTAACAGATGTAGCAGATATGACAGAAGAACAGAATGATATAAGCTATTGCTTTACACTTCTCTACACTAATACTAGTATAACGGAATTAGGTGTCACCCTAATGTCTAAACTGAAACAGAAACAGGTACAGAATAATTTCCACGCTAGTAATGGGCCTTTACCACCCGATCAGAAACAGATAGAAGCGGAATGTAGCATAAGGTGTACACTAGTAATTGGGTCTTTACCACCCGAACAAACGGTACCATGCAGAAAAAGACAGGTGTTTCCACCCAACAGAAACAGACGGTACCACGCAGAAACAGACAGGTGTTTCCACCCAACAGAAACAGACGGTACCAACAGAAACAAACAGAACTAAGTGTACCCTAAAACCCTACCCCAAGCGATCGGCTCCCTAATACGTAAATACCCTGTGCCAGCCCCACCGAAGGGTGTATCATTCCCTAAAGTGGCAACCTTTGAATGACACAGACCTATTTACATATGTCACGGCGTCTTACATCCTCAGAGGCAGACCGGGATCCATGCACACACATGGCCCGGTTGGAACGCACCATCAACACCCCTCGCCATTATCAGAATGAACCGCTTATAATTAGTTCAGTAAGCGTGCCCGGACCCTACCTACTATTGGGTCAAAGTTTTGATACCAGAAAGGGTTACCGACTAATATGGGTCCCAAACAACAGATGACACAAGTAATTCCCCTCCTATCCTTGTGTCCCCAGACTAACAGATTTCAGATTAACAAGTTCAGACATACAGAATTCAGATCAACTAGTTCACAGGTCAGACAAGTTTTAGACTAACGGATCAGATATACGGATTTAACAGATTTACAGATTTGTATAACTTTGTAATTGGGCCTACCGATTCACGGAACAAATTTATTAAACTCATCAGTCTAGTGGGTTTAACCCTATCCGCCCAACACGTTTTAGACATTATATTTTTCTCAGATTTTCATTAATTAAATATTAATGTCCATACCTCTCACATTAGACTGACAGTTTGCGGCTACTGGTTAGGCCGGTTGGTTCCGGGCAGATTTCTGCCGCAAACTGAGTCTAACCTCGGGTTTCAAGCACGTTATGACTAACTTCTCACATTAGAACCTATTGTTTGCGGCCACTGGATGTGCCGGGCGGTTCCGGGCAGGATTACGCCGCAAACTCATTCTAACCTCGAGTCAGCCATGTTTATCTTTGCGGCCAATTAATTATTAATTTACCATTTATGCCCACGCCTAATATACATGTCAATTTTCATAATTATAGCCAATTCAGATTATGTCAATAACAGACTAAATATATCAACTCAATAGATATGGCAGATAACAGATTTAGCAGATTAGGCGACTTAACGGATTCAGGAGATTAAGCAGTTTAGCAGATTTAGCATATAACAGTTTAGGCATCTTCAGCAGACTTAGCAGATGACAGATTTGGTATATGAACAGATATAGCAGATTATAGCAGAACTAGCAGATTAGGCAATATAACAGAACTTGCAAATTGGGCAATATAACAGAACTAGCAGATTAGGCCATATAACAGATTTAATCATTCCTTAAAGTTTCATAAACATATCTTGCCTAATTATAAATTTGGCCTAAGTTTGCATGCCTAAATAGTTGTCATGATTCACATTATGATCATATACCCCACGTTTGCATTGAATTTACATGGCACAGATTATGGTCATAACTTACCATATAACACACGTCTCAAATTTAGTTAAACTTGCCTAGTACAAAAGATTCACATATAAATTATACCAAATATAGCCATCGATTTCAATGCATGTCATATATTCAAAAATCTCCCACTTAGGTGTTATTCACATTTAATAGTTATCAAATCTTAACATAAATCTTCACACCTAAGTCATATTCCCTTTTTATCCCAAATCATGAATCTCTATATAAACAATATGCCCAACAATCTAGAACTTTAAATTATAACAGATCTTTAATTCAAAAATATGTGTTATGTCCAATGTCTCAAGTCACATGTTAATATACAATGGTTCCTCTTCTTCCAATTCACAGAATATGCACAGATCTAAATCTAGTTTACAAGCTATGTCCTTTTAGTCACAGATTGGCCATGTCCAATTATGCCATCATTCATTATTTGTCCCAAGGTTTAACGTTCGTGCGTTAATCTCTTATGAGATTTGGCGCAGACTCGGGGTAGCCTGGCTATAGAACAGAAAGAAGAAAGATATATAGAATAAAATAGATCAGAACAGAACATACGCAATCTCAAATTCAGATTTACAATCATGTCACAATTATAATTAAAGTTTATATCGGAAAATAACTGCACTTGCCTTGGTTGGATTCTAAAAAAAAAAGGTGTTGTAGCTGTTCTCTTTTAATCCTAATCAGAATTGGAGGAAGAAGAAGCACAAGTCCTAGCTTAGGTTTCAGCAGAGTAGAGACGCCATTGATTTATTTATTTTTAGAGAGGAAGAGAGCAATGGAGGCTAGAGAATTGTATATGAGATTTAGGTTTGGGTTAGGGATGTATATATATAGGTGTAGGAAGTTATTTAGGACCATTAGATTAACCCTGAATCATGAGAACCATTCAAATGCAAAATCTGCATTTGAGCGAATCGACCCACGGGATGACAGCCAAACACCCTGGATTAACCCCTAGTCGACCCAACAGGGCTCGGGTCGACTTCAAAAATGGGCCGGTTCGGTTATTCTCCCTCCCAATTCGCTGTTTTGAACCTTTTTGCATGTTTATTTATTTAATTTATATATATATATATATCTATATATATTTCCCTCATATGCGTACAAACTTCAAGGCTTAATAACTTCTTCATAATTAACCATTTTTTTAAATATTCTCAGAAAATACGGGGTGTTACATTCTCCCCTCCTTAAAGGATTTCGTCCTCGAAATCTTCAAGTTAAGAAGAATGTATCCTAACATCCAACATCCATCTACTCAACCATTAAATCACAGGCATCCATTGTGCTTAAAAGGTTTCTAATGCCGTATGAGCATATGCAAAGTGTGTGTATATGTTTCTTATCTAATGAAAAATCAGGCGGTCTACCGATCCAGTTGACCTCCTTAATGCGAATCATGTTAGTGACATGAGTCCAAATATGTATGCAAGAAATCCTATTTGATACACATCATTTCTATATGAGTGCATAACCATTCATCCAAATGCAACATCCGTGTGAGGAGTCAATCATTCTGCATCCACAAAAATTGAAAAATGCACAAACATCCGTATGCAGTATGAGAGTGTTTTTGAGCCGATCTAGTGCCTAGTGTGTGTATATGCATCCACGAGAAACCACTAGCAACCACTTGCATCCACTTGCAACCATCAAACATAACATGTCTCAAACACATGTTTACACCCATTAGTTTCTACCTAAAGTTCGAAGATTCGGTCGATAGGATACAATCGAACGATGGAAGCGAGTACAGATAAAACAAAAACTTGGTTCCCATTAGACATTGGTTGAGAAAATAATTCCCCTAAGTATCAACCCCGAAAACCGAAATCAACATCAGATTGACACCCAGAGGATTACCTCCTTTAGACAATGTCAAAACTGGAAAGTAGAATTATTCAAATATTTATAGACTACTGGTACAGATCAGGTTCCCTAATGATTCTTAGGAAGCTAAGCATGATAAAATCATATCCCACAAAAACTCAGAATGTATGCGTCATACTTCCTTGCTTAAGAGATAAGAACTTTTCCAGTTGTAAACTTCGTTTAGCTTGCGAGAGGAATTTTGTCTCAATCCTTGTTCTGAAATCCATCCATGTCTCAACCGGCCTCTCGGCGTTAGTAAATTCCCACCAGTAGGAAGCTTCGTCTTTGAGCAGCCATACCGCCAACTGTACCTTCTGCTTATCGTCCACCTCGAAGATAACGAATAGATCCTCAGTTTCTTTGAGCCAGTTCCTCGCTTATACGAATGATTCAGTTCCTTTGAAATCCTTCCCACCCATGGCCCTAAAATCTCTACAGATCTTTGAAAAAGTAACTGCACGAGGAGGGGGTGGAGGAGGAGGATCATTTGCTGGACCTGCGGCGGCGGTCCTAGCATCAAGATATTCACGAAACCAACCGGGTACATGAACACCCTCTGGTATCTCAGATGCTTCAGACATGCTGAAACGAAAAAAAAAGGAAAGATTCAATGCAAAAAAAAGGACTGAAGGAAAGATATATGGCTCTTGGGGATCATGTTTTTCAAAATAAGCTTTATTTTTTAAAAATACTTCCTTTCAAAATCTTTTTTAAAATTGTTTTCAAAAACTTTACCCAATCTGGTAACCTTCAGCTCTGATACCAAGTGTAACACCCTACCTCCGTTTAGGTCACTCACAAGGGAATGCCTTAACTTTGGTGGAGCATTTTAGTATACAGAACAGAAACTTACAAGACAGATAAAACAGTACTTGAAAAATTTATGACTTTATTTCAACAGAAGCTTGGTTACATTCTTTCAAATCACAATATCAGAATTCAAGTACAGAATATCAGTCTTGTACAAAAGCCTTCAGAATGCATAGTTTAAAATCATAATCCCCACAGAAGAAGACAAGCCGTACTTTAAGCACTGCAAGCGGAAGAAATCTGGATCAAGCTAGAGTATTCCCTTCTACAAAACCTGGGGGGAGAAACGGAAGAAAGGAGGCGAAACAACAAGGGTCAGACAAAAGTCTGGCAAGTCCAGTGATTTTCAGCTATGAACAGATAATAATAACATGACATGAAAATAAAACTGGATGAGAGATAACTGTAACAGATGTAGCAGATATGACAGAAGAACAGAATGATATAAGCTATTTCTTTACACTTCTCTACACTAATACTAGTATAACGAAATTAGGTGTCACCCTAATGTCTAAACAGAAACAGAAACAGGTACAGAATAATTTCCACGCTAGTAATGGGCCTTTACCACCCGGCAGAAACAGACAGAAGCAGAATGTAGCATAAGGTGTACACTAGTAATTGGGCCTTTACCACCCGAACAGACGGTACCACGCAGAAACAGACAGGTGTTGCCACCCAACAGAAACAGACGGTACCAACAGAAACAGACAGAACTAAATGTACCCTAAAACCCTACCCCAAGCGATCGGCTCCCTAATGTTGGATCTAGATTAACGCTAGAGGGGGGTGAATAGGGTTTATCACAGTTTTTAACTGAATTAAAAATCTAACGAGTTATATAATAAAAAATAGATCACAGAATATAGCAGAAACAAAAATGCAGAAAATAAGTCACACACAAATATACCCAGCTTCGGAAAAACCCTGCCTACTGCTGCATTTCTAAGGTTTCTACTAGGTGATAGAATAGATCCCGCATACAAGACCATGTACACTCGCAAACCCTTCTCCTATTCTAACCCTACGCTCAAAATCATAGACTGACCGATATCCCCTCGACTAGATTTCCCCTGATTACAACCACGTAACCTGTAACCCAGAATTTTACAAACTCTGTCAACTGTCAGTCAACACCCTGACTGAAACTCCCCTAGAAATTTTACAGACTTCTAGAAATTGTTTGAATGGTTTTTCAACTGAAAAATAGAAAAACAATAAAACAATTTAAAACCCTAGGAATTTAAGAATAAAGGGTTATCCCCTTTTAAACTAGGCTAAGCCCACAAGAAAAATCAGCCGGCCCATTTCATTTGCGTTTGCCCAAAACATTTGCTCTATCTCTTTCTGGAATTGTAAATGGCGGCCGATGGAAAATAGCTAAGGTTTCACTTTGCTCTCCCCAAATCAATTCACTTTGCTGCTCCTTGATTCTTCGATGTCCTATGATGTTTGTCAATGAAATGCTCTCTGATTTTGGGGAATAATTGCGATCGAAAATAAAAGTAAGTATTTCAAATTGATTTGTCTCTGAATTTTTGATGTATTGTTTTCGATTGTGTTGCTTATGATGATATGCAAGTATAAATAGGGTCATAGAAACCCTAATTTCTCTGATTTCAAAACATATATGACTCGGCTGATTTTTCCTTGAATTGCTCGATTCCCCTTTTGAGATTCGACTGATTTGTTATCAACTATATGCTGGCTTTCCTCTTTTTACTGTCTTTGATTGAAAATGATTCCTTGGCTTTAAAAGCTTGTGTTTCCCATTTTGATATGGCTGATTAATTGCAGGTTTCCTCTTTTGCTGGCTTGATAAATTCGGCTTGATTGGCATTGAAATGTTGTGGTCCCTTAAAACAGATGCCGAATATATATCTATATGATTTCTGGAAATTATCTGCAGTTAAGTCTTGCAAAAAAAATGTTTTCTGCATTTGATAATTCTGCATTTCAAAACTGGAAACAAATATATTGTGGTCCACGTCAAAAATGCTTGTGTGATTCTTTGATGAATTCTGGAAATATGAATATGCCCCTTTTGCATGATATATTCCACAAATCACAGTGTTGCTATAATTTGGTCCTCTGATTTTTATAACTGGAAAATTTTCTTGCCGAGAATGAGTTGCATTGATTTCTCTGAATTTATAACAGACATTGTAACATGCCATATATGTTTTATCAAAACACTGATAGATGCCAAAAAAGTCTTGAGCAATTCCTTTGCTGATTGATTGCTCGGCTATTTTCATTTTGATTTGTTTCCTTGATTGCCTCTTCTGGTTTACATTTCTTGCATGTATTTGTTTGCTATGGTTTCCTCTTTTAGATGCGTGGACTTGTGCAAAAACTGGAAACACATTTTGCTTGAAAAATTGTATGCTTTGTGAAATGATATTCTTGTTCCTCTTGCCAAAAATGATTCACTATCTTTTCCCTGATTTGTTGCATTTCACATGTGATTGAATGCCATGAGAAACCTTGTCTGGCAAATTATAAAAACTGGAAAGTTTTTACCATTTTTGAAATGATTCTTGCCTTAAAACAAATGTCAAATAAAACTGATTTGTTTTCCTCTGTTTTCATGCTTTGCATGTTGGTCTGAGCATCATATTGTATAGCCATACCATTTGTGTACACACACTTGCAGATCAATATGATTTTTTTGCCGTCTATACTTTGTTGCATTTGTGCTTTTGCCATTTTGAAGTAAGCTTTGAGTTAAATGCATTGTCTACTTTAACTTGTTTGCACCTGAAACAATTCTGCACCATATATATACTTGAAAATTTTGAATCTCTGACTTGAACTCGGCTTCATTAGTCTGGACACTTGAAAAAACTTGACAATATACATGTGCACTTGCTGATCATTTTCACTTGTGACTACTTGTTCATGAAACACATAGTTGTGTTACTGCACCATACTTGACATGTATACTCGCACTTGGCTTTGAGTTGTGCACAACCACTTTCTTTGCATATTCACTGCCTTGCCTTGTATGAGCTGTGTTGTGCCCACTGTTGTTGCTGTTACCATGTACATGCTGAAAAGAATTTGTCCACTGCCTTATATAGTTGCAATGGTATATGTTGACTTCGACCATTTGACTTCACCATGAGTTAAACCATGTTGTTTTAATTGCTTGGCTTGTCATTTGAAACATGTGCTATGCTTGTTGACCATGCTTCACTATGTTGAACCATTGCTGTTGACTTTGTTGTTTTCATGTAATGTTAGCTGAGTATACACTGAGTTGAGTTGGTCATTACGGCTGCTCCTCAGTTGCTCGCTACATTCTGATTGGCGAGGCAGTGCACACGTGTATACATGTGTGTATATGCAGCCAACAGATAATTTTCTGTCCCTGTACATATACAAACTGTCTATCTAGACGCAGATTAATCAGATCAAGTCACGAAAAATGATGAGAAACACACCAGAAATCTGAGGCAAATAAATTTTTAAAAATAAAATTTATATTTGCGTATATTTCGTTTAAATTCTATTGCAGTGTACTGTGTGTGTGTGTTTCATTGTGACAGGTAAGCAGATGATGACTGGACTGACAAAGAACTGTGAAGACAAAAGATGCAGACAATATGAAGTATGTGTTAATGTATCAGTGTCAATGTAAAAAAAATTGTATATATGAAAATGTAAAATGAGGGGCTGAGTGTATTTGTATGAATGAAAAATATTAGTGAAGTGTACAAATAGTGGAGTTGTAATTCTGTACTGTTTGATATTTGGAATAAAATATTGTATTTAAATACAATACTGTGTGAATATTTAGATTTGTGTACAGTAGTATTCTATTTAAATATAAATATTATATTCCTGTCTATGATTTAAATATATAACAGTACAGTAACAAACACATTAAAATAATATATATTTGGTTGTTATCATCAAACAAAAATCAAATAGTTGTGTATACAATCACCGTTATATACAACAATCTCCCCCTTTTGATGATGACAAACAAATAAAAGATTTTGTATACAATAAATGTGTTTGACAGTGAAAAATGAACTCCCCCTATTTATCAGCTCCCCCTACAACAGACAACTCCCCCTATAATTGTGCATGAGTGAAATGAATGATATGAATAATCATAAATTTTCAAAAATTAAAAATAATTATAAAATATCCACTCATAAATCAAAATCTCAACCCATTCTCCCCCTTTTGTTATCATCAAAAGGATACATAATTTAAAATATAGATGAAAAATGACTAACAAATACAATATCAGCTTAAGAGGAAGAACAGTCATCATAAATCTCAATCAGTCAAACAAAAAATCATAATATTCTAAGAACAGGTGGCATATTTCACATTGTAGATAATGACGGATTTACGATGAAATTTATAAAAATGGGGAGAGTTTAAAAATATGAATATTTTCCAATTACTTCCAAAAGAATTTTATAAAATTGAGCTCAAAAAAAGTGAAGGATTTGGACTATAATTAATAATTCAATTTAAGCGACAATATCGTATAATCTCAAATCCCAATACCTATCAAATAACAAATCATAATACTTCATAAGATTTCAACATATTTCACAGATTAGAATATGGATTGATAGGCTGGTTTTTATACAGCAAGGAGAATTTCAGATTAATTTCAATTTATAGCACAAAAATTCCTTTTTCTTTTTTTATTTTATTTAAGAGCACACTGACCACGCATAACCAGAGCTTGGATTTTTAAATGAGGTCAGTCGTAGCTTAAATTATAAGTTGTCTCATAACCATGCATGACCAGAGCTTGGATTTTTAAATGAGGTTAGAGACACACTTATATATTAATTATATATTTTATCATTTTCAGCTTTAAATAGAAAAACTCCTCGGTATATAAACCAATATGAATGACAGAAATGTGGTAAGTACAGAAAATGGACTGTAAAATGAATTTCTAAATTAATTATATTATGAAATATGCTCGATTGTACTGGGATCATTAGAAAATTTCAATTGTCACCAATTCTTAAAAAATAACATAGTCCAATTTCTATCACAAATATTTTCACTGTTTATTTACGATGATTTTAAAAAAAAAAAATCAAACTCTCCACATTAATATAGAGTTATCATGGATGGCATAAATATGATAGATGATGAAGGTGGTCGTGAAATAATTGCCAGTTCAAAGATATTATAATAAATATTCAACCATCATGAAAATCTAAATAAAATCTCCTCTTGTTGTGAAATATACTGCAGTCACAATTCATCACAATTTCAAAATCTGATAATAATTTTGATGAATTATAAATACAGTTCAATTTGGATATTGATTTCAATTTCTGAATGAATAACAAAATAATTTTAAAATTGAAAGTCAATTATAAGAGGAATTTCTAAAGATCTATACAACACAAGAGGGATTAATTTGTACAAGGAAAGAAGAGTGTGTAGATCTATACAAGGTGAAGATTAGAATCTAAGTACAAATGAGTGAGACAAATATAAGGCACTTCTGATACCACTTGGTGTCTCTATTACTGAGGATTTTAACATGACACTGGAGACAAACTATGATATCATAGACAACAGAAATTTAAAGCTCAAGCAGAAAGATTTAACACAGAGCAGCAGACAGATCAAAAATAAGCAGTTACCTAAGAACAGTATCAGAGCAGTATAAAGACAGTTTCCAAGCAGACAAGTCAAGATGATGGTCACAAAAAAATATTCCATGATTTCAGATTAAAAATATACTTTATTTTAAATCATTTGAAGAGAAGTGAAAGTATCAGTATTTAACGAATCAATCACACCAGGTTATACTTCAGATTCAAAATTATGTGTGAGATTCAATAAATAAATAATTTCAAATGATTTTAAACAAATATATATATATATATATTCAAATCAAATAATCATACAATAACAATGATATTTATGACCATATTTTCAAAAGAGTTTTCACAAATATTTTTGACAATCACAAGAGAGATTTCAGATCATTTACATCAAGACTGAATAATAACTCATGACCCAAAAATAATGGTTTATTCGAAATCATTTGAACAAATGTAAATCATGAGATACAATGAATCAATCACACATAATTAATAACTTCAGATTTGAGAGGTGTGTGAGATTCAAAATATCAAAAAATTTCAAATGATCTCAAACAAACAAAAAAAATCTAAACCAGATGATCATGAATAATGGTGAATTTCAAGATGTAAGCAATGATTCAAGACAGATTAAAAATGTCTAAGCCAATCTGGAAAAAAATTAAAGACATTATCACAACTGATAAATAACAAAGTGTACTGCAATGAGTATAATATTTTAAGCGTTTCCAAAATTAATTGGAAGAAACTCAAAACAGCATAAGAGTGTGAAATTTCATTAATTATTCAGTTCTTCAAAAGTTTAGAATTCAAATTAATAGTGTTCAAGATATGGCACGAATATATCAACACTGTTATGAATTCAGAAATAAAAATATACTTCAAAACAATTGCAGATATTTACAAGATTAAGTATAAGATCTGGAAATAATTAAAAACATCAGAGTTTTATACACACAAAACAAATTTCCAAAACATCATGAATACTGCAATTCAAGAAGCACAAAAAATATGGCAGTGATAAATCAAATCAGAATAGACAGAAGAAAGAGATGGAAGGGAGAAGAAGAAGAAATAAATAAAAGAAAAAGAATCAAAACAGAAAAATATTTATAGAGTTGAGTTTAGAGATCATACCAGAATCCAGTGTAAATCAGAATCTCTAACTCAACAGATTTTGGCTGAAGGAACTGTAAATGATACAGAAGTATAAATCAGCTTGATTTCAAATTTCTTTTCAGCACAGTAGTTCCTCAGCTAGCCTTCTTCGGTACCTAACAGTTGAGAGGATTGAGTGGTCTAACAAAATTAGAAAAACCACTCGCAGTTTTATTAACATCTTTCGGTACCCAGACTTGCTTGTATAACAATCCATCTGAATTTACCTTTGTTCCCTTTGGATCCCATATCTATTTGAATTTAACGAGGTTTGTCTTATCTCTTTTTGGGATCCAGGATTATTTAGATGAATTATTACAAAACAAATTCAAATTTTGCTTTTGATTCAAAAATCCTTTGGAATTAACAAAGTTCAAATTATCAAGACGATTCTTTTCAAAGAAAGTTGAAGGATTTTTAAAATCATTTGAGCTTCTCCTTTCAGAAAACTCAGATTTCCCAAAACCAAGTCCACTTCTATTTCCCAAAGAAAATTGATTTTTCAATAACATATTTAAAGATTTCTCACCATTTGAAAATTTTGCCAGGGTTGTTTCAAGTTGTTGAATTTTAGTTTTAAGATCACCATTTTCTTTCAATAAATCTGAACAATTACTTTCAGTGATCTTACATCTTTCAAAATTAGATTTCAAAACCAAATTTTCATCTTTAAGAAGATTAATTTTGGTTTGGGACTCAGCAATCTCGAATTCAAAAAGTTTTTGTTTTTCAAACCCAAATTTCTTGGATTTTTCAATCTCGTTTTCTAGTTCTTTCAAAATCAAATTGGATTTCAACAAATTCTCCTTTTCAGCAATTTCAAATTTGGAATATATATCAGTCTTAAAACTTTCAAATTCCTTTTGCAAAAGATTATTCAAATTTGATAACTCGGTCTTGTTCTCATTTAAGATCAAAATTTCATTTTCAAACTTTTGAATATTTTTATTGAGATGAACAAGATTGGTTTTCAATTTCAAACAATTTATGCAAACTGAATTTGAAGAATTTTTAAAATATTCAAGCTGTGATTCCTAACCATTAATTTTGTTGGTCAACTCAGAATTTCTAGATTTCAGAGATTTGTTTTTAGATTTGAGTTTATCAACAAATTTAGTTAAATCAACACACATATAAACAAAATCTTCGTATGAGAAATTTTCTGTTTCATCATTTGTTGATTCTCCATCTGATCCTTCTGAATTTTCATTTGTAAATCCTGTTAAACAGAGTTCTGAATCTGAGTTGACTTTCTCGGGTTTTGAGCTACCGTTGTCAGATCTTCCATACTTCGTATTGAGAGTATCCCAGATTTCCTGTGCAGATAAACAATGGCAGATAAGATTAAACTGATCAGTACTAAGATAATCAAATATAATTTTCATAGCACGGGTATTGAAAGTAATATCTACACTATTAAATCCATTGATAACAACATCCCAATATTTAATATTAACAGATTTTAAATAAAATTCCATTTTGGATTTCCAGTTAAAAAAACCTATTCCATTGAAAATAGTTGGAGATGAACTGGACTGACTCTCTATCAACTGACAACTAGGAATCACCATTACTCTAGAGTTAAACAGAATACCTGCTCTGATACCACTTGTAGTCTCCTTCTCGAGGATTTTAATCACACCCCGGTGGCCTACAATGGCACCTCAGAGACTGATTTTACGTCCTGCCTCTCGACATGGACAACCACCCACGGACATGTAGGGATAAGAGTCACTACTTCGCCACTTGATCATAGAGCGAGAACTCCCTATCATGTTGTAACCTTATACCAGCTCTGATACCGCTTATTGGATCTAGATTAACCCTAGAGGGGGTGAATAGGGTTTATCACATTTTTTAACTGAATTAAAAATCTAACGAGTTATATAATCAAAAATAGATCACAGAATATAGCAGAAACAGAAATGCAGAAAATAAGTCACACACAAATATACCCAGCTTCGGCAAAACCCTGCCTACTGCTGCATTTCTAAGGTTTCTACTAGGTGATAGAATATATCCCGCATACAAGACCATGTACACTCGCAAACCCTTCTCCTATTCTAACCCTACGCTCAAAACCGTAGACTGACCGATATCCCCTCGACTAGATTTCCCCTGATTACAACCACGTAACTAGTAACCCAGAATTTTACAGACTCTGTCAACTGTCAGTCAACACCCTGACTGAAACTCCCCTAGAAATTTTACAGACTTCTAGAAATTGTTTGAATGGTTTTTCAACTCAAAAATAGAAAAACAATAAAACAATTTAAAACCCTAGGAATTTAAGAATAAAGGGTTATCCCCTTTTAAACTGGGCTAAGCCCACAAGAAAAATCAGCTGGCCCATTTCATTTGCGTTTGCCCAAAACATTTGCTCTATCTCTTTCTGGAATTGTAAATGGCGGCCGATGGAAAATAGCTAGGGTTTCACTTTGCTCTCCCCAAATCAATTCGGTTTGCTGCTCCTTGATTCTTCGATGTCCTCTGATGTTTGTCAATGAAATGCTCTCTGATTTTGGGGAATAATTGCGATCGAAAACAAAAGTAAGTATTTCAATTTGATTTGTCTCTGAATTTTTGATGTATTGTTTTCGATTGTATTGCCTGTGATGATATGCGTGTATAAATAGGGTCATAGAAACCCTAATTTCTCTGATTTCAAAACATATATGACTCGGCTGATTTTTCCTTGAATTGCTCGATTACCCTTTTGAGATTCGACTGATTTGTTATCAACTATATGCTGGCTTTCCTCTTTTTACTGTCTTTGATTGAAAATGATTCCTTGGCTTTAAAAGCTTGTGTTTCCCATTTTGATTTGGCTGATTGATTGCGGGTTTCCTCTTTTGCTGGCTTGATAAATTCGGCTTGATTGGCATTGAAATGTTGTGGTCCCTTAAAACAGATGCCGAATATATATCTATATGATTTCTGGAAATTATCTGCAGTTAAGTCTTGCAAAAAAAATGTTTTCTGCATTTGATAATTCTGCATTTCAAAACTGGAAACAAATATATTGTGGTCCATGTCAAAAATGCTTGTGTGATTCTTTGATGAATTCTGGAAATATGAATATGCCCCTTTTGCATGATATATTCCACAAATCACAGTGTTGCTATAATTTGGTCCTCTGATTTTTATAACTGGAAAATTTTCTTGTCGAGAATGAGTTGCATTGATTTCTCTGAATTTATAACAGACATTGTAACATGCCATATATGTTTTATCAAAACACTGATAGATGCCAAAAAAGTCTTGAGCAATTCCTTTGCTGATTGATTGCTCGGCTATTTTCATTTTGATTTGTTTCCTTGATTGCCTCTTCTGGTTTACATTTCTTGCATGTATTTGTTTGCCATGGTTTCCTCTTTTAGATGCGTGGACTTGTGCAAAAACTGGAAACACATTTTGCTTGAAAAATTGTATGCTTTGTGAAATGATATTCTTGTTCCCCTTGCCAAAAATGATTCACTATCTTTTCCCTGATTTGTTGCATTTCACATGTGATTGAATGCCCTGAGAAACCTTGTCAGGCAAATTATAAAAACTGGAAAGTTTTTACCATTTTTGAAATGATTCTTGCCTTAAAACAAATGTCAAATAAAACTGATTTGTTTTCCTCTGCTTTCATACTTTGCATGTTGGTCTGAGCATCATGTTGTATAGCCGTACCATTTGTGTACACACACTTGCAGATCAGTATGATTTTTTTGCCGTCTATACTTTGTTGCATTTGTGCTTTTGCCATTTTGAAGTAAGCTTTGAGTTAAATGCATTGTCTACTTTAACTTGTTTGCACCTGAAACAATTCTGCACCATATATATACTTGAAAATTTTGAATCTCTGACTTGAACTCGGCTTCATTAGTCTGGACACTTGAAAAAACTTGACGATATACATGTGCACTTGCTGATCATTTTCACTTGTGACTACTTGTTCATGAAACACATAGTTGTGTCACTGCACCATACTTGACATGTATACTCGCACTTGGCTTTGAGTTGTGCACAACCACTTTCTTTGCATATTCACTGCCTTGCCTTGTATGAGTTGTGTTGTGCCCACTGTTGTTGCTGTTACCATGTACATGCTGAAAAGAATTTGTCCACTGCCTTATATAGTTGCAATGGTATATATTGACTTCGACCATTTGACTTCACCATGAGTTAAACCATGTTGTCTTAATTGCTTGGCTTGTCATTTGAAACATGTGCTATGCTTGTTGACCATGCTTCACTATGTTGAACCATTGCTGTTGACTTTAACTTTGTTGTTTTCATGTAATGTTAGCTGAGTATACACTGAGTTGAGTTGGTCATTACGGCTGCTCCTCAGTTGCTCGCTACATTCTGATTGGCGAGGTAGTGCACACATGTATACACGTGTGTATATGCAGCCAACAGAAAATTTCCTGTCCCTGTACATATACAAACTGTCTTTCTAGACGCAGATTAATCAGATCAAGTCATGAAAAATGATGAGAAACACACCAGAAATCTGAGGCAAATAAAATTTTAAAAATAAAATTTATATTTGCGTATATTTCGTTTAAATTCTATTGCAGTGTACTGTGTGTGTGTGTTTCATTGTGACAGGTAAGCAGATGATGACTGGACTGACAAAGAATTGTGAAGACAGAAGACTGAAGACTGAAGATGAAGACAATATGAAGTATGTGTTAATGTATCAGTGTCAATGAAAAAAAATTGTATATATGAAAATGTACAATGAGGGGCTGAGTGTATTTGTATGAATGAAAAATATTAGTGAAGTGTACAAATAGTGGAGTTGTAATTCTGTACTGTTTGATATTTGGAATAAAATATTATATTTAAATACAATACTGTGTGAATATTTAGATTTGTGTACAGTAGTATTCTATTTAAATATAAATATTATATTCCTGTCTATGATTTAAATATATAACAGTACAGTAACAAACACATTAAAATAATATATATTTGGTTGTTATCATCAAACAAAAATCATATAGTTGTGTATACAATCACCGTTATATACAACACCTAATACATAAATACCCTATGCCAGCCCCACCGAAGGGTGTATCATTCCCTAAAGTGGCAACCTTTGAATGACACAGACCTATTTACAGATGTCACGGCGTCTTACATCCTCAGAGGCAGACCGGGATCCATGCACGCACATGACTCGGTTGGAACGCACCATCAACACCCCTTGCCATTATCAGAATGAACCGCTTATAATTAGTTCAGTAAGCGTGCCCGGACCTTACCTACTGTTGGGTCAAAGTTTTGATACCAGAAAGGGTTACTGACTAATATGGGTCCCAAACAACAGATGACACAAGTAATTCCCCTCCTATCCTTGTGTCCTCAGACTAACAGATTTCAGATTAACAAGTTCAGACATACAGAATTCAGATCAACTAGTTCACAGGTCAGACAAGTTTTAGACTAACGGATCAGATATACGGATTTAACAGATTTACAGGGTTGTATAACTTGGTAATTGGGCCTACCGATTCATGGAACATATTTATTAAACTCATCAGTCTAGTGGGTTTAACCCTATCCGCCCAACACGTTTTAGACATTATATTTATCTCAGATTTTCATTAATTAAATATTAATGCCCAGACCTCTCACATTAGACTGACAGTTTGCGGCTACTGGTTAGGCCGGTTGGTTCCGGGTAGATTTCTGCCGCAAACTGAGTCTAACCTCGGGTTTCAAGCACGTTATGACTAACTTCTCACATTAGAACCTATTGTTTGCGGCCAATGGATGTGCCGGGCGGTTCCGGGCAGGATTACGCCGCAAACTCATTCTAACCTCGAGTCAGCCATGTTTATCTTTGCGGCCAATTAATTATTAATTTACCATTTATGCCCACGCCTAATTTACATGTCAATTTTCATAATTATAGCCAATTCAGATTATGTCAATAACAGACTAAATATATCAACTCAACAGATATGGCAGATAACAGATTTAGCAGATTAGGCGACTTAACGGATCCAGGAGATTAAGCAGTTTAGCAGATTTAGCATATAACAGTTTAGGCATCTTCAGCAGACTTAGCAGATGACAGATTTGGTATATGAACAGATATAGCAGATTATAGCAGAACTAGCAGATTAGGCAATATAACAGAACTAGCAAATTGGGCAATATAACAGAACTAGCAGATTATGCCATATAACAGATTTAATCATTCCTTAAAATTTCATAAACATATCTTGCCTAATTATAAATTTGGCCTAAGTTTGCATGCCTAAATAGTTTTCATGATTCACATTATGATCATATACCCCACGTTTGCATTGAATTTACATGGCACAGATTATGGTCATAATTTACCATATAACACACGTCTCAAATTTAGTTAAACTTGCCTAGTACAAAAGATTCACATATAAATTATACCAAATATAGCCATTGATTTCAATGCATGTCATATATTCAAAAATCTCCCACTTAGGTGTTATTCACATTTAATAGTTATCAAATCTTAACATAAATCTTCACACCTAAGTCATATTCCCTTTTTATCCCAAATCATGAATCTCTATATAAACAATATGCCCAACAATCTAGAACTTTAAATTATAACAGATCTTTAATTCAAAAATATGCATTATGTCCAATGTCTCAAGTCACATGTTAATATACAATGGTTCCTCTTCTTCCAATTCACAGAATATGCACAGATCTAAATCTAGTTTACAAGCTATGTCCTTTTAGTCACAGATTAGCCATGTCCAATTATGCCATCATTCATTATTTGTTCCAAGGTTTAACGTTCGTGCGTTAATCTCTTATGAGATTTGGCGCAGGCTCGGGGTAGCCTGGCTATAGAACAGAAAGAAGAAAGAGATATAGAATAAAATAGATCAAAACAGAACATACGCAATCTCAAATTCAGATTTACAATCATGTCACAATTATAATTAAAGTTTATATCGGAAAATAACTGCACTTGCCTTGGTTGGATTCTAAAAGAAAAAGGTTTTGTAGCTGTTCTCTTTTAATCCTAATCAGAATTGGAGGAAGAAGAAGCATAAGTCCTAGCTTAGGTTTCAGCAGAGTAGAGACGCCATTGATTTATTTATTTTTAGAGAGGAAGAGAGCAATGGAGGTTAGAGAATTGTATATAAGATTTAGGTTAGGGATGTATATATATAGGTGTAGGAAGTTATTTAGGACCATTAGATTAACCCTGAATCATGAGAACCATTCAAATGCAAAATCTGCATTTGAGCGAATCGGCCCACGGGATGACAGCCAAACACCCTGGATTAACCCCTAGTAGACCCAGCGGGGCTCGGGTCGACCTCAAAATGGGCCGGTTCGGTTATTCCCCCTCCCAATTCGCTGTTTTGAACCTATTTTGCATGTTTATTTATTTAATTTTTATATATATATCTATATATATTTCTCTCATATGCATACAAACTTCAAGGCTTAATAACTTCTTCATAATTAACCATTTTTTTTTAGTATTCTCAGAAAATACGAGGTGTTACACATATGTTAACAAATAATTCTTTTATCTTACATTGTCAAGATAAAAATGACATTTTTCCAACAAAACATATGTTAACAAATAATTCTTTTATCCTGCATTGTCAAGATAAAAACGACAATTTTCCAATAAAACATATGTTAACAAATAATTCTTTTATTCTAAACTAATATGATAAAGGTGACATTTTTGTCAAATAAACATATGATTAACATATAATTATCTTATTCTAAACTAATATGTTAAAAGGGACATTTTTGTCAACATTTAATCTTCTAAATGATTCATCCTATACATTAAAATGTAATTTTAATGTTAAACATATTTTATCAACATTTTATACAATAAAAATGAATCATTTACTATGTTAACATTTCATACAAAATGACAATTCTATAATGTTTACATTTCATACAAATGATAATTCTATGATGTTTACATTTCATACAAATAATAATTCTATGATGTTTACATTTCATACAAATGATAATGGTCTTCTTATAATGATAACTCTTTATACAATGAAAATGGTCTTTTTATTTTGCTAACATCTTATATAACAAAATTGACAATTTTATTTTGCTAACATTTTATACAACAGAAATGATAGTTTTGTTATGCTAACATTTTATATAACAAAAATGAAGTTTTTATTATGTTCCATTTCATACAATAAAAATGAAGTTTTTATTATGTTAACATTTCATACAATAAAAATGAATCTTTTATTATGTTAACATTTTATTCAATAAAAATGAATTTTTTTAATGATTCATTCGTACAATAAAAATGTAATTTTTATTATTAAAATATTTTATTCTCAATTTCATGATAATTTTATATATGCAACCATATCAATCATTAAAAATCCAAATCACAATCCAAACAAACAATCAACTGGTTTGTACAATCAATGGTGTCGGGTGCTGCTAAGCACCGTCTACTTCCTAGTATAAATTTAACTGTAAGAAAATTAGAGTGAAAGGAGTTCTCACAGTGGTCGGTTTTGAAATTGTTGAATAATTATTATTTTAATAAAATTAAACTGGTGTTTAATTTTATCAAAATTCCAAATGGTCTTTGTTTCAAATCTCATCTATTCCATGTTGTAGTGCTCGATTAGAGGGTTCCAATGCTTCTGAAATTGGGCGATTTCATTGCTGTACGAAGAAGTAATGCTATTTTCAAATTTCATTACATTAATTTGGCTAATTAAATAAATAATTAAATAAATTACACACTATTTACTGTATTAAGGGTTTAATCCCACTTCTTCATCGAGTTACAGTTCCAGACGCGCTTCGAACCTAACCTCGTGGCTAGGGTTTCAAATTTCTCCTCCTCCTTTGGGTCGTACGCCGATCTGACTCCACCACTCCGACAACCACCAAGCCGCCATCCATCGCCCTCCACCCCATTTAACTCACCGCTCCCAATGCTACTGAAAACCCTCACGAAACCAGCGATTTCGAGGAAGAAATTCGAGTTACTTAATCTATGAAAATTAATCATGACGGTATGGGTTTGAAGATCCTGGGAAGTAGTCCGTTTTTTGGTTTATAATTTGTGACCAATTCGAAATGGTTTTAAAGAAATGTGGGATTCATTTCTAAGCGTTGCCAATCATTGAAAAGGAATGGCGGTTGTGTATACCGATTAGGGTTAGGAGAAATATGTACGATGTACGGTGTATTTATACTAGTATTTCGATTTTCTATTTTATTTATTTATTCAATTTAATTCTAATAATATCAGTTTAGCACCTCGAACTCCAAATGAATCCCAACGACTGCCGCCTCTAGCTAATTACCCCCGTTCTGGACACAATGGAACACGTTTCGTAACCCAATTCGGTTATTACGATATGATTTTCTCAAAATTAAAATATAAATCAATATATATTAAATTCAAACGTACATTTTATATTAACTGGGCCACATACCAACTCCAAAAATTATAGAAAAACTATTACTAGCTTTGTTTTGACGATACGGTCCTAACAAAACTAATTTCATTGAATTTGGAGACCGTTTGAAAAATGGCCATTTTCTGGTCGATTCAATTTGACTAAAATGGTCAAAACACATTTTCTTTCGCCACACTCACATATTAATTCCAAAAATTATGAAAATTGGAATCTAGCAATAATTTGACATTCCGGATCCAACAAAAGTGGTTTCATCGAAAACAGAGGTCGTTTGCAAAACGACTATTTTTAATGGCTATATATTATATAAAATTCCATAGCGACTATTTTAAATTTTAAATTGGGCAATGCTTTCAATTCCCATTGTGAAATTTCAATTTTTCAGATTCGTTGGAAGGATATTGTTAAATAGATTCTAATATTTCTTGTTTCAGTAAAATCCGATTTATTTTGAATTCTATACAGTCAATTGAAATTTGAAATCGAATTTTTGAACTGCCGCGCCATTTTAAACTCCTTTTATAATTAAATTTAAAAAATTCATCCTAACTTCAATTTAAATAAATTTTTAGTCGTTATTATTTAAAATAAATCATTTTAAATATTCAAAATATATTAAAATTGTTAAAATAAAAATTTTAAATTGGTTCTGAATTCCCGGGTTGTTACATATATTCTGGATATTATGCTAAGAGGATAAATTCTCCGCCACCAGGTGTATATTTGTACAGACCAACATATGCGATCATTGGAAATACTCTGTCAGACATTCGTCCATACCGTTCGTTCTGGGACTGAACGAAATCGAAGGCACAATTTCCATTAATCTATCTTAGGCAATTTCTACCTAGGATTAACAGAAAAAACCCTTGCCCTTTACTCCATCTTCGATTGTCTTCATGTAATCTGATTCGCAACGCTATTGCCAATATGGAGTGGTTCTCAGATAATAATCCAACTGGTCTCTCCATATTGACAACGATATTGGAAAATACTTCGATAGTCGGTTATTTAACTATCGAAGAAAAACAAACATTTGTTCAAAGCATTAAACAATCACTGGGCCCCTTAATTAATATTTCATTAATTAAATCACTTCTCCATTGTCGTTATCGATATTTGTTAACATGATATTTTCAATAATCATCCTGCCCTCTTACACTATTTAGGAAAACATTTCCATATATCGCCTTCTTCTTTTTTCTATACCTAGAAAATATTTTCTATTTATGATTGGAATTTATTCCAATTACTTTTCCCTTTCACAACCAATCATTTCTATACTCAGAAAATATTTATTATTATATTTCCAAAATTCCAGTTACCTGGGTTAAAACGAATGTTGTGTAAAACATCGTTACAATAACCCAAAATACTACATTCAAATAAGTCTCTTTAAACATTGATCTTCGAGACTAAATCTTCCTATTTATCTGTTAATAATGAAATCAATCAAGTTGGGGTATAATTACCTCTCAGACCTTGACTGAAAACATCCTTAACTTCAAAACAGACAAGACCACTTACCTCGAATAATCAACATCATAAAAACTACTTATTCATTCTTAAAACATATATACGTTTGTTTTTATATTCTTACCAGTTTAATTATAGATTTCCTTTTTGTTTATAATATTCTATTTTAAGTTCATTTCCTTATCGAATTCAATATATATTGATATATTGATTTTTTAGTTATCCAATTTTCTTAAAAATATTCTAACTCCTTAAATTTCAAAAAAAAAAATCGCCATAGCCTCCTTTCTCCACGTCACTCGGTACAACTACAAAACGCTTCTCTGGGCCCTTTCCATTCAAAAAGAAAATCAAAAAGCCAAGCGGCTTATCGATTCGGCACATAAAACCTCATACGGAATTTAAACATGTACCTTTTTGTTGGGCACTTAAATTGTAATCTTTAATTTCTTCATTACATACCTATTTAACACATGTTCACCTGTTTCCAATTTAATTCAACTCAATCCAATCGTTTGAATTTAATTTCGCCAATTTATTCTTTAATTAGCTTCTTAGCCTATTTCGCTTGTTATTTGAACATTTCACGTTCATATGTATTTTTAATATGCTTATAAATTAATTGAATTCCATTTTCATTTCCAGTTTTATATTCAATTTCGAATATGAATTCACAATTCTCATTCACTTATCAACAGTCATATTTCGATCTAAAACTCGACTAATAGAATATTCTTCCACTTAGTTAATTCTATTCAAAAATAAATTTCTGATTTTGTTTCAGAAACAATCCATTTACTCCACTCGAGTTCATATTTATTTTATAACTCAAGTCCAGATTTTTCTAATGGAAATTCAATTTTTTTTGCTTAAAATCCTTATATTTAATTAAATGTTCCGTTACGGTTTTTAAACGATTATGGCGCTGTTTTTCTGGAAAAATGATTTTGACATAACTCAAAATCTATTCGATGAAATCCATATTTTTTTCTTCCATTAGAAATCTATTATCAAATCAGTCCTGACGACTCCGGTTTCAAAGAATTCCAACTTAAATTGAGTCTTATATACTTCATTGAAGTTCAAAACGCCAAATTACGAACTACCGCGCTGCGGCGAGTTCGGTTTAATTCTAATTAAATATAAACATTTAATTCGTTTATTTAATAAATTCCAACACCATTATTTAATATTTAAATATAAATTAAACCGGTTTTCTAAATCTAACTTAAACAATTCAAATTTTCCTAAATCGTCCATTATTCCCTTCAACCTTTAACTTAGTTATAACCTCGATTACAATTTAAATTTTATATTAACTTCCAATTTCTTATGGAAACAAATTATTTTATGTAATTCGATTAAATCGTATTCCAATAATACATCCTTTGGATTTATTTCCGTCCAGTCTATATCAAGAATTCTAAAATAAAATCTATTGTTCGCTCATCGAAATGATTTCCGATTTCCTTTTTAAATTCATACTTGAATTCAAACTTTTCAATTATTTAATGATAATTACCTTGCTCTACTTATAAACCTTGTTTACGAATTTGATTTCCTAATTTATATATTAAAAACAATCTCGATTTTAAAATCTATTCAAAACGCAAATCCTATTTGGAATATTTTATTTATTATAACTTATATATAATATATAATCGATTTTCATATTTTATTTCAATTTCAATCAAATACAATTTAGATACCCTTGCTGGAAATAATTTATTTTCAATAAATCCGACATAGTCGAATTCATATCATAAATCCGTATGGATTTATTTAAATTCAATTTACATTCCGAACATCAGAATAAATTTCATTGTTTTATCACGATTCCAAATTCTCATTTTAAATTCATATTTGAATTTAAATATTTAAATTATCCAAATGATAATTTTTCACTTTTATTTACAAGCATCGTTTACATTACTTGTTTATATATTTAAACAGGTCTCGATTTCAAATACATTTGAAATTAAATCTCTACATTGGAAAATAAATTTCCCTTTTTAAAATTCACGCTTGTATTTACATTTCATGAATTATCCAGTGATAATTTTTCTTATTTCATTTATAAACTCCGTTTATAAATTCATTTCACTTCTCTGCATTATTTAATTTACAAACATCGTTTATAAATTCCATTAGTTGTTTTTATTATTCAAAACAAGTAAATATTTCTTAGCCCATTTGAAATTCCAATTCTATTTCTGAAAAATAGACTTCCCATTTTAAATCTCGAAATATCCTTTTCACGATATTTTTATAAATCAACATTTAGGCCCAAGGATATTCAACCAATCAAAAACACCCTATTATTAATCATCAGTTATCAAACACATCATATATGACAATATATATGAAAACAAACAAATAATATTTTTGAGGAATCCATTGGATCCCTCCAACCTGTTTTCTTGCATCCACAGACATTAGCCAACATAAATAATACCCATCTGCTTCGAGGCAGGATATCGCTGTATGAAGGTCATCCACTATATATATTGTGGGGCGCATAGGGAAATCCTCCGCTAATGATACTGCGGGCATCCGCTAATGGTACTGCGGGAACTATCCAACCACTAATATATATATATATATATAATAGCCACTAACACAAAGCCTAAATAACTAATTAATAATAATCATAACTGATAATAATTAATAAACGCATCCAAGCAGCCAATAATTTATTGATAAAATAAATTTCTGAGTGAGGTTTACTCACAGGGATTTTCCTTTGTCGAATATCCAATTAAAATTCCTAATCTTCTCGATTGTGAATTGTCTTGAATACATCTATACCTAAGGTGTATATATATATATATATATATATATATATATATCGATTTATCTTTCATTCATTTAAATTAACTACTACATAATTAAATAATTTACTCTATTTGAACTGAAATAAAATTGGCAACTTAAATTAAAAAATTTAGTACCTTACTTAGATAAAATAAGCCATTGTTTAAACCTATTCCCACTACTACATTGTTGAATCCCCTTTCCTATAGCTTATAGTTCAGAACCACAAGTTGCCTTTCTTCCTCTTCACTGTACAAGCCATTAGAACCCATAATAACATCGTTCACTACCTCATATAAAATTCGAAATCAGATTTAAAATTCAATTATTATTTTGTTTAACAGTTCGATCTTCACCAAATTTACCTTGCAACGTTATTAGCTGTCTCGAACAAGGATCGAATGCCTGTTACCCTAACTCGACTTCGCTTTGCCTGAGACTGGAAAACGTCGCAACCTCCATACACTGTTCGAGCTTCAGCAAATCGAACGCCTTGCCAAACTGAGTTGCATCATCGTACTACCCACAAGTTCTGGTATGAACGTGACATCCCCTCGTCGAACTCGAGCTGACCCACTTTCGCCACTCTGAGTTTTCCAGTGACTCTGCTTCCATTTCCGACCTCAAAGACCATCGCGAGTTACCCAAATTCGGATCCAAGATGGTGTAAATCCACTCGCGAGTGCCTAGCCCTCGTAAACCCTACGCCATCAACAATTCAACTTAGCTCCACTTACAATTCGCGAAGAATGGTGCCCTAGGGTTATGACTTCAACGTCGAACTCAAAAACAGGATTCACGAGCTTCAATGATCGAACCGTGGAGTCTTGTAACCCATGGAAACTCGATTTCAATTTTTTTCTGAAATGATTTAATTTGGGGAATAAATGGAAGAGTTTTATTTTGATCGGCCATTCTATTTTGAACGAGATGGTTTTGCCTGAATGAATTTTTATTTGATTGAAAAAGGGGTAGCGGTATTTCAATTTGATACGAGGCTTGGATTTATTTTAGAGAAGTTTATAGAGGAATGACATTGAATTTTTCCAATTGAACTTAGTTCCTGAAGAATGAAAATGGAAAAATATAAGGGAAAGAGATGCCGCAGTTTTATAGAAGATGGATGCTTCAGTGTTAAGGAATAGGGGTTTGTAGGTACAGAGTAGGTTATAGTGTACTGTTATTGCTTAGGATAGAAGGAAGTTATATTTTATAATTATTTTTACTTTATTTAAATTAAATTTTATTTAAAACAGGTATCCTTTAATTTTAAATTACCACGTTGATTTCAAACTCCTATTTGAGCCTAACAACAGGCCTTCTTAGGGTTAAACCACCATTCTGAACTCACTGGGACAGTTTTCAAAGCCTTATTCGATCATATGGAGAAGATATAAATTTTAATTTGATATAAATTAAATTAAAAAATATTTAATTCCTTGAAAATAAATTACTATTATTATCGTTTATATCCAATTCGATTTTTATCGATCTTCTGAACAGTTTTGACTCGGTTATAAATTTCAAATTGAATTATTTCAGATTTTCGTATTACGATAATTATATACATATTCGAAATAAATCATATTTCGATTATTAAATCGATAACTTAATATAAAAATCCATTTATGTTATCAACTCTATATTTAAAACCATATTAAATATTTAAAATAAATCGACCAAAAATCCACATTGTTACATTCTTCCCTCCTTAAAAGAATTTCGTCCCCGAAATTACTAAGGTAGGAAGAGTGCTACAAACTTATTTACTTTTGAAAAATTCACTTATGTTGAACTTAACATTTCTTACTTTTACAAATTTAGTTCCAACCAAAACTTTTGGTTTTCATCCATATTGAATATCAAGTATGCTTATATTCATTTTATCTGAATGAATTACAATCAATTCATATTCCATTCAAATTGCTCCTGATCAATTTGTTCACTTTAACCCATTTAACTTTCTTAAGTTAAATTTAAATTCCAGAATTCGTATTCCCAGGTTTTTATTACAAATCCTTTAGAAATCAGATAAATATATACATATATTTATTTCCATCTCAAATTCAAAACATTTGAATATTCAAACCAACTTTTTTTCTTTCAAACAAATTTCCATCAAAACTTTTCTAAGATAGCAATCCATCACTTAGAAACTCGAAAATGAACACTGATGATGCGGCCATCATTAGCAGAATTATTTTCCAGCCACTGAAGTATACTGTATTACTTTCAAAATCCATCTAACATGATTTTTATTCAAAAATCTCTCCAAAACAAAGCTATATCTATTACTTATACTATAAAGCAGAAACCAAGCATCTATCTTCTCGCCACGTGTCCCTTAACAAAAACTTTTCAAACGCATAAACGATGAAAGCACGAAACGGTTAGGGTGTTGTATTGACACTCCAACTATTGTTAAAGGGGGGTCATTTTTTAAAAACACTCAACTCTTTGAAAAATTGTTAAGGGGCTACACAAACATAGTATTTCACAATACTCAATATTCCTGGATTGCCCCTTCAAATCAGATTAAAAAAACTAATTCGACAAGGAAAACTGAATTAAAATAAGCAGTCCATCACAACTGCACCGAATGTAGCACGTAATCAATTATATATGTATTGGACAGTGATATGTCAAAAATTAATAATCATTTCGGTGCATTGCCTCCGTAATTATAAAATCCGACATATTTTATGTCGACAAAAAAAAAAATAGATCGATCGTATTCCTCCAAAAACGCTTATCCTTAGGGTTTAAAAAAAAATCGATACATGCGAATCGAAAAAAAAAATACTACGTCCCTTGCAATATTTGTTAAGGTAAATTATCTTTATTTGTTAAGGGGCTAAATGGGTAATAAGGTAAAATTACCTTTATTTGTTAAGAGGCTACTTTCCTCATTGGTACACCCCTTAACATTTTTTGAAAGAAAAAAAATTTGACCTCCCTTAACAATACTAAAGGCCACTCTTTTTTGTGCCTCTCTACTTCTTTACACCACCTAAATTATTCAATTTCTAATCGGCTACCACCTCTGCCTTTAATTCTTCATCGTTCCAACAACAAAAAAAGTCTTCTTCCTGAAATTTTCTCCATCGCTCTACAAGCTTGAAGATTTCCCTAAATTATCAATGCAATTTCAAGCGTCCAATTAGTTGATTTACACCATCGAATCGCCCTATAACAACATTCAACTTTTTCCCTGTTGTTTTACACCATCGAATCAGCGCGTTTTGCATATCAAATACTTAAAGTCGCATCGTTTAACAAAAAAATTTAACATACTTCTAGTTTTACATGAATAATAGTGATTGTAAATTAAGTACAAACTGCATACTTCATCAGTTGTAAAATGATCTGTCAAATCAACTTTTGTGTCTTCAACATCATTTGACTGATCATCTTGTGGCCTATTGCTATCATCCATTTAGTTATCAAGTTTATTGTAAATCAAATTATCTTCCTACAAAAATGAAATAAAAATAGTTAAAATGAATTTTTTTTTGTAAATTTTGACATATAAATTGTTGTTGTATGAAGAAAACCCTAAAATTCAATAACTTACAATGTCATTCTCTGTTACAACGTCATCGAAATTAATGTCTTCCAAACTCAAAGTAGAGAGAAGGGTGAAAGAAAGCTCCTACAAAAATTAATACAAAACCCTTAAGAAAAAATTCTATAACAACGGAATAGATTATGCAACATGATATACAAAACTAACCTCTTTTTTTGGCTTTATCTTCCATCCTCTACTCAGCCAAAAAAATTATTATTTTTCTTATGGTTTAGGATTTGATATCTGAGAATTTACATTGTTTGAGAAGAGAAGAGACAGTACGGTTGTTATTGACTGAGTGAAAAGAAATAAAGTGGTGGTAGAAAGTAAGTCAAAAATAATACAATCTATTAATTTTTTAAAGGTGGCCAATAGTCTAAATGGGGTGTGAGATTTGGAGTATCAATAAGAGTGCGCTGTCCTGTTTTTAATCTTTCTAGTTTCACTGCGCTATCCTCTTTTTCTCCGATCTCTTTCCGCAAAACCTAAATCAGACTTGATAGATCTTCTTCTTCTCCAATCTCTTTCCGCAAAACCTAAATCAAACTTGATAGATTTTTAGCTTCCCCCCCCCCCCAAATCAACCTGTCCCAAACAAAAAGTTTCAGCCATAAAACGAACGGAACCCGACGCTTTTCAGCGCTCTTAATTTTACTGGTGTATCAAGCAAGGTAAGTTCAGTTGTTTCCTTGTTGACCTAAAGTTTTCATAAATTTTGATTCGACATTCACACATACAATTTCACCAGCGTAAGATCTTCAACTCATTTCGCTAATTTAATTTTCTGGTTTTGTCTAAGTTCTGTAAGGATCGATTTTAATTTTTGAATTTTATTTTTGTAGAACTATGAGTATGTTTTACTCAATTACATTCAGATCTCGATTCTAGATTGAGCAGTGGAAGGGTCGCCCGGCTTTGGTTGCTGGAATTTTCCCTCTTCTTCCTCCATCTTGGTACTTTCTCTATCAAATCACTCCTGTTATCTATGAACATTCTGTCTGCGTTGCATTTTTCTTTTGTGTGTATTACTATCTTTTGATAAATTTATAATAGACTTATAAAATTTTATTTAAGACAACTACGCATCTAATATGGTTTACAAAGATGTAGCCTTTATATATAATATTCCGGTTCATCAAATTTCAGCCTGCATTACATGGCATTACCAAAATAAGTTGGTTTATATTATTTTATTTCTAATTCAACTTGATGGGTACATTCTTTGTTTCTGTAACAACTAATTGCAAACTAACTACATAATTAGTATATATGGACATGCACAAACTAATTTAACAACGGAAGCACCTCGCATAAGAAAAGGTGTTTGTGTATTTTTGGGTGAAATAGACTTCTTCAACATAATATTTTAATTTATCATATCTTGGATATGTTTTATTAATGTGTCCTGGGAATTATTTATGGTTGGTTCTTACTATGACTAACATACAAGTTACAAAAAGTGATGTTATACCCAGAATCCTTCATATAAATTTAACAATTTTGCAGGTAAAATTTAAAACAAAGCACTTAAATCTTTTATGTATGGAAAGTTATGTTTATCCATGACAGACTGAAATTCAATTAGACGTTTCATCTGTGTAAGCTAATCTGGTAATGGTGGCTATACATGGTTTGGTATTTAAAGATTCTTTCTTCTGCTAAAACATAATTGTCTAAAATAACTTATCTATACATTAATATTCTTTCTTCCTATTATTTATGCTAATTAGGAAAGGTAGAATCTGAATATGTTATATGCTTCTGTTGTAGTATCCACATAATTTTGGTCACATTTTGGAGATTTGTTACACTTGCTATGTTTAAAATTTCTCAGTTATTTCCTTGGCATTTTAATTAGAAAATAACTTTGAGATTATGTAAACTCGTAAATGCAGAGTCGTCCTTCATCCACCTTGGTTTAAATTGTTTTTTATTTTAAGTAATTTATCCACTTACAGCTTGGTGATTAAGCGATAAACGTTAGTTTAGAGTTGACAAATATCTCTTCGATCCACTTAATGTAATCAGATTTTAAATGTTACCTTTATCATGTGTATTGGAGATGAACATAAGAAAATATTCGTTGATCTTATGATAACAATTGGTGGTAGGGTTTTTGCTGTTCTAACCATGTGTGAGTAGTATGTTCTAGACCAAAATTTTTACAGAATGTAAAAATGATTTCAGTTTTTTTCTTGCATGCCCCTTCTCAAATTGCTTTTGACTGTTCATTCTATACATGTAATGATTTAGTTTTGAATTAGGAAATATACTGAGTTACCAAGCCTAAATATTTTAGCCAGTCCACCATCATTAGTTGGTCACCAGTTTGTCCCTACTAAATGTATTAAGTATTGCGTGTGCAAGAAAGTTCGTACCTTTCTGATGTACTACTGAAAATAACTACATATTAAGGACGTTAATAAAGAAACAGGCAAAATATTACCAAGATGAACAGTTAATTAAACTTATATTCCCCCATCATTGCATCTTCTTTAACTCCCCTTTTGGAACCTAAAACTATTAGAACCATATTCTTTTCCTCCCCAAAATTGTTCATTTCCTCGCACATAAATTCTAGTTGAAAACTAATGATTTTTATTCTACAATCCACGAGATTTCAATTCTCTCCAGGTGCTATTTTGCTGATGGATCCTGTCATTTCATGTATTACGGGCAGTACGAATCTTCAAATATGGTAAGTTCATGTACTCCTTTTGTGATTTTAGGTTTATGTGTATTTTGATTTAACAATCGCACGTACCATCTTAAATAGTTAGTTCCTGCAATGTGGATGGAAAATAGAAACATTTTCTTGACCACTGTGGTTCAATAAGTTCACCAGTTATACGTGCTTCATTCTATTCTCCCAACTGCTTTCTTTTTTACGTTGTCCATTAATTAATTTTGTACTTCTATGTTTATTGCTACTTCCTATGTATGTTTGTTCTTTATTATGTGACTATGGGTATACTTTACAAGTTAGGATGGTCTGAGATTTAATTTTCCACTGCTGACTATGAACGATAGTAGATGTAGTCTATTCAATTCGTATTATCTTGAATTTTCAAACAATTAGTCGATCACAAGTGAATGACAAAATTCCATAATCAAACAAAATTAATACTTGATGGATAACTGATATTCATAGCATATGCCGAATAGAGATACCATTTAATGCATGCCTACTTCTCTGAAAAAAATATCTGCAAAGACAAGTGGAGTATACAATGAATCCTTGGTTACTACCGATATTGGTAAATTATTTATGGTTAAAAATATTATGATAATTAATATTAGTAAAAGGTATTGTGCTATATAATGCGCTAAATAATTCATACTAGAGCAGCCTATTTAGTTTTTTACTTTCTGTTTCAATTTTTTGAAAGGGAAAGTCTATCGCGACACAAAATTTTGACACAATTAATCTTCATCATTGGATCACACACTGAATTTCGGCCCTTCATACAAGAATAAAAAGATCTAACGGTTCAGATCTTTTGTATCACCAATTGTGTCCGATTTTGTGTTCAAATAACTGCTCCCTTTTTGAAATAATGAACATGCTAATATACGTGGTTAGCGCCCTTCAAGTTCATGTAATAAAATAATATCACCTAAGAAAGAGTTAGCAAAAAAGTTGACCTAATGGAATAGGTTATTCACATAATTTTTGGATGGGCTTAATCTAACCAACCTTCTATTTCATTTCAACCTTTCGGATTAACTAAAACCTTGAACGTTCTTGCAGAATGCTTATGCTATATAAACTCTTTAATTTTCTTCAGTGTGCATGTGATACAGTTACAAGCAGTGTGAATAGTTGAACATGCATTCGTACATGCATCTAATAAAGTTGATATGAAAATGAGTTTAATTTTCTTTCGTTTTCATCATTTATTAATTTGTATTTTGCTTACTCTCCTTTATATTTCAATTTTTTCACATATAGTCGGTCTTTTGCACATGCAAAGCTTAACCAGTTTTTTTTGGGCGCCGTTACTATATCAATATTGATATAGTAACAACAACAACCACAACAACAAAGCCATATATCCCAAACAAGTTGGGGTTGGCTAGATATGGAACCCATAATTAAAATAAAATAAAATTAATAATGATGATAATATATATATATATATACATAAAGGGTTTAAAATAACCAAACAAATAAAAAGTCATCCGATAAAGGTTTTTTTAAATAATAATAATAATAAGTAAAAGGTTCAATAAAAGTGAAATAAAATCTAAAATAGTAATAAAAAGTAAAAAGGTTTAGTAAACGTGAAATAAAGTCCAAAAAAAAATCTATGGTTCTGGTACATGGTTTCCATGCGCTCCTATCAACTACCAGCTCTTCCGATAAACTCCAGTTACTTAAATCTCTCTTTATTATCTCCTCCTATGTCATTTTAGGTCGACCTCTACCTCTCTTTGGGCCTTCGACGCGGCCTAGAATTCCAACGCGTACAGGTGCAATGATGCTTATTTTGGGTGGAACTTGATATATAATTTGATGATTAGACCTCAATACTGACCAAGAAATTGATGCAAATTTATAAGATATGTTGTATTATCACTTATTTTATTTATATTTATGTTAAGGAAACCTGAGGTACTCATAGAGTTGAATTCATTGTTGACTCTATTCTTGGAGTATAGCTATTCTACAGTTCGATCAATACAATCTGAGTACAATTGTTAGATCATGCTCATCTCCCTTGTAGGTACCTTCTTTTCTAAATATGTAATTTTATCATGTACTTAAAAATCAAACATGCTGAATGGATTTTATTGTTTGCTGTAAAAATTAATTGTGTTGAAACTATTAGCTTCCATGTGAAATCATAACAATTCATTGCCGTTAAAACTGTACATTTTTTTTTCTTTTCTTAATTTGTCCATTTCTTGAGAGATTGCCAAGGTAGACATTCTCTTCCTCAGTTGCCGCTTATTTTCCCCTTTTTGTTACCCTTTTATCGATTGATCTCACAAAACCCATTCATCCATTTATTATTCGTTTATTTTCATCTCAATATTTCTTCACCCAACTGTCATTACTTTCCATTTGAAGATGTACAAACCTGGGTCGTTGCCAATTGCATCGTTACCTTTCCAACGTTGGCTGACAACTTGCTGTCTCCAATTTCTTTAAGATTTAACTTCATTTCATTTTTTATTTTTTATTTTAATTTATGTGTTTATTTTATATTCAAGCATATATGACATGGTAACCATCATCGTTCTTTACATCATTATTTTCTCAAGCTTTAACAAAAGCAGTTGAATATCTCTATACTTCTTTCAATCCTCATTTTATCCTTACTATATCTTTTGAGTTGGATTTTATCCATCATAAATTTATGGATATGATAAATTATATGTGAATTTGTCAATCATATATGGTTTTAGAAAGGGGTGGAAAAACATGATTTTAGCATTTATTTTTTGTACTTCTTATCTTTCTTGGTTAGTAATTTTTCTGCTCCTTTCTACTTCACACATAAACTTTAATACCGTTTTTATTAAAGCAATATTAGATATTTATTTTTGACAAAGGAACAATTCCTGACTTGAAACACCTATACATTAGTTATTATGACATATAATTCGAGTAACATGTGTTTTAAATGGTATAAAATAACACTGACCCTTGATTGATGTAAACAACTTTACTTTTCACTAATACATTTTTGTTTGGAAGATCACTGAAATTCATTTGGACAAAAATATTACTAGGACAAGCTCTTTGATGACCTAGACGTTGTATAAATTTACATTTTCATATGTGTGTGTATGTAATTTTATATGTGTTTTGTTGATTTTTCACTAAATATGACAATTTATGTTTCCTTTTCAACTTCTTTTATCAACGTATTCTAACGGCTAAGATGGTTTCACGAACATAAGTGTATCTTCTGCCATAGTATATGTAAATTAAACATGAAATTTACCTACTGATTTTCCAATCAGTTAACTTTGTCTCTACCGTACTATTCTAGATTATGATCTTAGAAGGGGAGAATTAATATTTCAAAATGCATTATATATGTTCAATTCAATGTTTCTAAAGAAATAAACTTAATTACATTCGCATGTCAGGGTAAATATTATTCATGCATTTTATGTTACAGCCTGTAAAAAATATGCTACGGGTGATGTTTGTTTTTCCAAAATATACCTATGAAACATTAGCGCTTTGCTGCATATATATATATACACACACACACATATCGGCTACTTATGATAAAAAACATGAGCACTGTATTTATAACATTTACCTTACAAATAATATCCAAAAGTTACTACTAGAGGATAACGTCATAATCATAGTGTATTTATCCATTATAACTCATATCTCTGACCAGATTTGGTCAAAACCTTAGGTAGTGTTTGGTTTTCCATTTTAAGTTTTGGGTTTTCGTCCATATAAAAATGTGCACAACGCATGCATAACATAGAAAACAATCATTTTAGAAAATAAAGTTAACGCACAAAATAAAAAACAACTTTTATCTATTTTTCATGTTTTGAGAAATGAAAGAAACATGGAGACCAATTCTTCCTTCCATGATTGCTACATCCCTTCCGCGGTCCCCTCCATCTTCCTTTCATTCCACCATTCCACCTTTCACACCTTTAATGTTTTATAATTAATTTTGAAAACAAAAAACCCAAAACTCATTTTTAACCAAACGCACCCTTAATTTTCCATGATTTTTGTTCAAATCGTATAATCTGCTATGATGCGTCTATTACTTATACTAGAAAGGGGAAACCAGTGCATTAATTGATTGACAGGTTTTATTACTTCCGTTTGCCGCATCATTCTTTTTTTTTTCTTCGACACTGCCTTCGTCACGGAAGTTATATTTTTGAAAATGTGACCACGTTCATAAAGGTTCCTTCTCTCTCTCTCCCCTCTCTTTCTCTCTACCTTTCCCCTAATCAGCCATTTCTTAGGCAATACTGCTGGATAATTCTACGATTTTCTAATTGAATTGAATTAAAACCTAAAACACCTACCGATGCGAAGCAGGCAATCACTCTGATGGAAACACCTTCTTCTCTGTTGCAACCTTCATGCCATCTCATTTCAGAAAGGTAGATCGCATGTCCTCTTTTCAAGGTAGTGATTTTCTCTATTTTTCTCCAATTATTTGATTTAATTATTTCTTCTCAAATTAGGAGCTCCTTATTATTGATTGACTACATCGTTTGTTGATGTTACTACTCAATTGTTGGTGCTTTTTGTCCGTCTAAGCACTGAAGGTAAATTGGCTAATCGCATTTGTTATTATTCAGCAAATGTTGCATGTATTTATTTTGTAGTCAAAATATTTCAGTTATGACTATCTTATATTTAAGCAGTTGATTTTGGAATACATTTAAATTTCTTCAAATGCAACTAATTGTCAAAATCTAACCAATATTCATGTATTTCCTGTCTATGTTACTATGAAGATAAGCATCTGTTTGAATTAAAATGTTATATGTTGACATTGTGGTTATTTTGCTTATCATTCATATTGTTACTGTCATTTCCAAATTTAATTTCACTATATCCTTTCATAATATGTTTCGATTAAATTGTACAATTATTTCTTCAGTTTACTGATGTGTTTCTTCCACTGCAGTTTATCATTTTGAATGGTCTATTACCTATTAATATTGGTAAGCTCTTTACAATTTATGTTCTCTATTTGCATATAAATATCTTCTTAATAGACAAATAATGCTCTGGCTATCAGAATGGATAAGGTTGTTTCATAATTCATACTACCTTTTGTATCCAAAAAAGACAATTCTGTAATGTAAAGAGTTACGAAAAAAAAATCAATAGCTAACAAATATCTAAAATGAAGAATACCAGTTTTATGTGCCAATACAAGGCAAAAATTTTGTCAAATAATAATTCAGTGCTTCACCAATCAGTGAACTAATAATCATACATTAAGTTATTATGAACACTCTATTTTTCACATAATTCTAACTTTGTATGGTCAATGAACTTCTAATAGTTTATTTACCTCAATTTTCAATAGGAACTTTCAAGACTACAATTATTATGAATAACATAATCTTAGTACTATTAATTTTTGTTGTTGGTTCTGTTATTAAGAAACTATATAGTTTCTAAAGAAGGGATATTTTACCCTTTTATTGCTCTTTACATATGATTTGCCTTTAGTTTATCTCGGCCTTTTTTTATTTGAAACTAGTTATTTCTATAGCTGAATCAAATAGTGGAATCAACGTAGCTAGCTTTTTCTTCCATGTTCGCTTATATGTTTCAATTACCGTAATCATTCAATTATCTACCCATATAGGATGCTTCTGTAATCGATGTCCTTGACTGATTTACCATATGTATTTTGTTTCAACATATTTACAGTCTTAATTCAATGTTTACACCATATGTCTAGCACTATGTTTCTATTAACAATCTATGCATTTATATTGGTATTAATTTATGTTTTATATACTTATCCACAAACATTTCCAGATCATTATAAATTTTATATTTTGGAAAGTTCATATTTATTATGTTATGGAAAAATTATTTTGGTAGTTTTAGTTAATTCCTTAACATGCAATAAATCCTTGTATTTGATTTGGTCAAAATTAATGCTTGTGGTTTGAAAAATGATTTCCAATATGCATATACAGCTTAAATTTCTATATTGATTTATAATTTAACTCTACTGTACTTATTACTCATAAGCGTGCATACATTTTAATTTTCAGCTTTCATAATATTTATTTTTACATGCATAGCGTGGCTCATCATAGAATTAGTCTATGAAGATTTTAGGTTCATGGAAAATTTTGACATATAATGTATTTAGTTTATGTTAACAGCCCATAGCAGTCTGCTCTAAACTGGATTCCAATTACTCTTGCCTTCTTAAATTTGAGGGTGAACTGATATTTTACCTTATAAAGAAATTGTTATTTAGGAATTTTAAAACCAGTTTGTTGATTTTCTTTAGATGATTTTATTGTAGTTATTTGAAACATATTTGTAAGGTAAATTTAGCTTTATAAAACATGATGCAAATGTAAAAAGATGATATTATTGACATGATGGTTAGGTTAAGAAATTTCACGATAGTAATGATCATCTGAAGTAACTAAAAGGTTGCTAAATATGCAACTTGAAGCCATCGATATTTCTATACTTAATCGATCTAACGGAACTATTTTGATGATAAATATGCTTGATGCAACATTGAAAGAGCATACCTTTTTAATTTTAACCTTGCCTCCCATAGAATGATTGCAATAAACTAAGTAAAATGTCACTTAGTTGAAAATAATATATTTCTATTGTATGTAAAATTCAGCGCTCAATTGAAATATCACTTAGCTCACTGCATAAAGGCACAAGTTGAAGAGGCTGTTTTCCCTTAAAATGATTTATTCTGTTTACTCGACATCATTATACTATCAGAAATCAAAGTACTCAAATTTAAAGTTACGAATAAAAGTCAAAGAAAAAAGAAATGCATTTTAAATATGAAAAAGTTACCATCTCATAGAGTAATAACTCCGCCTTCTCTCTCACTTGCTTATTTCTTTAAGTTTATTGAACAGTAGTTCTCTAAAAAGGAACCAGCATTCCAGTTTCATGACATGTGCCCTCTAAAAGTACACGTGAACGTGGTCATCTTTTTTGAGTTTCAAATTAGAATGGCAGTTTGTTTCCAGAACAATATTTTACCAAATTTATTGTTCTTTCCCCATCAAGTTCTGTTCGTTTGTACCACATTTTCTAAGCAATACAGATCGCTAAAAATCTTAATGCTCTGGACAATAGCCTACCAGCGCTTTGTTAAATTCTAGGTCTCCTATGGACGCGATAGTTGTGATTGTATTCGCGAAGGCGCCTCCTCCGCATGTGGCTTCCGCCTTCTTATATGTGAAAAGCACATCTTCTCCTTTTTGCAGTGGTGATTTTCTCTGATATTCATCCATTAAATTTACTTACTTATTTGTTCTGCTTTGATCGGGTACCATTTTGATTTTATTACTCAGTTATCGTTCGATTTGCGTCATTTGAGATATTGAAAAACTTGGGTGGTTTCATGGGTATCCTTTGTCGCCTTATAGTATTAAATCACAAATTATTCCTTTTTTAAAATTTGCCTACAGTGTCCGCTATGATTATTCGATTTTCTGCTATATCAGTGTAGTATATGTTCCAACATCACTCTAGGTTGTCCTAAACCATTCATAAGAACAATACCATTTCGTATATAACGGATCAGGTAAATTAAAAATAAGAACAATGCAATATTGACCGTCCCAATGGATAGGACTTTCGAATGGTTCAATCTGAACACTCATCGTTTTGTTAATGATTTCAGTTCCCATGTAAGTTTTATATTTATTTCCAATGTCTTTCCGAACAACTAATGAAATATCGATAAGTCGGATTTGTTCCGTACTTTAGTTGTCACTTAATACAAATTATTTCTCAGTTTACTGAGCTCTAAGTTTATGATTTAAATTTTGTTTCACAATATTTTCAGGCGTGAGAGTCATGTGAAATAAGGGTAATTAATTAAGCATTATAGTTCTGGAGTGTTAGCTACTGAAGTAGAAACTAATTATTAGATGAATATTTTCTTACGCATGGCGTACATAAGTAAACTCTTTAACATATACAAATTTATAAGGGAGCACAATAATCACCTATGGTTGGGACCTTTAATAAAACACATTTTGTATTAACCGACAAAGATCATTAATATCATTATAATTGACATCATTTATGTGATAATGAATATCCCCTATTTTTGGCCTTTAACAGAACAATTATTTTTAATCATTCATGGAGAACAACAAGAACTTATGGCCATATATCCTCTAAGATCAACATATGACTTTAATACTATTGCTAACAAAGCATTTTTATGTGGAATTTTGACTTATAGAATTCAATGCTTTCAGTTTATACAATCAATGATTCTTTAATATGTGTAGACCCAAATTCTTTGTGAAGCAGATACTGATTAAGCATGTTAGTTAAAACTATCTTTCCTAAGCAGTCAAGTTCCTTACTATTATTGCGCTTAATTGAAGTACAGAGATCGAGCCTTATTTCAAATAACCAAGAAATATGGTTAGGATCAGATAATTACATATACTCAAGTAGACAACAGTTACATTATCTCATGCTTTTTTTCTTGCACGTTGTAATGATTTTGTTGGAGAGTTTTAAGTTTTTTATTTAGATTGTTCTTAAAGAATTGGACTACTTGAAGTAAAAATTGAATACTTGATTAATGAGTGTATGCTAAAATCAAGTGTTTATGGTAGTCACAGGCCTGGGTTTAAGCATGTGGGGACGTTTAGGATCATATCTGAGAATTAACAATGAATGAACCATGAAATGATGTTGGAGATGATTGTAATGGAATCCATTATGCTGGTTCTGGATGGATCGTGGTGTAAGACTACTTTTGATTAGATCTTTTATTTAGATTAGCATGCTATCACACCAATTTTATACACAGATTTACCAGTTATAATACTATAGTTATTTCTACTTTAAAATGTTCAACATTATATGTTTAATCTGCATATTTATGACAAATTAATGTAAATGAATGCAAGAACACGATAAAGGTTTGTTTTCAAAGATGTAAATAGTAGCTTGATTTGCATACTGATAGTAACAAATATAATAGCACGTCCAATTAACCAATGTAAATCAGAAGAAAATAACACAATTTTTTTTTTAATGTTATGGAGAACGGTAAATCAGATTTTAATAGATGATTAACATATTGGTCAATATGAGTAGAATGCTAAGAAGTAATCAATGAAAAACTATTTGTAACACTTCTGCTATGAATCTTTGGGCATAGAATTAAATGTTTATTTACTGAACGTTTTGATATAGAATTAAATATTTTAACGTCCAACCTTTTTTAGGTCGAACATTGTTACATCCTCACCAGTTTCTTCTATGCGTTCACATATATTTGTCTGTGATTGCATATGTTTATTTCATTATTTTAGTTCCTGTTGCTTTCGTATTTTTGTGCCATGTCCTACTATATCTTTATTATTGCATTCTCAGTCATATTTTTGATGCTATAGAGGTTATCAAATTATTTGTCATTAGCTAGAAGATTTTGTTGTCAGAGAGGAGTTTAAGTTGTTTTGAATGAATTTGAGGGGAGAGATTGCATGTTTGTATTGTCATGATCCGAAAAGCCTAGATTAGTAGATACTGGATAGTTAACAAGTGTCCAATATTAAGTATAAGTTGCAGTTGAAGAAAGGTGAGCTTAAAGTACACTAGGTGGTTTTTGTAGAATAAAGCAAAAGGAATAGAGACGAAGGGGAGGTTTTGTAACGACCCGTATTCTACGCATCATAGGATTATAGAATATTTATTTCTTTCACATACGAAGTCGTGTGGTCATGTAACTTTGGGAGACGACTATTTTGGTCATTTCCCATGTTCATGATTTTTCCCGATTTTTAAATGACCATTTTACCCCTAGTTGGCACTATTTTAGCCATAACTTTTGATTGGAAAGGAATTTTGACCTGAAACCACTTCCATTGGCTTCGGATGATGGTTTACAATTCCGTAGAGTGGTCACATTAGCCAAACAGACTCACCGTTTTGGAGATATGGCTGAAAAAAGTTTCAGATGGTGAAAAACAGCTTAATTGGGCTTAACCGGGTGATTAACAGCTAGGCCCATTGGGGGATTTCGGGATTAGGGTAAGGAGGAGGCTGAAATCAGTTAGAGAACGATTTTATTCTCATTTCCCAGCCGCCACCTTTTTTCTTGCAACCCTAGCATTGGCCTCCAACACCCAAATCACCTTCTAATCAAGTTTTAGCTTAATCTACATCAAATTAAGGAGAGGAAACACGAAAGCAAGGCTAGAGCTACTGTTAGACGTTAGAATTCACCCAAATCAGCGAGGTTTCAGTTCTGAGAATTTCATTTGTGGCCAAGGTGAGTGATTAGCATCGTTTTGGCACTAATCACAGTTAATTAAGGGTAATTAGTGAAGATTAGCGAATTTATACACTAATAAATTCTGGAAAAATGTTTAGAAAATCTTAAATAATATTTTATGCCTCTGTTAGAAATTTGGTTCGATTTGATTAAGTTTCGTTAACCCTATGATTAGTTTTATTTAATCATGCTTAAGGGGAAAATGGGATTTTGTGTATATTTGATCCATTTTGACATGTAAATTCATTGTTTTGGTGTTTGTGGTTAGTTTGCTATGTTGCTATGACTATTTGGGATGATTTGTGATTGATTAGTATAGTTAGATTTGTCGAAAACATCGTCGAATGGCGTAAACAAGTTGCTGGAAAAAGTTGCAGAAAGTTGTGCAGGGTTTCGGATCGGATATGGGCTCGGATCGGATTGGAGACCTGGGCAAGGAACCCGACCCGAACCGGAGTCTGGCACAAATGAGGCTTGGCAAAAAGGAAGGCCATGTTGGTTATGCTGGGGATCGGATCGACTAAGGGACGAAGGGCTCGGATCAGAACTTGACACTTGGGAGGACTGGCAAGAGGGAAGGCCACGTTAATTGAACTGGGATCGGATCAGATTAAGAAGGAGGGATCAGATCGGAGCACGTGAAGAACGAGGGAGCGGATCGGAGCGGAAGCACGAACTGGAAGGTAGATGGCACCCGACCCGACCCGAAGGAGGACACCCGACCCGACCCGAAGGGGGACACCCGACCCGAACCGATGCGACGCTGTGGACCCGAACCGAACCGCTATAGGAGAAGACTACGAACCGACCCGAAGTAGAGGACCCGACCCGAACCGATGGCTAGAAGGAGAACCCGACCCGACCCAATATTGACCAATAACCCGAGACGCAAAGGTAGTCCAATATGGGAAGTTAGAGCTCAGGATCCAGTTGGGAACCGATGAGTTCACTTCATGATTGGGCTTTGCTTCGGGACGTGTGCCAAGGGGCAGTCGATGTTTATGACTTTGGATCACTATGTATGGGAAGTACGTGAACAGATTCAGGGCTGTAATGGCTTAGGTACGACTAAAGGGCTATAAACCAATGAAGTGGGGTCATTTGTAAAGATTTGGTCATGACTCCATGTGGTAAGCTTGGTAGTAGCAGTAGTTGTACAAGTCGAACTCCGTCACTACTTCGATGGGTCTAGTGATTGACAGTGGTGGACATCGTATGCTTTACGCACTGAGTGAGAGATGTGAGGATGGTTGCTATGGTTGATTTGTTTGCTATCATTATGACATGCACACCCCACCCCCGTATTCTTACACTATTTATTATGGCACCTTAGAGTATTGTACGGTATGTGGTACTAACTCTTTGGTTGCAGGTCCAGGTTCAGGTATGGTTTAGTATACCTGTTATTGTTTTGTTTAGATGCTTATCGCTCATACCAGGCTTTATGTCTGACCCAGAGTTTTATGTCTCCTCTTATTACTCTGGGTGCTCACACGAGCAGACTAGAGACAGGTTAGCTGGCGATGCATGGGTAGATGATCCGGAGATGAGCAGGAGGCTTCCACGTAATACATATATATAGTATTCTCTCTGTGTTGTTGAAGATCACTGCTTGGGCATTGGTGGTGCATCTTCTACTTTAGCTTTCTTTTGTTTAGATACAGTGAATTTGGAAAGTTGTAATAAGCTGTATTTGGATTTCCGCTGCTCTAATGTTGATGTTAATTTTAGTTATCAGCTTATGCACTATCTCACCTGTTTTATGTCAAGTATGTTATTATTATTATATTTTACTCCATGCGCTGTGAGACATTCAACAGGTTCTTGATTAGTTAATTCCCTTCTTTCCTTTCTACCGACGACCGTCCCGTGCTAGTCGGGCATGTGTACAGCACACTTTCGGAGGAAATGCAGGCTGGTGCGAGGCGGACCGTCACACTTGGTATCAGAGCTCTAGGTTGCGTAGTTAACCTAGGGAAGTTATCAGGGAGAGATAATATACGTATACGAGAGAGCGTATTTGTGATTATTTTGGTTTTCAAAATCTGTATATATACTATTAGTAGTATAAGAATGAAGTCGTGCTGCACTAGCACCACTATGGGATCGTTAATCGTTTCCTTTTTCAGATTGACGGTGAGCTGATATGTTAGAGGTACCAGTAGAGGGGCCAACAATGGGAATGCTGCTGACATGAGGGCGATGCTTACTGACCTCATGAGAGAGATGCTTAGAGACGTGCAGAGGGCAGCTCCCAATGGTGGAAATGGTGGTGGTCCATTAGTGCAGGCACCGAGGGTCGACTTTGCCAAGTTGAACAAGGATTACACTAGTCTTGGTGGGAAGCCGTTTCATGGAAAGTAGTCGGCTACGGATGTTCAGGATTGGTTGGATAGTTGCGAATGTATCTTCGAGGATTTGGGTATCGAGGATGCGATGAAGAGAAAACTAGCGTCCCGTCAGCTGCAAGGGCGGGCAATGAATTGGTGGAATGCTATAAAGGTAGCTACTCCCGAAGATCAGATTACTTGGGAGCAGTTTAAGGTTCGCTTTAGCGAGAAGTTCATTCCAGCTGCTCAGAAGTCAGTGCTGTTTAAGAAATTCTTGGAGCTCAAGCAGAATGGCAGAGTTGTCTCGGAGTATATTGCTGAATTCGACACTTTGTCAAAATATGGGTTATCTCTTATTGATACTGCCGAGAAGAAGAATGAGAAATTCATAACTGGTTTGGATCAGTACTTAGGGGAAAGGCTTATTAACCACATCGATGAGACGTTTGAATCGATTGTGGGGAAGGCATTGAGGTCAGAAAGTCTCTACCCTAAGCCGAAGACTGAGGTTGCATCTGTAGAAGAGCCAAAACCACAAGAAAGTGGTGGAGGCAAGGGTGGTTCCCAGAATAAGAGAAAGCAGAATCGGGCTAAGGATGGCCAGAAGAAAAAGAATAAGCAAGATGTTGAGTGCTTCAACTGTGGTAAGAAGGGCCATTATGCTAGTAATTGTCGGGCCAAGCCAGCGGATAGGAAGTGCTTCAACTGTGGCCAAATGGGACATCACAAGGACAAGTGTCCGCAACCCCCCAAAGAAAAGCAAATGGTGAAAGCCTACGCCCTTAATGTTATTCCTTCTTCGTCGAATGCCCCAACTGCGGCGGAGAAGGGAAAGAATGTCGTCATTCAAGGTATGCTTTCTGTTTATGATGTTCCTGTTAGAGTTTTGTTTGATACCGGAGCTTCCAGTTCTTTCATATCTAGTGACCTGGTAGATAGGTTGGGATTGGAGCCTGAGATTGTCGATAGACCTTTAGTAGTGACGAACCCGATTGGTAGTTCGACTAGCCTTAGCATGATTTTTCGTAATGTGGTCTTATCGAGTCATGGATGCATGTTTGTTTGTGATTGCTTTGTTTTGGGCTTTACTGGGTTTGGCATTATTTTGGGAGTAGATTGGCTCCAAAGATACGGTGTGGTGGTAGACTGTGAGGGCTTTTTGATGACAGCTAGAGCGGATGATGGACGGAGGATAGTGTTTGGTGGTCTACCCAGTAAGGGGGTATTGGCTAGTTTTCTAAACTCCCTCGACATTCCGCATAGTGAGTTGTCAGGTTTACCCGTGGTTGGCCAGTATCCGGATGTTTTCGAAGAAGTGACCGGACTTCCACCACACCGAGAGATTGAGTTCCGTATTGATTTGGTAAAAGATGCCAGACCTATAGTGATGCCACTTCGTCGTATGGCACTAAGGGAGCAGCGAGAGCTCGAGGTGCAAGTCAGCGATCTTTTGAAGAAGGGATTTATCAAAAGGAGTGTTTCTGAATGGGGAGCACCAGTTGTGTTTTCTACCAAGGAGGATGGTTCCCTTCATTTGTGTGTAGACTACCGCGAGTTGAACAAAGTGACGAGGAAGAACAAGTATCCTCTACCGCGGATAGATGATTTGTTCGATCAGTTGAGTGGCACGAGAGTATTTTCTCAGTTAGATCTCGCGACAGGTTTTCATCAGTTTAGAGTGGAAGCTGAGAGTATAGCTAAAACGGCATTTCGGACGCCGTCTGGGTTTTATGAGTGGTTGATCATGCCATTCGGGCTGACCAAGGCCCCAGCGTATTTTGTGGATCTTGTGAATAGGGTATTTAGAGATCAGTTGAATAAGTTTGTCCTTGTGTTCGTTGATGATATTTTGGTCTACTCGAGGACAGAAGAAGAACACAAGGAACATTTAAGAATAGCAATGGAGGTGTTGAGAAAACACCAATTGAAAGCAAAGTTTTCTAAGTGTCACTTCTGGAAGAGGGAAGTGAGGTTCTTGGGCCATGTTGTATCAGAGAATGGTATTGCCGTGGACTCGGCGAAGGTGGCTACGGTACAGGATTGGCCTACGCCCAAGAATGCAACAGATGTAAGAAATTTCTTGGGTTTAGCTGGATATTATCGTAAGTTTATCCAAAGTTTCTCCAAGATAGCAGCACCATTGACCCAGTTGACCAAGAAGAATCAAGCTTTTGTCTGGGATGAAAGGTGCGAGAATGCATTCAAGAGTCTAAAGGACAAGTTGACATGCGCACCAGTGTTAGTCATTCCTAAGGGGAATGAAGATATGACGGTATACACGGATGCCTGTGGTACCGGACTGGGTGCTGTATTGATGCAAGACGGTAGGGTTGTAGCTTATGCAAGCCGGCAATTGAAACCGCACGAGAGAAGATACCCTGCCCATGATTTGGAATTGGCAGCAATCGTGTTCGCATTGAAGATGTGGGGACACTATCTCTTGGGAGAAAGATTTGAGCTATTTACAGATCATAAGTCATTGAAGTATCTCTTCTCCCAGAAGGATCTAAATCTCCGGCAACAAAGGTGGTTAGAATTCTTGGCTTCCTATGATTTTGACATCGCATATACACCGGGAAAGGGTAATGCGGTGGCTGATGCATTGAGTAGGAGACATGCCAGCTTAGGGGCTATGTTTCTAGAATGGAAGCAAATGGAGTATATCGCTGGGTATGATTTCAGACCAAAGTGCGAATTGGATTCAGAAATGTTAGGAAGTTTGACGGTCAGACCCACTTTGATTGAGCGGATCGGCTTTAGTCAGAGGGACGATCCTAACCTATTGGAAATCATCTCCAAGTTAGAGATGGGTATCGATGAGGAGATGAACAAGTATGGGCTTGATCGAGATGGATGGCTTAGAAAGAATGGAAAGCTTGTAACCAATGTCAATGGTTTGAGAGATGAAGTGCTTAGAGAATGTCATCACTCAAAACTGACTTTACACCCCGGTGGTAACAAGATGTATCGAGACATGAAGCAGACCTACTACTAGGAAGGAATGAAAAGAGACATTGGGAGGTTTATATCCAAATGCATGAATTGCCAGCTAGTTAAAGCCGAGCAAAAGAAGCCTTGTGGGTTGTTGCAACCATTAGAAATTCCCGAATGGAAATGGGAGCAAGTCTCGATGGATTTCATCGATGGTTTACTAAAGACTAGATCGGGACATGATAGCATTTGTGTGATTGTGGACCGATTGACTAAAAGTGCAAGATTTATACCAGTCAAATCGACTAGAACGGCAGCCAAGTTGGCAGAATTGTATATGAAGTGGGTAGTGAGATTTCATGGAGTACCTAAAAGCATTGTGAGTGACCGAGACCCGTTGTTCACTAGTGGGTTTTGGAAGAGCTTACAAGAGGCTCTAGGGTCAGAGTTACATCTCAGTACCGCATATCATCCTCAGACCGACGGTCAGACGGAGAGGGTCAATCGTATTTTGGAAGATCTCTTGAGGGCATGTATATTGGATTTTGGTGGATCATGGGATGACCATTTGCACCTAGTTGAGTTTGCATATAACAATAGCTACCAATCCAGTATCGGTATGGCTCCGTTTGAAGCTTTGTACGGAAGACAGTGCAACTCACCATCATGTTGGATAGAGACTGGCGAGAAGTTTATGCTTGGACCAGATGTGGTGAGGGAAACTTCAGGCAAGATTAAGATCATTCAACAACGAATGAAGGCTGCCTAAGATAGGCAGAAGAGCTATGCTGATAAGAGGAGAAGAGACCTAAAATTCTCCGTTGGTGACTTGGTGTTTGTCAAGATTTCTCCGTTGAAGAGCGTAATACGATTTGGCAGGAGAGGCAAGTTGGCACCAAGATTTGTTGGTCCATTCCCTGTTTTTGAACCAGTCGGGAATTTGGTATATAGAGTTGACTTACCAGAGAAGATGGCGGGAGTTCACAACGTATTTCATGTTTCCCAACTAAGGAAGTTCGTCCACGACTCAGATATGAATATTTCACCTGATCAGTTAGAGGACTTCGAAGTAGAACCCGAAGCGGTTGGGAACCGCAAGCCGGCCCGTATTGTCGAGCATGACATGAAACAACTTCGAAGGAAGGCGGTGAAGCTAGTCAAGGTTCAGTGGGGCGAGGACGAGAATGATTGTACTTGGGAGACAGAGGAGAACATTAGGAAGACACACCCAGAACTCTTTGCCTGGTAAGATTTTGACTTCGATTTAGTTTTCCGCATGCTAGGATAGGCTTATTTGCTTGTTTTGCATGTTTGATTGTTGTATGTGGTTGTTAGGCATGCGGGATCCTTTATATGTTTTAGGTTAAGGAATTTCGGGGACGAAATTTCTTAAGGGGGGGAGAGTGTAACGACCCGTATTCGACACATCATAGGATCGTAGAATATTTATTTATTTCACATACGAAGTCGTGTGGTCATGTAACTTTGGCAGACGACTATTGGGGTCATTTCCCATGTTCACGATTTTTCCCGATTTTTAAATGACCATTTTACCCCTAGTTGGCACTGTTTTGGCCATAACTTTTGACTGGAAAGGAATTTTGGCCTGAATCCACTTCCATTTGCTCCGGATGATGGTTTACAATTCCGTAGAGTGGTCACATTAGCCAAACGGACTCAACGTTTGGGAGATATGGCTGAAACAAGTTTCAGATGGTGAAAAACAACTTAATTGGGCATAACCGGGTGATTAACAGCTAGGCCCAATGGGGGATTTCGGGATTAGGGTAAGAAGGAGGCTGAAATCAGTTAGAGAACGATTTTATTCTCATTTCCCAGCCGCCACTTTCTTTATTGCAACCCTAGCAATGGCCTCCAACACCCAAATCACCTTCTAATCACTTTCTTATCAAGTTTTGGCTTAATCTACATCAAATTAAGGAGAGGAAACACGAAAGCAAGGCTAGAGCTGTTTTTAGACATTAGAATTCACCCAAATCAGCGAGGTTTCAGTTCTGAGAATTTCATTTGTGGCCAAGGTGAGTGATTAGCATCGTTTTGGCGCTAATCACAGTCAATTAAGGGTAATTAGTGAAGATTAGCGAATTTATACACAAATAAATTCTGGAAATTTTTTTAGAAATTCTTAAATAATATTTTATGCCTCTGTTAGAAATTTGGTTCGATTTGATTAAGTTTCGTTAACCCTATGATTAGTTTTATTTAATCATGCTTAAGGGAAAAATGGGATTTTGGGTATATTTGATCCATTTTGACATGTAAATTCATTGTTTTGGTGTTTGTGGTTAGTTTGCTATGTTGTTATGACTGTTTGGGATGATTTGTGATTGATTAGTATAGTTAAATTTGTCGAAAACATCGTCGAATAGCGTAAACAAGTTGCTGGAAAAAGTTGCAGAAAGTTGTACAGGGTTTCGGATCGGATATGGGCTCAGATCGGATTGGAGACCTAGGCAAGGAACCCGATCCGAACTGGAGTCTGGCACAAACGAGGCTAGGCAAAAAGGAAGGCCATGTTGGTTAAGCTGGGGATCGGATCGACTAAGGGACGAAGGGCTCGGATCGGAACTTGACACTTGGGAGGACTGGCAAGAGGGAAGGCCACGCTAATTGAACTGGGATCGGATCAGATTAAGAAGGAGGTATCGGATCGGAGCACGTGAAGAACGAGGGAGCGGATCGGAGCGGAAGCACGAACTGGAAGGGAGATGGAACCCGACCCGACCCGGAGGAGGACACCCGACCCGACCCGAAGGGGGACACCCGACCCGAACCGATGCGACGCTGTGGACCCGAACCGAACCGCTACAGGAGAAGACTACGAACCGACCCGAAGTAGAGGACCCGACCCGAACCGATGGCTAGAAGGAGAACCCGACCCAGTATTGACCAATAACCCGAGATGCAAAGGTAGTCCAATATGGGAAGTTAGAGCTCAGGATCCAGTTGGGAACCGATGAGTTCACTTCATGATTGGGCTTTGCTGCGGGACGTGTGCCAAGGGGCAGTCAATGTTTATGACTTTGGATCACTATGTATGGGAAGTACGTGAATGGATTCAGGGCTGCAATGGCCTAGGTACGACTAAAGGGCTATAAACCAATGAAGTGGGGTCATTTGTAAAGATTTGGTAATGACTCCATGTGGTAAGCTTGGTAGTTGCAGTAGTTGTACAAGTCGAACTCCGTCACTACTTCGATGGGTCTAGTGATTGACAGTGGTGGACATCGTATGCTTTACGCACTGAGTGAGAGATGTGAGGATGGTTGCTATGGTTGATTTGTTTGCTATCATTATGACATGCACACCCCACCCCCGTATTCTTACACTATTTATTATGGCACCTTAGAGTATTGTACGATATGTGGTACTAACTCTTTGGTTGCAGGTCCAGGTTCAGGTATGGTTTAGTATACATGTTATTGTTTTGTTTAGATGCTTATCGCTCGTACCAGGCTTTATGTCTGACCCAGAGTTTTATGTCTCCTCTTATTACTCTGGGTGCTCACACGAGCAGACTAGAGACAGGTTAGCTGGCGATGCACGGGTAGATGATCCGGAGACGAGCAGGAGGCTTCCACGTAATACATATATATAGTATTCTCCCTGTGTTGTTGAAGATCACTGCTTGGGCATTGGTGGTGCATCTTCTACTTTAGCTTTCTTTTGTTTAGAGACAGTGAATTTGGAAAGTTGTAATAAGCTGTATTTGGATTTCCGCTGCTCTGATGTTGATGTTAATTTTAGTTATCATCTTTTGCACTGTCTCACCTGTTTTATGTCAAGTATGTTATTATTATTATATTTTACTCCATGTGCTGTGAGACATTCTACAGGTTCTTGATTAGTTAATTCCCTTCTTTCCTTTCTCCTGACGACCGTCCCGTGCTAGTCGGGCATGTGTACAGCGCACTTTCGGAGGAAATGCAGGCTGGTGCGGGGCAGACCGTCACAGGTTTGGATCTGTGGACATCAGGTTAGGGAGGAAATTGCACTTGTGATCTTAGGATCAAGAATTGAAATAGATCCAGGTTAAATAGGTAGGAAGTTATAGCTACCTGCAAGAAAATAATAGTTCCCACTGAAACATATTTACTTGCTCTGATTCGTTTCATGAATTTTCAAATCCATCAGATTCGTTTCATTGTTCATATTTACTTGCTTTGATTGTCTTTCTAACATGATTCATTTGGATGTTACTATGAAGTGTAAGGGCCCTTCAATCGTTGAGAGCCTCGATGTGTCACGGATGGGGGCAAAGTGATGTGCATGGTCAGTCGATGATTGTACTTGCTGTCTGGCATTTGCAGGAATGTGCAGGCATTGAAATTCACTGGTTCATGATGAAAGGGAGGGTTAGGTAGCTCTACCTATGTAAGCATTGCACATATTGTTTCCATCAAGTTACAACGAAGTGAACTCAAAATCCATGCATCTCCGTGTACAGTTGGATCAGCAAGCATAAAGCGTTGGGTGATGTTGGAAAGAAATTGAAGCTCAAAACTCAGAATTTATCTGTTCCTGTCAGCACATGTAGCTAATGCAAAGAGCACAACATGTAAATGAGACCCTAAAGAGCAGTTAAAGCATCATCGTCCTGGTCTATGTAGATGCTGCAGCAAAAGTCCATGCAAGGTCTAGGAAAAATTAAATGCAACAGCTAGAGCATGCACATTATACATATACGACAATACATACTGCACAGTTAAGTTTAGTTTGTTTTTGTTGTATACATATACGACAATAAAGGAGGTTACAGACGTTAAATGGAAATATATGAATGTCTGTTGTATTTGAATTTATAGATTTGTATATTTTAATTTTAACATTCAAGCACACTTTGTTCTTTGTAATTGTAATTTTACTTAAACCTTTAGTTATAATCATAGGGTTTGCCTAATTATATGCTAAAGATTTATGCTCACTTGCTTCAATCATCAAACAATTACCTCAGTTTCTTACTTTTTTACATCAGTTTTCAACCCAAGTTTTCAAACTACTATTCGAAATTAATCAGATCTAAAAGAATCTATTGCTATAAAAATTTAAATTGTTTGCGTTATCTGTTATGAGTTTGGCAGTTTTTTAACTGTTGAAAATTATCTTTAGGTAAATTATATGCATATTTTTGTCAAATAAATGCATGTTTGTACATTACCACTGGGTACGTGTCATTCAGCTATTGCTATTACCTTCTGGCAGTTAAAAACAAAATTTGGGCATGGTACATATTTGTAGTGACTTTTGTTCATATGGGTTGGGTTCCGTTTGTATTCATAGAGAAACATTATTTTGATGAACATTTTCGAGGTCCTATGCGCTATATTTTACAACGAATCAAAGATAAATTTTCTGTTTGAATCTGGACATATCTGAATTGCATTCATATAGTCAACGTGCAATCTTCCTAAAAACATTATCAGAATTGTTTTAAATTAATGGATAGGCAACATTTTCTGACTGAACGGAAATCACATTTTCCTTGCTATGACACATAGATATGCAATGCTAGAGGTATTCGTTTCAATTATATCACTTAATTAACCTTTTCATTTTTGCAAGACACGCGCGCGCGCACACACACACACACACTGTAACGACCCGGATTTCGAGCGACTTTGGTTATCGACATAAGGACGATGTCGATAACCAAAACGTCGAAAAATCCTGGTAATTAGTGAAAGAAATTAAAGGGTGAGGAAAGATAAGATAGAAAATTAGAATAGAAGAAGAAGAAGAACACAATATCAGAGTAACACGAATCTCACAGCGGAACGAATAAATATATTTCATAACATAACTTTTGAAATACAAAATTTGTACTTGAATATACATATCATTATCAAAGTACAGCACTTACAACACAGCGGAATAATAATAGCTATATGATCCTGAAGCCTCCTGCTCCAGCTCTTCAATGTATCTGTAAATCCCGACTACTTGGCTGCCCATATAAATTTAGGCACCCAAGAGTTTAGGGGAAACAACAAAGTAAACTCCGGGTCAGTCATGGGACTGGTATGAGTAAAACATTTTAAAACAGTTCAAACAGGTAAATGATATCTCATAAGACCACGCCGTATAACGGAACGGGTTTTTCCCTTATGAGAATCCAAATATCTTTATATCAAAAACATTTTGATATTTTAATAATGTCTATCAACCACAGTATATATAATCATCTAGCAGAAACGCTTTCATCTCACGTTCTACATATATAGTATACAACTCAAAACTGCAAGCACATATTGGGTAATGGATTTCCAACTATGACAAGGTATGGAACCACCTTTCGCTAATGTACCTCTAGAGAGGAATACACTGGGTTCAACAAGAACATCTTGCAACCCGGCCACACATTACCGACCACTCATTTCGCTTGAGCGTATCGAATGTATATCACCAACGGCTGGGATCAGCAACCGTTTCCCGAATGGGACAGCATCAACAATAGATTTTTAGAAGTGAATGAAACTCTAGATCAGGTGATTATACAACCTACTTCGGTGCGACCGACTTAGCCATGTTGCCTGCCCGATTTCTGTCATTTACCGGATGTGAGGCTAGAAGCTACGCTTTATCATCACATCAGATTCACTTTGAATGCCACATCATCAAATCCATCCAATCACCGATTGACGTCCTCAACAATACATTATGTGTTAGCTAAAAGAAGTTTCCTTCTTCGCTTCCACTCTTGGTACGGTTGGAGAAATCAATATACGTGATCGTCTGGAAATACTCTGTCAGACATCCGTCCATACAAGTCATCCAGGAACAGGATGAACCGAAGGCACTATTCTGTAAACAGGATAGCCCTTGCATAACTCCGTCTTCAATTTCCTTTGGCATATTTGATTCGCAACGCTTATGCCAATACAGGGTGGTTCTTTGGATAATAATCCAACCGGTCTCTCCATATTAACAACGTTAAAATGGTCAAAACTTCGATAGTCTGTGATTTAACTATCGAATAAAAACAGGTGTGCAACCAACGATATTATTTCCAAATGGAAATTTATATCAATCAAACATCATTCAACATTCTCTTTATTTCATAAATTTACTTATCTCCTGTTTCCCTATATTCAATATTTCTTATTTTCTAAATTTGGAAAATATACGTTATTAACAATGGAAAACCTTTCCATTTCTTGTTTTCTTTATTAGAAAACATTTTTGGTTTCTTATTTGAAAAACATTTCCAAAGCTTCTTCATTGGACTTAGACAGATGTTTTAAACAAACCATCGCGATGCCAACCCAAACCATTTCCTTTACTGCCGAACCTTAACTATTCCTTAGTTAAAAACGAAGCCAATCAAGTTGGGGTAGAACTACCTCTCAGACCTTAACTGAACAACATTTCTAACTTTGAAATAGACAAAGTTCACTTTATATCCCTTTTACTAACTTCCTTACTTAACCCTCCTTCGAATAGCTATATTCGATTGACTCTTTTCACTTAACTCTATTCGATTTACCCTTATCAATTTACTCTATTGGACTAACACTATTGGATTAACTCTATTTGACTAATGCTATTGATTTACTCATTTCACATAACTCCGTTCGAATAAACTATATTCGATGACTCCTTTTACTTTCTTCGAATAAACTATATTCGATTAACTCATTTGATTCTATTCGAATAACTATATTCGATTAACTCATTTGCTTCTATTCGAATAACTATATTCGATTAACTCATTTGCTTCTATTCGAATAACTATATTCGATTAACTCGTTTGCTTCTATTCGAATAACTATATTCGATTAACTCATTTGCTTCTATTTGAATAACTATATTCGATTAACTCATTTGCTTCTATTCGATTAACTCATTTGCTTCTATTCGAATAACTATATTCGATTAACTCATTTGCTTCTATTCGAATAACTATATTCGATTAACTCATTTGCTTTAAAACTAATCGATTAAACTAACATCGATTAACTCCTTTTAACTTTAACTCTAATCGATTGACTAACATCAATTAACTTCTTTTACTTTAACACTAATCGATTAACTAACATCGATTAACTCTTTTATTCTATTCGAATAAACTATTCATTTATAAAGATTAATTTTAGTAACAGTTCTTCACTTTACAAATGATTTCCCTTTTAATAAAACTCTATTCGTTTTAAAAACATTTTTCCCTTTTATTTACTTTCGAAATATTTCCTTTTATAAAATCTGTTGATTTAATAAAATCCCTTTATTTCAATATACATTGAAATAATTCCTTTTACATCCCAGGGTCTTTTGTGATATGAAAAATATCGAATAAAAATGATCAACATCATTCCAACACCCATAATCCATAACAGATTATATAACACATCATATATCACAATATATGAAAACAGTAAAATAAATGTTGCATCACAGATGTTAAACAATATAGATAACATCACTTTCAGTTCCATATGATATATTCTGTTAAACAGAATCAATATAGAAAATTTAATTAAATGACTAGCAGTTCAATCAAACAGTCAACACACAGTCAAGCAGCCAATATCTAACAGTTCTAAAAATACAACATGAAATTTTAAACTGTTCAGAGTTAGTGAGATTTACTCACATTTGCGCGTTAGCCGTTAAATAACGGTTTGCGTTATTTGATTTAGTCGGACAATTTATCTCGCCATAAATTGTAACGAGCTCGAATCCACTCTTAGTCAGTTCCATTGCGGAGCTCTCTTCCATACGATCCCAACGGATCTTGTTTCGCTCAATTCCGATAACATATGTTCAAGTTATACCCATTATAACTTTATACAATTTCATTTAAAACAAAACAAACCTATATAATAGTTTCTGGGCCTCACATTAAAAAATATGGCCCAACCATTCCTTCAAAAGCCCATACCCGTGTTTGCCTTTATTCCTTATGAACGCGGATACTCCACGGTGCTCCTCACCATTGCCGACATTCCATTACTCCTCCATCAGTCAACTAAAAATCAAACAAGACACACCAACCCAAATCCCAACACACTCTCTTCATCCTTATAGTTGTACTGACCCACTCGCACCCCAAATGAAGGATGCGACAGTAGCAAATTCTTCGAGCTCACTACAAGAAATTTCGCCATCCCAAAAGCACAACCGCACTATGCCATTTTCTCACCAGAGGTGCGCCTCGACTTCAGGAACCCAATGCCCCTCATGCCATGGCCAATCGTCACCCCTAACTCCAGCAGCACCGAACCCTAGCCTCACGGTGGAAAGGTCCACTTCCAGAAATGTTCATCGCACCAAATACGAAGACCACTGCTGCGAATCTCGCTTGTACACGAGTTCAATGAATCAAATTTAGTGTGATTTCATGGAGTATATGATTTTTAAAAATTGTCTGAAGAATTTTGAGAGGAGGCGGCTACTGTTTTTATTTTGCAGAAAATGAAATTTGGTCCTAAGGAAACATAAGGGCTATTTATATAAGGATTTTATTTTGAGGATGAATAGGCTCCACGTTTTCCTTTGTTTGGGCTGAGGAATAGAAAATGCGTGGCTTGTTTTTGAAGGCCATGATTCATGTGTTGAGGATCGGTTCCACGTTGCTTTTACTATCATGCATTCAAACTCATCCAACTCCACTTCTACTTCTGGCAGTTTCTTATTTACTTTGAGCGCTTGTTCCCATAATAATATTTAGTATATTCAAATATACACACGGTTATGAGAAGTAGTGGGTATGTATGTATGGAAAGGAATGGGTATACATATTCCATTCATAGACTATAGCGTACTCATTTCCTAAAATTTTGCCCACGAATGAACTGCTACGTACAGAAATGAAAATACCATCGTGATGAGCAAGGTGTCCTGACTCCAGAAATATAATAATACCGGTAGGTGGACTCATATTTTGAAACTTCAAAATGTTGAATACAGGGTGCGAAATACTCCAAATGAAAAGTCACTTATTAAATTAATTAAAAATTACAGTAAAATTCTAAAAATTAAATTATCACTATTTCCCAAAAGAACCTTGTCTAAATTCAAACCCGATCTCTAGTTATATCGAAATAACTGTTATGGCCGATAAACGATTCTATAACGACTATTCTGAAATTTGATTTGGACATATCTCAAAAATCTACACAATGAAATTCCGATTTTTCTCTTCCACTAGAAAGATATACTCCACCAGCTCCACACATTTCTTGTTTCACAGAAATCCGATTTAAAACGAATCCTGTACTCTCAGTTGAAGTTCGAATCGCCAATTTACGAACTGCAGCGCCATTTCGAGCTCGGTTTTAATTATAATATAATTATACGTTCAAACTATCGTTCAAATAATATATTCGTTATTCAAATTCAATTTCCAAGGTGAATTAAATATCACAGATGATCCGGTTCACACCATATCGTCATTTCAGCCAATTCTGATTATTTCAGAGTTAAATATATTATTTAATTTATTATTTTAATTAAATATTCATCATTATTTAATTCCACGACCATTTAATTCATTATACCACCATTGATATAATTAAATAAATTAATCATAATACCTCTGCCAAGGCGGGTCATTACAATCTTCCCCACTTAAAATAATTTCGTCCTCGAAATTGCTAAAAGGTAGAGGACGACCCTATCGACTGGTTAGAGCATATTTGTTCACTTCTTAACTTCAGTTTCAACTGAACCAATTTAATTTCAATTAAATTATTAATTCATTCTTATCAACAAAAATTTTCTAACGCCTTAACTCTTCGAAAAATTTCGTCAGCACCTCCTTTGTATTGGTCAATAGGTCAAACCACCACTTGCCTCTCTGGGCCATCTCCATCCCAAAAGAAAATCAAACAGCCAAGCGGTTTGCCAATTCGGCTCATAAATCTTATATCCAATAGAAATATAAACTTGTACCTTTTGTCGACATATCATTATACGCTTTCACCTGTTATCAATTCAGCGGATACAAGGATCATTTCAATCAAATCCCCATCTGCTTTTATCCACGACACAACCATTCGCTTATATCCTAAGTCGAATTTTATTTCAAATTCGAGTACCATTCTCGATTTTAAACTCTTAACTTCCCAATCCAATTTTCATTTCAAATTCTTATCTCGACAATCCAATTTTATTCAAGAACAAATTTTTCCTGATATCGTTCTATTTCCATTCAGTTTTCACTTAACTTTTTCAATTCAATCTCAGCTTACTTTCGCAAACTTCTATTTAAATTTGTTCTTAATTCAAACAGTCTCTTCCTGGGAATTTTAAACAGTTTACTTTTTCAAAAATCAAATTTTCCTTTTTGAAATTCAACTGAGCCCATAATCAATATTCCATTAGTTAAATCACTTCTCTATTTCTTTATCAATATTTGTTAACCAAAGATTTTCAATAACCATATTGGCCTTTTATGTTATATGGAAAACATTTCCGAACATCGCCTTCCTTTATTTCCTAAACTTTAGAAAATATATGTTATTTCTAATTGGAAAATACTCCAATTACCTATCTCTTTTCCGATCTCATTTATTTCTATACTTAGGAAATATTGTTTATTATATTTCCAAGCTTACACTTATTTGGGTTAAAACGGATGTTGTGTAAAACATCATTACGACAACCCAAATACTATATTCAACTAACTCTCATCCAACATTGATTTTCGAGCCTGAAATCTTACCATTTATTTGTTAATAATGAAATCAATCAAGTTGGGGTATAACTACCTCTCAGACCTTGACTGAATAACATTTATAACATCAAACAGATATGACTACTTACTCGAATAATCAATACCATACAAATACTGATTCACTTTTAAACACGTATACTCTTCCTCTTTCTATTCTTACTAGATTTTATTCTAGACTTCCTTTTTGATTTTACTATTCTATTTCTAAGTTCGTTTCCTTATCGACTTCTATATATATCGATACGTTGATTTCTAACTATCAAATTATCTTAAAAATATTCTAACTCCTTAAATTCCCGGAAAAATTCGCCATAACCTCCTTCATATCAGGAGCATCGAGATATTTCAAATAGCCTCCCATGGCCCTCACCAATCCAAAAGAAAAAGAAAAGTCAAGCGGCTAGCCGATACGGCGCATAAAATCTCATATATGAATTAAATACATACCTTTTCATCGAGCATTCTATTTATATACCTTCACTAACGTTATCCCATACCTGTCTCGTGTATATCTAATTCATTTCAACTTAATCCAATCGTTTTAACTTAGTTCGTTAAGTGATTTTCAAATTACTGGTTTGCCCATTTCACCTTCATATTTGAGTATAACATATTCAAATATATTTTAACTTATTTATCAACTAATTGAATTCCATTTCAATTCTATTTGAATTTCCTATATTCAAATTCCATTTCAATTCTCTTATTCAAATTCTATACTTGAATTTCATTTCAAAACTCTTATTCAAATTTTATATTTTAATTTTGTTTCAATTCTATTTGAATCGTCTTTATTCAAATTTCCTTTTGAATTCTATTTGAATCCTCTACATTCAAATTTCATTTTCACTTTCGATATTCAAATCCTATATTTGGATTCCTTCATATTTTCTATATTCAAATTCTATATTTGAATTTCTATATTCAAACTCTATTTCAATTCCATTGAATTTCATATATTCAAACTCCCTTTGAATTTCTATATTCAAATCCATTTGAATTTTCTTATTTAAATTCTACCTTTGAACTTCCCTTATTCAAATTCCTTTAAATAAGTCTCGATTTCAATTCCTTTTGAAAGCGATATTTCTACCTCTGGAAAATAGATTTCCCTTTTAATTTCACACTTGTATTTTTATTTCTGAATTATCCAATGATAATTCTCTTCACTTCATTTATAAGCTTCGTTTATAAAAGAACTATTTATAAACTTTGTTATGACGGAACTTCTCGTTTTATTTCTTTTAAACAAGTTAATATTTCGAATCTATTTCAAAATTCAAATTCTATATTTGAAACCCCATTTGAAATTCAACACAACTTGTCTTTCTCAAAACAAATTCAAAACAGTATCTCTGGTAGTAATTCGTCACTTACAACTCGAAATTGAATACTGATGATGCAGCTGTCATCATCAGAATCTATTTTCCACCGATCGAAGTGAGTTCAATACTATAAAACCATTTCTAAACATTTCCACTTTGAAATTCATTTCAAAGTATAATTCACACTGCTTGTAAAACAATTTAAAATCTCCCAGGATCTTAAATTTTCCTTATTTTAATCCAAATCCATTTACAAATATTTATCCAATTCTCCAGAGTCTTAACTTCAATTTCTGGTTTAAATTTCAGATTTTACTCATCTGATTTCACGTATTTCACTTATATGAATTCTGATTGGTTATTTATATAACCATTTTACTTATAATCTTACTCGATTACAACAACAACCAATATATCCAATATATTATAATTTTGATATATATATCTTCTCTATATCAAGATATGCCTTGGGTAAACTTATTTTAATTTACCCTCTTTTCAAAACATATCATGACGGTTCATCGTATTCGAGTGTTTAGTAACTCCTACCAATACAGTGGATCAAACTGATCGACCAGAACTCATAAACAACTCAACCAATGAATCTTCACAATATAAAACAATTTTTTTTATATCAATAACAAATACGCTCACTCGTATATATACACTCAGTCTCAGTCTAGGGTATTACTAACCCTATCTCTACCGAGTCACGCCACAGAGCTAAGTAAATCAATTAACCTGGCTCTGATACCAACTGTAAAGACCCGGATTTCGAGCGACTTTGGTTATCGACATAAGCATGATGTCGATAACCAAAACGTCGAAAAATCCTGGTAATTAGTGAAAGAAATTAGAGGGTGAGGAAAGATAAGATAGAAAATTAGAATAGAAGAAGAAGAAGAAGAACACAATATCAGAGTAACATGAATCTCACAGCGGAACGAATAAATATATTTCATAACATAACTTTTGAAATACAAAATTTGTACTTGAATATACATATCATTATCAAAGTACAACACTTACAACACAGCGGAATAATAATAGCTATATGATCCTGAAGCCTCCTGCTCCAGCTCTTCAATGTATCTGTAAATCCCGACTACTTGACTGCCCATATAAATTTAGGCACCCAAGAGTTTAGGGGAAACAACAAAGTAAACTCCGGGTCAGTCATGGGACTGGTATGAGTAAAACATTTTAAAACAGTTCAAACAGGTAAATGATATCTCATAAGAGCACGCCGTATAACGGAACGGGGTTTTTCCCTTATGAGAATCCAAATATCTTTATATCAAAAACATTTTGATATTTTAATAATGTCTATCAACCACAGTATATATAATCATCTAGCAGAAACGCTTTCATCTCACGTTCTACATATATAGTATACAACTCAAAACTGCAAGCACGTATTGGGTAATGGATTTCCAACTATGACAAGGTATGGAACCACCTTTCGCTAATGTACCTCTAGAGAGGAATACACTGGGTTCAACAAGAACATCTTGCAACCCGACCACACATGACCGACCACTCATTTCGCTTGAGCGTATCGAATGTATATCACCAACGGCTGGGATCAGCAACCGTTTCCCGAATGGGACAGCATCAACAATAGATTTTTAGAAGTGAATGAAACTCTAGATCAGGTGATTATACACCCTACTTCGGTGCGACCGACTTAGCCATGTTGCCTGCCCGATTTCTGTCATTTACCGGATGTGAGGCTAGAAGCTACGCTTTATCATCACATCAGATTCATTTTGAATGCCACATCATCAAATCCATCCAATCATCGATTGACGTCCTCAACAATACATTATGTGTTAGCTAAAAGAAGTTTCCTTCTTTGCTTCCACTCTTGGTACGGTTGGAGAAATCAATATACGTGATCGTCTGGAAATACTCTGTCAGACATCCATCCATACAAGTCATCCAGGAACAGGATGAACCGAAGGCACTATTCTGTAAACAGGATAGCCCTTGCATAACTCCGTCTTCAATTTCCTTTGGCATATTTGATTCGCAACGCTTATGCCAATACAGAGTGGTTCTTTGGATAATAATCCAACCGGTCTCTCCATATTAACAACGTTAAAATGGTCAAAACTTCGATAGTCTGTGATTTAACTATCGAATAAAAACAGGTGTGCAACCAATGATATTATTTCCAAATGGAAATTTATATCAATCAAACATCATTCAACATTCTCTTTATTTCATAAATTTACTTATCTCCTGTTTCCCTATATTCAATATTTCTTATTTTCTAAATTTGGAAAATATACGTTATTAACAATGGAAAACCTTTCCATTTCTTGTTTTCTTTATTAGAAAACATTTTTGGTTTCTTATTTGGAAAACATTTCCAAAGCTTCTTCATTGGACTTAGACAGATGTTTTAAACAAACCATCGCGATGCCAACCCAAACCATTTCCTTTACTACCGAACCTTAACTATTCCTTAGTTAAAAACGAAGCCAATCAAGTTGGGGTAGAACTACCTCTCAGACCTTAAATAAACAACATTTCTAACTTTGAAATAGACAAAGTTCACTTTATATCCCTTTTACTAACTTCCTTACTTAACCCTCCTTCGAATAGCTATATTCGATTGACTCTTTTCACTTAACTCTATTCGATTTACCCTTATCAATTTACTCTATTGGACTAACACTATTGGATTAACTCTATTTGACTAATGCTATTGATTTACTCATTTCACATAATTCCTTTCGAATAAACTATATTCGATGACTCCTTTTACTTTCTTCGAATAAACTATATTCGATTAACTCATTTGCTTCTATTCGAATAACTATATTCGATTAACTCATTTGCTTCTATTCGAATAACTATATTCGATTAACTCATTTGCTTCTATTCGAATAACTATATTCGATTAACTCATTTGCTTCTATTCGAATAACTATATTCGATTAACTCATTTGCTTCTATTCGAATAACTATGTTCGATTAACTCATTTGCTTCTATTCGAATAACTATATTCGATTAATTCATTTGCTTTAACACTAATCGATTAAACTAACATCGATTAACTCCTTTTAACTTTAACTCTAATCGATTAACTAACATCGATTAACTTCTTTTACTTTAACACTAATCGATTAACTAACATCGATTAACTCCTTTATTCTATTCGAATAAACTATTCATTTATAAAGATTATTTTTAGTAACAGTTCTTCACTTTAGAAATGATTTGTCTTTTTATAAAACTCTATTCGTTTTAAAAACATTTTTCCCTTTTATTTACTTTCGAAATATTTCCTTTTATAAAATCTGTTGATTTTATAAAATCCCTTTATTTCAATATACATTGAAATAATTCTTTTTACATCCCAGGGTCTTTTGTGATATGAAAAATATCGAATAAAAATGATCAACATCATTCCAACACGCATAATCCATAACAGATTATATAACACATCATATATCACAATATATGAAAACAGTAAAATAAATGATGAGGAATCCAGTTGGATTCCTCCAACCTGTTTCCCTCCATCACAGATGTTAAACAATATAGATAACATCACTTTCAGTTCCATATGATATATTCTGTTAAACAGAATCAATATAGAAAATTTAATTAACTGACTAGCAGTTCAATCAAACAGCCAACACACAGTCAGGCAGCCAATATCTAACAGTTCTAAAAATACAACATGAAATTTTAAACTGTTCAGAGTTAGTGAGATTTACTCACATTTGCGCGTTAGCCGTTAAATAACGGTTTGCGTTATTTGATTCAGTCGGACAATTTATCTCGCCATAAATTGTAACGAGCTCGGATCCACTCTCAGTCAGTTCCATTGCGGAGCTCTCTTCCATACGATCCCAACGGATCTTGTTTCGCTCAATTCTGATAAAATATGTTCAAGTTATACCCGTTATAACTTTATACAATTTCATTTAAAACAAAACAAACCTATATAATAGTTTCTGGGCCTCACATTAAAAAATCTGGCCCAACCATTCCTTCAAAAGCCCATACCCGCGTTTGCCTTTCTTCCTTATGAACGCGGATACTCCACGGTGCTCCTCACCATTGCCGACATTCCATTACTCCTCCATCAGTCAACTAAAAATCCAACAAGACACACCACCCAAATCCCAACACACTCTCTTCATCCTTATAGCAGTACTGACCCACTCGCACCCCAAATGAAGGATGCGACAGTAGCAAATTCTTCGAGCTCGCTACAAGAAATTTCGCCATCCCAAAAGCACAACCGCACTATGCCATTTTCTCACCAGAGGTGCGCCTCGACTTCAGGAACCCAATGCCCCTCATGCCATGGCCAATCGTCACCCCTAACTCCAGCAGCACGGAACCCTAGCCTCACGGTGGAAAGGTCCACTTCCAGAAATGTTCATCGCACCAAATACGAAGACCACTGCTGCGAAGCTTGCTTGTACACGAGTTCAATGAATCAAATTTAGTGTGATTTCATGGAGTATATGATTTTTAAAAATTGTCTGAAGAATTTTGAGAGGAGGCGGCTACTGTTTTTATTTTGCAAAAAATGAAATTTGGTCCTAAGGAAACATAAGGGCTATTTATATAAGGATTTTATTTTGAGGATGAATAGGCTCCACGTTTTCCTTTGTTTGGGCTGAGGAATAGAAAATGCGTGGCTTGTTTTTGAAGGCCATGATTCATGTGTTGAGGATCGGTTCCACGTTGCTTTTACTATCATGCATTCAAACTCATCCAACTCCACTTCTACTTCTGGCAGTTTCTTATTTACTTTGAGCGCTTGTTCCCATAATAATATTTAGTATATTCAAATATACACACGGTTATGAGAAGTAGTGGGTATGTATGTATGGAAAGGAATGGGTATACATATTCCATTCATACACTATAGCGTACTCATTTCCTAAAATTTTGCCCACGAATGACCTGCTACGGACAGAAATGAAAATACCATCGTGATGAGCAAGGTGTCCTGACTCCAGAAATATAATAATACCGGTAAGTGGACTCATATTTTGAAACTTCAAAATGTTGAATACAGGGTGCAAAATACTCCAAATGAAAAGTCACTTATTAAATTAATTAAAAATTACAGTAAAATTCTAAAAATTAAATTATCCCTATTTCCCAAAAGAACCTTGTCTAAATTCAAACCCGATCTCCAGTTATATCGAAATAACCGTTATGGCCGATAAACGATTCTATGGCGACTATTCTGAAATTTGATTTGGAAATATCTCAAAAATCTACACAATGAAATTCCGATTTTTCTCTTCCACTAGAAAGATATACTCCACCAGCTCCACACGTTTCTTGTTTCACAGAAATCCGATTTAAAACGAATCCTGTACTCTCAGTTGAAGTTCGAATCACCAATTTACGAACTGCAGCGCCATTTCGAGCTCGGTTTTAATTATAATATAATTATACGTTCAAACTATCGTTTAAATAATACATTCGTTATTCAATTTCCAAGGTGAATTAAATATCACAGATGATCCGGTTCACACCATATCGTCATTTCAACCAATTCTGATTATTTCAGAGTTAAATATATTATTTAATTTATTATTTTAATTAAATATTCATCATTATTTAATTCCACGACCATTTAATTCACTATACCACCATTGATATAATTAAATAAATTAATCATAATACCTCTGCCAATGCAGGTCATTACACACACACACACACACACACACATGTGTGTGTGTGTGTGATGACTATTTTGACACAAAACTAGACATGCCGGTTGGATTATTTGATAGTTCTATTTAGACATAAATGAAGAGACAAATCATGTTCGTTGGATTATTTAGTAGTTCTATTTTTTATCAGTGTGAGTTATTTTATTTCGATAATTTTCTTCGGCCTTTATACTATTATATTTGATTCCTTTATCACTTTTTTCTGCATTTTACTTGCTACAATAAATTTTGCTAGATTGACCTTTTATTTATGCGTCTTTACATAAATACTTATTATGATAAGCAATGTATTATACCTATTCACAAATGCTAAATTATAAGCGTTTTATTATTTTTCATATGTATTTAATAAATGTTCGATCTTGGTTCATTGTTAAAACTAACAATCCATTGTCGATCCATTACAATACTTCAATCAACATAATTTTTAAATGTTCTTCTTTAGTGGAAGGAGAAATTTTCTTAGATGTGATAACGATCTATAATTATATAACTAAATATAAATGAAGATCAAGCAAGATTGTTGTTGGTTGGAATTGCTTAAAGGAGGTCTTAATTAATTTCTTTTAGATCCTTTAATTGTGTGATTATTTGTTTCGTTTTTTAGTTGCTAAACTGATAATTTTGTGGACGTTCGTATTTTATTTTGCATGACACTGGATAGAGCTAAAGGAATTACCATGATAAGTTTGCAGAACTGAATAAATTGAAATTTAAGAAGACGAAAAACAACATAGCTTTTGTCATTGTTTTATTTTTGATATGCATAAACATTATATTCCACTATTCTTTATGTTAAATGATATGCAAATTTTTTACTCCATTAGTATTATGGTTTTTAAATTTAATTTACTAACATAAATTGCATAATTGAAACCTCAACAAAACTGGAATTAGATATGTTTACACTTAGATTTGACAATTTTTAAATTCATAATTACTTCCCAAATTTCACGTTCTCAATTACAATCCAACTTTCTTTTAAATTAGGAATCTAGACAACATACCATAACAAGAAATGTTGAAAGTAATGAAAGATCCTGATTGCTGGCAAAACAAAGGTACTTGCATTCGATGGGGAGTCCTGCTCTCTAACCATCAACTTGCCAAGAGGGCACCCTAACCTAATCAATTTCTACCATAGCGCTTCATTTAACCTTTTTAGTTGTTTTAACACTTTTACTTCCTTAAGATGAGTTGTTATTCTTTAGGAGAAAAGTCAGATGATCCAGTAAACTTAAGGATACGTTAATATCCAAACTTATTCAGGGATTGGGAAAATAAACAAAAATTCATGGAACCTATTTACAATTTGTGAAGTAGGGCACGTTTGCACGAAGGTATATCCAATATTCGTACATTAGGTAGTGTCTGAATGACTATGTGCACGTACACACACACACGTTTTGCAAGTTATTCGGGTCAAATGAGGTGGGTACAAAGATATGATCTAAGCAATGTTCAAGAATATTTATAACATTGGTACTTTATAGAGAAAAAAATGTTGTACAAATTGAATATCTTGATATATATGTTTAATAATGCAAGACATTCCTCATATTTTAATTACACAATTGCCCGTTTGCGTAGCACGGGCCACACACTAGTTATTTTAATATACTTTAAAAATATTTTTCAACCTCCCAGGATTTTAGATTTAATTCTTGTTTGAATCCAATTTTAGTTAATCTCATTTGTATATTTCCTTCATATACAACTTCTATTTGGTAATAAATAACCATTTCAATTGTTATAATCTCATTTGATTATAATAGCATCCAACATATCCATATAATATAATAATTTCAAAAAATTATTCATTTCATATAAAAATATAATTTTGAGTAAAATTACTTCATTTACCCATTTTAAAACAATACTGTGTTGAATTGTTCTGCTCAAGTGTTTAGAAACACCTATCGATACAGTTGTATTTCCTGTATCGACCAGAATTCATAAACCACTCGTCAAACCAATCAATACAACATAAAATAGTTTTTATATCAAATAACAAATACGCGCTCTCATATATATATAAACACTCAACTCATTCTAGGGTACAACTGACCATATCTCTAATGGGTAAACACCCACCAAAGCCTAGGTATTCGCTCAACCTAAGCTCTGATACCACTGTAACGAACCGTCACTCTCCCGATCCTAATTATTGAAACAAATACCATATCAACTAACCGCACACCATAAATTTACTAGATCATTTATAGAATAAGTTAGAGGATGAGAAATAGAAAGAAAGAAATATTAGAATAGAAGAAAATAGATAGAAGAAGAACATAAATAACAACACAGAACTCACATCACATCGGAATGAAATATAATATATATAACAACTTTTGGGATACAAAATTTTTACTGTACATACATATACATACCATTTTCAGAGTACAATACAACACAGCGGGAATAACAATACTAGATAACTAACGCTGAAGCCTCCTGCTCCAAGCTCCTCCAAATATATCTATAAATACCTGAACTACTTGACTGCCTATACAAATTTGGGCACCCAAGAGTTTAGGGTAAAACAAAACAAAATAAACTCTGGGTCAGTCATGGGACTGGTGTGAGTAAACTCCAAACACTTGGTTTAACTTTTAAAAAAAAATACAAAAGAAAATATAATCGTAAGACCAATCCACACATAAACATGAATGGTTTTTACCTTGCGATAACCCAAAACATTTTGAAATCAATATTGTTTTGATATTATAATAGTGTCTAAAACAAGTAAATATCAATCTAGCAGAACGCATGCATCTCACACTCTACTTATATAGTATACAATCAAAACTGCGGGCACTTATTGGATAATGGATTCCAACTGGCAAGGGATGGGACCACCTTCCGACTGTGTATCTCTAGAGAGGAATACACCGGGTTCAACAAGACCATCTTGCAACCCAGGCTAAACATGACTGACCCCTCACTTCGCTTGAGAGTACCGAATGTATTGTCACCAACAGTTGAGATCAACAACTGTTTCCCTGAAGGGACATCATCGATAGATTTAAGAAGCAAAAGGAATTTCTCCAGATCAGGTGACAATACACCCTACTTGGCAGCCAACCACTTAGCCATGCGACCTACCCAATTTTATACCATTTCCCGGTTTCGAGGCTTGAGGTTACGATTACTTGATAGCACCATCACTTTGAATGCCACATTGTCAGATCCGTTAATCACTAATTGATTTGCATAAATATATTATGGATATTATGCTAAGAGAATAAATTCTCCGCCACCAGGTGTATATTTGTACAGACCAACATATGCGATCATTGGAAATACTCTGTCAAACATTTGTCCATACCCGTTCGTTATAGGGCTGAACGAAATCGAAGGCACAATTTCCATTAATCCATCTTAGGCAATTTCTACCTAGGATTAACAGAAAAAGCCCTTGCGCTTTACTCCATCTTCGATTATCTTCATATAATCTAATTCGCAACGCTACTGCCAATACGGAGTGGTTCTCGGATAATAATCCAACCGGTCTTTCCATATTGACAACGATATTGGCAAATACTTCGATAGTCGGTTAATTAACTATCAAAGAACAACAAAAATCCATTCAAAGCATCAAACAATCACTGGTCCCCTTAATTAATATTTCATTAACTAAATCACTTCTCCATTGTCGTTATCGATATTTGTTAACACGATATTTTCAATAATCATCCTGCCCTCTTACACTATTTGGGAAAACATTTCCATATATCGCCTTCTTTTATTTTCTATACCTAGAAAATATTTTCTATTTATGATTGGAGTTTATTCCAATTACTTTTCCCTTTCACGACCATTCATTTCTATACTCAGAAAATATTTATTATTATATTTCCAAAATTCCACTTACCTAGGTTAAAACGAATGTTGTGTAAAACATCGTTACAACAACCCAGAATACTGCATTCAACTAAATCTCTTTAAACATTGATCTTCGAGACTAATCTTCCTATTTATCGGTTAATAATGAAGTCAATCAAGTTGGGGTATAATTACCTCTCAGACCATGATTGAAAACATCCTTAACTTCAAAACAGACAAGACCACTTACCTCGAATAATCGACATCATAAAAAATACTTATTCATTTTTAAAATGTATATACGTTTGTTTTTCTATTCTTACCAGATTAATTATATATTTTCTTTTTGTTTATAATATTCTATTTTAAGTTCGTTTCCTTATAGAATTCAATATATATTGATATATTGATTTTCTAGTTATCCAATTTTCTTAAAAATATTCTAACTCCTTAAATTTTCAGGAAAATTTCTCCATAACCTCCTTTGTACAGGTCACTCATACAACTACAAAACGCCTCTCTGGGCCCTTTCCATTCAAAAAGAAAATCAAAAAGCCAAGCGGCTTACTGATTCGGTGCATAAAACCTCATATGGAATTTAAACATGTACCCTTTTTGTCGGGCACTTAAATTTTAATCTTCAATTTCTTCATTCCATACCTATTTAACACATGTTCACCTGTTTCCAATTTAATTCAACTCAATTCATTCGTTTGAATTCAATTTTGCTAATTTATTCTTTAATTAGCTTCTTAGCCTATTTCACTTGTTATTTGAACATTTCACGATCGTATGTATTTTTAATTTTCTTATAAATTAATTGAATTCCATTTTCATTTCTAGTTTCATATTCGATTTCGAATATGAATTCACAATTCTCATTCACTTATCAAAAGTCATATTTCGATCTAAAACTCGACTAACAGAATATTCTTCCACTTAGTTAATTCTATTCAAAAATAAATATCTGATTTTGTTTCAAAAACAATCCATTTACTCCACTCGAGTTCATACTTATTTTATAACTCAAGTCTGGATTTTTCTAATGGAAATTCAGATTTTATTTGCTAAAAATCATTATATTTAATTAAATAATCTGTAACGGTTTTTAAACGATTATAGCGCTATTTTTCTGGAAAATTGATTTTGACATAACTCAAAGTCTATTCGATGAAATTCAGATTTTTCTCTTCCATTAGAAAACTATTATCAAATCAGTCCTGATGATTCTTGTTTCAAAGAATTCCAATTTAAATTGAGTCTTATATACTCAATTGAAGTTCGAAGCGCCAAATTACGAACTACTGCGCTGCAGCGAGTTCGTTTTAATTCTATTTAAATATAAACATTTAACTTCGTTTATTTAATAAATTCCAACACGATTATTTAATATTTAAATATAAATTAAACCGGTTTTCTAAATCTAACTTAAACAATTCCAATTTTCCTAAATCATCTGTTATTCCCTTCAACATTTAACTTAGTTATAACCTTAATTACAATTTAAATTTTATATTAAATTCCAGTTTCTTATGGAAACAAATTATTTTATGTAATTCGATTAAATCGAATTCCAATAATACAACCTTTGGATTTATTTCCGTCCAGTCTATATCAAGAATTCTGAAATAAAATCTATCGCTCGCTTCTCGAAATGATTTCCCATTTCCTTTTTAAATTCATACTTGAATTCAAATTTTTCAATTATCTAATGATAATTACCTTGCTATACTTATAAACCTTGTTTATGAATTTAACTTCCTTATTTATATATTAAAAACAATCTCCATTTTAAAATCTATTTAAAAGCAAATCCTATTTGGAATATTTTATTTATTATAACTTATATATAATGTATAATCTATTTTCATATTTTATTTCAATTCAATCTAATATAATTTAAATACCCTTGCTGGAAATAATTTATTTTCAATAAATCCGACATAGTCGAATTCATATCATAAATCCATATGGATTTATTTAAATTCAATTTACATTCCGAACATCAGAATAAATTTCATTGTTTCCCTCTTTATCACAATTCCAAATTCTCGTTTTAAATTCATATTTGAATTTAAATATTTAAATTATCCAAATGATAATTTTTCACTTTTATTTGCAAACACTGTTTATATTACTTGTTTATATATTTAAGCAAGTCTCGATTTCAAATACATTTGAAATTAAATCTCTACATTGGAAAATAAATTTCCCTTTTTAAAATTCATGCTTGTATTTATATTTCCCAAATTACCCAATGATAATTTTTCTCATTTTATTTATGAACTCCGTTTTTAAATTCATTTTACTTCTCTGCATTATTTAATTTACAAACATCGTTTATAAATTCCATTAGTTGTTTTTATTATTCAAAACAAGTAAATATTTCTTAGCCCATTTGAAATTCCAATTCTATTTTTGAAAAATAGATTTCCCATTTTAAAACTCGAAATATCCTTTTCACGATATTTTTATAAATCAACATTTAGACTCAGTGATATTCAACCAATCAAAAACACCCAATTATTAATTACCGGTTTTCAAACACATCGTATATGACAATATATATGAAAACAAACAAACAATAATATTTTTGAGGAATCTAGTTGGATCCCTCCAACCTATTTTGCTGCATCCACAGACGTTAGCCCACATTAACAATACCCATCCTGCTTCGAGGCAGGATATCGCGGTATAATGGTCATCCCTATATATATTGTGGGGCGCATAGGGAAATCATCCGCTAATGATACTGCGGGCATCCGCTAATGGTACTACGGGAAGTATTCAACCACTAATATATATATATATATATATATATATAATAGCCACAAACACCAAGCCTAAATAACTAATATATAATAATCATAACTGATAATAATTAATAAACGCATCCAAGCAGCCAACAATTTATGGATAAAATAAATTTCTGAGTGAGGTTTACTCACCGGGATTTTCCTTTGTCGAATATCCAATTAAAATTCCTAATCATCACGACTATGAATTGTCTTGAATACATCTATACCTATGATTTATATATATATATATATATACATACATATATTTATCGATTAATCTTTCATTTATTTAAATTAACTACTACATAATTAAATAATTTACTCTGTTTGAACTGAAATAAAATTGACAACTTAAATTAAAAAATTTAGTACCTTACTTAGATAAAATAAGCCATTGTTTAAACCCATTCCCACTGCTACATTGTTGAATCCCCTTTCCTATAGCTTATAGTTCAGAACCACAAGTTGCCTTTCTTCCACTTCATTGTACAAGCCATTAGAACCCATAATAACATCATTCACTACCTTATATAAAATTCGAAATCAGATTTAAAATTCGATTATTATTTTGTTTAACAGTTCGATCTTCACCAACTTTACCTTGCAACGTTATTAGCTGTCTCGAACAAGGATCGAATGCCTGTTACCCTCACTCGACTTCCCTTTGCCTGAGACCGGAAAACGTCGCAACCACCACACACTGTTCGAGCTTCAGCAAGTCTCGCCTAAATCGAACGCCTTGCCAAACTGAGTTGTATCATCGTACTACCCATAAGTTCCGGTATGAACGTGACATCTCCTCGTCAAACTCGAGCTGACCCACTTTTGCCACCCTAAGTTTTCCAGTGACTCTGCTTCCATTTCTGACCTCAAAGACCATCGCGAGTTACCCAACTTTGGATCCAAGATGGTGTAAATCCACTCGCGAGTGCCTAGCCCTCGTAAACCCTACGCCATCAACGATTCAACTTAGCTCTGCTTACAATTCGCGAAGAATGGTGCCCTAGGGGTATGACTTCAACGTCGAACTCCAGAACAGGATTCGCGCGCATCATTGATCGAACTATGGAGTCTTGTAACTCATGGAAACTCGATTTCGATTTTTCTAGAATGATTTAATTTGGGTAATAAATGGAAGAGTTTTATTTTGATCGGCCATTCTATTTTGAACGAGATGGTTTTTCCTGAATAAATTTTTATTTGATTGAAAAAGGGGTAACGGTATTTCAATTTGATACAAGGCTTGGATTTATTTTGGAGAAGTATATAGGGAAAGAGATGCTGCAGTTTTATAGAAGATGGATGCTTTAGTGTTAAGGAATAAGGGTGCGTAAGTACAGAGTAGGTTACAGTGTATTGTTATTGCTTAGGATGGAAGGAAGTCATATTTTATAATTATTTTTATTTTATTTAAATTAAATTTTAATTAAATAGGTATCCTTTAATTTTAAATTACCACGTTGATTTCAAACTCCTATTTGAGCCCAACAACAGCCTTCTTAGGGTTAAACCACCATTCTGAACCCTCTGGGACAGTTTTCAAAGCCTTATTCGATCATATGGAGAAGATATATATTTTAATTTGATATAAATTAAATTCAAAAACAGTTAATTCCTTGAAAATAAATTACTATTATTATCGTTTATATCCAATTCGATTTTTATTGATCTTCTAAACCGTTTTAACTCGGTTATAAATTTCAAATTGAATTATTTCAGATTTTCATATTACGATAATTATATACATATTCGAAATAAATCGTATTTCGATCATTAAATCGATAACTTAATATTAAAATCCATTTATATTATCAACTCTATATTTAAAACCATATTAAATATTTAAAATAAATCGACCAAAAATCCGGGTCATTACAATTGGAGCTAAAGGGTCGAGCAGGCTATATCACGAAGGGTCAAACATCTTCTTTTCATGCTGGTCAAGCAGCTTCTAACACTGGGTCGAGCACCCATTCTTTGATATATCAATAAGCTGGCGATGTGAACTTAATGCAATGTGTGTAATGCCACGTGGTAGCTCAAACAACGGTTTGAACGTATAAGGCACATATAAAGGACATGTGGCTCTTTAATGTATTATAGGGATGAATCGAGTGGATCAGATATATTTGAATTGCTTTCACGTGATACAACAAGTATTGTGGTATATACGATGGTAATGCCAGTTGTGCTACAATGAAGTATTTATGAATAATAGTGCATGGCATCTACTTTGAAACGGGATGGATTAGCTTTAGGAATAATACATGAGTCGATCATTAAAATATGAGCGGTCACACATTATTATAAGGGTCGGTCCTGAGAAAAGACAATGGTGGAAATGCTGTAAATATGTGGGTCATGCATATCTTTACTTTGGTCGGTCGTGCATTACTCTCTTGGTCGAGCAATACATATATTCATGAAAATTCTTGTAGGTTACATTTTTAGTTGGCTTCAAACATGACAGATGTGTGCAGCCGTAACCTAGTGGCATTTTTGTAAATACATTTATGAACGACCCAAACCCTACACACCATAATTACAACTCTGCCGCTACCCCAAACTACACCTATAAATACCCCACTTCTCAACCATTGAAGGGACCGATTTTTGTACCCCGAAGGGTTGCCATTTTCGTTTCTCCACCACTCTTCAGCACTCTAAGCTCGATTGATGGCTTCTCAAGCTCAATCCAACTTCCTTCAACAAATCGAATAATTCTTCTCCAAATTCCATTAAAAATCGCTCAAACTCAATTCAAGTCATCTCTAACTACCATTAATTCTCTCGAAAGTTTAGATCCAACATAAATTCACCATGGAACTAAAGAAGATCATCTAATTGTTCAAGTGGTTGAAGATCTACATAACCATCATCACAATTCAAGAGATCTCGCCGTTTTCTCCCTGAATTCAAGTGAAATCAAGAGACAAAAAATAGAAGATCATCATAGAAAAGAAAAATGAGGGATATGACTGAATTCATGTACTTTGTAAATCCAAGAGTGATATTGAAAATAGCTTCTATAGTGGACATAGGTCTAAATTGGCCGAACCACTCTAAATTTCTTTGTTCTCTAATTATTTCTTTTATTTTGTGTTTGTGGCTCCATAATCTCGAATCCTACCTTTTGGTGAAGTGTTCAAAAGACACCTTTGGTGTTGTGGTCATTTTTTGATTTCAACATTTGGCAGCCAAGTTCACTCTCTCAAGGTTAATTGCTTTGTGATTACGTTGAAGTGCGAAGCCGTTTCCACTATAGATTCTCCAAATCTATGTTCTGGGACAATAGACGAATTCTCTACGAAATTCAAAGCTTTGTCCGAGATAATGGCAAAATCTAAGAAAACTGCAAGTAAAACCATGGGAGAAACCGACAACGTCGCCAACGACGAAGCTACACCACTTACAAATCGCTTTGAAATTGTAGAAAAATCAATAGGTGGAGCTGGAGCGATTGGAATTGAGTTAGATGCCATTGTGGCCAATCTAAACCAACGAATGGAGACTTCAAATAAAGTTTTAATGGATGCTAATGAGGCTCTGATGGAAAAAATGAATGTTCTTCTAAATGCTCAAGAAAATCCAGCTTCTCAAAAGGTTCATGTCAGCCTTGAAGAGAACTCAAATTCGGCAGCTTCTAATCATAATCGTAATAATAATATGGAAGGCCTCGATGGATGGGAAAGCGATAGGAACGAAGCTGAAGTTCAGGATTCAAAGCCGAAAGCTAAAAACCATTCCGATCAAAATACCCTAAGAGATGTTGTCCTGCCAAGGGGGCACCTCCCCATTTTGGAGGTAAAAGACCTAGATCCTCTAACCACGATCACTCGCCAAGAAGGGCATCCGTCAAAGAGATCGAAGTCCGCCCTGTAACAACCCGAATTTTAATAACATGTTAAAACCATAAATTAAGGCAGAATTAATTTTTAAAATAAGAATCAAGGGAAAAGGGTTACGCCATTGCGTTCGTCTCGGAATTCTGGTTGAGATAGAGTTTGAGTTTGCGTAAAACGGATGTCGTATGAAGAAGATATGGACGAACGAAGTTAGGCAGAAAAACCAGAAACCGGCCAAAATGCACTGGCGCACTTGGGAAGGGCGCTAGAACAAAATTGCACTGGCGCACTTGGGAAGTGCGCCCATGCAATTTTTCATTCACGCACTTGATAGGTGCGCCCAGGCCGAGCAGAAATCTGCTTGGTCAGGCCCTGGCTGGCCTGGTCGGGTTCTGGTCGAATTTCTGAGCTCTGCTGTGTCACTAGGGCTAACTTGTCACTTTCTGATTGGCTTCTCTTGAGATGGATGGCCTTGATTAACTCTAGCTTCATCGACGGCTCTAATTAGTTGGAAACCCTATATAAACAGCCTCCTAGCCTCATTCTCTTTACACCATTCTTCTCTAACCTTATGCTGCTCAAACTCTTGATGATCATGGCTTCTTCTTCTTCCTCTAAATTAAATTAAATTAAATTAAATCATGAAGATTATTTCTTGAAGACTACAGCTAGGAATTTCTTATTGGGGATTTGCTTCTACAATCAAAGCAAGATTCAGCGATTCAACAATTCAACGACCAATTTCTAGACTTGACTTTTGCATCTAATTTTCTTAGACCACGATCTGTAAGTTCCAGTTACTTTTAGATAAAAACTATAAATCTAATATGGGCATGTTAAATTGGAATTGATTTATGTATGATTCATATCTATTCTTATTTTCTTCTTGGATCTTGACTGTTGGGAATATTGCCTATGACGTTGAAACTATTGTTAATGACATAAGACTACGCCTATGACTGTGAACATAAGACTATGCCTATGACTGTGAACATAAGACTATGCCTATGCCTATGCCTATGAACATAAGACTATTGCCTATAACTATGACAAGGACAATTATGACTAATCACCTATGATTCATAACCATGAGGTTATTACCTAGGATTATAACTTTGAAATCGGATCTAAGCTTGATTTTCTATTCAGACCTTTTCTTTATTTGTCCTTGGATCTTGATTTTGGGGATTTTTCTATTTAAATTAGATCTATCCTTGTTCTTGAAACTAGATTATTATTCAAACCTTTTCATGATCAATAATGTTATCAGATCTATATGCCTGCGATGTTTTAGTCAATTTATTTAGTTATATCATGCCTTAAAAATAGATTGATAATAGAATAATGTTGATTATGTTATATGTGGAATTGAATGATATTGATCTATGCCTGTGATTCTATTTTATTATCATGTTGAATTGGGAGTTAATGAATAAATCTATTCATGTGTATATGAACTTGAAGTATAACCCGTTATGACAAGTTGTGTCGTTTATCATGTTATGCAAGTTTTAGGTTGTAAAATCATATCACATATGTGATCAAATGTTAGACCTACATGTTTATGTGTATATGTTATACCTATGTCATATTTCAAGTTCACACTTATTCATATGCTCGTGATTGATTTGCAAGTTCACATATATGTAAGTTGATTTAGTCTACGTTGCAAGATTTCACCTATGATATTCATGTTGATTATTTTGCAAGTTCACACCTATGATGTTCATATTGACTATGCCGAAAATGCCAAGTTTACACCTATGTCAAGTTTATGTTGATGAGTTGCTTTATGCCAATTTTGCGTACGTTAAATTAGGCTAAGTTTTTAGCTTAATATTATATGTCAAAAATCATGCAGACGAGAAATTAGGCTAAGATTGTTAGCCTAATATTTAAATAGGGTAACATTGGGAAAAATTGGTAATTATAGGAAACTTGGTATGAAACTCGCCATGAAACTTGACATGAATCTTGAAACATGAACATTGTTATAACTTGAATTTGGATGTGGGCATGAAACTTGCTTTGAAAACTTGACAAGAACTTGACATGAAACTTGAACATGGACATGACACTAGAATGAACTTGAAAATGGCCAACTTGAGGTTGGGTTGAGTTTGAAGTGTAATTCTGCCCGAAACCACCTGGCAAATCCAGTTACTGCAAACAGTAGGATCCTATGTGGGTAGTTTGTCATATCGCCCTTGAAAACCCGAGGTCAGACTGAGTTGTGGTGTAATTCTGCCCGGAACCGCCCGGCTTATCCAGTGACCACAACAACATGTATGATGTGAGAGGTTGGGGTGCATTAATGAATTAATGCCACATGATAGGGTTAAGTCATGAACATGTAAGACAACACTTAACCAACTTGATACATGATTCGTAGGTGGGTTAAGTCACGAACTTAAATGACAACACATAACCAACTTGACATGCTAGGCTGATAGGGGTTAAGTCACGAATTTAAATGACAACACTTAACCTATTGGACAGAAACCCCAGTTACGTGGTCCGTTTCAGCAGTAACCCACTAGATGTATCATGGTACCCTGGGACTAGGCAGGGTGGGGCACGATTACTGGGCTGATTGTAAGCGACCATAACGACGGCTGTATTGGTGCACCAGTGTCGGTTCAGGCGAGCTATGGTCGTGCACGTGGTCCGGAGTTGAAAAAGCAGGCATTGGGCATCAGTTGGTTTATCTGTGCATTCTTGATTCGTGTCGGTGGTTGGCACCCTAGGGCTTGATACACCCTATGGTGGACCTAGCACAGGTGACTACATTCGTGATAGGGCCGTATGACACAGATACACATGACGAGCTAGAACTTGTAGGGAGCTGACCGACTAGTGGATCATTTCGTTGGACCTAGTAATGGGCCATTTCATGATATTGGGCCGAGGGATCATTTCATGATTAATATAAGACATGTGTTGGGATTCTAGTATAGTTGGTGCCGCGAACCTTGAATATGTGATGCTGTACTTGATTTACACTTGAATTATCATGCTATCTTAGTCTATCTTGCCAATCTTGACAGCATCCTTATGTTTACTTTCAGTTTATACATGTCATGTTACCTTTATCTGTTTTTATGATGAAAGTCACTTAGACTTACCAGTCTTTATGACTGACCCATTTTCTTTCGCCTCTTTTTCTTCCATTTCCCCCCCCTAAGATTCTCAGGTAGGAAACTCTAGCACTTAGCTTGGATTTCTCTTGCATTCAGTTCAGCTCATGTACGGTTTGATCTTGAGCTATGTTATGACTGCATTTCTGCTACCTTTAGGGAATTAAGCTACTTTTGATGTTTTAAGTTTATGCTTCTTTATTTATGCAAGACAAAATTTGTTGTGATGGAAAATAATGATCTTTGTTATTTAATGTAAAAGGTTTTGACTCTTCTTGAAAGTAATGAAAATTTTCTTTTGATTCTTCCGTTGTTTTATCTATGTTCTGTCTTGTAATATTTCTGTGTTTGTTTACCTCGATAACGCTCCTCCAAAACTAGTGCATTCCCTTTGTGAGTGACCCTAGCGGAGGTGGGGTGTTACATTTGGTATCAGAGCAGAAGGTTACCAGACTGGGAAAAAGTTTTTAAAACCTTCTAAAATTATTTTCAAAAACCGTTTACAAAGAAGCATTTTTCAAGAAAAGTTTTGTTTTATTTAAAAGTCCATTCCCCAAAAACCATTAGCATTATCCTTTGTTTCCTCGTTTGGATCTCTTTTCCTTTCTTTTCTCCATCTGTAGTCGCAGTAGTTTTTACCTGCGGCTAATCTTCTTTCTAGCTTCGTGGAGGGTTTCCGTACGATGGAGATAGTTTCCGTGAGGCTTGTTAACATGTTACATAGGGAAGGTATGAGTGATAAGTTAAGGCGGATGAGTCTTAGAACAAGAAGGTAGACTCCGAGAAAGAAGGCAAGAACAACAATAACAATAAGGATAACAAGACACGCGAGAAAAGAAAATGCCACTTTTGTGGTATTGAGGGGCATATAGCTCAGGATTGTAGAAAGAAGAAGATGAAGATGGGAGCATGTTTCCAGTGTGGTGAAACTGGACATATCAGCAAGAACTGCCCTAAGAAGTAAGGGCAAGCCCCACAGGCAGGACCTTCTGGGGATACATCTTTAACTTCTTCTCCTAGATGCTTTGTTTTATCTTGCTTATCTTCTCAATCCAATCTTGACAACCTTAGGTATAACCCTTTTGGATGTAAACATGTGATTGAAACATATTATGGTTGATGTTTGCAATTGGTCGCAAGTGGTTGCTCGTGGTTGCATAACACACATTAGGCACTAGATCGGCTCAGACACATTTTCATATTGCATATGCATGAGTGTTTATACTTGTTTATGGATGAAAATGAATGTGTTATCATGTGGATGTTGCATATGGATGGATGTTTGTGCACACATATAGTGTTTATGTGACTAGGACTATTTGCATACATGTTGCATTCATGACACTAAACATATTTTGCATTAAGAAGATCAATCAGGCCGGATCATTTGCATTAGATTAGAAACATATACACACACTTTCTGCATATGTTCATATAGCATTAGAAATCATTTAAGGACAATGGTTGCTTGTGGATGATGTTTTCAGTAGATGTATGATTGGATGATGGGATACAATCTTCTTAACTTGAATATTTCGGGAACGAAATCCTTTAAGGAGGGAAGAATGTAACAACCCGAATTTTAATAACATGTTAAAACCATAAATTAAGGAAGAATTAATTTTTAAAATAAGAATCAAGGGAAAAGGGTTACACCATTGCGTTTATCTCAGAATTCAGGTTGAGATAGAGTCCGAGTTTGCGTAAAACGGATGTCATATAAAGAAGATATGGACGAACGAAATTAGGCAGAAAAACCAGAAACTGGCCAGAATGCACTGGCGCACTTGGGAAGTGCGCCAGAACAAAATTGCACTGGTGCACTTGGGAAGTGCGCCCATGCAATTTTGCATTGGCGCACTTGGCAGGTGCGCCCAGGCCGAGCAGAAACCTGCTTGGTCAGGCCCTGGCTGGCCTGGTCGGGTTCTGGTCGAATTTCTGAGCTCTGCTGTGTCACTAGGGCTAACTTGTCACTTTCTGATTGGCTTCTCTTGAGATGGATGGCCTTGATTAACTCTAGCTTCATCGACGGCTCTAATTAGTTTGAAACCCTATATAAACAGCCTCCTAGCCTCATTCTCTTTACACCATTCTTCTCTAACCTTATGCTGCTCAAACTCTTGATGATCATGGCTTCTTCTTCTTCCTCTAAATTAAATTAAATTAAAATAAATCATGAAGATTATTTCTTGAAGACTACGGCTAGGAATTTCTTATTGGGGATTTTCTTCTACAATCAAAGCAAGATTCAACGATTCAACAATTCAATGACCAATTTCTAGACTTGACTTCTGCATCTAATTTTCTTAGACCACGATCTGTAAGTTCCAGTTACTTTTAGATAAAAACTATAAATCTAATATGGGCATATTAAATTGGAATTGATCTATTCTTGTTTTCTTCTTGGATCTTGACTATTGGGAATATTTCCTATGACGTTGAAACTATTGTTAATGGCATAAGACTACGCCTATGACTGTGAACATAAGACTATGCCTATGCCTATGCCTATGAACATAAGACTATTGCCTATAACTATGACAAGGACAATTATGACTAATCACCTATGATTCATGACCATGAGGTTATTACCTAGGATTATAACTTTGAAATCGGATCTAAGCTTGATTTTCTATTCAGACCTTTTCTTTATTTGTCCTTGGATCTTGATTTTGGGGATTTTTCTATTTAAATTAGATCTATCCTTGTTCTTGAAACTATATTATTATTCAAACCTTTTCATGATCAATAATGTTATCAGATCTATATGCCTGCGATGTTTTAGTCAATTTATTCAGTTATGTCATGCCTTAAAAATAGATTGATAATAGAATAATGTTGATTATGTTATATGTGGAATTGAATGATATTGATCTATGCATGTGGTTCTATTTTATTATCATGTCGAATTGGGAGTTAGTGAATAAGTCTATTCATGTGTATATGAACTTGAAGTATAACCCGTTATGACAAGTTGTGTCGTTTATCATGTTATGCAAGTTTTAGGTTGTAAAATCATATCACATATGTGACCAAATGTTAGATCTACATGTTTATGTGTATATGTTAAACCTATGTCATATTTCAAGTTCACACTTATTCATATGCTCGTGATTGATTTGCAAGTTCACATATATGTAAGTTGATTTAGTCTACGTTGCAAGATTTCACCTATGATAATCATGTTGATTATTTTGCAAGTTCACACCTATGATGTTCATATTGACTATGCCGAAAATGCCAAGTTTACCCCTATGTCATGTTTATGTTAATAGTTGCTTTATGCCAATTTTGGGTACGTTAGATTAGGCTAAGTTTTTAGCCTAATATTATACATCAAAAATCATGCGGACGAGAAATTAGGCTAAGATTGTTAGCCTAATATTTAGATGGGGTAACGTTGGGAAAAATTGGTAATTATAGGAAACTTGGTATGAAACTCGCCATGAAACTTGACATGAATCTTGAAACATGAACATTATTATAACTTGAATCTGGATGTGGGCATGAAACTTTCCTTGAAAACTTGACAAGAACTTGACATGAAACTTGAACATAGACATGACACTAGAATGAATTTGAAAATGGCCAACTAGAGGTTGGGTTGAGTTTGCAGTGTAACTCTTCCCGGAACCGCCCGGCAAATCCAGTTACTGCCAACAATAGGATCCAATGTGGGTAGTTGGTCATATTGCACTTGAAAACCCGAGGTCAGACTGAGCTATGGTGTAATTTTGCCCGGAACCGCCCAGCATATCCAGTGACCACAACAACAGGTCTGATGTGAGAGGTTGGGGTGCATTAACGACTTAATTCCACATGATAGGGTTAAGTCATGAACATGTAAGACAACACTTAACCAACTTGATACATGATTCGTAGGTGGGTTAAGTCACGAACTTGAATGACAACACATAACCAACTTGACATGCTAGACTGATAGGGGTTAAGTCACGAATTTAAATGACAACACTTAACCTATTGGATGGAAACCCTAGTTACACGGTCCGTTTCAGCAGTAACCCACTAGATGTATCATGGTACCCTGGGACTAGGCAGGGTGAGGCACGATTACTGGGCTGATTGTAAGCGACCAGAACGACGGTTGTGTTGGTGCGCCAGTGTAGGTTCAGGCGGGCTATGGTCGTGCACGTGGTCCGAAGTTGAAAAAGCAGGCATTGGGCATCAGTAGGTTTATCTATGCATTCTTGATTCGTGTCGGTGGTTGGCACCCTAGGGCTTAATACACCCTATGGTGGCCTAACACAGTTGACTACATTCGTGATAGGGTCATATGACACAGATACACATGACGAGCAAGAACTTGTAGAGAGACGATCGACTAGTGGATCGTTTCGTTGGACCTAGTAATGGGCCATTTCGTGATATTGGGCCGAGGGATCATTTCATGATTAATATAAGACATGTGTTAGGATTCTAGTACAGTTGGTGCCGCGAACCTTGAATATGTGATGCTATACTTGATTTACACTTGAATTATCATTCTATCTTAGTCTATCTTGCCAATCTTGACAGCATCCTTATGTTTACTTTCAGTTTATACATGTCATGTTACCTTTATCTGTTTTTATGCTGAAAGTCACTTGGACTTACCAGTCTTTATGACTGGCCCGTTTTCTTTCGCCTCTTTTTCTTCCGTTTCCCCCCAGGTTCTCAGGGAGGAAACTCTAGCACTTAGCTTGGATTTCGTTTGCATTTAGTTCAGCTCATGTACGGTTTGATCTTGAGTTATGCTATGGCTGCATTTCTGCTACCTTTGGGGAATTAAGCTACTTTTTATGTTTTAAGTTTATGCTTCTTTATTTATGCAAGACAGAATTTGTCGTGATGGAAAATGATGATCTTGGATATTTAATGTAAAAGGTTTTGACTCTTCTTGAAAGTAATGAAAATTTTCTTTTGATTCTTCCGCTGTTTTATCTATGTTCAGTCTTGTAATATTTCTGTGTTTGTTTACCTCGATAACGCTCCTCCAAAACTAGTGCATTCCCTTTATGAGTGACCCTAGCGGAGGTGGGGTTTTACACGCCCTGTGGAACGCCATAACTCGAAGAAGTATACAGAGGATACTGTAAAGCAAATCATGAAAGATAGCATGGCTCGCAATGATAGTGAAAGAGAATGGGACTTCTCCCCCGGCAAAAATCTATTAACAAAGAGGATCCGCAAAGCTGAGTTCCCTAAAAAGTTCACTCATCCTACACTGCCTCCGTACAATGAGACTTCTGATCCAAATCACTTCCTGTATAGATATGAATAGCATATGAATGCAGCTAAAGCGACAGATGAGATCAAGTGCCTATGCTTCCCTCTCTATCTAGAAGGCGTGGAATCATTATGGCTTACAAGGCTGCCGCCCAAATCCGTTAACCGATTTGACTCTAAAATTCAAGGAGAAGTTTAGGCTGCAAGCTACAAAGTCTAAGGATGTTATCTCTTTGACATCAATGAAGCAGAATCCAGAAGATTCCATTAAATATTTCCTCAAGAAGTTCAACACTGATTTGTCCGAGGTGGGGAATCTCGAACCCCGCATGATCTTAATGTCTCTAATCGGCGCTATAGATGAGAACAGCGAATTTGGTAAATGGATTAAAATGAAAGAACCAAATACGCTTGAAAATTTCTATAAAAAAGAAGAGGAGTATACGAGAGCAGGCAATAATCCTGTACCTCTTTAGATTATTGATGCTAACCAGTTTCTTAAAGCTCCCAAAAATGTTGTTACTCAGTACAATCAGAAGAATCCTGGAGGTCAAAAGAGAGGAAATAACGAGAAAGATAATCGAGATGGCATGAAACTCACTTCTTTACACCCGCTGAATTCACCCCTCTAAGTAATACTCCAGAGAATATTTACTTTGCTACTAAAGATGCAGAACACTATCCTGAACCACCATCGCTAAATATCTCTAAGAGAGATGCAAATTCTGGAAAAATTTGTCGCTTTCTCTATTAACCCGGGCATGATACTAATGAATGTCGACACTTGAAGAACTTAATTGAGGAGTTTATTAAGAAGAACAAACGCAGTAATATGCAAAAAATCCACAAGTTACAAATCCTTATGCAACATCCAAGGGGGAAGGGATTTCAGATGGTCAATCCGGCCCAAGCAACGTAGGTATGACTCAAATCAATGCAAGGCTGGTGATCAACTAGTGACCAATGGTGTTGCTCCAATTTCAACGGCTCGGAATAAGCGACCATCATCACCACAACTTTATTTCATGCTTTACTTCATGATTTACATCATGTTATATTCAAAAATTCTTGTAAACAGTCTATAATATTCTACAAACATTGTACTGAACATTAGCTCTGTGACTAAGAGCATATCTACCTGAATAAATCTCTTGCTTGCAAAATTTTATCTCAAATCAAAACTTGATTAAAAGATGATTTCATAATGCAGGCTACCTGTCACAGCGCTTGTTCCTTTAAAATCTGGCGAAACATAGAGACCCAAACAACACTAGTTCAAGTGCCAAATGCTATAAATATCAACATGCACAAATGTAGAAATAGAAAAGCACCGCCTTGGAAAGTGAATGGGAAAAGTCGCAAGATTCAAACAAGGAACAAGCGCCACGACAAAAAAATAAGAGGGTTGTAATTTTTGTCGAAGGGGCACTTTCCCGAATGAGAGGTCCAAGGCCGCAGTTCCTTAATTGAGATAGTCTGATAAGTCAAGAGTTCGACAAAGGAATTGGCGCCAACCCCATGAAACAATGTAACAAGAAAAGCCCTCATTAATAAAGCAAACACTTCCCAAGTGAAGCGCAAAGACCTCCCCCAGCGGGGGCACATAATACAAAGACCTCCCTGAGCAGGGCCACTAAACACAAAAGAGCTCCTCGAGCGGGGGAACTAAAACCAAAAGACCTCCCCGAGCTGGGGCACTAAATCAAAAGACCTCCCCAAGCAGAGGCACTAAGTCAAAAGACCTCCCCAAGCGAGGGCACTAAATCCAAAAGACCTCCCCGAGCAAGGGCACTAAATCCAAAAGACCTCCCTGAGCAGGGGCACTAAATCCAAAGACCTCCCCGAACCGGGGCACTAAATCCAAAGACCTCTCCGAGGGGGGGCACTAAACCGAAAGACATCCCCGAGCGGGGGAACTAAACCCAAAGAGATCCTTGAGCGGGGGCAATAAATCCCAAAGACCTCCCCGAGCGAGGGCACTAAATCCAAAAGACCTCCCTGAGCGAGGGAATTAAATCCAACGACCTCCCCGAGTAGTGGCACTAAACCCGAATACCTCCCCAAGCGGGGGAACTAAATCCGAAGAACTCCCCGAATGGGGGTGCTAAATCCAAAGACATCCCCAAGCTGGGGAATTAAACCCAAAGACCTCTTAGAGTGGGGGACTAAATCCAAAGACCTGCCCAAGTGGGGCGCTAAATCCAAAGACCTCCCTGAGCAGGGGCGCTAAATCGAATGACCTCCCCGATTGTGGGCACTAAATGTAAAGACCACCCCGAGCGGGGCCACCAAATAAAAGTCCTTCCCTAGCGGGGGAACCAAATATAGATCCTCCCCTAGCGAGGGCACAAAGATATTGAAACTTCTCCAATAGAAGCACAAACCAGTCAGTAAAGTTGGAATTCCTATTGAATTGACAAGTTCAGAGGTTCTACGCATGATTGGCAAGTTTAAATAACTTTAGCCAACAAAGTAGAAGCTTCTAGCACGTCAACCACAATTAAGGAAACTCGACAAGCTGATCACATCGAGCTCTTGTGACTCCTGATGACCTACAGTACCGAGGCAACACAACCACATAAGAGTTGAATAATGCTCGGAAAAAATACCATAGGTTTATCACGACATTGTAAGAAGACAAAGGCCAATATACTCTCATTAAGGACGCTAATACACTTGGCCGGATCTTTCCTTTGAAAAGGGGCATTTGAAAAATTCAGCAAAATCGATATGTCAGTAAAACTCACTACACCGGTAAATATCAACCTGGGAAATCCTATTAGAATCTCCTAGGGAAAAGGCTTCCTTGATTGCAAACTTCCAACCATAAATATCCCATAAAAAACCTTATGATATTTTGCTTCAAATCTTAAGATAAGCGATGCTTAAAAGGTGACTGTGCGAATATGGCATAGTTCGAATCTAACAGAGCAGTAACGCTCCTTAAGGAATTAAGGCTAGTGCCCATTAACAGTTTCAGTATAAGATATAAAAAGGAGATTGAGCGATAGTTAAGCACTGGGGATAGCCATTGTGAAACGGATATTCAATATTTTATATATCCCAGAATAATCCATGGTGCCAAAGAAAATTCAAAATTCAAATTTAAAACTCTGAGTTCGATTAAGCTACTGCAGCAGGTTTAAAGACGAACAATAAACAAATTCCTCTTCTCACGACAAATTTGCGACAAATTCGGAAGTGCCAAAATAAGCAAGTGCTTGATTAAAGGCATAATCAGTTAGAACAAAATGGCATTGTAACACTCCGTATTTTCTATGTTTATTAAAGTAACGAGTTAAAGAATACTTAATTTTAAAAGTAAGAATTGAGGGAAACGGGTTACGCCATTGCGTTCGTCTCGGAATTCTGCTTGAGATAGAGTCCGAGTTTGCGTGAATCGGACTCCATATGAAGAAGTTATGGAGTTCAGAAGATTTCATGATAAATCGGAATTAAATATAAATAATACTTAAATCGAAAAAGCAGTTCGAATTTCAAATTTAGGCAAAAGAGGCTGAGCGGGAAAATTCCCGCTCAGTGGGTCGACCCCCCGAGGGGGAGTTGACATAGGTGTCGACCCCCCTATAGAGGAGTCGACATAGGTGTCGACCCCCTATAGGGGTCGACTAATGTATTCTGATCCAAACAGTGACGATTTCTGACTCGCTGCTGAGTTACTAGGGCATAGGTGGTAGTTTTTGGATAGCTCTATTTGGTCTGGGTGGTTCTGCTTGCTTCTAGGTTGATATAACGGCTCACATAAATCTAAACTTCTATATAAACAACCCCAATCCTCAACCCTAAACCACACAAATTTCATTCTAAGGAGTCGTCATGTTGTCCATGGTCAACAAAGCATAGCCACCATTCTTCTCCAACTAGAAAGCAAGTTAGAAGCTACGAATCAAATCCAAATTAAAGAACCAATAGTCTACATCAAAGGATAGCTTTTCAGTTTTAGAAAACAGATCCCAGAAAACAATATTTTTCTTTTGTTTGTAAGTTCAGTTATTCTTTAGATGTGAACAAATAAAAGTCATGATTTGTAATAAAGAGAAACTAGAACCGTGCTAGTTGTAAGAAAATGGTGATGTTGATTCATGTCTATTCTTGTGACAATTCTATCATATATGCCTATGAGACTATTGTGGTTTATTGGACTTATCATGTTGTATGTTAAACCAATTATGTATTATATAAATTTGGTGACTCTTTCATGTTATGTTACATGCAATTTTATAGGCTAAGTCATGTTCATATATGCCTATAGGTTTAGATCTACATCCTTATATGTTTAGATCTATGTTAATTTGATCCAACTTAAATGCAAGTTCACATTTACATGCCTAATTGGATTTGTGTAATTCTATGTAAGTTCCTGTTCATATGCTTAAGATTCATGTTAATTGGATCTAAAATTCAAGTTCATTTGTTCTATGCCAAATTTATATGTCACATGTTTAGTTAGATCCATATTTTTTTATGTTGTTGGAATGGTACATGCTCCTTTCTTTTCCCTTTTGTTTATGAGTTAGGCTAAGTTGCGAGCCTAAAGTTTTATGTGAATTATGCGAACGTATAACGGGGGTAACGTTGGGAAAAACATTAAATTACATATTATTGGCACAGTTTGGCTCATAATCATGTAAATGATTAGTAGCATGAAATTGTATAATTTATATACCTAAAAATTATGAACATGATTTAGAGGGTAAATGGGGCATTACTTGAATGACAAAAATTGTGGATAGTTTACGTATAAATATGAAGGGTAAATGTGTAAATTAAGTAAAAGACGAATATGCTTAACCCGAGGTTAGATTGAGTTACGGTGTAAGACTGCCCGGAACCGCCCGACACATCCAGCAACCGTAACAATATAGATCTAATGTAAGAGGTTAGTGCATTAAGCCCAAAAGAACCCGAGGTTAGATTGAGTTGCGGTGTAAGACTGCCCGGAACCGACCGACACATCCAGCAACCGCAACGATATAGATCTAATGTGAGAGGTTGGTGCTTTAATGAATGAATTAAAGCTAAGGAATAGGCAGTCTAAGAAGGTAGGGTTAAGTTAATTAAGGCAACACTTAACCAATACAACATGTTAACTATACTGATGGGTGGGGTTAGGTTAATTTGAGAACACTTAACCATTTTAACATGTTGATTAGGAAACCCTAGTAACGGGGACCAATTTCAGTAGTAACCCAACTAGATGTATCATGGTACCCTGAACTAGGCAGGGTGGGGCACGATTACTGGGCTGATTATAAGTGGTCAAAACAACGGCGGGTGGTGCGTCAATGTAGGTTCCGACAGAGTGCGGGCGTACACGTACTCCGGACTGGAAAAAGCCGGCACTGGGCATTAGTAGTTATACACTATGCATATTGAATTGTGTCGGGTTGCCACCATAGGATTTGATACACCCCATGGTGCGACCAATAGAGGTATCTACAATCAAGCAGGGCCGAATGACACAAGTAGTAAACGTATATGAGTAGGAGCCAATCGATAAAGGGGATCACTTTGTTATGAACACGTGAGGTTGGTTGAAACAATAGTCAGTAGGTGCAGAGAAATAGAAATGGGTGCGATAGTACATTCAGTTTAACTTGCCTTATCATGCCTTATGTTATCTTGTTACTCTGGTAACGTCCTATTTTCGGTTTATTCATGTCATGATCCTTTTTCTTGTCCTCATGCTGAAAAATCACTGGACTTACCGGACTTATGTCTGACCCATTTTTCTTTCGTTCCCTCCCCAGGTCCACAGGGAGGGAATACTTCATCTTAGTTCAGACCATTTCCAGCTTGAAGAGAGTAGATGTATTGCTTGGATTCTCTTTTCTTGGGCTTTGGCTTTGGATACACTCTTATTGGGGATTTATGTTGCCTTATTGTTATTTTATGCTTCTTTATGTTTTAATCAAGATAGAGATTTTGTTTTAATAATTTGGAAGTTGGTTTGAGACAGTTGTTGTAATGTTTTGACTGAACCACGTACTTATGAAATAAATTTAGTTTTTCCGCTGTTTATATGTCTGTCTTGTAAATTATCTGTATCTTTTACCTAAAACGCTCCATCGAAGTTAAGGCATTATCTTTGTGAGTGACCATAACGAAGGTGGGGTGTTTCACTCAGTATCAGAGATGAAGGTTTACCGGATCAGATAAAGGTTTTTGAAAACCATTTTTCAAAAAGAAGTTTAAAGAAGCATTTTCAAGAGAAGTGTTGTTTTATTTTAAAAGACATAATCCCCAAATCCATATGCACTATCTTTCTATCCTTTGTTTTGAATCTTTTCCTTTTCGTTTCAGCATGTCTGAGGATCTTAATCTTCCAGGGGGCGTACCAGTACCTGGCTGGTTCAAAAGGTACCTAGAGGCTAGGGCTAATGGTGCAGGCCCAGCAGATGTTCCTCCTCCCCCAACTGCAGCCGTTCCTCCTCCTCCACGTGCAAATGCTTTCTCAAAGATATGTAGAGAATTTCGAGCCATGGGTGGAAAGAAATTTAATGGAACTCAATCATTCGTGGAAGCAAGAAACTGGCTAAAAGAAACCGAGGATTTGTTTGTTATCTTTGAAGTGGACGACAGACAGAAGATACAGTTGGCCGTATGGTTGCTTAAAGACGAAGCCTCTTATTGGTGGGAAGTTACTAATGCTGAGAGACCAGTTGAAACTTGGGTGGATTTCAGAATGAGGTTTGAAATGAAATTCCTCTCACAAGCTGAACGAAGCCTACAGATGGAGAAGTTCCTAGCTCTCAAATAGGAAAGTTTGTCGGTCAAGGAATACGTCAACCAATTCAACCAGCTAGCTAGATTCGGACTGGAGTTAGTGAACACTCAACACAATAAGGCTCTCCATTTTGTTAAAGGGTTGAATGAGCCACTGCACAGCCTAACTATGTCCCATATACCTATGGGTGTGACTTATGAGAGACTGGTGGACATGGCATTGTCACAGGAGGAAGAAAAGGATGGCAAGAAAGAGGCAAAGGTGGACGTACCTCAAGATAAGAAAGTGGAGGGATCGCAGAATAAGAAGACGGATTCCAAGAAGGGAGGGAAGAATAACAAACCCTATGACAAGAGGAAGTGTGATTTTTGTGGCATTCCTGGACATCTGATTAAGGACTGCATAAAGAAGAAGTGGAAGATGGGTGGTTGTTTTCAGTGCGGCGAGACATGACACATGGCTAAGGACTGCCCAAGAAAGCAAGGGCAAGGGTAGAGGACTGGATCTACTTCTGGAGGGCAGGTTCACGCTCTCATAGCACCTCCACAAGAATGAGGTAGAAATATTTCTGTTGAGAGTTTAGTTTATCTTTTTGATCATCATGTCTGTACACTCTTTGATTCTGGCGCATCACACCCTTTTATATCTATTGCTTTAGTTGAATCTCTGCACCTAGACACCAGTATAGTAGAGGATCCCTTGGTTGTTTCAAATCCAATTGGGGGCTCAGCTTATTTATCAATGATTTGTTTGGATTTGGAAATTTCTATACTAAGCGTTGGGTTTAGATGTAATGCCTATGTTTTGGGCTTCACGGGCTATGGGTTGATTCTAGGCATGGATTGGTTATCCAGTAATGGTGTCGTCCTCGATTGTGAAAAGAGAGTGGTTAGACTTATGACTCGCCTCGGTAACACTCTCGAAATCTCTTGTAATCCCATGAATCCCGTTATGCTTAGCTGCCTAGAATCTCTTAATACGTCTGCTGAAAACTTACAGTCTGTTAGAGTAGTCTATGAATACTCGGATGTCTTTGAAGAGGTGAAGGGCTTACCTCCAAAGCAGGAGATAGACTTCCGCATATACCTTGTTGATAATGCAAAACCCGTTGCTCTACCCGTTAGACACATGGGTCCAATGGAGAGGAAAGAGCTCAGCAAGCAAGTTAAAGAGTTGCTTGAAAAGGGGTTTATAACGCGGAGTATTTCTGAATGGGGTGCTCCAGTGGTGTTTGCAATCAAAGCAAATGGTTCACTTCGCCTATGCGTTGACTATAGGGAGCTAAACAAGCTAACCAATAAGAATAGGCACCCACTTCCAAGAATAGACGACTTGTTTGATCAGCTGGTAGGTGCATCGGTTTTCTCCCAACTAGATCTGGCTACCAGGTTTCATCAACTAAGAGTGGTTGAAGACAACATTGATAAAACCGTGTTCAGAACCCCGGATGGTTTCTTCGAATGTCTTGTTATGCCTTTAGGCTTAACAAATGCACCCGCTTATTTCGTCGACCTAATGAACAGGGTGTTCAAGGAGTTCCTTAATAAGTTTGTGGTGGTCTTCATGTACGACATTTTGATTTTCTTGAAAAGTGAGGAAAAGCATGCTTTGCATTTAAGGGAAGTCATGGATACTCTTCTTGCACATCAGCTGAAAGCCAAATTCTCCAAATGCCATTTCCAGAGAGAAGAAGTAAGGTTTCTTGGACATGTGGTGTCCAAAGAGGGGATAGTTGTGGACCCCGCAAAAGTAGTTGCTGTGCATGAATGGAAGGTTCCACGGTATGCAACCGAAGTCCGAAGCTTTCTCGGGCTAGCGGGCTTTTACCGAAAGTTCATTAAAGACTTTGCGAAAATCTCAGCCCCACTTACAAGGTTGACGAAGAAGAACCTAACTTTCTCTTGGGATTTGGATTGCGATGTTGCTTTCCAACGTTTGAAAAGGGCTCTTACAACAGCCCCAGTTCTGACATTGCCTGACGGGAGCAAAATGTTTATAGTATACACAGACGCATGCGATACAAGATTAGGCGCTGTCTTGATGCAAGAAGGCAAGGTAGTTTGTTACGGGGGAAGACAATTGAAGGTACATGAGAAGAACTACCCAACTCATGATTTGGAGCTAGCTGCCATTGTTTTCGCTCTTAAGTCATGGCGTCATTACCTACTAGGAGAAAAGTTTGAACTGTTTACTGACCATAAATCATTAAAGTACCTTTTTTCATAGAAAGATCTTAACTTAAGACAACAAAGGTGGATGGAGTTCCTTGCCTCATATGATTTTGAGATTTCCTATACCCCTGGCAAGGGCAATGTAGTAGCAGATGCCTTGAGTAGAAAGAAGCTGACCTTAAGTCCTCTCTTTGTAGAAAGGAAAAGCTTGGAGTACATAGCAAACTTTGACTTTAGACCCTCCTCTGAATTTGTACCTCGTTTGTTAGCATCGCTAGAAGTGCGGCCTACTCTTTTGGACTCAATAGGAACCGTGCAACGTGAAGACCCTCAGCTAGTCAATGTAATGGATAAGCTAATTAGGGGTGAGACTTCTATCCACCTCAATAGATAATCCATCGATGATAAGGGTTGGTTGAGGCAGGATAGAAGACTATGTGTCCCACAAGGAAGGGATTAGGTGAAGACGGATCTCGAAGAAGCACACCATTCTAGGTTGACCATACACCCAGGTGGAGACAAGATGTATAAAGACATAAAAAGGGTTTTCTTTTGGAATGGCATGAAGAGGGATGTAGCTGAGTTCGTCGCTAAGTGCTTGATATGCCAGCAAGTCAAGGCGAAGCAGAAGAAGCGTGGTGGTTTGCTTCATCCTCTAAAGGTTCCACAGTGGAAATGGGATAGCATTTCAATGGACTTTATTGATGGGTTGCCTAGGTCAAGAAGGGGCAATATCAGTATTTGGGTAATAGCGGACAGGCTCACAAAAAGCGCTCACTTTATACCGGTTAAGAGTAGGAGGACTGCCTCATCGTTAGCATCCATTTATCTTAAAGAAGTAGTTCGACAGCATGGGATACCCTTTAGCATAGTGAGTGATCGAGACCCTATCTTTACGAGCGAGTTTTGGAGGAGTTTGCAAGAGGCTGTAGGCACACAGCTATGTAAGCATGGACTACCACCCCTAAACCGATGGTCAGACGAAAAGGGTGAACAGAGTATTAGAAGACCCCTTGAGATTGTGCATTCTTGACTTTGGAGGAACATGGGAGGATCATCTTCCTTTGGTGGAATTCGCTTACAACAATAGCTACCAAGCCACCATAGGCATGGAACCCTTCGAAGCTCTATATGGAAGACCAACTTGTTAGTGGGAGTCTACATACAAGCTCCTACTTGGGCCAGAAATGATCAGAGAAACTTCAGAAAAGGTGGACTTGATACGAAGATGAATGAAAACTGCCCAAGATAGACAAAAGTCCTACCCAAACAAAAGAAGGTCCGACCTTGAGTTTGAGGTTGGAGATAGGGTGTGCCTTAAAGTATCTCCTTTGAGGAATGTCATTCGCTTTGGATCCGTAGGAAAGTTGGCACCAAGATTTGTAGGACCATTTCCTATCATTGAAAGGATTGGAACGATGGCTTACAGAGTAGAGCTACCCGAAAGAATGGCTGGAGTTCATAATGTTTTTCATGTTTCTCAACTACGAAAGTGCTTACATGAGTCTGCGGAAGTTGTGGAGCCAAGTATACTAGAGGAAGTAGAAGTAGAACGAGAAGAGACTGTGAGAATGTGAGAAGAGTTCCAACTCGTATCTTGGGTACGGAAGTCAAAAAGGTATGCAACCGTGAAGTCAAGCTTGTTATAGTTCAATGGAGTGACGCTGAGGAAGACGTGACTTAGGAAACTAAGGGAAAAATACATGCAGCCTACCCTTTTCTTTTTGAGGGTACATTCTTGATCTCTTTTTCCATAAGTTTATACATGCTTGTATCTACATTTTTAAGTATATCTCCTTGGTCCTATTCTTTATCCTTAGGTAGAAACCAATGGATGTAAACATGTATTTGAAACATGTTATGATTGATGGTTGCAAGTGGTTGCTCGTGGATGCATATACACACACATTAGGTGTTAGATCGGCTCAGTCACTTTCATGTTGCATATGCATATATGTATTTGTATATGGATTGAAACTTGGTGTGTTATCATATGGACGTTGCATTTGTATGAATGATTGTGCACTCATGTAGAAAGTATGATTAGGAATAATTGCACACATAATGGACTCATGACACTGACATAATTTGCATTAAGGAGGTCAACTGAATCAGTAGACCGTCTGATTTTGCATTGGACAAGGACATATACACACACTATGCATACATTCATGAAAGCATTAGAAATCCTTTTTAAGAACAATGGATGCCTGTGTTTGATGGTTGAGTAGATGGACGATTGGATGATAGGATATACATTCTTCTTGACTTGAAGATTTCGGGGACGAAATCCTTTAAGGAGGAGAGAATGTAACACCCTGTATTTTCTATGTTTATTGAAGTAACGAGTTAAAGAATACTTAATTTTAAAATTAAGAATTAAGGTAAACGGGTTACTCCATTGCGTTCATCTCGGAATTCTACTTGAGATAGAGTCCGAGTTTGCACGAATCGGACTCCGTATGAAGAAGTTATGGAGTTCAGAAGATTTCATGTTAAATCAGAATTAAATATAAATAATAATTAAATCGAAAAAGCAGTTCGAATTTCAAATTTAGGCAAAAGAGGCTGAGTGGGAAAATTCCTGCTCAGGGGGTCGACCCCCCTATGGGAGTCGACATAGGTGTCGGCCACCCTATAGGGGGGTCGACACCTATGTCGACTCCCCTTGGGGGGGTCGACCCCCTAAGCAGGAATTTTCTCACTCAGCCCCCCTGTAGGGGTCGACTCCTGAATTCTGATCCAAACAGTGATGATTTCTGACTCGCTGCTGAGTCACTAGACCATAGGTGGAGGTTTCTGGATAGCTCTATCTGGTCTGGATGGTTCTGATTACTTCTAGTTGATCTAACGGCTCACATAAATCTAAACTTCTATATAAACAACCCCAACCCTCAACCCTGAACCACACAAATTTCATTCCAAGGAGCCATCATGCTGTCCATGGTCAACCTAGCATAGCCACCATTCATCTCCAACTAGAAAACAAGTTAGAAGCTACAAATCAAATCCAAATTAAAGAACCAATAGTCTACATCAAAGGATAGCTTTTCAGTTTTAAAAAACAGATCCCAGAAAACAAGATTTTTCTTTTGTTTGTAAGTTCAGTTATTCTTTAGATGTGAACAAATAAAAGTCATGATTTGTAATAAAGCGAAACTAAAACTGTGCTAGTTGTAAGAAAATGGTGATGCTGATTCATGTCTATTCTTGTGACAATTCTATCATATATGCCTATGAGACTATTGTGGTTTATTGGACATATCATATTGTATGTTAAACCAATCATGTATTATATAAATTTGGTGACTCTTTCATGTTATGTTACATGCAAGTTTATAGGCTAAGTCATGTTCATATATGCCTATAGGTTTAGATCTACATCCTTACATGTTTAGATCTATGTTAATTTGACCCAACTCAAATGCAAGTTCACATTTACATGCCTAATTGAATTTGTGTAATTCTATGTAAGTTCCTGTTCATATGCTTAAGATTCATTTTAATTGGATGTAAAATGCAAGTTCATTTGTTCTATGCCAAATTTATATGTCACATGTTCAGTTAGATCCTTTTTTTTATGTCGTTGGAATGGTACATGCTCCTTTCTTTTCCCTTTTGTTTATGAGTTAGGCTAAGTTGCGAGCCTAACGTTCTATGTAAATTATTCGAACGTATAACAGCAGTAACGTTTGGAAAAACATTAAATTACATATTATTGGCATAGTTTGGCTCATAATCATGTAAATGATTAGTAACATGAAATGGTATAATTTATATACCTAAAAATTATGAACATGATTTAGAGGGTAAATGGGGCATTACTTGAATGACAAAAATTGTGGATAATTTACATATAAATATGAAGGGTAAATATGTAAATTAAGTAAAAGACGAATTTGCCAAACCCGAGGTTAGATTGAGTTACGGTGTAAGACTGCCCGAAACCGCCCGGCACATCCAGCAATCGTAACAATATAGATCAAATGTGAGAGGTTAGCGCATTAAGCCCAAAAGGACCCGAGGTTAGATTGAGTTGTGGTGTAAGACTGCCCGGAACCGACCGGTACATCTAGCAACTGCAACAATATAGATCTAATGTGAGAGGTTGGTGCTTTAATGAAGGAATTAAAGCTGAGGAATAGGCAAGCTAAGAAGGTAGGGTTAAGTTAATTAAGGCAACACTTAACCAATACAACATGTTAACTAAACTGATGGGTGGGGTTAGGTTAATTTGAGAACACTTAACCATTTTAACATGTTGATTAGGAAACCCTAGTAATGGGGACCCATTTCAGCAGTAAACCACATAGATGTATCATGGTACCCTGAACTAGGCAGGATGGGGAACGATTACTGGGCTGATTATAAGCGGTCAAAATAACGATGGGTGGTACGTCAGTGTAGGTTCCGACGGAGTGCGGGCATTCACGTACTCCAGAGTGGAAAAAGCAGGCACTGGGCATTAGTAGTTATACACTGTGCATCTTGAATTGTGTCGGGTTGCCACCATAGGATTTGATACACCCCATGGTGGGACCAGCACAGGTATCTACAATCAAGCGGGACCGAATGACACAAGTAGTAAACGTATACGAGTAGGAGCCGATCGATAAAGGGGATCACTTTGTTATGAACACATGAGGCTGGTTGAAACAATAGTCAGTAGGTGCAGAGAAATAGAAATGGGTGCGATAGTATATTCAGTTTAACTTGCCTTATCTTGCCTTTTGTTACCTTGTTACTCTGGTATTGTCCTATTTTCGGTTTATTCATGTCATGATCCTTTTTCTTGTTCTCATGCTGAAAAATCACTGGACTTACCAGACTTATGTCTGACCAATTTTTCTTTTGTCTTCTTTTCTTTCGTTTCCCCCCTAGGTCCGCAGGGAGGGAATACTTCAGCTTAGTTCAGACCATTTCCAGCTTGAAGAGAGTAGATGTATTGCTTGGATTCTCTTTTCTTGGGCTATGGCTTTGGATACACTCTTATTGGGGATTTATGCTGCCTTATTGTTATTTTATGCTTCTTTATGTTTTAATCAAGACAGAGATTTTGTTGTAATAATTGGAAGTTGGTTTGAGACAATTGTTGTAATGTTTTGACTGAACCACGTACTTATGAAATAAATTACTTTTTCCGCTATTTATATGTCTGTCTTGTAAATTATCTGTATCTTTTACCTAAAACGCTCCATCGAAGTTAAGGCATTCCCTTTGTGAGTGACCTTAACGGAGGTGGGGTGTTTCAGGCATCTTCCCGGCTAGTTGTCAAGAAGACAAATAATTACCAAACTGATTCATTTACAATGATGTAGTCGCTCTAGCCTCAGAAACTCAAATCGAAGTTCCAATTTGAACAAGTACACGTTTTATTAAACGTAAACCCTCGTACAAGATTATATAAGAGCAAGGCTTAAAATTTGTATTCGGTATACATATCGGTTAGCAGAACTCAAGTGTCATTGTGAATTCGGATTAGGATACCGTATTTATGCAGGCAATGTTTGACGAGTCATAAACAGTTAAAAAAATAGTTCTGTATAGGTACGTTAGTCAATCCCGGTCAAAAAATTCACTATAATTCATTTTATAATGATTAACAAATCTGTTATTTATGTGGACGATCAATAACAAAGTATAACTTCAAAATCATGCAAGTGCTTGTTTTAATTACAGAACAGCTGGCATGAAGCATATAAATTCAACTAACAAATTCTATACTTAGATCATTTGGAGTCAACGAATCAAAGGATCGAAGCATGATTCGCCATAGTGAACAAAAAGCTACGATTAAATGTCAACGCACAATAAATTCAAAATGCGAAGCATTCAAGTGCCTTTCTACATTAGGACATGAACAATTCATACTCGAGCTATTGCCGATTCCAATGAATAAATACAAGTCAATACAGGGACCCATTGAATTTCGAAGTCCGTATTTTATATTATAATACTAGCTCTGAGGGGAAAATGTTTACCTCGTTACTAAAATCCCATTCAGAAATTGTATCGAACATCTCAAGTGCAAACAATCGGATTGCATATAATGGCTCGCTCACCCATTGGTCAGTCACCCAAACACGGAAGGACACGTGCCACTAGCAGCAGCACCAGCACAAGCTGATCGGTCGAGCTGTAAGCATCACCACCTGGTCGGTCGAGCAGCAGCTTTTGCATGGGTCGAGCGGTGCATCGGAGCTGAAGGGTCGAGTAGGCCACATCATGATGGGTCGAACATCTTCTTTTCATGCTGGTTGAGCAGCTTCTAACACTGGGTCGAGCACCCACTCTTTGATATATCAATAAGCTGGCGACGTGGACTTAATGCAGTGTGTATAATGCCACATGGTAGCTCAAACAATGGTTTGAACATATAAGGCATATATGGAGGAAATGTGGCTCTTTCATGTATTATAGGGATGAATCGAGTGGATCAGATATGTTTGAATTACTTACACATGTTACAACATGTATTATGGTATATACGAAGGTAATGCCAGCTGTGCTACAATGTAGTATTTATGAATAATAGTGCATGGCATCTACTTCGAAACGAGATGGATTAGCTTCAGGAACAGTACATGAGTCGATCATTAAAATAGGAGCAGTCACACATTATTATAAGAGTCGGTCCTCAAAAAAGAAAATGGTGGCAATGCTGTAAATATGTGGGTCGTGCATATTTTTACTTTGGTCGGCCGTGCATTACTCTCCTAGTCGAGCAATACATCTGCTCGTGCAAACTCTGCTCGATCGCATTTTTGGTCAGCTTCAAACATGATAGTTGTGTACAGCTGTAACCCAGTGACATTTTCGTAAATACATCTATGAACGACCAAAAACCTGCACACCATAATTACAACTCTTCCACTATCCCCAAACTACACCAATAAATACCCCACTTCTCAACCATTGAAGGGACCGATTTTTTTACCCCAAAAGGCTGCCATTTTCACTTCTCCACCACTCTTAAGCACTCCAAGCTCCATTAATGGCTTCTCAAGCTCAGTCCATCTTCCTTCAACAACAAATCGGCTAATTTTTCCCCAAACTCCATTAGAAATCGCTCAAACTCAAATCAAGTGATCTCTAACTACCATTAATTATCTCTAATGCTTAGATCCAACACAAATTCACTATGGAACTAAAGAAGATCATCTAATTTTCAAGTGGTTGAAGATCTATACAAGCATCATCACAAGTCAAGAGATCTCGCCGTTTTCTCCATGAATCCAAGTGAAATCAAGAGCTAAAAAGAGAGAAAAAATAGAAGGTCGTCATAAAAAAGAGAAATAAGGGATATGAGTGAATTCAAGTACTTTGTAAATCTAAGAGTGATAATGAAAATAGCTTTTATAGTGGACGTAGGTATAAATTGATCGAACCACTCTAAAAAATTTTTGTTCTCTACTATTTGCTTTAATTTTGTGTTTATGGCTCCATAATCTTGAATCCTAGCTTTTGGTGAAGTGTTCAAAAGACACCTTTGGTGTTGTGGTCATTTTTTTATTTCAACATTGAGATAATAAATCTCTTTGAACTTCAAATTGAAAATTTTATATAAGACTTGAAAAGAAGAAACGAACGAAAAATGGAAAGAAGAAACGAACGAAAAATGGAGATGAACAGGGAAAATGAAGGTGAAATGAAATGAAATGAGAAAGAGAATATAAGTGTGAGATAAAGTAAATAAACAAACTAAAGAAATCAAAAGCTCCAGAATACCCCTTACGACTCACCTATTAAATCTTAACCAACAACAATAAGTATTGAGTAAAAAGGTCATCACCGTACTTAACTTTTTCTTCCGTTCAAAGTGTCAGATCATTATTTTCATTTAAAATTTAAATATAATCTTAAATTTTAAGTTACTTATAATTACTTCAATTTTATGTAACCAACCTTTTTACAAGGCAGTTACACTTCGGATTTGGATGTATGAATCACTTAACTTCAACGCGGATAGCCCGATGAGATGGTTGGATGGCTTAGGAATCGGGAAAATGGAAGTGTAGAGTTATAGATTACTAGAATTGCTCGAAAGAGGAGTCGTAGTTCGATAGACATGGGATTATTTGGCTTAAGTACATGGATTGGCATAAGGCATTGGACAGGGATTGATACAACTCCACCTAAAAAATCAGATCGTGCTTGTTTTTACATGTAAGATGTACATGGGTTGGATTAATACAACACTTTTGATTGAGGTGTGTTTCTTTAGGATTGGATTGACACAAAGCAACTTGAAAGAGACAGATACACAAGGACATAGATTAGGCTAGTCCCCTTAAATTTCATTAAATTTAGATGTTTACAAATCTGATCCCCTAAATTTGTACCGATCTAAGATATGAAGCATAGGCGGTGCGCTCCATCTTTTGCAAACTTATTTCTTCATATTACCCTGATTTCTATTCGAAATTTCAAGCTGATCCAAGATGAATTGAATATATAAATAGGAGGGTAAGGCATTCATAAAAGGAACCTTTTTGGACCCTGAACACAGAAACTCTGTCAAATTCAACATTCAACTTCTTTATCTTTACTTTCTTTCAACTCAGAACTATATTTATAATCTGACAGTATAAACAAATGATAATATCAAATGAACTTATGCCAGATTGCTAAACTGTTATTGTTCGTACATATTCTCTATCGATTTTGGATTATTTATGTGATTTAGATAGTTAAGGGTGTTAATGACCATATTTGGTGCTAATATTTTAGGCATTCCAGTTGGGGGCTCATTGATTTGGATTTTAGAAAGTTTGAAGATTTATAATGGTTACAAAGAAGAGAATTTGAGATTAAGTGGAACAAATGGGAAACGAGGGGTGCTAGGATTTAGGAGAAAGCCATGTTGTTTACCTTATTAGAGAAAACATGTATGAGATAGTAAACTAACTGCAGACTGGATTAGATGATGTAAGAAGTTCTCTTGTTACTTGGATAAGTTAAACAGACTAGGAATCATAATCAAGGCGATGAAGGAGGTAACTGCTGGATAGAGGACGTTGCCACATAAACCAAGGGAAAAGCCTGAACAACTGACCCGAATCGGTACTGATTTATGAGTCTGAATTGGTACTGATCTGGATCATGCAAAGGGCATCCTACAAGTCCTGAAGTAATAGGCGATAGAATCAGAGGAACTTGTTTCAACTTAGGAAAGGCTTACAGACCTGTAGTTGGAGCAGAACAAGCTAGATCTGATCGAAACGTTGGCAATAATATAAGGAATATATACCAGAATATCACTTTAGACTTAGGGGACATGCAGTATTATCGACAGACGAAAACGAGAGGTTAACAGAAATAATTAACCATGTGACGAGAGGTTTATTGCTGAGTCGGAGTTTTGATGTTGTCAATAGGATCTCATTCACTCATAATATTAGAAAATCAAGGAACCCATTAGAATTCAATATTCCAATGTTGAATACATATAAAGGACAATTGGACCCATAGTACACCTAGTGTGATATATCTGATAGATAAATTGAGGTACTGGGAGCATCCAGAGATTTGAAGGCAAAATGATTTTCTTTATATCTATCGGACTTGGCTGCGCTTTGGTTTTAGCAGCTGAATCAGAATCAACCATTACCCCCCCCACAGCGTGATTGACCATGGCAATAGGGGACAAGGAAGTTCTGCTCGGGCTCCAAACTTCGCGGCAGCACGTTGAAGAGACATTAGAGGGCCCCGCAGGGCAAAGAGTGCTGATCCTGAATCTACATTGACCAATGCTGTTGTTGAAGCAATGGTTAGGAAAATCATGGCAGATAGCCGTGGACAGAGGAACGAGGATTGGGGTATAGACCGCAGTCATACGCACTTTACTGATGACATATTAGACGTCTGATTCCCAAGTAAATTCAACTTGTCATCTATGAACCGCTATTTGGCAGGACGGATCCAGTTCAACATCTAATGAGGTATTCATGGTACATGAATGCCGCCACTGCCCCTGACGTAGTAAAATGTAAAGCATTCCCGATATTCCTGGAGGATGTAGCATTGATGTGATTTACCCACTTGCCAGCACGATCTATCTCCAATTTCAGGGAATTGAGTGAACAATTCGTAAATCAATTCCGGCTTCATGCTCAAAGGTCTAAAAATGTCATCATGTTATCCCTCATTAAACAACGTTCTGATGAAACTTTGAGGTCCTATTTAGACCGTTTTAACTTAGCAGTCACAGAGGTTAGAGATCCTCATGAACAGACTATCTTGATGGCCCTAATTGACAGAGTGGACAAGGATACTGAGTTTGGAAGATACTTAGCCGACAAGCCGTCGCTGACTAGAGAAATGTTCTATAAAAAAGGTAACATCCGCTTACGTCAGGAAGAGATATATGCCAATCGGAAGAGAAAAGCCACCGATAAAGAAGATATACAGAGTAACGTGGCCATCAAAAAATCCGGCAATAGATCAGGAAAGCTGTAAATTTACGTTGGAAATAAGAATTAGGGCAATGGCCGCCAATCTGGGAATAACAGTCAGAAGAAGAATCGGGGGAATGATTCTCAGAAGAGACCTCGGTTCAAGGCTTTTGAAAATTTCACACCGTTGAATGATACATTATAAAATATTTTCTTGGATACCTACAACGTCCTTCAGTATAAGAGGCCTCCACCGAGAGATTCAGCGGAGAAAGGACGTGAGACAGGAAAGTTCTTCCTTTTCCATCAGACCTATGGTCACTCCACCAATGAATGCCGCCGTTTGAGAGACACCGTCGAGAAGCTACTTCATGAAGGAAAGTTGGACGAATACAAGGTTGCTCCGAGAGATAGGGGCAAGCCGGGCAGCAGGCCCCGAATCAAAACCAACTTGCTACTAGGCCTACTGCTCAGCAGAAAGGAAAGAACATTGTCATCAACACTATAGTAGGAGGATCTCATCCTGCTGGACACAGCTTTAGGGCAATAGATCAATATGTGAATGCTGCCAAACATCTCGAAGTAGAGGAGTGCAGTAATCCTGAAATTGCAGCCCCGATAAAGCAACACAAAACAATGTTCGATGATGTTATCTTTCATGATAAAGATAGTGTTGGAGTTCACTCCCACACTGAGTACCCTTTAGTGATCACGGTGACTATCGGTCTTAATCTGGTCCATAAGGTGTTGGTGGACAATGGAAGTTCAGTAAACATTTGATTAGATGAAGCTTGAAGCGAAAGATTTGAAGCACTGTAATGGATGGATACGTAGCTTCAATGGAGCCTCAACATCCTCGATCGGATATTTGGAATTGTCAGTAACTTTGGGAGAAGGAGATCGTCGAAGAGTGAGAATTATTCCATTTGTGGTATTGGATATCGAGTCACCTTATAACACCTTCTTGGGCCGACTGGCCCTAGTAGAATTTAGAGCTTGTATTGCACCCTGGTGCCTATTGTTAAAGTTCCCAATAGATGTAGGAGTGGGAATAGTTAGAGGTGACCAAGTCGCAGGACGAGCCTGCTACATAGCAGAGTTGAAGTTGTTGCTCAAAGGATTAAACATAGAACCAAAGGGCACTCCTCCACCCGCAAAGGAGGATTCAACATAGCAATTAAAGATGGCCCTGAAGGAGCCGCCCAGAGAACTGCCTGAGGATATAGATCCCAGAGAGGACGAGGAACCTGGGGGCAGAATGGAAACTCCAAACGAAATGACTAAGGATATTCCAATCGATGATGATGACCTAGTGAAGGTCTTGAAGATTGGATCCCAGTTAGACCCCCTTCGTGCAAAAGAATTGACCGACTTCCTAAAGGCCAACCTGGATGTGTTTATCTAGACCCATGCTGACATGTGTGGGATATCCCCATCAATTATGCGCCACTCATTGAGTACTAACCCGAAGCATCCACCTACTAAGTAGAAAAGTCGAATGCTTGGCCCGGAGAGGTCAGTTGCCTTAAAGGAAGAAGTTGAGGAGCAATGGATTCATTAGAGATTCAACTTACCCGGAATGGATTTCAAACCCGGTTTTGGTAAAGAAGGCCAACGGGAAATGGCGCACCTGCATCGATTTTTCGGATTTGAACAAGGCTTGTCCGAAATACAGTTTCCCACTTCCTAGAATTGATCAATTGGTGGATTCGATGATGGGTCACGAACTCCTCTCCTTCATGGACGCATATTCTGAATATAACCAAATTCCCATGCATGTTCCAGATCAGGAGCATACCAGCTTTATCACGGATTCGGGATTGTATTTCTATGTAGTGATGCCTTTCGGCTTAAAGAACGCTAGAGGTACATATCAATGACTAGTAAACCAGATGTTTTACAGGCAGATTGGGAAGACAATGGAAGTGTATGTTGATGATATGCTTGTGAAATCCAGACAATCATCCAACCATACTACCGATTTAGTAGAAATGTTCAACATCCTTAGGTAATACGAGATGAAGCTCAACCCTTTAAAGTGTTCGTTTGGAGTAGCCTCTGGAAAATTCTTGGGCTTTATCATTAGCTCGCGTGGAATTGAAATCAAACCAGATCAGATCGCAACAATCATGAATATTCAAGAACCAAGACAAATCAAAGATGCGTAGAGCCTCATTAGGAAAATAGTTGCATTAAGAAGATTCATCTCTAAAGCTACAAATAAGTGCATTCCATTTTTCGATTTGATAAAGCGTGGGAAGCGCAATTTCAAATGGACTCCTGATTGTGTAGAAGCATTCCAGAACCTCCTGAATCATCTAGAAAAACCCCCGATATTGTCCAAGCCGGTAGATCACGAGGACTTGTTCGTGTACTTGGCAGTATCATCCCACGCAATAAGTTCAACCTTGGTAAGGGAAGAAGATAAAGCCCAGAGACCAGTGTACTACGTAAGTAAGAAGCTAGCGGTGGCAGAGCGGAACTACCCGAAGATAGAAAAACTTGCGTACAGCCTGCTGATCGCATCTAGAAAGCTTCGCCACTATTTTCAAGCTTATCCCATCACTGTATACACTGATGATCCACTGATCATCCACTTCAAAAAGTGTTACGAAGACCAGAGTCATCGTGAAGGCTACTCAAGTGGAATATCGAGTTGAGTCAGTTTGATATGAACTTTCAGCCCCGAAGATTGATAAGGGGGCAAGTGTTGGCAGATTTTATAGTAGAATTTACTATCTCGGAGGACGATGTAGTAAATGAAGAAGCTGATACCTCAAAATCACTAGTTGATCCCAACGCCTGGAAACTGTATACTGACGGAGCCAGGAATGACAGACGATCTGGTGCTGGAGTAGTACTTGTAACTCCACAAGAAAGACCGATATATTATGCTTTGAGATTAGAGTTCCGCGCCATGAACAATGACTCAGAGTATGAAGCCCTGATTGCTGGGCTTAGGCTTGCAAAGGAGTTGGGGATAGCAAAGCTGGATATCTTTTGCGATTCAAAGATAGTTGTGAACCAGGTCAGCAAAGAATTTTAGGCCAAAGGACCAAGGCTGGTATCATACTTAAAGGAAGTGAGAAAAATGCTAGATGGCTTCAAACACTATAGCATAACACATATCCCGCGATCAGAGAATCAGAGAGCAGATAAGTTGGCCAAGATGGCTAGTTCCGATAACCCTGAGGAAACGGAGATGGTCCCGATAGAGGTACTGCAGTCTCCAAGTATCGATGAGATGGAAATTGATCATGTACTAGAGGCTAAGCCGGAAAGGGAATAATGGATGACACCCTTAAAGAACTTTCAGATAAATGGGACACTTCCCACCAAAAAGAGCGAAAGACGTGCTGCCATTCGCAAAGCCTCCAGATATGTCATGCAGGGCAAAGTTTTATACCGACAAGGGTTCTCAATGCCGATCCTCCGGTGTATAGCCCACGACGACATAGAAAGAGTGTTGAGAGAAGTTCACGAACGTGAGTGTGGAGACCACACTGGAGGACAAACACTGGCAAAGAAGATACTGCGATACAACTATTTCTGGCCAATTGTGAACAAAGATGCGGGTAAGTGTGCATGACATTGTGACGCACGCTAGAAGTTCTCGAAGATTCCCAGGCACCTACCAGCCAGTTGAAGACGATGATGAGTCTGTGGCCCTTCGCTGTGTGGGGAATTGACATTATTAGAAGCCTCCCCATAGAGAAGTGCGGAGTGAAATTCGCCATCGTAGCTGTGGATTACTTTACTAAGTGGGTCGAAGCCGAACCATTGACCACGATCACAACCAAGAGGGTGATCAACTTCGTCGTGAGAAACATTATATGTAGATTTGGAATCCTGAAAGTCATCATAACAGATAACGGGATCCAATTTGACAGCACCCAGTTTCGGTATTTTTGCCAGAGATATCATATCGAGAAGAGATTCACAGCTGTGGCGCATCCACAGTCAAATGGACAAGTAGAGGCAGCGAACAAAGTAATCAAGTCCATTTTGAAGAATCGATTGAAACGGGCCAAAGCCATGTGGGTCAACGAGCTACCCTTGGCATTGTGAGCATACCGAACAACTTTCAAATCGGCTACGAGGCATATGCCTTTCTCCCTTGGTTTCGGGTCTGAGGCAGTCATCTCGATCGAATTAGAAGTACCATCCCACATGATCACTTACTACGACCCAATGACCAATAAGGAGTTACTCCTCGAATCCCTGGATATGGTAAAGGAGAAAATGGACGAAGCAGATCTACATGCCTTGAGGCACAAACAGCAGGTTGCTCGGTATTACAACATAAGAGTCTGAGCTCGAACCTTTGAACCTGGAGACTTGGTTCTGAAGCGTGTCTTTCCACCCCCAGTACATTTGGGTCCGAAATGGGAAGGACCATATGCCATCCTACGGAGGCTTGATAATGGATCTTTCAAGCTAGCGATCGTGGATGGAAAAGAAATCCCGAGAGTGTGGAATGGCCAGCATTTGCGGCACTACTTGACATGAAATTGTCATTTTACTTCTTTTTTTGTTTTTAGGACCATGTAAAAAGGCACAACTTGCCTAGAATAGTCCAGTTATATAAGCAAAAGATTATAAAGTGGACGTAGATCTTGATTCGACCTAACCACTATAAAATATCGTGTGTCATTTACTTTTGCCGCACCATTTCTTGTTTACTCTACCATTCTTTATTCACATGAATCATTATAATCTTTTAGATTTGCTATGAACTCGCAACAATCTCGGAGCACGTAATTCAAATTGCCTTCTATCAGATCACATGGTTAATAGTGTGTAGAACATCGAGGGTTCAATGAAATATGTAACACCCCACCTCCGTTAAGGTCACTCACAAAGGGAATGCCTTAACTTTGGTGGAGCATTTTAGTAAATAGAACAGAAACTACAAGACAGATAAAACAGTACTTGAAAAATTTTAACTTCATTACAGCGGAAACAGAAATTAATATGGTTACATCCTTTCAATTTCAGAATTCAAGTACAAAATATCAGTCTTGTACAAAAGCCTTCAAAATGCATGGTTTAAAATCATAATCCCCATGGAACGGAAGCTACACAGAGCCAAGCCATACTTTAAGCACTTCAAGTAAAGAGAAATCCGGATCAAGCTAAAGTATTTCCCTCCTTGGATAACCTGGGGGGGAAACGGAAGAAAGGAGGCGAAACAACAAGGGTCAGACAAAAAGTCTGGCAAGTCCAGTGACTTTCAGCATATGAACAGATAATAATAATATGATATGAACATAAAACTGGATGTGAGATAACTGTAACAGGTGTAGCAGATATAACAGAAAAACAGAATGATATAAACTATTGTTTTACACTTCTCTGCACTAATACTAGTATAGCAGAATTAGGTGTCACCCTAATGTCTAATTTGAAGCAGGAACGGATACAAAATACTTTAACAGAAACAGAATGCTAATAATGGGCCTTTACTACCCGATCAGAAACAGACAGAAGCAGAAACAGATTTATCCCTACGGAAACAGAATGTAGAATTAGGTGTACACTAGTAATGGGCCTTTACCACCCGAACAGACGGTACCACGCAGAAACAAACAGGTGTTACCACCCAACAGAAACAGACGGTACCAACAGAAACAGGCAGAACTAAGTGTACCCTAAAACCCTACCCCAAGCGATCGACTCCCTAATACATAAATATCCTATGTCGGCCCCACAATAGGGTGTATCACTCCCTAAAGTGACAACCAATTGGCACAGACCTATTTACAGATGTCACGGCGTCTTACATCCTCAGAGGCAGACCGGGATCCATGCACGCACATGACCCGGTTGGAACGCACCATCAACACCCCTCGCCATTATCAGAATGAACCGCTTATAATTAGTTCAGTAAGCGTGCCCGGACCCTACTTCCTGTTGGGTCAAAGTTTTGATACAAGAAAGGGTTACTGACTAATATGGGTCCCAAACAACAGATGACACAAGTAATTCCCCTCCTAACCTTGTGTCCCCAGACTAACAGATTTCAGTTTAACTTGTCTACAAGTTTCAGACATACAAAATTTAGATTAACTAGTTCACTGATTAGGCAATCAAGTTAACAGGTTTTCAGACTAACGGATCAGATGTTCGGATTAACAGGCTTACAGATTAACTGGTTCCAGATTATCTAACTTTGTATTAGGCCTATGGATTCACGAAACGGGTTTATCAGATTCATTGGTCCAATTGGTTTAACCTTACCCAACACGTTTTAGACATCACAATTATCTCAGATCTTCATTAACTAAATATTAATGCCCAAACCTCTCACATTAGACTGACAGTTTGCGGCTACTGGTTAGGCCGGTTGGTTCCGGGCAGGTTTCTGTCGCAAACTGAGTCTAACCTCGGGTTTCAAGCACGTTATGACTAACTTCTCACATTAGAACCTATTGTTTGCGACCACTGGAATATGCCGGGCGGTTCCGGGCAGAATTACGTCGCAAACTCATTCTAACCTCGAGTTAGCCATGTTTATCTTTGCGGCCAATTAATTAATAATTTACCGTTTATGCGCACGCCCAATATATATATGCCAATTCAGATTATATCTATAACAGGATGATTATATCAACACAGCAGATAACAGATTTTAGCAGATAGCAGATTTTCCAGATTATATGACGTAACGGATTTAACAGATTTAGCAACTTAGCAGATTTTGGCATATAACAGGTTAGGCATCTCAACAGACAAATTTAACAGATTTGGCATTTCAATCTAATTAGCAGTCTAGGCAATATAACAAAACTAGCTGTTTAGGCAACTTGGCAAATTAGCAGATTTAGCAAATCTAATATTTCTAAAGGTTCTATTTACATGCCTTGCCTAGTCATAAATTAGGCCTAAATTCATATGCCTACATAATTTTCATGATGAACATATACTCCATGTTTGCATAAAGTTACATAGCACAGAATGTGGACATATAACATATGTTCCAATTTTTGTTAAACTAGCATTTTACAGCAGATTCACATATAAATTATACCAAATATAACCATTAATTTCAATGCATGCCATATATCCAAGAATCCCTATTTAGGTGTGATCACAATAATAGATATCCGAATTAATGTAAATCTTTACACCTAAGTTTCCATATCCTTCTTCTTTCAACTTATGAATCATTATGCAAAATATACCCAACAATCTAAATCTTTAAATTATATCTCCTAAAAATTAGGTCTTGACTTTTATCTGCATTTTGTCCAAAGTCCCAAATCATAAGTAATCTTACAATGGTTCCTCTCTTCTTTTATCACAGAATATGCATAGGTTTAAAACTAGTTTACAACATATGCTTACTTTTCTAATTAATTACAGATCTAAATAACATATGTTCATTTCTCTAATTAGTTACAGATCTAGATTACAACGTACACAACATATATAAATTACATGTTTACAGTCAAATTCATGCATCTAATCCCAAGTCGTATGTCAATATATTTTATGCCTCGGATCTAAAGTCATATGTTCAAATCAGCCTTGTCAAATTTCGCATCATTCATTATTTGTCCCAAAATTTGCGTTCATACGTCAATCTCTTATGAGATTAGGCACAGGCTCGTGGTAGCCTGGCTATAGAAACAGAAAGGAAGCAGAAAGGGATACAGAACAGTCACAGAAAAACAGATCTGACAGATATACAGTCTCAGATTCAGATTCACAATTCATGTCAAAATCAGAATTAACGTTTATAGCGGAAAATAACTGTACTTGCCTTGATTGGATTAAAGAAAGAACTTTAGTTGTTACAGAATTGTTGCAGAAGCTTTTATCTCAAATTTGAATTTAGGATGATGTTGATTCTAGCAGAGTAGCGACGCCATTTTTATTTTTAATTAGAAGAAGAGAGCAATGGAGGCTAGAGAATTGTGTTAGAGACTTAGGTTAGGTAGAGTCTAGGGTCATTTTTATAGGGTTTATGAACTGATTAGGACCATCGATGTTGCTTGGATTGATCGTAGCCATTCATTCGAAAGAGAGACCAATTAGAGCCTGCCACCTAGCCCTAATGACAAAGCAAGCTTCTGATTCGACCAAACCCAGACCTGGCCAGCCAGGGCTAGACCAGACCTGGCCAGCAGGTCATTTTTTACCTGGGCGTACTTGGCAGGTGCGCCAGGTCAAAAATGTACTGGCGCACTTCCCAAGTGCGCCAGTGCATTTTTGTTCTGGCGCACTTCCCAAGTGCGCCAGTGCATTCTGACCCGTTTTCCGGTTTTTCGCCCAACTTCGTTCGTCCATAACTTCTTCATACGATATCCGTTTTACGCAAACTCAGACTCTATCTCAAGCAGAATTCCGAGACGAACGCAATGGCGTATCGCGTTTCCCTTAATTCTTTGATTTGAAATTAATTATACTTTAATTTATGACTTTCACGGTTATAGAATACACGGGGTGTTACATTCTCCCCCACTTAAAAGGATTTCGTCCCCGAAATCTTCAAGTTTAGAATAATGTGTCCTACTATCCAATCACCCATCTACTCAACCATCATCCACAAGCATCCGTTGTCCTTAGAAAACTTCTAATGTTGTATGAACATATGCAAAAGTGTGTGTATATGTTCCTTATCTAATGCAAAGATCAGGCGGTCTACTGATTCAGTTGACCTCCTTAATGCGAATTATGTCAGTGCCATGAGTCCAACATGTATGCAATAGAATTCTGATGATATATATTATTTCTATATGAGTGCACAATCATTCACTCAAATGCAACATCCATGTGCTGAATCAACCATTTTGCATCCACAAGAATTGAAAAATGCTCACCCATCCATATGCAGTATGAGAGTGTTTTCGAGCCGATCTAGTGCCTAGTGTGTGTATATGCATCCACGGGCAACCACTAGCAACCACTTGCATCCACTTGCAACCATCAAACATAACATGTCTCAAACACATGTTTACACCCATTAGTTTCTACCTAAAGTTCGAAGATTCGATCGATAGGATACAGTCGAATGATGGAAGCGAGTACAGATAGAACGGAAATTTGGTTCCCATTAGACATGGGTCCTAAGTATCGACCCCAAAGACCGAAACCAACATAAAATTGACACCCAGAGGATTACCTTCTTTAGACAATGTCAAAACTGGAAATCCTATCAAAAGTATTTAGATATTTACAGACTACTGGTACAGATCAGGTTCCCTAATGATTCTTAGGAAGCTAAGCATGATAAAATCATATCCCATAAAAACTCAAAATGTATGCGTCATACTTGACACCTAACACAGATATCCCCCAATCTATCACAAACAGATGAGTCATAACCCCTATGGGTTTGAGGCTATAACCAAATCAAGACTAGTATTATAGTGTAGAGACTTAACTACAGAATCAGAATGTCAGAATCAGAAAGAGTTCTACTCAAAGGTCAGATAAGGAAATTAAACCTTCTACAGAAATTTTCCTATTTTTATCCTATCCACTAGCCTTGAGAGTGCTCGCCTGCCTTCCAGAAGTAGGTCCTGTCCTCTGCCCTTGCCCTCGAAAGCTGCTTCCATCGCACAGAAAAATCCTACAAAGCTCGAAAGAAAATTAGCCGTAGGGGAGACTACTGCGGCTACAGATGGAAGTTGGGCGCTTATTTGCCCTCTGACAGGTGGCATAGTCTTATCAAGCCTACGGAACCATGCCGCGATGAGGTTACCTCCCAGAAAGCCAGGAGCCCCGGAGACTCAGGAAAGAAGGAAACAAAGATTCAAACAGAGGATCAAAAGATAGATATATGGCTTTAGGGACTACGTTTTTCAAAATAAAGTCTACTTTTGAAAATACTTCCTTTTAAAACCTTTTTGGAAATAGTTTTCAAAAACTTTTATCTAATCTAGTAACCTTTAGCTCTGATACCAAGTGTAACACCCCACCTCCGTTAAGGTCACTCACAAAGGGAATGCCTTAACTTTGGTGGAGCATTTTAGTAAACAGAACAGAAACTACAAGACAGATAAAACAGTACTTGAAAATTTTTAACTTTATTACAGCGGAAACAGAAATTAATATGGTTACATCCTTTCAATTTCAGAATTCAAGTACAAAATATCAGTCTTGTACAAAAGCCTTCAAAATGCATGGTTTAAAATCATAATCCCCATGGAACGGAAGCTATACAGAGCCAAGCCATACTTTAAGCACTTCAAGCAAAGAGAAATCCGGATCAAGCTAAAGTATTTCCCTCCTTGGATAACCTGGGGGGGAGGAAACGGAAGAAAGGAGGCGAAACAACAAGGGTCAGACAAAAAGTCTGGCAAGTCCAGTGACTTTCAGCATATGAACAGATAATAATAATATGATATGAACATAAAACTGGATGTGAGATAACTGTAACAGGTGTAGCAGATATAACAGAAAAACAGAATGATATAAACTATTGTTTTACACTTCTCTGCACTAATACTAGTATAGCAGAATTAGGTGTCACCCTAATGTCTAATTTGAAGCAGGAACGGGTACAGAATACTTTAACAGAAACAGAATGCTAATAATGGGCCTTTACTACCCGATCAGAAACAGACAGAAGCAGAAACAGATTTATCCCTACGGAAACAGAATGTAGAATTAGGTGTACACTAGTAATGGGCCTTTACCACCCGAACAGACGGTACCACGCAGAAACAGACAGGTGTTACCACCCAACAGAAACAGACGGTACCAACAGAAACAGACAGAACTAAGTGTACCCTAAAACCCTACCCCAAGCGATCGACTCCCTAATACATAAATATCCTATGTCGGCCCCACAATAGGGTGTATCACTCCCTAAAGTGACAACCAATTGGCACAGACCTATTTATAGATGTCACGGCGTCTTACATCCTCAGAGGCAGACCGGGATCCATGCACGCACATGACCCGGTTGGAACGCACCATCGACACCCCTCGCCATTATCAGAATGAACCGCTTATAATTAGTTCAGTAAGCGTTCCCGGACCCTACTTCCTGTTGGGTCAAAGTTTTGATACCAGAAAGGGTTACTGACTAATATGGGTCCCAAACAACAGATGACACAAGTAATTCCCCTCCTAACCTTGTGTCCCCAGACTAACAAATTTCAGTTTAACTTGTCTACAAGTTTCAGACATACAAAATTTAGATTAACTAGTTCACTGATTAGGCAATCAAGTTAACAGGTTTTCAGACTAACGGATCAGATGTTCGGATTAACAGGCTTACAGATTAACTGGTTCCAGATTATCTAACTTCGTATTGGGCCTATGGATTCACGAAACGGGTTTATCAGATTCATTGGTCCAATTGGTTTAACCTTACCCAACACATTTTAGACATCACAATTATCTCAGATCTTCATTAATTAAATATTAATGCCCAAACCTCTCACATTAGACTGACAGTTTGCGGCTACTGGTTAGGCCGGTTGGTTCCGGGCAGGTTTCTGTCGCAAACTGAGTCTAACCTCGGGTTTCAAGCACGTTATGACTAACTTCTCACATTAGAACCTATTGTTTGCGACCACTGGAATATGCCGGGCGGTTCCGGGCAGAATTACGTCGCAAACTCATTCTAACCTCGAGTTAGCCATGTTTATCTTTGCGGCCAATTAATTAATAATTTACCGTTTATGCACACGCCCAATATATATATGCCAATTCAGATTATATCTATAACAGGATGATTATATCAACACAGCAGATAACAGATTTTAGCAGATAGCAGATTTTCCAGATTATATGACGTAACGGATTTAACAGATTTAGCAACTTAGCAGATTTTGGCATATAACAGGTTAGGCATCTCAACAGACAAATTTAACAGATTTGGCATTTCAATCTAATTAGCAGTCTAGGCAATATAACAAAACTAGCTGTTTAGGCAACTTGGCAAATTAGCAGATTTAGCAAATCTAATATTTCTAAAGGTTCTATTTACATGCCTTGCCTAGTCATAAATTAGGCCTAAATTCATATGCCTACATAATTTTCATGATGAACATATACTCCATGTTTGCATAAAGTTACATAGCACAGAATGTGGACATATAACATATGTTCCAATTTTTGTTAAACTAGCATTTTACAGCAGATTCACATATAAATTATACCAAATATAACCATTAATTTCAATGCATGCCATATATCCAAGAATCCCTATTTAGGTGTGATCACAATAATAGATATCCTAATTAATGTAAATCTTTACACCTAAGTTTCCATATCCTTCTTCTTTCAACTTATGAATCATTATGCAAAATATACCCAACAATCTAAATCTTTAAATTATATCTCCTAAAAATTAGGTCTTGACTTTTATCTGCATTTTGTCCAAAGTCTCAAATCATAAGTAATCTTACAATGGTTCCTCTCTTCTTTTATCACAGAATATGCATAGGTTTAAAACTAGTTTACAACATATGCTTACTTTTCTAATTAATTACAGATCTAAATAACATATGTTCATTTCTCTAATTAGTTACAGATCTAGATTACAACGTACACAACATATATAAATTACATGTTTACAGTCAAATTCATGCATCTAATCCCAAGTCGTATGTCAATATATTTTATGCCTCGGATCTAAAGTCATATGTTCAAATCAGCCTTGTCAAATTTCGCATCATTCATTATTTGTCCCAAAATTTGCGTTCATACGTCAATCTCTTATGAGATTAGGCACAGGCTCGTGGTAGCCTGGCTATAGAAACAGAAAGGAAGCAGAAAGGGATACAGAACAGTCACAGAAAAACAGATCTGACAGATATACAGTCTCAGATTCAGATTCACAATTCATGTCAAAATCAGAATTAACGTTTATAGCGGAAAATAACTGTACTTGCCTTGATTGGATTAAAGAAAGAACTTTAGTTGTTACAGAATTGTTGCAGAAGCTTTTATCTCAAATTTGAATTTAGGATGATGTTGATTCTAGCAGAGTAGCGACGCCATTTTTATTTTTAATTAGAAGAAGAGAGCAATGGAGGCTAGAGAATTGTGTTAGAGACTTAGGTTAGGTAGAGTCTAGGGTCATTTTTATAGGGTTTATGAACTGATTAGGACCATCGATGTTGCTTGGATTGATCGTAGCCATTCATTCGAAAGAGAGACCAATTAGAGCCTGCCACCTAGCCCTAATGACAAAGCAAGCTTCTGAAAATCGACCAAACCCAGACCTGGCCAGCCAGGGCTAGACCAGACCTGGCCAGCAGGTCATTTTTTACCTGGGCGCACTTGGCAGGTGCGCCAGGTCAAAAATGTACTGGCGCACTTCCCAAGTGCGCCAGTGCATTTTTGTTCTGGCGCACTTCCCAAGTGCGCCAGTGCATTCTGACCCGTTTTCCGGTTTTTCGCCCAACTTCGTTCGTCCATAACTTCTTCATACGATATCCGTTTTACGCAAACTCAGACTCTATCTCAAGCAGAATTCCGAGACGAACGCAATGGCGTATCCCGTTTCCCTTAATTCTTTGATTTGAAATTAATTATACTTTAATTTATGACTTTCACGGTTATAGAATACACGGGGTGTCACAAAATAAATGACACAACTGCCGACACTCTACTTCTCATGACCTGAGAAAGAGTACAAAGGACAATGAAATGGATTGTCCACGAGATGTAAAGGTGCACCGTGATTATAAAAACCATCTTAACTACACTCTACCCTTGGCATTTGACGGGAGAGTATAAAGGTGCCCGAGACTGGGCATCATAAAAGAAATCCTACCCCGCTGATGGAACGGGGGGTAGATTGAAAGATGAGTTCCAACTCTATCCTGGGCATACAACAGGAGAGTACAGAGGCGTTATGATCAAATGTCACGAAAGGGCTCTATCCCGCTGCAGAATTGGGAACAAGAATGAAAGTTGAACTCGACCCCATCATTTTCGAGCATGGAGGGCAGCACATATATGACTCTAATCAATCCTCAATAAGCCGTGGTCAGGCATCACACTAATGATTGATTGGGGGCATACTCATACACATTTATGCACGGTTGCTCATACATATTTATGCATGGTGCATATATTTTTTAATTTTCATTGTACATGATTCTAACTTAGTTATGATTCAGATGTTTGTGACTAAGAATGATAAACTTGCAGATACGCAATGATGCAAAAGAAACAGATTTTCATTTACTAAGTGCAGGTTTATAAGACATGGCTGGACAAAATACGAGGGTCGTACTCGCAACTACATCATAAGGTCAGTGGAACAATAAAAAGAGAAAAGACATAAACAAACTGACTCTACTTGGGCTTTGGAGATGACCTTTGCCTTTTCTCCTTCTTCTGCTTCTCCGGTTCCTCCTTATCGGCATCAGATTTATCCTGCTTTTTCCTCTTCCTCTAATCTGAAGGAGGATCTTGTGGAGGGTCAGAAGATTGGGATGCAAGTTGCGTAGTTATCAATTTACTGGATAGCTTCATAATTAACCAAGATTTGGGATCAGCTACAGATATAGGTGGCACATTTAGAGGCTCTTGCTCCTCTGTTTTTAAGGCCAGCTGTTCATCCTTCATGGCCTTCAAGTCAGCCAGAGTCATGCTGTCTTCATCCTTTGTCTCTCTCGTGATGGTGACCTCCTCTTCCTCGTCTCCATGACCACCGTCGGTATCCTGTAAAGCTTCGATGATTTCAACATCCTTGGGAACATCGGTGCTTGATACCACAATGGCCTTTTTGGTTGTTATGCCCTCGGTTTTCCATGGGACCTCATGAACTTAGAAGTAGGAGGTACACTAACTTCCTCAACCTCTGCTTGTCTTGCTGCATCCTTCTCTGTCGGCTTGACACCTATATTATGAGAAGCAACTGTTATTAGTTTGGGAGATAATGTGGTATTCTCAATTGTTTGCTCCACAATGCGACGACAAGTTACAATATCTTTGACAAATTGTGGAGAGAATATGGAGATGCCTTCGGCTGATTCCTCACCCGAACCTGAAGTAGAAACCCTAACTATTGGAGGAACTGGGACCCCGGATATCAAGGGATCGTCCGGATTATACTCCTCAACCTCAGAAGTCTTGGGCTCCGGTGTAGAGCTTGAAACTTCATAGATTTTGTTCTTACCCTTGAGTTCAAGCCTCTCTTTCTTCGTGGCCTCTTGAATTTGACGCCTACCCTCTGCTAAAGCCTCAGACTCTCTACCTCTTAGAAAAGTCTGCATGAGTTGGTCCTTGTCGATTTCCTTGACCTTCAAGCATCGCTTCTCATTTTCAACAATCTGCTCCCATACATTAACCAAGGTGGTGGGATAGTTACTGATCCAAGAGATATCTCGAGTTCGAATGACTTGAACAAAAAATTCCATTAGCAGCTCATCGAACTCCTCCATCTCCTTCTCGGCCGTAGCAAATTTGGCAGTAGCAGTGGAGGCAGACTCGAGAGCCACATTAGCATTGCCTTCGGCAAGAGCTGTCTGTTCCTCAACGTGAGTAAGATTATCCTTTAATCTTGCTTTTTCCTTCTCCTAAGCATCCTTCTCTACGGCAAAACGATCCTGCGATACCTTTAGCTTAGTATTAACCATCTTGAGATCCTCTATCTCTTTCTTTAGAGCCACCCTCTCTTGGTTGTTTGAATCGAGCTCAAGATGGAAACGTTTCTCGACGTTGTCTAACTCTATTTTATAGTTTTCAGCATCTTGCCGAGCTAAAGCAAATTTAGCTTGTGCATCTTCAAGTTCCTTCTTAGCCTTGCTCTTGGCCTTACCGTCATGATTAATCTTTAGTCTAGCCCTAGCTGCATCAATTTCTAGACGACGGATAACATCTGACAAATTCTTGGCGTTCTTTTTCATTGCTCTATATTGTTTAGCCACGTGATCAATTTGGCATACAACCTCTACATCCCATTCATCAGGATCTAGTTTAAGATCCGGAACGAAATGCATCCTCTCAAAATAGATATCGGGAATTCTTTTCGCAAGCGCTCCAACTTTGCCTTATTATCGGAGGTAAGGGCCACCTCCTGTACGGTGGTAGTGTCTAGGTGGTGCTGACCAGAAGGAACATGAGTCGCTTTCTCTTTTTCCAAACTTTTGCTTGGGTCTTTGTCCTTGTCTTTGGATTCATGATGCTTCTAGGAACATTTGCCCTGAAATGGTGTACTCTTAGGAGGAGTTAGAGCTTTGCGAAGTTGCTTGCCTCCTGCCTGTGGCACTTGACGACTATGGTACTTCCCAGGATCCTGCTTCGAAGGAGAGCGAGACCGTGTAGAGGGAGACTGATAAGAATCATAGTGTCGTTGACTATCTCTTCCCCGACTGTCACTACGGTTATGTTCAGATACGGGATTGAGTCTGGGAGTATAGCCACAAAGTTCGCAATGATAATATGAGTGGCAACGAGACATTTTTCCTGCAAAGAATGACAAACAAATATAAGACCCATGAATACAAATAGAACATGAGTGATGTGGTAAGTGGTGCATGTGATTTGTGTATCCCGTGTAATCTCCCTAACAGATAGGGCCCGGAGCTAGGCTCGTCTATATAGTATCTTTCTCTTTAGTGGGAGTGGTTTCTTCCTCAGAGATAGGGAAGAATGGTTCCCCTCCAAATTCCTCAGGTGTGTAGATGTTATCTGGCAGGGGGATTTTTCCTAACTCCCCAAATATCTGCCCCTCTGTCAATGTATCATGGGTGGTAGGCTCGACTGGTGGTGGAGTCCTCGGGGGAGACTGCTCCTTAGACATTGAAACCTCCTTTGGCTCATCAGCATGGATTTCATTTCCTTTGTATACATTCAAATCCTCATCATCTTGGTCAATCATTGGCGAAAGACTCTTATGAAATTCGACGTCTTTGTAGCTTCCGTGGTCACTTCTCGCTCGGCCGGGGGCATGCTACTAGATTCCCCGACTATCTAAGTAGGGGGCACGTACTTGTAGGGCTTTCCACCCGGACCAAGCCCGAATCTTACGTTCAGAAGGTGGTGATTGTGAAGGTTCTCATTGGTTATGCATTTCTTAATTTTATAGAGTTCTGATTTGCTTTCTAAAAAACGAGACAACCGGTCTTCATACACCGAGCCTTCCGTCTTTTGGAAATTGTGAGTTGTACAGAGAAAGAGAAATATTAGCACTTCAATCATACAATTGGAACATGCAATGAAGAATTCGGAACCTACTTGACTGTAGCCACTTCTTCGCGATCCAGATTGGTGTTTTATGTAAAACCAGTCAAACTTAGCATCTCCTAAATTGTTGTGTCCATCTATCAAGATCTTCCTGGAGGGGATCGATTCAAATAAAATGAAGTTCGGAATCCCCGTGGAGTGATGCTTGAAATAGTAATAAAAGTTAAAATCTTTGAATGTAAGCTCGGTCTCTAAAATCTCCGCATATGTAATGTACAAGGTATACAAAGCAGCATAAGCATTGGGGTGGAGTTGCATATGAGCAATACGTAGTCGCCTCAGAAGATCGACGATGATTGGAGGAAATGGAGGAATGGAACCCACCAGGCACATGACTCTACTGATAGCCATGTACCCCACCGGGGCAGAATGGGGTCTGTCTCCTTTCTCTGGAGTTTTCACATCAACCCAAGGAATCTCATGCCTTAGGCATAACCACTCAAGTTTTATATCATCTAATTTGGAGACTATAGAATCACTCAGTTTCTCTTTCTCTACTTCTTTAACACCTGGAATCTCATCAGGAGCTTGATCGTCTTCCTCTTCCTTAAGTGATGTACTTTCGGAAGATGTTGATTCTGTTTCTGTATCTGTTTCGTAATCGGATCCAGATTTACCCCATTCCGGGTCTGACGGGAGTATATCAGGATTATAATAACTTGATGACCCTGGATCCATAAGATTTTTTGATATCCTCGTTGAAAGTCTACTGGACATGTTGGCTATGTTGGCGAATAAACATGAGAGCTTAGAGTACAACCACCTGCGAACCCCGTGTACGTCCAAGTGCTAGTGTGTGCAAGTGTACATTTTGCTGGAAAAGGGAAACATAAATTTAATCAGATAAACGTAAAATTGGTCATTGTATGCTGCCAAGTTGTGTGATCATTCAGTTCACAAGGTTCATTTTGAAGGCTCTATCCTAGCTGTTCACTGATGTGTTAAGTTGTATATAATCTCAATCAAAATGTGGGTCGGTTCGCTGGTTAGACTGACTCGCTAAAGTCCTATGGAGCGGCTTGTGAGATAGGGTTTGTTTCGCAATTATAACGTGGCTCGTGAACTAGTGCTGCTCATGAGATAGAGTTCTGGGTCATGATCCAAGCTCAGGTTGAGGGTTAAAATCATAAACACCTCGACTCGTGAATGAGGGGCTCATGAGTTGCTTCCACGAACCTACCCAATTCACCTCATTCACGACTTGATACCGTCTTCCCCTCTACGGGCGAACCCGTTGCCACGACCCGTAGTCCAAGTTGATAACTCTTGCTCATCATTGTCACGACCCACATCATAGTCTCGCTCATGAACCAATCTGCTGAAGCTCCCCTTCCAGTCAACTCCTTTTTCCACCCGCAAAACCACTCCTCCTATCTGAACCGAACCCAAGCTCCCATTCCTCTATTCATAGTTACCCAATACATCACCTGCTTTCTCAGGTTCCAAGGTCGCGAACTCCACCGCCATAGCAGCTAGCGATGGCCTCGAGATCGACAAGAAATTCGTCAGAATCGAAGGTGAACAAGAAGGGAACAACATGAAATTCTGAGCCAATGAATGATAATCGAAATTGGGAATTGCCCTAGTACCTCTTTAAATTGGGTTTCCAGGTAGTGTTGATTTCAAGGGATTGCTCAAACTAGGGTTTTGATCTGAGAAAGACTAGGCAGCGGCAGTAAAAGTAAAAGAGGATAGAAAGGGTAAGAGAGAAAGAAGGAACGGTTTATATAGCATAGATGAAGGCTCTTGCACTTCCCCTTTTTTGTCTCACTAGGGTCGACCTGGTCCAATAGACCGTGAAGGCCTGAACGAGCCCACCCTTTCTTGCGTGAGTGCCTGATACACTACCTGATCGTGATGCGGGTCTCGTAATATGGATCATGGGGGAATGGATTTATCAAAAACTAACTATGAAAGTATGGAAGTTTTGAGGCTTACCTGGATGATAGCTCGCAATGTACTTCTTAATTCAAAAGACTAAGGTCAACCGATAAACATAACAATAATTGGAAACCCAGCCTGATATTTATACTTGTCAAAGGACACGACTATTCAAAACATTGCAATAGTACAAGCGGATGCAATTGTTGATTCACATCCTTCTGAAAAAAGGCACTTCAGCAGTTTCGAAGCATGTTCCATCCCAGATAAAACAAACTTCGAGGGGGAAAAATGTTGGGTAGTTTTTGAACCAAGCCACCAAGGATATGAAGACTTGCATTAGGTGAACAAGGATGCTCACCCTTGGACAAATCCGATTCGTGATCCACTTAGCAGTTCCCACCGGCTTGTGATGCACACTCCTCCCTCGACTCACCATACCTGTCACGACCCGCTCGGGACCCAGATCCTCGACCCGCTTGCGAGAAGTTATCCACGACCCATTTGTGAAATAGGATCACGAACCGATCCCATGACCAGAGAAAGGTGGCCAAGACTTGGTCATCCACGAGCCGAGATTGAACGATCTTGCAACACCTGTCCAAAACTGCTATTTTGACTACTTCTCCATCAAGCTACGAACCAGTCTGAGATCCTCGGGATCCGTGCCACATGTCTTCACGAACCGCATGCAGATATCACCTATAAATAGCCTCATACTTGGCATTTTTCAGGATATTTTGGCAATTCTGAGTATTGTTTCCACATTACTGTTTCTCCATTATTTCTTATCAGTATTATCTTGAAATCACTGAGTGAATCATCGTTATAGAGGCGAGAAAGAGAGAAATCGTTGATTTTACTTGCATTCTAATATATAATCAAAATCATATAAAGTGGACGTAGGCTCGTTAACGCCAAACCACTATAAATTTGGTGTGTTTTTTGCATTTTCTTTCATTTCTAGTTATTATCTTCTGCAATTCTAGACAATTTGGGTGTTAGAGCCATAATTTGGTCTAACAGTTTATAAAACCATTCATGGAAATCATAGCTTATATTCCCTTAACAGCTCTCGTTCATAAACTAATATTATCCTTAGATAATCATGAAGCTGTTCAAGTTGGGGTATTCTATTTACCTCTCAGACCTTGACCAACAACAATCATATCTTCAGAACAGATAAAAGTTTATTAACACATCTGTTTCTCTTATAAAAAAACTCCATTTAAAATCTCAAAAAAATGTTTACTTAATTGGTTAAGTAAACTTTTATTTGTAACTCTTTTTATTCCTTAGAAACACTTTATAGTATAATGCACGAGTCTCGACTTAATTAGAAAACGAATCCTTTATAAATTCCATCAGTATCTCTTTAAATATATTTTACCAACATTCTCAAGAATCATTATTTATTGATTACAATATTCTTTACAACTCTTAAATAAATACCTTTACAGTCTTATGTGAACACGTTTTCAAATCTTAATTTGCAACCTTTTCCGGGACTTATAGTTTATTAATAATATAACTTAATTTCTATATCAATTGTTGTAGATTATACCTCTCAATTTACTTCCATTTATAAAATCCTTCAATTTATTTCCAACAACTTATTCATTGTCTAAAAACCATATAACGATCCTTTATAAAGACCTTCAACTTATGAATCAAATAGATCAATTAATCATTATAACAAGTGTTACAAATTCTTTTTCCTAAAACTTAAACTTCATTTACACATTCCATTTTTGCAATTCATCTATAATTCGATTCAGTTCTCGGTACTCACCTTCGATTACATTCCGACCTCGGAATATCCCCTTCCGAGCTTCGGAATAAACCTCAACCCAATAAACATTCCGAACTTCGGAATACAACATTCCGAACCCCGGAACCACACCATTTCACATCATTCCTCAATCTTCTTAATTTATCCAATTCCTTTATACGTGGAGTTCATTTTCCACTCTCTCTTATAAATTCAACTTGTATTCGTATCCCAGTTAACTATATTTGGGAAATCTCGATTTAATAATCTATTCCAACTATCGGGTTTGAATCCAATTATAAATTCCTATCTGTCATTTCACCCCAAATCTTATTTATAAATCTCAGTCTCATTCATAAATTCATATTCATATTTTCAATTCCGATTTCATTTAAAAACATGAAATCCCATATCCAACGCAATACTCATTTCTAATTCCGTTGATTCGTTAATCTTATTCACGAAAAGTTATTTAATCACAATTCGTATATTTGGAAAAACATTTGTTTTGAAACGATCATTTATTACCAAAAATATCACTTCTAAATCTCTTTATAAATTCTCGTAAATCCACGCTTCAATTATTTCATTTCGATATTTTGAAGTTAATTTAAAACTTCCTTATAGCCGTTAAGGCCTTCACAAACCATTCTACACATTTTTTTATAACAAATATGATAAGTTTATATCGATTGACTATTTACTTAATATTTCTTATACCTCGATTAGTTATAAATTTAAATAATTATAAAACCATTAAATTAAACCTTGATGTTTATCTTTACACACAAAACCATATTTCCAATTTACATATAAATGTATCTATATCTTTGAACCAGTTCGAAATCGATTTCAAAAATCTTTTCTCTATTTGACAATACTAAAGAGGCAATATCCACCAAAGTACCAAACCATGAAATATTAAACCATTTCACTCCAAATAATCACAAAAAACCATAATGATAACATTATCAATATTAGTGAGAAATCTTGCTGGATTTCCTTAACTTGTCAATCCCTACAAAACAATGTGTTACCTCAATTCGAATAATTTAGTTCAATATGGCTGATTAACATTCAGCTTCCATCTAAACAAATGAAATAAACAATTTATTAATGAAAGTTAATAATGGGCTGTAACAGTCAATAATCAGAAAACAACAACAAATCCAGCATCCAATTATTTATTTATAATGTTTATATTTTTATAAACGTACAACTGAGGTAAGTTACCTCATTTGTTATAAATAATGATTTTAATTTAACCAAGTTAAACGAACGTTTAACTTAACTGTTCCATCAATATATATAACTGTATAATTTAATAATCATCCAATAAAAATTGTAAGGACCCATAACTTCCCCGGTAAGGAAAGCACGAATACTTTGAGAACAACACACAAAAGGACGTAGACGAAAGAACATTTCATTGTATATTACAACAATGCACCAGAATACAAGAATATACAGAGTATAAATGAATATTACACAGAAATAACAGAGATTTAAATTACATTTAAATACCTAGCAGCGGAAAATAATACAATACACAACTAGAAGAGATATACGGATACAAAGCTTTCCGGATATCATTCCAGCTGTAAACCAGGATCCTGTGAATATAAATCTGCAAAACCAAAACTACTAGCTGCCCGTGTCGAAAATAAGGGCACCCAGAGTTTAGGTTAAACCAATAAACTCCAGGTCAGTCATGTGACTGGTGTGAGAACTAAAACAGTTATTAATATTGGTTTTAAAGTTAGGTAAATCAAGGGACCACGCCGTATAACACGGAACGGGTTTCCTCCCAAGAATATCAGTGCATAGAACAAACAGCGCAATGCTAAATAAAGAAAAATGAAGCTGTTATAAGACCCAGGTCCCATCACACAATGCAACGCAAGCCGGAGGATAGGGTTTTCCCTTATAACAGCCAAAGCATGCTTGATACGTTTAAAACACATTATTTGATACTATAATAAGTGTATAGTGTCAAAACAATTCAAATCATAAATATCAATCATAGGCGGCATGGGTACCATCTATCATGTCGCCATACTAGTTCTACAATTAAAACCGCAATACACGTATTGGAAATTGGATTTCCGTCATGAGTCGAGGCAAGGGGCAAGCTCCTCTCCGCGTTCGAGACACTCTAGCAAATGCCTCAGGACCCCACTTTGATCCTTGGAATCGGCTGGGCCGGTCCTCTCTTACTTTTGAGGATTAGTTATTCCTGAACACACGTTTCCCGGTCCTTACAGACCTATATCCGAGGCGCCTCATATCCAACAACCACACAGGTGAAAAGTATATAAATGTCAGGGCTGGTAGGTCACTGACACCACCCTAGCTAGAAAGAAACGTCGTGCTCTCCCAGCGGTCCGTCTCCCGTTTTTGACTCATACCGAGGTGTGAGGCTCGCGAATTCACGTTATACACAAAGCTACACCACACAGGCCGTGCTTTGATCATCAACCACAAGACTTTGCTTTTCAACAGAAGCCTTGATCAATTGCCACTTACGCATGCCACACTGGCAATTCACTCCATGCGACTGATGTCCATCGATATACAACCTCTGAGCTCGTACGTCTCAGAGAAGGGCGTTAAGCAAGAGAATAAATTCTCCGCCGCCAAACAGATGTATATTTAATAGAGATCAATCAACACAGAATAAAATCCAGTGTCAGACACACAATCCATTTACAAGTTCGTTCTGGGTCTGAACGAAACCGGAGGCACTTTCCTCGCATATCCATCCATCTCCAAGTACGTCTGGACGATCACCAACTGATTCCCTCATCCTGGGTGTACAGCCCAATCAAGATCATCAGTAATCACCCAAACGATGTGAAGACTTCCGGTCTTCAACCACCGTCTTCATCTTCGACATCTCGTCGAATCGGTTATTCAGAATGGGTATAACCCGGCCTTCCTGAATAACCCACGTATATGATAAACAAATGTTACACAAACACAACGAACGCCTCATTCCAATTCAGAATATTCTTTTATTCACAAAATCACATTCTTAGGGAAATGTTCCCATTAATTTTATCCAAGATAAATTCTTCTAAATTTATCCTATAATCTTCCTTTGGATATCATTTCAAACTAGTCAGGATTAGCGAACCACACCGAAGTAATTATTTGTTTTATTTCCCAATCCCAGCCTATATATCCCATGGAGCAAAACTGGTGATACTCCATTTCTAACACCACGGTGTTATCGGTAAAATTAATTACCATTTCACGTTCAAATCTAATTAAAGATTTAACTATCGCTTTGGAGCAAAACTGGTGATACTCCACTCTCGATCACTTTTCAGATTTGATAATTTAAATTATCAATTCACTTTTTAATCTAATTAAAGATTCATTAAAACTCCATTTAGTTTTAATCTCAAAAATCAATATTATGTCTTTAACTGGGTTAAAGAACCAATGTCTTCTAAAACACGATTCACGACAAACCCAAATCACATTTGATATTAAATACAAGGCTCTGAATAGAAAATATATCGGCTTATATTCAATATCAAATTCTGAAACCAAAATATATCGTATTGGCAATAACGATATAAAATATATCTTTCAAATTCCCATAACAATATCTGTATAGTCACGAAATCCAACATCGAAATATCCCGAAGATAATTTCGATTCAACTCCAGTCCAATCCATGTATTGGGAATATTGATTATTTTTAAAATCACTTTCAAATTCAATTTATTTATTTCACAAATAAATTGATTTTTAATTCTAGTTCAAAACTAGTTCATTTCGACAAAAATCTATTTTTATCATTTCAAATGTGGAATTCTTCATCCCAGTTCTTTCCAATTCACATATTATGATTTTACACAAATTATTAATATTTTTAATAATTTTATCAAGGCCCGTACAGTCGATTTCCAACAACGGCCATCGGACTGCACTTACATCGACCTTTTTCAAATTTGATTTGGACATAATTCCAAATCCAACCGTTATATTTCAAATTTCTAATATTCATTGGAAAGCTCTTTTCGATACGAACCTAACGGTTTCGGTTTTAGGAGAATCCGACGGTCGGATCTCCCGCAACGTCAATTCGAAGTCAATGGTCGAAATTTACGAACTGTCGCGGAGCGGCGCGTTCTATTCAGGCCATTATATATATAATATATATATTATATATTATATATATTTCGTCAATTTCCTTTTTAAACGTATTTTATAAATCGTTTTAACTTCGTTTCAAAACCATTTCAACACTATTTCAATTTCTAATCAAAACTGAATATTTTATATCATTACTATATAAATGATAATATTTTCAAAACGTTATATTTTGAAATCACTTCTTTTCTATATTCATTATAAAAATGAATATAATCGATATAAATATCGTTCACGTCAAAATAGCGCAACTCTACTCAACACGGCTTTATATTTTTCAATAAATCCGTTATTCTACTCAACAAATGAATATTTATTCCATTCAACACATGAATCTATATTTCTTCCAACACCTGACTAATCTCAACACATGAGTACTGTCAACACATCACTATTTTTGTTATGTAAAATATTTTATAAAACTATGGTATCTATCGTTTGATTTTTAATTAGACTTCTACTGGGAAGTAGTACTAATTTTAAATATGATAAAGATGTAAATTTCATTGTATAAAATATTTCACTCAACACATGAACATCGTCAACACATGAATATTTTTATATTCAACACATGATTTTTTTTATAATATTCCTTATTTTCCCGATTCGAAATGAGGCCCAATCAATCACCATATAATGTTAATTATATGGACTCCATACAACACATGTATATTATAGCATTGAAAAATAATCAACCATCAACCAAAGTGCACTACACTGTATAAGCATCAAATATAGATATCTTACGCTTATAACAGCCTGTCAATCAATCGATCGACATATTTAATCAATCAGGATGAGTGAACTTCAAATTTCATCCCAACACCCGTGTGGGGTTTCAAACAATCAAACACAGATTTTATTTGTGCAGTTGGGCGATGTGTAAAATTTATCATCCCAATCAATATCAGTCAAATAGGTGTACATAAACAAACCGTCCGGTTTGTAAATGAATATTTATTTATTCACATTCACGTTAAAAATTATATTTTTAACGTCAAAAATATTTATTTCAACACTTGAATTTCTATTCAGTTCATTTACACAATAAAAATGATATTTTCATTTTTCTAACATATTTTAGAAAATTTTGGCGGCATAACGGCACGATACTAGAAACGGGACAAGGCCTAGCCTTATCCCCGGTCTAGTGAAGGCCCATGCCATTCACACATCAATCAAATCCATTCCGTATCACCAAACAATTCAATTCACACCAATTAGACTAACTAACTACACAACCAATCAATTTAACAAACAAGTCATCCATGGTCTGTGGATGACGGGTGTCGGGTGCTACTAAGCACCGTCTGCATCCTAGTATATATATATATAACTAGAAAAAGAAATTTGAAGAGTGAGAAGTTCTCACCAATAGCTATCCAACTTCATGACACTTCATTTATAGAAGTCTTTTTCATTCTCGCCTTTTTATCATCCTCGTTGCCCGTAGTCACTACATATATAAAAATCACACATTTTTATATTTTGATGTCTTTAAAATAAAAGTCACATTTTTTTATTTGTTCACTTTCAATTTAGAAATCATATTTCTATAATCACCTCATATATATAAAAATCGAATTTTTACTATGCTGTTCAATATATAAAAATCGAATTTTTACTTCGCTATTTTCTATATAAAGATCTCGCCTTTTCAACTATAAAGATTTCGCCTTTATAAAAATATAGATTTCACCTTAATAAAAATATAGATTTCACCTTAATAAAAATATAGATTTCACCTTTTAAAAATCAATCTTTATTTCGCTACATATATAAAGATGCTATTTTTATATTCTCTATCTAAACAAAAATCATATTTCTACTACTTCTACTTAATAAAGATTTTATTTTTAATACTTTAAAAATATAAAAATCATATTTTTACATCATCTATATAGTAAAGATCATATTTTTATCTTCCTACCATATAAAAGATTATATTTTTAATTCTTTAAAAATATGAAAACTATATTTTTAATCTATGTCATGTAATTAAAATTCAGTTCTTTACTTGTATGTTTTTCTGTAAATTTCAAACTGATCTAAATACTTTAAAAGCCAAATTTTCTATGAACATTAAAACTGATTTGTAATAAAAGTAATAACTGATTTACTAAAATTGAAATTAAAATAAAAACGGATTAAACACATTGCTATTTAATTAAGCTAATAATTTAAAATAAATTACAAGTAAAACTTACAGTTCAAAACGGGGGAAAAGGCTTTCTGGTCGCTGAGGAGGGGGAGAAGGTGCTCCAGCGCGGCGGTGGAGGGGCGTGGGCTCAGGGAAGTGGCGGCGCTATGGTGGTTGGTGGTCGGTTTGAGGTGGCTCTCGACATCGCGCGTTTGGCTGGGGGAAATGGGCGAGAGGGGTACGGAGGAGTAGGGCGCGAGAGGGAGAGCGGTGGTTGGGTTGACTGGGGTGGTGGTGGCGCCATCCGCGGCGGCGCTCTGGCGAGGTAGTCGGCGCCAGTGGAAGGGCGACGAGGGAGGGGCCAGAGGGTAACGCGATTTTTGCTTAAAAAGGGGCGCGACTTTTCTGAGCAAATTATCTAGGGTTACACCCCTTTTATATTATTTATTTATTTATTTATTTTTTATTCTCCTTTAAGTTGACTTTTTCTTGCGACCTCGAAACGAGGCCCACCGCCTGTCGTCCATAGCGTTTCACCCCCATTCCGAACACAATGGGATATGTATCGCAAGCTGATTCGATCGCTTTGATCAGTTTCCGTTGAATTTACATTTAAATCACTATATTGAATTTTAAACGTACATTTCAAATTACCGGGGTCACATACTAACTCTAAAAATTGCAGAAAAATATTTTCTAGCTTCGTATTGACGATACAGTCCTAACAAAACAAGTTTCGTCGAATTCTGAGACCGTTGGAAAAATGGCCATTTTCCAGTCAATTAAAATCAACTGAAACTGGTCAAACGCGTTTTCCTTTGCCACGCTCACATATTGATTCGAAAAATTATGAAATTTGGAATCTAGCAATAATTTGACATCACGGACCCAACAAAACTGGTTTCGTCGAAATCCGAGGTCATTTGCAAAATGTCCATTTTTAAGGGCCTGAATTCCATAGCGACTATTCAGAATTTTCAACTGGACATATCTTTTGATTCCCGCTATGAAATCTCAATTTTTCAGATTCGTTGGAAAGATATCATCAAATAGATCCTATTATTTTTAGTTTCACTAAAATCCGGATTGTTTTGCACCCGGTACATTCAATTGAAGTTTGAAATCAAATTATCGAACTACCGCGCCATTTTCAATTCTATTTATAATTATATATAATTATTTATATTCTAACGACGACGTATATAATATATACGTTCTATTATATTCAAAATAAATTTCACGTCGATTTTATTTAAAATAATCTAATTTAAATGTTCAAAATTCGCTAAAATTGCCAAAATAAAAATTTCAAACTGGCTCAGATTTTCGGGTTGTTACAATCTCCCCCACTTAAAACTTTTCATCCCCGAAAAGGAACAAAGTCGAAAGTGGTTTGATTATACGACTCTACGCTCGATCTGGCTTGCCTTCTCCAACTTTTCAGTTTCTGAGAATTTTCAAAAATTTCAAAAATTTGGCTAACACCCGGAATTTTCGAAAAATTTCTCCATAACCTCCCCTGCACCGGGAGCATCGGGGAATTTCAAATAGCTTCCCCGGTCCTTCTAATCTCAAAAAGTAAAAGAAAAAGCCAAGCGGCTAGCCAATAGGCTCATAAAATCATCATCACCCAAACAAAACAGTAAATTATGTAGTAAACATGTACCTATTTGTCGGGCAAACAAATTTTATTCTCTGGCTCTAGCCTCCTTGCTATGACCTGTTCAATGTAAGTATATGTATATGCAAGCAAATGCAACCAATTTTCAATACAATTCAATATTTGGTTTAATTAGGCTAAATGGTTCAAAAATTATCAAACAAATGAACAAACAACACAAACATCAATCAATTAGTGAATTAGAGTTTCAAATTCATAATTTTGATATATTTACTGAAAATCTTGTTTTTGATGCCAAATCACAACAATGTATTCTAGCTATATTAGTTTTGGTTCTCACACCAGTCTAATGGAAATATATAGAAATCACACCTTCGTTACTCGAAAATAAATACTAGTAACGCTGCAGCATTATCAGAATCATTCCCGGGCAACTAGAATGTGATTCTATATCTATCTAATATATTAAAACTTCGAATATACGTACATGACGCGTATATGCAAAACCTTTATATACTAGATTGTCCATATTCAAAATAAATAAATATTCAAATACGTAAAAAGTGATTTAAATTTTAAAATAAATTGCTTTCATTTGAAATATATACTCTTCACACTCGTTCTAGGATACTACTGATCCTATCTCTAACGAGTCATTCTAATTGGATATTACTAATCCAATATCTGATGAATTCTTTCGTATGGTTCTAATGTGTCTTGTTCTCGAGCTCTGTAAACCAAAGCTCTGATACCAACTGTAAGGACCCGTAACTTCCCCGGTAAGGAAAGCACGAATGCTTTGAGAACAACACACAAAAGGACGCAGACGAAAGAACATTTCATTGTATATTACAACAATGCACCAGAATACAAGAATATACAGAGTATAAATGAATATTACACAGAAATATCAGAGATTTAAATTACATTTAAATACCTAGCAGCGGAAAATAATACAATACACAACTAGAAGAGATATACGGATACAAAGCTTTCCGGATATCATTCCAGCTGTAAACCAGGATCCTGTGAATATAAATCTGCAAAACCAAAACTACTAGCTGCCCGTGTCGAAAATAAGGGCACCCAGAGTTTAGGTTAAACCAATAAACTCCAGGTCAGTCATGTGACTGGTGTGAGAACTAAAACAGTTATTAATATTGGTTTTAAAGTTAGGTAAATCAAGGGACCACGCCGTATAACACGGAACGGGTTTCCTCCCAAGAATACCAGTGCATAGAACAAATAGCGCAATGCTAAATAAAGAAAAATGAAGCTGTTATAAGACCCAGGTCCCATCACACAATGCAACGCAAGCCGGAGGATAGGGTTTTCCCTTATAACATCCAAAGCATGCTTGATACGTTTAAAACACATTATTTGATACTATAATAAGTGTATAGTGTCAAAACAATTCAAATCATAAATATCAATCATAGGCGGCATGGGTACCATCTATCATGTCGCCATACTAGTTCTACAATTAAAACCGCAATACACGTATTGGAAATTGGATTTCCGTCATGAGTCGAGGCAAGGGGCAAGCTCCTCTCCGCGTTCGAGACACTCTAGCAAATGCCTCAGGACCCCACTTTGATCCTTGGAATCGGCTGGGCCGGTCCTCTCTTACTTTTGAGGATTAGTTATTCCTGAACACACGTTTCCCGGTCCTTACAGACCTATATCCGAGGCGCCTCATATCCAACAACCACACAGGTGAAAAGTATATAAATGTCAGGGCTGGTAGGTCACTGACACCACCCTAGCTAGAAAGAAACGTCGTCCTCTCCCAGCGGTCCGTCTCCCGTTTTTGACTCATACCGAGGTGTGAGGCTCGCGAATTCACGTTATACACAAAGCTACACCACACAGGCCGTGCTTTGATCATCAACCACAAGACTTTGCTTTTCAACAGAAGCCTTGATCAATTGCCACTTACGCATGCCACACTGGCAATTCACTCCATGCGACTGATGTCCATCGATATACAACCTCTGAGCTCGTACGTCTCAGAGAAGGGCGTTAAGCAAGAGAATAAATTCTCCGCCGCCAAACAGATGTATATTTAATAGAGATCAATCAACACAGAATAAAATCCAGTGCCATACACACAATCCATTTACAAGTTCGTTCTGGGTCTGAACGAAACCGGAGGCACTTTCCTCGCATATCCATCCATCTCCAGGTACGTCTGGACGATCACCAACTGATTCCCTCATCCTGGGTGTACAGCCCAATCAAGATCATCAGTAATCACCCAAACGATGTGAAGACTTCCGGTCTTCAACCACCGTCTTCATCTTCGACATCTCGTCGAATCGGTTATTCAGAATGGGTATAACCCGGCCTTCCTGAATAACCCACGTATATGATAAACAAATGTTACACAAACACAACGAACGCCTCATTCCAATTCAGAATATTCTTTTATTCACAAAATCACATTCTTAGGGAAATGTTCCCATTAATTTTATCCGAGATAAATTCTTCTAAATTTATCCTATAATCTTCCTTTGGATATCATTTCAAACTAGTCGGGATTAGCGAACCACACCGAAGTAATTATTTGTTTTATTTCCCAATCCCAACCTATATATCCCATGGAGCAAAATTGGTGATACTCCATATCTAACACCACGGTGTTATCGGTAAAATTAATTACCATTTCACGTTCAAATCTAATTAAAGATTTAACTATCGCTTTGGAGCAAAACTGGTGATACTCCACTCTCGATCACTTTTCAGATTTGATAATTTAAATTATCAATTCACTTTTTAATCTAATTAAAGATTCATTAAAACTCCATTTAGTTTTAATCTCAAAAATCAATATTATGTCTTTAACTGGGTTAAAGAACCAATGTCTTCTAAAACACGATTCACGACAAACCCAAATCACATTTGATATTAAATGTAACAACCGCACCTCCGTTCACGCAAGATATTGTCCCCAACTTAGCCACCGTATAGGTGTGGGGTTTTGTTCCTCAAAAGGCCTCGGCGTTAGTAAGAGATGGGATCTACTATATAAGTACCCACTTCACACAGGCTTCCACGATGTGGGACTTTACTGTAAAGACCCGCAAATTTCCGTCCTTTGAATCGACCATAAACCACACAGGTCTGACCCAAAAAGTGGAAACCTACGAATACTTTAACTTTGGGCATACAACACATTACAACAGATAACAGAAGACTTTTATAACACTATAATAAATGTTACATCAGAGTACAGAATATACATATCAGAGTACATTGGAATATAATTACAGCGGAAGAATAAATTACAATAAATGAATACATTGCAGCGGAACTAATCTCAGTGGAAGGCTATCAACATTATGGCCACAACTTCAGTCTTCAATCCAGGATCTTGTTTTATATATCTGTCAAAAAGCTACTCGACTGCCCGTGTGGAAAGAGGGCACCCGAGTTTGCAAAGTGAAACAAACTACAGGTCATTCATGGGACTGGTGTGAGAATTCTTAAACTAACCTTAATTAATAATAAGGCTAATCACAGGACCACGCCGCTAACGCGGAACGGGTTTACTCCATTGGATTGCCAGTGCAAGACTAAAGTAAATCGTCAAAATAGCGCAATGCTTTTTCTGAAAAATGAAACCATTATAAGACCCAAGTCCCATCACACAATGCAACGCAAACCGGAGGATAGGGTTTTACCTTATAATGATCAAAAGATGCTTGATACGATAAACACGGTATTATATAATAATAGTGTGCAACCAATTTGAAATACATCAAAGTAAATGTATCAATCCTAGACGGCATGAGTGCCCCATCCCACTATGTCGCCATATATATAGGTATACAATCAAAACCGCGTGATGTCGTATTGGAAATTTGGGTTTCCATCTGAGTCAAGGCTAGGGAGGAGATCCTTACCGATTCGAGACACTCTAGCAATGCCCCAGGATTGGTACTCTGTCCAACCCTTGGATCCTGCAAGGCCGGTCCACACTTACTTTTGTGGATTGGTTATGCCTGAACACACGCTCCCCGATCCTTTTGGACCTATACTACGGCCAGTAGCGACCGCATAAACCGAGGCCTCGAAAAATCCAACAACCACAATGAATAAATGCCAGCGCTGGTAGGTCCCTGGCACCACTCTAGCTAGAAAGAAACGTGTGCACTCCCTGCGTTCCCTTCTCCCGTTTTAGACTCTACCGGGCTGTGAGGCTCGCGAAGTCACGATATACACAAAGCTATGCCTAAATAGACTGTGCTTTGATCATCAACCACAAGGCCTGCTTTTCCACAAAGCCTTGATCAATTGCATCTTAGCATGCCACATTGTCAGACTCTACCATATCATTGATCATCTACCAATATATATATAACCTCTAAGCTCATACGTCTTAGAGAAGGGGGTTAAATGAAGAATAAATTCTCCACCACCAAACAGAAATATACAATCAGTAGCGTTAAATAAATACAGTAGAAAAGAATACAATGTCAGACACACAATCCATTTACAAGTCCGCTCTGGGTCTGAGCGAAACAACGTGTCCGTCGATCTCCAAATACATTTGGACGATCATTACCAAATACCTTGCCTTGGGGTGTCCAGTCCCAATTCAAGATACCAGTCATCATCATCCCAACGATGTGGAAACTTCGGTCTTCAATTGCCATCTTCATCTTCGACTCTTGATCGTCGTGATGATTATTCAGAATGGGTTAAACCCAGTCTTTCTGAATAACTCGCGTATTTTGTGATTAAAGAATCAAATATTGGAAAATCACACATTACGCCACATTTACCACTCAGAGTATTCTTTTAATAAGATATTCATATTAAAAGATTCTCATTAATTTTATCAAAGATAAATTAATAAATTTAATCATAAATCTTCCTTAAAAGATTTATTAAAAATTCTGAATTTGATTTAATATCAAAAATCATTTTCACAGATCATTTATTTTAAAGAATAAATCTTCTTTTAAACGGGTTAAAGAACTCGTGTCATTTAAAACACAGTTCACGATAAACCCATAAATCAATTTCCAAAATATGGAATTCCACAGAAATCAATCAATACATAATCGATGTGAATTTCTGTATCGGACTAACAATATACATGGAATAACGGCAAAGCCTCTTAAATTCCATATATAATATTGGTCTTCTATTACAGAAGCCCATTTCGATCATTATCAATAGAATTTCCACTTAATTCCAATTGAATATATATTAAATTGGAAAACTAGATTTTTAGAAAATGCCTTTTTAAATTAATAAAATAGATTTATAAAGTCCAAATAGTAATTTCAATGTAAATTGGATTAAAGGACGAATGTTGTTTAAAAACACCGTCCACGATAAATCCACTTCACATATCAATTTATTTCATATCACAAAATATAGTTGCAATTCTAAAAATCTTAATTAAAAGATTTCTCCTTAAATATTAATTCATTATTATAAGAACATATTTAAAAATAATCATTAATAATATACTTTATATAAAAGATTTTTAAATGTGAAGTATGCTTCATATTACAAATTTTTATCTTTTACAAATGTTCTTATCTTGAAAATATACTTTTAATACCTTATGGAAAATAATCTTTATATAAAAAGGTTTTAATGTACAAATATTCTTCTTTAAAAGAATACCTGAATCGGAGTGCGACTCAATCATTTACCATATAATTTGGATTATATGGGTTTCACACACATCATATATATATGACAAGAACAGCATAATCATCAAGTCATCCATTTACATCCAGAGTGTAAATTTCGCTGTGTAAGCGTTAAAATTAAATAATAACGCTCATCGCAGCCTGTCGATCTAACGATCAACATACATCTTAATATTGGGATTAGTGTATGTTAATTTTCATCCCAACACCCGTGTGGGGTTTCAACCAACAAACAAATAATAAATTTATTTGTGCACTTGGGCGATGAGTGAAAATTATCGTCCCAATCATATAAACGAGTCGGGTAACTTGTCTATGGCAGTGTAACATTTCAGCATCATAAACATATATAATGATAAACTATTTCATACATAATGACAATAAAATTCTAATCTTTTATTTCAATACTTTTTATTGTTAACCGATGACAATAAAAATCTTAACTCATATTTGTTTACCAAAATGTATATTTTTTTTAGCCTCATTCATTTTAATGGCAAAGGTGTTCTACTTCGTACTTTTTAATGTGACAAAAATGTCCATTACTAATTCATTCTTTTTAATGTAAGCAATATACATTCTTAACTTCCTTTTTTTTTATGTATAAAAATGATACATTTCAATTCTTCTTTTTAATGTAAACAAATATGATGATTTTGTTTATTAACTTTTAACGCAAACGAAATGAGAATTTTGTTTCATAACTTCTAATTCAAACAAAATGAGAATTTTGTTTAAACTCTTTTTAATGGCCAAAGTGATAATTTTGGTTAAACTCACTTCTTCGACCAAAAGTGATAATTTGGTTAAACTCATTTCATTGACCAAAAGTGATAATTTGGTTTAATTCTTTTGATATATAAAAATATTCATTTTCAATCCACTAACTAAGTTCTGACAAAAGTTTGTATTTTGTATAATTCTTATAAATAACTTTTCTTTTTTTTTCTTAAAAGTGACAAAATATCTCTTTTAATTTCATTCTCTTAGAAGTGACAAAAATATTCATTCTTGAGTCATTCACTTTTAATGTACAAAAATATAGTTATTTTGTCTAATACTTTCAATGTAAACAAAATGATGGTTTTTGTTTTAATACTTCTAATGTAAACAAAATGTGATTTTTGTATAATAACTTTCCCATGTAAACAAAATAAGAATTTTGTTTATTAACTTTTCAATGTAAACAAAATAAGGATTTTGTTTATTACTCTTCAATGTAAACAAAATGAGAATTTTGTTTATTACTTTTCAATGTAAACAAAAGGAGAATTTTGTTTATTAACTATTCAATGTAAACAAAATATGTTAATCTTGTGTAATCTTCTCAATGCAACAAAACATGTTAATCTTGCCTTCATTCTTTTTAATGTAAGAAATATACATTTCAAGTTCATTTCTTTTTAATGTATAGAAAATATAAAATTTCAATTCTATTCTTTTTAATATATAGGAGATATACATTTAATTTCTATTCTTTTTAATGTATAGAGGATATACATTTTATTTCTATTCTTTTTAATAAAAATAACATTTTTGCCCGCCAATTCTAAATGCGACAAAAATGATGGTTCCAATAATATACATTTTTGTATTCAAAATAATATTTTATTTACAAGGGATGAAAATAAAATCTACTTTTCCTATTTCAAGTTTTGGTCTTTCTCTTTTATTCACAAAGGAATGTAAATGAAATAACCTTTTCATATTTCAAGCTTTGACCTCTTTTATCTACATATGAATGTAAATAAAAATATAAATGTCAAGTTGTTGTTTTTCTTTCTTATTATTCTTATTATTTACAAAGAAAATTGTAAATAAGAATCTAATGTCATGTTTGTACTTTTTTTTTTACAAAGAAAATTGTAAATAAAAACTAATCTCATATTTCAAGTTTGTACTTCTTTTTATTTATCAAGTTTGTACTTTTCATATTTACAAGTAATGTAAATAATCACCCTTTTCCATAATCAAGTTTGTCTTCTTTCTTTATTTATAAAAGAAATGTAAATAAAAATGATTTCTTTACAAATTAATTTTTGTCCTCTTTTATCTACATAAGGAGAATTTGTAAATAAAAGTATATTTAGTGTTGATCTTTTCTTTTATTTACAAGAAATGTAAACAAAATGCTATAGTCCAGTTTTTGGTCTTTTATTCCACATAAGAGATGTGAACACAATCCTATAACCAATTTTGTCCTTTTTATTTACATATGTGAATGTAAATAAAAGGTTAATTTCCAAAAAAAAAAAAAAAATCAAGTTTTGACTAAAAGTATTGATTCTATTTTTCACAAATCAAGTATTCACAAAAATGGGATTTTATATTTCACAAATCATAATTTGACCAAAAATGTTATTTATAATCACTACTCATAATCTGACCAAAAATGTTAATTATAATTCACTAATCATTCTTTTGAATGTAATCTTTTTTATTTTACCCATTTGGCAACAAAAATTATTCTTTTTGTATTCAAAAAGAATATGATACCAAATATGTTTCTTTTAAATCATATGTTGACAAAAAGGTGAATTTCATTTCCAAATCATAAGTTGACAAAAAAAGTGAATTCCATTTCTAAATCATATATTGACAAAAAAAAGTGATTTTAACATCCAAACTTCTTATTGTCTAAATTTTGACAATAAAAACATTTACTTTGAATTTAATTAATTAACATAAATGTTAATTACCACCTTCAAATGAACGGATGATAATAATATTATTATTCAAGTCTAATTTTATAATGGCTATGAGTGTTAATTTCAACAACCTAATGACAATGCCAATTCAATTGAATAACAAACATGATACACACAAATTCATTCAGTGATTCATCGCGATACAACAACCAACATTCCAACAAAAATATATACAAGACATCACATGCATTTCATATAAAATGAATATAAATTTCATAATAAAATAAATAATTAATTCTAATTTAAAAACAGAAATCTCACATTGAATTTTGGCCGTACATCAACTGTCTCCGTTGCAGCTGCGGTCTGCGCCATCGCGAAGCTCTCGGAAAGACGAGTCCAACGCAACAAACGGTTCGAGAAACGGACCTCGTATGAGAGAGAAACGATGTTACGAACATTAAATGATATAATTAAAATAATTAATTAAAATTAGAATTTCTTAATTACTTTTCTCCTAAAATTTGGTCGGTCCTCTTCACTGTAATCCTCGTTTGCCTGTAACCCAACTTCGACCGTGATCCTCGCCCGTCGCACGCCACCTCGATCAACCTTGCTCCGATCAGAAACCACCACGTCGAAGCCCTGGCCGAACTCCCCCATCGCCGAGACCTCCGCCGAGCTCGGTCGAGCCCAGCGCCGCCAAATCCGACCCAAACGCGCCGCCTTCCAGTGGAGATTCCGGTCGCCAGAGATGACCATCTCCGATCATCACCGTATGAGATGAAAGCTCTCGGGACGCTCTTCGATTTGGTATATGGGTTGGATTCTAATTCGAAGTGGATTAAGAGAAACTAGGGATTGAAATCGGGTGTGTTGTGGCCATGGATTTGGTATGTGGCGGCTGCTACAGAAATGGGATTAGGGTTTAAAATAATAATATATTTATATATTTAATTAACTAATTAACCTAATTAAGGCCCGATTATCAACTACCTCAGAATTAGGCCCAACGACTGTCGTTCTTAAGGTTTTGATGCCTTCTGAACGAAATGGGCTATGTCCCAAGGTCCAATTCTGATGTCTACACGTTTTATTTTCGGTTTTAATTGAAAATACAATATTAAATTAATTATTTAATTTCTACCGTACATTTAAATGTGCCGGGGCCACATACGACCTCAGAAAATTCTAAAAAAAATATTTTTAGATTTCTTATGACGATACGAATGCAACAAAATTATTTTCGTCGAATTCTGAGACTGTTTGAAAAATGGCTATTTTTAAGGCGTTTAAATTTAACTGTAAATAGTCAAAACACATTTTATTTCGCCACGCTCACATATTAATTCGAAAAATTCTGAAAATTGAAACCTAGCAATAATTTGACATTCCGGTTCCAACAAAAGTGGTTTCGTCGAAAACCGAGGTCGTTTGAAAAATGACTATTTTTAAGGCCAATATATTTAATATTAAAAATATATTTTTAAACAAATAAATCCCGAAACTCAAAATATATAAGTGTTTACTGTTTTTCAATGTAGAAACATCATTCTGAATTCAATGGAAGTGGTTTCGAGTTCAAATTCCTTCGTATGCAAAAAGTAGCATTTTGACCTTTATAAATTTCATAGCGACCTTTCTAAATATTGAATTGGCCATAACTTTTGATTTCCACTATGAAATTTCAATTTTTCAGATTCTTTGGAAAGATATTTTTAAATAGATTCTAATATTTTTGGTTTCACTAAAATCCGTTAAATTTTGCATCCTGTACGGTCGGTCAAAGTTCAAGTTTGACTTTTCAAACTACCGCGTTATTTCTAACTCTTTTATCAATTAAAATTAAATTATTCATTCTAACTTCGATTTAAATCAAATTTGTGATCATTATTATTTAAATAAATTATTTTATATCGTCAAAATTCATTAAAATTTTCTAAAATAATTTTTTTAAATTGGTCCTGATTTTTGCGGGTTGTTACAGTCGCCCCCACTTAAAAACTTTTCGTCCTCGAAAAGGAACGTAGCTAAAAATTGTAAAATTAACTATCTTAATTTTAAATTTTAATGGTTAATTATCTTTTCAAAATATGTATAAAAATCATATTTCAAAGAATAGATTATAAATATCAAAAATACGTTAATATAAATTCGTAACTCTTAACTCGTCCTAGGGCATTACTAACCCCATCTCTAACGAGTTCACTCATTCTAGGATACTACTGATCCTATCTCTAATGAGTATTCTTATTGGACATTACTAATCCAATCTCTGATGAGTCTTTTGTTCAGTTCTAACAAGTTGTACCCCAAAGGTTTGAGCTAACCTGGCTCTGATACCAACTGTAAAGACCCGCAAATTCCCGTCCTTTGAATCGACCATAAACCACACAGGTCTGACCCAAAAAGTGGAAACCTACGAATACTTTAACTTTGGGCATACAACACATTACAACAGATAACAGAAGACTTTTATAACACTATAATAAATGTTACATCAGAGTACAGAATATACATATCAGAGTACATTGGAATATAATTACAACGGAAGAATAAATTACAATAAATGAATACATTGCAGCGGAACTAATCTCAGTGGAAGGCTATCAACATTATGGCCACAACTTCAGTCTTCAATCCAGGATCTTGTTTTATATATCTGTCAAAAAGCTACTCGACTGCCCGTGTGGAAAGAGGGCACCCGAGTTTGCAAAGTGAAACAAACTACAGGTCAGTCGTGGGACTGGTGTGAGAATTCTTAAACTAACCTTAATTAATAATAAGGCTAATCACAGGACCACGCCGCTAACGCGGAACGGGTTTACTCCATTGGATTGCCAGTGCAAGACTAAAGTAAATCGTCAAAATAGCGCAATGCTTTTTCTGAAAAATGAAACCATTATAAGACCCAAGTCCCATCATACAATGCAACGCAAACCGGAGGATAGGGTTTTACCTTATAATGATCAAAAGATGCTTGATACGATAAACACGGTATTATATAATAATAGTGTGCAACCAATTTGAAATACATCAAAGTAAATGTATCAATCCTAGATGGCATGAGTGCCCCATCCCACTATGTCGCCATATATATAGGTATACAATCAAAACCGCGTGATGTCGTATTGGAAATTTGGGTTTCCATCTGAGTCAAGGCTAGGGAGGAGATCCTTACCGATTCGAGACACTCTAGCAATGCCCCAGGATTGGTACTCTGTCCAACCCTTGGATCCTGCAAGGCCGGTCCACACTTACTTTTGTGGATTGGTTATGCCTGAACACACGCTCCCCGATCCTTTTGGACCTATACTACGGCCAGTAGCGACCGCATAAACCGAGGCCTCGAAAAATCCAACAACCACAATGAATAAATGCCAGCGCTGGTAGGTCCCTGGCACCACTCTAGCTAGAAAGAAACGTGTGCACTCCCTGCGTTCCCTTCTCCCGTTTTAGACTCTACCGGGCTGTGAGGCTCGCGAAGTCACGATATACACAAAGCTATGCCTAAATAGACTGTGCTTTGATCATCAACCACAAGGCCTGCTTTTCCACAAAGCCTTGATCAATTGCATCTTAGCATGCCACATTGTCAGACTCTACCATATCATTGATCATCTACCAATATATATATAACCTCTAAGCTCATACGTCTTAGAGAAGGGGGTTAAATGAAGAATAAATTCTCCACCACCAAACAGAAATATACAATCAGTAGCGTTAAATAAATACAGTAGAAAAGAATACAATGTCAGACACACAATCCATTTACAAGTCCGCTCTGGGTCTGAGCGAAACAACGTGTCCGTCGATCTCCAAATACATTTGGACGATCATTACCAAATACCTTGCCTTGGGGTGTCCAGTCCCAATTCAAGATACCAGTCATCATCATCCCAACGATGTGGAAACTTCGGTCTTCAATTGCCATCTTCATCTTCGACTCTTGATCGTCGTGATGATTATTCAGAATGGGTTAAACCCGGTCTTTCTGAATAACTCGCGTATTTTGTGATTAAAGAATCAAATATTGGAAAATCACACATTACGCCACATTTCCCACTCAGAGTATTCTTTTAATAAGATATTCATATTAAAAGATTCTCATTAATTTTATCAAAGATAAATTAATAAATTTAATCATAAATCTTCCTTAAAAGATTTATTAAAAATTCTGAATTTGATTTAATATCAAAAATCATTTTCACAGATCATTTATTTTAAAGAATAAATCTTCTTTTAAACGGGTTAAAGAACTCGTGTCATTTAAAACACAGTTCACGATAAACCCATAAATCAATTTCCAAAATATGGAATTCCACAGAAATCAATCAATACATAATCGATGTGAATTTCTGTATCGGACTAACAATATACATGGAATAACGGCAAAGCCTCTTAAATTCCATATATAATATTGGTCTTCTATTACAGAAGCCCATTTCGATCATTATCAATAGAATTTCCACTTAATTCCAATTGAATATATATTAAATTGGAAAACTAGATTTTTAGAAAATGCCTTTTTAAATTAATAAAATAGATTTATAAAGTCCAAATAATAATTTCAATGTAAATTGGATTAAAGGACGAATGTTGTTTAAAAACACCGTCCACGATAAATCCACTTCACATATCAATTTATTTCATATCACAAAATATAGTTGCAATTCTAAAAATCTTAATTAAAAGATTTCTCCTTAAATATTAATTCATTATTATAAGAACATATTTAAAAATAATCATTAATAATATACTTTATATAAAAGATTTTTAAATGTGAAGTATGCTTCATATTACAAATTTTTATCTTTTACAAATGTTCTTATCTTGAAAATATACTTTTAATACCTTATGGAAAATAATCTTTATATAAAAAGGTTTTAATGTACAAATATTCTTCTTTAAAAGAATACCTGAATCGGAGTGCGACTCAATCATTTACCATATAATTTGGATTATATGGGTTTCACACACATCATATATATATGACAAGAACAGCATAATCATCAAGTCATCCATTTACATCCAGAGTGTAAATTTCGCTGTGTAAGCGTTAAAATTAAATAATAACGCTCATCGCAGCCTGTCGATCTAACGATCAACATACATCTTAATATTGGGATTAGTGTATGTTAATTTTCATCCCAACACCCGTGTGGGGTTTCAACCAACAAACAAATAATAAATTTATTTGTGCACTTGGGCGATGTGTGAAAATTATCGTCCCAATCATATAAACGAGTCGGGTAACTTGTCTATGGCAGTGTAACATTTCAGCATCATAAACATATATAATGATAAACTATTTCATACATAATGACAATAAAATTCTAATCTTTTATTTCAATACTTTTTATTGTTAACCGATGACAATAAAAATCTTAACTCATATTTGTTTACCAAAATGTATATTTTTTTTAGCCTCATTCATTTTAATGGCAAAGGTGTATTTCTACTTCGTACTTTTTAATGTGACAAAAATGTCCATTACTAATTCATTCTTTTTAATGTAAGCAATATACATTCTTAACTTCCTTTTTTTTTATGTATAAAAATGATACATTTCAATTCTTCTTTTTAATGTAAACAAATATGATGATTTTGTTTATTAACTTTTAACGCAAACGAAATGAGAATTTTGTTTCATAACTTCTAATTCAAACAAAATGAGAATTTTGTTTAAACTCTTTTTAATGGCCAAAGTGATAATTTTGGTTAAACTCACTTCTTCGACCAAAAGTGATAATTTGGTTAAACTCATTTCATTGACCAAAAGTGATAATTTGGTTTAATTCTTTTGATATATAAAAATATTCATTTTCAATCCACTAACTAAGTTCTGACAAAAGTTTGTATTTTGTATAATTCTTATAAATAACTTTTCTTTTTTTTTCTTAAAAGTGACAAAATATCTCTTTTAATTTCATTCTCTTAGAAGTGACAAAAATATTCATTCTTGAGTCATTCACTTTTAATGTACAAAAATATAGTTATTTTGTCTAATACTTTCAATGTAAACAAAATGATGGTTTTTGTTTTAATACTTCTAATGTAAACAAAATGTGATTTTTGTATAATAACTTTTCCATGTAAACAAAATAAGAATTTTGTTTATTAACTTTTCAATGTAAACAAAATAAGGATTTTGTTTATTACTCTTCAATGTAAACAAAATGAGAATTTTGTTTATTACTTTTCAATGTAAACAAAAGGAGAATTTTGTTTATTAACTATTCAATGTAAACAAAATATGTTAATCTTGTGTAATCTTCTCAATGCAACAAAACATGTTAATCTTGCCTTCATTCTTTTTAATGTAAGAAATATACATTTCAAGTTCATTTCTTTTTAATGTATAGAAAATATAAAATTTCAATTCTATTCTTTTTAATATATAGGAGATATACATTTAATTTCTATTCTTTTTAATGTATAGAGGATATACATTTTATTTCTATTCTTTTTAATAAAAATAACATTTTTGCCCGCCAATTCTAAATGCGACAAAAATGATGGTTCCAATAATATACATTTTTGTATTCAAAATAATATTTTATTTACAAGGGATGTAAATAAAATCTACTTTTCCTATTTCAAGTTTTGGTCTTTCTCTTTTATTCACAAAGGAATGTAAATGAAATAACCTTTTCATATTTCAAGCTTTGACCTCTTTTATCTACATATGAATGTAAATAAAAATATAAATGTCAAGTTGTTGTTTTTCTTTCTTATTATTCTTATTATTTACAAAGAAAATTGTAAATAAGAATCTAATGTCATGTTTGTACTTTTTTTTTACAAAGAAAATTGTAAATAAAAACTAATCTCATATTTCAAGTTTGTACTTCTTTTTATTTATCAAGTTTGTACTTTTCATATTTACAAGTAATGTAAATAATCACCCTTTTCCATAATCAAGTTTGTCTTCTTTCTTTATTTATAAAAGAAATGTAAATAAAAATGATTTCTTTACAAATTAATTTTTGTCCTCTTTTATCTACATAAGGAGAATTTGTAAATAAAAGTATATTTAGTGTTGATCTTTTCTTTTATTTACAAGAAATGTAAACAAAATGCTATAGTCCAGTTTTTGGTCTTTTATTCCACATAAGAGATGTGAACACAATCCTATAACCAATTTTGTCCTTTTTATTTACATATGTGAATGTAAATAAAAGGTTAATTTCCAAAAAAAAAAAATCAAGTTTTGACTAAAAGTATTGATTCTATTTTTCACAAATCAAGTATTCACAAAAATGGGATTTTATATTTCACAAATCATAATTTGACCAAAATGTTATTTATAATCACTACTCATAATCTGACCAAAAATGTTAATTATAATTCACTAATCATTCTTTTGAATGTAATCTTTTTTATTTTACCCATTTGGCAACAAAAATTATTCTTTTTGTATTCAAAAAGAATATGATACCAAATATGTTTCTTTTAAATCATATGTTGACAAAAAGGTGAATTTCATTTCCAAATCATAAGTTGACAAAAAAAGTGAATTCCATTTCTAAATCATATGTTGACAAAAAAAAGTGATTTTAACATCCAAACTTCTTATTGTCTAAATTTTGACAATAAAAACATTTACTTTGAATTTAATTAATTAACATAAATGTTAATTACCACCTTCAAATGAACGGATGATAATAATATTATTATTCAAGTCTAATTTTATAATGGCTATGAGTGTTAATTTCAACAACCTAATGACAATGCCAATTCAATTGAATAACAAACATGATACACACAAATTCATTCAGTGATTCATCGCGATACAACAACCAACATTCCAACAAAAATATATACAAGACATCACATGCATTTCATATAAAATGAATATAAATTTCATAATAAAATAAATAATTAATTCTAATTTAAAAACAGAAATCTCACATTGAATTTTGGCCGTACATCAACTGTCTCCGTTGCAGCTGCGGTCTGCGCCATCGCGAAGCTCTCGGAAAGACGAGTCCAACGCAACAAACGGTTCGAGAAACGGACCTCGTATGAGAGAGAAACGATGTTACGAACATTAAATGATATAATTAAAATAATTAATTAAAATTAGAATTTCTTAATTACTTTTCTCCCAAAATTTGGTCGGTCCTCTTCACTGTAATCCTCGTTTGCCTGTAACCCAACTTCGACCGTGATCCTCGCCCGTCGCACGCCACCTCGATCAACCTTGCTCCGATCAGAAACCACCACGTCGAAGCCCTGGCCGAACTCCCCCATCGCCGAGACCTCCGCCGAGCTCGGTCGAGCCCAGCGCCGCCAAATCCGACCCAAACGCGCCGCCTTCCAGTGGAGATTCCGGTCGCCAGAGATGACCATCTCCGATCATCACCGTATGAGATGAAAGCTCTCGGGACGCTCTTCGATTTGGTATATGGGTTGGATTCTAATTCGAAGTGGATTAAGAGAAACTAGGGATTGAAATCGGGTGTGTTGTGGCCATGGATTTGGTATGTGGCGGCTGCTACAGAAATGGGATTAGGGTTTAAAATAATAATATATTTATATATTTAATTAACTAATTAACCTAATTAAGGCCCGATTATCAACTACCTCAGAATTAGGCCCAACGACTGTCGTTCTTAAGGTTTTGATGCCTTCTGAACGAAATGGGCTATGTCCCAAGGTCCAATTCTGATGTCTACACGTTTTATTTTCGGTTTTAATTGAAAATACAATATTAAATTAATTATTTAATTTCTACCGTACATTTAAATGTGCCGGGGCCACATACGACCTCAGAAAATTCTAAAAAAAATATTTTTAGATTTCTTATGACGATACGAATGCAACAAAATTATTTTCGTCGAATTCTGAGACTGTTTGAAAAATGGCTATTTTTAAGGCGTTTAAATTTAACTGTAAATAGTCAAAACACATTTTATTTCGCCACGCTCACATATTAATTCGAAAAATTCTGAAAATTGAAACCTAGCAATAATTTGACATTCCGGTTCCAACAAAAGTGGTTTCGTCGAAAACCGAGGTCGTTTGAAAAATGACTATTTTTAAGGCCAATATATTTAATATTAAAAATATATTTTTAAACAAATAAATCCCGAAACTCAAAATATATAAGTGTTTACTGTTTTTCAATGTAGAAACATCATTCTGAATTCAATGGAAGTGGTTTCGAGTTCAAATTCCTTCGTATGCAAAAAGTAGCATTTTGACCTTTATAAATTTCATAGCGACCTTTCTAAATATTGAATTGGCCATAACTTTTGATTTCCACTATGAAATTTCAATTTTTCAGATTCTTTGGAAAGATATTTTTAAATAGATTCTAATATTTTTGGTTTCACTAAAATCCGTTAAATTTTGCATCCTGTACGGTCGGTCAAAGTTCAAGTTTGACTTTTCAAACTACCGCGTTATTTCTAACTCTTTTATCAATTAAAATTAAATTATTCATTCTAACTTCGATTTAAATCAAATTTGTGATCATTATTATTTAAATAAATTATTTTATATCGTCAAAATTCATTAAAATTTTCTAAAATAATTTTTTTAAATTGGTCCTGATTTTTGCGGGTTGTTACAGTCGCCCCCACTTAAAAACTTTTCGTCCTCGAAAAGGAACGTAGCTAAAAATTGTAAAATTAACTATCTTAATTTTAAATTTTAATGGTTAATTATCTTTTCAAAATATGTATAAAAATCATATTTCAAAGAATAGATTATAAATATCAAAAATACGTTAATATAAATTCGTAACTCTTAACTCGTCCTAGGGCATTACTAACCCCATCTCTAACGAGTTCACTCATTCTAGGATACTACTGATCCTATCTCTAATGAGTATTCTTATTGGACATTACTAATCCAATCTCTGATGAGTCTTTTGTTCAGTTCTAACAAGTTGTACCCCAAAGGTTTGAGCTAACCTGGCTCTGATACCAACTGTAAAGACCCGCAAATTCCCGTCCTTTGAATCGACCATAAACCACACAGGTCTGACCCAAAAAGTGGAAACCTACGAATACTTTAACTTTGGGCATACAACACATTACAACAGATAACAGAAGACTTTTATAACACTATAATAAATGTTACATCAGAGTACAGAATATACATATCAGAGTACATTGGAATATAATTACAACGGAAGAATAAATTACAATAAATGAATACATTGCAGCGGAACTAATCTCAGTGGAAGGCTATCAACATTATGGCCACAACTTCAGTCTTCAATCCAGGATCTTGTTTTATATATCTGTCAAAAAGCTACTCGACTGCCCGTGTGGAAAGAGGGCACCCGAGTTTGCAAAGTGAAACAAACTACAGGTCAGTCGTGGGACTGGTGTGAGAATTCTTAAACTAACCTTAATTAATAATAAGGCTAATCACAGGACCACGCCGCTAACGCGGAACGGGTTTACTCCATTGGATTGCCAGTGCAAGACTAAAGTAAATCGTCAAAATAGCGCAATGCTTTTTCTGAAAAATGAAACCATTATAAGACCCAAGTCCCATCATACAATGCAACGCAAACCGGAGGATAGGGTTTTACCTTATAATGATCAAAAGATGCTTGATACGATAAACACGGTATTATATAATAATAGTGTGCAACCAATTTGAAATACATCAAAGTAAATGTATCAATCCTAGATGGCATGAGTGCCCCATCCCACTATGTCGCCATATATATAGGTATACAATCAAAACCGCGTGATGTCGTATTGGAAATTTGGGTTTCCATCTGAGTCAAGGCTAGGGAGGAGATCCTTACCAATTCGAGACACTCTAGCAATGCCCCAGGATTGGTACTCTGTCCAACCCTTGGATCCTGCAAGGCCGGTCCACACTTACTTTTGTGGATTGGTTATGCCTGAACACACGCTCCCCGATCCTTTTGGACCTATACTACGGCCAGTAGCGACCGCATAAACCGAGGCCTCGAAAAATCCAACAACCACAATGAATAAATGCCAGCGCTGGTAGGTCCCTGGCACCACTCTAGCTAGAAAGAAACGTGTGCACTCCCTGCGTTCCCTTCTCCCGTTTTAGACTCTACCGGGCTGTGAGGCTCGCGAAGTCACGATATACACAAAGCTATGCCTAAATAGACTGTGCTTTGATCATCAACCACAAGGCCTGCTTTTCCACAAAGCCTTGATCAATTGCATCTTAGCATGCCACATTGTCAGACTCTACCATATCATTGATCATCTACCAATATATATATAACCTCTAAGCTCATACGTCTTAGAGAAGGGGGTTAAATGAAGAATAAATTCTCCACCACCAAACAGAAATATACAATCAGTAGCGTTAAATAAATACAGTAGAAAAGAATACAATGTCAGACACACAATCCATTTACAAGTCCGCTCTGGGTCTGAGCGAAACAACGTGTCCGTCGATCTCCAAATACATTTGGACGATCATTACCAAATACCTTGCCTTGGGGTGTCCAGTCCCAATTCAAGATACCAGTCATCATCATCCCAACGATGTGGAAACTTCGGTCTTCAATTGCCATCTTCATCTTCGACTCTTGATCGTCGTGATGATTATTCAGAATGGGTTAAACCCGGTCTTTCTGAATAACTCGCGTATTTTGTGATTAAAGAATCAAATATTGGAAAATCACACATTACGCCACATTTCCCACTCAGAGTATTCTTTTAATAAGATATTCATATTAAAAGATTCTCATTAATTTTATCAAAGATAAATTAATAAATTTAATCATAAATCTTCCTTAAAAGATTTATTAAAAATTCTGAATTTGATTTAATATCAAAAATCATTTTCACAGATCATTTATTTTAAAGAATAAATCTTCTTTTAAACGGGTTAAAGAACTCGTGTCATTTAAAACACAGTTCACGATAAACCCATAAATCAATTTCCAAAATATGGAATTCCACAGAAATCAATCAATACATAATCGATGTGAATTTCTGTATCGGACTAACAATATACATGGAATAACGGCAAAGCCTCTTAAATTCCATATATAATATTGGTCTTCTATTACAGAAGCCCATTTCGATCATTATCAATAGAATTTCCACTTAATTCCAATTGAATATATATTAAATTGGAAAACTAGATTTTTAGAAAATGCCTTTTTAAATTAATAAAATAGATTTATAAAGTCCAAATAATAATTTCAATGTAAATTGGATTAAAGGACGAATGTTGTTTAAAAACACCGTCCACGATAAATCCACTTCACATATCAATTTATTTCATATCACAAAATATAGTTGCAATTCTAAAAATCTTAATTAAAAGATTTCTCCTTAAATATTAATTCATTATTATAAGAACATATTTAAAAATAATCATTAATAATATACTTTATATAAAAGATTTTTAAATGTGAAGTATGCTTCATATTACAAATTTTTATCTTTTACAAATGTTCTTATCTTGAAAATATACTTTTAATACCTTATGGAAAATAATCTTTATATAAAAAGGTTTTAATGTACAAATATTCTTCTTTAAAAGAATACCTGAATCGGAGTGCGACTCAATCATTTACCATATAATTTGGATTATATGGGTTTCACACACATCATATATATATGACAAGAACAGCATAATCATCAAGTCATCCATTTACATCCAGAGTGTAAATTTCGCTGTGTAAGCGTTAAAATTAAATAATAACGCTCATCGCAGCCTGTCGATCTAACGATCAACATACATCTTAATATTGGGATTAGTGTATGTTAATTTTCATCCCAACACCCGTGTGGGGTTTCAACCAACAAACAAATAATAAATTTATTTGTGCACTTGGGCGATGTGTGAAAATTATCGTCCCAATCATATAAACGAGTCGGGTAACTTGTCTATGGCAGTGTAACATTTCAGCATCATAAACATATATAATGATAAACTATTTCATACATAATGACAATAAAATTCTAATCTTTTATTTCAATACTTTTTATTGTTAACCGATGACAATAAAAATCTTAACTCATATTTGTTTACCAAAATGTATATTTTTTTTAGCCTCATTCATTTTAATGGCAAAGGTGTATTTCTACTTCGTACTTTTTAATGTGACAAAAATGTCCATTACTAATTCATTCTTTTTAATGTAAGCAATATACATTCTTAACTTCCTTTTTTTTTATGTATAAAAATGATACATTTCAATTCTTCTTTTTAATGTAAACAAATATGATGATTTTGTTTATTAACTTTTAACGCAAACGAAATGAGAATTTTGTTTCATAACTTCTAATTCAAACAAAATGAGAATTTTGTTTAAACTCTTTTTAATGGCCAAAGTGATAATTTTGGTTAAACTCACTTCTTCGACCAAAAGTGATAATTTGGTTAAACTCATTTCATTGACCAAAAGTGATAATTTGGTTTAATTCTTTTGATATATAAAAATATTCATTTTCAATCCACTAACTAAGTTCTGACAAAAGTTTGTATTTTGTATAATTCTTATAAATAACTTTTCTTTTTTTTTCTTAAAAGTGACAAAATATCTCTTTTAATTTCATTCTCTTAGAAGTGACAAAAATATTCATTCTTGAGTCATTCACTTTTAATGTACAAAAATATAGTTATTTTGTCTAATACTTTCAATGTAAACAAAATGATGGTTTTTGTTTTAATACTTCTAATGTAAACAAAATGTGATTTTTGTATAATAACTTTTCCATGTAAACAAAATAAGAATTTTGTTTATTAACTTTTCAATGTAAACAAAATAAGGATTTTGTTTATTACTCTTCAATGTAAACAAAATGAGAATTTTGTTTATTACTTTTCAATGTAAACAAAAGGAGAATTTTGTTTATTAACTATTCAATGTAAACAAAATATGTTAATCTTGTGTAATCTTCTCAATGCAACAAAACATGTTAATCTTGCCTTCATTCTTTTTAATGTAAGAAATATACATTTCAAGTTCATTTCTTTTTAATGTATAGAAAATATAAAATTTCAATTCTATTCTTTTTAATATATAGGAGATATACATTTAATTTCTATTCTTTTTAATGTATAGAGGATATACATTTTATTTCTATTCTTTTTAATAAAAATAACATTTTTGCCCGCCAATTCTAAATGCGACAAAAATGATGGTTCCAATAATATACATTTTTGTATTCAAAATAATATTTTATTTACAAGGGATGTAAATAAAATCTACTTTTCCTATTTCAAGTTTTGGTCTTTCTCTTTTATTCACAAAGGAATGTAAATGAAATAACCTTTTCATATTTCAAGCTTTGACCTCTTTTATCTACATATGAATGTAAATAAAAATATAAATGTCAAGTTGTTGTTTTTCTTTCTTATTATTCTTATTATTTACAAAGAAAATTGTAAATAAGAATCTAATGTCATGTTTGTACTTTTTTTTTACAAAGAAAATTGTAAATAAAAACTAATCTCATATTTCAAGTTTGTACTTCTTTTTATTTATCAAGTTTGTACTTTTCATATTTACAAGTAATGTAAATAATCACCCTTTTCCATAATCAAGTTTGTCTTCTTTCTTTATTTATAAAAGAAATGTAAATAAAAATGATTTCTTTACAAATTAATTTTTGTCCTCTTTTATCTACATAAGGAGAATTTGTAAATAAAAGTATATTTAGTGTTGATCTTTTCTTTTATTTACAAGAAATGTAAACAAAATGCTATAGTCCAGTTTTTGGTCTTTTATTCCACATAAGAGATGTGAACACAATCCTATAACCAATTTTGTCCTTTTTATTTACATATGTGAATGTAAATAAAAGGTTAATTTCCAAAAAAAAAAAATCAAGTTTTGACTAAAAGTATTGATTCTATTTTTCACAAATCAAGTATTCACAAAAATGGGATTTTATATTTCACAAATCATAATTTGACCAAAATGTTATTTATAATCACTACTCATAATCTGACCAAAAATGTTAATTATAATTCACTAATCATTCTTTTGAATGTAATCTTTTTTATTTTACCCATTTGGCAACAAAAATTATTCTTTTTGTATTCAAAAAGAATATGATACCAAATATGTTTCTTTTAAATCATATGTTGACAAAAAGGTGAATTTCATTTCCAAATCATAAGTTGACAAAAAAAGTGAATTCCATTTCTAAATCATATGTTGACAAAAAAAAGTGATTTTAACATCCAAACTTCTTATTGTCTAAATTTTGACAATAAAAACATTTACTTTGAATTTAATTAATTAACATAAATGTTAATTACCACCTTCAAATGAACGGATGATAATAATATTATTATTCAAGTCTAATTTTATAATGGCTATGAGTGTTAATTTCAACAACCTAATGACAATGCCAATTCAATTGAATAACAAACATGATACACACAAATTCATTCAGTGATTCATCGCGATACAACAACCAACATTCCAACAAAAATATATACAAGACATCACATGCATTTCATATAAAATGAATATAAATTTCATAATAAAATAAATAATTAATTCTAATTTAAAAACAGAAATCTCACATTGAATTTTGGCCGTACATCAACTGTCTCCGTTGCAGCTGCGGTCTGCGCCATCGCGAAGCTCTCGGAAAGACGAGTCCAACGCAACAAACGGTTCGAGAAACGGACCTCGTATGAGAGAGAAACGATGTTACGAACATTAAATGATATAATTAAAATAATTAATTAAAATTAGAATTTCTTAATTACTTTTCTCCCAAAATTTGGTCGGTCCTCTTCACTGTAATCCTCGTTTGCCTGTAACCCAACTTCGACCGTGATCCTCGCCCGTCGCACGCCACCTCGATCAACCTTGCTCCGATCAGAAACCACCACGTCGAAGCCCTGGCCGAACTCCCCCATCGCCGAGACCTCCGCCGAGCTCGGTCGAGCCCAGCGCCGCCAAATCCGACCCAAACGCGCCGCCTTCCAGTGGAGATTCCGGTCGCCAGAGATGACCATCTCCGATCATCACCGTATGAGATGAAAGCTCTCGGGACGCTCTTCGATTTGGTATATGGGTTGGATTCTAATTCGAAGTGGATTAAGAGAAACTAGGGATTGAAATCGGGTGTGTTGTGGCCATGGATTTGGTATGTGGCGGCTGCTACAGAAATGGGATTAGGGTTTAAAATAATAATATATTTATATATTTAATTAACTAATTAACCTAATTAAGGCCCGATTATCAACTACCTCAGAATTAGGCCCAACGACTGTCGTTCTTAAGGTTTTGATGCCTTCTGAACGAAATGGGCTATGTCCCAAGGTCCAATTCTGATGTCTACACGTTTTATTTTCGGTTTTAATTGAAAATACAATATTAAATTAATTATTTAATTTCTACCGTACATTTAAATGTGCCGGGGCCACATACGACCTCAGAAAATTCTAAAAAAAATATTTTTAGATTTCTTATGACGATACGAATGCAACAAAATTATTTTCGTCGAATTCTGAGACTGTTTGAAAAATGGCTATTTTTAAGGCGTTTAAATTTAACTGTAAATAGTCAAAACACATTTTATTTCGCCACGCTCACATATTAATTCGAAAAATTCTGAAAATTGAAACCTAGCAATAATTTGACATTCCGGTTCCAACAAAAGTGGTTTCGTCGAAAACCGAGGTCGTTTGAAAAATGACTATTTTTAAGGCCAATATATTTAATATTAAAAATATATTTTTAAACAAATAAATCCCGAAACTCAAAATATATAAGTGTTTACTGTTTTTCAATGTAGAAACATCATTCTGAATTCAATGGAAGTGGTTTCGAGTTCAAATTCCTTCGTATGCAAAAAGTAGCATTTTGACCTTTATAAATTTCATAGCGACCTTTCTAAATATTGAATTGGCCATAACTTTTGATTTCCACTATGAAATTTCAATTTTTCAGATTCTTTGGAAAGATATTTTTAAATAGATTCTAATATTTTTGGTTTCACTAAAATCCGTTAAATTTTGCATCCTGTACGGTCGGTCAAAGTTCAAGTTTGACTTTTCAAACTACCGCGTTATTTCTAACTCTTTTATCAATTAAAATTAAATTATTCATTCTAACTTCGATTTAAATCAAATTTGTGATCATTATTATTTAAATAAATTATTTTATATCGTCAAAATTCATTAAAATTTTCTAAAATAATTTTTTTAAATTGGTCCTGATTTTTGCGGGTTGTTACATTAAATACAAGGCTCTGAATAGAAAATATATCGGCTTATATTCAATATCAAATTCTGAAACCAACATATATCGTATTGGCAATAACGATATAAAATATATATTTCAAATTCCCATAACAATATCTGTATAGTCACGAAATCCAACATCGAAATATCCCGAAGATAATTTCGATTCAACTCCAGTCCAATCCATGTATTGGGAATATTGATTATTTTTAAAATCACTTTCAAATTCAATTTATTTATTTCACAAATAAATTGATTTTTAATTCTAGTTCAAAACTAGTTCATTTCGACAAAAATCTATTTTTATCATTTCAAATGTGGAATTCTTCATCCCAGTTCTTTCCAATTCACATATTATGATTTTACACAAATTATTAATATTTTTATTAATTTTATCAAGGCCCGTACAGTCGATTTCCAACAACGGCCATCGGACTGCACTTACATCGACCTTTTTCAAATTTGATTTGGACATAATTCCAAATCCAACCGTTATATTTCAAATTTCTAATATTCATTGGAAATCTCTTTTCGATACGAACCCAACGGTTCCAGTTTTAGGAGAATCCGACGGTCGGATCTCCCGCAACGTCAATTCGAAGTCAATGGTCGAAATTTACGAACTGCCGCGGAGCGGCGCGTTCTATTCAGGCCATTATATATATAATATATATATTATATATTATATATATTTCGTCAATTTCCTTTTTAAACGTATTTTATAAATCGTTTTAACTTCGTTTCAAAACCATTTCAACACTATTTCAATTTCTAATCAAAACTGAATATTTTATATCATTACTATATAAATGATAATATTTTCAAAACGTTATATTTTGAAATCACTTCTTTTCTATATTCATTATAAAAATGAATATAATCGATATAAATATCGTTCACGTCAAAATAGCGCAACTCTACTCAACACGGCTTTATATTTTTCAATAAATCCGTTATTCTATTCAACAAATGAATATTTATTCCATTCAACACATGAATCTATATTTCTTCCAACACCTGACTAATCTCAACACATGAGTACTGTCAACACATCACTATTTTTGTTATGTAAAATATTTTATAAAACTATGGTATCTATCGTTTGATTTTTAATTAGACTTCTACTGGGAAGTAGTACTAATTTTAAATATGATAAAGATGTAAATTTCATTGTATAAAATATTTCACTCAACACATGAACATCGTCAACACATGACTATTTTTATATTCAACACATGAATTTTCTTTTATAATATTCCTTATTTTCCCGATTTGAAATGAGGCACAATCAATCACCATATAATGTTAATTATATGGATTCCATACAACACATGTATATAATAGCATTGAAAAATAATCAACCATCAACCAAAGTGCACTACACTGTATAAGCATCAAATATAGATATCTTACGCTTATAACAGCCTGTCAATCAATCGATCGACATATTTAATCAATCAGGATGAGTGAACTTCAAATTTCATCCCAACACCCGTGTGGGGTTTCAAACAATCAAACACAGATTTTATTTGTGCAGTTGGGCGATGTGTAAAATTTATCATCCCAATCAATATCAGTCAAATAGGTGTACATAAACAAACCGTCCGGTTTGTAAATGAATATTTATTTATTCACATTCACGTTAAAAATTATATTTTTAACGTCAAAAATATTCATTTCAACACTTGAATTTCTATTCAGTTCATTTACACAATAAAAATGATATTTTCATTTTTCTAACATATTTTAGAAAATTTCGGCGGCATAACGGCACGATACTAGAAACGGGACAAGGCCTAGCCTTATCCTCGGTCTAGTGAAGGCCCACGCCATTCACACATCAATCAAATCCATTCCGTATCACCAAACAATTCAATTCACACCAATTAGACTAACTAACTACACAACCAATCAATTTAACAAACAAGTCATCCATGGTCTGTGGATGACGGGTGTCGGGTGCTACTAAGCACCGTCTGCATCCTAGTATATATATATAACTAGAAAAAGAAATTTGAAGAGTGAGAAGTTCTCACCAATAGCTATCCAACTTCATGACACTTCATTTATAGAAGTCTTCTTCATTCTCGCCTTTTTATCATCCTCGTTGCCCGTAGTCACTACATATATAAAAATCACACATTTTTATATTTTGATGTCTTTAAAATAAAAGTCACATTTTTTTATTTGTTCACTTTCAATTTAGAAATCATATTTCTATAATCACCTCATATATATAAAAATCGAATTTTTACTATGCTGTTCAATATATAAAAATCGAATTTTTACTTCGCTATTTTCTATATAAAGATCTCGCCTTTTCAACTATAAAGATTTCGCCTTTATAAAAATATAGATTTCACCTTAATAAAAATATAGATTTCACCTTAATAAAAATATAGATTTTACCTTTTAAAAATCAATCTTTATTTCGCTACATATATAAAGATGCTATTTTTATATTCTCTATCTAAACAAAAATCATATTTCTACTACTTCTACTTAATAAAGATTTTATTTTTAATACTTTAAAAATATAAAAATCATATATTTACATCATCTATATAGTAAAGATCATATTTTTATCTTCCTACCATATAAAAGATTATATTTTTAATTCTTTAAAAATATAAAAACTATATTTTTAATCTATGTCATGTAATTAAAATTCAGTTCTTTACTTGTATGTTTTTCTGTAAATTTCAAACTGATCTAAATACTTTAAAAGCCAAATTTTCTATGAACATTAAAACTGATTTGTAATAAAAGTAATAACTGATTTACTAAAACTGAAATTAAAATAAAAACGGATTAAACACATTGCTATTTAATTAAGCTAATAATTTAAAATAAATTACAAGTAAAACTTACAGTTCAAAAAGGGGGAAAAGGCTTTCTGGTCGCTGAGGAGGGGGAGAAGGTGCTCCAGCGCGGCGGTGGAGGGGCGTGGGCTCAGGGAAGTGGCGGCGCTATGGTGGTTGGTGGTCGGTTTGAGGTGGCTCTCGACATCGCGCGTTTGGCTGGGGGAAATGGGCGAGAGGGGTACGGAGGAGTAGGGCGCGAGAGGGAGAGCGGTGGTTGGGGAGACTGGGGTGGTGGTGGCGCCATCCGCGGCGACGCTCTGGCGAGGTAGTCGGCGCCAGTGGAAGGGCGAAGAGGGAGGAGCCAGAGGGTAACGCGATTTTTGGTTAAAAAGGGGCGCGACTTTTCTGAGCAAATTATCTAGGGTTACACCCCTTTTATATTATTTATTTATTTAATTAATTATTTATTTTATTCTCCTTTAAGTTGACTTTTTCTTGCGACCTCGAAACGAGGCCCACCGCCTGTCGTCCATAGCGTTTCACCCCCATTCCGAACACAATGGGATATGTATCGCAAGCTGATTCGATCGCTTTGATCAGTTTCCGTTGAATTTACATTTAAATCACTATATTGAATTTTAAACGTACATTTCAAATTACCGAGGTCACATACTAACTCTAAAAATTGCAGAAAAATATTTTCTAGCTTCGTATTGACGATACGGTCCTAACAAAACTAGTTTCGTCGAATTCTGAGACCGTTGGAAAAATGGCCATTTTCCAGTCGATTAAAATCAACTGAAACTGGTCAAACGCGTTTTCCTTTGCCACGCTCACATATTGATTCAAAAAATTATGAAATTTGGAATCTAGCAATAATTTGACATCACGGACCCAACAAAACTGGTTTCGTCGAAATCCGAGGTCATTTGCAAAATGTCCATTTTTAAGGGCCTGAATTCCATAGCGACTATTCAGAATTTTCAACTGGACATATCTTTTGATTCCCGCTATGAAATCTCAATTTTTCGGATTCGTTGGAAAGATATTATCAAATAGATCCTATTATTTTTGGTTTCACTAAAATCCGGATTGTTTTGCACCCGGTACATTCAATTGAAGTTTGAAATCAAATTATCGAACTACCGCGCCATTTTCAATTCTATTTATAATTATATATAATTATTTATATTCTAACGACGACGTATATAATATATACGTTCTATTATATTCAAAATAAATTTCACGTCGATTTTATTTAAAATAATCTAATTTAAATGTTCAAAATTCGCTAAAATTGCCAAAATAAAAATTTCAAACTAGCTCAGATTTTCGGGTTGTTACAAAAATCATTCATAGCAAACAAACAAATAACCCAACTTATATAAAATATAAGTGAGGAGAACTGAGTGAGTTTAACTAACCTTGATTTGAATTCATCGATAAATAGCTTGTTTTGGTCAAATTAAACATAAGTTTACTTTGACCAGAATTTCCAGTTGCTCCCGATCTGGACTAAATCTGTACCATCTCGAAGCTTTCGTCTCTACGGTCACAACGCAACTGACCATGCTAAAAATTGTTAATGTATGCGCGATATATTGTATAAATTAATAAAGTAATTAAATTATTTAAACTTAAATTTTTAATAAATAAAAATGGGCCTTTGTACTTTAATAGCCGACCCAAATTCTCCAACCGCTACCCCCTTAAAACCTTATTTTCAGATACCTACCCCACTCAGTAATCCGCCTCCACAAATTTACTCATGCCAGCCATTTTAAATCCCTAATCCCTTTTCCTTTCTCCAGCTCCGATCGAACTATCAACCTCCACCACCCCTTCAGCAACCATGATCGCTTCGCGATCAAATCGAAGCCATCCAGATCCATGACATACCAAGAACACCCAAACAGAGGCCTCCGTTGTGCAGATTCTCTCCACCATAGGCCTTCAACTTTATCGGAAATACATGATATGAAGTTCGCACATACAGATAAGTATTCTACTTGATTTTTAATCACAGTATTATTTTTATTTGGATTTTCAAGTGTTTCGAATGGTTTCTTTTCTACTATATTCGTTCGTATGAATTCTGGTATGGGAAAACATATTGCATGTATACCTATATTTATAGTGTTGCAAATTAAAGATAAGATAAACGTCCATCAGTGGCTAGCCGTAGGTAATTCCGCTACAAAAAAGCTTAGGCGATTCCCTTTTAGATTTCGTACTGGTGATGGGGAGCGTTGATGGATACACGATGTTTAGCAGGATATTTTTAATGAATTTAGTATTGGTTTTCAGTACTGGTTGTTTGTTCAAAAGGAGACAGTGATCGAGCTGTGCATGTATAGATTGTGGCTATGAATTGTTTTATTCAATCAAAGATTTGAACTGTATTGTTAGATTTGGTGTTTGGATTTTTAATGTATAAAAATAGTTATTTTGTACATGGAATTCCATGTATATATATATATATGAATATATATACATTAATTCATTGTCTGTAGATTGGAAGCAATATATACATATATCTAATTGTGTAACTGCTGTCCATGTAGATAAACCTGTTTTCATTTTGTTGTTTATTGTCTCTTTCGATTTGATATATGCATGTATCCATTTCTTTAGCTATGCCTTGTACTGTTTCTTAAAAGAACCATTCATGCTGACATTAGATTTTAAAATGAATTCTTATATTTTTATTTCATTTCTATAGCTGATCATGATCTGTGAGGATTTGATGTATGCATATGCCTAATTACTTAGCTGTTTGACTATTTTAGCCGATTTATATATATACATATTATATATAATTTTCTTATACTGATTGTTAGCTACTTTTAATGGTTAATTGTCTGTTTTAGCTCTCTGTCTATTCTGATTGTTTTTCCTGTTCTTGAAAGAACATGGCATGTTAACATTGAAATTTAAAAATGAACTATTATGTACATTGTTAGCTTAGTTGTGCATTGTCTATCTGTTAAGCTATTTATGTAGCTATGTGTTTATATATACATATATATATATATATATATATAGCTGTTCGATTTATGTATATAAAAATATATATAAATCTATCAGTTTTTCTTAGCTGTTCTTGTACTCTCTTTTGCTGTTCGTATCTGTTTCATTAGCTGTTTTCTTTTAATTTCTTTAGCTGTTCAAGATTGATATCTGAATCTGTTTCTAGCTGATTTGCTGTGTGCCCATATAGCTGTTTAGCTATATATTTTTAGTTGTCTATCTGTTGTATTACTGTTTCTTGAATGATCAAGTCATGCTGTACATGAATTTTTAAAAAGAAAATGTTTTGGCTCCTTGGATTTTTCTTTTATCTAGACCATTACATATTTTGTTTTCTTTGTATTAGGATCAGCCAACTTCCAGTTTCCACATACAGTATACATTCCAGTTTTCATTCTGTATGTTTGGTTCCACCTTTTCACACTGTATATATATGTTCCATATTATACAAGTTCTAGTTTTCATATTGACAGAATTCCAGTCTCTTTTGTATGTTTTCAGTATTCATGTTCATGTAACACTTATTTGTTTTGTTGGACAAGTACGATATGTATTCGGATTTTATTCGTTATGCCGAACCCTGTGAAACACTAATGGGTATATAAATATATACATGTACATTAAATTCAAACAACCAAATTAACGAAAATAAATTAATATCTTTGTACTTACAAAAATCAGCATTTTCAATTTATTTAGTATATAATTCAAAACTCAACATTAAAATTTTTGGTTTTAAATAAATATTCTTTTTACATAAAATCGTTTAATATTTATAAATAAATCGTTATAATTTAAAAACGATTCCATAACAACTATTTGAAAATTTGAATTGGACGTAACTTGCGATCTATAAGCTAAAATCGCAATTTTTGTCTTTCATTAGAAAAATATAATCAAATTGGTTCAAACGTTTCCTGTTTCACAGAAATCCGACTTATATCGGGTCGTTTATATTAAGTTAAAGTTCGAATCAAAAATTACGAACTACCGCAGCGTTTCCAGCTCGTTTAAATTAATATATATATATATATGTATATGTATGTATTCAAACTCCATTTTATATAAATTCGATTATATTTCCAATATAAATAGATTATAATATTCCGATTTAAATGGCAGAAAAATCTGGGATGTTACAAATTCCATATTTGAAAAGATAAAAATATATTTTTGTCGAAATGAATTAGTTATTAACTAGAATAATAATCTCATGGGTTTTAAATAAAATAAATTGGACTTTGAAAATGGTTTTAAAATAATCAGAATTTTCCCATGAATAAATTGGAATGGATTTGGAATGGAAATAATCTTCGGAATATTTCGATATTGGATTTCGTGATTATACAGATATTGTTATGGGAACTTGGAAGATACAGATATCGTTATTCCCAATACGATATCCGTTGGTTTAAGAATTTGATATTGAATATAAGTCGATATAATTTCTGTTCAGAACCATATATTTAATATCGAATTGGATTTTCGGTTTGTCGTGAATGTTGTTTTTAATAACACTGTTCTTAAACCCAGTTGAGAAAACAATAAATCTTTTAATTAAGATTTAGAGAAATTTACCAATTAATTAACTTTTGTTTGGAATTGAAATGAAAGTTGATTGTGGGTTTATCGTGAACTGTGTTTTAAACGACATTTGTTCTTTAACCCAATTAACAGTGAAAATATAATTTGGAATTTATAAATCTTTTATTAAGATTTAATGGAAATTTTCCAAAGTAAAGTTTTCCAATTTAATATATTAAATTAGAATTGAATGGAATTCGGTTTGGTAATAATTGAGATGAGCTTCTGTGAATGAACACCGTTACTATATATGGAATTTAAAAGGCCTTGCCACTATTCCATTTATATTATTATTCTGATATGGGAATATATATCGATTATATACAGTTATGATTTACGTGTAGATTCCATTTTAATGGAAGATGGTTTTGGGTTTATCGTGAACGATGTTTTAAATAACATTCGTTCTTTAGCCCAGTTAAAGACAGAATTTATTTCCTAAATTTGAATAATCATTAAATAATGATTTTTGGATATTATAACTAAGTGTAGTTTTAATGAATCTTTAATTAGATTGAAATGTTAATGAAGTAATTAAATTTTCCAAATTTGAGAAGTGTTCGAAAATGGGGTATCACCAGTTTTACTTCATGCGATAGTTAAATCTTTAATTAGATTTGAACGAGAAATGGTAATTGAATTTACCGATAACACTGTGGTGTTAGATATGGAGTACTACCAGTTTTACTCCATGGGTGGAATAGGTTGGGATGGGATAATAAAATGAATGATTACTTCAATAAGGCGTTAATCCCGACTAGTTTGATAAACCTTAATTTGGTTTAAACTGTGAAAAGATACTATAGAGTCTTTTGAAATGACAAAGAAATGGATTAAACAATGTGTTTAAAAGTGATAATCTTTGATAAAATTAATGGGAACATTTCCCTAAAAATGTAAATATTTGAATAAAAGAATATTCTAAATTGGAATGAGGCATATGATGTGTTTTTATAGCACTTGATTATAAAATACATGAGTTATTCAGAAATACTAGGTTTAACCCATTCTGAATAATGAATACGACGACTAACAGTCGAAGTGATTGAAGACGGTGCATGACCGACGATCTTCACATCGAATGGATGGGTTGCTACTGATGCCCATGATTGGAGTAGCTACCTTGAAGGGGAAACAGAGGTAGCCGTTCGGGCGTATTTGTTGATTATTCGGATATACGAGGCCTCTCTCCTGTATTGGACATCGGGACGAGGAATAAGGTGACTCCGGTTTCGTTCAGACCCAGAATGGACTTGTAAATGGATGGTATGTCTGACATTGTATTCCTTTATGCTGTATTCGTTGATCTCTGCTAAATATATAACTATTTGGTAGCGGAGAATTTATTCTCTTGCTTAACACCCTTCTCTGAGACGTACGAGCTTAGAGGTTATATATTCGCAGAAATCAATGGTATGATATGGATTGACTATGTGACATGCTGAGATGCATGCATCAAGGCTTTTGTTGAAAAGCAAAGCCTTTTGGATGATGATCAAAGCATATCTTTAATTTGCCAGCTTTGTGTAGTGTTAATTCACGAGCCTCACACCCCGGTATGATGGTGAACTGATGGTCAGGTCAGTATGCTTTCGAGATGAGGATAGACACCCTTAGAGGTGTCATGGATTCGGTCGACCGTGATAAGCTGAGTGTGGTCGCTCCACGCTCAAAGGGATAGGGAACACCCCTTGATTCCCATAGGGATAGAGTAAGCGGTGTTTTCTCTCGCTGGAACGTAAGCCGCGGTGATACTTGATTTCCCAAAACGGCATATGTGCATTACGGTGTTTTCTCTAGCTGGGACGTAAGCCGTAGAGTATTGCACTACGCAGTGGATCTTTCGGATCAGGAGCCATCAGTATGGAAATCCAAACTTCCAATATGACATTTTGCGGTTTTAATTTATGGCGACATAATATATGGTACCTATGCCGCCTAGTATTGATACATTTATATTTAAAGTTAATTTCTTCATTTATAGTAATAATAGAAGATAAATTTTGCATACCAAGAATATTTGGCTATTATAAGGTAAAACTCTATCCTTTAGCTTGCGTTCCATTGTGTGATGGGACCCAAGTCTTATAATACCTTCATTTTTCTTTAATTAGCATTGCGCTGTTTTGTTTTATGCACTGGCATTCTTGGGGTAAACCTGGTCCATGTCATAAGGCATGGTCCCTTGATTTACCTTATTTTAACGTAAAGTTTAAATAACTGTTTGAGTTCTCACACTAGTCCCATGACTGACTCGGAGTTTATTGTTTCTACCTAAACTCTGGGTGCCTATATTTTCCACACGGCCAGCTATTAGTTTTGTTTTTTGCAGATATTTCATTTCACAGGATCCTGGATTACAGCTGGAGTTATATTCGGAAAGCTTTGTGTCCGTATATCTCCTTCAGTTATGTCAGTTGTTATTTTCCACTACGCATTATACTTATGTATTATTTTCCGCTGCTATGTAATTTTTAAATCTCTGATATTGTATTTCCAATGTGTAATAGTTATTCATACTTTGGAATATTCTTGTACTCTGATGTAATTGTTGTAATAGCAATGAAATGTTATATTGTTTGTGTTCTGATGTGTCGTGTTCTCCACTAAATCTGGACTTTCCCGTAAAGGGAAGTTTGAGTCGTTTCAGCTACGAACAAAAGTAAAAATACCATCATGTTGAGCAATGTAATAACCCGAAAATCTGGGCCAGTTTAAAATTTTTATTTTGGCAATTTTAGCGAATTCTGAATATTTAAAATGAATTATTTTAAATAATATCGACGAGAAAATTTATTTTGAATATAATTCGAACGTATATAATATACGCCGTCGTTAGAATTTAAATATTTATATATAATTATAAATAGAATTGAAAATGGCGCGGTAGTTCGATAATTCGATTTCAAACTTCAATTGAATGTACCGGGTGCAAAACAATCCGGATTTTAGTGAAACCGAAAACGATGGAATCTAATAGTGAATATCTTTCCAACGAATCCGGGAAATCAAGATTTCATAGCGGGAATCAAAAGATATGTCCAGTTGAAAATTCTGAATAGTTGCTATGGAATTCAGGCCCTTAAAAATGGACATTTTGCAAACGACCTCGGATTTCGACGAAACCAGTTTTGTTGGGTCCGTGATGTCAAGTTATTGCTAGGTTTCAAATTTCATAATTTTTCAAATCAATATGTGAGCGTGGCAAAGGAAAACGTGTTTGACCAGTTTCAGTTGATTTTAATCGACTGGAAATTGGCCATTTTTCAAACGGTCTCAGAATTCGATGAAACTAGTTTTGTTAGGACCGTATCGTCAATACGAAGCTAGAAAATATTTTTCGGGAATTTTTCTAGTTAGTATGTGACCCCGGTAATTTGAAATGTACGTTTAAAATTCAATATAGCGATTTAAATGTAAATTCAACGGAAACTGATCGAAACAGTCGAATCAGCCTACGATACATATCCCATTGTGTTCGGAATGGGGGTAAAACGCTATAGACGACAGGCGGTGGGTTCGATTTCGAGTTCGAAAATAAAAGTTGCTTTTTGAAATTAAATAATTAAATAATTAAATAAAAAATAAAATAAAATATCTCTCTCTCTTCCTATACACTCAGCTTTCCTCTCGTTGACCAAATTTAAAATCGAGATGAATAAAAAAAAATGTCGAGCCCCCCCCAGGCGATTCCACGCTCCTCCCCCACCGCCGCTCGGGATGGCGCCCCACCTTCAATCCCCCGCCTCCCCTTCTTCTCCTCTTCCTCCGGCCTGCCCTCCTTTGCTCGGACGCGCCCTCTCTCCTCTTGAATCCAACGCCATGACCCCCTTACCTCGAGTGATGCGCGAGCACCTGACCCCCCCTCACGCGCGCAGGCTCCAGCCTACGCCTCCTCCAGCAGCCGCGCCGCCGACCTGCGGCAACGCCACCTCGAGCCCCTCCCTCCGTTCGAACAGCAAGCCCCCTTCTTTGCTGTGAGTTTCCTTTTACTTTATTTTATTTATTTCTCTTTTAAAAGTTAAATTTTTGTGGCGATAAGGATTAGATTTTTCTAAGGGGAAAAATTGGATTTTTGCATATGGAAGTGGCGGCATAAAAATATGGTTTCTATTTTAAACATATGATTTTTAATTTATAAAAGTTTTGATTTTTAGAAATCATAAAAGTTTTGATTTTTAGAAATGATAAAAGTTTAGATTTTTAAATGATAAAAGTTTAGATTTTTTAAATGATAAAAGTTTAGATTTTTAAATGATAAAAGTTTAGATTTTTTTAAATGATAAAAGTTTAGATTTTTAATAGATAAAAGATTGAATTTTTATAATGTTAAAAGACGAGATTTCTTTTAATTAATAGAAAAAAATAAAAATATGATTTTTATATATTGAACTTCGAAGTAAAAACTCGATTTTTACATAGGTAGTGAAAGCGGGCGACGAAGGTAACAAAGATGCGATAGCGATGAAGATTTCTATCAAAAGAAGAGTCAAGATGTTTGGATAGCTTTCGGTGAGAATTTCTCACCTTTCAATTTCTTTTCTAGTTATATATATACTAGGATGCAGACGGTGCTTAGTAGCACCCGACACAATCGTCCACAGACCATGGACTTGTTTGTTTGATTGCAAAAATTGGTTAGATTATTTGATTGAAATTGAATTGTGTGGTGAAATGAATTGATTTGATTGATGTGTGAATGGCGTGGGCCTTCACTAGACCGGGGATAAGGCTAGGCCTTGTCCCGATTCTAGTATCGTGCCGTTATGCCGCCGAAATTTTCTAAAATAATTTAGAAAAATAAAAATATCATTTTATTTAAAGGATGAACTGAATAGAAATTCATATGTTGGAATAAAATGTTTTTATCGTTAAAAATATAATTTTTAACGTGAAGTGAATAAAATAAATATTCATTTACAAACCGGACGGTTTGTTTGTGTACACCTATTTGAAAGACATTGATTGGGACGATAAATTTCACACATCGCCCAACTGCACAAATAAAATCTATGTTTGATTGTTTGAAACCCCACACGGGTGTTGGGATGAAATTTGAAGTTCACTCATCCTGATTGATTAAATATGTCGATCGATTGATTGACAGGCTGTTATAAGCGTTAGATATCTATATTTGATGCTTATACAGTGTAGTGCACTTTGGTTGATGGTTGATTATTTTTCAATGCTATTATACATGTGTTGTATGAAAATCCATATAATTAACTTTATATGGTAATTGATTGGGCCTCATTCCAGTTTTAAAATAGAAATATTTGAAATAGAAATATTCGAAATGGAATATTTGAGAATATCAATATATGAAGCCGTGTTGATTAGATTGACGCCATTTTGACGTGAACGATATTTATATCGATTTTATTCATTTTAAAATGAATATTAAAAAGTAATTTTGAAATCGAATATTTCGAAATGAATTGAATTGAAAACGATTTCGAAATGAATTGAATTGAAAACGATTTCGAAATGAATTGAATTGAAAACGATTTCGAAATGAATTGAATTGAAAACGATTTCGAAATGAATTGAATTGAAAACGATTTCGAAATGAATTGAATTGAAAATGATTTCGAAATGAATTGAAAACGATTTCGAAATGAAATGAATTGAAAACTATTTCGAAATAAATTGAATTGAAAACGATTTCGAAATGAATTGATTTGAAAAAGATTTCGAAATGAATTGAATTGAAAACGATTTCGAAATGAATTGAATTGAAAACGATTTCGAAATGAATTGAATTGAAAACGATTTCGAAATGAATTGAATTGAAAGCGAATTGAAATGAATTCAAATTGAATTGGAATTTGAATTGAATAGAAATGAATTTTAAAACGAATTTATAAAGAAGAATTCAATTTTGTTTTGAATTGAAAAGGAAGTTGAAATTGCTTTTGAAACGAAATTAAAACTATTCATATAATTCGTTTTAAATAGAAATCGACGAAGTATATATTATATATATTATATATATAATATAATGGCTTGAATAGAACGCGCCGCGCCGCGGCAGTTCGCGAATTTCGACCATTTATTTCAAACGAACATTACGGGAGATCCGACCGTCGGATTCTCCTAAAACCGGAATCGTTGGGTTCGTATCGAAAAGAGCTTTCTAACGAATATTAGAAGTTAGAAATCTAACGGTTGGATTTGGAATTATGACCAAATAAAATTCGAAAAAGGTCGCTGTAAGTGCAGTTCGATGGCCATTGATGGAAATCGACTGTACGGGCCTTAATAAAATTATTAAAAATAGTAATAATTTGTGTAAAATCATAAGAAATGATTTGTGAAGATTTGGGATAAAAAACTCCATATTTGAATAGATTTTTATCGAAATGAACTAGTTTTGAACTAGAATTATAATTCTATTTATTTTTAAATAAATAAATTGAATTTAAAAAGGGTTTTGAAAATAACCAGAATATCCAATGATTGCATTGGAGGGGATTTGAATCGAAATTGTCTTCGGAATATTTCGATGTTGGAATTCGTGATTATACAGGTGTTGTTATGGAAATTTGAAAGATATATATTTATATCGTTATTTCCAATACGACATTTGTTAGTCGTAGAATTCGATATTGAATATAAGCCGATATATTTTCTATTCAGAGCCTTGTATTGAATATCGAATGTGATTTGGGTTTGTCGTGAATGGTGTCTTCCCTAACACTGTTCTTGAACCCAGTTGAGAAATGATTAAATCTTTTTATTTAGATTTAATAAAGTGTACCAATTAAATAATATTTAATTGGAATTGAATTGATATTGATTTTTGGGTTTATCGTGAACAGTGTTTTAAATAACACTCGTTCTTTAACCCGATAATTAATGAATGTGACTTTGGGTTTATCGTGAACCGTGTTTTAAAAATGACGCGGATTCTTTAACCCAGTTAAAGATTAAAACTAAGTGGAGTTTTAATGAATCTTTAAATAGATTGAAAAGATCGAGAATGGAGTATCACCAGTTTTGCTCAATACGATGGTTAAATCTTTAATTAGATTTGAACGTGAAATGGTAATTGAATTTACCGATAACACTGTGGTGTTAGATATGAAGTATTACCAGTTTTACTTCATGGGATGAATAGGTTGGGATTGGGAAATAAAATAAATGATTACTTCGGTGTGGTTCGCTAATCCCGACTAGTTTGAATTGATATTCAAAGGAGATTAAAGAATAAATTTAAAGAATTTATCTTGGATAAAATTAATGGGAACTTTTCCCAAAGTATAGGAATATTTGAATAAAAGAATATTCTGAATTGGAATGAGGCGTATGTTGTGTTTGTGTAACACTTTTATAATATATACGCGAGTTATTCAGAAAGACCGGGTTTATCCCATTCTGAACAACTGATTCGACGTGGTGTCGAAGATGAAGACGGTGGTCGAAGACCAGAAGTCTTCACGTCGTTTGGGTGATTACTGATGATCTTGATTGGGCTGTACACCCAAGAAGATGGAAACAGTTAGTGATCGTCCAGACGTGCTTGGAGATCGATGGATATGCGGGGTACTAGGTGCCTCCGGTTTCGTTCAGACCCAGAACGGACTTGTAAATGGACTGTGTGTCTGACATTGGATTTTAGTCTGTGTGATTGACCTCTATTAAATATATATCTGTTTGGCGGCGGAGAATTTATTCTCTTGCTTAACGCCCTTCTCTGAGACGTACGAGCTCAGGGGTTATATATTGATGGATATCAAACGCATGGAGTGAATTGCCTGTGTGGCACGCCTAAGTGGCAATTGATCAAGGCTTCTGTTGAAAAGCAAAGTCTTGTGGTGATGATCAAAGCACAGCCTGTGTGGCACAGCTTTGTGTAACGTGACTTCGCGGATTTCACACCCGGTATGAACCAAAAACGGGAGACGGACCTCAGGGAGGGCATGCGTTTCCTTCTAGCTAAAAAGTGGCGTCAGTGGTTTTACACGCCCTGACGAGTTTGACTTATGTGGTTGTTGCTGTTGCGAGGCGCCTCGGATATATCGGTCGTTCTCGAACCGATGGAGTCATTTGTTGGCTCATTGACACCCCAAAGGGTGGGGAAACGCAGTGTTCAGGCATTTTAATCCACATCGGTGGACCGGCCCTGACGATCCAAGGGCCCACCTGTGTCTGGGTCCTGAGACACGGGCTAGAGCGTCTCGAATCGGTTGAGGACTATCTTTTGCCTCGGTTCATAGATGGAAACCCAACTTCCAAATACGTGACTTTGCGATTTTGATTGTATAACCTATATATGGCGACATAGTGGTATGGGGCATTCATGCCGCCAATGATTGATACTTATGATTTGAAGTTGTTTTATATAATATGCACTTATAACAGTATCAAATGATTTGTTTTAAACGTATCAAGCATTCTTGGCTATTATAAGGTAAAAACCCTATCCCCCGGCTTGCGTTGCATTGTGTGATAGGACCTGGGTCTTATAATATCTTCATTTTTCTTTATTTAGCATTGCGCTGTTGTTTTATGCACTGGTATTCTTGGGAGGAAACCCGTTCCGTGTTATACGGCGTGGTCCCTTGATTTACCTAACTTTAAAATAAAGATTAATAACTTTTTTAGTTCTCACACCAGTCACATGACTGACCTGGAGTTTATTGTTTTAACCTAAACTCTGGGTGCCCTTATTTTGACATGGGCAGCTAGTAGTTTTGGTTTTGCAGATTTATATTCACAGGATCCTGGTTTACAGCTGGAACGATATCCAGAAAGCTTTGTATCCGTATATCTCATTCTAGTTGTGTATTGTATTATTTTCCGCTGCTATGTATTTAAAGGTAATTTAAATCTCTGATATTCCTGTGTAATATTCTTTTATACTCTGTATATTCTTGTGATCTGATGCATTGTTGTGAAATACAATGAAACGTTCTTCTGTTTGTGTTCTGATTTGTCTTGTCCTCACAGTAATTCGTTCTTTCTCATCCCTTCGGGGACCGGGGAAGTTTCGGGTCGCTTCATTTGGTATCAGAGCTTTGGTTTACAAAGCCAGAGAACAAGACACATTAGAACCGTACGAAAGAATTCATCAGATATTGGATTAGTAATATCCAACGAGAATGACTCGTTAGAGATGGGATCAGTAGTATCCTAGAACGAGTGAGAAGAGTATATTATTCAAATGAAAACAATTTATGTTTTTGAAAATTTAAATCACTTATTCGTATTTGATTATTTTTTTATATTGATTAGGACAGTCCAGTATATAAAGATTTTGCATATACGCCTTGCAAACGTGTATTTGAAGTTTTAATATACTGGATAGATATAGAATCACACTCTAGTCGCCCGAAGATGATTCTGATGATAGTTCGAACATCATCAGAATTGGTATTCGTGTTTCGAAGGTGTGATATCTATATATTTCCTATTGACTGGTGTGAGAACCAAAATTAGATAGGGCCTATTGTTGTGATTTGGCATCAAAAATCTGATTTTTGACTATATATCAAAGTTATGCATTTGAAAAGCTAATCAACTAATTGATTGATGGTTGTATTGTTTGAGAACTGTTTGAATAATTAAAATTTGAACCATTTAGTTCATTTGAGTCAAATATTGAATTTTATTGAAATTGGTCGCATTTGCTTGCATATACATATACTTACATTGAACAGGTCATAGCAAGGAGGCTAGAGCAGAGAATAAAATTTGTTTGCCCGACAAATAGGTACATGTTTACTACATAATTTACTGTTTCGTTTGGGTGATGATGATTTTATGAGCCTATTGGCTAGCCGCTTGGCTTTTTCTTTTTCTTTTTGAGATCTGAAGGACCGGGGAAGCTATTTGAAATTCCCCGATGCTCCCGGTGCAGGGGAGGTTATGGCGAAATTTTTCGAAAATTTAGGGTGTTAGCCAAATTTTTGAAAATTTGAAAATTCTCAGAAACTGAGAAGTTGGAGAATGGAAGCCAGATCGAACGTAGAGTTGATTAATCAAACCACTTTCGACTTTGTTCCTTTTCGGGGACGAAAAGTTTTAAGTGGGGGAGATTGTAATAACCCGAAAATCTGGGCCAGTTTAAAAATTTTATTTTGGCAATTTTAGCGAATTCTGAATATTTAAAATGAATTATTTTAAATAATATCGACGAGAAAATTTATTTTGAATATAATTCGAACGTATATAATATACGCCGTCGTTAGAATTTAAATATTTATATATAATTATAAATAGAATTGAAAATGGCGCGGTAGTTCGATAATTCGATTTCAAACTTCAATTGAATGTACCGGGTGCAAAACAATCCGGATTTTAGTGAAACCAAAAACGATGGAATCTAATAGTGAATATCTTTCCAACGAATCCGGGAAATCAAGATTTCATAGCGGGAACCAAAAGATATGTCCAGTTGAAAATTCTGAATAGTCGCTATGGAATTCAGGCCCTTATAAATGGACATTTTGCAAACGACCTCGGATTTCGACGAAACCAGTTTTGTTGGGTCCGTGATGTCAAGTTATTGCTAGGTTTCAAATTTCATAATTTTTAAAATCAATATGTGAGCGTGGCAAAGGAAAACGTGTTTGACCAGTTTCAGTTGATTTTAATCGACTGGAAATTGGCCATTTTTCAAACGGTCTCAGAATTCGATGAAACTAGTTTTGTTAGGACCGTATCGTCAATACGAAGCTAGAAAATATTTTTCGGGAATTTTTCTAGTTAGTATGTGACCCCGGTAATTTGAAATGTACGTTTAAAATTCAATATAGCGATTTAAATGTAAATTCAACGGAAACTGATCGAAACAGTCGAATCAGCCTACGATACATATCCCATTGTGTTCGGAATGGGGGTAAAACGCTATAGACGACAGGCGGTGGGTTCGATTTCGAGTTCGAAAATAAAAGTTGCTTTTTGAAATTAAATAATTAAATAAAAAATAAAATAAAATATCTCTCTCTCTTCCTATACACTCAGCTTTCCTCTCGTTGACCAAATTTAAAATCGATATGAATAAAAAAAAAATGTCGAGCCCCCCCCAGGCGATTCCACGCTCCTCCCCCACCGCCGCTCGGGATGGCGCCCCACCTTCAATCCCCCGCCTCCCCTTCTTCTCCTCTTCCTCCGGCCTGCCATCCTTTGCTCGGACGCGCCCTCTCTCCTCTTGAATCCAACGCCGTGACCCCCTTACCTCGAGTGATGCGCGAGCACCTGACCCTCCCTCACGCGCGCAGGCTCCAGCCTACGCCTCCTCCAGCAGCCGCGCCGCCGACCTGCGGCAACGCCACCTCGAGCCCCTCCCTCCGTTCGAACAGCAAGCCCCCTTCTTTCCTGTGAGTTTCCTTTTACTTTATTTTATTTATTTCTCTTTTAAAAGTTAAATTTTTATGGCGATAAGGATTAGATTTTTCTAAGGGGAAAAATTGGATTTTTGCATATGGAAGTGGCGGCATAAAAATATGGTTTCTATTTTAAAGATATGATTTTTAATTTATAAAAGTTTTGATTTTTAGAAATCATAAAAGTTTTGATTTTTAGAAATGATAAAAGTTTAGATTTTTAAATGATAAAAGTTTAGATTTTTTAAATGATAAACGTTTAGATTTTTAAATGATAAAAGTTTAGATTTTTTTAAATGATAAAAGTTTAGATTTTTAATAGATAAAAGATTGAATTTTTATAATGTTAAAAGACGAGATTTCTTTTAATTAATAGAAAAAAATAAAAATATGATTTTTATATATTGAACTTCGAAGTAAAAACTCGATTTTTACATAGGTAGTGAAAGCGGGCGACGAAGGTAACAAAGATGCGATAGCGATGAAGATTTCTATCAAAAGAAGAGTCAAGATGTTTGGATAGCTTTCGGTGAGAATTTCTCACCTTTCAATTTCTTTTCTAGTTATATATATATACTAGGATGCAGACGGTGCTTAGTAGCACCCAACACAATCGTCCACAGACCATGGACTTGTTTGTTTGATTGCAAAAATTGGTTAGATTATTTGATTGAAATTGAATTGTGTGGTGAAATGAATTGATTTGATTGATGTGTGAATGGCGTGGGCCTTCACTAGACCGGGGATAAGGCTAGGCCTTGTCCCGTTTCTAGTATCGTGCCGTTATGCCGCCGAAATTTTCTAAAATAATTTAGAAAAATAAAAATATCATTTTATTTAAAGGATGAACTGAATAGAAATTCATATGTTGGAATAAAATGTTTTTATCGTTAAAAATATAATTTTTAAAGTGAAGTGAATAAAATAAATATTCATTTACAAACCGGACGGTTTGTTTGTGTACACCTATTTGAAAGACATTGATTGGGACGATAAATTTCACACATCGCCCAACTGCACAAATAAAATCTGTGTTTGATTGTTTGAAACCCCACACGGGTGTTGGGATGAAATTTGAAGTTCACTCATCCTGATTGATTAAATATGTCGATCGATTGATTGACAGGCTGTTATAAGCGTTAGATATCTATATTTGATGCTTATACAGTGTAGTGCACTTTGGTTGATGGTTGATTATTTTTCAATGCTATTATACATGTGTTGTATGAAAATCCATATAATTAACTTTATATGGTAATTGATTGGGCCTCATTCCAGTTTTAAAATAGAAATATTTGAAATAGAAATATTCGAAATGGAATATTTGAGAATATCAATATATGAAGCCGTGTTGATTAGATTGACGCCATTTTGACGTGAACGATATTTATATCGATTTTATTCATTTTAAAATGAATATTAAAAAGTAATTTTGAAATCGAATATTTCGAAATGAATTGAATTGAAAACGATTTCGAAATGAATTGAATTGAAAACGATTTCGAAATGAATTGAATTGAAAATGATTTCGAAATGAATTGAATTGAAAACGATTTCGAAATGAATTGAATTGAAAATGATTTCGAAATGAATTGAATTGAAAACGATTTCGAAATGAATTGAATTGAAAACGATTTCGAAATGAATTGAATTGAAAACGATTTCGAAATGAATTGAATTGAAAAGGATTTCGAAATGAATTGAATTGAAAACGATTTCGAAATGAATTGAATTGAAAACGATTTCGAAATGAATTGAATTGAAAGCGAATTGAAATGAATTCAAATTGAATTGGAATTTGAATTGAATAGAAATGAATTTTAAAACGAATTTATAAAGAAGAATTCAATTTTGTTTTGAATTGAAAAGGAAGTTGAAATTGCTTTTGAAACGAAATTAAAACTATTCATATAATTCGTTTTAAATAGAAATCGACGAAGTATATATTATATATATTATATATATAATATAATGGCCTGAATAGAACGCGCCGCGCCGCGGCAGTTCGCGAATTTCGACCATTTATTTCAAACGAACATTACGGGAGATCCGACCGTCGGATTCTCCTAAAACCGGAATCGTTGGGTTCGTATCGAAAAGAGCTTTCTATCGAATATTAGAAATTAGAAATCTAACGGTTGGATTTGGAATTATGACCAAATAAAATTCGAAAAAGGTCGCTGTAAGTGCAGTTCGATGGCCATTGATGGAAATCGACTGTACGGGCCTTGATAAAATTATTAAAAAAAGTAATAATTTGTGTAAAATCATAAGAAATGATTTGTGAAGATTTGGGATGAAAAACTCAATATTTGAATAGATTTTTATCGAAATGAACTAGTTTTGAACTAGAATTATAATTCTATTTGTTTTTAAATAAATAAATTGAATTTAAAAAGGGTTTTGAAAATAACCAGAATATCCAATGATTGCATTGGAGGGGATTTGAATCGAAATTGTCTTCGGAATATTTCGATGTTGGAATTCGTGATTATACAGGTGTTGTTATGGAAATTTGAAAGATATATATTTATATCGTTATTTCCAATACGACATTTGTTAGTCGTAGAATTCGATATTGAATATAAGCCGATATATTTTCTATTCAGAGCCTTGTATTGAATATCGAATGTGATTTGGGTTTGTCGTGAATGGTGTCTTCCCTAACACTGTTCTTGAACCCAGTTGAGAAATGATTAAATCTTTTTATTTAGATTTAATAAAGTGTACCAATTAAATAATATTTAATTGGAATTGAATTGATATTGATTTTTGGGTTTATCGTGAACAGTGTTTTAAATAACACTCGTTCTTTAACCCGATAATTAATGAATGTCACTTTGGGTTTATCGTGAACCGTGTTTTAAAAATGACGCGGATTCTTTAACCCAGTTAAAGATTAAAACTAAGTGGAGTTTTAATGAATCTTTAAATAGATTAAAAAGATCGAGAATGGAGTATCACCAGTTTTGCTCAAGGCGATGGTTAAATCTTTAATTAGATTTGAACGTGAAATGGTAATTGAATTTACCGATAACACTGTGGTGTTAGATATGAAGTATTACCAGTTTTACTTCATGGGATGAATAGGTTGGGATTGGGAAATAAAATAAATGATTACTTCGGTGTGGTTCGCTAATCCCGACTAGTTTGAATTGATATTCAAAGGAGATTAAAGAATAAATTTAAAGAATTTATCTTGGATAAAATTAATGGGAACTTTTCCCAAAGTATAGGAATATTTGAATAAAAGAATATTCTGAATTGGAATGAGGCGTATGTTGTGTTTGTGTAACACTTTTATAATATATATGCGAGTTATTCAGAAAGACCGGGTTTATCCCATTCTGAACAACTGATTCGACGTGGTGTCGAAGATGAAGACGGTGGTCGAAGACCAGAAGTCTTCACGTCGTTTGGGTGATTACTGATGATCTTGATTGGGCTGTACACCCAAGAAGATGGAAACAGTTAGTGATCGTCCAGACGTGCTTGGAGATCGATGGATATGCGGGGTACTAGGTGCCTCCGGTTTCGTTCAGACCGAGAACGGACTTGTAAATGGACTGTGTGTCTGACATTGGATTTTAGTCTGTGTGATTGACCTCTATTAAATATATATCTGTTTGGCGGCGGAGAATTTATTCTCTTGCTTAACGCCCTTCTCTGAGACGTACGAGCTCAGGGGTTATATATTGATGGATATCAAACGCATGGAGTGAATTGCCTGTGTGGCACGCCTAAGTGGCAATTGATCAAGGCTTCTGTTGAAAAGCAAAGTCTTGTGGTGATGATCAAAGCACAGCCTGTGTGGCACAGCTTTGTGTAACGTGACTTCGCGGATTTCACACCCGGTATGAACCAAAAACGGGAGACGGACCTCAGGGAGGGCATGCGTTTCCTTCTAGCTAAAAAGTGGCGTCAGTGGTTTTACACGCCCTGACGAGTTTGACTTATGTGGTTGTTGCTGTTGCGAGGCGCCTCGGATATATCGGTCGTTCTCGAACCGATGGAGTCATTTGTTGGCTCATTGACACCCCAAAGGGTGGGGAAACGCAGTGTTCAGGCATTTTAATCCACATCGGTGGACCGGCCCTGACGATCCAAGGGCCCACCTGTGTCTGGGTCCTGAGACACGGGCTAGAGTGTCTCGAATCGGTTGAGGACTATCTTTTGCCTCGGTTCATAGATGGAAACCCAACTTCCAAATACGTGACTTTGCGATTTTGATTGTATAACCTATATATGGCGACATAGTGGTATGGGGCATTCATGCCGCCAATGATTGATACTTATGATTTGAAGTTGTTTTATACAATATGCACTTATAATAGTATCAAATGATTTGTTTTAAACGTATCAAGCATTCTTGGCTATTATAAGGTAAAAACCCTATCCCCCGGCTTGCGTTGCATTGTGTGATAGGACTTGGGTCTTATAATAGCTTCATTTTTCTTTATTTAGCATTGCGCTGTTGTTTTATGCACTGGTATTCTTGGGAGGAAACCCGTTCCGTGTTATACGGCGTGGTCCCTTGATTTACCTAACTTTAAAATAAAGATTAATAACTTTTTTAGTTCTCACACCAGTCACATGACTGACCTGGAGTTTATTGTTTTAACCTAAACTCTGGGTGCCCTTATTTTGACATGGGCAGCTAGTAGTTTTGGTTTTGCAGATTTATATTCACAGGATCCTGGTTTACAGCTGGAACGATATCCGGAAAGCTTTGTATCCGTATATCTCATTCTAGTTGTGTATTGTATTATTTTCCGCTGCTATGTATTTAAAGGTAATTTAAATCTCTGATATTCCTGTGTAATATTCTTTTATACTCTGTATATTCTTGTGATCTGATGCATTGTTGTGAAATACAATGAAACGTTCTTCTGTTTGTGTTCTGATTTGTCTTGTCCTCACAGTAATTCGTTCTTTCTCATCCCTTCGGGGACCGGGGAAGTTTCGGGTCGCTTCAAGCAATGTGCTAAGATCCCAGAAATATAATAAAATAGACAAATTAACTTATTTTGTTAGTCCAAAAAATGCTGATATAAAGTGTAAATTGTGTTAAACAAAAAAAATTGTTTATTTCCCCAATTAAAAATTACAGTAAAATCCTATAAATTAAAATAAAAATACGTCTCAAAAATCTTACAATAATTAACTATTGCGAATTTTTTTAAAATCAGTTCGGTTGAAATCTGATGGGGTTTGAAAATTATTATTCTTAAATTCCATATTAAGTCGATATAATAAAAATAGATTCCAAAATAAACAAATCTATTAATAATAAAACATTATCATCATGTATATATATATATATACACATATATATATATATATTCAAATAGAATATATCTATGGTTCCAGAATAATCTAATTTGAATTTTAAACTCGATATTTTCATTTTTAAGTTAAAACGATATCAATCTATTTAAAATTCAATTATTTTATTTAATAAAACGTTATTGTTTATAAACCATTCCATAGTAATTTTTTGAAAATTTGATTTGGATATAACTCACAATTTACAAGACAAAATCTCAAATTTTCACTTTCATTAGAAAAATATAGCTCAATAGATTCGAATGTTTCATGTTTCAAAGAAACCCGACTTATATTGGATTTTGTATATTCAATTGAGGTTGAAAACGTAATATTACGAGCTATCGCAATGTTACGTGCTCGTTTTAAATTTAAATATAAATTATACGTTCAACCGTTGTTTCATAAATAAATTCGTTATTATAATTAGAAACTTAACTTAATTAAAGTAGCTAATTTACACAATATTGTAAATTCAACTTATTTCCGAATATTTCGGAATTAAATTAATTATTCCACTATTTATGTTAAAAAATATTGAATATAAGTCATTTAAATCTCCAAATCAACTTTTAAATAATTAAACAAACTAATTATTCAGTCACTAAAAATCTAGGACGTTACGTTCCTTCCACCTTAAAAGAATTTTGTCCCCAAAAGTACTAAGGTAGGAAAAATCCTAAAAACCCTATAAACTAAGTTTTTTTTTTACTTCTTAACTTCAGTTTCAACTGAACTAATCAGTTTCAATTAAAATATTAATTCATTTCTACTAACGAAAATTTTCAAAAATTCTAAGAATTCTCTAACATTATAAATTTTGAATTTTTTTTGATATTGTCTTTTTTGCACATCTCAATCGATACAACTACAACTCGCCTCTTTAGGCGTTCTCCAATCCAAAAGAAAATCAAAAAGCCAAGTCGCTTGTAAAATAAGCCTCGTAAATCATCAAACTCAAGTAATATCATAAACACGTACCTTTTTTTTGGTAGAGCCGACCGGTTTTTAAGGTGACTGTAAATAGGGCTATCAATTTCCAACACGACCCGAATCCCAACCCGAAACCCGCATGGGAATCAGCGGACCCGACCCATTTAATAATGGGTCATTTTAGGGTCAACCCGACTTCGACCCGTTTATAAACCCCGGGGGGGGGGGGTTAAGGTTACCCGCGAAACCCGAATTTGACCTAGCTAACCCGTTTATGGGCTTTGTGTTATTGTAAAAATTCCCATCTTAGCTTGTAAATGGAGGATGTTGTCATTATTCAATTATTCATACACACTAACACTTAACAATTTTTCACGTTTTAATGTTTATTCACACATTAACAACTTCTTACATTTTTATTCTCATCTTTGCTTGCAACAAGTGAATGCCGACAATACCCTTCTTTCATGTTTTCATGTTCATTCACATCTTTTTATACAAATATTTTTCTTAATGGGTTACACAAATCAAAACCGAAACCCGCATGATTATAAGTGGGTCAACCCAAAACCGACCCGTTTAATAAACGGGTTGAGCTAGCCCGACCCGAACTCAACCCGACCCAGCCCTAACCGCAAACACCTTTTATTATAACTAATAATAAAAAATACATTATAGTACATGTGATTGCAATTAAGAATCAGCTACATCGGTTTTTAAGGTGGACCGTACACCGTAACACGTACCTTTTTTATGAGCACAAATTTTATTTCTTACATCCACTTCTATCCAATACCTACTCAACATATATTCATCCATTCCAGTTTATTTCAAATCAATCCAACTTTTAGTTGTTAATTTACTAATCAATTTCCTGATTAGTTCACTTCCATTCTATAATGCAATTTTTATTTTTATTTCGAAATCAATCCACTTATTCTGCTTGGGTTCAAATTCATTACAACTTAATTCTAATTGACGACATCTAATATATATTCAACTTGTTTCGTATAAGTTGAGTTCATTTTAATAATTCAAATCCTTCTTATTCTCTATATACAATTTCATTCGGGATTATCTCTAATACAATCCAATTTCATTTAACTTGACTTAAGTTTAATTTCAATTCATTTGATTCACTTTCACCATTTCAATCTATTTAACTTCATAAGTTAAATTTAAATATAAGAATCCACATTCTCGAGTTTTATTTCAAATCAGTCTGAAGTCATATATATATACATAACCATAGCAATTCAAAACATTTGAATATTTTAAAACAACTTGTTTTCCCAAACAACTTTTCATTAGAAATTTTACTATGGTAGCAATCTGTCACTTAGAAACTCGAAAATAAATACAAATGATGTGGCCATCATCATCTGAATTATTTTCTAGGGACTGAAGCAAGTTCAGTGCTTTAACAATCTCAAAATCCATTTAAACAAATTTTATTTAAAATATTTTCAAAAATATTTCTATAATAATTTCCTAAATACTCCAAAGAAATATTTTCTAACATTCCGAGTTCAAATTCTGGTTCGAATTCAATATTTTCATCTCATTTGTACATGTTTTCCCTTTACAAAACATATTTGGTTATATATAACCAAATCAAATTCATTTGATTGTAATAACAATCAACACATCCATATAGTATAATAATTATGGAAAATTATTTCTTTTATATCAAAATATAATTTTGGGTAGAATTATTTCATTTACCCATCTAAAACAATACCGTGTCAAATTGTTCTGCCCAAGAGTGTAGAAACTGTTAGGGACTGTGGAAGGGATCGTTCAGGCAAAGCAAACACTAGAGGGGGGTGAATAGTGTTTGTTGAAATTTAAACAAAATTAAAAACTAGAGAGAACTATGGGATGAATCAAACACCACAAAAACACAGACACAGATTCAAACATAGAGGCAAAATAAACAAAAACAAAAAATGGAGAAAAGGAAAGAACACACCGTATTTTATACTGGTTCGGATTACTCTTACGTCCAGTCCCACAGAACGCTGATTTGTGCAAAGTTTTATTACTCTTTCAGTAGTCAATTACACACTCCTTGATTTCACGGCTCACAAGGAGACACCATTCCTACTTTTTTGATTTCAGGGCTCACAATAACACACTGACTCCTATTTCCTTGATTTCACGGCTCAAAGGACACACCAACTTCTCTCTGACTAACAACTAGGTTTATTCAACCCAACCATTTACAAAACAGCCCTATAACTTTTCAATAGCACTTGATTCAAAGAGTAGAGAGTGCAGAGAGAAGAATTTTTATCAAAACAGAATAGAATTCGGCAGAGTATAAGTATAAAAACCATAAAAATGCTTAAGAATAATAGTAGGATGAAAGAGGATGAATATAGAGAAGAAAAGGTGTTAGAAAATTCGGTTTTAACCTCTTTTACAGGTTATGAAGGGTTGCAAATGTTCTGAAGCGTTTCAAATAATGAAAAGACACTTCCCTTCAAATTTAGAAAAATAGCCGTTATATGTCAACTTACATATTTTGCTATGTCGACATAGCCATGTGTAAATTTTATTTTCAAAGCATTTTTCAATTATTTTGATATAAAATTAATTCTGAAAATTCTTGAATAAAATTCTAATGTTGTAAATCAATATTATATGATAAAAAACATACAAAAATATATTTCTAAACTATATAAGTATATTTAGAAAATTATATGGTTTTAAACTATATAAAATATAAGTAAAGTTTATATATAAAACTTAAGTTTGAAAATCAAAGAAGAATGAAAATAGAATAAAATAGAAAAACAAAATAGATAAGATTGAGGATAAAAAGAAAACAAAATTAGAGAGGATTGAGGATAGAATTGTAAATCAGAATTTGAATTTGAGTTTGAATTTGAATTTGAACCTGGAGTGTTACTTGGAGTCTTACAAAATCTAGACTCTATAAAAATATTGTTCTTGAACTTTTAAACTCTTGAAATCTTGATTACTCAAGAGTCTTGAATCTACTATGAATTCTGAATCTATAAAATTTCTTAAACTGTACAGTCTTCAGTATTAATTCATGTATACAAATTCTGCATATATATATATATTCTAAATAAAGATGTTTGTATATATTTTATAATCAATGATAATTGAAATAAGGTTGTTGTCATCAAAACTCCATTCTCCAACAATCTCCCCCTTTTTGATGATGACAACTTTAGTTTATAAAATTTCATACCTGTATATACCTGTTTGATGATGATCTTCTTATACTCCCCTTGTCTATAAGAATTCTATAAAACTATGACTATATTTTATAATTTCTCCCCCTTTGGCATTATCAAAAAGAAAGATTAAAGATACTCCCCCTAAGTCTAAACAACTGTAGAAACTAAGTTATATTCTAAAAAATGCTCCCACTAAATTGTATAATTACCTAATTATGACATAAAATACTCCCCCTTAATTTATTAACTATTTCTAAGTAGAATACCCTCTTAATCTATTAAACTAAAGAGAATAATACTTAATATGATGACTAAATACACACCAATCCAAGTATTATTACAAATGTTTGTCAAATTCATATACAAACCAATCCAAACTAAATCATACCATATGTCTTAATATGTACAAGTTTCAAACAATATAATCTAATTCACACCATACAATATCAAAACAAATCAATCAAATCGTACCAAATAACTAAACGTCTCTTGGAACTTCAACCCAACCATCTTCTCCAAAGATAGGATCCTTCTTAATTACTTCCCAATCTTCATCTTCTTTGGTTGGTGGAGCCTTTGCGAGATTATTTTCTTCATCTCTGAAAAGAGAAGAGATTAGCCATCGCATTGCATCAAAGTGCTTTTCTTGTTGTTCGAACATCTTTATTTGACTCAATTAAAGATGATGTTGATTCCGTAGAATGATAGAGAGAATGGTTTTGAAAGAATTGAGAGTTTCTTCTAGATTTTCTCTTAGATTATGAATAGGATTTGCCATGGATTTGATGAAAAATGATTAAGGAAGAAGGAGTAATGGAATAATGAAGTTTTCTAGAAGAAATGTACTTAAATAGGTTCTGGAATTCATTGAATTTTGAATGGACATGAGTAGTTATTTAATTTTAAATTTTGAAAAAGTTTGATAAAAAATTCTGTTATATGTCGACATACAGGTTTGGTAATGTCGACATGCTATTGTGTGAATTTTGAAAAAAATTCAATTTTTGAAATCTTTTGAACTCTTGTTAATTTTTCCAGAAACACAAAGATGATAAAAACATAAATAAAACTCCATTCATTCCATACTAAAAATCAAATACATCTAACTAAACAAGACACACTTAAATACGAGATTCGAAAGCAAATAGAAGGAAATAAATAAAGATATATTAAACTAGATGGCCTAGTTTTCGGATGATAATGAGGAAGATGAAATTCCAAGTTTTCTTCCTATCTTGACTATGAATTTGGATATTTTAGAAAGCCTCTTATTAAGCTTCTTTTGATTTTTGACGATTTTCACTTGATTTTGAACAATCGTGTCTTTGAGACTACGCTTTGAGGTTGTATACTCAATGCTTTCCTGTGACGGCCCGCTCGCCCCAGCCGACATTTCCAATGAAAGTGCGCTGTGCCAAAGTCCGACTAGCACGGGACGGTTGTCAAAGAAAGGGAAAGAAAGGAATTTGAACTAACAAGGAACCTGTAGAATGTCTCACAACGCATGGAATAAAATATAATAATAACATACTTGACATCAAACAGGTGAGACAGTGCATAAGCTGAAAACTAAACCATAATCATCATAGTAGCGGAAATTCAAAATACAACTTATTACAACTCTAACATACTGTATCTAAAGAAAATAAAAAGGTTCACTACTAATTCCCAAAGTAGCAACCAGCAACAACATAGGGAGAATATCTATATATATCATATGTGGAAGCCTCTTGCTCGTCTCCGATACAGCTACTCGTGCATACCACCTAACTTGTCTCTAGTCTGCCTGTTCAAGAGCACCCAGGGTAATAAGAAGAGACATAAAACTCTGGGTCAGACAAAAGTCTGGTATGAGCGATAAGCAGCAAAACAAAACAATAACAGGTTTGCATAACCATACCTGAACCTGGGCCTGCAACCAAAGAGTTAGCACAACAGGATGTACAATACTCTAAGGTGACACTAACATATGGTGTAAAGATACGGGGGAGGGGTGTGCATGTCATAGTGATGTCAAACAATCAAGCATAGCAACCATCCTCACATCTCTCACTCAGTGCATAAAGCATACGATATCCATATCTTTTACCACCCAAATCCTTTGCTATGATCACTCTACCCCATGGAGTCATGATGGCTCCACTGCACTTATCCATAGCCACTAATCCCTTATTATGTCCACTCTGCCCCATGAAGTCATGACAAATCCACTGCACTGGCTCATAGCCATGCTACAATCACTCTACCCCATGGAGTAATAACTACCCTATTGCACTGATCCATAGCCTAACATCCGTCTTGGTGGTGAATCAAAGTTATGGACGTCGACAACCCCTTAGCACACGTCCCGCAGCAAAGCCCCACTCATGAAGTTATCTCGTTGGTTCCAAACTGGATCCTGAGTTCTATTTCCTATTTGGACTACCTTTGCATCTTGGGTTTTGGTCTCCTCTGGATCGGTTCGGTCATCCTTCTCATCTTTGGTTCAGTTTGGTCGTAACTATCCTTTCTTTGTGGTTCGGTTCGTAGCACCTCCTCGTAGTCCGGTTCGTGATTCTCCTCCATCTTGTGGCCATCATTTCGACTCGTGGAAGGCTCCCTGGTTAGATCGGTTCATGATGAAGCTCCGGTTCAGGTTGGGCCTTCATCACCGGTTCGGGCACGTGGTGTGCTCCAGTTTGGGTCGGGAGGCTTCAGATGTGTACTGTTCATGAGCTCCTGGTCGGATCGGGATCTCCAAGCGGTATGGGGTCGATGTTGTAATGACCCGGATTTTTAGCGACTTTGGTTATCGACATAAACTCGATGTCGATAACCAAACATCGAAAAATCCCGGTAATTAATGAAAGAAATTAGTGGGTGAGGAAAGATAAGATAGAAACTTAGAATAGAAGAAGAAGAAGAACACAACATCAGAGTAACACGAACCTCACAACGGAACGAATAAATATATTTCATAACATAACTTTGAAATACAAATCTGTACTTGAATATACATATCATTTATCAAAGTACAACACTTACAACACAATGGAAATAACTATAGCTATATAATCCTGAAGCCTCCTGCTCCAAGCTCTTCCAGTATATCTGTAAATCCCGACTACTTGACTGCCCGTACAAAATTAGGCACCCAAGAGTTTAGGGAAACAAACAAATAAACTCCGGGTCGGTCATGGGACTGGTATGAGTAAAACAGTTTAAAACAGTTCAAGCAGGTAATCGATATCTCATAAGACCACGCCGTATAACGGAACGGGTTTTTCCCTTATGAGAATCCAAATTATCTTTATATCAAAAACCTTTTGATATTATAATAATGTCTATCAACCACAATATAATAATCATCTAGCAGAAACGCTTTCATCTCACGTTCTACATATATGATATACAATCAAAACCACAAGCATGTATTGGGTAATGGATTTCCAAGTATGACAAGGTATGGAACCACCTTTCGCTAGTGTATCTCTAGAAAGGAATACACTGGGTTCAACAAGAACATCTTGCAACTCGGCCACACAAGACCGACCACTCATTTTGCTTGAGTGTATCGAATGTATATCACCAATGGTTGGGATCAGCAACAGTTTCCCGAATGGGACAACATCAACAATAGATTTTTAGAAGTAGATGAAAATCTAGATCAGGTGATTATACACCCTACTTCGGTGCAACCGACTTAGCCATGCTGCCTGCCCGATTTCTGTCATTTACCGGATGTGAGGCTTGAGGTTACGCTTCATCATCACATCAGATTCACTTCGAATGCCACATCGTCAAATCCATCAAATCACCGATTAACGACCTCAACCATACATTATGTGTTAGCTAAAAGAAGTTTCCTTCTCCGCTTCCACTCTTGGGACGGTTGGAGAAATCAATATACGTGATCGTCTGGAAATACTCTGTCAGACATCCGTCCATACAAGTCATCCAGGAACAGGATGAACCGAAGGCACTATTCTGTAAACAGATAGCCCTTGCATAACTCCGCCTTCAATTTCCTTTGGCATATATGATTTGTAACGCTTATGCCAATACAGAGTGGTTCCTTGGATAATAATCCAACCGGTATCTCCATATTAACAACGTTAAAATGGTCAAAACTTCGATAGTCTGTGATTTAACAATCGAAGAAAAATAGGTGTGCAAACAACGATATCATTTCCAAATGGAAACTTATATCGATCAAACATCATTCAACATTTATCTCTTTATTTCATTAATTTACTTATCTCTTGTTTCCCTATATTCAATATTTCTTATTTTCTAAATTTGGAAAATATACGTTATTAACAATGGAAAACATTTTCATTTCTTGTTTTCTTTATTAGAAAACATTTCTGGTTTCTTATTTGGAAAATATTCCCTTATCAACATTTCGGTATGTTATGGTATTCAACATATCAAATCACGATGATCAGTATCGTCCAAATACATATAATCGACAACAAATTATATATCACATCATATATCACAATATATGAAAAACAGTAAAATAAATGTTGAGGAACCCTGTTGGGTTCCTCCAACCTGTTCCCCTGCATCACAGATGTTAAACAATATAGATAACATCACTTTCAGTTCCATATGAAATATTCTGTTAAATAGAATCAATATAGAAATTCAACTAACTGTCTAGCAGTTCAATCAAACAGTCAATACACAATCAATTAATCAATATTTAACAGTTCTAAAAATACAACATGAAATTATAAACTGTTCAGAGTTAGTGAGATTTACTCACATTTGCAGTTCATTGTTAAAGAATGATAAACTGTTTGTTTGATTTGAATCAAACAATTTATTTCGTCATAAATTCAAACGAGCACCGATCCACTTCCATTCAGTCCCAGTGCGTAGCCACCGTCCATACGATCCCAACGCAACTTACAGTTCGTCGATCTAATATCGTATGAGTACGATATACCATTTATAAGTTAGTGTACGATTTTTAAATTAAAATAAACTTACCCTTTTGTATACTGGGCCTCACCATTTTAAAACCCGACCCATTTAACTTTCAACCCGTCTTCCCCACTCCAATACCGCACGCTCCAGTATTCTCCAATGTCATGGCCGATATTCCCATCTCATTATCTCCTCCATCATTTCATGAAATTTTAAAATTCCCTCACCAACATTTCTCTCTTTCCTACCTCTTCATTCTCATCTCCATCAACTCAAACTCGAATGGCACCCTCAAAACCCGATGTCGACCCTTATCCGTTCAGCACCAGTAAAGCCACCGACATATTTTTGTCCAGATTCCATCAGAACATTGCGGGAATACACCATTCTCTATCCCGAGTCCAAAAACGCACTTGAATTCGTGAGTTGCTGCTTCCTTCTCCATGAATCGGCCACCCTAGGACCTACTGTACACATTTCAGCGAAACCAAATTTGTGCGAACCTCCAAAAATTCATACCAGTGTAAAGAGAACTTCCTCTTGATCTCAAATACATACGTTTCAAGATTTATAGGAATTTTAATCCATTTGTTTTTTTGATTTATTTGAGATGGAACTTTACTAGAAGAAGAAAAAGAACAGAGCGGCAGAAAAAAAATTGTGTTTGACCGAGAGACTGATTTTTTCTAGGTTTAGAAAAAATATAAAATTATTTATAGGATTTTATAATATTATTTTATACGAATATTATATTTATTTTTAAGTCATCGCCATTTGTATTTGTCCTCTAAAATTCGTACGACCACATATAATACCCCAAAAATCACGAAACTGGACATACTGCTAGAGTTTGACATTATGGTCCCAACGAAACTGGTTTCGTCGAATTTCGACTTCATATGCTCACACAGTGTATTTTTAACCGTCCAAATACTGACCGTTTTCACTCTAAAAATCCGTACGGCCACATACTGACTTCAAAAATCACGGAAATTGAAATCTAATAAAAAATTAATATTGTGGATCCAAAAAAATTGGTTTCGTTGAATTCTGACTTCGTTTGCAAAACTGGCTATTTTTAAAGCTCTAAATAGCCTATTTAAATATATAAATATATTTAAATATAATTGAATTAATTATTTTAAAATTAATTATTATTGTATATATTCACAGAGGAATACCATACAGCTCAGAATAATCCTATATAGGTTTCTAACTTGATATTACAAGCTGGGTCAACCCGATATTCGATTTATATTTTAAACTCTCTTTAAAAATATAAATAAATTGTTATGGTCAGGGCGCTGCTTTTCTGAGAATTTGATTTGGACATAACTCAAAATCTACACGAAGAAATCCCGATTTTTCTCTTCCACCAGAAAGATATACTCCACCAGCTCCACACGTTTCTTGTTTCACAGAAATCCGGCTTAAAACGAATCCTGTACATTCAGTTGAAGTTCGAATCGCCAATTTACGAACTGCAGCGCCATTTCAAGCTCGATTTTAATTATAATATAATTATACATTCAAACTGTCTTTATTTAAATATATTTGTTATTCTAATTCAATTCTAAACTGAATTAATTATTATAGATGATCCAGTTCACACCATATCGTCATTTCAACCAATTCTGATTATTTCAGAATTAATATATTATTTAATTATTATTTTAATTAAATATTCACCATTATTAAATTCCACGACCATTTAATTCACTATATCACTATTAAATAAATTAATTATAATACCTCTGCCAATCCGGGTCATTACAATCTTCCCCACTTAAAATAATTTCGTCCTCGAAAATGCTAAAAGGTAGAGAACGACCCTATCGACTGGTTAGAACATATTCGTTCACTTCTTAACTTCAGTTTCAACTGAACCAATTTAATTTCAATTAAAAATTAATGTAATTCTTATCAACGAAAATTTTCAAAAATCCTGAAAATTTTCTAACACCTTAACTTTTTGAAAAATTCCGCCAGCACCTCGTTTGTACTGGTCAATATCTCAAATTCCAACTCGCCTCTTTGGGCCATCTCCATCCCAAAAGAAAATCAAACAGCCAAGCAGCTTGCCAATTCGGCTCATCAAAATCTCATACCATATGAAATATAAACTTGTACCTTTTTGTCGGCATATCATTATATCCTTTCCACCTATTATCAATTCAGCGGATACAAGGGTCATTCCGATCAAATTCCAATCTTCTTTTATCAACAACACAACCATTCGCTTATATCCAAGCCAAATATCATTTCAACTCGAGTTTCTTCTCGATTCCCAACTCTTAACTTGATTATCACATTACACTTCAAATTTGAATCTCACAATCCAATTTGTCTTGATATCATTCTAATTCAATCTCTGTTACCACTTTACTAGCTTTACTTTAATTCAAATTTGCTTTCACAAATTTATGTTAAATTTATTTTTAATTCAAACAGTCTTTCCCTGGGAGTTTTCAAACAGTTTATTCTTTTCAAAAATCAAATTTTCCTTTTGAACATGTCACTGAGCCCTTAATTAATATTCCATTAGTTAAATCACTTCTCTATTTCTTTATCAATATTTGTTAACCAAATATTTTCAATAACCATGTTGGCCTTTTATGTTATTTGGAAAACATTTCCAAATATCGCCTTCCTTTATTTTCTATACTTTAGAAAATATATGTTATTTATAATTGGAAAATATTCCAATTACTTATCTCTTTTCTGATCTCGTTTATTTCTATACTTAGGAAATATTCTTTATTATATTTCCAAGCTTACACTTATTTGGGTTAAAACGAATGTTGTGTAAAACATCGTTACGACAACCCAAATACTATATTCAACTAACTCTTATCCAATCATTGATCTTCGAGCCTGATATCTTACTATTTATTTGTTAAAAACGAAATCAATTAAGTTGGGGTATAACTACCTCTCAGACCTTGACTGAATAAGATTTATAACGTTAAAACAGATTGACTTCTTACTCGAATAATCAATACCATACAATTACTTCTTCACTTTTAAACACATATACACTTTCTCTTTCTATTCTTACTAGATTTTATTCTTAGTCTTCCTTTTTTATTTTACTATTCTATTTCTAAGTTCGTTTCCTTATCGACTTCTATATATATTGATATATAGATTTCTAGTTATCAAACTTCTTAAAAATATTCTAACTCCTTAAATTCCCGGAAAAATTCGCCATAACCTCCTTTGTACTAGGAGCATCGGGATATTTCAAACAGCCTCCCATGGCCCTCACCAATCCAAAAGAAAAAGAAAAAGCCAAACGGCTAGCTGATACGGCGCATAAAATCTCATATATGAATTAAATACATACCTTTTCGTCGAGCATTCTATTTATATACCTTCATACCTTATCCATACCTATCTCAAGTATATTTATACCTGCCCAATCTATTTTAACTATACCTGATCGTTTTAACTCAATTCGTTAATTAATTTGTTAATTAACTCTTTAGTCTAATTCACTTGTATATTTGAACATGACATGTTCAAGTATATTTAAACTTATTTATTAACTAATTTGAATCCAAATTTCAAATTTAAGTTCTATATTCGATTTCGAATATCCATTTACAAATCCAAGTTCAACTTCAAATTCAAAACTCGATTAACTAATTCCTCTTCGACTTAGTTAATTCTATTCAATTTCTATTCAAATTATATATCACTTATATTATTCAAATCTATATATCAAATTCTATATTATAAATATCATTTGAAATTCAACACAACTTCTCTTTTCCAAAACAAATTCAAAACAGTATCTATGGTAGTAATTCGTCACTTTCAACTCGAAAATGAATACTGATGATGCAGCTGTCATCATCAGAATCTATTTTCCAGCGATCGAAGTGAGTTCAATACTATAAAACCATCTCTAAACATTTCCACTTGGAAATTCAATTCAAAATATAATTCACACGGCTTGTAAAACAATTTAAAATCTCTCAGGATCTTAAATTTTCCTTATTTTTAATCCAAATCCATTTACAAACACTTATCCAATTCTCCATAGTTTTAACTCAATTTCTGGTTAAAATTTTAGATTTAACTCATCTGATTTCACGTTTTTCACTTATATGAATTCTGATTGGTTATTTACATAACCATTTAATTTATAATCTTACTCGATTATAATAACAACCAATATATCCAATATATTATAATTTTGATATATATATCTTCTCTATATCAAGATATACCTTGGGTAAACTTATTTTAGTTTACCCTCTTTTCAAAACATATCATGTCGACCCATCGTATTCGAGTGTTTATAAACTCCTACCGATACAGTGGATCAAACTGATCGACCAGAACTCATAAACAACTCAACCAATGAATCTCCACAATATAAAACAAATTTTTATATCAAATATAAATACGTTCACTCGTATATATACACTCAAACTCAATCTAGGGTATTACTAACCCTATCTCTACTGAGTCACACCACAGAGCCAAGGTAATTCACTTAACTTAAGCTCTGATACCAACTGTAATGACCCGAATTTTTAGCGACTTTGGTTATCGACATAAACTCGATGTCGATAACCAAACATCGAAAAATCCCGGTAATTAATGAAAGAAATTAGAGGGTGAGGAAAGATAAGATAGAAACTTAGAATAGAAGAAGAAGAAGAACATAACATTAGAGTAACACGAACCTCACAGTGGAACGAATAAATATATTTCATAACATAACTTTGAAATACAAATTTGTACTTGAATATACATATCATTTATCAAAATAAAACACTTACAACATAGCGGAAATAACTATAGCTATATAATCCTTAAGCCTCCTGCTCCAAGCTCTTCCAGTAAATCTGTAAATCCCGACTACTTGACTGCCCGTACAAAATTAGGCACCCAAGAGTTTAGGGAAACAAACAAATAAACTCCGGGTCGGTCATGGGACTGGTATGAGTAAAACAGTTTAAAACAGTTCAAGCAGGTAATCGATATCTCATAAGACCACACCGTATAACGGAACGGGTTTTTCCCTTATGAGAATCCAAATTATCTTTATATCAAAAACCTTTTGATATTATAATAATGTCTATCAACCACAATATAATAATCATCTAGCAGAAACGCTTTCATCTCACGTTCTACATATATGATATACAATCAAAACCGCAAGCATGTATTGGGTAATGGATTTCCAAGTATGATAATGTATGGAACCACCTTTCGCTAGTGTATCTCTAGAAAGGAATACACTGGGTTCAACAAGAACATCTTGCAACTCGGCCACACAAGACCGACCACTCATTTTGCTTGAGTGTATCGAATGTATATCACCAATGGTTGGGATCAGCAACAGTTTCCCGAATGGGACAACATCAACAATAGATTTTTAGAAGTAAATGAAAATCTAAATCAGGTGATTATACACCCTACTTCGGTGCGACCGACTTAGCCATGCTGCCTGCCCGATTTCTGTCATTTACCGGATGTGAGGCTTGAGGTTACGCTTCATCATCACATCAGATTCACTTCGAATGCCACATCGTCAAATCCATCAAATCACCGATTAACATCCTCAACCATACATTATGTGTTAGCTAAAAGAAGTTTCCTTCTCTGCTTCCACTCTTGGTACGGTTGGAGAAATCAATATACGTGATCGTCTGGAAATACTCTGTCATACATCCGTCCATACAAGTCATCCAGGAACAGGATGAACCGAAGGCACTATTCTGTAAACAGGATAGCCCTTGCATAACTCCGCCTTCAATTTACTTTGGCATATATAATTCACAACGCATATGCCAATACAGAGTGGTTCTTTGGATAATAATCCAACTGGTCTCTCCATATTAACAACGTTAAAATGGTCAAAACTTCGATAGTATGTGATTTAACTATCGAAGAAAAACAGGTGTGCAAACAACGATATCATTTCCAAATGGAAATTTATATCGATCAAACATCATTCAACATTTATCTCTTTATTTCATTAATTTACTTATCTCTTGTTTCCCTATATTCAATATTTCTTATTTTCTAAATTTGGAAAATATACGTTATTAACAATGGAAAACATTTCCATTTCTTATTTTCTTTATTAGAAAACATTTCTGGTTTCTTATTTGGAAAACATTTCCAAAGCTTCTTCATTGGACTTAGACAGATGTTTAAACAAACCATCGCGATGCCAACTCAAACCATTTCCTTTAATTACTAAATTCACTTAACCATCCCTTACTATCGAACCTTAACCATTCCTTAGTTAAAAATGAAGTCAATCAAGTTGGGGTAATACTACCTCTCAGACCTTAACTGAAGAACGTTTCTAACCTTGAAATAGACAAAGTTCACCCTTCTAATTCTTTAACAAACTTCATTACGTAACTCTCTTTCAAATCTTTTCCATTCGATAATTCTTTCCTTCGATAAGGTATATTCGATAACTCTATTTCAATTTATTCTATTCAATTAACTCTTTTGATTTAACTCTAACTCTATTCACTTAACTCCTATCGAATAAACTATATTCGATAACTCTTTTAATTCTATTTGAATAAACTATATATTCGATTAACTCCTTTATTCTATTCGAATAAACTATATATTCGATTAACTCCTTTACTCTATTCGAATAAACTATATATTCGATTAACTCCTTTACTCTATTCGAATAAACTATATATTCGATTAACTCCTTTACTCTATTCGAATAAACTATATATTCGATTAACTCCTTTACTCTATTCGAATAAACTATATATTCGATTAACTCCTTTATTCTATTTATAAAGATTTCCTTTTTAACAACATTTATTCATTTTAAAGATTTACTTTTAGTAACGGTTCTCCATTTTTAAAAATGATTTCCTTCTTATAAAAGATTCCTTATTATAACGTTTTCCCTTTTTCTAAATATCTCCTATTTATAAATATTCCAATTTATAAATATTTCTTATTTACAAATATTCCATTTATAAATATTTTATTTCAAATATCACTTTGAAAATATTCCCTTATCAACATTTCGGTATGTTATGGTATTCAACATATCAAATCACGATGATTAGTATCGTCCAAACACATATAATCGACAACAGATTATATATCACATCATATATCACAATATATGAAAAACAGTAAAATAAATGTTGAGGAACCCTGTTGGGTTCCTCCAACCTGTTCCCTTGCATCACAGATGTTAAACAATATAGATAACATCACTTTCAGTTCCATATGATATATTCTGTTAAACAGAATCAATATAGAAATTCAACTAACTGTCTAGCAGTTCAATCAAACAGTCAATACACAATCAATCAATCAATATTTAACAGTTCTAAAAATACAACATGAAATTATAACTGTTCCGAGTTAGTGAGATTTGCTCACATTTGCAGTTCATCGTTAAAGAACGATAAACTGTTTGTTTGATTTAAATCAAACAATTTATTTCGTCATAAATTCAAACGAGCACCGATCCACTTCCAGTTAGTCCCAATGCGTAGCCACCGTCCATATGATCCCAACGCAACTTACGGTTCGTCGATCTGATATCGTTTGAGTACGATATACCATTTATAAGTTAGTGTATGATTTTTAAACTAAAATAAACTTAGCCTTTTATATACTGGGCTTCACCATTTTAAAACCCAGCCCATTTAACTTTCAACCCGTCTTCCCCACTCCAATACCGCACGCTCCAGTATTCTCCAATGTCATGGCCGATATTCCCATCTCATTATCTCCTCCATCAGTTCATGAAATTTCAAAATTCCCTCACCAACATTTCTCTCTTTCTGACCTCTTCATTCTCATTTCCATCAACTCAAACTCGAATGGCACCCTCAAAACCCGATGTCGACCCTTATCCGTTCAGCACCAGTAAAGCCACTGACACATTTTTGTCCAGATTCCATCAAAACATTGCGGGAATACACAATTCTCCATCCCGAGTCCAAAAACGCACTTGAATTCGTGAGTTGCTGCTTCCATATCCATGAATCGGCTACCCTAGGAACTGCTGTACACTTTTCAACGAAACCAAATTTGTGCGAACCTCCCAAAATTCATACCAGTGTGAAGAAAACTTCTTCTTGATCTCAAATACATACGTTTCAAGATTTATAGGAATTTAATCCATTTGTTTTTTTGACTTATTTGAGATGGAACTTTACTGGAAGAAGAAAAAGAACAGAGCGGCGGGAAAAAATGTGTTTGACCGAGAGACTTATTTTTTCTAGGTTTAGAAAAAATATAGGATTATTTATCGGATTTTATAATATATTTTTATTCGAATATTATATTTGTTTTTAAGTCATCGCCATTTGTATTTGTCCTCTAAAATTCGTACGACCACATATAATACCCAAAAATCACGAAACTGGACATACCGCTAGAGTTTGACATTATGGTCCCAACGAAACTGGTTTCGTCGAATTTCGACTTCGTATGCTCACACAGCGTATTTTTAACCGTCAAAATACTAACTGTTTTTCACTCTAAAAATCCGTACGGCCACATACTGACTTCAAAAATCACGGAAATTGAAATCTAGTAAAAATTTAATATTGCGGATCCAACAAAATTGGTTTCGTCGAATTCTGACTTCGTTTGCAAAACTGGCTATTTTTAAAGCTCTAAATAGCCTATTTAAATATATAAATATATATTTAAATATAATTGAATTAATTATTTTAAAATTAATTATTATCGTATATATTCACAGAGGAATACCATACAGCTCAGAATAATCCTATATAGGTTTCTAACTCGATATTACAAGCTGGGTCGACCCGATATTCGATTTATATTTTGAACTCTCTTTAAAAATATAAATAAATCGTTATGGTCAGGGCGCTGCTTTTTGGAGAATTTGATTTGGACATAACTCAAAATCTACACGACGAAATCCCGATTTTTCTCTTCCACTAGAAAGATATACTCCACCAGCTCCACACATTTCTTGTTTCACAGAAATCCGACTTAAAACGAATCCTGTACATTCAGTTGAAGTTCGAATCGCCAATTTACGAACTGCAAGCTCGATTTTAATTATAATATAATTATACGTTCAAACTGTCGTTATTTAAATATATTCTTTACTCTAATTCAATTCTAAACTGAATTAAATATCACAGATGATCCAGTTCACACCATATCGTCATTTCAACCAATTCTGATTATTTCAGAATTAATATATTATTTAATTATTATTTTAATTAAATATTCACCATTATTAAATTCCACGACCATTTAATTCACTATATCACTATTAAATAAATTAATTATAATACCTCTGCCAATGCGGGTCATTACAGATGCACTAGCTCGTGGTGCAGCAGTTCGGAGGAGCGGTTCGTGGAGAGGGGGTGTGGATGTCACAAACGGGTCGGGGTAGGGTGATCCGTTCCGGTTCCCTGCACTGTTACCTTTGACTTTTTCAGCAACTGTTTACGCCTCACGACGGCGTTTTCGACCATTGTAACAGTTCTAAGCAATCATAAATCATACCAAACAGTCATAGCAACATATAACATCAATCATAAACATCAAAACAACAGTTTAACATGTTTATACGGATCAAACATACCCAAAAACCCATATTTTTCCCTTAATCCCCCTTAATCATGTTTAAGCATACAATTAGCAAAACTTATTCAAATTAGCCCAAATTTCTATTAGAGCCCTAAAAGAATATTTTAGAATTTTACAATTTTTTCCAGAATTTTAACATGCATAAATTCGCTAATTAACACTAATCACCCCTAATTAACCGTAATTAGTGAAAAACAATGCAAATCACTCGCCTTGGCCAGAAATTAATCTTAGATCTGAACTTTGCTAATGTTATAGGTCGAATTCCAATGCTTAGCAGCAGCCCCAACTCTAATTTCCCACTAGACTTCCTTGATTTGGTGTAGATTAAGCTAATACGCGATTAAACGGTGATTTGGGATGAATTTAGAAAGTGGAGGCCATTGTTAGGGTTGAAGAGAGATAAGTGGCAGCTGGAAAATGACAAAGAAAAGGTTTCTCTAACCCTAATCAGCCCTCATATAGCTCTAATCCCGAAATTCTCCAATGGGCCAGCTACTAATCACCCGGTTAAGCCCAATTAAGCTATTTTTCACCTTCTAAACCTTAATTCAGCCATATCTCTCAAACGGTGAGCCGGTCTGAAAAGTTTGACCACTCTACGGAAAGGTAACCATCATTCGGATCTAATGGAAGCGGTTTCAGGTCAAAACTCCTTACCAATCAAAAGTTATAGGCGAAACAAGATTCGTTAGGGGCAAAATGGTCATTTAAAAATTGGCAAAAATCGTGAACATGGGAAATGACCCCAATAGTCGTTCCCCAAAGTTACACGACTATACGACCTCATACGAAAAAGAAATAAATATTCTATGATCCTTTTATGCGTAGAATGCGGGTCATTACACTCTCCATCCCTTAAGAAATTTCGCCCCCGAAATTCCTTAACCAAAAACATACAAAGGTGTTCCGCATGCCTACCAGTCATTCACAAATAATCAAACATACAAAACAAACAAACCTATCCTAGCATGCGGAAAGACTAAATCGAAATGAAAACCTTACCAGGCAAAGAGTTCTGGATACGTCTCCTTAATGCTTTCTTCTGTCTCCCAAGTACAGTCATTCTCATCCCCCTCCCACTGAACCTTGACTAGATTCACTACTTTCCGTCGAAGTTTCTTCGTATCGTGCTCGATAATACGAATCGGCTTGCGGTTCCCAATCGCCTCTGGTTCTACTTCAATATCATTCAACTGATCAGATGAAATTGCTACATCGGGGTCGCGCACGAATTTCCTTAACTGGGAAACATGAAATACGTTATGAACTCCCTCCATCTTGTTCGACAACTCAACTTTATATGCCAAATTCCCAATTTGTTCGAGAACTTGGAATGGACCAACAAATCTTGGTGTTAACTTGCATCTCCTACCAAATCGAATCATGCTCTTTAACAGAGAAATCTTGACAAACACCAAGTCACCAATGGAGAATTTTAAATCTCTTCTCCTCTTATCAGCATAACTCTTCTGCCTATCTTGGGCAGCCTTCATTTGCTGTCATATAACCTTGATCTTATCTGAGGTTTCTCTTATCACATCAGCTCCAAGCACAAATTTCTCACCGGTTTCTAACCAACATGATGGTAAGTTGCATGTTCTTCCGTATAAAGCTTCAAATAGAGCCATACCAATACTGGATTGATAACTGTTATTATATGCAAACTCTACTAGATGCAAATGGTCATCCCATGATCCACCAAAATCCAATACACAAGCTCTTCAGAGATCTTCTAATATACGGTTCACCCTCTCCGTCTGACCATCGGTTTGAGGATAGTACGCGGTACTGAGATGTAGTTCTGATCCTAATGCCTCTTGTAAGCTCTTCCAAAATCCACTAGTAAATAACAGATCTCGGTCACTCACAATGCCTTTGGGTACTCCATGAAATCTCACTACCCAGTTCATATATAGTCCCGTAACTTAGTTGCCGTTCTATTCGACTTGATAGGTATAAACCTTGCACTCTTGGTCAATCGGTCCACTATCACCCAATCTAGCCCTTGGTAACCCATCAATGAAATCCACTGAGACTTGTTCCCATTTCCATTTAGGAATTTCTATTGGTTGCAATAAACTACTAGGCTTCTTTTGCTCAGCTTTAACTAGCTGGCGATTCATGCATTTGGATATAAACTTCCCAACGTCTCTTTTCATTCCTTCCCAGTAGTAGGTCTGCTTCATGTCTCGATACATTTTATTACAACCGTGATGTATAGTCAGTTTTGAGTGATGTCATTCTCTAAGAACTTCATCTCTCAATCCATTGACATTGGGTACAACTAGTCTTCCATTCTTTCGAAGCCATCCTTCTCGACCAAGCCCATACTTGTTCATCTCCTCGTCGATTCCCATCTCTAAATTGGAGATGATTTCTAATGGACTAGGATCGTTCCTCTGACTGGAACCAATCCGCTCAATCAAAGTTAGCATGACCGTCAAACTTGCTAACATCTCTGGATCCAATTCGCACTTTGGTCTGAAATCGTACCCTGCAATATACTCCGGTTGCTTCCACTCAAGAAACATAGCCCCTAAACTGGCATGTCTTCTACTCAAATGCATCAGCTACCGCATTGCCCTTTCCTGGTGTATATGCGATATTGAAATCATAGGAAGCCAAGAATTCCAACCATCTTTGCTGTCAGAGATTTAGATCCTTCTGAGAGAAGAGATACTTTAACGATTTATGATCAGTAACCAACTCGAATCTTTCTCCCAAGAGATAATGTCTCCACATCTTCAACACGAATACGATCGTTGCCAATTCCAAATCGTGGGTAGGGTATCTTTTCTCATGCTGTTTCAGTTGCCGACTAGCATAAGCTACAACCCTACCTCCTTGCATAAATACAACACCTAGTCCGGTACCACATGCATCTTTGTATACCGTCATCTCTTCCTTCCCTTTAGGAATGACTAACAATGGCACTCACATCAACTTTTCCTTTAGACTCTTAAATGCAACCTTGCACCTTTCGTCCCAAACAAAAGCTTGATTCTTCTTGGTTAACTGAGTCAACGGTGTCGCTATCTTGGAGAAGTCCTGGATAAACTTACGGTAATATCCAGCTAACCCCAAGAAACTTCTTGTGTCTGTTGCATTCTTGGGCGTAGACCAATCTTGTACTGTAGCCACCTTCGCAGGGTCCACGGCAATACCATTCTCTGAAACAACATCGCCCAAGAATCTCACTTTCCTCCTCCAGAAGTGACACTTAGAAAACTTTTCTTTCAATTGGTGTTTTTTCAACACCTCCATCACTACTCTCAAATGTTCCTTGTGTTCTTCCTCTGTCCTCGAATAAACAAGTATATCATCCATGAACACAACAAACTTATTCAATTGATCCCTGAATACCCTATTCATAAGATCCACAAAATATGCTGGTGCATTGGTCAACCCGAATGGCATGACCAACCACTCATAGAATCCAGACGACGTCCGAAATGCTGTTTTTGGAACACTCTCAGCTGCTACTCGGAGCTGATGAAATCCTATCGCGAGGTCCAATTAGGAGATCACTCTTGCTACCTCCAGTTGATCAAACAAATCATCTATCCGTGGAAGAGGATACTTATTCTTTCTAGTCACTTTATTCAACTCGCGATAGTCCACACATAAACAAAGGGAACCATCTGCCTTGGTAGCAAATACAACTGGTGCTCCCCACTCTGAGACACTTCTTCTGACAAATCCCTTCTTCAAAAGATCGCTTACTTTCACCCCGAACTCTCGCTGCTCCCTTGGAGCCATACGACGAAGTGGCATCACTATAGGTCTGGCATCTTTCACTAAATCAATACAGAACTCAATCTCTAGGTCTGGTGGAAGTCCGGTCACTTCCTCGAAGATATCCGGATACTGGCCAATAATGGGAATTCCTGCTAGCTCGTCCTGTGGGATGTCGAGGGAATTTAGAAAACTAGCCATCACCTCATCACTAGATAGGCCACCAAACACTACCCTCCGCCCATCATCCGCCCTAATAGTCAACGAAAATCCCTCACAGTCTACCACCGCCCCATATCTTTGGAGCCAATCGACTCCCAAAATAATGCCAAACCCAGTAAAGTCCAAAACAAAGCAATCACAAGCAAACACACATCCATGACTCGATAAGACCACATTATGACAAATCATACTAAGACTAGTCGAACCACCAATCGGGTTCATCACCGCTAAAGGTCTATTGACTATCTCGGGTTCCAATCCCAACCTATCTACCAGGTCACTAGATATGAAGGAATAGGAAGCCCCAGTATCAAACAACACTCTAACTGGAACATCATAAATGGAAAACATACCATGGATAACGACATTCTTTCCTTTCTCCGCCGCGGTTGGGGGCATTCGACGAAGAAGGAACAACATTGATAGCATATGCTTTCACAATCTGCCTCTCTTTAGGGGGTTGCGGACACTTATCCTTGTGATGCCCCACTTGGCCATAGTTAAAGCACTTCTTGTCGGCTTTGCTTAACATTATTTGGCATAGTGGCCCTTCTTGCCACATCTAAAGCACTCAATATCTTTCTTTCTCTTTTTCTGACCATCCTTAGTCTGATTCTGCTTTCTTTTATTCTGAGAATTATTCTTGCCTCCACCGCTTTCTTGCGGCTTTAGCCCTTCTGCAGATGCAACAATGACTTCAGTCTTGGGCTTAGGATAAAGGCTCTCTGATCTCAATGCTTTCCCAACAATCGATTCAAAAGTCTCATCAATATGGTTTATAAGCCTTTCCCCCAACTACTGATCTAAGCCTGTTATGAACTTCTCATTCTTCTTCTCGGGAGTGTCAATAAGGGATAATCCATAATTCGATAAAGTATTGAACTCAACAATATACTCCGAGACTGCTCTACCATTCTGCTTAAGCTCCAAGAACTTCCTAAACAATTCTGATTTCTGAGCAGTTGGGATGAACTTATCACTGAATCGGGCATTAAACTGATCCCAAGTTACTTGATCATCAGGGGTAGCTGCCTTAATAGCATTCCACCAATTCATAGCCCGTCCATGCAGTTGACGGGATGCTAGGTTCCTCTTCATCGCGTCATCAATCCCTAAGTCCTCGAAGATGCGCTCACAACTATCGAGCCATTCCTGAACTTCTATAGCCGATTCCGTTCCATGGAACGGCTTCCCATCAAGACTAGTGTAGTCTGTACAGAGCTTGGCGAAATCGGCCTTAGGCGCTTGCACCGTCGCACCACCACCATTTGCAGCATTAGGAACCACCCTATGAACATCCCTAAGCATCTCTCTCATGAAGTCGGTGAACATCGTCCTCATATCAGGAGCATTCCCATTATTGGCTCCTCTACCAGTATTCCTCGTGTATCGGCTCATCGTTCAATCTGTAAGGAGAAACGATTACAATCTCTTCAGTGGTGCCAGTGCAGTGCGACCCCATCCTTAGATATACTAATAGTATATATATAGCTTTTGAAAACCAAAATATAACAAATACGCGCTCTCGTATACGTATACTATCTCTCCCTGGTGTCTTTCCCTAGGTTAACTACGCAACCTAGAGCTCTGGTACCAAGTGTGACAGCCCGTCCGTACCAGCCGACATTTCCAATGAATGTGCGCTATGCCAATGCCCGACTAGCACGGGATGGTTGTCAAAGAAAGGGAACGAAAGGAATTTAAACTAACAAGGAACCTGTAGAATGTCTCACAGCGCATGGAATAAAATATAATAATAACATACTTAACATCAAAGAGGTGAGATAATGCATAAGCTGAAAACTAAACCATAATCATCATAGCAGCGGAAATTCAAAATACAGCTTATTACAACTCCAACATATTGTCTCTAAAGAAAAGAAAAACGTGCACTACTAATGCCCAAAGTAGTGACCAGCAACAACACAGGGAGAATATCTATATATATCATACGTGGAAGCCTTCTTCTCGTCTCCGGTACAGCTACTCGTGCATACCACCTAACCTGTCTCAAGTCTGCCCGTTTAAGAGCACCCATAGTAATAAGAAGAGACATAAAACTATGGGTTAGACAAAAGTCTGGTATGAGCGATAAGCAGCAAAGCAGAACAATAACAGGTATACATAACCATACCTAGACCTGCAACCAAAGAGTTAGCACAACAGGATGTCCAATACTCTAAGGTGACACTAACATATGGTGTAAATATACGGGGGAGGGGCGTGCATGTTATAGTGATGTCAAACAATCAAGCATAGCAACCATCCTCACATCTCTCACTCAGTGCGTAAATCATACGATATCCATTGCTTTGACCACCCAAATCCTTTGTTATGATCACTCTGCCCCATGGATTCATGATGGCTCCACTGCACTGATACATAGCCAGTAATCCCTTGCTATGTCCACTCTGTCCCATGAAGTCATGACGACTCCACTGCACTGTCTCATAGCCATGATACGATCACTCTGCCCCATGGAGTAATAACTACCCCACTGCACTGATCCGTAGCCTAACATCTGTCTTGGAGGTGAATCAAAGTTATGGACGTCGATAACCCCTTAGCACACGTCCCGCAACAAAGCCCAACTTATGAAGTTAACTCGTTGGTTCCCAGCTAGATCCTGAGTTCTACTTCCTATTTGGACTACCTTTGCATCTCGGGTTTTGGTCTCCTCCGGATCGGTTCGGTCGTAACTATTCTTTCCTGGTGGTTCGGTTCGTAGCACCTCCTCATAGTCCGGTTCGTGATTCTCCTCCAGCTCATGGTCATCATGTCGGCTCGTGGAAGGCTCCCTGGTTGGATCGGTTTGTGATGAAGCTCTGGTTCGGGTTGGGCCTTCATCATCGGTTCGGGCACGTGGTGTGCTCCGGTTCGGGTCTGGGGGCTTCAGATGTTAACTATTCGTGAGCTCCTGGTCGAATCGGGATCTCCAAGCGGTTCGAGGTTAATGCAAAAGCTCGTGGTGTAGCAATTCAGAGAGAGGTTCATGGAGAGGGGGTGTGCATGTCACGAACGGGTCGGGTTAAGGTGACCTGATCCGGTTCCCTGCACTGTTTCCGACGACTTTTCCATCAAATGTTTACGCCACACGACGACATTTTTAACCATTATAACTGTTCTAAGAAATCATAAATCATACCAAACAGTCATAACAACATATAACATTAATCATAAACATCAAAACAACAATTTAACATGTTTATACGGATCAAATATACCCAAAAACCGGTGTTTTTCCCTTAATCCCCCTTAATCATGTTTAAGCATACAATTAGCAAAACTTATCCAAATTAGCCCAAATTTCTATTAGAGCCCTAAAATAATATTTTAGAATTTTACAAATTTTTCCAGAATTTTAACAGGCATAAATTCGCTAATTATCACTAATCACCCCTAATTAGCTGTAATTAGTGAAAAACAAAATCACTCACCTTGGCCACAAATTAATCTTAGATCTGAACTTTGCTACTGCTATAGGTCGAATTCCAATGCTTAGCAGCAGCCCCAACTCTAATTTGCCACTAGACTTCCTTGATTTGGTGTGGATTAAGCTAATACGTGATTAAATGATGATTTGGGATGAATTCAGAAAGTGGAGGCCATTGTTAGGTTGAAGAGAGGTAAGTGGCAGTTGGAAAATGACAAAGAAAAGGTTTCTCTAATCCTAATCAGCCCTCATATAGCTCTAATCCCGAAATTCTCCAATGGGCCTAGCTGCTAATCACCCGGTTAAGCCCAATTAAGCTGTTTTTCACCTTATAAACCTTAATTCAGCCATATCTCCCAAACGTTAAGTCCGTTTGATAAGTGTGACCACTCTATGGAAAGGTAAACCACCATCCGGATCTAATGGAAGCGGTTTCAGGTCAAAACTCCTTACCAATCAAAAGTTATAGGCGAAACAAGATTCGTCAGGGGCAAAATGGTCATTTAAAAATCGGCAAAAATCGTGAACATGGGAAATGACCCCAATAGTCGTTTCCCAAAGTTACACGACTATAAGACCTCATACAAAAATAAATATTCTACGATCCTCCGATGCATAGAATGCGGGTCGTTACATTTCCATAGAAGTCTCTTCTTCTTCTTCGAGTTCCATTGGGTCTTGTTCTTGTTGTAATCGAGCTTGGTTGGCCTCATATGTCTCATAGGGTTTGAAAGTGAGAGGAATTTGCATGAGATGAATGTTTGATGCGTCAGACACTTTCTAGGGACAAAATCTTCTCCATTGAGATCAACTCCAAAGCATTTGAAAATGCGAGTGAGATAAACACCATAGTAGAGAGTGTTTTCTCTAGTAGATACATCTATGGGCTTAAATTCATTAAGAATCATTTCAGCCCAATTGATATTATATCCATTTATTATGGCAAAGAGAGCCTTTTGGACTTTAAGAGTTGGATTGTTGAAATTTCCGGAACGAGGAGTGATGGTATGTTGAAGGAGAAGGTTGACAATTCTTGTTATTGGACGAAAGAAAGGATTTTTGAAATCCATTGGAATACCATCTTTGAAGACATCGTGATATGTTTCCCTATCGGTTTCATTGATAGCGAAAGTTGAGAAATTCGTGCCCTTGCTTCTACAATTTAAAATTTCGCCTAAAAGATCGGATCGAGAACAATTTGAGTTCCCATGACACTGCTCCAAATTTGATTTTCGTTGCCTTGATAAAATCCGCGGTTGAGATTCGCATTGAACATCTTCACGGGTTTTGGATAACATACTTCGTCATTTTCACGAGAGTAAATTGGACTCAAGACTTCGTTATGTTGAAAAAGAGAAGTGAGATCGTAAGATGGAAAGTCGCTAAAGACGGCGAAAGCACCCATGTTAACTTTGGCTTTTGCTAAATAGTTACCATAGGTTTTAATGGCCTCTTTGTCATTTTAAAGATAACCTTTTATGTTTTTGGTTATCTTCAATTTCTGAGATGAAATTGAGGAAGCAATTGATATGATTGAGGTGGATAGATATGAAGAAAGTTGTTTTAAGTTGTGAATGAGAGGTAGAAAGGATGGATATATATATATATATATATATATATATATATATATAATGAATTGAATAAATATGAATTGAATAGGCACAACTTTTCAGATTGAAAGGACACCTTTCAGACATTGAGAGTTGGCGAAAAGATTGAAGGGAAGTTTGAAAGTTTAAACTTTTGAAATTCAAATTTTAAATTTCAAAACTGCTGTATATGTCGACATGCATATTTATGTATATCGACATACAGTGCTTATTTCAAAAAGAATTTTGGATTTTCAAGCTTTGAAATAAATTATCGATTTATATTTCAGGTTTAACGATTTCCTAAAATACTTCTAATCCTAATGATCATACAAACAATTTCATTTTATTAATTTATTGGTTATTTAATATTATATTATTATTTTGAATTTCAAAATTCAAATTTCAAATTTTAATTTCAGATAGTTTATTAAGTTTTAAATTCAAACTAAAGCGAACAAACAAAGCAACCATTCAACCAAATAAAATTAAAATGTAATAAGGCGTACCCGGTTTTTTGATCCTTTTCTTCATGATTTTTTGAACTTTGAATTGTTGTAAAGCATATATTTGTATTTCCGGTTTCTGGTTCTTCATCGCTTGATGACGAATTTGAATCATCTAATGTTGCTGCATTTGTTTTCTTTCTTTTCTCTGATGAATTTGAGTTATCCGGTTGTTGAGTAGATTTGTCTGGATATGGACACATTCTCTTTATATGACCTGTTTTATTACAGTTAAAACATCGTCCATCGTTTAATTTTGCTTGATTATAACCCTTCCTTCTATACTTTAGAAATCTTCTAAAATGATTTGTCATGAGTGTTGTTTCTTCTTTGTCTTCACTACTTGAGTCAGAATAATTTGTTGTTTCTTTCAGTGCAATAGATTTCTTTTCAGTTGATCTAGTTTCTTTTCTTTTCTGAAATTGAACTTCATATGACATTAGATTCCCAATTAACTCTTCAATCTTTATTTCATTGACATCATTTGCTTCTTCTATAACAAAAGTCTTCTGATTCCATTCTTGAGTTAACGAATTTAATATTTTTCTGACTTGATGTGCTTCGGAATAAGTTTTTCCAAGTGTTGTTAGTGAATGCACTATCTCTTGAAATCTACAATACATATCGAAAATAGACTCATTCTTATTCATTTTAAATAATTCAAATTAATTGACTAGCATTCCTATCTTAGTCTACTTAACTTTACTAGTTCCTTCATGAGTAACATGTAAAGTTCTCCAGATTTCATAAGCTGTTTTACATACTGATACTCTATTAAAATAATATTTATCTAATGAACAAAATAACATATTCATGGCTTTGGAATTGCTCTATGCAGCAGCCTTTTGTTCATTTGTCCATTGTGTAAATGCAGTTATGGGTTCAACATAATTATTTTATGTACAATTCCATGCGTCTAATCCTACGGACTGTAAATAAATTTTTATCCTACATGCCCAATATGAATAATTACTACCATTAAACAGTGGCTATCTAACCGTGGATTGACCCTCTACAAAAGAACTATTATTGCTACCAGTGTTGGTTGCCATTTTTCCAAATTTTCAAAAATCAGATTATGAACTTTTTGAAAGACCTTGCTTTGATACCAATTGTTAGGGACTATGGAATGGATCGTTCAGGCAAAGCAAACACTAGAGGGGGGGTGAATATTGTTTGCAGAAATTAAAAATAAAACTAAAACTAGATATAACTATAGGATAAATCAAACATAACAAACACAAACACATACACAGATTCAAACACAAAGGCAAAATAAAAAAATGCAGAAAAGGAAAGAACACACCAGATTTATACTTGTTCGGATTACTCCTACGTCTAGTCCCACACAACGCTGGGTTGTGCAGAGTTTTATTACTATTTCAATAGTCAATTACACCCTTCTCGATTTCATGGCTCATAAGGAGACACCGATTCCTACTTTCTTGATTTCACGGCTCATATGAACACACCGACTCCTATTTCCTTGATTTCACGGCTCACAAGGATACACTGACTCCTCTTTGACTCACAACAAGGTTTATTCAACCCAACCAATTACAAAACAGCCCTATAACTCTTCAATGGCACTTGTTTCAGAGAGTAGAGAGTGTAGAGAGAAGAAGTTTTATCAAAACAGAATTGAATTTTGTAGAGTATAAGTGTAAAAACCATAAAAATGATTAAGAATAATATGAGGATGAAAGAGGATGAAGATGGAGGAGAAGAGATGTTAGAAAATTCGGTTTTAACCTCTTTTTATAGGTTACGAAGGGTTGCAACGGTTCTGAAGTGTTTCAAATAATGAAAAGTCACTTCCCTTCAAATTTAGAAAAATAGATGTTATATGTCGACATATATATTTTGCTATGTCGACATAGCCATGTGTAAATTTTATTTTCAAAGCATTTTTCAAGTATTTTGATATAAAATTAATTCAGAAAATTCTTGAATAAAATTCTAATGTTGTAAATCAATATTACATGATAGAAAAACATATGAAAATATATTTTTAAACTATATAAATATATTTAGAAAATTATAAGGTTTTTAACTATATAAAATATAAATAAAGTATATATATAAAACTTAAGTTTGAAAATAAAAGAAGAATGAAAATATAATAAAATAGAAAAACAAAATAGATAAGAATGAGGATAAAAAGAAAACAAAAATAGAGAGGATTAAGGATAGAATTCAAAATTAGAATTTGAATTTGAACCTAAAGTGCTGTTTGGAGTCTTACAAAATCTAGACTCTATAAAAATATTATTCTTGAACTTTTGATCTCTTGGAATCTTGATTACTCATGAGTCTTGAATCTACTCTGAATTCTGAATCTCTAAAATCTCTTAAACTGTACAGTCTTCAGTATTAATTCCTGTATACAAATTCTGCATATATATACATATATATATTCTAAATAAAGATGTTAGTATATATTTTATAATCAATGATAATTGAAATAAGGTTGTTTTCATCAAAACTCCATTCTCCAACGAGAACACATATCGATATAGTTATACACCTTATGTTGAGCAGAAATCATAAACCAATCAACACAATATAAAGCAATTTATATATCAACTAACAAATATGCGCTCATATATATACACTCAGACTCAATCTAGGGTATTACTAACCCTATCTCTATCGAGTCACACCACAGAGCCAAGGTTATCACTTAACCTTCAGCTTTGATACTACTATAATGAACCGACCAATTCTCGATCCTGATTATTGATACAAATACCGTGTCGATGAACCAATCACCAGAGATTTTTCCATATCATTAATAGAAAGAATTTAGAGGATGAGAAATAAAAAGAAATAAAAGTTAGATAGAAGAAAACGAAAAACACAAATCTCACAGGGGAACGAATAAATTATATTAGATAACATAACGTTTGAAATAAAAATCTCTTCTTTATATACACATATCATCATCAAAGTACAACACAGCACAACACATCACAGTGGAAATAAATAGTGGTTATCTAATGTTAATGCCTCCTGCTCTAAGCTCCTCCAAGTGTATCTGAAAAATCCCGACCACATGACTGCCCGTAAAAATTTGGGTACCCAAGAGTTTAGGGTAAACAAAACAAAATAAATTCTAGGTCAATCATGGGACTGGTATGAGTAAACTCCAATCATTTGGTTTAACTTTTAAAAACCCTTTTTTTAAAGAAAAGATAATCGTAAGACCGATCCACACATAAATATAGATGGTTTTTACCTTACAATAACCCAAAACATTCTTTGCATCAAAACAATTCTGATATTATAATAGTGTCTAAATAAAATAAATATCAATCTAGCGGAACGCTTGCATCTCACGCTCCACATACATAATACATAATCAAAAACCGCAGGGCGCTTATTAGAGAATGGATTTCCAACTATGAAAAGGGATGTGACCACCTTCCGATGGTGTATATCTAGAGAGAAATACAATGGGTTAAACAAGAACATCTAGTAACCTGGCCACACATGATCGATCACTCATTCAACTTGAGTGTATCGAATGTATATCACCGATGTTTGTGATCAGCAACCGTTACTGAAAGTATATAATGGTGATTGAATAAGAAGCAACTGAATTTTCTCTAGGTCAGGTGATAATAAATCCTAATGGGAATGACGCACACAGCCATGATGCCTGCCTGATTTTTCTCATTTCTCGGCTAATAAGGCCTGAGGCTAGGTCTTACCTTTAGAGCACCACAGCATCATTCACTTTGAATGCCATATCGCCTGATCCATCAAAATCACTATTTGATGTCCTCAAAATACGCTAGGTGTTAATCTAAGAGAAGTTTCCTTCTCTGCCACCAACTATGGTTTGTTTGAAGAAATCAATGTAAGTGACCATCTAGAAAACTTTATTAGACATCGTCCATATACGTTGTCCCAGGACTGGACAAACCGAAGACACCATCCCATCAATCAATCTTAGGAAATTTCTACCTAGGATTAACAGAACAACCCTAGCACTTTACTTCGTATTTAATCATCTTTGACATAATTTGATTCACAATGCTTATACCCATAAAGAGTGGTTTTCAGATAATAAACTTGATCCCGCCCTCTCCATATTGACAACGAAAATATGAAATAGGCCAAAACTTTGATAGTCTGTTATTTAACTATCAAAGGAAACATCCATACAACCAACGATCCTATTTCCAAATGGAAATTCTACTGATCAATCAACAAGCAAAATCGGGCCCCATAAAATTAATTTCTTATTAAATTATCATTTCCTAATTTCCCATTTCTCGTTTTCCATATATTTTCTCAGATATTTACCAGCACCCGTTTTATCACTCAGGATCCTTGGAAAACATTTCCATATAACAAAAACTATTTGTTTACCATTTTCTAGAAAATACCTCTTATCATGGTTGGAAAACATTTCCATATATTCACAAATTCTTATTTTCTATATTTGGAAAATATACATTATTAACATCAATTTTTTTTTCCAATTTCCACTTCTTGTTTCCTATATTATCCGCCACATTCCATTTTTTATGCTTAGAAAACATCTCTGATTATATTTGGAAAAACGTTTCCAAAAACTCATTTACTTGGATTTAAACGAATGTTGTATAAAACAACGTTACGACAACTCAACCCATTTATCACTTATTAAGTAACTGTATCTCTAATCACTCTTCGCCATCGAACCTTATCCATTCCTCAATCAATCATGAAGTCAATCAAGTTGGGTAATAATTACCTCTCAGACGTTAACTGAACAACATTCTTAACTTTGAAATGGACAAAGTCCACAACTCAACTTCTTAACAATCATCGCTTATGAAACTCCTGGATTTAGCTTAAGATTCCGCTTCTTTTACGGAAAACCTTGATTTTAACGATATGTTGCAATTCCTACTTCTAAAATATTTAACTTTAAAAATATAACTTTAATTATTTAATTTGAATAAATAAATAAATAAAATAATTAAATATTGATATATAATTGAAAAGTAAAAAGTATTTATCTGAATTTGATACAGCTGAGTGTCAATAAATAACTCCATTCAAATAATCTATATTCGATTAGCATTTCAAACTCTAGAATAAATCTACCATTTCAGGTTAACTCAAATTCCACTTTCAATCGAAATCCACTTTTGAATTTATCACTTCAAAATCCTTACCAATTTCTCTTATAACTATCCCAATCTACAAAACGTTTGCTTTAAACCCATTATCCACCTTAAAATGTGAATATTATTTCTTTTACAGAAATATGGACTCGTTATATCAAATCCAATTTTGATTTGATTTGTAAAATCTATTACAGGTTTAAATCCCACTTATCGAGTCACTTTATCATATTACACTTTGTTCATAAACTCAGTTATTAAACGCAACTCAATTAACAATTTTATGTTTATTTAAAACAAGTCAACTTTTATTTTTGAATGTATTTACGAGCTATACATTGCATAACTTCTGAAATCAACTTTATTTGATTTCTACAAATCCCTTCTCGTTTAATAATTTTAAAAACAATACTATTATTTCAAACATAGAATTTTATTTTCATAGCTATAAATATTGAAATATTAGCTTCTTTGCATATTTCATTTAAATTATAGTTTCATACTAAATAGAATTTAAATATTCTTTTTTGAAATAAATAATTTTAATAAAATTCGACATAGTCAAATTTCAATTACAAATCCCCTTTGAAATTATCTTAATTTAACTTACATTTCGAACCACGAAATAGAATTCACCGTTTTTTTTAGTTGATTCCAAACTTCCCTTTTAGATTCACATTTGAATTTAAATTTCTTAATTATCAAATAATAAATGTTCTACTTCATTTAAAAACATCATTTATAATCAGCTTCTTGTTTTATCCATTTAAACAAGTTTCTTTTTTCAAGTCCATTCAAAATTAAATTTCTATTTTGGAAATAAATTTCCTTTTTAAATCTCAAACTCGTTTTCTACCTTTGAAAATATTTTATGGTATTTAAATACCAAAATTCTAGGGCTAGTGTTATTTAAACACAACATTATCAATCATAGATTATATATCACATCATATATCATAATAAATGAAAAACAGTAATATAAATTTTGAGGAACCCAGTTAGATCCCTCCAACCTGTTTCCCTGCATCCACAGATGTTAATTAACATATACAACACCAATTTCATATCAATTTGATATATCATAGTAAATAGAATCAATATTTAAACAATGATATATATGTATAATTTCAACCAATTTTTTTTTGCAATTTATCCAAACAACCATCACACAGCATTCATTCATTGTTTATCAATTTTAAAATACGTTTGTAAAATTATAAACGGGAGAGAGTTAGTGAGTTTACTTACCTTGGTCGTTTATCGTTAAATAATAATAAACTTCCAACAAATCTGATCAGGCGTTTTATCTTGCCATAATTTCCAACCAGTTCCATTACATAACCTCCATTCATACGATCCCAACGGATTCTGTTTTGTCAGATTCTGATAATGTATGGAAAGGTTATGATTTTTACAAGTTATAACAATCTAAACGTCATTAACTATATATATATAATTAATTATTTCCCTAATTACATTTTAATCCTAAACCCATGCTTACGTTAATCTTTTTCTTCCCAAATGATAATACACGAAACCTGCTCCTTTCAGTAACACTATTGCCGAGAATTTTAATGCCTTCACTACCCTTATTTCATCACCTTTCCCAAAACCAAGACGATCGCTTGGTTCTTCTCCAAGAGCTCCACCATGCCATCTCCACATTTTCAGCCGCAACCCCTTCCTTCGTAATCCGCTGAACCTGCATTCTAGCACATGCACACACAAAAAGTGTGAACGTTTTTGTAACACCCCACTCCCGCTATGGTCACTCACTAAGGGAATGCCATAACATCGGTGGAGTATTTTAGTGAATATAGAACAGAAAAATTACAACAAGACAGATATAATTAGTACTTGAAATTTAAAAATATCATCTCACAACAGCGGAAATAAACATGTCTGGTTACATCATAAAACCACGATAAAAGTCAAGTACAATATCCATCAAAATAAAGAAGTACATAATCCCACTCTCTCATACAATAGCCATAACCAAAGAAAAGATAACTGGATAACTGGAGCTTTACATCTACCCAAGCTCCTAAAGACTGGAACAGCAATCCGATCAAGCTCTACTACTGTAACACCCCACTCCCGCTATGATCACTCACTAAGGGAATGCCATAGCATCGGTGGAGTATTTTAGTGAATATAGAACAGAAAAATTACAACAAGACAGATATAAATAGTACTTGAAATTTTTAAAACATCATCTCATAACAGCGGAAGTAAAACATGTCTGGTTACATCATAAAACCACAATAAAGGTCAAGTACAATATCCATCAAAATAAAGAAGTACATAATCCCACTCTCATACAATAGCCAAACAAAAGAAAAGATAACTGGATAACTGGAGCTTTACATCTATCCAAGCTCCTAAAGACTGGAACAGCAATCCGATCAAGCTCCACTACTGCTAGGATCCACCGTAGGACCTGAGGGTTGGGAAAAAGATAAAAACAACGGGGTCAGACATAAGTCTGAGCGAGTCCTATAACTTTAACAATACAATCGTTAAAGTAACCAGAGAAGACATAAACTGATATACGGTAACATATAGGGATGAATGGCTACCCTAAGCAGTCAACTAAACGAAGATAAAGGATAAAGACGCATCTACCCTCCCTAAGGTAAATTACTAAACTGCACCACACCAGTCGTTCCTAACTTAAAGGTTGATCCCACCCAAGGACTTATAAAATTTACTAATTAGTACCTGCGTACCCCTAGGTGACCAAGTAGGCGCCACGGGGCCCTACAATCCACTAGGTGTACACACTACTTCCCATTCGATCGGCTCCCTAACGTAGATACCCGTGCTGGCCCCACCGTGGGATGTATCATTCCCCAATGTGGCAACCTGATGGAACTAAAGGTGCACGGCTTATATCTACTCGATGCAACAACGGCTTACCTACCAGCCCGGGCCCACTCACGCATATGAAGCCCGTTGGACTTGCGTTGCCACCGCTAACCCGTTTGCCTCTTACAGTCAAGCCCAGTATGCGTGTCCCGTCCTCGACATGGGTCGAGCCCACAAAGATACGTATGGGTTACTGGTTGAAATGGGCCTCCACAAGCTACCCACCTAAGCTTGTCCCTTTTTCTAGTATATCCCACTTAACCCTTTAATCATGTTTTAATTACATGTTCCATTCTGGTTAAGTATTCTAATCGTATTTTCTATTGCCACCCAAGGCAACCACTAGATTTTCTCATGCCACCCGAGGCACCCACTTAACCCCTCATGTCCCTCTACATGCTAATATGGTTAAGTGTTTCTTAATTAATTAATTAAGAACGTAACCTTTGTAAAGACCTCTCACATTAGACTGTCTTTTATGACCGCTGGTTAAGCCGGTTGGGTCCGGGCAGCCTTATGTCATAACAGAGTCTAACCTCGTGTCTTTACATTAATTACGTATTTAGTTTGTGCCTAAGACCTCTCACATTGGGCTAACATTTGTAGCAACTGGTTAAGCCGGTTGGGTCCGGGCAGTTTTACGCTACAACTGAGTCCAACCTCGTGTCTTAGTCAATTAATTACACCTAATTAATCACCCTCATAATTTTATATTAATTATCCCTAATTAATCAAGTTTTCTTAACATGGGTAGACCTAACTTAATAGGTAAATTCCCATGGGGTAGACCTAACTCAATAGGTAAATTCCCAACACATAGTATGGGTACACCTAACCAAATAGGCAAATTCCCATACTATGTTTATTTATTTTGTGTTATGCATAATTATAGTAATTTCACACAATCTTATTAACTTATGCATTTAATTACCCCATCGTTCCCACGTAATTTCGTTCATGATATAACACATATAAAAGGTGTCAACTTGCATATGAATGAACATGTTTCAAAGGTGCCATCTTGCATATTAACAAACACATAACTTGCATATGAACTTGCATAACATGTCACATAACTTGCATATAATATGTCACATAACTTACATATTCATTTTGCATAACAAACTTGCATATTAGCTTATAGACTTGCATAATGTGTCATCATGAACTTGCATATTAATAAACATGTAACTTGCATATTTACATACATGTAACTCGCATATTAACAAACATGTAACTTGCATATAAAGAAACATGTAACTTGCATATTAACAAACATGTAACTTGCATATTAACAAACATGTAACTTGCATATTTACATACATGTAACTTGCATATTAACAAACATGTAACTTGCATATTTACATACATGTAACTTGCATAGCATATTACCATGAACTTGCATAACATGCATATGATTACATAGCCCACAACTTGCATATTTAGCATCATGCAAACATAACATACATCATATTAAACTTGCATAAGCTTACATACTCAACATGCATAAACATAAGATTAATGCTAACATCATATCATATGATTCAAAGCTCATTAACCCACATACAAAACCATAAATCTCATCACATCTCATCTAATTAGTTTACCAAAAGATCATCAAAGTGATAGAAACTCACAACTAGCAACTTTGAACACCAAATGAAGAAGATTAAGATGCTAAGAAGGGATTAGAAGTTGATTAGAGAGTGATTACTATGCAACCCTCTTCATAAAATTAGTGGAGGCCATGAGAGCTAGCATTTTGCCATAGTTTAGTCACTAGGTTTAATTATGAATGAATTAGGGTAGGTTAGGGTCTTATTTATAGATTAGGCAAGTGTTTTAGGCCATAGGATTAACCCTAGATTCAATCCAAGCCATCAAAGCATGTCTTGGGGAAGAAGTCAAGTGTAGGAACCATCTAGGGCCTTTAGATTAAAGATGGACCATGAGAACCATTCAAATGCAAAATCTGCACTTGAGCGAATCGGCCCACGGGTTGACAGCCAAACACCCTGGATTAACCCCTAGTCGACCCAGCGGGCTCGGGTCGACTTCAAAAATCGGCCGGTTCGGTTATTCCCCTCTCCCAATTCGCTGTTTTGAGCATTTTTGCATATTTATTTATTAAATTTTCAATTATATATATATATATATATATCAATATATATATATATATATATATATATCTACACAACCCATTTCACTTAATTAAGTATACTTTAATTTGGGAATTTTCGTGAAACTTCGCGAGGCCATATCTTGGTCATACGGACTCCGATTTTCGAAAACTCGGACTCTATTTCGCGTATTTTTCCGAGACGAACGCAATGGCATAGCCCGTTTCCCTTGATTCCCATTTTAGAATTAAATTCTGCCTCGATTTATGTTATTACAGGTTATTGAAAATACGGGTTGTTACATTCTCCCCTCCTTAAAGGATTTCGTCCCCGAAATCTTCAAGTTAGGAAGAACGTATCCTACCATCCAATCATCCATCTACTCAAAGCATCATCCACGAGCAATCATTGTCCTTACAAGATTCTAAATGCTGGATGGATATATGCAAAAGTGTGTGTATATGTACTTACCTAATGCAAAAATCAGGCGGTTACTGATACAGTAAACCTCCTTAATGCAAACCATGATAGTGCCATGCATCCAATATGTATGCGAAACCCTATTGACACATACAAATTTCTACATGCGTGCACAACCATACACAAAAATGCATCATCCATATGATAACACAGCCATGATACATCCATCAATCTAACTACCACATCCATTTATGCAATATGCAACATGAAGTGACTGAGCCGATCTAGTGCCTAATGTGTGTGTATATGCATCCACGAGCAACCACTAGCAAACAATTGCATCCATATGCATCCATCAACCATAACATGTTTCAAACACATGTTTCAACCATAGGTTTTACCCTATCTAAAGGTCATAGGTATTAGCGAGAGGATATACTAAAGATAAGATAAGTACTAGACAAGCAATAAAGGAGAAGTTAAAAGACATACTCTCAAAAAGAAATGGATACAAAGAACGCATCTTTGCTTCCGTCTCCCAAGTAGCATTGCTTTCGTCATCTCCCCATTGCACTTTAACTAGCTGAACTTCTCTGTTCCTCAACTTCCTAGTTTCTGACCCAAGGATGCGAGTAGGAGCTCGTCGAATCGTCGCATCACGCTCTACCTCTACATCTCTAAGCAAGCTCGGCTCTACCACCTCCGCGGTCTCATGTAAGCACTTCCTCAAATGTGATACATGGAATACATCATGAACACCACTAAGTCTGTCGGGCAACTCCACCCTATATGCCATCCGTCCAATCCTTTCCTTAATAGGAAACGGCCCAACAAATCTCGGTGCTAACTTCCCTACGGACCCAAAGCGAACAACATTTCTCAATGGAGATACTTTGACAAAAACCATGTCCCCAACCTCAAACTCAAGATCCGTCCTTCTCCGATCCGCATAAGATTTCTGTCTATCTTGCGCTGCTTTCATCCTTTTTCGAATTAAATCAATCTTCTCTGAAGTCTCTCTAACCATATCCGGCCCAAGCAAGATCTTATCCGTAGATTCCCACCAACATGTAGGAGATCGACAAGGCCTTCCATAAAGAGCTTCGAAAGGAGCCATACCAATACTGGACTGAAAGCTGTTATTATATGCGAACTCCACCAAAGGAAGATGTTCTTCCCATGTACCTCCAAAATCCAAGATACAAAGCCTCATAAGATCTTCTAAGATACGGTTCACCCTCTCAGTCTGACCGTCCGTCTGAGGATGATATGCGGTGCTCAAACACAACTGAGTCCCTACCGCCTCTTGCAAACTTCTCCAAAACTCACTAGTGAAAATAGGATCTCGATCACTCACAATGCTGGATGGTACGCCATGCAATCTAACAATCTCTCTAACATAGACTGAAGCAAGCCATGGAGCGGTCCTCTTACTCTTTACGGGTATAAAATGGGCACTCTTGGTAAGTCTGTCTACCACAACCCAAATTCCCGTATTGCCCTTCCTCGATCTCGGTAACCCGTCGATGAAATCCATCGAGACACTATCCCACTTCCACTGTGGAACTTCCAATGGGTGTAGCAACCCACCGGGTTTCCTTTGCTCCACTTTAACTTGTTGGCACACTAAGCATCTAGCCACATACTCGGCCACATCTTTCTTCATACCGGCCCAGAAGAAAACTCTCTTCATGTCTTGGTACATTTTGTCTCCACCGGGATGAATAGTCATTCTTGAACGATGTGCATCATCCAAAATAGCCTTCTTCAAACCCTCATCTTGCGGTACACAAAGTCTACCGTCTCTATGCAACCATCCCTTATCATCTATGGTGTATCTACCCAAATGGCTGGACGACTCCCCTCTTATAAGCTTCTCTATCAACACAACCAACTGTGGGTCGTCTCGTTGAGCCTCGCCAATCCGTCTCAAAAGAGTAGGTCTAACCTCCAAGGATGCCAACAAACCAGGTACAAAATCAACAGAAGGTCTGAAGTCAAACAAAGAAAGAAACTCCAAGCTTCGTCGTTCCACGAACAATGGACTCAAAGATAGCCTTTTTCTACTCAAGGCGTCTGCCACCACGTTACCCTTACCAGGGGTATACGCTATCTCGAAATCATAGGATGCTAAGAACTCCATCCACCTTTGCTGTCTTAAGTTTAAATCCTTCTGAGAGAATAAGTACTTCAATGATTTATGGTCGGTGAACAACTCGAATCTCTCACCAAGAAGATAATGGCGCCAAGACTTAAGTGCGAAAACAATCGCGGCCAACTCTAGATCATGGGTAGGGTAATTCTTCTCATGCACTCTCAATTGTCTCCCTCCATAGGCTATTACCCTTCCCTCCTGCATCAAGACTGCGCCTAATCCTATTCCACAAGCATCGGTATAAACAACAAACGGCTTACTCCCATCCGGGAGCACTAAAACTGGAGCGGTGGTCAAAGCTCTCTTTAACCGTCGGAAAGCATCATCACAATCTACATCCCACGAGAAAACCAGATTTTTTTTCGTCAAGCGGGTTAATGGGGCTGATATCTTCGCGAAGTCTTTGATGAACTTCCTATAATATCCTGCCAACCCCAAGAAACTTCTTACCTCGGTAGCATTTCTAGGAACTTTCCAATCCTGGATAGATACTATCTTTGCGGGATCCACAGCTATCCCTTCCTTAGAGACCACATGCCCTAAGAATCGCACTTCTCTTCTCCAAAAATGGCATTTAGAGAATTTAGCTTTAAGACTATGCGCTCGAAGAGTCTCCAACACTTCCTTGAGATGTAAGGCATGCTCTTCTTCATTCTTGGAAAAGACCAAGATGTCATCCACAAAAACTACTACAAACTTATTCAGATACTCTCTGAACACTCTACTCATGAGATCAACAAAGTATGCGGGGGCGTTTGTCAACCCAAATGGCATCACTAGCCACTCATAAAAACCATCCGGAGTCCGGAAAGCAGTCTTCTCTATACTGTCCTCCGCCACTCTTAACTGATGAAACCCTGTAGCTAAGTCCATCTGCGAAAATACTGACGCGCCAACCAACTGATCAAAGAGATCATCTATCCTCGGTAATGGGTGTCTATTTTTCTTCGTGAGCTTATTAAGTTCTCTATAATCCACACAAAGTCTGAGGGACCCATCCGCCTTCGTGGCAAACACTACTGGAGCTCCCCACTCCGATATACTTCGCCTTATGAACCCCTTCTCAAGCAACTCCCCTACTTGCTTATGAAGTTGTCTTCTCTCACGAGGAGCCATGTGGCGTACTGGCAAAGACACTGGTTTGGCATTATCCACCAAATAAATTCGGAAATCTATCTCCCGCTTCGGAGGCAAACCCTTTACTTCTTCAAACACATCCGGATATTCCCGGACTACTCTGACAGAACACAAACTCTCGACCGAAGCATCGAGCGATTCAAGATAACTTAGCAAAACAGATTCCATGGGATTGCAAGAGATCTCGAGAGTGTTACCCAAGCGGGTCATGAGCCTGACAACTCTCCTTTCGCAATCAAGAACGGCACCATTACTGGATAACCAGTCCATGCCCAAGATCAACCCATAGCCCGTGAAGCCCAATACAAAAGCATCACATCTAAACTCAACGCTAAGTATAGAAATCTTCAAACCCAAACATATCATAGACAGATATATGGAGCCCCCAATTGGGTTTGAGACAACCAAGGGATCATCAACTAGACTGGTGTCTAAGTGCAGTGACTCAACTAACGATGATGAGATAAAAGAATGCGATGCGCCAGAGTCAAACAAAGTACGAACTGGATGATCAAACAGAAAAACCAGACTTTCAACGGAAATAGTTCTACCTCTCTGCTGAATCGGTGGAACTGAGAGAACCTGAACTTGCCCCCCTGACTGAGGTGGTGCTATAAGAGCTTGCACCTGGCCTCCTGAGGTAGACCCCGTCTTCTGCCCCTTCTTTGGGCAGTTTTTCACAAGATGCCCTGCTTCACCACAATGAAAGCAACCGGTTTTCTTCTTTTTGCGACAATCCTTACTAAGGTGTCCTGGTGTTCCACAATTGAAGCACTTCTTCTTCGTCTTCTTTTTGTCACCATTGCCTTTTCCGCCCTTGCCTTGTTGTTGCTGTTGCGGTTTCTTCTGATCCCCCTTTTTCTCTGGTGCCTTAGAATTCTTATCATCCTCATGCATAAGTGCCATGTAGACAAGCTTCTCAAAAGTGGCCCCCATAGGAATGTGAGTCATAGCTATTCCTTGCAATGGTTCGTTCAAGCCTCTAACGAACCTCAAAGCCTTCTTCTCCGGTGTATTCACCAACTCTATGCCAAACCTTGCTAATTGATTGAATTTGTTGACATATTCTTTCACCGTGAGATTCCCTTGCTTCAAATTCAAGAACTTCTCCATAAACAGATTCTCTTCCGCCCTTGAGAGAAACTTAGCCCCAAACCTTTGCTTAAAATCTGCCCAAGAGTCAACAGGGCGTTCTCCATTAGTGACCTCCCACCAGAATGAGGCCTCTCCCTTCATTAACCAAGCCGCCAACTTGACTTTCTTTCCCTCTTCCACTTCAAAGATATCTAGCAACTCTTCCACTTCCTTAAGCCAATCTCTAGCCTCTACGAAAGTCTCTGAACCAAGAAAAGGTTTTCCTCCTATAGCCTTGAACTCCTTGCAAACCTTAGCAAAATTATCCACTCTAGGCTGAGGAGGAGGAGCGGTTGTCTCTGGTGTAGTAGCATTGGCCGGACCCGCAGCCGCGGCCCTAGCCTCTTGCAACCTCCTATACCATAGTGGTATAACTAAACCCTCCGGGATGTTAAGATCTTCAGCCATGCTGAAACGAAAGAGGAAAGATTCAAAAAGGAGATTCCGAAAGATAAAGATATGGCTATTGGGGATTATGCTTTTCTTTTTCAAAAACTTTTTCTCTTAGAAGACATGCTTTTAAAAATCCTTTCTTCGAAAATACTCTTAGAAAGTAGTTTTTCTCAAAAATTTTATCTGTTCTGGTAACCTTAAGCTCTGATACCACGTGTAACACCCCACTCCCGCTATGATCACTCACTAAGGGAATGCCATAGCATCGGTGGAGTATTTTAGTGAATATAGAACAGAAAAATTACAACAAGACAGATATAAATAGTACTTGAAATTTTTAAAACATCATCTCATAACAGCGGAAGTAAAACATGTCTGGTTACATCATAAAACCACAATAAAGGTCAAGTACAATATCCATCAAAATAAAGAAGTACATAATCCCACTCTCATACAATAGCCAAACAAAAGAAAAGATAACTGGATAACTGGAGCTTTACATCTATCCAAGCTCCTAAAGACTGGAACAGCAATCCGATCAAGCTCCACTACTGCTAGGATCCACCGTAGGACCTGAGGGTTGGGAAAAAGATAAAAACAACGGGGTCAGACATAAGTCTGAGCGAGTCCTATAACTTTAACAATACAATCGTTAAAGTAACCAGAGAAGACATAAACTGATATACGGTAACATATAGGGATGAATGGCTACCCTAAGCAGTCAACTAAACGAAGATAAAGGATAAAGACGCATCTACCCTCCCTAAGGTAAATTACTAAACTGCACCACACCAGTCGTTCCTAACTTAAAGGTTGATCCCACCCAAGGACTTATAAAATTTACTAATTAGTACCTGCGTACCCCTAGGTGACCAAGTAGGCGCCACGGGGCCCTACAATCCACTAGGTGTACACACTACTTCCCATTCGATCGGCTCCCTAACGTAGATACCCGTGCTGGCCCCACCGTGGGATGTATCATTCCCCAATGTGGCAACCTGATGGAACTAAAGGTGCACGGCTTATATCTACTCGATGCAACAACGGCTTACCTACCAGCCCGGGCCCACTCACGCATATGAAGCCCGTTGGACTTGCGTTGCCACCGCTAACCCGTTTGCCTCTTACAGTCAAGCCCAGTATGCGTGTCCCGTCCTCGACATGGGTCGAGCCCACAAAGATACGTATGGGTTACTGGTTGAAATGGGCCTCCACAAGCTACCCACCTAAGCTTGTCCCTTTTTCTAGTATATCCCACTTAACCCTTTAATCATGTTTTAATTACATGTTCCATTCTGGTTAAGTATTCTAATCGTATTTTCTATTGCCACCCAAGGCAACCACTAGATTTTCTCATGCCACCCGAGGCACCCACTTAACCCCTCATGTCCCTCTACATGCTAATATGGTTAAGTGTTTCTTAATTAATTAATTAAGAACGTAACCTTTGTAAAGACCTCTCACATTAGACTGTCTTTTATGACCGCTGGTTAAGCCGGTTGGGTCCGGGCAGCCTTATGTCATAACAGAGTCTAACCTCGTGTCTTTACATTAATTACGTATTTAGTTTGTGCCTAAGACCTCTCACATTGGGCTAACATTTGTAGCAACTGGTTAAGCCGGTTGGGTCCGGGCAGTTTTACGCTACAACTGAGTCCAACCTCGTGTCTTAGTCAATTAATTACACCTAATTAATCACCCTCATAATTTTATATTAATTATCCCTAATTAATCAAGTTTTCTTAACATGGGTAGACCTAACTTAATAGGTAAATTCCCATGGGGTAGACCTAACTCAATAGGTAAATTCCCAACACATAGTATGGGTACACCTAACCAAATAGGCAAATTCCCATACTATGTTTATTTATTTTGTGTTATGCATAATTATAGTAATTTCACACAATCTTATTAACTTATGCATTTAATTACCCCATCGTTCCCACGTAATTTCGTTCATGATATAACACATATAAAAGGTGTCAACTTGCATATGAATGAACATGTTTCAAAGGTGCCATCTTGCATATTAACAAACACATAACTTGCATATGAACTTGCATAACATGTCACATAACTTGCATATAATATGTCACATAACTTACATATTCATTTTGCATAACAAACTTGCATATTAGCTTATAGACTTGCATAATGTGTCATCATGAACTTGCATATTAATAAACATGTAACTTGCATATTTACATACATGTAACTCGCATATTAACAAACATGTAACTTGCATATAAAGAAACATGTAACTTGCATATTAACAAACATGTAACTTGCATATTAACAAACATGTAACTTGCATATTTACATACATGTAACTTGCATATTAACAAACATGTAACTTGCATATTTACATACATGTAACTTGCATAGCATATTACCATGAACTTGCATAACATGCATATGATTACATAGCCCACAACTTGCATATTTAGCATCATGCAAACATAACATACATCATATTAAACTTGCATAAGCTTACATACTCAACATGCATAAACATAAGATTAATGCTAACATCATATCATATGATTCAAAGCTCATTAACCCACATACAAAACCATAAATCTCATCACATCTCATCTAATTAGTTTACCAAAAGATCATCAAAGTGATAGAAACTCACAACTAGCAACTTTGAACACCAAATGAAGAAGATTAAGATGCTAAGAAGGGATTAGAAGTTGATTAGAGAGTGATTACTATGCAACCCTCTTCATAAAATTAGTGGAGGCCATGAGAGCTAGCATTTTGCCATAGTTTAGTCACTAGGTTTAATTATGAATGAATTAGGGTAGGTTAGGGTCTTATTTATAGATTAGGCAAGTGTTTTAGGCCATAGGATTAACCCTAGATTCAATCCAAGCCATCAAAGCATGTCTTGGGGAAGAAGTCAAGTGTAGGAACCATCTAGGGCCTTTAGATTAAAGATGGACCATGAGAACCATTCAAATGCAAAATCTGCACTTGAGCGAATCGGCCCACGGGTTGACAGCCAAACACCCTGGATTAACCCCTAGTCGACCCAGCGGGCTCGGGTCGACTTCAAAAATCGGCCGGTTCGGTTATTCCCCTCTCCCAATTCGCTGTTTTGAGCATTTTTGCATATTTATTTATTAAATTTTCAATTATATATATATATATATATATCAATATATATATATATATATATCTACACAACCCATTTCACTTAATTAAGTATACTTTAATTTGGGAATTTTCGTGAAACTTCGCGAGGCCATATCTTGGTCATACGGACTCCGATTTTCGAAAACTCGGACTCTATTTCGCGTATTTTTCCGAGACGAACGCAATGGCATAGCCCGTTTCCCTTGATTCCCATTTTAGAATTAAATTCTGCCTCGATTTATGTTATTACAGGTTATTGAAAATACGGGTTGTTACAACTACCGCTAGGATCCACCGTAGGACCTGAGGGTTGGGAAAAAGATAAAAACAACGGGGTCAGACATAAGTCTGAGTGAGTCCTATAACTTTAACAATACAATCATTAAAGTAACAAAAGAAGACATAAACTTGACCTACGGTAATATCTGGGGATGAATGGCTACACTAAGCAGCTTGGTAGACTTAGGATAAACTAAGATAACCGTAAGGACGCATCTACCCACCCAAGGATAATTACTAACTGCAGCACACCAGTCATTCCTACTTAAAGGTTGATCCCTTCCTAGGACTTAGAAAATTTCCCCGGTAGTTTCATGTACTCCTAGCCCACTACATAGGTGCCGTCTGCCCCTATCTCCACTAGGTGTACCCAGTAATTCTTACCCAGTAGTTTCGTGTACCCCTACATAGGTGCCGTCTGCCCCTATCTTCATTAGGTGTACCCACTACTCCCCATCGATCGGCTCCCTACCGTAGATACCCGTGCTGGTCCCACAGTGGGGTGTATCACTCCCCTAAAGTGGCTACCCAATACTCACGGTGCACGGCTTTATATCTATACGATGCAACAACGGCTTATCTACCAGCCCGGGCCCACACACGCATATGAAAACCGGGGGACTTGCGTTGCCACCGCTAACCCGTTTTGGCCTCTTATAATCAAGCCCAATATGCGTGTCCCGTCACTCGACATGGGTCGAGCCCACAAAGATAAGTTTGGGATATTGGTTGAAATGGGCCCCCAACAAGCTACCCACCTAAGCTTGTCATATATCTAGTGTATCCCACTTAACCCTTTAATCATGTTTAATTACATGTTTCCACTTGGTTAAGTATTCTAATCGTATTTTCTATTGCCACCCAAGGCAACCCACTAGATTCCACATGCCACCCAAGGCAACCATTAAATTTCCACCTGCCACCCAAGGCACCCACTTAACCCCTCATGTCCCACCACATGCTAATATGGTTAAGTGTTTCTTAATTAATTAAGACCGTGATCCCCCATAAAGACCTCCCACATTAGACTGGCTGTTATGACCGCCTGGTTAAGCCGGTAGAGTCCGGGCAGTCTTACGTCATAACAGAGCCTAACCTCGTGTCTTTACTTTAATCACGTATTTAATTCATGGCTAAGACCTCTCACATTGGGCTGACATTTGTAGCAACTGGTTAAGCCGGTCGGGTCCGGGCAGTTTTACACTACAAATGAGTCCAACCTCGTGTCTTAGTCGATTAATTACACCTAATTAATCACCCCCATATTAATTATCCCTAATTAATATCAAGTTTTCCATAACATGGGTAGACCTAACTCAATAGGTAAATTCCCATGGGGTAGACCTAACTCAATAGGTAAATTCCCACTTATGGTAATTTATTTTTATGGTATGCTTAATCATACCCAATCATTCATTTATTAACATATTTACCAACCCCATCGTTCCCCACGTAAATCGTTCTCATTTCATGACATAAATAAGGGGAAGATCATCACAAATATCATGGGTTTAGCATACAAATTTGTCATGGGTTAAGAGGATGTCAACTTGCATATATGAGCATATATTAACCCAACTACATATAACCCAAACTTGCATACTATCATACGCATGATTTGCATAACATGTTGCATATGAGCTTGCATATTATCATACACATATCTTGCATAACATGTTGAACTTGCATATAGGCATTCTCATAACTTGCATAACATGTTAAACATGCATTTAAGCATACACATAACTTGCATAAGCATTCACATACTTGCATAAGCATCTACATACTTGCATAAGCATTCATATAATTGCATAAACATGCATAACTTGCATATCATGTCATTTAAGCATATACATATCTTGCATAAGCATTCATATACTCGCATAAGCATGCATAACTTGCATATCACATAAATCTTGCATTTAAACATATACATGACTTGCATAAGCATCCATATACTTGCATAAGCATGCATAACTTGCATATCACATTAAACTTGCATTTAAACATATACTTAACTTGCATAACTCACTTTGTTAAACATGCATAATTCCACTCATTAAATATGCATAAATCCACTTGTTAAGCATGCATAAACCAACTTGTTAAACATGCATAAATCAACTTATTAAGCATGCATAAACCAACTTATCAAATATGCATAAACATAGAACAACATAGAGTAACATATCATTATAAATGATTCAAACTCACTAATCCGCATTTAAGACCATAAGTCTCATTACACCCAATCTACTTACTTTAACAATTGATGTTAAAGTGATAGAAACTCACCAAACCCAAAATTAACCAACTTATGAAGAGGAATTAGTTGCTAATTATGAAGATGGTGATGATTAGAGAATGATTTGAGAGGGATTAGCTTGCAACTTCCTTCTTAGATTAGTGGAGACTCCTTCTAGGATTTAGTTTGGCGGCATGAGGCCTTCATTTCTATTTTTGGTAAGGATTAAGGGGGGTTTAGGGTGTATTTATAGATTAGGTGAGTGTTTTAGGCCCTTAGATTAACCCTAGATTAGATTAGGACCCTTAGATTTCGGAAATCTCTAGAACCAGCCCTCCTAGCCAGCCTGAAACCCAACCTGGTGCAACCTGGTGCACCCAGGTTCAATGGACGGCGCGCCCCTGTCGACAGGCAAGTCGACAGGCAAGTCGACACCCCTGTCGACAGGCCTGTCGACAGCCCTGTCGACATGGGTAGGGCGGGAATCTTCCCGCCTGACCCCGCCTGTTCCATTCCACAATCTGAAATTTAAATTTTTAAATCTGTTTTTAGTTTTAAATTTTCTGCAAACTTCTTTGGGCCATAACCGGGCCATACGGACTCCGATTCTCGAAAACTCGGACTCTATTTCGCGTATTTTTCCGAGACGAACGCAATAACGCAGCCAGTTACCCCCAATTCCCACGTCTGAGATTATTTATCCTGTAATTAGTGAATTTTAGTATTAACTAAAATTCGGGGTGTTACATTCTCCCCTCCTTAAAGGATTTCGTCCCCGAAATCTCTAAGCTAAGGAGAATGCATATCCTACCATCCAAACAACCATCTACTCAAATCATCAACCACAGGCATCCATTGTCCTTAAACAGTTTCTAATGATGTATGAGCATATGCAAACAGTGTGTGTATATGTTCCCTATCTAATGTATGAACATATGCAAACCATGATAGTGCCATGCATCCATTATGTATGCGAGAAAACCCTATCGACACATACAATATCTACATGAGTGCACAATCATTCACCAAAATGCATCATCCATGTGATAACACAACCATTATACATCCATAAATATATTTTCCTACACACAATTTTATGCAATATGCAATATGAAGTGACTGAGCCGATCTAGTGCCTAGAGTGTGTGTATATGCATCCACGAGCAACCACTAGCAAACACTTGCATCCACTTGCATCCATCAACCATAACATGTCTCAAACACATGTTTCAACCATAGGTTTACCCTATCTAAAGGTCAAAGGTACTAACGAGAGGACATACCAAAGATAAGATAAGTACTAGACAAGCGATAAAGGAGAAAGTAAAGACATACCCTCAAAAAGAAATGGGTACAATGAACGCATCTTCGCTTCCGTCTCCCAAGTTGCGTTGCTCTCATCTTCTCCCCATTGCACCTTGACTAGTTGAACCTCTCTGTTTCTCAACTTCCTAGTCTCTGACCCAAGGATGCGAGTAGGGGCTCGTCGAATAGTCGCATCACGCTCTATCTCTACATCTCTAAGCAAGCTCGGCTCTACCACCTCTGCCGTCTCATGTAAGCACTTCCTCAGATGTGATACATGGAATACATCATGAACACCACTATGTCTGTCGGGCAACTCCACCCTATATGCCATCCGTCCAATCCTTTCGTTGATAGGAAACGGCCCAACAAACCTCGGTGCTAACTTCCCAACGGATCCGAAGCGAACAACATTTCTCAACGGAGATACCTTAACAAAAACCATATCCCCAACCTCAAACTCAAGATCCGTCCTTCTCTTGTCCGCATAAGATTTTTGCCTATCCTGCGCTGCTTTCATCCTTCTTCGAATCAAGTCAATCTTCTCAGAAGTCTCCCTAACCATATCAGGCCCAAGCAAGATCTTATCCGTAGATTCCCACCAACACGTAGGTGATCGACAAGGCCTTCCATAGAGAGGTTCGAAAGGAGCCATACCAATACTGGACTGAAAGCTGTTATTATATGCGAACTCCACCAATGGAAGATGCTCTTCCCATGTACCTCCAAAATCTAAGATACAAAGCCTCAAAAGGTCTTCTAGAACACGATTCACCCTCTCAGTCTAGCCGTCCGTCTGAGGATGATATGCAGTGCTCAGACACAATTGAGTCCCCACTGCTTCTTGCAAACTTCTCCAGAACTCGCTAGTGAAGATAGGATCTCGATCACTTACTATGCTAGAGGGTACCCCATGTAATCGAACTATCTCCCGAAGATATACTGAAGCTAGCCATGGAGCAGTCCTCTTGCTCTTCACAGGTATGAAATGGGCGCTCTTAGTAAGTCTATCTACCACCACCCAAATTCCTGTATTACCCTTCCTCGACCTGGGTAACCCGTCAATAAAATCCATCGAGACGCTATCCCACTTCCATTGCGGAACCTCCAATGGGTGAAGCAACCCACCTGGTTTCCTTTGCTCCGCCTTCACTTGCTGGCACACCAAACATCGAGCGACATATTCGGCCACGTCTTTCTTCATACCGGCCCAGAAGAAAACCCTCTTCATGTCTTGGTACATCTTATCCCCACCGGGATGAATGGTCATCCTAGAACGGTGTGCGTCATCAAGAATAGCCTTCCTCAAACTCTCGTCTTGCGGTACACAAAGTCTACCGTCTCTACGCAAGTACCCCCTATCGTCTAGGGTGTACCTACTCAAATGGCTGGACGACTCCCCCCTTATGAGCTTCTCCACTAACTCAACCAACTGTGGGTCGCCCCTCTGTGCTTCTCCAATCCGCCCCAACAGAGTAGGTCTAACTTCCAAAGAAGCTAGCAAACCGGGTACATAATCAATGGAAGGTCTGAAATCAAACATCGAGATAAATTCCAAGCTTCGCCGTTCCACAAACAATGGACTCAAGGACAACCTCTTCCTACTCAAGGAGTCCGCCACCACGTTACCCTTGCCAGGGGTATACGCTATCTCGAAATCATAGGATGCTAAGAACTCCATCCACCTTTGCTATCTCAGATTCAAGTCCTTCTGAGAAAATAAGTACTTCAATGATTTGTGGTCAGTGAACAACTCGAATCTCTCACCAAGAAGATAATGGCGCCAAATCTTAAGCGCAAAAACAATAGCGGCTAGCTCTAGATCATGGGTAGGGTAATTTTTCTCATGTGCCCTCAACTGCCTTCCACCATGGGCTATTACCCTTCCCTCTTGCATTAAGACTGCGCCAAGTCCTGTCCCACAGGCATCGGTATAGACCACAAATGGCTTGCTCCCATCTGGCAACACTAAAACTGGAGCCGTGGTTAAAGCTCTCTTTAACCGTCGGAACGCATCATCACAATCTACGTCCCATGTGAAAACAAGATTCTTCTTCGTTAAGCGGGTTAATGGGGCTGATATCTTTGCGAAGTCTTTAATAAACTTCCTATAATAACCCGCCAACCCCAAGAAACTTCTTACTTCGGTAGCATTCTTCGGAACCTTCCAATCCATAATTGATACTACCTTCGCGGGATCCACAGCTATCCCTTCCTTGGAGACCACGTGCCCCAAGAACCGTACTTCCTTCCTCCAGAAGTGACATTTAGAGAATTTAGCCTTAAGGCTATGTGCTCGAAGAGTCTTCAACACTTCCCCAAGATGTAGGGCATGCTCTTCTTCACTCTTAGAAAATACTAAGATATCATCCACAAAAACCACCACGAATTTATTAAGGAACTCCCTGAACACCCTACTCATCAAATCAACAGAGTATGCAGGGGCGTTCGTCAACCCAAATGGCATCACCAGCCACTCATAGAAACCATCCGGAGTCCTAAAGGCAGTCTTGTCTATGCTATCCTCAGCCACCCTCAACTGATGAAACCCCATGGCCAAGTCCAACTGAGAAAATACTGAAGCGCCAACCAACTGATCGAAAAGATCATCAATCCTTGGCAGTGGGTGTCTATTCTTCTTTGTGAGCTTGTTGAGTTCTTTATAATCTACACAAAGTCTGAGGGACCCATCCGCCTTCGTAGCAAATACTACTGGAGCACCCCACTCCGATATGCTCCGTCTTATGAACCCTTTCTCAAGCAACTCCCCTACTTGCTTATGGAGTTCCCTCCTCTCACGAGGAGCCATGTGGCGCACTGGTAAAGATACCGGTTTAGCATTATCCACCAAATATATTCGGAAGTCAATCTCCCGCTTCGGAGGTAAGCCCTTCACCTCCTCAAACACATCCGGATATTCCCGGACCACTCTCATAGATTGCAAACTCTCGACCGAAGCGTCAAGCGATTCAAGATAACTTAGCATAACAGAGTCCATGGGATTACAAGAAATCTCGAGAGTGTTACCCAAGCGGGTCATGAGCCTAACAACTCTCCTTTCGCAATCAAGAACGGCACCATTACTGGATAACCAGTCCATGCCCAAAATCAACCCATAGCCCGTGAAGCCCAAGACAAAAGCATCACATCTAAACTCAATGCTAAGTATAGAAATCTTCAAACCCAAACATACCATGGACAGATAAGTGGAGCCCCCAATTGGGTTTGAAACAACCAAGGGATCATCTACCAGACTGGTGTCTAAGTGCAGTAACTCAACTAATGATGATGAAATAAACGAATGAGATGCGCCTGAATCAAACAATGTACGGACAGGATGGTCAAATAGAAAAACCAGACTTTCAACGGAGATAGTTCTACCTCTCTCCTGAATCGGTGGAACCGCGAGAGCCTGTACTTGCCCCCTAGCCTGACTCGGTGCCATAAGAGCTTGCACCTGTCCTCCTGAGGTAGATCCCGTCCTTTGCCCCTTCTTAGGGCAATCCTTCACTAAATGCCCTGCTTCGCCACAGTGGAAGCAGCCAGTCTTCTTCTTCTTGCGACAATCCTTGCTGAGGTGGCCAGGTGTCCCACAATTGAAACACTTCTTCTTCTTGCCCTTGCCACCGTTGCCTTTCCCACCTTTGCTTTGTTGTTGTTGCTGAGGTCTCTTTTGCTCTCCCTTCTTTTCGGGTGCCTTATTAGCATTAGGACCCTTCTCTTCCTCATACATGAGTGCCATGTCAACTAGCTTCTCAAAGGTGGCCCCCATAGGGATGTGAGTCATAGCCAACCCATGCATCGGTTCATTCAAGCCTTTCACGAACCGCAAAGCCTTCTTCTCCGGTGTATTCACCATGTCTAGGCCAAACCTTGCCAATTGATTAAACTTGTTGACATATTCCTTCACCGAGAGATTTCCTTGCTTTAGAGTCAAGAATCTTTCCATATACAAGTTTTCCTCCGCCCTTGAGAGAAACTTTGCCACAAATCTTTGCCTAAAATCCGCCCAAGAGTCAACGGGGCGTTCTCCATTAGTGACCTCCCACCAGAATGAGGCCTCTCCCTTCATTAACCAAGAAGCCAACTTGACTTTCTTTCCTTCTTCCATCTCAAAGATATCTATCAACTCTTCCACCTCCTTAAGCCAATCTCTAGCCTCCACAAAAGTTTCAGATCCTTGAAAAGGTTTCCCTCCCATAGCTTTAAATTCCTTGCAAGTCTTAGCAAAAGTATCCGTGCGAGGAGGAGGGGGAGGAGGAAGATCGGGTGCTACGGTTGGTGGAGGAACATTTGCTGGACCCGTAGTGGTGGCCCTAGCCTCCATCAATCTCCTATACCATACTGGTACCGTCACACCCTCCGGAAGATTAAGATTCTCGGCCATGCTGAAACGAAAAAGGAAAGATTCAAAACGGAGAATTCGAAGGATATAGATATGGCTATTGGGGATTATGCTTTTCTTTCAAAAACTTTTTCTCTTAAAAGACATGTTTTTGAAAATATCTTTTCCAAAAATGTTTTAGAAAAATAGTTTTCTAAAAATTTTATCTGTTCCGGTAACCTGGCTCTGATACCACGTGTAACACCCCACTCCCGCTATGGTCACTCACTAAGGGAATGCCATAACATCGGTGGAGTATTTTAGTGAATATAGAACAGAAAAATTACAACAAGAAAGATATAATTAGTACTTGAAATTTAAAAATATCATCTCACAACAGCGGAAATAAACATGTCTGGTTACATCATAAAACCACGATAAAAGTCAAGTACAATATCCATCAAAATAAAGAAGTACATAATCCCACTCTCTCATACAATAGCCATAACCAAAGAAAAGATAACTGGATAACTGGAGCTTTACATCTACCCAAGCTCCTAAAGACTGGAACAGCAATCCGATCAAGCTCTACTACCGCTAGGATCCACCGTAGGACCTGAGGGTTGGGAAAAAGATAAAAACAACGGGGTCAGACATAAGTCTGAGTGAGTCCTATAACTTTAACAATACAATCATTAAAGTAACCAGAGAAGACATAAACTTGACCTACGGTAATATCTAGGGATGAATGGCTACACTAACCAGCTTGGTAGACTTAGGATAAACTAAGATAACCGTAAGGACGCATCTACCCACCCAAGGATAATTACTAACTGCACCACACCAGTCATTCCTACTTAAAGGTTGATCCCTTCCTAGGACTAAGAAAATTTCCCCGGTAGTTTCATGTACTCCTAGCCCACTACATAGGTGCCGTCTGCCCCTATCTCCACTAGGTGTACCCAGTAATTCTTACCCAGTAGTTTCGTGTACCCCTACATAGGTGCCGTCTGCCCCTATCTTCATTAGGTGTACCCACTACTCCCCATCGATCGGCTCCCTACCGTAGATACCCGTGCTGGTCCCACAGTGGGGTGTATCACTCCCCTAAAGTGGCTACCCAATACTCACGGTGCACGGCTTTATATCTACACGATGCAACAACGGCTTATCTACCAGCCCGGGCCCACACACGCATATGAAACCCGTTGGACTTGCGTTGCCACCGCTAACCCGTTTTGGCCTCTTATAATCAAGCCCAATATGCGTGTCCCGTCACTCGACATGGGTCGAGCCCACAAAGATACGTTTGGGATATTGGTTGAAATGGGCCCCCAACAAGCTACCCACCTAAGCTTGTCATATATCTAGTGTATCCCACTTAACCCTTTAATCATGTTTAATTACATGTTTCCACTTGGTTAAGTATTCTAATCGTATTTTCTATTGCCACCCAAGGCAACCCACTAGATTCCACATGCCACCCAAGGCAACCATTAAATTTCCACCTGCCACCCAAGGCACCCACTTAACCCCTCATGTCCCACCACATGCTAATATGGTTAAGTGTTTCTTAATTAATTAAGACCGTGATCCCCCATAAAGACATCCCACATTAGACTGGCTGTTATGACCGCCTGGTTAAGCCGGTAGAGTCCGGGCAGTCTTACGTCATAACAGAGCCTAACCTCGTGTCTTTACTTTAATCACGTATTTAATTCATGGCTAAGACCTCTCACATTGGGCTGACATTTGTAGCAACTGGTTAAGCCGGTCGGGTCCGGGCAGTTTTACACTACAAATGAGTCCAACATCGTGTCTTAGTCGATTAATTACACCTAATTAATCACCCCCATATTAATTATCCCTAATTAATATCAAGTTTTCCATAACATGGGTAGACCTAACTCAATAGGTAAATTCCCATGGGGTAGACCTAACTCAATAGGTAAATTCCCACTTATGGTAATTTATTTTTATGGTATGCTTAATCATACCCAATCATTCATTTATTAACATATTTACCAACCCCATCGTTCCCCACGTAAATCGTTCTCATTTCATGACATAAATAAGGGGAAGATCATCACAAATATCATGGGTTTAGCATACAACTTTGTCATGGGTTAAGAGGATGTCAACTTGCATATATGAGCATATATTAACCCAACTACATATAACCCAAACTTGCATACTATCATACGCATGATTTTCATAACATGTTGCATATGAGCTTGCATATTATCATACACATATCTTGCATAACATGTTGAACTTGCATATAGGCATTCTCATAACTTGCATAACATGTTAAACATGCATTTAAGCATACACATAACTTGCATAAGCATTCACATACTTGCATAAGCATCTACATACTTGCATAAGCATTCATATACTTGCATAAACATGCATAACTTGCATATCATGTCATTTAAGCATATACATATCTTGCATAAGCATTCATATACTCGCATAAGCATGCATAACTTGCATATCACATAAATCTTGCATTTAAACATATACATGACTTGCATAAGCATCCATATACTTGCATAAGCATGCATAACTTGCATATCACATTAAACTTGCATTTAAACATATACTTAACTTGCATAACTCACTTTGTTAAACATGCATAATTCCACTCATTAAATATGCATAAATCCACTTGTTAAGCATGCATAAACCAACTTGTTAAACATGCATAAATCAACTTATTAAGCATGCATAAACCAACTTATCAAATATGCATAAACATAGAACAACATAGAGTAACATATCATTATAAATGATTCAAACTCACTAATCAGCATTTAAGACCATAAGTCTCATTACACCCAATCTACTTACTTTAACAATTGATGTTAAAGTGATAGAAACTCACCAAACCCAAAATTAACCAACTTATGAAGAGGAATTAGTTGCTAATTATGAAGATGGTGATGATTAGAGAATGATTTGAGAGGGATTAGCTTGCAACTTCCTTCTTAGATTAGTGGAGACTCCTTCTAGGATTTAGTTTGGCGGCATGAGGCCTTCATTTCTATTTTTGGTAAGGATTAAGGGGGGGTTTAGGGTGTATTTATAGATTAGGTGAGTGTTTTAGGCCCTTAGATTAACCCTTGATTAGATTAGGACCCTTAGATTTCGAAATCTCTAGAACCAGCCCTCCTAGCCAGCCTGAAACCCAACCTGGTGCAACCTGGTGCAACCTGGTGCACCCAGGTTCAATGGACGGCGCGCCCCTGTCGACAGGCAAGTCGACAGGCAAGTCGACACCCCTGTCGACAGGCCTGTCGACAGCCCTGTCGACATGGGTAGGGCGGGAATCTTCCCGCCTGACCCCGCCTGTTCCATTCCACAATCTGAAATTTAAATTTTTAAATATGTTTTTAGTTTTAAATTTTCTGCAAACTTCTTTGGGCCATAACTGGGCCATACGGACTCCGATTCTCGAAAACTCGGACTCTATTTCGCGTATTTTTCCGAGACGAACGCAATAACGCAGCCCGTTACCCCCAATTCCCACGTCTGAGATTATTTATCCTGTAATTAGTGAATTTTAGTATTAACTAAAATTCGGGGTGTTACAGTTTTTATCGCCAACCATCTCCAAATTTCATCCATACGTGCGCCTCCTCCCCAGCAATAAGAATCCAAAATCAACATCGTCATTTGATGCTTCGATCCATAAAGACTCAAGCCCAGCGTCCACTGTATAAAACTGGCAAACGAAAATAATAATATTGAACCCTACTTTGTGCCTTCCAGTTTGAAGAGAAACTTGTTAGGAGCCTAAATGCATTTGTTTTATAATTTACGAATTTTTATTTGAATTTTGAAGTGGGGTTGCTTTTTTCATTAGCTTGCTGGAAAAATGGAGGTAAGCACGGTTTAAATAGAAAAGGAAGAAGACGTCATTTTAAATATTTGAAGTCATGGCAAAGCTTACATTTTTATTGCCTTCACTAGTTTGCAGAAAAAAATAGGGATCTGCGTATTTATAGAACGAGGGTACTTGGTGGCCACGTAAATAAGGGAAAGGGTAGGCAAATTTTAAAGTATAAGCATATGGGTAGGAAAACTCAAGTATGTTCGATTTACAGGCTGTGTTAGTTTTCTAACAGGGTAGGCATGTAATATTATTTAATTTGCTGCTTGGGACTGTGTAATGCATGTGTTTTCAAATAGGGTGGTATGCATGTGCAAGAGTTCAAGTCCTCAAGGTGGGCAAGTTCAGACCATACGAAAAGCAAATTCAAGCTGTCTGTACAGATGTGCCAATATCGCAACCCCTAATCCTTCTATTTCACTTGTTTGCTCCAGTGCTAACTTCCTTCTTTCTTCAAACTTCTAGGCATTGCAACGAATATATACTTCCTGTCTCCACTAAATATCCTTGAACATGTGGAATACCACCATCAGGTAGTTGGACACCGATTTCTTGGTTTTGTGTACATATTGTGAACAGTTCATTGGGTCCGTACACTGATTTCTATTTTATGCTAAACAAGTACTATGTCTGTTACTCAATTTTGAGAACAATACAATAATTAAATTTCCACATTTCAAGATCGACGAATGGTTTTCAAGATGGCCCCTCATTATTTGGGAGTATTATATTGTGATATCCCACGTCCATTAATGTCATTCATTAAGAGAATGCAGTAAATTTGGTGAAGCATTATAGGTAAATAGAAATAGAAACATTACAAGGCAGATATAAAATAGCAGCGGAATTAAAAACTTTATTAATCATAAAGCATCGTGGTTCAAAACATCATATGTCTGAAAATACATAAACCCAGTACATCATCAAAACTTCTGTCTTGTAATTAAACATCAGAGTACAAAAATAAAAGAAGCATAATTCCCCAAATAAAACATAGCCATAGTAGCAATGATAAGAACTTGACCAATACATCTAAGCAGCTCCAGAAAAATGAGAGCAGAATCTGGATCATGCTTGAGTAGTCCTACCCTGGGAACCTAGGGGGAAACAGAAGAAAGAAGAGGAAACAAAAAGGGTCAGACATAAAGTCTGGCGAGTCCAGTTACTTTTAGCAAATAAATAAGTAAAAGTATCATGACAGGTGTAATGGCGCGTTTTGTTAGCTGTCGAATAATTAATTTATTTAATTATTTATATATCGATTTGGCGATATCGATAACTTAAAGTAAAACGTTCGAACTTATAATTTATAATTATAATTAAAACGAACCTGAAACGTCGCGGCAGTTCGCAATTTGGCGATTTGAACTTCAACTAAATGTACATGATTCATTTTAAGCCGGATTTCTGTGAAATAAGAAACGTGTGGAGCTGGTGGAGTATATCTTTCTAGTGGAAGAGAAAAATCAGGATTTCATCGTGTAGATTTTGATTCACGTCCAAATCAAATTTTGAAATAGTCGCTATAGAATCGTTTATTGACCGTATCGGTTTATTCGATATAACTAGATATCAGATTGGAATTTAGACAGGGTTCTTTTGCGAAATAGTGATAATTTAATTTTTAGAATTTTACTGAAATTTTTAATTAATTAAATAAGCAAATTTTTATTTGGAGTATTTTGCACCCTGTAATCAACACTTTGGGGGTTTCAAAATATGAGTTAATCTACCGGTATTATTATATTTTTGGGTTCGTGGCGTCTTGCTCGTCACAACTGTATGTTTATTTTTGTCGATAGAAATCTGTAAACAAGTACTGAAGCATTTAAACATAAGGGGTGGTTCTCGTTATTACACATTTCAACAAAAGAAATGGCTCTCGTTATCCCACATTTGCAACAAAAGAAATGGCTCTCGTTATCCCACATTTGCAACAAAAGAAATGGCCCTCATGATCCCACATTTTCAAGAGATAACCAATCGAACAACACATAAATACAGACCATACCTAGCCTAAACCAAATCCTTTTCTTTCTCATTTTCCACAGTTGTTTTCTTTTATACCGCAAGAAATAACGAATGAAATAAATCAAATAAAGAAAAATCAAAATCAAATAGTGAAAAATCCCATAAATTCCTAAACTCATGTATTATGACCTCTTCGACTTTCTCTTCAATCTGGCGTCAAAGTTTTGGGGTGCGATTGGGTATCACGAGAGTTAGATTTTTGGTAGTGAACTAGGGTTCTAGGATTCATGAAACTAAGGGGTTGATTTGCGAAATGAAGGTTGGATTCGGGTTTAGGGGGTCGATTAGCTTCGGCGTGCTTCATTTTGGTGGAGATCGACGCAGTTAAGTGTCGATGGTTGTTGTGCTGGCTCGAACTGCTGGTGATGTCGTGGATAGGTATTGAGCGCGAGTTGCTCGAAATGGATAGGAGGGGACGCGGTTTTGGAAGAGGAGATCAGTGGTGATGTTTTCGTCAAAGTCCGGGGAGGAATGGAGGTGCAATCGGCGGTCAAAATCTGGTCAACGGGGAAGTATCGTTTGGAAATTTGTCTGGAGCTCGCGAGTGTTAGATAGGGGAATAAGACCAAGCGGATACGGGTTGTAAGAAGTAGCGGGCCAGGTTTTTAAAGAGAGGTGGGCTGAAGTTCAAGGTTAAGGCCCAAGTGTTATTTTAAATTTAAGTTGTTTATTTAATTATGTATTAAATTCAAATGACCATAACTAGATCATACGAAAACGAAATTCAGCGAAACAAGATCCGTTGGGATCGTATGGACGGGAGCAACACAATGAGACTGACTGGAAGTCCATCGGAGCTCGTTACAATTTATGGCGAAATAAATTGTTCGACTGAATCAAATAACGCAAACCGTTATTTAACGGCTAACGCGCAAATGTGAGTAAATCTCACTAACTCTGAACAGTTTATAATTTCATGTTGTATTGTTAAAACTGTTAAAATTGTCTGTTTGACTGTGTGTTGATTGTTTGATTGAACTACTAGTCAGTTAGTTAAATTTCTATATTGATTCTGTTTAACAGAATATATCATATGGAACTGAAAGTGATGTTATCTATATTGTCTAACATCTGTGATGCAGGGAAACAGGTTGGAGGAATCCGACTGGATTCCTCAACAGTTATTTTATTATTTTTCATATATTGTTATATGATGTGATATAAAATCTATGGGCGATTATATGTGCTTGGACGATATTGAACATCGTGATTTGATATGATTGAATACCATAACATACCGAAATGTTGATAAGGGGATTTTCAATGTTATATTGAAAATGAATCTTATTTATAAAATCGATAGGATTTTATAAAATGAAAACATTTATTTAATTAGAAAATAAATAAATGAAAAAGGAAACATTTATTTAGAAAATAAATGAAATAAAATAGAAACATTTATTTAGAAAATAAATGAATTTGAATATAAAGGAATATTTATTTAGGAAATAAATAAAGGAACATTTATTTAGATTTTAAATAAATGGAACAAAGGAATATTTATTTAGGGAATAAATAAAGGAACACTTGTTCGGAAAATAAATAGAATTATACAAGGATAGATTTAAACACGTGCTTCGCACACAAGTATAACGCGATATGGATTTTAAGGAGATATTAAATAGGAAATCTATTTTTAACAGATAAAGTGAGAAGATTTAATTTATAAATAATGTTTTATAAATTAAATAAAATATTTATTGTTTGATAAATGGGATATATAAGTTTGAACTTATATAGAGAAGTAGAAATTGTTTTTAACACCGATAAAGTAAATAAACGCTGTTAAAGGGAAATCCTTAGAAGGGGAGAAACGTTATTAAAAGGACATTTATAAAGTGAAGAACCATTACTAAAAGTAAATCTTTATAAATGGATAAACGTTGTAAAAATTTAATCTTTATAAATGGATAAACGTTGTAAAAAGGAAATCTTTTGAAATGAATAAACGTTATAAAAAGGAGTTAATCGAATTTAGTTATTCGAAATGAGTTATTCGAATTAGATATTTGAATAGAGTTAAACACATTAGAGTTACTCGAATTAGTTATTCGAATAGAGTTAAACACGTAAGAGTTAATTGAATATTAGCTATTCAATTTGAGTTAATCGAATTTAGTTATTCGAGAAGAGTTAAATCGAATTTAGTTATTCGAAAGGAGCTAATCAATTTGAGTTAAGTTAATCGATTTGAATTAAGTTGAATCGAAATGGAGTAAATCGATTTGAATTAAGTTAATCGAGTTAGAGTAAATCGAATATTAGTTATTCGAAGGTAAGTTATTCGAATTAGTTATTCGGAGGAGCTAATCAATTAAGTTATTCGAATTAGTTATTCGAAGGAGTAAATCAAATTATGTTAATCGATTAGAGTTGAGTTAATCGATTTGGGTCAAGTTAAGTTATCGAGTTAAGTAATCGAGTTAAGATTTATCGAGTTAAGTAATCGAGTTAAGTAATCGAGTTAAGAAAATCAAGTTAAGTTAATCGAATAAGTTATTCGATAAGAGTAAATCCATTTAAGTTAAGCGGATGTTAGTTATTCGATAAGAATTGACACATTTAAGAAAATCGAATATTTGTTATTCGATAAGAGTTAATGAAATAGAGCCAACCAAGAAGAGTTATTCGAATATTAGTTATTCGATAGGAGTTAATCGAAATAGAGTTTATCGAATATAAGTTATTAAAAAGGGAGAGTTAATCGAATAGAGATTTCTCGAAAGAGAGTTATACGTCGAATTCGATTATAGCGAATTCGGGAAAGTACTATTTACTTTCCAGGGTTTAAATCAAGATTTAGTTATTGATTTAGAAATTAGGTGTTTGTTAAATTATTCGAGTTAGGAAATAAATTTATAATTTAGGAGATATTTTAGGGGTAGGAATTATAACGTTATAGTTATAATCAAACGTTGTCATATAAGAAGCGGATTCGTAACCTGAATCCAAGAATTTGCGTAAACTAATGATTGTAAAAAGTGAGTGATGAGCTTCATCTATTTCACAGTAAAGGACGTTGTTCAATTAAGGTCTGCGAGGTAATTATACCCCAACTTGATTGACTTCAGAATTAACAAAGGAATAGTTGTGGTTCGATCTAAAAGGTTGATTAGGAATAAAGTTAAGGAATAAGCGATAAATGGATTAAGCGAAACGATGTTTTATGCAACGTTCATTGGAAATCCGTAAATGAGTTTTGGAAACGTTTTCCAAATATAGTTAGATATGTTTTCTAAACATAGAAAATGAAATGTTTTCATGATAAGAATTTAAGAAATAGAGTTAAGCAAATTCAGAAACTGACTAGAGAGGGTAAGTTAAACGGTTTCTAAGTAACGATCTGATGTTGGTTTCGACCTTCCGGATTGATACTTAGAGAATTGTTCTCATACTAGTTACAGTTAGGGACTGATAGTTGCGAAATAATAGTGATGTGAAAATAAGCTATGGAAATGTTTTCCAATGATTAATAACATATATTTTATAAATATATGAAATAAGGAAATATGAACATATATATGTATATGATGATAGATCGATCGAATTTCCATTTGGAAATAAGATCGTTGTTTGTACACCGACATGTTTTCATTTGATAGTTGAATCACAGACTATCAAAGTTTTAACCCTATTTACGTTGTAAATATGGAGAGACCGGTTGGATTATTATCCGAAGGACCACTCCGTATTAGCATAAGCGTTGCGAATCAAGTACGCTAAATATAATTGAAGACGGAGTGAAGTGCAAGGGCTATTGTGAAAAGCCTAGGTAGGATGGATTCACTGAATAGTGCCTTCGGTTTATTCAGTCCCAGAACAACGTATATGGACGAGTGTCTGACAAAGTATTCTTAACGAATCATATATGTTGATCTCTTTAAACGTATTACGTTGGTGGCGGAGAAATTCGTTTCTCATAGTTTTTATACCCGTGATGCCTTGAGAAATCGATAATGATTTGGCTGGTATGACGATGTGGCATTCAAAGTAATTGAAGAAATAATCTGTCAAAGTGATAAACGTGACCTCAAAACCTCACAACCGGGAAATAACAGAAGTTGGGCTAGGCAGCATGGCTAGTTGGGCCATACCCAAGCAGGGTGTATTATCACCATCTAGAGAATATTCAATTGTACTTCTTTATAATCTATTTCAATGATGTCCCTTATCGGGAAGGATGGTTGCTGATCCCAACCATCGGTGATAATATATTCGTTACACTCAAGCTAAATGGGTGGACGGTCATGTGTGGCTGGGTTGCAAGACGTTCTTGTTGAACCCTAGTGTATCTCCTCTAGAGTACACTGATCGGAAGGTGCTCCCATACCTTGTCTGTTGGAATCCAATCTCCAATAAGCGCTCACGGTTTTATTTGTATACTATGCATGTGGAACGTGAGATGCAAGCATTCTGCTAGATTGGTATCTATTTGTATTTAGACATTATTATAATATCATAAAGATATCCTTTATTTAACCAAGTGTTGGAGTTTTATTCACACCAGTCCCATGACTGACCCAGAGTTTATTTTGTTTTGTTTCCCCTAAACTCTTGGGTGCCTAAATTTGTACGGGCAGTCAAGTAGTCGGGATTTTACAGATACACTTGGAGAGCTTGGAGCAGGAGGCTTCAGGATTATAGCTATTATTATTCCGCTGTGTTGTTAAGTGTTGTACTTTGAAATAGTATGTATATATGAGTACTGATTTGTATTTCAATGTTACGTTTTATTTTATTCGTTCCGCTGTGAGATTCGTGTTTACTCTGATGATGTAAGTTCTTCTTCTTCTTCTATTCTATTAGTTCTATCTTTTCTTCCTCACCCTCTACTTTCTTTCACTAACATCTCGGAATTTTTGACTCTCGAGGAGTCGAAAATTTCCAGCCGTTACAGTTGGTATCAGAGCTTAAGTTAAGTGATTACCTTGGCTCTGTGGCATAACTCGATAGAGATGGGATTAGTTTTATCCTAGATTGAGTTTGAGTGTATATATATGAGCGCGTAATTGTTATTCAATATAAAATGGTTTTATATTGTGGAGATTTATTGGTTGAGTGGCTTATGAATTCTGGACGATCAGTATGATCCACTGTATCATTAGGAGTTTTATAAACACTCGAATACGATGAACCGTCATGGTATGTTTTGTAAGAGGGTAAATGGAATAATTTTACCCGAATATATTTGATATAGTATATTGGTTGTGTTGGTTGTTATTATAATCGAGTAAGATTATAAAAAGGTAAAATGATTATAAATGACTAATCAGAATTCATATAAGTAAAGTATATGAAATAAAATGAAGAAAAGTCTGAATTTAAATCAGATTGGAATTAAAATAAGGAAATTTTAAGTTCTTGGGAGATTTTGAAAATGTTTTTCAAATTGAAAATGATATAGTATTGAACTCACTTCGATAATTGGAAAATAGATTTTGATGATGAATCTAGACATCATCAGTGTTCATTTTCGAGTTCTAAGTGACGGATTACTACCAAAGGTTTTGTTTTTGAATTGTTTTGAGAAAACAAGTTATTTAGAAATTCAAAGGTTTTGAATTGGCATTATGATTTCAAATTGATTTGAAAGAAACCCAGGAACTTAAGTTCTGGAATTAAAATTTAACTAATGAAGTTAAATAAAATGAGATGGTAAAAATAAATTGAAATTTAACTTGAACCGAATTAAATAAAATTGAATTGGATTAGAGATAATCTAGAATGGAACCAAATTGATAAGTCAATAATTTGGAATTTGATATTAGAGTTCGAATGAAATTCGATTTGGATTGAGGATATGAACTGATTGGAGATCAATTGGAATGGATAACATTGGTATATGTTGAAGTGGTAGCAGATGAAAGGGATAGAGTTAAATGCCCGACAAAAAGGTACAAGTTTATATCATATATGAGTTTGGATTTTATGAGCTGAATTGGCAAGCCGCTTGGCTATTTTGATTTCCTTTTGGATTGGAGAAGGCCTAGAGAGGCGAGTTGTGGTTTGACGTATTGAGCCGTACAAAGGAGGTTATGGCGGAATTTTTAGAAAATTTAAGGTGTTAGAAAATTATCAGAATTTTTGAAAATTTTAGTTGGTCGGAAACGAATTAATAAATTAAAATTAAATGGGTCCAGTCGAAACTGAAATTTAGAGGTAAACAAAAAAAAAAGATTTTTAAATCTAGTTAGTAGAGTTAGTAGCATTTTTCTAACTTAGCAATTTCAAGGACGAAATTATTTTAAGGGGGGAAGTCTGTAATGGCGCGTTTTGTTAGCTGTCGAATAATTAATTAATTTAATTATTTATATATCGATTTGGCGATATCGATAACTTAAAGTAAAACGTTCGAACTTATAATTTATAATTATAATTAAAACGAACCTGAAACGTTGCGGCAGTTCGCAATTTGGCGATTTGAACTTCAACTAAATGTACATGATTCATTTTAAGCCGGATTTCTGTGAAACAAGAAATGTGTGGAGCTGGTGGAGTATATCTTTCTAGTGGAAGAGAAAAATCAGGATTTCGTCGTGTAGATTTTGATTCACGTCCAAATCAAATTTTGAAATAGTCTCTATAGAATCGTTTATCGACCGTATCGGTTTATTCGATATAACTAGATATCAGATTGGAATTTAGACAGGGTTCTTTTGCGAAATAGTGATAATTTAATTTTTAGAATTTTACTGAAATTTTTAATTAATTAAATAAGCAACTTTTTATTTGGAGTATTTTGTACCCTGTAATCAACACTTTGGGGGTTTCAAAATATGAGTTAATCTACCGGTATTATTATATTTTTGGGTTCGTGGCGTCTTGCTCGTCACAACAGTATGTTTATTTCTGTCGATAGAAATCTGTAAACAAGTACTGAAGCATTTAAACATAAGGGGTGGTTCTCGTTATTACACATTTCAACAAAAGAAATGGCTCTCGTTATCCCACATTTGCAACAAAAGAAATGGCTCTCGTTATCCCACATTTGCAACAAAAGAAATGGCCCTCATGATCCCACATTTTCAAGAGATAACCATTCGAACATCACATAAATACAGACCATACCTAGCCTAAACCAAATCCTTTTCTTTCTCATTTTCCACAGTTGTTTTCTTTTATACCGCAAGAAATAACGAACGAAATAAATCAAATAAAGAAAAATCAAAATCAAATAGTGAAAAATCCCATAAATTCCTAAACTCATGTATTGTGACCTCTTCGACTTTCTCTTCAATCTGGCGTCAAAGTTTTGGGGTGCGATTGGGTATCACGAGAGTTAGATTTTTGGCAGTGAACTAGGGTTCTAGGATTCATGAAACTAAGGGGTTGATTTGCGAAATGAAGGTTGGATTCGGGTTTAAGGGGTCGATTAGCTTCGGCATGCTTCATTTGGGTGGAGATCGACGCAGTTAAGTGTCGATGGTTGTTGTGCTGGCTCGAACTGCTGGTGATGTCGTGGATAGGTATTGAGCGCGAGTTGCTCGAAATGGATAGGAGGGGATGCGGTTTTGGAAGAGGAGATCAGTGGTGATGTTTTCGTCAAAGTCCGGGGAGGAATGGAGGTGCAATCGGCGGTCAAAATCTGGTCAACGAGGAAGTATCGTTTGGAAATTTGTCTGGAGCTCGCGAGTGTTAGATAGGGGAAGAAGACCAAGCGGATACGGGTTGTAAGAAGTAGCGGGCCAGGTTTTTAAAGAGAGGTGGGCTGAAGTTCAAGGTTAAGGCCCAAGTGTTATTTTAAATTTAAGTTGTTTATTTAATTTTGTATTAACTTCAAATGACCATAACTAGATCATACGAAAACAAAATTCAGCGAAACAAGATCCGTTGGGATCGTATGGACGGGAGCAACACAATGAGACTGACTGGAAGTCGATCGGAGCTCGTTACAATTTATGGCGAAATAAATTGTCCGACTTAATCAAATAACGCAAACCGTTATTTAACGGCTAACGCGCAAATGTGAGTAAATCTCACTAACTCTGAACAGTTTATAATTTCATGTTGTATTGTTAGAACTGTTAAAATTGTCTGTTTGACTGTGTGTTGATTGTTTGATTGAACTGCTAGTCAGTTAGTTAAATTTCTATATTGATTCTGTTTAACAGAATATATCATATGGAACTGAAAGTGATGTTACTATATTGTCTAACATCTGTGATGCAGGGAAACAGGTTGGAGGAATCCGACTGGATTCCTCAACAGTTATTTTATTATTTTTCATATATTGTTATATGATGTGATATAAAATCTATGGGCGATTATATGTGCTTGGACGATATTGAACATCGTGATTTGATATGATTGAATACCATAACATACCGAAATGTTGATAAGGGGATTTTCAATGTTATATTGAAAATGAATCTTATTTATAAAATCGATAGGATTTTATAAAATGAAAACATTTATTTAATTAGAAAATAAATAAATGAAAAAGGAAACATTTATTTAGAAAATAAATGAAATAAAATAGAAACATTTATTTAGAAAATAAATGAATTTGAATATAAAGGAATATTTATTTAGGAAATAAATAAAGGAACATTTATTTAGATTTTAAATAAATGGAATAAAGGAATATTTATTTAGGGAATAAATAAAGGAACACTTGTTCGGAAAATAAATAGAATTATACAATGATAGATTTAAACACGTGCTTCGCACACAAGTATAACGCGATATGGATTTTAAGGAGATATTAAATAGGAAATCTATTTTTAACAGATAAAGTGAGAAGATTTAATTTATAAATAATGTTTTATAAATTAAATAAAATATTTATTGTTTGATAAATGGGATATATAAGTTTGAACTTATATAGAGAAGTAGAAATTGTTTTTAACACCGATAAAGTAAATAAACGCTGTTAAAGGGAAATCCTTAGAAGGGGAGAAACGTTATTAAAAGGACATTTATAAAGTGAAGAACCGTTACTAAAAGTAAATCTTTATAAATGGATAAACGTTTTAAAAAGTTAATCTTTATAAATGGATAAACGTTGTAAAAAGGAAATCTTTTGAAATGAATAAACGTTATAAAAAGGAGTTAATCGAATTTAGTTATTCGAAATGAGTTATTCGAATTAGATATTTGAATAGAGTTAAACACATTAGAGTTATTCGAATTAGTTATTCGAATAGAGTTAAACACGTAAGAGTTAATTGAATATTAGTTATTCAATTTGAGTTAATCGAATTTAGTTATTCGAGAAGATTTAAATCGAATTTAGTTATTCGAAAGGAGCTAATCAATTTGAGTTAAGTTAATCGATTTGAATTAAGTTGAATCGAAATGGAGTAAGTCGATTTGAATTAAGTTAATCGAGTTAGAGTAAATCAAATATTAGTTATTCGAAGGTAAGTTATTCGAATTAGTTATTCGGAGGAGCTAATCAATTAAGTTATTCGAATTAGTTATTCGAAGGAGTAAATCAAATTATGTTAATCGATTAGAGTTGAGTTAATCGATTTGGGTCAACTTAAGTTATCGAGTTAGGTAATCGAGTTAAGATTTATCGAGTTAAGTAATCGAGTTAAGTAATCGAGTTAAGAAAATCAAGTTAAGTTAATTGAATAAGTTATTCGATAAGAGTAAATCCATTTAAGTTAATCGGATGTTAGTTATTCGATAAGAATTGACACATTTAAGAAAATCGAATATTTGTTATTCGATAAGAGTTAATGAAATAGAGCCAACCAAGAAGAGTTATTCGAATATTAGTTATTCGATAGGAGTTAATCGAAATAGAGTTTATCGAATATAAGTTATTAAAAAGGGAGAGTTAATCGAATAGAGATTTCTCGAAAGAGAGTTATACGTCGAATTCGATTATAGCGAATTCGGGAAAGTACTATTTACTTTCCAGGGTTTAAATCAAGATTTAGTTATTGATTTAGAAATTAGGTGTTTGTTAAATTATTCGAGTTAGGAAATAAATTTATAATTTAGGAGATATTTTAGGGGTAGGAATTATAACGTTATAGTTATAATCAAACGTTGTCATATAAGAAGTGGATTCGTAACCTGAATCCAAGAATTTGCGTAAACTAATGATTGTAAAAAGTGAGTGATGAGCTTCATCTATTTCACAGTAAAGGACGTTGTTCAATTAAGGTCTGCGAGGTAATTATACCCCAACTTGATTGACTTCAGAATTGACAAAGGAATAGTTGTGGTTCGATCTAAAAGGTTGATTAGGAATAAAGTTAAGGAATAAGCGATAAATGGATTAAGCGAAACGATGTTTTATACAACGTTCATTGGAAATCCGTAAATGAGTTTTGGAAACGTTTTCCAAATATAGTCAGATATGTTTTCTAAACATAGAAAATGAAATGTTTTCATGATAAGAATTTAAGAAATAGAGTTAAGCAAATTCAGAAACTGACTGGAGAGGGTAAGTTAAACGGTTTTCTAAGTAACGATCTGATGTTGGTTTCGACCTTCCGGATTGATACTTAGAGAATTGTTCTCATACTAGTTACAGTTAGGGACTGATAGTTGCGAAATAATAGTGATGTGAAAATAAGCTATGGAAATGTTTTCCAATGATTAATAACATATATTTTCTAAATATATGAAATAAGGAAATATGAACATATATATGTATATGATGATAGATCGATCGAATTTCCATTTGGAAATAAGATCGTTGTTTGTACACCGACATGTTTTCATTTGATAGTTGAATCACAGACTATCAAAGTTTTGACCCTATTTACGTTGTAAATATGGAGAGACCGGTTGGATTATTATCTGAAGAACCACTCCGTATTAGCATAAGCGTTGCGAATCAAGTACGCTGAAGATAATTGAAGACGGAGTGAAGTGCAAGGGCTATTGTGAAAAGCCTAGGTAGGATGGATTCACTGAATAGTGCCTTCGGTTTATTCAGTCCCAGAACAACGTATATGGACGAGTGTCTGACAAAATATTCTTAACGAATCATATATGTTGATCTCTTTAAACGTATTATGTTGGTGGCGGAGAAATTCGTTTCTCTTAGCTTTTATACCCGTGATGCCTTGAGAAATCGATAATGATTTGGCTGGTATGACGATGTGGCATTCAAAGTAATTGAAGAAATAATCTGTCAAAGTGATAAACGTGACCTCAAAACCTCACAACCGGGAAATAACAGAAGTTGGACTAGGCAGCATGGCTAGTTGGGCCATACCCAAGCAGGGTGTATTATCACCATCTAGAGAATATTCAATTGTACTTCTTTATAATCTATTTCAATGTTGTCCCTTATCGGGAAGGATGGTTGCTGTTCCCAACCATCGGTGATAATATATTCGTTACGCTCAAGCTAAATGAGTGGACGGTCATGTGTGGCCGGGTTGCAAGACGTTCTTGTTGAACCCTAGTGTATCTCCTCTAGAGTACACTGATCGGAAGGTGCTCCCATACCTTGTCTGTTGGAATCCAATCTCCAATAAGCGCTCACGGTTTTATTTGTATACTATGCATGTGGAACGTGAGATGCAAGCGTTCTGCTAGATTGGTATCTATTTGTATTTAGACATTATTATAATATCAGAAAGATATCCTTTATTTAACCAAGTGTTGGAGTTTTATTCACACCAGTCCCATGACTGACCCAGAGTTTATTTTGTTTTGTTTCCCCTAAACTCTTGGGTGCCTAAATTTGTACGGGCAGTCAAGTAGTCGGGATTTTACAGATACACTTGGAGAGCTTGGAGCAGGAGGCTTCAGGATTATAGCTATTATTATTCCGCTGTGTTGTTAAGTGTTGTACTTTGAAATAGTATGTATATATGAGTACTGATTTGTATTTCAATGTTACGTTTTATTTTATTCGTTCCGCTGTGAGATTCGTGTTTACTCTGATGATGTAAGTTCTTCTTCTTCTATTCTATTAGTTCTATCTTTTCTTCCTCACCCTCTACTTTCTTTCACTAACATCTCGGAATTTTCGACTCTCGAGGAGTCGAAAATTTCCAGTCGTTACAACAGGCATATAAAGTGGATAAGAAAGATAACATCATAAAAGGCAGGTATGACAAGGTAAACATGATAGAGCGTGTACGCTTCTCTAACGATTCCTCTGCACCGATACTAGTATAACCAAAATGATATGATCCCAACAACTATAAGATGGTAGACTTAGGCGTACTTTCTTGTGAGAGATTTTAACCCCATACAATCAACATGCAGCTCAATAATAGGCTCTAAACTTACCAGAGTCTAGATGTACCCTAACTACTACCCTAATCGATCGGCTCCCTACTCCGTAGATATCCTGTGCTGGCCCCACAGTAGGGTGTATCACTCCCTAAAGTGGCAACCCTTCATTTCCTAGATGTGCACAACCATATCTACGAATGTCACAGTGTCTTATTTTCCCGAGAAGGTAGAGTCATGCACGCACATAACCCCGATGGAACACGCCGTCGGACACCATCCCCACTTTTGGATCACTTATAATCAGCCCAGTAAGCATGCCCCGACTCCGACCTAGGTCGGAGTACTCATTTGATACCTATATATGGGTTACTGACTGAAATGTGTCCCTCACACAAGATGATGCAAGCTCTCCCCTTTGTCTTGAATCCTTCTACTAGGTTTTCCACAGATTATGCCTACCTACTGGTGTCATAGAATTGCAAAATCCCAACAGGTTAAGTTTGTGGGCCTATATATATAAATATTACCCACCCACCCTAGATTTACTTAACCAACCCACTGTTTCAACGAGAATCTACTTAATTAAGTTAGATTAGTTGGTTAAATCAAGGTTTAAAGGGAAATGGTATATTTACTTAATAGATTAAGTAAAGCGGTTCCAAGGGAATTACCGATGTAAGAAATAAGGGTATAGTACCATGTTGGGGTCTAATGGCAATAATATTTTGTCAAAGGAGTTACTTAATTAAGGGATGGGAATTTGAATGTAAAGTGGGTTTTCAAATCAAGGGAAATGGTGTTAAAATCATAATGAGTGGAAATGGTATATTGGATTTTTGAGTTGTAAACTCTTGTCGTCTGGAGATAAGAATGGGGTCGATCAAGGTCTGAGAGTTAATTAAAATACCCCAACATGGACGACTTCACTATTTTCAAAGGATGGTATTAGTTTGAAATGGTAAAGGATGTTTATGAATGATTTATTTAGAAAATATCGCAAATGGAAAAGGGTAAGAATTTAGAAATATAAATAGAACCATTTGATTTAAATTAAGCCTTGTATTATTCGGGTCGGACCCGAAATAGTATTTGCCTTATATAATGTAATTAAAAGGATAACTCTATTCCCAAAGTAATTAGATGGTATAGTTTGGTAAGCGCATTTGTTCAAAAGAATTAAGCCAATAGACCTTAGTTTTAAATTGAAATTATACCTTTTGGTTAAGTATAGACGTAATGGTATTCCCAGTGATTAATGAAACTAAAAAGAGTTATGAAGCGATAGCGATATTTAAAGATAAGAGAATACCAAGAAGGGCTTAAGAAATGAAATTGATGATTTTCCCAACTAAGGAGAAATAAAGGATGTGTTTATGAAATATGGGAATATGTCCGAACCAGGGAGATAAAAGAAATTTCGTTATTCGAAAATGAGTATCGATAAATGTTTTCAAAGTAAATAAACCAGAAAAGTTGTTGTGATATAATTTATAAAGTTGATTACTAGAATCGATGGAATAGTTTAACGAAATAGTTTCAAATATAAACAACCTGAGCTGCCAATGTACTTAACAGCACTGCTATGGTTTGATAGTTAAACAACCGACTATCAAATGGAATATTATATTTTCCTTTTGACGAGTTGTGTTCGAAGAGACCGGGATGGGAACTAGACCCAAAACCACTTCGAATCAACGGTGCGATCACGTTTAACATGAAGACGATAAAGATGGAGCATTGAAGACCATAGATCTTCATAAATGGAAGAACCACTAACAATCTCTGAGTCGACGCAGAGGTATACTGGGGTTCTGTCATGGTTGAAATCTGTGGATTGCAAGGACTTCTCGCTACTGATCCTTGGGGTGATTCCTATATTGGATGCAGTAGGAGAGTACCTTCGGTTCATTCTGTTCCTGGATGACTTGTATGGACGAGTGTCTGACAGAGTATTTCCATACGGTCACGTATATTGATTTCTACAACCGTACCAAGAGTGGAAGCGAAAAAGGAAACTTCTTTTAGCTAACACATAATGTATTGTTGTGGACGTCAATCAGTGATTTGACGGATTTGACGATGTGGCATTCGAAGTGAATCTGGTGTGATGGTCAAGCGTAGCCTCAAGCCTCATCAACCAGGAAATGACAAAAAAATCGGGCAGGCAACATGGCTATGTGGGTCGCTCCCATTAGGGTGTATAATCACATATCTAGAGAAATTCCTTTTGCTTCTTAAATCTATCGATGTTGTCCCTTTTCGGGGAAACGGTGGGTCGCTCCCAACCGTTGGTGATATACATTCGGTACACTCAAGCGAAATGAGTGGTCGGTCATGTGTGGGCCGGGTTGCAAGACGTTCTTGTTGAACCCAGTGTATTCGCCTCTAGAGATACACTATCGACAGGTGGTCCCAAACCTTGTCATAGTCGGAATCCAATTTCCAATGATCGCCCGCGGTTTTTGATTGTATACTATATATGTAGAGCATGAGATGCAAGCGTTCTGCTAATTTGTTATTTATTTGTGGTTTGATAGACACTATGATAATATCAGAAAAGATATTGATTTCAAAAATGATTTGGGTTATAGTAAGGTAAAAACCATCTGTGTTTATGTGTGGACTGGTTTTACTATTATCCTTTTATTTCAAAAGGATTTCCAAAGTTAAATAAGTTGTTTGTGTTATGAATTTATCACTGATAGTATTCCAGACCGACCCAGTGAATTTTGTTTTAAATCAAATGTGCTCGGGTCAGACCAAGTATATTACAGGTTAGTCTTCGCTTGGAGTCCCAGGAGCTGGATGCAGGAGGCTTCACCGTTAGTTATTCAAAGTGTATTTCCGTTGTGTCTGATATATGATGTACTCTGATGATTGGTATGTATATATACAGTTCTTTTTGGTATAAAGAGATTTGATATATTATATTTGATTCGTTCCGCTGTGAGATTATGATGTGTGATCTTCTTCTTTCTTCTATTCTAACATTTCTTTCTTTCTTTTCTCACCCTCTAACTTCTTTATATTAACAGTCAGGGGTTCGATACTTGGGTTTTTGGCAGGTGATACGGGATTGTGTATCATTGTTGAAAATTCGAGCGTCGAATTTTTTTCTGGGCCGTTACACGAACCTTCATCAACTTGACTTCTCTATTGTGTAGCTTCTTAACTTTTGATCCAAGAATACGGGTAGGAACTCGTCTGACTTTCGCCTCCCATTCCACCTCTACTTCCTCCAATATACTCGGCTAACCAACTTCCGTGGTACCATGTAAGGACTTCCGCAAATGATAAACGTTGAAAACATCATGAATGCTGGATAGCCTCTCTGGTAGCTTTACTCTATAAGCCATTTGGCCAATCCTTTCTGTTATGGGAAATGGCCCTACAAATCTTGGCACCAATTTCCCTATAGAGCCAAAGCGTACCACATTCCTCAAAGGTTAAACTTTAATAAAAACCATGTCTCCTACTTCGAACTCAATGTCAGATCTTCTCTTGTCGGCCTAGGATTTTTGCCTATCTTGAGTGGTCTGCATTTGCCGTCTAATAAGGTCAATCTTCTCGGACGTTTCTCTAACCATATCTGGACCAAGTAATAGACTTTCTGTAGACTCCTACCAACAAGTTGGTGATCTACAGGGTCGTCCGTATAATGCTTCAAAGGTTGCCACGCCAATGCAAGCTTGATAATTGTTGTTGTAGGAAAACTCTACTAAAAGAAGAAGTCCCTCCGAAGTCTAGGATACACAGCCTTAAAAGTTCCTTAAGAACTTTTTTCACCCTTTCCATCTGTCCATCGGTCTGTGGGTGATAAGCGGTGCTCAAACACAGTTGTGAACCTAATGCTCCTTGCAAGCTTTTCCAAAATTCACCGGTGAAAATGGGGTCATGATCACTTACGATGTTGGAAAGTACTCCTTGAAAACATAATATCTCACGAACATAAACTGCTGCCAACCATGCTACCGTCCTCTTGCTCTTAACTGGAATGAAATGAGCGCTCTTAGTGAGTCTGTCTACTACAACCTAAATACTTGTATTGCCTTTCTTCGATCTAGGAAAACCATCAATGAAATCCATAGAGACGCTCTCCCACTTCCACTGTGGAACCTCCAAAGGATGAATTAAACCACCGGCCTTCTTTTGTTCAGCTTTGACTTGCTGGCAAACCAAACATTAAGAAATAAACTCTGCCACATCTTTCTTCATCCCAGCCCAAAAGAAAACCCTCTTTATAACTCTATACATCTTATTGCCGCCTGGATGAATAGTCATCTTCGAATGATGGGCTTCTTCTTGGACTGTCTTTAACAAACTCCTAGTTTGGGGAACACAAAGCCTTCCATATCGTCGCAACCACCCTTTATCATCTATGGAATATCTACTGAGGTGACTAGAAGTCTCCTCTTTACCGAGTCTATCCAAAATGCCTGAAATCTGTGGGTCCTCTCGCTCCAAAGCTCCTATCTGATCCATAAGAATTGGTTGTATCTCTAGCGATGCAAACAAACCAGGAAAAAACTCGGTGGAGTGTCTAAAGTCAAAAGTCGATATGAACTCCAAGCTTTTCCTCTCCACAAACAGAGGACTTAAGGCCATCCTTTGAATACTCAGTGCGTCCGCCACCACATTACCCTTGGAAGTGGTATAAGCAATCTTGAAATCATAAGAAGCTAGGAACTCCATCCACCTTTGTTACCTTAAATTAAGATACTCCTGCGAGAACAAGTACTTGAGAGATTTATGATTGGTGTACTACTCGAACTTCTCTCCAAGCAAATACGATGCCACGTCTTAAGCGTGAATACTATGGCAGCTAGCTCTAAGTCGTGGGTAGGGTAGTTCTTCTCATGAACTCTTAGCTGTCTACCCCCATAACATGCTACCTTTCCCTCTTGCATTAAAACCGCACCAAGCCCGGTTCAACATGCATCAGTGTATACTGTAAACACTTTGTTCCCATCGGGCAAGGTCAAGTGAGTGGGGCTGATATCTTTGCAAAGTCCTTAATGAACTTCCTATAATAACCTGCTAATCCAAGAAAGCTTCCCACCTCTGTTGCATTTTTTGGAATTTGCCAATCTTGAACTGCAGCTACCTTTGCGGGGTCAACTGCTATCCCATCGTTGGAAACCACATGCCCTAGAAATCTCACCTCTTTTCTCCAAAAATGGCATTTGGAAAACTTTGCCTTCAGTTGATTCGGATAGAGAGTTTTCAAAACTTCTCTCAAACGCTGGGCATGCTCTTCCTCGCTCTTTGAGAAGATCAAGATATCATCAACAAAGACCAAGACAAATTTAATTATAAACTCCCGAAACACCCTACTCATCAGATCAACAAAATAGGCGGGTGCATTCGTCAATCCAAAAGGCATAACTAGCCATTCAAAGAAACCATCTGGAGTCCTAAAAGCGGTCTTGTCTATGTTGTTCTCGGCCACTCTCAACTGATGAAACCCCATGGCCAAGTCTAACTGAAAGAATACCATTGCACCAAAAAGTGATCAAACAGATCATCTATCCTTGGGAGTGGGTGCATGTTCTTCTTTGTGAGTTTGTTCAACTCTCTATAGCCCACACATAAGTGAAGCGAACCATCCGCCTTAGTTGTGAACACCACTGGAGCACCCCATTCAGATATGCTTCGCCTAATAAACCCTTTCCCAATTAGCTCCCCTACTTGCTTACTAAGCTCCCTCCTTTCTCTTGGAGCCATATGGCGCATAGGTAACGCAACTGGCTTTGCACTGTCCACCAAGTATATACGAAAATCGATCTCGCACCTTGGAGGTAAGCCCCATACCTCATCAAAAACATCAGGATACTCATAGACTACTTGAACAGTTCACAGATCATCGATAGATGCATCAAGAGACTCTAGGAAACTAAGCATGACAGACCCCTTTGGGTCACGAGAAATCTTGAGGGTCCTCCCATGGCAAGTCAAAAGTCTAACGACCCTCTTGTCACAATCCAGAATGGCACCATACATGGTTAGCCAATCCATCCCTTGAATCAAACCATATCCCGTAAACCGGGCACATATGCGTCGTACTCAAATTCAATGCCTAACATATATATTCTCAAACCCCAAAAAATCATGGACAAATGAGTTGAACCACCAATGGGGTTTGAGACAACTACGGGATCCACTACCATACTAGTATTTAGGTACAGAGACTCAACCACAGAACTAGATATAAATAAATGTGAAGCGCCAGAATCAAAAAGAGTTCTAATAGGATGACTGGAAAGAGAAATCAAACCTTTCATGGAAACTTTCCTGCCTCTATCTGGAGCACTGGTCGTGAGAGCATGCACCTTCCCTCTAAAAGCTCCTACCCTTTGACCTTGTCCCTGTTTCTTTGGGAACTCCTTAGCAAAGTGTCTGACCTCTCCACAACTGAAGCAAGAATACTTCCTTCTTTTGTAGTCCTTGATCAAGTGACCCTCTCGCCCACAATTATGACACTTCCTCTTATCCTTAGCCTTGTCATTCTTTTCGCCCTTCTTCTGTTGCTGCTGTTGTTGTTGTCCTTTCTTACGCCATACTTTCTTATTTTGTGATTTCTCAACTTTAACATCCTTCTTGTCGCTTTTGTCTTCCTCATGCATCAAGGCTATATCAACAAGCATGTCAAAAGTTGCTCTCATTGGAATATGGGACACAGCTAACCCATGAAGGGGTTCATTCAGTCCTTTACCAAATCGCAAAGCTTTCTTATGCGGAGTATCTACCAGTTCCAATCCAAACCTTGCTAGCTGTTTGAATTTGTTCACATATTCTTTAACATTCATGTTTCCTTGCTTGAGCGCCAAGAACCTTTCCATTTGCATGCTTTTCTCAGCTTGAGAAAGAAATTTTCATTTCAAACCTCTATCTAAAATCATCCCAAGTTTCCACTAGATGCCTCGCTTGGGTTACTTCCCATCAGAACAAAGCTTCATCTTTCAGTAGCCAGGCGGCTAACTGAATCCTCCTACGATCTTCTACATCGAAAACTCTAAACAAGTCCTCTGTCTCCTTGAGCCAATTCCTTGCCTCTATGAACGTCTCGGTTCGACGGAATGGCTTCCCTCCCATAGCACAGAAATCTTTGCAGATCTTAGAGAAGTTATCTGCACGTGGAGGAGAAGGAGGAACGACAAGTGCAGTTGGGGGATGATCGTCATCTTGACCATGGCTTCTAGATAACTATGGAACTAGCCTGGTATCGTAACGCCCTCAGGAATACTAGGTTCCCCAGACATGCTGAAAAGAAAAGGAAAGAGATTCAGACAAAGGATCGAAAGATATTACATATGGCTTTGGGGAATATATTTTTTCAAAACAGACTTTTCTTTTTGAAAACGCTTTCTTTTAAAACCTTTTTGAAAATAACTTTCAAAAACTTTTTATCTAATCTGGTAACCTTCAGCTCTGATACCAAGTGTGAAACCCCACGTCCGTTAATGTCACTCATTAAGAAAATGCATTAATTTTGGTGAAACGTTATAGGTAAACAGAAACAGAAACATTACAAGACAGACATAAAATAGCAGCAGGATTAAAAACTTTAATAATCATAAAGCATCGTGGTTCAAAACATCATATGTCTGAAAATACATAAACCAAGTACATCATCAAAACTTCTGTCTTGCACTAAAAACATCGGAGTACAAAAATAAAATAAGCATAATTCCTCAAATAAAACATAGACATAGTAGCAAAGATAAGAACTTGAGCAATACATCTAAGCAGCTCCAGAAAAATGATAGCAGAATCCGGATCAAGCTTGAGTATTCCCACTATGAGAACCTAATGGGGAAACGGAAGAAAGAAGAGGAAACAAAAAGGTCAAACATAAAGTCTGGCGAGTCCAGTTACTTTTAGCAAATAAATAAGTAAAAGTATCATGACAACCATATAAAGTGGATAAGAAAGGTAACATAATAAAAGGCAGGTATGACAAGGTAAACAGGACAAACATGATAGAGTGTGTGCGCGTCTCTAACGATTCCTCTGCACCGATACTAGAATAACTAGAATGGGATGATCCCAACAAATATAAGATGGTAGAATTAGGTGTACATTCTAGTGAGAGGTTTTAACTCCATACAATCAACAGGAAGCCCAATAACAGTCTCTAAACTTACCAGAGTCTAGATGTACCATAACTACTACCTTAATCGATCGGCTCCCTACTCTGTAGATACCCTGTGTTGGCCCCACAGTAGGGTGTATCACTCCCTAAAGTGGCAACCCTTTATTTCTTGGATGTGCACAACCATATCTAATGATGTCACAACGTCTTATTTTCCCAAGCAGGCGGAGTCATGCACGCATATGACCCTGATGGAATGCTCCGTCGGACAGCGTCCCCACTATTGGATCACTTATAATCAGCCGAGTAAGCGTGCCCCGACTCCAACCTAGTTCGGAGTACTCGTTTGATACGTGTATATGGTTCATTAACTGAAGTGGGTCCTTCACACAAGATGATGCAAGTTCTCCCCTTTGTCTTGCATCCCCACTTCTAGGTTTTCCACAAATTATGCCTACCTACTGGTGTCATAAAATTGCATAATCCTAACAGGTTAAGTTTATGGGCCTATATATATAAATATTACCCACCCCAAATTTACTTAACCCACCCACTGTTTAAAACAAGTTTAATTAACCTCTAATCAGGTTCATGTTCATGCAATCCCTATGGATTCAACTAGGTTAAGTATTCCAATTCATTACCATGTCCATTTATGGTTATAATGTGCTAGACCTCCTACATTAAGCCTACCACTTATGGATGTTGGATATGCCGGGTGGTTACGGGCAGACTTCTATCATAAGTCGGGCTTAACCTCATGTCTTAGCACGTCTCATGTTTGTGCACCTAGACCCCTCACATTAGATTCACCACTTGTGGTCGTTGGATATGCCAGGCGGTTCCGGGCAGACTTCCACCACAAGTGTAATCTAACCTCATGTCTGGGCATAGTTATTGTTTCTAATCACTGTAATCCTAGGCATTCCATTATTAACAAATTTACCTATGTCGTTATAGGTTTTCATGCCCCTTTTCCCAAGTTGTGTTCGTAATGAACCATATGCCCCCGAATTAATATTATCACACTTTATTCAAGTTATGCCTAAATTCCCAATTACAAGTTACGCCCAATTCAACATTTTTCCCTCGTTCCTAGTCTATTTGCATATTTCAGCGGCATGCCTAGGCTCGATGGTAGCCTGGCTATTTAAAAAAAATAAAAGGGAAAAGATAAAGGGAATAGAACAGAGATGATCATACTAACATGATGGACATATAATGGCATAAATGGTATAAAACATATAGTGGCATAATGATAAGGTAGGCATATAGGATGAACAAGTGACAATAGCACTAATTCTAACATAATAGGGACATGCATGATGTGATCTAAACAATGATTTAGATGTCCAACTAATAACAAATCTAATTTGGCCATAAACATAAAAGAACAGGTATAAGGTGATCTAAACAGTGAATTAGATCTACAATCAAAGGCATATCTGACATGATAAAGGTTAAGATCTAATCCATAGTCATATCAGAATACCATAGATACACAAGTTATAACAGATCTGATATGATTCAAGCAGTCACAGGAATAGATCCAAGTTATAGTCATGTCAAGATTAACTTTTTTATTATTTAGATCTAAAAGTAACTTAAACTTACAGTTTTTGGATCTAGAAAAATAGAGAAGTGATTGCTAGCATTGAATCACAGATCTAAGCCTGAATAACTTGATTGCAAAAGAAGAAAAAGGCTTTATTTGATCTGGGCAGAGGCAACATCTAGTTCTCCATTATTTTTGGTGTGCAAAAACATGAGAAACGAGGCCACATTTATAGCCGAACCCTAAAACCCAAACCCTAATCTATCCAGATCTACGTAGGGGGGTCGACCTCCCCCTCCCCTTATGGGGTCGACCCATGGGTCGACACCCCCTTTGAGGGGTCGACACCCCTGAGCGGAAAATTTTCCGCCCATGGAAATTTGATTTTTGAATGGATTTTTGATTTTCTGAATTAATTATATATATATATATATATAATTCCCTTGCGCGTATACAAACTTCAAACCTTCATAACTTCTTCATGCAATGTCAGTTTCACGCAAACCAGGTGTCTATTTTGACCAGAATTCCGAGATGAACGCAATGGCACAGTCCATTTCCCTTAATTCTAAATATTAAATTAATTATTCTTTAATTTGTCCTCAGTAGTGTTGTTAAAATTACGGGGTGTTACATGTATTCTTATTCAGTCAGTACTATTTCCCTTGTTTTTATTTAAATCATGGCAAATGAACACATATAGAATAACTTGAAAACAAGCTTAATGCAGCGACATCAATTCCTTACTATTTGCAGCGATATTGAGGTTGAATAAATAGAACAATCCACATACAATTACCTACAAGTATGCTTACTGAGGAATCATGTCTTTGAACATGCAATATTTTGTTAAAGTGTATGCGGTACCGGCTATGTAGAATTCCATTTATTTACCGACCGCTACAGACACAAATAAAAATACTGTTATGTTGAGTAATGTGCAAAGATCCTAGAAATATAATAAAATAAAATAATTAACTTAATTTGTGAAGACCCAAAAATGCAGATATATAGTGTAAATTACGTTAAACGAAAAAATTGTTTATTTTCCCAATTAAAATTATAGTAAAATCCTATAGATTAAAATAAAAATACGTCTCAAAAATCTTACAATAATTAATTATTTTGAACTTTTATAAAATTAGTTCGGTTGAAATCCGAAGTCTAAAATTGGTTATTCTTAAATTCCATATTAAATCGATTCCAATATAAACAAATATATTTATAATAAAACATTATTATCATATATATATTCAAACTGAATATATCTATGGTTCCAGAATAATCTAATTCGAATTTTAAACTCGATGTTTCCATTTTTTAAGTTAAAATGATATTCCATCTATTTAAAATCCATTTATTTTAATTAATAAATCGTTATGGTCTATAAACCATTTTATAGCGACTTTCTAAAAATTTGATTTGGACATAACTCACAATCTACAAGACAAAATCTTGATTTTTCACTTTCGTTAGAAAAATATAGTTCAATAGATTCAAACATTTTTTGTTTCAAAGAAACCCAGTTTATACTAGATTATGTATATTCAATTGAAGTTCAAAAATTAATATTACGAACTACCACGACGTTATGAGCTCATTTTAAATTTAATTATAAATTATACGTTCAACTGTCGTTTCATAAATAAATTCATTATTATAATTTGAATCTAAACTTAATTAAATTTCTAATATTATCTAACTTACACAATATTGCAGATTCAACTTATTTCTGACTATTTTGGAATTAAATTCATTATTCCACTATTTATATTAATAAATATTAAAAAATATTGAATATAAGTCATTTAAGTCTCCAAATCAACTTTTATATAATTAAATAAACTAATTATGCAGTCACTAAAAATCCGGGTCGTTGCAACCTTTTAAGTCAATATGTTCAAGTTAAAGCCAAATTGTCATTTCCATTATTCTCTATCATATTCATATTAGCAAATAAACCATGTTTGTTTATTATGATTTCCCAATTATCATATTTATGCAGATGTAGGTTATGGTTCATTTTTCTATTATAACCTGCACTATAGTCATTTTCTTATTTCTTTTACCTACATGACCTCTTTCGGTTTTGTTACCCTTTTTCTTTCTATCTTTGAAATTTATTCTTTAAAAAGTTAAGATATTTATTCTTTAAAAAGTTAAGCATGTTCTTATTTGATTGGTTATTGAAATCGCAAAATAATCTATTTTCTTAGTTTAATGTACTTACAGCAATAGAAATCCAAAATTGCAAGATATTCTTTTTAGTTATTTTTAGGCTATTAGCAAGTGTGCAATACGGCTACATCCCTATTTCGCGCTGATCCACACATTTATTTCTTTTTATGCTTGCAATTATGTTTTTTGCTTTTCTTACAAACCAAACTATGGAAATATATTCAGTTTTTCCTAATCAATCAATCTAGGTTGTTTCTAACTTCCTATTTTAACAGGTATACATTAATTCCTATTTTTTACTTATTTTTTTCATTTTGACATAATTACAATAAATTTGGACACAATTAGGATTATACCCTTCTCTTTTCTTTCAATCCCAACAATTTCTATATTTATTATATTCTAAATCTGAAACGTAATTTTAACATATACTACAGAAATTCTCAAATTTACCATTTAACCACAAATTTACTGTACATAATATTAGTTATGCCATATCAACTTGTGTCATAGTTATTCGGAAAATTTTATCAAGTTTGCCTATTTTCAGTGCGATATTCTCTTTTTGTTACAATTTTACATTTAATTCCAAATCACCAAATTATTTTTCTTATAATTCCAATTAAATCATATTTTCCCCACGTGTGCAAAAAAAATTAATCATTCGTATATACATATCAATATTGTAAATTTATACATATTTTGCACGTAATAAAAATTCATCATGAAACTGTAAAATTCGACGTAGAAAGGGGAAAGAGGGCCGAGAGAATAACTTATTAATTTAGCAAGAATCAAATGATATTATATACTATTATACAAATGTATATAATTTAAATCACTCATCTTGAAATTTGCGATCCAAATTTTGAATTTGATTAGACACGAAATCTGGATATCTAAATCTTGAATCCATTGCTTTTGCCTTAAATCTAAAGTTAAATAACCTAAATCTAATCTGTTTTGTTTTTGAATAATTTGGAGGAGAAAAGGAATGGCAAAGCTCCAACGCCCTCTCAGAAAATATGAGTTCAAGAGCTAGGCCCTATACTTTTATTTATATATGTCCAAGCAAACCACATTCATCGGATTTATATTAATATAAATCCCTCTGTTCAAATCAAACCTGGTCCAAAAATCGCGTCCCCATTTTGAATTGCTGCGTCCCCATTTGTTTCGTGCATGATTTATTAATTGCTTATTTTGCTTGCTTACGTATTTATTTCTAGACTGTTTTTGAATGTTTCTACATATTAATATATTCTTTTTCGTTTTTCATACGGTTCAAATTTCAAATTCAAACGCATAATTAATATGTGTATATACTTCGAGATTTATTTATGTGTATTTACATAAGATTTCAAACATTATTTTTAATGTTATATTTATTTCCTGTTTTATTACTTGCCCATTATTTTAATTCCGTTCTTAGTACACATTAAATTTAGTTTTAAACGCGTACCATTTCTAAAATTAATGTACGTATACATATTTTAAATTAGAACGTTACTCAATGTCATTAAATTCCTCTTAATTTAATTCTATTTGTGACGCACATTTTATTTTCAAATTCAAATGCGCGTCACCTCTATATTTTTGCTTATACGTATATATATTTTTATGTACATGTGCATTCACATGCGTATCAACATTCTAGAATTAATCATCTGCTTCTAACTTTGACGTTATCTTTACTTATTTCTTTTTAAATTCCATTAATGATGCACATTATTAATTAAAGAAATGTTGTAATTTAATGTCAATTACTTTCCCTTTCCCTATTTAATTCATTTTATGACATGCATTTGTTTTAGAATTTCAAACGCACGTTACTCCTGTAATTATTTTGATAATTTTATTACTTAAAATGTGGGGTGTTACAACTTCTCTATAATCTGATCAGGTGAAGCGACAATTGGTTAATGGTAGTTTATGATTAATGACAGACTGTTCAAACTCTTCCACAGTGATGAAGTCCCCCTCTTTAGGGTCTTGTTCACTTAAATGCTTAGTAACATTGAAGTCATCACACAAGACTTATGAGCCAGGGGAGGGTACTCTGAAATTGTGACTTATGCGCCATGGAACCTATGCTCGACCTAGATAAGGGGCATACTAACATTAGAGATATTGAGTTTGAAATGTCAGTAAGATCTAAAAAGATTGGGTAAATTAACATTAACAATATGTTATAGAAGTTGAATGCAACGATTATGACAACCAATCAAATAAGCCGCCCGAGTTGCCTTAGCTAAAAGAAAAATTTAACGAGTAAAGTGAAACCTCTAGATTCTTATAAAAATGATAATTCAATATTGTATTTCATTTTCATGCTGTAGAACCATATCAATGTTCTTATCTTTAAAACAGTGCTAATTTTATTACATTAGACAAAATGTGAAGACCCCTAATATTCTAATTGATATACCTCATGGTTTAGAAGATTGAGTCCTCTTGATTTCCTTATTCATAATATACTCAGTGTCAATCTCAATGTCAAGTGATGCAAAGCCAAAGTAGGTAACATACTCATGGCATAAGGATTTTATGTGCTATCGAAAAGTGGATCCATACTTAAGCCTTACTCGACGATGCTGCCCTCAACACTTGAGCTAGGGGAGACGTCCTTAAGAACAGAAGTAGAAAGATCTCTAAAACTTCTCAACATCATGCTTCTCCTAAAAGATCTAGTAGGGGCCACCTTGTTCTTACCTCTACGAGTATTCCTAGATGAATTAATGACTAGGTGTGGTGCTCAATTGACCTAAAGGTGAGTCGAAGGAAGATGCCCTGACTCACAAACGCCTAAATATAATGACACCATATCAACCCCTCATCTTGCGGACGCCCAATCCATAAAAACGGCACTGGTGCCATGTTATCCGACTATAGGCTATCAACACCATCACATGTCATCACATTCCCTTCATTAGTTTCAATGAAATTTATCTTCAACTACTTTTGTTCTGGTACCCCTTACACTATGTAAAGCCCCTCCCTGAGACCCTCATTAACGAAGAGCATTAACAAGTAACGTCATTTGTTAATACAGAGACTAGGGTTGGTTAGGTATGACCATCTGTAAACTTGTATTAAACAAGTATTAAGTACGTCGATCAAGTGCACATTTTTTCCCTTAAGTAGGTCGACATACGTAATACTTATCTAATACAATACGAAGGTGGCTACAGGATTAATCCAGAGAAGAACATAACAAGAGAAAATTCCACAGTTCACAGAATGGAAAACACAATTACAGTTATGTACATACATCAAGTACAACACAAAAAACAGAAGTGGATATACTATCCATAATATAATATACATACATCCATCCCCATAAAATAATATGTACAGTCATCAAAGTATGCTACAAAATAACTAGGTAACTAGCCTAATCCAAAATTCTCCTAAGCGATCAAATTGATATAAGCATCACAAAAGCAGAAGCTGGATAGATAACATCAACATCAAGTGTTTCCTCTAAAAACGCGGCCTGACCCAAATATAAAATACACGGGTTAGTCTAGTTAAAACTATATGATTAGTATATGATAACGCAAAGTAATATCCTATAAGGCATAGCATCTTAAAAGAAAAGCTAAGACATGAATACTCTGTGCAATTGAAGCGCTCAGCGTATCCAATGCGGCAGAGGTTCAAAAAGTTGTAGTGGGGATAAAGCGAGGAAATAGCAGGATATATCGGAGGAGTCTAAAATAACATATAAAATACGTATTTAATGCTTTTACGAATATACAAATGATAAATTAATGGGAAATTAATATTCAATTTAATTATAATTAGTACAATCTTAATTTTAAATAAAAGCATGTGCATATATATGGAAATAAATGTAAACTTTTATTTATTTTGATTACATTTAATATAATATTTTAGTATTTTCTATTCTGAAAGATATATGTCAATTTTTTTTACTGAAATACTAATTTTATAATGTAAAAAAGTCCATTTTCAATTCACTTCTTTTATAGAAGATAGAGGAATATAGCTGAAATAATGAGATATATCGGGAATATTGGAATATAGCGGGGATTAAAGCAGAAAGGTTATTTCGAAGGCTATTTGGAAATAGCATAGCGCTAAAAATCCTGTGACACTCCACGTCCGTTAGTGTCACTTAAAAAGGGAATGCATTAAGTTTCGTGAAGCGTTATAGGTAAACAAATACAGAATATTACAAGACAGATATAATTAAGATAGCAGTGAAAATTCAATTTTTTATTTCAAACACAAATCATACATCGTGGTCCAAAATACCATTACAACAATATAACTTCTGTCTTTTATCATCAGACTACATAAATACTTAAAAGAAAACATAATTCCCCAAACAAGAGAGATAAAGCCATAGTAAAGATAAGAACTTGAGCCATACTTCGGAAGCAGCTCCAGCAAGATGATAACTGAGTCCTGACTAAGCCTGAGTATTCCCGCCCTGAGAACCTGGGGGGGAGGGGGGAGGAAGAAAGAAGAGGAAACAAAAAGGGTCAGACATAAAGTCTGGCGAGTCTAGTTACTTTTAGCAAGTAAATAAATAAAAGTAGCATGACAGGCATATAAAGTGGATAAGAGAGATCACTACATAAATGGCAGGTGTAACAAGGTACACGGGATAAGGTGTATAAGCTTCTCTAATGATTATTATGCACCATTACTAGTATAACCAGAATGAGATGATCCCTTACACTTTAAGATGGTAGACTAAGGCATACGTCTAAATGTACCCTAACTACTACCCTAATCGATCGGCTTCCTACTCCGTAGATACTCTGTGTCGGACCCATAGTAGGATGTATCACGTCCTAAAGTGGAAACCCCTTGCTGATATGCACAGCCACATATCTACAAGTGTCACGGTCATCTTATCCCCTTCGGCCCGGCTCATGCACGCACATGGCCCGGTCGGTTTGCGCTGCCAACACCGCCTCCACGTTTGGATCTCTTACAATCAGTCAGTAAGCGTTCCCTTTCTCCGACCTAGTTCAGGGTTCTCTACTCGATACATACTTCGGGTTACTAACTGAAATGGGTCCCACACAATATGATACAAGCTCTCCCCTTTGTCCTGTATCCCCCACTAGGTTTTCCACAGGTTATATTTACCCTTAAGGTGTCTTTAATTTTATATAACCCCCGTCTTTCTACCGGTTATGCTTACCACTAGGTGTCTTTAATTACATAACCTTACTGGGCTAAGTTTGCAGGCCTATATGTAAATATTACCCACCCCCTCAGATTTACTTAACCCACCCACTGTCCAACCAATTTTACTTAACCCTAACTTTAGTTCATAATCATATAATCCTTGTGGATTAGATTAGGTTAAGTAGTCCAATTCATTACCATATCCATTTATAGTTTATAATGGGCTAGACCTCCCACATTAGGTCTACAACTTATGGATGCTGGATATGTCGTTCGGGTTTGGGCATACTTCTTCCAGAAGTTGGGCCTAACCTTGTGTCATAGCCTGACCTCTCACATTAGGTTAAACGTTAGTGGCTAATGGATATGTCATTCGGGTCTGGGCATACATTCATCACTAATGCAACCTAACCTCGTGTCATAAGTGCAATTACAATCCCTAATTGTGATTATTAGACATTTCATTCTTATCCAATTCTTACCTATGTCTTTATAGGTAATTATGTCCCTAATTTCCCTCTTTTTGAATTATACGTCCAATTCATAAACATTACTTAAGTTATGCCAATTCTAACTTTTTCCCACATTCCCTAACTAACGCATTCGCATATATTTGGCGGAAACTAGGCTAGGAAGTAGCCTAGTCATAAACAATAAAAGGAAAAGTGATGGGAATATGAAAAAGGTGACTGTTTTGGCATAAACATAAACTAGCATGGTGATAAGGTGGACATATAAGCATAAATCTAATGAACTTGTGGCAGTTAATTGATTCTAACATAACTATGATGCCATAATAAGCATAATAAGATCTTAATTAACAATTTGGATGTCCAACTGGTTTAGATCTAATATGATAGGCACAAGGTGATAAACTATATCTGATTAGCAATTTAGATGTCCACATAATTCAAATCCAATAGTTAAAAATAGATCTAACACAAATAAGGTCAAGATCAACATCATAGAATGTTACAGTAGATCCAACAAGATAGAGATTTAGATCAATAGTTAAAAATAGATCTAACACAAATAAGGTCAGGATCCACATCATATAATGCCACAAAAGTTACAATAGATCCAACAAGATAGAGATTTACATCCAAGTTATACTCAATTTAGAATGTCATAAGTTCGCAATTTACAATGGATCCAATATAATATAGAAATATGAACAAATCCAAACTATTGTCATATCACATTTACTTTTATATATTTAAATCTAAAAGCAACTAGGAACTCACAGAGTTTGGATTAGAAAATAGAGAAGGAATGGATCTTGAATCTCTAACTGATTTGCTTAGGTAGATAGTTGTAGGAGAATAACGGATCCAATTCAGTTCAGACACCAACAAAGTTTGGCCCCCATGAATCCTCAATGAAGAAAACAAAGAAAAGAGACCTCTATATATAGCTGAAAGTCTTTTCTAAACCGACTTCCACCTCAACCCTAGGGGTGTCGATACCCCTGTTGGTGACCCTGGTGTCGACACCCCTTAAGGAGGGTCGACCCCGGTGTCGACTCCCCTCTAGGGGGGTTGAACCCTAGAGTGGGATATTTGCCGCCATATGAAATTTTCGATTTTTGGACCCTTTCTGGATAAGTGCTAACTCATATCTGATTCATATGTGTATCATGTGTATATACATATTTCATCTGCACGTATATAAATTTAAAACCCTCATAACTTCTTCATACGTTGTCCGTTTTATGCAAACCAAATGTCTACCTTGACCAGAATTTTGCGACGGGCATAATGGCATAGTCTATTTTCCTTAATTATGAATATTAAATTAGTTATTATTTAATTTATCCTCTTTTAGTGTTGTTAAAAATTCGGGGTGTTACATTCTCCCCTACTCAAAGGATTTCGTCCCGGAAATTTCTAAGTTTAGAAGAATGCATATCCTACCATCCATCATCCATCTACTCAACCATCAATCACTGGCATCCATTGTCCTTAAAGACTTCTAATGCTTATATGAATATATGCAAAGGTGTGTGTATATGTTCCAATACTAATGCAAAGATCAGGCGGTCTACTGGTTGGCTTCCTTAATGCAATATATGTTAGTGTCATGAATCCAATATGTATGCAAATAATCCTATTATAACATGTGAGTTCAATATGTGTGCACACTCATTCGTCCAAATGCAACATCCATATGCTAATACATCCATTTTCCATCCATAAAAGAAAAATGCACACACATCCATATGCAGTTTGAGAGTGATTGAGCCGATCTAGTGCCTAATGTGTGTGTATATGCATCCACAGGTAGCCACTAGTAAACACTTGCATCCATCCAACATAACATGTCTCAAACACACGTTTACATCCATAGGATTCCTATCCAAAGGTCGAAAATAGTATGGATAAGGTATATTCAAATGATAGAAACAAGCACAAATAAAACTTTGGAAAAAGGAGTTAAGAACATACCCTCGAAAAGGAAGGGGTACGAAGCATGATCTTGTCTTCGGTCTCCCAAGTCGCATCCTCTGAGTTATCTACCCATTATTGAACCTTTAGAAACTTGATCTCTTTATTGCGTAGCTTCTGAACTTCTGATCCAAGAATACAAGTAGGGACTCGCCAGACTGTCGCCTCCCGTTCCACTTCTACCTCTTCCAATACACTCAGCTCAATAACTTCTACGGTGTCATGCATGCACTTCCGCAGATGAAAAATGTGGAAAACATCATGAATGCTGGTTAGATTTTCTGGTAGCTTTACTCTATAGGCCATTTGGCCAATCCTCTCGGTTATGGGAAATGGTCCCATAAACCTAGGTGCCAACTTCCCTACCGATCCGAAGCGAACCACATTCCTCAGAGGTGATACTTTGATAAAGACCAAGTCTCCCACTTCAAATTCGATGTCAGTTCTTCTCTTTTCTGCATAGGACTTCCGCCTATCTTGAGTTGTCTTCATCCATCATCGAATAAGGTCAATCTTTTTGGATGTTTCCCTAACCATATCTGGTCCAAGTAATAATCTTTCTGTAGATTCTCACCAACAAATTGGTAATCTACAGGGTCGTTTGTACAATGCTTCGAAGGGTGCCTTCCTGATGCTAGCTTGATAACTATTGTTATAGGCAAACTCTATTGAAGGAAGGTGCTTTTCCCAAGTCCCTCCGAAGTCTAGGATACACATCCTTAAAAGATCCTCTAGAATTCTGTTCACCCTCTTCGTCTGCCCATCAGTCTGAGGATGATAAGCAGTGCTCAAACACAACCGTATACCTAATGATTCTTGCAAGATCCTCCAAAATTCACTGGTAAAGATAGGGTCACGATGCTGGAAGGTACTCCATGAAGACGAACTATTTCACGAACATAAATTGCTGCCAACCATGATGTCGTCCTCTTGCTCTTAACTGGAATAAAGTGAGCGCTCTTAGTGAGTCTATCAACCACAACCCAAATACTGGTGTTACCTTCCTTCGATCTAGGAAAACCATCTATGAAATCCATAGAGACACTCTCCCATTTCCACTGAGGAACCTCTAAATGATGAAGTAAGCCGCCGTGCTTCTTTTGCTCAGATTTAACTTGCTGGCAAACTAAACATTGAGAAACAAACTCTGCCACATCTTTCTTCATCCCAGCCCAAAAGAAAACCTTCTTCATGTCTCTGTACATTTTATCACCGCCTGGATGAATAGTCATCTTAGAATGGTTGGCTTCTTCTAGGACTGCCTTTATCAAGCTTCCAGTTTGAGGAACACAAAGCCTTCCATCTCGTCGCAACCACCCCTTTTCATCTATGGCATATCTACTGAGGTGACAAGAAGTCTCACCTTTTCTGAGCTTCTCCATGTTGTCTAAAATCTGTGGGTCACCTTGCTACGAAGCTCCTATCTGATCCATAAGAGTTGGTCGTATCTCCAGGGATGCAAACAAATCAGGCAAAATCTCGATGGAGGGTCTAAAATCAATAGCTGATATAAACTCCAAACTATTCCTCTCCACAAACAGAGGACTCAAGGCCATCCTCTGCCTACTTAGTGCGTTTGCCACCATATTACCCTTGTCAGGGGTACAAGCAATCTCAAAATCGTAAGAAGCTAGGAACTCCATCCACCGATGTTGCCTTAAATTGAGATCCTTCTGTGAGAACATATACTTGAGATATCTATGGTCGGTGTATAACTCAAACTTCTCTCCAAGTAAATAATAACGCCACATCTTTAACGTGAATACTATGGCAGCTAGCTCTAGATCATGGGTGGGGTAGTTATTCTCATGAACTCTCAACTGTCTACCCCAATAACACACTACTTTACCTTTTTGCATCAGAACCGCACCAAGCCCTGTACCATATGCATCAGTGTAAACGGTAAACACTTTACTCCCATTAGGCAAGGTCAAGACTGGGGCTGTTGTTAGATCCCTCTTCAGTCGTTGGAAAGAAACATCACAATCTATATCCCATGAAAATGCCAAATTCTTCTTTGTCAGCCTGGTGAGTAGGGTTGTTATCTTTGTGAAGTCCTTAATGAACTTCCTATGATAACCTGCCAACCCAAGAATGGTTCTCACCTCTGTTGCATTTTTAGGAATCTGCCAATCTTGCATGGCAACCACCTGTGAGGGATCTAAAGCTATCCCTTCTTTGGAGACCACATGTCCTAAGAATCTCACCTCTTTTCTCCAAAAATGGCATTTGGAGAACTTCGCCTCAAGCTGATGCGCACAGAGAGTTTTCAAAACTTCTCTCAAGTGTTGGGCATGCTCTTCTTTGCTTTTGGAGAAGATCAAGATATCATCAACAAAGACCATGACAAATTTATTTAGAAACTCCCGAAACATCCTACTCATCAAATCAAAAAAATAGGCGAGTGCATTCGTCAACCCAAAAGGCATAACTAGCCATTCAAAGAAACCATCCGGGGTTGTAAAAGATGTCTTATCTATGTTGTCCTCAGCCACCCTCAATTGATGAAATCCCGTGGCCAAGTCTAACAGAGAAAATACCGAGGCACCAACAAGCTGATCAAATAAATCATCAATCCTCGGGAGCAGGTGCCTATTCTTCTTGGTGAGTTTATTCAACTGTTTATAGTCAACACATAAACGAAGCGAACCATTAGCCTTAGTTGCGAATACAACTGGAGCACCCCATTCAGATATGCTTTGTCTGATAGATCCTTTCTCAAGTAGCTCCCCTACTTGCATACTCAGCTCCCTCCTTTCCCTTGGAGCCATATGGCGCACTGGTAATGCAATTGGCTTTGCATTATCCACCAGATATGAAAATCGATCTCGTGCCTCGGAGGTAAGTCTGGTACCTCATCAAATACATCAAAGTAATCCCGGACTACTGGAACAGATTGCAAGTCATCAATAGGTGCATCAAGAGACTCTAGGAAACTAAGCATAATCGACCCTTGTAGGTCACAAGAAATCTCGAGGGTCCTCCCATGACAAGTCAGAAGCCTAACGACCCTCTTCTCACAATCCAGAATGGCACCTTATATGGTAAGCCAATCCATTCCTAGAATCAACCCGTAGCCCATGAACCTGAGCACATACGCGTTGCACTCAAACTCGATGCCTAACACGGACATTTTCAAACCCCAACAAATCATAGATAAATGAGCCGAACCACCAACGGGGTTTGAGATAACTACGGGATCCACTACCATACTAGTAATTAAGTGCAGAGATTCAACCACAGAACTAGATATAAATGAATGTGAAGCGCCAGAATCAAAAAGTGTTCTAATTGGATGGTTTGAAAGAGAAATTAAACCTTCCACAGAAATTTTTCTACCTCTATCGGGAGCACTGACCACGAGAGCAAGAACCTGCCCTCCAAAATTTCCTGCCCTTTGACCTTGTCCCTGCGATCCCGGTTTCTTCGGGAACTCCCTAGCAAAGTATCTGACCTCTCCACAATTGCAGCAATTGTTCTTCCTTCTCCTACATTCTTTGACCAAGTGACCTTCTTTCCCACAACTATGGCATTTCCTCTTATCTTCGGCTCTATCATTCTTTCCACCTTTCTTCTGTTGTTGTTGTTGTTGTTGTTGTTGTTGCCCCTTCTTGGGCCACACCTTCTTATTTTTCGATGTTTCCTCAGTCTTTACTTCCTTCTTTTCTCCCTTGTCTTCCTCATGTATCAGGGACATATCAACAAGTTTTTCAAAAGTGGCTCCCATTGGAATATGGGACATGGCTAACCCATGAAGAGGTTCATTTATCCCTTTAGCAAACTGCAACGCCTTCTTATGCGGAATATCCACCCAATTCCAACCTGAACCTTATTAGCTGGTTGAATTTGTTCACATACTCTTTCACCGTCAAGTTCCCTTGTTTAAGTGCTAAGAACCTCTCTATCTGCATGCTTTTCTCGGCTTGGGAAAGAAATTTTATTTCAAGTCTTTGTCTAAAATCTTCCCAAGTTTCCACTAGCCGTCCAGCTTGGGTAACTTCCCACCAAAATGAGGCTTCGTCTTTCTGTAGCTAGGCGGCTAACTGAACCTTCCTTCAATCCTCTACTTCAAAGATCTCGAACAAGTCCTCGGTCTCCTTGAGCCAATTCCGCGCTTTTACGAATGTCTCATTCCCATGGAATGGCTTCTCTCCTATAACACGGAAGTCTTTGCAGATCTTAGCGAAATTATCTGCTCTTGGAGGGGGATGAGGAGGAATGACTGGTGCAGCTAGGGGAGGAACGTTTCCTTAGCCAACGGCAGACGTCGTGGCCTCCAGATACCTACGGAACCATCCGGGTATTGTAACGCCCTCTAGGATATTAGGAATGTTTGGTTCCCCAAACATGTTGAAAAGGAAAAGGAAAAGGAAAAAGATTTAAACAAAGGACCGAAGGATTTTACATATGGCTTTTTGGGGAATGATTTTCAAAACAGATTTTTCATTTTGAAAATGCTTTCTTTTAAAACCTTTTGAAAATAGTTTTCAAAAACTTTATCCAATCTGGTAACTGTAACGACCCGAGGATTTTCGGCACCGAAAATCGACATAAATACATTTACCGTATCTCATGCCGACCTTCCAAACACCAAAAACACCGAAACATTTACAGAAAGAAATTAGAGGGTGAGATAAGAAAGAAAGAAGTATTAGAATAGAAGAAGAAGAATAAATAACACCACACCGAGTCTCACATCGCAGCGGAACAAAATATAACATAGAAATAAATCTTTATTAAGAGCTTTAAATAAAACTTACAATCATCAGAGCACATTATCACATCTGGATAGTTATAATAACCTGTCCTCATATACAGTCATATAGCGGAATAAATACTAGACATCATACGTTTGAACACCTCCAGCTTGTCTCTAGACTTCGCAGCATCCGATAACTGGACCTGTACAACCCGGTCTAACCCGAGCATTTCAAATACCGGGTCAGTCTGGTGAACCAGAGTGAGAAAAACACACTAAGTTTAAGGGGAATCATCTAACTTGATTTTAAAGCTCAAAATCTTTTCGAAAGAAAAGGATAATCGTAAGACCAAATCCACACATAAATACGGACGGCTTTTACCTTACGATAACCTAAAACATTTTTGAAATCAATAATTTTCTTGATATTATAATAGTGTCCAAACACAAATAAATAACAATCTAGCAGAACGCTTGCATCTCACGCTCCACATATATAGTATACAATCAAAACCGCAGGCTCTTATTGGAGATTGGATTCCGACCATGACAAGGTATGGAACCACCTGCCGACAGTGCATCTCTAGAGGCGAATACACTGGGTTCAACAAGAATGTCTTGCAACCCGGTCCATACATGACTGACCACTCATTTCGCTTGAGTGTATCGAATGTATATCACCAACGGTTGGGATCAGCAACCGTTTCCCAAAAAAGAGACAGCATCAAAATAGATCAAAGAAGGAAATGGAATTTCTCTAGATAGGTGATTATACACCCTAATAGGAGCGACCCACATAGCCATGTTGCCTGCCCGATTTTTGTCTTTTCCCGGTTTATGAGGCTTGAGGTTTGCATTTATCTTTAGAACATCTGGCCACCATTTACTTTGAATGCCACATCGTCAGAATCATCAGATATCACTAATTGATGTCCACAAAAATACCCTAGTTGGAAGCTACCCAACTATGACACGTTTAAAGAAATCAACATATATGAACCCATTGGAAATACTCTGTCAAACATTCGTCCATACAAGTCATCCAAGAACAGGATGAATCGAAGGCACCCTCCTACTGCATCCTAGGAATCACCCTACAGATCAGTAGCGAGAAGTCCTTGTAATCCGTAGACTCCAATCACGATAGAATCACTGTCGAAATATCTCTGGCCGCTAAACCAGAGAAATTCAATCAGTGGTTCTTCCGCTCATGAAGATCAACGGTCTTCAATTGCTCTCTCTTCAATAATCTTCATGCACGTATTAGCTGGTTGGAATGGTTTTCGAATATAAATTCGATCCCGGTTTTTCCATACCAACAATCGTATGGGTCAAATTTGATAATCGATGATTTAACTATCTAATAAATAATTGTGGGAATAACATGAGTTTACTAGTTCAGTACCAGCACTACATGGCCTCTTTAATTAAAACGATTAACAATAGTAAATCTTAATCTCTTAAATATTTCAACATTACAAATATAGCTTCTCATTTCTAATTTAATGTAAAGTTATTTCAAACTATTTTATTTCCATACATAGGTAAATATTCTATAGTCATATTCAATTTTCTATTCTACCATCATTCAAAACATTTACTACCTTATTACTCATTATCTATGTTAGGAAAAGCAACTCAACTTATCATTCATAAATGTTATGTTACGAAATCCCTTTTGGTTTCATTACTAGAATACATTAACCCCCCCTTATTACTTTAGGATAAATCCATTCCCAAAACTTGACTTTTAAGTTTCCTTCTACCTCAGAAATACCATTTTAATTCACATAATCTCTTTTTATTTCCTATACTTCAGGAATATAATTATATATATATATATATCAAATCTTTCCACTTCCATTACTTGGGAAATCTCCTTATATATCCTCGACTCTTTTATTTACATTGCGTTATTATTTCTCATATGGAAATAATAAATTATTTTTACCCATGTTCCCATTACAAGCTAATATCATCATCAGATAATCCCAAAGTCGTTCAAGTTAGGGTATTTATTTACCTCCCAGACCTTGATCAACAATGTTCTTATCTTTAGATAGACATCAGTTGTAATTCGAAAACCGATATTTATTTTAACACATCTCATCTAATTATTTTATTTATAATATATTTTATAAAAACTTCTTACCTTTGAAAATCTCTTTCTCGAGTTCTTAATTCACTGATTAGGAATTTAATTACCAAAATATCCCCTTTCCTTTTACTTATTTAAACAATACATTTTATTGCTTGGATTTTGGTTAAAAATCCTATTATTTACTCCTTTGCTAAATTCACTTTTAATCCTTCCCCTTGAAAATCTGTCTCGCCAATTTTTTTTAAACTTACTTCCATTAATTAACGTTAATCAACACTTTAACACCTCATTTCCTTTTTATAAACTTCGTTTATATATCGTTGGTTTAATATAAACCCTTATCTCGATTTCTTAATTCAAATGTTAACTCAACATTTATTTAAATCATCATATTCACTTAAAAATCCCTTTTATAACTTTGTTATAAAAATTTGGGCCGTTCATAAATTCCTTTTACAACTCAACTAGATTTCGTTGCCACTCTACTTAACTTTCATACAAGATTCTCATTTAAATAGAATACTCTTAAATTATTAATTAAATTAATAAATTCACTTCATTGTTAACTACCGCATAATTTATTTATTTATTTACTAATTAAATAATAAATTCCTTTTCAAAATCTTATTAAAATAAAACAATAATTCGTTAACCCATCTCGTTAGATAAATTCAAAACAACTAATCTAATAATCAACCTAGTTAAACGGTTGACTACATCAATCAAAAATACGATTACCTCGTTAACCAGTTCCAAATAATCCTTTTATTTAAATTAATTAATTAAAAAAATATCCATTTTTATTTATTCCTCAAAACGATTGTTTTAATCTATAACATTAAGTTAATTTCTGCTCGTTCGCTTATAAATCTGATAAATATCAGAAATCTTCTTTATAAAATCATTTAATACTCGATTATAAACTTAATTAATAAAAAATAAATATTTATTTTCTTTTAAAAACTTTTATTTAAAAATACAGATTTAAAATTTTGTCTTCAGTTATAAAAATAAATTTTATAACTTCATTTCGTCAATTATCTAACGGTAAATACAAATTTATAAAACGATTGATTTATAGGCCATATACTGCCAATTACTCAACCAATATTACCCATTGGTTTAAACAAAACAAATATTAAATTTTAGGACAACAATCAACAACCAAATCAACCATTTAATCAGAACAGTGCATATGATAATAAATAACGTTAAATATATTTGAGGAATCCCGTTGGTTCCCTCCAACCTGTTTTTCCCTGTATTAAATATGTTATGTCAAATATGATTATTTAATTCAAATAAATAATGGTCTTTATAATAGTTAATAATGACAATTCAATATCAAACAATTTATTTCACACAATCATAACAATTCAAACAATTCATTAAATTAAACACGTTTATTAATAAACGTGACCAATAAGGTAAGTTACCTTAATTGGGACTAATCGTTAAAATAACGATTTGGTGTTTCATTGAAATTAAACAAAGTTTAATTTCATCAGTTTAATCAATATACGAGTATATAAATAACAAACAATCAATTATAGTAGCTATAGCACACAATATAAACCCGACTTATAAAATATAAGTGGGAGGAACTGAGTGAGTTTAACTCACCTTGATTTGGTACCGTTGTTTAAGCGGTTGGTTCTAATTAAATTAAACGAGTATTTAATTTAATTAAAAATCCCGTTGGTTCCAAATGCGTCCAGATCCATTCCATATTGTAGTGTTTGTCAATGCGATTCCAACGACACCTTGTTTGTTTAATCCTGATAACATAGTCAAAAGATATTGATATTTAAAGTTAACACATTATTTAATTCAATAATTAATTTCCTTAACTAAAATTATTAAACTATTAATTACATTTTAGTTATGCATAATACGGTCCATTGGTTACGTTTCTCCCAGTAGATGTTTGTCTGGTTTATCCCAGTTCTGCAACAAAAATGACTCAAGTTTTAGTGTAACGACCCGAGGAAAAATTCGACGCTCGAATTTTTGACAGCAATACATAAACTCGTATTACTTGCCAAAAAACCAAGTATAGAACCCCAGATTACCAATAGAAAGAAATTAGAGGATGAGGAAAGAGAGAAAGAATATTAGAATAGAAGAAAGAAGAAGAACATCACATCAGAATCTCATAGCGGAACAGAAAAAATATAATATAACAAATCTTTTTATACAAAAGAACATTATATACATACCAACCATCAGAGTACAACATATATCAGACACAACGGAATAATAACTTTATATAACTAGCGGTGAAGCCTCCTGCTTCCAGCCCCTGAGACTCCAAGCGAAGCCTAACCTGGAACATACTCGGTCTGACTCAAGCAAATTTGAAGCAAAGCAAAATTCACCGGGTCAGTCTGAAATACTTTCAGTGATAAATTCACAGTACAAACAACTTGTTTAACTTTGGAAAATGCTTTATGAAATCAGAGGATAATAGTAAGACCAGCCCACACATAAACACGGACGCTTTTTACCTTACTATAACCCAAACGTTTTTGAAATCATAACTTATTCTGGTATTATAATAGTGTCTAAATACAAATAAATAACAATCTAGCAGAACGCTTGCATCTCACGCTCCACATATATAGTATACAATCAAAAACTGCGGGCGCTTATTGGAAATTGGATTCCGACTATGACAAGGTATGGGACCACCTGCTGATAGTGTATCTCTAGAGGCGAATACACTGGGTTCAACAAGAATGTCTTGCAACCTGGCCCATACATGACCGACCACTCATTTCGCTTGAGTGGATCGAATGTCTATCACCAACGGTTGGGATCAGCAACCGTTTCCCGAAAAAGGGACAGCATCGAATAAAGATTAAAGAAGCAAATGGAATTTCTCTAGATAGGTGATTATATACCCTAATGGGAGCGACCCACATAGCCATGTTGCCTGCCCGATTTTTGTCGTTTCCCGGTTGTGAGGCTTGAGGTTAGAATCCCTTTTCGAACATCTGGCCACCATTCACTTTGAATGCCACATCGTCAGATCCATCAGATATCACTAATTGATATCCACAAAAAATACTCTAGTTGGGAGCCAACCAACTATTACACGTTTAAAGAAATCAACGTACGTGGTCTTTTGGAAATACTTTGTCAGAGATTCGTCCGTACAAGTTATCCAGGAATAGGATGAACCGAAGGCACCCTCCTACTGCATCCTTATATAGGAATCACCCAAGGATCAATAGCGAGTAGTCCTTGCAATCCGTAAAATCCCAACCATGACCGAATCACGTCAGAATATTTTTGCCTTGCAACAAAGGAATATTCGTCAAGCAATCCTTCTGCTTATGAAGATCCATGGCCTTCACTAGCTCCGTCTTCCATCGACGTCTTCGCGTATTTGCTGGTTCGGAATGGTTTTCGAATATAAATTCGATCCCGGTCTTTCCGTACCAACAACCGTATTGGTCAGGTTTGATAGTCGGTGATTTAACTATCAAATAACAATAGTGTGAATACAAGGAGTTTGCTGATTCAGCACTGTGCACTACTTGGCCTATTTACAAATAAATAAATAAATGGTACATCAACCTTTAATTCTTTCAATGTAATAAAACCTTATATTTATTCTCAATTATAACAAAAACTATTTTAAATACTTTAGAACATGTATATAAGTATATACCCAGTTTCCCATTCCTTTTGGAAATATCGATATATTTCTTTAAAACCTTTTTCCCCTTTTTATCTATTCTCGGGTATCTCACGATATATATATATATATATATTATACTTAATGGTATAAAACAAGTTATCGATTTTGATATGACAAAGCAAATGTCAACTATAATTTAAAACCAACTATTTTTATTTACGTTGTAACTAACACTTTAGTATTATTCATTATTCCAAAATCTATCACTTATATTCGATACTTCTCGTATGTGATATCACATCAATCACAAAACCTTTCACTCGTTTCAAACTAATACCATTCCTCGATAATAATGAAGCCGTTCAAGTTGGGGTATTTTATTTACCTCTCAGACCTTGATCGACAACGTTCTTATCTCAGAATAATATCAGTTCTTCACTTAACCACTGATATTAAAATCTCATTTACCACCTTGATTTCAAATATGGTTTTATAAACCATTTCTTACATTTTAAATCTTCTTCCACTATAACCTCTTTACTTAATTTGTTTGATTAAGTAAAATGTCCACAAAACACCACTTTTAACTTAAATCATTACTTTGCTCATAATACTTTGATTTACAATAAAAATCACTCATCGAATAATATAATTCCATTTATATGAGCATTCTTATCATAAACTTCATCTTGGATTAAAAATCCGCTTTTCCACTTTCTTTAAATAAGATTCGTTAACTTGGATTTCATTTCAAAAATCCATTACCAATGTTTAACACAACCCAATTATATGTATTTCCTTACATTTGTAATTCTTATTTCTTTTACAATGTTTCACTCAATTGAATACTTTGACCTTTAAGGTCGACATTTTGGTTTAAAGAATCCCTTTTAAAACCTTGTTTAGATTCCTTCCAAATTACTTATAAAAATCCGATAAACTTCTTGAACAACTACTTATATTTTATTTAAAAACATTTACCATTACCATATTTCATCCTGTTACTAATATATTTATCATCTTCCTTATCAGTTCAATTCAATTAAATTCCCTTTTACTTAATTTAGTAATTAAGTAAAAATCTTATTTAAATCTTCACATTCACTTATACATCTCGTTTACAAATCTTGTTGAAAGCTTTGGATTATAAATCTCCATATAACTCTTATTGCTCCTTCTTATCAAAACTTATCGCTACTCAAACATTTCTTAATCGATGTCTAATTAAATTCATCACTTTAATTAATATTAATTAAAATAATAATTAACTTTATTATTAACTATATTAAAGAGAGTTAACTTGTCTATTTACTAAAATGGTATCATTATTATTTTTAAAATCTTATTAAATAATAAATTACTTTATTTATACTAAACACTTCAATGTTTTCCATAATTCGAAGATTAACAAATATTTAACACTAAATAAATTTATTCATTTGTCCATTTTACTCGAAAACGGTGGATTTTACCAACCGTACATATCAGTTAACTATTAACTAATTTTCGTTTGTCATTTCCCCTTTTTAAATATATTAAATAATTTAAAAACGCCATTTAATTGTTTTAAAACAATTATCCCATTTTACCAACACGTAGGTAATTTCTGTGGTTTCTGCTTTCAGCACTTGCGTAAATCACAACATCTTATTTCATAACCATTTAAACAATTTCTTTTAAAAGCTTGATTAAAATATTTATTAATAAATTTCTAATTTAATTAATTATATAAAATGACTAAAGAGCTTCAGTTCAGTTATAAAATAATTTATAACTTTAAAACTGCGTCAATTCACCAAACGGTAAATCGACGTCTGAAACAACACATTTTAGGCCATTCACTGCCAATTACCCAATCAACACTGTCGATTGATTTTAAACACAGCATAGGTGAATATTTATTCAATCATCATGTTCAAACAGGTTTCACTACCATCTGGGGTAAAATCAGTTTATATATCAACAATATGAAACAAAGAAACAACATATATAATATTTGAGGAATCCGGTCGGATCCCTCCAACCTATTCTTCCTTGCATCACAGCTCGTTATACATTTGATAATAATATACGAAATAAATTTCAATAATCTACTGATGAAATATAAATGACAACAACCAATCAACAATAAACAGCTAATAGCAACCAATTAACCAATTTATACATTTAGCGGTAAATTATATTTTAATATGAATTTACCACATCACAGGATTCCAGAAGGTGTGAGAATTAACTCTACAGTCTATTTTGGTTAACGGTGGTCGTGTTTGTTCCTTTAAATTTCAGTCGAGCGTTTGAAATTATTTGAAATTTCAACTGTGCCCAATCAGTTTCTAGTCAGTGTCATTGCCTAGATCTCTTCCCTGTGATCCCAACGGATTCAGTTTCATCATATATTTTTACCGTATGTAAAAGTTAAAACCGATACAAGATTTTTTATATATACGCTTATATAATTAACTGATTACTAATTAATTAATACCCTAATTACCTGATTAACCCTATTATCCACGTCAGCTTCCCTAATTATCTTCACACGTCTTCCCCAATCTGGAAACTCAGAAACTCCGACTTCCTTTTCACGTTAAAACTCGCCCCCTACACCTCGTCAACACCGCCTCCTCAGGCCACCGGAACCTCGCCAAACCCAACCACCATGACCGCCACTCCACGCTCCTCCTTCGCCCCTGACCCCGAGCCGCCAGGTCAACCCAGGCTGCAAGAAAACCCCTCCGACCGAACTCCGGTCAACTTCAAATTCCCGCCGCCACACAGCGAATTGGACCATCGGACCTTCGCCGATCGACAGAGTAGACCACCCAACACCATCCATATTCACGAACCCTCGCCTGAAACGATCATCGGCGCCAGAAATGGCATAAATCCGACCGCCTGTTTAAAATCAACTCAGAAATTCAAGCCTCTGTTGATCTCAATGCCACGACCTCCTCCGACCACCAGAGGACCCCAGACCGGTACCAAATCGAAGCCTGAACTTTCCTCTTCCATTTCCCCCAGGTCATGTCCTCTGAAATCGACCACCTCGCCCGTAAAACAAGGAAAAACGAAACTGTCCGGTTTCGGATTTAACTTGACTCCGACCACCGTAGTGCTCCGATCACCCCCAACTTTTTACTGGAGCTAGGTATCGAGCTGATCTACATTTTTGCTTCAGGTCTCCCTAGCCGATTCATCAAAGATTTAAAGATATAAATTATTTTGTGGAGGGGGACTTTTTTTTGCAAAATTGCTGATGGAAATGGACTTTGGGTTGGAATGTCTGGTTTTGGGGCTAAGGTTAGATAGCATATATAAGTGGGAAGAATATTAGTTTATTTCGATGTGACTAACGATATTTATTTCGTACCTATCGCTATTTTGAATGTTATTTATTCTCTCCTATGCTCACGTACAAACTCCGTTCATGACGCAAATGGACATCATGATACAATTTGACGTTACGGTACTAATGAAACTTGTTTCATCGAATTCCGAGTCCGTTTGCTCAAACGACACTTGTTTACGTCCAAATGGTTGTTTTATTTACATTTTATTTTACCACGCTCACAGAATAACTCCGTTTTGCGTGCAACTTAAAAATCTAGAAATAATTTACTGTTGCGGTCCCAACAAAATTTGCTTCGTCAAAGACGGAGGTCGTTTGAATTAAGTCCCTTTTATAACTGCCCAATTCAAATAAAATAAACCAATTTTAAAATACTTCAATATAATATAAATAAAATATTGCAATTTGACGTACACGACCAGATATTCGTATATTACCAAAGTAAAATATCCCGGGTTGAATTTCAAGCCAAATCGATATTATAAATATTTAAAAACCCTTTATTTAATATAAATAAACGTTATAATATATAACGAAATTCCATAGCGACTATTTCAAAATTTGATTTCGACATAAAACAAAACCTACAACACGAAAACTCGATTTTTCTCTTCCATTAGATAAATATTATCCAACAGATTCGGACGTTTCTTGTTTCGAGAAAATCCAACTCACTTTGGGCCATGTACAGCCGTTTAAAGTTCAAAGCACCAAATTGCGAACTACCGCGCCGCTGCAGCTCGTTTTATAATATAATTATAAATTAAATGTTCTGACATCATTTTAATAACGAATATATTAATATAATTTAATATAAACCATATTTAAACCACTTTAAATCGCTCATTCACATTATACAGCAAATTCAATATTTTCCAATCTTCAAGTGTGCTTGTTCCCCCTTCTCCCTTACCATGGCAAGTCTTTGTGAAATAACTCCGATGGGAAGAAAAAAGAAGGCGTTAAGAGACCTCCTGGCCCAACCCTAGACACTCTAAGATCCTTTTTCAAACCTGCTCCCATTTCGAGTCAAGAGATAGATAAATAGACACATCTCATTGCACTGATCGGGCTCATAGTGACTGAGGGGGTCGAAGTGTTTTGATCTAAGATTTCAATTCTTCCATGCTTCAGCAGTAGCATATTGCTCCATGGAGCTAAGGTCCAAAATATGGAATAAACAAGTGTTTCCACGACTCTACCACCCGGCCAATTCTGTTCCACTTAATCCCCTTTTCATGGCCACATATCTTTACGACTAAGGAATGGGAAATCTTTCCCCTGTTACATGAATCAAATATTTCATTTCACCCGGGAAAAGCCATCTCTTTCTCCACATATAGAAAAAGGGAGTCTGTGCACCGATATCCGCCATAAAAGGTCCAAGCCATAATAAATGAGAAGTTATACGACTCGGTTCTAGCATAATTACTCTAATATAACTAGCTCTTTTAGGTACTTGAACGCTTTCTAACCTTTCTGGTGCATTTACTGTTATTGCTTCTGTGAACATAGTGGCTAAATAATCCCATCGTGTTACATATGGCAAATATTGTATAATTGTTCGATTTTCCGCTATTTTTTCCATCCCTCTATGTAAATAACCCAATATAGGTTCACAATCAATAACATCTTCATCATCGAGAGTAACAATTAGTCGAAGAACATCATGCATTGATGGGTGGTGAGGACCCATATTCACTATCATGAGATCCTTTCTTGTAGCTAGTACAGTCATAATTTTTCTTCCTTAATTCAATTCAGTATTCCATGAATTTAGCAAAATGAAGTTGATCAAAATGCAAAATTTAATAACTAAAGAAAAAAATTCATAAATTTTGGTCAACAAACAATACGGGCGGCAAGGTACATTGGTCAAAGTTTCATAATTACCCTATCTCATACAAATCGTTTACCTATAACTATTCAATATCCTTATGAAATATCGATTACATTAGAACGTTTCCGCGGTCGAATTCATTTTGAATTTGATAAATGTATTGCTTGTGAAGTATGTGTTCGTGTATGTCCCATAGATCTACCCGTTGTTGATTAGAGGTTTAAAAGAGAGATTAAAAAGAAACAATTGTTTAATTATAGTATCGATTTTGGAGTCTGTATATTTTGTGGTAATTGTGTCGAGTATTGTCCAACAAACTGTTTATCGATGACTGAAGAATCCAGAAAATACAATATTATTATATTATTAATATAATTTAAATATTCAAATTAAAATGGTTAAATCCCATTATTTAAACTCAAATCAATATTTTAAATAAATAAAATATTTCAAATAAATGGTCAGAAAATACGGGACATTACATTTAGTTATCACTAATTAACTAAACTAGATATTACTTAAGTAAATAATTAATTACGTTTTTGGAAGTGTAAGTGGCCAATCTATTTTCTTTGTTCTCTACATATCATTCAAACCATGCTTCTTCGTTTGGTCTGCCTTTCCCAGTATGCCTGTACACAACGTGATTTAATTAAAAACTAAATTTACTTAACCACTTTAATTATAACTTACTTAATAAATAAATTTAGTCGTTACGTTAGAAAATTTGGCCGACTACTCTCATTGTTACAGTCTTCATATTTCTTCCTAATGCTGGAAGCACACCCACGCTTAACCTTCGTTCACCCTTTACATCTTCATCCCACTCATCACCTATAATCACATAAGTTCTGGTTAAATTTTCTTAGTTAAAAAAAATTCGAATGCTAATCACAGTTTCAATTGGGACTTAATTACTTGACATTTTAAAAACAACTGACCCGTATTGTTCCTCTCGCGATGAGCTTCTAGAACCGCAACAGCTGCAAACCTTCCATCCTCCAGCACCCATTTCCTCTTCCATGCAAAGCTCTTCCACTATTTCTCTTCTCCGCAACGCCTTCTTATATCTTCACACTACTACTACTTCAAAGCTCCTCCACCCAGCATCTCCAGTGCCTCGCATGAAAACTGCATCAGTTCGGGCCCCCATTTTGTGCTGAGCTGTCCCCTTTTTTCTCCTCCGAAACTGATGTTGTCTCCCCACCGGTCGAGCTCTAGAACACTCCCCAGTTCACTTTACTTACAGCTCCGACGAACTACCATCCTGGCACCACCCATTTTCATCGCTCAAACTCTCCACCCCCTGAACCAAATGCTACAGCAAATGATGAGCGGTGTTTCGATTTTGTATGAGAAGAGGGCTTGCGTTGCTTACACTAAAGCAAGAGGAAAGTGAAATTTTGGTTTAATGAGGCTTGCATGTTTTTTTTTCTTCTTGTGGGTTTCGATCTCGTTCGGTGTAACAACCTAGAATTTTAAGTGTATTTTTATTTAATTATTTAATTTAAACTTTGATTTTTATTTTATTTTATTCATTTAAAACTCATTTTGTTTGTATTTTATATCTATTTTGATTTTGAATTAAAAACTAAATTTATTTTGGTTTTTATATAACGAATGAATTTGATTTGATATGAACATATTTTAATAATATTTTCAATTTCGATCTTATTTAGTATATAAATTAAATCGAGTTTATTTAGTTGAATTTGGATTTATTTAGGAAAATTAAAACATGAAATTGATTTATAATGAAACGTTTGTCTTTAATATTTTTTTTATTCTCATTTGGCAGTGATTTAAATAATTTAATACTGAAAACGTCAAATTTTAGTCACTTCGATCAGTTTTGACGATTATTTGCGGTAGCGGCAACCAATATATCTCGAATAAGTATGAAAATGTGAAATAAAAATAAAAATCCAAAAAATTATATTTGAGATGCGTCTAACCAGACATAGCGCAGAAATAATTTCATTGAAAAATTAGAATGTTTCTCCGTCGTGCATTTTTTAATGCAAAGCTGCGCCTAACAGTTCAAATTTTAGCGACCGTAAATTCTTTCCGAATCCAATTTGGAAAAACATGAAAAATATTCTATTTGTTGTGACGGCCCGACCCGCACCAGCCTACATTTCCTCCGAAAGTGCGCTGTACACATGCCCGACTAGCACGGGACGGTCGTCAGAAGAAAGGAAAGAAGGGAACGAACTAATCAAGAACCTGTAGAATGTCTCACAGCGCATGGAGTAAAATATAATAATAATAACATACTTAACATAAAACAGGCGAGACAGTGCATAAGCTAATAACTAAAATCAACATCAACATCAGAGCAATGGAAATCCAAATACAGCTTATTACAACTTTTCAAATTTACTATCTCTAAACAAAAGAAAGCTAAAGTAGAAGATCCACCACTAATGCCCAAGCAGTGATCTTCAACAACACAGGGAGAATACTATATACATTACGTGGAAGCCTCCTGCTCATCTCCGGATCATCTACCCGTGCATCACCAGCTAACCTGTCTCTAGTCTGCTCGTGTGAGCACCCAAAGTAATAAGAGGAGACATAAAACTCAGGGTCAGACATAAAGCCTGGTATGAGCGATAGGCATCTAAACAGAACAATAACAGGTATACTAAACCATACCTGAACCTGGACCTGCAACCAAAGAGTTAGTTCCGCATACCGTACAATACTCTAAGGTGCCATAATAAGTAGTGTAAGAATACGGGGGTGGGGTGTGCATGTCATAATGATAGCAAACAAATCATCCATAGCTACCATCCTCACATCCCTCACTCAGTGCGTAAAGCGTACGATGTCAACCACTATCAGTCACTAGACCCATCGAAGTAGTGACGGAGTTCAACTTGTACAACTATTGCTACTACCAAGCTTACCACATGGAGTCATGACCAAATCTTTACAAATGACCCCACTTCATTGGTTTATAGCCCTTTAGTCGTACCTAGGCCATTACAGCCCTGAATCCATTCTCGTACTTCCCATACATAGTGATCCAAAGTCATAAACATCGACTGCCCCTTGGCACACGTCCCGCAGCAAAGCCCAATCATGAAGCCCACTCATTGGTTCCCAGCTGGATCCTGAGTCAAAGCTCCTCATTTGGACTTCCTTTGCATCTCGGGTTTTGATCGAATTGGAGTTGGTCTTCAAAAGAGTCGTCGCATAGAAGTGGTCCTGAATTCGATTCGGTTCGGATATAAGCGTATAACACGGTTCAGTTCGGTGCAATGCTCCATGGTGTATTCCTGCGTGCGGTTCGGTTCGGTGATCCTTCCCCTTCAGACGTCGGTTCGGTTCGGATGTCACACTCCAGTCGGTTCGGTTCGTCCCTCCTGCTTCAGCTTGCCTGCTCCGATCCGATCTCGCTCCCTAGCCTACTCCGATCCAGTCCTGCTCCATAGCTCCGATCCGATCCCCCTTGCTTGCCTCCTCCGATCCGATCTCGCTCCCTAGCCTACTCCGATCCGATCCTGCTCCATGGCTCCGATCCGATCCTCTGTCCAACTCCAACTCAAAGCAGTGGCCTTCCTTCTTGCCAAACTTCTTTGTGCCGGATTCCAGTTCGGGTCGGATTCCTTGCCCAGCTCCCTACCCGATCCGAGCCCATACCCGATCCGATCCGAAACCCTACACAACTTTCTGCAACTTTTTCCAGCAACTTGTTTACGCCATTCGACGACGTTTTCGACAAATCTAACTATACTAATCAATCACAAATCATCCCAAACAGTCATAGCAACATAACAAACTAACCACAAACACCAAAACAATGAATTTACATGTCAAAATGAATCAAATATACCCAAAACCCCATATTCTCCCTTAAGCATGTTTAAGCAAAACTAATCATAGGGTTTACAAAACTTAACCAAATTAAACCAAATTTCTACCAGAGGCATAAAATATTATTTTCGAATTTATAGATATTTTTCCAAAATTTATTAGTGTGTAAATTCGCTAATCTTCACTAATTACCCTTAATTAACTGTAATTAGTGTCAAAACAATGCTAATCACTCACCTTAGCCACAAACGAAATTCTCAGAACTGAAACCTTGCTGATTTGGGCGAATACTGATGTCTAACAGCAGCTCTAGCCTTGTTTCGTGTTTCCTCTCTTTAATTTGACGTAGATTAAGCCAAAACTTGATTAGAAAGTGATTAGTAGGTGATTTGGGTGTTGGAGGCTATTGCTAGGGTTGCAAGAAAGAAAGTGGCGGCTGGAAAATGAGGATAAGATCGTTCTCTAACTGATTTCAGCCTCCTCCTTACCCTAATCCCGAAATCCCCCATTGGGCCTAGCTGTTAATCACCCGGTTAAGCCCAATTAAGCTGTTTTTCACCATCTAAAACTTGTTTCAGCCATATCTCCCAAACGGTGAGTCCGTTTGGCTAATGTGACCATTCTACGGAATTGTAAACCATCATCCGGAGCCAATGGAAGTGGTTTCAGGTCAAAATTCCTTTCTAATCAAAAGTTATGGCCAAAACAGTACCAACTAGGGGTAAAATGGTCATTTAAAAATCGGGAAAAATCATGAACATGGGAAATGACCTCAATAGTCGTCTCCCAAAGTTACATGACCATACGACTTCGTATGTGAAAGAAATAAATATTCTACGATCCTATGATGCGTAGAATACGGGTCGTTACACTCTCACCCCCTTAAGAAATTTCGTGCCCGAAATTCCTTAACCCAAAACATACAAAAGATCCCGCATGCCTAACAGCCACATACAACAACCAAACATGCAAAGCAAGCAAACAAGCCTATCCTAGCATGCGGAAAACTAAATCGAAGTCAAAATCTTACCAGGCGAAGAGTTATAGGTATGTCTTCCTAATGTTCTCCTCTGTCTTCCAAGTACAATCGTTCTCGTCCTCGCTCCACTGAACCTTGACTAGCTTCACCGCCTTCCTTCGAAGTTGCTTCATGTCGTGCTCGACAATACGGGCCGGCTTGCGGTTCCCAACCGCCTCGGGTTCTACTTCGAAGTCCTCTAACTGATCAGGTGAAATAGTCATATTTGGGTCGTGAACGAACTTCCTTAGTTGGGAAAATGAAATACGTTGTGAACTCCCGCTATCTTCTCTGGTAAGTCAATTCTATATGACAAATTCCCGACTGGTTCAAGAACAGGGAATGGGCCAACAAATCTTGGTGCTAACTTGCCTCTCCTGCCAAATCGTATCACGCTCTTCAACGGAGAAATCTTGACAAACACCAAGTCACCAACGGAGAATTTTAAGTCTCTTCTCCTCTTACCAGCATAACTCTTCTGCCTATCTTGGGCAGCTTTCATTCGTTGCTGAATGATCTTGATCTTGCCTGAAGTTTCCCTCGCCACATCTAGTCCAAGCATAAACTTCTCGCCAGTCTCTATCCAACATGATGGTGAGTTCCACGGTCTTCCGTACAAAGCTTCAAACGGAGCCATACCGATACTGGATTGGTAGCTATTATTATATGCAAACTCTACTAGATGCAAATGGTCATCCCATGATCCGCCAAAATCCAGTACACAAGCTCTCAAGAGGTCTTCCAAAATACGATTCACCCTCTCCGTCTGACCGTCGGTCTGAGGATGATATGCGGTATTGAGATGTAACTCTGACCCAAAAGCCTCTTGTAAGCTCTTCCAAAACCCACTAGTGAACAACGGGTCTCGGTCACTCACAATGCTTTTAGGTACTCCATGGAATCTCACTACCCACTTCATATACAATTCTGCCAACTTGGTTGCCGTTCTAGTCGATTTGACTGGTATGAATCTTGCACTCTTAGTCAATCGGTCCACGATTACCCAAATGCTATCATGTCCCGATCTAGTCCTTGGTAAACCATCGATGAAATCCATCGAGACTTACTCCCATTTCCATTCGGGAATTTCTAATGGCTGTAACAACCCACTAGGCTTCTTTTGCTCGGCTTTAACTAGCTGGCAATTCATGCATTTGGATATAAACCTCCCAATGTCTCTTTTCATCCCTTCCCAGTAGTAGGTCTGCTTCATGTCTCGATACATCTTATTACCACCGGGGTGTATAGTCAGTTTTGAGTAATGACATTCTCTAAGCACTTCATCTCTCAATCCATTGACATTGGGTACAACAAGCTTTCCATTCTTTCTAAGCCATCCATCTCGATCAAGCCCATACTTGTTCATCTCCTCATCGATACCCATCTCTAACTTGGAGATGATTTCCAATAGGTTAGGATCGTCCCTCTGACTAGAGCCGATCCGCTCAACCAAAGTGGGTCTGATCATCAAGCTTGCTAACATTTCTGGATCCAATTCGCACTTTGGTCTGAAATCATACCCAGCGATGTACTCCAGTTTCTTCCATTCTAGAAACATAGCCCCTAAACTGGCATGTCTCCTACTCAATGCATCAGCCACTGCATTGCCCTTTCCCGGTGTATATGTGATGTCAAAATCATAGGAAGCCAAGAATTCTAACCACCTTTGTTGCCGGAGATTTAGATCCTTCTGGGAGAAGAGATACTTCAACGACTTATGGTCTGTAAACAACTCAAATCTTCCCCCCAAGAGATAGTGTCTCCACATCTTTAACGCAAACACGATCGCTGCCAATTCCAAATCATGGGTAGGGTATCTTCTCTCGTGCGGTTTCAATTGCCGACTTTCATAAGCTACAACCCTACCGCCTTGCATCAATACAACACCCAGTCCGGTACCACATGCATCCGTGTATACCGTCATATCTTCATTCCCCTTAGGAATGACTAACACTGGTGCGCATGTCAACTTGTCCTTTAGACTCTTGAATGAATTCTCGCACTTTTCATCCCAGACAAAAGCTTGATTCTTCTTGGTCAACTGGGTCAATGGTGCTGCTATCTTGGAGAAACCTTGGATAAACTTACGATAATATCCAGCTAACCCCAAGAAACTTCTTACATCTGTTGCATTCTTGTGCGTAGGCCAATCCTGTACCGTAGCCACCTTCGCCGGGTCCTCGGCAGTACCATTCTCTGAAACAACATGGCCCAAGAACCTCACTTCCCTCTTCCAGAAGTGACACTTAGAAAACTTTGCTTTCAATTGGTGTTTTCTCAACACCTCCATCACTATTCTTAAATGTTCCTTGTGTTCTTCCTCTGTCCTCGAGTAGACCAAAATATCATCAACGAACACATAGACAAACTTATTCAACTGATCTCTGAATACCCTATTCATAAGATCCACAAAATATGCTGGGGCATTGGTTAGCCCGAATGGCATGACCAACCACTCATAAAATCCAGACAGCGTCCGAAATGCCGTTTTAGCTATACTCTCAGCTTCCACTCTAAGCTGATGAAAACCTGTCGCGAGATCCAACTAAGAAAATACTCTCGCGCCACTCAACTGATCGAACAAATCATCTATCCGCGGTAGAGGATACTTGTTCTTCCTCGTCACTTTATTCAACTCGCGGTAGTCTACACACAAACGAAGGGAACCATTCGCCTTGGTAGCAAACACAACTGGTGCTCCCTATTCAGAAACACTCATTCTGATAAATCCCTTCTTCAAAAGATCGCTGACTTGCACCTCGAGCTCTCGCTGCTCCTTTGGTGCCATACGACGAAGTGGCATCACTATAGGTCTGGCATCTTTTACCAAATCAATACGGAACTCAATCTCTCGGTGTGGTGGAAGCCCGGTCACTTCTTTGAAAACATCCGGATACTGGCCAACCACGGGCAAACCTGACAACTCACTATGCGGAATGTCGAGGGAGTTTAGAAAACTAGCCAATACCCCCTCACTGGGTAGACCACCAAACACTATCCTCCGCCCATCATCCGCTCTAGCTGTCACCAAAAAGCCCTCACAGTCTACCACCACCCCATATCTTCGGAGCCAATCTACTCCCAAAATAATGCCAAACCCAGTAAAGCCCAAAACAAAGCAATCACAAACAAACATGCATCCATGACTCGATAAGACCACATTACGAAAAATAATGTTAAGGCTATTCGAACCACCAATCGGGTTCGTCACTACTAAAGGTCTATCGACAATCTCGGGCTCCAATCCCAACCTATCTACCAGGTCACTAGATATGAAAGAACTGGAAGCTCCGGTATCAAACAAAACTCTAACAGGAACATCATAAACAGAAAGCATACATTGAATGACGACATTCTTTCCCTTCTCCGCCGCAGTTGGGGCATTCGACGAAGAAGGAATAGCATTAAGGGCGTAGGCTTTCACCATTTGCTTTTCTTTAGGGGGTTGCGGACACTTGTCCTTGTGATGTCCCATTTGGCTACAGTTGAAGCACTTCCTATCCGCTGGCTTGGCCCGACAATTACTAGCATAATGGCCCTTCTTACCACAGCTGAAGAACTCAACATCTTGCTTATTCTTTTTCTTCTGGCCATCCTTAGTCTGATTCTGCTTTCTCTTATTCTGGGAACCACCCTTGCCACCACGACTTGCTTGTGGCTTTGGCTCATCTGCGGATGCAACCTTAGTCTTCGGCTTAGGGTAGAGACTTTCTGATCTCAATGCTTTCCCCACAATCGATTCAAATGTCTCATCGATGTGGTTAATAAGCCTTTCCCCCAAGTACTGATCCAAACCAGTTATGAATTTCTCATTCTTCTTCTCGGCAGTATCAATAAGAGATAACCCATATTTGACAAAGTGTTGAATTCAGCAATATACTCCGAGACAACTCTGCCATTCTGCTTGAGCTCCAAGAATTTCTTAAACAGCACTGACTTCTGAGCAGCTGGAATTAACTTCTCGCTAAAGCGAGCCTTAAACTGCTCCCAAGTAATCTGATCTTCGGGAGTAGCTGCCTTTATAGCATTCCACCAATTCATTGCCCGCCCTTGCAGCTGACGGGACACTAGCTTTCTCTTCATCGCATCCTCGATACCCAAATCCTCGAAGATACGTTCGCTACTATCCAACCAATCCTGAACATCCGTAGCCGACTCCGTTCCATGGAACGGCTTCTCACCGAGACTAGTATAATCCTTATTCAGCTTGGCGAAGTCGACTCTCGGCGCCTGCACTATTGGACCACCACCATTTCCACCATTGGGAGCTGCCCTCTGTACATCCCTAAGCATCTCTCTCATGAGGTCAGTAAACATCGTCCTCATGTCAGCAGCATTCCCATTATTGGTCCCTCTACCGGTACCTCTAACATATCGGCTCATCGTCAATCTGAAAAAGGAAACGATTAACGACCCCATAGTGGTGCTAGTGCAGCACGACTTCATTCTTATACTACTAATAGTAAATATATATATAGCTTTTAAAAACCAAAATAATCACAAATACGCTCTCTTGTATACGTACATTATCTCTCCCTGATAACTTCCCTAGGTTAACTACGCAACCTAAAGCTCTGATACCAAGTGTGATGGCCCGACCCGCACCAGCCTGCATTTCCTCCGAAAGTGCGCTGTACACATGCCCGACTAGCATGGGACGGTCGTCAGAAGAAAGGAAAGAAGGGAACGAACTAATCAAGAACCTGTAGAATGTCTCACAGCACATGGAGTAAAATATAATAATAATAACATACTTGACATAAAACAGGTGAGACAGTGCATAAGCTGATAACTAAAATCAACATCAACATCAGAGCAGCGAAAATCCAAATACAGCTTATTACAACTTTTCAAATTTACTGTCTCTAAACAAAAGAAAGCTAAAGTAGAAGATGCACCACTAATGCCCAAGCAGTGATCTTCAACAACACAGGGAGAATACTATATATATTACGTGGAAGCCTCATGCTCGTCTCCGGATCATCACCCGTGCATCACCAGCTAACCTGTCTCTAGTCTGCTCGTGTGAGCACCCAGAGTAATAAGAGGAGACATAAAACTCTGGGTCAGACATAAAGCCTGGTATGAGCGATAAGCATCTAAACAGAACAATAACAGGTATACTAAACCATACCTGAACCTAGACCTGCAACCAAAGAGTTAGTACCACATACCGTATAATACTCTAAGGTGCCATAATAAGTAGTGTAAGAATACGGGGGTGGGGTGTGCGTGTCATAATGATAGTAAACAAATCATCCGTAGCAACCATCCTCACATCCCACACTCAGTGCGTAAAGCGTACGATGTCCACCACTGTCAATCACTAGAGCCATCGAAGTAGTGACGGAGTTCAACTTGTACAACTACTGCTACTACCAAGCTTACCACATGGAGTCATGACCAAATCTTTACAAATGACCCCACTTCATTGGCTTATAGCCCTTTAGTCGTACCTAGGCCATTGCAGCCCTGAATCCGTTCACGTACTTCCCACATAGTGATCTAAAGTCATAAACATCGACTGCCCCTTGGCACACGTCCCGCAGCAAAGCCCAATCATGAAGCCCACTCATTGGTTCCCAGCTGGATCCTGAGTCAAAGCTCCTCATTTGGACTTCCTTTGCATCTCGGGTTTTGATCGAATTGGAGTTGGTCTTCAAAAGAGTCGTCGCATAGAAGTGGTCGTGAATTCGATTCGGTTGGATATAAGCGTATAACACGGTTCGGTTCGGTGCAATGCTCCATGGTGAATTCCTGCGTGCGGTTCGGTTCGGTGATCCTTCCCCTTCAGACGTCGGTTCGGTTCGGATGTCACGCTCCCGTCGGTTCGGTTCGTCCCTCCTGCTCCAGCTTGCCTGCTTCGATCCGATCTCGCTCCCTAGCCTACTCCGATCCGGTCCTGCTCCATAGCTCCGATCCGATCCCCCTCGCTTGCCTCCTCCGATCCGATCTCGCTCCCTAGCCTACTCCGATCCTGCTCCATGGCTCCGATCCGATCCTCTGTCCAACTCCAACTCAAAGCAGTGTCCTTCCTTCTTGCCAAACTTCTTTGTGCCAGATTCCAGTTTGGGTCAGATTCCTTGCCCAGCTCCTGACCCGATCCGAGCCCATACCCGATCCGATCTGAAACCCTGCACAACTTTTTGCAACTTTTTCCAGCAACTTGTTTACGCCATTCGACGACGTTTTCGACAAATCTAACTATACTAATCAATCAAAAATCATCCCAAACAATCATAGCAACATAACAAACTAACCACAAACACCAAAACAATGAATTTACATGTCAAAATGGATCAAATATACCCAAAACCCCATATTCTCCCTTAAGCATGTTTAAGCAAAACTAATCATAGGGTTTACAAAACTTAACCAAATTAAACCAAATTTCTACCAAAGGCATAAAATATTATTTTCGAATTTATAGATATTTTTCCAGAATTTATTAGTGTGTAAATTCGCTATTCTTCACTAATTACCCTTAATTAACTGTAATTAGTGTCAAAACAATGCTAATCACTCACCTTGGCCACAAACGAAATTCTCAGAACTGAAACCTTGCTAATTTGGGCGAATACTGATGTCTAATAGCAGCTCTAGCCTTGCTTTCGTGTTTTCTCTCCTTAATTTGACGTAGATTAAGCCAAAACTTGATTAGAAAGTGATTAGAAGGTGATTTGGGTGTTGGAGGCCATTGCTAGGGTTGCAAGAAAGAAAGTGGCGGCTGGGAAATGAGGATAAGATCGTTCTCTAACTGATTTCAGCCTCCTCCTTACCCTAATCCCGAAATCCCCCATTGGGCCTAGTTGTTAATCACCCGGTTAAGCCCAATTAAGCTGTTTTTCACCATCTGAAACTTGTTTCAGCCATATCTCCCAAACGGTGAGTTCGTTTGGCTAATGTGACCACTCTACGGAATTGTAAACCATCATCCGGAGCCAATGGAAGTGGTTTCAGATCAAAATTTCTTTCCAGTGAAAAGTTATGGCCAAAACAGTGCCAACTAGGGGTAAAATGATCATTTAAAAATCGGGAAAAATCATGAACATGGGAAATGACCCCAATAGTCGTCTCCCAAAGTTACATGACCATATGACTTCGTATGTGAAAGAAATAAATATTCTACGATCCTATGATGCGTAGAATACGGGTCGTTACATTTGTTGTCACAAATCTGACGGCGAAATTCATTTCGCGAAAATAGGACGTTTTGACCTTCGTTTTCCATCCGCATTTTTACGTTATAGGGGTCTGTAACGCATTTTTGATCGGAGCTTCCTGACATTGCAAGTTATATATCATTATGTCTGTCTCGTCACACTGATTGTCACAATATATTCATTTGACATTTTTAGTGCTCGGTTCACGTAGAAATTGCAAAAAGGTTTGTGTAGTTCATTTTTGAAACAAAGCCATTTGAGTTCAAAGTGTCCATATTCGGGCCTCTCGTATTTTTCTAATCTTTTTGGCTCTGCAAAACCTGTTCTTTTATTTTTCTAAACCGCCCAAATATAGTTTTGTTCACAAAGTGGGCACATTTACTCTTACTTTCAAACCATATGCATGCACGTTACTTTAAATCTTCATTTGAATATGACATTCCATTTTTTCTCTTTCTCCAATTTCATACGTTCATTTTTTTCCTTTCTTGCTTCTATTTTGAACACGTCCATTTGTTTTTCAAAGATTTTCACATTTTCAATGCATTGTTAACTTTCATGTTTCAATGCGTATTGGAAAACATGTCTTTCCAATCACCAACCATGGATTCAGCAACTCTCGCATACAAAATAAGGAAAAAAAAGACAAACAAAATGACGAAAGTGCAACAACAACAAAATCCCCATTCCCTTTTTTCTTTTCCCACATTTCACGGCTGATCTTTATTTTTCTTCTTCATAGGCAAAAGTTGTTCTTCGTATATATATATATATATATATATGTGTGTGTGTGTGTGTGTGTGTGTGTGTGTGTGTGTGTGTGTGTGTAAATCATCGCCCCACATATTCCTCCCCATCGCAACTCTTTCTTCTCTTCCCTTTATTCTCTGCTCACCGCACCTCTATTTCTTCCCCTTCCAGTGCGTCTCCTGCCCATCGTGATTTCCTCTCCGCCCTCTTACCAACCCACGTCACCTGAAGCCGAGCTCCAAGCCCTCCACCAAATCCGAACTCCCTGTAGCCACAGCACCTCACCTCCAACAACAATCCGCCTTGCTCTTCTTTGAACAGTCGCCCAGGAAAGCCTCCACCCTGAACCAGGTGGTTTCCTTTCCCTTGTTGCTTGTGCTTGCGTGGGTTGTTTGTATGCGTACGTGTGTATAGGAGGGTGTGCGTGAGTTGTGTGTGTTCATGCTGGTGTTTGCGTGTGTTTATTTGGTGAAGTTGTGTGTGTGCGTGAGTTTGTATACATATATACTGTGTATGTACGTTTTGTGTTATGTTGAGTGAGTTTTGTTTGTGGCGTGGTACTGAGTGTAGTAATGTAGTGTGCGCGTGTATGTTTTGTGTGTAGGTTTGCATTATTTATTTACATGTGTATAAATTATATTTTATATATACAATTTGTGTGAGTTGAATTTTTTAAAATATACATGTTATAAATTTTTCTATGTATATAGTATATGTCTTTATATATTATTTTTGAAAAGTTGGGTTAGTGTTTATTTCGAATCGGTTTTGGTGTTGAGTTTGAAAACATTCCGAAACCCAATAATCTTACCGTTCCACTGAAATTTTCCCGACTTCCTCTTATAAAAATAAAATAAATTATTGAGTGATATTGAGATGAAGCCATTCTAAATCGTGCCTGGAAGTTGTCGTCTCATTTAATGTCAATCCAAATCAATCGTCATCTCCAATTTGTACCACAGAAGGTGAGTTTATCTCACACCTGACTTACATTTTTCCTGGATGTTAGATCAATAATGAACTGTTATATGAAATTTATAGGATTACTGATAGAAATTGTTTGATTTGATATATATGCACACTTCATATGTGACACGATATATTCATATGACACGTAGTTGCACTGATGATATATATGCTGTGATTGTTGCTATGTGATTGTTATTTGTGATTGTTAATACCCTTAGTTTAGGAAAAATCACTAAGGCTTGAAATGATACATACTCGAACGGACATTAGATTAAGGAAAAATCATTACGGGTTGAAATGATAGACCTGAACGATTTTTACTGAATTTGGGATTACGGGTTGAAATGATAAATATCCGTATCACTTGACCATAGTGTAGAAATTGTATATGGACACCGTCGGTCGTGTTTTCGAAGTAATCTAATTTGGAAAATTTAATTTAAAAGTAATAACTTAAGATTTTATTTTTTTAAAATTTAAAGATTTAAATATATATTTTATAATTAAATCATATATGTGATTTCAAACTTTAAACTAATATATTACAATAAATATTTCTATTAAATTATTTCTATCTCGTTTATATCTTATATATATATTTATAATTTATTTTCTATTTTATTTTAGAATTTTTATAAACATATATATATATATATATATATATTCAAAGTCAATATTTTTTTATATTTTACAACTTTAATAATAAACTAGAGGGTGTATAAGTAAAGATTTTTCTGTGATTTGAATCCAAGGTTTAAGATATAAATTTGTGTAGCGAAATTTGATTCAATGAATGAACTGATATAGGATATGAACTTGAATTAGAATTAATTTGAACTTATAAAATGAACTTGAATTGTGAAATTGTTTTTCAAATTTAATTTTCCAAATTTAAGGAATGAATTTGATTATATAGCAACTGAATGCGAATTTGAATTTGAACAATTATAAGAACGATATTGAATTGCGTAAAATTGATTTTATTTTGAAATTACAATTGATGAAATAAATTTCGATTTAAAGTGACTGAGCGTGAGTAGAATATATATAAATATAATTGATTTTATAAGTCGTTTGTCTGAATTGGGCAATTTGGCAAATCAATGTATAAGAATGGTTTTAAAATCATATAAATCGCTTAAATTTGAAATATAAGACTTTTATTCGAATTTATAGGTTATGAATTTAAATTATACATTTTTAGTTATGGAATATGATACGGTTTATTGAAACTGAAATATAATATTTGATTTGAATTATATAAACCGAATCTGAACTTAGATGACTGCATTTGTGAATAGACTTAAAAGAACTCTTATAAAGTTAAACTCGATCTTATGAATTGATTTGAATTTGTAAATACGATTTTGAATGGTATGTTTTGAATTGCGAAAAAACGATATGATTTAATAAAAATTGAAAATGTAGGTTTTCGACTTGAGATATAGTATATTATATGATTTGGTTTAAATCGAAAAATAAGATTTGGTTTGAATGATATTAAGCAAATTTGAACCTAAACGATTGGATTTTTAGTTTGACGGATCCTTAAAGGATGGTGATCCCAAACATCCTTTAAGTTGTTGATTGCATTTCATCGAACATTTCATTTGAGTTGATTTACTTCCAAGAGAATGTTAGGCCTGATCCGAATTATTTTGTTTTGCATTATGGTTCAGGTCAGATCGATTATAATAGCTTTTGATTCTCTTTTGGAGTCTGAAGTTATATTTGGTTTTGCTCATCCGCTTCTACCTGTTGATCCGGTTCCAGCTGTTGTTGTCATCTTTGTTTCAAACTGTTATCATTTATTTATGTATCTAAAATTCATTATATTAGTCTTTCGCTGTATTATTTATGTAAACTATGATGTAAAGTTTTTATTTTGTAGCTTCATGAACTACTATTGTATTATTTATTTTCCGCTGTATTAGATCCAAAAATGGCTCTAACAACCAAACTAGTAACAATTTCTAATGAAATGAAATTAAAAATGAAGAAAACACACAATTTATAGTGGTTCGGCGTTAAATAACCTACGTCTGTAATAACCCGGAAATCTGAGCCAATTTAAAAATTTTATTTTGGCGATTTTAGTGAATTTTGAATATTTAAAATGATTTATTTTAAATAATATCGACAAGAAATTTATTTTGAATAGAAATAGAACGTATATATTTATATAGATCGTCGTTAGAATATAATTATTTTATTTTAATTATAAAAGGAATTGAAAATGGCGCGGTAGTTCGATAATTCGATTTCAAAATTCAAATGAATGTACCGGGTGCAAAATAAACCGGATTTTAGCGAAACCAAAAATATTAGAATCTAATTGGTAATATCTTTCCAACGATCCGGAAAATTGAAATTTCATAGCGGGGATAAAAAGATATGTCTAGTTGAAAATTCAGAATAGCCGCTATGGAATTCTAGGCCTTAAAAATGGAAATTTTGCAAACGACCTCGGTTTTCGACGAAACCACTTTTGTTGGATCCATGGTGTCAAGTTATTGCTAGGTTTCAAAATTCGTAATTTTTTGAATTAATACGTGAGCGTGGCAAAGGAAAATGCGTTTGACCAGTTTTAGTTGATTTTAATCGACTGGAAAATGACCATTTTTCAAACGGTCTCAGAATTTGACGAAATTAGTTTTGTTAGGACCGTATCGTCAATACGAAGCTAGAAAATATTTTTCGAGAATTTTTAGGGTCCGTATGTGACCCCAGTAAATTGAAATGTGCGTTCAAATTCAATATATAGAGGTATATTTTGATTTTGACGAAAACTGATCGAAACGATCGAATCAACTTACGATACATATCCCATTGTGTTCGGAATGGGGGTAATTAGCTATGGACGACAGGCGGTGGGTCTCGTTTCGAGATCGAAATAAAAAGTTGCTTTTTGAAATAATTAAATAATATATATTTATATACTCTCCTCTCTCTCTCTCTTGGTTCACTCAGTCAAAACGAAATATAAAAAAACAACAAAATCGATCGCGGCCTCTCCCTGGCGTTCGCCTCCCCCCTCCTTCTCCTCCGTCCTATCCCCTTCTCTCCGTCTTCCCCCTCCTCCGTACAAACGACGAACCCCCCCTCAAAATACAAACCGCCGAACCCTAATCACCCCCAAACCCGCGGTTTCAGGGCCGTCGCCGCCAGGAGGGACTGTTGACCACCTCCGACCCTAGAGCCTCCCTCCCCGACCGCCATCCCCGCTGTGAGTTTTGTCCCCTTTTGGATTTTGATTTTTAGCTCGTAAAATCATATGATATTTATCGTTTAAAAGGTTTAGATTTTTATTGTTTAAAGTTTAGATTTTTATCGTTCAAAGATTGGATTTTTAAAAGGAAAAAGATTTTTAAAATATAAAATACGATTTTTTAAGTATATAAAAATATGATTTTTATATTATAAAGATAATAAAAATATGATTTTTATATTATAGAGATAATAAAAGTATGATTTTTATATTATATAGTATATAAAAATATGATTATTTATATTATATAGATAATAAAAATTCGATCTTTATATCATAGGAAGAATAAAAATATTATTTTTATTTATGTAGCGAAATAAAAATCTTATTTTTATCATATATATAGTGAAGTAAAAATGTGATTTTTATTGTGAACAGCGTGAAATGGTTGAGTTGAAATGTTGGCCAAATCCAAACCATTCAGAAATAAAGATTGAAGAAGTGGAACCCCAAAGTGAGAACTCCTCACCTTTAATTTATTTCTAGTTTGAAATATATACTAGGATGCAGACAGTGTTTAGTAGCACCCGACACCCATCGTCCACAGACCATGGATGGCTTGTTTGTTTGGTTGCTGTGTTGTGAAATTTGATTGTGTGATGTGAAATAAAATATTTTACAGTTAAAAATATAATTTTTAACGTGTATATGAAATAAATATTTATAAACAAATCGAACGATTTGTTTATATACACTGATTTGACTGAAATTGATTGGGACGATAAATTTTACACATCGTCCAACCGCACAAATAAAATCTGTGTTTGTTGATTTGGAACCCCACACGGGTGTTGGAATGATATTTGATGTACACTAATCCCAATTATTTAGTTGTATGTCGATCGATTGGTCGACAGACTGTGTAAGCGTTAATTATTTATATTTAATGCTTATGCAGTTGTGTGGTGCACTCTGGATGATGGTTGATTATTTATCGTTGCTATTATATACATGTGTTTTAGAAAATCCATATAATTAACATTATATGGTAATTGATTGGGCCTCATTCCAATATAGAAAAATATATTCATGTGTTGAATAGAATAAACATTCATGTGTTGAATAAAAGCCATGTTGATTAGATTGACGCCATTATGACGTGAACGATATTTATATCGATTTTATTCATTTTTCAATGAATATTGAAAGTGATGTAAATTTCGAATTAAATTGAATAGATTTGAAATTAGAATTAAATTGAATATATTTGAAATTCGGATTAAATTGAATATATTTGAAATTCAAATTAAATTGAATAGATTTGAAATTCGAATTAAATTGAAATGAATTGAAATTCAAATTAAATTGAAATTGAATTGAAATCGATTTGAAATGAAATTAAAATGAATTTATATTGAAAAATTCGATTTTGATTTAAATTTGGAAAGGAAGTTCAAATCGTTTTGAAAACGAATTTAAACGATTTATAAAATACATTTTAAAAGGAAATCGACGAAGTATATATTATATATATTATATATAAAATATAATGGCCTAAATAGAACGCGCCGCGCTGCGGCAGTTCGCGAATTTCGACCATTGACTTCGAATGGACGTTACGGGAGATCCGACCGTCGGATTCTCCTAAAACCGGAACCGTTGGGTTCGTATCGAAAAGAGCTTTCTAATGAATATTAGAGATTCGAAATCTAACGGTTGGATTTGGAATTATGTCCAAATCAAATTTGGAAAAGGTCGCTGTAAGTGCAGTTCGATGGCCGTTGATGGAAATCGACTCTACGGGCCTTGATAAAATTATTAAAAATAGTAATAATTTGTGTAAAATCATAAGAAATGATTTGTGAAGAATTGGGATGAAAAAATCCAAATTTGAAAAGATAAAAATTGATTTTTATTGAAATGAACTAGTTTTGAACTAGAATTATAATTCTATTTATTTTTAAAATAAATAAAGTGGATTTGAAATGGTTTTGAAAATAAACAGAATTTCCAATAATTGAATTGGAATGGATTTGAATCGAAATTGTCTTTGGAATATTTCGATGTTGGATTTCGTGATTATACAGATATTGTTATGGAAATTTGAAAGATATATTTATATCGTTATTTCCAATACGATATTTGTTGGTCGTAGAATTTGATATTGAATATAAGCCGATATATTTTCTATTTAGAGCCTTGTATTTAGTATCAAATGTGATATGGGTTTGTCATGAATGGTGTCTTCATTAACACTGTTCTTAAATCCAGTTGAGAAAAAGATTAAATCTTTTTATTTAGATTTAATGAAGTGTACCAATTAAATGGTATTTAATTGGAATTGAATTTGAATTGATTTTTGAGTTTATCCTGAACGGTGTTTTAAATAACACTTGTTCTTTAACCCGATAATTAATGGAATGTGATTTTGGGTTGTCGTGAACGGTATCTTCAATAATATTGTTCTTAGACCCAACTGAGTTAAGAAAATCAGAAACTAACTGGAGATTAGCTAAGAAGAATGGTTTCTTGGGAATTGATCTGATGTTGGTTTCGGCCTTCCGGGTTAATACTTAGGGAATTTCTCACTTGCTATTTTACGGTTAAAAGCTGATAGAATGGAATGTGATTTTGGGTTTATCGTGAACCGTGTTTTAAATGACACTGATTCTTTAACCCAGTTAAAGATTAAAACTAAGTGGAGTTTTAATGAATCTTTAATTAGATTGAAAAGATCGAGAATGGAGTATCACCAGTTTTGCTCCAGGCGATAGTTAAATCTTTAATTAGATTTGAACGTGAAATGGTAATTGAATTTACCGATAATACCGTGATGTTAGATATGAAGTATTACCAATTTTACTTCATGGGTTGAATAGGTTGGGGTTGGGAAATTAAAACAAATGATTACTTCGGTGTGGTTCGCTAATCCCGACTAGTTTGAAGTGATATTCAAAGGAGGATTAAAGGATAAATTTAAAAGAATTTATCTTTGATAAAATTAGTGGGAACCTTTCCCTAAGAATGTGAAATTTAGAAACTAACTGGAGATTAGTTAAGTTGAATGGTTTCTTAGGTATTGATCTGATGTTGGATTCGGCCTTCGGGGTTAATATTTGGGGAATTATTCTCTTGTTAATTTACAATTAGCGACTAATGAATTGGAATGAGGCATATGTTGTGTTTATGTAACACTTGTTTATTATATACGCGAGTTATTCGGAAAGACCGGGTCTATCCCATTCTGAATAAATGATGCGACGATAAGTCGAAGATGAAGACGGTGGTCGAAGACCGGAGGTCTTCACGTCGTTTGGGTGATCACTGATGATCTTGATTGGGCCGTACACCCAAGAGGAGGGAATCAGTTAGTGGTCGTCCAGACGTACTTGGAGATCGATGGATATGCGGGGTACTAGGTGCCTCCGGTTTTGTTCAGACCCAGAATGGACTTGTAAATGGACTGTGTGTCTGACATTGGATATCATTATGTGTGATTGATGGATATCGGTTGCATGGAGTGGTTTGCCTATGTGGCATGCTAAGATGCAAATGATCAAGGCTTTTATTGAAAAGCAGAGTCTTGTGGTTGAAGTTCAAAGCACGGCCTGTGTGGCATAGCTTTGTGTAGCGTGGATTCTCGAGCCTCTCACCCCGGTTGTGAACCGAAACAGGAGAAGGACCTCAAGGGGGACATGCGTTTCTTTCTAGCTAGAAGTGGCGTTAGTGGTTTTACACGCCCTGACGAGTTTGACTTATGTGGTTGTTGCTGTTGCGAGGCGCCTCGGATATATCGGTGACTATGTGGAGCCGATGGAGTCATTTGTTGGCTCATTGACACCCCAAAGGGTCGGGAAACGCAGTGTTCAGGCATTATAATCCACATCGGTGGACCGGCCCTGATGATCTAAGGGGCAGTTGCGGCTGTTCCTGAGACACGGGCTAGAGTGTCTCGAATCGGTAGAGGACTATCTTTTGCCTCGGTTCATAGATAGAAATCCAACTTCCAATACGTGACTTTGCGGTTTTATTTGTAGAGCCTTGTATGGCGACATAGTGGAATGGGGCATTCATGCCGTCTATGATTAATACTTATGATTGAAATTGTTTTTGAAACTATACACTTATAGTAATATCAAAATAATCTGTTTTTAAACGTATCAAGCATTCTTTGGCTATTATAAGGTAAAAACCTTATCCTCCGGCTTGCGTTGCATTGTGTGATGGGACCTGGGTCTTATAATAGCTTCATTTTTCTTTATTTAGCATTACGTTGTTTATTTTATGCATTGGTATTCTTGGGAGGAAACCGTTCCGTGTTATACGGCGTGGTCCCTTGATTTACCTAACTTTGAAATAAAGATTAATAACTGTTTTAGTTCTCACACCAGTTCCATGACTGACCTGGAGTTTATTGTTTTAACCTAAACTCTGGGTGCCCTTATTTTGACACGGGCAGCTAGTAGTTTTGGTTTTGTAGATTTATATTCACAGGATCTTGGTTTACAGCTGGAATGATATCTGGAAAGCTATGTATCCGTATATCTCTTTCAGTTATGTATTATATTATTTTTCCGCTGCGGTAATGTATTGTAATCTCTGTTATTTTCTGTGTAATATTTATTCATACTCTGTATATTCTTGTATTCTGATGGAATTATTGTAATATACAATGAAATGTTCTTCTGTCTGCGTTCAAATTTTTCGTGTTCTCAAAACAATCAGGGGTTTCGAACGGTCTTGATCGGTTTAGCGACTGATTCGGATCGAGCGAAATTCACGGTCGTAACATCGTGGTATCAGAGCTTTGGTTTACAGAGCTCAGAGAACAAGACACATTAGAACCATATGAAAGAATTCATCAGATATTGGATTAGTAATATCCAATGAGAATGACTCGTTAGAGATAGGATCAGTAGTATCCTAGAACGAGTGTGAAGGGTATGTTTTAAAATGAAAATAGTTTTGTTTTGAAATTTAAATCGTTTTATACATATTTGAAGATTTATTTATATTAAATTAATTTGGACAATCCAATATATAAAGATTTTGCATATACGCCTTGCAAACGTGTATTCGAAGTTTTATTGTACTGGATAGTTATAGAATCACACTCTAGTTGCCCGGGGATAATTCTGGTGACGGGGCACCATCGCCAGTATTTATATTCGAGTGACGAAAGTGAGATTTCTATATATTTCCAATTGACTGGTATGAGAACCAAAATTAGATATGGCTTATTGTTGTGGTTTGGCACCAAAAATCTGATTTTTGGACTATGTATCAAATTAATGAATTTGAAAAGCTAATCAACTAATTGATTGCTTGTTGTGTTGTTTGATTATTGTTTGACTAATTAAAATTTGAACCTTTAGCCAAATTGAACCAAATAGTGAATTGTATTGGAAATTTGTCACATTTGCATGCATATACATGTACTTACACTGAACAGGTCATAGCAAGGAGGCTACAACAGAAGAATAAAATTGTTTGCCCGACAAATAAGTACATGTTTACCATAATTTACTGTTTTGTTTGGGTGATGATGATTTTATGAGCCGATTGGCTAGCCGCTTGGATTTTTCTTTTTCTTTTGGATTGAACAAGGCCATGGGAGGCTATATGAAATATCCCGAAGTCCCCGGTGCAGGGGTGGTTATGGCGAAATTTTTCGAAAATTTAGGGTGTTAGCCAAATTTTTGAAAAAATTGAAAAGTTCTTAGAAACTGAAAAGTTGAAGAACTTAAGCCGTAATGAAAATACTGGAAGTTGAGTTGATTTGTGAAACAACTTTCGGCTTCGTTCCTTTTCGGGGACGAAAAGTTTTAAGTGGGGGAGATTGTAATAACCCGGAAATCTGAGCCAATTTATAATTTTTATTTTGGAGATTTTAGTGAATTTTGAATATTTAAAATGAATTATTTTAAATAATATCGACGAGAAATTTATTTTGAATAGAAATAGAACATATATATTTATATAGATCGTCGTTAGAATATAATTATTTTATTTTAATTATAAAAGGAATTGAAAATGGCGCGGTAGTTCGATAATTCGATTTCAAAATTCAAATGAATGTACCGGGTGCAAAATAAACCGGATTTTAGCGAAACCAAAAATATTAGAATCTAATTGGTAATAACTTTCCAACGATCCGGAAAATTGAAATTTCATAGCGGGGATAAAAAGATATGTCCAGTTGAAAATTCAGAATAGTCGCTCTGGAATTCTAGGCCTTAAAAATGGAAATTTTGCAAACAACCTCGGTTTTCGACGAAACCACTTTTGTTGGATCCATGGTGTCAAGTTATTGCTAGGTTTCAAAATTCGTAATTTTTCGAATCAATATGTGAGTGTGGCAAAGGAAAACGCGTTTGACCAGTTTCAAATGATTTTAATCGACTGGAAAATGGCCATTTTTCAAACGGTCTCAGAATTCGACGAAATTAGTTTTGTTAGGGCTGTATCGTCAATACGAAGCTAGAAAATATTTTTTGAGAATTTTTAGGATTCGTATGTGACCCCAGTAAATTGAAATGTGCGTTCAAATTCAATATATAGAGGTATATTTTGATTTTGACGAAAACTGATCGAAACGATCGAATCAACTTACGATACATATCCCATTGTGTTCGGAATGGGGGTAATTAGCTATGGACGATAGGCGGTGGGTCTCGTTTCGAGATCGAAATAAAAAGTTGCTTTTCGAAATAATTAAATAATATATATATTTATATACTCTCCTCTCTCTCTTGGTTCACTCAGTCAAAACGAAATATAAAAAAAAACAAAATCGATCGCAGCCTCTCCTTGGCGATCGCCTCCCCCGTCGCGCCTCCCCCTCCTTCTCCTCCGCCCTAGCCCCCTCTCTCCATCTTCCCCATCCTCCGTAAAAACGACGAACCCCCCCCCCCTCAAAATACAAACCGCCGAACCCTAATCACCCCCAAACCCACAGTTTCAGGGTCGCCGCCGCCAGGAGGGACTGCCGACCACCTCCGACCCTAGAGCCTCCCTCCCCGACCACCATCCCTGTCCGCCATCCCCGCTGTGAGTTTCGTCCCCTTTTGGATTTTGATTTTTAGCTCGTAAAATCATATGATGTTTATCGTTTAAAAGGTTTAGATTTTTATTGTTTAAAGTTTAGATTTTTATCGTTCAAAGATTGGATTTTAAAATGAAAAAGATTTTTAAAATATAAAATATGATTTTTAAGTATATAAAAATATGGTTTTTATATTATAGAGATAATAAAAATATGATTTTTATATTATACAGTATATAAAAATATGATTTTTATATTATAGAGGTAATAAAAATATGATTTTTATATTATAGAGATAATAAAAATATGATTTTTATATTATAGAGTACATAAAAATATGATTTTTTATATTATATAGATAATAAAAATTCGATCTTTATATCATAGGAAGAATAAAAATATGATTTTTATCTATGTAGCGAAATAAAAATCTGATTTTTATCATATATATAGTGAAGTAAAAATGTGATTTTTATTGTGAACAGCATGAAATGGTTGAGTTGAAATGTCGGGCAAATCCAAACCGTTCAGAAATAAAGAATGAAGAAGTGGAACCCCAAAGTGAGAACTCCTCACCTTTAATTTATTTCTAGTTTGAAATATATACTAGGATGCAGACGGTGTTTAGTAGCACCCGATACCCGTCGTCCCAGACCATGGATGGCTTGTTTGTTTGGTTGTTGTGTTGTGAAATTTGATTGTGTGATGTGAAATGAAATAAAATATTTTATAGTTAAAAATATAATTTTTAACGTGTATATGAAATAAATATTTATAAACAAATCGAACGATTTGTTTATATACACTGATTTGACTGATATTGATTGGGACGATAAATTTTACACATCGCCCAACCGCACAAATAAAATCTGTGTTTGTTGATTTGGAACCCCACACGGGTGTTGGGATGATATTTGATGTACACTAATCCCAATTATTTAGTTGTATGTCGATCGATTGGTTGACAGACTGTGTAAGCGTTAATTATTTATATTTAATGATTACGCAGTTGTGTGGTGCACTCTGGATGATGGTTGATTATTTATCGTTGCTATTATATACATGTGTTGTAGAAAATCCATATAATTAACATTATATGGTAATTGATTGGTGAGACGACCCCATTTCCCGTACTGACGGAGACAAGGGTTATCTTTGGAATATAACACAGAAACAGATAATAGCAGAACAGAAATAAATAAATACACCAGATAATGAACAATAGAATATACTGGATAAAAGTAATCAACAGAGTTACATAGCATACAGGATCTTACTTAGCACAAATACAGTTCAGCTATACATAAATGTCTACAGCGGAAAACAAACAAAATATGTACAATAGGAGCTGAACAGCATAAAAAGAGATAAATGATAGAATCCATCTTCAGCTTCAGCTATCCAGAAAGAACCAGCTAAACCTGAATACAAGGCTGCCCGTGTAGAAAAAGGGGCACCCGAGTTTGAAAGTGAAACAAACTACGAGTCAGTCATGGGACTGGTATGAGAAATCTATTCAACACATATATAATATGGCTAATCACAGGACCATGCCACTTTCGTGGAACGGGTTTACTCCATTGGATTGCCAGTGCTTTAAACAAATCATTCTTTTAAACATCGCTATGCTTTTTATAAAAAATGAAGCCGTTATAAGACTCAGTTCCCATCACACAATGCAACGCAAACCGGAGGATAGAGTTTTTACCTTATAACGGCCAAAATATGCTTGATGCGAATAAAACAAAGGCATTTGATATTATTGCTAGTGTTTATATGTTTTGAAAACAATTTCAAATCATAACTATCAATCATAGACGGCATTAATGCCCCATACCACTATGTTGCCATATATATAGGTATACAATCAAAACCGCACAGTCACTTATTTGGAAATTGGATTTCCGTCATGAACCAAGGCAAAAGATAGTCCTTACCGAATTCGAGACGCTCTAGCCCGTGTCTCAGTAACAGCCACAACTGCCCCTTGGATCGTCAGGGCCGGTCCACCGATGTGGATTATTATGCCTGAACACTGCGTCTCCCCGCCCTTTGGGGCGTAAACGAGCCAACGAATGACTCCATCGGACCCGGATCGTCCAATCAAACCGAGGCGCCTCGCAACAGCAACAACCACATAGGTGAAAAGTATATAAATGTCAGGGCTGGTAGGTCACTGACACCACCCTAGCTAGAAAGAAACGCAGGCCCTCCCTGATGTCCTTCTCCCGTTTCTAGTTCATACCAGGGTGTGTGGCTCGCGATTTCACGTTATACACAAAGCTACGCCACACAGGCGGTGCTTTGATCATCACCATAAGACTTTGCTTTTCAACAGAAGCCCTGATCACTGCATCTTAGAATGCCACACAGGCAATTCATGCCATGCGACTGATGCCCATCGATATACAACCTCTGAGCTCGTGCGTTTCAGAGAAGGGCGTTAAGCAAAAGAATAAATTCTCCGCCGCCAAACAGATGTATATTTAATAGATATCAATCAACACAGAATAAAATCCAATGTCAGACACACGGTCCATCTACAAGTCCGTTCTGGGTCTGAACGAAACCGGAGGCACTAAATACCTCGCAAACCCATCGATCACCACGTACGTCTGGACGATCACCACTCATTATCCATATTTCGGGATGCCTCCCAATCAGGACCTCGGTTACCATCCAAACGAGGTGAAGATCTCCGGTCTTCGACCATCGTCTTCATCTTCGAATTACAACCGTCGGTCAATTATTTGAAATGAGAATTAACTCGGCCTTTTCAAATAATTCACGTATATCTAGAATTTCAAATCAATTTATTTCGATGGTTAAATCATTCGACAACACCAATTTTGTTCTTTAATGTAATTTTCACACCAAACACATTCAACCATCAAATACCACACAAATCGAACAAATTTAATTTATTTTCATTCCATATTGTTTATGGTACTTTATAATGATTTATCGCTATTTTAATTTATTTTAAAATAGCCAATTTATTCAAAACGACGCTTCGGGCCCTAACGCGGCCGTGGCGCTGTTTTTCTTCAGATTTGATTTACACATATCTGAAAATCTAATCGTTGGATCTTCACAAAATTTACATCATTAGAAAGGTCTTTTCAAAACGAATCCAACGGTTCCAGTTTCAGGAAAATCCGACGGTCGGATCTCCCGGTACAATCGTTTGAATTTTCGATTTCAAAATACGAACTGCACGGCCTCGATTCGTTTTAATTTTATTTATATTTATATATTTATATAAATATAGTTCATTCAACAATTTCAATATCGTTTTCACTTCAAATATTTCACTAACGCCTTAAAATTTTGGAAAAATTCGCCATAACCTCCTTTGTACGGGAGGGCTGGGAAAATTCCCAAATAGCCACACGGGCGTCTCATATCAAAAAGAAAAATAAAAAGCCAAGCGGCTAGCAAACAGGCTCATAAAATCATCACCCAAACAAAACAGTAAATGTGTACCTATTTGTCGGGCACAAAATTTTATTCCTCTTCTCTAGCCCCTTTGCTATAACCTGTTCAATAAATATGCATGTACATATATACAGTTCTTATCATTAATCATTTTCTATTCAACTTCATATTTGATTCCATTTGGTTTAAAAACACCATTCATTCTAGTGTTGCATGTATAGGCAAAAATCATGTCATTAGCTAATTAATGAATATTTCAACTCATATATATTTATTTGAATGAGTGGCTATTTTTAACACTTCACATTTACAACAATTCATGTATCTAATAAAAATGTGATTTTTATTGTAAAACAATTCATTTCAAAACACTATTATTTTATATAGTGTATATATAGGTGATAAAATAGGATTTTTCTTATAAAACAATTTCTTTCAAAACGAGATTATTTTACACAGTTCATATAGTCGATAAAAGGTGATTTTTATTATCAAACGATTTATTTCAAAATATGAATAACATTCAACACATGAATTTCAAATCAACGAATGAATATCAATTCAACACATAAAGGTTTTCTATAGTTTCTATATATAGATAAAAATGTGATTTTTATATTTAAAACGCGAATACCATTCAACACATGAATTTCTAATCAACGAATGAATATCGATTCAACACATGAAGGTTTTCTATAGTTTCTATATATAGATAAAGATGTGTTTTTATATCTAAAATGCGAATACCATTCAACACATGAATTTCTAATCAACGAATGAATATCGATTCAACACATGAAGGTTTTCTATAGTTTCTATATATAGATAAATATGTGATTTTTATATTTAAAACGCGAATACCATTCAACACATGAATTTCTAATCAACGAATGAATATCGATTCAACACATGAAGGTTTTCTATAGTTTCTATATATAGATAAAAATGTGATTTTTATATTTAAAACGCGAATACCATTCAACACATGAATTTCTAATCAACGAATGAATATCGATTCAACACACGAAGGTTTTCTATAGTTTCTATATATAGATAAAAATGTGATTTTTATATTTAAAACGCGAATACCATTCAACACATGAATTTCTAATCAACGAATGAATATCGATTCAACACATGAAGGTTTTCTATAGTTTCTATATACAGATAAAAATGTGATTTTTATATTTAAAACGCGAATACCATTCAACACATGAATTTCTAATCAACGAATGAATATCGATTCAACACATGAAGGTTTTCTATAGTTTCTATATATAGATAAAAATGTGATTTTTATATTTAAAATGCGAATACCATTCAACACATGAATTTCTAATCAACGAATGAATATCGATTCAACACATGAAGGTTTTCTATTCAATGAATAAATATAGTTTAAGCAAATGAAAATAATTCAAACACACGAATATTATTCAAAATTTCGGCAGCATAACGGCAGGGTAGTTAAAACAGGGACCGTCCCTAGTACGGCTCCTCGCTCTACCTTAAAACCTCGCAGTTTTTGACAATAAGAATCATGCATCTAGTTCGCACGCAGGCGGCATGTATATATTTATTTCATTCCCATAAACTAATCCTATGTGGTTTCAACCAAATATTTCTCAACCACAAACGGGTATTTTTCAACCACAATCAATCAATATCAACCACAAACAATCCCAAACAACCATTCGCTATCAATCAATTTTCACACCAATCACAATCAATAAATATCGCCCATGGTTTGTGGACGAGGGGCGTATATATATATATTTATTTATATATAGCAATTCACTTTTATTTCAACACATATATAATTTTTACAACGCATATACAACTTATACATCGAACGTACAACTTATACAACGCTTATACATGAGGTGTACAACGCTTATATAACTCATACATCGACTATATAATTTATACATCGTCGTTTTCCATATTGTTTTTAATTTAGAAATCTCACATTGGGTTCCACTCCACCAAAAATAGCAGAAGGCTCAGAAAAATATGCGGTCTCTTCTAAAATGTAGAAGGCGTCCACACGAGTCCACTGTCTCTTGTTTCACTGAATTTCGCATTCATATGTAAAAGATATAAGCGTTCAAAGGTTAATGACATTATAAAGTTATTTAATAAAATAATTAGTTAAAATATAACTTCACCTTCCTCTTTAAACCATTAGACCGACGTTCACCATTATTGTTCGAAACTAGGGTTCCTCCTTTCGTCAAAACCAAGAGACAAGGTGTCGATCGGACCTTGCCACGGCGAAGCACTACGAAGGCCGCACCTACCCCTAGGACGACGGCGAACTCGGTTGCAAGGTGGAGGAGTAATCGACGGCAATGCGGCGTGACTTCAGGAGGGTGAAACGAGCGAAATATAGCTCGATAAATACTGAGATTCGTATGGATTTGAAGAGGATGGAGAGCCCTTCAAAAATCTCCAAAGGGTCGATGGGTTTTATGGCTTGTGGAGGGAGAAAATGAGGAGAGAAGGAGGGAAGAGCCACCGCCATTCACGAGATAGGGGTTACGGGTTTGACATGGGAAGAAGAAAGAATGTGATTGGTCGGGATTTTTTTTATTTATATATTTTTAAAATTTCAAAAATACCCCTTATCTCATACAAACTCTAATCCAAACCCAACGACTCTTGTCCCCAGCGTTTTACCCCCATTCCGAACACAATGGGATATGTTTCGCAGGCCCATTCGAATGTTTCAGTCATTTTCCATTCAAACTAAAATATAAAACATTCAATATTCAACTTGAACGTACATTTCAATTTGCCAGGGCCACAGACTGATTTGAAAAATTCCAGAAAAATAAATCTAGCTATGTTTTGACGATACGGTCCCAACAAAACTAGTTTCGTCGAATTCTGAGACCGTTTGCAAAAAGGCCCATTTTTGGTCGATCTAATTTAACTAAAATTGGCCAAAACACGTTTTCCTTTGCCACGCTCACATACTATCTTCAAAAATTATGAAATTTGAAATCTAGCAATAACTTCACATCCCGGATCCAACAAAAGTGGTTTCTTCGAATTCCGAGGTCGTATGCAAAATGGCCAATTTCACGGGCTATATAAATTCCATAGCGACCGTTCTGAAAATTCATTCGGCCATAACTTTTGTTTTTCGCTATGAAAATTCGATTTTTCAGATTCATTAGAAAGGTATTCACTAACAGATTTAAATATTTTTGGTTTCACTAAAATCAATTTTGTTTTGCACCCGGTACAATCCGGCAAGGTTTGAATTCAATTTTTGAAACTACAACACCATTTCAGGCCTTGTTTATAATTATAATTAATTATATTCGTTTTCAATTGTCGATTCAAACTCACTTTTCATCTCACTTATTTAAAATATTTATTTTAAATATTTAAAATCCATTATTTTAGCCAATTTAAAATTTTTAAATTGGTTCAGATTTTCTGGGTCGTTACAATCTCCCCCACTTAAAACTTTTCGTCCCCGAAAAGGAACAAAGTCGAAAGTGGTTTGATAAATCTACAATCACACAACACAACAACCAATTTGTTTTTAACCTTCCAAAAATATACTAATCAAATCCTATATTCCTTTAGAAATCATTCAGAGTATAGAATTAAAAGTGCACATCCATGAAAAGAAAATAACAATAGAGCAGAGAATTGAATGGTAATGCAAAGTAGGGTAAATGTACCTTGCACCGGAGTCAATCAGAGATATCTACTCGACATCTAGGATAAGCCTTCTGAATGCTCTCCTCAGTTTCCCAAGTACAATCTCACGGATCTCCACTCCATTGCACTTTGACTAAGTGAACCTTCTTGTTCCTCAGCTCTTTGGTTTCTTTGCCGATAATCTTTGGCGGCTCTCTTCTCACAGCTAATTCTGGGGTAATTTCAATGTCCTGTTGAGCTGCTTCTTCCACGATCAAGTCTGGATCATGAACGTGTTTCCAAAGTTGAGATATATGAAATACATCATGAACTCCAGGCAACCAGTCAGGCAATTTGACCCTATAAGCGAGAGTCCCGATCCGTTCCAGAATAGGAAACGGACCAATGAATTTGGGCGCCAACTTTCCAGTTCTACCGAACCGGATTACTCCTCTCATCGGCGATACTTTCAAATATACATAGCCGCCAACTTCAAAGGATATATCTCTTCTTCTTCTATCGGCATAGCTCTTTTTTCGGCTTTGAGCGGCGAGTAATCGCTTCTTAATAAAATCGACTTTTTCGGCGGCTTCACGAATCATATCAGGACCCAACACAAGTCTATTACCTGGTTCGACCCAACAAGCAGGAGATCGGCACGGTCTGCCATATAATGCTTTGAATGGCGACATTGTCAGACTCTCCTGGTAGTTGTTGTTATAAGAGAATTCAGCCAAATGTAGATGGTCTTCCCATGATCCACCGAAGTCTATAACACAAGCCTGCAATAGATCTTATAAAATACGATTCACCCTTTCAGTCTGACCGTCGGTCTGAGGATGATAAGCGGTGCTTAAGTTCAACTTCGTTCCCAGCTCGACTTGAAATGCTTCCTAGAATTTACTAGTGAATATTGTATCTCTATCACTAATGATACTGAGCGGCCCTCCATGTAGTCTAACTATTTCCCTGAAGTATATCTGCGCCAGACTCTGAGCAGTTCTGTTTGATCTGACAGGTATGAAATGGGCGGTCTTCGTGAAGCGATCTACGATCACCCAAATACTGTCATTTCCTTTTCTGGTCCTGGGCAAACCATCAATGAAATCCATAGAAATATGCTCCCACTTCCAACCCGGAACTTCTAGCGGTTGTAATAATCCAGCCAATTTCTGTTGGTCGCTTTTGACTACCTGGCAAGTAGGGCATCGGCTAACGTATATTGAAACGTCTCTTTTCATAGCCTTCCACCAGAATGTTCATTTGAGATCGTTGTACATTTTGGCCACACCAGGATGGATGCTCAGCTTGGACTTGTGACACTCATCTAACACTTCCCTTTTTAACTCTGGGATATCAGAAACACAAATCCTTCCTTTCAACCTCAAGGTCTCGTCGTTATCTATTTGAAAACACGAGGGTTCGCCTTTCTGAATCCTTTTGATCATATCCTTAATAAGGTTATCCTCCTTCTGCAGAATAGATATTTTGTCAATCAAGGAAGTCGTGATAATAAAGCTGGCGATCATTACGTTCTTTCGACTCAGCGCATCGGCCACGACATTGGCTTTCCCTGGAGTGTATATAATTTCAAAGTCATATGCTGCAAGAAACTCCAGCCAACGTTGCTGCCTCAGATTCAGGTCCTTCTGAGTGAACAGGTACTTTAACGACTGGTGATCTGTAAACAGTTCAAATCTCTCACCCAGAAGATAGTGTCTCCAGATTTTCAAAGCGAATACTATAGCCAATAACTCAAGATCATGAGTTACGTAGTTTTTCTCGTGTGGCTTCAGTTGACGGCTAGCATAAGCAATCACTTGGCCTCTTTGCATTAATACTGCGCCAAGGCCTTCTCTAGAAGCGTCGGTCCAGACCTTTAAATCCTGGTTGCCATCGATGATGGTTAACACTGGAGCAGTCATTAGTCTTAACTTTAGCTCTTCGAAAGCTTCCTCACTTTCTGGAGTCCATTTGAACTTAGAGTGCTTCTTCGTAAGCTTTATTAAATGACCAGATATCTTAGAAAAGTTTTTAACGAACTTTCGGTAATAGCTAGCCAATCCGAGAAAACTGCGGACTTTAGTGGGGGTGCTAGGCTGCTTCCAGTTTTGAATAGCTGTGATTTTGCTTGGATCCACAGCAATTCCTTCTTTCGATACGACGTAGCCTAGAAATTTCACTTCATCTTGCCAGAATATACATTTGGAAAACTTGGCTTTTAATACATTCCGTCTCGAAATTTCTAGAACCTGTTCCAGATGCTTTTCATGTTCGGCCTTTGATTTAGAGAAGATTAGAATATCATCAATGAACACCAGAACAAATTTATTCAAAACTCCTCTGAACACTCTATTCATCATATCGACGAAGTAAGCTGGAGCGTTACATAAGCCGAACGGCATTACTAACCACTCGTAGAATAAGTTGGGACCTCTGAATGTTGTCATTGGAACACACTCTTCGGCAATTCGAAGTTGATGGAAGCCTGTAGCTAGGTCCATCCTTGAGAATACTTGTGCTCCATTTAATCGATCCAACAAATCATCAATCCGCGACAATGGGTATTTGTTCTTTATTGTCTGCTTGTTCAAATCCCGATAATCCACACATAGCCGTAGAGTACCGTCAGATTTTGGGACAAATACCACAGCTGCGCCCCAATCAGAGAAACTAGGCCTGATCAGACCTTTCCATACTAGCTGTCGTGTTTGGTTGTCTAATTCCTCTTTCTCTTTCAAGGACATCCTTCGAATAGCGTGAACTACCGGCCTTGCATTCGGAATTAAAGCAATTTTGAAATCTATTTCTCTCTACGGAGGTAAGCGAACAACTTCTTCAAACACATCCGCATAATTCTTGACGAAAGGGATATCTTTCACTAAGTCGGGAATATTCTCTGTGGTTTTAGGGACATCTCCTATTTGGGCTGGAGAAACATTCAAAGCTGCCCAGAAGTCTTTTCTATTAGATTTCTGACCTTCACAGGGTATGGTTATATAATTTCCTGATTTAATCCTATCCCTAACAACTCTTTCGGCGCATCTAACCTCTGCTTCATATTTGGTTAGCCAATCCAATCCCAGAATAAGATCGAATTCATTAAAATTCGTAACGATAGAGATAATAGGGAATTTATAGCAAGAAAAGGAGACAGGTACTGCACAAATCCAACTGAGATTGATAGAACCCCCGACCGGATTCTGAACAGTCATTGGTTCCTTGAGCTTCCTCAAATTCAAATCTAGCTTCTTAACGACACTCTTTGCAATAAAGCTTCGGGACGCGCCTTTGTCAAACAGTACTTTGACTGGAATGTTTTTGACAGTAAGCGTTCCTTCTAAAACATCAGCCCTTTCTTGACTTGCTGAGGGATCCGAAGTTTCTGCTACTTCATTCACTTGAACTATTTCAGTCTTTTTCAACTGCCAGCAATCTTGCTTTACGTGACCAGCCTGGTGGCAGAGATTGCACTTTCTATTTGCTTGAAGTCCTTCTTTGGATTGAAGTCCACCTTTTAATCGCTTCCTTAAGGGTCCGCAGTTTATAGACAAATGCCCCTTCAGATGGCAGTTAGAGCAAGTGGCGGTCTTTACTGGTTTCTTTCCAGACTTAGCCCTTTCTCTCTTGGCACTGGGCTTCTTACCGACATCAGACTTTGTACTGGATTCAGGAATTTCAGTTTCCGACCCTTCTTTGTCGCACAACATTCCTTTCTTATGGAGATCTTCATACTGATAAGCCATATAAATCATTTCAGAAAAAGGAAGCTTCACATTCCTTATTACACTACTCTGATATCTCCTTTGCAGGCCATGAATAAATCTCAGATTTTTCCTCTTTGGATCTTGAATCAGATGAGGAGCAAAGTGAGCAAGTTCGTTGAATTTCTTATGATATTCTGGGATGGTCATATCACCTTGTATTAGATAAGAAAATTCATCACATAATCGCTCGGTTGCTTCGGGAGGAGTAAATCTTTCTAGGAAAATCACTTTGAATCTGTCCCAGGTGATATCACCTTCTGGATTATCTTTGATGATCGTTTCCCACCAGATTAAAGCTTCTTCTTTGAGCGCCCAAGATGCTACTAATCTTTTCTGGTCATCCCTCAACTGGATACGCTCAAAAATTCTTTCTACAGAACTCACCCAAGCTTGAGTCTGAATTATAGATTCATTGCCCGAGAACTGTGCTCCGTTCAGATTTCGATATCTCTTTAATAGAGCCTCTAGATCAGGTTCTGCATTTCTCCTGTTTCTGACACTCATTTTTGTAGTATTTCTGCAATTAGCAGATCAAGTGTCAGGTCATAGAAAAGAAAATTTTAAAATATAGAGACAAATACTTCAAATGTAAATGTGTCTATCGAGGTGTAATTTTATCCTGCTTTACTCATACTAGGATATCACTGATCCTATCTGTATAGAGTTACCCATCCTAGAACACTACTGGTTCTATTTCTGACGAGTTCGTTCAAATGTTATATTCCAGAACTAAGCTTAACCAAAGCTCTGATACCACATTGAGACGACCCCATTTCCCGTACTAACGGAGACAAGGGTTATCTTTGGAATATAACACAGAAACAGACAATAGCAGAACAGAAATAAATAAATACACCAGATAATGAACAATAGAATATACTGGATAAAAGTAATCAACAGAGTTACACAGCATACAGGATCTTACTTAGCACAAATAAAGTTCAGCTATACATAAATGTCTACAGCGGAAAACAAACAAAATATGTACAATAGGAGCTGAACAGCATAAAAAGAGATAAATGATAGAATCCATCTTCAGCTCCAGTTATCCAGAAAGAACCAGCTAAACCTGAATACAAGGCTGCCCGTGTAGAAAAAGGGGCACCCGAGTTTGAAAGTGAAACAAACTACGAGTCAGTCATGGGACTGGTATGAGAAATCTATTCAACACATATATAATATGGCTAATCACAGGACCACGCCACTTTCGTGGAACGGGTTTACTCCATTGGATTGCCAGTGCTTTAAACAAATCATTCTTTTAAACATCGCTATGCTTTTTATAAAAAATGAAGCCGTTATAAGACTCAGTTCCCATCACACAATGCAACGCAAACCGTAGGATAGAGTTTTTACCTTATAACTGCCAAAATATGCTTGATACGAATAAAAAAAAGGCATTTGATATTATTGCTAGTGTTTATATGTTTTGAAAACAATTTCAAATCATAACTATCAATCATAGACGGCATTAATGCCCCATACCACTATGTCACCATATATATAGGTATGCAATCAAAACCACACAGTCACGTATTTGGAAATTGGATTTCCATCATGAACCAAGGCAAAAGATAGTCCTTACCGAATTCGAGATGCTCTAGCCCATGTCTCAGGAACAGCCACAACTGCCCCTTGGATCGTCAGGGCCGGTCCACCGATGTGGATTATTATGCCTGAACACTGCGTCTCCCCGCCCTTTGGGGCGTAAACTAGCCAACGAATGACACCATCGGACCCGGATCGTCCGATCAAATCAAGGCGCCTCACAATAGCAACAACCACATAGGTGAAAAGTATATAAATGTCAGGGCTGGTAGGTCACTGACACCACCCTAGCTAGAAAGAAATGCGGGCCCTCCCTGATGTCCTTCTCCCGTTTCTAGTTCATACCAGGGTGTGTGGCTCGCGATTTCACGTTATACACAAAGCTACGCCACACAGGCGGTGCTTTGATCATCACCATAAGACTTTGCTTTTCAACAGAAGCCCTGATCACTGCATCTTAGCATGCCACACAGGCAATTCATGCCATGCGACTGATGCCCACCGATATACAACCTCTGAGCTCGTGCGTTTCAGAGAAGGGTGTTAAGCAAAAGAATAAATTCTCTGCCGCCAAACAGATGTATATTTAATAGAGATCAATCAACACAGAATAAAATCCAATGTCAGACACACAGTCCATCTACAAGTCCGTTCTGGGTCTGAACGAAACCGGAGGAACTAAATACCTCGCAAACCCATCGATCACCACGTACGTCTGGACGATCACCACTCATTATCCATATTTCGGGATGCCTCCCAATCAGGACCTCGGTTACCATCCAAACGAGGTGAAGATCTCCGGTCTTCGACCATCGTCTTCATCTTTGAATTACAACCGTCGGTCAATTATTTGAAATGAGAATTAACTCGGCCTTTTCAAATAATTCACGTATATCTAGAATTTCAAATCAATTTATTTCGATGGTTAAATCATTCGACAACACCAATTTTGTTCTTTAATGTAATTTTCACACCAAACACATTCAACCATCAAATACCACACAAATCAAGCAAATTTAGTTTATTTTCATTCCATATTGTTTATGGTACTTTATAATGATTTATCGCTATTTTAATTTATTTTAAAATAGCCAATTTATTCAAAACGACGCTTCAGGCCCTAACGCGGCCGTGGCGCTGTTTTTCTTCAGATTTGATTTACACATATCTGAAAATCTAACCGTTGGATCTTCACAAAATTTACATCATTAGAAAGGTCTTTTCAAAACGAATCCAACGGTTCCAGTTTCAGGAAAATCCGACGGTCGGATCTCCCGGTACAATCGTTTGAATTTTCGATTTCAAAATACGAACTGCACGGCATCGTTTCGTTTTAATTTTATTTATATTTATATATTTATATAAATATAGTTCATTCAACAATTTCAATATCGTTTTCACTTCAAATATTTCACTAAGGCCTTAAAATTTTGGAAAAATTCGCCATAACCTCCTTTGTTCGGGAGGGCTGGGAAAATTCCCAAATAGCCACACGGGCGTCTCATATCAAAAAGAAAAAGAAAAAGCCAAGCGGCTAGCCAACAGGCTCATAAAATCATCACCCAAACAAAACAGTAAATGTGTACCTATTTGTCGGGCACAAAATTTTACTCCTCTTCTCTAGCCCCTTTGCTATAACCTGTTCAATAAATATGCATGTACATATATACAGTTCTTATCATTAATCATTTTCTATTCAACTTCATATTTGATTCCATTTGGTTTAAAAACACCATTCATTCTAGTTTTGCATGTATAGGCAAAAATCATGTCATTAGCTAATTAATGAATATTTCAACTCATATATATTTATTTGAACGAGTGGCTATTTTTAACACTTCACATTTCCAACAATTCATGTATCTAATAAAAATGTGATTTTTATTGTAAAACAATTCATTTCAAAACACTATTATTTTATATAGTGTATATATAGGTGATAAAATAGGATTTTTCTTATAAAACAATTTCTTTCAAAACGAGATTATTTTACACAGTTCATATAGTCGATAAAAGGTAATTTTTATTATCAAACGATTTATTTCAAAATATGAATACCATTCAACACATGAATTTCAAATCAACGAATGAATATCGATTCAACACATGAAGGTTTTCTATAGTTTCTATATATAGATAAAAATGTGATTTTTATACTTAAAACGCGAATACCATTCAACACATGAATTTCTAATCAACGAATGAATATCGATTCAACACATGAAGGTTTTCTATAGTTTCTATATATAGATAAAGATGTGATTTTTATATTTAAAACGCGAATACCATTCAACACATGAATTTCAAATCAACGAATGAATATCGATTCAACACATGAAGGTTTTCTATAGTTTCTATATATAGATAAAAATGTGATTTTTATATTTAAAACGCGAATACCATTCAACACATGAATTTCTAATCAACGAATGAATATCGATTCAACACATGAAGGTTTTCTATAGTTTCTATATATAGATAAAGATGTGATTTTTATTTTTAAAACGTGAATACCATTCAACACATGAATTTCTAATCAACGAATGAATATCGATTCAACACATGATGGTTTTCTATAGTTTCTATATATAGATAAAAATATGAATTTTTATATTTAAAACGCGAATACCATTCAACACATGAATTTCTAATCAACGAATGAATATCGATTCAACACATGAAGGTTTTCTATAGTTTCTATATATAGATAAAAATGTGATTTTTATATTTAAAACGCGAATACCATTCAACACATGAATTTCTAATCAACGAATGAATATCGATTCAATACATGAAGGTTTTCTATAGTTTCTATATATAGATAAAAATGTGATTTTTATATTTAAAACGCGAATACCATTCAACACTTGAATCTCTAATCAACGAATGAATATCGATTCAACACATGAAGGTTTTCTATTCAATGAATAAATATAGTTTAAGCAAATGAAAATAATTCAAACACACGAATATTATTCAAAATTTTGGCAGCATAACATAAGGGTAGTTAAAACCGGGACCGTCCCTAGAACGACTCCTCGCTCTACCTTAAAACCTCGCGGTTTTTGACAATGGGAATCATGCATCTAGTTCGCACGCAGGCGGCATGTATATATTTATTTCATTTCCACAAACTAATCCTATGTGGTTTCAACCAAATATTTCTCAACCACAAACGGGTATTTTTCAACCACAATCAATCAATATCAACCACAAACAATCCCAAACAACCATTCGCTATCAATCAATTTTCACACCAATCACAATCAATAAATATCGCCCATGGTTTGTGGACTAGGGGCGTATATATATATATATATATATATATATATATATATATATATTTATATTTATATATAGCAATTCACTTTTATTTCAACACATATATAATTTTTACAATGCATATACAACTTATACATCGAACGTACAACTTATAAAACGCTTATACATGAGGTGTACAACGCTTATATAACTCATACATCGACTATATAATTTATACATCGTCGTTTTCCATATTGTTTTTAATTTAGAAATCTCACATTGGGTTCCACTCCACCAAAAATAGCAGAAGGCTCAGAAAAATATGCGGTCTCTTCTAAAATGTAGAAGGCGTCCACACGAGTCCACTATCTCTTGTTTCACTGAATTTCGCGTTCATATGTGAAAGATATAAGCGTTCAAAGGTTAATGACATTATAAAGTTATTTAATAAAATAATTAGTTAAAATATAACTTCACCTTCCTCTTTAAACCATCAGACCGACGTTCACCATTATTGTTCGAAACTAGGGTTCCTCCTTTCGTCAAAACCAAGAGACAAGGTGCCGATCGGACCTTGCCACGGCGAAGCACTACGAAGGCCACACCTACCCCTAGGACGACGGCGAACTCGGTTGCAAGGTGGAGGAGTAATCGACGGCAATGCGGCGTGACTTCAGGAGGGTGAAACGAGCGAAATACAGCTCGATAAATACTGAGAATCGTATGGATTTGAAGAGGATGGAGAGCCCTTCAAAAATCTCCAAAGGGTCGATGGGTTTTATGGCTTGTGGAGGGAGAAAATGAGGAGAGAAGGAGGGAAGAGCCACCGCCGTTCACGAGATAGGTGTTACGTGTTTGACCTGGGAAGAAGAAAGAATGTGATTGGTTGGGATTTTTTTTATTTATATATTTTTAAAATTTCAAAAATACCCCTTATCTCATACGAACTCTAATCCAAACCCAACGACTGTCGTTCCTAGCGTTTTACCCCCATTCCGAACATAATGGGATATGTTTCGCAGGCCCATTCGACTGTTTCAGTCAGTTTCCATTCAAACTAAAATATAAAACATTCAATATTCAATTTGAACGTACATTTCAATTTGCCAGGGCCACAGACTGATTCGAAAAATTCCAGAAAAATAAATCTAGCTATGTTTTGATGATACGGTCCCAACAAAACTAGTTTCGTCGAATTCTGAGACCGTTTGCAAAAAGGCCCATTTTTGGTCGATCCAATTTAACTATAATTGGCCAAAACACGTTTTCCTTTGCCACGCTCACATACTATCTTCAAAAATTATGAAATTTGAAACCTAGCAATAACTTCACATCTCGGAACCAACAAAAGTGGTTTCTTCGAATTCCGAGGTCGTATGCAAAATGGCCAATTTCACGGGCTATATAAATTCCATAGCGACCGTTCTGAAAATTCATTCGGCCATAACTTTTGCTTTCCGCTATGAAAATTCGATTTTTCAGATTCTTTAGAAAGGTATTCACTAACAGATTTAAATATTTTTGGTTTCACTAAAATCCGTTTTGTTTTGCACCCGGTACAGTCCGACAAGGTTTGAATTCAATTTTTGAAACTACAGCGCCATTTCAGGCCTTGTTTATAATTATAATTAATTATATACGTTTTCAATTGTCGATTCAAACTCACTTTTCATCTCACTTATTTAAAATATTTATTTTAAATATTTAAAATCCATTATTTTAGCCAATTTAAAAATTTTAAATTGGTTCAGATTTTCTGGGTCGTTACAATTAGGCCTCATTCCAATATAGAAAAAAATATTCATGTGTTGAATAGAATAAACATTCATGTGTTGAATAAAAGCCGTGTTGATTAGATTGACGCCATTTTGATGTGAACGATATTTATATTGATTTTATTCATTTTTCAATGAATATTGAAAGTGATGTGAAATTCGAATTAAATTGAATAGATTTGAAATTCGAATTCAATTGAATAGATTTGAAATTCGGATTAAATTGAATAGATTTGAAATTTGAATTAAATTTAATAGATTTGAAATTCGAATTAAATTGAAATGAATTGAAATTCAAATTAAATTGAAATTGAATTGAAATCGATTTGAAATGAAATTAAAATGAATTTATATTGAAAAATTCGATTTTGATTTAAATTTGGAAAGGAAGTTCAAATCGTTTTGAAAACGAATTTAAACGATTTATAAAATACTTTTTAAAAGGAAATCGACGAATTATATATTATATACATTGTATATATAATATAATGGCCTGAATAGACCGCGCTGCGGCAGTTCGCGAATTTCGACCATTGACTTCGAATGGACGTTACGGGAGATCCGACCGTCGGATTCTCCTAAAACCGGAACCGTTGGGTTCGTATCGAAAAGAGCTTTCTAATGAATATTAGAGATTTGAAATCTAACGGTTGGATTTGGAATTATGTCCAAATCAAATTTGGAAAAGGTCGCTATAAGTGCAGTTCAATGGCCGTTGATGGAAATCGACTGTACGGGCCTTGATAAAATTATTAAAAATAGTAATAATTTGTGTAAAATCATAAGAAATGATTTGTGAAGAATTGGGATGAAAAACTCAAAATTTGAAAAGATAAAAATTAATTTTTATTGAAATGAACTAGTTTTGAACTAGAATTATAATTCTATTTATTTTTAAAATAAATAAAGTGGATTTGAAATGGTTTTGAAAATAAACAGAATTTCCAATAATTGAATTGGAATGGATTTGAATTGAAATTGTCTTTGGAATATTTCGATGTTGGATTTCATGATTATACAGATATTGTTATGGAAATTTGAAAGATATATTTATATCGTTATTTCCAATACAATATTTGTTGATCGTAGAATTTGATACTGAATATAAGCCGATATATTTTCTATTCAGAGCCTTGTATTTAATATCAAATGTGATATGGGTTTGTCGTGAATGGTGTCTTCATTAACACTGTTCTTAAATCCAGTTGAGAAAAAGATTAAATCTTTTTATTTAGATTTAATGAAGTGTACCAATTAAATGGTATTTAATTGGAATTGAATTTGAGTTGATTTTTGGGTTTATCGTGAACGGTGTTTTAAATAACACTTGTTCTTTAACCCGATAATTAATGGAATGTGATTGTGGGTTTTCATGAACAGTATCTTCAATAATATTGTTCTTAGACCCAACTGAGTTAAGAAAATCAGAAACTAACTGGAGATTAGCTAAGAAGAATGGTTTCCTGGGTATTGATCTAATGTTGGTTTCGGCCTTCGGGGTTAATACTTAGGGAATTGCTCACTTGCTATTTTACGGTTAAAAGATGATAGAATGGAATGTGATTTTGGGTTTATCGTGAACCGTGTTTTAAATGACACTGATTCTTTAACCCAGTTAAAGATTAAAACTAAGTGGATTTTTAATGAATCTTTAATTAGATTGAAAAGATCGAGAATGGAGTATCACCGGTTTTGCTCCAGGCGATAGTTAAATCTTTAATTAGATTTGAACGTGAAATGGTAATTGAATTTACCAATAACACCGTGGTGTTAGATATGAAGTATTACCAGTTTTACTTCATGGGATGAATAGATTGGGGTTGGGAAATTAAAATAAATGATTACTTTGGTGTGGTTCGCTAATCCCGACTAGTTTGAAGTGATATTCAAAGGAGGATTAAAGGATAAATTTAAAAGAATTTATCTTTGATAAAATTAATGGGAACCTTTCCCTAAGAATGTGAAATCTAGAAACTAACTGGAGATTAGTTAAGTTGAATGGTTTCTTGGGGTATTGATCTGATGTTGGTTTCGGCCTTCGGGGTTAATATTTGGGGAATTATTCTCTTGTTAATTTACAGTTAGCGACTGATGAATTGGAATGAGGCATATGTTGTGTTTGTGTAACACTTGTTTATTATATACGTGAGTTATTTGGAAAGACCGGGTCTATCCCATTCTGAATAACTGATACGACGATAAGTCGAAGATGAAGACGGTGGTCGAAGACCGAAGGTCTTCACGTCGTTTGGGTGATTACTGATGATCTTGATTGGGCCGTACACCCAAGAGGAGGGAATCAGTTAGTGGTCGTCCAGACGTACTTGGAGATCGATGGATATGTGGGGTACTAAGTGCCTTCGGTTTCGTTCAGACCCAGAACGGACTTGTAAATGGACTGTGTGTCTGACATTGGATATCATTCTGTGTGATTGATGGATATCGGTTGCATGGAGTGGTTTGCCTGTGTGGCATGCTAAGATGCTAATGATCAAGGCTTTTGTTGAAAAGAAGAGTCTTGTGGTTGAAGATCAAAGCACGGCCTGTGTGGCATAGCTTTGTGTAGCGTGGATTCGCGAGCCTCACACCCCGGTTGTGAACCAGAAACGGGAGAAGGACCTCAGGGGAGACATGCGTTTCTTTCTAGCTAGAAGTGGAGCCAGTGGTTTTACACGCCCTGACGAGTTTGACTTATGTGGTTGTTGCTGTTGCGAGGCGCCTCAGATATATCGGTGACTATGTGGAGCCGATGGAGTCATTTGTTGGCTCATTGACACCCCAAAGGGTGGGGAAACGCAGTGTTCAGGCATTATAATCCACATCGGTGGACCGACCCTGACGATCCAAGGGGAAGTTGCGGTTGTTCATGAGACACGGGCTAGAGCGTCTCGAATCGGTAGAGGACTATCTTTTGCCTTGGTTCATAGATGGAAATCCAACTTCCAATATGTGACTTTGTGGTTTTATTTGTAGAGCCTAGTTTGGCGACATAGTTGGATGGGGCATTCATGCCGTCTATGATTAATACTTATGATTGAAATTGTTTTTGAAACTATACACTTATAGTAATATCAAAATAATCTGTTTTTTAATGTATCAAGCATTCTTTGGCTATTATAAGGTAAAAACCCTATCCTTCGCCTTGCGTTGCATTGTGTGATGGGACCTGGGTCTTATAATAGCTTCATTTTTCTTTATTTAGCATTGCGCTGTTTGTTTTATGCACTGGTATTCTTGGGAGGAAACCCGTTCCGTGTTATACGGCGTGGTCCCTTGATTTACCTAACTTTGAAATAAAGATTAATAACTGTTTTAGTTCTCACACCAGTTCCATGACTGACCTGGAGTATATTGTTTTAACCTAAACTCTGGGTGCCCTTATTTTGACACGAGCAGCTAGTAGTTTTGGTTTTGCAGATTTATATTCGCAGGATCTTGGTTTACAGCTGGAATGATATCCGGAAAGCTCTGTATCTGTATATCTCTTTCAGTTCTTTTGTCTGCGTTCGAATTTGTCGTGTTCTCAAAACAATCAGGGGTTTCGAATGGTCTTGATCGGTTTAGCGACTGATTCGGATCGAGCGAAATTCACGGTCATAACAATGTCCACTTTCCACTCTTTGAATTGATGACTTGAATGTAGATACAACAATAATTCTCACTCGCTTTCACTCATACTATGCATAGATTCACTCAATTTTCTCTGAAATGTACTTTTAAAAGATGATTGTAATATGAAAATGGTGATGGAATTCGGTTCTCAAAGGGGTTTCAACTCTGAAAATGCCAAAAGATCCCTTCAAATGAGCCTTGGAGGTGTATTTATAGGTGGAAAATACTTCTGGGATGGCTTTGGTTCGGATCCACGTGGCGCTCTTCCCATGAATGTCGGGTTCGGATCTCTTCTGGTGAAGACAGCGCATCAAGTTAGTGGGTGAACGTGGGGTGATGGGCTCGCAACCGCTCCGAACTTTCAGGGAACGTAGGCTATAACTATAACAAATTATGGCCTGGATCGGATATGCTTAGGATCAGAGGGACGGGTCGGGTCGACCTCAAACCGATCCAGTTCAGCCTGCGCTTCTTCCTTCTCTTCTCTGCTTTGTTCTGCCCTGACCAAGTAATACCGATCCGATCCGGTCGTTGAGGTGGTAATTCTTCTAGTGAACATCCTTCATAATTGATCTTCTAACTTTGTGTAGCCTAGTTCACAAAGTAGGCTAAAACTTTTCCCCCTTGAAGTACGCTTCTATTGCAAATAGAGTGTGCTTCGAAATTGTCTATCCATTGATCTTGGAATTTAAATCGTTGAATAGTCGCTTCCATTCGCTTGTAAAGTTGTGTTGCTCCATCAAGTTGCACCCCTTGGTGTCTATATATACATCAAAGAGCGCACACATTGCTTTCGTTAATTCAAATAACTTTGAGAATTTTGCTTGATGTCTAGTAGCTCCTCCAGGTAAACTTAATGACGCATATTTATTAGATTGCCACTTCTTTTTCTGAACCAATCTAACGCACTGGGTTGAGCTTCAGACTTTATATGTCCATCCTATCTGATCCGGTTGTCGCTGCGATGAATCACAAGGCTGCACTGATGTAGGCCTGTCTCTCAACGGGTCGAGTCAAGCATTGGGGGCCCACGTAGAAAACAAAAAGCCCCCTATTCTTGTATAAATTTGCACAAATATTCCTCACCCTCTTCACTTTATTCTGCCTTCCTCAATCCTTCAAAAGAAATCTGTAGGTAAAACTTTAATTTATTGTTTAACTGATTCTAACTAGGAAATTAGGAGCGATTCGAATAATTTTGCCAATTATTGTGTCAACTTCGACACAATGCTGAGTGCACCTTCGCCATCGACGTTGGTAGTCTCATCGCCACCTTGAGATGGTTGCGTAGGAAGCTGGAGCCAGCGCTGGACATATAGATCCGTGGGTACTCCATTGTGATGGAGTTCATGAAAAGTGGATGAGCTTTGGAGAGGAGGCGGGTTTGGTGCTGATAAAGAAATGGAGATGATAGAAAAGTGGGAGAGGAATGGGATTGGTTCGAAGCTGGAAGTACAAGAGGGAGGAAAAATAAATCCATCCAACCGGGTCAGGTCGGAAGGTGAAGCATGATCATGGGAAAAATAAGCTTAAGGACTTAAGGATGGTTCTGTTTGGTGTCGACTGACCCACTCGTGGCTACCTTCTTCTAAATCCATCTGATTCAATCCGTTCCAGTGAACCATTCAAAATTACCTATTGATGACTTGTGCACCCGAACCGATCCCATACCGCCCAGGCTAACGAACCGATCAGGTCATGATATAAGAGAAGGAACTTAAACTAATCTGATCATAGCACGCACATCCGAACCGATTCCATACCACCTAGGGCTAACGAACCGATCCGAAGAGACTTTGTTAAAAGTGACTCAACTAACTTAATTAATATTGGTCGTGGTCTATGACTTTATGGACAGTTAGGATAGAGCCTTATGATCATGACTGAAATTCCAAGATTATCCTAAACACATTACTGCTTCGTCAAACTTTTGCATTGCACCTTTATGCGTTTACTTTGAATCTCTTGCACACACGTTATACACTTTAGTTTTCACACATGCACGGGGGGGATATCGGCAACTTTACTCTAACTTCCATTCTTGCTTCTTCAATAGCTTAGCGATCATGGCAGAAAGATGCTCGTCTAGATTGGAAAAAAGGGGAGATGTTGCAAGGTCATCTGATAATCCATTTGTGGAGGATGTATCTTCCAACTCAGACTCAGGATGGAATAGTGAAGGTCCCGACTACGAGATGGAAGTTCATAATAGTGAAGCATCTTCTAGGGGTGATATCTCTCTTGGTGAAGAAGAAGAAGGAGGGGTAGGAGATAACTGTGCTCTCGACGAATTCAGGGATGCAGTTATCCTGGAATCGCCTAAAGATTCAGTTGAGTCACTAATTGATAACGATAGACTAATACAGATACGCCTCAAGCATGGGATTCTTCAAGGAGATACCCTTTTACCCTCAAAAACAGATCATCCCTATAATCCACCAGAAGGATATATGGCTATTTCCAGACTAATGTGTCTTGTTGGAGCGATACCTCCATTTCCACTATTCATCGTCAATTTCCTAAGACAGTTGAGGATTGCCCCCTTGCAGCTTCTTCACAATTCTTATGCCTATTTATATACCCTATACATAGCCTATAGAGAAATTCTTAGTGAAGAGTTGACTTTTGAATATGTTCATTTCTTTTACAACTTCAAACATTGAACCAATGACACTCTGTCCTTTTATATTTCGAATCTGTGCCAAAAAGAAAGATTATCACCATTCTGTTTAGTAGCAATGCTGGGGATCCAAAGCCTAAATGATTTTATATCAGACAGCAGCCGGGTTGCGCCAGAAGGTGGCTTAAGTCAAGTAAGTACATTAATGTTTTAAATTTCATACCTCGAAAACATACTAACACCGCTTGTCTTTTCTTACAGTTCCTAATCCGCCGCAAGAAAAACAACCAATACAATATGATCGCTTGAATCGGCTACTCAACGGTGACCAGAAATTCTTGACCATCAAAGAGTGTTTGGTGGATGACTATCTTCATAGGCATCATCTTATTGCTATAACTCGTAGCATAGGGCATGGTAAGGGACCTTATGTGTATATACCTCCTGTTGAAGGGCCGGTTGAGGTCTCACCGAGGCATGGAGGTAGCCCGAAGGATCCTCCAGTGCCTCAAAAGATTCCTTCTCCTTCATCTTCTGCAACTCGAGATTACATACTAGCGAATATACCTGCCGCTGACAAGGACAAATATATTACTCCTGATGATGCGGCCACTCCTGAGGGGTCAATTTCTCCAAAGGGGTTGTCGTCAGTTATTCCTCTAGGATACACTCCCATAGCCGATGAATCTACATTTCGGGGCTTGGGGCATCTTCACCTGCCCGAAACTTTTTATTCTTCAGAGGATTTCCCAACAAATCCTCTCACTTTTAATTCTGAGGAAGAGATCACTCCTGTAAAGGCCGGGGTGACTATCAATCCGGGCTCTGATCTGTTTGGGGGGAAGCATCACTTAGGATACACATGACACTCTAGCACTACACGTCACAGCACTTGATGTTTATGCTAATATTGATCTTAATATTCTTTCGTTTCTTTTTTGCAAGACAAATGGGGAGACAATGATATTATATGCTAGATGTTCGTTCGAGCATGCCCCCAATAGGTCCAGACGATAAACATGATCGATATGAGAGTAGGGGTTGAGACGACAGGATGAATCGGCTTCCAAAGTCTTATCTACTCTCCCGTTCTCGATCCCTACATCATAGAGGCTTAGAGAAACACAAGATTCATCCTTTAGATCATGAGAAAGGCAAGCACAGTGGCAAGGCTCCTGTTCCATCTAAGGGCACGATTCCTCAAGATGATAGTTCGTAAAGGGATTCTGATCCCAAAGGGAAACAACCAGAATCGGGGAAACATGCCGGGAAGAAATGACCCATCACGAAGCTATCCCGTCGCACTATTGACATAACTAGCACAAGACCGGTCATTCTCAATGACGAGAACCAGGCTAGACTTGAAGTTCTGAGGCAGCAATTTCCCGAGCACCATTTCGGGCACATGCACTTTGTCCCAAAACTCCAACCGGTAAAATCTGATTGGGCCAACGATGTCAAGGCTACTATAGATTTCGTGGATGAACAATATAAAGAGATGAAGAAGTATGCCAAGACTCTTTCTAAAATCATTAGTGATTTGATGGCAGACATAAAATTCATGGTCGACGTTGCTGAATATGATGCAAGGGCCATTGAAAACTCCGAGAAAGATCTAGAGGATGCCCAAGCTAACCTTTCTTCTGTACAACGCGATGCAGATAACTATAAGAAGCAGCTCGAGGAATTACAAAAGCGCTATCATTCTGAGCTTGAATCCCATAGTTTGGAGCGAACAGATTTAAAGAAGCAGGTCGAGGATGCCAAATCTGAAAATGTTCGTCTTGCTCAAAAGAAGGCAGATTTAGCCAAAAAGAATGCAGAGCTTGAGACTAAGTTATTGGAAGCTGAAACGAGGCAGATCTTGCTGAAGGAAATGTAAATACTGCTTTGCAGCAAGTTGAGAAGGTCAACGAACAGTTGAAAGATGCTCAAAGGGAGATTGACAAGAGTGGTGAAACCATGGTCGGATTTTTTGCTCAAGTGATTCGTCACTGAAACCTTGTCTGGCTAAAGGACTATCCCACTCCCCTTGTGTATGCATGGGACCAGCTGGTCGAGTGGGAGAAAGCAGGACTTGGAGTAGATTTGATTGACGAAAATAAGCTTATAGAGACATTCCTTAAAGGTGAGGAACCATTGCATTTGGCCGAAGGGCGTAGACTTATCGCTGCTGCTATGGAGGAAGAGAAGCGTCAAGCCAAAGGAAAAAATATCATCGGAGCCGGCTCCTCTTCTGCTACAGCTGATATCACTGGAGTAGAGGGATACGACCCAGAAAGGCCAAGAATTCCTAAGGCTTCTCTTTTGTCTCCTATAACCGAGTCTACCTCCGGCATTACTGCCGCTCAAATCGAGAAGTCTACTGAAGGCATTTCTACCTTTTCGCCTCAATTCATCAAAGTTATCTCAACCTTTAGTCATATTATCGGATAGACTATTGAAGACCCCATGTTTTCTCCTGAATTAATAACAGTTGCTTCTCGCTCTACAGGCACTAAGCCAGTTGAAAAGGATGACGATTCGCAAAGGACCTCTCCGGGTAAAAGGTCTACTGAAGAGACCCGGGAGAAACAAGATAAGGTCGATACTACAGAACCTGGGGAAGATGACGAGGGAAAGAGAAAGGAGGCTATCTACAAAGCTCCCGTACCACCAAACGTCGAAACTCCTCATGATGAAGAAATAATAGCTGCTTTGAAAGATGACGGTGGTAATGACGGGCATGATGAAGTCCCCGATGTTACTATAACTGGGGATACAGGAAATGTTGATGATCTGACTTTGGTCGAGATGAAGGCCAAGCAAGATAAACGCATGCAATTGAAATTTGAGGAGACAAATCCCAAAAATCTTAATCCTCTTGAGATAGTACATCCTGGGTCAAGGTTAATCGTTAAACTTTCAACTAGATCGATCACTGAGGAACTTGCTAAAAAATCTTCTATTGATCCCAGTGTCACTGTTCCGGGAAAAAGTAAACCAAAGCGTATTTTCACTAAGACTGAGAAAGAAGAGAAGGAAAAGATCAAGGATGCCAAGAAGGCAAAGTCTACTCCGAAGTCCAAGTGAAAACGCATTCTGCCTTTTGTTTTGATATTTCACTAGTCCGTTATTGTTGTAGTGGGTGCAGCCCTCGCATCTTTTGCTTAGTCTTTCTTATAAACTCACATATTTATGAATAAAGTAGTTTGTTCCCTGCAATGTCAAATATTTGTGAATCTATTATTTAAGTAAAAATGCAGATAAACAGCATATCATATCACAGTTATACAATAAAGTCATGACAAAGGGAACATGTGTATGTATATGCCCCCAATCAATCTTGAATAGACTGATTAACTAAGACTTATGCGAGATTGATTAAATTTAAAATCCAGTTGCCCCCGACTCTCTGGCGGGGCTAAATTTCTTTTGTCGTTGATGCTTATTCTTCTGGCATCTTTATACTCTCATGTCCCATAATCAGGTTAGAGTATTATTGAGGCGGTCTCTTATCGGGGTGCACCTTCACGCCTCACGGGACGTCATCTTCCCATCCTTCATACTCCCTCTCGATTCATGAGAGTTAGAGTTAGGAATGTCGTCTTCCCATTCCTTCTATCTTATTATGCAAACGGTCATTTCGTTCGCTCCTGCACATAGATTATCTCCAATTTTTCAAATCTAATTTAATGTTTTGTGTTTCATAGTCATGATAGAATAATCGTTGAAGATAGAAATAATGCAGGAAAGTAAATGACACACGATATTTTTATAGTGGTTCAGCTAAGTCGTAGCCTACATCCACTTTATAATCCTTTATTCATATATACAGACTTTTTAAGGGAAGTCGTGCCTTTTTACATAGTTTATAAGAACAAAAGAAAATGATTGCATATTTAGCCTAAATATTGCCGCAAGTACTAAGCATTCCAGGCTCTGGGATTCTCCTCGCCATCCACGGTCGTTAGCTTGAAGGCTCCCGTATCAAGCTTCCGTTGGATGGCATATGGTCCTTCCCACTTTGGACCCAATTGGGCTGAAGGCGAGAAGATTCGTTTTAACACTAAGTCCCCTAGTTCGAAAGTCCTAAAGCGAACTTTTCGGTCATAATAATGTGCTACTTGGTGTCGATGTCTTGAGGAACGCAGGTCAGCTTCGTCTCTTTTTTCATCAACCATGTCGAGAGACTCAAGGAGGAGTGATCTGTTCGTCATCGGTTCATAGTATGTCACCATATGAGAGGGGACTTCAAGCTCCACCGGGATTACTGCCTTCGATCCGAAGGAGAGTGAAAAGGGAGTATGGCCAGTTGTCATCTGAAAGGTTGTCCTATAGGCCCACAAAGCTAGTGGCAGCTCATCCACCCACTTGGCTTTGGCTCGTTCTAACCGCTTCTTAAGAATGGATTTAATAACTTTGTTTATTGCCTCAACTTGCCCATTTGTTTGTGGGTGAGCTACAGCGGTATACCTCTTATCAATCTTGTATTTTTGACAAAAGTTATGAATTCGATGCTGTCAAACTGTGTCCCATTATCAGTTATAATGGTCTTCGGTATCCCAAATCGGCAGATAATATTTCTGACCACAAAACTTATCACCTTCCTTGCCGTGATTGTGGTTAAAGGTTCGGCTTCCACCCACTTCGTGAAATAATCCACGGCGATGATCGCATACTTTTCCCCCTCCTTTGGTGATAGGTAACACTCCAATAATATCAATTCCCCACATGGCAAACGGCCATGGGCTTACCATTGACTCAAGATGGGTCGGAGGTGTTCTGGGAACTTTGGCGAATCTTTGACATTTATCGCAACGTAGTGAGTATTCAACCTCGTCTTTATTCACGGTAGGCCAAAAATATCCATACTGCAATACCTTCTTTGCTAGGGTTTGGCCTCCGGTGTGATCTCCACACTCACCTTCATGTACTTCCTGCAGTACACGTTTGATGTCATCGTGTGCGATACATCGTAATAAGAGCATGGAAAACACTTGGCAATAAAGGGCGTCGTCCTGTAGCACGTATCTCGCAGCCTTACGTGTTACAACTCATCTTTCACTTTTCTTCAAAGGGAGAATTCCGCTCTTGAGGAAGTTCTTGATTGGTGTCATCCATGACTCCCTCTCTGGCTCAATTTCTGGGGTTGGTTCCACTTCCATTAGGTCGAAACTTGGTGACTCCAATATCTCTATTGGGACCATTTCGGTTTCTTCAGGGTTGTCAGAACTCGCTAATTTTGCCAACTGGTCTGCTTTCTGATTCTCTGCTCTTGGAATGTGTGTTATGCTGTAATGCTCCAAATTTTCCAATAACTCCTTTACTTTTCTAAGATACGTAACAAGCCGAGGTCCTTTGGTAACAAACTCCTCCTGTACCGGCAGACAACTATCTTGGAGTCACAGCATATATCCAGTGTCTTCACTCCTAGTTCTTTGGCGAGTTTCATCCCGTCAATCAAGGATTCATACTCGGAATCGTTATTGGTAGTAGCAAATTCTAATCGCAAGGCATAGTAAATAGATCGTCCTTCAGGAGTGATTAAAACAACTCCGACGCCGGGCCTTCGATCATTCTTGGCCCCATCCGTATATAACTTCCACGGACTAAGCTCTAGCCCTTGTTCTGAAGTAACCACCTTGTCACCCACCGTTTCCTCTTCGGGAATCGTGAATTTTTCTATGAAGTCGGCCAAGGCCTGCCCCTTTATTGATCTCCGTGGTTGAAAATTCAAATCGAATTGACTCAACTCGGTATTCCATTTAAGTAACCGCCCCAATGCTTCGGGTTTTTGCAACACTTGCCTTAAAGGTTGATCGGTGTATACAACTATCGGGTGAGCCTGGAAGTAATGACGAAGTTTTCGGGAAGCAATTAGGAGGCTATAAGCAAGCTTTTCTATTTTTGGATAATTATGTTCTGCAGCGGCTAGCTTCTTGCTTACGTAGTATACATGCCTCTGGACTTTATCTTCTTCACGTACCAACGCTGTACTGACGGCATGAGACAATACCGCTAGGTAAACAAACAAATTCTCATGTTCCACGGGTTATATTGGAGGCTTCTCTAATAAGTCTAATAGATTTTGAAAAGCCTCCACACAATCAGGAGTCCATTCAAAATTTCGTTTCCCTCGTTTTATCAGATCGAAGAAAGGTACACACTTATCTGTTGCTTTGGAGATAAACCTGCTCAATGCAGCAACTTTTCCGGCCAGGCTTTGAACATCCTTAATCTTTCGTGGTTCTTCAATATTCCTCATTGCTGCTATCTGACTAGGATTTATCTCAATCCCTCGAGAGCTCATGATAAACTCGAGGAATTTCCCAGATGCGACCCCAAACGAACATTTTAGGGGGTATAACTTCGTCCCATACCTTCGGAGATTGCCGTACATTTCGGCTAAGTCTTTTATATGGTCGGAAGATTGTCTAGACTTCACAAGCATGTCTTCCACATAAATCTCCATGGTTTTTCCGATTTGATTATAGAACATGCGGTTGACCAAGTGCTGATATGTGGCTCCTGCATTCTTTAATCCAAATGGCATTACCACATAACAATATAACCCCAAGTCTATGATGAAACTTGTCTGCTCCTAATCTGGTATGTGCATGGGAATTTGATTGTATTCTGAATAGGCATCCATAAAGGATAAGAGCTTGTGTCTGGCCATCGAGTCCACTAGTTGATCAATCCTAGGAAGAGGAAAGCTATCTTTCAGACAAGCCTTGTTCAAGTCAGAGAAGTAAATACACGTACGCCACTTCCCATTAGGATTTTTGACCAGGACAGGATTTGATATCCAGTTGGGATACTTCGAGTCCTTAATGAATCCATTATCCTTCAATTTCTCTACCTCTTCCTTCAAAGCTGCTGACCGCTCTGGGCCTAACATCTGCCTCATCTGCTTGACCAGCGGGTGTTTTGGATTGATGCTTAAAGAGTGGCTCATAATAGCAGGCGAAATCCCATACATATCAGCGTGAGTCCAGGCAAACACATCTAAATTTTCCTTTAAAAAATCAGCAAACTCTTTCACTCGAATTGGATCAAGCTGCGATTTGATCTTCAGTACTTTTGTTGAATTTGCATCATCAATTGATATATCTATTGTCGTCTCGTTGGGAGTCGTCTTTCTGTCCTCGGGTTCTCTATCCTCTCTGGGATCTATATCCTCGAGCACATCTAAGGCCGACTCTTCTGGGACTGGACCCCTTAATTGCTATGCTGAGTTTTCCTTCGAAGGGGGAGAAACGTCCTTAGATTCTATATTCAACCCCTTCATTAGTATCTTCAACTTAGTCATGTAACAAGCTCGTCCTGTAGCCTGGTCATCTCTCATCACCCCTATTCCTACGTCAGTTGGGAATTTAAGCAGTAAGCACCAAGGTGCAATACATGCCCTAAACTCTGCGAGGGCCGGTCAGGCTAGGAAAGCATTGTAAGGTGACTAAACATCCAAAACTACAAATGGCAGGATTCTCACTCTCTGGCGATCTCCTTGTCCTAACGTCACTGGTAATTCTACATAGCCCATCGGAGCCGTTGATGCTCCATTGAAGCCCCGTATCCATCCTTCGCAGGGTTTTAACTCTTTTGCTTCGAGTCTCATTTGTTCAAAACTTTCTTGAAGAGGATATTAACTGAGCTTCTATTGTCCACAACACCTTATGGACTAAGGCGGGGCCGATGGCCGTGGTAATTACCAGTGGGTCTTTAGTTGGTGATTGAATTCCAGTATCATCTCTACCACGGAATATGACGTCGTCTGACATCGTCTTTTGTTATTTCACTGGAGTAATGTCTTCGAGGTTACTGCATTCTCCTACCTCAAAGTTCTTGGCGGCATTAACGTACTGATCCATTGCTTTAAAACTATGGCTAGCTAGATGGGGTCCGCTTATAATGGTATTGATAACGATCCCTTTACCTTTCTGCTGGGCTGTGGGTTTAGAAGTAGGCTGGTTTTGGTTCGGGGCTTGCCCTCCTTGCCCAATGTCCCGTGCGGCAACCTTGTACTCGTCTAACCTCCCTTCCCGCAGTAATTTCTCAACTACATCTCTCAAATGATGGCATTCGTTGGTAGAATGGCCATGGGTTCCATGGAACAAACAAAACTTTCCCGTAGTGATCTCTTTTTCAGTTGACTCTCTGGGTGGTGGCTTTTTATATTGCAATATGTTGTATATGTCCAAATAAATGTTTTCCAATGTGTCATTCAACGGCGAATAGTTCTCAAAAGTTTGGAATCGAGGTCTTTTGCTGGAATTGTTCCTTCGGTTCCTATTCCTCCTATTGCCGTTTCCATTCCAGTTGTTATTACCTTCATTCTGGTTGTCAACGTTCACCTCAACCTTCCCCAAACTGTCACCGGATTGCTTCACAACAACATTACTTTGGATACCTTCCCTCGAGGCCCCTTCAGACTTTCTCTTTCTATTTGCATGAGCTTCTTCTCGCCTTAAGCGAATATTGGCCTTTTCGTAGAATAATTCCCTAGTGGGGGGTGGTTTCCTGGATAGATAATCCCCGAATTCTGTGTCCGGGTCAACTCCTTCTATTAAGGCCATCAGAATAGTGGGCTCATGAGGGTCACTAACTTTGGTGACAGCCAGGTTGAAGCGGTCTAAATATGATTTCAAAGATTCACCTAGAGCCTGCTTAATCCTTGACAACTCTTTGATGCTTTTAGATTTTCGAGCGTGAAGTCGAAACTGGTTCATAAAGCGTTCACTCAATTTTGTGAAATTTGATATTGACCGTGGAGGGAGTCGGGTGAACCACATTAACGCCACGTCTTCCAGATAAATTGGGAAGGCCTTGCATCTTACAGCATTTGGAGCTACTGCAGCATTCATGAACCATGCATACCTCATCAGATGTTGTCCTGCATTGGTTCTCCTTGAATACCGATCCATCTGTGGCAAGTTGAGCCACCGAGGGAACTGGAAGTCAAATATATCATCTGTGAAGGGGGTATGACTTTGCTCAATGCCCCAGTCCTCATTAGTGTATCATCGGCTTTCATACATGATTTGACGCACCATTGCCCATACATCGGCATTTGTTAACATTTGCATAGGTTCTCTAGGTCTGATACTCAGATTACCCCTGTGTTCCTGATTAAGGGATAACCTCATGTTTTTGGCGGAAGCTGCTCTACACTGTTCCCTGTGCTCCCGGTCGATCTCAAGAGGAAGGGGTTGGAGAAGTTGTTGTTGCGTAGGATTAGTAATATTAGGATCCCTGGGTAGAACGTGGGATCCACACATGGGCAGCAACATAGGTTCTTTCAGGCTCGGGTCATCAGGTCCTAACACACGAGCAGCATCTTCACGGGATCCTAAAGATCCAAAGGTCAACTAATCAAGATTTTGAGGTCTCTCAAGTGGCCTTCTTTCACGAGGACGTCCTTCATCCAAAGAAGATGAATAGTCTGCAGCAAGGCGGCATGTTGGGGAAGGTGTCTTTTGCCTCCAGAGCTCATTGAGTTCCCTACTCATAGTGATCATGTTCTCTTGCATGTGAAGACTATCATGTTTATGGTCTTCCAACGCATTTCTAGTACTCTCAAGCATGTCAAGAAAACACGAAAAATCCCGGTGCGTGATGGGTGCAGATGGAGCAGGTTGATCATCAGCCGTCGCGGCCGGCATCGAAGCATTGGTGGGTGCTCGAGTAGATGTACCAGCTTCAGTCTCATTTGGTTCGGATCGGAGTAGGGTGCCAGAGTCGGATTGGTTCGGAGGGGTGTCTGAGCAGCTCTAGCGCTTCCTAGTCGGTTTGGATTCTCCTGATCAGCTCGGTATGGAACATCCGGTTCGGATCGGATTTGTCCAGAGCTTTGTCCCCGCGACCTCGTCAATACGATGGCTTGTTGATCTTCTCTAGCATCGTTCTACCTAGCGCCTTACACTTATTTTCCTTTTCCTTTAGCGATAATGTACAATCCTTCAGTAATTAATCAGCAAATGCTTGAAAGTGTCGGAAATAGAGGATTAACTTCTTTGAACTTGAAGGTCCAAATAGTAGAACGATAATCCCAAAAAGCGAAGAATTCAAAGATTTCTCAGTGAAAGCACCAAAATGTTAGATCCAAAAATGGCTCTAACACTCAAACTAGTAACAATTTCTAATGAAATGAAATTAAAAATGAAGAAAACACACAATTTATAGTGGTTCGGCGTTAAATAGCCTACGTCCACTTTCCACTCTTTGAATTGATGACTTGAATGTAGATACAACAATAATTCTCACTCGCTTTCACTCATACAATGCATAGATTCACTCAATCTTCTCTGAAATGTACTTTTAAAAGATGATTGTAATATGAAATGGTGATGGAATTCGGTTCTCAAAGGGGTTTCAACTCTAAAAATGCCAAAAGATCCCTTCAAATGAGCCTCGGAGGTGTATTTATAGTTGGAAAATACTTTTGGGATGGCTTCGGTGCGGATCCACGTGGCGCTCATCCCATGAGTGTCGGGTTCGGATCTCTTCTGGCGAAGACAGCGCATCAAGTTAGTGGGTGAATGTGGGGTGATGGGCTCGCAACCGCTCCGAACTTTCAAGGAACGTGGGATATAACTGTCACAAATTATGGCCCGGATCGGATATTATTAGGATCAGATGGACGGGTTGGATCGGCCTCGAACCGATCCGGTTCAGCCTGCGCTTCTTCCTTCACTTCTATGCTTTTTTCTGCCTTGACCAAGTAATATCGATCTGATCCGGTCATTGAGGTGGGAATTCTTCTAGTGAACATCCTTCATAATTGATCTTCTAACTTTGTGTAGCCTAGTTCACAAAGTAGGCTAACACACTGTGAGATATCATATTTCTCTGTATTTGTGCCTGTGATCTGTGATTTATTCTATTTACCTCAGAAGTTAATAACAATCTGTCATTTTGAACAGTTCGAGTTGACATGTTTTGTCGATTCGACATAGTCAAAATGGAAGGTCGTTACAGTTGGTATCAGAGCTTTGGTTTATCAAAGCTTTAGCTTATGAGATAAAAACTCATTAGAGATAGGGTAGTTATACCCTAGAATGAGCGGAATCAGTCGCAGAATCCTTCTTGTGAGAGAGCTTATTTTGAAAATATGAATTATTTTGAAACATAAAGTATTTTGAAATTTAAATCCTTTCGGAATTCCTACTCTTCGAATCCATTCACTTCGATAGCTTATTCGTTAAGTTCTCCCGATCTGAATCTTGATCCCATTTGAAATCCATCTTCGGGTTGTCGCGGTTTTTTGAGATTATAAGAATAAGGTAAATATTGCAAATAAAGCTAAGTTGTGGAATAAAATGATTTAGTTATAACTAAGTAGATTGTCTGAATAAACCTTGAGAATTTTATTTCGGAATACTTTGAAATTGATTTCTAAAGTTTTGGAAAAAATACTAGTAGTATATATGAGTATTTTCAAATAAAAAATTTGAAATGATTTTATGAAATGTTTTCAAAAAGGAAATATATGAATGAAGACCACTTTGTTATCCAACGAAGTTGATTTGTGAAGCATGATTTGATATATACATGTATGTATATTTTGAATGATTAAAAGAAAATCCGGAATTTATTCTGGAGTTTGGTCGAATGATAATTCTACATATTAGGATCATGTAATTGTACATCTTGGGATGTTTTGATAAGAAATGTTTGAACTCATGATTTCCAATTATTGAATTTAAAAATATATTTTTCAACTATTTGAATGATCCAACCATTTGCGAACAAGAATTGGAATGATATTGAATATTCAAATTTATTATAAAATCAAAATTGAATAGGTATTGAAATGAAATTTCAAGAATCTTTGATATTGAATATTTGATATGAAGTTTTCGAACTTTATATATGGAAGATTTATATAAAAATGATGATTAATTTGAAAGTTATTAATTTGGAAGGTAATTAATTTAAAATGAAACCTTATATAATGAATTTATATAAGATTGATATATTTGAAACATGATGTTGAAAGGAAATCTTATGTAAATTAATATTTATGTGAGTGTGATATGCAAGAAACGTGAAATGAAGTACTATATATATATATATATAGTATATATGTGTTTTCTAAATAAAGATATGGGAAGTACCTTCCAGCGAAATCGCAATTCCTGAGAGAGGGATTGTGTTGGCGCTCGTCGAGAGTGTCCATCGGAAATAGTAGCTACGTTCGTGGTCCGTCGATTGGAATATCCACAGATATTGGAATCTCACTCGGTGAGCTCATGTTGATTACTATTATTACTTATTTATTCTAGCATAATTCGAGGAGCGAGATGCCTACAGTTACAAGCGATTTCACTGGGATAGCGACGTAACCGCCACGTAACTGCGATCTAGACGCCATACCGTAATTCGGGGGTGTGATGCCTACAATTACAAGCGACCCCATTGGGATAGTGGCGTAACTGCCGCATAACTGCGATCTATGGAAACAGCCATGGCATAATTCAAGGGGTGTGATACCTATGGTTACAAGCGATTCTACTAGGATAGTAGCGCAACCGCCGAGTAACCGCGATCCATTGAGGAAGTATTTTCCATATCTATTTTAAATGTTTTAAGTATTTTCACTGGGAGTTGAAACAAGGATATTTAGTACTTATAGATTTTGGTCGTACGTCTGGCCAGCGTATGCCTAACGTCTGTAAGAACGATAATAAACTTGTTAAACTTCAAGTTATCAAGTATTTTTAAATGTTAAGTAATAAACCAATAACCTAAAATTAAATTTATATAACCCCAACATAATAAATTAAGAAAGAGATTTTAAATGTTTTTAAAACAAGTATTTTTGAATATAAAATTTTGTTTAATATTTAAATATTTTTCTGAAATTTCCTTTCCATTGAATCCATCTTCTTTGATAGATCCTTTTGACTAGGTTCTTTCGTTCATTCGGCTTTAACTCGAATTTTATAACTTATCTTTCCCATAGCGAGGTAAGAAGTAGAAGGATAGTATAAATTTTCTAGCAAGTTCATATTTATTAAAAATTGATTTGAAATAAGTATTTTGAAAGGTATTATAATATATAATTTCATTAGTATAATATTGAAATTTTAATATATATTTGTGAAAGATTTTATACAGGTAAGCATCTGTATGTTCTGGAAATATTTTTGTATACTATAAAATAATATTATATATATTATTGTATATTTATTATAGATTGAAGGTTGAATTTTCTATAAACGAGTGGGGAGAAACATATATTTCCCTATTTAAAGTTTTAATGATTTGCAATATATTATTCATGATGTATGATATTGAAAATTTTGATATATGTTCTATTTAAATATAGAAAGATGTTTTGAGTATTTACCCGACGTTAAAGTTGGCCTATCAAATACCTAGTGATTTGGGTATACGTCTGATCAACGTATATGTTAAATCCTATAAGTATATGATGGATATAGAGTGACACCCTAGTCGCTTGAAAATGATTCTGGTGATGACTGCGCAGCATCATCGATATCTATTTTCGGGTTTCGAAAGTGGGATAAATATATATTTCCAATTGAGACGTCGAGTGAATACTTAAAATTATTTTGAAATGTTAGAAAATATTTTAACGTTAATTTTTAAGTATATATAGATATGAAAATAAATTTGAATTATTGTTTTAAATATATTAATTATTTAGTTATTATTTTCCTTCCTTGTTCCTTTTCGGGGACGAGAAGGTTTAAGCGGGGGAGAATGTAACAACCTGGAATTTTAAGTGTATATTTATTTAATTATTTAATTTAAACTTTGATTTTTATTTTATTCGTTTAAAACTCATTTTGTTTGCAATTTTATAACTCTTTTGATTTTGAATAAAAAACTAAATTTATTTTGGTTTTTATATAAAAAATAATTTGATTTGATATGAATATATTTTAATAATACTTTCAATTTCGATCTTATTTAGTATATAAATTAAATCGATTTTATTTAGTTGAATTTGAATTTATTTAGGAAAATTAAAACATGAAATTGATTTATAATGAAACGTTTATCTTTAGTATTTTGTTATTTTCATTTGGAAGTGATTTAAATAATTTTATATTGAAAACGTCAAATTTTAATCACTTCGTTTGGATCAGTTTTGATGATTATTTGTGGTAGCGGCAATCGATATATCTCAAATAAAAATGAAAATGTAAAATAAAAATAAAAATCCGAAAAAATTTTATTTGGCATGCGTCTAACCAGACATAGCATAGAAATTAATTTCGTTGAAAAATTAGAATGTTTGTCGATCGCGGGATTTTCAGTGCAAAGCTGCGCCTAATAGTTCAAATTTTAGCAACCGTAAAATCTTTCCAAATTCAGTTCGGACAAATATGAAAAATATTCTATTCGTTGTCACAAGTCTGAGGGCGAAATTCGTTTCGCGAAAATCGGACGTTTTGACCTTCGTTTTCCATCCGCATTTTTACACTAAAGGGGTCTGTAACGCATTTTTGATCGGAGCTTCCTGACACTGCAAATTATATATCGTTGTGTCTGTATCGTCGCACTGATTATACAATATATTTATTTGACATTTTTAGTGCTCGGTTCACGCTAAAATTGCAAAAAGGTTTGTGCAGTTCATTTTTGAGACAAAGCCATTTGAGTTCGAAGTGTCCATATTCGGACCTCTCATATTTTTCTAGTCTTTTTGGGTCTGCAAAACCCGTTCTTTAACTTTTCTAAACCGCCCAAATATTTTTTTGTTCACAAAGTGGGCACATTTACTCTTACTTTCAAATCATATGCATGCACGTTACTTTCTTTCTTCATTTGAATATGATGTTCCATTTTTTCTCTTTCTCCAATTCAATATGTTCATTTTTTCCCTTTCTTGCTTCTATTTTGAACATGTCCATTTGTTTTTCAAAGAGTTTCAATGCATTGTTAACTTTCATGTTTCAATGCATATTGGAAAACATGTCTTTCCAATCGCCAACCATGGTTTCAGCAACTCTCGCATATAAAATAAGAAAAAAAAGACAAACAAAAGGACGCAAGTGCAACAACTACAAATTTCCGATTCCCTTTTTTTTCTTTTCCCTCATTTCACGGCTGATCTTAATTTTTCTTCTTCACAAACAAAAGCTGTTCTTCGTGTGTATGTATATATATATATATAATCATCGCCCCACATATTCCTCCCCATTGCAACTCTTTCTTCTCCTCCCCTTATTCTCTACTCACCACGCCTCTATTTCTTCCCCTTCCAGTGCGTATCCTGCCCATCGTGATTTCTTCTCCGCCCTCTTGCCAACCCGCGTCACCTGAAGCCGTGCTCCAAGCCCTCCACCAAATCCGAACTCCCTATAGCCAAATGACGTCTCCTCCAACAACAGTCCGCCTTGCTCTTCCTTGAACAGTCGCGCGGGACAGCCTCCACCCTGAACCCGGTGGTTTCCTTTCCCTCGGTGCTAGTGCATGCATGGGTTGTCTGTGTGCGTGCGTGTGTATAGGAGGGTGTGCGTGAGTTGTGTGTGTTCATGTTGGTGTTTGCGTGTGTTTTATTTTTTGAATTTGTGTGTATGCGTGAGTTTGTATACATATATACTATGTATGTATATTTTGTGTTATGTTGAGTGAGTTTTGTTTGTGGCGCGGTGTTGAGTGTAGTACTGTAGTGTGCGTGTGTATGTTTTGTGTGTGGGTTTGCATTATGTATTTAAATGTGTATAAATTATATTTTATATATACAATTTGTGTGAGTTGAATTTTTTAAAATATACATGTTATAAATTTTTCTATGTATATAGTGTATATCTTTATATATTATTTTTGAAAACTTGGGTTAGTGTTTATTTTGAATCGGTTTTGGTGTTGAGTTTGAAACCGTTCTGAAACCCAATAACTTTACCCTTCCAATGAAATTTTCCCGACTTCCTCTTATAAAAGTAAAATAAATTATTGTGTGATATCGAGCTGAAGCCATTCTAAATCTTACATGGAAGCTGTCATCTCATTTAATGTCAATCCAAATCAATCGTCGTCTCCAATCTGCACCACGGAAGGTGAAATTATCTCACACCTGACTTACATTTTTCATGGATGTTAGATCAATAATGAACTGTTATATGAAATTTATAGGATTACTGATAGAAATTGTTTGAATTGATATATATGCACACTTCATATGTGACACGATATATTCATATGACATGTAGTTGCATTGATGATATATATGTTGTGATTGTTGCTATGTGATTGTTGTTTGTGATTGTTAATACCCTTAGTTTAGGAAAAATCACTAAGGGTTGAAATGATACATACCCGAACGGACATTAGATTAAGGAAAAATCGTTACGGGTTGAAATGATAGACCTAAACGATTTTTACTGAATTTGGGATTATGGGTTGAAATGATAAATGTAGTGGCCCGCAAATCCGTACTATCTGAGTTGACTAATAACACCACATGTCCAACCCAAATTGCACATAAATACGAATCATTATTAGAAAGAAGTTAGAGGATGAGAAATAGAAAGAAAGAAATATTAGAATAGAAGAAAATGAAGATCATAAACTCACAGCGGAACGAATAAAATATATATTATATAACATAACTTTTGAAATACAAATCAGTAACTTTATATACATACCATCATCAAAGCACAACAGTTATTCCTGGAACAGTTATAAACACCTGTTTCTAGATACAATCATGGTTCACAGCGGAATATATTATAATCTATAGCTAACTGGTGAAGCCCCCTGCTTCCAGCTCCTCCAAATGAATCTGTAAAATCCCGACTACTTGACTGCCCGTACAAATTTGGGCACCCAAGAGTTTAGGGAAAACAAACAAAATAAACTCTGGGTCAGTCATGGGACTGGTGTGAGTAAACTCCAACCATTTGTTTAATTTTCAAAATCCTTTCGAAAGAAAAGATAATAGTAAGACCAGCCCACACATAAACACGGACGGTTTTTACCTTACTATAACCCAAAAACACTTTGATATGAAAATACAATGATATTATAATAGTGTTTAAATCAAATAAATAACCAAATAGTAGAACGCTTGCATCTCACGCTCTACATATATAGTATAAAATCAAAAACCGAATGGCACTTATTGGAGATTGGATTTCCAACACTACAAGGTATGGAACCACCTTCCGATCAGTGTACTCTAGAGGCGATACACTGGATTTCAATAAGAACATCTTGCAACCCGGCCCACATATGACCGACCACTCATTTCGCTTGAGTGTATCGAATGTATATCACCAACGGTTGGGATCAGCAACCGTTTCCCGAATGGGACAACATTGAATAGAATAAGAAATTAAATGAATCTCTAGATAGGTGATTATACATCCTAATGGGAGCGACCCACATAGCCATGCTGCCTGCCCGATTTTTGTCATTTACCGGTTGTCGAGGCCTGAGGCTACGCTCACTTGCCATTCATTTATAGCACAATCACTTTGAATGCCACATTGTCAGATCCGTTAATCATTAATTGATTTGCACAAATATTCTGGATGTTATGCTAAGGGAATAAATCCGTTACAACCATATATATTTATACAGACCAACCCATTCGATCATTGGAAATACTCTGTCAGACATTCGTCCATTTACGTTCGTTCTAAGATTGTGTGACGGCCGAGAATTTCGCTCGATCCGAATCAGTCGTTAAACCGATCTAGACCATTCGAAACCCCTGATCGTTTGAGAATAGGACAAATCAGAACACAAACAGAAGAACATTTCATTGTTATTACAACAATGCATCAGATTACAAGAATATACAGAGTATAAATGAATATTACACAAAAATATCAGAGATTTAAATTACATTTAAATACATCGCAGCGGAAAAATAATACAATACACAACTAGAATGAGATATACGGATACAAAGCTTTCCGGATATCATTCCAGCTGTAAACCAGGATCCTGTGAAAATAAATCTGCAAAACCAAAACTACTAGCTGCCCGTGTCAAAATAAGGGCACCCAGAGTTTAGGTTAAAACAATAAACTCCAGGTCAGTCATGGGACTGGTGTGAGAACTAAAACAGTTGATCTTTATTTTTAAAGCTAGGTAAATCAAGGGACCACGCCGTATAACACGGAACGGGTTTCCTCCCAAGAACACCAGTGCATATAAGTAAACAGCGCAATGCTTTTCTAAAAATGAAGCTATTATAAGACCCATGTCCCATCACACAATGCAACGCAGCCGAGGATAGGGTTTTCCCTTATAATAGCCAAACATGCTTAGTACGTTTAAAACAAATCATTTGATACTACTATAAGTGCATAGTGTATAAAACAACTTCAAATCATAAGTATCAATCATAGGCGGCATGAATGCCCCATAACACTATGTCGCCATATATAAGTTTACAATCAAAACCGCAAGACGTCGTATTGGAAGTTGGGTTATCATTTATGGTATGAACCGAGGCTAGGGGCAAGATCCTCACCGATTCGAGACTGCCTAGCCCGAGTCTCAGGCAAGCGCGCAAGCAAGCCTTGGAGCGACAGGGCCGGTCCACCAATGTGGATTATTATACCTGAGCACTACGTTTCGCCGCCCTTTGGGGCGTAAGCGAGCCAACTAAATGACTCCATCGGTTCGAGAATGACCGATCAATCCGAGGCGCCTCGCAACAGCAACAACCACATAAGTTAAACTCATCAGGGCGTGTAAAACCACTGACGCCACTTTTAGCTAGGAGGAAACGTAGGCCCTCCCTGAGGTCCGTCTCCCGTTTTTGGTTCATACCGGGTGTGAAACTCACGAAGTAAACGTTACACAAAGCTACGCCACAAAGGCCGTGCTTCGATCATCAACCACAAGACTTTGCTTTTCAACAGAAGCCTTGATCAATTGCCACTTAGGCATGCCACACAGGCAATTCACTCCATGCGTTTGATATCCATCAATATATAACCCCTGAGCTCGTACGTCTCAGAGAAGGGCGTTAAGCAAGAGAATAAATTCTCCGCCGCCAAACAGATATATATTTAATAGAGATCAATCACACGGAATAAAATCCAATGTCAGACACACAGTCCATTTACAAGTCCGTTCTAGGTCTGAACGAAACCGGAGGCACCTAGTACCCCGCATATCCATCGATCTCCAAGTACGTCTGGACGATCACCAATTGTTTCCATCTTCTTGGGTGTACAGCCCAATCAAGATCATCAGTAGTCACCCAAACGACGTGAAGACCTCCGGTCTTCGACCATCGTCTTCATCTTCGACTTATCGTCGTATCAGTTATTCAGAATGGGATAAACCCGGTCTTCCCGAATAACTCGCGTATATTTTAAATAAGTGTTACACAAACACAACATACGCCTCATTCCAATTCATCAGTCACTAACCGTAAATTAATCAAGAGAATAATTCCCCAAATATTAACCCCGAAGGCCGAAACCAACATCAGATCAATATCCAAAAAACCATTCTGCTTAGCTAACCGACAGTTAGTTTCTAAATTTCGCATTCATAGGGAAAGGTTCCCATTAATTTTATCCAAGATAAATTCCTTGAATTTATTCTTTAATCTATTTTTGAATATCAATTCAAACTAGTCGGGATTAGCGAACCTTACCGAAGTAATCATTTAATTTAATTTCCCAATCCCAACCTATTCATCCCATGAAGTAAAACGGGTCTTACTTCATATCTAACACCACGGTGTTACCGGTAAATTCAATTACCATTTCATGTTCAAATCTAATTAAAGATTTATCTATCGCTTGGAGCAAAACTGGTGATACTCCATTCTCGATCATTTCAATCTAATTAAAGATTCATTAAAACTCCACTTAGTTTTAATCGTTAACTGGGTTAAAGAATCAGTGTCATTTAAAACACGGTTCACGGTAAACCCAAAATATCATTCCATTAATTATCGGGTTAAAGAACAAGTGTTATTTAAGAACACTGTTCACGATAAACCCAAAAATCAATATCAATTCAATTCCAATTAAATATTATTTAATTGGTACACTTCATTAAATCTAAATAAAAAGATTTAATCTTTTCTCAACTTGGTTCAAGAACAGTGTTAGTGAAGACACCATTCACGACAAACCCAAATCACATTTGATATTAAATACAAGGCTCTGAATAGAAAATATACCGGCTTATATTCAATATCAAATTCTACGACTAACAAATATCGTATTGGAAATAACGATATATATATGTATATCTTTCAAATTCCCATAACAACATCCGTATAATCACGAAATCCAACATCAAAATATTCCGAAGACAATTTCGATTCAAATCCATTCCAATGCAATCATTGGAAATTCTGGTTATTTTCAAAACCATTTTTAAATTCAATTTATTTATTTAAAAATCAATAGAATTATAATTCTAGTTCAAAACTAGTTCATTTCGATAAAAATCTATTTTTATCTTTTCAAATATGGAGTCTTTCATCCCAATTCTTTCTAAATCATTTCTTATGATTTTACACAAATTATTACTATTTTTAATAATTTTATCAAGGCCCGTACAGTCGATTTCCATCAACGGCCATCGAACTGCACTTACAGCGACCTTTTTCAAATTTGATTTGGACATAATTCCAAATTCAACCGTTAGATTTCTAATTTCTAATTTCTAATATTCGTTAGAAAGCTCTTTTCGATACGAACCCAATGGTTCCGGTTTTAGGAGAATCCGACGGTCGGATCTCCCGTTATGTCCGTTTGAAATAAATGGTCGAAATTCGCGAACTGCCGCGACGTGGCGCGTTCTATTCAGGCCATTATATTATATATATAATATATATTTCGTCGATTTCTATTTAAAACGAATTATATAAATAGTTTTAAATTCGTTTCAAAAACAATTTCAACTTCCTTTTCAATTCAAATCAAAATTGAGTTCTTCTTTATAAATTCGTTTTAAAATTCATTTCTATTCAATTCAAATTTCAATTCAATTTGAATTCATTTCAATTCGCTTTCAATTCAATTCATTTCGAAATCGTTTTCAATTCAATTCATTTCGAAATCGTTTTTAATTCAATTCATTTCGAAATCGTTTTTAATTCAATTCATTTCGAAATCGTTTTTAATTCAATTCATTTCAAAATGAATAAAATCGATATAAATATCGTTCACATCAAAATGGCGTCAATCTAATCAACACGGCTTCATAAATTTCTATTTTCAAATATTCTATTTCAAATATTTCTTTTTCAAAATAGTTGTTATTATCAAAATATTTCGTTCAACACATGACCAATCTCAATGGATGAGTACTGTCAACACATGAACCTTTATTTTATATTGATAGAGATGTAAATTTTATTACTAAAATATTTCGTTCAACACATGACCAATCTCAATGGATGAGTACTGTCAACACATGAACCTTTATTTTATATTGATAGAGATGTAAATTTTATTACTAAAATATTTCGTTCAACACATGACCAATCTCAATGGATGAGTACTGTCAACACATGAACCTTTATTTTATATTGATAGAGATTTAAATTTTATTACTAAAATATTTCGTTCAACACATGACCAATCTCAATGGATGAGTACCGTCAACACATGAACCTTTATTTTATATTGATAGAGATGTAAATTTTATTACTAAAATATTTCGTTCAACACATGACCAATCTCAATGGATGAGTACTGTCAACACATGAACCTTTATTTTATATTGATAGAGATGTAAATTTTATTACTAAAATATTTCGTTCAACACATGACCAATCTCAATGGATGAGTACTGTCAACACATGAACCTTTATTTTATATTGATAGAGATTTAAATTTTATTACTAAAATATTTCGTTCAATACATGACCAATCTCAATGGATGAGTACTGTCAACACATGAACCTTTATTTTATATTATACTTTATTTTCTAAATTGGAATGAGGCCCAATCAATCACCATATAAAATTAATTGTATGGATTTTCATACAACACATGTATATAATAGCATTGAAAAATAATCAACCATCAACCAAAGTGCACTACACTGTATAAGCATCAAATATAGATATCTAACGCTTATAACAGCCTGTCAATCAATCGATCGACATATTTAATCAATCAGGATGAGTGAACTTCAAATTTCATCCCAACACCCGTGTGGGGTTTCAAACAATCAAACGCATATTTTATTTGTGCAGTTGGGCGATGTGTAAAATTTATCGACCCAATCAATGTCCTTCAAATAGGTGTACATAAACAAACCGTCTGGTTTGTAAACGAATATTTATTTATTCACATTCACGTTAAAAATTATATTTTTAACGACAAAACATTTTATTCCAACATATGAATTTCTATTCAGTTCATTCTTCAAATAAAATGATATTTTTATTTTTCTAACTTATTTTAGAAAATTTCGGCGGCATAACGGCACGATACTAGAAACGGGACGAGGCCTAGCCTTATCCCCGGTCTAGTGAAGGCCCACGCCATTCACACATCAATCAAATTAATTTCATTTCACCAAATAATTCAATTCAAACCAAAGCATCTAACTAATTTATGCAACCAAACAAACAAGTCCATGGTCTGTGGACGATTGTGTCGGGTGCTACTAAGCACCGTCTGCATCCTAGTATATATATATATAACTAGAAGAAGAAATTGAAAGGTGAGAAATTCTCACAGATAGCTATCCAATCATCTTGACTCTTCTTTTATAGAAATCTTCGTCGTTCTGCCTCTTTTCACTTTAGTCGCCCGTAGCCACTACATATGTAACGTCCCGGGTTTTTCATCGATTTATAATGAACATTTAGATTTGTTTTAAATACCGAATTATAAATGTAAGTGAATTTTATATATTTGATATGAATGGTAATAAGTGAATTCAGAGTTAAAACTGAATTGAAAACAATTTAGTTGACTAATATAAAATTCTGTATTGAATTAGAATGACAACAATAATGATTTTTTATCGATAAATTTAGTTGTTTGAAATCGATTTATATTTCATATCGAATTTAATTTAAGTTATTAATTTGAATTATTATTTCTTCTATACAGACGAATTAAATTTCAAAATCTATGCCGTTGTGTTTGGAATATCAGATAAGGCTAGAAACGTCAGTCGTTACGGTTAAATACCGATTTGGGGTTGCGAGTTAAGGACACGAGATATTTGAAAATATTATATATAACAAAAATCAAATCAAATAAAATTAACATCCATCAGCCGACCTATTCTATATCCCATACCCAGACATATTTTCCATCGAGCCAACAAATTGTCTTCCACCTTCTGATATCAAGGAAACATCATATTAATGGCATGAGTATTAAAGGGAGACAAGCGGTATGTATTGGGTACGGAGGGTTTCCTCCTCTCGCTATATAAACCATCGCGATCTATTTCTCTGATTCAACCGAGAACAAACACAAGCCGCTCCTCTTCTTTCAGAATTTTTCAAATAAATCGAAAACAAATCGATTTCTTTATGAAATCGAAATAAATCAAATTCATTAGCTCGCATGGCATCGATACTCCAATCTCTTATCCTTTCTATACGTTGCGATACTGCTCGACAATGGTGACAGCGAGATTAGGGCTCACGATTTTAGGAAAATGGATGATAGATTGGAGGAGCAAAGCATTGAATTACTGGGATGGAGGCAAGCACGACAGAGTTAGAGGGTTTCCGTTCAGGTCGACACCCTCGGTCTCGACTTCGCAACCTAGAAGTGATGATGTAAGGAGTGCGATTTATTGTTTTGGAAGTTCGACTTTGATTTTGGGGGATTTCGAGTAGTGCGATGAAGACTGGGAGGAGTCGCAGTGATTTTTGGGTAGGAAAAAGGTGTGATGACTGCAGTTTGCTCTCTGATGATGTCCTGAAGCTCATCTGGCCGATTGGAGCTTGTTGTTTGATTAGTTAGGAAGAAGAGATGGTAGCTGCAAGAAAGGTGTTCGGTGAAATGTCATAATGGAGGATCACAGTTTTTGGGGCTGATTTTTAGTTATGAAATGGTTTGAAGGTAGGTTCATGATTTGGCCGAGACTTGCAACGGGATAAGGTATATGTTTTATCAATTTTTAAAATGACATAGAATTAATTATTTATTAGGTTAAAATTTAAATTAGGATCCATTAAATAAAATACATAGAAATAATTTAATTATAACAGTTAATTTGATTAATAATAATTTGATCAATAAAATAAATCATTGTAGGTGAGAATGGATTTTCTAGGGCTTGACTTTGAGTCGGAAAGTCTAGTGCTGTCATTTACGTGCAACAGAGATCAGGGCAGAAGTTAATCGTGATAAGGTGCTAGGTGAATTTTCATTTGAGATGAGTCGAATAGATGCATAGCCGCAAGATATTGAATTAAACGGATATTCAACAAATGAAAACAAGGTGAGTAAATCTCACTCACAGTTTTATATTTAAATTTATTTTTATCGTTAAAAATAAATGTGTTGGTTGCTTGGGTGCATGAATGAATTGTTGAATTATTGTGGTTATTGAATTTCCCGCAACACTATTAGCGGATGCCCGCAGTATCATTAGCGGATGACACTACGCCCACGTACATAAGTGGATCCCCTTTTATACCGCGATATCCTGCCTTAAAGCAGGATTGGTATTGTTTTTGTTGACTAACATCTGTGGATGCAGGTAAAACAGGTTGGAGGGATCCAACTGGATTCCTCAAATTTATTTAATGTTGTTCACATATTTATATATGTATGTGATGTGTGAATTGAATGGATGATTGTGTGTTAGATATTAGAATATCACTGGCCCTAGATATTTACAATATCATAAGAAGTTACTTTTAGATTCGAAAAGGAAATTTTATTTTTTTGAAATAAAATTTGAATTTTCAAATAAATTAAGAAAACAATAACTTGTGTAAATAATAAAACAAGTACTGAATGTATAAATGATTTGTAAGGAAATTAGCATTTGGTAATATTAGATTTTTAATTCAAGTTTGAATTTAAAGAGGAAATTTTAAATTTTGAAATAGAAATGGGATTACAAATAGGTTCGGAAATATTTACTTGCTTAAAAATAAAAACAGGTAATTGAATTTATAAACTATGTTTATAAATAAAAAAGGGGATTATCATTTGATAAATTTTGAAACGTGAATGCAAGCGTGATTTTAAAAGGAAGTTTATCCGCCTAAAGTAGAAATGAAATTTCAAAGGGAGTTTGAAATAGAACTTGTGTTAATATTTAAAACAAGAAGTATAGTTTATAAACGATGTTATAAATGAATGTGAAAATCATCATTTGGTACTTTATAAATTCTAAATTCAAGTATGATTTGTTTTCTGAAGTGGAAATTAGATTTCAAATGTAATTTGAATTGAAATGTGGTTTAATACTTAGAACAAGAAGGGAAAGTCTAAACGATATGTTTAAATAAAGAAAAATAACTAGTATTGGATTTATTTAATTTTTGATGAAATTAAAAAGTGACTTTGAATAGGTTCAAGAAGGAAACGATCAAATTTATCCCGACATTCGGAATATAATTTGAATTGAAATAAGTCCATCTGGTTTGTTTTAGAATTCGACTATGTCAAATTTACAAGTGCAAATTGTTTTCAGAAAGGGAAATTTCACTTTTCGAATTAGAAATGGTATTTCGAATAAATTGAGAAAATTGAACTTGTTTTTAAATTAAAAACCAGTTGCTGGAATTATAGACGCTGTTTATCAAGGGAAAAGAAATATTATCATTTGATAATATTAAACTTTAATTTCAAGTAAGGGATGTAAAGCAGGAAATTTATCTTTCAAAGTGGAAATTTGAATTTCAAATGGAATATGAAATATAAGCTTGTTTTAAATGGTTAAAACAAGAAGAAAAAAATTTATAAACGATGTTTATAAATAGAAAGGGAAAATAATCATGGGATGATTTGGGGATTTGAATTTAACTTGGAATTTAAAAGGAGATTTATAACTTGAAATCGTTTCAAAAGGAGACGACGAAATAAAATGAAGAAGTAAATTTATATACAAGGGTTATATAAGTGACTAAGTAATTGTCGTCGAGTAATTTGGAAATAAATTTCCAAATGAAAGAAATGGGATCGAATGTGAGATTTAAAGCAAAGTTTGGGTATTACAAGCTTTTATTCGTCTCAAGATAAGAACGTCGTCGATCAAGGTCTGAGAGGTAATTAAAATACCCCAACTTGAACGACTTCACTATTGTCAAGAGATGACATTAGTTTGTAATGTTAAAAGGATATCGAAATGAGTTTATCTTGAAGTTTGTTTAACCTTCGAAATTTGAAGTTGGATAAAGATGTTTGGTTTATATACCAATGTATTTCCAAAGAATAGAAATCTAATATAATGCGATTTGAGTTTGAATAAATTCATAACCGAGTTATGAATATGGAATAGAATAATCGACGAATATGGATAATTCGAATTTGTGAAGTTAGATTTGGAAAATAGACTTAATTTATTTTTAAATATTAAGAATGGAGTTGGAATTTAATTATAAACGAAGTTTTTAAACGTTTATATTTAATTTAATTAAAACGAACTCGCCACAGCGCGGTAGTTCGTAAATTGGCGATTCGAACTTCAATTGAGTATATAGAACTCAATATAAGTCGGAATTTGATGAAACAAGAAATGCCCGGACCGATTGAACGATAGTTTTCTAAAGGAAGAGGAAAATCTTGATTTCATTGTGTAGATTTTGAATTATGTCAAAATCAAATTTTCAGAAAAACAGCGCCAGAATCGTTTTTAAACCATAACGGTTTATTTGATAAATTTAAAGGATTTTAAGTGAATAAAATCCGATTCTTTTCAGGAAAAATCCGAGTTTGAGTTATCAAATAAATACGAACTCAAATCGAGTAAATGAACTGATTTTTGGAAACAAAAATCAGATTTAAATTATCGAATAAAGTTAGCGAGTTTCAAAAGAAATTAGTTAATGTGATTTTTGATCGAACCTAACTTTTGTTTTAAGTAAACTGAATTGTAAATTGGATCAAAGTATTGGTAAGTGAACAAAGAGTTGAGTTTGATATGTCTATAAGCGAATACAAATATATTTGAATGTGATATGTTCAAATTTAAAAGTATATGAAACCAAAAAGCTAATTAGAAAATTTAATTAGCGAATGGTAGCGTATTTTGGTAAAAAGGGTCGAATTGTTTGAAATAAATTGGGAATGGGCATATGTATGTTAAACAGGTTTGGGATGGAGAATATGAAGAGAGTATGAAGAATATATTTAAGTGCCCGACAACAAGGTACATGTTTCAATTTCCATATGAGGTTTTATGCGCCGAATCGGCAAGCCGCTTGGTTTTTTTGATTTTCTTTTTGAATGGAGAGGCCTGTGTGGCGGTTTGGGGATTTTCCCGATGCTCCCGGTGCAGGGGAGGTTATGGCGAATTTTTCCGGAAATTTAAGGAGTTAGAATATTTTTAAGAAATTTTGATAATAGAAATCGAGATAACGATATATATATAGAATTCACTAAGAGAATGAATTTAGTATAAGATACTAGAAAAGGGCCAGTGAGTGTGAAATTGTTTGATGGCTGTTTGATGGATGTTTATTTTTCCTTTGATAGTTAAAACACCGGCTATCAAAGATTTTTACCATCGTTGTCAATACAGAGAGACCGGTTGGATTTAATATCCGAGAACCACTCCGTATAGGCATAAGCGCTGCGAATTAGATTATGTTGAAGATAATCAAAGACGGAGTGAAATTCAAGAACTGTTATGTTTGTCCAGTCCCAGGACAACTTGTATGGACGAATGTCTGACAGAGTATTCCTAACGGTCACATAAGACGATCTTTTCAAGGTATTACGTCTGGTGGCGGGGAAATTCGTTTCTCTTAGCTTTTATACCCGTAATATTTTTGGGAAGATCAACCAGTGATTTGGCGGATTTGACGATGTGACATTCAAAGTGTATGGCGGCCAGATGTTCTGAAAGATAGACGTAGCCTCAAGCCTCACAACCAGGAAATGACAAAAATCGGGGAGGCAGCATGGCTATGTGGGGCGCACCCATTAGGGTGTATAATCACCTATCTAGAGAAATTCCTTTTGTTTCTTAATCTATCGATTCTGCCCATTCGGGAAACGGTGGTTTGAGTCCAACCGTTGGTGATATACATTCGATACACTCAAGCGAAATGAGTGGTCGGTCATGTGTGGGCCGGGTTGCAAGACGTTCTTGTTGAACCCAGGTGTATTCGCCTCTAGAGATACACTATCGGAAGGTGGTCCCATACCTTGTCATAGTTGGAATCCAAACTCCAATAAGCGCCCTGCGGTTTTTGATTTTTACTATATATGTAGAGCGTGAGATGCAAGCGTTCTACTATTTGGTTATTTATTTGATTAGACATTATTATAATATCACTGGATTTTGATATCAAAAATGATTTGGGTTATAGTAAGGTAAAAACCGTCCGTGTTTATGTGTGGACCGGTCTTACTATTATCTTTTCTTTCAAAGGATTTTTGAAGTTAAACCATATGGTTGGAGTTTACTCACACCAGTCCCATGACTGACCCGGAGTTTATTTTGTTTTGTTTTTCCTAAACTCTTGGGTGCCCAAATTTGTACGGGCAGTCGAGTGTTTCAGGCTTTTACAGATACCCTTGAAGGAGCTGGAAGCAGGAGGCTTCACCGCTAGTTATTTTAGAGTTATTTCCGCTGTATCAAATGTTATGTTGTACTCTGATGTTGGTATGTATATATATGTACAAAACAGATTTGTATTTCAAAGCTTATGTTATATAATATATTTTATTCGTTCCGCTGTGAGATTCGTGTTTACTTTGATTATGCCCAGTTGTGTTCTTGTTCTTCTATTCTATTAGTTCTATCTTTTCTATCTCACCCTCTAATTTCCTTCTATTAATGATTCGGTATTTTCGATGTCTGAACAGTCGACGCTGGATTTTGTGTCGATTTTCGGAGTCGAAAACCTCGTGGTCGTTACAACATATGTAAAAATCGAATTTTTACTTCGCTATTCAATATATAAAAATCGAATTTTTGCTTTGCTATTCTATATATAAAAATCGAATTTTTGCTTTGCTATTCTATATGTAAAAAATCCCATTTCAAAATATAGATTTCGCCTTCATATAAAAATAAAGATTTCTCCTTTTCAAAAATAAAGTTTATATTTTTCTCGAAGTAAAAATCATATTTTTACTTCACTACTCATATCAAAATATCGTTTTTATTTTTGCTACCTATACAAAGATGTTATTTCTAATATTCCTACAATGCAAAGATCATATTTTTATCTTTCTTCAATATAAAAGATTATATTTTTACTACTTTAAAAATATAAAAATCATATTTTTAATACTTTAAAAATATAAAAATCATATTTTTATACTTTAAAAATATAAAAATCATATGTTTATTATCTTCACATCATAAAAAATACATCTTTCACCTATATAAATTCACGTCTTTCACTTAAATAAATTCAGTTTTTAATACTATAAAAATTCAGTTTTTACCATATTAAAAAAAATCAGTTTTTAATGCAAAACAAAAATCAGTTTTTCTTATATAAAATAAAATCAGTCTAGAAAATAAATTATTTAATTAAATAAGAAAACTTACTGACGATAGAGGTGGTGCAGTTTTTTTCTTGCAGGGGGGGGGGGGGGGAGGCTCGCCGTTGACTTCAGAAGAAGAGGGTGAGGAGCGGGATGGTCGGGGTGGCGCGCTGAGGTGACGCAGGCGGAGGGCGAGGTCGAAGGAGGGCAAACGCGTGCGGGTTTGGGGGGTTTCGCGCTGGCTTCGAGGTGGAGATCGAGGGGGGGTTGCAGGCGCGAGCGGCAGCGATAGGGTGGAGGATCGGCGGTGGTCGGCGCCGCCTAGGGGGCGCGATGGTAGACGGATTCCGCCTCCGTCTTATATATTTTTTTATTCTAGTATCGATTTGTTTTTGAAAGGAGGGGGGGCAGAGATAAAGGAAAAGGGTTTTTTTTTTGTTTTTTTTTATTATTTTATTTTTGCAAAAAGTTGACTTTCACATACGACCTCGAAACGAGGTCCACTGCCTGTCGTCCATAGCGTTTCACCCCCATTCCGAACACAATGGGACATGTTTTGTATGTTGATTCTATCGTTTGAATCAGTTTCCGTTAAATTTACATTTAAATCACTTTATTGAATTTTAAATGTACATTTCAAATTACCGGGGCCACATACGAATTCTAAAAATGGCAGAAAAATATTTTCTAGCTTCGTATTGACGATACGGTCCTAACAAAACTAGTTTCGTCGAATTCCGAGACCGTTGGAAAAATGGCCATTTTCCAGTCGATTAAAATCAACTGAAACCGGTCAAACGCGTTTTCCTTTGCCACGCCCACATATTGATTCGAAAAATTACGAAATTTGAAACCTAGCAATAAATTGACATCACGAACCCAACAAAACTGGTTTCGTCGAAATCCGAGGCTGTTTGCAAAATGTCCATTTTTAAGGGCCTGAATTCCATAGCGACTATTCAGAATTTTCAACTGGACATATCTTTTGATTCCCACTATGAAATTTTGATTTTTCGGATTCGTTGGAAAGATATTCACAACGAGATCCTACTATTTTTGGTTTCACTAAAATCCGGATTGTTTTGCACCCGGTACATTCAATTGAAGTTTGAAATCGAATTATCGAACTACCGCGCCATTTTCAATTCTATTTATAATTATATATAATTATTAATATTCTAACGACGACGCGTATAAAATATACGTTCTAATATATTCAAAATAAATTTTCTCGTCGATATTATTTAAAATAATTCATTTCAAATAATCAAAATTCGCTAAAATTGCCAAAATAAAAATTTTAAACTGGCCCAGATTTTCGGGTTGTTACAGATTGAACGAACCGAAGGCAAAATTTCTATAAATAGAAAAAGCCCTTGCACTTTACTCCGTCTTCGATTATCTTCATATAATCTGATTCGCAACGCTACTGCCAATACAGAGTGGTTCTCGGATAATAATCCAACCGGTCTCTCCATATTGACAACGATATTGGCAAACACTTCGATAGTCGGTTATTTAACTATCAAAGTAAAACAAACATCCATTCATTCATAACATCAATCAATCACTGGGCCTGTTAATTAATATTCCATTAATTAATTCACTTCTCTATTTCTCTATCAATATTTGTTAACCAAATAATTTCGATAATCATCTTGGCCTCTTACGCTATTTGGAAAACATTTCCATATATCGCCTTCTATTATTTTCTATACTTAGAAAATATATTCTATTTGAAATTGAAACAATTTCAATCACTTATCTCTTTCCTGACTACTTTAATTATACTCAGGAAATATTTACTTTTACATTTCCACAATTTCATCACTTGAGTTAAAACGAATGTTGTATACAACATCATTACAAACAGCCCAAAATATTTTATTCAACCAAACCATTTTTCAAAAACTTCTCTTCGAGACTAGATCTTGCTATTTATCAATTAAAAATGAAATCAATCAAGTTGGGGTAAAATTACCTCTTAGACCTTAACTGAAAACATCCTCAACTTCAAAACGGCAAAACACCTTACCTTGAATAAACACACTATAAAACCCAATTATTTATCTTTAAAACATGTATATGGTTCGCTTTCTATTTCAAATTTATAGATTTCCCTTTTTGTTTACAATATTCTATTTTTTTATTTCGTTTCCTTATCGAATCCTATATATATCGATACATCGATTTTTAACTATCAAATTCTCTTAAAAATATTCTAACTCCTTAAATTCACGGAAAAATTCGCCATAACCTCCCTTGTACCGGGAGCATCGGGATATTTCAAATAGCCTCCCATGGCCTTCACCAATCCAAAAGAAAAAGAAAAAGCCAAGCGGCTTGCCGATACGGCGCATAAAACCTCATATATAAATTTAAACGTGTACCTTTTTGTCGGGCACATAAATTAAAATCTTCATATACTTCATCCCATACCTGTCTAACGCATGCTCACCTGTTTTCAATTCAATTCAACACTATCCAATCGTTTGAATTCAGTTTTGCTCAGTTATTCTTTAATTAGCTATCTTGCCTATTTCACTTCTTTGTTTGAACATAACATGTTCAAACAAAATATTTAACTTGCTCATAACCAAATTTGAATTTCAATTCCAATTCTAGTTTCCTTTTCGATTTCGAATATAAATTTTCAAATCGAAGTCACTTATTCAAAGCCCAAAATTAATTCAAAAATCTCATTAACTAATTACTATTCGAATTAGTTAATTCTATTCAATAAATCAAAAATCTGGTTTCTGTTTCAAAAATCAATTCATTACTCCACTTGAGTTCACATATAATTTACAACTCAAATCTGAAATTTTCTAAATAGAAATTCGGATTTTATTTGCTTAAAAATCCTTTTATAAAATTAAATAAACTGTTATGGTTTTTAAATGGTTTTGGCGTTGTTTTTCTGAAAATTTGATTTTGATATAACTCAAAATATATTCGACGAAATCTATATTTTTCTCCTCCATTAGAAAACTATTATCAAATCGGTCCTGACGTTTCTTGTTTCAAAGAATTTCGACTTCAATTGAGTTCTGTATACTCAATTGAAGTTCGAAAGGACAATTTACGAAATGCAGCGCTGCGGCGAGTTCGTTTTAATTATATTTATATATAAAAACTTTTAAACTTTGTTTAAATAAATTCAACTCTATTCTGATATATTTTAAATATATATCGAATCCATTTCAACATAACATTTCTGATCTATTTCACTTCCATTTGAAATTCTATATTCGAATTCCATTTCACTTCTATTTGAATTCTATATTCAAATTTTCACTTCACTTCTATTTTGAAATCTGTATTCAAATTCCTTTTCAATCTCCATTTGAATTTCTATTCAAATCTACTTTCTAACTTCGTTTAAATTTCTATATTCAAATCTACTTTCAAACTTCGATTGAATTCCAATATTCAAATCTATTTTCAAACTTCATTTGAATTCCTATATTCAAATTCCCATTCCAACTCTATTTGAGTTCTATATTCGATGTCTATTTCAAATTCTATTTTGAAATTCTATTTCGACTTTTATTTTGAAATTTTAATTCCATTTTGAATTCTATTTTAATTTCTATTTCCAATTCTATTTGAATTTTCTATATTCCAATTCCCTATATTCAAATTCTATTTGAATCCTCTATATTCAAATTCTATATTTGAATTTCCTTTATTTTTTTCTATATTCAAATTCTATATTTGAACTCCATTTGAATTATATATTCAAATTCCATAGTTTTAAATTCCATTTGAATTCTCTATTCAAATTCCATATTTATTCTATTTGAATTTCAAATATTCAAACTCCAATTTAATTCTATTTCTATACTCAATTTCTATTTGAATTTTCTATATTCAAATTACATTTGAATTTTCTATATTCAAATTACATTTGAATTTCTATATTTAACTCCATTTCACTTCTATTTTCAAATTCTATATTTTAAATTTCATTTGAACTTTCTTTATTCAAATCTATTTGAATTCCTTTGAATTCAAATTCTATTTGAATTCCTTTGAATTCAAATCCCATATTTAAATTCCTTTGAATTCAAATATTCCATTTATCTTTTGATAATTTATTCATTTTATTTATAAACACTATTTTATAAATTTCCCTGTTTTATTTAAACCAGCCTATTTCGAAATCCATTTAAAAACCAAAATCTTATATATTTTTTTGAAAATTCGCTTTGCGTTTTCTATATTCAAATTCCATTGAATTTCTCATATTTAAAATTCTATTTGAATTCCTTATTTGAAATTTCAAATTCTATTATAGAAAAAATAGAATTTCTTTTTAAATCTACGAAATTCCTTTTCATAATATTTTTAAATATCAATATTTGGGCCCAGTGATATTTAAATACCAACAACCAATTATTTATTTCAGGTTTCTAACACATCATATATGACGGTATATATATGCAAACAAATAAACAAAACAGATAATATATTTTTGAGGAATCCGGTTAGATCCCTCCAACCTGTTTTCCTGCATCCACAGAAGTTGGTCAACATAGTAATACCCATCCTGCTTCGAGGCAGGATATCGCGGTATAAAAGGGGATCCACTTATATACGTGGGCGTAGGGTCATCCGCTAATGATACTGCGGGCATCCGCTAATGAAACTGCGGGAATCAATCCAATCACCAAACCAATATATAAATATATATATATATAATAGCCAACCCTAAGTAACTAATATATTTAAAGCAACCAGAAAGCATTCAAACAAGCAACAACAATTATTTTTAATGGATAAAAATAATTTTAACTAAAAAGTGAGTGAGATTTACTCACCATGATTTTCATTTGTTGAATACTCGATTAGATGTCGCATCCTTGACCCTGCGAATCAACTCAAATCTTCTCGAATTTATTTCGCATCTACGGTTATTTAATTATCGATTAACATTTATTTATAAATAAATTCTTTTATGTATATTTAAACGTCGAAGAGGGCGTATACCTTACTGTTATTGCGACCACTTGACCAAAGCCACCATCAAATCTTTAACAGCTCCAAAATTGCCATCAGCCCAAAAACTTGCTAGCAGTCCATTACGGCATTTCACCGAACATAATGTTGACAATCTAAATCCTTTTTTTAATCACCAGCAAACTGCTACTGTACACCATCACTGCCATGATATTGTCAAACAGTTCATCCCCAATGCCTTCCCATTCCAACCAATAACAGACCAACCTCCCCAAGATTCAACACCAGTTCATAAAAAAAACTGCTTCGATTCCTAAAATCACCCAACTCCGTCTACATCGACCTATACTAAAGCCAAAATCTGACGTCGTACCAAAAAGAGAATGATCCCAAGATATTTGATCGATCCCCAGAACAGCATCGCAACAGATAACAGCTCCACCGCATGCCTCAAATCCAGGGTCAGAACACCTCTTGATGCTCCATTGATCGTCGCGATAGAGACCCTCCACCATCGACGCCTCAACACGGAACGCGACTCAACCCTAATTCAAGCTTGGACACAAACCACATCGCACCCGAAATCGAAGGCACCAGGGTGAACAGCGAACCAATACGAGCTCCTCGAATGGATTTCATGATTTTAGAAATTTGTTTGGATTTGTTTTCGAATTCATCAGGGAGCGGCCATCTTTTTTTTGGTTTGGTTTTACTGAAGAAATAGTAGTAGAAGTCGCGATTTATAGAGAAAGATACTTGGTCCTCAAGGAGTTAAATTTGCGCTGGTACATATAGGTTATAGGATGAAGTACATTCCATTAAATTCTGATTTGATTTAAAAAGATTTTTATTCTTTTTAAATAGATACCGATTTGATTTCGATTCTATCCACAATAAAATATCTCGGGGTTCACAATTAAATATCGTGAGCCGTTATTTTAGCGTACCGACCGTCATTATAATGTTATAACGCTATTTTGAATTCAACGAAATAGATTATACATTTTAATTTGAACGTATATACCAAATTATATTAATATAATATAATTTAAATTCAAAAACAAATAAATTACTATTATCGTCGTTTATATTTAAATAGAATATATATTGATCATCTGAACCATTTCGATTCAGTTTTATCTTCGAATTGAATTATTTCAGTTCACGTATTTCGAAAATCATAAAAAAATCGTATTATCGATTATTTAATCGATAATCCAATAAAATACCATTTATATTATAAATTCAATATTTAAAACCATACTAAATATTTAAAATAAATCGGCCAAAAATCCGGGTCGTTACATTCTTCCCCCCTTAAAATAATTTCGTCCTCGAAATTGCAAAGGTAGGAAAATGGTACAAATCCATTATTTTTCAAAATCTCACTTTTGTTGAAACTCAACTCCTCATATTTCAACAAATTTAATTCCACCAAAACTTTTGGTCTTCCTTCATTTAATTCGAATGATCTACGATCAATCAATTTATATCCAATCTAAATTCCATTAAACCTATTCAAATTGATTCAAGCTAATTAATTCACTTCAATCCATTTAACTAGCTTAAGTTAAATTCTACTTCCAAAATCCAAATCCTAGGGTTTTCATTACAAATTCTTTGAAATACATAAATATATACTTATATTTATTTCCATCTAAAATTCAAAACATTTGAATTTTCAAATAAACTGGTTTTCTTTCAAATAACTTTCCATTAAAAACTTTTCTAAGGTAGCAACCCATCACTTAGAAACTCGAAAATGAACACTGACAATGTTGTAGTCATCATCAGAATTATTTCCCAGCAACTGAAGTGAGTTTAGTGCTTTAACAAATTCAAAATCCTTTCAAATGATTTTTATTCAAAAATCCTTACAAAACAAAGCTATATTATTTTAATATATTTCAAAAAAAAAATCCAACTTCCCAGGATTTAAATTCCAAATTATGGTTTGAATTCAATTTCAATTCATTTCATTTGTATATTTTATTCGTATACAGATTCTATTTGGTTCTATATAACCATTTCAATTTTTTTTTTCTAACTTGATTATAATATCAACATCCAACACATCCATATAACATAATAATTTCAGAAAATTATCACTTCCATATCAAAATATAGTTTTGGGTAAAGTTATTTCATTTACCCACTTTAAAATAATATCGTGTTGAATTCTCTGTTCAAGTACTTATAAATTCCTATCGACGTCGTGGCGTACAACGATTCGACCAGAATTCATAAACCACTCAACAGACTAACAACACAATATAAAACAATTTTTATATCAATTTACAAATACGCTCTCTCATATATATGCACTCATCTCATTCTAGGGTACTACTGACCCAATCTCTAATGAGCACATGCCACACAGGCCTAGGTATTCGCTCAACCTAAGCTCTGATACCAACTGTAGTGGCCCGCAAATCCGTACTATCTGAGTTGACTAATAACACCACATGTCCAACCCAAATTGCACAGAAATACGAATCATTATTAAAAAGAAGTTAGAGGATGAGAAATAGAAAGAAAGAAATATTAGAATAGAAGAAAATGAAGATCACAAACTCACAGCGGAACGAATAAAATATATATTATATAACATAACTTTTGAAATACAAATCAGTAACTTTATATACATACCATCATCAAAGCACAACAGTTATTCCTGGAACAGTTATAAACACCTGTTTCCAGATACAAACATGGTTCACAGCGGAATATATGATAATCTATAGCTAACTGGTGAAGCCCCCTGCTTCCAGCTCCTCCAAATGAATCTGTAAAATCCCAACTACTTGACTGCCCATACAAATTTGGGCACCCAAGAGTTTAGGGAAAACAAACAAAATAAACTCTGGGTCAGTCATGGCAACCATTTGTTTAACTTTCAAAATCCTTTCGAAAGAAAAGATAATAGTAAGACCAGCCCACACATAAACACGGACGGTTTTTACCTTACTATAACCCAAAAACACTTTGATATGAAAATCCAATGATATTATAATAGTGTCTAAATCAAATAAATAACCAAATAGTAGAACGCTTGCATCTCACGCTCTACATATATAGTATAAAATCAAAAGCCGCATGGTGCTTATTGGAGATTGGATTTCCAACATGACAAGGTATGGAACCACCTTCCGACCAGTGTACTCTAGAGGAGATACACTGGGGTTCAACAAGAACATCTTGCAACCCGGCCCACACATGACCGACCACTCATTTCGCTTGAGTGTATCGAATGTATATCACCAACAGTTGGGATCAGCAACCGTTTCCCGAATGGGACAGCATCGAATAGAATAAGAAATTAAATGAATCTCTAGATAGGTGATTATACATTCTAATGGGAGCAACCCACATAGCCATGCTGCCTGCCCGATTTTTGTCATTTATGGTTGTTGAGGCCTGAGGCTACGCTCACTTGCCATTCATTTATAGCACAATCACTTTGAATGCTACATTGTCAGATCCGTTAATCATTAATTGATTTGCACAAATATTCTAGATGTCATGTTAAGGGAATAAATCCGTTGCAACCATAAATATTTATACAGACCAACCCATTCGATCATTGGAAATACTCTGTCAGACATTCGTCCATTTACGTTCGTTCTGGGATTGAACGAACCGAAGGCAAAATTTCTATAAATAGAAAAAGCCCTTGCACTTTACTCCGTCTTCGATTATCTTCGTATAATCTGATTCGCAACATTACTGCCAATACAGAGTGGTTCTCGAATAATAATCCAACTGGTCTCTCTATATTGACAACGATATTGGCAAACACTTCGATAGTCGGTTATTTAACTATCGAAGTAAAACAAACATCCATTCATTCATAACATCAATCAATCACTGGGCCTGTTAATTAATATTCCATTAATTAATTCACTTCTCTATTTCTCTATTAATATTTGTTAACCAAATAATTTTGATAATCATCTTGGCCTCTTACGCTATTTGGAAAACATTTCCATATATCGCCTTCTATTATTTTCTATACTTAGAAATTATATTCTATTTGAAATTGAAACTATTTCAATCACTTATCTCTTTCCTTACTACTTTAATTATACTCAGGAAATATTTACTTTTACATTTCCACAATTTCATCACTTGAGTTAAAACGAATGTTGTATACAACATCGTTACAAACAACCCAAAATATTGTATTCAACCAAACCATTTTTCAAACACTTCTCTTCGAGACTGGATCTTGCTATTTATCAATTAAAAATGAAATCAATCAAGTTAGGGTAAAATTACCTCTTAGACCTTAACTGAAAACATCCTCAACTTCAAAACGGCAAAACCCCTTACCTCGAATAAACACACTATAAAACCCAATTATTCATCTTTAAAACATGTATATGGTTCGCTTTCTATTTCAAATTTATAGATTTCCCTTTTTGTTTACAATATTCTATTTTTTTATTTCGTTTCCTTATCAAATCCTATATATATCGATACATCAAGTTTTAGCTATCAAATTCTCATAAAAATATTCAACTCCTTAAATTCCCGGAAAAATTCGCCATAACCTCCCTTGTACCGGGAGCATCGGGATATTTCAACTAGCCTCCCATGGCCTTCTCCAATCCAAAAGAAAAAGAAAAAGCCAAGCGGCTTGCCGATACGGCGCATAAAACCTCATATATGAATTTAAACGTGTACCTTTTTGTCGGGCACATAAATTAAAATCTTTATATACTTCATCCCATACCTGTCTAACGCATGCTCACTTGTTTTCAATTCAACTCAACACTATCCAATCGTTTGAATTCAGTTTCGCTCATTTATTCTTTAATTAGCTATCTTGCCTATTTCACTTCTTTGTTTGAACATAACATGTTCAAACAAAATATTTAACAGTCTCCTAACCAAATTTGAATTTCAATTCCAATTCTGGTTTCCTTTTCAATTTCGAATATAAATTTTCAAATCGAATTCACTTATTCAAAGCCCAATATTAATTCAAAAATCTCATTAACTAATTACTATTCGAATTAGTTAATTCTATTCAATAAATCAAAAATCAATTCATTACTCCACTTGAGTTCACATATAATTTACAACTCAAATCTGAAATTTTCTAAATAGAAATTCGGATTTTATTTGCTTAAAAATCCTTTTATAAAATTAAACAAACCGTTATGGTTTTTAAATGGTTATGGCGCTGTTTTTCTGAAAAATTGATTTTGATATAACTCAAAATCTATTCGACGAAATCTAGATTTTTCTCCTCCATTAGAAAACTATTATCAAATCGGTCCTGACGTTTCTTGTTTCAAAGAATTTTGACTTCAATTGAGTTCTGTATACTCAATTGAAGTTCGAAAGGACAATTTACGAACTGCAGCGCTGCGGCGAGTTCGTTTTAATTATATTTATATATAAAAACTTTCAAACTTCGTTTAAATAAATTCAACTCTATTCTGATATATTTTAAATATATATCGAATCCATTTCAACATAACATTTCTGATCTATTTCACTTCCATTCGAAATTCTATATTCGAATTCCATTTCACTTCTATTTGAATTCTATATTCAAATTTTCACTTTACTTCTATTTTTAATTCTATATTCAAATTCCTTTTCAATATCCATTTGAATTTCTATTCAAATCTACTTTCCAACTTCATTTATATTTCTATATTCAAATCTACTTTCAAACTTCGATTGAATTCCTATATTCAAATCTATTTTCAAACTTCATTTGAATTCCTATATTCAAATTCCCATTCCAACTCTATTTGAGTTCTATATTCGATGTCTATTTCAAATTCTATTTTGAAATTCTATTTTGAGTTTTATTTTGAAATTTTAATTCCATTTTGAATTCTATTTTAATTTCTATTTCCAATTCTATTTGAATTTTCTATATTCCATTTCCCTATATTCAAATTCTATTTGAATCCTCTATATTCAAATTCTATATTTGAATTTCCTTTATTTTTTTCTATATTCAAATTCTATATTTGAACTCCATTTGAATTATATATTCAAATTCCATAGTTTTAAATTCCATTTGAATTCTCTATTTAAATTCCATATTTATTCTATTTGAATTTCAAATATTCAAAATCCAATTTAATTCTATTTCTATATTCAATTTCTATTTGAACTTTCTATATTCAAATTACATTTGAATTTCTATATTTAACTCCATTTTCAAATTCTATATTTTAAATTTCATTTGAACTTTCTTTATTCAAATCTATTTGAATTCCTTTGAATTCAAATTCTATTTGAATTCCTTTGAATTCAAATCCTATTTCAATTCCTTTGAATTCAAATCCCATATTTAAATTCCTTTGAATTAAAATATTCCATTTATCTTTTGATAATTTATTCATTTTATTTATAAACACTATTTTATAAATTTCCCTGTTTTATTTAAACCAGCCTAATTCGAAATCCATTTAAAAACCAAAATCTTATTTTTTTTTGAAAATTCGCTTTGCATTTTCTATATTCAAATTCCATTAAATTTCTCATATTCAAAATTCTATTTGAATTCCTTATTTGAAATTTCAAATTCTATTTTAGAAAAAATAGAATTTCTTTTTAAATCTGCGAAATTCCTTTTCATAATATTTTTAAATATCAATATTTGGGCCTAGTGATATTTAAATACCAACAACCAATTATTTATTTCAGGTTTCTAACACATTATATATGACGGTATATATATGCAAACAGATAATATATTTTTGAGGAATCCGGTTAGATCCCTCCAACCTGTTTTCCTACATCCACAGAAGTTGGTCAACATAGTAATACCCATCCTGCTTCGAGGCAGGATATCGCGGTATAAAAGGGAATCCACTTATATACGTGGGCGTAGGGTCATCCGCTAATGATACTGCGGGCATCCGCTAATGAAATTGCGGGAATCAATCCAATCACTAAACCAATATATATATATAATAGCCAACCCTAAATAACTAATATATTTAAACAACCATAAAGCATTCAAACAAGCAACAACAATTATTTTTAACGGATAAAAATAATTTTAACTAAAAAGTGAGTGAGATTTACTTACCGTGATTTTCGTTTGTTGAATACTCGATTAGATGTTGCATCCTTGACCCTACGAATCAACTCAAATCTTCTCGAATTTATTTCGCATCTACGGTTATTTAATTATCGATTAACATTTATTTATAAATAAATTCTTTTATGTATATTTAAACGTCGAAGAGGGCGTATACCTTACTGTTATTGCGACCACTTGACCAAAGCCACCATCAAATCTTTAACAGCTCCAAAATTGCCATCAGCCCCAAAACTTGCTAGCAGTCCATTACGGCATTTCACCGAACATAATGTTGACAATCTAACTCCCCTTTTTAATCACCAGCAAACTGCTACTGTACTCCATCACTGCCATGCTATTGTCAAACAGTTCATCCCCAATGCCTTCCCATTCCAACCAATAACAGACCGACCTCCCCAAGATTCAACACCAGTTCATAAAAAAACTGCTTCGATTCCTAAAATCACCCAACTCCGTCTACATCGACCTATATTGAAGCCAAAATCTGACGTCGTACCAAAAAGAGAATGATCCCAAGATATTTGATCGATCCCCAGAACAGCATCGCAATAGATAACAGCTCCACCGCATGCCTCAAATCCAGGGTCAGAACACCTCTTGATGCTCCATTGATCATCGCGATAGAGACCCTCCACCATCGACGCCTAACACGGAACGCGACTCAACCCTAATTCGAGCTTGGACACAAACCACATCGCACCTGAAATCGAAGGCACCAGGGTGAACAGCGAACCAATACGTGCTCCTCGAATGGATTTCATGATTTTAGAAATTTGTTTGGATTTGTTTTCGAATTCATCAGGGAGCGGCTAGCTTTTTTTCTGGTTTGGTTTTACTGAAGAAATAGTAGTAGAAGTCGTGATTTATAGAGAAAGATACTTAGTCCTCAAGGAGTTAAATCTGCGCTGGTACATATAGGTTATAGGATGAAGTACATTCCATTAAATTCTGATTTGATTTAAAAAGATTTTTATTCTTTTTAAATAGATACCGATTTGATTTCGATTCTATCCACAATAAAATATCTCGGGGTTCACAATTAAATATCGTGAGCCGTTATTTTAGCGTACCGACCGTCATTATAATGTTATAACGCTATTTTGAATTCAACGAAATAGATTATACATTTTAATTTGAACGTATATACCAAATTATATTAATATAATATAATTTAAATTCAAAAACAAATAAATTACTATTATCGTCGTTTATATTTAAATAGAATATATATTGATCATCTGAACCATTTCGATTCAGTTTTATCTTCGAATTGAATTATTTCAGTTCTCGTATTTCGAAAATCATAAAAAAAAATCGTATTTTTGATTATTTAATCGATAATCCAATAAAATACCATTTATATTATAAATTCAATATTTAAAACCATACTAAATATTTAAAATAAATCGACCAAAAATCCGGGTCGTTACAATAAATATCCGTATCACTTGACCATAGGGTGGAAATTGTATACGGACACCGTCAGTCGTGTTTTCGAAGTAAACTAATTTGGAAAATTTAGTTTAAAACTAATTTCGAAGTAAACTAATTTGGAAATTGTAATATATGTGTTTTCAAACTTTAAACTAATATATTATAATAAATATTTCTTTTAAAATTATTTCTATATTATTTAAATCTTAAATATGTTTATAATTTATTTTCTATTTTATTTTAGAATTTTTATAAACATATATATATTTATTTTCAAAGTCAATATTTTCTTTTATGTATTTTATAATTTTAATAATAAACTAGAGGGTGTATAAGAAAGATTTTTCTGTGATTTGAATCAAAGGTTTAAGATACAAATTTATGTAGCGAAATTTGATTCAATGAATGAACTGATATAGGATATGAACTTGAATTAGAATTGATTTGAACTTATAAAATGAACTTGAATTGTGATATTGTTTTTGAAATTTAATTTTCCAAATTTAAGGAATGAATTTGATTATAAACCAACTGAATGCAAATTTGAATTTGAACTATTATAAGAACGATCTTGAATTTCGTAAAATTGATTTTATTTTGAAATTATAATTGATGAAATGAATTTCGATTTAAAGTGACTGAGCGTGAGTGGAATATATATAAATATAATTGATTTTATAAGTCGTTTGTTTGAATTGGAAAATTTGGCAAATCGATGTATAAGAATGGTTTTAAATCGTATAAATCGCTTAAATTTGAAATATATGACTTTGATTCGAATTTATAAGTTATGAATTTAAATTATACGATTTGAGTTATGGAATATGATACGATTTATTGAAACTGAAATATAATATTTGATTTGAATTATATAAACCGAATTTGAACTTAGATGATTGGATTTGTGAATAGACTTAAAAGAACTCTTATAAAGCTAAAACTCGATCTTATGAATTGATTTGAATTTATAAATACGATTTTGAATGGTATGTTTTGAATTGCGAAAAAACGATATGATTTAATAAAAATTCAAAATGTAGGTTTTCGACTTGAGATATAATATATTATATGATTTGGTTTGAATGATATTAAGCGAATTTGAACCTAAACGATTGGATTTTTAGTTTGACGGATCCTTAAAGGATGGTGATCCCAAACATCCTTTAAGTTGTTGATTGCATTTCATCGAACATTTCATTTGAGTTGATTTACTTCCATGAGAATGTTAGTCCTGATCCGAATTATTTTGTTTTGCATTATGGTTCGAGTCAGATCGATTATAACAGCTTTTGATTCACTTTTGGAGTCTGAAGTTATATTTGGTTTTGCTCATCCACTTCTACCTATTGATCCGATTCCATCTGCTATTGTCATATCTGTTTCAAACTATTATCATTTATTTATGTATCTAAAATTCATTGTATTAGTCTTCCGCTGTATTATTTATGTAAACTCTGATGTAAAGTTTTTATTTAGTAGCTACATGAACTACTATTGTATTATTTATTTTCTACTGTGAGATATCATATTTCTCTGTCTTTGTGCCTGTGGTCTTTGATTTATTATATTTACCTCAGAAGCTAATAACAATCTGGTATTTTGAACGGTTCGAGTTGACATGTTTTGTCGATTCGGCACAGTCAAAATGGCAGGTCGTTACAGTTGGTATCAGAGCTTTGGTTTATCAAAGCTTTAGCTTATGAGATAAAAACTCATTAGAGATAGGGTAGTGATACCCTAGAATGAGTGGAATCAGTCGCAAAATCCTTCTTGTGAGAGAGCATATTTTGAAAATATAAATTATTTTGAAACATAAAGTATTTTGAAATTTAAATCCTTTCGGAATTCCCACTCTTCGAATCCGTTCACTTCGATAGCCTCTTCGTTAAGTTCTCCTTCAATTTTAATCTTGATCCCATCTGAAATCCAACTTCGGGTTGTCGCACTTTTTCAAGATTATGAGAATAAAGTAAATATTGCAAATAAAGCTAAGTTGTGGAATAAAATGATTTAGTTATAAATAATAAGAATGTTTGACTAAACCTTGAGAATTTTGTTTCGAAATACTTTGAAATTGATTTCTAAAGTTTTGGAAAAGTACTAGTAGTATATATGAGTATTTTCAAATAAAAATTTTGAAATGATTTTATGAAATGTTTACAAAAAGGAAATATATGAATGGAGACCACTTTGTTATCCAACGAAGTTGATTTGTGAAGCATGATTTGATATATACATGTATGTATATTTTGAATGATTAAAAGAAAATCTGGAGTTGATTCTCGAGTTTGGTCGAATGATAATCCTATATATTAGGATCATGTAATTGTACATCTTGGGATGTTTTGATAAGAAATGTTTGAACTCATGATTTCCAATTATTGAATTTAAAAATATATTTTTCAACTATTTATATGATCCAACCATTTTCGAACAAGATTTGGAATGATATTGAATATTCAAATTTATTATAAAATCAAAACTGAATAGGTATTGAAATGAAATTTCTAGAATCTTTGATATTGAATATTTGATATGAAGTTTTCGAACTTTATATATGGAAAATTTATATAAAAATGATGACTAATTTGAAAGTTATTAATTTGAAAGGTAATTAATTTAAAATGAAACCTTATATAATGAATTTATATAAGAATGATATGTTTAAAACATGATGTTGAAAGGAAATCTTATGTAAATTGATATTTATGTAAGTGCGATATGCGAGAAACGTGAAATGAAGTACAATATATATAGTATATATGTGCTTTTGAAATAAAGATATGGGAAGTACTTCCAGCGAAATCGCAATTCCTGAGAAAGGGATTGTGTTGGAGCTCGTCGAGAGTGTCCATCGGTAATCGTAGCTACGTTCGTGCTTAGTCGATTGGAGTATCCACGGATATTGGAATCTCACTCGGTGAGACCATGCTGATTACTATTATTACTTATCTATTCTAGCGTAATTCGAGGGGCGAGATGCTTACAGTTCTAAGCGATTTCACTAGGATAGCCAAGTAACCGCCGCGTAACTGCGATCTAGACGCCATAGCATAATTCGGGGGTGTGATGCCTACAGTTACAAGCGATTCCACTAGGATAGTGGCGTAACTGCTGCGTAACTGCGATCTATGGCAACAACCATGGCATAATTAGAGGGGTGTGATACCTACGGTTACAGGCGATTCTACTGGGATAATAGTGCAACTGCCGAGTAACCACGATCCATGGAGGAAGTATTTTCCATAACTATTTAAATGTTTTAAGTATTTTCACTGAGAGTTAAAACAAGGATATTTAGTACTTAGAAATTTTGGTCGTACGCCTGGCCAGCGTATGCCTAACGTCTGTAAGAATGACAATAAACTTGTTAAACTTCGAGTTATCAAGTATTTTTAAATGTTAAGTAACAAACCAGTAACCTGAAATTAAATTTATATAACCCCAACATAATAAATTAAGAAAGAGATTTTAAATGTTTTTAAAACAAATATTTTCGAATATAAATTTTGTTTAATATTTAAATCTTTTTCTGAAATTTCCTTTCCGTTGAATCCATCTTCCTTCGTAGATCCTTTTTGACTAGGTTCTTTCGTTTATTCAGCTTTTAACTCGAATTTTATAACTTATCTTTCCCATAGCAAGGTAAGAAGTAGAAGGAGAGTATAAGTCTTCTAGCTAGTTCATATTTATTAAAATTTGATTTGAAATAAGTATTTTGAAAGGAATTATAATATATAATTTCGTTAGTACAATATTGAAATTTTAATATATATATATATATATACATAATTGTGAAAGATTTTATATAGGTAAACATCTATATGTTTTGGAAATATTTTGGTATACTATAAAATAATATTATGTATATTGTCATATATTTATTATAGATTGAAGGTTGAATTTTCTATAAACGAGTGGGGAGAAACATATATTTCGCTATTTAAAATTTTAATGATTTGCAATATATTATTCATAATATATGATATAGAAAATTTTGATATATATTATGTTCAAATATAGAAAGATGTTTTGAGTATTTACCGGACGTTAAAGTTGGTCTATCGAATACCTAGTGATTTGGGTATACGTCTGATCAACGTATATGTTAAATCCTATAAGTATATGATGGATATAGAGTCACACCCTAGTCGCTTGAAAATGATTCTGGTGATGACTGCGCAGCATCATCGATATTTATTTTTGGGTTTTGAAAGTGGGATAAATATATATTGCTAATTGAGACGTCGAGTGAATACTTAAAATTATTTTGAAATGTTAGAAAATATTTTAACGTTAATTTTTAAGTATATATAGATATGAAAATAAGTTTGAACTATTGTTTTAAATATATTAATTATTTAGTTATTGTTTTCCTTCCTTGTTCCTTTTCGGGGACGAAAAGGTTTAAGTGGGGGAGAATATAACAACCCGGAATTTTAAGTGTATTTTTATTTAATTATTTAATTTAAACTTTGATTTTTATTTTATTCGTTTAAAACTCATTTTGTTTGCATTTTTATAACTATTTTGATTTTGAATAAAAAAACTAAATTTATTTTGGTTTTTATATAACAAATGAATTTGATTTGATATGAATATATTTTAATAATATTTTCAATTTCGATCTTATTTAGTATATAAATTAAATCGAGTTTATTTAGTTGAATTTGAATTTATTTAGGAAAATTAAAACATGAAATTGACTTATAATGAAACGTTTATCTTTAATATTTTGTTATTTTCATTTGGAAGTGATTTAAATATTTTTATATTGAAAATGTCAAATTTTAGTCACTTCGGTTGGATCAGTTTTGACGATTATTTGCGGTAGCAGCAGTCGATATATCTCAAATAAAAATGAAAATGTTAAATAATAATAAAAATCCAAAAAAAATATATTTGAGATGCGTCTAACCAGACGAAGCATAGAAATTAATTTCGTTGAAAAATTAGAATGTTTGTCGGTCGCGCATTTTTCAGTGCAAAGTTGCGCCTAATAGTTCAAATTTTAGCAACCGTAAAATCTTTCTGAATCCAGTTCAGACAAACATGAAAAATGTTCTATTCGGTGTCACAAATCTGACGGCGAAATTTGTCTCGCGAAAGTCGGATGTTTTGACCTCTGTTTTCCGTCCGCATTTTGAAACGACCCGTAACTTCCCCGTAAAGGAAAGTGCGGATAGTTCGAGAACAAGCCACAACAGGACGCATACAAAGGAACATTTCACTGTATATTACAACAATGCATCAGATTACAAGAATATACAGAGTATAAAAGAATATTACACAGAAATATCAGAGATTTAAATTGCATTTAAATACATCGCAGCGGAAAATAATACAATACACAACTAGAAGAGATATACGGATACAAATCTTTCCGGATATCGTTCCAGCTGTAAACCAGGATCCTGTGAATATAAATCTGCAAAACCAAAACTACTAGCTGCCCGTGTCAAAATAAGGGCACCCAGAGTTTAGGTTAAAACAATAAACTCCAGGTCAGTCATGGGACTGGTGTGAGAACTAAAACAGTTAATCTTTATTTTTAAAGTTCGGTAAATCAAGGGACCACGCCGTATAACACGGAACGGGTTTCCTCCCAAGAATACCAGTGCATAAAACAAACAGCGCAATGCTAAATAAAGAAAAATGAAGCTGTTATAAGACCCAGGTCCTATCACACAATGCAACGCAAGCCGGAGGATAGGGTTTTCCCTTATAACAGCCAAAGAATGCTTGATACGTTTAAAACAAATCATTTGATACTATTATAAGTGCATAGTGTATAAAACAACTTCAAATCATAAGTATCAATCATAGGCGGCATGGGTACCATATATCATGTCGCCATACTAGTTCTACAATTAAAACCGCACATGTCACGTATTTGGAAATTGGGTTTCCATCTATGAACCGAGGCAAAAGATAGTCCTCACCGACTTCGAGACTCTCTAGCCCGAGCCTCAGGGTCAGAGCGCATCGACCCTTGGATCCTCAGGGCCAGTCCACCGATGTGGATTAAATTTAAACCCTGAACATGCATCTCCCCACCCTATGGGGTGTAAGTCTGGTCCGTCTGCCGACCAGAATGCATCAGCCGAAACCGATATAACCGAGGCGCCTCGCAACAGCAACAACCACATAAGTCAAACTCGTCAGGGCGTGTAAAACCACTGACGCCACTTCTAGCTAGAAAGAAACGCATGCCCTCCCTGACGTCCTCTCCCGTTTTTGGTTCATACCGGGTGTGAAGCTCGCGAATCAACGTTACACAAAGCTATGCCACAAAGGCCGTGCTTTGATCATCAACCACAAGACTTTGCTTTTCAACAGAAGCCTCGATCAATTGCCACTTAGGCATGCCACACAGGCAATTCACTCCATGCGTTTGATATCCATCAATATATAACCCCTGAGCTCGTACGTCTCAGAGAAGGGCGTTAAGCAAGAGAATAAATTCTCCACCGCCAAAAAGATATATATTTAATAGAGATCAATCACACGGACTAAAATCCAATGTCAGACACACAGTCCATTTACAAGGCCGTTTTGGGTCTGAACGAAACCGGAGGCACCTAGTACCCCGCATATCCATCGATCTCCAAGTACGTCTGGACGATCCCTAACTGTTTCCATCTTCTTGGGTGTACAGCCCAATCAAGATCATCAATAATCACCCAAACGACGTGAAGACTTCCGGTCTTCGACCACCGTCTTCATCTTCGACACACGTCGAATCAGTTATTCAGAATGGGATAAACCCGGTCTTTCTGGATAACTCGCGTATATATTATAAAAGTGTTACACAAACACAACATACGCCTCATTCCAATTCAGAATATTCTTTTATTCAAATATTCCTATACTTTGGGAAAAAGTTCCCATTAATTTTATCCAAGATAAATTCTTTAAATTTATCCTTTAATCTCCTTTGAATATCAATTCAAACTAGTCGGAATTAGCGAACCTTACCGTAGTAATCATTGGTTTTAATTTCCCAATCCCAACCTATTCATCCCATGAAGTAAAACTGGTAATACTTCATATCTAACACCACGGTGTTATCGGTAAATTCAATTACCATTTCACGTTCAAATCTAATTAAAGATTTAACTACCGCCTGGAGCAAAACTGGTGGTACTCCATTCTCGATCATTTCAATCTAATTAAAGATTCATTAAAACTCCACTTAGTTTTAATCTTTAACTGGGTTAAAGAATCAGTGTCATTTAAAACACGGTTCACGATAAACCTAAAATCACATTCATTAATTATCGGGTTAAAGAACGAGTGTTATTTAAAACACTGCTCACGATAAACCCAAAAATCAATACCAATTCAATTCCAATTCAATATCATTTAATTGGTACACTTCATTAAATCTAAATAAAAAGATTTAATCTTTTCTCAACTGGGTTCAAGAACAGTGTTAGTCAAGACACCATTCACGACAAACCCAAATCACATTTGATATTAAATACAAGGCTTTGAATAGAATATATATACCGGCTTATATTCAATATCAAATTCTACGACTAACAAACATCGTATTGGAAATAACGATATATATATATATATATATATATATATCTTTCAAATTCCCATAACAAAATCTGTATCATCACGAAATCCAACATCGAAATAATCCAAAGGCAATTTCGATTCAAATCCATTCCAATGCAATCATTGGAAATTTTGGTTATTTTCAAAACCATTTCAAATTCAATTTATTTATATAAAAATAAATAGAATTATAATTCTAGTTCAAAACTAGTTCATTTCGATAAAAATCTATTTTTATCTTTTCAAATATGGAGTTTTTCATCCCAAATCTTCACTAATCATTTCTTATGATTTTACACAAATTATTACTATTTTTAATAATTTTATCAAGGCCCGTACAGTCGATTTCCACCAATGGCCATCGAACTGCACGTATAGCGACCTTTTCCAAATTTGATTTGGACATAATTCCAAATCCAACCGTTAGATTTCTAATTTCTAATATTCTTTAGAAAGCCCTCTTCGATACGAACCCAACAGTTCCGGTTTCAGGAGAATCCGACGGTCGGATCTCCCGTAATGTCCGTTTGAAATAAATGGTCGAAATTCACGAACTGCCGCGGCGCGGCGCGTTCTATTCAGGCCATTATATTATATATATAATATATATTTCGTCGATTTTCTATTCAAAACGAATTATATAAATAGTTTTAAAATTCGTTTCAAAATCTATTTCAACTTCCATTTCAATTCAAAGCAAAATTGAATTCTTCTTTATAAATTCGTTTCAAAATTCATTTCTTTTCAATTCAAATTTCAATTCAATTTGAATTCATTTCAATTCGCTTTCAATTCAATTTGAATTCGTTTTCAATTCAATTCATTTCGAAATCGTTTTCAATTCAATTCATTTCGAAATCGTTTTATATTCAATTCATTTCGAAATCGTTTTCAATTCAATTCATTTCAAAATCGTTTTCAATTCAATTCATTTCGAAATCGTTTTCAATTCAATTCATTTCGAAATCGTTTTCAATTCAATTCATTTCGAAATCGTTTTCAATTCAATTCATTTCGAAATCGTTTTCAATTCAATTCATTTCGAAATCGATATAAATATCGTTCACGTCAAAATGGCGTCAATCTAATCAACACGGCTTCATATATTGATATTTTCAAATATTCCATTTCGAATATTTCTATTTCAAATATTTCTATTTCTAAACTGGAATGAGGCCCAATCAATTACCATATAAAATTAATTATATGAATTTTCATACAACACATGTATATAATAGCATTGAAAAATGATCAACCATCAACCAAAGTGCACTACACTGTATAAGCATCAAATAAAGATATCTAACGCTTATAACAGCATGTCAATCAATCGATCGACATATTTAATCAATCAGGATGAGTGAACTTCAAATTTCATCCCAACACCCGTGTGGGGTTTCAAACAACCAAACACAGATTTTATTTGTGCAGTTGGGCGATGTGTAAAATTTATCGTCCCAATCAATGTCATTCAAATAGGTGTACATAAACAAACCGTCCGGTTTGCAAATGAATATTTTATTTTGTTCACTTCACTATTTTCATATTCACGTTAAAAATTATATTTTTAACAATAAAACATTTTATTTCAACCTATGAATTTCTATTCAATTCATTTATTCAATAAAATGATATTTTTATTTTTCTAACATATTTTAGAAAATTTCGGTGGCATAACGGCACGATACTAGAAACGGGACAAGGCCTAGCCTTATCCCCGGTCTATTGAAGGCCCATGCCATTCACACATCAATCAAAATCACCAAACAACCAAATTCAAATCAAATCATATAACTAATCTATGCAACCAAACAAACAAGTCCATGGTCTGTGGACGATTGTGTCGGGTGCTACTAAGCACCGTCTGCATCCTAGTATATATATATAATTAGAAAAGAAATTGAAAGGTGAGAAATTCTCACTAATAGCTATCCTAGCTCCACGGCACTTCATTGATAGAAATCTTCATCGATATCGCATCTTCGTCATCTTCGTTGCCCGTAGCCACTACATATATAAAAATCACACATTTTTATATTTGCTGATGTCTTTAAAATAAAAATCACATTTTTATTTATTCACCTTCAATTTAAAAATCATATTTTTAATCTCGCTACCTTCATAATGAAAACCATATTTTTATTATCTAAAAATAATTTCATTTCTACTATAAAAATCATATTTTTATATAATTAAAAATCAGATCTCTATGTGTATAAAAATCAAATCATTGAATGGATAAAATCACATCTTTATGATGATATCGTTCATATAAAAATTTCACCTTTACTTGTTGGTCATATAAATAAAGATCACACCTTTATTATAGAAATCATATTTTAAATCTATATTCTCTATAAAAATCTCGTCTTTGCTTTATAAAAAATCTCGTCTTTGCTTTATAAAAAATCTCGTCTTTGCTTTATAAAAAATCTCGTCTTTGCTTTATAAAAAAATATAGTTTTAGCTTTATAAAAAATATAGTTTTAGCTTTATAAAAAATATAGTTTTAGCTTTATAAAAAATATAGTTTTAGCTTTATAAAAAATATAGTTTTATAACTGTTTCCAGTTTTAAATGTAAAATAAAATAAAATAAAACATAAACGAAAATTGGAAAAACTGACCTTGCTTTAAGGAGAGGGGGAGGGGTAGCTGCGCGTCGGAGGTTGCTCGCAGGGGGGCGAGGCTCGTGGGAGGCGGAGGTTGACGAGGGGGTGCGGGTTCGGGTCTGGGTGCAAGGGGAGGGTCCGACGAGGGTTTGTGGGTGGCTCGCTGGGGAGAAGAGGGGAGACTGCGAGGTTGGGGAAGAGAAGGAGGAGTTGAAGCGAGGAAGGGGGTTCGAGAGGGGGGGGGTCGCAGGCGCGAGCGGCAGCGATAGTTGGCGGTGGTCGGCGCCGCCTAGGGGCGCGATGGCAGACGGATTCCGCCTCCGTCCCTTTTTTTTCGATTTTGAAAAAGTGAAGGGGGGGGGGGCAGAGAGGATAAGAAAGGTTTTTTTTTATTCATTTATTTAATCATTTAATTTGAAAAGGTTGACCTTTACATACGACCTCGAAACGAGGCCCACCGCCTGTCGTCCATAGCGTTTCACCCCCATTCCGAACACAATGGGATATGTATCGTAGGTTGATTCGATCATTTGAATCAGTTTCCGTTGAATTTTCATTTAAATCATTATATTGAATTTTAACCGTACATTTCGAATTACTGGGGTCACATACTAACTAGAAAAATTCCAGAAAAATATTTTCTAGCTTCGTATTGACGATACGGTCCTAACAAACCTAGTTTCGTCGAATTCTGAGACCGTTTGAAAAATGGCCAATTTCCAGTCGATTAAAATCAACTGAAACTGGTCAAACGCGTTTTCCTTTGCCACGCTCACATATTGAATCGAAAAATTATAAAATTTGAAACCTAGCAATAACTTGACATCCTGGACCCAACAAAACTGGTTTCGTCGAAATCCGAGGTCGTTTGCAAAATGTCCATTTTTAAGGGCCTGAATTCCATAGCGACTATTCAGAATTTTCAACTGGACATAACTTTTGATTCCCGCTACGAAATTTCGATTTTTCGGATTCGTTGGAAAGATATTATCAATTAGATCCTAACATTTTTGGTTTCACTAAAATCTGGATTGTTTTGCACCCGGTACATTCATTTGAAGTTTGAAATCGAATTATCGAACTACCGCGCCATTTTCAATTCTATTATAATTATATATAATTATTTATATTCTAACGACGAACTATATAACTATATACGTTCGAATTATATTCAAAATAAATTTCTCGTCGATATTATTTAAAATAATTCATTTTAAATATTCAAAATTCGCTATAATTGCCAAAATAAAAATTTTAAACTGGCCCAGATTTTCCGGGTTATTACAATCTCCCCCACTTAAAACTTTTCGTCCCCGAAAAGGAACAAAGTCGAAAGTGGTTTGATTAATTAGCTCTACGCTCGATCTGGCTTCCATTCTCCAACTTTTCAGTTTCTGAGAATTTTCAAATTTTCAAAAATTTGGCTAACACCCTAAATTTTTGAAAAATTTCGCCATAACCTCCCCTGCACCGGGAGCATCGGGGAATTTCAAATAGCTTCCCCGGTCCTTCAGATCTCAAAAAGAAAAAGCCAAGCGGCTAGCCAATTGGCTCATAAAATCATCATCACCCAAACAAAACAGTAAATTATGTAATAAACATGTACCTTTTTGTCGGGCAAACAAATTTTATTCTCTGGCTCTAGCCTCCTTGCTATGACCTGTTCAATGTAAGTACATGTATATGCAAGCAAATGCGACCAAATTTCAATACAATTCATTATTCGATCAAAGTAAGCATAATGGTTCAAAATTTAGCAAACAAATAAACAACAACACAAACATCAATCAATTAGTGAATTAGAGTTTCAAATTCATAATTTGATATATATACAAAAATCATGTTTTTGATGCCAATTCACAACAATAGGCCCTATCTAATTTTGGTTCTCACACCAGTCAATAGGAAATATATAGATATTACACGTTCGGAGCACGAACATAAATATTGATGATGCCATGGTCATTATCAACATCATCTCCGGGCGACTAGAGTGTGATTCTATATCTATCCAGTATATTAAAACTTCAAATACACGTTTGCAAGGCGTATATGCGAAATCTTTATATACTGGACTGTCCTAATCAATATAGATAAATAATCAAATACGAATAATTGATTTAACTTTTCAAAACAAAAATTTGTTTTCATTTTAAAAATATACTCTTCACACTCGTTCTAGGATACTACTGATCCTATCTCTAACGAGTCATTCTCATTGGATATTACTAATCCAATTTCTGATGAATTCTTTCGTATGGTTCTAATGTGCCTTGTTCTCTGAGCTTGGTAAACCAAAGCTCTGATACCAACTGTGAAAACCCGTAACTTCCCCGTAAAGGAAAGCGTCGGATAGTTCGAGAACAAGCCACAACAGAACGCATACGGAAGAACATTTCACTGTATATTACAACAATGCATCAGATTACAAGAATATACAGAGTATAAAAGAATATTACACAGAAATATCAGAGATTTAAATTGCATTTAAATACATCGCAGCGGAAAATAATACAATACACAACTAGAAGAGATATACGGATACAAAGCTTTCCGGATATCGTTCCAGCTGTAAACCAGGATCCTGTGAATATAAATCTGCAAAACCAAAACTACTAGCTGCCCGTGTCAAAATAAGGGCACCCAGAGTTTAGGTTAAAACAATAAACTCCAGGTCAGTCATGGGACTGGTGTGAGAACTAAAACAGTTAATCTTTATTTTTAAAGTTCGGTAAATCAAGGGACCACGCCGTATAACACGGAACGGGTTTCCTCCCAAGAATAACAGTGCATAAAACAAACAGCGCAATGATAAATAAAGAAAAATGAAGCTGTTATAAGACCCAGGTCCTATCACACAATGCAACGCAAGCCGGGGGATAGGGTTTTCCCTTATAACAGCCAAAGAATGCTTGATACGTTTAAAACAAATCATTTGATACTATTATAAGTCCATAGTGTATAAAACAACTTCAAATCATAAGTATCAATCATAAGCGGCATGGGTACCATATATCATGTCGCCATACTAGTTCTACAATTAAAACCGCACATGTCACGTATTTGGAAATTGGGTTTCCATCTATGAACCGAGGCAAAAGATAGTCCTCACCGACTTCGAGACTCTCTAGCCCGAGCCTCAGGGTCAGAGCGCATCGACCCTTGGATCCTCAGGGCCAGTCCACCGATGTGGATTAAACTTAAACCCTGAACATGCGTCTCCCCACCCTATGGGGTGTAAGTCTGGTCCGTCTGCCGACCAGAATGCATCAGCCGAAACCGATATAACCGAGGCGCCTCGCAACAGCAACAACCACATAAGTCAAACTCGTCAGGGCGTGTAAAACCACTGACGCCATTTCTAGCTAGAAAGAAACGCATGCCCTCCCTGACGTCCTCTCCCGTTTTTGGTTCATACCGGGTGTGAAGCTCGCGAATCAACGTTACACAAAGCTATGCCACAAAGGCCGTGCTTTGATCATCAACCACAAGACTTTGCTTTTCAACAGAAGCCTCGATCAATTGCCACTTAGGCATGCCACACAGGCAATTCACTCCATGCGTTTGATATCCATCAATATATAACCCCTGAGCTCGTACGTCTCAGAGAAGGGCGTTAAGCAAGAGAATAAATTCTCCGCCGCCAAACAGATATATATTTAATAGAGATCAATCACACGGACTAAAATCCAATGTCAGACACACAGTCCATTTACAAGTCCGTTCTGGGTCTGAACGAAACCGGAGGCACCTAGTACCTCGCATATCCATCGATCTCCAAGTACGTCTGGACGATCCCTAACTGTTTCCATCTTCTTGGGTGTACAGCCCAATCAAGATCATCAGTAATCACCCAAACGACGTGAAGACTTCCGGTCTTCGACCACCGTCTTCATCTTCGACACCACGTCGAATCAGTTATTCAGAATGGGATAAACCCGGTCTTTCTGGATAACTCGCGTATATATTATAAAAGTGTTACACAAACACAACATACGCCTCATTCCAATTCAGAATATTCTTTTATTCAAATATTCCTATACTTTGGGAAAAAGTTCCCATTAATTTTATCCAAGATAAATTCTTTAAATTTATCCTTTAATCTCCTTTGAATATCAATTCAAACTAGTCGGAATTAGCGGACCTTACCGTAGTAATCATTGGTTTTAATTTCCCAATCCCAACCTATTCATCCCATGAAGTAAAACTGGTAATACTTCATATCTAACACCACAGTGTTATCGGTAAATTCAATTACCATTTCACGTTCAAATCTAATTAAAGATTTAACTACCGCCTGGAGCAAAACTGGTGGTACTCCATTCTCGATCATTTCAATCTAATTAAAGATTCATTAAAACTCCACTTAGTTTTAATCTTTAACTGGGTTAAAGAATCAGTGTCATTTAAAACACGGTTCACGATAAACCCAAAATCACATTCATTAATTATCGGGTTAAAGAACGATTGTTATTTAAAACACTGCTCACGATAAACCCAAAAATCAATACCAATTCAATTCCAATTCAATATCATTTAATTGGTACACTTCATTAAATCTAAATAAAAAGATTTAATCTTTTCTCAACTGGGTTCAAGAACAGTGTTAGTCAAGACACCATTCACGACAAACCCAAATCACATTTGATATTAAATACAAGGCTTTGAATAGAATATATATACCGGCTTATATTCAATATCAAATTCTACGACTAACAAACATCGTATTGGAAATAACGATATATATATATATATCTTTCAAATTCCCATAACAAAATCTGTATCATCACGAAATCCAACATCGAAATAATCCAAAGGCAATTTCGATTCAAATCCATTCCAATGCAATCATTGGAAATTTTGGTTATTTTCAAAACCATTTCAAATTCAATTTATTTATTTAAAAATAAATAGAATTATAATTCTAGTTCAAAACTAGTTCATTTCGATAAAAATCTATTTTTATCTTTTCAAATATGGAGTTTTTCATCCCAAATCTTCACTAATCATTTCTTATGAATTTACACAAATTATTACTATTTTTAATAATTTTATCAAGGCCCGTACAGTCGATTTCCACCAATGGCCATCGAACTGCACGTATAGCGACCTTTTCCAAATTTGATTTGGACATAATTCCAAATCCAACCGTTAGATTTCTAATTTCTAATATTCGTTAGAAAGCCCTTTTCGATACGAACCCAACGGTTCCGGTTTCAGGAGAATCCGACGGTCGGATCTCCCGTAATGTCCGTTTGAAATAAATGGTCGAAATTCACGAACTGCCGCGGCGCGGCGCATTCTATTCAGGCCATTATATTATATATATAATATATATAATATATATTTCGTCGATTTTCTATTCAAAATGAATTATATAAATAGTTTTAAAATTTGTTTCAAAATCTATTTCAACTTCCATTTCAATTCAAAGCAAAATTGAATTCTTCTTTATAAATTCGTTTCAAAATTCATTTCTATTCAATTCAAATTTCAATTCAATTTGAATTCATTTCAATTCGCTTTCAATTCAATTTGAATTCGTTTTCAATTCAATTCATTTCGAAATCGTTTTCAATTCAATTCATTTCGAAATCGTTTTATATTCAATTCATTTCGAAATCGTTTTCAATTCAATTCATTTCGAAATCGTTTTCAATTCAATTCATTTCGAAATCGTTTTCAATTCAATTCATTTCGAAATCGTTTTCAGTTCAATTCATTTCGAAATCGATATAAATATCGTTCACGTCAAAATGGCGTCAATCTAATCAACACGGCTTCATATATCGATATTTTCAAATATTCCATTTCGAATATTTCTATTTCAAATATTTCTATTTCTAAACTGGAATGAGGCCCAATCAATTACCATATAAAATTAATTATATGGATTTTCATACAACACATGTATATAATAGCATTGAAAAATGATCAACCATCAACCAAAGTGCACTACACTCTATAAGCATCAAATAAAGATATCTAACGCTTATAACAGCATGTCAATCAATCGATCGACATATTTAATCAATCAGGATGAGTGAACTTCAAATTTCATCCCAACACCCATGTGGGGTTTCAAACAACCAAACACAGATTTTATTTGTGCAGTTGGGCGATGTGTAAAATTTATCGTCCCAATCAATGTCATTCAAATAGGTGTACATAAACAAATCGTCCGGTTTGCAAATGAATATTTTATTTTGTTCACTTCACTATTTTCATATTCACGTTAAAAATTATTTTTTTAACGATAAAACATTTTATTTCAACCTATGAATTTCTATTCAATTCATTTATTCAATAAAATGATATTTTTATTTTTCTAACATATTTTAGAAAATTTCGGCGGCATAACGGCACGATACTAGAAACGAGACAAGGCCTAGCCTTATCCCCGGTCTAGTGAAGGCCCACGCCATTCACACATCAATCAAAATCACCAAACAACCAAATTCAAATCAAATCATATAACTAATCTATGCAACCAAACAAACAAGTCCATGGTCTGTGGACGATTGTGTCGGGTGCTACTAAGCACCGTCTGCATCCTAGTATATATATATAATTAGAAAAGAAATTGAAAGGTGAGAAATTCTCACTAATAGCTATCCTAGCTCCACGGCACTTCATTGATAGAAATCTTCATCGCTATTGCATCTTCGTCATCTTCGTTGCCCGTAGCCACTACATATATAAAAATCACACATTTTTATATTTGCTGATGTCTTTAAAATAAAAATCACATTTTTATTTATTCACCTTCAATTTAAAAATCATATTTTTAATCTCGCTACCTTCATAATGAAAACCATATTTTTATTATCTAAAAATAATTTCATTTCTACTATAAAAATCATATTTTTATATAATTAAAAATCAGATCTCTATGTGTATAAAAATCAAATCATTGAATGGATAAAATCACATCTTTATGATGATATCGTTCATATGAAAATTTCACCTTTACTTGTTGGTCATATAAATAAAGATCACACCTTTATTATAGAAATCATATTTTAAATCTATATTCTCTATAAAAATCTCGTCTTTGCTTTATAAAAAATCTCGTCTTTGCTTTATAAAAAATCTCGTCTTTGCTTTATAAAAAATCTCGTCTTTGCTTTATAAAAAAATATAGTTTTAGCTTTATAAAAAATATAGTTTTAGCTTTATAAAAAATATAGTTTTAGCTTCATAAAAAATATAGTTTTAGCTTTATAAAAAATATAGTTTTATAACTGTTTCCAGTTTTAAATGTAAAATAAAATAAAATAAAACATAAACGAAAATTGGAAAAACTGACCTTGCTTTAAGGAGAGGGGGGAGGGGTAGCTGCGCGTCGGAGGTTGCTCGCAGGGGGGGGGGGGGCGAGGCTCGTGGGAGGCGGAGGTTGACGAGGGGGTGCGGGTTCGGGTCTGGGTGCAAGGGGAGGGTCCAACGAGGGTTTGTGGGTGGCTCGCTGGGGAGAAGAGGGGAGACTGCGAGGTTGGGGAAGAGAAGGAGGAGTTGAAGAGAGGAAGGGGGTTCGAGAGGGGGGGGTCGCAGGCGCGAGCGGCAGCGATAGTTGGCGGTGGTCGGCGCCGCCTAGGGGCGCGATGGCAGACGGATTCCGCCTCCGTCCCTTTTTTTTCGATTTTGAAAAAGTGAATGGGGGGCCAGAGAGGATAAGAAAGGTTTTTTTTTATTCATTTATTTAATCATTTAATTTGAAAAGGTTGACCTTTACATACGACCTCGAAACGAGGCCCACCGCCTGTCGTCCATAGCGTTTCACCCCCATTCCGAACACAATGGGATATGTATCGTAGGTTGATTCGATCATTTGAATCAGTTTCCGTTGAATTTTCATTTAAATCATTATATTGAATTTTAACCGTACATTTCGAATTACTGGGGTCACATACTAACTAGAAAAATTCCAGAAAAATATTTTCTAGCTTCGTATTGACGATACGGTCCTAACAAAACTAGTTTCGTCGAATTCTGAGACCGTTTGAAAAATGGCCAATTTCCAGTCGATTAAAATCAACTGAAACTGGTCAAACGCGTTTTCCTTTGCCACGCTCACATATTGAATCGAAAAATTATAAAATTTGAAACCTAGCAATAACTTGACATCCCGGACCCAACAAAACTGGTTTCGTCGAAATCCGAGGTCGTTTGCAAAATGTCCATTTTTAAGGGCCTGAATTCCATAGCGACTATTCAGAATTTTCAACTGGACATAACTTTTGATTCCCGCAACGAAATTTCGATTCTTCGGATTCGTTGGAAAGATATTATCAATTAGATCCTATCATTTTTGGTTTCACTAAAATCCGGATTGTTTTGCACCCGGTACATTCATTTGAAGTTTGAAATCGAATTATCGAACTACCGCGCCATTTTCAATTCTATTATAATTATATATAATTATTTATATTCTAACGACGAACTATATAACTATATACGTTCGAATTATATTCAAAATAAATTTCTCGTCGATATTATTTAAAATAATTCATTTTAAATATTCAAAATTCGCTATAATTGCCAAAATAAAAATTTTAAACTGGCCCAGATTTTTCGGGTTATTACACATTTTTACATAAAAGGGGTCTTTAACGCATTTTGATCGGAGCTTCCTGACACTGCAAATTATTTATCGTTGTATCCGTCTCGTCGCGTTGATTATCACAATATATTCAATTGACATTTTTAGTGCTCGGTTCGCGCTTAAATTGCAAAAAGGTTTGTGCGGTTCATTTTTGAAACAAAGTCATTTGGGTTCGAAGTGTCCATATTCGGACCTCTCATATTTTTCTTTTTGGGTCTGCAAAACCCGATCTTTCATTTTTCTAAACTGCCCAAATATTTTTTTGTTCACAAAGTGGCCACATTTACTCTTACTTTAAAACCATATGCATGCACGTTACTTTCTTTCTTCATTTGAATATGACGTTCCATTTTTTCTCTTTCTCCAATTCCATATGTTCATTTTTTTTTCTTTCTTGCTTCTATTTTGAACACGTCCATTTGTTTTTCAAAGATTTTCACATTTTCAATGCATTGTTAACTTTCATGTTTCAATGCATATTGGAAAACATGTCTTTCCAATCGCCAACCGTGGTTTCAACAACTCTCGCATATAAAATAAGAAGAAAAATAAGACAAACAAAAGGACACAAGTGCAACAACTACAAATTTCCGATTCCCTTTTTTCTTTTCCCTCATTCCACGACTGATCTTTATTTTTCTTCTTCACAAACAGAAGTTGTTCTTCGTCTATATATATATATATATATATATATATATATATATATATAATCATCGCCCCCACATATTCCTCCCCATCGCATCTCTTTCTTCCCCTCCCCCTATTCTCTGCTTACCGCACCTTTATTTCGTCCCCTTCCATTGCGTATCCTGCCCATCGTGATTTTCTCTTCGCCCTCTTGCCAACCCGCGTCACCTGAAGCCGAGCTCCAAGCCCTCCACCAAATCCGAACTCCCTGTAGCCACAACACCTCTCCTCCAACAACAGTCCGCCTTGCTCTTCCAAGAACAGTCGCCCAGGACAGCCTCCACCCTGAACCCGGTGGTTTCCTTTCCCTTGGTGCTAGTGCATGCATGGATTGTTTGTGTGCATGCGTGTGTATAGGAGGGTGTGCGTGAGTTGTGTGTGTTCATGTTGGTGTTTGCGTGTGTTTTATTTGTTGAATTTGTGTGTATGCGTGAGTTTGTATACATATATACTATGTATGTATATTTTGTGTTACGTTGAGTGAGTTTTGTTTGTGGCGTGGTGTTGAGTGTAGTACTATAGTGTGCGTGTGTATGTTTTGTGTGTGGGTTTGCATTATGTATTTAAATGTGTATAAATTATATTTTATATATACAATTTGTGTGAGTTGAATTTTTTAAAATATACATGTTATAAATTTTTCTATGTATATAGTGTATATCTTTATATATTATTTTTGAAAACTTGGGTTAGTGTTTATTTTGAATCGGTTTTGGTGTTGAGTTTGAAACCGTTCTGAAACCCAATAACTTTACCCTTCCAATGAAATTTTCCCGACTTCCTCTTATAAAAATAAAATAAATTATTGAGTGATATCGAGCTGAAGCCATTCTAAATCTTACCTGGAAGCTGTCATCTCATTTAATGTCAATCCAAATCAATCGTCGTCTCCAATCTGCACCACGGAAGGTGAGTTTATCTCACACAACTTACATTTTTCATGGGTGTTAGATCAATAATGAACTGTTATATGAAATTTATAGGACTACTGATAGAAATTGTTTGATTTGATATATATGCACACTTCATATGTGACACGATATATTCATATGACACGTAGTTGCACTGATATATATATGTTGTGATTGTTGCTATGTGATTGTTGTTTGTGATTGTTAATACCCTTAGTTTAGGAAAAATCACTAAGGGTTGAAATGATACATACCCGAACGGACATTAGATTAACGAAAAATCATTACGAGTTGAAATGATAGACCTGAACGATTTTTACTGAATTTGGGATTACGGGTTGAAATGATAAATATCCGTATCACTTGACCATAGGGTAGAAATTGTATATGGACACCGTCGGTCGTGTTTTCAAAGTAAACTAATTTGGAAAATTTAATAAAAAAGTAATAACTTAAGATTTTATTTTTTTTATATTTAAAGATTTTAAAAAAATATTTTATAATTAAATCATATATGTGTTTTCAAACTTTAATCTAATATATTATAATAAATATTTCTTTTATAATTATTTCTATATTATTTAAATCTTATATATGTTTATAATTTATTTTCTATTTTATTTTAGAATTTTTATAGACATATATATATTTATTTATTTTCAAAGTCAATATTTTCTTTTATATATTTTTTAACTTTAATAATAAACTAGACGGTGTATAAGTAAAGATTTTTCTGTGATTTGAATCCAAGGTTTAAGATATAAATTTGTGTAGCGAAAATTGATTCAATAAATGAACTGATATAGGATATGAACTTGAATTAGAATTGATTTGAACTTATAAAACGAACTTGAGTTGTGAAATTGTTTTTGAAATTTAATTTTCCAAATTTAAGGAATGAATTTGATTATAAACTAACTGAATGCGAATTTGAATTTGAACTATTATAAGAATGACCTTGAATTGCGTAAAATTGATTTTGTTTTGAAATTATAGTTGATGAAATGAATTTCGATTAAAAGTGACTGAGCGTGAGTAGATTATATATAAATATAATTGATTTTATAAATTGTTTGTCTGAATTGGAAAATTTGGTAAATCAATGTATACGGATGGTTTTAAAATCGTATAAATTGCTTAAATTCTAAATATAATACTTTGATTCGAATTTATAGGTTATGAATTTAAATTATACGATTTGAGTTATGGAGTATGATACGATTTATTGAAACTGAAATATAATATTTGATTTGAATTATATAAACTGTATCTGAACTTAGATGACTGGATTTGTGAATAGACTTAGAAGAACTCTTGTAAAGCTAAAACTCGATCTTATGAACTGATTTGAATTTATAAATACGGTTTTGAATGGTATGCTTCGGATTGCGAAAAAACGATATGATTTAATAAAAATTGAAAATGTAAGTTTTCGACTTGAGATATAATATATTATATGATATGGTTTAAATCGACAAATGAGATTTGGTTTGAATGATATTAAGCGAATTTGAACCTAAACGATTGGATTTTTAGTTTGACGGATCCTTAAAGGATGGTGATCCCAAACATCCTTTAAGTTGTTGATTGCATTTCATCGTTCATTTGAGTTGATTTATTTCCACGAGAATGTTATTCTTGATCCTAATTATTTTGTTTTGCATTATGGTTCGGCTTAGATCGATTATCACAGCTTTTGATTCACTTTTGGAGTGTGAAGTTATATTTGGTTTTGCTCATCCTCTTCTACCTATTGATCCGGTTCCAGCTGTTATTGTCATCTTTGTTTCAAACTGTTATCATTTATTTATGTATCTAAAATTTGTTGTATTAGTCTTCCGTTGTATTATTTATGTAAACTCAGATGTAAAGTTTTTATTTAGTAGCTTCGTGAACTACTATTGTATTATTTATTTTCCGCTGCGAGATATCATACTGCTCTGTATCTGTGCCTATAATCTATGAATTATTCTATTTACCTCAGAAGCTAATAACAATCTGTCGTTTTGAACGATTCGAGTTGACATGTTTTGTCGATTTGGCACAGTCAAAATGGCAGGTCATTACATTTGGTTTGCTAAAGGAACGAGGGGTTGGAGATGAATATATATAGGTGAAGTAGAGGTGAGGATAGAGACGACATTGCATCAATACAAGGTAGCATGCAGGAGTTAGGATAGGATAGCCATGTATGGTGAGGTCTGCTCCGAATAGCAGCTTGCTTTCTCTTCAGACAACATAGCTGTTTCGAGTAGATTAGCATGTATTGTCTTTTTCAAATAAAGGATGAATGTTTCGCAAGCGCAGGGTAGGAGAGGACGGCTTGACACTTAAAAAAGAAGCACCAAAATGTGGACAACACGTTTCTTTTATATGTGTTTAGTTTACTTAGTATTTAAGTTTTGTAATATATTCCTGTATTGCACCGTTAATTTATTATACCACTAACCATTAGAAATACGCATCGCCATACCCGAACCCCAAACGCAACGAAAATGGGTATACCACCACGTCTAAATTCTCTGCTTCCAATGAAATTAATTTTGTTGAAAACGGACTCTGTTTGCACAATGTCATTTATTTAAATTATCATTTCACCTTTAAATTACACGCATGGGTAAAATAACTCCGATTGGCTCCAAAATGGAAATCTAGTAATAATTTGTGATAAGTATTCCAATAAAATTCGTTTCGCCGAAAACGGAGATCGTTTGAAAAATAATTACTCATATGGTTTATATAACATTGATAAAATATAATTTATTTACAAAACAATCGAATTAAATAATAATAACATATTATTATTATCTAATACATCCAAAATAAAGTTATATATCACTTCAAATCCAACAAATATGGACTTACAACTCGATATTAATATTTTCTGGTTAAACGATATCCAATATACAGAAATTCCATGTTAAATAAATTAAATAAAGGATATAATTTATATATGATTTCCATAGCGACTATTTTAAAATTTATTTTGGACATAACTTTCAACATATAAGTTGAAATCTTGATTTTTCTCTTCCATTTCAAAATTATAATCAACTAGATTCTAACATTTCTTGTTTCATAGAAATCCGACTTAAATCGGATTTTGTATATTCGATTGAAGTTCAAAACTCAATATTACAAACTACCATGCCATTACGAGCTCGATTTAAATTATATTTGACATTTAAAAGTCGTTTTAATAACGAATTAAATAATAAAAACCAATAATATTCCAAATATAATATTTAAAATAATAAAATATATTAAATATCTGACTACCAAAAATACGGGACATTACATTTTTCCCCCATTAAAAGAATTTCGTCCCCGAAAGTTCTAAGGTGAGAAAAATGTTACAAACCCTTTCTTTATCAAATTCCAATTAATTTTAAATCGAAAACCACATCATTATGGTAAACAAAATTTTCTAACACCCTAAATCCCTGGAAAAATTCGGTAGATTGTCCCTTGTACGGAGTGACATCTGCGATATCGCAGGAACAAATAATATATACATCGACCCACACGGTTTTAAAACAAAATTCAAAACCCAAAATTTATATTTTTGCGTAGGCGTACCTTTTGCGAGCGCTATTGAGCATACTTGCTCAACATATATGCAATCTACACAACCAAACTTAATCCTCAACCGATCTGGCACCTATACTTAACTCATTTAACATGTAAGTGACAGATATATGAAATTCTAAATAACATTACATTGATTAACAAGTATAACTTCCCAAATTCCAAGAATTGTAACGACCCAGCTTTCTGATCGGTTCTCACCGGTATTTAAACCAACTTAAACCGTTCACAAAGATGGATTGTTATGGGTACTTACATATTTGCACAAAATATAACAGAACTTTTTCATTCATTTCATTAATTACATCAGAGATTGCAAGGAATATCAGTGTACCATCTATGCTCAACGGAAATAAACTCTCCAGCGGAATAAGAATCACCCAAATCATAACTCTAGCTTCAAATCTGAATCCAGCTCGAAAATCTAAACCTGTAAACCAAACTTCTGACTGCCCATGTAAAAATATGGGCACCTAGAATTTAGGTGTGGGAAATAATAAACTCTAGGTCAGTCATGGGACTGGTGTGAGATTCAAAAACACAATTCTTATTTAGTCTTTATTTTAAAGTTGGGAAATTCACCGGACCACGCCGCTAACGCGGAACAGGTTTACTCCATGTGAATACCCTGCATCAAAATTCGCAATGACTTTTGTAAATGAAACTAACATAAGGTCTCGCAGCACACACACACAATGCAAACGCGCACATGGGAGAGGTTTCTCCTTATGATAGTCAAAAATGCTTGATACGTGAAAATCCTCTTTTACTACTAATAGTGCATTGTGTGAAAAAAAAATCGCAAATATATGTATTAAGCATAGCCAGCATAATGCCTTATCCCATTATACTGACAATCCTGCTGGTAGCAGGCTATACAACTAAAATAGTACGGGCTCGTAATTGAAAATTGGTTTTCCAACAAATGGCCAGGCAAAGGAACTTCCTTACAGAACCAAATCGGGCTCTCCGCCAACATGAGGCCGAGTTACCCCTTAATTGGGTAACTTAGAGCATGCCTGAGTATATCACTTCCTAGTCGTTACCAACCTTTAAACCGAGGCCTCACAACATCAACATCCATATAAATAGAATTTATCCACATAGGTTAATACCTGGGCTCCATACCATAGTACACCTTTTATCTAAAAGGAAATGACTACCCTTACCTTGCTGCATCTTTCATGTTTTATCCATTTACCGGGGTGTGAGACTTGCCGAGGTTACGATACATAAAGCTACGCTTAAATAAGCCATGCTTTGATCATCCATAGCTCATTACATATCTTAAGTATGCCACATTATTCATTAACAACGCATCATTGAATTCCAATATATGACCTCTAAGCTCATATGCCTTAGAAAAGGGTGTTAAGCAAGAGAGTAACCCTCCGCCACCAAACAGATATATATTGATAAAACAGTGCTGCGCAGTTAATTACAATGTTAGACACACAATCCATATATGTCTGTTATGGGTCTGAACGAAACATCATCCAAAAATCTATAAATACATTCAAATATCATGCCACTTATGACCTCGTTTGGTTGTACAGACCAATCTGAGACATCGGCATTCAATCCAAATGATTCAAAAATCATCAGGCTTCACTCATTGGTTTCCAAGTCTTACTTTGCTATATAACGTCGTATTATTACTTGGAATGGTTTTCGGACATACATCTGATCCCGGACTTTCCAAATAATAAGCGTACTTTGAAATAAAGCTATGGACTATATAGATTTTCATTTCAAATCTCCTTCCCAACATTTTTCATTTTACTTTCAATTATGGTTGGATTCATTCCCTTAAACCCCGTTTTCGTCTTACCCTTTTCTTTAATATTCAATATTCGTTTCTAACCTTATATTTCAAAAACAAAATCCATTTACTCATCGTTATCCCTTTCCTTAGGTATTCAAAACCTTAATTTGGATTTTAATCCCGATTGATATTTCAAATATAAGTTTAAAACATAATTTAATCGACTTATATTTGACATCGATTCCCCAAAACGGGCAAACACCATCAGAATTTGGATATGAATATGGTTTGCTATTTCTGATAGTATTCGTCTAAACCTGAGATTCTATATTGAATATCTAACGATAATTCTATCCCAACTCGTTTCCTTTTTAATTTAAAATTCCCATATTTTACATACCATACATTTTTACCTCTTTTAACAATCCTTTTCTATAATCTAAACAAGGATTCAAGGTTTATAATCTTCAAAATCAAATCAGTTTCAAAGAAATGGTTTAATAACGTTAAAAGCGTTGCTAAAAGTGCTGCGAAATGGTTATTTAACCAAATCGATCCAAAATCACTCAAAATTCACATATTCTAACTCGAATCACTTTCAAATAATAAAATATCATTTATCATATTTTTATGGATGTTTAAATAATTTTATTTGATTTCTCATTTCGGTCGTCGAACTACGCGTGTAGCGACTTTTTCAAATTTTATTTTAACCATAACTTGAAAACCATATGACGGAATTTGAAATTTTCTCTTTTATTCAAAAACCATTATCAATAGAAATCCGATGTTTTTCGTTTCACATTAATTCGATTCAAAATCTTCAAGTTACAACCATTTGACATTTTAAATCAATATTATCGAACTGTCGTTACGCGACGCATTCAATTCACGTTATGAGGTTTAAAAAAATTGTTACGTTCCTTTTCCCAAAATAAAATCCATTTCCATAACGTAGAATTAAAACTATATTCCAAATCTCTTTTTCTTGAAATCATACTTTTATATTTCAACTTACTTCTAAATTTAAACAACTCCAATTTCAAATTTTATTTTTAATTTGCCATCCCGTCCGTTGGATCAGTTAGGGATAGCCTGGGAGAGCAGGAAACTATATTTCCAAACCCAAGCCTAGACACTATCCTCTCTGTCATCCTGGAACGTTCTGGTATATGTTATTATTATCATTGAAAAAGACGCTTTCAATGTTCGATACCAATTTAAAGTATAAACCGTCCAATCCTTTTTAAATAAAATTCATACTTTAATTCATAAATCATTATTTCATTCCTCTTTCCAAAATAATATATTTTCCCACATTACCAACAGTCATTATATAATAATGAAACCAATCATTTGTATAAAACAACGTTTAAATTCTAAATTTCAAATTCCAATTCAATAACACATTAGCGCTCGGAATTGTTTTCAAAAACACATCTTATACGAATATTATTTACTCAATTTGATTTCCAAATAGTTTTAAATTCAAATTTAAAACTAAATTCCGAAGAAAATCATTATTTATATGGGAAGGAGAATTCAAATCGATTACCCGTATAATTCCATAACTATTATATATGTGTGTTGCAAACATGAGCAATCAAATATCAAACATATGAACATGAATTCATTCATCATTCATTACATAATCAAACAACCATTTAACTGTGCTCAAGCATTATGTAAAATAATGCTTTTGTGTCCAGTATGTTCTAACTTTCATGAACCTCCATAAATCATAACACACAATATCAAACATTCATAAACGACCAACCATTTATACTAACCATAATAATTTTGACTAATCCAATTAATCATCCATTTCTACTAATAAAAATAATAATTAAAGTAGAGCTCTCACCTTCATGCTTTCTAAATACTGACAAATATTGTGCCCAACTGTAAACAAAGCCAACGAACAAGCCTTCACGGATGTTGCTGCGTACACAATTCTTTGCAAAAGACATATGTATATATTAATACATACACACTCAACCACTTATCACTTAAAATATTGATTTTCTTTAAATTAAGAAGAGGCCGAGGTTAACCCAGGAAACAGATCGATTTCAAAACGGAAAAAGAAAGAAGCTAACTGGAGGTGGTGGCTTGTGTGTGGAACTGCGGAGAGGATAAAGGAGAGGGGAGTGATGTGGTGTGGAGTTGCAGACCGAGGCAAGGTAGAGGGGAGAGGCTGCGGACTGGAGTGGTGATACCGGTGACTCGGATTTTACTTCAGGTGGCGGTGGATTGTCTTGCAGAGGGACTGGGAAGGTGTTCGGACTTGCAGTGGAGGAGGGAGATAGAACTGTTTTTGCATGTGGAAGAGAAAATGTTTTTGCGTGTGGAGGAGGGATGTTTACGCGAGGTTGGGGTGAGCTTCAGTGAACGATGGCTGAGGGTTTCGGAGCTCTGATGGTGCTGAGCATTATTGAGGAAGAAGGAGCGACGAGAACAAAAGAATAAGGGGTAGAATAAATAGAAAAGATTAGAATGAGGTATGTGTTACAGATGGCGGAAGCAAATACATGGAGACAACACATGTAACACCCCACGCCCGCTATGGTCACTCTCTAAGGGAATGCCATAACATCGGTGGAGTATTTTGAGTGAATATAGAACAGAGTAATTACAGCAAGACAGATATAAGTAATACTTGAAAGTTAAAACAACATTTCAATGCAGCGGAAAATAAAAACATGTCTGGTTACATCACAAACCCATAATAAGAGTTAAGTACAAATATCCATTCTTGCTAAATAAAAATACATAATCCCAATACATGAACTGATAGCCATAAAAGAAAAAGGGTAAGCTGAGCTCTACATCTAGGGTCCAAGCTCCAAGAGAGTAATAAAAGCAGCCTGATCAAAGCCCACTCGTACTGGGCCCACTCTGAGAACCTGAGGTTTGGGGAAAAGATAAAAACAACGGGGTCAGACATAAGTCTGAGCGAGTCCTATAACTTTAACAATACAATCATTAAAGTAACCAGAGAAGACATAAACTTGACATACGGTAATGTCTGGGGATGAATGGCTACACTAAGCAGCTTGGTAGACTTAGGATAAACTAAGATAACTGTAAAGACGCATTTACCCACTCAAGGATAATTACTACATTGCACCACACCAGTCATTCCTTCTTAAAGGTTGTTCCCTCCCAAGGACTTAGAAAATTTATCCAATAGTTTCGTGCACCCCTAGCCCACCACATAGGTGCCGTCTACCCCTATCTCCACTAGGTGTACTTAGTAATTTTACCCAGTAGTTTCGTGTACCCCTACATAGGTGCCGTCTGCCCCTATCTTTATTAGGTGTACCCACTACTCCCCAGCGATCGGCTCCCTACCGTAGATACCCGTGCTGGTCCCACAATGGGGTGTATCATTCCCCAAAGTGGCCACCTGATAATATCAACGGTGCACGGCTTTATATCTACACGATGCAACAACGGCTTATCTACTAGCCCGGGCCCACACACGCATATTAAACCCGTTGGACTTGCGTTGCCACCGCTAACCCGTTTTGGCCTCTTATAATCAAGCCCAGTACGCGTGTCCCGTCCTCGACATGGGTCGAGCCCAATAAGATACATATGGGTTACTGGTTGAAATGGGCCCCCACAAGCTACCCACCTAAGCTTGTCATTGATCTAGTGTAACCCACTTAACCCTTTTAATAATCATGTTCACTTACATGTTTAAAGTTTGGTTAAGTCATTTAATTATATTTCAATTGCCACCCAAGGCACCCACTAGATTTCCACATGCCACCCAAGGCAACCACTAAATTTCCACGTGCCACCCAAGGCACACACTTAACCCCTCATGTCCCACTACATGCTAATATGGTTAAGTGTTTCTTAATTAATTAAGACCTTGATCTCCCATAAAGACCTCCCACATTAGACTGGCTGTTATGACCGCCTGGTTAAGCCGGTAGGGTCCGGGCAGTCTTACGTCATAACAGAGTCTAACCTCGTGTCTTTACTTTAATCACGTATTTAATTTATGGCTAAGACCTCTCACATTGGGCTGACATTTGTAGCAACTGGTTAAGCCGGTAGGGTCCGGGCAGTTTTACACTACAAATGAGTCCAACCTCGTGTCTTAGTCGATTAATTACACCTAATTAATCACCCCCATATTAATTATCCCTAATTAATATCAAGTTTTCCATAACATGGGTAGACCTAACTCAATAGGTAAATTCCCATGGGGTAGACCTAACTCAATAGGTAAATTCCCACTTATGTTAATTTATTTTTATGGTATGCTTAATCATACCCAATCATACTTTTATTAACGTATTTATTAAACCCATCGTTCCCCACGCAAATCGTTCTCATTTCATGACATAATAAAGGGAAAAATCCATCACAAATATCATGGGTTTAACCAAATCTTAACATATAACTTTGTCATGGGTTAAGAGGATGTCAACTTGCATATATGAGCATATATTAACCCAACTACATTTAACCCAAACTTGCATATTATCATACACATGACTTGCATAACATGTTGCATATGAACTTGCATATTATCATACACATATCTTGCATAACATGTTGAACTTGCATATAAGCATACACATAACTTGCATAAGCATTCACATACTTGCATAAGCATGCATAACTTGCATATCATGTTAAACTTGCATTTAAGCATATACATAACTTGCATATGAACTTGCATAACAACCTACACATAACTTACATAACATCATACACATAACTTGCATAAACCCACTTATTAAATATGCATAAACCCACTTATTAAACATGCATAAACCTACTTGTTAAACATGCATAAACCAACTTATTAAACATGCATAAACCCACTTATTAAATATGCATAAACATAGGAAAACATAGAGTAGCATATCATTACAAATGATTCAAACTCACTAATCCGCATTTAAGACCATAAGTCTCATTACACCCAATCTACTTACTTTAGCAATTGATGTTAAAGTGATAGAAACTCACCAAACCCAAGATTAGCAAACTTATGAAGTGGAATTAGTAGCTAAATTTGAAGAAGATGATGATTAGAGGTTGATTAGCTTGCAACTTCCTTCATAAATTAGTGGAGGCTCTCTCAAGTTTGATTTTGGCGGCATGAGGCCATCATTACTATTTTTAGTATGGATTAGGGTAGGTTTAGGGTGTATTTATAGATTAGGTGAGTGTTTTAGGCCCTTAGATTAACCCTAGGTTAGATTAGGTCCGTTAGATTTAGGAAATCTCTAGAACCCAGCCCAAGACTCAACCAAAAACCAGATCTGGTGCACCCAGATCAACAGGGCCGACACCCTATGTCGACACCCCTGTCGACAGGGCTGTCGACACCCCTGTCGACATGTCTGTCGACATGGGGCTAAGCGGGAACTTTCCCGCCACCTCCGCTTTTGGCTCCAATTATGTTTTAAAACTGAATTTTAAATCTGTTTTTAATTTTGAATTTTCTGAAAACTTCTTTGGGCCTTAACTGGGTCATACGGACTCCGATTTACAAAATTTCGGACTCTATTCTGCGTATTTTTCCGAGACGAACGCAATGACGCAGCCCGTTTCCCCTAATTCTCACATCTGAGATTATTTATTCTGAAATTAGTGAATTTTAGCATTAACTGAAATACGGGGTGTTACATTCTCTCCTCCTTAAAGGATTTCGTCCCCGAAATCTCTAAGCTAAGGAGAATGCATATCCTACCATTCAAACAACCATCTACTCAATCCATCAAACACGGGCATCCATTGTCCTTAAAACAATTTCTAATGATGTATGAGCATATGCAAAGAGTGTGTGTATATGTTCCCTATCTAATGTATGAACTTATGCAAACCATGATAGTGCCATGCATCCATTATGTATGCGAGAGAACCCTATCGACACATACAATATCTACATGAGTGCACAATCATTCACCAAAATGCATCATCCATATGATAACACAATCATTATACATCCATAAATATAGCTTCCTACACACAATTTTATGCAATATGCAATATGAATTGACTGAGCCGATCTAGTGCCTAGAGTGTGTGTATATGCATCCACGAGCAACCACTAGCAAACACTTGCATCCACTTGCATCCATCAACGATAACATGTCTCAAACACATGTTTCAACCATAGGTTTACCCTATCTAAAGGTCAAACAGTACTAATGAGAGGACATACTAAAGATAAGATAAGTGCTAGACAAACGATAAAGGAGAAGTTAAAAGACATACCCTCAAAAAGGAACGGGTACAATGAACGCATCTTCGCGTCCGTTTCCCAAGTTGCGTTGCTCTCATCTTCTCCCCATTGCACTTTGACTAGTTGAACCTCTCTGTTTCTCAACTTCCTAGTCTCTGACCCAAGGATGCAGGTAGGAGCTCGTCGAATAGCCGCATCACGCTCTACTTCCACTTCTTTAAGCAAGCTCGGCTCTACCACCTCTGCGGTCTCATGTAAGCACTTCCTCAAATGGGACACATGGAATAAATCATGTACGCCACTAAGTCTGTCGGGCAACTCCACTCTATATGCCATCCGTCCAATTCTTTCCTTAATAGGAAACGGCCCCACGAACCTTGGTGCTAACTTCCCAACAGATCCAAAGCAAACAACATTTCTCAACGGAGATACTTTGACAAAAACCATGTCCCCAACCTCAAATTCAAGATCCGTCCTTCTCTTGTCTGCATAAGATTTTTGCCTATCCTGCGCTGCTTTCATCCTTCTTCGAATCAAGTCAATCTTCTCAGAAGTCTCCCTAATCATATCAGGCCCAAGCAAGATCTTATCCGTAGATTCCCACCAACATGTAGGTGATCGACAAGGCCTTCCATAAAGAGCTTCGAAAGGAGCCATACCAATATTGGACTGAAAGCTGTTATTATATGCGAACTCCACCAATGGAAGATGCTCTTCCCATGTACCTCCAAAATCTAAGATACAAAGCCTCAAAAGGCCTTCTAGGACACGATTCACCCTCTCAGTCTGGCCGTCCGTCTGAGGATGATATGCGGTGCTCAGACACAATTGAGTCCCCACTGCTTCTTGCAAACTTCTCCAGAACTCGCTAGTGAAGATAGGATCTCGATCACTCACTATGCTAGAGGGTACCCCATGCAATCGAACTATCTCTCGAAGATATACTGAAGCTAGCCATGGAGCAGTCCTCTTGCTCTTCACAGGTATGAAATGGGCGCTTTTAGTAAGTCTGTCTACCACCACCCAAATTCCAGTATTACCCTTCCTCGATCTCGGTAACCCATCAATGAAATCCATCGAGACACTATCCCACTTCCATATCGGAACTTCCAACGGATGAAGCAACCCGCCGGGCTTCTTTTGCTCTGCTTTTACTTGTTGGCACACCAAGCATCGAGCGACATACTCGGCCACATCTTTCTTCATACCGGCCCAGAAGAAAACCCTCTTCATGTCTTGGTACATCTTGTCCCCACCGGGATGAATGGTCATCCTAGAACGGTGTGCATCATCAAGAATAACCTTCCTCAAACCCTCGTCTTGCGGTACACAAAGTCTACCGTCTCTACGCAAGCACCTCCTATCGTCTAGGGTGTACCTACTCAAATGGCTGGACGACTCCCCCCTTATGAGCTTCCCAACCAACTCAACTAACTGTGGGTCGTCCCTCTGTGCCTCCCCAATACGCCCCAAAAGAGTAGGTCTGACCTCCAAGGATGCTAGCAAACCGGGTACATAATCAATGGAAGGTCTGAAATCAAACATCGAGATAAATTCCAAGCTTTGTTGTTCCACGAACAATGGACTCAAGGACAACCTCTTTCTGCTCAAGGCGTCCGCCACCACATTACCCTTGCCAGGGGTATACGCTATCTCGAAATCATAGGATGCTAAGAACTCCATCCACCTTTGCTGTCTCAAATTTAAATCCTTCTGAGAAAACAAGTACTTCAATGATTTGTGGTCAGTGAACAATTCGAATCTCTCACCAAGAAGATAATGGCGCCAAATCTTAAGCGCAAAAACAATGGCGGCCAACTCTAAATCATGGGTAGGGTAATTTTTCTCATGCACTCTCAACTGCCTTCCACCATAGGCTATTACCCTTCCCTCTTGCATTAAGACTGCGCCTAGTCCTATCCCACAAGCATCGGTATAAACAACAAATGGCTTGCTCCCATCTGGCAACACTAAAACTGGAGCAGTGGTTAAAGCTCTCTTTAACCGTCGGAACGCATCATCACAATCTACGTCCCATGTGAAAACAAGATTCTTCTTCGTAAGGCGGGTTAATGGGGCTGATATCTTCGCGAAGTCTTTAATAAACTTCCTATAATAACCCGCCAACCCCAAGAAACTTCTTACTTCGGTAGCATTCTTCGGAACCTTCCGATCCTGAATTGATACTACCTTCGCGGGATCCACAGCTATCCCTTCCTTGGAGACCACGTGCCCCAAGAACCGCACCTCCTTCCTCCAGAAGTGACATTTAGAGAATTTAGCCTTAAGGCTATGTGCTCGAAGAGTCTTCAATACCTCCCCAAGATGTAGGGCATGCTCTTCATCACTCTTAGAAAATACAAAGATATCATCCACAAAGACCACCACGAATTTATTAAGGAACTCCCTGAACACCCTACTCATCAAATCAACAAAGTATGCAGGGGCGTTCGTCAACCCAAATGGCATCACCAGCCACTCATAGAAACCATCCGGAGTCCTAAAGGCAGTCTTTTCTATGCTATCCTCAGCCACCCTCAACCGATGAAACCCCGTGGCTAAGTCCAACTGAGAAAATACTGAAGCGCCAACCAACTGATCGAAAAGATCATCAATCCTCGGCAATGGGTGTCTATTCTTCTTTGTGAGCTTGTTGAGTTCTCTATAGTCTACACAAAGTCTGAGGGACCCATCCGCCTTCGTAGCAAAAACTACTGGAGCACCCCACTTCGATATACTTCGTCTTATGAACCCCTTCTCAAGCATCTCCCCTACTTGCTTATGGAGTTCCCTCCTCTCACGAGGAGCCATGTGGCGCACTGGTAAAGATACAGGTTTAGCATTATCCACCAGATATATTCGGAAGTCAATCTCCAGCTTCGGAGGTAAGCCCTTCACCTCCTCAAACACATCCGGATATTCCCGGACCACTCTAACAGATTGCAAACTCTCGACCGAAGCGTCAAGCGATTCAAGATAACTTAGCATAACAGAATCCATGGGATTACAAGAAATCTCGAGAGTGTTACCCAAGCGGGTCATGAGCCGAACAACTCTCCTTTCGCAATCAAGAACGGCACCATTACTGGATAACCAGTCCATGCCCAAAATCAACCCATAGCCCGTGAAGCCCAAAACAAAAGCATCACATCTAAACTCAATGCTAAGTATAGAAATCTTCAAACCCAAACATATCATGGACAAATAAGTGGAGCCCCAATTGGGTTTGAAACAACCAAGGGATCATCTACCAGACTGGTGTCTAAGTGCAGTGACTCAACCAATGATGATGAGATAAACGAATGCGATGCGCCTGAATCAAACAATGTACGGACAGGATGATCAAATAGAAAAACCAGACTTTCAACGGAAATAGTTCTACCTCTTTCCTGAATCGGTGGGATCGCGAGAGCCTGTACTTGCCCCCTAGCCTGACCCGGTGCCATAAGAGCTTGCACCTGTCCTCCTGAGGTAGATCCCGTCCTTTGCCCCTTCTTGGGACAGTCTTTCACTAGATGCCCTGCTTCGCCACAGTGGAAGCAGCCAGTCTTCTTCTTCTTGTGACAATCCTTGCTTAGGTGGCCAGGTGTCCCACAATTGAAACACTTCTTCTTCTTGCCCTTGCCACCGTTGCCTTTCCCACCTTTATTTTGCTGTTGTTGCTGAGGTCTCTTTTGATCTCCCTTCTTCTCGGGTGCCTTATTAGCATTAGGACCCTTCTCTTCTTCATGCATGAGTGCCATGTCAACTAGCTTCTCGAAGGTGGCCCCTATAGGGATATGAGTCATAGCCAACCCATGCATCGGTTCATTCAAGCCTTTCACGAACCTCAAAGCCTTCTTCTCCGGTGTATTCACCATGTCTAGGCCAAACCTTGCCAATTGATTAAACTTGTTGACATATTCCTTCACTGAGAGATTTCCTTGCTTTAGAGTCAAAAATCTTTCCATATACAAGTTTTCCTCCGCCCTTGAGAGAAACTTTGCCACAAATCTTTGCCTAAAATCCGCCCAAGAGTCAACGGGGCGTTCTCCATTAGTGACCTCCCACCAGAATGAGGCCTCTCCCTTCATTAACCAAGCAGCTAACTTGACTTTCTTTCCTTCTTCCATCTCAAAGATATCTATCAACTCTTCCACCTCCTTAAGCCAATCTCTAGCCTCCACAAAAGTTTCAGATCCTTGAAAAGGTTTCCCTCCCATAGCTTTAAATTCCTTGCAAGTCTTAGCAAAAGTATTCGTGCGAGTAGGAGGGGGAGGAGGAAGATCGGGTGCTATGGTTGGTGGAGGAACATTTGTTGGACCCGCAGTGGTAGCCCTAGCCTCCATCAATCTCCTATACCATACTGGTACCGTCACACCCTCCGGAAAGTTAAGATCCTCAGCCATGCTGAAACGAAAAAGGAAAGATTCAAAACGGAGAATTCGAAGGATATAGATATGGCTATTGGGGATTATGCTTTTCTTTCAAAAACTTTTCTCTTTAAAGACATGTTTTTGAAAATATCTCTTCCAAAAATGTTCTAGAAAAATAGTTTTCTAAAAATTTTATCTGTTCCAGTAACCTTTGCTCTGATACCACGTGTAACACCCCACGCCCGCTATGGTCACTCTCTAAGGGAATGCCATAACATCGGTGGAGTATTTTGAGTGAATATAGAACAGAGTAATTACAGCAAGACAGATATAAGTAATACTTGAAAGTTAAAACAACATTTCAATGCAGCGGAAAATAAAAACATGTCTGGTTACATCACAAACCCATAATAAGAGTTAAGTACAAATATCCATTCTTGCTAAATAAAAATACATAATCCCAATACATGAACTGATAGCCATAAAAGAAAAAGGGTAAGCTGAGCTCTACATCTAGGGTCCAAGCTCCAAGAGAGTAATAAAAGCAGCCTGATCAAAGCCCACTCGTACTGGGCCCACTCTGAGAACCTGAGGTTTGGGAAAAAGATAAAAACAACGGGGTCAGACATAAGTCTGAGCGAGTCCTATAACTTTAACAATACAATCATTAAAGTAACCAGAGAAGACATAAACTTGACATACGGTAATGTCTGGGGATGAATGGCTACACTAAGCAGCTTGGTAGACTTAGGATAAACTAAGATAACTGTAAAGACGCATTTACCCACCCAAGGATAATTACTACACTGCACCACACCAGTCATTCCTTCTTAAAGGTTGATCCCTCCCAAGGACTTAGAAAATTTATCCAATAGTTTCGTGCACCCCTAGCCCACCACATAGGTGCCGTCTGCCCCTATCTCCACTAGGTGTACTTAGTAATTTTACCCAGTAGATTCGTGTACCCCTACATAGGTGCCGTCTGCCCCTATCTTTATTAGGTGTACCCACTACTCCCCAGCGATCGGCTCCCTACCGTAGATACCCGTGCTGGTCCCACAATGGGGTGTATCATTCCCCAAAGTGGCCACCTGATAATATCAACGGTGCACGGCTTTATATCTACACGATGCAACAACGGCTTATCTACCAGCCCGGGCCCACACACGCATATGAAACCCGTTGGACTTGCGTTGCCACCGCTAACCCGTTTTGGCCTCTTATAATCAAGCCCAGTACGCGTGTCCCGTCCTCGACATGGGTCGAGCCCAATAAGATACATATGGGTTACTGGTTGAAATGGGCCCCCACAAGCTACCCACCTAAGCTTGTCATTGATCTAGTGTAACCCACTTAACCCTTTTAATAATCATGTTCACTTACATGTTTAAAGTTTGGTTAAGTCATTTAATTATATTTCAATTGCCACCCAAGGCACCCACTAGATTTCCACATGCCACCCAAGGCAACCACTAAATTTCCACGTGCCACCCAAGGCACCCACTTAACCCCTCATGTCCCACTACATGCTAATATGGTTAAGTGTTTCTTAATTAATTAAGACCGTGATCTCCCATAAAGACCTCCCACATTAGACTGGCTGTTATGACCGCCTGGTTAAGCCGGTAGGGTCCGGGCAGTCTTACGTCATAACAGAGTCTAACCTCGTGTCTTTACTTTAATCACGTATTTAATTTATGGCTAAGACCTCTCACATTGGGCTGACATTTGTAGCAACTGGTTAAGCCGGTAGGGTCCGGGCAGTTTTACACTACAAATGAGTCCAACCTCGTGTCTTAGTCGATTAATTACACCTAATTAATCACCCCCATATTAATTATCCCTAATTAATATCAAGTTTTCCATAACATGGGTAGACCTAACTCAATAGGTAAATTCCCATGAGGTAGACCTAACTCAATAGGTAAATTCCCACTTATGTTAATTTATTTTTATGGTATGCTTAATCATACCCAATCATACTTTTATTAACGTATTTATTAAACCCATCGTTCCCCACGCAAATCGTTCTCATTTCATGACATAATAAAGGGAAAAATCCATCACAAATATCATGGGTTTAACCAAATCTTAACATATAACTTTGTCATGGGTTAAGAGGATGTCAACTTGCATATATGAGCATATATTAACCCAACTACATTTAACCCAAACTTGCATATTATCATACACATGACTTGCATAACATGTTGCATATGAACTTGCATATTATCATACACATATCTTGCATAACATGTTGAACTTGCATATAAGCATACACATAACTTGCATAAGCATTCACATACTTGCATAAGCATGCATAACTTGCATATCATGTTAAACTTGCATTTAAGCATATACATAACTTGCATATGAACTTGCATAACAACCTACACATAACTTACATAACATCATACACATAACTTGCATAAACCCACTTATTAAATATGCATAAACCCACTTATTAAACATTCATAAACCTACTTGTTAAACATGCATAAACCAACTTATTAAACATGCATAAACCCACTTATTATATATGCATAAACATAGGAAAACATAGAGTAGCATATCATTACAAATGATTCAAACTCACTAATCCGCATTTAAGACCATAAGTCTCATTACACCCAATCTACTTACTTTAGCAATTGATGTTAAAGTGATAGAAACTCACCAAACCCAAGATTAGCAAACTTATGAAGTGGAATTAGTTGCTAAATATGAAGAAGATGATGATTAGAGGTTGATTAGCTTGCAACTTCCTTCATAAATTAGTGGAGGCTCTCTCAAGTTTGATTTTGGCGGCATGAGGCCATCATTACTATTTTTAGTATGGATTAGGGTAGGTTTAGGGTGTATTTATAGATTAGGTGAGTGTTTTAGGCCCTTAGATTAACCCTAGGTTAGATTAGGTCCGTTAGATTTAGGAAATCTCTAGAACCCAGCCCAAGACTCAACCAAAAACCAGATCTGGAGCACCCAGATCAACAGGGCAGACACCCTGTGTCGACACCCCTGTCGACAGGGCTGTTGACACCCCTGTTGACATGCCTGTCGACACCCCTGTCGACATGCCTATCGACACGGGGATAGGCGGGAACTTTCCCGCCACCTCCGCTTTTGGCTCCAATTATGTTTTAAAACTGAATTTTAAATCTGTTTTTAATTTTGAATTTTCTGAAAACTTCTTTGGGCCTTAACTGGGTCATACGGACTCCGATTTACAAAATTTAGGAATCTATTCTGCGTATTTTTCCGAGACGAACGCAATGACGCAGCCCGTTTCCCCTAATTCTCACATCTGAGATTATTTATTCTGCAATTAGTGAATTTTAGCATTAACTGAAATACGGGGTGTTACAACACATGTTATATTAGTTGACAAATGTCCTTCGTTACCCCAGTTTGCCATATGTGTATGCGAAAACAAAATCTCCCCTTCAAGTCAAAACGTGTATGCTATCAACCGCTAGAGTATATTGTTTAATATATCATAGACAACCTGTAACACCCCACATTCGTTAAGGTCACTCACAAAAGGAATGCCTTAACTTCGGTGGAGAGTTATAGGTAAAAGATACAGATAAATTACAAGACAGACAAAATTAAAACAACGGAAAATAGAACTTTACTTTATTGATCAAATAGTTTGTACAACAGTTATTTTCCAATACCAGAATATCTGTCTTACAAAATAAAGAAGCGTAAAATAACATTTATATTCCTCAATGTAGCGTGAGCCAGCCATAGCAATGGAAAAGAGATTCCAAGAAAAACTTCGACTAATCATCAGCTTGGAAAGAAAACTGGGCTAAGTAGTAATATTCCCTCCCTGCGAACCTTAGGGGGGGGAGGGAACAGAAGACAAGAAAGTGAAAGAAAACAGAGTCAGACATAAAGTCTGATAAGTTCAGTAACTTTCAGCATGTGAACAGGTAAAAGCAAATTGACATGAACTTAACTGAATACAAGACAACACCATGATGACGGGAATCATAAGGTTAGCACAAGATACGATAAGGTAAGATAAATTGGATGCACTTCTATACTTTCTCTGCTTCGCTAATACCTTGTTATTCTAATTTCTATATCTCCGTACCACCTAACTAGTGCCCAACTAGTAATTTGTATAGACTGATAAAACAATAACGTGATCCCAATCCCCGAAATTGTGGTCGTTTTCAGGTGCACATCTATTATTTATTACCTAGATCTAATATAGGGTTTTCTATCGAGCGCATTCTAGGTCCAACCAGGATCTATGCTACCCAGGGCTACTGGGGTTTATGCTACCTATTGAATGTTTCTCGAATTTTAGGGTTTACGCGACCTAGGTCCAACTAGGGATTATGCTACCTATCGAACGGCGCCCCTAATCTAAGACACACTACCCAGAGTGGTATATGTTCCTAAACTTTCCCCACGTATGTGTCGTGGATCGTTATCGCTGTCTAGATGTGCATGTCCTCTATATGTGCGACCCGAGTCTCGTGGCAAGGCAAATCAAGAAACACGGAACTCGGTCGGGAGCTTTCAGATATCTGGCGATGCGGATGCTAAGGTCTGTTTTTCCAGTGGCTATGGTCCCACTTGACCCCACCCTCAACTAATGAAAGGCACACCTTGAAAAATGAGAACTATACGCAGGCCCTCTATGCCCCCACTAACTTATGGCCATCTGCACCTATAACTAGATAGCAAGTATATGGTCTTTTGGAGTTCTCCGCCTTTCCGCTATACGTATATCGACTGACTCAAGATGGTAGGTAGACGACGAGTTGCTATCACAGGGCTACTGGTCTCGCCGAATCACGTTGGTCCATCCTAGTCTTTAGGTTGCCTTATATTGCAACTAAGGCATACCCTTGGTTCTTCTAACGCAGACCTTAACCTCTGTGAGCCCAGGCGGATCATCTGCATCCTCACAGAGGGATACCAAGAGTACCCTCACGTCCCCTCGAAGCCGCATGCTTCGTAACCCAGTTTGTTGGAGCCTTCTTTAAGATCATACGGACGTTCGCTCCTTCTCGTGTTCTACTAAGGTTTACTACTTAGTTCCCTTAACTAAGGTTTACTACTTAGTTCCTGAATCGTCATTTTCTTAACTAAGGTTTACAACTTAGTCTTCTTAACTAAGGTTTACTACTTAGTTCTTTTTCTCGTCAAGTTGGATTGGTTAAGTGTCATTAGTCAATTCAAGTTAACTTAACCCATTGATTTGTCATGTTAAACTGGTTAAGTGTTATCAGTAGTTCATGTTGACTTAACCCTACCACAAATCAAGTTATATTGGTTAAGTATTTCTTATTACTTAACCCCACCCCTTCATCTTGTATTGGTTAAGTGTTCGCTTAGTTAACTTAACCCTAACATCTTTTTAATTCACATGTTCTAATGGTTAAGTATTGTCCCTTCATGTTTTAACTTAACCTTGTTCATTTGCCACACTATGATGGCTAAGTGTTCTAAGTTTACTTAACTCCACCTTCTAGTCTAGTTAACATGTTAAATTGGCTAAGTGTATTTTACTTAACCCCACCTTCTAGTCTAGTTAACATTTTATAACGGTTAAACCTTTTCTTAACCTCACCCACTTGTCCAGTCAACATGTTATAACAGTTATTTAACCCCTACAAGTCTTGTCTTGTTAACATGTTAAGTTGGTTAAGTGTTCCTATGGACTTAACCCTCCCATTCTAGCTTAACTGTTTCTTAGCTTTAAATTATTCATTTAAAGCACCTACCACTCACATTATGCATATATTGTTGCGGTCATTGGATGTGCGGGTCGGTTCCGGGCAGATTTACACCACAACTCAGTCTAATCTCGGGTCCTTTTGGGCTCAATGCTCTAACCACCCACATTAGATAGGTATTGTTACGGTTGCTGGATTTGTCGGGCGGTTCCGGGCAGTCTTATACCGTAACTCAATCTAACCTCGGGTTAGGCATATTCATCTTTCCTAGATTTACATATTTATCCTTTTTGTTTATATGTAAATTACTAACAACTCTTTTAAACAAATTTGTCCTATATCATATTCATTTGTCATGCCCACTAACATACCTATATTCGAGCCCCAAATCTTGATATACCTATCGTTTAACCCAACCTGCAGTTCTTTGCCAATTTAGATCTAGTTTTCCCATTTACAGTTCATGTCAAAACTAGATTTAATATTCTAGTTCATAGTTTATATCCAAACTGGGCTTACATGCCAACTACAAACTTTGCGGTCAATTAACAATTTACCATTTTACGCCCAAGTCTAATATACATGTAATATTTACTATTATAGCCAATTCAGACTATTCTAGCATATTTGTTATGCCAAATCATCTTAATTAAGCTACGCCCAAATTCCCCCGCCATAGTCGTACGTATAACATGATTTCACAAGTTTCTAGGTACTCATGAAATGAAACTAACAAAAGGAACAGGGGATAAGCACAAGAATTGACATAAGAGAATAGGCATGAAAAAGCGAACCAAAATACACAAATACAAAGATAATGGATCCAGTGGGTTTGGTGTACATAATAGAGAACCGGAATAAACTAAGAAAATTACACCCTAAGTATGAGATCCAACAAAATCAAGGGAGACATAGGTGATTTGATCCAACATAATGCCAGTTTGGTATACAAACATGATTTGTAACTATAATGTTATAGGCACAAGCAACTAACCATAATAGTCATAGGCAATTAACCACAATAGTCCTAGGCAATTAACCACAAAATAGTCCTAGGCAATTAACCATAATAGTCATAGTCATGGTCATAGGTACAAATCTCATAATTATGAATCATAGGCGATTAACCACAATAGTCATGGATAATTAACCAAAATAGTCCTAGGCAATTATCCTAAATAGTCATAGGCAATTAACTGTTATAATTTCAAAGTCATGGTCATAGACAATAGTCCTATGTTCATAATCATAGGCCATAATTACACAATCATGAATCATGGTTGTTGGCAATAGTATTATGCTCATAGTCGTCGGCATAGGCATAGTCTTATGTTCACAGTCATAGGCATAGGTATAGTCTTATGTTCACAGTCATAGGCATAGGCATAGTCTTATGTTCACATGCATAGGCATAGGCATAGTCTTATGTTCACAATCATAGGCTTAGGCCATTAACAATAGTTTTCAACGTCACAGGCATAGGCACAGTCTCATCGGTAATTAATCACAATAATTCTTAATTAGATCCAAAGGCATATACAAACATAGATTCAAATGAGAGGATCAGGCATAATCTTATATTCATTTAATTTTCATGCCACAAATAGATCTAGACGTTTAAATCTAAAAAGTAACTGACTTACATTGATCGGTTTTAGAAAAGGATAATAAGATAACGTTGAGGTGATTTGCTATGATTCGTGCGATGTTGCTCGAAGCCGTTGAATTAGCCTTTGCTTCCCTTCTTGAAGCTTTAACTTTGTTTGAATCTCCAATATGAAATTCCTAGCCGTAGCCTTCAAGAATAGTCTTCGTGTTTTATTTTAATTTATTTATTTCAATTATTCCAAAGGCAGCATAAGGAGAGAATAAAATGGTGTAAAGAGAATGGGGCTAGGGGGCTGTTTATATAGGATTAGGCGGACGAATCTAGACTGAAAACGAGACTAGAAACATCAGAATGAACCCAGGCTCAAAACCGGGTTTCAGCACCAGGTCGACCCCCAGGTCGACACTATGGCCTGGGAGGTCGACACTATGGTCGACCCCCAGGTCGACCTAGTCCTGGGCGGGAAATTTCCCGCCCAGCCTGTTCTGGGTTTTGAATTCGAATTTGAATTTCGAGCTATTTTTCTGTTCTGAAAATCCTTGAAACTTCGGAGGGTCATATCTCCCTCATACGGACTCCGTTTCTCGAAAACTCAGACTTGTTTCCAAGCATAATTTCGAGACGAACGCAATGGCGCAACCCGTTTCCCTTGATTCTTATTTTAAAATTTAATTATACTTTAATTTGCGAAACTTAATGTTATAGAATTACGGGGTGTTACATTCTCCCCCTCTTAAAACGATTTCATCCCTGAAATCTTCAAGTTAGGAAGAATGTATCCTACTATCCAATCACCCATCTACTCAACCATTCAATCACATGCATTCATTGTCCTTAGAAAGATTTCTAATGCGTTCATGTTCATATGCATAGTGTGTGTGTGTGTATGTCTTTATCTAATGCAAAATCAGGCGGTTTACTGATTCAGTTGACCTACTTAATGCGAATTATGTCAGTGCCATGCGTCCAATCATGTATGCAAGCATCCCTAGTTATGTAAATACTACATGTGTGCATAGCCATTCATCCATATGCAACATCCATATGATAACATATCAAGTTAAATCCGTTAAGCAAATACATATATGCGAATGCAATATGAAAGTGACTGAGTCGTTCTAGCGCCTATGGTGTGTATATGCATCCACAAGCAACCATTTGCAACCATCAATCATAACATGTTTCAAATACATGTTTACATCCATTGGCTTCTACCTAAGGATCGATGATACGCCCAGGAGGATATACCTTAAAAGCTAGAAAGTATGCATAGAATTCCTAGAAAAAAAGAGATCAAGGATGTACCCTTAAGAAAAAGGGTATGATGCATGTATCTAGTCTTCAGTCTTCTAAATCACATCTTCTTGAGCTTCACTATTATGTACCTTATCTAATTAATCTTCACGATTGCGAAGCTTCTTGACCTCCATTTCCAAAACTATCGTTGATCGGATAGCTGTCTTTTCATTGTCAACTGGATACATGCGGAAGTCTATCCTGTGTACCCTTAAGAAAAAGGGTATGATGCATGTATCTAGTCTTCAGTCTTCTAAATCACGTCTTCTTGAGCTTCACTATTATGTACCTTATCTAATTAATCTTCACGATTGCGAAGCTTCTTGACCTCCATTTCCAAAACTATCGTTGATCGGATAGCTGTCTTTTCATTGTCAACTGGATACATGCGGAAGTCTATCCTGCGTTTTAGGGGTAAACTCCTAACCTAATCAAAAACATCTGCATACTCATGGACTACCCTAACGGATTGCAAATCGTCGATAAATGCATTAAGCGATTCTAGCTAGCTAAGCATAACTGATTCTTTACACGAAATCTCGAGGGTATTTCCAAGGCAAGTCAAAAGTTTAACTACCCTCCTTTCAGAATTACTAGCCAACCAACCCATGCTTAGAATCAACTCATAGCCCATGGAACCAAAAACGTAAGCATTACGCTTAAAAACAACACTTAATATAGCTATTCTCAAATCCTTACTAACCAAAGGTAAACGGGCCGAACCACCAATTGGATTTGAGACACTAATGGGATCTTTTACTATACAAGTACTAAGGTGCAGAGACTCAACTATGGAAGTAGATATGAACAAATGCGAAGTGCTAAGATCAAAAGAGTATTAACTGGTTAATCAAAACGAAAAGCTAAACTTTTCCAATAGAGACTTTTACTATCTCTCTCTCAGGTATTCTGATGGTGAAAGCATGTACTCGCTCTTTTGAAAATCCTGTCCTCGTCCTTGCCCTTGTCCTTAATTATATGCCCCATTATACTATAGAAAAGATACTTCCTCTCGTCTTAGGTTTTATAATTCCTCCTTTCTTCGTGAGTCGAGTTTATATCCATGAATTTCTCATCCTTGCGTTGAGCTCCCTAACCAAACTCCCTCATCCTCATCATTACCATCCCTGTGTAATCATATTGACAAGTTTCTCAAAAGCTGCCCCCTTCGCATGGAAAACCCTTCAAAGCTTGAAAGAAAACTAGCTGCAGGTGAAACTACTATGGCTATAGATGGAAGTCGGGCACTACTTTGCCCTTTGATAGGTATCATAATCTTATCAAGCCTACGGGACTGTGCCGCGATGAGGTTACCTCCCAGAAAGCCAGGATCCTCGAAGATTCAAGAAAGAAGGGGACAAGAATTCAAACAGAGGATCAGAAGATAGTGCGTATGGCTTTTGGGGAATATGCTTTTAAAACAAAACTTTTCTTTTGAAAAATGCTTCTTTAAAACCGTTTTGAAAATAATAATTTTTTTTTCAAGTCTTTTATATGATCTGGTAACCTTCAGCTCTGATACCACGTGTAACACCCCACATCCGTTAAGGTCACTCACAAAGGGAATGCCTTAACTTCGATGGAGAGCTATATGTAAAAGATACAGATAAATTACAAGACAGACAAAATTAAAATAGCGGAAAATAGAACTTTACTTTATTGATCAAATAGTTTGTACAACAGTTATTTTCCAATACCAGAATATCTGTCTTACAAAATAAAGAAGCATAAAATAACATTTATATTCCCCAATGTAGCGTGAGCCAGCCATAGCAATGGAAAAGAGAATCCAAGAAAAACTTCGACTAATCTTCAGCTTGGAAAGAAAACTGGGCTAAGTAGTAATATTCCCTCCCTGAGAACCTGGGGGGAGGAAGACAAGAAAGTGAAAGAAAATAGAGTCAGACATAAAGTCTGGTAAGTTCAGTAACTTTCAGCATGTGAACAGGTAAAAGCAACATGACATGAACTTAACTGAATACAAGACAACACCATGATGACAGGAATCATAAGGTTAGCACAAGATATGATAATGTAAGATAAATTGGATGCACTTCTATACTTTCTCTGCTTCGCTACTACCTTGTTATTCTAATTTCTATATCTCTGCACCACCTAACTAGTGCCCAACTAGTAATATGTATAGACTGATAAAACAATAACATGATCCCAATCCCTGAAATTGTGGTCGTTTCCAGGTGTACATCTATTATTTATTACCTAGATCTAATCTAAGGTTTTCTATCGAGCACATTCTAGATCGAACCAGGGTCTACGCTACCCAGGGCTACTGGGGTTTATGCTACCTATTGAATGTTTCTCGGATTTTAGGGTTTACGTGACCTAGGTCCAACTAGGGATTATGCTACCTATCGAACGGCGCCCCTAATTTAGGACACACTACCCAGAGTGGTATATGTTCCTAGACTTACCCCAGGTATGTGTCGTGGATCGTTATTGCTGTCTAGATGCACATGTCCTCTATATGTGCGACCCGAGTCTCGTGGTAGGGCAAATCAAGAAACACGGAACTCGGTTAGGAGCTTTCAGATATCTGCCGATGCAGATGCTAAGGTCTGTTTTTCCAGTGGCTATGGTCCCACTTGACCCCTCCCTCAACTAATGAAAGGCACACCTTGAAAAATGAGAACTATACGCAGGACCTCAATGCCCCCACTAACCTATGGCCATCCGCACCAGTATATGGTCTTTTGGAGTTCTCCGCCTTTCCGCTGTATGTATCTCGACTGACTCAAGATGGTAGGTAGACGACAGTTGCTATCACAGGGCTACTGGTCTTGCCGAATCACGCTGGTCCATCCTAGTCTTTAGGTTGCCTTATATTGCAACCAAGGCATACCCTTGGTTCTTCTAACGCAGACCTTAACCTCTGTGAGCCCAGGCGGATCATCTGCAGCCTCACAGAGGGATACCAAGAGTACCTTCACGTCCCCTCGAAGCCGCGTGCTTCGTAACCCAGTTTGTTGGAGGCTTCTTTAAGATCAGATGGACGTTCGCTCCTTCTCGTGTTCTACTAAGGTTTACTACTTAGTTCCCATAACTAAGGTTTACTACTTAGTTCCTGAATCATCGTTTTCTTAACTAAGGTTTACAACTTAGTCTTCTTAACTAAATTTTACTATTTAGTTCTTTTTCTCGTCAAGTTGGATTGGTTAAGTGTCATTAGTCAATTCAAGTTAACTTAACCCATTCATTTGTCATGTTAAACTGGTTAAGTGTTATCAGTAGTTCATGTTGACTTAACCCTACCACAAATCAAGTTATATTGGTCAAGTATTTCTTATTACTTAACCCCACCCCTTCATCTTGTATTGGTTAAGTGTTCCCTTAGTTAACTTAACCCTAACATCTGTTTAATTCACATGTTCTAATGGTTAAGTATTGTCCCTTTATGTTTTAACTTAACCTTGTTCATTTGCCACACTATGATGGCTAAGTGTTTTAAGTATACTTAAATCCACCTTCTAGTCTAGTTAACATGTTAAATTGGCTATGTGTATTTTACTTAACCCCACCTTCTAGTCTAGTTAACATGTTATAACGGTTAAATCTTTTCTTAACCTCACCCACTTGTCCAGTCAACATGTTATAACGGTTATTTAACCCCTACAAGTCTTGCCTTGTTAACCTGTTAAGTTGGTTAAGTGTTCCTATGGACTTAACCCTCCCATTCTAGCGTAACTGTTTCTTAGCTTTTAATTATTCATTTAAAGCACCAACCACTCACATTAGACATATATTGTTGCGGTCACTGGACGTGCCCGTCGGTTCCGGGCAGATTTACACCGCAACTCAGTCTAACCTTTGGTCCTTTTGGGCTCAATGCTCTAACCACCCACATTAGATAGTTACTGTTACGGTTGCTGGATTTGCCGGGCGGTTCCGGGCAGTCTTATACCGTAACTCAATCTAACCTCGGGTTAGGCATATTCGTCTTTCCTAGATTTACATATTTATCTTTTTTGTCTATATGTAAAATGCTAACAACTCTTTTAAACAAATTTGGCTTACATCATATTCATTTGTCATGCTCACTAACATACCTATATTCGAGGCCCAAATCTTGATTTACCTATCGTTTAACCCAACCTGCAGTTCTATGCCAATTTAGATCTAGTATTCCCATTTACAGTTCATGTCAAAACTAGATTTAATATTCTAGTTTATAGTTTATATCCAAACTGGGCTTACATGCCAACTACATACTTTGCGGTCAATTAACAATTTACCATTTTACGCCCAAGTATAATATGCATGTAATATTTACTATTATAGCCAATTCAGATTATGCTAACATATTTGTTATGCCAAATCATTTTAACTAAGCTACGCCCAAATTCCCCCGCTGTAGTCGTACGTATAACATGATTTCACAAGTTTCTAGGTACTCATGAAATGAAACTAACATAAGGAACAGGGGATAAGCACGAGAATTGACATAAGAGAATAGGCATGAAAAAGTGAACCAAAATACACAAATACAAAGATAATGGATCCAGTGGGTTTGGTGTACATAATAGAGAACCGAAATAAACTAAGCAAACTACACCCTAAGTATGAGATCCAACAAAATCAAGGGAGACATAGGTGATTTGATCCAACATAATGCCAGTTCGGTATACAATCATGATTTGTAACTATAATGTTATGGGCATAAGCAACTAACCATAATAGTCATAGGCAATTAACCACAATAGTCCTAGGGAATTAACCACAAAATAGTCCTAGGAAATTAACCACAATAGTTGTAGTCATGGTCATAGGTAGAAATCTCATAGTTATGAATCATATGCGATTAACCACAATAGTCATGGATAATTAACCAAAATAGTCCTAGGCAATTATCCTAAATAGTCATAGGCAATTAACTGTTATAATTTCAAAGTCATGGTCATAGACAATAGTCCTATGTTCATAATCATAGGCAATAATTTCACAATCATGAATCATGGTCGTAGGCAATAGTCTTATGCTCATAGTCATCGACATAGGCATAGTCTTATGTTCACAGTCATAGGCATAGGCATAGTCTTTTGTTCACAGTCATAGGCATAGGCATAGTCTTATGTTCACAATCATAGGCTTAGGCCATTAACAATAGTTTTCAACGTCACAGGCATAGGCACAGTCTCATCGGTAATTAATCACAATAGTTCTTAATTAGATCCAAAGGCATATACAAGCACATATTCAAATGAGAGGATCAGGAATATTCTTATATTCATTTAATTTTCATGCCACAAATAGATTTAGACGTTCAAATCTAAAAAGTAACTGACTTACATTGATCGGTTTTAGAAAAGGATAATAAGACAACGCTGAGGTGATTTGCTATGATTCGCGCGACGTTGCTCGAAGCCGTTGAATTAGCCTTTGCTTCCCTTCTTCAAGCTTTAACTTTATTTGAATCTCCAATATGAAATTCCTAGCCGTAGCCTTCAAGAATAGTCTTCGTGTTTTATTTTAATTTATTTATTTCAATTATTCTAGAGGAAGCATAAGGAGAGAATAAAATGGTGTAAAGAGAATGGGGCTAGGGGGCTGTTTATATAGGATTAGGCGGACGAATCTAGTCTGAAAACGAGACCAGAAACACCAGAATGAACCCAGGCTCAAAACCAGGTTTCAGCACCAGGTCAACCCCCAGGTCGATACTATGGTCGACCTAGTCCCTGGGAGATCGACACTATGGTCGACCCCCAGGTCGACCTGGTCCTGGGCGGGAAATTTCCCGCCCAGCCTGTTTTGGGTTTTGAATTCGAATTTGAATTCGAATTTCGAGCTGTTTTTCTATTCTGGAAATCCTTGAAACTTCGGAGGGTCATATCTCCCTCATACGGACTCCTTTTCTCGAAAACTTGGACTTGTTTCCAAGTAGAATTTCGAGACGAACGCAATGGCGCAACCCGTTTCCCTTGATTCTTATTTTAAAATTTAATTATACATTAATTTGCGAAACTTAATGTTACAGAATTACGGGGTGTTACACAACCGGTATATAATCCAACCCATGTCATTATCTAGTTTATTTTATTTTTAAATAGTTGATTTCAAATGACACCAAACTAACAATAAAATCGGGTGCAGCGATGTGCCACGATCTCAAAACAAAAATAAAATAGACCGGTTAATCAATTTTGTAAAATGTCTTAAAGGACCACAATTACCCCAAAATACATTGGAAAAATATATGCCTATTTTCCAAATTAAAATTTACAGTAAAATTCTAAAAAAATATACTAAAATGGCGCGTACTAAAACTGAATTAATATTTTGAACCGATATTATAATTTATTTTTAACCAGTCAACTTTTTAAATCTAAAATCTTTGTAAAATCCTTATATATAATTGTTTTTATCTTTAATATATCAAACATACTTTTAAAATAAGTTTTATATTATACAATCACACTTATTAAATAAAACGAAATATTTATTTAAACTAATATTTAAAATATTATAAATTAACATTTATTTTTAAACCTTATTTAAATTCAAAATTATTCATTAAAATCCCAAAATTGACTTAATTAAAAATTCGGGGATATCATATTCATCCCCCCTTAGAACTTTTCGTCCTTGAAAAGGATAAATGGTTGGTTTTAAACTCTATACGAAATTTAAACCAAACTCTTCTATACTATTTTTGGATAGATTTCATAATATTTTAGATAGACAAACTCAAATTGGAACAGAACACTCGTGTCATAATCAATTCAAAAATGTTATGTCATAGGGTCATCTTAACCAGCGTACTAAAATTATCCCTAGCTTAGTACGTATCACATACTTAAGATAGTCCAAATGTATAGTCACAAAAAGAGGATACCTATCCAGGTATTATACCCAAAAACTATCCTAGTTCAAAACATATAAACGTTATATACAAGGTCTAAACTTGATGCAACTGATCCATCGTCATCAATATACTCTTACATCGTCATCCATTCCTGCCATAAATCCACCCTCATTTACTATATAACCATCATCCTCTATATCATCATCATCTATGGGTTGTTCTAATTCCTCCATGACATCATTAACCTCATCGTCTCCTCCCTTGGGAACTGGGTCGTCCTCTACAATAAATCCTGGGTGCTCTAACTCTTGTATCATCGCATCAAACTCCTCACCAATCGTTGGGTTTATACCTAAATAAGGGCGCTCCACCGCTGGAATTTGTCCTAATAATTGTTGGTCTCTCTTATCTAGAACTTACTGCTAAAATGCCTCTAAGGTATCATCATCCATCTCTGGGAAACCTCAATCCCAATATAGACTACTGCCTCAGCTCTTATCATAATCATGGGTCCTGGGACATACTCATATATCTCACAGGGTCGTCCTGCTATGGGGTTGGGTCTACTCCTAACATATCAAGATAATGGTATGAACCGACATCCATGTCACTATCAGTGTATATGGTCTGATCCTCTATCGGCGTAGAATCATAGAATATCTCGATGACCTCATGCTCACTAGAGTCACTAGAGATATCTATAATGGAATCATCTGAGCTAGGCCCAGAGCTACTGCTAGGCTAAAATTGAGAGAGGTACTATCTAATGCTAAGAGGTTTTCCACTCTAAAAGTAAAAATTTAAGGCTTAGAAATCATCCAAATTTACTATTAAATCCAAAACTCGTCATTCGTTTAGCTTAACCAAAGTGATTCGAGTTAAGTGTTTATATCCAAATTTCTTTCCTTCAAAGTTTTCAAAAATTGTTAAGGGATTTACTTACCAAACCAAAAGTCATATGAAATGGTTAAGGGCCTTAATCGGGTCATCCTTATTCCTACCAAACCAAACCAAAAATCATTCTTAAACAAAATGGATAATGAACTTTACTTAAGGTTTACTGCAAATCCAACATCTCCTTAATTACCTTTTTAAAGGATTTTATACTTAAGTTATTCATCCAAATTCATTTATACCAAACAAATCTAATACTTAAATTTTAAGTTCACAAATTCCATTATAACTTATTTATATTTTATAAGGAAAAGACGCTTTCTCAAACGCAATATTCCAAAATCTCATTCTAGGGTATTTCCGAACCCTATCTCTAATGAGATATTGTAACTCTGATGAATCCTACTTTTTTTGTTCAAATATGTCATACCCCACAGCTTTGTTTAAACAAAAGCTCTGATACCAATTCTATAACGATATGGTCTTTTTCAACCATCGGACATCGGCTATACTCCGCCGTGGCGTTACAATGGTACCCTAACACCTTGTTTTACGGCCAGCCTCTCGACTGTCGTGGTCTCATGCCTAACCAACCTCTCTTGGGACATGTAGAGGTAAGAGTCTCCCGCTCGCCACCAAACCAAGAGCGAGAACCCCCTATCAAGCTGCTAATGCGGAATGGGTTTACTCCGTGTGAATACCCATGCATCAAAATTCGCAATGACTTTTGAAAATGAAACTAACATAAGGTCTTGCGGCACACACCTAATGCAAACGCACACATGGGTGAGGTTTCTCCTTATGATAGTCAAAAATGCTTGATACGTGAAAATCCTCTTTTACTACTAATAGTGCATAGTGTGAAAACAATTTCGCAAATAAATGTATTAATCATAGTCAGCATAATGCTCCATCCCATTATATTGTCAATCCTGCTGGTAGCAGGCTATACAACTAAAATCGTACGGGCTCTAGTGGAAAATTGGTTTTCCAACAAATGACCATGCAAAGGAACTTCCTTACCGAACCGATGAGTACGCCTCTAGAGGGACGCCCCGAAACCAAATCGGGCTCTCTGCCAACACGAGGCCGGGTTACGCCTTAACTAGGTAACTTAGAGCATGCCTGAGTATATCACTTCCCAGTCGTTACCAACCTTTAAACCGAGACCTCTCAACATCAACATCCATATAAATAGAAGTTATCTACATAGGTTAATACCTGGGCTCCTTACCATAGTACACCTTTTATCTAGAAGGAAATGACTATCCTTAATCTCGCTGCATCTTTCCTATTTTAGCCATTTACCGGGGTGAGGCTTGCCGAGGTTACGATACACAATGCTACGCTTGAATAATCCATGCTTTGATCATCCATAGCTCATCGCATATCTAAAGTATGCCACATTATTCATTAACAACGCATCACTGAATTCCAATATATAATCTCTAAGCTCATACGTCTTAGAGAAGGGTGTTAAGCAAGAGAGTAACTCTCCACCAGTAAATAGATATATATTGATAAAACAGTGCTACACAGTTAATTACAATGTCAAACATACAAACCATATATGTCTGTTCTGGGTCTGAACGAAACATCATCCAAAAATCTCTAAATACATTCAAATATCATGCAACATATAACCTTGTTTGGTTGTACGGACCAATCTGAGACATTGGCATTCAATCCAAATGATTCAAAAATCCTCAGGCTTCACTCGTTGGTTTCCAAGTCTTATGTTGCTTTATAACATCGTATTATTACTTGGAATGGTTTTCGGACATATATCTGATCCCAGAATTTCCAAATAATAAGCGTACTTTAAAATATATCTATGCACTATACAGATTTTCAATTCAAATCTCCTTCCCAACATTTATCGTTTTACTTTCAATTATGGTTGGATTCATTCCCTTAAACCCCATTTTCATCTTACCCTTTTCTTGAATTTTCAATATTCGTTTCCAACCTTATATTTCAAAAACAAAATCCATTTACTCATCGTTGTCCCTTCCTTAGGTATTCAAAACCTTAATTTGGATTTAAATCCCCATTGATATTTCAAATATAAGTTTAAAACATAATGCAGTCGACTTATATTTGACATCGATTCCCCCAACACGGGCAAACATCATCAGTATTTGGATATGAATATGGTTTGCTATTTCTGATAGTATTCGTCCAAACCTGGGATTATATATCGAATGTCTGACGATAATTCTATCCCAACTAGTTTCCTTTTTAATTCAAAATTCCCATATTTTACATACCATACATTTTTACCTCTTTTAACAATCCTTTTCTATAATCTAAACAAGGGTTCAAGGTTTATAATCTTCAAAACCAAATCAGTTTCAAAGAAATGGTTTAATAACGTTAAAAGCATTGTTAAAAGTGCTGCGAAATGGTTATTTAACCAAATCGATCCAAAATCATTCAAAATTCACATATTCTAACTTGAATCATATTTTTCTAGATTTTTAAATAATTTTTATAAGCCATTTTATTCGATTTCTCCTTTCGATCGTCGAACTGCGCGTATAGCGGCTTTTCAAAATTTTATTTTAAACATAACTTGAAAACCATACGATGGAATTTGAAAATTTCTCTTTTATTCAAAAACCATTATCAATAGAAATCCGATGCTTTTCGTTTTACGTTAATTCGATTCAAAACGCTCAAGTTACAACAATTTGAAATTTTAAATCAATATTATCAAATTGTCGTTATGCGACGCATTCAATTCAAATTATAACGTTTAAATAAAAATAGTTCCGTTCCTTTTTCCAAAATAAATTCCATTTCCATAACTTAGAATTAAAACCGTATTCCAAATCTCTTTTTCCTGAAATCACACTTTTATATTTCAACTTACTTCTAAATTTAAACAATTCCAATTTCAAATTTTATTTTTAAATTTGCCATCCCGTCCGTCAGATCAGTTCGGGATAGCCTGGGAGAGCAGGAAACTATATTTCCAAACCCAAGCCTAGACACTATCCTCTTTGTCATCCTGGAACATTCTGGCATATGTTATTATTATCGTTGAAAAAGACACTTTCAATGTTCGATACCAATTTAAAATATAAACCGTCCAATCCTTTTTAAATAAAATTCATACCTTAATTAATAAATCATTATTTCATTCCTTTTTCCAAAATAATATATTTTCCCGCATTACCAATAATCATTACATAATATTGAAACCAACTGTTTGTATAAAACAACGTTTAAATTCTAATTTCAAATCCCAATTCAATAACACATTAGCACTCAGAATTGTTTTCAAAAACACATCTTATACGAATATTATTTACTCAATTTGATTTCCAAATAGTTTTAAATTCAAATTTAAAACTAAATTCCCAACAAAATCGTTATTTATATGGAAAGGAGTATTCAAATCGATTACTCGTATAATTCCATAACTATTGTATGTGTGTGTGACAAGCATGAGCAATCAAATATCAAACATATGAACATGCATTCATTCATCATCCATTACATAATCAAACAACCATTTAACTGTGCTCAAGCATTACGTAAAATAATGCTTTCGTGTCCAGTGTGTTCTAACTTTCATGAACCTCCACAATCATAACACACAATATCAAACATTCATAAATTACCAGCCATTTCTACTAATCGTAATAATTTTGACTAATCCAATTAATCATCCATTTCTACTAATAAAACAAATAATTAAAGTAGAGCTCTCACCTTCATGCTTTCTAAATACTGACAAATCAGGTGCACAACTATAAACAAAGCCAACGAACAAGCCTAAGCCTTCACGGATGCTGCTGCGTACACAATTCTTTGCAACAGACGTATGTTTATATTAATACATACACACTCGACCACTTATCACTTAAAATATTAATTTTCTTTCAATTAAGAAGAGGACGAGGTTAATCCAGGAAACAGAATGGTTTCAAACTGGAAAAATAAAGAAGCTAACTAGAGGTGGTGGCTTGCATGTGGAACTGTGAAGAGGATAGAGGAGAGGGGAGTGATGTGGTGTGGAGTTGCGGACCGAGGCGAGGCAGAGGGGAGAGGCTACGGACTGGAGTGGTGCTACCGGTGGCTCGGAGTTCACTACAGGTAGCGATGGATTGTCTTGCAGGTGGACTGGGAAGGTGGACGGACTTGCAGTGGAGGAGGGAGACTGAACTGTTTTTGAATGTGGAAGAGAAAATGTTTTTGCGTGTGGGCGATGGATGTTTGCGTGAGGTGGGGGTGAGCTTCAGTGAACGATGGCTGAGGGTTTCGGTGCTCTGATGGGGCTGAGCATTATTGAGGAAGAAGGAGCGACGGGAACAAATGAATAAGGGGTAAAATAAATAGAAAAGATTAGAATGAGGTATGTGTTACCGATGGCGAAAGCAAATACATGGAGACAACACGTGTTATATTAGTTGACAAATGTCCTTCGTTACCCAAGTTTTCCATACGTGTATGCGAAAACAAAATCTCCCCTTCAAGCTAGAACGTGTATGCTATCAACCACTAGAGTATATTGTTCAATATTTCATAGACAACTGGCATATAATCCAACCCATGTCATTATCTAGTTTATTTTATTTTTAAATCATTGATTGCGAACGGCACCAAACTAACAATAAAATCGGGTACAGCGATGTGCTACGATCTCAAAACAAAAATAATATAGACCGGTTAACCGATTTTGTAAAGTGTCTTAAAGGACCCACAGTTACCCCAAAATATGTTGGAAAAATATATGCCAAAATACGTTGGAAAAATATATGCCAAAATACGTTGGAAAAATATATGCCTATTTTCCAAATTAAAAATTACAGTTAAATTCTAAAATATATTTTAAAATGGTGCGTACTAAAACTGAATGAATATTAATTATAATTTATTTTTAACCAGTCAACTTTTTAAATCTAAAATCATTGTAAAATCCACATATATAATTTTTTATATCTTTAATATATTAAACATACTTTTAAAATAAGTTTTATATTATACAATCACACTTATTAAATAGAACGAAATATTTATTTAAACTAATATTCAAAATATTATAAATCAACATTTATTTTTGAACCTTATTTAAATTCAAAATTATTCATAAAAATCCCAAAATTTTATTTTAAACTTAATTAAAAATTCAGGGATATCACAAGAATTAACATGAATTATCAATTCAGTTTATACAATATAAGGTTATATCGGCCAATTCTAATTCATATACGGTTTCATTCCAATTTATAATTCTGGAATTCATTTCTCTTGGTTTCCAATTCATTAACTCCTATTATTAAATCATTGATTTATTATATTCAAACAATTTACCAAATAATCAACAATAATACACAACATATTCAATCAAATCAATTAAATTTACGTTCAATATTAATATTTACATTGGTCTAACATATTTGAACATCAATTGGTTAATATCTGATAGATTTCTATTTGATTATTATTCATAAAATTTCCAAATTCTAAATTAATTAATTTAGTTCAATATCATCCTTAACTTAATTTAACTAGGTTAAGTTCAAATTCAATTTTTAATTTAATTTGAGTTCCATTCAAATCTATCAACACACAAACCAATATCTCAATAGTTTGATAAAATTATTTCTTTTCTATACAAAATATATTTTGGATAAAATTATTTTATTTACCCTCTTTACTAAACAATATTGTATCCATAAGCAGTTCAATGCTTCTCAACACTTGAACTGATCAATCAACATAATACAAAACATTTGTATCCAAAATTTACAAATACACTCTCATATATATACACTCAAACTCAATCTAGGGTGTTACTAACCCCATCTCTATCCAGTAGTACCACAGAGCCAAGGTTATTACTAAACCAATAGCTCTGATACCACTGTAACGACCCGAGGATTTTCGGCCTTGAAAATCGACATAAATACATTTATTGTATCTCATGCCGACCTTCCAAACGCCAAAAACACCGGAACGTTTATAGAAAGAAATTAGAGGGTAAGATAAGAAAGAAAGAAGTATTAGAATAGAAGAAGAAGAAACAACGCCCCATCGAGTCTCACATCGCTACGGAACAAAATATAACATAGAAATAAATCTTTATTGAGAGCTTTAAATAAAACTTACAATCATCGGAGCACATAATCAAATCTGGATAGTTATAATAACCTGTCCTCATATACAGTCATATAGCGGAAAAAAATACTAGACATCGTACATCTGAACACATCCAGATTGTCTCTGGACTTCACAGCATCCGATAACCTGGACCTGTACAATCCGGTCTAACCCGAGCATTTCAAATACCAGGCCAGACTGGTGAACTAGAGTGAGAAAAACACACTAAGTTTAAGGGGAATCATCCAACTTGATTTTAAAGCTCAAAATCTTTTCGAAAGAAAAGGATAATCGTAAGACCAAATCCACACATAAATACGGACGACTTTTACCTTACGATAACCCAGAACATTTTTGAAATCAATAATTTTTCTGATATTAAAATAGTGTCTAAACACAAATAAATATCAATCTAGCGAAACGCTTGCATCTCACGCTCCACATATATAGTATACAATCAAAACCGTAGGCTCATATTGGAGATTTGATTCCGACCATGACAAGGTATGGAACCACCTATCGATAGTGTATCTCTAGAGGCGAATACACTGGGTTCATAAAGAACATCTTGCAACTCGGCCTACACATGACCGACCACTCATTTCGCTTGAGTGTATCGAATGTATATCACCAACAGTTGGGATCAGCAACCGTTTCCCGAAAAAGGGGACAGCATCAAAATAGATTAAGGAAGGAAATGGAATTTCTCTAGATAGGTGATTATACACCCTAATGGGAGCGACCCACATAGCCATGATGCCTGCCCGATTTTTGTCATTTCCTGGTAGATGAGGTTTGAGGTTTGAATTAACCTTTAGAACATCTGGCCACTATATATTTTGAATGCCACATCGTCAGTTCTGCCAGATATCACTAATTAACATCCACAAAAATACCCTAGTTGGAAGTTACCAAACTATAACACTTTTGAAGAAATCAACGTACGTGACCCGTTGGAAATACTCTATCAAACATTCGTCTATACAAGTCATCCAGGAACTTGATGAATCGAAGGCACCCTCCTACTGCATCCTAGGAATCACCCTATAGATCAGTAGCGAAAAGTCCTCGCAATCCGTAGATTCCAATCACGACAAAATCACTGTCGAAATATCTCCGGTCGCTAAACTAGATAAATTCAATCAGTAGTTCTTCCGCTCATGAAGATCAACGGTCTTTAATTGCTCCCTCTTCAATAATCTTCTTGCACGTATTCGCTGGTCGGAATGGTTTTCGAATATAAATTCGAACCAGGTCTTTCCATACCAACAATCATATGGGTCAAATTTGACAGTCAGTGATTTAACTGTCAAATAAATAATTGTGGGAATAACATGAGTTTACTAGTTCAGTATCAGCACTACATGGACTCTTTAATTAAAATGATTAATGATAGTAAATCTTAAACTCTTTAATATTTCAACATTACAAATATAGCTTCTCATTTCTAATTTAACATAAGGTTATTTTAAACTATTTTATTTCCATACATAGGAAAATGTTCTATAATCATATTCAATTTTCTACCCTACCATCGTTCAAAACATTTACTACCTCATTACTCATTGCCTATGTTGGGAAAAGCAACTCAACTTATCATTCGTAAATTTTATGTTACGAAATCTCTTTTGGTTTCATTACTAGAATACATTAACCCCCCCTATTACTTTAGGATAAATCCATTCCCAAAACTTAACTTTTCAGTTTCCTTCTACCTTGGAAATACCATTTTAATTCACATAATTTCTTTTTTTTATTTCCTTTACTTCAGGAATATCATTATATATGTGTGTGTGTGTATATATATATATATCTCAAATCTTTCCACTTCCGTAACTTGGGAAATCTCCTTATATATCCTCGACTCTTTTATTTACATTGCGTTATTATTTCTTATGTGGAAATAATAAATTATTTTTACCTACTTTCCCATTATAAGCTAATATCATCCTCAGATAATCCTGAAGTAATTCAAGTTGGAGTATTTATTTACCTCTCAGACCTTGATCAACAACGTTCTTATCTTTAGATAGACATCAGTTGTAATTCGAAAACCGATATTTATATTAACACATCTCATCTAACTAATTTATTAGTAATATATTTTATAAAACTTCTTACCTTTGAAAATCTCTTTCTCGCGTATAACTATTATTTCTTAATTAATTGATTAGGAATTTACTTACCAAAATATCCCATTTCCTTTTACTTATTTAAACAATACATTTTATTACTTGGATTTTTGTTAAAAATCCTATTATTTACTCCTTTGCTAAATTCATTTTTAATCCTTCTTCTTGAAAATCTATCTCGCTAAATTTTTTAACTTAATTCCATTAAGTAACATTAATTAATGCCTTAACACCTCATTTCCTTTTTATAAACTTCGTTTATATACCGCTGGTTTAATATAAACCCTTATCTCGATTTCTTAATTCAAATGTTACCTTAACATTTATTTAAACCATAGTATTCGCTTAAAAATCCCTTTTATAACTTTGTTATAAAAATTCAGTTTTCAATATAAAACCCGTTTATAAATTCCTTTCATAACTCAATTAGATTTCATTACCACTCCGCTTAACTTTCATACATGATTCTCGTTTAAATAGAAATCTCTTAAATTATTAATTAAATTAATAAATTCACTTCATTGTTAACTACCGCATAATTTATTTATTTATTTATTACTAATTAACTAATAAATTCCTTTTTAAAATCTTATTAAAATTAAACAATAATTCGTTAACCCATCTCGCTAGATTAATTCAAAACAACTGATCTAATAATCAACCTTGTTAAACGGTTGACTTCGTCAATCCAAAATACGATTACCTCGTTAACCAGTTCCAAATAATTCTTTATTTAAATTAATTAATTTAAAAAAATTCCATTTTTATTTATTCCTCAAAACAATTGTTCAAATCTATAACATTAGGTTAATTTCTGCTCATTCGCTTATAAATCTGATAAATATCAGAAATCTTCTTTATAAAATCATTTAATACTCAATTATAAGCTTAATTAATAAAAAATAAATATTTATTTTCTTTTACAAACTTTTATTCAAAAATACAGATTTAAAAATCTGTCTTCAGTTATAAAAGTAAATTTTCTAACTTCATTTCGTCGATTTACCTGACGGTAAATCCATATTTATAAAACGACTGATTTATAGGCCATATATTGCCAATTACTCAACCAATATTACCCGTTGGTTTAAACAAAACAAATATTGAATTCAGGACAACATTCAATAACCAAACCAATCATTTAATCAGAAAAATGCATATGAAAATAAATAACGTTAAATATAATTGAGGAATCCCGTTGGATCCCTCCAACCTGTTTTTCCCTACGTTAATATGTTATGTCAAATATGATCATTTAATTCAAATAAATAACGGTCTTTATAACAGTTAATAACGACAATTCAGTATCAAACAATTTATTTCACACAATCATAACAATTCAAACAATTCATTAAATTAAACACGTTTATTTATAAACGTGACCAATAAGGTAAGTTACCTTAATTGGGACCAATCGCAAAAATAATGATTTGGTGTTTCACTGAAATTAAACAACGTTTAATTTCATCGGTTTAATCAATATACGAATATATAAATAACAAACAATCAATTATAGTAGCCATAGCACACAATATAAACCCGACTTATAAAATATAAGTGGGAAGAACTGAGTGAGTTTAACTCACCATGATTTGATACCGTTGTTTAAATGATTGGTTCTAATTAAATTAAACGAGTGTTTAATTTAATTAAAAATCCCGGTTGGTTCCAAATGCATACAGATCTGTTCCATATTGTAGTGTTTGTCAATGCGATTCCAACGGCACCTTATTTGTCCGATTCTGATAACATAGTCAAAAGATATTGATATTTAAAGTTAACACATTATTTAACTCAATAATTAATTACCTTAACAAAAATTATTAAACTATTAATTACATTTTAGTTATGCATAATATGGTCCATTAGTTACGTTTCTCCTGGTAGATGTTCATCTGGTTTATCCCACTTCTGCAACAAAAATGACTCAAGTTTTAGTTATCACTAATTAGCTAAACTAAATATTACTTAAATAATTAATTAATTACGTTTTTGGAAGCGTAAGTGGCCGATCCCTTTTCTATGTTCTCTGCATATCGTTCAAAACCATGCTTCTTCGTTTGGTCCGCCTTTCCCAGTATGCCTGTACACAACGTGATTTAATTAAAAAATAATTTACTTAACCACTTTAATTATAACTTGCTTAATAATTAAATTTAGTCATTATGTTAGAAGATTTGGTCGACTACTCTCATTGTTCCAGTCTTCGTATTTCTTCCTAACGCTGAAAGTAAACCCATGCTTAACCTTCGTTTACCCTTTATAGCTTCAACCCACACATCACCTATAATCACATAAGTTCTGTTTAAATTTTCTTAGTTAAAAAAAATTCAAACGCTAATCACAGTTTCAATTAGGACCTAATTACTTGACATTTTAAAAGCAGCCGACCCGTATTGTTCCTCTTCCAATGAGCTTCCAGAACCATAACCGCTGCAAACCTTTCATCTGCCTGCACCCATTTCCTCTTCAATGCAAAGCCCTTCCACTAATTCCCTTCTCTGCAATGCCTTCTTATATCTTCACACTACTATTGCTACTTCAACGCTCCTCCACCCAGCATCTCTAGTGCCTCGCATGAAAACCGCATCGGTTCGTCCCACCATTTTGTGCTGAGCTATCCCCTTTTTTTCTCTCCTCCGAAACTGATGTTTTCTCCCCACCGGTCGAGCTCCAGAACACTCCCCAGACCACTTTACTTGCAGCTCCAACGAACTACCATCCTGGCACCTCCCATTTCCATCGCTCAAACTCTCCACCCCCTGAACCAAATGCTACAGCAAATGATTAGTGGTGTTTCGAATTTGTATGAGATGAGGGCTTGCGTTGCTTACACTGAAGCAAGAGGAAAGTGAAATTTTGGTTTAATGAGGCTTGCATGTTTATTTTCTTTTTTTTCTTCTCTTGTGGGTTTCGATCTCGTTCGGATTACTGAAGGAACGAGGGGTTGGAGATGAATATATATAGGCAAAGTAGAGGTGAGGATAGAGACGACGTTGCATCAATACAAGGTAGCAAGCAGGAGTTAGGATAGTGTAACATCCTGGAAAAAGTCGATCTTGGTTATCCGATATACAACACATATCGAACATCCAAGGATCGAAAATACCGGTAGTTAATGAAAGAAATTAGAGGGTGAGGATAAATAAGACAGAAACTTAGAATAGAAGAAGAAGAAGAACATACAACATCAGAGTAAACACGAATCTCATAGCGGAACGAATATATATATTTCATAACATAACTTTGAAGTATAAATTTGTACTTGAATATACATATCATTTCCAAAGTATAGCACTTACAACACAGCGGAAAAACCATAGCTATATAATTCTGAAGCCTCCTGCTCCAACTCTTCAAGTATTTGTAAATCCCGACTACTTGACTGCTCGTACAAAATTGGCCACCCAAGAATTTAGGGAAAACAAAACAAAATAAACTCCAGGTTAGTCATGTGACTGGTGTGAGTAAACTCAAATTATTTGATTTAACTTTCAAAATCCTTTTGAAACAAAGGATAATCATAAGACTGATCCACACATAAACACGGATAGTTTTTACCTTACGATAACCCAAATCATTTGTAAAACAATATTATTCTGATATTATAATAATGTCTAACACAAGTAATATCAATCTAGTAGAAACGCTTGCATCTAACGTTCTACATATATAATATGTAATCAAAACCACGGGCTCTTATTTGGGGAATGGATTCCAACTATGACAAGGTATGGATCACCTTCCGCTCAGTGTACTCTAGAAGCGATACACTGGAGTTCAACAAGAACATCTTGCAACTCGGCCACACATGACCGACCACTCATTTCGCTTGAGTGTATCGAATATATCGTCACCTTACAGTTGGTAAACTAACATAACCATTCCCGGGAGATACAAAATTGAAATAAGTACAAATATGAATATTCTCTAGATGGTGACAATATACCCTTCTTGGCTGCGAACCACTTAGCCATGCTGCCTGCCCGATTTCTGTCATTTCCCGGTTGATGAGGCTCGAGGTCAAAACGTATCTTTTAACAGATCACTCCTCCATTTACTTCGAGTGACACATCGTCATACCCGTCAAATCACAAATTTATTTCCCCAAAAATACCATGGGTATAAGCTAAGAGAAACGAATTCCTCCGCCACCAACGTAAATACGTTTGAAACGATCAACTTACGCGATCTACCAAATATACTCTGTCAAACATTCGTCCATTCAAGTTGTCCTGGGATTGGACAAACCGAAGGCACTATTCCGTACATCCATCCTAGGCAATCTCTACCTAGGACTTATACAATAGCCCTTGCACTTTACTCCATCTTCAAGTTGTCTTCGATCTATCTGATTCGAAACGCTAATGCCCATACGGAGTGGTTCTTTGGATAAGAATCCAACCGGTCTCTCCATATTGACGACGGAAAAATGGTCAAAACTTTTATAGTCTGTGATTTAACTATCAAAGAAAAACTTGTGTGCAAACAACGATATTATTTCCAGATGGAAATTTTATCGATCAATCAACATTCAACATTAGTTCATTAATTTACTTATCTCTTGTTTCCATATATTCTAAATTCTTATTTTCTATTATCAGAAAAATTTCAGATTCTTATTTGGAAAACATTTCTAAAATCCTTCACTGGATTTAAACTGATGTTTAAATCAAACATCGCCATACCAACTCAAACCATTTCACTCATTTACTAAATTCACTTATCCATCCTTCACTATCAAACCTTACCATTCCTTAGTTAAGAAGGAAGTCAATCAAGTTGGGGTATAACTACCTATCAGACCTTAACTGAACAACGTTTTAACTTCGAAATAGTCAAAGTTTATCTTTTAAATCTTTAACAAACTTCCTTACGTAACTCTCCTTCAAATAAATCTCTATTCGATAACTCTTTTCTTCGAATAAACTACATTCGATAATCTCTCTTAGAATAGCCCTATTCGATTAACTCTATTCAACTAACACTATTCGATTAACTCTAATCGATTTACTCTTATCAGTTAGCTCTATTTGATTAACTCAATTCTGTTAACTCTATTTGATTAAAACTATTGGATTAACTCTATTAAATTAACTCTAACTAATTTACTCTTATCAATTAACGCCTTTCGAATAAACTATATTCGATTAACTCCTTTCGAATAACTAATATTCGATTAACTCCTTTCGAATAACTAATATTTGATAACTCCTTTCGAATAACTAATATTCGATAACTCCTTTCGAATAACTAATATTCGATAACTCCTTTCGAATAACTAATTTTCGATTATTTCTTTCTCTATTCGAATAAACTATATTCAATTAATTCTCTTATTTGAATAACCTTATTCGATAACTCTTTCTTCGAATAAACTATATTCGAATAACTCTAATCCGACTAACTCTAATTCAATTAACTCTATTCGAATAACAAATATTCGACTAACTCTTGTTCGATTAACTCTATTCGAATAACTCTAGTTCGATTTAACTCTAATCGATTAACTCCTCTAACTCATTTTGATTAACTCCTTTGATTAACTCTACGTCCATATTCAATTTCAAATATCGATGTTGAAATCAATTCTTACTTCTAGATATAAGCCCTGACTTATATATTCTATTTATCCAATGATAAATATTTTATTTAATTTATAAAATATTATTTATAAATTAATCTTCTCAATCTTTGCTTTAAAATCTTTGCTTTAAATCCATATCATGTTATACCCGTGTGTGAAGCATAGGTCTGAACTTTCCTGATGTAAAATTCTATTCATTTGCCAAATATTTCCTTATATGACATTCTTTTCATTTCCCAGTAAATCCCTTTTATAACTCTATTTATTTTCTAAATAAACATTTCCTTTTTATAACTCTATTTATTTTCTAAATAAACATTTCCTTTTTATAACTCTATTTATTTTCTAAACAAACATTTCCTTTTTTATAACTCTATTTAGAAATGTTTTACCAATATTTCTCTTTCTGTTTTATTTGTAAATGTTTTACAAATATTTCTCTTTCTATTTATTTTACAAATATTTCCCTTTATATTTTTTTTACAAATAATTTCCTTTATATTTGTTTTACAAATAATTTCCTTTAGAAAATCCCTTGATTTTATAAACATTCCTTTATATAAAATCCGTTGATTTTATAAATATACTATTTCAATATACAGTTTGAAATCTTCCTTGTATATACAATCTTTGGATTTTATATAATATTTTATTTCAATATAGTTATTGAAATTTTCCTTTTTCATCCCAGGGTTTTCTTACAGTATTTAAAATACCAAACAATAGTGATCGATATCATTCAAACACACATAATCAACAACAGATTATATATCGCATCATATATCACAATATATGAAACAAAATAGTATTTTATATATTGAGAAACCCAGTTGGGTCCCTCCAACCTGTTTCCCTGCATCACATATGTTAATCAATATAATTAACATCGATTTCATTTCACTATGAAATATTCTGCTAAACAGAATCAATATTTGATTAACGATATATATATATATATATATCGTTATCTATAATTTCAACCAATACATAAGCAATTCAACCAAACAGTTAACACACAGCATTCAACAGATAATTATCAGTTCTAAGAATATGCTATAAAAATATAACTGTCCAGAGTTGGTGAGTTTTACTCACATTGGACGATCATCGTTAATAACGATAACCATCGCTTGATTCAGACGGACAATTTATTTTGCAATAAATTGTAACTAGCTCCAATCCTGTAACACCCCACCTCCGCCAGGGTGACTCTTGCAAGCACTCTGACTTTGGAGGGGTGTTTGAATCCGGTAAACATGCATAATGATATATCAAGGCAGAACAAGAACATACGTATATGTATAAACAGAGTAAATAACATAGATAAAACAGCGGAAGATTTCAAACCATTTCAAAACAAGTCTGGTACATCATAATGTCAATTTTCCAAATACACAATTCTAGATAAAACAACATCAACCGAAATAAAACTGAAATACATAAGTACTAATCCCCAAAAGAAGTGATAGCCATAGCTAGCTTCATGTCAAACCGTACATGAGCTAAATCCCACAAGCAAGCAGTCAGAAATCCAAGCTAAGCTCCAATATTCCCTCCCTGAGAACCTGGGGGGGAAACGGGAGAAAAGAGGCGAAAGAAAACAGGTCAGTCAAAAAGACTGAGTAAGCCCTACTACAATCAATGTAAACTGATAAAGTTAACTGGCATGAGCAGCAGGTATGATCATAAGGATACTAGCATGATGATTAACTAACCAGGTAGATAGAGGTGTCATCGCATAATCAGGATTAAGGTTTTGCACCACAGGTGTACTAGCAAACTAACATGACTTGAATAAACAAGTATTGATCCCTTGGTCCATGCTTTGGCCCAATAACATGAAATGACCCTAATACAAGGTCCAACCAAACGGTCTAGTCGATCGGCTCCCTAAGCCTAACTCGTCACGTGTTGGTGTCAATACGGCCCAAACATAATTGTAGTCGAACTGTGCCGGGTCCACCCTTCGGGTGTATCAAGCCCTAGGGTGCCAACCCCTGGACACCATAAACATGAGTGCACAGTCTCGATCTACTGGTACCCATGGGTGACTTCTCCAAATACGGACTGCATGCACGACCATAGTCCGTCCGGAACTACATCGGCGTACCACTCGGCCGTCGTTTATTGGGTCGCTTGCCTCCAGCCCAGTAATCGTGCCCCCTCCCTAGCCTAGCCCCTAGGGCCTTAATGATACGATTTTGGGGTTACTGCGGAGTGGGCCCCCCATTGCTAGTATTTTCTAGTGGGTTAAGTACGGTTTAACCCTCTTGATAATCATGGATTAACTTGGTTAAGTGTAACGATGAGTTCACGACTTAACCCCGATTAATCTACCAAGCTCAAGTTGGTTAAGTATTAAGTGGACCATGACTTAACCCTAATCACGAGGCATTAATTAATTTAATGCACCTTAACCTCTCACATTAGACCTTGTTGTGGTTACTAGTTAAGTCGGGCGGGTCCGGGTAGCTTTACACCACAACTTGGTCTAACCTCGGGTTCAAGGTACAACATGACCAACTTCTCACATTGGGTCCTATTGTTTGTAGCAACTAGTTAAGCCGGTCGGTTCCGGGTAGGTTTACGCTACAAACTCAACCCAACCTCGAGTTGGCCACACTTATCTTTTCTAAGTGTCATGTCCATCATGTTTCCAAAACATGTTACAAGTTTTCAAGCAATTGGGGAGACCTAACTTAATAGGTAAATTCCCAATGGGTAGACCTAACTTAATAGGTAAATTCCCAAGCTTATGTTTTTATGTCTTTTACTTTTACCCAACCCCAAACGTAATCCCATCGCTTACATATCGCAATAGCGCATAAAGGATAGAAATAGGGAACTTGGCATAATCATGACATAAAAGGTGTTGAAGCCACAAGTTCAACATGGTGGCATATGAAATGTACATATGTTCATATACTTGCATATTACATTTTTAGGCCCAAAAGCATGCATAAAACCAAACTTGGCATATTGGAGATACATGGTGCTAAATGACATGTAGACATCGCCATAAGTTCGCATTTAGCCTCACATGCAAGTTATCATAAGAGATATGATAACTTACACGTTGCCAAAATGCAACCTTTGGCATAAAGCTTGAAGCTTTATGTTCATAAACCCAAGATAAGCTTGCATAACATGATAGCATGAAAAAAATGTTCAACCCAAACTTGCATAACATAACTTGGCATACTTGCATATAAACTTGCATATCACAACATGATAAACTTGCATATAAACTTGCATATCACAACATGATAAACTTGCATATAAACTTGCATATCACAACATGATAAACTTGCATTTCATAGCATAGTAAACTTGCATATAAACTTGCATATCATACATTTAACTTTAGAGTTTAAGTATGAAAGTAGAATAGGGCTTACAATGCTTAAGAAAACACACAAAACTATGACAAAGCCCTTATGCAACCAATTAGACCCAAAATGCAAGCTTCCAATCAACAAAAATCCTTGCTTTATGATGCAAATATAAGAACTTGACTTGAATGCAAGCTAATGATGCTCATACAAGTTTAAAGACACTTGTATGCATGGAAAATCACTTAGAAAATTATTTAGGAATTGATTATGAAGAGAGTGGAGGCCATGAGAGGATTGATTTTGCCATAGTTTAGTTGTAGGATAGATTAATGATGATTTAGGGCTAGGTTAGGGTCTTATTTATAGATTAGGCAAGTGTTTTAGGCCATAGGATTAAACCCTAGTTGCAATCTCAGCCCTTAAAATCGAATCTGGCCCCCAAGCTCAACACAATCTCAAAATGGTGCACCAGGCTAAACAGCCCGGCTGGACCAAGTCGACAGCCAAGTCGGCAGGGCTGTCAACTTGGGTCCAACCAAGTCGACTCCCAAGTCGACAGGGCTGTCGACTTGAGTATTCTGGTGGGATTTTTCTCGCTTGGCCCAATTGCCCCAAATTTTCAAATTCAAGTTTGAATTTGAAATCTGTTTTTACTTAGAAATTTTCTGAAAACTTCGTTGGGCCTTAATCGGGTCATACGGACTCCGATTTTCGAAAACTCGGACTCTATTTCGCGTATTTTTCCGAGACGAACACAATGGCATAGCCCGTTTCCCTTGATTCAGACTTTAGAATTTAATTCTGCCTCGATTTATGTTATAACAGGTTATTGAAAAATAGGGTTGTTACATTCTCCCCTCCTTAAAGGATTTCGTCCCCGAAATCTTCAAGTTAGGAAGAACGTATCCTACCATCCAATCATCCATCTACTCAAAACATCATCCATGAGCAATCCTTGTCCTTACAAGATTCTAAATGTTGTATGAACATATGCAAAAGGTGTGTGTATATGTCCTTATCTAATGCAAATATCCTCAATGCAAATTATGTTAGTGAAATGAATCCATATGTATGCAATTCCTAACATAATGTATAACATCTATATGTGTGCGCATAACATACATCCATATGAAACATCCATGCGATAACACAAAAATTTCCATCCATGAATAAGCATAAACACTCATGCATATGCAATATGAGGAGTGTGTGAGCCGATCTAGTGCCTAACGTGTATAATGCATCCACGAGTAACCACTTGCAAACACTTGCAACCACTTGCAACCATCAAGCATAACATGTTTCAAACACATGTTTCATCCAAAGGGTTTCTACCTAAGGTTCTCATGACAAGATTAACACGATAAACTAGATAAACATGGATAGCAAAGAGAAAGATATGCTAATCAAAGAAAAGAGATTGAGTGTGTACCCTCAAAAAGGAATGGATAAAGCACACGCATCTTCTCCTCGGTTTCCCAAGTTGCGTCTTCTTCGGCTTCACCCCATTGAACCTTCACCAACTTGACCTCCCGATTCCTTAGCTTCTTGGTCTCCGTCCCCAAGATACGAATCGGAGCTCTCCTCAAGGTAGCCTCTTTCTCCACTTCCACATCTTCCAGAACACTCGGCTCAACAACCTCTGCTGATTCATGTAAACACTTCCGGAGATGCGAGACATGAAAAACATCGTGTACTCCGGCAAGCTTCTCGGGCAACTTCACTCTATAAGCCATCTGCCCGATCCTCTCTATAATAGGGAATGGTCCAACAAACCTTGGTGCTAACTTCCCAACGGCTCCAAATCGGACCACATTCCGCAAAGGAGAAACCTTCACGAAAACCATATCCCCAACATCAAACTCCAAATCAGTTCTTCGCTTATCAGCATAGGATTTTTGTCGGTCTTGGGCCGCTTTCATCCGTCTCCGAATCAACTCGATCTTCTCGAATGTATCTCTGATCAGATCAGGCCCAAGTATAAGCTTATCTGTAGTCTCCCACCAACATGTAGGGGACTTGCACGACCTCCCATATAAAGCTTCAAATGGTGCCATCCCTATGCTTGCCTGATAACTGTTATTATATGCAAACTCAACAAGAGGAAGATGGTCTTCCCAAGTACCACCAAAATCCAGAATACAAAGCCTCAACAGATCCTCGAGTACCCTATTCACCCTTTCGGTTTGACCGTCCGTCTGTGGGTGATAAGTCGTACTTAGATTCAACCTCGTACCCATAGCTTCTTGCAAGCTATTCCAGAATTGACTTGTAAAGATTGGGTCTCGGTCACTGACAATACTAGAAGGGACTCCATGAAGCCTCACAATCTCACGAAGATATACAGACGCTAGCCAAGATGCGGTCCTCTTGCTCTTTACCGGAATGAAATGAGCACTCTTCGTAAGTCTATCCACAATAACCCAAATGCTCGTATTCCCTTTCCTTGACCTTGGTAGCCCATCGATAAAATCCATGGAAACACTTTCCCACTTCCAAAGTGGAACGTCTAGAGGATGCAATAGCCCACCGGGCTTCTTTGACTCGGCCTTAACTTGCTGGCAAATGATACATCTAGAGACAAACTCTGCCACATCCTTCTTCATCCCAGGCCAAAAGAAAATACGCTTCATATCTTTATACATCTTATCTCCGCCCGGATGTATAGTCAACTTAGAGCGATGCGCTTCCTCCAGAACTTTTCTTACTAAATCTTCTACCATTGGAACACATAACCTTCTATCTCTCCTCAGCCAACCCTTGTCATCAATAGAATATCGAGCGAGATGACTAGTCGTCTCTCCTCGAATCAGCTTATCCATAATCTCAACTATTTGAGGGTCTTCTCTCTGCGAAGCCCCAACTTGATCCAGAAGGGTAGGTCTGAGTTCCAGAGATGCTAAAGAACCGGTCATCGACTCAACCGCTAAAGAGAAATCAAAGGTTTCCACATACTCTAAATTCTTCATCTCAACGAATAGAGGACTTAGGGTCAACCTTCTTCTACTCAATGCATCAGCTACCACATTCCCCTTGCCAGGGGTATAAGCTATCTCAAAATCATAGGATGCCAAGAATTCCATCCATCTTTGTTGTCTCAGATTCAGATCCTTCTGAGAAAAGAGATACTTCAATGATTTGTGATCGGTATAAAGCTCAAATCTTTCTCCCAGAAGATAATGGCGCCAAGCCTTGAGTGCATATACTATTGCTGCCAACTCTAAGTCATGAGTGGGATAATTCTTCTCATGCACTTTGAGTTGTCTACCGCCAAAGCATATCACTCTTCCTTCTTGCATAAGAACAGCTCCTAACCCCGTGCCACATGCATCGGTGTATACTGTAAATAACTTCCCTCCATCGGGCAAAGCTAGAACAGGTGCTGATGTAAGAGCCCTCTTGAGCTTCTGAAAAGTAAGCTCGCATTCTATGCTCCAAGCAAAAACTAAATTCTTCTTCGTCAATTTAGTGAGAGGAGCGGATATCTTCGCGAAGTCCTTGATGAACTTCCGGTAAAAACCCGCAAGACCTAGAAAACTTCTCACTTCGGTTGCATTCCTTGGAGTCTTCCAATCCTGAACTGCAACTACCTTAGCGGGATCCACCGCTAAGCCTTGCTTAGATACTATATGCCCAAGGAATCTAACTTCCCTTCTCCAAAAGTGACACTTGGAGAACTTGGCCTTCAACTGATGCGCTCTAAGCGTATCCATCACCTCCACGAGATGCCTTGCGTGCTCTTCCTCATCCTTAGAGAAGATCAGAATATCATCTACGAAGACCACGACAAACTTGTTCAAGAACTCCCTGAACACCCTACTCATCAAGTCTACGAAATATGCGGGTGCATTAGTCAAGCCGAACGGCATGACAAGCCATTCGAAGAATCCATCTGGAGTTCTGAACGCAGTCTTGTCTATACTATCTTCAGCTACCCTGAGCTGATGAAATCCAGTAGCAAGATCAAGCTGAGAGAAAACAGAAGCACTGACAAGCTGGTCAAAGAGATCATCAATCCTCGGTAACGGGTGTCTGTTCTTCTTAGTCAGCTTATTCAACTCTCGATAGTCAACACAAAGTCGGAGAGAACCATCTGCCTTGGTAGCAAATACCACAGGCGCTCCCCATTCAGAGATACTTCGTCTAATGAAGTTCTTTTCAAGCAACTCCTTTACTTGCTTACTTAGCTCCCTCCTTTCACGCGGAGCCATGTGCCGAATGGGCAAAGAAACCGGCTTTGCATTATCCACCAGATAAATGCGGAAATCAATGTAACAACCCGTATTTCGATAACATGTTAAAACGAGAATCAAGGCAGAATTTAATTTTAAATTCTGAATTAAGTAAAACGGGCTATGCCATTGCGTTCGTCTCAGAAAAATACGCGAAATAGAGTCCGAGTTTTCGAGAATCGGAGTCCGTATGACCCGTTAAAGGCCCAAAGAAGATTTCTGAAAATTTGAATTTCGGAAACAGTTTTGGAAATCAGATCTGGGGCTAGGCGGGGAGTTTCCCGCCTAGGCCATGTCGACAGGGCTGTCGACAGGCCTGTCGACTTGGGCCCAGACCAAGTCGACAGCCCTGTCGACTTGCCTGTCGACAGGGGGTGGCCGGGGCAAATAGCCTGGCGCACCTGTTTGTCTCACCTGGTCTTGTTCTTGGGCTGGGTCTGGAAGCTTCTGAGATCCGATGGTCCTAATCTATCCTAGGGTTAATCTAAGGGCCTAAAACTATCCTAATCTCTATAAAAAGACCCTAAACCTAACCTAAATCCCTAAAAATCAAACCTAGCAACTAAGTGCTGCCAAAATCAATCTTGATCATGGCCTCCACCTCAAATCCCTAGAGCCTATGCATTCAAATCAAGTTCAAATCAAAAGGTGCAAGCTTGCTACACCAAATAGAGGCCAAATCGACGTTGCTATGCGAGTTTCATGACGGATCTTCATCAAAGGAGGCACCTTTCTTAGCCAAGAAGATCCATGCTTCTTTCCCTAGGCCTAACTAAGTAAGTTCTAGCTACTTTTGGATCAAAACGGTATTTTTAATGTTGACATGGGATAAAATGAGGCTAAACATGATTATGCGAACCTATATGAACCTTACCTTGCCTCTTGTGTTCATGTTTATGATTTTAGGCCATGTGAGTGACTTAATCATGCCTCTCATGCTATGCATAATCTAGTTTAACTTGCAAGTTTGGATCTTTATGCATGAAATGCTAGCATGAACCTTTAGGAACCACTTTACTTGTGAAACATTGGCTAAGACAAGATTTTGGGGCTTATGCATGTTTATGAACCCAAACCCCTTATGCTAACATGCAAGTTTGTGGCCGAATCCTTTATGAGATTATGCATGCTCATGGCCAATCCCCTCTTTTAAGTTGTGCATGTTTATGGCCGAATCCCTCTTGATAATATGCATGTTTGTGGCTAAATTACCTTATGACATTATGCATGTTTATGGCCAATCCCTTTATGATGTTATGCATGGGGAAGCCAAGCCCTTTTTGGCATCATGCATGGTTTGAGACCAATATGTGACATAGCATCCTTACTATGTTGACTCGATTTGATTGCGTTGGGAAAACACGATTTTGGGTAGTTAGATAAACATGAACATGTCGCAAAATCTTAACTTGAATATGACATGCGTTTATACTTGAAAATATGACTTGAAAGATAACATGGAAGATGACATGTAAGTATGCATAAAAACATGAGCATGGGAATTTACCTATTAAGTTAGGTCTACCCTTTGGGAATTTACCTATTAAGTTAGGTCTACCCAAATGCTTGAACAACTTGTAACATGTTTTGGAAACATGATGAACTTAGATAATATAAGTATGCCCAACTCGAGGTTGGGTTGAGTTTGCAACGTAAAACTACCCGGAACCGACCGGCCTAACTAGTAGTTGCAAACAATAGGACCCAATGTGAGAAGTTGGTCATGTTGCGCTTAAGACCCGAGGTTAGACTAGGTTGTGGTGTAAATCTACCCGGACCCGCCCGGCTTAACTAGTAACCACAACAAGGTCTAATGTGAGAGGTTGAGGGTGCATTAATTAAATTAATGCCACATAATAGGGTTAAGTTAATTTGATTAATGAGGCTTAACCAAATATGATATGGACAAATGGGTTAAGTAATTTGATTAGGCTAATGATACTTAACAAAACATGATAAGCTTGGGTAGGTTAAGTAACTTGATTTGCCTAATGACACTTGACCATTTTTATACGACTAATGGACGGGATTAAGTTAACAAACACTTAATCAATCCAACACAATAACGTGATAAGGTTAAGTAAATTTTCTTAATGACACTTAACCGTATAATACAGTTAATGGATGGGGTTAAGATTAGTCTTAACTAATCTAAACATGGTAATCGGATGGGGTTAAGTTAGCCTAGACTTAATTAATCCCACTTGGTAATTTAATGGGGTTAAGTTAAACGCTTAACTAATTTAACACGATGATTTGATGAGGTTAAGTGACCTATACTTAACCAATCTAACTCGTTAATTTGACGAGGTTAAGTTAATCTATACTTAACCAATCTAACGTGAAAACAGGATAAGGCTAAGTCACGAATCACTTGAACACGCTTGACCGATTTGACTCGGTAATTTGACAAGGTCAAGTTAATTTATATAATTGACCAATATAAAATGATAATTAGACGAGGTTAAGTTATGGATTGCTTGATATACTTAGCCAACTTGACACATGGTTTGTAGGGTTAAGTCTTGGACTTGGATACTTAGCCAATTCTGACATGGTTTGTAGACGAGCTAAGTTATGAACTTAAGTGACACTTAACCCATTAGATAAACCCTAATTCGGAGGATTAGGTAAATAACCATGGTTAACAAGGGTAATGGAAATAAGGCTAAGTGGTAAACCTTAGTTAAGGGAAACTAAGTAATAATTCTTAGTCAAGGAAATCTGGACCACTTCTTAGATAGATGAGTAACCCGATACGGTAGGTCATCGTTTAAGTATACGCGTAGGAGCAGGCTATCTGATTTAGATAAAGGCTCCAGCGAACTGGGTAACGAAGCAGCGGCTTCGGGGAACGTGAGGATATTCTTGGTATCCCTCTGTGAGGTCGTAGATGATCATCCTGGGCTCACAAGAGGTTGAGGTCTGCGGTAGAAGAACCAAGAATATGCCTTGGTTGCAATGCGAGCGACCTAAAGACTGGGGTGGATAGCAGTGAGTCGACGGATACATAAGGTGCTCGAGATAGCAAGTTCGCCGATCATCTACCATCTTGAGTCAAGCGTGTACGTACGGAAAGGCAGGGAACACCCAATAGACCATGATTTGCTATCTAATTATGGGTGAGGTAGGCCGTAGGATGTGGGCTGGCCGGAGTGTAGTTCTCATGCAAGATTTTCTCTTGTGTTGCCTTTCTCTAGTTGAGGGAGGGGTCTCGTGGGACCATAGCCACGTGTAGAAAAGCAGACCTTAGTATCTGCATCGGCAGATAAATCTAAAGCTCCCGACCGAGTCCTGTATTTCTAGTTCTGCCTTGTGACAGGACTCGGATGGCACGACGTGATACCTGTGCATACAGTTATAGAAAAACGATTCACGATGAACGCGTGGGGAAAAGGGCGCGGTTGAGGGTTAGCGTAATCCCTAGTGGCCTAGGTGGTTTAACCCAAACCGAAATACGAAAGCGTGCAATAGGTAAGCGTAATCCCTAGTGGTGCTAGGTGGCGTAAGTCCTAGTAGTTCAAACGATGATTCATATGGAAGAGCCTAGCTAGAACAAGGGTGACAGTCCAAACGATTTCAAGGATAATACGACATGAGGAAGCCCGTACGAGGTACGGCAAAGGACTTAACTTATAAACATGAAAAGAAACATATGATTTGAGTAACCTGTATATGCGATATTAGGTTGACATGGACCATTACACGACTTTGAGCAAGGGACATTCATGGTTAACACATGACACGGGTATGGATACTAGTACGAGAGGTGCAGAGCAAATATACATGTTAGACTAGGAAGAATATGCATAATAGATACCGTGGGATGTTAGACGGGGAAGATACCTTGGGATAATGTACTCGATAGAAATCTGACGATGTGATACCTTGACTTATCATAACACCACAGTTTATCATGATACCTTAGTTTACCTTGCCACAGTAGTTCAACCGGCTATCCTGGTTTATCTATCTTGTAGTTATCCTTATGTTTACTATCAGTTTATGCATGTCATGTTACCTTTACCTGTTTTTATACTGGAAGTAGATAGGACTTACTCAGTCTTTTTGACTGACCCGTTTTGTTTCGCCTCTTTTCTTCCGTTTCCCCCCCCCCCCCAGGTTTCAGGGAGGAAACAATGCTGTTTAGTTCGGACTTCTTCTGCTTGAAGGTCATCACGGATGGCTTGGACTTCTCTTGGCTATGGCTACTTTACTGTTTTAATTGGGGAATAATTTATTAGAAAGTCTTTATGCTTCTTTACTATTGCAAGACAGGTTTTGATGTACTCTGATGTAAAAGGCTTTAGACCTTATTTATTCATGCTATGAAAGTTTGATTTTACTTCCGCTATTTATATATGTTCTGTCTTGTGATATTTCTGTGCATGTTTACCAATAATGCCCCTCTAAAGCTAGTGCATTCCTTTGCGAGTGACCCTAGCGGAGGCGGGGTGTTGCATTTGGTATCAGAGCAGAAGGTTACCAGACTGGGCAAAAGTTTTTAAAGACCTTCTGAAAATTATTTGAAAAACCGTTTACAAAGAAGCATTTTTCAAGAAAATTTTCTTTTAAAAAGAAAAAGGCTATTCCCCAAAGGCCATTAGCATTATCCTTGTTTCCTTGATTGAATCTCTTTTCCTTTCTTTCCTCCATCTGTAGTCACAGTGGTTTTGACTGCGACTAGTCTTTCTAGCTGCGTAAGTGCTTCCCGTACGATGGAGGTGGTTCTCGAGAGACCGTTGCAGAGTTATGCATGAAAGGATAGTAAGGACAAGGAAAAAGGATACGAGCTTAGGGATAAGCAACATGTTGGTATGGCTGAGTCCAAAAAGGAGGAAGAAAGATGAACAATGAAACCCATGACGAGAGAGTACCTTTGGCATGGTGAAACGGGACGGATAGTTAAGTATCATGGAACAGGGACAAGATCATTCGGAGGGCAATAGTATGCTCTCATTTCTAGGGTACCTCGGAAGGAGGGTAACGATCTTGTTAAAGGTTTAGTTTTTCTTCTCTATCATCCCGTCGGGACTTTGTTTGGATCACCACATCTTTTTTAGTCCGCTTTGATAATTGAGTCTCTGCACCTTAGTACTATTATAATAGAAGATCCCGTTTTTGTCTTAAGTCCTATTGGAAGATCGGTCCATTTACTCATGGCTTGTTTGGATTTGAGAATGTCTATATCAAGTGTTGAGCTTGGAAATAATGCTTATGTTTATAAGTTGTGGATGGATTCTAGGGATGAAGTGGTTATCCAGTAAGGGGTGCCACTCTCGGTTTTAGAAGGAGGGTAGTTAGACTCTTGGCTTGCTTTGGTAATACCCTCGAAATCTCGTGTAACCTTTTGGGTTCTGTCATGGCTAGTTACCTAGAATCCCAGGATACAGTTGTTGGTAATCCGTTTGAATAGAATTCGCCGCTAAGGCGGATGGTTCGTTTCGATTATGTATGAGTTATGGGAATCACCCTAGTAAGGACTCTTGGCAATTTGGATAGGCATCGGAAAACGAGATCCAGAATTCACTAGTGAATTTTGGAGAGCTGGCTTGAGTACGTAGATATGGTTGAGCCAAGTATACTAGGGAAAGAATAAGTGCAAGTGGAACGAGAGGCGACGAGGAAATGAGTTCCAACTCATGTTATGGAAACAGGAAGTAAGAAGCTACGAAATCGCAAAGACGGTCAAGGCACAAGGAAATTGAGCTCAAGGAAGTACGACTTTGATGGTCAAAGACTAGATACGCGCATGATATCTCTTTTTGGGAGTATATCCTTGATCCCTGTTTTCTGTAAGAGCTTACTTGTAGGCTATCTTTTGTGGACATCCTCTCGGTCCTATTTTCTGTTACAAACCCCGTAAGGAGTTTGTCCTGTTTATCTTCTCGACCCTGTTTCAAGGAATCTTAGGTAGAACCCTATGGATGTAAACATGTATTTGAAACATGTTATGATTGATATGGTTGCAAGTGGTTGCAAGTGGTTGCTCGTGGATGCGTGAATACACATTAGATACTAGCTCGACTCGGTCACATTTCATATTGCATATGCACGAGTATTTATACTTGTTTATGGATGAAATCGAATGTGTTATCATGCGGTTGTTGCATATGAATGAATGATTGTGCACGCATATAGTATCTATATGGCTAGGACTATTTGCATACATGTTGGATTCATGGCACTATACATATTTTTGCATTAGAAAGATTATCCAGGCCTGATCATTAGCATTAGCTAAGGAACATGTACACACACATTTTGCATGTATTCATACAGCATTAGAAATCATCTAAGAACAATGGTTGCTTGTGGATGATGTTTTGAGTAGATGGATGATGGATGGTAGGATATGTTCTTCCTAACTTAGAGATTTCGGGGACGAAATCCTAAAAGGTGGGGAGAATGTAACAACCCGTATTTCGATAACATGTTAAAACGAGAATCAAGGCAGAATTTAATTTTAAATTCTGAATTAAGTAAAACGGGCTATGCCATTGCGTTCGTCTCGGAAAAATACGCGAAATAGAGTCCGAGTTTTCGAGAATCGGAGTCCGTATGACCCATTAAAGGCCCAAAGAAGATTTCTGAAAATTTGAATTTCGGAAACAGTTTTGGAAATCAGATCTGGGGCTAGGCGGGGAGTTTCCCGCCTAGGCCATGTCGACAGGGCTGTCGACAGGCCTGTCGACTTGGGCCCAGACCAAGTCGACAGCCCTGTCGACTTGCCTGTCGACAGGGGGTGGCCGGGGCAAATAGCCTGGCGCACCTGTTTGTCTCACCTAGTCTTGTTCTTGGGCTGGGTCTGGAAGCTTCCGAGATCTGATGGTCCTAATCTATCCTAGGGTTAATCTAAGGGCCTAAAACTATCCTAATCTCTATAAAAAGACCCTAAACCTAACCTAAATCCCTAAAAATCAAACCTAGCAACTAAGTGCTGCCAAAATCAATCTTGATCATGGCCTCCACCTCAAATCCCTAGAGCCTATGCATTCAAATCAAGTTCAAATCAAAAGGTGCAAGCTTGCTACACCAAATAGAGGCCAAATCGACGTTGCTATGCGAGTTTCATGACGGATCTTCATCAAAGGAGGCACCTTTCTTAGCCAAGATGATCCATGCTTCTTTCCCTAGGCCTAACTAAGTAAGTTCTAGCTACTTTTGGATCAAAACGGTATTTTTAATGTTGACATGGGATAAAATGAGGCTAAACATGATTATGCGAACCTATATGAACCTTACCTTGCCTCTTGTGTTCATGTTTATGATTTTAGGCCATGTGAGTGACTTAATCATGCCTCTCATGCTATGCATAATCTAGTTTAACTTGCAAGTTTGGATCTTTATGCATGAAATGCTAGCATGAACCTTTAGGAACCACTTTACTTGTGAAACATTGGCTAAGACAAGATTTTGGGGCTTATGCATGTTTATGAACCCAAACCCCTTATGCTAACATGCAAGTTTGTGGCCGAATCCTTTATGAGATTATGCATGCTCATGGCCAATCCCCTCTTTTAAGTTGTGCATGTTTATGGCCAAATCCCTCTTGATAATATGCATGTTTGTGGCTAAATTACCTTATGACACTATGCATGTTTATGGCCAATCCCTTTATGATGTTATGCATGGGGAAGCCAAGCCCTTTTTGGCATCGTGCATGGTTTGAGACCAATATGTGACATAGCATACTTACTATGTTGACTCGATTTGGTTGCGTTGGGAAAACACGATTTTGGGTAGTTAGATAAACATGAACATGTCGCAAAATCTTAACTTGAATATGACATGCGTTTATACTTGAAAATATGACTTGAAAGATAACATGGAAGATGACATGTAAGTATGCATAAAAACATGAGCTTGGGAATTTACCTATTAAGTTAGGTCTACCCTTTGAGAATTTACCTATTAAGTTAGGTCTACCCAAATGCTTGAAAAACTTGTAACATGTTTTGGAAACATGATGAACTTAGATAATATAAGTATGGCCAACTCGAGGTTGGGTTGAGTTTGCAACGTAAAACTACCCGGAACCGACCGGCCTAACTAGTAGTTGCAAACAATAGGACCCAATGTGAGAAGTTGGTCATGTCGCGCTTAAGACCCGAGGTTAGACTAGGTTGTGGTGTAAATCTACCCGGACCCGCCCGGCTTAACTAGTAACCACAACAAGGTCTAATGTGAGAGGTTGAGGGTGCATTAATTAAATTAATGCCACATAATAGGGTTAAGTTAATTTGATTAATGAGGCTTAACCAAATATGATATGGACACATGGGTTAAGTAATTTGATTAGGCTAATGATACTTAACAAAACATGATAAGCTTGGGTAGGTTAAGTTGCTTGATTTTCCTAATGACACTTGACCATTTTTATACGACTAGTGGACGGGATTAAGTTAACCAACACTTAATCAATCCAACACGATAACGTGATAAGGTTAAGTAAATTTTCTTAATGACACTTAACCGTATAATACAGTTAATGGATGGGGTTAAGATTAGGCTTAACTAATCTAAACATGGTAATCGGATGGGGTTAAGTTAGCCTAGACTTAATTAATCCCACTTGGTAATTTAATGGGGTTAAGTTAAACGCTTAACTAATTTAACACGATGATTTGATGAGGTTAAGTGACCTATACTTAACCAATCTAACTCGGTAATTTGATGAGGTTAAGTTAATCTATACTTAACCAATCTAACGTGAAAACAGGATAAGGCTAAGTCACGAATCACTTGAACACGCTTGACCGATTTGACTCGGTAATTTGACATGGTCAAATTAATTTATATAATTGACCAATCTAAAATGATAATTAGACGAGGTTAAGTTATGGATTGCTTGATATACTTAGCCAACTTGACACATGGTTTGTAGGGTTAAGTCTTGGACTTGGATACTTAGCCAATTCTGACATGGTTTGTAGACGGGCTAAGTTATGAACTTAAGTGACACTTAACCCATTAGATAAACCCTAATTCGGAGGATTAGGTAAATAACCATGGTTAACAAGGGTAATGGAAATAAGGCTAAGTGGTAAACCTTAGTTAAGGGAAACTAAGTAATAATTCTTAGTCAAGGAAATCTGGACCACTTCTTAGATAGATGAGTAACCCGATACGGTAGGTCATCGTTTAAGTATACGCGTAGGAGCAGGCTATCTGATTTAGATAAAGGCTCCAACGAACTGGGTAACGAAGCAGTGGCTTCGGGGAGCGTGAGGATATTCTTGGTATCCCTCTGTGAGGTCGCAGATGATCATCCTGGGCTCACAAGAGGTTGAGGTCTGCGGTAGAAGAACCAAGAATATGCCTTGGTTGCTATGCGAGCGACCTAAAGACTGGGGTGGATAGCAGTGAGTCGACGGATACATAAGGTGCCCAAGATAGCAAGTTCGCCGATCATCTACCATCTTGAGTCAAGCGTGTACGTACGGAATGGCAGGGAACACCCAACAGACCATGATTTGCTATCTAATTATGGGTGAGGTAGGCCGTAGGATGTGGGCTGGCCGGAGTGTAGTTCTCATGCAAGATTTTCTCTTGAGTTGCCTTTCGCTAGTTGAGGGAGGGGTCTCGTGGGACCATAGCCACGTGTAGAAAAGCAGACCTTAGTATCTGCATCGGCAGATAAATCTAAAGCTCCCGACCGAGTCCTGTATTTCTAGTTCTGCCCTGTGACAGGACTCGGATGGCACGTCGTGATACCTGTGCATACAGTTATAGAAAAACGATTCACGATGAACGCGTGGGGAAAAGGGCGCGGTTGAGGGTTAGCGTAATCCCTAGTGGCCTAGGTGGTTTAACCCAAACCGAAATACGAAAGCGTGCAATAGGTAAGTGTAATCCCTAGTGATGCTAGGTGGCGTAAGTCCTAGTAGTTCAAACGATGATTCATATGGAAGAGCCTAGCTAGAACAAGGGTGACAGTCCAAACGATTTCAAGGATAATACGACATGAGGAAGCCCGTACGAGGTACGGAAAAGGACTGAACTTATAAACATGAAAAGAAACATATGATTTGAGTAACCTGTATATGCGATATTAGGTTGACATGGACCATTACACGACTTTGAGCAAGGGACATTCATGGTTAACACATGACGCGGGTAGGGATACTAGTACGAGTGGTGCAGAGCAAATATACATGTTAGACTAGGAAGAATATGCATAATAGATACCGTGGGATGTTAGACGGGGAAGATACCTTGGGATAATGTACTCGATAGAAATCTGACGATGTGATACCTTGACTTATCATAACACCACAGTTTATCATGATACCTTAGTTTACCTTGCCACAGTAGTTCAACCGGCTATCCTGGTTTATCTATCTTGTAGTTATCCTTATGTTTACTTCTAGTTTATGCATGTCATGTTACCTTTACCTGTTTTTATACTGGAAGTAGATAGGACTTACTCAGTCTTTTTGACTGACCCGTTTTGTTTCGCCTCTTTTCTTCCGTTCCCCCCCCCCCCAGGTTTCAGGGAGGAAACAATGCTGTTTAGTTCGGACTTCTTCTGCTTGATGGTCATCACGGATGGCTTGGACTTCTCTTGGCTATGGCTACTTTACTGTTTTACTTGGGGAATAATTTATTAAAAAGTCTTTATGCTTCTTTACTATTGCAAGACAGGTTTTGATGTACTCTGATGTAAAAGGCTTTAGACCTTATTTATTCATGCTATGAAAGTTTGATTTTACTTCCGCTATTTATATATGTTCTGTCTTGTGATATTTCTGTGCATGTTTACCAATAATGCCCCTCTAAAGCTAGTGCATTCCTTTGCGAGTGACCCTAGCGGAGGCGGGGTGTTACAATCAATCTCTCGCTTAGGGGGCAACCCCCTAACTTCATCGAAAACATCCGGATACTGTCGAACCACTCTCACAGAGTCGAGTGATTCCAGATAGCACAACATGACGGGACCTCTCGGATCACAAGAAATCTCTAGGGTGTTTCTGAGGCGAGTCACGAGCCTCACAACCCTATGCTCACAATCAAGAATGGCTCCATATCTGGACAGCCAATCCATGCCCAATATCAATCCGTATCCCCTGAAACCAAGAACATAAGCACTACACAAGAACTCTACACTCAGTATAGAGATCCTCAAATCCCCACATATCATAGACAAATGGGCGGAACCCCCAATAGGATTTGAGACACAGACGGGATCATCAACCAAGCTAGTACTAAGGTGCAAACTATCAACAAGATCAGATGAGATAAAGCTATGCGATGCACAAGAATCAAACAAGGTACGAACTGGAAAATCAGAAATATATACAAGGCTCTCAACAGAAATACTACCTCGGTCGGGAACTGGAGCGACATTGAGAGCATGAACTTGCCCTCCTGAAGGTCCAGCACGCTGAGTCTGACCCTGGCCTTGCCCTTGCTTCTTCGGGCAATCCCTACTGAAGTGTCCAGTCTTACCGCAGAAAAAGCATTCACCATTCTTCCTTTTCCTCTTCTTACAATCCTTAATAAAATGCCCAACTGAACCGCAATAATGGCACTTCTCCTTGTTGTTCTTGCCCTTGTTGTTGTTCCCCTTGTTGCCTTGATCCTTGTTCTTGTTCTGATTGCCTTGACTGCTTTGACCACTTGGATTACTCTGATTTCCTTTTCCCTGGGAATCAGTCTTCTTGGCTTGAGTATCATTCATCTTGGTCTCTTTCTTGACATCTCCCTGAAGTAACGCCATATCAACCAAACTCTCAAACGTGGCCCCATGGGGAATATGTGACATAGCCAATCCCTGCAACGGCTCATTCAATCCTCTAGCAAAACGAAGAGCCTTCTTCTGAGGAGTATTCACCATATCCAAGCCAAAACGAGCTAAATGATTGAACTTGTTCACATATTCTTTGACAGACATATCTCCTTGTTTCAGAGTTATGAACCTCTCCATTTGCAGATTCTCCTCGGCAGAAGATAGAAACTTAAGCATGAACCTTGCCCTGAAATCGGCCCAAGTCTCAACAGGCCTAGTACCATTGGTGACTTCCCACCAATAAGCGGCTTCATCTTTCATAAGCCAAACCGCCAACAAGATCTTCCTCTGATCGTCTATCCCAAAGATAGCAAATAAATCCTCGGTCTCTTTCAACCAATTTCTGGCCTCTACAAAAGTCTCAGTGCCTTGAAAGTTCTTGCCACCCATTGCTTTGAAATCTTTGCAAGTCTTTGCGAAGTCAGCTTGAGGATGCTGAGGGGGAGGAGGAAGAGGAACCTCAGCGACAGGAGGAGGAGGAACATTGACTACCGGAGGAGGAGGAGGAGGGACATCTGCGGGGCCGGCTTCGGTCGCCCTAGCCTCCAAAAGTCTCCTATACCAAACGGGTATGTGTACTCCCTCCGGAATGGCAAAGTTATCGGCCATACTGAAAACGAAAAAAAAGACAGATTCAGAATGGAGAAAAACGAGGGAATTTTTGCTAATGGATTTTTGGGGAATAGCCTTTAAAATAAACTAGACTTTTCTTTGGAAAATACTTTATACTTAGTTTTGAAAATAGTTTTCCAAAAGTTTTCTAAAAACCTTTTTGTTCCTTCTCGTAAACCTTATGCTCTGATACCAAATTGTAACACCCCACCTCCGCCAGGGTGACTCTTGCAAGCACTCTGACTTTGGAGGGGCGTTTGAATCCGGTAAACATGCATAATGATATATCAAGGCAGAACAAGAACATATGTATATGTATAAACAGAGTAAATAACATAGATAAAACAGCGGAAGATTTCAAACCATTTCAAAACAAGTCTGGTACATCATAATGTCAATTTTCCAAATACACAAGTCTAGATAAAACAACATCAACCGAAATAAAACTGAAATACATAAGTACTAATCCCCAAAAGAAGTGATAGTCATAGCTAGCTTCATGTCAAACCGTACATGAGCTAAATCCCACAAGCAAGCAGTCAGAAATCCAAGCTAAGCTCCAATATTCCCTCCCTGAGAACCTGGGGGGAAACGGGAGAAAAGAGGCGAAAGAAAACAGGTCAGTCAAAAAGACTGAGTAAGCCCTACTACAATCGATGTAAACTGATAAAGTTAACTGGCATGAGCAGAAGGTATGATCATAAGGATACTAGCATGATGATTAACTAACCAGGTAGATAGAGGTGTCATCGCATAATCAGGATTAAGGTTTTGCACCACAGGTGTACTAGCAAACTAACATGACTTGAATAAACAAGTATTGATCCCTTGGTCCATGCTTTGGCCCAATAACATGAAATGACCCTAATACAAGGTCCAACCAAACGGTCTAGTCGATCGGCTCCCTAAGCCTAACTCGTCACGTGTTGGTGTCAATACGGCCCAAACATAATTGTAGTCGAACTGTGCCGGGTCCACCCTTCGGGTGTATCAAGCCCTAGGGTGCCAACCCCTGGACACCATAAACATGAGTGCACAGTCTCGATCTACTGGTACCCATGGGTGACTTCTCCAAATACGGACTGTGTGCACGACCATAGTCCGTCCGGAACTACATCGGCGTACCACTCGGCCGTCGTTTATTGGGTCGCTTGCCTCCAGCCCAGTAATCGTACCCCCTCCCTAGCCTAGCCCCTAGGGCCTTAATGATACGATTTTGGGGTTACTGCGGAGTGGGCCCCCCATTGCTAGTATTTTCTAGTGGGTTAAGTACGGTTTAACCCTCTTGATAATCATGGATTAACTTGGTTAAGTGTAACGATGAGTTCACGACTTAACCCCGATTAATCTACCAAGCTCAAGTTGGTTAAGTATTAAGTGGACCATGACTTAACCCTAATCACGAGGCATTAATTAATTTAATGCGCCTTAACCTCTCACATTAGACCTTGTTGTGGTTACTAGTTAAGCCGGGCGGGTCCGGGTAGCTTTACACCACAACTTGGTCTAACCTCGGGTTCAAGGTACAACATGACCAACTTCTCACATTGGGTCCTATTGTTTGTAGCAACTAGTTAAGCCGGTCGGTTCCGGGTAGGTTTACGCTACAAACTCAACCCAACCTCGAGTTGGCCACACTTATCTTTTCTAAGTGTCATGTCCATCATGTTTCCAAAACATGTTACAAGTTTTCAAGCAATTGGGTAGACCTAACTTAATAGGTAAATTCCCAATGGGTAGACCTAACTTAATAGGTAAATTCCCAAGCTTATGTTTTTATGTCTTTTACTTTTACCCAACCCCAAACGCAATCCCATCGCTTACATATCGCAATAGCGCATAAAGGATAGAAAGAGGGAACTTGGCATAATCATGACATAAAAGGTGTTGAAGCCACAAGTTCAACATGGTGGCATATGAAATGTACATATGTTCATATACTTGCATATTACATTTTTAGGCCCAAAAGCATGCATAAAACCAAACTTGGCATATTGGAGATACATGGTGCTAAATGACATGTAGACATGGCCATAAGTTCGCATGTAGCCTCACATGCAAGTTATCATAAGAGATATGATAACTTACATGTTGCCAAAATGCAACCTTTGGCATAAAGCTTGAAGCTTTATGTTCATAAACCCAAGATAAGCTTGCATAACATGATAGCATGAAAAAAATGTTCAACCCAAACTTGCATAACATAACTTGGCATACTTGCATATAAACTTGCATATCACAACATGATAAACTTGCATATAAACTTGCATATCACAACATGATAAACTTGCATATCACAACATGATAAACTTGCTTTTCATAGCATAGTAAACTTGCATATAAACTTGCATATCATACATTTAACTTTAGAGTTTAAGTATGAAAGTAGAATAGGGCTTACAATGCTTAAGAAAACACACAAAACTATGACAAAGCCCTTATGCAACCAATTAGACCCAAAATGCAAGCTTCCAATCAACAAAAATCCTTGCTTTATGATGCAAATATAAGAACTTGACTTGAATGCAAGCTAATGATGCTCATACAAGTTTAAAGACAATTGTATGCATGGAAAATCACTTAGAAATTTATTTAAGAATTGATTATGAAGAGAGTGGAGGCCATGAGAGGATTGATTTTGCCATAGTTTAGTTGTAGGATAGATTAATGATGATTTAGGGCTAGGTTAGGGTCTTATTTATAGATTAGGCAAGTGTTTTAGGCCATAGGATTAAACCCTAGTTGCAATCTCAGCCCTTAAAATCGAATCTGGCCCCCAAGCTCAACACAATCTCAAAATGGTGCACCAGGCTAAACAGCCCGGCTGGACCAAGTCGACAGCCAAGTCGACAGGGCTGTCGACTTGGGTCCAACCAAGTCGACTCCCAAGTCGACAGAGCTGTCGACTTGGGTATTCTGGCGGGATTTTCCCCGCCTAGCCCAATTGCCCCAAATTTTCAAATTCAAGTCTGAATTTGAAATCTGTTTTTACTTAGAAATTTTCTGAAAACTTCGTTGGGCCTTAATCGGGTCATACGGACTCCGATTTTCGAAAACTCGGACTCTATTTCGCGTATTTTTCCGAGACGAACGCAATGGCATAGCCCTTTTCCCTTGATTCAGACTTTAGAATTTAATTCTGCCTCGATTTATGTTATAACAGGTTATTGAAAAATACGGGTTGTTACAAATCCACTCCGAGTCAGTTCCATTGGGTAGTGTTCGTCCATACGATCCCAACGGATCCATTTTCGCTCAGTTCTGATAACGTATGACGAAGTTATCGTGTTAACAAGTAAACATACAATTTAAATAAAATAACTAAATTCTCTTATTCTCTTCATGGGCTTACAATGCAAATCTGGCCCATACCCATTCGTGCTTTCCCCGGCCCAATCCCTCAACTTCCTCTTTGTCTCCTCCCAGAAAAAACTCTGAAACCTGCTCCTTGTTTCTCACCATTGCGGACCATTTCAAATCGCACAAACCTCCCTTCCCACTTCACGAATCAACAAACTAAAACAACCGAACTACTTCTCTTTGCAAACTCCATCTTCCCAACAAATCTCGACAAGCTCGCACCTCATATGTGCATCGTGACTTCCAGGCTAGCGCGGCCCCTTCACCAACTGTCGCGACATTATTCTCTGTCGAATACCCTAAAAACTTGCCGACACACCCCATTTTACCTCACGAATTCGATTATCACACTGCTTTTTCATCTCGATCACTCAAATTCCAGAATACTGCAACCCTAATTTCTGCGGTTCGAAAGTCGAGCAACCAGAAAGACATCGAACTAGAATAAAAGGATATCAGGTCGAAGAGAAGTGAAGAAGGAATACAAACATGTATATAAAATGATTTTAAGAATTTTATTTGAATTCTTTTCGATTTTAGAAGATCGAAAATGTTTCCTAAAATAAAAAGGTTACGGCGGATTATTTTGACCAAAGGGAAAACTAAATTAGGTTTAGAAAAGTTAAGGCTATTTTATAGGATAAATATAATATTTTTTTATTAAATTTTTATATTGATTTTTAAGCAACCGCTATATGTATTCATCTTTTAAAATTCGTACGACCACATATAATACCCAAAAATAATGAAAATGGACATACACCTTCAGTTCGACATCACGGACCCAACGAAACTGGTTTCGTCGAATTCCGACTTCGTTTGCTCACACAACGTATTTTTAACCATTAAAATACTGATTGTTTTTCACATTAAAAATCCGTACGGCCACATACTGACTTCAAAAATTATGGAAATTAAAATTTAGCAATAATTTAATATTGCGGATCCAACAAAATTAGTTTCGTCGAAAATGGAGGTTGTTTGCAAAACTGGCTATTTTTAAAGCTCTAAATAACCCCATTTTAAATATAAATATATTTAAAAAAAATTAAATTAAATATTTAAAAATAAATATTATCGTATATATTCGTAATAGAATATCATACAGCTCCAATGGGATTTATAACTTGATATTTCAAAGTTCTCAGTTATATCGATATTCGATTTATATTGAAAAATCCTTTTATAATATAAATAAATCGTTATAAATTATAAAGGAATTCCATATCAACTTTTCTAAAATTTGATTTGGACATAAATCAAAATCTACACAATGAAATCCTGATTTTTCTCTTCCACTGGAAAAATATACTTCACCAGCTCCGAACGTTTCTTGTTTCATGGAAATCCGATTTAAAACGGTCCCTATAGATTCAGTTGAAGTTCGAATCGCCAAATAGCGAACTGCCGCGCCATTTGGAGATCCATTTTTAATTGTAATATAATTATACATTCAAACTGTCGTTCAGATAATATATTCCTCATTCTAATTAAATTCTAAGCTGAATTAAATACTTTGAATTGTCCAGTTCACATTATATTGTCAATTCACTATTTTTGATTATTTCAGAAATTAAATATATTATTTAATTATTATATTAATTAAATATTCACTATTGCTTAATTAAACAACCATATAATTCTGTATATCACTATTTAAATAATTAAATAAATTAATTATTATCCCGTAGAAATACGGGTCGTTACATTCTTCCCCCCTTAAAATAATTTTGTCCTCGAAATTGCTAAGGTAGAAAACAAACCCTATTGACTGGTTAAAAATTATTTTTACTTCTTTAACTTTAGTTTCAACTGAACCAATTTAATTTCAATTAAAAATTTATTTAATTCTTATCAACGAAAATTTTCAAAAATCCTGAAAATTTTCTAACATCCGAAATTTTCGAAAAATTTCGCCAGCACCTCCTTTGTACTGGTCAATCGGTACAACTACAACTCGCCTCTCTGGGCCTTCTCCAACCCAAAAGAAAATCAAACAGCCAATCGGCTTGCCATATCGGCTCATAAATCTCATGCTTATACCAAATATAAACTTGTACCTTTTTGTCGGCATATCAACTTTATCACTTTCACTTGTTATCAATCCAACATATACCAATGTCATCTCAACCAATTTCCAATCAGTCTTTATCCTCAACACAACCATTCTCTTATATCCAAAATGAATCTCATTTCAAATTTCTATCCCACAAATCCAAATTTCTCGATATCCTTCTAATCCCATTCAATTTCCACCTAATTGGTTTTCAATTCAATTCCAATTTATTTCCAAAAAAATTTATTTAAATTTGTTTTTAATTCAAACAGTCTTCCTGGGACTTTTAAACATCTTTGTTTTTCTCAAAAATCCAACTTCCCTTTGCAGGATTTAAAACAACTTGTTTTACCAAAACAATTCGAAATCAATATCTTTGGTAGTAATCCGTCACTTAGAAACTCGAAAATGAACACTAATGATGTCGTGATTCATCATCAGGGTTATTTCCTAACTACCAAAGTGAGTTCAATACTATATCACTTTCACAATCACTTTTAAACTATTCCTTTTTGAAATACCTTTCAAAATACCATTCACAATGCTGGTAAAACAATTTAAAATCTCCCAGGATTTTAAAATTCTAATATATTCAATTCAAATCCATTTACAAAAACCTTTCAAATTTCCAGGGTTTAAATTTCAATTCTGATTTTAAATTCAGATTTAATTCATCTAATTCCACGTATTTCACTTATATGAATTCTGATTGGTTATTTACGTAACCATTTAATTTATAATCTTACTCGATTATAATACCAATATATCTACCAATATATCCAGTATATTATAATTCTAATATATATATCTTCGCTATATCAAAATATACCTTGGGTAAACTTATTTTCATTTACCCTCTTTTCAAAACATATCGTTTCGACCCATCGTATTCGAGTATTTAGAAACTCCTACCGATACAGTGGATCAAACTGATCGACCAGAACTCATAAACAACTCAACCAATGAATCTCCACAATATAAAATAATTTTTTTATATCAATAACAAATACGCGCTAGTATATATACACTCAACTCAATCTAGGGTATTACTAACCCCATATCTACTAAGTCATACCACAGAGCCAAGGTAATTACTTAACTTTAAGCTATGATACCAACTGTAACGTCCTGGAAAAAGTCGATCTTGGTTATCCGATATACAACACATATCGAAGATCCAAGGATCGAAAATACCGGTAGTTAATGAAAGAAATTAGAGAGTGAGGATAGATAAGATAGAAACTTATAATAGAAGAAGAAGAAGAAGAAGATACAACATCAGAGTAAACCCGAATCTCACAGCGGAACGAATAAATATATTTCATAGCATAACTTTGAAATATAAATATGTACTTGAATATACATATCATTTCCAAAGTACAGCAATTACAACACAGCTGAAAAACCATAGCTATATAATTCTGAAGCCTCCTGCTTCAGCTCTTCAAGTATCTGTAAATCCCGACTACTATACCAACTGTAGTGTCCCGAAATTCCGGTCCAATTTGAACTGACCAATTAACACAAGTCCAACCCAAATTACAGTGGAAATCAGAAAACTAATAGAAAGAAAACAAAGGGTGAGAATAGATACAATAGAAACTTAGAATAGAAGAAGAAGGAGAACATACAACATCAGAGTAACATGAATCTCACAGCGGAATGAATAACATATAATATATAACATAACTTTGATATATAAATCTGTACTTGAATATACATATCATTTCCAAAGTACAGCACTTACAACACAGTGGAAATAAACAATGGCTATATGATCCTGAAGCCTCCTGCTCCAAACTCTCCAAGTGTTTGTAAATCCCGACTACTTGACTGCCCGTACAAAATCGGGCACCCAAAAGTTTAGGGAAACAAAACAAAATAAACTCCGGGTCAGTTGTTACGACCACGAGATTTTCGACTCCGAAAATTGACACAAAACCCAACATCAACTGTTCAGACATCGAAAATACCGGATCATTAATAGAAAGAAATTAGAGGATGAGATACAAAAGATAGAACGAATAGAATAGAAGAAGAAGAAGAAGAAGAAGAAGAAGAACACAACTGAGTAGAATCAGAGTAAACACGAATCTCACAGCGGAACGAATAAAATATATTATATAATATAACTTTGAAATACAAATCTGTTTTGTATGTACATACCATTATCAAAGTACAACATAACATTTGGTACAGCGGAAGTAACTCTAAATAACCAACAATGAAGACCCCTGCTTCAAGCTCCTCCAAGTGTATCTGTAAAGCCTGAAACACTTGACTGCCCGTACAAATTTGGGCACCCAAGAGTTTAGGGAAAACAAACAAAATAAACTCCGGGTCAGTCATGGGACTGGTGTGAGTAAATTCCAACCATACGGTCTAACTTTGAAAATCCTTTTTTGAAACACAAGGATAATAGTAAGACCAACCCACACATAAACATGGACGGATTTTACCTTACTATAACCCAAAATATTTTGATATCAAAATCCTGTGATATTATAATAATGTTTAATCAAGTAAATAACCAAATAGCAGAACGCTTGCATCTCACGCTCTACATACATAGTATAAAATCAAAAACCGCAGGGCGCTTATTGGAGATTGGATTCCAACTATGACAAGGTATGGGACCACCTGCCGATAGTGTATCTCTAGAGGCGAATACACTGGGTTCAACAAGAACGTCTTGCAACCTGCCCACACATGACCGACCACTCATTTCGCTTGAGTGTATCGAATGTATACCACCAACGGTTGGTCTCAAACCACCGTTTCCCGAAAAGGGACAGCATCGAAACAGATTAAAGAAGTAAAAGGAATTTCTCTAGATAGGTGATTATACACCCTAATGGGAGCGACCCACATAACCATGTTGCCTGCCCGATTTTTGTCATTTCCCGGTTGTGAGGCTTGAGGCTACGTCTATCTTTTAGAACATCTGGCCACCATACACTTTGAATGTCACATCGTCAAACCCATCAAATCACTAGTTGATCTTCCCAAAAATATTACGGGTATAAAAGCAAAGAGAAACAAATTTCTCCGCCACCAGACGTAATATTTTGAAAAGATCGTCTTATGTGACCGTTAGGAATACTCTGTCAGACATTCGTCCATACAAGTTGTCCTGGGACTGGACAAACAGAAAACACCATTCTGGAACAGGACGACCCCTTGCATTTCACTCCGTCTTCAATTGTCTTCAGCATAATCTAATTCGCAGTGCTTATGCCTATACGGAGTGGTTTCGGATATTAAATACAACCGGTCTCCCCGTATCGACAACGAGGGTCAAAACACTCCGATAGTCGGTTATTTAACTATCAAAGTAAAAAACAACATCCATTCAAATGGACAACTAAACATCATACAACCATGGGCACTTTTTGTTTAACATTCGTCATTGTCGAATTATAGTTCCCATTTCTAATAGTGTTATTTAACTCTAATCATATTTCAAACATCAAAATGATGTCATCGTTTTCTGAAACGATTCTCCACTACATGTTCTTATATTTATTTGGACAATCATCGTTACTTATTACTTTAGAATAAGTGGATTTCAAAACAAACTGTTTCCATTCCCTAGGGAGTAGTGCTATGTATAAAAATCACGCTTAAGCTTGGTTAACAGCGCTAATTTATCATTATAGTTTAAAATTGTCATACGCTGTAATATTCCCTTTTAACTAATCTCGACAGAACAGTCAAGCTTAAGCTCAGTCAACAACGTTATTTTATCGCCATAGTTCTAAGACTTGCAATACGCTGCCATATTCCATTTTATAACTAATCCCGACACATTTTTTCGTTACAAAATTCTTGACATCTCTTTTCGTTACAAAAATCTTGACATCTCTTTCTGTTACAAAAATATTGACATCTCTTTCTGTTACAAAAATATGGACATTTCTAATTCAATAACATTTTAAATGAGGTCCACTTAAGAAACAATTATTTAATTAAAAATAATTAACTAATATTTTACTTTATAAAGTGAACTATAAAGTACCAGTTTATAATAGAATTTCTATTACAGTTTAAAGCTTAAAAATCTAATTTTTTATAATCGACTTCGTTGATTCGCCTGACGGCCAATCAACTTCTTACAAAACGATGTGTTTATGGTCGACTGTTGCTACTTTCTAAATCAATATCATTTATTTATTAAATCAAAACAAATGTTAAATTTTTATTCAACACAGTTCAAACAGTGCATATATAAAACAAACAAACAATACATATAAATATTGAGAAATCCGGTTGGATTCCTCCAACCGGTTTCCTGCATCCACCGATGTTATTCAAATCAGTATCCAACCAATGATGTGTACATATGCAATGATATATATTTCAATCAATTTTAATTGTAGTCTACCTCAACGACCATCACATAGCATTTAAAATATAATTATAATATTTTAAAATAGATCAGAGCTAGTGAATTTACTCACCTTGCGCGTTAACCGTTAAATAACGATTTGCGTTAGTTGATTATACCAGGCGTTCAATTGTTGCCAATGATTCCAGTGAACTTCAACTTGTTCCAGACACTTCCGGCCCGTAGCATTTATTGTTGTGATTCCAACGTGTCTAGCTTTACCGAATTCGTCACCATGACAGCCGATCGTTAATGCGTTTTCCTCGTCAGTTGTTCCTCAACCCGGTTCGTTCTTCTGAAATCCGATATCTGGTCCCTTCATTAAAAATCACCGCTTGCCTTCCTTTTAAAAACCGCAACTTGCCCAAACCTTACCTATACCCACGTTAATTCATGCCCTTCAAAAATTCACCAAGCACACCTCACGTCCATACTTACACCCCTATCTGGGTTGCGTCCAGGCAGTCTTCCCAGTCATACTAGCGTTAGCCTCTCTCTCCCTATACCCCGTACGTATGGATCGCACTTGCATCATATACAAAGAAAGTACAGTATTTCCATGTAAATTCGAAAATGCTAGTTGTGTGATTTTTCTTTGTTTTTGTTTTGGTCTTTACCATTGTACACCAAGTCCAAACTAACGCACCCAACCTTCCTTTTCACATTAGCCTTCGTCTCTAACCGATTATACCATGTTGCTTCCCAATACCCAGGCGCAGCTCTTTCCCACTGTATATGCTAGATGTTGTCTCCCCTTCCATACGCTCTTGAACATATGAATCCACTCTCCAGCTACATTCACGTCAAGAACATAAGCCTTTTCCAATCCCTCACTGCATGGCCATTTATCTACATCACAATGCACCCCTCACTTTCCTTCATGCCTGTACCATGCATCCTCCAACGTGTACACTAATGAACTCGCCACCTCCAAGAAAACATTACCTTGTCTGAACTCCTAGCCTACTTGGAACGCAAATAGTGGCCATAAAATGAATCTCCAACCGAAGGAGAAGACTCCAGCTTGGCCATCAGCAACGTTATTTATATATACTTATATGCTATTACTTTATTTTATATATTTATATCATCTCCGTCACCATTACAGTTTTTAGTGGATTTTCTAAAGAAGAAAATTGTTGGAAAACAATGTGTATTTATAGATTTATAATACGTGGTGCGCAACGAGTAGGATGCTCTAGCGGTTGACAAATTTTCAAGGTAGAGTAACTGTTTCGATGTGAAAATTCATAGTGACAATGGACGCAGCTGTATGGCTTGTGAAATATGGTGACAATTCATTGTAAAAAAAAGGACACACATTAAATTTAAAGGCGACGTGAGGTATCTTTTCTGTAATACAGTGGGTGTACGCAGGCATGGAGCTTTCTTTGTTGGTTACTAAAAGTATAAGGTAGGTTTGTAGACTCTAAACTTAGTTGTTAAGTTTTCAGACCTTTTCTTACCAAAGGCGTTAAGTATGGTTGATAGGATAGGCTATGTAGTGTTCAGAGTAGAGAAGACAATTCAATACTTAGTTGTTAAGTGAGGGGTACAGGCAAACGTCCATGTCTTGAGCCCATTCAATGAAGTTATGTCTGTATATATTTATAATATATATACGGGAGACTTAGGATCTAAGAAAATGGAAAAATGCAGGTTGTACGCAGGGAAGGGCAAGTTGAATTGAATGGAAGGGTATGGTTGAAGCATCAGGTAGGATACGATGGTGACAATACACAACTAGATATTTGCGCATTTCAACTTCTAGCTTATGCAAACTTTTATTTTATCCTAATAGTATCTGATATTAGAATTTGAATATTCTTCAACATCTACCCAAATTTTCCTTCTCATTACTCAATCTCACATGATCAATACAATCCTCTCCCACGTTCTCATGCACAATTGAGTTTAAAAAGATGGACCATAACATTGCTTGCTCTTGAAAGTTACCATATTACTCATACGTTGACCAAAATTCCATTTCCAAAGTTATCATATCAATTAGTAGCTGCGTATCTATATTGTAGGATTAGTAGGTAAATGGTATGTTTATTTTTGTTTAATTGATTTTCGGTACTCGTTATCTAAGATTACATTTCATGTCCAAGCCACTGCAGACAGAAATAAGAATATGATTGCATCCAATGAGGTGCCACGATCCCAAAAATATAATAATATCGGTAGGTTAATTCATATTGTGAAACCCTAAAATATTGATACAGGGTGCAAAATACTCCAAATAAAATGTAGCTTATTTATTTAATTAAAAATTACAAAAAAATTCTAAAAATTAAATTATCAATACACCTCAAAAGAATCTTGTCTAAATTCGAAACCGATATCTAGTTATATCAAATAAACCGTTACGGTCGATGAACGATTTTATAGCGAATTTTTGAAATTTTGATTTGGACATATCTTGCAATTTATACGACGAAATCTTGATTTTTCACTTCCATTAGAAAAATACAGTTCAACAGATTCCATCATTTCTTGTTTTGCAGCAATCTGGTTTATAACGAATCTTGTACACTCAATTGAAGTTCAGAACGTTAAATTATGAACTGCAGCGTCGTTATAAGCTCAATTATATTTAATATAAATTTTTATACATTCAATTTCATTTGAATTAATATATAAATCCATCTAGATTACGAATTAAATATTTAAACTGATTTAAATATTCCAAATATAAACCGATAAAAATGCGGGACATTACATTCCTTCCCCCTTAAAATAATTTCGTCCTCGAAATTGCTAAGGTAGGAAAAATGCTACAATCTATATTATAATCAGGTTAAAATCTTTTATTAAATTCCTTAAATTCAGTTTTCAAAAGAAACGATTAATTCTAATTAAAATATTAGCTCCTTCTTATTAACGGATACTTTCAGAAATTCTGAAAATTTCCCAACAGCTTAAATTTTCGGAGAATTTCACCAGCATCTCCTCTGCATGGCTCAATCGGTATAACTACAACTCGCCTCTCTGGGCTTTCTCCAATTCAAAAGAAAATTAAATAGCCAAACGGCTTGTTGCCAACAGGACTCAAAAATCCCATGCTCAAATTATTTAAACATGTACCTTTTTAACGGGTATTCAACTTTATCTCTTCCAATTACAATCCATTCAGCATACACAAATGCAGTTCCAACTAATCTCTAGTCTGTTTATCCTTGACCAATAATTCACTTACATCCAAGCCAACTCCGTTTCAAACTATAATTTCAATTTCAAATTCCCAATTTTTACTCAATAATCAAATTTCACCCCCAGGTTCGGTTCCATTCCAAATCTTAATTCACAACTCAACTACTTTGCCAAGTCAAATCCTTATTTCAGTACGATTTCCACTTACTTGGCTTCAGTTCAACTCCACTTTTATTTGACTTATTTAAATTCTCTGTTTATTTACTTCATAAGTAAATTTTAAATTTCAAAATTCAAAATTCAAATTCCTGGGGTTTTCAGTTCAAATCAGTTTGAAATCATATATTATTCAAAACATTTGAATTTCTGACAACTTGTTTCCTCACAATAATTCAAAACAAAATCTTTGGTAGTAATCCGTCACTTAGAAACTCGAAAATGAACACCGATAATGCCGTGGTTCATCATCGGAATTAATTTCCAGCCATCAAAGTGAGTTCAATACTATATAATTTTTCAAACTCATTTGTAATATCTTTCAGAATGCTTGGAAAACAATTTCGAATCACCCAGGATTTTAAATTTCCCATATATTTAATCTAATTTTACTTACAACTTTTTTTCCAAATTACCATAGTTTTAGATTCCAAATCCGATTTAAATTCAGATTTAGTTCATCTGCTTTTGCATATTATACTTATATAATATTTCAATTGGTTATTTATATAACCAACCCAATTATAAATATTATTTGATCATGATAACGATCAACCCTATAATAATCTCAAGATAAATACTCCTTTTTATATCAAAATATAATTTGGATAAAATTATTTCATTTACCCTCTTTTCAAAACATACTGTGTCAAATTACTCTGTTCAAGAGTTTAGAAACACTTATCGATACAGTTTGCAATCCAGTATCGACCAAAATTCATAAACAGCTCGCCAAACCAATCAACACAATATAAGACAGATTTTTATATAAATTTACAAATACGCGCTCATATATATATATATATATATATATATATATATTCAAACTCAATCTAGGATGTTACTAATCCCATCTCTACTGAGCTACGCCACAGATCCAAGTTAATCACTTAACCTTCAGCTCTGATACCACTGTAACGACCACGAGATTTTCGACACCGAAAATCGACAAAAAACCGAGCATCGACTATTCAGACATAGAAAATACCGGATCATTAATAGAAATAAATTAGAGGATGAGATAGAAAAGATAGAACTAATAGAATAGAAGAAGAAGAAGAAGAAGAACACAACTGAGTAGAATCAGAGTAAACACGAATTTCACAGCGGAACGAATAAAATATATTATATAACATAACTTTGAAATACAAATCTGTTTTGTATGTACATACCATTATCAAAGTAAAACATAATATTTGGTACAGCGGAAGTAACTCTAAATAACCAACAATGAAGACTCCTGCTTCAAGCTCCTCCAAATGTATCTATAAAGCCTGAAACACTTGACTACCCGTACAAATTTGGGCACCCAAGAGTTTAGGGAAAACAAACAAAATAAACTCCGGGTCAGTCATGGGACTGGTGTGAGTAAATTCCAACCACACGGTTTAACTTTGAAAATCCTTTTTTGAAACACAAGGATAATAGTAAGACCAACCCACACATAAACATGGACGGTTTTTACCTTACTATAACCAAAAATATTTTGATATCAAAATCCAGTGATATTATAATAATGTCTAATCAAGTAAATAACCAAATAGAAGAACGCTTGCATCTCACGCTCTACATACATAGTATAAAATCAAAAACCGCAGGGCGCTTATTGGAGATTGGATTCCAACTATGACAAGGTATGGGACCACCTGCCGATAGTGCATCTCTAAAGGCGAATACACTGGGTTCAACAAGAATGTCTTGCAACCCGGCCCACACACGACCGACCACTCATTTCGCTTAAGTGTATCGAATGTATACCACCAACGGTTGGACTCAAACCATTGTTTCCCGAAAAGGGATAGCATCGAAACAGATTAAAGAAGTAAAAGGAATTTCTCTAGATAGGTGATTATACACCCTAATGGGAGCGACCCACATAGCCATGCTGCCTGCCCGATTTTTGTCGTTTCCCGGTTGTGAGGCTTGAGGCTACGTCTATCTATTAGAACATCTGGCCACCATACACTTTGAAAGTCACATCGTCAAACCCATCAAATCACTAGTTGATCTTCCCAAAAATATTACGGGTATAAAAGCTAAGAGAAACAAATTTCTCCGCCACCAGACGTAATATTTTGAAAAGATCGTTTTATGTGACCGTTAGGAATACTCTGTCAGACATTCGTCCATACAAGTTGTCCTGGGACTAGACAAACAGAAAACACCATTCTGGAACAGGACGACCCCTTTCATTTCACTCCGTCTTCAATTGTCTTCAGCATAATCTAATTCGCAGCGCTTATGCCTATACGGAGTGGTTTCGGATATTAAATCCAACCGGTCTCCCCGTATCGACAACGAGGGTCAAAACACTCTGATAGTCAGTTATTTAACTATCAAAGTAAAAAAAACATCCATTCAAATGGACAACTAAACATCACACAACCATGGGCACTTTTTGTTTGACATTCGTCATTGTCGAATTATAGTTCCCATTTCTAATAGTGTTATTTAACTCTAATCATATTTCAAACATCAAAATGATGCCATCGTTTTTTGAAATGATTCTCCAGTACTCGTTCTTATATTTCTTTGGACAATCATCGTTACTTATTACTTTAGAATAAGTGGATTTCAAAACAAACTGTTTCCATTCCCTAGGGAGTAGTGCTATGTATAAAAATCACACTTAAGCTTGGATAACAGCGGTAATTTATTGTTATAGTTTAAAATTTTGTCATACTTTGTAATATTCCCTTTTAACTAATCTCGACAAAATAGTCACGCTTAAGCCCAGTCAACAGCGTTATTTTATCGCTATAGTTCTAAGACTTGCAATACGCTGCCATATTCCACTTTATAACTAATCCCGACACCTCTTTTCGTTACAAAATCCTTGACATCTCTTTTCGTTAAAAAATCTGACATCTCTTTCTGTTACAAAAATATTGACATCTCTTTCTGTTACAAAAATATGGACATTTCTAATTCAATAACATTTTAAATGAGGTCCACTTAAGAAACAATTATTTAATTAAAAATAATTAACTAATATTTTACTTTATAAAGTGAACTATAAAGTACCAGTTTATAATAGAATTTCTATTACAGTTTAAAGCTTCACTTTATTTATAAAAATCTAATTTTTTATAATTGACTTCGTTGATTCGCCTGACGGCCAATCAACTTCTTACAAAACGATGTGTTTATGGTCGACTGTTGCCACTTTATAAATCAATATCATTTATTTATTAAATCAAAACAAATGTTAAATTTTTATTCAACACGGTTCAAACAGCGCATATATAAAACAAACAAACAGTACATATAAATATTGAGAAATCCGGTTGGATTCCTCCAACCGGTTTCCTGCACCCACCGATGTTAGTCAAATCAGTATCCAACCAATGATGTGTACATATGCAATGATATATATTTCAATCAATTTCAATTGTAGTCTACCTCAATGACCATCACACAGCATTTAAAATATAATTATAATATTTTAAAAATAGATCAGAGTTAGTGAATTTACTTACCTTGCGTGTTAACCGTTAAATAACGATTTGCGTTAGTTGATTATACCAAGCGTTCAATTCTTGCCAATGATTCCAGTGAACTCCAACTTGTTCCAGACACTTCCGGCCCGTAGCATTTATTGTTGTGATTCCAACGTGCCTGGCTTTACCGAATTCGTCGCCATGACTGCCGATCATTAATGCGTTTTCCTCGTCAGTTGTTCCTCAACCCGGTTCGTTCTTCTGAAATCCGATAACTGGTCCCTTCATTAAAAATCACTGCCTGCCTTCCTTTTCAAAACCGCAACTTGCCCAAACCTTACCTATACCCACGTTAATTCATGCCCTTCAAAAATTCACCAAGCACACCTCACGTCCATACTTACACCCCTATCTGGGTTGCGTCCAGGCAGTCTTCCCAGTCATACTAGCGTTAGCCTCTCTCTCCCTATACCCCGTACGTATGGATCGCACTTGCATCATATACAAAGAAAGTACAGTATTTCCGTGTAAATTCGAAAATGCTAGTTGTGTGATTTCTTTGTTTTTGTTTTGGTCTTTACCACTGTACACCAAGTCCAAACTAACGCACCCAACCTTCCTTTTCACATTAGCCTTCGTCTCTAACCGATTATACCATGTTGCTTCCCAATACCGAGGCGCAACTCTTTCCCACTGTATATGCTAGAAGCTGTCTCCCCTTCCATACTCTCTTGAACATATGAATCCACTCTCCAGCTTCATTCACGTCAAGAACATAAGCCTTTTCCAATCCCTCACTGCATGGCCATTTATCTACATCATAACGCACCCCTCACTTTCCTTCATGCCTATACCATGCATCCTCCAACGTGTACACTAATGAACTCGCCACCTCCAAGAAAATATTACCTTTTCCGAACTCCTAGCCTACTTGGAACGCAAATAGTGGCCATAAAATGAATCTCCAACCGAAGGAGAAGACTCCAGCTTGGCCATCAGCAACGTTATTTATATATACTTATATGCTATTACTTTATTTTATATATTTATATCCTCTCTATCGCCATTACGGTTTTTAGTGGATTTTCTGAAGAAGAAAATGGTTGGAAAACAATGTGTATTTATAGAGTTATAATACGTGGTGTGCAAGGAGTAGGATGCTGTAGCGGTTGACAAATTTTCAAGGTAGAGTAACTGTTTCGATGTGAAAATTCATAGTGACAACGGATGCAGCTATATGGCTTTTGAAATATGGTGACAATTCATTGTGTAAAAAAAGGACACACATTAAATTTAAAGGCGACGTGAGGTATCTTTTCAGTAATACAGCGGGTGTACGCAGGCATGGAGCTTTCTTTGTAGGTTACTAAAAGTATAAGGTAGGTTTGTAGACTCTAAACTTAGTTGTTAAGTTTTCAGACCTTTTCTTACCACAGGCGTTAAGTATGGTTGATATGATAGGCTATATAGTGTTCAGAGTAGAGAAGACAGTTCAATACTTAGCTGTTAAGTGAGGGGTACAGGCAACCGTCCACGTCTTGAGCCCATTCAATGAAGTTATGTCCGTATATATTTATAATATATATACGGGAGACTTAGGATCTAAGAAAATGGAAAAATGCAGGTTGTACGCAGGGAAGGGCAAGTTGAATTGAATGGAAGGGTATGGTTGAAGCATCAGGTAAGATACGATGGTGACAATACACAACTAGATATTTGCGCATTTCAACTTCTAGCTTATGCAAACTATTATTTTATCCTAATAGTATCTGATATTAGAATGTGAATATTCTTCAACATCTACCCAAATTTTCCTTCTCATTACTCAATCTCACATGATCAATACAATCCTCTCCCACGTTCTCATGCACAGTTGAGTTTAAAAAGATGGACCATAACATTGCTTGCTCTTGAAAGTTACCATATTACTCATACGTTGACCAAAATTCCATTTCCAAAGTTATCATATCAATTGGTAGCCGCGTATCTATATTGTAGGAGTAGTAGGTAAATGGTATGTTTATTTTAGTTTAATTGATTTTCGGTACTCGTTATCTAAGATTACGTTTCATGTCCAAGCCACTGCAGACAGAAATAAGAATACGATTGCATCCAATGAGGTGCCATGATCCCAAAAATATAATAGTATCGGTAGGTTAATTCATATTGTGAAACCCCAAAATATTGATACAGGATGCAAAATACTCCAAATAAAAAGTAGCTTATTTATTTAATTAAAAATTACAGAAAATTCTAAAAATTAAATTATGAATACGCCTCAAAAGAATCTTGTCAAAATTCGAAAACGATATCTAGTTATATCAAATAAACCGTTACGGTCGATGAACGAAATCTTGATTTTTCACTTCCATTAGAAAAATACAGTTCAACAGATTCCATCGTTTCTTGTTTCACAGCAATCCGGTTTATAACGAATCATGTACACTCAGTTAAAGTTCAGAACGTTAAATTACGAACGACAGCGTTGTTATAAGCTCAATTATATTTAATATATATTTTTATACGTTCAATTTCATTTGAATTAATATATAAATCCATCTATATTACGAATACAATATTTAAACTGATTTAAATATTCCAAATATAAACCGATAAAAATGCGGGACATTACATCAGTCATGTGACTGGTGTGGGTAAACTCAAATTATTTGATTTAACTTTCAAAATCCTTTCAAAAGAAAGAATAATCGTAAGACCGATCCACACATAAACACAGATGGTTTTTACCTTATGATAACCCAAATCATTTGTAAAATGATACTTGTCTAATATTATAATAATGTCTAACACAAGTAATATCGATCTAGTAGAAACGCTTGCATCTAACGTTCTACATATATAATATACAATCAAAACCACGGGCTCTTATTTGGGGTATGGATTCCAACTATGACAAGGTATGGATCCACCTTCCGCTCAATGTACTCTAGAAGCGATACACTGGAGTTCAACAAGAACATCTTGCAACTCGGCCACACATGACTGACCACTCATTTCGCTTGAGTGTATCGAATATGTTGTCACCTTACAGTTGGTAAACCAACATAACCATTCCCGGGAGATACAGAATTGAAAGAAGTAACAAATATGAATATTCTCTAGATGGTGACAATATACCCTAATTGGTTGCAAACCACTCAGCCATGCTGCCTGCCCGATTTCTTTCATTTCCCAGTTGATGAGGCTCGAGGTCAAAACGTATCTTTTAAGAGATCACTCCTCCATTTACTTTGAATGCCACATCGTCATACCCGCCAAATCACAAATTGATTTCCCCAAAAATACCACGGGTATAAGCTAAGAGAAATGAATTCCTCCGCCACCAACGTAAGTACGTGTGAAACGATCAACTTACGTGATCTGCCAGATATACTCTGTCAGACATTCTTCCATTCAAGTTGTCCTGGGACTGGACAAACCGAAGGCACTATTCCGTACATCCATCCTAGGCAATCTCTACCTAGGACTTATACAACAGCCCTTGCACTTTACTCCGTCTTCAATTTGTCTTCGATCTATTTGATTCAAAACGCTAACGCCCATACGGAGTGATCGCGTAAGTTGATCGTTTCAAATGTATTTACGTTGGTGGCGGAGGAATTCGTTTCTCTTAGCTTATATCCTTGGTATTTTTGGGGAAATCAATTTGTGATTTGACGGGTATGACGATGTGGCATTCGAAGTAAATGGAGGAGTGATCTGTTAAAAGATATGTTTTGACCTCGAGCCTCATCAACTGGGAAATGACAGAAATCAGGCAGGCAGCATGGCTAAGTGGTTCGCAACCAAGTAGGATATTTGTCACCATCTAGAGAATATTCATATTTCTTTCAATTCTGTATCTCCCGGGAATGGTTATGTTTGTTTACCAACTGTAAGGTGACAATATATTCGATACACTCAAGCGAAATGAGTGGTCGGTCAAGTGTGGCCGAGTTGCAAGATGTTCTCGTTATACTCCAGAGTATCGCTTCTAGAGTACACTGAGCGGAAGGTGGATCCATACCTTGTCATAGTTGGAATCCATTCCCCAAATAAGAGCCCGTGGTTTTGATTGTATATTATATATGTAGAACGTTAGATGCAAGCGTTTCTACTAGATTGATATTACTTGTGTTAGACATTATTATAATATCAGAATAATATTGTTTTACAAATGATTTGGGTTATCGTAAGGTAAAAACCATCTGTGTTTATGTGCGGATCGGTCTTATGATTATCCTTTGTTTCAAAAGGATTTTGAAAGTTAAATCAAATAATTTGAGTTTACTCACACCAGTCACATGACTGACCCGGAGTTTATTTTGTTTTGTTTTCCCTAAACTCTTGGGTGCCTAATTTTGTATGGGAAGTCAAGTAGTCGGGATTTACAGATACTTGAAGATCTGGAGCAGGAGGCTTCAAAATTATATAGTTATGGTTTTTCCGCAGTGTTGTAAGTGTTGTACTTTGGAAATGATATGTATATTCAAGTACAGATTTATATTTCAAAGTTATGTTATGAAATATATTTATTTGTTGCGCTGTGAGATTCGTGTTTACTCTGATGTTGTATGTTCTTATTCTTCTTCTATTCTAAGTTTCTATCTTATCTATCCTCACCCTCTAATTTCTTTCATTAACTGCAGGTATTTTCGATCATTGGATGTTCAATATGTGTTGTATATCGGATAACCAAGATCGACTTTTTCCGGGACGTTACAGATAGGATAGTCGTCTGTGGTGAGGTCTGCCCCATGAAGTCATAAATGGCTTCACTGCACTGATAACGTAGCCACTAATTCCTCGCTATGTCCACTTGCCCCATGGAGTTATTCACCCCATCTGCGCTGGCTCATAGCCTTACCAATCCTTACTATGTCCACTTGCCCCATGGAGTTGTTCACCCCATCTGCGCGGGCTCATAGTCTTACTACGCATCACCTTGCCCCTCAGGTCATAATGACCCTACTGCACTGATAACGTAGTCTTGCTACCATCACCTTGCCCCTCAGGTCATAATGACCCTATTGCACTGATAAGTAGCCATCATTCATTTTTTAGTGGTGAATCGAAGTTATGAACGTCGACAACTCCTTAGCACACGTCCCGCAGCAAAGTCCAACCATGAAGTGAACTCATTGGTTCCCTACTGGATCCTGAGCTCTAACTTCCCATATCGGACTACCTTTGCATCTCGGGTTATTGGTCAATACTGGGTCGGGTCGGGTTCCTCCTCAAGCCATCGGTTCGGGTCGGGTGTCCTCCATCAGCTCGGGTCGGGTCTTCTTCTGGTACGGTTTGGGTCGGGTGTCCTCCATCGGTTCGGGTCGGGTGTTTCTCCTCGGTTCGGGTCGAGTGCCACACCCCCTCCAGTTCATGCTTCCGCTCTGATCCGCCTCCTCATCCTTTACGTGCTTCGATCTGATCCATCCTCCTCTATCCGCTCTGATCCCTACTCCCTAATCCGATCTGATCCCAGTTCAGCTAGCGTGGCCTTCCTTTTTGCCACTTTTCCCAAGTGTTGGGTTCCGATCCGATCGAATTCCTTGCTCAGTTCAACATATCCAATCCGAGCCCCATATCCGATCCGATCTGAAACCTGCACTGTTTTCTGAAACTGTTCCAGCAAGTGTTTACCCCATTTGACGGCGTTTTCGACCATTCTAACTATTGAAATCAATCACAAAACATTTCATACAGTCATAGCAACATGCATAATCAACCACAAACATCAAAACATCAATATGATAGGTTAAAATGGATCAAATATACCCAAAATCCCACATTTCCCCTTAAGCATGTTTAGGTGAAACTAATGATAGGATTAGCAAAACTTAACCAAATTAACCCAAATTCATATCAGAGGTCTAAAACATCATTTAAGAGTTTATGAACAATTTTCCCGAATTTTATCATGCTTAAATTCGCTAATTAGCACTAATTACCCTTAACTAGCCATAATTAGTGTAAAACTATGCAAATCACTCACTTTAGCCACAAATAAACTAAGATCTGAAATAAATCTCTGATTTGATGTGAATCCCAATGCTAAACAGCAGCTCCAATGTTGCTTTGGTGTAGATCTCCCTTGATTAGAGGTTGCTAAGCTTAATCCTTGACCAAAAGATGATTTGGAGGTGATTTAGAGGTTGGAGGCCATTTTTAGGGTTCCTTGGTGATAAGTGGAGGCTAGAAAACTGAAATGGAATGATCCTCTATCTCATTTCAGCCTTCCCATAACCCTAATCTCGAAATGGGTTATGGGCCTATCCACTAATCACCCGATTTGGCCCGGTTAAGCAGTTTTTCACCTTCCAAACCTTATTTCAGCCATATCTCCCAAACGGTAAATCCGTTTGGCTATTATGACCACTCTACGGAAAGGTAAACCATCAAACGAATCTAATGGAAGTGGTTTCAGGTCAAAATTCCTTTCCAATCAAAAGTTATGGCCAAAATAGTACCAACTAGGGGCAAAATGGTCATTTAAAAATCGACAAAAATCATAAGCATGGGAAATGACTCTAATAGATGTTTCCCAAAGTTACATGATCATACGACTTCATACGGGAAGGAAATAAATATTCTACGATCCCCCGATGCGTAGAATGCGGGTCATTACACTCTCCCCCCTTAAGAAATTTCGCCCCCGAAATTCCCTAATCAAAACACACACAAGGGTCCCGCATGCCTATCAACCATAAAACAACAATCAAACATGCAAACAAGCAAAATAAGTCTATCCTAGCATGCGGAATAACTAAATCGTAAAGTAAATCTTACCAGGTAAAGAGTTCTGGATGCATCTTCCTAATGCTCTCCTCTGTCTCCCAAGTACAATCATTCTCGTTCTCGCCCCACTGAACCATGACTAGCTTCACCGCCTTCCTTCGAAGTTGCTTCGTATCGTGCCCCATAATACGAATCGGCTTGCGGTTCCCAACTGCCTCGGGTTCTACTTCAAAGTCCTCTAACTGATCAGGTGAAATAGTCATATCTGAGTCGTGAACGAACTTCCTTAGTTGGGAAACATGAAATACAATGTGAACTCCCGCCATTTTCTCTGGTAAGCCAACTCTATATGCCAAATTCTCGACTAGTTCAAGAACAGGGAATAGGCCAACAAATCTTGGTGCCAACTTGCCTCTCCTGCCAAATCGAATCACGCTCTTTAACGGAGAGATCTTGACGAACACCAAGTCACCAACGGAGAATTCCAAGTCTCTTCTCCTCTTATCAGCATAACTCTTCTACCTATCTTGGGCAGCCTTCATTCGTTGTTGAATGATCTTAATCTTATCGGAAGTTTCCCTCACCACATCTGGTCCAAGCACAAACTTCTCGCCGGTCTCTATCCAACATGATGATGAGTTGCATGGTCTTCCGTACAAAGCTTCATATGGGGCCTTACCGATACTGGATTGGTAGCTATTATTATATGCAAACTCTACTAGATGCAAATGGTCATCCCATGATCCACCAAAATATAATATACAAGCTCTCAAGAGATCTTCCAATATACGATTCACCCTCTCCGTCTGACCGTCGGTCTGAGGATGATATGCGGTACTGAGATGTAATCCTGACCCTAGAGCCTCTTGTAAGATCTTCCAAAACCCACTAGTGAACAACGGGTCTCGGTCACTCATAATGCTTTTGGGTACTCCATGAAATCTGACTACCCATTTCATATACAATTCTGCCAACTTGGCTGCCGTTCTGGTCGATTTGACTGGTATAAACCTTGCACTCTTAGTCAATCGATCCACAATTACCCAAATGCTATCATATCCCGATCTAGTTCTCGGTAAACCATCGATGAAATCCATCAAAACTTGCTCCCATTTCCATTCGGGAATTTCTAATGGTTGCAACAAACCACTAGGCTTCTTTTGCTCAGCTTTAACTAGCTGGCAATTCATGCATTTGGATATAAAATTCCTAACATCTCTTTTCATCCCTTCCCAGTAGTAAGTCCGCTTCATGTCTCGATACATCTTATTACCACCGGGATGTATAGTCAGTTTTGAGTGATGACATTCTCTAAGCACTTCATCTCTCAAACCATTCACATTGGGCACAACTAGTCTTCCATTCTTTCGAAGCCATCCATCTCGATCAAGCCCATACGCACTCATCTCCTCACCGTCGATGTTCATCTCTAACTTGGAGATGATTTCCAATAGGTTAGGATCGTCCCTCTGGCTGGAACCAATCCGCTCTATCAAAGTGGGTCTGATTGTCAAACTAGCTAGCATGACTGGATCCAATTCGCACTTTGGTCTGAAATCAAACCCCGCGATATACTCCAGTTGCTTCCATTCAAGAAACATTGCCCCTAAACAGGCATGTCTCCTACTCAAGGCATCGGCTACCGCATTACCTTTCCCAGGTGTGTATGCGATATCAAAATCATACGAAGCCAAGAACTCTAACCATCTCTGCTGACGGAGATTCAAATCCTTCTGAGAGAAGAGATATTTTAACGATTTATGATCGGTAAACAACTCGAATCTTTCTCCTAAGAGATAGTGTCTCCACATCTTCAGCGCAAACACAATCGCTGCTAATTCCAAATCATGGGTAGGATACTTCTTCTCATGCGGCTTTAGCTGTCGACTTGCATAAGCTACGACCCTACCTCCTTGCATCAATATTGCACCCAGTCCGGTACCACAAGCATCCGTGTATACCGTCATCACTTCATTCCCTTTAGGAATGACTAACACTGGCGCACGCGTCAACCTCTCCTTTAGACTCTTGAAGGCATCCTCACACACTCCGTCCCAGACGAAGGACTGATTCTTCTTAGTCAACTGAGTCAACGGTGCTGTTATCTTGGAGAAGTCCTGGATAAACTTACGATAATATCCAGCTAAACCCAAGAAACTTCTTACATCCATTACATTCTTGGGCGTAGGCCAATCCTGTACCGTAGCCACCTTCGCAGGGTCCACGGCAATACCACTCTCGGAAACAACATGACCCAAGAATCTCACTTCCCTTCTCCAAAAATGACACTTAGAGAATTTCGCTTTCAATTGGTGTTTCCTCAACACCTCCATCACTATCCTCAAGTGTCCCTTGTGTTCCTCCTCTGTCCTTGAATAAACAAGGATATCAACCCACGAACACAAGAAAAAACTTATTCAACTGATCCCTGAATACTCAATTCATAAGATCCACAAAATAAGCTAGTGCATTGGTCAACCCAAATGGCATGACCAACCACTCATAAAACCCAGACGGCGTCCTAAATGCCGTTTTCGGAACACTCTCATCAGCTACTCGTAGCTGATGAAATCCTGTCGCGAGGTCCAACTGGGAGAACACTCTTGCTCCTTCCAGTTGATCAAACAAATCATCTATCCGTGGTAGAGGATACTTATTCTTCCTCGTTACCTTATTCAACTCGCGATAGTCCACACACAAACGAAAGGAACCATCTGCCTTAGTGGCAAACACAACTGGTGCTCCCCACTCGGAGACACTCCTTCTAATAAATCCCTTCTTCAAAAGATTGCTGACTTGCACCCCGAGCTCTCGCTGCTCCCTTAGTGCCAAACGGCGAAGTGGCATCACTATAGGTCTGGCATCTTTCACTAAATCAATACGGAACTCAATCTCTCGGTGTGGTGGAAGCCCGGTCACCTCCTCGAAGACATACGGATACTGGCCAACCACGGGCACATCTGACAACTCATCCTGCAGGATGTCGAGGGAATTTACAAAACTAGCCATAACCCCATCACTAGGTAGGCTACCAAACACTACCCTCCGCCCATCATCCGCCCTCACTGTCACCAAAAAGCCCTCACAGTCTACCACCACCCCGTATCTTTGGAGCCAATCGACTCCCAATATAATGCCATACCCAGTAAAGCCCAAAACAAAGCAATCACAAACAAACATACATCCATGACTCGATAAGACCAAATTCCTGCAAATCATACTAAGGCTAGTCGAACCACCAATCGGGTTCGTCACAACCAATGGTCTATCGACTATCTCGGGTTCCAGTCCCAACCTATCTACCAGGTTACTAGATATGAAGGAACGGGAAGCCCCAGTATCAAACAAAACTTGAACTGGTATATCATAAATAGAAAGCATACCTTGAATAACAACATTCTTTCCTTTCTCCGCCGCAGTTGGGGCATTCGACGAAGAAGGAACAACATCAATAGCATATGCTTTCACAATCTGCTTCTCCTTAAGAGGTTGCGGACACTTATCCTTGAAATGTCCCACTTGACCACAGTTGAAGCACTTCTTATCCGCTGGCTTGGCCCGACAATCTTTAGCATAATGGCCCTTCTTACCACAGCTGAAGCTCCCAACATCCTTCTTGCTCTTTTTCTGGCCACCCTTAGATTGGTCCTGCTTCCTCTTATTCTGAGAGTTATTCTTGCCTCCACCGCCTGCTTGCGGCTTTGGCCCTTCTGCAGATGCAGCCTCAGTCTTTGACTTAGGGTAAAGACTCTCTGATCTCAAAGCCTTCCCCACAATCGATTCAAAAGTCTCATCGATGTGGTTGATAAGCCTCTCCCCCAAGTATCCATCCAAGCCAGTAATGAACTTCTCATTCTTCTTCTTAGGAGTGTCAATGAGAGACAGTCCATACTTCGACAAAGTGTCGAACTTAGCAATATAATCAGAAACTGCCCTTCCGTTCTGCTTGAGTTCCAAGAACTTCTTAAACAACACTGACTTCTGGGCAGCTGGAATAAACTTCTCGCTAAAGCGAGCCTTGAACTGATCCCAGGTAACCTGATCTTCTGGAGTAGCTGTTCTAATGGCATTCCACCAATTCATCACTCGCCCTTGCAGCTGACGAGACGCTAACCTTCTCTTCATCGCATCCTCAAGACCCAAGTCATCGAAGATACGGTCACAGCTATCCATCCAATCTTGAACATCTGTGGCCGACTCCGTCCCGTGGAACGGCTTCCCACCAAGGTTAGTGTAATCCTTGCACAACTTGGCGAAATCGACCCTAGGCGCCTGCACTACTAGGCCAACACCAACTCCGGGCTTGGGAACTGCCCCTTGCTTTTCTCTAAGCATGTCTCTCATGAGGTTAGTAAACATCTCCCTCATGTCAGCAGCATTCCCTTGGTTGGTCCCTCTACCAGCACCCCTCATGTCTCGACTCATCGTTAATCTGAAAAAGGGAAACGATTAACGACCCCATAGTGGTGCTAGTGCAGTGCGACTTCATTCTTATACTACTAATAGTATATACATATATAGCTTTTGAAAACCAAAATAATCACAAATACGCGCTCTCATATACGTGCTATCTCTCCCTAGTGTCTTTCCCTAGGTTAACTACGCAACCTAGAGCTCTGATACCAAGTGTGACGGCCCGCCCCACACCAACCGACATTTACTCCAAAAGTGCGTTGTACACATGTCCAGTTAGCACGGAACGGGTCGTCAGAAGGAAAAGGAAGAAGGAAGTGAACATACAAAGAACCTGTAGAATGTCTCACAGCGCATAGAACAAAATATAATAATAACATACTTGACATAAAACAGGAGAGACAATGCATAAGCTGAAAACCAGAACTAAACATCATAGCAGCGGAAATCCAAAATACAGCTTATTACAACTTTTCAAACTGTCTCAAAGAAAAAGTAAGATAAAGGGGGTACGCTACTAATGCCCAAGTAGTGACCACCAACGACACAGGGAGAATGTGTATATATATATCATACGTGGAAGCCTCCTGCCCACCTCCGAATCAGCTACTCGCGCACCACCAGCTAACTTGTCTCTAGTCTGCTCGTGTGAGCACCCAGAGTAATAAGAGGAGACATGAAACTCTGGGTCAGACATAAAGCCTGGTATGAGCGATAAGCATCTAAAGTGAACAATAACAGGTAGACTAGAAACATACCTGAACCTGGACCTACAACCAAAGGGTTAGCACTACATACCGTACAACACTCTAAGGTGCCATATCAAACAGTGTAAAGATACGGAGGTGGGGGAGGTGTGCATGTCATGGTGGTGGCAACAATCAAACATAGCATCCATCCTCACATCTCTCACTCAGTGCATAAAGCAAACGATATTCACCACTTCGATCACCCAACGTACCTTGCTACGATCACTCTGCCCCATGAAGTCATAAATGGCTTCACTGCACTGATAACGTAGCCACTAATTCCTCGCTATGTCCACTTGCCCCATGGAGTTATTCACCCCATCTGCGCTGGCTCATAGCCTTACCAATCCTTACTATGTCCACTTGCCCCATGGAGTTGTTCACCCCATCTGCGCTGGCTCATAGTCTTACTACGCATCACCTTGCCCCTCAGGTCATAATGACCCTACTGCACTGATAACGTAGTCTTGCTACCATCACCTTGCCCCTCAGGTCATAATGACCCTACTGCACTGATAAGTAGCCATCATTCATTTTTTAGTGGTGAATCGAAGTTATGAACATCGACAACTCCTTAGCACACGTCCCGCAGCAAAGTCCAACCATGAAGTGAACTCATTGGTTCCCTACTGGATCCTGAGCTCTAACTTCCCATATCGGACTACCTTTGCATCTCGGGTTATTGGTCAATACTGGGTCGGGTCGGGTTCCTCCTCATGCCATCGGTTCGGGTCGGGTGTCCTCCATCAGTTCGGGTCGGGTCTTCTTCTGGTACGGTTCGGGTCGGGTGTCCTCCATCGGTTCGGGTCGGGCGTTTCTCCTCAGTTCGGGTCGGGTGCCACTCCCCCTCCAGTTCATGCTTCTGCTCCGATCCGCCTCCTCATCCTTTACGTACTTCGATCCGATCCGTCCTCCTCTATCCGCTCCGATCCCTACTCCCTAATCCGATCCGATCCCAGTTCAGCTAGCGTGGCCTTCCTTTTTGCCACTTTTCCCAAGTGTTGGGTTCCGATCCGATCGAATTCCTTGCTCAGTTCAACATATCCGATCCGAGCCCCATATCCGATCCGATCCGAAACCTGCACTGTTTTCTGAAACTGTTCCAGCAAGTGTTTACGCCATTCGACGGCGTTTTCGACCATTCTAACTATTGAAATCAATCACAAAACATTTCATACAGTCATAGCAACATGCATAATCAACCACAAACATCAAAACATCAATATCATATGTTAAAATGGATCAAATATACCCAAAATCCCACATTTCCCCTTAAGCATGTTTAGGTCAAACTAATGATAGGATTAGCAAAACTTAACCAAATTAACACAAATTCATATCAGAGGTCTAAAACATCATTTAAGAATTTATGAACATTTTTCCCGAATTTTATCATGCTTAAATTCGCTAATTAGCACTAATTACCCTTAACTAGCCATAATTAGTGTAAAACTATGCAAATCACTCACCTTAGCCACAAATAAACTAAGATCTGAAATAAATCTCAGATTTGATGTGAATCCCAATGCTAAACAGAAACTCCAATGTTGCTTTGGTGTAGATCTCCCTTGATTAGAGGTTGCTAAGCTTAATCCTTGACCAAAAGATGATTTGGAGGTGATTTAGAGGTTGGAGGCTATTTTTAGGTTCCTTGGTGATAAGTGGAGGCTAAAAAACTGAAATGGAATGATCCTCTATCTCATTTAAGTCTTCCCATAACCCTAATCCCGAAATGGGTTATGGGCCTATACACTAATCACCCGATTTGGCCCGGTTAAGCAGTTTTTCACCTTCCAAACCTTATTTCAGCCATATCTCCCAAACGGTAAATCCGTTTGGCTATTATGACCACTCTACGGAAAGGTAAACCATCAAACGAATCTAATGGAAGTGGTTTCAGGTCAAAATTCCTTTCCAATCAAAAGTTATGGCCAAAACAGTACCAACTAGGGGCAAAATGGTCATTTAAAAATCGACAAAAATCATAAGCATGGGAAATGACTCTAATAGATGTTTCCCAAATTTACATGATCATACGACTTCATACAGGAAGGAAATAAATATTCTACGATCCCCCGATGCGTAGAATGTGGGTCATTACAAATAATATATTATTATTATCGAATACATCCAAATAAAGTTATATATCACTTCAAATCCAACAAATATGGATTTACAACTCGATATTAATATTTTCTGGTTAAACGATATCCAATATACAGAAATTCCTTATTAAATAAACGATATAATTTGTATACTATTTCCATAGCGACCATTTTAAAATTTGATTTGGACATAACTTTCAGCATATAAGCTGAAATCTTGATTTTTCACTTCCATATGAAAATTATAATCGACTAGATTCTAACGCTTCTTGTTTCATAGAAATCCGACTTAAAACGGATTATGTATATTCAATGGAAGTTCAAAACTCAATATTACAAACTACCATGCCATTATGAGCTCGATTTAAATTTAAACGTTTAAAAGTCATTTCAATAATGAATTAAATAATAAAAACCAATATTATTCCAAATATAACATTTAAAATAATAAAATATATTAAATATCTAACTACCAAAAATACGGGACATTACAGTAACCTTCAGCTCTGATACCAAGTGTGACACCCCACACCCGTTAATGTCACTCACAAAGGAAATGCATTAAGTTTCATCAAGCGTTATAGGTAAACAGGAATAGAATATTACAAGACAGATATAATTAAGATAGCAGCGGAAATTCAAATTTTTATTTCAAACACAAATCATACATCGTGGTCCAAAATACCAATACAACAATATAACTTCTGTCTTTTACCATCAGAGCACATAAATACTTAAAAGAAAACATAATTCCCCAAGTAAGAGAGACAAAGCCATAGTAGAGATAAGAACTTGAGCCATACTTCGGAAGCAGCTCTAGCAAGAAGATAACTAAGTCCTGACTAAGCCTGAGTATTCCCGCCCTGAGAACCTGGGGGAAAACGGAAGAAAGGAGAGGAAACAAAAAGGGTTAGACATAAAGTCTGGCGAGTCTAGTAACTTTTAGCATGTAAATAAATAAAAGTAGCAAGACAGACATATAAAGTGGATAAGAGAGATCACTACATAAATGGCCGGTGTGACAAGGTAGACAGGATAAGGTGTATACGCTTCTCTAATGATTACTCTGCACTATTACTAGTATAACCAGAATGAGATGATCCCTTACACTTCAAGATGGTATACTTAGGCATACGTACAAATGTACCCTAACTACTACCCTAATCAATCGGCTACCTACTCCGTAGATACTCTGTTCGGCCCCACAGTAGGATGTATCATGTCCTAAAGTGGAAACCCCTCGCTGATATGCACACCCCCATTTCTACAGGTGTCACGGTCATCTTATCCCCTTCGGCCCGGCTCATGCACGCACATGGCCCGTCGGTTTGCGCCGCCAACACCGCCTCCACGTTTGGATCTCTTACAATCAGTAAGTAAGCATGCCCCTTCTCCGACCTAGTTCAGAGTTCTCTACTCGATACATACTTCGGGTTACTGACTGAAAAGGATCCCACAGAATATGATACAAGCTCTCCCCTTTGTCTTGTATCCCCCACTAGGTTTTCCACAGGTTATATTTACCCTAAAGGTGTCTTTAATTTTATATAACCTCAGTCATTCTACCGGTTATGCTTACCACTAAGTGTCTTTAATTACATAACCTTATCAGGCTAAGTTTGTGGGCCTATACGTAAATATTACCCACCCCCTCAGATTTACTTAACCCACCCACTGTCCAACCAATTTTACTTAACCCTAACTTTAGTTCATAATCAAACAATCCCTGTGGATTAGATTAGGCTAAGTAGTCCAATTCATTACCATGTCCATTTATGGTTTATAATGGGCTAGACCTCCCACGTTAGGCCTACAACTTGTGGATGTTGGATATGCCGGTCAGGTCCGGGCAGACTTCTTCCACAAGTTGGGCCTAACCTCATGTCATAGCCTGATTCGTATTTACGCACTTAGACCTCTCACATTAGGTTCAACATTAGTGGTTGCTGGATATGCCAGACGGCTCCTGGCAGACTTCCACCACTAATGCAACCTAACCTCATGGCATAAGTGCAATTACAATTCCTAATTTTAATTATTAGACATTTCATTCTTACCCAATTATTACCTATGTCTTTATAGGTAATTATGTCCCTAATTTCCCCCTTTTTGAATTATACGTCCAATTCATAAACATTACTTAAATTATGCCAATTCTAACCTTTTTCCCCCGTTCCCTAACTAACGCATTTGCATATATTTGGTGGAATCTAGGCTAGAAAGTAGCGTAGTCATAAACAATAAAAGGAAAAGTGATGGGAATATGAAAAAGGTGACTGTTTTGGCATAAACATAAACTAGCATGGTGATAAGGTGGACATATAAGCATAGATCTAATGAACTTGTGGCAGTTAATTGATTATAACATAACTATGATGTCATAATAAGCATAATAAGATCTAAATTAGCAATTTAGATGTCCAACTGGTTTAGATCTAATATGATAGGCACAAGGTGATAAACTAGATCTGATTAGCAATTTAGATGTCCACATAATTTAGATCCAATAGTTAAAAATAGATCTAACACAAATAAGGTCAAGATCCACATCATAGAATGTTACAATAGATTCAATAAGATAGAGATTTAGATCAGTAGTTTAAAATAGATCTAACACAAATAAGGTCAAGATCCACATCATAGAATGCCAAAAAAGTTACAGTTGATCTAACAAGATAGAGATTTATATCCAAGTTATACTCAATTTAGAATGTCATAAGTTCGCAATTTACAATGGATCCAATATAATATAGGCACATGAACAAATCCAAACTATTGTCATATCACGTTTACTTTTATATATTTAAATCTAAAAGCAACTAGGAACACACAGAGTTTGGATTAGAAAATAGAGAAAGAATGGATATTGAATCTCTAACTAATTTGCTTAGGTTGATAGTTGTAGGAGAACAACGGATCCAATTTAGTTTAGACACCAGCAAAGTTTGGCCCCCATGAATTTTCAATGAAGAAAACAGAGAAAAGGGACCTCTATATATAGCTGCCAGCCCTCTCTAAACCAAATGCACCTCAGTCCTAGGGGTGTCGACACCCCTGTAGGTGGGTCGACCCTGGTGTTGACACCCCTTAAGAGGGGGCCGACCCCGGTGTTGACACCCCTCTAGGGGGGTCGACCTTCTAGAGCGGGAAATTTGCCGCCATACGAAATTTTTGATTTTTGGACCATTTCTGGATAAGTGCTGACTCATATCAAACTCATATGTGTATCATGTGTATATACATATTTCTTCTGCGCGCATATAAACTTAAAACCCTCATAACTTCTTCATATGCAGTGTCCGTTTTACGCAAACCAAATGTCTATCTTGACCAGAATTTCGAGACGGACATAATGGCGCAGTTTGTTTTCCTTAATTCTAAATATTAAATTAGTTATTATTTAATTTATCCTCTTTTAGTGTTGTTAAAAATTCGGGGTGTTACAAATTCGCTACACGATATAGCGGGGATATGGCGGAGTAATAGTGGGGAATAAACTACATAGCGAGTACTCATTGCCCTGGGTTAGGTGAACAAGATTGGATTCATCACATGAGGCATAAAGATTTACATCAATCATGGATTACCAAGATCTCAAGCTAGGTATAAGGTGTACTGTTTGCATGACACATAAAAAAGTAGAAAATCATCGCAACAACAATGTTTAAAACCCATTCAAAAGTTCAAGCCAACATGAAAGAAATCACCATAACATAAATAACACGGTAGCCCCTGGGCTGTATAAAGAAGAAAAGCATCATCAACAATGATGAAAGTATTCAAAATCATTTAAATTCTAGAAATCGACACAAAGAATTCTAGAAAACAACAATATAAATAATGGGACCCACCAGTTCGAATATTATCCCATCAGCAAAGTAAATTGGACCCACAAGACTAATAAGTAGCCCACCAGACTTTATGTCCGGCCCATTCTCCTATTTCCTTTCCTTTATTCCCCTGCCAGGATCACAAGTTGAAAGTGATTAATGTGGATTCTTAGAATACTTTTCTTGGATATTCTTTACTGCGGATGTATTCATCACTAGATCTTTTCTTTCATTTTGCTCTGTGTTGTTGGTTGTATTCATGGATATTTTGAGGGATATCCATTTCACTAATCTATTTACTTCAAGCTAGTCCACTTCACACAAGAAAAACAAAGATAAATATCAATCGACAAGTCTGGAATTAACTGATATAATTAATCTATGTGTCCCATACCACATGATTTATTATATCGTTTAAATCACGGTTTTGTTTTCCCAAAAGTGCAAAAATGTGTCATTTTACATATTGAATTTGAGAAAATGAGTTAAAAATGATTCGGAAAACATTTGTATTTTTGGTTGGAAACTCTATATCTCGAAAAATTCTTTATTATAACTTTGAGACAATTTTTGTAAAACAAATAATAAAAAAATTCTTTGTCTCAAAGCGATATATATAAAGAAATTCCTTTGAAAATCGTTTTTATAAAAATGTTCATGGTATAAGAGACATTACGTAAAAGTAATGACAATGCACAACAAAATGCGCGTAAATTACATCTAATCTGATTACATAAACTATATATTATGGCCTTTGAATAGCCATCCAAAAAATAACTTCAAAGATGCACAAGCACAAGTTAAACAAGGAGAATATGTGCTTTAAAACATAGGCAAAGTCTTAGAAAACTCAAGAAAAACACAGGAATAACTTAAGGAGACACCCCTAAGATCACGCCTATAGTAGACGACCCTCACATAGCTTTGGTCGACCCTAATGTTGACATAATTAAAGTTTAGGTCGACCCATCTAGACGCGATTTCAAGGTGGTGTTCGGCAGCTTTGAACCCAACTTCTGATCAATTTTTGGACATGCCACACGCCAAATTAGGCTACGAAAATTTACATGTTTGCACCTCAATGTTAAGCCAGAAGAAGAATTTTAAAAATCCGACACAAAACCAAGGAGTAATACATTCACAAAGTTGGACATACATCAATTTTTGACTGTATAGTAACGAATCTCAACCTAAACTACATGATTTCACAATAAAATTTATTTTTCAGCTAGCATGGTTGAGATTACTCACATTAGATTCAGATTTAACAAGTTACAGCAAAGGAATTGGAGAATGATAGCAATTTTTGACTTTAGAAAGATTATAGGACAATTGTAAATTAACTAGCTGAAACATGCAAACATAAAGAGATAAGAAGACAATGAAAATCATGATTTTGATAAAAATAGCTCCTTGAATTCATGGAGATTACCCATAAGATTTGAAAGCTATAATTTTCTTTTAATTTTGATAAGGTTTGCAAGATTTATGGCTTAGGATTTGGAGAGGGATTAAATTTTCTTTATTATAAAGAGAGGAAGAAGAAGATGTTTCTTCCTTTTATTTTATTATAAGTTTCAGTGCATGTGATATTTTTAGTTTCCACTCCAGACCCTTCTTAAGATAATTATATGGTTAAGATAGATTAAGCCCAATTAAGGAGTAGACAATGGAGTAGGCTTAATTGTCAGTTGTTAGCACACTTTAGCCTCTATCTTCAACTTGTTACATGTTTTAACACATAAAATTTTCAAACTCAAGGCAAATGTTATTTTAACTCTTTTTCCAATGTTTTCAAACATTAATTTGTACATGTTAAAATCTCTTTAACCTTTTTAAACAACATTTTTAGCAGTACACATCATAAAATTCATATTTTCACAAAAATAATGTTTACACCTTAATTTCTTAAAATTTATCATTTTTGCATTTCATAACATTACAAAATTACACACAAACAGATTTAAAACATTTTTAACTCTTTTAACCACTATATTATCCATATTTCACACAAAAAATATATTTTACCATTAGTTATACATTCACATCTTTTATTGACAAAGCTTACATTTTAAGTTCAAATTTGTGTAAATCATAACCTCTTATTAAAATAAACATCGACCCTTATTCAAAATATTTTTACACATTTAAATATTGATTTCAAATCAATATTTTTCTTTTTTTCCATATTTTCAACTCAAACAATCTTAGGATTGTCAACGTACATTAAAATTCATTGTTTTATTCAAACTTGAGATTTAATGCAATAAGTACATATAAATCTCTTAAATACTTACAATTTCATATTATAAAGTTTATAAAAAAATATTTGAAGATTATTTATTTCTTGAGACACTATTATATGTGGAAATAAACCCTTTCTTGTTTTATTTAAATTACCCCAACTCAACATTATTTAGTTATCCAATTTTTCACCAAATTAATTCCAACCTCAATAAATTCATTAAAACAATCTAGTTATTCAAATTTTAATTGTTTCTTTTTTATTATCCAATTAATATTGGATTGTATTGTGTCTTAACACAATTTTATTGACAATCCAATATATTTTGCATTTAGAACTCTCAAAACCCTTAACTAACACATTTTTAAGGATTTTTATGAGTTAACCATACCAAGTCAAGTATAATTCTAATTAGCCACCATTTAATTATCTCCCAGGTAATTCTAATTAGCCATCATCTAATTGCATCCTCGCAATTTCCTTAGGGAAAAATTGTATCAACTTATTTTATTTCATTAGCACAAGAGATAAACAACGAAAGAGATGAGCTTGATTTTAAAATTTCTTACCTTATGATTGGAAGAAAGAAAATCAAGATATGACAGGTCGATAAGCTCTCTGGTTTCCCCAAGTGCAGTCGTTGGGATTGTCAGACCATCGAATCTTCATAAGCGCCACATTCTTGTTCCGAAGGCGTTTAACCTTCAGAGCAAGGACATGCACATGGTGTTTCATAAAAAATAGATAATGTGAGAACTCAAGCTTCTCTGGAACACTAGAATCAACGATTTAATCCATAGCATGTAGGTACTTCCAAAATATAGATATATGGAATACATTGTGAACACTAGAAGAGCGCGCTGGAAGTGTTACACGATAAACAACAGGACTAATACCCTCAGTAATAAGTAATGGCCTTATGTATTGAGGATTCAATTTTCCAATCTGACTGAAACCTACCACTCTTTTAAAGGAGATACACAAATATAAACACAACCACCAACTGAGAATTCAAGAGGCTTCAAATGATTATCCATGTAGTATTTCCATCCCATTTGGGTCTCTTTCATTCTCTCTCGGATTAAAAAATATTCTCAAATGCTTCTCGAATGGATTTGGGCCCTAATATCAGCTTTCCTCCAGACTCTAATTAGCATGAAGCGATCAATATGGCCTTCTGTATAAGGATTCGAAAGAAGCCATACATATACTGGATTAACAGTTGTTATGATAACCAAACTCAACAAAAGGAAGGCATTTATCCCAACTACCACAAAGACCACGCTACATGCATCAAGTAAGTTATCAAGACTACAATTCTGTAACGGACCGGGTTTCGCTCGACCCGATCGATCGCAAAATTGACCAAGACCGTTCAAAACCCGAACACGTTAACTTTGGGAATACAACAACATCAAAACAATAACAGCAGACTTTTATAACATCACAAAAATGTTACATCAGAGTACATCGAATAAAATTACAGCGGAAGATAAATTACAATAAATTAAATACAATAAACAGCAGAAGACTTCTATGCTCTGGACACAGCTTTAGGCTTCGATCCAGAATCCTGCTCAAAAGATAAATATCTGCAAAAAGCTACTCGACTGCCCATGTGGAAAAGAGGGCACCCGAGTTTGCAAAGTGAAACAAACTACGAGTCAATCATGGGACTGGTGTGTGAATTCTTAACTAATATAACTAATAGTAATAAGGCAAATCCAAGGACCACGCCGCTAACGCGGAACGGGTTTACTCCAATGGATTGCCGTGCATAATTAAAAGTAAATCGTAAAACAACGCAATGCTTTTCGGAAAAATGAAACCATTATAAGACTCAAGTCCCATCACACAATGCAACGCAAACCGGAGGATAGAGTTTTACCTTATAATGGTCAAAAATGCTTGATACGTTAAAAACAGATTTGATATTATTATTAGTGTATATATGTTTCAAAAACATTTTAATCAATGTATCAATCATAGATGGCATAGCACCCCATCCTACTATGTCGTCATGCTAGTTCTACAATCAAAACCGCATGGTGTCGTATTGGAAATTGGGTTTCCATCATGAGTCAAGGCTAGGGAGGAGCTCCTTACCGATTTGAGACACTCTAGCTAATGTCTCAGGATTCCCCGCAGTTAACCCTTGGAAAGCTGCAGGACCGGTCCACACATACAGCTTCGTGGATTAGTTATTCCTGAACACATGTTTCCCAATCCTATAGGACCTATCATCCGAGGCGCGCCACATTCCATCATCCACATAAGTAAATATCAGCCAGTTTAAGCACTGACACCACTTCTAGCTAGAAAGAAACGTGTTGCTCTCCCTGCGTTCCCTTCTCCCGTTTTAGACTCCAACCGGGTTTTGAGGCTCGCGAAGTAACGTTATAACCACAAGGCCTGCTTTTCAACAAAGCTTTGATCATCTTCATCTTAGCGTGCCACGTTGACAATTCACGCCATGCGATTGATAACTATTAATACACAACCTCTAAGGGTGTTAAGCAAGAGAATAAATTCTCCGCCACCAACGTTCGTATATTAATATAAATCAATTTACATAGAACAAAATTCAACGTCAGACACACATCCATTTATAAGCTTATGCTCTGGGTCTGAGCGAAAACCAAATCCGTACAATCAACCTATACGTCCGGACGGCCTCCACTGTAGCCCCTTCAAGGTAGCTACTCCAATCACGGGCATCAGCATTCGTCGTCCATTCGATATGAAGATCGTCGGTCTTCTATTATAACGACTGGAAATTTCCGACTCCTCGAGAGTCGGAAATTCCGAGACGTTAGTGAAAGAATTTAGAAGGTGAGGAAGAAAAGATAGAACTAATAGAATAGAAGAAGAAGAAGAACATCAGAATCATCAGAGTAACACGAATCTCACAGCGGAACGAATAACATATAATATATAACATAACTTTGAAGTAAACAGTTATATATATACAATAGCACTTATCAGAGTACAACACTTACAACACAGCGGAAATAACTATAGCTATAAAATCTTGCAGCCTCCTGCTCCAAGCTCTCCAAGTATATCTGTAAATCCCGACTACTTGACTGCCCATACAAATTTAGGCACCCAAGAGTTTAGGGAAAACAACAAAGTAAACTCCGGGTCAGTCATGGGACTGGTATGAGTAAAATAGTTTAAAACAGGTATAGGATATCTCATAAGACCACGCCGTGAATACGGAACGGGTTTTTCCCTTATGAGTATCTGAACAACTTTGACAAGCAATATCATTGTGATATTATAATAATGTCTAAGTACAAATAGGTATCAATCTAGCAGAAACGCTTGCATCTCACGTTCTACATACATAGTATAAAATCATAAACCACAAGGCGCTTATCGGAGAATGGATTCCAACAGACAAGGTATGGGAGCACCTTCTGAATAGTGTACTCTAGAGGTGATACACTCAGGGTTCAACAAGAACGTCTTGCAACACAGCCACACATGACCGCTCACTCATTTAGCTTGAGTGTCGCGAATATATTGCCACCACGGTTGTAGGCCATCAAACCGTCATCCGAAGATACAGAATCAAAAAGAAGTGTAAATATGGATATTCCCTAGATCGGTGACAATACACCCTGCTTGGGAATGACCCAACTAGCCATGCTGCCTAGCCCAACTTTTGTTACTTCCCGGTGTGAGGCTAGAAGCTACGTCTATCTTCAGAACATCTGATCACCATTCACTTTGAATGCCACATCGTCATACCCGCCAAATCACAAATTGACTTATCCAAAAATAACCCGGGTATATAGCTAAGAGAAACGAATTCCTCCGCCACCAAACGTGAATATGTTTGAACAGATCAACTTACGCGATCCATTGGATATACTCTGTCAGACCTTCTTCCATATACGTTGTCCTGGGACTGGACAAACCGAAGGCACTATTCAGTATATCCATCTTAGTCACTGTTATCTAAGACTTATACAACAGCCCTTGCACTTTACTCCGTCTTCAATTTATCTTTGGCATATATTGCTCGCAACGCTTATGCCGATACAGAGTGGTTCTTTGGATAATAATCCAACCGGTCTCTCCATATTAACAACGTTAAAATGGTAAAAACTTTGATAGTCTGTGATTCAACTATCAAATGAAAACATGTCGGTGTACAAACAACGATCTTATTTCCGAATGGAAATTCGATCGATCAATCATCATATGTTCATATTTCCTTATATCATATATTTAGAAAATATATGTTATTAATCATTGGAAAACATTCCCATAGCTTATTTTCACATCACTATTATTTCGCAACTATCAGTCCCTAACTGTAACTAGTATGAGAACAATTCTCTAAGTATCAATCCGGAAGGTCGAAACCAACATCAGATCGTCACTTAGAAAACCGTTCAACTTACCCTCTCCAGTTAGTTTCTGAATTTGCTTAACTCTATTTCTTAAATTCTTATCAGGAAAACATTTCATTTTCTGTGTTTAGAAAACATATCTGACTATATTTGGAAAACGTTTCCAAAACTCATTTACGGATTTCCAATGAACGTTGTATAAAACATCGTTACGCTTAATCCATTAATCGCTTATTACTTAACTATATTTCAAATCAACCTTTCTATCGAACCACAACTATTCCTTTGTCAATTCTGGAGTCAATCAAGTTGGGGTATAATTACCTCTCAGACCTTAATTGAACAATGTCCTTTACTGTGAAATAGATGAAGCTCGTCACTCACTTTTTCCAATCATCTGTTTACGCAAATTCTCTGATTCAGGTTATGATTCTACTTCTTATATGACAACGTTTGATTATAACTATAACGTTATAATTCCTACTTCTACAATATCTAACCTAAATTATAACTTTATCTCCTAACTCGAATAATTTAACAGACACTTAATTTCTAAATCAATAACTAAATCTTGATTTAAACCCTGGAAAGTAAATAGTACTTTCCCGAATTCGCTATAATCGAATTCGACGTATAACTCTCTTTCGAGTAATCTCTATTCGATTAACTCTCCCTTTTTAATAACTTATATTCGATAAACTCTATTTCAATTAACTCATATCGAATAACTTAATTGATAAATTATCTTCACTTCTATCCTATCGAATAAACTATATTCGATATCTCCTCCTACACTATTCGAATGAACTATATTCGATTAACTTCTCTAACTCTATTCGAATAAATTATATTCGATTAACTCCTTTAACTTTACTCGAATAACTATATTCGATTAACACTTTCTTTCGAATAACCATATTCGATTAACTCTTCGACTAACTCCTTTGGATTAACTAACTTCGAATACTCCTTTGGATTACTAACTTCGAATAACTCCTTTGGATTAACTAACTTCGAATAACTCCTTTGGATTAACTAACTTCGAATAACTCCTTTGGATTACTAACTTCGAATAACTCCTTTGGATTAACTAACTTCGAATAACTCCTTTGGATTAACTAACTTCGAATAACCAATATTCGATAACTACTCTTCGAATAAATAACATTCGGTAACTCTTCTCAAATGAATAACATTTGATTTCTCCACTCGAATAAACTATATTCGATTACTCTTCCCTCGAATACACTATATTCGATATCTCTACTTCGAATAAGTGATATTCGGCAACTCTACTCGATTAACTCCACTTGGATAACTCTAACTGGTCAACTCTAACTGGTCAACTCTAACTGGTCAACTCTAACTGATCAACTCAAACTGGTTAACTCAAATGGTTAACTCTAACTGGTTAACTCAAATGGTTTACCCTAACTTGATTTACTTGTCTCGATTAACTGAACTAATCCACTTAGTTTAACTTAGTTAATTTACGTTGATTAACTCTAGCCGGTTCACATAGTTTAACTCAACTAATTTACTTCGATTAACCACTTAGTTAACTTAACTAATTCACATCGATTAATCCTTTAGTTTAACTTAACTAATTCACATCGATTAATCCTTTAGTTTAACTTAACTAATTCACATCGATTAATCATTTAGTTTAACTTAACAAATTCACTTTGATTCTCCGCTTAGTTTAACTTAACTAATTTACTTTGGTTAACTTAACCAATTACTTTGATTAACTCGACTAACTTGTTTTAGTTAACCTAACAAATTACTTTGTTTAACTCGACTAACTTGCTTTGGTTAACCTAACCAATTACTTTGTTTAACTCTATTCGAATAAGTAATTCGAATCACTCTAATGTGTTTAACTCTATTCAAATATCTAATTCGAATAACTTATTTCGAAAAACTAAATTCGATTAACTCCTTTTATTAACGTTTATTCATTTCAAAAGATTTCCCTTTTACAACGTTTATCCACTGATAAAGATTTACTTTTTACACGTTTAACCATTTATAAAGATTTACTTTTAGTAACGGTTCTTCACTTTATAAATGTCCTTTTAATAACGTTTCTACTTCTCTATATAAGTCCAGACTTATATATATATTCCATTTATCAACGATAAATAATTTATTTAATTTATAAAACATTATTTATAAATTAATCTACTTCAATTTATCTGTTTAAAACAGACTTCCTATTTAATATCTCATTTAAATCCATATCGTGTTATACCGTGTGCGAAGCACGTGTTTAAATCTATCCTTGTATAATTCTATTTATTTTCCGAACAAGTGTTCCTTTATTTATTCCCTAAATAAATATTCCTTTATTCCATTTATTTATAATCTAAATAAATGTCCCTTTATTTATTTCCTAAATAAATAAATGTTTTCATTTTATAAAATCCTATCGATTTTATAAATAAGATTTATTTTCAATATAAACATTGAAAATTCCCTTTTTACATTCTAGTATCACCTACAGTGTGTAACGTGTCGTATAACAATGATCGGTATCATTCAAACATATGAAATCAATAACAGATTTCATAACACATCATATATCACAATATATGAAAAACGGTAAAATAAATGTTGAGGAATCCAGTCGGATTCCTCCAACCTGTTTCCCTGCATCACAGATTTTAGACAATATAGATAACATCACTTTCAGTTCCATATGATATATTCTGTTAAACAGAATCAATATAGAAATTTAACTAACTGACTAGCAGTTCAATCAACACACAGTCAAACAGACAATTTTAACAGTTCTAACAATACAACATGAAATTATAAACTGTTCAGAGTTAGTGAGTTTTACTCACCTTTGCGCGTTAACCATTAAATAACGATTTACGTTGGTCGATAGATCTGAGCAGACGTTTTACTCCGCTATACTTCGAAACCAGCTCCCGTTCGCTTCATAACCATTTTATTTCGTAGTGTGCGTTCATAGGGTCCCAACGTATCTGATGGCGTCAAATTCCCTTGGTCCGTCCATCATTTTCTCTCATTTCCTGTGAGCTCCATCGTTCACCTACCTTCTTTCACCTTGCACGCAAAACCCGGACCACGTCACACCTCCTTCCGCTCGCGCTACAGGGATACCGCCGACCCAAAATGTCGCCAACCCTTACTAAAATCACACAACAGGTGCGCCATCCCCTACCGATCATCATGTAATACCTGCCTTGGACAAAGCTTCGTTACAGTGTCGAAGAGTCGAAGCATGTCTTACTGTTGTGTATCTCGACATCTAGGAGTAGCGTCCCACCTGACCATTTGTACAACTGTTTTGCACCATCAAAGTCATCGCTGAGAACTCCTCCTTTTCCTACCAAATGCAGACAGCACTCATAGTCATTCTTTGATCGGTCGTCATCCAGTTGAGCGCCTCTCCATCACCTTCTCAACCACCATGCTACACTGAATTTTCCTTCCAGATCTACTCTTCTTCGTTGATGAATATCAATGACCTGCTCAGCTCTGGAAACATACTACTTGCCGCAGGTTTAAACCCATATAGCATTGTTTTCACTCCATTTTCTGATCATGTGTTTGCTCCTTCACTGCTTACGTCCATTGCTATGTGCTCCTCCAGTATATATATAATCTCGCATGCACCTCGTTTTTAACATATACTCTAGCTTGTCACTTGCCACGTTCTTCTCCTCGGCAAGCTCTTCTTCTCCTTGCTTCACACGCAGAAGGCCATTTACTTGCAGTACATCCTTACGAGCTGCTCTTCATTCCATGATGGATTCAAGCACCGCTCCCCCATAATCTCAAACTCCACACACACACACTACTGCGTTTGACACCACACCTACCATTTAGATGAACCCCAATGCCTTGCGTCACACCCCCGCACACATGTTTCCAACCACAAATACAACCACACCGTGCTTCAAGGCCTACACCTCCAGTCCACGTCCACACCTTCATCCCCCTTCCGTTGTAAACTCAGCAAGCTTTTTCTCTCTTTTTATTTTATATTTAAGTGGAGTTTCAAAGAACCCAAAAGAGAAGAGGAGATGCGCGCATATATATATATATATATATATATATATATATATGTATGTATTTCTAGTTGATATGCTTCTTGTGGTTATGTGGAGATATACGTATTTTATTCCTATGTGTGAAGAAAAATGTGCGGTCTGCATGAATTGATGGAAAGGGTATGAGTTGTCTTCGTCTACATCATGGAAAGCACCAGTGCAGGAGGATACACATACGTGCATGGAAGGAATCCCTTTCCTTTATATATATATTATTTGATTTTAGGGTATCGTTCTATATGAAACCCTATTCAAGTACGAACTGTAACAGACAGAAATAAAAATACCGTTGAGATGAGTGAGGTGTCCCGACTCTAAAAATATAATAATACCGGTAGATGGACTCATATTGTGAAATCCCGAAATGTCGATACAGGGTGCACAATACTACAAATAAAAAGTTGCTTATTTAATTCATTAAAAATTACAGTAAAACTCTAAAAATTAAATTATCACTACGCCTCAAAAGAACCTCGTCTAAATTCGAAACCGATATGCAGTTATATCAAATAAACCATTACGGTCGATGGACGATTCTATAGCGACTATTCTAAAATTTGATTTGGACGTAACTCAAAATCTACACGACGAAATCCCGATTTTTCTTCTCCACTAGAAAGATATACTCCATCAGCTCCACACGTTTCTTGTTTCACAGAAATCCGGCTTAAAACGAATCCTGTACATTCAGTTGAAGTTCAACTTGCCAAATAACGAACTACCGCGTCGTTACGGGCTCGATTATAATTATTATTAAAATTTATACGTTCAACTATCGTTTATTTAATATATTCGTTATTTAAATAATTAAATAACTTAATTATTATTCCTTACCAAACGCGCCATTACAGACTTCCCCCCTTAAAATAATTTCGTCCTCGAAATTGCTAAGCTAGGAAAATGCTACCAACTTTACTAACTAGATTCAAATATCTTTTAGTTTACTTCTCACTCCAGTTTCAACTGAACCATTAAATTTTCAATTAAATTATTACTTCATTCTGGCTAACTGAATTTCCATAAATCATGAGAATGTTCTAACGCCTGGAATTTTCGAAAATTTTTGCCATAACCTCCTTTGTATTGGTCAATATGACAAACCACCTCTCGCCTCTCTAGGCCTTCTCCAACCCAAAAGAAAATCAAACAGTCAAGCGGCTTGCAAATTCGGCTCATAAAATCCAAACTCATATATAATATAAACTGGTACCTTTTTTGTCGGGCATTTAACTCTATCCCTTTCATCTGCTACCACTTCAACATATACCAATGTTATCCATTCCAATTGATCTCCAATCAGTTCATATCCTCAAATCCAAATCGAATTTCATTCGAACTCTAATATCAAATTCCAAATTATTGACTTATCAATTTGGTTCCATTCTAGATTATCTCTAATCCAATTCAAATTTTATTTAACTCGGTTCAAGTTAAATTTCAATTTATTTTTACCATCTCATTTTATTTAACTTCATTAGTTAAATTTTAATTCCAGAACTTAAGTTCCTGGGTTTCTTTCAAATCAATTTGAAATCATAATGCCAATTCAAAACCTTTGAATTTCTAAACAACTTGTTTTCTCAAAACAATTCAAAAACAAAACCTTTGGTAGTAATCCGTCACTTAGAACTCGAAAATGAACACTGATGATGTCTAGATTCATCATCAGAATCTATTTTCCAGCTATCGAAGTGAGTTCAATACTATATCGTTTTAAATTAGAAAAACATTTTCAAATCTCCCAGGAACTTAAAATTTCCTTATTTTAATTCCAAATTCTGATTTAAATTCATATTTAATTCAAACTATTTCATATATTACATTCATATGAATTCTGATTGGTCATTTATAACCATTTCACCCTTTTATAATCTTATTCGATTATAATAACAACCAACACAATCAATATACTATACTAATTTCAAGATATATATTTCTTCTATAAACAAATATATTTTGGGAAAAAATATTTCATTTACCCTCTTTCAAAACATACCATGACGGTTCATCGTATTCGAGTGTTTAATAACCCTTATCGATACAGTGGATCAAACTGATCGACCAGAATTCATAAGCCACTCAATCAATAAATCTCCACAATATAAAACCATTTTATATTGAATAACATATAGGCACTCATATATATACACTCAAACTCAATCTAGGATATTACTAATCCCATCTCTATCGAGTTATGCCACAGAGCCAAGGTAATCACTTAACTTAAGTTCTGATACCAACTGTAACGACTGGAAATTTCCGACTCCTCGAGAGTCGGAAATTCCGAGACGTTAAAGAATTTAGAAGGTGAGGAAGAAAAGATAGAACTAATAGAATAGAAGAAGAAGAAGAACATCAGAATCATCAGAGTAACACGAATCTCACAGCGGAACGAATAACATATAATATATAACATAACTTTGAAGTAAACAGTTATATATATACAATAGCACTTATCAGAGTACAACACTTACAACACAGCGGAAATAACTATAGCTATAAAATCTTGCAGCCTCCTGCTCCAAACTCTCCAAGTATATCTGTAAATCCCGACTACTTGACTGCCCGTACAAATTTAGGCACCCAAGAGTTTAGGGAAAACAACAAAGTAAACTCCGGGTCAGTCATGGGACTGGTATGAGTAAAATAGTTTAAAACAGGTATAGGATATCTCATAAGACCACGCCGTGAATACGGAACGGGTTTTTCCCTTATGAGTATCTGAACAACTTTGACAAGCAATATCATTGTGATATTATAATAATGTCTAAGTACAAATAGGTATCAATCTAGCAGAAACGCTTGCATCTCACGTTCTACATACATAGTATAAAATCATAAACCGCAGGGCGCTTATCGGAGAATGGATTCCAACAGACAAGGTATGGGAGCACCTTCTGAATAGTGTACTCTAGAGGTGATACACTCAGGGTTCAACAAGAACGTCTTGCAACCCGGCCACACATGACCGCTCACTCATTTAGCTTGAGTGTCGCGAATATATTGCCACCACGGTTGTAGGCCATCAAACCGTCATCCGAAGATACAGAATCAAAAAGAAGTGTAAATATGGATATTCCCTAGATCGGTGACAATACACCCTGCTTGGGAATGACCCAACTAGCCATGCTGCCTAGCCCAACTTTTGTTACTTCCCGGTGTGAGGCTAGAAGCTACGTCTATCTTCAGAACATCTGATCACCATTCACTTTGAATGCCACATCGTCATACCCGCCAAATCACAAATTGACTTATCCAAAAATAACCCGGGTATATAGCTAAGAGAAACGAATTCCTCCGCCACCAAACGTGAATACGTTTGAACAAATCAACTTACGCGATCCATTGGATATACTCTGTCAGACCTTCTTCCATATACGTTGTCCTGGGACTGGACAAACCGAAGGCACTATTTAGTATATCCATCTTAGTCACTGTTATCTAAGACTTATACAACAGCCCTTGCACTTTACTCCGTCTTCAATTTATCTTTGGCATATATTGCTCGCAACGCTTATGCCGATACAGAGTGGTTCTTTGGATAATAATCCAACCGGTCTCTCCATATTAACAACGTTAAAATGGTAAAAACTTTGATAGTCTGTGATTCAACTATCAAATGAAAACATGTCGGTGTACAAACAACGATCTTATTCCAAATGGAAATTCGATCGATCAATCATCATATGTTCATATTTCCTTATTTCATATATTTAGAAAATATATGTTATTAATCATTGGAAAACATTCCCATAGCTTATTTTCACATCACTATTATTTCGCAACTATCAGTCCCTAACTGTAACTAGTATGAGAACAATTCTCTAAGTATCAATCCGGAAGGTCGAAACCAACATCAGATCGTCACTTAGAAAACCGTTCAACTTACCCTCTCCAGTTAGTTTCTGAATTTGCTTAACTCTATTTCTTAAATTCTTATCAGGAAAACATTTCATTTTCTGTGTTTAGAAAACATATCTGACTATATTTGGAAAACGTTTCCAAAACTCATTTACGGATTTCCAATGAACGTTGTATAAAACATCGTTACGCTTAATCCATTAATCGCTTATTACTTAACTATATTTCAAATCAACCTTTCTATCGAACCACAACTATTCCTTTGTCAATTCTGGAGTCAATCAAGTTGGGGTATAATTACCTCTCAGACCTTAATTGAACAACGTCCTTTACTGTGAAATAGATGAAGCTCGTCACTCACTTTTTCCAATCATCTGTTTACGCAAATTCTCTGATTCAGGTTATGCATCTACTTCTTATATGACAACGTTTGATTATAACTATAACGTTATAATTCCTACTTCTACAATATCTAACCTAAATTATAACTTTATCTCCTAACTCGAATAATTTAACAGACACTTAATTTCTAAATCAATAACTAAATCTTGATTTAAACCCTGGAAAGTAAATAGTACTTTCCCGAATTCGCTATAATCGAATTCGACGTATAACTCTCTTTTGAGTAATCTCTATTCGATTAACTCTCCCTTTTTAATAACTTATATTCGATAAACTCTATTTCGATTAACTCATATCGAATAACTTAATTGATAAATTATCTTCACTTCTATCCTATCGAATAAACTATATTCGATATCTCCTCCTACACTATTCGAATGAACTATATTCGATTAACTTCTCTAACTCTATTCGAATAAATTATATTCGATTAACTCCTTTAACTTTACTCGAATAACTATATTCGATTAACACTTTCTTTCGAATAACCATATTCGATTAACTCTTCGACTAACTCCTTTGGATTAACTAACTTCGAATACTCCTTTGGATTACTAACTTCGAATAACTCCTTTGGATTAACTAACTTCGAATAACTCCTTTGGATTAACTAACTTCGAATAACTCCTTTGGATTACTAACTTCGAATAACTCCTTTGGATTAACTAACTTCGAATAACTCCTTTGGATTAACTAACTTCGAATAACCAATATTCGATAACTACTCTTCGAATAAATAACATTCGGTAACTCTTCTCAAATGAATAACATTTGATTTCTCCACTCGAATAAACTATATTCGATTACTCTTCCCTCGAATACACTATATTCGATATCTCTACTTCGAATAAGTGATATTCGGCAACTCTACTCGATTAACTCCACTTGGATAACTCTAACTGGTCAACTCTAACTGGTCAACTCTAACTGGTCAACTCTAACTGATCAACTCAAACTGGTTAACTCAAATGGTTAACTCTAACTTGTTAACTCAAATGGTTTACCCTAACTTGATTTACTTGTCTCGATTAACTGAACTAATCCACTTAGTTTAACTTAGTTAATTTACGTTGATTAACTCTAGCCGGTTCACATAGTTTAACTCAACTAATTTACTTCAATTAACCACTTAGTTAACTTAACTAATTCACATTGATTAATCCTTTAGTTTAACTTAACTAATTCACATCGATTAATCCTTTAGTTTAACTTAACTAATTCACATCGATTAATCATTTAGTTTAACTTAACAAATTCACTTTGATTCACCGCTTAGTTTAACTTAACTAATTTACTTTGGTTAACTTAACCAATTACTTTGATTAACTCGACTAACTTGTTTTAGTTAACCTAACAAATTACTTTGTTTAACTCGACTAACTTGCTTTGGTTAACCTAACCAATTACTTTGTTTAACTCTATTCGAATAAGTAATTCGAATCACTCTAATGTGTTTAACTCTATTCAAATATCTAATTCGAATAACTTATTTCGAAAAACTAAATTCGATTAACTCCTTTTATTAACGTTTATTCATTTCAAAAGATTTCCCTTTTACAACGTTTATCCACTGATAAAGATTTACTTTTTACACGTTTAACCATTTATAAAGATTTACTTTTAGTAACGGTTCTTCACTTTATAAATGTCCTTTTAATAACGTTTCTACTTCTCTATATAAGTCCAGACTTATATATATATTCCATTTATCAACGATAAATAATTTATTTAATTTATAAAACATTATTTATAAATTAATCTACTTCAATTTATCTGTTTAAAACAGACTTCCTATTTAATATCTCATTTAAATCCATATCGTGTTATACCGTGTGCGAAGCACGTGTTTAAATCTATCCTTGTATAATTCTATTTATTTTCCGAACAAGTGTTCCTTTATTTATTCCCTAAATAAATATTCCTTTATTCCATTTATTTATAATCTAAATAAATGTCCCTTTATTTATTTCCTAAATAAATAAATGTTTTCATTTTATAAAATCCTATCGATTTTATAAATAAGATTTATTTTCAATATAAACATTGAAAATTCCCTTTTTACATTCTAGTATCACCTACGGTGTGTAACGTGTCGTATAACAATGATCGGTATCATTCAAACATATGAAATCAATAACAGATTTCATAACACATCATATATCACAATATATGAAAAACGGTAAAATAAATGTTGAGGAATCCAGTCGGATTCCTCCAACCTGTTTCCCTGCATCACAGATGTTAGACAATATAGATAACATCACTTTCAGTTCCATATGATATATTCTGTTAAACAGAATCAATATAGAAATTTAACTAACTGACTAGCAGTTCAATCAACACACAGTCAAACAGACAATTTTAACAGTTCTAACAATACAACATGAAATTATAAACTGTTCAGAGTTAGTGAGTTTTACTCACCTTTGCGCGTTAACCGTTAAATAACGATTTACGTTGGTCGATAGATCTGAGCAGACGTTTTACTCCGCTATACTTCGAAACCAGCTCCCGTTCGCTTCATAACCATTTTATTTCGTAGTGTGCGTTCATAGGGTCCCAACGTATCTGATGGCGTCAAATTCCCTTGGTCCGTCCATCATTTTCTCTCATTTCCTGTGAGCTCCATCGTTCACCTACCTTCTTTCACCTTGCACGCAAAACCCGGACCACGTCACACCTCCTTCCGCTCGCGCTACAGGGATACCGCCGACCCAAAATGTCGCCAACCCTTACTAAAATCACACAACAGGTGCGCCATCCCCTACCGATCATCATGTAATACCTGCCTTGGACAAAGCTTCGTTACAGTGTCGAAGAGTCGAAGCATGTCTTACTGTTGTGTATCTCGACATCTAGGAGTAGCGTCCCACCTGACCATTTGTACAACTGTTTTGCACCATCAAAGTCATCGCTGATAACTCCTCCTTTTCCTACCAAATGCAGACAGCACTCATAGTCATTCTTTGATCGGTCGTCATCCAGTTGAGCGCCTCTCCATCACCTTCTCAACCACCATGCTACACTGAATTTTCCTTCCAGATCTACTCTTCTTCGTTGATGAATATCAATGACCTGCTCAGCTCTGGAAACATACTACTTGCCTCAGGTTTAAACCCATATAGCATTGTTTTCACTCCATTTTCTGATCATGTGTTTGCTCCTTCACTGCTTACGTCCATTGCTACGTGCTCCTCCAGTATATATATAATCTCGCATGCACCTCGTTTTTAACATATACTCTAGCTTGTCACTTGCCACGTTCTTCTCCTCGGCAAGCTCTTCTTCTCCTTGCTTCACACGCAGAAGGCCATTTACTTGCAGTACATCCTTACGAGCTGCTCTTCATTCCATGATGGATTCAAGCACCGCTCCCCCATAATCTCAAACTCCACACACACACACTACTGCGTTTGACACCACACCTACCATTTAGATGAACCCCAATGCCTTGCGTCACACCCCCGCACACATGTTTCCAACCACAAATACAACCACACCGTGCTTCAAGGCCTACACCTCCAGTCCACGTCCACACCTTCATCCCCCTTCCGTTGTAAACTCAGCAAGCTTTTTCTCTCTTTTTATTTTATATTTAAGTGGAGTTTCAAAGAACCCAAAAGAGAAGAGGAGATGCGCGCATATATATATATATATATATGTATTTCTAGTTGATATGCTTCTTGTGGTTATGTGGAGATATACGTATTTTATTCCTATGTGTGAAGAAAAATGTGCGGTCTGCATGAATTGATGGAAAGGGTATGAGTTGTCTTCGTCTACATCATGGAAAGCACCAGTGCAGGAGGATACACATACGTGCATGGAAGGAATCCCTTTCCTTTATATATATATTATTTGATTTTAGGGTATCGTTCTATATGAAACCCCATTCAAGTACGAACTGTAACAGACAGAAATAAAAATACCGTTGAGATGAGCGAGGTGTCCCGACTCCAAAAATATAATAATACCGGTAGATGGACTCATATTGTGAAATCCCGAAATGTCGATACAGGGTGCACAATACTACAAATAAAAAGTTGCTTATTTAATTCATTAAAAATTACAGTGAAATTCTAAAAATTAAATTATCACTACGCCTCAAAAGAACCTCGTCTAAATTCGAAACCGATATGCAGTTATATCAAATAAACCATTACGGTCGATGGACGATTCTATAGCGACTATTCTAAAATTTGATTTGGACGTAACTCAAAATCTACACGACGAAATCCCGATTTTTCTTCTCCACTAGAAAGATATACTCCATCAGCTCCACACGTTTCTTGTTTCACAGAAATCCGGCTTAAAACGAATCCTGTACATTCAGTTGAAGTTCAACTTGCCAAATAACGAACTGCCGCGTCGTTACGGGCTCGATTATAATTATTATTAAAATTTATACGTTCAACTATCGTTTATTTAATATATTCGTTATTTAAATAATTAAATAACTTAATTATTATTCCTTACCAAACGCGCCATTACATCTATCGTTGTCTTCAAAACTTGAATTTAAAACGTCGCTTAAATTATTTGGAATGAGATAGACTCGGACTTTCCAAATAATTCTCGTATATATATAAGTTGGAAATCATTTCATATTGTTATTAGTAATTTATAACGATTTATCTTTATTTTTATATATAAAAAAATAATTAAATTCCATTTCATTAACGTAATTATATAACAAGTAGTGAATGTTTTGTTTCACAACCTATCGAAATGTTTATAATGTGTAATGAAATGTATTTTATTTCATTACATTTTGCTAACGAAAAATATCCCTATTCGTATATACAATATTAACGTACAATGTACACACCATTTATTTTCATACACATACACATCTTATACACAACAATGTACATTTTTTTGTTTCATCTTTCGAATTACACAAAATGTATATTTTGTTTATCATACCAATTCCAACAAAAATGAGCATTTTTGTGTTTCATTTCAATTTCAACAAACGAATATTTTTGTTCATTCACCTTTACTTCTACAAGAATGAGTATTTTTGTTTGTTTATTTCAATGTAAAAAAATTGATAATTTTATTATCTTTTCAGTGCAAAACAAAAATAATAATTTTATATTATAAACAAAACGATAATTTTGTGTGTTAATCTATTTACGTGAAAATATAATTTTCATATCTTTAATCTTTTTAATGAAAACCTAATTCATTAAAATATAAATTTCATATCCTTATCTTTTATATTTTTATGAAAATCCAATTACATAAAAATGTAATTTCATATCCTTATTCTTTTTAATTAAAACCCAATTACATAAAAATGTAATTTTTCACTTTTAATCTACTTGCATGAAAAATGTAATTTTTCCCTTTTAATATAATTTATATTAAAAATTTAACTTTTACCTTTAATCTTAATTTCATAAAAATGTAATTTTCTTTCTTTTGGTTTTAATTACATAAAGATGTAATTTTCTTTCTTTCTCTTCATTATAATTACATAAAAATATAAATTTCTTCTTTTAATCTAATTACATAAAAATGTAATTTTCTCTTCTTTAAACATGACGGTGAAAATAATGTAACTTTCTGATTTAACTCATGATAGTGTAAATAATGTCCATTTTCTATTTAACCATTTATATTTTAATATGGGTCAGATCTCTCACATTAGGCCTGCAACTTGTGAATGCTGGATGGGCCGGTCGGTTCCGGGCAGACTTATCCCACAAGTCGGGCTTAACCTCGTGTCTTGCCCCAATTTGTATTTGCGCACTTGGACCTCTCACATTAGTCCCAACCTTTGTGGCTGCTGGATATGCCGGTCGGGTCCGGGCAGACTTCCACCACAAATGTGACCTAACCTCGTCGTGTCCAAGTACAATTTTAATTAATCATTATAATTGTTCTACTAAAAATATTATTTTACATGGAACTTCTTGACAAAATTGATGTTTTTAATTCACGTGCCATTCTTAAATAAAAGTGATGAATTCTAATGTCATATAAAGGGGATATTTTATATGGAAACATATTTTCTATGAATTCTAATGACCTTTTTTATCTAATGACCTTCTAGATTTAATGATATTATAATTTAACGACATTTTAATCTAGTGATATTCTAGTTTCAATGACATTCAAATCTTAATGACATTTTCAATAAATGACATTATAATATTTAAACATGAAGGGCAAATTTATCTTAACATAAATGCCAATTCCAATCTTCACATAAATGACAAATTAAATTTCACATAACTGACAAATTAAATTTTACATAAATGACAAATTCAATTTTTACATAAATAACAAATTCAATTTTTACATAAATGACAAATTTATCTTACATAACATGTTCCTAATAAAAATGGCATGTCTATTCTAATTAAACATTTTTTCTTTTTGTTTAATCCTTCTAATGAACCATATTACATTAAACATGAAATCTTTTTATTGTAACATAAATGACAACAAAAATATGTTATTTCAAATTGCAACAAAATGACACTAAGAATATATTATTTTTAGTTGAATCAACATGACACTAAAAATATGTTCGTTTTTAATGTTTCAATATGACACAAAAAAAATTCATTTTTAATGATTCTACAGAACACTAAATTTATGTTTCATTTTTAATGACACAACTTGACACTAAAAATAATGTTTCATTTTTAGTGAAACTTAATGACATTAAATTTATGCTCATTTTCACGAATCTTAACGACGCAAAAATATGTTTATTTTATATAAAACTTAACGACACTAAAAATATGTTTATTTTATGTCAATTTCATATCACCTTCATATTTCTACATATGATATCAACTAATATTTTGGTGCCAATGTTTCCATAACAATTCCTATATATGGCAACAACTAATATTTTGGTGTCAATTATGATGTCCATTCCTCATAATAATACATGTAATCATGTTGTTTTGGTGTAAGTTTGTCCATGTCAATACATAGGATAACAATGTATAATTGGGTGTCAAGTCTCATGTCAAACTTCTCATTCTATTTTTTTTCGCAACTCTTACATTTGACAAAGATGATAATTTTTGTCGCAACTCTTATATTTGACAAAGATGATATTTTTTTTTTTGTCACAACTCTTATATTTGACAAATATGATAAATTTTTTTGTCGCAACTCTTATATTTGACAAAGATGATAATTTTGTTGCAACTCAATTCTCTAATTATCATAAACATTCATTTCGACATTCTAATAACAAAATGATAATTTTGTTTGATTCAATTATCTAATTAACATAAACATTAATTCCAACATTCTAATAACACAATGATAATTTTGTTTGATTCAATTATCTAATTAACATAAATGTTAATTTCAACATTCTAATAACACAATGATAATTTTGTTTGATTCAATTCTCTAATTAACATAAACGTTAATTTCAACATTCTAATAACACAATGATAATTTTGTTTGATTCAATTATCTAATTAACATAAACGTTAATTTCAACATTCTAATAATACACAGATCAAATCACGTATAGAAAATAGCAGAGTATTACGGCATATGAAGAATACTACAATTATCATTAAAAAAATTTAATTATAAAATGAAAGAATAGAATTTCTCATCGAATAATTCAGATTTCAAATTTCCTGAATTTCCAAAATGCTCTGTTTTAGATCTATTCAACTCCATCTCATAGATCTTTTCTTCACAATTTCAACGCTTTGAAAATCGCTCAATTCCGTTCTGAATTGGATAAGATATGGCCTTTTAATCATTCAATACTTTAATTACATATTTGAATTATATTATCCTAATTAAATTGTTACCCTTAATCCTTTCTGTAAACCGCTCCTTCTTCAAAACGCACATCACCAGAATCGACCGGCGCCAGATTTGAATGCACCACCAAGTCACTGCCAACCTCTTCCACTTGCGCCACCAACATGAGCTTGAGGAGATCATGACCGTTGAAACTGTAGAACTCTCTTAGCTAAAGATTTTCCCATTTGGAAATTCTTAGAATTGATGAAAGAATCGAATTAGAGTGAGGGAGGAAGGAGAGAATACAATGGTCGTTCAAAGAATTGGTGGCGGCTGGTCATATTACTATTAGGATTTTGGCTTTGTAAAATTTTAAGGTATATATATCATTGTTATTTTTTCTTTTATTCCTCAAGTCCCATTAACATTTTGTATGTTATATGTGACAAAGAAAAATGAATTGCTGACTAAGGATGGCTTATTTACTTTCCATTTATGTTTCCTGACATCCCCTTTTATGACACGCTATAATGACACATTTTTCAAATTTCAAAAATAGATAACAATGAAAGAGAGAGAGGATAAAATGAAAAGAATTAATTCTGGTTTAATGCTAATTGTGACAAAGTTTGTGAATTTAAAATTTCAAAATATATAACATCATAATTACCATATGACCAATTAGTATTTATTTACACATGTTACATTCATAATTCGCTGTCATTATCTTAACCATATAAGTTTATTTCAAAATGCTACATTCTATATATATATATATATATATATATCGTTTTGATTGCTTAAATAATTTACGATATTTTTAAAACAAATTCACATACCAAAATTCAAGTTAGTTATTACACCGGTTTATAGTGTTTGGTTTCAATTGTAATTAAATTTCATTAAGTGTATATATATATATTATTCCACTAAATTTGGTTTGACTTAACTATGTCAATGAGTTACACGATAAAAAAATTAGCAATCCAAATATGGTTATATGTTTAATGTATATGGACAAAAGCAAATGGTTGCATAAGTAAATCAATTATTCTATTGTAATCAATCTTCTACCGTTACCTTATTAATTCACTTTAATGGACTTTAATTGCAATCTATTGTAGTTTATTTCCAATATTAAATTACACCCTTTATTTCTATCATACAACGATATCATTCAGCAAATCACCCTAACCAAATTCAAATGACAAATAAATGGCTATTTATTTGTAATAAATTTCCTATGAATGTTAATGCCACATAAATGAAATTTATAAATAATTTCCTATTTATGTTATTGTTATTTTGATATAACATTATCTAATTAAAATGGCATTTTTATACTAACATACCTTTCTAACTATAATGGAATTTACACTAATATGACATTTCATATGATAATGACATTTTTTTTATATTAATACCACATGATCAAGCAAGGTGACATTTCATGTGAATACAACATGATCAAACAAAATGATATTTTCCTTCTAACAAATCTAAGATTTTATTTCTAAATATTCTAAATCCATTAAAATTTCTAAAATAAAAAATTTTAAATTGGCCCCAAAATTCAGGGTTGTTACAAATTCACTCCCTCGATCTGCCTATCAGGCCGCTGGTATTATACAACACAAAGATCAGGCTATATTCCCAAAGCCTTCTGAAGATTGTGTCGGAAACTACTAAGCAAAGGTCGTATCACAATCACAACAATCAAATTAGGAATCTCATGGAATCTCATGATTTCCTTTATATACAACCTAGCTTGATAAAAAGTTGTCTTATTCAGTCTAGTAGGAATGGAACGAGCAGATTTCAGTCAGATGATTAATAACATCTCCACCATAAGAAATTATCTGCATTGAAGGTCAAGTTACAACATTTTATAAGTGTTGACATCAAAAAGTGGTCCTTTGACGATCAACCCCCAAAGCATACAATCCGTACACAAACCTGCTAAATTTCTCATAAAGACAGCCATAAAATGCAAGAATAAAGTAAAAACAGGGAACACCCAACAATTTTTATAGTGGTTCGGCAACCTGGGCCTACGTCCACTTTATAATCACTTGTTTACACTATCAGATTATAATATACAATGCACTTATTTGTAAGAAATGTAGAGAAAGAAGTGATACAACGCAAAATCCTTACGTTGATAATGGAGTTCGAGCTCTACAACACAATGTCCTTGTGTTTCAATGAGTGAAGAAGAAGAAGATCCTTGTTTGAGTCCAAAAATGGGTATATTTATAGGTGGTACAGATCTCGGCTCGGTATGCCACGTGGCAGTCGATCTGGTTCTCTAGGAAATCGTCGAACTTGTCTTTAGGTCATGGCAGATGTCCTCTCTGGGTCGGCCTTAGACACGTATAGCCTGATCCGAGGAAATACGAGGTAGTTGACCATGTATCTTACCAATAGAATAGGTCTGAATGCAATGCTCCTGGGTGGTCCGGGTCGGTATATCCTGGGTCAGTATGACCACTCCAGTCTGGGTCGGTATGATCACTCTTGTAACACCCCATGTCCATTAATGTCACTCACAAAGGGAATGCATTAACTTCCATGGAGGTTTTAAGTGAATATAGAACAGAAAAATTACAACAAGATAGATAATAAGTAGTACTTGGAAATCTAAAACTTTATTTCATTGCAGCGGAAATTAAACATGTTTGTTACATCATAAAACCATAAATCAGAGTCAAGTACAATATCCATCTTGATAAAACAAAATACATAACCCTATTACATAAATAGCCATTAAAGAAGATAACAAGCTGGACTTTACTTCAGCGGTCCAAGCTTTCCAAAAGAGAGATAAAGCAATCCAATCAAACTCCGCTAGAGCTGGTCCCACCCTAAGGACTTGGTGCGGGGAAAACATATAGAAATGGAGGGGGTCAGACATAAAGTCTGGCGAGTATGATAATTCTAACAATACTATTATCAAAATAATTAGACTAAGGCATAAGCTGGAAAACAAGGAAATGTCTATGAACTATTGGGTATGGAAGAGCAGATAAAGATAATGTTAAAGGCACACCTAGTTACTAACGAATAATTACTACACTGCACCACACCAGTCACCCTAAAGGTTGATCCCACTCACCGAACTTAGAAATTATATAAATAGCTTTGTGTACCCCTAGCTGACTACATAGGTGCCGCCTGCCCCTATCCCCGCTAGGTGTACCCCACTACCCACTTGCTTCACTTAGAAATTATATAAATAGCTTCGTGTACCCCTAGCTGACTACATAGGTGTCGCCTGCCCCTATCTCCGCTGGTGTACCCCACTACCCATTTGCGATCAGCTCCCTACTCGGAGATACCCGTGTTGGCCCCACAGTGGGGTGTATCACTCCCCTAAAGTGGCAACCCGATACAACTTGAGGATGCACGGCTTATACCTACACGAAGCAACAACGTCTTACCTACCAGCCCGGGTCCACACACGCATATGAAACCGGTTGGACTTGTGTTGCCACCGCTACCCCGTTTGGCCTCTTATGGTCAAGCCCAGTATGTGTGTCCCGTCCTCGACTTAGGTCAAGCCTACAAAGATACGTTTGGGTTACTGGTTGAAATGGGCACCCACAAGCTATCCACCTAAGCTTGTCCCCACTAGTACATCCCACTTAACCCTCTAAGTCATGTTCATTTACATGTGTGTTTGGTTAAGTCTTACTAATCGTATTTCAAATGCCACTAAAGGCACTCACTAGATTCCTCATGCCACCCAAGGCACCTACTTAACCCCCATGTCCCACCTTACATGTTTATCTGGTTAAGTATTTCTTAATTCATTCAGGCCATAACCTTATAAAGACCTCTCACATTAGACTGGCATTTATGGCAGCTGGATTTGCCGGGCGGGTCCGGGCAGTCTTACACAATAAAAGAGTCTAACCTCGTGTCTTTACAACTGTTATGCTTTAGTTTGGGCTTAGGACCTCTCACATTGGGCTAACATTTGTGACTACTGGATTTGCCGGTCGGGTCCGGGCAGGTTTACATCACAAACGAGTCCAACCTCGTGTCCTAAGCATTGATTATTACTTATAATCTTTTACCCCATTTTTAAATATATCCCTATTCAAATCATTAATTAATTCCAATTTTAATGATGTCCATAATTGACTCAATTATGGCCATCCATTTACGGCATGCAAAATCATATCAATTGCACCCCAATTTCTTAATATTAAATCCTTAATATTACCCCTACCCCACGTTATACGTTCGCTTATTCAACGCAAAATATACGTTAGACTCGAATAGTCTAACTCATAGCACAAAGATAAATTATCACAACATATAGACAAATAAAATAGATCTAATCATAAACGGGGTGAAACTTGCATGTGTGATAGATGTCCAACACCTAAACTTGCAGAGGCAAAAACTACAACTTGCATAAAGCTACACATGTCATGGATCTAAAGGTGTCAACTTGTTTGGTAAAATGTCACAATTTACATAATATGATCATAATCCAAATTCATGTATAAACTTGCATATGTGGTTTATGCAACATAATGATGGTGTAAACTAGCATCTAACCCATAGAACTCACACATGTTATAACCTAATTTTAGATCTAAATAGATGTCATAGGATATGAGAGATTATACATACTAATCAATTTAACTTGCATAGGTACATGTGATTTATCATGTGAATCATCATAGCCCAAACATATATATAATCAACATCGTGATTTGATCAAGCATAAGCTAACTGTAACATAAATAATAACATCATGACTTTGTAACATCGCAACTTAGCATAGAAACTTGCAACATATATAATATCATCATAGCATGATTTACAACATATAGGATATCATCATCACATAACATAGGATTTACAACATACATGATAGCATAAGGTTTACAACACACATATATGACAATTCACATCATTTTCTTATGATCCATATCACATCTTAATCTAATTAGTTTGCTAATAATCTTGTTAAGATCATCATACTCACAATTAGAGAAGAAAGAGAGTCTTGATTTGCTTTAGAGTTGAGTAGAATTAGAGTTTTGATTAGCTTTCTTCCTTCTTAGTTGGCGGCGGCTAAACAGAGTTCCATGGCGATGGCATGACGGCGGCTATTTTATTTTTCATGTGAATTTAGAGTGAGAGACTGCCTAGGTATATATAGAGTTTAGGATTTATTTAGACCATCGGATCAACTCAGAACTAACCTGAACCGTTAAATTAGCCAACTCAGCCCTAAAGACACATCAACAGCTCAAGATTGGGCTCTGCCAAAACCTGGCCGACTGGACCAGGTCGACACCTAGGTCGACTGCGCAGTTGACCTGGTCCTGGGGGTGTCGACTCCCCAGTCAACCTGGGGGTGTTGGGCGGGAAATTTCCCGCCTAGCCTGTTTGACTTCGAATTTTGAATTTTCTGAAATCTGTTTTGAATTTTCTGAAACTTCTGATGGCCATATCTCCTTCATACGAAGTCCAAATCACGCAAACTCGGACTCTATTTCAACCAGAATTCCAAGACGAACACAATGGCGCAACCCGTTTCCCACAATTCTCACGTCTGAGATTAGTTATTCTTTAATTTGTGAATATTAATATTAACAGAATTACGGGGTGTTACATTCTCCCCTCCTTAAAGGATTTCGACCCCGAAATCTTCAAGTCAAGAAGAATGTATATCCTAACATCCAATCGTCCATCTACTCAACCATCAAACACAGGCATCCATTGTCCTTATAGACTTCTAATGCTTTCATGTTTAAATGCACAATGTGTGTATATGTCCGTATCAAATGCAAAATCAGGTGGTCCACTGATTCAGTTGACCTCCTTAATGCAAATCATGATAGTGCCATGCGTCCATTATGTATGCAAAAGTTCCTTAATGCTACATATTATCTATATATGCGTGCACAATCATCATCTGAATGCAGCATCCATATTATAAAAAAAATCCTCATACACCCATTTTACTAAATACATCCATATATATGCAATATTCAATATGAAGTGACTGAGCCGATCTAGTGCCTAATAGTGTGTGTATATGCGTCCACGAGCAACCACTAGCAAACACTTGCATCCACTTTGCATCCATCATACATAACATGTCTCAAACTCATGTTTCAACCATAGGATTATCCTAACTAAGGGTCAAAGATACTAGAGAGAGGACATACTAAAGATAAGATAAGTACAAGTTAAGCGATAAAGGAGAAATTAAAAGACATACCCTCAAAAAGAAAAGGGTACAACGAACGCATCTTCACTTCTGTCTCCCAAGTAGCGTTGCTCTCATCATCTCCCCATTGCACTTTGACTAGTCTGACCTCTCGATTCCTCAACTTCTTGATCTCCGACCCAAGAATGCATGTAGGAGCTCGTCGAATCGTCGCATCACGCTCTATCTCCACCTCTCTAAGCAAGCTCGGCTCTACCACTTCCGCGGTCTCGTGTAGGCACTTCCTCAAATGTGATACATGGAATACGTCGTGTACACCACTAAGTCTCTCAGGCAACTCCACTCTATACGCCATCTGTCCAATCTTCTCCTTAATAGGGAACGGCCCTACAAACCTTGGTGCTAATTTCCCAACGGACCCAAAGCGAACAACGTTCCGTAATGGAGACACTTTGATAAAGACCATGTCCCCAACATCAAACTCAAGATCTGTCCTCCTTTTGTCTGCATAAGATTTCTGCCTATCTTGCACTGTCTTCATCCTTCTTCGAATCAAGTCGATCTTTTCCGAAGTCTCTCTAATCATATCGGGCCCAAGTAATATCTTATCCGTAGATTCCCACCAACATGTAGGTGAACGACAAGGTCGTCCATAAAGAGCTTCGAAAGGTGTCATGCCAATGCTAGATTAAAAGCTGTTATTATATGCGAACTCTACCAACGGAAGATGCTCTTCCCATGTACCCCCAAAGTCTAGGATACATAGCCTCAAAAGGTCCTCTAGAATATGAGTCACCCTCTCGGTCTGGCCGTCCATCTGAGGATGATATGCGGTGCTCAAACATAACTGAGTCCCTACCGCTTCTTGCAAGCTCTTCCAAAATTCGCTAGTGAAGATAGGGTCGCGGTCGCTTACTATGCTAGAAGGAACACCATGCAAATGAACTATCTCTCGAACGTATACAGAAGTTAACCATGGAGCAGTCCTCTTACTCTTCACAGGAATGAAATGGCCGCTTTTAGTAAGTCTGTCTACTATAATCCAAATCCCCGTATTACCCTTCCTTGATCTTGGTAATCCATCCACAAAGTCCATCGAGACACTATCCCACTTCCATTGCGGAACCTCCAATGGGTGAAGCAACCCACCGGGTTTCTTTTGCTCCGCTTTTACTTGTTGGCACACCAAGCATCTAGCGACATACTCGGCCACATCCCTCTTCATACCGGCCCAAAAGAAAACTCGCTTCATGTCTTTGTACATCTTGTCCCCGCCGGGATGAATGGTCATCTTCGAACAATGTGCATCATCAAGAATAGTCTTCCTCAAGTCCTCGTCCCGAGGTACACAAAGTCTACTATCCCTACGTAACCATCCCTTATCATCCAGGGTATACCTACGGAGATGGCTTGATGACTCCCCTCTTTTGAGCTTTTCTACTAACTCAACCAACTGTGGGTCGTCTCGCGGTGCCTCACCAATCCGTCCCAAAAGCATAGGTCTGACCTTCAAGGATGCTAGCAAACCGGGTACAAAGTCAACGAAAGGTCTAAAGTCAAACCTAGAGATGAATTCTAAGTTTCGCCGTTCCACAAACAACGGACTCAAGGACAGCCTTTTCCTACTTAAGGCGTCTGCCACCACGTTACCCTTGCCAGGGGTATATGCTATTTTGAAGTCGTAGGATGCTAAGAATTCCATCCACCTTTGCTGTCTTAAATTCAAGTCCTTCTGAGAGAATAAGTATTTTAAAGATTTGTGGTCAGTGAATAATTCGAATTTCTCGCCAAGAAGATAATGGCGCCAAGACTTAAGCGCAAAAACAATTGCGGCCAACTCTAGGTCATGCGTGGGGTAATTCTTTTCATGCACCCTCAACTGCCTTCCACCACAGGCTATTACCCTTCCCTCTTGCATTAATACCGCGCCTAGTTCTTTCCCACAAGCATCGGTATAAACAGTAAACGGCTTACTCCCGTCTGGCAACACTAAGACTGGGGCGGAAGTCAAAGCTCTCTTCAAACGTTGGAACGCATCATCACAATCTACGTCCCATGTGAAAACTAGGTTCTTCTTCGTCAAACGTGTTAATGGAGCTAATATCTTTGCGAAGTCTTTGATAAACTTCCTATAGTAGCCGGCCAATCCCAAGAAACTCCTTACTTCGGTATCATTTTTAGGGACCTACCAATCTTGGATGGCCACCACCTTCGCGGGATCCACAGCTATCCCTTCTTTGGAAACTACGTGCCCTAAGAATCGCACTTCCTCTCTCCAGAAGTGACACTTAGTAAATTTAGCTTTAAGGTTATGCGCTCGTAGAGTCTCCAACACTTCCCTAAGATGTAGGGCATGCTCTTCTTCATTCTTAGAAAAGATCAAGATGTTGTCTACAAAGACCACCACGAATTTATTAAGGTACTCCCTAAACACCCTACTCATCAAATCAACAAAGTATGCAGGGGCGTTTGCCAAACCGAAGGGCATCACTAGCCATTCATAGAAATCGTCCGGAGTCCTAAAGGCAGTCTTGTCAATGCTATCCTCAGCCACTCTCAACTGATGGAAAACAGTGGCCAAGTCCAACTGCGAAAACACTGAGGCGCCAACTAACTGATCGAAGAGATCGTCAATCCTTGGCAGTGGGTGTCTGTTCTTCTTAGTAGGCTTATTAAGTTCTCTATAGTCCACACAAAGTCTAAGGGACCCATCCTCCTTCATGGAAAATACAACTGGAGCACCCCACTCCGATATACTATGTCTTATAAACCCCTTCTCAAGCAACTCCTTCACTTTCTTATTGAGTTCCCTCCTTTCACGAGGAGCCATGGGGCGTACTGGCAAAGATACTGGTTTTGCATTATCCACAAGATATATTCGAAAATCTATCTCCCACTTCGGAGGCAAGCCCTTCACCTCCTCAAACACATCCGAGTATTCTCGGACCACTCTAACAGATCGTAGATTCTCCACAGACGCGTCAAGCGATTCTAGATAACTTAGCATAACGGAATTTATGGGAATACAAAAGATTTCAAGAGTGTTTCCAAGGCGAGTCATGAGCCTAACTACTCTCCTTTCACAATCAAGAACAGCCCCATTTCTGGATAACCAATCCATCCCTAAAATTAGCCCATAGCCCGTGAAGCCCAAAACATAAGCATCACATCTAAACTCAACGCTAAGTATAGAAATTTTCAAATCCAAACACATCATGGACAAATAAGCTGAGCCCCCAATTGGATTCGAAACAACTAAGGGATCGTCTACTAAACTGGTGTTTAAGTGCAGTGATTCAACTAATGATGTAGAGATAAACGAATGCGATGCGCCCGAATCGAATAAGGTACGGACAGGATGATCAAACAGAAAAACTAAGTTTTCAACAGAAATGGTTCTACCTCGTTCTTGCAGCGGTGGGACCGCGAGAGCCTGAACTTGTCCCCTTGCCTGCCCTAGTGCCATAAGAGCCTGCACCTGTCCTCTCGAGGTAGACCCTGCCCTCTGCCCCTTCTTTGGGCAGTCCTTCACTAGATGTCCCACTTCACCACAGTGAAAACAGCCAGTCTTCTTTTTCTTTCTGCAATCCTTGCTGAGATGGCCTGGTGTCCCACAGTTAAAGTATCTTTTTTTCCTTTGCCATTATTGTCTTTACCACCCTTCTTGTTTTGCTGTTGAGGTTTCCTCTGATCCCCTTTCTTCTCGGGTGCCTTATTAGCATTAGCGCCTTTCTCCTCGTGCATGAGTGCCATGTCTACTAGCTTCTCAAAGGTGGCCCCCATAGGGATGTGGGTCATAGCCAACCCTTGCAATGGCTCATTCAAGCCTTTAACGAACCGCATAGCCTTCTTCTCCGGCGTGTTCACTAAGTCCAAGCCAAACCTTGCTAACTGATTAAATTTATTGACATATTCTTTCACCGATGAGCTTCCTTGCTTTAATGTCAAGAACCTTTCCATGTATAGATTCTCTTCTGCCCTTGAGAGAAACTTTGCCTCAAACCTACGTCTGAAATCCGCCCAAGAATCAACAAGACGCTCCCCATTAGTGACCTCCCACCAAAACGAGGCCTCTCCCTTCATTAACCAAGCTGCTAATTTGACTTTCCTCCCTTCTTCTACTTCAAATATTTCTAGCAATTCTTCCACTTCCTTAAGCCAATCTCTAGCTTCCACAAACATTTCTAACCCTTGAAAAGGTTTTCCACCCATAGCCTTAAATTCCTTGCATGTCTTTGCAAAAGTATCAGCGCTAGGAGGGGGAGGAGGAGGAGGAGCGGGTGCAACTGGTGGTGGAGGAACATTGGCTGGACCTGCAGCGGCCCTAGCCTCTGATAACCTCCTATACCATCCTGGTATCGTTACACCCTCCGGAAGGTTAAGATCTTCAGCCATGCTGAAATGAAAAAGGAAAGATTCAAAATGGAGAATTCGGAAGATAAAGATATATGGCTATTGGGGATTATGTTTTTCATAAAACTTTCCTCTTTAAATTACTCATCAAGACATGTTTTTGAAAACACTTCTTCCAAAAATACTTTAGAAAAATAGTTTTTCTAAAAAAAATATCTGTTCTGGTAACCTTAAGCTCTGATACCACGTGTAACACCCCACGTCCATTAATGTCACTCACAAAGGGAATGCATTAACTTCCATGGAGGTTTTAAGTGAATATAGAACAGAAAAATTACAACAAGACAGATAATAAGTAGTACTTGGAAATCTAAAACTTTATTTCATTGCAGCGGAAATTAAACATGTTTGTTACATCATAAAACCATAAATCAGAGTCAAGTACAATATCCATCTTGATAAAACAAAATACATAACCCCATGACATAAATAGCCATTAAAGAAGATAACAAGCTGGACTTTACTTCAGCGGTCCAAGCTTTCCAAAAGAGAGATAAAGCAATCCAATCAAACTCCGCTAGAGCTGGGCCCACCCTAAGGACCTGGTAGGGGGAAAAGATAGAAATGGTGGGGGTCAGACATAAAGTCTGGCGAGTATGATTATTCTAACAATACTATTATCAAAATAATTAGACTAAGGCATAAGCTAGAAAACAAGGAAATGTCTATGAACTATTGGGTATGGAAGAGCAGATAAACATAACGTTAAAGGCACACCTAATTACTAACGAATAATTACTACATTGCACCACACCAGTCACCCTAAAGGTTGATCCCACTCACCGAACTTAGAAATTATATAAATAGCTTTGTGTACCCCTAGCTGAGTACATAGGTGCCGCCTGCCTCTATATCCGCTAGGTGTACCCCACTACCCACTTGCTTCACTTAGAAATTATATAAATAGCTTCGTGTACCCCTAGATGACTACATAGGTGCCGCCTGCCCCTATCTCCGCTAGGTGTACCCCACTACCCACTTGCGATCGGCTCCCTACTCGTAGATACCCGTGCTGGCCCCACAGTGGGGTGTATCACTCCCCTAAAGTGGCAACCCGATACAACTTGAGGATGCATGGCTTATACCTACATGATGCAACAACGTCTTACCTACCAGCCCGGGTCCACACATGCATATGAAACCCGTTGGACTTGCGTTGTCACCGCTAACCCGTTTGGCCTCTTATAGTCAAGCCCAGTATGCGTGTCATGTACTCGACTTGGGTCGAGACCACAAAGATACGTTTGGGTTATTGGTTGAAATGGGCCCCCACAAGTTGTCCACCTAAGCTTGTCCCCACTAGTACATCCCGCTTAACCCTCTTAGTCATGTTCATTTACATGTGTGTTTGGTTAAGTCTTACTAATCGTATTTCAGATGCCACTAAAGGCACTCACTAGATTCCTCATGCCACCCAAGGCACCTACTTAACCCCCCATGTCCCACCTTACATGTTTATCTAGTTAAGTATTTTTAATTCATTCGGGCAATAACATTATAAAGACCTCTCGCATTAGACTGGCATTTAAGGCAGCTGGATTTGCCGGGCGGGTCCGGGCAGTCTTACACCATAAAAGAGTCTAACCTCGTGTCTTTACAACTGTTATGCTTTAGTTTGGGCCTAGGATCTCTCACATTGGGCTGACATTTGTGACTACTGGATTTGCCGGTCGGGTCTGGGCAGGTTTACGTCACAAACGAGTCCAACCTCGTGTCCTAAGCATTGATTATTACTTATAATCTTTTACCCCAGTTTTAAATATATCCCTATTCAAATCATTAATTAATTCCAATTTTAATGATGTCCATAATTGACTCAATTATGGCCATCCATTTATGGCATGCAAAATCATATCAATTGCACCCCAATTTCTTAATATTAAATCCTTAATATTACCCCTACCCCATGTTATACGTTCGCTTATTCAACGCAAAATATACGTTAGACTCGAATAGTCTAACTCATAGCACAAAGATAAATTATCACAACATATAGACAAATAAAATATATCTAATCATAAACGGGGTGAAACTTGCATGTGTGATAGATGTCCAACACCTAAACTTGCAGAGGCAAAAACTACAACTTGCATAAAGCTACACATGTCATGGATCTAAAGGTGTCAACTTGTTTGGTAAAATGTCACAATTTACATAATATGATCATAATCCAAATTCATGTATAAACTTGCATATGTGGTTTATGCAACATAATGATGGTGTAAACTAGCATCTAACCCATAGAACTCACACATATTATAACCTAATTTTAGATCTAAATAGATGTCATAGGATATGTGAGATTATACATACTAATCAATCTAAACTTGCATAGGTACATGTGATTTATCATGTGAATCATCATAGCCCAAACATATATATAATCAACATCATGATTTGATCAAGCATAAGCTAACTGTAACATAAATAATAACATCATGACTTTGTAACATCGCAACTTAGCATAGAAACTTGCAACATATATAATATCATCATAGAATGATTTACAACATATAGGATATCATCATCACATAACATAGGATTTACAACATACATGATAGCATAAGGTTTACAACACACATATATGACAATTCACATCATTTTCTTATGATCCATATCACATCTTAATCTAATTAGTTTGCTAATAATCTTGTTAAGATCATCATACTCACAATTAGAGAAGAAAGAGAGTCATTATTTGCTTTAGAGTTGAGTAGAATTAGAGTTTTGATTAGCTTTCTTCCTTCTTAGTTGGCGGCGGCTACACAGAGTTCCATGGCGATGGCATGACGGCGGCTATTCTATTTTTCATGTGAATTTAGAGTGAGAGACTACCTAGGTATATATAGAGTTTAGGATTTATTTAGACCGTCGGATCAACTCAGAACTAACCTGAACCGTTAAATTAGCCAACTCAGCCCTAAAGACACATCAGCAGCTCAAGATTGGGCTCTGCCAAAACCTGGTCGACTGGACCAGGTCGACACCCAGGTCGACTGCGTAGTCAACCTGGTCCTGGGGGTGTCGACTGCCCAGTCGACCTAGGGGTGCTGGGCGGGAAATTTCCCGCCTAGCCTGTTTGACTTCGAATTTTGAATTTTGAATTTTCTGAAATCTGTTTTGAATTTTCTGAAACTTCCGATGGCCATATCTCCTTCATACGAAGTCCAAATCACGCAAACTCGGACTCTATTTCAACCAGAATTCCAAGAAGAACACAATGGCGCAACCCGTTTCCCATAATTCTCACGTTTGAGATTATTTATTCTTTAATTTGTGAATATTAATATTAACAGAATTACGGGGTGTTACAACTCCAGTCCAGTCTGGTTCGATATCACCACTCCATTCTAGTCCGAGTCGGTATGACCACTCCATCCGGTATGACCACCTCATTCCGGTATGACCACTCCAGTCCGGTCCGAACTATGTTTAATGAGGAGAGATGATGCAATGCTTCACGGAGCTGGGTGCTTCGATCTGGGATCCAAGCGTGCTAAACCAACATATTTGAGTTGTCATGCAACCTCCATCTAGTAAATCCAAGTTTTCCCAAGCTCTTATTCAAGTCCTGAGTACTTCGATGATCAAAAATGCTTATTGTGATTGCCTAGCCAAAAGGCGGGTCAACATTAACTATTTAAAACTTTCGTTATTCTTCTAGAAACCCGATTATTTTCTTTAGAACAACTCAGTGATCATTTCAAAATATTTTCATATTCAAATATTGACTTTTATCAAAATTCCAACTTTTTCTAAAATCATTTGGTCGAATGGCTGAAATTTTGATTATAAAATCAAAATGGCCATGCCATTTGATTTTTGATTATTATTACAGTTTGATGGTTGCATATGTCCTCAAACCATGCGAGCATATTTCTAAAATATTGCATTTATTTAGGTTAATTACTTTTTCTAAATCATATCTCCTTACCCAAATGTATGTATATATATCTATATTTGTATTTATATTTATATTTATATTTATATTCTTTTGCTTTTCCAAACATTATTTCATTTACATCACTTCTATAACTTATATCAAAATAATATTAAGCCATAAACTCAATGATTCATTCTATAGCTTAACTGCAAAGTCGATTTCATATCGATATTGCCTCGCCATTTTTATCTACCTTTTACAACTTATTTGATGGCGTAACATTATCTTGACACTTATAGTTTTCTTTAATTACTTACTCTATTACCTTAGATATTATGTTCGAATATCTCATGTTAGTATTTAAGAAATTTTTACCAGCGTTGGTCATACACAACTGGAATCCTTAAAGTACTTAACAAATAATTCAATATAATAATTAATCATGATTTTTTCCTTCGATTGTATTTATTTTAATCTTACCTCTTCACTTACTTTAATTTAGATAAATACGACCCATCCCTATGCATAAATCATTAGAATATGTGCTCATAATGTGCTCAACCAAAACACTCTATTTATTTCCACTACGCACTATGATAATTCAACATATTCACTTTTGTGCTCGCCATAAGTTTCAACTTATCATTGGTTATTAATTCATCATAATGGAGCTCAGTCTCACTAGGATGGACACGATGAAAAAGGGTTGGATCTATTTTCTAAGAACCAACAAAAAAATCCCCCAACAAGGACAAATCACCACACTAAAGATTAAGCAAGAAAATCTTGTATCGGAATTTATCACAAATGTCACAAGGGGGTTAAGCTCCTAGTTCTGCAATGCTTCCTCGAGTTCCTAATTTTCTTGATAGACATCCTCTTGAGAGGATGACTAGCAAGCGAAACACTAGGAATTAGGTAGATATAGAAATCAACTGCCTGCTTAAGTGATAAATCTGAAACAGGCCCAAGCACAAATTTACAGCTACAAGAATTTAAGATATGTCATCATCATCTCGATAGCTAAGGAAATATAAAGGGCTTCGGAATTTCACTCGAAGTCCCAAAGTACAAGACATACCAAGATAACCTAATTGGAATACCATGATACACAATTCTCAAGATTTTGACTTCATGTTGAATGAATTAGTTTATTCCAAAATTTATCTCGAAGACAAGACAGGGAACTACATACTGATTTGCATTGAAAGAAAAACTATAAAACCAAGTTTCAGCATTTCTTCAAAACACATTAAATGTTACAGCTTCCTTAATAGATTTCATAGTTGTTAAAGTAATCACCAAACAAACTACTTTTTAAGGTACACCCTTTACAAAATCTTTCAATATGGATTAGTATGATGCACCCATATCGAATTGAACTTGAATAATGCAACCATAAGACGAAATATGACTTTCAAAATAAGAAAGAGTACCATTAGGTTGTGATGGTTCACATAAGCATCTCCAAAAATGAGTTTATCAAAATCAAATTTCTTTAGCTTTTTAGGACATGCAAAGGGTGAATGTCCCTCTTTCTTGCAATAACGGCAAGTGAGGGGCTTGGGACAATCACGGAAGAAGTGATCAAGGGATTTGCAGTTGTAGAAGGTCCGAGGTCTGAAAGATGATGCACATGAAAAGGAACTAGGGTCAGCTTGCTTTATTTTCTTATTATATTGGATTACTTTTGGTTCATAGGAAGGGAATCTCTTCCTATTTGGACCCTTCGGAACAACTAACTCATCAATACACTCTTTTCCCTTCTCGACTGCTTCTAAGGGAGGTGTAACACCTTGTAATCTTAACAACACTAAAGAGAACAAATTAAAGAATACTTAATTAAATATTCAGAATTAAGGCGTCCGCCTCGAAATTCTGGTTAAGATAGACAATTGGTTTGCATAAAACGAACACCGTATGAAAAAAGTTATGAAGGTTTGAAGTTTGTACATGCGTAAGAGATCATATATATATATATATATATATATATATATATATATGATTAATTCATAAAACAGTTTGAAAATCGAAATTCCGTGAGCGGCAAATTTCCCGCCTAGGGATGTCGACCCCTTAAGGGGGGTGTCGACCCATGGGTCGACCCTATAAGGGGGGTCGACCCCCCTGCGGCAGTCTGGACAGATTAGGGTTTGGTGTTTTGGCTATAAATATGACCTCATTTCTCTAGTTTTCTCACACTGAAAATAATGGAGGACTAGATGTTGTCGCTGCCCGGACTGAGTCAAACCTTTTTCTTCTTCTACAATCAAGTTAATCAAGTGTAGATCTGTGATTCAACATCTACTATTCTCCTTCTATTTTTCTAGATCCAAACATTGTGAGTTTAAGTTACATTTAGATCTAAATAACTAAAAGTAAAACCTGATATGACATTAACTTGGATCTATGACTATGACCATTTAAATCAAGTCAGATCTGCTAAACCTATGTATCTATGATGTTATAACATGATTATGACTTACCTTCATCTATTTATCATGTCATATCTGCTATTGTTTCACTATTTAGATCACTTTATACTTGTCCCTATCATGTTTGTGGTTACATTGGATATCTAAACCATTGTTTAGATCTTATCATGCCTGTTATGACATCCCTATTATGTTAAAATCATTTCTATTATCATATGTTCATCAGATATGTTCCTATGTGTCTGTCTTGTCAATATGCCACCATATGTTTATGCCATTATATGTCAATCTAGTTAGTATGATTATTTATATCATCTTTCCCATTTTATTTTATATTGCCTGGCTCCTTTAAAGCCTAGGCATGTCGCTGAAATATGTGAATGCGTTGAAGGGGGAACGAGGAGAAAAACATTGAAATTGGGTATAACTTGTAATTGGGAATTTGGGCATATATTTTATTATGAACATAACTTGGGGAAGGGGCATGAAAAACTATAACGACATAGGTAAAATTGGCTAATAATGAACTGCCTAGTATTACAGTTATTAGAAACTGTAACTGCGCCTAGACACGAGGTTTGATTACACTTGTGGTGGAAGTCTTCCCGAAACCGCCCGACATATCCAACAACCACAAGTGGTGAATCTAATGTGAGGGGTCTAGGTGCACAAATACGAGATATGCTGAGACACGAGGTTAAGTCCGACCTATGGAAGAAGTCTGCCCAGAACCGACCGACATATCCAGCATCCACAAGTGATAGGCTTAATGTGAGGGGTCTAGTACATTATAACCATAAATGGACATGATAATGAATTGGAATACTTAACCTAGTTGGATCCATAGGGATTGTATGAACATGAACCTGATTAGGGGTTAAGTAAACTTGTTTGAAATAGTGGGTAGGTTAAGTAAATCTTGGTTGGGTGGGTAGTATTTATATATAGGCCCACAAACTTGACCGGTTGGGGTTATGTAATTAAAGACACCATTAGTTAAGCATAATCTGTGGAAATCCTAGTGGGGATACAAGACAAAGGGGAGAGCTTGTATTGTAACACCCCACACCCGCTATGGTCACTCACTAAGGGAATGCCATAGCATCGGTGGAGTATCATAAGTGAATATAGAACAGAAAAGTTACAACAAGACAGATATAAGTAATGCTTGAGAATTTAAAACATCATTTCATTGCAGCGGAAAGTAAAACATGTTTGGTTACATCACTAAACCATAAACAAGAGTCAAGTACATAATATCCATCTTGATAAAACAAAAGTACATAATCCCACTACATGAACTAATAGCCATAGATAAACTGAGCTTTACACCAATGGTCCAAGCTCCAAAAGAGTAATAAAGCGATCTGATCCAAGTCCACTAGCACTAGCCCCACTTTGATGACCTGAGGGTTGGGGAAAAAGATAAAAACAACGGGGTCAGACATAAGTCTGAGTGAGCCCTATAACTTTAACGATACAACCATTAAAGTAATTAGGGTATGATATAAACTTGGTACGGTACAACTGGGGATAAATGACTACACTAAGCAGCCAACTAGACTTAGGATGAACTAAGATAACGGTAAAGACGCATCTACCCACCCAAGGGTAATACTAAACTGCACCACACCAGATCTACCCACCCAAGGATAATTCCTACACTGCACCACACCAGATCTACCCACCCAAGGGTAATTCCTACTTAAAGGTTGATCCCACTAAGTGTACTTAGTAATTTTTAATAGTAGTTCCGTGTACCCCTAGCTGACTACATAGGTGTCGTTTGCCCCTATCTCCACTAGGTGTACCCACAACTTAGTAATTTTAATAGTAGTCTCGTGTACCCCTAGCTGACTACATAGGTGCCGTCTGCCCCTATCTCCACAAGGTGTACCCACTACTCCCATTCGATCGGGTCCCTAACGTAGATACCCGTGCTAGCCCCACAGTGGGGTGTATCACTCCCCAAAGTGGCAACCCGATACAATCAATGGTGCACGGCTTATACCTACACGGTGCAACAACGTCTTACCTACCAGCCCGGGTCCACACACGCATATGAAACCCGTTGGACTCGCGTTGCCACCGCTAACCCGTTTTGGCCTCTTATAGTCAAGCCCAGTACGCGTGTCCCGTCCTCGACATGGGTCGAGCCCAATAATATACATATGGGTTACTGGTTGAAATGGGCCCCCACAAGCTACCCACCTAAGCTTGTCATTTTTTTCTAGTGTATCCCACTTAACCCTTTTTAATAATCATGTCCACTTACATGTTTAAAGTTTGGTTAAGTTATCTAATCATATTTCAATTGCCACTCAAGGCACCCACTAGATTTCCCCATGCCACCCAAGGCACTTACTTGATTTCCATATGCCACCCAAGGCACTTACTTAAACCTTTAATCATGTTTAATTACATGTTCCACTTTGGTTAAGTATTCTAATCTTATCTTCTATTGCCACCCAAGGCAACCACTAGATTTTCCCCATTCCACCCAAGGCACTTACTTAACCCTTTAATCATGTTTAATTACATGTTCCACTTTGGTTAAGTATTCTAATCTTATCTTCTATTGCCACCCAAGGCAACCACTAGATTTTCCCCATGCCACCCAAGGCACTTACTTAACCCTTAATCATGTTTAATTACATGTTCCACTTTGGTTAAGTATTCTAATCGTATTTTCTATTGCCACCCAAGGAAACCACTAGATTTTTCCACATGCCACCCAAGGCACTTACTTGATTTCCACATGCCACCCAAGGCACTTACTTGATTTCCACATGCCACCCAAGGCACCCACTTAACCCCTCATGCCCACTACATACTTATCTGGTTAAGTGTTTCTTAATTGATTAAGAACGTAACCGTTGTAAAGACCTCTCACATTAGACTATCTTTTATGGCAGCTGGATTTGCCGGTTGGGTCCGGGAAGCCTTACGCCATAACCGAGTCTAACCTCGTGTCTATACACTTGTCACGTATTTAGTTTGTGCCTAAGACCTCTCAAATTGGGCCAATCATTTGTAGCCGCTGGATTTGTCGGTCGGTTCCGGGCAGTCTTATGCTACAAAAGGGTCCAACCTCGTGTCTTAGTCGATTAATTACACCTAATTAATCAGCCCCATATTTCGAATTAATTTTCCCTAATTAATTCCAATTTTAACGATGTACATAATTGACTCAATTATGTCCATCCACTTTATGGTATGCATAATCATACCAACTTCACACCATTTCATTAACATGTATATTAACCCCATCGTTCCCCACGTAATTCGCTAACATGACATAAAAGGAAAGATTCATCACAAATACAATGGGTTCAACTTGCATAACATTAGCATCAACATGGGTTTTAAAGGTGTCAACATGCATATAGCATCAACCCAACTAGCATAAATAATCAACCCAAACTTGCATGAATCACATATGTCATAAAGAGGGTAACTTTCATAAGCTACTTATGTCATTCAAAGGGGTAAACTTGCATATGTATGTATGACATACAAAGGGGTTAACTTGCATATGTATGCATATCATACAAAGGTGTAAACTTGCACATGTTACTTGCATATAATCAAACACCAAACTTGCATAACATGTCATATGTGAACTTGCATATAATCATACACCAAACTTGCATACAAATCATATATGAACTTGCATATAATCATACACCAAACTTGCATACAAATCATATATGAACTTGCATATAATCATACACCAAACTTGCATACAAATCATATATGAACTTGCATATAATCATACACCAAACTTGCATAATCATGGTGTCATAATGGATCAATGTTTATCATAGCAATTTGCATAACTAGCATCATGAACACATAGCCTAACAGTTGCATAACTTGCATAACATCATGATCATATAGCATATAACTTGCATAACTTGCATAACATCATGAACATGTAGCATATGACTTGCATAACTTGCATAACATCATGAACATGTAGCATATAACTTGCATAACTTGCATAACATCATGATCATATAGCATATGACTTGCATAACTTGCATAACATCATGAACACATAGCACATATCTTGCATAACTTGCATAACATCACAAACACATAGCATATGATAACATAATCTTGCATTGATCCACATTCATAGCCATAACCTCATTATATCATATCATAATCATTTCAACAATTGGTCATTAAGGCTATAGAAACTCACAACTTGTTGATTAGCACTCCTATGAAGAAGATTAAGTTGCTAGAGTTGATTAGAAGTTGATTTGAGAAGCTACCTTCCTCTTTAATTTGATGGAGGCTCCTTCAAGTTGCATTTTGACGGCATAACGACGTTGTATCATTTTTTAGTATGAATTAGGGTAGTCTTAGGGTGTATTTATAGAGTAGTTAGGTGTTTTAGGCCATTAGATTAACCCTAAATCAGATTAGAGCCGTCAGATCTCGTCCTAGCCACCAAAACGCAGCCCAAAAGCCAAACTGGTGCACCCAGGTCACCTGGGCTCGACCAGGGGGGTCGACCCCCAGGTCGACACCCTAGTCGACCTGGTGGGCAGGTCGACACCCCTGTCGACCCCCAGGTCGACTCCCTGAGTCTGGCGGGAATTTTCCCGCCACTTTTGAAATGTGATATTTTCGTATTTTAAATCTGTTTTGAATTTCTGAAAACTTCTTCGGGCCTTAACTGGGCCATACGGACTCCGATTTTCGAAAACTCAGACTCTATTTCGCGTATTTTTCCGAGACGAACGTAATGCATAGCCCGTTTCCCCTGATTCAGATTTTAAAATTTAATTCTGCCCTGTTTTATATTATAGCAAGTTATTCAACATACGGGGTGTTACATTCTCCCCTACTTAAAGGATTTCGTCCCCGAAATCTCTAAGTCAAGAAGAACGTATCCTACCAACCAAACAACCATCTACTCAAACCATCAACCACTGGCATCCATTGTCCTTAAAGTTTCTAATTTTGTATGAACATATGCAGAAAGTGTGTGTATATGTTCCCTGTCTAATGCAAAATCAGGCGGTCCTCTGATTTAGTTGACCTCCTTAATGCAAACCATGATAGTGCCATGCGTCCAATATGTATGCGAAAGAACCCTATCGACACATACTATTTCTACATGAGTGCACAATCATTCACCAAAATGCATCATCCATATGATAACACAATCATTATACATCCATTAATATAGCTACCTACACACAATTTTATGCAATATGCAATATGAAGTGATTGAGCCGATCTAGTGTCTAAAGTGTGTGTATATGCATCCACGAGCAACCACTAGCAACCACTTGCATCCACATGCATCCATCAAACATAACATGTCTCAAACACATGTTTCAACCATAGGTTTACCCTATCTAAAGGTCAAAGGTACTAATGAGAGGATATACTAAAGATAAGATAAGTACTAGACAAACGATAAAGGAGAAGTTAAAAGACATACCCTCAAAAAGGAATGGGTACAATGAACGCATCTTCGCTTCTGTCTCCCAAGTAGCATTGCTCTCATCTTCTCCCCTTTGCACTTTGACTAGTCGAACCTCTCTATTTCTCAACTTCCTAACCTCTGACCCAAGGATGCGGGTAGGAGCTCGTCGAATAGTCGCATCACGCTCTACCTCCACTTCTCTAAGCAAACTCGGCTCTACCACCTCTGCGGTCTCATGTAGACACTTCCTCAAATGTGACACATGGAATACGTCATGTACCCCACTAAGTCTCTCTAACCATATTGGCCCAAGCAAGATCTTATCCGTAGATTCCCACCAACATGTAGGTGATCGACAAGGCCTTCCATAAAGAGCTTCGAAAGGAGCCATACCAATACTAGACTGAAAGCTGTTATTATATGCGAACTCCACCAATGGAAGATGCTACCTCCAAAATCTAAGGTGCATAGCCTCTTGCAAACTCTTCCAAAACTCGCTAGTGAAGATAGGATCTCGATCACTCACTGTGCTAGAAGGTACCCCATGCAATCGAACTACCTCTCGAAGGTAAACTGAAGTTAGCCATGGAGCAGTCCTCTTGCACTTCACGGATATGAAATGGGCACTCTTAGTAAGTATGTCTACCATAACCCAAATTACCATATTACCCTTCTTTGACCTAGGTAACCCATCAATAAAATCTATCGAGACGCCATTCCACTTCCATTGTGGAACTTCCAATGGGTGAAGCAACCCACCAGGTTTCTTTTGCTCCGCTTTCACTTGTTGGAACACCAAGCATCTAGCGACATACTCGGCCACATCTTTCTTCATACCGGCCCAAAAGAAAAACTCGCTTCATGTCTTGGTACATCTTGTCCCCACCGGGATGAATGGTCATCCTAGAACGATGTGCATCATCAAGAATAGCCTTCCTCAACCCTCGTCTTGCGGTACACAAAGTCTACCGTCTCTACGCAAGCACCCCCTATCGTCTAGGGTGTACCTACTCAAGTGGCTGGACGACTCTCCCCTTATGAGCCTCTCTACCAACTCAACCAACTGTGGGTCATCCCGCTGTGCCTCGCCAATCCATCCCAAAAGAGTAGGTCTGACCTCTAAGGATGCTAGCCAACCGGGTACAAAGTCAACGGAAGGTCTGAAATCAAACATCGAGATAAATTCCAAGCTTCGTCGTTCCACGAACAATGGACTCAAGGACAACCTTTTTCTGCTCAAGGCGTCCGCCACCACGTTACCCTTGCCAGGGGTATACGCTATCTCGAAATCATAGGATGCTAAGAACTCCATCCACCTTTGCTGTCTCAAGACTATGCGCTTGAAGAGTCTCTTACACTTCCCTAAGATGTAGGGCATGATTTTCTCCACTTCTAGAGAAAGCCAAGATATTCTCCCACGCAAAATCGTCACAACTATCCATCTCTCACGCAAACCATCCTAGTCGAACTCGACATCCCCCAAGTGCAAGCCCCAAAGGCCTAAACCAATATCAGACAAACACCCAAGGCACACCTCCTTCGAATTCAGACGACCTACGTGAGATGATACTAGTAAAAACGGCTAAATAATTAAGCCCTTGTCCAACTCTGGCTATCCTTGCCAGTCTCACTCCAAAACCACCATTGATCAAATAACTGGCTTTGCTTAACCTATTAAGCACATACGAAAACTTATTTCGCTCTTAGAAAAGACCAAGATGTCATCCACAAAGACCACTACGAAGTTATTTAGGTACTCCCTGAACACCCTACTCATCAAATCAACAAAGTATGCGGGGGCGTTCGTCAAACCAAATGGCATTACGAGCCACTCATAGAAACCATCCGGAGTCCTAAGGCGGTCTTCTCTATACTATCCTCAGCCACTCCAAACTGATGAAACCCCGTGGCTAAGTCCAACTGCGAAACACTGAGGCGCCAACCAACTGATCAAAGAGATCATCAATCCTCGGCAATGGGTCTCTATTCTTCTTTGTGAGCTTGTTGAGTTCTCTATAGTCTACACAAAGTCTGAGGGACCCATCTGCCTTTGTGGCAAAAACTACTGGAGCACCCCACTCCGATATATTTCGTCTTATGAACCCCTTCTCAAGCAACTCCCCTACTTGCTTATGGAGTTCCCTCCTCTCACGAGGAACCATGCGACGCACTGACAAAGATACTGGTTTAGCATGTCTACCAGATATATTCGGAGGTCTATCTCCCACTTCGGAGGTAAGCCCTTCACCTCCTCAAACACATCCGAGTATTCCCGGACCACTCTAACAGATCGCAAACTCTCGACCGAAGCGTCTAGTGATTTAAGATAACTTAGCGTAACAGAATCCATGGGATTCCAAAAGATCTCGAGAGTGTTACCCAAGCGGGTCATAAACCTAACAACTCTCCTTCCAAAATCAAGAACGGCACCATTACTGGATAGCCAGTCCATGCCCAAAATCAGCCCATAGCCCGTGAATCCCAAACAAAAGCATCACATCTAAACTCAACGCTAAGTATGGAAATCTTCAAACCCAAACATATCATGGACAAATAAGTGGAGCCCCCAATTGGGTTTGAAACAACCAAGGGATCATCTACTAAACTGGTGTCTAGGTGCAGTGACTCCACTAATGATGATGAGATAAACGAATGTGATGCGCCAGAGTCGAATAAAGTTCGAACAGGATAATATAGAGAACCAAATTTCAACTTAGACGGTCCTACCCCCATCAGGTATACCCGTCGTGAGGGAATACATCTACCCTCCAGAAGATCCTGTACTTCGTCCTTACCTCTTTGGACAACCCTAATAAGGTGTCCTATTTCTCCAAGACAACTGGCCTTCCCCTTCACATTCTCCTTTCGTGGCCTTCTTAAAACGATAAGGTTTCGTCCTTTATTTACCTAACAGCTATTTGAACCTTCCTCTCTCGTCCATCTTAAAGGTACCCATAAGCCCTCCACCTCCTTGGACTAACTTCTTAGCCCGGCAAACGTCTTAGTCCCTTGAAGTGGTTCTTCCATCCTCCATTCGGAAATCCTTATTTATCTTAAAAAGACATCTATATGGGGAGGGGAAATTCAAAAAGAGGAAGAGATTCAAAACGGAGAATCGAAGAAAGGATATATGGCTCTTGGGGATTATGTTCTTTTCTTTCAAAAACTTTTCTCTTAAAAGACATGTTTTTGAAAATACTTCTTCCAAAAATGTTTTTAGAAAAATAGTTTTCTAAAAAATTTATCTGTTCCGGTAACCTTAAGCTCCGATACCACGTGTAACACCCCACACCCGCTACGGTCACTCACTAAGGGAATGCCATAGCATCGGTGGAGTATCATTAGTGAATATAGAACAGAAAAGTTACAACAAGACAGATATAAGTAATACTTGAGAATTTAAAACATCATTTCATTGCAGCGGAAAGTAAAACATGTTTGGTTACATCACTAAACCATAAACAAGAGTCAAGTACATAATATCCATCTTGATAAAACAAAAGTACGTAATCCCACTACATGAACTAATAGCCATAGATAAACTGAGCTTTACACCAATGGTCCAAGCTCCAAAAGAGTAATAAAGCGATCTGATCCAAGTCCACTAGCACTAGGCCCACTTTGATGACCTGAGGGTTGGGGAAAAAGATAAAAACAACGGGGTCAGACATAAGTCTGAGTGAGCCCTATAACTTTAATGATACAACCATTAAAGTAATTAGGGTATGATATAAACTTGGTACGGTACAACTGGGGATAAATGACTACACTAAGCAGCCAACTAGACTTAGGATGAACTAAGATAACGGTAAAGACGCATCTACCCACCCAAGGGTAATACTAAACTGCACCACACCAGATCTACCCACCCAAGGATAATTCCTACACTGCACCACACCAGATCTACCCACCCAAGGGTAATTCCTACTTAAAGGTTGATCCCACTAAGTGTACTTAGTAATTTTTAATAGTAGTTCCGTGTACCCCAAGCTGACTACATAGGTGTCGTCTGCCCCTATCTCCACTAGGTGTACCCACAACTTAGTAATTTTAATAGTAGTCTCGTGTACCCCTAGCTGACTACATAGGTGTCGTCTGCAACTATCTCCACTAGGTGTACCCACTACTCCCATTCGATCGGCTCCCTAACGTAGATACCCGTGCTGGCCCCACAGTGGGGTGTATCACTCCCCAAAGTGGCAACCCGATACAATCAATGGTGCACGGCTTATACCTACACGGTGCAACAACGTCTTACCTACCAGCCCGGGTCCATATACGCATATGAAACCCATTGGACTCGCGTTGCCACCGCTAACCCGTTTTGGCCTCTTATAGTCAAGCCCAGTACGCGTGTCCCGTCCTCGACATGGGTCGAGCCCAATAAGATACATATGGGCTACTGGTTGAAATGGGCCCCTCAAGCTACCCACCTAAGCTTGTCATTTTTTTCTAGTGTATCCCACTTAACCCTTTTTAATAATCATGTCCACTTACATGTTTAAAGTTTGGTTAAGTCATCTAATCATATTTCAATTACCACTCAAGGCACCCACTAGATTTCCCCATGCCACCCAAGGCACTTACTTGATTTCCACATGCCACCCAAGGCACTTACTTAACCCTTTAATCATGTTTAATTACATGTTCCACTTTGGTTAAGTATTCTAATCTTATCTTCTATTGCCACCCAAGGCAACCACTAGATTTTCCCCATGCCACCCAAGGCACTTACTTAACCCTTTAATCATGTTTAATTACATGTTCCACTTTGGTTGAGTATTCTATTCTTATCTTCTATTGCCACCCAAGGCAACCACTAGATTTTCCCCATGCCACCCAAGGCACTTACTTAACCCTTTAATCATGTTTAATTACATGTTTCACTTTGGCTAAGTATTCTGATCGTATTTTCTATTGCCACCCAAGGCAACCACTAGATTTTTCCACATGCCACCCAAGGCACTTACTTGATTTCCACATGCCACTCAAGGCACTTACTTGATTTCCACATGCCACCCAAGGCACCCACTTAACCCCTCATGCCCACTACATGCTTATCTGGTTAAGTGTTTCTTAATTGATTAAGAACGTAACCGTTGTAAAGACCTCTCACATTAGACTATCTTTTATGGCAGCTGGATTTGCCGGTTGGGTCCGGGCAGCCTTACGCCATAACCGAGTCTAACCTCGTGTCTATACACTTGTCAAGTATTTAGTTTGTGGCTAAGACCTCTCACATTGGGCCAATCATTTGTAGCCGCTGGATTTGCCGGTCGGTTCCGGGCAGTCTTATGCTACAAAAGGGTCCAACCTCGTGTCTTAGTCGATTAATTACACCTAATTAATCACCCCCATATTTCGAATTAATTTTCCCTAATTAATTCCAATTTTAACGATGTACATAATTGACTCAATTATGTCCATCCACTTTATGGTATGCATAATCATACCAACTTCACACCATTTCATTAACATGTATATTAACCCCATCGTTCCCCACGTAATTCGCTAACATGACATAAAAGGAAAGATTCATCACAAATACAATGGGTTCAACTTGCATAACATTAGCATTAACATGGGTTTTAAAGGTGTCAACATGCATATAGCATCAACCCAACTAGCATAAATAATCAACCCAAACTTGCATGAATTACATATGTCATAAAGAGGGTAACTTGCATAAGCTACTTATGTCATTCAAAGGGGTAAACTTGCATATGTATGTATGACATACAAAGGGGTTAACTTGCATATGTATACATATCATACAAAGGTGTAAACTTGCACATGTTACTTGCATATAATCAAACACCAAACTTGCATAACATGTCATATGTGAACTTGCATATAATCATACACCAAACTTGCATACAAATCATATATGAACTTGCATATAATCATACACCAAACTTGCATACAAATCATATATGAACTTGCATATAATCATACACCAAACTTGCATACAAATCATATATGAACTTGCATATAATCATACACCAAACTTGCATAATCATGGTGTCATAATGGATTAATGTTTATCATAGCAATTTGCATAACTAGCATCATGAACACATAGCCTAACACTTGCATAACTTGCATAACATCATGATCATATAGCATATAACTTGCATAACTTGCATAACATCATGAACATGTAGCATATGACTTGCATAACTTGCATAACATCATGAACATGTAGCATATAACTTGCATAACTTGCATAACATCATGATCATATAGCATATGACTTGCATAACTTGCATAACATCATGAACACATAGCACATATCTTGCATAACTTGCATAACATCACAAACACATAGCATATGATAACATAATCTTGCATTGATCCACATTCATAGCCATAACCTCATTATATCCTATCATAATCATTTCAACAATTGGTCATTAAGGCTATAGAAACTCACAACTTGTTGATTAGCACTCCTATGAAGAAGATTAAGTTGCTAGAGTTGATTAGAAGTTGATTTGAGAAGCTATCTTCCTCTTTAATTTGATGCAGGCTCCTTCAAGTTGCATTTTGACGGCATAACGACGTTGTATCATTTTTTAGTATGAATTAGGGTAGTCTTAGGGTGTATTTATAGAGTAGTTAGGTGTTTTAGGCCATTAGATTAACCCTAAATCAGATTAGAGCCGTCAGATCTCGTCCTAGCCACCAAAACGCATCCCAAAAGCCAAACTGGTGCACCCAGGTCACCTGGGCTCGACCAGAGGGGTCGACCCCCAGGTCGACACTAGGGTCGACACCCTAGTCGACCTGGTGGGCAGGTCGACACCCCTGTCGACCCCCAGGTCGACTCCCTGAGTCTGGCGGGTATTTTCCCGCCACTTCTGAAATGTGATATTTACGTATTTTAAATCTATTTTGAATTTCTGAAAACTTCTTCGGGCCTTAACTGGGCCATACGAACTCCGATTTTCGAAAACTCGGACTCTATTTCGCGTATTTTTCCGAGACGAACGCAATGGCATAGACCGTTTCCCCTTATTCAGATTTTAAAATTTAATTCTTCCCTGTTTTTTATTATAGCAAGTTATTCAACATACGGGGTGTTACATTCTCCCCTACTTAAAGGATTTCGTCCCCAAAATCTCTAAGTCAAGAAGAACGTATCCTACCAACCAAACAACCATCTACTCAAACCATCAACCATTGGCATCCATTGTCCTTAAAGTTTCTAATGCTGTATGAACATATGCAGAAAGTGTGTGTATATGTTCCCTGTCTAATGCAAAATCAGGCGGTCCTCTGATTTAGTTGACCTCCTTAATGCAAACCATGATAGTGCCATGCGTCCAATATGTATGCGAAAGAACCCTATCGACACATACTATTTCTACATGAGTGCACAATCATTCACCAAAATGCATCATCCATATGATAACACAATCATTATACATCCATTAATATAGCTACCTACACACAATTTTACGCAATATGCAATATGAAGTGATTGAGCCGATCTAGTGTCTAAAGTGTGTGTATACGCATCCACGAGCAACCACTAGCAACCACTTGCATCTACACGCATCCATCAAACATAACATGTCTCAAACACATGTTTCAACCATAGGTTTACCCTATCTAAAGGTCAAAGGTACTAATGAGAGGACATACTAAAGATAAGATAAGTACTAGACAAACGATAAAGGAGAAGTTAAAAGACATACCCTCAAAAAGGAATGGGTACAATGAACGCATCTTCGCTTCTGTCTCCCAAGTAGCATTGCTCTCATCTTCTCCCCTTTTCACTTTGACTAGTCGAACCTCTATTTCTCAACTTCCTAACCTCTGACCCAAGGATGCGGGTAGGAGCTCGTCGAATAGTCGCATCACGCTCTACCTCCACTTCTCTAAGCAAACTCGGCTCTACCACCTCTGCGGTCTCATGTAGACACTTCCTCAAATGTGACACATGGAATACGTCATGTACCCCACTAAGTCTCTCTAACCATATTGGCCCAAGCAAGATCTTATCCGTAGATTCCCACCAACATGTAGGTGATCGACAAGGCCTTCCATAAAGAGCTTCGAAAGGAGCCATACCAATACTAGACTGAAAGCTGTTATTATATGTGAACTCCACCAATGGAAGATGCTACCTCCAAAATCTAAGGTACATAGCCTCTTGCAAACTCTTCCAAAACTCGCTAGTGAAGATAGGATCTCGATCACTCACTATGCTAGAAGGTACCCCATGCAATCGAACTACCTCTCGAAGATAAACTGAAGTTAGCCATGGAGCAGTCCTCTTGCACTTCACGGATATGAAATGGGGACTCTTAGTAAGTCCGTCTACAACAACCCAAATTCCCGTATTACCCTTCTTTGACCTAGGTAACCCATCAATAAAATCCATCGAGACGCCATTCCACTTCCATTTTGGAACTTCCAATGGGTGAAGCAACCCACCAGGTTTCTTTTGCTCCGCTTTCACTTGTTGGAACACCAAGCATCTAGCGACATACTCGGCCACATCTTTCTTCATACCGGCCCAAAAGAAAAACTCGCTTTATGTCTTGGTACATCTTGTCCCCACCGGGATGAATGGTCATCCTAGAACGATGTGCATCATCAAGAATAGCCTTCCTCAACCCTCGTCTTGCGGTACACAAAGTCTACCGTCTCTACGCAAGCACCCCTTATCGTCTAGGGTGTACCTACTCAAGTGGCTGGACGACTCCCCCCTTATGAGCCTCTCTACCAACTCAACCAACTGTGGGTCGTCCCGCTGTGCCTCGCCAATCTGTCCCAAAAGAGTAGGTCTGACCTCTAAGGATGCTAGCCAACCGGGTACAAAGTCAACGGAAGGTCTGAAATCAAACATCGAGATAAATTCCAAGCTTCGTCGTTCCACGAACAATGGACTCAAGGACAACCTTTTTCTGCTCAAGGCGTCCGCCACCACGTTACCCTTGCCAGGGGTATACGCTATCTCGAAATCATAGGATGCTAAGAACTCCATCCACCTTTGTTGTCTCAAGACTATGCGCTCGAAGAGTCTCCTACACTTCCCTAAGATGTAGGGCATGCTTTTCTCCACTTCTAGAGAAAGCCAAGATATTCTCCCACGCAAAATCGTCACAACTATCCATCTCTCACGCAGACCATCCTAGTCGCACTCGACATCCCCCAAGTGCAAGCCCCAAAGGCTTAAACCAATATCAGACAAACACCCAAGGGACACCTCCTTCGAATTCAGACGACCTACGTGAGATGATACTAGTAAAAACGGCTAAATAATTAAGCCTTGTCCAACTCTGGATATCCTTGCCAGTCTCACTCCAAAACCACCGTTGATCAAATAACTGGCTTTGCTTAACCTATTAAGCACATACGAAAACTTATTTCGCTCTTAGAAAAGACCAAGATGTCATCCACAAAGACCACTACGAAGTTATTTAGGTACTCCCTGAATACCCTACTCATCAAATCAAAAAAGTATGCGGGGGCGTTCGTCAAACCAAATGGCATTACGAGCCACTCATAGAAACCATCCGGAGTCCTAAGGCGGTCTTCTCTATACTATCCTCAGCCACTCCCAACTGGTGAAACCCCGTGGCTAAGTCCAACTGCGAAACACTGAGGCGCCAACCAACTGATCAAAGAGATCATCAATCCTCGGCAATGGGTGTCTATTCTTCTTTGTGAGCTTGTTGAGTTCTCTATAGTCTACACAAAGTCTGAGGGACCCAACTGCCTTTGTGGCAAAAACTACTGGAGCACCCCACTCCGATATATTTCGTCTTATGAACCCCTTCTCAAGCAACTCCCCTACTTTCTTATGGAGTTCCCTCCTCTCACGAGGAACCATGCGACGCACTGACAAAGATACTGGTTTAGCATCGTCTACCAGATATATTCGGAGGTCTATCTCCCGCTTCGGAGGTAAGCCCTTCACCTCCTCAAACACATCCGAGTATTCCCGGACCACTCTAACAGATCGCAAACTCTCGACCGAAGCGTCTAGTGATTTAAGATAACTTAGCGTAACAAAATCCATGGGATTCCAAAAGATCTCGAGAGTGTTACCCAAGTGGGTCATAAGCCTAACAACTCTCCTTCCACAATCAAGAACGGCACCAGTACTGGATAGCCAGTCCATGCCCAAAATCAGCCCATAGCCCGTGAAGCCCAAACAAAAGCATCACATCTAAACTCAACGCTAAGTATGGAAATCTTCAAGCCCAAACATATCATGGACAAATAAGTGGAGCCCCCAATTGGGTTTGAAACAACCAAGGGATCATCTACTAAACTGGTATCTAGGTGCAGTGACTCCACTAATGATGATGAGATAAACGAATGTGATGCGCCAGAGTCGAATAAAGTTCGAACAGGATGATCGAGAGAACCAAATTTCAACTTAGACGGTCCTACCCCCATCAGGTATACCCGTCGTGAGGGAATACATCTACCCTCCAGAAGATCCTGTACTTCGTCCTTACCACTTTGGACAACCCTAATAAGGTGTCCTATTTCTCCAAGACAACTGGCCTTCCCCTTCACATTCTCCTTTCGTGGCCTTCTTACCACGATAAGGTTTCGTCCTTTATTTACCTAACAGCTATTTGAACCTTCCTCTCTCGTCCATCTTAAAGGTACCCATAAGCCCTCCACCTCCTTGGACTAACTTCTTAGCCCAGCAAACGTCTTAGTCCCTTGAAGTGGTTCTTCCGTCCTCCATTCGGAAGTCCTTATATATCTTAAAAAGACATCTATATGTGGAGGGGAAATTCAAAAAGAGAAAGAGGAAGAGATTCAAAACGGAGAATCGAAGAAAGGATATATGGCTCTTGGGGATTATGTTCTTTTCTTTCAAAAACTTTTCTCTTAAAAGACATGTTTTTGAAAATACTTCTTCCAAAAATGTTTTTAGAAAAATAGTTTTCTAAAAATTTTATCTGTTCCGGTAACCTTAAGCTCTGATACCACGTGTAACACCCCACACCCGCTACGGTCACTCACTAAGGGAATGCCATAGCATCGGTGGAGTATCATAAGTGAATATAGAACAGAAAAGTTACAACAAGACAGATATAAGTAATACTTGAGAATTTAAAACATCATTTCATTGCAGCGGAAAGTAAAACATATTTGGTTACATCACTAAACCATAAACAAGAGTCAAGTACATAATATCCATCTTGATAAAACAAAAGTACATAATCCCACTACATGAACTAATAGCCATAGATAAACTGAGCTTTACACCAATGGTCCAAGTTCCAAAAGAGTAATAAAGCGATCTGATCCAAGTCCACTAGCACTAGGCCCACTTTGATGACCTGAGGGTTGGGGAAAAAGATAAAAACAACGGGGTCAGACATAAGTCTGAGTGAGCCCTATAACTTTAACGATACAACCATTAAAGTAATTAGGGTATGATATAAACTTGGTACGGTACAACTGGGGATAAATGACTACACTAAGCAGCCAACTAGACTTAGGATGAACTAAGATAACGGTAAAGACGCATCTACCCACCCAAGAGTAATACTAAACTGCACCACACCGGATCTACCCACCCAAGGATAATTCCTACACTGCACCACACCAGATCTACCCACCCAAGGGTAATTCCTACTTAAAGGTTGATCCCACTAAGTGTACTTAGTAATTTTTAATAGTAGTTCCGTGTACCCCTAGCTGACTACATAGGTGTCGTCCGCCCCTATCTCCACTAGGTGTACCCACAATTTAGTAATTTTAATAGTAGTCTCGTGTACCCCTAGCTGACTACATAGGTGCCGTCTGCCACTATCTCCACTAGGTGTACCCACTACTCCCATTCAATCGGCTCCCTAACGTAGATACCCGTGCTGGCCCCACAGTGGGGTGTATCACTCCCCAAAGTGGCAACCCGATACAATCAATGGTGCACGGCTTATACCTACACGGTGCAACAACGTCTTACCTACCAGCCCGGGTCCACACACGCATATGAAACCCGTTGGACTCGCGTTGCCACCGCTAACCCGTTTTGGCCTCTTATAGTCAAGCCCAGTACGCGTGTCCCGTCCTCGACATGGGTCGAGCCCAATAAGATACATATGGGCTACTGGTTGAAATGGGCCCCCACAAGCTACCCACCTAAGCTTGTCATTTTTTTTAGTGTATCCCACTTAACCCTTTTTAATAATCATGTCCACTTACATGTTTAAAGTTTGGTTAAGTCATCTAATCATATTTCAATTGCCACTCAAGGCACCCACTAGATTTCCCCATGCCACCCAAGGCACTTACTTGATTTCCACATGCCACCCAAGGCACTTACTTAACCCTTTAATCATGTTTAATTACATGTTCCACTTTGGTTAAGTATTCTAATCTTATCTTCTATTGCCACCCAAGGCAACCACTAGATTTTCCCCATGCCACCCAAGGCACTTACTTAACCCTTTAATCATGTTTAATTACATGTTCCACTTTGGTTAAGTATTCTATTCTTATCTTCTATTGCCACCCAAGGCAACCACTAGATTTTCCCCATGCCACCCAAGGCACTTACTTAACCCTTTAATCATGTTTAATTACATGTTTCACTTTGGTTAAGTATTCTAATCGTATTTTCTATTGCCACCCAAGGCAACCACTAGATTTTTCAACATGCCACCCAAGGCACTTACTTGATTTCCACATGCCACCCAAGGCACTTACTTGATTTCCACATGCCACCTAAGGCACCCACTTAACCCCTCATGCCCACTACATGCTTATCTGGTTAAGTGTTTCTTAATTGATTAAGAACGTAACCGTTGTAAAGACCTCTCACATTAGACTATCTTTTATGGCAGCTGGATTTGCCGGTTGGGTCCGGGCAGCCTTACGCCATAACCGAGTCTAACCTCGTGTCTATACAGTTGTCACGTATTTAGTTTGTGCTTAAGACCTCTCACATTGGGCCAATCATTTGTAGCCGCTGGATTTACCGGTCGGTTCTGGGCAGTCTTATGCTACAAAAGGGTCCAACCTCGTGTCTTAGTTGATTAATTACACCTAATTAATCACCCCCATATTTCGAATTAATTTTCCCTAATTAATTCCAATTTTAACGATGTACATAATTGACTCAATTATGTCCATCCACTTTATGGTATGCATAATCATACCAACTTCACACCATTTCATTAACATGTACATTAACCCCATCGTTCCCCACGTAATTCGCTAACATGACATAAAAGGAAAGATTCATCACAAATACAATGGGTTCAACTTGCATAACATTAGCATCAACATGGGTTTTAAAGGTATCAACATGCATATAGCATCAACCCAACTAGCATAAATAATCAACCCGAACTTGCATGAATCACATATGTCATAAAGAGGGTAACTTGCATAAGCTGCTTATGTCATTCAAAGAGGTAAACTTGCATATGTATGTATGACATACAAAGGGGTTAACTTACATATGTATGCATATCATACAAAGGTGTAAACTTGCACATGTTACTTGCATATAATCAAACACCAAACTTGCATAACATGTCATATGTGAACTTGCATATAATCATACACCAAACTTGCATACAAATCATATATGAACTTGCATATAATCATACACCAAACTTGCATACAAATCATATATGATCTTGCATATAATCATACACCAAACTTGCATACAAATCATATATGAACTTGCATATAATCATACACCAAACTTGCATAATCATGGTGTCATAATGGATTAATGTTTATCATAGCAATTTGCATAACTAGCATCATGAACACATAGCCTAACACTTGCATAACTTGCATAACATCATGATCATATAGCATATAACTTGCATAACTTGCATAACATCATGAACATGTAGCATATGACTTGCATAACTTGCATAACATCATGAACATGTAGCATATAACTTGCATAACATCATGATCATATAGCATATGACTTGCATAACTTGCATAACATCATGAACACATAGCACATATCTTGCATAACTTGCATAACATCACAAACACATAGCATATGATAACATAATCTTGCATTGATCCACATTCATAGCCATAACCTCATTATATCCTATCATAATTATTTCAACAATTGGTCATTAAGGCTATAGAAACTCACAACTTGTTGATTAGCACTCCTATGAAGAAGATTAAGTTGCTATAGTTGATTAGAAGTTGATTTGAGAAGCTATCTTCTTCTTTAATTTGATGGAGGCTCCTTCAAGTTGTATTTTGACGGCATAACGACGTTGTATCTATTTTTAGTATGAATTAGGGTAGTCTTAGTGTGTATTTATACAGTAGTTAGGTGTTTTAGGCCATTAGATTAACCCTAAATCAGATTAGAGCCGTCAGATCTCGTCCTAGCCACCAAAACACAGCCCAAAAGCCAAACTGGTGCACCCAGGTCACCTAGGCTCGACCAGGGGGGTCGACCCCCAGGTCGACACTAGGGTCGACACCCTAGTCAACCTGGTGGGCAGGTAGACACCCCTGTCGACCCCCAGGTCGACTCCTTGAGTCTGGCGGGAATTTTCCCGCCACTTCTGAAATGTGAAATTTTCGTATTTTAAATCTGTTTTGAATTTCTGAAAACTTCTTCGGGCCTTAACTGGGTCATACGTTCTCCGATTTTCGAAAACTCGGACTCTATTTCGTGTATTTTTCCGAGACGAACGCAATGGCATAGCCCGTTTCCCCTGATTCAGATTTTAAAATTTAATTCTGCCCTGTTTTATATTATAGCAAGTTATTCAACATACGGGGTGTTACATGTATCATCTTGTGTGGGGGACCTGTTTCAGTCAGTAACCCATAGAACGGTATCAAACGAGGACTCTGCCCTACGTCGGAGTCGGGACACGCTTACTGGGCTGATTGTAAGAGATCCAAACGTGGAAGAAGTTGTGGGTGGCGCAAACTGACCATGGCGATGTGCGTGCATGGTCCATGCAAAGGTGGATAAGACGACCGTGACACTTGTAGATATGGTTGTGCACATCAATGAAGTGTTGCCACTTTAGGAAGTGATACCTCCTACTATGGGGATGGCATAGGGTATCTACGGATTAGTGAGCCGATTGAATAGGGTAGTAGTTAGGGTACATCTAGACTATGGTAAAGTTTAGGAGCATGTTAGGTTGGGCTACCTGTGAATTGTATGGGGTTAAAACCTCTCACTAGAAGTACGCCTAAGTCTACCATCTTATAGTTGTTAGGATCATCTCATTCTAGTTATACTAGTATCGGTGCAGAGAAGCAGAGCAATCAATAGAGAAGCATACACTCTATTGTGTTTACCTTGTCATATCTTCCTTTTGTGATAATATCATTCTTATCCACTTTATATGCATGTCATGATACTTTTACTTATTTATTTGCTAAAAGTAACTGGACTCGCTAGACTTTATGTCTGACCCTCTTTGTTTCCTCTTCTTTCTTTCGTTCCCCCTCCTCCCCAAGGTTCTCAGGGTGGGAATACTCAAGCTTGATCAGGATTCTGCTATCATTTGCTGGGGCTGCTTAAATGTATTTCTCAAGCTCCTATCTTTGCTACTATGGCTATGTTTTTTTTTTTTTGGATTTTGCTTTTTTATGACGTACTGGTCTTTATGTAATTCAGACATATGATGTTTTGAACCATGATGCTTTATGATTAATTAAGTTTGTTTTTATTCCGCTTCTATTTTATATTTGTCTTGTAATGGTTTTGTTTCTGTTTTTATTTACCTATAACGCTTCACGAAACTTAATGCATTCTCTTACTGAGTGACATTTGCGGACGTAGGGTGTCACACTTTGTATCAGAGCCAGGTTACCAGATTAGATAAAAGTTCTTGAAAATTATTTTTAAAAAGGTTTTAAAAGAAAGCATTTTCAAAAGAAAAGTCTATTTTGAAAAATATATTCCCCAAATCCATATGTACTATCTTTTGATCCTTCATTTGAATCTCTTTCCTTTTCTTTTCAGCATGTCTGGGGAACCTAATATTACAGAGGGCATTACGATACCAGGCTGGTTCCGTAGGTATCCAGAGGCCATGGGGCCTACCGGTGGTCAAGCTGTCGTTCCTCCCCCAGCTGCACCCGTCGTTCCTCCTCCTCCTCCAAGTGCAGACAACTTCTCCAAGATCTGCAAAGATTTTCGTTCTATGGGAGAAGGCCATTCCATAGAACCGAGACATTCGTAGAGGCAAGGAATTGGCTCAAGGAGACAGAGGACATGTTTGGAATTTTCAATGTGGATGATCGTAGGAAGATTCAGCTAGCCGCCTGGCTACTGAAAGATGAAGCTTCGTTCTAGTAGGAAGTAACCCAAGCGGGGCATCCAGTGGAAACTTGGGATGATTTTAGATAAAGGTTTGAAATGATGTTTCTTTCTCTATCTAAGAAAAGCATGCAAATGGAGAGATTCTTCACACTCAAACAAGGAAATATGACTATTAAAGAATACATGAACAAATTCAACCAGCTAGCAAGGTTTGGATTGGAACTGGTAGATGCTCCGCATAAGAAAGCTTTGTAATTTGCTAAAGGGGTGAACGAACCCCTTAATGGGTTGGTTATGTCCCATATTCCATTGGGAGCTACTTCTGAAAGGCTTGTTGATATGGCCTTGATGCATGAGGAAGAAAAAGGTGATAAGAAGGAAGTTAAGGTTGAGGAAACAACACAAAACAAGAAGGTATGGCACAAGAAAGAATAGCAACAATAGCAACAGAAGAAGGGTGGAAAGAATGACAAGGCTAAGGATAAGAGGAAGTGCCATAGTTGCGGGCAAGAGGGTCACTTGGTTATGAACTGCAAAATAAGGAAGAATTATTGCTTCAATTGTGTAGAGGTCAGACACTTTGCTAAGGAGTGCCCGAAGAAACAGGGACAAGGTCAAAGGGCAGGAGCTTCTGGAGGAAAGGTGCATGCTCTCACGACCAATGCTCTAGATAGAGGAAGGAAAATTTCCGTGGAAGGTTTGATTTCTCTTTCCAGTCGTCCTATTAGAACTCTTTTTTATTCTAGCGCTTCACATTCATTTATATCTAGTTCTGTTGTTGAGTCTCTGCACCTAAATACTAGTATGATAGTGGATCCCGTAGTTGTCTCAAACCTCATTGGTGGTTCGGCTCATTTGTCCATGATTTGTGGGGGTTTGAGAATATCTGTATGAGACATTGAGTTTGAGTGTGACGCATATGTGCTCGGTTTTATGGGTCATGGTTTGATTCTAGGGATGGATTGGCTAACCATGTATGGTGCCATTCTAGATTGTGAGAAGATGATCGTTAGACTTTTGACTTTCCATGGGAGGACCCTCGAGATTTCTTATGACCCACAAGGGTCTATTATGCTTAGTTTCCTAGAGTCTCTAGATGCATCTATCGATGATCTGCAATTTGTTCCAGTAGTCCGTGATTATTCTAATGTTTTTGATGAGGTACGGGGCTTAACTCTGAGGCGCGAGATCGATTTTCGTACATATTTGGTGGACAATGCAAAGCTAGTTGCATTACCTGTGCGTCGTATGGCTCTAAGGGAAAGGAGGGAGCGTAGCAAGCAAGTAGGGGAGTTGCTTGAGAAAGGATTTATTACGCGAAGCATATCTGAATGGGGTGCTCCAGTGGTATTCGCAACAAGGCGGATGGTTCGCTTTGCTTATGTGTAGACTATAGGGAGTTGAATAAACTCACTAAGAAGAACAGGCACCCATTCCCGAGGATAGATGATTTGTTTGACCGGCTTGTTGGTGCATCAGTATTTTCTCAATTAGACTTGGCCACAGGGTTTCATCAGATGATGGTGGCTGAGGACAGTATAGATAAGACCGCTTTTAGGACTCCAGATAGTTTCTTTTAATGGCTAGTTACGCCTTTTGGGTTGACGAATGCACCCGCCTATTTTGTTGATCTGATAAGTAGGGTGTTTCAGGAGTTTCTAAATAAATTTTTTGTGGTCTTTGTTGATGATATCTTGATATTCTCAAAGAGAGAACAAGGGCATGCCCAGCATGTGAGAGAAGTTTTGAAAACCCTCTGTGCGCATCAGCTTAAGGCAAAGTTCTCCAAATGCCATTTTTGGAGAAAAAAGTGAGATTTCTAGGGCATGTGGTTTCCAAAGATGGGATAGCAGTAGATACCGCAAAGGTAGTTGTAATTCAAGATTGGCAAATTCCAAAAAATGCAACGGAAGTGAGAAGCTTTCTTGGACTGGCAGTCTATTATAGGAAGTTCATTAAGGACTTCGCAAAGATATCAGCCCCACTCACCAGGCTGATGAAGAAGAATCTGACGTTTTCATGGGATATAGATTGTGATGTTGCTTTCCAACGATTGAAGAGGTCTCTTACAACAGCCCCAGTCTTGGCCTTGCCTAATGGGAACAAAGTATTTACAGTTTACACTGATGCATGTGGTACAGGGCTTGGTGCGGTTCTAATGCAAGAGGGAAAGGTAGTATGTTATGGGGGGGACAGCTAAGGGTTCATGAGAAGAACTACCCTACCCATGATCTAGAGCTAGCTGCCATAGTATTCGCACTTAAGATGTGGCGTCATTATTTGCTTGGAGAGAAATTCGAGTTGTACACCGATCATAAATCTCTCAAGTACTTGTTCTCGCAAAAGGATCTTAATTTAAGGCAACAAAGGTGGATGGAGTTCCTAGCTTCTTATGATTTTTAGATTGCTTATACCCCTGAAAAGGGTAATGTGGTTGCATATGCACTTAGTAGGCAGAGGATGGCCTTAAGTCTTCTGTTTGTGGAAAGGAAAAGCCTAGAGTTCATATCGACTTTTGATTTTAGATCCTCCAATGAGTTTTTTCCTGATTTGTTTACATCGCTAGAGATACGACCTATTCTTATGGATCAGATAGGAGCTTTGCAACGAGATCGTCCACGGATTTTAGACATCTTGGATAGGCTCAGTAAAGGGGAGACTTCTAGTCACCTCAATAGATATTCCATAGACGATAAAGTGTGGTTGCGAAGAGATAGAAGGCTTTGTGTTCCCCAAACTAGGAGTTTGTTGAAGACAGTCCTAGAAGAAGCCCATCATTCTAAGATGACCATGCATCCAGGAGGTGATAAGATGTATAAGGATATGAAGAGGGTTTTCTTTTGGGCTGGCATGAAGAAAGATGCGGCAGAGTTTGTTTCTCAATGTTTGGTTTGTTAGCAAGTCAAAGATGAGCAAAAGAAGCCCGGTGGTTTACTTCATCTTTTGGAGGTTCCACAGTGGAAGTGGGAGAGCGTCTCTATGGATTTCATAGATGGTTTTCCTAGGTTGAAGAAAGGCAATACCAATATTTGGGTTATAGTAGACAAACTTACTAAGAGCGCTCATTTCATTCCAGTTAAGAGTAAGATGACGGCAGCATGGTTGGCAGCAGTTTGTGTTCGTGAGATAGTTCGTCTTCATGGAGTGCCTTCCAGCATCGTAAGTGACCGTGACCCCATCTTCACCAGTGAATTTTGGAGGAGCTTGCAAGAAGCATTAGGTACATAGTTGTGTTTGAGCACCGCTTATCTCCCATAGACCGATGGACAAATGGAAAGGGTGAACAGAATTCTTGAGGATCTTTTGAGGTTGTGTATTCTAGACTTCAGAGGGACGTGGGAAGAGCATCTTCCTTTAGTAGAGTTCGCCTACAACAACAGTTATCAAGCTAGCATCGGCATAGCAACCTTCGAAGCATTGTACGGACGAACCTGTAGGTCACCAACTTGTTGGTGGGAATCTACAGAAAGACTATTACTTGGACCAGATAAGGTTAAAGAAACGTCCGAAAAGATTGACCTTATTTGATGGCGAATGAAGACCGCTCAAGATAGGCAGAAATACTACACTGACAAGAGAAAGACTAACATTGAATTTGAAGTAGGAGACATGGTTTTCATTAAAGTGTCATCTTTGAGGAATGTGGTTCGCTTCGGATCTGTAGGGAAGTTGGCACCAAGATTTGTAGGGTCATTTCCCATAACAAAAAGGATTGGCCAAATGGACTATAGAGTAAAGCTACTAGAGAGACTATCCGGAGTTCATGATGTTTTCCACGTTTCTCATTTGCGGAAGTGCTTGCATGATACTGCAAAAGTAGTTGAGCCGAGTATATTGGAGGAAGTAGAGGTGGAACGGGAGGCGACAGTTAGACGAGTTCCTTCCCGTATTCTTGGATCAGAAGTTAAGAAGCTATGCAATAGAGAAGTCAAGTTGATGAAAGTTCAGTGGAAAGATAACCCAGAGGATGTGACTTGGGAGACCGAAGACAAGATTCGTCCTTCATACCCTTTTCTTTTCGAGGGTAAGTTCTTAACTCCTTTCCAAAGTTTGCTTGTTTCTATTATTTAAGTATGTCCTATCGACCGAATCTTCGACCTTTAGGTAGGAATCCCATGGATGTAAACATGTGTTTGAGACATGTTATGATTGATGGACGCAAGCGTTTGCTAGTGATTGCTCGTGGATGCATACACACACACATTAGGCACTAGATCAACTCAATCACTCTCATACTTCATATGGATGTGTGTGCATTTTTATTCTTTTAATGGATGGAAATGGATATATCATCATATAGATGTTGCATTTGGATGGATGATTGGGCACCCATATAGAACTTTCATGTTATAATAGGAATATTGCATACACGTTGGATTCATGGCACTAATATACATTGCATTAAGGAGGTCGACAGAATCAGTATACTGCCTGATCTTCGCATTAGTATTGGTACATATACACACACCTTATCATATGTTCATATAAGCATTAGAAGTCTTTAAGGACAATGGATGCCTGTGATTGGTGGATGAGTAGATGGGTGATGGATGGTAGGATATACATTCTTCTTAACTTGAAGATTTCGAGGACGAAATCCTTTGAATATGGGAGAATGTAACACCTCGTAATTTTAACAACACCAATTAGGACAAATTAAAGATTAATTAATTTAATATTCAAAATGAAGGGAAAAGAACTGCGCCATTGCGTCCGTCTCGAAATTCCGGTCAAGATAGACACTGATTTGCGTAAAACGGATATTGTATGAAGAAGTTATGAAGGTTTGAAGTTTGTATAAGCGTAAGAGAATTATAAATATATATAATTAATTCAGAAAATCAGAAAATATTTTGAAAATCAAAATTCCATGAGCGGCAAATTTCTCGCCTAGGGGTGTCAACCTTTAAGGGGGTGTCAACCCCTGGGTCGACCCCTCAAGGGGGTGTCGACCCGTAGGTCGACCCCAAAAGGGAGGTCGACCCCCCTAGGCAGTCTGGACAGATTAAGGTTTTGGGGTTTTGGCTATAAATATGACCTCATTTCTCTACTTTTCTCACATAGAAAATAATGGAGAACTAGATGTTGTCGCTGCCCAGAGTGAATCAAACTTTTTTCTTCTTCTGCAATCAAGTTAATCAAGTTATTCAAGTGTAGATCTGTGATTCAACATCTGTTATTCTCCTTCTATTTTTCTAGATCCAAACACTGTGAGTTTAAGTTACTTTTAGATTTGAATAATTAGAAGTAAAACCTTATATGACATTAACTTGGATCTATGCCTATGACCATTTGAATCAAGTCAGATCTGCTATAACCTGTGTATCTATGACATTATGACATGATTATGACTTAGATCTAAACCTTCATCTATTTATCATGTCAAATATGCTATTGCTTCACTGTTTAGAACACCTTATACTTGTCCCTATCATGTTTGTGGTTAAATTGGATCTGTTATTAGTTGGATATCTAAACCTAGATCTTATCATGCCTGTTATGACATCCCTATTATGTTAGAATCATTTCTATTATCATACGTTCGTCAGATCTGTTCCTATGTGCCTGTCTTATCATTATGCCACTATACGTTTATGCCATTATGTGTCAATCTAGTTAGTATGATTATTTCTATCATCTTCCCTTCATCTTTCCCTTTTTATTTTATATAGCCTGGATCCTTTCGAGCCTAGGCATGCCACTGAAATATGCGAACGCGTTAAATGGGGAACGTGAGGAAAAACCTGGAAATTGGGCATAACTTGTAATTGGGAATTTGGGCATAACCTGAATAAAATGTATAAATATGAATTTGGCATATAGTTTATTATGAACATAACTTAGGGAAGGGGCATGAAAACTTAAAATGCCATAGGTAAAATTGGCTAATAATGAAATGCCTAGGATTACAATAATTAGAAACTGTAACTGCGCCTAGACACGAGGTTAGATTACACTTGTGGTGAAAGTCTGCCCAGAACCGCCCGGCATATCCAGCAACCACAAGTGGAGAATCTAATATGAGGGGTCTAGGTGCACAAATACGAGACGTGCTATGACACGAGGTTAAGCCCGACTTGTGGAAGAAGTCTACCCGGAACCGGCCGGCATATCCAGCATCCAGGCTTTGAAATCTCCCCGAGATCGCCAAGATGAAAATCTGAGATATTAGCCAAAATCCAAGATTTGGCAGCTAGTTTAGTTATAAGTGTTTCAAATATCGCCCGAGATAGCCGAGATATTTTTCTGGGATATTGGCCAAAATCCGAGATTTAAAACCTTGCCGGCATCCACAAGTGATAGGCTTAATGTGAGGGTTCTAGTACATTATAACCATAAATGGACACGGTAATGAATTGGAATACTTAACCTAGTTGAATCCATAGGGATTGTATGAACATGAACCTGATTAAGGGTTAAGTAAACTTGTTTGAAACATTGGGTGGGTTAAGTAAATATGGGTAAGGTGGGTAATATTTATATATAGGCCCACAAACTTAACTGGTCAGGGTTATGTAAAAAAAGACACCGTTAGGTAAGCATAACATGTGGAAATCCTAATGGGGATACAAGACAAAGGGGAGAGCTTGTATCATCTTGTGTGGGCGACCCGTTTCAGTCAGTAACCCATAAAACGGTATCAAACGAGAACTCCGCCCAAGGTCGGAGTCGGGACATGCTTACTGGGTTGATTATAAGAGATCCAAACATGGAGGACGGTATGGACGATGCAAACCGACCGGGGAGATGTGCGTGCATGGTCTGGGCTGAGGGGGATAAGACGACCGTGACACCTGTAGATATGGTTGTGCACATAAACGAAGTTTTGCCACTTTAGGAAGTGATACCTCCTACTATGGGGCCCGCACAGGGTATCTACGGAGTAGGAAGCTGATCGATAAGGGTAGTAGTTAGGGTACATCTAGACTCTGGTAAAGTTTAGGAGCCTGTTAGGTTGGGCTGCCTGTGGATTTATGGGGTTAAAACCTCTTACTAAAAGTACGTCTAAGTCTACCATCTTATAGTTGTTGGCATCATCTCATTCTGGTTATACTAGTATCGGTGCAGAGAAGCAGAGTAATCATTAGAGAAGCGTATACACTCTATCATGTTTACCTTGTCATACCTGCCTTTTGTGATGTTATCTTCTTATCCACTTTATATGTCTTTCATGATACTTTTACTTATTTATTTGCTAAAAGTAACCGGACTCGCCAGACTTTATGTCTGACCCTCTTTGTTTCCTCTTCTTTCTTCTGTTCCCTCCCCCCCCCCCCCCCCAAGGTTCTCAGGGTAGGAATACTCAAGCTTGATCAGGATTCTACTATCATTTGTTGGAGCTGCTTAGATGTATTGTTCAAGCTCCTATCATTGCTACTATGGCTATGTTTTTACTTGGGGATTTTACTTTTTTTTATGATGTACTAGTCTTTATGTAATTCAGACGTATGATGTTTTGAACCGCGATGCTTTATAATTAATAAAGTTTGTTTTTATTCCGCTGTTACTTTATATCTGTCTTGTAATGTTTTTGTTTCTGTTGACCTATAACGCTTCACGAAACTTAATGCATTCTCTTAATGAGTGACATTAACGGACGTGGGGTGTCACAGGAGGAGTCGATTTGATTGGTTTCCCAAAAGAAATATTGAACTCAAGTATTACTTCCTTTTTAGGAGAAGGAGATAGATGAGCAGAAACTGGAAGGTGTGTACAATGAAGCAGATCTATGAACTACTTGACAGACATATGAACTCTGTCTGGGTATGGCTTGTTGGACTGTCCAGCACCAGATTTTCCATCACTTCTTTTTTCAGCCATAAGTTGAAAGGATAACATACGATAGATATTATTCACAGGGATAAGATATTATTAAAAGAATTAAATATATGTAGTACTATGGAATTTTAAATTGCATTCCTAGACGTATTCCCCATTATATATACCCCTAAATGACACCAAAAAAATTACAACAAGATTTAGGACAACTTCAAATAGGGTTGAAGTTATCTTCATATTTTACCTCAATGCATTGTATCATATATATTGTTCTGCATTTTATCCCATTTTGTATTGAACTTGGCTCTGATGCCAAGCTGTGAGGCCCCACCTTAAGACCCACATTAACAGAGGGCATTTACGAGTAATGTCGTCAGATAATATGGGGAAGAGAGCAGGTTATGAGCGACCATTTGTAATCTTGTATTAAACAAGTTTTCAATACGTTGATAAAGTGCTCATTTTTTTCCCTTTAAGTAGATCGACATACATAATACATATCTAATGCAATACTACGAGGGTTGCAAGATAGATCCAGAACAAGATATAACAAGTGTAAATTCCACAGTTCATAGAACAACAAATGTAGTTACAGATATATATACATACATCAAATACAACACAAAATAATATACATAAGTGGATATACTATACATAGTTTATACATACATCCCCATAAAAGAATATGTACAGTCATCAGAGTATGTTACAAAATAACTAGGTAACTAGCCTAGTCCAAAATTCTCCTAAGCGATCAAAATGATATAAGCAGCCCAAAAACAGAAGCTGGATAGGTAGTATCAACATCAAACTTTACCTCTAAAAACTCGGTCTGACCTAAGGGTGGCAATTAGACCCGACCCGATGGATCCAGACCCGACCCGTCGGGTCTCGGTTCTAGGCGGGTCGGGTTTTGTTGGGTCTAAACTATACATTTCAAAAATCTGGACCCGACCCGAGCTTCGGGTCAGGTCAGGTCGAAGCTCAGGTCGGTTTGGGTCCTGTTGAATAATAACACCAAAAATACATATATTTCAATACTTTTTGGTCGAGTCTTTCGGTTTGGGTCTATGCGAGTCGAATTTGATCGGGTCTTGATGGTATTTTTCATCACCTAGACCTGATTCGAGACCCATCGGGTTCGGTTCGGGTTCGGTTCGGGTTCGGGTCTTTTCGGGTCGGTTCGGTTCGGGTTTTCGGTTCTCGGTTCTAATTGCCAGCCCTAGTCTAACCTGAGTATAAAATATGTGGGTCAGTCTAGCTGAAACAATATGATTAGGATATGATGATGTAAAGTAATATCCTATAAGAACAAAAGAGAATTTACGACACAAATACCCAATGTCGCGGGTTAGATTAACAAGTTTAGATTCATCACATAACGCATAAAGATTTACGTCAATCACGGATTACCAAGCTTTCAAGCTATATATAAGGTGTATTGTTTACATGGAACACAAAAAAGTAGAAAATCGTTGCAACAACAACATTTACAACCCATTCAAGAGTTCAAGCGAACATAAATGAAATTACCATAATATAAATAACTCGACAACACTCAGGCTATATAAAGAAGAAAAGAATCATCAACAATGGTGAAAGCATTCAAAATCAATTAAAATCCAGAACTCGAGTCAAAGAAATCTAGAAAATAGCAATTAAATAATAGGACCCACCAGTCTGAATATTAGCCCACCAACTATGTAAACGGGACCACCAGTCTGAATATTAACCTACCCGAGATGTAAGCAGTACCCATCAGTCCAATGAATATCCCACAAGCCTGATAGGTACTATTCATAAGAGACCCACCAGTCTCGAATAGGACCAACCAGTCCATGATAGCGCACCAGCTTCACATATGAATATAGGACCCACCAGTTCAAGTACTGGTAAAAACAACAATAGAATGTGTCACATTCCCAGATAGTAACTCGAAAAGTAAAAATAATACATCCCATACCATATGTTTCAATAATCGATTTACTACAAGCCAGTCCGCTTCACATGGGAAAAATAACAGTAAGCTTCTATCTACGGTTCTGGAATTAACCGATATAATTAATGTGAAAATTAGGCACACATCCATAAAATCAAAGTTAATTAGGCTCACATTCCTCCCTACTTTTCCATTCAAACCCGCCTCATGTTTTCAAAACTTCCACCTTCTACGTGTTTTCTTCAAAAAAAGGGTGTTGTTATATAAAAAAAATCTAAATTCTAGAAATATTCACGGAAATCAAAAAAATGCATACATGTATGCAACTATTGCCAATAGTGACATATATGTGTGCAACTTTTGCATAAGCTGCTTTCTTTGAAAATCTGGACCGAAACTTGCATACATGTGTGCCACTATTTGAAATACATGCACACATGTATGCATGTATTGCATTTGGTATAACTATACTGAATTTCGCCTACATATTGTTGCACACATGCGTTCAACTTTTATGTTTTTATTGCACACCTGAATGCAAATAAATGTGAACTGATTTGCACAATTGTGAATTTTTGCACACTTCTATGAAAGAATTCTACAATGCTAGTACAGACGTATGCAAGAAAACCAACACAGATGGATGACTGAAATACTTGCACATATGTATGCGAGATAATACAAATACGTACATATTATTATGCAGTTAACTGCAGTTTCGTTGTTTTTTCTGTTTTTTTTGTTTTGACATAGTTTTTGATGGTTTTTTGATCTGATTTTTTTTAACTTTCACGTGTTTTAATTAAATACGAATTTACATTTTTTTTATTTTTCTAATGAATTTTCAAATAATAGGGACCTAATTTACAGTAAGTTTTGGACCGGATGTGAGCCTAATTTTAAAACTTAATTGGGACTTGTGCCAAACGGATCCATAATTAATCTACGTATCTCATACCATGTGATTTATTATATCGTTCAAATCACGTTCTCGTTTTCTCAAAGGGGAAAAATGTGTCGTTTAATATATTGTAATTATTTAATTTCAGAAAACGAGTTAGAAAAATGGTTTAGAAAACATTTGTATATGTTGTTTGAAAACCTCTATATTCCAAAAAATACTATATCCTAACTTTGAGACAATTTTTGTAAAACGAATCATAGAAAAATTCTTTGTCTCAAAACGATATATATGTAAATATATATCTATAAAGAACTTCCTTTCAAAATCATTTTTATAGAAATGTGCATGGTGTAATAAACATCATGGAAAAGCAACAACAATGCACAAAAAAAATGCGCGTGGACTACGTCTAATCCAATTACGAATAGACTATATATATTTGGCCTTTGAATAACTATCACAAAATTCACTTCAAAGATGCACAAGTACAAGTTAAACTAGGTGAAAACAAAGTGAATATATGCCTTAAAACATAGGCGAAGTCTCAAGAAACTCAAGTAAAACACAGAAATAACCACAGAGCGACGCCCCCAAGCTCACGCCTATTGAAACACCCTACCTTTGTTAAGGTCACTCACAAAGGGAATGCCTTAACTTCGATGGAGAATTATAGGTAAAAGATACAGACAGTTTACAAGACAGACATATAAACAGCGGAAAACTAAATTATTTCATAAGTACGTGGTTTAGTTAAAACATTACAACAACTGTCTCAAACCAACTTCCAAATTATTACAACAAAATTTCTATCTTGAATTAAAAACATAAAGAAGCATTAAAACAACAGTAAGGCAGCATAAATCCCCAATAAGAGAGTATCCAAAGCCATAGCCCAAGGAAAGAGAATCCAAGCAATACATCTACTCTCTTCAAGCTGGAAATGATCCGAACTAAGCTGAAGTACTCCATCCCTGCGGACCTGGGGGGAACGGAAGAAAAGAAGATGAAAAAAAATGGGTCAGACATGAGTCTGGTAAGTCCAGTGATTATTTAGCACGTAAACAAGAAAAAGGATTATGACATGAATAAAGTGAATCTAGGACAACATCCTAGAAATAAGATAATAAGAATGAATATGTTGTCGCACTCATTTCAACTTCTCTACACCCCCTTACGAGTGTTTCAACTAGCACCATGTATTTAAGATAAATGATCCCCTTTTTATCGATCGGCTCCTACTTGTATACGTTTACCACTTGTGTCATTCGGCCCCGCATGATTGTAGATACTTGTGTTGGTCCCACCATGGGGTGTATCAAATCCTATGGTGGCAACCCGACACAATTCAAGATACACAGTGTATAACTACTGATGCCCAGTGCCTACTTTTTCCACTCCGGAGTACTTGCACGCCTGCACTCCGTCGGAACCTACACTGACGCACCACCCGCCGTTGTTTTGACCGCTTATAATTAGCCTAGTAATTGTGCCCCACCCTGCCTAGTTCAGGGTACCATGATACATCTATGTGGGTTACTGCTGAAATGGGTCCCCATTACTAGGGTTTCCTAATCAACATGTTAAAATGGTTAGTGTTCTCAAATTAACCTAACCCAACTCATCAGTTTAGTTAACATGTTGTATTGGTTAAGTGTTGCCTTAATTAACTTAACCCTACCATTCCTATCTTGGCTTTAATTCATTCATTAAAGCACCAACCACTCACATTAGATATGTATTGTTGCGGTTGCTGGATGTGTCGGTCGGTTCCGGGCAGTCTTACACCGCAACTCAATCTAACCTCAGGTTCTTTTGGGCTTGATGCACTAACCTCTCACATTAGATATATATTGTTACGGTTGCTGGATGGTCGGGCGGTTCCGGGCAATCTTACACTGTAACTCAATCTAACCTCAGGTTGGGTATATTTACCTTTTACTTAATTTACATATTTACCTTTCATATTTATATGTAAATTATCCACAATTATTGCCATTCAAGTCATGCCCCATTTACCCTCTAAATCATATTCAAAATTTTTGGTATATAAATTATACCATTTTTATGCCACTAATCATTCATATATTTATTTGCCAAACTATGCCATTAATATAAATTTAAGGTTTTTCCCACGTTACCCCCGTCATACATTCGCAAAATTCACATAGAATGTTAGGATCGTAACTTAACCTAACTTATATACAAATGGCGAAAGAAGGGAGCATGTACCATTCATACAACATAATTAGGATCTAACTAAACATGTGTCATATAAATTTGGCATAAAACAATGAACTTGCATTTTTGGATCCAATCAACATGAGTCTTAAGCATATGAAATTACCCGAATCCAACTAGGCATGTAAATGTAAACTTGCAATTTGGATCCAATAAATATGAATCTTAAGCATATAGAATTACACAAGTTCAACTAGGCATGTGAAAACATGAATCTTAAGCATATGAAATTACTCAAGTTCAACTAGGCATGTGAATGTGAACTTTTATTTTGGATCCAATAAACATGAATCTTAAGCATATGGAATTACACAAGTTCAACTAGGCATGTGAATTTAAACTTTTATTTTGGATCCAATAAACATGAATCTTAAGCATATGGAATTACACAAGTTCAACTAGGCATGTGAATGTGAACTTTTATTTTGGATCCAATTTTCTTAGATCTAAATGTAGATCTAAACATAATACATGTCTTAGCCTAACAACTTGCATGTAACATAACATGAAAAAGTCACCAAATTTACATAATACATGATTGGTTTAACATCAACATAATAACCACAATAGTCTCATAAGCATATACGATAGAATCGTTACAAGAATAGACATGAATCAGCATCACCATTATCTTACAACTAGGAATAACTCTAGTTTTCACTTTATTACAAATCATAACTTTTAATTGTTCACATCAAAATAATAACAGGACTTACAAAAAAAAGAAAGTCTTGTTTTCTGGGATCTGTTTTCCGAAACTGAAAAGCAATCCCTTGACGAAGACTATCAATTCTCTAAGTTAGTTTTGATTAGTAGCTTTTAACTTGCTTTCTAGTTGAAGAAGAAATGGTGGCTAGGCTAGGACGATCATGGACAGCATGGTGGCTCCTTGGAATGAATTTGTGTGATTTAGGGTTGAGGAATTGCACTGCTTTTATAGAGGTTTAAACTTATGTGAGCTGTTAGATCATCCTAGGAGTAATCACAAACGTCCAGACTAGATAGAGTTATCCATAATTGCCACCTATGCCCTAGTGACTCAGCAACAGGTCAGAAAAGACTCAGCAACAAGTCAAAATCGTCATTGTTTTTTATATGGGCGAGGGGGTAGGTCGACCCCCAGGTCGACCTGTATAGGGGAGGTCGACCTTGCCTAGGGTGGGAAAAATCCCGCCCAGCCGGCTTCTTTGATTTCGTTTGAATTTTGAATTTAAATCTGAGCTATTTTAATTTATTTAAATTTCTGAAACTTCTGAGGGCCATAACTTCCTCATACGAAGTCCGATTTACGAAAACTTGGACTCTATTCCAAGTAGAATTTCGAGACGAACGCAATGGCATAACCCATTTCCCTTAATTCTCACTTTAAAAATTAAGTATTCTTTAATTCGTTCTTTTAATTGACACAGAAAATTCAGGGTGTTACATTCTCCCCTCCTTAAAGGATTTCGTCCCCGTAATCTTCAATTCAAGAAGAATGTTTATCCTACCATCCAATCGTCCATCTACTCAACCATCAAACACAGGCGTCCATTGTCCTTAAAAGGACTTCTAATGCTTTCATGATCATATGCATAGTGTGTGCACACGTCCTTATCTAATGCAAAATCAAGCGGTCTACTGATTCAGTTGACCTCCTTAATGCAAATTATGTTAGTGCCATGAGTCCATTATGCATGCAATTATTCCTAAGGATATTTTCTACATGAGTGCACAATCATTCATATAAATGCAACGTCCATATTATAACATTCCAGGTTTCAATCTATACACCAATACATATATGCATATGCAATATGAAAGTGACTGAGCCGATCTAGTACCTAATGTGTGTGTGTATGCATCCACGAGCAACCACTTGCAACCACTTGCAACCATCAATCATAACATGTTTCAAATACATGTTTACATCCATTGGTTTCTACCTAAGGATAAAGAATAGGACCGAGGAGATATGCTTAAAAAGATAGATATAAGCATGTATAAACTTATGGAAAAAGATATCAAGGAGGTACCCTCAAAAAGAAAAGGGTAGGCTGCACGTATTTTTCTCCCAGTTTCCCAAGTCGCATCTTCCTCAGCGTCACTCCATTGAATTTTAACAAGCTTGACTTCCTGGTTGCGTAGCTTTTTGACTTCCGTACCCAAGATACGAGTTGGAACTCTTCTCACAGTCTCTTCTCGTTCCACTTCTACTTCCTCTAGTATACTTGGCTCCGCAAGTTCCGTAGATCATGTAAGCACTTTTATAGTTGATAAACATGAAAAACATTATGAACTCCAGCCAGTCTTCTGGTTAGCTCTACTCTGTAAGCCATCGTCCCAATTATTTCAATGATAGGAAATGGCCCTACAAATCTTGGAGCCAACTTTCCTACAGACCCAAAGCGAATGACATTCCTCAAAGGAGATACTTTAAGGAACACACTATCTCCAACCTCAAACTCAAGGTCGGTCCTTCTTTTGTATGCGTAGGACTTGTGTCTATCTTGTGCACCCTTCATTCATCTTCTTATCAAGTCCACCTTTTCTGAGGTTTCTCTAATCATGTCTAGCCCAAGTACGAGCTTGTCTATAGACCACCAACAAGTTGGTGATCAGCATGGTCTTCCATATAAAGCCTCGAAGGGTGCCATGCCTATGGTGGCTTGGTAGCTATTGTTGTAAGCGAATTCCACCAAAGGAAGATGATCCTCCCATGTTCCTCCAAAGTCAAGAATGCACAATCTCAAGAGGTCTTCCAATACTCTGTTCACCCTTTCCGTCTGACCATCGGTTTGGGGGTGATATCCCGTGCTTAAGCATAATTTTGTGCTTACAGTCTCTTGCAAACTCTTCCAAAACTCACTCGTAAAGATAGGATCTCGATCACTCACTATGCTGCAGGGTATCCCATGGAGTCGAACAATCTCTTTAAGATAAATGGATGCTAGGGATGAGGCAGTCCTTCTACTCTTAACAGGTATAAAGTGAGCACTTTTAGTGAGCCTGTCCACTATTACCTAAATATTGGTATTGCCCCTTCTTGACCTAAGCAACCCATCAACAAAGTCCATCGAAATGCTATCCCATTTCCACTGTGGGACTTCTAGAGGATGAAGCAGACCACCAGGCTTCTTCTGCTCTGCTTTGACTTGCTGGCATATCAAGCACTTAGCGACAAACTCAGCTACATCCCTCTTCATGCCATTCCAAAAGAAAACCCTTTTTATGTCTTTATACATTTTGTCTCTGCTTGGGTGTATGGTCAGCTTTGAATGGTGTGCTTCTTCGAGAACCGTCTTCACTAAATCCCTTGATTGTGGGACACATAGCCTTCCATCCCGTCTCAACCAACCCTTATCATTGATGGAGTATCTATTGAGGTGACTAGAAGTCTTACCCCTAACTAGTTTATCCATCATATCAACTAGCTGAGGGTCTTCTCGATGTGCGGTTCCTATTGAGTCCAAAAGATTAGGTCGCACCTCTAGCGATGCTAACAGACTAGGTACAATTTCAGAGGAGGGTCTAAAGTTAAAGTTTGCTATATACTCTAAGCTTTTCCTTTCTACAAAGAGAGGACATAAGGTGAGCTTCTTTCTACTCAAGGCGTATGTTACTATATTTCCCTTGCCAGGGGTATAGGAAATCTCAAATTCATATGAGGCCAGAAATTCCATCCACCTTTGTTGTCTTAAGTTAAGATCTTTTTGTGAGAAAAGGTACTTTAACGATTTATGATCAGTAAACAATTCAAAACTTTCTCCTATTAGATAATGACGCCATGACTTAAGAGCGAAAACAATGGCAGCTAGCTCCAAATCATGAGTTGGGTAGTTCTTCTCATGTGCCTACAATTGCCTTCCCCCAAAACAAACTACCTTGCCTTCTTGCATCAAGACAGCGCCTAATCCTATATCGCATGCGTCTGTGTATACGATAAACATTTTTCTCCCATCAGGCAATGTCAGAACTGGGGTTATTGTTAGAGCCCTTTTCAAGCGTTGGAAAGCAATATCGCAATCCAAATCCCAAACGAAAGTTAGGTTCTTCTTTGTCAATCTTGTTAGTGGGGCTGAGATTTTCGCAATGTCTTTAATGAACTTTCGGTAAAAGCCCGCTAACCCGAGAAAGCTCCGGACTTCGTTGCATTCCGTGGAACCTTCCAATCTTGCACCATAACTACTTTTGCGGGGTCAACAGCTATTCCCTCTTTGGACACCACATGTCCAAGAAACTTCACATCTTCTCTCTAGAAATGACATTTGGAAATTTGGCTTTCAGCTGATGTGCACGAAGAGTATCCCCGACTTCCCTTAAATGCAAAGCATACTCTTCTTCATTCTTCGAGAAAATCAAAATGTCGTCTACGAAGACCACCACAAACTTATTAAGGAACTCCCTGAACACTCTGCTCATCAAGTCAACGAAATAAGCGGGTGCGTTTGTCAAGCCGAAAGGCATGACAAGCCATTCGAAGAAACCATCCGGGGTTCTGAACGCGGTCTTATCAATGCTGTCTTCAGCCACTCTTAGATGATGAAACCTGGTAGCCAGATCTAGTTGGGAGAAAACCGACGCACCTACAAGCTGATCAAACAAGTCGTCTATTCTTGGAAGTGGGTGCCTATTCTTCTTGGTCAGCTTGTTTAGCTCCCTATAGTCAACGCATAGGCGAAGTGAACCATCCGCTTTAGTTGCGAATACTACTGGAGCACCCCATTCAGAAATACTCCGCCTTATGAACCCTTTTTCGAGCAGCTCTTTAACTTTCTTGCTGAGCTCTTTCCTCTCCTTTGGAGCCATGTGTCTAATGGGGTAGAGCTACGGGTTTTGCATTATCAACAAGTTATATGCAGAAGTCTATCTCTCGCTTCGGAGGTAAGCCCTTCACCTCTTTAAATACATCTACGTATTCACAAACTACTCTAACAGACTGCAAGTTTTCAATAGACGCATCAAGAGATTCAAGGTAGCTAAGCATAACAGAATGTATGGGATTACAAGAGATTTCGAGAGTGTTACCAAGGCGAGTCATAAGTCTAACCACTCTCTTTTCACAATCGAGGATGGCACCATTACTGGATAACCAATCCATGCCTAGAATCAACCTATAGCCCGTGAAGCCCAAAACATAGGCATTACATCTAAACCCAACGCATAGTATAGAAATTTCCAAATCCAAACAAATCATTGACAAATAAGCCGAGCCCCCAATTGAATTTGAAACAACCAAGGGATCCTCTACTATACTGGTGTCTAGGTGCAGAGATTCAACTAAAGCAGTGGATATAAAAGAGTGCGATGCACCGAAATCAAAGAGTGTACGAACATGATGATCAAAAAGATAAACTAAACTCTCAACAGAAATATTTCTACCTCATTCTTGAAGAGGTGCCATGAGAGCGTGAACCTGCCCTCCAGAAGTAGATCCAGTCCTCTGCCCTTGCTTTCTTGGGCAGTCCTTAGCCATGTGTCATGTCTCGCCGCAGTGAAAACAACCACCCATCTTCCTCTTTTCCTTTCTGCAGTCCTTAATCAGATGTCCAGGAATTCCACAAAAATTACACTTCCTCTTGTCATGGGTTTTGTTGTTCTTTCCTCCCTTCTTTGAGTCTGTCTTCTTATTCTGCAATTCCTCCGCTTTCTTATTTTGAGGTACTTCCACCTTTGCCTCTTTCTTGCCATCCTTGTCTTCCTCCTGTAGCAGTGCCATGTCCACCAGTTGTAACACCCCGCAATTTTAAATCGGTACATAAGATATAATCAAAGAATAATTAATATCAACTACGAGAATTAAGTGACGCCATTGCGTTCGTCTCAGAATTCTGCTTAAGATAGAGTCCGAGTTTACGTAAATCGGACACCGTATGAAAAAGATATGGACGAACGAAGTTAGGAAGAAAACCAGAAGAAGAGAAGAAAGAAAAAAATGCGAAGAGAAGAAAGAAAAAAATGCACTGGCGCACTTGGGAAGTGCGCCAGTACAAAAATTGCACTGGCACACCTACCAAGTGCGCCCAGGTCGGGCTGAAAGCCTGCAAAGCTTTCTGGTGTGTTATGATCCATAATGTGAGTCATTTCTGAGTCCTTTCTGACTCCTTGCCGAGTCATTAGGGCTGAGGTGTCACCCTATCATGACTGAATGGTTGTGGTTAACTCTAAGATCATCCGACGGCTCTAATTAAATTGAAATTCTATATAAACAACCCAATGCTAAACCTAAAATCACACAAAAATAATCCTGGAACTATCATGCCGTCAATAGAGAACTTGGAGTAGCCGTCATCGCTTTCAATTCAAAGAAGAGATAAAAGCCTACATCAAAATCAAATTAAAAGTAATCTAATTCAAAGATCTACATCAAAGGAAAGCTATTCAGCTTCATAAAACAGATTTCAGAAAAACAAGACTTGCCTATATTTTGTAAGTACAGTTATATTTCCGATTTAAACATTAATTGGAAGTCATGGCTTGTAAGAAACCGATATTAGAACAGTTCCTATTAGTTTATCTATGTGGATTCACGCTTATTCATGCGATTTTCCTATGTTATATTCTGGTGGTGAAACTATTGCCTATGACTATGACTATGAGACCTTTGCCTAAGACTATGACCATGAACTGTTGCCTATGAAATTATTGCCTATGCCATGATTCGTGACTATGAGACTGTTGCCCACGACTATGATTCATAACTATGAGACTATTGCCTATGACATTGATTAAGAAATTATTGTGATTAGTTGCCTATGATTATTGTGGTTAATTGCGTATAACTATTGTAGTTAGTTGCTTACGCCTATTCCCATTGTTACAATTAACTGATCATGTTGTACCTGGAACTGGCATTATGTTGGACCAAATCACCTATGCCTATTCCCTTGATTATGTTGGATCTCATATTTAGTGTGTAACTTGGCTAGTTTATTCCTATTCACTATTATGTACATCGAACCTGTTGGAGCCATTATTTTAGCATGCCTATTCTTTTATACCAATTCTTGTGCTTATCCTCTATTCCTTTTGTTAGTGCCATTTCACGAGTACTTAGAAAACTTGTGAAATCATGTTATACGTACGATTATGATGCGGGGATTGGGCATAGCTTAATTAAGATAATTTGGCATAATAAATATATTGGCATAATCTGAATTGGTTGTAATAGTGAATAATTTACATGCATATTAGACTTGGCACAAATGATAAGTTTTAATTGGCCGCAAAGTATGTAATTGGCATGTGAACCAAGTTTTGAACATAAACGGTAAACTAGAATATTAAATCTAGTTTTAACATGAACTATAAATTGGGATATTAATCTAGATTGGGCATGAATTGTAAAAGGGGAATATTAAATCTAAATTGGTATAAACTGCAAGCTGGGTTAATTGATGGGTAAATCGAGTTTTGGGCATAGAATATAAGTATGTTAATTTGCATGACAAATGAATATGATTTAGGCTAAATTGATTTATGGAAAATTTACATGAATAGTAAATATGTAAAATTAGAGAAAAGGAAAATGCCTAACCCGAGGTTAGACTAAGTTGTGGTGTAAAACTTCCCGGAACCGCCCGGCACATCTAGTAACCACAACAATACCTGTCTAGTGTGAGAGGTTAGTGCATTAAGCCTAGAAAGACCTGAGGTTAAACTGAGTTGTGGTGTAAAACTGCTCGGAACTGACCGGCACATCCAGTAACCACAACAATACTTGTCTAATGTGAGTGGTTGGTGCTTTAATTCATTAATTAAAGCTCATGAACAATCAAGCTAGAAATGGTGAGGTTAAGTAAATAAGGAAACACTTAACCAACTTAACATGTTAACAAAGACAAGAAGGGTGGGGTTAAGTAATCGAGAAAACACTTAGCCAATTTAACATGTTAACTAGACAAGATTGATAGGGGTTAAGTTAATTTGGACACTTAACCAACTTAACAAGGCAAGATTTGTGGGGGTTAAGTAACTAAGGAAACACTTAACCATTATAACATGTAAACTAGACACGTGGGTGAGGTTAAGTAAATGATTAACCGTTATAACATGCTAACTAGACTAGACGGTGAGGTTAAGTAAACTTAGAACACTTAGTCGTTATAGCATGATAAATAAACAGGGTTAAGTTAATGAGAGACACTTGACCAGTATAACCTGGCAAACGAGTAAAGTTAAGGAACACTTAACCAATTTGACGTGATGTAGGGGTGGGTTAAGTCAACATGAACCGCTAGATAACACTTAACCAATTTGACATGATATATGGGTAGGTTAAGTCAACGTAAGCTGCTGGATAACACTTAACCAATCCAACATGACGAGGAAGAGAACTAAGTAGTAAACCTTAGTTAAGAGGACTAAGTTGTAAACCTTAGTTAAAAAAAGAAAGATTCAAGGAACTAAGTAGTAAACCTTAGTTAAGAGAACTAAATAGTAAACCTTAGTCAAGAAAACCAAGTAGAACACGAGGAGGAGCGAACGTCCATCTGGTTATGAAGAAAGCTCCAATGAACTGGGTTATGAAGCACGCACCTTCGAGGGGACGTGAGGGTACTCTTGGTATCCCTCTGTGAGGCTGCAAATGATCCTCTTGGGTTCACATAGGTTAAGGTCTGCGTTAGAACAGCCAAGGGTATGCCTTGGTTGCAATAATAAGGCAACCTAAAGACTTGGATAGACCAGCGTGATTCGGCGAGACCAGTTTTTGCCATGTGATAGCAACTCGTCGTCTACCTACCATCTTGAGTCAGTCGAGATACGCGAAGCGGAAAGGCGGAGAACTCCAACAGACCATATACTTGCTATTTAGTTATGGGTGAGGTTGGCCTATAGGTTGGTGGGGGATAGAGGGGCCTGCGTACAGTTCTCATTCTTGATTTTCTTGGGTTCCTTTCATTTGTTAGTTCAGGGAGGGATCTAGTTGGACCATAGCCACTGTAAAAGCAGACCTTAGCATCTTCAATAGGCAGATATCTAAAAGCTCCCGACCGAGTTCCGTGTTTCTTGATTATCCCTGCCACGGGACTCGGGTCGCACATATAGAGGACATGTGCATCTAGACATCGATAACGATTCACGACACATATGTGGGGAAAGTCTAGGAACATATACCGCTCTGGGTAGTGTGTACTAGACTAGGGGGCATCGTTCGATAGGTAGCATAATCCCTAGTTGGACCTAGGTCGCGTAAACCCTGAATCCGAGAAACGTTCAATAGGTAGCATAAACCCCAGTGGCCCTGGGTAGCGTAAACCCTGGTTGAATCTAGGAAGCGTTCGATAAGTAAACCCTAGTTGGATCTAGGTAACACTCGATGGATAAGGGACTGCATACAAAATAAAAAGGGGATCATTTTATCGTGAACACACGAAGATAATTGAAACAGTCCTTAGTGGGTGCAGAGAAATAGAAGTGGGTGCGATAGCCAATTCCGTTAATCTTACCTTGTCTTGTATCACTATGGTACGGTTCTTAGTTCATTTTATTCATGTCATAGTCCTTTTCTTGCTTACATGCTGAAGTATAACTGGACTTACCAGACTTATGTCTGACCTAGTTTGTTTTCGCCTCTTTTCTTCCATTCCCCCCCCCCCCCACCCCCCCGGTAGCCAGGGAGGGAATAGCTCAACTCATTTTGGATCGTTGCTCTTTCCTAGCTTGAAGATTCTTTGACGCATTGCTTTGAACTCCATTTTCTACTACTATGGCTGGCTCATGCTTTATTGGGGAATATCATTGTCAGTTTATGCTTCTTTATTTTAAACAAGACAGATGCTTTGTTGTAATAAGTATTGGTGTTGTAAAATAATCTTTGTACAAGCTGTTTTAATCAATAAAGGTTATTTATTTTCCGCTGTTTTATTTGTCTACCTTGTAATTTTTCTGCATCTTGTACTAAAAATGCTCCACCGAAGTTAAGGCATTCCCTTTGTGAGTGACCTTAATGGAGGTGGGGTGTTTCACTTGGTATCAGTGCTGAAGGTTACCGGATCAGATAAAAGATTTGAAAAATTATTTTCAAAACGATTTTAAAAGAAGCATTTTCAAAAGAAGAGTTTTGTTTTAAAGGCATATTCCCCAAAGCCATATGCACTATCTTTTGACCCTCTGCTTGAATCCTTGTTTCCTTCTTTCTTGAGTCTTCGGGGCTCCTGACTTTCTAGGAGGTAACCTCATCGTGTCATGATCCCATAGGATTGAAGAGACTACAACACCTGTCAAAGGGCAAATAAGTGCCTAATTTCCATCTGTAGCCGTAATTTTCTTTCGAGCTTTGTAGGATTCTCCGTGCGATGGAGGCAGCTTTCGAGAGACATGTCAACGAGTTACATAAGGATGGCAGAGTTGAGAATGAGGGGGTTTGGCTAAGGAGCACAACACATGGATGAAGAACCCATGGATATGGACTTGGTTCACAAAGGAGGGGAGGAAATAATAGTAAAACCTAAAACAAGAGGAAGTATCTTTATTTTGGTATAACGGGTTGTATAATTAAGGGCAAGGGCAAGAACAAGGGACAGGGTTTTCCGGAAGGCAAGTGCATGCTCTCACCGCCAGCATACCTAAGAGAGAGGCAGTAAGATTTATGTTGAAAGAGTTTTTCCTTTTTTATCCTGTTAGCACTCCTTCTAATTTTAGCATTCGTATATATCTGCTTCCATAGATTCTCTGCACCTTAGTACTTGTATAATAGAGATCCCATTATTGTCTCAGATCCAATTTGTGGTTCGGCTCATTTATCTTTGGTTTGTAAGGATTTGAGATCTTATGTTTTCGGATTTCATGGGCTATGGGTTGATTCTAGGCATGGATTGGTTGGCTAGTAGTTGTGAAAGGAGGGTAGTTAGACTTTCGACTTGCCTCGGGAATACCCTCGAGATTTCGTGCGATACTAAGGGATCAGTTTGTCTTAGCTACCTAGAATCACTTTATGTATTTATCGACGATTTTCAATCCGTTGGAGTAGCCCATGAGTACGCAAGATGTTTTTGCTTAGGGTAGGGGTTTTCCCCTAAAACTCGAGACAGACTTCTACATATATCTAGTTGACAATGCAAAGCCAGTTATACGATCAACGATAGTTTTGGAGCAAGATTGGAAAGGATAGCCAGAGTCGGTTAAGTGCTCAATTGTTTGGTTGTTTTGCTAGTATCATCTCACATAAATCGTCCAAATTCGGAGGAGGTATTCCTTGGGTGCATGTCTAATATTGGTTTAGGCCTTTGGGGCTTGTACTTGAGGGATGTCGAGTTCGACTAGGATGGTTTGCGTAAGAGATATCGACCATCAGATGTGTGACAGGATGGATAGGCTAAGTAGAAGAGAGACCTCTAATCATCTTAGGATATACACTTGATATCATGATTAATATCTGTTTATCTTGGAAAGATAGTTCGACTACATTGGATACCCTCTAGCATAGTAAGTGATCGAGGGCCTATCTTTACTAGTGGGTTTTGGAAATGGAGGTCAAGAAGCTTCGCAACCAGGAAGTTAAATTAGATAAGGTACAGTGGAGTGAAGCTCAAAATGATGCGACTTAGAAGACTGAAGACTAGATACGCACATCATACCCTTTTTAAGGGTGTATCATTGGTTCCTCTTTTTCTATAAAGTTTATTTGCATGCTAATCTTTATCTTTTAAGGTATATCCTCCAAGTCATATCTTCGATTCTTAGGTAGAAGCCAATGGATGTAAATATGTGTTTGGAACATGTTATGATTGATCATTGCAAGTGGTTGCTAGTGGTTGATCGTGGATGCATATGCACACATTAGGCACTGGATCAACTCAGTCACTTTCATATTGCATTTGCATATATGTATTTGTTTATGGATTGAACTTGATGTGTTATCCTGTGGACGTTGCATTTGAGTGAATGGTTGTGCACTCATATAGAAATAATATGTATCATTAGGATTGCATACATATTGGACTCATGGCACTAACATAATCCGCATTAAGGAGGTCAACTGAATCAGTAGACCGCCTGATTTTGCATTAGATAAGGACATGTACACATACTATGCATATGATCATGAAAGCATTAGAAATCCTTTAAGGACAATGGACGCCAGTGATTGAATGGTTGAGTACATGGATGTTGGATGATAGGATATGCATTCTTCTTAACTTAGTGATTTCGGGGACGAAATCCTTTAAGGAGGGGAGAATGTAACGCCCCACAATTTTAAATCGGGACATAAGAAATAATCAAAGAATAATTAATATCAAATGCGAGAATTAAGGGAAACGGGTTACGCCATTGCGTTCATCTCGGAATTCTACTTAAAATAGAGCCCGAGTTTGCGTAAATCGGACACCGTATGAAGAAGATATAAACGAACGGAGTTAGGCAGAAAACCAGAAGAAGAGAAGAAAGAAAATATATATAAATAAATGCACTGGCGCACTTGGGAAGTGCGCCAGTACAAAAATTGCACTGGCGCACCTGCCAAGTGCGCCCAGGTCGGGCTGAAAGCCTGCACAGCTTTCTGGTATGTTCTGATCCATACTGTGAGTCATTGCTGAGTCCTTTCTGACTCCTTGCTAAGTCATTAGGGCTGAGGTGTCACCCTATCCTGACTGAATGGTTGTGGTTAACTCTAGGATCATCCGACGACTCTAATTAAATTGAAATTCTATATAAACAACCCAATGCTCAACCTAAAATCACACAGAAATAATCCAGGAACTATCATGCTGTCAATAGAGAACTTGGAGTAGCCGTCACCACTTTCAATTCAAAGATGAGATAAAAGCCTACATCAGAATCAAATTAAAAGTAATCTAATTCAACGATCTACATCAAAGGAAAGCTATTCAGCTTCAGAAAACAGATTTCATAAAAACAAGACTTGCCTATATTTTGTAAGTACAGTTATATTTCCGATTTAAACATTAATTGGAAGTCATGGCTTGTAAGAAACTGATATTAGAACGGTGCCTATTAGTTTATCAATGTGGATTCATGTTTATTCATGTGATTTTCCTATGTTATATTCTGGTGGTGAAACTATTGCCTATGACTATGACTATGACTATGACTATGAGACCTTTGCCTAAGACTATGACCATGAACTGTTGCCTATGAAATTATTGCATATGACCATGATTGGTGACTATGAGGCTGTTGCCCATGACTATGATTCATAACTATGAGACTATTGCCTATGACATTGATTAAGAAATTATTGTGATTAGTCGCCTATGACTATTGTGGTTAATTGCCTATAACTATTGTAGTTAGTTGCTTATGCCTATTCCCACTGTTACAATAACCGATCATGTTGTACCTTGAACTGGCATTATGTTGGACCAAATCACCTACGCCTATTCCCTTGATTATGTTGGATCTCATATTTAGTGTGTAACTTGGCTAGTTTATTCCTATTCACTATTATGTACATCGAACCTATTGGAGCAATTATTTTAACATGCCTATTCTTTTATACCAATTCTTGTGCTTATCCCATATTCCTTTTGTTAGTGTCATTTCATGAGTACTTAGAAAACTTGTGAAATCATGTTATACGTAAGATTATGATGCGGGGATTGGGCGTAGCTTAATTAAGATAATTTGGCATAATAAGTATATTGGCATAATCTGAATTGGCTGTAATAGTGAATAATTTACATGCATATTAGCCTTGGGCACAAATGATAAATTTTAATTGGCCGCAAAGTATGTAATTGGCATGTAAACCAAGTTTTGAACATAAACGGTAAACTAGAATATTAAATCTAGTTTTGACATGAACTGTAAATTGGGATATTAATCTAGATTGGGCATGAATTGTAAAAGGGGAATATTAAATCTAAATTGGTATAAACTGCAAGCTAGGTTAATTGATGGGTAAATCGATTTTTGGGCATAGAATACAAGTATGTTAATTTGCATGACAAATGAATATGATCTAGGCTAAATTGATATATGGAAAATTTACATGAAAAGTAAATATGTAAAATTAGAGAAAAGGAAAATGCCTAACCCGAGGTTAGATTGAGTTGTGGTGTAAAACTGCCCGGAACTGCCCGGCACATCTAGTAACCACAACAATACTTGTCTAATGTGAGAGGTTAGTGCATCAAGCCCAGAAAGACCCGAGGTTAGACTGAGTTGTGGTGTAAAACTGCCCGGAACCGACCGGCACATCCAGTAACCACAACAATACATGTCTAATGTGAGTGGTTGGTGCTTTAATTAATTAATTAAATCTCATGAACAATCAAGCTAGAAATGGTGAGGTTAAGTAATTAAGGAAACATTTAACCAACTTAACATGTTAACAAAGACAAGAAGGGTGGGGTTAAGTAATCGAGAAAACACTTAGCCAATTCAACATGTTAACTAGACAAGATTGATAGGGGTTAAGTTAATTTAGACACTAAACCAACTTAACAAGGCAAGATTTGTGGGGGTTAAGTAACTAAGGAAACACTTAACCATTATAACATGTAAACTAGATAAGTGGGTAAGGTTAAGTAAATGATTAACCGTTATAACATGCTAACTAGACTAGACGGTGGGGTTAAGTAAACATAGAACACTTAGCCGTTATAGCATGATAAATAAACAGGGTTAAGTTAATGAGAGACACTTGACCAGTATAACCTGGCAAACGAGTAAAGTTAAGGAACACTTAACCAATTTGACGTGATGTAGGGGTGGGTTAAGTCAACATGAACCGCTAAATAACACTTAACCAATTTGACATGATATATGGGTAGGTTAAGTCAACGTAAGATGCTGGATAACACTTAACCAATCCAACATGACGAGGAAGAGAACTAAGTAGTAAACCTTAGTTAAGAGGACTAAGTTGTAAACCTTAGTTAAGAAAACGAACGATTCAGAAAACTAAGTAGTAAACCTTAGTTAAGAGAACTAAGTAGTAAACCTTAGTCAAGAAAACCATGTAGAATACGAGGAGGAGCAAACGTCCATCTGATCATGAAGAAAGCTCCAATGAACTGGGTTACGAAGAACGCAGCTTCGAGGGGACGTGAGGGTACTCTTGGTATCCCTCTATGAGGCTGCAGATGATCCTCCTGGGCTCACAGAGGTTAAGGTCTGCGTTGGAAGAGCCAAGGGTATGCCTTGGTTGCAATAATAAGGCAACCTAAAGACTAGGATGGACCAGCGTGATTTGGCATGACCAGTTTTTTCCCTGTGATAGCAACTCGTCGTCTACCTACCATCTTGAGTCAGTCGAGATACGCGAAGCGGAAAGGCGGAGAACTCCAACAGACCATATACTTGCTATCTACTTATGGGTGAGGTTAGCCCATAGGTTGGTGGGGCATAGAGGGGCCTGCGTACAGTTCTCATTCTTGATTTTATTGGGTTCCTTTCATTTGTTAGTTGAGGGAGGGGTCTAGTGGGACCATAGCCACTATAAAAGCAGACCTTAGCATCTGCAATCGGCAGACATCTGAAATCTCCCGACCGAGTTCCGTGTTTCTTGATTAGCCCTGCCACGGGACTCGGGTCGCACATATAGAGGACATGTGCATCTAGACATCGATAACGATTCACGACACATACGTGGGGGAAAGTCTAGGAACATATACCACTCTGGGTAGTGAGTCCTAGACTAGGGGGCATCTTTCGATAGGTAGCATAATCCCTAGTTGGACCTAGGTCGCGTAAACCCTGAATCCGAGAAATGTTCAATAGGTAGCATAAACCCCAGTGGCCCTGGGTAGCGTAAACCCTGGTTGAATCTAGGAAGCGTTCGATAAGTATACCCTAGTTGGATCTAGGTAACACTCGATGGATAAGAGACTGCATACAGAATAAAAAGGGGATCATTTTATCATGAACACACGAAGATAGTTTAAACAATCCTTAGTGGGTGCAGAGAAATAGAAGTGGGTGCGATAGCCAATTCCGTTAATCTTACCTTGTCTTGTTTTAGGATTATCTTATCACTATGGTACGGTTATAAGTTCAGTTTATTCATGTCATAGTCCTTATCTTGTTTACATGTTGAAGTATAACTGGACTTACCAGACTTATGTTTGACCTAGTTTGTTTTCGCCTCTTTTCTTCCATTCCCTCCCCCCCCCCCCCCTCCAGGTAGCCAGGGAGGGAATAGCTCAGCTCATTTTGGACCGTTGCTCTTTCCGAGCTTGAAGATTCTTTGATGCATTGCTTTGAACTTCATTTTCTACTGCTATGGCTGGTTCATGCTTTATTGGGGAATATCATTGTCAGTTTATGCTTCTTTATTTTAAACAAGACAGATGCTTTGTTGTAATAAGTATTGGTGTTGTAAAATAATCTTTGTACAAGCTATTTTAATCAATAAAGTTTATTTATTTTCCGCTGCTTTATTTGTCTGTCTTGTAATTTTTCTGCATCTTGTACTAAAAATGCTCCACCGAAGGTAAGGCAATCCCTTTGTGAGTGACCTTAACGGAGGTGGGGTGTTTCACAGTCTCTCATAAGTTGCACCCATAGGTATATGGGACATAGCTAGGTTGTGCAGTAGCTCATTCAACCCTTTAACAAAACGGAGAGCCTTCTTATGGGGAGTGTTCACTAACTCCAATCCGAATCTAGCCAGTTGGTTGAATTGGTTGACGTATTCCTTGACCGACATACTTCTCTGTTTGAAAGCTAAGAATTTCTCCATCTGTAGGCTACGTTAAGCTTGTGAGAGGAATTTCATTTCAAACCTCATTTTGAAATCCTCCCAAGTTTCAGCTGGTCTCTCAGCATTAGTAGCTTCCCACCAATAAGAGGCTTTGTCTTTAAGCAATCATACGGCCAACTGTATCTTCTGCCTATCGTCCACTTCGAAGATAACAAACAAATCCTCAGTTTCTTTGAGCCAATTTCTTGCTTATACAAATGACACGCTCCCATTAAAGTTCTTTCCACCCATGGCTCGAAAATCCCTACATATCTTGGAGAAAGCATTTGCACGAGGAGGAGGAGGAGGAGGAACAGCTGCAACTGGGGGAGGAGTAACGTATGCTGGGCCTGCATCATTAGCCATAGTCTCTAGGTACCTTCTGAACCAGCCAGGTACCGGTACACCCTCTGGAAGGTTAAGATCCCCAGCCATGCTAAAATGAAAAAGAAAAGATTCAAAACAAAGGATAGGAAGATAGTGCATATGGCTTTAGGGGGATTATGTCTTTTAAAACAACACTTTTTTTTGAAAATGCCTCTTTAAACTTCTTTTTGAAAATTAGTTTCCAAAAATTTTTATTTGATCTGGCAACCATCAGCTCTGATACCAAGTGAAACACCCCACCTTTGTTAAGGTCACTTATAAAGGGAATTCCTTAACTTCGGTGGAGCATTATAGGTAAAAGATACAGATAGCTTACAAGACAGACATATAAACAGCGGAAAAACTAAATTTATTTCATAAGTACGTGGTTCAGTTAAGACAATACAACAACTGTCTCAAACCAACTTCCAAATTATTACAAAAAAAATTCTGTCTTGAATTAAAAACAAAAAGAAGCATTAAAACAACAGTAAGGCGGCATAAATCCCCAATAAGAGAGTATCCAAAGCCATAGCCCAAGGAAATAGATTCCAAGTAATACATCTACTCTCTTCAAGCTGGAAATGACCTGAACTAAGCTGAAGTATTACCTCCCTGCGGACCTAGAGGGGAAACGGAAGAAAAGAAGACAAAAGAAATTAGGTCAGACATGAGTCTGGTAAGTCCAGTGATTATTTAGCACGTAAACAAGAAAAAGGATTATGACATGAATAAACTGAATCTAGGACAGCACCCTAGAAATAAGATAATAAGACTAAATATGCTATCGCACTTATTTCAACTTCTCTGCACCCCCTTACAAGTATTTCAACTAGCACCATGTGTTTAAGATAAATGATCCCCTTTTTATCGATCGGCTCCTACTCGTATACGTTTACCACTTGTGTCATTCGGCCCCGCATGATTGTAGATACCTGTGTTGGTCCCACCATGGGGTGTATCAAATCCTATGGTGGCAACCCGACACAATTCAAGATGCATAGTGTATAACTACTGATGCCCATTGCATGCTTTTTCCACTCCGGAGTACGTGCACGCCCGCACTTCGTCGGAACCTACACTGATGCACCACCCACCGTTGTTTTGACCGCTTATAATCAGCCCAGTAATCGTGCCCCACCCTGCCTAGTTCAGGGTACCATGATACATCTATGTGGGTTACTACTGAAATGAGTCCCCGTTACTAGGGTTTCCTAATCAAAATGTTAAAATGGTTAAGTGTTCTCAAATTAACCTAACCCCACTCATCAGTTTAGTTAACATGTTGTATTGGTTAAGTGTTGCCTTTATTGACTTAACCCTATAATTCCTGTCTTGGCTTTAATTCAGTCATTAAAGCACCAACCACTCACATTAGATATGTATTGTTGCGGTTGCTGGATGTGCCGCTCGGTTCTGGGCAGTCTTACACCGCCTAACCTCGAGTTCTTTTGGGATTGATGCACTAACCTCTCACATTAGATATATATTGTTATGGTTGCTGGATGGTCGGGCGGTTCCGGGCAATCTTACACCGTAACTCAATCTTACCTCGGGTTAGGCATATTTGTCTTTTACTTAATTTACATATTTACCTTTCATATTTATATGTAAATTATCCACAATTATTGCCATTCAAGTCATGCCCCATTTACCCTCTAAATCATATTCAAAATTTTTGGTACATAAATTGTACCATTTTTATGCCACTAATCATTCATATGTTTATGGGCCAAACTATGCCATTAACATAAATTTAAGGTTTTTCCCAACGTTACCCCCGTCATACATTCACAAAATTCACATAGAATGTTAGGATCATAACTTAACCTAACTTATATACAAAAGGCGAAAGAAGGGAGCATGTACCATTCATACAACATAATAAGGATCTAACTAAACATGTGTCATATAAATTTGGCATAAAACAATGAACTTGCATTTTTGGATCCAATCAACATGAGTCTTAAGCATATGAAATTACCAAATCCAACTAGGCATGTAAATGTAAACTTGCAATTTGGATCCAATAAATATGAATCTTAAGCATATAGAATTACACAAGTTCAACTAGGCATGTGAAAACATGAATCTTAAGCATATGGAATTACACAAGTTCAACTAAGCATGTGAATGTGAACTTTTATTTTGGATCCAATAAACATGAATCTTAAGCATATGGAATTACACAAGTTCAACTAGGCATGTGAATTTAAACTTTTATTTTGGATCCAATAAACATGAATCTTAAGCATATGGAATTACACAAGTTCAACTAGGCATGTGCATGTGAACTTTTATTTTGGATCCAATTTTCATAGATCTAAATGTAGATCTAAACATAATACATGTCTTAGCCTAACAACTTGCATGTAACATAACATGAAAAAGTCACCAAATTTACATAATACACGATTGGTTTAACATCAACATAATAACCACAATAGTCTCATAAGCATATACGATAGAATCGTTACAAGAATAGACATGAATCAGCATCACCATTATCTTACAACTAGGAATAACTCTATTTTTCACTCTATTACAAATCATAACTTTTAATCGTTCACATCTAAATAATAACAGGACTTGCAAACAAAAGAAAGTCTTGTTTTCTGGGATCTGTTTTCTGAAACTGAAAAGCAATCCCTTGACGAAGACTATTAATTCTCTAAGTTAGCTTTGATTTGTAGCTTTTAACTTGCTTTCTAGTTGAAGAAGAAATAATGGCTAGGACGATCATGGACAGCATGGTGGCTCCTTGGAATGAATTTGTGTGATTCAGGGTTGAGGAATAGGGTTACTTATATAGAGGTTTAAACTTATGTGAGCCGTTAGATCATCCTAGGAGTAATCACAACCGTCCAGACTAGATAGAGTTATCCAGAATTACCACCTATGCCCTAGTGACTCAGCAACAGGTCAGAAAAGACTCAGCAACAAGTCAAAATCGTCACTATTTTGGATCTGGGCGAGGGGCTAGGTCGACCCCCATGTCGACCTGTATAGGGAAGGTCGACCTCCTGGTCACCTGGCCTGGGACGGGAAAAATCATGCCCGGCCCGCTTCTTTGTTTTCGTTTGAATTTTGAATTTAAATCTGAACCGTTTTAATTTATTTAAATTTCTGAAAATTCTGAGGGTCATAACTTCCTCATATGAAGTCCGATTTACGAAAACTTGGACTCTATTCCAAGCAGAATTTCGAGACGAACGCAATGGCGTAACCCATTTCCTTTAATTCTCACTTTAAAAATTAAGTATTATTTAATTCATTCTTTTAATTGACATAGAAAATTCAGGGTGTTACACCTATGGGGGTCGACCCTTATAAAACTTGGGTCGACTGAAGCGAAGGCTGGGTCGGTCCACCTGGACATGATTTATAGGTGATGTTTGCTAGCTCTGTACCTAACTTCTGAATAATTTCGGGTCACTCCACAAGCCGAATTAAGGTAAGAAAATTTTGTAGATTTGCAATTCTACATTTAGATAATAAGATGGAAGAAGAATTTCAAAAATTCGGTACAAAACGAAAGAGTAATACATTCACAAAGTTGGAAAGACAACAATTTTATATTATAAAACTTGACAAAGATGAAACTTAGTTTTACAATAATGAATTTCAACCAAAACCACAGTTTTTTCAACATGGAATTTATATTTCAACTAGAATGAGTTAGATTACTCACCTTAGATTCGAATTTAGCAAGCTACAACAAAGGAATTGGAAATATATAGCAAATTTTGGCCTTAAAAAGCTTATGGGACACCCATAAGTCAGCCAGCTGAAACATGCAAACATAAAGTGATAAGAAAACAACAAAAATCATGATTTTGATGAAATAACTGCTTGAATTCGTGGGGATTACTTGTAAAGATTTGAATGCTATAATTTTCTTTCAATTAGGCTACCATATAAAAAGGTCGCTACATGCCACCGCATTGAACCTAAACCCCTAGATCAAGCTCACCCACCGAACAAACCAAACCCCGACAACAGAAAAAACCACAAAGAGGACATTGACTGATCCCAAGTGGTCGGAAACAAACCAAATCAGAGACAATCAAGATGGAAAAAACAGAGCAAAAAATGGCTTAAACAATGGGTACAAAGGCCCTTAGGATCAAACACCCAAACAACAAAGAAGAGAAAAAATACAGCTGCACGGGAGAGCGAGAATGATGGGGCAATCGAGAGCCCACGACACCAAACCATTGGCGGACCCCAAGATCAAATACACAGATAGCAAAACCACTATGACAGCAGCCACGAGGAAACCACAAAAAGCCAAAAGCACCTAATCAGCTTTGCAAGAGATGTTTTTGTGTTTGAAGTTCCTACATCTGAAGCATCTAATCAGCTCTTTGCATTATCTGATGAAGTTTGATGCTGATTTGATGTGCGGTTTTAGTTATTCAGTTTAACTAGCGATTATGGAAATAATGGTATCAGATTACTTTGGATGTTCCTATAGGAATGCACTAACGCAAAATATCAACATAGGAAGGATAGTACAGTGTTTGCAGCAGTGAGGAGCAGAACTGGGAGATGAAAAATGAAAAAGTGAAGTGGTCGTTATCGAAAACCATATTTTGAACATTTTTTAACAATTATAAATTAATAATATTTATGTTGTAAATAATATACAATAAGAAAGCCATTGGAGGAGGAGAAAGAGGATACTTTTTTATTCCTTCATCAATCGGTCCACTATTTACAATACATGATCTCCTTATATAAAGGCTTAGAAACTTGGAGTAAAATTTATCCCATAATGTGGGACTAAACAGAATATGACAAAAGCATATTCACTCATATATATTACAACACTCCCCCTTGAATATGCGTCTTCAAAATCTTGAATGCTCTGCTAACTTGAAGTTGTCCCTTTTAAAACATATATAATGATTTCTCCCCCGTATAATTATCCGTTCAATCGATACAACTATTGTTTGTTTCCTTCAAAACTCTATCAGGAAAACCCGATGGGAAAAACCTTGAACGAGAAAAAGAATACAACATCTGACATTATGAATATCATATTAAAATGATATTCCTTAAAAGAGTTTGATTCTTCATGATCAAAACAATACCTCATTAAAAACCTTTTTATGAAAAAACCCTGTGGGAAAAATCATAAACAAGGAAAAGAGTGCAAATTCATTTCATCTTTAGGTAACATGTTTTATAATGTTACAGTAAGAGTTGATACTTCAGGATCAAGATAATGCCTCATTAAAAACTTTACTAACAAAAACCCAGTGGGAAAAATATTAGTGAAGGAAAAGAGTACATTATAGCATATTTTTATATGCTCTCCCTTATTTATAACTCATTATTCAATTAGTCTATTGATGTAGTCGACGCATGCCAATTTTGTACATCATCTTCTGGAATGTTGATTTGGAAATTGCCTTTGAGAACAGATCTACCTACTTTTCTTGAACTGAATTTGTTTCTCCTCATTCTTGTTATCCTTTCATTCATGTGTGAAGAGAATTTTAAAAGAAATTTGCTCCATCCTATCAGCCTTGATATAATTCACTTGAATCTGAGTCATGCAAACTGCCTTGTCTTCTTCATAAATAATAGTTTACTTCATTAAAAGATGTTTGATACTTCTGGATCAAAATGTGCCTCGTCAAAACCTTACTAAGAAAAACCCGATGGGAAAAATCTTAGTGAAGGAAAAAGAGTACAATATACAATGTTATATTTACTACGTCAAAAGTAGTATGATACTTCTGGATCAATGTTATGCCTCGTTAAAACCTTAATAAGAAAAACCCAGTGGGAAAAGTCTTAAATAAGGAAAAAGAGTACATTATAACTTATTTTTGTATGTTACTTTTGGGTTGATACTTCTGGATCATGACCCATGCCTCATTAAAACCTTACTAAGAAAACCCAGTGAGAAAAAACTTAGTTAAGGAAAAAGAGTGCATTATATCATACTTATGGATGCTCCCCCTGATTTTATAATTTCCTCTGAATTCGTATTCTTCTTTCAGTAACTCAAATTGCTTACAAATACTTCTTAATGAAGTTTTTTTCTTCTTTTAAAACTTCATGTGCATTTTCATGCTTCAGGCATGCTTTCTTATTTAAAACGCCACCCTTTTGTGATTTGTATGATACTAATATTCATTTATGAATACACTTCAGGTGCTTATAATTTTCTATTTCAATTGGACTTGCATGTTGCAATACATATTTGATGAATAAGACAACTTTCATTACTAAGCAGGAAGTAATCTACTCATCTTGAAGTATATCAAGATTTTCATTACAACAATACTTAGAAGAATGTTGCAATCTATCATTCATGTTCTTAGTATTCTTTATAATAACAAATATTATTTATGTTCTTCAGGAACTTTTATATTATAATAAGTTTTGCATATCGCAACTACCACTTCAATGGATATTAAGAGTTTTGTTACAACAATTCTTGAAAGCAGGAAGTGATCTTCTCACCATGAATTATTTCAAGATTTTCATCACGACAATACTTAAAAGAATGTTGTAATCTACATTTCTTGCTCTTTATCACTACCAAAGTTATTTAAATTCTTCTGGAATTTGTATACTTTCATCGTTTATACCTTCTGGGTATTGTATGTGTTTTAAACACTTTCACCACTTTAATCAATTCAATTATCTCTGAAAAATACAATGCTCATGGCACTTGACACTCTATGGTGCTTCAGTAACTTCCATGTGCTTTTGTCATTATCTATATTTTTATTTTATCTTATGAACTACAGGTTCATATCTTATGTTCTACAGGTCCATATATCTTATTTAGGAGAATTTCATGATGGTCAATCATGTTTCTCTCTAATATGAGGTTTTAATCCATTTATAAATATAAGCGCTTTATTATTTATTAATTTATCATCGATGACTATTTTCTGTCAGTTCTATACATTATTTATTGAGATCTCAAAAATTATCATGCTTTAGGTACCTAAACCACTTCTGGGGTTATTTTGACAATCATGTCATGGGTTTCTTTCAAAGTACCCTTAAGTGTTTCTTCAGGAACACTCATCTCCTTTGTTTTGCATATTTATGACTTACTCCAAAGATATTTTGAACTAACTTTTATACTATATTTTCAGCTATGATTTACACCTTTTGATCCTTCGGGGATTCAAATGTATATTGGAGAAAGTCTATTAGGGACATAATTGATAATTTATGCAAGTTACTTAATACTTTGCATAATTTTATATGTTAGAAAATATTTAACATTGATGATTCCTTTATCCTCCCCCCTCAATGTTGATAAACATTGTCACTTTAAATAATAAACCTACTTTGGATTCATTTTTGATCCATTATAGCATCATAGATAGCAAATACATTAGATGTACTTCAATTGTAGGAGGATAATGCTCATATTAGTTGATAAGATGCATTCATACTATATTGCTTATTCCCTTTCAATGATCTAATGACTCGGAGGAATTTTCTATCGTTTGAATATGCATATGACTTCATGTCATTCAATATTGATGTCAATCAACTGCATAAATTATAATATGAGTTCATAACAACTTCAGGTTGTTAATTAAATATCGCATATATGTGTATATACGTGCGTCCATGTATTACATATGTAATTGATTTGCATAATCTTTCTCATTCGAGTTATTGATTTTAGAACAAACTGTTTATAATGTTCCAATCATTAATTTTTGCTTATCAAGCAATGTCAACGTGAATCTTAAAGATCGTTTCATAATATCCAAAATATCTGATTTGAAACTGTATTGAACTTATGGTTCAAATGAAATATATGAACAACTTCGAGTTGTTAATCCATATTGAACTTCTGGTTCAAATAATATATAAACGATTTCAAGTTTGTTAAACTGTATTGAACTTCTGGTTCAACTGTATTGAACTTCTGGTTCCACTGTATTGAACTTATGATTCCACTGTATTGAACTTCTGGTTCCACTATATTGAACTTCTGGTTCCACTATGTTGAACTTCTGGTTCAAATAAAATATATAACAACTTCGAGTTGTTAAAATTTGTTCTTCAATACAATATGTAAATATAAATATATAAGCAAGATATAGCTCATTTTGAAGATTGTGCAATTTTTGGATGCATTATTATTGTCGCCTATGATTTAACTTCTTTAAGAAGTGTAGTGTTATTATTTCATACGGTTTGAATAAAGCTTCAGGCTTTTAAATTATGAAGTATTTCAAATTCATTGATTGAGGAACTTCGAGTTCCTATGCATATATATACACATACATATGTATATCAATTTTATAAATTTATGATGAACTTCTGGTTCTCAATCTTTTAACATACTTTTAATTTAGAGGCTTTTACATTCTTGCTAATTGTCAAGATTTCAGACTGTAAACTTCATCAAAAAATTCTTTTTTCATAATCCAAGACTTCAGGTCTTAGATCTGAGTCATACAATTTTTTTTCATTACATTAGATATTAGTTGCCAAATACATTGACTAATAATACATATGTCTATTCTTATTCCAAACACAATCATACATCATTTAACTTACAATAGCCAATGTTTTTAATACATTTATAATAATATGGTAATACAATATATATTACCATAACGATGCATATAATGCATTTATTATAAAAATAACGGAAATAACCATTGTACGGTCTAAATATATGAATCAAATAAATATATTTTACTTAAATCTACATAATAAAATTTTGATCTAGCTACAGAATTGGTCAATGACAAAACTGAAATAAACAACTTATAGTTGTACTGCATTCCCAATAATCATATTTTCTAAAATACCATATACATGCATAATATCTGATCCAGAATTGAATAAAAAGGCATAATTATAGAACCGAGATTTACATTTTTTAATATGAATGATTCGAAAAACTTGCAGATCTATACATAAAATTCACAACAACAACAAAAAATTACATGTTTCAAATTATATTACCCATATATAGATCTTTCTTTTTATATCAAAATTACTTCTTACCATCATAGAAACTGCAGGTTCTAAGTTTTCCTTTTTTTTAACAAAAATTACTTTTGCATTCACTTCAGGTGTGCAAAATTAAGATCAATATTTAGATCTTAACTTAATATGATCTTCGAGATGCATATTTTCTTTAGTCATTAAATTTGTATCATCATCTTTGATATTTGAAAATATTTCGATGAAAATTCTTTTATAGACATATCAGAATATAATTTCGCTTCTGGGATATTCCATAAATACCATTTATGGAGTTTTAATACATATTTTTTTTTTGCAAATATTTATCGCTTTTAATTGTATAAATCTCTTCTGGAGATATTTTATTATTTTCAAATAAACAGATCTCTTCTGGAGATATTTTACCATTTCCAAATATACAAATATCCTCTAAAGATATTTTGTTATCACCACTTCTGAGATGAACTTATCTCTTCCAGAGATAAATATATACAAACTATTGAAATGTCATATCAATATACAAAAATACATTCAAACCTTAAATGCATTAACACAATTAGGTGCATTAAATAAAAATAAGATTCAAGAGAGAAAAGAAATCACTAATTCTGGAGTGTATGATATTCCTTTAGGGAACATATCTTTTACTTATGTAATTGCAATGCAACAAAAAAAAAAAAAAATCTAACATCTCTTCTAGGATGTTGGATTTGCTATATAAAATTAAATCTCTAAAACATCTCTTCAAGAGATTAATATGTATACTATATCTTCAGAATATTCAGTTAATATAAACTGTACATGAAAGATGTCAGTTAAATGAAACATGTTTAGAGATTTTCTATTGAATCTAATGTTTTTGTCACATATTATAATGTGTGTGTCTTTTTTAACTTCTTCTGGAAATACAATCTTTTTATGTCATAACTTTTAAGAAAGCTTCGGGCTTTTGTTTCATCTTTCTTATTTGCATATGAACTTCAGGTTCTTTATTTGCAAATGAACTTCAGGTTCCTTATTTGCATATTTTTTTTACATCATAAGTTTTCAATTTCACTTCTAGTGATAAATCAATATTGCTATTGAGTTTAAATGTTACATCATCATATTTTATACCCATAATTCTGTTGGGTGTACATAAAAAAAATCATACATATTTTATCTTCAGTCTATCCAAAAGAATCACATACGAAAAGTAATAGTAGATCGAAAAGGATAAAACTAGATCTACCTCTACATCATCAATAATGTAAATAATACATATACAATCGAATCTCCATCAAATTGGATTTGGAAAATTCAAAATTAGATCCGCAAAGAAATGAAGAAATACATCTACACATATTTAGGATCAAAAAAAAAAAAAAAAAAAAAAAAAAATTAGATCTAAAATGTTAGATCCATTAGAATATAATCTAGGTCTACAAAAAAAAATATAGTAAAAGAGGTCTAGAAGTTTGAGTCGGATCTAAAAGAACTGAAGATATGACAAATTCATAGACCCATTGATCTAATATTCTCAAACAAAAAATAACTGTATAACAAATATATAAATTCATGAATTGATATCTTCAAATAAAAATTACTTACATGATAGATCCATAGATATAGATCTAGATTATTTCAAACAATAGCTCTAATAGAGCTTCGTGCTGATAACGTATTGTAAATAATATACAATAAGAAAGTCGTTGGAGGAGGAGAAAAAGGATATGTTTTTATTCATTCATCAATCGGTCCACTATTTACAATACATGAGCTCCTTAAATAAAGACTCGGAAGCTTGGAGTAAAATTTATCCTATAACGTGGGACTAAACATAATATAACAAAATCATATTCACTCATATATATTACAACAATTTAGCATTTTTAACTGTTACTTTAGAAAAATCTATCCACCGCTAAATAGTACAACCTTCCCCAACGCTATTGACATCAATCCTTGATTGAACTTCATTCTTGCATCGCCAACTGCCTTCTTCAGTAAAATTTTGATTTTATTAGCCATCACCACCCACCCTTGTTGCCACTATCATAGCCATCAACCTCGATTTTCGTCGTTTTCACTTGCAATTGGCAGTTTTATCCTTCGCCTTATGTTAAATATAAGTTACAATTTTTTTTCATGTCAAAATTAAAACCTTGTATCTTTTGAGCTAAAAGATTATGTAATTTATTATTTTCTACTGTCATTTAAATTTAAAAATCTAGCATTTCGATGCCCAAATGGGTCTGGCACCAACAAAAAGTAAGTCTTAAATAATTATAAACGAAACTATGAAGTAGTGATATAAAATGTTACCAGTAATAATCAGCATAAAAGTCAAACAACCAATAAAAGTTCACCTTTTCTATTTTATTTCTATTCACTTATATAAAAAAAATTGATTTTTTGTGATCAAAATCTCAAATTAACGTTGCATTTTAAACAAATTATTCAAACATTTTTTATGCAATAACTAATGAAGAAAATAAGAAAATTTAAACTGGATAAACACAAAACTAAATATCAAATTAATCAAACTAAACTGAACAAAATTGTACTAATATCTAAATAGAAAAGATAAATGCAAATAAACACATGAATCATGCTTTATGTTCTCGATCACACAACAGAATTTAGAACGTGTACCCGCTTTCGATTTAAGTGCCAAGCACGGCACTTAGGAATAAGTTCATAATTTATCACCTCCTTCTGGATAACCACAAAACTTCTAAAGAACATTAAGTTGTGCTTAATAGCATCAGCTTACAGCACTTGCAGTCTTTAGGTATTATTTTTGCGAGAAATACATGTCAAGCATGGCTCAAATATGGATTTGTTAGTAAACCTAGACATCTATTTTCATTATGTCATGTCTCAAAATGTTGCATACAAATCGAAATATTGCTTACTAAAAATCCAAATGTTAAAAATCCAAATCGAAATATTGCTTATTAAAAATCCAAATGTGAATAAATAATTATAACCGACGCAACAATTGCACAAATCTGGAAGGAAAATTAAGGCGTTTAGCCTGCCAAACTTAATACATTGACTCTTTCAGATTACAATTAGCAGCAATATATGACTTAATGAATACAATACCCAGTAAAAACATATAACGAACCGCTGCTTAAAAGTTCATCAATAGTCTCCACTCTTGCAGAGCACAGCTGATGGTTGGCAAAAAATTCTAAGCTCTTGCATAATAATAATACGTTCAAAATACCAATATATGGTAATATCCAGAAAAATATAGGAGCATGTCCATTAACTATTTTGATCGGTACATCTGCAAAACAAACATAGACGCCGTATTGATCTGGTTAGAGCAGATTCAAACTTATTTAAAATATGGGTAGATTAGTCTCGTACATGTTTCAAAATAGATCAACATCCCTCTTCCAAAAACACGTTACAATAAAGACCTCTAGAATTATTTTTGTCCAGTTAACAACCCCCACCCAAAGAGCATTAAAAAGCAACTTAATCCATGTAAACATAAAAAAGAGAAGGTTATATATTTTTCATAAATTCCGGTTTTTTAGAGTACAAATTTGCATTAAAAAGTGCAATTAACAAAATAAATAATTACACTAAAAATTGTAAATATTTTCGCAAATATGTGCAGCTTTTTGTGCAAATATTTGGCTAAAAGCTGTAAATTTCCCAGATAAAATTTTGCACAAACTGAAAAATTTCGAAATAATTCCAGGAATGTTTCGTGAGTTGTGTTTTCAGCTGGGAACGGAAGTCTGTTAGGTTTATGAACAAGGTGTCCCGTTAATTTTGAATCAAAATTTATAAAAAGTTTTATAAAACCAATTAATGTATAGCACTAGCAGAGTTTTGTACTTGTACTTTTTGGAATGATTCTTGAATGTAAATCATAGTAATCAAAGTTACAATCGATCTAAGACTAACCTGCATTTCTCTTGCAACAGAGGGGAGCCACTTCTCACCCCTGATCTTCTTCAGTTCCTTGATTCTTTCTTCTTCTTCCCTGGCTTTCTCTTTCGCTTTGGCTTCTTTAGCTTCAAGACGAGCCATTGCTTTATGGCATGCATCCTTCGCTTTTCTAATTATATCTGCACCATCAACAGCAACCGATCTGATTTGCTTTTTAAACTGTAACCATGAGAACCCCAATGAAGAACTACTCAATAGCTTGTAGAAAAATATCCAAACAATTGAAGGTTTTTTCTTCCAATTTAAGCCACTTTTCAAAGGTTATCACAACTTGGACATTTTTCAATATATATTACAAATATATGCAGCATGTTTATGCCTTGCTGACACTACATCAGATGTTTTTACTGATCATATTTCAAATAGCGTCATTGTAATTTATTTCCTTTTAAGGATTTATAGTGGCGCAACTTTGAAATTGCACCAGTGCAAAGGTGACGAAACTGCATTGACTCAAATCACCACAAAATGTTGAATAAACGACTGAGTGATAGAAGCAGTCTACATCTGTAATAGGTTTTGAAAGTGAACTGATTTGGTTGTAACTTTAAAAAGTGCTTTAAATTGAAAAAAAAAAAAAAAAAAAAAAAAGGTTCCTCTAATGTATCAACAAACACAGTCTTGTGCTACGAAATGTCACACAGCACGTGTCAAGTTCACTTTTGATCTAATTTTGCTCTGTAAGACTTGACAAGAGGGGTTGTGAAATTGGGTACCAAAATTCACAAACTCAAGAACAATTAGGTAACAAATATAAGATGTCAACAATGACCTTTTTTGACTTTTCATCGATCTCGTCTCCAGGTACAATTCTTGGTCTCTTGAGTGGTACGTAAGATTGACCTATAAATAAGTATTAAGGACTTAAATTTAGTTATGCTTTGAATACAAGAAAAATAAAATAATCAGACATCAATTAAACTTACCAGCAGGATCTAGAATAATTTTTCCTCGTGGTGCATTTCTGAACAAGCGTATGCCGTTTCCCTCGGGTTCAGGACTGTCATTTAATGGTGGTATGGATTCTCTTACAAACTCGAGTCTTTTGTCCAAGTAATCATCCAGATATTCTTGTAACTTCCAGAATTTAATGAATTACCAAAAGAAGCAAAAATTAGCCCCAAGCGATATTTAGCATTATATATGCATGGGAGAGGACCCACATCAAAAAGTCTTTTCCTTTTTTGTATATGAAATTCACACTGGACAACCGTACACAGAAATTTCCACAAAAAAATACACCTCACAAAGATATTGGTCAAGCTAAATCCTTCAAAACTACATAATAAATATTAAACTAAAAAATAAAACCAGTGCTATTAAATATTAATATATAGTGGTATGTGGTCAATAGTCTTATTTATCATTCAGTCCGATGAATTAATCAAGTAAGCAAATACGACGAGTAAAATTAATTAGTAAAACATAATCCAGAATGTAATTAACAAACAACAACAATAATACTAATCTCTACTGATAATAACGAAAATAGCTCAGTTTGGTACATGTGTCCGTGCGTCCGCAACTTAAATCGTGATCCAACCTGAAACAGGTACACTTCCTTGATGAGCTACATATTTCTTCCCAAGTCCATTTCATCTTTTTCTCAAATAAGAAACTAAACCCAATCTTAGGTCTACCCGTCGATAATGGCATTGACCTTTCTTCGCTCGGCACATAAATCTATCAACGCCTACTAGCAGCATTGATCTTTATTCGCTCAGCGCTCCATCAACACCTCCTTCGATTATGTTTTTATCCTTAAAACTGTTGGCATTGCTCACATCACCAATCTCACGTATGTTATTTCCAGTAACTAAGATTTTTCCTTCAGGTATGGATGGATCTAATCTTAGGTTTCATACTGTTTTCGGTTGGTGTTTGTTACTAAGTTCTAAAACAAATTTTATAGCGTTCTCCTTGATAAGAAATCAACTTATGATCAAAAACTGGTTACTCTTCTGTTTCAAACCAATTCTTCTAGTATACTATGCAAGAAAGTGAATAACAAAATGTCCTGATGATACACTGTTGTTTTATTTTTTTATTTTCTAAAAATAAAAAAAATAAAGAGTCATGATATTGGGTGAATGGCAATCAAAGAGGCAACAGAGCTGACACAAGGATCAAAGCGAGAGAATCGATGAATATACAATATGAAGGGCTGCAAATTTGAAGTATGCAGATATAGACACCCGAACACTGTTATTTGATGTAACAGGTAAGCAAACTTGAATTCATGATATTTAATAATGTCTATTAAGAATTCTCTGATGTAACAGTTAATCGATAATATTGTTTAGTTATATTTAACCCAAGTTATTCACCTGATTAGAATTTTATGGATTGCAGAAGCTTTAGCAAGTAAGCTATTAGCAAATGGAATTTTGACATATTGGTATAGGATAGCTCATGCGTACACGTTGTGAAATATTATGTGTTCATGATACAGAACTTTCAATGACAGCAATATAATCAGCACATATCAATATGAACAGATAACACTGTCATGTTTTGTTGTATTCCGTCATGTTTGTTACTGTACATTTCAAAATTTTACTCATGCAATATGTAAAAAAGTTGTATTGATAGGACCTCGTCAACCACTCATTCAACCACTGCAATAGAAGCTTCTACTTCAATCAGTGGCGTAGCTAGGATTTTAAGTTGAGAGGGGCACAATATAAAGTTAAAGAGACTCGGCAGCAATTCCATACTTTTTTTGATAAATATTGGTATAAAAGGATGAGGCCAGAGGAAGGAGATATGGTGAAGTAATACTATGTTCATGCGCATGCAGGTACACAGCTGATAACCAGTGTTATCACGTCGACGACTAGTCGAGAAGTCGCTCTGAGAAATTCGACGACTCTCGACTTTTTCATTTCGACGATGATGGGCCAAATCGAGCCTAATTCGAGCCCAAAACCGTAAATCGAGCCCTAATTCAAGCCTTGAGCTGAGTCGACATCCATAATTTTGCTCGTTTAATCCATCGATCAGTAAATCGAGCATCGATTAAAAAAAAACTAATTGCATCTCGTGACTTCGCCGTTGCCTTGCCGCTGCTCCTCCGCCGCCAACCCTAATTGCATCAATCAGAAGCAGTTTTTAATTAACTCATCAGTTTTTAATTAACTGATTTGTTGCTTAACTGATTTGTTTTTAATTGATAGAATTGTTTTTAATTAACTGATAAGTTTATAACCTAATTAAATAATTAACTGATTTTGTTTTAAATTTTAATTATATACGCAGCGGTTGAAATGGAGAGTAACACAGAAAATACATGGCATGAGATGGCTAAAGATCCTAAGAGGAAAGCAATGCCAATGTTGAAGAAGGAGATGAAGATGATATTGAGATAGATGATTTTGCTTGAGTTCATACTCATTTTATGATCTATTATTTGTGGGTATTATTATGTTGTGACTTGGATCTATTATGGATATTTGTTAAATTTGAACCTATTATTATGTTATCTTTGAACCTATTATTATGTTATCTTTATATCTAATTATATTATATATTTAAGTCTAATAAATATATGCATATAAAAGACTTGTCGACTAGTCAGACGACTTGTCGACTAGACGGTAGTGGCTCGACTTGACGTCGTAATAACCTTGCTGATAACACTGCAAAATATTGATCATCTTATATATAGTTGAGTCAATTGTTTGTGGTACATGTAACTGATGAACTGTGGGCTCGTACAAGCTTGTAAGCAAGCTGGTTTATGTCAATTGAGTCAAGTACCATGTGGCTGTGTATATATAACCAGGTACAGGTTATGGTAAGAGAGAGTGAAGAAAATCGGAAACAAAGTTCGTTATATTTCTCTGTCATTTCAGTTACCTTTCTTCAGCTATTCAACCTCTATTCAGTTTGTATTTAATTATTTTTTGTTCAGCCTTATATGAGGTATGATTAATCATACCTCATATAGGCTGAACAAAAAATAATTAAATACAAACTGAATAGAGGTACAAGCTTGTACGAGCCCACAGTTCATCAGTTACATGTACCACAAACAATTGACTCAACTATATATAAGATGATCAATATTTTGCAGTGTTATCAGCTGTGTACCTGCATGCGCATGAACATAGTATTACTTCACCATATCTTCTTCCTCTGGCCTCATCCTTTGCAAGTTAGAAACCTGCACTATCTCTTACATGGACAAAAGCATCCTCTGGCGATCCCTAACTAAAATTGATGTTTTTTGTTGTATTTCTAAGCATAAACTATTGCTCCTCTTAGCTTCTGAGGTTGTTACAACATCTAAATAGATATTTTGATGAACCTGATCTGATATCCTAATTTGACTTTTCAGCAACAGGTTAGAATATTGATTTTTCAGCAATGGCTCAGAATATTCATTTGCTCATTTATCATGAAGTCCCAAATACTAAAAAATGTTAGATTATCGTAAACTTAGCAGAAAAGTGATTTTTTTATGAGTCCTTTTATACCAATACAACAACAACAACAACAACAAAGCCATATATCCCAAACAAGTTGGGGTTGGCTGGATATGGAACCCAAAATTAAAATAAAATAAAATTAATAATGATGATAATAATATATATAAAGGGTTTAAAATAACCAAACAAATAAAAAATCGTCCGATAAAGGTTTTTTTTTTATAATAATAATAATAAGTAAAAAGGTTCAATAAAAGTGAAATAAAATCTAAAATAGTAATAAAAAGTAAAAAGGTTCGGTAAACGTGAAATAAAGTCTAAAAAAAAACCTAAGGTTCTGGTATATGGATTGCAATTTTTTCCGATTCATATCAATTTTTTTCACCCATCATTTTTTTTGCCATTTACATTGCTGTTTCTTACACCATTTCTTTATAGATCTTGTTCAAATACTTCCAATTTTTTAGTGTTAACTTTCAGCAATTTTGTCGTTCTTAATTACTATTCATACCACCTTATTTTGGATATATTTTTCTGCAAATGATTGATTATGCAATTACTTGAATCCAGTTTCCTTTTTGTTATTCAAATCTTGACTCAATTTCTAGTTTAGTACCTATTCTTGATAGTATAGCAATCAGTGATCGTTTAATAGCAATTAAATCAAAGGTTTCAATTGCCAGAGGCATAGAGCTAGACTTAGGTGGAAAGTTGTGACTGTCAGAGAAGCTGAATTTTCAGCTTTTTAGGTGGCAGCGCTTGTGAGTTGTGCGGCGCGATGGTTTGGGTCCAACAATTTAGGGCTGGAACCTAGAGTAGAAGGTTAAATAAATAAATTAAAAAGAATTGGCATTTTCTGGAGGGGGCACGTGACCCTCTCAGCAATGATGTAAACGAGGGTTACCCGGATTATCAACCGGGTAACCTTACCGCTGCGCCAGACACCACCTTAAACAAAACTTAAAACTAATAAAATTATAAATTTTGCAACTTAGAAATAAAATTCTAACTAATTACATATCATTTCAACATAAAAACGTAACTAAATGATAGCGCAAATCATTTTATTTTGAATATATTAAACATATAGAAATACAGTTTCTAAAGACATAATTCAAGAGCAAAGCATGTGTCATGATAACGCGTGTGCCTAACGCTCGTAATACTAATACCAAAACTGCCGGTACTACTAGTAGTAGCAGTAAATCAGTAGTGTTAACTGTTAAAGAGTATGTTCCAACAGTAATGTTATACGAACGGAAAAAAAAGAAGCATATACACAGTCATGTAGTAAGTAATATGTATCATTAGCACCTGAACTACGCTGATTTTGGTGGAATGTGCTCCATTTTGGTGAACTGTGCAGTTAGACAAGCTTAAAAACTAAATGTGAATCTGTTTATGGTCGCATAGATCAACACTGTTTGAAGGTGGTTCACCCTTGTAAGTTGTAAAGTTGAAACCTTGCAAAAGGTCAACATTTTTTAGGAAGAAACATTTGATGGGAACCTTTTTTAAACTTGGAAGAAACATGCTCCAGCGTAATGGGATCAAGTTTCCATGTAGATGAAATTTTTGAACAAGCATTCTCAAGATTTCAAATGAGAACATTATTTATTAAAGGAAATAGATAATTACAATGTAAAATTGGGTGGAAAAAAGAAAATGTAAAACTTTACTTCTTTTCTTATATATCAATATGATCCAAAAGATGGACATGATTTTTCATTGTTGTATATAAACCATGGTTCGAGATTCCAGCCCACCCAAATTCCGGCCATTCTGGTCTAAAATTTGCCAATAAATCAGTTTTCGAGCACAAAAAGCAAAAAGAATGAAAAATAAACCTAAAATTACCCGTAAACTGTAGCAGCACTAACAATAAGAGAAAGATAAAGGGTTGTCCACTGATAGAGAAACGGTCTGCAGTAGTGGCATCATCGAGAGAGTGAACAAGGAATATTTGATAATTGAGATTTCAAATGAAAGAGAAGGAATAAAGACTTTTAAGAAGCAGCAATTCTTTTTCCAAGCTGCACAAGATATTATTTTATATGCAGATTTCAATTGGGCTTATTGGGTTTTCATAAGTTTGAGCTGGATTTTAAAAAATATGGTAAGATTTAGTTTTCGAAGGATGGAGCTTGTTAAATAACAACTAAAGCTAATTACTACTGACTCAATTTCAATTGTTAAATCATAACTAAAATATACATATTTTGTACTATTTAATACTGATATAATCCACCTACAAGCGCACCGGTCCTTGGGCTGGGCAACATGGGCGACAGCCCAGGACCCAATTTCCAAGGGGGCACATTTTTGTTTAGGATCCAGCACTATTTTAGTTTTTCAGTCCATCAAGAAAGAAACCCTAAGTTTCAATTTTCAAGCAATTTTCATTTTCCACGTACAGAAATCAAGTTCGAACAGAAGCCGAAGCGATCCACGCTACTTTCAATCTCTGATTTTCATTTTCCGAAAGCAACTGCTCCATAATCAATGGAGATAATGTTCCTCTCCATATCTCTTTTTGATTCAGGCTACTTTCCCTCTTTTAATTTTATCAATCTTATCATCTATAAAGTTCTAAGTGAGGTTTCATAACTTATTAGCATCTCTAGATTCAAATCAAATTCGGATTCCTTTGGATTTCATAATTCAACCACAAGATATGCTTTAAATTTGAGAATTTGATTAGATTATAAATTCTATTGCTTTGCATTGCTTCAGTAACTTATCATCATCCCTAGTTTTTAGAACTTTGCATTGCTTGGATTCACCGTGTCTTTTTTTCAAAAAGGCCTGAAGGAAATTTTTAAAGCCAAAATACACGATGTGTTTTTCTTCTTTATGAGATCACTTAAAAACATAATGTGTTGCCTAAAAACAATTTCTGCGTTGATCTACTGTTTCCAGCAGAACTGTACCCCTATCAATTTGCAGCAGTACCCGAACCTCTCGACCAAATTACTGTGACAACCAAAACTCCTCCTGCCGCTTGAGTATCATTTTTTGTTGTTTTATTTTCATATTCGCTTAACTTTTTACTTCAGTATTTTTGTCTACTGTTTTTAATTGTAACTTATGTTGATCCTTTTTATTTGATTGAGAAAAACAAATCAAGGAATAACATTTTAATCTTTTTTTTTTAAATGCAGTTTTCTGAAGTTAATACCTGTTTGCTGGATGGAAGAATGATGAGATGTGATTGTTTGGTAAATAGGTAAGAGCTCATGAATCAGGCTGTATTGCTCTGATTAGTAATTTTTACTATTTTTAAAGCTTAATTTATTAGTTAGTACCATCATGAAACAATTATCTGGATCATCCAAAAAAAAAGAACTTATAACTCAAAGTTTACAAGGTTTGCTAAATAAATATTTCAACAAACAATCAAATTCATTAGTTGAATCTGAACAACTTATTAATTTCATGGAAAACGAAAATAGTGACGAATTGATAAATCCACTTGAGGAAAAAAATGATTCTAAAATTCGAAAGAGGATGATGGTAATGAAAACGAAAAAATATATGAAAAAGACGAAGATGCAATTAACATAAGAGATAGTAGTGGTATTAACAACCTTCATGAAAACAACCGTATTGTCAAAAATTCCGAGTGTCTGGAAAATGATTTGAGTTTAAACATTCATGATCCTAGAATTTGGGATAATCTTCAAGGAGAACTTAGAAACTTGCTTTATTGAAAATGGAACTAAACGAGAATATAATATTAATTTTCCAAAAGACGAATGCTCAAGAAGATTTTCTTCAAATTATTATGTTTAAAATATACCGAATGGAGAAACTTGTGATAGAGAATGGTTAGTATATTCAAAATATTTAGATAGAGTTTTTTGTTTTGTTGTAAGCTATTCAAAACAAAACCATCAAAAAGTCAATTATCAAGTGATGGAATTAGAGATTGGAAACATCTTAGTAAAAAACTTGAAAAACATGAAAATAGCATCGAGCACCTTTGAAACTTGAAATCATTGAAAATGCTAAAACTTGGAATGAAGAAAAGTCAAACTATAGACAAAGATCTGCAAATGCAAATCAGAAATAACACACTACATTGGAAAAATGTAATGGTATGAATTATTGTTGTCATAAAAAGTCTTGCAATAAATAATTTGGCTTTTCGTAGAATAAATGAAACAATTGATGATGATACTAAAGGAATTTTTTTAGATCTTACTATAATGATTTCGAAGTTTGATCCAGTAATGCAACATCATTTTCAACTCACTAGAAGTAAAGAAATTCATCATTATTATCTTAATCATAAAATCCAAAATGAATTAATAACCATTCTAGCGTCCAAAGTTAGAAATGCTATCATTAACAAAATTAAAGAGGCAGATTATTTTATTATTATTCTTGATTGAACACGACCTATGTCATAAAGAACAAATGACTTTGATAATAAGATGTGTTGATTGACAATAGTTGACGAAGAAACACATCAATTGTCAAGTCATGGGTATTTGGATAACTATATATCTTACAAAAGAGATAAAATTTTATAGGAGTGCAAAGCATGGTTTTAAAAATAGTTGAACTGTTATTTCACTACATTATTGCAATGTCAAATTAGCTTTAGCTCTACATGATTTACGAACGACATTTCAATACTAGGTGGACTAGATGTGTTTCCAAAACTAGGATTCTATATCATTATGTGATTATTAAAAAATAGTACCAACAAACTGGAATACATGTGTATAAAATGAATGTAACGAACAACGTAAATTAAGCATAATACGATTTGAATCGTATATTTATTTTATTATGTTACTCTTGAATTCTATAACTATGTAAATTAAATGTACATAACTGTAGTGCACGGAATGATTAAGCAAGTTCGTCAAATCAAACTACATTAGAATATTATTCACTGCATATCACTTCATCAAATTACACTCGTGAAATTGCTAAATTATGTGAACTATGAATACATAATCAAAATAAGAATAAAAGTATAATTTCATCAAATTAAAACTTGAAAGTCTAATGCTACGACACCCCCACATGTCAGCTCGTGGTGGTGCTCATGGCTGTCAAAACTTTGGAAAATACCAAAGGTCTGAAAGAAATTGTGCCATTCTGTCAATATAAAGATCAAACTTATGGAGCTTCTCCCTAGTTTTTATCATTGGTCGTGCTTTCCCTATCTCCCTATTCTGGGCCTCCTAACCGATTGCAAAGTTAGGAATAGATTGGAAAAAGACTAAAGGCTGTCCATTGAAAATATTCAACGCATTTTGATTGATTTTTTAAGAAATTGTACTTTGCATCCTGTTTCGATGGTTCCAAAGATTTTACGGTTTAGGCTAATTCTATTTTCACCCCGTGCCTGGCGCAACGGTAAGGTTACCCAGCTGGTAATCTGTAACGCGCAGGTTCGAGTCTCGGCCTCTTTACATATGTGAAGGAAAGACTGTGCGCACTAATCGACCACCCCCCGAGCCCGGAAAGCCGTGAGAATAGTAATAGGACGGGAGACTGCCTGGGAAGTCCTCTCGCGCTTGAGAACGGAAGCCTATGGCACTGGGTATCCACCTATTTCCACCCCGCTTTCCTCCTTTCTCACCCTGTTCAGCTTTAAAAATTCATCACATCCGAGTTTTTCCTCTTCACCCCCGATTTATGCCCAAAATGCCACCATGTTTTTTAAACCACGTACAAATATGACGTGGTTGATTAACAAACATTGTTTACTCCAAGCTAGATTATCATACAAACACCGTTCGACCCTAGCTAGGTTATAATACAAACCTAGTTTGGTTGAAGCGAGGTTAGTACACAAACCTCGCTCAAACCGAGCGAGGAGTTTAAACAAACCTAGTTACATTTGTGTTTGTTTCCACAATTACTTATTTTAAACGTGATATGTTGTGAGTTGTGATTTGAAGGTAGGGCAATTTCGGAATATTAAAAGTTTATAAATTATCGGGGTGTGAAAGGGAATAAAAGGGGTGCAAATTGAACCAGCCTATGATCTATTCTCAGAGATGTCCACTGTTTTAATTCACTCCGGGCCTCGGTCCATGGTGACTTTTGGCCTGTAGTCAAGCACGGTGAGAGCACAGCTCAGTCAGGTTTCCAATACACTATCTAAAATATTGTAAGTATGCAAATACTTCGAAATCATTACTCAAAAGTCATGAAATTATCAGGAAACGCAATCTAATCTAAACCCTAAACCGGCAGACAGGGGTTCGCAAATAACAGAAAGTACCATTAATATTGAATTGGTGTTACCTTGATTTGATAAAGTTTGGGGACAGATTTAGAAGACGTCTCGCTTGTTTGGTTTGAGTTACAGTTAGAGTTTGGGATGGTGGGGCCATTTGAGGCGGAGGTGGCTACTGAATTTATGGCCTTTCTCCACTCTGCGTCGCCATCTTCCTCTCCGCTGCTGCTGCAAACAAACTCGGCGCCGCCGTCCATTTTCAGTTCTTATTATACGCTTTTTTTAGGTGTAACGTCAGCTTGATTTCCTGGATGACAAATTCTATTTAGACCCAGAAATTTGCGAGTATACCCAGAAAAAACTGTAACAAAAATGCTCATGTTTTGCAATATTATTTTTTTTTTCAATTTTCATCGTAACTCGTAGAGCCCCTACGAGATTTTGTATTCTATCTCGTAGAGCCCATACGAGATTCTTTACTTTACCTCGTAGGGCCTCTACGAGATAAAGTAAAGAATGACTCTATAAGGTAGACTAAAGAATTTTGTAGGGGCTCTACGAGGGAGGGTAAAAATGACTTTTTTTAAAATACATGGGTGAACTTAGCAAAACGCTGGGTTCACCTTATTTTTCCAGATTCGCTGGGTATACTCAGCAAATTCTTGGGTCTAAATAGAATTTGCCTTCCTGGATTTACAAGAGAATGTTTCTTGTTGACACTCCAATTTATGTTAGAGTGCTAATGTGCACACCTCGCTTTACATTCCGGCCACCTTTTAAATTTAATACAAATAATTATTTTTTATATTCTTCTGGTCATCATATATTATTCACCACCGTACTTCTCCTAAAAAAAACACGTATTTCTCTACAATTTTAAATCCTAACAAAAACATGTATTCTTTTGTGTCTAATAGAGATGGAAGATTAAGATTAAAAAAAATTATAATTGCTGGATTTTTATTGTTTTCTGTTATGTTATAGAACATGTTATTAGAGTTTTTTAATGGTTAAGATTTTCCGTTGCGTTTTAGGATTTTTTTTCCGCTCCGTTAGAAATTTTAGGGTGCTACTATTCATACCCCGATTTACACTTCTGGCCACCAAAACTAAAAGCACCTCAAATATTTCAAATTTCCTCTTCTGACCACCGTCTAAATTAATAACCTAAAACTGGAGAGGCCAACAGCACCTTCCTCTACACGAACGCTTCCTTCCTCACATCATGCATTTATGTCTTTTGAGTCATTTGATCAAACATCTTACATCATAATATCACAACCATCATGTTTATCGTCCAATTTATCATCATTCAAATACTTCATCCATCAAACGACAAAAAAGTTAATGTATCATTTGTAAAAGAAGACACGTAAGTTATACAGATAAAACTCATGCAAGTCAAAACGTACATTGTCATTCTCTATTACATCGTCGTCAAATTTAATGTCCTCCAAGCTTGAAATTTTCAAGGGAGCGGAAAAATATCCTAAAACGCAATGGAAAACCCTAAGCATTACAAAAGTAACCTAACAACGTGTTCTATAACATAATATAAAACAATAAAAATCAAGCAATTCTAATCTCTTTTTTATCTTCATCTTCCATATCTATTAGACACAAAAGAATATCTACTTTTTGTTAGGGTTTAGGGTTTGAAATTGTAGAGAAGTACATTTTTTTTCATAAGAGAAGTACGGTGGTGAATAATTGAGTGGAAGAATAATATTTGATGGCCAGAAGAATATAAAAAATAATCATTTGTATTAAATTTAGAAAGGTGTTCGGAAGTGTAAACCGGAGTGTGAATAGTAACACGCAAATTTTAAGCTTGAAGGACATTAAATTTGGCGACGTTGTAATAGAGTATGACAATGTAAGTTTTGACTTGTAGCAATTTTATCTGTATAACTTATGTATCTTCTTTTACAAATTGATACATTAACTTTTTTGTTGTTTGATAGATGGAGTATTTGAATGATGATAAATTAGGCGATAAACATGATGGTTGTGATAATATGGTGCAAGATGTTAGATCAAATGACTTAAAAGATATAAATGCACGATGTAAGTGAGGAAGGAAGCGTTCGTGTAGAGGAAGATGCAGGTGACCTCTCCATTTTTAGGTTGTTAATTTAGACGGTGGCTAATAGAGAAAAATTGAAATATTTGAGATGCTTTTAGTTTTGATGGCCAAAAGTGTAAATAGGGGTGTGAATAGTAGCACCCTTTATGTTGGGGGGGGGGGGGGGCTAAATTTTAAGGACGCTCCACTTTTTTTAAATTGTTAAGGGGGTCAATGTAGGTAGCCAATTTTTTTTAACTTCTTACACTTTTACTCTTACTTTTAAAAACTTAACACTCCGTAAAATCATCAAACCCCTCAATCAAAAAACGCTAAATCGTTTAACTGCAAATAACGTCAGGAAATAGTTGATATCATATGCATACCATTTAATAAACTAAAATTAGATCTTCATCCTAACAATATGTTAGAACTTCTGTGAATACACAACTGTGTTACAAGCAGACAGCAGCAACAATCAGTGTTGCTCAATTATGCCACAATTGTCACGTCAAACTGTGTTTACAATAATCACAGAAAGCGTAATCGATTGTGCAGCGGATTGAAGAATACAGAAAGTATTCTGTTTCAGTAATGTGCAAGTCCAGAAATATTCTGTTTCCTTGAAACAATATTGCCATCGTATGCACTGATCGACGTAGTTGCAATTTATTTCACAGGATAAAACAGACCAACTCCGTAGCGTAGTGCCAGCAAACAGAGCTCTGACGAACTGAAGTTGATTACAGAAAGTGGATCAAAGCATTACTTTGAAGAAGAAGAAGAAGAGGCAATGCGAGCAGAAAAGTGATTTCTGTCTTGTTTTGGGCAATATATTTATAGGCAGGAGGAGGTGACTATTCGTATGCATCGGTAACCGACAGAATTGGAAAGGTTGTGACTCTTTAACCACCCGGTTATTAATGTGCGTACTCTAAGAATTCAAAAGTACTCATTCAGCTAACAAACATGGCTTTCGAATTTTGGACTAAACAGACATGCCCAAGGCCTAATCTTTGACATTTTAATGTATTACTATATCATGACCAAACCCCCACATCCCCATATAATCCCTCTTCCTTTTATTTTATACAAGCCTATTGGCTTCTAATATATTAGGAGAGATTGTGTTAATATTTTGATGATGTGGAACTTATATGTTGTTATCTCTTCTTCTTCCCAAATTCCTTTTTCTCTTGCTCATTCATTTCCAACAATCTCCCACATGAGTGAGCAGTCGATCTTAGTTTCACGAACCATTTATCGCATCGGTTAAAGTAGCACATGAGCCTTGAACTTTCCTAGTGATTACTTATTTGAATCACAGGCGAATCAGTAGACATAGATTGTTCTTGAACTGTAAGCCTTTTGTGTAATTCCAAAGTAGATAACACACAACAAATGTTTCTTATAACCCTTCGTTCTCTTTATGTGTTCGTTATTGCCTTGAACACCTGCCTGGTCTCATAAGTGATTAGAGAATTTGACCTCATAATTCTCTTTGAAGCGACGCCTTTCGCACTTACGTAGGTGATTCTGTAAAGGGTATTCACTAATTCCTCAAATATAGACACCATTAAAATTACAAATACTTATCCTTATTCAACATATAATGCACTAACTTATCATAGGAATGGTTTGTGTATAACAGTGCCATCAAGTTTCTCTTAAATTTCGTTGTCCTATTGAACCTAGATCTTGGGATCTCAAGTCAACTAGGCGGGGTTTCCATTTTAGAAAAACCTTTAGTCTATAGGCCTTAGCCCCATTCTCACCGATAAGGTTTGAACTTTCTCTCTTGGCAAGCCTTTTGTAAGTGGATCCGCTAAGTTATCTTTAAATCGAATGTAATCTATTGTGATAACCCCGTTAGAGAGAAGTTGTCTTATCGTTTTATGTCTACGACGAATATGCCTAGATTTACCATTGTATAGTGTCTTATTAGCTCTTCCAATAGTTGATTGACTATCACAATGTATACATATTGGAGGCATGGGTTTGCTCCAATTAGGAATGTCTTCCAAGATGCTTCGAATCCATTCTGCTTCTTCTGTAGTCTTATCCAGTGCAATAAACTTTGATTCCATCGTAGATCTAGCGATACAAGTCTGTTTGGATGATTTCCATGAAATTGCTCTATTTCCTAATGTGAACACATATCCACCTGTAGACTTTGTATCATTTGATCCAGTGATCCAATTTGCATCACTGTATCCTTCCACTATTGAAGTATAATTTGTATAGTATAGACCATAACTCTGTGTATACTATAGATATCCTAGAACTCTGATACTTCCTAGTACAGTTCATAACATACGTGATACTTCCTAGTATACGAGAGTATTCCAATTGGTAGATACCATCATCAATGTTCTTTACCCAATTTTGGTTCATATCTACTGGTGATTTTGCAATAGTTACATTATATTGCTTGAAATTTTCAAGTATTTTGGTGATGTAATGAGATTGGGATAATGCTTATCCCTGTGGTATTCTCAGAATTTTTACACCCAATATCACATCAGCCAGTCCTAGGTCTTTCATATCGAATCTAGAGAATAACATATCATTTATAGACGTTATTATGGCCTTGTTATTGCCTATGATCAACAGGTCATCAACATAACAATGACATATCCAATATGTATGTGTTTTATGTACACACATTTATTTGATTCATTTATTGTGAATCCATTTGATAACATAGTATTATCAAACTTCTCATGCCACTGTTTTTGAGCTTGCTTAAGGCCATAAAGTGGTTTTACCAGTTTGCAAACTTTATTCTCATTTATAGAGCTTAGAAATCCTTCAGGTTGTTTCATATAGATTTCTTCCTCTAGTTCACCATTCAAGAATGCAGTTTTGACATCAATTTGATGTATTTCTAAGTCATGTATGGATGCAGTTGCAATGAGCATTCTAGCTGACGTTATCCTCGTTACAGGTGAATATGTATCGAAATAGTCCAGGTCTTTCTTTTGTCTAAATCCTTGGACTACGAGACGAGCTTTGTACTTGTCTATTGAACCATCAGATTCAATTTCTTTTTAAATATCCATTTATTACCTAAGATCTTACATCCTTGAGGTAAACCAACTAATTCACATGTATGATTGGACATAATGGATTCAATGTCATTGTTAATTGCCTCTTCCCAATAAGGACCATCGCTGGAAGACACAGCTTGTTTGTATGTCAATGGATCATCTACTAACATAAATGTATAGAAGACCGGCCTAAAGGTTTTTAAAGTCCTTGGCCTTTTACTTTTTTTTGGTTCCTCAATTTGCTGCCCAACACTACTTTGCTGAGTGTTATTTTGTTCAACATCCTCAAGAGAATAAGGAAATTCATCTTCTCGTGGTCTCTTAGGTGTATTAGTTTCAGTACCATGTTTCAAGGAAAATATATGTTCGAAAAATGTAGTATTTCTCGACTCAATGATGGTATTTTCATGAATATCATCAATTTTAGATTTGTGTACCAAAAATCGATATGCGACAGTGTTTTGTGCATATCCAGTAAATACACAATTAGTTGTTTTTTGTCCAATTTTGACCTTCTTTAGTTTGGTACCTCTACTTTGGCAAGACACCCCCACACTTTTAGGTATTTATAGGATGGTGATCTGTTTTTTCAAAGTTCATGAGGAGATTTAGATGTTTTCTTTCAAGGTATTTATTTAAAATATGATTTGCCGAAAGAATAACTTCTCCAAAAGTTATCTGGCAAGCCAGAGCTAATTAGTAAGGCATTCATCATTTCTTTAAGAGTTATTTTATTTCGTTCGGCTATACGATTGGATTGAGGTGAATATTGGGCTGTAGTTTGATGTATAATTCCATGCTCAGCACAGAATTCCTCAAACGGAGACTCGTATTCTCCTCCTCTATCACTTCTTAAAGATTTTATTTTCTTGTTGAGTTGATTCTCAACTTCTGCCTTATAGCGTTTAAACATTTTGAATGCTTCATCCTTGCTGCTAAGGAGATATACGTGACAATATCTGGTATAATCATCAATGAATGTAATAAAGTACTTATTTCTACCTCTAGTTTAACACATTTTCAAATCACATACATCATTATATATTAAGTCTAGAGATTTTGTCTCTCGTTCAACATGATGAAACGAGGTTCTTGTCAATTTTGCTTCTGCACAAACTTGACATTTATAGTTGGAATCTATATCGCATTTTGGTATAAATTCTAGATTGATCAATTTTCACAATGTATCAAAGTTTACATGTCGTAATCTAGAATGCCATATGTTAGAAGATTCAACAATATAAGCAGAAGAATCACTTTTATTCATATCAGTGCGTGGTACAGTAGTGGTTACATTTGCTTTAAATAAACCATCACACATATATCCTCTTCCAACATACACTCCATTCTCGGAAAACACAAATTTATCAGCTTCAAAGGTCAATTTGAAGCCATGCTTGCTCAATAACGATCCTGAAATCAGGTTCTTGCGAATTTATGGAACATGGAGAACATCATTTAAAGTCGGTTCCTTTCCAAAAGTTAGTTTCAACACAACTTTTCCATTTCCTTCGACCTTTGAAGCAGAAGAATTGCCTATAAAAAGTTGTTCATCATTAGCTGTAGTTTTATAGGTTGTAAACATCCACTTGTTAGCTCATATGTGTCAAGTGGCTCCAGTGTCTACAAATCATTCTTTTGAGTTACCAACAAGGTTGCATTTTGATATTACTGTACATAAATCAAAATCTGAAATGCCTTTCGAAACATCAGCCGTATTTGCTTCTAACTTCTTCTTTTTAGGTGCACGACATTCAGCTGTTTTGTGCCCCTTCTTTCCATAGTTGTGGCAAGAACCTAGAAATTTCTTTGATTTTTAGGAGCATTCTCCCTTTTTCTTTTGTTAGTCTTGTTTGACTCAACTACATTTGCTTTGGCAGTAATATTCTAAAAAAATCTTTTTCTCAGAATTTCTGTTATCTTCCTCAATGCGTAGCCGAACTATGAGCTCTTCCATTGTCATTTCCTTATGCTTGTGCTAAGGTAATTTTTGAAGTCCTTCCAAGAAGGAGGCAATTTCTCAATAGTTGCGGCAACTTGAAAAATCTCGCTAAGAGTCATATTTTCATCTTCTAGTTGACGGATGATAAGTTGTCGTTTTTGAGCTTGACTTATCACCCTCTTTGAGTCAACCATTTTGAAATCAAGTAATTTTCCAACAATGAATTTCTTCATGCTTGCATCTTCAGTTTTGTACTTCTTTTTCAGAGCCAACCAGAGTTGTTTGGACGTTGCAAAAGTACAATAGACATTGTAAAGGCTATCATCCAGACCATTCAGAATATAATTTTTACACATGAAATCTGAGTTTTGCTAAATATTAAGAGCCTCTACTTTGGTAGCATCAGGTTCGAGTTCGGCTACCACAGGAGCATCTTCAGTTAGAAACTTGGCAAGACTCAATGCTGTTAAATAAAACAACATTATCTATTGCCAACGCTTGAAATTAATTCCGTTGAACTTCTCTGGCCTATCGCCATGGGACAGAGCCATTGTTCGAAGCAAAGGCGTTGGCTGAGCGACCATCTGAATCGATGTAGAATCACTGTTGTTGTCTTTCGTCATCTGCAACAACATTGGTTTAAAATTGTTAGAACTTTTGTGAATACACAATTGTATTATAAATAGACAGCAACAACAATCATTGTTACTTAATTATGCCACAACTGTCACGTCAAACTGTGTTTATAATAATCACAGAAAGCGTAACTGATTGTGCAGTAGATTGAAGATATACAGAATGTATTCTGTTTTAGTAATGTCCGAGTCCATAAATATTATGTTTCCTTGAAACAATATTGTCATTGTATGCACTGATCGACGTAGTTGCAATTTGTTTCCTAGGACGAAACGGACCAACTCTGTAGCGTAGTGCTAACAAACGGAGCTCTGACGAACTGAAGTTGATTACAGAAAGTAGATTAGAGAATTACTTTGATGAAGAAGAGGTAATGCGAGAAGAAAAGTGATTTCTGTCTTGTTTTGGGCAATGTATTTATAGGCAGAAGGAGGTGCCTATTCGTATGCATCAGTAATTGATAGAATTGGAAAGGTTGCGACCCTTTAACCACCCGGTTATTAATGTGTGTACGCTAAGAATTCAAATGGTTGTACTCATTCAATTAACAGACATGCCTTTTGAATTTTGGACTAAACAGACACACCTTTAAAATTCTGAGAAAAAATTCTCATTTTACCACACTAGCTCAATCAACAACCGTCAGCCATATTCAATCAAGAGACCCCAAGAGCCCTAAAGCCCAATCTTTGACATTTTAATGTATTATTATGTCATGGCCAAGCCCCCACATCCCCATATGATCCCTCTTCCTTTTATTTTATGTACACCTATTACCTTCTAATATATTAGGAGAGATTGTGTTAATATTTTGATGATGTGGGACTTAAATGCTGCTATCTCTTCTTCTTCCCGAATTCTTCTTTCTCTTTCTCATTCATTTCCAACAAAATATGTGCATGCGATTTAACAAACTGAAATTAGATCTTACCATCTCATCACTTTGATCAACTTCACCATAACGCTCATTCTCCTGTGTCAATATCACATTGTTTTCTTTTTCGTTCATGTTTTTGGTTAGGGTTTGATTTCTCGATAACTAATGGTGTTGATTAACGATTAAAAATTAGATTAATGAACAAAAGAATGAAATTAAGCCTAAATGGGTAATAAGGTAAAATCATCTTTATTTGTTAAGGGACTACTTATCTTATTGGTACTCTCCTCGTTAACAATTGTTTTAAAAAAAAATTGGCCACTCGTTAACAATATTTAGAGGGTCAATAACAATGCTCTTATAAGAGGGGATTTCTTTTAGTGTGGTGCTAAGGGAACAACAGCTTATGCTTCGGGCTACCACATCCGCCGTCTAACATTTTTTTTTTATGTTTTTTTATCGACTTCGGCAGTCAACCGCCGGCCGATCGTCGTTTGGACGCTGTGATAGCCTAAAGCACTTTTCACGGTGTCCTTAGCACTGCACTCTTTTTATGTTGATCATTAGTGTACTGCAGCATCTAAATTACCATAAGGCCACTTAAACGTGGATTAAAATAGGAAAGCTTCAAGATACACAAAACATCTTTATATAAAAAAACATACGTAAATTAAGTTTTTTGTTTTCGAAAATCATTAAAAAAAGTTAAATCACAACCACAAAAATTTTCAAGGTTCAAAAGCTACTTCAATTCTAATTCATTTTAATATTTATATAAGAATAGTTTTTTAAAAAAAGTATAGTAAAAATATTAAAAAAACAAAAACATGACGTTCAAGCGAAATTGGTAGAAATAGATGCGATTTTACAAAAGAACGCTGACATGCATACAATTACAGTCAATAATTGCAACTTTTGATGAACGTTTCAAAATTTTAATTTTTGTTTCAAATTATATTCAACATCATTTACTGTAGAAAAATCATGAAAAAATAACTTAAATTGAATAGAAATAAGAAATAGTACATTTTCAAAAAAACCGCATACAAATATGCAATTTTAATGAATAATTAGACATATTTGCAGTTTTTGGTTTGCTGCAAATATTCAGTTTTCATTGAATATTTGCAAACATACTTGCAAACACTAAACCAAATTTTGCAAATATGTTTGCACGATTTTTCAGCATATGCAGACATTTTTTCCCCGACTATCTTGTTTAGATATTTACAATTTTATGAATTTATTCTAAAGCACTGGAACAAAAAGAAACACGAAAACAACATTGCTACAATAAACTAATTTTAGGGACCTATTTTAGATTAAATTTGATTTTAAGGATGCGATGTTGATTTTCATTCATATTAATACACAAAAAGTATGGTAAAAATTCACATCGGTAGGCCATGCAAAACCGGGTGAAAACGGTCAATCGGTTTTGCGTAACAAAATTTTGCACCTGTCTTGATGGTTCATAAAACCATTTGGAATATTTGATGCTTTTTTGGGTATTAAAAGTTGATGCATGACATGTATTAAATCATGATCAGACATATGTGCATCTAAATTTCATGAGAAAACAAAAAAAAACCTGTATTATTAATTTATATATTATTCTATGAGTGAAGATGATGCATTTTTATATTTGCATATTAAGTTGAGTAATGTTTCACTTATGCCTACTATGGACCTTGGGCTCATCAGGCTCAACACATCAGCAAAAATACATAGTATTCATCACAGGTGTCACTGTGTCTTATTTTTCCTTGATCGGCTTAATGCATGCACAATGACCTATTGGACATACTCGTACCCACCTCAATTTGGACCATCTTACTACCTCCCATAGCATGGTGCGTGTCTTCACCTCCTGCATGAGACCGTATATGATAAAAAGGGTATGTTGTATGGTGTGGATCCCGAACAATTGATATTTGACCCAAATCCCCATTGACTTGGCCTCCCATGGATTAACCATAGAATTAGGCTTTTAATTTAAACGTCACTTTAAGTTCGATATTTAATTAAGCTTAACATTTTATTCATTTATCATAGAATAATGTCTAATCACAAGGTCATCAAAGAATTGTGGGCTCTAACTTAGTACATTGTAAGTCAATATATTCATATTAAAGCCTAACGCCTAATCATAAAGCCATCATAGAATTTAAGGCTCTTAACTTAACACCTTTTAAGTTAATATGTTCATATTAAAGCCTTACTGTCCCTTCAACCATTCATTGTCATATTCATGTTTGCAAAAAAACCATATTTGTTTATTTTGATTTCTTAATTACAATATTTATGGAAATATAGATTATAGTTCTTTTTTTTTGTCACAACCTGTACCATAGTCATTTTATAAATTTAATCAAGTTTTGATATTATCAGTCCAATGTTCCCATTTTATTACAACTTTTACTACATCTATCTAATTAGCCCCAAGTTATTAAAATATCCTAATGTAATCAAATTTTCCCTAATGTGCGCATAATAAAGGAAAATAATTAATCATAGGCAATTAAGCATATCAATTTATGCCTAAATCGATCGTATACGTATGCTCTTTTGGCATATTTTGGCATAACCACAATAAACTATAAAAAAATCGATGAAGAAGGGGGGAAAGAAGACTGAGAATATAAATTACAGTAATCTGAATATTAATAATACAGAAACTATAAGAAAAGAAAGAAAAATTATAGAAAGAAATTACAGAAAACAGGAATGAACATAAACTATAAGTAAAAGAACTGTAAACAAAACAACAACTATAACTACTATTATTCACATTTACCCTAAACTTTAATCAAAAATCTAAATACAAACTCACATAAAAACTTTCCCTTGTCGGTCCGGTAGAATCTTCTCCTGAAAGGAAATAAAATAAAAAAATAATTTAGAAATCTCAGTTCCCCCGAAAAATAATTTAGTTTGGCGTTGTCTACCAAAAAGAAGGCTAGCCTAGGCGGAGGAAGAGATGCATTGTGAGGAAATGGGGAGGAGGTTGGGGTTTTATTTATAAGTGGAGCAAATGGCCCTCAGTCGTTAGATTTAAGTTTAAAAACTGAACCGACCATATCCTAGTGTCAATATGGATTAACCACGTTAGCCAACCAAATGAAGACACAATAGATCAAAAACAGCCTGAAATAATCCATCCATTCAAAATGTTTTATGGCTGGCAAGTATACGTGATAGGCACATATTGGGTCGACCCACCCACCACGTGGGTCAACACACTGGTCGACCCACCCGACATCTGGGTCGATCTGGGTGGATGTTGGGTTGCCCCATGAGCTTATTATTATTTTTTCCATTTTAATTACTGATTTGAGTTTCAAATTTCAAACTACCATAAATCTTCCATTTTAAGTCTGTTTTATGCAACCCATATGTATATATGAACCAGAAAATCATAACGGACCAAATGGCGCAATCGTCGTTGTCAAATTCCTAATATTTACAACTTATTATTTAATCAATTAATCATTGTTCGTTAAAATTTGAGTTGTTGCGTTCTCCCTTGCTTAAATTATTTTGTTCCAGAATTCTCCAAGGATATGAGTATAGGATATATGTTTTCATACAAATATTTGCAATCTTCTACTCATATAGCATCCATTAACAACCACAGTCCTTATATATTTTTTAATTCTTTTCATGTGCTTACGCAATAGTGTAGTGTATATGTCTCTTACTAATGCAAAAGATTAGGCGGTCTACTGATTCAATTGACCTCCTCTTTATGCAATTATGCTAGTGTCATGCATCCAAATATATGCAAAAATCCAAATGATAACAGTTATTTCTACATGTTTGCTTCAACTATCATTTACATGCAACGACCATATGATAATAACCATTTATATCATCCATAAAATAATACAAAATGTGCACGCATCCATATGCATATGAAAATGTCCTATCAGCCAATCATTAGCGTTTGTATTGTGTTGTGTGTGTGTGTATTATGCATCCACCTCATCTACTTGCAAACATCAAACATAACATGTTTCTACCATCCATGGTTCAACCCTAAGATTCAAAGGATATGATCTATTCAAAACTAATGATGGAAAAAGGAAGATTGAAGCGTACCATCAAAAAGAAAATGATAACAAACGCGCATCTTCTCCTTTGGTTCCCAAGTAGCCTCACTGTCATCATTTCCCCATTGGAGCTTTACAAGTCGCACTTCCTTGCTCCTTAGTTTCTTAGTCTCGAAATCTAGGATCAAAGTAGTGCTCGTTGAATAGATGTCTCCCTCTCAATCTCCATATCCTCTAATATGATAGGCTCTACTACTGCTATTGAGTCATGCAGGCATTTTTGCAAGTGTGAAACATGAAATACATCGTGAATACCCGAAAGCTTCTTAGGTAAGCGAACCCTATATGCCATTTGTCCCACTCTCTCCGTGATCGGGAATGGACCAACGAACCTCGGTGCTAACTTGTCTGCGGAGCAAAATCTCACTACCTTCCTTAATGATGATACCTAGATGAAAACCAAGTCTCTGACAACAAACTCAAGTCGATCCTCCTCCTATCCGCATAAGATTTCTGACGATCCTGAGCTTCCTTCATCCTCCTATTCAAAAAATTAATCTTATCGGAGACCCCTTTAATCATATCCAGCCCAAGAAGTAGTCTATATGTTGACTCCTACCAACAAAAGGGATATCTGCAGGGTCGCCCATAAAGCCTCGAAGATTGCCATGCTGATACTAGTCTGAAAACTATTATTATATGCAAACTCCACTAGCTCGGGATCCGTACGCTGCCTCGAATCTATCTGCTTTAATAAGGTAGGCTGTACCTCCAAAGACGCCAATAGTCCCAGAGTATAATCCGTATAAAGTATAAAATCAAATGTAGATATAAACTCTAAGCTCTGTCACTCTATGAACAAGGGACTCGATGATACCCTCTTCTACTCAAAGCATCTGTTACTACATTCTGCTTGCCTTGGATATAGGCAATATCAAAATTGTAGGACGCTAAGAATTATGTCCATCGCTGCTGCCTCAAATTGAGGTCCCACTGTGAGAACAAATACTTCAGAGACCTATGGCCCATGAAAAGCTCAAACCTCTCAACTAGAAGATAATGCCTCCAAGACTTAAGCGCAAAAATTATCACAGCTAACTCTAAGTCATGGGTAGGGTAATTCCTCTCGTGAATTCTTAGTTGCCTTCTACTGTAGCACGCAACCCTACCCTCTTGCATCTACACTACGCCCAAGTTAGTCCTACATGCATCGATATAAACAGTAAATTTATTATAGCCATCACTAGTGAGAGCCCTCTTTAACCACAAGAAAGAATCCTCACAATCAATATCCTATGAAAATACCAAGTTTTTCTTGGTAAGGCGGGTGAGAGCATGGAAATCTATGCCAAGTCCTTAATGAATTTTCTATAGTAGCCCGCCAAACCAAGAAAACTCCTCACCTCTATCGCATTCTTGGGGGTCTTCGAATCCAGCACTGCCACCACCTTGGCGGGATCCGCATCAAATCCATCCTTGGAAACCATGTGCCCCAAGAAACGCAGTTCCCTACGCCAAAAATGGCACTTAAAACTTCGCCTGCAGCTGATGGAAGCAGAGAGTATGGAGAACCTCTCCCAAATGTAAGGCATGCTCATCCTCGCTCCTCGAGAATACAAGAATATCGTCTACAAAACAAACCAAAAACTTATTTAAGATATCCACGAATACCCTGCTCATCAAATCCATAAAATAAGCTGGTGCGTTAGTCAACCTAAAAGGCATGACCAACCACTCAAAGAAACCATCAGGAGTCCAAAATGTTATCTTATCGATATTGTCATCTGCCACATGCAACTGATGAAAACCGGTAGCCAAATCCAACTGAGAAAATATAGACTGATCAAACAGATCATCTATCCAAGGGAGTGAGTAACAATTATTCTTCGTGAGCTTATTTAATTCTTTTTAATCCACACAAAGTTGAAGGGAACTCCACTTTGGTAGCCAAGACAGCCGGTGCTCCCCACTAAGAGATACCACGCTTGGTAAATCCTTTCTCTAGAAGGTCAACCACTTACTTACTAAGCTATCTCTATTCCCTTGGAGCTATATAATGAACATGTAGTGTAACAGGCTTTGCATTCTCACATAGATAGATTTGGAAATCAATCTCTCGCTTAGGGGGTAGTCCCACAACCTCCTTAAAACTCATGCACAATGGGTACATAATCAATGTTGTCAAATATAGAAAACTATACATGATCGACCTCCGCAGGTCGCAAGAAATCTTGAGCGTCCTACCACTACAAGTCTTCAATCTAACGACCCTACTCTCGCGGTTAAGTATATCCACGTACATGGCTAACCAATCCATCCCTAAGATCATAACGTACCCAGAAAATCCTAACACATAAGTATCAAAATCAAAGTCAATGCCTAAAATAGAAATTTTCAAACCCCTATAGACCATAGATAAATGTGTCAAACCACCTATGGGGTTTGAAACTAATGTGGGATCGGTAATGAGAAATACTTAAGTGCAAATAGTCAACCAAGGTACTATATATAAATGAATGAGAAGCGCATGAATCAAAGAGATTACGTATAGGAAAGTCAAAAATAGAGATCAAACCTTATACAACTACTTTCCTACCTCAATCCGGACCACTACTAGTTGGAGCCGCCTCAAACACTTGAACCTGTGTTGTTGATGTACCAATACCTTATCCAGGTTTTTGTGGACACGCCCTGCAATAATGCTTGTCTGGCCACCAGTAAAGCACTTTCCTTTCATCATCAACTTTCTACAATCCTTCACGAAATGGTATATCGTCCCATAACCATGACACTTGATCTCAATTTTGAGATGCCCTTTCTGAGACCTACCAGCTTGCTTCTTCTTGTCCTTCTTGTTTTTCCACCATTTCTGCTTAGAATTAGCAACCTTTGGGACTTCTCACTTAGCATCCTTGACCTCTTCCTTTTAGCTCTCGTGCATCAAAGCCATCTCTAACAAAGTGTTAAAAGTAGCTCCCATCAGAATATGAGTCATACCAATCATTAAAGAGGTTGATTCATCCCTCTCGTAAATCTAGCAGCTTTTTTACTAGTTGTATTAACCAAGTCCTTTCCAAATCGTGACAACTCATTAAACTAGTTGATGTACTCCTTGACAAAAAAGTCTCCTTACTTCAGACTAAGGAATTTCTCTAATTGCATACGTTCTTCTGTTGGTGACATAAATTTCCTCTCGAATCTAACTCCGAGTCTAGTCCAATCCATAAGTCTTTTTCAGCCTCTATAATCTCCCCCAAAATGATGTCTCTCCCTTAAGTTGCCAAGCTACCAACCGAACTTTATACCGATCCTCAAGCTCTAATAACTAAAACATTTGTTTTGTGTCTCTAAGCCAAGCATGGGCCTCTACAAAAGTCTCTGTACCCACAAAAGCCTTGTCGTCCAAATTAGAGAAATCTTTGTAAAGCTTGGAAAGGTCGAGAGCTATTGGTGGATTAGGAGGAATCACCATAGCGGGTGTTGGATCCTGAATATATTCCTGTCCTTCGGTTGGTCTCGTAGCCTCTAAGTATCTACAAAACCAACTATGAACAGGGATGCCCTCAAGAAGAATAGAGGCGCCTGACATACTACGCAAGAGAGAGAAGATAAATATTTTAACATTCGAGAGTCAAAGGAAGGTTGTGAATGACTTGAGGGGGTATCTTTTTAAAGTAATTACGGTTTTAAAAATATTTTTCTTCAAGAAGTTTTCGTTTAAAACAAAATTTTAGTGATCTTGCAACCTTCTACTCTGATACCAAATGAAACACCTCACACTCATTAACGTTACCCAAAGTAGGATCCCGCTAAAGAATATGAAGCATTATAAGTATAAAGACATAAAAGAACATCACGGAGACTAAGATTCACAAGACAGAAATGATTTAAAACACAATAGAAGAAGAAGATAATTTAAAACAACCACATTACATTTATTTCTAAAACCAAATACCATGTCTCGTGGAAAGAAAACCTCAGTCATAGAATATCAGAGTACATAAATAATATCCATCAAATAGTAGTCATAGATACAACTAAACCGTGGAAAGAGATGAAATAACGAAGGACAATACATTTGCTTCAAAGAAAATCCCCCAAGTAAGAAACCAATGAGCAATCTGAACTATATGCTTCCACCCTGCGAGCCTGAGGGGAAGAAAAATGAAAGAAGGAAGGAATAGATGGTCAGACATATAGTCCGGTGAGCTATTATGATTGCTAGCATGATTGATAAGCAAAAAGGAAACATATCAAATATAAGTCTAGTATTAGATATGGTAAGTGTTTGTGTACACCTAAAAGAACATTCTCATTCAAATTTTGATTGTTTGCACTTCTACAAATTCAGAACATGGTACAATTAGGAAGATCTTCCTAATACTACACATCGATCGGCTACCAAAACCATAGTGATAACCTATGCCTTTTATAGGCCTTGGGGGTTTATCGGGCCCAACCCATCAACAAAAAGACATAGCGTTCATCACAGGTGTCACAATGTCTTATTTTCCCTCATCAACTCAATGCACGCACTTTGACCTGCCAGAATATGCACCCGTACACACCTCAATTTGGATCGTCTTACTACCTCCCACAGCATGGTGTGTGCACCCTCACCTCCTACACGAGACCGTATGTGATAAAAAGGGTATGTTGTATGGTATGAATCTCCAACAATTAATACTTAACCCGAAATCCCTAATGATTTGGCCTTCCATAGATTAACCATAGAATTAGGCTTTGAACTTAAACGTCGCTCTAAGTTCAATATTTAATTAAACCTAACAATTTATTCATTTATCATAGAGTAACACAAGGCTACCATAGAATTTTAGGCTCGTAACTTAATACCTTGTAAGTCAATATGATTATATTAAATCCTGACGCATAATCACAAGGCTACCATAGAATTTTAGGCTCGTAAGTTAACACCATTTAAGTCAATATGTTCATATTAAAGCCTAACTTTCCTTTCAATCATTCTATGTCATATTCATGTTTGCAAATAAACCATGTTTGTTTATTATGATTTACCAGCTCTCGTATTTATACAAATATAGATTATAGTTTATTTTTCTATCACAACCTGTATCATAGTCGTTTTACAAACTTGATCAAGTTTGGATATCATCAGTCCAACGTTCCCTTTTTATTACATCTTTTACCACATTTGTCCGATTATCCCCAGGTTATTCAATTATCCAAAATTAATCAAATTTCCCAAAACGTGCACATAATAAAGGATACAAATATATGCCTAAATCAGTCGTATACGTACGTCTTTTTGGCATATTTGGGCATAACCACAATAAACTGTAAAAAATCCGACGAAGAATGGGGGAAGAAGATTGAGAATATAATTTACAGTAGTTTGAATATTAATTAAACAGAAAATGGAAGAAAAGACAGGAAAATTGCAGAAAACTACTTATAGAAATCAGAAATGAACATAAACCGTAAGTAAAAGAAATGTAAACAAGACTACAAACAATAACTAATATTATTCCTATTTATCCTCAACGTTAATCAAAAATCTAAATAATCATAAAAACTCACCAAAGAGCTTTCACTCGTGGATCTAGCAGAGCCGTACAACAAAATAGGGCTTTTATAGCGTTTGGAAAACGCTGTTATACCCTAGTATAGCGTTTCAGAGAACGTCATGTAACGGCATGCTATGTTATACCTTCTACTTTAAATAGCATAAACAAAAACGCTATGAAAAACAAATTTTATGTAGCGTTTTCATTTGCTATCAAACAAAAACGCTATGCAATATACTATCAAATACTTGCTTTCTATAGCGTTTCCATGTAAGTTTCTAACGTTTTATTTGTATATTTTACAGTGTTTATTTAGTTATATTATAACATTCCCAATAATTGTTTTTATAGTGTTTTTAAAACGATAGTGACTATATTATTAATTTATATATTTTACTTACCATTGTTCCAACTTTTTTCATGCATACACACACACACACATATCTAAACATTTGTCATCTGCATATAAAGGAAAGTAATTTTCACAAACAACAATTATATAAATTACTACACAATATTTCATGCATATCATTCAAATAACTTAATATTTCATGCATATTGTTTCATTAACTTTTCCTTATTCATACATAATATATCATACATTTTTATATCAACATGTTACAAAATAGACAAACAATATATTTAATCTTGCTTTGCTTCTGATATTTTCTCCTTAACATCAACAATAATGACCCTGATAATGTCAAATAACAGTAACACGTTAGTAATAGTAAATAGAAAACTGAGCTGGAATGTCAAATAAATAGTCAAGATGTTAGTACATATGATAAAAAACTGATCGAAAAGATGAAAAAAAGATGCTAATAATAAGTAGATAAGTATATGTGTGAATAGAAAACAGTCGGGAAACATACGGTACATAACCGGTCTAGAGTAAAACTAGTAAATGTGAATTGAGAGAGGCTATACTCCTTGATGAGGTTAACAATATATATTTGAAAAGATATCAAAAGCGCTTTTCATAGCTGCGAGCCACTAGTTTCAAGCATTCATCAACGGAAATAACACATCTCTCATAGTATTAATTCAAATATATAAATACAAACATTAGAAAGCTATTCTTCTATATTCAACAAAAAATAAATAGACTAAAGAATAAAATAAAAATTGTTGCTTCCAACAACTCTTTTCCAATAGATCGCCTTAACATCTAATACTAAAATTATGTCAGTGCCATAACAAGTTCAAACTACTAGATATATGGTCATTCTAACAAATTCATCTCAGTTTGAAACCTGCTCATATCACCATGCTGTTTATTTCAACAAATTCATTTTAGAACTTACCCACCTCATCTATCTGCCAAATCGTTAGTTAAGCTCGCACAATTCATTTTTCCACACTAAAGGAAAGTGAAACAATAGTTAGTATTACGATTGTTGGAGCTTCAGGAGATCTTGCCAAAAGAAAATATTCCCAGCTCTATTTGCTCTCTACTACGAAGGCTTCCTACCTAAGCATTTCTCAATTTTTGGATATACATAAAGTATGATGACTGATGAAGAACTAAGAATCATGATAGTCAAACAATAACTTGCAAAAATTGTGGTGACAATCATCCATAATTTGAGTCTACATCCATGAACTAATAAGATGCTACTACAATGCACAATCATCCATCAAACCAAATGCGATCGAAACTAATAATTTTCAAAAATAACATAACATAAGTTTGTTGTATAGGTAGAGGATTATGATGTTATTAGCTTAAAATAATCGTATCCCTCACTCAGCGTATTTATTGACTCATTGAAATGCATATGTTTGCAATTCCCCACTGCAGACCTGCCCATAATAATTTCTCCAAGTTATCATTGGTTCCCAACCCCGTTCTTACTCTATATAAGATATCAGATAACTACCTCACTTCTCATAAATAAAAAAACATTGCACTCAAAAAAGATCCAAAAATGAGAATGTGCAACTCTTCTGAAGCAACAAAAATAGCATCAGCGACTACAAAAAGTAGGCTGCAAGATATGACCACCTTGTCATAATATCCTATGTGGTGCAAAAAGAACTTAGTGCTTTATATGCAACGGAGATGACATGGAACTTAACAGGCTGGTCGGAGGGAACTTAGGAAGAGTGTAACTGTCTGTAAGATAAGGCAACGCTCACATTCTAGAAGTTTTGGTAAAGGTCGTAGTTCTAGCGCTGCCCTGAGCCCAATTACTACAGAATATTGTAATCGATTGAGTAGAACTATACCTAAGTATAGAAGGTAAGACTTAATACAGGCTGGTCGTATTCCTAAAAACGATGGATTGAATCCTAGAAATAAGTGTGTTCAAAAACTGTCTAGTGCACTGGGAATGCGTTGGTGGTGGTAACATGAAGGGATGATCGAGTTTCAGCCGCAGGTGAAGTTGAGGAAGAAAGAAGATGGAGCTGTTTTTGGTTTTGGTAGTTTTAACGGGTCGATGATCAGTGGGGACGTCAGGCAATCGGAGTTAAGGCATGGGGCTGCTATAGTATGGTTGGACTAGGTTGTGTGGCCATGACGGCTATGTTGAGGTGTCAAGCTGGGTGAGGAGAACTGGAGCATGCATGGCTAGCAAAGGAAGAAGTATATACATTATTTACTGTTCATTCAATATAAAATTGCAAACAAACCCATATTAGTATATTCAACTGCACCATGGAGGATCATAGATGATTTGCAGACATAAAGATGTGGTTTAGGATTCAAGCATGGGCTCAGTAGGAAAGTCTATCTTTCTAGATCTACTATTCCATTAATGATGGAATAATGTAATCAATACCAAACTACCCGCTGCTTGATACCATAAATTGGTCTAAATCCAGCTCGCAATGCTTATATTTTCTTATATACTTCTGGCATAGCATTTAGAGCAAAATCTATTCTAGAAAACTGGTATTTTCCTGTAAAAAGTTGTAAAGAGGTACTCTTCTTCTTTATTACATGATAAACACACGCTGAAATCAGCTAACATCATGTGAATTCGCAGTTTAAGTATACAAAAATTCATGATAGTATATTACGATATGTATACCTAAATTAGTTGGTTCTGGAAACTGAATTATTCACGTTACCCAAAACACCATCTGCTACATGCTGCTCTTTAGACGGATGTAGGTTCTGAATCAACCACATTGTATCACACGATAACGCACACAGAAATCAGCTGACATCGTATAAATTCATAGTTTTAACAAATATGCAAAAATTCATGGCAGTACAATAAGTATACCTGTAACAAAGATCTTTCTCTGTTACATCGAGTCATCTTGTACACATTATAATCGGGTTGGGCTTATGGCCCATTATCTAAATTGTATTATTAACGTTGGCAACGTTACACTATATATATATTGCCAACATACCTGTACATTATTATTCAATCAGTTCAATAATAACAAAATCTCATTTACAATCCGTTTTCCATTATGGTATCAGAGCATCAAAGCCTAGCGGCATAAAAACAAATTTACAAATACATATTTGATCTCTTAGCACAGACAGAGAGTGTATTTGTGTTGATTCTCCTCAGATAAATTTCATCACTGGAGATCATACCCCTCTCTTCGATCAGCACATGTTCTTTACAGTTGTATCTGATCAGAACTGCCTCGCCAAGAGGTAGAATCAGAGTGCTTTCATCATCTTCTATAATCTTGGCTGCAGTTTCAGCCATCAGACATTAAAGTCATCCTTTGGCACGAGATCTGGTTGCAGAAATCACCATTTCTGGTGATCTCGCCATCCTAGAACCTCGCTTCTGTTGAAACTCTCACCCTCTTTACCTGAAATCTGGTTGCAGAATCACTTAATAGTGATTTTACCGTCCAAGAATCTCTCTCTATCATTCAAGAAAGCTTTTCTTGATTCATCATATGGCTGGAACAGATCAAGCGCTCAGCTCAGCCAATTCAGGCACCAATCCACCAATCATACCTCCATCACCAAGCTTCCAATTGATAAAGCCCAAAAGTCACATAATCACCATCCCATTAGATGAGGATAATTACATGCTTTGGAAATTTCAAGTGGAAGCGGCATTGAAAGGATATGGACTTCTTGATTTCATCAAAGGGACTGTACTGATCCACCTGCTATGATTCATGATAAAGATGGAAATCTAGTTAGTAATGAAGATTACTTGAACTTCCAGAAGCAAGATAATCTTCTTGTGTCATGGTTAATATCATCAATAAGTGCAAACATATTATCACGTGTGATAGGATATAATACATCATATGCAATCTGGAGTACTATTGAGCAAACATTCAATGCTCAATCAACAGCAAGATCCATGTTATATAGAAGGCAGTTGCAATGCATAAAGAAGGATGAAATGCCCATGAATGAATATCTAACCAAGGTGAAGACCCTATGTGATAAACTGAATTCTACTGGACACATGATTAGTGAAAGTGAGCAAGTGCTCTATATTACTGGGGGATTAGATGAAGATTATGAGTCAATAGTCACATTTATTGCTTCTCAAAAGACTGTACCTGATCTACAATATGTGTATTCATCCCTTCTTGCACATGAAGGAAGAGTTGAACAGAAAAAGTTGTCTCAGTCAGAATTTTCTGTCAACTATGCCTCCACAGCAAGAAATAAAGGCCAGCAAAAAGGGAATACTGGTCAAAATAATAAGCAAGAAAATCATTTTACAGAGGAAATACAAGTCAAAGAGGAAGAGGCAGAGGAGCCAGATTCAACAGTAATAACAGGCCAAAATGCCAAATCTGTGAGAAATTTGGCCATGTTGCAAGCAGGTGTTATTTCAGATTTAACACTGAATACAATGTGAATCAACAAAATCAAAGGGCACCAAATGTCAATATAACTCAAATGGGACAGCAAAGAGCAAATGCAGAAGGGTCAAGAATGCAGGCACAAGGGTCAAATAATGTTGATTCCAACAAGTCAGATGATATAAATCTTGATGATTGGTACCCAGACTGAGGAGCGACAAATCATGTTACAAACAACCTGCAGAATCTAAATCTGGGAAACAAAAGCTATTCAGGTATGTGTTCTGTCTCCATGGGCAATGGTGAAACTATTAGTATATCACATGTTGGATGTGGTTATATAAAAGGAAAAAGGGAACTCTTTTTAAATAACTTACTTAGAGTGCCCAAGATTAAGAAAAACTTGATCAGTGTATCACAATTTGCTAATGATAACCATGTATACTTTGAGTTTCACCCAAACTATTATCTTGTTAGGGACTTACTAAATAAAAGCATATTACTACAGGGTAGTTTGGATAACGGGCTATACAAGTTCAAGAATTTGAAGTCAAGGCATGCCAATGACAATGGAAATTATTGCTATAATGTTGAATCTATTATTGATAATCATGTTAAACCTGTTAACAGTCAGGTTGAATCTATTGCTAATGACAATGACATGTACAAAACTTTTGATGAATGGCATTGCAAATTGGGGCATCCAAACATTAAAACTGTCAAACATATTTTGAATGAAAATAAAATTGATTGCAATAATATACCTGATCGTTATGTGTGTAAACATTGCCAAATTGGCAAGAGTCATAAACTCCCCTTTACTAGGTCTAATACAAAATATAGCAGACCACTTGAACTCATTGCTGCAGACCTGTGGGGTCCCTCTCCAGTAAAAACAGATCATGGATACAGGTATTATCTTTCCTTTGTTGATGCATTTACTAGATATACTTGGATTTATCTACTTAAAAACAAGTCAAATACATGTAATATGACAATACAGTTTGTGACACTAGTTGAAAACCAAACAAACTGTAATGTCAAAATTATGCAAACAGATGGTGGTGGAGAATTCAAGTCATTAAAGAAATTCTTTGATAATAAAGGCATATTGCGTAGAATGACTTGCCCACATACATCAGAACAGAATGGGCTGGTTGAGAGAAAACATAGGCATATAGTTGAGACTGGGCTTACATTGATATCACAATCCTTAGTACCCTTAACATTTTGGTCAGAGGTTTTTGTGACATCAGTGTATTTAATAAATAGGATGCCTACTAAAGTCCTAAAATATAAAAGCCCATATGAAATGATGCACAATACAAAACCAGATTATTCTGAATTAAAAACCTTTGGCTGCCTATGTTTTCCCTGCCTTAGACCCTACAACAAGCATAAATTAAGCTTAAGATCAAGCCCTTGTACATTTCTTGGTTACACTGAAAGCCAAAAAGGGTACAAATGTTTAGATAATAATGGGAGGTTATACATTTCAAGACATGTTGTGTTTGATGAACATGTATTTCCTTTTGCAGAAAAGGATATTAAAACCACCAAAAGAATAATTAACACTGAGAAGTGTACTGTAGCACCACCAGAGTTAATAGAAGACGTGGTGAACAACAGTAAACAACAAATTAGCAGTAAACAACAAATACATGATGAAGAAAAGGATGAAGAAAGTGTGCCTAGTACCATATCTAGTTACAGTCCAGCTAATTCTATGATTGGTGAAGGTGACACTAACCACAATACTGATGGCAATGAAAGCACTGACACGAAATCGGGAAATGGCAACAGCAACACCACAGTAAATTCAAGCAGTGAAGATGAACAACATGATCAGAATAGACATCACATGATGACAAGAGCTAAGCATGGTATATTCAAGCCTAAGGTGTACTCTACAGCTATAGAAGACAGAGAGCCTATCAATTATAATGAAGTAGTGAAATGTCAAAAATGGAAAAATGCTATGAATGAAGAATATGCTGCTTTAATAAAAAACAAGACATGGAATTTGGTGGCTGCACCAAAACATAAAAACATCATAGGGTATAAGTGGACCTACAGACTAAAAAGGGCAGCAGATGGTAGCATACAAAAACATAAAGCCAGATTAGTGGCCAAGGGATACACACAGGAATATGGTTTTGATTTCAAAGAGACATTTTCCTCAGTGGTCAAGCATTCTACAATAAGAATAATCATCTGTATAGCCTTACACAAACATTGGTGCATTAGACAACTTGATGTTTGCAATGCGTTTTTAAATGGGGAACTATAAGAGGATGCGTATATGGAGCAACCAGACGGATATAAAACTGATCATAACATGAATCATGTATGTAAACTAAACAAGGCCATTTATGGACTGAAGCAAGCATCAAGAGTATGGTATGGTAAACTTAAAGACACATTCATGAGACTGGGGTTCACTACAGCTAAGTCAGATAACTCACTGCATATCAAAAAAAATGGGACTGATGTCACATTTATACTTGTGTATGTTGATGACATTTTAATCACTGGCAGTAATCAGGCTGAGATTAACAAGATAGTTCAATACTTGAATCAAACTTTCTCTATCAAAGACTTGGGAAACCTAAACTACTTCCTAGGAATACAGGTCATTCAGAATTCTAAGGATGAAATTATGCTGTCTCAAAGCAAATACATTACTGAACTACTTGTTCGAGCAAAGATGGATAAAGTGAAACATATGCCAACTCCCATGGTCAGTAACCTAAAACTATCTAAACACGAAGGAGAGGCTATTCAGAATGTCAAAGAATACAGGAGCATAGTGGGTGCTTTACAATACTTAACAGTTACCAGACCTGACATTAGCTACAGTGTGAATAAGGTGTGCCAATTCATGCAATCACCGCTTAATAAACACTGGACAACCGTGAAAAGGATTCTACGCTATCTAAGTGGGACTATCAATTATGGAATTAAACTAAAAACCAGCAAAGAGTTACATATTCAGGCTTACAGTGATTCAGATTGGGCATCGGACCCAGATGACCGCAGATCGACATCTGGATACTATGTATTTATATGATGCAATCCAATCTCTTGGTGCTTGAAGAAGCAACCGACAATTTCACGATCAAGCACTGAGGCGAAGTATCGATCGCTAGCAAGCACCACAGCCAAAGTGATGTGGATAAATTCATTGCTTAGAGAGCTAGGGTTTCTCCCCAGTAAACGACCTGTGGTGTGGTGTGATAATTTGAGTACTTTGTCGCTGTCTGCCAACCCAATTCAACACACTCGTACGAAGCATATTGAAATCGACTTATACTTCGTACGAGAACAAACCGCCTCTGGAAAATTGGATGTAAACCATGTTCCTGCTCAATTCTAGAGAGTTGATGCTCTTACAAAGCCTTTGTCACTGAGAAACTTTGCAAAATTTAGAGAGGAGATGAAGATTGAAGAAGGTGGCGGCGCAGAAGGGAGGATGAAAACCCTAGATAAAATTGAGGGTGGATAATAAAGATCGTTCTCTGTTGCATCGAGTCATCTTATACACATTATAATCGGGCTGGGCTTATGGCCCATTATCTAAATTGTATTATTAACATTGGCAACGTTACACTATATATATATATATATATATATATATATATATTGCCAACGTATCTGTACATTATTATTCAATCAGTTCAATAATAACAAAATCTCATTTACAATCCGTTTTCCATTAACCTGAACAATTTAATTTTGAAAATTGAATCATTCATGTTACCCAAAACATCGTTTACTAGATGTTGCTCTTTAGATGGATGTGGGTTCTGAAACTACGCTGTAAATGTGAAGAAAAAACAGTAAATCCTACAACAATTAATATAAATTTATTGAATATTTGTGCACTTTCGTGCAAAGAGAAACACATATAGAATCAACATCGTTTTTATTTCCTGAGCCATATCACCTCAAAAAATTTCAGAGATAAGCCAGCCAGAATACTCAACTTAAGCCGAAAATTAGCCTATCAAGAGGAATGAAAATGCTTATCAGATCCTATATAAATGAAATTAGCAATTGTACAATGATATCGGTCAGAATAGTCATATGACCTTAGCAACATTGTGATCTTGAAGTGTTTTTCCGTGACAAAAGATGCATCTTGTACTTTTTAGCAAAAGCACGTTGTGTACACAAATTATTAATTAATTCAAACAGGTTGTGTTCAATAATATATCACATATAAAGTATATCAGTTCTAGTTTAATAAATTATATCGCTCATAAAAATATATCACATATAAAATATAAAACATATGACATAAAATGCATCACGTCTTGTGTTGGAACAGGTCAAATGTACCTTCTATTTACCTTTTTACTTCACATCCTCTTTTAATATAAATGAGCAATGAATGTTAAGAACAAATTTTCACATTCTACCTACGTTATACCATTATAAAGCATGTAATAGTTTAACAGTAAAAATACTATATAAGCTATCGAAATTAAGTTTCTCATTTAACACTCCACATTAATGGTTACAATTACTCGTTCATTTTCTAAGACTTTAATAATCCATCCAATTCGATACTCACTTCTTTGAATTAAAAATGCATATTTTGGATATCATGGCATAACTTTGTTCGGTACAGAACATGTTACCACTTTCAAATGAGATAAAGTTGGTTAAAATATGTCATTTTGGATAGAAGCTTATTTGTTTGTTACTTAATTATTCTACATATATGCTTAAATTATTTGTTTTTTTTTTCGCGAGGAAAGTTTACATTTTGGGCAAGCCAATGGGAGGAAAGTTTTAGTATCGGATAATGTGTATTTTCAACACCCCATGCTGCCAGTGAATTCGTAAACCAAAGTGTTTTTTTTATGTAAAATATGTTTCAAACCAAACGTTGCTTCATATAGTATTCTTAGCTATTTAGCATGCTTGGTATGTTCTTTTCAGTGTAATTCTATACTCACTTTCATAATTTTAGTAAATTTAATTAAGTTGCAAATATAGATATTGTTGCTTCGCTAATGGCCTGTGTTACGTAAGCGTATAGTCGGGCAATAAATATAAATTCCTTGACTGTAGCAAAAATGCATTCCTTCCTTTTTCTTTCATTCGACCTTTGGGAAATTTAATAATATCAATCTTCATATCACAGTGAAGCAACTCAACCTCAGTCCAAACTAAACTTGATAACGTAGAAAAAAATAAATTTAATCTGAATTAACTAAGATGGAGAATATATAAGAGATACGAATAATATATTCTTTGATACTTTTTCATTCATTTTTTAGTTATAAATTAATAACATATTTTATTTTTCTTTTTCTTTTTTGAAGACGAAAATGGAAAGAGGTCACATACATTGTAACAAATGCGTTGATATCTTATGATCCAAAATTCTTTTCTAATTGAATGTCTTCATTTATGATAATATTTACGTTCTAATTCGAATTTATTTAAAAATGCAATCTTGACAACTTTTTTTAACCTACATTTTATACATTAATTGTACTTAATCAGCCCCACAATCTCAATTATAACATTTTCAGCAAATAATAAACATGGAGTAATATAGAAATTATGTTGAGATATAGACAAAGAAGATCAATATCAAAATTAAAAGTACGGTTTACGGTTTAAATCATACCTTGCGTTATGGTTTGAATTTTATAGCTACCCATTTATATTCTATTTAAATCCCGTAGTCATGTACGGTTTAATAAATTCAGCAAGCATGGTGTATGTTTTACGGAAAATTCATTCAAATAATTTCAACATATAATATATTGTATTAATAATAAATGACTATGTCATGTTTCAATCTGAAGATATTAGTTCCGTTCCATTAATAAAATAACTCTTATAACCATAGTCATGAGAATTCCTTATTTGTATTATTAAGATGCATGCAGCATGCACTTAAGATAGTGGATATAAAATGTTCGTCATCACTATAAATAGCGTGCTTAGTTGTCGTGAGCGTTAGAAAAAAAGTTTATGGCAGGCAAAATAAAATGTTTACAGTAAACAGACAAGCAGTGACATAGTAAATAATTGTAGTAAATCATAAACAGATGCTTTCAAGGATAAATAAATGACATAAGTATTAAAAGTTTGTGGTGATATAGAAACATGATTTCAAAACCAGAGAAAGTATATAAATAGCTTAAGTGAGCAGTAGTATAACCAAAAACATTAACATAAAAAATTTAAACACGTTGAACCGAATAAAATACGACCTTGAAAGTAGTGAGAATATTTGTATAATCCGACTTTAATTCAACTAATTAATTATTTGATCGCCATTATTATAATATTTTATTGTTTGGTGATGACTGATGAGCCCCCAAACAATGACATTTGCTAACTATTAGCATTCCAAAATTGAAATCATGTTCTCGCTGTTTGACCAAGTGAATGTAATTAAGATGACCAAATTGGAAGCCTAGCATCCATGAGTTTTGTATCCGCCTCGTACAAAAACTATATAGTAGTTTCCTAATTTTGGGCTCTGCAGTGATCCAATAAAAAAAATCATTACATGCACTTCTTAAAAGTAAGCTCAAGATAAAAGTAAGCTCAGGACAAATACTTAAAACGTAAGACCGAAGTTGTGTGGGCTGAAACATTCAAGCAATACTCAAAAGCCTAATTTTAAGAAAATGGTTAAAAAAACACATTTTATACCTTGGCATCCATGTTTTCCTCTTGGATTGGCCAACGGAAACCTTCAATCTACTTGTTAAAACTCAATATTATGCTTCATAAGGAGCTGTTTTAATTACTCCACCAACCTTAACAGATGTTGAGCTAATTTCATTATCATTTCCTATTCTTTTGATCTAGCATCAAGATTAAAAGGGATATTATGAACTAAATATAGAATGTTGTGTGATATCAGAAACTTCAGTTAATGAATAGACTGCAAACACCTAGAAATAAGTATATTTCGAAAATTTTGAACATCAATGCAATATTTTAGATTTCACCGCGTCATCATCATGTCCTAACAAATTGCCAATTTAAAGCATAGTCAGTAATGATGCTTGCATAAGACAGTTGCTGTTATGGCAGTCATTGATGTAATCACTGAAGACAACACAATACATCCTATTTTCCAAACATACAACTGTTCACTAATGGGTAATTTGTATTTTGCACAGAAGGATTACACAGCGGCACGGCAAAGCTGAATCATTTTCTTCACAGTAGAAGTAAAATAAAAAATTATTTAGCTCACACATCTTCAACTATATGCTAAAGCTTATGGCATGTGATGGTGGAAAATTGATCAGCTTTTTATTAAAGCCTTCTATCATCAATGTCAACAGTGACAGTCATTCAGTTGTCTTCCACCGGCAAAAGACAACAATTACAAGTATTGTATATCGCTTTCGGTTCTAAAAATGTACATATGACATGTCTATCTATACTTTATAGAATGTTATGCAGGAATTCAGTTCACAACAAAGAAGTAAACTAGCCACATGTCAAGACGGAACCACAAGTGGCCAAGACAGTGGTACATTATCTAGGCAAAGTGTCATTAAGTTGACCTATGATATAATTCAAGCATTTATATGTAGAATTTGTAACTAGATTTAGCAACTGAATTGCTCATAGGCAATTTGTAAATTGTGCGAGCAGTGGTTCTAACCTGCTCCTCATGGATATTAGTAAACGCTATGTCAATGATGTAATTTGGCTACTTGAGAAATTTGGATGCTAACAAAGCATATTACACTTAATGAAAGAATTGGATGTAATAGTAATATAGCAGAAACTGTTATCAATACCTTAAATTGCTCACAAATCACATACCACAGAATACCAGAATCCCCAACTAATAAACTATTATCAAGTGCACCAAGTGCAAGGCTTTGAATTTCTCCTCCATTTTCCTCCTCTGCAATTTCTTTAAGATAACTTTATTCATTCTTCTGTAGTGTTTTTTCGACCTCCGCCTTGCTATCCTCCCATATCATATCATCTGCGATATCTGGCTCAGCCCATGCCACAAAGTCTTTCTCGAAAAACTTCACCTTGATTTCTTTATTATCCTCAAAACATCTCCTATAAGAATCATGAAAAAGGCGATAACCTTCAGGATTCAAAAACCTGATCGTCCAGAAGCCATCAACATTGAAATCAACACATTTCTGGTCCAAAATGGACCTCAATTACAAAGCAGGGCCAACCGTAACCTAAACTTTGGATCCAACTTTCAAAAACTAATGGGACAGAGCCACGTTTACGTCATCGAAGTCTGATTTATCAGCTTTAGAGATGGAGAAGGAGGTGAGCTTTTCCGATACGATCCAGCAGGCGGTAGGGAAGCTTCCACCAACGTGGTAATAAAGCTTGACAGTGCTAGGGTTTTGGACAACAGTTTTGGGATTTGTGGATAACGAAGAGTATTCGAGCTTCAGGGATCGGAGTTGGGCATCCACATCGCCGATTAAAGTATGCAATATCTCACACACCCGTTCATGATTTTGTAATTAATTGCTTTTATTTCAAGATTTCCGGATCACTTGTCTACTGAAAGAGGAGGCGACGAAGTGAAAGGGTTAATTTGCGATTCACTACTTTGTGAAGGATGAACGGAAGATTCATAGAGGCCAAATTCTATTTCAACCCACAAAATTAGATAGTAGCCCCCATTTTATCAAAAAAATACGATGATCAAATTGCCCTTTTACTGTTATTTTTTTTCTTCGGTTTTTTGAACACCTCGTAGTTGCATTACGTGGTTTTTTGGTGTACCTCGTAATATGTCTACGTGGTCCATAAATGAACCACGGAGATCATCTACGTGGTACTTTGATGAACCACGTAGGGCAACTACGAGGTACAGTGAGAAACCACGCAGTCCCCCTACGTGGAAGGGTATTTTTGGATTTTTTTTAAAAAAAGGGGGGCTACTAACTAAATTTGTGGTTTACTGATTATTTCATGATTTGGGGGGCTACTAACTAAAATGGTGGGTTGAAATAGAATTTGCCTTTAGAGAGAGAGAGAGGTTTGTTTTCCTACCGATGACTGATGATTGAGGTGATTTGAAGGGAAGCTAAATGCCGAATGCTTTTAGAGAGGACAATGAAGTGAAAAAGAGGCCGCAAAAAAGGGAAGGAGGGTTTATTTTAGCTCCCGCCAAATAAAAACTGTTAGATCAAAATTTGGACCTAACACCCAAATTGTTCTGAATCTTATAGAGTTTTAACTGAAGAATGAAGAAAAAGAAGAAAACACACAGAATTTATAGTGGTTCGGCGTTAACAAACCTACGTCCACTTTATATGTTATTGACTATACTTTGAATGCTGGTACAATCAATGATTTCTCTCTAGATCACTTTTACAATTGCGATTTCTCTCAGCAATCTAGTAATAAAACTGATATGAAATGGTAGTATGACAATAATGGCGGAATCAGTCCTCAATATTGCCAAAAAGATCCCAAAAAATGCCAAACTCCGGGCTATTTATAGCTGATTTTGTCAGGCGGATCGTGGTAACACGTGGCACGAATCCCGAGAACATCGGATCGCATCGCAGCCGATGAAGAAATAGTCAAATTAGCCGTTGTGGACAGGTGTCGCGATCCCCTCGAAAATCGGATCGAGCAAATGGGGAGATTTAGTCAAAATGACGGTTGGGGACACGTGTCGCTGGATCCGTGCATCTCGGATCGCCGAAGACTAGCTCGTGCTTGAACGGGTCAGAGGCTTCGCCGTATATCAGGGGATCGGATCGGTCTATACTGGGCAGCAATGTTTGTACGGATCGAATCGCATAGAGGTGTCGTTTCGCTGATGAAATGGGGGCGATCCGATGAGGTGCATCAGGGGATCGAATCGCATAGAGGTGCGATCCGATGAGGTGCGATCCGGCAAGGGGCGAGTCGATGGTGCGATCCGTTCCTTCATGTACTTAGGGAATGTAGTTTCATACTTTCTTCTTGTGAATGAACCTGGGTGGCTTGGTCAAAAAGCTAGCCAACATTTTGCCCCCTCGAAATATGTTTTATTGATGATGGAACATGCTTCGAAGCTATAGAATCGTCTTTTCACAACGAGACGCAAATCAGTGAACAATTCCTTTTCTGGGATCTCTCAGAGTCTTCATCACTGGATCTGTCGGTCATTTATTGATTCGGATCGCGTGCTCGAGTCGCGGTCTGTTAGCAAGTCATTCGACTCGTTCTTTGGTGAGCACTTGAGCCTCTTCACGGAACGGAACGAGATGGGCTTCTCTTCGAGACGTGGTGGGCTTTTGGTTCGCAGCCCGTCTATTTTCGCGGATCGAATAAGACAAAAAAGGGGAGACAAACGGTCGCCCTTCCGCCTATATAAGTCGACCCTCCTCTCCACTTTCTTCCTTCTTCTTGCTTTTGTATCGTATCGCCAGCATCGTTGAGGAAAAATCTTATTTTCGATTTCCAAATTCTTGCTCGATTTCGAACTTTAAAAAGGTAACTAGACGATTTCTCTTGAATTTCTACCGTGTTCACACTAGTTTAGAGAGCATGGACAGCGGGATTTTATAAGATTTAGTGAGAATGGACGTGAGTGTGCCTAGTGCGAAGGGGAGAGTTGAGGAAGAAGAAGGAAGAGATGACCAGGTCGATTCGTGGGCGAGGTCGGAGTGGTGGCGAGACGAGGAGAGAGGGTACTGAACTGGAAAGTTGATTTGGGTAGCGGATCGGATCGCGGAAATGACAAGGCTTCGATTCGTATGAGTGTCGTTTCGTGGGGATACTAGAGCTTCGAATCGTGGAGGATGGGGGCGATACGGATCGCCAAGAAGCCATCGCGATCCGTTCAGGATGAGCTGGTGTGCCTTACGGTTCAAAGCTTTTCCCTAACCTAATACCCTTCCGCGTATCGAGTCCTTCACCACGATCCGTCCTCACTTCGCGATCCGAACCTGTCTTGTGATCCGATTGCTGACTAAATAATGTGATGCAACTTTAACAAATCGATGAACAGTTAGGTTAGAGCCCTTGATACGAACATTCCAGATCGAACAACTGCATAATCTATCAATCGAACGATGACCAATGTCTGGATGATTTTATTGACCCTTGTACTTTTCTTTAATGCATGCACAAGCATACACACCGGCACTTGCACACACGGGGGACGGGTAGTTTTAATCTCATTTTTCATGTTTTCTCGCCTAACAGTAATGTCGGATAATCAATCTTCTTCAAGATCCGTTACAGAAACGGAGTCCGAGATTCCTGAGCAATACAACCCCGAGATCCCTCCGATTAACCCAGGAGGTGAAGATTCTGGCTCTGAATACAAGGCAACGGAATCGGATCCGTCTGAAAGTACTTCATCTAGTGAAGAGTCCGAGATAGACAGGCGAGCTCCCGACGAGATTCCTGGCGCGCTCGGGATAGAGAAATTTTCCGATTCTTTAGCATCTAAACTCGATGATATAAAGCTTAAAAGAATCTGCCTGAGACATGGGATCCCTTGGGATGATGTGATGACGCCCGGTAGCGAAGATAGACCCCACTTAGCTCCGGAAGGGTATATGGCAGTCAGTCGAACCATGTGCTTGGTAGGAGCTATTCCTCCGTTTCCTCCAATCGTCATCGAGACTTTAAAACGACTGGGTATCGCTCCGATGCAGCTTCATCCTAACGCCTACGCATCTCTATACACCCTATATATTGCATACGCGGAGATCCTACACACCGAACTCACATTTAGAGATTTGACATTCTTCTTTCTTTTCAAGCATCGTTCCTCGGCAACCCCAAATTTTTCTTTCTTTGAATCGGTGGCGAATAGGAAGGTTCTGTACGACGGATACAGCAATATAGGGGATCCTAAGTCTGATTGGTTCTATATAAAGAAACAGGCCGGATGCTCAAGAAGATGGCTTAAATCAAGTAAACTTTAAGCTTTTGACTGAATATCTTGTTCAAGAAGCCGAAGCATTAACATTCTCCCCCCTTTTTCTTTGTTTTAAACAGATCACGTCTTCCCGAAAACGGAGGGTCCATTATACAACAATCGATTGTCTATTCTTCTACAAAGCAGATCTGACTTTCTAAGGATCAAAAAATGCATCACTGATGAGAATCTTCATAAGAATCATCTTCTGGATATATGATTTGGACTTGGCGCTGGCGACAAACCCTATAGATACGTGCCCCCAACGGAGGGAGAGGGAACATCGCAAGCAGTAGAAACAACTAAATTTCGCAAGAGTCCTTCCCCGATAGTCATCCAAGACGATGAGGACCTGAACATATACAGAGGGGATGAGGCCCGCTGTGACAAGTCCAAGAAAATCCCAGTTTCTACTCCAATCGAACCCACTGCTCCCGATGATTTGACAGAAGAACAGTTATTCAACGAGCTGAGCAAAATTCCTCTGCCCGATGATATATACACAGAGAGGGATTTTGAAGGGAAGCCATTCTTCCCTGCTTCTGAAGAGACCATTGCTCCAACTAGAGAACAAGAGACTAGCCAGATGAGCCTGTCTTCAGGCCCGGGTCTATTAGGGGGAATTATATGGGATGCACAAATCACACACACTGTCTGACCCCGCACTCTTATATCGTCAGTATTCAAAGTTTTAATATGCTCTTTTCTCTTTTGCAGGAAAGATGTCCCGCAGGCGATCTTATTCTTATCGTTCTCTTCGTGAGGGCACACCCAGTCTTCATCCGGGTACTGAGCGCCCTCGCGGCCCTTCTCACAAGCCAACTTCCACGCAACCCCGGTCTCCACCGAAATCGACATCTGCCAAGCTTCCCAGTTATCCGGTAGTTCCTGCAGGGGGAAAGAAACTTCCTAAAGGGTTTACTCCTCCGAAAAGTGCACCCTCTCACAGCAGGTTGTCAAAAAGGCATCACGAGTCTAAGGATAAAGGCAAGGATCCAATCAAAGAGTCTGAAAAGGAGAGGAGTGTCATCGTCCCTTCCAGCCAGCCAGAGTTGGCTGCCCCTGGGTCACGGGATTACATCCATGGTCCCGAGATTCAAGGTAGGCTGGAAAAGCTGCGGGAACAATTCCCAGACATTTTCTTCGAAAGGATGACGTTTGTTCCAGCCTTGGAACCGGTCCATAAGAACTGGGATAATGAAGTTGTCGGGCACATTCGCCACGTAGCCAGGCAGTATGAGATGATGAAGAAACATGCAGTTAACCTTTCAGAAGTCATTCGAACGCTTGAAATAGAAGCACATAGATCTAAGGCGAAACTTGATAACAACGAAAGTGCCAGAACAAAGATGGAGAAGGACCTGGAAGATGCTCAATCCCAACTTGCTTTAGCGCGGAGAGATACTGAAAATTATAAGACCGAATTGGAGAATGCTAAGAAACGCTTTCATTCGGAACTTGACTCCAATAGCCAAGAGAAAATGGCCTTAAAGAAGGAGGTTGAAGATCTCAAAATGGCCAACATTGAGTTGAAAACAGCACAAGGCCATTTTGAAGCTGAGAGAGCTGCTTGGGAGGCAGAAAAAGCAAGTTTGAAAAAAAGTTTAGCCTTGGCTAAAGCGGAAAAGGTGATTTTGAATGATCAAGTCGCGGATGCGGAGAGACGGGCAGCTCTCGCCGAAAAGAATGTTGAAAGTGCCATCGAAATGGCTGCTGCTTCTAACAACAAGCTCCTCGAGAGAGAGAAGGATATCGAGGGGTTTGAAGAGATGATTTTTGACTTCCTTGGCCAAGTCCTCAAAACCCGCAACATCTCGTGGATCCCGGATTACCACGTTACTTTAGCCAATTTATGGGATGCCATTGTTGAGGGTGAGAAGCAGAGATTGGGAGTCGAAGAAATTGATGAAGATGAGTTGATGAAGAGCATCTTGAGGGATAACGAGCCCGAGGACCTGGCAGAGGGTCGTCATCTGATTCAAGCGGAGATGGAAAAGGAGAGGGCCCTGGCTAAGGGTAAAGGCAAAGCTGACGAAGGTTCGAGTTCAGCCGTGAAGCCCAAGACCTCCGGAGTTGAGGAATACCATCCTGATGATCCACTAATCCCTTTGGGCCTAACTCCTGTGGTTGTTGGAGCTCCTGCAACTACCCAAGAAGGAGGATCTGCGGAAGGTATCTCCCTTTTTTCCCCACAATTCGTCAAAGCAATTGTGAATTGTCGTCGCCTGGTAGGGCAACCAATTGAACTAGTAACATGTGTTCCTCATAATACAAGTGGCGAGCCCGTCGACAAGGATGTTGAGAAAGGGAAAGAGGCGGAGATGGAGGTCGTCTCGCCAGGTGTCGGTATTGATATATCGAAGCAGGCCGAGGGTACAACAGCAGAGAAAAGCGTCCTGGCACCCAGTGCTGATATTTCCAAGGATGCTGAAACCATCGAGGCCTTGAAAGACATGGATGGGCGCCATGTAGAGGACGAGGAGGATATCATTGGCGCCAAAGAGATCGAAGACGATGACGACGAAACTTTGGCCACTAGAAAAGCTAGGCAGGAAAAAGAGATGGCTTCGAAGAAGGTGGGACAAGAACCTTTGGACATAGTCCCTATCGCAGAATTTGATCCCAAAACCGGGATGATTTTGAAAATCCAGCCCAAATCCATCAGCAGACAGCTTCATTTTGCGAATCCTGATGATTTCCCGGCTTCCCTTTCTGATAAAAGGAAAAGAAAGGAGGTGGAAGAGGAATCTTCTGAAGAGTCGGATGTTCCTCTCATAGACAAAAGGAAGAGGAAGAAAGGGGATCAATCCGATGCCGACAAGGTGAAGCTGGAGAAACAGAAGCAGGAGAAGAGGCCAAAGCGTAAATAGGATATTGTTGCTTGTTTATATTTTGTCTTTAGGTTTTCCACTGGTCAAGAAATGTAATTATGAGACTGGTCGACACTTTGCTTTCTAGGTTGTTTTTCACTTTGTAGGCTTGCAGTATATAAATGAAAGTTTATCTCTTTTTGCATCATTGTGTACCTGTATTCAAATAAACTTTCCATGTTTAGTCATAGACCATCTAATTATAACTACAAATCAGTCAAACAACAGAAAGAAAAATAAAAAACTTTCGTGCTGCATTGCTGCATTAAAGTTCATGTGTATATGCATATGACCCCCAATCAATCGTTAATGTGGCGCTTAACTAGGGCTTATTAAAGATTGATTAGCATTCTTCGCATGTTGCCCCCTATTTCTGAATATGGGGGACTTAGAAAATTCCATAAGATAACTGTTCCTGTGGTACTGAACTCCTGGCACCTTTCTCAATGCTTAATCATAAACTCCTTTATACTCTCCTGGCGGTCGCTGAGGTTAGAGTTCAAATTCAATAGTTTAGTCGGTCCCTGTTCCTTCAGCAAGGAAGAAGTTCTTTCTCAGTGCTCAATCGGAGACGCTTTTTATACTCTCTCTCTCTCTCTCTGGAGAGTTAGAGTTCGAGCTCAGCAATTCATTCGCTCCCCGATCCTTCAGCGGGGAAGGAGCTCTTTCTCAGCGCTCAATCAGAGACGCTTTTATACTCTTTCTCTCTGGAGAGTTAGAGTTCGAGCTCAGCAATTCATTCACTCCCCGATCCTTCAGCGGGGAAGGAGCTCTTTCTCAGCGCTCAATCAGAGACGCTTTTATACTCTCTCTCTCTCTGGAGAGTTAGAGTTCGAGCTCAGCAATTCATTCGCTCCCCGATCCTTCAGCGGGGAAGGAGCTATTTCTCAGCGCTCAATCAGAGACGCTTTTATACTCTCTCTCTGGAGAGTTAGAGTTCGAGCTCAGCAATTCATTCGCTCCCCGATCCTTCAACGGGGAAGGAGCTCTTTCTCAGCGCTCAATCAGAGACGCTTTTATACTCTCTCTCTCTCTCTGGAGAGTTAGAGTTCGGTCAAGGTGGTTCCGATCATGGTACACCGCCATGACTTATGGACATCGGCTTCATGTCCGTTATGCTCTCTCTCGGCTCTGGAGAGTTAGAGCACTATCAACGATATAATTTACTTTATTGCATCCTCAGAATTTTTACTTGTGATTACATTCCATTCTGATGGAAGGCATTTATGATTATATGCTTCTGGGATCGTTGCATTATTCACAGCGATTTCCATAAAAATAAAAAGGCAGATAAATAAAGGTGCAATAAAGGTAAACGACACACAATATTTTTATAGTGGTTCGGTCGAATCATGACCTACGTCCACTTTATAATTTTTTGCTTTAAGGAATCAGACTATTCTAGGCAAGTCGTGCCTTGTACATGGTTTTCAACAAAGCAAAAGAATAGATTTGAAACTTTCATGTTAAGTATGGCCGTAAATGTTGGGCATTCCACACTCTGGGGATTTCCTTTCCATCTACGGTTGCCAGCTTGAAGGTTCCATTATCAAGCTTGCTCAGAATGGAGTACGGTCCTTCCCACTTCGCTCCCATATGAGTTGGGGGTGGAAAGAAACGTTTCAGAACCAAGTCTCCGGGTTCCCAGGTTCGGGCTCGAACCTTTTTGTTGTAGTCTCGAAGTGGCACAGTTGGCTAGCGCGTAGGTCTGCTTCATCCCTCTTTTCTTCGATCATATCCAGGGACTCAAGGAGCAGTTCATTATTGGTCATCGGATCATAATAAGTCACTCGGTGAGAAGGTACCTTTATCTCAACCGGGATGACCGCTTCCGTTCCAAAAGCAAGGGAGAAGGGGGTATGGCCTGTTACCGATTTATATGTTGTCCTGTAGGCCCATAGTGCCAAGGGCAATTAATCAGCCTACATGGCTCTGGCCCACTTCAGTCTTCTTTTCAGAATGGACTTAATCACTTTATTCGCCGCTTCGACTTGTCCGTTCGATTGCGGGTGCGCCACAGAGGTGTACCGTTTCCCAATATGGTATTTCTGGCAGAAATTTCTGAATTCAGTGCTATCGAATTGAGTTCCGTTATCCGTTATCACAATCTTTGGAATCCCAAATCGACAGATGATGTTTCTAACGATAAAATTGATCACTCGTTTGGTTGTGATTGTAGTCAGTGGTTAAGCCTCGACCCACTTAGTGAAATAATCCACGGCCACAATAGCGAACTTTGCTCCGCCCCTAGCTATGGGGAGACTTCCAATGATATCAATTCCCCACATAGCGAAAGGCCATGGGCTCGTCATTGTTTTTAACTGATTAGGAGGTGCTCTAGGTATTTTTGAAAATCTCTGGCACGCATCACACCGTCGTGCGTATTTTGCCGCATCCTTGTTTATGGTAGGCCAAAAATTACCATGCCGCAATACCTTTTTTGCCAAAGTTTGCCCTCCAGTATGATCGCCGCATTCGCCTTCGTGTACCTCCTGCAGCACACGCTTGATGTCATCGTGGGCTGTACACCGAAGAAGGGGCATCGAAAATCCTTGTCTGTAAAGAACTCCGCCTTGCAGAACGTATCGGGCAGCTTTACGAATTACTTTACGCCTCTCGCTCTTCTTGGTCGGAAGCGCTCCATTCATTAAAAAATTCTTTAGAGGGGTCATCCACGACTCCCTTTCTGGTTCCGTTTCTAGTGTTAGATCGATTTCCATTTGATCTATACTAGGGGACCAAAGTACTTCAACGGGGGCTAGCCCGGTCCCTTCAGGATCGTCGGAACTAGCCATCTTTGCCAACTTATCCGCCTGTTGATTCTCTGACCGCGGAATGTGAGATATGCTGTAGTGATCAAAATCGTTCAGCAACTCTTTCACTTTCTTCAAGTATAAAATCAATCTTGCACTTTTAGCTTGGAATTTTCCAGTAACCTGGTTCACAACTAACTTGGAGTCGCAAAAGATGCTCAGCTTTGTGACCTCTAACTCCTTTGCGATCCTTAATCCGGCTATCAGGGCTTCATATTCGGAGTCATTGTTAGTGGCGTGAAACTCCATCCGGATAGCATAGGATATCAATCGTTTCTCGGGAGCTTCAAGCACTATTCCAGCGCCGGATCTTTCGTCATTCCTAGCGCCATCAGTATACAATCTCCAGGCATTGGGATCGAGAAGTAACTTTGAGGGATCAACTTCTTCGTTTGCTATATCCTCCTCCGGGACGGTAAACTCTGCTATGAAGTCGGCTATCACTTGCCCCCGAATTGACCGTCTGGGCTGAAAGTTCAGATCAAATTGACTTAACTCAATGTTCCATTTGAGTAATCTTCCAAACGCCTCTGGTCTCTGTAGGACTTGCTTGAGTGGATGATCAGTGTATACGGTAATGGGATGCGCCTGAAAATAATGTCGAAGCTTTCTAGAGGCGATCAGTAAACTATATGCCAACTTTTCTATCTTTGGATAATTACGCTCTGCTGCCGTCAATTTTTTGCTCACGTAATACACAGGCCTTTGGACCTTATCTTCTTCTCTTACCAATATTGATCTGATCGCGTGGGATGACACTGCCAAGTACACGAATAAGTCCTCGTGATCCATCGGCTTAGATAATATCGGAGGTTTCTCCAGGTGCCTCAGTAAGTTCTAAAATGCTTCTACGTAGTCGGGCGTCCATTTGAAGTGGCGTTTTCCCCGCTTTATTAATTCGAAGAATGGGATGCATTTGTCCGTAGCCCTGGAGATAAATCTGCTTAGTGCGGCTACTTTTCCTGCAAGGCTTTGTACATCCTTAATTTGCCTAGGTTCCTGAATGTCTCTGATTGCCGCGATCTGGTCTGGATTAATCTCAATCCCACGGGAACTGACGATGAACCCCAAGAATTTTCCGGAGGCGACACCGAATGAACATTTTGTTGGGTTGAGTTTCATTCCGTACTTTCGAAGAATGCCGAACATCTCTGCCAAGTCCGTAGTGTGATGGGAGGATTGCTTGGACTTAACCAACATGTCGTCGACGTATACTTCCATTGTTTTCCCGATCTGGTTATAGAACATTCTGTTGACTAAACGTTGATATGTAGCGCCTGCGTTCTTCAAGCCAAAGGGCATCACTACATAGCAATATAATCCCAGATCCGTGATAAAACTAGTGTGTTCTTGATCTGGAACATGCATTGGAATATGGTTATATCCTGAGTAAGCATCCATAAATGAGAGAAGTTCATGACCCGCCGTCGAGTCCACCAACTGGTCGATCCGGGGTAACGGAAAACTGTCTTTTGGGCAGGCTTTGTTCAAATCCGAGAAGTCGATATACGTTCGCCACTTCCCGTTGGCCTTCTTTACCAGGACTGGATTTGAAATCCAGTCTGGGTAGATCGAGTCTCTGATAAATCCATTACTCTTTAGCTTTCCAACTTCTTCTTTCAAGGCAGCGGACCTCTCTGGGCCCAGCATTCGCCTTTTTTGCTTTACCGGAGGATGTTTAGGGTTAATGCTTAATGAATGGCTCATGATTGATGGGGATATCCCGCACATGTCTGCGTGGGTCCAAGCAAATACATCCAAGTTATTTTTTAAGAAATCCGTCAGTTCTTTAGCGAGATTCGGATTTAACTGGGATCCAATCTTAAGGACCTTCTCTGGGTCACTATCATCGATCGGTACATCCACAGTTGTCTCGTTGGGAGTCGCCATTCTGCCCCCATGTTCTTGGTCCTCTCTGGGATCTATATCCTCGGGCAACTCTCTAGGCGACTCTCCTACGGTTATCCTCTTTAGTTGCTATAAGGTCTCCGCCCTTGTAGGGGGAGAAGCGCCCTTGGTTTCTATGTCCCCTCCATTGCGAAGTAACTTTAGCTCGGCAACATAACATGCTCGTGCGACAACCTGATCTCCTCTGACAATACCAATGCCAGTTTCTGTGGGGAATTTCAATAATAAGCACCAGGGGGCTATACAGGCTCTAAACTTTGCGAGGGCCGGTCGGCCCAAGAAGGCATTGTAGGGTGATTAAACATCCAAAACCACGAAGGGAAGGATTCTCACTCTCTGGCGTTCTCCATCCCCAAGCGTAACTGGTAACTCTACATAACCCATTGGAGCAGTGGATGCTCCGTTAAATCCACGGATCCATCCTTGACAAGGCTTCAAGTCTTTTATTTCGAGGTTCATCTGGTCGAATGTCCTTTTGAAAAGAATGTTGACGGAACTCCCGTTGTCCACTAAAACCTTATGAACAGTGGCTGGTCCAATAGGTACTGTGATTACAAATGGGTCTTCAGTCGGAGCATGGACTCTAATGCTTTCTCGTTCGCGGAAAACGACATCGTCGGACATCATCTTTTGTTGCTTTACCGGGATATTGTCCTCGGGGTTGCTACACTCCCCTACCTCGAGGTGTTGCTTGGCTGCATTGACATATTGATCCAATGCCTTGGAACTGTGTCCGGCGAGATAAAGCCCTCCGATTACGGTATTGATAACGATGTCCTTTCCCTTTTGCTGGGCAGTTGGCCTGGTAGCAAGTTGATTCTGGTTCTGATTTGGGGCCTGTACGGCTTGCCCTCTATCTCTGGGCGTTACTCTGTATTCATCTAATTTTCCTTCTCGAAGAAGCCTCTCGACTACATCTCTTAGGTGACGGCATTCATTTGTCGAATGGCCATGAATCTGATGAAAGAGACAAAACTTCCCCGTTTCACGTTCTTTCTCCGTCGACTCTCTGGGAGGTGGCCTCTTATTCTGGAGGACGTTATACAAATCCATGAAGATATTTTCCATAGTATCATTTATTGGCGTATAACTCTCAAAGGCCCTGGGACGAGTCCTTCTCTGGGAGTCGTTCCCTCGGTTCCTCTTCCGGTTGTTGCCATTACTATTATTATCATTGTTCCCTGACTGACGACCACCCTGATTCCGATTTCCAACATTAACTTCGACCTTCCCCGAGCTGTCTCCTGTCTTCTTAATGGCGACATTGCTCTGGATTTCCTCCTTATTGGCCGTTTTCGCCTTTCGGTTAGCATATACTTCTTCCCGGCGTAAGTATACGTTTGCTTTTTCGTAGAATAACTCTCTAGTATGTGGTGGCTTGCCTGCCAGGTATCTCCCAAATTCAGTGTCTTTATCTACTCCATCAATCAGAGTTGCGACAACGGTTGGCTCATGAGGATCTTTAACTTCAGTAGCGGCCAAGTTGAAACGGTCTAGGTACACCCTCAAACTCTCGCTTGGTCGCTGCTTGACAAGGAACAAGTCAATCACACTCTTTGTCTTTTGTGCATAGATGCGGAATTGTTCTACGAACTTTTCACTCAACTCGCTGAAGCTAGAAATCGATCTTGCTGGTAAGCGAGTAAACCATAACAATGCTACATCCTCCAAGAATATGAGAAATGCTTTGCACTTGACAGCGTCAGAAGCTGCGGCAGCAGTCATTGACCAAGAATATCTCATCAGATGCTGGACGGGATCAGACCTACCCGCGTATCGGTTCATCTGTGGCATGTTGAAACGCCTCGGGAAAGTCGCATCCAAAATATCATCAGTGAAAGGGGTGTGACTGCGGTCGATTCCCCAATCTTCATTCCGTTGTCCACGGCTATCCGTCAGAATTTGAGGATCATAGCTGCAACATTTGCACAGGTCAGCGGAGGTTCAGGGTCAGTGCTTCTTGCTCGGCGGGGTTCTCTAATCTCTCTTCCGGGAGCAGTCGCAAAATCCAGGGCTCGGATTGGGCTTCGTTGCCCCCTGTTACCATGAGCATTTGCGCGGTGACAGGGCTGAGGTAGTCTGTTCTGTACAAGACTGTCCACACCTCGAGCTTTGGGAGTTGCGGCGTGATCGTTCACATTACGGTTTGAGGGCCCCACATCCAGTGCTTCTTCTTCCCGTGATGGCAGGGTTCCAAATCGAAGCTGCTCGATGTTCTCGGGTCTCTCGTTTGGTCGCCACGGTGGCCTTGGCGATTCCTCTGACGAATAAGAATATTCCGGGGTGAGCGGACGAGCTGGTGGCGTCCTTTGCCTTGCGAGTTCATTAAGCTTTCTATCCATAGCAGTCAAATTTTGTTGCAGGACGGAGCTTTCCTGCCTTTGAGCAGCCAATTCATCAAACAATCTTTCTCACATTTCGGAAAACCGAGAGAGATCCCCCTCAGTAACGGGAGCAGCAGGGTCATATTGATCATCATCACTTTCTCTTATGCGCAAAGAGCTTGAGCCAGGTCGAGCAGAGGGGCCAGGACGGTAGGAGCGAGCCATAGGCTCCTTTCCAGGTCGAGTTGTAGTCCGATCATCAATTCGGATCACTGTGGATCGAGGATGGTGGCTCGCAGCGCCCCCCTGGGATCGGTTCGTGGTCACGGTACGCGGAGGATTCGAGGCGTTATCTCGAGATCGAGTAACAACCCCTTCAGCAGTCTGGATCGCCTCGTTCTCGTCGACTCGGAGCGTGGCGTCTTCATCGGATCGGTTCGCCCCCGGCGCTCCGCGATCCAAAGTTCCCTCATTGCCTAGCTCGTGCACACTTTCTTCGACTGCTTCATTCGCGGTTTCATTGGTTCGTGAAGCTCGTACTTCCTTAGATCTCTTTCCAGCCATGATATCCGAGTCGCTGGAATCTTCAAAGAACTGAATAGTGAAGCTTTAGGACTGTTTTCTCAGTGAAAGCACCAAAATGTTAGATCAAAATTTGGACCTAACACCCAAATCGTTATGAATCTTATAGAGTTTTAACTGAAGAATGAAGAAAAAGAAGAAAACACACAGAATTTATAGTGTTTCGGCGTTAACAAGTCTACGTCCACTTTATATGTTATTGACTATACTTTGAATGCTGGTACAATCAATGATTTCTCTCTAGATCACTTTTACAATTGCGATTTCTCTCAGTAATCTAGTAATAAAACTGATATGAAATGGTAGTATGACAATAATGGCGGAATCAGTCCTCAATATTTCCAAAAAGATCCCAAAAAATGCCAAGATCCGGGCTATTTATAGCTGATTTTGTCAGGCGGATCGTGGTAGCACGTGGCACGAATCCCGAGAACATCGGAACGCATCGCAGCCGATGAAGAAATAGTCAAATTAGCCGTTGTGGACAGGTGTCGCGATCCCCTCGAAAATCGGATCGAGCAAATGGGGAGAATCAATCAAAATGACGGTTGGGGACACGTGTCGCTGGATCCGTGCATCTCGGATCGCCGAAGACTAGCTCGTGCTTGAACGGGTCAGAGGCTTCGCCGTACATCAGGGGATCGGATCGGTCTATACTGGGCAGCAATGTTTGTACGGATCGAATCGCATAGAGGTGTTGTTTCGCTGATGAAATGGGGGCGATCCGATGAGGTGCACCAGGGGATCGAATCGCATAGAGGTGCGATCCGATGAGGTGCGATCCGGCAAGGGGCGAGTCGATGGTGCGATCCGTTCCTTCATGTACTTAGGGAATGTAGTTTCATACTTTCTTCTTGTGAATGAACCTGGGTGGCTTGGTCAAAAAGCTAGCCAACAAAAACTATTTCCCGCTTTTGTCCTTAAATAGCGTTGAGACATATTGATTTTCTCGGAAATAGCGTTCCAGACGCTGCATTTTGAGAGCATATAAAGAGTCTATGGGCAATCGCTATGCAATATTGCTATAAAAACAACATTGTGTTGTAGTGTCCCCAAAAGAAAATAAAATAGAAAATATTTTAATGTAGAAATCTCAATTTCCCCTAAAATTTAATTTAAATTAGACACGTCTCTCAAAAAGAAGACTAGCCTAGGCCGAGGAAGAGATGTGTTGTGAGGAAATAGGGAGGGAGTTGAGGGTTTATTTATAGGTGGAGCAAAAGACCTCAACTATTAGATTTAGGCTTTAAATCTGAATCGACAATGTCCTTAGGTCAATCTAGATTAACCATGTCAACCAACCACAGATGAAGACACATCAGATCAAAAATATCCCAAAATAATCCATCCATTCAAAACGTTTCGTGCTTAACAAGTATACATGCCAAACACGTATTGAATCGACACATGGGTCGACCCACAGGTCGACCTGAGTGGATGCTAGGTTGGCCCAAGAGCTTATTTGTTTTAATTTCTTATTTGAATTTCATATTTCAAGCTACCATAACTCTTTCATTTGAGCCCGTTTTACGCAACCCATAAATGCATCTGAACAAGAAAATTATAACATACCTAGTAGCGCAATCACCGTTGCCAAATTCCCAAAATTTTCAACTTATTAATTAATTAAATAATTTTTTAATTAATTATTGTTCCTTAAAATTTGGGTTGTTGCAACATATGTAGAAGGATACTTCATAGTTCACAGAACAATAACACGACCACAAATATATGTATATACATACATCAAGTATAGTGTAAAATAATATACATTGGTACATCCCTATAAAAGAATATGTACAACAAACAGTGTCTAGCACGAATATAAAGTATAAACAATATGCTAAAGAGAATAAAACAAAGTAGGACTTCCATAGGTGAGCTAAGCTGCAAAAGGACTACATCAAGCACTACATGCAAGATCTCGGTCTGACCACAACATTAACACACACGGGTCAGTCTAGTTGAAAAATTGAAACATAAAATAATAGTAATAAACTTAGGAAGTGATATTCTCTTAAGGGATACTATGGAGTGAAATTCTCCATGATGTGAAGATGATAAACAACATATTGTAGGATCTAAATTAACCCTAGAGGGGGGTGAATAGGGTTTATCACAGATTTTTGCTGAGTAATTAAATAATAACAACACAAATAATAATCAAAATAAACGCGGAAAATAAATAACACAAAGATACACCCAGCTTCAGCAAAACCTTGCCTACTGCTGCATTCCCCAACATTTCTACTAGGTATTAGTCAACAATTACAACGCTTACAACACCCCTAAACTCACGACAATTCCGAGCCTCTTTGTCCTAACCCTACGCTCAAAACTTATCCCCAGTTTCTACTAGGAGCTACACAAACAGGCCTCACAATCTCGCTCTAGTTGCTCTAATCCTATGCTCAAAACCCTGCACTGGTTTTTATCCCTGAAACCATATTTTCCCGAATTACAAACCCCGTAATTTGTCTCCCTAGTTTTAGAGACAAACTATAAAACTCTAGACTGATTACAAAGTTGAAAACAATAGAAACAAATTAAAACAATTAAAATAGAAAACCCTTTTAAAACCAAAACCCTAGTTTAAATTAGTAAACTCCTTTAAATCCTTAGCCATTTTTCTTGGTCGGCCATCTTAGTTTGCTTCACCTATTTTCACTTGAGCCCGATCTCCTTTGTCTCTCAGGAAATAAAAAATGGGGGCTGGCGATTTGCGATCTAGGGTTTCCTTCTGGAATCCGATTTTTTGCAAATGATTGACCGTACTCGTGCTCTGATGTTTTCCAATGTTGATCTCGTGCTCTGATGATTTCCGATATTGATCTCGTACTCTGTTGTCCTTCGATTTGCAACTCCACTCGATTCAGATCCAAGTAAATATTGGTATGATTTTTCACTTCGAATTTTTCTTTAATTACGTTGAAACTTGGATAATATGCCAGTGATGAATCGGTGGATATTTATAGGGTTAAAATCCTAATTATATACTCTGATTTCATGTTAGACTCGGTCATGATATAAACAAAAATTTGGGCTTGAATTCTTCATAATATTCTGAAGATTTCTTCGATTTTAAACCTGAATGTATATTGCTTAAAATTAGGTCCTTGACTTTGAATTGTGGACTTTGAAATCTTCAAACTTGTTCTGGAAACTTGCGTGAGATATTCTGGACTTTGAATTATATTTTTTGGCCATTTCTAAACTAAAACTTTGCCCGTATTATTTGAATGAAATTTTCCTTAAAAACTGATATGAATTTGAACTGTTCTTTGCACTTGATATTTTTGTCTCGACCTTAGATTGCTGCCTTGATTTCTAGTTATTCATAACTGATAATATACGTTTCTTTATCGTGAATGATTGAGTAGAATTAAACTTGATAAGAACAAAAACTATACTTCTGATTTGCGTTGACTTTGATCTTGTAGCTGGCTAAAAAAATGTGATATAAACAGATTTGAACAAGTACTGCACTTGAGTTTTGTCGTGTGCTTCACTGATGATGTTGAACAGATTCTTTTACACTTGATAAGAGCAGTTGCAAACGAATCAAAACAAAACACTGAACCAGAGAGGCTCATTAATGGCGACAGACGGTGTTATTTTCGTCTGATTTCGCTGTGCGTGAGTTCTCTCTATCTCTAATTTCATCTTCAATTCTACTTGATTTCTTCCTGTTAAACTTCAATGAATTTATTTCGTTGATAAGACTTTACCAACCTTCAGCAAAACGTCTCCATTTCGTTGATAAGCCAATCGTTTTCCATTTTTTCTTTTTCAGTCAGATCTGGAGGTTTTACCAGATCTGAGTACCACATATTGATGATTTTAATCCACGATTTCAGATCGCATTATATCAAAGCACCACAACTCAACAGGGTTTTCATGATCTTGCAAAATCTAGATCTGGGATTTATCCATAAATCGAGACTCTTCGAATGATTTCAACACCTCTCTAAATAACCTTTCTAACCAAAACTGATCAGGTTTCGTTCCGTGCAAAGCCCTTCACCCAAAAAGAAGAATCGCCAAAGCACCATATCTTATCTCCGACGGTGGAAAAAAACAACGATGACCTTCCTACTCGTGACTGGGTATGGATTCATCTGGAGGTAAAGTGCTTGAACAGGGTTTTGAACAGACGATCTCTTCATGATTTACTGTTCCTTCCAACACTGTTAAGTCCCCCATATTTTGTTTAGATTCAAATGAATTTTTTGGGGATATCATATTCTACAATGTTCGGCTTATTTAAGTGGTGATGAAGATAACACGAATACCAGTTTTAAACATGAAGTGACAATTAATGTGGTTCAGTTCTTATATGTGATTAAGAAAATGGCACCTGGATGATTTAGTGCCTTGAATTGGATTTTTTGGGATATAGGTGATGTTCCATTTGATTAAGGACTGACGTCCAGTTATTGTTCATCCAGAATTAGAGATTAGTGAGTAATGTTTGTTGATTTTGGATGTAATAATTAAAAGTGTACTGGTTCATGAAGATATCTAGAAGACATGGCCAGCATAGTCTAGACGGTGATATGTGCCATCTAAGAGTGGCGCTACTGATTCCTGCTTATGTAGGGGTTTCAGTTGTTTTTATGAGATTGAATTCTTTTGGGATTTCATTAACAAGGGCTGAATTTAAAATTTTACAAACAGCCTAGTTATGTGATTCGTTGGATTATGAACTGATTTTATGGATAGCTGTCTTTGGATTTGGGATGTTTATGAGCGTATATTTTTGGAATAATGTTACTGCTTTATATTGACATTTGCTTTGTGAAGAGAAGATGCCTACTGCATGTCAAGGACAGTGGAGAATTTGCGTGGGGTTAGTGCCATGAGTATTTCATCTGATTAAAACAGTCTGATATTATGTGCTATTTCATCCAAGTCTAAAGAAATCGTGATTCTGTGATATGCATTAAGGGTGAGTGATGTGGTGCAGCGTATGCGTTGAATGGAGCTTTTGGCTCATATGCAGTGATTTACAAGAGGGGATGGCCTCATCATGGGCTGGTTTTTCTTTAGTCGAGTTAGATTTACTTGTTTTCGCTTTTGTTTTACACTTTTATGTTAGTTGTAATGGTTAGTATGCTAACCTGTCTTTTGTACTGCTTTTTCTTATTTAATAAAAGTGAACCAATTTTCAAAAAAAAAAAGATAAGAGCAGTTGCTACGGTGGATCTGCCTTTTTTTTAAATCCTTTGCCTTGAAATATTCTGGAACTTTAGGCGTTCATTGAACTAATAAGAACATATTATATCTTGAATATAGTTGCGTTTTAAGACTGATGTTTTGCTTGACATAAACCATGTGGATTTTGACAAACTACTACACTGGCTTTTGTGTCTGTCTTTAAGCTGTTGTATCTAAATTAATAGCTTGAATCTGTCACCTTATTCGTTAAGTACGGTTGCTATAAACCTGAATTGACACTGTACTTTTAAATTTGGGGTCTTTGCATTCGGCATGTAGTATGAACACTTGCAGACTGATCTAACTTGTTGCATTTCCATTTATCATTGCTGAATTGTGTTTGTATGGCATGGCCATGTCCATGTGCATCGACGTGCATTGTTTTATCATAAACAGTTGTTTGAATTGCTTGCTCGTCTTGAACTTCCCTGTCTTGAATACTTATTTAAGAAATAGATACTACTCTTGAGTTTTTGAACAGACCTTATTCTTTTGTTTGGTTGATGTTCAAGTTTTCATACTTGCGTGTATCACAGCTGATACGTACTTGACATTTTATTTTCTAAGTGATGCCGATAAGAGCACATAATATATTTGATCCTCTTTTAAGCATGGTACTTGCTTGGACTTGTATTCACATTTGTACTTCAGCATTCATGTGCTTACTCCAGTTTTGTTGCTGTACCATATGCATGTTGCCAATTTTACTTGCACATGCTCCTGTATATGCTTATGCGCCTGATCATGCTTGTGCTCGACTTGATTTTGCTGCCTTCTTCATGCTGATACCATCCTTGTATATGTTGTATCAACATTGTACATAATTGTCTTTGAACATTTGATCCTGGTGCACCCTGAAAATGACTTGCTGTGTATTCTTTTTAATTCACCCTTGTCTTATGCACTTTGAAATATCACTTTTGTGTTATCTGCATATTCAATCTTCACTTGTACATGTCGTCTTGAGTTGTGTTGTGTTTTTCTTGCTTTTATTTTTTTTGATAAAAACAGATTCTGCCTTGATTTGCACTGAGTTGAGTTGGTCCACGAGGCTGCTCCTCAGTGCAATACTGTTTTCTTTTCTGTACACTTAAACAGATGTGAGCATTTGATATATATCAGACCAAATCTGAAAAGTGATGAGGAACACACCGTAATTCTGAGGCAAATAAAATTCAAAAAATAAATTTTTATTTGCTTGTATTTAATTTTATTTTTGTTGCAGTCTACTATTTGTGTTCTTCTTTATGTGACAGGTATGAAGATGGTGACAGGACTGTTTGTGGAGCGCTGTGAAGGCAAGAAGATAGAAGACAATGTCAGTGTGTGTCAGTAAATGAATGTGTATATGAAAATGTATTGAGTGATGAGTGATTTATGTAATGAGGCATCTGTGTATATGAAATCGATTGTAGATGTGAATAAAATTGTACTGTAATTTTTAATAAACAGATTTGATTGAAATAAAATATTATTTTATTGTGTTCAAACAAATTTGTTTGTCGTATTCAATTTATTTACGAGTACAATGTCATGTGAAGTAATATCTATGAATATACAATAGTGGGGTCTGAATGTTGTACTATTTTAAATATTGAAATAAAATATTTATTTGAATAAATAAACCGTGTGAATATACAATTGTGTACACTAGTATATCATTCAATAAATATTTATTCCTATGAAATGAAAAATAAAATAGTACAATTACAAATACATTTTAATAATAATATCATATGTTTGTTATCATCAAACAAAAATCATACAACACATTGTTGTACTCAACAATCTCCCCCTTTTGATGATGACAAACATATACAAGATTTTTAATGTGTTAAATGTGTTTGAATGTGGAATATATTACTCCCCCTATTTGTACGCTCCCCCTACAACTGAACTCCCCCTATATATGTGGAAAATATATAAATAATGGAATTCAATTGACTATTCTGCCTCTAGATATTTAACTTCCAATTTTAAAATATTCTTGAATTAAATACTCATCAATCAAAATCTTGACCATTCTCCCCTTTTTGTTATCATCAAAAGGATAATAGAAATCGAAACAGTGATGAATATAGACTAGAAGTATAAACTCAGATTAAGAGAGAGAATATATATTATAAAAGCCATTTAATCAAACAAAAATCATAATAATCTTTAAATCAGAAGCAAATTTCACTTTCAGAATGAATGGATTTACGATGGATTTTATAGAATGAGGAGAGTTCAATAGAAATTGAATATTTGAATATGAATTTTGAAGATTTTAAATATGCTCAAAATGTGTTAAGCACTTGCTAACCACGCATAGCCCAAAGGTCTTTTAAATGGGGTTAATAGTAACTTAACTTTATCCTCTCTAATGAGTTCCGTCCATGCACAGCCCAAAGGTCTTTTAAGTGAGAATGGAAGCACATAGAGATTAAGGTAATTCACCCACGCATAACCGTGAGGACTTTTAAATGGGAGTGAGTACCAAGGATAAATTATATATATATTTCTTTTTATCTTCTTTTAATTTTATTTTCATTTCCAAGAATAATTTGAACTCCCCAAATTAAATAAAACCATGACGAATAACAGAAATATGGTAGATATAGAAGATGGTCGTGAAATAAGCTCTAATTCAAAGTTATTATAAAATCTGTCCAATCATCATGAGATTTAAAATAACATCTCCTCTAGTTATAAATTATACCATCGTCATAACTCACCACAACTTCATAAATCCACTGATAATTTTGATGAGTTCCAAGACGGTTCAAATTTGTCAATAATTTCAATTTTTGAATAAATAATCAAAAATGATTTTAAAATTGAAAATATCAATTTCAAGTGGGGTTTTTGAAATTATCAATGCAGGTTGAAAATCAGTTTCAAAAATCAATCAATAGACTATTAAATTATCTAATATTTCTAATGTTGATTGCTCCTAGACAATTTTAAAAACATTTATATGTTTAATTCAAATTGTCTATGGAATATAAAGATATTTAATCACTGATTTTTCAATTTATCGTCCAGTCACCAAGATATTCAAACGAATCAAATCAATTTTCTTATCAGAGCAGCACAAGATCATTTTCAAAGCAAGAATCATAAGTGAATTTTTTCAGAGAATTTTTAAACAAGCTCTAGAAACAGTCAGCGATCAAATCTGAAGATAATTATTTGAAATCACTTAAAAAATCAAATTTTTATAATCCAAGAAATTCAACAGTCAATAACGAATGATTTCAAAATCAAGCCAAGAAAAAAAATGAAATTTTCACAACTAATCAATCATGGCTTTCAAGTAGTCCACTGTATTGAGTTCGATTTTTCAATATTTTCCAAAGTGAATAAGAAGAAACTCAAAACAGCAAAAAAAATGTGTGAAATTTCATTCCAATTTACAATGTTTAAGATGTGCTCAATAATGTTATGACCCTGTCAACATAAATCAGCATAGAATAAAAAGGAAATAAAATTAAAGGAAATAAAATAAAAACAAGGGTTTAGAGATTATACCTGTCTTACCATAATCAATGTGAACCAATGAATCTCCAACACAGAATCTATGGCTAAGGAACTTCAAACAATTTAATAAAATGGAATAATTTGAATTTTTATCTCTTAAACACAATTGTTCCTTAGCCTATCCCCGGTACCTAAAGTTTATAAGATCGAGTGGTCTAACAAAAATTGTTTTACCACTCTTATCTTCGTTTACACGTTTTGGTACCCAAACCTATTTATATAATAATCCATTATTATCCACCAACGTACCATTTGGAACCCAAATTCGTTTAAACTTGTTCAAATTCATTTTGTTATTTTTTGGAATCCAAACTCGTTTAATTGAATTGTTTCTAAACAAGTTTTCGTATTGTTTATGAATTAAAAACCCTTTGAAATTATTAGAGTTCGAAATTTCAAATCGAACTTTTTCAAAGCCATTTAAGGGATTTTTAGAATCATTAGAATTTCGTTTATCAACTTGATCGATTTTCCTAAAGCGGTTTGAAGGATTTTTAAAATCTCACTTTTCAATTTGATCAAATTTATCAAAACCGAGTCCTTTCTTATTCTTAACAAAAAATTGGTTTTTTAACAACATATTCAACGATTTTTCTCCTTTAGAAAATTTAGCCAATATTGATTCAAGTCGTTGAATTTTATATTTTAGATCGCTATTTTCTTTTATTATATTGGAACAACGATTTATAGCGATATTTCTCTTTTTAGAATCATTTTGTTTCAAAACCATATTTTCGTTTTCAAGAATTTTAATTTTTGCATTGGACTCAAAAATCTCACTTTCAAATTGTTTACGCTTTTCAATTTCATGTTTTTCAAAATCCTTGAAATTTTCAATTTCTTTTTCCAGATCGCGATTTATACGAGTAATTTCCGATTCGTTATTTTTCAAAATCACGTTTTTGTTTTCATGTGTTTTGAAATTTTCTTTTATTTCAAGTAATTCTTTTTGAAAAGTCATGCATTTATTGCACTTGAGATTTTTGTTTTTCTCGGTTTCAATTTCAAGCTCATTCAAAATCGATTCAGTTTTCAATAAACTCTTTTTCTCTAAAATTTCATATTTGAAACTTTTAACCTTCTTAAACTTATCCTACTCTTTTTGCAAAAAATCATTTTTTGTTTTTAGTTCGATCTCGATTATTTTAAGAAACACGATTCCTTTTTCAAGCTTTTGAAATTTTTCATTAAGATGAACTAAATCAGTTTCCAAATCCAAACATGTTTTGCAATTCAAGTTTTCTATCTTTTTAACATTTTCAAGTTTTAATTCCAAATCATGATTTTTATTGCTCAACTCAATATTTTCCGATTATAATTTTTATTTGTCAGTTTGATATTCTCAATAGTGTTAGTTAATTTATCATAAACAAAAATTAACTTTTCAAAAGGAAATTCACCATGGTCTTCATCTGTTGAGTCTCTATTGCTATCATCATCTGATCCACCTTCTGTAAATCCTGTCAAGCATAATTCTGAAACTGAGCTAGCAATCGGGGGTTTTGAGCTATTGTTGTCTTTTCTTCCATACAAAGCATCGAGAGTTTTCCAGATTTCCTGTGTAGTTAAACAATGAGAGATATGGTTATACTGATTATCGTTAACATAAGAATATAAAATGTGAGTAGCACGAGAGTTAGTTATAATATCATTCTTATCTACCATATCAGACCCATTTTAAATAATATCCCAACATTTAGTATTAAAAGATTTAAAATAAAATTCCATTTTTAATTTCCAATTTAAAAAATATGTTCCATCAAAAATAGTTGGGGATATACTGGAAAAATTCTCGCTAGATTGACAACAAGAAAACTCACCGTTAGGGAAACCCAGGACTCTAGAGTTATTTAAAAATAAAAAATACCTGCTCTGATACCACTTGTAGGATCTAAATTAACCCTAGAGGGGGGAGAATAGGGTTTATCGCAGATTTTTGCTGAGTAATTAAATAATAACAACACAGATAATAATCAGAATAAATGTGGAAAATAAATAACACATAGATATACCCAGCTTCGGCAAAACCCCACCTACTGCTGCATTCCCCAAGGTTTCTACTAGGTATTAGTCAACAATTACAATACTTACAACACCTGTAAACTCATGACAATTCCTAGCCTATTTGTCCTAACCCTACGCTCAAAACTTATCCCCATTTTCTACTAGGAGCAACACAAACAGGCCTCACAATCTCGCTCAGTTGCACTAATCCTACACTCAAAACCCTGCACTGGTTTCTATCCCGGAACCAGATTTCCCCGAATTACAAACCCCGTAATTCGTCTCCCTAGTTTTAGAGACAAACTAGAAAACCCTAGACTGATTACATATTTGAAAACAATAGAAACAAATTAAAATAATTAAAATAGAAACCCTAGTTTTAAATAGAAAACCCTTTTAAAACCAAAACCCTAGTTTTAATTAGTAAACTCCTTTAAATCCTTAGCCCTTTTTCTTGGTCGGCCATCTTAGTTTGCTTCACCCATTTTCACTTGAGCCTGATCTCCTTTGTCTCTCTAGAAATAAAAAATGGGGGCTGGCGATTTGCGATCTAGGGTTTCCTTCTGGAATACGATTTTTTGCAAAATGATTGACCGTGCTCGTGCTCTGATGTTTTCCGATGTTGATCTCATGCTTTAATGATTTCCGATGTTGATCTCATGCATTGATGTCCTTCGATTTGCAACTCCACTCGATTCAGATCCAAGTAAATATTGGTATGATTTTTCACTTTGAATTTTTCTTTAATTGCGTAGAAACTTGGATAATATGCCAGTGATGAATCATTGGATATTTATAGGGTTAAAATCTGAATTATATAATCTGATTTCGTGTTAGACTCGGTCATGATATAAACAAAAATTTGGGCTTGAATTCTTCATAATATTCTAGAGATTTCTTCCATTTTAAACCAGAATGTATTTTGCTTAAAATTAGGTCCTTGACTTTGAATTGTAGACTTCGAAATCTTCAAACTTGTTCTGGAAACTTGCGTGAGATTTTCTGGACCTTGAATTATATTTTTTAACCATATTTAAACTAAAACTTTGCCCATATTATTTGAATGAAATTTTCCTTAAAAACTGATATGAATTTGAACTGTTCCTTGCACTTGATATTTTTGCCTCGACCTTGGATTGATGCCTTGATTTCTAGTTATTCAAAATTGGTAATATACGTTTCTTTATCGTGAATGGTTGAGTAGAATTAAACTTGATAAAAACAGAAACTATACTTCTGATTTGCGTTGACTTTGATCTTGTAGCTGGCTTAAAAAATGTGATATAAACAGATTTGAACAAGTACTGCACTTGAGTTTTGTCGTGTGCTTCAATGATGATGTTGAACAGATTCTTTTGCACTTGATAAGAGCAGTTGCTATGGTGGATCTACCTTTTTTTTAAATCCTTTGCCTTGAAATATTCTGGTACTTTAGACGTCCATTGAACTAATAAGAACAGATTCTATCTTGAATATACTTGCGTTTTAAGACTGATGTTTTACTTGACATAAACCATGTGGACTTTAACAAACTACCACACTGGCTTTTGTGTCTGTCTTTAAGCTGTTGTATCTAAATTAATTTAGCTTGAATCTGTCACCTTATTTGTTAAGTACAGTTGCTATAAACCTGAATTGACACTGTACTTTTAAATCTAGGGTCTTGGCATTCGGCATGTAGTATGAACACTTGCAGACTAATCTAACTTGTTGCATTTCCATTTATCATTGCTGAATTGTGTTTGTATGGCATGACCATGTCCATGTACATCGACCTGCATTGTTTTATCATAAACAGTTGTTTGAATTGCTTGCTCCTCTTGAACTTTCCTGTCTTGAATACTTATTTAAGAAAGAGATACTACTCTTGAGTTTTTGAACAGACCCTATTCTTGTGTTAGGTTGATGTTCAAGTTTTCATATTTGCGTGTATCACAGCTGATACTATACTTGACATTTTATTTTCTAAGTGATGATGATAAGAGCACATAATATATTTGATCCTCTTTTAAGCCTGGTACTTGCTTGGACTTGTATTCACATTTGTACTTCAGCATTCATGTGCTTACTCCAGTTTTGTTGCTGTACCATATGCATGTAGTCACTTTTACTTGCATATGCTCCTGTATATGCTTATGCGCCTGATCATGCTTGTGCTCGACTTGATTTTGCTGCCTTCTTCATGCTGACACCATCCTTTTATATGATGTATTACCATTGTACATGATCGTCTTTGAACATTTGATCCTGGTGCAATCTGAAAATGACTTGCTGTGTATTTTTTTTTAATTCACCCTTGTCTTGTGCACTTTGAAATATCACTTTTGTGTTGTCTGCGTATTCAATCTTCACTTGTACATGTCGGCTTGAGTTGTGTTGTGTTTTTCTTGCTTTTAAAAAATTTGATAAAAACATATTCTGCCTTGATTTGCACTGAGTTGAGTTGGTCCATGAGGCTGCTCCTTAGTGCAATACTGTTTTCTTTTATGTACACTTAAACAGATGTGAGCATTTGATATATATCAGACCAAATCTGAAAAATGATGAGGAACACACCGTAATTCTGAGGCAAATAAAATTTAAAAAATAAAATTTTATTTTCTTGTATTTAATTTTATTTTTGTTGCAGTCTACTGTGTGTGTTCTTCTATATGTGAAAGGTACGAAGATGGTGACAGGACTGTTTGTGAAGTGCTTTGAAGGCAAGAAGATAGAAGACAATGTCAGTGTGTGTCAGTAAATGAACGTGTATATGAAAATGTTCTGAGCGATGAGTGATTTTATGTAATGAGGCATCTGTGTGTATGAAATCGATTGTAGACGTGAATAAAATTGTACTGTAATCTGTAATAAACAGATTTGATTAAAATAAAATATTATTTTATTGTGTTCAAACAAATTTGTCTATCGTATTCAATTTATTTACGAGTACAATTACATGTGAAGTAATATCTATGAATATACAATAGTGGAGTCTGTACTATTTTAAATATTGAAATAAAATATTTATTTGAATAAATAAACCACATGAATATACAATTTTGTACACTAGTATATTATTCAATAAATATTTATTCCTATGAAATGAAAAATAAAATAGTACTATTACAAACACATTTAAATAATAATATAATATGTATGTTATCATCAAAGAAAAATCATACACCACATTGTTGTACCCAACACATATGCCAGGTACCTAAACTTAAAGAATTAGGTACAATGATATTTACCAACTTTAATAATAAAGGTAATGTTATAAGTTACCATGTTACACCACTCATGGAAACAACACCACTAACATCACCCAAAAAACCAGAATCTGTTTGATGGTTCAAAAAGTCATGAATGAAATCACCTAACAATTTACCACCAATCGCCCAACAGCGTGTATGTAATTGAAATGACGATATTTAGGTTAAAACATTCAAATCAACAAATTCATGAAATTAACACAAAGAAATTTCACTATAGTAATATTTTAACTCTTGGACCATTCATCCCAAGTTGCCTACCAATGATAATAAAATTAGGACGTCCAAATCGCCCACTAGCGATTCGTTTAGGACCTATCAATCGTATATATAGCCTACCGGTTCCGGCCTTCTAGGCAGGTTTTCAAATTAATAAGGACGTTACCAAGAAGAATGAGGTCAAACCAATCGGGTTATGATCTCGAAAACTTGGTTCAATAAGGTTAACGAAATAAACTGGAATATTTGTTAGCCCATGTTCACGAGAGCCCGGAGATCATGACTTCAAAATCCGAAAATAAGAGACTAAGATAGACAAGCAAATTATAGCTTATCATTTTTCGGAAGATGATTTGAGATAATCTTTCAAATGAAAACTCGAATCACTCAAATTCTAGAAATCACTAAAATATATCTAGAAGAATAGGAAAGGCGCTAAAACCATAATAAGTGAGAGCGTATAAATCCATAAATCATAATGTGATTCTCAACGATCAATAAGAAAAGCGAAATTTTACATTAAGATAGTAAGTAAGCGAGTTTAGCCAAATGTCTCATAACCACCGACTTAACTCAAGTATTTACAAACAGATTGCAAAATCCACTATTAACCACGAATCAGCGCACGGCTCCAAAGATGAACACATAACAAATGTGTGTCATAGAAAAGAGATGTCGAAAATGGATGATTCTTTTGGAGAATAAATTATGGACCTCAAAGCAATTATGCCAATTAATTCCCAAAAATCACAATAAACTTCGAACAAACAAGGCTTGCAAATAGGCATGTATAGAATGATTACTCTCCAAGAAAAAAAGTTTAAACATTTATGAACACAGAATTATCCAAAAGAAATAAATGGCCGATTCCAAATCGAAAGTCACCAAGTTGATTAGTTCTAAACTTGGTGAAGGGATAAGCAACTTCGTTCACCACAAAGTTGCAAATAATCACACGGAACATTTTGCCTTTTGATAAGGTAGTCCGACACCACAAAGAAACTAGACTAAGCATTTCGTCTTTCGACGAGGTGGCTTCACACCGCTCGTAGTATTCCTTCCGATGAGGTGACTACACACCGCCCATAGTATTCCTTCCGACGAGGTGACTACACACCACTCATAGTATTCCGTCCGACGAGGTGACTACACAACACTCATAGTATTCCTTCCGATGAGGTGACTACACACCAATCATAGTATTCCATCTGACAAGGCACTACACCCCCTAATAGTATTCCATTAGAGGAGATGACTACACACCACTCATAGTATTCCGTCAGAAGAGGTGACTACACACCACTCAAGAGGACCCGAAGGTCGGAATCAAAGGAAAGAAAAATCTCACTAAGTGAGAGCCCGAAGACTCCACCAAGTGGAGGCCTAACTCCATAACATGATCATCACAATCCTAAGATTTCAACCCAAAATAAAAACACATCTCAACTGACTAAGTCTAGAAATTAACCGACGAAGTGAACGCAAGTGTGTCAACCCACTCATTTTTTTTTGGCAAAGCCGACAGGGGTAAAATGGCCCCCTACCATTTTATTGATATAACAAAGATGAGTAAAAAGTTACACAAGGAAAGAAAGAAAAACAAAGAGAAATCAGGGATTACAAGGCATATCAACGGCTACAAGAAACTAACAAAAGACACATATAGACAACGGACGCTAGCTAAAAGTTTAGCCAAAAATACCAGGGTCATATGTAAAAATCAAAAATTTAAGCCCATGCCTAATGTCACGCCAAACACATTACTTCCATCAACTGTAATTCATCGCTTTATTAGGATCAAAGACTCTAACATTGCGCTGCTTCCAAATATTGTTGACAACTTTTTTCAAAACATAGCAGAACATCCGAGATTTTTCCCTCCGGGCGCGTATCCTCTCTTTTATCTTATTCCAAGCATCATTGGAAGAGAAAGCACCAATGTTTTCATTAATTTGGGACAATGCTTCATGCCATAGTGCTACAGTCACATTGCATTCAAAGAAAAGGTGCATAGCAGTTTCATCAAGTGTTCGGCAGTAGTTACATTTGATATCAACTAGAATACCATAGCCAATAAGCATGTCTTTAGTTAGAAGAGATCTTGCATTCACTTTCCAAAGAGTGAGACTCTCCTTTGCACAATTGTCGCGACGCCAGATAGATTTGTATGTGCTATAGTTATTCATGTTTGAAATACTGAGCAAGTAATTGTAAATACAGTTTATGAGAAAGGCTCACCTTTACAGTCCCAAACCACATCACCATCATTGAAACCCTTCCTGGACGCAGCTTGAATCTTGTGCCATAGATCATTAACGTTCTAACTAGAAGAGAGAGGCAGTGCAACCTTGTTTCCAATAACATAGTTATGTACAGTACTGTTGAGAGGAATTCCAGTTTGAATGCTTTCCAAATAAGTGACTCCTGTATTGTTAATGTATCCAAATTCAACCCAATGGTCAGTACAAAAAAGAATGTTAGAGAAGTTATTTCATTCATATTTAAATATAGGAAGTATTTTAGGTCTTATCTTTAGCATGGACTTCCATGTCCAACTGTGTTGCTGAAGGGGAGAAATGTTCCAAAAGGTAGAATATTTTAAAACATGATGGTAAGACCAAATAACCCAAAGGCTTTGTTTATGACAAACAATGTCACAAATATGTTAAGTGAAGGCAACATAGTTCCATAAGATCATGTTAAAAATACCCAGCCCTCCTTTAGATATAGGTTTTTCAAGGATTTTATACGATATTGGAGCTAAACATTTTGCATGCTTGCTACCCTTCCATATGAATCTCATAAATGAAGTTTTAATCATACTTAACAATTTTTGGGGGAGAACGAATGTTCTAGCCCAGGAAATTTACATCGCTATAATAACCGATTTGACAAGAGTAATTCTACCCGCTTGACTAAGCAAATGTGTGGACCAGCAGTCAAGTCTATTTTATCAAATAATGGTAAGCACTGAGCAGTTGTAATTCTAGACGTAGCAAGTGGTAAGCCAAGATAAGAAGAGTTAGAGCCACTAATTTTAAGACCAGTTAAAGTATGAATTTGTTGTTTCCTAAACTCATTAACTCCTCCAACCATTATATCAGATTTTTCATAGTTTATTCTAAGGTCGGTCACCAAATAAAATTGGTCAAGCGTTTTCATGATGTTAATTAGAGATTTATCATCCGGTTTACAAAATATTATCAAGTCGTCAGCAAACATCAACGCCGTTATACGAGGGCACTTGCATTTAGGATGTAATACAAAAGTTTATCATTGACCATTTGATTGACCATACCTGTAGACAGTTCCATCACAACAATGAAGAGGTACGAAGAGATGGGGTCACCATGCCATATATCTTGTTCGCTACCAAAGAATCCAGCCAGATCACCGTTGACGTTAGTATAGTAATGAACTATACTAAGACATTCATATATCCAAGCAGTAAATTTAGCAGGAAAATTCATGCAACTCAAAATACGTATAATAGACTGCCACTGGATAGTGTCAAAAGCTTTCTTAATGTCAAGCTTGATCATCGCACGAGGCGAGATGTGTTTGGAATTATAGCCTTTAATTAGCTCATGGGTTAATAATACATTGTCAAGAATATTGAATTTAGGAAGAAAGGCAGATTGATTATGAGATATTATATGCGGCAAAATAGTTTTCAATCTAGACAAAATAATTTTAGCAATACATTTGTAGATCGTGTTACTAAAAGATATAGGCCTATAATCATTCACATTATGGGCATTTTCTTGCTTCGGAATGAGGGCAATGATAGTGTTGTTATATGAGCCCATCATCTTAGTTCTTAGGAAAAAGCGTTTAGCAGCTTTACACACATCAAGGCCAATAGTATTCCAACATTATCTGTAGAATTTAGCATTAAATCTGCCAGGCCCTCCCGACGAATTAGAATTAAGAGAGAAAATAGATGCTTTGATTTCATGATCAGTAACCATAGCGGTGAGAAAGTCACTTTGCATATTAGTTATTTTGGGTAGCATATAGGGATTGATACTATCAAGTTGCAGAATAAAATTACTGTCATTGCCTAAAAGTTTGGAAAAGTACAACACAAAGGCATTCTGAATACCAAGTAAACTTGTGTGTACCTGATTATTGCTATCGTGACAAGATGAATATTCTGCTTTCTTTGTTTAGCCTTCAGGGCAGCATGTAAATATGCCGAGTTACGATCGCCATCTTCAAACCAGCGCGTCCTGGTCTTCTGTTTATTCATTTGAGCTTCAATTTGAAGAGTGTTGCCATGTTTGAGAGAAGTTTCCGGTTCCAAACTAGAGAGAGCCATCACAGGGATTGTTAAGCATTTGTTGTTGGATCTGCTCAAGCTGGTTGTACCATATGGTAGAGAGTAGATTGCCATTTTTACCAAGACTTTTAATTAAATTTCTTACTCAATCGGAAAGACGAAATTACTTGTTTGAAACAAGTAACACTCATAATCAAAAAGAAAATACAAAATCATTACCCCAAGAAACTAAAGTCTTCTTGATAGTAAAATAATGGGTAATGAAAACTCAAGATAGATGCAAGAACTTTTCACAAAACATAGGTTCAAAATAAGAAATCTTAAACTTCATAGTTATAAAAAAAATCAAACTATAAAAGGTGTAAGGGATATATACGATGGTCATACATATCCCATTTTTAAATCATTATCTTATTAAAATCCTTATGGTTGCAAATTAACAATCAATACTAATGGTTTGCCTTGCCATTTATTTATATAAACTTGCTAATGCTAAAGTTCAATAGCGATGCACATCATTAATATTTAATAATAGTGTTATGTTAGAATTATCTCATTAGAGTGTTTAAAAACTCCTATCGATATCGTGGCATCCCACTCCTCGATTAGAAATCCTAACATACTCATTGGGCAACTCAACACAATAAAACAAATCACATCTAAATAGAGACGCAAATTTGTAAATAAATAATCAAAGATGCAACCATTTATTTATGAACTAAATTTGAAATCATAATTAAATAAATGAAAACATTTCATAGTGCTTAGCGGAAATAATTTACTCATTTTCGTCTTGCAAAGCTAATTGCAAATGGATTAGTATTTTAGTGATCGAAATTATTTTATTAAACCGTTTTATAAAATAATTTAGAAATCTTCAAAACTAAGTCCCAAAAGTTACTTCAACCCAAAATTGGAAATAATTCGAATTCCTACACAAGAAAGGGACATGACTCTAGGTTTGTCAAGGCCAAGATGTCACGAAGATGAACTTAAATAAATTTGATTGGTCAAATAAGGATCATGCTATAAGATAGGATACGACGGGTACTAAGACTCGAACTAAATCCAAAGACACGATTTCCTAAGAGAGACTTAAGACAATGACCCTAGCCATAATATCTTATATTGTTCCGAACTTAGCTCTGATACCAAGTGTAATGCCCCACCTCTATACTTACGTTAGCCATGGCCATTGCAAGAAACGGTGTCAACTAACCCGATGAATAAGGTTGTTGGAGAGTTACCTTCTATATATTAGCTTTGAACGAGTGTTAAATATGTCGATTAATAAGGTCTAACATTTTAAATCTCATGAGGAAACCTGATATATCTAATTCAGGTCCAATCTACTACATAGTGGTTATATTTAATTCAGAATCAATATAAAATACATAACAATAAAATCAAAGTCAGACACAGATATTCTATCACTAGGGCGGAAAAGATAAGAACAAAACACATGAGTATACATACAAAGATGGTAGCCATAGTCGATCCACTACACATCAAAAGAATAGGTACAGATTTTAGCCAAAAGAATACATATACAAAGATATCACTATCTCATATACATATCAAAATCAATAACTACAACACGAATGTAGATAACAAAAGCCAAGAATGGTCCCCGATAGAAGTCCAATATATACACCTGTAATACTCAGTCCGACCCGAATATTATTTATAAGAATAATAAAAAACGGATCAGTCTAGCTGTACTTATTATAATAAACTGAAATAGAATCAGAGATATGAACAGAAAATGACATATATGAGAAACAACGATGCTCACATAAAGAATATGAAGACTCGGAAAAATGTTTATAACATATCTTATCGAAATATCGTTGCTATAAAAGATTACCACACTCTAAAGATATAGCTATTCACGATAAATAATGTCACCCTTCAAGTCAACATGAAATAGAAAGTGTGATAATAATACATGGATATTCATGAGAAATGATGTCATCCATTAAATCTACATGAAATAGATAACATGATCTCAACAAAAGAATATTCATGAGAAATGATGTCTCCCATCAAGTCCACATGAAATAGATAACATGATCTCAACAAAAGAATATTTATGAGAAATAATGTCTCCCACCAAGTCCCCATGAAATAGATAACATGATCTCAACAAAAGAATACTCATGAGAAATGATGTCTCCCATCAAGTTCACATGAAATAGATAACACGATCTCAACAAAAGAATATTCATGAGAAATGATGTCTCTCATCAAGTCCACATGAAATAGATAACTCAAATCGATAAAAAATCAAATGAACTGAAGTTCCTCATGATGATCTGAAGATCATCGGTATAGGCGAATGAACCGAAGTTCCTCATGATGATCCGAAGATCATCGGAATAGGTGAATGAACCGAAATTCCTCATAATGTTCCAAAGATCATCGGTATAAGCAAATGAACTGAAGTTCCTCATGATGATCCGAAGATCGTCGATGATCAAATTTGATCAAGTATAGTGTAAAGTACGCCAATTTAGTAAATATAAGAGTTGAGCTACATGTCCCATAACCACTTGCTATACTGGAATATTTACGAACAAGTTGTATATTCCACCAGAGATAAAAAAAAACGATCATTGCCACAGTGTTCAGTTGAATGAGTCCAAGAATTAATCGTCATAGCAAACATAAGGGGTCATAGTCCTTGTTTTTACTAAGGCGTTTAATTAGATTTCTCATATGAGCGAGAAAAAGGTTTATAAAATATATACTAGTAGATTAGTAAATCAATTTATAAAATAACTTCATCCAATGAAGTCGGACTAGAAACCAATTTTGAAGATAACTTCATAAAATGAAGTGGAGTTAGAAATCGTATGGTAAAAGATTTGGTATCTACTAATAATTTAAAACCCTTTTATGTAATTTAGAAGTGGCAAATCATGTATAGTTGCGATCGAAATGATGACCGAACTAAGAATTCACATTATAATAACGTAAAAAACATCTCATGACTATCAATTATGAATTCGTTCACCACGAATAAATCGAAAGTCCATCAAAGGTCGAAAATCAAGCTGTTGAAATATGTGAACCAGAGTGAAACACCCCACCTCCGTTAAGGTCATTCACAAAGGGAATGCCTTAACTTCGGTGGAGCATTATAGGTAAAAGATACATATAATTTACAAGACAGACATATAAACAGCGGAAAAACTAAATTTATTTCATAAGTACGTAGTTCAGTTAAAACATTACAACAACTGTCTCAAACCAACTTCCAAATTATTACAACAAAATCTCTGTCTTGAATTAAAACATAAAGAAGCATTAAAACAACAGTAAGGCAGCATAAATCCCCAATAAGAGAGTATCCAAAGCCATAGACCAAGGAAAAAGATTCCAAGCAATACATCTACTCTCTTCAAGCTGGAAATGACCTGATCTAAGCAGAAGTATTCCCTCCCTGCGGACCTGGGGGGGAAACGGAAGAAAAGAAGACGAAAGAAAATGGGTCAGACATGAGTCTGGTAAGCCCAGTGACTATTTATCATGTAAACAAGAAAAAGGATTATGACATGAATAAACTGAATGTAGGACAACACCCTAGAAATAAGATAATAAGGCTGAATATGCTATCGCACTCATTTCACTTCTCTGCACCCCCTTACAAGTGTTTCAACAAGCACCATGTGTTCAAGATAAATGATCCCCTTTTTATCGATCGCCCCCTACTCGTATACATTTACCACTTGTGTCATTCGGCCCCGCATGAATGTAGATACCTGTGCTGGTCCCACCATGGGGTGTATCAAATCCTATGGTCGTAACTCGACATAATTCAAGATGCACAGAGTATAACTACAGATGCACAGTGCCTGCTTTTTCCACTTCGGAGTACGTGCACGACTGCACTCCGTCGGAACCTACACTGATGCACCACCCGCCGTTGTTTTGACCGCTTATAATTAGCCCAGTAATCGTGCCCCACCCTGCCTAGTTCAGGGTACCATGATACATCTATGTAGGTTACTGCTGAAATGGGTCCCCATTACTAGGATTTCCTAATCAACATGTTAAAATGGTTAAGTGTTTTCAAATTAACCTAACCCCACCCGTCATTTTAATTAACATACTGCATTTGTTAAGTGTTGCCTTAATTAACTTAACCTTACCATTCCTGTCTTAGCTTTAATTCATTCATTAAAGCACCAACCAATCACATTAGATATGTATTGTTGCGGTTGCTGGATGTGTCGGTCGGTTCCGGGCAGTCTTACACCGCAACTCAATCTAACCTTGGTTTCTTTTGGGCTTGATGCACTAACCTCCCACATTAGATATATATTGTTACGGTTGCAGGATGTGCCGGGCGGTTCCGGGCAGTCTTACACCGTAACTCAATCTAACCTCGTGTTAGGCATTTTCGTCTTTTACTTAATTTACATATTTACTTTTCATATTTATATGTAAATTTTCCACAATTATTGCCATTCAAGCCTTGCCCAATTTTTCCTCTAAATCATATTCAAAATTTTTGGTATAAAAATTATACCATTTTTATGCCACTAATCATTCATATAACTATGGGCCAAATTATGCCAATAATATAAATTTAAGATTTTTCCCAACGTTACCCCCGTCATACATTCGCAAAATTCACATAGAATGTTAGGCTCGTAACATAGCCTAATTTATATATAAAAGGGGAAAGAAGGGAACATGTGCCATTCATACAACATAATAAGGATCTAAGTAAACATGTGTCATATAAATTTTGGCATAAAACAACAAACTTGCATTTTTGGATCCAATTAACATGAGTCTTAAGCATATGAAATTACCCAAATCCAACTAGGCATGTAAATGTAAACTTGCAATTTGGATCCAATAAATATGAATCTTAAGCATATAGAATTACATAAGTTCAACTAGGCATGTGAATGTAAACTTTTATTTTGGATTTAATAAACATGAATCTTAAGCATATGGAATTACACAAGTTCAACTAGGCATGTAGATGTGAACTTTTATTTTGGATCCAATAAACATGAATCTTAAGCATATAGAAATACACAATTTCAACTAGGCATGTAGATTTGAACTTTTATTTTGGATCCAATAAACATGAATCTTAAGCATATGGTTTTACACAAGTTCAACTAGGCATGTGAGTGTGAACTTTTATCTTGGATCCAATTTTCATAGATCTAAATGTAGATCTAAACATAATACATGTCTTAGCCTAACAACTTGCATGTAACATAACGTGTAAAAGTCACCAATTTTACATGATTGGTTTAACATCAACATAATAGCCACAATAGCCTAACAATTTGCATGTAACATAACATGAATATGTCACCAAATTTACATAATACATGATTGGTTTAACACCAACATAATAACCACAATAGTCTCATGAGCATATGCGATAGAATCATTACAAGAATAGACATGAATCGGCATCATCATTATCTTACAACTAGGAATAATGCTAGTTTTCACTTTATTACAAATCATAACTTTTAATCATTCACATCTAAATAATAACAGGACTTACAAACAAAAGAAAGTCTTATTTTCTGGGATCTGTTTTCTGAAACTGAAAAGCAATCCCTTGAAGAAGACTATCAATTCTCTAAGTTAGTTTTGATTTGTAGCTTTTAACTTGTTTTCTAATTGAAGAAGAAATGGTGGCTAGGCTAGAACGATCATGGACAACATGGTGGCTCCTTGGAATGAATTTGTGTGATTTAAGGTTTGAGGACTAGGGTTGCTTTTATAGAAGTTTAATCTTATGTGAGCCGTTAGATCATTCTAAGAGCAATCACAACCGTCCAGACTAGATAGATTATCTAGAATTGTCACCTATGCCCTAGTGACTCAGCAACAGGTCAGAAAAGACTCAGCAAAAAGTCAAAATCATCACAGTTTTGGATCTGGGCGAGGGGGTAGGTCGAACCCCAGGTCGACCTGTACAGGGGAGGTCGACCCCTAGTCGATCCCATGGTCGACCTGGCCTGGGGCGGGAAAAATCCCGCCCAGCCTGCTTCCATGTCTTTCGTTTGAATTTTGAATTTTTAACTCTGAACTGTTTTTAATTTATTTAAATTGCTGAAACTTCCGAGGGCCATAATTTTCTCATACGAAGTCCGATTTACGAAAACTTGGACTCTATTCCAAGCAAAATTTCGAGACGAACGCAATGGCGCAACCCGTTTCCCTTAATTATCACTTTAAAAATTAAGTATTCTTTAATTCGTTCTTTTAATAGACACGGAATATTCAAGGTGTTACATTCTCCCCTCCTTAAAGGATTTCGTCACCGAAATTTTCGAGTCAAGAAGAATGTATATCCTACCATCCAGTCGTCCATCTATTCAACCATCAAACACAGGCGTCCATTGTCCTTAAAAGACTTCTAATGCTTTCATGATCATATGCATAGTGTGTGTACATGTTCTTATCTAATGCAAAATCAGGCGGTCTACTGATTCAGTTGACCTCCTTAATGCGAATTATGTCAGTGCCATGAGTCCATTATGCATGCAATTATTCTTAATCATACTTTCTACATGAGTGCACAATCATTCATGTAAATGCAACATCCATATGGTAACACATCAAGTTCCAATCCATATACAAATACATATATGCATATGCAATATGAAAGTGACTGAGCCGATCTAGTACCTATAGTGTGTGTATATGCATCCACGAGCAACCACTAGCAACCACTTGCAACCACTCGCAACCATCAATCATAACGTGTTTCAAATACATGTTTATATCCATTGGTTTCTACCTAAGGATAAAGAATAGGACCAAGGAGATATACTTAAAAGATAGATATAAGCATGAATAAACTTACGGAAAAAGAGATCAAGGAGGTACCCTCAAAAAGAAAAGGGTAGGCAGCGCGTATTTTTCTCTCAGTTTCCCAAGTCGCGTCTTCCTCAGCGTCGCTCCATTGAACTTTAACAAGCGTAACTTCTTGGTTGCGTAGCTTTTTGACTTCCGTACCCAAGATACGAGTTGGAACTCTTCTCATAGTCGCTTCTCGTTCCACTTCTACTTCCTCTAGTATACTTGGCTTCACAACTTCCGCAGACTCATGTAAGCACTTTCATAGTTGAGAAACATGAAAAACATTATGATCTCCAGCCAGCCTTTCGGGTAGCTCTACTTTGTAAGCCATCGTCCCAATCCTTTCAATGATAGGAAATGGTCCTATAAATCTTGGTGCTAGCTTTCCTACGGACCCAAAGCGAATGACATTCCTCAAAGGAGATACTTTAAGGAACACCTTATCTCCAACCTCAAACTCAAGGTAGGTCCTTCTTTTGTCTGCGTAGTACTTCTGTCTATCTTGTGCAGCCTTCATCCGTCTTCTTATCAAGTCCACCTTTTTTGAGGTTTCTCTAATCATTTCTGGCCCAAGTATGAGCTTGTCTTTAGACTCTTACCAACAAGTTGGTGATCGGTATGGTATTCCACATAAAGCCTTGAACGGTGCCATGCATATGGTGGCTTGGTAGCTATTGTTGTTAGCGTGTTCCACCAAAGGAAGATGATCCTCCCATATTCCTCCAAAGTCGAGAATGCACAATCTCAAGAGGTCTTCCAATACTCTGTTCACCCTTTCCGTCTGACCATCGGTTTGGGGGTGATAGGTCGTGCTTAAGCATAATCGTGTGCCTATAGCCTCCTGCAGACTCTTCCAAAACTCGCTCGTAAAGATAGGATCTCGATCACTCACTATTCTGGAGGGTATCCCATGAAGTCGAACTATCTCTTTAAGATAAATGGATGCAAGGGATGAGGCAATCCTTCTACTCTTAGTAGGTATAAAGTGAGCGCTTTTAGTGAGCCTGTCCACTATCACCCAAATACTGGTATTGCCCCTTCTGGACCTAGGCAACCCATCCACAAAGTCCATTGAAATGCTATCCCATTTCCACTGTGGGACCTCTAGAGGATGAAGCAGACCACAAGGCTTCTTCTGCTCCGCTTCGACTTGCTGGCATATCAAGCACTTAGTGACGAACTCAGCTACATCCTTCTTCATGCCATTCCAAAAGAAAACCCTTTTTATGTCTTTATACATCTTGTCTCCACCTGGGTGTATAGTCAGCTTAGAATGGTGTGCTTCTTCGAGAACCGTCTTCACCAAATCCCTTGCTTGTGGGACACATAGTCTTCCATCCTGTCTCAACCAACCCTTATCATCGATGGAGTATCTATTGAGGTGACTATAATTCTCACCCCTAATTAGCTTATCCATCATATCAACTAGCTGGGGACCTTCTCGTTGCGCAGTTCCTATTGAGTCCAAAAGAGTAGGCCGCACCTCTAGTGATGCTAACAGACCAGGTACAATTTCAGAGGAGGGTCTAAAGTTAAATTTTGCTATGTACTCCTAGCTTTGCCTTTCTACAAAGAGAGGACTTAAGGTCAGCTTATTTCTACTCAAGGCGACTGCTACTACATTACCCTTGCCTGGGGTATAGGAAAACTCAAAATCATATGAGGCCAGAAATTCCATCCACCTTTGTTGTCTTAAGTTAAGATCTTTCTGTGAGAAAAGGTACTTTAGCGATTTATGGTCAGTAAACAATTCAAACCTTTCTCCTAGTAGATGATGACGCCATGACTTAAGAGCAAAACAATGGCAGCTAGCTCCAAACCATGAGTTGGGCAGCTTTTCTCATGTACCTTCAATTGCCTTCCCCCATAACAAACTACCTTACCTTCTTGCATCAAGACAGCGCCTAATCCTGTACCGCATGCGTCTGTGTATACGGTAAACATTTTGCCCTCATCAGGCAATATCAGAACTGGGGCTGTTGTTAGAGCCCCTTCCAAACGTTGGAAAGCAATATCGCAATCCAAATCCCAAGCGAAAGTTAGTTTCTTCTTTGTTAATCTTGTGAGTAGGGCTGAGATTTTCGCAAAGTCTTTAATGAACTTTCAGTAAAAACCCGCTAGCCCGAGAAACCTTCGAACTTCGGTTGCATTCTATGGAACCTTCCAATCTTGCACCGCAACTACATTTGCGGGGTCCACAGATATCCCCTCTTTGGACACCATATGTCCAAGAAACCTCACTTCTTCTCTCCAGAAATGGCATTTGGAGAATTTGGCTTTAAGCTGATGTGCACGAAGAGTATCCATGACTTCCCTTAAATGCAAAGCATGCTCTTCTTCATTCTTCAAGAAAATCAAAATGTCGTCTACGAAGACCACCACAAACTTATTAAGGAACTCCCTGAACACCCTGCTCATCAAATCAACGAAATAAGCGGGTGCGTTTGTCAAGACGAAAGGCATGACAAGCCATTCGAAGAAACCATCCAGGCTTCTGAATGCGGTCTTATCAATGCTGTCTTCAGCCACTCTTAGCTGATGAAACCCGGTAGCCAGATCTAGTTGGGAGAAAACCGACGCACCTACAAGCTGATCAAAAAAGTCGTCTATTCATGGAAATGTGTGCCTATTCTTCTTGGTCATCTTTTTTATCTCTCTATAATCAACGCATAGGCGAAGTGAACCATCCGCTTTGGTTGCAAATACTACTGGAGAACCCCATTCAGAAATACTCTGCCTTATAAACCCTTTTTCGATCAGCTCTTTGACTTGCTTGCTGAGCTCTTTTCTCTCCCTTGGAGCCATGTGTCTAATGGGTAGAGCTAAGGGTTTTGCATTATCAACAAGGTATGTGCGGAAGTCTATCTCCCGCTTCGGAGGTAAGCCCTTCACCTCTTCGAATACATCTGAGTATTCACGGACTACTCTAACAGACTGCAAGTTTTCAACAGACGCATCAAGAGATTCTAGGTAGCTAAGCATAATAGAATGTATGGGATTACAAGAGATTTCGAGAGTGTTACCGAGGCGAGTCATAAGTCTAACCACTCTCTTTTCACAATCGAGGATGGCACCATTACTAGATAACCAATCCATGCCTAGAATCAACCCATAGCCCGTGAAGCCCAAAACATAGGCATTACATCTAAACCCAATGCTTAGTATGGAAATTTCCAAATCCAAACAAATCATTGACAAATAGGCGGAGCCCCCAATTGGATTTGAAACAACCAAAGGATACTCTACCATACTGGTGTCTAGGTGCAGAGATTCAACTAAAGCAGTGGGTATAAAAGAGTGCGATGCGCCAGAATCAAAGAGCGTACGAACAGGATGATCAAAAAGATAAATTAAACTCTCAACAGAAATATTTCTACCTCGTTCTTGTGGAGGTGCCATGAGAGCGTGAACCTACCCTCCAGAAGTAGATCCAGTCCTTTGCCCTTGCTTTCTTGGGCAGTCCTTAGCCATGTGTCCTGTCTCGCCGCAGTGAAAACAACCTCCCATCTTCCTCTTTTTCTTTCTGCAGTCCTTAATCAGATGTCCAGGAATGCCACAAAAATTACACTTCCTCTTGTCATGGGGTTTGTTGTTCTTCCCGCTCTTCTTTGAGTTTGTCTTCTTATTCTGGGAACCCTCCACTTTCTTATTTTGAGGCACTTCCACCTTTGCCTCTTTCTTGCCATCCTTGTCTTCCTCCTGTAGCAGTGCCATGTCCACCAGTCTCTCATAAGTTGCACCCATAGGTATATAGGACATAGCTAGGCTATGCAGTGGCTCATTCAACCCTTTAACAAAACGGAGAGCCTTCTTATTGGGAGTGTTCACTAACTCCAGTCTGAATCTAGCCAGCTGGTTGAATTGGTTGACGTGTTCCTTGACCGACATACTTCCCTGTTTGAGAGCTAAGAATTTCTCCATATGTAGGATACGTTCAGCTTGTGAGAGGAATTTCATTTCAAACCTCATTCTGAAATCCTCCCAAGTTTCAACTGGTCTCTCAGCATTAGTAACTTCCCACCAATAAGAGGCTTCGTCTTTAAGCAACCACACGGCCAACTGTATCTTCTGCCTATCGTCCACTTCAAAGATAACAAACAAGTCCTCGGTTTCTTTGAGCCAGTTTCTTGCTTCTACAAATGACTCAGTCCTATTAAAGTTCTTTCCACCCATGGCTCGAAAATCCCTACATATCTTGGAGAAAGCATTTACAAGAGGAGGTGGAGGAGGAACAGCTGTGAGTGGGGGAGGAGCAACGTCTGCTGGGCCTGCATCATTAGCCCTAGCCTCTCGGTACCTTCTGAACCAGCCAAGTACCGGTACACCCTCTGGAAGGTTAAGATCCTTAGACATGCTGAAACGAAAAAGAAAAGATTCAAAACAAAGGATAGGAAGATAGTGCATATGGCTTTGGGGGAAATTATGCCTTTTTAAAAACAACACTTTTTCTTGAAAATGCTTCTTTAAACTTCTTTTTGAAAATTAGTTTCCAAAAATTTTATCTGATCTAGCAACCATCAGCTCTGATACCAAGTGAAACACCCCACCTCCGTTAAGGTCACTCACAAAGGGAATGCCTTAACTTCGGTGGAGCATTATAGGTAAAAGATACAGATAATTTACAAGACAGACACAAAAACAACGGAAAAACTAAATTTATTTCATAAGTACGTAGTTCAGTTAAAACATTACAACAACTTTCTCAAACAAACTTCCAAATTATTACAACAAAATCTCTGTCTTGAATTAAAACATAAAGAATCATTAAAACAACAGTAAGGCAACATAAATCCCCAATAAGAGAGTATCCAAAGCCATAGCCCAAGGAAAAAGATTCCAAGCAAAACATCTACTCTCTTCAAGCTGGAAATGACCCGATAAGCTGAAGTATTCCATCCCTGCGGACCTGGGGGGAAACGGAAGAAAAGAAGACGAAAGAAAATGGGTCAGACATGAGTCTGGTAAGTCCAGTGACTATTTAGCATGTAAACAAGAAAAAGGGTTATGACATGAATAAACAGAATCTAGGACAACACCCTAGAAATAAGATAATAAGGCTGAATATGCTATCGCACTCATTTCACTTCTCTGCACCCCCTTACAAGTGTTTCAACTAGTACCATGTGTTCAAGATAAATGGTCCCCTTTTTATCGATCGGCTCCTACTCATATACGTTTACCACTTGTGTCATTCGGCCCCGCATGATTGTAGATACCTGTGCTGGTCCCACCATGGGGTGTATCAAATCCTATGGTGGCAACCCAACACAATTCAAGATGCACAGAGTATAACTACTGATGCCCAGTGCCTGCTTTTTCCACTTCGGAGTACGTGCACGACCGCACTCCGTCGGAACCTACACTAACGTACCACCCGCCGTTGTTTTGACCGCTTATAATCAACCCAGTAATCGTGCCCCACCCTACCTAGTTCAAGGTACCATGATATATCTATGTGGGTTACTGCTGAAATGGGTCCCCGTTACTAGGGTTTCCAAATCAACATGTTAAAATGGTTAAGTGTTCTCAAATTTACCTAACCCCACCCGTCAGTTTAGTTAACATGTTGCATTGATTAAGTGTTGCCTTAATTAACTTAACCCTACCATTCTTGTCTTAGCTTTAATTCATTCACTAAAGCACCAACCACTCACATTAGATATGTATTGCTGCGGTTACTGGATGTGCCGGTCGGTTCCGGGCAGTCTTACACCGCAACTCAATCTAACCTCGGGTTCTTTTGGGCTTGATGCACTAACCTCCCACATTAGATATATATTGTTACAGTTGCTGGGTGTGCCGGACGGTTCCGGGCAGTCTTACATCGTAACTCAATCTAACCTCGGTTTAGGCATATTCGCCTTTTACATATTTACTTTTCATATTTATATGTAAATTTTCCATAATTATTGCCATTCAAGCCATGCCCAATTTTTCCTCTAAATCATATTCAAAATTTTTGGTTTATAAATTATACCATTTTTATGCCACTAATCATTCATATATTTATGGGCCAAATTATGCCAATAATATAAACTTAAGGTTTTTCCCAACGTTACCCCTATCATACGTTCGCAAAATTCACATAGAATGTTAGGCTCGTAACTTAGCCTAACTTATATACAAAAGGGGAAAGAAGGGAACATGTGCCATTCATACAACATAATAAGGATCTAAGTAAACATGTGTCATATAAATTTTGGCATAAAACAATGAACTTGCATTTTTGGATCCAATTAACATGAGTCTTAAGCATATGAAATTACCCAAATCCAACTAGGCTTGTAAATGAAAACTTGCAATTTGGATCCAATAAATATTAATCTTAAGCATATAGAATTACACAAGTTCAACTAGGCATTTGAATGTAAACTTTTATTTTGGATCTAATAAACATGAATCTTAAGCATATGGAATTACACAAGTTCAACTAGGCATGTAGATGTGAACTTTTATTTTGGATCCAATAAACATGAATCTAAAGCATATGGAATTACACAAGTTCAACTAGGCATGTAGATGTGAACTTTTATTTCGGATCCAATAAACATGAATCTTAAGCATATGGTTTTACACAAGTTCAACTAGGCATGTGAGTGTGAACTTTTATCTTGGATCCAATTTTCATAGATCTAAATGTTGATCTAAACATAATACATGTCTTAGCCTAACAACTTGCATGTAACATAACACGTAAAAGTCACCAAATTTACATGATTGGTTTAACATCAACATAATAACCACAATAGCCTAACAACGTGCATGTAACATAACATGAATAAGTCACCAAATTTACATAATACATGATTGGTTTAACACCAACATAAGAACCACAATAGTCTCATAAGCATATACGATAGAATCATTACAAGAATAGACATGGATCAGCATCATCATTATTTTACAACTAGGAATAACGCTAGTTTTCACTTTATTAAAAATCATAACTTTTAATTGTTCACATCTAAATAATAACAGGACTTACAAACAAAAGAAAGTCTTGTTTTCTGGGATCTATTTTCTGAAACTGAAAAGCAATCCCTTGAAGAAGACTATCAATTCTCTAAGTTAGTTTTGATTCGTAGCTTTTAACTTGTTTTCTAATTGAAGAAGAAATGGTGGCTAGGCTAGAACGATCATGGACAACATGGTGGCTCCTTGGAATGAATTTGTGTGATTTAGGGTTTGAGGACTAGGGTTGCTGTTATAGAAGTTTAATCTTATGTGAGCCGTTAGATCATTCTAGGAGCAATCACAACCGTCCAGATTAGATAGAGTTATCCAGAATTGCCACATATACCCTAGTGACTTAGCAACAAGTCTAGAAAAGACTCAGCAACAAGTCAGAATCGTCATAGTTTTGGATCTGGGCGAGAGGGGTAGGTCGACCCCCAGGTCAACCCCCTGGTCGACCTGTATAGGGGAGGTCGACCTCTGGTCGACCTGGCTTGGGGAGGGAAAAATCCCGCCCAGCCTGCTTCCTTGTCTTTCTTTTGAATTTTGAATTTTTAACTCTGAACTGTTTTTAATTTATTTAAACCGCTGAAACTTCTAAGGGCCATAACTTCCTCATACGAAGTCCGACTTACGAAAACTTGGGCTCTATCCCAAGCAGAATTTCGAGACGAACGCAATGGAGTAACCCGTTTCCCTTAATTCTCAATTTAAAAATTAAGTATTCTTTAATTCGTTCTTTTAACGGACACGGAAAATTCAGGGTGTTACACAGAGAAACTGATAAGTCACAGAAAAAGTCGAAATGGGCTAAAACTCGTCCGGGAAAGAGCCTTAATGGGCCAAAACTGTTGATCGTGATCTCCACTGGTCAACAGTCCAAAAACAGGATTCAGATATTTGAATTATAATTTCAGATGTCTGAACCTGGTTTCCAGAGATATATCTCTCTGCCTGAGATTCAGACGTCTGAATTGGAAAATTCAGACGTCTAAATTGGAAAATTCAGATGTTTGAATGGAAAATTCAGACTTCTGAATTGCTCTCTGTCTTTATTTATAATTATTCTTAGCAGGTCAGACGTCTGAATCTGGGCCTGAGCATAGTTTGGCCTAGAAAACATGCTTAAAATGATATCGGCAATCGCCCGAACACCTATAATGTTGTATACATGAAAATGTGGCTTCCATGGCTCGCCAAAGCAACTCACAACACCAAACTCACATGCATAAACATAAATACATGAGATTGCAATGATTTTTTATTATAAATTCCAAAATGGACAAATTTTCTAACCAAAGCAATCAAATATGATTCAAGCGACTTGTGTAGACTTAGAACTTTGCCTGGGCGACAAAAGAGCTTCGCAATATCGCCAAATCAACTCATAACATATGAATTAGATCGTATGAGCAATCCAAACTATTATTTCAATTGAAACATAAACACATGAAACCGACTAAGTTGCACTAACCAATTCACTAGCATATGCAAACACAAATGAACACTAAATTACACTTTTACAAGCCAATAGCTTGTGGCATAGATTTGAGTTTAGAATGAACTCACCTTTGGCTCTTGAATAACAAGAACTAGCTTCAACAAGGAAGAACAAGCCTCTACCACTTGTAAGGAATCCAATATCTCTTCAATTCTTCTCCCTAAATAACAAATACATGCGCAAGAAAACTTATATGTGTTAGGGTTGCATAAAATCCGAAAAAAGAGAAGGTAAGGGATAAAGGAGGAGTAGAGAGAGCTTGCAGAAGTTATCTCTCCAAATTAGAACTTGATTTGAGCTTGGAATCAAGAACCCTAGCTTATGAATTTGGATTTCCTCTTCCTTTCCCCATTTTCTATTTTCTTTGAAGAGTTGAAGTGAATGTGGGAGAAAAAGGCTGATGGAGCTCTAAAGTGAGTTGGTCAAGCAACCCACAAAAAAGACCAAATTTGTCCAACTCAAAAGGTATCGATGTTTATAGTTTAAAAGTCACAAATGGCATTTTGAACTCAATGGAAGTGCTTTCGAATCCAAATTTCTCCATATGCAAAATGTTACTTTTTGGACCCACACTCGATTAAAGATTAATGATATTATATTCAAATAAAATATCTAAATATGATATCGTTAAATATGCGGGTTGTTGCAGTGGTAATCTTGTAGCCATGAAATCAAGAGTGGTTGGAGCGGTGTTAACCTTGTAGCTGGGAAATCATGGGAATTGTATTTGGAAATTGATATAGTAATAAAACCTTACATAATCCAGCGTTGCATGGGGCTGGACGTAGGTGTAATCCGTACCAGTATAAAATCTGGTATGTTCTTTCCTTTTTTGCATTTTATTTTTGTTTATTTCTGTGTTTGTGTTTGATTTTGTGTATGTGATCATCTCTAGTGTGTGTGATTCATATAGTTTATCTTACAAGTTTTAGATTTTCATAAGTTTCTTATAAACACTATTCACCCCCCCTCTAGTGTTAGTCTTGCCTTAAGATCCGCATTCCCTAACAGTTTGTAGTTCAGTAAGCCCACAATGCCAATGGTAATTTATCCATCCATTTTCCTCGTGGCTTTTCTAGTTGCTTCTTCATAATAGACTTAATTATTATTTTCATGGCTTTGACCTTCCCGTTTGATTGGGTATGAGAGATGGTTGAGTATCTCTTATTGATGCGATGGCACGTGCAAAAAACTTGAAACTCAATGCTATCAAACTGGGTTCCATTATTGGTTATGACTTTTCAAGGGAGGCCTAAGAAACAGATGACATTTCACACAACGAAGTTTACTACCTTCTTAGTTGATATGATTTTCAGTAACTCAACTTCCATCCATTCAGTGTACTAAATCAGTTGCAACTATATCATATTTGGAACCACCTTTAGAAGTTGGCAAATAACCGATAATATCAGCATCCTAGATTGCGAATGGCCATGGAATGACCATCTAAGTTAGCTCCGTCGGGGTGCTCTTGGAATCTTGGAATATCTTTTGAACTTGTCACATCTTCGTGAGTAGACACCTACGTTTGGATTAAGCATAGGCTAGAAATATCTCTAATGGAATATCTTCTTTGCTAGGTCTACCTCCTTATGTGCTTACCGCATTCACCTTCATAGACTTCTTGCTATATGCGCTTTATGTCTTTGTAGGTGATGCATCAGAGCAAAGGGAACGAGAAACTTTCTATGTACATCGTGTTCTCTTGTATGACATAGTGTGCTGTTTTTTGAGAACAAATCGCTTTTTTCTTTTTCTTTCGGGGATGGTCCCTTGTAATAGGAAGTTTTTGATCGAAGTCATTCATGACTCGTTCTCTAGATCCATTTCTTATAACTAATCAACATACGTCTGATCGGTACTAAAAGCATCAAGAACATTAATGGGAACTAATCCCATTAGTTGCATATCTCCGAAGCCGACTAACTTTGTCAAAGAATATACCTTTTCATTTTGTTCACGGGGGATGTGGAAAATGGTATAATGCTCGAAACCTCCTAATAGCTCTTGGACTCGATTGAGATAAGATGTTAGTCCCGCTCCCTTTATTTGGAATTCTCATCTCAACTGTATTACCACTGATTGAGAATCGCAAAAGATCTGCATTAACTTTACATCTAGTTATCTAGCCAGCTTAAGCCCAACGATCAATGTCTCACATCCTACTTCGTTATTGGTTGCTAGGAAGTTGATTTTTAAATCATAACAAATTGATCTCTCTTCATGTGTTATGATCACACTCCAGCACCAGAAATCCTATCATTATATGCCCCATCGGTGAACATTTTCCACTGAATGGGTGATTAACCATTTGGCTCTTCGGGTTTTTCTAGTGTAGTGAATTCTGCAATAAAATCTGCCAATGCTTGTTCCTGGATAGCTCTTCACAGGACATAGGTTATATTTAACTAGCTAACCTCGATATTCCTCTAGAGTAACCTTTCATATGCTTCAAGTTGCTACTAGACCTATTGTAATGGTTGGTCGGTGTAAATCTTAATTAAATGAGCTGGAAAATAACGTTGGAGATTCCTGGAGGTGATTGGAGAAAGTATGCTAGCTTCTCGATCTTTGGGTAGTTTCGCTCTGCACTTGTCAACCATTTGCTCATGTAATACACAGGCCTTTGGATGTGTCGGTCGTCACCTACCACTACAGAACTTACAGCGTGCAATGACATGGCCAGGTATATGAAATGGCTCAAAGGAGCCACCTTCCCATTCAGATTTAGTAAATTCTTGATCTTTGTTGGCACTTCAATACCCCTGACAACAATTATTTTCTCCAAGTTGGATTTGATCCTACGAGAGTAACATATGAAACCTAGGAACTTCCCAAATGAAACCCCAATGTGTACTTTAAAGTGTGAGCTTCATCTCGTATTTGTGTAGAATGCCAAACATCTCTGCCAAGTCGATGATGTGATCCTCTGATAGTAGTGATTTCATGAGCCTATCATCCATGTATACCTCCATGGACTTTCCCACATGGTCGTTAAACATTCGATTGGTTACTGTTGGTATGAAGCCTTGACGGTCTTTAATCCGAAGGGCATTACAACATAATAATACAACCGTAGAACTATTGTGAAACTCGTATGCTCTTGAAAAATGATGTGCATAGGAATTTAATTGTAACTAGAGTATGCATCCATAAAAAAAAAGATCATGACCTGCTAGTCCACAAGTTGGCATATTCTAGGAAGTGCAAAACTATCTTTTGGGCAGGCTTTATTCAAATCAAAATAATCTATACAAGTGTGCCATTTCCCATTATATTTCTTTATCAATACAGAGTTAGAAACCCATCTGGGTATAAAGCATACCGTATAAAACCGTTACTTCTTAACTTCTCCACCTCTTGTTTCAATGCAACAGATCTCTCTGAACCTAGCATGCATCGCTTTTATTTTACTAGTATGATCTTCGGGTTAATGTTCAATGTACGGCTCCCTATCTCTGGCGAGATTTCGCACATATCCGAGTGGTTCCAAGAGAATACATCAATGTTTGCTTTTTGAAAGTTTGCTATCTCCATCCTGCATTTAGGACTAAGATGAGATCTGACTTTAAGGACCTTCGACGAGTCCATATTGTCAGTCAAGATCTCAATCGCGGTCTAAACGGGAGCATCTCTATAATATCCCAGCTTTTCATCTTTTCTGGGATCCAAATCTTTGAAGATTTTATTGTGTTAGCCATGCCAAGATTTTTTCTTAGTTGCTATGTGGCTTTGTCCTTAGTGTAGGGAGAAGTCTCCGTACTTCCTCTGTATAGTGCACGCTTTTCCATTCTACCATGGAACAAGCTCTGACAGCAACCTGTTCACATATAATCATCTTGACTTCACCATCTGTCGAGAACTTCAACAACAAACACCATGGGGATGCATGTTCGAAAATTAGCAAGGGTCAGTCATCCTAAAAAAGCATTATAGAGAGAATAAATGTCCAAAACAATAAATAGGAGAATTCACACTTTTCTGTGATCTCCTTCTTATAGTTTCATAGGCTAGCCCACCCATGCTTATTGGCTCATTAGCTGATCCATTAAAACCATGGATACGACAGTGCACTGTTTCAAGTCCTTTGTTTCTAACATCATCTGATCATATGTTGCTTTGAACAAAATATTAACGAAGCTACAACAATCCACAAGGATTTTTCATACCAATGTTGGGCCTATCGTGGACGATATCACTAGAGGATCAACTGATGGAGATTCCACTCCATCCACTTCAAGGTCACTGAAAAAGACATCATCGCTCATTGTTTTTCTCTACTTGATCAGGAAAAATTCTTCTGTGGTGTCACACTCTTCATATCCATGTGTTTTACTACATTTAGATATTGTTCCATCGTTTGAAGGGTTTTTTAGATTGGATGTAGTCCACTGACTATTATGTCTATAGTAATTCCTTTATTCTTTTTGCTAAGGGTTAGCTTTGGGTACAACCAGACGTTGATAACTTCCACCAAAATTCTACCTCTGTCCCTTGGGGAGACCATGTACATTACACTTTCCTTCACGAACCAATTCTCAATGATATACCTCAAGTTTCGACACTCGTTGTCATATGGCAATGGATCTTATGAAATAGACAGAATTTCCTAGATCACTTATGATTGTCAGTTGATTTCCTGGGGGGAATCTTGCACTAAACTGAATTACAAGTGTCAAGGTATATGTTTTCCAATAAATCAATTATCAGGGTGAAATCATTGAAGGATGAGGTCATGTTGCTTCTCTTTATATTCCTTTGCCGATTGCGTTTTTTTACCATTATCGCCTCCTTGATTTCCACCTTGATGTTCTGATTTTGTACATTTACTTCCAACTTCCTAGATTTATCACCTGAATGATGTACCGCTACATTGCCTTGGATGTCCTCAAATCTGAGCCCCAACTTTTCTTTTTTACGTGGTCTCCTCGCTTCTTAATTTAAGATAATTTGTTTGATTTTGCATAAAATTGGATTAGGGTTGATTGAGGTTACTGGTCAGCCATTCTTCAAACTCAAAATCAGGGTCCTCTCCTTTAATTGGCGCCATTAGGATAATTATATCATCATGTTCGCTCACCTCTATTACCATAACGTTGGAAATGATCTTTCAAAGGCTCTCCTAGGTCTTGTTGGATTCTTGATAGAGTCATTATATGCTTTGATTTCGCTGCATGAATACAGAACTAGTTCAGAATTTTTGTTCCCAAATCATGAAAGGATGAAACCAATCTTGGTGGCACTTTAGTAAACCACATAATTGATATTCTCTCAAGACATATTGGGGACGCTTTGCATTGATTGCACCTAAAGCTTATATAGATCCATATACCACTAATATCTAGTCAAGTGTTGCATTAGGCTAGCCTTCCCTATGTAGTATGTTATACGTGGCATATCGAACATTTTGGGATATTTCGCTATCAAAATATCATCGGTAAACGGGGTATGGCCTTGCTCGAGCCCCCAATTATAGTTTCTTATAACCTTGACTATCTTTCATAATCTGCCGCACAATGGCAGCTAAAACAGGGCCTAAATAGAATACGGTATAGGTTTCAGGTTAGATTTCATACGCCTATCTCTTCAGCTCACTTATCTCGGGTTGAACTCATTGGGTTGTATCTCTGACCGCCTTATCCTAGACTCCGGTATCCTAACCATCATCAATATGCAAGAGAGGTGCGATAACTGCATAAGAGGAGCCTAATAAATTTGGAGGTGCATGAGAATTAGGTGCATGTGGATCGATCTTCCCACCATGGTCTGGGTCGGCCTAGCTAGTCCAATCTAGAACATGTGAGTTACCCGTTTTGGATCGGTATGCTTATACCAGACTAGATTGGTATGTTCATTTGGAGGGCCAATTCGGATGCCCTGCTCTACAACTTGCCTTTTTTACTTTCTCAATTCTCCTACACTGGCTTCTATGGCTATGCTATGAGGAAGTGGATCTTTCTCATTCGATGAATTCCGGAGTTGGAGAGTGTCTCCTCCATACATTCCATTTCAAATTCATGTGATTCACTGGCGTCCTCATTTCTAGGATCTCCTTTATTTATCGGTCTAGAGTTTCCTATGTATTTTCCAACATCTTCATCATGTTCAACATATTAGCCTAGGTGGCCACTCCCGTCAGCGTAGAGGTGGTTGCAAACATATTTGTGGTAGAAGGGGCAACAGCTTCGTTAGCAGAGCTTGTCTCTGTCTGTTGGACGCTCATCTATTCTTCTATAAGAGTGTTAGTGCGAAAAGCATAGGTTTGTTTTTTGGTGGTCATGTTGAACAAAGGCTTCAACTTTCTTCGTATGATGAATAGTGAAAGAAAAAGAGGTTCCCTAAATAGATTTGAAATCCATTGGTAAATGAGAAGGTATTGGAAAAGAGAGTTACCAACTTCTCAGCAAAAGCACCAAAATGTTAGCGCACAAAGTAGCATTAACACCCAAAATATTGTATTGACAGAGGAAAATAAAGTGTAAACAGTGGAAAAATAGCTAAACAATCACACGCAACAATTATAGTGGTTTGTCCAAGAATGCCTATGTCCACTTTGAAGAGATTTCATAAGGTTCACTTAGATTTTTACAAATACATGTTTCAGATCATTATAAAAACGAAATGATATGCTATGTATGTGGAAAATTAGAGGAAATGTCAAAAGATCCTTCCAAATGAAAGGGGTACTCGTATATATAAATGAGGAGGTCTGGAAATTTTTGAATATGGAGTGGACGTTATGGAGGAAGTAAAGAATGTGGGTAAGTCATGTTCTCGGGCAGTTATCCCGGATTGTTATGCCTGATTTACTAATCCGGATTGATATATGGAATACCAATCCGGATTAGTATATGTTATACCTATCCAGGTCGGTATGTGATATACGGACCCAAATTAAAATGTGATACACCTATTCAGATCGACATAGAAATATACCAACCCAGATTGGTATATAGCATACCACTTTGAACTCTTGATTTCTTTATATCCTTCGTTTGCTCATTTGCCTTTGTATCCTCTTCAATTTAGTCTTACATCTAGTCATATAACTATATCCTTGAGCTATCAAGATATTCGTTTTTTGAACGTCTTGAGAGCCGACAGTTTGCAACGTTGACCACCGAGCTAAATTCATATATCTATGTTGAGAGATGGCTGCATTGAAAAGCCGGGTAATAATTAAGAATATCATAATAATATAACTGAATATTGGAGGTGCTCCTAATTGAAAACAAGATGTTCGTTGAAGTAAGAAATAAGTGCTCCGTAGCAGCATAGATTCAACATAGTTAGGGCATGTCCTAATGATAAGGAAACTTTTATCTAAATGTTTTCTAAAAAGGAATAGAGGCTTTGCCTCTAACTCTTGCGGTCATTTTAGGATGACAAATAGTGCTTATTGTTATGACGCAAAGCCAGAAGGGTCGCCCCTTTTTAAATATCTTGAATATAGACTTCGATGTCTCTAGGGGATTCGAAGGAGATTGGAAATGACACTGGTGTCATATCCATTGTAATGTAAGTTGGATTTTGACTCGAACCCCTTGAAATGTTTACGTGTTTGGTAGTTGCCTTTGTTGGCATTGCAATTGTGTAAGGGGCATTAGGATGGTCCAATGGGTGGAAATGGGAATACACCAGTAAAAATATAATGTAGATAATGATATCCAAGTCCGTTGCCTAGCGCAGTATAGAGGATTTAGGTGTGATCCTTGGGTTTCATGTTAGTAGGGAATTACTCTACGAAGCACTGGAGGGAACCAGAGGGGATGTTAGTTCTGTGTTGGTGTAATACAATACCATGAAATATAGGATGGGAATCAATTATAGAATGAGGCTTCGGCTCCATTGCCTAGTAAAACAGCCCTATGTGAAAGCTCAGAAAGTGAGTATATTTTGTAATAACTTATATTTTCTCGGAACAAATTATGTGATGGGATATATGAATGAATGTTTTCATCAATGAATATTTTGTGAAAATTTTCATACTCCCGTATTATTTGATGTTTAGATTGATTAACATTTGATTTTCTATCACCAAAAGTTAAAGCTAGAGATGACTGTAGCATCTTTAGCGTCTAGCTTGTGGCCTGTAGAATGGGGTGTTACAATTGGGGACCGTCCTAAAGACAAACTAGATATTCTTCGAAGTAGGAAATAAGTGACCTATAGTAGCAGTTATACCTAGCATAGTTAGGGACCCGTTCTAATAATGAACAAACATTTATGTCGAAGTAGGAGACAAGTAGCTAAAAGTTTAAGACTCAATCGTAGGGGCTAATCATGTAACGCTACTAAATTATTGTTTGGAGGCATGTCTTAATGACGAATGGACATGCACGCCGGATCAGGAAAAATGTGACCTAATAAAGAAAAGATTAAAGGCAGTGCGGTCTAATGTGACCGAGCGTGCAGGAATCAAAGCAAGAAATAAGATACTACAGGTTTTTAGCGTTAATAGATAAATATCAATTTGAGAGGATACATGAGAGGCTTTGGAGTAGAAAATTCGAGACTACTATTGCTAGGGTAGTCCGTCCTTACGATTCTCATTCGGGTGGATTCTGATTTCGTAAAAGGATTATACATTACCATGTTAGGTGTAACAACCCTGAATTTTGCGGTATATTTAAAAATTTATTTTAACTAATTTTAATGGGTTTTGATATTTAAAAATAATTTATTTAAAATAATAATGATTAAAAATTTATTTAAATCGAAGTTAGGATGAATAATTTAATTTTAATTATAAAAGGAGTTAGAAATAGCGCGGAAGTTTGAAAAGTCAAACTTGAACTTTGACTGACCGTACAGGTTGCAAAATTTAACGGATTTTAGTGAAATCAAAAATATTAGAATCTCTTTTAAAATATCTTTCCAACGAATCCGAAAAATCAAAATTTTTTAGCGGGAATCAAAAGTTATGCCCAGTTTAAATTTCAGAACAGTCGCTGTAGGATTTATATATATTTTTTAATATTAAAAATAGCTATTTTTCAAACGACCTCAGTTTTCAACGAAACCACTTTTGTTGGATTCGGAATGTCAAATTATTGCCAAGTTTAATTTTTCTTAATTTTTAGAATTAATTTGTGATCGTGGCAAAAAGATTTCAGTTTGGTCAATTTCGGTTAATTTTAATCGACTTGAAAAAGGTCATTTTTCAAAAAGGCTTAGAATTGAATGAAATTAACTTTCCTAGGTCCGCAGCGTCAAAACAGAGCTAAATATATTTTTTGGGATTTTTCGAAGTTAATTTGTGGCCCCATTGTATTTATTCGTACGGTTGAATTAAAAATAAAAGTAAAAATATTTTAAAATAAAGAAAACTGGGTCAAGACAGTCGTTTGGGCCTGCGGGACATAGCTAGATGAGTCCGGAATAGGGGTTAATGGGTAAGAACGACAGTCGTTGGGCTGAAATCGGACAAAGTGCCAAACGAGCTTTATTGGGTAATTAAATTATTAAAATATTATAAAAAGAAGAATTATCGTAACCCTAATTTTCTAGTACCCAGGCCACCGCCCCCTTCTTCTTTGAATGGCCAGAATTTTCCCAATTCAATCCCCTAATCTCTTCTAACCGGTTCACCGAAAATCGAAGTTCATCACTGAAGTTTTGAAGAGCATCTCGGGTACTTTAATATCAACGGTTAAGATCAGGATTTGTGCTGTCGATTGGGAGGAGTAGCGCCTCAAAGTGGCACCATTGGAGGGCGGATTCCGGCGCAATGACGAGGCTGAGCTCGACGAGGCTTGGGGCATGGGTGCCGTGCTTCGAGGCGGTCGGAGGGAAGGTCTCAGATCAGGTTCCGTTCGTCTGTGGTGACGTGCGCAAGCCGGGAATCGTTGGGAGGATGGGTTCGGCTATTTCCAGTAAAGAGGAACGATGGAGAAGGTATTAAGGGTAATTGAAAATGTAATTAATTTATTAATTAGTGTTAAAAAGGTAATCAATGTTTATTAATCAATATCTTTTTGATACGAGGTCCGTTTCACAAACCGTCAGTCGCGTTGGAATCATGTTGACCAGATCTACACAATGAAACAAACCAGATCTAGAATGGAGCATTCTACAATTTTTGAAAAATTCAAAATCAATGTGAGAATTCTATTTCCTTTTAAATAAATAAAAATAAGTTAATTATTATCGTGTTTAGTAATCCTTGCATGTTCGTGATTTGATCTTAACTGTTTGATGCTATTTGGTTACTTGTTTATTTGATAGAATATTTTTGCTGATCGGTTGATATGATTGAATATTTTTGTTGTATTTGAATCGACAAATGAAAAATGTCAATTTTGTTGTGTTAGAATTGACGACAAAAACAAATATATCACTTTGTATATTTTGTTGTGTTAGAATTGACGATAAAAACAAATATATCACTTTATATATTTCGTCGTATTAGGATTGACCAAAAAAAAGAAAAAAAAAACAAATATAACATTTTATATAGTTTGTTGAGATAATTTGATGAAAAATAAATGACACCTTGTGATTATAAGATTGATGAAAACAAATATGTCATTTTGTGATTTTACATTGGATGGAAACAAATAAATGTTCTTTATTTTGATATTAGAATATATAGAAAATGTGAACATATGAAATATACTTTTATGTAATAATTAGAATGCATAGAAAATGTTCACATAGAAAATATACTTTCACATGAACTATTACAAATAGAGTAGACAATAAATTTAATATTTTTATTGTAATATGAATCACTAGATTTTTTTTTTTTTTACAATTTAGTTGTAAATAAAATTTTGATTATAGAAGTATGACATTAAAAAAGGACATTTCTTTTTATTTATAATTTAGTGGTAAATGAAAATGTGATTATAAGAACTTGATAGTAAGAAGAACATAATTATTCTTTTTATGTTAAAATAAAATGTTAAGAAAGATTTAATATAATTTACATATTTATGTAAATATAATAAAAGGAAGAAAATTTACATTTTAATGCAAATAGAATAAAAGGAAGGAAATTTACATTTTAATGTAAATAGAATAAAAAGAAGAAATTTTACATTTTTATGTAAATAAACAATGAAAAAGGAAAATTTACATTCTTATATAAACAAACAGTAAAAAGGAAAATTACATTCAAAATGTAAATTAGAATAAAAAGGACATTTTTGTTAGCAAATGAAAATTAAAATAAAAACCATAGAAAAAGAAGTACATTTTTATTTGCCTTTTATATGCAAATAAGAAAAATGAAGTACATTTGCAAATTAGTTGCAAATAAAAACATGAAGGTATGAAGTACATCTTTATCTGCAATTTAGTTATAGAAAAAAAATATGATTTAAAAGTAAGAAAATTTCATTTTCAGGTAATTGAGATTAAAGGATTAATTGATATTTTCATGCAAATAGAATTAAAGAGAAAATTTACATTTTAATGTAAATAAGAAGTAGAATTTAAAGAATTAGAAAAGTTTACATTTTCTTAATGTAAATAAGAATTAGAAAAGTTACATTTTTCCTAATGTAAATAAGAATTAGAAGAAAATTACATTTTTATGTAATTAAGTCAATTTCCATGTGAATTAGATTAAAAGTGAAAAATTTACATTTATCATGTGAATTAAGATAAAGGAAAATTACATTTTTACATAATTAAGTTAAATAAGATAAAGTTTATATTTTTATGTAATTAAGATTTAAAGTAAGAAAATTACATTTTCATGTAATTAAGATTTAAAGTAAGAAAATTACATTTTTTATGTAATGAAAAGATTAGATTTTGACATTGCAAAATTATTTACATTCTTTTTACGTAAATTAGATTAAAAAGGAAAAGTCACATTTTTAATGCAGATTATATTAAAAAGAAAACTTAACAATTTTAGATGCGATAAAAATAATAGAATTAAAATGTATATTTTTATCGTCACTTTGGATGCGATAAAAGAATAGAATAAATATTATATATTTTTATCGTCATTTTAGAGACAGTAAAAAAGAAGTTACATTTTTCAATGTAAATAGAAGAAAAATAGTAAGTTACATTTTTATATGTAATTAGAGAAATATAGAAATTTACATTTTCCAATGTAAATAGAAAATGAAATAAAAGTTTACATTTCTCAATGTAAATAAAATAGGAATAGAAAATTACATTTTTCAATGTAAATAAAAGGATTAGAAATTTATATTTTAATGAATGGATTTTCATTAGAAAGAATAATGAAACCAAATATACATTTTGTGTAATTTGAAAGATAAAAGAAAATATACATTGTTATGTTTAGGATGTGTATGTAAATTAAAATAAAAATAAGCATTATTGTGTGTCATGTTATACCTAGACATTATATATTCAAATAGGGATATTCGATGTTAGCAAAATATAGTGAATGGAATGGATGACGGAATTATATATAATTATATATATATATATATATATATATATATATAGAAATTCAAATCAAATGAACCGAGCATGGTAGTTCGCGTCTTGGAATCGTGTCTTTAATTGATTATACCAAAATATCCGACCGTCGGATTTTCCCAAAACTGAAACCGTTAGGTTCGCCTTGGGAAGACCTTTCCAACGATATGAATTATGTTAAAATCCAACGGTTAGATTTAGAAGAACATGTTAAACAAATTTGAGTAAAAACAGCGCCAGGGTCGCCCATTGACCCGAAGCATCGTTAAATTAAATTTAGCTATTTTTATATAAATAAAAATAGCAATAGATCGTTATTAAATACTAATAACGATATGAAATGATTTTAATATATATATATATATATATATATATATATATATATATGCGAGGATCATTTGAAAAGTCTGAGTTCAATCTCTTATCAAATGATTATACGTCGATCTAAGTCGAAGAGTTGAAGACGGTGATTGAAGACCGGTAATCTTCGACATCGAATGGATGACGACTACTGATGCACTCGATTGATTTGCTACCTTGAAAGGGGTTTCGGTGGTAGTTATCCAAACGTACTTGGAGATCTACCGGATATAGTTTCGATCAGACCCAGAACGGGCTTATAAATGGAATGTGTGTCCGACATTGTACTCCTTTATATTGTATTTATTGATTTTCTGTCGAATGTATGAATGCTTGGTGGCGGAGAATTTATTCTCTTGCTTAACACCCTTTTGTATATTTTGGCAAAGGATTAATAGTATGATATGGATTGACAATGTGGCATACCTAGATGCAACGATCAAGGTTTCTTGTTGAAAAGCAGAACCTTGTGGATAATGATCAAAGCACAGCTTGAAAAGCATAGCTTTGTGTATTACGTAGGTTCATGAGCCTCACACCCCGGTTGAGTCTAAAACGAAGCAAGGGAACGCAGGGAGAGCAGCACATTTCTTTCTAGCTAGAAGTGCTGTCATGGTATGGAGCCCAGACATTTTTACTTATGTGGATGATGGAATGAGGCGCCTCGGATGGTAGGTCCTATAGGACCGGGAAACATATGTTTAGGAATAACTAATCCGCAAAATCGTATGTGCGGACTGGCCCTGCAGCTTTCCAAGGGTTCACTGCGGGGGGTCCTGAGACATTAGCTAGAGTGTCTCGAATCGGTAAGGAGATCGTTCCTAGCCTTAACTCATGATGGAAACCCAATTCCCAATACGACCCTACGTACTTGATTGAATTACTAGTATGGAGGCATAGTATATGGTAGCTATGTTTCCTAGGATTGATACATTTACTTTGAAATATTTTTGAAACATATATACACTAATAATAATATCAAACCCGTTTTTGTCGTATCAAGCATTTTTTACCATTATAAGGTAAAACTATATCCTCTGGTTTGCGTTGCATTGTGTGATGGGACTTGAGTCTTATAATGGTTTCATTTTTCCTAAAGCATTGCGTTATTTAATGATTTACTTTACCTTATGCACTGACAATCCAATGGAGTAAACCCGTTGCGCGTTAGCGGCGTGGTCCTGTGATTAGCCTTATTTTTAGATTAGTTAAGTTGGATTTCTCATACCAGTCCCATGACTGACTCGTAGTTTGTTTCACTTTGCAAACTCGGGTGCCCTCTTTTCCACACGGGAAGTCGAGTAGCTTTTTGCAGATATTTATCTCTTGAGCAGGTTCTGGATCGAAGCCTAAAGCTGTGTCTAGAGCATAGAAGTCTTCCGCTGTTTATTGTATTTAATTTATTGAAATTTATCTTCCGCTGTAATTTTATTCAATGTACTCTGATATGTTCTGTACTCTAATGTAACATTATTGTAATGTTTATAAAAGTCTGCTGTTATTGTTCTAATGTGTTGTATTCCCAGATTTAACGTATTCGGGTTTTGAACGGTCTTAGTCGATTTTGCGATCGATCGGGTCGGGCGAAACCACGGAGCAGTTACAGTTGGTATCAGAGCTCTGGTTAGCTCAAATATTTGGGGGTACAACTCGTTAGAACTGAAAAAAAGACTCATCAGAGATTGGATTAGTAATATCCAATAAGAATACTCATTAGAGATAGGATCAGCAGTATCCTAGAATGAGAAAACTCATTAGAGATGGGGTTAGTAATGCCCTAGAATGAGTTGGGAGTGCCCAGTTTATAATTAACGTATTTTTAAATTTATGTATAATCTGATCTTTGGAAATATGATTTTTGAATATATAAAGTTATATATTTTAGAAGTTAATCAACAAATAAAATTATTTAAGATAGGATACTTAAAAAACTCTTTAGCTTCGTTCCTTTTCGAGGACGAAAAGTTTTTAAGTGGGGGAGACTGTAACAACCCTGAATTTTGCGGTAAATTTAAAAATTTATTTTAACTAATTTTAATGGGTTTTGATATTTAAAATAATTTATTTAAAATAATAATGATTAAAAATTTATTTAAATCAAAGATAGGATGAATAATTTAATTTTAATTATAAAAGGAGTTAGAAATAGCGCGGTAGTTTCAAAAGTCAAACTTGAACTTTGACTGACCGTACAGGATGCAAAATTTAACGGATTTTAGTGAAACCAAAAATATTAGAATCTCTTTTAAAATATCTTTCCAACGAATCTGAAAAATCAAAATTTTATAGCGGGAATCAAAAGTTATGCCCAGTTTAAATTTCAGAACAGTCGCTGTAGGATATATATATATATATATTTTAATATTAAAAATAGCTATTTTTCAAACGACTTCAGTTTTCGATGAAACCACTTTTGTTGGATTCGGAATGTCAAATTATTGCTAAGTTTAATGTTTCATAATTTTTAGAATTAATTTGTGACCGTGGCAAAAAGATTTCAGTTTGGTCAATTTCGGTCAATTTTAATCGACTTGAAAAAGGCCATTTTTCAAATAGGCTCAAAATTGAATGAAATTAATTTTTCTACGTCCGCAGCGTCAAAACATAGCTAAATATATTGTTTGGGATTTTTCGAAGTTAATTTGTGGCCCCGTTGAATTTATTCGTACGGTTGAATTAAAAATAAAAGTAAAAATATTTTAAAATAAAGAAAACAAGATCAAGGCAGTTGTTTGGGCCTGTAGGACATAGCTAGATGAGTCCGGAATAGGGGTTAATGGGTAAGAACGACAGTCGTTGGGCTGAAATCAGACAAAGTGCTAAATGGGCTTTATTGGGTAATTAAAATATTATAAAAAGGAGAATTATCGTAACCCTAATTTTCTAATACCCAGGCCGCCGCCCCCTTCCTCTTTGAATGGCCAGAATTATCCCAATTCAATCCCCTAATCTCTTCTAACCGATTCACTAAAAATCGAAGTTCATCACTGAAGTTTTGAAGAGCATTCCGAGTACTTTAATATCAACGGTTAAGATCAGGATTTATGCTGTCGATTGGGAGGAGTAGCGCCTCAAAGTGGCACCGTTGGAGGGCGGATTCCTGCGCAATGACGATGCCGAGCTCGACGAGGCTTGGGGCGTGGGTGGCGTGCTTCGAGGCGGTCGGAGGGAAGGTCTCAGATCGGGTTCCGTTCATCTGTGGGGACGTGCGCAAGCCGAGAATCGTTGGGAGGATGGGTTCGGCTATTTCCAGTAAAGAGGAACGATGGAGAAGGTATTAAGGGTAATTAAAAATGTAATTAATTTATTAATTAGTTTAAAAAGGTAATCAATGTTTATAAATCAATATCTTTTTGATACGAGGTCTGTTTTACAAACCGTCAGTCGCGTTGGAATCATGTTGACCAGATCTACACAATTAAACAAACCAGATCTGGAATGGAGCATTCTACAATTTCTGAAAAATTCAAAATTGATGTGAGAATTCTATTTCCTTTTAAATAAATAAAAATAAATTAATTATTATCGTGTTTAGTAATCCTTGCATGTCGTGATTTGATCTTAACTGTTTGATGCTGTTTGGTTACTTGTTTATTTGATAGAATATTTTTACTGATCGGTTGATAAGATTGAATATTTTTGTTGTATTTGAATCGACAAATGAAAAATGTCAATTTTGTTGTGTTAGAATTGACGACAAAAACAAATATATCACTTTGTATATTTTGTTGTGTTAGAATTGACGACAAAAACAAATATATCACTTTATACATTTCGTCGTATTAGGATTGACGAAAAAAAAGAAAAAAATATAACATTTTATATAGTTTCTTGAGATAATTTGACGAAAACAAAAAAAATGACACCTTGTGATTATAAGATTGACAAAAACAAATATGTCATTTTCTGATTTTACATTGGATGGAAACAAATAAATGTTCTTTATTTTGATATTAGAATATATAGAAAATGTGAACATATGAAATATACTTTTATGTAATAATTAGAATGCATAGAAAATGTTCACATAGAAAATATACTTTCACATGAACCATTAGAAATAGAGTAGACAATAAAAATTATATTTTTATTGTAATATGAATCATTAGAATTTTTTTTTTTTTTTTACAATTTAGTTGTAAATAAAATTTTGATTATAGAAGTATGACATAGAAAAAGGACATTTCTTTTTATTTATAATTTAGTGGTAAATGAAAATGTGATTATAAGAACTTGATAGTAAGAAGAACATAATTATTCTTTTTATGTTAAAATAAAATGTTAAGAAAGATTTAGTATAATTTACATTTTTATGTAAATAGAATAAAAGGAAGAAAATTTACATTTTAATGCAAATAGAATAAAAGGAAGGAAATTTACATTTTAATGTAAATAGAATAAAAAGAAGAAAATTTACATTTTTATGCAAATAAACAATGAAAAAGGAAAATTTACATTCTTATATAAACAAACAGTAAAAAGGAAAATTACATTCAAAATGTAAATTAGAATAAAAAGAACATTTTTGTTAGCAAATGAAAATTAAAATAAAAACCATAGAAAAAGAAGTACATTTTTATTTGCCTTTTATATGAAAATAAAAACCAAAGAAAATGAGGTATATTTTTATTTGCAAATTAGTTGCATATAAAAACATGAAGGTATAAAGTACATCTTTATTTGCAATTTAGTTATAGATGAAAAAAATGATTTAAAAGTAAGAAAAATTCATTTTCAGGTAATTAAGATTAAAGGATTAATTGACATTTTCATGCAAATAGAATTAAAGAGAAAATTTACATTTTAATGTAAATAAGAAGTAGAATTTAAAGAATTAGAAAAGTTTTACATTTTCTTAATGTAAATAAGAATTAGAAAAGTTACATTTTTCTTAATGTAAATAAGAATTAGAAGAAAATTACATTTTTATGTAATTGAGTTAAAGAACTTAAAAATTATGTTTTTATGTAATTAAGTCAATTTCCATGTGAATTAGATTAAAAGTGAAAAATTTACATTTATCATGTGAATTAAGATAAAGGAAAATTACATTTCTACGTAATTAAGTTAAAGAAGATAATGTTTATATTTTTATGTAATTAAGATTTAAAAAAAGAAAATTACATTTTCATGTAATTTAGATTTAAAGTAAGAAAATTACATTTTTATGTAATGAAAAGATTAGATTTTGACATTGAAAAATTATTTACATTCTTTTTACGTAAATTAGATTAAAAAGGAAAAGTCACATTTTTAATGCAGATTATATTAAAAACAAAACTTAACAATTTTAGATGCGATAAAAATAATAGAATTAAAATGTATATTTTTATCATCACTTTGGATGCGATAAAAGAATAGAATAAATATTTTATATTTTTATCGTCATTTTAGAGACGGTAAAAAAGAAGTTACATTTTTGAATGTAAATAGAAGAAAAATAGTAAGTTACATTTTTATATGTAATTAGAGAAATATAGAAATTTACATTTTCCAATGTAAATAGAAAATGAAATAAAAGTTTACATTTCTCAATGTAAATAAAATAGGAATAGAAAATTACATTTTTCAATGTAAATAAAAGGATTAGAAATTTATATTTTAATGAATGGATTTTCATTAGAAAGAATAATGAAACCAAATATACATTTTGTGTAATTTGAAAGATAAAAGAAAATATACATTGTTATGTTTAGGATGTGTATGTAAATAAAAATAGAAATAAGCATTATTGTGTGTCATGTTATACCTCGACATTATATATACAAATAGGGATATTCAATGTTAGCAAAATATAGTGAATGGAATGGATGACGGAATTATATATAATTATATATATAGAAAATAAAATCAAACGAACCAAGCGTGGTAGTTCGCGTCTTGGAATCGTGTCTTTAATTGATTATACCAAAATATCAGACCGTCGGATTTTCCCAAAACTGAAACCGTTAGGTTCGCCTTGGGAAGACCTTTCCAATGATACGAATTATGTTAAAATCCAATGGTTAGATTTAGAAAAATGTGTAAAACAAATTTGAGTAAAAACAGCGCCAGGGTCGCCCATTGACCCGAAGCGTCGTTAAATTAAATTTAGCTATTTTTATATAAATAAAAATAGCGATAGATCGTTATTAAATACTAATAACGATATGAAATTATTTTAAAATATATATATATGCGAGGATCATTTGAAAATTCCGAGTTCAATCTCATCTCAAATGATTATACATCGACCTAAGTCGAAGAGTTGAAGACGGTGATTGAAGACCGGTAATCTTCGACATCGAATGGATGACGGCTACTGATGCCCTTGATTGATTTGCTACCTTGAAAGGAGTTTCGGTGGTAGTTGTCCAAACGTACTTGGAGATCTACCGAATATAGTTTCGTTCGGACCCAGAACGGGCTTATAAATGGAATGTGTGTCCGACATTGTACTCCTTTATAGTGTATTTATTGATTTTCTGTCGAATGTATGAGTGCTTGGTGGCGGAGAATTTATTCTCTTGCTTAACACCCTTTTGTATATTTTGGCAAAGGATTAATAGTATGATATGGATTGACAGTGTGGCATTCCAAGATACAACGATCAAGGTTTCTTGTTGAAAAGCAGAACCTTGTGGATAATGATCAAAGCACAGCTTGAAAAGCATAGCTTTGTGTATTACGTAGCTTCACGAGCCTCACACCCCGGTTGAGTCTAAAACGGAGCAAGGGAACGCATGGACAGCAGCACGTTTCTTTCTAGCTAGAAGTGGTGTTATGGTATGGATCCCAGACATTTTTACTTATGTGGATGATGGAATGAGGCACCTCGGATGTTAGGTCCTATAGGACCGCGAAATGTGTGTTCAGGAATAACTAAGATGCAAAATCGTATATGCGGACCGGCCCTGCAGCTTTCCAAGGGTTCACTGCTGTCTCGAATCGATAAGGAGATCGTTCTAGCCTTGTCTCATGATGGAAACCCAATTCCCAATACGATCCTACAGACTTGATTGTGTTACTAGTATGGAGGCATAGTATATGGTAGCTGTAACGTCCCTGATTTTTCGGCCATTTAAATTCGAATATTTAAATCAGTTTATATATTTTATTTGAAATATAATGGATTCTAATCGAATTTATTTATTTAAATGGAGTTCGAATATATATATATATATATATATATATATATATATATATATTAAAACGAGCTCGAAACGTCGCGGCAGTTCGAAATTTTCGATTTGAACTTTAACTGGATATACAGGATCCGATATAAGTCGGATTTCTGTAAAACGAGAAACGTTTGAACCGACTTGATGATATTTTTCTGATGAAAGAGAAAAATCGAAATTCCATCTTATAGATTTCAAGTTACGTCCAATTCAAATTTTTAAATAGTCGCTATGAAATCGTTTTTAAATTTTATCGATTTATTTATTAAAATAAAGGATTTCAGTATGAATGGGAGATCATTTTAAAACTAGAATATTTAAAGTGTTAAATTTTGAACTCCGCATTAACTGAAAATTTAAGTGGTTTGTTGGTACCCGATAAACTGAGCAATGCAACTACTATTTCCAATTGCAAAACTGTATAAACCATTGGATTCAAAGACACATGAATGCTAAAATAAAGGCAATTCACTCAGTTAAACCTTTTATCCAAAGTAGTATTTTAAAAATATCCGATAATCATAAAAAGATAATTATATATACAAACTAAATCATAATGCTATTTTTGTTGTGGTACAGTAGCTGTGTTCACATTAGTATCATACTCAATTTTTGGACATAAACACTTAATCATAATGCTATTACTCTTGAATCCAGTCTAATGCTGGGTGTAGGAGTCTAGCTTTTTAAATACATAATTTGAACTTGACAAAATTTGATTTTTACTAACTTGATACAAGTCCAAGTCGGCAGGATTGTTACCCACAGAGGGATCTAAGGAGATGTATTATTGGTAAAATCTTTATTGCTTCTAATTCACTTCTCATTTCAACAATAAAACACATATATGTTAATTCGAAATATTTTAAAACGGTAGTAAACAGCTAAATGAAAGAGATAGATAGCAAAACAGTAGTCATGTATCATGAACAGAAACAGTAGTAAACAGCAAAAACAAAGGGAAGAAAATCAAAGGTATGTCTGTACATCAAATCTAAATAAAAATAAAAAAAATTAAACCCTATGACAATCCAGAACAATACAAATAACTAACAGGATTTCTTTTTAACATCAACAGCCTTTGTCCTTTCAAGGATTTGTGAATCCACCTCGATCAGCTTTTGATCTGCGAAAAGAAAGAAAAAAGAAAGAAGGATAAACCCATTAAAAGGGAGAATCATGAAACAGCTAAAAAGTAGAAAATTAACCACTAAAATAGGTTACATACAGCTAAAGTAGATAGGTATGAACAACTATATGTATTCAAGACTAAAAAACTAAGGAACATGGTGAACAGCTCAAAACAATATAGAAACAGCAAAGAAAAGGTAATGAACAGCTAACAAGATAAGACATACCATAGCCGAACTGAAAACATACATTGTGTAGTTGATGAGACCAAACATTTGTGCATTCATACATAGATCCTATAAGTAAGGTAAACAAAATATGTATGGCCAAAATCCAACAGTAAACCCACATGTATGAATACAGAAAATTCAGGTATGAATCCACTTTTACCTACATTGGGAACCCAACTCGAATCGACAATACAGTGTCGAATCTCTGAATTGGATAGACAATTCATCACCTAAGCTATCACCTAACCAGTTCAATCAAAATCCACATCGAACAAATCTGAAATCCTATAATCCGAACCAAAATCTAAGGGCAGATTCAAATCCTGATTGAGATAACAATTCAATTTTGACATCGATTCTATCCTATCACCCGCCATTGTATATACACGTATAGTGTTTCAAAAATTCCAGAACCAAACGAACCAACACCAATAAAGTAATTCATGCGATCCAGAAAAGAAAAACCAAAACAAAATACTGTATTTCAAAATTGGAATTTAACACTTAGCTTTATTCGAAGGGATGCGCGTTTGATTTGAAGGGTTCTGGACCGATTGCTGTTAAAGTCGTTCGAAATCCAAGACCTAGTAGCAACGGAAGCTTCGATCTGGCTGTTGAAAGCTTGTAGCGTGTAGTGGAGGGGGCTCGATCGTTTCTGGTTGACCAGCGACGAAGAGGAGCTCCGATTTGCTTTTGAAAGGGGGATTAGGGTTTTCGGTTTTTGGATCAATTTTTGGAGGCGGCTCGAATGAAATGAGAAAGAGGATACGGTGTAGGGTTTTTAAACTGAAGCGGGTCGGGTTGTTTGGGCCGAGGATTTAGGTAATGGCCCGGCTAAATTTAAATCTAAATTCTTGTTTAAATAGTTTAATTAGTTATGACCTTCTTAACGTAATTTCTCACTCATACGAGGTCAAATTTACGCACGGTCAGTTGCGTTGGGACCGTGGAGACGAGTACTTCGAGATGGAGCGGGTCTAGTCCGGATCTGAAGTAACTGGAATTTTTATTCGAATTAAATGTCAGTTTAATTTGATTAAAAATGAACTGTTTATCGACAAATCAAAACCCAGGTGAGTTAAACTCACTCAGCTCTTCCCGTTTATATTTTATATAAATTGGGTGTTTTTATTTTACGTGTTCTGATTGACTGTTGTTAGTTATACCTATATACTGTTGATTCAACAAATGGAATTAAACAGTCGTTAAATTTCAAAAAATACCCACTGTCTGGGGTTGACCCACACAAAGTAATTCCTTTGACTGGTCACGTTTATAAAACATGTTTGAATTTGTTTGAATTGGTTGAATGGTCTGTTATTTGATTGATGGTCGTTATAAGAATGACGAATGATTGATTTTGATGGTTGTTGAACCATATTTCAATATCTATTCCGTTGTTCACCAATGTATAGAATTGGCAGGGTAATTAGCATCACCTGGCCTAAAAATTTATCAGTTTTTAAATTATGGAATTTATCGACAAGGAATCGATGATATTGAAGTTATCAATATATTCTTGACGAAAATAGGTTTTGAAAACTATTTAAAGGAGATAAATATGAATTATTTATTAATTAAAGTTTATAGGTAATGATGGAATTGTTTTGGGAAAACAAATTCTTATGTTAACAAGAATTATTTGCAAATGAGCAAGTGATAACCTAGTGGTTAGGTACTTGATTAATTGCGTTAATTGAACAGTTAAATAAAGTTATTTAAATTAATTATGTTTAATTAATTTAAAAAGTGAAATTAACTGGAATGGATGGAAGGAGAAATCGTGTTTTGAATTTACCGAGTCAATAGTGTTCACTGAGTTGGGTTTTTATAATTAGTTGTGGATGAACTAAATAAATTCATTCAACAAAAGGTTGTTTGAATTCTAAGAAGGTTTTAAAGAGATTTTATCATTTATCTTTGTAAATAAAACTATTTTTACAATAATAAATGTAAAAATAAATCATTTGTTTTAATTTAATTAATCACTTCTTAAATGAGATATATTTAAGTAAGTAATTGTTTTGGAGATATTATGGGGTTTAGGTTAAAACTGAGATAGATAAACAAGGTTTACAAATGGAATGTGAGTTAAACGTTGATTTAAAAGGGAAAATTCTTGATAATGGTATCAAGTTAAATTTATAAGATTTAAAAAGGGAATTTCCCAGAAAAAAGGGAATTTGTAAAGAGGGTTGATTTGAGCTTGGAAACAAGGGTGAAAATAGGATTGTAATTCAGTTTGTGAAACAAAGTTATTTAAATAGAACAAGAATTAATAAAGGTGATTATTAAATTAACAAATTAAGCGATATTAATTATTTTTAAAAGGGAGAGACTTCCAAAAGGGTAAGAAGAACTAGAAGGTTATAAACAAGATAAGTGGGATGTGTTTTGATATTAAATTGAATATCGATTCTTGAATTACAACTCGTATTTTTCTGAAGATAAGAACGTTGTTGATCAAGGTCTGAGAGGTAACTAAAATACCCCAACTTGAACGACTTCGGGATTATCCAAGGGTGATACTAGTTGGTAATATCAAGAATGGGTGATAAGATTTCCAAGGTAAAGGAAATGATATGAGATTATATTTTCCCGATGAACGAAATTAAAGGAAATTTGGGCGATAAATTTTAGAAGCCAAGTGATGCTGAGTACTAGACCAGTGAATCTATTTTTATTTTCATGGATGTTTACTTGATAGTTAAATAACCGACTATCAAGTCTGACCTTTACGATTGTTGGTATGGAAAAATCGGGATCGAATATATATTTGAAAACCATTCCGACCAACAAATACGAAATATATAGAAGAGATCAAGCGACGATCGAGATGGAGCATATGAAGGCCATAGATCTTCATAAAACAGAAGGACCACTTAAAATCCCTGATTCGACCCGGAGATATACTGGGGTTCTGTCGTGATTGAAACTGTGGATTGCAAGGACAATCGCTACTGATCCATGGGGTGATTCCTATATTGGATGCAGTAGGAGAGTACCTTCGGTTCATCCTGTTCCTGGATGACTTGTATGGACGGATGTCTGACAGAGTAGTTCTTAAGGGTCACGTGCGTTGATTTTTACAAACGTATCTCTGTTAGTGGCGGAGAGGGGCACCTCTCTAGCTTAACGACCAGAATATTTTTGTGAACGTCAATTAGTGATTTGGCGGATCTGACGATGTAGCATTCAAAGTATATGATGACCAGATGTGTTCTGACCTCAAGCCTCATCAACCGGGAGATGACAAAAATCGGGCATGCAGCATGGCTATGTGGGTCGCTCCCATTAAGGTGTATGATCACCTATCTAGAGAAATTCCATTTGTTTCTTTAATCTGTATTCGACGCTGTCCCTTTTCGGGAGGCGGTTGCTGATCCCAACCCTCGGTGATATACATTCGATACACTCAAGCGAAATGAGTGGTCGGTCATGTGAGGGCCGGGTTGCAAGACGTTCTTGTTGAACCTAATCTATTCGTCTCTAGAGATACACGATCGGCAGGTGGTCCCATACCTTGTCAGAATTGGAATCCAGTCTCTAATAAGTGCCCACAGTTTTGTTTGTATATATATACGTGGAGCGTGAGGTGCGAGCGTTCCACAAGATTGATATTTACGTGTATTTAGACACTATTATAATATCAGAAAAGATATTGATTTCGAAATATGTTTTGGGTTATCATAAGGTAAAAACCGTCCGTGTTTATGTGTGGATTTGGTCTTATGATTATTCTTTTCTTTCGAAAGGATTTTGACTTTAAAATCAAGTTGGGTGATACCCTTAATTGCTGTGCGAGTTTTTCTCACTCTGGCTCACCTGACTGACCCGGTGTTTTTTAAATGCTCGGGTTAGCCCGGGGTGTACAGGTTCAGGTTATCAGGTACTGTGAAGTCCAGAGACGGGCTGAAGATGTTCAGACATATGAAATCTAGTATTTATTCCGCTGTGTATATGAGGACAGATTATCAAAACTGTCCATATGTGTGTTGTACTCTGATATTGTAAGTATTTTAAAGCTTTCAGTAAAGATTTATTTCTGTATTATATTTTGTTCCGCTGCGATGCGAGACTCTATGTTGGTTCTTCTTCTTCTTCTTCTATTCTAACTTTCTTTCTTTCTTATCTCACCCTCTAATTTCTTTCTAATGACTATCCAGTGTTTTCGGTGCTTGGAGGATCGGCATGAGTCTGGTAAAGGTATTTATGTCGATTTTCGAGACCGAAAATCCCTAGGTCGTTACAGTGGTATCAGAGCTATTGGTTGAGTAGTAACCTTGGCTCTGTGGCGTAACTCAATAGAGATGGGGTTAGTAACACCCTAGATTGAGTTGAGTATATATATATGAGAGCGTATTTGTAAAATTTTGTATAAAGATGTTTTGTATTGTGTTATTTGATTGGTTCAAGTGTTGAAAAGCGTTGAACTTGTAAATGGATACAATATTGTTTTATAAAAGAGGGTAAATGAAATAATTTTACCCAATGTATATTTTTATAGAAAAAAGGGATTAATTTTCTATATTATAGTAATGTTGGGTGCTTGGTTGTTTGTTCTGATTAATTTGATTTGAAATCAAATTTGAATTTTGAAATAAAATTGAATTCATCGATTGAATCAGATATGGAAGTAAAGCTATACCTGGTTAAGGAAAAATCAAGTTAAGAATGAATTGGGGTTTGAAAATTTAATGGATAAGTAAATTGGGAATCAAATAAAATGGATTGCCATTTGGATTTTGAGTTTTCTTTTCAAAGAAATAGAGGCCTAAAGTGGCAGTATAGTCGTACCGATCGAGCCATGCAGAGGAAGTGCTGGCAAAATTTTAGAAAATTTTTAGAGTTGGAATTTATTTTTAATTTAATGCAAAGATAATGATTTTAAAATAATATGGTTTTGGACTATCCTTCTTACTTTGCAATTTCGAGGACGAAATTATTTTAAGGGGGGAAGAATGTAACGTCCCGGATTTTTCGGCCATTTAAATTCGAATATTTAAATCAGTTTATATATTTTATTTGAAATATAATGGATTTCAATCGAATTTATTTATTTAAATGGAGTTCGAATATATATATATATATATATATATATATATATATATATATTAATTAAAACGAGCTCGAAACATCGCGGTAGTTCGAAATTTTCGATTTGAACTTTAACTGGATATACAGGATCCGATATATGTCGTATTTCTGTAAAACGAGAAACGTTTGAACCGAGTTGATGATATTTTTTTAATGAAAGAGAAAAATCGAAATTCCAGCTTATAGATTTCAAGTTACGTCCAATTCAAATTTTTAAATAGTCGCTATGAATTCGTTTTTAAATTTTATTGATTTATTTAATAAAATAAAGGATTTCAGTATGAATGGGAGATCATTTTAAAACTAGAATATTTAAAGTGTTAAATTTTGAACTCTTCATTAACTGAAAATTTAAGTGGTTTGTTGGTACCCGATAAACTGAGCAATGCAACTACTATTTCCAATTGCAAAACTGTATAAACCATTGGATTTAAAGACACATGGATGCTAAACTAAAGGCAATTCACTTAGTTAAACATTTTATCCAAAGTAGTATTTTAAAAATATCCGAGAATCATAAAAAGATAATTATATATATATACAAGCTAAATCATAATGCTATTTTTGTTGTGGTACAGTAGCTGTGTGCACATCAGTATCATTGTCAATTTTTGGACATAAACACTCAATCATAATGTTATTACTCTTGAATCCAGTCTGATGCTGGGTGTAAGAGTCTAGCTTTTGAAATACATAATTTGAACTTGACAAAATTTGATTTTTACTAACTTGATACAAGTCCAAGTCGGCAGGATTGTTACCCACAGAGGGATCTAAGGAGATGTATTATTGGTAAAATCTTTATTGCTTCTAATTCACTTCTCATTTCAACAACAGAACACATATATGTTAATTCGAAATATTTTAAAACGGTAGTAAATAGCTAAATGAAAGAGATAGATAGCAAAACAGCTAGTCATGTATCATGAACAGAAATAGTAGTAAACAACTAAAACGAAGGGAAGAAAATCAAAGGTATGTCTGTACATCAAATCTTAAAAAAAAAAAATTAAACCCTATGACAATCCAGAACAATACAAATAACTAACAGGATTTCTTTTTAACATCAACAGCCTTTGTCCTTTCAAGGATTTGTGAATCCACCTCGATCAGCTTTTGATCTGCGAAAAGAAAGAAAAAAGAAAGAAGGATAAACCCATTAAAAGGGAGAATCATGAAACAGCTAAAAAGTAGAAAATTAACCACTAAAATAGGTTACATACAGCTAAAGTAGATAGGTATGAACAACTATATGTATTCAAGACTAAAAAACTAAGGAACATGGTGAACAGCTCAAAACAATATAGAAACAGCAAAGAAAAGGTAATGAACAGCTAACAAGATAAGACATACCATAGCCGAACTGAAAACATACATTGTGTAGTTGATGAGACCAAACATTTGTGCATTCATACATAGATCCTATAAGTAAGGTAAACAAAATATGTATGGCCAAAATCCAACAGTAAACCCACATGTATGAATACAGAAAATTCAGGTATGAATCCACTTTTACCTACATTGGGAACCCAACTCGAATCGACAATACAGTTTCGAATCTCTAAATTGGATAGACAATTCATCACCTAAGCTATCACCTAACCAGTTCAATCAAAATCCACATTGAACAAATCTGAAATCTTATAATCCGAAACAAAATCTAAGGGCAGATTCAAATCCTGATTGAGATAACAATTCAATTTTGACATCGATTCTATCCTATCACCCGCCACTATATATACACATATAGTGTTTCACAAATTCCATAACCTAACGAACCAATACCAATAAAGTAATTCATGCGAACCAGAAAAGAAAAACCAAAACAAAATACTGTAAATCAAAATTGAAATTTAACACTTAGCTTTATTCGAAGGGATGCGCGTTCGATTTGAGGGGTTCTTGGACCGATTGCTGTTGAAGTCGTTCGAAATCCAAGACCTAGTAGCAACGGAAGCTTCGATCTGGCTGTTGAATGCTTGTAGCGTGTAGCTGAGGGGGCTCGATCATTTCTGGTTGACCAGCGACGAAGAGGAGCTTCGATTTGCTTTTGAAAGGGGGATTAGGTTTTTCGATTTTTGGATCAATTTTTGGAGGCGGCTCGAATGAAATGAGAAAGAGGATACGGTGTAGGGTTTTTAAACTGAAGCGGGTCGGGTTGTTTGGGCCGAGGAAATAGGTAATGGCCCGGCTAAATTTAAATCTAAATTCTTGTTTAAATAGTTTAATTAGTTATGACCTTCTTTACGTAATTTCTCACTCATACGAGGTCAGATTTACGCACGGTCAGTTGCGTTGGGACTATGGAGACGAGTACTTCGAGATGGAGCGGGTCTAGTCCGGATCTGAAGTAACTGGAATTTTTATTCGAATTAAATGTCAGTTTAATTTGATTAAAAATGAACTGTTTATCGACAAATCAAAACCCAGGTGAGTTAAACTCACTCAGCTCTTCCCGTTTATATTTTATATAAATTGGGTGTTTTTATTTTACGTGTTCTGATTGACTGTTGTTAGTTATACCTATATACTGTTGATTCAACAAATGAAATTAAACAGTCGTTAAATTTTAGAAAATACCCACTGTCTGGGGTTGACCCACACAAAGTAATTCCTTTGACTGGTCACGTTTATAAAACGTGTTTGAATTTGTTTGAATTGGTTGAATGGTCTGTTATTTGATTGATGGTCGTTATAAGAATGATGAATGATTGATTTTGATGGTTGTTAAACCATATTTCAATATTTGTTCTGATGTTCACCAATGTATAGAATTGGCAGGGTAATTAGCATCACCTGGCCTAAAAATTTATCAGTTTTTAAATTATGGATTTTTATCAACAAGGAATCGATGATATTGAAGTTATAAATATATTCTTGACGAAAATAGGTTGTGAAAACTATTTAAACGAAATAAATATGAATTATTTATTAATTAAAGTTTATATGTAATGATGGAATTGTTTTGGGAAAACAAATTCTTATGTTAACAAGAATTATTTGCAAATGAGCAAGTGATAACCTAGTGGTTAGGTACTTGATTAATTGCGTTAATTGAACAGTTAAATAAAGCTATTTAAATTAATTATGTTTAATTAATTTAAAAAGTGAAATTAACTGGAATGGATGGAAGGAGAAATCGTGTTTTGAATTTACCGAGTCAATAGTGTTCAATGAGTTGGGTTTTTATAATTAGTTGTGGATGAACTAAATAAATTCATTCAACAAATGGTTGTTTGAATTCTAAGAAGATTTTAAAGAGATTTTATCATTTATCTTTGTAAATAAAACTAATTTTACAATAATAAATGTAAAAATAAATTATCTGTTTTAATTTAATTAATCACTTCTTAAATGAGATATATTTAAGTAAGTAATTGTTTTGGAGATATTATGGGGTTTAGGTTAAACCTGAGATGGATAAACAAGGTTTACAAATGGAATGTGAGTTAAACGTTGATTTAAAAGGGAAAATACTTGATAATGGTATCAATTTAAATTTATAAGATTTAAAAAGGGAATTTCCCGGAAAAAAAGGAATTTGTAAAGAGGGTTGATTTCAGCTTGGAAACAAGGGTGAAAATAGGATTGTAATTCAGTTTGTGAAACAAAGTTATTTAAATAAAACAAGAATTAATAAAGGTGATTATTAAATTAACAAATTAAGCGATATTAATTATTTTTAAAAGGGAGAGACTTCCAAAAGGGTAAGAAGAACTAGAAGGTTATAAACAAGATAAGTGGGATGTGTTTTGATATTAAATTGAATATCGATTCTTGAATTACAACTCGTATTTTGCTGAAGATAAGAACGTTGTTGATCAAGGTCTGAGAGGTAACTAAAATACCCCAACTTGAACGACTTCGGGATTATCTAAGGGTGATACTAGTTGGTAATATCAAGAATGGGTGATAAGATTTCCAAGGTAAAGGAAATGATATGAGATTATATTTTCCCGATGAACGAAATTAAAGGAAATTTGGGCGATAAATTTTAGAAGCCAAGTGATGCTGAGTACTAGACCAGTGAATCTATTTTTATTTTCATGGATGTTTACTTGATAGTTAAATAACCGACTATCAAGTCTGACCTTTACGATTGTTGGTATGGAAAAATCGGGATCGAATATATATTTGAAAATCATTCCGACCAACAAATACGAAATATATAGAAGAGATCAAGCGACGATCGAGATGGAGCATGTAAAGGCTATAGATCTTCATAAAACAGAAGGACCACTTAAAATCTCCGATTCGACCTGGAGATATACTGGGGTTCTGTCGTGATTGAAACTGTGGATTGCAAGGACAATCGCTACTGATCCATGGGGTGATTCCTATATTGGATGCAGTAGGAGAGTACCTTCGGTTCATCCTGTTCCTGGATGACTTGTATGGACGGATGTCTGACAGAGTAGTTCTTAAGGGTCACGTACGTAGATTTTTACAAATGTATCTCTGTTAGTGGCGGAGAGGGGCACCTCTCTAGCTTAACGACCAGAATATTTTTGTGAACGTCAATTAGTGATTTGGCGGATCTGACGATGTGGCATTCAAAGTATATGATGACCAGATGTGTTCTGATCTCAAGCCTCATCAACCGGGAGATGACAAAAATCGGGCATGCAACATGGCTATGTGGGTCGCTCCCATTAGGGTGTATGATCACCTATCTAGAGAAATTCCATTTGTTTCTTTAATCTGTATTCGACGCTGTCCCTTTTCGGGAGGCGGTTGCTAATCCCAACCGTCGGTGATATACATTCGATACACTCAAGCGAAATGAGTGGTCGGTCATGTGAGGGCCGGGTTGCAAGACGTTCTTGTTGAACCCAGTCTATTCGTCTCTAGAGATACACGATCGGCAGGTGGTCCCATACCTTGTCAGAATTGGAATCCAATCTCCAATAAGTGCCCACGGTTTTGTTCGTATATATATACGTGGAGCGTGAGATGCAACGTTCCACTAGATTGATATTTATGTGTATTTAGACACTATTATAATATCAGAAAAGATATTGATTTCGAAAACTGTTTTGGGTTATCGTAAGGTAAAAACCGTCCGTGTTTATGTGTGGATTTGGTCTTACGATTATTCTTTTCTTTCGAAAGGATTTTGACTTTAAAATCAAGTTGTGTGATACCCTTAATTGCTGTGCGAGTTTTTCTCACTCTGGTTCACCAGACTGACCCGGTGTTTTGTAAATGCTCGGGTTAGCCCGGGTTGTACAAGTTCAGGTTATCAGGTACTCTGAAGTCCAGAGACGGGCTGAATATGTTCAGACATATGAAATCTAGTATTTATTCCGCTGTGTATATGAGGACAGATTATCAAAACTGTCCAGATGTGTGTTGTACTATGATATTGTAAGTATTTTAAAGCTTTCAATAAAGATTTATTTCTGTATTATATTTTGTTCCGCTGCGATGCGAGACTCTGTGTTGGTTCTTCTTCTTCTTCTATTCTAACTTTTTTCCTTCTTATCTCACCCTCTAATTTCTTTCTAATAACTATCCAGTGTTTTCGGTGCTTGGAGGATCGGCATGAGTGTGATAAAGGTATTTATGTCGATTTTCGAGACCGAAAATCCCTGGGTCGTTACAGTAGCTATGCTTCCTAGGATTGATACATTTGCTTTGAAATGTTTTTGAAACATATATACACTAATAATAATATCAAACCCGTTTTTATCGTATCAAGCATTTTTTACCATTATAAGGTAAAACTCTATCCTTCGGTTTGCGTTGCATTGTGTGATGGGACTTGAGTCTTATAATGGTTTCATTTTTCCAAAAGCTTTGCGTTGTTTAACGATTTAGTTTATCTTATGCACAGGCAATCCAATGGAGTAAACCCGTTCCGAGTTAGCAGCGTGGTCCTGTTATTAGCCTTATTATTAAATTAGTTAAGTTGGATTTCTCATACCAGTCCCATGACTGACTCGTAGTTTGTTTCACTTTGCAAACTCGGGTGCCCTCTTTTCCACACGGGCAGTCGAGTAGCTTTTTGCAGATATTTATCTCTTGAGCAGGTTCTGGATCGAAGCCTAAAGCTGTGTCCAGAGCATAGAAGTCTTCCGCTGTTTATTGTATTTAATTTTTTGAAATTTATCTTCCGCTGTAATTTTATTCAATGTACTCTGATATGTTCTGTACTATGATGTAACATTATTGTAATGTTTATAAAAGTCTGTTGTTATTGATCTAATGTGTTGTATTCCCAGAGTTAACGTATTCGAGTTTTGAACGGTCTTAATCGATTTTGCGATCAACTGGGTCCGGGCAAACCCCGAGCCGTTACATTAGGATCATGGTAGAGTAGTTAGGTTGATCACAACATCGAACAAGAAATAATTCCTTAAGCAGAAATTTCAAAGAAAGTGCATTAGTGCAAACAATCATCTTAAGAAAAGAACGAATGCAGAATCATTGTAACATTTAGAACACCTTTGGAGACTATTATCTCATGGTTTTTATTCTTCTAATCCTTATTTTTCATTCATCAAACTTTTAGTATGATCCATTCTCTTTTCCCTTTTCCTCCATCAAGCTCACAGGGTAGTGGTTTATTTTTGGATAGCTTTCTTCACATATTTTTTCATCTTTACATTTTCATTTAGTTCAGTTGTATCTTATATTTGATGACGATATTTTATATGTACTCTGATTTGGATTTATGTGAGATTGAGATATAGACATTTGATATTATAATGTTCTGAAATAATGGTTTATATGCAAGGCTTTTTATTCTATTAAACATTTTCATCATTAAAAGTTTTTGTTTTTATGTCTTGTGATCTTAGTATCTGCAATTTTTATTTATATCTAGATGGTTGTAACAACCCGCATTTTTGAATAACATGCTATAAAGTAAATCAAGGTAGAATTAAATTATAAAATATGAATCAAGGGAAACGGGCTGTGCCATTGCGTTCGTCTCGGAAAAATACGCGAAATAGAGTCCAAGTTTTCGAAAATCGGAGTCCGTATGACCCAGTTATGGCCCAATGAAGTTTTCAGAAAATTCCAAGTTAAAAATCAGGTTCAAAAATCAAATCTGGAGCCAGAAAGCATGGGCGGGCAAACCTCCCGCCAAAACCCCAAGTCGACATGGGAGTCGACTGGGGTGTCAACACACCCTGGGTGGTGTCGATTGCCCAGTCGACACCCCTGTCGACACGGGTGGCCGAGCCATCTTGGCTTGGTGCACTTGTCTCTGGTCCAGTTCTAGAAGTTTCTGACGGGATTTGACGGACCTGATGTGTTTTAGGGTTAATCCTATGGTCTAAACTAACCTAATCACCTATAAAAAGACCCTAATACCTAGCCTAAGTCATCATAAATCAATCCTACAACTAAACTATGCCAAAATGTTTAATCATGGCCTCCACCCTCTTATCATAACCTCCATCTTCATTCATATGAGAGTTCCTAAGCTTGTTTGAGAGTTTCTAAGGCCAAAGTTCAATCTTTCTTCATCAAAGCAAGGATCTTCTTCTAATTTCTCAAGGGTTTTCATTGAAGCTTGCTATTTGGGGGTCTTTAGAGTTGCTAGTGGCTTCGTCTCAATCTTATTTATATTTTATAAGTCTTCATAGCATTGTAAGCCCTATACTACTCTTAGATTCTAACTATGAAGTTAAATATGACATGTTGCAAGTTGAGTTTGGGCCTAAGTATGATATGTGCTTTGATCCTATCATGTTATGCATAAATATATTCTATGCATGTTTGTAAAGCTATCACCTTTGCCTTATGCATAGAAAGCTATGAGCTTTGATTGGAGATGTTGCATGAAGCAACCTAGAAACTCTCATAAACCATGTGTTATCTTGCATATGATGTTATATGCGAATCATTAGCCACCATCCTATGTCATTTATGATCATGTTTCACCTATTTTCTTAAGTTTGATATCATGCATGTTTTGAGGCCTATGATGTAATATGCAAGTTTATGAACACCTTTGCCTCATATGCCACCATGTTTAACTTGTGGCCAACCTTATTACCTTATGCCCTTCTTGTCATGTTTTGCCAAGTTCCCTCTTTTGATCTATGTTATGCGAAACGTACATGCGAGGGGAATGCGTTGGGTTTGGGTAATATTAATGACATGAAACATGATTTTAAAATATGACATGAACATTGACTTGTGATTATGTTGCAAACATAATAATGGACATGACACTTAGAAAATATGAGTGTGGCCAACTCGAGGTTGGGTTGAGTTTGTAGCATAAATCTACCCGGAACCGACCGACTTAACTAGTGGCTACAAGCAATAGGACCCAATGTGAGTAGTTGGTCATGTCGCACTTGAAACCCGAGGTTAGACCAAGTTGTGGTGTAAAGCTACCCGGACCCGCCCGGCTTAACTAGTAACCACAACAAGGTCTAATGTGAGAGGTTGGGTGCATTAAATTAATTAATGCCACATGATAGGGTTAAGTCATGGACCAGTTGAATACTTAACCAATTAAACACGATGGGTTGATAGGGTTAAGTCATGAACCTGGGGTACACTTAACCAACTTGATGGGGTAGGGTTAACCACATTTAACCCGTTGGAAACCCTAGTTGCTTGGTCCTTTTCACCAGTAACCCTCTTGATTGTATCATGATACCCTAGGGACTAGGCTAGGGTGGGGCACGATTACTGGGTTGACATGTAAGCGACCAAAACGACGGCTGAGTAGGTGCGCCGGTGTAGGTTCAGGCGGACTATGGTCGTGCACATGGTCCGGAGTTGAAAAAGCAGACACGGGCACCCGTAGGTTTAGACTGTGCGTGCTTGATTTGTGTCCGTGGTTGACACCCTAGGGCTTGATACACCTTAGGGTGGACCTAGCACAGTTTGACTACACTTCGTGATTGGGTCGTATGACACCGACACTTGACGAGTTAGGCTTTTAGGGAGCCGATCGACTAGACCGTGTTGTTGGACCTCGATTTAGGTCATCTCATGATGTGGGCCAGCTTTGGTCTAAGGGATCATTTCTTGTTTATACTTGACATGGATTGGAATACTAGTACACACCTAGTGCAACTTAACCTTGTATATGCGATGCCACACTTGATCTATCTTGTTAACTTTTCATCATGCCAGTTATCACCCTATGTTTCATCTCTGCTTTACATGTCCAGTTAACTTTATTAGTTTTTATACTAATAGTAGATAGGACTTACTATTCTTTTTGACTGACCCGTTTTCTTTCGCCTCTTTTCTTCCGTTCCCCCCCCCCCCCCCCCAGGTTTGCAGGGTGGGAACACTGGTACCTAGCTGGATCTTTAGCTGCTTTTCTGGATAGCTCATGTATGGTTTGAGCATGCTATGGCTTTATGCTACTTTGAGGATAGTTACTTTATGTTTTTTTTCCAGCTTTCAGTTTTAGACTTTGTTTTATGGGAAAATAATGACCAAGTACTTTGATGTAACTTGACTATGGTTTTGAAATGCTAGTTTTATCCGCTGCTTTACTACTCTGTTTACTTATATGTTCTGTCTTGTGATATCTGCATGCATGTTTACCTCGCTTAACGCCCCTCCAAAGCCAGGGTACTTGCAAGAGTGACCCTGGCGGAGGTGGGGTGTAACATTTCGTATCAGAGCATAAGGTTTACAAGATTTGAGCAAAAGTGTTTTTAAAACTTACCTTTTTGGAAAACTATTTTCAAAACCAATTAAGTATTTTTCATGAAAAGTCTAGTTATTTTAAAAGGCTATTCCCCAAAAGCCATTAGCACTATCCTTTGTTTCCTCGTTCTTAATCTATCTTTTCCTTTTTCAGCATGGCCGATCTTAACCTTCCCGAGGGAGTGACCATTCCCGGATGGTTCCGGAGGTACTTGGAAGCTAGGGCCAATGATGCGGGCCCAACAAATACCCCCACCGTAACTGAGGTTCCTCCTCCTCCTCCCCCTCCTCAGCATCCACAAGCAGATTTCGCAAAGGTCTGCAAGGACTTTAAGGCGATGGGTGGCAAGAATTTCATTAGGACGGAGACTTTTGTGGAGGCACGAAATTGGTTGAAAGAAACTGAAGATCTCTTCGCTATCTTTGATGTGGAAGACCATAGAAAGGTTTTATTGGCAACATGGCTATTAAAAGAAGAAGCTGCTTATTGGTGGGAGGTCACCGATGCTACTAGACCTGTAGAGACTTGGGCCGACTTTAGGACGAGGTTTGGGCTTAAGTTTCTATCATCAGCTGAGGCGAATCTGCAATTGGAGAAGTTTATATCTTTGAAGCAAGGGGACATGACAGTGAGGGAGTATGTGAATAAGTTTAACCAGCTCGCTCGATTCGGTTTGGACATGGTTAATACTCCCCAGAAGAAGGCTTTACGCTTTGCACGAGGGTTGAATGAGCCATTACAAGGTTTATCCCTATCTCATATACCCATGGGGGCCACTTTTGAAGGCCTAGTAGACATGGCATTGCTTCAAGGAGACGATAAGAATGGCAAGAAGGAAGTCAAGACTAATGAGACTCAAACCAAGAAGACAGACTCCAAGTGGGGAGGAAACCAGAGCAATCAGAACAACAAGAACAACAAGGGCAACAAGGCCAAGGCAAAGGACCCAAGAAAGTGCAACTACTGTGGGATTGTTGGGCACATAGCTAAAGACTGTAGGAAGAAGAAGAGGAAGCTGGGCGAATGCTTTCATTGTGGAGAGACTGGACACTTTAGCAAGGATTGCCCCAGGAAGCAAGGACAAGGGCAAGGGCAGAATCAGCGTACAGGACCTTCTGGAGGGCAAGTGCATGCTCTCAACACAGCTCCAGTTCAGGACCGAGGTAGTATTTCTGTAGAAAGTCTTGTTTATATTTCTGACTTTCCTGTTCGCACTTTATTTGATTCTGGCGCATCGCATACCTTTATTTCTTCTGACATTGTTGAAAGTTTGCCCCTAAGTACTAGTCTAGTTGAGGATCCCGTCAGTGTTTCAAATCCAATTGGGGGCTCCGCCCATTTATCTATGATTTGTGTGGATTTGAAGATTTCTATCTTGACCATAGAATTCACGTGTAATGCTTATGTTCTCGGGTTCACGGGATACGGGTTGATCTTGGGCATGGATTGGTTGTCCAGTTATGGAGCCATTCTCGATTGTGAGCATAGGGTGGTGAGGCTCATGACTCGCCTCGGTAATACCCTAGAGATTTCTTGCAACCCGCTGGATCCCGTCATGCTATGTTATCTTGAATCTCTTGACTCGTCCATCAATGATCTGCAATCTGTAAGGGTGGTTCGAGAATATCCTGATGTCTTTGAAGAGGTTAAGGGGTTACCCCCTAAACGAGAGATAGATTTTCGCATTTATCTTGTTGATAATGCCAAGCCAGTATCACTGCCCGTTAGGCACATGGCCCCGCGAGAAAGAAGAGAGCTCAGTAAGCAAATCAAGGAGCTGCTTGGGTAAATTTTTATTAGGCGAAGCATTTCTAAATGGGGTGCTTCGGTGGTATTCACTACTAAAGCGGATGGTTCGCTTCGTTTATGTGTTGATTATCGAGAGTTGAACAAGCTAACAAAGAAGAATAGGCACCCATTACCGAGGATTGATGACCTCTTTGACCAGCTTGTTGGTGCTTTTGTTTTCTCTCATCTCGATCTAGCCACCGGATTCCATCAGCTTAGAGTAGCTGAGGATAGTATTGATAAGACTGCGTTTAGGACTCCAGATGGATTCTTTGAATGGCTTGTCATGCCGTTCGGTTTGACTAATGCACCCGTATACTTCGTTGATTTGATGAGTAGGGTGTTTAGGGAGTTCCTTAACAAGTTCGTGGTTGTCTTCATGGATGATATTTTGATCTTCTCAAAGGATGAGGAAGAACATGCCAGGCATCTCAAGGAAGTGATGGATATGCTTAGGCTCATCAGTTGAAAGCCAAGTTCTCCAAATGCCATTTCTGGAGAAGGGAAGTTCGGTTTCTTGGACATATTGTTTCTAAGCAAGGCATAGCGGTGGATCCCGCGAAAGTGATTGTAGTTCAAGACTGGAAGACTCCTAGGAATGCAACCGAAGTAAGAAGCTTTCTCGGTCTGGCGGGCTACTATAGGAAGTTCATCAGGGACTTCGCTAAGATTTCGGCCCCTCTTACTAAGTTGACGAAGAAGAACTTAGTCTTTGCATGGGACTTAGAGTGTGAGCTTGCTTTTCAAAGGCTCAAGAGGGCCCTTACCACAGCTCCAGTTTTGGCATTACCCGATAGTGGTAAGATGTTTACCGTGTACACAGATGCATGTGGCACGGGGTTAGGTGCTGTTCTGATGCAAGAGGGGAGAGTGATATGCTATGGGGGTAGGCAACTTAAAGTTCATGAGAAGAACTATCCCACTCATGATTTGGAGTTGGCGGCGATCGTCTTTGCACTCAAATCCTGGCACCACTATCTCCTAGGCGAAAGGTTTGAGTTGTATACTGATCACAAGTCACTCAAGTACCTCTTCTCGCAGAAAGATCTGAATCTAAGGCAGCAAAGGTGGATGGAATTCTTGGTATCATATGACTTCGAGATAGCTTACACCCCTGGCAAGGGTAATGTTGTGGCAGATGCACTAAGCAGAAGGAGGTTGACTTTGAGTCCCTTGTTTATTGAGATGAAGAACTTAGAGTTCTTGGCAACCTTTGATTTCACGACGGCTGTTGAGTCGATGACGGGTTCATTAGCATCCCTTGAGCTTAGACCCACACTTCTTGATCAAGTAGGGACTTCACAGAAGGAAGACCCACGGATAGTTGAGATCATGGACAAGTTGATTCGTGGTGAGACGTCTAGTCACCTTGCTAGATATACTATTGATGACAAGGGTTGGCTAAGGCGTGATGGAAGGCTATGCGTTCCACAAGTAGGAGACTTGGTGCATAAAGTTCTCGAAGAAGCACATCACTCGAAGATGACTATACATCCTGGAGGAGATAAGATGTATAGAAATATGAAGCGCATTTTCTTCTGGGCCGGAATGAAGAAAGATGTGGCAGAGTATGTTTCAAAGTGCATGGTGTGCCAACAAGTGAAAGCCGAGTCAAAGAAACCCGGTGGGCTATTACATCCATTGGAGGTCCCGCAATGGAAGTGGGAAAGTATCTCTATGGAATTTGTGGATGGACTGCCTAGGTCAAGGAAAGGGAATACGAGCATATGGGTCATAGTTGATAGACTTACGAAGAGTGCTCATTTCATTCCAGTAAAGAGCAAGAGGACCGCATCATGGCTAGCATCTATTTATCTTCGAGAGATAGTGCGGTTACATGGAGTTCCTTCTAGCATAGTTAGCGATCGTGACCCAATTTTCACTAGCCAGATCTGGAATAGTTTACAAGAAGCAATGGGTACGCGATTGAATCTGAGTACAGCCTATCACCCCCAGACGGATGGCCAAACCGAAAGGGTGAATAGAGTGCTAGAAGATCTTTTGAGGCTTTGTGTTCTTGACTTTGGTGGTACTTGGGAAGACCACCTTCCTCTTGTAGAGTTTGCTTATAATAATAGCTATCAAGCCAGCATAGGGATGGCACCATTTGAAGCTCTGTATGGGAGGCCGTGTAGGTCACCATCTTGTTGGTGGGAGACAACAGATAGGCTTATACTTGGGCCCGATATGATACGGGACACATCCGAGAAAGTTGAATTGGTGAGAAGACGGATGAAAGCGGCCCAAGACAGACAGAAATCCTATGCTGATAAGCGAAGGGCAGATTTGGAATTCGAAGTGGGAGACATGGTTTTCGTGAAGGTTTCTCCTTTGCGTAATGTGGTTCGTTTTGGAGCAGTTGGGAAACTGGCACCAAGGTTCGTAGGACCCTTCCCTATCATAGAGAGAATTGGAAAGATGGCTTATAAGGTGGAATTGCCCGAGAAGCTAGCCGGAGTGCATAATGTCTTTCATGTCTCGCATCTCCGAAAGTGCCTACATGAGTCCGCTGAGGTGGTTGAACCAAGCATTCTTGAAGACGTGGAGGTAGAGAAAGAGGCAACCTTGAGGAGAGCTCTGATTCGTATCTTGGGAACAGAGGTCAAGAAGCTAAGGAATCGAGAAGTCAAATTGGTGAAAGTTCAGTGGAGTGAAGCCGATGAAGATGCAACTTGGGAAACCGAGGAGAAGATGCGTGGGCTTTATCCATTCCTTTTTGAGGGTACATTCTCAATCTCCTTTCCTAATTAGCATATCTTTCTTTTTGCTATCCATGTTTATCCTGTTTATCTTGTTAACCTTGTCATGAGAACCTTAAGTATAAACCCTTTGGATGAAACATGTATTTGAAACATGTTATGCTTGATGTTTGCAAGTGGTTGCAAGTGTTTGCAAGTGGATACTCGTGGATACATGATACACATTAGGCACTAAGATCGGCTCACACACTTTCATATTGCATATGCATGAGTGATGATACTTATTCATGGATGAAACTTGTTATGCTATCACGTGGATGTTGCATATGGATGAATGTTATGTGCACTCATGTAGAGATTATAAATTATGTTAGGATTTTACATACATATGGACTCATTTCACTAACATACTTTGCATTTAGGGGGTCTACTGGATCAGTAACCGCCTAATTTTCGCATTAGATAAGTACATACACACACACCTTTGCATATAATCATACAGCATTTAGAATGTGTTAAGGATATTGACTGCACGTGGATGATGTTTTGAGTAGATGGATAATGGATGGTAGGATACGTTCTTCCTAACTTAGAGATTTCGGGGACGAAATCCTTTAAGGAGGGTAGAATGTAACAACCCGCATTTTCGAATAACATGCTATAAAGTAAATCAAGGTAGAATTAAATTATAAAATATGAATCGAGGGAAACGGGCTATGCCATTGCATTCGTCTCGGGAAAATACGCGAAATAGAGTCCAAGTTTTCGAAAATCGGAGTCCGTATGACCCAGTTATGGCCCAATGAAGATTTCAGAAAATTCCAAGTTAAAAATCAGGTTCAAAAATCAAATCTGGAGCCAGAAAGCATGGGCGGGCAAACCTCCCGCCAAAACCCCAAGTCGACATGAGAGTCGACTGGGGTGTCGACACACCCTGGGTGGTGTCGACTGCCCAGTCGACACCCCTGTCGACACGGGTGGCCGAGCCATCCTGGCTTGGTGCACTTGTCTCTGGTCCAGTTCTAGAAGTTTCTGACGGGATTTGACGGACCTGATGTGTTTTAGGGTTAATCCTATGGTCTAAACTAACCTAATCACCTATAAAAAGACCCTAATACCTAGCCTAAGTCATCATAAATCAATCCTACAACTAAACTATGCCAAAATGTTTAATCATGGCCTCCACCCTCTTGTCATAACCTCCATCTTCATTCATATGAGAGTTCCTAAGCTTGTTTGAGAGTTTCTAAGGCCAAAGTTCAATCTTTCTTCATCAAAGCAAGGATCTTCTTCTAATTTCTCAAGGGTTTTCATTGAATCTTGCTATTTGGGGGTCTTTAGAGTTGCTAGTGGCTTCGTCTCAATCTTATTTATATTTTATAAGTCTTCATAGCATTGTAAGCCCTATACTACTCTTAGATTCTAAGTATGAAGTTAAATATGACATGTTGCAAGTTGAGTTTGGGCGTAAGTATGATATGTTCTTTGATCCTATCATGTTATGCATAAATATATTCTATGCATGTTTGTAAAGCTATCATCTTTGCCTTATGCATAGAAAGCTATGAGCTTTGATTGGAGATGTTGCATGAAGCAACTTAGAAACTCTCATAAACCTTGTGTTATCTTGCATATGATGTTATATGCGAATCATTATCCACCATCCTATGTCATTTATGATCATGTTTCACCTATTTGCTTAAGTTTGATATCATGCATGTTTTGAGGCCTATGATGTAATATGCAAGTTTATGAACACCTTTGCCTCATATGCCACCATGTTTAACTTGTGGCCAACCTTATTACCTTATGCCCTTCTTGTCATGTTTTGCCAAGTTCCCTCTTTTGATCTATGTTATGCGAAACGTACATGCGAGGGGAATGCGTTGGGTTTGGGTAATATTAATGACATGAAACATGATTTTAAAATATGACATGAACATTGACTTGTGATTATGTTGCAAACATAATAATGGACATGACACTTAGAAAATATGAGTGTGGCCAACTCGAGGTTGGGTTGAGTTTGTAGCATAAATCTACCCGGAACCGACCGGCTTAACTAGTGGCTACAAGCAATAGGACCCAATGTGAGTAGTTGGTCATGTCGCACTTGAAACCCGAGGTTAGACCAAGTTGTGGTGTAAAGCTACCCGGACCCGCCCGGCTTAACTAGTAACCACAACAAGGTCTAATGTGAGAGGTTGGGTGCATTAAATTAATTAATGCCACATGATAGGGTTAAGCCATGGACCAGTTGAATACTTAACCAATTAAACACGATGGGTTGATAGGGTTAAGTCATGAACCTGGGGTACACTTAACCAACTTGATGGGGTAGGGTTAACCACATTTAACCCGTTGGAAACCCTTGTTGCGTGGTCCTTTTCACCAGTAACCCTCTTGATTGTATCATGATACCCTAGGGACTAGGCTAGGGTGGGGCACGATTACCGGGTTGACATGTAGGCGACCAAAACGACGGCTGAGTAGGTGCGCCGGTGTAGGTTCGGGCGGACTATGGTCGTGCACATGGTCCGGAGTTGAAAAAGCAGGCACGGGCACCCGTAGGTTTAGACTGTGCGTTCTTGATTTGTGTTCGTGGTTGACACCCTAGGGCTTGATACACCTTAGGGTGGACCTAGCACAGTTTGACTACACTTCGTGATTGGGCCGTGTGACGCCGACACTTGACGAGTTAGGCTTTTAGGGAGCCGATCGACTAGACCGTGTTGTTGGACCTCGATTTAGGTCATCTCATGATGTGGGCCAGCTTTGGGCCAAGGGATCATTTCTTGTTTATACTTGATATGGATTGGAATACTAGTACACACCTGGTGCAACTTAACCTTGTATATGCGATGCCACACTTGATCTATCTTGTTAACTTTTCATCATGCCAGTTATCACCCTATGTTTCATCTCTGCTTTACATGTCCAGTTAACTTTATTAGTTTTTATACTAATAGTTGATAGGACTTACAAGTCTTTTTGACTGACCCGTTTTCTTTCCCTCTTTTCTTCCGTTCCCCCCCCCCCTAGGTTTGCAGGGTGGGAACACTGGTACCTAGCTGGATCTTTAGCTGCTTTTCTGGATAGCTCATGTATGGTTTGAGCATGCTATAGCTTTATGCTACTTTGAGGATAGTTACTTTATGTTTTTTTTCCAGCTTTCAGTTTTAGACTTTGTTTTATGGGAAAATAATGACCAAGTACTTTGATGTAACTTGACTATGGTTTTGAAATGCTAGTTTTATCCGCTGCTTTACTACTCTGTTTTACTTATATGTTCTGTCTTGTGATATCTGCATGCATGTTTACCTCGCTTAACGCCCCTCCAAAGCCAGGGTACTTGCAAGAGTGACCCTGGCGGAGGTGGGGTGTAACAATGGTCCACCCTCTTTAACATGACTTGATAGGGGTTTGCCAAGAGGTATGGGTTGTCACAGAATGTAAGAGTAGCGTGTGTGTAAGAGGTAAGGTAATTAAATAATGAAAGTAAATACTTTTTGACTCTTTATGCTCACTTTTTCCTAATATTTCTTACTTTAGTTAACCTCTTCATTAGCTAAATTTATATGTTATCATGTAAACATGTATATGAATATGTATATCACGTATGGTTTATAATGTTATATAACTTCCATTCGTCAAACCGTCGATTTTTCGAAATTAGCTTTTCGACCATATTTTCAGTTTTCAATCAAACCATTTAATTAAGTAAACAAATTTTAAAAATAAATTTAGTACGATCTTTGAATAATTAAAACATGTTTATTTAAGTATTAAAAATATATTAAATAGTTATTTCCAAAATTTGAGATTATAACGATTAAGCAATGTAGATTTTCCATATTTTTACAAGTTAAGTATATCCCTTCAAACAACTTATCATAAATTATTTTTATCACAATATAACATATTTAGATGAATTATTATCATCTAAAACAATTATATGAATAATTAAAATAAACATTAAACCATTAAATCAATACATCAATTATTGAATATAATACCCTTCTTGATGATATTATACATACATAAATACTCCAAAATCATCTAATTATCACTATTCACTGGGTTTACTTGATTATAAGTTAGAATTTATCCATATTTGAATACTTAAAATAATTTAATTCCATTAATTTAGGTGATCAAAATCTAGGTTGCTACAAATGATCTGAGCCAAACTCAATTAACATGGTTGCCCACTATCCCCAACTCTCTGTTGATTTTTCAACCAGTCTGAGCTCACCTTCTCCTATAAATACAAGTTGCCATCCAAATATTTGGGACCTTTGTGCTCTTATATATTTCATCTATTTTATTGTACTTTTGGCCTTTATAGATCTAAACCACTGTATTTTTAAATTCAATTGAAAAAAATATATGATATCATTGAAGTGGACGGAGGCCCATTTATGATAAACCACTATAAATTATTTTATGTTAATTAAATATTGTATATCCTCATTTTTCATTTCGATTCTTCATTTTCTTCTCTATATATTCATTTTGGGTGTATGTGTCATTCCTAACACAAATATTAAAAACCAAAATTGCAACAATTTTAAATTTCGTATACTTAAAGATTCATATTGAGAAATACCAAAAATTGAGTTCGAACTAGAATTAGGCTCAATTGTTTTCTATCATGAACGTAGGCTTTGATTCAAACTCCAAATGAAGAATTCTGAGTTTTTATAACACCAAAAATCGACGGTTCCACTCTGCAATGATTAACATGGGATGACAGACATAGGGGTTGAAAAATGTGGGATGAATGGTTGAAGTGGAGATCAGAGAAAAATCAAGCAATTGATTTTTTTTCCTACAGCTGAAATGGAGTAAATGAAAAATGATGTTGTTGAATTAGATTAGGATTTCGTATAAAGGAATGTGAAATTATGGACAATAGACATTCATCTAAAAACCAAAAATAATAAGTTTAAAGTCGGTTTTGGTTAACGTCGGACTCACACTGGAAAATATCAATGCCTTTTCGACTCCATTTATTTATGACAAAAATAATATGGCATTGGAATGACGTCGATATGTTTCAACGCATTTTCGATGCCAATGTAATTTTTTCTAGTAAATAATTGGCGTGGAAATGGACTTACTGTTTTCCATTGTTATTTCTATGTTTTTTCCTTCTATTTTATGACTTTCCGACACTTTATCTTTTTAACATCGTGATGACCCTCGAAAATTTTCATCATAAATTTGCACATTTTCTAGTAAATAATTTTCATCATAATAGCCTTGCTTATCGCTTAATCTTTATGGCTTTAAGTGTCAAATATGATATCCAAAAGTTTAGATTTTTTGATCTTAAATCATGTTTTTCCTCTTGACACCCTAGCAGTTTCACATGTCCTAGATGGACTCAAGTTCAAACATAATTTCATAAAGTTGCAACCTCATGATCTCAAATACAATTATATATTATATCCTTTCGATGTCTTAGGAACCCCATTCTGAACTAATTAATAATTCATTTTTCAAACATGTTTAATTTAAAAGATAATCAAGAAAATCAACCTAGGCTTGCTTACTTCAAAGTTCACTCCATTTCCCACATACGAAGTAAACTTTGAAGGGCATGTGTTATGCTAAAAAAATTCAATAACAAAACCTTTGATTATCTTCCTAAATCCAATACTTTTTATATATATATATATAAACTATAACACTTTGCCATATATGGACCAAGTGAAGTGAGATCCTCCCAGAAAGATAATAATGTAGGCCGAAGTGAACAACCTAGTAGCAAATTTGAAGCCCAAAGTGTAAGCACAAGACGCCAAGTACTGTAGTGACCCCCTTCATTATACTCAAAAGTTAATGCCATACAACATCCCATTACATTCAAATACCACAAAAAGAAGATTGTCAGAGTGAAATTACAACAATGCTAAGCCAAAATATCGATAAGATCTTACAACGACATGATAATCTATAATATAAAAAATATAAATGAATAGAAAATAGAATAAAAATATACAAGAGAGTGCACTAGCGGAAGCAACTGAAAAATAAATATAACTACAGAATAGCCAAAATACATCAACACAAAAAACATGGAGTTCTAAATAAATATCTGGTACAACGGTCTTGAATACAAGTGATATGTCAGGCATATACAATAAAATGACAAGAACACATATACCAAGACATTGATTACATGCTTCCAAAAAATACTCAAGGTGCGCTCTCTAATAGTGTATCTGCAAAAGCACCTAACTCCTAAACTACTCAATCAAGTATCTGAGATTGTCGTGATATAAGCAGAAAAAGATGAAATGTAGGTCAAACATAAAGTTTAATGTGAAAGGAGCTATCTCAAAATATTATATATAAAAGATCAGATAAAAATAAGCAAGAACTACTAAATCACAGTCGACTTTCTCCACAAACAAGGCTCAGGGATAACTTGGACTTCCTATAAAAACGTGTAACAAATTCTTCTCAAAAATTGGGGATGATACCATTATATACTTTTCTCCTATAACAACAGGTTATCATAATATCTATCATGGCACTACATTTCCCTAAAAACTATTAATAATATAATATAAATATTCCATAATTAACCGGTGATCCTAAAACAATAGTCCATACTGCTAAGATATAAAAATATGCATGAATGCATATAATCACCATGACTAAATTCAAATACATATGCTACAATGCATATGGTCGGTCCTATTACGAACAAAGCATGCATGTCACAATGCACTATTATAAGACCAAAAGTTCATGAAGTACGAATATAGGGGCAAAAAACATTTAAGCGATCACAACAAGACAAAGCTCATTTACGGTCCCTCAAATACTATGTAAATTGTAACAACCCGAAATTATGATGATAATTAATTTAGTTATTTAATTAGGTTCCAAAAACGGATTTTTTTTCAAATGATGAAATTTGTAACACCCCGTAATTTTAAAGGACAATAAGTCGATAAACTAAAGAATACTTAATTAAATATTGGGAATTAATTAAAACGCACTGTACCATTGCGTTTATCTCGGAATTCTGCTTAAAATAGACTTCGAGTTTGCATAAAATGGACTGCATATGAGAAAGTTATTATGCTTAGAAGTTTGTATACGTATAAGAGAATTATATATATATACACACAAATCAATTCAGAATTTTCAAATTTAAACAAACAGCGAAGCGGGAGAAGTAGGAGGGATCGACTTGATTGGGGGTCGACCCATGGGTCGACCCAACCGGGATCTGGCACAGTTCATTGTTCTGTACGTGGAATGATTTATTGGCTTGGTTCATTGGTAGTAGGCTATATATATGATCTCATTTCTATTGTTTTTACTGTAATGACCCGCATTTGTAGAGGTATTATAATTAATTTATTTAATTATATAAATAGTGATATAGTGAATTAAATGGTGGTTTAATTAAATAGCTGGGAATATTTAATTAAAATAATAAATTAAAATATTATATTTAATTATGAAATAATCAAAATGGGCTGAAATGGCGATATGGTTTGAATTGGGAAATTTGAAATATATATTTCAACTTGGAATTGAATTTGAATAACGAATATAGTATATAAACGACAGTTTGAACGTAGAGTTATAATATAATTAAAATCGAGCTCGAAATGGCGCTGCAGTTCATAAATTGGCAATTCGAACTTCAACTGAATATACAGGATTCGTTTTAAGCCGGATTTCTGTGAAACAAGAAACGAGTGGAGCTGGCGGAGTATATCTTTCTAGTGGAAGAGAAAAATCGGGATTTCATCGTGTAGATTTTGATTTATGTCCAAATCAAATTTTAGAAAAATCACTATGGAATTCCTTTATAATTTATAAAGGAATTATTTATATTTTTAAAAAGGAATTTCAATATAAATCGAATATCGGGTTGACCCAGAAGTGAATATCAAGTTAGAAATTCATATAGGAATATTCTAGAGCTGTATGGTATTCCACTGTGAATATATACGATAATATAAATTTATAAATATTTATTTTAATTATATTTAAATATATTTATATATTTAAATGGGTTATTTAGGACTTTAAAAATAGCCACTTTTGCATACAAAGTCGGAATTCGACAAAACTAATTTTGTTGGATCGACAATGTCAAATAGTTGTTAGATTTCCAGTTTCGTGATTTTTAGAGTCACCGTGTGGTCGTACGGATTTTTAGAGTGAGAAACAATCAGTATTTCGATGGTTAAAAATACGTTGTGTGAGCATACAAAGTCGGAATTCGACGAAACCAGTTTCGTTGGGACCGTAATGTCAAACTGAAGCTGCATGTCCAGTTTCGTGATTTTTGGGTATCGTGTGTGATCACATGGATTTTTAGAGTGCAAAAATGGATATAAAATAAATAAATGAAAATATCCTAATCTGGTTTGTGGTCAAAAGCAAAGCCAACGATCATCCTTCTCAACCACATAACACAACAACCCCGTCCCATTATAAAGTCGCTCTCATTAAGCCGCCACATTCATTTTCCATCTCATAGTAAAACCATCCGCCTTTGAAAAATCAAAACAATCGAAACAAAAAAATCCTTAAATCATGAAACCAACATTTCTGGGAAGAAGCTTCAATCTCATACCCGTTTTCATGTGTTCGATGCCATGTTTCATTTACTGGAAAGTTCAAGGCGCGACTAGGGTTCTCGATTGCGAAAGATTCAAGCATTGAATCGAGTAACGGTGGTTACAGTTGAATTTGTGTAGTGATTTAACACCGTGTGGGTCATTTGCGTTGGAATCCGCATTTAAAGATGTCGCACAGTTTCCGGTTCAGTGGAGCAAGTCGCGGCGAGGAGAGTGAAACCGAACTGGACGACATGGTGAGGGATGGAGAGAGAAATTGATGAGGAGTCTGACGGTATGTCATGTTGGGAATTCGATTGAGAGATGGGGTTACGGTGGAGGTTTGAAATGTGGTAATGGCTACAGGAGGAGCCACATTCAAGTTTTGTTAAGGAAGGAGATACAGTATAGCGGGTCGGTGATAAGTGATGGGATGATATCTTCTTTTTGTAAGCCCAATTATTTAAAATTCTATTTTTAAGTCAAGTTTTAAAAATAAATAATGGATAAACTTGTACATTTAATATCTGTATCGTACGATGTCAGAATTGAGCGAAACAGGATCCGTTGGGATTGTATGGACGAGAGCTCCACAATGGAACTGACTGGGAGTGGATTGGAGCTCGTTTGAATTTATGGCAAAATAAATTGTTTGATTCAAATCAAACAACAGTTATCGTTCTTTAACAATGAACTGCCAATGTGAGTAAATCTCACTAATTTTGAACAGTTTATAATTTCATGTTGTATTTTTAGAACTGTTAAATATTGGCTGATTGACTGTGTGTTGACTATTTGATTGAACTGCTAGTCAGTTAGTTGAATTTCTATATTGATTCTCTTTATCAAAATATATCATATGGAACTAAAAGTGATATTGATTTTATTGTGTACCATCTGTGGATGCAGGGAAACAGATTGGAGGAATCCGACTTGATTCCTCAACAGCTATTTTATTATTTTCATATATTGTGATATATGACGTGGTTTATAATCTGTTGTTGATTATATGTGTATGGACGATATTTGACATCATGACTTGATATGTTAAACACCATAACATACCGGAATGTGAAAAAAGGGGAATTTTCAAATGGTATTTGAAAATAAAATATTTATAAAATCAAAAGGGTTTTATAAATGAAATGTTTATAAATGAAATATTTATAAATGAAATATTTATAAATAGAAATCTTTATAGGTGAAATTATATAGAAAAGGGAAATCTTTATAAATGAAATATTTATAAATTAAAGGGAATATTTATAAAATCATAAGATTTTATAAATGAGATATTTATTGGTTAAATAAATAGGAAATGTTAAACGAGATACTTATTTGTTAAGTAAATAAGCTATAAAAGAGATACTGACTTAGGAAACAGAATAAGTTATTAAAAGGATTATTTATTTGTTAAATAAATAGAAAAAGAAAAGGACATATTTATTTGTTAAATAAATAGGGTTATTAAAGGAAACATTTAGAATAAATAAATAGGATATTAAACGAATTATTTATTTAGGAAATGAATAAGTTATGATAAAGTGATATTGACTTAGAAATTAAAAGAGATGTTAAGTAAAATAAATGGAATAAAGGATTATTTATTGGGAAAATAAATAGAGGAGTTAATCGAATCGAGTTAATCAAATAAAGTAAATCAAATAGAGTTAAGCAAAATTAGAAACTGACTAGAGATTAGTAAATTGAATGGTTTTCTAAGTGTCAATCTGATGTTGGTTTCGGCCTTCGGGGTTTATACTTAGAGAATTGTTCTCCTACTATTTTACAGTCAGGGACTGATAGTTGTGGAAGAATAGTGATACGTAAATAAGCTATGGAAATGTTTTCCAGCGTTAACATATATTTTCTAAACATAGAAAATAAGGAAATATATATATATATATGATTGATGATTGATTGATAGAATTTCCATTTGGAAATAATATCGTTGTTTGCACACCTGTTTTTCTTTGATGGTTAAATCACAGACTATCGAAGTTTTGACCATTTTAACGTTGTTAATATGGAGAGACCGGTTGGATTATTATCCAAAGAACCACTCTGTACTGGCATAAGCGTTGCGAATCATATATGCCAAAGATAATTGAAGACGGAGTCAAGTGCAAGGGCTGTTGTATAAATCTTAGATAACAGTGCCTAAGATGGATATACTGAATAGTGCCTTCGGTTCATCCTGTTCCTGGATGACTTGTATGGATGAATGTCTGACAGAGTATTTCCAGAAAGGTCACGTACATTGATTTCTTCAACCGTACCAAGAGTGGAAGCGAAGAAGGAAACTTCTTTAGCTAACACGTAATGTATTGTTGTAGATGTCAATTAGTGATTTTCGATGGATCTGACAATGTGGCATTCGAAGTGAATCTGATGTGATGATGAAGCGTAACCTCAAGCCTCATCAACCGGTAAATGACAGAAATCAGGCAGGTAACATGGCTAAGTCAGTCGCTCCGAAGTAGGGTGTATAATCACCTGATCTAGAGTTTCATTTACTTCTAATAATCTATTGTTGATGCTGTCCCATTCCGGAAACGGTTGCTGATCCCAACCGTTGGTGATATATATTCGATACACTCAAGCGAAATGAGTGGTCGGTCATGTGCGGCCGGGTTGCAAGATGTTCTTGTTGAACCCAGTGTATTCCTTTCTAGAGGTACACTAGAGAAAGGTGGTTCCATACCTTGTCAAAGTTGGAAATCCATTACCCAATACGTGCTAGCGGTTTTGATTGTATACTATATATGTAGAACGTGAGATGAAAGTGTTTCTGCTAGATGATTATTATATTGTGGTTGATAGACATTATTATAATATCAAAAGGTTCTTGATATAAAGAAAATTTGGATTCTCATAAGGGAAAAACTTGTTCCGTTATACGGCGTGGTCTTATGAGATATCATTTACCTGCTTGAACTGTTTTAAACTGTTTTACTCACACCAGTCCCATGACTGACCCGGAGTTTATTTTGTTTTGATTTCCCTAAACTCTTGGGTGCCCAATTTTGTACAGGCAGTCAAGTAGTCAGGATTTTACAGATATACTTGAAGAGATGGAGCAGGAGGCTTCGAGATCATATAGCTATAGTTTATTTCCGCTGTGTTGTAAGTACTGTACTTTGATAATGATGTATATTCAAGTACAGATGTATATTTCAAGTTATGTTATATATATTATATGTTATTCGTTCCGCTGTGAGGTTCGTGTTACTCTGATGTTGTGTTCTTCTTCTTCTTCTTCTTCTTCTTCTATTCTAAGTTTCTATCTTATCTTTCCTCACCCTCTAATTTCTTTCATTAACCATCTGGTATTTTTCGATGTTTGGTTAGTCATCATTGAGTTTATGGCGATAACCAAAGTTGACAAAATCCGGGTCGTTGCATTTACACATAAAAAACAATGGAGACAATGAGATGTTGCCCTAGCTTGGATTGAACTAGCTTATTTTCTTCAACAACAGCTTATTCGCATACAAGAATTTCTTCTATAGCTTCAGCCTAATTATTATTTATTCTTTAGATCCAGCCTCTGTGAGTTCATGTTATTTTTAGATATAAACATTTAACAAGTAATCCTGACATGTTTATAAATTTGGATCTAAACCCTATGCCAGTTAAGAATCTGTTTCATATCTAAACAGATCTGCCATTACATGTATTCATATGTACACGTGATCTACTGTTCAGTTCTTATATGCATATTTCTGTTATCATATGCCTATTCTGTTATTATGCCTATTTCTTATCTCTTCTATCCTTCTTTCCCTTTTTATTTTTATAGCCTAGGCATATCGCTGAAATATGCGAACGAACAAAATTGGGAATGGTTGGGAAAGATAAATTGGGAGCATATCTTGTATTATAAATCATGACACGGATTTGCAGGCATAACCTGTACTGTGATGTGTGATTAAAATTTGGTGTATATCTTATACTATGAATTATGACTTGAGGGTTGGGGCATGTAAATCCGTAGACTTAATTTATAGATTAAGCGGAACATGTAATGAAACTGTAAACAACATGTGAAACCTGTTTAGATCTGTGGGGGTTATATGAACCTGTTAACCTGTAAAAAATATTATCTTTAAATACTATTTTTTCCAGAAAATGTATACATAAGTAAATGATAATGCTGAATGAATTTGCACATGTATGTAGCATGTATGTTTTAGTCTATGGCTGATAGGAATATATATAATTGTTTATCTAATATTTACGGTGAAGTAAATCAGCATATATATGTATGCGTTTTTCCAAATATAAAATGATGATGATAATAATAATGGACTAGGTTGTGAATTTTAAGGCCTTTTAAAATGAGAACCTGGTTAAAGTAGCACTAGGAAATGGGTTTTCAAAATTGTGCATGGGTTATATTTTCTTACTTGTTCGTACACAAATGTTTTTCAAACTAAAGGAGGCAACCAGTGTCATGCAAAGAATGTGATCTTTTTCTCCAAAAATGAAAAAAAGGATATTGTGTATCAAATTAGCTAGCTAGGACCACCATGTATGTAGATAACAAACAAATTTAAAAAGCATAGTAAGTGAGGTTATGATGGTTATTTTACAAGAACAAACCCTAATAGGCAGCCTTGTATAAATAAGTACAATATCATTTCGGGGGAAAAGGATTAGAAATTTCATTTTTCGGGAGGATTTAGGAACAATGGAGCAGTGACACTATAGCAGCTATCACACTGGAAAACACAGGAGATAGGGTATTGGTGAGTATAATACATTTTTAAGGCAATAAGAATAATAAAGAAGCAGCCATTCTTCATCTATTTCATATTTTTATATTGATTGAGATATTGATCTTATTATATCCATGTTGTTGATACCGGGTATGATTTAAAATCACTGATTACCTGATATAAGTTAATAATGAGATTTTATTGCGTTTGTTAAGAAGTAGCGTTGTGAAAATAGGAATAATCAGCATAAACAAAGAAGTTTATGCTTATGTTTATTCCTATGTATAGAGGAAAATGGAGCAATGGAAGTTTCCATGTGTTGATTCATTTATACTCATTAGATTTTTTGAGCTATATATACACATTAAAATGTTGGTATTTGGTAAGGAGAAGATAAGGGTTGGAAGGTATCCTAATACCCACCTCTAACCATATTTTTCTCAGCATATAAAAAGTCACTTAAAATATGTTATGAGAAGAAATAGTCGTACTAATATGTAGATAAATGTTTAAAGTGGACATTCTCAAGTCTTAGCTTAGATAACTTTTACATGAAAATATCCCCATCTGTAATGAACACCTTGCAGTGATACACACACACACGTGTGTGTGTGTGTGTTGACAACAGTTTGAACGACTGTTTTTGCATTATGACTGATATTGGCATGAGTTGAATGCATGCTAGTTTGTGTATTTTGAGGTTTTGGCAAGGGTAAATGGTTAGGAAATGGGATGTGATGCACCATAGTTGGCACTAGGCAATGTTATTTGATAAATCATGAACTAAAAACCTAACCAAATGCTAGAATAATGGGTCAAGATAGGTGTTAAGCACCAAGTTTGTATTGATCTATTTAACACCAAGGAGGGTGTTGGGTATGCACATGGCTCAATTGAATCCTATAGGCCTTTGTGTGACTGGGATAACAGTTAATAAGAGATGACCCAGGCTGTGCACAACTTTTGTTCAGTACATGGGATATGACTATAAAAAATGTAAATAAAGAGTTCTAGTTGGTGTTGTATGACATAGGCAAACCATGGTAAGGGACTGGGAAGGCTGGTTGTTCCAGGAAAACATTATGTTGTGATGATTGACAGTTTATGCTTACACTGATGGTTGAAATGATTGAATCATGATGCACTTCCTTCCTTTATATATTGGTTTGTACCCAGATGACATAAAAACTAGGTTAATGAAAGTGAGTATCTATAAGCAAAACTACACTGATATTTTTGTATTGCTTAATAATATATTTGTTATATTCATACCAGACCTTATGTCTAATAACACCAAGATAAGGGAAGTTAGAAATGAAGATAAGAGAGGAAGAAGCGATTTAACCTTTCTCTGGAAATTGGTAGTGGAAAAATGGAGGCTTGGAGAAGAATATATATAGGTTTTGTGTAAGGGTTGGGGTCATATTTAGAGTTGACATCGTGTATACTGGTCGTTAGATTCAGTAGATTCACTACGCCATAGATCACATACTACAACACCAGAGAAGTGATGCAAGAAGTGCCAAAAAATGTTGTTATAGGCCAAGATTGATCTGTGGCAACACTTTCTCGGTGTTGCATTTTTCCGTGTTGCCATAGAGTCAAAGGCAACACCTTTGCGACCCAATTGCGACATTTCCATGGTGTTGCCACATATACTAATTTTACTTAAAAGTGGGCCCCATATTATATAGTAACACTTTAACCATCCAATGGCAACACTCTAATAGGATTAAATATTTATTTAATAGAATACAAATGCACATAATTTGAATTCAAATAGTTTTTTATTAAATAAAATATTTTATTTCAACAACTGTAATAGCACATATTTCCGACTCTAACTGTTTACAACTCAATGATTTACTACAACATTGATTATTCACATATACAGATATTCTTCACTACATCACTTAGTTCACTCATTACATATGTTGTTTCTATTTATACAGACATTAACACTGACAAATATATGTCGAGCCGAGTGCCGAGTCGAGAAGCGGGTCCGGGCGCAGCGCCGGTAGGGGTCCGAGGCCTTACAGTCCCGGTGGTACCGCCCGATTCATCGGACTTCGAAAGACCAAGCCTTCTTTGAAACACTGTACACTGAGTCCATCATCACCCAAAGCCTTAAACAACAAAAATAAACATTAAACTTCAAAACTTCCACTTCTGTAACACACTTACATCCTCTCCGACCACAACTTATGTTAACAGGACACGTGCTAATTAAGAGGCAACATATAGTTACCAATGTAAAATATCCTTGCTTCTGCGCTTTGATCTTCCTGCCTATTGACGTTAGTCAACTTTTGTGAAAGGAAGACCCGATTTAAAACCAAAAAATAAAAAAGAACATAATAATGTGTACTACCAAGCAAGCATGAGTATTATGACATCATTGCAATCTACTTCCATGTCAGAGCAGAATGATAACAGAAATTGTGTTACATTATAGAGCATGTTCAAGATTGCATAGTTGGAGTAGTTGCCTAACATGACAATTGCATATATGAACTAAGTATTATATGTCTTACTTCCATTGTTCCTTTCCCCCTTGAAGAACCGTGCGGTATCCGATTTAAACTGAAAAAAGAAGACGATTTTTTTTTAGGAAAGTAAAAAAGATAACAGAAATACGCCTGAAATCTTCTTGAATGATTTGAAACAAAGTGCTGACAAGTATTTTATTTTTTAGAAGGAAGATGCACAAATAGACAGCACGATTAGTTACAACCTTAGGAGAAAGTATTAATGATCATATATGCATATGCTTTTTCACAATTCAAGGTTCGTGTATGATAAACAAAACATATCCCACATACCCTTCTCAATCGTGGTAACCTTGCACACACTCGAATGTCACAATTCAAGGAAACTCGACATTATTTTTCTCTTGTCTTGATTCTTAACATCCCAACTCAAAAATTTTGGTTGTACATGGTTAGTAATAGCATAGTCACAATTTTGAGTTTTCAGCTTTTTGCAGTAATATTCTTCTTTCCTCTGCAGATGTTTAGAAAGCTTCCCAACCTATAGTTAACTAAATAGATGTTAAAATGTATGCATAACAATGAAATTGTAATAACATGTAACCTTTAACGTGCATATATTCCACTGAAGCTAAATCTTGAGTTTCATGAGAGAGATAAAAATATCATTGAGGAAGATGCGCAAATGCTTAGAACCATATACCCACCTCAATTAAATAACCTTGGCCACCAATCACTTCCTACAACCGCTGCTTCCTTGCAAACAAACATTACGCACCTATTTGAGCAAATAGAACCAACCCTCTCCTCCGTCAAATCCGCAAACACCCCTCAGACTCCCACCTACAATTTCAACCACGGCTAACACAAACTCACTGCCAAAAATGGAAAACCTGAACAACTACCCAAATCCAAATCCACAAAACCTAAACCCGAATCTGAATTAACTTTTGTTTTCCAAATCGCAAGCTTTCTGAGATCGAGCTGATACTAGCCACGCATACAGGAAGCTAATAGAGTTATTAAGGTGTCTCTCATTTTTAAAAGGGAGAGAATAATCGAGCGATGAGTATTCACCATTCACAATTGATTCGAGAAATCAGATTTAGGTTTTCAAATTTTCTTTTTTCTTTTTCGGGGATTTCTATAGATCCAAGACATGTTGAGAACAAAATCTGAGAAGTTGAGAAAGAGGAATGGCTTAGGGAAGTTGATTTCCTATTGGTGGTGTGGAATTTTAATAGATTAGTGAGGTGTCAACAATAGATGTTGTTTTTAAAAGGTAAATTGACGGACAGATTTGCATGTTTTTATAGGTGCATATTGCTGAAATGGCAAATTAAAATTATAAGTTTATAACTATAGCTATTGCAACACAATTTGATATCTATGCTAACACATTGAAGACTGCATAGCAATACACAAAAATCAACATAGTTGTGGCAACATTTTAGCTGGCAACACCTTGGATTTTCGTCGTGATAGACCATCTATGGCGTAGGGATTTAATCTAAGCAGTACATTTGATGAATAATATAAATAGGTCCTCCTTTAGAAACACCATCACTCGAAAACCTACAGGAGGGCGGTCGACTGCTCCCATAAAAGAGTGGTCGACACCCCTGGTCGACTCCTCTTCTGGGTTCGACCCCAGGATATTTTTCTCCCATACATTTCTTTTTAATTAGTTTCTGAATTAATTTGATTAATTGGTTACCTTATATTGATTATTCTTGCCCCCTCTTGTATATAAATAAATACCCATAACTTTGAATTCATAGGAATATTCTTTTCATGCTTATCTAAATCAATATATTCCAGATTTGTATATTATTTATTTGAAATTCAAACCTCGTGCATTATTATTTATGCACAACTTGTTTTTATTCAAATCTTTTGCATACGGACTCCATTTTCAGTAAATAAAATATGGAAACAGGTTAGAATCTCGCAACGAACGCAGCTACAATGTTGTCATGGCCCAGTTCCTAATTACCCAAAATTTCATTTTCATCCCATTAGATTATTATTGATTATTATTGTGTAGTTCAAACAAAATTACCTTATGTCTAATTTAAGTTTATTTTACGAGGTGTTATAGAGCTGAATAAGGTGACCAAGAAGAATGAGTATCCATTATTGAGATCCGACGACATATTTGATCTGTTTCACGAAGCCAAGGCGTTTTTCCAAATGGATGTGGCGATGGGATTTCACTAATTGACAGTGGCTAAGGATAATGTTCTGAAGACTGATTTTAGGACACCATCTAGATTTTATGAGTGGCTGGTATTGCCATTTGGATTGACTAATGCACCAACGAATTATGTAGATCATATGAATCATACTTCTAAAGATCATTAGAACAAGTTCATGCTTGTGTTCGTAGATGATATTTTGGTTTACTCCAAAAATGAGGATGAACACAAGACACATTTCAGGGTTATTTTGGAAATCTTGCGGAAGCATCAGCTAAGGCTAAATTTTTGAAATGTCACATCTAGAAGGAATAAGTGAGATTTTTAGGTCATGTCGTGTTAGGGCAAGGGATAGTGGTGGATCCCGCTAAGGTTGCAGTGACCTAGGATTGGGATCGACCCAAGAATGCAACATATGTTAGGAGTTTCTTTGGTTTAGTTGGGTACTACCAACAATTTATCAAGGATTTCTCAAAGATAGTTGCACCATTAACTGGATTAACGAAGAAGAATCAGGTCTTCGCATGGAATGCGAGGTATGAAAAAACTCTTAGGATCTTAAAAGAGAGATTAATGAGTGCTCTTGTGTTGGTATTCCAAGTGGGAACGACCAGATAGTTGTGTATACCGATGCATGTGGTATTGGGCTTGGGGCAGTGCTAACGCAGAAGGATATAGTTGTGGCTTACGCAAGTCGACAACTGAAGCTGCACGAAATGAGTTACCCGAATCACGATTTGGAGTTAGCGGCAATAGTGTTTGCTCTAAATATTTGAAGGCATTACTTATTGGGAATTAGATTCGAGTTGTTTATAGATCACAAGTCATTGAAGTACCGTTTCTCCTAAAAGGATTTGGATCTTCGGCAGCAATGGTGGTTATAGTATTTGGCGTCATATGATTTTGGTATAGCCTATATTCCATGAAAAGGTAATGTTGTGGTCGATGCATTAAGTAGAAGACATGCGAGTTTGGGAGCCATGTTTACGGAATGGAAGCATCTCAAATATTTGGCTGGATTTGATTTCAGGCCTCATTGTGAGTTAGAGCCTGAAATGTTAGCAAACTTATCAACCTGACCGGCTCTCATCAAAAGGATTGGCGAAAGACAAAAGCGAGATGTTAAGCCTGTAGTGATCATTCAGAGGTTAGAGATGAGAGTGGAACTCGAGGAAATTAACGATTTTGAAGTCGACCGAGATGATTGGTTTTGCAAGAATGGACAACTAGTGGTTCCTGATATACATGGATTGAGAGATGAGGTTTAGATGGAATGTCTTAACTTTATATTGACAATTCATCCTGGTGATAATAAAATGTATCGAGATATGAAGTGAGTTTACTACTGGGAAAGTATAAAAGAGGATGTCGGGAGGTTTATCTCGAAATGTATGAACTGTCAGTCGGTTAAAGCTAAGCAAAAAAAGCCAAGCGGAATAATGCAACCATTAGAAGTTCCTATATGGAAATAGGAGCAAGTATCGATGGATTTTATTGATGAATTACCTAGACAAGGGCAGGAAACGATGGTTTTGGGTCATCGTGGATCGCTTGACTAAAAGCGCAAGGTTTATTCCTGTCAGATAAACTAGGACAACATCGAAGTTAGTTGAGTTATATCTTAAGTGGATAGTTCGATTCCGTGGGATACCGAAGAGTATTATTAGCGATCGAGATCAGTTGTTTACCAGTGGATTTTGGAATAGTTTGCAAGAGATGTTGGGAACCAAGCTATGTATGAGTACAACTTATCATCCTCAGGCATACGGTTAGATAGAGAGGGTTAATCGACTATTGGAAGATCTTCTTAGAGCTTGTGTATTATATTTTGAAGGATTATAGGAAGACCATCTGTATTTAGTTGAGTTTGCTTATAATAACAACTCCAGTCGAGTATTGGAATATCATTGCATAAGGCGTTGTATGGTACCCATGCATTTCTCTATCCTGTTGGTTAAAGACTGGAAATAAGTTGGTACTTGGGCCTAGATGATAAGATAAACGTCAGATAATATTGAGGTCATTCGGTAACGAATGAAAGCAGCCCATGATCCTCAGAAGAGTTATGCCGATAAGCGATGAAAAGATTTAGAATTATTAATCAGAGATTTGGTATTTGTTAAGGTTTTTTCTCTAAGGAATGTTGTTCGTTTTGGAAGTAAATGGAAGTTAGCATCAAGGTTTGTTGGATTGTTTCAGATTGTTGAGTGAATTGAAAAGGTTGCATATAGAGTGGGTTTACCTAAGAATATGGCGGTTGTGCACTGTAACAACCCGAATTTCGACAGACCAATTTTTTTCTTCAAAATTTTAATCTATCGAAACCCGTGTTGGTTTGTCCGGTATCCTGCAGAAAAGATAGAGTTAATAAACATATCAGAGCTCAGAAAACATCTCAAAGCGGAATGGAATAAAATATAATATAATCAAAATATAGCCTTATCCAAATAATAATATTGCCTAACCAGTATTTGAAGCTATCATATCTTTGCCACAAATCTAACCTGAGAGTATGCTATGAGGAGGGAGTCAGAAGAAAAGTTCTGGTGATTGGATTTAAACTACACATTTTGGATAACCCTACATATACCGTTCAGTTACATTTTCTTATTTATAACGTTACTTGGGTTAACAACACTCAAGGCTTACACACACGTCGTACCCATCTACTCCCTAGTAGATTAACCTAATACACTATGTATGTAGCTACCCCCAATATTAAGGTACACCCCATGGTATCCCACTTGCACGGTCTCCGCCGTAATGCCATAGAAATATACGCAGTCCCTCATCCTAGCCGGAGCGACGTACGGATCTCTATATAACAACAATACGTTCCGCACAGAACCGCCATCGCAATATACGCAGTCCCTCATCCTAGCCGGAGCGACGTACGGATCTCTATATAACAACAATACGTTCCGCACAGAACCGCCATCGCCATGCGACGTAATCGTACAGACTGTCACCTACGAACCATTCGATCGAATCAGATTCCATCACAGAGTAATACCCTAGAGTCTATGACACACCACCCAGAGCAGACATGCATGTATCCAAACTTTCTCACATATGTATCGTTAAGCGTACTTGATGCCTCAACCTTGATGATACACCATCCGGAAACGGTATGCATGTATCCGCACATATTATCTACTGTGCACCGAGTTCTGTAATAGGGTTATATCAGATACATAGAAATCAGTCTAGAGCCCTTCAGATATATGTATACATAGATGCTATGGTTTACATTTTCATAGTGGCTATGGTACCACCCGACCCCTCCCTTAACTAGTGAGACAAATAGAATTGAGAGATAGTGACGTTGCCCAGAAAAATGATAAACAATGAATCCCAATTGGTATCTCTTAACCAAATCCTTGATAGTAAGAGGTCGATGGTCTATTGGTTTAGCTCTCCGTCTTTCCACATCATGCTGATTGTCGATGACCGGTACCTGACAATTACTATCAATAAGATGGTTGGACCCGCTTAAGGCAAACAGATGAGATGGTCTTAACCCGCCTAGTCACAAGGCAATAGGTTCGTCGACTCACCTATGCTACCTTAAAATATTCTGACCGCCCGTATTGTGGTAGTTAAGGGATACTCACCGGGTAGTAACGCGCAGACCTAACCTCTGCGAGCACATTTTAAACGCTGTCACCGCCCAGAGGACTACCATGAGTACCCTCCACGTCCCAGGAAGCCGCGTGCTTCCTCTTGCAGTCCTTCGGAGCCAGAAGAATACCAGCAGAACAACAGACAGAACAAGCGGAATAATCAAATGGACGTGCGCTCCTCTTATTCCCCATGGCACCACAATGATCTATCCCGTTGGGTTATTCACCTTCAGACATACGAACTGGTCCAAGCACCTCAAGTTAATGTGTTGTTAGACCCTATGTCTAACGGTTTAATTACGCGCTTGCAGTTAACTTGGTCATTTCAAATCATACTAACTTCTTATTCAAGTTACCAAGTTCCTTTTTCTTATTAATTTCAGTTATATAACTTAACCCATTTAAGTTCATTAATAAGCCTTCAACATGTTATTCTTATCAGCAGATTTCAAATTTCAGGCTTTCAGATTACTTAATTTATGATTATGTACAACTTATTGCATTTCATAAGTTTTCTCCTCTTTTCTCTACTTATTACAAACAACAGATTTCAGGTTTCCAGATTTACAGATTACTTAATTTATAATTAAGTACAACTTATCTTATTACATAAGTTATCTCATCTTCCCTATCGTTTATTATAACCTAAGTTATAATTTCCACTTGTCCCCAGAACAATCCTACCTATTATCTTCCTTTTTCCCATTTAGATTTATTCACAATAGGTTATTATCATTCCCCGTTCATTCCAATTTTCTTATAGTTGTTGGATTCACTCATTTCCATTAATTTCAATTAATGCCATTTATTCCTATCCTGTTATATACATATATTCATATGTATGCTTTTACACCAGACCTCTCATATTAGGCCGACCACTTGTGGATGCTGGATTTATTGGGCGGTTTTGGGCAGACTTCTACCGTAAGTTGGACTTAGCCTCTAGTCTTAGCACCGTTATATGTATGTTTACGCACCAGACCTCTCACATTAAATTAACCACTTGTGGATGCTGGATTTGCTAGGCGGTTCCGGGTAGACTTTGACCACAAGTAGAATTTAACTTCGTGTCTAAGTGTGGCTAATTTTTTTTCTATTTACCGTAAATTTAGGCATATTCATTCTTCCAAACTTTACTGTAATTCTTATTTACAATCTTTCGGCACAATAATATTTTTAACAAATGTTCATTGTAAAATTTATAATTACAGTGTTCACAGAAATTCCCAATTCAAATATGTGATTAATGGAAATAGGTTTTTATATAACCCCAACAGATTAAACCGGTTCATATAATCCCAACAGATTAAACAGATTTACTTAACCCCACCGATTCAACAGGTTTACTTAACCCCTCAGATTTAACAGGTTTACTTGCAGTTTCATTAACATGTTCCACTTAATCTTGAATTAAGCCTATAGATTTACATAACAATCTCAAATTTCCAGTCATATTCCAAAGTACTAATTTCAATAGATTTCAGTAGGTTTACAGTTCAGCAGATTAATTATTTCAACATATTACAGTAGGTTAAACATTTCAACAAATTTATTATACAAATTAGCAGGGAAAGCAAACGATAAATACACCATTATCAAAAAGACATAACTTAAATCCACTCACCTAATTGCTTTTCAATTCATGAATCTGGTCTAAACCTAGCTTTCCATGGTTCTCCTCACTGGATCTAGAATCTAAGTAACTATGGATTCACAATTCTTAGACCAAAAGAAAAAGTGAAAAATAAGAGAAATTTAAATTAACCAGATCCAAGAATTTACCCTACTTCGAACAGAATCCTGAACACCCATTTGTAAATATACATTCTTTTCCTATCAGAATTTCCTAAGACTAATTATTCTACTTTCTGAAGAGATTTGAGGAGGTGAAAGAAAGACAAAGTTTAGACAGGCTCTCAGAAAGTATGAGATTTAGGCTAGGCTCTGCTAGCCTATTTATAGGTGTTCAAGAAAGGTTTGAACCATCGAATTAAATTAAATATAATCCGAACTGCATACAATAGCCAAGACATGTCAAAATCCACGCTGAAACCCCCTTAGGTCGACCCAACTACTACTTGTGTTGACCCATAGGTCGACCCAGGCAAGGCATGGGTCGACCCAACTACTACTTGGGTTAACCCATAGGTCGACCCAGGCAAGGCATGGGTCGACCCTTATGGGTCCAGCGTGCCATATTTGGCGTTAACGTTTATTAATTTAAACGTTTAATTGCTTTCTTGTATCGCTTCTTTTAATTAATTGTGCCTCCTTTACCTCTTATTAGATTTGAATTTCAAATGTTATGTATGTATAAATACATGCATCCTTTTATTTTTGAAATGCATGCATGCCTTGTCTTTTTCTTCAATGCAATTTATTCAATCATTTCACCGTTACTATTTACATTGTTTAATTCACTTTTTTATTAATTGCATGCATTACCATGTTCATGTTTTTACCATGTTTGTTACATGCCATACCAAATAATTTATTGCATTAACAAGTTAATCTTTTTTATATGCCTCCTTTAATTTATTGCATGTGTCCTAAATATTTTGCATGCACTCTTTTCTTTTTCCTTATTAATGCATTTTCCTTTTAAACATTATTGCATGCAGCTTAATTGCACTACATGCATTTCTTTGCATTAATTCTTTTCTTCATTTTCTTACACATATTTAAATTTTCTTAACATTAAATGTTCCATGCATATATGTAGTTATATGCATGATTTATTATTTTATTCATATAAACATGCGGGGTGTTACATTCTCCCACTCTTAAGAAATTTCATAGCGAAATTTGATAATGGTTAAATCAATTAATCCATCGCATAATATACATCCATCATGTGTGAATCCAATTTTTGCGCACATCTGTGCATTCGTGCATAGTGTAATATAATATAGTAATACATGTATGCCTAAGCGGTACCTCCTATATGAATGCAAAATTTTCAAATATTCTTTAAAAGACATGGCGCACACATCCTAAATATACTGGCAGTTCTACATGAATGCAATATTTTGAAAATTAAAATACATTTTCATCCAAATTTTCACACGCCTTTGTAGAGCAGGATTGCAGTTCATCCAATTGTTGCATCCAAAATCCTACCAACCAACTTTAAATTTTGAATTTTTAGAAAAGTTAAATTTTCTAAATTCGATTTCTTATTTTACAAAAAAGTAGAAAACGGAAAACTTCAAATCCTCCGTTTTTCTTTTAATTACTTTTTCTATCTGTACTTGGATTTTATATAACTATTATATAAATATTCCCTATTTTCCTAACCAAGCACAACCCACATAAGTAAACTTTCTTTATTACATATTTTCTTTTTCAAGTTATCTTGGAAAAATTTACTCTTATTCACTTTTTCTCAGAATTTTCCATTTTTCTTTAACTGTCATGTTTGTTGCTTTATTGAATTTGTTGTTTCCTTTTTAGTTATGCCATTACTTTTTTCTTAACTTATTTAACTTATCCTCTCATCTAAGTTTAGTTTCAAATAAGCCTTCTAATCCATCAACTAAAACAGGAAAACAAATGCCCTACACAGCTACTACTAATGGCTAAGAATCTCAGGACTATATCCCCCTCGGACAGAAAAGTTCAAACCACCAGACCAATGACAGGTTTCTGTGTTACCCCAACTACCCAACAGGAGCAAAATAACATAACGATCCCAACAGAAATGTAATAATGGGTTTTACCCCTAACAGGAAAATTAGCAACATGATCTAAACACTTACTTGCCCTTCACTATCTAGTAGTCACCACTAGTCCTAGTTGTGTACCAACAGTCATTTTCAAGCAACACCCTAGGCTTCTCAATGCTTATGCATTCTACGGGAACTTACCATTATTCCAAGATCATTCTCGCTATCTACTTCATAGCCTCAAAACATTTCCTGTCTTTCCTAGGCACTAATCCTTACCTACTCCATACTTCTTACACACGGTTTGGTTTTTTTTCATTCTATTTTTCTTATAAAAGTTAAAAGTATCAAAACTTTATTTTCCTTACCAAAACTTACTTTTACCAAACCATAAAACATGTCATTTTATAAAAAAATGTATATCATTTTTTTTTCAAATCACAAAAACTGGAGTAGATAATGACAACTATTTCTCAATCAAGTTTACAACTGTTCTCGCTTATAAGGCCAGTTCAGTTACTTACTATAAGGTGCAAACATCTACTCTATTTTTAATTTCTACAACTTATTTTGTTCACCCAACAAAATTTTATGTCAAAACAATTTATCAAAAATGATTGTTAAAAGAATAGAGTTTTTTCAAAACTTTATTTATTGAAAATTATAGTTTTCAACAAAATGCAACATTTTCTATGTTTTGCTTTTTATTCCTTTCATACCATATAACATGAAAACTAGACAGCTATACAAGCTCTATATTGTGCACCTTTTACGGAGAGAATTTTATTTTAGACAAAATTTTCATAAGAAATCACTGTCTCCTAAATATACCCCATTTTACATCAAAACTCAATATGTATTTTTCAAATATGTTCTTTACATTTTTTTTCAAACATCAAAAACACTTATAAGATCAAAACTTGAAAATATCATAAACCATCTTCCAAAAGCTTTTACAATTTCAAGTTCTTAAACGTTAACAATGAGGACATACTCCAAGTGGGTCTCCAACTTAACAAGGCTTTCCTAGACACTCCCACAAAGTCAATTCCCCCAACCATATATATTCCTAATCCATTTTTCTCTTTTTAACATTTTCAAATTTATAAGGTTTTACTATAAAACCCACTAATGTGAAATACTAACTTACGGGATCCATCTTTCTCCAATACAAAACATATTGTACACCTCCCACCCAAATTACCTAAGGGTCTCAGATTTCCATATTCATTCCGTTATTGTACAAAACAGATATCCCAATTCTTACCATATTCTGCTCTTTCTATTTAGTGGGTTCCTCTTATGGATCTTGGTATATTTATATAATATATTTATATTTAAAAAAAATACAAATACCATTACTCTCTATTTATACAGGAATTCTAAACCTAGGCTCTGATACCAAATGTAACAAACCGAATTCCGACAGACCGATTCTTTTTCAAAATTCCAATCTATCGAAACCCATGTTGGTTTGTCTGGTATCCTGCAGAAAAGACAGAGAGAATAAACATATCAGATCTCAGAAAACATCTCATAGCAATAAATTATAACACAGTCAAAATATAGCCTCACCCAGATAATAATACTGCCTAACCAATATCCAAAGTAATCATATCTCTGCCACAAATCTAACCTACGAGTATGCTATGAGGAGGGGGTCAGAGCAAAAGTTCTGGTGACTGGATTTAAACTACACATTTTGGATAGCCCTACATATACCATTCAGTTACATTTTCTTATTTATGACGTTACTCGGGTTAACAGCACTCAAGGCTTACACACACGTCGTACCCATCTACTCCCCAGTAGAATAACCTAATACAGAATATATGTAGCTACCCCCAATATTAAGGTACACCCCATGGTACCCCACTCGCACGGTCTCCGCCGTAGTGCCACAGAAATATATGCAGTCCCTCATCCTACGCCGGAGCAACTTACAGATCTCTATATAACAACGCAACATTCCACATAGAAATGTCATTGCCATGCTACGTAAACGTATAGACTGCCATCTTCGAACCATTCGATCAAATCAGATTCCATCACAGAGTAATTCCCTAGATTCTACGATACACCACCTGGAGCAGACATGCATGTATCTAGAATTTCACACATACGTATCGTTAATCGTACTCGATGCCTCAACCTCGATGATACACTATCTAGAAACAGTATGCATGTATCCGCATGTATTATCTAATGTGCACCAATTTCCGTAACAGGGCTATCTCAGATACATGGAACTCGATCGGGAGCCTTTTTAGATATCTATATACACAGATGTTATGGTCTACATTTTCATAATGGCTATGGTCCCACTCGAACCCTCCCACAACTAGTGAAAAACAAACAAAATTGAGAGATAGTGACGTGGCCCAGAAAAACAACAAACAATAAATCCTGATTGGTTTGTCCCTCACCCAAAGCCTTGATATTAAGAGGTCGATGGTCTATTGGTTTAGCTCTCCGTTTTTCCGCATCACTCATCACGCTGATTGTCGATGATCAGTACCCGACGATTACTATCAATCAGATGGTTAAACCTGCCTAAGGCAAGTAGATGAGATGGTTGTAACCAACCTAGTCACAAGGAAACAGGTTCGTCGAATCACCTATGCCACCCTATAGTCTTCTGACTGCCCCCTATTGTGGCAGTCAAGGTATACTCACCGGGTAGTAACGCGCAGACCTCACCTCTATTATCATAGCCTAAATGCTGTCACCGCACAGATGACTACCAGGAGTACCCTCCATGCCCAGGAAGCCGCGTGCTTCCCCTTCCAGTCCTTTGGAGCCAGCAGAACAACAGATAGAACAAGTGGAATAATCAGATGGACATGCACTCCTGTTATTCCCCATGGCACCACAATAATATATCTCATTGGGTTATTCACCTTCAGAAATACGGACTGGTCCAAGCGCCTCGGGTTAATGTTTTATTAGACCATATGTCTAACCATTTAATTACGCACTTGCTCTACCTCATCGGGTTTCCAGTTAACTTGGTCATTTCAAATCATACTAACTTCTTATTCAAGTTACCAAGTTCCTCTTACTTATTAATTTCAGTTATATAACTTAACCCATTTAAGTTCATTAATAAGCCTTCAACATGTAATTCATATTAGCAGATTTCAAATTTCAGATCTTTAGATTAATTAATTTATGATTAAGTACAACTTATTGCATTTCATAAGTTTTCCCCACTTTTCTCTACATATTACAAACAACAGATTGCAGGTTTCCAGATTACTTAATTTATAATTAAGTACAACTTATCTTATTACATAAGTTATGTCATCTTCCCTATCGTTTATTATAACCTAAGTTATAATTTCCACTTGTCCCCAGGACAAGCCTACCTATTATCTTCCTTTTTCCCATTTAGGTTTATTCATAATAGGTTATTATCATTCCCCATTCATTCCAATTCTCTTACGGTTGTAGGACTGACTCATTTCCATTAATTTCGATTAATGTCATTTATTTCTATCCTGTTATATACATATATTCATATATATATATGTATATATATATATATGTTTATGCACCAAACCTCTCACATTAAGCCGACCACTTTTGGATGTTGGATTTGTCGGGCAGTTCTAGGGCTGACTTCTACCACAAGTTGGACTTACCATTAATTTCAATTAATGCCATTTATTTCTATCCTATTATATACATGTATTATATATATATGTATATATATATGTGTGTGTGTGCGTATATATCTGCGTATATATATGCATATATATATATATATGTGCTTATGCACCAAACCTCTCACATTAAGCCGACTACTTGTGGATGCCGGATTTGCCGGGCAGTTCCAGGCAGACTTCTACCACAAGTTGGACTTAACCTCGTATTTTAGCACCGTTATATGTATGTTTATGCACCAGACCACTCACATTAAATTAACCACTTGTGGATACTGGATTTACCGGGCGGTTCCGGACAGACTTCTACCACAAGTTGAATTTAACCTCGTGTCAATTCAGGCATATTCATTCTTCCAAATTTTACTGTAATTCTTATTTACAATCTTTTGGCACAATAATATTCTTGACAAGTGTTCATTGTAAATTTCATAATTACAGTGTTCACAGAAATTCCCAATTCAAATAGGTGTTTAATGGAAATAGGGTTTTATAGAACCCCAACAGATTAAACAGGTTAAGTATTACAGGTAAATAGGTTCATATAACCCCAACAGATTAAACAGATTTACTTAACCCTACAGATTCAACAAGTTTACATAACCTCTCAGATTTAACAGGTTTACTTGCAGTTTCATTAACATGTTCCACTTAATTTTGAATTAAGCCTACAGATTTACATGTTCATACCATCCCAAATTTCCAGTCATATTCCATAGTACTAATTTCAATAGATTTCAGCAGGTTGACAATTCAACAAATTAATCATTTCAATATATTATAGTAGGTTAAACATTTCAGCAAATTTATTATACAAATTAACGAGGAATTTCAGTCATATTCTACACATTATGTTGAGCATCTGAGAATCTCAAGTTCAATCAAATCCCTAAAACCCAAATTTCTTTCATCAAATCATTCTAAGTCGCATCAAAATGCAAGATCTACATCATGGAGGATTGGATCTCATTGTTTAGCATTGGATTAAAAGGTTCACCTTGTTGTCTGGATTTGGTTTTATCTATATTTCATCAAATCCAAGTTTTGGTGAGTAGTGGAGATCTCTCATATGCTTACTATGGATTATGTATTAATTAGGTTAATCAAACACCTTACACGCTAGTTTTACCCTAAAATCGGGTCATATATGTTTATTTTAGATTTAGACATCCTAGGATAATCTAAATTGATCATATATAATGTAATTTATTAGATCCATCATGTTTAATGTGCAATTAGTGTAAAATTATGCTAGATTTGTGATTTTTATGATATAGTCATATTCGTATGTGTTTATATGATTATTCATGTTGGAAATTGAATGAATTGCAGTTTGATTGGTGGAGTTGTACATTGTGCATGATTTGTTTGTTTAGAACTATGTGTCGTAGAACTTAGAATCGAAGACTAGATCAAATCGAGGGTTAAGACGATCATATTCAGATGAAACTTGGCAGAGGAGCTTTGGAGGTATCAAAATGGTGCTAAAAAATTTCCATTGAAAAATCGTCTGAGTATGGGGACCAGTACCGATCCATGCCCTATGGATCAGTATTGATCCATCATAGTGGGTCATGGGGGTGACGAGACTTGTTGCGTGGCATATAGAAGAGGCAAGCAGACTACATAAAAGTTTTCAAGTCGAAATATGTTAAGGATGGAGACCAGTATCGACCATAGACTATGGATCGATACTGGTCCATGTGGGTTGGTTGAGGATTGGAAAAACTTCATGTGTGGCTTTCTGGTGTCTATGGCAAGTCATGTGTAAAATTTGGTGATAATTGGATGGGTCAAAGTGCAATCGCTTGACTGTTTAGGCATGGACCGACACATGAAGTTTCGAGGAGGAAATATGGTATGAGATTGGACCAGAAGGAAACATTCGCAATGACTTCAATGGTCCAACACTTAGCCCAATTTTGGCTATATGGGGATTGGTACTAATTCATAGAGCATGGATCAGTACTGATCCATGAGAAAAGGGAGATGGGCCGGGGGGACTTGGCTATGGGAAGTTGTAGTCTTCAAGAGCATGATGGTGGTCTCCTTTTTTTGATATCATCTACGGAGTGAAGGTCATCATCAAAGTGAAGTTGATTCTTTAATTGTGAACTTAAGCCAGTGTGGTCAAAGGCGAAAGTGATAGGTAGGTCAAAGTGAAATGAGGCTACGAGATAATGGTCTGACTCGAGTGAGACTCGAGCTAAAAGATGCAGTCATGGATAACTCATATGATTGGAAGTGCCAAGGAATCATTGATAGATCGAAGAATTCTAACAGACTCAAAGCAGAGGTATCGTAGGGACATTTGTTAGGATATGAGAGATCGAGTATCCTAGATCGCTTTGGAAGTGATCTGGTTGTCTTCAAAAGACAAACGTACATAGGACGTATGGCAGTCCGAATAGAACCGAGGTTTTCCACTAGCCCTTGACGGATGGCAAGGGCCAGTCATTCGATATCAACATACTCAAGGCTTTAATCGGTGATAGCTATGTTATTGTTTGTTATGGATACTATGGTTGCTTGTGTGTTCTCTTCTATTTCTTTGGATGGGATACCATGGTAGGGTACTGAAGAGAAGTGGGGATTGAGAATCATATTCTAACCAGTGTCTATCTCTATGTGTTCGAGTAACGTATTAAATGAGATCATTACGTGCTAACTCTTAGGTTGCAGGGACATGTCAAGTGAGACTTAAACTGCCTATTATCATATTGTCCGGTGTAGCTGTTGATAGTCTTTTATCGCTCATACCAGAATATTGTCTAACTCAAGGATTTACGTTTCCTCTTATTACCTTGGGGTGTTCATCGATGATGCTGATGAGCAGACCGGGTATAAGTGACAGGTTGGTGACGATGATGCTTTGTAGTGACAAGCAAGAGACTAACGTACTACTATTCTTACTATATAGCTATTTGGACGATTTCTGCTGTTTTGCTTGTTATGTACTCTGATGAGGGATATAGTGAGATCTGATGTATTGAGATATTCAGTACTTGATATCCTAAGATTTTATGGAGATGAGATTTCCTGCTTTGTTATACTTAACTACTATATCATGTTGTATATTTTATTATTATATATTATCCATGCGTTGTGAGTTATATGATAGGTTCTGTTTCGGTTTATTTTTCCTTGATGATCGTCTCGTATTGGCCTGGCACGGTACACCACACCTATCTTTAATTTGGTGCAGGAGGTATAAGGCCGTCGTCACAGGTTATGACTTAGAGATAAAGAATGGATCAAAGGGTGATTAGTATGTTATAAGAGAAAAGGAAGAGGATGAAAATGTGAAATGAACATGAATAACAAAATTATGAGCGTTTAACCTCATATAGGCTATGTAAACATACTTAGTCATATCATCTTCATCTAATACTATTCATTTTCAAAAATTCTGAACTCCAAATATATCAAGCCTTATACTAAATCGAATTTTAAATGTCATTCCAAACCCAATGAAAAAGATTTTGAGACCTAATTTCATCATATACAAAAGTTAGCTTTTTGTACCGACGTACGATTATATTGCAGGCTATTAGCTAAAGATACTTAGTTGGAATATGTTAATGTTTATACTCATTCAAATTTACGACATCAACAGCAGGAAATTCTTTGGCCCTGAATTGGGGTGTTCAAGAGGAACAAGTTGTTCCGGCTCGATATCGTCAAGAATTTTTGATCGAATTCATTTCGAATTTGATAAATGTATTACTTGTGAAGTATGTGTGAAAAAAGAGGGATTCTAGTTGTAAGATAACTGATGAAACCGTAGCTGGAATTGAGATCTCATTCAAAGAGAAAAATAGCAAATATCTGGAGTTTCCTGTTCAAATTTTACCTTTTTTGACAAAGAAATATGGGAGACTTTTGAATCGGGTTGAATTTTATAAAATATTAATTTTGTAGTATACAAATGCACAGAACTATTACTATTTCATCTAATTTAGATCTTTTGTACCCGCTTCAAGATATGATAATTGGTCAAAGAATTTGAACTCACCAGAAGTTGTCTCAACATCAATTTGAGGAATTGGCTGATGGTTATTTCGAACCTTTGCTAATGGCGTCCGCTCTCCTTCCCCAATTGATTTCTTCTTCTTCCCTTTATTCGACCTTTTCTCCTCTTCTATCTCGTCCTCTTGATCCCTCTCCTCTACCTCCCCCTCCTCCTGATGTCATTCTATCTTTGATCAATCCAAATCTTGCCAATTTCTCTTCTTCTGCTAATGTAAAATAGATTTCAAATCTTGAAAATTCTTCCTTTGACTATGTCATGAATGAAATTCATCGGATCTCAATTCATCTTTTTCAGCTGTACATCCTCAAATTGACCCTACCACTATTATCAATTCATCAAACATTTCGGATCTGAGTACGAATAATTCATTACTTGATAACAACAACATTTTAAATGCCAAAAAAGTGGGAAATTCCTCCTTGAATTCGATTTTAGTTGAAAATAATACTCAATCTTGTAAATCATCAGATGGCATTTCATCAAATACTTCTAATCAATTGGCTAAAGGGGCAGATCTTGATGTGGATAATTCTTTAATTTGATGTTCAATCATCTCTGGAAAATAATATGGACAAGGATAATCTTTAATATTCATCTTCTTCTAATACCAATCCTTCAATGGGTCCTTCTTTTGTCCCTTCGAACTTACCTAAGCCTAATCCTTGTCCTATTAAAACTGATTTTGCTTCTCTTTTCAAAACTTTGCCATGAAATGCAGGAATTTTCAAGCCAGTTCAATATGAAATTGTCAGAGATGGTAAGAGAAAAATGATTCTAGAGCATATTAAGGAGGAAGGTATGAAATACTGGAATAATCATCTTGTGGGTTTTTTCTTAGATGGATCGTTATCATATATATCAGTAGTGAATTTTTTTCATAGACATTGGAAATTAGATGGAGAAGTGGACATTAAATCCGATGGTTTTAACTTCTTTTTTAAATTCTCAAATGATATTGGTAAAGAAAGAGTGTTGCATGCAGATCCAATTTTCATCAGAGGTAGGATGTTTATTATAATGAAATGGGATCCTTCGACTGGTAGTTCACTTTCTCAAATTAGAAGTGTACTGATATGGATACATCTGCATAGAATACCTCTTTTACTTTGGACTTTGCATGGTATCAATTGGTTAGCATGTCATGTAGGGAAACTTCTTTGTTTTGATGAGAGCATCGAGAAATTACAACGTTTTAGATATGCTAAGGCCTTAGCTGAGATTTCCCCTAAATTTGAATTACCAGAATTCATTGAACTGGATGGGCATAGAGAGAAGTGTCCCATTGTTAAAGTGTCATATGATTGGAAACCAAAAATTTGTACTCTTTACAAAACTTTTGGCCATAACACAAGTGAATGTGACTTTCATGGTAATCACATAAAGAAGAATGATATGTGTGAGGAGATTATTGAGGAAGAGTATCCAAAGGTGAATTTTAATTCAAATCAGTATTGTGCTAGGAATCGACATATGATACGAAAAATGAATGGAATACTGTTGCATCCAAAAAGAAGTAAAAAGATCCTAATCAAACTAGCAATTTGAATTAGGACAAGCTAGCTTCTGAGAGAAAGGTTAATGGGAGTACTAATGTAAATAAAATTGGAGTAAAGGAAATAGCAAAAAGAAAGTTTTCTATGTGGATAGTAATGTTACTGTGCACCAATCAAGTGTAAAGAATAATGAATTAGGTGATTATTTCCATATTGATAGTAGTTCTAAAGGTGGTCAAGCTAGAAGTGGCAATGTAGATAAAGGAAAGCAAGTAGTTGTAGATACCACTCAAGTGGCAGATGAATTTAAAATTCATAATACATTTTCAGTTCTGGATAATATGAATATAAAGAAAGGTTCTCTTGGTGCACATTCTTCTTTGGATTTATCTGGTGGTGCTTCTACCTCAACAACCATCCCTTCTTTTCAATCTAATGCTTCTAATTCCTCTTTCAGCTTTAATATTCCCTCAAATTCTTCCTTAAGCTACAAACTTAATTCTCCTAATCTTTCATCTTCTCCATACTCACAACTTTCCCTTCCTCCTCATATAATCCTTCCACCTCCTTTATCCCATAATTCTATCCCTCAAATTCATCTCATTTGGATGTTGGAAAGTCATCTCAAGGTAGTAAGAAAAAGAAAAAGGGAAAAAGAAGAAATCTTCGAAAACTTCTATTGTAGAATGTGAGGATTTAAATGAGGGAAATGAATTTTCTTCTAAAGATGTATTGCCAGCAAGAGGAAATAATATGACTTCTGCAAGGCATACAAGGAAGCATCCTATCTCAATAATTGATCTTTTATCTTTTAAATGAGGCACAATATAGCATTTTGGAATATTAGGGGTATGAACCTTACCTCTAAGCAAGGAGAAATTAAGGTATTGTGTAACGACACGGATTTCGCCCGAACCTAATCGATCTCTAAATCGACCAATACCGTTAGAATCCCGCATACGCTAACTTTGGGCATACAACACATCAGAACAAATAATAGAAGACTTTTATAAACATCATAATAATGCAACATCAGAGTACAGAATATCAGAGTACATCGAATTATAATAATATAAAAGCGGAAGATTAATTTACAACAAATTTAATACAATGCAGCGGAACAATTTAACTAACACAGCAAAAGACTATCAATGCTCTAGACACAACTTTAAGCTTCGATCCAGAATCCTGCTCAATATATCTGCAAAATAAGCTACTCGACTGCCCGTGTGGAAATATAGGCATCCGAGTTTGCTAGTGAAAAACTACGAGTCAGTCATGGGACCGGTAAGAGAAATCTTACTTAACCTATTTCATAATAATGCTAATCACAGGACCACGCCGCTAACGCAGAACGGGTTTACTCCGTTGGATTGCCAGTGCATAAAATAAGTAAATCTTTTATTGAAAAACAACACAATGCTTTTTAGAAAAATGAAATCATTATAAGACTCAAGTCCCATCACACAATGCAACACAAACTGGAGGATAGAGTTTTACCTTATAATGATCAAACATGCTTGATACGTATAAAATAATATTTAATATTATTATTAGTGTCTAGTCAGTTTTAAAATACTTTCAAAGTAAATGTATCAATCCTAGACGGCATAGTCCCATCCTACTATGTCGCCATATATAGGTTTACAATCAAATCCGTAATGTCGTATTGGAAATTGGGTTTTCATCATGAGTCAAGGCTAGGGATGATATCCTTACCAATTCAAGACACTCTAGCAAATGTCTCAGGATCCCCCGCAGTGAACCCTTGGATCCTGTAGGGTCGGTCCACAAATATACCTTAGTGAATTAGTTATGCCTAAACACACGTTTCCCGATCCTATTGGACCTATCAATTGGCCACTATCGACCAATATATCTGAGGTACCTCACAAACCATTTTCCATATAAGTAAAAATGTATGGGCTCCATACTATGACACCACTTCTAGCTAGAAAGAAACATGCGCACTCCCTGTGTTCCTTATCCCGTTTCTGACTCTTACTGGGGTGTGAGGCTCGCGAAGCAACGCTATACACAAAGCTATGCTAAATAAAGTTGTGCTTTGATCATCAACCTCAAGGCTCTGCTTTTCAACAAAACCCTTAATCATTTGCATCTTGGCATGCCACATTGACAATTCACGCCACGCGATCAATAACTATCAATATATAACCTCTGAGCTCATGCGTCTCAGAGAAGGGTGTTAAGCAAGAGAATAAATTCTTTGCTACCAAACAGATATATATTAAATAGAAATCAATTCATATAGAGTGAAATCCAATGTCAGACACGCATCCATTTACAAGTCCGTTTGGGTCTGAACGAAACCGAAGCCATCTTATTCCTCGTCCCGTATGTCCAATACGGAAGAGAGGTTCTCGCATATCCAGACAATCAACATGTACGTCTGGACAACTACCACTGTAACCCTTTCCTGGGAGCAAATCAGTTCGTCATCCATTCGATGTGAAGATCACCGGTCTTCAACCACTGTGTTCAATGTCTTCGACTTTAAATCGTCGTATAATTATTCGAAATGAGATTGAATTAGGTCTTTTCAAATAATTCTTGAATATATATAATTTAAAATCATTTCATATCGTTAATATTATTTTATAATGATTTATTGCTATTTTTATTTATATAAAAATAGTCCAATTTAATTTAATGACGCTTCAGGTCACTATGCAGCCCTGGCGCTGTTTTTACCCAAATTTGATTTACACATTTCTCGAAATCTAACCGTTGGATAATAACAAATTTTATATCATTGGAAAGATCTTCCCAAAGTGGACCTAACGGCTTCAGTTTTGGGAAAATCCAACGGTCGGATCTTTCGGTATAATCGTTTAAAGTTACGATTCTGAAATGCAAACTACCGCGTGCGATTCGTTTAATTTTAATTTATATATGTAAAATTATATATAAATATAAATCATTCGACGATTCCACTAACGTGTTTAACAGGCCAAATAAAAGAATGTTTTATTTGCATAACCTATCTACATGTTTATAATGTCAAATAAAAATGTATTTTATTTGCATACATTTCTTCATGTTTATAATGCCAAATAAAAATGTATTTTATTTGCATACATTTCTACATGTTTGTAATGTCAAATAAAAACGTATTTTATTTGCATACATTTCTACATTTCTCTAATGTCAAAATAAAAAAATGTAATTTATTTACATTAATTCACTGCATGTTTCTAATGTCAAATGTATTTTATTCACATGATATTTCCTACATTTCTAATGTCAAAATAAAAAATGTAATTTATTTACATTACATTTTCTACATGTTTCTAATGTCAAATAAAATGTAATTTATTTACATGACATTGTTGCTAATGACAAATAAAAAGATACTTTTTATTTCCATTATTTGTATGCAAATTTTATTTTTAACTTTAACAAATAAAAAGAAATATTTTTGTTTGTATATGGTTTCAATGTATAACATGACACATAAAAATGTTTATTGGAAAGATATTCCCAAAGTGGACCTAACGGTTTCAGTTTTGGGATAATCCGAATGTCGGATCTTTCGGTATAATCGTTTAAAGTTACGATTCCGAATCGCAAACTACCGCGTGCGATTCGTTTAATTTTAATTTATATATATATATATATATATATAATTATATATAAATATAAATCATTTGACGATTCCACTAACGTGTTTAACAGGCCATATAAAAGAATGTTTTATTTGCATAACCTATCTACATGTTTATAATGTCAAATAAAAATATATTTTATTTGCATACATTTCTTCATGTTTATAATGTCAAATAAAAATGTATTTTATTTGCATACATTTCTACATGTTTATAATGTCAAATAAAATGTATTTTATTTGCATACATTTCTAAATTTCTCTAATGTCAAAATAAAAAAATGTAATTTATTTACATTAATTCACTGCATGTTTCTAATGTCAAATGTATTTTTTTTACATGGCATTTCCTACATTTCTAATGTCAAAATAAAAAATGTAATTTATTTACATTACATTTTCTACATGTTTCTAATGTCAAATAAAATGTAATTTATTTACATGACATTGTTGCTAATGACAAATAAAAAGATACTTTGTATTTCTATTATTTGTATGCAATTTCTATTTTTAACTTTAACAAATAAAAAGAAATATTTTTATTTGTATATAGTTTCAATGTATAACATGACACATAAAAATGTTTATTTTAATTTGCATACAAATTCTAATGTATAACTTGATAGTAAAAATGTTTCTTTAATTTGCATACAAATCTAATGTGTATATCTTGTAACATAAAAATGATACTTTTATTTTGTCGACCATTCTATTTCAACCAAAATGATTGAAATGATTCTTTTATTTTGTTGACAATTCTATTTCAACAAAATGATTAAGAATGATTCTTTTATTTTGTTGACAATTCTATTTCAACAAAATGATTAAAAATGATTTTTTTATTTTGTTGACAATTCTATTTTAACAAAATGATTAAAAATGATAACTTCATTTTACCTACAATTCCATTTCAACAAAATGAATAAAAGTGATAACTTCATTTTACCTACAATTCCATTTCAACAAAGTGAATAAAAGTGATAACTTCATTTTACCTACAATTCTAATTTAACTAAATGAATAAAAGTGATAATTTCATTTTACCTACAATTCTATTTTAACAAAATGAATAAAAGTGATAATTTCATTTTGTTAACAATTCTATTTTAACAAAATGAATAAAAGTTATAATTTCATTTTACCTACAATTCTATTTTAACAAAATGAATAAAAGTGATAATTTCATTTTGTTAACAATTCTATTTTAACAAAATGAATAAAAGTGACAACTTCATTTTGTTAACAATTATATTTTAACAAAATGAATAAAAATGACAACTTCATTTTGTTTACAATTCTATTTTAACAAAATAAATAAAAGTGACAACTTCATTTTGTTTACAATTCTATTTTAACAAAATAAATAAAAGTGGCAACTTCATTTTGTTAACAATTCTATTTTAATAAAATGAATAAAAGTGACAACTTCATTTTGTTAACAATTATCTAATTCAATAAAATTGATGTTTTTTGTTTTAACATAAATCTATTTAACAAAAATGTTATTTTTGTTTTAACATAAATCTATTTAACAAAAATGTTATTTTTTGTTTTAACACAAATCTATTTAACAAAAATGTTATTTTTGTTTTAACACAAATCTATTTAACAAAAATGTTATTTTTGTTTTAACACAAATCTATAAAACAAAAATGTTATTTTTGTTTTGACTATTTTATTTAACAAAATGTTATTTTTGTTTTGACTATTTTATTTCAAAAAAAATGATTCATTTTGTTTCAACTATTTTATTTCAACTAAAATGATTCATTTTGCTTCAACTATTTTATTTCAACTAAAATGATTCATCTTGTTTCAACTATTTTATTTCAACTAAAATGATTCATTTTGTTTCAACTATTTTATTTTAACTAAAATGATTCATTTTGTTTCAACTATTTTATTTCAACAAAAATGATTCATTTTGTTTCAACTATTTTATTTCAACTAAAATGATTCATTTTGTTTCAACTATTTTATTTCAACAAAAATGAATCATTTTGTTTCAACTATTTTATTTCAACAAAAATGATTTATTTTGTTTCAACTATTTTATTTCAACTAAAATGATTCATTTTGTTTCAACTATTTTATTTCAACTAAAATGATTCATTTAATCAACAGATCAACATAACAGCATCATCAACCCAAATCACGTATAACAACAAATTGAATTTAACAACGGATTGTTAATAACATAATCATAATTAATTAATTTTAATTATTAAAAAAAATAAATAGAATTCTCACAGGCAATTCTATATATATATATATACATATATGTACGTATTTCAGTTATTCAAATAAATAAATAGTTGTGCATAGTTTTTAGTAAGGATTTCTCACCTTGATCGGTTTCAGAAATCATTTGTATAACGAATGGTTTAACAAAATTAAACAAGCGTTTAATTTTATCAGAAATCCCAACTGCTTCTGTTTTTGTCCAAAGCTGTTCCGTCTCGTAGATCTTGAATTTACGATTCCAGCACATCAGAAATCGTCTGATTTCGTTTTCATTTGCAAAATCTATGACAGTTTGATGTTTAAACACATTAATTATATAATTAGGATAATAATTAAATTAATTAATTTAATTTCCCTTAAACCTTTCTTCCTCAACGTGATTTATCTGAGCACCATCGAAACCCAAAAATCTCCGCCCCAACATCCACCTGTGCACCGTGCCTAAGCCCACCGGAATGCAATCAGAGATCATGACAAGTTCTTCGATTTTCTTTTTCTTTTTTTTTCTTTTTTTTTGGAGTTGAGGAATTCGTTGAGTAGATTGGAAGAGAAATAAAAAAGAAGACGGGAAGAGCGCAGCTATGGATTTTAGAAACGGCGGTTGCTTTGTTTATGAAATTAGGGTTAAGGAAGTGAAAAGGATATTATATAGAAAAAAGAAAATGACAATCTTGGGTGGTAAATGAATGAAATGTTAGATGGGAATTCCAAGAGGAATTGTGGCATAATTGAAACATGCATGGTGCATGCATTTATGAATTTCATTATTATTATTTCTTTATTTAATTAATATATATTTATATATTTATAAAAGGCATAAAATATGGCATATATACATATGAAAGGAAGAGAGAGAACATGAAAGAAATAAAGGACTTGAATGAAACGCATGCGACAATTATTATGATCATTATTTTTTTTCCTTGCAATGAATGACCCGTCTTTAATTTCCATTGAATATGATTTCAAATTTTATTTATTTTATTAAGGAGGCGACTTTCCCTTTTTTCCTCTTCCATAAATGCTTCTGGTTATGCATTGAAATGAATAAAACTGGAAACACATGCAAGTTACAAACAAATTAAATGTGGCTGACTGAGGCTGAGTTGGAAATAATTATTTCTCATTCAAAATGTAAAAATAAATCACAAAGAGAAAGAGAAAAAAAGAAAAGAAATGAATGCATGATAAATTGTTTGAAGCTAATCGTTATAAATTTGTGTGTCTTCTTAAATTTCAAAACATATAATATCATAATTGTGGGAACATATTAAATTGGACAGACAAGAATAAGGCAACGAAAATGTCTACAAATACACACTGTAAACAAGAATATATATATAAGGGAATATGTATATATATATATATGAGGATTGTTTATTTTTGGAAGAATAAATAATAATAATAATGGGAAATAAAAGGGGAAAGGAAATAAGGGGATGAAAATATAAGGAATGAGAACATGTAAATGAAATAAGATGCATGAATATAAAAGTAAGGAAAGAAATTAATAAATAAAGGAAAACAAATTTAATATAATTAATAAAAGAAATGAATGTTGCATTAAGGAAACAACGATGAGGGGAAGGCATTGAAAACGAATGCAACTATTCATATTTAAAAATTTATTAATTGATGAACGTTACACTTTGAATAGATAGGGAAAGTATTAAAGCGAATGGCTAAAGATATACACATGTATGTTGTCATAACTTATTTCATTTAGAATCTACATATTATTTTAAATCAACCTATTAGCATATATTAATAAATCTCATTAGTAACATCATAGTTTAATTTAAAAACTTTTTTAAATTTAATAATTTAAATTATGGAATGGAATTTTTTAAATTCTGACACATTTTCTAACAAAATTTCTTAAAATAAAATTTTTAAATTGGTTCTGATTTTCCGGGTTGTTACACAACATTCATCTTATTTGTTTATCGGAAACGAAATTGGACTCAAACTCTACAATTAAAGTTGCTGCTTTTATTTCATCATCGTGGCTCTTTGAACATAATCTATCTGATGCTAGTTTTGGTAGATCACTTGTAATGTGGAACCCTGCCTTCTTCATTCTACCCAAATTATCATCATCTGATCAATTCATCCATTTCAAATGCATTTATCTTCCTTCTAACACCGCTTTCTTTCTGACTTCAGTTTATGCTCAAAATGCCTTATCTTCGCGGCAACTTTTTCTTAATAATTAAAATCTTCTCCAACCATCCAGTGATCCTTGGGTGGTTAGAGGGGACTTCAACTGCATGTCATCTTATTCTTAGAAATATAGGGGTTGTCCTATATCCATATCAGATATTGCTCCACTTAATCAGGCTTTGTTTTCTTCATGCCTTTCTCCAGTTAGTAGTTTTGGATCTAGTTATACATGGTCCAACAGAAGTAAAACTGGTTCTAACACTTTCTACAAACTTGATCATGTATTTGCTAACATAAACATTTTCAATATCTGGTCATCCTCCTTCTATCATGTCCTTCCCTCGACTTTATCTGATCATGATCCTCTCTTTTTACATTGGGAAGTAGTAGACAACATTAGCTTGGGTAAATCCTCTTTTAATTTTTTGATAAAATCATGCTTCTTTTTCTAATGTTTTATTGCAGGTATGGTCCTATCAATTTAATAAGAATCCTCTTTTAACCCTTGTAAACAAATTGAAGGCTCTGAAAGTGCACCTTAGGGCTTGGGCATCTGTAAATTTTGGAAAGGGTGCTTTACATTCAACTGCAGTAAGAGAGGAATTAATGGAAGTGCAGGAAATCAGGAGCTTGAATCCAAATGATATATATCTAATATTGATGGCGGATGAGCTCAAAAAGAAGTTGGAAAATGCTCTGGATTCTGAAATTCAAGCATTACGGCAGAAGGCATTTTATAGAAGAGAATTGGAAGGAGATAGGAATACAAAAATTTTCCATGCCTCTTTGAAGATTAAAAGGGCATCAATTGAGATCTTCTTGATCCAAGACATGAAGGGAAATCTTCAAGCATTTGATTAAGGGATTAATAATGCTTTTGTTGAGTATTTTTCTTCAGTTTTAGCTTCATCTAATGGTTTCTCAGCTTATGTCCTTCCTCTTTTCAACAAAGTGTTTCCATCATTATCCAATCAACAATCAGAGGATCTTATTATGCTTATCACTGATACAGAAATTAAGGAAGCAATATTCAATCTGGATGCAACAAGTTGTAGTGGACCAATGGGTTTAATGCTCATTTCCTTCAAAAGTGCTGGTCAATAATAGGTGATGATATTTTAAAAGCTATTAAATTTTTCTTCATGAACAATGTGTTACCTGCTAGTTTATCAGCTGTTGCCATTGCTTTGATACCAAAAGTTGATAATCCTACTTCAATTTAGGAATTCAGATCAATTTCTTATTGCAATGTAGTGTACAAAGTGATAACTAAGGTCTTGGCAAATAGAATGAAAGTTATACTTCCATCTATTATCTCATGTAATCAAGCAGCTTTTGTTAGTAGTCGTTCAATTAGTGATAATATTCTATTGACCCAGGAATTGTTGCAAGGTTATAATAGGAAGAGTATTTCACCTAGATGCATGATTAAACTTGATATAAGGAAGGCTTTTGCTACGGTATCACAGAATTCTATTATTGCTATATTGTCGAGGATGAACTTTCGTAAACCATTCTTGGCCTAGATTTTTACGTATATTTCATCTCCAAACTATTCCATTGCTAGGAAAGGATGTTTGCATGGTTAATTTAAAGGGTCTAATGGGTTTAGACAAGGGGATCCCATTTCTCCATATTTGTTCATCCTAGTTATGGAATTATTAATTCCCTTTTGTTAGACAAGGTTAATAAGAAAGAATTGGAGCTTTATACCAATGCAAGGATCCACGAATTACGCATCTTCTTTTTGCAGATGATTCAGTTATCTTCACCAAGCCAACTAAATCTAATATTCAATGCATTCTTTCCACATTACATGATTTCTACAAGATCATTGGGTTGTAGATAAATATTAAAAATTATCAATTTTAATTGCTGGCTTGCAAGAGGACATGAAGAAAGAGATCATCACCTTTTCTAGGCTGATGGAGTTTTCAATGAATGCAACATATTTGGGTTTGCCTTTAATATGCCCTAGAATTACTAAGGAAAAATTTACACCTCTTTTTGAGAAAATTATTGGAAAATTAATGCTTTGGCCAAGTAGTATGTTATCGCAAGCGGGTAGACTAAAATTATTGGAAATTTTTAATTCCCATTGCTTACAGTAAACTTCATGATGACAAAAAGCAAGGTGGGCTTGGAATTATAAATTTATTTCTTTGGAACAAAGCAGCTATTTCAATATACTTCAACAAGCTGCTTAGTAATGATGGTAGTTTGTGGACTCGTTGGATCCAAAAGAGTATGACAGGTAGTAGGAATTTTTGGAAGATGCAGATAAATCAGAATAGCAGTTGGAGTTGGAGGAGTATTTTGAAGCTTAGGGAGGTTTTTTTAACCTTTCGTTCAACATAATTACTTGATTATGAAGAGCTCTTTCTGGCATGATCCTTGGGCAAAGGAGGGATTAATCTTAAGCAATGTGGTTGATTATAATATTAAATTGAATTCGGGTATTCCAGATTCAGCTTTGGTTGAAGATTTTTTACATGATAGAGAAATCATGCTACCATACTCCAGTCCTTCTACATTGCGACAACTCTGGAATGTAATTGCTGAAAGCAAATTTAAGGCTTCTCTTAGGAATGCTATCATTTGGAATGGAGGTACTCATAGTATTCAAAATGTTTATAAAGCTTTACAACAGGAGAATCCCTCTTTTGCATGGTCAACTCGAATCTAGAATTTGGGTAGCTCTGCGAAGAAGAATTTCTTATTGTGGAAAGTGATGGCTAATGCTATCAATACCAAACGGAAACTACATGCGATGGGATTAATTCCTTATGCAAAATGTGAGTTCTTAAAAGTTTAGGATGAAAGCAATGTTCACGTATTCTTTGCATGCTTATTCGTGTATAGCATTTGGTTGAGAATACTATCAAATTACAATTTTTATAGGCCTTATAATATAAGTGAAGTTGAGTGGTTTAACATCTTCAAAGCAACTATGTGGAAGAAATTTGTAATGTCCCGTATTTTTTGTAGTCAAATATTTAAATTATTTTATTATTTTAAATATTATATTTGAAATATTAATGGATTTTAATATTTAATTCGTTATTAAAGTGAATTTTTAACGTTATATATATATATATATATATATATATATTAAAACGAGCTCGAAATGGCGCGGTAGTACGCAATATTGAGTTTTGAACTTCAATTGGATATACGGGATCCGTTTTAAGTCGGATTTCTGTGAAACAAGAAACGATTGAATCTTATTGAGGATAATTTTCATATGGAAGAGAAAAATTCAGATTTTATGTTATAGATTGTTATGTCCAATTCAAAATTTAAAATAGTCGCTATGGAAATAGTTATTAAAATATAACGTTTATTAATAAATTTAAAAGGATTTTAATATAAATTAGGTACCGTTTTAACTCGAACTGATGATATTAAGTTGTATAACTTATATTTGAAGCTGCACATAATTTTCTATTTGGATATTTGCGATAATAATAATTTATTATTATTTAATTGAATTAATTTGGAATTTATATAAAACTATTATTTTCATAAGCATGCGATTTTGTTCTTTTAAGTTGTTTTAATGGCGACAACAGGCGATTTTGTTCTTCACCACCCAATTTCCCTCAAATCCCCACTCGTCTAATCGTACACAGTCTAATCACCGCCTCCTTCTTCTATTTCGCCTTATTAATCCCTTTCCCCCAACTCATCAGCAGATCAAAAACGCCGTAGCTTCTTTAAATTCTAGCAAACCAGATCTAAGCCCTACTTCTACTATATAAAATCAAAGCCACTTTGCCTCTTATTCTCAACAAAACCGAACCACTCGTTTCAAATTAAAATTTCGAACCCTCTACGCAAATTTGAATATGCGGTTGGTGTCCAACTGGGTTGTTAGAGGGTCGGTTTCAGACTGTCGGAGGTGACAGCTCGTGACAAAGGAGGGTTGACGTACTGAGTCGGGCATACCAACGTGATGGTTCAGCGGGTTTCTGCTGAGGCAAAGTGGGTTGCGGGTGGTTCGAGATCGGGCATAAGGTGCTGGAGGTAGCGGAGGAGGAGACGGACGTGGGGTGGAAGTTGTCGGTGCTTTGATGATCGGCATGCTGATTTGCGATCGGCAGAAATAGTGAAGAAGATAAGGAAAAAATGGACAGAGCTGTTTGGAGCGTGGATGGTGACGTGAACGCCAAGGAAGGCGGAAGCAGGAAGTGCTGGCGGCAGGCCAGTGGTGCGGTGGTGGGTTTTATGGCGGCAGCGGTTGTTGTTTTGGTCGAGCTTGAGTATGTAGAAACTGTAGTTTATAAAACGAGGGGGGATGGTTTCCACGTGGAATCAACAGCAGGGTTGGGTGTTCTTCTAAACGAAACACCAGGGGATGAAAAATGAGAAGTTGCGTGGACCAAGAGAGATGCGATTGGCCATATCCTTTATCCAACGAAATTAAATAAGTATAATTAGTTAATAAATAATACAATTTATAGTAACTATCGAAATTATAAGCTTACGTGTATCAAAATCTAAACTAAGTTGAGGTTAATCATTTGTAAATGCGTGATAGGCATAAACAGGTAGTCGAGAGCATCAAGAGCAGAGAAAAGGAAGACCTGGGAACAATACTACGTTTGGTCGAATTATTTTAAAAGTAATTGATATTTATTTAAAACCAAATTAAGTTATTGTTTAACTAAACTTGGTGTTAGGGTAATTAAGTATATTAAATGAAGCGTGGTTTTAAAATTGTGATAGGTTTTAACAACACAATGAAAAGGGAAGTTGGCTTGGAACAGAAGTGCAAACAGTCGACCTGATTTGTTGATAGATAAAAGTAATTAATTTGGTTAAAACTTAATTAAAAAATAAGTTATTATAATTAATAGTAGATTAATATTAATTGTGAATTTGCCTGAAGGAAATCTGTTCTGGTTTTGATAACGTGCGTGAGAGAAGAAATTAATGTCGGACTGGCCTTTTGGAAATGTAATTACTACATTAAATAATACATTAGGTTATAATTAATATGGTTAAGGTTCATAATATTTAATTAAATTGTTTAATTTTAAATATTAGTAACCCAATCATATGTTATCAGAATCGGACAAACCAAGTGACGTTGGACTCGTCTTGATGAGCACTAGTATATAGGACAAATCTGGACGCAATTGGAATCAACCGGGATTTTTAATTAAATTAAATACTCATTTAATTTAATTAAAACCAACCATTTAAACAACGATATCAACTCAAGGTGAGTTAAACTCACTCAATTCTTCCCACCTATATTCTATATAAGTCGGGTTTTATAATTGTGTGTTATGGTTGTTAATTGTTTGTTTGTTAATTTTATATTCATATATTGACTGAAATAGTTAAATTAAACGTTTGTTTAATTTAATTGAAATTAATTGTTATTTCTAACGACTGAATCCAATTGAGGTAACTTACCTAAGTAATTACGTTTATAATAATGTAAATGTTATAAATGGATAATTAAATGCTTGAATTTCTGTTATTAGCCCAGTATTGACCGTTACAGTTATTATTTATTATTTTATTAAATTATTTATGTCATCTATTTAGATGGAAAATGAATATTGATTGGCCATATTTAACTGAATTGTTTGAATTGTAGTAACCCATTGTTTTGCAGGAAAGAACAGGTAGTTGGAATCAAACAAGATTCCTCATTGATATTGATAACGTTTATCAATATGATCATATTGCATGTATTGAATGTGAAATTGGTTTATATTTCACGGTTTGGTACTGTAGTTGCTATTTGCCTCTTTAGTTCCGTCGATTAAAAGAAATGATTTTTCGAAATCGATATTAAATGGATTTCGAGTAGTTTCAAAGATATAAATATATTTTATATGGGTTTGAAATATGATTTTGATTGTAAAGATAAATATCAAAGTTAAATTTATAATTTTATAAATATATAAAATATAACTAGTAGAGATGTAATATATTATTAAATAAAGGGTTAAAACAATATAAATTTATCATGATGGTTATTTAAATGTTGAAATGGGTTTGTAAAGACCTTAATGACCATAAAGGAAGTTTAAATCGATTCAAAAATATTTAAAATGGAATGATGAAATCATAGATTTTTACGAGAATTTATAAAAGTGACATTTTTGTAAATAAATGTTCAATTTGAACTGTGTTTTTAAATACACGAAATGTGATTAAAATAACATTTCATGAATAAGATTAACCAATCAATGGATTTGGAAATGGGTTTTGATTTGGGAGTGAGATTTCATATTTTTAAATAAAGTCGGATTTGAAATTATGAACATAGATTTATAAATGGGATTGAGCTAAATAAATGGGATTTCCCAAAATATATTATAATCCGATATACATGTATGAATTGATTTATACGTGAGAGAGTTGTAAAATAAATTCGTAAGATAAGGGAATTGGATAAGTATAAATCGAAAACTTAGGAAATGATATGAAATGGCTAAGTGAGGTTTATTCCAAGATTTGGACTGTGATATTCCGAAGTTCGGAATGTTAATTGAAGTACGAGTATAATTGAAATTAAAGGTTTGGATAACTACAATGAATATTAGTTGTCGATAATAATTGCAAATGGGATTCTTTTTATTAAAAAAATGAAATTAGAAGACGTTGTAACAAAAACGAATGGTAATTTCTCGTAATTAATTTACAAAAGATTTTATAAATGGAAATTTAAAGTTTTAGAAATGAAATCGAATTGGTAAATAAAGTTGAGGGTTTGGAAATGTGTTTTGTATTCTTTGTTACAAATGAGATGAACTATTTTTAGACATAAGATTTTATAAAGGAATGTTATATGATGTTAAATAATGAATAAGTGGTCGAATATGATTTGAAAGGGAATTTGCTAAATGAAATTAAATAGTGCTGAAAAGAAGTCTGTAATGTTTGTTACAGAAGTTAATATGAAGTATTCGAGTTAATAAAATAAAAAGATTCGTAAAAGATATTTATATATGACTTTAAGTAAATGAATATTAATTTTACGAATGTTTTGGAATAATCCTTTAAAAGAGATTTTTGAAGAAGTTTTGTAAAGAATGCTATCTATAATAGGATCGAAGTTCTTGTATATAATGGATTATTAAAGTAATCGAGAGTGTTTTAATAGTTTACTTAATAACTGTTAAGTAAACAGTGTTGAGATTTAAATAAAGTTTTCAAAGGGAAACACGTGGTTAATAAACTTCTATCTATTATGAAGATATGAATGTTGTTGGTCAAGGTCTGAGAGGTAAATAAAATACCCCAACATGAACGACTCCATGATTATCCAAGGATGATATTAGTTTAAAAACGAGAGTAGTTGAGGGAAATATAAGTTATGATTTCCGTAAATAACATTATTAACTGTTTTCGAAAAGCTTATAAGTTGAAAAAAATGAATTTGGAGAATATTCTTAGTTTATAATAAGAAGAAAAAGGGATGTTTCAAATATTGGAAAATTTAAAGAATATAATTAATAGATGGTTCGTTAAAGAGGCTAAATAATACTGAGTATCAAATTAGTGAATTCATTTTCTTTTATGGATGTATGAATGTTTTATTTGACAGTTAAATAATCGACTATCAAATTTGGCCTATACGATTGTTGGTACAGAAAAACCGGGATCGAATTTATGTTCGAAAACCATTCCGAACTAGAAAATACGTAGAAGATGTTGATTAAAGATGGAGCATTGAAGACCGTTGATCTTCATAAGCGGAAGGACTGCTTGTCGAATCTCTTTGATTGCAAGCAAAGTTATTTGACGGTGATTCTGTCGTGGTTGGAAATCTACGGATTCGCAAGGACTTCCCGCCATTGATTCTCAGGGTGATTCCTAGAATGCACTAGGAGGGTGCCTTCGGTTCATCCAATGCCTGAGTGACGTGTATGGATGGATGTCTGACAGAGTATTTCCTGGAAGGTCACGTACATTGATTTCTTCAACCGAACTAAGCGTGGAGGCGGAGAAGGAAACTTCTTTTAGCTAACATGTAACGTATTGTTTTGGACGCCAATTAGTTATTTTGATGGATCTGACGATGTGACATTCAAAGTGGAAGTGATGTGCTGACTATAAAGTAAAGCGTAGCCTAAAGCCTCATCAACCGAAAAATGGTAAAAATCGGGTAGGTCGCATGGCTATATGGGTCGCTCCCATTAGGGTGTATTGTCACCATCTAGAGAATATTCATATTTGTATTTCTATTCGCTTCTGTATCTCCTGGGAACGGTTATGCTGGATCCAACCGTAGGTGACACTATATTTGGCACTCTCAAGCGAAATGAGGGGACGGTCATGTTTAGCCTGAGTTGCAAGATGTTCTTGTTGAACTTGGTGTATTCCTCTCTAGAGATACACTGTCGGAAAGGTGGTTGCGCATACCTTGCCATGGAAATCCATTCTACAATAAGCGCCCGCGGTTTTAATTGTATACAATGTATGTGGAGCGTGAGATGCAAGCGTTCCACTAGATTGATATTTATTTGTACTTAGACATTATTATAATATTAGAAAAGATATTGATTTCAAAAATGTTTTGGGGTTATCGTAATGTAGAAACCGTCTGTATTTATGTGTGGATTCGTTCTTACGATTATCCTTTTCTTTTGAAATTTTTTGACTTTAAAATCAAGTTGGGTGTTACCTTTAAACTTAGTGTGTTTTTCTCACCCTGGTTCACAGACTGATCCGGCGTTTGTAATGGTCGGGTTAGCCCGGTTTTACAGGTTTATATTTGGATGCTGCGAATTTCAAAAGACAAGGTGGAGTAGTTCAGACGTATATATACTAGTGTGTATTCCGCTATGTGTTGTATATAAGGGCAGATTTTATAACTGTCCAGATGTGTCGATGTAACTCTGATGATTGTAAGTATTTTAAAAAAGCTCTCAGTAAAGATTTATTTCCATATTATATTTTGTTCCGCTGCGATGTGAGACTCTGTGTTGTGTTGATTCTTCTTCGATTTTAGTATTTCTTTCTTTCTTATCTCACACTCTAATTTCTTTCTATTAACTACCTTCTTTTCGGTGCAATTTGAGTTGACATGGGTTGATAAATGTCGGCTTAAAATGTACATAAAAAGTGGATCTTTACAAATTCGAAGACTGAAATGTTGTTGCAAGTTCTCAAAAGTTTCATTTACGAAATCTGGCCTGAAAGGAATCGAATAATTTTTGTTCGTGGAACAATGAATTCAAATGAATTTTTTTTTATGATTCGTAAGAAAATAGTGATGGAGATGAAGGATAGTTAGTATTTGTAATATGCAAGTGATGGAAAATGTTGAAAGAATATGCTGAGTGCATATGCGTGATGAGCAGTAATGAGTGTTTTTTGGGTTCATGTAACAACCCGGATTCCGACAGACAGAATTTTTTTCAAAAACCCAATCTATCGAAACCCGATTGGGTGCTCTGGTATCCTGCAGAAAAAGACAGAGATAAAGAAACATGTCAGAACTCGTAAAGCATCTCACAGTGGAAGGAAATAAAGTATAATATTCAAATATTGCTTTACCTTATTAACAATACTGCTAAACCAGTATCCAAAGCTATACCATCTCTGTCATGAACCTAACCTGAAAGTATGTAATAAGGAGGGGGTCAGAACATAAGTTATGTGTGAGTGGACTTAGAATAAACTTCTGTATAATCCTACATATACTGTTCAATTACATTTTCTTGGTTATTAGGTTGTTAACAATGTTAGCTCTTTAAGCTATACTCATGTCCCACTAGTAGGTTAACCTAATACAACGTATATGTAGATACCCCCAACTCGTCTAATCCTTTCCATGTATATATACAGTCCCTTGTCGTATGTCGTACGGGCTTCATCATACAAATATATACTACTTTAGTGTAGTGCCACCATTCTCGAATTCGTTTGGACTGCCACTCTCGATCTTGCTAGATTCCGTGTATCATCTAGATCTAATCTAAGGTTTACTATCGAGCGCTTCCTAGATTCAACCAGGGTTTACGCTACCCACAGCCACTGGGGTTTATGCTACCTATTGAACGCTTCTCGGATTCAGGGATTACGAGACCTAGGACAAACTAGGGATTATGCTACCTATCGAACGATGCCCCCTAGTCTTGGACACACTACCCAAAGTAATATATGTTCCGAGACTTTCCCCACGTACGTGTCGTGAATTGTTATAGATGTCTAGTTGCACATGTCCTCTACATGTGCGGCCCAAGTCCCGTGGCAGGGCTAATCAAGAAACACGGAACTCGATCGGGAGCTTTAAGTTATCTGCCGATGCAGATGCTAAGGTCTGTTTTTATCTGTGTGTGGCTATGGTCCTACTTGACCTTTCCCTCGGCTAATGAAAGGCACCCAAGAAAATCAAGAATGAGAACTATACGCAGGCCTCTCTATGCCCCCACAAACCTATTGGCCCAACCCTCACCCATAACTAGATAGCAAGTATATGGTCTGTTGGAGTTCTCCGCCTTTCCGCTTCACGTACTCGATTGACTCAAGATGGTAGGTAGACGACGACGTGCTATCACAGGGCTAAACAAGATATCGCCGCCTCACGCTGACACATCCTAATCTTTAGGTTGCTTATATTGCAACCAAGGCATACCCTTGGCTCTTCTATCACGGACCTTAATCTCTGTGAGCCCAGGAGGATCATCTGCAACCTCACAAAGGGATACCAAGAGTACCATCACGTTCCCTCGAAGCCGCGTGCTTCGTATCCCAGTTCGTTGGAGTCTTCTTCATGATCAGATGGACGTTCTGTAACAACCCGAAAATCTGGGCCAGTTTAAAATTTTTATTTTGGCAATTTTAATGAATTTTGAATATTTAAAATAGATAATTTTAAATAATATCGACGAGAAATTTATTTTGAATAGAATTCGACGTATATATTATATACATCGTCGTTAGAATATAAATAATTATATATAATTATTTAAAGGAATTGAAAATGGCGCGGTAGTTCGATAATTCGATTTCAAACTTCAATTGAACATACCGGGTGCAAAATAAACCGGATTTTAGTGAAACCAAAAAATAATGGAATCTAATAGTGAATATCTTTCCAATGAATCCGAAAAATCAAAATTTCATAGCGGGAATCAAAAGATATGTCCAGTTGAAAATTCTGAATAGTCGCTATGGAATTCAGGCCCTTAAAAATGAAAATTTTGCAAACGACCTCGGATTTCGACGAAACCACTTTTGTTGGATCCGCAGTGTCAAATTATTACTAGATTCCAAATTTCATAATTTTTCGAATCAAAATGTGAGCGTGGCAAAGGAAAACGTGTTTGACCAGTTTCAGTTGATTTTAAACGACTAGAAATTGGCCATTTTTCTAACGGTCTCAGAATTCGACGAAACTAGTTTTGTTAGGACCGTATCGTCAATACGAAGCTAGAAAATATATTTTGGGAATCTTTCGAGTTAGTATGTGACCCCGGTAAATTAAAATGTGCGTTCAAATTGAATATATACTGATTTATATTTTAATTTAAATCGAAACTGATCGAAACAACCGAATTGGCTTGTGATACATATCCCATTGTGTTCGAAATGGGGGTAAAACGCTGGGGACGACAGGCGGTGGGCCTCGTTTCGAGGTCGTATGTAAAAGTCAACTTTTTGGGAAAAAATAAAATAAAATAAAATAATTAAAAACTCTTCTCTCTCCTCACCCTCTCCTATACCTTGCCCCCCGATTCAGCAATCAGAAAAGGAAAAAAAGCCCCAAATCCCGCGTTGACCCCGTCCTCCCCCAATCTCCGATGCTCCGCCATGCCACCCCCATCGTCGGACCGCCGCCCGCCCTACCAGACCTCGCCTCTCCCTCTCCTCCACTCCGATTGAAGCTCCAGGCCGTGAGACCTCCCCTCAGCAAAACCCCATCGCCCATACATCAAATCGCCACCCCCTGAACTGCGAGCCAAACCCGCGCCGCCACCAATCGGTCGGACCACCACCCAGACATGGAAGCACTCCTCCGACAAGGCACCCCTCCAGTCGACGCTGACAGCGCGGAAACCCCCCCCCCCCCCATTCTCAGAGCAAATGCAGTAAGTTTTTATCTTAATTTTTATTTATTTAAACATTGAAATATGATTTCTTGTAATGCATATAAAATCAGATTTCGTATATAGAACTGCCTTAAATTCGTGTTCGATTTTTATATGACTGAATTTATTATAAAGATGAGATTTTTATTTCAGTCTTTGTTATATATAAATCGATAAAAAGATTTGATTTTAATATAAATAAAGATTCGATTTTTATTTATAAAAAGGAACAATTTTTAAATTAGAAAAGGCGAGATTTTTAAATTAGAAAGGCCATGATTTTTATATATTGAACATCGAAGTAAAAATGTGATTTTTATATATTGAACATCGAAGTAAAAATGTGTTTTTTATATATTGAACATCGAAGTAAAAATGTGATTTTTATATATTGAACATCGAAGTAAAAATGTGATTTTTATATATTGAACATCGAAGTAAAAATGTGATTTTTATATATTGAACATCGAAGTAAAAATGTGATTTTTATATATTGAACATCGAAGTAAAAATGTGATTTTTATATATTGAACATCGAAGTAAAAATGTGTTTTTATATATTGAATAGCGAAGTGAAAAATCGATTTTTAAATATATGAAGTCATTATAAAAATATGATTTCTAAATTGAAAGTGAAAAAATAAAAATGTGATTTTTATTTTAAAGACATCAAAATATAAAAATGTGTGATTTTTATATATGTAGTGGCTATGGGCAACGAAGATGACGAAAAGGCGAGAACGACGAAGATTTCCGTAAATGAAGAGTCGTGGTATTGGATAGCTTTCGGTGAGAACTTCTCACCTTTCAATTTAATTTTTCTAGTTATATATATACTAGGATGCAGACGGTGTTTAGTAGCACCCGACACCCGTCATCCACAGACCATGGATGGCTTGTTTGTTAAATTGTTTGGTTGTGTAGTTGGTTAGATTATTTGGTTTGAATTGAATTGTTGAGTGAAATGAAATTGATTTGATTGATGTGTGAATGGCGTGGGCCTTCACTAGACCGGGGATAAGGCTAGGCCCTGTCCCGTTTCTAGTATCGTGCCGTTATGCTGCCGAAATTTTCTAAAAATAAGTTAGAAAAATAAAGATAACATTTTATTTAATAAATGAACCGAATAGAATGTTCATAGTTTGAATAAAATATTTTGATCGTTAAAAATATAATTTTTAACGTGAATGTGAATAAATAAATATTCATTTACAAACCGGACGGTTTGTTTATGTACACCTATTTGAAGGACATTGATTGGGACGATAAATTTTACACATCGCCCAACTGCACAAATAAAATCTGTGTTTGATTGTTTGAAACCCCACACGGGTATTGGGATGATATTTGACGTACACTAATCCCGATTGTTTAGTTGTATGTCGATCGATTGATTGACAGACTGTTATAAGCGTTGAATATTTATATTTGATGCTTATACAGTGTAGAATGCACTTTGGATGATGGTTGATTATTCATCGTTGTTGATATGTACATGTGTTGTAGAAAATCCATATAATCAACATTATATGGTAATTGATTGGGCCTCATTCCAGTTTCGAAAAAAAAAGAAATATTTGAAATAAAAACCTTTGAAATAGATATATTTGAAAAAAGAATATTTGAAAAAAAGAAATATTTGAGATAGAAATATTCGAAATAGAATATTTGAAAATGGAAATATATGAAGCCGTATTGATTAGATTGACGCCATTTTGACGTGAACGATATTTATATCGATTTTATTCATTTTATAATGAATATCGAAAGTGATTTCAAAATCTGATATTTGAAAAGAATTGAACATAAATTCGAATTGAAATTGAATATAAACGAATTCGAATTGAAATTGAATATAAACGAATTCGAATTGAAATTGAATATAAACGAATTCGAATTGAAATTGAATATATAACGAATTTGATTTCAATTGAATATATATTGAATTTGATTTGAATAGAAAATGAATTGAATTTGATTTGAATAGAAAATGAATTGAATTTTATTTGATTAGAGAATGAATTGGATTTGGATTGAATAGAAAATGAATTGAATTTGATTTGATTAGAGAATGATTTGGATTTGAATTGAATAGAGAATGAATTGAATTTGAATTGAATAGGAAAACGAATTCGAATTGAATTGAAAAGAAAACGAATTCGAATTGAACTGAATTGAAAAGAAAATGAATTCGAATCGAATTAAAATCGATTTGAATTAAAATCAAATAGAAATGAAAGTAAAAAGGATTTATAATAGAAAAACTCAATTTCGATTTGAATTTGAAATAAAGGTTGAAATTGTTTTTGAAACAAATTCAAAAACTATTTATAAAATTCGTTTTAAATAGTAATCGACGAAATATATATTATATATATAATATAATGGCCTGAATAGAACGCGCCGCGCCGCGGCAGTTCGCGAATTTCGACCATTAACTTCGAACGGATATTACGGGAGATCCGACCGTCGGATTCTCCTAAAACCGGAACCGTTGGGTTCGTATCGAAAAGAGCTTTCTAACGAATATTAGAAATTCGAAATCTAACGGTTGGATTTGGAATTATGTCCAAATCAAATTTGAAAAAGGTCGTTGTAAGTGCAGTTCGATGGCCATTTATGGAAATCGACTGTACGGGCCTTGATAAAATTATTAAAAATATTAATAATTTGTGTAAAATCATAAGAAATGATTTAGAAAGAATTGGGGTGAAAAACTCCATATTTGAAAAGATAAAAATAGATTTTTATCGAAATGAACTAGAATTACAACTCTATTTATTTTTAAATAAATAAATTGAATTTGAAATGGTTTTGAAAATAACCAGAATTTCCAATGATTGCATTGGAATGGATTTGAATCGAAATTGTCTTCGGAATATTTCGATGTTGGATTTCGTGATTATACAGATGTTGTTATGGAAATTTGAAAGATATAGATATATATATCGTTATTTCCAATACGATATCTGTTGGTCGTAGAATTTGATATTGAATATAAGCCGATATATTTTCTATTCAGAGCCTTGTGTTTAATATCAAATGTGATTTGGGTTTGTCGTGAATGGTGTCTTCATTAACACTGTTCTTGAACCCAGTTGAGAAAAGATTAAATCTTTTTTATTTAGATTTAATGAAGTGTACCAATTAAATGATATTTAATTGGAATCGCATTAGTATTGATTTTTGGTTTATCGTGAACAGTGTTTTAAATAACACTTGTTCTTTAACCCAATAATTAATGGAAGGTGATTTTGGGTTTACCGTGAACCGTGTTTTAAATGACACTGATTCTTTAACCCAGTCAAAGATTAAAACTAAGTGGAGTTTTAATGAATCTTTAATTAGATTGAAAAGATCGAGAATGGAGTATCACCAGTTTTGCTCCAGGCGATAGTTAAATCTTTAATTAGAATTGAACGTGAAATTGTAATTGAATTTACTGATAACACCGTGGTTTTAGATATGAAGTATTACCAGTTTTACTTCATGGGATGAATAGGTTGGGATTGGGAAATTAAAACAAATGATTACTTCGGTAAGGTTCGCTAATCCCGACTAGTTTGAATTGATATTCAAAAATAGATTAAAGAATAAATTTTAATGATTTATCTTTGATAAAATTAATGGGAACCCTTCCCTATGAATGTGAAATTTAGAAACTAACTGTCGGTTAGCGAAGCAGAATGGTTTTCTGGATATTGATCTGATGTTGGTTTCGGCCTTCGGGGTTAATATTTGGGGAATTATTCTCTTGATTAATTTATGGTTAGTGACTAATAAATTGGAATGAGGCGTATGTTGTGTTTGTGTAACACTTATTTAAAATATACGCGCGTTATTCGGGAAGACCGGGTTTATCCCATTCTGAATAACTGATACGACGATAAGTCGAAGATGAAGACGATGGTCGAAGACCGGAAGTCTTCACGTCGTTTGGGTGATTACTGATGATCTTGATTGGGCTGTACACCCAAGAAGATGGAAACAGTTGGTGATCGTCCAGACGTGCTTGGAGATCGATGGATATGCGGGGTACTAGGTGCCCCCGGTTTCGTTCAGACCCAAAACGGACTTGTAAATGGACTGTGTGTCTGACATTGGATTTTAGTCCGTGTGATTGATCTCTATTAAATATATATCTGTTTGGCGGCGGAGAATTTATTCTCTTGCTTAACGCCCTTCTCTGAGACGTACGAGCTCAGGGGTTATATATTGATGGATATCAAACGCATGGAGTGAATTGCCTGTGTGGCATGCCTAAGTGGCAATTGATCGAGGCTTATGTTGAAAAGCAAAGTCTTGTGGTGATGATCAAAGCACGGCCTTTGTGGCATAGCTTTGTGTAACGTTTGCTTCGCGAGCCTCACACCCCGGTATGAACCAGAAACGGGAGAAAGGACCTCAGGGAGGGCCTACGTTTCCTCCTAGCTAAAAGTGGCGTCAATGGTTTTACACGCCCTGACGAGTTTGACTTATGTGGTTGTTGCTGTTGCGAGGCGCCTCGGTTAGATCGGACGATCCGGGTCCGATGGAGTCATTCGTTGGCTCGCTTACGCCCCAAAGGGTGGCGAAACGTAGTGCTCAGGCATTTTAATCCACTCCGTGTGGACCGGCCCTGTCGCTCCAAGGGTCGATGCGTTCTGATCCTGAGACTCGGGCTAGGCAGTCTCGAATTCGGTAAGGACTATCTTTTGCCTTGGTTCATGACGGAAATCCAATTTCCAAATACGTGACTTTGCGGTTTTATTTGTAAACCTATATATGGCGACATAGTGGCATGGGACGCTCATGCCGCCTATGATTGATACTTATGATTTGAAGTTGTTTTATACACTATGCACTTATAATAGTATCAAATGATTTGTTTTAAACGTATCAAGCATTCTTGGCTATTATAAGGTAAAAACCCTATCCCCCGGCTTGCGTTGCATTGTGTGATAGGACCTGGGTCTTATAATAGCTTCATTTTTTCTTTGTTTAGCATTGCGCTGTTTGTTTTATGCACTGGTATTCTTGGGAGGAAACCCGTTCCGTGTTATACGGCGTGGTCCCTTGATTTACCTAACTTTAAAAATAAAGATTAATAACTGTTTTAGTTCTCACACCAGTCACATGACTGACCTGGAGTTTATTGTTTTAACCTAAACTCTGGGTGCCCTTATTTTCGACACGGGCAGCTAGTAGTTTTGGTTTTGCAGATTTATATTCACAGGATCCTGGTTTACAGCTGGAACGATATCCGGAAAGCTTTGTATCCGTATATCTCTTCTAGTTGTGTATTGTATTATTTTCCGCTGCTATGTATTTAAATGTAATTTAAATCTCTGATATTTCTGTGTAATATTTATTCATTTATACTCTGTATATTCTTGTAATCTGATGCATTGTTGTAATATACTATGAAATGTTCTTTTATATGCGTTCTGATTTGTCGTGTTCTCAAAACAATCCGCGCTTTCTCTTCTCTTCGGAGACCGGGGGAGTTCGGGTCGTTTCATCGTGGTATTAGAGCTTTGGTTTGCAAAGCTTAGAGAACAAGGCACCTTAGAACCATACGAAAGAATTCATCAGATATTGGATTAGTAATATCCAATGGGAATGACTCGTTAGAGATAGGATCAGTAGCATCCTAGAACGAGTGTGAAGAGTAAATTTTTAAAATAAAAATGAAAACCAATTTTGTTTTGAAAATTTAAATCAATTATTCGTATTTGATTATTTATTTTATATTGATTCGGACAGTCCAGTATATAAAGATTTTGCATATGCGCCTTGCAAACGTATATTCGAAGTTTTAATATACTGGATAGATATAGAATAACACTCTAGTCGCCCGGAGATGATTCTGATGATAGTTCGAACATCATCAGAATATGCATTCGTGTTTCGAAGGTGTGGTATCTATATATTTCCTATTGACTAGTGTGAGAACCAAAATTAGACAGGGCCTATTGTTGTGATTTGGCATCAAAAATCTGATTTTTGACTATGTATCAAAGTTATGAATTTGAAAACTCTAATCCACTAATTGATTGATGATTGTGTTGTTTGTTTATTTGTTTGGCAATTTTGAACCATTACCTCTAATTGAATCACATATTGAATTATATTGAAAATTGGTCGCATTTGCTTGCATATACATGTACTTACATTGAACAGGTCATAGCAAGGAGGCTAGAGCAGAGAATAAAATTTGTTTGCCCGACAAATAGGTACATGTTTACTACATAATTTACTGTTTTGTTTGGGTGATGATGATTTTATGAGCCTATTGGCAAGCCGCTTGGCTTTTTCTTTTTGAGATCAGAAGGCCTGTATGGCGATTTCGGGATTTTCCCGTGGCTCCCGGTGCAGGGGAGGTTATGGCGAAATTTTTCGAAAATTTAGGGTGTTAGCCAAATTTTTGAAATTCTTGAAAATTCTCAGAAACTGAAAAGTTGGAGAATGGAAGCCAGATCGAACGTAGAGTTGATTGATCAAACCACTTTCGACTTTGTTCCTTTTCGGGGACGAAAAGTTTTAAGTGGGGGAGATTGTAACAACACGAAAATCTGGGCCAGTTTAAAAATTTTATTTTGGCAATTTTAGTGAATTTTGAATATTTAAAATAGATATTTTTAAATAATATCGACGAGAAATTTATTTTGAATAGAATTCGACGTATATATTATATACGTCGTCGTTAGAATATAAATAATTATATATAATTATTTAAAGGAATTGAAAATGGCGCGGTACTTCGATAATTCGATTTCAAACTTCAATTGAACATACCGGGTGCAAAATAAACCGGATTTTAGTGAAACCAAAAAATAATGGAATCTAATAGTGAATATCTTTACAATGAATCCGAAAAATCAAAATTTCATAGCGAGAATCAAAAGATATGTCCAGTTGAAAATTCTGAATAGTCGCTATGGAATTCAGGCCCTTAAAAATGGAAATTTTGCAAACGACCTCGGATTTCAACGAAACCGCTTTTGTTGGATCCGCAGTGTCAAATTATTGCTAGATTCCAAATTTCATAATTTTTCGAATCAAAATGTGAGCGTGGCAAAGGAAAACGTGTTTGACCAGTTTCAGTTGATTTTAAACGACTAGAAATTGGCCATTTTTCTAACGGTCTCAGAATTCGACGAAACTAGTTTTGTTAGGACCGTATCATCAATACGAAGCTAGAAAATATATTTCGGGGATCTTTCGAGTTAGTATGTGACCCCGGTAAATTAAAATGTGTGTTCAAATTGAATATATACTGATTTATATTTTAATTTAAATCGAAACTGATCGAAACAACCGAATTGGCTTGTGATACATATCCCATTGTGTTCGAAATGGGGGTAAAACGCTGGGGACGACAGGCGGTGGGCCTCGTTTCGAGGTCGTATGTAAAAGTCAACTTTTTGGGAAAAAATAAAATAAAATAAAATAATTAAAAACTCTTCTCTCTCCTCACCCTCTCCTATACCTTGCCCCCCGATTCAGCAATCAGAAAAGGAAAAAAAAAGCCCCAAATCCCGCGTTGACCCCATCCTCCCCCAATCTCCGACGCTCCGCCACGCCACCCCCATCGTCGGACCGTCGCCCGCCCTACCAGACCTCGCCTCTCCCTCTCCTCCACTCCGATTGAAGCTCCAGGCCGTGAGACCCCCCCTCAGCAAAACCCCATCGCCCATACATCAAATCGCCACCCCTCTGAACTACAAGCCAAACCCGCGCCGCCACCAATCGGTCGGACCACCACCCAGACATGGAAGCACTCCTCCGACCAGGCACCCCTCTAGTCGACGCTGACAGCGCGGAAACCCCCCCCCCCATTCTCAGAGCAAATGCAGTAAGTTTTTATCTTAATTTTTATTTATTTAAACATTGAAATATGATTTCTTTTAATGCATATAAAATCAGATTTCGTATATAGAACTGCCTTAAATTCGTGTTCGATTTTTATATGACTGAATTTATTATAAAGATGAGATTTTTATTTCAGTCTTTGTTATATATAAATCGATAAAAAGATTTGATCTTTAATATAAATAAAGATTCGATTTTTATTTATAAAAAGGAACAATTTTTAAATTAGAAAAGGCGAGATTTTTAAATTAGAAAGGCCATGATTTTTATATATTGAACATCGAAGTAAAAATGTGATTTTTATATATTGAACATCGAAGTAAAAATGTGATTTTTATATATTGAACATCGAAGTAAAAATGTGATTTTTATATATTGAACATCGAAGTAAAAATGTGATTTTTATATATTGAACATCGAAGTAAAAATGTGATTTTTATATATTGAACATCGAAGTAAAAATGTGATTTTTATATATTGAACATCGAAGTAAAAATGTGATTTTTATATATTGAACATTGAAGTAAAAATGTGTTTTTATATATTGAATAGCGAAGTGAAAATTCGATTTTTAAATATATGAAGTGATTATAAAAATATGATTCCTAAATTGAAAGTGAAAAAATAAAAATTTGATTTTTATTTTAAAGACATCAAAATATAAAAATGTGTGATTTTTATATATGTAGTGGCTATGGGCAACGAAGATGACGAAAAGGCGAGAACGACGAAGATTTCCGTAAATGAAGAGTCGTGGTATTGGATAGCTTTCGGTGAGAACTTCTCACCTTTCAATTTAATTTTTCTAGTTATATATATATACTAGGATGCAGACGGTGTTTAGTAGCACCCGACACCCGTCATCCATAGACCATGGATGGCTTGTTTGTTAAATTTTTTGGTTGTGTAGTTGGTTAGATTATTTGGTTTGAATTGAATTGTTGGGTGAAATGAAATTGATTTGATTGATGTGTGAATGGCGTGGGACTTCACTAGACCGGGGATAAGGCTAGGCCCTGTCCCGTTTCTAGTATCGTGCCGTTATGCCGCCGAAATTTTCTAAAAATAAGTTAGAAAAATAAAGATAACATTTTATTTAATAAATGAACCGAATAGAATGTTCATAGTTTGAATAAAATATTTTGATCGTTAAAACTATAATTTTTAACGTGAATGTGAATAAATAAATATTCATTTACAAACCGGACGGTTTGTTTATGTACACCTATTTGAAGGACATTGATTGGGACGATAAATTTTACACATCTCCCAACTGCACAAATAAAATCTGTGTTTGATTGTTTTAAACCCCACACGGGTATTGGGATGATATTTGACGTACACTAATCCCGATTGTTTAGTTGTATGTCGATCGATTGATTGACAGACTGTTATAAGCGTTGAATATTTATATTTGATGCTTATACAGTGTAGAATGCACTTTGGATGATGGTTGATTATTCATCGTTGTTGATATGTACATGTGTTGTAGAAAATCCATATAATCAACATTATATGGTAATTGATTGGGCCTCATTCCAGTTTCGAAAAAAAAGAAATATTTGAAATAAAAACCTTTGAAATAGAAATATTTGAAAAAAAGAAATATTTGAGATAGAAATATTCGAAATAGAATATTTGAAAATGGAAATATATGAAGCCGTATTGATTAGATTGACGCCATTTGGACGTGAACGATATTTATATCGATTTTATTCATTTTATAATGAATATCGAAAGTGATTTCAAAATCTGATATTTGAAAAGAATTGAACATAAATTCGAATTGAAATTGAATATAAACGAATTCGAATTGAAATTGAATATAAACGAATTCGAATTGAAATTGAATATAAACGAATTCGAATTGAAATTGAATATAAACGAATTCGAATTGAAATTGAATATATAACGAATTTGATTTCAATTGAATATATATTGAATTTGATTTGAATAGAAAATGAATTGAATTTGATTTGATTAGAAAATGAATTGAATTTGATTTGATTAGAGAATGAATTGGATTTGGATTGAATAGAAAATGAATTGAATTTGATTTGATTAGAGAATGAATTGGATTTGAATTGAATAGAGAATGAATTGAATTTGAATTGAATAGGAAAACGAATTCGAAATGAATTGAAAAGAAAACGAATTCGAATTGAACTGAATTGAAAAGAAAATGAATTCGAATAGAATTAAAATCGATTTGAATTAAAATCAAATAGAAATGAAAGTAAAAAGGATTTATAATAGAAAAACTCAATTTCGATTTGAATTTGAAATAAAGGTTGAAATTGTTTTTGAAACGAATTCAAAAACTATTTATAAAATTCGTTTTAAATAGTAATCGACGAAATATATATTATATATATAATATAATGGCCTGAATAGAACGCGCCGCGCCGCGGCAGTTCGCGAATTTCGACCATTAACTTCGAACGGATATTACGGGAGATCCGACCGTCGGATTCTCCTAAAACCGGAACCGTTGGGTTCGTATCGAAAAGGGCTTTCTAACGAATATTAGAAATTCGAAATCTAACGGTTGGATTTGGAATTATGTCCAAATCAAATTTGAAAAAGGTCGCTGTAAGTGCAGTTCGATGGCCATTTATGGAAATCGACTGTACGGGCCTTGATAAAATTATTAAAAATATTAATAATTTGTGTAAAATCATAAGAAATGATTTAGAAAGAATTGGGGTGAAAAACTCCATATTTGAAAAGATAAAAATAGATTTTTATCGAAATGAACTAGTTTTGAACTAGAATTACAACTCTATTTATTTTTAAATAAATAAATTGAATTTGAAATGGTTTTGAAAATAACCAGAATTTCCAATGATTGCATTGGAATGGATTTGAATCGAAATTGTCTTCGGAATATTTCGATGTTGGATTTCGTGATTATACAGATGTTGTTATGGAAATTTGAAAGATATAGATATATATATCGTTATTTCCAATACGATATCTGTTGGTCGTAGAATTTGATATTGAATATAAGCCGATATATTTTCTATTCAGAGCCTTGTATTTAATATCAAATGTGATTTGGGTTTGTCGTGAATGGTGTCTTCATTAACACTGTTCTTGAACCCAGTTGAGAAAAGATTAAATCTTTTTTATTTAGATTTAATGAAGTGTACCAATTAAATGATATTTAATTGGAATCGCATTAGTATTGATTTTTGGTTTATCGTGAACAGTGTTTTAAATAACACTTGTTCTTTAACCCAATAATTAATGGAAGGTGATTTTGGGTTTACCGTGAACCGTGTTTTAAATGACACTGATTCTTTAACCCAGTCAAAGATTAAAACTAAGTGGAGTTTTAATGAATCTTTAATTAGATTGAAAAGATCGAGAATGGAGTATCACCAGTTTTGCTCCAGGCGATAGTTAAATCTTTAATTAGAATTGAACGTGAAATTGTAATTGAATTTACTGATAACACCGTGGTTTTAGATATGAAGTATTACCAGTTTTACTTCATGGGATGAATAGGTTGGGATTGGGAAATTAAAACAAATGATTACTTCGGTAAGGTTCGCTAATCCCGACTAGTTTGAATTGATATTCAAAAATAGATTAAAGAATAAATTTTAATGATTTATCTTTGATAAAATTAATGGGAACCCTTCCCTATGAATGTGAAATTTAGAAACTAACTGTCGGTTAGCGAAGCAGAATGGTTTTCTGGATATTGATCTGATGTTGGTTTCGGCCTTCGGGGTTAATATTTGGGGAATTATTCTCTTGATTAATTTATGGTTAGTGACTAATAAATTGGAATGAGGCGTATGTTGTGTTTGTGTAACACTTATTTAAAATATACGCGCGTTATTCGGGAAGACCGGGTTTATCCCATTCTGAATAACTGATACGATGATAAGTCGAAGATGAAGACGATGGTCGAAGACCGGAAGTCTTCACGTCGTTTGGGTGATTACTGATGATCTTGATTGGGCTGTACACCCAAGAAGATGGAAACAGTTGGTGATCGTCCAGACGTGCTTGGAGATCGATGGATATGCGGGGTACTAGGTGCCCCCGGTTTCGTTCAGACCCAAAACGGACTTGTAAATGGACTGTGTGTCTGACATTGGATTTTAGTCCGTGTGATTGATCTCTATTAAATATATATCTGTTTGGCGGCGGAGAATTTATTCTCTTGCTTAACGCCCTTCTCTGAGACGTACGAGCTCAGGGGTTATATATTGATGGATATCAAACGCATGGAGTGAATTGCCTGTGTGGCATGCCTAAGTGGCAATTGATCGAGGCTTCTGTTGAAAAGCAAAGTCTTGTGGTGATGATCAAAGCACAGCCTTTGTGGCATAGCTTTGTGTAACGTTTGCTTCGCGAGCCTCACACCCCGGTATGAACCAGAAACGGGAGAAAGGACCTCAGGGAGGGCCTACGTTTCCTCCTAGCTAAAAGTGGCGTCAATGGTTTTACACGCCCTGACGAGTTTGACTTATGTGGTTGTTGCTGTTGCGAGGCGCCTCGGTTAGATCGGACGATCCGGGTCCGATGGAGTCATTCGTTGGCTCGCTTACGCCCCAAAGGGCGGCGAAACGTAGTGCTCAGGCATTTTAATCCACTCCGTGTGGACCGGCCCTGTCGCTCCAAGGGTCGATGCGTTCTGATCCTGAGACTCGGGCTAGGCAGTCTCGAATTCGGTAAGGACTATCTTTTGCCTTGGTTCATGACGGAAATCCAATTTCCAAATACGTGACTTTGCGGTTTTATTTGTAAACCTATATATGGCGACATAGTGGCATGGGACGCTCATGCCGCCTATGATTGATACTTATGATTTGAAGTTGTTTTATACACTATGCACTTATAATAGTATCAAATGATTTGTTTTAAACGTATCAAGCATTCTTGGCTATTATAAGGTAAAAACCCTATCCCCCGGCTTGCGTTGCATTGTGTGATAGGACCTGGGTCTTATAATAGCTTCATTTTTTCTTTGTTTAGCATTGCACTGTTTGTTTTATGCACTAGTATTCTTAGGAGGAAACCCGTTCCGTGTTATACGGCGTGGTCCCTTGATTTACCTAACTTTAAAAATAAAGATTAATAACTGTTTTAGTTCTCACACCAGTCACATGACTGACCTGGAGTTTATTGTTTTAACCTAAACTCTGGGTGCCCTTATTTTCGACCAGGGCAGCTAGTAGTTTTGGTTTTGCAGATTTATATTCACAGGATCCTGGTTTACAGCTGGAACGATATCCGAAAAGCTTTGTATCCGTATATCTCTTCTAGTTGTGTATTGTATTATTTTCCGCTGATATGTATTTAAATGTAATTTAAATCTCTGATATTTCTGTGTAATATTTATTCATTTATACTCTGTATATTCTTGTAATCTGATGCATTGTTGTAATATACTATGAAATGTTCTTTTATATGCGTTCTGATTTGTCGTGTTCTCAAAACAATCCGCGCTTTCTCTTCTCTTCGGAGACCGGGGGAGTTCGGGTCGTTTCACGTTCTCTCCTCCTCGTGTTCTACTTGGCTTTCTTGACTAAGGTTTACTACTTTGTTCTCTTAACTAAGGTTTACTACTTAGTTTCCTGAATCGTTAGCTTTCTTAACTAAGGTTTACTACTGAATTCAAGCATGACTTAAGTTCTCTTTATCAAATAATAGCGTACGGGTGTTTTCCCACGTTTCCAGCTTAGATTAACTTATTTAATGGTATAAGTCGTCCCACCCTTCGAGTCTTGTATTACATCTTAAGTCATATTCATTTCTTATTCCTAGGATAAGTTTATCTATTATTTAATCTTAACATTCCCCTTTTTTCATGCTTTGATACTGTTATATTGGTTAAGTTTGCCTATGTGTCCAAGTTGACTTAACCCCCAATCACGTATTCAATTCAACCCACGCGTCATGTCAAATTGGTTAAGTGTTATCTATCAGTTCATGTTGACTTAACCTACCCATATATCATGTCAAATTGGTTAAGTGTTATCTCATCTTCCTTATCATTTCCTATAACTTATCTTGTCTCATAAGTTATAATTTCCACCTATTATCCTCTCTTGTCTTATTCAAGTTTATTCATAATAAGTTATTTATTATGCCGTAACGATGTATGACCTCTCACATTAGACGTCCGTTCTTAGCTGCTGGATTTGCCGGGCGGTTCCGGGCAGACTTATACACAACGCGCCTAACCTCGTGTCATAAACCGTTACGCCTCTAGTTCTTGTCGTTGACCTCTCACATTAGACCTCCGCTTGTGGTTGCTGGATTTGTCGGGCGGTTCCGGGCAGTCTTACACCACAAACGCGCCTAACCTCGTGTCATAGGCGTTCATTAACAATCGTCTTTTACCCAAACCCCAAATTCATGTCATGTGTTCCAAATTTAACTTAATCACAATTCATGTCTATTCTAAGTGTCATATGCCAATTATAAATTTACAAGCATGTTCATGTTTATTCTAGATATCAAATGTCAATTACCAATTCACAAGCATGTTCACGCTCAAGTTATGCCACTATTGTCAATTTCATGTTATGCGTCGAGTTCCATAATTACATAAAAAAACATGGTTTGTCCAACATATTCCATTTTTAATTATGTCTCTAGGATCTTAATGGCATAACCAATTTTCAAGTCTCAAATTCATGCTTTATATATTTTTAGCGTAAGTTACTCCAAGTCACCAATTTTTAAGATCCTTTCCACTCATTCCATTTAAATAATCTCAATATATATACTTTGCCAATTATCCCAATATTTGCAATAATAATTGTTACGCCCCAATCCCAAATTACAGATTATATTCCTCGATTGCATAAAATAAATTATGCCCAATATTCGCAACAACAATTGTTATCCCACAAACCCCAAATTACAGATTATATTTCTCGATTGCATAAAATAGATTATGCCCAACATTTCCATATTTCAACCGCACGTATGCATAATAAGATTTTCGTCTAGGTTCGAGATAACCTAGATCCAAAAATAAAAAAGGGAAGGAGAATAAAAGGAACAATTATTATAACATGAATCGTGAATTAAATTAATAACTGGGGAGCGATGAACGATAATAATACTATTATGCAACAAATTTATTATAATTCCACTCACCGTGACTGGATTGGGGAAAATAAACGATTTGTCGTTGATGTAGAACGCTGATTTAATCTTCTTATTTGATTATTGGTGAGGAGCATGAATTGTTGATGAAGATTTTTGCTACTTGATTTGATTAAACTCCAAAGTTGATGAAGAGCTTTCAATTTAATTTAGGGTTTTGGGGCGGTGGCTATGTTTGGTTGATGTTTGGCGGCATGGAGGCGTCAGAAGGAATTGTTTATGAATTAGGTTAGGTCTAGGCACTATTTTATAGGTGTAGAGAGTGTTCTAGAGCCATTAGATCACCCTAGAAGCCATCTGATCCATCCAGCACAACAAAAATCGTCACTACCCAGATCTGGAAAAAATCAGGGGGAGGTCGACCCCCAGGTCGACCTGCCTGGGTATTTTCCTATGTAAATTCTGAATTTTTGTTGAATCTTCCGAAGGCCATAACTCTTTCATACAGAGTCCGATTTTCGAAAACTTGGACTCTATTCCAAGAAGAATTCCGAGACGAACGCAATGGTGATGTCCATTTTACTTAATTTCTGATATTTAAATTAAGTGTCCTTATCTTATTATCTTACACACACTGTTATTGAATCAATTTTTCCTTTTCTTCCATGTATTAATAAATTTTCATTATACATCACCATTATTTACCCATCTATGCACTACACCAGAAAACCTGTTTTGCCACGGCTTTGGGCCGTGGCTAATTAATTTTGCCACGGCTTTAGACCGTGGCACAACAGGGTGCAAAATCATATTTTGCCACGGTCCATAACCGTGGCAGATTGCGGTTTTGCCACGGCTTTAGTCCGTGGCAAGATAGGATATTGCCATGGCCCTGAGCCGTGGCAATATGTAATTGTAACTTTCTATGCAGTTTTGCCATGGTTTTAGACCGTGGCTAAATTCAACTGAAAATATTGCATACTACCCTCTACCTGAGACATAAAACTCCTATTTAAACAAAATACAAGCATATTATAACCAGCAACATAAATTTATGAACATATCCATCAACACAAATTGTAATCTTCAAAGTTCAACTAAATAATTCATACTTCATAGTTTGCAAACTACAATATATCCAAACTAAAAACTACATAGTTCAACTTCAATTCATAATTTGCATCAACAATCCAAATTACAAACCCTTACTTCAAAGTTCATATTACAGACTCTTACTTCAATGTTCAAATTACGGACCCTTACTTCACATGATAAAACCGTCCAAAGCTCCGCTGAAAACCTCCATCATTGCGTTGCATGTTCACCCTGCAACACGAAAAAAAATTGTTACTAAACTAGAAAACCTTCATGTTGTGTTATATCGACTCATAGCGTATCTTTCTTTCTTTTTTCTACTCAAACAAATTTACCATTAAAAGTTCTGTCCAGGAGCATATTTATAAGTGTGGTTTCTGACTATAAATCTCAACTCCTACGTATGTATATTCCCAACATAGATACAACTCACCTGAAACAAAATTCAACTTCAAAGATCACATATTAATATAACCCCCCAAGAATTTTAAAGACAACACATATATCCATTATACTGTGATTAAAAAAAACAAGAAATAATAACATCTTCAAGTGACATGCGACATAAAATATAGATGTGGCGGTGTTTCACGTTTGATGCTCAGTTTCTCGTTTCCAAGTCATTAGAGACACAGTTGCTTGGGTACTAAAATAAAAGATATGTTTATAGCTTACTTCGGGGAAGACCTGAAGATTAAAGAATGACAACAAGCCACGTAAAATAACATATTTTTACAATAAGCTTTCAATGAAACCTATTTTCAAAATAAGTTTTTTCAACAAGCCTATATCTAAAATTTGTCTGAATGAAATGTTAGGAACATTGTGCGGAAGTTGCGGACAAGTATTAACAACCATCTTTAACTGCCAGTAGGCTTGCATTCGAAATGCGATCAAGTTTTATGTTTCCTGTGATCACTACTAGGATGGCACATTTAAGGCACTGTCAACCCATCTTGAAATTAATGACCCATTGTATATTGACTCCAAACAATTTGGTATAAAACAAATTGTTCAGTCATTCTTGTTATTGTGTTTTTGTATGTTCGATCGGACATTGGAGCCTTTTTTTTGCTGCAGTAAGTCTCTCAGCAATGAGTTTTCCAATAGCACATAGTATTCGCCTTTTGTTGAAGGACTTTTTGACATGATGTAATGATTTCCCAAATATTGTTACCATTGCAACATGTTAAATAGATTGGTGTCGGCAACTCACACAGAAACATGTTTCATACTACTATTTTGTGTTATAACATGAAGATTTTGATGTGCTGTATTTAGTAACACAAAATTAGAGCGCTCTTCTGGTCTCAAATAATGAATCTGCAGCAGAGCAAAAAGCTTTTATTCAATAAACACGAATCATTTCTTGCTTAGGTATCATGCTTCTGTTTTTGACTGATATGTAGGCTCAGGGTTTTGTGCTAGTGGAAGAGCTTGAACAGAGGCTTTCATGTCCATATGGCCGAGCCATTGATGCTCTCGAGACTTTATTGAAGGTGATTTATTACTTGTGTTGGTAACACTTCTTTGTACTTTCGGCGAAGATTACATGTTTTGCGTAGTCAGTGTGTGCGTGTGTCTAACTTTTAGAGAGCAAGCATTTGACAAGTATTTAGCCTTTTGATTTAAATACTAGCAAGTAAGTTCGTAGGTTGCAATCAACATTCTATTATTCTAGCAAGTAAGTATTTAGCCTTTTCCGCGAAGAAACTCGTCAACGAGGGCTTACTCCCATATTCACTCTAATTTCGTCATTTTAGCCGAAATGTTTCTCGGTAAAGTACCAAAACTGATTTTGAATATATTAACACTTTTAATGTACAAAAGCAAATTATGCTTGCAGGAGGGACTTGCTATGATTGATGACGGGCACAGAGATGGGAAACGCAGATACTGGTTTTCCGTGTGTGGCTTCCATCTCTTTTGCAGCTACTTCTGAAGCTTTGAAGCTTTAATCATCATTTTTCTCCAAAAATACTATTATATTACAATGATTGTAATGTCAAATAAATATTTTTACTTGTATCATAAATGTCGTTATGTAGAAATGTAAACAGACAATGGACTGAGCTATTTTTATATGTGTTTAACAAAGGGGTTTTTATTAGCTTTTGTGACTAAGTAAAAAATATTATTTGACATCATAATTCGCTGTCTCTTCCTCTTTTCTTTCGATTGTCAATCCGACCCCATGCTTATGTTATTGGTTAAATGCTTTGATCTTCCTACAGGACTCCCTTAACTCCTACTTGAAGCTTATTTTTTAGTTTCACAGAATCCGAAGATGATTTTGATGACACAACTGACACCGGCAGCATGAGCTGCTCTAGCAGTCCATACAGTTACGACAACGACGTGCACAAGTTTACAGTTAAAGTGTAAATGAATACAAGCCGTGAAAGTTTTCTATATAAAAAGATATGTTGGATTTTTCTGTTATTTCAAGTCATTTTGCTCTTGTCAGTTCAGATGGTGCTACAAAACTAGTTCAAGTGGGAGAAATAACCCAGCAATAATGTATGCATATGACACTACAAAAAAATATTTAGAAATCTATATTTATACTAGTTAAATATTATTAGATATCCATTTGGCAAAACTATATACATGTGCCAAACCGAGTAAAAAATCTGGAAATCAAATAATCAGACGATATTAGATTAATGTAAAGCGGTTCAATCAAATGTATGCAAATTCCTCTTTCGACATTTAAACAAACTGCTTTTACACTAGCTGCAGACCTTAGTTTTGAAGCCTTTTAATTTGCATGTCTTACCAGTTTTGGTTCAAAACCTTTTAATTTGTATGTTGATTGATCTGTAGTCTTTAAGTGCATTCGATTTCATTTATACATCCCTCTTGACAAACATTTTTTTTTTTTTTGCATTGAGATCAAAACCCATCAGCTGTAATTTAAAGAAAACCATATTTTTGTCAAATACTGACCAGTTGTTAAACTGTATTTCTATATTGCACTTTATATCGCTGCTTCTAATCAATCTACGGATTCGTTAAGTTGGAATTAAGTAGGCTTAGCAGATTTAATCTATCCATTCAAACAGATACGCTGACAGCTGGTTAAGCTAATGAAAACGGGAACTAGAGTCTTTCGCTAACTTACTCTAATTTTGCGATAAATTTCATGCTTTTCAAGTTCAATACACAGTACCTTCGTTCATACACATATATAGCAAGGGGCTTTATAAGTGCATTCCACTACATGTCTTACGACTCTTTACCCAAAAATCCCATTCATAATTTAATCTTACACAAAGCTGAACAAGGAAAATAATAATTATCTACATAACTAAGTCCTAAGACAACTAATGCTAATTAGAGAGATGAGGAGCTGATTTGTAGGAGTTAAAATTGCACCGGTAGAAATTCATTACGAGATATAACGGTGATATAAGGAGTAATAGCGGAGCATTAACTATGCAGGTTTCAACCTAATTAATCAAAAAGTAAACAATTTTAAATTTCCTTAAAAATAGCCATTTAAAGCAACCATAAAAAACATTTTAAAACGTCAAATTTGTTTCAATAAGCATCAAATTTGCATCCTATAGGACGAGTAACTAATTTTGCATCCTCGTTTGGTGTTTGGGTTGGACCATCTAAAACTGAGGATTACTGTCATATATCAGAGGATTACTTACAGAGCTACCGTTCTGTAAAAACTGAGGTCGGGAGGACGTAGCAACTGTGTTGTTCAATGCAGACCTATCCGGTGTTGGTCTCATTGTGTTTTGTTTTAAAAACAAAAATACTGTCAGGATTCAACCAGCCTATTCAATGCAGACTTATCCGGTGTTTACTCCCATTGTGTTTCCATTTAAACCAGCCTTTACTGGTTTCAAAAAAAAAAAAAAAACAATACTCGCGGAAAGACATTATTAGTTTGAAGATACTGACATTAAAATAATGTCAGTATCTTTCAAAGAACCGACAATACCCCTAACAAACTTGAGTCAATAAATGATCAAAGGCATATACTGAAGTGCAATAGAAAAGTCATTTTGAAATACTTCTGTAGCAAGTAGTAAAGATGTTAAATAAAGAAGATGGATATTTAAAAAAACACCAAACAGAACTCTAAAAAAGACCTATGACATAATCGTCAAATTACCATGGAAATGTTTGTCAATTCTTTGTAGATACTGACATTATTTTAATGCTGGACTGAAATTGTCGTCCTTGCCTAAGTATTATCATATACTAAACAAACTTTCCTTTGATGTGTCATCATTTTCTTTTCATGGCAGATCCTGATTTTTGTTCCTTTTCCTCCATCAGCTCTGTTGTCATATAATGTTAACAACAGCTTGATGACAACAATTTTTTTTCCTTTTAAATTTTCTATTAATATGTACATATATTTTTGGTAGTATGTTCAAAAAACAAAATACAAGTTCCGATTCTACTAATCTTTTGCATTCAAGTCAAAATCCCTAAAAATTGAGACACGCATTCAAGTCAAAATCCCTAAAAATTGAGACAAGGGTGCCGATCCAAATTTAATTTTATCTTAAATCATGTCAACGACGAAGTGGTCCAAATCTGTGATTTTTCTATATAAGTGTACTTGGTTGATTATCATAGTTTAGATGCTAAAATGATTGATTTTTGTATGATTGGCCGATAATATGCTAGTCTATTACAGAAATGATTCATGTAAAATGTGCGTTGGCCGATAATGGTGTATACGGCTTCGTTGGCCTATTTGAAAATGAATAAAGATGGTTTAAAACGACTTATAATTGTTTTATAAAAATTAAAACTTATTTTGGAATATTATGAAAAAAATGGAAAAATAAATATAAATGAATGCATCTTGTTTCGGCAGTTCGCGATTTCACGGTCGAAAATGTTAAACAAATGTATAAATAAAATATGTCATAATATTTTAAAATAGTAAATTTTCAAACTTTTTTATCTTTTTTTAAATATGACGTTTAATTAGCAAAGTTTGAGATACGACTAAAATCAAGTTTTCAGAATCCTCGTGTTTTGACAGTTTGGAGGATATGGTTTTCAGCTTTTAAATTTTGATATTTTGTCATGGTGTTTATATTAATATGCATGGAAACCTTTGATAAGCACGGAACGCAATACTTTTTGTTCATGCCAATAATGAATGTGATACACACTCCGGAAAAGCTTAAACAAGATGCGTGTGAATATAGGAAGAATCAAGGAACTATTCAGGCAACACAATATGAATAGACATTTTTGAAGTTCCAATCAAGCTTAAGCAGAAGGAAAAAATTTGGCAAAAGAAAGTGCACAAAGAAAAAGGGAAAAACAAAGAATAGCAGCAACTATAAACAGAATGTGAAATGAATCAAAGTGATGAGAATATTAATGTCAAAGCAAATGCAGTTACCCCTAATTTGAATACTTATAAGATTAATGAGAAATGAAGAGACATTACTTCTGATTTTTCAAATAATCCGTTCGCAGTATTACATTATTTAGAGGAGGGGGAGTGATGATAAACCAAGTCAAAATGAAGTTAATGTTATCAATGAACAAGCAATGGAAAAGCACATGAAAACATTCCAATTTATACTCCTCTTTATTCAGAAATATCTTCATCTAAAAACAAGCAATATTCCACTTATGAGAAAATTTTGAAACAACCACTTAATGCTTCTTCTTATTGACTGGTTTAGTTAATAAAGGGGAGGTCCTGCCTAATCATAATCAATCTCCTGACATGCACGTTGTGCATGTTCCTCCATTGTTATTGATTCCCTTTATTTCGGCAATTATTTGAGTCCAACAAATCAAATATATACTCAATCCACTTTATCTGTTCTAGTAATTCCTTTTTCTAAAAATCAATCTTCCCAATCTCCTAATTCTAACTCCATTCCTTTATGTTCTTATTCTAAACTCAAACCTCTAGAAACATCACACTTTTTTCTCCAAATAAATACCATTTGAAAAAAATCACGATCTTCTCCCGTGGCCAAATGTGGATTTAAACCTTAATTAAATTTTATAAGGTGGCAAGTCCATTGTCTTTCAAAGGTGATCGACTTGATCTCAACGAGGGCACGAATTTCTCTATTGCTCAAATTCTTTCTGGCATTTCTTCATTAAAAGTCATAGACCCTAACCCTAACATCGACGAAAAGTTCCAATTCATTTTTGATGACTTATGATTTGCTTTTAATATATCATGAACTAAATAAATAACATTTTTTCTTGCGTTAGCGATTGATTCTCCTCTTCTAAATACATAAGGTAGTACTAAAAAGTTGAATATTTCCTTAATTTATAATTTAGAATGTTCACGAAGCTGTGTTTAAAAAGAAAAAATAACGTATTTTGACAAGATTGAGAAGAAAGAGCCACATAGGCTGATAAGTATATTGTGGTCTTCCTAATTTTATTAAATTTCGGTCATTTAAGAAAAGAGTAGATTGTTGGCTTTAGCAGTACTGAAACTTTCTCGAAACAACACAACCTATGACAATGAAAAAACAAGCATTGATATGGAAAACATAGTCGAGCAAGTGATATATGTAAATACATACATACCTGGCTTATGCGTCTACAAATATTTAATCATATTCTTTGGATGACACACATATCCACCAATTCAACTTCGCCAAATGTCAAAGCAAGAGGATGATTTGGTTTGCTTGTTCTCTCTTGTGGTAGCCGTATATTGTCCACAACCAATTTCTCCTATCTTGGAGGTACAGCTTTTCCATGTATAATGGAGGCAGTCGAATCTCTGCATACAGTGGCTGTGCCAATGATCTCTAGGTCAATACTCATAATTTCGCATTTCTGATTTGACAAACTGGACGAATTCAATGAATTGGGAAAATTATTATTCGGCATTCTTCCAATACTATCGTGAGGGGTACCACTACCTCCTTCATTTGCAGCAATGTCCGATATATGATTTTGTTGACCCCCGCATCGTCCCGTCATCAAGTCGAGGATCGAATTCAACTTCCCTTCCATATTATCCATCCTTAAATTCAAGTAATCCGGGCCTCCTTGAGACTTTTTAAGTTGTTTTCGCGCAATATTTGACGCTTTAACTTGTGTTCTTGATATTTTGGCTCCAATACTTCGAGTGCGACCTTTTTTGTCCTTGCCAAACACTTGTGATATGATATCTTCATCCAATGTCAAATCTTCTTCATCACCATCATCGACTAACTCCTTTGCCTTTGCAATTTTTTCCTAAAATAACAATATGACTTGAGATGTTATTTATTATGAAAATTTATTGAACAACTGAATTATTATTTGTTTAACTTACAAAGTATACAGAAGCCGAATCTGATATAGTACCATCTTTTTTTGTGTGAGCTCTCTCCCATACTTCACGACGTGTGATTTCTTTTGTCGGATTTTCACTAGCCTGCAAATTTAAAAAGCCTTACATATAAGTACAGGAATGCATATCATTAAAACATACAATAACGAAAGAAAATGCTTCAATAATTTTGATCGTAGATTGCAAAGGGATTATGACATTGCCTCGACTATATGAATATCTTTGTTAATAAATTAACAATAATAATTAATGGATAATCTAGAAAGGGTACATACCATTTCATGTTCTATAACGGCGTGACTTGTACGTCCAGTATGATGGCCATAGTTATAAAGTGATCTGTTTTTTTTGCCTTTATCTCTTCTTTCCTTTGCACTAGGTGTTGCTTCATTTTTCAAAAACATATCCCAATCTTCTTGTTTGATAGTCGGTGGACAGTTCTTCAATCTATCTTCATCATTATCATATTTATCATAATAGCGTGTCCTCAAATCGCTTTTGTGTTTCCTAAATGACTCGGACATTTTTTTAAAAATCAAGTCTTTTGATTCTGGATCTAGATCGAAGAATGTCTGTGAAAATAATAGTAATAGTTAAATTAATAGTGAAAAAAATATGACAAAGGGATGTCCTATGAATTTACAATCTGTCTTAACAATACTATACATAAGGAACATATTGTGAATAACAAGGTGTGACAGTTGTATTCAGATACAAGGGCAAAAAAAAAAAAAAAAAACTCATGCAAATGCAAGAAAAGTATATATAATCCTTAAAAGAAATATAAACTTAATTTAACCACTGATATAAATTAATTTACTTACTTTACAAGAGAAATTATATTAAGTATACATAATGCAAACAAGTAAGAATTGTATATATTTTCATTCTTCAGTATCAATTCTTTTTTAATAAGGTCATATAGTCTGAAATTTAATTTAAAATCTCACGGTGTAAGTAAAGCAATTTACTTAATAGAATCCGCCTTCCAAAAAAAAGTAATTTTTAGTTGGTTGACTTTTTTTCTACTTCAAGTGAACAAGGGGACAAAACAAAATTGCAATATAAAACTAAATACAAACAAATTAATTTTATCTTACCAACAATTCTTTCCAAACGTCCATCTTATATTTGTCAGGTACATTAATCCAATTTTCGTACGAAATAGGCACATGGATTCGCACCAATTTACCAATTTGACTGCTTATTTTTCCAGCATTCTTTGAAACAGGAACACCTAATGCATTTATCTCCACTTTTTCAGGTTGTGTAGAGGATGATTGCGTAACTGAATGGTTTGATGGTTCTACAGGCTCTGACATTGTTACTATCTTCTTGGTTGTAATCCAAACTACCAAGACCACCTGCAACAATCAAACAATCCAAATTTCAATGAGATATGACAAACTTGTTAATTTTATGTAAAAAGAGGTAACGAAATAAAGCATCCCAACTATCCTCGTTGGGACGATCGTTTTAGTCAATGCTACAATAATCTACTAGTGTACAACAGCAAAAACATAATATAAAACCGAATAGAAACATATTATAATATTTAACAAAAACTCAGCAGTTCACGAAAATGCAATACGTTAAATATTGGAGCAAAATAGTATCATCAAACCAGATAGTATGTATACAATCATTCAAAGAAGCAGTTTTGATATATTTATTCACTCATACATGTTTATGTGTACATGGTACAATGTGCAAGATCAAAGAGCAGGGTGCACCATCTTAAATGAAGCAAAAGCATATAATATTAACATATACATTTAAATTTTCTGATGAAGCTACAACTTGGGCTACTTCACCTTCACATTCAACTTGATTAAAATAACAATTCAATACAATTCAATTAAGAAATTCTAAATTCAATCACACTTGAAATTCAATACAATTCAATTATGAAATACAACTCATATTAACATATGCATTTGGTAAGATCTTCTAATTTTTTATTGTCTTCAAAAGCTGATTGATAAACCGTAGGAAACTCAATGTCGTCCACAGTTGTAGTCAACCGTTTCAGTGTGTGCAAAACCACAAACCAATCGTTGCTTTTTAAATCTTTGGAGTAGAACACTTGACTCGCTTCTGATGAAAGAATGAACGGCTCATCATTTACTCTATCTTTGGTTTTTAATTTCTTTAAGTTAACCATAATCAAATTTAAAACAGGATCTGTCTTGCAACCATTGACTTTATCTTCGACCTTTACCCAATCACAATAAAAAACCGTTTGTTTGAAGTCGATGTAATCTAATTCAATTATATGTTGAATAACTCCATAGTATATTGTTTCCGCTTCCTTGTAATTTTTATCTTTTCCGCTCGCTCTAAATTTTGTAATTGCTCTCATACAAACACCGCTATCTTGTGTTACCATTCTTTCTTCATAACTTTTTGGGGAAAATACGAATCCATTCACTTGGTACTTCATATAACTACGTGCCTTGAACTTCGGCCCGTTCACCAACCTCCAAAGAGTTGAATCATCATTACTAGTCTTCACCAGCTAAAAAAACAATAAATGAAAAACATAACCATGATGGTGTATGATCCACTTAAATACACTTGAATATATAAGATAATGTAATACCTCATCACGTAGCCATAGAATAAAACTTCGACAAGTTTCCATGGATGTAACGTTACTTCGAGATTGAGATTTAACATTTTTCACATAAATGGTATACTTCCTACGATAAACATTTCAAAATGAATATAGGAGCAAATTTACAATAATGAGAACTTAGGATAGACTAGTGAACTTACTTCTCTCATTCATCCAATCCATCGTGCTTATAAAGGACCCATCTACGAACTTGTTCAAACTGCACCTGGGTTAAGATTATATCTTTACCATTATCTAGAGGCATCTCATCAGCAAACTCGTCGTCTTCATCTAAAAACGCTTCACGGGTATGTTTATGAGTGTCATCACCTCCTTTTGGCATATACTCCATGCAGTAATAACTAGCTTCTTGTACAATATATCCTTCTGCAATACACCCTTCAATATATCTTCTGTTGCGCACGTATCCTTTATATATTTTCATCAACCTATGTAGGTAATCAATTCTAAATAACTTGTATCCATTTAAATCGAATTATGGAGAATAAAACTAAAATTAGTAATTTACCTTTCAAAGGGATACATCCATCTATATCTAACAGGACCGCAAACCAATGCTTCATCGGCTAAATGAACCATAAGATGGATACTGATATCAAAAAATGCAGGTGGAAAATATTTTTCAAACACACACATTGCTTCTACCAAACTAGCTTTTGCTTGCAAAAGATGTTCTGTATTAATCACCTTTGAGCACAAAATGTTAAAGAACAGACTTATACGGTGTACAGCATTACGCAAATCCTTATGTTGTGCATATGAATGTTGAAGCAATACCGGAAGTAATTGTTGCATTATAATGTGATAATCATGCAACTTCATATTTGTTAGTTCAAGAGGATTGAAGCTCACATTGTTGTGGAAGTTAGAAGAGAATTTACTAGGTACTTTCAGGTTTTTCAAAATGGTGCAAAACCGTATCTTTTCTTCTTTGCTCAAAGTGAAAGCTGCATCTGGTATAGTTATTTTATTTGTTTCACGGTCTTCCCTCACCCACAATTTTTGTTTTATACCCATTGTTCTCAAGTCCTTGCGTGCGTTGATGCTATCTTTTGATTTCTCCTTGTGACTCATAATCGTGCTGATGAGATGCTCAGTGACATTCTTCTCTGTATGCATCACATCAACATTATGTCGAATCAAATTTGCTTTACAATATGGAAGATCAAATAAGATAGACCTCCTATACCATGCAGAAGTACTGTTAAGGTCTTCATCATCGGATTTCTTTTTTCTTTTTCGACCGATGTCTGGTTTTTTACCAACTTTCACCTTGATATTAGCTACTTTTTCTTCAACTTGATAACAATTCAATGGCCATGGAGGACGGCGATATTCTTGTTCGTTATTGAAGTTTGCCTTATCATCTCGAAACTTGTGTTTGACAGGAAGAAATCTTCGATGTCCCATATAACACATCTTCTTACTTTCAGGAAGATAATAAGAACAAGTATCTTCCCCACAAACAGGACATGCAAAATAACCATGAGTTGTGCATCCCGATAAAGTCCCGAATGCAGGATGATCATGAATTGCCTACAACATCCTAGCCCTCAATGTAAATTCTGCATTATTAAATGAGTCAAATGCAATGACTCCTTCCCATAACTGCTTTAACTCATCTATCAATGGTTGTAAATAAACATCGATATCCTTTCCCGGTTGTTTTGGTCCGAAAATCAATAATGTCAACATTGAGAACTCTCTTTTCATGCACATGGATGGAGGAAGATTATAAGGTACTATAATTACTGGCCAGCAACTATAACGGCTAGATAGAGATTTATATGGACTGAAACCATCTGTTGCTATTCCAAGCGTGACATTTCGTGATTCAGCAGCAAACGTTTGATCAAATGAGTCTATAGCTTTCCATTGGGATGTGTCACGTGGATGACGCATTATATTTGAATCAGACTTGGCACGAGCATGCCAAATCATAGCATCTGCTATCCATGGTATGGTATACAGTCTCTTCAATCTAGAAATTAAAGGAAAATGTCTCAACGTCTTTTGAGCTATTTTGGTAGCTTTTTTATCATCGTTGAATGATGTCCTATATCTTGGTTCGTTGCAAATTCTACAAGAAACTTTACTTGCATCATCTTTCCAGTATAAAATGCAGTCATTAACGCATGCATCATAAGTTGTGTAATCCATTCCAACTTGTTTAATCACCTTCTTTATGTCAGAGTATTTTGTCGGCAGTGTGTTACCTTCTGGGAATAACTCCCTTATAAATTCGAGAAGTGCAGTCACACCATTGTCGGAGAAATTGTATTGAGTTTTCAAACTGTTCAGTTTCACAATGGCATATAATTTTGTTATCCCTTTAGGACATGAAGGGTACAATTGCTCTTTTGCACTATCAAAAAGTGATTTATACTTTCCACTTTGATTGGCCGACCAATCGACATCAGCTGTAGACCGCTCCTCAATATTATCGTGCGACAAACCGAATGGGTGAAAATGATGAAATCTATTTGCATCATTGACCAAGTCTTCCATCCTAGGATGTTCAGGCTCATCAATATTTATGGCTTGACTAGTGGGTTGTTTTTGCTTCTCTGTCGACTCTTCTCCATGAAAACGCCAAACGATATATGATTGGAGAATTCCATGTCTGAGCAGATGATAATGAATGTCTTCTAATTTAATCTTCATTTTCATATTTTTGCACTGTGTGCAAGGACAAGAATAGACTTCCTCATTGCCACCATTTTTTGCAACGAAATCAATAAACTTCCGAACTCCTTCTATATATCATGGGGTTCTTCGACTAGATTCTTGCATCCACTGTTTGTCTATACTTAAAGACATATTGTCCTGTTTTATCATACAATCGAACACATATGAACATGAATAGTAGTTCAACAGAATGCACATGTGCAACTATATGCACAATGGCATGCATGAAATCAACAAAGAAATTGTATATCCATTTCATAGCTATAATATTCCATAAGCATGAATTTGTCATCAAAGAATCATGGATGATAACCATTTAAAATTTAAATATACCTATTTAAATTTTAAAATTTTAAACTATCCAAACATTAAATCCTTTAAATTATACCCTAATAACATATTAAGGATGTTTATGTTAGAAATTTTGTTTTTCTACTTAATTAAGGCTATATTGTAAGGGTGGGTACGGAAAATTTCCGTACCAACCAAGACATTTTCCGTTTCATCCGGTTGTTGACGAAATGACACAACATGTTTCATATTCCATACCGCGAACTTTGGAATTCCGTCAGGCAGAAGTAGGAAGAAACGAAAGAAAATGTCTCGGTTGTATTGTATGAAATATAAATAAAAACTATGAATCTGCATTGTATGAGGCAACAAAACAACAAAACAGAACTATGAATCAGAATAAAAAATCATTGAGCTACATAAAAAATTACGCTGCTCAACTTTAAGAGTAACAAAACTTGGTAAAGTCACACAGAATAAAAAAATATCATCCCCAATAAAAATACGCAACGCAATAAACATTCGTTCACGTTTAAACATTCTTCAAGAAATAGTTACGCATATAATATGCAATTTATAAAATATTTTCAAAAAAAAATTATCACTGATCACTATATGCTTTTAAAATTATATAATGGAGCTACGGATCCACAATAATGATAGACTGAATTTTGTAAACATATTTTGTATACACAGTCTACAAAAATGAGAAATAAACTAATCAAAATTTATACATAAACATCCATTTTCACAAAAAAAATTAAAAATATATAAAGTTACAATTATCTTTGTACCAATTCCTTTCATACGAACCTCAAATACATTATAATCTGTAGATGCCAAAAGTTTACCAAATTAAATGTTGTACAGAAAACTCTAAGCTATGATTCTTCTCTAAATCCAGTCATTCATGCTTATAAAAGTACATTTAGATGGTGTTGAAAACAAAAGTTGTTTTTTTTACTTGTAGTAGACGACTTCATGTTAACATAGCATGTATAGTTCCAATTTTTAAACAACTATGCCATCATGAACCAACTCAATGGCTTGACCAGAAGCTCAGATTGGTATTGTATGATAACAAAAAAACATCAAAAACAACCTACAACCAGTACCTATACATAATATAAGGAGTTCTCAAAGTAGTAGCATTTCTTGGCTACAGCAGCACAACATTATGCTAAAATAAAAGATAAAAATGATGAGCTTAAATATAAAATATAAAATAGTTGCAATCAAACTACATTTTTCTGAATGACACTATCAGAAATTGTCAATTCGTCATGCAATGACAATCAACCACCACAATTTAATTTAATGTTATAAGGTCAGTCAAGTTAATAGTGAAGAGAACATATGTCGATTTTCCATATGATAGTGCAATAAACTTCTTTTATAGATGGTTTAATACAACAAATATAGTCCAGTACATCTATAAAATCGAGATAAAACCAAATTTAGATCCAAAATGTACAATAGATATTAAGATCTGATAATGTAAACGAAAAGTAAGACCCTTCACAATAACAGTAGAAAATAAATCAAAAATAACGCAACAACGCAAAGTACGTAAACCAGGAGCTTACAAATGCCACATGTTAAAGATATATAACAGATCAACAAATTGAAAGGGATGCAGGATCCATGTTTGAACAAATCCAAATGAACTCATCGCCAGTCAAGACTTCATACAAATAATGAGCTAAAGGAATCAAAATGATAATAATAGAACCAGGGTATGATAAGACGAGAACACGGACTAAAATGTAAATGGATGCACTAAGCTAAACTTCAATTATTTTTGTTAGATCAGACCAACAGAATTCAAAAGTAAATATTTTGAAGATATAATATAATAGGAGGCGCTGATGGAGGCGAGTAATTCGATAACCAGCTATCTCGGATTGAAATTTGAACCAATTATGAAAAGTAAAAGATATTTGGATCTAAGACTCAGTCAATAATATTATTGATAAATATATAACATAAGTTATCATGAAAAATAGAATTAAAATAAAATAAGACAAATAAACAGAATACATAATATTATTGATAAATAGAATTAAAATACAATTTGCAAAACGTACTGAATTCCAGCAGAGAATACATCAACACTCAACTATAAACAAGAGAAAAAATAAACAGAATCCAAGAGGAGACAGTTTAACTGTTTTTATTAACCTATGTTCTGAAAAAAATGAACAAGGATACAAAATGATGCCGGCTTAATTTGGATCCAGTACCTTTTTCTTTGCATACAAATCATGACCGTTAACTCTGAGGTAAAATGAACATTTTAAAATGTTATATTTTAGATTGCTACCAAAACAAGTTAAGTTCCTGGAATTTCATTTAAGAACTTTCCAGAGACTTTCCAGAACTTGATCAACAAGCTCTCTCAAACCAAACTGTCATATATGACATTTGTATTTTACTGTGCACCGATATACTATGTTTTACTATGCACCGATATGGTGATGTTCAGTTAATTAGTTAATACAGGTTAGACGTCAATGCTAAAAAAAATGCAGATACATGCAAGATAGCTTATAAAAACATGGGACCTTGGTCTCTGTCTATGGTCTCATTCCAACTTCTACAAAGGCAGTAAATCAATCAGTTTAAACTATATTCATCATTCACTATGACCACAGTGAAAACTTGTAACTAGCAACCAGAGTAAAGATTCTGCAGGCAAAGGCTGAATAAATCGGATTACTCAAGCTTTATCTCCTGTGTGAATCTACTGTGTGAACTAATTTCTGGTTGGATACAACATGGTTCAGAATTTTAGAGCATGAAGCTTAATCTGTATATTACCAGTCGAACTCAAAATTTTAAATCTATTTTATTTCAAGGGATATAATCTGATATTCCCATACACAAGTAGAAAGATTTTTATATGGTCCGTACTCAACTACAACAATTGTTCTTACAATCCTAAAAAGAAGAGTTCAAAATGAGAATATATTTTCTTACAATCCTGTGTGTAGTTTCAACTAAAAAGAAAACATCAACCAACTGCAAAAGAAGGGCTGATTTTAATAAAGAATAACATCATTCGTCTAAAGAAGGGCTGATTTCATGAAATTCTCCACGAACAATTCCAGTAATGTATAAAATAAAATAAAAAACCTTAAAAATATGCGTATCTCTGCTTCCTATCACAATGCAGACACTGTATAAGCCCCCTAGTTGCAATCAGAATACTTTTAACATAGTTAAGCTTAATAACATTCTGAAATTTCTTTGGGTTTTTTTAGCAAAATCAAAATTCATATCATTTTCAAACAAATTCTCATTACAAAAGCTCTCAAATATAAATCAATCAATATAGAAAAAAATTGTAACACACAATCCAAATTTTTTTTTATAGTTTAGAGAAAAACCACAAGCACTTCTACATGTACATTAGTTTGCAAGTGAACTGGTGCTAATTCACCACATACACAGAGTAAGGTAAACCAGCATCAGCTTATAAATATCCTAAATCCATCCAATCTCCCTACCAATAAAATTCACACTTCTCTTTAAGGCAATAGTAATTATATATATATATATATATATACATATATATATACATACATACATACATATATATATATATTAGTTTGTAATATTCCCATGACCAAGTACAAGATTTCAGATTGATAGTTGCACTTAAAAAAGAACAAAAAAAAAACGTAGTTTCAGCCAAAAGAAATTAATTTATGTTTCTATCTAAAAAGACCTTTATTTTTTAAAACACAGTACTATGCAGTATTTTTTCAAGCCTCATCAAGTGTCTTAATCAATATCGAGTATTATCAAAAGCTGTAAAGGAAGCTGAATTCTAATTTCTAAACAATACAGACTAAATTCACATGATTACATTTAGCCTATGACATATACATGATTTATTCAAATATGAAGGGTACATAATAATGTTGCGTTAAAGGTACCACCACGGAAAAGTATAACTATGACGTAAATAAAGGTAATAATTAATTTTAATCCATAATAATCAATAATCATACAATTAGTTAGTATTCTAATGCATAAATAGTCTTGAATTATATTTTAATCTCCATTTTATGTCCACAAATACCGAATTCAGTTTTTATTAGTTGTAGACAACATTATACCTCTTCTCCATTTGTTTGGACATTCCTATCGGTAGCGAAATAAAAAGATTAACAGTTGTATAAAGAAGAATGCACCATTTAAATTATGTAACAAAATGAACCCATGAATCAAATATGAAACTGAAACTTATTTAAAAGGATGGAGAAATAAAGTAAAACTCTATAGAGAGCACCTTCATGTTAAAAAATATATTAATTTAATATTCTTGAAGATGAATGCCACTTGTGTTTCTTTGTTGGTTTTATATTTCGATTGATCTCGACATGCTGGACGTAGATTTTTTTTGAAGGTAAGGTAATATGCATTACTGAACTAAAAATTACAATTTCACAATGCATAAATCATCATTTCGTTTTTTTTCCAGTGGAAACCAAATAACAATTTGATTAAATCAGAATGATATCAGCTTGATGCTTCTTGTTATTCAAAGCTAAAAGAATACGGCAGTTAAAACAATACAACAGTGAAAATAATAACCTAATAGTCCGTTAAAACAATACTGAACAGTGAAAAAGAAACCCACATAACAAGAAACCTAAAGATAGATCTTGTGAGGATTCAACTCACCTTAACTCCTTAATTCGATAGCTAAAATTCCTCAAAACTGCAAAATAATACGACCGTTCACAAAATCATTCTTAATTCAATAGAGAAAACAATACGACAATTTAATGGAAACACTTGGATCGGATTAATCATCTTACCTGAAAACACTTAGATCGGATTTTCGATTGAGAGCATACGTGGTTTAGATCTAAAATTTAATGCAAACTTTGTAGATCTATCGGCTTTGGAAGAAATAGATCTGAAAAAGAGAGGAGCACGCTGATTTGGGGGGACGACTTTTTGTTTTGAGAGGAGTACGCTTTTTGGTTTGAGAGCGTGAGATAATGGGACAGGGGGTAATGGGGGCTTGTACGTATAGGGGGAAAAATATTCACAGAAGCATTAGAACGGGGAAAGTCCATTCCAAAATTACCACGGCCTAGGACCATGCTAACTACACTTGCCACGGCTAATACCCGTTCCAAAATTGCCACGGGCAAAAACCATGGCAAAAGCTCTGCTTTGGGGAGTGGCAAATCTGGCATTATGGTGTAGTGATGCGTATATACATATTTGTATATTTTTAATTATATTAAAAATGTGGGGTGTTACATTCTCCCACCCTTAAAGAATTTCGTCCCCGAAATTCGATAAGAGTGAAATAGATAATCCCTCGCAATATCCATCCATCAAGTGTGAATCCAATTGTTGCAAACATTGTGCACATGTGCAAAGTGAGATACATCATAGTAAAGTATGTATGCCTAATTTGGATCCACCTATATGTATGCAAATTTGAAAAACTCTTTCAAGACATGATGCTCACATCCTAAATGTACTTGCAGTTCTATATGAATGCAATATTCTTGAAAAATCAAAATATTTTCATCCAAGTTTTCCCATACTCTTATAGAATAAGAGCATAGTTCACCCAATTGTCGCATCCAAAACCCTACCATCCATCATTAAATTCGAAATTTAGAAAAATCTAATTTTCTAAATTTGATTTCTTATGTTACGAAAAGGTATAAAACGGAAAAATTCGCATCCTCCGTTTTTCTTTTCTAATCGTACTTGGATTTTTATGTGACTATTCTATGAAGATTTCCTATTTTCCTATCTAAGCACAACCACATAAGAAAATTTCTTCTCTTTTTCAACTTACCTTGGAAGAATTTCATATTTATTCATCTTTTTCTTAAGATCTTTATTTTCTTTTCCCGTCACATTTGTTCCTTTACTGAATTTATTGTTTCTTGTTAGTTAGGTTATTCTTTTTCTTAGCTTATTTGACTTAATCCAATTACTTAAGTTTATTATTTCAAATAAGCTTTTTCGGTTTTCAACTCAAACAGCATCCTACACAGCTACTACTATGGGCCAAAAATCTTATGACTTTGTCATCTCAGACAATTGCGAGTCCACACAACAGGATCTACCCACTTAGTTGCCCTTTACTACTTAGTAGTCACTACTAGTCCTTGCTATGTATTACTAGCCTATCTTTTTTCTTTCTTTTTCTCCAGCAACAAACCCAGGTTTCTCAATGCTTATGCATTCTACGGGAAATTTTTCCATTAGTTTAATATTAGCTAATCCCTGACTGTAAATTGGCAAGAGAGTAACTCCCTAAATATCAACCCCGAAGACCGAAATCAACATCAGATTGACACTCAGAGAATCACTCAACTCAACCAATCTCTAGTTGGTTTCAATTGTTTAATTCATAGCTTTAACTTTCTCTCGTTCTATTCTAGGCACTAATCTTTATCTACTCCATTCTTTTTAAAACATGGTTTGGCCTCCTTTCTTTTCATTACATTTTTCTTTCAAAAATTAAAAGTGTTAAAACTTTATTTTCTTTTCTAAAAAACTTGCCTTTTGCCAAACCATAAAAATATGTTACAAAGTAAAATTGCAATTTTTTTCTTTCAAATCACAAAACTGGAGTAGACAAGGACAACTAATGGGTTACACTGTTCCTATTTACAATGTTAACTTTGGCTGCTAAGGTGCAAATATCTATTCTATTCTTACACTCTACCGCTTATTTTGTTCACCCAACAAAATTTCTTTTTAAAACAATAATCAAAATTTATTGTTAACCGAATAGAGATTTCAAAACTTCTTTTCATATATGAAAACTAGCGAGCTATTTATGCTCCATAATACGCACCTTTTTATGAGAGAATTCTTTTAAAACAAGAAATCATTGTTTTACACAATATACCCCACTTTACTTTAAAACCCATCATGCACTAAAAACATCAAAATACTTTTAAGATCAAAACTTGGAAAAATACTATAAATTCTTTTACAGCTTCAAGTTCTTAAAAGCTTATCATTGGGTTAGACTCAAAGCGGGTCTTCAACTCACTAGGCTTTCCAAGGCACTTTCGCGAATTCAATTCTCTCGACTATATATATTCCTAATCCACTTTTCATTTTTTAACCTTCTCTAGTTTTTAAGGTTTCATTCCTAAACCCACTAATCTGAAATACTAATATTTCAGTTTCCAGGGATATTTTCTTCTCTAACATCAAGTCATATTGTACACTTTCCAACCAATCCTCTTAGGGGTCTCAAAATTCCTATGCTCATTCCTTTAGTGTAAAAACTAGATATCCCAACTCTTTTCATGTCTAGTGGGCTACTATATGGATCTAGGTTTATATATATAATATATTTATATTTTAGAAAATACAAATACGTCCACTCATTATCGCCCTAAGATCACTAAACCGAAGCTCTGATACCAGATGTAACAACCCGGATTCCGACAGACCGAATTTTTTTCAAAAATCCAATCTATCGAAACCCGAGTTGGATGCTCTGGTATCCTGCAGAAAAAGACAGAGATAAAGAAACATGTCAGAACTCGTAAAGCATCTCACAGCGGAAGGAAATAAAGTATAATATTCAAACATTGCTTTACCTTGTTAACAATACTGCTAAACCAGTATCCAAAGCTATACCATCTTTGTCATGAACCTAACCTATAAGTACGTAATGAGGAGGGGGTCAGAACATAAGTTCTGTGTGAGTGGACTTAGAATAAACTTCTGTATAATCCTACATATACCATTCAGTTACATTTTCTTGGTTATTAGGTTGTTAACAATGTTAGCTCTTTAATCTATACTCATGTCCCACTAGTAGGTTAACCTAATACAACGTATATGTAGATACCCCCAACTCGTCTAATCCTTTCCATGTGTATATACAGTCTCTTGCCGTATGTCGTACGGGCTTCATCATGTAAATCTATACTATAATGTAGTGCCACCATTCTCGAAATCGTTTCGACTGCCACCCTCGATCTTGCTAGATTCTGTGTATCATCTAGATCTAATCTAAGGTTTACTATCGAGCGCTTCCTAGATTCAACCAGGGTTTACGTTACCCAGGGCCACGGGTTTATGCTACCTATTGAACGCTTCTCGAATTCAAGGTTTACGCGACCTAGGTCCAACTAGGGATTATGCTACCTATCGAACGATGCCCCCTAGTCTAGGACACACTACCCAGAGTGATATATGTTCCTAGACTTTCCCCACGTACGTGTCATGAATCGTTATCGATGTCTAGTTGCACATGTCCTCTATATGTGCGACCCGAGTCCCGTGGCAGGGCTAATCAAGAAACACGGAACTCGGTCGGGAGCTTTAAGTTATCTGCCGATGCAGATGCTAAGGTCTGTTTTTATCTGTGTGTGGCTATGGTCCCACTTGGCCCCTCCCTCAACTAATGAAAGGCACCCAAGAAAATCAAGAATGAGAACTATACGCAGGCCCCCTATGCCCCACAAACCTATTGGCCCAACCCTCACCCATAACTAGATAGCAAGTATATGGTCTGTTGGAGTTCTCCGCCTTTCCGCTTTACGTACTCGATTGACTCAAGATGGTAGGTAGACGACGACGTGCTATCACAGGGCTAAACAAGATATCGTCGCCTCACGCTGACCCATCCTAGTCTTTAGGTTGCTTATATTGCAACCAAGGCATACCCTTGGCTTTTCTATCGCAGACCTTAACCTCTGTGAGCCCAAGAGGATCATCTGCAACCTCACAGAGGGATACCAAGAGTACCCTCACGTTCCCTCGAAGCCGTGTGCTTCGTAACCCAGTTCGTTGGAGCCTTCTTCATGATCAGATGGACGTTCGCGCCTCCTCGTGTTCTACTTGGCTTTCTTGACCAAGATTTACTACTTAGTTCTCTTAACTAAGGTTTACTACTTAGTTTCCTGAATCGTTAGCTTTCTTAACTAAGGTTTACTACTGAATTCAAGCATGACTTAAGTTCTCTTTATCAAATGATAGCGTACGGGTGTTTTCCCACATTTTCAGCTTAGATTAACTTATTTCATGGTATAAGTCGTCCCACCCTTCGAGTCTTGTATTACATCTTAAGTCATATTCATTTCTTATCCCTAGGATAAGTTTATCTATTATTTAATCTTATTGTTCCCCTTTTTTTTTGCTTTGATACTGTTATATTGGTTAAGTTTGCCTATGTGTCCAAGTTGACTTAACCCCCAATCACGTACTCAATTCAACCCACGCGTCATGTCAAATTGGTTAAGTGTTATCTATCAGTTCATGTTGACTTAACCTACCCATATATCATGTCAAATTGGTTAAGTGTTATCTCATCTTCCTTATCGTTTCCTATAACTTATCTTGTCTCATAAGTTATAATTTCCACCTATTATCCTCTCTTGTCTTATTCAAGTTTATTCATAATAAGTTATTTATTATGCCGTAACGATGTATGACCTCTCACATTAGACGTCCGTTCTTAGCTGCTGGATTTGCCTGGCGGTTCCTGGCAGACTTATACCACAACGTGCCTAACCTCGTGTCATAAACCGTTACGTCTCTAGTTCTTGCCGTTGACCTCTCACATTAGACGTCCGCTTGTGGTTGCTGGATTTGCCGAGCGGTTCCTGGCAGTCTAACACCACAAACGCGCCTAACCTCGTGTCATAGGCATTCATTAACAATCATCTTTCACCCAAACCCTAAATTCATGTCATGTGTTCCAAATTTAACTTAATTACAATTCATGTCTATTCTAAGTGTCATAGGCCAATTATAAATTTACAAGCATGTTCATTCTAGATATCAAATGTCAATTACTAATTCACAAGCATGTTCACGCTCAAGATATGCCACTATTGTCAATTTCATGTTATGCGTCGAGTTCCATAATTACATAAAAAAAACATGGCTTGTCCAACATATTCCATTTTTAATTATGTCTCTAGGATCTTAATGGCATAACCAATTTTCAAGTCTCAAATTCATGCTTTATATATTTTTAGCGTAAGTTACTCCAAGTCACCAATTTTTAAGATCCTTTCCACTCATTCCATTTAAATAATCTCAATATATATACTTTGCCAATTATCCCAATATTTGCAATAATAATTGTTACGCCCCAATCCCAAATTACAGATTATATTCCTCAATTGCATAAAATAAATTATGCCCAATATTCGCAACAACAATTGTTATGCCACAAACCCCAAATTACAGATTATATTTCTCGATTGCATAAAATAGATTATGCCCAACATTTCCATATTCCAACCGTACGTATGCATAATAAGATTTTCGTCTAGGTTCGAGATAACCTAGATCCAAAAATAAAAAAGGGAAGGAGAATAAAAGGAACAATTATTATAACATGAATCTTGAATTAAATTAATAACTGGGGAAAAATGAACGATAATAATACTATTATGCAACAAATTTATTATAATTCCACTCACCTTGACTGGATTGGGGAAAATTAACGATTTGTCGTTGATGTAGAACGCTGATTTAATCTTCTTATTTGATTATTGATGAGGAGCATGAATTGTTAATGAAGAATTTTGCTACTTGATTTGATTAAACTCCAAAGTTGAAGAGCTTTCAATTTAATTTAGGGTTTTGGGGCAGTGGCCATGTTTGGTTGAAGTTTGGCGGCATGGAGGCGTCAGAAGGAATTGTTTATTAATTAGGTTAGGTCTAGGCACTATTTTATAGGTGTAGAGAGTGTTTTAGAGCCATTAGATCGCCCTAGAAGCCATCCGGTCCGTCCAGCACACCAAAAATCGTCACTGCCCAGATCTGGAAAAAATCAGGGGGAGGTCGACCCCCAAGTCGACCTCCCTGGGTAGGTCGACACCCAGGTCGACCCCCAGGTCGACCTGCCTGGGTATTTTCCTATGTAAATTCTGAATTTTTGTTGAATCTTCCGAAGGCCATAACTCTTTCATACGGAGTCCGATTTTCGAAAACTTGGACTTTATTCCAAGCAGAATTCCGAGACGAAAGCAATGGTGATGTTCGTTTTACTTAATTCCTTATATTTAAATTAAGTATCCTTATCTTATTATCTTCTCTGTTACACACACTGTTATTGAATCAATTTTTCCTTTTCTTCCATGTATTAATAAATTTTCATTATACATCACCATTATTTACCCATCTATGCGTATATACATATTTGTATATTTTTAATTATATTAAAAATGCAGGGTGTTACAGTTCATTTCATTCTTTTATTTGTTTTTTTCTCATTGTTGTTTTATCATGTAATAATTGTAGTGTAAAGCTTTGTACAGTCTTTTTAACATTGTATTTCCCATATAATTCTTTAGTGTGAATAAAATTTAATTGCCTTTCAAAAGTCCTGATTCGATCATTCGTAAAAATTGATTATAGAAGGCGATCCGTCGCTTAACGGTTAAATATTTAAATTAATCATTCAAATATTTGATTACTAAAATTTCGGGCTCAACATTCAACAATTGAAACGATCAACAGAGCAAATACATGGTTATATGAAAACGAATCTAGGTAGGAAGAGAGTCATCAATCCATGCCCTTAGAATTGCAACGTTAGATGCTAAAAAGTACTTCAAATCACGATCGCTCAATAAGTCAAGCCAATAATCCAAAGAGAAGGCTTACCGCCAAAGACACCATGACATATTGACTATAAATAAGCGACAATCTCAAGGCACAAGGATTTTCTGATATAAAAGAGAATTAGAACAAATAATATTGTATTTTCCTGTATGCAGCTCCCTTAAAACTCATTAATTGCGAAAATGCTTAAATTCAGTGTAATAAGTCTCTTGATCAAATAGAGCAACTAAATAAAGGAATGACAACGGACGTAGTGACATTTGGTCTGAACATTTATAAAGTCTTAGTGTTATTTACTTTCAACACTCTACTGATTCAGTAATCACTGTTGTATCTTATAACTTAGCACCTTTCAACGCAAGCTTAGTCGCAAGGCTCGCCACGCCTCTTGGCTGTCACCTCACTGAATCTCATATTCTAACCTGCTCAGGGTCGGACCAAGGATCAAGCCTCTAAGGCCAGTGCCTTGAGCAACCCTCCCCCTCCGGCCAGGGCAATCATCGTCGAGGAGGAGCAGTTTGACAGAAGGCTGAATTAAAATAAATAATTTCTTACATAAAATTAGAACAAAAATTGCTTAGTGTGGTTAGTTACGCATTAGAATATCAAACCAAAGATCTAAGGTTCGATTCTGGTAATGCTCATTTTCCTCGATTTTTAACTTATTATGTTTTCAGGGCAAAAAATGAATTGTTTCGCCTAGGGTAGTTCATGCCCTAGGACCGGGCTTGAACCTACTTCCGATCACTTGAGGACTTAGGACGTTGGTGTAGACAAACTTTTGCACTGGCAAAGGTTTTGTAATTATATATGGGATAACACAAGAGAGTGACTCATTTGTCATCAAATGACATCTAAAACACAATGAATGAGATTCGAAAAAACGGATGTGGATACGGATATATAGATATCCCTATCCGAAAATTATCCAATTGGGTGTTTTTAACATTATGCTCAAAATTATATGTATTTTAGCACAATGAATGAGATTCATTATTGCTTTATTAAGTCGAAGGTTTATATTATATGCACTAGACACATATTAACTACTTAAATCTATTTAATTTCATCATATTTATTTATTTTTAATACTTTTGTGATCAATGGAATTGAAAAATGTTTACGTTAAACTAAAAAATTATAATTATTTTTCTTCATTTATCGATCGTTGGCGGATAGGATAATTATCCGATATTCGTCCGTATCCGCAAATACGGATATAGCACTTTCCGTATCAACAATGAAGTGAAAAATCTGAATTATAAAGTAGATGGAACTCAAAAAAAAAAAAAAAAAAAAAAAGGGAAAAAAAAAAAAAAAAAAAAGAAAGAGAGAGAGAGAGAGAGAGAGAGAGAGAGGGAAGGCAGCATATAAAACAAGGTTTGTCATACAATTTTTGTTTGTCTATGATATAGACCTACAAATGTGAAATGCATAAGATGCATCCATTTACATATACATTGTAACCTGTCCTCCACATATTTCCAAACCTACATAGTATCCACCAACAACGTGAGTATACTCTCCAACAAATAATCCATATAAAAGACACTCCCGTACAAGTATATAAATCACACAAATAGCAACCAAGACTTCCTTTTCAAACAGGAACCACACAAAAGGGTATCAACGTCTAGTTGAGCATCTTTTGCACTGTGCAGTAATAATGTAGACAAAAACATGAGGTAAGGTCCACGAGGTGTGGAACTAACCTTCATTATTGCTGTAACGCTACGCTTTGAGAAAACCATGATTGCCCAGGTACGATATAACTTGCTCTGCCATAGCACTAGGCGACATTGCTTCTTCTCCGTTTTTTGCTTTCATTACTATCTGCTTACCACAATTTTTTTTTATTGTTAGTTTTCTCCATATTAATGTTGACAGTATTATTAATAATCACTGAAAAATTGATGGATTCAACAAAGGTGCAAATAATGTTCAATAATTTTCATGTTCAACAAAGGTGCAAATAATATTCAATAATTTTCTTGGTTGTTATTTGTGCTATTTTAGTCATGTTCAATAATTTTCGTGGTACTTCAGAGAATACAATAGATGTTGGGCGTTGATCTCATTAGGGTTGAATTTGAACGGAGACCCAACAGTGGGCATACCTCATGCCACCACTGGATCATCTATTTGTGTCCAAATAGATTTCCATATATGCACGCGCACACGCATATATGTATATTTGTGTACGTGTATAAAAAACTATACATACACACACGCGCAAACACACACATGGATCGGCTATTTGAACGCAATCAGACAAAATTGGAAAAATAAAGAAATCAAGACCGTTTCTATTTAAATAATGAATAGAGTAGAAAGAAAGCATGGAAGGAGAAAGAAAGATAACTTGTGGTTGAAACCATGAGACATTTAGGAATGCTGTGCTGTTTGAGGTGCAACAGACACGCATACATGCGTGCGCACACAGATTAATACAACTGTAGCTATTTGTGTGTGTGAACTGCTGTAACATTTTTCATTTAACTTAATTAATAGCCACTGTAGCAACATCAAAAGCTAACCTAGTTTGAATTTGTAACTAACACTTGAAGCAAAATAGTGTAAGAGCAACTCAACGATGGGAATGTGTTAGACCAAAAAGTGGTTCTAACACCCAAATTGATTAAAAACAGAATGAAATGAGATCAAAAATAAAAATAAAAATGAACACACATGATTTATAGTGGTTCGGCGAAGAAATACCTACGTCCACTTGTCTTTCACTATTTTCACTGATTTAGTTGCAAGTACAATGAAATATTCACTTGATTTCTCTCACAACTCACTTACAATCACTCAATTGTCTAAAAACAAATAATGAAAGAAGATTTGGATTTTCCGTTAGTGCTGAAATTCGAGTTATGAAGGTGGTTGAACTCTCAAAGTGCCCAAAAAATGATCATTTTCTTTGTCTCCAGACGGAGTATTTATAGGTGAAAATTAGCCCAGAACCCGATCCGGATCGGAGCCACGTCATCCATCCCATCAGCCTCGGGTTCGGATGAATTTCTATGTTGACAACGCATCAGAGTAGTGGACGTTGAGGGTAGGAACTGGTCACAGCCGATCCGAATAACCAGGCGCTCATGCAAGAGAGTGACGTGGAAGACAGGCTCGGGTCGGAGGGGTATGCACAAGGGGTTCGGATCGGAGTACCCGATCCGACCCGGATTGACTTAGGACTAATTCTTGTGTTTACTCCGCTCCGCTCAGATCTATTGCTCTCCACTCCAGCTGGAAATAGGTTGCTCTCTGATCCGAACAGACGTGCCTCTCTTATTCCAACAACAATAGCTCGCCGATCCGAACAGCAGATTTTATCCGACCCGAACCGCTATACTGCTCCGATCCGACCCGCTTCAGTGTTTTTCAAGCTCTTCAATATTTCACATCTTGACTTTGTGTTGCCCAGTTCACAAAATGGGCTAATATTTTGCCCCCTCAAAGGATGCTTCTGTTGAAGACGGAGCATGCTTTGATTATCATTGCACAATGCTCTTCGAGGCGGTTTTTCTTTTGATTCCAATTTAATTCGTTGCTGAGCTAATGAACCCGGTTCGGTTCGGATTCCGATCCGAACAGATCTCTTCTCCTTTCTATTTTTCACTGGGCTGTTGGGCCAAGCTTCGCTTCTGGGCTGCCCATCCGATCCGAACGAGAATTCTCCTACTGGGCTGCCGATCCGAATGGGGAGACGAATAGACACTCTTCTCTTCTATATAAACACTGCCTTCTTCCTCCTTTCATTTTTACTGTTTTACTCCTGAAATTCTGCAGAACGAGAGAAAGAAAACTAATTCGTGAAGCATCAAAATTCCTTTTAATTCTCGAAGTAATTACATCGGTAGGTTATAAAACTTCGATCAATTCCTTCTTTAATCATTCTCGAGTCGGATTCGTGAGCGATTAGGATGATTTAAGTATGAAACTCTGATGACCTTGCCGCCGTGACCCTCCCCCTCGCCATCGTCGTCAGTAGACTCGTCGCCATCTTGGGGTTGGAACGGAGGGAACGAGAATCCGTAGTTGAGTGCACCATCATATAATTGCTTGGTTTTGATTTGAGGGACTGACACGAAATTGGCCTTGGGGTCGGTTAGGGAAGAAAGAGGGTGAAGGAGAAGAAGAAGATGATGGAGAATCGGTTCGGTTCGGAGGGATATGGAAGGTGAAAAAACAAAGGAAGAAGGAAGGAAATTCAGGAGGTCGGACCGGGTCGGGGCAAGCAAAGAAAGAAAAAAGAAAAGAAATCCAGGAGATCGGATCGGGTCGGAGCAAGTATTTAAGGAAGGGGAAAGGAGCCTACCTAACCGGATCGGGTCGGACCGTAAGATGACGGAGGAGATGTATAACTACGTGATCCGATCCGAACCGTTAGGGGATTTTGCCTCCGATCCGATCCGACTTTGATTTCTGAGTTTCACTGTGATATTCAAGCCTAAGGCCACGCCCCCGATCCGATCCCAATGAATGGACCCGAACCGAACCGAAGCACAGTCTACCTTAACGCATAAAAACTCGTCTAGCTGGCCCAATCAACTTTTGGCATGATCTTCAATTTAATGGACAGTTAGGATAGTGCCTTGCGAACGTATTTGGACATCAAGAACTACTTCGACTCTTTATATTTTGCCAAACTTTCTCGTCGCACTTTTAAACATTTACTTTGCACTTTTCATATACACTGTTTACACTTTAGTTTGCACACATGCACGGGGGGATACGGGCTAATTTGCTCTAATTTGTGCTATTGCTTCTTCAATAGTTTTATGACCATGAGACCCAGACGCTCTTCCAGACTAGCTGAGAGGAAAGAAGCCCCGGAAACCTCTAACAAGATTACTCTCGAGGACATATCTTCTCCGTCGGATCCAGAATGGGATAATGAGGGTTCAGACTACAACGTCGGAAATCGTAAAAGTGACGAAGCGTCTTCAGAGAATGAAGTTTCTTTAGGGTTTGAAGAAGGAGGGGTTGGCGACGACCGGGCCCCTGATGAGTTTGAATCGGCTGCCATATTGGAATCGCCCCAAGATTCTGTTGAATCAACAATTGATAACGACCGACTTACCCGAATTTGTTTGAAATATGGGATAATGAAAAGGGACACTCTAGTGCCCTCAAGCTCTGACCGTCCCCACAACCCTCCAGAAGGATATATGACGGTCACTCGGCTGATGTGTATGGTCGGCGCTATCCCTCCATTTTCTCCCTTCATCGTTGACTTTCTAAGACAAATGTGGATTGCCCCCATGCAGCTGCATCTCAATTCTTATGCCTACTTGCACACTTTGTACATAGCATACCGTGAGGTCTTAGGCATAAAGCTCACGTTCGATGACGTTCATTTCTTCTATAACTTCAAGCATCAGACTCGAGAGACTCCATCTTTCTGCTATTTTAAGTCAGTTCCTAAGAGGAAGATAATCTCGGCGCCATTCAGCAGTAAAGCTGGAGATTCCAGACTGGAATGGTTCTATGTTAAGCGACAGCCTGGATGTGCCAGGAGGTGGACGAAATCAAGTAAAGCACTGATTTTCTAAATCCGGGCTCTATACACTCGAGTCATCACCTTAACTTGTTTTCCTTTTTGTTTGCAGTCGACAATCCAAAACAAATATCAGATCAGGTGTTCTTTGACCGGATGCACCAACTTCTTAATGGCGATCAGAAATTCTTGACTATCGATGAAGTCCTTAAGGACGAATATCTTCACTTTCATGGGTTGTTATCCGTCTTTCGTAGTATTGGTCATGGGACGGCTCCGTACGTATATATTCCTCCAGTGGAGGTAGTCCCAGAGACAGGAGAAGGCTCGGGAGTTCCTACAGTGCCTCTTCAAACTTCACCTTCTCCATCTTCTACTCAGGATGACGAATTGGCTAACCTGGCCGAAAAGCATCGTGAAGGATATACTGCCCCCGAGGAGGCTACTTCTCTGGAAAAGTCAACATCCTCCCAAGAGTCACCACTTAATGCTTCCGAGGGAGATGTACCTAGTACTGATGACCCAATATTTCAGGGTTTGGGGGATCTCCCCTTACCTGAAACTATATACACCTCAGAGAATTTTAGGAAGGATCCTTTAGTCTTCTCCTCTTCTGAAGAGACCACTCCTGCTAAGGCCAAAGAGCCTGCCCGTACTAGTCTAGCTTCAGACTCGGGTTGGTTGGGGGGAAACACACCACTTAGGACACACTTTATACAACAGCATTAGCATTCATTGCACCTCTTTATCTGTGAATCCATTGATTCTGAATTTCGTTTGTCTTATTGTGCAGGCACGATGTCTCGATCTTACTATGATATTAGGAAGCTTCGTCGCAGCATGTCTAATCCACCTCAGGATATCGAGTATGATCGCCGCGATGATCGCGGTAGGGAGGAGAGAAGACCTTATGATCCCTATCGCTCTCGACCCTCACGCTCTCGCTCTCCCGTTCGGTCAAATCAAGAGAAATACAAAGGTTACCAAAGCCGTAGGGAAGAGGACATGCCACAATCGAAAGACTCCACTTCTTCCCATGAAAAGCGCAGCAGAGAGAGAAGTCCTCCAAAAGATACTGGGTCTCGAAGTAAGTACAAGGTCCCTGCTACTAAACGACCTAGGACAGACAAAGAAACTACTGAATCCTCCACACACAGGGACACTGAATTGACGATCCCCGCTCCTCCACCACTAGATGTGGAGACTGCAATCAAGCGGGCGTATTTGGAGGAGCAATTTCCCGAACATTACTTCGAGACTTTGACTTTTTTACCTGCCCTTGAACCTGTTTCTTCTAAGTGGGCAGATGAGGCCAAAGCAAAGATAGACGCGGTTGAAAAACAGTATTCTGAGATGTTTAAATATTCACGCAATCTTTCCAGAATTATCCGTACTCTAATTACGAATGCTGATTCAATGCAAAAAACCGCGGAAGAAGATGCTAAGGCCTTAAAGAACCTAGGTAAAGATTTGGAGGACACACAGGCCCAGCTTGCTATTGCTCAGAGGGACGCTACCAACTTCAAACAACAATTTGAGGATATGCAAAAACGTTATCATGACTTGCTTGAATCTCACACTCAAGAGCGTTCTGAGTTAAAAAAGCAAGCTGATGATGCTAAGCCAGAAGCTGCTAAGACGCGCCTTGCTTATACTGACCTCGAACGGAAAAATGCCGAGTTAGCAAAGAGGAATGCTGAACTAGAAAAGAAGAACGCTGACTTGGCTTCAAAGCTATTGGAGGCAGAGAACAGAGCTGCCCTGGCGGAGGGCAATGTTGAGTGTGCTATCAAATCTGCGGAGGAAGCCCGCAAACAACTGTCAGAGGCGGAGGCTGATATTCAGGGCTTTGGCGAATTAATGATTGAATTCTTCGCACATATCATCCGTCGCCGAAACATTTCTTGGATCGAAGATTACCCATCCACTCTAGTTCAAGTATGGAATCAAATCGTTGAGTGGGAAAAAGAGGAGCTCAAAGTCGATTCCATCGATGAGGATAAGCTAATGGAAAAATATTTGAGGGATGATGAGCCAGAACGCCTAGCTGAAGGGCGCCGCCTCATTGCTGAGGCTATGGAAGAAGAGAAGCGGAGGATTAAACAGAAAAACATTCCCGAGACTGGTTCCTCTTCTGCTGCCCCCGCGACTTCGGAAGTGGAGGGGTATGACCCTGAAAATCCGGGAATCCCCCGAACAACTCTGCTATCTCCAATCCCTGAAATGGCATCAGAGACAGCAGTTACCCCCGCTGAGAAGTCTTCGGAAGGTATCCCTACCTTTTCTCCTTAATTTGTCAAGGCTATTTCTACCTTTCGCCACGTGATTGAGCAATCGATGAAAAACCCATTGTTTTCGCCTGAGTTGATAACTGTTGCTTTTCATTCTGTAGGTATTGAGCCATCCGGAAAGACAGATGCGACTCAGGGAGCCACCACTGGGGTAGAACCTACGGAAAAGGCAAAAGGAGGGGAGGACAAGGCTGCTCCTATAGACTTGGAAAAAGAAAGTGAGCCGACTAAGGCCGACACTCCCCATGATGAAGAAATGATAGCAGCTTTAAAGGATGATGGCGGTGACGGAGGTCATGAGGAGGAACCAGAAGTTGCAATAGTCGGGGAGTCAAAAAATGTTGATGATGTTACTTTGGCTGCAATGAAAGCTGATCAAGACAAACGCTTGCAATTAAAAGCCGAAGAACTAGACCCTGAAGCCCTCAAGCCCCTCGCAGTTGTGGATGCGGGATCAATGTTAGTTGTTAAGCTCTCAACTAGATCTATTACAGAGGAACTCGCTAAAAAATCTTCTCTTGATTCCAGCGCTCCGCCCTCCGGAAAGAAGTCTACTAGTTCCAGCACCGTATCTTCAGGAAAGAAGAAATCAAAACGAATCTTGACAGAGGCTGAGAAAGAGGCAAAGGATGCGGAGAAAGCCGCCAAGAAATCCAAGACTCCCTCAAAATCCAAATAGGGGGTTGTCCTGCATTGTTTTAGTGTTTGGTGGATCAATAATTGCTGCTGTAAGGGTGGTTCTTACACCTTGTTTTTTAGCTATTTTCCTGTACAAATCCATTCATTCGTAAATAAAAAATAATTCATTTTCTGTAATGTCTGTTTGTCAGTAGTTCTGCACTTATGTAAAATTGCATGTCTTACTATAGTTATGAAATGAAGTTACGGAGGGAGGAAATATGCGTATACATATATGCCCCCAGTCAATTCTCACAAATTATTTAATGCTTGATCAAGCAATCTGAATGCTCCCGATTTTCTGATGGGATAACACTTCCTGTGTCGTCAGTGCCTGTCGTTTTTTCTGGCATTTCTTTTATACTCTCCTGTCTTATACTCAGGTTAGAGTTCTTACTGAGGTGGTCCCTTGTCTGGGTGCACCTTCACGCCTCAGAGGATGTCGTCTTCCCGTCCTTTTATACTCTCTCTCTCTTTCTGGAGAGTTAGAGTTCGAGCTCAGCAATCTATTCATTCTCCGGTCTTTCAGCGGGGAAGGATCTCTTTCTCAGCGCTCAGTCGGAGACGCTTTTATACTCTCTCTCTCTGGAGAGTTAGAGTTAGGGGAAGGATGTCTTTTTCAGCGCTCAGTCGGAGACGCTTTTATACTCTCTCTCTCTCTCTCTCTGGAGAGTTAGAGTTAAGAATGTCGTTTTCTCATTCTTTTATGTCTTGTCGCACAAATAGTCGTTGTGCTTTTTCTTATGTTTAAACTGTCTTCAACCTTTTCAGGTTTTGAATCATCCTGTATTCCATGATCACAATAGAATAATCGATGAATGTATATATATAATGCATAAAAGTAAATAACACAATATTTTTATAGTGGTTCGGCTAAGTCGTAGCCTACATCCACTTTATAGTCCTTTATTCATATCGTCAGATTTTCCCAAGGCAAGTCGTGCCTTATTACAGAGTTCATAAGAAAAATAACAAAAAGAACAACATTTCTAATCCAAATATCGCATTAAGTGCTGGGCATTCCATGCTCTAGGGACTTCTTCGCCATCTACGGTCGTTAACTTGAAGGTTCCTTTTTCAAGTTTCCGTTGGATGACAAAGGGTCCTTCCCACTTTGGACCGAGGTGAGGAAGGGATGGAAAGACTCTCTTTAGCACCAAATCTCCTGCTTCAAAAGTCCTGAGGCGAACTTTTTTGTCGTAATAGCGTGCCATCTGACGTCGATGTCTTGCCGCACGCAAATCTGCTTCGTCCCTTTTTTCTTCAACTTCATCAAGAGACTCAAGTAAGAGCGCCCGATTCGTCATCGGGTCATAATACGTCACCCTGTGGGAAGGAACTTCCAGTTCAACTGGAATTACTGCTTCTGAGCCAAATGAGAGAGAGAAAGGGGTGTGACCAGTAGCCGTCTTAAATGTTGTTCGATATGCCCACAAAGCTAGGGGCAATTCGTCAACCCATTTTGCCTTCGCGCGCTCTAATCGTTTCTTGAAGATGGATTTTATTACTTTGTTTATTGCCTCAACTTGCCCATTCGACTGCGGATAAGCTACCGCAGTGTATCGCTTGTCGATCTTATACTTCTGGCAGAAATTTCTGAATTCAGTACTATCAAACTGGGTTCCGTTGTCAGTTATAATGGTCCTTGGGATCCCGAACCGGCATATAATATTTCTAACCACGAAACTTATCACCTTTCTTGCCGTGATTTTGGTCAAGGACTCAGCTTCCACCCACTTCGTAAAGTAGTCCACGGCCACTATTGCATATTTCGCTCCTCCTTTAGCAATCGGTAGAACTCCAATAATATCAATTCCCCACGTGGCAAATGGCCAAGGACTCACCATTGATTTAAGTTGGGTCCACGGTGCTCTGAGGATTTTGGCGAATCTCTAGCACTTATCGCAGCGTCGTGAATAATCAGCTGCATCCTTATTAATTGTGGGCCAGAAGTATCCGTATCGCAATATCTTTTTCGCTAAAGTCTGACCTCCTGTATGATCTCCACACTCACCTTCGTGTACTTCTCTTAGTACACGCTTGATGTCGTCGTGTGCTATACATCGTAACAGGGGCATAGAAAATCCTTGCCTATAAAGAGTATCATCTTGCATGACATATCTAGTAGCCTTGCGAACTACGGCCTTTTTCTCACTCTTCTTTGATGGGAGTGTCCCATTCTTAAGGAAGTTCTTAATTGGGGTCATCCATGACTCCTTTTCCGGTTCCGCTTCGAAAGCGAACTCAACTTTCATCGACTCAAAGCTTGGGGATTCCAACGTTTCAATTGGAATTATTTCAGTCTCTTCTGGATTGTCGGAACTAGCCAGCTTTGCCAGCCTATCCGCCTTCTGGTTTTCGGTTCTTGGGATGTGTGTTATATTGTACCGCTCCAAGCTACTCAATAGCTCTCTCACTTTCCTGAGGTAGGCGATAAGTCGAGGTCCCCGAGCCACAAATTCCTCTCGCACTTGGCAAACAACAATCTTAGAGTCACAGAATATGTCCAACATTTTTATTTCGAGGTCTTTAGCAAGCTTCAACCCGGCAATCAGGGCTTCGTATTCGGAGTCGTTGTTAGTCGCCGAGAATTCTAATCGTAGAGCATAGTATAACGACCGTCCTTCAGGAGTGACTAAGACGATTCCAGCTCCGGACATTCGGTCGTTCTTAGCTCCGTCTGTGTATAGCTTCCACGGATCTATCTTCAACTCATCCTCGGACTTAACCACTCTGTCATCAATTACTTCCTCCTCTGGGATGGTGAACTCCGCAATGAAGTCTGCCAGAGCTTGCCCCCTGATCGACTTTCGTGGTTGAAAATTTAAATCAAATTGGCTTAATTCTATATTCCATTTGATCAACCTTCCCGATGCTTCGGGTCTCTGCAACACCTGCCTCAAGGGCTGGTCGGTGTATATGGTTATTGGATGAGCTTGGAAATAGTGACGAAGTTTTCGGGATGCGATTAGGAGGCTGTAAGCAAGCTTCTCAATCTTTGGGTAGTTGCACTCTGCCGCTGCTAATTTCTTGCTTACATAATACACTGACCTTTGTACTTTGTATTCTTCTCGTACCAGGGCTGTGCTAACGGCGTGAGCCGAGACTGCCAAGTAAACAAACAATTCTTCGTGATCCACTGGCTTTGACAAAATCGGCGGTTTCTCTAGCAGTTCCAATAAATTTCGAAAGGCCTCGACACAGTCCGGAGTCCACTCAAAGTTTTTCTTTCCCCTTTTAATCAAATCAAAAAACGGAACGCATTTGTCTGTAGCTTTGGAGATGAATCTACTCAGCGCAGCTACTTTCCCTGCAAGACTTTGGACATCTTTAATTCTCCTCGGCTCTTCAATGTTTCTAATCGCTGCTATCTGGCTAGGATTCATTTCAATTCCTCGGGAGCTCATAATGAAGCCTAGGAACTTTCCCGATGCCACTCCAAATGAGCATTTCAGAGGATTTAACTTCATCCGATATTTTCGCAGGATACCAAACATTTCCGCCAAGTCTTGCGTATGGCTGAAGGACTGTTTTGATTTGACAAGCATATCATCCACGTAAACTTCCATAGTCTTCCCTATTTGATTATAAAACATTCTGATCACCAAGCGCTGATAAGTGGCTTCAGCGTTTTTCAATCTGAATGGCATTACGACATAACAATATAATCTCAAATTCGTAATGAAGCTCGTATGTTCTTGGTCTGACACATGCATAGGAATTTGGTTGTACCCAGAATATGCATCCATAAAAGAGAGAAGTTCATGACCTGCAGTCGAATCTACAAGCTGGTCAATTCTGGGAAGTGGGAAACTATCTTTTGGGCAGGCTTTGTTCAAATCTGAAAAATCAATGCAAGTCCGCCACTTTCCATTCGGCTTTTTTACCAAGACGGGATTCGATATCCAGTCGGGATATGTCGAATCTCGAATAAATCCGTTCTGCTTCAGCTTCTCCACTTCCTCGTTGAGAGCAGCCGACCTCTCTGGGCCCAGCATACGTCTCTTTTGCTTCACAGGCGGATGCTTCGGGTTTACATTTAATTTGTGACTTATAATGGATGGCGATATCCCACACATGTCAGCGTGGGTCTAGGCAAACACGTCCAAGTTCGCCTTCAAAAAGTCCATTAGTTCTTTGGCCCGACGTGGATCCAATTGAGACCCAATCTTCAAGACTCTTGTTGGATCGGCTTCATCAATGGGAATTTCCACTGTCGCTTCATTAGGAGTTGCATTTTTAGTCTCTGGTTCCTCGTCTTTTCTGGGATCCAGGTCTTCAGGCGTTCCTTTGGGCAACTCCTTCGGGATCGATTTCTCTAATTGCTACGCCGAGCCCCCCTTTGGGGGAGGCGAGGCATCTTTACTCTCGATGTTAAGTCCTTTCATCAACATCTTTAGTTCGGCAACATAGCATGCCCGTCCGGAAACTTGATCCCCTCTCATTACTCCAGTTCCGGCTTCGGTTGGGAACTTAAGCAATAAGCACCAAGGGGCGATACAAGCTCTGAATTCAGCAAGGGCAGGCCTCCCCAAAAATGCATTATAAGGCGAATCTACGTCCAATACTACGAATTGAAGCATCCGCACTCTTCTGCGTTCTCCTTGCCCCAAGGTCACGGGCAATTCTATGTATCCCATGGGAGCTGTTGACGCCCCGTTGAAGCCTCTGATCCATCCTTCGCATGGCTTCAAATCTTCAGATCCAAGCTTCATCTGATCGAATGACTTTTTAAACAAAATATTGACGGAACTTCCGTTGTCTACTAACACCTTATGAACCAAGACCGGCCCAATGGTGGTAGTAATGACCAACGGGTCATCAGTGGGCGATTGGATCCCAGTGTTATCTCTGCTGCGGAATACCACGTCGTCAAACATGGTCTTCTGTTGTTTTATGGGGGTGATATCTTCCAAATCATCACCTTCATTCACATCTATGTGTTTGGCAGCATTTACATATTGATCCATCGCTCTGAAACTACGAATTGTCGGGTGAGGTCCACCCACTATGGAGTTGATAACAATTCCTTTACCTTTCTGCTGCGTTGTAGGCTTGGGAGCAGGTAGAATCTGTTTTGGAGCCTGCTCTCCTTGCCCCCTGTCCCTTGGAGCAACCTTGTATTCATCCAACTTCCCTTCACGCAGCAGCTTCTCAATCAAATCTCTCAAATGCAGACATTCATTGGTTGAATGCCCATGAGTTCCATGAAACAAACAAAACTTCCCAGTCGCCATTTCTTTCTCTGTTGAGTCACGAGGTGGCGGTCTTTTATATTGTAAAACGTTATACGTATCCAGGTAAATATTCTCCAGGGTGTCGTTCAATGGTGTATAATTCTCGTAGGTCTGGAATCGAGGTCTTTTGTTAGGATCACTTCCCCTATTTCTATTTCTTATGTTACCGTTCGCATTACGGTTATTGTTGTTGCCCCCGTTTCCAGCATTGTTGTTTCCACCCTTGTTTCCCACATTTACCTCAACCTTTCCGGAACTTTCCCCAGACTGCTTCACGGCGACGTTACTCTGCACATTTTCTTTTGAAGCCGCTTCAGACTTTCTCTTTCGGTTTGCCCTGGCCTCCTCTCGCCTTAAATAAATATCGGCTTTTTCATAGAATATCTCTCTTGTGGAGGGTGTCTTCCCAGATAGGTAGTCCCCGAACTCGGATTCAGGATCGACTCCTTCCTTTAATGCCATCAGAATGGTGGGCTCATGCGGGTCACTAACTTCAGTCACAGCTAAGTTAAAACGGTCAAGATATGACCTCAAAGACTCTCCTGGTGCCTGCTTAATTCTTGATAACTCAATAACACTTTTGGACTTTCGGGCATGGAGTCGGAACTGATTCATAAAACGTTCGCTCAGTTCCCTGTAATTCGAAACCGAACGAGGAGGAAGTCGGGTAAACCAGAACAGCGCCACATCTTCTAAATAGATCGGGAATGCTTTACACTTCATTTCATCAGGGGCAGCAGCAGCATTTATGAGCCACGAGTATCGCATAAAATGCTGTCCCGGATCAGTTCTCCCGTTGTACTTGTCCATCTATGGCAGGTTAAAACGCCGGGGAAACTGGAAGTCGAGGATATCGTCGGTGAAAGGAGTATGGCTTCGCTCAATGTCATAATCTTCATTTGTATAGTTCCGGCTCTTGGACATGATCTGGCGCACCATTGCCTGTACATCAGCATTAGTTAGGGGCCGTTCAGGTTCCCTGGCCCTAGTATCCGGGTTCCTTCTGGGCTCTTGTTCAGGAGATGCCCTTCTTCTTCGAGCTGCTTCTGCTCTATTCCGTTCCCTACGCTCCCGGTCGATCTCGGGAGGAGGGGACTGGAGCCTTTGCCCCCGAGTGGGGTCATTGTTTCCTAGTGATCGTGCATTATCCTCGCGAGACCCCAAAGATCTGAATGTCAGCTGCTCCACATTCTGAGGTCGTTCGAGCGGCCTTCGTTCACGGGGCCGCTCTTCCTCGGAAGATGAAGACTGATCCACTGGTGTGTGACGAACCGGTGATGGGGTTCTCTGTCGACGGAGTTCGCTAATCTCCCTGCTCATGAGCCTCATATTTTCCTGCATCATGAGATTAGTGCGCTCGTGGACTTTCATAGCCTCCCTTGTACTCTCAAGCATGTCAAGTAAGCGCGAGAAATCTCCTTGAGTAATGGGTGCAGATGGGTTGACCTGATCACTGACCCTGGTGGCTGGAATCGAAGCATTTGTAGGGACTCGAGTAGAGGTTCCAACATCACCAAGAGTCGGATCGGATCGGAGATGGGAGATCGGGTCGGTTCGGAGCTGGGGAGCCTGGTCGGGTTGGTAGATGGCAAGCTGCTCGGGTCGGTTCAGATTGGGGGAATGCACTGCTTCAGAATCTCCTACCCGGATCGGATCGGAGCTCTCCCCCTGGAGGCGGTTCGGATTTCCTGCATCGGTTCGTCCTGCTGCTGAACTCTGTCCACGAGACCTTGTCACAACCGCATTTTGCTGATCTTCGCCAGCTCCATTTCCTCGACCAGATTGAACTTCTTTGCCTTTTCCTTTGGCCATGATTCTTCGACAATTACTTCAGCAAATATCCAAGGGTGTTGAAACTTGAGGATTAACTTCTTTGAACTCAACGATCCAAAAAGTAGAACGATAATCCCAAAAACAAAGAATCCCGAGTTCAGTTCTCAGTGAAAGCACCAAAATGTTAGACCAAAAAGTGGTTCTAACACCCAAATTGATTAAAAGCAGAATGAAATGAGATCAAAAATAAAAATAAAAATGAACATACAGGATTTATAGTGGTTCGGCGAAGAAATGCATACGTCCACTTGTCTTTCACTATTTTCACTGATTTAGTTGCAAGTACAATGAAATATTCACTTGATTTCTCTCACAACTCACTTACAATCACTCAATTGTCTAAAAACAAATAATGAAAGAAGATTTGGATTTTCCGTTAGTACTGAAATTCGAGTTATGAAGGTGGTTGAACTCTCAAAGTGCCCAAAAAAGGATCTTTTCTTTGTCTCCAGACGGGGTATTTATAGGTGAAAATTAGCCCAGAACCCGATCCGGATCGAAGCCACGTGTCATCCATCCCATCAGCCTCGGGTTCGGATGAATTTCTATGTTGACAACGCATCAGAGTAGTGGACGTTGAGGGTAGGAACTGGTCACAGCCGATCCGAATAACCAGGCGCTCATGCAGGAGAGTGACGTGGAAGACATGCTCGGGTCGGAGGGGTATGCACAAGGGGTTCGGATCGGAGTACCCGATCCGACCCGGATTGACTTAGGACTAATTCTTGTGTTTACTCCGCTCCGCTCAGATCTATTGCTCTCCACTCCAGCTGGAAATAGGTTGCTCTCTGATCCGAACAGACGTGCCTCTCTTATTCCAACAACAATAGCTCGCCGATCCGAACAGCAGATTTTATCCGACCCGAACCGCTATATTGCTCCGATCCGACCCGCTTCAGTGTTTTTCAAGCTCTTCAATATTTCACATCTTGACTTTGTGTTGCCCAGTTCACAAAGTGGGCTAACAGAATGTATTTTTTTCTATATGCTACAAATTGCCCAGAATGACATTCACTCAAACTCCAGCAGGGGTAACATATCCCGAAACATAAAATTTAATAGGAGCATTGACTCATCTGATGTTCTCAACATTGGATAAATGAATGCTCCAGTCGTAGCTGATTCTAGGTACTGGTATAAATAAATGAACAGTGATATAATACTTCAATAGTGCATTTTTTTAGAGCGTCACTTATCAGAATATACACCCATTTTGGAATGTGCTTTAAAAGGGTTTAGTGTTTATCGGGTCCATAACAAAGTTCTTTCTGATTTCATTATCAGACAGGCTAGAATGAGGTGAATTCATACAATGTTCTGGTTACACGCTGAAAAGGTATATTTATCAATGGTCGGTTTATTTTCTATATAGTTTTAAATTTCACCTCCGATTTATGCACAACAAAATAAATATATGATATAATATAATGTATCTATAAGAGACAAATTAGCTAATTGCACCTCCTAGTTATGGCAAATATAATTTGAATATTTGCGTTGGATAAAGCCAAACTGTTCGCTGAGATGAGCTTATTAATGTCCAACAGGCACTGTATTTGCTTATTCAAATTAAAGCAAAATGATCAACTCATTCAAAACTCAGTGTATCTGCTTACCTCACAGTTCAATGGTTCCTCATAGGGATCATCTACTCCAGTAAAACCTACATGATATCATTTGATAATATAAGTAGAATGCAGACGTTATGATGTTGTATGTTAATCCCAAAGAACGAACCATATTTTCATATTGACCGTTACAATTATCAGAACCATTTACGTCGATTTAACAATTTCACACAAATGCACCCTTAATTTCAGAACAAAAATATTAATATTGTTATGATAATATACATTTACTTAATATATAAAATCAAACAATTTCAAACGACCAACATTTTCAAACTACACATCACTGAGCAAATTAATTTGATTTTTCTTCAGTAGTTGAAAATTACAAGGCAAACCTAGATTACCTTTGATTTTTCCAGCCCGAGCAAGCTTGTACAAGCCCTTTGGATCCCTTGACTCACAAATTTCTATTGGCATATCCATGAACACCTAAATGCGATAACAGTGTATGGTCACTGGCCTTGGTTACACACACACATCCGTCTGTGTGTGTGTGTGTGTGTGTGTGTGTGTGTGTGTGTGTGTGTGTGTGTGTGTGTGTGTACAAGTAACATATTATGATGCATAAGAAGCTACCTCAATGAAATTAGATTCTGGCAGAAGAGCACGACAAGCATCACGGTCTCTTCTGTATGGAGATATTAAACTAGCAATGCATATAACACCAGCATCTGCAAAAAGCTTTGCTACTTCTCCTAAAAACATTCAAAAAATATAGTGATAGATAAAGTTAGTCGTACTAACACTTGAAAAAGGTTTCAAACTTCAATTACAAATTTTACAACAGAAATATCATTTACCAACTCTCCGAATATTTTCTGCACGATCTTCTGCTTTGAAACCAAGATCTCGGTTTAGCCCATGTCTTACATTATCACCATCAAGCACATATGTGAGATAGCCCATGCTATGCAACTCTCGACTTAAAGAACACGCCAATGTGCTTTTTCCTGATACACGGAACAAAATAATATCATGATACAAACTAATTGTAGAAACAAAATATCTTTACAATAATTTTGAAGCAAATAAAGAAAGAACGGTTTATTGCAAACAAAGAAAATGACAGCTCAATACCAATTGAACATTACGAAGGATTCATGTGATGGGAGAACCCAAAGTTGGAGAAACAAGTAGCCAGCCACTATTCCTAAATTTTGCTGGCAATCAATGGGAGTCTAAGTAGCAAACCAAACAACTGTATACATATACCCATTGGCTACAGTGTATTGAAATAATTCCAACAGAAGTTCAAAAATATTGTTAATTTATCGCTGAAGCATATATCACAGGTTTTGTTTTAGTCCAAAATAAATACATTGTTTTGTGACTAGTCTTTATTCTCCCAAAGGTAGCTTTAAATTTTTAAGCAGAAGTAAACTGGATTATTTGATTGACTAAAGTCACTAAACTAAATTTAAATTCATTACATAGCTAACAAAGTATAACAAATTGTGCAGGGGTAACTAATCAGTATGTTTAACAAGACTTTACAACATAATACGCTTGCAAAAAAGCCTGGTTAATTTAATATAACAAACTGGCACAAACGTGTATATTCATGAACAAACCTGATCCACTGAGACCTGTAATCCATACGACGCATCCTTTTTGCTTTAATAACGCTTGCCTCTCAAGCTTTCCCACTGGACAATCATGCCATACAATGTTTGTTGATTTTCCAATAGTTGACATCACTGGGCAATTCTTCCCTAGTTTAATGGTTAAAAAAAAGTCACCCCGTGTTCAGTAAAACGATGTTACGTTGACTTAAACTCTAATTTGACACTGTTATTGATATTGAGAGCAAAAATAAGGCAACCACGATATAAAAATTTAAAGTAGGAGCAGGTTTTTAAACAAAGATTGTGCAATCATGTGCTCATTATGACATTGTTGACATGTAAATTTACCACAGATATATGTGTGTGTGTGTGTGTATAGACTAACAGACACACACACACAATTACATATGCATACACAACGGTCACCCCTGTGGTGAAAAGATGACTTGATACTAAAAAAAAGGGTAAGCAAATAGTAGATATTAACATGCACCCAGTGATCACATATTAACATATTTCTTTTCATAACTGTTGAAGTCGGAGAAACTAAAGTGGAATCGTCATTTTTATGACCATGCCTTGTAGTTGCTTTGTATGTGCTTTCTTTGTTTTTTGTTTTGTTTTGTTTTGTTTTTTTTTTTTTTTTTTTTTGGAATGGTAAGATTAAAGCCAACCGTTTTTCTATCATTTTAGGTAATAAATGATATCCCTACATTTTCCTATCGTTAACAATGACATTTCAAGAAGTATTAATGCCCCTGCCAGCAACCTATATTATGCTCTTATTTATTAGATTCGACCTTAAACAACAGAATGCAGATTGCCATATTGTAAAAGTTATTCACCAACGTGACATTTCCAGTGAGTACTACTTCAAATAGATGATATCCATTCATTTGTATTACCTAGATGAGAAATGACAGTGGCTATTCTCTTTTTGTGAAGTTATCACTGTTTCCTATAAAAGGCTGGCCAACCTAACAAAATGGGATCAGTTTATCTTTGTGGATACCTGTTAGATCAACATTTACGTCCGCTTCCTAGTTTGATAACAAATTATGCCTAAAATGTGAATAGAATGGGATGGGCCAACACAAATACCGTGCTGAGCAGATGTCAGTCGTTTTCTAATTGAAAACTAAACTAACCACCTAACATACTGCATACCAACTGTAATGAGCAAAAGGACCAAATTTCTGAACCATTTTCGAATGATTTGGATATGCGTATCAATATAGGATCAAAGAGATGGAAAGTATCCATCCACTATTAGTTACAAAACATGATCCATTATTCATTCTCTTTCTAGTTTGAGTTCTTTTTTCACTAAATTTAGTTAGTGCTATTAACAAGGGCAAGCCGGAAAGAGTTATTTATTTGCACATCTTAGCTGTTATTGTTATCAAAAATCTTAAAATCTTCACGATTCAGATCGGATCTCTCCTTTTATGTTCCAATTCAATATTTTTTTAAACCCTACTAAAACAGACATGCAATATACTTGTTTGTATTCACAATTCCAATTATAAAGTTTCCAATGCAAAACCAAAATGTATTAATAAAGAAAATCGAATTTTATGTTTGGTTGTAATAGTTCTAACATCAAATGGATTTCATAGTGCGTACAAACCTTAGATTACAATATTGATATTTTAAATCCACAATTATGGTTTAAATCCCGTTTCGATCCAAAGTTTGAAGTTTACAAATTACGGTTTAATTCCCATCTAGAAAAACATGTTAGCTGAAATAGAAAGATACCCCCCCCCCCCCCCCCCAACACCTCAAAAAAAAAAAAAAAAAAAAAAAAAAAAAAAACACACATTTTGTATGCATAATGCATTAATGGTTGTAATGGCAAGGACATTGCTAAAATGTACAATATATACTCCAAATTTTCACAAAAAGGTTATATCAACAAGATGGAAAACGATACCCGTTGATCATGGTGAAACCAATCAACAACTTAGAAGAAAAGGCTATCGGCATGGAGATTTGTTTTTAAATGCCTTACAATTTTAAGAAAAACAAGAGAATAAAAAAAGTACCTGAAATTCCTACTATTAATAGAAGAAGCTAAATGAATACTTTACGACGGTGTCTTTCTAGAATTTGTAAAGATCCTCATTATAACAAAACCAGAATATCGTCCCTAGTGCCAACGCCAAGCCTTCTGCCTACACATGTTTGTGTAGACAAAGGGTTTTGCACATTGCTTTTATCTCTATCTCCGTTGTTAATAAAGAAAATTCATTGCATGGAAGTTCAACCACTGTTGTTTCAACCATATGCGTCTTGTGCATTTACACTTTTAGATTTGCTTAACAGAGAGAATGGAAGAACGAAAAAGAAAGAGAAAAAAATAGAAGAGGGGAAAAGATGAAATGAGACTGGATGCACATCATGCATGCTGATACACTAGTCCATATGAAAACTTTAGTCAGTTCAACCCTGTTATATCATTCAAATCATTCATTGTAACTTCTAGGTTATCATAAATGAAATATTGTTTGGGATGTAAGTTATGATTTTTCATAGATGGTTATTATAATCAAAATACACCCACCAAAATCTACCTTGTTTGATGTTTTCGGGAACATTTATAGTTTTATATAAAGGTTGTAAGATAAAGTATACTAGACTCTTATTTACACACACATTAATACATACTTATATATGTTTTCATACACACGTGTGTGTGTATGTGCGCGTGTACACACACATGCATATGGATCACAAATACAAACATACATATGGATCCGCTACACCTCGCTTTTTCTACAACCCATATATATCCATATGGTTCTTAGAGGTGCAACTCGATATTGAATAAAGCTTTGAGGATATTCGATCTACAATATAAACATTATGTGCACAAAAATAGAGATCATTTCAAAACATCTAGCGAGTCCAAAATGTTAACCTAAATGCTTTGACATTCAGTAAATATTATTTTTGAAAATGTTAAAATTATCAAAACAGCTCAGATTCTTGTGAACATGATCTTTAATTATATATGACAAAATTTCAAAGTGGGCTACTTTTCGAAACAATTCCGTATTTGAGGGTAGTTTAGAAACTTATTACCAAATAACATTGGTTTATGCCCAATCAACAGTCCAGTTGTCATTTTTTGAAACTAAATCCGTGGGGGGCAACTATGAGTTGCGCCCCATATCAAAAAAAAAAAAAAAAAAAAAAAAAAAAACATGTGGACTTGTTTTTATCCTTAACCAAAAAAATACACAAGTTTCATGTGATGCAACTATGAGTTGCGCCACTAGAAAATTTCAATTTAAAAAAAAAAAAAAAAATACATGTGGCTTAGCCACAGTATAATGTATAAAAAAAAAAAAAGATGCAACTATGAGTTGCGCCCAGATGAGATAGTTAGATAATTGTTGATTTGGCAGCTGATTGCGCAGCAGAAACCAGCCTTATCTGGTAATAAGTATGCAAATTAGCACCAAACGCGAAATTGCTTCAAAAACTATCCCGCTTCGAAATTTTGTTCTTAATTACATAAAACATATAACTAAATTTGATTTCAATCTGAATTGTCTATCTTGAAAAAGATCAGGGTGTAACGTATAGAGTGTAGCATTCTTTTTTGGCATTCTTAAAGGGACTCCAAAATTGGACGGAGGGCCATTGTTTTCATTTTTCAAAAAATCGTGTTGGGATGTACAAAAAATTGTTTTGTCCTCCAACCGCTAATAGAAAATAAATCTGGAACCACCCTCGGTTTTTTGAAGAACGTCGTTTTTCACCTTTTTTTCAACAAAAACCCATCTAAAATGTTTTTCGACGAACCATCATCGATTTTTTTCTCCATTTTTCGACGGGAGGGCGCCAAATTTTGATTTCCTCGAAGGGTAAAATCAAAAACTATAATTGTTTCTTATTAGGATGGAATCCCTCCAAAATTTGTCCACCCTTATCCAAAAATGTAGTCATTTTAACAATACCCTTCATTTTTAACCATGTATAGTACTTTCTTTTTATAACCCAAGTGGTTTCTAAATTATTCCCCTAAAAAGGATATTTCTTGAGTATTTAGAAAATTTGGAAAAAAGGAAAAAAAAATCCACGTTAACTCTACAATAAAATAATTATATGTGAATATCAACTTGTAATTTAAATGAACTACAAATTTTGAATGATCTTATATCTTATGAAGATGATCTTCATATGTATCCTTAACGGTTATACCATACAACAACAACAACAACAACAAAGCCATATATCCCAAACAAGTTGGGGTTGGCTAGATATGGAACCCAAAATTAAAATGAAATAAAATTAATAATGATGATAATACATATATATATATATATATATAAAGGGTTTAAAATAACCAATCAAATAAAAAGTCGTTCGATAAAGGGTTTTTTAAAATAATAATAATAATAAGTAAAAATGTTTAATAAAAGTGAAATAAAATCTAAAATAGTAAATAAAAAGTAAAAAGGTTAAGTAAACGTGAAATAAAGTGTGTTTATATATATATATATATATATATATATATATATATATAACTATGGTTCTGGTACATGGATTGCAAGATTTTGAGATTACAAGATGGATCTAAAGCGTGTTGATTGTGTCGTGAATTACTACCTAATCATTATCATGAGAAGCTTTAAGGAATGGACAGACGACTAGTTTTCAAGAACTATTTCTTTGCCTTTGGTCATAATGAGATAGATTTTTTTTTTTTTCTGAAAAAAAGAATCATTTTTACGACATACTAGAAGTTATTTTATTTCTAAACTGTAACTATTTGATCCTACCAAGAGATTGTTGCAACTTTCCTAGTGGAATTATGGCAAGAAAGAAAGAAACTGAGGATATTGTTTTGTTTATTGCAATCTAGCAAAAGCTTTACTAGTGTTACAAATATATGGTAAGTGCAGGCTATGGCCTTTTTTTAACCGCAAATTCCAATTATAATACACAAGTCTTATTCAGCAAAGCAGGTGTGTTCAAATAGGGCTATGCGTTTATATGAATCAAATTAGGTAGAACTCGATGCTAAAAGGTAACCTGTAAGGGAACGGTACTTAACAGGTTTTGTACACACCACGTATCTCTTTCTACGCGATGTGAGACATGAAAGTATATTAAGAAAAGAACTAACTTACGTATTTAATGCTTAAATAAGACTTAAAAAACATTTTTGCAAGGTTTTGACAAAATTTGTAATTAATTATCCAAGAAAACTGGTTTATCAGTTGGTCTTATTATTAATTCTATACCACATTCATACTTTATATATATATATATATATATATATATATATATACATTTTTTGTCTTCTGTCTGAAGTATAACTTTTTGATATATTATATAAATTTAAATATTAATTTCAGCTTTATCCATTCTTAACCGTTTGGTATTTATTTTGGAAGAAAAATTGCAGGATGCAAATCAAAAAAATTAATTCATGGCCATCTTACCAATCATTTACAAGACATACACTTTTTTTTCCTTTTTATTAGAGAAACTGATCATTAAATTAAATCTTAGAATCAAATTATGATCACAAATATGCACTTTTTTATGTATACAGATTTTATATCGCTTTGGAAAGAAAATTAAATGTACTATTAAAAATAAGTAAAGAACCATTTTGAACATAGATATGTACATGCCTAGGAGAACCGATGTTGGGCCTTTTGATTATATAACTAAATATCAGACCACCATTGCCAATGACATTGCCATTAAAGAACATTAAACATATTGGTTAATGATATGACAAGTTCGGTTTAATTTCTGGACTAACTGACTTAGCAGGAGAGGAAAATAATTAAAACAGTACCAGCATTTGACATATACTTTTATTAAGAGTGAGAGCACGTAAAAAGTATTACCTTTGTTTGCAAAATTAATGAATTTATTTGCAAGATAAGCAAATAAGCATTAGTTGGAATTGGAAAGCATTCTATTTTTTTTAATGCAATAGACAGTTGTAGCTATTCAACCAAAGAGCCAACAGTTTGAGTTTATTTGAATCACGTAGCAAAATAATAAACTTCTTCATCCCGTTGAAATGCTACATCTACACTGAAAATCTTTTTTTGCCGGGGACATTGCCCTCATGGCTGATTAGTGAGCCATTAGGGGTGACACCGCTGTTGCAGAACATAATGAGATTGGAAGAAGAAGCGGAAGAAACATCCAAAAAATCATAGAAGATTCCATTCAGCCCACAATATGATTTTTATACAAGGTGGAACAAAAAAATCAAAATCAAAATCAAAATGGACATTGACTTTCAATTGAATAATAAGATCAGACGATATTTTATATTAAACGATAAAATGTCAAAATCAACCACTGAGCTGTAAAATATCTCAAACTGATCGAATCAACAGAAAAATTCTAAACAAATCATAAACTTCCAAAGTACATATTTTTTACCTGAACTCGAATCACATTCACTATCAACGATCTGACGATCCCTCCACGCTGCAGCCTTGATTTTAATTTGGCCCAAATTGCTGGTTGATCTCAATCTCACAACCCAAATTCCAACCTTCTTATCTGAAAAACCTAACTTTGGCGTCGGTGATGCAATAAAAGACGAAGCAGATCTTAATGAATACATGGTGAACAGAATAGATAGAAATGAAGATGAACACTAGCAAAAAAGGAAGATGAAGATTTAGACATCGAATGAAAATATAGTGTATTTATAGTAGAGAAAAAGCACATCAATATCTATACAACCGAATCAGACGGTAAATTGTATCTCATTTCCGTTGAATAATTAGTAACTCATTTTTATTTTTGGGATTTTTATAGCGGGAGAGAGATTAATTTAGAGAAATGAGGGGAAAATTTTGGAAAGGTTGTGGTTGAGTTGCTTTCTTGAATTGTTTTGCTTATCTGTCTACTGAAGTGAAAGTCATACGTCATGGAAACAAAAAAATAGCAGTCAAATATGCATGTTAGCTGAACAGGAACCAACTGGTTCACGACGAAATGAATCTAAAAAGGACACCAAGTTTTATTTTTAGTTTGGAAGAAAAACTTTAAACCAAAATTAAATTGAAGGAAGATGATAAATGTAAATTGCATTATATTCAATTTTTTACACTACACGAAAATGCTAGTTTTAACTAGCATTATTCAGTTTTACACTGCAGAAAATACTAATTATATTTAGCATTGTCCTTCAGCCTAATTTTTTTCAAAGTTTGTCCTTCAGACTAAAAATAAAACTTGACGTCATTCAGACTAATTTTTTTCCAAAGTTTGTCCTTATGTCTATTTTCCACAACCCTTGGGAATCTTTCATAATCATAAACCTTGAGACTTATTTTGATTCCGATCGCTTCTCAAAATTTATGATAAATTTGATCTGTTCAAATTTATTATACAGATAAATCAGTGGTGGTAACCTCAGAATTTAACTGATAAAATCACATAAACACTTTCCAATTAGACAGTGTTAAATGCACTACATTATACTCCTTCGTTTCAAAATATAAAATGTTTTAAAAAGTTTGGTGCATTTCAAAATATAAGGTGTTTAAGATTTTAACGCATTCTTTATTCATGTTTCAACCACTAGTTGTGCATGAAAAGAAACTAATTTGAGAGACAGACTTAATTTGAGTATAGATTAAAACACCATTAATTGATTCATTAGTGTGCAAACAAGTAAAACATCTTAGATATGGAGGGGGTAATGTTTATTTTGTCCAGTTTCATTTGTACCAGCATACTTTGGAATGGAGCTTGGTTAAAAAGGAGGGGAAAAAAATGTGTTATTGGACGAAACGATGTCAAACTAAATCACTTTCCATTTGGTCGTATACTATCAAATGAATATCAAGGTGAATATGAGTGACTAATGCATTGTGTATAGTCCATTCTTTTATAATACATAATGGTGAAGTCTACATGGACATAAAATGGTGACACAAAATTAAACAAAAAAATCTGAATCACTAGATCTTCCTCTGAGTTTCTCCTACAAATAAAGACAAATAAATCTTGTGATCCAGATTTCGTTTATATAAATTAGTGTTTAACTTTGTGTCTCGGTAGTCGTTCTCATACATAAATATACAATATCCGAAAAGATGATCATACACTATGTTCTCAAAATGCTTATTCAAGGAGTTCATTGTTACGGTATGTTTTGAGATTGGTGACAATACTTATTCTAAGAGTTCATTGTTTCTTCCATCAATTCATTATTCACCTACCTATTTTTTGTGTGTTTGGAACCGACAAACCTCCAAATTGTTAGAACGTTTGTATTTATTTCAATGACAACAACCATATAAATATTGATGCTAAAAATTTGTTTAAGTATATGAAACTTTTTAATGGATAATAACTAGGAGGGTCAAAGCAATTCAAAGAGCTGCCTTGCAATTGTATCAAAATATACAATAGAGTCTACTTCAACCAAGCTACTAACAAAGAGTAATCGATAACCGCTCGAGCATTAACAAGTTTGGCGATCATAAGTAGTGATACGTGTAAGGTTGTAATAATTGCTAAAAAGGCATTAGACGATTAGTACATACTAGGGATTAATTGTTTAGGCGAGGATTAATCGGGGATTGATCGTAGCTAAAAATTTCTGCTAACTCATGTATTTTGAATAGAATATTAATGTTTTCTGTTATTAACGATGGAGACGAATTGGAATTTTGGGTTTTTGAATAGGCTCGATGGTAGCTGTGAAGTAAACTCCCCTAAGATTAACACACTGATGCTCATATGCAGCATTGAATATTAAACAATGCATAACTAATGCATAAAAACATGTTTCGATTCGTACGAAAAACAATAAACCTTGTCTTGGCGACCTATACAAATTGCCAAGTGATAAACTTGAATGATTTAAATATTTGCTAAAGAAATAAAGAATTTAACTAATTGACCTTATTAATTATTAGAATATACATGTAAAGATTTAAGAGGATATTCTAAAAAGAAGTAAATTGATTAGTAAATTAATCAATCGATCAATAGATTTATAAATAATGAAAAAAAAAATCTGTTTACAAATCCATTGATTTTTCAATATGTAGGAAGAAAGGACTATTGACAGAGATCCAATCAATTGAAGAAAGTTATGGAAACCCAGATCATCTCTTTCTTTTAACAATGCAATCAAATCAATAATATTTGGAAAGTTTCAAGACGATTAGAAAATTAATTTTCTTAATCTTCAAGCAATCCTTTCATTTTGAAGTCTATATAAATGAATGCATTCATCTTCAAATAGGTGAGAGTGTGAGATGAGCATCCACTATTATCCTTTTATTTAACAAACTCTAATTTTTATACTCAAATCAAGTTAGAGGTTTTGAGTGTGAACAAGTCTTTGGAGAAATTCATTTGTAATTATATATTATCTCTCCAGTATGCTACCTATAATTTTGTGATCTTTTCTTGTATTCTATTTTGCACTCTCTTTCTTCAATTAACTAAATAATAGTTGTTGGCTTTATGGATGTAGGAATAGCAGAACCATGTTAAATCTCTATGTTATCAACTATTATATTATTATTTTTGTCTGGTGCTAATTTTTCATTGAATTGGCAGTTGGTAATCGACAAGCTAGATCTTAGTTTTGTTGCGTATATGCCTTTGTATTTCGTTGTAGTTTTAGAGTTAGTGCAAATATGTTAAAATTTCGCATATCAAGTTGGTGTTCGAAGTAGTGCATTTTGCACAATTGGTATCAAAGCTAATTGCCTTATCTGGATTGGTTCTCAATGGCTAATTCTTTTAGTAGTGGCATAAAAATTATGCCAACATCGAATTTGTTAGAGGATAAGTTTTTATGACATAGAAGATGAAGACTAATGACGATGTTCTTGACTGTAGGCTTAAATCATGTTTTTAGTTGCTGCTTCAAATTCTCTTAACAACTTGCGACAAAGATGTGAATACCAAGTCGATGTGGCAACATATGAAGGTTGGTATGAAATAAGGCAATACGCTAACATTGTTCGTATATCAGAGTTACAGCGAAAAGCATAAGATACAGGTGACAAATAATAAAGGCAACATGGAATGAATGTGGTATTTGTGAAGCACTATTGAGGAAGAGCATCATAAATTTAGAGCCGACGACGATACTAATGTCTGAATGAAACAAGGTCGCACTGCAAAGGGGAAGTGGTACAATTCTTATTGAATGTAGAGAGGTGATGCATTCTTGTTGAATAAAGAGGGACAACGCCTCCTGGAACTAATATATCATCTTGAAAGAGTGTGGGCATATGATTATTGAAGATAGTGAGGCGATACGGGCCCTAGAATGTTTAAGATGGCATAGCTTCGAGGAGCAACACTACTTGGTGATATATAACATCTAGTCCCATTAAGTAGGAAGAGAGGCGACACGACTTATCTTGTAACATCCCATCACGTGACCTACCTTAATAAAGAGTACTAATGAGTAATGTCGTCTATTAGATTAGAGAACAGAGGTGGTCAGGGATGACCATCAGTAATCTTGTATTAGATGAATATTGAATACGTCGACTAAGTGTAGGTCCAGCCCTGAGCCTAGGCGGGCTAGGCGGTCGCCTAGGGCCTCAGCCCGGAAGGGGGCCTCAAACCAAAAAAATTTGTATGTATAAATCAGTTATTTAGCCTTTGCAGAATTAATAATGGCCGAGTGGTAGGAGTGGATGGCTTGTTATGCAGAAGTTGCAGGTTCAAATCTCATTGTTGCCAACATGAATTGTAACACCCCACACCCGCTACGGTCACTCACTAAGGGAATGTCATAACATCGGTGGAGTATTTTAAGTGAATATAGAACAGAAAAATTACAACAAGACAGATATAAGTAATACTTGAGAATTTAAAACGTCATTTCATTGCAGCGGAAAGTAAAACATGTTTGGTTACACCAAAACCATAAACAAGAGTCAAGTACATAATATCCATCCTGATAAAACAAAAGTACATAATCCCACTACATAACTTAATAGCCATAATAGAAAAGATAAACTGAGCTTTACATCCACGGTCCAAGCTCCAAAAGATAGATAAAGCAGTCGGTCAAAGCCCACTAGTGTTAGGCCCACTCTGATAACCTGAGGGTTGGGAAAAAGATAAAAACAACGGGGTCAGACATAAGTCTGAGCGAGTCCTATAACTTTAACAATACAATCATTAAAGTAACCAGAGTAAGACGTAAGCTTGATATACGGTAACGACTGGGGATAAATCGCTACACTAAGCAGCCAACTAGACTTAGGGTGAACTAAGATAACCGTAAAGACGCATCTACCCACCCAAGGATAATTACTACACTGCACCACACCAGTCATTCCCAATTTAAAGGTTGATCCTACTAAGTATACTTAGTAATCTATAATTAGTAGTTTCGTGTACCCCTAGCTGACTACATAGGTGCCGTCTGCCCCTATTTCCACTAGGTGTACCCACTACCCCCCATTCGATCCGCTCCCTAACGTAGATACCCGTGCTGGCCCCACAGTGGGGTGTATCATCCCCCAAAGTGGCAACCTGATAATATCAACGGTGCACGGCTTATACCTACACGATGCAACAACGTCTTACTTACCAGCCCGGGTCCACACACGCATATGAAACCCGTTGGACTTGCGTTGCCACCGCTAACCCGTTTTGGCCTCTTACAGTCAAGCCCAATATGCGTGTCCCGTCCTCGACTTGGGTCGAGCCCACAAAGATACGTTTGGGATATTGGTTGAAATGGGCCCCCACAAGCTACCCACCTAAGCTTGTCATTTCTAGTGAATCCCACTTAACCCTTTAACCATGTCCACTTACATGATATAAATTTTGGTTAAGTCTTTTAATCATATTTTAATTGCCACTCAATGCACCCACTAGATTTCCACATGCCACCCAAGGCACTTACTTGATTCCCACATGCCACCCAAGGCACTTACTTAACCCTTTAATCATGTTTAATTACATGTTCCACTTTGGTTAAGTATTCTAATCGTATTTTCTATTGCCACCCAAGGCAACCCACTAGTTTCCTCATGCCACCCAAGGCACCCCCACTAGTTACTACATGCCACCCAAGGCACCCACTTAACCCCTCATGCCCCACTACATGCTAATTTGGTTAAGTGTTTCTTAATTAATTAAGATCGTAACCTTTGTAAAGACCTCTCACATTAGACTGTCTTTTATGGCAGCTGGATATGCCGGTTGGTTCCGGGCAGCCTTACACCATAACAGAGTCTAACCTCGTGTCTTTACACTTGTCACGTATTTAGTTTATGACTAAGACCTCTCACATTGGGCCAATCATTTGTAGCCGCTGGATTTGCCGGTCGGTTCCGGGCAGTCTTATGCTACAAAAGGGTCCAACCTCGTGTCTTAGTCGATTAATTACACCTAATTAATCACCCCCATAATCTGTATTAATTATCCCTAATTAATTACAAATATTTAAAAATATGGGTAGACCTAACTCAATAGGTAAATTCCCAATTCCATAATATGGGTAGACCTAACTTAATAGGTAAATTCCCAATTATGTCCATCCACTTTATGGTATGTTTAATCATACCAACTTCACACAATTTTGTGTTCATTAATTTTTACCCCATCGTCCCCACGTAAATACGTTAACATGACATACTTTAAAAGAGGAGATTCATCATACACACAATGGGTTCAACTTAGCATATCATTAGCATTATCATGGGTTTAAAAGGTGTCAACTTGCATATATGACCATAAACCCAATTTGCATAAATAACCAACCCAAACTTGCATGAATCACATATGTCATAAAGATGGTAACTTGCATAAATGTTCATGTCATAGACCTATCATAAAGGTGTCAACTTGCATACATGTCATAGGTCTAAAAGGGATGAACTTGCACATGTACTTATGTCATACAAAGGGGTAAACTTGCATATGTATGTATGACATACAAAGGTGTAAACTTGCACATGTTACTTGCATATAATCAACCACCAAACTTGCATAACATGTCATATATAGACTTGCATATAATCAAACACCAAACTTGCATAACATGTTACATATGAACTTGCATATAATCAACCACCAAACTTGCATAACATGTTACATATGAACTTGCATATAATCAACCACCAAACTTGCATAACATGTTACATATGAACTTGCATATGTATGTATGACATACAAAGGTAAACTCGCATATGTTATGCATATCACTAATCCAAACAACTTGCATAGATTATGCATATTATAGATCCAAACTCATAGGTTAAACTTGCATGTCATGTCACTTATTTCACACATGATTCTAGCATAAAACCAAGCATTTAACTTGCATAAAACCAAACACTTAGCATGCATAAAACCAAATACTTAGCATGCATAAAACCCACCACTTAACATGCATAAACCCAAACACTTAACTTGCATAAACATAGTGTCATCATGAATAAGTGTTAAACATAGTGATTAGCAAACTAGCATCATAACATATGACCTAAAACCCATTGATCCGCAAGCAAAACCATATGATCTCATCACATCTCATCTACTTAGTTTAGCAATTGGTTATTAAAGTGATAGAAACTCACAAACTCCAAGATTAGCTCCTTAGATAGTTGCTAGAGTTGAAGTAGAGGTGGATTAGTAGTTGATTAGCTTGCAACCCTCTTCTCTAATTAGTGGAGGCTCCTTCTAAGTTGCATTTTGGCGGCATGATGGCATAGATTCTATTTTTAGTATGGATTAGGGTAGTCTTAGGGTGTATTTATAGGATTAGGTTGTGTTTTAGACCCTTAGATTAACCCTAGGTTAGTTTAGGTCCGTCAGATTTCGTCCCAAGCCCTCCAACCCAGCCCAAAACTCAACCAGGTGCACCCAGGCCAGAATCAGTCGACAGCCCTGTCGACAACCAAGTCGACTTGGCTGGGCGGGAGTTTTCCCGCCTGGCCCCCTTTTCTGCATGTTTCGAAATTCAAATTTCCCGAAAACTTCTTTGGGCCTTAACCGGGTCATACGGACTCCGATTTACAAAATTTCGGACTCTATTTCGCGTATTTTTCCGAGACGAACACAATGACGTAACCCGTTTCACCTGATTCTCACATCTGAGATTATTAATTCTGTAATTAGTGAATATCAGTGTTAACTGAAATTCGGGGTGTTACATTCTCCCCTCCTTAAAGGATTTCGTCCCCGAAATCTCCAAGTTAAGGAGAATGCATATCCTACCATCCAAACAACCATCTACTCAATCCATCAAACACGGGCATCCATTGTCCTTAAAACAATTTCTACTGATGTATGAGCATATGCAAAAAGTGTGTGTATATGTTTCCTATCTAATGTATGAACATATGCAAACCGTGATAGTGCCATGCATCCAATATGTATGCGAAAGAACCCTATCGACACATACTATATCTACATGAGTGCACAATCATTCACCAAAATGCATCATCCATATGATAACACAACCATTATACATCCATAAATATAGCTACCTACACACAATTATATGCAATATGCAATATGAAGTGATTGAGCCGATCTAGTGTCTAGAGTGTGTGTATATGCATCCACGAGCAACCACTAGCAAACACTTGCATCCACATGCATCCATCAATCATAACATGTCTCAAACACATGTTTCAACCATAGGTTTACCCTATCTAAAGGTCAAAGGCACTAACAAGAGGACATACTAAAGATAAGATAAGTACTAGACAAACGATAAAGGAGAAGTTAAAAGACATACCCTCAAAAAGGAATGGGTATAATGAACGCATTTTCGCTTCCGTCTCCCAAGTAGCGTTGCTCTCATCTTCTCCCCATTGCACTTTGACTAGTTGAACCTCCCTGTTTCTCAACCTCTTAATCTCTGACCCAAGGATGCGTGTAGGAGCTCGTCGAATAGTCGCATCACGCTCTATCTCTACTTCTCTAAGCAAGCTCGGCTCTACCACCACTGCGGTCTCATGTAGGCACTTCCTCAAATGTGACACATGGAATACATCATGTACACCACTAAGTCTGTCGGGCAACTCCACTCTATAGGCCATCTGTCCAATCCTTTCCTTAATAGGAAACGGTCCAACAAACCTTGGTGCTAACTTCCCAACAGATCCAAAGCGAACCACATTCCGTAACGGAGATACTTTGACAAAGACCATGTCCCCAACATCAAACTCAAGCTCTGTTCTCCTCTTGTCCGCATAAGATTTCTGTCTGTCTTGCGCCGCTTTCATCCTTCTTTGAATCATATCAATCTTTTCCGAAGTCTTCCTAACCATATCGGGCCCAAGCAAGATCTTATCCGTAGATTCCCACCAACATGTAGGTGATCGACAAGGCCTTCCATAAAAAGCTTCGAAAGGAGTTATGCCAATACTAGACTGAAAGCTGTTATTATATGCGAACTCCACCAATGGAAGATGCTCTTCTCATGTACCTCCAAAATCTAAGATACATAGCCTCAAAAGGTCTTCTAAAATGCGATTCACCCTCCTGGTCTGGCCGTCCGTCTGAGGATGATTTGCGGTGCTCAAACACCACTGAGTCCCTACCGCCTCTTTCAAACTCTTCCAAAACTCGCTAGTGAAGATAGGATCTCGATCACTCACTATGCTGGAAGGTACACCATGCAATCTAACAATCTCTCGAATGTAGATTGAAGCTAGCCATTGAGCAGTCCTCTTACTCTTCACGGGTATAAAATGGGCACTCTTAGTAAGTTTGTCTACCCCAACCCAAATTCCCGTATTACCCTTCCTCGATCTTGGTAATCCATTGACGAAATCCATCGAGACACTATCCCACTTCCATAGCGGAACCTCCCATGGGTGAAGCAACCCACCGGGTTTCTTTTGCTCCGCTTTTACTTGTTGGCACACCAAGCATCTAGCGACATACTTGGTCGCGTCTTTCTTCATACCGGCCCAAAAGAAAACTCGCTTCATGTCTTGGTACATCTTGTCCCTACCGGGATGAACGGTCATCTTCGAACGATGTGCATCATCAAGTATAGCCTTCCTCAAACCCTCGTCTTGCGGTACACAAAGTCTACCGTCTCTATGCAACCACCCCTTACCATCTAGGGTGTACCTACTCAAATGGCTGGACGACTCCCCCTCCTCATGAGCTTCTCTACTAACTCAACCAACTGTGGGTCGTCTCGCTGTGCTCCGCCAATCCGCCCCAAAAGAGTAGGCCTAACCTCCAAGGAGGCTAGCAAACCGGGTACAAAGTCAACGGAAGGTCTAAAGTCAAACATAGAAATAAACTCTAAGCTCCATCGTTCAACGAACAATGAACTCAAGGACAACCTTTTTCTACTTAAGGCGTCCGCTACCACGTTACCCTTGCCATGGGTATACGCTATCTCAAACTCATAGGATGCTAAGAATCCCATCCAAAATTATCACAACTATCCATCTCTCATGCAGACCACCCTAGTCGAACTCGACATCCCCCAAATGCAAGCCCCAAAGGCCTAAACCAATATCAGACAAACACCCAAGGGATACCTCCTTCGAATTCAGACGACCTACGTGAGATGATACTAGTAAAAACGGCTAAATAACTAAGCCCTTGTCCAACTCTGGATGTCCTCGCCAGTCTCGCTCCAAAACCACCGTTTATCCCATAACTGGCTTTGCTCAACCTATTGAGCACATACGAAAACTTATTTCGCTCCTAGAAAAGACCAAGATGTCATTTACAAAGACCATCACGAACTTATTTAGGTACTCCCTGAACAACCTTCTCATCAAATCAATAAAGTATGAGGGGGCATTCGTCAAACCAAATGGCATCACCAGCCACTCATAAAAACCATCTAGAGTCCTAAAGGCAGTCTTCTCTATACTATCCTCAGCCACTCTCAACTGACGAAACCCCGTGGCTAAGTCCAACTGCGAAAATACTGAGGCGCCAACTAACTGATCAAAGAGAACATCAATCCTCGGCAATTGGTGTCTATTCTTCTTTGTGAGTTTATTTAGTTCTCTTTAGCCTACACAAAGTCTGAGGGACCCATCCGCCTTCGTGGCAAAAACTACTGGAGCACCCCACTCCGATATACTTCGTCTTATGAACCCCTTTTCAAGCAAATCGCCTACTTGCTTATGGAGTTCCCTCCTCTCACGAGGAGCCATGTGGCACACTGGCCAAGATACTGGTTTGGCATTGTCTACCAGATATATTCGGAAGTCAATCTCCCGCTCCGGAGGTAAGCCCTCCACCTCCTCAAACACATCCGAGTATTCCCGGACCATTCTAACAGATCGCAAACTCTCGACCGACGTGTCAAGCGATTCTAGATAACTTAGCATAACAGATTCCATGGGATTACAAGAGATCTCGAGAGTGTTACCCAAGCGGGTCATAAGCCTAACAACTCTCCCTTCAAAATCAAGAACGACACCACTACTGGATAACCAGTCCATGCCCAAAACTAACCCATAGCCCGTGAAGCCCAAAAAGCATCACATCTAAACTCAACGCTAAGTATAGAAACTTTCAAACCCAAACACATCATGGAGCCCCAATTGGGTTTGAAACAACTAAGGGATCATATACTAAACTGGTGTCTAAGTGCAGTGACTCAACTAACAATGATGAGATAAACGAACTCGATGCGTCAGAATCAAATAAAGTTCGAACCGGATAATAAAGAAATCCAAATTCCAACCTAGACGGTCCTATCCCCATCTGGTACACTAGCCGTGAGGGAATACAACTACCCTCCAGGAGATTCCGTACCTTGCCCTTGCCTCTTTGGACAATCCTAATAAGGTGTCCTATTCCTCCCAAAAGGATAACTACTAGCCCTCTTCTTCCCATTCTCCACTCGTAACCTCCCATCAAAATGAGGTTTCGCTCTTCATTAACCAAACAACTATTTGAGCCTTCCTCCCATCGTCTATCCAATAGGTACCTACAAGTCCTCCTCCTTCTTGAACCAACTTCTAGTCCGACTAATGTCTAAGTCCCTTGAAGTGGTTTTCCATTCTTATCTATCTTAGAAAGATCATCTATACGCGGAGGGGAAACTCAAAACGAGAGAGGAAGAGATTCAAAACGGAGAATTTGAAAGATATAGATATGGCTATTGGGGATTATGCTTTTCTTTCAAAAACTTTTCTCTTAAAAGACATGTTTTTGAAAATACTCCTTTCAAAAATATTCTTAGAAAATAGTTTTTCTAAAAAAATTATCTGTTCTGGTAACCTTAAGCTCCGATACCACGTGTAACACCCCACACCCGCTACGGTCACTCACTAAGGGAATGCCATAACATCGGTGGAGTATTTTAAGTGAATATAGAACAGAAAAATTACAACAAGACAGATATAAGTAATACTTGAGAATTTAAAACATCATTTCATTGCAGCGGAAAGTAAAACATGTTTGGTTACACCAAAACCATAAACAAGAGTCAAGTACATAATATCCATCCTGATAAAACAAAAGTACATAATCCCACTACATAACTTAATAGCCATAATAGAAAAGATAAACTGAGCTTTACATCCACGGTCCAAGCTCCAAAAGATAGATAAAGCAGTCTGGTCAAAGCCCACTAGTGCTAGGCCCACTCTGATAACCTGAGGGTTGGGAAAAAGATAAAAACAACGGGGTCAGACATAAGTCTGAGCGAGTCCTATAACTTTAACAATACAATCATTAAAGTAACCAGAGTAAGACGTAAGCTTGATATACGGTAACGACTGGGGATAAATGGCTACACTAAGCAGCCAACTAGACTTAGGGTGAACTAAGATAACCGTAAAGACGCATCTACCCACCCAAGGATAATTACTACACTGCACCACACCAGTCATTCCCAATTTAAAGGTTGATCCCACTAAGTATACTTAGTAATCTATAATTAGTAGTTTCGTGTACCCCTAGCTGACTACATAGGTGCCATCTGCCCCTATTTCCACTAGGTGTACCCACTACCCCCCATTCGATCGGCTCCCTAACGTAGATACCCGTGCTGGCCCCACAGTGGGGTGTATCATCCCCCAAAGTGGCAACCTGATAATATCAACGGTGCACGGCTTATACCTACACGATGCAACAACGTCTTACTTACCAGCCTGGGTCCACACACGCATATGAAACCCGTTGGACTTGCGTTGCCACCGCTAACCCGTTTTGGCCTCTTACAGTCAAGCCCAATATGCGTGTCCCGTCCTCGACTTGGGTCGAGCCCACAAAGATACGTTTGGGATATTGGTTGAAATGGGCCCCCACAAGCTACCCACCTAAGCTTGTCATTTCTAGTGAATCCCACTTAACCCTTTAACCATGTCCACTTACATGATATAAATTTTGGTTAAGTCTTTTAATCATATTTTAATTGCCACTCAAGGCACCCACTAGATTTCCACATGCCACCCAAGGCACTTACTTGATTCCCACATGCCACCCAAGGCACTTACTTAACCCTTTAATCATGTTTAATTACATGTTCCACTTTGGTTAAGTATTCTAATCGTATTTTCTATTGCCACCCAAGGCAACCCACTAGTTTCCTCATGCCACCCAAGGCACCCCCACTAGTTACTACATGCCACCCAAGGCACCCACTTAACCCCTCATGCCCCACTACATGCTAATTTGGTTAAGTGTTTCTTAATTAATTAAGATCGTAACCTTTGTAAAGACCTCTCACATTAGACTGTCTTTTATGGCAGCTGGATATGCCGGTTGGTTCCGGGCAGCCTTACACCATAACAGAGTCTAACCTCGTGTCTTTACACTTGTCACGTATTTAGTTTATGACTAAGACCTCTCACATTGGGCCAATCATTTGTAGCCGCTGGATTTGCCGGTCGGTTCCGGGCGGTCTTATGCTACAAAAGGGTCCAACCTCGTGTCTTAGTCGATTAATTACACCTAATTAATCACCCCCATAATTTGTATTAATTATCCCTAATTAATTACAAATATTTAAAAATACGAGTAGACCTAACTCAATAGGTAAATTCCCAATTCCATAGTATGGGTAGACCTAACTTAATAGGTAAATTCCCAATTATGTCCATCCACTTTATGGTATGTTTAATCATACCAACTTCACACAATTTTATGTGTTCATTAATTTTTACCCCATCGTCCCCACGTAAATATGTTAACATGACATACTTTAAAAGAGGAGATTCATCATACACACAATGGGTTCAACTTAGCATATCATTAGCATTATCATGGGTTTGAAAGGTGTCAACTTGCATATATGACCATAAACCCAACTTGCATAAATAACCAACCCAAACTTGCATGAATCACATATGTCATAAAGATGGTAACTTGCATAAATGTTCATGTCATAGACCTATCATAAAGGTGTCAACTTGCATACATGTCATAGGTCTAAAAGGGATGAACTTGCACATGTACTTATGTCATACAAAGGGGTAAACTTGCATATGTATGTATGACATACAAAGGTGTAAACTTGCACATGTTACTTGCATATAATCAACCACCAAACTTGCATAACATGTCATATATAGACTTGCATATAATCAAACACCAAACTTGCATAACATGTTACATATGAACTTGCATATAATCAACCACCAAACTTGCATAACATGTTACATATGAACTTGCATATAATCAACCACTAAACATGCATAACATGTTACATATGAACTTGCATATGTATGTATGACATACAAAGGTAAACTCGCATATGTTATGCATATCACTAATCCAAACAACTTGCATAGATTATGCATATTATAGATCCAAACTCATAGGTTAAACTTGCATGTCATGTCACTTATTTAACACATGATTCTAGCATAAAACCAAGCATTTAACTTGCATAAAACCAAACACTTAGCATGCATAAAACCAAATACTTAGCATGCATAAAACCCACCACTTAACATGCATAAACCCAAACACTTAACTTGCATAAACATAGTGTCATCATGAATAAGTGTTAAACATAGTGATTAGCAAACTAGCATCATAACATATGACCTAAAACCCATTGATCCGCAAGCAAAACCATATGATCTCATCACATCTCATCTACTTAGTTTAGCAATTGGTTATTAAAGTGATAGAAACTCACAAACTCCAAGATTAGCTCCTTAGATAGTTGCTAGAGTTGAAGTAGAGGTGGATTAGTAGTTGATTAGCTTGCAACCCTCTTCTCTAATTAGTGGAGGCTCCTTCTAAGTTGCATTTTGGCGGCATGATGGCATAGATTCTATTTTTAGTATGGATTAGGGTAGTCTTAGGGTGTATTTATAGGATTAGGTTGTGTTTTAGACCCTTAGATTAACCCTAGGTTAGTTTAGGTCCTTCAGATTTCGTCCCAAGCCCTCCAACCCAGCCCAAAACTCAACCAGGTGCACCCAGGCCAGAATCAGCCGACAGGGCAAGTCGACAGCCCTGTCGACTGCCAATTTGACAGGCATGTCGACAGGCAAGTCGACAGCCCTGTCGACAGCCAAGTCGACTTGGCTGGGCGGGAGTTTTCCCGCCTGGCCCCCTTTTCTGCATGTTTCGAAATTCAAATTTCCCGAAAACTTCTTTGGGCCTTAACCGGGTCATACGGACTCCGATTTACAAAATTTCGGACTCTATTTCGCGTATTTTTCCGAGACGAACACAATGACGTAACCCATTTCCCCTGATTCTCACATCTGAGATTATTAATTCTGTAATTAGTGAATATCAGTGTTAACTGAAATTCGGGGTGTTACATGAATACACTTTGCTTTTTTCCCATCCTCACTTTTCCCCCTTTGGGCTGATTTAGTCTAGGGCCTCTGACAGTTCAAGGCCGTCCCTGATTGGGTGTATATATATTTATTTTCATAACTCAAGTGGATCAATGTACTCAATTCATCAAATATAAAACTACGATGGCTAAGAATCATAATCAGAACAAGTCACAAATAATAGATCTCAGAACAAAACACATATAGGTACAACAACAGAGTACAACAAACGTACGTGCTACAAAGTCGAATGGTCACATATGAACCATATACGTACATAAAGTATCAAAAGAATAAATATACAAATGACACGAATACATGACTACACAACTAAGGTAATAGCTCCAAGAAAGATAGCCCCAGTCGGATCAACTAACCATGAATCAACAACAAAGTCTAACCTGAAACAACTCGGTCTGACTTGAGTATAAATACATAGGTCAACCTAGCTTAAACATATCGGTTATAATATGACAGGTAAATATAAAATCGTAGAGATAAGAATTCCTTTAATAGAGAAGGAATAAGCCAAAATCAACAATTATTTCATGAGATAATTCATGCTAAAACAACCTACATGATCTCAGAAACAACACAAATAATACAAGAAAGAATTTATCTCATACAAAAGGTGCTAAACATCAAGCTAGCACAAAGATAAAACATCAAGAAATAATATAAAAAATCTATCGAATGACATATGTAAACTCATGTATGAGTTTATTCAACTAAAAGCGATATCTAGATTTAAATAAGCATCAAAATAGCTCTAAGGTTATAAAAGGGTTTCAACATCAACAAAGAAACATAAATTGGACTTAAAGCATCAAATAACAACAACACATCAAATCAACACAATAAGGGCCCAAAAATACAAAGGCAACAATGTCAACAGAAGCATCAATATGGATCCATAACAACAAAGTTGCATGTGCATTAACAAATAAGTGGTCGAAGCCTGCCAAATAATTTTATATTGAGAGACCCGTTAGCCCTAAGTCATGACCCGTCTACCCCCACAACAATATGTTGAGAGACTCAGTAGCTCTCTATATCGAAAACCAACAGTTGGGTATATGAATAAGAGACCCGACAACCCTTATTCTAACCATACAGCTTTCACTAAACAACTTTATAGGTATATTTAAATACATATAGGATCCAAAAGTCCTATGTACTGGCACAATAAAGATATGTCACAGACTTTCAAATATTAACTTGAAAAGTGAAAGCAGTACATCTCATAATGCATGTTTCACTAGTCGATTCACTACAATTTAGTCCACTTCACACCGAAAAACAACAATATTAACTTCAATCAATGAGTCTGAAATTAATCAAGGTAATATACCTTTGTGTCCTATACCACAAGGTCTACTAAATCGTTTAATCACAATTTTGTCTTCTCGAAGTACGTAAAATCTTGTGATTTTATATATAGAAAATACTTAGTTAAAACGAGTTTATAAAAATGAATTATAAACGTTTGCATTATTTATTTAAAATCTGTATATTATGGTAAGTATTGTTTTTACTATTTCCTTGAGTCGTTATTAATTTATATAAACCAAATCATGAAAAATATTTGCCTTAAAACTATATATATATATACACACACACACAAAAATGTTTTAAAATTGCTTCATAAAATTGTGCATGGTATATAAATCATCACAAAGAGGAGTCAACAAAATGCACATGAAATTCAAGCAATCCAATTGTGGATAAGCTATAAATTTTTGGCCTTTAAATAGCTAAACGAGTAAAATTCAATTCGACTATATGTGCATAAGCTACGTTAGGCAAAACTAAGTAGGTAAATATGTGTATTAACACATAGAAAAGCACTCAGGAAGAAGGCAGTCAGTAGAAAGAAGCCACCTATGAAATTACTACATGTTTGTCGACATACCTTGTACCTGTATCAATACATGTATCGACACAAGTTTCCCTATATATCGACACATATTGTCGTGGATTTCAGAAAAGATGAGACTAACTTGTCTTCAACTTTGGATGCCAATCTGCCTATATATCCTACCATGATCGATAACAATTCAAACTTGACATCCACCAAGATTGATACTCATGCTCTAGACTGAAACAATAATTACATAAAACCAGCATGACTTAAGGAAGATATAAGGCTCAAAGATTGAACCAAACAATGTGTGGGAACTGTGAATTTATTGAAACAAATTCTAGTTACAATAAATCATTTCAACAAAAACATTAATCAAAACTAACAAATAAACATAGAAAATAATTTAAACTAGAAAGAGTGAGTGTAATAACTCACCTCGGCTGGATTTTGAAAAGATGGCAGCAATTTGGTGTAGCAAAGCAATGTTTTGAAGATGTAGGAATGCTTAGAAACACTCAGCAATGATAGAAACACTCAGCAATGACATGCAAGCTCAAATCTTATTGTAAAACTTTCATTTCCATAAATTTGTTGATTTGATTCTCTTGTTAGAGTTTAAATTGTTGTAGAAAAAATGATCAACTAGCATTTTCACACCTTTTGGATTTCGTGGAGAAAGTTTAATTTTGTACGTAGAATTTATGGAGGAAGAAGTCATGCCTCCTTATTAAAAAAAATTCTCTCTAATAGGAGAAAATTGAGGATGGGGAGGAAAATTACATACTCTTTTGGCGTCTAGATTTCTTCCCTCTTCCTTACCATGCTAGTGGACTTAATTGAAGCCCAACTGACTCAAGTTAAATAAATTGGGCTTAACACAAAATTTTAAAACACTTCTCACACATTTTAACCACCTACACACACAAACTAAGTTGTGTTCAATTCACAAAATACAAACACGCATGTTAAAATATTTTAAATACTTTTAAACATCATTTTTAATGCAACACTTACTGAAGCTTCGTATTTATATAAAACACGCATTTTTCTGCCTTACACATTAAAATTTAGATTTTCAAGTTTACATTCAAGTTAATTTCACTTTCTTTACAAAATAAACATAAAGCCTTATTAAAATATTTCGACTTTACACTTTTGTATTTTTATTTACAACATACTTAAATTTAAAGATATATTTTGCAATAAAATCCAGTATTCACAATAATTTACCAATTTGTTGCATTAACACTATTAAATTACGCTAACACACAATATTTTCACATAAGCACATATAATATGATTTTTAAACATAGTTTTTAAACACAACTTTTTATTTTATATTTTCGATAACTTGCATTTTCCCCAAAAACAAATTCACTAACTATTAATGATCCCACTAAAACAACTTAATATTTCATATTGAAAATATATTTTCTCTTAAATATTGATTGCAAATCAATATTTTATATTTTCGATGTTCGTTAGAATAACCAAAAAATTATTGACCAATACTTTCGCAAAATTATTACATTTGAGAAAATAATTAATTATACATTTATTATAAGATCTTCTTATTTATTTAGTTTCATCTTTAAATTAGGAAACACATATTGGAATAAATTTTCTTATTACATTAAATGAATTCAATTTATTCAAATACACATAATTTCTTATAAAACAAGTTATAACCTATCTACTCTGGGTATCCAAAGACCTTGATTGTTACAGATTCACCTTCTTAAATAAATTGCATCCTCACAATTTACTTAGGTTAACTCATTTACATTTTTAAATCCTAACAACACACTTCAACTTTATTCTGTTAAGAAATTTTAAATTAAGATAATGTTTGAACTTATTAAATTTTCCCTAACTTGTTAAGATTGCAACACTAGAAATTCCAAATTTTAATTGTTCAATTTATGTAAAAAGTTTTAACTCTCGTTTCAATTAAGATACACACGAGGTTTAATTTATTGCAACAAATCTTTCACATAGCAATTATTGGAATACACATTCATCATTTTCAATTACAATCATTGATTAACGCTGCCATGCCATCCAAGTTTGTTCTAATGTCCTGAACAAGCTGGTTTGATTATAGTACCAAACAATCTCCCCACTCACTGTTTATATCACCAACTTGATGGTTGCAACTGCCATTTAAACCCATGTACGAGAATGTGCATTACCAACATATTCGCTTATATTCAAGATAGTTACCTATTTATGTTGGATCTAGAATAACCCTAGAGGGGGGTGAATAGGGTTTATCACATTTTTTAACTGAATTAAAATTTTAATGAGATATATATTAATAAACAGATCACAGAATATAGCAGAAACAGAAATGCAGAAAATAAATCACACACAGATATACCCAGCTTCGGCAAAACCCTGCCTACTGCTGCATTTCTAAGGTTTCTACTAGGTGATAGAACAGATCCCGCATACAAGACCATGTACACTCGCAAACCCTGCTCCTATTCTAACCATACGCTCAAAACCGTAGACTGACCGATATCCACTCGATCAGATTTCCCCTGATTACAACCCCGTAACCAGTAACTCAGATTTTACAGACTCTGCCAACTATCAGTCAATACCCTGACTGATTCCCCTAATTTTTACAGACACTAGAAAAACTGTTCAGACGGTTTTTACACAACAAAATAAAATAGAATGCAAAATAAAGAAAAAAATATAAAACCCTAGGAAATAAATAAATAAAGGGTCATCCCCTTTTCATTGGCAAACATGGCTTAGCCCATGAATATTGGCTGGCCCCATTCTTTTTGCTTTTGCCCGATCCCCTTTTGTCTTTTGGAAATGGCGGCGGCTCTCTAGGGTTTCAATGGAATTGTCCCCAAATCGATTGCAACTTCGATGGCTTTCTGGAATTGATTGAATAGCTTCTCTGATGCTCGATTCTTTGTGGCTTTGCTCGTCCAATTTGAGATTGCTCTCTGGTTCGATCAAAACTGTGAGCTTTCTGAATTTTCTGCTTTGAGAATACTTGTATTGATTTTTTTTGTATTCGATCTATCATGCCAATGATGTAGTGGTGATACTAATAGGGTAATTCGAACCCTAGAAATCTCTGATTTCAGAATATGGCTTGGCTTGATTTGCGGTTTTCCTCTTTTTGATTTCTCGGCTTTAAAACATGAGCGTGATTTAAAACTTGATTGACTGCTCTGTAATTTCCTGGTTAAATACTTTCTAAAAATTTCTCTTTGCTAAAAACAGAAACCATGAATCCTGAAAGTTATTTGTTGCCATATATTCCAGAGAATATTGAATTGTTTTTTTCAAAATAGATTTCGAAACTCTAGTTTCCCCTTAAAAAAACAGTTGCTAAAAAAAAAACTTTGATTACCTCGGCATTGATTGAATAAATCAGTTCTGTAAATTTTTGATAGCTGACCATATATGTTTTACTAAAAATGATTCCTTTCCTTTTGCTCAACCTTGACATGTTTGACCATATTGAAGTTTGTTGTCTGTACACTATTTTAGCATGACCTGCTTCATATGCTTCTTGCTTGACACACACTTGAATTCAAACACATGTATTGCCTGCATTGATTATTCCCATGACTATTTCTGAATGATTCTTCGATGAAACTCCAGATTTAAATTGCCTTGATTTCTTTACACATATTTTGGAAACATGTATTGATATGTTTTCTTCACACCCTGATTTGCAAAAATAATACCTTGCCGAAAACTTTGCTATGACTGTGTGATTATGGTTCCCATATATGTAATCTCTCTGATTTTCTTGATTGAGTAGAACATTCAAGTGACTCTGATTTCATTTATACTGAATAAATGAGTTTCTTGGAACTTTAATCATCATCTCATTTTTGATATTCTCAACCTGGCCTTTTTAAATTGAAACACTCCTTTGCCTTGAAGCACTTAGATATGAACAGATGTTATACTAGATCACATTGAACAGATTTGAACTGCTTGACTTTGGTGTTGCTACGACATGCAGCACTTCATAGTTGTTGTGTGAACTGCTGAACCATCTGTGTTGTATACGATTGCTTCAACCATGTATAAAATGCTACTAGAACTTCAACCTGACATGTGATATTTGTTGTACACTTGAAACTTACAGTAATACATATTAAAAAACTGCCTTGTTGAAACATGTTGAGCTCCAGAAATATGACATGCATGTTTAACCTGTATTGATTATGTATTGTTGCACGCTGCTATGTCCATTTTTGTGTGTCTCCTTGCTTGTGCACACTGATCATTCTTTGTGTATCTAACAGCACCCTGTCTTGACTTAATCATTAGTTGTAACCATGAATGTTGCCATGATCTTTGACTCATTTCTTCAATTTGACTTTGCATGTAATTGCTACACTTGCTCATGTGCTCCATTCTTGATATCTGGTCTGAACTGAATACTTGTTGCCTTGATCAATTTGTGTCCACTCCCTTGTTGTAGCATGTATTACCACTTCGGCCCATTCTTGTACACATATGCACCATACTCGTGAATCTACCTTAAGCTATTTACATGTACATGAGTTTCACTTGCCATAAACACACTGGCTTCGACACATACTTGAATTTTCTCCTGAACTCGTATATGTATACTTGTAATTCTGCTGAGTACTTGCTGTGATATTCTTTAAACTGAGATGCACACATGCTTGATCATTTGGATGTGTATGACCTGGTTATGTATATACTGTCACAACCATTTATGTTGCTTGCTGACTTGACTCGGCCTTGTGCTCTTGACTTTTGATTTCGGATCATGATTTACTGTGTTGACTTTATATTGAGTTGTTTTCATATGTGCACTGAGTCGAGATGGTCCATGTGGCTACTCCTCAGTTGCACACTGAATTGGTGTGGCAGTGCACACGTGTATATATATATATATACACGTGTGTATATGCAGTCATTCAGAAAATTTCCTGTCCCTGTACATATACAAACTGTTTGCCTAAACACAGATGAATCAGATCAAGTCAGAAAAAATGATGAGAAACATACCGAAATTCTAAGGCAAATAAAATTTAAAAATAAATTTATATTTGCATTTGTTTAGTTTTATTCGTGTTGTAGTCAGTGTTTTAAATATCGGCCATCTCGGTCGATATCTCGGCCGAGATCTCGTTTTGACCTCAAAACGAGACGATACATAATATATCGTTGAATATCTCGTTTCGAAGATATCGGCCGATATTTACAAATATCGGTCGATATCTTGACCGAAACGAAATCACGATATATCACCCGATTTTTTTTTAATAAGCAAGACCTGTATCATCCCATCATATAATACTTGCATGCTACTGGAAGTTCTTTGAAACAACTGAATTACTTTATATGCCTTTCTAGTTGTATCAAAATTTATAGTTGTACCAGATGCCATGAACCTATTAATTACTTTATCTTCTTCAGCAAGGTTTTAAATTACTTTATCTTCAGCATGTCAGCAGCAAGTTACTAAGTTCTAAAATTCAATTACTTGCTACTAAAATCAAGGGTTCAGGACCAGCCTCACTTATGTACTAATACAACATTGGCTAGTTCTAGTATTTCTTGGTTGACATATTCTGTAACAGACTTGCATGTATATTGTTACTTTCTTGTTCACACTTATATTGTTTTCTTCTCATTCATGAATGTTATAAATGCATGTGATTTCAAAATAACACGAACCCATTACAACATTGCTAGTTTTAGAGTTGATACATAGATTTAATTCTAATTTTATATTTCGTCAGACTATTGTTCTAATTTTACATATTTTTGCCACGAACCCAATACAACATTGTAGACTGTCAGACTGTTCTATTTTTCTTTTCAATTTCTGGTTTGGCTATATTTCTTGGCTGTCATTTGTAGCAATATCCAACCTGTTAGATTATAGCAGTATTCAACCTGAAAATATGTAAAAGGAGCCAGTTTCATATAAATATTCAACAATGCAACCATGCAAGAAATTAAGTAAACCCTCAAATCAGGTAAGCTCAGTTTCTTTATATTTTAGACTTTTAGCATATATAATTATTAACATAAAATGTACGCCGATATGGTTCCGATATGAACTTTAAGCTCCGAGATGTAAATCCGATATTGACGCCCGAGATGTACTCGTCTCCTCCGAGATCTCCCCCGAAACGATACCGAGTCACCAAAATCTCCGAGACGAAACGTGACCGATATCCGATATTTAAAACCTTGGTTGTAGTGTACTGTGTGTTTCTGTTTTCGTTTGACAGGTATGAAGACTGGACTGACTGTGAGGATGCTGTGAAGACAGGAGACTGAAGAAAATAACAGAGTCGGTGAAATGTAAAAGTGCCAAAGTGTAAATGAAAGTATTAGTGAAACTGTATAACTGAGTGTTGAGTGATATAGCTATGAAACTATGTATGAAATTGAAAGTGAAATGAAATGTATTTTAGTGAATTACAGTGTGTTGTACAAATAGTGGAGTTGTAAATCTGTACTGTTTTGAATATTAAAATAAAATATTATATTTAAATAAAATACTGTGTTAATACATGAAATTCTGTACAGTCGTATTCTATTTAAATATAAATATTATATTCTTGTCTGTGGTGTTATATAACAGTACAATAACAAACACATTTAAAATAATATATACTTGTTTGTTATCATCAAACAAAAATCGTATAGTTGTGTATACAGCACCGTTATATACAACAATCTCCCCCTTTTGATGATGACAAACAAATAAAAAGATTTTGAATAATATAATAAATGTGTTTGTTCGAGAAATGTGAAACTCCCCCTATTTGAATGCTCCCCCTACAACTAAACTCCCCCTAGAACTGTGTATGAGTGAAACAAATGAAATTTAATAAATTCTCAAAATTAAAAATATTTATAAAATATTCACTCATAAATCAAAATCTCAATCCATTCTCCCCCTTTTGTTATCATCAAAAGGATTCAGAATTTAAAATATTGATGAAAATTGACTAACATTATAATTTGAGCATAAGAGGAAGAACGGTCATCATAAATTTCAATCAGTCAAACAAAAATCATAATAAACTGAGAACTAGTGGCATATTTCACATTTCAGATAATGACGGATTTACGATGAAATTTATATAGATGGGGAGAGTTATAAAAATGATTTCCAATTATTTTCAAGGAATTTTATAAAAAAGAGCACAAAAAAACAGTGACGGATTTGGACTATAATTAATAATTCAACTTAAGTGAGAAAATCGAATAATCTCAAATCCCAATACCTATCAATCAACAAATCATAATATGTCATAAAATATTAACACTTTTCATAGATTAGAAAGATGGATTGATAGGCTGGTTTTTATAAATACCAAGGAGAATTTCATATAAAAATTTATTTAGCCAATTTATTCCTTATTTTTTTTTTAAATCTATTTAAGAGCACACTGGCCACGCATAACCAAAGCTTGGATTTTTAAATGAGGCCAGTCACAGCTTAAATTATAAGTTGTCTCATAGCCATGCATAGCCAGAGCTTGAATTTTTAAATGAGGTTAGAGATACACTTATATATTTATTATATATATTTATCATTTCAGCTTTAAAAGAAGAAAAAAAACTCCTCAGTATATAAAACCAAAAATGGATGATAGAAATACGGTAGGTACAGAAATGGTCTGTGAAATAAATTTCTAAATTAATTATATTATAAAATATGCTCGACTGTACTGGGATTATTGAAAATTTTCAATTATCACTAATTCTGAATAATAATAACATACCCACAATTCCATCACAAATATTTTCACTGTTTATTCAAGATGATTTTTAAAAAATATCAAACTCTCCACATTAATATAGAATTATCATGGATGTCAGAAAGATGCTAGATAAAGGGGGTGGTCGTGAAATAATTGCCAATTCAAAGATATTATAACAAATGTTCAACCATCATGAAAAAATCAAATAAAATTCCCCTCTTGTTGTGAAATATATTGCAGTCACAATCCATCACAATTTCAAACTCTAATTATAATTTTGATGAATTATAGATACAATTCAATTTGGATATAGATTTCAATTTCTGAATAAATAATCAATAAATAATTTTAAAATTGAAAATCAATTACAAGAAGAATTTATACAAGGGGAAAAAAGTGTAAGGTGTCTATACAAGGGGAAAATTCAAAACAGATGGATGAAAAAGCTGATACCAATTGTAGTCTCCTTATCGAGGAATTTATTCACACCCCAGATATCTCAGATTAAAGAAATTTCAAACACAAAGCCCAAACAGACAAGATTACAAATTTGAGACAATTATCAGAGCAGCAGTCAGATTAAAGCGGGCAGTTATTTGAAAACAGTATCAGAGCAGCACAGCAGAAACAATTTCAAATCAGACTTGTTAAGATGTTGGTCACACAAGATGATTAAAAATACCGTTTATTTAAAATCATTTGAGGAATATGAAAAACTCTAGATTCAATGAATCGATCACACAAAATTATTAGTTTCAGATTCAATATATCTGTGTGATTCAATAAATCAATAATTTCAAATGATTTTAAAACAAACAAATATTTAAATCAAATAATCATGAAATAACAGTGATTTTCAGAACCAAATTTTCAAAGATTTTTTCACAAGTATTTCTGACAAGAACAAGGAATTTTTTTTTCAGAATATTTACATCAAGTTTGAGGACATATTCATGATCCAAAAAAATATTTATTTGAAATCACTTGAATGGATGTAGATCATGAGATACAATGAATCAATCACACAGAATTAATAATTTCAGATCTGAGAGGTGTGTGAGATTCAACATATCAAAAATTTCAAATGATCTTAAACAAACGAAAAATCTAAACCAGATGATCATGAATAACAGTGAATATCAAGGTATAAGCAATGTGATTTAAGACATTTAAAATTTCCAAGCCAATCTGAAAATCAATGAAATTATCACAACTGATAAATAGCAGAGTGCTGTAATGAGTATAATATTTTAAGTTGTTCTAAAATGAATTAGAAGAAACTCAAAACAACAGATTTGTGTGAAATTTCAATTATTTTCCAGATCTTCAAAAATTTAGAATTCAAATTAACAGTGTTCAAGATATGGCACGAAAACATCAACACTGTTATGAATTCAGAAATTAAAAAGATAAACTTCAAAACAATTGCAGATATATACAAGTTCAAATTCAGGATATGGAAATGATTTACACATGATTATTTTATACAAATAAAGCAAATTTTCAGAAAAAAAAGAATTCTGCAACTGGAAGTTTAAGAAGTACAGACAAAGAAGAATATGGCAGTGTCAAATCAAAAACAGAAAAGAAAAAAAATAAACAGAAAGGATAGAAGGAGGAATAAACATAGAAAAAAATATTACAGAGATGAGTTTAGAGATTATACCAGACTCCAATGTAAATCAGAATCTCTAACACAACAAAATCTTGGGCTAAGGAACTCTTGAATGATGAAGCAACATGAATCCAATTCTCTTTTGCCTAGCAGTACCTTAGCCTCCTCCGGTACCTAACAGTTTAGACAATTGAGTGGTCTAACAAAAGTAGTAAAACCACTCACAGTTGTATTCATATATTTTGGTACCCAGACTTGTTTATATAACAAACCATTAGAATTAACTTTCGTACCCTTTGGAACCCAAATCTGTTTGAACTTGACGAAGCCCGTTTTATTTTTTGGGATCCAAGAATGTTTAAATGGTTTATTATAAAACGATTTCTCATCACAATTTTGATTCAAAAAACCTTTGAAATTTTTAAAGTTCAAATTTTCAAAGCAGTTCTTTCCAAAACAGTTTGAGAGATTTTTCAAATCATTTGAATTTTGTTTTCCAAAAACATCATTTTTCCCGAAGCCAAGACCAGATTTATTTCCAATAGAAACTTGGTTTTGTAACAGCATATTCAACGATTTTTCCCCATTAGAAAATTTATCCAAAGTTGATTCTAATCGTTGAATTTTGAATTTTAGATCGCTATTTTCTTTTATTAAATTTGAGAAGTTACTTATAGCGATCTTCTGTTCAACATTGGACTGTTTCAAAACCGAATTCTCATTTTCAAGCAATTTAATTTTGGCTTGGGATTCGGAAATTTCAAGTTCAAATCGTTTTTGTTTTTCAGATTCAAAATTCTTGGATTTTTCAATCTCATTTTCAAGTTCTTTCAAAACTAAACCACTTTTCACCAAATTTTCATTTTCATCAATTTCAAATTTGGAATATATATCTGTTTTAAAATTTTCAAATTCCTTTTGCAGAAGGTTATTCAAATTTGATAACTCAGTCTTGTTCTCATTTAAGATCAAAATTTCATCTTCAAACTTTTGAATACTTTTATTGAGATGAACAAGATTGGTTTTCAATTTCAAACAATTTTTGTAAACTGAATTTGAAGAATTTTTAACATATTCAAGTTGTGATTCCAAATCATCAATTTTGCTGGTCAACTCAAAATTCTTAGATTTCAGAGACTTATTTTTCAGTTGTAGTTTATCAACAGATTTCGTTAAATCAAGACACATGTAAACCAGATCTTCATATGAGAAATTCTCTGTTTCAGCATTTGTTGATTCTCCATCATCTGATCCATCTGAAGTTTCATCTACATGACTTGTTAAGCATAGATCTGAATCTGAGTTGTCATCCTGGAGTTTTGAACAGCTGTTGTCAATTGGTCCATACTTTGTATTAAGAGTTCTCAAGAATTCCTGTGCAGATAAACAATGACAGATAAGATTAAACTGTTCAGTGCTAAGATAATCAAATATAATTTTCATAGTACAAGCATTGAAAGTAATATCTACACCATCAAACCCATTGATAACAACATCCCAACATTTAATATTAACATATTTTAAATAAAATTCCATTTTGGATTTCCAGTTTAAAAAATCTATTCCATCGAAAATAGTTGGAGATGAACTGGACTGACTCTCTGTTGGTTGACAACTAGGATGACCCATGACTCTAGAGTTAATGAAATAACGTGGCTCTGATACCACTTGTTGGATCTAGAATAACCCTAGAGGGGAGGTGAATAGGGTTTATCACAGTTTTTAACTGAATTAAAATTCTAACTAGATATATATTAATAAACAGATCACAGAATATAGCAGAAACAGAAATGCAGAAAATAAATCACACATAGATATACCCAGCTTCGGCAAAACCCTGCCTACTGCTGCATTTCTAAGGTTTCTACTAGGTGATAGAACAGATCCCGCATACAAGACCATGTACACTCGCAAACCCTGCTCCTATTCTAACCCTACGCTCAAAACCGTAGACTGACCGATATCCATTCGATCAGATTTCCCCTGATTACAACCCCGTAACCAGTAACTCAGATTTTACAGACTCTGTCAACTGTCAGTTAATACCCTGACTGATTCCCCTAGTTTTTACAAACACTAGAAAAACTGTTCAGACGGTTTTTACACAACAAAATAAAATACAATGCAAAATAAAGAACAAAATATAAAACCATAGGAAATAAATAAATAAAGGGTTATCCTCTTTTCATTGGCAAACATGGCTTAGCCCATGAATACTTGGCCGACCCCATTCTTTTTGCTTTTGCCCGATCTCCTTTTGTCTTTTGGAAATTGCGGCTGCTCTCTAGGGTTTCAATGGAATTGTCCCTAAATCGATTGCAACTTCAATGGCTTTCTGGAATTGATTGAATAGCTTCTCTGATGCTCGATTCTTTGTGGCTTTGCTCGTCCGATTTGAGATTGCTCTCTGGTTCGATCAAAACTGTGAGCTTTCTGAATTTTCTGCTTTGAGAATACTTGAATGGATTTTTTTGTGTGTTCGATCTATCATGCTAATGATGTAGTGGTGACACTAATAGGGTAATTCGAACCCTAGAAATCTCTGATTTTAGAAAATGGCTTGGCTTGATTTGCGGTTATCCTCTTTTTGATTTCTGGGCTTTAAAACATGAGCGTGATTTAAAACTTGATTGACTGCTCTGTAATTTCCTGGTTAAATACTTTCTAAAAAATTCTCTTTGCTAAAAACAGAAACCATGAATCCTGAAAGTTATTTGTTGCCATATATTCCAGAGAATATTGAATTGTTTTTTCCAAAATAGATTTCGAAATTCTAGTTTCCCCTTAAAAAAACAGTTGCCAAAAAAAACTTTGATTACCTCGGCATTGATTGAATAAATCAATTCTGTAAATTTTTGATAGCTGACCATATATGTTTTACTGAAAATGATTCCTTTCCTTTTGCTCACCCTTGACATGTTTGACCATATTGAAGTTTGTTGTCTGTACACTATTTTAGCATGACCTGCTTCATATGCTTCTTGCTTGACACACACTTGAATTCAAACACATTTATTGCCTGCATTGATTATTCCCATGACTATTTCTGAATGATTCTTCGATGAAACTCCAGATTTAAATTGCCTTGATTTTTGTACACATATTTTGGAAACATGTGTTGATATGTTTTCTTCACACCTTGATTTGCAAAAATAATACCTTGCTGAAAACTTTGCCATGACTGTGTGATTATGGTTCCCATATATGTAATCTCCTTGATTTTCTTGATTGAGTAGAACATTCAAGTGACTCTGATTTCATTTATACTGAATAAATGAGTTTCTTGGAACTTTGATCATCATCTCATTTTTGATATTCTCAACCTGGCCTTTTTAAATTGAAACACTCCTTTGCCTTGAAGCACATAGATATGAACATATGCTATACTAGATCACATTGAACAGATTTGAACTGCTTGACTTTGGTGTTGCTACGACATGCAGCACTTCATAGTTATTGTGTGAACTACTGAACCATCTGTGTTGTATACGATTGCTTCAACCATGTATAAAATGCTACTAGAACTTCAACCTGACATGTGATATTTGTTGTACACTTGAAACTTACAGTAATACATATTAAAAAACTGCTTTGTTGAAACATGTTGAGCTCTAGAAACATGACATGCATGTTTAACCTGTATTGATTATGTATTGCTGCACGCTGCTATGTCCATTTTTGTGTGTCTCCTTGCTTGTGCACACTGATCATTCTTTGTGTATCTAACATCACCCTATCTTGACTTGATCATTAGTTGTAACCATGAATGTTGCCATGATCTTTGACTCATTTCTTCAATTTGACTTTGCATGTAATTGCTACACTTGCTCATGTGCTCCATTCTTGATCTCTGGTCTGAACTGAATACTTGTTGCCTTGATCAATTTGTGTCCACTCCCTTGCTGTAGCATGTATTACCACTTCGGCCCATGCTTGTACACATACACACATGCACCATACTCGTGAATCTGCCTTAAGCTGTTTACATGTACATGAGTTTCACTTGCCATAAACACACTGGCTTCGACACATACTTGAATTTGCTCCTGAACTCGTATATGTATACTTGTAATTCTGCTGAGTACTTGCTGTGATATTCTTTAAACTGAGATGCACACATGCTTGATCATTTGGATGTATATGACCTGGTTATGTATATATTGTCACAACCATTTATGTTGCTTGCTGACTTGACTCGGCCTTGTGCTCTTGACTTTTGATTTCGGACCATGATTTACTGTGTTGACTTTATATTGAGTTGTTTTCATATGTGCACTGAGTCGAGATGGTCCATGTGGCTACTCCTCAGTTGCACACTGAATTGACGTGGCAGTGCACACGTGTGTGTGTGTATATATATATATATATATACACACGTGTGTATTTGTAGTCATTCAGAAAATTTCCTGTCCCTGTACATATACAAACTGTCTGCCTTGACATAGATGAATCAGATCAAGTCAGAAAAAATGATGAGAAACACACCGAAATTCTGAGGCAAATAAAATTTAAAAATAAATTTATATTTGCATTTGTTCAGTTTTATTCGTGTTGCAGTGTGCTGTGTGTTTCTGTTTTCATTTGACAGGTATGAAGACTGGACTGACTGTGAGGATGCTGTGAAGACAGGAGACTTAAGAAAATAACAGAGTCGGTGAAATGTAAAAGTGTCAAAGTGTAAATGAAAGTATTAGTGAAACTGTATAACTGAGTGTTGAGTGATATAGCTATGAAACTGTGTATGAAATTGAAAGTGAAATGAAATGTATTTCAGTGAATTACAGTGTGTTGTACAAATAGTGGAGTTGTAAATCTGTACTGTTTTGAATATTAAAATAAAATATTATATTTAAATAAAATACTGTGTTAATACATGAAATTCTGTACAGTCGTATTCTATTTAAATATAAATATTATGTTCTTGTCTGTGATGTTATATAACAGTACAATAACAAACACATTTAAAATAATATATACTTGTTTGTTATCATCAAACAAAAATCATATAATTGTGTATACAACACCGTTATATACAACAATTTAGACAACTTTTTATACACAAGACTTTATACTTGTTCACTTAAATTTTTCTCAAAACACAAATTTTCACTTAACGTCTCTTTTAATTTGATTTGAATAATATTAAACCACCACTTTCACTACAACTTTCCTCGTTATTTGGCTGCAAAATCGATATAGTATCGCTACTACCTTGCTAGCTATACTACAATTCTCATCTCATATAGTGGTTTGACACTATTCTCACATAAATATACTTTTGATTTATTACTTAAAATAATATATCCGATCATCTCATATAAGTTTTTAAGAATTCTTATTAATATTGTTGGTCGGATGCACTGACCAAAACTCTTGAAATACCCAATAGATAATTCAATATAAAAGATAATCATAGATTTTGGTTTACTAAAGATTGTATTTGTCTTTGATAAATATAACTCGTATATAAGTCTCATTAATTAATTATTGATTTAAATTCACCCTCAATTAGCACTTAATAAAAATTTAATCATTTATTTATCATCCCTTAATTCCACTTAAAAATCAATTAAATCAAGCACAACCGAAACAATTCACTTTCTTCTGCTGCACAACTCTGATTAATCTCAAATTATTCCTCTTTTCTCTCAATATGGATTTCACTTTTATTATTTTAGATTTAATTTATTTTCCATCCCAATTTATTGCCTGGTTCGATATTGTAGAGCCGAGCCAGTTAGGCATGTCAAGCCGGATGTCTACTGAACTAGAGTTCTTGTATATTATGGGTTCTAATGAATTGTCATTGTTATTGTGTTGACTCTCTGCTCCATCCTGATGAGTATCATGCTTCTGTATAATGGCGTGGTGGAGTAGGAGTTCTCCGACTTTTGAATTCATTCCACTGTGTCGTCATTCATTAATATCCTGCCTCAACTCAATGTTCGTGTGTATCTGATCGTTCATCATTATTGACATCTTGTTCAATCTTGACATAAGTTCCATGAAGTCATCACGAGTCGCAGAGTCAGTGGAAGGAGCTTGGTCGGTTGGAGCAGTGGCAGCGGGGACATTCTCGGTCCGGCTTGGCATACCCAAACTAGATCCTGGGAAATTGACAAGCTGGTTTGCCTTTTCTTGTGAATGGTTTCTAGAGGGCCTGTAGGAGATGATGTTCCTTATATACGCCATTTTTGCTGGAATTGAAGGCATGGAGGATTTTCTCTTCGGACTTGGTGATCCAAGCAGTAGATTAAAAAAAATCCTAACATTAAGAATTAAAGTTTCTCTATGAAAGCACTAGAATATTTTACACCAGAAATGACACAAACACCCAAAGATTACGATAAAGAGATTAAAAGTGAAGAAAAAGTAAATGAAAACGAGGAAAGAGCATACATAAGAAATTTATAACGGTTCAGCAATGGACCGCCTACGTCCACTTTATAACTTCTCTTAAATATTACAAGAAATGAAGGTTACAATGCTTTGAGACAGTGAAATCTCGAGCACAATATATTTTCAGAAAGTAAAATACGCAATATAAGCCAAAAGTCCTTTTTTGTTGCTTTAGGGGACTATTTATAGAAGGGAGTCGAGTCCGATATGATAGGGACACATGGAAGTCAATCCTATGGAGGGGAGATTGTGAGCTTTGGTTACGATGCAATAAAGAAAGTCAAGTCAGATGTTGGTCGATCCGGCCTTATCACTGAAATCTTCTCCGAGCCGGAGTTTGATCGATCAAAAATTTTCTCTCTACCTAGCTTAGTCGAGTTGGGCCTTGGTCGAGCTGCATGTGGAGCAAAGTTATGACTAATTCGTTTGATTTCTCGGTGCATGAATGTGTGTAAATCACGTCCTATGTACTCTGATTATGAATCTTTATGAACTTGAAGACCTTGTCGAGAGGCAGGTCAACACCAACAAACGATGTGCATTCGTTAGTTTTTCTATTTTGGGAAATTAAGGGGCGCGAGGGTTTCATTTGATATCAAAGCCTAAAGTTACATGATTCCTAAAAAATTGTTTTAAAAGTAAATATATTTTAGAACTCTCTATTTTCAAGTTATAAGCACTTTTATCCCTTCAAGTCAGTAAAAATTTCCTTTGATTCCTTCGAATCTTAACTCTTATCTTTTTCTATTGCGTAGTATGGCAGACGCTCCTAATCTACTAGAGGGTGTAGCGATACCTATATGGTTCCGAATACCATCAGTATCTACTGGAGGAGCAAAGGTATTTTCAGGCCTCGTCACTTGATATATCACCCATAGGAAAAAGTGAAAGATCTAGCCCCGGCTGGTGGAGCTCTCGCTCAGCCACGAGCAATAGCTGATTTCCCTCGTCTTTGCAAGGATTTTCCATCCTTGGAAGTAAGACGTTTTTGTGGAATGTGACATTTGTTGACGCACGAACATGGCTATATAGTACAGAGAGGATTTTCGGCCTCATGAGATTCGTAGATCGAGATAGAGCTCAGCTCGCCTAATGGAAGATGAAGGAGGAGGCTTCCTATTGTTAGGAAGTCATGGAGCTAAGGCTAAAGTTAGGTGTTAGGATCGATTCAAGGAAAAGTTCCAGAGGAATTTCTTATCTCAAGCATAAGAAGGATTGCAATTAAAAGTTTCATTCAATTGAGACGTGAAAACTTACCCATCAAAGAAAACATCAATCAATTTAATGAGCTGTCACGATTTAAGTTAGATTTTATTAACATGCCTGCATAAGAAAGCCTTTAAGTTTGCGAAGGCTTGAACCAACCCCTCCACGAGTTGGTATATGCCCGTGAGGGCAGTAGTAAGGAAGTCAAGGAAGTAAAAGAGGTTCTAAAGGTGGTTGAAACCAAGAGGAGATGGTGGAAGGATAAAAAGAATTAAAAGAAAGGTAGTGGCCTGCAGAAGAGGAAGATTCAGAAGGACACTACAAAGTGTAATAATTATGGTTTGATAGGTCACTGTGCTAAGGATTGCAAGAGGGATACCATGAGAGGCAAGTGTTATAGTTGTAGTCGGGCTGGAAATGTTAGCAAAGTATGCCCTTAGAAGGTCAGTGGAGGGCAGAGATCTAGTGCACAGGTTGCGAAGGTTCAAGCATTTGACACAACACCATCGAGTAGTGGGCAAGACCTTTTTTTAATTTAGGAATTTAACACAGGAAGATCTCAGCTGAAGGTTTGATTACTCTTTCTGATTTTCCCATCCATGCACTTTTTAATTTGGAAGAATCACACTCCTTTATTTATAGATCTTTATTTGATCATTTGCACTTGAGTATATCATTGGTTTCAAACACAATAGTAGTCCTAAACTCCATATAAGGATCTGCACACTTGTCTATGATCTTTATTTGATCGTTTGCACTTGAGTATATCATTGGTTTCAAACACGATAGTAGTCCTAAACTCCATATTAGGTGTAGAGTTTGAGTGTGATTCTTATATTCTTGGAATTTCTTGGTATGGGATGATAATTGGGATTGATTGACTAACATCTTATGGGGGTATAACAGACTACATAAGGAGAGTCATCAGATTAGGACCTGTAGTGGGTGGACTCTCGAGGTATCTTGCGACCTACAATGGTCAGTTATGCTTAGTTTCCTTTATTCCCTTGATTCATCTTTAGCCAATGCAGATTTTATTCCATTAGTGAGAGAGTTCCCAAACGTCTTCAATGAGGTTAGGGATTTACCTCCTAAGCTAGAGATCAACTTTAGGATTTACTTAAGTGATAATGGGAAGCCGTTAGAATTACCAGTTCGTCATATCACCCTTAGAGAGGAAGGAGTTAAGTAACCATATTAATCATCTTCTAGAGAAGGGTTTAATTCGACGTAGCATTTCAAAGTGGGAGAATTAGTTGTCTTTGCCATAAAGGTGGATGGTTCCCTCAGGCTTTGCACCAATTACAGAGAGATAAATAAGCTAACGAAGTATAATCATTATCCACTCCCTATGATCGATGATCTTTTCGATCAGCTAGTTGGTGCCTCTGTATTTTCTTTGCTTGACCTAGCTATTGGGTTTCATTAGCTCTGAGTTATGGATGAAAAGATTGACATGACAAAGTTTTAAGACACCGGACGCATTTATCGAGTGGTTAGCCATGTCTTTTGGGTAGATCAACGCCCCCGTATATTTCGTTGATTTAATGAGCCGAGTCTTCCTGGACGATTTAATTAATGTTCGAATATATATAACATTCTTGTGTTCTCCAAGAGTAGAAAAGAGCATGTGGTTCATCCTAACGAGGTTCTCGGAACCCTTAGAAAGCATAAGTTAAAGGCTAGATTTTCAAAGTGCCACTTTTAGCAAGATGAGGTGCGCTTCTTAGGGCCACATAGCCTCAAGTGAAAGGCTAGCGGTAGATCCAATTAAAGTAGTAGCACTTCTTGATTGGAATTCCCTTAAGAATGCCGCTGAAGTAGAAAGCTTTTTATGGTTGGTCGGATATTACAAAAGTTCATTAGAGATTTTACCAAATTATCAACACAGTATTCTTGTTTGATTAAGAAGAGCTTAGCATTCGTGTGAGACATAACTTTTGAGGATTCCTTCATGATGCTTACGAAGACCCTTACTAGTGAGATAGTTTTGGTATCACCTGATATAACTAAGCCTTTTATCATATACACTTATGCTTATGGTACTAGCCATAGGGCAATACTGATGCAAGAAAAGAGGATAATATGCTGCAGGAGTAAACAATTGAAGACCCGTGAGAAGAATTACCCTACCTACGATCTAGAGTTAGATGCATGCCATAGTTTTTGCTCTCGAGTGTGGAGGCATTTTTTACTAGGAAAGAGGTTGGAGCTCTATAAAGATCATAAATCGTTGAAGTACCTATACTCTTACAAATATTTGACAATAACATTAGAAGGATTTCCTAGCGTCATACAACTTTGAGATAGCTTATAACCTTGGAACATGTAATGTAGTTGCTGACGCACAAAATGGGAAAAGGGAAGACCAAAGCCCAATGTTTATGGAGTGGAAGAGCCTAGAGTTTATTTCTACTTTTGATTTCAAGTCTACTATGTACTTTATCTTTGGATCGTTAGCATTGCTTGAGGTTTAGCCTACCCTCATAGCTTGTACTGTCTTGAGGAAATGGGAGGATCTAGAGCTAGCTAGAAGATACTTTTAAGAGGATTAGCCAGGAAAAGGCTTCAGGGAATCTCCAATGTTACTCCGTAGATGATAGATGGTGTTTAGAAGAGATATAAAACTTTATGTCTCCCGCACCGGTGACTTGGTGAGTGTGATACTAGTAGAGGCACTTATGAAATTGCATGCATGATTCAACTGAGTTATCGAACCTAGTCAGCTCGAGGAGTTAGAGGTTGAGCAAGAGGCGTTTATTCATCTCATGCATACACAATTTTTAGGTCATGAGTTAAAGTAGCTTAGGAACAATAAGGTGAATCTTGTTAAGGTTCAGTGATGAGATAATGCTTACGTGGGAGGCGGAAGAGAAAATGTGTATCTCATTTCCCATTCTTTTTTATGGTAATCTTTGAATCATGTTATCTTTTATCATTTTCTTTGAATAGGTTCATTTGTATCCTTAGTAAGCCTTAGGATAAAACTATAGGCGAGAGGAGTGATTGTAGACATGTTAGTAGAACATGTTATATATGGTGTACGCAAGTGATTACAGGTGTTTGCTAGTGAATGCAATGGATACAACACACACATTAGGCACTACTAGAGATTGGCTAGCAAGGGCACTAGCATGCTGCATATAAATGTATGTGCATTTTTATTTCAATTCCATGATTATAAATTTGAATGATTAGCATATGGTTGTTGAACATGGATAATGATTGAAACATACATGTAGAACTATCATTTATCATTAGGAAACTTGCATTAATTTGGATGTATGATACGTGCATATTTGCATAAAAAGGTGGTCGACTGAATCAGTAGAACACCTAATCTGTTGCATTAGTTAGGTACATATACACTACATTATCGCATAATTACAAGAATTATATTAGAAAACTTAAGGACAATGGATGCTAGTGGGTGATGTTTGAGTAGATGGTAGTAGGAATTGGATGAAAATACTTATCCCATTCTTTCGTCCTTTGAGATTTCAGGATCCCTCAAGGAGGAGAGAGAGTATAACAACCATAAATTTTAAGTCACATTGATTAATTATCGAATTAATTAAATAATAAAACAAGTTTATTAAATTTATAATTTAGCTACGGGAGTTCCATCATCGTGTCCATGGCAATTTTATAATAAATTTGCATATATATTTTGTAAGAATCAGAGTTAAGACGAAAAAGATATCAAAATTTTGTAAGGAAGGGGTCCGCCCTAAAGTCGACCCGCCAAATTGCTTAGATGAAGATTCGTCCAAGTATGTTGCAAGCTCGAGATTTTCTTAATTATAGGTGGCATGGCTTCTTCAATTGAGTCTGATTTTAGATTTGATGGTCCTCATCCTATTAGTGACGTGGCAGGCTTAGATTGAATCTTGAAATACAACGGTTCGATATCCCTAGGCTGCACTGTAAAGAGACCCCTAAACTTAGCTATTCACTCACAACACAATATTTTTCCTCTCTAAATTCTGTTTTGAGACGGACTTGAATTAATTTTTATTGGGAAAAATTTATAGAATAAAATATTTGTAATCAACTTAGAGTCAAGATCTGCAGCACCTATGGAGAAAAGATTAGGACCACGGTTGAGTACAATAATTATTCATATTTTAAGTAATTTAAAAGTATGGGGTATTTAATAGTTTATAGTTTTACTTACAAATTTTCTAGTAGTTTTTAGTAGTTCTTTTCTGTAAGTAGTTTACCCTTTTTCTTGCAGTTTCTTTTATTTATTTAAATTATGTAAGATTATTTTTACAGTCTTTTTCTTTGGAACTTATTTCTATCGATTATTTTAGTTTCTATGCAATTATTTACATTTTGTTAGAGCTAGAAATGTTAGTTCACAGACCTAGTTTTTATCCTCCTTTTGCACGTAAAGTAGAATATTTACATAAAAATTCGCAAATATGAATTGAATACAAAGGAACTAAATTTGTAGTAAGTATTATTAGAGAGAAAGTATAATGAATGTATCGGTTCAAAGAATAATGTTGCATATATTTTTACATGTAATAAATAATGCGGTTCCATCGAGACCGTAATTTTGGGCCTAACCCAATTGGTGTTTATTTGGGTATATATTCAGCCGATGTCTATACAAATGAATTATAAATTCAATACAATACAATCGTTCACTCTGCACAATTTTCTCTACTACAAATTCTGTTTCAAGATTCCAATCATTTACAAATTCAATTCACTCATAAAACTAATATGGTATCAGAGCCTCGCAAAGATGCTTAACAACATTTGTACGCCCTACCACTGAAGCTCTCGGATCAGTTGTCATCATCGAGTTCAGGGCTGCGTATCTTGATCATTGGACAATTTGCATTCTCCTCACTTTTGCGTGTAGTATCTCTGTCTTACCAGTTTCTATTTGTTCTGTGCATTTATCAGCTGCCAACAAATTGATTGTGCCTCGCCAAGGAGCATATGTTGGAGTAATATCATAATTCAGCCGCTTCGATTAGCTGCATAGTTCAACTGTTGATCTTTTCTCACGATATTCTTGATTTTATTGACACGGTTCTCTCTCAACATGGTTGAAGGAGACTCTCATGCATTAGCATCCTTTGTCGCAAGTTCCACTGACTCTGCCACAACAAGAAACAATACACATGAATTAATCAAAGCCATCAAACCCCAAAGCCAACTTATCAACATCACGCTAGATGAAGGAAATTTCCTGTTGTGGAGATTTCAGATATAGACTACCATCAACGGATACAACCTCGAGCAACACCTTCTTGGCACAGTTATAGTCTTACCTAAAAATGTATTAGAAGAAGGAAAGCTTATAAGCAATCAAGAATACGTAAATTATCAAAGACAAGATAGTCTAATATGTTCTTGGCTACTTTCTACTATTGGTACAAAATTGCAAGCACAATTTATTGGGTGGAAAAACTCACATGAAGCATGGAAATCCATCGAACAGACATTCAGTAGGCAATGTGCAGCAAAAGCTATGAGTTACAGTAGGAAATTGCACAATATAAAGAAAGAAAATCTACTAGTGCATGAATACCTGGCCAAGATTAGAATGTTGCGTGATCAATTGGGGTTTGTAGGTCATAAAGTGCTAGATTCAGACCAAGTCCTATATATTCTGACTGGTTTACACGATGATTACAAAGTTGTTGTATATGTTATATCATCCAATGAAAATACACCCAACTTACAATCAGTTCACTCTATTCTTCTCTCTCATGAGGGAAGAATGTAGCAAAAGAAAGCAGTTGTCAATGATCTGTCTGTAAACTATGCCACCTAGAACAGAAACAAGAATCAAGAAGGGTATAATGCAGGAAGAGGCAGAGGTAGAGGTGGTTTCAATGCCATAAGCAGAGGCAGAGGTGGAAGAGACAATAGCAATAATAAAATCAAATGACAAATTTGTGAAAAACATGGACATCCAACAAGTAGATGTTATTTTAGATTCAATTCTAATTACACACCATCACAACAAAGTAATAATTCAAGAAATCATGTACCAAATGTTAATGCGGTAAACAACTCTCAAGATATCATAAATCAATCAGAAACTACCATTGTTGACAAGGCCAGTGTGGATAACATTCATGATGAGGTTTGGTACCCTGATTCTGGAGTCACAAATCATGTTACAAATAATCTAGCAAATCTCAGTCTGGTGAACTCTGAATAGAAAGGTACATAATCTTTACTAATGGTAAATGACAATCCCGCTAAAATTACGCATATAGGAAGTGCAAGTTTTATGGAAAAAGTAAAAGATTGTATCTCAATCATTTACTAAGAGTACCCTTAATAAGGAAAAACTTATTAAATGTATCTCAATTTGCTAGAGATGACAAGATATTTTTTGAATTTTATCCTAAATACTGCTTAGTAAAAGATATTCTAATAAAGGAAATTATGTTGCAGGGTAAAGAGACACATGGACTATACACTTTTAATGTTGCTAACTCAAGAAAACTAGCAAATAATGTTAATTACTGTAATGCCTCAGAAATTAGTCAAGAAAACTGTTACAATAATATTGATATATGGCATTATAAACAAGGACACCCAAATGTAAATATTGTTAAACATATCTTGAGTAGTATTAATATTTCTATTGATCAGTACTTTTACATATGTGTTTATATATTGTCAAATGGGAAAGAACCATAAACTTTCATTTCCTAACCCCCAAACTATGTACAATAAACCCCTCGAATTAATCACTGCTGATTTGTGGGGACCAACACCAGTCAACAGTGATTATAGGCTCAAATACTATTTATCTCTTGTTGATTCTTACTCTAGATATGCGTGAATATATTTTATAAAATCAAAATCTGAAACATGTTCTGCTATCACACAGTTTGTTGTTCAGGCTGAAAAACAAACTGAACAACATGTAAAAAAATCAGACTAATGGAGGAGCAGAATTTAAGCCATTAAAAGAATTTTTCAACAAACATGACATCATTCAAAGAATTACATGTCCATACACGTCTGAACAAAATGGTTTGGTAGAAAGAAAGCATAGACAAATTGTAGAAACATAGTTAACTTTACTTGCTCAGGCAAGTCTATCATTAAAATCCTGGCCTGATGCTTTCAATACTAGTGTTTATTTAATTAATAGACTACCAACCAAAGCTCTAAAGCTAAAATGTCCCATATAAATTCTGTTCAAAGTTAAACCTGATTACAAGGGTCTAATTTTTTTGGATGTTTATGTTTTCCTTATTTAAGACCCTACAACACTCACAAGTTAAACTTTAGATCTAGGCCATGCACATTTTTTTGGTTATGCCACAAATCATATATGGTATTAATGCCTAGATAACAGTGGTAGAGTGTTCATATCAAGGCATGTTGTTTTCAATGAAAGGAAATTTTCCTTTAGCAAGGTAGAAACAGGTACAAAAATTACTCAAAAGATATATAACCCAAGGATGTCTATACCTGATCTACCTGAGCAAGTCAACTCGGAATACATCTTCAAACCTGATGTACATCATCTAGAATCTACCGCAAGTGAATCTGAAAGCTCTACTTCTAGAAGCTAGTTAAATACTGAACAGAATGTTCCTGAACACTCATGTAAAGAAATTCATGATGAAACTACAGGGGTGACTGAATCCCAACAACCGCTGAATGATGTTACATCATCCAGTAGTGATGAAGACAGTCAAACCACCAGAAGAAATCAACATGAATCTCAAGCAATCACCACTATTCATCATATGATAACAAGGGGAAAAATGGAATTTTTAAACCAAAAACTTACAATGTCAACATAAAAACCAAGGAATCAAACGCATATATTGAATCTGTTCAACATGAAAATTGGAGAACAACTATGAAAGAAGAGTACAATGCTCTTATTAAAAACAACACATGTACCTTGGTTCCTGTGCCAAACAACAAAAATATAGTTGGTTGCAAGTGGACTTACAAGGTCAAGTCAAAACCCAATGGCTCAATTTCTAAATATCAGGTAAGGCTCGTAGCAAAGGGTTATTCACAATAGTGTGGATTCGATTTTAATGAAACATTTTCACCTATTGTGAAACCCACCACTATTAGAACTATACCGAGCATTGCCTTGCATAGAAACTGGGAAATGAATCAATTAGATGTAAATAATGCATTTCTCAATCGTGATTTACAGGAGCATGTATATATGGAGTAGCCAGAAGGTTTCAAGCAACACCAACACAATGAGAGACTTGTATGTAAATTAAATAAAGCGATCTACAGCCTGAAGAAGGCTCCTAGAGTACGGTTCAACAAACTAAAGACAACTTTAGTCAATCTTGGCTACAATCAACCAAATACGACACTTCATTATTACCAAATTTAATAACTCAAATATTACCCATGTATTGATTTATGTTGATGATTTTATAATCATAGGAAATTGCAGAAAAGAAATTCAGGACCTTATACAACACTTGAACAAAGAATTCTCTATTAAAGACTTGGGCAATCTGAATTACTTTATGGGCATTCATGTGAAAAGACCAAATCGCAACAAACTCATACTTAGTCAAGAGAAATACATTACTGACATATTACTCAGAACAAAGATGTACAAGGCTAAAGCTATGGCGACTCCCATGGTAAGCAATACAAGACTATCCAAACACAATAGTGAACCTATAACAAATCCTACAATGAATAAAAGTACTGTTGGTGTCGTGCAATATGTCACAGTTACAAGGTCTGATATTTCTTTTAGTGTGAACAAAGTAAACCAATTTATGCAAAATCCATCAAACCTTCATTGGCAAGCAATAAGAAGAATATTAAGGTATCTTAAAGGGACAATAAATTTTGTTCTAACTCTTGAAGCATCACAAAGCACAAATATAAGTGGGTATGCTGACTCTGACTGGGGATCAAACCATAATGATAGAAGATCTACATCAGGGTACTGCATATTTCTTGGCTCAAACCCTATATCATGTTGTTCTAAAAAGCAAACCACAGTTTCAAGATCAAGTGTTGAAGCTGAATACAGAAGTATCGCTAATAGCACGACAGAAATAACATGGACTAAGTCAGTACTACGTGAACTACAAATCAAGACTAACAAACAACCAGTTGTGTGGTGTGATAATCTCAGTGTTGTGTTATTAACTGTCAACCCAGTTCAAGATTCAAGAACTAAACACATCGAATTAGATATTCACTTTGTAAGAGAAAAGGTAGTAGAAAATAAATTATTGGTAAATCATATACCTGCTACTCACCAACTTGCAGATATTCTGACCAAACCTATTGCAAGGATCAAATTTTCTTATTCAGATAAAAGCTCAGAGTTACCGGAGACAAAAGCTCCACAATCATAGAGGAAGCAACAAATAGATCTCAAAATCAAGTCTCCGCCTCACTAAAATCAGCAAGCAAAGACATAATAGAAGAGGATTCATCACACAGAAATCACCGCAGCATCAAGGAAGATCGACCAAATCAGATCCGAACTCAATTTCAAGAAAGAGCCAGATCTCATGTAATTTTCCAGAAGCAAACATCTCAAGTGATGTTTGCGATCAATCTCTACTCAATTCATCCATTTCTCTCTCAATTTCTCTGTGTCGTCGCAAACCTTAAGTAGGGTTTGAAGTGGGGTATTTGAGAGGAAGTATAATGAATGTATCGGTTCACAGAATAATGTTGCATATATTTTTACATGTAATAAGTAATGTGGTTCCATCTAGACCGTAATGTTGGGCCTAGCCCAATTAATGTTTATTTGGCTATATATTCAGCCAACGTCTGTACAAATGAATTATAAATTCAATACAATACAATCATTCACTCTACATATCTTTCTCTACTACAAATTCTACATTCCAATCATTTACAAAAACAATTCTCTTATAAAACTAATAAGTATATCCAGAAATTCCAGATTTACAGAAAGAAGAAGTCAAACCGAATTAAGTAGATTTATAGAAAATTGCAGTGAATTATGACCAATATCGTAATTCATAAGAAACAAAAAATAAGCAGATTATCATGATCATGAAAAACAGAAAGATCATAGTAACAAGAAGAATAACAAAACCTATCATGATAGTAGCGATAACATTACTCAGTCAGGCATTGGGCCAGTGGGTTGGTCCAGATCTAGTATTGGGCTAAGAATAAGAAAACACAGATTATCAGTTAGGACCATACCAGCCGCATCCCCTTTCAGACATGATCTGATGGTTTCGGGATGACCGGACATACTTATGTGGATTTGAGGCATATAAGAGGTCAAAAGAATAAGATTGAGTTGTGGTGCAAAACCATTATTTGTTAGGACTCATCCGACCATCTCCTCTTTTAAACAACATCTGATGGTCTTAGGAAGACTGAGCATGCTTATGTGGCATTAGGAGTGTAAATCGGTCGGACTAGACCGGACGAAGGTGTGTTTAGTTTCTATCCTAAAAATATCGGACCGAACACGGACTGGACGAGATTTTTTCTTGGACAAATTTTTTTGTCCTAATTCATGTCCTAAATAAAATCAGTCGGACATGGACATATATTTTTCGGACACGGACACAAACATGAATGGACCTAGTCGGACATGACTATTTATATCACATTTTATTCGTTTTATTTGATTTTCACCCAACAATGTACCAAATTACAAGGAATTCGGACGAATTCGAACGAATAGGGACCAGACATGATTTTTTCTCGTATAAATTTTGTTATCCTAATTCGTGTCCTAAATGAGAATCGGATGGACGTATTTCGGTCATGGTCATGAACATACGTCAGACATTCATACAATTACAGTTCTATGTGGTTTTGCGGTATAAGGGGTTATAGAGTTTGATTAGTAGGGAATTTGGTGTTTTCTAAGCATGCAGATTTCTTTTATTTGCAAGGCTTACCAGTTTTCATAGTGATCCGTAACACTTTTTATTCATTACAAAATAAAATACAAAGAGTTCCAGGTGATATGCAGTCTACATAACAGCTAATGGATCTTCGAACACAGAAGATACCACAACAAAGCACTCCACTTTCCTAAATTTGTCCTACGATTACATTACATAATTAAGACTACAAATACCTGTCATAAAGATTAGATTTCACATAGACAATGTGCTTTCATCTCTTCATCCCATATCATCATTGAGTCCTTTAAGAAGCTCAATTTTCTTGCTTCTCGTATTAGGAATGCTTCCAGTCGATCTTCCAGAAGATGGGTCAAAAGCCGGCGAATTGATGATCGGGTCCAGAGGCGCTTTAAAAGCAGGAGGGGATTGAATATGATCATACGGACCGGGTTTCCTCTTGGATTTTTCGTTTGCTTTGTTAACAGAGATAGGGAAGACGACTTGATATTATAAGCAGGCTTGGAGGAACTAATGTCAACACATAAATTAAGAAAACCTGGCTTGAGCCCCGACGTCGATGGCTTGCACACGTCCAGTTCATTTTGAATTAGTCCCATCCTTTCACGCTCAGGAACATACACCTCCATTGAGTTGTAATTATATATCATAGTATCCGTAAGCTTTACTTTCTCCGTACATAAAAAATGATCTAACTTACCACTCTTTATTTCAGCGCGCAACTCTTCAGTAGTCTCGCGAACCCCTTTGTCTTCTACCCTGCATTTGGCTTTGTCCTTCTCTTTCGTTTTCTTCTTGATCACTTTGCTACTGTGATCGACATAGTCAAAGTTCGATTGCAAGAAGGTGTCTAGGTTATTATCATCCTTGTTAGTGCGCATATCTTGGTTAACACCTTGTTCATCATCCATCCGCTCATTACCTTTTGACATTGCCGCATTAACCTCAGTTGCATCTGCATGTCTTGTACATGCAGCAATAAGTGACTCAGCACTGACATTAGTTTGAGGGAAAGCGCGTGAAAGCAGTTCGTTAACTTGCCTGATTTCCCCTTCTTCACTGTCAAGCAATTCACCCTCTTCAATATCATCTTCCTGCACGCGGGAAAGCTCAGCAAACATGTTCTTTCTAGTGCAATCATTTCGCTTCACCTGAATCTCCTTTTCAACGCACTGCCTATGAGAATTCCCAACTCCAGCATTTCTTTTACCCACCACTTCAGTCCAACCAGTGTAAGATTTAGGCATCTTTCCAGCGCCAACATTTACTTTTTATTTACTTGCTCACGCCCACCATTCATTTCAACATGAATATTATCTTTAGCTTTCCTTGAGTTGTCTTTACCTGAAGCAACTAAGTGTTTTACACATTTCACGGTTGCATGCCCGAAGCTATTACATTTCACACAGATCTCTGGACGCCACAAATAAGACACATATACTGTTTGCTCATTTCCATCCGGAAGCAAAACCGGAAATTCATAGGGTAACTCGTCTTGGGGGGAAACCTCCACCATACATTTCGCGAATTCAGGACGTTCTAGTTTCTCCGTCGAGAGGCCCATACAGAGGAACTTCCTAACTCGCATCGCCAACCAACAAAATCCTGTCTTAGACAATCCAACGAGTGGAAAATTTGTGAGCCTGATCCAAACTGTACTGAGGTTATCGTTTTATTAAAATCACCTAACGAAGATCCCCAAGGTCTAATTATGAAGAGCTTGTTCTGGATTAGAATTGGATCGGATTGAAGAATTCTCTCCCTATCTTCTACCCCATCAAAGAGGAAAAAGAAAACAATACCTGTAGATCTGATTTTGATACCCCCAACAGGGTTCCAAATCTGTTTCAACCGAGAGGAAACCATAGAGAAAGGAAGAGGGCGATCCAAAAAATGACCCACAAGGTAACCGCTCCATTGTTCGTCGGCTGCAGCAAGGATATCGTCCGTGGGAACCAGCACCTTCCCTTTGAAGATAAGCTTGATTGGAAGCGGCGAGAAGGTTCCAGCATTACAAGGATTCGATTCGAAGAGGGTTTACCATTTCTTTCGAGATGGGGCGGCGGCTGAACTAGGGTTAGCAAGAAGGGGTATGGAAGGGGCGACTGGGTCTGGAGGGGGTTCAGGAGGCGGAGGGGTAGGTGGCTGAGGCTTGGATAGGAGAGGCGGCGCAAGGTGGGAGTTGATCTGAGTTGGGGAGAGGCGAGAGGAAAGGCTAGGGCACGTAGAAAAATGGGGCGGAAAGGAGGACAACATGATTGAACTTCTTTTTGTTTTTATTGAGATAACTGTCTCTTCTTAAGCGTGCAGATTTCGATCAGGGCTACTATGATATGTATTATTTTATGTGTCTTTTTGGTAGTAGGCAGGACCTATTAGTGACATGTTACGATAGGATGGTAGACCAGAAGATAGTAACGGAAGAGGGTAAAAGTCGGTCAAATGGTAAAATTAGAGATTCTGATTCAATCCAGAAAATTTAGAATGGTAAAGGGCAAACAATCAAAGAAGAAACCAAGTTATAAGTTTTGTTGTTAGAAATCATTTTATTTGTACATGCATGTAGAACTTTTACTAAGTCTATCATTTTAATTACCTTACTTATTATGCTAGTAATTACTTCGTTCATCAGACTTTAAGTCTGATACACTCGTCTTTCTTCCCTTTTTCCCTCCTTCAGGCTTACAGGGTTGGTATTGATTATTCTGGATTCTTGGAGGGGCGTGCTTATTGGAGTTCGTTGCAGGTTGCATATGTTTCCCTTTTGCTATTTTCTTTTATCACTTCCAGTTGATTGGTTTATACTGTTACTTGAGAGCAAATTTTATGTTATGTACTTTTATTTTTCTAGTGAGGCTAAGTGAGATAGTGGTTTATTTCATGACACGGTATTATCAATATGTAGGTTTCTACAGTGAAGGATATTTTTTAAAATAAATAATAAGCAATGTATTTTCATGTTCCTGCAGTCTCAGTGATTATTTACAGTTATACTTGCAAATATTGCGCAGTTTTTAGTGTTCCTATTTGGGGATGCAAAAGGGTGTAGGATGTTTCACCTTGCAATCCCAAAATGAAATATATTTTCCTTCATTCTTCCTTTCTTTGTTTTTTTTCTTACTAAATTATCTACCATTAAATAATTACAGTGTTTTTGCTTGATCAAGGTAGTATAAACATTGAATATGATCTTGTTGTTAAATTTCTAAAATTATTAGCCAATATTACAAAGAGTTTAGAATAGTTTGCTTCTTGGAACCCCAAGACACACACACACACACGCACGCACATACACACACACACACACATATATATAAATGTACACTACTAGAATTGAACAGTATTGCAACAGACACTTCCAACGGCCTCCAACGACCGTTGACCAACGGCTTCCAACGAAAGCCAAAATACGTATGTTTCTTACGTATACAAAATATACGCCGTTGGAAACCATTTGCGGCCGTTGGTTTTTAATCCGTTGGAAGCCGTTGCCCCCCGTTACACAGGATTCAGCACAAATCAGCCGAGAGCCGCTCCTTCTTCCTCATTCTCTCCAAACCCACGAATTTTCTCCCAAAACCCCCAATCTTTCCACGCCATCATCCATCTAGGAACTCTCCAAATCAATCAAAGCACTCTCACATCCTCTTTAAACTCCGATTCTCTCCGATTTCAAGGTATGTGTTTAACCTAAATATTGTTTAATACCCCGTTTATTAATTTAAGCATAATTAGAGTATGTTTGTGTGTCTAATGTTGTTAATTAGTTGCTAATGTAGGGTTTAATTATTTAAGTTGCTAATTTAGGGTTTTGATTTATAAATTACTTAGTTGTTATGATTTAGAGTTTTAATTAGTTTAAGTAGTTGTTGTTAATGAGTTTTGTATTTGTAGATTTACTTGATTATGTTGCTAATCTAGGGTTTAATTAGTTAAAGTTGAATATGTATATATGCATATATATAGTGTTGTATGTATGTATGTATATAGTTGATAATCTATGTATTTGTTTGTTTGGTTGAGCCCCAGTTCATTGAAAACAATATTTAATTTGTTGAAAACGTGTCGTGCAACTGGAAATATTTAAGTTTGTGTTCCATAAAGGCGCAAAAAGGCCCTAAGGCGCACAAAAGCGTACAAAAAACACTTCAATTATGAAAAAATACGTATTCATAATATGTTATATTCATAAAGCCTTAGAGAGTTTTTTTGGCCCCGTCTGATAAGTATTGTATATAATCGTGATATGATGTTCGTTTTATTAACGGAACAGACATTTATATTCATTGTATACAATTTTTATTGGATTTGTCCTTTGTATTGGACAAGTTACGAATACAATAACGAAATTAAATCTCGTAGTATTTCATTTTAAACGGTTCTCAAAATTTCAAAAGCACTTCCTTTATGTTCCCTGTGTACACGCAATTGTGTACTATTTAGGGAACTAAAGGGAAGTGCTGCCGAAATTTTGTTGAACCGTTTAAATTGAAAAGATTTATGTGATTTAATTACGTTGTTGTATTTGTAATGGGAGGTAGGATAACCCACCATTAAATGATCAATTGACATAACATGCATTAATCACTAAAATTGTTTTAACACATTGTCAATGCAAATTTTATCATCATAATTAATATGTAAAAGAAATGTTGTCATTAAAATACAATCTTAGCGTTTGAGCGATCAGACACAAAAATTATGAATCTAATTTTATATAATTCTTTCTGATTTTATATGTACTTAGAAAAAATGGACGATTATTTTAATGATCGAAGCTGGATGTACAAACGAAGAGAAACCGATGGCACAATAAACAAACATTTTATTAATGGTGTCAGCGTGTTTATTGATTTCGCTTTAAGTAACAATGGAAACGACGTCGAAATCCGTTGCCCATGTAGTAGATGCAAGTTATTGAAGCATTTGATACCGCAAATGGTCAGAGTTCATTTGTGTCAGTACAGTTTTATGCCGAACTATTTAGTTTGGGATCGTCATGGAGAACCGTTAGCATCTACTTCTATATAAGTTGAGGAGGTAGTGAATAATGAAATTGCCACGACGAATCTCGTAGAACAAATGGTTGAAGATGCTGCACGTTCTATGTTCCCGGTTCAACAATTTAATGAAAACGTTGGTAATAATGACGATGGTAATGATGAAGAAGAACCAAATATTGAAGCCAAAAAATTATATGACTTATTAGATGCCGCAAAAAAATCCCTTTGGGAAGGCTGTGAAAGCAGAACTCAATTATCAGTAACTGCTGAATACATTGTGATGAAATCTAAATACAACCTCACAAAAGCTGGATTTACAGCTGTTGTACAAGCTGCGAAGCGGCATATGCCTCCCAATAATTTAATGTGCGAAAACCATTATGAAGTAAAAAAAATGATGTCAGCCTTTGGTTTACCGTATCAAAAAATAGATACATGTCTAAAGGGTTGCATGCTATTTTGGAAGGAAGATATCAAGCTTAAGAATTGTAGAATATGTAATCAAGAAAGATATAAACCAAGAAAGAAAAAGGGAAAGGAAGTCCCGTATAAACGTATGCATTATTTACCGATTATTCCTAGACTTCAAAGGTTATATGCATCTTCTGTAACCGCGCAACATATGAGATGGCACAAGGTGAGAACCCAGGAAGAAGGTACGTTAACACATCCATCTGATGGAGAAGCATGGAAGCATTTTGATCAAAAGTATCCCAATTTTGCATCTGAGAGTCGCAATGTTAGACTAGGTTTATGTACGGATGAGTTTTCACCATTTTCTCAATTTGGTTCTAAATATTCATCCTGGCCTGTAATTGTAACACCATATAATTTACCTCCGTGGATGTGTATGAAAACTCCTTATATGTTTCTTTCAATTGTCGTACCTGGTCCTGATGATCCGACACAAGGAATCGATGTTTATTTACAACCGTTGATTGAAGAATTAAAAAAATTGTGCTATGAAGGGGTAGAAACATATGATATTTCCCAAAAGAAAAACTTTCGTATGCATGCTTCTCTATTGTGGACAATTAGCGATTTTCCTGCTTATGCGATGCTTTCAGGTTGGAGTACGGCTGGTCGTCTAGCTTGTCCGTACTGTATGGAAGAAACAAGAGCATTTTCTTTACCTATTGGAAAGAAAATTTCATAGTTTTATTGTCATAGATGTTTTCTTCATATTAATCATCCTTTTAGAAGGGATAAGAATTTTTTTACAGCTAATAGACTTGAAACTTTATGACCACCTAAAGTATGGACAAGTGAGGAAATTTATGAACTTGTACAAGATTTTCCCAAGATTCATGAAATCGGAGTACAAACAGAAATTCAAGGTAAATCATCAATTCATAATTGGTGGAAACAAAGCATATTTTGGGAGTTGCCTTATTGGAAAGATCTTCTGATTCGTCATAATATTGACGTGATGCATAATGAGAAAAACGTGTTTGATAACGTAATCAACACAATTTTGAATGTCAAAGGGAAGACGAAAGATGATTTGAAATCCAGACGTGATATTGAAGTAATATGTAATCGTCCGGAGCTTCATATAAAGCCAAATGACACCAGAAAACTGAAAGCGTGCTATGAACTGGATACTAATCAAATAAAAATATTTTTAAAATGGATGAAAGGGTTAAGATTCCCGGATGGTATATCTTCCAATCTTCGTAGATGTGTTGACTATAAAAACAGTAAACTTAGCGGGATGAAAAGCCACGACTGTCATGTTATGATGGAAAATTTATTGCCCGTCGCTTTCAAAGAACTATTACCCGTGAAAGTTTGGACTGTTGTAACAGAGCCTAGTTTGTTCTATAAAGAGCTTTGTTCATCTACATTAAAAATTGACCATCTACGTAAACTAGAGGAAGAAATCCCCATATTACTCTGCAAATTGGAAAAAATATTTCCTCCAGGGTTTTTCAATGTTATGGAGCATTTACCTATTCATCTTCCATCAGAAGCACGTCTTCGAGGGCCTGTGCAATACGGATGGATGTATCCATTTGAAAGGTATATTAATATTCAGTTGATTAAATTTTGGTTAAGTGTATGAAAAAATAATTTACAATAATTCTAAACAGGTATTTAAATCATCTAAAGAAAAAAGTGAGGCAGAAAGCTAAAGTTAAAGGTTCTATTTGCAAATCATACATTGAAGAAGAAGCTTCATTGTTTTTCTCTCATTATTTTAGTGATCATGTGAACATCTCATTTGCAAGTACTGCACGTAATGATGAAGGCATTGATCAAGATGACTGCCAAGCGACTTTATCTATTTTTAAAAAACATGGTCGGCCTTCTGGTAGATGTGCGGAGGAATGGCTGAACGATAAAGATTACAATGCAGCACACACATATATTCTTCTCAATTGCACCGAAGTTGCACCATTCGTTAGGTACTTTACTTATGCATCTATGTATACATGTATTGTATCTTTAATCATATATGTGATGTATGTCCTATGATTGCAGCATTTATGAATCACAGTATCCAAACGGCGATATCAGCAAAGAATTCGCTAGTTGGTTTACTAATTATGTTTTTGATCCAACAAATTGTATTGTGGATGAAGGATTGAAACATTTGGCATTGGGACCTAAAAGAAATGTGAAGACATATCCAATATTCTTTGTCAATGGATATATATTTAACACTAAAGAATATGGTGCTGAAAAATTAACTGACAATTGCAGTATATTTGTTAAAGGTAGTGATGATCCAAACCACCATGTACACGATTTTTATGGCGTGCTAAACCAGATTCTGCAATTGACATATTTCACAAGACCCGCGGAAGAAGTATTTTTATTTAAATGCAACTGGTTCAGCAATGTTCCGGGTTCTGGAATCAACGTGCACCCAAAATATAATCTTATAGAAGTAAGACATACGTCCCATTATTATAAGTACGACCCTTTCGTACTTGCCAAACAGGCTCTTCAAGTATATTATGCTCCTTATCCTTCTATGAGAAGAGACAAAATAGATTGGTGGGCTGTTTTCAAAACAAAAGCAAGGTTTACATTTGACGGGCGTAATATTCCCGGTGACCAAGCTTATCAAGTAGACATCGAGGAAAATGCAGAAATAGTAATAACCGACGATCAAACAGATTTTGGACCTCTAAACGATGAATCAAATGCATTAATTGATGTATTTGAGACTACAGATGAACCATATATGGAGGAGGAAATAGAGTCGGAATCTGAAAGTGATGAGGATGACTAACTAATACTCCTCATTTTCAAAAGGTAATTTTATGTTATGACATTTCTATTATCAAGTAACCATATATTTATTTCCATGACATTTCTATGAATCAAACTCATATGTTAACTAGACATATCTATGAATCAAACTTATATTTAACACTTCTATGAATCAAACTCGATCATATGTTAACTAGACAAATCTATGAATCAAACTTATATTTAACACTTTTATGAAACAAACTTGTACTCATGTTATGACATTTCTATTATCAAGTACTCATGTTATCTAATACCATGTTTTTACATATAGTTCGTTCATGTTATGTTATGTTATGTTTTGTTATGTTTTTGTTTGTAACAGGTATGGCGTCAGGTGGCGAGGAGGGTGGTCCATCGTCGGAGTTATCTCGTCCTGTGGTCTGGCTTAAGCCAAAAGCATCAAAAGGGTAAAAACTAAGTTTTTAGTATAAATTTAATTTAAGTACAATAAGTTATTTAAATTGTTGTTCTAGCAACCATGTATTTTTTTTCCCGTTTAACACAGGGGGTTTGAGTTGGAGCCGTCCAATACCGTTTTGAGGATATCAAAACGTGCTTATCAGGCCCGCATGACTGCATGTTGGCCCACTTGGAGCTCGATACCCGACTTAGTTAAGGAGACCATATGGCAGGATTTTTTGGTACGTATGTATGATATGACATTTCTTATATTAAGTACATGCTCCTATTTGATAACTTTATATGTATGTTATTTATAAAAAAAACGCAGGGTGCGGTGGATCTCCAGGAGACGGATTTGGATCTCGTTAAGCGCCACTGGAACAGTATGTAAAGTGGCAGCAAATTACAGACAAACAATGAACACTTTAAAATCAAGTGGGAAAAGGCAGTCTTGGGTGAGCGAGTCAGTGTGGAATGATCTACTTACTTATTGGAATAGTAATGAGGACTTTCTGGTAAATTTTACTGCATATTTTTAATTTCAATTATTCTATTCAACTAATACGTGATTTAGACTAAGACATTTTTTTAAATTTAAATGTATAGGCCTCGTCTGAGAGAAATGCAGCTAATAGGAGCAAGAATCCGTTTATGCATCGAGGTGGGTCCAAGTCATTTCAGCATCATCGTGAGGATCTGGTATATTTTGTAATTGCACAGTTTAAAATTTTAATTCATAACTAGTTAAAATTAATAGTTGATTTAAGTTTAAGTTTTAATTTACATGTGTGCATGCTTATTTCAGGAGAGAGCGCGTATGGCTCCTGTGTCGTACTGGGATGTTTTCGAGCATACACATGCATTGAGTCAGACTGACGACACAGGCTCAGTTTCGTACACTTGGGACCATGATTATAAGGCTCGTGAGAGATATGTAAGTATAAAATAGTTAAGTAGACTTATAATTTAATTAAAATAGTGTTATCTAAATTTATTTTATTTTTGTTTAACAGGAGAAATTTCAGGAGCAAAGGGCGCAGGTACTGGAAGCTATAGGGAGGACTGAGCTGACCAAGGAAGATGAGGACAAGATATTTGATGCTGTCATGGATCCTGCTACCCAAAACAAACGATATGGTTATGGAAATCTAGAGGTAATACTAAATTTTATAATAAAAACTCAAATGTATTCGAACTACTATTATGAAATACTGAAAATCTGAAATTATATACAGATTACAACATCTCAGCAGATGTATCAGAAGGCTCAGGAAAAGGAAGAAATCGCACAGTTGAAAGCACAGATTGCAGAGCTTCATGAACGTGATCGTCGCCGTGAAGAGCAGATGGAGTTGCTTAACCAGCGATTGGCGGAGTACATTGCCCAGCACGGTACGACACCTTCATCTTCAGGGGGAGAGAGTTGAACAGGTTAGCTAATTTTGATGTGTTTTGAGAGTTGGTGAGGCTTGCTACATGCATGGTAGTTGTATATATTTTGTTATGATGGTTTGGACATGATGTTATGATGGTACGGTTTGGACATGGTGTTGGTTATGTTGTCTGGAGATGGTTATGTTATTTTGGACATGGTGATGGTTTGGTGTTATTTTGGCGAAATTTGGTGGTAATGTTATGTAAATATTGGTTAATTTATGTGTTTTGTGTTTGTTTTTTATTTCGTATTGTGTTTGGGTGTATATATGGTTGAGATTGTGAGTTATATGCTCGAAATGAAGCAGTTCAGAATGTTTTATATTTGTTGTGTGGCTTGTAGTGGTAAATCTAAAATCTGCCAAAAAAAAAACACCTAGATTTCCAACGGCGACCAACGGCTTGCGACGGCTTACAGGCCATTCCATACAAACGGCTTCCCACGGCCTATTTGCTCAAAACATCATACATGTGTCCTTATTTATCAGTTGGAAGCCATTGGAAATTACGCGTCGTTTGCGTTGGAAGTCATTGGAAGCCGTTGATCGTATACCAACGGATTGACCAACGACTTCCAACGGGGTTTCCAACGGCCGCCAACGGCCCCTGGCCGTTGGAAACCCCTGTTCCTCTTGTAGTGGTATATATATATATATATATATATATGTGTGTGTGTGTGTGTGTGTGTGTGTGTGTCTTGGGGTTCCAAGAAGCAAACTATTCTAAACCTAATGAGAAGATCCATATATACAGTCATATTGATTTGGATTTTAAAGTGTCACAGGTTGCATGTTACATCACCATATCTTTCTAACACAATGGAATATCATATTTATGATAAACCATAGTATACGGTTGCTTTAATTAATACATGCTGAAACTATAGAAACAGCTTTCCAACTTCCATATAAGTAATTGGATTATCTGTAAATAGACACAACAAGCTTTTAGCATACGCTATATGTTAGTCTGTTGCAATGCGTAACGACGCACATAAGATTTTTAGCAATACTAGAATATTAAATTTGATAGAATAGCACGATCAGTATTCTAATTATTTTGTGAGGAGTTTCTTGATATAGACATACTGTGGTACCAACTCTTACTCTTTTGTTTTCACGATTGCAGTATACGAGATAACATCGATCTCTCCTGAATCTTTTGTATCACCTGTAACATACTTCTTTGTTTCTTCCACGTAAGTTTTTCAGAACCAGATATTAACATGTCATTACACATGATAACACAGCTAGTTTGATATGATTTACAACGAATGCATTTATCAAATTTTTTTACAATGAAACCATTTGAAAATGGAGTATTTTATCAAGCTTCTTATGTCATAGAATCTGTAGTTATTTTTAGGGTATGAGAGATTTAATGCACTAACAAACTCTATTTTCTTAGCCTGGATTTAATGCATCCATTTAACAAGTTTTCACGTCCACTTGTAAACTGTTCATTTATAAATGGATGCACGTGAAATATGAAACAATAAACAAAAGAAACGCGAGCAACATGAGGATGTATATCAAATTAATCTACTCTATGTGTTTGCTTCCAACTGTAGCAACCAATGGATTTGAATATATGGATCCGGACATAGTGTCCTTTCCCTACGTATCCATTTACATCCTAATTATTTAGCCCCAGAGGTAAATTAATCAAAATCTAAGTTTGGCTTGCCAGCATTGAATCCAGTGCATCATTGTAGCTTCTTTCTATAAAATAACATCAATGAAACTCAAAGCATCACGATAAGTTTAAGGACATTGTCGATATTCATTGAATATTTTTTCATATTAAAAATTTCAACCTTACTTTGATCTACAAGATATGTAATAAAATCAAGAACATATTTCCTCTTCTATTCTTCCCCTTTTGCTTTTTTCTATTTTCTTACTATAACAACCCGTATTCTAACATTTAGATATTTAAATATTGTTTTAAATTAACTGAGTCATAGTTGCAAAAGGTGATTCTTCACAAATGGTCAAATCAGGATTCGAGTAAAGTTCCACTGAGTCCGGATTGTTTATCATGTGAAAAAAATATATATGTAGGTAGTCATATTTCAAGACTGGCAATTTGAGGATCAAGATGGTCTCGAAATACATGTAAAATTGTCGATTCAGTGCGTAGTCTTAGATATCGATGAAATTTGTACCATCAGAACAACATTATTGAGGTGATATACGCTATTAGATTTCATGACGATTGGATGTGTCGTTTGATCGTATAGAGCAGAAACGCACGTTGATTTCTCATGAAAATGAAATGAGACAATTAAATAATAAACCTATGCTACAATAGCTTGTTAACCAAATATGGTCTTTTCTTTCATTACACAAACACTGTTATATTGCCTGTTAATGGTCGTTCTTCCTCCTTGCTTCTAAAATCTGATCTCCCACCACACTTCACCAAAATTTCCGATTCCAGGCTCGTTAAAATCGCACGAGAGAGTTCTACCTCCTGTAAAAATTTGGGGATGTTTGGTGATCGTTGGCATAAGGTTTTCACACTTATGGTTGTAGATTTTGGTGGTTATGATTGTTGTTTTGGGGCGGTGAACGATGACATCAGGTAGAGGGAGGCAAGGCGCAACTTTGGCAAGCTTTTGGAGTGGGCCGACCTTGAGTTATGGGAAATTTATGTGAATTATTTAAAATATAGAAATAAGTGTATGATGGCTCCTACATGTGAATAGTCCCACATCATGGGATTATAAGAAAGATGCAAGTATTTATACTTGTTTCTAAGAAATCTTGTTGGGGCCTTGGGCTCCCAATGCATGCTTTGTTGTGAGGAGGGAGATCATGCATCATGACCACCACACATGCGCGCACGACCGACCCGGTCCGGCCCGGTATGGTTCGGGATTGGGCTTGGGCCTTGGCTATGTGGTGTAGACACTTATATTTTTGAACCAGAAAAAAATTGTTTTTTTTTGAACTGAATTTTAAAACGGGAGATTTTTTCTGAGCCGACTTTCCCATGAAGCGGTAAACTGTTGACCCGGTATTTTAGCAGATCCGATTTTCTCCCACTGCACAATTCTTATCTATATATTATCTTCAGCTGTAGACGAAAATTAGACAACAGAAAAAAAAAATCTTTTTTCTTACCTCTGCCATTAAAACTTCTTCCAGAAATTTTCGAGCAGTGTGTTATTTTCGAAAGTGCAAATCTGCACTGATTTGTTTGTGCAAAGCAAATCAATTATTATTTTCAGAGGCTGTTTTATCCTAGAGGCGGCGGCGAGAGTACGAACTGGTTTTGCACCACCGACCAGATCGCCGAATCGTCTTCAAGAAAGCGACCTGGTCCGCGACTCAGCCATTGTTTCCCAACAATTTGAAGACGATTCGAAGCAATGGCTTATCCAACCCTAGATGAACCGCCCCCTCTTTCACAATCAATTGATTCCAAAGGACAATTCCAAACTTGCCATAAATCGATGGAATAACGGCAGATCAAATCAGATCTTGCGCAGCCTTGATTGCACGCTGGTAGATCCAAAGGCAATGAGTCGATTGAAAAAATGAGGCAAAAGACGGCTCTATAACAAACGCGAAGATAAGTATTTTTCTTTTGATTATTGATTCTAATCTCGCAGAAATAGAATATCAATTTTTGTGCATAGAACCTCAGACCTCACAGTAACATGCGTATTTTTTGAATGCTTGCTTATTTCTTCCAAGCCGGATATGCCGAATAGTGGCTATAGTATATATATTGATGAGGTTGAGGTCGCTTTTACTGAATTTGTTAGCAGTAGAATTTTTTGAAATAATCACTGATAGCTTATATGTGTAAAATTTGGACTTTGAATGACCTAAAAATGTTATACCTCAAAGCCTTGAAGGGCAAGCGATCTAAGCTTAATGTAAGTCAAACTGGTGAATCCAGTTTTATGCGTTTTAAGAACTTAGTAGGTCTGTGATGTGTAGGCACAATTCGAATGCAAACTTTTGAAAATGTCTTTATTATAAATTGACAATAATTAAGTGCATACTTATTTGGAAAATGTCATTAAAATTTTGGCATTAGTGAAATGCATATGATTATATGGAAATGTCATTAAAATTGACATTAATAGAACACATATAATATTGGGAAATGTCACTAAAAATTTGACATTAATAGAATGTATTTGTTATTTGATAATGTCATTAAGAATAGACATTAATTGGATGAATAGGTTTTTTGCATCAAATAAATTGACATAGTTTATATGCATATAAGTGAAAAGATAGAATATAAAACATTTTTTGTTGCATACATGTGAATAACCTATGTTAGTCTATGAGATTGGATATATTTTTCTATAAGAAAAATATAATTTTTTCAAACATATTGACATTCAAAATAGTAAGCATCCACAACCGGCCAGTAAATAACAGAATGGAATCCGCAAGGAAACCATAAATGACAGCAACAACCAACTCAAAAGAATGATTCTGGACAGTTGTTTCTATGTTACAACTGTAGAAAACCAGATCATATGACACGAATGTATTTGAACAGGCTAAGCCATGCACCGCAGGCAAACCTGACTGAGGAGCCTCTAATGGATATAATTACTGAGATTCACCTTGTTGGTGGATCAGAGGGTTGGTGGGTAGACATTGGTGTTTCTCGCCATGTTTGCTATGATCGTGATATATTCACAATATACACGGTTGCTGACGATCAGAAAGTGTGTTGTGAGATCTTCGCACCACTTAAGCTGTAGAGACTAGTAATATGAAAATAAAGCATATGATTGGAAAGACATTGATTCTTAAAGATGTGATGCATTTGATATGTTTAAAACATTAAAAATTGAAATCAAGCAAATAGGAAAATTAAGAGGATTTATAGTGATAGAGAAACAGAATATGAATCTAGTTTATTATGATTTTTTATAAATAACATGATATTGTACATGATAGAACTGCACCTTATACACTTGAAATGAACGGTAAAGTTGAAAGAAAATGTAACACCCCACTCTCGCTATGATCACTCACTAAGGGAATGCCATAGCATCGGTGGAGTATTTTAGTGAGTATAGAACAGAAAAATTACAACAAGACAGATATAAATAGTACTTGAAATTTAAAACATCATCTCATAACAGCGGAAGTAAAACATGTCTGGTTACATCATAAAACCACAATAAAAGTCAAGTACAATATCCATCAAAATAAAGAAGTACATAATCCCACTCTCATACAATAGCCATAACAAAAGGAAAGATAACTGGGTAACTGGAGCTTTACATCTATCCAAGCTCCTAAAGACTGGAACAGCAATCCGATCAAGCTCCACTACTGCTAGGATCCACCGTAGGACCTGAGGGTTGGAAAAAAAGATAAAAACAACGGGGTCAGACATAAGTCTGAGCGAGTCCTATAACTTTAACAATACAATCGTTAAAGTAACCAGAGAAGACATAAACTGATATACGGTAGCTAATGGGGATGAATGGCTACACTAAGCAGTCAACTAAACTAAGATAAAAGATAAAGACGCATCTACCCTTCCAAAGGTAAATTACTAAACTGCACCACACCAGTCGTTCCTAACTTAAAGGTTGATCCCACCCATGGACTTATAAAATTAACTTAATAGTTCTCGCGTACCCCTAGGTGACTAAGTAGACGCCACGGGGCCCTACAATCCACTAGGTGTACACACTACTCCCCATTCGATAAGCTCCCTAACGTAGATACCCGTGCTGGCCCCACCGTGGGGTGTACCATTCCCCAACGTGGCAACCTGATAAAATTAACGGTGCACGGCTTATATCTACACGATGCAACAACGTCTTATTTACCAGCCCGGGTCCACACACGCATATGAAACCCGTTGGTCATGCGTTGCCACCGCTAATCCATTTTGGCCTCTTATAGTCAAGCCCAATATGCGTGTCCCGTCACTCGACTAGAGTCGAGCCCACTAAGATACGTTTGGGATATTGGTTGAAATGGGCCCCCAGCACAAGCCATCCCCCTAAGCTTGGCCCACACACTAGTGTTTCCCACTTAACCCTTTAATCATGTTTAATTACATGTTTCATCTTGGTTAAGTATTTAATCATATTTTCTATTGGCAACCACTAGCAATTTCCACATACCACCCAAGGTACCCACTTAACCCCCATGCCCCACTACATGATTATCTGGTTAAGTGTTTCTTAATTGATTAACACCGTAACCGTGTAAAGGACCCCTCACATTGGACCGTTATTTGTAGATGCCTGGTTAAGCCGGTAAACTCTGGGCAGTCTTACACTACAAACGGGTCCAACCTCGTGTCATTTACCCTTGTTACGTATTTAATTTATGATTAAGACCCCTCACATTGGACCGTCATTTGTAGATGCCTGGTTAAGCCGGTAAACTCCGGGCAGTCTTACACTACAAACGGGTCCAACCTCGTGTCTTAATCGATTAATTACTCCTAATTAATCACCCCCATAATTTTTGTTAATTATCATGTTTATTTTAGGAATATGGGTACACCTAACTTAATAGGCAAATTCCCAACTCCAAAGTGTGGGTACACCTAACTTAATAGGCAAATTCCCAACACATAGTATGGGTACACCTAACTTAATAGGCAAATTCCCATACTATGTTCATTTATTTTATGTTATACATAATTATATTAATTTCACACAATCTTATTAACATATGTATTTAATTAACCCCATCGTTCCCACGTAATTTCGTTCTCATGACATAACACATATAAAAGGTGTCAACTTGCATATGTATGAACATGTTTCAAAGGTGCCATCTTGCATATTAACAAACACATAACTTGCATATGAACTTGCACAACATGTCACATAACTTGCATATAATCTTGTATAACATGTCACATAAACTTACATATTAACAAATACATGACTTGCATATAATATGTCACATAACTTGCATATAATCTTGTATAACATGTCACATAACTTGCATATAATCTTGCATAATGTGTCACATAACTTGCATATAATCTTGTATAACATGTCACATAAACTTACATATTAACAAATACATGACTTGCATATAATATGTCACATAACTTGCATATGAACTTGCATAACATACTTGCATATAAACTCATAAACTTGCATATGAACTTGCATAACATACTTGCATATAAACTCATAAACTTGCATATGAACTTGCATAACATACTTGCATATGAACTCATAAACTTGCATATGAACTTGCATAACATACTTGCATATGAACTCATAAACTTGCATATGAAGAAACATACAACTTGCATAATTATCATACATGTAACTTACATTTTATCATACATGTAACTTGCATATTAACATATGATCACAAAACACAAAACTTGCATAACCCACATACATTAGCAAACTAACATCACATCATATGACTTAAAACCCATTAATCCCCAAACAAAACCATATGATCTCATCATATCTCATCTACTTAATTTAGCAATCGGTTATTAAAGTGATAGAAACTCACTACTAGCAAATTTGCACTCCAAATGAGGAAGATTAAGATGCTTAGAATGGATTAGAGGTTGATTAGAGAGTGTTTAGCTTGCAACCTTCTTCATAAATTAGTGGAGGCTCCTTCTAAGATTTAATTTGGCGGCATGTAGCCCTCAATTCTATTTTTAGTATGGATTAGGGTAGGTTTAGGGTGTATTTATAGATTAGGTGAGTGTTTTAGGCCCTTAGATTAACCCTAGATTAGATTAGGACCCTTAGATTTCGGAACTCTCCAGAAATCAGCCCTAAGACTAGGCCCAAACCCCAAACTGGTGCACCCAACTACAGAACTCTCCAGAAACTGTGCAGGTTTTCTGTCCCGACCTGGGCGCACTTCACAAGTGCGCCAGTGCATTTTTGTACTGGCGCACTTCACAAGTGCGCCAGTGCATTTCTGGCCAGTTTCGGGTTTTTCTGCCTAACTTCGTTCGTCCATATCTCTTTCATACGGTACCCGTTTTACCCAAACTCGGACTCTATTTCGCGTATTTTTCCGAGACGAACGCAATGACGCAGCCCGTTTCCCCTGATTATCATATCTGAGATTAATTATACTTTAATTACTAACCATTAGTGTTAATTGAAATTCGGGGTGTTACATTCTCCCCTACTTAAAGGATTTCGTCCTCGAAATCTCTAAGTCAAGAAGAACGTATCCTACCAACCAAACAACCATCTACTAAACCATCAACCACAAGCAACCACTATCCTTAGAAACTTCTAATGATGTATGAACATATGCAGAAAGTCTGTGTATATGTCCGTATACTAATGCAAAATCAGGCGGTCTACTGATTCGGTCGACCTCCTTAATGCAAACCATGATAGTGCCATGCATCCAATATGTATGCGAAACCCTATTGACACATACAATTTCTATATGCGTGCACAACCATACACAAAAATGCATCATCCACATGATAACACAGCCATGATACATCCATCAATCTAACTACCACATCCATTTATGCGATATGCAACATGAAGTGACTGAGCCGATCTAGTGCCTAATGTGTGTGTATATGCATCCACGAGCAACCATTAGCAACCAATTGCATCCACATGCATCCATCAACCATAACATGTTTCAAACACATGTTTCAACCATAGGTTTTACCCTATCTAAAGGTTATAGGTACTAGCGAGAGGATATACTAAAGATAAGATAAGTACTAAACAAGCGATAAAGGAGAAGTTAAAAGACATACTCTCAAAAAGAAATGGGTACAAGGAACGCATCTTCGCTTCCGTCTCCCAAGTAGTATTGCTTTCGTCATCTCCCCATTGCACTTTAACTAGCTGAACTTCTCTGTTCCTCAACTTCCTAGTTTCTGACCCAAGGATGCGAGTAGGAGCTCGTCGAATCGTTGCATCACGCTCTACCTCTACATCTCTAAGCAAGCTCGGCTCTACCACCTCTGCGGTCTCATGTAAGCACTTCCTCAAATGTGATACATGGAATACATCATGGACACCACTAAGTCTGTCGGGCAACTCCACCCTATATGCCATCCGTCCAATCCTTTCCTTAATAGGAAACGGCCCAACAAACCTCGGTGCTAACTTCCCAACGGACCCAAAGCGAACAACATTTCTCAACGGAGATACTTTGACAAAAACCATGTCCCCAACCTCAAACTCAAGGTCCGTCCTTCTCCGATCCGCATAAGATTTCTGTCTATCTTGCGCTGCCTTCATCCTTCTTCGAATCAAATCAATCTTCTCTGAAGTCTCTCTAACCATATCTGGCCCAAGCAAGATCTTATCCGTAGATTCCCACCAACATGTAGGAGATCGACAAGGCCTTCCATAAAGAGCTTCGAAAGGTGCCATGCCAATACTAGACTGAAAGCTGTTATTGTATGCGAACTCCACCAAAGGAAGATGTTCTTCCCATGTACCTCCAAAATCCAAGATACAAAGCCTCAAAAGATCTTCTAAGATACGGTTCACCCTCTCGGTCTGATCGTCCGTCTGAGGATGATATGCGGTGCTCAAACACAACTGAGTCCCTACTGCCTCTTGCAAACTTCTCCAAAACTCACTAGTGAAGATAGGATCTCGATCACTCACAATGCTGGATGGTACGCCATGCAACCTAACAATCTCTCTAACATAGACTGAAGCAAGCCATGGAGCGGTCCTCTTACTCTTCACGGGTATAAAATGGGCACTCTTGGTAAGTCTGTCTACCACAACCCAAATTCCCGTATTGCCCTTCCTCGATCTCGGTAACCCATCGATGAAATCCATCGAGACACTATCCCACTTCCATTGCGGAACTTCCAATGGGTGTAGCAACCCACCGGGTTTCCTTTGCTCCGCTTTAACTTGTTGGCACACTAAGCATCTAGCCACATACTCGGCCACATCTTTCTTCATACCGGCCCAGAAGAAAACTCTCTTCATATCTTGGTACATTTTGTCTCCACCGGGATGAATAGTCATTCTTGAACGATGTGCATCATCCAAAATAGCCTTCTTCAAACCCTCAACTTGCGGTACACAAAGTCTACCATCTCTATGCAACCATCCCCTATCATCTATGGTATATCTACCCAAATGGCTGGACGATTCCCCCCTTATAAGCTTCTCTACCAACTCAACCAACTGTGGATCGTCTCGCTGAGCCTCGCCAATCCGTCCCAAAAGAGTAGGTCTAACCTCCAAGGATGCCAACAAACCAGGTACAAAGTCAACAAAGGTCTGAAGTCGAACAAAGAAAGAAACTCCAAGCTTCGCCGTTCCACGAACAATGGACTCAAAGATAGCCTTTTTCTACTCAAGGCGTCCGCCACTACGTTACCCTTGCCAGGGGTATATGCTATCTCGAAATCATAGGATGCTAAGAACTCCATCCACCTTTGCTGTCTTAAGTTTAAATCCTTCTGAGAGAATAAGTACTTCAATGATTTATGGTCAGTGAACAACTCGAATCTATCACCAAGAAGATAATGGCGCCAAGACTTAAGTGCGAAAACAATCGCGGCCAACTCTAGATCATGGGTAGGGTAATTCTTCTCATGCACTCTCAATTGCCTCCCTCCATAGGCTATTACCCTTCCCTCCTGCATCAAGACTGCGCCTAATCCTGTCCCACAAGCATCAGTATAAACAACAAACGGCTTACTCCCATCTGGAAGCACTAAAACTGGAGCGGTGGTCAAAGCTCTCTTTAATCGTCGGAAAGCATCATCACAATCTACGTCCCATGAGAAAACCAAATTCTTCTTCGTCAAGAGGGTTAATGGGGCTGATATCCTCGCGAAGTCTTTGATGAACTTCCTATAATATCCTGCCAACCCCAAGAAACTTCTTACTTCGGTAGCATTTTTAGGAACTTTCCAATCCTGGATAGATACTATCTTTGCGGGATCCACAGCTATCCCTTCCTTAAAGACCACATGCCCTAAGAATCGCACTTCTCTTCTCCAAAAATGACATTTAGAGAATTTAGCTTTAAGACTATGTGCTCGAAGAGTCTCCGATACTTCTCTGAGATGTAAGGCATGCTCTTCTTCACTCTTGGAAAAGACCAAGATGTCATCCACAAAGACTACTGCAACTTATTCAGATACTCTCTGAACACTCTACTCATCAGATCAACAAAGTATGCAGGGGCGTTTGTCAACCCAAATGGCATCACAAGCCACTCATAAAAACCATCCGGAGTCCGGAAAGCAGTCTTTTCTATACTGTCCTCCGCCACTCTCAACTGATGAAACCCTGTAGCTAAGTACATCTGCGAAAACACTGAGGCGCCAACCAACTGATCAAAGAGATCATCTATCCTCGGTAATGGGTGTTTATTCTTCTTCGTGAGCTTATTAAGTTCTCTATAATCCACACAAAGTCTGAGGGACCCATCCGCCTTCGTGGCAAACACTACTGGAGCTCCCCACTCCGATATACTTCGCCTTATGAACCCCTTCTCAAGCAACTCCCCTACTTGCTTATGAAGTTCTCTTCTCTCACGAGGAGCCATGTGGCGCACTGGCAAAGACACTGGTTTGGCATTATCCACCAAATAAATTCGGAAATCTAGCTGAATGCGAAGGAAAGATCATTTATACTGATACTCTATCTCCCGCTTCGGAGGCAAACCCTTCACCTCTTCAAACACATCCGGATATTCCCGGACCACTCTGACAGAACGCAAACTCTCGACCGAAGCATCGAGCGATTCAAGATAACTTAGCAAAACAGATTCCATGGGATTACAAGAGATCTCGAGAGTATTACCCAAGCGGGTCATAAGCCTGACAACTCTCCTTTCACAATCAAGAACGGCACCATTACTGGATAACCAGTCCATGCCCAAAATCAACCCATAGCCCGTGAAGCCCAATACAAAAGCATCACATCCAAACTCAACGCTAAGTATAGAAATCTTCAAACCCAAACATATCATAGACAGATATATGGAGCCCCCAATTGGGTTTGAAACAACCAAGGAATCATCAACTAGACTGGTGTCTAAGTGCAGTGACTCAACTAACGATGATGAGATAAAGGAATGCGATGCGCCAGAGTCAAACAAAGTACGAACTGGATGATCAAACAGAAAAACCAGACTTTCAACGGAAATAGTTCTACCTCTCTGCTGAATCGGTGGAACTGAGAGAGCCTGAACTTGCCCCCCAGCCTGAGGTGGTGCCATAAGAGCTTGCACCTGACCTCCTGAGGTAGGCCTCGTCTTCTGCCCCTTCTTTGGGCAGTCCTTCACAAGATGTCCTGCTTCACCACAATGAAAGCAATCGGTCTTCTTCTTTTTGCGACAATCCTTGCTGAGGTGGCCTAGGGTCCCACAATTGAAGCACTTCTTCTTCTTCTTCTTCCCCTTGTCACCATTGCCCTTTCCACCCTTGCCTTGTTGTTGTTGTTGCGGTTTCTTCTGATCCCCCTTCTTCTCTGGTGCCTTAGAACTCTTATCATCCTCATGCATAAGTGCCATGTAGACAAGCTTCTCAAAGGTGGCCCCCATAGGAATGTGAGTCATAGCTATTCCTTGCAATGGTTCGTTCAAGCCTCTAACGAACCTCAAAGCCTTCTTCTCCGGTGTATTCACCAACTCTATGCCAAACCTTGCTAATTGATTGAATTTGTTGACATATTCTTTCACCGTGAGATTCCCTTGCTTCAAATTCAAGAACTTCTCCATAAACAGATTCTCTTCCGCCCTTGAGAGAAACTTAGCCCCAAACCTTTGCTTGAAATCTGCCCAAGAGTCAACAGGGCGTTCTCCATTAGTGACCTCCCACCAGAATGAGGCCTCTCCCTTCATTAACCAAGCCGCCAACTTGACTTTCTTTCCCTCTTCCACTTCAAAGATATCTAGCAACTCTTCCACTTCCTTAAGCCAATCTCTAGCCTCTACGAAAGTCTCTGAACCTAGAAAAGGTTTTCCTCCTATAGCCTTGAACTCCTTGCAAATCTTAGCAAAATTATCCACTCTAGGCTGAGGAGGAGGAGCGGTTGCCTCTGGTGTAGTAGCATTGGCTGGACCCGCAGCCGCGGCCCTAGCCTCTTGTAACCTCCTATACCATAGTGGTATAACTAAGCCCTCCGGGATGTTAAGATCTTCAGCCATGCTGAAACGAAAGAGGGAAAGATTCAAAAAGGAGATTCCGAAAGATAAAGATATGGCTATTGGGGATTATGCTTTTCTTTTTCAAAAACTTTTCTCTTAAAAGACATGTTTTTGAAAATACTTTTTCCAAAAATAATACCTTTACTATTTTATATATAAAAAAATATTTTTCTCGAAAATTTATCTGTTCCGGTAACCTGGCTCTGATACCACGTGTAACACCCCACTCCCGCTATGATCACTCACTAAGGGAATGCCATAGCATCGGTGGAGTATTTTAGTGAGTATAGAACAGAAAAATTACAACAAGACAGATATAAATAGTACTTGAAATTTAAAACATCATCTCATAACAGCGGAAGTAAAACATGTCTGGTTACATCATAAAACCACAATAAAAGTCAAGTACAATATCCATCAAAATAAAGAAGTACATAATCCCACTCTCATACAATAGCCATAACAAAAGGAAAGATAACTGGGTAACTGGAGCTTTACATCTATCCAAGCTCCTAAAGACTGGAACAGCAATCCGATCAAGCTCCACTACTGCTAGGATCCACCGTAGGACCTGAGGGTTGGAAAAAAAGATAAAAACAACGGGGTCAGACATAAGTCTGAGCGAGTCCTATAACTTTAACAATACAATCGTTAAAGTAACCAGAAAAGACATAAACTGATATACGGTAACTAATGGGGATGAATGGCTACACTAAGCAGTCAACTAAACTAAGATAAAAGATAAAGACGCATCTACCCTTCCAAAGGTAAATTACTAAACTGCACCACACCAGTCGTTCCTAACTTAAAGGTTGATCCCACCCATGGACTTATAAAATTAACTTAATAGTTCTCGCGTACCCCTAGGTGACTAAGTAGACGCCACGGGGCCCTACAATCCACTAGGTGTACACACTACTCCCCATTCGATCGGCTCCCTAACGTAGATACCCGTGCTGGCCCCACCGTGGGGTGTACCATTCCCCAACGTGGCAACCTGATAAAATTAACGGTGCACGGCTTATATCTACACGATGCAACAACGTCTTATTTACCAGCCCGGGTCCACACACGCATATGAAACCCGTTGGTCATGCGTTGCCACCGCTAACCCATTTTGGCCTCTTATAGTCAAGCCCAATATGCGTGTCCCGTCACTCGACTAGAGTCGAGCCCACTAAGATACGTTTGGGATATTGGTTGAAATGGGCCCCCAGCACAAGCCATCCCCCTAAGCTTGGCCCACACACTAGTGTTTCCCACTTAACCCTTTAATCATGTTTAATTACATGTTTCATCTTGGTTAAGTATTTAATCATATTTTCTATTGGCAACCACTAGCAATTTCCACATACCACCCAAGGTACCCACTTAACCCCCATGCCCCACTACATGATTATCTGGTTAAGTGTTTCTTAATTGATTAACACCGTAACCGTGTAAAGGACCCCTCACATTGGACCGTTATTTGTAGATGCCTGGTTAAGCCGGTAAACTCCGGGCAGTCTTACACTACAAACGGGTCCAACCTCGTGTCATTTACCCTTGTTACGTATTTAATTTATGATTAAGACCCCTCACATTGGACCGTCATTTGTAGATGCCTGGTTAAGCCGGTAAACTCCGGGCAGTCTTACACTACAAACGGGTCCAACCTCGTGTCTTAATCGATTAATTACTCCTAATTAATCACCCCCATAATTTTTGTTAATTATCATGTTTATTTTAGGAATATGGGTACACCTAACTTAATAGGCAAATTCCCAACTCCAAAGTGTGGGTACACCTAACTTAATAGGCAAATTCCCAACACATAGTATGGGTACACCTAACTTAATAGGCAAATTCCCATACTATGTTCATTTATTTTATGTTATACATAATTATATTAATTTCACACAATCTTATTAACATATGTATTTAATTAACCCCATCGTTCCCACGTAATTTCGTTCTCATGACATAATACATATAAAAGGTGTCAACTTGCATATGTATGAACATGTTTCAAAGGTGCCATCTTGCATATTAACAAACACATAACTTGCATATGAACTTGCACAACATGTCACATAACTTGCATATAATCTTGTATAACATGTCACATAAACTTACATATTAACAAATACATGACTTGCATATAATATGTCACATAACTTGCATATAATCTTGTATAACATGTCACATAACTTGCATATAATCTTGCATAATGTGTCACATAACTTGCATATAATCTTGTATAACATGTCACATAAACTTACATATTAACAAATACATGACTTGCATATAATATGCCACATAACTTGCATATGAACTTGCATAACATACTTGCATATAAACTCATAAACTTGCATATGAACTTGCATAACATACTTGCATATAAACTCATAAACTTGCATATGAACTTGCATAACATACTTGCATATGAACTCATAAACTTGCATATGAACTTGCATAACATACTTGCATATGAACTCATAAACTTGCATATGAAGAAACATACAACTTGCATAATTATCATACATGTAACTTACATTTTATCATACATGTAACTTGCATATTAACATATGATCACAAAACACAAAACTTGCATAACCCACATACATTAGCAAACTAACATCACATCATATGACTTAAAACCCATTAATCCCCAAACAAAACCATATGATCTCATCATATCTCATCTACTTAATTTAGCAATCGGTTATTAAAGTGATAGAAACTCACTACTAGCAAATTTGCACTCCAAATGAGGAAGATTAAGATGCTTAGAATGGATTAGAGGTTGATTAGAGAGTGTTTAGCTTGCAACCTTCTTCATAAATTAGTGGAGGCTCCTTCTAAGGTTTAATTTGGCGGCATGTAGCCCTCAATTCTATTTTTAGTATGGATTAGGGTAGGTTTAGGGTGTATTTATAGATTAGGTGAGTGTTTTAGGCCCTTAGATTAACCCTAGATTAGATTAGGACCCTTAGATTTCGGAACTCTCCAGAAATCAGCCCTAAGATCAGGCCCAAACCCCAAACTGGTGCACCCAACCACAGAACTCTCCAGAAACTGTGCAGGTTTTCTGTCCCGACCTGGGCGCACTTCACAAGTGCGCCAGTGCATTTTTGTACTGGCGCACTTCACAAGTGCGCCAGTGCATTTCTGGCCAGTTTCGGGTTTTTCTGCCTAACTTCGTTCGTCCATATCTCTTTCATACGTTACCCGTTTTACGCAAACTCGGACTCTATTTCGCGTATTTTTCCGAGACGAACGCAATGACGCAGCCCGTTTCCCCTGATTCTCATATCTGAGATTAATTATACTTTAATTACTAACCATTAGTGTTAATTGAAATTCGGGGTGTTACAGAAAATCAGGATCTTTACCGAATTAATAATTGTCATTTTTATTAAATTTTGGTGCAGCAAAGCATTAGTGGGGGGATATTTTATAGACTGTATGTTATGTTCTGAATAGAATCCCCAAATCTAAGAATAAAATTTCGTCTTATGAAATTTTAGAGAAATATAAATCCAATATGTCATACTTTAGAACTTGGTGTTGCTTAGCATATGTTCGCATTCCAGACCCTAAGAGAATAAAATTGGCAAGTAAATCATACGAATGTGTATTTATAAGCTATGTTGTTAATAGCAAAGCATACAGAATTTATGACCTAAATACACATATTATAATTTGAATCAAATGATGCCAATTTTTATGAAACGATTTTTTTTAAATTAAGGAATAGCGGGGGCACATCAAGTACGCCTATTAGAACAGAACTTAATAAAAGTTCTGAAGTTGAACCTAGAAGAAGTAAAAGATTTTGGTTCATATTTTTGTGCTTTTACTATAGAGGAGGATCCCTTAAACCTCCAAGAGGCCTTATCTTCTATAGATGCCGATTTTTGGCAAGAGGCTATACATAATGAGATGGATTCTTTGAAATCCAATAAGACTTGGCATTTGACATATTTACCCTTTGGTTGTAAATCTATAGGCTGTAAATGAGTACTTAAAAAGAAAGCTAAAACCTGATGGTACTATTGATAAATACAAAGCACGACTAGTAGCTAAAGGTTTTAGAGAAAAAGAAAATATTAATTTCTTCGACACTTTTTCACCTATAACTATAATAACATCCATCCGGGTATTAATCTCACTTGATTTCATTCACAATTTATTAATACACCAAATGGATGTTAAAATCGCATTTTTGAACGGTGAATTAGAAGAAGAAATTCATATGGATCAGCCTGAAGGATTCGTAGTACATAGTCAAGAACATAAAGTATGCAAATTAGATAAACCATTATATGGTTTAAAACAAGCACATAACAATGACATAAAAAAATTGATAACTTTAATCATTTCACATGGTTTTAAAGTTAATGAAAGTGACAAATGCATTTATTACAAATCTGAGAATGACATTTGCACTATTATATGCCTTTATGTAGATGACCTACTCATCTTTGGGTCAAACATTCATGCCATAAACTCAGTCAAATCCTTATTAAATGCCAATTTTTGATATGAAAGATCTAGGTGAGGTGAGTGTAATCCTTGGTATTAAGATTACTGGGTAAAAAGGGGATTTTCTTTGGATCAATCTCATTAAAATGAGAATACTCTAAAGAAATACAATTATTTTGACTGTAAACCTGCATATACACCATATGGTCTCAGTGTAAAGTTATTTAAGAACACTGATGAAGGTGTAAGATAGTCTGATTTTGCGAGCATCATTGGCAGCCTTCGGTATGCCACTGAATGTGCTAGACCCGACATTAACTATGTCGTGGGATTATTATGCAGATTTACCAGTAGACCTAGTATAGAGCACTAACATGCTATTGAAAGGATCATGAGATACCTTAAACGAACCATGAACCTTGGATTACATTATGAAAAAAAATTCAAGCTGTACTTGAAGGATATTCCGATGCTGACTGGAATATTTTATCTGATGATTCTATTGTGACCAGTGGCTATATATTTAGCATTGCCGGAAGAACTGTTTCTTGGAAATCTAAGAAACAGAATATCTTGACTCAGTATACTATAGTGACTGAGATAAGAGCACTAGCCACATCTAGTGAAGAAGCAGAGAACTAAAGAAATTTGCTAGTTGAGATCCCTATACGGGAAAGATAGACACCAGTGGTGTAATCGATTGTGATAGTTCCGCAGCTATTACAAAAAGTATAGAACCGTTATAACAATGGTAGAAAATGACGTCGTAAGCACAATACTGTAAAAGAACATCACATATATAGTGATGAAAGATTTGACGACTATTGAAAGAAAAACAGAACCGATAATACAACGGTAAGAAATGACAGTCGTATGCACAGTATTGTTAGAGGACATCACATATGAAGTGATGATAATTTGGCAGATCCTTTGACGAAAGGACTGACCAGAAAGAAAGTCCTTAATAATTCTAAAAGAATGGGACTATTGCCCTGAGATTGTGGAATCACGCACAATGGTAACCCGACCTAAATGACTGGAGATCCCAAGAAATAGGTTCAATGGGTAAAAACAAGTTGTGTAGTGATAGAAGTAGAACATGCTATTTAATAAACTAAAAAGCATGTATTCCTGAAGTGATTAGAGGATGAGTTAATAGAAACTCTTAATGAGATATATACTCTATTTGGAGTGGAGTACCTACCTTCAGGAGTACTCTTGATAGACTCACCTGTGTGAATGTGGAAATGTGGCCGTTTCCTATGGAGTTTTGGGCAGAACTTCTAGAGTGTTCACTAAACTGGGATAGACGTGCATGGCCACAAACGCACGGGCTTATTTGATTGCACTATAGAAAAGGTTGTGTGTGATTTGATGTCAGGAATAGAGTTCAAGACTACGTGTCACTCTAGTAAAAACTGAATCTTACTCACTATGCAAAGGTTCAAGTCGAGTGACACCTTTGTTTATGCACAGTCTTATGTTTTTTAGAAACTGCTCGATAATATTTTAAAAAATTCAAGTGGGGGATTGTGGCAAATTTATGTGAATGATTTAAAATATAGAAATAAGTGTATGATGGCTCCTACATGTGAATAGTCCCACATCATGGGATTATAAGAAAGATGCAAGTATTTATACTTGTTTCTAAGAAATCTTGTTGGGGCCTTGGGCTCCCAATGCATGCTTTGTTGTGAGGAGGGAGACCATGCATCATGACCACCACACACGCGCGCGCGACCGACCGACTGACTCGACCCGACCCGGCCCGGCTCGGTTCGGTTCGGGATTGGGCTTGGGCCTTGGGCCTTGGCTATGTGGTGTAGACACTTATAGTTTTGAACCAGAAAAAAATTGTTTTTTTTCGAACTGAATTTTAAAACGGGAGATTTTTTCTGAGCCGACTTTCCCATGAAGCGGTAAACTGTTGACCCGGTATTTTAGCAGATCCGATTTTCTCCCACTGCACAATTCTTATCTATATATTATCTTCAGCTGTAGACGAAAATTAGACAACAGAAAAAAAAATCTTTTTTCTTACCTCTGCCATTAAAACTTCTTCCAGAAATTTTCAAGCAGTGTGTTATTTTCGAAAGTGCAAATCTGCACTGATTTGTTTGTGCAAAGCAAATCAGTTATTATTTTCAGAGGCTGTTTGATCCTAGAGGAGGCGGCGAGAGTACGAACTGGTTTTGCACCACCGACCAGATCGCCGAATCGTCTTCAAGAAAGCGACCTGGTCCGTGACTCAGCCATTGTTTCCCAACATGAGTTGTGTAGCGCGACCTGGTGGTCTTCACGACAGTTCCTAGAGATTGCATGATGCATTGGGTTTGACATGATGGGTATATGTGAGTTAAAATTTCGGAGGAGATCACAACGGTGTTTTTCGGAGTTAGTTTTCGTCGATTGAAACTCCATATCAATTAGGTAATATATGCATACTTGTGTTAGGTTGTGACACAAGGAATTGCTCAGCTTGGTATTAAAGATTGGGGAAGAAGAGTTGAGTGTGTTTTGGTAATTATATAAATTATTTGATTTATTTATGTCTATTTTAGTTGTTATATTCATATCTTTTGCATACAATATTATATTCAGATGTTGTTTCATCCATCGGGCTCGTACTAACGAGCAACGCTATGGAGAACATTTCTACTGATTTACTTGAGATGAGTGATATTATCTCTTACTTTACTATAGTTGTTCAAACAGTGATCGTAATTGAATTTAAACAAAATTTCTAACCCATGCAGTTTATGCTCGCTATTACCCCACCACATCCCCGCTATATCGTGTAGTAGATTTCTACCACTACGCTATTTACAAATAGCTTTTGAAATAGCCTTTCCGCTTTAAGCCCCATTATATTCCGATATTCTCGATGTATCCCATTATTTCAGCTATATTCCGCTATTTTCGCTATATTTTCTATAAAAGAAATGAATTTAGAATAGACATTTTCACATTATAAAATACATGAAGTTAGTATTATAATAGAATTTTTTAACATATATTTTTCAGAATAGAAAATACTGTAATATTCAATTAAATTTAATCAAACGAAATAAGAGTTTTAATTTATTTACATATATTTGTACGTGCTTTTATTTAAGATTAAGAATTTACTAATTATAATTAAATAAATGTTAATTTATATTTATTTATCATTTGTATATCTGTATAAGTATTACATATGAATTTTAAATGCTATTTTAGACTAAACTGGTATATCTCGTTATTTCCTCGCTTTATACCAGCTATAACTTTTTGTACCTCCGTCGCATTAGATCCGCTAAGCGCGTTAACTGCACAGTTCTAACATAATTAAGTTTAGCTAATAATTTTATAACTCGATTAATTTAAAGTGTTTTAAAAATATTTTATGATTAAACATCACATTTTCTCTCATTTGTGCACTATTTGTCGATATTGTTGGATTTATGACATTTGGCCATGTATCCTAGTTTGACTGCTTTAGGTAGATTTTATTTATCCCATTGATGATGCCATAGATATCTGTATGCTATTTTAAACATTTATAGGATTATCGATTGCATGATTGCTTATTTGCATAGTTTGCTTGTATACTCCATTTCTCGGAGAACTAGGATTAACATAGATTCACGAAGAAGCTTGGTGATGCGTAGATTGATTGGTAGCAGTGGACATACTCGACGACGAGTAGGATTTCAAGATGGAGGTAGTAGTTGAACTTAAAGACGAACTGCATTTCGAGACGAATGTCGGTCGTTTTCGCTGTACTAGTATTTAACTATTGTTGGTTAAATACTTAGTCTGATTAGTTAGTGATTACTGTTGAGTGATCATTATCAACTACTATTAGTATTGGTTGTTTTGACCAACTTCGTCATAGACGATGACGATATTTTGAGGAGATGGGTTGGACGACCCGTTCGATAGTTGGTTTGAAATGGTGGCTCTTCGATCGAATATACTTATATGCGAGGAAGGATCGATGCTTCGCGAGCAAGTGCAAATAGATGGCGTAATCCATGGAAGGAGGCGAAATCCCTAAGTATGTCGGTGCATTAGTTTCGATACGGATCAATAGAATGGGTCGGTATTATGTGGATCACGATAAGGAGCTGAGAATACGAGATTGGTCTATTGATGTATCGGTGTTATGCAGTTCGTGGTGAGGTGAGGCTGCGGGATGGATTCAATGTTATGCAGTTCATGGTGAGGCCAGGCTATAGGATGGATCAGTGTTATGCAATTCATGGTATGACGAGGTTCTGATATCATGGATTGATATGATACGTACTTCGTTGTGAAATGAAGTCATTGTATAGTAGAATCAAAGCAGAAATATCGTAGGGTAGACTTATCAGGATCATAGAGGCCGTGAACCCTATTCTTCGAGCCTAGGACGGGAGGATACTTATCGGCGAGACCCGGAATTTGACTACTACTAGATTAGTTTGAAGGCATACTCAAAACATAGATGGAGTGATCAGGAACACAGATGATTTTGGAGCGCCGATGATTCATTGAAAGCTCGGAGCTTCCAGTGGACTCAAAGCAAGGGTATCATGGGAAAACCAATAATGATCGATACTATCGTGTAACCTAGGAGGCGAGCCTGGGACGGTGAGGCATGTGTTGGCGAAACATGGAGTTCTACTAGAATCAAAGTCTTATCATCCTTTAACAGATGGAATAGCTAGTCGTAATGGGTTATCAACTTTGGCACGGATTTAGAAGGTGATAGATATTTCTTGTTTGATGGATGTTATAATTGTTATGGTTGCTTCTATCTTAATTATTTCTTTTAGTAGACATTCACCTATAGGATTTTGAAGAGAGGATGGGAAGTGGGTCTAGAATGGGTTATTGAGATTCTTCCAGTATTACAATTTCCTCTTAAAATATTCAAAGTAGCATATACTTTCTTAATTATATGTGTTGACTCTGTGTATGCAAAGGCATAACATGTATGATTTTTCAAAGCTATGTTCCTTGTACTATTACGACTTGTTTAGTATTTTGAGAGTTGTTTATCGCTCACATTAGACATAATGTTTTATGTTTTCTCTTATTATCTTAGGTGTCCCCCGATGATGCTGATGAGTAGGCGAGGTGATAGCATATAGGTGAAGTGCAGTAGCTGCACTTGTTAGAATAAGAAAGAGACTAATAAGTGCAAACCCTGTTGCACGCATGACAGTAGAGCACATGTACTAAAACAATTTAGCTACTTGTAATATATTATTTGTAACGTAGCTTTCAAGAGCATAGAAGGAATCTTACAGCACGGCTTTCAACCTGTCAATACAGTCGAAATAGTTATCTTTTGTACTATTCTAACAAATATTGTCATACCCCAGTTCTCATATATAGTTTACACTTGGGGTGAATGACGATCGGTTTGCACTTATTTAGGGTTCAAACCGTTTTTATAAAACGACATACACTTGGTCAAAAATCAATAACTGCAACACAACTTTTTAGCATAATCCGATTTCTTTTTGATATAACGATATAATGGTCCTGCTTCGGTTTAATCCATTTTGAACTCATATTTGAAGATAAATATTGAGTAGATAATAAGAATATGGAAATTCACAAGAAAAACACATTTATTCTCAAATAATGTGTATGTTGTTTATCTGTATATACATTTGATATCAATGGTTCATTGTCTAATTGTCGTATGAAGTTCAAACACTTATAAACCTAATATTTTAGCAATTTCAAGTAGAATAAATATAAAATTCCATCAAAACATTAACTGTGCCGTATTAAACCATGTCGATTTAGTTTTAGCTATTTTGTTTGATTAGAAAACACACGATGTAGTTCGTTAGATCATTTGAATGGTTATATATGTTTTGGTATGACGATATATAGTTTACAGTAGTGGGTATCAAAGTTAAAAGTTAATTGCAATAGTACGTGTTCGTTTTGCACAGGGAGATACAGCTTCGATCAATCAAGTTATCTGGCGATTGTAAACTATTATTCATGGCCCCGACGTTTGTTAGAAGACCAATTATTGTATATTGTATATTGTATACCACTGCTAAAGTAAACAGGGTAGACCAATTATATCATATCAAATAATATTGGGTGATGCGCAAAACAATGCAATATCCATTACGTGTTCCTTTTGTACACGAAGATGCAGCTTAGATCAATCAAGTTATTTGGCTATTGTGTAGACTATTCATTTGGCCCTGCCCTTGTTAGAAGAAATGAAAGAAAACTTCATACAGATACAAGTAAGCAGAAAAAATTACCTGGTCCGTCCAAGAATTGCGTATTTCCGTAAACCAAAATAATCTGATCTCTGATTTCAGATGGATCCCACCGAAATCAACAAAATAGATTTTTTTTTTTGATCTATGGAACCATGCAATTTTCGGATCACGCCGTCATGTATATTGTATATCACTAGTAGTAAATAGGGTAGACCAATTATATCATGTCAAATAATATAGGGCGATGCGCAAAACAATGCTATTTCAGTGTGTCCGCATGTCCCAATCAATTAGAACCCCCTGATTTTTACCTTTTGCATTTAAACCTCTAAATTATTTTTGTATTTAAATGCAAAAAAAAAAAGAAAATGAGGAGATTTGATTGGAGGGAGATGGAGGATAAAAGAAACAAAATTAGTCTCTATCCGCAGTGGCTGTCAGGTAAACCATACATACAGTAAATACTACATGTTTATTGAATAAGCCGAACATAGCCCTGAAAACTTACCAAAATGTGGGGCTGTTTATGACGTGCAGTGGCAATGATTATCATCCACTATTAACAATACTTAATAGGATCATGCAAGGAAATTGTGGTCTACCGATAACATTGTAAGCATATGAAGACAGAGGAATGCTGCTCAGGTTGTAGAAGTTCCTGCTATTCATCATTTCATTGGAAGCTTTGGTCAGGAGTCGTATGTTTTATAGTTAGAAAATGATACCAGTAAATTCAGCTTACATATCGTGTGAGATTTCGGGTTTGAGGTTGAAATTTTCACTGAAGTTTTTCTTTTCGTCTGTTTGATGCTTATCCGGAACGTTTCATTGATTGTTGAAGTTTAAAGATGTCTTGAATTACTTTTTTTTTAGTAGATAATGTGGTCAGAATGCTGTTGGATTTGGCTTGAAAATGAGTTTTCATCAAAAGTCAAGATTATAATTAATACTTGGTGCTAGTTAACCGACAATGAACTAAAGATGTAGATCTTAATATTATGTTACACCACGCTATACCCAGAGGTTTACATCTTCATTTATTGATTGCGTATGTATACTTACGTATAAGTTGAAACTGTCGTAACAATGACTAAGGGTCCGTTTGATTTTGAACGAGAGAGTATTTGAAAGGGACATTTGAAGGGGAATTGTTGGGAACGGAAAATGTGTTCTTTTTACGAAAATGGCATTTTGAAAGGGGCAGAGTTTTTATTTTATTGTTTTTGTATATATTATTTTTAATTGTTTGTGTTTGTATGTGTTTATTGTTGAACAAAATAGTAGAACGTAGAATACAAATTGCAGAAATAAAATTACATAATTACGGAATACAAATTTGTATTTGAACATGGTCGTCATCATACTTTTTTTTTTTAAAAAAAAAATGATAATGCATCTAAACATGTGGTTACATCGCGGATTCATACTGAGATTCAGATGGGTTATGTCCTTCAAAGTAAAGATTTGAATTGATGTTTGGAAATACGACATGGAATCGTTGTATTGTATTTTGTTAGTTTAATTTGAGATGCTTTAAATGATCGGTTAAAATTAAATGTATTTTCTTACAGTTATGAGAACTGCACTATCTCCCACGTCCATACACGTAATCTATATATAAGTATTAAATGGTTTCAAAAGCATAACAAGTATTAAATGGTTTCAAAAGCATAACATGTTCCAACGCATTATCGGTTCCAAAGCATAACATTACATTTTCCATGTTCCAACACATTACCGGTTCCAAAGCATAACATTACATTTTCCATGTTCCAACGCATTACCGGTTCCAACGCATTACTGGTTCAAACGCATAACGAGTATTCAAAAGATAATAATTTCGAGATGCAACATTAATTTCTTTCACGTCAGAAGCCGCGTCCGACGCATCGGCTGCGTCGGACGCGAAAGCTTCCCTTTCAACCGTTCGTCTTGAAGGGGTATTTAGTGTGGGTCCCACATCGATGCGTCGGACGCGAACTAAACGTGCCCCTTTCGAAAATCAAACGCTACCTAAGTGATGCGTAACCCCTTCCCTTTAGCATGTTCAGAACTTTTGAAATAATATCGGTCATATCAACCACCACGACATGCAATTCAATATTGGATAATGCCCACACATGATACAGAGCATCCCCAACGGCTCATGATTCATACCCTGAATCATGAATTGGTAGCTGAAATGCTCTCCAACAGATGTTGGAAGGCGTAATATTCAGCGAAATATTTAGGGGCCAATCCTGAATTTGAAATTAGAACCACACGCCGATAATATCGGCGCTATATATATAGCGCCAAATTTTTCGACATGCTCTAAAAAAATCAGCGCTCTACGTATAGCACTGTTATTATCGGCACTTTACTTCCTCCATCAATTTCCTTTGTGTCCAACGGCTAAAAACGATTGTATTTTCCTCTAATTAATATAAAACAGTCATATTTTCTTCCATTGGCTATAAAACGGGCATATTTTCTTACAACTATAAAACGACTATATTTCCATTTATAAACTACTTCCTTTCTTACATACTACATCACAACATAATTTCACTTCCTTTCTATCTACTAAATCCCAAGAAACTTATACTCAATAATGTTTACACCTTTTGGAGAATTTTCACATCCGACGATGGACGGAAGCCAATTTTTTGAAGACAACATCGACTACGGTCTAACTGCTCCTCCTCGCAAACAATCAATTATTCTGTGGAAAAGAGAAGAGGATGTCGATCTATGCAACATCTATTTTTGTTTCTCATAGGATTCAGTTAGCGGGAATGACCAATCAGCCGTTATGTTTTGCAAAAAAATTAAGATTACTTTCATTGAGAAGCATCCCGAAGGCTTACGGACGTTGTTGGAGATTCAGGGCCGATTAGGAAAAATAAGTAGTCAAACATCGTTTTATGAATAAAGGCTGTAAATTTTGTCCGAAAGTCCGATGTCCGTGACCGAAATACGTCCGTCCGAGTTCGTCCGATTTTCATTTAGGACACGAGTTAAGACAATAAAATTTGTATAAGGAAAAATCATGTTTGGTCCGAACTCATCCGAATTCATCCGAATTACTTGTAATTCGGCGTAGAGTTGAGAGAAAATCTAGTAAGTGTATAAAATATGATATAAATAGTCATGTCCGACCAAGTCCGATCGTGTCCGTGTTCGAAAAACATATGTCCGTGTCCGACCAATTTTATTTAGGACAACGAAATTTGTCCAAGAAGAAATATGGTCCGGTCCGTGTTCGATCCGATTTTTTTAGGATAGAAACTGAACATACTTCTGTCTGGTCCCTTCCGATCGATTTACACCCTTATTTATGAATCACAAGTTTATAAATTAAAGAAAGCCAATACTAGTGGCATGGGAGGCTAGGATAATATGGTGAATTTCCGTAAAATGTATGTTAGTGGTTGAATAATTGTTATTTATGAAACTTATTCCATTTTTCGTATTAGAAACGAATGACAAACGAGGAGTTCAAGAAGTTATTCGCTAGAGAATACTGGGTGAAAAGGCACATTATTATCTGTTTTTTCATTGTTATGATCTACTTACCAACTAATCAAAATGGAACTCTAAACTTGTTACGAGCCTACGAGATGTTCAAACTTCTTCAATGGGAAAGGACAAAGCTTCAAAAGCTACGTATTCATCTAGTCCTGGAGAGTCATCGACGAAAAGTTCTCCATTTCAAGGTGAAAAATTACTTGATGAGTTTAATAACACAATTGATGAAGATTTTAGACCACAAGGAGTCAAAGCTGCGAAAAGAAAGGGCAAAGTTGATGTTGTTGTTGAAGGAAAAATCAATGCACACTACGAAGTACACGAACATTACATGTAGAAAGAAATGAAAATGTAAAAAAAATAGAAGTTATGACCAGGTTTGTTGATCTTGAGGAGAAGAGATTGCAGATTCTAACGAATGAGTTAGCATATAAACAACAAAAAGAAGAGAATGAAATCATAGTCAAAGATTTGACTAGAATGGATGGCTGCAAGAAGGAATATTGGATGAGAATGAAATGACATATTCTAATGTCAAAATTTCCTTAATTGTAGATCGACTGTTCATAAGTATCCTTATTACTAGCTGCTTGTATTATGTTTATGTAGTAACTTTATATTTCCCATTGTAGTAACCATTTGCTTATCAATGCAATACGTGTTTTATCTATTGTCCTACTTTTCCCATTAGCTTATTGCTTTAGGTTTTAATAAAGTACAAAATCATGATTACATCATAATTTTCAGACAATCACAAAATAAAACCCAAATTACAACCAAATAAAATAGACAAATACCATAAGCTTATTCAGCCCCATATCGGGTTATCCAAATATAGCGAAGTTTATATGCTTTGTGACCAACAAATTCCGTACCGTACTCTAAAAGGTAAACGAGAATCAAAAATTGATTTAGTTGTTTTAAATATGTCTTTGTCCTCAGCCGTCTCGATAATCATACGGTGTAACGACCCAGATTTTTAACCGTTTTATTTGATATTTTAAAATGGTTTTAATTGCTGTTTTGGAATTTAATTAGCTTGAATTAGTAATTTTGAATATTTTATTAATATAAATAATTTAGTTCCGAAATGGCCGGGATTTGTTAGATTTGCGGTATAATGTGAATGGCAAGTTAAAAGGATTTATTGTTGCTTGGTTTTGAAATATATTAACGATTTTGTTTATTAAACGACGTTTGAACGTTTAATTTATAATTTTATTATTATAAAACGAACTGCAGCGGCGCGGTAGTTCGTAATATAACATTTTGAACTTTAAATGGTCACACAAGATCCAATATAAGTCATATTTCTTCGAAACAAGAAACTTTGAATCTATTTGATAATATTTTTCTAATGGAAGAGAAAAATCGAGTTTTCATATTGTAGATTTTGTTTTATGTCCAAATCAAATTTTAAATAGTCGCTATGGAATTCGTTTATAAATTATAATGATTTATTATATAAATAAAAGGGTTTTTAAGTATTTTTAATATCGATTTGGCTTGGAACTCAGCCTGGAGTATTTTATTTTGGAACTATATGAAATTTTGCTCAGGTATGTCCGATTATAATATATTTTTATTATTATATTGAGGTAATTTTAAATTATTTTATTTTAATTTGATTTGGACCTGTAAAAGGGTCTTTATTCAAACAACCTCAATTTTCAACAAAACAAATTTTATTTAGACCGTAATAGCTAATTATTGCTAGGTTTCAAGTTTCGCATAAATTGGAGTTATCCTGTGATAGCTGCACCAACAGTCCCATTGAGAAAAATATGGTTGAAGGGAAATTGAACAATATTAAGTGCTACATTACCTGAATACTTTTTTTTGTCAAAAAACTACGGATAGTTCATTTCTGGTCTGGAATCCGTGGCCGGAAATTCAGGGTAATACATGCAATGGTTGGATATCAGGGAGGGTTAAGCAATTCAACAGTATTGATTGCTGCCTCAATTTTTGACAAAATTATATTCGGGTAAAGTAGCTTTGTTATTTTTAATTAGCATGTATGCTAGTGGATGGAAAATAAACTTAAAAGTGGCCCAGCGTTCATGTATATTCTATACCACTACTAAGTAGTAAACAGGGTAGACCAATTATATCATGTCAAATAATATTGTAAAGCATACATGGCGGGTGGTACAGTCACGTACAGCACACATACAGTAAATACTTACATGTTTGTTTAATAAGCTGAATATAACCCTGAAAACTTAACCAAAAGGTGGGGCTGTTTATAACGTGCAATGGCCCATGATTATCATTCACTGTTAATACTTAATAGGACCATGCGTGGAAATTGTGGTCTACCCATAATATTGTAAGCATACGAAGGTAGAGGAATGCTGCTCACGTTGTAGAAGTTCCTGCTATTCATTGTAAGCATTGGTCAGGATTCGTATGTTTTATAGTCAGGAAATGATACCAGTAAATTCAGCTTATATCTCATGTGAGATTTCAAGTTTGAGGTTGAAAATTTCACTGAAGTTTTCTTTTCGTCTGTTTGATGCTTATCCGAAACGTTTCATTGATTGTTGAAGTTTACAGATGTCTTGAATTACTTTGTTTTAGTAGATAGTGTGGTCAGCATGCGGTTGGATTTGGCTTGAAAATGAGCTTTCCTCAAGAGTCAAGATCATAATTAATATTTGGTGCTAGTTAACCGACAATGAACTAGAGATGGGTACAAAATCATCCGTACATCGTAATATTATGTTACACACGCTATACCCAGAGGTTTACATCTTCATTTATTGATTGTGTATTTATACTTACATATAAGTTGAAGCTATTATAATAACAACTTATTGATACGTGACCCCTTCCCTTTAGCATGTTCAGAACTTTTGAAATATCAGACATATCAACCACCACACCATGCAATTCAAGATTGGATAATGACAACACATGACATAGAGCGTCTCCAACGGCTCATGATTCATACCCTGAATCATGAATTGGTAGATGAAATGCTCCCCAACATATGTTGGAAGGCGTAATATTTAGCGAAATATTCAGGGGTCAATCCTGAATTTGGAATTGGAACCACGCACCGATAATATCGGCGCTATATATATAGCACCAAATTTTTCGACATGCTTCAAAAAAATCAGCGCTCCACGTATAGCACCGTTATTATCGGCACTTTACTTCCTCCATCAATTTCCTTTGTGTCCAACGGCTAAAAACGATCGTATTTTCCTCCAATTAATATAAAACAGTTATATTTTCTTCCAACAGCTATAAAACAGCCATATTTTCTTACAATGACTATAAAACGGCTATATTTTCAGTTATAAATTACTTCCTTTCTTACATACTACATCACAACATAATTTTACTTCCTTTCTGTCTACTAAATCCCAAGAAACTTATACTCAATACTGTTTACACTTTTTGGAGAATTTTCAAATCCGACGATGGACGGAAGCTAGTTTTTTGAAGACAACATCGACTACGGTCTAACTACTCCTCCTAGCAAACAATCAACTATTCTGTGGAAAAGAGAGGAGGATATTGATCTATGTAACATCTATTTTTGTTTCTCACAGGATTCAGTTACTGGGGACGACCAATCAGCCATTATGTTTTGGAAAAAAATTAAGACTACTTTCATTGAGAAGCATCTGAAGGCTTACGGACGTTGTTGGCGATTCTGGGTCAATTCAGAAAAATAAGTAGTCAAACATCGTTTTATGAATATGGCTGTAAATTTTGTCCGAATGTCCGACGTCCGTGATCGAAATACGTCCGTCCGAGTCCGTCCGATTTTCATTTAGGACACGAGTTAAGACAATAAAACTTATACAAAAAAAATCACGTACGGTCCGGACTCGTCCAAATTTGTCCGAATTACTTGTACTTCGGCGTATAGTTGAGAGAAAATCTTGTAAAATGTACAAAATATGATATAAATAGTCGTGTCTGACCGAGTCCGATCGTGTCCGTGTCCAAAAAACATATGTCTGTGTCCAACCGATTTTATTTAGGACATAAATTAGGACAACGAAATTTGTCTGAGAAAAATTTTGGTACGATCCGTGTTCGGATCGATTTTTTTAAAACAAAAACTGAACATACCTTTGTCCGGTCCATTCCGACCGGTTTACACCCTTATTTATGAATCACAAGTTTATAAAATAAAGAAAGCCAATCCTAGTGGCATGGGAGGTGAGGATAATGTGGTAAATTTTCGTAAAATGTATATTAGTGGTTGAATAATTGTTATTTATGAAACTTATTCCATTTTTCGTATTAGAAATGAATGGAAAACGAGGAGTTCAAGAAGTTATTCACTAGACAATACGGGGTGAGAAGGCACATTATTATCAGTTTTTGCATTGTTATGATCTACTTACCATCCAATCAAAATGGAACTCTAAACTTGTTACGAGCGTATGAGATGTTCAGACTTCTTCAATGGGGAAGGGCAAAACTTCAAAAGCTACGTATTCATCTAGTCCTGCAGAGTCATCAGCGAAAAATTCTCCATGTCAAGGTGAAAACTTACTTGATGAGTTTAATTACACAATTAATGAAGATTTTAGACCACAAGGAGTTAAAGCTGGGAAAAGAAAGGGCAAAGTTGATGTTGTTGTTGAAGGAAAAATCAATGCACGCTATGAAGTACACGACCATTACATGTAGGAAGAAATGAAAATGTGAAAAAAAATAGAGGTTGTGACCAGGTTTGTTGATCTTAAGGAGAAGAGGTTGCAAATTCTAGCGAATGAGTTAGCATATAAACAACAAAAAGAAGAGAATGAAATCATGATCAAAAGAATGGATGGCTGCAAGAAGGAATATTGGATGGGAATGAAATGACATACTCTAATGTCAAATTTTCCTCAATTGTAGATCGATTGTTCATTAGTATCTTTTTACTAGCTGCTTGTATTATGTTTATGTGGTAACTTTATATTTCCCATTGTAGTAACCATTTACTTATCAATGCAATACGTGTTTTATCTATTGTCCTACTTTTCCCATTAGCTTATTGCTTTAGGTTTTAATAAAGTACAAAATCATAATTACACCATAATTTTCAAGCAAACACAAAATAAAACCCAATTTCAAACAACCAAATAAAATAGACAAATACCATAAGCTTATTTAGCCCCATATCGGGTTATCCAACTATAGCGAAGTTTATATGCTTTGTGACCAACAGATTCCGTTCCGTACTCTAAAAGGTAAACGAGAATCAAAAATAGATTTAGTTGTTTTAAATATGTCTTTGGCCAATAATCTTACGGTGTAATGAACTAGATTTTTAACCATTTTATTTGATATTTTAAAATGGTTTTAATTGCTGTTTTGGAATTTAATCAGCTTGAATTTCATAATTTTGAACCTTTTATTAATATAAATAATTTAAATTCCAGAATGGCCAGGGTTTGTTGGATTTGCAATATAATGTGAACTGGCAAGTTAAAAGGATTTAATGTTGCTTGGTTTTGAAATACATTAACGATTTTGTTTATTAAACGATGTTTGAACATATAATTTATAATTTTATTATTATAAAACAAACTGCAGCGGTGCGGTAGTTCATAATATAACGTTTTGAACTTTAAATGGTAATACAGGATCCACTATAAGTCAGATTTTTCTAATGGAAGAGAAAAATCGAGTTTTCATACTGTAGATTTTGTTTTATGTCCGAATCAAATTTTCAAATAGTCGCTATGGAATTCGTTTATAAATTATAATGATTTATTATATAAATAAAAGGGCTTTTAAGTATTTTTAATATCGATTTGGCTTGGAACTCAGCCTGGAGTATTTTATTTTGGAACTATATGAAATTCTGGTCAGGTATGTCCGACTATAATATTTTATTATTATTATATTGAGGTATTTTTAAATTATTTTCTTTTACTTTAATTTGGACCTGTAAAAGGGTCTTTATTCAAACAACCTCCGTTTTCAACAAAACAAATTTTATCTAGACCGCAATAGCTAATTATTGCTAGGTTTCGAGTTTCGCGTAAATTGGAGTTATCCTGTGAGTGCAGCAAAATTAAATGCAAATAAAACAACCATTTGGACTCGAACGAGCGTCGTTTGTGCAAATGAACTCAGTTTTTGATGAAACAAGTTTCGTTAGGGCCATAACGTCAAATTATATCATGACGTCCATTTTCGTCACGAACGGAGTCTGTATGTAACCACATGAATCAATTAACGTTGTTCAGAATTGGCGATAGACACGAATAAAAATCGTTAGTCATTTCATAAAAATATGGGTTGTTAAAACAAGTAAAAAAATTATAAAACCATCCTATAAATGTATAACGTTGGCTCCCCTTTCTAGACAAACTAAATCCCTAAAACCCCAGTAATCCGCTCTCTCTGTTTTGATTGCTACAACAATTCGTTCGTTCCAGTACAAAGAAAAATCTATGTGGTCAATTATAATTCACGTATCCAATAAATCCAATGCCCATCATTTCACCTCTCGATCCAAGCCAAATCAGCCGAAGTAGCCAATAGAGAATACGTTCGCCTGAGTCTCCTAAGTCAATCGATGGTTGATGATCGCTGCAGGGTAGTCTGGTCTGACCGGAAATTGAGTACGAAGGCTAATGTGTTCATACCTGATTCCTAGGATTTCTGGTTTATATGGGAATTTTCAGGTTGAGACCCCGGAAGGTCGGTGGGAGAGGCAAGCGTGGTGATCAGGAAGGTGGAGGTCCGATCATCTAGAACGATGTGTGGTGGTGGAATTTGGCGGTTAAAGGCATTCGGTTCGTATGCAGATTCTAGAGGCTAGGACGATGGTAGGAGATCGATGCATGTGACGGCCCGCCCCGCACCAGCCTGCATTTCCTCCGAAGGTGCGCTGTACACATGCCCGACTAGCACGGAACAGTCGCTAAAGAAAGGAAAGAAGAGAATGAACTAACAAGGAACCTGTAGAATGTCTCACAGTGCGTGGAACAAAATATAATAATAACCTAATCTTGACATAAAATAGGCGAGACAGTGCATAAGCTGAAAACTAAACCAACATAGCAGCGGAAATCCAAATACAGCTTATTACAACTTTCCAAATTGCCGTCTCTAAAACAAAAGAAAGCTAAAGTAGAAGATGCACTACTAATGCCCAAGCAGTGATCTTTAACAACACAGGGAGAATACTATATGTATCATACGTGGGAGCCTCCTGCTCGTCTCCGGATCAGCTACCCGTGCATATCCAGCTAACATGTCTCTAGTCTGCTCGTGAGAGCACCCAGAGTAATAAGAAGAGACATAAAACTCTGGGTCAGACAAAAAGTCTGGTATGAGCGATAAGCAGCTAAACAGAACAATAACAGGTATATTAAACCATACCTGAACCTGGACCTGCAACCAAAGAGTTAGCACTACATACCGTACACTACTCTAAGGTGCCACTGAACAGATGGTGTAAAGATAACGGGGTGGGGGTGTGCATGTCATAATGATGGCAAAAAAATCAAGCATAGCAACCATCCTCACATCTCTCACTCAGTGCATAAAGCATACGATGTCCACCACTGTTAATCACTAGACCCATCGAAGTAGTGACGGAGTTCGACTTATACAACTACTGCTACTACCAAGCTTACCACATGGAGTCATGAACAAATCTTTACAAATGACCCCACTTCATTGGTCTATAGCTCTTTAGTCGTACCTAGACCACTGTGACCCTGAATCCGTTCACGTACTCCCTAAACATAGTGATTCAAAGTTACAGACATCGACAACCCCTTAGCACACGTCCCACAGCGAAGCCCAATCTTGGAGCTCACTCATTGGCTCCCATCTAGATCCTGATTCAAAGCTCCTCATTTGGACATCCTTTTCATCTCGGGTTTTGGTCGAACTGGAGTTGGTCTTCAAAAGAGTCATCACGATAAGGTAAGAGTATACATTTGGTTCGGTTCGGTGGTCCCAATCCGGTTCGGTTCGGTGATTCTGACTCATGCTTTGATCCATTCCTTCTCGGTTCGGTCCTCCAGCCCTGGTTCGGTTCAGATGGCCTATGCTTGGGTTCGATGGTTACTTCCTGGTTCGGTTCGGTGGTTGCTTCCTCCTAGATGTCCCTATCCGATCCAGTGCTTCGCTCCAACTCCAGCTCCAAGCTTAGTCCTCCGATCCGATCCCGCTCCCTAGTTCTAGTCCGATCCGATCCCTACGCCCTTGCTTCCGATCCGATCCCCTGTTGGTCTCTCCGATCTGATCCCCTGTCCAACTCCAATTCTAAGCAAATGGCCTTCCTTCTCGCCAAGCCCCTTTATGCTAAGTTCCAATCCGAATGGAGTCCACTTGCCCGGTTCCCCTATCCGATCCGAGCCCAATAATCCGATCCTATCCGGTCCGAAACCCTGCATATTTCCTGCGACTTTCCAGCGACTATTTTACGCCATACGATGGCGTTTTCGACCAATCTAACAGTTCTAATCAATCACAAAACATACCACACAGTCATAGCAACATGTACAATCAATCATAAACACCAAAACAACCACTATAACATGTAAAATGGATCAAACATACCCAAAATCCCATATTTTCCCTTAAGCATGTTTAGGAAAAACTAATGATATGATTAGTAAAACTTAATCAAATTAACCCAAGTTTTTAACAGAGGTCTAAAACATTATTTAAGAATTTATAAATATTTTCCAGAATTTATTAGTGTATAAATTCGCTAATCAACACTAATTATCCTTAATTAACCATAATTAGTGTCAAAACAATGCTAATCACTCACCTTTGCCACAAATAAAATTTTCAGAACTGAAACCTCGCTGATTTGGGTGAATACTAATGTCTAACAGCAGCTCTAATACTGATTTGGTGAAGATCTTCCTTGATTTGATGTTGATTAAGCCAAAACTTGATTAGAAAGTGATTAGAAGTTGATTTGGGTGTTGGAGGCCATTGCTATGGTTCCAAGAATGAAAGTGGCAGCTGAAAAATGAGTGAAAAACCGAAATCGTAACCCTAGCAGCCCTTAAATACCTCTAATCCCGAAATCCCCCATTGGGCCTAGCTGTTAATCATCCGGTTATGCCCATTTAAGCTGTTTTTCACTATTTGAAACTTGTTTCAGCCATATCTCCCAAACAGTGAGTCCGTTTGGCTATTGTGACCACTCTATGGAATTGTAAACTATGAAACGAATCTAATGGAAGTGGTTTCAGGTCAAAATTCCTTTCCAGTCAAAAGTTATGGCCGAAACAGTATCAGCTAGGGGCAAAATGGTCATTTAAAAATCGGGAAAAATCATGAACATGGGAAATGACCCCAATAGTTGTCTCCCAAAGTTACATGACCATACGACTTCGTATGTGAAAGAAATAAATATTCTACGATCCTTCGATGCGTAGAATGCAGGTCGTTACACTCTCCCCCCTTAAGAAATTTCGTCCCCGAAATTTCTTAACCCAAAACATACAAAGGATTCCGCATGCCTACCAATCATATATACAATCAAACATGAAAAACAAACAAAACAACCTATTCTAGCATGCGGAAAGACTAAATCAAAACTGAAATCTTACCAGGCGAAGAGTTCTGGACACGTCTTCCTAATGCTCTCCTCTGTCTCCCAAGTACAGTCATTCTCATTCTCGCCCCACTGTACTTTGACTAATTTCACCGCCTTCCTTCGAAGCTGCTTCATATCGTTCCCAACAATACGCATAGTCCTGCAGTTCCCAACCGCCTCGGATTCAACTTCGACATCATCCAACTGATCAGGTGAAATAGTCACATCTAGGTCGTGCACGAACTTCCTTAACTGGGAAACATGAAATACGTTGTGAACTCCTGCCATCTTCTCTGGTAATTCAACTTTATATGCCAAATTCCTAATTTGCTCAAGAACTGATAATGGACCAACAAATCTTGGTGCTAACTTGCCTCTCCTGCCAAATCGTATCACGCTCTTCAACGGAGATATCTTGACAAACACCAAGTCGCCAATGGAGAACTTTAATTCTCTTCTCCTCTTATCAGCATAACTTTTCTGCCTAATTTTGGGCAGCCTTCATTCGCTGTTGAATGATCTTGATCTTGTCTGAAGTTTCTCTTATCACATCCGGTCTAAGCACAAACTTCTCACCAGTTTCTAACCAACATGACGGTGAATTGCATGGTCTTCCGTAAAAAGCTTCAAATGGAGCCATACCAATACTGGATTGATAACTATTATTATATGCAAACTCTACTAGATGCAAATGGTCATCCCATGATCCACCAAAATCCAATACACAGGCTCTCAAAAGGTCTTCTAATATATGATTCACCCTCTCTGTTTGACCGTCGGTTTGCGGATGATACGCGGTACTGAGATGTAATTCTGATCCTAACGCCTCTTGTAAGCTCTTCCAAAATCCACTAGTGAACAACGGATCTCGGTCACTCACAATGCCTTTGGGTATTCCATGAAATCTCACTACCCATTTTACATATAGTTCAGCTAACTTAGCTGCCGTCCTGTTTGACTTGACGGGTATAAATTTTGTACTTTTGGTCAATCGGTCCACAATCACCCAAATGCTATCATGGCCCGATCTAGTCCTCAGTAACCCATCAATGAAATCCATTGACACTTGTTCCCATTTCCATTCGAGAATTTCTAATGGTTGCAACAAACCACTAGGCTTCTTTTGCTCAGCTTTAACTAGCTGGCAATTCATGCATTTGGATATAAATTTCCCAACGTCTCTTTTCATCCCTTCCCAGTAGTAGGTCTGTTTCATGTCTCGATACATCTTGTTACCACCGGGATGTATAGTCAGTTTTGACTGATGACATTCTCTAAGCACTTCATCTCTCAATCCATTGACATTGGGTACAACTAGTCTTCCATTCTTTCTAAGCCATCCGTCTCGATCAAGCCCATACTTGTTCATCTCTCCGTCGATTCCCATCTCTAACTTTGAGATGATTTCCAACAGATCAGGATCGCTCCTCTGACTGGAACCAATCCGCTCAATCAAAGTGGGTCTGATCGTCAAACTTGCTAACATTTCTGGATCCAATTCGCACTTTGGTCTAAAATCATACCCAACGATGTACTCCAATTGCTTCCATTCTAGAAACATAGCCCCTAAACTGGCATGTCTTCTACTCAATGCATCAGCCACTGCATTGCCCTTTCCTGGTGTATATGCGATGTTGAAATCATAGGAAGCTAATAATTCTAACCATCTTTGCTGTCGGAGATTTAGATCCTTCTGAGAGAAAAGATACTTTAACGATTTATGATCGGTAAACAACTCGAATCTTTCTTCCAAGAGATAATGTCTCCACATCTTCATCGCGAATACGATCGCAGCCAATTCCAAGTCATGGGTAGGGTATCTTTTCTCATGCGGTTTCAGTTGCCGACTTGCATAAGCTACAACCCTACCTCCTTGCATCAATACAGCACCTAGTTCGGTACCACATGCATCTGTATGTACCGTCATCTCTTCATTCCCCTTAGGAATGACTAATACTGGTGCACATGTCAACTTTTCCTTCAGGATCTTGAATGCATTCTCGCACCTTTCGTCCCAGACGAAGGCTTGATTCTTCTTGGTCAACTGAGTCAACGGTGCTGCTATCTTGGAAAAGTCTTGGATAAACTTAAGATAATATCCAGCCAATCCCAAGAAACTTCGTATATCCGTTGCATTCTTGGGCGTAGACCAATCTTGTACCGTAGCCACCTTCGCAGGATCCACGGCAATACCATTCTCTGAAACAACATGGCCCAAGAATCTCACTTCCTTCCTCCAGATGTGACACTTAGAAAACTTTGCTTTTAATTGGTGTTTTCTCAACACCTCCATCACTATCCTCAAATGTTCCTTGTGTTCTTCCTCTGTCCTCGAGTATACCAAAATATCATCCACGAACACAAGGACAAACTTATTCAACTGGTCTCTGAATACCCTATTCATAAGATCCACAAAATATGCTGGGGCATTGGTCAGCCCGAATGGCATGACCAACCACTCATAAAATCCAGAAGGCGTCCGAAATGACGTTTTAGCTATACTATCAGCTTCCACTCTAAGATGATGAAAACCTGTCACGAGATCCAACTGAGAAAACACTCTCGCTGCACTCAACTGATCAAACAAATCATCTATCCACGGTAGAGGATACTTGTTCTTCCTCGTCACCTTATTCAACTTGCGGTAGTCTACACACAATCGAAGGGAACCATCCGCCTTGGTAGCAAACACAACTGGTGCTCCCCATTCAGAAACACTCCTTCTGATAAATCCCTTCTTCAAAAGATCGTTGACTTGCACCCCGAGCTCTCGCTGCTCCCTTGGTGCCATACGACGAAGTGGCATCACTATAGGTCTGGCATCCTTCACTAAATCAATACGGAACTCAATCTCTCGGTGTGGTGGAAGCCCGATCACTTCCTAGAAGACGTCCGGATACTGGCCAACCACGGGAAAACCTGACCTCTCACTTTGCGGGATGTCGAAGGAATTTAGAAAACTAGCCATTACCCCATCACTAGGTAGACCACCAAACACTACCCTCCGCCCATCATCTGCTCTAGCTGTCACCAAAAAGTCCTCATAGTCTACTACCACCCCATATCTTTGGAGCCAATCGACTCCCAAAATAATGCCAAACCCAGTAAAGCCCAAAACAAAGCAATCACAAACAAACATGCATCCATGACTCGATAAGACCACATTACGACAAATCATGGTAAGGTTAGTCGAACCACCAATCAGGTACGTCACTACTAAAGGTCTATCGACGATCTCGGGCTCCAATCCCAACCTATCTAGCAAGTCACTAGATATGAAAGAAATGGAAGCCCCGGTATCAAATAAAACTATAACAGGAACATCATAAACAGAAAGCACACCTTGAATAACGACATTCTTTCCCTTCTCCGCCGCAGTTGGGGCATTCAACGAAGAAGGAATAGCATTAAGGGCATATGATTTCACCATCTGCTTTTCTTTAGGGGGTTGCGGACACTTGTCCTTGTGATGTCCCACTTGGCCACAGTTGAAGCACTTCCTATCCGCTGGCTTGGCTTGACAATTACTAGCATAATGGCCCTTCTTACCACAGCTGAAGCACTCAACATCTTTCTTATTCTTTTTCTGGCCATCCTTATTCTGGTTCTGCTTCCTCTTATTCTAAGAACCACTCTTGCCTCCACCGCTTGCTTGCGGCTTTGGCTCCTCCGCAGATGCAACCTCAGTCTTCGGCTTAGGGTAAAGACTCTCTGACCTCAATGCTTTCCCCACAATCGATTCAAACATCTCATCGATGTGGTTAATAAGCTTTTCCCCCAAGTACTGATCCAAGCCGGTTATGAACTTCTCGGTCTTCTTCTCGGCAGTATCAATAAGAGATAGCCCGTACTTCGACAAAGTGTCGAATTCAACAATGTACTCCGAGACAGCTCTTCCATTCTGCTTGAGTTCCAAGAATTTCCTGAACAACACTGACTTCTGAGCAACTGGAATGAACTTATCGCTAAAGCGAGCCTTAAACTGATCCCAAGTAATTTGATCCTCGGGAGTAGCTGCCTTTATAGCATTCCACCAATTCATTGCCCGTCCTTGCAGCTGATGGGATGCTAGCCTTCTCTTCATCGGTTCCTCGATGCCCAAATCTTCGAAGATATGCTCGCAGCTATCCAACCAATCCTGAACATCCATAGCCGACTCCGTTCTGTGGAACGGCTTCCCACCAAGACTAGTATAGTCCTTATTCAGCTTGGCGAAATCGGCCCTAGGCGCCTGCACTATTGGACCACCACCATTTCCACCATTGGGAGCTGCCCTCTGCACATCCCTAAGCATTTCCCTCATGAGGTCAGTAAACATCGTCCTTATGTCAGCAACATTCCCATTATTGGCTCCTCTACTGACACCTCTTGCGTATCGGCTCATCGTTCAATCTGTAAAGAGAAAATGATTAACCCTCTCCATAGTGGTGCTAGTGCAGTGCAACTTCATCCTTAGCTATACTAATAGTATATATATATAGCTTTTGAAAACCAAAATAATTACAAATACGCGCTCTCATATATGTATTATCTCTCCCTGGTGTCTTTCCCTAGGTTAACTACGCAACCTAGAGCTCTGATACCAAATGTGACGGCCCGCCCCGCACCAGCCTGCATTTCCTCCGAAGGTGCGCTGTATACATGCCCGACTAGCACGGAACGGTCGCCAAAGAAAGGAAAGAAGAGAATGAACTAACAAGGAACCTGTAGAATGTCTCATAGCGCATGGAACAAAATATAATAATAACCTAATCTTGACATAAAACAGGCGAGACAGTGCATAAGCTGAAAACTAAACCAGCATAGCAGCGGAAATCCAATTACAGCTTATTACAACTTTCCAAATTACTGTCTCTAAAACAAAAGAAAGCTAAAGTAGAAGATGCACTACTAATGCCCAAGCAGTGATCTTTAACAACACAGGGAGAATACTATATGTATCATACGTGGGAGCCTCCTACTCGTCTCCGGATCAGCTACCCGTGCATACCCAGCTAACCTGTCTCTAGTCTGCTCGTGAGAGCACCCAGAGTAATAAGAAGAGACATAAAACTCTGGGTCAGACAAAAAGTTTGGTATGAGCGATAAGCAGCTAAACAGAACAATAACAGGTATACTAAACCATACCTGAACCTGGACCTGCAACCAAAGAGTTAGCACTACATACCGTACACTACTCTAAGGTGCCACTGAACAGATGGTGTAAAGATAACGGGGTGGGGGTGTGCATGTCATAATGATGGCAAACAAATCAAGCATAGCAACCATCCTCACATCTCTCACTCAGTGCATAAAGCATATAATGTCCACCACTGTCAATCACTAGACCCATCGAAGTAGTGACGGAGTTCGACTTATACAACTACTGCTACTACAAAGCTTACCACATGGAGTCATGACCAAATCTTTACAAATGACCCCACTTCATTGGTCTATAGCTCTTTAGTCGTACATAGGCCACTGTGACCCTGAATTCATTCACGTACTCCCTACACATAGTGATTCAAAGTTACAGACATCGACAACCCCTTAGCACACGTCCCGCAGCGAAGCCCAATCTTGGAGCTCACTCATTGGCTCCCATCTGGATCCTGAGTCAAAGCTCCTCATTTGGACCTCCTTTGCATCTCGGGTTTTGGTCGAACTGGAGTTGGTCTTCAAAAGAGTCATCACGATAAGGTAAGAGTATACATTTGGTTCGGTTCGGTGGTCCCGATCCGGTTCGGTTTGGTGGTTCTGACTCATGCTTTGATCCATTCCTTCTCGGTTCGGTCCTCCAGCCCTGGTTCGGTTCGGATGCCCTATGCCTGGGTTCGATGGTTACTTCCTGGTTTGGTTCGGTGGTTGCTTCCTCCTAGATGTCCTTATCAGATCCGGTGCTTCGCTCCGACTCCAGCTCCAAGCTTGTTCCTCCGATCCGATCCCGCTCCCTAGCTATAGTCCGATCCGATCCCTACACCCTTGCTTCCGATCCGATCCCCTGTTGGTCTCTCCGATCCGATCCCCTGCCCAAGTCCAATTCTAAGCAAATGGCCTTCCTTCTCGCCAAGCCCCTTTATGCTAAGTTCCAATCCGAATGGAGTCCACTTGCCCGGTTCCCCTATCCGATCCGGTCCGAAACCCTGCATATTTCCTGCGACTTTCCAGCGACTGTTTTACGCCATACGACGGCGTTTTCGACCAATCTAACAGTTCTAATCAATCACAAAACATACCACACAGTCATAGCAACATGTACAATCAATCATAAACACCAAAACAACCACTATAGCATGTAAAATGGATCAAACATACCCAAAATCCCATATTTTCCCTTAAGCATGTTTAGGAAAAACTAATGATATGATTAGTAAAACTTAATCAAATTAACCCAAGTTTCTAACAGAGGTCTAAAACATTATTTAAGAATTTATAAATATTTTCTAGAATTTATTAGTGTATAAATTCGCTAATCAACACTAATTATCCTTAATTAACCATAATTAGTGTCAAAATAATGCTAATCACTCACCTTTGCCACAAATAAAATTTTTAGAACTGAAACCTCACTAATTTGGGTGAATACTAATGTCTAACAGCAGCTCTAATACTGATTTGGTGAAGATCTTCCTTGATTTGATGTTGATTAAGCCAAAACTTGATTAGAAAGTGATTAGAAGTTGATTTGGGTGTTGGAGGCCATTACTAGGGTTCCAAGAATGAAAGTGGCGGCTGAAAAATGAGTGAAAAACCGAAATCCTAATCCTAGCAGCCCTTAAATACCTCTAATCCCGAAATCCCCCATTGGGCCTAGCTGTTAATCACCCGGTTAAGCCCAATTAAGCTGTTTTTCACTATCTGAAACTTGTTTCGGCCATATATCCCAAACGGTGAGTCCGTTTGGCTAATGTGACCACTCTACGGAATTGTAAATCATCAAACGAATCTAATGGAAGCGGTTATAGGTCAAAATTCCTTTCCAGTCAAAAGTTATGGCCAAAACAGTATCAGCTAGGGGCAAAACGGTCATTTAAAAATCGGGGAAAATCATGAACATGGGAAATCATTCCAATAGTCGTCTCCCAAAGTTACATGACCATATGACTTCGTATGTGAAAGAAATAAATATTCTACGATCCTTCGATGCGTAGAATGCGGGTTGTTACACTCGTGGAGGAGGGACGCCATGGAATGATGACTCTGATGGAGGGGTTGGCATCGGGTGGCGGCAACAATTGGCAGGGGTCGAACTGCATTAAACATGATGTCGAGGTAGATGGGCATCAGGTCTCAGCAGGGTCGAAGAAAGAAAAACGCGTGGGTTAACAAACATAAATCACATGTGTTACGTAAGTATTAATATTAGTTAATATTATTGTAGTTAAAACCAATTTAATTTAAGTCAATGTTTTAATCGTGATATCTTGGTCATTTATTAACAGAATTATGCGAAATTGGATTCGTTGGGATCGCAACGACGAGATCTACGCGTTTCTACTAATTTGCCTAGCTCTGGAGCTGCTGAAAATTTTGTGTAATTTTAAACCTTTGTTTTAAAATTATATGAAACGACGCATAAACCGTCAATCAAAACTGTGGTGAGTTAATTCTCACACATTTCTGGAATCCTATGATGTGATTATATTAATATAATTAAATTTTATCGTTGATAGTATATATTGATTGATTGGATGCCTATTGTTGATTAAAATGGCTGACGTTAATTACATTATCATCATTAATATATTGGATTTAAATTTCTATCTTATATGCTGTTATGAAATGTTATAATGAACTGTGATGCAACGAAGAACAAGTTGGAGGGATCCGACTGTATTCCTCAAATATTTTGTGTGTTGTTTATTTTTATATGGTTTATATATGAAGTGATTGAACACCATGGACATTGGAAACCTGCTTGAATGTTGACGGTTGATTGTAATTCAACGTTGTGATTTAAATGGTATTGATTGAGGGATTGGTAGCAAATAGGCCATAAATCCTCAATTTTGTAAAAACGTTGATTTATCATCAAGCGAATTGATGATGTTCAGTTATAAAAATTATTTTATAACTAAAGCAAGATTTTTAATTATATTTTATACATTATAATGAAGTTTTAAAAATAAATCGATATTTATAAAGTGGTTTTTATAAGATATTTTAAAATGATTCTATAATAAGTATTTGATGTTTAAATCAGTTTTGTAAGCAACTAAAGCTGCAATTAACCTATAGGTTAATATTTTGGGATAATTATTAATAATAAATGATTAAGCAATATCGTTAGATTAATTTTATTAATCTAATACGCAGAAGTAACTGAGATCGGTAAATGAGTTATTCGATGATTTAAAAGTTGACTGAGTCAACTGTTGTGACCAAAAGTGGTTATTAATGGATAGCTGTTTAATTTAATAAGATTTCTTCAGTATAATTTACTTTTTAATTAAATAAATTTAAAGATTTTTAGTACTATAATTAATTGATTATTATTACAATTAATTAATTAATAATTGCACATGTGATTAATTGAGTTGTTTTAGTTAATAAAGGAGTAAAACTATTTCTACTTCGGTGAATAATAAAGTTAATTATATTTAAAACAATTACTTCTTAAGTGAAACTTATTTAAGAAGTTAATCGAGCATGTTTTAGGATCTAATTAAATTAGAAAGGGATTTATGAAGAAATTGGATAATATGATCCGAATTTCATAAATGAAGTCATCAAAGGGGATTTGAGTTAATCTAACTAGTTTAATTTGATTATTTTATTAAATATTGCAGTTTGGATAAAAGGGAAGATTTTCAGGAATGTAAAGGGAATTTGCTTATCAGTTTAAGTAAAGAAGTTGATAATGGATTTTTTTTATAAATCCAAGAATTGGCTTTATAATATAATATGAAACAGTTTTTTGATTAAAGGGTGTAAATGAATGGTCATGATATAATTCCAATTATAAATGGAATTTGAACAGCGAAGTTAAAGCGAAATGTTGATATTTAATATAAATGGTCGTAATCGACCGAGATTTCCCAAAGATTTTGGGTTTATAAGACCATAGTTAAAGTAAAATAGAAAATGAGTTTTATAGATGTAATAGACCTTTTTAACATGTTGTTTCGAAGAGACCAGGATGAGAACTAGACCCAAAACCACTTTGACTCAACGTTGCGTATGGAACTAATCTGCAAGGATATGTATGAAGATAGGGTAAATTACAAGGGTTGTTCTATTCACAGGATAGTGCCTTCGGTTTGTCCAAACCCAGGACAACTTGTATGGACGAATGTGTGACAGAGTATGCCTAATGGATCACATAAGATGATATTTTCAAGGTATTATGTTTGGTGGTGGTGGAACTCGTTTCTCTTAGGTTTTATACCCATAATATTTTCGGGAAGATCAAATTGATGATTTGATGGGTTTGATGATGTGACATTCAAAGTGAATGGTGACCATATGTTCTAAGAAGGTAGACATAGCCTCAAGCCTCACAACCGGGAAATGACAAAAATCGAGCAGGCAACAGGGCTAGTTGGGTCGCACCCAAGTAGGGTATATTGTCATCGATCGAGGGAAAATTCATTTTGTTCTTCTTTCACTTTTGTATCTCCTGGGAACGGTCATGTCGGTACCGACCGTTGGTGACAATATATTCGATACACTCAAGCTAAATGAGTGGTCAGTCATGTGTGGCCGGGTTGCAAGATGTTTTTGTTGAACCCCAGTGTATCCCCTCTAGAGTACACTGATCGGAAGGTGGTCTCATACTTTCTCATAGTTGGAATCCAACCTCCAATAAGCGCCCTATGGGTTTTGATTTTATAATGAATATGTAGAGCGTGAGATGCTAGCGTTTTGCTATTTGGTTATTTATTTCTGATTTGATAGACACTATTATAATATCACAAGATTTTGATATATCAAAAATGTTTTGGGTTATAGTAAGGTAAAAACCATCTGCATTTATGTGTGGGCTGGTCTTACTATTATTCTTTCTTTCAAAATGGGTTTTCTAAAGTTAAGCAAGTTGTTTGTCATATGACTTTATCACTGAAAGTGTTCCAGACTAATTCGGGTGAATTTTGTTTTGCTTCAAATATGCTTGGATCAGATCGAGTATATTTCCAGGTTAGGTTTTGCTTGGAACTTTAGAAGAGGAGCTGGAGTTGAGACGTATATCTATATTTATTAGAACTAGTTTTTCCGCTGTGTGTATTGAATAATGTGAATGTATACTCTGATGTTGTAACCATATATATATATATATATATAGTCTCATTTTGTATAAAGGCTTTGATATATTATATTTTTTCCATTCCGCTGAGAGACTCTGATCTTCTTATTCTTGTATTCTAAGATTTCTTTCTTTCTTCTCCCACCCTCTAATTTCTTTCTCCTAACTATCTGCTATTCCGTGCAATTTGAGTTTACATGGATTGTTAGATGTCGGCTTAAACTGTACGGAAAAGTGGGTCGTTACGAAGTGGTATCAGAGCTGAAGTTGAGTAGTAATCTTGGCTCTATGACGTAACTCAATAGGATAGGATTAGTAATATCCTAGATTGAGTTTGAGTATATATACGAGAGAGCATATTTATAGATTTGTATAAAAATAGTTTTATATTGTGTAGGTTGATCTGTTGAGTGGTATATAAATTCCAAATCGATGCGTTTAGGTGACGTCGTCGGTAGGGATTTATAAACACTTAAATGAGGAAAATTGACATATTATATTTAAAAGGTAGGAACTTCAGTAGTACCCTGAGGACTTGCTATCGAAATCGAAGCTTAGCATCAAGACCGAAAGCAACTCTCGATGTTATCCATATGTAATGTCCCATATTTTTGGTAGTCAAATGTTTAATTTAATTCATTTTTTTAATGTCGATTTGGAATTTCAAATAGATTTAAAATATTTATTTTGGTTATATAAAGAAGTTTGAAGTTAAGTTTATGTATAATTTAAAACGAGCTCGAAATGGAGCGGTAGTTCGTAATATTGAGTTTTGAACTTTAACTAGATATATAGGATCCGATATAAATTTCTGTGAAACAAGAAACGTTGGAATCTTGTTGATTATAATTTTGTAGTGGAAGAGAAAAATCTAGATTTCATATTATATATTGTTTGTTATGTCCAAATCAAATTTTAAAATAGTCGCTATGAAATTCATTAATAAACGATAACGTTTGTTTAATATATTTATAATGGTTTTTATATATTTTGGATAACGCTTAACTCGAAATTGGTGATATCAAGTTGTATAATTTATATTTGAAGTTACATGATATTTCCAGTGGGTATTTATGATTATAATAATTTATTATTTTTTAATTGGATTATTTTGGAATTTATAGAATATTTTATTAATACTATATAAGCCTTAAAATAGCAATTTTAGCAAACGGTCTCCGTTTTCGATGAAATTAGTTTCACTGGAACCGTAACGTTAAATTATTGTACAATATTAAATTTCGTGGCAAACTGATGTCGTATGTGACAACGGTGGCCGTAAAAGCCCAGTCATTTTCTATAGTGCATAATTAAATTTATTTAATTTAATAGAGGGTATTTTTGTATAACTTGAGCAGATGATCGAATTAAGCCACGAAACTAATTCAGTTGAATTTGTATCGACGTTTAGAGTCAGAACAGGCAGGTAGTTTGTTATTTTTGGACATCGGGTATTTTGGTGTCCAAAATAGCGTTGTATGGCATATAAAAATAGCGTACCCGAAAACAATCTCGGATTGCGATGAAACTTGTGCCGTTGTATTCGTATTAATTAACTATTATATGATTTCGCTTTTTGTATCAATCGGACTTACCGTTTGATCGTGGCAACGATAAACGTCTTTGTTTTTATTTAATCGTTTATATTATTTGACGAGGGTAACTTTAAAGGAATAAACAACTAGCCAAACGAACTTCGATTTTAACGAAACAAATTTCATTGGATCCGTAAGGAAAAGGTCTAGTATAATTTCAAATTTCAAGTTGATTGGATTTATTTTTTGATCATGGGAAATTTAAACGCATGATTTTTAACCTGTGATTTATAAAGGACTTTTTACAAACGACCTCGGAATTCGACGAAACCTGTCCCATCATGTCCGGAATATTTTTTATGCTAGAATTAGAATTTTCATCCCAATCAAATGTCGTTTGTTAGTACTTTTGTTTGTTACTTCAACCTGAAATTTCATATATTATTATATTATTTAATAGTGTCTGTATATATGGGTTGAAACCCTAAACTTGGGTCAAAACTGTTTTTGCGGTCAACGCATTTCAGAAGGCCACCTCCTACCTATTGAACGACTAGAAATCAACTAAGCATCTTCCCTTTTTCCTCTTGATCTAATCACTTACAGCCTGGAACCCCAACTGCAATTTTGTAAGGCATGTCGAGAAGATGCAGATCAATGGCGGTGATCGCCTACTGGCAGCACGGTGACCAGGCTCACATCTCGAAGATGTGGCATTCGTAAGCCAATTTTTGGCGCTATAAGGCGTTGGGTTTCAAGGCACTTCAGGCGAAGGATGCGGATGCTATGCCATAGTGACTGGTAGCGATGGATGATCCCCAGGTCAACCGAAGTGGTGGCGCAGCATCAATGATGGGTGGTAGCGTGTGTATGAAAAGTTGGAAGAAGCAGTATCGCGCAAAGACTAGGACGAAGGCACTACGTGCTTCGAGGTTGGAGCTGCTAATCGATGTGGGTTGCGCGGTCATGGGGGTACGATCTGATGAACCTCCGACTATCTGGGGGAGGGGGCGACAATGATGAATTCGAAGTCTAAAATGTCGAGACCTGGGTATTATATATGAAGGAAAAGGGAACGAGGAAACCAGACTATGTTAACCTAAAATATAGTAATTTGTTCCCTAATCAAAGTACTTAAAATTATTAATCTTTAATTAAAACTATACTAAAATTTAAACTACTTTTTACTGCGTGTTACAAGTTTTGGGGGACGAAAAGAACCACGTGACAAAGGGAATGAAGGATGAGATAAGCGGCTGTAACACCCCACGTCCATTAATGTCACTCTTAAAGGGAATGCATTAACTTTCATGGAGTATTATTGGTGTATAGAACAGAATATAACAAGACAGATACATATATTGGTACTTGAAAAATTAAAACAACTTTTATTGCAGTGGAGAAATAGTTTGGTTACAACAACAACATCAAAAACCAACAATAAAACCAAGTACACTTAGTATCCATCTTGACAAATTGTTTTCTGAGTACAAAAAGTAAAAAGCATAACTCCAACATAAGTAGCCATAAAAGAGATGAGCTGAACTTTACTTTTAGCAATCCAAGCACTTCCAAAAGAGAGAGAAATATCCAAGTCAAGCTCCACTAGCACTAGTCCCACCCTGAGAACATGGGGTTGGGGGGGGGGGGGGAGGAAGAAAAGAGGCGAAAACAAAAGGGGTCAGACATAAAGTCTGGCGAGTCCAATAACTTTAACAATATAATTATTAAAGTAATTAGGATAGGACATAAACTGGTAAAACAAGGAATGGCTGTGAAACAAGTGGGCAAGACAAAACAAACAAGAGGAATATTCTGGCGTTAATCTCGCTCCTAATCACTATAGGAAAATTACTATACTGCACCATTACTAGTCACCCTAAAAGTTGATCCCCCCTACTGAACATAATAATCACAATGGTAGTTTCGTGTACCCCTAGCTGTCTTCATAGATGCCGCCTGCCCCTATCTCCACTAGTTGTACCCACTACCCCCATGCGATCGGCTCCCTAACTCGTAGATACCCGTGTTGGTCCCACAGTGGGGTGTATCACTCCCCAAAGTGGCGACCCGACACCACTAAAGATGCACGGCTTATATCTACACGATGCAACAACGTCTTACCTACCGGCCCGGGCCCACACATGCACATGACCCCGTTGGACTTGCGTTGCCACCGTTAACCCGTTTTGACCTCTTACAATCAAACCCAGTAAGCGTGTCCCATCCTCGATCTAACTAGAGCCCACAAAGATACTTAATGGGTTACTGGTTTGAAAAGGGACCCCCAAACTTGACACAAGCTTTCCACCTATGCTTGGTCCCCACTAAGATTTCCACTTAACCCCTTCTTATTCATGTCTTCTTACATGTTTCAATTTGGTTAAGAGTTTCTAATCGTATTTCACATGTCACCCACTTAAACCCCATGTACCACCACATGTTTATCTTGGTTAAGTGTTACTTAATTCATTATAACCGTAACCTTGTAAGACCTCTCATATTAGACAACCGTTTGCGGTTACTGGATTTGCCGGGCGGGTCTGGGCAGTCTTATACGTCTTTACAATTGTTACGCATTTAATTTATGCCTTTGATCTATCACATTAGACTACCGTATGTGGTTGCTGGATTTGCCGGGCGGGTCCGGGCAGTCTTATACCACAAATGAGCCTAAGCTCGTGTCTTAGGCGTTTATTATTACAAATTATTATTTCACCCCAATATGAATTAATTATCCCTATTCAAATTGTCAATAATTTCCAAATTAATTATGTCCATAATTATCACCTAAATTATGTCCATACTTTTTAGGTATATAAATTATACCAATTAATGTCTCAAATTAATTATATGCCTTTAAGGCTATTTTAGGCCAATTCACAATTTGCATAATTAATATTTTCCCATTGTCCCCATGCTATTCGTACGTTCTAATATGAAATATGTTAGACTCGCAAATAGTCTAACTTATAAAAAGAAAAGAAACATCTCAACTTGCATAACACATAAAATAGATCTAACTTGCAAATAGGAATTATAACATAAATTTGCATAGGCAATAACTTGCATAGGCAATGGACATATAGAACATAAATTTGCATAAACTACCATGGATCTAAATATAGATCTAAACACGAAATTGTGAACTTGCATATATGAATTATGGGTCTCACCCAAACTTGCATATGTGAATATAATTTTCACCTAAAAATGTGAATATAGTTTTCACCTAAACTTGCATATGGAGTCCTACAACTTGCATATGAATTTATCACATGTTTTTGCATATAAACTAGCATATGTATATATTTGATTCACATATAAACTTGTGTATAATTCGCATACAGACTTGCATAAGATTCACATTCAAACTAACATACGATTTAACATCCCAAACCTGCATAAGATTCACATACGAACTAGCATATGATTTAACATCCCAAACTTGCATAAGATTCACATACGAACTAGCATATGATTTAACATCCCAAACTTGCATATAAAATGATGTTATAAAATAAATCAAGTTAAACATATGTGATTGGACATATGAAATAGATCTACCAACATAAGATAGCAAAACTATCATATGTTCACCAACAGACGATAACAAAGTTAAATAACATCACATGATTCAACAGACATGTTCTCATAGTCCAAATTATAACTCATCATAATTAATTTATTAATTATTTTATGAAAGAAATTGTACTCACAAAGACAGGTTAGAGAAGAGAGTAATTCGTTCGTCGTTTGTATTAGAATTCTGATTTGCCGATCCCTAAGCTTTAGGAAGAAGAACTATTATAGCAACAACATGGTGGCTAAGAGACTAATTTAGTTTAGGTTTAGGGTTTGAGTCTATGCGTGCTTATATAGAAGTTTAAATCAACCTAAGCTGTTACATTATCACAGGAGCAATCCCAACCGTCCAGACTAGATAGAATTATCTAGAATTGCCACCTCTGCCCTAGTGACTCAGCTACAGGTCAGGTAAGACTTAGTAACAAGTCAGGATCGTCAAATTTCAGATCTGCCCGGAGGGGGGGGGGGGAAGGGGTTGGTCGACCCCCAGGTTGACCCCTTGGTTGACATGTATAGGGGACGTCGACCCCCTGGTTGACTTGGCCTTGGGCGGGAGAAATCCCGCCCATCACGCTTCCCTGTTTGAATTTTGAATTTTGAATTTTGAATTTTTATTCTGAACTGTTTTAATTTATTTAAATTACAGAAACTTCTGAAGGCCATAACTTCTTCATACGAAGTCCAATTTATAAAAAATTGGACTCTATTCCAAGCAGAATTTCAAGACGAACGCAATGACGTAACCCATTTCCCTTAATTCTCACTTTAACAATTAAGTATTCTTAAAATTGTTAATTTTAATATTTAAAATTACGGGGTGTTACATTCTCCCCTCCTTAAAGGATTTCACCCCTGAAATCTCCAAGTTAAGGAGAATGTATATCCTAACATCCAATCATCCATCCACTCAACCATCAAACACAGGCATCCATTGTCCTTACAAGATTCCTAATTCCGTATGAACATATGAAAAAAGTGTGTGTATATGTTCCTTATCCAATGCAAAATCAGGCGGTCCACTGATTTAGTTGACCTCCTTAATGCAAATCATGATAGTGCCATGCGTCCATTATGTATGCGAAAAAATCCTAACGATACATATTACTTCTACATGTGTGCACAACCATTCATCAAAATGCAGCATCCATATGATAACACAACCATTATACGTCCATTAATTTAAATATGCACACAAATTTATATGCAATATGAAAGTGACTGAGCCGATATAGTGCCTAATGTGTGTGTACACGCATCCACGAACAACCACTAGAAACCACTTGCAACCACTCGCAACCATCAATCATAACATGTTTCAAATACATGCTTACATCCATTGGTTTCTACCTAAGGATTAGGACCGAGTAGATATACTTAAAAGATAGATATAAGCATGAATAAACTTATGGAAAAAGAGATCAAGGAGGTACCCCCAAAAAGAAAAGGGTAGGCTGCGCGTATTTTCCTCTCAGTTTCCCAAGTCACGTCTTCCTCAGCGTCACTCCATTGAAATTTAACAAGCTTGACTTCACGGTTGCGTAGCTTTTTGACTTCCGTTCCCAAGATACGAGTTGGAACTCTTCTCACAGTCGCTTCTCGTTCCACTTCTACTTCCTCTAGTATACTTGGCTCCACCATTTCCGCAGACTCATGTAAGCACTTTCGTAGTTGAGAAACACGAAAAACATTAAGAACTCCAACCAGTCTTTCGGGTAGCTCTACTCTGTAAGCCATTGTCCCAATCCTTTCAGTGATAGGAAATGGTCCTACAAATCTTGGTGCGAGCTTTCCTACGGACCCAAAGCGAATGACATTCCTCAAAGGAGGTACTTTAAGGAACACCCTATCTCCAACCTCAAACTCAAGGTTGGTCCTTCTTTTGTCTGCGTAGGACTTCTATCTATCTTTTGCAGCCTTCATCCGTTTTCTTATCAAGTCCACCTTTTCTGAGGTTTATCTAATCATGTCTGGCCCAAGTACGAGCTTGTTTGTAGACTCCCACCAACAAGTTGGTGATTGGCATGGTCTTCCATATAAGGCTTCGAAGGGCGCCATGCCTATGGTGGCTTGGTAGCTATTGTTGTAAGCGAATTCCACCAAAGGAAGATGATCCTCCCATGTCCGTCCAAAGTCAAGAATGCACAATCTCAAGAGGTCTTCCAAAACTCTGTTCACCCTTTCCGTCTGACCATCGGTTTGGGGGTGATAGGTCGTGCTTAAGCATAATTGTGTGCCTACAGCCTCTTGCAAACTCTTCCAAAACTCGTTCGTAAAAATAGGATCTCGATCGCTCACTATGCTGGAGGTTATCCCATGGAGGCGTACTATCTCTTTAAGATAAATGGATGCTAGGGACGAGGCAGTCCTTCTATTCTTAGCATGTATAAAGTGAGTGCTTTTAGTGAGCCTGTCCACTATTACCCAAATACTAGTATTGCCCCTTCTTGACCTAGGTAACCCATCAACAAAGTCCATCGAAATGCTATTCCACTTCCATTATGGGACCTCCAGAGGACGGAGCAGACCACCAGGCTTCTTCTGCTCCGCTTTGACTTGCTGGCATATCAAACACTTAACGACGAACTCAGCTACATCCCTTTTCATGCCATTCCAAAAGAAAACTCTTTTTATATCTTTATACATCTTGTCTCCGCCTGGGTGTATGGTCAGGTTAGAATGGTGTGCTTCTTCGAGAACCATCTTCACTAAATCCCTTGCTTGTGGGATGCATAGCTTTCCATCCCGTCTCAACCAACCCTTATCATCGATGGAATATCTATTGAGGTGACTAGAAGTCTCACCCCTAACTAGCTTATCCATCACATCAACTAGCTAAGGGTCTTCTCGTTGCGCGGTTCCTATTGAGTCCAAAAGAGTACGTCGCACCTCTAGCGATGCTAACAGACCAGGCACAATTTCAGAGGAGGGTCTAAAGTTAAAGTTTTCTATGTACTCCAAGCTTTGCCTTTCTACAAAGAGAGGACTTAAGGTCAGCTTCTTTCTACTCAAGGCGTCTGCTACCACATTACCCTTGTCAGGGGTATAGGAAATCTCAAAATCATATGAGGCCAGAAATTCCATCCACCTTTGTTGTCTTAAGTTAATGTCTTTCTGTGAGAAAAGGTACTTTAATGATTTTTGGTCAGTAAACAATTCAAACCTTTCTCCTAGTAGGTAATGACATCATGACTTTAGAGCGAAAAAAATGGCAGCTAGCCCCAAATCATGCATTGGGTAGTTCTTCTCATGTACCTTCAATTGCCTTCCTCCATAACAGGCCATCTTGCCTTCTTGCATCAAGACAGCGCCCAACCCTGTACCACATGCGTCTGTGTATATGGTAAACATTTTGCTCCCATCAGGCAATGTCAGAGATGGGGCTGTTGTTAGAGCCCTTTTCAAACGTTGGAAAGCAATATCGCAATCAAAATCCCAAGCGAAAGTTAGGTTCTTCTTTGTCAATCTTGTGAGTGGGGCTGAGATTTTTGCAAAGTCTTTAATGAATTTTCGGTAAAAGCCCGCTAGCCCGAGGAAGCTTCGGACTTCGGTTGCATTCTGTGGAACCTTCCAATCTTGCACCGCAACTACTTTTGCGGGGTCCACAGCTAACTCCTCTTTGGACACCACATGTCCAAGAAACCTCACCTCTTCTCTCCAGAAATGGCATTTGGAGATTATGGCTTTCAGCTGATGTGCATGAAGAGTATCCATGACTTCCCTTAAATGCAAAGCATGCTCTTCTTCATTCTTCGAGAAAATCAAAATGTCGTCTACGAAGACCACCACAAACTTATTAAGGAACTCCCTAAACACCCTGCTCATCAAGTCAACGAAGTAAGTGGGTGCGTTTGTCAAGCCGAAAGGCATGACTAGCCATTCGAAGACACTGAACGCTGTCTTATCAATGCTGTCTTTAACCACTCTTAGCTGATGAAACCCGGTAGCCAGATCTAGTTGGGAGAAAACCGAAGCACCTACAAGCTGGTCAAACAAGTCGTCTATTCTTGGAAGTGGATGCCTATTTTTCTTGGTCAGCTTGTTTAGCTCCCTATAATCAATGAATAGGCGGAGTGAACCATCCGCTTTGGTTGCGAATACTGCTGGAGCACCCCACTCAGAAATACTCCGCCTTATAAACCCTTTTTCGAGCAACTCTTTGACTTGCTTACTGAGCTCTTTTCTCTCCCTTGGGGCCATGTGTCTAACGGGTAGAGCTACGGGTTTTGCATTATCAACAAGGTATATGCGGAAGTCTATCTCCCGCTTCGGAGGTAAGCAACCGACTGCAAGTTTTCAACAGACGCATCAAGAGATTATAGGTACCTAAGCATAACAGAATATATGGGATTACAAGAGATTTCGAGAGTGTTACCGAGGTGATTCATAAGTCTAACCACTCTCTTTTCACAATCGAGGATGGCACCATTACTGGATAACCAATCCATGCCTAGATTCAAACCATAGCCCGTGAAGCCAAGAACTAAGGCGTTGCATTCAAACTCAATGCTCAAGATAGACACTCTCAAATCCCGACAAATCATTGAAAGATGAGACGAACCACCAATAGGATTTGAGACTACTATGGGATCCGTAACTAGACTAGTATTTAGGTGCAGTGTTTCAACTAACGAAGTAGATACAAACAAGTGTGAAGCGCCAGAATCAAAAAAAGTACGAACAGGATGATCAAACAGAAAAAACAAACTTTCAACAGAAATGTTTCTACCTCTCTCCTACCCTGGTGTCATGAGAGTGTGAACCTGCCCTCTTGCTTGCCCTGGTGCCATGAGAGCCTGAACCTGCCCTCCAGAAGTAGACCCTGTCCTCTGCCCTTGCCTTCTCGGGCAGTCTTTAATCAAATGTCCAGGCTCACCACAGTTGAAGCAGTCAGTCTTCTTCTTCTTCCTACAGTCCTTGCTCAGATGGCCTGGTGTTCCACAATTAAAGCACCTTTTCTTTCCTTTGCTATTGTTACCCTTACCACCTTTCTTAGGTTGCTGCTGTGACTCCTTTTGATCCCCTTTCTTTTCCGGTGCCTTATTAGCATTAGCGCCTTTCTCCTCTTCATGCATAAGCACCATGTCAACCAGTTTCTCAAAGGTAGCTCCCATAGGAATGTGGGTCATAGCCAACCCATGTAGCGGCTCATTCAGACCTTTAATGAATCTCAGGGCCTTCCTTTCAGGTGTGTTCACCAAGTCTAAGCCAAATCTCGCCAACTGATTGAAATTGTTGACGTACTCCTTTACTGATAAATTCCCCTGCTTCAATGACAAGAACCTCTCCATGTATAAATTCTCTTCTACTTGTGAGAGAAATTTCATCTCGAACTATGTATGAAATCCATCCATGTCTCCACCGGACGCTCTCCATTCGTGACCTCCCACCAAAACGAGGCTTCGTCCTTCATCAACCTAGCGGCTAATTGGACCTTCCTTCCATCTTCTATCTCAAAGATACCAAACAAATCTTCCACCTCCTTAAGCCAATTTCGAGCTTCAACAAACGTATCTGACCCGTGAAAAGGTTTCCCGCCCATTGCTCGAATGTCTTTGCATGTCTTCGAAAAAGTATCAACGCGGGAAGGGGGAGGAGCGGCTGCAGCTGGGGGAGGAGGGATGTCTGCTGGGTCTGCGGCGGTGGCCCTAGCCTCTAGATACCTCCTGAACCAGGTTGGTATCGGTATTCCCTCAGGTATCTCGGGTAACCCAGACATGCTGAAAAGAAAAAGGAAGAGATTCAAAACGGAGAATCGAAAGAAAGATACATGGCTCTTGGGGGTTATGTTTTTAAAACAAACTTTCCTCTTGAAAATACTCTCCTTAAAACATACTTTTGAAAGTATTTCTTTATAAAATGCTTTTGAAAAATAGTTTTTCCAAGATCTCTTATCTGTTCTGTTAACCTTCAGCTCTGATACCACGTGTAACACCCCACGTCCGTTAATGTCACTCTCAAAGGGAATGCATTAACTTTCATGGAGTATTATTGGTGTATAGAACAGAATATAACAAGACAGATACATATATTGGTACTTGAAAAATTAAAACAACTTTTATTGCAGTGGAGAAATAGTTTGGTTACAACAACAACATCAAAAACCAACAATAAAACCAAGTACACCTAGTATACATCTTGACAAATTGTTTTCTAAGTACATAAAGTAAAAAGCATAACCCCAACATAAGTAGCCATAAAAGAGATGAGCTGAACTTAACTTTTAGCAATCCAAGCACTTCCAAAAGAGAGAGAAAGATCCAAGTCAAGCTCCATTAGCACTAGTCCCACCCTGAGAATCTGGAGGGGGGAGGGAGGAAGAAAATAAGTGAAAACAAAGGGGGTCAGACATAAAGTCTGGTGAGTCCAATAACTTCAACAATATAATTATTAAAGTAATTAGGATAAGGCATAAACTGGTAAAACAAGGAATGGCTGTGAAACAAGTGGGCAAGACAAAACAAATAAGAGGAATATTCTGGCATTAATCTCACTCCTAATCACTATAGGAAAATTACTACACTGCACCATTCCTAGTCACCCTAAAAGTTGATCCCGCCTACTGAGCATAATAATCATAATGGTAGTTTCGTGTACCCCTAGCCGTCTTCATTGGTGCCGCCTGCCCCTATCTCCACTAGTTGTACCCACTACCCCCATGCGATCGACTCCCTAACTCGTAGATACCCGTGCTGGTCCAACAGTGGGGTGTATCACTCCCCAAAGTGGCAACCCGATAACACTAAAGATGCACGGCTTATATCTACATGATGCAACAACGTCTTACCTACCATCCTGGGCCCACGCACGCACATGACCCCGTTGGACTTGTGTTGCCCCCGTTAACCCGTTTTGACCTCTTACAATCAAACCCAGTAAGCGTGTCCCATCCTCGATCTAACTCGAGCTCACAAAGATACTTAATGGGTTACTGGTTTGAAAAGGGTCTCCCAAACTTGACACAAGCTTTCCACCTATGCTTGGTCCCACTAAGATTTCCACTTAACCCCTTCTTATTCATGTCTTCTTACATGTTTCAATTTAGTTAAGTGTTTTTAATCATATTTCACATGTCACCCATGTCACCCACTTAACCCCCATGTCCCACCACATGTTTATCTTGGTTAAGTGTTACTTTATTCATTATAATCGTAACCTTGTAAGACCTCTCACATTAGACTACCAATTGCAGTTGCTGGATTTGCCGGGCGGGTCCGGGTAGTCTTATACTGCAAACAAGTCAGGATCGTCAAATTTCAGATCTTCCCGGAGGGGGGGGGGGGGAAGGGGTAGGTCGACCCCTAGGTTGACCCCTTGGTTGACATGTATAGGGGACGTCGACCCCCTGGTTGACCTGGCCTTGGGCGGGAGAAATCCCGCCCATCACGCTTCCCTGTTTGACTTTTGAATTTTTATTCTGAACTGTTTTAATTTATTTAAATTACAGAAACTTCTGAAGGCCATTACTTCTTCATACGAAGTCCAATTTATAAAAAATTGGACTCTATTCCAAGCAGAATTTCAAGACGAACGCAATGACGTAACCCATTTCCCTTAATTCTCACTTTAACAATTAAGTATTCTTAAAATTGTTAATTTTAATATTTAAAATTACGGGGTGTTACATTCTCCCCTCCTTAAAGGATTTCGCCCCTGAAATCTCCAAGTTAAGGAGAATGTATATCCTAACATCCAATCATCCATCTACTCAACCATCAAACACAGGCATCCATTGTCCTTACAAGATTTCCAATTCCGTATGAACATATAAAAAAGTGTGTGTATATGTTCCTTATCCAATGCAAAATCAGGCGGTCCACTGATTTAGTTGACCTCCTTAATGCAAATCATGATAGTGTCATGCGTCCATTATGTATGCGAAAAAATCCTAACGATACATATTACTTCTACATGTGTGCACAACCATTCATCAAAATGCAGCATCCATATGATAACACAACCATTATACGTCCATTAATTTAAATATGCACACAAATTTATATGCAATATGAAAGTGACTGAGCCGATATAGTGCCTAATGTGTGTGTACACGCATCCACGAACAACCACTAGAAACCACTTGCAACCACTCGCAACCATCAATCATAACATGTTTCAAATACATGCTTACATCCATTGGTTTCTACCTAAGGGTTAGGACCAAGTAGATATACTTAAAAGATAGATATAAGCATGAATAAACTTATGGAAAAAGAGATCAAGGAGGTACCCCCAAAAAGAAAAGGGTAGGCTGCGCGTATTTTCCTCTCAGTTTCCCAAGTCACGTCTTCCTCAGCGTCACTCCATTGCACTTTAACAAGCTTGACTTCACGGTTGCGTAGATTTTTAACTTCCGTTCCCAAGATACGAGTTGGAACTTTTCTCACAGTCGCTTCTCGTTCCACTTCTACTTCCTCTAGTATACTTGGCTCCACCATTTCCGCAGACTCATGTAAGCACTTTCGTAGTTGAGAAACACGAAAAACATTAAGAACTCCAACCAGTCTTTCGCGTAGCTCTATTCTGTAAGCCATTGTCCCAATCCTTTCAATGATAGGAAATGGTCCTACAAATCTTGGTGCGAGCTTTCCTACGGACCCAAAGCGAATGACATTCCTCAAAGGAGGTACTTTAAGGAACACCCTATCTCCAACCTCAAACTCAAGGTTGGTCCTTCTTTTGTCTGCGTAGGACTTCTATCTATCTTTTGCAGCCTTCATCCGTTTTCTTATCAAGTCCTCCTTTTCTGAGGTTTCTCTAATCATGTCTGGCCCAAGTACGAGCTTGTCTGTAGACTCCCACCAACAAGTTGGTGATTGGCATGGTCTTCCATATAAGGCTTCTAAGGGCGCCATGCCTATGGTGGCTTGGTAGCTATTGTTGTAAGCGAATTCCACCAAAGGAAGATGATCCTCCCATGTCCGTCCAAAGTCAAGAATGCACAATCTCAAGAGGTCTTCCAAAACTCTGTTCACCCTTTCCGTCTGACCATCGGTTTGGAGGTGATAGGTCGTGCTTAAGCATAATTGTGTGCCTACAGCCTCTTGCAAACTCTTCCAAAACTCGTTCGTAAAAATAGGATCTCGATCGCTCACTATGCTGGAGGTTATCCCATGGAGGCGTACTATCTCTTTAAGATAAATGGATGCTAGGGACGAGGCAGTCCTTCTATTCTTAGCATGTATAAAGTGAGTGCTTTTAGTGAGCCTGTCCACTATTACCCAAATACTGGTATTGCCCCTTCTTGACCTAGGTAACCCATCAACAAAGTCCATCGAAATGCTATCCCACTTCCACTATGGGACCTCCAGAGGACGGAGCAGACCACCAGGCTTCTTCTGCTCCGCTTTGACTTGCTGGCATATCAAACACTTAACGACGAACTCAGCTACATCCCTTTTCATGCCATTCCAAAAGAAAACTCTTTTTATATCTTTATACATCTTGTCTCCGCCTGGGTGTATGGTCAGCTTAGAATGGTGTGCTTCTTCGAGAACCATCTTCACTAAATCCCTTGCTTGTGGGACGCATAGCTTTCCATCCCGTCTCAACCAACCCTTATCATCGATGGAATATCTATTGAGGTGACTAGAAGTCTCACCCCTAACTAGCTTATCCATCACATCAACTAGCTGAGGGTCTTCTCGTTGCGCGGTTCCTATTGAGTCCAAAAGAGTAGGTCGCACCTCTAGCGATGCAAACAGACCAGGCACAATTTCAGAGGAGGGTCTAAAGTTAAAGTTTTCTATGTACTCCAAGATTTGCCTTTCTAGAAAGAGAGGACTCAAGGTCAGCTTCTTTCTACTCAAGGCGTCTGCTACCACATTACCCTTGCCAGGGGTATAGGAAATCTCAAAATCATATGAGGCCAGAAATTCCATCCACCTTTGTTGTCTTAAGTTAAGGTCTTTCTGTGAGAAAAGGTACTTTAATGATTTTTGGTCAGTAAACAATTCAAACCTTTCTCCTAGTAGGTAATGACATCATGACTTTAGAGCGAAAACAATGGCAGCTAGCCCCAAATCATGCATTGGGTAGTTCTTCTCATGTACCTTCAATTGCCTTCCTCCATAACAGGCCATCTTGCCTTCTTGCATCAAGACAACGCCCAACCCTGTACCACATGCGTCTGTGTATATGGTAAACATTTTGCTCCCATCAGGAAATGTCAGAGCTGGGGCTGTTGTTAGAGCCCTTTTCAAACGTTGGAAAGCAATATCGCAATCAAGATCCCAAACGAAAGTTAGGTTCTTCTTTGTCAATCTTGTGAGTGGGGCTGAGATTTTTGCAAAGTCTTTAATGAATTTTCGGTAAAAGCCCGCTAGCCCGAGGAAGCTTCGGACTTCGGTTGCATTCTGTGGAACCTTCCAATCTTGCACCGCAACTACTTTTGCGAGGTCCACAGCTAACTCCTCTTTGGACACCACATGTCCAAGAAACCTCACCTCTTCTCTCCAGAAATGGCATTTGGAGAATATGGCTTTCAGCTGATGTGCATGAAGAGTATCCATTACTTCACTTAAATGCAAAGCATGCTCTTCTTCATTCTTCGAGAAAATCAAAATGTCATCTACGAAGACCACCACAAACTTATTAAGGAACTCCCTAAACACCCTGCTCATCAAGTCAACGAAGTAAGTGGGTGCGTTTGTCAAGCCGAAAGGCATGACTAGCCATTCGAAGACACTGAACGCTGTCTTATCAATGCTGTCTTTAACCACTCTTAGCTGATGAAACCCGGTAGCCAGATCTAGTTGGGAGAAAACCGACGCACCTACAAGCTGGTCAAACAAGTCGTCTATTCTTGGAAGTGGGTGCCTATTTTTCTTGGTCAGCTTGTTTTGCTCCCTATAATCAATGAATAGGCGGAGTGAACCATCCGCTTTGGTTGCGAATACTGCTGGAGCACCCCATTCAGAAATACTCCGCCTTATAAACCCTTTTTCGAGCAACTCTTTGACTTGCTTACTGAGCTCTTTTCTCTCCCTTGGGGCCATGTGTCTAACGGGTAGAGCTACGGGTTTTGCATTATCAACAAGGTATATGCGGAAGTCTATCTCCCGCTTCGGAGGTAAGCAACCGACTGCAAGTTTTCAACAGACGCATCAAGAGATTATAGGTACCTAAGCATAACAGAATATATGGGATTACAAGAGATTTCGAGAGTGTTACCGAGGTGATTCATAAGTCTAACCACTCTCTTTTCACAATCGAGGATGGCACCATTACTGGATAACCAATCCATGCCTAGATTCAAACCATAGCCCGTGAAGCCAAGAACTAAGGCGTTGCATTCAAACTCAATGCTCAAGATAGACACTCTCAAATCCCGACAAATCATTGAAAGATGAGACGAACCACCAATAGGATTTGAGACTACTATGGGATCCGTAACTAGACTAGTATTTAGGTGCAGTGTTTCAACTAACGAAGTAGATACAAACAAGTGTGAAGCGCCAGAATCAAAAAAAGTACGAACAGGATGATCAAACAGAAAAAACAAACTTTCAACAGAAATGTTTCTACCTCTCTCCTACCCTGGTGTCATGAGAGTGTGAACCTGCCCTCTTGCTTGCCCTGGTGCCATGAGAGCCTGAACCTGCCCTCCAGAAGTAGACCCTGTCCTCTGCCCTTGCCTTCTCGGGCAGTCTTTAATCAAATGTCCAGGCTCACCACAGTTGAAGCAGTCAGTCTTCTTCTTCTTCCTACAGTCCTTGCTCAGATGGCCTGGTGTTCCACAATTAAAGCACCTTTTCTTTCCTTTGCTATTGTTACCCTTACCACCTTTCTTAGGTTGCTGCTGTGACTCCTTTTGATCCCCTTTCTTTTCCGGTGCCTTATTAGCATTAGCGCCTTTCTCCTCTTCATGCATAAGCACCATGTCAACCAGTTTCTCAAAGGTAGCCCCCATAGGAATGTGGGTCATAGCCAACCCATGTAGCGGCTCATTCAGACCTTTAATGAATCTCAGGGCCTTCTTTTCAGGTGTGTTCACCAAGTCTAAGCCAAATCTCGCCAACTGATTGAAATTGTTGACGTACTCCTTTACTGATAAATTCCCCTGCTTCAATGACAAGAACCTCTCCATGTATAAATTCTCTTCTACTCGTGAGAGAAATTTCATCTCGAACCTATGTATGAAATCCATCCATGTCTCCACCGGACGCTCTCCATTCGTGACCTCCCACCAAAACGAGGCTTCGTCCTTCATCAACCTAGCGGATAATTGGACCTTCCTTCCATCTTCTATCTCAAAGATACAAAACAAATCTTCCACCTCCTTAAGCCAATTTCGAGCTTCAACAAACGTCTCTGACCCGTGAAAAGGTTTCCCGCCCATTGCTCGAATGTCTTTGCATGTCTTCGAAAAAGTATCAACGCGGGAAGGGGGAGGAGCGGCTGCAGCTGGGGGAGGAGGGATGTCTGCTGGGTCTGCGGCGGTGGCCCTAGCCTCTAGATACCTCCTGAACCAGGTTGGTATCGGTATTCCCTCAGGTATCTCGGGTAACCCAGACATGCTGAAAAGAAAAAGGAAGAGATTCAAAACGGAGAATCGAAAGAAAGATACATGGCTCTTGGGGGTTATGTTTTTAAAACAAACTTTCCTCTTGAAAATACTCTCCTTAAAACATACTTTTGAAAGTATTTCTTTATAAAATGCTTTTGAAAAATAGTTTTTCCAAGATCTCTTATCTGTTCTGTTAACCTTCAGCTCTGATACCACGTGTAACACCCCACGTCCGTTAATGTCACTCTCAAAGGGAATGCATTAACTTTCATGGAGTATTATTGGTGTATAGAACAGAATATAACAAGACAGATACATATATTGGTACTTGAAAAATTAAAACAACTTTTATTGCAGTGGAGAAATAGTTTGGTTACAACAACAACATCAAAAACCAACAATAAAACCAAGTGCACTTAGTATACATCTTGACAAATTGTTTTCTAAGTACATAAAGTAAAAAGCATAACCCCAACATAAGTAGCCATAAAAGAGATGAGCTGAACTTAACTTTTAGCAATCCAAGCACTTCCAAAAGAGAGAGAAAGATCCAAGTCAAGCTCCATTAGCACTAGTCCCACCCTGAGAATCTGGAGGGGGGAGGGAGGAAGAAAATAAGCGAAAACAAAGGGGGTCAGACATAAAGTCTGGTGAGTCCAATAACTTCAACAATATAATTATTAAAGTAATTAGGATAAGGCATAAACTGGTAAAACAAGGAATGGCTGTGAAACAAGTGGGTAAGACAAAACAAATAAGAGGAATATTCTGGCATTAATCTCACTCCTAATCACTATAGGAAAATTACTACACTGCACCATTTCGGGTCACCCTAAAAGTTGATCCCGCCTACTGAACATAATAATCATAATGGTAGTTTCGTGTACCCCTAGCTGTCTTCATTGGTGCCGCCTGCCCCTATCTCCACTAGTTGTACCCACTACCCCCATGCGATCGACTCCCTAACTCGTAGATACCCGTGCTGGTCCAACAGTGGGGTGTATCACTCCCCAAAGTGGCAACCCGATAACACTAAAGATGCACGGCTTATATCTACATGATGCAACAACGTCTTACCTACCATCCTGGGCCCACGCACGCACATGACCCCGTTGGACTTGTGTTGCCACCGTTAACCCGTTTTGACCTCTTACAATCAAACCCAGTAAGCGTGTCCCATCCTCGATCTAACTCGAGCTCACAAAGATACTTAATGGGTTACTGGTTTGAAAAGGGTCTCCCAAACTTGACACAAGCTTTCCACCTATGCTTGGTCCCACTAAGATTTCCACTTAACCCCTTCTTATTCATGTCTTCTTACATGTTTCAATTTGGTTAAGTGTTTTTAATCTTATTTCACATGTCACCCATGTCACCCACTTAACCCCCATGTCCCACCACATGTTTATCTTGGTTAAGTGTTACTTTATTCATTATAACCGTAACCTTGTAAGACCTCTCACATTAGACTACTATTTGCAGTTGCTGGATTTGCCGGGCGGGTCCGGGCAGTCTTATACTGCAAACAAGTCAAGATCGTCAAATTTCAGATCTGCCCGAAGGGGGGGGGGGGGAAGGGGTAAGGTCGACCCCTAGGTTGACCCCTTGGTTGACATGTATAGGGGACGTCGACCCCCTGGTTGACCTGGCCTTGGGCGGGAGAAATCCCGCCCATCACGCTTCCCTATTTGAATTTTGAATTTTGAATTTTTATTCTGAACTGTTTTAATTTATTTAAATTACAGAAACTTCTGAAGGCCATTACTTCTTCATACGAAGTCCAATTTATAAAAAATTAGACTCTATTCCAAGCAGAATTTCAAGACGAACGCAATGACGTAACCCATTTCCCTTAATTCTCACTTTAACAATTAAGTATTCTTAAAATTGTTAATTTTAATATTTAAAATTACGTGGTGTTACATTCTCCCCTCCTTAAAGGATTTCGCCCCTGAAATCTCCAAGTTAAGCAGAATGTATATCCTAACATCCAATCATCCATCTACTCAACCATCAAACACAGGCATCCATTGTCCTTACAAGATTTCTAATTCCGTATGAACATATGAAAAAAGTGTGTGTATATGTTCCTTATCCAATGCAAAATCAGGCGGTCCACTGATTTAGTTGACCTCCTTAATGCAAATCATGATAGTGCCATGCGTCCATTATGTATGCGAAAAAATCCTAACGATACATATTACTTCTACATGTGTGCACAACCATTCATCAAAATGCAGCATCCATATGATAACACAACCATTATACGTCCATTAATTTAAATATGCACACAAATTTATATGCAATATGAAAGTGACTGAGCCGATATAGTGCCTAATGTGTGTGTACACGCATCCACGAACAACCACTAGAAACCACTTGCAACCACTCACAACCATCAATCATAACATGTTTCAAATACATGCTTACATCCATTGGTTTCTACCTAAGGATTAGGACCAAGTAGATATACTTAAAAGATAGATATAAGCATGAATAAACTTATGGAAAAAGAGATCAAGGAGGTACCCCCAAAAAGAAAAGGGTAGGCTGCGCGTATTTTCCTCTCAGTTTCCCAAGTCATGTCTTCCTCAGCGTCACTCCATTGAACTTTAACAAGCTTGACTTCACGGTTGCGTAGCGTTTTGACTTCCGTTCCCAAGATACGAGTTGGAACTCTTATCACAGTCGCTTCTCGTTCCACTTCTACTTCCTCTAGTATACTTGGCTCCACCATTTCCGCAGACTCATGTAAGCACTATCGTAGTTGAGAAACACGAAAAACATTAAGAACTCCAACCAGTCTTTCGGGTAGCTCTACTCTGTAAGCCATTGTCCCAATCCTTTCAGTGATAGGAAATGGTCTTACAAATCTTGGTGCGAGCTTTCCTACGGACCCAAAGCGAATGACATTCCTCAAAGGAGGTACTTTAAGGAACACCCTATCTCCAACCTCAAACTCAAGGTTGGTCCTTCTTTTGTCTGCGTAGGACTTCTATCTATCTTTTGCAGCCTTCATCCGTTTTCTTATCAAGTCCACCTTTTCTGAGGTTTCTCTAATCATGTCTGGCCCAAGTACGAGCTTGTCTGTAGACTCCCACCAACAAGTTGGTGATTGGCATGGTCTTCCATATAAGGCTTCTAAGGGCGCCATGCCTATGGTGGCTTGGTAGCTATTGTTGTAAGCGAATTCCACCAAAGGAAGATGATCCTCCCATGTCCGTCCAAAGTCAAGAATGCACAATCTCAAGAGGTCTTCCAAAACTCTGTTCACCCTTTCCGTCTGACCATCGGTTTGGGGGTGATAGGTCGTGCTTAAGCATAATTGTGTGCCTACAGCCTCTTGCAAACTCTTCCAAAACTCATTCGTAAAAATAGGATCTCGATCGCTCACTATGCTGGAGGTTATCCCATGGAGGCGTACTATCTCTTTAAGATAAATGGATGCTAGGGACGAGGCAGTCCTTCTATTCTTAGCATGTATAAAGTGAGTGCTTTTAGTGAGCCTGTCCACTATTACCCAAATACTGGTATTGCCCCTTCTTGACCTAGGTAACCCATCAACAAAGTCCATCGAAATGCTATCCCACTTCCACTATGGGACCTCCAGAGGACGGAGCAGACCACCAGGCTTCTTCTGCTCCGCTTTGACTTGCTGGCATATCAAACACTTAACGACGAACTCAGCTACATCCCTTTTCATGCCATTCCAAAAGAAAACCCTTTTTATATCTTTATACATCTTGTCTCCACCTGGGTGTATGGTCAGCTTAGAATGGTGTGCTTCTTCGAGAACCATCTTCACTTAATCCCTTGCTTGTGGGACGCATAACTTTCCATCCCGTCTCAACCAACCCTTATCATTGATGGAATATCTATTGAGGTGACTAGAAGTCTCACTCCTAACTAGCTTTTCCATCACATCAACTAGCTGAGGGTCTTCTCGTTGCACGGTTCCTATTGAGTCCAAAAGAGTAGGTCGCACCTCTAGCGATGCTAACAGACCAGGCACAATTTCAGAGGAGGGTCTAAAGTTAAAGTTTTCTATGTACTCCAAGCTTTTCCTTTCTACAAAGAGAGGACTCAAGGTCAGCTTCTTTCTACTCAAGGCGTCTGCTACCACATTACCCTTGCCAGGGGTATAGGAAATCTCAAAATCATATGAGTCCAGAAATTCCATCCACCTTTGTTGTCTTAAGTTAAGGTCTTTCTGTGAGAAAAGGTACTTTAATGATTTTTGGTCAGTAAACAATTCAAACCTTTCTCCTAGTAGGTAATGACATCATGACTTTAGAGCGAAAACAATGGCAGCTAGCCCCAAATCATGCATTGGGTAGTTCTTCTCATGTACCTTCAATTGCCTTCCTCCATAACAGGCCATCTTGCCTTATTGCATCAAGACAGCGCCCAACCCTGTACCACATGCGTCTGTGTATACGGTAAACATTTTGCTCCCATCAGGCAATGTCAGAGCTGGGGCTGTTGTTAGAGCCCTTTTCAAACGTTGGAAAGCAATATCGCAATCAAAATCCCAAGCGAAAGTTAGGTTCTTCTTTGTCAATCTTGTGAGTGGGGCTGAGATTTTTGCAAAGTCTTTAATGAATTTTCGGTAAAAGCCCGCTAGCTCGAGGAAGCTTCGGACTTCGGTTGCATTCTGTGGAACCTTCCAATCTTGCATCGCAACTACTTTTGCGGGGTCCACAGCTAACTCCTCTTTGGACACCACATGTCCAAGAAACCTCACCTCTTCTCTCCAGAAATGGCATTTGGAGAATTTGGCTTTCAGCTGATGTGCATGAAGAGTATCCGTGACTTCCCTTAAATGCAAAGCATGCTCTTCTTCATTCTTCGAGAAAATCAAAATGTCGTCTACGAAGACCACCACAAACTTATTAAGGAACTCCCTAAACACCCTGCTCATCAAGTCAACAAAGTAAGTCGGTGCGTTTGTCAAGCCGAAAGGCATGACTAGCCATTCGAGACGCTGTCTTATCAATGCTGTCTTTAACCACTCTTAGCTGATGAAACCCGGTAGCCAGATCTAGTTGGGAGAAAACCGACGCACCTACAAGCTGGTCAAACAAGTCGTCTATTCTGGGAAGTGGGTGCCTATTTTTCTTGGTCAGCTTGTTTAGCTCCCAATAATCAATGCATAGGCGGAGTGAACCATCCGCTTTGGTTGCGAATACTGCTGGAGCACCCCATTCAGAAATACTCCGCCTTATAAACCCTTTTTCGAGCAACTCTTTGGCTTGCTTACTGAGCTCTTTTCTCTCCCTTGGGGCCATGTGTCTAACGGGTAGAGCTACGGGTTTTGCATTATCAACAAGGTATATGCGGAAGTCTATCTCCCGCTTCGGAGGTAAGCAACCGACTGCAAGTTTTCAATAGACGCATCAAGAGATTATAGGTACCTAAGCATAACAGAATGTATGGGATTACAAGATATTTCGAAAGTGTTACCGAGGCAATTCATAAGTCTAACCACTCTCTTTTCACAATCGAGGATGGCACCATTACTGGATAACCAATCCATGCCTAGATTCAAACCATAACCCGTGAAGCCAAGAATGAAGGCGTTGCATTCAAACTCAACGCTCAAGATAGACACTCTCAAATCCCGACAAATCATTGAAAGATGAGACGAACCACCAATAGGATTTGAGACTATTATGGGATCCGTAACTAGACTAGTATTTAGGTGCAGTGTTTCAACTAATGAAGCAGATACAAACGAGTGTGAAGCGCCAGAATAAAAAAAAGTACGAACAGGATGATCAAACAGAAAAAACAAACTTTCAACAGAAATGTTTCTACCTCTCTCCTACCCTGGTGTCATGAGAGTGTGAACCTGCCCTCTTGCTTGCCCTGGTGCCATGAGAGCATGAACCTGCCCTCCAGAAGTAGACCCTGTCCTCTGCCCTTGCCTTCTCGGGCAGTCTTTAATCAAATGTCCAGGCTCACCACAGTTGAAGCAGTCAGTCTTCTTCTTCTTCCTACAGTCCTTGCTCAGATGGCCTGGTGTTCCACAATTAAAGCACCTTTTCTTTCCTTTGCTATTGTTACCCTTACCACCTTTCTTAGGTTGCTGCTGTGACTCCGTTTGATCCCCTTTCTTTTCCGGTGCCTTATTAGCATTAGCGCCTTTCTCCTCTTCATGCATAAGCACCATGTCAACCAGTTTCTCAAAGGTAGCCCCCATAGGAATGTGGGTCATAGCCAACCCATGTAGCGGCTCATTCAGACCTTTAATGAATCTCAGGGCCTTCTTTTCAGGTGTGTTCACCAAGTCTAAGCCAAATCTCGCCAACTGATTGAAATTGTTGACGTACTCCTTTACTGATAAATTCCCCTGCTTCAATGACAAGAACCTCTCCATGTATAAATTCTCTTCTACTCGTGAGAGAAATTTCATCTCGAACCTATGTATGAAATCCATCCATGTCTCCACCGGACGCTCTCCATTTGTGACCTCCCACCAAAACGAGGCTTCGTCCTTCATCAACCTAGCGGCTAATTGGACCTTCCTTCCATCTTCTATCTCAAAGATACCAAACAAATCTTCCACCTCCTTAAGCCAATTTCAAGCTTCAACAAACGTCTCTGACCCGTGAAAAGGTTTCCCGCCCATTGCTCGAATGTCTTTGCATGTCTTCGAAAAAGTATCAACGCGGGAAGGGGGAGGAGCGGCTGCAGCTGGGGGAGGAGGGATGTCTGCTGGGTCTGCGGCGGTGGCCCTAGCCTCTAGATACCTCCTGAACCAGGTTGGTATTGGTATTCCCTCAGGTATCTCGGGTAACCCAGACATGCTGAAAAGAAAAAGGAAGAGATTCAAAACGGAGAATCGAAAGAAAGATACATGGCTCTTGGGGGTTATGTTTTTAAAACAAACTTTCCTCTTGAAAATACTCTCCTTAAAACATACTTTTGAAAGTATTTCTTTATAAAATGCTTTTGAAAAATAGTTTTTCCAAGATCTCTTATCTGTTCTGTTAACCTTCAGCTCTGATACCACGTGTAACACCCCACGTCCGTTAATGTCACTCTCAAAGGGAATGCGTTAACTTTCATGGAGTATTATTGGTGTATAGAACAGAATATAACAAGACAGATACATATATTGGTACTTGAAAAATTAAAACAACTTTTATTGCAGTGGAGAAATAGTTTGGTTACAACAACAACATCAAAAACCAACAATAAAACCAAGTACACTTAGTATACATCTTGACAAATTGTTTTCTAAGTACATAAAGTAAAAAGCATAACCCCAACATAAGTAGCCATAAAAGAGATGAGCTGAACTTAACTTTTAGCAATCCAAGCACTTCCAAAAGAGAGAGAAAGATCCAAGTCAAGCTCCATTAGCACTAGTCCCACCCTGAGAATCTGGAGGGGGGAGGGAGGAAGAAAATAAGCGAAAACAAAGGGGGTCAGACATAAAGTTTGGTGAGTCCAATAACTTCAACAATATAATTATTAAAGTAATTAGGATAAGGCATAAACTGGTAAAACAAGGAATGGCTGTGAAACAAGTGGGCAAGACAAAACAAATAAGAGGAATATTCTGGCATTAATCTCACTCCTAATCACTATAGGAAAATTACTACACTGCACCATTCCTAGTCACCCTAAAAGTTGATCCCGCCTACTGAACATAATAATCATAATGGTAGTTTCGTGTACCCCTAGCCGTCTTCATTGGTGCCGCCTGCCCCTATCTCCACTAGTTGTACCCACTACCCCCATGCGATCGACTCCCTAACTCGTAGATACCCGTGCTGGTCCAACAGTGGGGTGTATCACTCCCCAAAGTGGCAACCCGATAACACTAAAGATGCACAGCTTATATCTACATGATGCAACAACGTCTTACCTACCATCTTGGGCCCACGCACGCACATGACCCCGTTGGACTTGTGTTGCCACCGTTAACCCGTTTTGACCTCTTACAATCAAACCCAGTAAGCGTGTCCCATCCTCGATCTAACTCGAGCTCACAAAGATACTTAATGGGTTACTGGTTTGAAAAGGGTCTCCCAAACTTGACACAAGCTTTCCACCTATGCTTGGTCCCACTAAGATTTCCACTTAACCCCTTCTTATTCATGTCTTCTTACATGTTTCAATTTGGTTAAGTGTTTTTAATCATATTTCACATGTCACCCATGTCACCCACTTAACCCCCATGTCCCACCACATGTTTATCTTGGTTAAGTGTTACTTTATTCATTATAACCGTAACCTTGTAAGACCTCTCACATTAGACTACCATTTGCAGTTGCTGGATTTGCTGGGCAGGTCCGGGCAGTCTTATACTGCAAACGAGTCTAACCTCATGTCTTTACAATTTTTACGCATTTAATTTATGTCTTTGACCTCTCACATTAGACTACCGTATGTGGTTGCTGGATTTGCCGGGCGGGTCCGGGCAGTCTTATACCACAAACGAGTCTAACTCGTGTCTTAGGCTTTTATTATTACAAATTATTATTTCACCCCAATATGAATTAGTTATCCCTATTCAAATTGTCAATAATTTCCAAATTAATTATGTCCATAATTATCACCTAAATTATGTCCATACTTTTTAGGTATATAAATTATACCAATTAATGTCTCAAATTAATTATATGCCTTTAAGGCTATTTTATGCCAATTCACAATTTGCATAATTAATATTTTCCCATTGTCCCCACGCTATTTGTACATTCTAATATGAAATATGTTAGACTCGCAAATAGTCTAACTTATAAAAAGAAAAGAAACATCCCAACTTGCATAACACATAAAATAGATCTAACTTGCAAATAGGAATTATACCGTAAATTTGCATAGCCAATAACTTGCATAGGCAATGGACATATAGAACATAAATTTGCATAAACTACCATGGATCTAAATATAGATCTAAACATGAAATTGTGAACTTGCATATATGAATTATGGATCTCACCTAAACTTGCATATGTAAATATAATTTTCACCTAAAAATGTGAATATAGTTTTCACCAAAACTTGCATATGGATTCATACAACTTGAATATGAATTTATCACATGTTTTTTCATATAAACTAGCATGTGTATATACTTGATTCACATATAAACTTGTGTATAATTCGCATACAGACTTGCATAAGATTCACATTCAAACTAGCATACGATTTAACATCCCAAACTTGCATAAGATTCACATACGAACTAGCATATGATTTAACATCCCAAACTTGCATAAGATTCACATACGAACTAGCATATGATTTAACATCCCAAACTTGCATATAAACTGATGTCATAAAATAAATCAAGTTAAACATATGTGAGTGGACATATGAAATAGATCTACCAAAATAAGATATCAAAATTGTCATATGTTCACCAGCAGACGATAACAAAGTTAAATAACATCACATGATTCAACAGACATGTTCTCATAATCCAAATTATAACTCATCATAATTAATTTATTAATTATTTTGTGAAAGAAATTCTACTCACAAAGATAGGTTAGAGAAGAGAGTAATTCGTTCGTCGTTTGTATTAGAATTCTAATTTGCCAATCCCTAAGCTTTAGGAAGAAGAACTATTCTAGCAGCAGCATGGTGGCTAAGAGACTAATTTAGTTTAGGTTTAGGGTTTGAGTATATGCGTGCTTATATAGAAGTTTAAATAAACCTAAGCCGTTACATTATCATAGGAGCAATCCCAACCGTCCAGACTAGATAAAGTTATCTAGAATTGCCACCTTTGCCCTAGTGTAACGTCCCAGATTTTATCAGTATAATTTAATATTTAAATACGGTTTTAAATATTGTTGTGGGAATTTAAATAATTGAATTTAACGATCTTGAATAATAATATAATTCTGAAATAGTCGCTGTGAAATCATTATAAGCCATAATGGTTTATTTAATATAATAAAATATCTGTTTCGAATTTGGACAAGATCTTTGAGGCGTAGCTATAATTTAATTTTTAGAATTTTATTGTAATTTTTATTTCGTAAAATAAGCTACCTTTTATTTGGAGTGTTTTACACCCTGTATCAGCATTTTGGGATTTCACAGAATAAGTTAACCTACCGAAATTATTATATTTCTGTGATCGTGGCGCACTGCTGAATGCGACAGTATATTTATTTCTGTCGATGGCAGTCTATAGACAGACAAACTGTATACAATAAGGTACCTTAATAAATATCTAACGTAAAGACAATATATATATATATAAATAATTATAACACTCTTATCCCATTACCTATTGCGTACAGTTGAAGAAATACACCATAACTCTACGCCTAAGAACACAGTAGAAAACTTTGACAAATTCACTTATCAAAATATCTTGCACCATACTGATTTAAATGCTGAAAGGGACACAACATAACCATGCTCTCATTAACTGCGTACACTGAAAACAAGAAATGAACTAAAATAAAATTAACTAAGTAGTTCCTTCGATTGGAAGATTTAAGCTTTATATTATATAAAGCGACTACAGACTCATTTTCTCAATACTCCAAGAAACAAAGGAAACTCAACTCCCTTCTTTCCACTCAAATGCAGTGAGGATTCTTGCGAGTTGAGTGGCGCGGTTCGGAGTACGGAGCCGGGGTTGTAACAAGAATAGTGGTGTTGCCGGTTTTGGAGATGCTGGAAGTTAACGTTGGGGTGAGAGACGACAAGATAGTCGTTAGAGAAGGAAGGCTGGTGTGAAGTCCAGTGATGGATCGGGTCATCAACAGGCGACGGATGGGAGAGCTGATCGTTGAGGTCCTGTCTTTAGACGTTGGGTTCGTGATGTTTTCTGGTCGGTTTGGGAAGCGAGTGTTCAGGGTGGCATGAGTTAGTTTGGAGAGTAGTGGGGAGGCATGTTGGTTGGTGAATGACTGTGCATAAGGAGAGGGGAGTTTGTGCTTAAGTGTGGTGGCCGACATGTGGAGTTTTTATGAGGAAATGGGTACTAGTAACCGGTAGTTGGTGGAGGAGCAGTGGCACACTGAATAGATGGGTACAGATTTGTTTGGAACGGGAAAAAAACAAAAGGAGAACATTGGGCAAGTTCAGATTTTGGAGTTTTTGAAGTAGCTCGTGGAAATTTGGCTACAGGCCTAGGAGCGGTTGCCTGAAATGGAGAAGTAGTAATGCAGTGGTGGGGGTGTTTCGCAGCTAAGTGGCGTGTTTGCACGTTTGAGGGAAGTTTATTTTTGGATAGATGGTACATGCGCAGTACAGTATTTACATTGGAGCAGTTATTTAGCTGTGCAGTGAGAAGTGATGGTAAGGAGCATCGCGTTGGAGAGTTCGGTACCGGACTGAGTTCGCCGGCATGAAAAGAGTTGTTGTGGGCATGTTGAAAAGGGGTTGTTTGTTATAGCATGGTGGGTGGTCACGCATTGAGTGGCAGTATGGGTTCCAGGTCATGGGTTTCTACTGATGATCGGACGTGAGGTGATGTGTCTTTTCCTGGATAGCTGAACGGGTGTGTGTGTGCAGTTTTGCATGGTGAAGGACTGCAGAAGGAAGCGTAACGTAGTTCACTAGGTGGTTTTTGGAGCGTGACATGAAATATGGGGTACATGAGTGGTGGTAGTTTCATGAAGGCTTTGAGGAGAATTAAGGACTGGCTTGGAAGTTATTTTAACAAGAGATGATGGGAGAGTCGGCGCCACTTGTTTTGGGTTGGCGTGAAATGGCGGTTGTTAGAAGGTGGTTCGATGTTCTGGTGGCATTAAAGATCGGTGGAAGTCGCGGTAGGCTGAAGAGCGTGTTTAATCGGAGAAGGAGACGTATGGGTTTTCTCTGCAAGGAAAATTAAAAGGAGAAGTCGGGTACATGGTGATAACAGAATAGAAACAACCTGTGAGCGTGATAAGTATATTAATCAAGTTAATTAATTAATTTAAATATATTATTTAGTTTATATTTAAATGTTATAAGCATAACCCGATTCCGCGAAATCAGAAACGATGGAATCACAGCGAAGGGTACTGCATTGCTGAGCAGATTTGGACAGGACCGAAAGCAGTCAAGTTTCAGTTTAAAACGAGCGAACCGCCGACCGAAACAAGGTGAGTTAATTCTCACACCTTCTGAAATGCTATGATGTGATTAAATTCATATAATTAGATTTATTCATTGGAAATTGATGTCTGGTTACCTTGGATGGTCATCGTTGATTGAATGGTTGGCATTAATATTTGTATGCTGCTTTATTTACATATATGAACTGATTAAACCCCCTTGATGTTAAAAACTGTTTGATGGTTGATCGTTGAATTGAAATTCAAATTTTTTATTTCAATCACTACAAAGTATTGATTTAGGGATTGATAGCAAAGGGTCCAAAATCCACTGCTTGTTAAACATTGATTGTCATTAGGCCAATTAACAAAGTGAAGTTATAATATTTATTTTATAACTGAAGTGGAATTTTATTTATATCTTATACGATATAATGATGTTAAAAATAAATAAATATCAGAAAATGGATTTTTCATTAAATAGTATAAAATGATTATATGGTTAGAACTGAACGGCTAAACCAGTTTTGTATGAGTTATTATTTGGAATAATTATATTTAAATATTCAAATTAGTAAATATTATTAGATTAATTATATTAATCTAATGAGAAGCAGAAATTGAAAACGGGTAAGAAATTAATCAATGATTTAAAGTTGACTGAACCAACTGTTCGATCAAATGTGGTTATTGATTTCTTCAATGTAATTTATTATTTAACCAATGATATTTAAAGACTTAGATTATAATTAGATATGGTTAAAAGATGATTAACCATGCATGTTTAGTTAATGATGGAATAAAATGATTTTTACTTAAATAAATAATGAAGATGATTATAATGGAAGTGATTTTTTCTTAAATGAAATAAATTAAGAAGATATCCAAGTATGAAATTAGATTGGTTAATCTAGGAAGAGATCGAATAATATAATTGAAGTTAAAAAGGAAATTAGACTAATGCAATAAGTACTGGAATAAATATTTTATCGAGCGAAAAATTCCAAATAGAAACTACTTAAGGATTGTTAAATGAATTTTAAATCATGAAATCTACCTTTAGAATAGTGGGTAGGAAAATGATTATTATTCTAATTAATAATCATTAAAATAATTATTTCTTAAATGATATTCATTTAAGAAAGCAACCGAGTTTGAACTAAGGTTAAATTGATTTTGAAATGTGTAAAGAGGTTCTCTTCCAAACAATATATGAAGAGTTATCAAAAGAATAAGAGTTTGGTCCTCGATAAGGTGTTTTACTTAAAATTGAGTTAAGTAAGGGATTTGAATAAAAAGCGAAAATCGAAAAGACAACAAAGGATGATACAAATGGTTTATAAATCGATAAATGGATTTGGATTACAAAAATCCAAATTAGTTATAATATGATATGTAATATTTGGACTAAGTAATCCAAAGTGGATTGTCGCAAGGCTATTCCAATTATAAAGAGGATTTGTACAACAAAGTGTAAAACAAAGTGATGAATAGTCATAATCGACCGAGTTTTCAAAGTAAGGCTAGAATTTTAAAACCATGGGTTAAATTAAATAGAAAATAAGTTTGAGGAAATTATGATGTGGGAATTTGAGTTACAAACTTCTATCTATTCTGAGACAAGAACGTTGTTGATCAAGGTCTGAGAGGTAAATAAAATACCCCAACTTGAACGACTTCACTATTATCGAGGAATGGTGTTAGTTTGTAACGGTAATGGTTATTGAAATTAGTTTATTATTTCTACGAAAGGGTATTGTAACTTAGTTATGGAATTCAAACTGAATATAAAATACTGTAGCATTAATTGCAGAATTTGAATAACAGTGCAACCTTAGCGGGGAGATTTCAAATGTATTTAAGCAAATCGGGAATTAAGATAAATAATGTATAAATCTACATTTGCTTGGCCATATAAGAAACGATAGTTGATTTTCTTCAATCAAGTTAATGATATATATATATATATCAGAGTGCCAAAAGTAAAAGGAACAATGGAAGAGTTTTGGGGATGGAAATTAATATTTCCAAGTTAAAGAAAAGAGCAGGTTTGGGAAATGTGGGGATGTTCTCAAAATAAATAAGAGATGGGTAAATAGGGTTATCCATATAAATTAAGAACGTGACTTTATCGGGATATGAAATTGAATTCGATTTAAATTCGATAAAATGGTTTGAAAGATAAATCAAGAGTTAATGACTGATTTTGAATCATAAAACCTGAGTTGCCAATATACTCGACAATACTAGTTTGAATTGATAAAACACCGACTATCAAAAATATATATTACTGGACCTTTTGAAGTGTTGTTTAGAAGAGACCGGGATGGGAACTAGACCCAAAACCACTTCGAATCAACGTAGCGCTCGAAACTAATCAACAAAGATTAAAATGGAGCATTGAAGACCAGAGATCTTCATAAACGGAAGAATTACTTAAAATCTCTAGCTGATCCCTAGAGTTATATTGTGGTTCCATCGTGTTTGAAATCTATGGATTGCAAGGACTTCTCGCTATTGATCTATAGGGTGATTCCTAGGATGCGTTAGGAGAGTGCCTTCGGTTCATCCTGTTCCTGGATGACTGGTATGGACGAGTGTCTGACAGAGTATTTCCTGAAATTCACGTACATTGATTTTTACAAATATTCCAAGTTTGGTAGCGGAGAAATCCTCTTGCTTAACACCCAGAGTGTATTTGTGGACGTCAATTAGTATATTGATGGATCTAACGATGTGGCATTCAAAGTGAATGGTGATCAGATGTTCTGAAGATAGACGTAGCCTCTAGCCTCACAACCAGGAAGTAACAAAAGTTGGGCTAGGCAGCATGGCTAGGTGGGTCATACCCAAGTAGGGTGTATTGTCACCAATCTAGAGAAAATTCATTATTTGTTCTTCTTTTCATTTCTGTATCTCCCGGGAAAATGGTAGCTGCGCAGCCGTAATGGGTGACTATATGTTTGATACACTCAAGTTAAATGAGTGGTCGGTCATGTGTGGCCGGGTTGCAAGACGTTCTTATTGAACCCCAGTGTAGATCCCTCTGGAGTACACTGATCGGAAGGTGCTCCCATACCTTGTCAGTTGGAATCCAATCTCCAATAATCGTCATGTGGTTTTTGATTATATAATGAATATGTAGAGTGTGAGATGTAAGCGTTCTACTAAATGGTTATTTATTTGTGATATGATAGACACTATTATAATATCACTGGATATTGATATATCAAAACTGTTTTGGGTTATAGTAAGGTAAAAACCGTCCGTGTTTATGTGTGGGTTGGTCTTACTATTATCCTTTCTTTCGAAAAGGAATTTCTAAAGTTAAACAAGTGGTTGCTGTATGAATTTATCACTGAAAATGTTCAGACTGATCCAGGTGAATTTGGCTTTGCTTCAAATGTGCTCGGGTCAGACCGAGTATATTTACAGGTTAGGATTCCGCTTGGAGATCCAGAAATGGAGTTGAATTCGAGGCGTATTCCATATATATACTGGTGCTAGTTTATTTCTATTGTGTGTTGTATTAATCTGAATGCATACTCTGATGTTGTAATCATGTAAGTACAGTTCTTTTGTCTAAAGTATTCTGATATATTATATTTTGTTCGTTCCGCTGTGAGACTCTGATCTTCTTATTTCTTCTATTCTAATAGTTCTATCTTTTCTATCTCATCCTCTAATTTCTTTCTATTAACAGTCAGAGTTTGATACTTGGATTTTTGACAAGTAATACTGGATTTCATGTTATTGTTAAAAATTCGAGCGTCATTTTTTTTTCTGGCTGTTACACCTAGTGACTTAGCAACAGGTCAGGTAAGACTCAGCAACAAGTCAGGATCGTTAAATTTCAGATCTGCCCTGGAGGGTAGGTCGACCCCCTGGTCGACCTGTATAGGGGAGGTCGACCCCCTCGTCGACCCCTTGGTCGACTTGGCCTTGGGCGGGAGAAATCCCGCCCAGCCCTCTTCCCTGTTTGAATTTTGAAATTTGAATTTTTGTTCTGAACTGTTTTAGTTTATTTAAATTACAGAAACTTCTAAGGGCCATAACTTCGTCATACGAAGTCCGATTTATGAAAACTTGGACTCTATTCCAAGCAGAATTTTGAGACGAACGCAATGGCGTAACCCATTTCCCTTAATTCTCAATTTAACAATTAAGTATTCTTAAAATTGTTAATTTTAATATTTAAAATTACGGGGTGTTACAGCGGCTCTGTTAACTATTATTAAAAAGAGTAATTAGTTATTATAATTAATTGTTAATTAAGGTTTTATTTTTTTAGTCAAATCATAAACTGTAGAACTTATCGGAGTATATTTAAATCAAAGTAGGGTTGCGCAAATTTAGGGCAAGGATTCTGGATTAGCAGTCGCAGGAAGCAGGGGATTTTCATGGGCCTGATTAATTGTAAATTTAAAATAATTAGTATAGAATAACTATATTAATTAAGGAATTAATGGTTTTAAATTAAATCGAACAATTTGTAATTGTATATCTCACGTGTATATTATTAGAACTGGACCAGATTTGAGACATCGGGACCATATGGACGAACTCTATATTTTGGAACTGACTGGGACAGAATTGGAGACTACTGGAAATTATAGTTAAATTAAACACTTGTTTAATTTAACTGGAAACCGTACCACTTTAGCAATAACGAAATTAAGGTGAGCTAAGCTCACTCAGTTATCCCACTTATATTTTTATATAAGTCGGTTTTATTATTTGTGTGCTATGTTGCTAGTTGTTGAATGATTTGATGATTGTCTTCTTATATATTGAATAGTATTATAACTGGTTCAAATTAAATGTTCATTTAATTTAAATGAAATCTAATCGTTTTTTAGCGGTTATTCTCAAACGAGGTAACTTACCTTGTTGGTTACATTTATAAAAATATAAACGTATTAAATTTAATTGGATGCTTGTATTGTTGTTAGTTGACCATTATCGGTTGAATTAATTGTTCATGTTTATTATTGCAAATAATATATTGTCGTATTGAATGGTTGGTTTTATTTGAGTAACTTATTTGGATACAGGGAAGAACAAATTGGAGGGATCCAACGAGATTCATCAAATTTATCGTTTATATTACATATTATAATTATATGAACTGTTTAACTATATGATTGGATGTTTGACTTAATCGTTGGTTGTTGAATCTAAATTAAACAATTGTTTTGTTATTGACCAATGGGTAGTATTGGTTAGGTAGTTGACAGCGTATGGCCTGAAAATACATCGTTTTATAAATATTGATTTACCATCAGGAGAATCGATATAAATAAAGTTATAAATTTTATTTTATAACTGAAGATAAAATTTAAATCTATATTTTGTATAAAAGTGTATTAAAAATGAAATAAATATTTATTATTTAAGTTTATTGTAACGACCGGGAATTTCGCTCGATCCGAATCAGTTGCTAAACCGATCAAGACCGTTCAAAACGCCTGATTGTTTTGAGAACACGACAAATTAGAACGCGGACAGAAGAACATTTCATTGTTTATTACAACAATTCCATCAGAATACAAGAATATGCAGAGTATAAACAAATATTACACATAAAATATCAGAGATTTAAATTACATTACATAGCAGCGGAAAATAATACAATACAGAACTAGAAGAAATACACGGATACAGAGCTTTCCGAGTATCATTCCAGCTGTAAATCAAGATCATGTGAATATAAATCTGCAAAACCAAAACTACTAGCTGCCCGTGTCAAAATAAGGGCACCCAAAGTTTAGGTTAAAACAATAAACTCCAGGTCAGTCATGGGACCGGTGTGAGAACTAAAACAGTTATTAATCTTTATTTTAAAGTTAGGTAAATCAAGGGACCACGCCGTATAACACGGAACGGGTTTCCTCCCGAGAATACCAGTGCATAAAACAACAGCTCCATGCTAAATAAAGAAAAAATGAAGCTATTATAAGACCCAGGTCCCATCACACAATGCAACGCTTGATACGTTTAAAACAAATCATTTGATACAATAATAAGTGTATAGTGTTTAAAACAATTTCAATCATAAGTATCAATCATAGACGGCATGGGTACGATATATCATGCCGACATACTAGGCTCTACAATCAAAACTGCAAAGTCACGTATTGGAAGTTGGATTTCCATTTGTGAACCGAGGAAAAAGATAGTCCTCTACCGATTCGAGACGCTCTAGCCCATGTCTCAGGAACAGCCACAACTGCCCCTTGGATCGTCAGGGCCGGTCCACCGATGTGGATTATAATGCCTGAACACTGCGTTTCCCCACCCTTTGGGGTGTCAATGAGCCAACAAATGACTCCATTGGCTCCACATAGTCACCGATATATCCGAGGCGCCTCGCAACAGCAACAACCACATAAGTCAAACTCGTCAGGGCATGTAAAACCACTGACGCCACTTCTAGCGAGGAAGAAACGCATGTCCCCCCTGAGGTCCTTCTCCCATTTCTGATTCACAACCGGGGTGTGAGGCTCGCGAATCCACGCTACACAAAGCTATGCCACACAGGATGTGCTTTGATCATCAACCACAAGACTCTGCTTTGCAACAGAAGCCTTGATCATTTGCATCTTAGCATGCCACACAGGAAAACCACTCCATGCAACCGATATCCATCAATCACACAGAATGATATCCAATATCAGACACACAGTCCATTTACAAGTCCGTTCTGGGTCTGAACGAAACCGGAGGCACCTAGTACCCCGCATATCCATCGGTCTCCATGTATGTCTGCACGACCACTAACTGATTCCCTCCTCTTGGGTGTACGGCCCAATCAAGATCATCAGTAATCACCCAAACGACGTGAAGACCTCCGGTCTTCGACCACCGTCTTCCTCTTCGACTTATCGTCGTATTAGTTATTCAGAATGGGATAAACCTGGTCTTTCCGAATAACTCGCGTATATAATAAACAAGTGTTACACAAACACAACATACGCCTCATTCCAATTCATCAGTCACTAACCGTAAATTAGTAAGGGAACAATTCTCCAAATATTAACCCCGAAGGCCGAAATGAACATCAGATCAATACCCAGGAAACCATCCATCTTAACTAATATACAGTTAGTTGCTAAATTTCACATTCTTATGGATAGGTTCCCATTAATTTTATCAAAGATAAATTCCATTAAATTTATTCTTTAATCTTCTTCTGAATATCACTTCAAACTAGATTATGGTTTATCCAAATTAGCCGGGATTAACGAACCTTACCGAAGTAATCATTTGTTTTAATTTCCCTATCCCAACCTAATCATCCCATGAAGTAAAACTGGTAATACTTCATATCTAACACCATGGTGTTATCGGTAAATTCAATTACCATTTCACGTCCAAATCTAATTAAAGATTTAACTATCGCCTGGAGCAAAACTGGTGATACTCCATTCTCGATCTTTTCAATCTAATTAAAGATTCATTAAACTCCACTTAGTTTTAATCTTTAACTGGGTTAAAGAATCCATGTCATTTAAAACACGGTTCACGATAAACCCAAAATCACATCACATTTCAATCAGGCCCTAACCGTAAATTAGCAAGTGAGCAATCCCCCAAATATTAACCCCGAAGGCCGAAACCAACATCAGATCAATACACAGGAAACCATTTAACTTAACCAATCTCTAGTTAGTTTCTGATTTTCTTAACTCCGTTGGGTCTAAGAACAGTATTATTGAAGATACCGTTCACGACAACCCAAAATCACATTCCATTAATTATCGGGTTAAAGAACAAGTGTTATTTAAAACACCGTTCACGATAAACCCAAAAATCAATTCAAATTCAAATCCAATTAAATACCATTTAATTGGTACACTTCATTAAATCTAAATAAAAAGATTTAATCTTTTTTCTCAACTGGGTTTAAGAACAGTGTTAATGAAGACACCATTCACGACAAACCCAAATCACATTTGATATTAAATACAAGGTTCTGAATAGAAAATATATCGGATTATATTCAATATCAAATTCTACAACCAACAAATGTCGTATTGGAAATAACGATATAAATATATCTTTCAAATTTCCATAACAATATCAGTATAATCACGAAATCCAACATCGAAATATTCCAAAGACAATTTCGATTCAAATCCATTTCCACTTTATATATTGGAAATTATGGTTATTTTCAAAACCATTTCAAATCCACTTTATTTATTTTAATAATAAATAGAATTATAATTGTAGTTCAAAACTAGTTCATTTCGATAAAAATCTATTTTTATCTTCTCAAATATGGAAATTTTCGTTCCAATTCTTCACAAATCATTTCTTATGATATTACACAAATTATTACTATTTTTAATAATTTTATCAAGGCCCGTACAGTCGATTTCCTTCAACAGCCATCGAACTGCACTTACAGCAACCTTTTCCAAATTTGATTTGGACATAATTCCAAATCCAGCCGTTAGATATCTAATTTCTAATATTCATTGGAAAACTCTTTTCGATACGAACCAAACGGTTCCGGTTTCAGGAGAATCCGACGGTCGGATCTCCCGCAATACCCGTTCGAAGTCAAAGGTCAAAATTCATGAACTGCCGCAGCGCGACGCGTTCTATTCAGGCCATTATATATATATAATATATATATATATATGTTATATTTCGTCGATTTCCTTTCAAAACGTATTTTATAAATCGTTTAAAATTCGTTTTCAAAACGATTTCAACTTCATTTTCAAATTCAAATCAAAATTGAAATTTTCAATATAAATTCGATATAATTTCATTTCAAATCGATTTCAATTCAAATCAATTTCAATTCAATTTCATTTTATTCAAATTCAATTCGAATTCAATTCTATTTAATTTCAGTTCGTTTTCAATTCAATTCAATTTCAATTCGAATTCATTTTATTTTTAATTCAATTCGAATTCTAATTCTAATTCGTTTCAATTCAATTTAATTCGAATTTCAATTCTATTCAGTTTAATTCGAATTTCAATTCATTTCAATTCTTTTCAATATAATTCGAATTTCAATTCTTTTCAATTTAATTCGAATTTCAATTCTATTCAATTTATCATATTTTGAAATCATTTTCGATATTCATTGTAAAATGAATAAAATCGACAAAATTCTCGTTCGTGTTAAAATGGCGTTTAACTACTTAACACGGCTTCATATATTTCTATTTTCAAATATTTTATTTCAAATATTTCTTTTCAAATCTTCTATTCAAATATTCTATTCAAAACTGGAATGAGGCCCAATCAATTACCATATAATGTTAATTATATGGTTTTTCTATAACACATGTATAAAATAACAACGATAAATAATCAACCATCATCTAGAGTGCACCGCACAACTGCATAAGCATTAAATATAAATATTTAACGCTTATAACAGCCTGTCAGTCCATCGATCGACATACAACTAATTATTGGGATTAGTGTTTGTCATATATCATCCCAATACCCGTATGGGGTTTTCAAACAATCAAACACATATTTTATTTGTGCAGTTGGGCGATGTGTAAAATTTATCGTCCCATTCAATATCAGTCAAATGTGTGTATATAAACAAATCGTCCGATTTGTTTATATTTATTTCATTTTAAATTCACGTTAAAAATTCTATTTTCAACTATATAATCTTTTAACTATATAAATATTTTATTTCATTTCACATCACATAATCAACTTCACATCAAAATCCAAGAAACAAGCATACAAGCCGTCCATGGTCTGTGGACGACGGGTGTCGGGTGCTACTAAACACCGTCTACATCCTAGTATATATTTTTAACTAGAAATTTAAATTAAAGGTGAGGAGTTCTCACCGAAAGCTAAACCAATTCACCACGACTCTTCATATGTAAAAGTCTTCGCCGTTCTCGCCTTTTGTCACTTTCATTGTCCGTAGCCACTACATATATAAAAATCACATTTTTATATTGTTGCTATGTATATAAAAATCACATTTTCATTTCAACATATATATAATAAAAATCAAATTTTTATTTCGCTACATATATAAAGATAATATTTTTATATTCTCTATTATGTAAAAATCATATTTTTAATACTTTCTACCGTATAAAAATTATATTTTTATATCAAAATTATATATATTCAAAGATCCTATTTTCTTTCAGCACAAGAAATCACCTGTTCTATTCATTTACTAAGTTAGTTAAACTAATTACCTAATAAAATAAATAAATAAAATTAAAATCTTACTGTCGAAGGGGGGAAGAACAGCGCCGGGGATCTGTAGGAGAACTGGGTGGCGAAGGAGGGAGAAGAAGGTCAAAGGGGGGGGGGGCGATGGAGTAGTGGCTGCAGCGGTGGTTCGGTCTTCATCGTCTAGGGATTAGGGGTTTGGGTTTGGGGGTCACGACGCGTAGAAGGGGAAAGAGGGAGAGAGGCGCGAGAGGTGGAGAAGAAGGAGAGGGGGCGGCGGCAGGGCGTTGATCGGTCGCGGCGAGGTGGCTTCGAGGGAGTGCCGACATCGAGGCGTTTTCTCTCTTTTTTCTTTTTTTTAATTTTGTCCCTGAATCGGGTTTGACTTCTGAAGAGGGAAAGGGGGGAGTTAAGGGAAAAGGATTTTATTTATTTAATTTTATTTTTAAATCTAAAAAGTAACTTTTTAATTCAACCTCCAATCGAGACCCAACGACTGACGCCCCTAGCTAATTATCCCCATTCTGAACACAATGGGATATGTTTTGTAAGCCCATTCGACTGTTACAGTCTGTTATTCTTCAAATTAAAATATAAATCTTTATATATTCAATTTAAACGTACATTTCAAATTACCGCGGCCACATACTAACTAAAAAAATTCCCAAAAAATATTTTCTAGCTTCGTATTGACGATACGGTCCTAACAAAACTAATTTCGTCAAATTTTGAGGTCGTTTGAAAAATGGCCATTTTCCAATCGATTAAAATCAACTAAAACTGGTCAAACGCGTTTTCCTTTGCCACGCTCACATATTGATTCGAAAATTTATGAAATTTGAAACTTAGCAATAATTTGACATCGCGAATCCAACAAAAGTGGTTTCGTCGAAAACTGAGGTCGTTTGCAAAATGACTATTTTCAAGGGCCGAAATTCCATAGCGACTATTCTGAATTTTCAACTGGGCATATCTTTTGATTCCCGCTATGAAATTTTGGTTTTTCAAATTCGTTGGGAAGATATTCTCAATTAGATTCTAATATTTTTGGTTTCACTAAAATCCGATTTATTTTGCACCCGGTACATTCATTTGAACTTTGAAATTGAATTATCGAACTACCGCGCCATTTTCAATTCCTTTTATAATTTAAAATAAATATTTATATTCTAACAACGATTCAAATAAATATAAACGTTCTATTTCCATTCAAAATAAATTTCTCGTCGTTATTATTTAAAATAATTCATTTTAAATATTCAAAATTCGCTAAAATTGCCAAAATAAAAAATTTAAATTGGCTCGGATTTCTGGGTTATTACATTTATAATTGATTATTAATTGATTTTACAAAGTAACATCTGATGTTAAATAGATTTATAAGCAAGAGAGCAGAAAATTAACCTAATGGTTAAGAGTTGAATGACAGTTTTTAAAGAAACAGTTAAACGGAATGATTTAAATTAATTATATTATTAATTAATTTAAAGGAAGGAGTAATTGGAACCAGTTAACGAAATAACTGTGTTTTGGGTAGACTAAGTCAACCATTTAAAGTGAGAGTGATTATTAATTAGTTTGTTTTGAAGTAATCTAAAGAAACGATTTAACGAATATTCGTTTTAATTTTAATAAGATTTTAAAAAGAGAATTTATTATTTATTTTAGTTAATAAAAAATTAACTGTTTCTACAATAGTTAATGACTGAAGTAAATTATTATTTTTAATAATAATTCACGATATTACTTTTTAATTGAAACTCATTTAAAAATGTAATCGAAGTTGAAATGAAATTTTGAATTATGAAAGGAATTTATAAGCGAGTTTTATATTAAAACCCGAGTTATTATAACAAAGTTATAAAAGGGAATTTCAAGCAAATATGACAACTTAAATTAAATTTTTACTTAATAATCGAATTAAGTAAAAGGAAAATGGGAATTAAAGGGTTAGATTAAACCAGAGTTAAAGCGTTAATTTTAAATTAATGTTGCTTAATAATGGAATTAAGAGAATGAATGGAATTGAAATAAGGTTTCAAAGCGGGAAATGGGTGAAATGGATTAGAAAAAGATTATTAAAAGTGAATTTTGTAAACGAGAGAGTAATAGGATTTTGTGACAAAAATCAATGTATAAAACAAATTATTTAAATAAAATAGTTAAATGAGATTTGTTTTGATGTTAGAACGAATATTGGTTTTTGAATTACAACTGATATCTATCTTAAGATAAGAGCGTTGTTGATCTAGGTCTGAGAGGTAATTAAAATACCCCAACTAGAATGACTTAATAATCATCTGAGGATGATATTAGTTTGTATGGCAAAGAGGTTAGTAATAATTTATTATTTCTATTAGAGAAATAATAATGCAACATTACTGGTGAATATTTGAAGAAAATAGAATGAGGATTCCGAAGTAAAGGAAATAAAAGGGGATTGCATGAAAATATAATGATATTTTCGAGTTAAAAGAAAGTGTAAATTTGAGTTTTTGGAGGAAGAATAAGCATGGGTTATTGCTTCTAGAAATGAATCAAAAGGAATTTCGTAACGTTGTTTTACGAGTGATACGTTGAATTGATTTTCCAATTAAAGATAACGAATAATGATGGAGCAAGTATTTGAAAAGAGAGTTAATAGGGAATTTGAATATAGTTGTAAGATATTTTCTACGTATTATAATGAAATGGTTTTGAGAACATTAGTGTATTAAAATCAGAAGTAAATACCGTATTTATAATATCGAATGGTTTAGAAGTTTTAATTAACTATTTGTTAATTATTTTTAGTTAAAGGGGCCATGTGATGCTGAATACCGAACCAGTGAATTCATTTGTTTTTATAATTGAAAAACTGTTTATTTTGATAGTTAAATAACCAACTGCCAAAATCTGGCCAATACAATTGTTGGTATGGAAAGACCGGGGTCGAATTTATATTCGAAAATCATTCCAAACTAGCAAATTCGAAAGTATAATGATTGAATATGGAGCATTGAAGACCGTGGATCTCCGTAAAACGAAAGAACTACTTAAAATCTCTGGTTTAGTGGCTAGAGATATATTGGAGTTCTGTCGTGGTTGGAATCTACGGATTGCATGAACTTCTCGCTACTGATCTGTAGGGTGATTCCTAGGATGCAGTAGGAGGGTGCCTTTGGTTCATCCTATTCCTGGATGACTCGTATGGACGAGTGTCTGACAGAGTATTTTCAAAGGGATCATGTACATTAATTTCTTCAAACGTATTTTTGTTGATAGCAGAGAAGGCAGTACACCTTCTTTTAGCTAAACTCGCAGAGTATTTTTGTGGACATCAATTAGTGATATCTAGCGGATATGACAGTATGATATTCAAAGTGAATGGAGATATACCGATCTGAAGGATAAGCTTAACCTCTAGCCTCATTAACTAGGAAATGACACAAAATCAGGTAGGTCGCATGGCTATATGGGTCGCACCCATCAAAAGGGTATATCATTACCTGATCTGGAGAAATCAAATTCCTTCGGTTGTCCCTTTTATTTTGATATGTATGTTATTGGTTCGGTTGGCTGGTCCCCAACCGTGGTAATGATATATTCGTTACTCTCAAGAGAAGTGAGGGGACGGTCATGTTTCACCTGGGTTGCAAGATGTTCTTGTTGAACCCCAATGTATTCATCTCCAGAGGTACATTGTCAAGAAGGTGGTCCCATACCTTGCTAGGAAATCCATTCTCCAATAAGAGCCCGCAGTTTTGATTGTACACTATATATGTATTGCGTGAGATGCAAACATTCTGCAAGATTGATATTTATTTGTATTTAGACATTATTATATTATCAGAAAAGATATTGATTTCAAAAATGTTTGGGATTATTGTATGGCAAAAACCATCTGTATTTATGTATGGATTTGGTCTTACGATTATCCCTTTCTTTCGAAAAGATTTTGACTTTAAAATCAAGTTGTGTGATACTATTAAACTTAGTGTGTTTTCTCACCCTGGTTCACCAGACTAGTCCGACATTTGTAATCCTCGGGTTAGACCAGGTTGTACAGGTTCAGGTTATCGAATGCTGTGAAGAGACGAGCTGGGGAAGTCTAGACGTATAACATATGATTGTTATTCCGCTGTGTGTTGTATATGAGAATATGTTATTATAACTGTATAGATGTGTGAATGATTGTAAGTTCTATTACACGTTCTCAGTAAAAATTTATTTCTATATTATATTTTGTTCCGCAACGATGTGAGATTCTGTTTCTGATGCGTTTCTTCTTCTTCTATTATAATATTTCTTTCTTATCTCACCCTCCGATTTCTTTCTAATAACTATCTGCTTTTCTGTATAATTTGAGTTGACATGGTTTGGTAAATGTTGGCTTAAACTGTACTAAAAAGTGGGTCATTATACCATACCAATTGGCTATCGATACGCTACACAAAAGCTACACTTGAATTACTAGTTGACAGAGTTCGAAACTGGCATCCTGAAAGCAAGATAGAGCCGACAATAGTGCTTAGAAGGGAAAAGAAGGTCAAAATTGAAAGGCTGACACCGAAAGCCGCTAGCTACCTGATGCTAAGGAAGGACCCACTCCTATAAATGCTGCTACTATGGTAGCAGCAAATTTTTTTCTTATAGCTCGGCCGACACCAAGGACAAAGGATAGCTGCCAAAGCCGAGAGCACCAATAATTGGGCTTCTGTTGATTGCAACCGAAAGGGGGCCCAAATTGTCTATAAAAAAGACCCCAGGAGTCTCATTTTTAGGGACTTTTCCTCATTCTCAAATCTTGTAATTGTTTCTTAAGGAGTAAACCCTAATTTCTAAATCGATTTGAAGATTTTACTTAGAAATTTCAATGTACTCTACAAAGTAAGCAATAACGAGAGAATCAACACTTGAGATTAATGTCATGAATTTCCTTATCACTTATGTCGCTAATTTTCTCACCACCTTCACTACAACGAACCTTCATGCTTGAGCCGAATTCCCTAAATACCCTTCTATAAGACATTTAGCTTTCTAACTTGCATTGCACATAGGGAACCCTTATCCTAAGATAATTGTTGGTCTTTAAGCTTACCTCTTTGAAGGAAAAGTAACTAATCTTTGGGATTAAGACCTTGATATCTAGGAAACGATGAACTAACTCAGTCTTGTAGAAACTAAATAATTCCTTTTTATCCTTAGGTCCACATCTTTAGATCTAATTCCGGTGTTGACGAAAAATATCATTAATAACTCGTTTAACTCTTTCGGTTTACCTTTTAGTCTAGGATGATAAGCTGTACTCATGTGCAACTCAATTCCCAATGCTTTTTCAGACGCTTCAAAAATACGCTAGTGAATTGAGGATCTCTATCATTTACTACACACTTTTTTATCTATAGAGTAGAACTATTCATATGACCTATTTCTCAGCCAACTTAGATGTAGTTCTTGTATATTTGACAGGAATAAATCTTGCGCTTTCGTTCATGCGGTCCATAATTACCAATATAATATCATATCATGCGTTATTTCTTGGCAACTATCAATGAAATCCATTGATACTTGCTTCAACTTTCATGTAGGATCCTATAATGGCTGCAGTAACCCACTTGGTTTCTTCTGCTCATCTTTAACTAATTGCCAGTTCATACATTTTGAGATGAATCTCCCAATGTCCTTTTCATACTTCCAGTAGTAGAATCTTCATATCTTGATACATAGAGTTACCACTAGGTTGAATAGTTAATCTAGAGTGATGACATTTTTCAGAAACTCATCCCTCAGTCCATTCGATTCAATAACTACCAATTGTCTGTCCTTATAAGCAAACCATCTCGACCAACCTCGTGTAGCTTCAAATACTCTGACTTGATTCCCATAGCTAATCACTTAATAAACTCATCAAGCTTTGCATCTCTCCATTGATTCTCTCCAATCCTTTTAATGAGAGTCACTCTGATAGACAAACTCACTAACATTATAGGTTCTAACACATTGCGATGCTTGAAATCAAACACACACACACACAAGCACACACACACACACACACACACACATATATATATTCCAGTTGCTACTATTTCTTAAATGTAGCTCTCAAACTAGTGTGTCTTTTTATCAACACATCCGCTAATGTGTTTGTAACACCCCACACTTTCTAAGTCCAAATTTTGACAAAAATCGGAACTCAAACCCATCCAAACATGGAAAGTATAAATCCTACACCTGTAAATAATGAGCATTATCATAATCAGAGTAAATAAAACTAACTCACAGCGAAAACAAATTAAAATAACTAATACAGATTAAAGCGACTATTTTAAAGCTTATCGCCCCATCTATATCGAGCATGAGAGAACGAAAATCGAAAACCAAACCAAACATCTGCTAAGACCTTCCTTTCCTAAGCTAACTTGAGAGTTGTTATGAGTAAAGGGGTTAGAACAACAATCCGGATGAGTAGAAAATGAATAACACTTTCTACACAAATGTATCCTGTTTGGTCAAAACCAAAACATATGTCTAACAAGGTTAGTAATTCTAACCTAACCTTGTAAAGATTTACGCACGACGACTAACTTCCGTACCCAAGTTAATATTCCCAAAAATAACGATATAGCAGTACTAAGATAGAACGTTTATGCATAAGTATGAAGCCTTTAAACCACCATTTAACTAATTACCAAAGACTAAGAGGTGGGATACCAACTACTCACTATTCCATAAGGAGGTTAATTATTTGTATATATCCACTACGAGCTCACTATCAATATAACATAAGGGTTGATCCTTTCGATCACTTAAAACCCAAGGCGGACCTATCGATCTCTTAATACATTACTGCGTGGTTTACTCTACACTTATATTAATCAGAGGACATTAGCCACTAAGTCCTACTAATTTAAGGCTTCCATCATTCATGCATACACCCACTCTCCGCATAAGGAAAGAGATAGTAAATAGTCACTTAATACCAGCTTTAGGTAGGAGCTCAACACCATTTAAAACCCTCCTGGCGGACCCCATATTACAATCTAGTTGACCTTAGTAGATAATCCCTAGCCACTTAATACTTCCCGCGTGATAGGCAGACTCATGGTCCCTTCTTAACTGTGAGGATCCGAAAATTCACCTCTTAGAAACTTGCACTGATGCCCTCAGTCATGGATTCCCAAGTGGACAAAAGTCGAAAACTCAATGGTGAAGTAAAAAAGGAATAAGAACAGAACAAAAAATAGCGGAACACAATAGAATCTCACATCGAACGGATAATATATAATAATCAATTAACCTTTACAGCAGAAAACATTTTTAATATAATCAGAGTCTAATCCTAGATCAGCCTGGACAGTTATAAAATTTGTCCTTACAAACACTGAAATAATAAACAAATAAAAATAACACACAGTGGAATAATATAACCATTCCCGTACGAAGATGTAGATCTCCAGCTCATCTGCAAAGTCCCAAATGATCTTTATCTATGAAATCTTGCTCAATCCCTACGAATGATATTTGACTCCAAGCATCCTCAACAAAAACCTAAAAACCACTTGGAACTTACCCGAGTGTTGAAAACATCCAGATCATGCTTAGGAAAATACTAGTGTAAGAATCACAAACCAGAATACTATGTCAGAGTTGTAGATCGGTAGACAGTAATGAGTTTTGAAAATGGGAGTATCTTATTAAAGCCCCGCCGCAAATAAAAACCACTGCAAAATGAGATATGTCAAAACTACGTCCTTTAGAAATAATAATGTATCATGAGACCACGTTCGTCAATAAATTGACAGACATGTTTTAACTTATGATAGTCAAAACCATTGATACTTACAATTATTTGATATTATTATTAATGTCTATCCTTTGAAAACACTTTTCAATTAAACTTATTCAAATACAGCTAAAAGTATGCCCATTAATAACCTTTGGCTTATACAATAGAAATTCACATGGGAACTTATATGGAAATGGATTTCCAATAATAGCTAGGGTAAGGGACTGCCGTAACATACAGTGCACCTCTAGAAGAGTGCTCCCGAGCTACCAGCTTGATGCGCTTACAAGTCCGGCTCTGATCAAACTTTCAAAATAGGCCGGATATGACATTTGCTTTGGTCGTTAACGACCTATCATCCCACGTCACTTACTCAACATTCAGTGTTTAATCTAGAAGGGTGATGACCATATCCTTTCTGGGTCGCATGTAAACCCATAACCTTGCCTCATCCCGGTTTCTGCCATTCTTAGGTATGAGGTCTTGATAAGGTAACGTCTTTACCTTTTATAACATTTCAAATCAAATCTTTACAATTATAACATGTTAAATCAAATCTTTACTTTTATAACATATCAAATCTAATCTTTACTTTTATAACATGTCAAATTAAATATTCACTTTTATAACATGTCAAATCAAATAATTACTTTTATATTGCGTCAAATCAGATCTTTACTTTTATCTCAAGAAAACTTTATCTGGTCTTAGTCAAATATCCAACTTTTCCTTTTGGTTTTTCCCATTCCTTGCCTAAGAGGAAATAATTTTGGTTAGATTTCGTAGGTGATACTAAACTGTACTCTTAGAAATTACTACATACTTCTTTTTTGTTATTTACTTTAGTTGCTGCTAAAACGAATTTTAGCTTAATCTCTTATGCCTGAATTGTGGGCGGACTCTTAAATTCCTCGAAAATTCCCAAAATATTAAAAATAATTTTTAATTACAGTAGAAATATTTGCCAAAAGTATAGGTCAAAAAGATTTGTTTAAAATGTTTTACATAGAAATCCTGAATTTTGAGTTACTTCAAAACCCTAATTTTGGCAAACTTTGAAAATGGAAATTTTTGCTAAGTAGATATACATTTTTTTTGTAACGAACTGGGATTTTCGACTCCGAAAATCAACACAAAACTACCATGTTGACTATTCAGACATCGAAAATACCTGATCATTAATAGAAAGAAGTTAGAGGGTGAGAATAGATATGATAGAAAATTAGAATAGAAGAAGAAGAAGAATACCATCAGAGTAAACACGAATCTCACAGCGAAACGAATAAAATATATTATAACATAACTTTGAAATAAAACAGTATATATATACAATAACATTATCAGAGTACAACACTTACACACAGCGGAAATAACAACAGCTATAAAATCCTGAAGCCTCCTGCTTCAAGCTTCTCCAAGTATATCTGTAAAGACCTGAACTACTTGACTGCCCGTACAAATTTGGGCACCCAAGAGTTTAGGGAAAACAAAACAAAATAAACTCTAGGTCAGTCATGGGACCGGTGTGAATAAACTCAAATCATCGGTTTAACTTTGCAAAATCCTTCATTTGGATTATAATCCATAGCCACAACTAAGAATTTATTATTTAATCATCGGTTTAACTTTGCAAAATCCTTCATGTGAATAAACTCTGGGTCTGTCATGTCACCTTTATTATTTAATTTAGCAGCGGACATCTTTACTAGAATTATTAAGAGAGCTGGGAGACTAGGTGTTTTGGGCAATGTTGGTAATGAGGAATTTAACAATGAATTATCTATTCTTCAATTCGCGGATGATACTTTGTTATTTTCTTCACATCTGCCTAAGCACATTATCGCTCTCAAGTTCGTCCTTTATTGTTTTGAGATGTTATTAGGTCTTAGGATTAATTTTGAGAAGAGTTCTGTTATGGTCATAAATGACTTTGGTAACGTAGAGGCTATGGTTGCTAGCACATTAAACTGCTCTGTAATGAGTTTCCCTTTTGATTATTTGGGTTTTAGGATTAGGCCTTCGAAACTTAAGAAGGAGGATTGGTTAGTCATAATAGATAAGATTAATAGTAGGCTATCAAATTGGAACAATAAATTTTTGTCTAGAGCGGGTAGATTAGTTTTGGTTAATTCGGTACTATCTGCTATTCCTGCTTATTGGATGTCTATGCATAGATTTCCTCAATGGGTTATTGAAAGGATTGATAGAATAAGACGCAATTACCTATGGAGTGGGGGTGGCGATCCAATTTATAGGGGTTACAAATGTTTAGTAAACTGGGAGGTGTGTTGTAAGCCTAAGAAAGATGGGGGATTAGGGATTATTAATTTAGCTAATTTTAACTCTTCCTTATTGGCCAAGTGGTTGTGGAAATTTAGGTGTCCTTTAGTGTCGTCCACATGGAAGACTATTGTATATAAATTTTATTATTCAGGAGGAGAGTTTATTGTGGGGTCTAGGGATAGTTGGTATAATAGATTATCTTACTTTTGGAAGTCAGTATTAAAGAATTTTGATATATTTAACTTAGGTTATAAGGTGATTGTTCATTCGGGTGACGTGACGTACTTTTGGCATGATAAGTGGATTTCTCATTTACCACTTAAAATTGAATTCAAGGAACTCTTTAATATTTGTAGTTTTAAAAATGCATTGATTAAAGATGTTTTTAGAAGAGATTGGGAACCCCCATGGGAGTTTTCTTTCGATAACATCTTAGATGGGGAAATGTTAAGACAATTAGCTTTACTATATGCTAAACTATCGTTATATCACATAGATGAGTATAGGGACTCTATTAGATGGGAGATGAATAAGAGTCAAGTATATTCGGTTAATTCTATGTATAACTTTATAAATTTTTCGAGAATTGCATTTCGACCTTTCAAGTTTATTTGGAAATCTAATTCTCCTTCTAAAGCTAAATTTCTAATGTGGTTAATCATTCATAAGAAACTTAATACGATTGAGCTTCTAAAGAGAAAGAATATTATTATTGATGTTAAGTGTTACTTTTGTAATCTTTTGCACGAGGATGTTGATCATTTATTTTTCTCATGCAAAATCACAAATTTCATATTTAATATGGTTTTAAGGATATTTGTTTTTGATTGTCATAATTCTTATAATAGTTGTGTTGTATATTGGGATTCTTATAGATTTGTTTTTAGTGGTAGTAAAAGATACATTCTAGACTCTTTAGTCACTATAATAAGTTGGTTCATTTGGTTTGAGAGAAATCAAAGATGTTTTCAGTCTAATTCTGTCTCTACCGATGATTTAATAATTAAAATAGTTTATTTTTGTTTGGAATGGATGTCTAAATCACATTACAAGCTATACCGGAAATTGGGATTTCAGAGCTTTTTGTTTAAGGTTAGACTTAATTTGTATCTATTCATTAGAATCAGTAGTTTTTTTCGTAATAGATATTGCATTGATTGTTAATTGCTTTTATTAGTCTTACATTGTATTCTTTTACTACACATATATGTATGAGAGATAAGTATGCATTAATATATATATATATATATATATCGATATACACATATTTCCATATATATATGTGAGTGCCATTTTACTGATAGTTTGTTGAGCTTTCCGCAGATTCAGGGTGTTGATTATCAGGTAGTTATTAGCAGTTAGCTGGATGGATTTGTAGCAGTTTTTGCATTTCTCAGGTGTTCAGCTTGATAGATTTTATTGGGGAGCTTTGAAGATTGCTGTATGGATTGATGATTCGTAATCCATTCTGGTTTTTGTTAGAGAGTTTCTTTGTGATATTGTATTTTCATTTTTTTATATAGAGGTTATGGGTTATTGTGTTGGAGTAGATATACTTAAATATCGGGTGGTGGCCTTACCGGAATTCGATATTGGAGTAGATGGGCGGTGGTTTATCCGGAGGTCATCTATCTACGATCCTTACACAATTATACCCATATTAGGTTACATCTTGTAATCTTATGTTCTATAGTTTGACTCTGTAGCTATGCTTTTATTATATATACATATATATGTGTGCTCTCTTCTTTTCAGAAGATCACACATTTTTGTTCAAAAAACTTTGCAAAATCCTTTTTCAAAAAAAAAAGATAATAGTAAGACCAATCCACACATAAACATGGACGGTTTTTACCTTACGATAACTCAAAACAGTTTTTGAAATCAATACTTCTCTGATATTATAATAATGTCTAATCACAAGTAATTAGAATCTAGCAGAACGCTTGCATCTCACGTTCCACTTATATAGTATACAAATCAAAATCGCGGGCGCTTATTGGAGATTGGATTCCGACTATGACAATGTATGGGAATACCTGCCGATAGTGTATCTCCAGAGGCAAATACACTGGGTTCAACAAGAACGTCTTGCAACCCGGCCCACACATGACCGACCACTCATTTCGCTTGAGTGTATCGAATGTATACCACCAATGGTTGGGAGCTACCCACCATTTCCTGAAAAGGAACAACATCGATAATAGATAAAAGAATAAATTGGATTTTCTCTAGATAGGTGATATACACCCTAACGGGAGCGACACACTTAGCCATGCTACCTGCCCGATTTCTGTCATTTCCCGGTTGATGAGGCATGAGGTCATAACGTATCTTTGACAGATCATACATTCATTTACTTTGAATGCCACATCGTCATACCCGTCAAATCACAAATTGATTTCTCCAAAAATACCACGGGTATAAAGCTAAGAGAAACGAATTCCTCCGCCACCAAATGTAAGTACGTTTGAAGAGATCAACTTACGCGATCTGTTAGATATACTTTGTCGGAAATTCGTCCATTCACATTTGTCCTTGGACTGGACAAACCGAAGGCACTATTTTGTAAACAGGATAGCCCTTGCATAATTCCATCTTCAATTTATCATATTTGATCGCAACGCTAACGTCCATACAGAGTGGTTTTCAGATAATAAATCTAATCCCGGTCTCTCTGTATTGACGATGGAAAAATGGTCAAAAAACTTCGATAGTCGGTGATTTAACTATCAAAGAAAAACAGGTGTGCAAACAACGATATTATTTCCAGATGGAAATTCTATCGATCAATCAACATCCAACATTTATCCTTTTTATTTTAATTATCATTAATTTATTCAATTTCCCTTTCTATATATTCGTAAATTCTTATTTTTCTAAATTTAGAAACGTTTCTGGTTCTTATTTGAAACGTTTCCAAGCTCCTTTATCGGATTAAAACTGATGTTTAAATAAAACATCGCTTCGCCCATTCAAGCCATTTCACTCACTAACTGAAATCACTTAACCAATCTTCCCTATCGAACCTTAACCATTCCTTAGTTAAAAACGAAGTCAATCAAGTTGGGGTATAATCACCTCTCAGACCTTAACTGAACAACATTTCTAACCTCAAAATAGACAACGTTCATCTTATAACCCTTCAACAACTTCCTTACGCAAACTCTCGGATTCTATTTACGAATCCACTTCAAAATCATTTGATTATAACGCTAGTGTTATAATTTCATGCTTTCGAATATATGTACGTTAACTTAAATATAACTTTTCTTTATTAATTTGGATAATTAAACAAACAACTAATTTATTAACAAATAAGTAAAAACTTGATTTGAAACGGAAAGTAAATATCACTTTCCTTAATTCGATATAATCGAATTACAATGTATAGTTCACTCTCGAATAATCACGATTCGATAACTCTCTTTCGAATAAACTACATTTGATAACTCTTTCTTCGAATAACTGTATTCGCTAATCTCCCTTCGAATGATTTACATTCGATTAATTCTGCTTGAATGATTTACATTCAATTAATTCTCTTCGAATGATTTACATTCGATTAATCTCTTTTCGAATAACTATATTCGATTAACTCCCTTAATTCTATTTGAATAAACTATCTCGAATAACTCCTTTAATTCTATTTGAATAAACTATTTCGAATAGCTCCTTTATGTGACGAAATGGGATTTCGCTCGATCCGAATCAGTCACTAAACCGACCCAGACCGTTCGAAACGCCCTATCGTTTGAGAACACGACAAAACAGAACGCATACAGAAGAACGTTTCATTGTATATTACAACAATGCATCAGATTACAAGAATATACAGAGTATAAATGAATATTACACAGAAATATCAGAGATTTAAATTACATTTAAATACATAGCAGTGGAAAATAATACACTACACAACTAGAAGGAGATATACAGATACAAAGCTTTCCGGATATCGTTCCAGCTGTAAACCAGGATCCTGTGAATATAAATCTGCAAAACCAAAACTGCTAGCTGCTCGTGTCAAAATAGGGGCACCCAGAGTTTAGGTTAAAACAATAAACTCCAGGTCAGTCATGGGACTGGTGTGAGAACTAAAACAGTTATAATTCTTTATTTTAAAGTTCGGTAAATCAAGGGACCACGCCGTAACACGGAACGGGTTTCCTCCCAAGAATACCAGTGCATAAAACAAACAGCGCAATGCTAAATAAAGAAAAATGAAGCTGTTATAAGACCCAGGTCCCATCACACAATGCAACGCAAGCCGGAGGATAGGGTTTTTACCTTATAACAGCCAAAGCATGCTTGATACGTTTAAAACACATTATTTGATACTATTATAAGTGCATAGTGTATAAAACAACTTCAAATCATAAATATCAATCATAGGCGGCATGAGCGCCCCATCCCACTATGTCACCATACTAGGTTCTACAAATAAAACCGCACATGTCACGTATTTGGAAATTGGATTTCCGTCTATGAACCGAGGCAAAAGATAGTCCTCAACCGATTCGTGACTCTCTAGCCCGAGCCACAGGACCCAGACTCAGGTGGGCCCTTGGAGCGACAGGGCCGGTCCACCGATGTGGATTAAAATGCCTGAACACTACGTTTCCCCACCCTATGGGGTGTAAGTCTGGTCCGTCTGCCAACCAGAATGCATCGGCCGAAACCGATATAACCGAGGCGCCTCGCAACAGCAACAACCACATAAGTCAAACTCGTCAGGGCGTGTAAAACCACTGACGCCACTTCTAACTAGAAAGAAACGCAAGTCCTCCCTGAGGTCCGTCTCCCGTTTTTGGTTCATACCGGGTGTGAAACTCGCGAATTCACGTTACACAAAGCTGTGCCACACAGGCTGTGCTTTGATCATCACCACAAGACTTTGCTTTTCAACAGAAGCCTCGATCTATTGCCACTTAGGCATGCCACACAGGCAATTCACTTTATGCATTTGATATCCATCAATATATAACCCCTGAGCTCGTACGTCTCAGAGAAGGGCGTTAAGCAAGAGAATAAATTCTCCGCCGCCAAACAGATATACATTAAATAGAAATCGATGAAATATATATTATATATTATATATATAATATAACGGCCTGAATAGAACGCGCCGCGGCAGTTCGTGAATTTCGACCATTTATTTCAAACGGACGTTACGGGAGATCCGACCGTCGGATTCTCCTAAAACCGGAACCGTTGGGTTCGTATCGAAAAGAGCTTTCTAACGAATATTAGAAATTAGAAATCTAACGGTTGGATTTGGAATTATGTCCAAATCAAATTTGAAAAAGGTCGCTGTAAGTGCAGTTCGATGGCCATTGATGGAAATCGACTGTACGGGCCTTGATAAAATTATTAAAAATAGTGATAATTTGTGTAAAATCATAAGAAATGATTTGTGAAGATTTGGGATGAAAAACTCCATATTTGAAAAGATAAAAATAGATTTTTATCGAAATGAACTAGTTTTGAACTAGAATTATAATTCTATTTATTTTTAAATAAATAAATTGAATTGGAAAAAGGGTTTTAAAAATAACCAGGATTTCCAATGATTGCATTGGAGTGGATTTGAATCGAAATTGTCTTCGGAATATTTCGATGTTGGAATTCGTGATTATACAGATGTTGTTATGGGAATTTGAAAGATATACATTTATATCGTTATTTCAATACGACATTTGTTAATCGTAGAATTTGATATTGAATATAAGCCGATATTCGTTCGAATTATATTCAAAATAGATTTCTCGTCGATATTATTTAAAATAATTCATTTTAAATAATCAAAATTCGCTAAAATTGCCAAAATAAAATTTTTAAACTGGCCCAGATTTTGCGGGTTATTACACTTTAATTCTATTCGAATAACTATTTTGAATAGCTCCTTTAATTCTATTCGAATAACTATGTATGTTTTAACTTTATTTCGAATGGCTAATATTCAATTTAACTCCATTCGCTTGATTCTAGATCGCAGCGATCACAATGGTTACGCCTGATTACCTCAGGAAACATCCGACTGCCGTAGGATATCTACAGCCCTGCGAATTACGCTAGCAGTCGTACAAAATGGCAACACATCCTAAATAACTATGCTTGACTAACTCTATATCAAATAACTATATTCGATCAACTCTAATTGAATAACTAATATTCAATTAATCCTAATTCGATTAACTATGTTCAATTAACTCTATCTGGTTAACTCTAACTGATTTACTCTAACTAGTTAACTCTGATTAATTAAATCTAATCAATTAACTCTAACTCTAATCGATTAATTCTAACTCTAATCGATTAACTCTAACTCTAATCAATTAACTATAATTCGATTAACTCGTTTGATTTAACTCTACGTCCATATTTAGTTCCAAATATCGGTGTTGAAATCGATTCTTACTTCTCTATATAAGTCCTGACTTATATATTCTATTTATCCAAAGATAAATATTTTATTTAATTTATAAAATATTATTTATAAATTATCCTTCTCAATCTATTGGTCAGAATAGACTCTATTTAAAATTTTTGCTTTAAATCCATAACACGTTATACCCGTGTGCGAAGCACGGGTCTAAACCTTTCAAAAGTAAAATTCCCCTTTTATACAATTCTAGTCACTTTTTCAAGTATTTCCTTTTAAAATCAGTTTATTTGTAAAATAAATCCCCTTTTGATAATTCTATTTATTTATAAAATTTTCCTTTTTATATGAAATCCATTGGTTTTATAAGAAATTCCTTTGATAACCTAACTATTTCCTTTCTATTGGTTTTACACATATTTCCCCTTTCTATTCTATTTATTTTTCAAATAAATATCCCTTTTCAATTCAATTTGTATATAGTTACAAATATTTATTTTTCAATTCTATTTATTTGATTGACAAATAAATATTCCTTTTAACTCTATTTATTTTATAAATAAATATTTTCTTTTTATAAAATCTTTTGATTTTATAAGCATTTCTTTTTCAATATAACATTGAAAATTTCCTTTTAAAAATTCCACTATTCTTTATGGTATTTAACGTACCATATAACAATGATCGGTATCATTTCAAACATACAAAATCAACAACAGATTTCATATCACATCATATAACACGATATATGAAAAGAAACAGTAAAATAAATGTTGAGGAACCCAGTTGGGTCCCTCCGACCTGTTTTCCTGCAACCACAGATGTTAAACAATAAAATTAACATCAATTTCATTTCACTATCAAATATTCTGCTAAACAAAATCAATATTTGATCAACGATTTATATCTATATTGTTATCTATATTTTCAATCAACTGACTAGCAGTTCAACCAAATAGCCAACACATAGCAAACAACCATCATTTATCAATTCTAAAAATACTTTAGAAAAATATAACTGAGAAGAGTTAGTGAGTTTACTCATATTTCGCGTTAACCGTTAAATAACGATTTGCGTCTGTTGATTCAGATGGACAATTTGTTTTACTATAAATTGTAACGAGCTCGGATTCACCCTCAGTCAGTTCCATTGGGTTGCTCCTGTCCATACGATCCTGTCGGATCTGACCGTTCGAAATTCTGTTATCGTATGTGCCGGATATGATAATCCAAAGTTAGTATACACTAACTTAAATTTAAATTGAATAAAACTTGATTTATATTTTCCATGGGCCTTAACCTTTCAATAGCCGTCGTCCCTTTTGACTTCGCACCCTACCCGCTCCTCTACTTCTTCCTCGAATTACTTCAAACTACAAGAAACAAAAACGTGGCCCTTTTGAATCCTTACCTCCCCTTATCTCATTCATTGCTCCACCGATCCACAAACCAAAATCACCACCACACTTCTCATCTCTAGCACTACATCTCCATCCTAATCTTGCCCAACTCGACATCAGGTTCCTGTCGCGTCCTCCCCTACTCGAAACCGCAACACCAGTAAACCATCAACATTTTTCAGTGCGGAAATTCCTCAAACTTTCCACCTGAGTGCGGTTTCACACCATAAATTCAGTTATACCCTTTTAATCCTCAATCGAACGCTCAAACTCCGAGGATATCGAACCCTAGGTTCACTGGAAAAAAACCGTGACAAAAAAATGAATCGAGCTCCCCGTAATGCATACGAGACTGAAGGGGAACTCCACACGAGTTCAAAAATTTCAATCTCATATTTTATAGCATTTAATCGGATTTTTTTTCGAATTTTAGAAGATGTTTTCGCTCTTGGAAAAGAAAGAAGACCAGCGACGCACTTTTGACCAGGAAGAGAGAAAATTTAGGGTTTAGAGAAGTTAAGGGTATTATATAGGATATTTTAGTTATTTTCATATTTTATTTATTTTTAGGAAAAAGCTAATTTTATTTGTCCTCTAAAATTTCTGCGATCACATATGATACCTAAAAATCACGAAAATTGACATGCCACTAGAGTTTGAAATTACGAACCCAATGAAACTGGTTTCGTCGAATTCCGACTCCGTTTGCTCACACAGCATATTTTTAACCGTCAAAATACTGACTGTTTTCCACATTAAAATCACGTACGACCACACACTGACTTCAAAATTCACGGAAATTGAAATCTAGCAATAATTTAATATTATGGATCCAACAAAATTAGTTTCGTCGAATTCTGAGGTCGTTTGTAGAACTGGCTATTTTAAAAGCTCTAAATAACCCCTTTAAATATATAAATATATTTAAAAACATTTAAATTTAATATTTAAAAATAAATATTATCGTATATATCCACACTAGAATATTATACAGCTACACCAGGATTTATAACTCGATATTTCAAATCCAGTGTTACATCGATATTCGATTTATATTCAAAAATCCAATTTAAAATATAAATAAATGATATAAATTATAAAGGAATTCCATAGTGACTTTTCTAAAATTTGATTTTGACATATATCAAAATCTACACAATGAAATCCCTATTTTTCTCTTCCACTAGAAAAATATACTTCACCAGCTCCTAACGTTTCTTGTTTCACAGAGATCCGATTTAAAACGAATCATATACCTTCGGTTGAAGTTCAAATCGCCAAATAACGAATTGCAGCGCCATTACGAGCTCGATTATAATTAAATTATAATTATACGTTCAAACTGTCGTTCAAATAATATATTCGTTATTCTAATTCAATTCTAAACTGAATTAAATATCACCGATGATCTAATTCACACCATTTTGTGAATTCCACTATTTCTGACTTTTTCAGAAATTAAATATATTATTATATTATTTATTTTAATTAAATATTCAATATTATTCAATTCTGGTCATTTTAAATAACCAAACCATTATTCAAATAATTAAATAGATTAATTATATCACTGAAAAATGCGGGTCGTTACATTTTTATTCTTTGAATTTACTTCATTATATTTATAATGAATTTAACAATTGGTTTCAATTTTCTGACTCAATTTGTGGAGCGTATTTTAGTTTTTATGAAAAGTTAAATGTTCCCTTCTTAAACCTGCCTTTTCTCCAAAAGTTTGTCTAATGATCTCTCAATAAATGATCTTATTTTCTTATCAAATTTTCATGAAAATTAGTTGTCCGATGGTCAAACTACACTGGCAAAAATATCTGGAAAATCTCTTTTTGGTAATTCTACACAAATCCCTAATGTAGACATTTTTTAGCTTTTCGGAGATTTAATTAAATAATAAACACATTTTAGATCTGACAGTGAGTGTCCCGTTCTTGTGCGTTAACGATGTGAATTTTTCTTAATAACACAATATCCTTTTCAAATAAATCATCTAACAACATTATCATAACTTTTTAACATATAATTTACATGTTTAATAACATGGTTAATTAAATAACTAAATATCCTTTTAGTGTATAATCTTCTATACTCTTGTCCAAACCATCCATGGCTTCAAACAAAGTTTATTTGCAATTGAATCCAAGTCCAAAATCAAGTGTCCACCTAGATCTCATTTTCAAGGTTAGTGTTTATGGTTTTAATCTAACTTTTTATTTGTTTTCTCAAACCAAACTATATTAACTAGTTGCTTTCTAACTTTATTATTTAACCATCAAACTTCACAAACATCAACCAAACTTGTAAATTAACTTTATAAACTTTAAATTAGCATCATAAAAAAGTATGAACAAGTATTGACCAAACATTAAATTTAAAGTTAACCAAAGTGGTGATTTCTCGCCCATTCTTTCCTCTTCTTCGAGCAAACTAGCTCCACCAGAGAAAACAAAGCATTAGAACCTCCGCTTGCCTTCTTACATCACCATGATCCCTACCTAGCACCCCATTACCTATGACCTCCCCTGTAATCCGTAGCCAAGGCCTATAGCATCCCATAAAAATTCGATGCTCGAATTTTTGACATGAATACATCCCATGTCCAAACTCGAGTATTGAACATCCAGAAAGCTAAAAGAAAGAAGTCAGAGGATAAAAAAAGAAATATTAGAATATAATAATAAGAAGAAGAACCAACACTACACAGAGTCTCACATCGCAGCGGAACAAAATATAAAACATAAATAAATATGTATAAGGATATTTTATAAATACTTACATTCATCAGAGTACGACAGACAATTAATACATCTGGGAAGTAGTAGTTACATGTCCTTATATGCAATACATTGCGGAATGAATATTAATACGTCTGGGCTCCTCCAACCAATCTCTTGATTTTCACAGCTTCTAAACCTGAACCTGTAAAACTCGGTCTGACCGAGCATTGCAAATGCCACGGATCAGTCTGGTGAACTAACGTGAGTAAAACTCACTAAGTTTAAGTATCATCCAAATTACTTAACTTTAGAAAATCCCTTTTGAAAGTAAAGGATAATAATAAGACCAGCCCACACATAAACATGGACGGTTTTTACCTTACTATAAGCCAAAACATTTTTGATATATCAAAATCCAGTGATATTATAGTATTGTATATCAAATCACAAATAGATAATCATCTGGCAGAACGCTTGCATCTCATGCTCAACATATTCATTATATAATCAAAAACCGTGGGGCTCTTATTGGAGAATGGATTTCAACTATGACAAGGTATGGGACCACCTTCCAGTCAGTGTACTCTAGAGGGTATATATTAGGGTTCAACAAGAACATCTTGCATCTTGGCCACACATGACCAGACACTCATTTAGCTTGAGTGGACCGAATGTATTATCATCCACGGTTGTTGGCCATCCAACCGTAATTCGAAGATACAGAAACGAAAGAAGAAACAAATGAATTTTCTCTAAATCATTGACAATACACCCTACTTGGGTGCGACTCAACTAGCCACGCTACCCAATTTTTTCCATTTCCCGGTTGTAAGGCTTGAGGATACGTTTAACTTTTCAGAATATCTGGTCATCATTCACTTTGAATGACACATTGTCAGATTGTCTATAATTTTACTAAGTGACGTCCACAAAAATATCCTGGGTGTTTAGCTAAGAGAAGATGTCTTCTCTGCTACCAACAGAGATACGTTTGAAGAAATCAATGTACGTGACTCCTTTGGAAATACCCTGTCAGACTTTCATCCAATATACAAGTTATCTAGGAACAGGATGAACCTAAGGCACCCTTCTACTGCATCCTAGGAATCACCCAAAGGATCAGTAGTGAGAAGTCCTTGCAATTCAAAGATTTCAATCACGACATAATCACTTCCGAAATAACTCATGGTTGCAAGTCAGAAAAATTCAACTAGCAGTTCTTCCTCTTATGAAGATCCCCAGTCTTCAATGCTCCATCCCTATACTTTCCTTGCAAGTTAGATTCGGGCGCATAGTTGATTCGACGTGGTTTTGGGTCTAGTTCCCATCTCGGTCTCTTCGAAACAACACGTCAAAAAGGTCCAATAATATTCATTGATAGTCGTTGTTTTAATTATCAACTCAAGCAGTATAGATTAGCACTTTGGCAGCTCATACCCTTCTTATTTCAATTCATCTTTTAAAACCATTCTATTGATTTAAAATCGATTACCTAATATGTCTCAAATAAACCCCTTTTGTTTTCCATTACATGAAACAAAATCAACATTTTCTTTTAACATTCTTTAAACATGGTTCTTTAATTCTTTTACCTTAAAATTCCCGTTATAATCTCCCAATATCATTTTATTATCAAACCCCTTTCGTGTTTCCTTACTTTGGAAATATTATTACAAAACCCCCTTTCTACTTCTTATACCATTACAAACTAATATCATATCGATAATAGTGAAATCGTTCAAGATGGGTATTTTAATTACCTCTCAGACCTTGATCGGCAACGTTCTTATCTTAAGATAGATAATAGTTTATAATTCAAAAACCCATATTACTTATAATATCAAATAAATCTTATTCTTATCAAAAGTATGGTTCACAAACCATTTCCTTACTTTGAAAATCCTTGTCTATTATAACCTTTAGGTTTATTCCTGACTTCATAATCTTATAAACTGGTTAATTTGTCAAAACGAATCATTTAAAATAAATATTAATTTATTTATAGAACTTCTATTTTCATATAAAATATAATTTGAAAACTTCATTTTAGTTATAAAATAAAGTTCATAATTTCAATTGCGTTAATTTGCTTGACGGCAATCAATGTCTAAAACTATGGTTTTTAGGCGATTCACTGCCAACCACTTACTCAATATTGTTTATTGATAAGAATACAACGGTAGTTGAATTTTCAATCCAACGATTAACATCTACTCAAAAATCAGCATCCAATTAGATATAATGGTACTTGGGTGAATAATTCATATATATATGTGTGTGTGTGTGCGCGCGTGCGCATAAGATTAAATAATAACATATAATTTGTGTGAGGAATCTAGTTGAATCCTTCTAACATGTTCTTCCCTGCATCAAAATGGGTTACATCAATTTCAATACAATAATAAATTTATTTTTATTCATCACAGTAAATAGAAATAAACAATTTAACTAATAACAATAAACAATCAATTAATAACATCCGATCAAACATCCAATTATTTATTTAGTACGTTTATATTATTATATACATAACCAACAAGGTAAGTTATCTCGTTTGGAATCTAATCATTAAAATAACGATTTAATTTGATTAAATTAAACAAATGTTTTATTTAATCAATGAATATTAAAATAATAAACATACATGAAAACAGTCATCCAATCATCAACCAATAGCAAACATTGCACACAAAATAAAAACCCTGCTTATATAAAATATAAGTGGGATATACTGAGTGAGTTAAACTCACCTTGGTTGTGTCTGTCTCTTAAACGGTTTGTGTTAATTAAATTAATCTAGCATTTAATTTAATTAAACATCCCAGTTGATTCCATCGTCGTCCACTCCAGCTTTAAGATGAAGTGCTTCTCCATGCGGTCTAATACCGTTTGTTTTGTCCCATTCTGTTCATGTATGAACGAACTATACAAATTATTAGTTACAGTTGTATTTAAATTAATTAATACTTTATTTAAATATAAACCAATTTGCTAACTATAGGGTTAAGTTATATCAGGCCGTTTATTACTTGTTTTAAGTGTATATAATTCGGACCGTAAATATAACCCTTAGTTAGATATAAATTAAACAGTTATTTACATGTTATAAATAGATTAAGCCGCTAGTCCTTGATTATTTTAATTGGGCCACTTTTACTAACTTAGTTTAGCATTATATAGTTTGGTCCTAAAAAAATAGGCACATTTTAATCCCTCGCATGCTTTGCTTCACGCAAGCTTTTTATTGCCAGTCCACCTCTGCTAAAAAACAATTCTTCTTATTATTTTCGAAAGACCCAAAGCCCAACTGTAAAAATCTCAGTCCACGTATTATCGATAGCCGATTAATTAGGTCATGTAAGCTCATTTCTTCCCCACCTGAAACATTTGGTTTCTCCCTCCATCAAACAACTCGTAGAACTTTGCTACAGAAACTCGAAATCACGCAGTGCCTTCTTCACGTCTTCCTCACGCCACATTCTTTCTGCTCCCATGCAAACCCATCATGCCATCAAATTTCTCCCTGCGGCATGCCTATTATCGATCATAATATGATCATAGTTCACCAGAAAATGCGACCAAACGTTTTCCACCCCTGGCCTGAACGTCGCCTAAAAGTAGTTAATCGAAACATCATCATATCAATCCCAGCTTCGCACAGTTGGATGCCAGCATCACCCTGCCAATTAAAACTGCTCCTTTATGCTTCAGCTTTCCATGCACTTGCTCACGTTCCTTTGCTACTTAATTTCTGTATATTACTTCTTCGGATCTGTTCTTTGTTCTCCACAGTTCACTAAAGCATGTGCCTTTGTCCTCCATTGCTTTACTCATGTCCACATAGATCTTCATCCCCATATACAAATATAAACCTGCACCTTCATCAGCCCTGCTCACAGCATCGACCACGGGATCTACGTCCAGAACCCAGCTGAACTCAGATCACCACACCACCAGAAAATCCGATCCAAAAACCCACGTTTTAACCCATTTTCAGACCACCACCAGCCATCCCCGACCACTAGGCTCTACCCGCGCCTTCTCCTCACCAACACCGTCAACTTTGATGTTGACGTCATCGGCTATTACAAAGTGATTGAGGATGTTTTATTTTATTTAGAAACAGAGGTTACTATTTTCAATGGTGATTGAAAGTTTGTATTGGAGATTAGCGGTTTGGTTTAGTTTTAGGCATGCAAGAAGGGAAAGAGACGAAGACAGGCACAATATAAATAGGCGAAGATAAGAAGCAGATAAGAACAACGTCACCTTTCATATGGGTACACCGTAGGCTTAGCAAAAAATAGGTCGGTTGAATTTAGTCTTGCGTTTTGAAATTTGGGGCTGGGTTTGTTTATATATTTATTTATTTCCATAGTAGCTGGCTTGTTACCTTTGATTTGCTGGTTCTCTTCATAAAGGCATGCACAAATGTTTCTTATGCTGTATGATTGAGTTTGCCTTTTCCTAGGGATGAAATTATATTATATTATTCTTATATGTTTTATCGTTATTTATGTTGCACAAACCAATTTTGTACTACCATACACGAACTTCAAATGTGATGCAAATGGGCATACTGTTATGCTTTGACGTTACGAACCTAAAGAAATTTATTTTAATGAAATCGGATTCCATTTGCACAACGACGTTATTTTTACTTATCAGTTCACCTTTAAATTGCACGTACAAATAAACAACTCCGTTTGGCTCCAAACTGAAAATCAAGCAATAACTAGCTACACGTATTCCAATAAAATTCATTTCATCAAAAACGGAGGTTATTTGAAAAATGGCTATTTTTTAAAGCCTATATAATAATGATTAAATCCAAAACAATTCAAAAATAAATTATTATCACATGTCTCCAAATGAAATCTTATATAGCTTCAAAATAGACCAATATACATATTTTAAACTTAAGTTGAAAATTACGTTTTAACCGATATTCAAATTATATGAAAATTCCTTATATTTATTTAATAAATCATTTAATTTATAAACGGTTCCATGGCGACTATTTGAAATTTTGAATCGGACATAACTTGCAATCTATAATATGAAATCTCCATTTTCTCTTCCATTAGAAAAATATAATCAAATAGATTCAAACGGTTCTTGTTCCAAAGAATTCCGACTTATATCGGATCATGTATATTCAATTAAAGTTCAAAACTCAATATTACGAACTACCGCATAGTTTTGAGCTAGTTTCAATTAATTTATAAATTTATATGTTAGAACTCCATTCTTGATAAATAAATTTGACATAAAATCCATTCATATTACCAAATCAATATTTAAAACAGATTTAAATATTCGTAATTAACGTTTAAAAATCTGGGATGTTACAAGGCCCCTTCAAGCCTCCTCCTTGGTTGCACAAGTAGGTGTGGTGGAAGGGGAGCCATCTGCCATTACCCTTTTGTGTTTTAACATCTCCCTTCTTTGTTTTGGTTTGTTTTATCTTATTCAAGTCTCCATTATAGAGTTTCTAGATAAGGAAAGAAGACAAATGAAGAAATGAAAAGGAAATGGAAAGAAAGAAAGAGATGGGGTATATATAGAAGTGGAGAGGTTGGAAAATATCTTATAAAACCCATCATGTTCTTCCTCACACACCCAACGTCTCTTAGTACTCCTCTTTATTTCACCCACATTCCCTCCCTAACAAGTCATTTTGACAACACACATGGGTTAGCAAGCCCATGCGTCACTAAAAGACATGTGACTTTGTGACAAGATTCCGTGGATCGGTTTCTGGTACTTTAGGTCCTTCTGTATACGTGTTTTGCTATATTTTTTTTGTATATTTCATGATCACAATATTCATTACATTTTAATCTTTGATAATGTTGTAAATAAAGTTTATAAATCACATTTTAATTATCTAGTTCTAATAAAGACCCATTGGATTGATTATAAAATCCTTTGAATTGTTCATTCAAAAGTGCTGCATATTTATGATACAAAAGGATGAATAACGTAACAATTATTATTACTTCTCTAAACATGACTATAAGTTCTTATAAATCATAACTATTTATAAATCATTATAAATTATTTCTTATCATTTTATAATGTGTAAAATGTATTATTAAATTGTTAAATCCCGATTTAAGTCAACAATTTAATTATTACTTCGGCCTCACCGATGATGTCATAATTACTTTTTGTTTTCCAAAAATAAAATAAATTATTTTATTTCATATTCTTACTTATTTGAATAAATAATTGCACCTATCTAAAGTTGTTCACGATCATTGGGAAATTCAAAATTTACCAAAAAAATGATTTCTTATCATTTTTGATGGAAATAATAATTGTTCCAATCTTGTTTAAAATCCTTTGAACAAATGTTCTTAATGTATGAAAATCCATTAACTGGATATTTAATTTAATTAGATATCCTATTTTATTGTCATAAAATTTTGGGTCTTTACATTCTCCTCCCTTAAAAGAATTTCATCCCGAAATTAATGTAACGAGAGCCAAAATATAATTCATATTCATTCCCGTATGAAACATATAAACAATCTATACACATATATGATTCGATCTTTTATTTGGATCCACCACTCAATTTTAGAACTAGTATCGATCCATTAATCCTCTAGCGTGGACACTAATCAGGATTCTCTTTTGGATACCTTTGCTTTCCTTACATCGTACTCAACTATGATAGAAAACTTGAGTATCCTACTCGAAAACCCTTCTTAACATTCGTCATTGAGAAACAAACAATCCATACTCTTTCGTACAGACATAAATACCTCGAGACCTAAACTTGAATATTCGATCGACCAATGCGATGAAGTGATTTATGTATATTACCTACTTTATTATTTTCATACATTTATGAGTATCATTTCATAAAATCTTATCTTTGGAAACACTTCTATTTCTTTTCCCAAAAGAATTCCCTTTGCATTTCAAAGATAACTTATCTTTTCATTTACTCCAAGTGGCATACATCGGGTAATTCCAAAATAGCTCGGATCTAGACACTACCAATAGTATATGACATTCCCTTGACAAGAGGTTAATATTCAAGAGTTGATTCTACCATCGTAACACAACCCCTTACCAATTTTCAGCTATTTCTGTAATACTCGAACTGATTGTTATTAAATGCATTTAAAAAATACTTATTGAATTTTCCTTATCTTTTTAACTCTAAACAAGTTATTTCGTACCCTTGGGATTATCCGTATTTGAACTCATTATGATCACACAGTGATAAAGAGGGTAATCTACTAAGTATACTATATCGTCTGCGGGAACAACATCAGCTTGACACTTAGAACATTATACCGTTCGTCATAAAACACATCAGGACTTATCCATTGAACCTTCCATAAAATAATTTCTTTTTGGAATACTTGTTCTTGAAAATCTTATCAAAGAAACCCACTTTTTAGGTTTTATATTTAAAACTCGTTGTGTAAATTAAATTATTAGATTCTTTACTGGAAAATTTACCACTTTCTTTCTAAGACACAACCATAAGAGATTCCGTTCATTACTTAACTGTTTACAATACATAGTCACAAAAAGATAACTGATTGTGCTATGCATACACATAAGCACTAAATCAATTTTTTTTAAACTCATTCATTTTAGTTAATATTAATTAACAAACCCCTTCTAGTCAAATCATGAAACTTAATTTATAAGGTGATTGTCAATTAATCGTTTATCTAAATAGTAAATGATGATAAATCATTTATTTACCAAGGATATGATTATTCCTTTCTCAAGCATATATCGATTTATTAGTATTTCGAACTTGTTTAACCTTCGGATATTACCTTACTTTACCCTTAAAACATGATTATCAATCTTATTTGGATTCATTAGTATTCCTTATCAACCTAGTGTTATTAGCTGAACAAATTATAGTCAAACTGTGCGATTCTAATCTTAAGCTATTTAGATTTAGATTAAACAATCTTATTTAATTGATTATGTTCTACTAAAGAAATTAAGCAAATTAAATTAAACAACGAATGATAATTTATCGTTCCCTTAACCACAAAATATACTTTATCACTTTTGAAAACTTTTCTTTTATATCCAAATATAGTACAAATGGTAAAATTATTTCATTTACCATAATTTCAAAACAAAAATCATATTGTATATATCAAAATAACAAATACGCACTCATATATATATATATACATACATATATTATACGCACAAACTCATTCTAGAGTATTACTAACTCTATCTCTAATGAGTTCCTCATCCTAGGATACTACTAATCTGATCAGTGATGAGATAGTCACCCAACAAGGCCTCAGTGTTTGCTCAACCAGAACTCTGATACTAAAATGCGAGGACCAGAGAAACACTTCTCGAAAACTCGCACTAATGCCTTCATCATGAACTCCCAAGCGGCGAAAAGTCGGAAACTCGATGGTGAAGTAAAAAGAATAAGAACAGAAAAAACAGTGGAATACAACATAATCTCACATCAAATGGATAATATATAATAATCAATCAACCTTTACAGCGGAAAACATTTTTAATATAATCATAGTCTAATCTAGATCTGCTTGGACAGTTATAAAACCTATCCTTATAAATGCTGAAATAATAAACAAATATAAATAACACGGTGGAACAGCATATCTACGCCCGTATGTAGATAAATATATTCATCTCCTCAGGAAAGCCACAAGTGATCTCTATCCTAGAAATCTTGCTCAATCCCTATGAAATGATACTCGACTCCAAGTGTCCTCAGCAAAAACGTGAAAAACCACTCGGAACTGACCCAAGTGTTGAAAACACCCGAATCAGGCTTAGGAAAATATTAGCGTAAGAAACACAAACTAGAATACTATGATGGAGTCATAGATCGGTAAACAAACAATGACTTTTGAAAATGAGAGTATCGTATTAAAACCCCGTTGCAAATAAAAACCGACGGTACAATGACAGTATGTCAAAACAACATCCTTTAAAAAGAATAATGTCTCATAAGACCAGCCCATTAATAGATTGACAGGCGGATTTTTAACTTATGAAAGCCAAAACCTTCGATATGCACAATCATTTGATATTATTATTAATGTCTATCCTTTGAAAACCTTTTCAATTAAACTTATTCAAATACAGCTGCCCATTAATACCCTTTGGCTTATACAATAGAAATTCACATGGGAATTTATCTAGAAATGGATTTTCAACAATGGCTAGGGTAAGGGACTAATATGTCATACAGTGCACTTCTAGAAGAGTGTACCCGAGCTACCCGCCTGATGCGCTTACAAGGCCGACCCTGATCATACTTCGAAAATATGCCGGGTTTGACCTTTACCTCGGTCGTTACAGACATATCCTACTTACTCAACATTCAATGTTTAATTTAGAATGGTGATGACCATATCTTTACTAGGTCGCATATAACCCCATAACCTTGCCGCACACCTTGTTTGAGCCATTCTGGGGTTTGAGTTTTTGATAAGGTAAAGTCTTTACCTTTTATAACATGTCAAATTAAATTTTTACTATTATAACATGTCAAATTAAAATTTTACTATTATAACATGTCAAATCAAATCTTTACTTTTATAACATGTCAAATCAAATCTTTACTTTTATAATGTGTCAAATCGAATCTTTACTTTTATCTCTAGAAAACTTTATCTAATCTTAGTCAAATATCTGACTTTTCATTTTGGTTTTTCCCACCCTTGCCTTATTGGAAAAACTTCCGTTTATATCTGAAAGATGGTACTAGATTGTACTCTTCGGAATTACCTCATACTCCTTTTGTTACTTAATTTAGTTGCTTCTAACGTGAATTTTAGTTTAGTCTCTTGTGCTCAAATTTTGGTCAGATTTTCAAACTCCTTGAAAAATTCCCAAATAAATCTTACAAATCATATTTAATTATTTCAAAAACATTTTCCAAAAGGGTTGGATCGAAAAACTTTGTTTAAAATGTTTTATTTAGAAATCCCGAATTTTGAGTTGCTTCAAAATCCTAATTTTGGCAAACTTTTGAAATGGAATTTTTTGCTAAGTAAATGTCCTTTTTTATTCTTTGAATTTACATCATTTTATTTATAATGAATTTACCAATTGGTTTCATAACATTTTGACTCAATTTGTGGAGCGTGAATCAGTTTTACAAAAAGTTAAATTTCCCTTTTTAAACCCGAGGTATTCTCCAAAAGTTTATCTAGTGATCTCTCAACAAATGATCTTATTTTCTTATCAAATTTTCATGAAAATTTGTTGTTCAATGGTCAAACTACATGAGAAAAAATATCCGGAAAATACCTTTTAGATAATTCTGTAGAAATCCCCAAAGTAGGCACTCATTATCTTTTCAGAGAATTAATTAAATAAGAAACACCTTTTTAGATTGAACGGAGAGTATCTCATTCTTGTGTTTAACGACGTGAATTATTCATGACTTGCATATACAATATTAATAACACAATATCCATGTCGAACAAATCATTAAACAGCATTATCATAACCTTTTAACGTATAATTTATATGTTAAATAACTTGGTTAATTAAATAAATAATTAACCTTTTATTGTATAATCTTCTATACTCTTGTCCAAATCATCCATGACTTCAGACAGAGTTTATTCACTACTAAATCCAAGTCCAAACTCAAGCCTCGATAGATCTCATTTTTAAGGTTAGTGTTTATGGTTCCGACCTAACTTTTTATTTGTTTTCCCAAATTATACTATGTTAACTAGTTGCTTTTTAACTTTATTATTTATCCACCAATCCTCACAAACATCAACCAAACTTGTAAATTAACTTTATAAACTTTAAATTAGCATAAAAAATAACTATGAACAATAACTGACCAACATTAAGTTTAAAGTTAACCAAAACTGTGATTTCTCACCCAAAGCTTTCCTCTCCTCCGAGTCAACTAGCTTTACCGGAGCAAAACTTTGCATTACAATGTCCTCTTGCCATCTTACATCACCACGACCCCTACGTAGCACTGCATAACCCACAGTCTCCCCCCAATCCATGGACAAGGCCCTTCAATCCTCCTCCTTGCTTGCACAAGTAAGTGTGGTGGAAGCGGAGTCTTTTACCATTACCCCTTTGTGTTTTAACATATCCCTTATTTGTTTTCTTTTATCAAGAGTTCATTAAAGAGTTTCTAGAGAAGGTGGGAAGAAAAATGAAGAAATGAAAAGGAAATGGAAAGAAGGAAAGAGATGTGGTATTTATAGAAGTGGGGAGGTATCTTATAAAACCCATCATCACACATCACTTCTTCTTTACACACCCAAGGCCTCTTATTACTCCTCTTTCCCTCACCTACATACCCTCCCTAACAAGTCACTCGGAAGCTCATGTGGGTAAGTAAGCCCATGTGTCACTAAAAGATAGGATGACTTTGTACATAGCACGGTTCTGTGGATCAGTTTCTCGCACTATGGGTGCTTCTGTGTACGTGTTTTGGTATTTATTTTTGTATATTTCATGCTCACAATATCCATTATATTTTTGTAACAACCCAAATTCTGACAGACCGATTTTTTTTTCAAAATTCTAATTTGTTGAAACCCGTGTTGGTTGCTCTGGTATTCTGCAGGAAAGACAAAGATATAAAATATATCAGAGCTCAGAAAATATATCATAGTGGAATGGATAAAGTATAATATAATCGAAGTATAGCCTTACCGTAGTAATAATACTACCTAACCAGTATCCAAAGCTATCATATCTCTGCCACAAATCTAACCTACGAGCATGTTATGAGGAAGGGGTCAGAACACAAGTTCTGGTGACTGGATTTAAACTATAAACTTTGGATAATCCTACATATATCGTTTAATCACATTTTCTTATTTATTAGGTTATTTGAGTTAACAACACTCAAGGCTTACACACACGTCGTACCCATTTACTTCCCAGTGGATTAACCTAATACAGTATACATGTAGCTACCCTCCCCCAATATTGAGGTATTCCCCATGGTACCCCACTCGCACGGTCTCCACCATGACACACGATTTTCACTTAACGGTTTACACACTTCAAATTAGCTCCACACAGGAAAACACAAAAATTCACAGGAAACCACATAAACACCTTAACATCTCAAAGGATCGCAAAATATCACTAAAACACAGAGAATCACTGAGACTCATCAAATCACATAAATCACTGAAATACTAAGAAACACTGAGATTCGTTGCTTCGATTAGACGGATCTAGGATTAAATAATACCGTATAGTTCCCTCACACTTTCTAGCTTGATTCAATTTTTAAATTTTGATTTTTGAGTGGGTTTTTGTTGAAATTCGTCGCTGTGAATGTGCTCTTACAAGTGTTGCAAACATGGCCTGAGTCCATGTTTGAGATAGCACATCTCTTTCATTAATTGTCGGAATCCGTCGATTCTTTTTTCAGTTGAGAGAGTGACTTCTGTACTATATTCATACCAAATTACAGTTCATTTTGAGGTCATTTAGTCACTTGAAACAATCCTCAAAGTTGCAACTGGAGCATGTTTTGCTCCAGATTTTGGTGTGAAAAACACTGTCTGAGTCCAACTTTGACACACCATAACTTTCACATACTTTATCGGAATCATGTGATTCTTTTTGCATCCTGTTCACAATTTTATCTAGTTTTTGCATACCAATTTTAATGAAGTTCTGGGTTGTTTTAGTTTTTTGAATTTGACCTTAAAGTTGGTAGTTCGTCGGGATAACGAAATTCTGAGCTAAAATCCCGACGAAAGCTCAAGTTGAGTGCTGTGTATCTTTGTCAATTCTTAATCAAATTGAGTAATTATTTTTGCAGTGTGTTCATGATTTTTCTAGTTGTTGTACACCAATTTTCATGAAGTTCTGGCTTGTTTTGGTCTTTTGAATTCGACCCCAAATTTGGTAGTTTGTCGGGATAACGCTATTCTGAGCTGAAATCCCGCCGAAAGCTCAAGTTGAGAGTTGTGTATCTTTGTCAATTCTTAATCAAATTGAGAAATTCTTTTTGCAGTATGATCATAATATTCTCTAATTGTTTCATAACAAATTTCAAGAAATTATGTGTTGATTTGGCTTTGGAATTTGACCTCCAAGTTGATAGTTCGTCGTGTTAAGTTCATTTCTGAGCTGATATCTCGACGAAAGCTCATATTCAGAGCTGTGTATCTTCGCCACTTGTGAATGAAACTGAGAAATTCTTTTTGCATTATGTTCATAATGTCCTCTAATTGTTGTATACTAGTTTTCATTTAATTCTGACTTGATCTGTTTGCCGGAATTTAGCCTCGAAACTGGTAGTACGTCAAAATTATGCTTGTTTATATGTGTGACAATTTCCGTGTATTTTGTGACTCGTTGTACAATACTTTTAGGGGAATTTCTGACATCATTTCTATGCTTAAGACACTATTTCTACACTTATTATATTAAACAAGATTTTCATGGATTCAAATGTGGAATTAGTGATAGTTTCAATAGTAAGAATCAGTGTTTTCTTACTGTCTTCTAGTGAAATCGGTGACCTTGTGTGAGTACCATTTCAATGGTACTTCCAGTGCTTTTGTGACACATGCACAACTTTTATAAACGTTTTTCGAAATGTTTGAATAGAAGAATATGGTTTTGGAAAATAAATATTGTTTTAACTATGCATTTAAATTTATTATATGCATGATTTATACAAGGACTTTCACACGCTTCGATTTTCAAGAATTTTCAATAAACTATGATTTCAAAAACTATTTTCCTAAAGTATGTTTTTAATTATAAACCGTACACAATTGTACCCTTCGAGAAGGCGTGTTGGTGATCGAATGGTACTTGACACCCCGCGGTATGGGACGCGGTGGTATACAGTATTATTTAATCCTAGATTCGTCTAATCGAAGCAAGGAATCTCATTGATTCTTAGTGTTCCGGTGATTTCTATGATTTTTGAATCTCAGTGATTCTCTGTTTTTTAGTGATATTCTGTGATCCTCTGAGATATTCAGGTGTTTCTGTGGTTTCTTATCAACTTTTGGGTTTTCCTGTGTGGAGCTGACCTGAAGTGTGTAAACCGTTAAGTGATGAGATGACACAATACACTACACGGTTAAATGCATATAAAGTATTCATAGGAATAACTTTTGAAGTTGACAATATAAAGAAAAAGAAGCACAAAAACACAAATTCTCTAAAATCACTAAATCACAGATTCACGAAATCACAAAAGTTTGATAAGAATTTAAGATCACAAACGAAATCTTGATAGACACAAAACACAAAACCACAAATTATGGATCCATCACAAATGGCTAGCCGAAGCTATGCCTGCATATGCTATCACAAGGGATGGCTTGAAGCCAAAGCCAGTACTATATCACACAGATGGGGTACCCGAATGACTCGGAGGTCCACAGAGCCACACAGGATTGACCCGAAGGTCCACACAGAGTTCACACAGGATTGACTCGAAGGTCTAGTACTGGTGATCACACATGAATGTGTCACAACCTTCAGATAGTAACCTGAAAAGTGATAATCGTGTGTCCAAGAGTATTTGTAACAACCCCGCCACCATACCCATGCTATTAAAGAACATTATAAATAATGTTGTCTAATAACACGGAGAATACGGTTTGTTAGGGGCGACCGATTATGAATATAACTTTAAATCAGCGTTGACACAGCGCACTTACTGTTTTGTTTAGCCTCAAAGTGAATCTTAGACGTGAACAATCTTGGTCTAAGTTAATAAACACAGCGGTTTCTCATATAAGAACAATATAACATATAAAATAATTATCGTAGATTACAGGAAATTAATAATTATCTATACAAATTTAGAGTTTACAATATGCACTATACGCCAACATGATATACATACAAGTCATTATCTTTATGTGTACATATTATAAATCCATACATGATCCTAAGAGAACCTTATTTAAATGTTTAATGACTTAAATCTTTACTATCAAGCTTATATCCAAATCTGCGAGTCCTGTAAGACTGTAAACTGGAAATTCTCAGCCTGACAAGAGTATATAGAATACACGGATTAGACAATCCCTATATATCCAAGAGGTGAGGAAAAATAACTCACAAGTGATAATTCTTCTCAAAAGCGAAAGAACAATATAAATTCCAAATCAACAAAGATACAAGAGATAATTACAACTAATTCAATATTTAATGATTTCACGTGTTGGGCTACAACAGTAAAATGTAATTGTCTCTGTCAACAACATGTTGCTTAAGTCCTAGTACTAAATTATCTAAACAAAAACCCCAAAATACCATAAAACAAGATGGAAACAAGCACCACATCAACATATAAAACTCTTATAAAACTTCAAAGCAACATTAGTATAATCACCTTCTTATCCCACAAGATAGCACTAAGGCAATATATATAAATCAACGTCAATAATAAAGGTATCACATGATAACATTTGAAATCCAATAACTCTAGAAATCAAAAGAATGAAATCTAGGAATAACATCATAAATTGGGTCCAAAACACCGAATAATAACAAAATCAACAAAGTCAACATAACAACATAAGGTGGATCCAAAATAACAAATTTGCATGAGCATCAACAAAAAAGCTCCCTCTGAGCTTAGCCAAGTACTTTATACGTGTTCAAATTAAGGCGCTCATCACTGCTACCCCCCCCGGTCGAGTGTAACTTGACTCTCCCGGTCAAGTGAGCACGTATATAAAACTCCCCCCGAGTCAAGCTTCCCCCCGAAGCGAGTACTGGCTCAACAACAAACCACAATATGTGTTATAGACTTTTAGTCAGTAACCAAAGCAGTGGTAACCATGCGTCCCATACCACATGTTCTCACTGCCGGTTTACTGCCAATTAGTTAGCTTCACATCGGAAATCATCGTAAACAACAATCATCAGAAACAACGATTCAACAGCTTTAATTAGACAAATATGGGATCAACCGATTTCATATACCGTCGTGTCCCATACCACGAGGTTTACGATACCATTTAATTCCCATGACGCTGTGATAACCCGGATTCCGACAGACCGATTTTTTTCTTTCAAAAATCCAAACTATCGAAACCCGAGTTGGGTGCTCTGGTATCCTGCGGAAAAAGACAGAGATAAAGAAACATGTTAGAACTCGTAAAGCATCTCACAGCGGAAGGAAATAAAGTATAATATTCAAATATTGCTTTACCTTATTAAAAATACTGCTAAACCAGTATCGAAAGCTATACCATCTCTGTCATGAACCTAACCTAGAAGTATGTTATGAGGAGGGGGTCAGAACATAAGTTCTGTGTGAGTGGACTTAGAATAAACTTCTGTATAATCCTACATATACCGTTCAGTTACATTTTCTTGGTTATTAGGTTGTTAACAATGTTAGCTCTTTAAGCTATACTTATGTCCCACTAGTAGGTTAACCTAATACAACGTATATGTAGATACCCCCAACTCGTCAAATCCTTTCCATATATATATATACAGTCCCTTGCCATATGTCGTACGGGCTTCATCATGTAAATCTATACTACTTTAGTGTAATGCCACCATTCTCGAAATCGTTTGGACTGCCACTCTCGATCTTTCTAGATTTCGTGTATCATCTAGATCTAATCTAAGGTTTACTATCGGGCGCTTCCTAGATTCAACCAGGGTTTACGCTACCCAGGACCACTGGGGTTTATGCTACCTATTGAACGCTTCTCAGATTCAGGGTTTACGCGACCTAGGTCCAACTAGGGATTATGCTACCTATTGAACGATGCCCCCTAGTCTAGGACACACTACCCAGAGCGAAATATGTTCCTAGACTTTCCCCACATACGTGTCGTGAATCATTATCGGTGTCTAGTTGCACATGTCCTCTATATGTGCAGCCCGAGTCCCGTGGCAGGGCTAATCAAGAAACACAGAACTTGGTCGGGATCTTTAAGTTATCTGCCGATGCAGATGCTAAGGTCTGTTTTTATCTATGTGTGGCTATGGTCCCACTTGACCCCTCCCTCAACTAATGAAAGGCACCCAAGAAAATCATGAATGAGAACTATTAGCATGCCCCCTATGCCCCACAAACCTATTGGCCAAACCTCACCCATAACTAGATAGCAACTATATGGTCTGTTGGAATTCTCCGCCTTTCCGCTTTACGTTATTGATTGACTCAAGATGGTAGGTAGACGACATCGTGCTATCACAGGGATAAACAAGATATCGCCGCCTCACGCTGACCCATCCTAGTCTTTAGGTTGCTTATATTGCAACCAAGGCATACCCTCGGCTCTTCTGACGCAGACCTTAACCTCTGTGAGCCCAGGAGGGTCATCTGCAACCTCATAGAGGGATACCAAGAGTACCCTCACGTCCCCTCGAAGCCGCGTGCTTCGTAACCCAGTTCGTTGGAGCCTTCTTCCTGATCTGATGGACGTTCGCTCCTCCTCGTGTTCTACTTGGCTTTCTTGACTAAGGTTTACTACTTAGTTCTCTTAACTAAGGTTTACTACTTAGTTCTCTTAATCGTTCGTTTTCTTAACTAAGGTTTACAACTTAGTCATCTTAACTAAGGTTTATTACTTGGTTCTCTTAACCAAGGTTTGATACTTAGTTTCTGTTACTTAGTTCTCTTCAACTAAGGTTTATTACTTAGTTCCTTTTAACTAAGGTTTACCAATGAATTCAAGCATGACTTAAGTTCTATTTATCAAATGATAGTTTACGGGTGTTTTCCCACATTTCCAGCTTAGATTAACTTGTTTCATGGTATAAGTCGTCCCACACTTCTAGTCTTGTATTACATCTTAAGTCATATTCATTTGTTATCCCTAGAATAAGTTTATCTATTATTTAATCTTATCATTCCCCACTTTTCCTTGCTTTGATACTGTTATATTGGTTAAGTTTTCCCATGTGTTCAAGTTGACTTAACCCCCAATCACGTATTAAATTCAACCCACGTGTCATGTCAAATTGGTTAAGTGTTTATCTATCAGTTCATGTTGACTTAACTTACCCATATATCATGTCAAATTGGTTAAGTGATATCTCATCTTCCTTATCGCTTCCTATAACTTATCTTGTCCCATAAGTTATAATTTCCACCTATTATCCTTTCTTTCCTTATTCAAGTTTATTCATAATAGGTTATTTATCATTCCCCATTTCTTGTCATTAATTCTAGATTTGACTTAACCCTTCCATTTACTTAACCCGTTACTTAAACTTTACCCAATTCAATTAATTTATGAACCGTTACGGGTCCCATTTGGTTAAACATATCTAATTTTTTGTTTCACATGTCACCCGAGTCCCACTTAACCCTTTTTATTATAGTTTCTGTGTCTTACACATGTCTTACTATGGTTAAGTCTACCTTAGTCATGTTTTACATGTCATTTATATCACGCACTTAACCCTTTAACCATACCCATGTCACCCACATGTCTTATTATGGTTAGTATTTCTTAATTTATTTATTATGCCATAACGATGTATGACCCCTCACATTAGACGTCTGTTCATGGCTGCTGGATTTGCCGAGCGGTTCTGGGCAGACTTATACCAGATCGCGCCTAACCTCGTGTCATAAACAATTACGCCTCTAGTTCTTGCCGTTGACCTCTCACATTAGACGTCCGCTTGTGGTTGCTGGATTTGCCGGGCGGTTCCGGGCAGTCTTACACCACAACGCGCCTAACCTCGTGTCATAGACGATCATTAACAATCGTCTCTCACCCAAACCCCAAATTCATGTCATGTGTTCCAAATTCAACTTAATTACAATTCATGTCTATTCTAGGTGTCATAGGCCAATATTAAATTTGCAAGCATGTTCATGTTCATAATCCCATTAATAGGCTATACCTATTTTTCCAATTTCCCAATCACATTCCATATTCACTAATTGCAATTGAATTTACAAAATTTCATGTTAACATCATAAGTCAGAATTCATATTTATGCACTATTCACCATAGATTCATGTTCCCAAATCATACCCAAAGACTCATTATGAATTACGCCCCAAAATTATCAATTCAAACTTTACTTCATTGAATAATCCCCATATACAATTTGCCAATTTTCCCAATATTTGCAATAATAATTGTTAAGCCCCAATCCAAAATTACAGATTATATTCCTCGATTGCATAAAATTAATTATGCCTAATATTTGCAACAACAATTGTTATGCCACAAACCCCAAATTACAGATTATATTTCTCGATTGCATAAAATAGATTATGCCCAACATTTCCATATTCCAACCGCACGTATGCATAATAAGATTTTCGTCTAGGTTTGAGATAACCTAGATCCAAAAATAAAAAGGGGAAGGAGGATAAAAGGAACAACTATTATAACATGAATCTTGAATTAAATTAATAACTGGGGAATGATGAACGATAATAATACTATTATACAACAAATTTATTATAATTCCACTCACCTTGACTGGATTGGGGAAAGTAAACGATTTGTTGATGTAGAACGCTGATTTAATCTTCTTATTTGATTGTTGGTGATGAGCTTGAATCGTTGTTGAAGAATTTTGCTTCTGTATTTGATTAAACTCCAAAGTTGGTGAAGAACTTGCAATTTAGTTTAGAATTTTGGGGGCGGCGGCCATGTTTGGTTGAAGTTTTGCGGCATGGAGGCGTCAGAAGGAATTGTTTATGAATTAGGTTAGGTCTAGGCACTATTTTATAGGTGTAAAGAGTGTTTTAGAGCCATTAGATCGCCCTTGAAGCCATCCGGTCCGTCCAGCACATCAAAAATCGTCACTGCCCAGATCTAGAAAAATCAGGGGGGAGGTCGACCCCAAGGTCGACCTCCCTGGGTAGGTCGACCCCCAGGTCGACTGCTTGGGTATTTTCCTATGTAATTTTGAATTTTTGTTAAATCTTCTGCAGGCCATAACTCTTTCATACGGAGTCCGATTTTCGAAAACTTGGACTCTATTCCAAGCAAAATTTCGAGACGAATGCAATGGTGATGTCAACTTTACTTAATTCCTGATATTTAAATTAAGTATCCTTATTTTATTATCTTCTCTGTTACGTACACTGTCATTGAATTAATCTTTCCTTCTTTTTCATGTATTAATTAATTTTCATTGTACATCACCATTATTAACCTATCTATGCATATATATACATTTTTAGTTATATTAAAAATGCAGGGTGTTACATTCTCCCACCTTTAAGGAATTTCGTCCCCGAAATTCGATAAGAGCAAAATAGAAAATCCCTCGCAACATCCAATTAGTGTTCATCCAATTGTTGCAACATTGTGCACATGTGCAAAGTGAATTACATCATAGCAAATCATGTATGCCTAATTTGGATCCACCTATATGTATGCAAACTTTAAAAAATCTTTCAAAACATGATGCTCACATCCTAAATATACTTGCAGTTCTATATGAATGCAATATTCTTGAAAAATCAAAATATTTTTCATCCAAGTTTTCCCATACTCTTATAGAATAAGAGCATAGTTCACCCAATTGTCGCATCTAAAACCCTACCATCCATCATTAAATTCGAAATTTAGAAAAATATAATTTTCCAAATTCGAATTCTTATGTTATGAAAAGGTATAAAACGGAAAAATTCACATCCTCCGTTTTTCTTTTCTAAACGTACTTGGATTTTTATATGACTATTCTATGAAGATTTCCTATTTTCCTATCCAAGCACAATCACATAAGGAAATTTCTTCTTTTTTTCCACTTATCTTGGAAAAATTTCGTATTTATTCATCTTTTTCTTAAGATTTCCATTTTCTTTTCCCATCTCGTTTTGCTGCTTGATTGATTCTGTTGTTTTCTTTTTAGTTAGGCTTGTTTCTTTCTTAGCTTATTTGACTTAATCAAATTACTTAAGTTTATTATTTTCAAATAAGCCTTTTTGTTTTCAACTCAAACAACATCATACACAGCTACTACTATGGGCCAAGAATCTTAGGACTTATGTCACGAGTCCACTCAACAGGATCTATACACTTGCTTGCCCTTCACTACCTAGTAGTCACCTGTAACGACCCGGAAAATCCGAACCAATTTAAATTTTTTATTTTAAATGATTTGGTGGAAAAATGTGGCAGAAATTAAAAAAATTCCATTTTTAAATAATATTAAAGCCAGTGAAAATAGTCAATTTTCAAACGATCTCTGTTTTCGACGAAACCACTTTCATCGGAACCGGAATGTCATATTATTGCTAGGTTTCAATTTTTAGAATTTTTCGATTTAATATGTGAGCGTGGCGAAGGAAAATGTGTTTGGTCAATTACAGTCAAATTTAATCGACTGAAAAATAGCCATTTTTCAAACAGTGTCAGAATTCGACGAAATTAATTTTGTTAGGACCGTATCGTCATAACATAGACAAATATATTTTTTCTGGATTTTTATGAGTCCGTTTGTGGCCTCGGTGAATTTATTTATGCAGACAAATTAAATTAATAAAGGAATTAAATATTAAATTAAATAATACAGGCCATAGACAACCGTTTGGGCTGACGGGACCGGTCCCATTGGATCCGGAATATGGGCTATTGGCTAGGGTCACTTTCTGCTGGACTGAATTTGAACCGGTTTGGAAGATATGTTTTTTTTTGTAAAAATACATTTTTAATATTATAAAAATAGGAGATTGGAAACCCTAATTACTATTCATCTTCGTGTAGCCGCCGCCCCCTCAAACCAATGGCCACCAATTTCTGAACTTCCTCCACTTCATTCTCCCTCTCCTCCAAGAACTAAACCCCATACTTCACACCATTTCAAAGCTCTCCTCCTCCTCTACAATTCCATACCACCTGATCATCTCCTAGTGCCGCAACCACCAAGCACCGACGACCCAAACCCACGCCCGTTCGTCCGCTGTGGGGCCCCCTAGTCGCCGCCGAGTTCGGCCAACCCCCCCTCCCCCCCCCCCGCGTGCGCCACCCGTAGCCCGTCGAAGTCCCGCCGTCCGATCAGTCTCTAGTGCATCCATCCGCGAGCAAATCTGAACCCTAGGATTTGAAGAATAGGGAAAAACTACGGCCTGTAGTGTCTGAGAGGAAGAAAGGTTTATTTCTCTAATTAATTTATTATTTAATTAATTTAAATTATTTTTAAACTACAATTTATCATATCTAACTCGTTTCAATTCGAAATTCGATGATTTCAGTGGCGTTGTAATCGTGTGACTGAGATCTACGCATCTAAACTGACTGGAGTTGATTCTGAACAGTTCGAATTTTGGCCAAAAATCGTCAATGACTGTGAGATTCTGAATTTAAATAATTAAATAATTTATTTTAAATCCTATTCGATCAGTTGAATCATTGTATATTATTCTGATCTGTTATGTGGTGATTGTTGTATTGTTGAATCTGATTCGTTGTGATGTCATGTTATAATTTGACTGTTTGGATCTGTAAAATTCTGATGTAATCATAATAAAGTTCTCGCCTTTGTTTTTATTTTTATTTTTGTTCCTTTCTCTTGAAACTGATCTTTTGATTTGAAAATAAAATATAATAAAGTTGGGATCTTTGTGTAAAAGTTTTGATTTTTTTTTATTTGAAATGAAATATAATTAAGTTTTAATCTTTTGTTTTTGAAAACAAAATAAAGTTCTAATATTTTGTTTTTGAAAACAAATTAAAGTTGAATCTCTTGTTTTTGATCTACGAATATAACAAAGTTTTAGTCTTTTGTTTTGATTAACAGAATTTTGTTTTTCAAAAACAAATATAAAGGAAAGTTTGATCTTTTTTTTTTTTTTTGAAAACAAAGTAAAATAAAGTTCAATCTTTTATTTTCCTTTCATTTTGCTTAAATAATAAATAAATATTTGATCTTTTATTTTGACATATAAAATAAAAGAAGTTGAATTTATACAATGAATAAAGATTTGATCTTTCATCCTATAAAATGAATAAAGTTCATATATTTTGTTTTATTTCACAAAATAAAGGTGGGGTCTATTATTTTTGATTCATAGAAATTTTACAACCAATCATATGTTGCTATTGTTGTAATGCACAAAATTCATCGTATGTTAAATTAGTTGAAATGACACCAAAATTTCATCGTCATGTCTATATGGTTGAAATGAACAAAATTTCATCGTTATGTCAATATAGTTGAAATGAATCAAATCTTGACATTAGAAATTATATTTATTTTAGGAATATTGACGCTAGAAAAGACATTTACATTGGAAATAAAGTCCACCTTTTTAATTGCATTTTTCAATGCAAATATTACATAGAAAGATGAATTTACTTTTAATTGAGTTCTCTTAGTAATAGAAAAGAATAAAAAGACATCTTTATTTTCAATGTTATAGAAAAGAATAAAAAGACATCTTTATTTTCAATGTTATAGAAAAGAATAAAAAGACATCTTTATTTTCAATGTTATAGAAAAGAATAAAAAGACATCTTTATTTTCAATGTTATAGGAAAGAATAAAAGGACATTCTCATTTTCAATGTAATTGGAAAGAATAAAGAGAGATTTACATTTTATAGGTAAGTAAAAGAATAAGGGACTTTTACATTTTTATTTGTTATACATCGTTAAAATATCATTTTTGGTCGCATTAGAATTGGCGAACAAAAATGTCATTTTGTTGAATATTGAAATTATACATTTTAAACTATCATTTTTGATCGCATTAGAATTGGCGAACAAAAATGTCATTTTGTTGAATATTGAAATTATACATTTTAAACTATCATTTTTGGTCGCATTAGAATTGGCGAACAAAAATGTCATTTTGTTGAATATTGAAATTATACATTTTAAACTATCATTTTTGATCGCATTAGAATTGGCAAACAAAAATGTCATTTTGTTGAAAATTGAAAATGTACATTGTTAAAACATCATTTTTGGTTGCATTAGAATTGACGAACAAAAATGTCATTTTGTTGAATATTGAAATTATACATTTTAAACTATCATTTTTGATCGCATTAGAGTTGGCGAACAAAAATGTCATGTTTATTTGATATAAAATGATACATTGTTGAAACCACCATTTTTGTCGCACTAGAATTGGCGGACGAAAATATTTCTTTCATAGAATAAAAGAAATGGATTTTAATAAAGGAAATCGCTAAAATGGTTTATATATTATATATAAATATAAATATATAAAATTAAACGAAACGAGCGCTGCAGTTCGTGTATCGACAATCGTAACTTCAAACGAATATATTGAAAGATCCGACCGTTGGATTTTCCCAAAACTGGAACTGTTAGGACCGCTTTGGGAAGAGCTTTCCAACGATATAAATTTCATCAAAATCCGACGGTTAGATTTTAAGATATGTGTAAATCAAATTTTGGAAAAAGCAGCGCCAGCGCCACCCATTGACCCGAAACGTCGTTTAAATATTTTGAGCTATTTTTAATAAATAAAAATATCGATAAATAGTTATATATATATATGAAATGTTTTAAACCATAATTATACGAAAATTATTTGAAAAGGCCGAGGTTAACTCATTTCAAATAATTGAACGACGACTGAATCAATGATGCAAGGAGACGACGGTTAAAGACCGGCGATCTTCACATCGAATGGACGATGATTTTTGATACCTTGGACTGACTTGCTCCCAGGACTGGGTTGAAGCGGTAATTGTCCGGACGTGTGTGTTGGTCGTGCGGATAAGCGAGCGCCTTTTTGGTGTCTCCGGTTTCGTTCAGACCCAGAACGGACTTGTAAATGGATGCGTGTCTGACGTTGGAATTTCCTACATGTAATTAAATCGATTTCTATTAATATATGTCTGTTTGGTGGTAGAGACTTTATTCTCTACTTAACACCCGGATACGTAGTAGTAGTTATCGATAGCATGGCGTTGAATGGTCAATGTGGCATGCCAAGATGCAATGATCAAGGCTTTGTTGAAAAGCAGGCCTTGTGGCTGATGATCAAAGCATAGCCTGTCTAGGCATAGCTTTGTGTATAACGTGACTTCGCGAGCCTCACACCCTGGTATGAGTTAAAAACGGGATTAGGACTGCAGGGAGTGCACACGTTTCTTTCTAGCTAGTGGTGTTTGGGTTTTAACACGGCCCGACATTTTACTTATGTGGATTTTGGATTGAGGTACCTCGGATTTTTTATAGGCCGGAAGTGGTCATACTATAGGTTCATAGGAACCGGGAAACGTGTGTTCAGGCATAATTAATCTACTACCGTTAGGTGGGGACCGGCCCTGAAGATCCAAGGGTTGCCCATAGGTGTGATCCTGAGGCATTTGCTAGAGTGTCTCGAATCGGAAGAGGACGATCCCTAGCCTCGACTTCATGACAGAAAACCAATTCCCAATACGACAACATTTCAGTTTTGATTGTAAACTTATATACGTCGACATAGTAGGATGGGGTACTATGCCGTTTAGGATTGATATATTTATATTGAAGTATTTTTAATACTGCCTAGACACTAGTGATAATATTAAAATATTACTTTTCACGTATTAAGCATGTTTGATCCTCATAAGGGAAAACTCTATCCTCTTGTGTGCGTTGCATTGTACGATAGGACTGGAGTCTTATGATGGTTTCATTTTTCAAAAGTCATTTCGCTGTTTTATATAAACTTCATAAAATATTGCACTGGCAATCCAATGGAGTAAACCCGTTCCGCGTTAGCGGCGTGGTCCTGAGATTCTCCATCTTGATAGTTAATTTATTTAAGAATTCTCACACCAGTCCCATGAATGACTCGTAGTTTGTTTCACTTTTGCAAACTCGGGTGCCCTCTTTCCACACGGGCAACCAATTGACAGGTTTCTAGGTGATACTTTCTGGTGGGAGCTTGCTTTGGGAGAAAGAAGAAGAAGACCTTTTCTCCATCTTTTATTCTGCTTTTGAGACATTTTTCTATCTCTTGCTTTTGGTGTATGTAATGGGATTTGAAACTCATTTCTTTTCATTTGAGACTTGTTTCTCTTTTGTTAAGACTTCTATTATGCTAAGTGGATCCTGTAAAACTGCATACTCTGATGTTTTGCTGTAATGCTGATGACATTTATTTCCGCTGAAATGTTTATGTGTTATGATAATTACCTGAGATCCGTTTTTGTTGTAAATATGTTGTATTCCAAAATGATTATCCTTACTTTCGGTCTACGGAAGTTTGTGGTGATCACATCACCACTAGTCAATGCTGTGTATTACTAGCCTATACTTCTCTTTCAAGCAACAGTCCTTTTTCTTTTTCTCAAGCAACAAACCTAGGTTTCTCAATGCTTATGCATTCTATGGGAAATTTTCCATTAGTTCAATATTATCTAATCCCTGACTTTAAATTGGCAAGAAAATAATTCCCTAAGTATCAACCCCGAAGACCGAAATCAACATCAGATTGACACTGAGAGAATTAATCAACTCAACCAATCCCCAGTTGGTTCTAATAGCTTTAACTTTATCTTGTTCTTTCTAGGCCTTAATCCTTAACTACTCCATTTTTAAAACATGGTTTGGCCTTCTTTCTTTTTATTACATTCTCCTTCCAAAAATTAAAGTGGTAAAACTTTTCTTCTTTTCTCAAAAACTTGCTTTTGCCAAACCATAAAAAAAAACATGTCACAAAATAAAATGCAAAAAAATTTCTTCAAATCACAAAACTGGAGTAGACAAGGACAACTATCGAGGCAACATTGTTCCTATTTACAATTGTTAATTTAACTACTCGCTATAAGGTGCAGACACCTATTCTATTCCTACACTCTACCGCTTATATTGTTCACCCAACAAAAATTTCTTTTTAAAACAATAATCAGATTTTATTGTTAACAAATAGAATTTCTTTTACAAAATGCAACACTTTCTTTTCAATCCTTTCATATACTATAATATGAAAACTAGCGAGCAATATATGCTCTATATTATGCACCTTTTTAATGAGAGAATTCTTTTAAAACAAGAAATCATTGTTTTACAAAATATACCCCGCTTTACTTTAAAAACCCAATATGCACTAAATAATTTCTCAAACATCAAAAATACTTTTAAGATTAAAATTTAAAAAACACCACAAACTCTTTTACAGGTTCAAGTTCTTAAAAGTTTATTATTGGGTAAGACTCAAAGCGGGTCTTCAACTCACTAGGCTTTTCCTAGGAACTTTCGCGAATTCAATTCTCTCGACTATATATATTCCTAATCCATCTTTATTTTTCAACCTTTTCTAGTTTCTAAGGTTACACTTCTAAACCCACTACTCTGAAATACTAATATTTCAGTTTCCATCCTATGGGATATTTTTCTTTCTCTAGCTTCAAGTCATATTGTACACTTTCCCAACAACCTAATGGTTTCCAAATTCCTATGTTCATTCCTTGAGTGTACAAACTAGATATCCCAACTCTTTTTATGTCTAGTGGGCTACTATATGGATTTAGGTTTATATATATAATATATTTATATCTTAGAAAATACATATACGTTCACTCATTATCTCCCTAAGATCACTAAACTTGGCTATGATACCAGATGTGACAACCCGTATTCCGATAGACCGATTTTTTTTTTACAAAAATCCAATCTGTCGAAACCCGAGTTGGGTGCTCTAGTATCCTACGGAAAAAGACAGAGATAAAGAAACATGTCAGAACTCGTAAAGCATCTCACAGCGGAAGGAAAGAAAGTACAATATTCAAATATTTCTTTACCTTATTAACAATACTGCTAAACCAGTATCCAAAGCTGTAACGGCCGGAAAATCCATGCCAATATGAGCTGACTAATATCTTACACATTCAACTCAAAGTGCACAAAAATTCAGATTATTAATAGAAAGAATTGAAAGGATGAGAAAGATAAGATAGAACTAATAGAATAGAAGAAGATCACAACTGAACAGAATCAGAGTACATACGAATCTCACAGTGGAATGAAATAAAATGTATTATATACATAACTTTGAATTACAAAACTGAATTTGTACATACATACCATATATCAGAGTACAATACATCATATCACAGTGGAAATAATCTCTAAATATTAACGGTGAAAGCTCCTGCTTTGAGCCCCACCAAGTAAATCTGTAAAATCCTGAAACACTTGACTGCCCGTACAAATTTGGGCACCCAAGAGTTTGGGGAAAATACAAAATAAACTCTGGGTCAGTCATGGGACTGGTGTGAGTAAATTCCAACCATATCGTTTAACTTTGAAAATCCTTTTGAAACAAAAGGATAATAGTAAGACCAACCCACACATAAACATGGACGGTTTTTACCTTACTATAACCCAAATTACCTTGATATCAAAACCAATGATATTATGATAATGTCTAAACAAATAATTATCCAAGTAGCAGAACGCTTGCATCTCACGTTCCACATATATGTAGTATAAAATCATAAACCGCAGGGCGCTTATCGGAGAATGGATTCCAACAGACAAGGTATGGGAGCACCTTCTGAATAGTGTACTCTAGAGGGGATACACTCAGGGTTCAACAAGAACGTCTTGCAACCCGGCCACACATGACCGCTCACTCATTTAGCTTGAGTGTCGCGAATATATTGCCACCACGATTGTAGGCCATCCAACCGTCATCCGAAGATACAGAATCGAAAAGAAGTGTAAATATGAATTTTCTCTAGATCGGTGACAATACACCCTGCTTGGGGATGACCCAACTAGCCATGCTGCCTAGCCCAACTTTTGTCACTTCCTGATTGTGAGGCTAGAGGCTACGTCTATCTTCAAAACATCTGATCACCATTCGCTTTGAATGCCACATCGTCAAATCCGTAATCACACATTGATTACACAAATGCATACTGGGTGTAGAATAAAGAGAAGTTACCTTCTCGCCACCAACTTGGTATATTCGTAAAAATCAACGGCGTGACCGTTGGAAATACTCTATCAGACACTCGTCCATACAAGTTGTCCTGGGACTGGACAAACACAAAACACCATTCTAGAACTAGACGACCCTTGCATTTAACTCCGTCTTCAATTATCTTCAGCATATCTAATTCGCAGGGCTTATGTCTATACGGAGTGGTTTTCGGAAACTAAATCCAACCGGTCTCTCCGTATTGACAACGATGGTAAAAAATACTTCGATAGTCGGTTATTTAACTATTGGAGTAAAAACAAACATCCATTCTAATGTATCACATAAACACGGGTACTATTTATTTAACGTTCGTTTTTATTATTCGAATTCCCATATCTTACCAGATATTACTCAAATCCCGTTTTAGCCTTTTTACACTTCTTGGAAAACATTTCTAGTTATTATAAACTCTTATTCTTTCATGTTCCAGAAACTATACGTTATTAACGTTTGAACTATTTCCATTAATTTCACGTTCTTTATTTCTATACTTGGATAATCTACCCTATTTTCATTGGGAAACATTTCCAATTTCATTTTAACCTTTTAATCGGCCCAACGTTCACTTTTAAAACATTACTCACTTTGAAATGTGAATATTATCCCTTATTATAGAAATCTGAACATCTTTATCGTATAACTCTTTAATCACGTAATAACTTCCCTTAGCTCGTTACCGAAATCTCTTTCCTAATTCTATTCCACTTTATAAACTCTTTTTCTAAGTCAACTTCTTATCAAATCAATATCAAGTTTATAACTAAATACTGATTCCTATCCTATTAACATTTATTTGTCTAGAACTAAATATTACTATCCTATCAGATTATAATTCCTAAAAATAATTTACTTTTAATATATTCGACATCGTTGAATCCTAGTTCCAAATCATAATGGTTTAATTCTAATCACATTTCGAACATCTAAATGTTGTCATCGTTTTCTAACACGATTCTCCAATTTCTCTTTCTAAACTTATTCTTATATTTCTTTTGGACAAACATCGTTATTTATTTCTTTAGACTAAGTGGATTTCAACTAAACTGATTCCATTCCCTATGAAGTGCTACTATATATAAAAATCACGCTTAAGTCTGGTTAACAACGTTAATTTATCATTACAGTTCAAAACTTGTCATACGCTGTAATGTTCTCCTTTATAACTAATCTTGACATAACAGTCACGCTTAAGCCTAATCAACAGCGTTTATTTCATCGCTATAGTTCTAAGACTTGCAATACGCTGCCATATTCTTTTTATACTAATCTCAACATAACAGTCACGCTTAAACCTAGCCAACAGCGTTATTTTATCGCTATAGTTCTAAGACTTGCAATACGCTGCCATATTCTTTTTGTAACTAATTTTGATACCTCTTTTCTCGTTACAAACTGATACTATTCCTTGATAATAGTGAAGCGGTTCAAGTTGGGGTATTCTATTTACCTCTCAGACCTTGATTGACAACGTTCTTACCTTAGAACAGATATAAGTCTGTATTCTAATCCCTTATTACTTATAATATTCATCAAATCGTATTTCCTTGTTTTATTTTGGAATATGGTTTTATAACACCATATTCATACTTTGAAATCTTCGTTGTTTATGATTATTTATTATAAACATTAACTCTTCGCGTTAACTTCATTCCATAGTTCTATTTATAACTTCTTTACAAGGACCCATTTAATCTTATGATCATTTTTCAATCAAACAGTTGATCAACTTCATTCCATCAATAAATTCGTTAACTGATTTTAATTACTTCTTAACATTAGATTAATATAATTAATCTAATAATATTTCTTAACTTTTGCTTTAAAATAATTATCCAAATTATTCACTCGTAAGATGATTATATCTTAATAATCTATTTAAATGTCAAATAATCGTTCTATATTTTCTTTATAAAACGAACTCTGAAATACTGGTTTATAATAGAACTTCTATTATAAATGTAAATCTTCTTTTTAATTATAAAAATATAATTTTTATAATTAACTTCGTTCAGTTGCCTGACGGCTAATCAACTTCTTAACAAGACGACGGGTTTACGGTCGACTGTTACCACTTTCTTAATCGATATCGTTTATTGATTTATCAAAACAGATGTTGAATTTTTCGTTCAACATCAATTATTCACACGGGGTTTTAAATGTAATTCGGGTTTAAACAGTGCATACAAAACAAACAGTACATATAAATATCGAGGAATCCGGTAGGATTCCTCCAACCGGTTTTCTGCATCCACAGATGTTAGTCAGACAATTTACACTGATTTCTACTAGGGAATACCACAATCGATGGAATCAGTATACAACATATGCAACGATATTTATTTCAACCAATTTAATTTTGATCTACCTAAACGACCAGCACACAGTATTCGACCAACATTAAAATAAAATTAAAATATTTTAAAATAGATCAAAGTGAGTGAATTTACTCACCTTGGCGTGTTAACCGTTAAATAACGATTTGCATCAGTCGGTTAAAGCAGCGTTCAATTCTGCCATAAATTGTAGCGAACTCCAGCTTGCTTCAAACCCGTTCCATTTCGTTGTCTCCGTCCATACGGACCTAACGCGACAGATGGCGCTCAATTCCCAACTTCATAAGCAAAAAAAATGCTCTGAAACCCAAACCGCATTGAAACAGTGCTTCACCTCTCAACATTAAACACTTCGCTCCCATACCCTTCCACGTTTTTCCCCATGGAACCACCTCTTCATGCAAATTCAAGTGAACACAACAAATTGACTTCTCTGCCTTAATCCGTCCTTCTTGTCCATGAGCCCCAACGTGCAAGCCACACATGCGACAGCTCCTCAGGCACTTCACTGTTCCATGTCTTCAAGCCCAATATTGCACCTTCGGCAGAACTGATTACCCTGACATCAACGTTTCCACCACTGCTTGCCATCGAACTTCGCCAACGACTGCATTTCCGTACCAGTCCAAAACCCATCCCTTTCTTTTCTTTTTATGTATTAATATTTTCTTTTCTCCAACAGGCACAAAGGCCACAACGCAAAATCCCCTCTGCGTTTCCTTTCTCCTACCTTTATTTCTTTTTAGTTCCACACAAGTACTTATTTCTTCCTTACTTTGAACAGTACTACCGCCAAACATTCTCTCTCCACTGTGAACACTTCTGATATTATTCCCTCCCATGCATCACACGTCAGTACTCCTTCGTTAGAAGAACGCAACCACCATCCCTCTAAAAATATACATGCAGCCAATTATCCAAGCTCCTTCCAATTGTAGTACACGTGCCCTCTTCCTGGCCTTGTCTCGCTTCATATGTAAGAGCCTTGAGACCGCACTTCACAAACCAACTTCCCATTTACTGTTGCAACTCATGGAACCAATATGAGTCCACGAAAATACATCCCCTCCTCCAGTATCCGCGTTTATCCCCTCCTCATGCAATGTACCCATGCAATTTCCACTTTAATCTCCTCCACGTCCTCATGCAGTACACCGCCGTCACAGAATCCTCCCAACGCCATGCACCTTGCATGCACACACACCTTCATACTATCAGTCAAGTCCATCTTACTTCCAAACTACGGTTGCTCCGACCAACGTCTTCCCCCGCGACTACCCATCTACCCTCTTCCAGCAGCGTCATTTTCTGCCAACCGAACACCACTCAGTCACCCAAACTCACCGCACATCGACCCCTTCATCCCACAGTTTCGTCACTTATTTGGTGCTAGGCAAAGCCCCCAGCGTTGCGCGTTGCGTCAGAAAGAACACGGGAGCAAGAAAAATAAACTTGGTTATTTATAAATTATTTTGGACTTTTGAGCGAGAGGAAAGGCGCTGTATTGTTATTATTTTAACTTTCATTTTGATTTTTGCTTAGCTTGTATTTGTTGGTTTCTGGCAGGGAAGGTTTTCAGCGGTATTTATATGGTTACAGAACCTTAGCAACTAAGGTATAGGTGTATAGAATAGCTGGTTGGCTATTTCTTAAGTGTGAAGTAAAAAGTTAGTCAGCATGCCTACTTTGTAGCACGTAAAAGCTATTTGAGGTTTGCTGTACATTCCTTCATGGGTAAGAAAATATCTTTATCTATTGTTTTCCTCATCTACGCGTGTAGGGCATGGTGTGGTAAACTTAGGGTAGGTTGATATTTTTGTCTGATAATTTACTTTAAGTATTACCCTTTTGTCTTGTATTACTTTTGAGTGTATTGGTTTTAATATATGCATTTGTTTTTAAAGATTGGTTCACCTAGTTACTAAAATTACACTTACGGACGGATAGAAGTAAGAGTACAGTCGTGCTCAACGAGGTGTCACGATCCCAAAAATATAATAATACCGGTAGATTGACTCATTCTGTAAAATCCCGAAATACCGATATAGGGTGCACCATACTCCAAATAAAAAGTTGCATATTTAATTAATTAAAAATTAGAGTAAAATTCTAAAAATTAAATTATCACTGCGCCTTAAAAGAACCTTGTCCCGATTTGCACCCGATATCAAGTTATATTCAAATAACCGTTACGGTCGATATACGATTTCATAGCGACATTCTGAATATTTGATTTGGACATATCTTGCAATATATTCGACGAAATCTTGGTTTTTTACTTCTGTTGGAAAAATACATTTTAACAGATTCCAACGTTTCCGGTTTCGATGAAATCCGATTTAAAACGAGTCCTGTACACTTAGTTGAAGTTCAGAACGTTAATTTACGAAATGTCGCGATATTACGGGCTCGATTATATTTAATATATATTTTTCTACGTTCAACTTCATTTTAATTAATATATAAATCCACTTATATTACAAATCCAATATTTAAACTGATTTAAATATTCAAATACAAAATGACAAAAATGCGGGATGTTACAGTCCTTCCCCCTTAAAACAATTTCGTCCTCGAAATTGCTAAGATAGGGAAAATGCTACAATCTCTGTTATAAACAGGTTAAAAAAAATTTGGTTTACTTTATAATTTCAGTTTCAGCTGAACTGGTTTATTTCCATTTAAATATTAATTCCTTCTTATTTCGAATATTTTCAAAATTCTACAAATTTTCTAACAACTCAAATTTTTGGAGAATTTTGCCAGCATTTCCTCTGCACGGCTTATTCAGTACTGCAACAACTTGCCACTCTGGGCCTTCTCCAATCCAAAAGAAAATCAAACAGCCAAACTGCTTGCCCAAACCGATTCATAAAAATCTCATTCTCGTATATAAACGTGTACCTTCTCTGTTGGGCATTCAACTCCATCTCTAACATCTGCTATCAAACCAGCATATATCCACACATCTCCAACTAAACTCCAATTTATTTTCCAATCAAATCATTCGCTTTTACTCAGCCAAATTTCTATTTCAACTCGAAGTTCATTTACCGATTTATTTCTCAAATCAGTTATTTTCATCTCCCAATTCAAAATTTGATTCTTATTCTCCAAGAATCAATTCATTTTAATAACTCGAATTTCCAATATTTCTCTTTTACAATCTCCATTCTGGATCGTTCCAAATTCAGTCTAATTTTGTTTATCTTAGTTCAAGTTCCACTTTTACCATTTTTAACTCCATAAGTTAAATTTTTATTTCAGGATTCAAATTCCTGGGATTTATTTCAAATCAGTTTGAAATCATATATAATTCAAGACATTTGAATTCCTAACAACTTGTTTCCTCATAAAAATTCAAAACAAAATCTTTGGTAGTAATCCGTCACTTACATACTCGAAAATGAACACCGATAATGTCGCGATCATCATCGGGGTTTATTTTCCAGCCATCGAAGTGAGTTCAATACTATATTACTTTAAAAACTCATTTATAATCACTATATTTTTGAAATTACTTCAAAATATCTTTCACACCACTTGGAAAACAAATTTTCAAACCTCCCAGGATTTTAAAATTCCCTTATATTTAATTCAAATTCAAATTTAATTCTTTTCCAATTTTCTAGGGTTTTATTTCAATTCTGGCTTTTAAATCAGATTCAGCTCATCTGATTTTGCATATCATACTTATATAATATTTCGATTGGTAATTTATATAACCAACTCAATTATAATCCTGTTCGATCATAATAATGATCACATATCCAATATATTATATTAATATCAAGATATATACTTCTTTTTATGTCAAAATATACTTTGGGTAAAATTATTTCATTTACCCTCTTTTAAAACATACTGTGTCGAATTACTCTGTTCAAGAGTTTAGAAACACCTATCAACACAGTTTGCATTACTGTTTCGACCAGAATTCATAAACCACTCGACTGACCAGTCAACACAATATAAAACAGTTTTTATATTAATTTACAAATACGCTCTCATATATACACTCATACTCAATTTAAGGTATTACTAACCTTATCTCTATTGAGTCACGCCACAGAGCCAAGGTAATCACTTAACCTTCAGCTCTGATACCAACTGTAAAGGCCAGAAAATCCGTGCCAATTTGAGCTGACTAATATCTTACACATTCAACTCAAAGTGCACAAAAATTCAGATCATTAATAGAAAGAATTGAAAGGATGAGAAAGATAATATAGAACTAATAGAATAGAAGAAGAAGATCACAACTGAACAGAATCAGAGTACATACGAATCTCACAGCGGAATGAAATAAAATGTATTATATACATTACTTTGAATTACAAAACTGAATTTGTACATACATACCATATATCAGAGTACAATACATCATATCACAACGGAAATAATCTCTAAATATTAACGGTGAAAGCTCCTGCTTTGAGCCCCTCCAAGTAAATCTATAAAATCCTGAAACACTTGACTGCCCGTACAAATTTGGGCACCCAAGAGTTTAGGGAAAACAACAAAATAAACTCTGGGTCAGTCATGGGACTGGTGTGAGTAAATTCCAACCATATCGTTTAACTTTGAAAATCCTTTTGAAACAAAAGGATAATAGTAAGACCAGCCCACACATAAACATGGATGGTTTTTACCTTACTATAACCCAAATTACCTTGATATAAAAACCAATGATATTATGATAATGTCTAAACAAATAATTATCCAAGTAGCAGAACGCTTGCATCTCACGTTCCACATATATGTAGTATAAAATCATAAACCGCAGGGCGCTTATCGGAGAATGGATTCCAACAGACAAGGTATGGGAGCACCTTCTGAATAGTGTACTCTAGAGGGGATACACTCAGGGTTCAACAAGAACGTCTTGCAACCCGACCACACATGACCGCTCACTCATTTAGCTTGAGTGTCGCGAATATATTGCCACCACGATTGTAGGCCATCCAACCGTCATCCGAAGATACAGAATCGAAAAGAAGTATAAATATAAATTTTCTCTAGATCGGTGAAAATACACCCTGCTTGGGGATGACTGTAACGACCCAGAAAATCTGAACCAATTTAAAATTTTTAAATTGGCTAAAATAATGGATTTTAATTATTTAAAATAAATATTTTAAATAATGGCGATGAAAACTGAGTTTGAATTGACATTTGAAAACGAATATAATTAATTATAATTATATATAGAATTGAAAATGGCGCGGTAGTTCGATAATTCGATTTCAAACTTCAATTGAATATACCGGGTGCAGAACAATACGGATTTTAGTGAAACCAAAAATAATGGAATCTAATTGGTGATATCTTTCTAACGAATCCGACCAATCGTAATTTGATAGCGGGAATCAAAAGATATGTCCAGTTGAAAATTCTGAATAGTCGCTATGGAATTCAGGCCCTTAAAAATGGACATTTTGCAAACGACCTCGGATTTCGACGAATCCACTTTTGTTGGGTCCGGGATGTCAAATGTGAAGTGTTAAGAATAGCCACTTGTTCAAAATAAACATATATGAGTTGAAATATTCATTAATTAGCTAATGAAATGATTTGCACCTATTTATGTAACATTAGAATGAATGGAGTTTTTAAACCAAATAGAAATCAAATATGAAGTCGAATAGAAATTGATAAATGATAAGAAATGTATATATATGTACATGCAATATTCATTGTACAGGTTATAGCAAAGGGGCTAGAGAAGAGGAATAAAATTTTGTGCCCGACAAATAGGTACACATTTACTGATTTGTTTGGGTGATGATTTTGAGCCTGTTGGCTAGCCGCTTGGCTTTTTCTTTTTCTTTTTGAGATTAGAAGGACCGGGAACGCTATTTGCGATTTCCCGATGCTCCCGGTGCAGGGGAGGTTATGGCGAAATTTTTCCAAAATTTAAGGCGTTAGAAAAATATTTGAAGTTAAAACGATATGGAAATCATTGAATGAACTATATTTATATAAATATATAAATATAAATAAAATTAAAACGAAACGAAGCCGTGCAGTTCGTATTTTGAAACCGTGATTTCAAACGACTAGTGCGGGAAATCCGACCATTGGATTTTCCCGAAACCTCAACCGTCGGGTTCGCCTTGGAATAATCTTTCCAACGGCACCAACCTTGTAAAAATCCAACGGTTGGATTGTCTGGAATGTTTAATTCAAATCTGAAGAAAAACAGCGCCAGAAACAATTATATTTATTTATATATATATAAATATAATTATATTTAATCGAATAAGACGCCGCAGTTCGTATTTTGAAATCGAAAATTCAAACGATTGTACCGGGAGATCCGACCGTCGGATTTTCCCGAAACTGGAACCGTTGGATTCGTTTTGAAAAGACCTTTCTAATGATGTAAATTTTGTGAAGATCCAACGGTTAGATTTTCAGATATGTGTAAATCAAATCTGAAGAAAAACAGCGCCACGACCGCCTTATGGCCCGAAGCGTCGTTTTGAATAAAATGGCTATTTTAAAATAAATAAAAATAGCGATAAATAGTTATAAAATATCATAAGCGATATGGAATGGAAATAAACTGAATTTGCATGATTTATGTGATGTTTGATGGTTGAATGTGTTTGGTGTGAAAATTACATTAAAGGACAAAATTGGTGTTGTCGAATAATTTAACCATTGAAATAAATTGAATTGAAATTCTAAATATACGTGAATTATTTGAGAAGGCCGAGTTAATTCTCATTTCAAATAATTGACCGACGATTGAAAGTCGAAGATAAAGACGGGGGTCGAAGACCGGAGATCTTCACCTCGTTTGGATGGTAACCGAGGTCCTGATTGGGAGGCATCCCGAAATATGGATAATGAGTGGTGATCGTCCAGACGTACGTGGTGATCAAAGGGTTTGCGAGGTATTTAGTGCCTCCGGTTTCGTTCAGACCCAGAACGGACTTGTAAATGGACTGTGTGTCTGACATTGGAGTTTATTCTGTGTTGATTGATTTCTGTTAAATATACATCTGATTGGCGGCGGAGAATTTATTCTTTTGCTTAACGCCCTTCTCTGAGACGCACGAGCTCAGAGGTTGTATATCGATGGACATCAGTCGCATGGCATGAATTGCCTGTGTGGCATGCTAATATGCAGTGATCAGGGCTTCTGTTGAAAAGCAAAGTCTTGTGGTGATGATCAAAGCACCGCCTGTGTGGCGTAGCTTTGTGTATAATGTGAATTCGCGAGCCTCACACCTCGGTATGAACCTAAAACGGGAGAGGACATCAGGGAGGGCATGCGTTTCCTCCTAGCTAAAAGTGGCGTCAGTGGTTTTACACGCCCTGACGAGTTTGACTTATGTGGTTGTTGCTGTCGCGAGGCGCCTCGGTTTGATCGGACGATCCGGGTCCGATGGAGTCATTTGTTGGCTCGTTTACGCCCCAAAGGGCGGGGAAACGTATGGTTCAGGCATTTTAATCCACATCGGTGGACCGGCCCTGACGATCCTAAGGCTTGACAGAGTACTTGCCTGAGGCTCGGGCTAGGCAGTCTCGAATTCGGTAAGGACTATCTTTTGCCTTGGTTCATGAGGGAAATCCAATTTCCAAATATGACATCGTGCGGTTTTGATTGTATATATATATGGCGACATGATATATGGTACCAATGCCGTCTATGATTGATAGTTATGATTTGAAATTGTTTTCAAAACATATAAACACTAGCAATAATATCAAATGCCTTTGTTTTATTCGTATCAAGCATATCTTGGCCGTTATAAGGTAAAAACTCTATCCTCCGGTTTGCGTTGCATTGTGTGATGGGAACTGAGTCTTATAACGGCTTCATTTTTATAAAAAGCATAGCGATGTTTAAAAGAAATATTTGTTTGAAAGCACTGGCAATCCAATGGAGTAAACCCGTTCCACGAAAGTGGCGTGGTCCTGTGATTTGCCAATTATATATATGTGTTGAGTGGATTTCTCATACCAGTCCCATGACTGACTCGTAGTTTGTTTCACTTTCAAACTCGGGTGCCCCTCTTTCTACACGGGCAGCCTTGTATTCAGGTTTAGCTGGTTCTTTCTGGATAGCTGGAGCTGAAGATGGATTCTATCATTTATTTCTTTTTATGCTGTTCAGCTCCTATTGTACATATTTTGTTTATTTCCGCTGTAGACATTTATGTATAGCTGAACTGTATTTGTACTAAGTAAGATCCTGTATACTGTGTAACTCTGATGATTACTTTTATCCAGTATATTTTGTTGTTCATTCTGGTGTATTTATTTAATTCTGTTCTGCTATTATCTGTTTCTGTGTTATATTCCAAAGATAACCTTGTTTTCGTGAGAACGGGAAATCGGGTCGTCTCATCGTGGTATCAGAGCTTTGGTTAAGCTTAGTTCTGGAATATAACATATGAACGAACTCGTCAGGAATAGAACCAGTAGTGTTCTAGGACGGGTAACTCAATACAGATAGGATCAGCAATATCCTAGTATGAGTAAAGCAGAATGAAATTACACCTCGATAGACACATTTACGCTTGAAGTATATGTTTCTATGTTTTAAAATATCTTTTCTGTGACCTGACACTTGATCTGCTAATTGCAGAAGTACTAGAAAAATGAGTGCCAGAAACAGAAGGAATACAGAACCCGATCTAGAGGCTCTATTAAAGAAATATCGAAATCTGGGTGGAGCACAATTCTCGGGCAATGAATCTATTATTCAAACTCAAGCTTGGATGAGTTCTGTCGAGAGAATCTTTGAGCATATCCAGCTGAGAGACGACCAGAAATAGTTAGTAGCATCTTGGGCGCTCAAAGAAGAAGCTTTAATCTGGTGGGAAACAATCATAAAAAATAATCCAGAAGGTGATATCACCTGGGACAGATTCAAAGTGATTTTCTTAGAAAGATTTACTCCTCCCGAAGCAACTGAGAGATTATGTGATGAATTTTCTTATCTAATACAAGGAGACATGACAATTCCCGAATATCATAAGAAATTCAATGAACTTTCTCACTTTGCTCCTCATCTAATTCAAAATCCAAAGAGGAAAAATCTGAGATTTATTCACGGACTTCAAAGGAAATACCAGAATAAAGTATTGGGGCATGTGAAGCTTCCTTTTTCTGAAATGATATATATGGCCTATCAGTATGAAGATCTCCATAAGAAAGAAATGTTATGCGACAAAGAAGAAGTCAGTTCTAGTGACATAGCAAAGTCAGAAGCTGATATTCCTGAAGCCAGTACAAAGTCTGAGGTCAATAAGAGGCTCAGTGCCAAGAGAAAAAGGGCTGAATCTGGGAACGAACAAATAACAACCGCCACGTGCTCAAGCTGCAATAGAAAAGGACATTTGGCGGTAAGTTGTAGATCTTGGAACAAACGAAGAAAGAAGGGATCTAAATCCAAAGAGAGATTTCAAGAGAAAAGAGGTTGCAGTAAATGCAAGCAGACTGGTCATATTGCAAAGGATTGCTGGCTCTTGAGGAAGCCTGAAGTAGTTCAGGTGAATGAATTGGCAGAAACTTCTGATCCCTCAGCAAGCCAAGAAAGGGCTGATGTTTTAGAAGGAACGCTTACTGTCAAAAACATTCCAATTAAAGTACTGTTTGACACAGGTGCGTCGCGAAGCTTTATTTCAAAGAGTGCCGCAAAGAAACTTGATTTAAGCTTGAGGAAGCTTAAGGAACCAATGACTGTCCAGAATCCGGTCGGGGGTTCTATCAATCTCAGTTGGATTTGTGTAGTACCTGTCTCCTTTTCTTGCTATAAATTCCCTATTATCTCTGTAGTCATGAATTTTGATGAATTCGATCTTATTCTGGGATTGGATTGGCTAACCAAATATGAAGCAGAGGTTAGATGCGCCGAGAGAGTTGTTAGAGCTAAGATCAAATTAGGGAGTTATATAACCATACCGTGTGAAGGTCAAAATGCTAATAGAAAAGACTTCTGGGCAGCTTTGAATGTTTCTCCAGCCCCAATTGAAAATGTTCCTGAAGTCACAGAGAATATTCCTGACCTCATCAAAGACATTCCTGTCGTCAAGAATTATGCGGATGTGTTTGAGGAAGTCGTTCGCTTACCTCCGCAGAGAGAGATAGATTTCAAAATTTCTTTAATTCCCAATGCAAGGCCGGTAGTTCACGCTATTCGAAGAATGTCCTTGAAAGAGAAAGAGGAATTGGACAATCAAACACGACAGCTAGTATGGAAGGGTCTGATCAGGCCCAGTTTCTCTGATTGGGGTGCAGCGGTGGTATTTGTCCCAAAATCTGACGGTACTCTACGGCTATGCGTGGACTATCGAGATCTGAACAAACAGACAATAAAGAACAAATATCCATTGCCGCGAATAGATGATTTGTTAGATCGATTAAATGGAGCACAAGTATTCTCAAGGATGGACCTAGCTACAGGTTTCCATCAACTTCGAATTGCCGAAGAGTGTGTTCCAATGACAGCGTTCAGAGGCCCCGACTTATTCTACGAGTGGTTAGTAATGCCGTTCGGCTTATGTAACGCTCCTGCTTACTTCGTCGATCTAATGAACAGGGTATTCAGAGGAGTATTGAATAAATTTGTTCTGGTTTTTATTGACGTTATTCTAATCTTCTCTAAATCAAAGGCCGAACATGAAAAGCATCTGGAACAGGTTCTAGAAATTCTCAGAAGGAATGTATTGAAAGCCAAATTTTCCAAATGTATATTCTGGCAAGATGAAGTGAAATTTCTGGGTCATGTTGTATCAAAAGAAGGAATCGCTGTGGACCCAAGCAAAAACACAGCTATTCAGAATTGGAAACAGCCCAGTACTCCCACTGAAGTCCGCAGTTTTCTCGGATTGGCTAGCTATTACCGGAAATTCGTTAAAGACTTTTCGAAGATATCTGGTCACTTAACGAAGCTTACAAAGAAGCATTCTAAATTCAAATGGACTCAAGAGAGTAAGGAGGCTTTCGAAGAGCTAAAGTTGAGATTAACCACAGCTCCAGTGTTAACCATCATCGATGGCAACCAGGATTTGAAAGTCTGGACTGATGCTTCTAGAGAAGGCCTTGGCGCAGTGTTAATGCAAAGAGGCCAAGTAATTGCTTATGCTAGCCGTCAACTGAAACCACACGAGAAAAACTATGTAACTCATGATCTTGAGTTATTGGCTATCATATTCTCTTTGAAAATCTGGAGACACTATCTTCTGGGTGAGAGGTTTGAACTGTTTACAGATCACCAGTCGTTAAAGTATCTGTTCACTCAGAAAGACCTGAACTTGAGGCAGCAACGTGGGCTGGAGTTTCTTGCTGCATATGACTTTGAAATTATATACACTCCAGGAAAAGCCAATGTCGTGGCTGATGCGTTAAGCAGAAAGAACGTAATGATCGCCAGCTTTATTATCACAACTTCCTTGATTGACAAAATATCTATTCTTCAGAAGGAGGATAACTTTATAAAAGATATGATCAAAAGGATTCAGAAAGGCGAACCCTCGTGTTTTCAAATAGATAACGACGAGACCTTGAGGTTAAAAGGAAGGATTTGTGTTCCTGACGTTCCTGAGCTAAAAAGGGAAGTGTTAGACGAGTGTCACAAGTCCAAGCTGAGTATCCATCCTGGTGTGGCCAAAATGTATAACGATCTCAAAAGAACTTTCTGGTGGAAGGCTATGAAAAGAGACGTTTCGATATATGTTAGTCGATGCCCTACTTGCCAGCTAGTTAAAAGCGACCAACAGAAATTGGCTGGATTATTACAACCACTGGAAGTTCCTGGTTGGAAGTGGGAGCATATTTCTATGGATTTCATTGATGGTTTGCCCAGAACCAGAAAAGGAAATGACAGTATTTGGGTGATCGTAGATCGTTTCACGAAGACCGCCCATTTTATACCTGTCAGATCAAACAGAACTGCTCAGAGTCTGGCGCAGATATACTTCAGGGAAATAGTTAGACTACATGGAGTGCCGCTCAGCATAGTAAGTGATAGAGATACGATATTCACTAGTAAATTCTGGGAGGCATTTCAAGTCGAACTGGGAACGAAGTTAAACATGAGCACCGCTTATCATCCTCAGACAGACGGTCAGACTGAGAGGGTGAATCGCATTTTAGAAGATCTATTGCGGGCTTGTATTCTAGATTTCGGTGGATCATGGGAAGACCATCTGCATTTGGCTGAATTCTCTTATAACAACAGCTACCAGGCGAGTCTGACAATGTCGCCATTCGAAGCATTGTATGGTAGACCGTGCCGATCTCCTGCTTGTTGGGTCGAGCCTGGAAATAGACTTGTGTTGGGTCCGGATATGATTCGAGAAGCTGCCGACAAAGTCGATTTTATTAAGAAGAGATTACTCGCCGCTCAAAGCCGACAAAAGAGCTATGCCGATAGAAGAAGAAGAGATATATCCTTTGAAGTTGGCGACTATGTATATTTAAAAGTATCGCCGATGAGAGGAGTTATCCGGTTCGGAAAAACTGGAAAGTTGGCACCCAAATTCATTGGTCCGTTTCCTATTCTGGAACGGATCGGAACTCTCGCATATAAAGTTAAACTGCCTGACTGGTTGCCTGGAGTGCATGATGTATTTCATATATCTCAACTTCGAAAGCACGTTCATGATCCAGACTTGATCGTGGAAGAAGCAGCTCAGCAGGACATTGAAATTACTCCAGAATTGGCTGTGAGGCGAGAGCCGCTAAAGATTATCGGCAAAGAAACCAAAGAGCTGAGGAACAAGAAGGTTCACTTAGTCAAAGTGCAATGGAGTGGAGATCCGCGAGATTGTACTTGGGAAACTGAGGAGAGCATTCAGAAAGCTTATCCTAGATGCTGAGTAGATATCTCTGAATGACTCCGGTGCAAGGTACATTTACCCTACTTTGCATTACCATTTAATTCTCTAATCTGTTGAAATTTTCTTTTCATGGATGTGCACTTTTAATTATATAGTCTGAATGATTTCTAAGGAGTATGAAAATAGATTAGTATATTTTTGAAAGGTTAAAAACAATTGGATTGGTTGTTGTATTGTGGGATTGTAGATTTATCAAACCACTTTCGACTTTATTCCTTTTCGGGGACGAAAAGTTTTAAGTGGGGGAGATTGTAACGACCCAGAAAATCTGAACCAATTTAAAATTTTTAAATTGGCTAAAATAATGGATTTTAATTATTTAAAATAAATATTTTAAATAATGGCGATGAAAACTGAGTTTGAATCGACATTTGAAAACGAATATAATTAATTATAATTATATATAGAATTGAAAATGGCGCGGTAGTTCGATAATTCGATTTCAAACTTCAATTGAATATACCGGGTGCAGAACAATACGGATTTTAGTGAAACCAAAAATAATGGAATCTAATTGGTGATATCTTTCTAACGAATCCGACCAATCGAAATTTGATAGCGGGAATCAAAAGATATGTCCAGTTGAAAATTCTGAATAGTCGCTATGGAATTCAGGCCCTTAAAAATGGACATTTTGCAAACGACCTCGGATTTCGACGAAACCACTTTTGTTGGGTCCGGGATGTCAAGTTATTGCTAGGTTTCAAATTTCATAATTTTTCGAATCAATATGTGGGCGTGGCAAAAGAAAACGCGTTTGACCAGTTTCAGTTGATTTTAATCGACTGGAAATTGGCCATTTTTCAAACGGTCTCAGAATTCGACGAAACTAGTTTTGTTAGGACCGTATCGTCAATACGAAGCTAGAAAATATTTTTCTGGAATTTTTCTAGTTAGTATGTGACCCCGGTAATTTGAAATGTACGTTTAAAATTCAATATAGTGATTTAAATGAAAATTCAAAAGGAAACTGATTGTAACGATCAAATCAGCTTGCGATACATATCCCATTGTGTTCAGAATGGGGGTAAAACGCTATGGGCGACAGGCGGTGGGCCTCGTTTCGAGGTCGTGGGTAAAAGTCAACTTTATGCAATAATTAAATTAAAAAATATATATATATTTTTAATTCCCTCTCCCCTTCATCTTCCTGCCCCCCCCCCCCCCCCGACTTCATTTAACAGAAACAAACGAAAAAAAAAAGAAAACCCTAAACCTAATCGACCGCCTCACCAACCTCCCACCGCCGACCGCATCCACCGCTCCGCCCAGTCTGTCGACCTCCCGCCTCCCCGTTCGAGCCCCGAAGCCATCGCCTCCCCGTTCGAGCCCCGAAGACATCGACGCCTGCCTCCCCGTTCGAGCCCCGAAGACATCGACGCCTGCCTCCCCGTTCGAACCCCGAGCTGCCCCCTCGAAGCGGGCGCCGACGCCTTCTTTCCCCCCCCCTCTGTAAGTATTTTATTTTGTTATTTTATTTTAATGATAAAAAAAAACTGTTTTTTTTTACAGTAGGATAAAACTGATTTTTTAAAAAAAAAGATATAAAACTGAATTTTTATAAATTCTTAAAAACTGATATTTTTATTAAGTTTTAAAAACTGAATTTTTATAAATTCTTAAAAACTGAATTTTTAATAAAGTATTAAAACTGAATTTTTAATAAAGTAGAAAAACTGATGTTTTAAAAAGTATTAAAACTGAATTTTTATAAAGAATAAAAGTTGATTTTTTTAAAAGTATTAAAACTGATTTTTTTTAAGAATTTAAAACTGATTTTAGAAAGCATTAAAAACTGATTTTAAAAAGTATTAAAAACTGATTTTTAAAATGATTTATAAACTAATTTATTTTAAGATTTAAAATAGAAGGAGATTAGAAATTTAAAAAGAAAGAAAAATCAGATTTTTTATATATTGAAAGTCGAAAGAAAGAAAAATCAGATTTTTTATATATTGAAAGTCGAAAGAAAGAAAAATCATATTTTTATATATTGAAAGTCGAAGTAAAAATCATATTTTTATATATTGAAAGTCGAAGTAAAAATCATATTTTTATATATTGAATAGCATCTTAAAAATTCGATTTTTACATATGTAGAGAATACGGGCGACGAAGCAACAAAAGGCGAAGATTTCTCTAAGGAAGAGTCGTGAAATTGGATAGCTATTGGTGAGATTTCTGATTTAACAATTATATATATGTGTTGAAGTAAAAGTGAATTGCTATATATAAATATCTATATATATATATGTATATATACGCCCCTCGTCCACAAACCATGGACGATATTTATTGATTGAAATTGTTGTGATAATTGGTTGATAACGAATGGTTGTTTGGGATTGTTTGTGATTGATATTGGTTGATTGAGGTTGAAAAATACCCATTGGTGGTTGAAAAATATTTGGTTGAAACCACATAGGATTAGTTTGTGGAAATGAAATAAATATATACATGCCGCCTGCGTGCGAACTAGATGCATGATCCCCATTGTCAAAAACCGCGAGGTTTTAAGGTAGAGCGAGGAGCCGTACTAGGGACGGTCCCGGTTTAACTACCCTGCCGTTATGCTGCCGAAATTTTGAATAATATTTGTGTGTTTGAATTATTTTCATATGCTTAAACTATATTTATTCATTGTATAGAAAACATTCATGTGTTGAATTGATATTCATTCGTTGTTTAGAAATTCATGTGTTGAATGGTATTCAAATTTTGAAATAAATTGTTCGATGATAAAAATCACATTTTTATCTATATATAAAAACCATAGAAAACATTCATGTGTTGAATTGATATTCATTCGTTGTTTAGAAATTCATGTGTTGAATGGTATTCATATTTTGAAATAAATTGTTCGATAATAAAAATCACATTTTTATCTATATATAGAAACTATAGAAAACATTCATGTGTTGAATTGGTATTCATTTGTTGTTTAGAAATTCATGTGTTGAATGGTATTCATATTTTGAAATAAATTGTTCGATAATAAAAATCACATTTTTATCTATATATAAAAACCATAGAAAACATTCATGTGTTGAATTGATATTCATTCGTTGTTTAGAAATTCATGTGTTGAATGGTATTCATATTTTGAAATAAATTGTTTTATGATAAAAAATCCTATTTTGTCACCTATATGAAATATATAGAAAAATAGTGTTTTGAAATGAATTATTTTACAATAAAAATCACATTTTTATTGTATGCAAAATCGTTGAAATGTGAAGTGTTAAGAATAGCCACTTGTTCAAAATAAACATATATGAGTTGAAATATTCATTAATTAGCTAATGAAATGATTTGCACCTATTTATGTAACATTAGAATGAATGGAGTTTTTAAACCAAATAGAAATCAAATATGAAGTCGAATAGAAATTGATAAATGATAAGAACTGTATATATATGTACATGCAATATTCATTGTACAGGTTATAGCAAAGGGGCTAGAGAAGAGGAATAAAATTTTATGCCCGACAAATAGGTACACATTTACTGATTTTTTTGGGTAATGATTTTGAGCCTGTTGGCTAGCCGCTTGGCTTTTTCTTTTTCTTTTTGAGATTAGAAGGACCGGGAATGCTATTTGCGATTTCCCGATGCTCCCAGTGCAGGGGAGGTTATGGCGAAATTTTTCCAAAATTTAAGGCGTTAGAAAAATATTTGAAGTTAAAACGATATGGAAATCATTGAATGAACTATATTTATATAAATATATAAATATAAATAAAATTAAAACGAAACGAAGCCGTGCAGTTCGTATTTTGAAACCGTGATTTCAAACGACTAGTGCGGGAAATCCGACCATTGGATTTTCCCGAAACCTCAACCGTCGGGTTCGCCTTGGAATAATCTTTCCAACGGCACCAACCTTGTAAAAATCCAACGGTTGGATTGTCTGGAATGTTTAATTCAAATCTGAAGAAAAACAGCGCCAGAAACGATTATATTTATTTATATATATATAAATATAATTATATTTAATCGAATAACGACGCTGCAGTTCGTATTTTGAAATCGAAAATTCAAACGATTGTACCGGGAGATCCGACCGTCGGATTTTCCCGAAACTGGAACCGTTGGATTCGTTTTGAAAAGACCTTTCTAATGATGTAAATTTTGTGAAGATCCAACGGTTAGATTTTCAGATATGTGTAAATCAAATCTGAAGAAAAACAGCGCCACGACCGCCTTATGGCCCGAAGCGTCGTTTTGAATAAAATGGCTATTTTAAAATAAATAAAAATAGCGATAAATAGTTATAAAATATCATAAGCGATATGGAATGGAAATAAACTGAATTTGCATGATTTATGTGATGTTTGATGGTTGAATGTGTTTGGTGTGAAAATTACATTAAAGGACAAAATTGGTGTTGTCGAATAATTTAACCATTGAAATAAATTGAATTGAAATTCTAAATATACGTGAATTATTTGAGAAGGCCGAGTTAATTCTCATTTCAAATAATTGACCGACGATTGAAAGTCGAAGATAAAGACGGGGGTCGAAGACCGGAGATCTTCACCTCGTTTGGATGGTAACCGAGGTCCTGATTGGGAGGCATCCCGAAATATGGATAATGAGTGGTGATCGTCCAGACGTACGTGGTGATCAAAGGGTTTGCGAGGTATTTAGTGCCTCCGGTTTCGTTCAGACCCAGAACGGACTTGTAAATGGACTGTGTGTCTGACATTGGAGTTTATTATGTGTTGATTGATTTCTGTTAAATATACATCTGATTGGCGGCGGAGAATTTATTCTTTTGCTTAACGCCCTTCTCTGAGACGCACGAGCTCAGAGGTTGTATATCGATGGACATCAGTCGCATGGCATGAATTGCCTGTGTGGCATGCTAAGATGCAGTGATCAGGGCTTCTGTTGAAAAGCAAAGTCTTGTGGTGATGATCAAAGCACCGCCTGTGTGGCATAGCTTTGTGTATAATGTGAATTCGCGAGCCTCACACCTCGGTATGAACCTAAAACGGGAGAGGACATCAGGGAGGGCATGCGTTTCCTCCTAGCTAAAAGTGGCGTCAGTGGTTTTACACGCCCTGACGAGTTTGACTTATGTGGTTGTTGCTGTCGCGAGGCGCCTCGGTTTGATCGGACGATCCGGGTCCGATGGAGTCATTTGTTGGCTCGTTTACGCCCCAAAGGGCGGGGAAACGTATTGTTCAGGCATTTTAATCCACATCGGTGGACCGGCCCTGACGATCCTAAGGCTTGACAGAGTACTTGCCTGAGGCTCGGGCTAGGCAGTCTCGAATTCGGTAAGGACTATCTTTTGCCTTGGTTCATGAGGGAAATCCAATTTCCAAATACGACATCGTGCGGTTTTGATTGTATATATATATATGGCGACATGATATATGGTACCAATGCCGTCTATGATTGATAGTTATGATTTGAAATTGTTTTCAAAACATATAAACACTAGCAATAATATCAAATGCCTTTGTTTTATTCGTATCAAGCATATCTTGGCCGTTATAAGGTAAAAACTCTATCCTCCGGTTTGCGTTGCATTGTGTGATGGGAACTGAGTCTTATAACGGCTTCATTTTTATAAAAAGCATAGCGATGTTTAAAATAAATATTTGTTTGAAAGCACTGGCAATCCAATGGAGTAAACCCGTTCCACGAAAGTGGCGTGGTCCTGTGATTTGCCAATTATATATATGTGTTGAGTGGATTTCTCATACCAGTCCCATGACTGACTCGTAGTTTGTTTCACTTTCAAACTCGGGTGCCCCTCTTTCTACACGGGCAGCCTTGTATTCAGGTTTAGCTGGTTCTTTCTGGATAGCTGGAGCTGAAGATGGATTCTATCATTTATTTCTTTTTATGCTGTTCAGCTCCTATTGTACATATTTTGTTTATTTCCGCTGTAGACATTTATGTATAGCTGAACTGTATTTGTACTAAGTAAGATCCTGTATACTGTGTAACTCTGATGATTACTTTTATCCAGTATATTTTGTTGTTCATTCTGGTGTATTTATTTAATTCTGTTCTGCTATTATCTGTTTCTGTGTTATATTCCAAAGATAACCTTGTTTCCGTGAGAACGGGAAATCGGGTCGTCTCAATGACCCAACTAGCCATGCTGCTTAGCCCAATTTTTGTCACTTCCTGATTGTGAGGCTAGAGGCTACGTCTATCTTCAAAACATCTGATCACCATTCGCTTTGAATGCCACATCGTCAAATCCGTAATCACACATTGATTACACAAATGCACACTGGGTGTAGAATAAAGAGAAGTTACCTTCTCGCCACCAACTTGGTATATTCGTAAAAATCAACGGCGTGACCGTTGGAAATACTCTATCAGACACTCGTCCATACAAGTTGTCCTGGGACTGGACAAACACAAAACACCATTCTAGAACTAGACGACTCACTTTGAAATGTGAATACTATCCCTTATTATAGAAATTTGAACATCTTTATCGTATAACTCTTTAATCATGTAATAACTTCCCTTATCTTGTTACTGAAATCTCTTTCCTACTTCTATTCCACTTTATAAACTCTTTTTCTAAGTCAACTTCTTATCAAATCAATATCAAGTTTATAACTAAATACTGATTCCTATCCTATTAACATTTATTTGTCTAGAACTAAATATTACTATCCTATCAGATTATAATTCCTAAAAATAATTTACTTTTAATATATTCGACATCGTCGATTCCTAGTTCCAAATCATAATGGTTTAATTCTAATCACATTTCGAACATCTAAATGTTGTCATCGTTTTCTAACACGATTCTCCAATTTCTCTTTCTAAACTTATTCTTATATTTCTTTTAGACAAACATCATTATTTATTTCTTTAGACTAAGTGGATTTCAACTAAACTGATTCCATTCCCTATGAAGTGCTACTTTATATAAAAATCACGCTTATTTCTGGTTAACAGCGTTAATTTATCATTACAGTTCAAAACTTGTCATACGCTGTAATGTTCTCCTTTATAACTAATCTTGACATAACAGTCACGCTTAAGCCTAATCAACAGCGTTTATTTCATCGCTATAGTTCTAAGACTTGCAATACGCTGCCATATTCTTTTTATACTAATTTCAACATAACAGTCACGCATAAACCTATTCAACAGCGTTATTTTATCGCTATAGTTCCAAGAATTGCAATACGCTGCCATATTCTTTTTGTAACAAATTTTGATACCTCTTTTCCCATTAAAAACTGATACTATTCCTCGATAATAGTGAAGCGGTTCAAGTTGGGGTATTCTATTTACCTCTCAGACCTTGATTGACAACGTTCTTACCTTAGAACAGATATAAGTCCGTATTCTAATCCCTTATTACTTATAATATTCATCAAATCATATTTCCTTGTTTTATTTTGGAATATGGTTTTATAACACCATATTCATACTTTGAAATCTTCGTTGTTTATGATTATTTATTTTAAACATTAACTCTTTGCGTTAACTTCATTCCATAGTTATATTTATAACTTCTTTACAAGGACCCATTTAATCTAATGATCATTTTTCAATCAAACAGTTGATCAACTTCATTCCATCAATATATTCGTTAACTGATTTTTATTACTTCTTAACATTAGATTAATATAATTAATCTAATAATATTTCTTAACTTTTGCTTTAAAATATTTATCTAAATTATTCACTCGCAAGATGATTATATCTTAATAATCTATTTAAATGTCAAAGAATCGTTCTATATTTTCTTTATAAAACGAACTCTAAAATACTGGTTTATAATAGAACTTCTATTATAAATGTAAATCTTCTTTTTAATTATAAAAATATAATTTTTATAATTAACTTCGTTCATTTGCCTGATGGCTAATCAACTTCTTAACAAGACGACGGGTTTACGGTCGACTGTTACCACTTTCTTAATCGATATCGTTTATTGATTTATCGAAACAGATGTTGAATTTTTCGTTCAACATCAATTATTCACATGGGGTTTCAAATGTAATTCGGGTTTAAATAGTACATACAAAACAAACAGTACATATAAATATCGAGGAATCTCGTCGGATTCCTCCAACCAGTTTTCCACATCCACAGATGTTAGTCAGAAAATTTACATTGATTTCTGCTATGGAATATCACAATCGATGGAATCAGTATCCGACATATGCAATGATATATATATTTCAACCAATTTAATTTTGATCTACCTAAACGACTAGCACAATATTCGACCAACATTAAAATAAAATTAAAATATTTTAAAATAGATCAGAGTGAGTGAATTTACTCACCTTGGCACGTTAACCGTTAAATAACGATTTGCGTCAGTCGGTTAAAGCAGCGTTCAATTCTGCCATAAATTGTAGCGAACTCCAGTTTGCTTCAAACCAGTTCCATTTCGTTGTCTGCGTCCATACGGACCTAATGCGACAGATGGCGCGCAATTCCCAACTTCATAAGAAAAACGAATGCTCTAAAACCCGAACCGCATTGAAACAATGCTTCACCTCTCAACATTAAACACTTCGCTCCCATACCCTTCCACGTTTTTCCCCATGGAACCACCTCTTCATGCAAATTCAAGTGAACACAGCAACTTGACTTCTCTGCCTTAATCCGTCCTTCATGTCCATGAGCCCCAACGTGCAAGCCACACATGCGACAGCTCCTCAGGCACTTCACTGTTCCATGTCTTCAAGCCCAATATTGCACCTTCGGCAGAACTGATTACCCTGACATCAACGTTTCCACCACTGCTTGCCATCGAACTTCGCCAACGACTCCATTTCCTTACCAATCCAAAACCCATCCCTTTCTTTTCTTTTTATGTATTAATATTTTCTTTTCTCCAACAGGCACAAAGGCCACAACGCAAAATCTCCTCTGCGTTTCCTTTCTCCTACCTTTATTTCTTTTTAGTTCCACACAAGTACTTCGTTCTTCCTTACTTTGAACAGTACTACCGCCAAACATTCTCTCTCCACCATGAACACTTCTGATATTATTCCCTCCTATGCATCACACGTCAATACTCCTTCGTTAGAAGAACGCAACCACCATCCCTCTAAAAATATACATGCAGCCAATTATCCAAGCTCCTTCCAATTGTAGTACACGTGCCCTCTTCCTGGCCTTGTCTAGCTTCATATGTAAGAGCCTAGAGACCGCACTCCACAAACCAACTTCCCATTTACTGTTGCAACTCACGGAACTAATATGAGTCCACGAAAATACATCCCACTCCTCCAGTATCCGCGTTTATCCCTTCCTCATGAAATATACCCATGCAATTTCCACTTTAATCTCCTCCACGTCCTCATGCAGTACACCGTCGTCACAGAATCCTCCCAACGCCATGCACCTCGCGTGCACACCCACCTTCATACTATCAGTCAAGTCCATCTTCCTTCCAAACTACGGTGCTCCGACCAATGTCTTCCCCCGAGACTACCCATCTACCCTCTTCCAGCAGCGTCATTTTCTGCCAACCGAACGCCACCCAGTCACCTAAACTCACCGCACGTCGACCCCTTCATCCCACAGTTTCGTCACTTATTTGGTGCTAGGAAAAACCCCCAGCGTTGCGCGTTGCGTCAGAAAGAACACGGGAGCAAGAAAAATAAACTTGGTTATTTATAAATTATTTTGGACTTTTGAGCGAGAGGAAAGGCGCTGTATTGTTATTATTTTAACTTTCATTTTGATTTTTGCTTAGCTTTTATTTGTTGGTTTCTGGCAGGGAAGGTTTTCAGCGGTATTTATATGGTTACAGAACCATAGCAACTAAGGTATAGGTGTATAGAATAGCTGGTTGGCTATTTCTTAAGTGTGAAGTAAAAAGTTAGTCAGCATGCCTACTTTGTAGCACGTAAAAGCTATTTGAGGTTTGCTGTACATTCCTTCATGGGTAAGAAAATATCTTTATCTATTGTTTTCCTCATCTATGCGTATAGGGCATGGTGTGGTAAACTTAGGGTAGGTTGATATTTTTGTCTGATAATTTACTTTAAGTATTACCCTTTTGTCTTGAATTACTTTTGAGTGTATTGGTTTTAATATATGCATTTGTTTTTAAAGATTGGTTCACCTAGTTCCTAAAATTACACTTATGGACGGATAGAAGTAAGAGTACAGTCGTGCTCAATGAGGTGTCACGATCCCAAAAATATAATAATACCGGTAGATTAACTCATTCTGTGAAATCCCGAAATACCGATATAGGGTGCACCATACTCCAAATAAAAAGTTGCATATTTAATTAATTAAAAATTAGAGTAAAATTCTAAAAATTAAATTATCACTGCGCCTTAAAAGAACCTTGTCCCGATTTGCACCCGATATCAAGTTATATTCAAATAACCGTTACGGTCGATATACGATTTCATAGCGACTTTCTGAATATTTGATTTGGACATATCTTGCAATATATTCGACAAAATCTTGGTTTTTCACTTCTGTTGGAAATATACAGTTTAACAAATTCCAACGTTTCCGGTTTCGACGAAATCCGATTTAAAACGAGTCCTGTACACTCAGTTGAAGTTCAGAACGTTAATTTACGAACTGTCGCGATATTACGGGCTCGATTATATTTAATATATATTTTTCTACGTTCAACTTCATTTTAATTAATATATAAATCCACTTATATTACAAATCCAATATTTAAACTGATTTAAATATTCAAATACAAATCGACAAAAATGCGGGATGTTACAAAAGCTATACCATCTCTGTCATGAACCTAACCTGGAAGTATGTAATGAGGAGGTGGTCAGAACATAAGTTCTGTGTGAGTGGACTTAGAATAAACTTCTGTATAATCCTACAAATACCGTTCAGTTACATTTTCTTGGTTATTAGGTTGTTAACAATGTTAGCTCTTTAAGCTATACTCATGTCCCACTAGTAGGTTAACCTAATACAACGTATATGTAGATACCCCCAACTCGTCAAATCCTTTCCATGTATATATACAGTCCCTTGCCGTATGTCGTACGGGCTTCATCATGTAAATCTATACTACTTTAGTGCAGTGCCACCATTCTTGAAATCGTTTGGACTGCCACTCTCGATCTTGCTAGATTCCATGTATCATCTAGATCTAATCTAAGGTTTACTACCGAGCGCTTCCTAGATTCAACCAGGGTTTACGCTACCCAGGACCACTAGGGTTTATGCTACCAATTGAACGCTTCTCGGATTCAGGGTTTACGCGACCTAGGTCCAACTAGGGATTATGCTACCTATCGAACGATGCCCCCTAGTCTAGGACACACTACCCAGAGCGATATATGTTCCCAGACTTTCCCCACGTATGTGTCGTGAATCGTTATCGGTGTCTAGTTGCACATGTCCTTTATATGTGCAGCCCGAGTCCCGTGGCAGGGCTAATCAAGAAACACGGAACTCGGTCGGGACCTTTAAGTTATCTGCCAATGCAGATGCTAAGGTTTGTTTTTATCTGTGTGTGGCTATTGTCCCACTTGACCCCTCCCTCAACTAATGAAAGGCACCCAAGAAAATCAAGAATGAGAACTATTAGCAGGCCCCCTATGCCCCCACAAACCTATTGGCCAAACCTCACTCATAACTAGATAGCAAGTATATGGTCTGTTGGAGTTCTCCGCCTTTCCGCTTTATGTACTCGATTGACTTAAGATGGTAGGTAGACGACGACGTGATATCACAGGGCTAAACAAGATATCGCCGCCTCACGCTGACCCATCCTAGTCGTTAGGTTACTTATATTGCAACCAAGGCAAACCCTTGGCTCTTCTAACACAGACTTTAACCTCTGTGAGCCCAGGAGGATCATCTGCAACCTCATAGAGGGACACCAAGAGTACCCTCACGTCCCTTCAAAGCCGCATACTGCGTAACCCAGTTTGTTGGAGCCTTCTTCATGATCAGATGGATGTTCGCTCATCCTCGTGTTCTACTTGGCTTTCTTGACTAAGGTTTACTACTTAGTTTTCTTAACTAAGGTTTGCTACTTAGTTCTCTTAATCGTTCGTTTTCTTAACTAAGTATTACAACTTAGTCCTCTTAACTAAGGTTTATTACTTGGTTCTCTTAACCAAGGTTTGATACTTAGTTTCTGTTACTTAGTTCTCTTCAACTAAGGTTTGTTACTTAGTTCATTTTAACTAAGGTTTACCAATGAATTCAAGCATGACTTAAGTTCTCTTTGTCAAATGATAGTGTACGGGTGTTTTCCCACATTTCCAGCTTAGATTAACTAATTTCATGGTATAAGTCGTCCCACCCTTCTAGTCTTGTATTACATCTTAAGTCATATTCATTTGTTATCCCTAGGATAAGTTTATCTATTATTTTATCTTATCATTCCCCAATTTTCCTTGCTTTGATACTGTTATATTGGTTAAGTTTTCCCATGTGTTCAAGTTGACTTAACCCCAATCACGTATTCAATTCAACCCACGCGTCATGTGAAATTGGTTAAGTGTTATCTCATCTTCCTTATCGTTTCCTATAACTTATCTTGTCCCATAAGTTATAATTTCCACCTATTATCCTTTCTTGCCTTATTCAAGTTTATTCATAATAGGTTATTTATCATTCCCCATTTCTTGTCATTAATTTTAGATTTGACTTATCGCTTCCATTTACTTAACCCGTTACTTTAACTTTACCCAATTCAATTAATTTATGATACCGTTACGGGTCCTATTTGGTTAAGCATATCTAAATTTTTGTTTCACATGTCACCCGTGTCCCTCTTTATTATAGTTTCCTTGTTTTACACATGTCTTGCTACAGTTAATTCTACCTTAGTCATGTTTTACATGTCATTTATTTCACCCACTTAACCCTCTAACCATACCCATGTCACCCACATGTCTTATTATGGTTAGTATTTCTTAATTTATTTATTATGCTGTAACGATGTATAACCTCTCATAGTAGACGTCCGTTCGTGGCTGCTGGATTTGCCAGGCGGTTCTGGGCAGACTTATACCACGACGCGCCTAACCTCGTGTCATAAACAATTACGCCTCTAGTTCTTGCCATTGACCTCTCACATTAGACGTCCGCTTGTGGTTGCTGGATTTGCCGGGCGGTTCTGGGCAGTCTCAAGCCACAAACGCACCTAACCTCGTGTCATAGGCGTTCATTAACAATCGTCTTTCACCCAAACCCCAAATTCATGTCATGTGTTCCAAATTCAACTTAATTACAATTTATGTCTATTCTAGGTGTCATAGGCTAATTATAAATTTGCAAGCATGTTCATAATCCCGTTAATAGGCTATACCTATTATTCCAATTTTCCAATCACATTCCATATTCACTAATTGCAATTAAATTTACATATTTTCATGTTAACATCATAAGTCAGAATTCGTAATTATGCGCTATTCACTATAGATTCATTATGAATCACACCCCAAAATTATCAATTCAAACTTTACTTCATTGAATAATCCCCCTATTCAATTTTCTAATTTTCCCAATATTTGCAATAATAATTGTTACGCCCCAATCCCAAATTACATATTATATTCCTCTATTGCATAAAATAAATTATGCCCAATATTTGCAACAACAATTGTGATGCCACAAACCCCAAATTACAGATTATATTTCTCGATTGCATAAAGTAGATTATGCCCAACATTTCCATATTCCAACCGCATGTATGCATAATAAGATTTTCGTCTAGGTTTGAGATAACCTAGATCCAAAAATAAAAAGGGGAAGGAGGATAAAAGGAACAACTATTATAACATGAATCATGAATTAAATTAATAACTAGGGAATGATGAACAATAGTAATACTATTATACAACAAATTTATTATAATTCCACTCACCTTGACTGGATTGGGGAATGTAAATGAATTGTTGATGTAGAACGCTGATTTAATCTTCTTATTTGATTGTTGGTGAAGAGCTTGAATCGTTGATGACAAATTTTGCTTCTTGATTTGATTAAACTCCAAAGTTGGTGAAGAACTTGCAATTTAGTTTAGGGTTTTGGGGCGGTAGCCATGTTTTTTTGAAGTTTGGCGGCATGGAGGCGTCAGAAGGAATTGTTTATGAATTAGGTTAGGTCTAGGCACTATTTTATAGGTATAGAGAATGTTTTAGAGCCATTAGATCGCCCTAGAAGCCATCCGGTCCGTCCAACACATCAAAAATCGTCACTGCCCAGATCTGGAAAAATCAGGGGGAGGTCAACCCCAAGGTCGACCTCCCTGGGTAGGTGGACCCCCAGGTCGACCTCCCTGGGTAGGTCGACCCCCAGGTAGACCTTCCTGGGTATTTTCGTATGTAAATTCTGAATTTTTGTTGAATCTTCCGCAGGCCATAACTCTTTCATACGGAGTCCGATTTTCGAAAACTTGAACTCTATTCCAAGAAGAATTTTGAGACGAACGCAATGGTGATGTCCGTTTTACTTAATTCCCGATATTTGAATTAAGTATCCTTATTTTGTTATCTTCTCTATTACGTGCACTGTCATTGAATTAATCTTTTCTTCTCTTTCATGTATTGATTAATTTTCATTGTACATCACAATTATTAACCTATCTATGCATATATATACATTTTTAGTTATATTAAAAATGCGGGGTGTTACAAACGCCCTCTCGAATGGTGAAAAAAGTGGTTTTGGATACGGAAAATATTTGATTTTGAGAAAACAAGTTTAGAAATCTTTTTTTCCTTTCCTTGAAAGCTATATATTAGAAAATTTTGTATATTATATCGCTTTAAGATAATTATACTTTTGAAACAAACAGAAAACATTTATCTCAAAACAATAATTTATATATAGAAAATCTTTTCAAACTTGATTTGTAAAAATGTGTACAGTGTCAACAAATTCACGAAATTATTCATGAAATCTATAAATGAAGAAGAAACACCTAAGCCTCACCAATTCGAGATACGAATTAGTGTTAATATTGGCCCTTCCAATTTATAGGAATTAGTTACACGAAAAAACTCAGAAATGACACATAAAATCACAAATATTGCACTTGAAGCCAAGAAAAGATGCTACAAGATCCATTCAAATTCACACACTAGGGTCGAATAATACATATGCAACCAATTCATCCATCAAACAAAGCGAATCCATAGCATGCAATATACTCTATTTATTTTACACGATCGCTTCTTACATTATGTATAGATAGACAAGTCATAATGTATACATGCCATTGGAATTTATTTAAGTGTAATAGGGCAAGTTACAAATAATTCACCTAAATTAATTCAGTTATCAACTAACTATATACGTTATCACACTATCTAGTTCATTTTATCTAATAATCACCAAAGTTCCGTGCAAATTATAAGTGGTTCTTCAGACGAAGCATGCAATTGGATATTATATTTAGAGGGAGAATAGTGAGTTAAACAAATAACTCACTTGAATCACTTCATAAACCCTTGAATGAAAACAACCTTAGCTGCATCAGTCGTCGTTCAAAATGCTAACTCACTCTCGCCCTTGTTTGAGTCATCCAGATCTGGACTTATGCGCGAGAAGCTCAAATCGACAGTAGCTCCAACTTTGCTAGCCCCAGTCACGCGGCGTCACCAAGTAATCCTCCCCACTTCCAGTCACAACCCACACGAAGTCATGTCGTCACTCTCCGATCCCAGACGCAGTGAAGATCCAGCTTGTGGCCAAGGGCATACGCATTCAGTCCCTCCCTCGACTAAGTCGCCATCGTTCGAGACCCGTTACATTAATCGCGGTTTCCTCTTCTCTTCTTTTTTTCCTTTCGATTTACCATTTGGATTTTTTAGAGATCCGATTTGGGAAAAAATAAAAAGAAAATCTGAGAATCGGTTTCTATAGTTTCCGCATAAGTAGTAGAGGGAGATGGCTTCCAAAAGAAGGGAAAAGAACTAATGGGTGTGGGCTTAATTTAAATTGTTTGGGCCTTGTACAATTGTTCAAGTTATTTTCAGTTAATCGTTGTGCATTTCAATTTAAACGATTTACAGCTCTTACCGGTTATACCACGAATTAGCAAATTTATTATGTTCAACACTACTCTATTCTATTTGTTAATTCTACATTCAACAAATAAAAATACTTATTATTTTACTGTTTTAGTTCTATAAAATTATACATGTTTTTGTTTATTGATCATAAATGACTTTATTTAACTTATCGCTCAGTATTGTATTTGTTTACTAATCCAATATTCAATATAAAATAATTATATTTTCATCTACACCAATTATATATATTTTGTAAATTAAAATTATTTGATATCGGAAGCAATTTTATCTGGTTTAATCCATTTATTCAATTAATAAATCATCACAAATCAAATTTAACAATCTTACTTTAATTAAATACTTGTACAATTCCGACAAGAAAAACCTGGTTGTTACAGACTGCCCCCCTTAACAAAATTGCGTCCTCGCAATTTATTATATGGAAAAATAAACAAATTATATTCTAATCCTAATGCACTCTATATCTTACATAGATTGGTTTAATATGCCGCTTGTATACTCGATTCAATTGCATGCATAATGTACTTCAATTGAATTAACATTAACATCCTACATTTTCTATATACGATTTTAGTCTACGAAAATTTTCTAACTCTGAAAATTTTGACACAATCTTCATTGTACGGAGAGCCGTTTCAGTTTCACAATTATAATATATATGATATCCATTAACCACTCAGCCAGAAACATAATACACATTAATATTTTTAATAATATTTTATTTAATCTAAATAGGTACCTTTGTTTTAGCATTTTTAAAACAAGTTAGCACTATTTTAGCAAGCCAAAGTGAAAACATGGTGCACTGCAGTCCCTGCAACCTTGACGTACCTATTTTTAGCTTAACTTTGAATGTTAGTCACACATAAAATGAAGTAAGCCTAGCTCATAAGCAATTATTATTAAAAGAGTTGGCAATACTATTTTACTTACAATTATGTATTGTAACGACCCAGGGATTTTCGGCCTCGAAAATCGACATAAATACATTTCCTGTACCTCATGCCGACCTTCCAAACACCAAAAACACCGAAACGTTATTAGAAAGAATTTAGAGGGTGAGATAAGAAAGAAAGAAATATAAGAATAGAAGAAGTAGGAGAACCAACACTCCACAGAGTCTCACATCGCAGCGGAACAAAATATAATACAGAAATAACTTTATTGAGAGCTTTAAACAAAACTTACAATATCAAAGTACATCAACATCACTGGGCAGTTATAATAATATGCCCTATACACAACACACAGCAGAATAGTAACTATATAATATCATACGCCTGAACACTTCCAGCTCATCTCTGGACTTCGCCGCATCTGATAACCTAAACCTGTAGAACTCGGGGCTAACCGGAGCATTTACAAAACACCGGGTCAGTCTGGTGAACAAGAGTGAGATAAACACACTAAGTTTAAGGGGATCGCACAACCTGATTTTAAAGTTAAAATATTTGAAAGAAAAGAATAATCGTAAGACCAAATCCACACATAAATACGTACACTTTTTACCTTACGATAACCCAAAACATTTTTAAACCAATATCTTGTCTGATATTATAATAATGTCTAATTACAAGTAAATATCAATCTAGTGGAACGCTTGCATCTCATGCTCCACATATATAATATACAGTCAAAACTGCGGGCGCTTATTGGAGATTGGATTCCGACTATGACAAGGTATGGGACCACCAGCCGATAGTGTATCTCTAGAGGCGAATACACTGGGTTAAACAAGAACGTCTTGCAACCCGACCCTCACATGACCGACCACTCATTTCGCTTGAGTGTATCGAATGTATAACACCAACGGTGGTAGCTAGCCACCGTTCCCAAAAGGGACAACATAAAAATAGATTAGAGAAGCAAATTGATTTTCTCTAGATAGGTGATTATACACCCTAATGGGAGCGACCCACATAGCCATGCTGCCTGCCCGATTTCTGTCATTTCCCGGTTGATGAGGCTTGAGGTTTAGATTAATTTCTAGAACACATAGTCATCATTCACTTTGAGTGTCACATCATCAGATCCGTCAAGTCACTAATTGGCGTCCACAAATATGCTCTGGGTTTAAAAGAACGACCATTCTTTTCCACCACTCAGTATATTTGTAAAAGTCAACGTACGTGGATTCAAGAAATATTCTATCAGACATTCGTCCATACAACTCATCCAGGAACAAGATGAACCGAAGGTACTCTCCCACTGCATCCAATATAGGAATCACCCCATGGATTAGTAGCGAGAAGTCCTTGCAACCCGTAGATTCCAACCACGACAGAACCACAGTACATCTCTGGCTGCAGACCAGATATTATTAGCAGTTCTTCCGTTTATGAAAAACTGCGATCTTCAATGCTCCATCTCGATCATCTTCTAATATCTTCGCGTATTTGTTGGTCGGAATGGTTTTCGAATATAAATTCGATCCCGGCCTTTCCGTACCAACAATCGTATTGGACTAATTTGATAACTATTAAAATAAAACAGTGTTTCAGTCATGACAATCCAGTAAGTTCACTGGTTCAGTATTTAGCATCACTTGGCCTTTTAATTAAAAACAAATGAAAATTCAAACTCTTAAATCTTTCGATAATTTAAATATCGTTTTTTTCGCTTTCTTATTTAACATAAGATTTTCTTTAACAAGTTTTCTTTTTAATACTTAGGAAATCTTATATCATATTCAGTTTGTCTATTTTCACTTTCAAAACATTAGTCACACTATTATCCAATATTGGGAAATCATTCCAACTTATTACTCGTAAAATACATTATGAAATATCTTCTATTTCATTACTTGAAAAAAAAACAATAAACAACGTTTATTCTGATAAAATAAAACTCAACATTACGTTTCCTTTCTAACTTGAAAATATCGTTATAATTTCACGCAATGCCTTTTATTTCCCTTTTACTTTGGAATCCACATTATATATATATTCTCCGATTTTTCACCAAACATTGCCTTTATTTTTTCTCTAATGGAAATAATATATTTCCACTAACTTATTTACCATTACAACTAATATCATCCTCAAATTATCCTAAAGTCGTTCAAGTTGGGGTATTTTAATTACCTATCAGATCTTGATCAACAACGTTCATATCTAAAGACAAATACGAGTTGTAATACAAAAACCAATATTCCATTCCAATCTCAAATCAAATTCCGTTAAACTATTTTATTCAAAATACAGTTTCGTAAACAGTCTTATTAATTTGAAAATCTCTTCCTCGGATATAACCATTCTTCCTTAATTCAATAATTTAGCAACTCCTTATCAAAACGCCACTTTTAATACTTCCCTCTTTTTAAAACAAATTCCTTTTATAATTCGGATTGGTTTACAAATTTTATGATTTACTTCTCCTATCAAATTCACTTTTACTAATCCCGTTTTAAATCCATTCAACTATATCCCACTTTGGAAATCCCATTTTAATTTCCCATTTTTTCTTAATCCCATTTTTAACAACGTTAATTTAGAATTAACGATATAGCACCTCAAACCTCTTTTATATAACTCTAGTTTATTATAAAACCTTTATATCTAAATTTCCTTTTACTTAATTCGAATAATTAAGTAACATTTATTTTCCACTATACTATTCGCTTAAAATTTCCTTTTGTAACTTTGTTATAAAAACTCAGGTTTTAAACAAAACCTGTTTATAAACTCTTTTCACCTTTCCATTGGATTTCATTTCACTTAGATTACCTTTTAAATGAATTCCATTAAGAAGTAATTTTCTAAATTATTATTCATAAAAATAATAATTTATTTCAATCATTTATTACATTAGTAGTTAATTTCTTTATTAAATACAATAAATAGTAGACCCCTTTTTTGAAACTAAATAAAATTAAACAATATTCTTTAAACCATTTTATTAGGTTAATTCAAAACAAACAAATTTAATAATCAACTCCAATTAAGACGGTTGACTTAGTCAACTCCAAACACGGTTATCTTATTTACCGATTCCAATTTATTCTTCCTTTAAATTAACTAATATAATTAATTTAAATAAATAATTCCATTTAATTGTTTCTCAACAAAACAATTATTCAAATTAAACCGTTAGGTTAATTTCATTATTCCCACATTTACAAATCTGATTAACATTAGATTTGACATCATAAAATCAGTTTACACTTAATTATAAACATACATATTTATTTACTTTTAAATAAGTTTTATTCAAAAATATATATTTCAAAATCTATCATTAGTTATAAAAATTAATTTTATAACTTCAGTTCTATCGACTCACCTGATGGTGAATCAGTATAAACAAAATGATTTACTTTTAGGCCATTTACTGCCGATTACTCAACCAATATAGCCCATGGGTTAAAACCAAACACATGTTGAATTTCAAATCAATGATCAATACTCAAATCAATCACCAAACATGACAGTTCATATGATAATATGAAAATAAATATAATATATGAAGAATCCAGTTGGTTCCCTCCAACTTGTTCTTCCATGTATACAAACGGTTATCTCCACATAGTTTAAAACAATTCAAACAGATCAAACAATCCAAACCATTAAACATGTTTATTGATAAATGTGACCAATAAGGTAAGTTACCTTTATTGGAACCAATTGTTAAAATAACGATTTGGTATTTTACTGAAATTAACCAACGGTTTAATTTCATCAGTTAAATAAATAAATAAATAAATATATGACTAGCAAACAGTCAATCATCAGTAAACAAAGCACACAAAATAAAAACCCAATTTATATAAAATATAAATAGGGAAAACTGAGTGAGTTTAGCTCACCTTGCTTTGATTATTCTAAAACAGTTGGTTACAGTCAAATTAAACAGTCGTTTAATTTTAACTGTAAATTCCAGTTATCTTTGCTTCTATCCAATCCCATTCCATGGCGTGGTGCTCATCACACCCATTCCAACGGTGTACGGTTTGTGCGATTCTGATCAGATATAAATAAGTTATTAAGGGTTGAAGTTAATATAATTTAATTATATAATTAATCCTTAACTATTATTTAAATTAAACTAATTGTAGTTTTAACTAATTACGTTTGTAAGTTCAAGTGGTTAGGCCGGTTCCTTCTCCTTATCTCATGTTGTACGTTTTCTGCGTTGCTCCAAACAAGGCTCCAGAACTTCATTTCTGTCCAAACCATCATGCTATACATATAAAAAAACTTAATCACTAATTAACATTTAATTATAAATCTAAATAGCAAATTTCAGGATATAGGTTCGTTACTGTCCTGAAATTTGCTATTTAGATTTATAATTAAATGTTAATTAGTGATTAAGTTTTTTTATATGTATAGCATGATGGTTTGGACAGAAATGAAGTTCTGGAGCCTTGTTTGGAGCAACGCAGAAAACGTACAACATGAGATAAGGAGAAGGAACCGGCCTAACCACTTGAACTTACAAACGTAATTAGTTAAAACTACAATTAGTTTAATTTAAATAATAGTTAAGGATTAATTATATAATTAAATTATATTAACTTCAACCCTTAATAACTTATTTATATCTGATCAGAATCGCACAAACCGTACACCGTTGGAATGGGTGTGATGAGCACCACGCCATGGAATGGGATTGGATAGAAGCAAAGATAACTGGAATTTACAGTTAAAATTAAACGACTGTTTAATTTGACTGTAACCAACTGTTTTAGAATAATCAAAGCAAGGTGAGCTAAACTCACTCAGTTTTCCCTATTTATATTTTATATAAATTGGGTTTTTATTTTGTGTGCTTTGTTTACTGATGATTGACTGTTTGCTAGTCATATATTTATTTATTTATTTATTTAACTGATGAAATTAAACCGTTGGTTAATTTCAGTAAAATACCAAATCGTTATTTTAACAATTGGTTCCAATAAAGGTAACTTACCTTATTGGTCACATTTATCAATAAACATGTTTAATGGTTTGGATTGTTTGATCTGTTTGAATTGTTTTAAACTATGTGGAGATAACCGTTTGTATACATGGAAGAACAAGTTGGAGGGAACCAACTGGATTCTTCATATATTATATTTATTTTCATATTATCATATGAACTGTCATGTTTGGTGATTGATTTGAGTATTGATCATTGATTTGAAATTCAACATGTGTTTGGTTTTAACCCATGGGCTATATTGGTTGAGTAATCGGCAGTAAATGGCCTAAAAGTAAATCATTTTGTTTATACTGATTCACCATCAGGTGAGTCGATAGAACTGAAGTTATAAAATTAATTTTTATAACTAATGATAGATTTTGAAATATATATTTTTGAATAAAACTTATTTAAAAGTAAATAAATATGTATGTTTATAATTAAGTGTAAACTGATTTTATGATGTCAAATCTAATGTTAATCAGATTTGTAAATGTGGGAATAATGAAATTAACCTAACGGTTTAATTTGAATAATTGTTTTGTTGAGAAACAATTAAATGGAATTATTTATTTAAATTAATTATATTAGTTAATTTAAAGGAAGAATAAATTGGAATCGGTTAATAAGATAACCGTGTTTGGAGTTGACTAAGTCAACCATCTTAATTGGAGTTGATTATTAAATTTGTTTGTTTTGAATTAACCTAATAAAATGGTTTAAAGAATATTGTTTAATTTTATTTAGTTTCAAAAATGGGGTTTACTATTTATTGTAGTTAATAAAGAAATTAACCACTAATGTAATAAATGATTGAAATAAATTATTATTTTTATTAATAATAAATTAGAAAATTACTTCTTAATGGAATTCATTTAAAAGGTAATCTAAGTGAAATGAAGTCCAATGGAAAGGAGTTAGGTGTATTTTAATGTGCATATAAAGTATTCATAGGAATAACTTTTGAAGTTCACAAGATAAAGACAAAGAAGCACAAAAACACAAATTCTATAAAATCACTAAATCACAGATTCCTGAAATCACAAAAGTTTGATAAGAATTTAAGTATCACAAATGAAATCTTAATAGACACAAAACACAAAACCACAAATTATGGATCCATCACAAAATGGCTAGCCGAAGCTATGCCTGCATATGCTATCACACAGGATGGCTATGCATTCCCTCATCCTACGCCGGAGTGATGTACGGATCTCTACATAACATTGTTACCTTCCACATATATCTGTCATTACTATGCTACGTAAGCGTACGGACTGCCACCGTTGATTGAATCATATTCCATATAAGATTGATGCCCTCAAGTCTATGATGCACCACCCAGAGCCGATATGCATGTATCTAGAATTTCCGACGTACGTATCGTCAATCGTATTCGATGCCTTAACTGCACATAATGTGCACCGGGTCCCGTGGCAGGGCTATACAAAAAAACAAAACTCGGTTCGGAGCTTTTCCATATCTGTACAGACCCGTCTTTAAGTGCCTCTAAATACAGATATTCCTAAGGTATGTATTTCATGGTGGCTATGGCCCCACCTCGGCCCCTCCCTCAACTAGCAAAGGCTACAAGAGCTAAGCAAATTTCCCCTAATAAAAAAAAATCTGAACATCCAGTTGGCATCTCCCCTCAACCATCGTACCTCGATAGTGAAAGGTGAATGGTCTACTGGATTTAGCTCTAGTCTTTCGCATCCCACGGGTTGCCGATGACAGGTACCTGACGATCTACTATCTTTGTTGGTCCTGACCTCTGCCTCCTCGTTGAGGCAACCGCCGAATCACCTTAGTGTCACCATGCCACATCATTCAAACTACAAAGCTACTTTTGCAGTCAAGACCCACCCACCCGGTAGTTACGCGCAGACCCAACCTCTGAGAGCATAGCTTAAACATCTACCACCACACAGAGGACTATTAGGAGCACCTTACGTACCTCAGGAAGCCGCGTGCTTCCCCTTCTAGTCCCTCGGAGCCGACAGAATAATTAGATGAACGTGTGCTCCCCTCATGCCTCATGATACCACGATGATCTACCCCGAGGGACTGGTCCAAGCGCCTCATTTTAATATGTTATTAGAACCTATGTCTAAACATTCTTTTATGCGCTTGCCTTACCTCATCAGGTTTCCTTTAACTTGGTTATTCCCATTCACATTGAATTCTTAATCAAGTTACCAAGTTCCTCTCGCTTATTAATTTCAATCATATAACTTAACTCATTAAGTTTCTTAATAAGCCCACAACATGTTATTCTCTAGATTGTGATCCAAGGTCTGTCATCCATAATCCCTTTATACTCTTGTTTGATTTCACAGTTACAATAACATGTTCTACTTAATATGTAATAAAGTATATCTCTATTTACATGTTTTCTGTTTAACATGTCACTCATCATTTATGATTAAATATAACTTATTTCATTTCATAAGTTTGCCTCACTCTTTCCTATTTAATCATGATTCCATCTTACACTGTCACTACGACTTGTCGTTGATTACTTATTAACTTAGTTCTCTTAACTAAGGTTCACTAATAAGTCTTCTTTCCATTTATTATAACCTATGTTATAATTTCCTCTTGTCCCTGGGCCAAGCCTTAACATGTTATTCATATCAGCATATTTCAGATTTCCAAGTTTTCAAATTACTTAATTTATAATTAAGTACAACTTATTTCATTTCATAAAATTTCCCCCCTTTGCTGATTACTTAATTTACAATTAAGTACCATTTTTCTCATTACACAAGTTATCTCATTTTCTCACCAGTTTATTATAACCTAAGTTATAATATCCACTTGTCCCTAGGACAAGTCTACCTATTATATAACATTCTCATTAATGTAATTTATTTATAATAGGTTATTATCATTCCCCGTTCATCTCCTTTCCTTTACTTTTGTAATTATCTTTCATTCAATTCCATTTATTTCCATTAATTACAATTAATGATGTTTATCAGCCCTGCCATTTACATATATTTATATATATGTTTATGTACTAGACTTCTCACATTAAGCCTAACTTGTGGATGCTGGATCTGTCAGGCGGTTCCGGGCAGACTTCTTTCACAAGTTGACTTAACCTCATGTCTTAGCACCGTTACATGTTTTATTTATGCACTTAGACCCCTCACATCAGATTTGCCATTTGTGGATGCCGGATTTGTCGGGCTGTTCCGGTTGGACTTCTAACACAAGTGTAATCTAACCTCGTGTGTAAGTGCGGTTGCAGTTTTTATTTATTGTAAATCTTCTATATAATCTAGGTGTAATAACCCGGAAATTCTGGGCCAGTTTAAAATTTTTATTTTGGCAATTTTAGCGAATTTTGAATAATTAAAATAGATTATTGTAAATAAAATCGACGAGAAATTTATTTTGAATATAATTCGAACGTATATATTATATACACCGTCGTTAGAATATAAATAATTATATATAATTATAAATAGAATTGAAAATGGCGCGGTAGTTCGATAATTCGATTTCAAACTTCAATTGAATGTACCGGGTGCAAAACAATCCGGATTTTAGTGACACCAAAAACATCAGGATCTAATTCATAATATCTTTCCAACGAATCCGACAAATCAAAATTTCATAGCGGGAATCAAAAGATATGTCCAGTTGAAAATTCTGAATAGTCGCTATGGAATTCAAGCCCTTAAAAATAGACATTTTGCAAACGACCTCGGAATTCGACGAAACTAGTTTTATTAGGACCGTATCGTCAATACGAAGCTAGAAAATATTTTTCTGGAATTTTTCGAGTTAGTATGTGACCCCGGTAGATTGAAATGCGCGTTCAAATTCAATATATAGATTTAAATGTAAATTCAACGGAAACTGATCGAGACGTCCGAATCAACCTACGATACATATCCCATTGTATTCAGAATGGGGGTAAAACGCTATGGGCGACAGGCGGTGGGCCTCGTTTAGAGGTCGTATGTAAAAGTCAACTTTTAGTAAATAAATTAATTAAATAATAATAAAAAAAACAAAATTTAATTATCTCTCCCCTCCCCCTTATTTCGTTCTGACCCCCCCCCCTTGCATCGAAGAACACGAGCGCCCAAACCCCCGAAAACCCTAACCTCGAGCGCACCTCCTCCCACCGCCGCCCGCGCCCTGGGCTCCACCACCAGACTAGCGCCGCCTCTTCCCCCCCCCCCTCCGGCGTGATTAACAATGAAGGTAATTTTTATTTATTTTATTTTTCTTTTATGCTAATTATTTAAATATGATAAATCTGAAATTTAATTTGAATTAAACTTGTTTTTAAATCTGAAATTTAGATTATATAAATAAAAGGGAGAGAGAAAAGATTTCTAATTATAAAAAAAAGGGATTTGATTTTTTAAAAGTGATCTTTATGTGTTGAAAGAAATAAAAATATGATTTTTATATTTTTATAGGCATGCCTATTCTTTTAAACTTCCACTATAATTTATATTTAATATGTCATTATATATGTATATTTTATGTCATACGTTCTTTCTAAATATAATCAATTCTATTCCATCATGTAATCAACTAATCAGATATTTGTTCAAATTTAACAATAACATGTGATTGCCAAATCATGTAATTTTTCTCAATTTCTACCGCTAATGGTCCAGGTACATAAATGCCACAAGTTAACATGGAATTGAAACTCGCTACGCATATTTTGGAAAATTTTCCAACATATTAATATCTTAGCATATTAATATTCCAACATGTCATATTCATCACTTTAATCTTTTAAACATATGTTTAAACGTTTCATCATATCATATTTAAACATGTCATAATAACATTTCAATACTTTTCATTATTCTAGCCAATTCACATTGTACAATAACGGGGAATGTTAAAAGATAATATATCATTATGTAAAATGATATAATTTAAATCCACTCACCTCATTTGCTTTCTAAATCCTGGATCTGATCCAGATCTAGCATTCCATGGTTTTTCCCTAATTGAATTCAGAACCTAACAACCACGGATTCATAACTTTTACTAGAAGAAAAGGGAAGAAAGAGGAAGAAGGAGGAGGAAAATTGAATAGACCAAATCTATAAAATTACCTTACTTCGCATTTGATTATGAACTCCTTTTTATTAACGTCAATTCTCTTCCTCCAGATCTTGATTTAGAATTTTTCCTAAACTAATAATCTTAATTTTCTAAAGAGATTTGAGTAGGAAGAAGAAAGGCAGAGTATAGACATTGTCTTAGAAATATGAGATTTAGGCTAGGCTCTGCTAGCCTATTTATAGGTGTTCAGGATCTTATCGTACATGCAGCGTTGAGTCAGCAATGAACCTTGTTAAGAAAATAGCCCAGATTCATTGATAAATCTGGATTGATCTCGGGAGTGTCGACCCCCGTGTCGACACCCCTGTAGGGGTGTCGACCCCCCGGGTCCCACCAGTAGTTTTGGCGCATAAATTTCATTTTTGAATTTTTGAATTTCGAATGTTTGAATTTTCTAGAATTTATTTAACTGTTATATTCACATGGAATTTTCTTATACATATATAATTCTTCTAATGACCATTTTACGCGTATATATATACGCACAACTTATGTTTGGTTCTCAAAATTCAAACGGTGTTGCACCGTTATTTGATTCTTGCCATATTTCATTGATTCCAGCTTTATCTTGAATTTTATCTCTTGTATACATATATTTCTGCACATATATACATATATATTTCATATATATATATATATATATATATATTCTTTATTTCCTTATATGTGCGTTCTTATCCTTATGAATTTTGAATTTGTATGTTAAGTTGGCCTTCTCTAAAACAAAGAAAAAAAAATTATGTCGCCGCCGAGGTTCAAACCCCCGACCTCTATGCTTCAAATCCAATGCCCTAACCAACTGAGCTATGATGTATTTTGTTAATAAGTTTGGAAAAAATGGTAGCCATTGTTCTCCTTCTTTTACCTTATTTTCATGTTTTGCTACAATACTTCATTTAAAGGTATCTCTTTCACCTTAAATCAGTTTTCAGCAATCCATAGGTCTAAATTGACCAAAAAATTGCCATGAACGCTATGACGCTAATCCCATGGCCAAATTCTGCAAGCTCTTCAAAATTTTCTTTTTCTTAAATGTTTATGTTTGTGCATATATGTACATATATGCATTATTTAATTATTTAATTGTTATAAAATGCGGGGTGTTACAATTTTAATCTTTAATAATATTTTAAATTAAGTTTAAAAACTATATTTTAATTATCTAATATTAACTAAGACCTATTGGATTGATTATAAAATTCTTTGCACTGATCATTCAAAAGTGCAGTGGATTTATGTTGCCAAAAGCTTATAACATAACGTTTGTTACTACTCCTCTAAACATGATTATAAGTTCCTATTAATCACCATAAACTAGTTATAAATCATTATAAATTATTTATTATCATTTTATAATATATAAAATGTATTATTAAATTATTAAATCCTAATTTAAGTCAATAATTTAATTATTACTTATTACGGCCTCACCGATGACGTCATAATTACTTTTTATTTTTGCAAAAATAAAATAAATTATTTTATTTAATATTATTACTTATTTGAATAAATGAGTGTACAAATCCAAAGCATTCGCGATCATTGAGAAATTCAAAATTGACCAAAAACTGATTTCTTATCATTTTTTTGACGGAAATCATATTTTGTTCCAAACTTATATAAAATCCTTTGAATGAATGCTATTAATTTTGAAATCCATTAATGAGATATTTAATTAATTAAATATCCTATTCTATTATCAATAAAAATTTGGATTGTTACATTACGCGTCATTTAATACCTAATCGCAAGGCAGACTGTCACCTCAGTCACTTAATACCTAGAGGAAGAGGACCTATGCAAGGATTACCATGCTTATACTCAATAGCCATTTAATACTTCTTATTTTAGGGAGGAGATCTACGCGATCACTTAATACCCATTTTAGAAGGGATTTGACCACTTAATACCTCTAATCCTCGAGCAGGCTACGCTTACGGTTTCCCTTTGATGGTTTCTCTTTTCGGAGAACATATTTTGGGGAATAATTCTCGCTATGCGATTAACTATTGTCATGGGTTCCTATGATTAATGATATCTCACGTTGGTTATACTTGTATTCGATTGCTGGAAAGTGCAGACTTATGTCGAATAAAGCAACTGACCCCGATCATTAACCTACTAAGTCCAATTCATATTTCAAATTGTGTTAAATCTAGATTAACTAGAATAAAGTAAGGAAAACCTATAACTTTCTATATTAGGATGTTTAGATAAATCACTGTTCTTTGTTAAAACTAAAATTTATTTCGTCTCTCGTGTGATTTTAGTTTTCGCATTTTTGGCGTAACTGGCTTCCTTCTTCATCAACATGTGACTTGAATCGTTTAAGTTTCCGCAAAATTCATTTTGAGGCTTTTGGAAAATGTTGCTTGAAAATAAAAGAGAAAACATTTTTATCATTTTCTTATTTTATAGGAAAGTGAAGCGGTTTTGAAAGGAAATTTTCAAAATAGACATGACAAGTTTTTAAGAGGAAATTTATTTTATGAAAAAAATGGATATTTGGTCACATGAATGGTGTAAGGATGATTTTTGGATGCTTTGTATGTGCGTTTTAGCGGTGCAATAGGACCAACGATGCGATAAAAACGTTAACGGTAACAAGAAAAAGGCCGTTTCAGACCTGGAAAAACTGTTTCCATACCTTGTCAACGATGCGTGCGAGCTATTAATTTACTCATTTTATGTTTTAGAGCTTGTTTTAAGCCTCCTTTACAATCTATAGTTGGAATTTTTTTGAGTATTTTGGGTAACTGTGGTGAAAATTCCACTATAGGGAGGAAAATGGAATATTTGTAAGCGGAGAAAAGTTAAAATTCTTCGCTTTAATTTCCTTTTTCCGGTTTAGAAGAAATTAAGTAGGAAGCAATTAGACTGTGTGATGTTTTGGTTATTAGGATGGAAAAATTGGTTTCTTCACACTTTTATTCGTAATTGTGTGAGGGTAAAGGATGAAAAAGAGTTTTCTAAATTTGCATTCATATAGAACTGCCAGTATATTTAGGATGTTTTGCATCATGTTTTCAAAAGTATTACAAAGGTTTAATGTAAACATATAGGAGGATCTGATTAGAATCATCTTGCATGCATGTTTTATGGTTGAATTGCATTATGTACACCGTGCACATATACACCTGGTTGTAAAGTAGATGTACACAAATTGGTTGTGTAGAATATGACTATAGGCATTAGAATTCCGGAACAAAATTTCTTTTAAGGAGGGAAGAATGTAACAACCTGAAATTTTGGCAATATAAATTAGTTATTAGAATTTCAAAAATACGAATTTTTGCAAAAAATGGAATTAGGCTATGAAATTTAAACTGATGCGTTCGTCTCAGAATTATGGTCAACTTTTATGCTTGGATTTCATGAACGGAGTCTGTATAAAAAAGTTACAGACGAAATATGAAAATGGACAAAAAATAAATAAATCAGAATTTACAATTATAATTTACCTTATTCGACCAAGCCGACCTAGGCAATCTGAGTCCCAGGCGGTCGACCGCCACGGTCGACCACCACGTTCGACATACTGGGCGTCAGATTGCCCAGTGACGGCTAGGTGTTTAGGGTTTGGTTTATAATGTTGTTAAAACGAATGGACAGATATACTTTAAAACTAATCCAACGGTTCTAGGCCATTTCCACCCCTATAAATAAAAGGGTAAGGCCTCTTTCATTTTTCACATAAATCTACAATGGAAATGGAGATCTGCCATTTTACTCCTTCTGCAAACCTAATTTCTAAAGTAAAAATATATTCATACATAACAAATCAAATCCAATTCATATGAAATTGAGAGGATAAACAGATCTAATGGAAAGGAATGCTAAGTGACGCTGCAAATCAGATTCTACCCTCTATTCATGTTTTCTTACATCTCTACAGATCTGGAATTTTCCCCTTTCCAGATAAATTATAGATTTATAAGAATTTGGGGAAATGCCTAAAGGGTTCAAACTTTGAATTTGGAGGCTATAAGGTGAGTGGTAAATTTACGAATGCAGTAATAATAACTTAACTATTTTGTTTGAATTGGATCTATATTTTTATGTTTATTCCCTATCAGATCTATTCATTTAAATATTGTGAATTTATTGACAACCATCAGATCTGATTATAAATATGGTTAAAACTTGTGAATTATAAGTTGTGATTATGTATAATATGAATTTTAGGATTCTTAAACTTGTTCATACATGTTCTTATAGTTATGTCATGAAATATGTTGTAAATGTTGCATAACAGTGTAAATCTGGATATCAGTCCCATTAAACACCAATTAGATGTAGTTATATTACATATTTTTAGTTCAGTGTTGAACAATAAAATATGTGAATCTGGGTAAAAAGATGAAACTGGTAAATTATGTGATTGTAATAATAAAATAAATATTCCTGTTTGTATTCACTATTATTGGGTTTTGGCTTAATCATTGTAAACATGTTGGTTTCCTCCTTTGAATATAAAGGCATTATTTTGAAATCACAAGAGATATGATAAAAAGGATTAAAAAGAGAAAAGTAGTGCAAATGTACGTATAAACGTAAATACATATATTTGTATGTAATTTGCATCGACTATTCCAAATTATATATTTACATATATTTCTTTTGATTTGGAAATATGTCAATTCTACTAATTAAGCATTATTTACAATGATTACTGCTAACGGTCTTTTATGAGGTTTGAAACCTTTTTGGCAAGATTGAATATAAAAAGGAAATGTTTGGTTAATTGATTAGACCAAATCATTTATTTAAAAATAAGAATAATAATAGCTATGTTGACCGCATGAAAACATAAAAATAAATATATACATATTATCTATCCAAATTAGCGTAAAACGGTAAAATATACATTGTATGGAATGTTTGGATAAGGTTCAATTATGGAATTATATGGAAATGTAATCCATATTGAATTAATATATTTGTGGTAATCATTTGTAACAATCAATATAATTAACTGCTATAAATAAGACTGCAAATCAATAAATAACAACTGCAATATTGATTAGGAGAAAAAAATGTGAAAGGAAAATGGTTATAATTCCTAAAATCATTTAGGATAAATTCTGTAAACCCCAATTAGCAAATTTGAATTATAGTCGCATTTAGACACAAGGTTAAGCTCAACTTGTGGTATAAGCCTGCTCGGAACCAACCGAATAATCCAGCAACCATAGGTAGTCATCTTAATGTGAGGTCTCTAATGTGTAAGAATAAATGTACTAAGACTACCTATCCTATAGGAAGTATTAAGCAACTAAGGGGGTTATCTAATAAGGTCAGCTTGAAGGTATAACGAACGATAAAATACCATCTCTCACCTTATGCAGGGCAAGGGTATATGCGTGAATGGCAAAACCCTTAACTATTAAGGCCCATAGCTAGTGTCCTCTAGTTCATGTTAATGTTAAGTATCGAGAAATAATAAGTGACCAATCGGTTCGCCTAGGGTCTTAAGCGATCAGGAAGAATCCAACCTATCTATCATTGATAATGAGGCGATAAATGTTGAAGGATATGCGAATGAGAGTAATTGAATATAGAAACTCCAAAATTAGGGGTCTAATCTCGATATAGTAACCAACTAAGCTCTAGTATAAAGGCTTCACAAAAATATGCTAAACGTCCTATCTTGGTATTATTATTTGGAAAATACTACTTGAGGAAGAGTAGTGGAGTCATGTGTAAACATCCATAAGGTTAGGCTAGAATTGCTAACTTTGTTTGGCATACATCTCGGGTTGATCCATATGGGATACATCTGTGTATTATAATATGTGTTATACATTTCTTAGTCACCAGAAGTTGTTGTTCTAACCCCCTCCTCATTACAACCTACCAGGTTTCCTAGAGAAGTTCGGGTTCTCGCAGATGTTAAGTTTGGCTTTCGGTTCTCGTTCTCTCTCATGCTCGATATTTACAAAGTGGCTTACTTTGAAAAAGGTAGTTGTTTGAGTTAATATTAGTTTATCCTATTTTATAGCCGTTGTGAGTTATCTTATCGTACTCTGATTATGCTCATTAATTACAGGTACCAGATATACACGCTCCGTGCTTGTTGGATGTGTTCAAGTTTTGATTTTTATTGAAATTTGGGCGTAGAAAAGTGTGAGGTGTTACAAGAGTACACTGATCGGGAGGTGGTCCCATACCTTGTCATAGTTGGAGTCCAATCTCCAATAAGTGCCCTACAGTTTTTTATTTTATACTATGTATGTGGAGCATGAGATGCAACCGTTCTGCTATTTGGTTATTTATTTTACATAGATACTATTATAATATCACCAGATTTTCATATCAAAATTGTTGTGGGTTATAGTAAGGTGAAAACCGTCCATTTTTATGTGTCGGTTGGTCTTACTGTTATCCTTTTCTTTCAAAAGGATTTTTTAAAGTTAAACAATATAGTTGGAGTTTACTCACACCAGTCCCATGAATGACCTAAAGTTTATTTTGTCTGTTTTCCCTAAACTCTCGGATGCCCAAAGTTGTACGTAAAGCCAAGTGTTTCAGGCTTCTACAGATACATTTGGAGGAGCTTGAAGCAGGAAGCTTCTCCATTAGTTATTTAGTGTTATTTCCACAGTGATATATAAGTATTGTACTTTGATGATGCATGTAAGTACAATACAGTTTTGTATTTCAAAAGGTTATTCAATATATTATATTTTATACGTTCCGTTGTGAAATTCGTGATTACTCCGATTTTGTTCTGCTATGATCTTCTTATATTCTAATTTTCTTTCTTTCTATTTTCTCACCCTCTAACTTATTTCTATTAATGACCTGGTACTTTCGATTCTTGAATAATTGACATGGTATTTATGTCGATTTTCAGGGTCGAAAATCCCCCGGCCCATTACAGTGGTATTAGAGCTGAAGGTTAAGTGATTACCTTGGCTCTGTGACGTAACTCAGTAGAGATGGGTTTTGTAATACCATAGATTAAGTTGTGTATATATACAAGAGAGTGTATTTGTAGATTGATTAAAAAATGGTTTTATATTGTGTTGATTGGTTTGTCAAGCGGTTTAAAAATTCTGGTCTATACGGTAGTGCACACTATATCGAAAAGTTTTACTAAACTCTTAAACAGAGTAATTCAACATAATATTGTTTTGAAAGAGGGTAAATGAAATAATTTTACCCAAAATATATTTTGATATAAAGAAAGTATGTATATTGGAATTATTCTAATATATTGATGTGTTGGTTGTTATTATAATTGAATAAGTTTATAATTGACATTAGTTATAAATAACCAATCATAATTTGTATTAAATGCAAGCTATAAAATCAAGATGATCCAAATCTGGATTTAAATCAAAATTGGAGTTAGACATCTAGAAACTTAGTAAGTTGTTGTAAATGGATTTGAATTTGACATATGGAAATTTTAAATCCTGGGTGAATTTAGAAATACTTTTCCAAGTATTATAAAGGATATTTTGATGTAATTTCATAATGAAAGTGTTTGAAAATAAGTTTTTAAAGTAATATGGTATTGAACTCACTTTGGTAGTTGGAAAATAGTTCTGACGATGGATGGCCACATCACCAACATTCATTTACCCACTTTAAAACATTGTGTCGAATTTCTCTGTTCAAGTGTTTAGAAATTCCTATCGATATCGGGGCGTCCCACGATCCGATCAGAATTCATAAGTCACTCAACAAACTAGCCAACACAATATAAAACAATTTTTATATCAATTAACAAGTACACGCTCTACTATATATACACTCAACTCATTCTAGGGTACTACTGACCCTATCTGTAATGAGTAAACCCCCACCAAAGCCTAGATATTCGCTCAATCTAAGCTCTGATCCCACTTGTAATGGCCCGAATTTCAGTACTATCTTAGTTGACAGAATACAACACACGTCCAACCCAAATTGCACAGAAATACAAATCATTATGAGTTAAAAAAGAGAAAAGATAGAACTAGAAGAGAAATATCAATACATAATCTCACATCATAGAGGAATAAAATATTATATATATATATATATGTAATAGCTTTTTAGAATACAAAATTTTAACTGTACAGATACATACCATTATCAGAGTACAACAGTTTTTCATTATAGCGAAAAACAAACAGTAAATATCCAACGCTGAAGCCTCCTGCTCCATCTCCTCCATGGATATCTGTAAACACCTGAACTAATTGATTACCCGTACAAATTTGGTGTAACGACCCAGTGGAATTCGATGCCCGAATTCCGACAATAATACAAAAAACCCATATTACTTGCCAAATCCCAAGAATTGAAAACACCTGATTGTTAATGAAAGAAAATAGAGGGTGAGGAAAGAAAGAAAGAAATATTAGAATTTAAGAAAATGAAGAAGAAAAACAACACAACAAAATTAGAGTATCACATCGCAGTCGAATAAAATAATATATATATATATATGTATATATATATATAAATCTTTATAGAAAGCTTGAAATAAAACTTACAATCATCAGAATACATCAATACATTTGGACAACTATAATAACCTGTCCACATATACAACACACAACAGAATAAATACTAATACGTCGGTACTCCTCCAACATGTCTTCTGAACTTCTTAGTATCCAATGACCTGAACCTGTAAAACCCAGTCTAACCTGGGCATTACAAACACCGGGTCATTCTGGTGAACTAGCGTGAGAAATCCACTAAGTTTATAAACAACATCCAACTTGATTTTAAAGTTAACAAATCTTTTCTGAAAGAAAAGGATAATCGTAAGACTAGTCCACACATAAACACAGATGGTCTTTACCTTACGATAGCGGAACACTTGCATCTCACGCTCCACATACATAGAATACAATCGAAACCGCAGACGCTTATTGGAGATTGGATTCCGACTATGACAAGGTATGGAACCACCTGCCGATAATGTACTGTAGAGGAGAATAAATTGGGTTCAGCAATAACTTCTTAGGACACGGCCACACATGACCGACCACTCATTTTACTTGATTGTATCCAATGTATATCACTAATGGTTGGGATCAGCTATCGTTTCCCGAAAGGGACAACATCAAATAGAATAAAGAAGGAAATGGAATTTCTCTAGATTAGTGATTATACACCCTACTTGGGAGTGACCCACTTAGCCATGCTGCCTGCCCGATTTCTATCATTTCTTGGTTGTGAGGGTTGAGGTTAAAATTCTCTTTTAGAATATCTGGTCATCATTCACTTTGAATGCCACATCGTAAGACCATTAAATCACTAATTGAGGTTTACAAAGATACTTTGGGTGTTTAAGCAGTAAGAACGAATTCCTCTGCCACCAACATAAGTATATTTGTAGAAATCAATGGACGTGATTTTTTAGAAATACGTTGTCAGACATTCGTCCATACAAGTTGTCCTAGGACTGGACAAACCGAAGGTACCCTCCTACGGCATTCGATGAATTACCCTATGGATCAGTAGTGAGTAGTCCTTGCAAATCCGCAGATTCTGTCATGATCGAATTACCATCAAAATACTCTGTTGCAGTCCAGAGTAATTTATCAAGTCGCCCTTCCATTTATGAACCTTGGTCTTCACTGCTCCATCTTTAATCTGCATCTTCTACGATTTCATATTTACTGGTTCATAATGGTTTTCGAATATAAATTTGATCCCGGTCTTTCCGTGCCAACAATCGTATGGGTCAGATTTGATAGTCGGTTATTTAACTATCAAATAAACAACCATTCAACCATGAAAATAAAAATAAGTTTACTAGATTAGTACTCAGCATCACTTGGCTTTTTAATTTAAAATATAAATAATTGATGGTTAATTTACAACTCCTAAATCATTCAATATTACGTATATAGCTTTCACTTCTTAAAATCATTAAAATGCTTTAGAATGAAATAATATATAGATATTCCTAACTTTGGTTTCACGTAAAACATCGTCACAAAATATCTTTTATTTCATTGTTCGAAAACAATAGCTAACACTTCCACTTTGAATAAACTTATATAATCTCATCCCGTTAATTTCTTAAAACTCGAAAATATCGTTATATTTTCACAAACTTTCTTTTTATTTCCGTTACTCTATAAATACTATTTTATATTCTCAAATCCATTTTAATTTTGCTACTTCAACTATCCTTAGTCCCTAACCGTAAATTGGTAAGCGAGTAACTCCCTAAGTATCAACCCCGAAGACCGAAATCAACATCAGATTAATACTCAGAAAATTTCTCAACTCAACCAATTTCCAGTTAGGTTCCAATTCTTTCATTCCTTATCTTAACTCTTTATCAACTCATATTATTCCACTTCTAATCCATTCAACCCTTTATGTTTGAGAATCCCGTTTCAATTCCTTTTGTTTCACTTAATATCATCATTAAGTCTTGCTGATTTAAAATCAATGTTTTAACTTCACACCTCTTTATAAACTTTGTTTATACAAATCTGGTTTAATATAAAACCCATTTTGTATTGATTCCCTTTTACTTAAGCAAGCATTACATTTAAGTTATAGCATTGGCTTAAAAATTCTCTTCATAACTGAGACGGCCCGAACTTCCCCGTAAAGGAAAGCACCGATAGAATTGAGGACAAGACAAAATAGAACGCAAACAGAAGAACATTTCATTGTTATTACAACAATTCCATCAGATACAAGAATATACAGAGTATAAATGATTAAATTACATTCGATAAATATCAGAGATTACAATAAATTACATAGCAGCGGAAAAATATACAAAACACAACTGAAAGTGATACACGGATACAGAGCTTTCCGAGCATCGTTCCAGCTGTAAATCAGGACCCTGTGAATATAAATCTGCAAAACCGAAACTACTAGCTGCCCGTGGAAAATAGGGGCACCCAGAGTTTAGGTTAAAACAATAAACTCCAGGTCAGTCATGTGACTGGTGTGAGAACTAAAACAGTTATTAATCTTTATTTTTTAAGTTAGGTAAATCAAGGGACCACGCCGTATAACACGGAACGGGTTTCCTCCCAAGAATACCAGTGCATAAAACAAACAGCGCAATGCTAAATAAAGAAAAATGAAGCTGTTATAAGACCCAGGTCCCATCTCACAATGCAACGCAAGCCGGAGGATAGGGTTTTTACCTTATAACAGCCAAAGCATGTTTGATACGTTTAAAACACATTATTTGATACTATTATAGGTGTATAGTGTCAAAACAATTTCAATCATAAATATCAATCATAGGCGGCATGAATGAGCCATACCACTATGTCGCCATACTAGGTTCTACAAATAAAACCGCACTATCACGTATTGGAAATTGGATTTCCGTCATGAGCCGAGGCAAGGGGCAAGCTCCTCTCCGCGTACGAGACACTCTAGCAAATGCCTCAGGACCCCACTATGATCCTTTGGAACCTCCAAGGCCGGTCCTCTCTTACTTTTGAGGATTAGTTATTCCTGAACACACGTTTCCCGGTCCTTACAGACCTATATCCGAGGCGCCTCGTATCCAACAACCACACAGGTGAAAAGTATATAAATGTCAGGGCTGGTAGGTCACTGACACCACCCTAGCTAGAAAGAAACGTCGTGCACTCCTTGGGTCCGTATCCCGTTTTTGACTCATACCGAGGTGTGAGGCTCGCGAATTCACGTTACACACAAAGCTACGCCACACAGGCCGTGCTTTGATCATCAACCACAAGACTTTGCTTTTCAACAGAAGCCTTGATCAATTGCCACTTACGCGTGCCACATTGGCAATTCACTCCATGCGACTGATGTCCATCGATATACAACCTCTGAGCTTGTACGTCTCATAGAAGGGCGTTAAGCAAGAGAATAAATTCTCCGCCGCCAAACAGATGTATATTTAATAGAGATCAATCAACACAGAATAAAATCCAATGTCAGACACACAATCCATTTACAAGTTCGTTCTGGGTCTGAACGAAACCGGAGGCACTTTCCTCGCATATCCGTCCATCTCCAAGTACGTCTGGACGATCACCAACTGATTCCCTCATCCTGGGTGTACAGCCCAATCAAGATCATCAGTAATCACCCAAACGATGTGAAGACTTCCGGTCTTCAACCACCGTCTTCATCTTCGACATCTCGTCGAATCGGTTATTCAGAATGGGTATGAACCCGGCCTTTCTGAATAACCCACGTATATGATAAACAAATGTTACACAAACACAACAAACGCCTCATTCCAATTCAGAATTTCTTTTATTCACAAAATCACATTCTTAGGGAAATGTTCCCATTAATTTTATCCAAGATAAATTCTTCTAAATTTATCCTATAATCTTCCTTTGGATATCATTCAAACTAGTCGGGATTAACGAACCACACCGAAGTAATTATTTATTTTATTTCCCAACCCCAACCTATGTATCCCATGGAGAAAACTGGTAATACTCCACATCTAACACCACGGTGTTATCGATTAAGCAGCAGGTAAAACCCACCGTGGCTCCCAGCGGTCCCCCAGTAACTTGTTTTACGGCGACCCTCTCGAGTCTCCCGGCCACTGCCTAACCAACCCCCACCACAAGGGACATGTGGGGGTAAGAGTCTCCCGTTCGCCACCAAACCGCGAAGCGAGAACCCCCCATCACGACTGCAATAAGAACTGGTGATACTCCACTCTTGATTACTTTTCAAATTTGATAATTTAAATTATCAATTCACATTTTAATCTAATTAAAGATTCATTAAAACTCCACTTATTTTAATCTTCTCACAAATCGATACCTTGCCTTTAACTGGGTTAAAGAACCAATGTCTTCTAAAACACGATTCACGATAAACCCAAATCACATTTGATATTAAATACAAGGCTCTGAATAGAAAATATATCGGCTTATATTCAATATCAAATTCTAAAACCAACAAATATCGTATTGGAAATAACGATATAAAATATATCTTTCAAATTCCCATAACAATATCTGCATAGTCACGAAATCCAACATCGAAATATCCCGAAGATAATTTCGATTCAACTCCAGTCCAATCCACGTATTGGGAATATTGATCATTTTTAAAATCACTTTCAAATTCAATTTATTTATTTCAAAAATAAATTGATTTTAATTCTAGTTCAAAACTAGTTCATTTCGATAAAAATCTATTTTTATCATTTCAAATGTGGAATTCTTCATCCCAGTTCTTTCCGATTCACATATTATGGTTTTACACAAATTATTGATATTTTAATAATTTTATCAAGGCCCGTACAGTCGATTTCCATCAACGGCCATCGAACTGCACTTACAACGACCTTTTTCAAATTTGATTTGGACATAATTCCAAATCCAACCGTTAGACTTCAAATTTCTAATATTCATTGGAAAGCTCTTTTCGATACGAACCCAACGGTTCCGGTTTTAGGAGAATCCGACGGTCGGATCTCCCGCAACGTCAATTCAAAGTCAATGGTCGAAATTCACGAACTGCCGCGGAGCGCGCGTTCTATTCAGGCCATTTTATATATAATATATATATATTATATATATTTCGTCAATTTCCTTTTAAAACGTATTTTATAAATCGTTTTAAATTCGTTTTCAAAACCATTTCAACTCTATATTCAATTTCTAATCAAAATTGAATATTTCATATCATTACTATATAAATGATAATATTTCTAAATGTTATATTTTGAAATCACTTCTTTTCTATATTCATTATAAAAACGAATATAGTCGATATAAATATCGTTCACGTCAAAATAGCGCAACTCTAATCAACACGGCTTTATATATTTCAATAAATCCGTTATTCTATTCAACAAATGAATATTTATTCCATTCAACACACGAATCTATATTTCTTCCAACACCTGACTAATCTCAACACATGAGTACTGTCAACACATCACTATTTTTGTTATGTAAAATATTTTATAAAACTATGGTATCTATCGTTTGATTTTTAATTAGACTTCAACCGTAAAGTAGTTCTAATTTTAAATATGATAAAGATGTAAATTTCATTGTATAAAATATTTCACTCAACACATGAACATCGTCAACACATGACTATTTTTATATTCAACACATGAATTTTCTTTTATAATATTCATTATTTTCCCGATTGGAATGAGGCCCAATCAATCACCATATAACGTTAATTATATGGATTCCATACAACACATGTATATAATAGCAATGATAAACAATCAACCATCGTCCAAAGTGCACCACACAACTGCATAAGCATCAAATATAAATAATCGACGCTTACACAGTCTGTCGACCAATCGATCGACAATAATTAAATAATTGGGATTAGTGTACGCCAAATATCATCCCAACACCCGTGTGGGGTTTCAAATCAACAAACACATATTTTATTTGTGTAGTTGGGCGATGTGTAAAATTTATCGACCCAATCAATATCAGTCAAATCAGTGTATATAAACAAATCGGTCGATTTGTTTATAAATATTTATTTCTTTTCAGAAGAATTTTATGCCGTTTCTTAAGACGTTAAAAATTATATTTTTAACGTCAAAAATATTTATTTCAACACTTTACTATTTTTAACTAACACTTTTTATTTTAGAAAATTTCGGCGGCATAACGGCACGATACTAGAAACGGGACGAGGCCTAGCCTTATCCCCGGTCTAGTGAAGGCCCACGCCATTCACACATCAATCAAATCCATTCCATTTCACCAAACAATTCAATTCCAACCAAATAAACCAACCAACTACTCAACCAAACAATTTAACAAGCAAGCCATCCATGGTCTGTGGATGACGGGTGTCGGGTGCTGCTAAGCACCGTCTGCATCCTAGTATATATATGTAACTAGAAAATGAAATTTGAGTGAGAAGTTCTCACCGACTAGCTAAACCAAACGCCACGACTCTTCTTATGTAGAAATCTTCGTCGTTCTCGCCTTTTGTCACTTTCACCGCCCGTAGTCACTACATATATAAAAATCACATTTTTATATTGTTGTCATATATATAAAAATCACATTTTTATATTGTTGCCATGTATATAAAAATCACATTTTTATACTACTACTATATAGATAAAAATTCTATTTTTACAACGGTGTTCATATAATAAAGATTATATTTTTTATATCGCCACTTATATAAAAATCACATCTTTGCTCCTTTTACATAATAAAGATCAAATCTTTAATACTTCTATAATGTAAAAATCATATTTTTATCATCTCTATAACATAAAAATCATATTTTTATTAACTTCATATGTCAAAACTGTAGAAGCTATAAAACGGAGAAAACTCACTTTTATTCTAACACCCGGATTCACTGTTCGGGTTCCATAATTTGCAAACGAGCTTCAATCTTCACACCAACTTTTTTCTAGCACAAGCACGCCATTCTGAACAACTTTTGCCTAGTGGTCTTCTTGCCGAAAATGTGCCATTTCACCGGAAATCGCGAAAAGACAGCATTTTGACAGTGTTTGATCAGCAGACTTCGGACGCGTTTTCCTGACAACTCCGCAATGCAAAATAGGACTTATCATATACCAAATCGAAGAGAATTTCATGCTCTACAACTTTGGTCTTGTCGGACTTTGGCTAAAAGTACACGGTTTGGGAGTTATTGACGAAAAACGGTCAGGGACTTTTATGCAAAAACGGGATTTTTGGTGAAAAGGGGGATATTGGCCATGTGGGGCCCACGGCCGGAGTTGGGTGGCCAGCGGGCGGTGGCGGGCCTGATTGGGCGTGGGGAAGGTGCTGGTGGGTGGTGGCGGTGGTGGAGGGGCCCACGGTGGTGGTGATGGGTGGTTGGGGCCTAGGGTTGCAAATTGGAGAGAGGAGAGAGAGGAGGAAGAGGAGGAGGAGGGGGTGGCGCCGGTGGGGAGGAGGAGCGGCGGCGGTGGGTGGTGGCAGCGGAGGAGGGGCGGCAGCGGCGGCGGTGGGTGGTGGCCATTTTTGAGTTTTTTGAAGAGAAAGAGAGAAGTGAAATTATGAAGAGAGAAATGGAGTAAAAGTGATTATATGCTAGTTTCTCGCGTATCGCCTAAACGCTAGCGATCTCCGATGGCCGCGGATTTCGGACATGAGATAGTAGACGTGAAGACGAGTCCAACGAAACAAGTTTCGTCGAATTCCGAGTTCGTTTGACCATTCAAAAAAAATCACAAAAATGCTCAGATAAGCTCTAAAAATGCAATTTTGGCGCACCTTTTCTTCTCGCACGCTCACATGCTAACTCAAAAAATCAAGCCCTCTTGGATTTAGCCATTATTAGATGATACGAATCTAGAAAAAAAAGTAGAATTGAATTCCGAGGTCGTATCAATAATGTTCCTTTGTAAAATGACTGCTCGTTTTACCCTGAACTGTTTCAGCTCGCACGACCACATACTGACTCCGTTCGACGCGCCATTTGGAACTCAACAATGATGTATCATTGTGAATCCATAAAAATTTATCTCGTCGAATTCTGAGCTCGTATGCAAAATTTCACTTTTTAAGGGCTATGTATTGTTAACCGAAAAGCTCCTGCCCATAGCCACTATTCCGGATATCGGAATATATCGAAGCTTATACTTTTCGGAGTTCTAAACGGCATTTTGAACTCAATGGAAGTGGTTTCGAGTCCAAATTCATCCGTATGCAAAATATGACTTTTTGGGCCATGTGTAATTTACATAGCGACTATTCTGAATTTTCAACTGGGCATAACTTTTGATTCCCGCTATGAAATTTCGATTTTTCGGATTCGTTGGAAAGATATTCTCAACTAGATTATAATATTTTCAGTTTCGCTAAAATCCGGATTGTTTTGCACCGGGTACATTCAATTGAAGTTTGAAATCGAATTATCGAACTACCGCGTCATTTTCAATTCCTTTTATAATTATATATAATTATTTATATTCTAACGACGACGCGTATAATATATACGTTGAATTTTATTCAAAATAAATTTCTCGTTGATATTATTTAAAATAATCCATTTTAAATGTTCAAAATTCGCTAAAATTGCCAAAACAAAAATTTTAAACTGGCCCAGATCTTCGGGTTATTACAATAACTTCATTCATAACTCTCGAGTTTTATGTCTGTTCATAAACTCCTTCCACAATTCAACAAGATTTTATTCCAAACTTGATTTAATTTTATAAATGAATTTCATTTAAATAGTAATCTCTTAAATTATTATTCTTGATAATAATAATTTACTTCATCATTAACTGGGATAACTATTAAATTTCTTTTTAAAATTAAAACAAATATTCATTAAACTATTTCATTAGATTAATTTAAACAAATTAATCGAATAATCGATCACAATTAAATGGTTGACTTAGTCAACTCAAAACACGATTATTTCTTCAGCCAATTCCAATTAATTAATAATATAAATAATCCAATTTAATTGTTTCTTAAAAACCATTGATCCAACACTTAACGGTTAGGTTAATTTACACTCACTTGTTTATAAAACATAAGAATTTACGTTAAATAATCAATAATAACTATAATTTCCTTTTAATAAACTTTTTTTTTAAAATGGGTAAACCTCCTCATTAAAAACCTATACTAATGCCCATCATGGATATTAGATAGGAAAAAAGAGTGCGGCGCTTTATCGACAACGAATCAATAAAAAGTACAAAATAGTACTGAAGGCAAGCAAACATCATACACCTTTCTTCCAAAATCCCAAAAAGAAATAGACTATATACATTGTTCCAATGCGGTAGCAAAACAATAATGTAAACCACCACTTCAAGTGAAACTGGAACCACTTAGATAACTGACACGTTTCAAACAACACAGCCATCAACAAATTAAAGTACCATCTTTCCCAAAATCATCGAATATCCCAAATGCCTCAAATCGATCAATAATGGTAGTGATTCTCCTAGCATCGCGAAAGGAAGCATCTTCCTCGCCTTCTGCCAAAGATCGATGCTACTTATCCATTATCATGGAGGTTGATTCCTCATTTCTTCATTATTTCGTCGTCGTGTCGGTTCCTATTCAAGCGTTTCCTTGATTTCCTCATAAGGTAATTGATATCCATCGCTAAAAATTCCAATCTCTGAAATTTATCACTCTCCGAACTACCATGAATCCTTTCTTTCCGGATGTGATAAACTATTGCCACCATGCTACATGTGACGACCTGAACTCGGTACCTTTTGAGCTGACCAAAACGACACAAGTCCAACAAAAAATGCACTAGAAACCCAGATACCAATAGAAAGAAATTAGAGGGTGAGATAAGAAAGAAAGAAATATTAGAATAGAAGAATACAAAACACAAACACATAATCTCTCATCGCAACAGGACAAAATATAATAAAGAAATAAATCTTTATAGAGAGCTTTAAAAATACTTACAATCATCAAAGCATATCAACCCATCTGGACAGTTATAATAACCTGTCCTTATATACAACACACATCGGAATAAATATATATCATACGTCTGGATTTCTCCAGCTCGTTTCTTCACTGCATCCGATAACCTGAACCTGTACAACCCGGTCTAACCAGAGCATTACAAATGCTAGGTCAGTCTGGTAAACCAGATTGAGAAAACACACTAAGTTTATAAATAACATCTAACTTGATTTTAAAGTTAAAATCTTCCTGAAAGAAAAGGTTAATAGTAAGACCAAATCCACACATAAATACGGACGGTTTTTACCTTACTATAACCCAAAACTTTTTTGAAATCAATATATTTTTCTGATATTATATTATTGTCTAATATCAAATAAATAGCAATCTAGCAGAACGCTTGCATCTCACGCTCCACATACATAGTATACAATCAAAACCGCGGGCGCTTATTGGAGAATGGATTTCCAACTATGGTAAGGTATGGGACCACCTTCAGACAATGTACCTCTGGATATGAATACATTGGGGAATCAGTAAGAACATCTTGCAACCCTGCTAAACATGACCGACCCCTCACTTCGCTTGAGAGTACCGAATATATCATTACCACGGTTGGGGGCCAGCCAACCGAACCGATGGCATACAAATAAAATAAAGGGACAACCAAAGGCATTTAATTTCACCAGATCAGGCAATGATATACCCTTTTGATGGGTGCGACCCATATAACCATGCGACCTACCCGATTTTATACCATTTCTTGGTTGATGAGGCTTGAGGTCATAAATAATTAATTGATTAATTAATTATCTTATTAATTTACCTTGATTTTAATTTTATGTTTGAGAACATATGATCACCATTCACTTTGAATGCCACATTGTCAGATTCGCTGGATATCACTAATTGACGTCCACAAAAATATCATGGGTGTGAAACTAAGAGAACGACCACTGTCCACCATCAACTTGGTACGTTTGAAGAAATCAACGTACGTGACTCTTTTGGAAATACTCTGTCAAATATCCATCCATACAAGTTGTCCTGGGACTGGAGAAACCGAAGGCACTCTCCTACTGCATCCTTGAATTACCGTATGGATCAGTAGCGAGTAGTCCTTGCAATCCTTAAAACCTCACTTACGACTGAATCACGTCAGAATAGCTCTGGTTGCAACACAGAGAATATTCAACAAGCAATCCTTCCACTTATGAAGATCCACGGTCTTCAATTGCGCCATCTTCTACTTTCAACATTGCATATTTGTTGGTTGGAATGGTTTTCGAATATAAAATTCGATCCCGGTCTTTCCGTACCAACAGTCGTATTGGCCAGATTTGATAGTCGGTTATTTAACTATCAAATATACAATATAAAATAAAATGAGTTACTGGTTGGCATTACTTGGACTTTACTCAAAAATAATTAATGAATGTTAATTTAAAACCCTTTAAAATATTTAGATATTACGAATATCGCTATTCGTTTCTTATTCTTAAATTAGTTTCAAAACTATTTTAGATTTAATACTTAGGAAAAATCCAATAATTATATTAAATTTCCTATTCTACTATAAATTTCAAAACATTACCTATATCATTACTTATTAGCTATAATTTGGAAAATCAATTATCTTACCATTCATAAAATAAAGTTACAAATTTCTTTTGTTTTATTATTTGGAACTAACAACCTATCCTTATTCTTTTAGAATAAACTGTTTTCAACACTTCACTTTTCATTTCTTCTTAACCTGAAAATACCGTCATAATTTTGCAATCTCTTTTTATTTCTTTTACTTCGGGAATATCATTATATATATCCTCACAGTCTTTCCATTTCCATTACTTTGGAAATTTCATTTTATATTATCAAATCTTGTCATTTCCGTCACTTTGGAAATTGCATTATATATTCTAAAATTCTGTTTATTTCCATTACTTTGGAAATCTCATGATATTCTCAAATTCTGTTTATTTCCGTTACTTTGGAAATCTCATTATATTCTCAAATTCTGTTCATTTCCGTTACTTTGGAAATCTCATTATATTCTCAAACCTTGCAATTCACGTTGTGTTATTATTTCTCATATGGAAATGTTCTTAACCTCTTTTCCATTACAACTAATATCATTCTCAGATAATCCTGAAGTCATTCAAGTTGGGGTATTTGAATTACCTCTCAGACCTTGATCAACAACATTCTTATCTTAAGCTAGATACAAGTTGTAATTCAAAAATCGATATTAATTCAAATATCAATGAATCTCATTAAACTACTTTATTTAAAATATGATTTATAAAACCTTCTTACCTTTTTAAAAATACCTCTTTTTAAATACACCTTATTATTACTTAATATATTGATTAAATCACTTCTTAACCTTAACTTCTTTCAAAGCATTCATTCTATAACTATAATTTATTATTACTAAATCCCATTTTAAAATCCTTTACCAAATTCACTTACAAATCTTTTCCAATATCATTCCTTTTTGGAATTCTCATTTCGATTCTAACCCTTTTACTTAATTCAACTATTAAGTATCGCCAATTCAAATCACGCTATGACTTCTCATTTCCTTTCATAAACTTTGTTATAAAATCTTAGGTTAAACCCCTTTTTATCTCGTTTTCTTTTACTTAATTCAAATATTAAGTAACCATTTATTTTAAGCCATCATTTTCGCTTAAAAATCTCCTTTATAACTTCATTATAAAAATTTGAGTTTAATATAGAACTCGTTTACAACCTCTTCTCAAAACTCATCCATATTCCATTTCAAAAATCTGTTACTTACTTGAATATATTTCATTTAAGAAGTAATTACTTAAATGATTAAAATAATATTTTACTTCATTATTCTAGAATTAGTATTAAATTTCTTTTTAAAATCTTATTCAAGTTAAACAACTATGTTCTAAATTATTTCATTTCTTTGGCACAAACTAATCTAATTAAATAATCAGGTTCAATTAAAACAGTTGACACGGTCAATTCTAAAACATGATTAGCTCGTTGATCAACTTTAACTCGTCTCTTCATTTAAATTAATTAATAAATTAATTTAAATAACCTCATTTAAATTAATAAATTAATTTAAATAAATAATAATATAATCCCATTTTAATTGTTTTTTAAATAATTAATCTTAATTATAAATCGTTTAATAATTTAGGTGACACATATGCTCCGCACAAGGTTGATTTCATTTTTTTTATAAACTTCATTTTTAAATCATATATTTAAAAATCTATATTCAGTTATAAAATAAATTTCATAACTTCATTTTTATATCGGTTTACCTGACAGTAAATTAATATTTCAAACGATTGATTTATCGGCCAACTGCTGCCAATTACTGAAACAACATTCCCATTGGTTAAAACAAAACAATTTGTTGAGTTTCAGGTTAATAATCATCGGTCAAATCAATCATCCAAGTATATGGGTTTAAACAGTTCATATAATGACAACATGAAAATAAATAACATTTAATATATTTGAGGAATCCGGTTGGATCCCTCCAACCTGTTCTTCTCTGCATCCGAATGGTTTACTTCATATGATATCATTTAATTCAATTATACTGGTTATTTCTATAATAGTAAAATAACAACAATTGAATATCAACCAATTTATTTAACACTAACAAACAATTCGGACCATTCAAATAATTCATTAAATTAAACACGGTTATTTTAAAACCGTGACCAACAAGGTATGTTACCTCGTTTGGAGAAGTAATAGTTAAAAATAACGACTGGTTTTCATTTAAATTAACTAACATGCAATTCAATCAATTTAGTCAACATATATGTAAACAGTCAACACACAACAAACAATCAGCTATTATAGCACACAAGATAAAAACCCGACTTATATAAAATATAAGTTGGAATAACCGAGTGAGTAAACTCATCTTGATATTCTATAACGTCAATCTCGTCAGTACGGTTCCACTGTCTTTAGTTTGGTTTAATTCTGTTAAAAAAATAAACAGTTATTCATGTTTGAATAAATATGATTCGATTAAATTATAAATTTCCTTAAATCAAAATGGTTGATTGTATTTAAATCAGTTTAGAACTAATTACATTTAGTTAAACTAGTTTCCAATTATATATATACCCTAATGAATTCCGTTTATCAGACGTTTGCAGACCGACTTTAGTTTAAACCATTTTAATTAAACCTATCAATTAGTTAATTAAAATATTAAGGTAAACAAATTTTAATTAACTTAACTTAAAGTTTTATATAAACTAACTACTAGTCACTAACTAACTAATTACTTAATGGATAATGTTAAACTAAATGTCCAATTATCCTAAATAAATTTTCTATTAACAGATTTTATAAGTTTAAACTAATCCCTTAAATAACTTAAATTATGTAACAACCCATAATTTTCTATATATATTTCAAATATATATTTTTTTTGTATAAATAATGGAAATGTAAATGTTAAAATGTAATTTTGTTGATTTATATAATAATAATTATGTGAATTGAGCAGATATAAGATTTTAATGTAGCTTATATTTGTAAAGGTTGGATTTTGAATTTTATTAACATAATTGAGTGAGAAGGTGAGTTAGTTAGTTTATAATAGGTATTCGGGCATTACGTTTGTCAGTAATTAAATTGGGATATTTAAATGCTTAAAATTTATGTATAAAGTTGATTATAAGCAAATTTTAATAATTATAATAATGAAGTAACCTACATTAACATAAATGAAATTCTATTTTGTTATACTGATAAAGAGTTGAAGTTGTGAATATAATATTTACAAATTTAATTAAAAATTGAATTGTTTAATGAATAATTGAAATATAAACTCAAATTAATAAATAGTCGAATTTAGGAACTTAAAAGATGTGAAATGGATTTTATAAGATTTATTTGAGTTGAATTGGATTTAATAGAATTTAATAAATATTTAATTAAAACAGTTAAATGAAGTTTGAATAATTAATTAATTAATTGTGGAATTTAACTGTTTTGGCGACTGTCTTGGAATTCGACGAAACTGGCGCCATTGGATCTGGAATGATGAATTTTTGTAGGATTTCGATTTTCGTTAAAATCGGGTTTATCGTTTGAACGTACGATATAAAGTGTGAAAGACACCCTTGTAGCATGATAATTATTTGTTGTAATATTGGGCCTTATATATGTGTGTAAATAAAATCCCTTTCCCCACTACATCAGCCATTTTCAACATTTCGCTTAATTTTATCCATCAAAACCTTATTTTCATGGTTGAGCATAATTTCAAAACCCTAGATCTACAAATTTCAAGCTTCAAAAATTTATCTCTCCAAACCCTAGCATAATATATGTCAAATCGAAGCCCTTGATGAGTAGAACCCAGATCTGCAATTTATCTTTGCATGCAAGCAGTGATTCGACCAGGATTGGTAGTCGAAGTTTCTGAAAATTGAAACCCTAGGGGTTTTCGATTTAGGCTATAATTGAAGGAATCGGGATATGGGTATTGAGGAGGATGTTCATACGAGGGCAGCGGTGTTGGTGGTTTGGCTGATAAGGAGTTGGATCGCCGGATTTTGGTCAGGGAAGCATAAATTCCCTTCTATCTTTCTTGTTGGCGGTGAAGCTTCAGGCAACCGGAGAGGGCGGCTCCGGTATAGGTGGACGCGGGGTTCGAAGGCCTTTCATTTGCAAGTGGTTGGAGGTGCTGATTCGATCGGAGGAAGGAGAATTTGGTGGTCAAAGTCGACTGCGAAATGGGTTTTCTCTTCGGTGAACTATAGCAAGGTTGAGCGGGAGAGAAAGGAAGAACGCTGACGTGTCAAAAAGTTAGTGGGTGAGGAATCTATTTTTAATTATTTATATATTTAAAAATTTAAATAGAAAAACGCTGATAACTTTCTCGTTTTAACTCGGATTTGAGTGCGGTTTGTTGCGTTGGGATCGTGGCGAGATTGCAGACATTTTGGCACTAACCTGGCTGTGTTTAGAGACTGTGAAATTTTGGGCTTCGGTTGGACGTCCGATCCACTAAGGACCTAAAGGTGAGTGATTCTTCGCTCACGAAATACTGAATTATTCCCATATTTATCGAATTAAATTATGAAATAGTTTGGTTGCATGGTTGTGATTGGCTGTTGAATTTGGTTGCTTAAATTCGATATACCAGTGTGTTAACATGCAAATTTGATCAATGATTAGTTATTCGATTTAAATTTAAATTTCTAGTTGAAAGTTCTAATCCTTATAAATCCTGAAACAGTTGAAACCGATCAGTTGAATGGAATGGTTGTGATGGATGTTTGGTTTAAAATTTATTACTGAATTGAGTTTGACACAGTTAATGCTCCGTATTCAGTATAGTGTATTTGCATGTTCTTTATGACGATAAATCCCATTTACCCTTGATGTTACGGGCATCTAATAAATCCAGGGTTTATCAATAAAATAAATTAAGAACACAGAGTGAAATGATAGATCTCTTTGATCCTTATTTGGATTGAAATGATAGATCCATCCCTGAATATCGAGAAATTAAATTTAAATTCACTTGGCCATAGGATAGAAAATTATATATGGACATCGGTTGGTTAAATGATTTAAATTATTTGAATTCTATTTGGTGGAAAATTCCATTTAAAGGAATGTATCGATTTTCGATAAATTTTTATTTTTTCTTTAAGATATGAATTCTCGATGTTATTTGGAAGGGTTAAGAATTTCACAAACTAATTTGGAAGTTTGTAATTTGGATTTAAATATGATTTGGGATTTATACCAATAATTGGTGGACTCAAATTTAGTAAATTCTTTATGAATTAAGACTTTGGAATAAAAGTAATCGAGGATATTTGGAGTTGTTCTAAACTAAATACGAATATGGTTTTAAAATCCTCGAAATCGAAATGGGTTGAATGGGTTGGAATAAGATATTGAAATGGTGTAACTCCATTTGAGACTGGAATTTGATTCAAGTGTTGAAATTTGGAAGTAGAAACAATTTAAGGTTTTATATTCTATTTTATTTTATTTGGTTTTATTTTATTTTATTTTATTTTATTTATATACTACATATTTACTTTGTTATAAGTGAAGTTTTTATATATATTTTATTTAAAATTTATTTAGTAAGCTTGTTTTATATATATAATGATTTAAATTATCTTAGTACTCTCTAATGATTCTATATAAGTAAAATTTACATATGGTTTTATGTATAAGCAATTATTTTCAAAATTTTATTTTATGAATTGTAATTCTTCTTCCGGATGGAAAGTGTTTGGATTTAAACCTTTGGGTCAAATGGAGTTGAGATAAGTTATATTCTATTTGAATATGAATTGATTTTAACCGATTTTGATATGGAAAGGTAGATTTTATTCTACTTGAATATATATTGGATTTCCAAAGATTGAAATGAATAGATATGGAAAATAATATATTTTATTTGAATATGAAGGGATTTCAAATGTAAATCGATTTAAATTAACTGAATCTTTTAAGATGAAGTATATGCTATGTGAATATAGATTGATTTGAAATATTATACGAGTATAATATAATGACATGGAAATATATTCTAGTTTGGAATATAATCGGTTTGGGAATGATTGGGATATTTTTGATATGAAATTATATTAAGTTTTGAATATAAAATGGGTTCGAAACAAAATATGATATTTTGATATGAAAGCGAACCTTTGTGAAATGTAAAAGAACCGACTGATGTGGAAAAATGTAAGCGTTGGTTGTTAAAGAGACCGGAGTCGACATAAGGCATACTCTCTGTCATTGTCGATGCCACTTTGACAACTGTGAACTTTATGACGTATCCAGAATGAGTATGATGGCTTGGAGGCGATTATTGAATCGAAGGAGATGAACGATGACGAAATAGCCCTGACCTTCGGGTCAGAATTGAAATGACTAAAACAGGAGCTTTACCGTGACTAATTGAGGTAGCACCTTTGATCGGACACACTTCTTCGATACTATTTCTATGATGATGATGATGATTTGGGCCCATTTATGACTTTGGGAGTGTGTTCCGAGGTGGGCGGTAGTGGCTGCGATGCGTTACCACCGGTCCGGGAGTGTAATTGGTAGAATCCTACCCTGGGCATTGCCTCGAGTGCCTTGTCATATTATCCTTATCGAGCCCTATACGATTTTGATTTGTATCGTACCTATGGAGTGCCCTCTGATGCCATCGTTTACGGTGGGTTTACGGTACTGTATAGACTACGGTATTATATACGGTGTAAGGGTAAAAATGTAATCCCGCTTACGCTATTTTCACTATTTATACTTTACTGAATAGACATTAAAATAATAGCGTATTATACTATGTATGTATTAGTTTAACGGATCCTTGAGAGATGGAAAATCCCGTAACATCTTTTGAGTTACTGCACCCATGACACTGATGTTATTTCGTATTTAAATTGACTAATATGAGAATGATTTAGTGCTGATCCGAGTGTTTGTTGTGTTTTCTTTTTGTATGCAATACGCTCGGGTCAGCAGATGTTGCAGTTAGCGAAGATTTTCCCTTTGGAGCATGAAGACGAAGAAGATTTGGTATACATATATACTATATAATTATTTCCGCTGCATTTTATTTCCGCTGTGCTATGTAGAGATCTATGTATATATAACTCTGATAATCGTTGTATTGGATAGAAAAATGTACGTGTTCCAACTGTTTTTAAACTGTTAGTTATTTATTATATGTTGCCCTTCCGCTGTGAGAACTCTGTTATTTTCTCTCTTTTCTTCTTTTTCTTCTTCTCCCAATAACTGCCTATATTTTTGACTCATTTAGGTCGACATGTGTGGTTTATTGTCGATTTAAACGGTCAAAAATCTGGGTCATTACATTTGGTATCAGAGCGATGGTTAGCGATAACCTTGGCTCTGTTTGGGAATAAACTCATTAGAGATAGGGTTAGAAATGCCCTAGAATGAGTTGAGAGTATATATGAGAGGGCGTACTTGTATTTTTGATATAAAATGGTTTTATATTGTGTTGATTGTTCTGTTGAATATTTATGGATTCTGGTCGATATATGGGACGCCATGGTATCGATAGGAATTTCTAAATAATCGAATAGAATGGAACGACACAATATGGCTTTGATTATATTTTTAAATATATATATATATATCAAATATATTATTGGTTCAAATATGTATATATATACATCTTTTTTAGTAGGCGGTGATATTAATTTATCACCTGTTATGGTTAATTAGAAAATAAATCTAATAAAGAAAAAGGTAATGAATTTAGAAAATATTTAGAAATGAAATGATACCTTAAGTATAATTGGGTGAGATTTAAATAGAAATGAACCTAAAACTTGATCCTGGGGTACTTTTGAAATAGTTTCCCAAAGTTTGAAATAATATCATATTATAAGAAATAGTGCTGAAAGTGATTTTCAAAGGATTTTTGAACAAGATGAGGGTGTAATCCCTTCTCGGACATCAGAAATGACTTCGATAATGAGTGCACGCATTATCGACGTTTATTCTGAAGAGTCTAAGTGGGGGAGAGATCACTCAATGATCATTATAATTGGGTTTGACAAAGGATTTTGGATTAAATTCCATATGGTATAACGTATATAAAGGTAATAGTATATATATTATTTTAAAAACGTAGTTTATAAACCTGGGATCAGGTTATTTGAGTTCATCTCAACTAAAAATATTGATTTATGTACCAAGGAAACTCGGTTCATTGGAATTTTAGATCGAGAAATCATGAAATGGATTTAAATATTTAGAGGAGAGCAGTGGTCGTTGAAATGCTTAAGCAAGGCAATAATAAGGGAACGAAAAATTTGCTGAAGATATATATATATATATATATATATATAAATGGTTTAAATAGAACGCGCCGCGCAGCGACCGTTTGCGAATTTCGACCATTGACTTTGAATGGACGTAGCGGGAGATCCGACCGTCGGATTCTCCTAAAACCAGAACCATTGTGTTCGTATCGAAAAGAGCTTTCCAATGAATATGAGAGATTTGAAATCTAACGGTTAGATTTGGAAATATGTCCAAATGAAATTTGGAAAAGGTCGCTATGGCCGCAGTTCGGTGGCCGTTATTGGAAACTGACTAAAATATCGATTATAAATTTATTAAAAATATTGATAATTTGTGTAAAATCATAATAAGTGATTTGGAAAGAATTGGGATGAAAAATCCATACTTGAATAGATAAAAATATATTTTATCGAAATAAACTTGAATATAATATGAGATGAGAATAAGGGGAAATGGTTAAGGATGAATCAAAGTGCCAAAATAAGGAAAATGGGATGCAAATATAAATTGGCTTATTCAGAATAAATAATAGTTAAGCGAACCCTAATTTTAGAATTAGAAATATAAAAATGAGATTTTTTTTTTGAATAAAACTTAACCTGAATTGGATGGATTTAACGAAATGAAAATCAATCTAGAAGGATTAAATAAGCCGATATAGAATTTATATATTTGTGGATTAGGGAAGAAAAACGAATTTCGAAAACAAGAGAAATAAAAGCATTGTATAAACCATAACTGATTTAACCCTTGATTTGTGGTCAACTAAATTGAACGACGCTCAGGTAGTGTGTTGGAGTAATAAGGGTAGTAATGAGAATTTGGATGGGTTGACCCATGTTAATGGGATAATGATTTCAGATAATCAAATTAGTAAGAAGATTTAAGTGAACCAAAGTCTTAACTAGGATGTAATGCTCGACATGAAATGGAAACTTAATAAGACGAATATAGGAATAGGGAAAATAATCGAATATAAATCCATTTCACGAGTAAGGAAGTAAATATAAACAGTAGAATGAATGAAAGAAAAATTGACCAAGATTAATGAATCGATGATTTAATATGATCGAATAAAATTCGAAAAGAAAAATGAATTCCAGTTTGACTAAAATTGACATTTAAAATAAAATGGGAAAGGAATAGAAATATTCGGGAATTTAGTACGGAATTCAATGCGAATCCATTTCTCGAGTAAGTAGTGATGATAAAGTGAAGTCATAACGAATTCACAATTTTTCTTTCCTGAAAGTTTGAAATCCAACTTAAATAAATCGACGGGTATGCGAAAGGCTGAACTATTTGATAATCCGAAGCGAAAACGACCATAACTTTTCAATGGATGATCGCAATCTGACGATTCCGGACTTTTCGAAAACCTTAGAAACTGAGTTAAACATTTGTTAATAAAGCCTTGCCCAATTTCCAAATCTATTAGGTTGAAACCCAAGAACTAGTCGTAGTTGTATACGCAGAAAATAAAAATCTGAACTGAACACTAATGTTGTTTTGGTCATAACTTCCTAACGGAGCGTCGGATTTTAATGTGCGAGCACAATTCGGAAAGCTCAGGATCTGAACTAAAACTTTTCCATAATATGCTTGATGAAATTTTTGCTGTTTAAAGGGTTAAAAACTGGGTTGAACAACTCAGGTCTGCAAATTTATGTGTATGAGCTGAAGCGTTCGCCTTCGCTAAAATAGTCATAACTTTTGAATGAATTATCCGAATTCAACGAATCTGGACAATTCGGAAAGCCTGAAACGAATGCAACGACTTTTTCCTAGTGTGCCTTAGTCAAATTCCAACATTTAATGGGTGATAAACTTCATTTTGTTTGCTGGCCTATCATAGATATATTGGTTTTGGGGTTAAAATGATTAATGTATGTTGTGTAAGTTGCATATATTGTTATACATTGTATATATGCTTGAATCTCATGTGTATGCGAGTTGTAATAGGTGTAAGGAGTGTGCGCTACACCTTGGAGCTTGCTTGCGCTAAATATTTAAAGTGCTAAGGTGATGAAATTGCAAAATAAACGCTAAGGAGGTACGTATTTGAGTTATATAGTTTGGTAGTTACATATATATGGTGTTTTCCCCATTTTTGGGATGCCTCATCGTAGGATGAGATGTTTAATTGAGTCTATATATATGTTGTGATTTTCCGGACCTCTCCGTACAAAGGAGATGCTGCCGAAATTTTCCGTGATTTCGGGAGTTAGAAAATTTATGAGATTTTTCAATCATATTTATTTTATAAATGTTATTTTATAGGTATGGATTTGATATATATATATATATATATATATATGTGTGTGTGTGTGTGTGTGTGTGTGCTCAATATCGGATTTCGTTCTATTTTCGAGGACGAAAAGATTTTTAAGTAGGGGAGAATGTGACAACCCATAATTTTCTATATATATTTCAAATATATTTTTTTGTATAAATAATGGAACTGTAAATGTTAAAATGTAATTTTGTTGATTTATATAATAATAATTATGTGAACTGAGCAGCTTTAAGATTTTAATGTAGCTTATATTTGTAAAGGTTGGATTTTGAATTTTATTAAGATAATGGAGTGAGAAGGTGAGTTAGTTAGTTTATAATAGGTATTCGGGCATTACGTTTGTCAGTAATTAATTTGGGAAATTTAATTGCTTAAAATTTATGTATAAAGTTGATTATAAGCAAATTTTAATAATTATAATAATGAAGTAAGCTACATTAACATAAATGAAATTCTATTTTGTTATATTGATAAAGATTTGAAGTTGTGAATATAATATTTACAAATTTAATTAAAAATTGAATTGTTTAATGAATAATTGAAATATAAACTCAAATTAATAAATAGTCGAATTTAGGAACTTAAAAAGATGTGAAATGGATTTTATAAGATTTATTTGAGTTGAATTGGATTTAATAGAATTTAATTAATATTTAAATTTAATTAAAAAGTTAAATGAAGTTTGAATAATTAATTAATTAATTAACTGTGGAATTTAACTGTTTTGGCGACTGTCTCGGAATTCGACGAAATTGGCGCCATTGGATCCGGAATGATGAATTATTGTAGGATTTCGATTTTCGTTAAAATCGGGTTTATCGTTTGAACGTACGATATAAAGTGTGAAAGAGGCCCTTGTAACATGATAATTATTTGTTCTAATATTGGGCCTTATATATGCGTGTAAATAAAATCCCTTTCCCCACTACATCAGCCATTTTCAACATTTCGCTTACTTTTATCCATCAAAATCTTATTTTCATGGTTGAGCAAAATTTCAAAACCCTAGATATACAAATTTCAAGCTTCAAAAATTTATCTCTCCAAACCCTAGCATAATATATGTCAAATCGAAGCCCTTGATGAGTAGAACCCAGATCTGCAATTCATCTTTGCATGCAAGCAGTGATTCGACCTGGATTGGTAGTCGAAGTTTCTGAAAATCGAAACCCTAGGGGTTAAATTAGGGGTTTTCGATTTAGGCTCTAATTGAAGGAATCAGGATATGGGTATTGAGGAGGATGTTCATACGAGGGCAGCGGTGTTGGTGGTTTGGCTGATAAGGAGTTGGATCGCCGGATTTTGGTCAGGGAAGCATGAAATTCCCTTCCATCTTTCTTGTTGGCGGTGAAGCTTCAGGCAACCGGAGAGGGCGGCTCCGGTATAGGTGGACGCGGGGTTCGAAGGCCTTTCATTTGCAAGTGGTTGGAGGTGCTGATTCGATCGGAGGAAGGAGAATTTGGTGGTCAAAGTCGACTGCGAAATGGGTTTTCTCGTCGGTGAACTGTAGCATGGTTGAGCGGGAGAGAAAGGAAGAACGCTGACGTGTCAAAAAGTTAGTGGGTGAGGAATCTATTTTTAATTATTTATATATTTCAAAATTTAAATAGAAAAACGTTGATAACTTTCTCGTTTTAACTCGGATTTGAGTGCGGTTTGTTGCGTTGGGATCGTGGTGAGATTGCAGACATTTTGGCACTAACCTGGCTGTGTTTAGAGACTGTGAAATTTTGGGCTTCGGTTGGACGTCCGATCCACTAAGGACCCAAAGGTGAGTGATTCTTCGCTCACGAAATACTGAATTATTCCCATATTTTTCGAATTAAATTATGAAATAGTTTGGTTGCATGGTTGTGATTAGCTGTTGAATTTGGTTGCTTAAATTCGATATACCAGTGTGTTAACATGCAAATTTGATCAATGATTAGTTATTCGATTTAAATTTAAATTTCTAGTTGAAAGTTCTAATCCTTATAAATCCTGAAACAGTTGAAACTGATCAGTTGAATGGAATGGTTGTGATGGATGTTTGGTTGAAAATTTATTACTGAATTGAGTTTGACACAGTTAATGCTCCGTATTCAGTATAGTGTATTTGCATGTTCTTTATGACGATAAATCCCATTTACCCTTGATGTTACGGGCATCTAATAAATCCGGGGTTTATCAATAAAATAAATTAAGAACACAGAGTGAAATGATAAATCTCTTTGATCCTTATTTGGATTGAAATGATAGATCCATCCCTGAATATCGAGAAATTAAATTTAAATTCACTTGGCCATAGGATAGAAAATTATATATGGACATCGGTTGGTTAAATGATTTAAATTATTTGAATTCTATTTGGTGGAAAATTCCATTTAAAGGAATGTATCGATTTTCAATAAATTTTTATTTTTTCTTTAAGATATGAATTCTCGATGTTATTTGGAAGGGTTAAGAATTTCACAAACTAATTTGGAAGTTTGTAATTTGGATTTAAATATGATTTGGGATTTATCCCAATAATTGGTGGACTCAGATTTAGTAAATTCTTTTTGAATTTAGACTTTGGAATAAAAGTAATCGAGGATATTTGGAGTTGTTCTAAACTAAATACGAATATGGTTTTAAAATCCTCGAAATCGAAATGGGTTGAATGGGTTGGAATAAGATATTGAAATGGTGTAACTCCATTTGAGACTGGAATTTGATTCAAGTGTTGAAATTTGGAAGGAGAAACAATTTAAGGTTTAAAATTCTATTTTATTTGGTTTTATTTTATTTTATTTATAAACTACATATTTACTTTGTTATAAGTGAAGTTTTTATATATATTTTATTTAAAATTTATTTAGTAAGCTTGTTTTATATATGTAATGATTTAAATTATCTTAGTACTCTCTAATGATTCTATATAAGTAAAATTTACATATGGTTTTATGTATAAGCAATTATTTTCAAAATTTTATTTTATGAATTGTAATTCTTCTTCCGGATGGAAAGTGTTTGGATTTAAACCTTTGGGTCAAATGGAGTTGAGATAAGTTATATTCTATTTGAATATGAATTGATTTTAACCGATTTTGATATGGAAAGGTAGATTTTATTCTACTTGAATATATATTGGATTTCCAAAGATTGAAATGAATAGATATGGAAAATAATATATTTTATTTGAATATGAAGGGATTTCAAATGTAAATCGATTTAAAATAACTGAATCTTTTAAGAAGAAGTATATGCTATGTGAATATAGATCGATTTGAAATATTATACGAGTATAATATAATGACATGGAAATATATTCTAGTTTGGAATATAATCGGTTTGGGAATGATTGGGATATTTTTGATATGAAATTATATTATGTTTTGAATATAAAATGGGTTCGAAGCAAAATATGATATTTTGATATGAAAGCGAACCTTTGTGAAATGTAAAAGAACTGACTGATGTGGAAAAATGTAAGCGTTGGTTGTTAAAGAGACCGGAGTCGACATAAGGCATACTCTCTGTCAGTGTCGATGCCACTTTGACAACTGTGAACGTTATGACGTATCCATAATGAGTATGATGGCTTGGAGGCGATTATTGAATCGAAGGAGATGAACGATGACGAAATAGCCCTGACCTTCGGGTCAGAATCGAAATGACTAAAACAGGAGCTATACCGTGACTAATTGAGGTAGCACCTTTGATCGGACACACTTCTTCGATACTATTTCTATGATGATGATGATGATTTGGGCCCATTTATGACTTTGGGAGTGTGTTCCGAGGTGGGCGGTAGTGGCTGCAATGCGTTACCACCGGTCCGGGAGTGCAATTGGTAGAATCCTACCCTGGGCATTGCCTCGAATGCCTTGTCATATTATCCTTATCGAGCCCTATACGATTTTGATTTGTATCGTACCTATGGAGTGCCCTCTGATGCCATCGTTTACGGTGGGTTTACGGTACTGTATAGACTACGGTATTATAAACGGTGTAAGGGTAAAAATGTAATCCCGCCTACGCTATTTTCACTATTTATACTTTACTGAATAGACATTAAAATAATTGCGTATTATACTATGTATGTATTAGTTTAACGGATCCTTGAGAGATGGAAAATCTCGTAACATCTTTTGAGTTACTGCACCCATGACACTGATGTTATTTCGTATTTAAATTGACTAATATGAGAATGATTTAGTGTTGATCCGAGTGTTTGTTGTGTTTTCTTTTTGTATGCAATACGCTCGGGTCAGCAGATGTTGCAGTTAGCGAAGATTTTCCCTTTTTGAGCACGAAGACGAAGAAGATTTGGTATACATATATACTATATAATTATTTCCGCTGCATTTTATTTCCGCTGTGTAGAGATCTATGTATATATAACTCTGATAATCGTTGTATTGGATAGACAAATGTACGTGTTCCAACTGTTTTTAAACTGTTAGTTATTTATTATATGTTTCCCTTCCGCTGTGAGAACTCTGTTATTTTCTCTCTTTTCTTCTTTTTCTTCTTCTCCCAGTAACTACCTATATTTTTGATTCATTTGGGTCGACATGTGTGGTTTATTGTCGATTTAAACGGTCAAAAATCTGGGTCGTTACAAATTAATCACTAATCAACATCTTTAATTAAGTAGTTAAAAACTGAAATAATTACACTGATTTATAAGTTACATCCAATGTTTTCTTTGTCTCGCTCACGTCTGCAAATCAGTTCCTCCATTCCAGTATCTCGTTCCTTTAGAATCCGCCGATAACCAATTTGAGAAATGAAACAGGCCCACTTTGTTTTGAACCCTAGACTCAACATCCGTTATGTTTCCCTCATCTCACATTGAATCACGATGCCAGCTTCCAGAGTCCACGCTCGATCAAAGAAAGGTGATGTCGCCACCCCACCGCTTGCTCCGACGTCGATCCAAGGCCACCAGACCCTTCGCCCTTCCACCGCCAACCCCTACGCCCAATCCCACGTCACTCGATCTCACCATCGGCCTGAAATACTTCACGAACCACGCCTCCTTTGTGGGTGAATTCCGACACCGTCAACGACTTAATTCCCATCATAACCGATCAGAACCTAGGCCTCGTCAAGCCCTTCAAGTTTGTATTTACGATTTTATTGATTTAATCACTATATCGAGAGATTTAAGTGGGAAAGGTTCAGAGAATCACCGGATGTTGAAGAGTTTGTGGCAGCTAGTAAATACATTTGACCGTGGAGTTGGAAAATTAGGGTTAGAGCAATTTTGAGGGTATATATAGGAAATTCTAAGAATATTTTATTATTAAAATTTCTTAATTTTTATTATTAAAATTTCTTAATGATGAATTAACGTTTAAAACTACCACAAATAATCTCCAAATTGAGATGCAATACCTACTAGTACAAAAAAATATTCCGGACCCAATGGGATAGGTTTCGTCGAATTCCGAGGTCGTCTATGAAAAGTCCTTTATAAATATCGATGAAAAATCAAGCGTTTAAAATTCATATAATTACAGAAAATCCAAAAAATATGAGACCTTGACATTTTACTAGACCTCTTCCTAACGGATCCAATGAATCTTGTTTCATTAAATTTGGAGTTTGTTTAGCCAGTCGTTTATTCGTTAAAAGTCACCCATGTCTAAATAATCTAAATAATTAAATAGAAACAGAGACGTTTTTGGCCACCGAAGTCACATATGACATCGGTTTGCCACGAAATTTGATTTTCTTACAATAATTTGATGATATTGTCCCAATGAAACTAATTTCATCGAAAACTGAGACCGTTTGCTAAAATGGCTATTTTTAACGCTTATATAATATTAATAAAATATTATATAAATTACTAAATAAATCATAATAAATTATTTTTATCCTATATATCCAAACAGAATATATATGCAACTTCAAATATAAATTATACAACTAGATATTGTCAATTTTGAGTTAAACGATTTATATTTCCCTTTTAAATATATTAAATGAACGTTATATTTTAATAACAATTTCCATAGGGACTATTTTAAAAATTGATTTGGCCATAACTAGCAATCTGTAAAACGAAATCTGGATTTTTCTCTTTCATATGAAAGTTATTATCAACAAGATTCAAACATTTCTTGTTTCATAGAAATACGACTTAAAATGGATTATGTATATACAGTTAAAGTTCGAATCGTAAATTACGAACTACCATGCCATTTCGAGCTCGTTTATAATTAAATAAAATTTATATATATTCGATCATCGTTTTATTAATGAATTCAATATAGTATCGATTAATATTCCAAATATAATTTTTAAATTAATTAATTAAATTAAATATCTAATCACCAAAAATATAGGACATTACACTACAGAATGCTACGTCCTGAGCAGGACCCGATTGAGAGATGGTCATAGCCAAAAAGTTTATTTCTTCTTCCAAATTCAACGCAACAGTAGTCATAGGAGGGATGCCAAGTTTTAGTCTACACTGAATCCATAAATACACTGAATACGAGCAATAGAAAAACAGGTGATCTCTAAATTCGTAATCATTTTTACATAAAACACAGTTCGCGTCTGCCTCACATCCCCAGCTAATAATGATATCTTTGGTACTCAGTCTGTTAAGAATCGACTTGTACGTGCACAATGACAATTTGGGGCTGTTTATGTAATGCTAAATAACTTTACTCTAGTCGTAAACTATAGAATGAGTTCAAGATCCGTTCCATGCTGAGTAGAATGTAAAACCATTTAGATTATTATTCCATCCCCAAAAATCCTGATCATGTCCAGAATGAATAGTAATCGTATTAATTTGTTCTGAAACTAATTTAGTCACTGGAATACTGCAAGATTTCCATTTTGAATAATACTATCCACTTTTAGATTCTGTCCCTCGTATATGCTCAAATATTCCTATCCCATAATTTTGACTAGAATATCATTATTTATCCACGGATAAAACCATAACAGGCCATTAGCTATACACCTGTTAATAAATTTCAGGCCTTTTTCACGATGTTTGAGTATAGCTTTCCAAGTACATGAGCTGTTAACATCAATGTCCATGACCCTTAAATGCTTATCTGCACAGTATCTATTCATCATCCACTTTTTCCATAGACTGTTCCCACTAACCAATCACCACAGTAATTTTAGCACTGCAGCAGTTTTGATGTCCTTAAAATTACGTAATTCGAGTCCAACTTCAGCTTTGGGCATGCAAAGTGTGTCCCAAGCAATCTTATGCTTTTTACCAGCCCAAAAGAAGTTACTACACAACCTATTAATTTTTTCAATAGTCGCCATTGGTAGCTGGTAAATAAGCATCCAGTACAAAACCATTGGGGGTGATAACAGATCTGATTAATTCAATTTTCCCTTCCATGAATAACAACGTATAGTCCCAACTTTCCATTCTCTTTCTAGTTTTATCCAATAGTTCACCACAGTCCGAGTAATGCAGATAATTGTTTGAAAGTGGGACTCCCAAATATTTAATAGGAATTCTACCTTCTATCATTTCTAGAATAGAACCTTCTCTCATTTCTAGAACAGACAGTAAAATGGGTTACAGATTACACCTCTGCTAAAGTATACTTTAGATTTCATTTTATTAATCGGTAGACGTGCCATATCCTCCAAATTACTAAGAATATTTTTAATCCCCTGAATCCCTCTCACCTTAGCCTTAGCAAAAACCATTAAGTCATCGGCGTAGATGAGATGAGTGATTTTAGGCTCCTATTTGTAGATCGGCTGAACCACATCATTTTGAACAACTTTGAACATATAATCGACAACAACTCCATAGCCACATAAAAGATATATGGGGATAACGGGCCTCCCTGCCTTAATCCCCTCGAATTATGTGTGAAACCCTTCGGACTCCCTTGAACCATGATAGAAAAGGTTGGCGTGGATATACATGCTTTGATGATACACACAGTACATGTCGGGAAACCCATCATATACAGCATGTGGCAAATAAATTTCCTATTTATCATATCATAATCTTTTTCCAAGTCAATCTTCATACAAATTGTAACGAACCGCATTCTACGCATCGGAGAATCGTAGAATATTTATTTTATTTTCATATGAGGTCATATAGTTGTGTAACTTTGGGGGACGACTATTGGGGCCATTTCCCATGTTCATGATTTTTACTGATTTTTAAATGATCGTTTTGCCCCTAGCTAATCTTGTTTCGGCCATAACTTATGATTGGTAAGGAGTTTTGATCTGAAACCACTTCCATTGGATTCAGATGATGGTTTACAATTCCATAGAGTGGTCACATTAGCCAAACGGACTCACCGTTTGGGGGATATGGCTGAAATAAGGTTTAGAAGGTGAAAAACTGCTTACGTGGACTGATTAGGGTAATTAGCAAATAGGCCCATAACCCATTTCTGGATTAGGGTTATGGGGAGGCTGAAATGAGTTAGGTTTTCATTCTACTTCAGTTTTCTAGCCACCATTTACCTCTTAGAAACCCTAACAATGGCCTCCAATACCCAAATCACCTTCTAATCACCATTTAATCAAGTTTTAGCCTAATCTACATCAAATCTAGGCAAATTAGCACCAAATTGGGAATAGAGCTGCTGTGTTGCATAGAGATTCAACCCAAATCAGAGATATTTTCAGATCTAAGATTTATTTTTGGCTAAGGTGAGTGATTCGAAATGTTTTTCACTAATTATGGCTAATTAGGGGTGATTAGTGGTAATCAGCGAAATTATAACTCAGAAAAATTTGGAAAAATGTTTAGAAGTTCTTAAATATTATTTTAAGCCTCTGTCAGAAATTTGTGTTAATTTTGATATGTTTTACTTATCATATCATTAGTTATGCTTAAACATGATTAAGGGAAAAACATGGGTTTTGGGCATGTTTGATCTATAATCGATATAATTCTTCATCGTTTGGTGTTTATGGTTGATTATATATGTTGCTATGACTGTATGGTATGCTTTGTGGTTGTTTAGCAATGTTAGAATGGTTGAAAACGCCGTCGTGTGGTGTAAACAGTCGCTGGAAAAGTTGCAGGAAAAACAGTGCAGGAAATCCGAACCGAACCAGTTCGTGACCATGATGCCACGACTCGATCCGGTCAAGACCCCACGAGCCGACCCTTGTTGTGACCCGAACCACCATACGGAGGCACGACTCGAACCCAATGAGTGCTCGCGATCCGACCCGAGGAGTTGACATACATGGACTGATTTGAAGGGAGAAGCCCGAACCGACCCAATGGGGTGACCACGAACCGAGCCATTCGTGACCAGAAGATCCACGATCCGAACCGGAGCACCATGAACCGCTCCATGCATCACGAACCGAGCCTCTACTCCGAACCGAAGCACCATGACTGGAGCATCATGACCCGATCAAGAGGAGAAACAACGAACCAGTGGGGACCCGAACTAGATGGAGATTGAACTGATGGGTGATTACAAAGCAAAGCAAAGTGAAGTAAAGGGCCGAACCGATCCGGAGAAGACCAAACCCAAGATGCAAAGGTAGTCCAAATGAGAAGTAGAACTCAGGATCCAGATGGGAACCAATAAGTTGACTTCATGATTGGACTTTGCTGCGGGACGTGTGCAAAGGGGTTATCGATGTCTATAGCTTTGATTCACCATTGAGATACAGATATTAGCTACAGATCAGTGCAGTGAAGTCATTATGACTTCATGGGGCAGAGTGATCGTAGCAAGGCTATGAGCCAGTGCAGTGGAGTCGTTATGACTCCATGGGGTCGAGTGGACATAGTAAAGGATTAGTGGCTATGGATCAGTGAAGTGGAGTCACTGTGACTCAATGGGGCACAGTTATCATAGCAAAGGATTTGGATGGTCAAAGTGGTGGATATCGTATGCTTTACGCACTGAGTGAGAGCTGTGAGGATGGTTGATACGCTTGATTGTTTGATATCACTATGACATGCACACCCCTCCCCCGTATCTTTACACCGTACGCTAGTGTCACCTTATAGTATTCTACATCTTGTTGTGCTAACTCTTTGGTTGCAGGTCCAGATTCAGGTATGGTTATGTATACCTGTTATTGTTCTATTTTGCTGCTTATTGCTCATACCAGACTTTTGTCTGACCCAGAGTTTTATGTCTCTTCTTATTACTCTGGGTGCTCTTAAACAGGCAGACTAGGGACAGGTTAGCTGGTTATGCACGAGTAGCTGATCTGGAGACGAGCAGGAGGCTCTCATGTATATTCTACATATATTCTCCATGTGTTGTTGGTGGTCACTGCTTGGGCATTAGTAGTGTACGTTTCCTTTCTTTTGCTTTAGAGACAGTATGTTGGAGTTGTAATAAGCTGTATTTTGAATTTCCGCTGCTTTGATGATTATGGTTTAGTTTTCAACTTATGCAGTGTCTCGCCTGTTTTATGTCAAGTATGTTATTATTATATTTTATTCCATGCGCTGTGAGACATTTTACAGGTTCCTTCTTAGTTCAAGTTTCTTTCTTTTCCTTTCTTTGGCGACCGTCCTGTGCTAGTCGGGCATTGGCACAACGCACTTTCATTGGAAATGTCGGCTGGTGCGGGGCGGGCCGTCACACTTGGTATCAGAGCTCTAGTTTGCGTAGTTAACCTAGGGAACGGCACCAGGGAAAGATAGTGTACGTATATGAGAGCGTATATTTGTGATATTTTGGTTTTCAAAAGATATATACATACACTATTAGTATATTTAAGGGTGAAGTCACACTGCACTGGCACCACTAAAGGGATGGTGAATCGTTTTCTCCTTACAGATTCAAAAGTGAGCAGATATATTAGGGGTACCGGTAGAGGAGCTAATAATGGGAATGCTCCTCATATGAGGACGATGTTCACTGACTTCATAAGAGAGATGCTTAGGGATGTTCAGAGGGTAGCTCCTAATGCTGCAAATGGTGGTGGCGCCTAGGGCCGATTTCGCCAAGCTTTGTAAGGACTACACTAGTCTTGGTGGGAAGCCGTTCCACGGAACGGAATCGGCCACAGAAGTTCAGGATTGGCTTGATAGTTGTGTGCGTATCTTCGAGGATTTGGGAATCGAAGACGCGATGAAGAGGAAGCTAGCATCCTATCAGCTGCAAGGGCGGGCTATGAATTGGTGGAATGCTATTAAGGCAGTTACCCCTTAGGATCAAGTTACTTGGAATCAATTCAAGGCCCGATTCAGTGATAAGTTTATCCCAGGTGCTCAAAAATCAGAGTTGTTTAGGAAATTTCTGGAACTTAAGCAGAATGGTAGGGCAGTCTCGGAGTACATTGCTGAGTTCGATAGTTTATCGAAGTATGGATTATCTCTTATCGACACTCCCGAGAAGAAGAATGAGAAGTTCATAACAGGCTTAGATCAGTACTTGGGGAAAAGGCTTATCAACCATATTGATGAGACTTTTGAATCAATTGTTGGGAAAGCATTGAGGTCAGAGAGCCTTTATCCTAAGCCTAAGACTGAAGTCGTCGTTGCGTCTACAGAGGGGTCAAAGCCGCAGGCAAGCGATGAGGGCAAGAATAGTTCTCAGAATAAAAGGAAGCAGAGTCAGACAAAAGAAGGTCAGAAAAAGAAAGATAAGAAACATATCGAGTGCTTTAGCTGTGGCAAGAAGGGTCACTATGCCAAAAAATGTCGAGCAAAGCCTGCGAACAGGAAGTGCTTCAATTGTGGCCAAGTGGGACATCACAAGGATAAGTGTCTGCAACCCCCTAAAGAGAACCAGATTGTGAATGCATATGCTATTAATGTTGTTCCTTCTTCGTCGAATGCCCCAGCTGCGGTGGAGAAAGGAAAGAATGTTGTCATTCAAGGTATGCTTTCTGTTTATGATGTTCCTGTTCGAGTATTGTTTGATACTGGGGCTTCTCGTTCCTTCATATCTAGTGACCTGGTAGATAGGTTGGGATTGGAACCTAAGATAGTCGATAGACCTTTATCGGTGACGAACACGATTGGTGGTTCGACCAGCCTTAGTATGATTTGTCGTAATGTGGTCTTATCGAGTCATGGATGTATTGTAACACCCCACGTCCGTTAGTGTCACTCACAAAGGGAATGCACTAAGTTCTGTGGAGCATTTAGGGTAAAAGATGCAGATAAATTACAAGACAGACAGAAATTAAACAGCGGAAAATAAAACTTTGCTTTATTGATAAAATAGTTTGTACAAAGATTTCTTTACAATATCAGAGTGTTATCTGTCTTACAAAATAAAGAAGCATAAAAATACATTTATATTCCTCAATGTAGCAAGAACCAGCCATAGCATCTGAAAAAGAGAATCAAAGCAAAACTTCGACAAATCTTCAAGCTGGGAAAGAGTGACGGTCCAACTTAACCTGAGCTATACTACTCCCTCCTCTACTACCTGGGGGGGGAAGAAAAGAAGACGAAAGAAAAATAGAGTCAGACATAAAGCCTGAGTAAGTTCAGTAACGTCTAGCATGTGAACATGAAAAAAACAAAATGACATGAATTAACTGAATACAAGATTATATCATGACGATAGGGTCAACAAGATTAGACGAGGTAGTCACAAGATATGCTAAGATAAACTGGATACGCTCTAATACTTTCGCCGCTTCGCTATTTCCTTATTATACTGGTTTCTATATCTCTGCACCACCTAATTAGTGTTCCAACGAATAAAGATAACGTGATCCCAACCCCTGTAGTTTCCATTTCCTTTAGGCATACATTTATTATTTATTACCTAGATCTAATCTAGGGTTTTCTATCAAGTGCTTTCTAGATTTAACTAGAGTTTTACGCTATCTGCTGAACGCTTTTCGAGTTCAGGGTTTATCCCACCTAGTCCAACTAGGGATTACGCTACCTGTCGAACGATACCCCCAAGTCTAGGACACACTACCTAGAGTGGTATATGTTCCTAGGCTTCCCCACGCATGTATCGCGAATCGTTATCACTTGTCTAGATGCACATGTCCTGTAATGTGCGGTCCGAGTCCTGTGACAGGGCAAATCAAGGAATACAGAACTCGGTCGGGAGCTTTCAGATATCTGCCGATGCAGATGCTAAGGTCTGTTTTTATTCCAGTGGCTATGGTCCCACTTGACGCCTCCCTCAACTAATGAAAGGCACACCTTGTAAAATGAGAACTATACGCCGACCCCCGGTGCCCCACTATCCTATGGCCATCTGCAACCATAACTAGATAGCAAGTATATGGTCTTTTGGAGTTCTCCGCCTTTCCGCTTCACGTATCTCGATTGACTCAAGATGGATGGTAGACGACGAGTTGCTATCACAGGGCTACCGTTTTCTTGCCGAATCACGCCGGTCCATCCTGGTCTTTAGGTTGCCATGTATTGCAACCAAGGAATACCCCTTGTTCTTCTACGCAGACCTTAACCTCTGTGAGCCCAGGAGGATCATCTGCAGCCTCACAGAGGGAAACCAAGAGTACCATCACGTCCCCTCGAAGCCTCGGGCTTCGTAATCCAATTCGTTGGAGCCTTCTTTCTACTCAGACGGACATTCGCTCCTTCCCGTGTTGTACTAAGAATTACTACTTAGTTTTACTAACTGAGATTTACCACTTAGTTTCCAGAATCGTTGTTTTCTTAACTAAGGTTTACTACTCAGTTCCCTTTCCCGCCAATTTGGATTGGTTAAGTGTCATTAGTCAATTTAAGCTATCTTAACCCTCTTTATTTATCCTGTCAAACTGGTTAAGTGTTATCAGTGATTCATGTTGACTTAACCCGACCACAAACCCAGTTTTACTGGTTAAGTATTTCTTATTACTTAACCCTACCCATTTGTCCTGTATTGGTTAAGTGTTCCTTTTTAACTTAACCTTCCCCGTCTGTTTTAACTAACATGTTATTAATGGTTAAGTATTATCCCTTCATGTTTTAGACTTAACCTCATTCCTTTATCACAACCTGATGGTTAAGTGTTTAGGTTTACTTAACCCTACGGTCTAGTCCAGCTAACATATCAAAATTTGCTAAGTGTATTAGATTTTACTTATCCCCAACCTCTAGTCTAGTTAACATATAAATTTGGCTAAGTATATTAACTTTACTTAACCCCTACAAGTCTTGTTTTGCTACCTTGAGTTTGGTTAAGTGTCTCTATGGACTTAGACCTCCCCTTCTAGCTTAACTGTGTTAAGTGTCAGTCTGAACCTAACCCCACCCATCAGTCTAGTTATCATGTTGAACTGGTTAAGTGTCTTAGTTAACTTAACCCTACCATTCTTGTTCTAGCTTTAACTAAATAGATTAAAGCCGCGACCACTCACATTAGACAGATATTGTTGCGAATACTGGATGTGCCGGTTGGTTCCGGGCAGGTTTACATCGCAACTCAGTCTAACCTCGGGTTAGGCATATTCGTGTTTCTAAGTTCAAAGGGTTTCAATTTATTTTCAAATCAAGTTTTGAAAGTAACCATCCCGTTCTTCGGATCAGTTAGGGATAGCAAGGGAGAGAAGGAAACTTGTATTTTCCAAACCCAAGCCTAGACACTATCCTCTCTGTCACCCTAGAACTTTCCGGTGTGTCATTACAAGAGGTGTCGTTAATGAACCTTTAATTTGTCTAAATTTACATTTCCTCATTCAAGCCAAATTCTATAAGTAAATTATTCCTAATTTACTTATTTCCTAATTACTCTTTTAATGTGAATTGCCAACGTTTCTTCTTATGTCCCATTCTCCCCTCCATATCATATTTATGCTTTTTGGTATGTAAACCATACCAAATGAAGTGTCACTAACCATGATTTTGCTAATCCTGACAATTACTCCCAATTATGGCCAATTTCAAGTTTATGCCAATATACTTATCGAGCCAAATTAGCTAATCCAATTCTGATTTAACATTCTAATTCATGTCAAACTAGACTTATTACTCTAGTTCACAATTCATGTAAATGCTAGATTTACATGTCAATACTAGATTCAAATTACACAATCCTATAATTCCTGTCAAATTTATCCCATTTGCATTTCTATGAACATGCCATAATACATGTTCCCAATTTATGCCAATTTCCAAGTTTATAACTATGTTTTAGTAAATTTCATATTTTGCCCCAAATCGCATTCCCACCGTTCGTATAATCCTGTTTCAATCTAGATTATAGATAAATCTAGATTCGTAGCAAATAGGGAATGAACCAAAGATTGCTATGAAAAGGATAGATATAACAACTGGCATAAAATGGTTTTGAATAACGACGTAGGTTCAAGAACATGGGTAGACCTAACTTAATAGGTAAATTACCAAGGTCTAAAACCAAGAATAGACAGAATAGGTTCAAGAACATGGGTAGACCTAACTTAGTAGGTAAATTCCCACGGTCTAAAACCAAAGTAAACCAAGGACAGGTAGAATAAATAATCGGGTTTAGACCCAATCTCATAATCACAAAACTTAAGCAACACTTTCCTAGTCATGAATCATAAGTGTTTAATCACAGACGTCCTTGTTATGTCATAGGTAATAGTTTATGTTTTCTAATCAAAGGCATAGGTTTAGTCAAGGAAATAATCCTCATAGTCACAGTCACAGTCATAGGCAATGTTCGTAGTCATAGGCAATGTCCATAGTCATAGGCAATGTTCATAGTTCTAGGTAATGTCCATAGTTCCAAGGCATATGGTTCCAAAATCAATAGTTTCACAGTATTATTCGTCATCGAATCACAATAGTTCTTAATTAGGTCCAAAGGTACAAGCACTGATTCAAGTAGAAAGATTAGGCATAGTCTTTTATCCCTTTGATTTCATGTCACGAATAAAAACAAAACGTTCAAATCTAAAAATAACTGACTTACAGAGGTTAGATTAGAATAGGAAGATGGCGTTGCTAAGATTCGTAGAAAAACAGTCGTTGAAGTCGTTTGAACCTCCTCTTGAATCCTAGCTTGACTTGAACCTCTTCTTGAAAATCTTTTAGCAGCATTTCCTCGTCTTGGTTTATTTTATATATATATATATTATTATTTTATTTATATATTTTAGAGGAGGAGGAGAAGCCATGTCTAACAAGAATCTTTGCAGCATAATGGTAGAAAAGAATTGTGAGTAGAGAAGAAGACCAGGGCTGTTTATATAGTGTTAGGCGGACGAACCTGGTCAGAAAACGTGACCAAATACAGCAGAACGAACCAGGTGCAGAAAGCTGGAAAATAAGCGGGCAGGTCGACACCCATGTCGACTGGGCAGTCGACATGTGGGGGGGGGGGTGTCGACTGCACAGTCGACACCCCCTGTCGACTTGACCTGGGCGGGAATTTTCCCGCCCTGTGCCCTGTGTGTTTGAATTCGAATTTGGCCCTAGTTTAAACTGTTTTGAACTTGGAATTTTCTGAAAACTTTGACGGGCCATATCATGGTCATACGGACTCCGATTCTCGAAAATTCGGACTCTATTTCGCGTATTTTTCCGAGACGAACACAATGGCGCAGCCCGTTTCCCTTTATTTTGATTTTAACTTTTAATTCTGCCTTGATTTGTGAATCTTAGTGTTACAGAATTACGGGGTGTTACATTCTCCCCCACTTAAAAGGATTTCGTCCCCGAAACCTCCAAGTTAGGAAGAATGTGTTCTACCATCCAATCACCCATCTACTCAACCATTCAATCTCTGGCATTCATTGTCCTTAAAAGATTTCTAATGCCTTCATGTTCACATGCATAGTGTGTGTATATGTCTTTTTCTAATGCAAAATCAGGCGGTCTACTGATTCAGTTGACCTCCTTAATGAGAATTATGTCAGTGCCATGCGTCCAATCATGTATGCAAGCATCCCTAGTTACGTAAATACTACATGCTTGCACAACCATTCATCCATATGCATCATGCATATGATCACATATCAAGTTCAACTTACAAACAAATACATATCTGTAAATGCAAGATGAAAGCGTCCGAACTTGGTCTAGTGCCTAATACGTATGCATATGCATTCACAAGCAACCATTAGCAACCACTTGCAACCATCAACTATAACATGTTTCAAATACATGTTTACATCCATTGGATTCTACCTAAGGATCGAAGATACGACCTAGGTGATATACTTTGGAAAGAGAGAAACAATTATGCGTAAAGCTCCTAAAACAAAGAAATCAAGGATGCACCCTCAAGGAAAAGGGTATGATGCTAGTATCTAGCCTTCTTGAGCTTTACTCCACTGTATCTTAACTAATTTAACTTCACGATTGTGAAGTTCCGGATCTCCATTTCCAAAACAGATTTCAATCACGGTACCAGGTATACGTACTAAGATGATCAGATGTCTCCCTCTTATCCGCCATGCCATAACTATAAGAGTCGAAAGGTCACTACGCACTCTTTGGAGTGCCTGCAACAAATATTCCTCTCTCACGTAAACCATCCTAGTCGAACTTGACATTCCTCAAGTACAAGCCCCAAAGGCCTAAACCAATATCAGACAAGCACCCAAGGAGTATCTCCTTTGAATTTAAACGATCTACGTTAGATGATATAAGCAAACTCGATAGCTATTCTAAAATCCCTACTAACCAAAAATAAACTGGTTGGACCACCAATTGGATTTGATATTTTATTGGGATCTTTCTACTATACTAGTACTATGGTGCAAAGACTCAACTATGGAAGTAGATATGAGAAAAATGCGAAGCGCTAAAGCCAAAGGAAATAGTATGAATAGCAAAACTAGACTCTTCCATCAGAACTTTACTACCTTTCTTCTAGGTACGCTTGGTGGGGAAAGCATGTACTTGTCCTTCTGAAAATCTCGTCCTCGTTCTTGCCCTATCATACCCTAGTAAAGATACTTCCTCTTGTCTTAGGTTTCATAATTCCTTCCTCCTTTGTGATCTAAATCTACATCCATGAATTCCTCATCCTAGGGTTGTGCTCCTTAGCCAAACTCCTCATCCCTTTCCGTGTGTAGTCATGTTGACAAATCTCTCGGAAGCTGCCTCCATCGTACGGAAAATCCTATAAGCTTTGAAGGAAAACTGGCCGTAAGTGAAACAACCACAGCACTAGATGGAAGTCAGGTACTACTTTGCCCTTCGATGAGGTTACCTCCCAGAAAGCCAGGAGCCCCAGAGACTCAAGAAAGAAAGAGATAAGAATTCAAACAGAGGAAGAGGAAATAGCGCGTATGGCTTTTGGGGAATATGCCTTTAAAACAAAACTTTCCTTTTGAAAATGCTTCTTTTAAAACCGTTTTGAAAATAATTTTTCAAATCCTTTATCTAATCTGGTAACCTGGCTCTGATACCACGTGTAACACCCCACGTCCGTTAGTGTCACTCACAAAGGGAATGCACTAAGTTCTGTGGAGCATTTAGGGAAAAAGATGCAGATAAATTACAAGACAGACAGAAATTAAACAGCGGAAAATAAAACTTTGCTTTATTGATAAAATAGTTTGTACAAAGATTTCTTTACAATATCAGAGTGTTATCTGTATTACAAATTAAAGAAGCATAAAAATACATTTATATTCCCCAATGTAGCAAGATCCAGCCATAGCATCTGAAAAAGAGAATCAAAGCAAAACTTCGACAAATCTTCAAGCTGGGAAAGAGTGACGGTCCAACTTAACCTGAGTTATACTACTCCCTCCTCTACTACCTGGGGGGGGGGGGGGGGAACGGAAGAAAAGAAGACGAAAGAAAAACAGAGTCAGACATAAAGCCTGAGTAAGTTCAGTAACTTCTAGCATGTGAACATTAAAAAAACAAAATGACATGAATTAACTGAATACAAGATTACACCATGACGATAGGGTCAACAAGATTAGATGAGGTAGTCACAAGATATGCTAAGATAAACTGGATACGCTCTAATACTTTCGTCGCTTCACTATTTCCTTGTTATACTGGTTTCTATATCTATGCACCACCTAACTAATGTTCCAACTAATAACGATAACGAGATTCCAACCCCTGTAGTTTCCATTTCCTTTAGGCATACATTTATTAGTTATTACCTAGATCTAATCTAGGGTTTTCAATCAAGTGCTTTCTAGATTTAACTAGAGTTTTACGCTATCTGCTGAACGCTTTTCGAGTTCAGGGTTTATGCCACCTAGTCCAACTAGGGATTACGCTACCTATCGAACGATGCCACCAAGTCTAGGACACACTACCTAGAGTGGTATATGTTCCTAGGCTTCCCCACGCATGTATCGCGAATCGTTATCGCTTGTCTAGATGCACATGTCCTGTAATGTGCGGTCCGAGTCCTGTGACAGGGCAAATCAAGGAATACAGAACTCGGTCGGGATCTTTCAGATATCTGCCGATGCAGATTCTAAGGTCTGTTTTTATTCTAGTGGCTATGGTCCCACTTGACCCCTCCCTCAACTAATGAAAGGCACACCTTGTAAAATGAGAACTATACGCCGGCCCCCGGTGCCCCACTATCCTATGGCCATCCGCAACCATAACTAGATAGCAAGTATATAGTCTTTTGGAGTTCTCCGCCTTTCCGCTTCACGTATCTCGATTGACTCAAGATGGATGGTAGACGACGAGTTGCTATCACAGGGCTGCCGTTTTCTTGCCGAATCACGCCGGTCCATCCTGGTCTTTAGGTTGCCATGTATTGCAACCAAGGCATACCCCTGGTTCTTCTACGTAGAACTTAACCTCTGTGAGCCCAGGAGGATCATCTGCAGCCTCACAGAGGGATACCAAGAGTACCCTCACGTCCCCTCGAAGCCTCGGGCTTCGTAATCCAATTCGTTGGAGCCTTCTTTCTACTCAGACGGACATTCGCTCCTTCCCGTGTTATACTAAGAATTACTACTTAGTTTTACTAACTAAGATTTACCACTTAGTTTCCAGAATCGTTGTTTTCTTAACTAAGGTTTACTACTCAGTTCCCTTTCCCGCCAATTTGGATTGGTTAAGTGTCATTAGTCAATTTAAGCTATCTTAACCCTCTTCATTTATCCTGTCAAACTGGTTAAGTGTTATCAGTGATTCATGTTGACTTAACTCGACCACAAACCCAGTTTTATTGGTTAAGTATTTCTTATTACTTAACCCTACCCATTCGTCCTGTATTAGTTAATTGTTCCTTTTTAACTTAACCTTCCCCGTCTGTTTTAACTAACATGTTATTAATGGTTAAGTATTATCCCTTCATGTTTTAGACTTAACCTCATTCCTTTATCACAACCTGATGGTTAAGTGTTCAGGTTTACTTAACCCTACGGTCTAGCCCAGCTAACATATCAAAATTTGCTAAGTGTATCAGATTTTACTTAACCCCAACCTCTAGTCTAGTTAACACATAAATTTGGCTAAGTATATTAACTTTACTTAACCCCTACAAGTCTCGTTTTGCTACATTGAGTTTGGTTAAGTGTCTCTATGGACATAGCCCTCCCCTTCTTGCTTAACTGTGTTAAGTGTCAGTCTGAACCTAACCCCACCCATCAGTCTAGTTATCATGTTGAACTGGTTAAGTGTCTTAGTTAACTTAACCCTACCATTCTTGTTCTAGCTTTAACTAAATAGATTAAAGCCGCGACCACTCACATTAGACAGATATTGTTGCGAATACTGGATGTGCCGGTTGGTTTCGGGCAGGTTTACATCGCAACTCAGTCTAACCTCGGGTTAGGCATATTCGTGTTTCTAAGTTCAAAGGGTTTCAATTTATTTTCAAATCAAGTTTTGAAAGTAACCATCCCGTTCGTCGGATCAGTTAGGGATAGCCAGGGAGAGCAAAGTTTTCTAAGTGTCACTTCTTGAGGAGGGAAGTGAGATTCTTGGGCCATGTTGTTTTAGAGAATGGTATTGCCGTGGACCCTGCGAAGGTGGCTATGGTACAAGATTGGTCTACGCCCAAGAATGCAACAGACGTAAGAAGTTTCTTGGGATTAGCTGGATATTATCGGAAGTTTATCTAAGACTTCTCCAAGATAGCAGCACCGTTGACTCAGTTGGCCAAGAAGAATCAAGCTTTCGCCTGGGACGAAAAGTGCGAGAATGCATTCAAGTGTCTAAAGGAAAATTTGACATGTACACCAGTGTTAGTCATTCCTAAGGGGAATGAAGAAATAACAGTATATACAGATGCATGTGGTACCGGACTAGGTGTTGTATTGATGCAAGGTGGTGGGGTTGTAGCTTATGCAAGTCGGCAATTGAAACCGCATGAGAAAAGATATCCTACCCATAATTTGGAATTGGCATCGATCGTATTCGCGTTGAAGATGTGGAGACATTATCTCTTGGGAGAAAGATTCGAGTTGTTTACTGATCATAAATCGTTAAAATTCTCTTCTCTCAGAAGGATTTAAATCTCCGACAACAGAGATGGTTATAATTCTTGGCTTCCTATGATTTCGAAATCGCATATACACCTGGAAAGGGCAATGCGCTAGCTGATGCATTGAGTAGAAGACATGCCAGTTTAGGGGCTATGTTTCTTGAATGGAAGCAACTGGAGTATATCGCAGGGTACGATTTCAGACCAAAGTGCGAATTGGATCCAGTGATGTTAGCAAGTTTGATGATCAGACCCACTTTGATTGAGCGGATTGGTTCCAGTCAGAGGGGCGATCCTAAACTGTTGGAAATCATCTCCAAGTTAGATATGGGTATCGAGAGGAGATGAACAAGTATAAGCTTGATCGAGATGGATGGCTTAGAAAGAGTGGAAAGTTAGTTGTACCCAACGTGAATTGATTGAGAGATGAAGTGCTAAGAGAATGTCAACGCTCGAAACTGACTATACACCCTGGTGGTAACAAAATGTATCGAGACATGAAGTAGACCTACTACTGGAAAGGGATGAAAAGAGACGTTGGGAAGTTTATATCCAAATGCATGAATTGCCGGTTAGTTAAAGCTGAGCAAAAGAAACCTAGTGGGTTGTTGCAACCATTAGAAATTCTAGAATGGAAATGGGAACAAGTCTCAATGGATTTCATTGATGGGTTACCAAGCACTGGATCGGGCCATGATAGCATTTGGGTGATTATGGACTGATTGACCAAGAGTGCGAAGTTTATACCCGTCAAGTCGAATAGAACGTAGCTAAGTTAGCGGAACTGTATATGAAGTGGGTAGTGAGATTTCATGCAGTACCCAAAGGCATTGTGAGCGACCGAGATCCGTTATTTACTAGTGGATTTTCGAAGAGCTTACAAGAGGCATTAAGATCAGAATTACATCTCAGTATCGCGTACCATCCTTAAACCGATGGTCAGATAGAGAGGGTGAATCGAGTACTAGAAGATCTCTTGAGAGCTTGCATATTAGAATTTGGTGGATCATGGGATGACCATTTGCATCTGGTTGAATTCGCATATAATACTAGTTATCAGTCCAGTATTGGTATGGCTCCATTTGAAGCTTTGTACGGAAGACCGTTCAACTCACTGTCATGTTGGTTAGAAACCAGTGATAAATTTGTGCTTGGGCCAGATGTGATAAGAGAAACCTCAGATAAGATCAAGGTTATCCGACAACAAATGAAGGCTGCCCAAGATAGGCAGAAGAGTTATGCTGATAAGAGGAGAAGAGATTTAAAGTTCTCCATTGGCGACTTGGTGTTTGTCAAGATTTCTCCGTTAAAGAGCGTAATACGATTTGGTAGAAGAGGCAAGTTAACACCAAGATTTGTCGGTCCATTCCCAGTTCTCGAGCAAGTTGGGAATTTGGCATATAAAGTTGAATTACCTGACAAGATGGTGGGAGTTCACAACGTATTTCATGTTTCCCTGTTAAGGGAATTTGTGCACGACCCCGATGTGGCTATTTCACCTGATTAGTCGGATGATATCGAAGTAGAACCCGAGGCGGTTGGGAACCGCAAGCCAATTCGTATTTTCAAGCACGATACGAAGAAACTTCGAAGGAAAACGGTGAATCTAGTCAAGGTTCAATGGGGCGGGGATGAGAATGACTGTACTTGGGAGACAGAGGAGAGCATTAAGGAGACGTATCCAGAACTCTTTGCCTGGTAAGGTTTTCATTTCGATTTAGTCTTTCCGCATGCTAGGATAAGTTTGTTTTGTATGGTTGATTGTGAGATATTGCTGGTAGGCATGCGGGACCCATTGGTTGTTTCTTAGTTGCAGAATTTCGGGGGCGAAATTTCTTAAGGTGAGGGTGGGAGAGTGTAACGACCCGCATTCTACGCATCAGAGGATTGTAGAATATTTATTTTATTTTCATATGAGGTCGTATAGTCGTGTAACTTTGGGGGACGACTATTGGGGTCATTTCTCATGTTCATGATTTTTGCCGATTTTTAAATGACCGTTTTGCCCCTAGCTAATCTTGTTTCGTCCATAACTTTTGATTGGTAAGAAGTTTTGACCTGAAACCACTCCCATTGGATTCGGATGATGATTTACAATTCCGTAGAGTGGTCACATTAGCCAAACGGACTCACCGTTTGGGAGATATGGTTGAAACAAGGTTTAGAAGGTGAAAAATTGCTTAAGTGGGCTGATTAGGGTAATTAGAAAATGGGCCCATAATCCATTTCGGGACTAGGGTTATGGGGAGGCTGAAATGAGTTAGGTTTTCATGCTGTTTCAGTTTTCTAGCCGCCATTTACATCTTAGAAACCCTAACAATGGCCTCCAACACCCAAATCACCTTATAATAACCATTTAATCAAGTTTTAGCCTAATCTACATCAAATCAAGGCAAATTAGCATCAAATTGGGAATAGAGCTGTTGTGTTGCATAGAGATTCAACCCAAATCAGAGATATTTTCAGATCTAAGATTTATTTGTTGCTAAGGTGAGTGATTCGCATTATTTTTACTAATTATGGCTAATTAAGGGTGATTATTGGTAATTAGCGAAATTATAACTCAGAAAAATTTGCAAAAATGTTTAGAAATTCTTAAATATCATTTTAAGCCTCTGTTAGAAATTTGGGTTATTTATGTTTTACTAATCATATCATTAGTTATGCTTAAACATGATTAAGGGAAAAACATGGGTTTTGGGCATGTCTGATCTATAATCGATATGATTCTTCATCGTTTGGTGTTTATGATTGATCATATATGTTGCTATGACTATATGGTATGTGGTTGTTTAGCAATGTTAGAATGGTCGAAAACGCCGCCGTGTGGCGTAAACAGTCACTGGAAAAGTTCAGGAAAAACAGTGTTGGAAATCCAAACCGAATCGGTTCGTGACCATGATGCCACGACCCAATCCGGTCAAGACCCCACGAGCCGACCCGTGTTGTGACCCGAACCATCAGATGGAGGCACGACCCGAACCCAACGGGTGCTCGTGATCCGACCCGAGGAGTTGACATACATGGACTGATTTGAAGAGAGGAGCCTGAATCGACCCTATGGGGTGACCACGAGCCGAGCCATTCGTGACCAAAAGATCCACGATCTGAACCGGAGCACCACGAGTCGCTCCATGCATCACGAACTGAACTGTTACTCCGAACCGAAGCACAACGACTGGAGCATCATGACCCGACCAAGAGGAGAAGCAACGAACCAGTAGGGACCCGAACTAGATGGAGATCGAACTGATGGGTGATTACAAAGCAAAGCAAAGTGAAGTAAAGGGACGAAACGATCCGGAGAAGACCAAACTCGAGATGCAAAGGTAGTCCAAATGAGAAGTAGAACTCAAGATCCAGATGGGAACCAATGAGTTGACTTCATTATTGGACTTTGTTGCGGGACGTGTGCAAAGGGGTTATCGACGTCTATAGCTTTGATTCACCATTGAGAGACGGATATTGGCTACGGATCAGTGCAGTGAAGTCATCATGACTTCATGGGGCAGAGTGGTCATAGCAAGGCTATGAGCCAGTGCAGTGGAGTCATTATAACTCCATGGGGCAGAGTGGACATAACAAAGGATTAGTGGCTATGGATCAGTGCAGTGGAGTCACTGTGACTCAATGGGGCACAGTGATCATAGAAAAGGATTTGGGTGGTCAAAGTGGTGGATATCATATGCTTTACGCACTGAGTGAGAGCTGTGAGGATGGTTGCTATGCTTGATTGTTTGATATCACTATGACATGCACACCCCTCCCTCGTATCTTTACACCGTACATTAGTGTCACCTTAGAGTATTGTACATCTTGTTGTGCTAACTCTTTGGTTGCAGGTTCAGGTATGGTTATGTGTACTTGTTATTGTTTTGTTTTGCTGCTTATCGCTCATACCAGACTTTTGTCTGACCCAGAGTTTTATGTCTCTTCTTATTACTCTGGGTGCTCTTAAACGAGCAGACTAGAGACAGGTTAGCTGGTTATGCACGAGTAGCTGATCTGGAGATGAGCAGGAGGCTCTCACGTATAATCTATATATATTCTCCAAGTGTTATTGCTGGTCACTGCTTGGGCATTAGTAGTGTACCTTTCCTTTCATTTGCTTTAGAGACAGTATGTTGGAGTTGTAATAAGCTGTATTTTGAATTTCCGCTGCCATGATGATTATGGTTTAGTTTTCAGCTTATGCACTGTCTCGCCTATTTTATATCAAGTATGTTATTATTATATTTTATTCCATGTGCAGTGAGACATTCTACAGGTTACTTGTTAGTTCAAATTTCTTTCTTTTCCTTTCTTTGGCGACCGTCCCATGCTAGTCGGGCATTGGCACAATGCACTATCATTGGAAATGTCGGCTGGTGCGAGGCGGGCCGTCACACAAATTTTCCCACTACCCTTCCTGTTGAAATGTATAATATGTTCATATGCAAGTAAAACATTTTCAGCAATATGTCTGTTAGGTATAAAAGCCGATTGATTTTCAGCAATAAGATGCATAAGATATGGCTTGATTATGTTGCAAATCACCTTAGAAATGATCTTATAAATCACATTACAACATGATACAGGTGTATAATCCGAGATATCTTTCGGTTTATCCACCTTTGGAATAAGCATAATAAAAGTATGATTTATACCTTTTGCTAACTTACTAGTGCTAAGGACTTCTTGAGTCATCTCTAACATGCTGAACTTTAACAGATCCCAATGCACCTTAAAGAATTTCGCTGTAGAACTATCCGGTCTAGGGCTTTATCATCCCGAATGAAGAAAGTCACTTTATGAATCTCTTCCATACTAATATCAATAGACATGTAATTTCTTCCCCTTTCATTAATAACATACATGCAATTTATGATTGGGAAATCCTCTCACATAGGAATCTCAGCGTTGTAAATTTTAGAGAAAAAAAATCTATCGCTTCGTTTTCTATCTTATCCGCATCATGCACCAAATCACCATTACTCATAATATTACTGCTCCAGTTATTAATGTGATTCCTCATCGACATTTTACCATGAAAGAACTTCGTACATGAATCCCCCTCCATTAGCCAGTTAATTTTTGCTTTTTGTCTCACGTTATGATACTCCATAGTACTTCTTTCTTTCCGCACATTATATGCCACTTTGAATTATCATATAGGGAGAGGTCAGTCGTATTTTTGTCAATTTCCTATAGCAAAAAGTTGTAATCCGCTTCCAGCCTATTCATCGTAATACTATCCTTCCCACTGGTACGATTCCACCACTTTAATTATTGTTTACAAAATCTCAAGAATTGTTGAAAAATATATAATTTTGAACCTTTAAAATAAGATGAGTACATCATGTCCAGAATTAAATTTATATTATTCATATATCCCTCCTTGGTATGCCAAGTATTCACATATCGAAAAGGAATATTTTTCCTATCTTTAATTTCTTTTATAAGATTAACACAAATAGGAATATGGTCGCTAATTGGGTTACCAACCCCAAAAGCCTTAATCGCATGAAAATTATCTGAAACAAGATGATTGCAGAACAAGTTGTCAATTTTTGAAGCCATACCTTTCTTTCTCCATGTAAACTTAAAGCCTGCAATTGGTAAGTCCATCAGTCCAGCAGACGCAATACAATCTATCAACCCCGTTAGATGTCTGAATGGTACAGTCGATCCCCTTTTTTTATCATTTAACGATATGATATTATTGAAGTCTCCTAGAACCAGCCACAGTGAATTTACCTGTCTAGTCTCATCACCAATAATTTTCCACAACAATTCTCTATCAAATAAAAATTACTTGCATAAACAAATGTAAGTTGACATGTTAACCCTCCCACCTTAGTAGCCTGTATGGAAATATGTTGTTGCGAAGCAGATTTATTATTGACTGTCCAAACATCTGTATCCCACAATATCAGAATTCTACCTTTGCACCGGCATCTATTATTGTCAAAGGACGACCAATTGCTTTGCATTTTGTTTATTAGCTTAACAATCATATCATCACTCAATTTATTCTCTAACAGGCCAACTAAAGATGGCCTGTACTTATTAAGAAATATGAATACTTCAAACTGTTTATTTGGAGCATTCAAACCCCTAACATTCCATGCAATAACATTCATTTGATTTTACTTTGGCTCCTTGTCATAACTTAGGAGGAGCAAAGTGAGTTGATTTTGTTGTGCATTTTTGTTTATTGTTTATATTAACTGCCTCTACCTCATCGAAGACATTTTTATTCTTATCCACATGGTCTGAAACATCTAACTCTTTTGCAGGTTGTTTCGCTTCTACTTGTTCTGATTCTGAGCTGATGATACGTTTGATGATGTTTTCCGCTTCAAACTCGGACCCGTCCTCTGCATCACTTTCTACCCATTCATTGGCATCCCCACATTCTACATGTGCTTCAACATTATCAGTCTCGTACGAGTTCTTCTCTGGCAAACTGTTATTTTTTCCCTCGCCTCGCAGCTGTCCAAAATAGTTTTGCTGCTAATGTTAGCATATCTAGAATGTGGTAGATTCTCCAGTTCTCTATCTTCATCATTTAACACTGTAAACTTGTTATGATTAAATGGGTTGAAAAACCCCCAGTCTCCACTTGTAAATTATTACTTAGTAATATGTTACCCCTACCCCTTTGTATTGTTGTCTTTCAAAACATTACCAGTGGTATCTATTATATTGGTCTCTTTATTATGTTCATCATTCATTTCAGTATCTTGAACCTGTGTGCCTTCTGAATGTGTGCTTACAAGGGTTTTTTGAAGTTGTTGCGCCTGGTTATTAGAGAAACTTGTTAGATCTATAATACCATTATTCTCATCCTGCAAATTACCATTTTCTCTACCCGCAATGTTCATCTGGGTATCATTTTCTATGTCAGTAACATGGGTCTCTTCATTAGCATTCTCTACGTTAATCAGTATATTATTCAGTTCCTTATTCACAACCCCGGTTTGACTATTGCTAGACTGTTCCTTCTGTGCATCCTTATCAGACGTCGCTTTTGGTACCCACTTTTCCTTTGATTTTCCTTTGTATTGCTGTAGAGAATGCCCAAAAACTTTACACACTTTACAACATTGTGGATTATAAATGCACTCCACTCCTACATTTAGCAATTCTCCTGTGTGCATGATCACTTCCACTTCATTTGGGAACTCCGACCAGACATCAATTTCTATTAAAATCTTTGCATATGCCACTAGACTCGTCCGCTGTAATTCTATCCATTTTTATCGGTCTCCCCAAAACACTTGCAATCGCACTCATCGCCTCTCTATCCCATAATTCTAACTCTAAATTTGACAATTTAACCCATAATGGCATACTAGTCAATAGATCTTTTTTGAATCTCGTACCCATACACCATTTTTTAAGAATAATAATTTTGTTATCGAATAAATATGGTCCTTCTTGTAAAATCTTCTCACAGTCAATTCCATCGTCAAAACGAATTATAAAGAAACCATTATCTTTTGACAATAACTAAAAATTTCCAGTTGGTTTCCACATACGTTCTATATTTTTTTAGATGCAAGTGATAAGGCATGGATCCGTACACATAAAATATAATGGAATGCTTCCATTTTAACTGATCTCATAGCCGTTATCTCTGAAACCCGTGCAATCTTTTAATTATTAATCACCGAAGGTTCGAGAAGTTTAGATCAACCCATGCATCGTGTTTCTCGCTTATCCATCCTGATGCAGCTCGGATCCAAAATTTGGAATTCCCTGCTACCACTTCCTTTTGAATTTCCATCCAGTTCTCATAGAACGTCCCATATCTTCTAGAAGCTTGATGGACCACGTGATCATTAGTTTTGGATCGAGTATCCACTCCCCCCGCAACTGCAGATCTAGGTTGACGATCTGCTTGCGCAGTATTTTGGGCATCACAAGGTACCCTGTCTCCCCCGTTGCAACCCCCCTCTATTAAATTGAAACTCGTGAAAACCTAGGTTTGTTGTTCACGAAAGAACTCTTATCCTGATCCAGCCTTCGAGAATATTCTGGTCGATATGGCTCCCTCGGCATCGGTTCTTTACCAGCCTCTGATCTGGTGGCCTTCCTTTATCGTTTGAGATTGAAATTGATGCGGTACGGTGCATTAAAGTTGCCATAGTTTAAAAATCTATCTTCAGTTATAAAATAACTTTTATAACTTCATTTTGTTGATTCACCTGACGGTCAATCAATATTTATAAAACGATTGATTTATAGGCTATATACTGCCAATTACTCAACCAGTACTGCCCATTGATTAAAACAAAACAAATGTTGAATTTCCAGTCATCGATCAACAACCAAATCAATCATCCAAATCAGAACAATTCATATGATAATATGAAAATAAATAGCATTTAATATATTTAAGTAATCCAATTGGATCCCTCCAACCTGTTTTTCCTACATCCAAATAGGTTACCTCAAATAATATCGTTCAATTCAACATACATATATAATTTCTAACAATCAACCAATAATAGTGATTTAAACATCCAGCTATTAATTTTATATGTTAATATTATTATAAACGTGACCAATAATGTAAGTTACCTCAATTGGTTACAATCGTTAGAAATAACGATTGAATTTAATAAAATTAAATAAACCTTTCATTTAATCAGTTCAGTCAATATAAATAATATATGCAGTAAACATCTAATAATAACAACCATAACACACAAATATTAAACCTGACTTATATAAAATATAAATGGGACAAAATTGAGTGAGTTGTACTCACCTTGATTTATTCCGTCATTAAAACGATTTGATTTAATTAAATTAAACGTGCGTTTAATTTAATTAAACTCCAGGTACTTCCAGCTTTGTCCAAAACTGTTCAATCATGTAGTACTCTCCAATGCAATTCCAACGAATCATGTTTCATCCAATTCTGTGCATGTATGAACGAGATATAACGTATTAAGTTTTATCATTCATTTAACTAGTTTTTAAACAATTTCTTTATTATTTAATTGCGCTTACCCATTTTCACGACCCAACACTACACTTCAACCCGTCCGCTAACTGCTTCTTCTCCCTCGTTACATCTTGAACCCACAGTAAAGCCATGCCGCATCTTTCTTCCTCCTTCTCATGCTCATTTCTTCACGCAATCAACTTTCCTCCTTCTTTCCAAAATTGAAACCGGCGTCTTTTATTTCTTCCTACCTTTACCCATTCGAAACATCCTCAGCACCGTGCACGATAACCTACCAGTTGCCAAAACAACTTAGGCTTCAATAAATAAAACGTACTCTATTATTCCTTCACTTTAAACTGCCCTCCCCTTCTCTTATCCCTACAGTACTTCGTTCATATTATCTCCAAATTACCACATTCATCTACAGCGAGGTAAAACTCCACTGTCTCTCCCTCATTGACTACCCACTCCACTATTTCTTCGAACAGACTCAACCCCACTAGCTACTTCATTCCAAAAGAATAATAACCCATTGCTTCTTCTTCATATTTGAACCCACACCACACATCTTCTATCTTTATATTTCGACACATGTTGTTGCATTGGAACCCACTGTTCATATTATACATGTCTGTTATATATATATATATATATATATATATATATATATATAAACTCAGCCGTATTCCAGATGGAAGGAAGAAATTGAGTTCTTGCGTATATATATAAACTCAGCCGTATTCCAGATGGAAGGAAGAAATTGAGTTCGTGCGTATTTATGGAGAAGAAAAGAATGGGGATAAGAAGCATGTTCTGTCACCATATAAGGTAGGTGCTAGGCTAGGTTCATTGTGTTTTAATTTTGGTTTGTTTGTGTGATGGAGAAATTTTATTCTGCTCATGTTACATAGGATTAGCCTATGTATGTTGGTTAGGGTAGGTGTTGATAGCTGTGTGAATATTTCGCTGTGAATAAATCTTATCTTAGATAGGTGTGTGCGTTTTTCTTTACTTAGGAATTTAGTTCGTTTTCATTTAATTTTACTAAGGTATTAAATTTTACCGTTAACCGTGGTTTACCACTAACCGTTTAATATACGTGTCGCCACACGCTAATCCCAAATGAAATGAAAATGGATACACTACTACGTCTTGACGTGTCGGCCCTAATCAAATTTATTTCGTTGAAAAATGACTATGTTTGCCCAACGACATTATGTTTTATTCCAATTTATTTATCGGTTCATATTTAACTTGCACACACAAACAAAACAACTCCGATTGGGTCCAAATTAGAAATCTAACAATAATTAGCTATGCGTATTCTAATAAAATTCGATTCTTAGAAAAGGGAGGTCCTTTGGAAAACGACTATTTTTAAGGCCTATATAATATCGATAAAATATAATTAAATCAACAACAATTCCATTTAAACAATAATAACTTATTATTATTATATATCTCCAAGTGAGACCTTATACAGCTTCAAGATAAGCCATTATATATTATATACTCAACGTTTAAAAATTTTGGGTTAAACTATATTTAGATATCTATAAAAACCCTTAATATTTCATTTAATAAATGTTATCATTTATAAATGATTCTGTAGCGACTATTCGAAAATTTGAATTAAAAATAACCTACAATGTATAATATGATATCTCCATTTTTCTCTTACAATAGAAAAATATAATCAATTAGATTCAAATGTTTTTTGTTTCATAGGATTTCGACTTAAAGTGGATTATGTATATTCAATTGATGTTTAAAACATAATATTATAAACTACCGCGAGGTTACGAGCTCGATTTATTATTACATATAAATTTAACATTCAAACTTCGTTATATAAACAAATTATATATTATAAATCCAAATCAATATTTAAAATAATAAATTAAATTAAATATCTAACTACCTAAAATATGGGACGTTACATTTAGACACTGAAGAGTTTAGGATAAAAACAAAACAAAACAACTTTGGGTCAGTCGTGGGACTAGTGTGAGTAAAATCCAACCATTTGGTTTAACTTTTAAATTTTCTATTTTTAAAAGAAAGGATAATCGTAAGACCGATCCATACATAAACACGGATGATTTTTACCTTACGATAACCCAAAACATTCTTTGTAATCGATGTTATTCTGATATTATAATAGTGTCTAAATCAAGTAAATAGCAATCTAGTAGAACGTTTGCATCTCACGCTCTACATACGTAGTATACAATCGAAACTGCTGGCGCTTATTAGAGAATAGATTCCAACTGGCAAGGTACGGGACCACCTTCCACCGGTGTATCTTTAGAGGGGGATACACCCGGTTGAACGAGAACATTTTGCAACCCAAGCTCAACATGATCGGCCACTCACTTCGCTTGAGTATTCCGAATGTATTGTCACCAACGCTTGGGATCAGCAACCATTACCCGAAAGGGACGACATCGTAAGAATAAAGAAGAAAATGGGGTTTCTCTGGATCAATTGATAATACACCCTAATTGGGAGCTACCCACTTAGCCACGTGACCTATCCGATTTTATACCATTTCTCAGTTGTGAGGCTTGAGGTTACGTCTTACCGTTTTAATAAGTCACATCTTCATTCACTTTGAATGCCATATAGTCAAACCCGCCAAAATCATTTATTGACTTCTCCGAAAATATCACGGGTATAAAGCTAAGAGAAATGAATTCCTCTGCCACCAATGCAATATGTTTGAAAGAGATCAATATAGATGATCTGTTTGGCATACTCTATCAGACATTCGTCAATACAAGTTATCCTAGGACTGGACAAATCGAAGGCATTATTTACATTAATCCAGCTTAGGCAATTTCTACCTAGGACTAATAGAAAATTCCCTTGCACTTTCTCTGTCTTCTATTATCTTCAATAAATCTGATTCGCAATGCTTATGCCCGTACGAAGTGATTTTCAGATAATAAATCCAACCGACCTCTCCGTATTGACAACGATGGTATTAAATTAACCAGTACTTCGATAGTCGTTTATTTAACTATCGAGGAAACAAAATTCATCCAAATATTTTATTCCCAAAGGGAATACTTTTAATTAACATCAACAATCACTAAGCCCTTTTTTGATGAATATTTCATTAATTAAATTTATTATTTCCCAGTTTCCCTTCAATATCTTTATCCAGATATTTCTCCAAACTCGTTTAGCCATGTACAATTCTTGGAAAAAATTCCATCTATCATAACTATTTTATTTTCTATATTCCAGGAAATCTCTTTTTAAAATCGGAAAACATATCCATATGTTCACAAATTACTATTCCTCCACATTCATCATTCCCTGATCGTAAACTAGTAAGAGAACAACTCCCCAAGTATCAACCCTAAAGGCCGACACCAACATCAGATCGACACTCAGAAAGCCATTCAACTCAACTAATCTACAGTTAGTTTCTAATTTCCTTAACTTCAATTCTTAACTTCTTATCAACAAAAACATTTCAATCTGCAAAACGTTTGCTTTTAAACCATTAATTACTTTAAAACGTGTACACGTTTCTCCTTCCAACCAGCCAAGATTTAATTTTATAAATTCCTCTTTTTATGTATAAAAATTCTATTATACGTCTATTCTCTTATTAAATTTCATATATAATTTATAAGTCAATTTCTAGTTAACTTTCTTAAATTTGTCTATCTCTTTAAATTTCCAGAAAATTTAGCCAGTGTCTCCTTTGTACGGGTCGCTCGATACAAGTACAAATTTCCTCTCTAGGCCCTTTCTATTAAAAAAGAAAATCAAAAAGCCAAGCGGCTTGCCAAATAGGCTCATATAATCTCATTTTAAATTAAATACATGCCTCTTTTGTCGGGCATTCAACTTATATCTCTTGATACACTTCATTCCAAACCTGCTTAACAAATATCCAACCATTTCCAATTTATTTCTACTTTACTCAATCGTTTTAAACTCAATTTGCTAATTCATTCTCTAGCTAATTGAATTCCATTTTCAATTCAAGTTTCATATTTGATTTCAAATATGAATTCACAAATCCAATTTATTTATCCAAAGTCAAACTCGATCCAAAACTCGATTAACTAATAAGTCTTCTACTTAGTTAATTCTATTCAATAATACGTATCTGATTTTGTTTCAACAATCAATCATTTACTTCACTTGAGTTCGTATTTATTTTATAACTTTAGTCTGGATTTTTCTAATGGAAATCTATTTTTTATTTCTTAAAATCTTTTTATTAATTTAAATAAACTATTATGGTTTAATAACGATTATAGCGCTATTTTTCTGAAGAATTGATTTTTACATAACTCAAAATCTATAAGATGAAATCTATATTTTTCTCTTCCATTAGAAAACTATTATTTAATAGGTTCTGAAGATACTTGTTTCAAAGAATTCTGACTTAAATTGAGTTCAATATACTCATTTGAAGTTCGAAATGTCAACTACGAATTACTACGCTGCGGCGAGCTCATTTTAATTATATTTAAATATAACCGTTTAAAACTTCATTTATTAATAAATTTCAATCTTCCATATTTTAACTGTAATTTAAAACAATTTTGTAAATCTAACTTAAACATTCCGATTATCTTAAATCGTCAATTATTTCATAATTTAGTTATAAATTTATTTACAACTTAATCTTCCATATTAAATTCCATTTCTTGCATATTAATTATAAATTCTGTGGATTTAACCAGTTCAGTTTATATTATGAATTCTGAAATAAAACCTATCGTTCCCTTTTCAAAATGATTTCCTATACCTTTTAAATTCATGCTTGAATTTTTATTTCCAAATTTTTTGATGATAATTATCCCACTTTTTTAAAAACATCATTTATAAATTTACTTCCTTGTTTTATACATTATAACAAGTTCCATTTGAAAATCTATTTGAAATTCGATTCTTATTTTGGAATATTTTATTATAATAACATTTTATATACAATTGTAGAATCTATTTTCTTATTTAGTTTCAGTTTCTGTCTAATACAATTTAAATATCTTATTTGGAAATAATTTATTTTTATAAATCCGACATAGTTGAATTCCAAGCATAAATCTGTATGGATTTATTTTAATTCAAATTAAATTCCGAACATCGGAATAGATTTCATCGTTTCTTTTCGAAACTAATTTTCAGTTCACCTTTTTAAATTCACATTTGAATTTACATTACCTACATTGTCTAACGAAATTTTTTCCATTTCATTTATAAACACCGTTTATAAATTTAGTACTTGTTGTATTATTCAAAACAAATTAATATTTTCTAGCCCATTCGAAATTAAAATTCTATTTTAGAAAAATAGTTTTTTTTCCCTTTTAAATCTCAAAATTCCTTTTCACGATATTTTTATATATCAATATTTAGGGCCAGTGATATTCAACATCCAAAACACCTAATTATCAATCGCTGATTTTCTAATACATCATATATGATAATATATATGAAAACAAACAATAATAAATTTTAAGGAATCCAGTTGGATCCCTCCAACCTGTTTTCCTGCATCCACAGATGTTAGACAACATAAATAATACCCATCCAACTTCAAGGAATGATATCGCGGTATAGAAGGTCATCCACTATATATATTGTGGGGCGCATAGGGAAATCATCGGCTAATGGTACTACGGGCATCCACTAATGGTACTGCAGGAAATATCCAATATGTATAATAGCCACAACTACCAAGCCTAAATATAACTAATAAATATAATAGCCACAATAATATTTCAATGCATCCAAACAACCAACAAACAACATATAACATTACATTAAATAAATATTTGTTTATAATAAATTATAAATGAATCTAGAGACTGAGTTTACTCACCTTGATTTTATTTCTCGAAATAATGGTTTGTTCCCGATTAAATTAAAAAAAATTAACTGGCTCCCAAGCACTTCAAATCGATTCACATGCATTGTCATTATCGAAATGATTCCGACGTAATTTGTCTTACTCGAATCTAAATTTATATGAAGAAGTTTTGAATTTAATAAGATTATGTAATTAATTGAATATAATTTAAACTAATGGCAATATTAAACTTAATCACTCGTAATTAACTTAAATAAACCAATTTCTAACCTATCTACATCGCGATTTTAGTTTCAAGTTTGAACACATTGTATACAAATATATATACATAAGTTACTAAATAATTTAATTAATTTCCTTACTCACCTTTTCACGTTAATATTCTGACTTTCCCAAATACTTTGAGTCAGTAGCCTTCCATTCTTTGCTCCATCCATAATCACGTCGTTCCCTTATTCTTTCCTGTTTTCAGTGAACTAACGCACTGACCCTCGCAAATCTTCCTCCCCCCCGATCAACCATTACGTTCCAGAAGCCTTTCTCACTAAAGTCGTACCTTTTCACCATTTCGTTCACCTCATCATCACCAATCTGACATCGCACCACCTTTAGGTTTAGCCTGAACCATCGACAAAAATCGCGACCTATAGTTGAACTTACTGTAGCAGTGTTGTTGTTTAGCAGTAGTCAACCAAGCTCCTCCGAGCGTTGCCACAAGTGCGCCTTCGAGCTAGTAATTCGACCATTACATTGACAATCCTCTAATCTCCTTTATTTTCCCGCTAACCCTAGCTTCTATCTTTTTCTTCGCGTCGCTCACGAACCCAGAGCTCGAAATCGAAATCGAATTCGATTTTCCGTATTATATTTTTGTTGTTGTGATGAATGGTTTGAATTGATTTGAGGAAGAATTTGAATTAGAAGAGGCGTTCGATTTTTGGAATTGATTTCAGGGAGGATTCGGTATTTTTTTCCCTCGAAGGATATAAATGAAACTCAGCTTCGATTTCTTATCTGAGGAATGAAAAAAAAGGGAGAAAAGAAAAGGGTATGTGTGGTTTTATAATGGAAAGGATAGGTATGCGGATCTAAGGAAACAGATCGGGTATGGTACGAATTTAGGGTAGCTTAAGTATAGAGAATTAAATTAGATTAGACATAAGAGATTTTTTTAATTAATTAAAATAGATATTGATTTGATTTCAAGCTTATTCGATAAATTTTATTATTAAAATGTCCTCACGAAACTTATGCTTGAAATTTCATGTTAAAACTATCACAAACGAGCTCCAATCGCAATGAAATTTAACACACTACGATGGTTTGACATTCCGAACCCAATAAAATTGGTTTCATTGAATCCCGATGTCGTTTGAAAATATAACTATTTTTATATTCCATATTAAATGTATATTATATAATTTAAATTCAAAACAAAATCAACTTCTCGATAATAAATTATTATTATCATCGTTTATATTCAAATAGAGTTTTATATTGTTCATTTGAATCGTTTCGATTCAGTTTTATATTCGAGTTCAATTATTAGTTGTTCCTATGTATTATGATAGTTCGATATACTCGAAATTAAATCGTAAACGATTATTAATCGATAAATTCCTAATAAAATCTATTTATATTATCAACCCACATTTAAAACGACATTAAATGTTCAAAATTAATCGTCCTAAAATCCTGGTCGTTACAAAAATATACTGGTAGTTCTATATGAATGCAAAATTTTGAGCATATTTTTCTCCATAACCCTCACAGGCTATGAATAGAAGTGTGAAACAATCTATTTTGCATTTAAACCTAACACCCAACACGTCAATGCATCTAAATCATTCCCTTTAATTTCTCCTAAGTCATAAAAAGGAGATTAAAGCGGAGAAAATTCAACGTTCTTTCCGCTTATAAACGTACCAATTCCCGTCCTACAGTAGAATTTTACCACGGTAGCCCTGAATACTCCGATAATTTCCAACTGTATACTTCAAAGGAGGCTTAAAACAAGCTCTAAAGCATAAAATAAAAATTAATTAATTACTCATTCACATAATCGACATGGTACGGAAACAATGTTTTCATGGCAAAAACATCTTTTTTCTTGTTATCGTTAACGTCTTTTTGCATCGTCGTCCCAAGTGCACCACTAAAATTCGCAAATAAATCATCCAAAATCTTCCATACGCTTTACATGTGACTGTAAAAATCAAACTTTTCCGAAAACGTAAATTTCCACTTTAAAAATTCTTTCGTAAATTTTGAACTTTTTTTTTGATACCATTTTACTTTCCTTATCTGGTTTTCATAAAAATAAAATTTTGCTAACATGCACTTTACCACATTTAAATCATCTATTTTTATATAGAACAAATGTTTAAACATGCGTAAACAACCATATCCTGATTCATATTTTTATATAATTCAGATTAAAAGAAAGTTAACAAGGAAAATCTAAATTTTAAAACGGATTTTTTTCAAACAACATTTACAAAAGTTTCAAAAATATATTTTGTGGAAACGATTCAAGTCACATGTTAGCGTGAATGAAAGTCGTCATGCGGAAACATGCAAAAGCCGAAACCACACATAAAATTGAAAAATAAATTTTAGCTCAAAAAGAAACAGGCAACAAATAATAAATATACGTGTGATGAAACAACGTAAAAGCCTACCCTCCGCTAAAATTTATTCACTACATAATTCTATACTTCGCAGCCCTAAAACTACTATTAGTTAGAAAAGAAAATGAGATTTCATTTCCAATTCAAATACAGTAGAGCGTGAATGACAAATACGTTTGAAATCCCATTACATCATCGTACGATTACCAGGAACAACAATACAAACATTTGCAAGCACGAACCACCATAAAGCTAAGAGAAAATTGCTGAAAAGGGAAAAAGAACAAGAACAACAACATAACACCACCACCCAAACATTGCCTAAAACAAAGAGGCGTCTTGCTTCCACGGCTGGAACTTGAACCCTTTTCACGATCTTTGTTAGTCATATTATGGTAGAAAAATGCTCAATCACGCATTGTAAACACTATTGGGGCTCTAGAGATTTCCATATCACCATCGCTCTCAAGATAGAATTATCGATTACAAAAAAAACTACCATAAAACTATTTTTTGCGAATATTCACCTTAAATTTTCTAAAGACATAAGCGTATAAGTGAAAATACAGAAAGTAACTCGGCAAAACTAAATCAAAGATGATGCGGTATAGTTTGATGGTTACGCCATTGATAAAAGGAAAGATTGATTCCCAATTCAAGACAAATCTACGCATAGCTTCCCATCTTCAGAATAATGTGCTAAATGAATCACACATCTATATGGGCAGTTCGGAATTAAATTTCCGAACTCAAAAATCAACATTTAGGAACAAGAGATCTGCTGCAAAATCTCCAAACTCGGTCAAACCAAAGACCATTCAAGTCCGCGTGATGCCTCTAAAATCTCATCGAGATCCTCCTCCGAAAGACCATCCAAAGACATCTCAATCTTCACCTCTGGAACGACAATTGCCTTCGTTAAAATCTGTTTCTACAAGATATGGCAAAGTCGGATGCAACAAAAACAATGATCCTAATCAAAAATTTCAAAGCAAAGGACCAATGCAAGTCTAACTACTGTGACTAATTCTCTTAGCCATAAAGCGATGAAAGCTTATGCCCAATACGACCTAACCAAATGGTCTTTCTCCCTGAGAATGAGACTTAAACAGCACGATAAATATCGGGTAGTGCAAGTAGGTACCATGGGCTAAGAAATGATCGGAGAGAAGAAATTGAGTTAGACTTGGAGTGCTACTGAGGGCAGATCAAATGCGCGAACCAGCATAGAAAAGGAGGAGACGAGCCAACAACATAGAAAGAGAAGAAGAATAAAGATATGATTTGGCCAGATGAGGAATGAAGGATGAAAGAAAGAGGTTTATGGAGGGAAATTTGGATGCAACTTTTATGGTTGAGTTCTAGGTTCAAGTTCTACCAAACCCATCAACTAGTTGGCCTCTCAAGGTATAACGCTAAACGATAAACTGTTGAACGGGATCTGGAAAAAGGTCGAACCTTCAACCTATTAGGGTCGGATTAAAATATTAACCGTCCCGCGTCATCTCTTAAGATTTGATGTGAATCTAAAAAATATTTTTTTTAATCAGAGCGGTATCATACACCGTATTCAAACTCCGAATCGTCTCCACAAATTCAAAGTAGTCTCAACAAAAGGCTGCGACCACACAACAAAAGAACGAATTCCCGAAAAGAAAACTTAGTTAGAATTTTGAAAGAAAATAAAACATATTTTTCCTTTACCTAGCCGACAGACAGCACGAATGATTTACGAAATCGAATACCCAAGCTGAATAGAAATTTCCTTAGTCTTTTTCGAGAGAAAATTTGTAGAACTTTTCGATATTAAATTTTATTTTTAACTGAGGGGTTCATAATATAAATACATATAATTAAAATTTTATATTCCATGTTATTATACTAAACGGAACAACCTTTCCAAGTTCTGGATTGTTGAGATTTCAAACCTCTAAAAGGTTATTTGCGATAATTTCTATAACTCATCCAAAATATTTGAAAAGCGGAACATTAAAAATTGCAAGGAATGAGTAATTTTACATTTTGAATTTCGAGGCTTATCCCTTGTCATTTTCAAATTCCTTCTTTTTACCAAAATAGATTATTTATTAAAATTACACAAACCCCAATGATCCGAAACATGATTAGATTAAAATTTTTAAAATTTATTTTATTTACTCAAATCTTTACTTATAAAATAATTTCTTGAAAACCAAAGTTTAAAACTTTTGAAATCCCTTTTTAATTTCCAAAACATTTTTTTAAAACTGAAATCTCTTCGAACAAAGGATTAAGGATTCAAATGAATAATTCTATCAAAATAATATATGGACTATAACAACACATCAACGTGAATTTCCCGTTAAAGACCAAGAAAAGGACATCGTTTGGAACTCCCAAACGAAACCAAAATAAGAAATCGTGACTAGTGTAGTTGTAGCTAGCTTTTTGTCTAGTCACCAAGCTGAAATCCATGGGATTCACCATATTTCGTTCTCATGCTCTCCAAACCAAAAATGCCAAACGCACCATGGGGTAAATCGAGTTAGACGAATACTCAAACTCAAAATACTTCTAACTCCTAGTCGTTCGAAACCTATCTTAATTAAATTTGTCCACAACTATCTCATTATTGAAATAATTTAGAGCCAAGTAAGAAATATGAAAAAAGGAAATAAATTTGAATATGTTCTCTCACTAATCCTAATTTATTAATTCTTATGATCATCTAAACCTAAGCTCTGATACCAAATGTAACACCCCATACTTTTCTCAGTCCAAATTTCGGTAAGAATCGAAACTCAAACCCTTCCAATCATAGAGAGTATAAATCTGGCACCTGCAAATAATGAGCATGAGCATAATCAGAGTAAAATAAAAACAACTCATAACAGAAACAAAATAAGATAATATTGACTAAGGTGACTACCCTAAAGCATATCCTACATTGATATCGAGCATGAAAGAACTAGAACCGAATACCAAACCAAACACCTGCTATGACCTTCCTTTCCCAAGAAAACCTAAGAGTTGTTACGATGAGGATGGTCAAAACCACAAGTCCTGATGAGTAGAAAATGCATAACACTGTCTACAATACACAAATGTAGCCTGTTTGGTGAGAACCAAAACATATATCTAATAAGTCTAGTAATTATAACCAAACCTTGTAAATATTTACGGACGACGACTAATTACCATACCCAAGGTAGTATTCCCAAAATTTACAATATCGCAATACTGAGATAGAACATTTACGCATAATTATGAAGCCTTTAAACTGACGTTCAACTAATTACCAAAGACTGTGAGGAGGGTTCCAACAACTCACTATTCCATAAGGAGGTTGAATATTTCTATATAGTCACTTAAGACCTCATAATAAATATAAGATAAGGGTGGAACCTTTCAATAAACTATGACCCAAGGAGGACCTATCGATCTCTTAATACCTTTTTAGGTGGTTTACTCTACACTAATATAAATTAGAGGACATTAGCCACTAAGTCCTACTAATTTAAGGCCTCCGTTATTCACGCATACACTTAAGCCCCACATAAGGCAAGAGATAGTAACTAGCCACTTAATACCAGGTTTAAGTAGGAGCTCGACACCATTTAAGACCCTCCTGTTAGACCCTATATTACTATCTAGCTGACCTCATTAGATAATCCTCTAGCCACTTAATACTTCCCACAAGATAGGCAGACTTATGGTACATCCTTAACCATCATTTAATACCTAATTCCAAGGCGAACTCTCACCCTAGTCACTTAATACCTAGAGGAAGCGGACCTATAGAGGGATTACCAAGTTCATACCCAATAGTCATTTAATACTTCTTATTAATGGGGAGGCGAGCTACGCGTTCACTTAATGCCCGTTTAATGGTGGATCAGGCCAATTAATACCTTTAACCCTGAAGCAGACTACGCTTACAAATTTCCCTTGATGGTTTCTCTTTTTATAGAACCTATTTTAGGGAATAATTCTCGCTACGCAATTGACTATCATCATGGGTTCCTATGGTTAATGATATCTCACATCAGTTGTACTTGTATCCGACCGCTGGAAAGTGCATACTTCCGTTGAATAAATCAACTGACTTCGCATCATTAACCTGCTAAGTCTAGTTCTTATTTTTAAGATTGATATTACTTCACTGTATTTTCTATGTGATGCTTCACTATTGTCCTTCTCCATGGCGAAAGATTAGGCTTCGTGGAGCTCGGTTTTCAGCTTATTGTGTATGCATTCTACTCTCTATCCTCTGGTTAAACGGTTCTGATTTTCTACTGATGACCATCGAGCAAAGTAATTTGTTGTCTGTGTTCATGTAATTTGCTTCATGTTCTTGTGCTAATGATTCACTCGGATTGCTTGAGTGATTGTTTTATAGTGGGTGAAGTTTAGGTAATTATTTGATAGAGATATATATGAAAAGAAAGTAGCATGGTGATGGTAAGTGTCAGGTTTTCTGACTCTTGGTATTGTTGTGTTTGCTTGTTTTGTGTGGCACTAGGTGTATGTCATGTTATCTTAGTCATAGGGAAGTTGTACTTATGTAACACTTTATTAAGGTTGTATTTGTTAGTCTCCCTGCTGGTGTGTTGTGTAATTTTATTCTCTGTGTAGAGTAGGAAATTTGTAGTCTATATTTTTTGGTCTAGCCCAGGTGTTATAAGCTTGTTTAGTTGAAGTGAATGGTTCGCTATAAAACCGTCAGTGGTGGGCGATCCACCTTAAAACCAACTATAATAGTTTGGTAATATACCAACTTCCTATAATAATTGTAATTATTATTTGTTATAAGATTACGTGTTTGTAGTCACGTTAAAAACCGGTCGGCTTTACAAAAAAAACTAGAATAAAGTAAGGAAAACCTATGTCTTCATATCTTAGGATGTTTACTTATTCATTTCCTTACTGGACTTAGCATTTACCACGCCAATCAATCCCCTTTAATTCTAATTATTACTGTTATTTAGATTGCATGCCGTTAATTACACCAACTGTCATATTTTCCTAAGGCACTTATTATATTATTAAATGCCATTTATATCAGTCCCATTTAAATACTTATCTAATTACTATTACTCCAAAATATTATTATAATCTTAATTCTATTTAATTCGTATTTGAAGACATATGTGTGTGAGTTTATTATTTATTTATTTTCCTAGCTAGAGTTACAACCTATATTCCTAAACAACAATCTAATTGTAACCATTTAGGCATATGTATCCTGATCAATACATTTCCCCAAATAAATATGGCTACAATATTTATTACCTTATTTATGACCTTTTATTACAACAACAAATTACATGTTGATTACTACAACAGTCACAAACGTTAAATTTCCATTTATTATGGGAGTTATTACCATACATTTATTCCTATAAAATGGAAATACTTAAAGTTCAAACACACATTAACACATAAAGATTTATTTAATATTATAGCATCATTTATGTAGATTTGGATGGATAGGATTAATATGTATTTATATTTATAATTTAAACGCGAAGTTAACGTATTTACTAATTTATACTTTAATATTATTTATTAATTATGTTCTGGTCTACACTAGCGTTCAAAACAACCCCTTTTGTGTTTGACCTTGTTTTAAGATTAAAAAATCTTATAAAAGCTTATTTACTGTAATTGTTATAAAAAATTTCCAAACTATATAAAAGTGGAAAATTGACATTATTTCAAATCCTAAGGAAAACAAGTTAATATTTTTATTTATAATAGATTTTGCAAACTACGTACAAAGTATGTGAATTTGCACATCTCTCCTTATTTGACTTATTTATGTTTCTCGTGGATTTTCAATTAATGTCTTTTTATGCAAAATGGACAAAATGACAATCATCAAGTAAAACCCCAAACAATTTCAAACACAAAAAAATTATTATTGATTTAACCAATATTGTACAACTGTAGATCAATATCGAATCCTATGAATCTTGAATAAAACTAAAAATTTAATAATGGTTTTGGGACTGATTTCTAGATCCGAGGTGTTTACAATAACCATAATAACTTAAGAATAATTGTAGGCAAGATGGTGATAATAAATTAAAAAGCCTACAAATCCGTACTTAACCAATATTCTTAATATTTCAGATTTGAGAAAATAAAAAACCAGACAACTTTTAAGCATATAATTCAAATTCAACACAAATGAATTATATATGTTTATTATAAACAATGTATATAATTTCAGACTCATCTAAAAGCCATCCAAATCTAGACCTGATACAGCTTTTAGGCTTATAATTCCCAAATCCTATGGATCTATATTTAATTTCCAAGGGGGATTTACAAACATAGATTTAGATTTGTAGATCTGAAAGAATAATAGGAAAAGAAGAAGAAAATTCAATGGTATAAATTACCTAAGTGAAGAAGCATCTCTTTTTCACAAATCTGAATCAAATCTCTCCATTTGTTGTTAATCTGATTTGCATATGTTTATAATTTATGTTTTAGAAGAGATTGGAGGATTGGAAATGGCAGAGCTTCGCTGCTGCCTACGGAAAATTTGAATAAGAGAATGAGGGTCTATCCCTTTATTTATAGGCATAGAAATGACCATAGACCGTTAGATTTAATTTAATACAGATCCGTCCATTAATATAATATATATTATGTAAACAAACCCTAGCAGTCATTGTAGGATCGACTACTTCGGTTGATAATCCGGTCGACTAGCTCGGTCGACCTGGAAGTGGGGGAAGAGGAAAAGATATATTATTAAATATATACATTTATTAGGTTTATTTATTTTTCGTTTGTTTTCGAATTTTGTCCATAACTTTTTCATATGCACTCCATTCGCGAAGTTCCAAACATTAAAGTTGATTAAATTCCATCACGAACGCAACGGTGCAAGTTTGTAATAACCCGGAAATCCGAGCCAATTTAAAATTTTTATTTTGGCAATTTTAGCGAATTCTGAATATTTAAAATGAATATTTTAAATAAAAACGACGAGAAATTTATTTTAAATAAAAATAGAACGTATATATTTATATTCGTCGTCGTTAGAATATGAATATTTATTTATAATTATAAAAGGAATTGAAAATGGCGCGGTAGTTCGATAATTCGATTTCAAATTTCAAATGAATGTACCGGGTGCAAAATAAACCGGATTTTAGTGAAACCAAAAATATTTGAATTTATTTGAGAATACCTTTCCAACAAATCTGAAAAATTGAAATTTCATAGCGGAAATCAAAAGATATGTCCAGTTGAAATTTCAGAATAGTCGCTATAGAATTCGGGCCCTTGAAAATAGCCATTTTGCAAATGACCTCGGATTTCGACGAAACCACTTTTGTTGGATCCGTGATGTCAAATTATTGCTAGATTCCAAATTTCATAATTTGTCGAATCAGTATGTGAGCGTGGCAAGGGAAAACGCGTTTGACCAGTTTCAGTTGATTTTAATCGACCAGAAAATGGCCATTTTTCAAACTGTCTCAGAATTTGATGAAACTAGTTTTGTTAGGACTGTATCGTCAACACAAAGCTAGAAAATATTTTTCGGGAATCTTTAGAGTTCATATGTGGCCCCAGTAAAATGAAATGCGCGTTCAAATTCAATATATAGATTTATATTTTGATTTTTACGAAAACTAATTGAAGCGATCGAATCAGCTTACGATACATATCCCATTGTGTTCGGAATAGGGGTAATTGGCTAAGGGCGACAGTCGTTGGGTTCGATTTGGGGTTAGGACGGAAAGTCAACTTTTTAAAAAGGAAAAAATTAAATTAATTAATAAATCCATATATATGGCCCCCCTCCTTTTTCCCTCTTCTCTCTCTCTTCTGAAATCGAAAAAAAAATGAAAACCGACGGAGCACGACGCCGCACCCAGGCGCGCCACCGCCGCCGCGTCGGCCTCCATCCACCGCCCCTCCTCCTTCTCCTCTGATCCCCTTCTCCTTTCTCTCCTCCTTCCAATTGCGTCCCCCCAAGATCCGCGTGGCACCACCAGCTGACAGCCTCCCCCCTGTGCTCCGCCACCCTTCCTTCTTCCCCTAGCCCCTCCACTCGCTCGAACCCCTCCTCCTCTACTCCTTTCCTTCCTCGACGCGAAGACCTAACCCCCAAATGGACGAAGGACGTCACTGCTACCCTCCACCTCCGCTGAACCGCCTCCAGCGACTTGAGATAGCCGTCCCCCACCTCCGGTCAGATCCCGACGCTCCAAAGCAGTGAGGTTTTATTTCTATTTCGGTTTTTTTTATAAAATAGTTTAATGGATTTCATAAATAAGAATGCGATTTCTGAAAGTAAACAACATGTATTTATTTTCAGTTTTAACGCATAAAAATATGATTTTTATTTATGTACGGTTATAAAAATTCGATTTTTACTTACATAAAAACTTAATTTTTATATATATGAATTGCGATAAAAATTTTATTTGCATTTTATTAACATAGTTGTAAAGATATGATTTTGAAATGCGAAAAGATATGATTTGAAATGCGAAAAGATTTGATTTTTAATTCTGAAAAGATTTGATTTTTAATTCTGAAAAGATTTGATTTTTAATTCTGAAAAGATTTAATTTTTAATTCTGAAAAGATTTGATTTTTATACATGTATAACATATATAAAAATACGATTTTTATGAGATATGAAGATTAAAAGTATAATTCTTATATAATGTAGATAATAAAAATATGATTTTTATATTATAGAAAGAATAAAAATGTGATTTTTATATATGTAGTGGCTACGGACAATGAAAGTGACAAAAGGGCGAGAACGGTGAAGATTTTCTACATATGAAGAGTCGTGGCGTTTGGATTAGCTAACCAGTGAGAACACCTCACCTTTAATTTAAATTTCTAGTTAAAAATATATACTTGGTTGCAGACGGTGTTTAGTAGCACCCGACACCCGTCGTCCACAGACCATGGACGGCTTGTATGCTTATTTGTTTGATTTTGATGTGTACTTGATTGTGTGATGTGATGTGAAATGAAATAAAATATTATATAGTTAGAAATATTTTATAGTTAAAAATAGAATTTTTAACGTGTATTTAAAATAAAATAAATATAAACGAATCGAAGGATTTGTTTACATACACACATTTGACTGAAATTGATTGGGACGATAAATTTTACACATCGCCCAAATGCACAAATAAAATCTGTGTTTGCTTGTTTGAAACCCCACACGGGTATTGGGATGATATTTGACGTACACTAATCCCGATTGTTTAGTTGTATGTCGATCGATTGGTCGACAGACTGTGTAAGCGTTAATTATTTATTTTTAATGCTTATGCAGTTGTATGGTGCACTCTGGATGATGGTTGATTATTTATCGTTGTTATTTTATACATGTGTTGTAGAAAATCCATATAATTAACATTATATGGTAATTGATTGGGCCTCATTCCACTTTTAGAAATAGCAATATTTGAAATAGCAATTTTTGAAATAGAAATATTTGAAATAGAAATATCTGAAAATAGAAATATATAAAGCCATGTTGATTAGATTTGCGCCATTTTGACGTGAACGATATATATGTCGATTTTATTCATATTGAAGTGAAATGAAATTCGAATTAAATTGAAGTGAATTGAAATTCGAATTAAATTGAAGTGAATTGAAATTCGAATAGAATTGAAATTTGAATTAAATTGAATTGATTTAAAATTCGAATTAATTGAAATAGAATTGGAATCGTTTTGAATTGAATTTAAACGAATTGAAATTGAATTGAAATCGATTTGAAATGAAATTAAAACTAATTTATATTGAAAAATTCAATCTTGATTTGAATTTGAAAAGGAAGTTTAAATCGTTTCGAAAACGAATTTAAAACAATTTATAAAATACGTTTTAAAAGGAAATCGACGAAGTAAATTATATATATATATATATTATATATAATATAATGGCCCGAATAGAACGCGCCGCGCTGCGGCAGTTCGTGAATTTCGACCATTGACTTCGAATTGACTTTGCGGGAGATCCGACTATCGGATTCTCCTAAAACCGGAACCGCTGGGTTCGTATCGAAAAGAGCTTTCTAATGAATATTGGAAATTTGAAATCTAACGGTTGGATTTGGAATTATGTCCAAATCAAATTTAGAAAAGGTCGCTGTAAGTGCAGTTCGATGGCCGTGGATGGAAATCGACTGTACGGGCCTTGATAAAATTATTAAAAATATCAATAGTTTGTGTAAAATCATAAGAAATGATTTGTGAAGAATTGGGATGAAAAATTCCATATTTGAGGAGATAAAAATAGTTTTTTATCGAAATGAACTAGTTTTGAACTAGAATAATAATTTGTTTATTTTTAAAATAAATAAATTGGATTTGAAAGGGTTGTAAAAATAACCAGAATTGTAATAACCCGGAAATCTGGGCCAATTTAAAATTTTTATTTTGGCTATTTTATTGAATTTTGAATATTTAAAATGAATTATTTTAAATAATATCAACGAAAAATTTATTTTGAATATAATTTGAACGTATATATTTATATAGATCGTCGTTAGAATATAAATATTTATTTATAATTATAAAAGGAATTGAAAATGGCGCGGTAGTTCGATAATTCGATTTCAAAATTCAAATGAATGTACTGGGTGCAAAATAAACCAGATTTTAGTGAAACCAAAAATATTTGAATCTAATTGAGAATATCTTTCCAACGAATCAGAAAAATCAAAATTTCATAGTGGGGATAAAAAGATATGTCCAGTTGAAAATTCAGAATAGTCGCTATGGAATTCTGGCCCTTAAAAATGGAAATTTTGCAAATGACCTCGGTTTTCGACGAAACCACTTTTGTTGGATCCGGGATGTCAAATTATTGCTAGGTTTCAAATTTCATAATTTTTCGAATCAATTTGTGAGCGTGGCAAAGGAAAACGCGTTTGACCAGTTTTAGTTGATTTTAATCGACTAGAAAGTGGCCATTTTTCAAACGATCTCAGAATTCGACGAAACTAGTTTTATTAGGACCGTATCGTCAATACGAAGCTAGAAAATATTTTTCGGGATTTTTTCTAGTTAGTATGTTACCCCGGTAATTTGAAATGTACGTTTAAAATTCAATATAAAGATTTAAATGTTAATTTGAATGGAAACTGATCGTAACGATCGAATTGGCCTACGTGGCATATCCCATTGTGTTCAGAATGGGGGTAATTAGCTAGGGGCGACAGTCATTGGGCCTCGTTTAGAGTTCAAATGTGAAATGCACCTTTTAGAGTTTAAATGGATTAAATAATATATATATATATATATTATCCTTTCCTCCTCCTTCTGCTCAGAGTCAACGCGAGAGAAATAAAAAAAATAACCCGATGCCCCTCAAAATCGACGCCGCCACTCACTCTCCGTCCATCGTGCCTGTCGTGCCTCCCTCCGACGTCGATCGCCACCCTCCGACCTCGCCAAGCCGCCACCGACGCCCGCCATCTCCTCATCCAACTGGAAGACCCCAGCGCCAAGAGAAAAACCCCCAAGCCCCAATCCGCGAGCCCCTAACCCTAGCCCCCCTTTTAACTGCCTCCGCCGCCGACTGCAGGGCCCATCTCCGACGCCGACCACCTCAGGGCGCCGACAACCCCTCCTCCAGTCCCAATTCCGACCAGTAAACCCTCCCCGGCTAAAAACCTATAAGTTTTCTCTTTTACATTTCAAAGCATTGTTTGTAAAAGTCAATTCTTTATAGAGAATGGTTAAATTAAAAATAGAATTTTTATATTTGTTATAATATATAAAGTTTAGATTTTTATCGTTCAAAAAGTTAAGATTTTTAACGCCAAAAGGATTTGATTTTTAAAAGAACAAAAAGTTATGATTTTTATATCGAGAAGTTAGGATTTTTATATTGTGGAGATAGTAAAAATATGATCTTTATTGTTTGAAAGGCGATGTAAAAATATAATTTTTATTATATATAAAGCGCTATGAAAATATAAATTTTATAATGTGGTAGCGAAGTAGAAATAAATTTTTTACATAAGGAAAAGTATAGTTTTTATAGCGAAGAAAAATATGACTTTTTATATATTCATATAGCGAGGAAAAATATAATTTTTATATATATGAAGTAGCGATAAAAATTTGATTTTTATATATATGAAGTGGAAATAAAAATATGTTTTTTAATGTATAGAACATCATATTAAAAATGTGATTTTAATATGAACAGCGTGAAAATGAAGTTGGGATTTCAGGCAAGTCATCACTGTTCTGAAATTCAGAAATAGAGAATGGCGGAGTGGAATCCTCGGTGAGAACTTCTCACCTTTTAAGTTTATTTTCTAGATAATATATACTAGGATGCAGACGGTGTTTAGTAGCACCCGACACCCGTCGTCCACAGACCATGGACGGCTTGTATGCTTGTTTGTTTGATTTTAATGTGTAGTTGATTGTGTGATGTGAAATGAAATAAAATATTTATATAGTTAAAAATATTTTATAGTTGAAAATAGAATTTTTAACGTGTATATAAAATAAATATTTATAAACAAATCAGAGATTTGTTTATATACACTGGTTTGATTGATATTGATTGGGACGATAAATTTTACACATCGCCCAACTGCACAAATAAAATCTGTGTTTGATTGTTTGAAACCCCACTCGGGTATTGGGATGATATATGACATAAACTAATCCCAATAATTAGTTGTATGTCGATCGATTGATTGATAGGCTGTTATAAGCGTTAAATATTTATATTTGATGCTTATACAGTGTAGAACGCACTCTGGATGATGGTTGATTATTTATCGTTGTTATTTGGTACATGTGTTGTAGAAAATCCATATAATTAACATTATATGGTAATTGATTGGGCCTCATTCCAGTTTTGAAATATTTGAAAAAGAAATATTTGAAATAGAAGTATTTGAAAAAGAAATATTTGAAATAGAATATTTGGAAATAGAAATATATGAAGCCGTGTTGATTAGATTGACGCCATTTTGACGTGAACGATATTTATATCGATTTTATTCAATTTTCAATGTATATTGAAAGTGTTTTTCGAAATTTGAATTATATTGAAAGTGATTTCGAAATTTGAATTAAATTGAAATGAATTGAAATGCGAATTAAATAGAATAGAATCGAATTCGAATCAAATAGAAATAAATTGAAATTCGAATTAAATTGAGTAGAATTGAAATTCGAATTAAATTGAAATGAATTGAAATTCGAATTAAATTGAAATTGAATAGAATTGAATTCGAATTAAATTGAAATGAATTGAAATTCAAATTAAATTGAAATGAATTTAAAACGAATTTATATTGGAATATTCAATTTTGATTTGAAATTGAATATGAAGTTGAAACCGTTTTGAAAATGAATTTAAAACGATTTATAAAGCACGTTTTGAATTGAAATCGATGAAGTATATATTATATATATATAATATAATGGCCTGAATAGAACGCGCCGTGCCGCGGTAGTTCGTGAATTTCGACCATTGACTTCGAATGGATATTGCGGGAGATCCGACCGTCGGATTCTCCTGAAACCAGAACCGTTGGGTTCGTATCGAAAATAGCTTTCTAACGAATATTAGAAATTTGAAATCTAACGGTTGGATTTGGAATTATGTCCAAATCAAATTTGGAAAAGGTCGCTGTAAGTGCAGTTCGATGGCCGTTGATGGAAATTGACTGTACGGACCTTGATTAAATTATTAAAAATAGAAATAATTTGTGTAAAATCATAAGAAATGATTTGTGAAGAATTGGGATGAAAAACTCCATATTTAAAAAGGTAAAAATATATTTTTATCGAAATGAACTAGTTTTGAACTAGAATAATAATTTATTTATTTTTAAAATAAATAAATTGGATTTGAAATGGTTTTGAAAATAACCAGGATTTCCAATAATTGCATTGGAATGGATTTGAATCGAAATTGTCTTCGGAATATTTCGATGTTGGATTTCGTGATTATACAGATATTGTATGGAAATTTGAAAGATATATATATATATATATCGTTATTTCCAATACGATATTTGTTGGTCGTAGAATTTGATATTGAATATAAGCCGATATATTTTCTATTCAGAGCCTTGTACTTGATATCAAATGTGATTTGGGTTTGTCGTGAATGGTGTCTTCATTAACACAGTTCTTAAGCCCAGTTGAGAAAGAGATTAAATCTTTTTATTCAAATTTAATGAAGTGTACCAATTAAATAATATTTAATTGGAATTGAATTGGTATTGATTTTTGGGTTTATCATGAATAGTGTTTTAAATAACACTTGTTCTTTAACCCGATAATTAATGGAATGTGATTTTGGGTTTATCGTGAAACGTGTTTTAAATGACACTGATTCTTTAACCCAGTTAAAGATTAAAACTAAGTGGAGTTTTAATGAATCTTTAATTAGATTGAAAAGATCGAGAATGGAGTATCACCAGTTTTACTCCAGGCGATAGTTAAATCTTTAATTAGATTTGAACGTGAAATGGTAATTGAATTTACCGATAACACCGTGGTGTTAGATATGAAGTATTACCAGTTTTACTTCATGGGATGAATAAGTGGGGATTGGGAAACAAAATAAATGATTACTCCGGTGTTGTTCGCTAATCCCGACTAGTTAGAATTGATATTCAAAGAAGATTAAAGAATAAATTTAAAGAATTTATCTTTGATAAAATTAATGGGAACCTTTCCCAAGGTATAAGAATATTCGAATAAAAGAATATTCTGAATTGGAATGAGGCGTATGTTGTGTTTGTGTAACACTTGTTTATTATATACGCGAGTTATTCAGAAAGACCGGGTTAGCCCATTTTGAATAACTAATTCGACGTGGTGTCGAAGATGAAGACGGTGGTTGAAGACCGGATTGGGCCGTACACCCAAGAGGAGGGAATCAGTTGGTGATCGTCTAGACGTACTTGGAGATCGATGGATATGCGGGGTACTAGGTGCCTCCGGTTACGTTCAGACCTAGAACGGACTTGTAAATGGACTGTGTGTCCGACATTGGATATCATTCTGTGTGATTGATGGATATCGGTTGCATGGAGTGGTTTGCCTATGTGGCATGCTAAGATGCAAATGATCAAGGCTTTTGTTGAAAAGCAAAGTCTTATGGTTGATGATCAAAGCACGGCCTTTGTGGCGTAGCTTTGTGTAGCGTGAATTCGCGAGCCTCACACCCCAGTTGTGAACCAGAAACGGGAGAGTACATCAGGGAGGGCATGCGTTTCCTTCTAGTTAGAAGTGGCGTCAGTGGTTTTACACGCCCTGACGAGTTTGACTTATGTGGTTGTTGGTTTGCGAGGCGCCTCGGATATATCGGTCAATCCGGGACCAATGGAGTCATTCGTTGGCTCATTGACACCCCAAAGGGTGTGGAAACATAGTGTTTAGGCATAATAATCCACATCGGTGGACCGGCCCTGACGATCCAGGGGGCAGTTGCGGCTGTTCCTGAGACACGGGCTAGAGCGTCTCGAATCGGTTGAGGACTATCTTTTGCCTCGGTTCACAGATGGAAACCCAATTTCCAAATACGTGACAGTGCGGTTTTGATTGTAAAGCCTAGTATGGCGACATGATATATGGTACCCATGTCGTCTATAATTGATATTTATGATTGAAATTGTTTTGACACTATACACTTATAATAGTATCAAATGATTTGTTTTAAACGTACTAAGCATATTTGGCTATTATAAGGGAAAACCCTATCCCCCGGCTTGCGTTGCATTGTGTGATAGGACCTGGGTCTTATAATAGCTTCATTTTTTCAAAAAGCATTGCGTTGTTTTGTTATATGCACTAGTATTCTTGGGAGGAAACTCGTTCCGTGTTATACGGCGTGGTCCCTTGATATATCTGATTTAAAGTAAAGTTTTAAATAACTGTTTTAGTTCTCACACCAGTCCCATGACTGACCTGGAGTTTATTGTTTTAACCTGAACTCTGGGTGCCCTTATTTTGACACGGGCAGCTAGTAGTTTTGGTTTTGCAGATTTATATTCACAGGATCCTGATTTACAGCTGGAACGATACTCGGAAAGCTTTGTATCCGCGTATTACTTCTAGTTGTGTATTGTATTATTTTCCGCTGCTATGTAATGTATTGTAATCACTGGTATTTTTCTGATGTATATTATTTGTTTATACTATGTATATTCTTGTATTCTGATGAATTGTTGTAATTAGCAATGAAATGGTCTTCTGTTTGCGTTCTATTTTGTCGTGTTCTCAAAACAATCAGACGTTTCGAACGGTCTTGGTCGGTTTAGCGACTGATTCGGATCGAGCGAAATTCCTTTTCATTACATTTGGTATCGGAGCTTTGGTTTACAAAGCTCAGAGAACAAGACACATTAGAACCATACGAAAGAATTCATCAGAAATTGGATTTGTAATATCCAATAAAAACGACTCGTTGGAGATGGGATCAGTAGTATCCTAGAACGAGTGTGAAGAGTATATTTTTGAAATGAAAACGAATTTTTATTTTGAAAATTTAAATCGTATTATACGTATTTGAATATTTATTTTAAATTGATTTGGGCAATCCGATATATATAAAGATTTTGCATATACGTCTTGCAAACGTGTATTCGAGGTTTTAATATACTGGATAGTTATAGAATCATACTCTAGTTGCCGGGAATAATTCTGGTAATGGGGCACCGTCGCCAATATTTATTTTCGAATAACGAAAGTGAGATTTCTATATTTCCATTAGACTGGTGTGAGAACCAAAATATAGCTAGAATACATTGTTGTGAATTGGAACCAAAAATATGATTTTTGACTATATATAAAAATTATGGGTTTGAAATTATAATTCACTAATTGATTGATGGTTGTGTTGTTTGATTAATTAGAAATTGAACCTTTAGCCAAATGGAACCAAATGGTGAATTGTATTGAAAATTTATCGCATTTGCTTGCATATACATGTACTTACATTGAACAGGTCATAGCAAGGAAGCTAGAGAAGAGGAATAAAATTGTTTGCCCGACAAATAGGTACATGTTTATTGTATTTCTTGAGTTTTGGGTGATTTTATGAGCCGATTGGCTAGCTGCTTGGCTTTTTCTTTTTATTTTGGATTGAAGAAGGCCATGGAAGGCTATATGAAATATCCCGAAGTCCCCGGTGCAGGGGAGGTTATGGCGAAATTTTTCGAAAATTTAGGGTGTTAGCCAAATTTTTGAAAAGTTTTTAGAAACTGAGAAGTTTTAAAACTTAAGCCATAAAGAAAATAATGAAAGTTGAGTTGATTTGTGAAACAACTTTCGGCTTCGTTCCTTTTCGGGGATGAAAAGTTTTAAGTGGGGGAGATTGTAATAACCCGGAAATCTGGGCCAATTTAAAATTTTTATTTTGGCTATTTTATTGAATTTTGAATATTTAAAATGAAATATTTTAAATAATATCGACGAAAAATTTATTTTGAATATAATTTGAACGTATATATTTATATAGATCGTCGTTAGAATATATATATTTATTTATAATTATAAAAGGAGAAAATGGCGCGGTAGTTCGATAATTCGATTTCAAAATTCAAATGAATGTAACGGGTGCAAAATAAGCCGGATTTAAGAGACCAAAAATATTTGAATCTAATTGAGAATATCTTTCCAACGAATCAGAAAAATCAAAATTTCATAGCGGGGAGAAAAAGATATGTCCAGTTGAAAATTCAGAATGGTCGCTATGGAATTCTGGCCCTTAAAAATGGAAATTTTGCAAACGACCTCGGTTTTCGACAAAACCACTTTTGTTGGATCCGGGATGTCAAATTATTGCTAGGTTTCAAATTTTATAATTTTTCGAATCAATTTGTGAGCGTGGCAAAGGAAAACGCGTTTGACTAGTTTTAGTTGATTTTAATCGACTAGAAAGTGGCCATTTTTCAAACGATCTCAGAATTCGACGAAACTAGTTTTATTAGGACCGTATCGTCAATACGAAGCTAGAAAATATTTTTCGGGAATTTTTCTAGTTAGTATGTGACCCCGGTAAATTGAAATGTACGTTTAAAATTCAATATAAAGATTTAAATGTTAATTTGAACGGAAACTGATCATAACGATCGAATTGGCCTACGTGGCATGTCCCATTGTGTTCAAAATGGGGGTAATTAGCTAGGGGCGACAGTCGTTGGGCCTCGTTTAGAGTTCAAATGTGAAATGCACCTTTTAGAGTTTAAATGTATTAAATAATAATAATATATATTATCCTTTCCTCCTCCTTTTGCTCAGAGTCAATGCGAGAGAAATAAAAAAAACCGACGCCCCTCAAAATCGATGCCGCCACTCACTCTCCGTCCACCGCGCCTGTCGCGCCTCCCTCCGACGTCGATCGCCACCCTCCGACCTCGCCAAGCCGCCACCGACGCCCGCCATCTCCTCCTTCATCTGGAAGACCCCAACGCCATGAGAAAAACCCCCAAGCCCTAATCCGCGAGCCCCTAACCCTAGCCCCCCTTTTAACTGCCTCCGCTGCCGACTGCAGGGCCCATCTCCGACGCCGACCACCTTAGGGCGCCGACAACCCCTCCTCCATTCCCAATTCCGACCAGTAAACACTCCCCGGCTAAAAACCTGTAAGTTTTCTCTTTTATATTTCAAAGCATTGTTTGTAAAAGTCAATTCTTTATAGAGAATGGTTAAATTAAAAATAGAATTTTTATATTTGTTATAATATATAAAGTTTAGATTTTTATTGTTTAAAAAGTTTAGATTTTTAACGCCAAAAGGATTTGATTTTTAAAAGAACAAAAAGTTATGATTTTTATATCGAGAAGTTAGGATTTTTATATTGTGGAGATAGTAAAAATATGATCTTTATTGTTTGAAAGGCGATGTAAAAATATAATTTTTATTATATATAAAGCGCTACGAAAATATAAATTTTATAATGTGGTAGCGAAGTAGAAATAAATTTTTTACATAAGGAAAAGTATAGATTTTTATAGCGAAGAAAAATATGACTTTTTATATATTCATATAGCGAGGAAAAATATAATTTTTATATATATGAAGTAGCGATAAAAATTTGATTTTTATATATATGAAGTGGAAATAAAAATATGATTTTTAATGTATAGAACATCATATTAAAAATGTGATTTTAATATGAACAGCGTGAAAATGAAGTTGGGATTTCAGGCAAGTCAGCACTGTTCTGAAATTCAGAAATATAGAATGGCGGAGTGGAACCCTTGGTGAGAACTTCACACCTTTTAAGTTTATTTTCTAGATAATATATACTAGGATGCAGACGGTGTTTAGTAGCACCTGACACCCGTCGTCCACAGACCATGGACGACTTGTATGCTTGTTTGTTTGATTTTAATGTGTAGTTGATTGTGTGATGTGAAATGAAATATTTATATAGTTAAAAATATTTTATAGTTGAAAATAGAATTTTTAACGTGTATATAAAATAAATATTTATAAACAAATCAGAGATTTGTTTATATACGCTGATTTGATTGATATTGATTGGGACGATAAATTTTACACATCGCCCAACTGCACAAATAAAATCTGTGTTTGATTGTTTGAAACCCCACACGGGTATTGGGATGATATATGACATACACTAATCCCAATAATTAGTTGTATGTCGATCTATTGATAGACAGGTTATTATAAGCGTTAAATATTTATATTTGATGCTTATACAGTTTAGAACGCACTCTGGATGATGGTTGATTATTTATCGTTGTTATTTGGTACATGTGTTGTAGAAAATCCATATAATTAACATTATATGGTAATTTATTGGGCCTCATTCCAGTTTTGAAATAGAAATATTTGAAAAAGAAATATTTGAAATAGAAATATTTGAAAAAGGAATATTTGAAATAGAATATTTGAAAATAGAAATATATGAAGCCGTGTTGATTAGATTGACGCCATTTTGACATGAACGATATTTATATCGATTTTATTCAATTTTCAATGTATATTGAAAGTGTTTTTCGAAATTTGAATTATATTGAAAGTGATTTCGAAATTTGAATTAAATTGAAATGAATTGAAATTCGAATTAAATTGAAATTGAATAGAATCGAATTCGAATCAAATTGAAATAAATTGAAATTCGAATTAAATAGAATTGAATTCGAATTAAATTGAAATGAATTGAAATTCGAATTAAATTGAAAATGAATTGAAATTGATTTGAAATGAATTTAAAACGAATTTATATTGGAATATTCAATTTTGATTTGAAATTGAATATGAAGTTGAAACCGTTTTGAAAATGAATTTAAAACGATTTATAAAGCACGTTTTGAATTGAAATCGACGAAGTATATATTATATATATAATATAACGGCCTGAATAGAATGCGTCGCGCCACGGCAGTTCGTGAATTTTGACCATTGACTTCGAATGGATATTGCGGGAGATCCGACCGTCGGATTCTCCTGAAACCAGAACCGTTGGGTTGGTATCGAAAAGAGCTTTCTAACGAATATTAGAAATTTGAAATCTAACGGTTGGATTTGGAATTATGTCCAAATCAAATTTGGAAAAGGTCGTTGAAAGTGCAGTTCGATGGCCGTTGATGGAAATCGACTGTACGGACCTTGATAAAATTATTAAAAATATTAATAATTTGTGTAAAAACATAATAAATGATTTGTGAAGAATTGGGATGAAAAAATCCATATTTGAAAAGGTAAAAATAGATTTTTATCGAAATGAACTAGTTTTGAACTTGAATAATAATTTATTTATTTTTAAAATAAATAAATTGGATTTGAAATGGTTTTGAAAATAACCAGAATTTCCAATAATTGCATTGGAATGGATTTGAATCGAAATTGTCTTCGGAATATTTCGATGTTGGATTTCGTGATAATACAGATATTGTATGGAAATTTGAAATATATATATATCGTTATTTCCAATACGATATTTGTTGGTCGTAGAATTTGATATTGAATATAAGCCGATATATTTTCTATTCAGAGCCTTGTATTTGATATCAAATGTGATTTGGGTTTGTCGTGAATGATGTCTTCATTAACACTATTCTTAAGCCCAGTTGAGAAAAAGATGAAATCTTTTTATTTAGATTTAATGAAGTGTACCAATTAAATAATATTTAATTGGAATTGAATTGGTATTGATTTTTGGGTTTATCGTGAACAGTGTTTTAAATAACACTTGTTCTTTAACCCGATAATTAATGGAATGTGATTTTGGGTTTATCGTGAACCGTGTTTTAAATGACACTGGTTCTTTAACCCAGTTAAAGATTAAAACTAAGTGGAGTTTTAATGAATCTTTAATTAGATTGAAAAGCTCGAGAATGGAGTATCACCAGTTTTACTCCAGGCGATAGTTAAATCTTTAATTAGATTTGAACGTGAAATGGTAATTGAATTTACCGATAACACCGTGGTGTTAGATATGAAGTATTACCAGTTTTACTTCATGGGATGAATAGGTGGGGATTGGGAAACAAAATAAATGATTACTCCGGTGTGGTTCGCTAATCCCGACTAGTTAGAATTGATATTCAAAGAAGATTAAAGAATAAATTTAAAGAATTTATCTTTGATAAAATTAATGGGAACCTTTCCCAAGGTATAAGAATATTTGAATAAAAGAATATTCTGAATTGGAATGAGTTGTATGTTGTGTTTGTGTAACACTTGTTTATTATATAAGCGAGTTATTCAGAAAGACCGGGTTAGCCTATTCTGAAAAACTAATTCGACGTGGTGTCGAAGATAAAGACGGTGGTTGAAGATCGGAGGTCTTCACGTCGTTTGGATAATTACTGATGATCCTGATTGGGCCGTACACCCAAGAGGAGGGAATCAGTTGGTGATCGGCCAGACGTACTTGGAGATCGATGGATATGCGAGGTACTAGGTGCCTCCGGTTTCGTTCAAACTCAGAACGGACTTGTAAATGGACTGTGTGTCCGACATTGGATATCATTCTGTGTGATTGATGGATATCGGTTGCATGGAGTGGTTTGCCTGTGTGGCATGCTAAGATTCAAATGATCAAGGCTTTTGTTGAAAAGCAAAGTCTTGTGGTTGATGATCAAAGCACGGCCTTTGTGGTGTAACTTTGTGTAGCGTGAATTCGCGAGCCTCGCACCTCGGTTGTGAACCAGAAACGGGAGAGGACATCATGGAGGGCATGCGTTTCCTTCTAGTTAGAAGTGGCGTCAGTGGTTTTACACGCCCTGACGAGTTTGACTTATGTGGTTAATGGTTTGCGAGGCGCGGTAGATATATCGGTCGATCTGGGATCGATGGAGTCATTCGTTGGCTCATTGACACCCCAAAGTGTGGGGAAACGTAGTGTTCAGGCATAATGATCCACATCGGTGGACCGGCCCTGACGATCCAAGGGGCAGTTGCGGCTGTTCCTGAGACACGGGCTAGAGCGTCTCGAATCGGTTGAGGACTATCTTTTGCCTCGGTTCACAGATGGAAACCCAATTTCCAAATACATGACAGTGCGGTTTTGATTGTAAAGCCTAGTATGGCGACATGATATATGGTACCCATGCCATCTATGATTGATATTTATGATTGAAATTGTTTTGACACTATACACTTATAATAGTATCAAATGATTTGTTTTAAACGTACTAAGCATGTTTGGCTATTATAAGGGAAAACCCTATCCCCCGGCTTGCGTTGCATTGTGTGATAGGACCTAGGTCTTATAATAGCTTCATTTTTCCAAAAAGCATTGCGTTGTTTTGTTATATGCACTGGTATTCTTGGGAGGAAACCCGTTCCGTGTTATACGGCGTGGTCCCTTGATATATCTGATTTAAAGTAAAGTTTTAAATAACTGTTTTAGTTCTCACACCAGTCCCATGACTGACCTGGAGTTTATTGTTTTAACCTAAACTCTGGGTGCCCTTATTTTGACACGGGCAGCTAGTAGTTTTGGTTTTGCAGATTTATATTCATAGGATCTTGATTTACAGCTGGAACGATACTCGGAAAGCTTTGTATCCGCGTATTACTTCTAGTTGTGTATTGTATTATTTTCCGCTGCTATGTAATGTATTGTAATCTCTGGTATTTTTCTGATGTATATTATTTGTTTATACTTTGTATATTCTTGTATTCTGATGAATTGTTGTAATTAGCAATGAAATGGTCTTCTGTTTGCGTTCTATTTTGTCGTGTTCTCAAAACAATCAGGCGTTTCGAATGGTCTTGGTCGGTTTAGCGACTGATTCGGATCGAGCGAAAATCCTTTTCGTTACAGTAATTTCCAATAATTGGATTGGAATGGATTTGAATCGAAATTGTCTTCGGAATATTTCGATGTTGGATTTCGTGATTATACAGATATTGTTAGGGAAATTTGAAAGATATATTTATTATCGATATTTCCAATACGATATTTATTGGTCGTAGAATTTGATATTGAATATAAGCCGATATATTTTCTATTCAGAGCCTTGTATTTAATATCAAATGTGATTTGGGTTTGTCGTGAATGATGTCTTCATTAACACTGTTCTTAAACCCAGTTGAGAAAAAAGATTAAATCTTTTTATTTAGATTTAATGAAGTGTACCAATCAAATGGTATTTAATTGAAATTGAATTTGAATTGATTTTTGGGTTTATCGTGAACGGTGTTTTAAATAACACTTGTTCTTTAACCCGATAATTAATGGAATGTGATTTTGGGGTTTATCGTGAACCGTGTTTTAAATGACACTGATTCTTTAACCCAGTTAAAGATTAAAACTAAGTGGAATTTTAATGAATCTTTAATTAGATTGAAAAGTTCGAGAATGGAGTATCACCAGTTTTACTCCAGGCGATAGTTAAATCTTTAATTAGATTTGAACGTGAAATGGTAATTGAATTTACCGATAACACCGTGGTGTTAGATATGAAGTATTACCAGTTTTACTTCATGGGATGAATAGGTTGGGATTGGGAAATAAATGATTACTTCGGTGTGGTTCGCTAATCCCGTCTAGTTTGAATTGATATTCAAAGAAGATTAAAGAATAAATTTAAAGAATTTATCTTTGATAAAATTAATGGGAACCTTTCCCAAGTATAAGAATATTTGAATAAAAGAATATTATGAATTGGAATGAGGCATATGTTGTGTTTATGTAACACTTGTTTATTATATACGAGAGTTATTCAGAAAGACTGGGTCTATCCCATTCTGAATAACTGATTCGATGTGGTGTCGAGGATGAAGACGGTGGTCGAAGACCGGAGGTCTTCACGTCGGTTGGGTGATTACTGATGATCTTGATTGGGCCGTACACCCGAGAGGAGGGAATCAGTTAGTGGTCGTCCAGACGTACTTGGAGATCGATGGATATGCGGGGTACTAGGTGCCTCCGGTTTCGTTCAGACCCAGAACGAACTTGTAAATGGACAGTGTGTCTGACATTGGATTTTATTCCGTGTGATTAATTTCTATTAAATATATATCTGTTTGGCGGCGGAGAATTTATTCTCTTGCTTAACGCCCTTCTTTGAGACGTTCGAGCTCAGAGGTTATATATTGATGGATATAAAACGCATGGAGTGAATTTCCTGTGTGGCATGCTTAAGTGGCAATAGATCGAGGCTTCTGTTGAAAAGCAAAGTCTTGTGGTTGATGATCAAAGCACCTCCTGTGTGGCATAGCTTTGTGTAACGTGAATTCGCGAGCCTCACACCCCGGTTGTGAACCAGAAACGGTAGAGGACCACAGGGAGGGCATGCGTTTCCTTCTAGCTAGAAGTGGCGTCAATGGTTTTACATGCCCTGATGAGTTTGACTTATGTGGTTGTTGCTGTTGCGAGGCGCCTCGGTTAGATCGGACGATCCAGGTCCGATGGAGTCATTCGTTGGCTCATTTACTCCCCAAAGGGTGGGGAAACACAGTGTTCAGGAATTTTAATCCACATCGGTGGACCGGCCCTGACGATCCAAGGGTCGATGCGCTCTGACCCTGAGACATGGGCTAGATTGTCTCGAAGTCGGTAAGGACTATCTTTTGCCTTGGTTCACAGATGGAAATCCAATTTCCAAATACGTGACTTGCGGTTTTGATTGTAGAACCTAGTATGGTGACATAGTAGCATGGGATACTATGCCGTCTATGATTGATATTTATGATTGAAATTGTTTTGACACTATACACTTATAATAGTATCAAATAATCTGTTTTTAAACGTATCAAGCATTCTTTGGCTTTTATAAGGTAAAACCCTATCCTCTGGCTTGCGTTGCATTGTGTGATGGGACTTGGGTCTTATAATAGCTTCATTTTTCTTTATTTAACATTGCGCTGTTGTTATATGCACTGGTGTTCTTGGGAGGAAACCCGTTCCGTGTTATACGGCGTGGTCCCTTGATTTACCGAACTTTAAAATAAAGATTAATAACTGTTTTAGTTCTCACACCAGTCCCATGACTGACCTGGAGTTTATTGTTTTAACCTAAACTCTGGGTGCCCTATTTTGACACGGGCAGCTAGTAGTTTTGGTTTTGCAGATTTATATTCACAGGAACCTGTTTACAGCTGGAACGATATCCGGAAAGCTTTGTATCCATGTATCTTCTTTAGTTGTATTTTGTATTATTGTCCACTGCTATGTAATGTATTGTAATCTCTGATATTTTCTGTTTTATAATATTTGTTTATACTCTGTATATTCTTGTATTCTGATGTAATTGTTGTAATATACAATGAAATGTTCTTCCGTCTGCGTTCTAATTTGTCGTGTTCTCAACTCAATCTGTGATTTCCCATAAGGGGGATTTCGGGTTGTTTCATCGTGGTATCAGAGCTTTGGTTTAAAAAGCTCAAAGAACAAGACACGTTAGAACCATACGAAGGAATTCATCAGAGATTGGATTAGTAATATCCAATGAGAGTGACTCGTTAGAGATGGGATCAGTAATATCCTAGAACGAGTGTGAAGCATATATCTTTAAAGTGAAAACAAATTTTGTTTTGAAATTTAAATCGTACTATACGTATTTGAATATTTATTTTAAATTGATTTGGACAATTTAGTATATAAAGATTTTGCATATACGCCTTGCAAACGTATATTCGAAGTTTTAATATGCTGGATGGATATAGAGTCATACTCTAGTCGCCTGGGGATAATTCTGATGATGCGGCCGCATCATCAGTATTTATATTCGAGTTTTGAAAGTGTGATGTCTATATATTTCCTATTGACTAGTGTGAGAACCAAAATTAGATAGGGCCTATTGTTGTGATTTGGCACCAAAAATGTGATTTTTGACTATATATCAAAATTATGAGTTTGAAACGATAATCAACTAATTGATTGCTGGTTGTGTTGTTTGATTATTGTTTGTTTAATTGAATGTTGAACCTTTAGTCAAATTGAACCAAATAGTAGATTGTATTGAAAATTAGTCGCATTTGCATGCATATACATGTATATCACTGAACAGGTCATAGCAAGGAGGCTAGAGCAGAAGAATAAAAAATTTTGCCCAACAAATAGGTACATGTTTACCATAATTTACTGTTTTGTTTGGGTGATGATGATTTTGTGAGCCGATTGGCTAGCCGCTTGGCTTTTTCTTTTTCTTTTGGATTGAAGAAGGCCATGGGAGGCTATATGAAATATCCCGAAGTCCCCGGTGCAGGGGAGGTTATGGCGAAATTTTTCGAAAATTTAGGGTGTTAGCCAAATTTTTGAAAAATTTGAAATGTTCTTAGAAACTGAAAAGTTGAAGAACTTAAGCCGTAGTGAAAACACTAAAAGTTGAGTTGATTTGTTAAACAACTTTCGGCTTCGTTCCTTTTCGGGGACGAAAAGTTTTAAGTGGGGGAGATTGTAATAACCCGGAAATCCGAGCCAATTTAAAAATTTTATTTCGGCAATTTTAGCGAATTCTGAATATTTAAAATGAATATTTTAAATAAAAACGACGAGAAATTTATTTTAAATAAAAATAGAACATACATATTTATATTCGTCGTCGTTAGAATATAAATATTTATTTATAATTATAAAAGGAATTGAAAATGGCGGGGTAGTTCGATAATTCGATTTCAAAGTTCAAATGAATGTACCGGGTGCAAAATAAACCGGATTTTAGTGAAACCAAAAATATTTGAATCTATTTGAGAACACCTTTCCAACAAATCTGAAAAATTGAAATTTCATAGCGGAAATCAAAAGATATGTCCAGTTGAAATTTCAGAATAGTCGCTATGGAATTCGGGCCCTTGAAAATAGCCATTTTGCAAACGACCTCGTATTTCGACGAAACCACTTTTGTTGGATCCGCGATGTCAAATTATTGCTAGATTCCAAATTTCATAATTTTTCGAATCAGTATGTGAGCGTGGCAAGGGAAAACGCGTTTGACCAGTTTTAGTTGATTTTAATCGACCAAAAAATGGCCATTTTTCAAACTATCTCAGAATTGGACGAAACTAGTTTTGTTAGGACCGTATCGTCAATACGAAGCTAGAAAATATTTTTCGGGAATTTTTAGAGTTCGTATGTGGCCCCAGTAAAATGAAATGCGTGTTCAAATTCAATATATAGATTTATATTTTGACTTTGACGAAAACTGATTGAAGCGATCGAATCAGCTTACGATACATATCCCATTGTGTTCGGAATAGGGGTAATTGGCTAGGGGCGACAGTTGTTGGGTTCGATTTGGGGTTAGGACGGAAAGTCAACTTTTTAAAAAGGAAAAAAATTAAATTAATTAATAAATCCATATATATGGCCCCCCTCCTTTTTCCCTCTTCTCTCTCTCTTCTGAAATCGAAATAAAAAAAATGAAAACCGACAGAGCACGACGCCGCACCCAGGTGCGCCACCGCCGCCGCGTCGGCCTCCATCCACCGCCCCTCTTCCTTCTCCTCCGATCCCCTTCTCCTTTATCTCCTCCTTCCAATTGCGCCCCCCCGAAGACCTGCGTGGCCCCACCAGCTGACAGCCGCCCCCCTGTGCTCCGCCACTCTTCCTTCTTCCCCTAGCCCCTCCAGTCGCTCAAACCCCTCCTCCTCTACTCCACTCCTTCCTCGACGCGAAGATCTAACCCCCAAATGGACGAAGGACGTCGCTGCTACCCTCCACCTCCGCTGAACCGCCCCCAGCGACTTGAGACAGCCATCCCTCACCTTCGGTCAGATCCCAATGCTCCAAAGCAGTGAGCTTTTATTTCTATTTCAGTTTTTTCTTATAAAATAGTTTAATGGATTTCATAAATAAGAATGCGATTTCTGAAAGTAAACAACATGGATTTATTTTCAGTTTTAACGCATAAAAATATGATTTTTATTTATGTAGGGTTATAAAAATTCGATTTTTACTTATATAAAAACTTGATTTATATATGTATGAATTGCGATAAAAATTTGATTTGCATTTTATAAACATAGTTGTAAAGATATGATTTTGAAATGCGAAAAGATATGATTTGAAAGGCGAAAATATTTGTTTTTAATTCTGAAAAGATTTGATTTTTAATTCTGAAAAGATTTGATTTTTATACATGTATAGCATATATAAAAATATGATTTTTATTAGATATGAAGATTAAAATTATAATTCTTATATAATGTAGATAATAAAAATATGATTTTCATATTATAGAAAGAATAAAAATGTGATTTTTATATATGTAGTGGCTACGGACAATGAAAGTGACAAAAGGGCGAGAACGGCGAAGATTTTCTACATATGAAGAGTCGTGGCATTTGGATTAGCTAACCAGTGAGAACTCCTCACCTTTAATTTAAATTTCTAGTTAAAAATATATACTAGGATGCAGACGGTGTTTAGTAGCACCCGACACCCGTCGTCCACAAACCATGGACGGCTTGTATGCTTGTTTGTTTGATTTTGATGTGTAGTTGATTGTGTGATGTGATGTGAAATGAAATAAAATATTAAATAGTTAGAAATATTTTATAGTTAAAAATAGAATTTTTAACGTGTATTTAAAATAAAATAAATATAAATAAATCGAAGGATTTGTTTATATACACACATTTGACTGATATTGATTGGGACGATAAATTTTACACATCGCCCAACTGCACAAATAAAATCTGTGTTTGATTGTTTGAAACCCCACACGGGTATTGGGATGATATTTGACGTACACTAATCCCGATTGTTTAGTTGTATGTCGATCGATTGGTCGACAGATTGTGTAAGCGTTAATTGTTTATATTTAATGCTTATGCAGTTGTATGGTGCACTCTGGATGATGGTTGATTATTTATCGTTGTTATTTTATACATGTGTTGTAGAAAATCCATATAATTAACATTATATTGTAATTGATTGGGCCTCATTCCAATTTTAGAAATAGCAATATTTGAAATAGCAATTTTTGAAATAGAAATATTTGAAATAGAAATATTTGAAAATAGAAATATATAAAGTCGTGTTGATTAGATTTACGCCATTTTGACGTAAACGATATATATGTCGATTTTATTCAAATAGAAATGAATATTGAAGTGAATTGTAATTCGAATTAAATTGAAGTGAATTGAAATTCGAATTAAATTGAAGTGAATTGAAATTCGAATTAAATTGAATTGATTTGAAATTCGAAATAAATTGAAATGATTTGAAATTCGAATTGAATTGAAATTCGAATTAAATTGAAATAGAAATGAAATCGTTTTGAATTGAATTTAAACGAATTGAAATTGAATTGAAATTGATTCAAATTAAATCGATTGAAATTGAAATCGATTTGAAACGAAATTAAAACTAATTTATATTGAAAAATTCAATCTTGATTTGAATTTGAAAAGAAAGTTGAAATCATTTCGAAAACGAATTTAAAACGATTTATAAAATACGTTTTAAAAGGAAATCGACGAAGTATATATTACATATATTATATATATAATATAATGGCCCGAATAGAACGCGCCGCGCTACGGCAGTTCGTGAATTTCAACCATTAACTTCGAATTGACGTTGCGGGAGATCCGACCGTCGGATTCTCCTAAAACCGGAACCATTGGGTTCATATCGAAAAGAGCTTTCTAATGAATATTGGAAATTTAAAATCTAACGGTTGGATTTAAAATTATGTCCAAATCAAATTTAGAAAAGGTCGCTGTAAGTGCAGTTCGATGGACGTTGATGGAAATCGACTGTACGGGCCTTGATAAAATTATTAAAAATATCAATAATTTGTGTAAAATCATAAGAAATGATTTGTGAAGAATTGGGATGAAAAGTTCCATATTTGAGGAGATAAAAATAGATTTTTATCGAAATGAACTAGTTTAGAACTAGAATAATAATTTGTTTATTTTTAAAATAAATAAATTGGATTTGAAAGGGTTGTGAAAATAACCAGAATTTCCAATAATTGCATTGGAATGGATTTGAATCGAAATTGTCTTCGGAATATTTCGATGTTGGATTTCGTGATTATACAGATATTGTTAGGGAAATTTGAAAGATATATTATTATCGTTATTTCCAATACGATATTTGTTGGTCGTAGAATTTGATATTGAATATAAGCCGATATATTTTCTATTCAGAGCCTTGTATTTAACATCAAATGTGATTTGGGTTTGTCGTGAATGATGTCTTCATTAACACTGTTCTTAAACCCAGTTGAGAAAAAAGATTAAATCTTTTTATTTAGATTTAATGAAGTGTACCAATCAAATGGTATTTAATTGAAATTGAATTTGAATTGATTTTTGGGTTTATCGTGAACGGTGTTTTAAATAACACTTGTTCTTTAATCCGATAATTAATGGAATGTGATTTTGGGGTTTATCGTGAACCGTGTTTTAAATGACACTGATTCTTTAACCCTGTTAAAGATTAAAACTAAGTGGAGTTTTAATGAATCTTTAATTAGATTGAAAAGATCGAGAATGGAGTATCACCAGTTTTACTCCATGCATTAGTTAAATCTTTAATTAGATTTGAACGTGAAATGGTAATTGTATTTATCGATAACAACGTGGTGTTAGATATGAAGTATTACCAGTTTTACTTCATGGGATGAATAGGTTGGGATTGGGAAATAAATGATTACTTCGGTGTGGTTCGCTAATCCCGTCTAGTTTGAATTGATATTCAAAAAAGATTAAAGAATAAATTTAATGAATTTATCTTTGATAAAATTAATGGGAACCTTTCCCAAAGTATAAGAATATTTGAATAAAAGAATATTCTGAATTGGAATGAGGCGTATGTTGTGTTTATGTAACACTTGTTTATTATATACGCGAGTTATTCAGAAAGACCAGGTCTATCCCATTCTGAATAACTGATTCGACGTGGTGTCGAGGATGAAGACGGTGGTCGAAGACCGGAGGTATTCACATCGGTTGGGTGATTACTGATGATCTTGTTTGGGCCGTACACCCGAGAGGAGGGAATCAGTTAGTGGTCGTCCAGACGTACTTGGAGATCGATGGATATGCGGGGTACTAGGTGCCTCCGGTTTCGTTCTGACCCAGAACGAACTTGTAAATGGACTGTGTGTCTGACATTGGATTTTATTCCGTGTGATTGATTTCAATTAAATATATATCTGTTTGGCAGCGGAGAATTTATTCTCTTGCTTAACGCCCTTCTTTGAGACGTACGAGCTCAGAGGTTATATATTGATGGATATCAAACGCATGGAGTGAATTGCCTGTGTGGCATGCCTAAGTGGCAATAGATCGAGGCTTCTGTTGAAAAGCAAAGTCTTGTGGTTGATGATCAAAGCACCGCCTATGTGGCATAGCTTTGTGTAACGTGAATTCGCGAGCCTCACACCTCGGTTGTGAACCAGAAACGGGAGAGTCCTTAGGGAGGGCATGCGTTTCCTTCTAGCTAGAAGTGGCGTCAATGGTTTTACACGCCCTGACGAGTTTGACTTATGTGGTTGTTGCGAGGCGCCTCGGTTAGATCGGACGATCCGGGTCCGATGGAGTCATTCGTTGGCTCATTTACGCCCCAAAGGGCGGGGAAACGCAGTGTTCAGGAATTTTAATCCACATCGGTGGACCGGCCCTGACGATACAAGGGTCGATGTGCTCTGACCCTGAGACATGGGCTAGATTGTCTCGAAGTCGGTAAGAACTATCTTTTGCCTTGGTTCACAGATGGAAACACAATTTCCAAATACGTGACTTGCGGTTTTGATTGTAGAACCTAGTATGGTGACATAGTAGCATGGGATACTATGCCGTCTATGATTGATATTTATGATTGAAATTGTTTTGACACTATACACTTATAATAGTATCAAATAATCTGTTTTTAAACGTATCAAGCATTCTTTGGCTATTATAAGGTAAAACCCTATCCTCCGGCTTGCGTTGCATTGTGTGATGGGACCTAGGTCTTATAATAGCTTCATTTTTCTTTATTTAATATTGCGCTGTTGTTATATGCACTGGTGTTCTTGGGAGGAAACCCGTTCCGTGTTATACGGCGTGGTCCCTTGATTTACCGAACTTTAAAATAAAGATTAATAACTGTTTTAGTTCTCACACCAGCCCCATGACTGACCTGGAGTTTATTGTTTTAACCTAAACTCTGGGTGCCCTATTTTGACACGGACAGCTAGTAGTTTTGGTTTTGCAGATTTATATTCACAGGAACCTGGTTTACAGCTGGAACGATATCCGGAAAGCTTTGTATCCATGTATCTTCTTTAGTGGTATTTTGTATTATTTTCCGCTGCTATGTAATGTATTGTAATCTCTGATATTTTCTGTTGTATAATATTTGTTTATACTCTGTATATTCTTGTATTCTGATGTAATTGTTGTAATATACAATGAAATGTTCTTCCGTCTACGTTCTAATTTGTCGTGTTCTCAACTCAATCCGTGATTTCCCATAAGGGGGATTTTGGGTCATTTCAAAGTTTCATGGTCAAACTCCATTGTTTGCAAAAATTCCATCTTTGGAATCTAATTAAATAACTAAATTAATTATTTCTTAGAATTCCGGGTGGTTACAGTGTTACTTTTTCCCAAAGTATAGGCAATATAAAAATCATACAAAGCTAAAACTCTAACCATCTTTGATATCGAAAATTCAAATACTTTTGGGAGAGAAGATACTTCAATGACTTATGATCCATGAATAACTCAAATCTAACCCTTCGTAGGTAATGTCTCCATATTTTTTTAGAGTAAGCACTGTTGCCTCTATCTCCAAATCATGAATAGGGTAATTCCTTTCGTGCGGCTTTAACTATCAACTAGCATACACGACAACTTTTCCTTTCTGCATCAATACGACTCCTAAACCAGTACCGCATAAGACAACTATATCCTAATTACCACTTGGAATAACTAGCCCCTACACACTAGTCAACTATTTTTTAAGATCATAAAATCATGCTTGCACTTTGCATCTCATACGAAGTTCTGATTCTTCTTCGTTAAACTATCAATCAGGCAGATATCTTCGAAAAGTCCATGATAAATCATCGATAATGTCTGGCTAAACACAAAAAAAAATCTAACATTTATAACATATTTTCGTCAATCCTAATCATGAATAACTGCTGTCTTAGCAGGATCCACCACTACAACAAAAACACTCTTTCACAACTATCAAAAACAGTTGTAATAAGTCTACTACAACTGACATTCGACAGTCGTTATATCCAGAGTTGTAATAGCATCAGACTTATACAACTCTTTTTAACTGTTGCAAAAATCCTTTTTACAACTACATTGCATGTTGTACTAAATTATACTACAACTGTTTTTTCCTGTTGTTAAACAAATGAAAAATTGTAAAAAAAACACATTTTGCAAAATAGATAAACATAAACAATATGATAAAATTAACATTACACTATAAGAAAATTATATAATAAACCATTGCAACCTACAAATTACTTCTTCTAGCTATAAAAAAAATCACACATCCGATTTGAACAATATTCTTTACTAATTTGAACATCCTATGCATTATTAATTTGAACAACTCTAGAACAGGATAACATAGTTTATAACTTTGAAAACTATACAGGGTGAGAACAAAATGCCAACACCATGCATAACAGCTTCCGAGAAATTTTCATACGTGCCTTGCTTTTCAACGTCAGAGATAAGAGATCGGCTACCCTTAAGGCATGGCCATGACTGAGGTGTTGCAGGCAACATATTGGTTATCGACGATTCACCAAGGATAGCAGTGCTAGAAGCTGGGATTGGATGAATAGAAAAATGTCAAATGACCATGTAGTAAAATAAAATATCAAATGCATTGATCTTTGAATATATAATGAATAGAGATAAATTTTATTAATACCTATTTCTTAACTTTGACTTTGCTCACATGCAATATACTGGCATGTAATAAGAAACTCTAGTTACTCTCCAACATAAATTATTTATCAAATTAATCCAAGATATATATACCTATACTAGTTTGAAAGCATGGAACCTTTTTTACCAAATCCAAATTAGATACGTATCAACCATCATGCATTAGATGTTTTTTCTGCTACTTCAAGAAATATAAAATCAACATGAGACTAACTCATTAATAAAGATAATATTGATAAGCATTGAATGTCTTATTAAAAGCAACATAAAATATACATCGGCCATAACGGCTACAGCCGATGCAATTACTTTTAACAACGATGATTGTTCTTTGTGCCTTGCGAACTTGGACGATTGGTTTCATTGTTTTTTTAGTAAAAAGTTTACTATTGAAATCACTTAAAACAGAGCTGAAACCAGGCAACAACAATTCCATTCTTCCTCATTTTATTGCATCATCGAAACTAGAACGCTGACATAACAAATTGCATAGATAAAACTACTTACATATAACCATAACAACTCAGAAATAAAAAGAGTTACCAGTCTGAAATCCAACAGTAAGGCCTCAGACAGAAGATATTGCAACAGGCTGGATTGCAGTGAAGTTGCAAAGTACCCTCACACCACACTCCACAACTTGAGATAGATAAGCTTCTCTATCGCAACCCGATCGCCAAGGAAAATTCCTGACAAATTGAGAACAAGGCAGGGTGCTTAATTGACAAGAACACAACCCAAAAATAAATCTTGTTGCCGAAGTCCATAAACATTGACACAGTTTACTATGACAAATCACCAAACAAAACATGACCAAGGGGACAGAAGAAAAATGAAAAAAAAACATACCAAGGCCACCAAAGATCCACTGTAGCATGGCTATCGTCGTGGATAGAGGGAGGAGGAAGGAGCACTACAGTGATAGAAAACCTAAACCTCATAAAAAAATTCCCTAACTCGGATCATAAACCCAATAACTAGACCATAATTCAACTCGCAAAACAAACCCAGATACCTTGACCACTGATGACCAAACCAAAAAGACCACATAGGACCTCCAAGTCTACATCCAAGCCACTTCCACTTTAAACAGCCACGAAGAAATAAGACTGGTGATGAGTCGAGATACGTGGATCCAGAGACCCATAGAAGAATCGATCGAGGATCGGCATAAAATGCTAGGTGAGTGAGAGTCAAAAAATAGATTTGAGAAAGTAGGCATAAGGGTTAAATGTGTGAAGCAAACAACTAAACAGAAAAGATAGAGAAAGCTAGGGTTGAGGGAGCAAGGTGCGTTGAAGAAGAGAGAGGACTGAGAGGAAAAGGACGATAGACATGATAGAGGCGGCGCGATGAAAACCCTAGTCCCCATCTTTAAAATTCAGCTGAAGCTATTGGTTCCAATGTAGGATTTACCGATTGGAAATAAACCAAAGGCAGCGTATTTTATTTTAGATCTGGGGAACTGGAAGGATCAGATGAACATGGGGCATTAAGTTTTATTATTTAACGAAGGAGTTAGGGAATAGGAATGGGCGAACCAACTGGGGTAATAAAAAATAATAATGGTTTGCGGTGGGGAAAATGATGAATCTAGAGCCAAATTTTCCAGAAAAACGAAGCAACGAAACTTTTAGCTTAGTGGGAAATTTTTAATTTGAGCCTGATTTTCAATTTGGAAAAAACGTAAGGCAAAAACGAAAATTCTGCTACGTAGATCGAACGAGTGCTAGCACATACAAAATAAAAAATGTAACTAAAGCAAATCTCAAAATGAATATAGAAGCAATAATTTGCAACATAAATTTTACATCTGTCAATTTTTTGGTTTTTTAATAATTTATGAGTTTTTTAATTTTGCAACATAATATTTATTAAATAAATTGGTAAATATTAATATTGGATTATCAACAATTAAACATTAAATAGTACCTCTTAATTATTCGTATATATAAATGACTATTGAATAATTGTTTTAGTTATTGAGCATTGAATAATAACTATTAATATTAATTATTAATGGAATTTTTTATTGACTACTTAATTATTAAGTATTATTATTTAATTATAATTATTACACAAATAAAGGAAAAAGTTTATATGTATGTACATTATAACTAACAAAAAAGAAGGCTTGTTAAAAACAAACATCTGTTACAACTAATAAAAAGAGTTGTAACAGACATCTATTACAATTGACAAAAAAAAGAGTTGTTAAAAGCAATCGTCTTTCATAACTGCCAAAAATAATTGTAATAGATATCTATTACAACAGGTAAAAAGAAAAGTTGTCAAAAATAAGTATTTATTACAATAGGCGAAAAGGAACTGTTGTAATAGCCATTTATTACAACTAATAAAATTAAAGAGTTGTTGAAAACTAGTCTATTACAACTTTCTGAATAAAACAGTTGTAAAAGAAGTCTATTACAACTACCACTTTGTGACAGTTGTAAAATTACAGTTGTAATATGGTCTTTTTTTTGTAGTGCACTGTTGTTTTTTGTCCTGATACGACATGACCTAAAAATCATACTTCTTCCTTCATAAGTGACTTGGAAAACTTAGCTTTCAATTGATGCTTTCTCAAGATTTCTAACACAATTCTTAGATATGTTTTGTGTTCCTCTTCAGTCCTAGAATAGACGAAGCTATCATCCATGAGCATAAATACAAACTTATTCAACTGATATCTAAAAACTCAATTCATAAGATCCACAAAATATGCTGGTGCATTATTCAATACAAATGGCATCTTTAGCCATTCAAAAAAGTCATATGATGTCCTAATAGCAATCTTCGACATGTCATCCTTTGCCCCTTTCAGTTGGTGAAATCCCATGGCCAAATCCATTTAGGAAAACAACTTGGTCTCGTGACGCAGATCGAACAAGTCATTGATCCTCGGTAATAGATACTTGTTCCTCTTAATCATCTAGTTAACTCATGATAATCCATAAAAAATCTCAAAGACCCATTAACCTTGATAGTAAAAACAACTATTGTTTCCCTTTCGGATACGCTTCTCCGAATAAATCCCTTACTCAAAAGATTTTCTAGTTGCACCTCCAATTTTCGCTATTCTCTTGGCGCCATCTGCCTAAGAGGCATAACTACAGATTTGGCTCCATCCAATAGATCAATTCGAAATTAAATTTTCATTTGGGGGCGGTAGTCCTTTGAACTCGTCAAAGTCAACAGAAAACTCTCTAATGATTGGATCAAATGATAACCAATTCCATGGTATCGCAAGTGAATATAAAAAATTAACCAAGATCCCGTTCTCCAATAGAAATTGAATCACAACCGCTCGCCCTTCCCATTCTTGATTGTTACCTCGAGTCTCTCGCAACTGTGGCCACATATCTCCTAAGCCAGTCCATACCCAAAATAATTTCAAACACAATAAAGTTCAAAACAAAGCAATCACATACAAAAGAGCAACCATGACTTTATAACATCAGACCACGATAAAGCATACAAAGACTATATGATCCACTTACCGGGTTAGTCACCGTCAATAGTCTATCAACAATCCTAGGTTCTAAACGTAAGTTGCACACAAGCTCATTACAAATAAAAGAATGTGATGCTTCAGTATCAAATAAAACTCTAACTAAAATATCACTAGTGGAATACATACCTTTCAGTACAATACTCTTCCCCTCTCCGCAATAATAGGAGCTCTCGAAGTAGAAGTGCAATGACCCAGGGAATTTGTTGCTCGAATTTCGACAATAATACTTAATCCCGTATTACTTGCCAAAACCCAAGTATCGAACACACCAGATAGTTAATAGAAAGAAACTAGAAGGTGATAAAAAGATAAGAAAGAAGGATTAAAATAGAAGAAAAAGAAGAAGAACCAAACTAACCATAATACATAGAGTTTCACATCGCAGCGGAATAAAATATAATATAGAAATAAATCTTTATTGAAAACTTGAATAATACTTACAATTATTAGAGTACAGTGGACATCCCATACGTCTGGATAGTTAAAACAATCTGTCCTCATTTAAAACACACAGCGGAAAAATATCTAAATATATATCATACGTCTGAACTCCTCCAGCTTGTCTCCTGAAGTCCATATTACCTTATCCTAAACCTGTAAAACTCGGTCTGACCCGAGCATTACAAACTCTAGGATCAGTCCAGTGAAGCAGCGTGATAAAAACAACTAAATTATTGGTATCATCTAACTTGATTTAAAGTTAAAAGTCTTTTCGAAAGAAAAGGATAATTGTAAGACCAATCCACACATAAACACGGAAGGTTTTACCTTATGATAACTCAAACCATTTTTGAAATCATAATTATTCTGATATTTTAATAGTGTCTAAATCAGATAAATAATCATCTACCAGAACTCTTGCGTCTCACGCTCTACATATATAATATAATTCAAAAACCGCGGGCGCTTATTGGAGATTGGATTTTCAACTATTAAAAGGTTTGGAACCACCTTCCGATAGTGTATCTCTAAAGAGGAATACACTGGGGTCAACAAGAACATCTTGCAACCCGACCATACATGATCGACCACTCATTTCTCTTAAGTGTATCGAATATATTGTTACCTAACATAACTGTTCCCAAGAGATACAGAAATGAAAAGAAGAACAAAAATGAATATTCTCTAGATGGTGACAGTACACCCTAATAGGAGCTACCCGCTTAGCCATGCTACCTGCTCGATTTTTGTCATTTCTCGGTTGATGAGGCTTGAGGTTTAAAATTACTTCTTTAGAACATCAGCTCACCATTCACTTTGAATGCCACATCATCATATCCGTCAGATATCACTAATTGATGCCCACATAAATATTCTGGTGCTTAAGCTCAAAGAAGGTGCCTTCTCCGCCATCAACAGAAATACATTTGAGGAAATCAACGTATGTTATCTTTTAGAAATACTCTGTCATACATTCGTCCATACAAGTTATCCTGAGACTGGACAAACCGAAGGCACCCTCCTACCACATGCTAGGAATCACCTTATGGATTAGTAGAGAGTATTCCTTGCAATCCGTCAGTTTCTACCACGACAGGATCATCATCAAAATATCTCTGGACGCGACTCCAAAGAATTCGACAAGTAGTCCTTCCACTTATGAAGATCCACGGTCTCCACTGCTTCATCTTCGATTCGTATATTCTATGTTTTTGTATTTGTTGGTTCGGAATGGTTTTCGAATATAAATTCGATCCCAGACTTTCCGTACCAACAATCGTATAAGCCAGATTTGATAGTCGATTATTTAACTATCAAATAAACAACAATTCATCCATAAAAGAAAATTGAATTCATTGATTTAATATTCATTATCATTTTAGCTTCTTTTAAATTTACCATTCATAAATTTAAAACTTCTCTATTTTGGAATACTCATTTCTCTTCTTATATTAGTTTAAGAATATTCAAAACCATTTCATTTTTAAATACTTTTAAGAATATATTTCTCATCTCGATCATTAGTCACTAACCGTAAACTAGAAAGAGAATAATTACCTAAGCATCAACCCCGAAGGCCGAAACCAACATCAGATCGACACTTAGAAAACCATTCAACTCACTAATCTCCAGTCAGTTTCTATTTTCCATAACTCCATTTTTTAAACTTCTAAACGAATAGAAGTTCCAAATATCAATTATCACTTCAAACGAGATATATATCTCCAACTTATCACTATTTCATATATTTTACTTACTAATATAATTTACAAATCGTTTGCTACAACCGCTGTTGAATATATGATTTTCAAAATATTTGCTGGACTTAATATTTCTAAACTGGAACAGAGTACTTCTTATTTCGATATCTTTCATTAACTAACTCAATTCGTTTTAATCTTCGTAAAACAGGTTATTATATGATGTCTTGATTTCATAAATAATTTTTATAAACACCTTTATAGATTTATCACACTCAACTTAGGTTTATTTCAACAAAATTCATTACATATCTAATGTATATAAATATCATTGCAAAATCCTTACTATTAATATTTATTATCTAAAATCGTATATAAAATTCTTTAATAGAATTTATGTTCTTATTCAAGTTAGTTTGACTTAAATTAGATTTATAAATTTAAAAACAATTCTTCCTAACTTTCCTTCTAACGTATTCCTATTTGCAAGTTATTCGCTTTAACCCTTATTCATCTCCCCATGAATAATATTTCTCAATACAATCTATACTTGACTTAATTAGTCAACTTGATTTCGTACTTGCAACTTCAAGTTTCATTTCTATTTATAACTTCTATTGAGTTATTTCATAAATCATTCTATATTTTCTTTTGAAATTTAGATACTTTCAGTCTATTTTAAATAACGGTTTATTATTCGATTTCCATTTCCTAAATTTTCACATAATTTACATTTTTTTCAAATTCCCTAATAATAATAATAGTTCCGCTTCTTATAATGTCGTTTATAAAATCGCCTCCTCATCTCATTTGTTTAAACAAATATTTACTTTTAAATTCCATTTATAATTTGGATTCTAAATAAAAACATTTCTATTTGAATATAAGTATTTCTTTTAAGCTCTTTTTATATTTCTATTCTGAAATTCATATATTATTTAGGATATTCAAAATATCCAAAATAAACGATCATTGTTACTTACGCATCCAAATATACCATAAACACCACAGGTTATAAAACACATCATATATAAGAATATATGTGAAAACAAATAATATAAATGTGAGCAATCCAGTCGGATCCCTCTAACCTATTTTTCCTGCATCCACAGATATTAGTTAACAATAATACCATCCAGCCTCGAGGTAGGATATCGAGGTATAGAAGGTCATCCACTGTATATATTATGGGGCAAATAGGGAAATCATCTACTAATATATATATATATGCAGGAATATATCCAATCACCAATATTATATATATGTATCCAATCACCAATATTATGTATATAATATTATATGTATAGTATTATCACTTTATACCAATCAATTATCATCCAACAGGCAATAAATTAAATTTGAACTATTAAAAATAGTTCCCAATAATTTAACTGTGTGAGTTTAACTCACCTCGATATTCCTTGCCGAATATCTGTTTAAAATTCCATATCATCTCAGCTACGCATCTACTTGAATTGTCTTGGATAAATTTATAACCTATGATTATTTATTTTACTTATCGATTAAATATTTATTTATTTAAATTAACTACTAATAATGAATAAATAAATTATTCTACGTATTTTAAATTTTGTTAAAAATGTATACCTTATGATTACTGCAATCACGAAGCTAAGTTGACCATCATCAAACCATTTTGCTGAAAACAACTCAAGATTAATGATCCACTTCTTTTCTGCGTTTCATCAAGCGCCTTATACTCAACACACCAATCCTTGTTCAAAACATCCCGACTTCGCCCAAAAACGCAGACAAGCCAGCATCAATTGCATCCACTCCTCGGCCATCACTGGATGCATCACACACCATCGGTCTATTGACAAAACAATTCTTCTTCAATCGACATAGCACCACATTACCAAAAACGGCAGACCGAACCTATCAATACTTTACTACGAATCAAAAATTCAAACTTCCCTAATATAACAACCCAGATATTCAGAACCAATTTAAATTTTTTATTTTATCTATTTTAATGGATTTTGAGAATTTAAAATGGTTCATTTTAAATAATAACCACTAAAAATTTATTTAAATCGAAGTTAGAACGTATAAATTTATTTTAATTTTAAAACGAGCCTGAAATGGCGTGGTAGTTTGAAAATTCGATTTCAAATTTCAAATGAATATAAAGAATTCAAAGTAAATCGGATTTTAGTAAAACCAGAAATATTTAAATTTGTTTAATTATATCTTTCTAACGAATGTGAAAAATCCATATTTCATAACGAGAAATAAAAGTAATGTCCAGTTTAAAATTTGAAATAGTCGCTATGGAATTTTTTTTAATATAATATATAGCCCTTAAAAATATCTATTTTGCAAATGATTTTCGTTTTCGATGAAACCACTTTTGTTGGATTCGGAATGTCAAATTATTGTTATATTCCAATTTTCATAATTTTTGGAATTAATATGTGAGCGTGGTGAATTTAAACGTGTTTGGTAATTTCAGTTTGAATTTAATTGATTGGAAAATGACCATTTTTCAAACAGTCTCCAAATTCGACGAAATTAGTTTTGTTAGGACCGTATCGTCAAAACATAACTATATTTATTTTTCGGGGATTTTTGAAGTCGGTATGTGACCTCGGTAAATTAAAATGTGCATTCAAATTCAATATATGTTGATTTATATTTTAATTTAAAGAAAAACTGATCAAAATGATAGAATTGGCTTACAAACATATCCCATTGTATTCGGAATGGGGTTATCTAGCTAAGGGAGACAGTCGTTGATTTTCGTTTGGAGTTCGATGCGATAAAATTCAACGTTAAGTAAAAATTGAATAAAATATTAATAAAAATATATATAAATAATTCTTTCTCTCATAACCCAAATATCCTTCCATCGTTGGTCAACGCGCGCCTCCTTCAAAAATCGATAGCAAAAATTGTCGTTTTTTCCCTCTTTAATATCTCTAAATCCACGCAACATTACACAACTTCTAAAGCATAAATCAAAGAGAATCTCGTGGGCTTCTAATTCATATGGGCAAGATCGACATCTGTGTTGAATTGGGGGAGATTTCCTGGCTCAAAGGCCGACCATTCAGGCTCGATTTTCAAAGCACTAGATCGTTCGAGTTCAACGCCTATGGTGGTGGCGGCGCGCCGCTTCACCTAATGGTCTCCGATGATCCTTCAGCCTCCTAGTTTCGCGCGCACAGGTAGAGTTCGATGGTGAAGGAAGGTTCGAACGAACCTGGAAGTAAATTGCTGGAAGAAGATGATAAAAGATGGAACGACAACACTTAATGTAAGTGTGATTAATTTAATTTAATTATTCAATTTATATAATTAACTTTATAACGCTATAATATAACTAATTTATTAATTACATTATTTAAGTCATTAACATGGTTTTAAATAAAAATATAATTTTTATATATATGCCATTGAATAAAAATATGATTTTTAATATATATATATAGTAGTATAAAAATATGATTTTTAATATATATATACATATAGTAGTATAAAAATATGATTTTTAATATATATATATATGTAGCAGTATAAAAATATGATTTATAATGTATATATATATATAGCAGTTTAATAATATGATTTTTAATATATATATATATATATGACAGTATAAAAATGTGATTTTTATTTATAAATATCATTGTTTAAAAATGTGATTTTGAATATAAACCGTGTGAAACAAATTGCGATGGAACCTACTGGAAGCGAACAGAATCCAAACGGTCCAATAAAGAATGACGGAGTGGATCCCAAGGTGAGAACTCCTTCTCACTCTATTTATTTTACAATTAAAAATATTCTAGGATACAGACAGGGCTTAGAAGCCCTCGACACTATTTATTGTACAAACCATGTTGTTTGATTTGAATTATATGGAGTTCAACACTCGAATTCGCCCAATCACATAAATTGAAAGCGATGTATGAATATTACCGACACACAGATTCCATACTCCGCGAATAGCCACTTATGGCGTCGTAAATGGCATTGGGGTAGTTGAGTATTTATTTATTCGGATGTTCTACGTGATTTGATTATGGTGTGGAAAATGATTTATTTGTTTGGATGTGAATTGGATTGAAATTGGTTTATGTATGGCGCGAGCCAATATTAGGCAAGGGATAAGGCTGGACCTTATTTTGGTTTTGATATCGCGCTGTTATGCTGCCAAAATTTTCTAAAATGTGTTAGGAAAAAAATAGCTAGTTAAAAATATTATTTTTAACATATATATGATATATATAAAATGTCTATGTTATGGAATAAATATTAGTTCTCTAAAAATATTATTTTTAGTTTATAACTGCGATGAATAAAATCATTTAAGCGTTGTATAGAATTTTATAAGCAAAGTTATAAAATTCTCTATATTTATTGGATAGTTAAAAATAAGTTTACACATCCATTTACAAGTCGAACGACTTGTTTATGCTCACCTATTTTTGTGATATTGATTGGGATGATAATTTTTACACATCGCCCAAGTGCACAAATAACCATTATTATTTGATGGTTGAAACCCACACGGGTATTGGGATGATATTTGGGTACACTAATCCTAGTTGTTTAGTTATATGTCAATCGATTGGTTGACAGACTGTTGTGAGCATTAATTATTTATATTAAATGCTCATGCAGTTGTGTGATGCACTCTGGATGATGGTTGATTGGTTTTGGTTGTTATGATATACATGTGTTGTACAAAATCCATATAAATAAAATTATATAGTAATTGATTGGGTCTGATTCCAATTCAAGAATAATGAATATTTTAAAATAACGAATAATGAATATTTTAAAATAACGAATATTTTAAAATATGATTTTGATGTCCGATTTGGGACGGATACGAAAATATTGAAACGTGTGAAGCCGTGTTGATTAGATTTGCACCATTTTAACGCAAACGATATTTATGTTGATTTTATTCATTTTCATAATGAATATGGAAAAGGAAATTATTTCAAAATTAGATATTTTGAAAATATTGTCATTTAAATATTATAATAATAAAGGAGTATCCAATTTTGATTTAAAATTGAAAATAAAGTTAGAACCATTTTAAAACGAATTTATAAATGATTTAGAAAATATGTTTTAAATGGAAATCGACGAAATATATAATATATATATTATATATATTAAATGGCCTGAATAGAACGAGCCGCGCCGTGACCGTTCGCAACCATTGACTTCGAAATGACATTACGGGAGAACTGACCATCGGATTCTCCTAAAACCGGAATCTTGGGTTCGTATCGAAAAGAGCTTTCCAACGAATATAAAAGATTTAAAATCTAATGGTTGGATTTGGAATTATGTCCAAATCAAATGTGGAAAAGGTCGCTGTAAGTGCAGTTCGATGACCGTTTATGGAAATCGACTGAAAGGGCCTTAATAAAATTATTAAAAATATTAATAATTTGTGTAAATTCATAATAAATGATTAGGAAAGAATTGGGATGAAAAATTCCACGTCCGTAAGGATAAAAATATATTTTTATCAAAATGAACTAGTTATTAACTAGATTTGAAATCCAATAATTTTAAATAAATAAATTGAATTTGTGAACGGTTTTAATGTAACCAGAAATTTTCAACGAACAAATTGGAATGGATTTGGAATGTAAATAATCTTCAGAATATTTCGATATTAGATTCCGTGATTATATAGATATTGTTATGGAAATTTGGAAGATATATATATCGTTATTTCCAATACGATATTTGTTGTTTTAGAATTTGATATTGAATATAAGCCGATATAATTTCTATTCAGAGCCATGTATTTAATATCAAATGGGATTTTGGGTTTGTCGTGAACGGTGTCTTTACTAACACTGTTCTTAAACCCAATTGAAAAAAGAATAAATCTTTTAATTTAGATTTAGAGAAGTTTACCAATTAATTAATATTAAATTGGAATTGAATTAAGAATTGGATTCTTGGGTTTATCGTGAACGGTGTTTTAAATAACACTTGTTCTTTAACCCGATTAACAGAGAAATTAAGATTTGGAATCTATAAATCTTTTTATTAAGATTTAGTGGAAATTTTCCAGAGTAAAGTTTTCCAATTTAATAAAATAAATTGGGATTGAATGGAATTCGATTTGGTATAATCGAAGTGAGCTTCTGTGGAGGAAGACTGTTAATATATATGGAATTTAAAAGGCTTTGTCGTTATTCCATTTATATTATTAGTTGGATACGGAAATTGATATCGATTATATATTGATTTGTTTTTCCGTGAAGATTCCATAGTTAATGGAATGTTATTTTGGGTTTATCGTGAAAATGACATTGGTTCTTTAACCCAGTTAAAGATAGGATTTCATGTCTAACATTGTATTTCGAACTGTATCGTTGATCTCTGCTAAATATATATCTATTTGGTGACGGAGAATTTATTCTTTTGCTTAACACTCTTCTCTAAGACGTACGAGCTTAGAGGTTATGTATCAAAAGAAATTAGTGGTATGCTGTAGATTGTCAGTGTGACATGATTGATTTCCCAAAGTTAAATAATCATTAATAATGATTTTTGGGAAGATCAAAACTAAGTGGAGTTTTAATGAATCTTTAATTAGATTGGAATATGAATATGATAATTTAAATTATCAAATTTGTGAAATGATCGAGAATGGAGTATCACCAGTTTTACTCCAGGCGATAGTTAAATCTTTAATTAGATTTGAACGTGAAATGGTAATTAAATTTTACCGATAACACTGAGGTGTTAGATATGGAGTGCTACCAGTTTATCTCCATGGGATGAATAGGTTGGGAATGGGAAATATAATAAATGATTACTTCGGTAAGGTTCGTTAATCCCGACTAGTTTGGAAAACCTTAATTTGGTTAAAACTGTGAAAAATATATTTGAATAAAAGAATATTCTGAATTGGAATGAGGCGTATGTTGTATTTTTATAGTACTTGTTTATAAGATACACATATTATTCAGAAAGACCGCATTTATCCCATTCTGAATAATTGATACGACGATAAGTGGATGATGAAGACGGTGATTAAAGACCGGAGATCTTCACATTGTTTGGATGATAACTGGTGTCTTGATTGGGCTGTACACCCGTGACAAGGAAATAAGTGGTGATCGTCCAGACGTACTTGGAGATCGACCGGAAATGCGAGGACCTCTATCCTGTATTGGACATACGGGACAAGGAATAAGGTGCCTCCGGTTTCGTTCAGACCCAGAACGAACTTGTAAATGGATGTGTGTCTAACATTGGATTTCATTCTGTGTTGATTGATCTTTATTAAATATATATCTGTTTGGTGGCGGAGAATTTATTCTCTTGCTTAACACCCTTCTCTGAGACGTACGACCTTAGAGGTTATATATCGATAGACATCAGTCGCATGGCGTGAATTGTCAGTGTGGCATGCTGAGATGCAAAGAATCAAGGCTTTTGTTGAAAAGAAGAGTCTTGTGGTTGATGATCAATGCACGACTTTAAATAGCATAGCCTTGTGTATAGCGTTAATTCGCGAGCTTCACTCCCCAGTATGAACTAGAAACATGATGAAGGATCCAGAGAGAACATGCGTTTCTTTCTAGCTAGGAGTGGTGTCATGGTATGGAGCCCAGACATTTTACTCATGTGGATGTTGCATATTATCTGATGGATAGTGAGGCACCGGGCCGATGGATGATATGGTCGACATACTGAACATTACGCCCCATCGGGCTGGGAAACGCATTGTTCTGGAGTTATAATCCTCAGACATAAGAGAGGACCGGCCCTGTGGCTCCTAGGTGCAGTTTTGGTTGTATCCTGAGACATGGTAGGCTAGATTGTCTCGAATTCGGTAAGGACGATCCCTTGCCTTGGTTCATGATGGAAATCCAACTTTCAATACGACATAGTGCGGTTTTGATTGTAGAACTAGTATAGCGACATGATATATGGTACCCATGCCGTCTGTGATTGATATATTTATATTTTAAGTTGATTTTGACACTATACACTTATAGTAGTATCAAAATGATTTGTTTTAAACGTACCAAGCCTGTTTGGCTATTATAAGGTAAAACTCTATCCTCCGGCTTGCGTTGCATTGTGTGATTGGACCTGAGTCTTATAATAGCTTCTTTTTTCCAAAAAGCATTACGCTATTTGTTTTATGCATTGGTATCCTTGGGAGGAAACCCGTTCCATGTTATACGGCGTGGTCCCTTGATTTACTTTATTTTTAAAGTAAGATTTAATAACTGTTTTAGTTCTCACACCAGTCCCATGACTGACCTGGAGTTTATTGTTTTAATCTAAACTCTGGGTTCCCCTATTTTTCACATGAGTAGCTTGTAGTTTTGGTATTGCAGATATTATATTCACAGGATCCTGGATTTACAGCTGAAGCATTATTCAGAAAGCTCTGTATTCGTGTATTTCTTTAAGTTGTGTTATGTATTATTTTTCCACTGCTATGTAATGTATTTTAATCCCTGATATTTTTCTGATGTATATTATTTATTCATACTCTGTTATATTCTTGTACTCTGATGTAAATTGTTGTAATAAGCAATGAAATGTTCTTCTGTTTGTGTTCCAATAAGTCTTGTTCTCAAAGCAGTCCACCTTCTTGTTCGGTTTAGGCCGACCGGGAAGTTCAGGTCGCTTCACCTATCCACTGTCAAGTTCCATCTCCCTTGTTTGTTATCAACAAACTCGCACCATGCACAGACAACTGCTCAAATCCCCATTCCAAATACCATTTTCCCAGTTCGAACTCCAACATCCAACAATACATTCAACCCAGTTTCCAATACTCCACATCTCCTTTGAAACCCCACACTGTCGCGACAGCAAAAACATAGAGCCCAACGTTAGCTTCTACTTGAAATCGTTGCTAATCCCATCGTACCCCCTTCCTACAATCGTGAGAGTCCAAAGCCCCTTCGAGCTTCAGATATTGTTGTGCAATCGTGATTTTGGATCACATTTCCCTGGATTTGATTTCGATTTGTTTATTGGTCGATGGTTTCGTTTTCGAATGACAGAAGAAAAAGACATGAAAAGCAGGATTGAATTCTAGTATGAGGACAGAAGGAACGAATGGAAATAGTTCTGGATTGGGTTTCAATTAGCAATTTGTGACTAGGAAATAAGAAATGAAAGGGAGGTAGAGAGAATAAATCGATTTGTGGGTTTTGGGATGAAAAGCAATGAACGCGATGGATTCAATTTATAGGAGAAAGAGAGGAAGATAGAAACGTCTTTCAGGTAGGTTTAAAGGTAGAATAGGCTTATAGTGTACTGAAGCTTTGGGAAGAAGAAAATCGATGGTACGTGGATTTGAAAAAGGAGAGCAGCTATAGCTGTGTTATAAAGGATAGGTCATCCCCTATATATATTTTTTATAATCGAGGTGGCTTAAATAAAAATATCCTGTGATTTCGAACCCCTATTTGAGCGCAACAAAACACATTCCTAGGGTTTTACGATTATTCTGAACACACTGGAATAGATTCCAAGGCCTAATTCGATCATATAGAGAAGATACTAATTTAAACTGACAATTTAAAATTAAATTTGATTCAATATAAACTAATTCAAAAATAAAAAATCTATTAATAATAAATTATCATTATCATACATACACACACACAAAATGAATTCATATAACTACAGAATAAATTAACTTTAATTTTAAATTCTATATTACATTTTCTGGTTAAACCAATATTCAATTGACTTAAACTCGATTTATTTTATTAAATAAATCGTTACAGTTTATAAACGATTCCATATTGATTTTCTGGAAATTTTATTTGGACATAACTAACAACCTATAATATAAAATCTCGATTTTTCTCTTCCATTAGAAAATTTTAATCAACTAGATTCATACGTTTCTTCTTTCACAGAATTCCATCTTATATCGGATCTTGTATATTCAGTTGAAGTTCAGATCGTAAATTACGAACTACCGCGACATTACGAGCTCGTTTATATTTATGTTTCAAACTTCATTTTAATTCCATTTATATTAACAATTCAATATTTAAACTAGTTTAAATATTTAAAACTTAAGTGATCAAAAATGCCAGATGTTACATTCCTTCCCCCTTAAAAGAATTTCATCCCCGAAATTACTTAGTAGGAAAAATTGCTATACCTTATTAACTTCTCACAACCCACTTATGCGACTCGACGCTCACCTAATATCCTTACTACTCAACCAACTCACTAGTTTCCAATTAAACTAAAAAATCTTTAACATTAACTTTTTGTTAACAATTTTTTTTTCAAAACTGTTGAAAAATTTCCTAACTCCCTAAATTTTTGAAAAATTTCACCAGTATCTCCTTTGTACAGGTTGATCGATACAACTACAAAATGCCTCTCAGGGCCTTCTCCAATCAAAAGAAAACAAAAAAGCCAAGCGACTTGCCAAATAGGCTCATAAATCCAATACTGAATTAAAATTGTACCTTTTTGTCGGGCAACCCATATTTATCACACTTGCTTCCATCCAATAAACCTGTTCAATCATATACACATCCCTTCCTATTCGATTACAATTAATTTAAATTTTTTCATTTCAATTCATCCATTAATTGGTTTCCTTGCTCAAATCATGATAGTTATAATGACCATGTTCATATGTATATACACACGCACACACACATATACATACATATATATGTTGTTTACAAACAAGTCGATTTTAGTTTTATTTCCATTATACAAATCCATTTAAATTTACTCTTGAGTTCAAAGTTCAATTAAACTTAATTTGATTCATTTTTCATTCATTTTCTATTCAACTCAAGTTCATACAATTCAAGTTTATATTCACTATTCAATACATATACACACATTAACTTCCATTTCAAGACTCAAATCCCAGTCATATATAATTATTTCTACTCAAATTGGATTTATTTTAATTCACTTTGTATTCTACTCGATACATTCAGATGGTATGATTCGAGCTCTATTTAGGTTATCAACGTTCAATTTATTTGTGTTCGAGAATTTTCAATCCATATTGATTTAATAATTCGTTTTAGCTTAATATGGTTTCGATTTCAATCCAAATTTGCTTAACTTATCTTTCAACCAAGTTTCAATCCATAGAATTCATTATACTAGAATTTGTTTCCTTAGCTTCTAATTTATACCCAAGTTTTGATTTTTATTTCAAAAATCATTTACTTCACCTTCTAGTGGTATTAAATCATCCAATGGAATTTCATTCAAATCAATCAAGAAATCAAATATCAATAATAATTTGATAGAATTATTTCTTTTCTATACAAAAATATAATTTGGGCAAAATTATTTTATTTACCCTCTTTATAAAATAATACCATGTCTATTGCCAGTTTGAAATTGAACTGATCAAATAACATAATATAAAACATTTTCTTTACATAAAATCTACAAATACGCGCTCTTATATATATACACACTCAAACTCAATCTAGGGTTTTACTAACACCATCTCTATCGAATTACGCCACAGAGCCAAGGTTATTACTAAACCGTATGCTCTGATTCCACTATAATGACCCAGGGATTCGATGCTCGAATTTCGACAATAATACTTAATCCCATATTACTAGCTAAAACCCAAGTTTTGAACACACTAAATGGCTAATATAAAGAAATTAGAAGGTGAGAAAAAGATAAGAAAGAAGGACTAGAATATAAGAGAAAGAAGAAGAACCAAACTAACCATAATACATAGAGTCTCACATCGCAGTGGAATAAAATATAATACAAAAATAAATCTTTATTGAAAACTTGAAATAATACATATAATTATCAAAGTACAGTGGACATCCCATACATCTGGACGGTTATAACAGTCTGCCCTCATTTACAACACACAACGGAAAAATATCTAAATATATATCATACTTCTGAACTCCTCCAGCTTGTCTTCTGAAGTCCGTATCATCTTATCCTAAACCTGTAAAACTCGATCTGACCCGAGCATTACAAATGCTAGGATCAGTACGGTGAACCAACATGAGAAAAAACCACTAAATTATTGGTATCATCCAACTTGATTTTAAAGTTAAAAATCTTTTCGAAAGAAAAGGATAATCGTAAGACCAATCCACTCATAAACACAGACGGTTTTTACCTTACGATAACCCAAACCAATTTTGAAATCATAATTATTATGATATTATAATAGTGTCTAAATTAAATAAATAATCATCTAGCAGAACGCTTGCATCTCGCGCTTTATATATATAAAATAAAATCAAAAACCGCGGGCGCTTATTGAAGATTGGATTTTCAATTATTATAAGGTTTGGAACCACCTTCCGATAGTGTATCTCTAGAGAGGAATACATTGGGTTCAACAAAAACATCTTGTAACCTGACCACACATTTCTCTTGAGTGTATCGAATATATTGTCACCTTACGGCTGGTAACAACATAACCGTTCCCAAGAGATACAAATGAAAAGAAGAATAAAAATGAATATTCTCTATATGGTGACAATACACCCTAATGGGAGCGACCCACTTAGCCATGCTGCCTGCCCGATTTTCGTCATTTACCGATTGATGAGGCCTGAGGTATAAAATTACTTCTTTAGAACATCTGACCACTATTCACTTTGAATGCCACATCGTCACATCCATTAGATATCACTAATTGATGCCTACAAAAATATTCTGGTGTTTAAGCTAAGAGAAGGTGTCTTCTCCGCCATCAACAGAAATACATTTTAGGAAATCAACCTTCGTGATCTTTTGGAAATACTCTGTTAGACATTCGTCCATACAAGTTGTCCTGGGATAGTACAAACCAAAGGCACCCTCCTACCACATCCTAGGAATCACCTTATGGATTAGTAGCGAGTAGCCCTTACACTCCATCGATTTCAAGCACGACAGGATCATCATCAAAATATCTCAGGGTGCGACTCCAGAGAATTCGACAAGTAGTCCTTCCGCTTATGAAGATCCACAGTATCCATTGCCCCATCTTCGATCCGTATATTCTATGTTTTCGTATTTGTTGGTTCGGAATGGTTTTCGAATATAAATTCGATCCCGATCTTTCTGTATCAACAATCGTATAAGTCAGATTTGATAATCGGTTTTTTAACTATCAAATAAACAACCATTCATCCATTAAAAAATTGAATTCACTAATTTAAGTTCATTATCATTTCAGCCTCTTTTTAATTAACCATTAGTAAATTTAAAACTTCTCTATTTTTCCAATGATTGGAATATTCATTTCTCTTCTTATATTAATACAAGGATATTCAAAACCATTTCATTTTAAAATACTTTTAAGAACTCATCTCGGTCATTAGTCCCTAACCGTAAACTAGAAAAAGAATAATTTCCTAAGTATCAACTCCGAAGGCCGAAACCAACATCAGATTGACACTTAGAAAGCCATTCAATCACTAATCTCCAGTCCGTTTCTGATTTCCTTAACTCCATTTTTTTAACTCTTAAACGAACAAAATTCCAAATATCCGTTATCACTTCAAATGAGATATGTATCCCCAACTTATCACCATTTCAATATTTTGCTTACTAATTAATTTATAAATCGTTTGCTACAACCATTGTCAATTATACGATTTTCAAGATATTTGCTAGACTTTCTTTTATTTCTAAACTGCAACAGAGTACTTTTTATAACGATGTATTTCATTAACTAACTCAATTTCATTCTAATCTTCGCAAAACAGGTTTTTATATGAAGTCTTGATTTCATAAATAATTTTTGTAAACACCTTTATAAATTTATCACTCTCAACTTTGGTTTATTTCAACAAAATTCATTACATATCTAATGTATATAAATATCATTACAAAAACCTTACTATTAATATTTATTATCTAAAATCATATATAAAAGTCTTTAGTAGAATTTGTGTTATTATTCAAGTTAGATCGACTTAAAATCGATTTATAAATTTAAAAACAACTCTTCCTAACTTTCGTTCTAACGTATTCCTATTTGCAAGTTATTCTCTTTAACCCTTATTCACCTCACCCGTGAATAATATTTCTCAATACAATTTATACTTGACTTAATTATTCAACTTAATTTCGTACTTGCAACTTCAAGTTTCATTTCTATTTATAACTTCTGTTGAGTTATTTCATAAATCTTCTTTATATTTTCCTTTGCAAATTGGAAACTTTTAGTCTATTTTAAAATAACGGTTTATTATTCAATTTCCATTTCCCAAATTTCCACATAATTTACATTTTCTTCAAATTCCCTAATAATAATAATAATAATTCAACTTCTTATAATGTCGTTTATGAAATCGCCTCCTTTTCTCATTTTTTTAAACAAATAATTACTTTTAAATTCCATTTATAATTCGGATTCTAAATAAAAACATTTCTGTTTGAAAATAAGTATTTCTTTTAAGCTCTTTTTATATTTCAATTTCTATTCTGAAATTCATATATTATTTAGGACATTCAAAATATCCAAAATAAAGACCAGTCTTACTTACGCATCCAAATATACCATAAACTATCACAGGTTATAAAACACATCATATATAAGCATATATGTGAAAACAAATAATATAAATGTGAGGAATCCAGTTGGTTCTCGCCAACCTGTTTTTACTGTATCCACAGATGTTAGTTAACAATAATAATACCTATCCTGCTCTAAGGCAGGATATCGAGGTATAGAAGTTCATCCGCTATATATATTGTGGGATGCATAGGGAAATCATCTGCTAATATATATATATATATATATATATATATATATATATGCAGGAATATATCCAATCACCAATATTGTATGTATCCAATCACCAATATTATGTATATAACATTTTATACATACACATATATATATATAATATTATCACTTTATACCAATCAATTATCACCCAACATGCAATAAATAAAATTTGAACAATTAAAAATAGTTCCCAATAATTTAACTATGTGAGTTTAACTCACCACGATTTTTCCTTGCCGAATATCCGTTTATAATTCCATATCATCTCAGCTATGCATCTACTTGAATTGTCTCGGATAAATTTATCACCTACAATTATTTATTTTACTTATCGATTAAATATTATTTATTTAAATTAGTTACTGACAATGAATAAATAAATTATTCTGTGTATTTTAAATTTTGTTAAAAATATATACCTTACAATTACTGCAATCATGAGGTTAACTTGACCATCATCGAACCATTTTCCTGAGAATAACTCAAAATTAATGATCCATTTCTTTTTAGAATTTCATCAAATGCCTTATAGTCAACGCACCAATCCTTGTTCAAAACTTCCTGAATTCACCCAAAAATGCAGACCAACCTACATCGATTGCATCCACTGCCCGACCATTACTGGAAACATCACATACCATCAGCCTATTGACAAAACAATTATTCTTCAATCAACAGATGAAACGACCCGAACTTCCCCGGTCTCCGAAGAGAAGAGAAAGAACGGATTGTTTTGAGAACAAGACAAAATAGAACGCAGACGGGAGAACATTTCATTGTATATTACAACAATACATCAGACTGCAAGAATATACAGAGTATAAATGAATAAATATTACACAGAAAAATATCAGAGATTACAATACATTACATAGCAACGGAAAATAATACAATACACAACTAGAAGAGATATACGGATACAAAGCCTTCCAGATATCGTTCCAGCCGTAAACCAGGATCCTGTGAATATAAATCTGCAAAACCAAAACTACTAGCTGCCCGTGTCAAAATAAGGGCACCCAGAGTTTAGGTTAAAACAATAAACTCCAGGTCAGTCATGGGACTGGTGTGAGAACTAAAACAGTTATTAATCTTTATTTTAAAGTTAGGTAAATCAAGGGACAACGCCGTATAACACAGAACGGGTTTCCTCCCAAGAATACCAGTGCATAAAACAAACAGCGCAATGCTAAATAAAGAAAAATGAAGCTGTTATAAGACCCAGGTCCTATCACATAATGCAACGCAAGCCGGGGGATAGGGTTTTCCCTTATAACAGCCAAAGAATGCTTGATACGTTTAAAACAAATCATTTGATACTATTATAAGTGCATAGTGTATAAAACAACTTCAAATCATAAGTATCAATCATAGGCGGCATGGGTACCATATATCATGTCACCATACTAGTTCTACAATTAAAACCGCAAAATCACGTATTTGGAAATTGGATTTCCATCTATGAACCGAGGCAAAAGATAGTCCTCAACCGATTCGAGACTCTCTAGCCCGAGCCTCAGGTCAGAGCTCAAGTGACCTTGGAGCGACAGGGCCGGTCCACCGATGTGGATTAAACTTAAATCCTGAACACTGCGTTTCCCCGCCCTTTGGGGCGTAAATGAGCCAACGAATGACTCCATCGGACCCGGATCGTCCGATCTAACCGAGGCGCCTCGCAACAGCAACAACCACACAGGTGAAAAGTATATAAATGTCAGGGCTGGTAGGTCACTGACACCACCCTAGCTAGAAAGAAACGCATGCCCTCCCTGAGGTACTCTCCCGTTTTTGGTTCACAACCGGGGTGAGAGGCTCGCGAATTCACGTTACACAAAGTTGTGCCACACAGGTCATCACCACAAGACTTTGCTTTTCAACAGAAGCCTCGATCAATTGCATCTTAGCATGCCACACAGGCAATTCACTCCATGCGATTGATATCCATCAATATATAACCCTTGAGCTCGTACGTCTCAGAGAAGGGCGTTGAGCAAGAGAATAAATTATCCGCCGCTAAACAGATATATATATAATAGAAATCAATCACACGGACTAAAATCCAATGTCAGACACGTAGTCCATTTACAAGTTCGTTCTGGGTCTGAACGAAATCGGAGGCACCTAGTACCCCGCATATCCATCGATCTCCAAGTACGTCTGGACGATCACCAACCGTTTCCATCTTCTTAGGTGTACAGCCCAATCAAGATCATCAGTAATCACCCAAACGACGTGAAGACCTTTGGTCTTCGACCATCGTCTTCATCTTCGACTTATCGTCGTATCAGTTATTCAGAATGGGATAAACCCGGTCTTTCCGAATAACTCGCGTATATTTTAAATAAGTGTTACACAAACACAACATACGCCTCATTCCAATTCATCAGTCACTAACCGTAAATTAATCAAGAGAATAATTTCCCAAATATTAACCCCGAAGGCCGAAACCAACATCAGATCAATATCCAGAAAACCATTCTGCTTAGCTAACCGACAGTTAGTTTCTAAATTTCACATTCATAGGGAAAGGTTCGCATTAATTTTATCCAAGGTAAATTCCTTGAACTTATTCTTTAATCATCTTTTGAATTTCGATTTGACTAGTCGGGATTAACGAACCTTACCGAAGTAATCCTTTGTTTTAATTTCCCAATCCCAACCTATTCATCCCATGAAGTAAAACTGCTTATACTTCATATCTAACACCACGGTGTTATCGGTAAATTCAATTACCATTTCATGTTCAAATCTAATTGAAGATTTAACTAACGCCTAGAGCAAAACTGGTGATACTCCATTTCGATTATTTCAATTTAATTAAAGATTCATTAAAACTCCACTTAGTTTTAATCTTTGACTGGGTTAAAGAATCAGTGTCGTTTAAAACACGGTTCACGGTAAACCCAAAATCACCTTCATTAATTATCGGGTTAAAGAACAAGCGTTGTTTAAAGCACTATTCACGATAAACCCAAAAATCAATACCAATTCAATTCCAATTAAATATCATTTAATTGGTACACTTCATTAAATCTAAATAAAAAGATTTAATCTTTTCCTCAACTGGGTTTAAGAATAGCGTTAATGAAGACGCCATTCACAACAAACCCAAATCACATTTGATATTAAATACAAGGCTCTGAATAGAAAATATATCGGCTTATATTCAATATCAAATTCTACGACCAACAAATCTCATATTGGAAATAACGATATATATATCTATATCTTTCAAATTTCCATAACAACATCTGTATAATCATGAAATCCAACATCGAAATATTCCGAAGACAATTTCGATTCAAATCCATTCCAATGAAATCATTGGAAATTCTGGTTATTTTCGAAACCATTTCAAATTCAATTTATTTATTTAAAAATAAATAGAATTATAATTCTAGTTCAAAACTAGTTCATTTCGATAAAAATCTATTTTTATCTTTTCAAATATGGAGTTTTTCATCCCAATTCTTTCTAAATCATTTCTTATGATTTTACACAAATTATTACTATTTTTAATAATTTTATCAAGGCCCGTACAGTCGATTTCCATCAACGGCCATCGAACTGCACTTACAGCGACCTTTTCAAATTTGATTTGTACATAATTCTAAATCCAACAGTTAGATTTCTAATTTCTAATAATCGTTAGAAAGCTCTTTTCGATACGAACCCAAGGGTTCCGGTTTTAGGAGAATCATACAGTCGGATCTCCCGTAATATCCGTTCGAAGTCAATGGTCGAAATTCGCGAACTGCCGCGGCGCGGCGCGTTCTATTCAGGCCATTATATTATATATATAATATATACTTCGTCGATTTCAATTCAAAACGTGCTTTATAAATCGTTTTTCAATTCATTTTCAAAGCGGTTTCAACTTCATATTCAATTTCAAATCAAAATTTGAATATTCCAATATAAATTCGTTTTAAATTCATTTCAAATCGATTTCAATTCAATTTCAATTCGAATTCATTTCTATTCAATTTCAATTCGAATTCATTTCTTTTCAATTTCAATTCGAATTCATTTCTTTTCAAAATATCAGATTTTGAAATCACTTTCGATATTCGTTATAAAATGAATAAAATCGATATAAATATCGATCACGTCAAAATGGCGTCAATCTAACCAACACAGCTTCATATGTTTCTATTTTCAAATATTCTATTTCAAATATTTCTATTTCAAATATTTTTATTTTAAATATTTTTATTTCAAATATTTCTATTCAAATATTTGAATTTCAAATATTTCTTTTTCGAAACTGGAATGAGGCCCAATCAATTACCATATAATGTTAACTATATGGATTTTCTACAATACATGTATACAATAACAACGATGAATAATCAACCATCATCCAAAGTGCATTCTACACTGTATAAGCATCAAATATAAATATTCAACGCTTATAACAGTCTGTCAATCAATCGATCGACATACAACTAAACAATCGGGATTAGTGTACTTCAAATATCATCCCAATACCCGTGTGGGGTTTCAAACAATCAAACACAAATTTTATTTGTGCAGTTGGGCGATGTGTAAAATTTATCGTCCCAATCAATGTAACAACCCATATTTTTGAATAACAAGTTATAACATAAATCAAGGCAGAATTAAATGATAAAATCTGAATTGAGGGAAACGAGTTATGCCATTGCGTTCGTCTCGGAAAAATACTCGAAATAGAGTCCGAATTTTCGAAAACCGGAGTCCGTATGACCAAGTTATGGCCCGTCAAAGTTTTCAGAAAATTTCAAGTTCAAAAACAGTTCAAATTTGAATTCAGAATTCAAATTCAGCCAAAACAGACTGGGCGGGAAAATTCCCGCCCAGACAGGTCGACAGGGGGGTCGACAGGGGGGTCGACCTCCCCCCCCAACCAGGTCGACACTAGGGTCGACCTCCCTGGTCGGCCAGGTCGGCCTGGTGCACTTAATTTGGCTGTTTGGACCTGTTTTGTTGGCTAGTGACGTGATTTGATGGCTCAGATCTGAATTAGGGTTAATCCTATGGCCTAAACTAACCTAAACTTCTATAAAAAGACCCTAATACCTAGCCTAAATCATCACAAATTGATCCTACAACTAGGTTATGCCGAAATGCTCTCTAATCATGGCCTCCACCTTCTTCATGAGAGCATGAGTGTTCCAAATCAAATCTAAGTTCAAGAAGCTATCTTTCTTAGTTAAAAGAGCCATCTTTCTTCGTCATAGAAGCTATTTTACTTATTTCTGAAGGCTTAGAGTGGATCATATTATTTTCTTTGCGGATTCGCTAGTGTGGCTTCGTCTCAATCTTGTTTTATTTTATAAGTCTTCATAGCATTGTAAGCCCTATTCTACTCTTAGATTCTAACTATGAAGTTAAATATGACATGTTGCAAGTTTGAGTGTGGGCCTAAGTATGATTTGTGCTTTGATTCTATCATGTTATGCATAAGATTTATTCTATGCATGTTTGTAAAGCTATCACCTTGACTTTGTGCATAGAAAGCTATGAGCTTTGATGTTATGCATAGACTTATTCTATGCATGTTTGTAAAGCTACCACCTTGATTTTGTGCATAAAAAGCTATGAGCTTTGGTTTGAAATGTTGCATAGAAGCAACATAGAAACTCTCATAACCCTTATGATAGCTTGCATATGATGTTATATGCGAATCACTTGCTATCATTCCATGTTATTTATGACCATGTTTCATCTATGTTGCTAAAGTTGATATCATGCATGTTTTGAGGCCTATAATGTAATATGCAAGTTTATGAACACATTTGCCTCATATGCCACCATGTTTAACTTGTGGCCCAAACCTTATTAATTATGTCATGCTTCTAAGTTCCCTCTTTGAGATCTATTTGCGTTTATGCGAACTTACATGCGATGGGGTTACGTTATGGGTAAACTAAAATGACATAAAACATGACTTGAAAAGATGACATGAAATATGACATGTGATTATGCTTGAAACATGAACATGGACTTGGACATGACTTCTAGAAAACATGAGAATGGCCAACTCGAGGTTGGGTTGAGTTTGTAGCATAAATCTACCCGGAACCGACCGGCTTAACTAGTGGCTACAAGCAATAGGACCCAATGTGAGTAGTTGGTCATGTCGCACTTGAAACCCGAGGTTAGACTAATTTGTGGTGTAAAGCTACCCGGACCTGCCCGGCTTAAATAGTAACCACAACAAGGCCTAATTGTGAAAACCCGCAACTTCCCCGTAAAGGAAAGTGTCGGATAGTTCGAGAACAAGCCACAACAGAACACATATAGAAGAACATTTCATTGTATATTACAACAATGCATCAGATTACAAGAATATACAGAGTATAAATGAATATTACACAGAAATATTAGAGATTTAAATTACATTTAAATACATAGCAGCGGAAAATAATACAATACACAACTAGAAGAGATATACAGATACAAAGCTTTCCGGATATCGTTCCAGCTGTAAACCAGGATCCTGTGAATATAAATCTGCAAAACCAAAACTACTAGCTGCCCGTGTCGAAAATAAAGGCACCCAGAGTTTAGGTTAAAACAATAAACTCCAGGTCAGTCATGTGACTGGTGTGAGAACTAAAACAGTTATAAATCTTTATTTTAAAGTTAGGTAAATCAAGGGACCACGCCGTAAAACACGGAACGGATTTCCTCCCAAGAATACCAGTGCATAAAACAAACAGCGCAATGCTAAATAAAGAAAAATGAAGCTTTTATAAGACCCAGGTCCCATCACACAATGCAACGCAGCCGAGGATAGGGTTTTCCCTTATAACAGCCAAAGAATGCTTGATACGTTTAAAACAAATCGTTTGATACTATAATAAGTGCATAGTGTATAAAACAACTTCAAATCATAAGTATCAATCATAGACGGCATAAGTGCCCCATCCCACTATGTCGCCATACTAGGCTCTACAAATAAAACCGCAAAATCACGTATTTGGAAATTGGGTTTCCATCTATGAACCGAGGCAAAAGATAGTCCTCAACTGATTCGAGACGCTCTAGTCCGTGTCTCAGGACCCAGACACAGGTGGGCCCTTGGATCGTCAGGGCCGGTCCACCGATGTGGATTAAAATGCCTGAACATGCGTTCCCCCGCCCTATGGGGCGTAGGTGAGCCAACTAAATGACTCCATCGGACCCGGATCGTCCGATCAAACCGAGGCGCCTCGCAACAGCAACAACCACATAAGTCAAACTCGTCAGGGCGTGTAAAACCACTGACGCCACTTCTAACTAGAAAGAAACGCATGCCCTCCCTGAGGTCCGTCTCCCATTTTTGGTTCATACCGGGTGTGAAACTCGCGAAGTAAACGTTACACAAAGCTATGCCACAAAGGCCGTGCTTTGATCATCACCACAAGACTTTGCTTTTCAACAGAAGCCTCGATCAATTGCCACTTAGGCATGCCACACAGGCAATTCACTCCATGCGTTTGATATCCATCAATATATAACCCCTGAGCTCGTACGTCTCAGAGAAGGGCGTTAAGCAAGAGAATAAATTCTCCGCCGCCAAACAGATATATATTTAATAGAGATCAATCGCACGGACTAAAATCCAATGTCAGACACACAGTCCATTTACAAGTCCGTTCTGGGTCTGAACGAAACCGGAGGCACCTAGTACCCCGCATATCTGATGAATTCTTTCGTATGGTTCTAATGTTTTTAGTTTCACTAAAATCCGGATTGTTTTGCACCCGGTACATTCAATTGAAGTTTGAAATCGAATTCTCGAACTACCGCGCCATTTCAATTCCTATTTATAATTATATATAAATATTTATATTCTAACGACGACGCGTATAATATATACATTCTAATTATATTCAAAATAAATTTCTCGTCGATATTATTTAAAATAATTCATTTTAAATAATCTAAATGCGCTAAAATTGCCAAAATAAAAATTTTAAACTGGCCTAGATTTTCGGGTTGTTACACTAATGTGAGAGGTTGGGTGCATTAAATTAATTAATGCCACGTGATAGGGTTAAGTCATGGACCACTTGAATACTTAAGCAATTAAACATGATGGGTTAATAGGGTTAAGTCATGAACCTTGGGTACACTTAACCAACTTGATGCTTGATTGGATAGGGTTAACCACATTTAACCCGTTCGAAACCCTAGTTACGTGGTCCTTTTCACCAGTAACCCTCTTGGTTGTATCATGGTACCCTAGGGACTAGGCTAGGGTGGGGCACGATTACTGGGCTGACATGTAAGCGACCAAAACGACGGCTGAGTAGGTGCGCCGGTGTAGTTTCAGGCGGACTATGGTCGTGCACATAGTCCGGAGTTGAAAAAGCAGACACGGGCACCAGTAGGTTTAGACTGTGCGTGCTTGATGTGTGTCCGGGGTTGGCACCCTAGGGCTTGATACACCCTAGGATGGACGTAGCATAGTTTGACTACACTTCGTGATTGGGCCGTATGACACCGACACTTGACGAGTTAGGCTATAGGGAGCCGATCGATTAGACCGAGTAGTTGAACCTTGATTTAGGTCACCTCATGATATTGGGCCAGCTTTGGGCCAAGGGATCATTTCTTGTTTATACTTGACATGGATCGGAATACTAGTACACACTTGGTGCAACTCAACCTTGTATATGCGATGCCACACTTGATCTATCTTGTTGACTCTTCGCTATGACAGTTATCACCCTATGTTTCATCTATGCTTTACATGTCCAGTCAACTTTATTAGTTTTTATACTGATAGTAGATAGGACTTACCAGTCTTTTTGACTGACCCGTTTTCTTTCGCCTCTTTTCTTCCGTTTCCCCCCCAAGGTTTACAGGGTGGGAACACTGGTACCTAGCTTGGATCTTTAGCTGCTTTTCTGGATAGCTCACGTACGGTTTGGACTTGAGCTCGCTATGGCTTTATTCTACCTTGGGGATAGTTACTTTATGATTTTCTTTCCAGTTTTCAGTTGATGTTTCTAGACTATGTTTTGTGGAAAATAATGACCAAGTACTTTGATGTAACTTGACTATGGTTTTGAAATGTTAGTTTTTATCCGCTGCTTTATTTACTCTGTTTTTACTTATGTGTTCTGTCTTGTGATATCTGCATGCATGTTTACCTTGTTCAACGCCCCTCCAAAGCTAGTGTGCTTGCAAGAGTGGCATTGGCGGAGGTGGGGTGTTACATTTGGTATCAGAGCATAAGGTTTACAAGATTTGAGCAAAAGTGTTTTTAAAACTTACTTTTTGAAAAACTATTTTCAAAACCAATTAAGTATTTTCCAAGAAAAGTCTAGTTATTTTAAAAGGCTATTCCCCAAAAGCCATTAGCACTATCCTTTGTTTCCTCGTTCTTAATCTATCTTTTCCTTTTTCAGCATGGCCGATCTTAACCTTCCCGAGGGAGTAACCATTCCCGGATGGTTCCGGAGGTACTTGGAAGCTAGGGCCAACGATGCGGGCCTAGCAAATACCCCCACCGTAACTAAGGTTCCTCCTCCTCCTCCTCAGCATCCACAAGCAGATTTCGCAAAGGTTTGCAAAGACTTTAAGGCGATGGGTGGCAAGAATTTTATTGGGACGGAGACTTTTGTGGAGGCGAGAAATTGGTTGAAAGAAACTGAAGATCTCTTCGCCATCTTTGATGTGGAAGACCGTAGAAAAGTTCTATTGGCAGCGTGGCTATTGAAAGAAGAAGCTACTTATTGGTGGGAGGTCACCAATGCTACTAGGCCTATAGAGACTTGGGCCGACTTTAGGACGAGGTTTGGGCTTAAGTTTCTATCATCTGCTGAAGCAAATATGCAATTGGAGAAGTTTATATCTTTGAAGCAAAGGGACATGACAGTGAGGGAGTATGTGAATAAGTTTAACCAGCTTGCTCGATTCGGTTTGGACATGGTTAATACTCCCCAGAAGAAGGCTTTACGCTTTGCACGAGGGTTGAATGAGCCATTACAAGGTTTAGCCTTGTCTCATATACCCACGGGGGCCACTTTTGAAGGCCTAGTGGACATGGCATTGCTTTAAGGAGACGATAAGAATGGAAAGAAAGAAGTCAAGCCTAATGAGACTCAAACCAAGAAGACGGACTCCAAGTGGGCAGGGAATCAGAGCAATCAGAACAACAAGAACAACAAGGGCAATAAAGCCAACAATAGCAAGGCAAAGGACCCAAGAAAATGCAATTTCTGTGGGATTGTTGGGCACATAGCCAAAGATTGCAGAAAGAAGAAGAGGAAGTTGGGCGAATGCTTTCACTGTGGAGAGCCTGGACACCTTAGCAAGGATTTCCCCAAGAAGCAAGGACAAGGGCAAGGGCAGACTCAGCGTGCAGGACCTTCTGGAGGGCAAGTGCATGCTCTCAACACTGCTCCAGTTCAGGACCGAGGTAGTATTTCTGTAGAAAGCCTTGTTTATATTTCTGATTATCCTGTTCGCACCTTATTTGATTCTGGCGAATCACATAGTTTTATTTCTTCTGACATTGTTGAAAGTTTGCACCTAAGTACTAGTCTAGTTGAGGATCCTGTTAGTGTTTCAAAACCAATTGGGGGTTCCGCCCATCTATCTATGATTTGTGTGGATTTGAGGATTTCTATCTTGACCGTGGAATTCACGTGTAATGCTTATGTTCTCGGGTTCACGGGATACGGGTTGATTTTGGGCATGGATTGGTTGTCCAGTTATGGAGCCATCCTCGATTGCGAGCATAGGGTGGTGAGGCTCATGACTCGCCTCGGTAATACCCTAGAGATTTCTTGCAACCCGCTGGATCCCGTCATGTTATGTTATCTTGAATCTCTTGACTCGTCCATCGATGATCTGCAATCTGTAAGGGTGGTCCGAGACTATCCTGATGTCTTTGAAGAGGTTAAGGGGTTACCCCCTAAACGAGAGATAGATTTCCGCATTTATCTTGTTGATAATGCCAAGCCAGTTTCATTGCCCGTTAGGCACATGGCCCCACGAGAAAGAAGAGAGCTCAGTAAGCAAATCAAGGAGTTGCTTGAGAAATTTTTTATTAGGAGAAGCATTTCGGAATGGGGTGCTCCTGTGGTGTTCGCTACTAAGGCAGATGGTTCGCTTCGTCTATGTGTCGATTATCGAGAATTGAACAAGCTGACAAAGAAGAATAGGCACCCATTACCGAGGATTGATGATCTCTTTGACCAGCTTGTTGGTGCTTCTGTTTTCTCTCAACTCGATCTAGCCACCGGATTCCATCAACTTAGAGTGGCTGAGGATAGTATTGATAAGACTGCGTTTAGGACTCCAGATGGATTCTTTGAATGGCCTGTCATGCCGTTCGGTTTGACTAGTGCACCCGCCTACTTCGTAGATTTGATGAGTAGGGTGTTCAGGGAGTTCCTTAACAAGTTTGTAGTTGTCTTCATGGATGATATCCTGATCTTCTCAAAGGATGAGGAAGAACATGCTAGACATCTCAAGGGAGTGATGGATACGCTTAGAGCTCATCAGTTGAAAGCCAAGTTCTCCAAATGCCATTTTTGGAGAAAGGAAGTTCGGTTTCATGGACATATAGTTTCTAAGCAAGGCATAGCGGTGGATCCTGCGAAAGTGGTTGCAGTTCAAGACTGGAAGACTCCTAGGAATGCAACCGAAGTAAGAAGCTTTCTCGGTCTGGCGGGCTACTATAGGAAGTTCATCAGGGACTTCGCTAAGATTTCAGCCCCTCTTACTAAGTTGACGAAGAACAACTTAGTCTTTGCATGGGACTTAGAGTGTGAGCTTGCTTTTCAAAGGCTCAAGAGGGCCCTTACTACAGCTCCAGTTTTGGCATTACCTGATGGTGGTAAGATGTTTACCGTGTACACCGATGCATGTGGCACGGGTTTAGGTGCTGTTCTGATGCAGGAAGGAAGAGTGATATGTTATGGGGGTAGGCAACTTAAAGTTCATGAGAAGAACTATCCCACTCATGATTTTGAGTTGGCGGCGATTATCTTTGCTCTCAAATCCTGGCGCCATTATCTTCTAGGCGAAAGGTTTGAGTTGTATACTGATCACAAGTCACTCAAGTACCTCTTCTCACAGAAAGATCCGAATCTAAGGCAGCAAAGGTGGATGGAATTCTTGGCATCATATGACTTCGAGATAGCTTATACCCATGGCAAGGGTAATGTCGTGGCAGATGCACTAAGCATTAGAAGGTTGACTTTGAGTCCCTTGTTTGTTGAAATGAAGAACCTAGAGTTCTTGGCAACCTTTGATTTCACAATGGATGTTGAGTCGATGACGGGTTCATTAGCATCTCTTGAGCTTAGACCCACACTTCTTGATCAAGTAGGGGCTTCGCAGAAGGAAGACCCGCAGGTAGTCGAGATCATGGACAAGTTGGTTCGTGGTGAGACGTCTAGTCACCTTGCTAGATATACTATTGATGACAAGGGTTGGCTAAGGCGTGATGGAAAGCTATGCGTCCCACAAGTGGGAGACTTGGTGCATAAAGTTCTCGAAGAAGCGCATCACTCGAAGATGACTATACATCCTGGAGGAGATAAGATGTATAGGGATATGAAGCGCATTTTCTTTTGGGCTGGAATGAAGAAGGATGTGGCAGAGTATGTTTCAAAGTGCATGGTGTGCCAATAAGTGAAAGCCGAGTCGAAGAAACCCGGTGGGCTATTACATCCATTGGAGGTCCCGCAATGGAAATGGGAAAGTATCTCTATGGATTTTGTGGACGGATTGCCTAGGTCAAGGAAAGGGAATACGAGCATATGGGTCATAGTTGACAGACTTACGAAGAGTGCTCATTTCATTCCAGTAAAGAGCAAGAGGACCGCATCATGGCTAGCATCTGTTTATCTTCGAGAGATAGTGCGATTGCATGGAGTTCCTTCTAGCATAGTTAGCGATCGTAACCCAATCTTCACTAGCCAGTTTTGGAATAGTTTGCAAGAAGCGATGGGTACGCGATTGAATCTAAGTACAGCCTATCACCCTCAGACGGATGGCCAAACCGAAAGGGTGAATAGAGTGCTAGAAGATCTTTTGAGGCTTTGTGTTCTTGACTTTGGTGGTACTTGGGAAGACCACCTCCCTCTTGTAGAGTTTGCTTATAATAATAGTTATCAAGCTAGCATAGGGATGGCACCATTTGAAGCTTTGTATGGGAGGCCGTGTAGGTCACCATCTTGTTGGTGGGAGACTACGGATAGGCTTATACTTGGGTCGGATATGATACGGGACACATCCGAGAAAGTTGAATTGGTGAGAAGACGGATGAAAGCGGCCCAAGACAGACAAAAATCCTATGCTGACAAGCGAAGGACAGATTTGGAATTCGAAGTTGGAGATATGGTTTTCGTGAAGGTTTCTTCTTTGCGTAATGTGGTTCGTTTTGGAGCGGTTGGGAAGCTGGCACCAAGGTTCGTAGGACCCTTCCCTATCATAGAAAGAATTGGGAAAATGGCTTATAAGGTGGAATTGCCCGAGAAGCTGGCCGGAGTACATAATGTCTTTCATGTCTCTCATCTCCGAAAGTGCCTACATGAGTCCGCTGAGGTGGTTGAACCTAGCATTCTTGAAGACGTGGAGGTAGAGAAAGAGGCAACCTTGAGGAGAGCTCCGATTCGTATCTTGGGAACGGAGATCAAGAAGCTAAGGAATCGAGAAGTCAAATTGGTGAAAGTCCAGTGGAGTGAAGCCGAAGAGGATGCAACTTGGGAAACCGAGGAGAAGATGCGTGGGCTTTATCCATTTATTTTTGAGGGTACATTCTCGATCTCTTTTCCCTTTTTGCATATCTTTCTTTTTGCTATCCATGTTTATCTTGTTATCTCATTAACCTTGTCATGAGAACCTTAGGTAGAAACCCTTTGGATGAAACATGTATTTGAAACATGTTATGCTTGATGTTTGCAAGTGGTTTCAAGTGTTTGCAAGTGGATACTCGTGGATGCATGATACACATTAGGCACTAAGATCGGCTCACACACTTTCATATTGCATGTGCATGAGTGCTTACACTTATTCATGACTGAAACTTGTTATGCTGTCACATGGATGCTGCATATGGATGCATGTTATGTGCACTCATATAGAGATTATAAATTATGTTAGGAATTTGCATACATATGGACGCATTCCACTAACATAATTTGCATTAAGGAGGTTTACTGAATCAGTAACCTCCTGATTTTCGCATTAGATAAGTACATATACACACACCTTTGCATATAATCATACAGCATTTAGATTTTGTTAAGGATATTGACTGCACGTGGATGATGTTTTGAATAGATTGACGATGGATGGTAGGATACGTTCCTCCAAACTTAGAGATTTCGGGGACGAAATCCTTTAAGGTGGGGAGGATGTAACAACCCGTATTTTTGAATAACAAGTTATAACATAAATCAAGGCAGAATTAAATGATAAAATCTGAATCGAGGGAAACGGGCTGTGCCATTGCGTTCGTCTCGGAAAAATACGCGAAATAGAGTCCGATTTTTCGAAAATCGGAGTCCGTATGACCAAGTTATGGCCCGTCAAAGTTTTCAGAAAAATTCAAGTTCAAAAACAGTTCAAATTTGAATTCAGAATTCAAATTCAGCCAAAACAGACTGGGCGGGAAAATTCCCGTCCAGACAGGTCGACAGGGGGGTCGACACTAGGGTCGACCTCTCCCCCAACCAGGTCGACACTAGGGTCGACCTGGGGGTCGACCTCCCTGGTCGGCCAGGTCGGCCTGGTGCACTTAATTTGGCTGTTTGGACCTGTTTTGTTGGCTAGTGACGTGATTTGATGGCTCAGATCTGAATTAGGGTTAATCCTATGGCCTAAACTAACCTAAACTTCTATAAAAGGACCCTAATACCTAGCCTAAATCATCACAAATTGATCCTACAACTAGGTTATACCGAAATGCTCTCTAATCATGGCCTCCACCTTCTTCAAGAGAGCATGAGTGTTCCAAATCAAATCTAAGTTCAAGAAGCTATCTTTCTTAGTTCAAAGAGCCATCTTTCTTCGTCATAGAAGCTATTTTACTTATTTCTCAAGGCTTAGAGTGGAGCATATTATTTTCTTTGCGGATTTGCTAGTGTGGCTTCGTCTCAATCTTGTTTTATTTTATAAGTCTTCATAGCATTGTAAGCCCTATTCTACTCTTAGATTCTAACTATGAAGTTAAATATGACATGTTGCAAGTTTGAGTGTGGGCCTAAGTATGATTTGCGCTTTGATTCTATCATGTTATGCATAAGATTTATTCTATGCATGTTTGTAAAGGTATCACCTTGACTTTGTGCATAGAAAGCTATGAGCTTTGATGTTATGCATAGACTTATTCTATGCATGTTTGTAAAGCTACCACCTTGACTTTTGCATTAAAAGCTATGAGCTTTGGTTTGAAATGTTGCATAGAAGCAACATAGAAACTCTCATAACCCTTATGATAGCTTGCATATGATGTTATATGCGAATCACTTGCTATCATTCCATGTTATTTATGACCATGTTTCATCTATGTTGCTAAAGTTGATATCATGCATGTTTTGAGGCCTATAATGTAATATGCAAGTTTATGAACACATTTGCCTCATATGCCACCATGTTTAACTTGTGGCCCAAACCTTATTAATTATGTCATGCTTCTAAGTTCCCTGTTTGAGATGTATTTGCGTTTATGCGAACTTGCATGCGATGGGGTTACGTTATGGGTAAACTAAAATGACATAAAACATGACTTGAAAAGATGACATGAAATATGACATGTGATTATGCTTGAAACATGAACATGGACTTGGACATGACTTCTAGAAAACATGAGAATGGCCAACTCGAGGTTGGGTTGAGTTTGTAGCATAAATCTACCCGGAACCGACTGGCTTAACTAGTGGCTACAAGCAATAGGACCTAATGTGAGTAGTTGGTCATGTCGCACTTGAAACCCGAGGTTAGACTAAGTTGTGGTGTAAAGCTACCCGGACCCGCCCGGCTTAACTAGTAACCACAACAAGGCCTAATGTGAGAGGTTGGGTGCATTAAATTAATTAATGCCACATGATAGGGTTAAGTCATGGACCACTTGAATACTTAACCAATTAAACACGATGGGTTGATAGGGTTAAGTCATGAACCTTGGGTACACTTAACCAACTTGATGCTTGATTGGATAGGGTTAACCACATTTAACCCGTTCAAAACCCTAGTTACGTGGTCTTTTTCACTAGTAACCCTCTTGGTTGTATCATGGTACCCTAGGGACTAGGCTAGGGTGGGGCACGATTACTGGGCTGACATGTAAGCGACCAAAACGACGGCTGAGTAGGTGCGCCGGTGTAGGTTCAGGCGGACTATGGTCGTGCACATAGTCCGGAGTTGAAAAAGCAGACACGGGCACCAGTAGGTTTAGACTGTGCGTGCTTGATGTGTGTCCGGGGTTGGCACCCTAGGGCTTGATACACCCTAGGTTGGACCTAGCATAGTTTGACTACATTTCGTGATTGGGCCGTATGACACCGACACTTGACGATTTAGGCTATAGGGAGCCGATCGATTAGACCGAGTAGTTGGACCTTGATTTAGGTCACCTCATGATATTGGGCCAGCTTTGGGCCAAGGGATCATTTCTTGTTTATACTTGACATGGATCGGAATACTAGTACACACTTGGTGCAACTCAACCTTGTATATGCGATGCCACACTTGATCTATCTTGTTAACTCTTCGCTATGAAAGTTATCACCCTATGTTTCATCTATGCTTTACATGTCCAGTTAACTTTATTAGTTTTTATACTAATAGTAGATAGGACTTACTAGTCTTTTTGACCGACCCGTTTTCTTTCGCCTCTTTTCTTCCGTTCCCCCCCCCCCCAGGTTTACAGGGTGGGAACACTGGTACCTAGCTTGGATCTTTAGCTGCTTTTCTGGATAGCTCATGTACGGTTTGGACTTGAGCTCGCTATGGCTTTATTCTACCTTGGGTATAGTTACTTTATGATTTTCTTTCCAGTTTTCAGTTGATGTTTCTAGACTATGTTTTGTGGAAAATAATGACCAAGTACTTTGATGTAACTTGACTATGGTTTTGAAATGTTAGTTTTTATCAGCTGCTTTATTTACTCTGTTTTTACTTATGTGTTCTATCTTGTGATATCTGCATGCATGTTTACCTTGTTCAACGCCCCTCCAAAGCTAGTGTGCTTGCAAAAGTGGCATTGGCGGAGGTGGGGTGTTACAATCAATATCCTTCAAATAAGTGTACATAAACAAACCGTCTAGTTTGTAAATGAATATTTATTTATTCACATTCACGTTAAAAATTATATTTTTAACGATCAAACTATTTTATTCAACCTATGAATATTCTATTCGGTTCTTTTATTAAATAAAATGTTATCTTTATTTTTCTAACTTATTTTTAGAAAATTTCGGCGGCATAACGACACGATACTAGAAACGGGACAAGGCCTAGCCTTATCCCCGGTCTAGTGAAAGCCCACGCCATTCACACATCAATCAAATCAATTTCATTTCACCAAACAATTCAATTCAAACCAAATAATCTAACCAACTACACAACCAAACAATTAAACAAACAAGCCATCCATGGTCTGTGGATGACGGGTGTCGGGTGCTACTAAGCACCGCCTGCATCCTAGTATATATATATAACTAGAAAATTAAATTAAAGAGTGAGAAATTCTCACCGATAGCTATCCCAACTTCACGACACTTCATTTATAGAAATCTTCGCCATTCTCGCCTTTCGTCACTTTCGTTGCCCGTAGCCACTACATATGTAAAAATCGAATTTTTACTTCGCTATTCAATATATAAAAATCGAATTTTTACTTTGCTATTCAATATATAAAAATCGAATTTTTACTTCGCTATTCAATATATAAAAATTGAATTTTTACTTTATAAAGATCATAGCTTTCATATGTTAAAAATTCTAACTTTCATATAATAAAAATCCTAGATCTTAACAATGATAAAAATTACATCTTTATTGTTTCTACTACATAAAAATTACATTTTTATAAATTAAAACTGATTTAAATACTTCAAGACTGATTTTCTATAACTGAAATTGGATTAGAAACTAATTTAATAAAATAAAAATCACCTTGGTTCGATTTTACTGAGGAGGGAAGGCTCGGTGTCGGAGTTGTCCGCGCGGCGTCTAATGTGGGCCAGAGGGTCTTGTCTGAGGTGCGCTCAAGCGAAGGGGAGGGGCGGTGGCTGGGAAAAGCGGTTGATTCAGGGGGGGTACGGGGGTTTGGGCCGTCGGATTTCGAACTGGGAAGGGGATCGGGGGGAGATGGTGGCGCTGGGGAGAAGTGGCGCGGGCTCCGGTGGTGGGTGGTGGGCGGCGGCCGTGGGGCAAGTTCGATGGCGGCTAGGGTAGAAAAGGGGGTTGTGGTTTTTAAGGGGGGGGGGGGGGGAGGAGCGAGAACGCGAGAGGAGGGGAGAGGGTGCCGCAGATGGGGAAGGCGGAGGGAGGCTGGCGGCGCGGCGGCGTGGGGGCGGGATTTTCGTCGATCGATCCTCTTTTTTTTTATTGTCTGAGAGAAGTAAGAGATAGAGAGGGGAGAGGCTATTATATATTTATTTATTATTAATTTTATTTTAATTCTCTTTTAAAGTTGACTTTCCATTCTAACACGAAATCAAACCCAACGGCTGTCGCCCCTAGCTAATTACCCTCATTCCAAACACAATGGGATATGTATCGTAGGCTGATTCGATCGTTTCGATCAGCTTTCGTTGAATTTAAAATATAAATCATTATATTGAATTTTAAACATACATTTCAATTTACCGGGCCCACGTACGAACTCTAAAAATTCTCAAAAAAATATTTTCTAGCTTCGTATTGACGATACGGTCTTAACAAAACTAGTTTCGTCGAATTCTGAGACCGTTGGAAAAATGGCCATTTTCCAGTCGATTAAAATCAACTGAAACTGGTCAAACGCGTTTTCCTTCGCCACACTCACATATTGATTCGAAAAATTATGAAATTTGGAATCTAGCAATAACTTTACACCACGGACCCAACAAAAGTGGTTTCGTCGAAATCCGAGGTCGTTTGTAAAATGGCTATTTTTAAGGGCCTGAATTCCATAGCGACTATTCAGAATTTTCAACTGGACATATCTTTTGATCCCGCTATGAAATTTCGATTTTTTGGATTCGTTGGAAAGATATCATCAATTAGATTCCATTATTTTTGGTTTCACTAAAATCCGGATTATTTTGCACCCGGTATGTTCAATTGAAGTTTGAAATCGAATTATCGAACTACCATGCCATTTTCAATTCCTTTTATAATTATATATAATTATTTATATTCTAACGTCGATCTATATAACTATATACGATTGAATTCTATTCAAAATAAATTTCTCGTCGATATTATTTAAAATAATTCATTTTAAAAAATCAAAATTCGCTAAAATTGCCAAAATAAGAATTTTAAACTGGCCCAGATTTTCGGGTTGTTACAATCTCCCCCACTTAAAACTTTTCGTCCCCGAAAAGGAATAAAGTCGAAAGTGGTTTGATTAATCAACATTACGTTCGATCTGGCTTCCATTCTCCAACTTTTCAGTTTCTGAGAATTTTCAAATTCTTCCAAAATTTGGCTAACACCCTAAATTTTCGAAAAATTTCTCCATAACCTCCCCTGCACAGGGAGCCACGGGAAAATCTCGAAATTGCCATACAGGCCTTCTGATCTCAAAAAGAAAAAGAAAAAGCCAAGCGGCTAGCCAATAGGCTCATAAAATCATCATCACCCAAACAAAACAGTAAATTATGATAAACATGTACCTATTTGTCGGGCAAACAAATTTTATTCTCTGCTCTAGCCTCCTTGCTATGACCTGTTCAATGTAAGTAGATGTATATGCAAGCAAATGCGACCAATTTTCAATACAATTCAATATTTGATACAATTAGGCGTAATGGTTCAAAATTATCAAACAAATAAACAAACAACACAAACATCAATCCATTAGTTGATTAGCTTTTGAAATTTATAACTTTGATACATAGTCAAAAATCAGATTTTTGATGCCAAATCACAACAATAAGCCCTATCTAGTTTTGGTTCTCACACCAGTCAATAGGAAATATATAGAAAGCCCACTTTCGTCACTCGAACATAAATTCCAATGATGGAGCTCCATCATCAAAATCATCTCCGGGCGATTAGAGTGTAATTCTATATCTATCCAGTATATTAAAACTTCAAATACACGTTTGCAAGGCGTATATGCAAAATCTTTATATACTGGACTGTCCTCATCAATATAAAATAAATATTCAAATACGTATACAACGATTTAAATTTTCAAAACAAAAATTGTTTTCATTTTAAAAGTATACTCTTCACACTCGTTCTAGGATACTACTGATCCTATCTCTAACGAGTCAATCTCGTTGGATATTACTAATCCAATATCTGATGAATTCTTTCATAGGGTTCTAATGTGTCTTGTTCTCTGAGCTTTGTAAACCAAAGCTCTGATACCAACTGAAACGACCCGAACTTCCCCGGTCTCCGAAGAGAAGAGAAAGAACGGATTGTTTTGAGAACACGACAAAATAGAACGCAGACGGGAAAACATTTCATTGTATATTACAATAATACATCAGATTGCAAGAATATACAGAGTATAAATGAATAAATATTACACAGAAAAATATCAGAGATTACAATACATTACATAGCAGCGGAAAATAATACAATACACAACTAGAAGAGATATACGGATACAAAGCTTTCCGGATATCGTTCCAGCCGTAAACCAGGATCCTGTGAATATAAATCTGCAAAACCAAAACTACTAGCTTCCCGTGTCAAAATAAGGGCACCCAGAGTTTAGGTTAAAACAATAAACTCCAGGTCAGTCATGGGACTGGTGTGAGAACTAAAACAGTTATTAATCTTTATTTTAAAGTTAGGTAAATCAAGGGACCACGCCGTATAACACAGAACGGGTTTCCTCCCAAGAATACCAGTGCATAAAACAAATAGCGCAATGCTAAATAAAGAAAAATGAAGCTGTTATAAGACCCAAGTCCTATCACACAATGCAACGCAAGCCGGGGGATAGGGTTTTCCCTTATAACAGCCAAAGAATGCTTGATACGTTTAAAACAAATCATTTGATACTATTATAAGTGCATAGTGTATAAAACAACTTCAAATCATAAGTATCAATCATAGGCGGCATGGGTACCATATATCATGTCGCCATACTAGTTCTACAATTAAAACCGCAAAATCACGTATTTGGAAATTGGATTTCCATCTTTGAACCGAGGCAAAAGATAGTCCTCAACCGATTCGAGACTCTCTAGCCCGAGCCTCAGGTCAGAGCTCGAGTGACCTTGGAGCGACAGGGCCGGTCCACCGATGTGGATTAAACTTAAATCCCGAACACTGCGTTTCCCCACCCTTTGGGGCGTAAATGAGCCAACGAATGACTCCATCGGACCCGGATCGTCCGATCTAACTGAGGCGCCTCGCAACAGCAACAACCACACAGGTGAAAATTATATAAATGTCAGGGCTGGTAGGTCACTGACACCACCCTAGCTAGAAAGAAACGCATGCCCTCCCTGAGGTCCTCTCCCGTTTTTGGTTCACAACCGGGGTGCAAGGCTCGCAAATTCATGTTACACAAAGTTGTGCCACACAGGCTGTGCTTTGATCATCACCACAAGACTTTTCTTTTCAACAGAAGCCTCGATCAATTGCATCTTAGCATGCCACACAGGCAATTCACTCCATGCGATTGATATCCATCAATATATAACCCTTGAGCTCGTACGTCTCAGAGAAGGGCGTTAAGCAAGAGAATAAATTCTCCGCCGCCAAACAGATATATATATAATAGAAATCAATCACACGGACTAAAATCCAATGTCAGACACACGGTCCATTTACAAGTTCGTTCTGGGTCTGAACGAAACCGGAGGCACCTAGTACCCCGCATATCCATCGATCTCCAAGTACGTCTGGACGATCACCAACTGTTTCCATCTTCTTGGGTGTACAGACCAATCAAGATCATCAGTAATCACCCAAACGACATGAAGACCTTCGGTCTTCGACCATCGTCTTCATCTTCGACTTATCGTCGTATCAGTTATTCAGAATGAGATAAACCCGGTCTTTCCGAATAACTCGCGTATATTTTAAATAAGTGTTACACAAACACAACATACGCCTCATTCCAATTCATCAGTCACTAACCGTAAATTAATCAAGAGAATAATTTCCCAAATATTAACCCCGAAGGCTGAAACCAACATCAGATCAATATCCAGAAAACCATTCTGCTTAGCTAACCGACAGTTAGTTTCTAAATTTCACATTCATAGGGAAAGGTTCCCATTAATTTTATCCAACGTAAATTCCTTGAATTTATTCTTTAATCATCTTTTGAATTTCGATTTAACTAGTCGGGATTAACAAACCTTACCAAAGTAATCCTTTGTTTTAATTTCCCAATCCCAACCTATTCATCCCATAAAGTAAAACTGGTTATACTTCATATCTAACACCACGGTGTTATCGGTAAATTCAATTACCATTTCACATTCAAATCTAATTAAAGATTTAACCAACGCCTAGAGCAAAACTGGTGATACTCCATTTCGATTATTTCAATCTAATTAAAGATTCATTAAAACTCCACTTAGTTTTAATCTTTGACTGGGTTAAAGAATCAGTGTCATTTAAAACACGGTTCACGGTAAACCCAAAATCACCTTCATTAATTATCGGGTTAAAGAACAAGCGTTGTTTAAAGCACTGTTCACGATAAACCCAAAAATCAATATCAATTCAATCCCAATTAAATATCATTTAATTGGTACACTTCATTAAATCTAAATAAAAAGATTTAATCTTTTCCTCAACTGGGTTTAAGAACAGCGTTAATGAAGACGCCATTCACAACAAACCCAAATCACATTTAATATTAAATACAAGGCTCTGAATAGAAAATATATCGCCTTATATTCAATATCAAATTCTACGACCAACAAATCTCGTATTGGAAATAACGATATATATATATCTATATCTTTCAAATTTCCATAACAACATCTGTATAATCACGAAATCCAACGTCGAAATATTCCGAAGACAATTTCGATTCAAATCCATTCCAATGAAATCATTGGAAATTCTGGTTATTTTCGAAACCATTTCAAATTCAATTTATTTATTTAAAAATAAATAGAATTATAATTCTAGTTCAAAACTAGTTCATTTCGATAAAAATCTATTTTTATCTTTTCAAATATGGAGTTTTTCATCCCAATTCTTTCTAAATCATTTCTTATGATTTTACACAAATTATTACTATTTTTAATAATTTTATCAAGGCCCGTACAGTCGATTTCCATCAACGGCCATCGAACTGCACTTACAGCGACCTTTTCAAATTTGATTTGTACATAATTCCAAATCCAACCGTTAGATTTCTAATTTCTAATAATCGTTAGAAAGCTCTTTTCGATACGAACCCAAGGGTTCCGGTTTTAGGAGAATCCGACGGTCGGATCTCCCGTTATATCAGTTCGAAGTCAATGGTCGAAATTCGCGAACTGCCGCGGCGCGGCGCGTTCTATTCAGGCCATTATATTATTTATATAATATATACAATATATACTTCGTTGATTTCAATTCAAAACGTGCTTTATAAATCGTTTTTCAATTCATTTTCAAAGCGGTTTCAACTTCATATTCAATTTCAAATCAAAATTTGAATATTCCAATATAAATTCGTTTTAAATTCATTTCAAATCGATTTCAATTCAATTTCAATTGGAATTCATTTCTATTCAATTTCAATTCGAATTCATTTCTTTTCAATTTCAATTCGAATTCATTTCTTTTCAAAATATCAGATTTTGAAATCACTTTCAATATTCGTTATAAAATGAATAAAATTGATATAAATATCGATCACGTCAAAATGGCGTCAATCTAACCATCACGGCTTCATATGTTTCTATTTTCAAATATTCTATTTCAAATATTTCTATTTCAAATATTTTTATTTCAAATATTTTTTTTTCAAATATTTCTATTCAAATATTTATATTTCAAATATTTCTTTTTCGAAACTGGAATGAGGCCCAATCAATTACCATATAATGTTAATTATATGGATTTTCTACAATACATGTATACAATAACTACGATGAATAATCAACCATAATCCAAAGTGCATTCTACACTGTATAAGCATTAAATATAAACATTCAACGCTTATAACAGTCTGTCAATCAATCGATCGACATACAACTAAACAATCGGGATTAGTGTACTTCAAATATCATCCCAATACCCACGTGGGGTTTCAAACAATCAAACACAGATTTTATTTGTGCAGTTGGGCGATGTGTAAAATTTATCGTCCCAATCAATATCCTTCAAATAGGTGTACATAAACAAACCGTCCGGTTTGTAAATGAATATTTATTTATTCACATTCACGTTTAAAATTATATTTTTAACGATCAAACTATTTTATTCAACCTATGAATATTCTATTCGGTTCATTTATTAAATAAAATGTTATCTTTATTTTTCTAACTTATTTTTAGAAAATTTCGGCGGCATAACGGCACGATACTAGAAACGGGACAAGGCCTAGCCTTATCCCCAGTCTAGTGATAGCCCACGCCATTCACACATCAATCAAATCAATTTCATTTCACCAAACAATTCAATTCAAACCAAATAATCTAACCAACTACACAACCAAACAATTAAACAAACAAGCCATCCATGGTCTGTGGATGACGGGTGTCGGGTGCTACTAAGCACCGTCTGCATCCTAGTATATATATATAACTAGAAAATTAAAGAGTGAGAAATTCTCACCGATAGCTATCCCAACTTCACGACACTTCATTTATAGAAATCTTCGCCGTTCTCGCCTTTCGTCACTTTCGTTGCCCGTAGCCACTACATATGTAAAAATCGAATTTTTACTTCGCTATTCAATATATAAAAATCGAATTTTCTTTGCTATTCAATATATAAAAATCGAATTTTTACTTCGCTATTCAATATATAAAAATCGAATTTTTTACTTTATAAAGATCATAGCTTTCATATGTTAAAAATTCTAACTTTCATATAATAAAAATCCTAGATCTTAACAATGATAAAAATTTCATCTTTATTATTTCTACTACATAAAAATTACATTTTTATAAATTAAAACTGATTTAAATACTTCAAGACTGATTTTCTATAACTGAAATTGGATTAAAAACTAATTTAATAAAATAAAATTCACCTTGGTTCGATTTTACTGAGGAGGGAAGGCTCGGTGTCGGAGTTGGCAGCGCGGCGTCTGATGTGAGCCAGGGGGTCTCGTCTGAGGTGCGGTCAGGCGAAGGGGAGGGGCGATGGCTGGGAAAAGCGGTCGATTCAGGGGGGTACGGGGGTTTGGGCCGTGGGATTTCGAACTGGGAAGGGGATCGGGGGGAGATGGTGGCGCTAGGGAGAAGTGGCGCGAGCTCCGGTGGTGGGCGGCGGCCGTGGGGCAAGGTCGATGGCGGCTAGGGTAGAAAAGGGGGTTGCGGTTTTTAAATGGGGGGGAGGAGCGATAACGCGAGAGGAGGGGAGAGGTTGCCGGAGATGGGGAAGGCGGAGGGAGGCTGGCGGCGCGGCGGCGTGGGTGGGGGCGGGATTTCCGTCGATCGATCCTCTTTTTTTTTTGTCTGAGAGAAGTAAGAGAGAGTGAGGGGAGAGGCTATTATATATTTATTTATTATTAATTTTATTTTAATTCTCTTTTAAAGTTGACTTTCCATTCTAACACGAAATCAAACCCAACGTTTATCGCCCCTAGCTAATTACCCCCATTCCGAACACAATGGGATATGTATCGTAGGCTGATTCGATCGTTTCGATCAGTTTTCGTTGAATTTAAAATATAAATCATTATATTGAATTTTAAACGTACATTTCAATTTACCAGGCCCACATACGAACTCTAAAAATTCTCAAAAAAATATTTTCTAGCTTCGTATTGACGATACGGTCTTAACAAAACTAGTTTCGTCGAATTCTGAGACCGTTGGAAAAATGGCCATTTTCCAGTCGATTAAAATCATTTGAAACTGGTCAAACGCGTTTTCCTTTGCCACACACACATATTGATTCGAAAAATTATGAAATTTGGAATCTAGCAATAACTTTACACCACGGACCCAACAAAAGTGGTTTCGTCAAAATCCGAGGTCGTTTGCAAAATGGCTATTTTTAAGGGCCTGAATTCCATAGCGACTATTCAGAATTTTCAACTGGACATATCTTTTGATCCCCGCTATGAAATTTCGATTTTTCGGATTCATTGGAAAGATATCATCAATTAGATTCCATTATTTTTGGTTTCACTAAAATCCGGATTATTTTGCACCCGGTATGTTCAATTGAAGTTTGAAATCGAATTATCGAACAACCGCGCCATTTTCAATTCCTTTTATAATTATATATAATTATTTATATTCTAACTTCGATCTATATAACTATATACGATTGAATTCTATTCAAAATAAATTCCTCGTCGATATTATTTAAAATAATTCATTTTAAATAATCAAAATTCGCTAAAATTGCCAAAATAAAAATTTTAAACTGGCCCAGATTTTCGGGTTGTTACAACAGAGAACCACATTCCCAAAAAAAAGATAGACCGAACATATCAATAGTTTACTACGAACCAAACAATCAAACTTCCCCATCCACTGTCAAACTCCATCGCCCTTGTTCATTATCAACAAATTCGCACCACGCACAGAAAACTCCTCAAATCCCCACTACAAATACATTTTCCCAGTTCGAACTCCAGCAGCCATCAATACATTCAACCCAATTCCAGTACACCACATCACCTTTAAAACCCCATACAGTCGCGACAATGACAACAAAGAACCCAACGTCGGCTTCTACTTGAAATCGTTGTTAATCCCATCGTACCCCCTTTCTGCAATTGCGAGAGTCCAGAGCACCTCCGAGCTTCAGATAATGCTGCGCGATCATGATTTCGGATCGTGATTCCCTAGATTTGTTTTTGATTTTTTTCAGTGGATGGTTTCGATTTCGAATGACGAAAGAAAAAAATTCGAAAAGCAGGCTTAAATTCTAGAATGAGGACAGAAGGAACAAATGGGAATAGTTCTAGATTGGGGTTCAATAGCAATTTGTGACTAGAAAAAAAATGAAAGGGAGGTAGACAGAATAAATCAATTTGTGGGTTTTTGGATTGAAAGTAACGAACGCGATGGATTCAATTTGTAGGTGGAAGAGAGGAAGATAGCAATAACATCTTTTAGGTAGGTTTAAGGGTAGAATAGGCTTGTAGTGTACCAAAGCTTTGGGGAGAAGAAAATCGATGGTACGTGGATTTGAAAAAGGAGAGCAGTTATAGCTGCGTTATAAAGGATAGGTCGTCCCCTATATATATATATATATATATATATATATATGTATATGTATATGTATATGTATATGTATGTATGTATGTTTTTTTTTATAATTGAGGTAGCTTAAATAAAAATATCCTGTTATTTTGAACCCCTATTTGAGCGCAAAAAAAGACATTCCTAGGGTTGTACTATTATTCTGAACACACTGGAACAGATTCCAAGGCCTAACTCGATCGTATGGAGAAGATATTAATTTAAACTGACAATTTAAAATTAAATTCAATTTAATATAAACTAAATCAAAAATAAAAAAATCTGTAAATAATAAATTATTATTGTCATATATATAAATACACACACAAACTGAATTCATATAACTCCATAATAAATTAACTTGAATTTTAAACTCGATATTACATTTTCAAGTTAAACTGATATTCAATTGACTTAAAATTGATTTATTTTATTAAATAAATCGTTACGGTTTATAAACGATTCCGTAGCGATTTTCTGGAAATTTTATTTGGACATAACTAACAACCTATAACATAAAATTTCGATTTTTCTCTTCCATTAGAAATTTATAATCAACTAGATTCAAATGTTTCTTATTTCACAGAATTCTGACTTATATCAGATCATGTATATTCGGTTGAATTTCAAATCATAATTTATGAACCATTACGACATTACGAGCTTGTTTATATTTAATATATATTTATACGTTTCAAACTTCATTTGAATTAATATAAAAATCCATTTATATTAACAATTCAATATTTAAAACTTAAGTGATCAAACATACGGGACGTTACAAGAAGGCACATCATCCAATGCATAAGCCTTGGTAGTATGTTTATCCATCGACAGTTTTGGGAAGTTCTTCTTTATGTGCCTAATTTTATTACAATCAAATAAATTTTTTTCAACTTCAGCAAACTTACAGTCCCTCGAGTAATGGCCTTTGTCTTGGAAATAAAAGCACATACACTGACTCTCAGGCTTCTTTTGACCATTCTTACCCCATTGCTTATGCTTCCTCTACCTACTCCACTTCGTTTTGTTTCCACCACCTTGTGGTGGTTTCAACTCTGTTTTCTCACATACCTCAACAATAGCTTCACTCTTCTTAGGAAACACGCTTTTGTGCCCACGAGTCTTCTCAACCAACTTCTCAAATGAGACTTTTATATGTTCAACAAGCTTCTTGCCGTGATACTCGTCTAATCCAATAATAAAATTATTGTTCTTCCTAAAAGAAGCATCAATAAAAAATGGGCTATAATTAGACAAAGCATCAAACTTGACCATATATTCAGCAACAGACCTCTCTCCTTGCTTTAATGCTATGAATCTCTTGAATTTTTTTGACTTTTGTAAAATAGAAATGAACTTGTCCTCAAACTTGGTCCTAAACTGCTTCCACAATATCTGATGCTCCAAAGTCTCAATGGTTATGGAGTTCCACCTATCCATAGCTTGGCCTTGTAGTTGCCTCGAATAAGTTTTCATTCCATCACGTCGTCTATTTCAAGATCTACAAAGAAATGGGTGAAAATGATTTGGGTCAAATTCACATCATTATTAATGAAATTCAAACGAAATCAAATAGGATCTTATGCATTAATTTATAAATTGAGTATTATACCTACCAAAGCTTTCATCTCTCTCCACGTAATTTAGGTGAGATCTTAGATAAAATAAATCTGAGCGCTACAAATACATTACATCCATAGGTATCCATGAACGAGCTTCTCTTCGAATGTAATATAGATCGAAGAGAAAGATGGAGACAAGCGGCGCTAGCTGACATTCTATTTCTAGGGTTTTTGGAAAAATTATATTTGGTTAATATAATTTCCAATATGTTCTTATCTGTATGTTGGTTTAGACGCGTGTTTATAAAAGAAGGAATGCCCTTCCTTAAAACAAATGTAACAATAAAATTAGGAATCTACCTGAATACGTATTTCAACTTCAAATAAAATATCAATAGACTGATATTTTATTTGTCCAAAATAGTTTATCCTTTATATCGTTCTATTATGTGACCCTATAGGATATTATAATGTTGTCAATAATTTAAATTATAAATAGTGAGCGGTATCTAGCAACACACCGTTGTTACCCAAGTTATAATAAGATCAACGATTCGATATGATCTTTTCTTTGACCAGTGTACCAATGTAATATAATCCTTATAACCAATATATTTAGGATTAAACGCTAGGTACGGAATGTATCATCCTCTTTATAATTTAATCCTTTTATCTTGTTCGATGAGTATACTATATATAACAAATCAATATTTGAGCATAACCCTGCATTTCATAGTCTCTCTCAATAAAGAGGCCCATGGATATCTTCACTTATATTGTAGGGTTAAATTCCATCTTGATCATTCATAATTTTCATTCAATTCGAGATGTAACCAATAATCATCTTTATCGTCTACTCGGCTAAAAGTAACTTTTGATAATATCAAAACAAATATCCTCGAACAAAATTATAATGATTTCAGGTTTGAAGACCATTACCTCACTGTGACTATGAGAATAACTTATGATACTACTAATTATATTCCATGTAGTTTTCTCATGTTGGGTCAACCCAATACACTATTCTCCAATACACACTTATGTACTGACATTAATATCACATGTATTAATGATCAATGAGATATGATCATCGGTCAATCCACATTCCAGTCTCAATGTTTTGTTGTTGTCCTATATAAACAATATAACTTGACTAGGGACATTTAAGAATTATAATACTCGTTTTGTATTGTATAATCACATGTTCAAGTCGCTTATTTGAACTATATAAATATGAATTATTACTCTTAGGAATTCTATTGTGTTAATATTTATATTACGCAGTAAATATAACATAATAGAATATATATATAATTCAAAATAAAATATAACACCAACAATGTTATTATTCTCATCAAATGGATTGCCTCTAGGGAATAAACTCTAACAATCTCCCACTTGCACTAGAGTCAATCATCATGTATCATATACCTATGAAACTAGTGTGACTATCAAACTTCTATTGCGACAAAGTTTAAATCAGAAGTTCTGCAACATTACAACCTTTTGTTACTATGCAGATATGTTTATCTCTTCAGTGCACAATTTCACATAAGAAATTATATTTCAAATATATGTTTAGACCGATAATTAGATCGAGGTCTCTAGCCCTAATCAATAGCTCTATTGTTATCACAATGCAAAATTATTGGATCAACATTGGATATAATTAAGCTTAAAGATGAACTTTTAATCCAAACATCCTCCATTGTAAAATTAGTATTTATTTCTTGTTTTAAACTAACATCATTCACAATAAGTAATATGTTATCAATATATAACATTTGAATTATTGTGTTACTCCAACTTAATTTCTTGTCTAAACAAGGTTGAATGGTATTTTGCGGTTGCCGAGACATTTCGAGTTCTTCTTTATTCCCATCGGTTTCTTAGAGACTAGCTCTCTTTTAAAAGGATACCGATTCGAGCAATAAACATTTTTTTCTCAAAGGATTTGTAGAAATAATATCCTTTTTCTTCATTTGGATATTCCACAAAATAATTATCAGATTTGGGTCCGATCTTATTAGAGGTAAGACGTTTAACAAATGCCTCACATCCCAAATCTTGATAATAGACACACTGTGTAATAACCCGGAAATGCGAGCCAGTTTAAAAATTTTATTTTGGCAATTTTAACGAATTTTGAACATTTAAAATAGATTGTTTTAAATAATATCGACGAAAAATTTATTTTGAATATAATTCGAACGTATATATTATATACGTCGTCGTTAGAATATAAATAATTATATATATAATTATAAAAGGAATTGAAAATGGCGCGGTAGTTCGATAATTCGATTTCAAACTTCAATTGAATGTACCGGGTGCAAAACAATCCAGATTTTAGTGAAACCAAAAATAATGGAATCTAATTGTGAATATCTTTCCAACGAATCAGAAAAATTGAAATTTCTTAGCGGGAATCAAAAGATATGTCCAGTTGAAAATTCTGAATAGTCGCTATGGAATTCAGGCCCCTAAAAAAAATGGAAATTTTGCAAACGACCTCGGATTTCGACGAAACTACTTTTGTTTGGTCCGTGATGTCAAGTTATTGCTAGATTCCAAATTTCATAATTTTTCGAATCAATATGTGAGCGTGGCAAAGGAAAACGCGTTTGACCAGTTTCAGTTGATTTAAATCGACTGGAAAATGGCCATTTTTCAAACGGTCTCAGAATTCGAAGAAATTAGTTTTGTTAGGACCGTATCGTCAATACGAAGCTAGAAAATATACATTTTTGGAATTTTTCGAGTTAGTATGTGGCCCCGGTAAATTGAAATGCGCGTTCAAATCCAATATATAGAGTTATATGTTGATTTTGACGAAACTAATTCAAACAGTCGAATTGGCCTACGATACATATCCCATTGTGTTCGGGACGGGGGTAAAACGCTAGGGACGACAGTCGGTGGGTTTGGTTTGGAGGTCAGATCGATAAACAATTAATTTGTGAATTAAATGAAATTAAATATATTATATATATACAAATTCACCCAGTCAAAACCCTATCTCTCTTTTCCCTTGGTCCACCGTTTCTTCAGCCGACACGAACCCAAACCGACGTCCCAAAACTTCCCAACTCCTCCACCAAATTCTAATTCAATCCTCTCATCAAATTCAGGAATTATCAACTACGATTTGTTCATCTAAAGGAGATCGAAGAGTCCAACCGCTATGATCTGAATTCGTCTATGGAGGCGATCAGAATCTCCATGGAAAGGTGCGAACTTCGAAGCAGTTTCTGGCGGGGGTGTGGATTTCGAGTTGGCTAGGGTTCTGGGTGGTGGAAGCGCGAGCCGTGGCGCTTCGACGGGGAGGTGTTGATTGACCGACCATGGCCTGTGGTGGCGCCGGCGACGAGAAGCATGGGTGGAGCTTTGTGTGGCAGTGGTTCGTGATTTCCTGATGTAAACAGGAAGATGATTCTACAACAATGATGAAGTAAGCGTTGTTAATTTAGTTTAACTATAATTTAATTAGTATAATAAGCATTAATTTATAATAAGCATTGTTTTAAATTTGTATATAACATGTTGTTAGAAATACAACTTTGGTTTTAAAAATAAGAACCTAGGATAAAAATATGATTTTTTATAATATACGTAAAAATATAAAGGTAAGTTTTCTTTAGAAATATTAAATAAAAATTAGATTTTTATATTTAAATAAAGATTGATTTTTATGTGATAAAAGGGATATGATTTTCTATGATATTAAAAATGGGATTTTTATATAATAGAGAGGATAAAAATATTATTTTTATATTAGGAAAGTTTATATTTTAAGAATATAAAGTTTCAATTTTTAATATGGAAGATATACGATTTTGAAAATATAGAAATATAATTTTTATATAGGTATGATAATAAAAATTCGATCTTTATATAAGAAGTAGAAATATTAAAATATAATTTTTATGTAGAAAGAAGTGTTGTAAATATATATATACGAAATAAAAATAGAATTTTTATTTATTGAACGAAGCAGTAAAAATAATTTTTATTTGAACAGCGTGAAAAGAAATGAGATGGAACTGTATTGGAATTTTCAAAGGAATCCAGATGTTCAGCAGTTCAACAGCAAAGCATGGCGGAGTGGAACCCTCTATGAGAATTTCTCACTCTTCAATCTCTTTTTCTAGTTATATATATATACTAGGATGCAGACGGTGTTTAGCAACACCTTACACCCGTCATCCACAGACCATGGATGGCTTGTTTGTTTGATTGATGTGTTGTGGAAAATTGTTTGTGATGTTGATGTGAAATAGATAATAAAATATATTCATAGGTTGAATAAAATATTTTATCGTTAAAAATATAATTTTTAACGTGAATGTGAATAAATAAATATTCATTTACAAACCGGACGGTTTGTTTATGTACACCTATTTGAAGGACACTGATTGGGACGATAAATTTTACACATCGCCCAACTGCACAAATAAAATATGTGTTTGATTGTTTGAAACCCCACACGGGTATTGGGATAAAATACGGCATACACTAATCCCAATAATTAGTTGTATGTCGATCGATTGATTGACAGGCTGTTATAAGCGTTAGATATCTATATTTGATGCTTATACAGTGTAGTGCACTTTGGATGATGGTTGATTATTTATCGTTGCTATTATATACATGTGTTGTATGGAATCCATATAATTAACATTATATGGTAATTGATTGGGCCTCATTCCAATTTAGAAAATAAAGAATATTATAAAATAAAGGTTCATGAGTTGACCGTACTCATCCGTTGAGATTAGTCATGTGTTGAACGAAATATTTTAACACTAAAATTTACATCTTTATCATATATAAAATTAGAAACTAACTAGAAAATAGATGAGATGAGTGGTCTCCTGGGTATTGATCTGATGCTGGTTTCGGCCTTCGGGGTTAATATTTGGGGAATCGTTCTCTTACTAATTTATGGTTGGAGTCTGATTTGAAATCAGACGATAGATACCATAATTTTTATCAAATGTATTGAATAACAAAAATAGTCACACGTGGACAGTACTCATCCGTTGAGATTAGTCATGTGTTGACAAAAATATATATTCACATACTGAATAGAATAAATATTCATTTGTTGAATAGAATAACGGGATTATTGAAATATATAAAGCCGTGTTAATTAGAGATGTGCCATTTTGACGCGAACGATATTTATATCGATTATATTCGATTTTATAATTGAATTGAATAGAAAACGAATTTGAATTGAATAGAAAACGAATTCGAATTGAATTGAATAGAAAACGAATTCGAATTGAATTGAATAGAAAACGAATTTGAATTGAATAGGAAATGAATTCGAATTGAATTGAATAGAAAACGAATTTGAATTGAATAGAAAACGAATTCGAATTGAATTGAATAGAAAACGAATTTGAATTGAATAGAAAACGAATTTGAATTGAATTGAATAGAAAACGAATTTGAATTGAATAGAAAACGAATTCGAATTGAATTGAATAGAAAACGAATTCGAATTGAATTGAATAGAAAATGAATTTGAATTGAATAGAAAACGAATTTGAATTGAATTGAATAGAAAACAAATTTGAATTGAATTAAATTGAAAACGAATTCGAATTGAATTGAATAGAAAACGAATTTGAATTGAATTGAATAGAAAACGAATTTGAATTGAATTAAATTGAAAACGAATTTGAATTTAATTGAATAGAAAACGAATTTGAATTGAATAGAAAATGAATTTGAATTGAATTAAATTGAAAACGAATTTGAATTGAATTAAATTGAAAGCGAATTCGAATTGAATTGAATAGAAAACGAATTTGAATTGGATAGAAAACGAATTCGAATTGAATAGAAAACGAATTCGAATTGAATAGAAAATGAATTTGAATTGAATTGAATAGAAAATGAATTCAAATTGAATTGAATAGAAAACGAATTCAAATTGAATTGAGTAGAAAATAAATTCGAATTGAATATAGAATGAATCGAGATTTGAATTGAATTGGAAAGGGAAGTTGAAATGTTTTTGAAACGAATTTTAAAACTATTTATAAAATTCGTTTTAAATAGAAATCAACGAAATATATATTATATATATTATATGTATAATATAATGGCCCGAATAGAACGCGCCGCGCCGCGGCTGTTCGTAAATTTCGACCATTGGCTTCGAACGGACATTACGGGAGATCCGACCGTCGGATTCTCCTAAAACCAGAACCGTCGGGTTCGTATCGAAAAGAGCTTTCTAATGAATATTAGGAATTTGAAATCTAATGGTTGGATTTGGAGATACGTCCAAATCAAATTCAGAAAAGGTCGCTGTAAGTGCAGTTCGATGGCCGTCGTTGGAAACCGACTGTACGGGCCTTGATAAAATTATTAAAAATATCAATAATTTGTATAAAATCATAATAAATGATTTGGGAAAAATTGGGATGAAAAACTCCACATTTGAAAAGATAAAAATAGATTTTTATCGAAATGAACTAGTTTTGAACTGAAATTAAAACCCATTTATTTTTTCTTAAATAAATAAATTGGATTTGAAATGGGTTTTAAATAGAATTGATTTGTGGGTTTATCGTGAAGGGTGTTTTAAATAACACTTGTTCTTTAACCCGATAATAAATAGAATGTGATTTGGGTTTATCGTGAACTGTGTTTTAAATGACATTAGTTTTTTAACCCAGTAAAAGGAGTTTTAATGAATCTGTAATTAGATTGAAATGTGAATTGATAATCTAAATTATCAAATTTAGAAATTGTAACAACCCGTAAAATCTGGGCCAGTTTAAAATTTTTATTTTGGCCATTTTAGCGAATTTAGATTATTTAAAATGAATTATTTTAAATAATATCGACGTGAAATTTATTTTGAATATAATTCGAACGTATATATTATATACGTCGTCGTTAGAATATATAAAATTTATATATAATTATAAATAGAATTGAAAATGGCGCGGTAGTTCGATAATTCGATTTCAAACTTCAATTGAATGTACCAGGTGCAAAACCGTCCGGATTTTAGTGAAACCAAAAATAATGGAATCTAATAGTGAATATCTTTTCAACGAATCCGAAAAATCAAAGGTTCGTAGCGGGAATCAAAAGATATGTCCAGTTGAAAATTCTGAATAGTCGCTATGGAATTCAGGCCCTTAAAAAATGGACATTTTGCAAATGACCTCGGATTTCGACGAAACCAGTTTTGTTGGGTCCGCAGTGTCAAGTTATTGCTAGGTTTTAAATTTCATAATTTTTCGAATCCATATGTGAGCGTGGCAAAGGAAAATGCGTTTGACCATTTTCAGTGGATTTTAATCGACTGGAAATTGGTCATTTCTCAAACGGTCTCAGAATTCGACGAAACTAGTTTTGTTAGGACCGTATGGTCAGTACGAAGCTAGAAAATATTTTTCTGGAATTTTTCTAGTTAGTATGTGACCCCGGTAATTTGAAATGTACGTTTAAAATTCAATATAATGATTTAAATGTAAATTTAACGGAAACTGATTCAAACAGTCGAATCAGCTTGCGATACATATCCCATTGTGTTCGGAATGGGGGTAATACGCCATGGACGGCAGGCGGTGGACCTCGTTTCGAGGTCATATGAAAAAGTCAACATTTTTACAAATTAAATAATAATAAAAAAATAAAAAAAAAAGAAAACTCCTTTCCCTCTTTTAACTCTGGCCCCCCCCCCCCCGTTCGTTTAAATCAAAATCAAAAAGGAAAAAAAAAAAAAAAAAAATGGCGGACGACAGCGGGGAAGATCCGCCGCCGCCGCATCTGGAGGAGCGCCGCCGACCTCGCAATGCCTCCCCCTCCCAGTAGCCGCCCTCTCCTCTTCTTCCTCCCCTTTTCTTCCTTCTCTCTCCACCGCAGCCTCAACCGCATAGCCCACCGCCGACCGACGCTGCAGAGCCCGACCACCTCCAGTGCCTCCCTGACCCTCCGACGCAGTGAAGACCCCCCCCCCCCCGTTTCTTCGGCAGTAAGTTTTTTTTTTCTTTTCTACTTTACTTTATTTTATTTTTATTTTTCAATTCTGTAATTCTAATTTTGAAAAAAGTTTTTAAAACTGTTTTTTTTTAAAAGAGCAAGACTGCATTTTTTTTAAGAATTTTAAAAACTGTTTCTTTGTTTTAGAATTTAAAAACTGAATTTTTTTTAAATGATTTAAAAATTGATTTTAAAAGGAAAAGGTTTGTGCCTTAAAAATAAAAAGGTGAGTTCTTTAAAAGTAAAAAAAATCAGATTTTTTTTTATATATGGAAAGCGAGATAAAAATCAGATTTTTTATATATGGAAAGCGAGATAAAAATCAGATTTTTTATATATGGAAAGCGAGATAAAAATCAGATTTTTTATATATGGAAAGCGAGATAAAAATGATATTTTTATATATTGAATAGCATAAGAAAAATTCGATTTTTATATATTGAATAGCATAAGAAAAATTCGATTTTTATATATTGAATAGCATAATAAAAATTCGATTTTTATATATTGAACTTTGAACTAAAAATTCGATTTTTATATATTGAACTTTGAAATAAAAATTCGATTTTTATATATTGAACTTTGAAATAAAAATTCGATTTTTATATATTGAACTTTGAACTAAAAATTCGATTTTTATATATTGAACTTTGAAATAAAAATTCGATTTTTATATATTGAACTTTGAACTAAAAATTCGATTTTTATATATTGAATAGCGAACTAAAAATTCGATTTTTATATATTGAACTTTGAACTAAAAATTCGATTTTTATATATTGAACTTTGAAATAAAAATTCGATTTTTATATATTGAACTTTGAACTAAAAATTCGATTTTTATATATTGAATAGCGAACTAAAAATTCGATTTTTATATATTGAACTTTGAAATAAAAATTCAATTTTTATATATATAGTGGCCTTGGGCAACGAAGATGACGAAGAGGCGATAACGAGGAAGACTTCTGCAAATGAAGAGCCATGGAGCTAGGATAGCTATATGTGAGAATTTCTCACTCTTCAAATATTTTTCTAGTTATACATATATATACTAGGATGCAGACGGTGCTTAGTAGCACCCGACACAATCGTCCACAGACCATGGACTTGTTTGTTTGACAGTTTGGTGATTGATTGCGATATTGTTTGAATGTGGTTTGTGGTGTGAAAAATCGAATCGATAAATTGGTTAGGATTAAACGTGCGCCGTTATAAGGCGAAGGAGTAAGGCTAGGTTAGATCCTTACTCCAAAGTTTGTGGTTTGCATAACGAATTGATTTGATTGATGTGTGAATGGCGTGGGCCTTCACTAGACCGGGGATAAGGCTAGGCCTTGTCCCGTTTCTAGTATCGTGCCGTTATGCCGCCGAAATTTTCTAAAATGTGTTAGAAAAATAAAAATATCATTTTATTTAAAGAATGAACTGAATAGAAATTCATATGTTGAAATAAAATGTTTTATCGTTAAAAATATAATTTTTAACGTGAATGCGAATAAATAAATTATTCATTTACAAACCAGACGGTTTGTTTATGTACACTGATTTGACTGACATTGATTGGGTCGATAAATTTTACACATCGCCCAACTGCACAAATAAAATATTTGTTTGATTGTTTGAAACCCTACACGGGTGTTAGGATGAAATATACAGTTCACTCATCCTGATTGATTAAATATGTCGATCGATTGATTGACAAGCTGTTATAAGCGTTGAATATATACATTTGATGCTTATACAGTGTAGTGCACTTTGGTTGATGGTTGATTATTTTCAATGCTATTATATACATGTGTTGTATGCAAATCCATATAATTAATTTTATATGGTAATTGATTGGGCCTCATTCCAGTTTTGAAAAAGAAATATTTGAAAAAGAAATATTTGAAATAGAATATTTGAAAATAGAAATTTATGAAGCCGTGTTGATTAGATTGACGCCATTTTGACGTGAACGATATTTATATCAATTTTAAGTGATTTCGAAATGAATTGAATTGAAAACGATTTCGAAATAAATTGAATTGAAAACGAATTCGAAATGAATTGAATTGAAAACGATTTCGAAATGAATTGAATTGAAAGCGATTTCGAAATGAATTGAATTGAAAACGATTTCGAAATAAATTGAATTGAAAACGAATTCGAAATGAATTGAATTGAAAACGATTTCGAAATGAATTGAATTGAAAACGAATTCGAAATGAATTGAATTGAAAACGATTTCGAAATGAATTGAATTGAAAACGATTTCAAAATGAATTGAATTGAAAACGATTTCGAAATGAATTGAATTGAATATGAATTCAAATTGAATTGAAATTTGAATTGAACAGAAATGAATTTTGAAACAAATTTATAAAGAAGAATTCAATTTTGATTTGAATTGAAAAGAAAGTTGAAATGGCTTTTGAAACGAATTTAAAACTATTTATATAATTCGTTTTAAATAGAAATCGACGAAATATATATTATATATATTATATATAATATAATGGCCTGAATAGAACGCGCCGCGCCGCGGCAGTTCGCGAATTTCGACCATTTATTTCAAACGGACATTACGGGAGATCCGACCGTCGGATTCTCCTAAAACCGGAACCGTTGGGTTCGTATCGAAAAGAGCTTTCTATCGAATATTAGAAATTAGAAATCTAACGGTTGGATTTGGAATTATGTCCAAATCAAATTCGAAAAAGGTCGCTGTAAGTGCAGTTCGATGGCCATTGATGGAAATCGACTGTACGGGCCTTGATAAAATTATTAAAAATAGTAATAATTTGTGTAAAATCATAAGAAATGATTTAGAAAGAATTGGGATGAAAAACTCCATATTTGAAAAGATAAAAATAGATTTTTATCGAAATGAACTAGTTTTGAACTAGAATTATAATTCTATTTATTTTTTTTATAAATAAATTGAATTCGAAAAGGGTTTTAAAAATAACCAAAATTTCCAATGATTGCATTGGTGTGGATTTGAATCGAAATTGTCTTCGGAATATTTCGATGTTGGAATTCGTGATTATACAGGTGTTGTTATGGAAATTTGAAAGATATATATTTATATCGTTATTTCCAATACGACATTTGTTAGTCGTAGAATTCGATATTGAATATAAGCCGATATATTTTCTATTCAGAGCCTTGTATTGAATATCGAATGTGATTTGGGTTTGTCGTGAATGGTGTCTTCACTAACACTGTTCTTGAACCCAGTTGAGAAAAGATTAAATCTTTTTAATTAGATTTAATGAAGTGTACCAATTAAATAATATTTAATTGGAATTGAATGGATATTGATTTTTGGGTTTATCGTGAACAGTGTTTTAAATAACACTTGTTCTTTAACCCGATAATTAATCGAATGTGATTTGGGTTTGTCGTGAATGGTGTCTTCACTAACACTGTTCTTGAACCCAGTTGAGAAAAGATTAAATCTTTTTATTTAGATTTAATGAAGTGTACCAATTAAATAATATTTAATTGGAATTGAATGGATATTGATTTTTGGGTTTATCGTGAACAGTGTTTTAAATAACACTTGTTCTTTAACCCGATAATTAATCGAATGTGATTTGGGTTTGTCGTGAATGGTGTCTTCACTAACACTGTTCTTGAACCCAGTTGAGAAAAGATTAAATCTTTTTATTTAGATTTAATGAAGTGTACCAATTAAATAATATTTAATTGGAATTGAATGGATATTGATTTTTGGGTTTATCGTGAACAGTGTTTTAAATAACACTTGTTCTTTAACCCGATAATTAATCGAATGTGATTTGGGTTTGTCGTGAATGGTGTCTTCACTAACACTGTTCTTGAACCCAGTTGAGAAAAGATTAAATCTTTTTATTTAGATTTAATGAAGTGTACCAATTAAATAATATTTAATTGGAATTGAATGGATATTGATTTTTGGGTTTATCGTGAACAGTGTTTTAAATAACACTTGTTCTTTAACCCGATAATTAATGGGATGTGACTTTGGGTTTATCGTGAACCGTGTTTTAAATGACACTGATTCTTTAACCCAGTCACAGATTAAAACTAAGTGGAGTTTTAATGAATCTTTAATTAGATTGAAAAGATCGAGAATGGAGTATCACCAGTTTTGCTCCAGGCGATAGTTAAATCTTTAATTAGATTTGAACGTGAAATTTAGAAACTAACTGTCGGTTAGCTAAGTAGAATGGTTTTCTGGATATTGATCTGATGTTGGTTTCGGCCTTCGGGGTTAATATTTGGGGAATTATTCTCTTGATTAATTTACGGTTAATGACTAATGAGTTGGAATGAGGCGTATGTTGTGTTTGTGTAACACTTTTATAATATATACGCGAGTTATTCGGAAAGACCGGGTTTATCCCATTCTGAATAACTGATACGACGATAAGTCGAAGATGAAGACGATGGTCGAAGACCGGAGGTCTTCACGTCGTTTGGGTGATAACTGATGATCTTGATTGGGCTGTACACCCAAGAAGATGGAAACAGTTAGTGATCGTCCAGACGTACTTGGAGATCGATGGATATGCGGGGTACTAGGTGCCTCCGGTTTCGTTCAGACCCAGAACGGACTTGTAAATGGACTGTGTGTCTGACATTGGATTTCATTCTGTGTGATTGATATCGGTTGCATAGGATGGTTTGCCTGTGTGGCATGCTAAGATGCAAATGATCAAGGCTTCTGTTGAAAAGCAAAGTCTTGTGGTTGATGATCAAAGCACGGCCTTTGTGGCGTAGCTTTGTGTAACGTTTACCTCGCGTGTTTCACACCAGGTATGAACCAAAAACGGGAGACGGACCTCAGGGAGGGCCTGCGTTTCCTCCTAGCTAGAAGTGGCGTCAGTGGTTTTACACGCCCTGACGAGTTTGACTTATGTGGTTGTTGCTGTTGCGAGGCGCCTCGGTTAGATCGGACGATCCGGGTCCGATGGAGTCATTCGTTGGCTCGCTTACGCCCCAAAGGGCGGCGAAACGCAGTGTCCAGGGTTTAAGTTTAATCCACTCCGTGTGGACCGGCCCTGTCGCTCCAAGGGTCGATGCGTTCTGATCCTGAGACTCGGGCTAGGCAGTCTCGAATCGGTTGAGGACTATCTTTTGCCTCGGTTCATAGACGGAAATCCAATTTCCAAATACGTGACTTTGCGGTTTTATTTGTAAACCTATATATGGCGACATAGTGGCATGGGACGCTCATGTCGCCTATGATTGATACTTATGATTCGAAGTTGTTTTATACACTATGCACTTATTATAGTATCAAATGATTTGTTTTAAACGTATCAAGCATTCTTTGGCTGTTATAAGGGAAAACCCTATCCCCCGGCTTGCGTTGCATTGTGTGATAGGACCTGGGTCTTATAACAGCTTCATTTTTCTTTATTTAGCATCGCGCTGTTTGTTATATGCACTGGTATTCTTGGGAGGAAACCCGTTCCGTGTTATACGGCGTGGTCCCTTGATTTACCTAACTTTCAAATAAAGATTAATAACTGTTTTAGTTCTCACACCAGTCACATGACTGACCTGGAGTTTATTGTTTTAACCTAAACTCTGGGTGCCCTTATTTTGACACGGGCAGCTAGTAGTTTCGGTTTTGCAGATTTATATTCACAGGATCCTGGTTTACAGCTGGAACGATATCCGGAAAGCTTTGTATCCGTATATCTACTTCTAGTTGTGTATTGTATTATTTTCCGCTGCTATGTATTTAAATGTAATTTAAATCTCTGATATTTCTGTGTAATATTCATTTACTCTGTATATTCTTGTAATCTGATGCATTGATGTAATATGCAATGAAATGTTCTTCTGTATGAGTTCTGTTTTGTCCTGTTCTCAAACGATAGGGTGTTTCGAACGGTCTGGGTCGGTTTAGCGACTGGTTCGGACCGAGCGAAATTCCTTGCCGTCACAGTTGGTATCAGAGCTTTGGTTTACAAAGCTCAGAGAACAAGACACATTAGAACCATACGAAAGAATTCATCAGATATTGGATTAGCAATATCCAATGGAATGACTCGTTAGAGATAGGATCAGTAGTATCCTAGAACGAGTGTGAAGAGTATATTTTTGAAAATGAAAACAAATTTTGTTTTGAAAATTTAAATCAATTATTCGTATTTGATTATTTATATTGATGTGGACAATTCAGTATATAAAGAATTTGCATATACGCCTTGCAAACGTATATTCGAAGTTTTAATATACTGGATAGATATAGAGTCACATTCTAGACACCCGGAGATAATTCTGATGATGTGGCCACATCATCAGTATTTATATTCGTGTTTCGAAGGTGTGATATTTATATATTTCCATTAGACTGGTGTGAGAACCAAAGATTATATAGTTAGAACACATTGTTGTGAATTGGCATCAAAAACATGATTTTTGTATATGTATCAAAATTATGAATTTGAAACGTTAATCCACTAATTGATTGATGTTTGTGTTGTTTGTTTAATTGTTTGATAATTTTGAACCATTATGCCTAACTGAATCAAATATTGACTTGTATTGAAAATTGGTTGCATTTGCTTGCATATACATGTATATCATTGAACAGGTCATAGCAAGGAGGCTAGAGCCAGAGAATAAAATTTGTTTGCCCGACAAATAGGTACATGTTTATTACATAATTTCCTGTTTTGTTTGGGTGATGATGATTTTGTGAGCCTATTGGCTAGCCGCTTGGCTTTTTCTTTTTCTTTTTGAGATCTGAAGGACCGGGGAAGCTATTTGAAATTCCCCGATGCTCCCATTGCAGGGGAGGTTATGGCGAAATTTTTCGAAAATTTAGGGTGTTAGCCAAATTTTTGAAGTTTTGAAAATTCTCAGAAACTGAAAAGTTAGAGAATGGAAGCCAGATCGAACGTAGAGCTGAATAATCAAACCACTTTCGACTTTGTTCCTTTTCGGGGACGAAAAGTTTTAAGTGGGGGAGATTGTAACAACCCGTAAAATCTGGGCCAGTTTAAAATTTTTATTTTGGCCATTTTAGCGAATTTAGATTATTTAAAATGAATTATTTTAAATAATATCGACGTGAAATTTATTTTGAATATAATTCGAACGTATATATTATATACGTCGTCGTTAGAATATATAAAATTTATATATAATTATAAATAGAATTGAAAATGGCGCGGTAGTTCGATAATTCGATTTCAAACTTCAATTGAATGTACCAGGTGCAAAACCGTCCGGATTTTAGTGAAACCAAAAATAATGGAATCTAATAGTGAATATCTTTTCAACGAATCCGAAAAATCAAAGGTTCGTAGCGGGAATCAAAAGATATGTCCAGTTGAAAATTCTGAATAGTCGCTATGGAATTCAGGCCCTTAAAAAATGGACATTTTGCAAATGACCTCGGATTTCGACGAAACCAGTTTTGTTGGGTCCGCAGTGTCAAGTTATTGCTAGGTTTTAAATTTCATAATTTTTCGAATCCATATGTGAGCGTGGCAAAGGAAAATGCGTTTGACCATTTTCAGTGGATTTTAATCGACTGGAAATTGGTCATTTCTCAAACGGTCTCAGAATTCGACGAAACTAGTTTTGTTAGGACCGTATGGTCAGTACGAAGCTAGAAAATATTTTTCTGGAATTTTTCTAGTTAGTATGTGACCCCGGTAATTTGAAATGTACGTTTAAAATTCAATATAATGATTTAAATGTAAATTTAACGGAAACTGATTCAAACAGTCGAATCAGCTTGCGATACATATCCCATTGTGTTCGGAATGGGGGTAATACGCCATGGACGGCAGGCGGTGGACCTCGTTTTGAGGTCATATGAAAAAGTCAACATTTTTACAAATTAAATAATAATAAAAAAATAAAAAAAAAAAGAAAACTCCTTTCCCTCTTTTAACTCTGGCCCCCCCCCCCCCCCCCCGTTCGTTTAAATCAAAATCAAAAAGGAAAAAAAAAAAAAAAAAATGGCGGACGACAGCGGGGAAGATCCGCCGCCGCCGCATCTGGAGGAGCGCCGCCGACCTCGCAATGCCTCCCCCTCCCAGTAGCCGCCCTCTCCTCTTCTTCCTCCCCTTTTCTTCCTTCTCTCTCCACCGCAGCCTCAACCGCATAGCCCACCGCCGACCGACGCTGCAGAGCCCGACCACCTCCAGTGCCTCCCTGACCCTCCGACGCAGTGAAGACCCCCCCCCCCCCGTTTCTTCGGCAGTAAGTTTTTTTTTTCTTTTCTACTTTACTTTATTTTATTTTTATTTTTCAATTCTGTAATTCTAATTTTGAAAAAAGTTTTTAAAACTGTTTTTTTTTAAAAGAGCAAGACTGCATTTTTTTTAAGAATTTTAAAAACTGTTTCTTTGTTTTAGAATTTAAAAACTGAATTTTTTTTAAATGATTTAAAAATTGATTTTAAAAGGAAAAGGTTTGTGCCTTAAAAATAAAAAGGTGAGTTCTTTAAAAGTAAAAAAAATCAGATTTTTTTTTATATATGGAAAGCGAGATAAAAATCAGATTTTTTATATATGGAAAGCGAGATAAAAATCAGATTTTTTATATATGGAAAGCGAGATAAAAATCAGATTTTTTATATATGGAAAGCGAGATAAAAATGATATTTTTATATATTGAATAGCATAAGAAAAATTCGATTTTTATATATTGAATAGCATAAGAAAAATTCGATTTTTATATATTGAATAGCATAATAAAAATTCGATTTTTATATATTGAACTTTGAACTAAAAATTCGATTTTTATATATTGAACTTTGAAATAAAAATTCGATTTTTATATATTGAACTTTGAAATAAAAATTCGATTTTTATATATTGAACTTTGAACTAAAAATTCGATTTTTATATATTGAACTTTGAAATAAAAATTCGATTTTTATATATTGAACTTTGAACTAAAAATTCGATTTTTATATATTGAATAGCGAACTAAAAATTCGATTTTTATATATTGAACTTTGAACTAAAAATTCGATTTTTATATATTGAACTTTGAAATAAAAATTCGATTTTTATATATTGAACTTTGAACTAAAAATTCGATTTTTATATATTGAATAGCGAACTAAAAATTCGATTTTTATATATTGAACTTTGAAATAAAAATTCAATTTTTATATATATAGTGGCCTTGGGCAACGAAGATGACGAAGAGGCGATAACGAGGAAGACTTCTGCAAATGAAGAGCCATGGAGCTAGGATAGCTATATGTGAGAATTTCTCACTCTTCAAATATTTTTCTAGTTATACATATATATACTAGGATGCAGACGGTGCTTAGTAGCACCCGACACAATCGTCCACAGACCATGGACTTGTTTGTTTGACAGTTTGGTGATTGATTGCGATATTGTTTGAATGTGGTTTGTGGTGTGAAAAATCGAATCGATAAATTGGTTAGGATTAAACGTGCGCCGTTATAAGGCGAAGGAGTAAGGCTAGGTTAGATCCTTACTCCAAAGTTTGTGGTTTGCATAACGAATTGATTTGATTGATGTGTGAATGGCGTGGGCCTTCACTAGACCGGGGATAAGGCTAGGCCTTGTCCCGTTTCTAGTATCGTGCCGTTATGCCGCCGAAATTTTCTAAAATGTGTTAGAAAAATAAAAATATCATTTTATTTAAAGAATGAACTGAATAGAAATTCATATGTTGAAATAAAATGTTTTATCGTTAAAAATATAATTTTTAACGTGAATGCGAATAAATAAATTATTCATTTACAAACCAGACGGTTTGTTTATGTACACTGATTTGACTGACATTGATTGGGTCGATAAATTTTACACATCGCCCAACTGCACAAATAAAATATTTGTTTGATTGTTTGAAACCCTACACGGGTGTTAGGATGAAATATACAGTTCACTCATCCTGATTGATTAAATATGTCGATCGATTGATTGACAAGCTGTTATAAGCGTTGAATATATACATTTGATGCTTATACAGTGTAGTGCACTTTGGTTGATGGTTGATTATTTTCAATGCTATTATATACATGTGTTGTATGCAAATCCATATAATTAATTTTATATGGTAATTGATTGGGCCTCATTCCAGTTTTGAAAAAGAAATATTTGAAAAAGAAATATTTGAAATAGAATATTTGAAAATAGAAATTTATGAAGCCGTGTTGATTAGATTGACGCCATTTTGACGTGAACGATATTTATATCAATTTTAAGTGATTTCGAAATGAATTGAATTGAAAACGATTTCGAAATAAATTGAATTGAAAACGAATTCGAAATGAATTGAATTGAAAACGATTTCGAAATGAATTGAATTGAAAGCGATTTCGAAATGAATTGAATTGAAAACGATTTCGAAATAAATTGAATTGAAAACGAATTCGAAATGAATTGAATTGAAAACGATTTCGAAATGAATTGAATTGAAAACGAATTCGAAATGAATTGAATTGAAAACGATTTCGAAATGAATTGAATTGAAAACGATTTCAAAATGAATTGAATTGAAAACGATTTCGAAATGAATTGAATTGAATATGAATTCAAATTGAATTGAAATTTGAATTGAACAGAAATGAATTTTGAAACAAATTTATAAAGAAGAATTCAATTTTGATTTGAATTGAAAAGAAAGTTGAAATGGCTTTTGAAACGAATTTAAAACTATTTATATAATTCGTTTTAAATAGAAATCGACGAAATATATATTATATATATTATATATAATATAATGGCCTGAATAGAACGCGCCGCGCCGCGGCAGTTCGCGAATTTCGACCATTTATTTCAAACGGACATTACGGGAGATCCGACCGTCGGATTCTCCTAAAACCGGAACCGTTGGGTTCGTATCGAAAAGAGCTTTCTATCGAATATTAGAAATTAGAAATCTAACGGTTGGATTTGGAATTATGTCCAAATCAAATTCGAAAAAGGTCGCTGTAAGTGCAGTTCGATGGCCATTGATGGAAATCGACTGTACGGGCCTTGATAAAATTATTAAAAATAGTAATAATTTGTGTAAAATCATAAGAAATGATTTAGAAAGAATTGGGATGAAAAACTCCATATTTGAAAAGATAAAAATAGATTTTTATCGAAATGAACTAGTTTTGAACTAGAATTATAATTCTATTTATTTTTTTTATAAATAAATTGAATTCGAAAAGGGTTTTAAAAATAACCAAAATTTCCAATGATTGCATTGGTGTGGATTTGAATCGAAATTGTCTTCGGAATATTTCGATGTTGGAATTCGTGATTATACAGGTGTTGTTATGGAAATTTGAAAGATATATATTTATATCGTTATTTCCAATACGACATTTGTTAGTCGTAGAATTCGATATTGAATATAAGCCGATATATTTTCTATTCAGAGCCTTGTATTGAATATCGAATGTGATTTGGGTTTGTCGTGAATGGTGTCTTCACTAACACTGTTCTTGAACCCAGTTGAGAAAAGATTAAATCTTTTTAATTAGATTTAATGAAGTGTACCAATTAAATAATATTTAATTGGAATTGAATGGATATTGATTTTTGGGTTTATCGTGAACAGTGTTTTAAATAACACTTGTTCTTTAACCCGATAATTAATCGAATGTGATTTGGGTTTGTCGTGAATGGTGTCTTCACTAACACTGTTCTTGAACCCAGTTGAGAAAAGATTAAATCTTTTTATTTAGATTTAATGAAGTGTACCAATTAAATAATATTTAATTGGAATTGAATGGATATTGATTTTTGGGTTTATCGTGAACAGTGTTTTAAATAACACTTGTTCTTTAACCCGATAATTAATCGAATGTGATTTGGGTTTGTCGTGAATGGTGTCTTCACTAACACTGTTCTTGAACCCAGTTGAGAAAAGATTAAATCTTTTTATTTAGATTTAATGAAGTGTACCAATTAAATAATATTTAATTGGAATTGAATGGATATTGATTTTTGGGTTTATCGTGAACAGTGTTTTAAATAACACTTGTTCTTTAACCCGATAATTAATCGAATGTGATTTGGGTTTGTCGTGAATGGTGTCTTCACTAACACTGTTCTTGAACCCAGTTGAGAAAAGATTAAATCTTTTTATTTAGATTTAATGAAGTGTACCAATTAAATAATATTTAATTGGAATTGAATGGATATTGATTTTTGGGTTTATCGTGAACAGTGTTTTAAATAACACTTGTTCTTTAACCCGATAATTAATGGGATGTGACTTTGGGTTTATCGTGAACCGTGTTTTAAATGACACTGATTCTTTAACCCAGTCACAGATTAAAACTAAGTGGAGTTTTAATGAATCTTTAATTAGATTGAAAAGATCGAGAATGGAGTATCACCAGTTTTGCTCCAGGCGATAGTTAAATCTTTAATTAGATTTGAACGTGAAATTTAGAAACTAACTGTCGGTTAGCTAAGTAGAATGGTTTTCTGGATATTGATCTGATGTTGGTTTCGGCCTTCGGGGTTAATATTTGGGGAATTATTCTCTTGATTAATTTACGGTTAATGACTAATGAGTTGGAATGAGGCGTATGTTGTGTTTGTGTAACACTTTTATAATATATACGCGAGTTATTCGGAAAGACCGGGTTTATCCCATTCTGAATAACTGATACGACGATAAGTCGAAGATGAAGACGATGGTCGAAGACCGGAGGTCTTCACGTCGTTTGGGTGATAACTGATGATCTTGATTGGGCTGTACACCCAAGAAGATGGAAACAGTTAGTGATCGTCCAGACGTACTTGGAGATCGATGGATATGCGGGGTACTAGGTGCCTCCGGTTTCGTTCAGACCCAGAACGGACTTGTAAATGGACTGTGTGTCTGACATTGGATTTCATTCTGTGTGATTGATATCGGTTGCATAGGATGGTTTGCCTGTGTGGCATGCTAAGATGCAAATGATCAAGGCTTCTGTTGAAAAGCAAAGTCTTGTGGTTGATGATCAAAGCACGGCCTTTGTGGCGTAGCTTTGTGTAACGTTTACCTCGCGTGTTTCACACCAGGTATGAACCAAAAACGGGAGACGGACCTCAGGGAGGGCCTGCGTTTCCTCCTAGCTAGAAGTGGCGTCAGTGGTTTTACACGCCCTGACGAGTTTGACTTATGTGGTTGTTGCTGTTGCGAGGCGCCTCGGTTAGATCGGACGATCCGGGTCCGATGGAGTCATTCGTTGGCTCGCTTACGCCCCAAAGGGCGGCGAAACGCAGTGTCCAGGGTTTAAGTTTAATCCACTCCGTGTGGACCGGCCCTGTCGCTCCAAGGGTCGATGCGTTCTGATCCTGAGACTCGGGCTAGGCAGTCTCGAATCGGTTGAGGACTATCTTTTGCCTCGGTTCATAGACGGAAATCCAATTTCCAAATACGTGACTTTGCGGTTTTATTTGTAAACCTATATATGGCGACATAGTGGCATGGGACGCTCATGTCGCCTATGATTGATACTTATGATTCGAAGTTGTTTTATACACTATGCACTTATTATAGTATCAAATGATTTGTTTTAAACGTATCAAGCATTCTTTGGCTGTTATAAGGGAAAACCCTATCCCCCGGCTTGCGTTGCATTGTGTGATAGGACCTGGGTCTTATAACAGCTTCATTTTTCTTTATTTAGCATCGCGCTGTTTGTTATATGCACTGGTATTCTTGGGAGGAAACCCGTTCCGTGTTATACGGCGTGGTCCCTTGATTTACCTAACTTTCAAATAAAGATTAATAACTGTTTTAGTTCTCACACCAGTCACATGACTGACCTGGAGTTTATTGTTTTAACCTAAACTCTGGGTGCCCTTATTTTGACACGGGCAGCTAGTAGTTTCGGTTTTGCAGATTTATATTCACAGGATCCTGGTTTACAGCTGGAACGATATCCGGAAAGCTTTGTATCCGTATATCTACTTCTAGTTGTGTATTGTATTATTTTCCGCTGCTATGTATTTAAATGTAATTTAAATCTCTGATATTTCTGTGTAATATTCATTTACTCTGTATATTCTTGTAATCTGATGCATTGATGTAATATGCAATGAAATGTTCTTCTGTATGAGTTCTGTTTTGTCCTGTTCTCAAACGATAGGGTGTTTCGAACGGTCTGGGTCGGTTTAGCGACTGGTTCGGACCGAGCGTAATTCCTTGCCGTCACAGAAATTGAGCGAGAATGGAGTATCACCAGTTTTGCTCCAAAGCGATAGTTAAATCTTTAATTAGATTTGAATGTGAAATGGTAATTAATTTTACAGATAACACTGTGGTATTAAATGTGGAGTATTACCAGTTTTGCTTCATGGGATGAATAGGTTGGGATTGGGAAATAAAATAAATAATTACTTCGGTATGGTTCGCTAATCTCGACTAGTTTGGAAAACCATAATTTGGTTTGATATGACATCCAATGGAAGATTAAAGAATAAATTTTAAAGAATTTATCTTGGATAAAATTAATGGGAACCTTTCCCTAAGAATATGAAATTTAGAAACTACTTGTAGGTTAGTTAAGAAGAATGGTTTCCTGGTATTGATCTGATGTTGGTTTCGGCCTTCGGGGTTAATATTTGGGAAATTGCTCTCTTACTGATTTACGATTAGTGACTAATGAATTGGAATGAGGCGTATGTTGTGTTTGTGTAACATTTGTTTTTAATATAAGCGGGTTGTTCGGAAAGGCCGGGTTTATACCCATTCTGAATAACCGATTCGACGATATGTCGAAGATGATGACGGTGGTTAAAGACCGGAAGTCTTCACATCGTTTGGGTGATTACTGATGATCTTGATTGGGCTGTACACCCAAGATGAGGGAATCAGTTGGTCGTCGTCCAGACATACCTGGAGATCGACGGGTATGCGAGGAAAGTGCCTCCGGTTTCGTTCAGACCCAGAACGAACTTGTAAATGGATTGTGTGTCTGACATTGGATTTTATTCTGTGTTGATTGATTTCTGTTAAATATACATCTGTTTGGCGGCGGAGAATTTATTCTTTTGCTTAACGCCCTTCTCTGAGACGTACGAGCTCAGAGGTTGTATATCGATGGACATCAGTCGCATGGCATGAATTGCTAGTGTGGCATGCCTAAGTGGCAATTGATCAAGGCTTCTGTTGAAAAGCAAAGTCTTGTGGTTGATGATCAAAGCACGGCCTACGTGGCGTAGCTTTGTGTATAACGTGAATTCGCGAGCCTCATACATCGGTATGAGCTAAAAATGGGATACGGACCGCTGGGAGGACACGACGTTTCTTTCTAGCTATGGTGGTGTCAGTGACCTACCAGCCCTGACATTTATATCTACTTTTCACCTTTGTGGTTGTTGGAATGCGAGGCGCCTCGATTATAGGTCTGTAAGGACCGGGAAACGTGTGTTTAGGAATTGCCAATCCTCAAACGTAAGAGAGGACCGGCCCAGCCGATCCAAGGGTTACCCAGTGTGCGTAGTCCTGAGCATTTGCTAGAGTGTCTCGAAGCGGAGAGGAGCTTGCCCCTTGCCTCGACTCATGACGGAAATCCAATTTCCAATACGTGTAATTCGGTTTTATTTGTAGAGCCTAGTATGGCGACATGATAGATGGTACCCATGCCGCCTAGGATTGATATTTATGATTGAAAATGTTTTGACACTATACACTTATTATAGTACCAAACGATTTGTTTTAAATGTATCAAGCATGTTTGGCTATTATAAGGGAAAACCCTATCCTCCGGCTTGCGTTGCATTGTGTGATGGGACCTGGGTCTTATAATAGCTTCATTTTTCGAAAAAGCATTGCTTGGTTTATTGATATGCACTAGTATTCTTGGGAGGAAACCCGTTCCGTGTTATACGGTGTGGTCCCTTGAATTACTCTCTTTTAAAATAAAGCTTTAAATAACTGTTTTAGTTCTCACACCAGTCACATGACTGACCTGGAGTTTATTGTTTTAACCTAAACTCTGGGTGCCCTTATTTTCTACATGGGCAGCTAGTAGTTTTGGTTTTGCAGATTTATATTCACAGGATCCTGATTTACAGCTAGAACGATGCTCGGAAAGCTCTGTATCCGTGCATTACTTTCAGTTGTGTTTTGTATTATTTTCCGCTGCTATGTAATTTATTGTAATCTCTGATATTTATCGAATGTAATTTATTCATTATACTTTATATATTCTTGTATCTGATGAAATTGTTGTAATAGCAATGAAATGTTCTTCCATCTGCATTCATTTGTGTGTTGTTCTCAAAGTATACGCTCTTTCCTTCACGGGGAAGTTACGGGTTACTACATTGTCCATAACTTATATGGCGTCTTCAAAATCGTTTTAGTAGGATTACAATTAAATATTAATGCAATTGTTTTAAGGGGATAATCCCAAAATTTATTGGAAGATATGTATGACTCATCTTGATCAACCATATCTTATAAGGTGCGATTTCCTTTCAGACATACCATTGCCCTTCATGGAGTGAGTTATGAGAAAATTTCACACTCAGTTAGATAGTCATTGATTTTTGGCTTAATTATTCTCTTGATCTATTCGAAAAGTTTTTATATTCTTTCAAAATTGGTCTTGAACTCCATTTTTGAATTCTTTGAATTTTTCAGAGGATTCTGATTTGTGTTTCATAAGATACACACCTCAATATTTACTAGCATCATCAGTAAATTTAACGAAGTAACAAAACCTACCTCTAGGCTATGTATTTATTGCTCCATACACATCATTATCTATGAGACCCAATACTTACTAGCCCGTTCACTGTTTCAAGTGAAAGGTGATTTAGTCGTTCTACCTAATAAAGAAGATCCACATTCTTTATATAATTTAAAATCAAATAACGTCAAAATTCCCTCGTTATGGAGTTTTGATATGTGTTTATTATTTATACGGCCTAAATGAAAATGCCAAAGGTTTGTTCGGTTTAAATCACTAAATTTAATCTGCTCATTATTTATGTGATAATCAAGTACATCATAGTTAAGGATTTATAAAGATCATTAACTATTTGTGAAATTCCATAAGATATTTCATTTAAATAAAATGAATAACAATTGTTCTTTTGTTAGAAATGAAATTCAAACTTGTCTAAACAAGATACAAAATAATATTTATTTTAAATGGATTTTTTTAACAATTCTTCAATTAATCCAGTACTTAGAACAAGAAGCAGCTTCCTATGGATAATGTAACAACATTTGTCGAAGTCATACTTCAATATTCCCTTTTGATCTTCTATGTTTGTAAAATAAGCATATTTCAATTTTATTTGAGGACAATCCTCAAAGTTTGATGTTAGTCAAGAAATTTGATTTAATTCATTTTATTCTTCTTAAGGATCAAATTTAGTAATAAATTATCGGAGTTATCTTCATTTAATATCTACAGTAGATAATAAATAATAAAACAAAGATAGATGTTTTGCAATATATTTATATAGATTTTGACAATCAATATTACATAGAATATTGCAAAATAATATAAATGTGCAATTTAAAATAAATATGCTCCTACTCAAATTAACATCCCTATGTATACATATATACTGTGTGTTTATATATATATATATATAGGTGGTCCAAAATCCATATCTAATCATGCCTTAAGTTAGCTTTGGCTAATCACTCAAAACACAATCTTTTAGGTAGACATCTTATGTCAATTATATCTCATATATAACTCTTGGGTAGCATGATGAACAATTTTGTTCATTTTAAATATTAAATATTTCATGCTCCTTGTCTCTAATTACATAATCTTATTATGCAGCCTAGTTAAGTCAGACCCAATAATACAGTAGAGTATCACATTTACTCCATCACATATAATCAAAATAAAGGTGAATACATCCAGTGATTCTAGTATTGATGAGTGTATTTATTGGAAGACGTCACCATGACTTAATATAAATAATTGGTTTGAAGAATTTTTAAACTTGAAGTGGCAACTCATTATTCATGGTTTATAAAATTACATATATACACATAAATGTGTGTGCATATATATATATATATATATATATATATATATATATATATATATATGTGTGTGTGTGTGTGTGTGTGTGTGCGCGTGTGTGTGCGCGCGCGCCCCTACTGTATGCATTTGAATGCTTCAAATATGGTTATGATAATATTGTGCAAATTTTTACCTATCTCAATGGTCATATAATGTGTAACGACACGGATTTCGCCCGGACCTAATCGATCGCTAAACCGACCAAGACCGTTCGAATCCCGCATACGCTAACTTTGGGTATACAACACATCAGAACAAATAACAGAAGACTTCAATAAACATCATAATAATGTTACATCAGAGTACAGAATATCAGAGTATATCGAAAATAATACACAGCGGAAGATAAATTTACATAAATGTAATACAATGCACAGCGGAAATATAAACTACACAGCGGAAGACTGTAAATGCCTGGACACAGCTTAAAGCTTCAATCCAGAATCCTGCTCAAAACATCTGCAAAATAAAACTACTCGACTGCCCGTGTGGAAAATAGGGGCACCCAAGTTCGCAAGGGAAAAGCAAACTACAGGTCAGTCATGGGACTGGTGTGAGAACTCAAAAACAGTTGTTAAACTTGTTTAAAAATAAGGCAAATCACGGGACCACGCCACTTTCGCGGAACGGGTTTACCCCCATGAAAGCCAGTGTATAAGCAACAATCAATATAGATATATGGATCTACTATGCATCACACAACATGCAATATCCCAATCTACCCACTTAGATTAATCACAACACTTAGATTTTCCAAATCCAATTCAATTTACAGAAATTATTCCTTTGGATTTTATTCCCGATTTCTTATTTCAAATCATTTGAAATACATATCTAACTTTCTATATCAAAGTAGATTTCACTTCGGGATCTCAAATCAAATCATTTGGAAATGTGAATTCCAAAACATAACAATGCATACAAACAAGTATGCAACCAAATATCGTGCTCCCCATCGACAAGGCAAAGGGTACGCACCTCGCAACTCGATATATATATGTGCACCTACCCCACATAGGAGTAGGCTACACCGACGATGCACCTCCCACTCAGGAGAGCATACACCGCCCTCTCACCCATACTTTTAGTCTCAGGGTTACCCGAATCTTTAGTCACATACTAAATCATTTCATATCCCGAAGTAGGGAAAATCATTTCACAACGTAATAATCACAAGTACTTTCAAAATATAGTACTTCACATCAGTAATTCACGCATATGATCAGTCACTATTAATCACATAACCTTTGAGCTCGTACGTCTCAAAGAAGGGTGTTAAGCAAGAGAATAAATTCTCCGCCACCAAACAGATACATCATCAATAGCAACTAATCGAATATGCGATGAACCACAATGTAACATATAATACATTTTCTAAATCACTTTAGAAATCATCGGGTTTTGGGCCTCGAAATCCTTTCTGTTTTATAAAACATTTTTATAAAACATTCCCTGTCCAGAATCGGGAACACGTTTCTTTTCGCTTTAAGAAAAATATCATTTCACAATCATTCATTAAATTTGAAATGAACACAATATCGCTAAACACCTTATCGTCAAATCGTGAAGTGTTTCACAAGGCGTTAGCACACAGATATTTTCAACCCAACCCAATGCTAAATGTAAAAGCATATTTTGCTCATAAACTGGTCGAGCACAATCCAAACCATCAATCAATCAAATTTGACATTAAATATAAGGTTTTAAATAGAGAGAGTATTGACTTATATTTCACATCAAATCCTGAAACCAACAGATATCATATCGGGAATAACGATATCGATATCTTCCAAATTCCCATCACAATATCTGTAATCACGGAATCCAATATCGAAAATATCCATAGATAATTTCAATTCAAATCTAATCCAATTTATTTATTTATAACCATTGGATTATTTTTCTAGTTAATAACTAGTTCATTTCGATAAAAATCTATTTTTATCTTTTCAAATATGGAGTTTTTCATCCCAATTCTTCACAAATCATTTCTTATGATTTTACACAAATTATTACTATTTTTAATAATTTTATCAAGGCCCGTACAGTCGATTTCCATCAACGGCCATCGAACTGCACTTACAGCGACCTTTTTCGAATTTGATTTGGACGTATCTCCAAATCCAACCGTTAGATTTCAAATTTCTGATATTCGTTAGAAAGCTCTTTTCGATACGAACCCAACGGTTCCGGTTTTAGGAGAATCCGACGGTCGGATCTCCCGTAATGTCCGTTTGAAATAAATGGTCGAAATTTACGAACTACCGCGGCGCGGCGCGTTTTATTCAGGCCATTATATTATATATATAATATATATAATATATATTTCGTCGATTTCTATTTAAAACGAAGTTTATAAATAGTTTTAAATTCGTTTCAAAAACATTTTCAACTTCCTTTTCAATTCAAATCACAATTGAATTCTTCTTTATAGATTCGTTTTAAAATTCATTTCTATTCAATTCAAATTTCAATTCAATTTGAATTCGTTTTCAATTCAATTCATTTCGAATTCGTTTTCTATTCAATTTAATTCGAATTCGTTTTCTATTCAATTCAATTCGAATTCGTTTTCTATTCAATTCAATTCGAATTCGTTTTCTATTCAATTCAATTCGAATTCGTTTTCTATTCAATTCAATTCGAATTCGTTTTCTATTCAATTCAATTCGAATTCGTTTTCTATTCAATTCAATTCGAATTCGTTTTCTATTCAATTCAATTCGAATTCGTTTTCTATTCAATTCAATTCGAATTCGTTTTCTATTCAATTCAATTCGAATTCGTTTTCTATTCAATTCAATTCGAATTCGTTTTCTATTCAATTCAATTCGAATTCGTTTTCTATTCAATTCAATTCGAATTCGTTTTCTATTCAATTCAATTCGAATTCGTTTTCTATTCAATTCAATTCGAATTCGTTTTCTATTCAATTCAATTCGAATTCGTTTTCTATTCAATTCAATTCGAATTCGTTTTCTATTCAATTCAATTCGAATTCGTTTTCTATTCAATTCAATTTGAATTCGTTTTCTATTCAATTCAATTCGAATATTTCATATGCATCGTTTTCATTTCATATATATATATATATATATATATATATATCGTTTTCAATTCGAATATTTCATATACATTGTTTTCAATTCGAATATTTTCACTTCGCTATATATATATATAAATTTCACTTTTCATATATTCGATATTTTCACTTCGCTATATATATAAATTTCACTTTTCATATATTCGATATTTTCACTTCGCTATATATATAAATTTCACTTTTCATATATTCGATATTTTCACTTCGCTATATATATAAATTTCACTTTTCATATATTCGATATTTTCACTTTGCTATATATATAAATTTCACTTTTCATATATATATTATTTCACTTCGCTATCAATCAATTTTCACAACAATTTCAACCAATAAATATCGTCCATGGTTTGTGGACGAGGGGCGTATATATATATATAGGTATTTATATATAGCAATTCACTTCCACTTTCAACACATATATAAAATTATAAAAAGAGATTGAAGAGTGAGAAATCCTCACCAATAGCTATCCAACTACACGATTCTTCCTTTATAGAAATCTTCGCCTTTTCTCGCTTTCACCCGTATTCTCTACATATGTAAAAATCGAATTTTTACTATGTTATTCAATATATAAAGATTGCATTTTGACTTCGCTATTAAATATAAAGATTATATTTTTATTATTCTTATGATGCAACTATTATATTTTTATTGCTTTAAAAATATAAGAATCATACCTTACTATTTCTACTTAACAAAAATTCCATCTTTTCTGTTTTTAAAAATATGATCTTTATTTTCAAGTTCAAAATTTTTCTATTAAAAGATCAAACCTTTTTCTTATTTCAAAGTTAAAAATAAAAATCATTTCCTTTTCCTTTTCAAACCAGTTTTTGTCTTTTAGAAAAATCAGTTTTTGATTTCTTTTAAAAACAGTTTTTAAATCTCTTTTATTTCAAATGCAGTTTTTCTTTATTCTTTTTAAAATATGCAGTTTTTCTTTTATTTCAAATCAGTTTTTGATTTCTTTTAAAAACAGTTTTTATCTGTATAAAAAATGCAGTTTTTATTATTTATTTTTTTATAGATCAGTTTTTAACTTTTTAAAACAAAACAGTTTTATACTTTTAAAAATATCAGTTTTATACCTATAAAAATATTTCAGTTTTTATACTTTAAAAAAAATTTCTGTTCTAACTTTTAAAAAAAAAAAATTCAGTTTTTAATTTTAATTAAAACCAGTATTCAATTCTTTTTAAACAAATCGGTTTTTTAAATCTTTTTAATAATCTATTTTTTTTTCCCTAAAAACAAATCAGTTTTTAAAGAATAAAATAAAAAAGAAAATAAAAAAAATAAAAAAAAGTTTACCGATGTAGCTGCGAAGGGGGGGAAGCGATGCTCGTCTTCGTCGGCGGCAGGAGGAGCAGGCGGCGGCTTCGAGCTTCGACGGAGGAAAGGCGGTGGGCGACTTCGAGTCTCGAACGCGATGGAGGGAGGCGATGGCTTCAAGGGGGGGGGGGCTCTTCGTCGGCGTTCGAGGTTGGGGGGGCGGCGATTTAGGTTTAGGGTTTGGGTTTTTTTTTCTTTTTCTGTTTTCTGGATTGTGAATCGGGGGGGGGGGGGGCAAGAAGGAGGGAAAGTATATTTATTTTTTTTTTATTATTTTTTTTATTTAATTATTAAATTTCGCAAAAGGTTGACTTTTACATATGACCTCGAAACGAGGCCAACCACCTGTCGTCCATAGCGTTTTACCCCCATTCCGAACACAATGGGATATGTATCGCTAGCTGATTTGATCGTTACAATCAGTTTCCTTTTGAATTTTCATTTAAATCACTATATTGAATTTTAAACGTACATTTCAAATTACCGGGGTCACATACTAACTAGAAAAATTCCAGAAAAATATTTTCTAGCTTTGTATCGACGATACAGTCCTAACAAAACTAGTTTCGTCGAATTCTGAGACCGTTTGAAAAATGGCCAATTTCCAGTCGATTAAATTCAACAGAAACTGGTCAAACGCGTTTTCCTTTGCCACGCTCACATACTGATTCGAAAAATTATGAAATTTGAAACCTAGCGATAACTCGACATCACGGACCCAACAAAAGTGGTTTCGTCGAAATCCGAGGTCATTTGCAAAATGTCCATTTTTAAGGGCCTGAATTCCATAGCGACTATTCAGAATTTTCAACTGGACATATCTTTTGATTCCCGATATGAAATCTTGATTTTTCGGATTCGTTGGAAAGATATTCACTATTAGATTCCATTATTTTTGGTTTCACTAAAATCCGGATTGTTTTGCACCCGGTACATTCAATTGAAGTTTGAAATCGAATTATCGAACTACCGCGCCATTTTCAATTCTATTTATTATTATATATAAATATTATATATTCTAACGACGACGTATATAATATATACGTTCGAATTCAATTCAAAATAAATTTCTCGTCGATATTATTTAAAATAATTCATTTTAAATAATCAAAATTCGCTAAAATGGCCAAAATAAAAATTTTAAACTGGCCCAGATTTTACGGGTTGTTACAATCTCCCCCACTTAAAACTTTTCGTCCCCGAAAAGGAACAAAGTCGAAAGTGGTTTGATTAATCAACTCTACCTTCGATCTGGCTTTCATTCTCCAACTCTTTAGTTTCTGAGAAATTTCAAAATTTCAAAAATTTGGCTAACACCCTAAATTTTTGAAAAATTTCGCCATAACCTCCCCTGCACCGGGAGCATCGGGGAATTTCAAATAGCTTCCCCGGTCCTTCATATCTCAAAAAGAAAAAGAAAAAGCCAAGCGGCTAGCCAATAGGCTCACAAAATCATCATCACCCAAACAAAACAAGAAATTATGTAGTAAACATGTACCTATTTGTCGGGCAAACAAATTTTATTCTCTGCTCTAGCCTCCTTGCTATGACCTGTTCAATGATATATATGTATATGCAAGCAAATGCAACCCATTTTCAATATAACTCAATATTTGATACAATTAGGCAAAATGGTTAAAAATTATCAAACAAGTAAACCAACAACACAAACATCAATCAATTAATTGATTATATTTTCAAATATATAATTTTATATATTTAAGATCATATTTTCTAAAATCAGATTATATATATATTCACAAATACGTTATTTATAAACAAATAACTCTCGACTCATCCTGGGGCATTTCTAACCCCATCTCTAACGAGTCACTCATTCTAGAATGCTACTGATTCTATCTCTAATGAGGATTCTTTTATAGGACATTACTAATCCTACCTCCGATGAGTCTTTTTTTCAGTTCTAACGAGTTGTACCCCAAAGATTTGAGTTTAACCAAAGCTCTGATACCACGTTGTAACGACACGGATTTCGCCCGGACCTAATCGATCGCTAAACCGACCAAGACCGTTCGAATCCCGCATACGCTAACTTTGGGTATACAACACATCAGAACAAATAACAGAAGACTTCAATAAACATCATAATAATGTTACATCAGAGTACAGAATATCAGAGTATATCGAAAATAATACACAGCGGAAGATAAATTTACATAAATGTAATACAATGCACAGCGGAAATATAAACTACACAGCGGAAGACTGTAAATGCCTGGACACAGCTTAAAGCTTCAATCCAGAATCCTGCTCAAAACATCTGCAAAATAAAACTACTCGACTGCCCGTGTGGAAAATAGGGGCACCCGAGTTCGCAAGGGAAAAGCAAACTACAGGTCAGTCATGGGACTGGTGTGAGAACTCAAAAACAGTTGTTAAACTTGTTTAAAAATAAGGCAAATCACGGGACCACGCCACTTTCGCGGAACGGGTTTACCCCCATGAAAGCCAGTGTATAAGCAACAATCAATATAGATATATGGATCTACTATGCATCACACAACATGCAATATCCCAATCTACCCACTTAGATTAATCACAACACTTAGATTTTCCAAATCCAATTCAATTTACAGAAATTATTCCTTTGGATTTTATTCCCGATTTCTTATTTCAAATCATTTGAAATACATATCTAACTTTCTATATCAAAGTAGATTTCACTTCGGGATCTCAAATCAAATCATTTGGAAATGTGAATTCCAAAACATAACAATGCATACAAACAAGTATGCAACCAAATATCGTGCTCCCCATCGACAAGGCAAAGGGTACGCACCTCGCAAATCGATATATATATGTGCACCTACCCCCACATAGGAGTAGGCTACACCGACGATGCACCTCCCACTCAGGAGAGCATACACCGCCCTCTCACCCATACTTTTAGTCTCAGGGTTACCCGAATCTTTAGTCACATACTAAATCATTTCATATCCCGAAGTAGGGAAAATCATTTCACAACGTAATAATCACAAGTACTTTCAAAATATAGTACTTCACATCAGTAATTCACGCATATGATCAGTCACTATTAATCACATAACCTTTGAGCTCGTACGTCTCAAAGAAGGGTGTTAAGCAAGAGAATAAATTCTCCGCCACCAAACAGATACATCATCAATAGCAACTAATCGAATATGCGATGAACTCTATTTAAAACGAATTTTATATATAGTTTTGAATTCGTTTCAAAAGCAATTTCAACTTCCATTTCAATTCAAATCAAAATTGAATTCTTCTTTATAAATTCGTTTTAAAATTCATTTTTATTCAATTCAAATTTCAATTCAATTTGAATTCGTTTTCAATTCAATTTGAATTCGTTTTCAATTCAATTCATTTCGAAATCGTTATCAATTCAATTCACTTCGAAATCGTTATATATTCAATTCATTTCGAAATCGTTATATATTCAATTCATTTCGAAATCGTTTTCAATTCAATTCATTTCGAAATCGTTTTCAATTCAATTCATTTCGAAATCGTTTTCAATTCAATTCATTTCGAAATCGTTTTCAATTCAATTCACTTCGAAATCGTTATATATTCAATTCATTTCGAAATCGTTATCGATTCAATTCATTTCGAAATCGTTATCAATTCAATTCATTTCGAAATCGTTTTATATCGATATAAATATCGTTCACGTCAAAATGGCGTCAATCTAATCAACACGGCTTCATAAATTTCTATTTTCAAATATTCTATTTCAAATATTTCTTTTTCAAAATAGTTGTTATTATCAAAATATTTCGTTCAACACATGACCAATCTCAATGAATGAGTACTGTCAACACATGAACGTTTATTTTATAATGATAAAGATGTAAATTTTATTACTAAAATATTTCGTTCAACACATGACCAATCTCAATGAATGAGTACTGTCAACACATGAACTTTTATTTTATAATATTCTTTATTTTCTAAACTGGAATGAGGCCCAATCAATTACCATATAATGTTAATTATATGGATTTTCATACAACACATGTATATCATAGCATTGAAAAATAATCAACCATCAACCAAAGTGCACTACACTGTATAAACATCAAATATAGATATCTAACGCTTATAACAGCATGTCAATCAATCGATCGACATATTTAATCAATCAGGATGAGTGAACTGCATATTTCATCCTAACACCCGTGTGGGGTTTCAAACAATCAAACACAGATTTTTATTCGTGCAGTTGGGCGATGTGTAAAATTTATCGACCCAATCAATGTCAGTCAAATCAGTGTACATAAACAAACCGTCCGGTTTGTAAATGAATATTTTATTCTATTCACTTCACGTTAAAAATTATATTTTTAACGATAAAACATTTTATTCTAACATATGAATTTCTATTCAGTTCATTATTTAAATAAAATGATATTTTCATTTTTCTAACATATTTTAGAAAATTTCGGCGGCATAACGGCACGATACTAGAAACGGGACAAGGCCTAGCCTTATCCCCGGTCTAGTGAAGGCCCACGCCATTCACACATCATCAAATCAATTCAATTTCAACCAAACAATCTCTAATCTATGCAACCAAACAAACAAGTCCATGGTCTGTGGACGGTTGTGTCGGGTGCTACTAAGCACCGTCTGCATCCTAGTATATATATATAACTAGAAAATGAAATTGAAAGGTGAGAAATTCTCACCGATTGCTATCCTAGCTCCACGGCTCTTCATTTAGAGAAATCTTCAACGTCATCGCATCTTCGTTGCCCGCTTTCACTACCTATGTAAAAATCGAATTTTTCATCGCTATCCAATATATAAAAATCGAATTTTTATTTCCTTTACACATACAAAGACGATATTTCTATATCCTCTATCACATAAAGATTTCGCCTTTATAAAAATAAAGACTTCGCCTTTTTCATATTTTAAAGATTTCTAAATAAAATCCTTGCTTTCTAACCTAAAATAAAAATCAGTTTTAACATATATGAAAAATCAGTTTTAACATATATAAAAAAAAATCATATTTTCAACCCATTAATAATTATTCTCTATATGACTATTTTATAAATATCATGCATAAGCTAAAAATCATATTTTTAACTTATAAAAATATTTTCTTAGTTTTTTGCTATTTTATATTTTCAAAATCAAGTTCTATTTTATAATTTTCAAACAAAGTTATATATATATATATTTCTAAACAAAATATATGTATATTTTTCTCCGAACAAAGATGTTTATATATTTTTGTTCAAACAAAGATGTTTATATATTTTTGTTCAAACAAAGATGTTTATACTTCTTTAAACAAAGATGTTTGTATATTTTCAAAAACAAGGTATATTTATATATTTTCAAAGCAAAGTATTTTATATTTTCAAATAAAATTATTTTATATTTCCAAATAAAATTATTTTATATTTTCAAAACAATGAAAAGAATTTAAAACCTGATTTTATTTTAAGAAAAAAATTTGAACTTTAAAACTGAAAAGAAAAAGATTTGATTTTTTTTAAAAAAGAAAAAGATTTGATTTTTAAAAAAAGAAAAAGAACTGATTTTTAAAAAGAAAAAGATTTGATTTTTAAAAAAAGAAAAAGAACTGATTTTTAAAAAGAAAAAGATTAGATTTTTATGATTATAAAAATGTGGTTTTTTATATTGGAAGTGGCGAAGTAATAATATGATCTTTGTTATGAAAAGGTCGATATAAAAGTATAATGTTTTTATGATATAGTAGCGAATATAAAAATAGAATTTTTATATATATAGTAGCGAATATAAAAATAGAATTTTTATATATATAGTAGCGAAATAAAAATTCGATTTTTATATATTGAACTTTGAAATAAAAATTCGATTTTTATATATTGAACTTTGAAATAAAAATTCGATTTTTATATATTGAACTTTGAAATAAAAATTCGATTTTTATATATTGAACTTTGAAATAAAAATTCGATTTTTATATATTGAACTTTGAAATAAAAATTCGATTTTTATATAATGAACTTTGAAATAAAAATTCGATTTTTATATATGTAGTGGCTACGGGCAACAAAGGCGATAAAAAGGCGAGTTGGCGAAGATTTCCTGCATTAGAAGTGCCGTGGAGCTAGGATAGCTATATGTGAGAATTTCTCACCTATCAATTTATTTTTCTAGTTATATATATATATATATATATACTAGGATGCAGACGGTGCTTAGTAGCACCCGACACAATCGTCCACAGACCATGGACTTGTTTGTTTGGTTGCATAGATTAGTTGAGTTATTTGTTTGAATTGAATTGTTTGGTGAGATGAAATTGATTTGATTGATGTGTGAATGGCGTGGGCCTTCACTAGACCGGGGATAAGGCTAGGCCTTGTCCCGTTTCTAGTATCGTGCCGTTATGCCGCCGAAATTTTCTAAAATATGTTAGAAAAATAAAAATATCATTTTATTGAATAAATGAATTGAATAGAAATTCATAGGTTGAAATAAAATGTTTTATCGTTAAAAGTATAATTTTTAACGTGAATAAGAAAATAGTGAAGTGAATAAATAAATATTCATTTACAAACCAGATGGTTTGTTTATGTACACTTATTTGAATGACATTGATTGGGACGATAAATTTTACACATCGCCCAACTGCACAACTAAAATCTGTGTTTGATTGTTTGAAACCCCACACGGGTGTTGGGATGAAATTTGAAGTTCACTCATCCTGATTGATTAAATATGTCGATCGATTGATTGACAGGCTGTTATAAGCGTTGAATATCTATATTTGATGCTTATACAGTGTAGTGCACTTTGGTTGATGGTTGATTATTTTCAATGCTATTATATACATGTGTTGTATGCAAATCCATATAATTAACATTATATGGTAATTGATTGGGCCTCATTCCAGTTTTGAAAAAGAAATATTTGAAAAAGAAATATTTGAAATAGAATATTTGAAAATAGAAATTTATGAAGCCGTGTTGATTAGATTGACGCCATTTTGACGTGAACGATATTTATATCGATTTTATTCATCTTAAAAATGAATATCGAAAAGTGATTTCGAAATCGAATATTTCGAAATGAATTGAATTGAAAACGATTTCGAAATGAAATGAATTGAAAAAGAATTCAAATTGAATTGAATATAAAACGATTTCGAAATGAATTGAATTGAAAACGATTTCGAAATGAAATGAATTGAAAACAAATTCAAATTGAATTGAAAACGATTTCGAAATGAATTGAATATAAAACGATTTCGAAATGAATTGAATTGATAACGATTTCGAAATGAAATGAATTGAAAACGAATTCAAATTGAATTGAAAACGATTTCGAAATGAATTGAATATAAAACGATTTCGAAATGAATTGAATTGAAAACGATTTCGAAATGAAATGAATTGAAAACGAATTCAAATTGAATTGAAAACGATTTCGAAATGAATTGAATATATAACGATTTCGAAATGAATTGAATATAAAGTGATTTCGAAATAAATTGAATTGAAAACGAATTCAAATTGAATTGAAATTTGAATTGAATAGAAATGAATTTTAAAACGAATTTATAAAGATGAATTCAATTTTGATTTGAATTGAAATGGAAGTTGAAATTGCTTTTGAAACGAATTTAAAACTGTTTATATAATTCGTTTTAAATAGAAATCGACGAAGTATATATTATATATATTATATATATAATATAATGGCCTGAATAGAACGCGCCGCGCCGCGGCAGTTCGCGAATTTCGACCATTTATTTCAAACGGACATTACGGGAGATCCGACCGTCGGATTCTCATAAAACCGGAACCGTTGGGTTCGTATCGAAAAGAGCTTTCTAACGAATGTTAGAAATTTGAAATCTAACGGTTGGATTTGGAGATACGTCCAAATCAAATTCGAAAAAGGTCGCTGTAAGTGCAGTTCGATGGCCGTTGTTGGAAATCGACTGTACGGGCCTTGATAAAATTATTAAAAATAGTAATAATTTGTGTAAAATCATAAGAAATGATTTGCGAAAGTTTGGGATGAAAAACTCCATATTTGAAAAGATAAAAATAGATTTTTATCGAAATGAACTAGTTTTGAACTAGAATTAAAATTCTATTTATTTTTAAATAAATAAATTGAATTAGAAGAGGGTTTTAAAAATAACCAAAATTTCCAATGATTGCATTGGAGTGGATTTGAATCGAAATTGTCTTCGGAATATTTCGATGTTGGAATTCGTGATTATACAGATGTTATTATGGAAATTTGAAAGATATATATTTATATCGTTATTTCCAATACGACATTTGTTAATCGTAGAATTTGATATTGAATATAAGCCGGGATATTTTCTATTCAGAGCCTTGTATTGAATATCGAATGTGATTTGGGTTTGTCGTGAATGGTGTCTTCACTAACACCTTTCTTGAACCCAGTTGAGAAAAGATTAAATCTTTTTATTTAGATTTAATGAAGTGTACCAATTAAATAATATTTAATTGGAATTGAATTGATATTGATTTTTGGGTTTATCGTGAACAGTGTTTTAAACAACACTCGTTCTTTAACCTGATAATTAATGAATGTGATTTTGGGTTTATCGTGAACTGTGTTTTTAAATGACACGGATTCTTTAACCCAGTCGAAGATTAAAACTAAGTGGAGTTTTAATGAATCTTTAATTAGATTGAAATGATCGAAAATGGAGTATCACCAGTTTTGCTCCAGACGATAGTTAAATCTAAATTCTCCCCACCCTATGGGGTGTAAGTCTGGTCCGTCAGCCGACCAGAATGCATTCGGCCGAAACCGATATAACCGAGGCGCCTCGCAACCGCAACAACCACATAAGTCAAACTCGTCAGGGCGTGTAAAACCACTGACGCCACTTCTAGCTAGAAAGAAACGCAAGTCCTCCCTGAGGTCCGTCTCCCGTTTTTGGTTCATACCGGGTGTGAAACACGCGAGGTAAACGTTACACAAAGCTACACCACAAAGGCCGTGCTTTGATCATCACCACAAGACTTTGCTTTTCAACAGAAGCCTTGATCATTTGCATCTTAGCATGCCACACAGGCAAACCATCCTATGCAACCGATATCAGTCACACAGAATGAAATCCGATGTCAGACACACAGTCCATTTACAAGTCCGTTCTGGGTCTGAACGAAACCGGAGGCACCTAGTACCCCGCATATCCATCGATCTCCAAGTACGTCTGGACGATCACTAACTGTTTCCATCTTCTTGGGTGTACAGCCCAATCAAGATCATCAGTTATCACCCAAACGACGTGAAGACCTCCGGTCTTCGACCATCGTCTTCATCTTCGACTTATCGTCGTATCAGTTATTCAGAATGGGATAAACCCGGTCTTTCCGAATAACTCGCGTATATTTTAAATAAGTGTTACGCAAACACAACATACGCCTCATTCCAATCCATCAGTCACTAACCGTAAATTAATCAAGAGAATAATTCCCCAAATATTAACCCCGAAGGCCGAAACCAACATCAGATCAATATCCAGAAAACCATTCTACTTAGCTAACCGACAGTTAGTTTCTAATTTCACATTCATAGGGAAAGGTTCCCATTAATTTTATCAAAGATAAATTCTTGAATTTATTCTTTAATCAACTTTTGAATATCAATTCAAACTAGTCGGGATTAGCGAACCTTACCGAAGTAATCATTTGTTATAATTTCCCAATCCCAACCTATTCATCCCATGAAGTAAAACTGTGAATACTTCATATCTAACACCACAGTGTTATCGGTAAATTCAATTACCATTTCACGTTCAAATCTAATTAAAGATTTAACTATCGTCTGGAGCAAAACTGGTGATACTCCATTTTCGATCATTTCAATCTAATTAAAGATTCATTAAAACTCCACTTAGTTTTAATCTTCGACTGGGTTAAAGAATCCGTGTCATTTAAAAACACAGTTCACGATAAACCCAAAATCACATTCATTAATTATCAGGTTAAAGAACGAGTGTTGTTTAAAACACTGTTCACGATAAACCCAAAAATCAATATCAATTCAATTCCAATTAAATATTATTTAATTGGTACACTTCATTAAATCTAAATAAAAAGATTTAATCTTTTCTCAACTGGGTTCAAGAACGGTGTTAGTGAAGACACCATTCACGACAAACCCAAATCACATTCGATATTCAATACAAGGCTCTGAATAGAAAATATCCCGGTTTATATTCAATATCAAATTCTACGATTAACAAATGTCGTATTGGAAATAACGATATAAATATATATCTTTCAAATTTCCATAATAACATCTGTATAATCACGAATTCCAACATCGAAATATTCCGAAGACAATTTCGATTCAAATCCACTCCAATGCAATCATTGGAAATTTTGGTTATTTTTAAAACCCTCTTCTAATTCAATTTATTTATTTAAAAATAAATAGAATTTTAATTCTAGTTAATAACTAGTTCATTTCGATAAAAATCTATTTTTATCTTTTCAAATATGGAGTTTTTCATCCCAATTCTTCACAAATCATTTCTTATGATTTTACACAAATTATTACTATTTTTAATAATTTTATCAAGGCCCGTACAGTCGATTTCCATCAACGGCCATCGAACTGCACTTACAGCGACCTTTTTCGAATTTGATTTGGACGTATCTCCAAATCCAACCGTTAGATTTCAAATTTCTGATATTCGTTAGAAAGCTCTTTTCGATACGAACCCAACGGTTCCGGTTTTAGGAGAATCCGACGGTCGGATCTCCCGTTATGTCCGTTTGAAATAAATGGTCGAAATTTACGAACTGCCGCGGCGCGGCGCGTTTTATTCAGGCCATTATATTATATATATAATATATATAATATATATTTCGTCGATTTCTATTTAAAACGAAGTTTATAAATAGTTTTAAATTCGTTTCAAAAACATTTTCAACTTCCTTTTCAATTCAAATCACAATTGAATTCTTCTTTATAGATTCGTTTTAAAATTCATTTCTATTCAATTCAAATTTCAATTCAATTTGAATTCGTTTTCAATTCAATTCATTTCGAATTCGTTTTCAATTCAATTCAATTCGAATTCGTTTTCTATTCAATTCAATTCGAATTCGTTTTCTATTCAATTCAATTCGAATTCGTTTTCTATTCAATTCAATTCGAATTCGTTTTCTATTCAATTCAATTCGAATTCGTTTTCTATTCAATTCAATTCGAATTCGTTTTCTATTCAGTTCAATTCGAATTCGTTTTCTATTCAATTCAATTCGAATTCGTTTTCTATTCAGTTCAATTCGAATTCGTTTTCTATTCAATTCAATTCGAATTCGTTTTCTATTCAATTCAATTCGAATTCGTTTTCTATTCAATTCAATTCGAATTCGTTTTCTATTCAATTCAATTCGAATTCGTTTTCTATTCAATTCAATTCGAATTCGTTTTCTATTCAATTCAATTCGAATTCGTTTTCTATTCAATTCAATTCGAATTCGTTTTCTATTCAATTCAATTCGAATTCGTTTTCTATTCAATTCAATTCGAATTCGTTTTCTATTCAATTCAATTCGAATTCGTTTTCTATTCAATTCAATTCGAATTCGTTTTCTATTCAATTCAATTCGAATTCATTTTCTATTCAATTCAATTCGAATTCGTTTTCTATTCAATTCAATTCGAATATTTCATATGCATCGTTTTCATTTCATATATATATATATATATATATATATATCGTTTTCAATTCGAATATTTCATATACATTGTTTTCAATTCGAATATTTTCACTTCGCTATATATATATAAATTTCACTTTTCATATATTCGATATTTTCACTTCGCTATATATATAAATTTCACTTTTCATATATTCGATATTTTCACTTCGCTATATATATAAATTTCACTTTTCATATATTCGATATTTTCACTTCGCTATATATATAAATTTCACTTTTCATATATTCGATATTTTCACTTTGCTATATATATAAATTTCACTTTTCATATATATATTATTTCACTTCGCTATCAATCAATTTTCACAACAATTTCAACCAATAAATATCGTCCATGGTTTGTGGACGAGGGGCGTATATATATATAGGTATTTATATATAGCAATTCACTTCCACTTTCAACACATATATAAAATTATAAAAAGAGATTGAAGAGTGAGAAATCCTCACCAATAGCTATCCAACTACACGATTCTTCCTTTATAGAAATCTTCGCCTTTTGTCGCTTTCACCCGTATTCTCTACATATGTAAAAATCGAATTTTTACTATGTTATTCAATATATAAAGATTGCATTTTGACTTCGCTATTAAATATAAAGATTATATTTTTATTATTCTTATGATGCAACTATTATATTTTTATTGCTTTAAAAATATAAGAATCATACCTTACTATTTCTACTTAACAAAAATTCCATCTTTTCTGTTTTTAAAAATATGATCTTTATTTTCAAGTTCAAAATTTTTCTATTAAAAGATCAAACCTTTTTCTTATTTCAAAGTTAAAAATAAAAATCATTTCCTTTTCCTTTTCAAACCAGTTTTTGTCTTTTAGAAAAATCAGGTTTTGATTTCTTTTAAAAACAGTTTTTAAATCTCTTTTATTTCAAATGCAGTTTTTCTTTATTCTTTTTAAAATATGCAGTTTTTCTTTTATTTCAAATCAGTTTTTGATTTCTTTTAAAAACAGTTTTTATCTGTATAAAAAATGCAGTTTTTATTATTTATTTTTTTATAGATCAGTTTTTAACTTTTTAAAACAAAACAGTTTTATACTTTTAAAAATATCAGTTTTATACCTATAAAAATATTTCAGTTTTTATAATTTAAAAAAAAATTCTGTTCTAACTTTAAAAAAAAAAAAAAATTCAGTTTTTAATTTTAATTAAAACCAGTATTCAATTCTTTTTAAACAAATCGGTTTTTTAAATCTTTTTAATAATCTGTTTTTTTTTCCCTAAAAACAAATCAGTTTTTAAAGAATAAAATAAAAAAGAAAATAAAAAAAATAAAAAAAAAGTTTACCGATGTAGCTGCGAAGGGGGGGAAGCGATGCTCGTCTTCGTCGGCGGCAGGAGGAGCAGGCGGCGGCTTCGAGCTTCGACGGAGGAAAGGCGGTGGGCGACTTCGAGTCTCGAACGCGATGGAGGGAGGCGATGGCTTCAAGGGGGGGGGCTCTTCGTCGGCGTTCGAGGTTAGGGGGGGGCGGCGATTTAGGTTTAGGGTTTGGGTTTTTTTTCTTTTTCTGTTTTCTGGATTGTGAATCGGGGGGGGGGGGCCAAGAAGGAGGGAAAGTATATTTATTTTTTTTTTATTATTTTTTTTATTTAATTATTAAATTTCGCAAAAGGTTGACTTTTACATATGACCTCGAAACGAGGCCCACCACCTGTCGTCCATAGCGTTTTACCCCCATTCCGAACACAATGGGATATGTATCGCTAGCTGATTTGATCGTTACAATCAGTTTCCTTTTGAATTTTCATTTAAATCACTATATTGAATTTTAAACGTACATTTCAAATTACCGGGGTCACATACTAACTAGAAAAATTCCAGAAAAATATTTTCTAGCTTCGTATCGACGATACAGTCCTAACAAAACTAGTTTCGTCGAATTCTGAGACCGTTTGAAAAATGGCCAATTTCCAGTCGATTAAATTCAACAGAAACTGGTCAAACGCGTTTTCCTTTGCCACGCTCACATACTGATTCGAAAAATTATGAAATTTGAAACCTAGCGATAACTCGACATCATGGACCCAACAAAAGTGGTTTCGTCGAAATCCGAGGTCATTTGCAAAATGTCCATTTTTAAGGGCCTGAATTCCATAGCGACTATTCAGAATTTTCAACTGGACATATCTTTTGATTCCCGATATGAAATCTTGATTTTTCGGATTCGTTGGAAAGATATTCACTATTAGATTCCATTATTTTTGGTTTCACTAAAATCCGGATTGTTTTGCACCCGGTACATTCAATTGAAGTTTGAAATCGAATTATCGAACTACCGCGCCATTTTCAATTCTATTTATTATTATATATAAATATTATATATTCTAACGACGACGTATATAATATATACGTTCGAATTCAATTCAAAATAAATTTCTCGTCGATATTATTTAAAATAATTCATTTTAAATAATCAAAATTCGCTAAAATGGCCAAAATAAAAATTTTAAACTGGCCCAGATTTTACGGGTTGTTACATAATGTCTATATAAAATTTGCGAGTATCATGTTAAATCATGATGAACAATTTTGTTCATTTTAAATATTAAATATTTCATGCTCCTTGTCTCTAATCACATAATCTTATTATGCAGCCCAGTTAAGTCAGACCTAATAATACAATAAAATATCACATTTACTCCATCACATATAATCAAAATAAATGGTGAATACATCTAGTGATTCTAGTATTGATGAGTGTATTTATTGGAAGACGTCACCATGACTTAATATAAATAATTGGTTTGAAGGATTTTTAAACTTGAAGTGGCAACTCATTATTCATGGTTTATATAATTACATACACACACATATATGTGTGTGCATGCATGTGTGTGTGTGTGTGTGTGTGCGCACGCGCGCGCCTACTGTATGCATTTGAATACTTCAAATATGGTTATTATAATATTGTGCAAATTTTTACTAATCTCAATGGTCATATAATGGCTATATAAATTTTTTCAAGTATCATGTTAAATAATAAAAGTGGACTTCTCATATATATATATATATATATTAGTGTAGCACATTACACATAGTACATATGCCTTTTGTATAGATCTAATTGTATTCATATAATAAGCTTACAGTTCATAAATAATTATTAAACTACGCAAGCCCATATAGTTAAATACATCATAATATCTTACATTTTCAGATCAAATGCATTCAATTACATAGGCAAAACTGGATCATTTTTAACACATATCTGACTTCGTATTTCAAATTTTACATTGTACAAAAGAAACTTTAAGAAACTTAAAGGGTTAGACCCTTTGGAATACAATGAAATTTCAAAACGCAGCAGAACATTATAACTTGCGTCTGCCATATTTCATGCACACTCATAACAGTACAAAATGCCTGTTACAAATATTCATACATGCAATTCATATAAACTACATTTTATATTGAGATTCATTTCCTAAATTACAAGCATACATACGTATATGTATATACATTAATAAAACCCAAGTCATACTTGCGTATAATGTACATATACATATATATATATATATATGCAACATTTAGGCACCCCTGACTCAAGCTATTGTGTTTCCACCTTTACTGAAATAATTTCAGTAATTAGCCAAGTATTGTCGCTTCCTTGTTGAAACAATTTTAATCCATGGGATTAGACAGACTTAAATACATCAAATGCATTCAATAGTGCACATGAGAATCGTCCAAATACAGGCAACAACTAGTATATTGATCTTAATATCAATTTAGTGTCATAATACTATCAAAATAGAATCATGGATTAATATATGCTTGTTGTTGATAAGAAATCATACTTCTTATATATAAATATATGTATATATATATGTATGCATGTATGTATGTATGTATAAACAATACATTTATATTTACAAAGCCTGTTGTAAACAATCAATGTTTTGCATCTAAGTCAAACTGATGACTAAATTACAGTCTCACTATTCTACAACAAGCACATAGTATCTGGCATGTATGTTTATATTAAATTATTATATGCATTATACATATAATACTAGCAGAGTAGTTATTTGTTCACAAATAAATATATTACACTGTATATACGATATACTCATCCAGAATTCAAATAATTTTTGATACTGAGTATCAACACACATTATAGAAACTCATTTATATGCTAATTTCAGTTTGTTGAAAAAGATATAACTGATACAAGACTGCATAAAAATGGTGCAGGGAAGTGACTACAAAAAGCCCAAGTATATTTATTGTATAAGGATTTGCTTGTCAACCACACTAATTATATGTATTCAATAATACATAGAATATCAGAAGCATATCATATATATGTCAACACATATTATTACATATGTACAGTTATGTACACACACACACGCGTGCGCACACACACACACACACACACACACACACACACACACATATATATATATATGTATATAAAGCATACAGGGATCATAAGCATACTAATTCAAACTGGTATAAGGTCAAAAACCCAGTGTTTAAAAGTGACTTAAAACCCAGATTTTAAATCCATTTAAATGTATATGACATACATGTAAGAGAGTATCTGCCAATTGATATATATATATATATATATATATATATATATATATATATATATATATATATATATATGTAACAAACTTACAACAACATTCATTGAACTAATTCATACATCCAACATGTAAATTTTCGTAGAATCACATTTATGATTAATTGCTAGGTATTTCATGCACACTTACAGAACAATTTCATGTACCATTGTATTACTCATCAAATGGGGTAACAATTTGATCACACCGGTTAAAAATAATGATTTTAATATTTATATGCAAAGAATACATGTATATTAACATTTAGTATCTAGATACATACATACATACATATATATACACACAAATGGCATAATCTTAAAGGTAAATCATATTAGTTTCAGTTCTAAAATAATATTGCATCATGCTTATCAACATAAAACATATTGTCATATTTAAAATAGAACTGCAAATATAATATATATGTACAACAGGTGTTTAATAATAATATGCCAATATATCTAATGTATAGACATTATACCGCAGAAGTTATATATATTCATTTTTATGATAATGTATACATCAAGTGTTTAAGTATATGTCAACATATCTAATATGTATTGACATCATATAACAATTGATTGTATACATTCATCAGTATGAAAATGTATTCATCGGGTGCCTAAGTATATGTCAACATATCTAATATGTACAGATATTAAACAGTAGCCTATTATATATATAAAAACACACACACACACACACACACACACACACACTGTAATAACCCGAAAATCTGGGCCAGTTTAAAATTTTTATTTCGGCGATTTTAGCGAATTTTGAATATTTAAAATGAATTATTTTAAATAATATCGACGAGAAATTTATTTTGAATATAATTCGAACGTATATATTATACGCGTCGTCGTTAGAATATAAATAATTATATATAATTATAAATAGAATTGAAAATGGCGCGGTAGTTCGATAATTCGATTTCAAACTTCAATTGAATGTACCGGGTGCAAAACAATCCGGATTTTAGTGAAACCAAAAACATTGGAATCTAATAGTGAATATCTTTCCAACGAATCCGAAAAATCAAAAGTTCGTAGCGGGAATCAAAAGATATGTCCAGTTGAAAATTCTGAATAGTCGCTATGGAATTCAGGCCCTTAAAAATGGACATTTTGCAAATGACCTCGGATTTCGACGAAACCAGTTTTGTTGGGTCCGTGATGTCAAGTTATTGCTAGATTCCAAATTTCATAATTTTTCGAATCAATATGTGAGCGTGGCAAAGGAAAACGCGTTTGACCAGTTTCAGTTGATTTTAATCGACTGGAAAATGGCCATTTTTCCAACGGTCTCAGAATTTGACGAAACTAGTTTTGTTAGGACCGTATCGTCAATACGAAGCTAGAAAATATTTTTCTGGAATTTTTCGTGTTCGTATGTGGCCCCGGTAATTTGAAATGTACGTTTAAAATTCAATAAAATGATTTAAATGAAAATTTAACAGGAACTGATTCAAACAGTCGAATCAGCCTACATGGCATATCCTATTGTGTTCGGAATGGGGGTTAAACGCTATGGACGACAGGCGGTGGGCCTCGTTTAGATGACATATGTGAAAGTCAACTTTTAAAAATAATTAAATAATAAAATAATAAATATATATATTTTTCATATAACCCCCCCTTTTCTCAAATCGATTTCAAACAAAAAAAAAAGGCGACGGGGTGGGGGGCGATTCGCCGCCGCCACGACCAGCGAGGCCGCCGCGCCTCAGGCGCCGCCTCCCAGGAGGACCACAGCCCTCCTCCGCTTCAAACCCGACCCTCTGCCCTCTCCTCTCCCTCCTCCCAACTCGCGAAGCTCTAAACCCACCGCACCCTCAAAACCCCACCGCGAAGACCACCACCGTCCACCTGTACTCGACCGCCGCAGCCCCTGCAAGCCCAGTGACCACCTCCGACGCGCCGCTCCCGTCGGCCCCTCTTCGATAGTACGTTCTCTTGGTTTATTTAATTTAAAAATTGTTTTAAATTCCTAATTTTTATAAATTATGAATTGTATACATGAAAAAGGTTAGATTTTTGGTTAAAGAATAAACAAATTAGATTTTAAATAAAAAGTTTGAATTTTTATGAGATGAAAGTTCGAATTTTTATAAGGTAAAGAAGGTTAAAAATATGATTTTTATATTTTTAAAGAATTAAAAATATGGGTTTTTATATTTTTAAAGTATTAAAAATATAATCTTTACTATATAGAAGATGTAAAAATATGATTTTTGGTTAGGTAGAGAGTTAAAAATATAATTTTTACATGATAGGAATATTAAAAATATCATCTTTATATGTGTAGAAGAATAAAGATGAGATTTTATAAAGATGAAATCTTTGAATTTGAAAAGGCGAAGTCTATGTTTTTATAAAGGCGAAATCTTTATATGGAAAATAGCGTGATAAAAATATAATTTTTATCTATCTAACATAGTAATAAAAAGTCGATTTTTATATATTGAACATAGAAATAAAAATAGGATTTTTATATGTTGAACTTCGAAAGAAAAATAGGATTTTTATATATTGAATATAGAAATAAAAATAGGATTTTTATATGTTGAACTTCGAAAGAAAAATAGGATTTTTATATGTTGAACTTCGAAAGAAAAATATGATTTTTATATATAGAACTTCGAAAGAAAAATTAGATTTTGATATATTGAATGGCATAGTAAAAATTCGATTTTTAAATATTGAGTAGCAAAGTAAAAATTCGATTTTTACATATGTAGAGAATACGGGCGAAGAAAGTGATAAGAGACGAGAACAGTGAAGATTTTCTGCATTGGAAGAGCCGTGGAGCTAGGATAGCTATCTGTGAGAATTTCTCACCTTTCAATTTATTTTTCTAGTTATATATATATATACTAGGATGCAGACGGTGTTTAGTAGCACCCGACACAATCGTCCACAGACCATGGACTTGTTTGTTTGGTTGCATAGATTAGTTGGATATTTGAATTGAAATTGAGTTGTTTTGGTGAATTGAATGAATTTGATTGATGTGTGAATGGCATGGGCCTTCACTAGACCGGGGATAAGGCTAGGCCTTGTCCCGTTTCTAGTATCGTGCCGTTATGCCGCCGAAATTTTCTAAAATAAGTTAGGAAAATAAAGATATCATTTTATTGAATAAATGAATTGAACAGAAATTCATAGGTTGAAATAAAATGTTTTGTCGTTAAAAATATAATTTTTAACGTGAATGTGAATAAATAAATATTCATTTACAAACCAGACGGTTTGTTTATGTACACCTATTTGAAGGACATTGATTGGGTCGATAAATTTTACACATCGCCCAACTGCACGAATAAAATATTTGTTTGATTGTTTGAAACCCCACACGGGTGTTGGGATGAAATTTGAAGTTCACTCATCCTGATTGATTAAATATGTCGATCGATTGATTGACAGGCTGTTATAAGCGTTAGATATTTATATTTGATGCTTATACAGTGTAGTGCACTTTGGTTGATGGTTGATTATTTTTCAATGCTATTATATACATGTGTTGTATGAAAATCCATATAATTAACGTGATATGGTAATTGATTGGGCCTCATTCCAATTTGAAAAATAAAGAATAATATAAAATAAAGGTTCATGTGTTGACAGTACTCATCCATTGAGATTGGTCATGTGTTGAACGAAATATTTTGAAAAAGAAATATTTGAAATAGAATATTTGAAAATAGAAATTTATGAAGCCGTGTTGATTAGATTGACGCCATTTTGACGTGAACGATATCTATATCGATTTTAAACGATTTCGAAATGAATTGAATTGAAAACGATTTCGAAATGAATTGAATTGAAAACGATTTCGAAATGAATTGAATTGAAAACGATTTCGAAATGAATTGAATTGAAAACGATTTCGAAATGAATTGAATTGAAAACGATTTCGAAATGAATTGAATTGAAAACGATTTCGAAATGAATTGAATTGAAAACGATTTCGAAATGAATTGAAAACGAATTCAAATTGAATTGAAAGTGAATTGAAACGAATTCAAATTGAATTGAAATTTGAATTGAATAGAAATGAATTTTAAAATGAATTTATAGAGAAGAATTCAATTTTGATTTGAATTGAAATGGAAGTTGAAATTGCTTTTGAATCGAATTTAAAACTATTTATATAATTCGTTTTAAATAGAAATCGACGAAATATATTATATATATAATATAATGGCCTGAATAGAACGCGTCGCGCCGCGGTAGTTCGTGAATTTCGACCATTTATTTCAAACGGACATTGCGGGAGATCCGACCGTCGTATTCTCCTAAAACCGGAACCATTGGGTTCGTATCGAAAAGAGCTTTCTAACGAATATTAGAAATTAGAAATCTAACGGTTGGATTTGGAATTATGTCCAAATCAAATTCGAAAAAGGTCGCTGTAAGTGCAGTTCGATGACCGTTGATGGAAATCGACTGTACGGGCCTTGATAAAATTATTAAAAATAGAAATAATTTATGTAAAATCATAAGAAATGATTTAGAAAGAATTGGGATGAAAAACTCCATATTTGAAAAGATAAAAATAGATTTTTATCGAAATGAACTAGTTTTGAACTAGAATTACAATTCTATTTATTTTTAAATAAATAAATTGAATATTGAAATGGTTTTGAAAATAACCAGAATTTCCAATAATTGCATTGGAATGGATTTGAATCGAAATTGTCTTCGGAACATTTCGATGTCGAATTTCGTGATTATACAGGTGTTGTTATGGAAATTTGAAAGATATATATTTATATCGTTATTTCCAATACGACATTTGTTAGTCGTAGGATTTGATATTGAATATAAGCCGATATATTTTCTATTAAGAGCCTTGTATTGAATATCAAATGTGATTTGGGTTTGTCATGAATGGTGTCTTCACTAACACTGTTCTTGAACCCAGTTGAGAAAAGATTAAATCTTTTTATTTAGATTTAATGAAGTGTACCAATTAAATAATATTTAATTGGAATTGAATTGATATTGATTTTTGGGTTTATCGTGAACAGTGTTTTAAATAACACTCGTTCTTTAACCCGATAATTAATGAATGTGATTTTGGGTTTATCGTGAACCGTGTTTTAAATGACACTGATTCTTTAACCCAGTTGAAGATTAAAACTAAGTGGAGTTTTAATGAATCTTTAATTAGATTGAAATGATCGAAAATGGAGTATCACCAGTTTTGCTCCAGGCGATAGTTAAATCTTTAATTAGATTTGAACGTGAAATGGTAATTGAATTTACCGATAACACTGTTGTGTTAGATATGAAGTATTACCAGTTTTACTTCATGGGATAAATAGGTTGGGATTGGGAAATTAAAAAAAATGATTACTTCGGTAAGTTTCGTTAATCCCGGCTAGTTGAATCGAAATTCAAAAGAATAGATTAAAGAATAAATTCAAGGAATTTATCTTGGATAAAATTAATGGGAACCTTTCCCTATGAATGTGAAATTTAGAAATTGACTGTCGGTTAGCCAAACAGAATGGTTTTCTGGATATTGATCTGATGTTGGTTTCGGCCTTCGGGGTTAATATTTGGGGAATTATTCTCTTGATTAATTTACGGTTAGTGACTAATGAATTGGAATGAGGCGTATGTTGTGTTTGTGTAACACTTATTTAAAATATACGCGAGTTATTCGGAAAGACCGGGTTTATCCCATTCTGAATAACTGATACGACGATAAGTCGAAGATGAAGACGATGGTCGAAGACCGGAGGTCTTCACGTCGTTTGGGTGATAACTGATGATCTTGATTGGGTTGTACACCCAAGAAGATGGAAACAGTTGGTGATCGTCCAGACGTACTTGGAGATCGATGGATATGCGGGGTACTAGGTGCCTCCGGTTTCGTTCAGACCCAGAACGGACTTGTAAATGGACTGTGTGTCTGACATTGGATTTTAGTCTGTGTGATTGATCTCTATTAAATATATATCTGTTTGGCGGCGGAGAATTTATTCTCTTGCTTAACGCCCTTCTCTGCGACGTACGAGCTCAGGGGTTATATATTGATGGATATCAAACGCATGGAGTGAATTGCCTGTGTGGCATGCCTAAGTGGCAATTGATCGAGGCTTCTGTTGAAAAGCAAAGTCTTGTGGTGATGATCAAAGCACGGCCTTTGTGGCGTAGCTTTGTGTAACGTTTACTTCGCGAGTTTCACACCCGGTATGAACCAAAAACGGGAGAGGACATCAGGGAGGACTTGCGTTTCTTTCTAGCTAGAAGTGGCGTCAGTGGTTTTACACGCCCTGACGAGTTTGACTTATGTGGTTTTTGCTGTTGCGAGGCGCCTCGGTTTGATCGGACGATCCGGGTCTGATGGAGTCATTTGTTGGCTCGTTTACGCCCCATAGGGCGGAGAGACGTATTGTTCAGGCATAATAATCCACATCGGTGGACCGGCCCTGACGATCTAAAGGGTTGATGCGTTCTGATCCTGAGACATGGGCTAGATTGTCTCGAATCGGTTGAGGACTATCTTTTGCCCCGGTTCATAGACGGAAATCCAATTTCCAAATACGTGACATTTGCGGTTTTAATTGTAGAACTAGTATGGCGACATGATATATGGTACCCATGCCGCCTATGATTGATACTTATGATTTGAAGTTGATTTATACACTATGCACTTATAATAGTATCAAACGATTTGTTTTAACCGTATCAAGCATTCTTTGGCTGTTATAAGGGAAAACCCTATCCTCGGCTGCGTTGCATTGTGTGATGGGACCTGGGTCTTATAACAGCTTCATTTTTCTTTATTTAGCATTGCGCTGTTTGTTTTATGCACTGGTATTCTTGGGAGGAAACCCGTTCCGTGTTATACGGCGTGGTCCCTTGATTTACCTTACTTTGAAAATAAAGATAATAACTGTTTTCGTTCTCACACCAGTCACATGACTGACCTGGAGTTTATTGTTTTAACCTAAACTCTGGGTGCCCCTATTTTGACACGGGCAGCTAGTAGTTTTGGTTTTGCAGATTTATATTCACAGGATCCTGGTTTACAGCTGGAACGATATCCGGAAAGCTTTGTATCCGTATATCTCTTCTAGTTGTGTATTGTATTATGTTCCGCTACTATGTATTTAAATGTAATTTAAATCTCTGATATTTCTGTGTAATATTCATTTATACTCTGTATATTCTTGTAATCTGATGCATTGTTGTAATATACAATGAAACGTTCTTCTGGTTGTGTTCTGTTGTGGTTTGTTCTCGAACTATCCGACACTTTCCTTTACGGGGAAGTTACGGGTCGTTTCATTTGGTATCAGAGCTTTGGTTTACAAAGCAGAGAACATGACACATTAGAACAATACGAAAGAATTCATCAGATATTGGATTAGTAAAATCCAATTAGAATGACTCGTTAGAGATAGGATCAGTAATATCCTAGAACGAGTGTGAAGAGTAAATATTTTCAAATAAAAACAAGTTTTGTTTTGAAAATTTAAATCAATTATTCGTATTTGATTATTTATTTATATTGATGTGGACAATTCAGTATATATAGATTTTGCGTATACGTCTGATCCGCGTGTACTCGAAATTTTAATATACTGGATAGATATAGAATTACACTCTAATCGCCGGAGATGATTTTGATGATGGAGCTCCATCATTAGAATTTATGTTCGAGTGACGAAAGTGGGCTTTCTATATATTTCCTATTGACTGGTGTGAGAACCAAAATTTGATAGGGCTTATTGTTGTGATTTGGCATCAAAAAACATGATTTTTATATATGTATCAAAATTATGAATTTGAAACTCTAATGTACTAATTGATTGAAGTTTGTGTTGTTTGTTTAATTGTTTGCTAATTTTGAACCATTATGCCTAATTGAATCAAATATTGAATTATATTGAAAATTGGTCGCATTTGCTTGTATATACTCGTACTTGCATTGAACAGGTCATAGCAAGGAGGCTAGAGCCGAAGAATAAAATTTGTTTGCCCGACAAATAGGTACATGTTTACTACATAATTTACTGTTTTGTTTGGGTGATGATGATTTTATGAGCCTATTGGCTAGCCGCTTGGCTTTTTCTTTTTCTTTTTGAGATCTGAAGGACTGGGGAAGCTATTTGAAATTCCCCGATGCTCCCGGTGCAGGGGAGGTTATGGCGAAATTTTTCGAAAATTTAGGGTGTTAGCCAAATTTTTGAAATTTTGAAAATTCTCAGAAACTGAAAAGTTGGAGAATGGAAGCCAGATCGAGCGTAGAACTGAATAATCAAACCACTTTCGACTTTGTTCCTTTTCGGGGACGAAAAGTTTTAAGTGGGGGAGATTGTAATAACCCGAAAATCTGGGCCAGTTTAAATTTTTTATTTCGGCGATTTTAGCGAATTTTGAATATTTAAAATGAATTATTTTAAATAATATCGACGAGAAATTTATTTTGAATATAATTCGAACGTATATATTATACGCGTCGTCGTTAGAATATAAATAATTATATATAATTATAAATAGAATTGAAAATGGCGCGGTAGTTCGATAATTCGATTTCAAACTTCAATTGAATGTACCGGGTGCAAAACACTCCGGATTTTAGTGAAACCAAAAACATTGGAATCTAATAGTGAATATCTTTCCAACGAATTCGAAAAATCAAAAGTTCGTAGCGGGAATCAAAAGATATGTCCAGTTGAAAATTCTGAATAGTCGCTATGGAATTCAGGCCCTTAAAAATGGACATTTTGCAAATGACCTCGGATTTCGACGAAACCAGTTTGTTGGGTCCGTGATGTCAAGTTATTGCTAGATTCCAAATTTCATAATTTTTCGAATCAATATGTGAGCGTGGCAAAGGAAAACGCGTTTGACCAGTTTCAGTTGATTTTAATCGACTGGAAAATGGCCATTTTTCCAACGGTCTCAGAATTCGACGAAACTAGTTTTGTTAGGACCGTATGGTCAATACGAAGCTAGAAAATATTTTTCTGGAATTTTTCGTGTTCGTATGTGGCCCCGGTAATTTGAAATGTACGTTTAAAATTCAATAAAATGATTTAAATGAAAATTTAACAGGAACTGATTCAAACAGTCGAATCAGCCTACGTGGCATATCCCATTGTGTTCGGAATGGGGGTTAAACGCTATGGACGACAGGCGGTGGGCCTCGTTTAGATGACATATGTGAATGTCAACTTTTAAAAATAATTAAATAATAAAATAATAAATATATATATATTTTTCATATAACCCCCCCTTTTCTCAAATCGATTTCAAACAAAAAAAAAAGAAAAAAGAAAGGCGACGGGGTGGGGGGCGATTCGCCGCCGCCACGACCAGCGAGGCCGCCGCGCCTCAGGCGCCGCCTCCCAGGAGGACCACCGCCCTCCTCCGCTTCAAACCCGACCCTCTGCCCTCTCCTCTCCCTCCTCCCAACTCGCGAAGCTCTAAACCCACCGCACCCTCAAAACCCCACCACGAAGACCACCACCGTCCACCTGTGCTCGACCGCCGCAGCCCCTGCAAGCCCAGTGACCACCTCCGACGCGCCGCTCCCGTCGGCCCCTCTTCGACAGTACGTTCTCTTGGTTTATTTAATTTAAAAATTGTTTTAAATTCCTAATTTTTATAAATTATGAATTGTATACATGAAAAAGGTTAGATTTTTGGTTAAAGAATAAACAAATTAGATTTTAAATAAAAAGTTTGAATTTTTATGAGATGAAAGTTCGAATTTTTATAAGGTGAAAGAAGGTTAAAAATATGATTTTTATATTTTTAAAGAATTAAAAATATGGGTTTTTATATTTTTAAAGTATTAAAAATATAATCTTTACTATATAGAAGATGTAAAAATATGATTTTTGGTTAGGTAGAGAGTTAAAAATATAATTTTTACATGATAGGAATATTAAAAATATCATCTTTATATGTGTAGAAGAATAAAGATGAGATTTTATAAAGATGAAATCTTTGAATTTGAAAAGGCGAAGTCTATGTTTTTATAAAGGCGAAATCTTTATATGGAAAATAGCGTGATAAAAATATAATTTTTATCTATCTAACATAGTAATAAAAAGTCGATTTTTATATATTGAACATAGAAATAAAAATAGGATTTTTATATGTTGAACTTCGAAAGAAAAATAGGATTTTTATATATTGAATATAGAAATAAAAATAGGATTTTTATATGTTGAACTTCGAAAGAAAAATAGGATTTTTATATATAGAACTTCGAAAGAAAAATTAGATTTTGATATATTGAATGGCGTAGTAAAAATTCGATTTTTAAATATTGAGTAGCAAAGTAAAAATTCGATTTTTACATATGTAGAGAATACGGGCGAAGAAAGTGATAAGAGACGAGAACAGTGAAGATTTTCTGCATTGGAAGAGCCGTGGAGCTAGGATAGCTATCTGTGAGAATTTCTCACCTTTCAATTTATTTTTCTAGTTATATATATACTAGGATGCAGACGGTGTTTAGTAGCACCCGACACAATCGTCCACAGACCATGGACTTGTTTGTTTGGTTGCATAGATTAGTTGGATATTTGAATTGAAATTGAGTTGTTTTGGTGAATTGAATGAATTTGATTGATGTGTGAATGGCGTGGGCCTTCACTAGACCGGGGATAAGGCTAGGCCTTGTCCCGTTTCTAGTATCGTGCCGTTATGCCGCCGAAATTTTCTAAAATAAGTTAGGAAAATAAAGATATCATTTTATTGAATAAATGAATTGAACAGAAATTCATAGGTTGAAATAAAATGTTTTGTCGTTAAAAATATAATTTTTAACGTGAATGTGAATAAATAAATATTCATTTACAAACCAGACGGTTTGTTTATGTACACCTATTTGAAGGACATTGATTGGGTCGATAAATTTTACACATCGCCCAACTGCACGAATAAAATATTTGTTTGATTGTTTGAAACCCCACACGGGTGTTGGGATGAAATTTGAAGTTCACTCATCCTGATTGATTAAATATGTCGATCGATTGATTGACAGGCTGTTATAAGCGTTAGATATTTATATTTGATGCTTATACAGTGTAGTGCACTTTGGTTGATGGTTGATTATTTTTCAATGCTATTATATACATGTGTTGTATGAAAATCCATATAATTAACGTGATATGGTAATTGATTGGGCCTCATTCCAATTTGAAAAATAAAGAATAATATAAAATAAAGGTTCATGTGTTGACAGTACTCATCCATTGAGATTGGTCATGTGTTGAACGAAATATTTTGAAAAAGAAATATTTGAAATAGAATATTTGAAAATAGAAATTTATGAAGCCGTGTTGATTAGATTGACGCCATTTTGACGTGAACGATATCTATATCGATTTTAAACGATTTCGAAATGAATTGAATTGAAAACGATTTCGAAATGAATTGAATTGAAAATGATTTCGAAATGAATTGAATTGAAAACGATTTCGAAATGAATTAAATTGAAAACGATTTCGAAATGAATTGAATTGAAAACGATTTCGAAATGAATTGAATTGAAAACGATTTCGAAATGAATTGAAAACGAATTCAAATTGAATTGAAAGTGAATTGAAACGAATTCAAATTGAATTGAAATTTGAATTGAATAGAAATGAATTTTAAAACGAATTTATAGAGAAGAATTCAATTTTGATTTGAATTGAAATGGAAGTTGAAATTGCTTTTGAATCGAATTTAAAACTATTTATATAATTCGTTTTAAATAGAAATCGACGAAATATATTATATATATTATATATATAATATAATGGCCTGAATAGAACGCGCCGCGCCGCGGCAGTTCGTGAATTTCGACCATTTATTTCAAACGGACATTGCGGGAGATCCGACCGTCGGATTCTCCTAAAACCGGAACCATTGGGTTCGTATCGAAAAGAGCTTTCTAACGAATATTAGAAATTAGAAATCTAACAGTTGGATTTGGAATTATGTCCAAATCAAATTCGAAAAAGGTCGCTGTAAGTGCAGTTCGATGACCGTTGATGGAAATCGACTGTACGGGCCTTGATAAAATTATTAAAAATAGAAATAATTTATGTAAAATCATAAGAAATGATTTAGAAAGAATTGGGATGAAAAACTCCATATTTGAAAAGATAAAAATAGATTTTTATCGAAATGAACTGGTTTTGAACTAGAATTACAATTCTATTTATTTTTAAATAAATAAATTGAATATTGAAATGGTTTTGAAAATAACCAGAATTTCCAATAATTGCATTGGAATGGATTTGAATCGAAATTGTCTTTGGAACATTTCGATGTCGAATTTCGTGATTATACAGGTGTTGTTATGGAAATTTGAAAGATATATATTTATATCGTTATTTCCAATACGACATTTGTTAGTCGTAGGATTTGATATTGAATATAAGCCGATATATTTTCTATTCAGAGCCTTGTATTGAATATCAAATGTGATTTGGGTTTGTCGTGAATGGTGTCTTCACTAACACTGTTCTTGAACCCAGTTGAGAAAAGATTAAATCTTTTTATTTAGATTTAATGAAGTGTACCAATTAAATAATATTTAATTGGAATTGAATTGATATTGATTTTTGGGTTTATCGTGAACAGTGTTTTAAATAACACTCGTTCTTTAACCCGATAATTAATGAATGTGATTTTGGGTTTATCGTGAACCGTGTTTTAAATGACACTGATTCTTTAACCCAGTTGAAGATTAAAACTAAGTGGAGTTTTAATGAATCTTTAATTAGATTGAAATGATCGAAAATGGAGTATCACCAGTTTTGCTCCAGGCGATAGTTAAATCTTTAATTAGATTTGAACGTGAAATGGTAATTGAATTTACCGATAACACTGTGGTGTTAGATATGAAGTATTACCAGTTTTACTTCATGGGATAAATAGGTTGGGATTGGGAAATTAAAACAAATGATTACTTCGGTAAGTTTCGTTAATCCCGGCTAGTTGAATCGAAATTCAAAAGAATAGATTAAAGAATAAATTCAAGGAATTTATCTTGGATAAAATTAATGAGAACCTTTCCCTATGAATGTGAAATTTAGAAATTGACTGTCGGTTAGCCAAACAGAATGGTTTTCTGGATATTGATCTGATGTTGGTTTCGGCCTTTGGGGTTAATATTTGGGGAATTATTCTCTTGATTAATTTACGGTTAGTGACTAATGAATTGGAATGAGGCGTATGTTGTGTTTGTGTAACACTTATTTAAAATATACGCGAGTTATTCGGAAAGACCGGGTTTATCCCATTCTGAATAACTGATACGACGATAAGTCGAAGATGAAGACGATGGTCGAAGACCGGAGGTCTTCACGTCGTTTGGGTGATAACTGATGATCTTGATTGGGCTGTACACCCAAGAAGATGGAAACAGTTGGTGATCGTCCAGACGTACTTGGAGATCGATGGATATGCGGGGTACTAGGTGCCTCCGGTTTCGTTCAGACCCAGAACGGACTTGTAAATGGACTGTGTGTCTGACATTGGATTTTAGTCTGTGTGATTGATCTCTATTAAATATATATCTGTTTGGCGGCGGAGAATTTATTCTCTTGCTTAACGCCCTTCTCTGGGACGTACGAGCTCAGGGGTTATATATTGATGGATATCAAACGCATGGAGTGAATTGCCTGTGTGGCATGCCTAAGTGGCAATTGATCGAGGCTTCTGTTGAAAAGCAAAGTCTTGTGGTGATGATCAAAGCACGGCCTTTGTGGCGTAGCTTTGTGTAACGTTTACTTCGCGAGTTTCACACCCGGTATGAACCAAAAACGGGAGAGGACATCAGGGAGGACTTGCGTTCCTTTCTAGCTAGAAGTGGCGTCAGTGGTTTTACACGCCCTGACGAGTTTGACTTATGTGGTTGTTGCTGTTGCGAGGCGCCTCGGTTTGATCGGACGATCCGGGTCCGATGGAGTCATTTGTTGGCTCGTTTACGCCCCATAGGGCGGAGAGACGTATTGTTCAGGCATAATAATCCACATCGGTGGACCGGCCCTGACGATCTAAAGGGTTGATGCGTTCTGATCCTGAGACATGGGCTAGATTGTCTCGAATCGGTTGAGGACTATCTTTTGCCTCGGTTCATAGACGGAAATCCAATTTCCAAATACGTGACATTTGCGGTTTTAATTGTAGAACTAGTATGGCGACATGATATATGGTACCCATGCCGCCTATGATTGATACTTATGATTTGAAGTTGATTTATACACTATGCACTTATAATAGTATCAAACGATTTGTTTTAACCGTATCAAGCATTCTTTGGCTGTTATAAGGGAAAACCCTATCCTCGGCTGCGTTGCATTGTGTGATGGGACCTGGGTCTTATAACAGCTTCATTTTTCTTTATTTAGCATTGCGCTGTTTGTTTTATGCACTGGTATTCTTGGGAGGAAACCCGTTCCGTGTTATACGGCGTGGTCCCTTGATTTACCTTACTTTGAAAATAAAGATAATAACTGTTTTCGTTCTCACACCAGTCACATGACTGACCTGGAGTTTATTGTTTTAACCTAAACTCTGGGTGCCCCTATTTTGACACGGGCAGCTAGTAGTTTTGGTTTTGCAGATTTATATTCACAGGATCCTGGTTTACAGCTGGAACGATATCCGGAAAGCTTTGTATCCGTATATCTCTTCTAGTTGTGTATTGTATTATGTTCCGCTGCTATGTATTTAAATGTAATTTAAATCTCTGATATTTCTGTGTAATATTCATTTATACTCTGTATATTCTTGTAATCTGATGCATTGTTGTAATATACAATGAAACGTTCTTCTGGTTGTGTTCTGTTGTGGTTTGTTCTCGAACTATCCGACACTTTCCTTTACGGGGAAGTTACGGGTCGTTTCACACACACACACACATATATATATATATAAACACACACACACACACACACACATATATATATATATATATATTAACACACACACACACACACACATATATATATATATATATATATATGGTAATACATTTTACAACCAGTGACTTTAAAATTGTAGTATGTCAAATAAGTTATATCAACTATATAGCCAAGAGTTCAAACCACTATTCGAGTTGTAAATAAACACCAAATTGGTATATTGTAGGGACTACAATAAAATCTACATTGCTTAATTTGGTAACTTTACCCATGTAAAATAATTTATACAGTGAATCATATGATTATATATATAACAATATTGAATAAAACAATCATGTATCAATATATATGTATATGTATATATGTATATATATGTGCATCATCTTAGATAACTTGCACATTAGTTACTATATATAATGGATATTCACATAACTCAGATTTAAAAGCACAGATCAAGGTGCAGGCTCCAATACATATACAAAGATCAAGAAAAAGGTAAAGGTTTATTCTCTTAACATATTTATATACTGCATCAGAAAATATTTATAGTGAAATAAATAAACATGCCAGTCAATCTATTCTATCATTATGAAATCCAGTAGCATATATATATATATATATATATATATATATATATATATATAAGAAGATATATACAAACTACGTAACCCCATCAAGAATGAGAAACATATAGCAAAAGGATCCGTTATCCATGCACATGTCCATATATGTTTTTGATTTAAGTAAATTAAATAAAAACAGTTATACAAATCTGAACAATGATTAACCAAAACATGAATCAATCTTTAAATAACTAATTGCACTAATGTATATTTACAGTAATCAATAAATTCACATGTGTGTTTGATGTGCTTCAAAATAGATCCAGATTTGTTTAACAAAGATACTAAGGCAATCATTAAACCAAATATGCAGATCTCATATCATCAAATATGATAAATAAGATCTGATAACAATTTGAATTAATATCATATATTAATTCATGATTCCATTCAGATTTTATAGCAAAACAAATTTGTGTTTATGTTGAAATCATTTTATTTCAGAACTCTAAATATTAATATGGAAGGGTTTGAAAAGTTTAAATCAAAAGAAACAACCAATTTTAATCAACAAATCCACTTCAGTTTCAAATCGTGTATAAAATATTTTGTTATGAAACGATTTCATCTTTGAATGAATTTTGTTAAATTCTTCTTACAATAGTGTTCATAATACTATCAGATTTTCTATAAATCGAATAAATCAAACCCTAATTGAACTCAATATACAAATTCATAACAGCCTGGCTCCGATATCATTGAAAGTGATTTGTGTCAAATCACATCATTATTAATGAAATTCAAACCAAATCAAACATGATGTTATGCACTAATTTATAAATTTAGTATTATATATGTCAAAGCTTTCATCTCTCTCCACATAATCAAGGCGAGATCTTGGATGAAATGAATCTGAGCACTACAAATACAGTGCCTCCATTGGTATCCACGAACGAGCTTCTCTTCGACCATCATACAAATCGAAGAGAAAAGACGGAGACAAGCGGTGCTAGCTTCCATTCTATTTCTAGGGTTTTTGGAAAAATTGTATTCGGCTAGTCTAATTTCCAATCTAATCTTATATATATGTTGGTTTAGACATGTGTTTATAAAAGAAGCAATACCCTTCCTTAAAACAAACGTAAACCATAAAATTAGGAACTTACCGGAATACGTATTCCAACTTCAAATAAAATTCAATAGATTGATATTTTATTTGTTCAAAATAGTTTCTCTTTAATATCCTTCTATTGTGTGACCCTATAGGTTATTATAACATTGGCAATAATTTAAATCGTATTTAAATCATAACCAATGAGTTGTATCTAACAACACATCATTGTTACTCAAGTTATAATAAGATCAATGATTCGATACAACCTTTTCTATGATTAGTGTATCAATGCAATATAATCCTTTTAACCAATATATCCAAAATTAAACTCGAGGCATGGAACATATCATTGTCTTTATAATTTAATCCTTTCATCTTGATCGATGAGTAGACTATATAAAACAAATCAATATTTGAGCATGACCATGCATTTCAGAGTCTCGCTCAATCAAAAGGCCCATGGATATCTCTACTTATCTCGTAGGGTTAAATTCCATCTAGATCATTCATAATTTTCATTCGATTCGAGATGTATCCAAAAATCACCTTTACTATTTACTCGGTTAAAAGTAACGTTTGATGATATCAAAACACAAATATCCTTGAATAAAATTATAATGATTTCGGGTCTGAAGACCATTACATCAGTGTCACTATGAGAATAACTTATGATACTGTTAATTATATTCCATGCAGTTTTCTCATATTGGTTCATCCCAATACGTTATTCTCCAATACGTACTTATGCATTGACATTAATATCACGTATATTAATAATCAATGAGATATGATCATCAGTCAATCAACATATTAGTCTTAATGTTTTATTGTTCTCCTATATAAACAATAAAACTTGACTAGGGTAATTTAAGAATTATAACACTTAGTTTATATTATATAATCTTATGTTAAAGTCACTTAAACTATATAATTATGTATTATTATTCTAAGGACTTCTATTATGTCAATATTTATATTAGCATTAAATATAACATAATAGAATATATATATATATATATATATTATTCAAAATATATAAAATATAACATCAGCAATGTTATTAATCCCATCAAATGGATTGCCTCTAGGGCATAAACTTTAACAACGGGTACATGTATCCAACCGACTCTGGACCTCAACTACCAACCCTGTCCTAACAAACGACTTGCTATTCAAAGAGACTAATATTTGCACAACTTATTAAAATTTATTCCCTAGGTGCCTGCATAGAAGCACCACCATCTACAGGCACTCCTGGAGTAGGTACCGTCCCCATGATCGATGTCATTATGGCTTCAAACATGGGTGGAATATCGGGTGTATTAGCGAACGATCGACCATCCTCTTCGGTCCCTCTAGAAGCAAGATTATCCATAATAGTATTTCTCGTACATCGACGACTCATTTTTTTAATCTGAAACAAGAATGATCATGTTAGAGAAAAGTTATAATGGTACTCAAATGCATGCTAATATACTACACTATATACTATATATGATTTAGTTACCATCCAAAATCAATTACAGTTATGTCTCTCATACGCTTTTATGCCCTAAACATTGGGCAAATCGATTAACCAAAGCTCTGGTACCAAATGTGATGACCGCCCCCATACCCCTGCATAAAATGCTAAGAAAATGTGTCATGAACTATTACAGGCCAATATGGGACGATCGCAAAGGAAAAATAAACACATACAAAACTTATCATATATCTCACAACACAAGGGTAAAGTATAATAATAAAATATACAACATAATATGCAGTGGAGCATGACAAAGAAGAAATCTTATCTCTAACAAAACCTTAGAATCTAGTATAACAAGTCATGTATCTATGTCAATCAAGCTCCATTATAATTTCTCTCAGTGTATATGGATCAAACAGAGGAAAGTAACCAAATAATTATATAGTAGAGTAGTAATACGCCTTTAGCTCGTCATCGAACAAAATCATCGTCCTTATACCTGCTACTCTAACTACTCAGCAACACTGCAGGTGAGCATCCCAAGGTAAAAAGAGGAAACATAAAATCTTGAGTCAAATAATTATCTGGTGTGAGCGATAAATGTTTGACAATGGTTATTTTGTACAATATGAATCTAGAAGTTCAAGTATCACCTGACCTATCTATACAATCAAATAGTTAGTACATAATAACTAAGTAAAACATGCTACTCAAATAACAACATAAATAAATACTTCATAGAATAGGATTCCCAATTCCCTTTTCACTTTAGTATCCTATGGTGATAGTCGATCCAGAGAAAATAGAAGCGAACATTCAAAGCAACCATAACATTCATATCAAAAAATGTCCTAACTACCACCGTCTAAAGCCTAGAATGCAATAATCACCCGTATGACTATCCTTGCTTATGTCAAGGGCTAATGGAGAACCCCTATTTTAGTCGGACTATCGTACATCCCACATACGTTTATCTATCTAAGAAAATCAAATCATTTCCCAAGTGATCCAAGGTACTTGATCATCGCTGCCAATCCCAGTTGGTATCCCACAATACCCCTACTTCTAGTCAACACCTAAAATACTCTGACCTATCAATGATTCCTTCTCATTCCCAATCATATGAGTTGTCCACAACTTCGTGTTTATGTTGAATCCCACTCGAATCAGCCCATTATCTCGCAACCTCATTCTATCCCAAGCTGCTTATCACATTCACCCTAAATCACTTTAGTCCAAGTTCAAAACTGAAGAGTCAACATTTCAACAGATGATAACTTCCACCTCGTAAATGCTGTTAACAAACAAAGACCCCCAACAAGCTCCTAAAGACCCCCGACCAACTATACTGGAACCCGAACCTAACCTTAAAATTTTATGGATCGTTTCCACTTCACACACTTAGTCATTTTTGGCTAAGTGTTTCCATCATTATCTTCTTGGTTTCAAACACTTCCTTTGGTAAAACCTGCATGTACACTTGCTTCCTCGAAAACTTTTATGTTGATCCATTACTTTGCCTTTGATTTTCTTCACCTGGACCCATTCAATCTTCACCGTACTTGCATCGAAGCCTCGCCGAGAGTCAACAATTGTAACACCCCGTATTTCTATTAATAACAATGTTCACAAATTAAAGAATAACTAATCTCAAACGTGAGAATTGTGGGAAACGGGTTGCGCCATTGTGTTCTTCTCGGAATTCTGGTTGAAATAGAGTCCGAGTTTGCGTGATTTGGACTTCGTATGAAGGAGATATGGCCATCGGAAGTTTCAGAAAATTCAAAACAGATTTCAGAAAATTTAAAATTCAAAATTCGAAGTCAAACAGGCTAGGCGGGAAATTTGCCGCCCAGCACCCCAGGTCGACTGGGCAGTTGACACCTCCCCCCAGGTCGACTGGGGAGTCGACTGGGCAGTCGACCTAGGTGTCGACCTGGTCCAGTCGACTAGGGTTTGACTGAGCCCAATCTTGAGCTGCTGATGTGTCTTTAGGGCAGAGTTGGCAAATTAAACGGTTCAGGTTAGTTCTGAGTTGATCTGACGGTCTAAATAAATCCTAAACTCTATAAATACCTAGGTAATCTCTCACTCTAATTCGCATGAAAAATAGAATAGCCACCGTCATACCGCCGCCATGGAACTCAGTGTAGCCGCCGCCAACTAAGAAGGAAGAATGCTAATCAAAACCCTAATTCTACTCAACTCTAAAGCAAATCAAGACTCTCTTTCTTCTCTAATTGTGAGTATGATGATCTTAACAAGATTATTGCAAACTAATTAGATTAAGATGTGATATGGATCATAAGAAAATGATGTGAATTGTCATATATGTTGTTGTAAACCTTATGCTATCATGTAGGTTGTAAATCCTATGTTATGTGATGATGATATCCTATATGTTGTAAATCATGCTATGATGATATTGTATAGGTTGTAATTTTCTATGCTAAGTTGTGATAAATCATACATGTTATATAGTTATGATGTTATTATCTATGCTAATTAGTTCATGTTAATCAAATCATAATGTTGATATTATTTGGGCTATGTTGATCTATATGACAAATCACATATGCAAGTTTAGATTGATTAGTAAAGATTATGAACATATGCCATGACATCTATTTAGATCTAGAATTGTGCTATGACATGTGTGAGTTCTATGGGTTAGATGCTAGTTCACACCACCATTATGTTGCATAAACCACATATGCAAGTTATACATGAATTTGGGTTATGATCATATTATGTAAATTGTGACATTTAACCAAACAAGTTGACACCTTTAGATCCATGACATATGTAGCTTTATGCAAGTTGTAGTTTTTGCCTATGCAAGTTTAGGTGTTGGACATCTATCACACATGCAAGTTTCACCCCTATTATGATTAGATCTATTTTATTTGTCTATATGTTGTGATAATTTATCTTTGTGCTATGAGTTAGACTATTCGAGTCTAACGTATATTTTGCGTTGAATAAGCGAACGTATGACGTGGGATAGGGGTAATATTAAGGATTTAATATTAAGAAATTGGGGTGCTATTGATATGATTTTGCATACCATAAGTTGATGGCCATAATTGAGTCAATTATGGACATCATTAAAATTGGAAGTAATTAATGATTTGAATAGGGATATATTTAAAACTGGGGTAAAAGATTATAAGTGATAATCAATGCTTAGGACACGAGGTTGGACTCGTTTGTGACGTAAACCTGCCCGGACCTGCCCGGAAAATCCAGTAGTCACAAATGTCAGCCCAATTTGAGAGGTCCTAGGCCCAAACTAAAGCATAACAGTTGTAAAGACACGAGGTTGGACTCTTTTATGGTGTAAGACTGCCCGGACCCGCCCGACAAATCCAGCTGCCATAAATGCCAGTCTAATGTGAGAGGTCTTTATGAGGTTATGGCCTGAATGAATTTAGAAATACTTAACCAGATAAACATGTAAGGTGTGACACGGGGGTTAAGTAGGTGCCTTGGGTGGCAGGAGCAATCTAGTGGTTGCCTTTAGTGGCATTTGAAATACGATTAGTAAGACTTAACCAAACACACATGTAAATGAACATGACTAAGAGGGTTAAGTGGGATGTACTAGTGGACAAGCTTAGGTGGGTAGCTTGTGGGGGCCCATTTCAACCAGTATCCCAAACGTATCTTTGTGGGCTCGACCCAATTCGAGGATGGGAAACGCATACTGGGTTTGACTATAAGAGGCCAAACGGGGTAGCGGTGGCAACGCAAGTCCAACGGGTTTCATATGCGTGTGTGGACCCGGGTTGGTAGGTAAGACGTTGTTGCATCGTGTAGGTATAAGCCGTGCATTCTCAAGTTGTATCGGGTTGCCACTTTAGGGGAGTGATACACCCCACTGTGGGGCCAGCACGGGTATCACGAGTAGGGAGCCGATCGAAAGTGGGTAGTGGGGTACACCTAGTGGAGATAGGGGCAGGCTGCACCTATGTAGTCAGCTAGGGGTACGCAAGGCTATTTATATAATTTCTAAGTGAAGCAAGTGGGATCAACCTTTAGGGTAACTGGTGTGGTGCAGTGTAGTAATTATTCGTTAGTAATTAGGTGTGCCTTTAACGTTATCTTTATCTGCTCTTCCATACCCAATAGTTCATAGACATTTCCTTATTTTCCAGCTTGTGCCTCAGACTAATTATTTTGATAATAGTATTGTTAGAATTATCATACTCCCCAGACTTTATGTCTGACCCCCTCTATTTCTATCTTTTTCCCCTCACCCGGTCCTCAGGGTGGGCCCAGATCTAGCGGAGTTTGATTGGATTGCTTTATCTCTCTTTTGGAAAGCTTGGACCGTTGAAGTAAAGTCCAGCTTGTTATCTTCTTTAATGGCTATTTATGTAATGGGATTATGTATTTTGTTTATCAAGATGGATATTGTACTTGACTCTAATTTATGGTTTTATGATGTAACAAACATGTTTAATTTCCGCTGCAATAAAATAAAGTTTTAGATTTCCATGTACTACTTATTATCTGTCTTGTTGTAATTTTTCTGTTCTATATTCACTTAAAACCTCCATGGAAGTTAATGCATTCCCTTTGTGAGTGACATTAATGGACGTGGGGTGTTACACGTGGTATCAGAGCCAGGTTACCAGAACAGATAATTTTTTTAGAAAAACTATTTTTCTAAAGTATTTTTGGAAGAAGTATTTTCAAAAACATGTCTTAATGAGTGATTTTAAGAGGAAAGTTTTTATGAAAAACATAATCCCCAATAGCCATATATCTTTATCTTTCGAATTCTCCATTTTGAATCTTTCCTTTTTCGTTTCAGCATCGCTGAAGATCTTAACCTTCCGGATGGTGTAACGATACCAGGATGGTATAGGAGGTTATTAGAGGCAAGGGTCGCTGCAGGTCCAGCCAATGTTCCTCCACCACCAGTTGCACCCGCTCCTCCTCCTCCTCGCGTAGATACTTTTTCAAAGACATGCAAGGAATTTATGACTATGGGTGGAAAACATTTTCAAGGGTCAGAAACGTTTGTGGAAGCTAGAGATTGGCTTAAGGAGGTGGAAGAATTGCTAGAAATCTTTGAAGTAGAAGAAGGGAGGAAAGTCAAATTAGCAGCTTGGTTAATGAAGGGAGAGACCTCGTTTTGGTGGGAGGTCACTAATGGGGAGCGTCCTGTTGATTCTTGGGAGGATTTCAGACGTAGGTTTGAGGCAAAGTTTCTCTCAAGGGCAGAAGAGAATCTATATATGGAAAGGTTCCTGACATTAATGCAAGGAAGCTCATCAGTGAAAGAATATGTCAACAAATTTAATCAGTTAGCAAGGTTTGGCTTGGACTTAGTGAACACGCCGGAGAAGAAGGCTCTGAGGTTCGTTAATGGCTTGAATGAGCCGTTGCAAGGGTTGGCTATGACCCACATCCCTATGGGGGCCACCTTTTAAAAGCTAGTAGACATGGCACTCATGCACGAGGAGAAAGGCGCTAATGCTAATAAGGCACCCGAGAAGAAAGGGGATTAGAAGAAACCACAACAACAAAACAAGAAGGGTGGTAAAGATAATAATGGCAAAGGAAAGAAAAGATGCTTTAACTGTGGGACACCAGGCCATCTCAGCAAGGATTGCAGAAAGAAAAAGAAGACTGGTTGTTTTCATTGTGGTGAAGCGTGGCATCTAGTGAAGGACTGCCCAAAGAAGGGGCAGAGGGCAGGGCCTACATTGGGAGGACAGGTGCAGGCTCTTACGGCACCAGGGAAGGCAATGGGACAAGTTCTGGCTCTCGCGGTCCCACCGCTGCAAGAACGAGGTAGAACCATTTCTGTTGAAAGCTTAGTTTTTCTGTTTGATCATCATGTCCGTACCTTATTCGATTCGGGCGCATCGCATTCATTTATCTCTACATCATTAGTTGAATCACTGCACTTAAACACCAGTTTAGTAGAGGATCCCTTAGTTGTTTCGAATCCAATTGGGGGCTCAGCTTATTTGTCCATGATGTGTTTGGATTTGAAAATTTCTATACTTAGCGTTGAGTTTAGATGTGATGCTTATGTTTTGGGCTTCACGGGCTATGGGCTAATTTTAGGAATGGATTGGTTATCCAGAAATGGGGCCATTCTTGATTGTGAAAGGAGAGTAGTTAGGCTCGTGACTCGCCTTGGCAACGCCCTCGAAATCTTTTGTAATCCCATAAATTCCGTGATGCTAAGTTATCTAGAATCGCTTGACGCGTCGGTGGAAAATCTGCGATCTGTTAAAGTAGTCCGAGAATACTCGGATGTGTTTGAGGAGGTGAAGGGCTTGCCTCCAAAGCGGGAGATAGATTTTCGAATATATCTTGTGGATAATGCAAAACCAGTATCTTTGCCAGTATGCCACATGGCTCCACGTGAAAGGAGGGAACTCAATAAGCAAGTGAAGGAGTTGCTTGAGAAGGGGTTCATAAGACGTAGTATATCGAAGTGGGGTGCTTCAGTAGTATTTGCCACGAAGGCGGATGGGTCCCTTAGACTTTGTGTGGACTATAGAGAACTTAATAAGCTTACTAAGAAAAACAGACACCCACTACCGAGGATTGACGATCTCTTCGATCAGTTAGTTGGCGCCTCAGTGTTTTCGCAGTTGGACTTAGCCACTGGTTTCCATCAGTTGAGAGTGGCTGAGGATAGCATAGACAAGACTGCCTTTAGGACTCCGGACGGTTTCTATGAATGGCTAGTGATGCCCTTCAGTTTGACAAACGCCCCCGCATACTTTGTTGATTAGATGAGTAGGGTGTTTAGGGAGTACCTTAATAAATTCGTGGTGGTCTTTGTAGACGACATCTTGATCTTTTCTAAGAATGAAGAAGAGCATGCCCTACATCTTAGGGAAGTGTTGGAGACTCTACGAGCGCATAACCTTAAAGATAAATTTTCCAAATGTCACTTTTGGAGGAAAGAAGTGCGATTCTTAGGGCACGTGGTTTCCAAAGAAGGGATAACCGTAGATCCCGCGAAGGTGGTGGCCATCCAAGATTGGAAAGTCCCTAAAAATGCTACCGAAGTAAGGAGTTTCTTGGGGTTGGCTGGCTACTATAGGAAGTTTATCAAAGACTTCGCAAAGATATCAGCTCCTTTAACACGCCTGACGAAGAAGAACCTAGTCTTCGAGTGGGACGTAGATTGTGATGATGCGTTCCAACGTTTAAAGAGAGCTTTGACTTCAACCCCAGTCTTAGTATTGCCAGATGGGAGTAAGCCATTTACCGTTTATACTGACGCTTGTGGGACAGGACTAGGCGCAGTCCTAATGCAAGAGGGAAGGGTAATAGCCTATGGTGGAAGGCAATTGAGAGTGCATGAAAGAAATTACCCTACACATGACCTAGAGTTGGCCGCTATTGTTTTCGTGCTTAAGCCTTGGCGTCATTATCTTCTTGGTGAGAAATTCGAATTATTCACTGACCACAAATCTTTAAAGTACTTGTTCTCTTAGAAGGACTTGAACTTAAGGCAGCAAAGGCGGATGGAGTTCTTAGCGTCCTACGATTTCGAAATAGCATATACCCCTGGCAAGGGTAACGTGGTGGCAGATGCCTTAAGTAGGAAAAGGCTGTCCTTGAGTCTGTTGTTTGTTGAGCGGCAAAACTTAGAATTTATCTCTATGTCTGATTTTAGACCTTCCGTTGACTTTGTACCCGGTTTGCTAGCATCCTTGGAGGTCAGACCTACGCTTTTGGGACGGATTGGCGAGGCACAGCGAGATGACCCACAGTTGGTTGAGTTAGTAGAAAAGCTCAAAGGAGGGGATTCATCAAGCCATCTTCGTAGGTATACCCTAGATGATAAGGGTTGGTTACGTAGGGACGGTAGACTTTGTATACCAAAAGACGATGACCTGAGGAAAGCCATTCTTGATGAAGCACATCATTCGAAGATGACCATTCATCCCGGCGGGGACAAGATGTACAAAGACATGAAGCGAGTTTTCTTTTGGGCCGGTATGAAGAGGGATGTGGCCGAGTATGTCGCTAGATGCTTGGTGTGCCAACAAGTAAAAGCGGAGCAAAAGAAACTCGGTGGTTGCTTCACCCATTGGAGGTTCCGCAATGGAAGTGGGATAGTGTCTCGATGGACTTTGTGTATGGATTACCAAGATCAAGGAAGGTTAATACGGGGATTTGGGTTATAGTAGATAGACTTACTAAAAGCGCCCATTTCATTCCCGTGAAGAGTAAGAGGACTGCTCCATGGTTAGCTTCTGTATACGTTCAAGAGATAGTTCGTTTGCATCTAGCATAGTAAGCGATCGTGATCCTATCTTCACTAGCGAATTTTGGAAGAGCTTGCAAGAGGTGGTAGGGACTCAGTTATGCTTGAGCACCGCATATCATCCTCAGACGGACGGCCAGACCGAGAGGGTGAATCGCATTCTAGAGGATCTTTTGAGGCTATGTATCCTAGACTTTGGGGGTACGTGGGAAGAGCATCTTCCGTTGGTAGAGTTCGCATATAATAATAGCTCTCAGTCCAGCATTGGCATGGCATCTTTTGAAGCTCTTTATGGACGACCTTGTCGTTCACCTACATGTTGGTGGGAATCTACGGATAAGATCTTACTTGGGCCCGAAATGATTAGAGAGACTTCGGAAAAGATCGACTTGATTCGTAGGAGGATGAAGACGGCGCAAGATAGGCAGAAATCTTATGCAGACAAAAGGAGGACAGATCTTGAGTTTGATGTTGGGGACATGGTCTTTATCAAAGTGTCTCCAATACGGAATGTTGTTCGCTTTGGGTCCTTTGGGAAATTAGCACCAAGGTTCGTAGGGCCGTTTCCTATTAAGGAGAAGATTGGACAGATGGCGTATAGAGTGGAGTTGCCTAAGAGACTTAGTGGTGTACACGACGTATTCCATGTGTCACATTTGAGGAAGTGCTTGCACGAGACCGCGGAGGTGGTAGAGTCGAACTTGCTTAGAGAGGTGGAGATAGAGCGTGATGCGACGATTCGACGAGCTCCTACATTCATTCTTGGTTGGAGATCAAGAAGTTGAGGAATCGAGAGGTCAGACTAGTCAAAGTGCAATGGGGAGATGATGAGAGCAACGCTACTTGGGAGAAAGAAGCGAAGATGCGTTCGTTGTACCCTTTTCTTTTTGAGGGTATGTCTTTTAATTTCTCCTTTATCGCTTAGCTTGTACTTATCTTACCTTTAGAGTATCCTCTCGCTAGTATCTTTGACCTTTAGTTAGGATAATCCTATGGTTGAAACATGTGTTTGAGACATGTTATGTATGATGGATGCAAAGTGGATGCAAGTGTTTGCTATTGGTTTCTCGTGGATGCATATACACACACTTTAGGCACTAGATCGGCTCAGTCACTTCATATTGCATATTGCATATATATGGATGTATTTAGTAAAATGGATGTATGAGGATTTTTTTTCATATGGATGCTGCATTCAGATGATGATTGTGCACGCATATAGAGATAATATGTAGCATTAAGGAACGTTTTCATACATAATGGACGCATGGTACTATCATGATTTGCATTAAGGAGGTCAACTGAATCAGTGGACCGCCTGATTTTGCATTAGATAAGGAACATATACACACACTTCTTGCATATGTTCAAACAGCATTAGAAACTTTATAAGGACAATGGATGCCAGTGTTTGATGGTTGAGTAGATGGTTGTTTGGATGTTAGGATATACATTCTCCTTAACTTGGAGATTTCAGGGGCGAAATCCTTTAAGGAGGGGAGAATGTAACACCCCGTATTTCTATTAATAACAATGTTCACAAATTAAAGAATAACTAATCTCAGACGTGAGAATTGTGGGAAACAGGTTGTGCCATTGTGTTCGTCTCAGAATTCTGGTTGAAATAGAGTCCGAGTTTGCGTGATTTGGACTTCGTATGAAGGAGATATGGCCATCGGAAGTTTCAGAAAATTCAAAACAGATTTCAGAAAATTTAAAATTCAAAATTCGAAGTCAAACAAGCTAGGCGGGAAATTTGCCCCCCAGCACCCTAGGTCGACTGGGCAGTCGACACCTCCCCCCAGGTTGACTGGGGAGTCGACTGGGCAGTCGACCTAGGTGTCGACCTGGTCCAGTCGGCTAGGGTTTGACTGAGCCCAATCTTGAGCTGCTGATGTGTCTTTAGGGCTGAGTTGGCAAATTAAACCGTTCAAGTTAGTTCTGAGTTGATCTGACGGTCTAAATAAATCCTAAACTCTATAAATACCTAGGTAGTCTCTCACTCTAATTCACATGAAAAATAGAATAGCCACCGTCATACCGCCGCCATGGAACTCAGTGTAGCCGCCGCCAACTAAGAAGGAAGAAAGCTAATCAAAACCCTAATTCTACTCAACTCTAAAGCAAATCAAGACTCTCTTTCTTCTCTAATTGTGAGTATGATGATCTTAACAAGATTATTGTAAACTAATTAGATTAAGTTGTGATATGGATCATAAGAAAATGATGTGAATTGTCATATATGTTGTTGTAAACCTTATGCTATCATGTAGGTTGTAAATCCTATGTTATGTGATGATGATATCCTATATGTTGTAAATCATGCTATGATGATATTGTATAGGTTGTAATTTTCTATGCTAAGTTGTGATAAATCATACATGTTATAAAGTTATGATGTTATTATCTATGCTAATTAGTTCATGTTAATCAAATCATAATGTTGATATTATTTGGGCTATGTTGATCTATATGACAAATCACATATGCAAGTTTAGATTGATTAGTAAAGATTATGAACATATGCCATGACATCTATTTAGATCTAGAATTGTGCTATGACATGTGTGAGTTCTATGGGTTAGATGCTAGTTCACACCACCATTATGTTGCATAAACCACATATGCAAGTTATATATGAATTTGGGTTATGATCATATTATGTAAATTGTGACATTTAACCAAACAAGTTGACACCTTTAGATCCATGACATATGTAGCTTTATGCAAGTTGTAGTTTTTGCGTATGCAAGTTTAGGTGTTGGACATCTATCACACATGCAAGTTTCACCCCTATTATGATTAGATCTATTTTATTTGTCTATATGTTGTGATAATTTATCTTTGTGCTATGAGTTAGACTATTCGAGTCTAACGTATATTTTGCGTTGAATAAGCGAACGTATGACGTGGGGTAGGAGTAATATTAAGGATTTAATATTAAGAAATTGGGGTGCAATTGATATGATTTTGCATACCATAAGTGGATGGCCATAATTGAGTCAATTATGGACATCATTAAAATTGGAAGTAATTAATGATTTGAATAGGGATATATTTAAAACTGGGGTAAAAGATTATAAGTGATAATCAATGCTTAGGACACGAGGTTGGACTCGTTTGTGACGTAAACCTGCCCGGACCCGCCCGGTAAATCCAGTAGTCACAAATGTCAGCCCAATGTGAGAGGTCCTAGGCCCAAACTAAAGCATAATAGTTGTAAAGACACGAGGTTAGACTCTTTTATGGTGTAAGACTGCCCGGACCCGCCCGGCAAATCCAGCTGCCATAAATGCCAGTCTAAAGTGAGAGGTCTTTATGAGGTTATGGCCTGAATGAATTAAGAAATACTTAACCAGATAAACATGTAAGGTGTGACATGGGGGTTAAGTAGGTGCCTTAGGTGGCATGAGGAATCTAGTGGTTGCCTTTAGTGGCATTTGAAATACGATTAGTAAGTCTTAACCAAACACACATGTAAATGAACATGACTAAGAGGGTTAAGTGGGATGTACTAGTGGAAAAGCTTAGGTGGGTAGTTTGTGGGGGCCCATTTCAACCAGTATCCCAAACGTATCTTTGTGGGCTCAACCCAAGTCGAGGACGGGACACGCATACTGGGTTTGACTATAAGAGGCCAAACGGGGTAGCGGTGGCAACGCAAGTCCAACGGGTTTCATATGCGTGTGTGGACCCGGGCTGGTAGGTAAGACGTTGTTGCATCGTGTAGGTATAAGCCGTGCATTCTCAAGTTGTATCGGGTTGCCACTTTAGGGGAGTGATACACCCCACTATGGGGCCAGCACGGGTATCTACGAGTAGGGAGCCCATCGAAAGTGGGTAGTGGGGTACACCTAGTGGAGATAGGGGCAGGCGGCACCTATGTAGTCAGCTAGGGGTACGCAAGGCTATTTATATAATTTCTAAGTGAAGCAAGTGGGATCAACCTTTAGGGTGACTGGTGTGGTGCAGTGTAGTAATTATTCGTTAGTAATTAGGTGTGCCTTTAACGTTATCTTTATCTGCTCTTCCATACCCAATAGTTCATAGACATTTCCTTATTTTCCAGCTTGTGCCTCAGTCTAATTATTTTGATAATAGTATTGTTAGAATTATCATACTCGCCAGACTTTATGTCTGACCCCCTCTATTTCTATCTTTTTCCCCCCACCAGGTCCTCAGGGTGGGCCCAGCTCTAGCGGAGTTTGATTGGATTGCTTTATCTCTCTTTTGGAAAGCTTGGACCGTTGAAGTAAAGTCCAGCTTGTTATCTTCTTTAATGGCTATTTATGTAATGGGATTATGTATTTTGTTTATCAAGATGGATATTGTACTTGACTCTGATTTATGGTTTTATGATGTAACAAACATGTTTAATTTCTGCTGCAATAAAATAAAGTTTTAGATTTCCATGTACTACTTATTATCTGTCTTGTTGTAATTTTTCTGTTCTATATTCACTTAAAACCTCCATGGAAGTTAATGCATTCCCTTTGTGAGTGACATTAATGGACGTGGGGTGTTACAACAATGTCATGTCCAAAGTTTCAAGCCCATCCCACATGATATGATGGATGAGTGTCGGATTATATACTCAGTTGTCCTCAGTTCCAAAAAAAAATTGTATCACCTTTCGGCGTCTTCTAAAGCCTATTATATAAGTTTCAACTAATTCTGATCATTTGAACTTCTAACATGCTTTGATCTTTGTTCTAAGTCCTAAGGGATACAATTCTAAACAACCAAATCAAGCATAACATTCAATACAAGCCTTCAAACAGTAATTCATAAAATTTTAGACATACACCATCGTATGAATGTGTCAAACATTAACAATCACAAATCTAGCATAATCTAAGCAAATTTTTTTTGTAAAACATTAGATCTAACAAATTACTTGGCACATGCCATAATTAGATTATCCTAGAGTTTCTAGATCTGAAATTAATGTGTAAATCTGATAAATCTAATTTTAGGGTTAAATTAACTTCACGGTGTTCAAATGTCCTAATTACATCATACAATACAATACGACCATATGAGAGGTCACTATCACTAGCAATAATCTCAAAATCAATGAACTCCAATATAGACTTGATCCGGATAGCGATGAGAATGCACAATTTGATGGATGAACAATGAGAACTAATCCCATTGATATAGATCTAGCATCTAGATGCAAATATGAATGAATTTTTATGAAGAAAATATAGATCTAGGGTTTAAGAAAATTTGGTTGGATCGAATCATAAACACCCAATCTAAATGAAAGAATGAGGAAGAAAACTCTAATTCCCTCCCCACAAATCCTGTTTGTAGCTGTTAGTAACAAGTCTAAGGGCTAATGGGCTAATCTGGTTTCAGCCCTTTAGGTGCCCAGAAATCTGTCCATATGTTTTCTCCTAGACTGCTAAACTATTTTCTTAATGTGACCACTCTATGGAATGACTAACTACCATCCTGATGCAATGAGACCGGTTAAAATACCTAATTCGGTCATTATCAAAAGTTATGCCTCAAACAGTAAATCACAAAGTCAAAACAGTCACAAAAGATCTGGTAAAAATCTTGGGCACGAACTATTATTCATTCAACTAAAGACTTCAAATTTAATGTCATCCTCTCGGTAGCAATCCTTGAGCCAAACAAACCCCTATTTCTCGTTTCCTCCTCGAACCCTCCCCAATACTAACCCACCGCCTTCTCCTACTCCTCCTCCCTCAGATCCACAACCTCATATCCCTACTCACTCTCCTCCTCTCGAATCAACCTTTGCCATAGGTTAGACGGTCTTCCTTGTTTACAACCAAACCACAAAGCGTTGGTGATTACTCGCCACCATCAATCATGCTCAAATATTCAAGAAAAAGTTTAATTCCATTTGATGACATTGTCTAAGCGGGTGTCGAAGTTTGGAATGAGTACATCACAGGGTTCTTCCTCCATTCTTCGCTTTCATATTCTACTATGGTAACCCACTTACAAAGACTCTGGAAGCCACGTGGTTCACTCAAGGTAAAATCGAATGGCACATGTTTTTTTTTCTAATTCGGAAGACAGGAAGAGGAACTTGGAAGAAGATCCGATTGTGATTAAAAATAAAGTTTTTATTTTGAAGAAGTGGGATGTTAACATGGGAAACATGGGTAAGGGAGCTAAGAAAGTGCCTGTATGGTTAAAATTGTCCAATCTACCCATGGTTGCATGGTCTAAAATTGGTATTTGTTGGTTGGCATCTGATATTGGCAAAGTTTTATGTATGGATCGTGTAATCGAAACTCTAGAATGGCTTGGCTATGCGAAATTTCTTGAAATTTCTCTAGAAAGTGAACTGCCAAGTATTATCTCTATAATACTAAATGATGACTCTGAGTATTTTGTCTCTGTTACCTACATTTGGAAGTCAGATATATGCCACAATTGCAAAAGTTTTGGGCACTCTAAGTTAAAATGTCCATCCAGTTTTGAAAAACCTTCTAACAAGGATAGTGGTAAAAGTGACAGAGGAATAGGTACTGAAGGCAATGAAAATGTGAGAAATTCAAAAGCAAGAGGTGCAATGGGAAGAAATGTCACTCATAATAGTCAGCCCAAAGTGATAACCTACACAAACACAGTTAAGGATATGGCACCCATTACTGCTAAAAAGAAAGAGTGGAAGAGAGTATATGGTAGCAAAGCCAAGGAGGGCAAATATGTTGGTAGGAATGAAACTGGTGATTCAAACTGAGAATAAGTTTTACAACTTGGGCAATTTGAGTGAAGAAAATAAAGCCCAACCACAAATGCAAGAGCACCAAAAGGAGAAATATGTGAAACTTCAAATATTTGTGATATAGGAAACAACACTGATGGGTGCAACAATGTTGCCAACATTCTGTCCAATGATGCAGTGCACAATGATGGCATGAATGAGAGATACAAGCATACTGGTTGTAGTGAAGTAGATAGAACAAAGGAGGTAAAATGCAAGACTTGAACACCATGAGTGTTGAAGAGATTGAGTTTAATGAACCTTGAATGCATGTGGTTTTGACGTTGATGTCCCTATTACAATACCCACTAACCATACGAATTTCGAGTGTAATTTTAGACCAAGTTTCCTTAACCACATTAGTCCTCCCACCAAGAACTTGATAGTAAATGTAAATCAGGGTACAATGCAAGATCTTATAGATGATGTAAGAACCTTTAACACTTAGTTGAGCTCCAGAAGTATAGTTGTTCCTTCAGCTAACAAGCAAACTGACAGGGAGAAGTCATAAATAAAGACGTTTGGCAGTGCACTGAGTTCTACAGTGCCTCTTTCAACTGGCTCTCAATGTATTTTTGAGAGTTTAGATAGCTTCTTGAAGCAAAATTTTAATCTTGATGGTCCAGAAGTTGCCGAAAAGAAGGAACCTCCAGATAAAATGAAAGCAAAGACATTGAAGAGAGACAAAACAGTATTAGAAACAATAGAAATTTTGAGAGAGGAAATCGGTAGTGGCAAGCTTAGTAACGAGGCAGCAGAAATAAAAAGCAGGTGATGGAGAATATGATCAAGAACTACAACGCGGATAAACATAAATTCACCAGCCCTTACGCGAACATTCCACCACGGCCAGGTCACAAGGATCCTCCAACTGTCGTGGCAGCAGTTAATACTGCCACGTTTGCGGCTAGCAATACTGATAAGTCACTGGTGACAAGAAGAAAGAAAAGAGCGATGGAAAATGCACAATTTGATAACGGTTGAGTCTTTTTTGTTTTTTATGTGCAGTCAGCTAGGCACATGTTAATCGCAAAGTAGTAAACATGTATTGGTGAAGCAGTTTCATTTTGCTTATGTATCACTCCCCTCCGTGGGAATGTCAAGATGTATGAATTATAAGTCGTGCTTGCCATTTGTATCTTTTGTCTAGACTCAGTGGTCGGTCCACTTCAAAACCGTTGGTATTGATATGTAACGAATCGACATTTTCCCAATCCTGATTATCGATACAAATACCATATCGACTAACCAAACACCAGAAATTACTGGATAATTTATAGAAAGAAGTTAGAGGATGAGAAATAGAAAGAAAATTAGAATAGAAGAAAATAGATAGAAGAAGAACAGAAATAACAACTAGAATCTCACATCGTAGCGGAATAAAATATAATATATATATAACAACTTTTGGAATACAAATGTTTTACGGTATATACATATACATACCATTTTCAGACTATAATACAACACAATGGAAAATAACAGTAAATATCTAACGCTGAAGCCTCCTACTCCAGGCTCCTCCAAGTATATCTGTAAATATCTGAACTACTTGACTGCCCATAAAAATTTGGGCACCAAAGAGTTTAGGGTAAAACAAAACAAAGTAAGCTTTGAGTCAGTCATGGGACTGGTGTGAGTAAATTCCAACCACTTGGTTTAACTTTTAAAAATCCTTTTAAAAGAAAAGATAATCGTAAGATCGATTCGCACATAAACATGGATGGTTTTTACCTTACGATAACCCAAAATATTCTTTGAAGTCAATACTCTTCTAATATTATAATAGTGCCTAAAACAAGTAAATAACAATCTAGTAGAACGCTTTCATCTCACGCTCTACATATATAGTATATAATCAAAATCGCGGGCACTTATTGGAGAATGTATTCCAACTGGCAAGGTATGAGACACCTTCCGACATTGTGTCTCTAGAGAGGAATATGCTGGGTTCAACAAGAACATCTTGCAACCCAGGCTAAACTTGACCAGCCCCTCATTTCGCTTGAGAGTACCGAATATATTGTCGCCAATGGTTAGGATCAGCAACCGTTTCCCGGAAGGGACAGCATCGAAAGATTAAAGAAGCAAATGGAATTTCTCTAGATCAGGTGACAATACACCCTACTTGGGTACAACCAACTTAGCCATGCGACCTACCCGATTTTATACCATTTGTGATGGCCCGCCCTGCACCAACCGACATTTACTCCAAAGGTGCGCTGTACACATGTCCAGGTAGCATAGAACGGGTCGTCAGAAGGAAAGGGGAAGAAGGAAATGAACTAATCAAGGAACCTTTAGAATGTCTCACAGCGCATAGGATAAAATATAATAACAACGTACTTGACATAAAACAGGTGAGACAGTGCATAAGCTGAAAATAAACTAACATAGCAGCGAAAAATCCAAATACAGCTTATGATCCAAAGCCAACATTATTACAACTTTTCTAACTGTCTCCAAAAAAAACAAAAGCAATATAAAGGAGGTACACTACTAATGCCCAAGTGGCGACCACCAACGACACAGGGAGAATATCTATATATCATACGTGGAAGCCTCCTGCTCGCCTCCGAATCAGCTACTCGCGCATCACCAGCTAACATGTCTCTAGTCTGCTCGTGTGAGCACCCAGAGTAATAAGAGGAGACATAAAACTCTGGGTCAGACATAAAGCCTGGTATGAGCGATAAGCATCTAAACAAAACAATAACAATAACAAGTATAATCCAATCATACCTGAACCTGGACCTGCAACCAAAGAGTTAGCACTACATACCGTACAATACTCTAAGGTGCCACTAACATACTGTGTAAGGGATACGGGGGTGGGGGTGTGCATGTCATAGTGATGGCAAACAATCAAGCATAGCAACCATCTTCACATCTCTCACTCAGTACGTAAAGTATACGATATCCACTACTTTGGTCGCTTAATACTTTGGGCCATGACGGAATCCAATCCCGTGTAACTATCACTACAAGCCCACTATCCATCTCTAAGTGGTGAACCAAAGTTATGAATACCGACAACCCCTTTGCACACGTCCCGCAACAAAGCCCAACCATGAAGTGAACTCATTGGTTCCCAGCTGGATCCTGAGCTCTAACTTCCATTTGGACTACCTTTACATCTCGGGTTATTGGTCAATACTGGGTCGGGTCGGATTCCCCTCAAGCCATCGGTTCGGGTCGGGTTCACTCCATTGCTTCAGTTCATGGTCCTCCTCTGGTACGGTTCGGTTCGGGTCCACTCCATCGCATCAGTTCGGGTCGGGTGTCTCACTTCGGGTCGGGTCGGGTGTCTCACTTCGGCTCGGGTCGGGTTGCCATCTCCCATCCAGCTCATGCTTCCGCTCCGATCAGCTCCCTCGCCCTTCATTTGTTCCGATCCGATCCTCCTCCTTTAGCCGCTCTGATCCTCCTCCTTTAGCCGATCCGATCCTCCTCCTTTAGCCGATCCGATCCCAATATTGCTAGCATGGCCTTCCTTTTTGCCCGATTTCCCAAGTGCCAAGTTCCGATCCGATCGAATCCCTTGCCCAGTTCACTTATCCGATCCGAGCCCCCACATCCGATCCGATCTGAAAACCTACACAACTTTCTGCAACTTTTTCTAGCAACTTGTTTACGTCATTCGACGACGTTTTCGACCAATCTAACTATACTAATCAACCACAAATCATTCCAAACAGTCATAGCAACATAGAAAACTAACCACAAACACCAAAGCAATGAATTTATATGTCAAAATGGATCAAATATACCTAAAACCCCATAATTTCCCTTAAGCATGTTTAAGCAAAACTAATCATAGGGTTAACAAAAATTAATCAAATTAAACCAAATTTCTACCAGAGGCATAAAATATTATTTTCGAATTTATGGATATTTTTCCAGAATTTATTAGTGCATAAATTCGCTAATCTTCACTAATTACCCTTAATTAACTGTAATTAGTGTCAAAACAATGCTAATCACTCACCTTGGCCACAAATAAGATTCTCAGAACTGAAACCTCGCTGATTTGGGTGAATACTGATGTCTAACAGCAGCTCTAACCTTGCTTTTGTGTTTTCTCTCCTTAGTTTGATGTAGATTAAGCCAAAACTTGATTAGAAAGTGATTAAAAGGTGATTTGGGTGTTGGAGGCCATTGCTAGAGTTTCAAGAAAGAAAGTGGCGGCTCAAAACTGAAATGAAAATGATTCTCTAACTCATTTCAGCCTCCCCATAACCCTAATCCCGAAATGGGTTATGGGCCTATCCACTAATCACCCTATTTGGCCCGGTTAAGCAGTTTTTCACCTTCCAAACCTTATTTCAGCCATATCTCCCAAACGGTAAGTCCGTTTGGCTATTATGACCACTCTACGGAAAGGTAATGTAATGACCCACATTTTTAGAGGTATATAATTAATTTATTTAATTATATAATTGGTGATTTAGAAAAGTTAATGATCGTTTAATTAAATAATATTGAATATTTAATAAATAATTATAATATAATAATATATTATAATGTCGAAATAGTCGGAAATAGTGAAATTCACAATATCGTGTGAATTGAATAGCATACGAGATTTGGTGGAGTTTCGATTCAAAATATAATAACGATTATATTGAATCGACGACAGTTGAACGTATAGTTTATAATATAATTAAAATCGAGCTTGAAATGGCGCTGCATTTCGCGATTTGGCGATTTGAACTTCAACTGAATGTACATGATTCGTTTTAAGCCGGATTTCTGTGAAACAAGAAACGCGTGGAGCTGGTGGAGTATATCTTTCTAGTGAAAGAGAAAAATCGTGATTTCGTCGTGTAGATTTTGATGTACGTCCAAATCAAATTTTAGAAAAGTCGCTGTGAAATTCCTTTATAATTTATAAAGGAATTATTTATATTTTTAAAAGGAATTTCAATATAAATCGATTATCGGGTTGACCCAGATTAAAATATCGAGTTAGAAATCTATACAGGATTTTTCTGAGCTGTATGGTATTCCATTGTGAAGATATACGATAATATAAATTTATTTATATTTAATTTAATTTTATTTAAATATATTTATATATTTAAATGGGTCATTCAAAGCTTTAAAAATAGCCAGGTTTGCAAACGACCTCAGAATTTGATGAAACTAATTTTGTTGGATCCGCAACATCAAATTATTGCTAGATATCAAGTTTCGTGATTTTTAGAGTTAGTATGTGGCCGTACCGATTTTTAGAGTGAAAAACAGTCAGTTTTTTGACAGTTAAAAATACGCTGTGTGAGCATACGAAGTCGGAATTCGACGAAACCAGTTTCGTTGGGACCGTAATGTCGAACTCTAGCTGCATGTCCAGTTTCGTGATTTTTGGGTGTTGTGTGTGATCACATGGATTTTTAGAGTGCAGAGAATAAATATAAATGAATATAAAAATGGAAAATATCCTAGGAAAAATATCTAAAAATATCTTGCCTATAAATTCACCTTAACTACTCCTCCTTAAGACCTATTTCACTTCTACAGCAAACATAAAAAAATCAAGCTGCCACAAACTTCTTCTTACAGTGAAAATTCCTGAGTTCTAAATTCAAAAGGAAATAAAAAACAAATACGATTAATCCAAACTCTTTTGTATTTGTAATCCCCTTTGGTTCCTCTTCAAAACCGTATAAGTATTGGTTGGTTCAATGTTCATTTCGGGTTCCACGTTTTCAGTCAGTAGACCTAGGGTTACTGTTTGGAGTTAGAACGATGGTTGAGGACCGGAATCGAGGTTGCGGAGGAGTTCAGGAGGTCGAGGCTTTCTGTTTGGTGGATGTTAGTGGCATTCGATGGATAAAGGGTGTCGCAAGTTCTGGGTTCCTGCGTAAGAAACCATGAACGACGGAAACTGTGAGGGTTGTTTCGAGTGATCTCGTGGTGATAAAGAGGAAGTGCTTTGAACGAGGAGCTTAATGCTGATTTCAATTTGAATTTCCACTGAAGAAACAAAGAGCAGTTGGTGGAAGAAGATTCGGTGATGGTTTGTGTAAGTGCGGATTTGCTTGTATCCACGTTTGGGGAAGAAGAAGGTCTTAGCGTGTTGGGTTATTTAAATGGTAAGTGGGCCGAATTGAGGGTTAAGCCCAATAAAGGTTTAAGGTTTTATTTTTAATTTAAATTCAATAAGTGTAAAACTTGTAATGCTTATAACTTTATCATACCTAATCAGAAATTCGAACCGTAAGATGCGTTGGGACCGTATGGAGGAGAGCTTCACAATGAAGCTGACTAGGAGTGGATTTGAGCTCATATGAATTTATGGTGAAATAAATTGTTTGATTCAAATCAAACAAACAGTTTATCGTTATTTAACGTTGAACTGCAAATGTGAGTAAAACTCACCAACTCTGTACAGTTCTATTTTTACAACGTATTCTTAGAACTGTTAAATATTGTCTGTTTGATTTGACTGTTTGATTGAACTGCTAGTCAGTTAGTGAATATTATATATATATAAACAGTTAAATAGTTATATATTGATTTTGTTAACAGAATATTTCATATTTAACTGGAAGTGATGTTGATTATACTGTGTAACATCTGTGATGCAGGGAAACAGGTTGGAGGAATCCGACTGGATTCCTCAACAGTTATTTTATTGTTTTTCATATATTTTAATATATGATGTGAATTATAACCTGTTGTTGATTGTGTGTGTATGGACGAGATTAGACATCGTAATTTGATATGTTAAAATACCATAACATGCCGGAATGTTGATAGGGGAATTTTCAAAGTGATATTGAAAATAGAATATTTATAAAATGGGATATTTATAAATAAGAGATATTTATAAAGTGGAATATTTATAAATAAGAAATGTTTATAAATTGGAATATTTATAAAGAGGAGATATTGAAAAAGGAAATAATTACAAACCATTTTCTTTTTGAATTGAAAGGCCTGTGTGGCGGGTTTGGGGATTTTCCCGATGCTCCCGATACAAAGGAGGTTATGGCGAATTTTTCCGGGAATTTAAGGAGTTAGAATATTTTTAAGAATAAATTTGAAAAAGGGAATATTTGCAAACCATTTGCAAATAGAATAAAATAGAGAAAAGAAATATTTGTAAACCATTTACAAATAGAATTGAAAGGGGAATATTTAGAAAATAAATAAAGTTAATAAAAATGAAATTGGTTTATAAAGGACCCCGTTATAAAAAGGAAAACGTTATTAAAAGGACATTTATAAAGTGAAGAACCGTTACTAATAGTAAATCTTTATAAATGAATAAACGTGTTAAAAAGGGGATCTTTTAAAAATGGATAAACGTTATAAAAAGGAGAAATCGAATATGGTATTCGAAAGTTAGTTAATCGAATATGGTATTCGAAGTTAGTTAATCGAATATGGTATTCGAAAGTTAGTTAATCGAATATGTTATTCGAAAGGGGTTAGTCAAGTCGAGTTAGTCAAATAGAGTTAACCAGTTAGAATTAATCAGTTAGAGTTAACCAGTTGGAGATTATTAGTTAGAGTTAATCGATTAGAGTTAAAAGGAACTAGAGTAAATTAAGTGTAGTGATTTGAGATAGAGTTAATCAAACATAGTTATTCATGATAAGTTGCCATCTCGTACGACTGCTAGCGTAATTCGCAGGGCTGTAAATAGCCTACGGCGGTCGGATGTTTCCTGAGGGAATCAGGTGTAACCATTTGTGATCGCTGAGATCTAGAGTCAAACGAATGGAGTTAAATCGAATATTAGTTATTCGATAGGAGTTAATCAAGTTGAGTTAATTAAACCAAGTTAGTCGAGCCTAGTTAATCGAATCGAATCGGTCGAACCAAGTAAGTTAAGATAGTCGAGTTAGTCGAGTTAAGTTCGTCGAGTTAAATTAATCGATGTTAGTTTCATCGAAAGGAGTTATCGATGTTAGTTTCATCGAAAGGAGTTATCGATGTTAGTTTCATCGAAAGGAGTTATCGATGTTAGTTTCATCGAAGGGAGTTATCGATTATAGTTTAATCGAAGTGAGATTTTCAAATATGAGATATTTGAAAAGGAAGAGTTATCGAATATTAGTTATTCGAAGAGAGATTATCGAATATCGTTTATTCGAGAAGGAGTTAATCGAATATAGGTTATTCGAAGAGGAGTTAATCAAATAGAGATTTCTCGAAGAGAGTTAATCGGCAAATTCGATTATATCGAATTCGGGAAAGTACTTATACTTTCCAGTGTTTAAATAGAGATTTATTTATATTTAAATAAATAAGTGTTAGGTTAATTATTCACCAATAAGAATAGAAGTTATAATTAGAGTTAGATAATTCGAAAGGAGGGATTATAACGTTATCGTTATAACCAATGTTTTAAATATAGAAGTGGATTAGTAAAATTGGATCCGAGAAAGGCGTAAAGAAGTTGTTAAAGATTAAAAGATAAACTTTGACCATTTCGAAGTTATAACGTTGTTCAGTTAAGGTCTGAGAGGTAATTATACCCAAACTTGAGTGACTTCCTTCTTAACTAAGAAATGGTAAGGTTTGATCGTAAAGGAGTTTTGGAAATGTTTTCCAAACGAGAATCAGAAATGTTTTCTGATAAAAGAAAAATAAGAATTTAGAATATAGGGAAACAAGAGATAAGTAAATAAATGAACTAAAGAGATTAATGTTAAATGATGTTTGTTCGATATAATTTCCATCTGGAAATAATATCGTTGTTTGCACACTTGTTTTTCTTTGATAGTTAACTCACAAACTATCGAAGTTTTGACCATTTTAACGTTGTTAATATGGAGAGACCGGTTGGATTATTATCCAAAGAACCACTCTGTATTGGCATAAGCGTCGCGAATCATACATGCCAAAGATAATTGAAGACGGAGTAAAATGCAAGGACTATCCTGTCTACAGAATAGTGCCTTCGGTTTGTCCAGTCCCAGGACAACTTGTATGGACGAAGGTCTGACAGAGTATATCCAATGGATCGCGTAAGTTGATCTGTTCAAACGTATTCACGTTGGTGGCGGAGGAATTCGTTTCTCTTAGCTGTATACCCGTGTTATTTTTTGATAAGTCAATTTGTGATTTGGCGGGTATGACGATGTGACATTCTAAGTGAATGAGGATGACTTGTGTGGATGAATGTCTGACAGAGTATTTCCAGAGAGGTCACGTACATGGATTTCTTCAACCGTACCAAGAGTGGAAGCGGAGAAGGAAACTTCTTTTAGCTGACACGTAATGTATGGTTGTAGACATCAATTAGTGATTTTCGATGGATCTGACAATGTGGCATTCGAAGTAAATCTGATGTGATGATAAAGCGTAGCTTCTAGCCTCATCAACCGGTAAATGACAGAAATCGGGCAAGCAGCATGGCTAAGTCGGTCGCACCGAAGTAGGGTGTATAATCACCTATCTAAAGAATATTCATTTGTTTCTTAAATCTATCAATGCTGTCCCATATATATACGGGAACGGTTGCTGATCCTAACCGTTGGTGATGTACATTCGATACACTCAAGCGAAATGAGTGGTCGGTCATGTGTGGCTGAGTTACAAGATGTTCTTGTTGAACTCCAGTGTATCGTTCCTAGAGTACACTGATCGGAAGGTGGTTCCATACCTTGTCATAGTTGGAAATCCATTATCCAATACGTGCTTGCGATTTTGATTGTACACTATATATGTAGAACGTGAGATGAAAGCGTTTCTGCTAGTTGATATCTATTTGTACATAGACATTATTATAATATCAAAAGGTTTTTGATATAAAGATATTTGGATTCACATAAGGGAAAAACCCGTTCCGTTCTGCGGCGTGGTCTTATGAGATATCGTTTACTTGTTCATATACCTGTTTAAACTGTTTTACTCACACCAGTCCCATGACTGACCCGGAGTTTACTTTGTTGTTTTCCCTAAACTCTTGGGTGCCTAATTTTGTACGGGAAGTCAAGTAGTCAGGAATTTGCAGATACATTGAAGAGCTGGAGTAGGAGGCTTCAGAATCATATAGCTATAGTTTATTTCCGCTGTGTTGTAAGTGCTGTACTCTGATAAGTGCTATTGTATACATAACTGTTATATTTCAAAGTTATGTTATCTATTATATGTTATTCGTTCCGCTGTGAGGTTCGTGTTACTCTGATGTTGTGTTCTTCTTCTTCTTCTATTCTAAGTTTCTATCTTATCTATTCTCACCTTCTAATTTCTTTCATTAATTACCGGGATTTTTCGATGTTTTGGTTATCGACGTCGAGCTTACGTCGATAACCAAAGTCGCTCAAAATTCGGGTCGTTATAGTTGGTATCAGAGCTTAAGTTAAGAATTACTTGGCTCTGTGGCGTGACTCGGTAGAGATAGGGTTAGTAATACCCTGGATTGAGTTTGAGTGTATATATACGAGTGCGTATTTGTATTTGATATAAAAATGGTTTTATATTGTGGAGATTCGTCGGTTGAGTAGTTTATGAGTTCTGTTCGATCAGTTTGATCCACTGTATCGGTAGGAGTAAATAAACACTTGAATACGATGGACCGACACAGTAGGGATATGTGATATATTATCATATATAGGATGTGTTGGTAGTAATTATAATCAGATAAGATTATAAAATGTGAAATGGTTATATGTAACCAATCAGAATTCATATAAGTAAAGTATATGAGATAAGATGAATTAAATCTGAATTTAGATCAGAATTGGAATTTAAAATCCCAAAGATGGGAAAGGTGTTTGTAAATGAATCTGGATTTAATATATGTGAATTTTAAGATCTTGGGAGATTTTAAATTTGTTTACAACATTGTAAAAGGATATTTGGAATTGATTTCAAGGTGGAAATATTTAAAAATGGGTTTTGAAAGTGCTATAGTATTGAACTCACTTCGGTAGCTGGGAAATAACCCTGATGATGAATCGCGACATCATCAGTGTTCGTTTTGAGCTGCTAAGTGACGGATTACTACCAAAGATTTTGTTTTTGAATGGTTTGAGAAAAACAAGTTGTTTTGGTACTTTGAAATAAATACTTTGATTTTTGATATGGAAAAGTGATTTGAAACTCCCAGGAAAAAGACAGTTTGAATTTAAAAGCAATTGAATAAAAATTGTGGAGGCAAACTGGAATGGAACCCAGTTAAGTGGAATTTGAATTGTAATAGAAAATATCAAGATAAAATGGGATTTGTAACATAGAGATTTTGAAATGATATTGGGTCGGGCAGTTAGGAGTTTGAAATTGAGATTGGAACTCGAATTGGAAATGAAGTTGGACTTGAGTATAAGCCTGTGGTTTGATTTGTGGGCAAAAACAGTTTGGAAATTGATTAAGATGACATTATTATATGTGGATTGATAACAGGTGTAAGGGATAAAGTTGATATACCCGACAAAAAGGTACAAGTTTACATTTGATATAAGCATGAGATTTATGAGCCGAATTGGCAAGCCGCTTGGCTGTTTGATTTTCTTTTGGGTTGGAGATGGCCCAGAGAGGCGAGTTGGAGTTTGACCTATTGACCAGTACAAAGGAGGTGCTGGCGAAATTTTCCGAAAATTTAAAGTGTTAGAAAATTTTCAGAATTTTTGAAAATTTTAGCTGGTCGGAAGGAATTAATATTTGAATCGATATTAGTTGGTTCAGTTGAAACAAGAGATAAGGGTTAACAGATAAGCTTTTACCAAATAGATAGGGTCATCCTCCAACTTAGCAATTTCGAGGACGAAATTATTTTAAGTGGGGAAGAATGTAATGACCCGCATTTTTAGAGGTATATAATTAATTTATTTAATTATATAATTGGTGATTTAGAAAAGTTAATGATCGTTTAATTAAATAATATTGAATATTTAATGAATAATTATAATATAATAATATATTATAATGTCGAAATAGTCGGAAATAGTGAAATTCACAATATCGTGTGAATTGAATAGCATACGAGATTTGGTGGAGTTTCGATTCAAAATATAATAACGATTATATTGAATCGACGACAGTTGAACGTATAGTTTATAATATAATTAAAATCGAGCTTGAAATGGCGCTGCAATTCGCGATTTGGCGATTTGAACTTCAACTGAATGTACAGGATTCGTTTTAAGCCGGATTTCTGTGAAACAAGAAACGCGTGGAGCTGGTGGAGTATATCTTTCTAGTGGAAGAGAAAAATCGGGATTTCGTCGTGTAGATTTTTATGTACGTCCAAATCAAATTTTAGAAAAGTCGCTGTGAAATTCCTTTATAATTTATAAAGGAATTATTTATATTTTTAAAAGGAATTTCAATATAAATCGATTATCGGGTTGACCCAAATTAAAATATCGAGTTAGAAATCTATACAGGATTTTTCTGAGCTGTATGGTATTCCGTTGTGAAGATATACGATAATATAAATTTATTTATATTTAATTTAATTTTATTTAAATATATTTATATATTTAAATGGGTCATTCAAAGCTTTAAAAATAGCCAGGTTTGCAAACGACCTCAGAATTCGACGAAACTAATTTTGTTGGATCCGCAACATCAAATTATTGCTAGATATCAAGTTTCGTGATTTTTAGAGTTAGTATTTGGCCGTACCGATTTTTAGAGTGAAAACAGTCAGTATTTTGACAGTTAAAAATACGCTGTGTGAGCATACGAAGTCGGAATTCGACTAAACCAGTTTCGTTGGGACCGTAATGTCGAACTCTAGCTGCATGTCCAGTTTCGTGATTTTTGGGTGTTGTGTGTGATCACATGGATTTTTAGAGTGCAGAGAATAAATATAAATGAATATAAAAATGGAAAATATCCTAGGAAAAATATCTAAAAATATCTTGCCTATAAATTCACCTTAACTACTCCTCCTTAAGACCTATTTCACTTCTACAGCAAACATAAAAAAATCAAGCTGCCACAAACTTCTTCTTACAGTGAAAATTCCTGAGTTCTAAATTCAAAAGGAAATCAAAAACAAATACGATTAATCCAAACTCTTTTGTATTTGTAATCCCCTTTGGTTCCTCTTCAAAACCGTATAAGTCAATTTGTGATTTGGCGGGTATGACAATGTGACATTCTAAGTGAATGAGGATGACTTGTGTGGATGAATGTCTGACAGAGTATTTCCAGAGAGGTCACGTACATGGATTTCTTCAACCGTACCAAGAGTGGAAGCGGAGAAGGAAACTTCTTTTAGCTGACACGTAATGTATGGTTGTAGACGTTAATTAGTGATTTTCGATGGATCTGACAATGTGGCATTCGAAGTAAATCTGATGTGATGATAAAGCGTAGCTTCTAGCCTCATCAACCGGTAAATGACAGAAATCGGGCAGGCAGCATGGCTAAGTCGGTCGCACCGAAGTAGGGTGTATAATCACCTATCTAAAGAATATTCATTTGTTTCTTAAATCTATCAATGCTGTCCCATATATATACGGGAACGGTTGCTGATCCCAACCGTTGGTGATGTACATTCGATACACTCAAGCGAAATGAGTGGTCGGTCATGTGTGGCTGAGTTACAAGATGTTCTTGTTGAACTCCAGTGTATCGTTCCTAGAGTACACTGATCGGAAGGTGGTTCCATACCTTGTCATAGTTGGAAATCCATTATCCAATACGTGCTTGCGATTTTGATTGTATACTATATATGTAGAACGTGAGATGAAAGCGTTTCTGCTAGTTGATATCTATTTGTACATAGACATTATTATAATATCAAAAGGTTTTTGATATAAAGATATTTGGATTCACATAAGGGAAAAACCCGTTCCGTTCTGCGGCGTGGTCTTATGAGATATCGTTTACTTGTTCATATACCTGTTTAAACTGTTTTACTCACACCAGTCTCATGACTGACCCGAAGTTTACTTTGTTGTTTTCCCTAAACTCTTGGGTGCCTAATTTTGTACGGGCAGTCAAGTAGTCAGGAATTTGCAGATACATTGAAGAGCTGGAGCAGGAGGCTTCGGAATCATATAGCTATAGTTTATTTCCGCTGTGTTGTAAGTGATGTACTCTGATAAGTGCTATTGTATACATAACTGTTATGTTTCAAAGTTATGTTATCTATTATATGTTATTCGTTCCGTTGTGAGGTTCGTGTTACTCTGATGTTGTGTTCTTCTTCTTCTTCTATTCTAAGTTTCTATCTTATCTATTCTCACCTTCTAATTTCTTTCATTAATTACCAGGATTTTTCGATGTTTTGGTTATCGACGTCGAGCTTACGTCGATAACCAAAGTCGCTCAAAATTCGGGTCGTTACACGTAAACCATCAAAAGAATCTAATGGAAGTGGTTTCAGGTCAAAATTCCTTTCCAATCAAAAGTTATGGCCAATACAAGATCAGCTTGAGGTAAAATGGTCATTTAAAAATCGACAAAAATCATGAACACGGGAAATGACCCCAATAGTCGTCTCCCAAAGTTACATGACCATACGACTTCATATGTGAAAGAAATAAATATTCCACGATCCTATGATGCGTAGAATGCGGGTCGTTACACTCTCCCCCCCTTAAGAAATTTCGCCCCCGAAATTCCCTAACCAAAACTCACAAAGGGTTCTGCATGCCTATCAACCATAAAACAACAATCAACATGCAAAACAAGTCTATCCTAGGATGCGGTTTACTAACAAGGGAAGAAACTATCACTACCAAAACCTTACTAGGCAAAGAGTTCTGGATACTTCTTCCTTATATCCTCCTCTGTTTCCCAAGTACAGTTTTTTTCATTCTTACCCCACTGGACTTTGACTAGTTTTACCGCCTTCGTTCGAAGCTGCTTTGTATCGTTCCCAACAATACGCATAGACTTGCGGTTCCCAACCGCCTCGAGTTCAACTTCGATGTTATCTAACTGATCAGGTGAAATAGCCACACTAGGGTCGTGCACGAATTTCCTTAACTGGGAAACATGAAATACGTTGTGAACTCCCGCCATCTTGTCAAGTAGCTCTACTTCATACGCCAAATTCCCAACTTGCTCGAGGACTGGGAATGGGCCAACAAATCTTGGTGTTAACTTACCTCTCCAACCAATCCGAATCACATTCTCTATGGAGAGGTCGAGACGAACACCAAGTCGTTAACGAAGAATTCCAAATCTGTTCGTCTCTGGTCGAGATAAGTCTTCTGCCTATCTTGGGTAGCCTTCATTCTCTAATATACAATTCACTCAAATACCATCATGACCTGACCTAGTCCTTGGTAAACCATCAATGAAAACCATTGAGACTTGTTTCCAACGGTTGTGACAAACCACTAGGCTTCTTTTTGCTCAGATTTAACTAACTGGCAATTTATGCATTTAGACATAAACTTCCCAACATCTTTCCTTATCCTTTCCCAGTAGTAAGTCTAATCCATGTCTCAATACATTTTGTTACCACCGGGATTCATAGTCAATTTCGAGCGATGATATGCTCTAAGCATTTCATCTCTCAGTCCATCTACGTTGGGTACAACTAGTCCCTTATTCTTTCGAAGCCACCCTTCTCGATCAAATCCTTACCTGATCATTCTCTTTCCATCGATACCCATCTCTACCCTAGAGATGGTTTCCAGTAGATTAGGATCGTCCTTCTAACTGGAAACAATCCACTCAATCAAAATCGATCTAATCGTCAAGCTTACTAGTGTTTCTGAATCCAATTCACTCTTTGGCCTGAAATCATATCCTGTGATATACTTTAGTTGCTTCCATCCTAGAGACAAAAACCCCTAAACTGGCATGTCTCCTACTCAATGCAACTATTACCGCACCCACATCCTTTACTATGATCACTCTGCCCCATGGAGTCATAACAACTCCACTGCACTGGCTCATATCCTTACTAATCCTTTACTATGTCCACTTTGTCCCTCGAGTCATGACGACTCTACTGCACTGGCTCATAGTCCTACTACAATCACTTTGTTCCCCATCGCTGGAACCCTACAGGTGATAGTCTACTCAAGGGAAGAAAAATAGGAACAACATAGCAACCATAACATCCATCAAACAAGTCTTACCTATCACCTGCTAAATTCATAAACACATCGACACCTACATGATTGGTCTAACCAATCCCAATATGTCGATTCTAGTATGTCTGGTCCAACCAACATCAATAACTATTGGAAGCCCAGCCTCCATACATACACCGATGCCTACTTGACTGGTCCAACCAGTCCCAGGCCAATGGAAGCCCCGCCTCCCTACAGACTACCGTACGTCCAACGTACGTTTATCCTCCAAGGATAATTAAACTAATGGTAGCCCAGCCTCCAATCGGACTATCGTACGTCCAACGTACGTTTATCCTCCAAGGATAACTAGATCACGTCCAACGGATCCAAGGTAACGGGCGTCCCCAGATACCCCTGCTTTTAGTCCTCCTAAAATACTTGAGTCCAACCCAAGTCTATCCATTATCTTGCTGCCCTCTCGAGTCCAACTCGAGCTGAATCCAATTCCTTGCAGCCTTCTCGAGTCCAACTCGAATCAATCTATAACTCAGACCCAGTCTTGAGTATCCATTAGTGACAAACTCTAGTCCAACGTGAGTCGTCTCCCTATTCGTTGCATCTCCAAGATCAACGAACACCCATTTTCTTTTACGAGTTCAAGTCCAACTTGAATCACCCTAATCTTAGTTGTATCTTCCATGATCAACGAACACATCCTATTCCTTTAAAGTTATACTATCCAATAGAGAACATCAACATAGGGTCCTAAACAATCCATTACTTTGCATCTTTCCCGAGTCCCACTCGAGCAATCTCATAACCCTATCGAGTCTAACTCTGGGCAGTCTGTACCATTGAACAGTCTTATCATGTTCCGTCTTCCCATCACTCCTCGAGTAAACCAAGATATCATCCAATGAAAATCACAACAACTATTTACCCCTCACGCAAATCATCCTAGTCAAAATCGACATTCCCCAAGCGCAAGCCCCAAAGGCCTAAACCAATATCAGACAAGCACCCAAGGAACATCTCCTCCGAGTTCGGACAACCCACATGAGGTGATACTAGCAAAACAATCTAGCACTGGAGTACTCATTTGCCTCCCAGAGACAATTAGAACTTATTACAACGATAACCTCTTAGCTTCCTTAACTCCAGTTACTATCGCCATCACTAGGTAGGTACCTAATACCACCCTATTCCTTTGGAGTAGATCGACTCCCCAAAATAATGCTAAACCCAGTAAAGCCCAAAACAAAGCAATCACAAGGAAACATACATCCATGACTCGATAAGACCACATTAACAAATCATGCCAAAACTAGTCGAACTACCAATCGGGTTCATCACTACTAAAGGTCTATCAACTAACTTAGGTTTGTCAAACAAAACCCGATCAAAACATCTTAAATAGAAAGCATACCTCGAATAACGACACCTTTTTCCTTCTGCGTCGCAGTTGGGGCATTTGACGAAGAAGGAACAGCGTTGATAGCATACGCTTTCACAATCTGCTTCTCCCTAGGAGGTTGTGGGCAATCATCCTTGTGATGTCCCGCCTGGCCGCAGTTAAAGCATTTCCTTTCCCCAGGCTTTTCTCGACAATCTCTGGCATAGTGGCCCTTCTTGCCACAACTAAAGCATTCGCCATCTTTATTATTTTTCTTATTCTGACCATCCTTAGATTGGTCCTGCTTCCTCTTATTCTGAGAGTTATTCCTGCCTCCACCGCCTGCTTGCGGTTTCAGCCCTTCTGCAGATGCAGCCTCAGTCTTTGACTTAGGGTAAAGACTCTCTGATCTCAAAGCTTTCCCCACAATCGATTCAAAAGTCTCATCGATGTGGTTGATAAGTCTTTCCCCCAAGTACCCATCCAAGCCAGTTATGAACTTCTCATTCTTCTTTTCGACTGTATCGATAAGGAACCATCAATATTTCTATAAAGTGTCGAATTCAGCGATATACTCCGAGACTGCTCTACCGTTCTTCTTAAGCTCCAAGAACTTCCGGAACAGTTCTGATTTATGAGCAGCTGGAATAAACTTATCACAAAAGCGAGTCTTAAACTGATTCCAAGTAACTTGATCTTCTGGAGTAGCTGTTCTAATGGCATTCCACCAATTCATCGCTCGCCCTTGCAGTTGACGAGACACTAGCCTTCTTTTCATCGCATCCTCGATACCCAAGTCGTCGAAGATACGATCACAGCTATCCAACCAATCCTGAACATCTGTGGCCGACTCCGTTCCGTGGAACGGCTTCCCACCAAGGTTAGTGTAATCCTTGCACAACTTGGCGAAATCGACCTTAGGCGCCTGCACTACTGGACCACCACCATTTCCGGGATTGGGAACTGCTCCCCGAACATCCCTAAGCATCTCCCTCATTAAGTTAGTGAACATTGTCCTCATGTCAGGAGCATTCCCATGGTTGGTCCCTCTACCAGCACCCCTGGTGTCTCTACTCATCGTCAATCTGAAAAAGGGAAATGATTAACGAACCCATAGTGGTGCTAGTGCAGTACGACTTCATCCTTATACTACTAATAGTATATATATATAGCTTTTGAAAACCAAAGTAATCACAAATACGCGCTCTCGTATACGTACTATCTCTCCCTAGTGTCTTTCCCTAGGTTAACTACGCAACCTAGAACTCTTATACCAAATGTGACGGCCCGCCCTGCACCAACCGACATTTACACCAAAGGTGCGCTGTACACATGTCCAGCTAGCACGGAACGGGTCGTCGGAAGGAAAGGGGAAGAAGGAAATGAACTAATCAAGGAACCTGTAGAATGTCTCACAGCGCATAGGATAAAATATAATAACAACATACTTGACATAAAACAGGTGAGACAGTGCATAAGCTGAAAATAAACTAACATAGCAGCGGAAAATCCAAATACAGCTTATGATCCAAAACCAACATTATTACAACTTTTCTAACTGTCCCCAAAAAAACAAAAGCAAGATAAAGGAGGTACACTACTAATGCCCAAGTAGCGACCACCAACGACACAGGGAGAATATCTATATATCATACGTGGAAGCCTCATGCTCGCCTCCGAATCAGCTACTCGCACATCACCAGCTAACCTGTCTCTAGTCTGCTCGTGTGAGCACCCAGAGTAATAAGAGGAGACATAAAACTCTGGGTCAGACATAAAGCCTGGTATGAGCGATAAGCATCTAAACAAAACAATAACAATAACAGGTATAATCCAATTATACCTTAATCTGGACCTGCAACCAAAGAGTTAGCACTACATACCGTACAATACTCTAAGGTGCCACTAACATACTGTGTAAGGGATATGAGGGTGGGGGTGTGCATGTCATAGTGATGGCAAACAATCAAGCATAGCAACCATCCTCACATCTCTCTCTGAGTGCGTAAAGTATACGATATCCACTACTTTGGTCACTTAATACTTTGGGCCATGATGGAATCCAATCCCATGTAACTATCACTACAAGCACACTATCCATCTCTAAGTGGTGAACCAAATTTATGAATACCGACAACCCCTTTGCACACGTCCCGCAGCAAAGCCCAACCATGAAGTGAACTCATTGGTTCCCAGCTGGATCCTGAGCTCTAACTTCCATTTGGACTACCTTTTGCATCTCGGGTTATTGGTCAATACTGGGTCGGGTCGGGTTCCCCTCAAGCCATCGGTTCGGGTCGGGTTCACTCCATTGCGTCAGTTCATGGTCCTCCTCTGGTACGGTTCGGTTCGGGTCCACTCCATCGCATCAGTTCGGGTCGGGTGTCTCACTTCGGGTCGGGTCGGGTGTCTCACTTCGGGTCGGGTCGGGTTGCCATCTCCCATCCAGCTCATGCTTCCGCTCCGATCAGCTCCCTCGCCCTTCATTTGTTCCGATCTGATCCTCCTCCTTTAGCCGATCTGATCCTCCTCCTTTAGCCGATCCGATCCCAATATTGCTAGCATGGCCTTCCTTTTTGCCCGATTTCCCAAGTGCCAAGTTCCGATCCGATCGAATCCCTTGCCCAGTTCACTTATCCGATCCGAGCCCCCACATCCGATCCGATCCGAAAACCTGCACAACTTTCTGCAACTTTTTCCAGCAACTTGTTTACGTCATTCGACGATGTTTTCGACCAATCTAACTATACTAATCAACCACAAATCATTCCAAACAGTCATAGCAACATAGTAAACTAACCACAAACACCAAAGCAATGAATTTATATGTCAAAATGGATCAAATATACCCAAAATCCCATAATTTCCCTTAAGCATGTTTAAGCAAAACTAATCATAGGGTTAACAAAACTTAATCAAATTAAACCAAATTTCTACCAGAGGCATAAAATATTATTTTCGAATTTATGGATATTTTTCTAGAATTTATTAGTGCACAAATTCGCTAATCTTCACTAATTACCCTTAATTAACTGTAATTAGTGTCAAAACAATGCTAATCACTCACCTTGGCCACAAATAAGATTCTCAGAACTGAAACCTCGCTGATTTGGGTGAATACCGATGTCTAACAGCAGCTCTAACCTTGCTTTCGTGTTTTCTCTCCTTAGTTTGATGTAGATTAAGCCAAAACTTGATTAGAAAGTGATTATAAGGTGATTTGGGTGTTGGAGGCCATTGCTAGGGTTTCAAGAAGGAAAGTGGCGGCTCAAAACTGAAATGAAAATGATTCTCTAACTCATTTCAGCCTCCCCATAACCCTAATCCCGAAATGGGTTATGGGCCTATCCACTAATCACCCTATTTGGCCCGGTTAAGCAGTTTTCACCTTCCAAACCTTATTTCAGCCATATCTCCCAATCGGTAAGTCCGTTTGGCTATTATGACCACTCTACGAAAAGGTAAACCATCAAACGAATCTAATGGAAGTGGTTTCAGGTCAAAATTCCTTTCCAATCAAAAGTTATGGCCAATACAAGATCAGCTAGGGGTAAAATGGTAATTTAAAAATCGACAAAAATCATGAACATGGGAAATGACCCCAATAGTCGTCTCCCAAAATTACATGACCATATGACTTCTTATGTGAAAGAAATAAATATTCCACGATCCTATGATGCGTAGAATGCGGGTCGTTACGCCATTTCCCAGTTGTGAGGCTTGAGGTTACGATTACTTATCTTTCATTGAGAGCACAATCACTTTGAATGCCATATTATCAAATCCGTTAATCACTAATTGATTTGCACAAAGATATTCTGGATATTATGCTAAGAGAATAAATTCTCCACCACCAAATGTATATTTGTACAGACCAACATATGCAATAATTGGAAATACTCTGTCTTAGGCAATTTTTACCTAGATTTAATAGAAAAACCCCTTGCACTTTACTCCGTCTTCGATTTGTCTCCATATAATCTGAATCACAACGCTATATCAATAGTGGTTCTCGGATAATAATCCAACTAGTCTCTCAATGTTGACATCGATATTGGCCAATACTTCGATAGTCGGTTATTTAACTATCGAAGAAAAACAAATAACATTCATCCAATGCATCAAACAATCACTGGGCCCCTTAATTAATATTTCATTAATAAAATTACTTCTCCATTTCCTTATCAATATTCGTTAACCCAATATTTCAGTAATCATCTTGGCTTCATACGCTATTGGGAAAAACATTTTCATATATCACCTTCTTTTATTTCTATACTTAGAAAATACATTCTAATTATAATTGGAGAACATTCCAATTACTTATTTCTTTCACGACCATTCATTTTTAACTTAGGAAATATTTATTATTATTTTTCCAAAAATTCCACTTATCTGGGTTAGAACGAATGTTGTGTAAAACATCGTTTCAACAACCCAAAATAATGCATTCAACTAAATCTTATTCAAATATTTCGCTTCAAGACTGAATCTTGCTATTTATCGGTTAATAATGAAATCAATCAAGTTGGGGTATAACCACTACAAGAAAATGAGGTCTTTACCTACCAATTGTAAGCGTAGGTAAAACTAACATAATAGTGGGTAATATATTTTAGCTACCAATATTGAATTGGTAGAAACTGGGTAGGTAAAGCTTAGTGGAGAAAGAGATTTACCTACACTTATTGATATTGGTAGGTAAAAGAATCAATGGACCCCACTACCTTATGACTGGAATAATGAGTCACCAACTGATTTGTTTAATGATGTGTCATCCTGGATGGCTGTTGACATGGCTGGTGATGTGTCATCCTACATGGATGCTGACATGGTTGTCGTAATAGTATACACATGGCATATATTAATGCCGACACTTGGCATTTAATGGTTGGTTCATGTGTCAAACAATAATTTGTCCATGTGTCATCATTTGATTAGTGCATAAGACATCATTTTTTAGGCTATATGGCATTATTTGTTATAAATAAATATTTACAAGAATTGAATATTTACACAGAATTTTTTTTAAGAAAATAACAAATATTTATTCAATTAAATATTTATTACACTTTCGAATTGTACACATACTGTTTCCTCACTATTATACAATCACTTATACATACACTTCCTCGCTACATTTCACTCGTATACATTGGCTCCTTACTACATACTAATTCACTAATATACATGTGCACAGTCAGTCACTCATACTCTCACTCTAGTTTTAGTCATCGGCTTCTTGATCCAGAATTTGTCCAGTCGTCTATCGTACCTGCCATAATAAAATAGCATAGTAAATTGAAAAGAAACAATTTAATTCACAAATATAATTTTGATATAAATTTATTTACCTCAGTAAGTTGGGTTGTTTCTCACAATTTTTCTACATAGGGTGAAACGAGTGTGTATACCTATCATAATAGATTTATTAGCTTTTTCCTTCCAATATAAGGCAAAACATAAATATAAGCTTTAAAATCCAATCAATCAGTTTTACACCAAATCAAATCAGAGATTAGTAGAAAGTTATCAAATGAGATCAACATCAAATCAAATTAAATTAGAACTGAAAATGAAACAAATATATGAGAATTAATTACCATTGATATGAATAAGATATTAAATGGTAACATATTATCGTTAATATATAAAAGTATGAAATAAATTAACATAAATGTTAATATGTTACCATTTATTCCATACTTGTTTTAACGTTAACTAACATTAAATGGTAACATGTTAATTTATGTTAATTTATACAAGTATGAAGTTAAGTAACGTTTATGTATACAAGTGCAAGCAGTTATTAACGTTAATGAATGCTACCATGTAACCATTTATACAAATAATATGTTACCATGTAAGAAATGATGCCATATTAATTTACATTAATTTATATGTAAATTAACATGGTACCATTTAATATGTAAATTAACGTAAATTAACATGGTGTCATGTAATGTTAACCATTTATTTAATAAATTAATTTATACAAATGTTTCCATTTGTAAATGCTACCTTGTATAAACTAACGTTAATCAACTGCAATTAATTTATACAAGTATGAAATAAATTAATACAAACGTTAATATATCTTCAATTATCACTAACTAGTTTTTTATGAATGCCAAGCTGAGCCCATGTTATAACTTCAAGTGGTTCTTCTAATGTTCCATAACCACCTGGGAATGTAGTAGAGTAATATCAGAAAATATAAAACGAAGGAAAGATAAAATAAATTTTGTAACATAATCGATAAAATTAACCAGATAAGGTAATGAATGCATCAGAGTGCTTAGCCATTTCTGCCTTTCTTTGATGCATGTCGCTCACTTCTTTCACTACCCTATACGTTTCTCCAATTAACTACATAATAAACCAAATATAAGATTGAAACCTTTGACTTTTATCAGATATGAATTTTAAGCCAAGATCACCTCTTTCGCCATTAGAGTCCTTGGTATGATCCTAATGTTTCCACACATAAAATAAAGAAAATTGATTGAGGTAAGAAATTTGTAAAATAGGAAAAGAAAAAAGGGATGTAAACAATATAAGTTAATTACCCAGTAGCATGACCATTAGCATTGTGAATAGCTTCAGAAACTGAACCCATGACACCAACGCTACCATCCCCATAAACCAGTTCCATTTTTCTAGCCATCTTTAAATAAATAAATAGATAACGTAAGGAAGGAAGGAAGGAAGGAAGGAAGAAAAGGGAAAAAAATAAATTACCTTTAGAGATGAAAATAAAAGGATTTCTGCGCATTAAAATTGTGGTGAATACTAGTGTCAGTAAGCAGTTATTAACTTTAATAAATGCTACCATGTAACCATTTATACAAATAACATGTTACCATGTAAAAAATGGTACCATATTAATTTACGTTAATTTTATATGTAAACTAACATGGTACCATTTAATATGTAAACTAACATGGTACCATTTAATATGTAAATTAACGTAAATTAACTTGTAACATGTAATGTTAACCATTTATTTAATAAATTAATTTATACAAATTTTACCATTTATAAATGCTACCATGTATAAATTAATGTTAATCAATTGCAATTAATTTATACAAGTATGAAATAAATTAACACAAACGTTAATATGTTGCCATTTATATCAAGTATTGAGTCTATCATGTATAAATTAATCGTTAATATGTTACCATTTATTTCATACAAATGTTAAATGGTAACTCTTGGTAAATTAATGCAAACGTTAAGCAAGGCTAATGTCAACCATGTTTTAACAAAACGAATATGAAATAAATGTAAAAAAAATTAAAGAAAAAAGATGTACATTAATTAACACAAACTCTTTATATATATATATATATATATATATATATATATATATATATATATATAAACAAAATTGAATTGATTCATTTGTCTGTAAATATAAATCTAATATTAAAATGGAATTGAATGTATATTATATTAGGCTAATTCTGTTCTTACACCAAAAATTACTTAACATACACCAAAAAATAAAATAACTCACTACACACCGAATATTACTTTACATACACTGCATACTTTAATAAAGTACCCTTATTTGCATCTTCTTTCTCTTCCCTCTTCAAAACTTAAAACACATATACCCAAAATTAGAAATTTATTACACCAAATAAAGTAAAATTCAACAAAATGAATTTCATTTGTTGCATTAATATTGTTGCTATTTTAAAATTTTCCAAAATTTTCTTAATTTCAAAAGAATTATTTGAAATTCAGAAAAAAATTTAATGCATCTAAATTACAACAATTATTTCTAAATGTTATAAGTAATTGAAATTTCAAGTTTCATGATGAAGTACACCAATAACATTGAATTAGCGTGTTTAGTTGGCATCAAATTCTATTGCTTTTGATGTTAATTTGATTTATTTTATGCGAAATTTTAGAATATTTAACTAAGAGAAAAGGGTGTTTTAGCAATAAATTTTTATAAAAAAAAAATAACTGTGTACGTTAAGTGATTTTTGATGTATAAATAGTGCCATTATATTATTCAAACATCATGTGTAAGAATAGCAGAGAATAGAAGAAAAGAAGAATAAGAGGATATATGAATGTAATTAATTCCCTTATATGCATGAATCTCTTCCTTATATTATAAAAATCTATTTGTTATATGCATGAATGTAATTGATTTGGATAGTTATTTTGGAGCTGGAGCTAGGAAATATACTAATTTGGCCTGCAGAATACACAGATGCAAATTTATCAGATGCCCACATCATTATTAATTTGTTATTTTGTTGTTATTTTGCAGATTCATGTGTGAATAAAAAGGTTGAAAAAAATATAGTTATTAGGGTATTTCATGAAACATGTTTTTAGAAAGAGAAGAAAATCAATTAAGTTTTAAAGTAAGAATGCCACTCTTGTTTTAGAAAGGGATGTAACCATAATAGTTGTCATCAAGATTATTGGTATTTACTTATAGTGGCAGTTTTTGTGTTTTATATTGTGTCCAATCAGAAGAGACTATGCGGATTGAGGCCACAAAAGAGATCACGTGGATTGAGTTTTGTACCGTTAGATTTAGTCTAAAATAAGCTGTTAAATTTACAGTCAGAGAGGATGGTATAAATTGTGTCTCTGCAATAAACTAGAGAAAATATGTTTTGGTCATTTCAAATGATGACATATTAGCATGAAATTGTGAAACATTTGTGAAAAATTTAAAGTTAATCAAATGTTTGGAAAAAATTAAGAATGTATGATAAGTTATTAATGAATGTTTATTTAATATTAATTATTTACAATTTAATTATTATTTATCAATTCACCAACTGTTAGTTATTTCATATTTCAAAATAATTATTAATAATTAATAAAGAAATTATTTTACAAAAAACATTGCTAGGATATGTAAGCGAAATCTTCAATTCAAAAAAATTACTAGAATATACCTTTTTAACACATCATTGAACGACTCAACATTATTTTTAATGAAAGTTTAAAATGATATGAGAAAAATGTAGGGGTTAATCGCAAAAAAAACTTCCCCTTCTGTATATATGTGTGGATAATACATTTTACCTACCTATAATTACTGGTAGATAATCATCCTTTAACAATTTTATAAAATTGACAACATTTACCTACCAATGAATTTTACCATTAAATATTGGTAGACAAAGGTTCTCTTTACCTACCTATATCTATTGGTAGGTAAAATATTGGTAAATAAAGGTCAAATTTCTTGTAGTGAACTACATCTCAGACCTTGACTGAAAACACCATTAACTTCAAAACAGACAAGACCACCTACCTTGAATAATCAATACCATAAGAACCAATTATTCATTTTTAAAACATGTATACATTTCTCTTTCTATTCTTACCAGAATTAATTTATAGATTTCCTTTTTGTTTATAATATTCTATTTTAAGTCTGTTTCCTTATTAAATTCTAAATCTATTGATATTAATTTCTAGTTATCAAATTTTCTTAAAAATATCCTACTTCCTTAAATTTCCAGAAAAATTCGCCAGCACCTTGATACCAAATGTAACAGCCCGTCATTTTGACCATCCAGGTCGGTGATTAGACCAACTCAAAGCGTTCAAAAGGACGGATTGTTATTAGCTTACAGGGTTTAAAAAAAAGAATTAACACAGAATCACAATATATATTTGTGGATAAAAACACAGTAAGGTCCACATCTAAATAAGTATCAGTGCTTGAATCAAAAACTTTATGGTAGTGGGAATGCGACCAGCATGTGTAAGGTGCAAATATACATACAGTTTTGGGTTCCAAGGTGTACTTAAGGTTTACTCAATGCGAACCAAAGTGCGTCCACGTTGATATTTATTAATTGCATGATTAGATGATTATCAGTATTTTACTCAATGGTTATAATATTGTGCTCCAACTCGCCTCTCTAGGTCCTTTCCATTCAAAAAGAAAAGAAAAATGCCAAGTAGCTTGCTGATTTGGCGCATAAAAACTCATATGGAATATAAATGTGTACCTTTTTGTCGGGTACTCGAATTATAATCTTCATACACTTCATTCAATATCAGTCTAACCCATATACGTCCATTCCCAATTTATTCCAAATCAATCCAGTCATTTTTAACTCAATTCGCTAATTTATACTTTAATTAGCCATTTTTCCCATTTCATTTTTTTATTTGAACACAACACATTCAATTATATTATTAATTGACTTATAAACCAATCGAATTCCATTTTCAACTCAAGTTTCATATTCGATTTCGAATATGGAATTTACAATTCTAATTCACCTATCCAAAGCTCAATTTCAATTCTAAACTTCATTAACTAATTATTTGTCAAATTAGTTAATTCTATTCAATAATTAAAAATCTGATTTTTGTTTCAAAAATTAATCCATTTACTTCATTTGAGTCTATATTTATTTTATAACTCAAGTTTGGATTTTTCTAATGGAAATTCGGATTTTATTTACTTAAAATCCTTTTATTTATTTAAATAAACCGTTCTGGTTTTAAAATGGTTATGGCGCTGTTTTTCTGAAAATTTGATTTTTACATAACTCAATATCTATAAGACGAAATCCGAATTTTTCTTCTCCATTAAAAAACTATTTTTCAACCAGTCCTGACGATTCTTGTTTCATAAAATTCTGACTTAAATTGAGTTATATATACTCAATTGAAGTTCGAAACGCCAATTTACGAACTACCACACTGCGTTGAGTTTGTTTTAATTATAATTGAAAATAAACATTTAAACTTCATTTATTAATATATTTTAAACTCCGTTCTTATGTATTTTAATATAAATTTAATCATTTTTCCAAATTTAACTTAAATAATCCGATTATCCCTAGTCGTTGATTATATCATAACTTCGTTAAAAATTTATTTATAACTCAATCTTCTATACTAAATCCCAATTCCTTTATAAATAAGTTATTTATAAAATTCGATATAATCGAATTCCAATTATAATTTCATTGGATTTTTTTCAACTCATTTTATGTTCTGAATTCTGGAATATAATCTGTCATTCCCTTTTCGAAACAATTTCCAGTTCACTTTTAAATTCATTTTTGAATTTAAAATTCCAAATTATCCCATGATAATTATCTTACTTACTTTATAAACATTTTTTTATAAATTTAACTTCTTTGTTTCATAATTTAAAACAAGTTTCCATTTCAAATCCATTTGAAACCCAATTTCGATTCTGGAATATTTTATTTATTATAACTTATATATATATATAAACAGTGAATCTATTTTCATATTTAAATTTAAACTTCTATTTAATGCAATCTTAATATCTTTTCTGGAAATAGTTTATTTGAATAAATTCGATTTAATCGAATTCAAATCATAAATCCATACAGATTTATTTTAATTCAATTTACATTATGAATATCAGAATAGATTTATCATTTCTCTTTGAAACTAATTTCAATTTCCCTTTTTAAATTCACATCTGAAATTAGACTTCCCAAACTATCCAAATGATAAATTTTCCATTTCAGTAATAAACACCCCTTATAAAATCACTTAAATTCCTTGCATTATTTAATTTATAAATATCGTTTAAATTCACTTCAATTCTCGCATTATTTAATTTATAAACATTGTTAATAAGTTTCTTTACTTATTTTTATTATCCAAAACAAGATAATATTTCTTAGCCCATTAAAAATTCAAATTCTATTTTCAAAAATAGATTTCCCCTTTTAAATCTCAGAATTCCTTTACACGGTATTTTTATAAATCAACATTCAGGCACAGTGATATTTAAACACCCAAAACACTCAATTATTAATCACACGTTTTCTTACACATCATATATGATAATACATATATATATGAAAACAAACAATAATAAATTTTGAGGAATCCCGTTGGATCCCTCCAATCTGTTTTTCCTGCATCCACAGACATTAGCCAACATAAATAATACCCATCCTGCTTCAAGGCAGGATATCGCGGTATAGAAGGTCATCCACTATCATATTGTGGGGCGCATAGGGTCATCCGCTAATGATACTGCCGGCATCCGCTAAAGGTACTGCGGAAATATCCAACCACCAATATATATGTATATATATAATAGCCACAAACACCAAGCCTAAATAACTAATATATATATAGCCAAAAAATGCATCCAAGCAACCAACAAACATCATATAAAAATTATAAATATTCATCTATAATAAAATTATAAATGAACCAGAGAGTGAGTTTACTCACCATGATTTTAATTTTAGATATGATATGATTTTAATTTAAAATGAACGGTATTCGATTTAAATTAAAGTTCCCAAGCTAATTCTAATTGATTCCAAAAAATTCCTAAATGGTTTCCATTTTGAAGCCCAAATCCATACAAGTCCAACCTAATTGTTTGAACAGGTCTAAAATAAATAAGATATCGCATTTTAATTTCACAAATTAAATTATACTAATTTACTAGCTACAACATTTTAATTAAATTACCTTAATTCTCCCTTCACCATTCCTCTTTGAATTAGCAAACCCAGGCTACCTTTCTCCCCTAAAATAACATTCCATCTCAGTTTGCCAATCCCAAAATCTTGCATATAAGTGTTCCTGCTTGCTCCAGATTCCAATTCCAATTTAACTAGGTAGCCTTCTTCCATACATGTTCATTGTAATCTGTTTCGACTGATTCTAATATCATATGAAACCGTCATAGTTATTTCAAGTTTGAATATATTTAAATTGTTACTAACTAAATTATTTACCAATTGTTAAAATTAATTTACCTCCTTAGCCTTTAATCCATGATTTAGCCCTTAACTCATTCCCACCCTGTCTTCCTTCCTACGCCTTAAACAAGACCGTGACCTGCTCTATTCACCATTGCCGCCATTCAAGCAAATCCATCTTCCTTTCCCTTTCATCAAATCCAACGAGGCTACCACCCTTTCAATCTCCTTCCCGAACTCTCTTCCATCACCAAAATATAGGGCTCACATCCCCTGACTGTATCATGTCGTGGCTCACGTTCGCTGCCTTCAAGTCAATCACGACAGGCTACAAATGCGACCCAAAAATAGATCGATCTTCACTAAAATCCTACTTGAGATGCTAAATTTCCCCACTAATGCGAAGACGAGCTCCAAACATTTAATTGATGGTTGACTTGGAAAATAATATGATCCCTAGGTTTACTGTGTAAACCTCGAGCACCTCTAAACAACATCGCACAAACATTAGAGTGATGTAGCTACAAAATCTCATTCAATTTTGAATGATCGAGCCATTTTTTCTGAACGAAATGATTTTGGAAAAAGGTTAGGGAAAATTGGATTTCTTTTTTCTGCGATCGATTTTTGAAAGAGAAATTTTAGTTTTTGAAATTAAGTAGGGGCGACGGCTTTGTTCTTTGCTGACTAAAATGATGAAAGTTTTTTATTTTTAATTCAAATAGAGGAAAAAATGAAGCCACTAGTTGGTAAAATAAAGAAGGTAGCAAGCTTCGAGTAGATGGAGGATATGAGCCGTATATTATAAGCAATTGAAATGTATTTAACAAGCTAAGAAATTTATTATTATTATATTTTCGCAAAACTTACATCTTAAGCTTCACACTAAAACTACCACAAATGAGCTCTGATTGCGATGGAAATTGACACCTTGCTATAACTTAACATTTCGGACAGCATGGAGTCGGTTTCGTGGAAATCCGAGATCGTTTGAAAATTAGTTCTTTTCACATATCAAATTAAATAAAAAAATAAAAAAAATTTAAAACAATATAATTCACTAATAATAAATTATTATTATCATTCTAATTCAAATAGAATTTATATTAATCATCTGTTGTTTCGATTCGGTTTTAGCTTCAAATTTAATTATTTATCGTTTTCGTGTACGATTATTCGTTATACTTAAAACTAAACAGTAATCGATTATAAATCGATATATTCCATATAAAATCCATTTATATCACCAATATAGCATTTAAAATAATATTAAAATGTTAAAAATTAATTGACCGGAAATACGGGTCGTTACATTCTCCCCCTTTAAGAGAATTTCGTCCTCGAAATTACTAAGGTAGGAAAAGTGCTACAAACCCGTTTACTTTCCAAAACACTTATATTGAAACTCAACCTTTCATACTCTTAAAATTTAGTTCCACCAAAACTTTTGGTTTCCATTCATATTGCGTATCATATATGCTTACATTCATTCAATTCGAATGATTAGCACATTCACATCCAATTCATATGCATTCAAATTTATTCAAATTGATTCTAGTCAATTTATTTGCTTTGATTCATTTAACTTGCTTAAGTTAAATTTGAATTCCAGAGTTTAAATTCCTGGGTTTCTATTTCAAATCCTTTTGGAAATCATATAAATATGTACATATATTTATAATCATCTCATTCAAAACATTTGAATTTTTCAAGCCAACTTGTTTTCTTTCAAGCAAATTTCCATTGGAAAAACTTTCTAAGGGAGCCATTCATCACTTAGAAACTCGAAAATGAACACTGATGATGCCACGATCATCATCAAAATTATTTTCCAGCCACTGAAGTGTGTTCGGTGCTTTAACAATTCCAGAATCCACTTAACCGGTTATTATTCAAAAATCCTTCCAAAACAAAACTATATCATTTTAATATACATTGGAAAACATTTTCCAAATCCCCCAGGAGTAAATTCCGAATTCTGTTTTTAATTCAATTTCAGTTCATCTTAATTATGATACAAATTCTATTTGGTAATATATAACCATTCCAATTCTATAATCTCATTTGATTATAATCCTAACAATCAACTCATCCATATATCATAATAATTTCAGAAAATTATTTCTTCTATATAAAAATAGAATTCTGGGTAAAATTATTTCATTTACCCATTTTAAAACAATATTGTGTCAAATTTTCTGTTTAAGTGTTTAGAAATTCCTATAGACTTCGTGGAGTCCCACCATTCGACCAGAATTCATAAGCCACTCAACAGACTAGCTAACACAATATAAAATAAATTTTATATCAACTAACAAATACTAACCCTCGTATATATACACTCAACCCATTCTAGAGTACTACTGACTCTATTTTTAATGAGTAAAACCCCACCAAAGCCTAGGAATTCTCTCAACTAAGCTCTGATACCACTGTAACGTGCCGACATTTCTTGATCCTGATTATTGATACAAATACCATATCAACTAACCAAACACCAGAAATTACCAGATCATTTGTAGAAAGAAGTTAGAGGATGAGAAATAGAAAGAAAGAAAATTAGAATAAAAGAAAATAGATAGAAGAAGAACAAAAATAACAACACAAAATCTCACATCGCAACGGAATAAAATATAATATATATAACAACTTTTGGAATACAATTTTTTTACTGTATATACATATACATACCATTTTCAGAGTACAATACAACACAGTGGAAAATAACAGTAAATATATAACGTTGAAGCCTCCTACTCCAAGCTCCTCCAAGTATATCTATAAATACCTGAACTACTTGACTGCCCGTACAAATTTCGGCACCCAAGAGTTTAGGGTAAAACCAAACAAAATAAACTATGGGTCAGACATGGGACTAGTGTGAGTAACTCCAACCACTTGGTTTAATTTTTAAAAATCCTTAAAGAAAAGATAATCGTAAGACCGATCCACACATAAATACGGATGGTTTTTACCTTACGATAACCCAAAATATTATTTGAAATCAATACTCTTCTGATATTATAATAGTGAAAAACAATCTAGCAAAATGCTTTCAACTCACACTCTACATATATAGTATACAATCAAAACCGCGGGCTCTTATTGGAGAATGGATTCTAATTGGCAAGGTATGAGACCACCTTCCGATAGTGTATCTCTAGATAGGAATACACCGGGTTCAACAAGAATATCTTGCAACCCGGGCTAAACATGACCGACCCCTCATTTCGCTTAGGAGTACCGAATGTATTATCAACAACGGTTGGGATCAGCAACCGTTTCCCGAAATGGACAACATTGAAAGATTAAAGAAGAAAATGGAATTTATCTAGATCAGGTGACAATACACCCTACTTGGCTGCAACCCACTTAGCCATGCGACCTACCCGATTTTATACCATTTCGCGATTGCGAGGCCTGAGGTTACGATTACTTATCTTTCATTAATGGCACAATCACTTTGAATGCCATATTATCAGATCCGTTAATCACTAATTGATTTGCAAAAGGATATTCTGGATATTATGATAAGAGAATAAATTCTCCGCCACCAGATGTATATTTGTACAGACCAACATATGCAATCATTGGAAATACTCTATCAGACATTCGTCCATACACGTTCGTTCTGGGACTGAACGAATCCAAAGGCATAATTTTCATTTCCATCTTAGGCAATTTCTACCTAGGATTAACAAAAAAATCCCTTGCACTTTACTCCATCTTCGATTTGTATTCATATAATCTGAATCGCAACGCTACTGTTAATACAGAGTGGTTATTGAATAATAATCCAACCGGTCTCTCCATGTTGACAACGATATTAGCCAATACGTCGATAGTTGGTTATTTAACTATCGAAGAAAAACAAATAACATTCATCCAACGCATCAAACAATCACTGGGCCCCTTAATTAATATTTCATTAATAAAATTACTTCTCCATTCGTCATCAATATTTGTTAACCCAATATTCCAATAATCATCTTGGCCTCATACGCTATTAGGAAAAACATTTCCATATATCACCTTCTTTTATTTTCTATACCTAGAAAATATATTCTATTTATAATTGGAGAACATTCCAATTACTTATCTCTTTCATGACCATTCATTTTTATCTTAGGAAATATTTATTATTATTTTTCCAAAAATTCCACTTATCTAGGTTAGAACGAATGTTGTGTAAAACATCGTTACAACAACCCAAAATACTGCATTCAACTAAATCTTATTCAAACATTTCGCTTCGAGACTGAATCTTGCTATTTATCGGTTAATAATGAAATTAATCAAGTTAGGGTATAACTACCTCTCAGACCCTGACTTGAAACACCGTTAACTTCAAAACAGATAAGACCAACTACCTCGAATAATCAACACCATAAGAACTAGTTATTCATTTTTAAAATGTGTAAACATTTCTCTTTCTGTTCTTACCAGATTTAATTTATGGAATTCCTTTTTGTTCATAATATTCTATTTTAAGTCCGTTTCCTTATTGAATTCTATATCTATTGATATATTAACTTCTAGTTATCAAATTTTCTTAAAAATATTCTAATTTCTTAAATTTCCTGAAAATTTTGCCAGCGCCTCCTTTGTATCGGTCAATAGATCAAACTCCACCTCACCTATCTAAGCCTTTCCATTCAAAAAGAAAATAAAAAAGCCAAGCGACTTGCCAATTCGGCGCATAAAAACTCATATGGAATTTAAACGTGTACCTTTTTATTGAGAACTCGAATTATAATCTTCGTACACTTCATTCCATCCTAGTCTAACTCATATATGTCCATTCCCAATTTATTCCAAATCAATCCAGTCATTTTTAACTCAATTCGCTAATTTATCCTTTAATTAGCCATTTTGCCTGTTTCATTTTTTATTTGAACACATCACAGTCAATTATATTTTTAATTGACTTATAAACCAATCAAATTTCATTTCCAACTCAAGTTTCATATTCGATTTCAAATTTGGAATTTACAACTCAAATTCACATATCCAAAGCCCAATTTCAATTCAAAACTTCATTACATAATTATTCTTCAAATTAGTTAATTCTATTCAATAATTAAAAATCTGATTTTTGTTTCAAAAATTAATCCATTTACTTAACTTGAGTCCATGTTTATTTTATAACTCAAGTTTGGATTTTTCTAATGGAAATTCGGATTTTATTTACTTAAAATCCTTTTATTTATTTAAATAAACCATTATGGTTTTAAAATGGTTATGGCGCTATTTTTCTGAAAATTTAATTTTGACATAACTCACAATTTATAAGACAAAATCCAAAATTTTCTTCACTATTAGAAAACTATTTTTCAATCGGTCCCGACGATTCTTGTTTCATTGAATTCTGACTTAAATTGAGTTCTATATACTCAATTGAAGTTCGAAACGCCAATTTACGAACTACCGCGCTACGGCGAGTTCGTTTTAATTATAATTAAGTATAAACATTTAAACTTCGTTTGTTAATATATTTTCAACTCCATTCTTATATATTTTAATATATATTTAATCAGTTTCCAAATCTAACTTAAATATTCTGATTATCCCTAATCGTCGATTATATCATAACTTCGTTACAAATTTATTTATAACTCAATCTTCTATACTAAATCCTAATTCCTTTATAAATAAATTATTTATATAATTCGATATAACCAAATTCCAATTATAAATCCATTGGATTTTCTCAACTCAGTTTATGTTCCGAATTCAAGAATATAATCCGTCGTTCCCTTTTCGAAACAATTTCCAATTCACTTTTAAATTCATCTTTGAATTTAAAATTCCAAATTATCCAATGATAATTATCTTTCTTAGTTTATAAACATTGTTTATAAGTTTAACTTCCCTGTTTTATAATTCAAAACAAGTTTCCATTTCGAACCCATTTGAAACCCAATTCCTATTCCGGAATATTTTATATATTATAACTTATATATATATATAAACAATGAATCTATTTTCATATTTAAATTAAACTTCTATTTAATACAATCCTAATATCTTTTCTGAAAATAGTTTATTTAAATAAATTCGATCTAATCGAATTCAAATCAAAAATCCATACAGATTTATTTTAATTCATTTTACATTATGAATATCAGAATAGATTTATTGTTTCTCTTTGAAACTAATTTCAATTTCCCTTTTTAAACTCACATCTGAATTTAGACTTCCCAAATTATCCAAATGATAATTTTTCCATTTTAGTAACAAACACCGTTTATAAATTCATTTAAATTCCCTGCATTATTTAATTTATAAACATCATTCATAAATTCACTTCAATTCCTGCATTATTTAGTTTATAAACATTGTTTATAAATTTCTTTACTTGTTTTTATTATTCAAAACAAGTTAATATTTCTTAGCCCATTAAAAATTCAAATTCTATTTTTAAAAATATATTTCCCCTTTTAAATTTCAGAATTCCTTTACATTATATTTTTATAAATCAACATTCATACCTAGTGATATATAAACACCCAAAACACTCAATTATTAGTCACGGGTTTTCTAACACATCATATATGATAATATATTTGAAAACAAACAATAATAAATTTTGAGGAATCCAGTTGGATCCCTCCAACCAGTTTTTCCTGCATCCACAGACGTTAGCCAACATAAATAATTCCCATCCGGCTTCAAGGCAGGATATCGCAGTATAAAAGGTCATCCACCATCATATTAAAGGGCGCATAAGGTCATCCACTAATGATATTGCAGGCATCCGCTAATGGTACTGCGGGAAATATCCATCCACCAATATATATATATATATACATATATATATATATATATGTGTGTGTGTGTGTGTGTGTGTGTGCGTGTGCGTGTGTATATATATACACGAGTCCAACCTAATTGATCGAACAGGTCTAAAATAAATAAGATATCGCATTTTAATTTCACAAATTAAATTATATAATTTACTAGCTACAACATTTTAATTAAATTACCTTAATACTCCCTTCACCATTCCTCTTTGAATTAGCAAACCCAGGCTACCATTCTCCCCTAAAACAACATTCCATCTCGGTTTGACAATCCCAAAATATTGCGTATAAGTGTTCCTACTTTCTCCAGATTCCAATTCCAATTTAACTAGGTAGCCTTCTTCCATACATATTCATCGTAATCTATTTCGATTGGTTCTAATATAATATGAAACCGTTATAGCTATTTCAAGTTTTAATATATTTAAATTGTTACTAACTAAATTGTTTACCAATTGTTAAAATTAATTTACCTCCTTAGCCTTTAATCCATGATTTAGCCCTTAAAATCTTTCCAACCCGGTCTTCCTCCCTGCGCCTTAAATAAGACCGTGAACTACTTCATCCACCATTGCCGCCATTCAAGCAAATCCATCTTCCTTTCCCTTTCATCGAATCCAACGAGACTACCACCCTTTCAACCTCCTTCCTGAACTCTCTTCCATTACCCAAATATAGAGCTCACATCCCCTGACTGTATTGCGTTCCTGGCTCATGTTCGCTACCTTCAAGTTAATCACAACAGGCTACAGATGCGACCCAAAAATAAATCGATCTTCACTAAAATCCTACTCGAGATGCTAAATTTCCCCACGAACGTGAAGACGAGCTAAAAACATTTAATTGATGGTTGAATTGGAAAATAATCTGATCCCTAGGTTTACTATGTAAACCTCGAGCACTCCTAAACAACATCGCACAAACATCTGAGTGATGTAGCTGCGAAATTTCATTCAATTTTGAATGATTGAGCCATTATTTTTGAAAGAAATGATTTTGGAAAGAGGTTAGGGAGAATTGGATTTCTTTTTTCTACGATCGATTTTTGAAAGAGGGATTCTAGTTTTTGAAATTAAAGAGGGGCGACAGCTTTGTTCTTTGCTGAATAAAATGATGAGAGTTTTCGATTTTTAATTCGAATGGAGGAAAAAATGAAGCCACTGGTTGGTTAAATAAAAAAGGAAGCAAGCTTCGAGTAGAAGGAGGATATGAGTCGTATATTATTGTAACGACCCGTATTTTTCTGGCTAGTTATTTAAATTATTTTATTTTTAAAATGTTGATTTGATTTAAATAATCTAATTTAACCATTTTGTTTTTGAAAATGTTATTTAAATAAATAATATAATAATATTTTAATTCCAAAATATTTGGAAAATGTTGAATTGGCAGTATAATGTGAACGGGCAGTTAAAAATGGTGTAATATTGTTTGTTTTGAAATTTTAAAGACGATTTCGTTTATTTAACTGCGTTATAACGTTTAATTTATGATTTAATTATAAATCGAGCTGCAGCGGCGCGGCAGTTCGTAATATTGGATTTCGTACTTTAAATGGCTGTACAAGATTCAATATAAGTCGGATTTTCTCGAAACAAGAAATGTCGGAATTCATTTAATGATATTTTTCTAATGGAAGAGAAAAATCGAGTTTTCATAGAAGCAAATTTTGAAATAGTCGCTATGTGTAATGACCCGACGATTTTCGAACCAGAAAATCGACATAAAACACAATGTTGACCATTTCGACATCGGAAAAAAACCCGGATAGTTCGTAGAAAGAAGTTAGAGGGTGAGAATAGATAAGATAGAAAATTAGAATAGAAGAAGAAGAAGAATACAACAACCTCAGAGTAACACGAATCTCACAACGGAACGAATAAAATATAGTATACAAAATAACATTGAAACACAAATCTGTATTTGTATATTATTGTACAACACTTACATCACAGCGGAAATAAACAATAGCTATATAACGCTGCTGAAGCCTCCTGCTCCATGCTCCATCTAGTGTATCTGTAGATCCCGACTACTTGACTGCTCGTACAAATTTGGCCACCCAAGAGTTAAGGGAAAACAAAACAAAATAAACTCTGGGTCAGTCATGGGACTGGTGTGAGTAAATTCCTACCATTCGGTTTAACTTTTCAAAATCCTTTTCAAAGAAATGATAATCGTAAGACCGATCCACACATAAACATGGATGGTTTTTACCTTACGATAACCCAAAACAATTTCAAAATCAATACTTTTCTGATATTATAATAATGTCTAATCACAAGTAAATACAATCTAGCAGAACGCTTGCATCTCACGCTTCACATATATAGTATAAAAACAAAATCACGGGCTCTTATTGGAGATTTGATTCCGACTATGATAAGGTATAGGACCACCTGCCGATAGTGTATCTCTAGAGGCGAATACACTGGGTTCAACAAGAACGTCTTGCAACCCGGCCCACACATGACCGACCACTCATTTCTCTTGAGCGTATCGAATATATTGTCACCTACGGTTGCTAGCAACATAACCGTTCCCGGGAGATACAGAAGCAAAAAGAAATAACAAATATGAATATTCTCTAGATGGTGACAATACACCCTAATGGGGGCGACCAACATAGCCATGCTGCCTGCCCGATTTTTTTTTATTTCCCAGTTGATGAGGCTTGAGGTCATAACGTATCTTTTGACAGGTCACACCTCCATTTACTTTGAATGCCACATCGTCATACCCGCCAAATCACAAAATTGATTTCCCCAAAAATACCACGGGTATAAAGCTAAGAGGAACGAATTCCTCCGCCACCAAACGTAAGTACGTTTGAAGAGATCAACTTACGCGATCCATTAGATATACTCTGTCAGACATTCGTCCATACAAGTTGTCCTGGGACTGGACAAACCGAAAGCATTACTCTGTAAACAGGATAGCCCTTGCATAACTCCGTCTTCAATTATCTTCATTATATTTGATCGCAAAGCTAACGTCCATACAGAGTGGTTTTCAAATAATGAATCTGATCCCGGTCTCTCCGTATTGACGACGGAAAGATGGTCAAAAACTTCGATAGTCAGTGATTTAACTATCAAAGAAAAATAGGTGTACAAACAACGGTCATATTTCCAAATGGAAATCTTACCGAGCAAATCATCAATCAACACTTATCTCCCTTTAATTCAATTTATCATAAATTTATTCATTTCCTCGATTTCCTGTTTTCCATATTTTCCCATATATTTCTCAAAACCCGTTTTGCCTCATACGATCTTGGGAAAACGTTTCCATTTATTTTAAATTATTTATTCCTATATTAAGAAAATATCTCCTTTTTAACATCGGGAATTAATTCCATATATGTATAACTCTTATTTTCTATATTTAGAAAATATACATTATTAACCCTGGGAAAATATTTTCAATTATTATTTCTTAACTTCTCGATATCCCACATCATTCCAATTTCTATACTTAGAAAACATCTCTGATTTAACCAATCTTGCCATCCAACCTTAACCATTGCTTAGTAAATCATGACGTCAATCAAGTTGGGGTATAATTACCTCTCAGACCTTGACTGAATATCACTTTCAACTTCGAAACAGTCAAGTTTACCATTTCAAATCTTTAACGGTCATTGCTCATGCAACTCTCTGATTCAATTTAAGAGTCCACTTTCTTTACAGAAAATATTGATTATAACGATAACATTACAATTTTTGCTTCTAAAATGTTAAATTTCAAAACATAACTTTGATTAATTACTTTAATTAATTAATTAATTAATTAATTAATATATCATTATAAAACTGGAAAGTAAATAGTACTTTCCTTAATTCGACATAATCGAATTTCTACTTATAATTCTCTCTCGAATAATCTCTATTCGATTAACGTTCTGAATTTCAGAAAAACTTCTCCGTTTCAGGTCAACTCAACTACTAAATTCATTTTTTGAATTTATCATTTCCAACATCTACTCATTTCCTATTTACGCCATTTCAATTTCCAAAATGTTCGCTCTTAAATTATTATTCACTTTCAAAGGTGAATATTATTTCTCTATAGAAATCTAGAGTCGTAATAGCAGTCTTTTCTTCATTTTTATAATAAATACAATTTTAGTTTAAAATGCCACCTGTCGAGTTATTTTATAATTTATATTTCACACTCCATTTCATAAGCTCCGTTTATAAGTTATAACTTATCTCAAGTATATGTTTGAATATAAATTATTGGTTTCAAAACCAAATACTAATTATCTTGTCAAATCCCGAATTATATCATTTTAAAAAACTAAATTATTTTATTAACATTCGAGATAGTCGAATAATTATAAATCATTACGAATTTATTTCTATTCTACTCACATTCTGAATACCAGACCAAATTTTATCGTTTTTCCTTTGTAACCAATTTATATTCCCAAATTTTTATAACGATAATTATTTCACTTTGTTATAAATATTGTTTATAAATCAACTACTTATTCTATAATTTAAACAAGCTATTATATTTCAACCAATTGAATCTCAATTTCTATTTCTAGATTTAAAAATAGAAATTTCCCTTTTTTAAAACCCATATCCTTTTCCATTACATCTGAATATAATTTACTGCATTTGAATACCAATTTATTTCAGGTCGATGTTATTTAAAACATCCCAAAACACACAATAATCCATCACCGATTATTTGTCACATCATATAATGCAATATATGAAAAACAACAATATATTTGTTGAGGAATCTAGTTGGATCCCTCCAACCTGTTTCTCTGCATCCACAGATGTTAATTAACAGAAATAACATATCAATAGGAAATATGAGAATCAATTATTTAAGCAACGGTTTATAACGGTATTTATAATTTCAACCAATTAATTAGCAATCATTCAAACAACCATCACCCACAACATTCAATCATTTGTATCAAAAATAAATAACGTTTTTATAAAATTATAAAATTTGGTAGAGTTAGTGAGTTTACTCACCTTGGTCGTTAGTCGTTAAGTAACGATTAACGTTGGCTGATTCAGATCAGACGTTTATTTCTGCCGTAAATTCAAGTGAGTTCCAAATGGCTCCAAAGTGGCTTCATAGCATAGCCTGTGTCCATACGATCCCAACATGATAGGCTGTTTGTAATTCTGTTAACAGGTGTCACTATAAATAACATTAACCGTAATTAAATTCGATCAGTGGCACCTGACTGATATTTTACACTTAACCGAATATGTTAAACTAACCATGTTTTACTAACCGTGTTTTATTAGTTGACATGAATCTAATGTTCGAGGTTGACGGGTAAACGGATTTCTTACTCATCGTTGCCTTTAGAAATTTAATTTATTCTAAGTTTTTTCTAAAATTATAATATGAACTTGCATAAATAAAACAGTGTTATTTCTTCCGGTTAGCACCTACTTACCAAATGCAGTTACCAGTTTTACGTAGACAAATTGCCTTACAACTAACAATTATAACTACTTAGTATATGACTGAATTATTATATTATAAAATATATAAATCTTACCCCCAACGTTTCGCAAGCCCCATCCAATGCATACACGTATGCTCGGCATCATCTTGAGCCATTTTTTGTCTATGTTTTTTTTATAGATTTGGGCTTCTCCATAAATCTTCGGCCCATCACTACTTGTCTAAACCCACGTCACCAGTACACCTACCCGCTCCAATGTTAAAACCATATCCGCATGTCTCAACAATATTTCATCTTCACAAAATAATGTCTCCCTCTCCAGAAAACATTCGCCAATGCCAAAATTTTGTCCCTTCCATACCTCCTCCTTACTTTGGATGTTACTTCCATTTAAATTGTATCACTTTACACCCATTTTTCACACGTTACTGTCCCATGCATGCACCATGAAGACCAGGTCCTTCCCCTTACGTCCCTTCAAGCTCTCCTACCATGCAACAAAGCTGCATGCCTGCACTTCCATCCCTTTTCATCATTCTTTTTTTTTGGAAGAGATCTTGAGTTTATAAAACTTTCGAATGCCATTTAGAACTTACGGCTGAAGAAGAAACTAGGCTTGACATGTCCGTGAAGCAAGAAAAGGCAATGTATCTATCGGTTTTAAAACCTTAGGTGCCAAGGAATATAGGGGTTTTGTGTAACATCCCATATTTTCTGAATAATAAATTTCCAATTTTTAAATAAATGAAATAGAATAATATTGGGAAAAATCAAATCTTGTTGATTTTATGAGGGGATTATGCGAAGTAAGTAAATAGATTTTTTTTATTTAGTCATTTAAAAATGTTGCAATTGGAATTTTATACTTTTATAGCAAATTATTTTGAGTTGTCTAAGTCAAAATTTGAATTCAAACTTTATCTGATAAATGGTGAAGTTCTGAGTTGTGTAATAATAAATGAAATTCAAATTTTAAATTCAAATAGTAAAATTTAGATTTAAAATGTGTGAAAAATATTTATAAAAATCTATATAAGTCATGGTTGATTTAAATGGAATTTTTAAATATTTGAATTTAATTTAATACAGTTACGCGAATATTTGAATATTTTATTAATAAATTAACTGTGGAAATTAACCATTTTGCGACTGTCTCGGAATTCGACGAAAATGGCGCCATCAGAACCGGAACGGTGAATTCTTATAGGATTCCAATTTGCGTCACAATCCGACTTACCGTTTGTTCGTATGAGAGAAAATGTGAACGAGATCAATGTAAATGGATAATTGGGTATTTCTCATATTTTAGCCTTATAATTATATATAAATAAAATCCACTTTTACCTTATCAGCCCATTAACCATTGTACGTTCATTTTTCCTCAATCTATTTTTTCTCTCTAATGGCTGAAACCTAATTTCAAAATCCTAGAAATAAAAATCCAAGCTTTGAAATTCAAATCTCTTCAAAGCATAGAGTATAATATGTCAAATCGAAGCTCATGACGTCAGGAAGCTACTGGTATAGTAGATTCGACATACAGTGGAAGGAGTTGCCGGAATTTGTGGTCAAACGTTCGGAAATCCGAAACCCTAGGTTTCAATTTAGGGTTTTTTGTTTTGGCAACTAATCGGCGAAATCAACTTATGGGTTTGGTAGAGAGGACCAAGGGGAGTTCGTAGGTGCCGGTCGGAGGTTCTGGAGTGACATAGATCGACGGAATTTTGTGTTTTAAGACCGGAAATGACTTCCGTTCATCTCGCCGTCGCGAGAGCTGGTGGCCACCGAAGGTTCGTTCGCCGGTCTTGGATGGAGCGCCTCGATGAGCAGGTTCGAATGGTGGTGGTCTGAGCTTTTCCGGTGGTCGGGGGGAGGCGTACGGCTCGGTCAAAGTTCTGACCATTTTGGGTTTCTTCGATGGGTTACTGTAGCGGGTCAGAGAGAAATGAGCGGGAGAGATTGATGACGTGGCAGGATTTCATTGGTAAGGGGATTAATTTTAATTTTTATTTATTTAAATTTCAAAATGGTAAAACACCGATAACTTCTTCATACGGACTCGGATTGACGAACGGTTTGTTGCGTTGGGATCGTGGCGAAATTGCGGACGTTTTGGCGCTGGTTTGGTTGCATTTAGAGACTGTAAAATTTTGGGCTTCTTTCGGATGTCCGAACCACTATGGACGCAAAGGTGAGTGATTCTTCGCTCACGAAATACTGAATTATTCCCATATTTATTGAATTAAATTATGAAATAAGTTTGGTTGCATGGTTGCGTTGGATTGTTGATGTGTTGTTTAAATTTGACATGCAAGTGTGTTAACATGCAATCTAAGTAAATGATTAGTTATTTAATTTAATTTAAATCTCTAGTTGAAATTCGAACCCTTGTTAAATCCTGGAACAGTTAATGCTGATCAGTTGAATGAAATGATATGATGGATGTTGGGTCGAATTTTATTACTGAATTGATATTGTCACTGCTTATGCCCATATTCAGTATATCGTATTGCATGTTGGTTTTGACGATAAATCTCATTTGTACCCTTGATGTTGTGGGCATCTAATGAACCCCGGGATTTATCGATAAAATGAATTAAGAACACAGAGTGAAATGATAAATCTCTGTGACCCTGATTTGGATTGAAATGATAGATCCATCCCTGAAATATCGAGGAATTTAATATTAAACCACTTGGCCGTTGGATAGATAATTATATACAGACATCGGTTGGTTAAATGATTTTAATATTTGAAATTTTATTTGATAGAATTTCATTTTAAAAAGAATGTGTCGATACTCGATTTTCAAATTCGTTAAAGATTCTGAACTGGGATGACGATAAAAAGGGTTGAAGGCAAATTTTCCAAACCAAAATAGGAATATCTAAATTGGGGTTTGAATATGAATTGGAACTTTCCAAAAATAAGAGTTGGATAAAAAGGAAAAATTCTTATAGAAATCAAATGTTGGGAAATTAGAAATCAAGAGTATCTGAGTGGTTTGAACCCAGTTGGAATATACATCTCGGAACTCTTGAAATCAAGTAGTTGTTTTGAACAAGGTTGAAACGAGATAGGGAACTAAGTGAACTCCGTTGAGACCGGAGGATAAATTCATGTATTGAAATTTGGAAGGAAGAAAGGTTTTGATTTGAGAAATTTATTTTTAATATTTATGCATTGATTCTAAATAATTATTCTAGCTTTAAAACTATTAATTACTTTTACTTAATACTATTGTATTTAAATAATTCCCTTATAATTCATTTTCAAAGGCTTCTAGTAAATCTTATTTTAAGTATATATAATATTTAAATTACTAATTTATCTTAACTATTATATTTTACATATATATACGTCTATATATATTTATTTTATAAAAATTTATTATTATTATTATTATTATTATTATTATTATATGAACATTTAGTACAAGTATTTTCTCAAATTTTAAATTCTTCCGAATGGAAATGCTTGAGTTTGAACCACTGGTTCAAATGGAGTTGAGATGAGAATCCGAGATAATCGGAAACCTTTGAGGTAAATTATATTCTATTTGAATATTTCGTTTTGGAAATATTATATGATTATAATATAATGGTATGGGATATATTCTGATTTAGAATAAAATCGGCTTGGGATGATTTACGATATATTGATATGAAATTTTATCTATTTGAATATAAATTGGTTCGAAACAAAATATGATATTTTGATATGAAACGAACCTTTCAAATATAAAAGAACCGACCAATGTGGAAAGATGTAAGCGTTGGTTGTTAAAGAGACCGGAGTCGACATAAGGCATACTCTCTGTCAGTGTCGATACCACTTTGACAACTGTGAACGTTATGACGTATCCAGAACGAGTATGATGACTTGGAGGCGATTATTGAATCGAAGAACATGATCGATGACGAAATAGCCCTGACCTTCGGGTCAGAATTGAAATGACTAAAACAGGAGCTATACCGTGACTAATTGAGGTAGCACCTTTGATCGGACTCACTCCTTCGATACTATTTCTATGACTATGATGATGATGATGATGATTTGGGCCCATTTATGACTTTGGGAGTGTGTTCCGAGGTGGGCGGTAGTGGCTGCTATGCGTTACCACCGGTCCGGGAGTGCAATTGGTAGAATCCTACCCTGGGCATTGCCTCGAGTGCCTTGTCATATATATCCATATCGAGCCCCATACGATTTTGATTTGTATCGTACCTATGGAGTGCCCTCTGATGCCATCGTTTACGGTGGTTTTACGGTACTGTATAGACTGCGGTATTATAAACGGCGTAAGGGTAAAAATGTAATCCCGCTTACGCTATTTTCCGTATTTATACTTTACTGAATAGACATTATAATAATAGCGTATTATTATATAGATATTAGTTTAACGGATCCTCGAGAGATGGAAAAATCCCGTAACGTCTCTTGAGTTACTGCACCCATGGCACTACTGTTATTTCATATTTTGATTTGACTAATATGAGATGATTTAGTGCTGATCCGAGTGTTTGTTGTGTTTTCTTTTTATGCAATACGCTCGGGTCAGCAGATGTTGCAGTTAGCGAAGATTTCCTTGCCTTGGAGGACGAAGACGAAGTTTGGCGTATATATCTATTATGAGTATGGTTTAACCACTGCATTTATTTCCGCTGCTTATCATGTACATCTGTATGTATATGTAACTCTGATATTCATTTGAATGTTATAACCAATGTATACATTTCAACTGCTTTAACTGCTATTTATTTATTATATGTTGTCCTTCCGCTGTGAGATTCTGTGATTTGGTTTTTCCCTTCTTTCTTTCTTTTTCTTCTTTTCCCAATAACTACCTGCATTTGCGATTTGTTTAGGTCGACATGTGTGGTTTATTGTCGATTTGAACGGTCAAAAATTTGGGTCGTTACATTTGGTATCAGAGCGATGGTTAGCGATAACCTTGGCTCTGTTGGGAATTAACTCATTAGAGATAGGGTTAGTAGTGCCCTTGAATGAGTTGGAGTGATATGAGAGAGCGTACTTGTATTTTTATATAAAATGGTTTTATATTGTGTTGGCTCGTTCTGTTGAGTATTTATGGGTTCTGGTCGGTATATGGGACGCCATAGAATCGATAAGAATTCCTAAATAATCGAATAGAATGAATTTACACAATATGGTTTTCGATTATATTTTTAGTATATATTGAATATATTAGTGATTCTGAATGTATAAACATTGACCCTTAATAAATAATAACATTAAGTTATTACCAATTCTTGAGTAACCAAGAAATAACACCAATGGAAACTTAAAGGGTATTTAAGTTTATCTTAACAAATAATATAGATTTAGGGACTAAGGTAACTCGTTATAGAAGTTTAGCTATGAGACTAGGAAATCAAATTAGGTGTTAAAATAAGGGAAAAGGTTATTGGAACTTAAGCATGAGTGGAAAATTAAGTTTAAACCAATTCCAAAATTTGGGTCGATATAAATATTAGAGAGAGGTTAAATAAATCGCAAAGAAAATTTAGGTGGTTAAAGATGATTTGCGATTAAAATGAGATTTAACTTGAAACTTGATCCTGGGTTGTTTTTGAAATAAGTTTGTCAAGTTTGAAATAATATTGGAGTATAGGTAATTGAAAGGAAATGGTTTTCAAAAAGGTTTAAAACCGAATTGAGTGTAATCTCCACTTAGGCCGCGGAAATGACGTCGGTAATGGGTGCACACATTATCGATGTTTATTCCGAAGAGTTTTAGTGGGGGGACCACTCAATAATTATTATAATTGGTTTGACAAAGAATTTTGGAGTTAAAACTCTATATGGTATAAATTTTATATCAAGGTATTGTGTATGTTATTTAAAAATTTAATTTAAATTAAACTAGAATTGGAATTTCTAGTTTCTTTGTTAATTCAAAGGGTTGGATTTAAAATTCCTTATATGGTGTGATTTTCAATAAATGGTATAAAACCTGAAATCAAGCATTTAAGTTCTTCTTAACTAATGATATTCATTTAGTACTAAATTAACTCTATTATTAGAAATTTTGATTTGAAACTAAGGAATAGATTTAAATATTAAGGACAAAAGGAAAATACCATTTAAAACTCTTAAGTGAGAAAATAAGGTTTAATAAAATCTAAGTTTACTCGATAGAAGTGCTGGGGAAAAAATCAAAACTTAGTGTGAAACTAGGATTCGACTTAAGTCGACAAAATAAAATTGGGTAACTCTGTTGAGTGAATAATCAGTAATTGCTTATGGCTTGGGTAAAACTCATTTAAGATTACATATCGAAAGATAAAATTGAATATAGTTAATTAGAAGGAGTAGAAGGCAAATCAGTTGTCGAAAGGGATGAAATTTTATTTGGAAGGGAAATCGAATTAAGTAATTTGATTTAGAGAAATTTAATAATAATAATGGTTGAGAGTGATATATATGAAACTTGAATTATGAGCTGTTCTTAACTAAATCCAGGACTTGACAGAATAATAAATAAATCGAGTTGATGTAATGACTTTAGTTTAAAAGGGAAATGGGAATAAGTGAAGGAGAAAATGATTAAAGGTATGAATCGAAGTGCCTCACAAATGAAATAAGATGAAGATAAAATTTGCTTATTCAGATTAATGTAACGATTGAATGAATTCTAGTTTGGGAGTTTAGGCGTTGAAGGTGATATAAAATAAACAATCTGAGATGGTGGATTCAATACAATGAAATCAACTTAGGGAAACTCCAACTTAAATAAAAAGACACTTAAGAAATTTAGTTAAATTGATTAAGGTGTGGAAGCAGAGTTAAAATCTATCTTGGAAATATGGAATAAGACATAAGAAAGGTTAGAAGATCAATTTAGAATTCGGCGCCTAGGAAAGAAATGAGTGATAAATTTTGGCAATTTGATTCATGTATATGAGTTAAGGATTTAATAAAATCAAGTTGTAATTAAAATTTAATGCTTGAGAAGAAACGAGTAATGTATCGAAAATGTAATGGAGTGAAATAAGCAATTGAATATGAATTCATTGCTTAGATAATGAAGTAAACGTAAGGGATTCAATGGATGAAAATGGAAGAGGTAATTGAAATAAAAACTTCATTTAATATAATTGAAATGAATATGAACATATTTAAGTATTGAAAGGGAAATCATATGATGAGTATAAGGGGAATAATTCATTTTTGATGGTTATGTTACTAATGGTCTTCAAAACCATTCCTCGAGTAAAGAGTGATAACTAGTGTAAAGTGATAAAATTTTTATAAAAGTTTTAGAATCCGTAAGTTGAAACTCCAATTATATAAGTCGACGTTCGTGCGAAAATCTGAAGTGTTCGATAAGCTGAACTAAAATAACCATAGCTTTTGATGGGCTGATCGGAATGTGACAATTTCGGACTTTTCGGAAACCTAGAAACTGAGCTAAAACTTTCGCTTATAAAGCCATGTCTAATTCATATGTTTACTAAGCTGAAATGCAAGTTTTAGTCGTAGTTTTATACGCAGAAAATAAAAATCTGAACTGAATAGTGATATTATTTTGACCATAACTCTCTAACGGAGCGTCGGATTTTAATGTGCGAGTGCAATTCGGAAAGGCCAGGATGTAAACTAAAACTTTTTCTTAAAGTGTTAAGCATAAATCTGATGTTTAAGGGGTTAAAAACTGGGTAAAACATTTCAGATCTGCATTTTTAGTGTGCGGGCTGAAGTGTTCACCTCCACTAAAATGAGCATAACTTTTGAGCGAATTATCCGAATTCAACGAGTCCGGACAATTCGGAAAGCCTGAAACGATTAGAACAACTTTTTCCTAGTATGTTTTAGTCAAATTCCAACTTTTAAAGGGTGATAATCAATGATTTGTTCGCTGGTCCGCTATGAAGATCTTGGTTTTGTGGTTAAATTACTTTGTATATGTTGTGTAAGCTATATAAATTCGCCATATATTGTTATATATTTGATTCTTATGCATGTTTGAGTGTTTTAGTAGGTGCAAGGAGTCGGAACTACGCTTGGAGCTCGCGTGCGCTAAATACTAAAATGCTAAGGTAAATCAAAATGCAAATAAACGCTTAAAGAGGTAAGTATTTGTGGTTATATAAAGCTTGGTGGTTTTGTTTTTGTTTTCCCCTGGTTCAGGGATGTCTCATCGTTGATGAGATGTATATTTGGGTTAATATATGTATCGGGATTTTTCCCGGGGCTCTCCGTACAGGGGAGATGCTGCCGAAATTTTCCGTGATTTCGGGAGTTAGAAAATTTATGAGTTTACAACTTTATAACTTGTATTATAAATACTATTTTAAGTATGAATTTGAAATAGATATGTGTTTAATATCGTTTCGTTCTCTTTTCGAGGACGAAAAGATTTTAAGTGGGGGAGAATGTAACATCCCATATTTTCTGAATAATAAATTTCCAATTTTTAAATAAATGAAATAGAATAATATTGGGAAAAATCAAATCTTGTTGATTTTATGAGGGGATTATGCGAAGTAAGTAAATAGATTTTTTTTATTTAGTCATTTAAAAATGTTGCAATTGGAATTTTATACTTTTATAGCAAATTATTTTGAGTTGTCTAAGTCAAAATTTGAATTCAAACTTTATCTGATAAATGGTGAAGTTCTGAGTTGTGTAATAATAAATGAAATTCAAATTTTAAATTCAAATAGTAAAATTTAGATTTAAAATGTGTGAAAAATATTTATAAAAATCTATATAAGTCATGGTTGATTTAAATGGAATTTTTAAATATTTGAATTTAATTTAATACAGTTACGCGAATATTTGAATATTTTATTAATAAATTAACTGTGGAAATTAACCATTTTGCGACTGTCTCGGAATTCGACGAAAATGGCGCCATCAGAACCGGAACGGTGAATTCTTATAGGATTCCAATTTGCGTCACAATCCGACTTACCGTTTGTTCGTATGAGAGAAAATGTGAACGAGATCAATGTAAATGGATAATTGGGTATTTCTCATATTTTAGCCTTATAATTATATATAAATAAAATCCACTTTTACCTTATCAGCCCATTAACCATTGTACGTTCATTTTTCCTCAATCTATTTTTTTCTCTCTAATGGCTGAAACCTAATTTCAAAACCCTAGAAATAAAAATCCAAGCTTTGAAATTCAAATCTCTTCAAAGCATAGAGTATAATATGTCAAATCGAAGCTCATGACGTCAGGAAGCTACTGGTATAGTCAGATTCGACATGCAGTGGAAGGAGTTGCCGGAATTTGTGGTCAAACGTTCGGAAATCCGAAACCCTAGGTTTCAATTTAGGGTTTTTTGTTTTGGCAACTAATCGGCGAAATCAACTTATGGGTTTGGTAGAGAGGACCAAGGGGAGTTCGTAGGTGCCGGTCGGAGGTTCTGGAGTGACATAGATCGACGGAATTTTGTGTTTTAAGACCGGAAATGACTTCCGTTCATCTCGCCGTCGCGAGAGCTGGTGGCCACCGAAGGTTCGTTCGCCGGTCTTGGATGGAGCGCCTCGACGAGCAGGTTCGAATGGTGGTGGTCTGAGCTTTTCCGGTGGTCGGGGGGAGGCGTACGGCTCGGTCAAAGTTCTGACCATTTTGGGTTTCTTCGATGGGTTACTGTAGCGGGTCAGAGAGAAATGAGCGGGAGAGATTGATGACGTGGCAGGATTTCATTGGTAAGGGGATTAATTTTAATTTTTATTTATTTAAATTTCAAAATGGTAAAACACTGATAACTTCTTCATACGGACTCGGATTGACGAACGGTTTGTTGCGTTGGGATCGTGGCGAAATTGCGGACGTTTTGGCGCTGGTTTGGTTGCATTTAGAGACTGTAAAATTTTGGACTTCTTTCGGATGTCCGAACCACTACGGACGCAAAGGTGAGTGATTCTTCGCTCATGAAATACTGAATTATTCCCATATTTATTGAATTAAATTATGAAATAAGTTTGGTTGCATGGTTGCGTTGGATTGTTGATGTGTTGTTTAAATTTGACATGCAAGTGTGTTAACATGCAATCTAAGTAAATGATTAGTTATTTAATTTAATTTAAATCTCTAGTTGAAATTCGAACCCTTGTTAAATCCTGGAACAGTTAATGCTGATCAGTTGAATGAAATGATATGATGGATGTTGGGTCGAATTTTATTACTGAATTGATATTGTCACTGCTTATGCCCATATTCAGTATATCGTATTGCATGTTGGTTTTGACGATAATTCTCATTTGTACCCTTGATGTTGTGGGCATCTAATGAACCCCGGGATTTATCGATAAAATGAATTAAGAACACAGAGTGAAATGATAAATCTCTGTGACCCTGATTTGGATTGAAATGATAGATCCATCCCTGAAATATCGAGGAATTTAATATTAAACCACTTGGCCGTTGGATAGATAATTATATACAGACATCGGTTGGTTAAATGATTTTAATATTTGAAATTTTATTTGATAGAATTTCATTTTAAAAAGAATGTGTCGATACTCGATTTTCAAATTCGTTAAAGATTCTGAACTGGGATGACGATAAAAAGGGTTGAAGGCAAATTTTCCAAACCAAAATAGGAATATCTAAATTGGGGTTTGAATATGAATTGGAACTTTCCAAAAATAAGAGTTGGATAAAAAGGAAAAATTCTTATAGAAATCAAATGTTGGGAAATTAGAAATCAAGAGTTTCTGAGTGGTTTGAACCCAGTTGGAATATACATCTCGGAACTCTTGAAATCAAGTAGTTGTTTTGAACAAGGTTGAAACGAGATAGGGAACTAAGTGAACTCCGTTGAGACCGGAGGATAAATTCAAGTATTGAAATTTGGAAGGAAGAAAGGTTTTGATTTGAGAAATTTATTTTTAATATTTATGCATTGATTCTAAATAATTATTCTAGCTTTAAAACTATTAATTACTTTTACTTAATACTATTGTATTTAAATAATTCCCTTATAATTCATTTTCAAAGGCTTCTAGTAAATCTTATTTTAAGTATATATAATATTTAAATTACTAATTTATCTTAACTATTATATTTTACATATATATACGTCTATATATATTTATTTTATAAAAATTTATTATTATTATTATTATTATTATATGAACATTTAGTACAAGTATTTTCTCAAATTTTAAATTCTTCCGAATGGAAATGCTTGAGTTTGAACCACTGGTTCAAATGGAGTTGAGATGAGAATCCGAGATAATCGGAAACCTTTGAGGTAAATTATATTCTATTTGAATATTTCGTTTTGGAAATATTATATGATTATAATATAATGGTATGGGATATATTCTGATTTAGAATAAAATCGGCTTGGGATGATTTACGATATATTGATATGAAATTTTATCTATTTGAATATAAATTGGTTCGAAACAAAATATGATATTTTGATATGAAACGAACCTTTCAAATATAAAAGAACCGACCAATGTGGAAAGATGTAAGCGTTGGTTGTTAAAGAGACCGGAGTCGACATAAGGCATACTCTCTGTCAGTGTCGATACCACTTTGACAACTGTGAACGTTATGACGTATCCAGAACGAGTATGATGACTTGGAGGCGATTATTGAATCGAAGAACATGATCGATGATGAAATAGCCCTGACCTTCGGGTCAGAATTGAAATGACTAAAACAGGAGCTATACCGTGACTAATTGAGGTAGCACCTTTGATCGGACTCACTCCTTCGATACTATTTCTATGACTATGATGATGATGATGATGATTTGGGCCCATTTATGACTTTGGGAGTGTGTTCCGAGGTGGGCGGTAGTGGCTGCTATGCGTTACCACCGGTCCGGGAGTGCAATTGGTAGAATCCTACCCTGGGCATTGCCTCGAGTGCCTTGTCATATATATCCATATCGAGCCCCATACGATTTTGATTTGTATCGTACCTATGGAGTGCCCTCTGATGCCATCGTTTACGGTGGTTTTACGGTACTGTATAGACTGCGGTATTATAAACGGCGTAAGGGTAAAAATGTAATCCCGCTTACGCTATTTTCCGTATTTATACTTTACTGAATAGACATTATAATAATAGCGTATTATTATATAGATATTAGTTTAACGGATCCTCGAGAGATGGAAAAATCCCGTAACGTCTCTTGAGTTACTGCACCCATGGCACTACTGTTATTTCATATTTTGATTTGACTAATATGAGATGATTTAGTGCTGATCCGAGTGTTTGTTGTGTTTTCTTTTTATGCAATACGCTCGGGTCAGCAGATGTTGCAGTTAGCGAAGATTTCCTTGCCTTGGAGGACGAAGACGAAGTTTGGCGTATATATCTATTATGAGTATGGTTTAACCACTGCATTTATTTCCGCTGCTTATCATGTACATCTGTATGTATATGTAACTCTGATATTCATTTGAATGTTATAACCAATGTATACATTTCAACTGCTTTAACTGCTATTTATTTATTATATGTTGTCCTTCCGCTGTGAGATTCTGTGATTTGGTTTTTCCCTTCTTTCTTTCTTTTTCTTCTTTTCCCAATAACTACCTGCATTTGCGATTTGTTTAGGTCGACATGTGTGGTTTATTGTCGATTTGAACGGTCAAAAATTTGGGTCGTTACATTTTGATAGCTGGAAAAAGGAGTTGAGGCATGTGGAAAGAAAACTCAGGGTACTGTGATTGATAAGAACATACGGGCAGACAATACTTTAGCTTAGGGTAGGCGACAGTTGGTCTGTGGTATTCGACATAAAGTTGAAAAGAAAGAACATAGGTTAGGCAACTGAGAAAAATAGGACTGTAATGAAATTTAAATTCTTAGGTAGTTGTTTCTCGTTGGTAGGGCACGTACTTTTTGGCTTGGTAGCCAAGGAACACCAACATGTGCATATTTTATTTGTTTTATTTTTATTGATATTTAACTAGTCTTTCATTTCAATCCATTCCGGTGGATTTTAGGGTAGATTCTATGTGAAGATACATTGTTGGCAAATTTTTATTTTTAATTGCAGTGCTGTTGTAAATTTCATGTCACTTCTCAATGTACTTCGTAGTACTACGTAGGGTGAAGTTTTTTTCCAAACTAGCTGTGTATGCTAGTAGGTCTGTGCGCATTAATTATGAGTTTTTGCTTCATGAGGACTTGAAAATATATGCGAAGACATGTGGAGTTCTTCTAATCCATGCTCCTAGCCTAGATGCTATACCAACACAAGGTCTGATTTACTACATGTCTGCTCTAACTTAATACATTGGTGGACACATTTTTAGGCTCGATCAACGTTCCATTCTTCTCTTTCTTTTTGCTACTTAGATTTAAGTAAGTGTGTCATAGAAATATCCAAATGTTTAATGCATAAATGAACAATGGATGTTTTCATATCTGGTGCAAAGAGTAGTTACATAATAACGTATGTAAATGTGCATTGTGGTGGTAAGGATGAGTGGATGTTAGGTATGTAGCGTACCATGTTACAAAGAAAATTTTGTTTATATATGACTACTATGGACAGAAATGAAAATACAGTCGTGTCCAGCGAGGTGCAACGATCCCGAAAATATAATAATATCGGTAGGTTAACTCATATTGTGAAACCCCAAAATATTAATATAGTGTGCAAAATAATCCAAATAAAAAGTTGCGTATTTAATTAATTAAAAATTATAGTAAAATTCTAAAAAAAAATTATAACTTGGCCTCAAAAGAATCTTATCTAAATTCGAAACCGATATCTAATTATATCAAATAAACCGTTACAGTCGATATACGATTTCATAGCGACTTTCTGAATATTTGATTTGGACATATCTTGCAATATATACAACGAAAATTCCATTTTCCACTTTCGTTAGAAAATACATTTCAATGGATTCGAACGTTTCTTGTTTCGAAAAAATCCGATAAATAACGGATCCTGTAAAATCAGTTGAAGTTCAGAACATTAAATTACGAACTGCCGCGATGTTACTGGCTCGATTATATTTAATATATATTTTTTTATACGTTCAACTTCGTTTTTAAATTAATATATAAATCCATTAATTTTACGAATTCAATATTTCAATAGATTTAAATATTCAAATACGAACCGATAAAAATGCAGGACGTTACATTCCTTCCCCCTTAAAAGAATTTCATCCCCGAAATTACTGAGGTCGGAAAAATGTTACAATCCCTACTATAACCAGGTTAAAAATATTTTTATTTAATTTCTTAAATTCAGTTTCAACAGATCCGATTAATTCTAACTAAAATATTAATTCCTTATTAACGAATATTTTCAGAAATTCTGAAAATTTTCTAACACCTTAAATTTTCGAGAAATTTTGTCAGCATTTCCTCTACACGGCTCAATCGGTGCAACTACAACTCGCCACTCTGGGCCTTCTCCAATCCAAAAGAATTCAAACAGCCAAACGGCTTGCCAAACAGACTCATAACAATCTCATACTCATATAAACATGTACCTTTCTATTGGCATTTAACTCTATCTCTGCCATTGGCTATCAATTAGCATATACTCTAGCATTTCGATTGATCTCTAATCAATTTATTATTAATTAATCATTCTCCTAAACTCAAACCAAATCCATTTCAACTCAAGTTCCATTCTCAATCCCAAACTCTTGACTTATTGATTCGGTTCCATTCCAGATTATCTCTAGTCCAATCCAATTTTATTTATCTTAGTTTAAGTTAAATTCTAATTTATTTATTCACTCTTATCTGTTCAATTTATTGAACTTCATAAGTTAAATATTAAATTCCTGGGTTTTATTTCAAATCAATTTAAAATCATATATATATAATAATAAATTTCTAAACATTTGAATTTTTGACCCCTTGTTTCCTCAAAACAATATAAAGGCAAATCTTTGGTAGTAATCCGCCACTTAGAAACTCGAAAATGACCCTGGTGATGCGGCTGTCATCATCGGGATTATTTTCCAGTGATCAAAGTGAGTTCAATACTATATCATTTAAAAATTCATTTCTAAACACTTTCATTATGAACTTACTTCAAAATCCATTTAAAAATATTTGAAAAACAATTTCAAATCACCCGGGATCTTGAAATTTCCTTATATAATTCCAAATTAAATTTCAAACATCTTTTCCAATTTCTGGGATTTTAATTCCAATTCTAATTTAATTCCAGATTTGGTTCATCTAATTTTATATCTATTATACTCAACCGAATTCTAATTGGTAATTCATAACTATCTTGATTATAATCTGATTCGATTATATTTATAACCAACACATCCAATATATATCTTATGATAATTCCAATATATAGTTATTTATATCAAAATATAATTTTGGTAAAATTAGTTCATTACCCAGCTATTAAAATAATATTGTGTCGAATTACTCTGCTCAAGAGTTTAGAAAAACTTTTCGATATAGTGTGCACTACCATATCGACCAGAAATTTTAAACCACTCGACAGGCCAATCAACACAATATAAAACCCTTTTTTAATCAATCAACAAATACGCTCTGTATATATACACTCAAACTCAATCTAGGGTATTACAAACCCCATTTCTATCGAGTTACGCCATAGAGCCAAGGTAATTACTTAACCTTCAGCTCTGATACCACTATAACGACCTGATGATTTTCGAACCCGAAAATCGACATAAAACACAATGTCGACCATTCAGACATCGAAAAAACCCGGATAGTTCATAGAAAGAAGTTATAGGGTGAGAATAGATAAGGTAGAAAATTAGAATAGAAGAAGAAGAAGAACACAACAACATCAGAGTAACACGAATCTCACAGCGGAACGAATAAAATATAGTATACAAAATAACATTGAAACACAAATCTGTATTTGTATATTAGTGTACAACACTTACATCACATCGGAAATAAACAATAGCTATATAACGCTGCTGAAGCCTCCTGCTCCAAGCTCCATCTAGTGTATCTGTAGATCTCGACTACTTGACTGCCCGTACAAATTTGGGCACCCAAGAGTTTAGGGAAAACAAAACAAAATAAACTCTGGGTCAGTCATGGGACTGGTGTGAGTAAATTCCAACCATTCGGTTTAACTTTTCAAAATCGTTTTCAAAGAAATGATAATCGTAAGACCGATCCACACATAAACACGGATGGTTTTTACCTTACGATAACCCAAAACAATTTCAAAATCAATACTTTTCTGATATTATAATAATGTCTAATCACAAGTAAATACAATCTAGCAGAACGCTTGCATCTCACGCTCCACATATATAGTATACAAACAAAATCACGGGCTCTTATTGGAGATTTGATTCCGACTATGACAAGGTATAGGACCACCTGCCGATAGTGTATCTCTAGAGGCGAATACACTGGGTTCAACAAGAACATCTTGCAACCCGGCCCACACATGACCGACCACTCATTTCTCTTGAGTGTATCGAATATATTGTCACCTACGGTTACTAGCAACATAACCGTTCCCGGGAGATACAAAAGCGAAAAGAAATAACAAATATGAATATTCTCTAGATGGTGACAATACACCTTAATGGGGTCGACCCACATAGCCATGCTGCCTGCCCGATTTTTTGTCATTTCCAAGTTGATGAGGCTTGAGGTCATAACGTATCTTTTGACAGGTCACATCTCCATTTACTTTGAATGCCACATCGTCACACCCGCCAAATCACAAAATTGATTTCCCCAAAAATACCACAGGTATAAAGCTAAGAGGAACGAATTCCTCCGCCACCAAACGTAAGTACGTTTGAAGAGATCAACTTACGCGATCCATTAGATATACTCTGTCAGACATTCGTCCATACAAGTTGTCCTGGGACTGGACAAACCGAAAGCACTACTCTGTAAATAGGATAGCCCTTGCATAACTCCATCTTCAATTATCTTCATTATATTTGATCGCAACGCTAACGTCCATACAGAGTGGTTTTCAGATAATGAATCTGATCCCGGTCTCTCCGTATTGACGATGGAAAGATGGTCAAAAACTTCGATAGTCAGTGATTTAACTTTCAAAGAAAAATAGGTGTACAAACAACGGTCATATTTCCAAATGGAAATCTTACCGAGCAAATCATCAATCAACACTTATCTTCCTTTAATTCAATTTATCATAAATTTCTTCATTTCCTCGATTTCCTGTTTTCCATATTTTCCCATATATTTCTCAAAACCCGTTTTTCCTCACACGATCTTTGGAAAACGTTTCCATTTATTTTAAATTATTTATTCCTATATTAAGAAAATATCTCCTTTTTAACATCGGGAATTAATTCCATATATTTATAACTCTTATTTTCTATATTTAGAAAATGTACATTATTAACCCTGGGAAAGTATTTTCAATTATTATTTCTTAACTTCTCGTTATCCCACATCATTCCAATTTCTATACTTAGAAAACATCTCTGATTTAACCAATCTTGCCATCCAACCTTAACCATTGCTTAGTAAATCATGACGTCGATCAAGTTAGGGTATAATTACCTCTCAGACCTTGACTGAATATCACTTTCAACTTCGAAACAGTCAAGTTCACCATTTCAAATCTTTAACGGTCATTGCTCACGCAACTCTCTGATTCAATTTAAGAGTCCACTTTCTTTACAGAAAATATTGATTATAACGATAACATTACAATTCTTGCTTCTGAAATGTTAAATTTCAAAACATATCTTAGATTAATTACTTTAATTAATTAATTAATTAATTAATTAATATATCATGATAAAACTAGAAAGTAAATAGTACTTTCCTTGATTCGACATAATCGAATTTCAACTTATAATTCTCTCTCGAATAATCTATATTCGATTAACGTTCTGAATTTTAGAATAACTTCTCCTTTTCAGGTCAAATCAACTTCTAAATTCATTTTTTGAATTTATCATTTCCAACATCTACTCATTTCCTATTTACACCATTCCAATTTCCAAAATGTTCGCTCTTAAATTATTATTCACTTTAAAAGGTGAATATTATTTCTCTATAGAAATCTAGAGTCGTAATAGCAATCTATTCTTCATTTTTATAATAAATACCATTTTAGTTTAAAATACCACCTATCGAGTTATTTTATAATTTATATTTCGCGCTCCAATTCATAAGCCCCGTTTATAAGTTATAACTTATCTCGAGTATATGTTTGAATATAAATTATTGGTTTCAAAACCAAATACTAATTATCTTGTCAAATCCCAAATTATATCATTTAAAAAAACTAAATTATTTTATTAACATTCGAGATAGTCAAATAATTATAAATCCTTACGGATTTATTTCTATTCTACTCACATTCTGAATATCAGACCAAATTTTATCGTTTTTCCTTTGTAACCAATTTATATTCCCAAATTTTTATAACGATAATTATTTCACTTTGTTATAAATATTGTTTATAAATCAACTACTTATTCTATAATTCGAACAAGCTATTATATTTCAACCAATCGAATCTCAATTTCTATTTTTAGATTTAAAAATAGAAATTTCCCTTTTTTAAAACCCATATCCTTTTCCAATACATCTGAATATAATTTACTGCATTTGAATACCAATTTATTTCAGGTCGATGTTATTTAAAACATCCCAAAACACACAATAATCCATCACTGATTATTTACCACATCATATAATGCAATATATGAAAAACAACAATATATTTGTTAAGGAATCCAGTTAGATCCCTCCAACCTGTTTCCCTGCATCAACAGATGTTAATTAACAGAAATAACATATCAATAGGAAATATGAGAATCTATTATTTAAGCAACGGTTTATAACAGTATTTATAATTTCAACCAATCAATTAGCAATCATTCGAACAACCATCACCCACAACATTCAATCATTTGTATCAAAAATAAATAACGTTTTTATAAAATTATAAAATTTGGCAGAGTTAGTGAGTTTACTCACCTTGGTCGTTAGTCGTTAAGTAACGATTAACGTTGGCTGATTCAGATCAGACGTTTATTTCTGCCGTAAATTAAAGCGAGTTCCAAATGGCTCCAAAGTGGCTTCATAGCGTAGCCTGTGTCCATACGATCCCAACATGATAGGTCGTTTGTAATTCTATTAACAGGTGTCACTATAAATTACATTAACCATAATTAAATTCGACCAGTGGCACCTAACTGATATTTTACACTTAACCGAATATGTTAAACTAATCGTGGTTTTTACTAACCGTGTTTTAATAGTTGACATGAATCTAATGTTCGAGGTTGACGGCTAAACGGATTTCTTACTCATCGTTGCCTTTAGAAATTTAATTTATTCTAAGTTTTTTCTAAAATTATAATATGAACTTGCGTAAGTAAAACACTGCTATTTCTTCCGGTTAGCACCTACTTACCAAATGCAGTTACCGGTTTTACTTAGACAAATTGCCTTACAACTAACAATTATAACTACTTAGTATATGACTGAATTATTATATTATAAAATATATAAATCTTATCCCCAACGTTTTGCATGCCCCATCCAATGCATACACGTATGCTCAGCATCATCTTGAGCCATTTTTTGTCTATGTTTTTTTTTAGATTTGGGCTTCTCCATAAATCTTTGGCACATCACTACTTATCTAAACCCACGTCACCAGTACACCTACCCGCTCCAATGTTAAAACCATATCCGCAGTTCTCAACAATATTTCATCTTCACAAAACAATGTCTCCCTCTCCAGAAAACATTCGCCAATGCCAAAATTTTGTCCCTTCCCATACCTCCTCCTTACTTTGGATGTTACTTCCATTTACATTCTATCACTTTACACCCATTTTTCACACGTTACTGTCCCATGCATGCGCCATGAAGACCAGGTCCTCCCCCTTACGTCCCTTCAAGCTCTCCTACCATGCAGCAAAGCCTGCACTTCCGTCCCTTTTCATCATTTTTTTTTGGAAGAGAGCTTTAGTTTATAAAACTTTCGAATGCTATTTAGAACTTACGGCTGAAGAAGAAACTAGGCTTGGCATATCCATTTAGCAAGAAAAGGCAATGTATTTATAGGTTTTAAAACCTTGGGTGCCAAGGAATATAGGGGTTTAGATAGCTGGAAAAAGGAGCTGAGGCATGTGGAAAGAAAACTCAGGGTACTGTGCTTGATAAGAACATACGGGCAGACAATACTTTAGCTTAGGGTAAGCGACAGTTGGTCTGTGGTATTCGACATGAAGTTGAAAAGAAAGAACATAAGTTAGGCAACTGAGAAAAATAGGACTGTAATGAAATTTAAATTCTTAGGTAGTTTTTTCTCGTTGGTAGGGGATGTGCTGTTTGGCTTGGTAGCCAAGGAACACCAACATGTGCATATTTTATTTGTTTTATTTTTATTGATATTTAACTAGTCTTTCATTTCAATCCATTTCGGTGGATTTTAGGGTAGATTCTATGTTAAGGTACATTGTTGGCAAATTTTTATTTTTAATTGCAGTGCTGTTGTAAATTTCATGTCACTTCTCAACGTACTGCGTAGTACTACGTAGGGTGAAGTTTTTTTCCAAACTAGCTGTGTATGCTAACATATCTGTGCGCATTAAGTATGAGTTTTTGCTTCATGAGGATTTGAAAAGATATGTGAAGACATGTGGAGTTCTTCTAATCCATGCTCCTAGCCTAGATGTTATACCAACACAAGGTCTGATTTACTACATGTCTGCTCTAACTTAATACATTGGTGGACACATTTTTAGGCTCGATCAACGTTCCATTTTTCTCTTTATTTTTGCTACTTAGATTTAAGTAAGAGTGTCATAGAAATATCCAAATATTTAATGCATAAATGAACAATGGATGTTTGCATATCTGGTGCAAAGAATAGTTACATAATAACGTATGTAAATGTGCATTGTGGTGGTAAGGATGAGGTGATGTTAGGTATGTAGCGTACCATGTTACAAAGAAAATTCTGTTTATATATGACTACTATGGACAGAAATGAAAATACAGTCGTGTCCAGCGAGGTGCCACGATCCAAAAAATATAATAATATCGGTAGGTTAACTCATATTGTGAAACCCCAAAATATTAATATAGGGTGCAAAATACTCCAAATAAAAAGTTGCGTATTTAATTAATTAAAAATTACAGTAAAATTCTAAAAATTAAATTATAACTGCGCCTCAAAAGAATCTTGTCTAAATTCGAAACCGATATCTAATTATATCAAATAAACCATTACGATCGATATACGATTTCATAGCGACTTTCTGAATATTTGATTTGGACATATCTTGCAATATATACAACGAAAATTCCATTTTCCACTTTCATTAGAAAAATACATTTCAATGGATTCGAACGTTTCTTGTTTCGAAAAAACCCGATAAATAACAGATCCTGTACAGTCAGTTGAAGTTCAGAACGTTAAATTACGAACTGCCGCGATATTACGGGCTCGATTATATTTAATATATATTTTTTATATGTTCAACTTCGTTTTTAAATTAATATATAAATCCATTTATATTACGAATTCAATATTTCAATAGATTTAAATATTCAAATACGAACCGATAAAAATGCAGGACGTTACATTCCTTCCCCCTTAAAAGAATTTCATCCCCGAAGTTACTAAGGTCGGAAAAATGTTACAATCCCTACTATAACCTGATTAAAAATATTTTTATTTAATTTCTTAAATTCAGTTTCAACAGAACCGATTAATTCTAATTAAAATATTAATTCCTTATTTACGAATATTTTCAGAAATTCTGAAAATTTTCTGACACCTTAAATTTTCGAGAAATTTTGTCAGCATTTCCTCTGCACGGCTCAATCGGTGCTACTACAACTCGCCACTCTGGGCCTTCTCCAATCCAAAAGAATTCAAATAGCCAAATGGCTTGCAAAACAGACTCATAACAATCTCATACTCATATAAACATGTACCTTTCTGTTGGCATTTAACTCTATCTCTGCCGTTGGCTATCAATTCAACATATACTCCAGCATTTCGATTGATCTCTAATCAATTTATTATTAATTAATCATTCTCTTAAACTCAAACCAAATCCATTTCAACTCCAGTTCCATTCTCAATCCCAAACTCTTGACTTATTAATTCGGTTCCATTCCAGATTATCTCTAGTCCAATCCAATTTTATTTATCTTAGTTGAAGTTAAATTCTAATTTATTTATTCACTCTTATCTGTTCAATTTATTGAACTTCATAAGTTAAATATTAAATTCTTGGGTTTTATTTCAAATCAATTTAAAATCATATACATATAATAATAATAAATTTCTAAACCTTTGAATTTCTAACCCCTTGTTTCCTCAAAACAATTTAAAGCCAAATCTTTGGTAGTAATCCGTCACTTAGAAACTCGAAAATGACCCTGGTGATGCGGCTGTCATCATCGGGATTATTTTCCAGTGATCAAAGTGAGTTCAATACTATATCATTTAAAAATTCATTTCTAAACACTTTCATTATGAACTTACTTCAAAATCCATTTAAAAATATTTGAATTTTTTTTTTCAAATCACCCGGGATCTTGAAATTTCCTTATATAATTCCAAATTAAATTTCAAACATCTTTTCCAATTTTTGGGATTTTAATTCCAATTCTAATTTAATTCCATATTTGGTTCATCTGATTTTATATCTATTATACTTAACCAAATTCTAATTGGTAATTCATAATTATCTTGATTATAATCTGATTCGATTATATTTATAACCAACACATCCAATATATATCTTATGATAATTCCAATATATAGTTATTTATATCAAAATATAATTTGGGTAAAATTAGTTCATTACCCAGCTATTAAAATAATATTGTGTCGAATTATTCTGTTCAAGAGTTTAGAAAAACTTTTCGATATAGTGTGCACTACCATATCGACCAGAAATTTTAAACCACTCGACAGGCCCATCAACACAATATAAAACCCTTTTTTAATCAATCTACAAATACGCTCTTGTATATATACACTCAAACTCAATCTAAGGTATTACTAACCCCATCTCTATCGAGTTACGCCACAGAGCCAAGGTAGTTACTTAACCTTCAGCTCTGATACCACTGTAACGACCTGATGATTTTCGATACCAAAAATCGACATAAAACACAATGTCGACCATTCAGACATCGAAAAAAAACCGGATAGTTCATAGAAAGAAGTTAGAGGGTGAGAATAGATAAGGTAGAAAATTAGAATAGAAGAAGAAGAAGAACACAACAACATCAGAGTAACACGAATCTCACAGCGGAACGAATAAAATATAGTATACAAAATAACATTGAAACACAAATCTGTATTTGTAAATTAGTGTACAACACTTACATCACAGCGGAAATAAACAATATCTATATAACGCTGCTGAAGCCTCCTGCTCCAAGCTCCATCTAATGTATCTGTAGATCCCGACTACTTGACTGTCCGTACAAATTTGGGCACCCAAGAGTTTAGGGAAAACAAAACAAAATAAACTTTGGGTCAGTCATGGGACTGGTGTGAGTAAATTCCAACCATTCGGTTTAACTTTTCAAAATCGTTTTCAAAGAAATGATAATCGTAAGACCGATCCATACATAAACACGGATGGTTTTTACCTTACGATAACCCAAAACAATTTCAAAATCAATACTTTTCTGATATTATAATAATGTCTAATCACAAGTAAATACAATCTAGCAGAACGCTTGCATCTCACGCTCCACATATATAGTATACGAACAAAATCATGGGCTCTTATTGGAGATTTGATTCCGTCTATGACAAGGTATAGGACCACCTGCCGATAGTGTATCTCTAGAGGCGAATACACTGGGTTCAACAAGAACGTCTTGCAACCCGGCCCACACATGACCGACCACTCATTTCTCTTGAGTGTATCGAATATATTGTCACCTACGGTTGCTAGCAACATAACCGCTCCCGGGAGATACAGAAGCGAAAAGAAATAAAAAATATGAATATTCTCTAGATGGTGACAATACACCCTAATGGGGGCGACCCACATAGCCATGCTGCCTGCCCGATTTTTTGTCATTTCCCAGTTGATGAGGCTTGAGGTTATAACGTATCTTTTGACAGGTCACACCTCCATTTACTTTGAATGCCACATCGTCATACCCGCCAAATCACAAAATTGATTTCCCCAAAAATACCACGGGTATAAAGCTAAGAGGAACGAATTCCTCCGCCACCAAACGTAAGTACGTTTGAAGAGATCAACTTACGCGATCCATTAGATATACTCTGTCAGACATTTGTCCATACAAGTTGTCCTGGGACGGGACAAACCGAAAGCACTACTCTGTAAACAGGATAGCCCTTGCATAACTCCGTCTTCAATTATCTTCATTATATTTGACCGCAACGCTAACGTCCATACAGAGTGGTTTTCAGATAATGAATCTGATCCCGGTCTCTCCGTATTGACGACGAAAAGATGTTCAAAAACTTCGATAGTCGGTGATTTAACTATCAAAGAAAAATAGGTGTACAAACAACGGTCGTATTTCCAAATGGAAATCTTACCGAGCAAATCATCAATCAACACTTATCTTCCTTTAATTCAATTTATCATAAATTTATTCATTTCCTCGATTTCCTGTTTTCCATATTTTCCCATATATTTCTCAAAACCCGTTTTGCCTCACACGATCTTTGGAAAACGTTTCCATTTATTTTAAATTATTTATTCCTATACTAAGAAAATATCTCCTTTTTAACATCGGGAATTAATTCCATATATTTATAACTCTTATTTTCTATATTTAGAAAATATACATTATTAACCCTGGGAAAGTATTTTCAATTATTATTTCTTAACTTCTCGTTATCCCACATCATTCCAATTTCTATACTTAGAAAACATCTCTGATTTAACCAATCTTGCCATCCAACCTTAACCATTGCTTAGTAAATCATGACGTCAATCAACTTGGGGTATAATTACCTCTCAGACCTTGATTGAATATCACTTTCAACTTCGAAACAGTCAAGTTCACCATTTCAAATCTTTAACGGTCATTGCTCACGCAACTCTCTGATTCAATTTAAGAGTCCACTTTCTTTACAGAAAATATTGATAATAACGATAACATTACAATTCTTGCTTCTGAAATGTTAAATTTCAAAACATATCTTAGATTAATTACTTTAATTAATTAATTAATTAATTAATATATCTTGATAAAACTGGAAAGTAAATAGTACTTTCCTTAATTCGACATAATCAAATTTCTACTTATAATTCTCTCTCGAATAATCTATATTCGATTAACATTCTGAATTTCAAAATAACTTCTCCGTTTCAGGTCAACTCAACTTCTAAATTCATTTTTTGAATTTATCATTTCCAACATCTGCTCATTTCATTTTTACACCATTCCAATTTCAAAAATGTTCGCTCTTAAATTATTATTCACTTTAAAAGGTGAATATTATTTCTCCATAAAAATCTAGAGTCGTAATAGCAATCTATTCTTCATTTTTATAATAAATACCATTTTAGTTTAAAATCCCACCTATCGAGTTATTTTATAATTTATATTTCACACTCCATTTCATAAGCTTCGTTTATAAGTTATAACTTATCTCGAGTATATGTTTGAATATAAATTATTGGTTTCAAAACCAAATACAAATTATCTTGTCGAAACCCGATTATATCATTTTAAAAAACTATATTATTTTATTAACATTCGAGATAGTCGAATAATTATAAATCCTTACGGATTTATTTCTATTCTACTCACATTTTGAATATCAGACCAAATTTTACCGCTTTTCCTTTGTAACCAATTTATATTCCAAATTTTTTATAATGATAATTATTTCACTTTGTTATAAATATTGTTTATAAATCAACTCCTTATTCTATAATTTAAAGAAGTTATTATATTTCAACCAGTCGAATCTCAATTTCTATTTCTACATTTAAAAATAGAAATTTCCCTTTTTTAAAACCCCATATCCTTTTCCAATACATCTGAATATAATTTACTGTATTTGAATACCAATTTATTTCAGGTCGATGTTATTTAAAACATCCCAAAACACACAATAATCCATCATCGATTATTTGTCACATCATATAATGCAATATATGAAAAACAACAATATATTTGATGAGGAATCCAATTGGATCCCTCTAACCTGTTTCCCTGCATCCATAGATGTTAATTAACAGAAATAACATATCAATAGGAAATATGAGAATTGATTATTTAAGCAACGGTTTATAACGGTATTTATAATTTCAACCAATCAATTAGCAATCATTCAAACAACCATCACCCACAGTATTCAATCATTTGTATCAAAAATAAATAACGTTTTTATAAAATTATAAAATTTGGCAGAGTTAGTGAGTTTACTCACCTTGGTCGTTAGTCGTTAAGTAACGATTAACGTTGGCTGATTCAGATCAGATGTTTATTTCTGCCATAAATTCAAACGAGTTCCAAATGGCTCCAAAGTGGCTTCATAGCGTAGCCTGTGTCCATACGATCCCAACATGATAGGCCGTTTGTAATTCTGTTAACAGGTAAATTCGCCCAGTGGCACCTAACTGATATTTTACACTTAACCGAATATGTTAAACTAATCGTGTTTTATTAGTTGACATGAATCTAATGTTCGAGGTTGACGGCTAAAAGGATTTCTTACTCATCGTTGCCTTTATAAATTTAATCTATTCTAAGTTTTTTCTAAAATTATAATATGAACTTGCGTAAATAAAACACTGCTATTTTTTCCGGTTAGCACCTACTTACCAAATGCAGTTACGGTTTTTACTTAGACAAATTGCCTTACAACTAACAATTATAACTACTTAGTATATGACTGAATTATTATATTATAAAGTATATAAATCTTACCCCCAACGTTTCGCAAGCCCCATCCAATGCATACACGTATGCTCGGCATCATCTTGAGCCATTTTTTGTCTACGTTTTTTTTTCTTTTCTTTTCTTTTTTTTTTTTTAGATTTGGGCTTCTCTATAAATCTTCGGCCCATCACTACTTGTCTAAACCCACGTCACCAGTACACCTACCCGTTCCAATGTTAAAACCATATCCGCATGTCTCAACAGTATTTCATCTTCACAAAACAATGTCTCCCTCTCCAGAAAACATCCGCCAATGCCAAAATTTTGTCCCTTCCATACCTCCTCCTTACTTTGGATGTTACTTCCATTTACATTCTATCACTTTACACCCATTTTTCACACATTACCGTCTCATGCATGCGCCATGAAGACCAAGTCCTCCCCCTTACGTCCCTTAAAGCTCTCCTACCATGCAGCAAAGCTGCGTGACTGCACTTCCGTCCCTTTTCATCATTTTTTTTTGGAAGAGAGCTTGAGTTTATAAAACTTTCGAATGCCATTTAGAACTTATGGCTGAAGCAGAAACTAGGATTGGCATGTCCATGAAGCAAGAAAAGGCAATGTATTTATAGGTTTTAAAACCTTGGGTGCCAAGGAATATAGGGGTTTAGATAGCTGGAAAAAGGAGCTGAGGCATGTGGAAAGAAAACTCAAGGTACTGTGCTTGATAAGAACATACGGGCAGACAATACTTTAGCTTAGGGTAGGCGACAGTTGGTCTGTGGTATTCAACATGAAGTTGAAAAGAAAGAACATATGTTAGGCAACTGAGAAAAATAGGACTGTAATGAAATTTAAATTCTTAGGTAGTTTTTTCTCCTTGGTAGGGGACGTACTGTTTGGCTTGGTAGCCAAGGAACACCAACATGTGCATATTTTATTTGTTTTAATTTTATTGATATTTAACTAGTCTTTCATTTCAATCCATTTCGGTGGATTTTAGGGTAGATTCTATGTCAAGGTACATTGTTGGAAAATTTTTATTTTTAATTGCAGTGCTGTTGAAAATTTTATCTCACTTCTCAATGTACTGCGTAGTACTACGTAGGGTGAAGTTTTTTTCCAAACTAGATATGTATGCTAACATGTTTATGCGCATTAAGTATGAGTTTTTGCTTCATGAGGATTTGAAAAGATATGCGAAGACATGTGGAGTTCTTCTAGTCCATGCTCCTAGCCTAGATGCTATACCAACACAAAGTCTGATTTACTACATGTCTGCTCTAACTTAATACATTGGTGGACACATTTTTAGGCTCGATCAACGTTCCATTCTGCTCTTTCTTTTTGCTACTTAGATTTAAGTAAGAGTGTCATAGAAATATCCAAATGTTTAATGCATAAATGAACAATGGATGTTTGCATATCTGGTGCAAAGAGTAGTTACATAATAACGTATGTAAATGTGCATTGTGGTGGTAAGGATGAGGTGATGTTAGGTATGTAGCGTACCATGTTACAAAGAAAATTCCGTTTATATATGACTGTTATGGACAGAAATGAAAATACAGTCGTGTCCAGCGAGGTGCCACGATCCCAAAAATATAATAATATCGGTAGGTTAACTCATATTGTGAAACCCCAAAATATTAATATAGGGTGCAAAATACTCCAAATAAAAAGTTGTGTATTTAATTAATTAAAAATTACAGTAAAATTCTAAAAATTAAATTATAACTGTTCCTCAAAAGAATCTTGTCTAAATTCAAAACCAATATCTAATTATATCAAATAAACCGTTACTATCGATATACGATTTCATAGCGACTTTCTGAATATTTGATTTGGGCATATCTTGCTATGTATACAACGAAAATTCCAGTTTCCACTTTTGTTAGAAAAATACATTTCAATGGATTCAAACGTTTCTTGTTTCAAAAAAATTCGATAAATAACAGATCATGTACAGTCAGTTGAAGTTCAGAACGTTAAATTACGAACTGCCGCGATATTACGGGCTCGATTATATTTAATATTTTTTTTATATGTTCAACTTCATTTTTAAATTAATATATAAATCCATTTATATTACGAATTCAATATTTCAATAGATTTAAATATTCAAATACTAATCGATAAAAATGCGGGACGTTACACTATGGAATTCCTCTATATATTATATCGATTTATTATATAAAATAAAGGGTTTTCAAATATTTTTAATATCAAATTGGCTTGGATTTCAACCCAGAATATTTTACTTTGAATCTATATAAACTTCTTGTCAAGTATGGCCAATTACAATATTTCATTTTTATTATATTGAAGTATTTTAAAATTGGTTTATTTTAATTAAAATTGGACCTTTAAAAAGGGACTTTATTCAAACGACCTCCGTTTTCGACGAAACAAATTTTATTGAGACCGTAACAGCAAATTATTGCTAGATTTCAAGTTGCGCGTCAATCGGAGTTATTCTGTGAGCGTGGCAAAATAAAATGCAAATAAAACGATCATTTGGGCGTGAATGAGCGCCGTTTGAGCAAACGGACTCGGAATTCGACGAAACAAGTTTCATTAGGACCGTTACGCCAAATTACAACATGCCATCCATTTCCGGCTCGAATGGAGTTTGTATGTGAGCACGGTAATCAATAAATGGCATTTTGAATTTCGATAGACACGAAATAAAAATCGTTAGTCATCATCTCTTTTCACATCAACTTAAAATATATTATTTTCATTTATATATACAATATATGCCTATTACTGTAACAACCCGTAAAATGCGAGCCAGTTTGAAATTTTTATTTTGGCAATTTTAGTGAATTTTGAACATTTAAAATGAATTATTTTAAATAATATTGACGAGAAATTTATTTTGAATATAATTCGGACGTATATATTATATACGTCGTCGTTAGAATATAAATAATTATTTATAATTATAAAAGGAATTGAAAATGGCGCGGTAGTTCGATAATTCGATTTCAAACTTCAATTGAATGTACCGGGTGCAAAACAATCCGGATTTTAGTGAAACCAAAAACATTAGGATCTAATTGGTAATATCTTTCCAACGAATCCGAAAAATCAAAATTTCATAGCGGAAATCAAAAGATATGTCCAGTTGAAAATTGTGAATAGTCGCTATGGAATTCAGGCCCTTAAAAATGGGAATTTTGCAAACGACCTCGGATTTCGACGAAACCAGTTTTGTTGGGTCCGGGATGTCAAGTTATTGCTAGATTCCAATTTTCATAATTTTCTGAATCAATATGTGAGCGTGGCGGAGTTAAACGCGTTTGACCAGTTTCAGTTGAATTCCATAGACTGGAAAATGGCCCTTTTTCCAACGGTCTCAGAATTTGACGAAACTAGTTTTGTTAGGACAGTATCGTCAATACGAAGCTAGAAAATATTTTTTTGAGAATTTTTAGAGTTAGTATGTGACCCCGGTAATTTGAAAAGTACGTTTAAAATTCAATATAGTGATTTAAATGTAAATTCAAAGGAAACTGATTGTAACGATCGAATCAGCCTACGATACATATCCCATTGTGTTCGTAATGGGGGTAAAACGCTATGGACGACAGGCGGTGGGCCTCGTTTAGAGGTCGTATGTAAAAGTCAACTTTTTGAAATTAAAATAAATTAAATAATATAAAAATAAAAAAAATATTCCTTCCCTCTCCTTATTCATTCTGCCCCCCCCCCTTCAAAAATCAAATCGACAGAAAAAAAAACCCCTAAACTATCGACAACCCCCTCCTGAAGCGAACGCCACCACCCAACCGCCCCCTCCGTCCAGCCTCCCTCCTCCCCCCCCCCCAGCAGCGCGACTCCCGAAGACCCCCCCCCCCCCCCCCCCCCGATGATCGCTGTCGCCAGACAAGCCCCCCCCCCCCAAATCGCACGGACGCGACGAAGACCCCCCCCCTTTCGCCTGCTCCGCCCGCCGCCACAACCGCCTGCTCCCCTGGCCCACCAGCACGCGCGCGACCTCCTCCCCCTCCGCAGTTCGCAACAGACAGCCCTCCGCCTCCTCCTGACCACCGTGAGCTCATCCTCTGGCCATGTCAGATTCTGTCACCCTTCCGACGAACAGTGCGCCCCTCAGTCCCATTCGCTGTAAGCTTTTCAATTTATTTATTATATTTATTTAATAAAATCAGTAATTACGGTATTTAAAAATCAGTTTTTACAGTTTTAAAAATATAGATAAGAATATGAATAAGAATTAGATTGTAATGGCGTCAAAGATTTGATTTTTAACGATGATAAAAATATAATTTGTATAATATGGAAAAGGATAAAATTTTAGTCGATCTAAAAATATGATTTTTATATTTTTAAAGTATTAAAAATATAATCTTTATTAAGTAGAAGATGTAAAAATATGATTTTTACATAGTAGGAACTAAAAATGTAATCTTTATGAGATAGAGAATATAAAAATATCATCTTTATATATGTAGCAAAATAAAAATCTGATTTTTATTATATATACGTTGAAATAAAGTGGTAGTTTTATGAAGGCGAAATCTTTATTTTTGAAAAGGCGAAATCTTTATAGTATAGTAAAAATTCGATTTTTATATATTGAATAGCGAAGTAAAATTCGATTTTTACATATATAGTGGCTACAGCAACGAAGATGACAAAAATGCGAAAACGACGAAGACTTCTGCAAAGAAAGAGTCAAGAAGTTGGATAGCTATTTGTGAGAATTTCTCACCTTTCAATTTCTTTTTCTAGTTATATATATATATATACTAGGATGCAGACGGTGCTTAGTAGCACCCGACACAATCGTCCACAGACCATGGACTTGTTTGTTTGATTGCAAAAATTAGTTAGATTATTTGATTGGATTGAATTGTTTGGTGAAATGAAATTGATTTGATTGATGTGTGAATGGCGTGGGCCTTCACTAGACCGGGGATAAGGCTAGGCCTTGTCCCGTTTCTAGTATCGTGCCGTTATGCCGCCGAAATTTTCTAAAGTATGTTAGAAAAATAAAAATATCATTTTATTGAATAAATGAACTGAATAGAAATTCATATGTTGAAATAAAATGTTTTTATCGTTAAAAATATAATTTTTAACGTGAATATGAATATAGTGAAAGTGAATAAATAAATATTCATTTACAAACCGGACGGTTTGTTTATGTACACTGATTTGACTAACATTGAGTGGGTCGATAAATTTTACACATCGCCCAACTGCACGAATAAAAATCTGTGTTTGATTGTTTGAAACCCCACACGGGTGTTGGGATGAAATATGAAGTTCACTCATCCTGATTGATTAAATATGTCGATCGATTGATAGACAGGCTGTTGTAAGCGTTAGATATCTATATTTGATGCTTATACAGTGTAGTGCACTTTGATTGATGGTTGATTATTCTTCAATGCTATTATATACGTGTGATGTATGAAAATCCATATAATTAACTTTATATGGTGATTGATTGGGCCTCATTCCAATTTAGAAAATAAAGGATATTATAATATAAATGTTCATGTGTTGACTTTACTCATCCGTTGAGATTAGTCATGTGTTGAACGAAATATTTTGATATTAACGAATATTTTGGTAATAGAAATATTTGAAAACGAAATATTTGAAAATAGAAATATATGAAGCCGTGTTGATTAGATTGACGCCATTTTGACGTGAACGATATTTATATCGATTTTATTCATTTTAAAACGAATATTGAAAAGTGATTTCGAAATCGCATATTTTGAAATGAAATTTGAATTAAATTGAATAGGAAACGAATTCGAATTGAATATATAACGAATTTGATTTCAATTGAATATATAATGAATTTGATTCAAATAGAAAACCAATTTGAATTGAATCGAATAGAAAACCAATTTGAATTGAATCGAATAGAAAACGACTTTGGAATTGAATTAAATTGAAAACGAATTCAAATTGAATTGAAAGCGAATTGAAATGAATTCAAATTGAATTGAAATTTGAATTGAATAGAAATGAATTTTAAAACGAATTTATAAAGAAGAATTCAATTTTGATTTGAATTGAAATGGAAGTTGAAATTGCTTTTGAAACGAATTTAAAACTATTTATATAATTCGTTTTAAATAGAAATCGATGAAATATATATTATATATATTATATATATAATATAATGGCCTGAATAGAATGCGCCGCGCCGTGGCAGTTCGTGAATTTCGACCATTTATTTCAAACGGACATTACGGGAGATCCGACCGTCGGATTCTCCTAAAACCGGAACCGTTGGGTTCGTATCGAAAAGAGCTTTCTAACGAATATTAGAAATTTGAAATCTAACGGTTGGATTTGGAGATACGTCCAAATCAAATTCGAAAAAGGTCGCTGTAAGTGTAGTTCGATGGCCGTTGATGGAAATCGACTGTACGGGCCTTGATAAAATTATTAAAAATGTCAATAATTTGTGTAAAATCATAAGAAATGATTTGGGAAAAATTGGGATGAAAAACTCCATATTTGAAAAGATAAAAATAGATTTTTATTGAAATGAACTAGTTTTGAACTAGAATTATAATTCTATTTATTTTTAAATAAATAAATTGAATTCGAAAGGGTTTTAAAAATAACCAGAATTTCCAATGATTGCATTGGAATGGATTTGAATCGAAATTGTCTTCGGAATATTTCGACGTTGGATTTCGGGATTATACAGATATTGTTATGGAAATTTGAAAGATGTAGATATATATATCGTTATTTCCAATACGACATTTGTTAACCGTAGAATTTGATATTGAATATAAGCCAATATATTTTCTATTCAGAACCTTGTATTTAATATCAAATGTGATTTGGGTTTGTCGTGAATGGTGTCTTCATTAACACTGTTCTTGAACCCAGTTGAGAAAAGATTAAATCTTTTTATTTAGATTTAATGAAGTGTACCAATTAAACAATATTTAATTGGAATTGAATTGATATTGATTCTTGGGTTTTATCGTGAATGGTGTTTTTAAATAACACTCGTTCTTTAACCCGATAATTAATGGAATGTGATTTTGGGTTTATCGTGAACTGTGTTTTAAATGACACTGATTCTTTAACCCAGTTAACGATTAAAACTAAGTGGAGTTTTAATGAATCTTTAATTAGATTGAAATGATCGAGAATGGAGTATCACCAGTTTTGCTCCAGGCGATAGTTAAATCTTTAATTAGATCTGAACGTGAAATGGTAATTGAATTTACCGATAACACCGTGGTGTTAGATATGAAGTACTACCAGTTTTACTTCATGGGATGAATAGTTTGGGATTGAGAAATTAAAACAAATGATTACTTCGGTAAGGTTCGCTAATCCCGACTAGTTTTGAATTGATATTCAAAAATAGATTAAAGAATAAATTCAAGAAATTTATCTTGGATAAAATTAATGGGAACCTTTCCCTATGAATGTGAAATTTAGAAACTAACTGTCGGTTAGCCAAGCAGAATGGTTTTCTGAATATTGATCTGATGTTGGTTTTGGCCTTCGGGGTTAATATTTGGGGAATTATTCTCTTGATTAATTTACGGTTAGTGACTGATGAATTGAAATGAGGCGTATGTTGTGTTTGTGTAACACTTATTTAAAATATACGCGAGTTATTCGGAAAGACCGGGTTTATCCCATTCTGAATAACTGATACGACGATAAGTCGAAGATGAAGACGATGGTCGAAGACCGGAGGTCTTCACGTCGTTTGGGTGATTACTGATGATCTTGATTGGGCTGTACACCCAGGAAGATGGAAACAGTTGGTGATCGTCCAGACGTGCTTGGAGATCGATGGATATGTGGGGTACTAGGTGCTTACGGTTTTGTTCAGACCTAGAACGGACATGTAATGGACTGTGTGTCTGACATTGGATTTTAGTCCGTGCGATTGATCTCTATTAAATATATATCTGTTTGGCGGCGGAGAATTTTTTCTCTTGCTTAACGCCCTTCTCTGAGACGTACGAGCTCAGAGGTTATATATTGATGGATATCAAACGCATGGAGTGAATTGCCTGTGTGGCATGCCTAAGTGGCAATTGATCGAGGCTTCTGTTGAAAAGCAAAGTCTTGTGGTGATGATCAAAGCACGGCCTTTGTGGCGTAGCTTTGTGTAACGTTTACTTCGCGAGTTTCGCACCCCGGTTGTGAACCAAAAACGGGAGAGGACCTCTGGGAGGGCATGCGTTTCTTTCTAGCTAGGGTGGTGTCAGTGACCTACCAGCCCTGACATTTATATACTTTTCACCTGTGTGGTTGTTGCTGTTGCGAGGCGCCTCGGTTTGATCGGACGATCCGGGTCCGATGGAGTCATTCGTTGGCTCATTTACACCCCAAAGGGTGGGGAAACGTAGTGTTCAGGCATAATAATCCACATCGGTGGACCGGCCCTGACGATCCAAGGGGCAGTTGCGGCTGTTCCTGAGGGGCGGGCTAGAGCGTCTCGAATCGGTTGAGGACTATCTTTTGCCTTGGTTCATAGATGGAAACCCAATTTCCAAATACGTGACTTTGCGATTTTGATTGTATAACCTATATATGGCGACATAGTGGTATGGGACATTCATGCCGCCTATGATTGATACTTATGATTTGAAGTTGTTTTATGCACTATACACTTATTATAGTATCAAATGATTTGTTTTAAACGTATCAAGCATTCTTGGCTATTATAAGGTAAAAACCCTATCCTCCGGCTTGCGTTGCATTGTGTGATGGGAACTGGGTCTTATAATAGCTTCATTTTTCTTTGTTTAGCATTGCGCTGTTGTTTTTGCACTGGTATTCTTGGGAGGAAACCCGTTCCGTGTTATACGGCGTGGTCCCTTGATTTACCTAATGATTTAAAATAAAGATTAATAACTGTTTTAGTTCTCACACCAGTCTCATGACTGACCTGGAGTTTATTGTTTTAACCTAAACTCTGGGTGCCCTTATTTTGACGGGTAGCTAGTAGTTTTGGTTTTGCGGATTTATATTCACAGGATCCTGGTTTACAGCTGGAATGATATCCGGAAAGCTTTGTATCCGTATATCTCTTCTAGTTGTGTATTGTATTATTTTCCGCTGCAATGTATTTAAATGTAATTTAAATCTCTTATATTTCTGTGTAATATTTATTTGTTTATACTCTGTATATTCTTGTAATCTGATGCATTGTTGTGATATACAGTGAAATGTTCTTCCGTATGCATTCTGTTGTGGCTTGTTCTCGAACTATCCGCCGCTTTCCCAACCGGGGAAGTTATGGGTATTCACAGTTGGTATCAGAGCTTTGGTTTACAAAGCAGAGAACATGACACATTAGAACAATACGAAAGAATTCATCAGATATTGGATTAGTAATATCCAATTAGAATGACTCGTTAGAGATAGGATCAGTAGTATCCTAGAACGAGTGTGAAGAGTATATTTTTCAAATGAAAACCAATTTTGTTTTGAAAATTTAAAATCAATTATTCGTATTTGATTATTTATATTATATTGATTTGGACAGTCCAGTATATAAAGATTTTGCATATACGCCTTGCAAACGTATATTCGAAGTTTTAATATACTGGATAGATATAGATTCACACTCTAGTCGCCCGAAGATGATTCTGATGATTGTAGCTACATCATCAGAATTAGTGTTCGAGTGTTGAAGGTGTGATATTTATATATCTCCTATTGACTAGTGTGAGAACCAAAATTAGGTAGGGCCTATTGTTGTGATTTGGCATCAAAAATTTGATTTTTGACTATATATCAAAATTATGAATTTGAAATGATAATTCACTAATTGATTGATGTTTGTGTTGTTCGATTATTGTTTGTTAGTTGAAATTTTAACCATATAGCCAATTTGATCAAATAGTGAGTTGTATTGAAAATTGGTTGCATTTGCTTGCATATACATGTACTTACATTGAACAGGTCATAGCAAGGAGGCTAGAGCCGAAGAATAAAATTTGTTTGCCCGAAAAATAGGTACATGTTTACTACATAATTTACTGTTTTGTTTGGGTGATGATGATTTTATGAGCCTATTGGCTAGCCGCTTGGCTTTTTCTTTTTCTTTTTGAGATCAGAAGGCCTGTATGGCAATTTCGGGATTTTCCCGTGGCTCCCTGTGCAGGGGAGGTTATGGCGAAATTTTTCGAAAATTCAGGGTGTTAGCCAAATTTTTGAAATTTTGAAATTTCTCAGAAACTGAAAAGTTGGAGAATGGAAGCCAGATCGAACGTAGAGTTGATTAATCAAACCACTTTCGACTTTGTTCCTTTTCGGGGACGAAAAATTTTAAGTGGGGGAGATTGTAACAACCCGTAAAATGCGAGCCAGTTTGAAATTTTTATTTTGGCAATTTTAGTGAATTTTGAACATTTAAAATGAATTATTTTAAATAATATTGACGGGAAATTTATTTTGAATATAATTCGGACGTATATATTATATACGTCGTCGTTAGAATATAAATAATTATTTATAATTATAAAAGGAATTGAAAATGGCGCGGTAGTTCGATAATTCGATTTCAAACTTCAATTGAATGTACCGGGTGCAAAACAATCCGGATTTTAGTGAAACCAAAAACATTAGGATCTAATTGGTAATATCTTTCCAACGAATCCGAAAAATCAAAATTTCATAGCGGAAATCAAAAGATATGTCCAGTTGAAAATTGTGAATAGTCGCTATGGAATTCAGGCCCTTAAAAATGGGAATTTTGCAAACGACCTCGGATTTCGACGAAACCAGTTTTGTTGGGTCCGGGATGTCAAGTTATTGCTAGATTCCAATTTTCATAATTTTCCGAATCAATATGTGAGCGTGGCGGAGTTAAACGCGTTTGACCAGTTTCAGTTGAATTCCATCGACTGGAAAATGGCCCTTTTTCCAACGGTCTCAGAATTTGACGAAACTAGTTTTGTTAGAACAGTATCGTCAATACGAAGCTAGAAAATATTTTTCGAGAATTTTTAGAGTTAGTATGTGACCCCGGTAATTTGAAAAGTACGTTTAAAATTCAATATAGTGATTTAAATGTAAATTCAAAGGAAACTGATTGTAACGATCGAATCAGCCTACGATACATATCCCATTGTGTTCGTAATGGGGGTAAAACGCTATGGATGACAGGCGGTGGGCCTCGTTTAGAGGTCGTATGTAAAAGTCAACTTTTTGAAATTAAAATAAATTAAATAATATAAAAATAAAAAAAATATTCCTTCCCTCTCCTTATTCATTCTGGCCTCCCCCTTCAAAAATCAAATCGACAGAAAAAGAAAAAAAAACCCTAAACTATCGACAGCCCCCTCCTGAAGCGAACGCCACCACCCAACCGCCCCCTCCGTCCAACCTCCCTGCTCCCCCCCAGCGGCGCGACTCCCGAAGACCCCCCCCCCCCCCGATGATCGCTGTCGCCAGACAAGCCCCCCCCCCCCCCAAATCGCACGGACGCGACGAAGAACCCCCCCTTTCGCCTGCTCCGCCCGCTGCCACAACCGCCTGCTCCCCTGGCCCACCAGCACGCGCGCGACCTCCTCCCCCTCCGCAGTTCGCAGCAGACAGCCCTCCGCCTCCTTTGACCACCGTGAGCTCATCCTCTGGCCATGTCGAATTCTGTCACCCTTCCGACGAACAGTGCGCCCCTCAGTCCCATTCGCTGTAAGCTTTTCAATTTATTTATTTTATTTATTTAATAAAATCAGTAATTACGGTATTTAAAAATCAGTTTTTACAGTTTTAAAAATATAGATAAGAATATGAATAAGAATTAGATTGTAATGGCGTCAAAGATTTGATTTTTAACGATGATAAAAATATAATTTGTATAATATGGAAAAGGATAAAATTTAATCGATCTAAAAATATGATTTTTATATTTTTAAAGTATTAAAAATATAATCTTTATTAAGTAGAAGATGTAAAAATATGATTTTTACATAGTAGGAACTAAAAATGTAATCTTTATGAGATAGAGAATATAAAAATATCATCTTTATATATGTAGCAAAATAAAAATCTGATTTTTATTATATATACGTGGAAATAAAGTGGTAGTTTTATGAAGGCGAAATCTTTATTTTTGAAAAGGCGAAATCTTTATAGTATAGTAAAAATTCGATTTTTATATATTGAATAGCGAAGTAAAATTCGATTTTTACATATATAGTGGCTACAGCAACGAAGATGACAAAAATGCGAAAACGACGAAGACTTCTGCAAAGAAAGAGTCAAGAAGTTGGATAGCTATTTGTGAGAATTTCTCACCTTTCAATTTCTTTTTCTAGTTATATATATATACTAGGATGCAGACGGTGCTTAATAGCACCCGACACAATCGTCCACAGACCATGGACTTGTTTGTTTGATTGCAAAAATTAGTTAGATTATTTGATTAGATTGAATTGTTTGGTGAAATGAAATTGATTTGATTGATGTGTGAATGGCGTGGGCCTTCACTAGACCGGGGATAAGGCTAGGCCTCGTCCCGTTTCTAGTATCGTGTCGTTATGCCGCCGAAATTTTCTAAAATATGTTAGAAAAATAAAAATATCATTTTATTGAATAAATGAACTGAATAGAAATTCATATGTTGAAATAAAATGTTTTTATCGTTATAAATATAATTTTTAACGTGAATATGAATATAGTGAAAGTGAATAAATAAATATTCATTTACAAACCGGACGGTTTGTTTATGTACACTGATTTGACTGACATTGATTGGGTCGATAAATTTTACACATCACCCAACTGCACGAATAAAAATCTGTGTTTGATTGTTTGAAACCCCACACGGGTGTTGGGATGAAATATGAAGTTCACTCATCCAGATTGATTAAATATGTCGATCGATTGATTGACAGGCTGTTGTAAGCGTTAGATATCTATATTTGATGCTTATACAGTGTAGTGCACTTTGATTGATGGTTGATTATTCTTCAATGCTATTATATACGTGTGATGTATGAAAATCCATATAATTAACTTTATATGGTGATTGATTGGGCCTTATTCCAATTTAGAAAATAAAGGATATTATAATATAAATGTTCATGTGTTGACTTTACTCATCCGTTGAGATTAGTCATGTGTTGAACGAAATATTTTGATATTAACGAATATTTTGGTAATAGGAATATTTGAAAACGAAATATTTGAAAATAGAAATATATGAAGCCGTGTTGATTAGATTGACGCCATTTTGACGTGAACGATATTTATATCGATTTTATTCATTTTAAAACGAATATTGAAAAGTGATTTCGAAATCGCATATTTTGAAATGAAATTTGAATTAAATTGAATAGGAAACGAATTCGAATTGAATATATAACGAATTTGACTTCAATTGAATATATAATGAATTTGATTCAAATAGAAAACCAATTAGAATTGAATCGAATAGAAAACCAATTTGAATTGAATCGAATAGAAAACGACTTTGGAATTGAATTAAATTGAAAACGAATTCAAATTGAATTGAAAGCGAATTGAAATGAATTCAAATTGAATTGAAATTTGAATTGAATAGAAATGAATTTTAAAACGAATTTATAAAGAAGAATTCAATTTTGATTTGAATTGAAATGGAAGTTGAAATTGCTTTTGAAACGAATTTAAAACTATTTATATAATTCGTTTTAAATAGAAATCGACGAAATATATATTATATATATCATATATATAATATAATGGCCTGAATAGAATGCGCCGCGCCGCGGCAGTTCGTGAATTTCGACCATTTATTTCAAACGGACATTACGGGAGATCCGACCGTCGGATTCTCCTAAAACCGGAACCGTTGGGTTCGTATCGAAAAGAGCTTTCTAACGAATATTAGAAATCTGAAATCTAATGGTTGGATTTGGAGATACTTCCAAATCAAATTCGAAAAAGGTCGCTGTAAGTGCAGTTCGATGGCCGTTGATGGAAATCGACTGTACGGGCCTTGATAAAATTGTTAAAAATGTCAATAATTTGTGTAAAATCATAAGAAATGATTTGGGAAAAATTGGGATGAAAAACTCCATATTTGAAAAGATAAAAATAGATTTTTATTGAAATGAACTAGTTTTGAACTAGAATTATAATTCTATTTATTTTTAAATAAATAAATTGAATTCGAAAGGGTTTTAAAAATAACCAGAATTTCCAATGATTGCATTGGAATGGATTTGAATCGAAATTGTCTTCGGAATATTTCGATGTTGGATTTCGGGATTATACAGATATTGTGATGGAAATTTGAAAGATGTAGATATATATATCGTTATTTCCAATACGACATTTGTTAATCGTAGAATTTGATATTGAATATAAGCCGATATATTTTCTATTCAGAACCTTGTATTTAATATCAAATGTGATTTGGGTTTGTCGTGAATGGTGTCTTCATTAACACTGTTCTTGAACCCAGTTGAGAAAAGATTAAATCTTTTTATTGAGATTTAATGAAGTGTACCAATTAAACAATATTTAATTGGAATTGAATTGATATTGATTCTTGGGTTTTATCGTGAATGGTGTTTTTAAATAACACTCGTTCTTTAACCCGATAATTAATGGAATGTGATTTTGGGTTTATCGTGAACTGTGTTTTAAATGACACTGATTCTTTAACCTAGTTAACGATTAAAACTAAGTGGAGTTTTAATGAATCTTTAATTAGATTGAAATGATCGAGAATGGAGTATCACCAGTTTTGCTCCAGGCGATAGTTAAATCTTTAATTAGATCTGAACGTGAAATGGTAATTGAATTTACCGATAACACCGTGGTGTTAGATATGAAGTACTACCAGTTTTACTTCATGGGATGAATAGTTTGGGATTGAGAAATTAAAACAAATGATTACTTCGGTAAGGTTCGCTAATCCCGACTAGTTTTGAATTGATATTCAAAAATAGATTAAAGAATAAATTCAAGAAATTTATCTTGGATAAAATTAATGGGAACCTTTCCCTATGAATGTGAAATTTAGAAACTAACTGTCGGTTTGCCAAGCAGAATGGTTTTCTGAATATTGATCTGATGTTGGTTTCGGCCTTCGGGGTTAATATTTGGGGAATTATTCTCTTGATTAATTTACAGTTAGTGACTGATGAATTGAAATGAGGCGTATGTTGTGTTTGTGTAACACTTATTTAAAATATACGCGAGTTATTCGGAAAGACCGGGTTTATCCCATTCTAAATAACTGATACGACGATAAGTCGAAGATGAAGACGATGGTCGAAGACCGGAGGTCTTCACGTCGTTTGGGTGATTACTGATGATCTTGATTGGGTTGTACACCCAAGAAGATGGAAACAGTTGGTGATCGTCCAGACGTGCTTGGAGATCGATGGATATGCGGGGTACTAGGTGCCTCCGGTTTCGTTCAGACCTAGAACGGACTTGTAATGGACTGTGTGTCTGACATTGGATTTTAGTCCGTGCGATTGATCTCTATTAAATATATATCTGTTTGGCGACGGAGAATTTATTCTCTTGCTTAACGCCCTTCTCTGAGACGTACGAGCTCAGGGGTTATATATTGATGGATATCAAATGCATGGAGTGAATTGCCTGTGTGGCATGCCTAAGTGGCAATTGATTGAGGCTTCTGTTGAAAAGCAAAGTCTTGTGGTGATGATCAAAGCACGGCCTTTGTGGCGTAGCTTTGTGTAACGTTTACTTCGCGAGTTTCGCACCCCGGTTGTGAACCAAAAACGGGAGAGGACCTCTGGGAGGGCATGCGTTTCTTTCTAGCTAGGGTGGTGTCAGTGACCTACCAGCCCTGACATTTATATACTTTTCACCTGTGTGGTTGTTGCTGTTGCGAGGCGCCTCGGTTTGATCGGACGATCCGGGTCCGATGGAGTCATTCGTTGGCTCATTTACACCCCAAAGGGTGGGGAAACGTAGTGTTCAGGCATAATAATCCACATCGGTGGACCGACCCTGACGATCCAAGGGGCAGTTGCGGCTGTTCCTAAGGGGCGGGCTAGAGCGTCTCGAATCGGTTGAGGACTATCTTTTGCCTCGGTTCATAGATGGAAACCCAATTTCCAAATACGTGACTTTGCGATTTTGATTGTATAACCTATATATGGCGACATAGTGGTATGGGGCATTCATGCCGCCTATGATTGATACTTATGATTTGAAGTTGTTTTATGCACTATACACTTATTATAGTATCAAATGATTTGTTTTAAACGTATCAAGCATTCTTGGCTATTATAAGGTAAAAACCCTATCCTCCGGCTTGCGTTGCATTGTGTGATGGGAACTGGGTCTTATAATAGCTTCATTTTTCTTTGTTTAGCATTGTGCTGTTGTTTATGCACTGGTATTCTTGGGAGGAAACCCGTTCCGTGTTATACGGCGTGGTCCCTTGATTTACCTAATGATTTAAAATAAAGATTAATAACTGTTTTAGTTCTCACACCAGTCTCATGACTGACCTGGAGTTTATTGTTTTAACCTAAACTCTGGGTGCCCTTATTTTGACGGGCAGCTAGTAGTTTTGGTTTTGCAGATTTATATTCACAGGATCCTGGTTTACAGCTGGAATGATATCCGGAAAGCTTTGTATCCGTATATCTCTTCTAGTTGTGTATTGTATTATTTTCCGCTGCGATATATTTAAATGTAATTTAAATCTCTTATATTTCTGTGTAATATTTATTTGTTTATACTCTGTATATTCTTGTAATCTGATGCATTGTTGTGATATACAGTGAAATGTTCTTCACTATGCATTCTGTTGTGGCTTGTTCTCGAACTATCCGCCGCTTCCCCAACCGGGGAAGTTATGGGTATTCACAATTACCCAGCCAAACTTTCAGCATCCCGTCTCAAAACCATCCTCTGTCCATTTATTTTGCAAGAAAGTCCCTAACAACAAAATAATTTATTCCTCAACATCAAGCGAGAATCAGAGGGGGTGAGAAAAGGGAAAGTTGTAGCAGACGTTGAGGGGGAGGTATTGGAAAATTTTGGTGGTCAAACACCACCCGTGGTGGCCGGAATAACACAAAAACCAAAGCAGGGCATTTTCATTTTTTTGTTGATTGCGGTCGATCGGTCCAATTTTAGGAGTCCGGACATAGGGGGAATTGAACTAGAGAGTTCAGGCTTTATTCTGGTACTGGTCTGAGGTTCAATGATGGTCGGAGATGGAAGAAATTGCGTGTTGATCGAAGGAAGGGTTTTTGCATGTTATCTTGAAAGTTGGCTGTGGTTTCGATGGTTTTCTGGTTGATCAGGGTGACGTGGTGCAGTCTGAAGGAGTTGGAGCAGGGGTGTGTGGCGGTGCTAATGGAGGTGGTGCGGCGGTCTCCGGTTGAGTGTGGTCGGAGAAATCGAACTGGAGGCGGTTTCCGTTCGTCTCGGGTTTCACGGCGATCGAGGCATGGAGAGGTTAGCGTCTCAGGCGAAGGAAGCTGGGAGTGGCGCGATAAGGCTGGTCTGGTCGAGGATGTCTCCGGTGCCGCTAGTCGTCCGCGGTGGTCTTCTGAAGTGGGCGTGTTCTCTTCGAACGGGAGGAATCGGGGTTGAGGAAAGAGGGTAAGCTGAAAACATATGACCCAATTCTGACATGGAAGGCTAATTAAACTGCTAATGAAGTGGATTAAGAATTAAAAGGTAATTAAGGTATGGTTAGTTTATTTATTAATTTAAATTAAATTAAAACTAGTTTAAAACTTTAAACAGTCGTAACTTTTACATACGATAATGAAATTTCATGAAACAGGATCCGTCGGGATCGTAGAGACGAGATCTAGATGATGGCGCTGACCAGGAATCAATTAGACGTACCTGGATTTTCAGTCAATTTTAAACGTTCGTTTAAAATTTAATGGAACAAACGCATCAACCGTATAAAATGGTGAGTTAATTCTCACACTTTTCTGGACTGCTATGATGTGATAAATCCATATAAAAATAGAAATTGGTTGATTGGCTGCGTTGGTTGATTTAATGATTGTTGTTAACTATATTATCGTCGTTTATTTATTTTAAAAAAAATTATTTCCATGAAATGTTATAATAACCGTGACGTAGGGAAGAACAGGTTGGAGGAATCTGACCGGATTCCTCAAAATATTTTGTATATTGTTTATTTCGTATTGTTTATCCATGAACTGATTTGAACCCCAAATGATATTCAAAATTGTTTGAATATTGATGGTTGGATGGATGTGATCATTGTTGTGTTTTAAAATCAATCGACAGTTCTGATTGAATAGATGGCAGCGAGGGCCTAAAATTTATTGTTTATAATATTTTTCTGCCATCAGGCGAATTAACGTAATACTTAGTTATAAATTTATTTCATAACTAATTTAAAGTTTTAAATTTATTTTATATGAGTCAAATAAAAATAGATTTTTTTTAAATATATTTATATTTAAATCATATTATTTTCAAAAAGGATCATTAAACATTTTATATGACATATTCTGAATGGAAGGTCTGAAACCGACATAACAGTTAGTAATATTGGGATAATTGTTTTTACAAACAATTAAGTGATGTTTTAAAATTAATTAAGTTATTTAATTAATTTAAGAGGGAAATGGAAATGGGAAATCAGTTAACAGTAACTGATAGGTACAGCTGGCGAAAAATCAACCGTTCTAATTGGAAATGGACAAATGGATCAATTTGATCTAAATGAATCAAATCAATAAGTTTGATTGAATTTTCGTTAAAATTTAACAAATAGTGTTAAATGTTAGTTAATCTTCGATTAACTATATTTTATAGTAATTATCAAATTGTTTAGTGTTAATGAAGTTATTTATTATTTAATAAGCTTTTAAATGATAAGTGTTTTATTTTGTAGTTAATACCAAAGTTATCTATACTAACATAGTTAATATTCAAGTTAAATATTATTATTTTAATTAATGACAATTAAAGCAATGGTTTTTAATCGGAATATAATTATGAAGCGATTAAGTGGGCGAGCTAAATTATTAAGATTTGAAACTACATTCGTGATATTAAATAAGGAGTAAAACCAAAAGGGTTAAGATATACTTACCAGAATTTATGAAGTTTTCTATTTATAATAGAATTAAGATTGGTGCATATAATGTTTTAAAAGGCTGTAGAGTAATAGAGGGGATTTATAATAGTTTACTTAAATCAAGTAAACCGTGTTAAGATTGAAATAGGGTTTCCAAAAGGAAGTGTGATGTTAAAACTATGCTTTAAATCGAATGGTAAGTGGAAAATGGTGGAATAATTGGAAAAAGGAGAAAAGGAAGTTCGACATGATTTCATTAAGTAAAAATGGAGGTGATTATAATAGGATGGTTAAGTGGATTCAGGCAAAAGGATATTGGTTAATTTAGTAGCGTAAGTGGAGAGATTATAAGGCCATTACCAATGCATGATATGGTTTGTAAAAATCATATTGGATCCAAACAGTAACTAAGATTGGGAAGTTACTTAATGAAGTCAAAAGAATTAACTTGTGAAGTGGGTTTTCAAGTAAAAGGAAATGATTTTTAAAAACCATAGTAAATGGAAATGGAAATGGAATAACAGATGTCGGGTGGCGAACTTCTATTATCTTAAGATAAGAGCTTCGTAAGTCAAGGTCTGAAAGGTAATTAAAATACCCCAACTTGAAAGGCTTCACTATTATCGAGAGATAGTATTAGTTGAAATGTATAGGAAAGCGATATCGAGTTAATGATGATTTAAAATATAATTATCATGTATTTAAATAACCCTTTGAAATAGAGCAACTACGCTAGCTTAATTAAGAAGAAAGATAACTATTTTTATTTAATGATAACTAAAGCGAGTGTTTAACAAATTGGAATTTCTTTTATTTAAAACAAAATAAAGGATTATAGAAAGTATTTGGAGTTTAATTCAAATTATGTAGTTGTAAAAAGGAGTTTAACCAAGACAGTGATTTTAAAAATAGCGTTCACCTGAGAGTTGGATTAAGTTAAATGTTTTAATTGGAATAAGGGGGATTTCGTAATTAAACCTATGCCATTTGTTTAAGTAAAAATATAACGATATTACCAATAATAAAGGAAATGGGAGGAGGATTTATAAAATATGGTGATATTTGCAAATATAAGAAGTACGAAAGGGTTTTGAGAATATAAACGATGTACCTAGATTAAAAAGGGTAATATAAGATGTTTTATGAAATATAGCAATCTTCCTTGACAAAGGAAACAAAGAGTGGAGTTTGGAATTCATTATTCCAAAGAAAATATGGCAATGTTAATTGAAAGATTTTGAATGCCAATAAGAAAACAGTAAGCTTTTAAGTAACGATGTATATTTTAACATCGTCAGATCCAAGATAAAGAGTGAATCTATTTAATACCTCTGAAATAAGAATATATTGCGATTTTCCAAGTAAAAGAAATGGAAAGGATTTAGCGAAAGGATTTAGCGAATATATAGCGATGTTTTGAAACAAAGGAATGCATGGAGTCTGGTAAATAAAGATACATTATTGTTTTTCAATATAACGAGTACAATGAGATTTGAAGTAAGAATGTGAAATCGATAATTAGAATCGATCGAATAGTTTTAAAGGAAATATGTTATTATAAAAGACCAGAGCTGCCAAACACTTAACAATGTTGTTATGATTTGATAGTTAAATAACCGACTATCAAATGAACATTTTTCTTAGACCTTTTTGTCGCGTTGTTTCGAAGGGACCGGGGTGGGAACTAGACCCAAAACCACTTCGAATCAATTATGCGAACGCAACTAACTTGAAGGAGACAAGGACGGAGCAAATTGAAGACCGTGGATATTTATAAAGCGGAAGAACTACTTAAATCTCTGAATCATGATCAGAGATATACTATGGTTCTGTCGTGGTTAAAATCTGCGGATTTGCAAGGACTACTCGCTACTGATCTATAGGGTGATTCCTAGGATACAGTAGGAGGGTGCCTTCGGTTCATCCTGTTCCTGGATGACTTGTATGGACGAATGTATGGCAGAGTATTTCCAAAGGAATCGCGTACGTTGATTTCTTCAAACGTACCAAGTTGGTGGCATAGAAGTGAAACTTCTTTAGCCTAACGATTAGTGTATTTTTATGGAAACCAATTAGTGATTTCTAGAGGATCTGACAATGTGGCATTCAAAGTGGATGGAGATATACCATTCGGAATGATAAGCGTAACCTCTAGCCTCACCAACCGGGAAATGGCACAAAATCAGGTAGGCAGCATGGCTATGTGGGTCGCACCCATTAAAAGGGTATATCATTACCTGATCTGGAGAAATCAAATTCCTTTGGTTGCCCCTTTTTATTTTTATTTTTATATTTATGCTATCGGTTCGGTTGGCTGGCCTAATGTAACACCCCGCATTTTTTAAGATAATTAAAAATGTGTGTGTGTATGTGTATATATATATATATATACATGGATATATAAATAATGGTGAAGTGCAATTTAAATTAGTGGAAGAAATAGAAAAATTAATACGTTAACGATATTTGTAATAGAAGAGATAATAAAATAAAAATACTTAATTTTAATATCAGGAATAAAGTAAAACGGACATCACCATTGCGTCTTCCTCAAAATTCTGGTTCAGATGGACACTTGGTTTGCGTAAATCGAACACCGTATATATATACGCATATCCAGCAATGTAAATATGTTGCATGCATTGAAAGAAAGAAAGGATTGGTTGCATGCAATGTAAATATGTTGCATGCACTGATTTGCAAACATAATGCATTAACATTAAAAGAAAAAGATTCATGCAATAGTTTAATTTAAGTATTGTAACTAACATGAAAAAGAGAAGTAAGGAGAGAACAATAGTTATCATTGTTCTAAGACTTATTAACAAAAGACTTCATAGCTCAATTGGTTAAGGCATTGGATTTGTAACATAGAGGCCAGGGGTTCGAACCCCGGTAGCGGCATAATTTTTATCTTTGTTTTAGAGAGGGCCAACTGAACATGCAAATATATGTACATATACAAATTCAAAATTTGAAAGGATAAGAACGTACATATAAGGAAATAAAGAAAATATATGTATATATATGAGAATATATATATATATATATATATATATATATATGCAGAAATATATGTATACGAAAGATAAAATTTCAAGATAAGGCTACAGTCAATGAAATATGGCAAGAATCAAATAACGTTGCAACATCGTTTGAATTTTGAAAATAAAACGAAAGTTGTGCGTATATATATACGCATAAAATGGTCGCTAGAGGAATTGTATACATATAAGAATATTTCATGTGAATAAAACAGTTAATTAAATTCCAAAAATTCAAAAGTTCATAATTCAAATTTTTGCGCCAAAACAGCTTCCGGGACCCATTGCTGATCAGCACTGCGTGTACGATAAGATTTGGCTAGATTCATCTGCGAACCTGGACTATTTTCTTAACTGGGTTCAATGCTGACTCAGCACTGCGTGTACTATAAGATTTGGCTAAATTCATCTGCGAACCTGGACTATTTTCTTAACTGGGTTCAATGCTGACTCAGCGTTGCGTGTACGATAAGGTCTTGAGCACCTATATAAACACATCTAGACCTAACCCTAAATTCATTAATCAAAGTAATGGCGTCACCATGCTTCTTAACTCTAATCTAACCTAGCCTAAATCAGATCAAATCAAATTAGAGTTTTAAGACAACAATCAAAGTTAGAGCTTACAAATTGGAGTTCACGAATTGGATAATAAGAATTGAATTCTACATCAAAGGATTAGCTATTCAAATTCAGAAATCAGATCCCAGAATTCAAGAACCGTTCTTTAATCGGTGAGTGGAATTAAACTATGACTTTTCGATAATGTTATAGCTATCTTTTAGCATTCCCATATTTATATATATATATATATGTAAATTTTGAAATTTCAAATTTAACTATAAATTGCGATTGTAACAAGTTGAAACATAAAAATGAATAGATCTGTGAATTCATGTCTTGAATATAGTAAATTATGACTTGACATCATTAATTTGTTTATTTAACCAGTTGAACGTTTATATGATTTATAGAATAACATTGAACATGTAATTGGATTAGTCGGAGTATTATACAGTTCACATGAAAACTGTCAAATTTATGTACAAGGAATGTCTTGAGTAAGTGTATGACTATATTGACCAAATTATGTTTAAAGATCTGAATTTTGATCATAAGTATAAAAATAATTTGGGTATGAAATGGGACATGGATAAATAGTGATTTGGGACATAAATTAAAACGTATGTGAATATGAATTTTAGGCAGAAATTGGAGAATATGTGGGTTTGGGTTGGTGCTATACACACACACACACACACACACACACACACACACATATATATATATATATATGCCTTAATTTATGATATGGGGCATAATTAAAAGTGAATTAAAAAGAGGCATAAAAGTCTATAATTTGAATAGTAAATTAAACACAACTCAAATAGGGAAAGGTTTAATTTATTAATTAATTAATTAATAATGGAATGTTTAGTAATTACAATTAGGAATTGTAATTGTACTTATGACACGAGGTTAGGTTACATTAGAGGTGGAAGTCTGCCCGGACCCGACCGGCATATCCAGCAGCCACTAATGTTGAACCTAATGTGGGAGGTCTGAGTATGTAAATTCGAATCGGGATAAGACACGAGGTTAGACTCAACTGTGAAATAAGACTGCCCGGACCCGACCGGCATATCCAGCATCTACACGTTGTAGGCCTAATGTGGGAGGTCTAGCCTATTATAACCATAATTGGACATGGTAATGCATTAGAATACTTAACCCAATTAAATCTGTATTGGTGTTATGAACCAGTTGAAGTGGGTAGGGGTTAAGTAAACGTGTTAAAGAAATGGGAAAGGTTAAGTTAATCTTAATTAATGCCATAATGGGGAATGATAACAACCTATTATGAACATATAGGGGAAATATGAAAGTAATATAATAGGTAGACTTGTGCTAGGGACAAGGAAGGATGATAATAAGACTAGAGAATGGGACAACTTATATTATAAAATAAGTTAAATATAAACTACAAAGCAATAATGAGTAATATGTTGATAAACATAACATGAGTTATGATTAGAAGACCTTAGTTAAGAGAACTAAGTAAATAACGATAAAGATAACTAAGTAGTAAATCTTAGCTAAGAGAACTAAGTAATAAACCTTAGTTAAGAAAAATAAGTAATAAGCCTTAGTTAAGAAAACTAAGCAATAAGCCTTAGATAAGAAAACTAAGCAAACAACCAAGGATTATGGTGACATCAATATATGGAAGTATAACTGAATAAGAAGATATATATGAGGAAAAACTTATGTAAGAAATAAGTTAAGATGGACAACGGGGTACAAAGCTTGTTAATGAAACTTACAAGCAATGAGTCATATATGAAACATTAATAAGCAAGAGAAACTTGGTAATTAGAATTGAAAGACAAAATGAATAAGGATAACCAAGTTAAATGTGAAAACTCACGAGGTGGCGCAAGCGCGTAATTAATGGTTAGACATAGGGTCTGATGACATATAAGACTGAGGCGCATGGACCAGTCCATGCGTTAGAGGATGAATAACCATAAGGGTAGATCATTGGGATGTCAAAAGACACAGAGAGGAGCGCATGTCCATCTAGATATTCTTGTAGGCTCCAACGGACTATGTTAATAAGCATGTTGCTTCCGGGGATGTAGGTACTCTTGTTATTCCTCTATGAGTGGCAGATGATCCGCCTGTGCTCACAGAGGTTAGGTCTGCGTAGGTGAACCAATGAGTACGCCTTGATTGTAATAATTAAGGGGCAATCAAAAGACTAAGATAGACCAGTGTGATTCGACGAGAACAGTTAGTGCCCTGTGATAGCAACTCGTCGTCTACCTACCATCTTCAGTCAGTACGTAAAGCGGAAAGGAGGAGAACTCCAAAAGACCATATACTTTGCTATCTAGTTATGGGTGAGGTTGGCCAATAGGATTGAAGGGCATAGTAGGCCGGGGTTACAGTTCTCATTCATGATATTCTTGGGTGCCTTTCATTAGTTGAGGGAGGGGTCTAGTGGGACCATAGCCACTGTAAAAGCAGACCTTAGCATCTGCAATTGGCAGATATCTGAAAGCCCCCGACCGAGTTCCGTGTTTCTTGATTAGCCCTACCACGGGACTCGGGCACACATATAAAGAACATGTGCAATAGACATCGAGTACGATTGATGATACGTACGTGGGAAAGTCTAGGTGCAACCATGTCTGCTCTGGGTGGTGTATCGCAGACTAAAGGGCATTATTCGATGATAGAATCTAATTCGATCGAATGGTTCTGTAACGACCCGTGTTTTTGGCAGTCAAATATTTAATTTAATTTATTTTTTAAATATTATATTTGGGGTATTAATGGATTTTAATATTTAAATCGTTATTTAAAACGAGATCGAATGATATATGTTTATATAAATATAAAACGAGCTTGAAATGACGCGGCAGTTCGTAATATGGAGTTTTGAATTTCAATTTGATATACAGGATCCGATATAAGTCGAATTTCCGTGAAACCAGAAACGTTGGAAGCATATTGATTATAATTTTTATATGAAAGAGAAAAATCCAGATTTCGTGTTATAGATTTGAATTTATGGCCAAATCAAAATTTGAAATAGTCGCAATGGAAATCGTTATTTAAAATATAAGCCTTTAAAATAGCCATTTTTCAAATGGACTTTGTTTTTGATGAAATCGGTTTCATTGGGACCATAACGTTAAAGTATTGCACGGTGTTAAATGGCGTGGCAAACCGATGTCGTATGTGGCCACGGTAGCCGTAAACGCCCATTAAATTTTTTATAGCGCGTAATGAATTTAATAAAGTGATATTTGAGTGTAACTTGAACAGACGATCAAATTAAGCCACGAAACCAAGTCCGTTGAGTTCGTATCGTCGATTAGAGTCAGGATAGGTATATAATTCGTTATTTTTGGAGACCGTGTAATTTGGTGTTCAAAATGGCATCGTGGTGCGCGTAAAAGTAGCCTACCAGGGAAACAGTCTCAGAATGCGATGAAACTGGTGCCGTTGGGTTCGTATTGAAGAATTATTTTAGGATTTCAAGGTTTCAGGTTAATTTGACTTATCTAGTGATCGTGAAAATTTTAAACGCATGTTTATTTCTGGTTTTATAAAGGAAATTTTTTCATACAACCTCGGATTTCGGCGAAACTTGTCCCATTGGGTCCGGAATACTTTTTTTACATTAAGATTAGCTTTTTATCAGAGAACAGAAATCAATTGTGGTGGTTTTTATCAATTACTCCGCGATGAAGTTTCGTAAATTAATATTTTATTAAATCGGTCTCACTATATATACCAATGTTTTACCCCAAACCCTAAATTGCTGTCAACGAAATTACAGCCGCCACCCACATACAATTTAACGGCCAAGAATACTCAAATCTTTCCCTCTAAAACTCCCGAAATCCATACAATAAATTGGAACTTCATAACATCAAGAACGCTGTGTTTGTCAAGAGCTTGCAAGTGACCGGTCACGATCTAGATTAGCCCGGCGTGGAGGTCAGAAACAGAGCAGCAAGGACAGACTTTTTGTGAGGGTTTCCAGGCAGTAGAAGATCTCGAATGAAGAGTTGGTTCAGGCGTGAGTTAGGGAGGGTCTGACGCTTCTTCTTATCAACTCATATCGGGTTCTGATGGAAGGAGGCGGTCGGAAGTTTGGCTCGAATTGTTGTGTTCGTGGGGTATTTTGAATAAAAGGGGGATGGACTGTTGTCACGGTTTGGTGAAGGAGGCGACAGCGTGCTTCCTGGAACCAAGAACGGGATGAGGTAGAGAAAACGTGGTTGGCCTGATTCCTGAAAGTATAACACATGATTAACAATATATTAGCTAATCTAATTAATGCTATTATTATGGGCAGAACGTGATGACAGCAAAAATGATATTGGACTGGCCTTTTCACTTCTAAATGATGTGCTCATGGTAACAACGTGGAGCTATACTGTGCATTTGGGGATGTTCTCAACGAAGGAGTAGAACGGATAAAGGAACGGGCCTGGATGAAGACTATTGATTTGTCAGTCTCCTTTAAAAATTCAAGTAATTGACGGTTCATAATATTATAATTAGGGTAGTAAATAATTACAACTTATTAAGTAAATGAGTTTGCTATGGCAGGAAGGAACAGTGAGGAAGAGGAGCACCGTGAAGAAGAAAAAGGACCCGTTCTCTTTACTTAAGTCTACCTAAGTAATCTAGTATGATTATAAATTAAGTTAAGAAAAGGATAATGATTAAAATTAAATCCTGATCCAATATTATTCGGGTTATGTAATCAGGTCTGAATGGGGACGAATGAAGATAATGAAACCTGGAGGACAAACAAGATCAGCCTGATAATGATTTGCAAAAGTAATTAGTTAATTAAAATATTAATTGAGAGAAAATATATTTTAACTTGTGGATGCTTATAATTTTATAACGCGTACATATATGTTTAGAATTGGATCAAACAAGTTACGTTCGGACCGTATGACTGAATTCTACATTCTGAAACTATTTTGGTCGAGGTCGGAAGCAGCTGGAAATTTTAATTGAATAAAACACTCGTTTAATTTAATTAAACCTATTCGCTTTAGCGACAACGAAATCAAGGTGAGTTAAACTCACTTAGTTTTTTTTCATTTATATTTTATATAAATTGGGATTTTATTTTGTGTGCTCTACTTGTCAATAGTTGACTGTTTGCTTGCTGATTTAACTGATGAAATTAAATCGTCGTTTAATTTCAGTGAAATACCAAATCGTTACTTTAACGATTGGTTCCAATAAAGGTAACTTACCTTGTTGTTCACGTTTATAAAATAAACGTGTTTAATTGGTTGAATTGCTTGTGAATTGGTTGATGTTAAATGTTCGTTATTTATTTCAGTTAAATGAAATTGAAATGACCTTATTTGAGATGACCGTTGTGATTTCAGAGAAGAACAGGTTGGAGGGACCCAACCAGATCCCTCAAATATAATATATTATTTATTTTCATATATGAACTGATCTGATGGAGTGATTGACTTGATTATGGATTATTGACTGAATGTTCAACAAATTTGTTTTGTTTAAACCAACGGACGGTATTGGTTGAGTATTTAGCAGTGTATGGCCTATAAAATCAATCATTTTATAAATATTGATTCACCGTCAAGTGAGTTGATAGAGATGAAGTTATAAAATTTATTTTATAACTGGAGTTAGATTTTTAAATATATTATAAAAGTTATTTAAGGGAAATCAATAAATATTTTTATTAAAGACTTTGATTATCATTAATTGATTTATAAAGTCAAATCTGATGTTAATCAGATTTGTAAGTACAAGGGTAAGAAATAAATCGAATGGTAAAATTTGGATAATTGTTTTGTTAAGAAACAAGGAAATTATTTAAATTAATTATATTATTAATTAACTTAAAGAGAAACGAATTGAAATCGGTTAACGTGATAACCGTGTTTAGAGCAACTAAGTGGGATGTTTTATCTAGAATTGATTATTTAATTAGTTTGATTTGAATTAATCAAATAAAATAGTTTAAAGAATATTTATTTAAATTAATGAAGTTTAAAAAAATTACTATTTATTTTGGTTAATAAAGAGATTAACCACTTAAGTAGTTAAGGATCAAAGTAAATTATTATTTTAATTAATAATAATTTAGAAAATTACTTTTTAATGGGAATTCATGTAAAAGGTAATCGATGTTGAAATGAATCTAGTTGAATAGTGAAAGAAGTTTATAAACATGGTTTATTTTTAAACCCGGGTTTTATAATGAAGTTATAAAAAGAAATTTAAGTGATAGCTTAAATAAATGTGAATTAAATATTCGAATTAAATAAGAGTGAATTGAGAACAGAAAGGGTTTAGATTAAACCAGGATTTATTTAAACAAGGTTTATAAAAGCGATGAGGCGTTATATCATTAACGATATTTAATAATGAGATTAAGTAGAAAGGGGAAATTTTCCAAAGTGGAAATGGTCGAAAAGATTTGGAAAGAAATTGGTAAAAATGAACTTGGGTAAAGAAGTAGGTCGTAGAACTGAATCCAATTTATAATGGAATTTGTTTTGAGACTGGAATAGAATATGAGGTTGATTACAACTTATATTTATCTGAGGATAAGAACGTTGTTGATCAAGGTCTGAGAGGTAATTAAATACCCCAACTTGAACAACATCAGGATTATCTGAAGATGATATTAGTTGGTAATTGTAAAAGAGGTTGGTGATAATTTATTATTCCATCCGAGAAATAATAATGCGATGTTTGGTGAAAATTTGAAGAATATACGAAGTAAAGGAAACTAGTAAGGAACGAAAGGTAAGGTCGAGTTTTTATTTTTATATGAATAAATATTGGTTATTATTTCAAGAATAGAATAAAGGATATTACTTAACGTTGATGTCGAATAATGAGTTAAGTGGTTTTCCCAAGTTTTAAAAAAAATAAAGAATAATGTAACAAATGTTTCGAAAGGGGAATTAAAGGGAAATTGAATATGGTTATAAGTTATTAAGTAAAATTTAAAATATTGTATTTTGAATTAGTAAAAGAGTTAGAAGTTTTAATTAAACATAAGTGAATCAGTTTGTTTTAATTAAAAGGCCTAGTGATGCTGAATATTGGACCAGTGAACTCATTGGATTGTCATGATTGAATCACTGAACATTTTGATAGTTAAAACACCGACTATCAAATCTGTCCAAGACGATTGTGGGTTCGGAAAGATCGGGATCGAATTTATATTCGAAGACCATTCCGACCAACAAATTACGTGAAGATATTAGAAGATGATCGAGATGAAGAAGTGAAGACCGTAGATCTTCATAAGCGGAAGAACCGCTAATAATCTTTGGTGAGCTCCCAGAGATAAGTTGTGGTTCTGTCGTGGCTGTAATCTACGGGTTGCAAGGACTTCTCGCTACTGATCCATGGGGTGATTCCTATATTGGATGCAGTAGGAGAGTACCTTCGGTTCATCCTGTTCCTGGATGACTTGTATGGACGGATGTCTGACAGAGTATTTCCAAAGGGATCACGTACGTTGATTTCTTCAAACGTGCAATAGTTGTTGGCGGAGGATGGCCGTTCTCTTAGCTTAACTGCTAGAGTATTTTTATGGACGTCAATTAGTGATATTTGGCGGATCTGACGATGTGGCATTCAAAGTGAATGATGACCAGATGTTCCAAGGAAAATTCTAGCCTCAAGCCTCATCAACCGGGGAATGACAAAAATCGGGCAGGCAACATGGCTATGTGGGTCGCTCCCATTAGGGTGTATAATCACCTATCTAGAGAAAATCCATTTGCTTCTTTAATCTATTTCGATGCTGTCCCTTTTTGGGAAACGGTGGTTTGAGCCCAACCGTTGGTGATATACATTCGATACACTCAAGCGAAATGAGTGGTCAGTCATGTGAGGGTCGGGTTGCAAGACGTTCTTGTTAAACCCAGTGTATTCACCTCTAGAGATACACTATCGGCAGGTGGTCCCAAACCTTGTCAAGGTCGGAATCCAATCCCCAATAAGCGCCTGCGGTTTTGTTTGTATAATATATATGTGGAGCGTGAGATGCAAGCGTTACACTAGATTCTATTTACTTGTATTTGGACATTATTATAATATCAGAAAAGATATTGATTTCAAAAATGGTTTGGGTTATCGTAAGGTAAAAACCGTCCATGTTTATGTGTGGATTTGGTCTTTCGATTATCTTTTTCTTTCGAAAAGATTTGACATAAAAATCAAGTTGTGTGATATACATAATACTGTGCGAGTTTATCTCACTCTGGTTCACCAGACTGACCCGGTGTTTTGTAAATGCTCGGGTTAGCCTGGGATGTACAGGTTCAGGCTATTGAATGATGTGAAGAGACGAGCTGGAAGAGTCCAGACGTGTGATATTATATGGCTAATATTCCGCTTTGTGTTGTATATGGGGACATGTTATTATAACTATCCCAGTGTGTGATGTACTCTGATGATTGTAAGTATTTTAAAAGCTCTCAATAAAGATTTATTTCTGTATTATATTTTGTTCCGCTGCGATGTGAGACTCTGTGTTGTGTTGTTTCTTCTTCTTCTTCTATTCTAATATTTCTTTCTTTCTTATCTCACCTTCTAATTTCTTTCTAATAACGTTCCAGTGTTTTTGGTGTTTGGAAGGTCGACATAAGTTATGGTAAAGGTATTTATGTCGATTTCCGAGGCCGAAAATCCTTGGATCGTTACAGTGGTATCAGAGCTATTGGTTTAGCAATAAACTTGGCTCTGTGGTGTAACTCGATAGAGATTGGGTTAGTAATACCCTAGATCGAGATTGAGTGTATACACATATGAGAGCATAATTGTAAATTTTATATACAAATGTTTTATATTGTGTTGGTTGATCGGTTCAAGAGTTGAGAAGCATTGAACTGGCAATTGATATAATATTGTTTTGAAAAGAGGGTAAATGAAATAATTTTACCCAAATTATATTTTTGTATTAAAAAGAAATAATTTTTCCAAATAATTGATATATTAGTGTGTTTGATTGATTTGAATGGAATTCAAATCGGATTGAAAATTTGAATTGAAACTTAACTTTGTTAAGTGGAATTAAAGTAAAGAATGATATCGGAATGAAATAAAATAGGGTTGGAAATTGGAAATGTGATGGATAAATAATAATCGAATAGAAATTAATCGATTAATGTTCAAATATGAGAAACCAGAATAAAATATTAATATTGAAATGTAAATTCAATTGATTTGGTTGATTTGATTGTGTATTGGTTGTTGGTTGTAAATTGTTGGTTATTGGATGATAGTTTGTTTGAATCAAATAATCAACAATTTAATGGAACCTAATGAATTATAAAGAATAATTTCAGTATAATTAAACTGAAATGAAACTGCACATGGATTGGAATTTATGATTTAACCCTGTGGTGATAATGAATTGATGTTGGGTGTTTGATTCTAGAATTGGTGTGGTTATACCAGTTGATTAGTGAAATATTATCTCAGAATTTCACATATTTATTATTGATATGTGAATTGAGTTAAGTACAGGTGCCATATGGCTGGGCAGATTAATATGGGTTAAGTAAATCGCATATACGTTGAGCAGATATGCTCAATAGCGCTCGCAAAAAGGTACGCCTACGCGAAATATGAAATTTTGGGTTTTGGTTTTTGTTTTTCGACCGTATGGGTTGATGTATATATATTATTTATTCCTGCGATATAGCAGATGTCACTCCGTGCAGGGGAGACTCTGCCGAATTTTCCCGAAAATTTAAGGTGTTAGAAAATTTTCGATATTCTTGAAAATATTTATTTATGGTATTAAATTGGTTTTTGATTTATAATAAAATGGATTTAGAAATTAATGGGTTTGTAACGTTCTTTCTTACCTTAGAAATTTCGAGGACGAAATTATTTTAAGGGGGGAAGAATGTAACGACCCATGTTTTTGGCAGTCAAATATTTTATTTAATTTATTTTTTAAAATATTATATTTGGGGTATTAATGGATTTTAATATTTAAATCGTTATTTAAATCGTTATTTAAAACGAGATCGAACGATATATGTTTATATAAATATAAAACGAGCTTGAAATGGCGCGGCAGTTCGTAATATGGAGTTTTGAACTTCAATTTGATATACATGATCCGATATAAGTCGGATTTCCATGAAACAAGAAACGTTGGAAGTGTATTGATTATAATTTTTATATGAAAGAGAAAAATCCAGATTTCGTGTTATAGATTTGAATTTATGGCTAAATCAAATTTTGAAATAGTCGCTATGGAAATCGTTATTTAAAATATAGGGTGCGTTTTTTACAGGTCCCTATTAACTTTCAAAATATAAAAAAAAAACCGCTGATAAAAAGAATGTGAAATACATCCCTATTTTTGAATGTCCGCTAAAAAAATTACAGAAGTACCCATACGAACGCACTAAATCTCCAAAAAATATCTCATTCAACGAAGCAGTCAAATCGCTCCTTTAATCTTTCCCAAATCAGTAGATCGACCTGTTTTGCAAGATGGCTCCTTTATTCTCTCCCAAAGCAGTCAAATCGCTCCTTTAATCCCGACGTTCATCAGTTTTTGCAAGATTAATAAGGCGTTAATTAAGGAAGAAGGGCAGTTCTTGAAATAAGAGAGGCGCAATTCAAAAATAGGGATGAAATTTATACGTTTCAAAAGGGGAGGATGTGAGCCTAATTAAGTTTAGTTTTAAGGATGTGACCCTAATTTTCACTAAAATTTATATTCTATCGACGACGTATATAAATATATATGTTCTAATCTATTCAAAATAAATTTTCCGTCGTTATTATTTAAAATCATCATTTTAAATATTCAAAATTCGTTAAAATTGCCAAAATAATTTTTTTTTAAATTGGCTCGCATTTCCGGGCTGTTACAGTGCCTCCCCCTGCGACAGCGGTGGCTGCGGTGTCGCGCGATTCCCTCTTCTCTTCCTTTTTTTTATTTGTTCGATTTCTGAAAATGGAAGGGGGAGGTAAGGGTTAAGTTAAAGCGGGTTGACCTTTTATTTCTAATTATATATTTAGTTTATTTATTTAATTCCTAAAAGCAACTTTTTATTTTGACCTCGAAATCGAACCCACCGACTATCGTCCATAGCTAATTACCCCCATTCCGAACACAATGGGATATGTATCGTAAGCCAGTTCGACGGTTTTGATCAGTTTATGTCAAAATCAAATTATAAATCTATATATTGAATTTGAACGTGCCTTTCAATTTACCGGGGCCACATATGGACTCTAAAAATTCCAGAAAAATATTTTCTAGCTTCGTATTGATGATACAGTTCTAACAAAACTATTTTCGTCAAATTCCGAGACCGTTTGAAAAATGGCCAATTTCTGGTCGGTCGAAATTGACTGAAACTGTTAAAACACGTTTAACTTCGCCACGCTCACATATTGATTCAGAAAATTATGAATTTTGGAATCTACCAATAATTTGACATCCCAGATCCAACAAAAGTGGTTTCATCTAAAACAGTGGTCGTTTGCAAAATTTCCATTTTTAAGGGCCGGAATTCCAAAGCGACTATTCTGAATTTTCAACTGGACATAACTTTTTATTCCCCCTATGAAATTTTGATTTTTCGGATTCGTTGGAAAGATATTTTAAAATAGATTCTAATATTTTTGGTTTCGCTAAAATCCGGTTTGTTTTGAATCCTGTACATTCATTTGAACTTTGAAATTGAATTTTCAAACTACCGCGCCATTTTCAATTCCTTTTATAATTAAAATAAAATAATTATATTCAAACGTCGATTCAAATAAATATATACGTTATAATTCTATTCAGAATAAATTTCTCGTCACTATCATTTAAAATAATCCATTTTAAATATTCAAAATTCATCCAAATTGCCAAAATAAAATTTTTAAATTGGCTCAGATTTTCCGGGTTATTACAGTTCGGAAAGACCGGGATCGAATTTATATTCGAAAACCATTCTGGCCAACAAATACGTGAAGATAATAGAAGATGATCGTGATTGAGCATTGAAGACCGTAAATGTTTATAAACGGAAGAATTGTTAATAATCTTCGGTCTGCAGCCAAAGATGTACTGTGGTTCTATCGTGGTTGGAATTTACGGATTGCAAGGACTACTCGCTACTAATCTATAGGGTGATTCCTTGGATGTGGTAGGAGGGTACCTTTGGTTCATCCTGTTCCTAGATGACTTGTACGGACGGATGTCTGACAGAGTATTTCCAAAGGGATCACGTACGTTGATTTCTTTAAACGTACCATAGTTGGCGGTGGAGGACGACGGTTCTCTTAACTTAACAACTAGAGTATTTTTGTTGACGTCAATTAGTGATATCTAGAGGATCTGACGATGTGGAATTCAAAGGGAATGGTGACCAGATGTTCCATAATGTAATTCAAACCTCAAGCCTCATCAACCGAGAAATGACAAAAATCGGGCATGTAGCATGGCTATGTGGGTCGCTCCCATTAGGGTGTATAATCACCTATCTAGAGAAATTCCTTTTGCTTCTTTAATCTATTTCGATGTTGTCACTTTCGGGAAATAGTGGTTTGAGCCCAACCGTTGGTGATATACATTCAATACACTCAAGCGAAATGAATGGTCGGTCATGTGTGGGTCGGGTTGCAAGACGTTCTTGTTGAACCCAGTGTATTCCCCTCAAGAGATACACTATCGGCAGGTGGTTCCATACCTTGTCATAATCAGAATCCAATCTCCAATAAGCGCCTACTGTTTTGATTGTATACTATGTATGTGGAGCATGAGTATAAGAGTTCTACTAGATTGATATTTACTTGTATTAAGACACTATTATAATATCATAAAAGATATTGATTTCAAAAATGTTTTGGGTTATCGTAAGGTAAAAACCATCCGTATTTATGTGTGGATTTGGTCTTACGATTACCCTTTTCGTTCGAAAAGATTTTAACTTTAAAATCAATTGGATGATACCGTAATACTTAGTGTGTTTTTCTCACTTTGGGTCACCAGACTGACCCGATGTTTGTAATGCTCGGGTTAGACCGGGGTGTACAGGTCCAGGTTATCGAATGCTGCAAAGTCCAGAGACGAGCTGGAGGTGTTCAGACGTATTGTATCTAGTATTTATTCCATTGTGTGTTGAGGACATGTTATTATAACTGTCCAGATGTGTTGATGTACCTGATATTGTAAGTATTTTTGAAAGCTCTCAATAAAGATTTATTTCTGGATCATACTTTGTTCTTCTGCAATGTGAGACTCTGTGTTGTGTTTGTTCTTCTTCTTCTATTATAATATTTCTTTCTTTCTTATCTCACCCTTTAAATTCTTTCTATTAACTATCAAGTATTTTCGGCGTTTGGAAGATCGACATGGGATATGAAATTGTATTTATGTCGATTTTCAAGGCCGAAAATCCTTAGGTCATTACAGTGGTATCAGAGCTATTGGTTTACTAATAACCTTGGCTCTGTGGTATAACTCGATAGAGATAGGGTTTGTAATACCCTAGATCGAGATTGATTTTATATATATGAGAGCGTATCTGTAAATTTTATATACAAATGTTTTGTATTGTATTGTTGGTGGGTTCAAGTGTTGAGAATCATTGAGCTGACCATTGATACAGTATTGTTTTGGAAATGAGGGTAAATGGAACAATTTTGCCCAAATAATATTTTTGTATAGAAAATAAATAATTTTACCAAATTATGGAGATATTAGTGTGTTTGATTGATTTGAAAGGAATTCGAATTGGATTCAAAAATTTGAATTGGAACTTAACTTTGTTAAGTGTAAATAAAATTAAGAATGATAGTGAAATTAAATAAAATAGATTTGGAAATTGGAATATGAATTAATAATTATTAAATAGAAACTAATCGGATATTAATCGATTGATGTTTAAATATGTGAAATCAAAATAAAATTTTAATATTAATATTGAACTAAAATTCAATTGATTTGGTTGACTTGGTTGTGTATTGGTTGTTGATTGTGAATTGTTTGTTATTGGATGATAGTTTGTTTGAATGGAAATAATCAACAATTTAATGGAGCAAAGTGAATTATAAACTAAAGAATAATTTCCGGTATAAAACTGCATATGAATTGAAATTTATGGTTTAACCCTGTATTTGACAATGAATTGATGTTATCTGTTTGATTTTGGAATTGGTGTAGTTATACTTGTTTATTAGTGAAATATTACTTAAGAATTTCGTATATTTTTACTCATATGTGAATTGAGTAAAATCCATGTGCTAGATGGCTAGGCAAATTGATATTGGTTGAGTAAATCGCATATACATTGAGCAATTATGCTCTATAGCGCTCGTAAAAGGTTTGCCTACGTGAAAATACAAAATTTTGGGTTTTTTATTTTTGTTTTCCGACCGTGTTGGTCGATGTATTTATATTATTTGTTCTTGCGATATCGCGGATGTCACTCCGTACAGGGGAGACTCTGCTGAATTTTTCCGGGAATTTAAAGTGTTAGAAATTTTTCGATATTTTTGAAAATATTTATTTACGATATAGAATTGTTTTTTTATTTAATATAAATTGGATTTGGAAATTAAAGGGATTTGTAGAATTTTTCTTACCTTAGCAATTTCAGGGACGAAATTATTTTAAAGGGGGAAGAATGTAACGACCCGTATTATTGGCAGTTAAATATTTTATTTAATTTATTATTTTAAATACTATATTTGGAATATTAATGGATTTTAATATTGAATTCGTTATTTAAAATGAAGTTTGAACGTTATATATTTATATGATTATAAATCGAGCTCAAAATGGCGCGGTAGTTCGTAATATGGAGTTTTGAACTTTAATTGAATATACAAGATCCGATATAAGTCGAATTTCTATGAACCAAGAAATGTTGGAATCGTGTTGACTATAATTTTCATATAAAAGAGAAAAATCCGAATTTTGTGTTATAGTTTGTTAGTTATGGCTAAATCAGATTTTATAATAGTCGCTATGGAAATCGTTATTAAAATATTGGCCTTTAAAATGGCCATTTTGCAAATAGAGTCCGTCTTTGACGAAATTAGTTTCATTGGAACCGTCACGTTAAATTATTGCACGATATTAAATTGCGTGGCAAACCTATGTCATATGTGACCACGGCAGTAGCAAACGCCTAGTTATTTTCTATAGCGCGTAAATTAATTAATTTAATAGAGAGATATTTGAATGTAACTTGAGAAGACAATCGAATTAGGCCACGAAACTAGTCCCGTTGAATTCGTATCGACAATTAGAGTCTGGATAGGTATGTAGTTTGTTATTTTTGAAGACCGGGTAATTTGGTGTCCAATATAGCATTGTGGTGCGTATAAAAATAGCGTATCGGGAAATAGTCTCAGAATGCGACGAAACTGGTGTCATTGGATTCGTATTAATTAATCATTGTAGAAATTTCAATTTACGTGTCAAGCGGACTTACTGTTTGATCATGGCAGCGATAAACGCCCTAATCAATTATATTATTTTGGTCAATTTGGACAGAGGTAACTTTAAATGAATAAACGACTGTCCAAATGAACTCCGCTTTGAGCGAAATAAATTTCATTAGATCCGTAAGGAAGAGGTCTAGTAAAATGTCAAGGTTCCAGATTTATTGGATTTTTTCTGTAATTTCAGAAATTTCAAACGCTTGATTTTTCATCGATATTTATAAAGGACTTTTCACAAACGATGTTGGAATTCGACGAAACCTGTCCCATTGGCTCTGGAATATTTTTCTATTTTTGGATTTGGAGTTTCATTTCAAATAGATATCGTATGAGATAGTTTTAACATGATATTTCACAATAAAATTTCATACAATATTTTAATATAAAATTCAACCCATATAAGTAGGATTCCTTTCGCTGAAAGCCATTGAATTATTACAGTGCTGAAGCCTTCACGCTGAAGGAACCAAGCTTTACTTGCAAGCCACACAATACACCATGCTCCCTACGTTTTGCTTCAATATAAATACACCTCAAAGTCTAACACTAAATTTTCTCTGCACTGGTCAACGCAGTCATAATCTATGCCTCCACGTTATAGAAATAAAACACTCTTACGATTCGAATTTCCCCAATAATTCATTCGAAATCCATTCAATAACTCCGAAATCCATTCAATAACTCAAAGGTTCCCCTTGTTTGAAGAATTTGGAACCGAAGTATATACAGTAATTGGAACAAAGTAGAGTATGCAGCAGTAGTGAAGGGTAAAAAGACCTGGATGAATTAGAATACGAGTGGGCTCGTTTTCAACTAGGAACAATGTGGTTAAGGGGTTTGTGACGTAGCTAGAGTGGGACATCGGTGTTTGAGAAGCGGCATGGGGAGGATGACTCTAAGTAACGGACGATTGAAGTAGCGGTAGGGGGTCGACGTGGCATTCATGTGGAAGGGGATGACCTCGAGCTCAGCCGTGATGGGTAGGTGGATGCGGCAGTTGTGTGAGAGGTGAGAAGGGATGTTGTAACACCCCACCTCCGTTAAGGTCACTCACAAAGGGAATGCATTAACTTTGGTGGAGCATTTTAGTAAACAGAAACAGAATACTACAAGACAGATAAACGGTACTTGAAAAATTATAACTTTATTTCAAACAGAAGCTTGGTTACATCCTTTCAAATCACAATATCAGAATTCAAGTACAAAATATCAGTCTTGTACAAAAGCCTTCAGAATGCATAGTTTAAAATCATAATCCCCACAGAAGAAGACAAGCCATACTTTAAGCACTGCAAGCGGAAAAAATCTGGATCAAGCTAGAGTATTCCCTTCTACAAAACCTGGGGGGGAACGGAAGAAAGGAGGCGAAACAACAAGGGTTAGACAAAAGTCTAGCAAGTCCAGTGATTTTCAGTTATGAACAGCTAATAATAATATGACATGAACATAAAACTGGATGAGAGATAACTGTAACAGTTGTAACAGATATAACAGAAGAACAGAATGACATAAACTATTGCTCTACACTTCTTTGCACTAATACTAGTATAACAGAATTAGGTGTCACCCTAATGTCTAAACTGAGACGGAAACGGGTACAGAATAATTTAACAGAAACACGATGCTAATAATGGGCCTTTACTGCCCGATCAGAAATAGACAGAAGCAGAAACAGATTAATCCCTACGGAAACAGAATGTAGAATTAGGTGTACACTAGTAATGGGCCTTTACCACCCGAACAGACGGTACCACGCAGAAACAGACATGTGTTACCACCCAACAGAAACAGACGGTACCAACAGAAACAGACAGAACTAAGTGTACCCTAAAACCCTACCCCAAGCGATCGGCTCCCTAATACATAAATACCCTGTGCCAGCCCCACCGAAGGGTGTATCATTCCCTAAAGTGGCAACCTTTGAATGACACAGACCTATTTACAGATGTCACGGCGTCTTACATCCTCAGAGGCAGACCGGGATCCATGCACGCACATGACCCGGTTGGAACGCACCATCAACACCCCTCGCCATTATCAGAATGAACCGCTTATAATTAGTTCAGTAAGCGTGCCCGGACCCTACCTACTGTTGGGTCAAAGTTTTGATACCAGAAAGGGTTACTGACTAATATGGGTCCCAAACAACATATGACACAAGTAATTCCCCTCCTATCCTTGTGTCCCCAGACTAACAGATTTCAGATTAACAAGTTCAGACATACAGAATTCAGATCAACTAGTTCACAGATCAGACAAGTTTAAGACTAACGGATCAGATATACGGATTTAACATATTTACAGATTTGTCTAACTTTGTAATTGGGCCTACCGATTCACGGAATAGATTTATTAAACTCATCAGTCTAGTGGGTTTAACCCTATCCGCCCAACACGTTTTAGACATTATATTTATCTCAGATTTTCATTAATTAAATATTAATGCCCAGACCTCTCACATTAGCCTGACAGTTTGCGGCTACTGGTTAGGCCGGTTGGTTTCGGGCAGATTTCTACCGCAAACTGAGTCTAACCTCGGGTTTCAAGCACGTTATGACTAATTTCTCACATTAGGACCTATTGTTTGCGGCCACTGGATGTGCCGGGCGGTTCCGGGCAGGATTACGCCGCAAACTCATTCTATCCTCGAGTTAGCCATGTTTTATGTTTAACAAATGTGCTCATTCACACATTTTAACAAATTAACTTCTTTACAAGTTACAACAGATTATTCGAGGTTCTATTAAAAAGTTTTGCTCAATTTTAAATCGAGCCTACAGGATTACATACTTCAAATTTCGGCATTTCAGTTCCAACAGATTACGCCATTCAACAGATTAAACAGATAACAAATCTTGCAGATTAGGCAATTCAACAGATTTAGCAGATGAGGCAAAATTAACATAATTATTAGATTAGGCAAATCAATCTAATTAGCAGTTAAGGCAATATAACAGAACTAGCAGATTAGGCAATATAACAGATCTAGCAGATTAGGCAATATAACAGATCTAGCAGATTAGGCAATATAACAGATCTAGCAAATTAGGCAATATAACAGATTTAATCATTCCTTAAAGTTTCATAAACATATCTTGCCTAATTATAAATTTGGCCTAAGTTTACATGCCTAAATAATTGTCATGATTCATAATTATGATTATATACCAAATATAGCCATGCATGTCATATATTCAAAGATCTCCCACTTAGGTGTTATTCACATTTAACAGTTATCAAATCTTAATATAGATCTTTACACCTAAGTCATATTCTCTTTATATCCCAAATCATGAATTTCTATATGAACAATATGCCCAACAATCTAGAACTTTAAATTATAATAGATCTTTAATTCAAAAATATGCGTTATGTCCAATGTCTCAAGTCACATGTTAATATACAATGGTTCCTCTTCTTCCAATTCACAGAATATGCACAGATCTAAATCTAGTTTACAACCTATGTCCTTTTAGTCACAGATTAGCCATGTCCAATTATGCCATCATTCATTATTTATCCCAAAGTTTAACGTTCGTGCGTTAATCTCTTATGAGATTTGGCGCAGGCTCGGGGTAGCCTGGCTATAGAACAGGAAGAAGAAAGAGATATAGAATAAAATAGATCAGAACAGAACATACGCAATCTCAAATTCAGATTTACAATCATGTCACAATTATAATTAAAGTTTATATCGGAAAATAACTGCACTTGCCTTGGTTGGATTCTAAAAGAAAAAGGTGTTGTAGTTGTTCTCTTTTAATCCTAATCAGAATTGGAGGAAGAAGAAGCACAAGTCCTAGCTTAGGTTTCAGTAGAATAGAGACGCCATTGATTTATTTATTTTTAGAGAGGAAGAGAGCAATGGAGGCTAGAGAATTGTAAATGAGATTTAGGTTTAGGTTAGGGATGTATATATAGGTGTAGGAAGTTATTTAGGACCATTAGATTAACCCTGAATCATGAGAACCATTCAAATGCAAAATCTGCATTTGAGCGAATCGGCCCATGGGATGACAACCAAACACCCTGGATTAACCCCTAGTCGACCCAGCGGGGCTTGGGCCGACCTCAAAAATGGGTCGGTTCTGTTATTCACCCTCCCAATTCGCTGTTTTGAACCTTTTTTGCATGTTTATTTATTTAATTTTTATATATATCTATATATATTTCTCTCATATGCATATAAACTTCAAGGCTTAATAACTTCTTCATAATTAACCATTTTTTTTAATATTCTCAGAAAATACGGGGTGTTACATTCTCCCATCCTTAAAGGATTTCGTCCCCGAAATCTTCAAGTTAAGAAGAATGTATCCTAACATCCAACATCCATCTACTCAACCATTCAATCACAGGCATCCATTGTCCTTAAAAGGTTTCTAATGTCGTATGAACATATGCAAAGTGTGTGTATATGTTTCTTATCTAATGCAAAATCAGGCGGTCTACTGATCCAGTTGACCTCCTTAATGCAAATCATGTTAGTGTCATGAGTCCAAATATGTATGCAAGAAATCCTATTTGATACACATCATTTCTATATGAGTGCATAACCATTCATCCAAATGCAAAATCCATGTGCTGAGTCAATCATTTTGCATCCACAAAAATTGAAAATGCTCACACATCCATATGCAGTATGAGTGTTTTCGAGCCGATCTAGTGCCTAGTGTGTGTATATGCATCCACGAGCAACCACTAGCAACCACTTGCATCCACTTGCAACCATCAAACATAACATGTCTCAAACACATGTTTACACCCATTAGTTTCTACCTAAAGTTCGAAGATTCGATCGATAGGATACAGTCGAACGATGGAAGCGAGTACAGATAAAACAAAAATTTGGTTCCCATTAGACATTGGTTGAGAGAATAATTCCCCTAAGTATCAACCCCAAAGATCGAAATCAATATCAGATTGACACTCAGAGGATTACCCTCTTTAGACAATGTCAAAACTGGAAATCTTAACCTTATCAGAGATTTTCAGATATTTACGGACTACTAGTACAAATCAGATTACCAAATAATTCTTAGAAAACTAAGCATGATAAAACCCAGAATGTATGCGTCCTACTTGACGCCTAACACAGATATCTCTCAAACCCCAACCTATCACCAGCAGATGAGCCGTAAACCCTATGGGGTTTGAGACTATAACCAGATCAGAAACAGTACTAGTATTAAAGTGCAGAGACTCGACTACTGAATCAGAATGCCATAATCGGAAAGAGTTCTAACTCAATAATCAGATAAGGAAACTAAACTCTCTACGGAAATTTTCCTACTTATATCCTATCCACCAACTATGAGAGCATTCGCCTGCCTTCTCGAAGTAGGTCATGTCCTCTGTCCTTGCCCCCGTTTCTTCGGGCAGTCCCTAGTAAAGTGTCCCATCTCACCACAGTTGAAGTGAGTGTCCTTCCTCTTTTGGCAATCCTTGTTCAGATGAGTCAAGCTTCCATAAGTAAAGCACATTTCTCATCCTTTATCATCAGAATTTTCTTCCTTCTTTTGTGTTTCCTTTTTGCCTCCTTTGTGAACCAAGTCCATATCCATGAGTTTCTCATCCTTGGGTTGTGCTCCTTAGCTAAACTCCCTCATTCTCATCTTTACTATCCGTGTGTAACACGTTGACAAGTCCCTCGAAAGTGGCCTCCATCGTACGGAAAATCCTACAAAGCTCGAAAGAAAATTAGCCGTAGGTGAGACTACTGCGGCTACAGATGGAAGTCGGGCGCTTATTTGCCCTTTGACCAGTGTCGTAGTCTTATCAAGCCTACAGAACCATGCCGCGATGAGGTTACCTCCCAGAAAGCCGGGAGCCCCGGAGAAAGAAGGAAACAAATATTCAAACAGAGGATCAAAAGATAGATATATGGCTTTTGGGGATTATGTTTTTCAAAAATAAGCTTTACTTTTGAAAATACTTCCTTTTTAAAACCTTTTTGAAAATAGTTTTCAAAACTTTTTATCAAATCTGGTAACCTTCAGCTCTGATACCAAGTGTAACACCCCACCTCCGTTAAGGTCACTCACAAAGGGAATGCCTTAACTTTGGTGGAGCATTTTAGTAAACAGAAACAGAATACTACAAGGCAGATAAACAGTACTTGAAAAATTATAACTTTGTTTCAAACAGAAGCTTGGTTACATCCTTTCAAATCACAATATCAGAATTCAAGTACAAAATATCAGTCTTGTACAAAAGCCTTCAGAATGCATAGTTTAAAATCATAATCCCCACAGAAGAAGACAAGCCATACTTTAAGCACTGCAAGCGGAAAAAATCTGGATCAAGCTAGAGTATTCCCTTCTACAAAACCTGGGGGGGAACGGAAGAAAGGAGGCGAAACAACAAGGGTTAGACAAAAGTCTAGCAAGTCCAGTGATTTTCAGTTATGAACAGCTAATAATAATATGACATGAACATAAAACTGGATGAGAGATAACTGTAACAGTTGTAACAGATATAACAGAATAACAGAATGACATAAACTATTGCTTTACACTTCTCTGCACTAATACTAGTATAACAGAATTAGGTGTCACCCTAATGTCTAAACTGAGACGGAAACGGGTACAGAATAATTTAACAGAAACACGATGCTAATAATGGGCCTTTACTACCCGATCAGAAACAGACAGAAGCAGAAACAGATTAATCCCTACGGAAACAGAATGTAGAATTAGGTGTACACTAGTAATGGGCCTTTACCACCCGAACAGACGGTACCACGCAGAAACAGACATGTGTTACCACCCAACAGAAACAGACGGTACCAACAGAAACAGACAGAACTAAGTGTACACTAAAACCCTACCCCAAGCGATCGGCTCCCTAATACATAAATACCATGTGCCAGCCCCACCGAAGGGTGTATCATTCCCTAAAGTGGCAACCTTTGAATGACACAGACCTATTTACAGATGTCACGGCGTCTTACATCCTCAGAGGCAGACCGGGATCCATGCACGCACATGACCCGGTTGGAACGCACCATCAACACCCCTCGCCATTATCAGAATGAACCGCTTATAATTAGTTCAGTAAGCGTGCCCGGACCCTACCTACTGTTGGGTCAAAGTTTTGATACCAGAAAGGGTTACTGACTAATATGGGTCCCAAACAACATATGACACAAGTAATTCCCCTCCTATCCTTGTGTCCCCAGACTAACAGATTTCAAATTAACAAGTTCAGACATACAGAATTCAGATCAACTAGTTCACAGATCAGACAAGTTTTAGACTAACGGATCAGATATACAGATTTAACAGATTTACAGATTTGTCTAACTTTGTAATTGGGCCTACCGATTCACGGAACATATTTATTAAACTCATCAGTCTAGTGGGTTTAACCCTATCCGCCCAACACGTTTTAGACATTATATTTATCACAGATTTTCATTAATTAAATATTAATGCCCAGACCTCTCACATTAGTGTAATGACCCGCATTGGCAGAGGTATAATAATTAATTTATTTAATTATTTAAAAGGTGATTAAAAGGATTTAATGGTCGTGGAATTAAATAATGGTGAATATTTAATGAAAATAATAAATTAAATAAATATATTTTATTCTGAAATAATCAGAATTGGCTGAAATGACGATGTGGTGTGAACTGGATCATCTGTGATATTTAATTCAGCTTGGAATTGAATTTGAATAACGAATATATTAAATCAACGTCAGTTTGAACGTAGAATTATAATATAATTAAAATCGAGCTCGAAATGGCGCTGTAGTTCGTAAATTGGCGATTCGAACTTCAACTGAATGTACATGACTCGTTCTAAATCGGATTTTTGTGAAACAAGAAACGTGTGGAGCTGGTGGAGTATATCTTTCTAGTGGAAGAGACAAATCGGGATTTCGTCGTGTAGATTGTAAGTTATATCCAAATCAAATTTCAGAAAAGTCGCTGTAGAATTCCTTTATAATTTGCGACACTTTATATACGTTATAAAACGATTTTTCAATGTAAATTGAATATCGATTCAATCTGGACTCGGAATAGCATACCTGTAATTATCCTGGAGCTGTATGATATTCCTCGGTAATTATATACGATAATATAGATTTATTTATATTAAATTTAATTATATTTAAATATATTTATATATTTAAATGGGTCATCCAGAGCTTTAAAAATAGCCACTTTTGCAAACGAAGTCGGAATTCGACGAAACTAGTTTTGTTGGATCCGCAATGTCAAATAGTTGTTAAATTTCCAGTTTCGTGATTTTTAGAGTCACTGTGTGGCCGTACGGATTTTTAGAGTGGAAAACAGTCAGTATTTTGACAGTTAAAAATACACTGTGTGACCATACGGAGTCGGAATTCGACAAAACCAGTTTCGTTGGGACCGTAATGTCGAGCTCTAGCTACATGTCCAGTTTGGTGATTTTTGGGTATCACATGTGACTACAGGAATTTTTAGAGTGCGAAATCAAGTATAAATAAATATAAAAATCAAATTGTGAATATTCCTCCCATTTTTCTATGATCCGACAGAGGCCACAGGACTTCTCTTCTCAGCCACAAAGCGTACCAACCCAAACCAGGGTATAAATACCACAGATACCCAAATCAGAAAAGTTTAGAAAATAAAACAAAATCAAATACAATCCTATAAATTCTAGGAAATATATGTTTGGGTGTGAGCTTCAGACCCATATAATTTTCCTTAGACTCGATGTTGTTTTGGGGTGCTCCTCATTTTTCCAGCGCTATTGTGGGTTTGAGTAATCGGAGGATGGGAGCTGCAATCAAAGACAAGGGTACCTCCGTTGGATTGGGAAGGTCGATTTACACTTGAGTGCTCGATTGTGAGGGTCGCGATGGCCGTGTGACTGACGATGGGGTTCGACGGATCCTAATGGGGAGGCGTCAAGGTTACCAGGGTGGGGGTCGTCAGGTGTGATGTTGGATGAGGAACGATACGGTGGTGGTTGCGCCGGACTTTGGTGACCGGAGGTGGAGGGATAGGCGGTCAAAGGTGAAGTCAACGGGTAGTGGTGGGTTCGGATTTCTTTTTCTGGAGGCATCGAAGTATTTAGGGGAGAAAGGTTTTACAGTGGGCTTCGTACTTAAAACGAGAATGGGCCTGTTTGGAGGAAATGGTGTGTGGCCCGATAGGGTTTTTAATATTTATAATTTGCATATAAAAATGTATTAACTTCGTAATATCACAACTTGACCATACGATATCAGATTGACGAACCGTAAGTTACATTGGGACCGTATGGACGAGAGCTTCACAATGAAGCTGACTGGAAGTGGAATGGGGCTAGTATGAATTTATGGCGAAATAAACTATTTGATTCAAATCAAACAACAGTTTATTGTTCTTTAACGATGAACTGCTAATGTGAGTAAAACTCACCAACTCTGAACAGTTATATTTTTATAATGTATTCTTAGAACTGTTAATCATCTGTTGATTGTTGTGTGTTGATTATTTGATTGAACTGCTAGTCAGTTAGTTAAATTTCTATATTGATTCTGTTTAACAGAATATATCATATGGAACTGAAAGTGACGTTATCTATATTGTCTAACATCTGTGATGCAGGGAAACAGGTTGGAGGAATCCGACTGGACTCCTCAACAGTTATTTTATTGTTTTTCATATATTGTTATATGATGTGATATAAAATCTATGGGCGATTATATGTACTTGGACGATATTGAACATCGTGATTTGATATGATTGAATACCATAACATACCGAAATGTTGATAAGGGGATTTTCAAAGTGATATTGAAAATAGAATATTTATAAAATGGGATATTTATAAATAAGAGATATTTATAAAGTGGAATATTTATAAATAAGAAATGTTTATAAATTGGAATATTTATAAATAGGAGATATTCAAAAAGGAAATAATTTCAAACCATTTTCTTTTTGAATGGAAAGGCCTGTGTGGCGAGTTTTGGGATTTTCCCGATGCTCCCGATACAAAGGAGGTTATGGCGAATTTTCCCAGGACTTTAAGGAGTTAGAATATTTTTAAGAATAAATTTGAAAAGGGAATATTTGCAAACCATTTGCAAATAGAATAAAATAGAGAAAAGAAATATTTGTAAACCATTTACAAATAGAATTGAAAGGGGAATATTTAGAAAATAAATAGAGTTAATAAAAAGGAAATTGGTTTATAAAGGAAACCGTTATAAAAAGGAGAAATCGAATATGGTATTCGAAGTTAGTTAATCGAATATAGACATTCGAAAGGAGTTAATCGAATATGGTATTCGAAGTTAGTTAATCGAATATGGTATTCGAAAGGAAAAATCGAATATGGTATTCGAAGTTAGTTAATCGAATATGGTATTCGAAAGGAGAAATCGAATATGGTATTCGAAGTTAGTTAATCGAATATGGTATTCGAATGGAGAAATCGAATATGGTATTCGAAGTTAGTTAATCGAATATAAACATTCAAAAGGAGTTAATCGAATATGGTATACGAAGTTAGTTAATTGAATATAGACATTCGAAAGGAGTTAATCGAATATGGTATTCGAAGTTAGTTAATCGAATATGGTATTTGAAAGGAGAAATCGAATATGGTATTTGTAACGACACGGATTTCGCCCGGACCTAATCGATCGCTAAACCGACCAAGACCGTTCGAACCCCGCATACGCTAACTTTGGGTATACAACACATCAGAACAAATAACAGAAGACTTCAATAAACATCATAATAATGTTACATCAGAGTACAGAATATCAGAGTATATCGATAATAATACACAGCGGAAGATAAATTTACATAAATGTAATACAATGCACAGCGGAAGACTGTAAATGCCTGGACACAGCTTAAAGCTTCAATCCAGAATCCTGCTCAATACATCTGCAAAATAAAACTACTCGACTGCCCGTGTGGAAAATAGGGGCACCCGAGTTCGCAAGGGAAAAGCAAACTACAGGTCAGTCATGGGACTGGTGTGAGAACTCAAAAACAGTTGTTAAACTTGTTTAAAAATAAGGCAAATCACGGGACCACGCCACTTTCGCGGAACGGGTTTACCCCCATGAAAGCCAGTGTATAAGCAACAATCAATATAGATATATGGATCTACTATGCATCACACAACATGCAATATCCCAATCTACCCACTTAGATTAATCACAACACTTAGATTATCCAAATCCAATTCAATTTACAGAAATTATTCCTTTGGATTTTATTCCCGATTTCTTATTTCAAATCATTTGAAATACATATCTAACTTTCTATATCAAAGTAGATTTCACTTCGGGATCTCAAATCAAATCATTTGGAAATGTGAATTCCAAAACATAACAATGCATACAAACAAGTATGCAACCAAATATCGTGCTCCCCATCGACAAGGCAAAGGGTACGCACCTCGCAACTCGATATATATATGTGCACCTACCCCACATAGGAGTAGGCTACACCGACGATGCACCTCCCACTCAGGAGAGCATACACCGCCCTCTCACCCATACTTTTAGTCTCAGGGTTACCCGAATCTTTAGCCACATACCAAATCATTTCATATCCCGAAGTAGGGAAAATCATTTCACAACATAATAATCACAATGTAACATATAATACATTTCTAAATCACTTTAGAAATCATCGGGTTTTGGGCCTCGAAATCCTTTCTGTTTTATAAAACATTTTTATAAAACATTCCCTGTCCAAAATCGGGAATACATTTCTTTTCACTTAAGAAAAATATCATTTCACAATCATTCGTTAAATTTGAAATGAACACAACATCGCTAAACACCTTATCGTCAAATCGTGAAGTGTTTCACAAGGCGTTAGCACACAGATATTTTCAACCCAACCCAATGCTAAATGTAAAAGCATATTCTGCTCATAAACTGGTCGAGCACAATCCAAACCATCAATCAATCAAATTTAACATACGCCTCATTCCAATTCATTAGTCACTAACCGTAAATTAATCAAGAGAATAATTCCCCAAATATTAACCCCGAAGGCCGAAACCAACATCAGATCAATATCCAGAAAACCATTCTGCTTGGCTAACCGACAGTTAGTTTCTAAATTTCACGTTCAAATCTAATTAAAGATTTAACTATCGCCTGGAGCAAAACTGGTGATACTCCATTCTCGATCTTTTCAATCTAATTAAAGATTCATTAAAACTCCACTTAGTTTTAATCTGTGACTGGGTTAAAGAACCAGTGTCATCTAAAAACACGGTTCGCGATAAACCCAAAGTCACATTCCATTAATTATCGGGTTAAAGAACGAGTGTTATTTAAAACACTGTTCACGATAAACCCAAAAATCAATATCAATTCAATTCCAATTAAATATTATTTAATTGGTACACTTCATTAAATCTAAATAAAAAGATTTAATCTTTTCTCAACTGGGTTCAAGAACAGTGTTAGTGAAGACACCATTCACGACAAACCCAAATCACATTCGATATTCAATACAAGGCTCTGAATAGAAAATATATCGGCTTATATTCAATATCGAGTTCTACGACTAACAGATGTCGTATGGGAAATAACGATATATATATATATATCTTTCAAATTTCCATAACAACACCTGTATAATCACGAATCCCAACATCGAAATATTCCGAATACAATTTCGATTCAAATCCACTCCAATGCAATCATTGGAATTTTGGTTATTTTTAAAACCCTTTTCGAATTCAATTTATTTATTTAAAAATAAATAGAATTATAATCCTAGTTCAAAACTAGTTCATTTCGATAAAAATCTATTTTTATCTTTTCAAATATGGAGTTTTTTCATCCCAATTCTTCCCAAATCATTTCTTATGATTTTACACAAATTATTACTATTTTTAATAATTTTATCAAGGCCTGTACGGTCGATTTCCATCAATGGCCATCGAACTGCACTTACAGCGACCTTTTCCGAATTTGATTTGGACGTATCTCCAAATCCAACCGTTAGATTTCAAATTTCTAATATTCCTTAGAAAGCTCTTTTCGATACGAACCCAACGGTTCTGATTTCAGGAGAATCCGACGGTCGGATCTCCCGTAATGTCCGTTCGAAGTCAATGGTCGAAATTCGCGAACTGCCGCAGCGCGGCGCGTTCTATTCAGGCCATTTATTATATATATAATATATATAATATATATTTCGTCGATTTCTATTTAAAACGAATTATATAAATAGTTTTGAATTCGTTTCAAAAACATTTTCAACTTCCTTTTCAATTCAAATCACAATTGAATTCTTCTTTATAGATTCGTTTTAAAATTCATTTCTATTCAATTCAAATTTCAATTCAATTCGAATTCGTTTTCAATTCAATTCATTTCGAATTCATTTTCTATTCAATTCAATTCGAATTCGTTTTCTATTCAATTCAATTCGAATTCGTTTTCTATTCAATTCATTTCGAATTCGTTTTCTATTCAATTCAATTCGAATTCGTTTTCTATTCAATTCAATTCGAATTCGTTTTCTATTCAATTCATTTCGAATTCGTTTTCTATTCAATTCATTTCGAATTCGTTTTCTATTCAGTTCAATTCGAATATTTCATATACATCGTTTTCAATTCGAATATTTCATATACATCGTTTTCAATTCATATATATATTTCATATACATCGTTTTCAATTCATATATATATTTCATATACATCGTTTTCAATTCATATATATATTTCATATACATCGTTTTCAATTCGAATATTTCATATACATCGTTTTCAATTCATATATATATTTCATATACATCGTTTTCAATTCATATATATATTTCATATACATCCTAATATATATAATATTTTCACTTTCAATATATTCGATATTTTCACTTCGCTATATATATAAATTTCACTTTTCATATATTCGATATTTTCACTTTGCTATATATATAAATTTCACTCTTCATATATATGTTATTTCACTTCGCTATCAATCAATTTTCACAACAATTTCAACCAATAAATATCGTCCATGGTTTGTGGACGAGGGGCGTATATATATATATATAGAGATATTTATATATAGCTATTCACTTTCATTTCACACATATATATATATAAATTTTAAATCAGAAATCTCACCAATAGCTATCCAACTTCACGACTCTTCTTAATAGAAATCTTCGCCTATTTGTCGCTTTCACCCGTATTCTCTGCATATGTAAAAATAGAATTTTTACTACGCTATTCAATATATAAAAATATGATTTTTACTTTCGCTTTCACATATAAAAAATATGATTTTTACTTTTGCTTTCACATATAAAAAATATGATTTTTACTTTTGCTTTCACATATAAAAAATATGATTTTTACTTTCGCTTTCACATATAAAAAATATGATTTTTACTTTTGCTTTCACATATAAAAAATATGATTTTTGCTTTTGCTTTCAACATATAAAAATATGCCTTTTCCTATTTAAAGTTCAGATCTTGTTCCATTAAAGTTTAAACCTTTCCTATTTAATATTTAAACCATTTTTAAAAAAAAAAAAAAAAAAAAATCAGTTTTATTTCTTTATTTACAAATCAGTTTTTATACTTTATAAAATTCAGTTTTATTTCTTTATATTTTAAAACAGTTTCAGTTTTTTTTAAACTTTATTTAATTTATTCAGTTTTTAATTTACTCTTCAAAACAGTTTTTATATTTTATAAAAATGCAGTTTTTTTTCCTTCTTAAAAATGCAGTTTTTATAACTTAAAATAAAAAAACAGTTTTATAACTTAAAATAAAAAGACAGTATTTAGTTTTAATAAAACTAAATTAAAACTAAAAATAAAATAAATAAAAAAAAGTAAAATGGCTCACCGAGGTGTCGAAGGGGAGGAGGAGGAGTCGGCTGTTTGGGTCTCTCGAGGGTGGCGTCGCGACTGGATTCGACGGGGGGTGGGGCGACTGCTTCGTCGGTGATGTCTCGAGGGGGGGCTTCGAGGTACGGCGGCGATGGTAGGCTCGTCGGCGTCAGGTCTTGAGGGGGGCGGCGGCGCTCCAGGGGGGGGGGGGGGGGGCGGCTGTCGATCGGCTTAGGGTTCTTTTTTTTTTTTTTTTTTCACTTTTCTGTTTGAATCGAAATGAGAAGGGGGGGGCCAGAACAAAGATAAAGGGGGGGGGGAGGGAAATGTTTTTTTTTTTTTAATTTAATTATTTATTTTAGCAAAGAGTTGACTTTTACATATGACCTCGAAACGAGGCCCACCGCCTGTCGTCCATAGCGTTTCACCCCCATTCCGAACACAATGGGATATGTATCGCAAGCTGATTTGATCGTTACAATCAGTTTCCTTTTGAATTTTCATTTAAATCACTATATTGAATTTTAAACGCACATTTCAAATTACCGGGGTCACATACTAACTAGAAAAATTCCAGAAAAATATTTTCTAGCTTCGTATTGACGATACGGTCTTAACAAAACTAGTTTCGTCGAATTCTGAGACCGTTTGAAAAATGGCCAATTTCCAGTCGATTAAAATCAACTGAAACCGGTCAAACGCGTTTTCCTTTGCCACGCTCACATACTGATTCGGAAAATTATGAAATTTGGAATCTAGCAATAACTTGACTCTGCGGACCCAACAAAACTGGTTTCGTCGGAATCCGAGGTCGTTTGCAAAATGGCTATTTTTAAGGGCTATATATTATATAAAATATATATAAATTCCACAGCGACTATTCTGAATTTTCAACTGGACATATCTTATCATTTCTAAAGTGAAATCTCGGTTTGTTAACTTCGTTAGAAAGATATTCACTATTAGATTCCATTATTTTTGGTTTCACTAAAATCCGGATCGTTTTGCACCCGGTACATTCAATTGAAGTTTGAAATCAAATTATCGAACTACCGCGCCATTTTCAATTCTATTTATAATTATATATAAATATTTATATTCTAACGACGACGCGTATAATATATACGTTCGAATTATATTCAAAATAAATTTCTCGTCGATATTATTTAAAATAATTCATATTAAATAATCAGAATTCGCTAAAATTGCCAAAATAAAAATTTCAAACTGGCTCGCATTTTACGGGTTGTTACAATCTCCCCCACTTAAAACTTTTCGTCCCCGAAAAGGAACAAAGTCGAAAGTGGTTTGATTATTCAACTCTACGTTCGATCTGGCTTCCATTCTCCAACTCTTTAGTTTCTGAGAATTTTCAAAATTTCAAAAATTTGGCTAACTCCCTAAATTTTCGAAAAATTTCGCCATAACCTCCCCTGCACCGGGAGCATCGGGGAATTTCAAATAGCTTCCCCGGTCCTTCAGATCTCAAAAAGAAAAAGAAAAAGCCAAGCGGCTAGCCAATAGGCTCACGAAATCATCATCACCCAAACAAAACAGGAAATTATGTAGTAAACATGTACCTATTTGTCGGGCAAACAAATTTTATTCTCTGCTCTAGCCTCCTTGCTATGACCTGTTCAATGTAAGTGCAAGTATATGCATGCATTTGCAACCAAATTTCAATACAGTTTACTATTTGGTTCAATTGGCTAAATGGTTAAAAATTATCAAACAAGTAAACAAACAACACAAACATCAATCAATTAATTGATTATATTTTCAAATATATAATTTTATATATTTAAAATCATATTTTCTAAAATCAGATTATATATATAATCACAAATACGTTATTTATAAACAAATAACTCTCGACTCATTCTGGGGCATTTCTAACCCCATCTCTAATGAGTCACTCATCCTAGAATGCTACTGATTCTATCTCTAATGAGGATTCTTTTATAGGACATTACTAATCCTACCTCTGATGAGTCTTTTATTCTGTTCTAACGAGTTGTACCCCAAAGATTTGAGTTTAACCAAAGCTCCGATACCACGTTGTAACGACACGGATTTCGCCCGGACCTAATCGATCGCTAAACCGACCAAGACCGTTCGAACCCCGCATACGCTAACTTTGGGTATACAACACATCAGAACAAATAACAGAAGACTTCAATAAACATCATAATAATGTTACATCAGAGTACAGAATATCAGAGTATATCGATAATAATACACAGCGGAAGATAAATTTACATAAATGTAATACAATGCACAGCGGAAGACTGTAAATGCCTGGACACAGCTTAAAGCTTCAATCCAGAATCCTGCTCAATACATCTGCAAAATAAAACTACTCGACTGCCCGTGTGGAAAATAGGGGCACCCGAGTTCGCAAGGGAAAAGCAAACTACAGGTCAGTCATGGGACTGGTGTGAGAACTCAAAAACAGTTGTTAAACTTGTTTAAAAATAAGGCAAATCACGGGACCACGCCACTTTCGCGGAACGGGTTTACCCCCATGAAAGCCAGTGTATAAGCAACAATCAATATAGATATATGGATCTACTATGCATCACACAACATGCAATATCCCAATCTACCCACTTAGATTAATCACAACACTTAGATTATCCAAATCCAATTCAATTTACAGAAATTATTCCTTTGGATTTTATTCCCGATTTCTTATTTCAAATCATTTGAAATACATATCTAACTTTCTATATCAAAGTAGATTTCACTTCGGGATCTCAAATCAAATCATTTGGAAATGTGAATTCCAAAACATAACAATGCATACAAACAAGTATGCAACCAAATATCGTGCTCCCCATCGACAAGGCAAAGGGTACGCACCTCGCAACTCGATATATATATGTGCACCTACCCCACATAGGAGTAGGCTACACCGACGATGCACCTCCCACTCAGGAGAGCATACACCGCCCTCTCACCCATACTTTTAGTCTCAGGGTTACCCGAATCTTTAGCCACATACCAAATCATTTCATATCCCGAAGTAGGGAAAATCATTTCACAACATAATAATCACAATGTAACATATAATACATTTCTAAATCACTTTAGAAATCATCGGGTTTTGGGCCTCGAAATCCTTTCTGTTTTATAAAACATTTTTATAAAACATTCCCTGTCCAAAATCGGGAATACATTTCTTTTCACTTAAGAAAAATATCATTTCACAATCATTCGTTAAATTTGAAATGAACACAACATCGCTAAACACCTTATCGTCAAATCGTGAAGTGTTTCACAAGGCGTTAGCACACAGATATTTTCAACCCAACCCAATGCTAAATGTAAAAGCATATTCTGCTCATAAACTGGTCGAGCACAATCCAAACCATCAATCAATCAAATTTAACATACGCCTCATTCCAATTCATTAGTCACTAACCGTAAATTAATCAAGAGAATAATTCCCCAAATATTAACCCCGAAGGCCGAAACCAACATCAGATCAATATCCAGAAAACCATTCTGCTTGGCTAACCGACAGTTAGTTTCTAAATTTCACGTTCAAATCTAATTAAAGATTTAACTATCGCCTGGAGCAAAACTGGTGATACTCCATTCTCGATCTTTTCAATCTAATTAAAGATTCATTAAAACTCCACTTAGTTTTAATCTGTGACTGGGTTAAAGAACCAGTGTCATCTAAAAACACGGTTCGCGATAAACCCAAAGTCACATTCCATTAATTATCGGGTTAAAGAACGAGTGTTATTTAAAACACTGTTCACGATAAACCCAAAAATCAATATCAATTCAATTCCAATTAAATATTATTTAATTGGTACACTTCATTAAATCTAAATAAAAAGATTTAATCTTTTCTCAACTGGGTTCAAGAACAGTGTTAGTGAAGACACCATTCACGACAAACCCAAATCACATTCGATATTCAATACAAGGCTCTGAATAGAAAATATATCGGCTTATATTCAATATCGAGTTCTACGACTAACAGATGTCGTATGGGAAATAACGATATATATATATATATCTTTCAAATTTCCATAACAACACCTGTATAATCACGAATCCCAACATCGAAATATTCCGAATACAATTTCGATTCAAATCCACTCCAATGCAATCATTGGAATTTTGGTTATTTTTAAAACCCTTTTCGAATTCAATTTATTTATTTAAAAATAAATAGAATTATAATCCTAGTTCAAAACTAGTTCATTTCGATAAAAATCTATTTTTATCTTTTCAAATATGGAGTTTTTTCATCCCAATTCTTCCCAAATCATTTCTTATGATTTTACACAAATTATTACTATTTTTAATAATTTTATCAAGGCCTGTACGGTCGATTTCCATCAATGGCCATCGAACTGCACTTACAGCGACCTTTTCCGAATTTGATTTGGACGTATCTCCAAATCCAACCGTTAGATTTCAAATTTCTAATATTCCTTAGAAAGCTCTTTTCGATACGAACCCAACGGTTCTGATTTCAGGAGAATCCGACGGTCGGATCTCCCGTAATGTCCGTTCGAAGTCAATGGTCGAAATTCGCGAACTGCCGCAGCGCGGCGCGTTCTATTCAGGCCATTTATTATATATATAATATATATAATATATATTTCGTCGATTTCTATTTAAAACGAATTATATAAATAGTTTTGAATTCGTTTCAAAAACATTTTCAACTTCCTTTTCAATTCAAATCACAATTGAATTCTTCTTTATAGATTCGTTTTAAAATTCATTTCTATTCAATTCAAATTTCAATTCAATTCGAATTCGTTTTCAATTCAATTCATTTCGAATTCATTTTCTATTCAATTCAATTCGAATTCGTTTTCTATTCAATTCAATTCGAATTCGTTTTCTATTCAATTCATTTCGAATTCGTTTTCTATTCAATTCAATTCGAATTCGTTTTCTATTCAATTCAATTCGAATTCGTTTTCTATTCAATTCATTTCGAATTCGTTTTCTATTCAATTCATTTCGAATTCGTTTTCTATTCAGTTCAATTCGAATATTTCATATACATCGTTTTCAATTCGAATATTTCATATACATCGTTTTCAATTCATATATATATTTCATATACATCGTTTTCAATTCATATATATATTTCATATACATCGTTTTCAATTCATATATATATTTCATATACATCGTTTTCAATTCGAATATTTCATATACATCGTTTTCAATTCATATATATATTTCATATACATCGTTTTCAATTCATATATATATTTCATATACATCCTAATATATATAATATTTTCACTTTCAATATATTCGATATTTTCACTTCGCTATATATATAAATTTCACTTTTCATATATTCGATATTTTCACTTTGCTATATATATAAATTTCACTCTTCATATATATGTTATTTCACTTCGCTATCAATCAATTTTCACAACAATTTCAACCAATAAATATCGTCCATGGTTTGTGGACGAGGGGCGTATATATATATATATAGAGATATTTATATATAGCTATTCACTTTCATTTCACACATATATATATATAAATTTTAAATCAGAAATCTCACCAATAGCTATCCAACTTCACGACTCTTCTTAATAGAAATCTTCGCCTATTTGTCGCTTTCACCCGTATTCTCTGCATATGTAAAAATAGAATTTTTACTACGCTATTCAATATATAAAAATATGATTTTTACTTTCGCTTTCACATATAAAAAATATGATTTTTACTTTTGCTTTCACATATAAAAAATATGATTTTTACTTTTGCTTTCACATATAAAAAATATGATTTTTACTTTCGCTTTCACATATAAAAAATATGATTTTTACTTTTGCTTTCACATATAAAAAATATGATTTTTGCTTTTGCTTTCAACATATAAAAATATGCCTTTTCCTATTTAAAGTTCAGATCTTGTTCCATTAAAGTTTAAACCTTTCCTATTTAATATTTAAACCATTTTTAAAAAAAAAAAAAAAAAAAAATCAGTTTTATTTCTTTATTTACAAATCAGTTTTTATACTTTATAAAATTCAGTTTTATTTCTTTATATTTTAAAACAGTTTCAGTTTTTTTTAAACTTTATTTAATTTATTCAGTTTTTAATTTACTCTTCAAAACAGTTTTTATATTTTATAAAAATGCAGTTTTTTTTCCTTCTTAAAAATGCAGTTTTTATAACTTAAAATAAAAAAACAGTTTTATAACTTAAAATAAAAAGACAGTATTTAGTTTTAATAAAACTAAATTAAAACTAAAAATAAAATAAATAAAAAAAAGTAAAATGGCTCACCGAGGTGTCGAAGGGGAGGAGGAGGAGTCGGCTGTTTGGGTCTCTCGAGGGTGGCGTCGCGACTGGATTCGACGGGGGGTGGGGCGACTGCTTCGTCGGTGATGTCTCGAGGGGGGGCTTCGAGGTACGGCGGCGATGGTAGGCTCGTCGGCGTCAGGTCTTGAGGGGGGCGGCGGCGCTCCAGGGGGGGGGGGGGGGGGCGGCTGTCGATCGGCTTAGGGTTCTTTTTTTTTTTTTTTTTTCACTTTTCTGTTTGAATCGAAATGAGAAGGGGGGGGCCAGAACAAAGATAAAGGGGGGGGGGAGGGAAATGTTTTTTTTTTTTTAATTTAATTATTTATTTTAGCAAAGAGTTGACTTTTACATATGACCTCGAAACGAGGCCCACCGCCTGTCGTCCATAGCGTTTCACCCCCATTCCGAACACAATGGGATATGTATCGCAAGCTGATTTGATCGTTACAATCAGTTTCCTTTTGAATTTTCATTTAAATCACTATATTGAATTTTAAACGCACATTTCAAATTACCGGGGTCACATACTAACTAGAAAAATTCCAGAAAAATATTTTCTAGCTTCGTATTGACGATACGGTCTTAACAAAACTAGTTTCGTCGAATTCTGAGACCGTTTGAAAAATGGCCAATTTCCAGTCGATTAAAATCAACTGAAACCGGTCAAACGCGTTTTCCTTTGCCACGCTCACATACTGATTCGGAAAATTATGAAATTTGGAATCTAGCAATAACTTGACTCTGCGGACCCAACAAAACTGGTTTCGTCGGAATCCGAGGTCGTTTGCAAAATGGCTATTTTTAAGGGCTATATATTATATAAAATATATATAAATTCCACAGCGACTATTCTGAATTTTCAACTGGACATATCTTATCATTTCTAAAGTGAAATCTCGGTTTGTTAACTTCGTTAGAAAGATATTCACTATTAGATTCCATTATTTTTGGTTTCACTAAAATCCGGATCGTTTTGCACCCGGTACATTCAATTGAAGTTTGAAATCAAATTATCGAACTACCGCGCCATTTTCAATTCTATTTATAATTATATATAAATATTTATATTCTAACGACGACGCGTATAATATATACGTTCGAATTATATTCAAAATAAATTTCTCGTCGATATTATTTAAAATAATTCATATTAAATAATCAGAATTCGCTAAAATTGCCAAAATAAAAATTTCAAACTGGCTCGCATTTTACGGGTTGTTACAGTATTCGAAGTTAGTTAATCGAATATAGACATTCGAAAGGAGTTAATCGAATATGGTATTCGAAGTTAGTTAATCGAATATGGTATTCGAAAGGAGAAATTGAATATGGTATTCGAAGTTAGTTAATCGAATATGGTATTCGAAGTTAGTTAATCGAATATGGTATTCGAAGTTAGTTAATCGAATATGGTATTCGAAAGTTAGTTAATCGAATACGTTATTCGAAAGGGGTTAGTCAAGTCGAGTTAGTCAAATAGAGTTAACCAGTTAGAGTTAATCAGTTAGAGTTAACCAGTTAGAGTTAATTAGTTAGAGTTAATCGATTAGAGTTAAAACGAACTAGAGTAAATCAAGTGTAGTTATTTGAGATAGAGTTAATCAAACATAGTTATTCAGGATAAGTTGCCATCTCGTACGACTGCTAGCGTAATTCGCAGGGCTGTAAATAGCCTACGGCAGTCGGATGTTTCCAGAGGGAATCAGGTGTAACCATTTGTGATCGCTGCGATCTAGAGTCAAACGAATGGAGTTAAATCGAATATTAGTTATTCGATAGGAGTTAATCAAGTTGAGTTAATTAAACCAAGTTAGTCGAGCCTAGTTAATCGAATCGAATCGGTCGAACCAAGTAAGTTAAGATAGTCGAGTTAGTCGAGTTAAGTTCGTCGAGTTAAATTAATCGATGTTAGTTTCATCGAAAGGAGTTATCGATGTTAGTTTCATCGAAAGGAGTTATCGATGTTAGTTTCATCGAAAGGAGTTATCGATGTTAGTTTCATCGAAAGGAGTTATCGATGTTAGTTTCATCGAAAGGAGTTATCGATGTTAGTTTCATCGAAAGGAGTTATCAATGTTAGTTTCATCGAAAGGAGTTATCGATTATAGTTTAATCGAAGTGAGATTTTCAAATATGAGATATTTGAAAAGGAAGAGTAATCGAATATTAGTTATTTGAAGAGAGATTATCGAATATCGTTTATTCGAGAAGGAGTTAATCGAATATAGGTTATTCGAAGAAGAGTTAATCAAATAGAGATTTCTCGAAGAGAGTTAATCGGCAAATTCGATTATATCGAATTCGGGAAAGTACTTATACTTTCCAGTGTTTAAATAGAGATTTATTTATTTATAAATAAATAAGTGTTAGGTTAATTATTCACTAATAAGAATAGAAGTTATAATTAAAGTTAGATAATTCGAAAGTAGGGATTTTAACGTTATCGTTATAACCAATGTTTTAAATATAGAAGTGGATTAGTAAAATTGAATCCGAGAAAGGCGGAAAGAAGTTGTTAAAGATTAAAAGATAAACTTTGACCATTTCGAAGTTATAACGTTGTTCAGTTAAGGTCTGAGAGGTAATTATACCCCAACTTGAGTGACTTCCTTCTTGACTAAGAAATGGTAAGGTTTGATCGTAAAGGAGTTTTAGAAATGTTTTCCAAACGAGAATCAGAAATGTTTTCTGATAAAAGAAAAATAAGAATTTAGAATATAGGGAAATAGGAGATAAGTAAATAAATGAACTAAAGAGATTAATGTTAAATGATGTTTGTTCGATATAATTTCCATTTGGAAAAAATATCGTTGTTTGCACACTTGTTTTTCTTTGATAGTTAACTCACCGACTATCGAAGTTTTGACCATTTTAACGTTGTTAATATGGAGAGACCGGTCGGATTATTATCCATAGAACCACTCTGTATTGGCATAAGCGTCGCGAATCATATATGCCAAAGATAATTGAAGACGGAGTAAAATGCAAGGGCTGTTGTATAAGACTTAGATAACAGTGACTAAGATGGATATACAGAATAGTGCGTTCGGTTTGTCCAGTCCCAGGACAACTTGTATGGATGAAGGTCTGACAGAGTATATCCAATGGATCGCGTAAGTTGATCTGTTCAAACGTATTCACGTTTGGTGGCGGAGGAATTCGTTTCTCTTAGTTGTATACCCGTGTTATTTTTGGATAAGTCAATTTGCGATTTGGCGGGTATGACGATGTGACATTCTAAGTGAATGAGGATGACTTGTATGAATGAATGTCTGACAGAGTATTTCCAGAAAGGTCACGTACATTGATTTCTTCAACCGTACCAAGAGTGGAAGCGGAGAAGGAAACTTCTTTTAGCTGACACGTAATGTATGTTTGTAGACGTCAATTAGTGATTTTCGATGGACCTAATAATGTGTCATTCGAAGTGAATCTGATGTAACGATAAAGCGTAGCTTCTAGCCTCATCAACCGGTAAATGACAGAAATCGGGCAGGCAGCATGGCTAAGTCGGTCGCACCGAAGTAGGGTGTATAATTACCTATCTAGAGAATATTCATTTGTTTCTTAAAAATCTATCAATGCTGTCCCATATATATACGGGAACGGTTGCTGATCCCAACCGTTGGTGATGTACATTCGATACACTCAAGCGAAATGAGTGGTCGGTCATGTGTGGCTGAGTTGCAAGATGTTCTTGTTGAACTCCAGTGTATCGTTCCTAGAGTACAATGATCGGAAGGTGGTTCCATACCTTGTCATAGTTGGAAATCCATTATCCAATACGTGCTTGCGATTTTGATTGTATACTATATATGTAGAACGTGAGATGAAAGCGTTTCTGCTAGTTGATATCTATTTGTACATAGACATTATTATAATATCAAAGATTTTTGATATAAAGATATTTTGGATTCTCATAAGGGAAAAACCCGTTCCGTTCTACGGCGTGGTCTTATGAGATATCGTTTACTTGTTCATATACCTGTTTAAACTGTTTTACTCATACTAGTCCCATGACTGACCCGGTGTTTACTTTGTTGTTTTCCCTAAACTCTTGGGTGCCTAAATTTGTACGGGCAGTCAAGTAGTCGGGATTTACAGATATACTTGAAGAGCTGGAGCAGGAGGCTTCAGGATCATATAGCTATAGTTTATTTCCGCTGTGTTGTAAGTGCTGTACTCTAATAAGTGCTATTGTATACATAACTGTTATATTTCAAAGTTATGTTATCTATTATATGTTATTCGTTCCGCTGTGAGGTTCGTGTTACTCTGATGATGTAAGTTCTTCTTTTCTTCTTCTATTCTAAGTTTCTATCTTATCTTTCCTCACCCTCTAATTTCATTCATTAACTACCGGGATTTTTCGATGTTTTGGTTATCGACATCGTGCTTATGTCGATAACCAAAGTCGCTCATAATCCGGGTCGTTACAGTTGGTATCATAGCTTAAGTTAAGAATTACTTGGCTCTGTGGCGTGACTCGGTAGAGATAGGGTTAGTTATACCCTAGATTGAGTTTGAGTGTATAGATACGAGTGCGTATTTGTATTTGATATAAAAATGGTTTTATATTGTGGAGATTCATTGGCTGAGTTGTTTATGAGTTCTGGTCGATCAGTTTGATCCACTGCATAGGTAGGAGTAAATAAGTACTTGAATACGATGGACCGACACAGTATAGATATGTAATATATTATCATATATTAGATATATTGGTTGTAATTATAATCGAATAAGACTATAAAAGGTGAAATGGTTATATATAACCAATCAGAATTCATATAATTAAAGTATATGAAATAAGATGAATTAAATATGAATTTAAATCAGATTTGGAACTAAAATAAGGAAATTTTAAGTTCCTGGGAGATTTTGAGATGTTTTCAAAATGGATGTATTTAGTAAGGGTTTTGAAATGATATAGTATTGAAATCACTTGGGTCGCTGGAAAATAATTCCGATGATGACTGCGCAGTATCATCGGTGTGATTTTCGAGTGTCTAAGTGACGGATTACTACCAAAGGTTTTGTTTTTTCAATTGTTTTGAGAAAACAAGTTGTTCAGAAATTCAAAGGTCTTGAATTGGTATTATAATTTCAAATTGATTTGAAAAGAAACCCAGGAATTTAAATTCTGGAATAAAAATTTAACTAATGAAGTTAAATAAAATGAGATGGTAAAAATAAATTGAAATTTAACTTGAACAGAGTTAAATAGAATTGAATTGGATTAGAGAATAATCTGTTATGGAATTGGGTTGATGAGTTAAGAATTTGAAATTTGATATTGGGGTTCGAATAAAATTCGGTTTGGATTTGAGGATATGAACTGATTGGAATTTGATTGAGATAACATTGGTATATGCTGAGTTGATAGCATATGGAAGTGGTAGAGTTGATGTGCCCGACAAAAAGGTACCAGTTTATATTACATATGGATTTGAGATTTTGATGAGCCGAATTGGCAAGCCGCTTGGCTGTTTGATTTTCTTTTGGGTTGAAGAAGGCCCAGAGAGGAGGGTTGGAGTTTGAGTTATTGACAAGTACAAAGGAGATGCTGACGAAATTTTCCGAAAATTTAAAGTGTTAGAAAATTTTCAAAATTTTTGAAAATTTTAGTTAGTCGGAATGAATAAATATTTTAGTCGATATTAATTGGTTCAGTTGAAATCAGAAACAAGGGGTAAACAAATCTTAGAAATTCCAATAGATAGGGTCGTCCTCTACCTTAGCAATTTCGAGGAAGAAATTATTTTAAGTGGGGAAGATTGTAATGACCCGCATTGGCAGAGGTATAATAATTAATTTATTTAATTATTTAAAAGGTGATTAAAAGGATTTAATGGTCGTGGAATTAAATAATGGTGAATATTTAATTAAAATAATAAATTAAATATATATATTTTATTCTGAAATAATCAGAATTGGCTGAAATGACGATATGGTGTGAACTGGATCATCTGTGATATTTAATTCAGCTTGGAATTGAATTTGAATAACGAATATATTAAATCGACGTCAGTTTGAACGTAGAATTATAATATAATTAAAATCGAGCTCGAAATGGCGCTGCAGTTCGTAAATTGGCGATTCGAACTTCAACTGAATGTACAGGACTCGTTTTAAATCGGATTTCTGTGAAACAAGAAACGTGTGGAGCTGGTGGAGTATATCTTTCTAGTGGAAGAGACAAATCGGGATTTCGTCGTGTAGATTGTAAGTTATGTCCAAATCAAATTTCAGAAAAGTTGCTGTAGAATTCCTTTATAATTTGCGACGCTTTATATACGTTATAAAACGATTTTTCAATGTAAATTGAATATCGATTCAATCTGGACTCGGAATAGCAAACCTATAATTATCCTGGAGCTGTATGATATTCCTCGGTAATTATATACGATAATATAGATATATTTATATTAAATTTAATTATATTTAAATATATTTATATATTTAAATGGGTCATCCAAAGCTTTAAAAATAGCCACTTTTGCAAACGAAGTCGGAATTCGACGAAACTAGTTTTGTTGGATCCGCAATGTCAAATAGTTGTTAGATTTCCAGTTTCGTGATTTTTAGAGTCACTGTGTGGCCGTACGGATTTTTAGAGTGGAAAACAGTCAGTATTTTGACAGTTAAAGATACACTGTGTGACCATACGGAGTCCGAATTCGACGAAACCAGTTTCGTTGGGACCGTAATGTCGAGCTCTAGCTACATGTCCAGTTTGGTTATTTTTGGGTATCACATGTGACTACAGGAATTTTTAAAGTGCGAAATCAAGTATAAATAAATATAAAAATCAAATTGTGAATATTCCTCCCATTTTTCTATGATCCGACAGAGGCCACACGACCTCTCTCCTCAGCCACAAAGCGTACCAACCCAAACCAGGGTATAAATACCGCAGATACCCAAATCAGAAAAGTTTAGAAAATAAAACAAAATCAAATACAATCCTATAAATTCTAGGAAATATATGTTTGGGTGTGAGCTTCAGACCCATATAATTTTCCTTAGACTCGATGTTGTTTTGCGGTGCTCCTCATTTTTCCAGCGCTACTGTGGGTTTGAGTAATAGGAGGATGGGAGCTGCAATCAAAGACAAGGGTACCTCCGTTGGATTGGGAAAGTCGATTTACACTTGAGTGCTCGATTGTGAGGGTCGCAATGGCCGTGTGACTGACGATGGGGTTCGACGGATCCTAATGGGGAGGCGTCGAGGTTACCAGGGTGGGGGTCGTCAGGTGCGGAGTTGGATGAGGAACGATACGGTAGTGGTTGCGCCGGACTTTGGAGACCGGAGGAGGAGGGATAGGCGGTCAAAGGTGAAGTCAACGGGTAGTGGTGGGTTCGGATTTCTTTTTCTGGAGGCATCGAAGTATTTGGGGGAGAAAGGTTTTACAGTGGGCTTCGTATTTAAAACGAGAACGGGCATGTTTGGAGGAAATGGGGTGAGGCCCGATAGGGTTTTTAATATTTATAATTTGTATATAAAAATGTATTAACTTCGTAATATCACAACTTGACCAAACGATATCAGATTGACGAACCATAAGTTACGTTGGGACCGTATGGATGAGAGCTTCACAATGAAGCTGACTGGAAGTGGATTGGGGCTCGTATGAATTTATGGCGAAATAAACTGTTTGATTCAAATCAAACAACAGTTTATTGTTCTTTAACGATGAATTATAAATGTGAGTAAAACTCACCAACTCTGAACAGTTATATTTTTATATTGTATTCTTAGAACTATTAATCATCTGTTGATTGCTGTGTGTTGATTGTTTGATTGAACTGCTAGTCAGTTAGTTAAATTTCTATATTGATTCTGTTTAACAGAATATATCATATGGAACTGAAAGTGATGTTATCTATATTGTCTACCATCTGTGATGCAGGGAAACAGGTTGGAGGAATCCGACTGGATTCCTCAACAGTTATTTTATTGTTTTTCATATATTGTTATATGATGTGATATAAAATCTGTGGGCGATTATATGTATTTAGACGATATTAAACATCGTAATTTGATATGATTGAATACCATAACATACCGAAATGTTGATAAGGGGATTTTCAAAGTGATATTGAAAATAGAATATTTATAAAATGGGATATTTATAAATAAGAGATATTTATAAAGTGGAATATTTATAAATAAGAAATGTTTATAAATTGGAATATTTATAAATAGGAGATATTCAAAAAGGAAATAATTTCAAACCATTTTCTTTTTTATTGGAAAGGCCTGTGTGGCGAGTTTGGGGATTTTCCCGATGCTCCCGATACAAAGGAGGTTATGGCGAATTTTCCCGGAAATTTAAGGAGTTAGAATATTTTTAAGAATAAATTTGAAAAGGGAATATTTGCAAACCATTTGCAAATAGAATAAAATAGAGAAAAGAAATATTTGTAAACCATTTACAAATAGAATTGAAAGGGGAATATTTAGAAAATAAATAGAGTTAATAAAAAGGAAATTGGTTTATAAAGGAAACCGTTATAAAAAGGAGAAATCGAATATGGTATTCGAAGTTAGTTAATCGAATATAGACATTCGAAAGGAGTTAATCGAATATGGTTTTTGAAGTTAGTTAATTGAATATGGTATTCGAAAGGAGAAATCGAATATGGTATTCGAAGTTAGTTAATCGAATATGGTATTCGAAAGGAGAAATCGAATATGGTATTCGAAGTTAGTTAATCGAATATGGTATTCGAAAGGAGAAATCGAATATGGTATTCGAAGTTAGTTAATCGAGTATAGACATTCGAAAGGAGTTAATCGAATATGGTATTCGAAGTTAGTTAATCAAATATAGACATTCGAAAGGAGTTAATCGAATATGGTATTCGAAGTTAGTTAATCGAATATGGTATTCGAAAGGAGAAATCGAATATGGTATTCGAAAGGAGAAATCGAATATGGTATTCGAAGTTAGTTAATCGAATATAGACATTCGAAAGGAGTTAATCGAATATGGTATTCGAAGTTAGTTAATCGAATATGGTATTCGAAAGGAGAAATTGAATATGGTATTCGAAGTTAGTTAATCGAATATGGTATTCGAAGTTAGTTAATCGAATATGGTATTCGAAGTTAGTTAATCGAATATGGTATTCGAAAGTTAGTTAATCGAATATGTTATTCGAAAGGGGTTAGTCAAGTCGAGTTAGTCAAATAGAGTTAACCAGTTAGAGTTAATCAGTTAGAGTTAACCAGATAGAGTTAATTAGTTAGAGTTAATCGATTAGAGTTAAAACGAACTAGAGTAAATCAAGTGTAGTTATTTGAGATAGAGTTAATCAAACATAGTTATTCAGGATAAGTTGCCATCTCGTACGACTGCTAGCGTAATTCGCAGGGCTGTAAATAGCCTACGGCGGTCGGATGTTTCCTGAGGGAATCAGGTGTAACCATTTGTGATCGCTGCGATCTAGAGTCAAACGAATGGAGTTAAATCGAATATTAGTTATTCGATAGGAGTTAATCAAGTTGAGTTAATTAAACCAAGTTAGTCAAGCCTAGTTAATCGAATCGAATCAGTCGAACCAAGTAAGTTAAGATAGTCGAGTTAGTCGAGTTAAGTTCGTCGAGTTAAATTAATCGATGTTAGTTTCATCGAAAGGAGTTACCGATGTTAGTTTCATCGAAAGGAGTTATCGATGTTAGTTTCATCGAAAGGAGTTATCGATGTTAGTTTCATCGAAAGGAGTTATCGATGCTAGTTTCATCGAAAGGAGTTATTGATGTTAGTTTCATCGAAAGGAGTTATCAATGTTAGTTTCATCGAAAGGAGTTATCGATTATAGTTTAATCGAAGTGAGATTTTCAGATATGAGATATTTGAAAAGGAAGAGTTATCGAATATTAGTTATTCGAAGAGAGATTATCGAATATCGTTTATTCGAGAAGGAGTTAATCGAATATAGGTTATTCGAAGAAGAGTTAATCAAATAGAGATTTTTCGAAGAGAGTTAATCGGCAAATTCGATTATATCGAATTCGGGAAAGTACTTATACTTTCCAGTGTTTAAATAGATATTTATTTATTTATAAATAAATAAGTGTTAGGTTAATTATTCACTAATAAGAATAGAAGTTATAATTAAAGTTAGATAATTCGAAAGTAGGGATTTTAACGTTATCGTTATAACCAATGTTTTAAATATATAAGTGGATTAGTAAAATTGAATCCGAGAAAGGCATAAAGAAGTTGTTAAAGATTAAAAGATAAACTTTGACCATTTCGAAGTTATAACGTTGTTCAGTTAAGGTCTGAGAGCTAATTATACCCCAACTTGAGTGACTTCCTTCTTGACTAAGAAATGGTAAGGTTTGATCGTAAAGGAGTTTTGGAAATGTTTTCCAAACGAGAATCAGAAATGTTTTCTGATAAAAGAAAAATAATAATTTAGAATATAGGGAAGCAGGAGATAAGTAAATAAATGAACTAAAGAGATTTATGTTAAATGATGTTTGTTCGATATAATTTCCATTTGGAAATAATATCGTTGTTTGCACAATTGTTTTTCTTTGATAGTTAACTCACCGACTATCGAAGTTTTGACCATTTTAACATTGTTAATATGGTGAGACCGGTTGGATTATTATCCATAGAACCACTCTGTATTGGCATAAGCGTCGCGAATCATATATGCCAAAGATAATTGAAGACGGAGTAAAATGCAAGGGCCGTTGTATAAGTCTTAGATAACAGTGACTAAGATGGATATACGGAATAGTGCCTTCGGTTAGTCCAGTCCCAGGACAACTTGTATGGACGAAGGTCTGACAGAGTATATCCAATGGATCGCGTAAGTTGATCTGTTCAAACGTATTCACGTTTGGTGGCGGCGGAATTCGTTTCTCTTAGATGTATACCCGTGTTATTTTTGGATAAGTCAATTTGTGATTTGGCGGGTATGACGATGTGACATTCTAAGTGAATGAGGATGACTTGTATGAATGAATGTTTGACAGAGTATTTCCAGAAAGGTCACGTACATTGATTTCTTCAACCGTACCAAGAGTGGAAGCGGAGAAGGAAACTTCTTTTAGCTGACACGTAATTTATGGTTGTAGATGTCAACTAGTGATTTTCGATGGACCTAACAATGTGGCATTCGAAGTGAATCTGATGTAATGATAAAGCGTAGCTTCTAGCCTCATCAACCGGTAAATGACAGAAATCGGGAAGGCAGCATGGCTAAGTCGGTCGCACCGAAGTAGGGTGTATAATCACCTATCTAGAGAATATTCGTTTGTTTCTTAAAAATCTATCAATGCTGTCCCATATATATACGGGAACGGTTGCTGATCCCAACCGTTGGTGATGTACATTCGATACACTCAAGCGAAATGAGTGGTCGGTCATGTGTGGATGAGTTGCAAGATGTTCTTGTTGAACTCCAGTGTATCGTTCCTAGAGTACACTGATCGGAAGGTGGTTCCATACCTTGTCATAGTTGGAAATCCATTATCCAATATGTGCTTGCGATTTTGATTGTATACTATATATGTAGAACGTGAGATGAAAGCGTTTCTGCTAGTTGATATCTATTTGTACATAGACATTATTATAATATCAAAGGTTTTTGATATAAAGATATTTTAGATTCTCATAAGGGAAAAACCCGTTTCGCTCTGCGGCGTGGTCTTATGAGATATCGTTTACTTGTTCATATACCTGTTTTAACTGTTTTACTCATACCGGTCCCATGACTAACCCGGAGTTTACTTTGTTGTCTTCCCTAAACTCTTGGGTGCCTAAATTTGTACGGGCAGTCAAGTAGTCGGGATTTACAGATATACTTGAAGAGCTGGAGCAGGAGGCTTCAGGATCATATAGCTATAGTTTATTTCCGCTGTGTTGTAAGTGATGTACTCTGATAAGTGCTATTGTATACATAACTGTTATATTTCAAAGTTATGTTATCTATTATATGTTAAAAATTCCGCTGTGAGGTTCGTGTTACTCTGATGATGTAAGTTCTTCTTTTCTTCTTCTATTCTAAGTTTCTATCTTATCTTTCCTCATCCTCTAATTTCTTTCATTAACTACCGGGATTTTTCGATGTTTTGGTTATCGACATCGTGCTTATGTCGATAACCAAAGTCGCTCAAAATCCGGGTCGTTACAATTAGCCTGACAGTTTGCGACTACTGGTTAGGCCGGTTGGTTTCGGGCAGATTTCTGCCGCAAACTGAGTCTAACCTCGGGTTTCAAGCACGTTATGACTAACTTCTCACATTAGGACCTATTGTTTGCGGCCACTGGATGTGCCTGGCGGTTCCGGGCAGGATTACGCCGCAAACTCATTCTAACCTCAAGTTAGCCATGTTTTATGTTTAACAAATGTGCTCATTCACAAATTTTAACAAATTAACTTCTTTACAAGTTACAACAGATTTTTCGAGGTTCTATTAACAAGTTTTGCTCAATTTTAAATCGAGCCTACAGGATTACAAACTTAAAATTTCAGCATTTCAGTTCCAACAGATTACGCCATTCAACAGATTAAACAGATAATAAATCTTGCAGGTTAGGCGATTTAACAGATTTAGCAGATGAGGCAAAATTAACATAATTAGCAAATTAGGCAAATCAATCTAATTAGCAGTTTAGGCAATATAACAGAACTAGCAGATTAGGCAATATAACAGATCTAGCAGATTAGGCAATATAACAGATCTAGTAGATTAGGCAATATAACAGATCTAGCAAATTAGGCAATATAACATATTTAATCATTCCTTAAAGTTTCATAAACAATTGATTTGGGATAAATTTGGCCTAAGTTTACATGCCTAAATAATTGTCATGATTCATAATTATGATTATATACCAAATATAGCCATGCATGTCATATATTCAAAGATCTCCCACTTAGGTGTTATTCACATTTAACAGTTATCAAATCTTAATATAGATCTTTACACCTAAGTCATATTCTCTTTTTATCCCAAATCATGAATTTCTATATGAACAATATGCCCAACAATCTAGAACTTTAAATTATAATAGATCTTTAATTCAAAAATATGCGTTATGTCCAATGTCTCAAGTCACATGTTAATATACAATGGTTCCTCTTCTTCCAATTCACAGAATATGCACAGATCTAAATCTAGTTTACAACCTATGTCCTTTTAGTCACAGATTAGCCATGTCCAATTATGCCATCATTCATTATTTATCCCAAAGTTTAACGTTCATGTGTTAATCTCTTATGAGATTTGGCGCAGGCTCGGGGTAGCCTGGCTATAGAACAGAAAGAAGAAAGAGATATAGAATAAAATAGATCAGAACAGAACATACGCAATCTCAAATTCAGATTTACAATCATGTCACAATTATAATTAAAGTTTATATCGGAAAATAACTGCACTTTCCTTGGTTGGATTCTAAAAGAAAAAGGTGTTGTAGTTGTTCTCTTTTAATCCTAATCAGAATTGGAGGAAGAAGAAGCACAAGTCCTAGCTTAGGTTTCAGCAGAATAGAGACGCCATTGATTTATTTATTTTTAGAGAGGAAGAGAGCAATGGAGGCTAGAGAATTGTATATGAGATTTAGGTTTAGGTTAGGGATGTATATATAGGTGTAGGAAGTTATTTAGGACCATTAGATTAACCCTGAATCATGAGAACCATTCAAATGCAAAATCTGGATTTGAGCGAATCGGCCCATGGGATGACAACCAAACACCCTGGATTAACCCCTAGTCGACCCAGCGGGGCTTGGGTCGACCTCAAAAATGGGCCGGTTCTGTTATTCACCCTCCCAATTCGCTGTTTTGAACCTTTTTTGCATGTTTATTTATTTAATTTTTATATATATCTATATATATTTCTCTCATATGCATATAAACTTCAAGGCTTAATAACTTCTTCATAATTAACCTTTTTTTTAATATTCTCAGAAAATACAGGGTGTTACATTCTCCCATCCTTAAAGGATTTCGTCCCCGAAATCTTCAAGTTAAGAAGAATGTATCCTAACATCCAACATCCATCTACTCAACCATTCAATCACAGGCATCCATTGTCCTTAAAAGGTTTCTAATGTCGTATGAACATATGCAAAGTGTGTGTATATGTTTCTTATCTAATGCAAAATCAGGCGGTCTACTGATCCAGTTGACCTCCTTAATGCAAATCATGTTAGTGTCATGAGTCCAAATATGTATGCAAGAAATCCTATTTGATACACATCATTTCTATATGAGTGCATAACCATTCATCCAAATGCAAAATCCATGTGCTGAGTCAATCATTTTGCATCCACAAAAATTGAAAATGCTCACACATCCATATGCAGTATGAGTGTTTTCGAGCCGATCTAGTGCCTAGTGTGTGTATATGCATCCACGAGCAACCACTAGCAACCACTTGCATCCACTTGCAACCATCAAACATAACATGTCTCAAACACATGTTTACACCCATTAGTTTCTACCTAAAGTTCGAAGATTCGATCGATAGGATACAGTCGAACGATGGAAGCGAGTACAGATAAAACAAAAACTTGGTTCCGATTAGACATTGGTTGAGAGAATAATTCCCCTAAGTATCAACCCCAAAGACCGAAATCAATATCAGATTGACACTCAGAGGATTACCCTCTTTAGACAATGTCAAAACTGGAAATCTTAACCTTATCAGAGATATTCAGATATTTACAGACTACTAGTACAGATCAGATTACCAAATAATTCTTAGAAAACTAAGCATGATAAAACCCAGAATGTATGCGTCCTACTTGACGCCTAACACAGATATCTCTCAAACCCCAACCTATCACCAGCAGATGAGTCGTAACCCCTATGGGGTTTAAGACTATAACCAGATCAGAAACAAGACTAGTATTAAAGTGCAGAGACTCGACTACAGAATCAGAATGCCATAATCGGAAAGAGTTCTAACTCAATAATCAGATAAGGAAACTAAACTCTCTACGGAAATTTTCCTACTTATATCCTATCCACCAACTATGAGAGCATTCGCCTGCCTTCCCGAAGTAGGTCATGTCCTCTGTCCTTGCCCCCGTTTCTTCGGGCAGTCCCTAGTGAAGTGTCCCATCTCACCACAGTTGAAGTGAGTGTCCTTCCTCTTTTGGCAATCCTTGTTCAGATGAGTCAATCTTCCATAAGTAAAGCACATTTCTCCTCCATTATCATCAGAATTTTCTTCCTTCTTTTGTGTTTCCTTTTTGCCTCCTTTGTGAACCAAGTCCATATCCATGAGTTTCTCATCCTTGGGTTGTGCTCCTTAGCCAAACTCCCTCATTCTCATCTTTACTATCCGTGTGTAACACGTTGACAAGTCCCTCGAAAGCGGCCTTCATCGCACGGAAAATCCTACAAAGCTCGAAAGAAAATTAGCCGTAGGTGAGATTACTGCGGCTACAGATGGAAGTCGGGCGCTTATTTGCCCTTTGACCAGTGTCGTAGTCTTATCAAGCCTACAGAACCATGCCGCGATGAGGTTACCTCCCAGAAAGCCGGGAACCCCGAAGAAAGAAGGAAACAAATATTCAAACAGAGGATCAAAAGATAGATATATGGCTTTTGAGGATTATGTTTTTCAAAAATAAGCTTTACTTTTGAAAATACTTCCTGTTTAAAACCTTTTTGAAAATAGTTTTCAAAACTTTTTATCAAATCTGGTAACCTTAAGCTCTGATACCAAATGTAACACCCCACCTCCGTTAAGGTCACTCACAAAGGGAATGCCTTAACTTTGGTGGAGCATTTTAGTAAACAGAAACAGAATACTACAAGGCAGATAAACAGTACTTGAAAAATTAAAACTTTATTTCAAACAGAAGCTTGGTTACATCCTTTCAAATCACAATATCAGAATTCAAGTACAAAATATCAGTCTTGTACAAAAGCCTTCAGAATGCATAGTTTAAAATCATAATCCCCACTGAAGAAGACAAGCCATATTTTAAGCACTGCAAGCGGAAGAAATCTGGATCAAGCTAGAGTATTCCCTTCTACAAAACCTGGGGGAAAACGGAAGAAAGGAGGCGAAACAACAAGGGTCAGACAAAAGTCTGGCAAGTCCAGTGATTTTCAGTTATGAACAGATAATAATAATATGACATGAACATAAAACTGGATGAGAGATAACTGTAACAGTTGTAGCAGATATAACAGAAGAACAGAATGGCATAAACTATTGCTTTACACTTCTCTGCACTAATACTAGTATAACAGAATTAGGTGTCACCCTAATGTCTAAACTGAAATTGAAACGGGTACAGAATAATTTAATAGAAACAGGATGCTAATAATGGGCCTTTACTACCCGATCAGAAGCAGAAACAGATTAATCCCTACGGAAACAGAATGTAGAATTAGGTGTACACTAGTAATGGGCCTTTACCACCCGAACAGACGGTACCACGCAGAAACAGACATGTGTTACCACCCAACAGAAACAGACGGTACCAACAGAAACAGACAGAACTAAGTGTACCCTAAAACCCTACCCCAAGCGATCGGCTCCCTAATACATAAATACCCTGTGCCAGCCCCACCGAAGGGTGTATCATTCCCTAAAGTGGCAACCGTTGAATGACACAGACCTATTTACAGATGTCACGGCGTCTTACATCCTAAGAGGCAGACCGGGATCCATGCACGCACATGACCCGGTTGGAACGCACCATCAACACCCCTCGCCATTATCAGAATGAACCGCTTATAATTAGTTCAGTAAGCGTGCCCGGACCCTACCTACTGTTGGGTCAAAGTTTTGATACCAGAAAGGGTTACTGACTAATATGGGTCCCAAACAACATATGACACAAGTAATTCCCCTCCTATCCTTGTGTCCCCAGACAAACAGAATTCAGATTAACAAGTTCAGACATACAGAATTCAGATCAACTAGTTCACAGATCAGACAAGTTTTAGACTAACGGATCAGATATACGGATTTAACAGATTTACAGATTTGTCTAACTTTGTAATTGGGCCTACCGATTCACGAAACAGATTTATTAAACTCATCAGTCTAGTGGGTTTAACCCTATCCGCCCAACACATTTTAGACATTATATTTATCTCAGATTTTCATTAATTAAATATTAATGCCCAGACCTCTCACATTAGCCTGACAGTTTGCGGCTACTGGTTAGGCCGGTTGGTTTCGGGCAGATTTTTGCCGCAAACTGAGTTTAACCTCGGGTTTCAAGCACGTTATGACTAACTTCTCACATTAGGACCTATTGTTTGCGGCCACTGGATGTGTCGGGCGGTTCCGGGCAGGATTACGCCGCAAACTCATTCTAACCTCGAGTTAGCCATGTTTTATGTTTCACAAATGTGCTCATTCACAGATTTTAAAAAATTAACTTCTTTACAAGTTATAGCAGATTATTCGAGGTTCTATTAACAAGTTTTGCTCAATTTTAAATCGAGCCTATAGGATTACATACTTCAAATTTCAGCATTTCAGTTCCAACAGATTACGCCATTCAACAGATTAAACAGATAACAAATCTTGCAGATTAGGCGATTCAACAGATTTAGCAGATGAGGCAAAATTAACATAATTAGCAGATTAGGCAAATCAATCTAATTAGCAGTTTAGGCAATATAACAGAACTAGCAGATTAGGCAATATAACAGATCTAGCAGATTAGGCAATATAATAGATCTAGCAGATTAGGCAATATAACAGATCTAGCAAATTAGGCAATATAACAGATTTAATCATTCCTTAAAGTTTCATTAACATATCTTGCCTAATTATAAATTTGGCCTAAGTTTACATGCCTAAATAATTATCATGATTCATAATTATGATTATATACCAAATATAGCCATGCATGTCATATATTCAAAGATCTCCCACTTAGGTGTTATTCACATTTAACAGTTATCAAATCTTAATATAGATTTTTACACCTAAGTCATATTCTCTTTTTATCCCAAATCATGAATTTCTATATGAACAATATGCCCAACAATCTAGAACTTTAAATTATAATAGATCTTTAATTCAAAAATATGCGTTATGTCCAATGTCTCAAGTCACATGTTAATATACAATGGTTCCTCTTCTTCCAATTCACAGAATATGCACAGATCTAAATCTAGTTTACAACCTATGTCCTTTTAGTCACAGATTAGCCATGTCCAATTATGCCATCATTCATTATTTATCCCAAAGTTTAACGTTCGTGCGTTAATCTCTTATGAGATTTGGCGCAGGCTCGGGGTAGCCTGGCTATAGAACAGAAAGAAGAAAGAGATATAGAATAAAATAGATCAGAACAGAACATACGCAATCTCAAATTCAGATTTACAATCATGTCACAATTATAATTAAAGTTTATATCGGAAAATAACTACACTTGCCTTGGTTGGATTCTAAAAGAAAAAGGTGTTGTAGTTGTTCTCTTTTAATCCTAATCAAAATTGGAGGAAGAAGAAGCACAAGTCCTAGCTTAGGTTTCAGCAGAATAGAGACGCCATTGATTTATTTATTTTTAGAGAGGAAGAGAGCAATGGAGGCTAGAGAATTGTATATAAGATTTAGGTTTAGGTTAGGGATGTATATATAGGTGTAGGAAGTTATTTAGGACCATTAGATTAACCCTGAACCATGAGAACCATTCAAATGCAAAATCTGCATTTGAGCGAATCGGCCCACGGGATGGCAGCCAAACACCCTGGATTAACCCCTAGTCGACCCAGCGAAGCTTGGGTCGACCTCAAAAATGGGCCGGTTCGGTTATTCCCCCTCCCAATTCGCTGTTTTGAACCTTTTTTGCATGTTTATTTATTTAATTTTTATATATATCTATATATATTTCTCTCATATGCATATAAACTTCAAGGCTTAATAACTTCTTCATAATTAACCATTTTTTTTAATATTCTCAGAAAATACGGGGTGTTACAGATGTGAACGAAGATGAGGAAGCACTGTGAAATGGACCTGATAACGTTTAAACCTGGGGATGGATTAAGAAAAATCGGCCTTGAATTTGAAGCAGCGTGTATGAGTTTTGGGACCAAAAGAGGAAGGATTCTATCGGCCTGTTCATAATTTTAACAACCGTAAATTTAGGTCTTAATGTATTAAATTGAAAATTTATTTAGTGAAGTTAAATTTAATCTTATACGAGATGTATTTGTTGTAGGAGTCTGCCCTTGGTTGACCAGTAGGAACGTGAGGAAGAGAGAATATCGGTTGGCCTAGTAAAAATTTAACCAGTATAGTTAGTTATTTAACTTTATAATTAAAAGGGTTTAATGGTTTAAATGAAATCCTGGACAGATTCAGTTGTTTTCATGGACTCCAGGAACCATGGGAGCGTTGACTCAACCGGAAAGAATAAAGGGTTCGGCCCATACTTCATCACCTTGTGTAATTAAGTTGTTTAATTAAAACTAATAAATTATCTTAATAATTAATGGTGTATAAACTATAAACGTAAATTATTTTGTAGGAACGAACCTGCTGGAGACCAGAATGGGAAAAACATTTGAGAACAAAATGGTTTTTGCCTAGGCCATTTATTTTAAAACGTAATAAGTTTAATTAATTATTAAAGATTTACTTATATCGATTAAAATCGTTAACTTTAAATATTCATCACACATTCGCATGTGATCAGAATTGGACAGTTCAAGTTGTGTTATGATCGTCTTAAGGAGATCTACATCCTGGAACTATTCTGGATAGGAATGGAGACGACAGAGATTTACAATTAAATATTGTTTAATTTAACTATAACCAAACCATTTCAACAGCGAATCAAATAAAGATGAATTAAACTCACTCAGTTCTCCCCACTTATATTTTATATAAGTCGGGTTTTTATTGTATGTGCTCTGGTTGTTAATAGTTGACTGTTTGCTAGTTATATATTTATTTGTTGATTTAATCAATGAAATTAAACCGTCATTAAATTTCAGTGAAATACCAAATCGTTATTTTAACGATTGGATCCAATAGAGGTAACTTATCTTGTTGGTCACGTTTATAAAATAAACGCGTTTAATGGTTTGACTTGTTTGAACTAATTGAATTGTTTTGATGATTGGTTGCTGTTATATAGTCGTTATCTGCCATTATAGGTACTATCAGTTAAATGGGATTGAATGATCTGATTTGAGTTTACTAATTTGAATACAGGGAAGAACAGGTTGGAGAGATCCAACCGGATTCCTCAAATATATTAGATGTTATTCATTTTCATATCATTATTATATGAACTGTTTGGATTGAATGATTGATTTGATTCTTTACCATGATCTGAAATTCAACATTTGTTTTATTTAATCCAATGGGCAATATTGGTGGAGTATTGGCAGCATATGGCCTATAAAATCAATCATTTTATAAATGTTGATTTACCGTCAGGCAAATCGATAGGGATGAAGTTATAAAATTTATTTTATAATAGGAGATAGATTTTGAATTATATTATTTTGAATAAAAGTTAATTAGAAGGAAATATTTATTATTTAATATTTAAGTATATAATTAATTATTAATTGATTTCATAAAGGAAATTCTGATATTAATCAGATTTATATACAAGTGAATAGAAATTAACCTAACGACTAAAATTGGATAATTGTTTTGTTAAGAAACCATTAAATAGAATTATTTAGATTAATATATTATTAATTAATTTAAAGGGATAACAAATTGGAATCAGTTAATGGGATAATCGTGTTTTAAGGTGACTAAATCGACCGTTTTTAATTGGGACTTATTATTAAATTAGTGAGTTTTGAATAAAATAGTTTAATGAATAATGTTTAATTTTAATAAGATTTAAAAAAAAAAGATTCACAGTTTATTTTAGTTAATAAAGAAATTAACTATTGAAGTAGTTAATAGTCGAAGTAAATCATTATTTTAACTAATAATAATTTAGGGAATTACTTTTTAATTGAAATTCATTTAAAAAGTTATCGAAGTTGAAATTGAATCCAATTGATGGGTGAAAGGAGTTTATGAACGGTTTTTATATTTAAAACCCCAATGGTTATAACAAAGTTATAAAGAGAATTTTTAGTAAGTACGATAGTTTAGATTATATGATACTTGAATTAAGTAAAAGGAGAAAAAGATGAAAAAGGTTTATAATAAACCAGTGTTATATAAATGAGGTTCAAGATGTTAAAGCATTAATTTTAAATTAATGATTTCTTAATAATGGGATTAAATAAGAAGGGGAATTAAAATATGAGTTCCGAAGTAGGAATGGTTGAATGGATTTGAAAAGGGATTGGTAAAGGTGAATTTGGTGAAAGAAGTGGGTCGTAGGGTTATATAACCAAATCTGAATTATAAAATGAGTTGGTTTAAAATGGTAGAGGTTAAAAAGTGGTGTTTTATAAATAAGTTACTAAACTATTAAATTAGAAATAAGGGTTATATTCGAGGAAGAGATTTTCAAAGAGTAATAAGGTTTATGAAACCGTATTTTTAATAAAATAGCTAAATGGAATTTGTATTGATACTAAATTGAAATATTAGTTTAAAACGTATAGAGGTTGGTAATAATATATTATTTCCATTAAAGAAATAATAATGCAACATTTAGTGAATATTTAGAGAATATATAATGAGGATTCTGAGGTCAAAGGGAAATAAAAGGAGCTGTGTGGAGATGTAACGATACTCTCGAGTTAGAAAGGAAATGTAAGGTTGAGTTTTATTTTATACAAATAAATATTTGTTATGGTTCAAGAATAGAATAAAAGATATTTCGCAATGTTGTTTTACAAATAATAAGTTGAATGGATTTCCCAAATTTAAATAATAAAGAATGATGTAACAAATGTTTTGAAAGGAGAATTAAGTGGAAATTGAATATGGTTATTTGTTATTTTACCAAGTATTATAATGAAATGGTTTGGAGGGCATTAGTATATTAAATAAGAATTCAATTATTGTAGTTTTAAAATATTAAAAGAGTAAGAAGTTTTAATTAAATATAAGTGAACTAGTCTGTAATTATTAAAGGCCAAGTAATACTGAATACTGAACTAGTGAACTCATTGAATTTTCATGATTTAATCACTGTTTATTTTGATAGTTAAATAACCGACTATCAAATCTGTCCAATACGATTGTTTTGTTCCAAAGACCAGGATCGAATTTATGTTCAAAAACCGTTCTGACCAACAAATACGTGAAGACATCAGAAGATGATCGAGATGGAGCATTGAAGACAGTAGATGTTCATAAACGGAAGAACTGCTAATAAGTTTCGGTCTGCAGCTAAAGATGTACTATGGTTCTATCGTGGTTTGAATTTATGGATTGCAATGACTACTCGCTACTGATCTATAGGGTGACTCCTTGAATGTGGTAGGAGGGTACATTCGGTTCACCCTGTTCCTGGATGACTTGTTTGGACGGATGTCTGACAGAGTATTTCCAAAGGGATCACGTACGTTGATTTCTTCAAACGTACCATAGTTGGCTGCGGAGGACGACGGTTCTCTTATTCTAACAACTAGAGTACTTTTGTGGACGTCAATTAGTGATATCTGGTACATCTGGCGATGTGGCATTCAATGGGAATGGTGACTAGATATTCCAGAATGTAATTCAAACCTCAAGCCTCATCAACCGGGAAATGACAAAAATCGGGCAGGCAGCATGGCTATGTGGGTCGCTCCCATTACGGTGTATAATCACCTATCTAAAGAAATTCCTTTTGCTTCTTTAATCTATTTCGATGCTGTTCCTTTTGGGAAATGGTGGTTTGAGCCCAACCGTTGGTAATATACAATCGATACACTCAAGCGAAATGAGTGGTCGGTCATGTGTGGACCGGGTTGCAAGACGTTCTTGTTGAACCCAATGTATTCCCCTTTGGAGATACACTATCGGTAGGTGGTTCCATACCTTGTCATAGTCAGAATCCAATCTCCAATAAGCGCCCGCGATTTTGATTGTATACTATGTATGTGGAGCGTGAGATGCAAGCGTTCTGCTAGATTGATATTTACGTGTATTTAGACACTATTTGTAACACCCCATAATTTTAAATATTAAAGTTAACAAATTAAAGAAAACTTAATTTCAAATGTGGGAATTAAGGGAAACGGGTTGCGCCATTGCGTTCGTCCCGGAATTCTGCTTGAGATAAAGTCTGAGTTTGTGTGAATTGGACTTCGTATGAAGAAGTTATGGCTTCCGAAGTTTCAGAAATTAGCTAAATTAAATACAGCTTCAGGTTCAGAAAAAATAAAATAAAACAGGTACCAGGTCGACCAGGGGGTCGACCCTAGTGTCGAATTCCCCCTATACAGGTCAACCTTAGTGTCGATCTGGGGGTCGACCTGCCCCCCCCCCCTCCCCGGGCAGATCTGAAAGATGATGCTTTTGTGACCTGTTGCTGAGTCATTAGGGCTGAGGTGTCATTCTATCTTAACTGGATGGTCTTGATTGTTTCTAGGTTAATCTGACGGCTCTTAATTAACTAATCTTCTATAAAAACACCCTAAACCCGTAACCCTAATCACACAAATTCATAACAAGAGCCGCCATGCCGTCAATGGAGGACCTAGAGTAGCGGCCATACACTTTCTACCCTAAAGCAAGATAGAGGCTTGAATCAAAATCAAATCAAATCTAAATAACAACTAAGTCTACATCAAAGGCGAGCAATCCAATTTTAGAATACAGATCCCAGAAAGACAAGACTATTCTTTTTAATTGTGGGTATGATAGCTTTCACAAATTAATTAATTAATTTAATTATGATAAGATATAATTGGGATTATGAGAATATGATTTTGAATCATGTGATGTAAATTATATGTATGGTTGTGGTGTTGGATCATATGTTAGTTCTTATGTGAATTTTATGGAAGTTGGATCGTATGCGAATCTTATGCAAGTTAAATCAGATAACTTATGCAAGTAGAATCATATAACTTATGCAAGTTGAATCATATATCTTATGCAAGTTGAATTATCTATCCTATGTAAGTTTGTGGTGATTGGATCATATATACATGTATGAATCTTATGCAAGTTTGGGTTGTTGAAATATATGTGAAACATGTATATGTATATGCTAGTTTATGTGACATTAATCTACATGTTTTGATCTATATGAAGATTACACCTTTATGTTTAGATCTATATGCAAGATTACACCTTTATGATTAGATATATATGTAAGTTTACATCTTTATGTTAGATCTATATGAAAGATTACATCTTTATGATCCATATGCAAGTTCACACCTTTATGTTTGGATCTATAGCAGTACATAAGTTATGCAAGTTTATGCCCATTACCTATGCTAGTTTCCTATCATATGCTAGTTGGAATGAAATTCATATGCAAGTTTGTGTCATGATCCTTAGATCTATTTTATGTGTTATGTGATGTTGTTTTTCTTTTTATAAGTTAGACTATTTGTGAGGCTAACATATGTCATATGAAAACGTACGAATAGCGTGGGGATGATGGGATAATATTGAATATACATAAATTGTGAATTGGCAATAAAATGGCCTTAAAAAGGCATATAATTAATTTGAGATATCAATTGGCATAATTGGTATTTATGAACATAATTTTAAGAGATAATTATGGACATAAATAAATTGTGAAATTATTGACAAATTTGAATAGGGATATTAATCCAATTTGGGGTTAAATAAAGATGTGTAATAATAAACCACCTAAGACAGGAGGCTAGACTCTTTTGTGGTGCAAGACTGCCCGGACCCGCCCGACAAATCCAGCAGCCACAAATGCCAGTCTAATGTGAGAGGTCAAAGGCACGAATTAAATGCGTAACAGTTGTAAAGACACGAGGTTAGACTCGTTTGCGGTATAAGACTGCCCGGACCCGCCCGACAAATCCAGCAACCGCAAATGCCAGTCTAATGTGGGAGGTCTTTACAAGGTTATGGTTCTAATGAATTAAGTAACACTTAACCAAATAAACATGTGGTGGGACATGAGGGGTTAAATGGGTGCCTTGGGTGGCATGTGAAATTAAGTGGGTGTCTTGGGTGGCATGAGAAATACGATTAAATGCACTTAACCAAGTTGAAACATGTAAGAAGACATGAATAAAAATGGGGTTAAGTGGGAAACCTTAGTGGGGACCTAGCACAGGTGGAAAGCTTGTGTCATGCATGGGGGGCCCTTTTCAAACTAGTAACCCATTAAGTATCTTTGTGAGCTCGACCCAAGTCAAGGACGGGACACGCTTACTGGATTTGATTGTAAGAGGTCAAAACGGGTTAGCGGTGGCAACGCAAGTCCAACAGAGTCATGTGCATGCGTAGGCCCGGGCTGGTTGGTGAGACGTTGTTGCATTATGTAGATATAAGCCGTGCATCTTTGGTGGTATCGGATTGCCACTTTGGGGAGTGATACACCCCACTGTGGGGCAAGCACGGGTATCTACGAGTTAGGGAGCCGATCGAATGGGAGTAGTGGGTACAACTAGTGGAGATAGGGGCAGACGACACCTATGAAGGCAGCTAGGGGTACACGAACTACCATTATCATTATTAAGTTCTGTAAGCGGGATCAACTTTTAGGGTGACTAGTGGTGGTGCAGTATAGAAATTATCCTATAGTGATTAGGAACGGGATTAACGCCAGAATATTCCTCTTATTTGCTTTGTCATGCCCACTTGTTTCATGGTCATATCTTATCTTACCAGTTTATGCCTTATCCTAGTTATTTAATAATTATATTGTTAAAGTTATTATACTCGCCAGACTTTATGTCTAACCCCCCTTATTTTCGCCTCTTTTCTTCCTTCCCCCCCAGGTTCTCAGGGCGGGACTAGTACTAGTGGAGCTTGATCTTGGATCTCTTTCTCTCTCTTTTGGAAGTGCTTGGATTGCTGAAAGTAAAGTTCAAGTTATCTATTTTATGGCTACTTGTGTTGGGGTTTATGCTTTTTATTTTATGTACTCTAAAACAATTTTTCAAGATGGATATTAAGTGTACTTGGTTTATTAAGTTGTTGTAATCAAACTATTTCTCAGCTTCAATAAAAGTTGTTATAAAATTTTCAAGTACCATTACTTATATCTGTCTTGTTATATTCTGTTCTATACACTAAATAAGCTCCATGAAAGTTAATGCATTCCCTTTGTGAGTGACATTAATGGACGTGGGGTGTTATACGTCGTATCAGAGCTGAAGGTTACCAGACCCGATATGAATTTTAAAAAACTATTTTTCAAAAAGCATTTTATAAAGAAATACTTTCAAAAATATGTTTTAAGGAAGGTATTTTCAAGAGAAAAGTTTGTTTTAAAAACATAACCCCCAAGAGCCATATATCTTTCTTTCGAATTCCCCATTTTGAATCTCTTCATTTTCTTTTCAACATGTCCAGAATTCCCGAGATATTGGAGGGGATACCGATACCAAGATGGTTTAGAAGGTGTTTGGAAGCTAGGGCCAATGTTGCAGGCCCAGCAAATGCTCCTCCTCCTCCTCCCCGTGTTGATACTTTTGCAAAGATATGCAAAGACTTTAGAGCAATGGGTGGGAAACCTTTTCACGGATCATAGACGTTTGTTGAAGCTCGAAATTGGCTTAAGGAGGTGGAAGATCTATTTAGTATTTACAAAGTAGAAGATGGAAGGAAGGTCCAATTGGCTGCTTGGTTAATGAAAGACGAAGCCTCATTTTGGTGGGAGGTCACGAACGGAGAGCGTCCAGTGGAGACATGGATGGATTTCAAACGTAGGTTCGAAATGAAGTTTCTCTCACGAGCAGAAGAGAATTTATATATGGAAAGATTCTTAGCGTTGAAGCAAGGGGATTTATCAGTAAAGGAGTACGTCAACAAGTTCAATCAGTTGGCGAGATTTGTCTTGGAATTGGTAAACACACCTAAGAAGAAGGCCCTAAGGTTCGTTAAGGGTTTGAATGAGCCAATACATGGGTTAGCTATGACCCACATCCCTATGGGGGCTACCTTTGATAGATTGATTGACATGGCGCTTATGCATGAAGAAGAGAAGGGTGCTAATGCTAATAAGGCACCAGAGAAGAAAGGAGACCAAAAGAAACAACAACAGCAAAACAAGAAAGGCGGGAAGTACAATAATAGCAAGGGAAAGAAGAAGTGCTTTAATTGTGGGACACCAGGCCATCTGAGTAAAGACTGTAGGAAAAAGAAGAAGACTGGTTGTTTCCACTGTGGAGAGGCAGGTCATCTAGTTAAGGACTGACCAAGGAAACAAGGGTAAGGGCAAAGAACTTCTGGAGGGCAGCTTCAGGCTCTCATGGCACCAGGGCAGGCGAGAGAGCGGATTCAGGCTCTCATGGCACCAGGACAGGAGAGAGGTAGAAACATTTCAGTTGAAAGTTTAGTTTTTCTGTTTGATCATCATGTTCGTACTTTGTTTGACTCTGGCGCTTCACACTCGTTTGTATCTTCTTCGTTAGTTGAAACACCGCACCTAAATACTAGTCTAGTTACGGATCCCATAGTAGTCTGAAGTCCTATTGGTGGTTCGGCTCATCTTTCTATGAATTGTCGGGATTTGAGAGTGTCTATCTTGGGCGTTGGGTTTGAATGCAACGCCTTTGTTCTCGGCTTCATGGGCTACGGCTTGATTCTAGGTATGGATTGGCTAACTAGATACGGTGTCGTCCTAGATTGTGAAAGAAGGGTAGTTAGATTGTTGACTCGTTGTGGAACGACCCTTGATATTTCTTGTGACCCTAGAGGTCCGGTAATGCTTAGCTACCTAGAATCCCTTGATGCATCCAATAATGATTTGAAATCTATTCATGTGGTCCGTGAATATAGTGACGTCTTCGACAAAGTTCGAGGTTTACCCCCGAGGCGTGAGATAGACTTTCGAATATATCTAGTAGATAATGCAAAGCCAGTTGCATTACCAATGTGCCACATGGCTCCGAGAGAGAGAAGAGAACTCAGTAAGCAAGTGAAAGAATTGCTTGAGTAGGGGTTCATAAGAAGAAGTATTTTGGAGTGGGGTGCTCCAATCGTTTTTGCTACAAAAGCTGATGGTTCACTTAGATTATGCGTGGACTATAGAGAGCTGAATAAGCTAACAAAGAAGAATAGACACCCATTGCCGAGGATAGAAGATTTATTCGATCAGTTGGTGGGTGCTTCCGTTTTCTCGCAACTAGATTTGGCTACAGGGTTTCATCAGCTAAGGGTGGCTGAAGATAGCATCGATAAGACTGCATTTAGAACTCCTGACGGTTTCTTTGAGTGGCTTGTCATTACTTTTGGTTTGATGAATGCACCCGCATACTTTGTGGACTTGATGAGTAGGGTGTTTAGGGAGTTTCTGAACAAGTTTGTGGTAGTCTTTGTAGACGATATTCTGGTTTTCTCTAAAAATGAAGCAGAGCATGCCCTACATCTTAGGGAAGTCTTAGAGACCCTACGAGCACATCAACTTAAAGCTAAGTTCTCCAAGTGCCATTTTTGGAGAAAAGAAGTGAGTTTCTTAGGACACGTGGTCTCTAAGGAAGGGATAGCTGTGGATCCCGCTAAGGTAGTGGCAATCCAAGATTGGAAAACGCCTAAGAACACAACAGAAGTAAGAAGCTTTTTAGGGCTGGCTGGTTATTATAGGAAGTTCGTTAAGGACTTCGCGAAGATATCAGCCCCTTTCACCCGATTAATGAAGAAGAATTTGACTTTTACTTGGGATGTTGACTGTGATGATGCTTTCCAACGTCTGAAGAGGGCTTTGACGACAACTCCAGTTTTAGTTTTGCCAGACGGGAGTAAGACATTCACTGTATATACCGATGCTTGCAGGACAGGGCTTGGCTCAGTTTTAATGCAAGAGGGAAGGGTGATATGCTATGGTGGAAGACAGTTGAAAGCTCACGAGAAAAGTTACCCTATCCACGACTTGGAGTTAGCGGCCATAGTTTTTGCGCTTAAGTCATGGCGTCATTATTTGCTTGGCGAGAGGTTTGAGTTGTATACAGACCATAAGTCGCTAAAGTAATTATTCTCTTAGAAGGACCTAAACTTGAGGCAACAGAGATGGATGGAGTTTTTGGTATCCTACGATTTTGAGATCGCATATACCCCTGGCAAGGGTAACGTTGTAGCTGACGCCTTAAGTAGAAAGAAGTTAACTTTAAGTCCTTTGTTCGTAGAGCGACAGAGTTTGGAGTATATATCTTCCTTTGACTTCAGACCCTCTATCGATTATGTACCCGGATTATTGGCATCGTTAGAGGTGCAACCTACACTTTTGGGTCGAGTTGGAGAGGCACAGCGAAATTACCCATAATTGGTTGAGATAGTAGGCAAGCTTATAGGAGGGGAGTCCTCGAGTCATCTGAATAGATATGCTATAGATGAGAGAGGTTGGCTACGTAGAGATGGAAGACTTTGCGTACCACAAGATGAGAGTTTGAAGAAGGCAATTCTTGAAGACTCACATCGCTCTAAGATGACCATACATCCCAGTGGTGATAATATGTATAGGGATATGAAGTGAGTTTTCTTTTGGGCCGGAATGAAGAAGGACGTGGCCGAGTTCATTGCTGGATGCTTAGTGTGCCAACAAGTCAAGGCGAAGCAAAAGAAGCCCGGAGGTTTGCTCCATCCCTTAGAGATTCCGCTTTGAAAATGGGAAAGCGTTTCCATGGATTTTGTTGATGGGTTACCAAGATCAAGGAAGGGGGATTTGGGTAATTGTAGACCGACTTATAAAAAGTGCCCATTTTATTCCCGTTAAAAGTAGAAGGACCGCCGCGTGGTTAGCATCTGTTTACCTTCGAGAGATAGTTCGTTTGCACGGCATACCCTCTATCATTGTGAGCGATAGAGACCCTATTTTCACAACCGAATTTTGGAAAAGCTTACAAGAGGCGGTTAGGACACAGTTATGCTTAAGTACCGCTTATCATTCTCAGAAGGACGGCCAGACCGAGAGGGTGAATAGGATTCTAGAAGCCCTTCTGAGGCTATGCATTCTAGACTTTGGAGGAACATGGGAAGAGCACCTTCCACTAGTAGAGTTCGCCTATAATAATAGTTTTCAGGCTAGCATTGGCATGACACCTTTTGAGGCTCTTTTTGGACGACCGTGCCGATCACCTACATGTTTGTGGGAATCCACGGATAAGGTTTTGATTGGACCTGACATGATTAGGGAAACTTCGGAGAAGATAGACCTGATTCGACGGTGAATGAAGACGGCACAGGACCGACAGAAGTCATATGTTGATAGAAGACGAACCGATCTTGAGTTCAATGTTGGGGACATGGTCTTCGTTAAGGTGTCACCGTTGAGAAACGTAGTCCGTTTTGGGTCAGTAGGGAAGTTGGCACCAAGGTTCGAAGGACCCTTTCCAATAAAAGAGAGGATTGGGTAGATGGCGTATAAAGTAAAGTTACCAGAGAAGCTCAACGGAGTTCATGACGTGTTTCACATTTTGCATTTGCATAAGTGTTTGCACGATACGGCGGAAGTGGGAGTAGAGCGCAATGCCACGATCAGATGAGCTCCTACACGCATTCTCGGATCGGAGGTCAAAAAGCTTCGCAACAAAGAAGTCAAGTTGGTCAAAGTGCAATGGGGAGATGATCAAAGAGACGCGACTTGGGAGACGGAAGATAAGATGCGTACGCTGTACCCTTTCCTTTTTGAGGGTATGTTTTATTTTCTCCCTTCTCTACCGCTTTGTGGATACTTGTCCTATCTTTTAGTATTATCTTTGCGATGACATCTTCGATCTTTAGTTAGGAAGAACCCAATGGTTGCAAACATGTGTTTGAGACATGTTATGTTTGATGGATGCAAGTGGTTGCTAGTGGTTGCTCGTGGATGCATGTACACACACCTTAGGCACTAGATCGACTCAATCACCTTCATATTGCATACAAATGTGTGTGCATATTTAAATTAATTAATGTATAATGGTTGTGTTATCATATAGATGCTGCATTTTGATGAATGGTTGTGCACACATGTAGAGATAATATGTATCGATAGGATTCTTTCGCATACATAATGGACGCATGGCACTATCATGATTTGCATTAAGGAGGTCAACTGAATCAGTAGACCTCCTGATTTTGCATTAGATAAGGAACATATACACACACTTCTTGCATATGTTCATACAGCATTAGAAATCTTGTAAGGACAATGGATGCCTGTGTTTGATGGTTGAGTAGATGGATGGTTGGATGTTAGGATATGCATTCTCCTTAACTTGGAGATTTCGGGGGCGAAATCCTTTAAGAAGGGGAGAATGTAACACCCCGTAATTTTAAATATTAAAGTTAACAAATTAAAGAAAACTTAATTTCAAATGTGGGAATAAAGGGAAATGGGTTGCGCCACTGCGTTCGTCTCGGAATTCTGCTTGAGATAGAGTCCGAGTTTGTGTGAATTGGACTTCGTATGAAGAAGTTATGTCCTTCCGAAGTTTCAGAAATTAGTTAAATTAAATACAGCTTCAGGTTCAGAAAAAAATAAAAATAAAACAGGGACCAGGTCGACCATGGGGTCGACCCTAGTGTCGACCTCCCCCTATACAGGTCGACCTTAGTGTCGACCTGGGGGTCGACCTGCCCCCCTCCCCCGGGCAGATCTGAAAGATGATGCTTATGTGACCTGTTGCTGAGTCATTACGGCTGAGGTGTCTTTCTATCTTGACTGGATGGTCTTGATTGATTCTAGGTTAATCTGACGGCTCTTAATTAACTAGTCTTCTATAAAAACACCCTAAACCCTAATCACACAAATTCACAACAAGAGCCGCCATGCCGTCAATGGAGGACCTAGAGTAGCCGCCATACACTTTCAACCCTAAAGAAAGATAGAGGCTTGAATCAAAATCAAATCAAATCTAAATAACAACTAAGTCTACATCAAAGGCGAGCAATCCAAATTCAGAATACAGATCCCAGAAAGAAAAGACTATTCTTTTTAATTGTGAGTATGATAGCTTTCACAAAATAATTAATTAATTTAATTATGATAAGATATAATTGGGATTATGAGAATATGAATTTGAATCATGTGATGTAAATTATATGTATGGTTGTGGTGTTGGATCATATGTTAGTTCTTATGTGAATTTTATGCAAGTTGGATATATGCGAATCTTATGCAAGTTGAATCATATAACTTATGCAAGTAGAATCATATAACTTATGCAAGTTTAATCATATATCTTATGCAAGTTGAATTATCTATCCTATGTAAGTTTGTGGTGATTGGATCATATATACATGTATGAATCTTATGCAAGTTTGGGTTGTTGAAATATATGTGAAACATGTATATTTATATGCTAGTTTATGTGACATTAATCTACATGTTTAGATCTATATGCAAGATTACACCTTTATGTTCAGATCTATATGCAAGATTACACCTTTATGATTAGATCTATATGCAAGTTTACATCTTTATGTTAGATCTATATGAAAGATTACATCTTTATGATCCATATGCAAGTTCAAACCTTTATGTTTGGATCTATAGCAGTACATAAGTTATGCAAGTTTATGCCCGTTATCTATGCTAGTTTCCTATCATATGCTAGTTGGAATGAAATTCATATGCAAGTTTATGTCATGATCCTTAGATCTATTTTATGTGTTATGTGATGTTGTTTTTATTTTTATAAGTTAGACTATTTGCGAGTCTAACATATGTCATATGAAAACGTACGAATAGCGTGGGGATGATGGGATAATACTGAATAAACATAAATTGTGAATTGGCAATAAAATGGCCTTAAAAAGGCATATAATTAATTTGAGATATTAATTGGCATAATTGGTATTTATGAACATAATTTTAAGAGATAATTATGGACATAAATAAATTTGGAAATTACTGACAAATTTGAATAGGGATATTAATCCAATTTGGGGTTAAATAAAGATGTGTAATAATAAACCGCCTAAGACACGAGGTTAGACTCTTTTGTGGTGTAAGACTGCCCGGACCCGCCCGGCAAATCTAGCAACCACAAATGCCAGTCTAATGTGAGAGGTCAAAGGCACGAATTAAATGCGTAACAGTTGTAAAGACACGAGGTTAGACTCGTTTGCGGTATAAGACTGCCCGGACCCGCCTGCAAATCCAGCAACCGCAAATGCCAGTCTAATGTGGGAGGTCTTTTCAAGGTTATGATTCTAATGAATTAAGTAACACTTAACCAGATAAACATGTGGTGGGACATGGGGGGTTAAGTGGGTGCCTTGGGTGGCATGAGAAATACGATTAGATGCACTTAACCAAGTTGAAACATGTAAGAAGACATGAATAAAAATGGGGTTAAGTAGGAAACCTTAGTGGGGACCAAGCATAGGTGGAAAGCTTGTGTCATGCATGGGGGGGCCTTTTCAAACCAGTAACCCATTAAGTATCTTTGTGAGCTTGACCCAAGTCGAGGACAGGAAATGCTTACTGGATTTGATTGTAAGAGGTCAAAACGGGTTAGCGGTGGCAACGCAAGTCCAACGGGGTCATGTGCGTGTGTGGGCTCGGGCTGGTAGGTAAGACGTTGTTGCATCATGTAGATATAAGCCGTGCATCTTTGGTAGTATCGGGTTGCCACTTTGGGGAGTGTACACCCCACTGTGGGTCCAACACGGGTATCTACGAGTTAGGGAGCCTATCAAATGGGGGTAGTGGGTACAACTAGTGGAGATAGGGGCAGACGACACCTATGAAGGAAGCTAGGGGTACACGAACTACCATTATCATTATTAAGTTCTGTAGGCAGGATCAACTTTTAGGGTGACTAGTGGTGGTGCAGTATAGAAATTATCCTATAGTGATTAGGAACGGGATTAACGCCAGAATATTCCTCTTATTTGCTTTGTCATGCCCACTTGTTTCATGGTCATATCTTATCTAACCAGTTTATGCCTTATCTTAGTTACTATAATAATAATATTGTTAAAGTTATTATACTCGCCAGACTTTATGTCTGACCCCCCTTGTTTTCGCCTCTTTTCTTCCTTCCCCCCCTCAGGTTCTCAGGGTGGGACTAGTACTAGTGGAGCTTGATCTTGGATCTCTTTCTCTCTCTTTTGGAAGTGCTTGGATTGCTGAAAGTAAAGTTCAGCTCATCTCTTTTATGGCTACTTGTGTTGAGGTTTATGCTTTTTATTTTATGTACTCTGAAACAATTTTTCAAGATGGATATTAAGTGTACATGGTTTATGAAGTTGTTGTAATCAAACTATTTCTCTGCTGCAATAAAAGTTGTTTTAAAATTTTCAAGTACCATTATTTATATATGTCTTGTTATATTCTGTTCTATACACTTAATACGCTCCATGAAAGTTAATGCATTCCCTTTGTGAGTGACATTAATGGACGTGAGGTGTTACACTATTACAATATCATAAAAGATATTGATTTCAAAAAAGTTTTGGGTTATCGTAAGATAAAAACCATCCTTATTTATGTGTGGATTTGGTCTTCCGATTATCCTTTTCTTTCGAAAAGATTTTATCTTTAAAATCAATTGGATGATACTATAAAACTTATGTGTTTTTCTCACTCTGGTTCACCAAACTGACCCGGTATTTGTAATGCTCGGGTTAGACCTGGATGTACAGGTCCAGGTTGTCGGATGCTACAAAGTTCAGAGATGAGTTGGAGGTGTTCAAACGTATTGTATGTAGTATTTATTCCGCTGTGTGCTGAGGATAGGATATTGTAACTGTCCAGATGTGTTGATGTACTCTTATATTGTAAGTATTTTTAAAAGCTCTCAATAAAGATTTATTTCTGTATTATATTTTGTTCCGCTGCGATGTGAGATTCTGTGTTGTGTTTGTTCTTCTTCTTATTCTATTCTAATATTTATTTCTTTCTTATCTAACCCTCTAAATCCTTTCTATTAATTATCCGGTGTTTTCGGTGTTTGGAAGATCAACATGAGATATGAAATTGTATTTATGTCGATTTTCAAGGCCGAAAATCCTTGGGTCTTTACAAAAGTAACATAATTATAGATGTGTATATAATATATATGGATTTAGTTTTGAAATAATATAACTTAGTTAAAATAGTTTAAATAATTGAAACGACCCAAACTCACCCGTAACGGAAAGCCCATATTGAGTTCAGAACACGACGCATCAGAACACAAACAATAGAACATTTCATTAGTATTACAACAATTACATCAGAGTACAAGAATGTTCCAGAGTATTAAAATATTACACAGAAAAATATCAGAGTTCAAAATACAAAGCATTGGTAATAAAATGTATAAATACAAAGCGTAGCGGAAATACATCTACAACACAACTGAAAGAGATATATAGATGCAAAGCTTTCCGAATATAGCTCCAGCTATAATCTAGGATCCTTTTGAATATAATATCTACAAAACCAAAACTACTAGCTGCCTGTGTGGAAAATATGGGCACCCAGATTTTAGGAAGGAACAATAAACTCCAGGTCAGTCATGGGACTGGAGTGAGAACTAAAACAGTTATTAATTTTATTTTAAAGTTAGGTAAATCAAAGGACCACGCCGTATAACCCGGAACGAGTTTACCCTAAGAATACCAATGCATAAACAAACAATGCATTGCTAGTTAAAGAAAAATGAAGCTATTATAAGACTCAGGTCCCATGACACAATGCAGCGCAAGCCGGAGGATAGAGTTTTACCTTATAATAGCCAAATATGCTTGGTACGCAAAATTTATCTTTTATTATTATAAGTATATAGTGTAGAAATCAATTTCAAAAGTAAATGTATCGATCCTAGATGACACGAGCGCCCCATTCCACAATGTCGCTATACACAGGTTTATAATTAAAACCGCTAAGCTCGTATTGAAAAGTTGGATTTCCATCACGATGACTCCTGATTCGAAACATCTATCGCGTAGTGCAATTCCCCACGGCTTACTTCCCAGACATGAGAAAACGCTGTAATGCACATCCACACTATATCCAGGATATCGAGTATCTCCGCGAGTTACGTCCCATGCATGAGAAAACACCGCTTACTCTATCCATCTGGGAATCGGGGGTGCACCCTATCCCTCTGAGCGTGGAGCGACCACACTCAGCTCATCTCGGTCGACCGAATCAATCCTCATATCGAAAGCATACTGACCTGACCATCAGTTCACTATAATTCTGGTGTGTGAGGCTCGCGAAGTAATGCTACACAAAGCTATACTAATTAAAGCTATGCTTTGATCACCATCCACAAGGCTCTACTTTTCAACAAAAGCCTTGATCCAAGCATCTCAGTATGTCACACTGTCAATCCATACCATACAATTAATTTCTGCCAATATATAACCTCTAAGCTCGTACGTCCAAGAGAAGGGTGTTAAGCAAGAGAATAAATTCTCCACCACCAAACAGATATATATTTAGCATAGATCAATGAATAAATCATAAAGGAATACAACGTCAGACATACCATCCATTACAAGTCCGTTCTGGGTTTGAACGAAACCGGAGGCACCTTATTCCTCGTCCCGTATGTCCAATACAGGAGAAAGGCCCTCGCATATCCAAACAATCAACAAGTACGTCCGGACGGCTACCACTGTAGCCCCTTCAAGGTAGCTACTCCAATCATGGGCTTTAGTAGGAACTCATCAATTCGATGTGAAGATCGTCGGTCTTGCACCGTCTTCAATCTCTTCGACTATTAGTCGTCGTATTCATTATTCAGAATGGTATAAACCCGATATTTCTGAATAACTCGTGTATTTTATAATCAGGTGCTATAAAAACACATCACATGCCTCGTTCCAATTCAAAATATTCTTTTATTCAAATATTTACATTTTTAGGGAAAGGATCCCATTAATTTTATCAAAGATAAATCCTTTTAAATTTGTTCTTTTAATCTTCCCTTGATCTCATTTCAAAAGATTTTATTTTATCTACTCGGGATTATCGAACCTTACCACAATAGTCATTTATTATTTTCCCATCCTAAACTATTCAACCCATGGAGAAAAACTGGTAGCACTCCATATCCGACCCCCACTGTGCTATCGGTAAATTTAATTACCATTTCACGTTCAAATCTAATTAAAGATTTAACTATCGCTTGGAGTAAAACTGGTGGTACTCCATCCTCGATCATTTCACAAATTCGATAAATTTAATTCCCTCGTTCATATTTCAATCTAATTTAAGATTCATTAAAACTCTAGTTCGGTTTTAATATAAAAATCATTACTTAATCATTATTCAAAATCAAGAAATTAATCTTATCTTTAACTGGGTTAAGAACTAATGTCTTTTAAAACACAGTTCACGATGAACCCAAATCTTCTTCCATTAACTATGGAATCTTCACGGAGATCATAACAGTGTACAATCGATATACATTCCCGTATCAGACTTCTAATATAAATGGAATAGCAACAAGGCCTTTTAAATTCTATATATAGTAACAGTCTTCATTCACAGAAGCTCATCTCGATTATTACCAATTCGAATTCCATTCAATTCCAATTTAGTATATTAAATTGGAAAACTATACTTTGGAAAATTTCCATTAGATCTTAATAAAAAGATTTATAAATTCCAAATCATTTCTTCACTGTTAATTGGGTTAAAGAACATTGTTATTAAAGACACCATTCACGACAAACCCAAAATCCAATTTGATATTAAATACAAGGCTCTGAATAGAAATTATATTGGCTTATATTCAATATCAAATTCTGAAACCAACGGATATCGTATTGAGAATAACGATATCTATATATATCTTCCAAATTCCTCACAATATCCGTATATTAACGTAATCCAATATCGACGTATTCTGAAGATAATTTCCATTCAAATCCATCCCAATTTATATATTGGAAAAATTCTGGTTATTTTAAAACCATTTTCAAATCCAGTTTATTTTATTTCTAAAAATAATTTGGATTATCATTCTCGTTAATACCTAGTTCATTTCGATAAAAATATATTTTTATCTTTTCAAAATTGGAATTTTTCATCAAAAATCTTTCAAAATCATTTATTATGATTTTACATAATTTTTCCATATTTTAAATAAATTTATTATTGCCCTTACAGTCGGTTTCCAATAACGGCCACCGAACTGCATCCATAGCGAACTTTTCTGAAATTGATTTGGAAATCTCCAAATCTAACCATTAGATTTCAAATCTCTTACATTGATTGGGAAGCTCTTTTAGATACGAACCCAACGATTCCAATTTTAGGAGAATCCAATGGTTGGATCTCCCGTTACGCCAATTTGAAGTTAATGGTCGAAATTCGCGAACGGTCGCGAGGTGACGCGTTCTATTCAGGCCATTAAATATATATAATATATATATTTTATATATTTCGTCGATTTCCATTTAAAACGTATTTTATAAATCGTTTATGATTTCATTTTAAAATGATTTCAACTTCATTTTTAAATTTAAATCAAAATTGAATACGCTATATCTTTATCATATTAAAATGATAATATTTTCAAATATTAGATTTTGAAATCACTTCTTTTCGCTATTCATTATAAAATGAATAAAATCGATCGATAAACCCGTTCGGGTTAAAATGGCGTTTGCTACTTAACTCGGCTTCATATTTTATATTTTTGTGTCCATCTAAAATTGGACATCAAAATCATGATTTTGTTCTTCACTGAATATTACTTTAAAATATTCGTTATTTTAAAGTATTCTTTATTTTAAAAGATTCTTTATTTTAAAATATTCCTTTTTTTTCTGAATTGGAATGCGATTCAATCAATTACCATATAATTTCAGTTATATGGATTTCATACATCGCATGTATTCAACAATAATGATAAACAATCATTAAAAATTCATACAACATCTAGAGTGCATTTTATAAATGTATAATCATTAAATATAAATAATTAACGCTTATAACAGCTTGTCAACCAATCAATTTACATACAGCTAAACAATTGGGATTAGTTTATGTCAAATATCATCCCAATACCCATGTGGGGTTTCAACCAACAAGTACTGAATATTATTCGTGCAGTTGGGCGACGTGTAAAATTTATCATCCCAATCAATATCAGTTAAATGGATGTACATAAAAAAATCGTTCGATTTGTAAATGAATATTCATTTTCATTTCAGGAAAAATTTATGTCGTTCATATATATATATATATATGTTAAAAATTATATTTTTAACGAACATACATTTATTTCATTACATGTAAGTTTGTACACTTCATATTCATGTTAAAAATAATATTTTTAAATGAACAAACATATATTTCAAGACATGTAAATTTTAATCACTTCATATACATGTTAAAAATAATATTTTTAACTAACAAAAATATAATTCAACATATGATTATTTTTATTACTTCATATATACAATAAAAATGATATTTTATTGTTCTAAGAATTTATTCAACACAACAATTATTTTATATAGTTCATTTATACAATAAAAATTATATTTTTATTGTTCAAATATTTTATTCAACAACATGAATACTTTATATAATTCATTTCTTTTTTAATAAACACAACACAGTCAATTCAATCCAAACAGACAATCATGGCTTGTACAATCAATGGTGTCGGGTGCTACTAAGCACATCTGCATCCTAGTATATATTTTACTGTAAATAAATTGAGTGAGAAAGAGTTCTCACTATTTTCCTTAAATTTAAATTGGCTCCATTTCTGTTCTGGTCTCTTCTGAAATGTAGTGCTCGATAAGAGGTTTCCAACGCACTTCATTTTTCTGAATTTCGATGTCAAATGAAAAATTATAGGCTTTTACAATTTAATTACATTTATAACTAATTATATTTACTTTCATGATTACATCATTAAAATATCAGGCCCTTTGTTTTCTTCTTCGACCTTTATTCCTTGACCGAATTCGAACACTGCTCTCAACCAATCCTCCATCTCGCACCACCAACGACACACCTTGGCGCAGATTCAACTAGCCCACCCGGCGCCCTTCGACTGAGACCACATCGCCTTGAATAACACGCAGTTCGAAATCCTCCTCCAGCACCAATTTAGTGCGGACGTCGGTAACTTTATGGTCGGTTCTGGCCATCTCGGATCTCCGGACGCGATCACCACCATTGATGTTGGGCATCTCGGAGTACTGAAGATTTTCCTTCTGGTGATTTCTTGGATTAAATGCTAGATTGAGCGATTTAATGAGAGGAAGGGTGGAAAACATTATCTGTTCTTTAAGAAGAGGCGTGGTAGAATTCCAGTTGACCAAGGAGCGTTTAAATTTAGGGTTTGACCCACTTTTGAGGGTATATACATATAAATATTTTAATATTTTAATTCCTTTAATTGTTTTAAAGTGAAATTCCCCCCGAACTCCAATTCAAACACAACGACTGTCTCTCCTAGCCAAATACCCCCATTCCGGACACAATGGAATATGTTTCTTAAGTTAATTCAACTATTTTGGTCAGTTTTTCTTTAAATTAAAAAATATATATATATATATATTTAATTTAAACGCACATTTTAATTTACTGGGGCCACATACTGACTCTAAAAATTCCAGAAAAATAAATCTAGCTATGTTTTAACGATACGGTCCTAAAAAAATTAATTTCTCTAAATTTGGAGACCGTTTGAGAAATGACCATTTTTCAGTCGATTAAATTCAAACTAAAATTACCAAACACGTTTTAATTCACCATGCTCATATATTAATTCCAAAAATTATGAAAATTGGAATCTAGCAATAATTTGACATTCCGGATCCAACAAAAGTGGTTTCATCGAAAAAGGAAGTCGTTTACAAAATGGATATTTTTATCGTCTATATATTATATAAAATATATATAAATTCAATATCGACTATTTTAAATTTTAAACTGGAAATAACTTTTAATTCCTATTATGAAATCTGGATTTTTAGCATTCGATAGAAAGATGTAATTAAACAGATTCAAATATTTCTTGTTTCGTCCAATTCCGACCTATATTGAATTCTATACATTAAATTGAAATTAGAAATCGAATTTTCAAACTAATGCGCCATTTCAGGCTCGCTTTATAATTAAAATAATTTTATTCATTCTAACTTCGATTAAAATAAATTTTTAGTCGTTATTATTTAAAATGAATCATTTTAAATATCCAAAATTTATTAAAATTGCTAAAATAAAAAATTTAAATTGGTTTTGAAAATCTGGGTTGTTACAATCTCCCATACTTAAAATCTTTTCATCCTCGAAAAGGAACGGAGCTGAAAGTTGTTAACTAACCAACTCAACTTTCATTCTGGCTTTCATTCTTCAACTTTTCAGTTTCTAAGAATTTTCTAATTTTTCAAAAATTTGGCTAACACCTTAAATTTTCGAATTTTTTTGCCATAACCTCCTTTGTACGGGTTGATATTTAAAACCGCAACTAGCCACGCAGGGCCGTCATCAATCAAAAGAAAAGCCAAAGCGGCTAGCCAATAGGCTCGTAAAATCATCAAAACCCAATAAATACAGTAAATATGTATATATTTGTTGGGCATACAATTTTATTCCTCTTCTTGGCTTCCATGCTATGACCTGTTCAATGTATATACATGTATATGCATGCAATTCTAGTCAGTTTTCAATTCAATTCAATATTTGATTCGATTTGGCTAAATTTATCATTCTTTCATATATTGGTTAAATTAATTATCATTCTAATATTTTAATTAGTTAAATTAATAATCATACAATGCAACCAGCACTCAATTAGTCGATTAATTTTTCAAATATATATAACTTTTATATATAGTCAAAAATCATATTTTTAGTGCAAATCACAGCAATAAACTCTAACTAAATTTTGGTTCTCACACGAGTCAATTGGAAATATATAGATATCCCATTTTCGATACTCGAACATAAACACTGATGATGAGGCCTCAATCATCAAAATCATCTCCGGGTGACTAGAGTGTGATCCGATATCTATCCAGTATATTTGAGACTTCGTATTCATGCTAGCTAGGCATATATGCAAAATCTTCATGTACTCAATTGTCCAAATTTAATATAAAATAATATACTCAAATACATATAATAGATATAAAATGTCAAAACTAAATTTATTTTTTTATATAAATAATAATCTTCAAACTCATTCTAGGATGTTACTGATCCTATCTCTAACAGGTTATTGTTATTGGACATTACTAATCCAATCTCTGATGAATTCTTTTGTTTGGTTCTAATGTGTCTTGTTCTCGAGATCTGTAAACCAAAGCTCTGATACTACGTTGAAATGACCCAAACTCACCCGTAAGGGAAAGCCCGGATTGAGTTGAGAACACGACGCATCAGAACACAAACAATAGAACATTTCATTGCTATTACAAAAATTACATCAGAGTACAAGAATATTCCAGAGTAGTAATAAATATTACATAGAAAAATATCAGAGTTTAAAATACAAAGCAGCGGTAATAAAATGTATAAATACAAAGCGTAGCGGAAATACATCTACAACACAACTGAAAGAAATATACGGATAAAAAGCTTCCCGAGTATAGCTCCAACTGTAATCCAGGATCCTATGAATATAATATCTGCAAAACCAAAACTACTAGCTGCCCGTGTGGAAAATATGGGCACCCAGAGTTTAGGAAGGAACAATAAACTCCAGGTCAATCATGGGACTGGTGTGAGAACTATAACAATTATTAATTTGATTTTAAAGTTAGATAAATCAAGGGACCACGCCGTATAACACGGAACGTGTTTACCCCCAAGAATACCAGTGCATAAACAAACAGCGCAATGCTAGTTAAAGAAAAATGAAGCTATTATAAGACTCAAGACCCATCACACAATGCAACGCAAGCCGGAGGATAGAATTTTACCTTATAATAGCCAAATATGCTTAGTTCGCAAAATTTATCTGCTATTATTATAAGTGTATAGTGTAGAAATCAATTTCAAAAGTAAATGTATCAATCCTAGATGACACGAGTGCCCCATCCCACTATGTCACCATAAAAAGGTTTACAATTAAAACCGCAAAGCTCGTATTGGAAAGTTGGATTTCCATCATGATGGCTCCGGATTCGAAACATCTATCGCGTAGTGCAATTCCCCACGGCTTACGTCCCAGGCATGAGAAAACGCCATAATGCACATCCACACTTGTGACGATCGAAATCTCGCTCGGTCCGAACCGGTCGCTAAACCGACCCAGACCGTTCGAAACGCCCTATCGTTTGAGAACACGACAAATCAGAACGCACACGGAAGAACATTTCATTGTATATTACAACAATGCATCAGATTACAAGAATATACAGAGTATAAACAAATAAATATTACACAGAAATATCAGAGATTACAATAAATTACATAGCAGCGGAAATAATACAATACACAACTAGAAGAGATATACGGATACAAAGCTTTCCGGATATCGTTCCAGCTGTAAACCAGGATCCTGTGAATATAAATCTGCAAAACCAAAACTACTAGCTGCCCGTGTCAAAATAAAGGCACCCAGAGTTTAGGTTAAAACAATAAACTCCAGGTCAGTCATGTGACTAGTGTGAGAACTAAAACAGTTATTATTCTTTATTTTAAAAGTTAGGTAAATCAAGGGACCACGCCGTATAACACGGAACGGGTTTCCTCCCAAGAATACCGGTGCATAAAACAAACAACGCAATGCTAAATAAAGAAAAATGAAGCTATTATAAGACCTAGGTCCTATCACATAATGTAACGCAAGCCGGGGGATAGGGTTTTTACCTTATAATAGCCAAGAATGCTTGATACGTTTAAAAACAAATCATTTGATACTATTATAAGTGCATAGTGTATAAAACAACTTCAAATCATAAGTATCAATCATAGGCGACATGAGCGTCCCATGCCACTATGTCGCCATATATAGGTATACAATCAAAACCGCACGATGACGTATTTGTAAATTGGATTTCTGTCCTGAACCAAGGCAAAAGATAGTCCTTACCGACTTCGAGACTGCCTAGCCCGAGCCTCAGGGTCGGAGCGCTTCGACCCTTGGATCGTCAGGGCCGGTCCACCGATGTGGATTAAAATGCTTGAACACTGCGTTTCCCCGCCCTTTGGGGCGTAAATGAGCCAACGAATGACTCCATCGGACCCGGATCGTCCGATCAGACCGAGGCGCCTCGCAACAGCAACAACCACACAGGTGAAGAATATATAAATGTCAGGGCTGGTAGGTCACTGACACCACCCTAGCTAGGAAGAAACGCAGGCCCTCCATGATGTCCTCTCCCGTTTTTGGTTCACAACCGGGGTGTGAGGCTCGCGAATTCACGTTACACAAAGCTGTGCCACACGGGCTGTGCTTTGATCATCAACCACAAGATTTTGCTTTTCAACAGAAGCCTTGATCATTTGCATCTTAGCATGCCACACAGGCAATTTACTCTATGCAACTGGTATCAGTCACACAGAATGAAATCCAATGTCAGACACACAGTCCATTTACAAGTCTGTTCTGGGTCTGAACGAAACCGGAGGCACTTTCCTATCATATCCATCGATCTCCAAGCACATCTGGACGACCACCGATTGATTCCCTCATCTTGGGTGTACAGCCCAATCAAGATCATCAGTGATCACCCAAACGATGTGAAGACTTCCGGTCTTCAACCACCGTCTTCATCTTCGACTTATCGTCGTATCAGTTATTCAGAATGGGATAAACCCGGTCGTTCCGAATAACTCGCGTATATTTTAAATAAGTGTTACACAAACACAACATACGCCTCATTCCAATTCATCAGTCACTAACCGTAAATTAATCAAGAGAATAATTCCACAAATATTAACCCCGAAGGCCGAAACCAACATCAGATCAATATCCAGAAAACCATTCTGCCTGGCTAACCGACAGTTAGTTTCTAAATTTCACATTCATAGGGAAAGGTTCCCATTAATTTTATCCAAGATAAATTCCTTGAATTTATTCTTTAATCTATTTTTGAATATCAATTCAAACTAGTCGGGATTAACGAACCTTACCGAAGTAATCATTGGTTTTAATTTCCCAATCCCAACCTATTCATCCCATGAAGTAAAACTGGTAGTACTTCATATCTAACACCACGGTGTTATTGGTAAATTCAATTACCATTTCACGTTCAAATCTAATTAAAGATTTAACTATCGCCTGGAGCAAAACTGGTGATACTCCATTCTCGATCATTTCAATCTAATTAAAGATTCATTAAAACTCCACTTAGTTTTAATCGTTAACTGGGTTAAAGAATCTGTGTCATTTAGAACACGGTTCACGATAAACCCAAAGTCACATTCCATTAATTTTCGGGTTAAAGAACGAGTGTTATTTAAAAAACTGTTCACGATAAACCCTAAAATCAATATCAATTCAATTTCAATTAAATATTATTTAATTGGTACACTTCATTAAATCTAAATAAAAAGATTTAATCTTTTCTCAACTGGGTTCAAGAACAGTGTTAATGAAGACACCATTCATGACAAACTCAAATCACATTTGATATTCAATACAAGGCTCTGAATAGAAAATATATCGGCTTATATTCAATATCAAATTCTACGATTAACAAATGTCGTATTGGAAATAACGATATAAATATATATCTTTCAAATTTCCATAACAACATCTGTATAATCACGAATTCCAACATCGAAATATTCCGAAGACAATTTCGATTCAAATCCACTCCAATGCAATCATTGGAAGTTCTGATTATTTTTAAAACCCTTTTCGAATTCAATTTATTTATTTAAAAACAAATAGAATTTTAATTCTAGTTCAAAACTAGTTCATTTTGATAAAAATCTATTTTTATCTTTTCAAATATGGAGTTTTTCATCCCAAATCTTCACAAATCATTTCTTATGATTTTACACAAATTATTACTATTTTTAATAATTTTATCAAGGCCCGTACAGTCGATTTCCATCAACGGCCATCGAACTGCACTTACATCGACCTTTTTCAAATTTGATTTGGACATAATTCCAAATCCAACCGTTAGAATTCTAATTTCTCACATTCGTTAGAAAGCTCTTTTCGATACGAACCCAACGGTTCCGGTTTTAGGAGAATCCGACGGTCGGATCTCCCGTAATATCCGTTCGAAGTCAATGGTCGAAATTCGCGAAATGCCGCTGCGCGGCGCGTTCTATTCAGGCCATTATATTATATATATAATATATATAATATATACTTCGTCGATTTCAATTCAAAACGTGATTTATAAATCGGTTTTTAAATTCGTTTTCAAAACGGTTTCAACTTCATATTCAATTTCAAATCAAAATTGAATATTCCAATATAAATTCGTTTTAAATTCATTTCAAATTGATTTCAATTCGAATTGATTTATATTCAATTCTTTTCAAAATATCAGATTTTGAAATCACTTTCGATATTCATTATAAAATGAATAAAATCGATAAAAATATCGTTCACGTCAAAATGGCTTCAATCTAATCAATACGGCTTCATATATTTCCATTTTCAAATATTCTATTTCAAATATTTCCTATTTTCAAAATATTTGTTATTATCAAAATATTTCGTTCAACACATGACTAATCTCAACGGATGAGTACAGTCAACACATGAACCTTTATTTTATAATATTCTTTATCTTCTAAATTGGAATGAGGCCCAATCAATCACCATATAAAGTTAATTATACGGATTCCATACAACACATGTATATAATAGCAATGATAAATAATCAACCATCATCCAAAGTGCACTACACTGTATAAGCATCAAATATAGATATCTAACGCTTATAACAGCCTGTCAATCAATCGATCGACATATTGAATCAATCAGGATGAGCGAACTTCAAATTTCATCCCAACACCCGTGTGGGGATTCAAACAATCAGACACAGATCTTATTTGTGCGGTTGGGCGATGTGTAAAATTTATCGTCCCAATCAATGTCCTTCAAATAGGTGTACATAAACAAACCGTTCGGTTTGTAAATGAATATTTTATTTATTCATATTCACGTTAAAAATTATATTTTTAACGATAAAATATTTTATTTTAACACATGGATTTCTATTCAGTTCATTTACAAAATAAAAATGATATTTTTATTTTTCTAACATATTTTAGAAAATTTCGGCGGCATAACGGCACGATACTAGAAACGGGACAAGGCCTAGCCTTACCCCCGGTCTAGTGAAGGCCTACGCCATTCACATATCAATCAAATTTACCAAACAACCAAATTCAAATAAAATCATCTAACTATTTTATGCAACCAAACAAACAAGTCCATGGTCTGTGGACGATTGTGTCGGGTGCTACTAAACACCGTCTGCATCCTAGTATATATATAACTAGAAAATTTAAATTGAGAGGTGAGAAGTTCTCACCGATAGCTATCCAACTCCACGACACTCCATTCATAGAAATCTTCATCGTTATCGCATCTTTGTCATCTTCGTTGCCCGTAGCCACTACATATACAAAAATCACATTTTTATATACTGATGTCTTTAAAATAAAAATCACATTTTTATTTATTCACTTTTAATTTAAAAATCATATTTTTACTATGCTATTCAATATATATAAATCCCATTTTTACTTCGCTATACTCTACATAAAGATTTCGCCTTTTCAAAAATATAGATTTCGCTTTTCAAAAAAAAAAGATTTCGCCTTTTCAAATATAAAGATTTCGCCTTTTCAAATATAAAGATTTCGCCTTTTCATTCCTACGATAATATAAAAATCATATTTTTACACTTTCAACATCGCTATAAAAATCTCTTCTTTATGGTTTTAAAAATCTAACTTTTCCCTGATTAAAAATAACATCTTTCGCTAATTAAAAATCTCCTCTTTCTCTAATTAAAAATGAGATCTTTTTCATGTTAAAAATCACGCCTTTCTAACTATAAAAATCGTGTTTTTATTTTGCTAATACCTATAAAATGATTTTAGAATATGTTTTATAATTAAAATTGATTGTATAAACTGAAAACTAATTCTAAAACCAATTACATTAATTGAATAAATAATTAGAATAAAATAAATAAATAAAAAACTTACTGGCGGTCCTAGGGTAGGGGATGGCGGCTCAGGGCGGAGGGGAGGTGGCAGGGGTTCGCTGGCGGCTTGCGGTCCTTTCTGGTGGCGGTTGCGTTCCTTTAGGGCAGCGGCGCTGGGCTCTCGAGGGTTGGGGGGGGGGGTCGGCAGCGATTAAGGGTTAGGCGGGGGCGCGTCGGAGAAGAAGGTGGGGGAGAGGAACGATGGGGGGCGCGATGTCGGACTTCAACGGCTGGGGAGGGGCGATGAGGCGTCGGCAGGGTGGCGGGGCTCGAACGACGATGTCGGGTTCTCCTTTTTTTTTCTTCTGATCTGAAATGAAAGTATAGGGGGGAGAATATAATAATTAGATATTTATTTATATATTGATTTCAAAAAGCAACTTTTATTTTCGACCTCAAAACGAGGCCCACCGCCTGTCATCCATAGCGTTTTACCCCTATTCCGAACACAATGGGATATGTATCGTTGGCTGATTCGATCGTTTCGATCAGTTTCCATCAAAATCAACATATAACTCTATATATTGAATTTGAACGCGCATTTCAATTTACTGGGGTCACATACTAACTCAAAAAATTACAGAAAAATATTTTCTAGCTTCGTATTGACGATACGGTCCTAACAAAACTAGTTTCGTCGAGTTCCGAGACCGTTGGAAAAATGGCCATTTTCCAGTCGATTAAAATCAACTAAAACTGTTCAAACGCGTTTTCCTTTGCCACGCTCACATATTGATTCGAAAAATTATGAAATTTGGAATCTAGCAATAACTTTACATCACGGATCCAACAAAAGTGGTTTCGTCGAAATCCGAGGTCGTTTGCAAAATTTCCATTTTTAAGGGTATGAATTCCATAGCGACTATTCAGAATTTTCAACTGGACATATCTTTTGATTCCCGCTATGAAATCTTTATTTTTCGGATTCGATGGAAAGATATTATCAATTAGATCCTAATGCTTTTGGTTTCACTAAAATCCTGTTTATTTTGCACCCAGTATGTTCAATTGAAGTTTGAAATCGAATTATCGAACTACCGCGCCATTTTCAATTCTATTTATAATTATATATAATTATTTATATTCTAACGACGACGTATAGAATATATACGTTCTAAATATATTCAAAATAAATTTCTCGATGATATTATTTAAAATAATTTATTTTAAATATTCAAAATTCGCTAAAATTGCCAAAATAAAAATTTTAAACTGGCCCAGATTTTCGGGTTGTTACAATCTCCCCCACTTAAAACTTTTCGTCCCCGAAAAGGAACAAAGTCGAAAGTGGTTTGATTAATCAACTCTATGTTCGATCTGGCTTCTATTCTCCAACTTTTCAGTTTTTGAGAATTTTCAAAATTTCAAAAATTTGGCTAACACCCTAAATTTTCGAAAAATTTCGCCATAACCTCCCCTGCACCGGGAGCCACGGGAAAATCCCGAAATTGCCATACAGGCCTTCTGATCTCAAAAAGAAAAAGAAAAATCCAATAGGCTCATAAAATCATCATCACCCAAACAAAACAGTTAATTATGTAGCAAACATGTACCTATTTGTCGGGCAAAAGAATTTTATTCTCTGCTCTAGCCTCCTTGCTATGACCTGTTCAATGTAAGCACATGTATATGCAAGCAAATGCGACCAATTTTCAATATAATTCAATATGTGATTCAATTAGGCTAAATGGTTAAAAATTAGCAAACAAATAAACAAACATCAATCAATTAGTGAATTAGAGTTTCAAATTCATAATTTTGATACATATACAAAAATCATGTTTTTGATGCCAAATCACAACAATAGGCCCTATCTAATTTTTGGTTCTCACACCAGTCAATAGGAAATATATAGATATTACACGTTCGTCACTCGAATATAAATTCTGATGATGATATATCAATCATCAGAATCACCCTCGGGCGACTAGAGTGTAATTCTATATCTATCCAGTATATTAAAACTTCAAATACACGTTTGCAAGGCGTATATGCAAAATCTTTATATATGGGACTGTCCTAATCAATATAAAATAAATATTCAAATACTTATACAATGATTTAAATTTTCAAAACAAAAATTGTTCTCATTTTAAAAATATACTCTTCACACTCGTTCTAGGATACTACTGATCCTATCTCTAACGATTCATTCTTGTTGGATATTACTAACCCAATATCTGATGAATTCTTTCGTACGGTTCTAACGTGTCTTGTTCTCTGAGCTCTGTAAACCAAAGCTCTGATACCACCTGTGACGATCGGAATCTCGCTCGGTCCGAACCGGTCGCTAAACCGACCCAGACTGTTCGAAACGCCCTATCGTTTGAGAACACGACAAATCAGAACGCACACGGAAGAACATTTCATTGTATATTACAACAATGCATCAGATTACAAGAATATACAGAGTATAAACAAATAAATATTACACAGAAATATCAGAGATTACAATAAATTACATAGCAGCGGAAATAATACAATACACAACTAGAAGAGATATACGGATACAAAGCTTTTCGGATATTGTTCCAGCTGTAAACCAGGATCCTGTGAATATAAATCTGCAAAACCAAAACTACTAGCTGCCCGTGTCAAAATAAGGGCACCCAGAGTTTAGGTTAAAACAATAAACTCCAGGTCAGTCATGTGACTGGTGTGAGAACTAAAACAGTTATTATTCTTTATTTTAAAAGTTAGGTAAATCAAGGGACCACGCCGTATAACACGGAACGGGTTTCCTCCCAAGAATACTGGTGCATAAAACAAACAACGCAATGCTAAATAAAGAAAAATGAAGCTTTTATAAGACCCAGGTCCTATCACACAATGCAACGCAAGCCGGGGGATAGGGTTTTTACCTTATAATAGCCAAGAATGCTTGATACGTTTAAAAACAAATCATTTGATACTATTATAAGTGCATAGTGTATAAAACAACTTCAAATCATAAGTATCAATCATAGGCGACATGAGCGTCCCATGCCACTATGTCGCCATATATAGGTATACAATCAAAACCGCACGATGACGTATTTGTAAATTGGATTTCTGTCCTGAACCAAGGCAAAAGATAGTCCTTACCGACTTCGAGACTGCCTAGCCCGAGCCTCAGGGTCAGAGCGCATTGACCCTTGGATCGTCAGGGCCGGTCCACCGATGTGGATTAAAATGCCTAAACATTGTGTTTCCCCGCCCTTTGGGGCGTAAATGAGCCAACGAATGACTCCATCGGACCCGGATCGTCCGATCAAACCGAGGCGCCTCGCAACAGCAACAACCACACAGGTGAAGAATATATAAATGTCAGGGCTGGTAGGTCATTGACACCACCCTAGCTAGGAAGAAACGCGGGCCCTCCCTGATGTCCTCTCCCGTTTTTGGTTCACAACCGGGGTGTGAGTGTAACAACCCGGAATTTTGGGGCCAATTTAAAAATTTATTTTAAGTGATTTTAATAAGTTTGATATTTAAATAATTTATTTAAATAATAATGATCACAGATTTGATTTAAATCGAAGTTAGAATGAATGATTTAATTTTTATTATAAAAAGAGTTAGAAATAGCGCGGTAGTTTGAAAAGTCAAACTTGAACTTTGACTGACCGTACATGATGCAAAATTTAACGGAATTTAGTGAAACCAAAAATATTGGAATCTATTTAAAAATATCTTTCCAACGAATCCCAAAAATCGAAATTTCATAACGGGAATCAAATGTTATGGCCAATTCAATATTTAGAAAGGTCGCTATGAAATTTATAAGGGCCAAAATGCTACATTTTGAAGAATAAGGAATTAGGACCCGAAACCATCTCCATTGGTTTTAGAATGTTGTTTACATATAAAAATGACTATAAGAACTTATATTTTTGAGTTTCGGAAAAATTCCACTATTTTTGGTATTTTTAAATATTAAAATATACACCTGGAAAATAGAATTTTTGCAAACGAACTCCGAATTCGACGAAACCTGTTTCTATGGATTTGGAATATTAAATTAAGGTTAAATTATAAAATTTATAATTTTTGGAATTATTTTGTGGCCTGTATAATTTTTATAGTGGAAATACAGCCTATTTTCAGACTTCGGAAATTTATAATAAATTCGTACGGAATCGGAAAATTACGAAATCAGGTTCGTTGGGTTCGTAATGACCTGAAATAATTATGTTTAAAAAATTATTAATTTTGAAATTCGCATGTATTTATAAGAATTTCTGAATTGAAGAAAACAGTTGAAAATTGAGTAATTGGGCACGTAATGATATTTGGGCCCAAACCAAAATTAAACCCATGGTATATATTATCTTTTTTCTGAGATTTAGGGCTGAAATTCGAAATGCACAGCAGCCACTTCTCTTTTCCATCATTTTTCTCAATTTCCATGGCGGCTCTCTCTCTTCCTCTAAAATTTGTCGAAAATAAAATCTCTTCAAACCATAGCAAATTATATGTCCTCTCGAAGGTCTCGACGATACGAAGCTAATGGTGTAGTCGGTTTTGTCAAACAGCGCTCGGATTCGCCGGAATCTCGTCTTAAAGCTCGCTGTTTTCGAAATTCAGAAGCTCAAAACGTAAATCAAGAAATTCCCGTGAATCGAGGAAGAATTAGACGAAGTCACGAACACGGAAGTTCTTCGTCTACGCAAGAAAAAGATGCTCAGAAAATTTCAGGCAGTTTGGAGGTGTGAGGCGGCCTGTGGGACCCGCGAGGCGAAATCCGTTCTAGGCGATTTCCCGATGATCGGAGAAGCTTTAGGGGCGGCTCTTTCTGGTGGTGGTGCGTCTCGCCAAGACGAAGACGTTGGCGGTGGTCCCGTGGCGTCAGGTGGCCTGAGGAGGCAGCGGCAAATTGCGGTCAAAGTTCGGCGATGAACAGTGTTTCGCGGTCAATGGGCTGAGGGTATTTTCTATTTTATTTTTAAATTATTTAATTAATTTTCAGAACTTTAAAATTGCATAACTCACTCATACGAAGTCGAAAATCGACGATTTCAGGTGCGTTGGGATCGTGGCGACGAGATGGACGCGTGGACACTAATTTTGTCCAATTCTGAGACAGTGAAATTTTTAGGTATTTTCACGAATATTAATTGATTATTTAATTACCCGATCTTTAAAAATTCATAACTCTTTCATACGAGGTCCCATTGACGAACCGTAAATTGCGTTGGAATCACAAAATTATGAGCTTCGCGATGGCGCAGACCGCAGCTGAAAAGGAGACAGTAAAATTTTGGCCAAAAATTCAATGCGAGGATTCTAATTTTATTTGTTTAATTAATTATAAATTATTTTCTTGCATTAAAAATAATTGTTTGATCGTTTAATTCTGACCTGAAATGTTGGGTGTTGTTTGGAGTGATAATTGTTGTTTGTTGAATGATTGTTGTACATGATTTGCAAATCCGCTTGGATTTATATATATCTTATTTGCGGTTGGAGAAATGAGATCATAACATATTTTATTTAGTATATATATATATATATATATATATTTGTTAAGATTGGATTAGAACTTGTAAAACAAATAAAATCCTCTTTTATTTTTAGAACATGTACACAAATGAATTTCTTTTTGTCCTTAAAATAAAAAAAAAAGAAAAAGTTTTTATTTACATTTCTGTTATTAATAAAAGAACAAGTTTTTATTTACATTTCTTTGTAAATAAATGAACACATTTAGATGTGATAAAAAGAGTTAAAAAGACAATCTTTTTATATTGAAAACACAAAGATGTAATTTTGACGATGAAAATAAGAAGATGATCTTTTTACATTTAAAATAGAGGAGTTATCATTTTTACATTGTAAAATAGAAAAGGTCATATTTTTACATTACAAAACAGGTTAATCCTTTTTTTTACACCTTCCTTTGTAAATGATAAGACCAAAATTATGTTATTCACATTATTGATGTTTATATGGTGAAAGAAAAGAAACAAAGTTTTGTTAGTCATTTTGTTTACATTGCTTTTGTAAATAAATGAACAGAAATATAAAGAAAAATCATTTTTCTATGTAAACCAAAAGAGAACATAATTTGTGAATTGTTTTTATTTACATTTATATGTAAAACAAAAGAGAACATAATGGGTAAATCATATTGTTTACATTTTATATGGAAACCAAAGGAGAACATAATGTGTGAACGGTTTTTGTTTACATTTTCTTTGTAAAAGAAAAAGAGTAAAACATGTTAATCAGTTATGTAAATAAAAAGAATAGAATTTAGAGATATATTTATTTACATTTTCTATAGTAGGTAAAAATAGAATTGTTAATATTGAATATTTTATCGTCATTTGGAATGCGGTAAAAATAGAATTGTTAATATTGAATATTTTACCGTCATTTTGAATGCGGTAAAAATAGAATGGTTAATGTTGAATATTTTATCGTCATTTTGAATGCGGTAAAAATAGAATGGTTAATGTTGAATATTTTATCGTCATTTTGAACGCGGTGAAAATAGAATGGTTAATGTTGTCATTTTTATCGACATTTTTGGTGCGATAGAAATAGACAATGTTAGTGATTCATTTTTATCGACATTCTTGGTGCGATAAAAATAGACAATGTTAGTGATTCATTTTTATCGACATTCTTGGTGCGATAAAAATAGACAATGTTAGTGATTCATTTTTATCGACATTTTGGGTGCGATAAAAATATACAATGTTAGTGATTCATTTTTATCGACATTCTTGGTGCGATAAAAATAGAAAATGTTAGTGATTCATTTTTATCGACATTCTTGGTGCGATAAAAATAGACGTCGATTCTTGGTGCGATAAAAATAGACAATGTTAGTGATTCATTTTTATCGACATTCTTGGTGCGATAAAAATAGACAATGTTAGTGATTCATTTCTATCGACATTTTTGGTGCGATAGAAAATAAAAAGAACAGGAACATGAGAATCATTTATTTACAACTCCTATTGTAAATGAAAAGAGTAAAAATATGAGGACCACTTTATTTACAACTTCTTTTGTAAATGAAAAGACCAAAATATGTTGATCATTTTATTGGTATTTCTATGGTAAATAAAAGAACAAGACACGTGAATCCTTTTTATTTTTATTTTTTATTGTAAATGAAAAAGAACAACATTCTTGTCAAGACTTGATTAGTGAATTTAAATTGTCATTTTGAGTTAACATGTCAAATTTAGAAAATGAACCTTTCTATACATTAAAAGGATTGGTTAAAAATGAACATTTTGTGTCATCAAAAAGGATTAATTAGAAATGAACACTGGGTGTCATTAATAAAAAAGAATAAATTAAAAATAAACATTTTTTTTATGCATAAGAAAAGAGACTAAAACAAAATACTCATTTTTGTATATTAAAAGTGAATTAGACAAAATGGACATTTTTGGAACATTAAAATGAATGAAGTAAAAATAGACATCTTTATTCATTGAAAAAGATTAGACAAAATTCTCATTTTGTTGCATTAGAAGTTAAGAAACAAAATCATCATATTTGTTTATGTTGAGAAAAAGAATGGATGTAAAATGTATGTTTTCATACATTAAAGAGAATGAATTAAGGATGTATATTTTTATACGTTAAAAAGAATGAAGTCAAATATTCATTTTGTCATTAAAATGAATGAGACCAAAAACATGCATTTTTGTTAATAAATAAAAGTCACGATTTTTATTGTCATATGTTCATAATAAAGAGTATTGAAATATTTGCCTGTGTTGTTGTATTTTGATGTGTTAAATGTGATGTTAGTATATTCAACATTGAATATTACACTTCCATTTACAAGTCATCCGACTTGTTTATGTGATTGGGACGATTATTTTTACACATCGCCCAAGTGCACAAATAATTTATTATTTGTTTGTTGGCTGAAAACCCCACACGGGTATTGGGACGATACTTGACTGACACAAATCCCAATGTTTAATTATATGTCTATCGATTGATCGACAGGCTGCGATGAGCGTTATTGTTTTATTTTAATGCTCACACAGTTGACATTGTCACTCTGGTTGTTAATGGATGGATTGAGGATTATTTCTTGTTATTACCCTATACATGAAATGTATGAAACCCATATGACCCAAATTATATGGTACATGGTTGAGTCGCATTCCAATGCAGAATTTCTTTTTAAATAAAGAATTTTTTTATAATAAAAGGATTTTTGTAAAATAAAAGATTTTGTATTATAAAGAATATTTTACATTCAGAATCTTTTATATATAGAATATTTTATTGATTATTTTAAAATATGTTTTTTTATAGTAATGAATTAATATCTTTAGGATAAATCTTTTATTTAAAATTATTAGATCTTAACAATTATGTTTGGTGATTGATATGTAGATTGGATTTGCAGTGGACGATGTTTTAAATAACATTTATCCTTTAATCCAATTTACATTGAAATTACTATTTGAAATTTATAAATCTATTTTATAAATTAAATCAAAATTGGAATATTAATACATCTTTTTAGAAAGATTAAAATTTAATTTATTTTATCTTTGATAAAATTAATGAGGACCTTTTAACATAAATAATAATTTTTATTTAAAAGGATATTCAAAGTTGGAATGTGGCGTATGGTTGGTTTTAATTACAAATACGCGAGTTATTCAGAAAGACCGGGTCTAACCCATTCTGGATAATCATCACGACGATCAAGAGTCGAAGATGAAGACGGTGACTGAAGACCGGAGAGCTTCACATCGTTTGGTTGATGGTGACTAATATCTTGAATTGGGACTGATCCCCCAAGGCAAGGTAAAAGTGATGATCTTCCAGACGTACTGGAGATCGACGGATACGTTGTTTCGTTCAGACCCAGAACGGACTTGTAAATGGATAGCCTGCCTAACATTGAAATTTATTTCATGTAATTAAATTGGTTTTTATTTAATATATAAATGCATGGTGGCGGAGGATTTATTCTCTTGCTTAACACCCTTTTGTATGTTAAATAATTACCGATCGCATGATATGAGTTGTTGATGTGGTATGCCAAGTTGCAATTGATCAAGGCTTTGTTGAAAAGCAGGCCTTGTGGTTGATGATCAAAGCACAGTCTATTTAGGCATAGCTTTGTGTATATCGTGACTTCGCGAGCCTCACAGCCCGGTAGAGTCTAAAAAGGGAGAAGGGAACGCAGGGAGTGCGCACGTTTCTTTCTAGCTAGAGTGGTGCCAGGGACCTACCAGCGCTGGCATTTATTCATTGTGGTTGTTGGATTGTTCGAGGCCTCGGTTTATGCGGTCGCTACTGGCCGTAGTATAGGTCCAAAAGGACCGGGAAGCGTGTGTTCAGGCATAACCAATCCACAAAAGCAAGTGTGGACCGGCCCTGCAGGATCCAAGAGTTGGACAGAGTACCAATCCTGGGGCATTGCTAGAGTGTCTCGAATCGGTAAGGATCTCCTCCCTAGCCTTGACTCAGATGGAAACCCAAATTTTCAATACGACATCACGCGGTTTTGATTGTATACCTATATATGGTGACATAGTGCGATGGGGCACTCATGCCGTCTAGGATTGATACATTTACTTTGATGTATTTCAAATTGGTTGCACACTATTATTATATAATACCGTGTTTATCGTATCAAGCATCTTTTGATCATTATAAGGTAAAACCCTATCCTCCGGTTTGCGTTGCATTGTGTGATGGGACTTGGGTCTTATAATGGTTTCATTTTTCTAAAAAGCATTGCGCTATTTTGACGATTTACTTTAGTCATGCACTGGCAATCTATAGGAGAAAACCCGTTCCGCGAAAGTGGCGTGGTCCTGTGATTAGCCTTATTATATTCTATAGGTTAAGTAGAATTCTCACACCAGTCCCATGACTGACCTGTAGTTTGTCCACTGGCAAACTCGGGTGCCCATATTTTCCACACGGGCAGTCGAGTAGCTATTTTTGCAGATATATTAAACAGGATTCTGGGTTGAAGCTTAAAGCTGTGTCCAGAGATAGAGAGTCTTCCGCTGTGTTCTTCCGTTGCAGTATATTACATCTTTTTTTGTATTTATCTTCCGCTGTAATTATATTCCAATGTACTCTGATATGTATATTCTGTACTCTGATGTGACATTATATGATGATATGTTATAAAAGTCTTCTGTTGTTGTTTTAATATGTTGTATGCCCAAAGTTAAAGTATTCGTAGATTTTCACTTTTTGGGTCAGACCTGTGTGGTTTATGGTCGATTCAAAGGGCGGGAATTTGCGGGTCTTTACAGTTGGTATCAGAGCCAGGTTAGCTCAAATCTTTGGGGTACAACTCATTAGAACTGAACAGAAGACTCATCAGAGATTGGATTAGTAATATCCAATAAGAATACTCATTAGAGATAGGATCAGTAGTATCCTAGAATGAGTAAGCTCGTTAGAGATGGGGTTAGTAATGCCCTAGAACGAGTTCAGAGTTACGAATTTATAATTTACGTATTTTTGATATTTATAATCTATTCTTTGAAATATGATTTTTATATAAATAAAGTTATGTATATTTTGAAAGGATAATCAACCATTAAAATATAAAATTAAGATAGTTAATTTTACAATTTTTAGCTACGTTCATTTTCGAGGACGAAAAGTTTTTAAGTGGGGGCGATTGTAACAACCCGGAATTTTGGGGCCAATTTAAAAATTTATTTTAAGTGATTTTAATAAGTTTGATATTTAAATAATTTATTTAAATAATAATGATCACAGATTTGATTTAAATCGAAGTTAGAATGAATGATTTAATTTTTATTATAAAAAGAGTTAGAAATAGCGCGGTAGTTTGAAAAGTCAAACTTGAACTTTGACTGACCGTATATGATGCAAAATTTAACGGATTTTAGTGAAACCAAAAATATTGGAATCTATTTAAAAATATCTTTCCAACGAATCCCAAAAATCGAAATTTCATAACGGGAATCAAATGTTATGGCCAATTCAATATTTAGAAAGGTCGCTATGAAATTTATAAGGGCCAAAATGCTACATTTTGAAGAATAAGGAATTAGGACCCGAAACCATCTCCATTGGTTTTAGAATGTTGTTTACATATAAAAATGACTATAAGAACTTATATTTTTGAGTTTCGGAAAAATTCCACTATTTTTGGTATTTTTAAATATTAAAATATACACCTGAAAAATAGAATTTTTGCAAACGAACTCCGAATTCGACGAAACTAGTTTCTATGGATTCGGAATATTAAATTAAGGTTAAATTATAATATTTATAATTTTTGGAATTATTTTGTGGCCTGTATAATTTTTACAGTGGAAATACAGCCTATTTTCAGACTTCGGAAATTTATAATAAATTCGTACGGAATCGGAAAATTACGAAATCAGGTTCGTTGGGTTCGTAATGACCTGAAATAATTATGTTTAAAAAATTATTAATTTTGAAATTCGCATGTATTTATAAGAATTTCTGAATTGAAGAAAACAGTTGAAAATTGAGTAATTGGGCACGTAATGATATTTGGGCCCAAACCAAAATTAAACCCATGGTATATATTATTTTTTTTCTGAGATTTAGGGCTGAAATTCGAAATGCACAGCAGCCACTTCTCTTTTCCATCATTTTTCTCAATTTCCATGGCGGCTCTCTCTTCCTCTAAAATTTGTCGAAAATAAAATCTCTTCAAACCATAGCAAATTATATGTCCTCTCGAAGGTCTCGACGATACGAAGCTAATGGTGTAGTCGGTTTTGTCAAACAGCGCTCGGATTCGCCGGAATCTCGTTTTAAAGCTCGCTGTTTTCGAAATTCAGAAGCTCAAAACGTAAATCAAGAAATTTCCGTGAATCGAGGAAGAATTAGACGAAGTCACGAACACGGAAGTTCTTCGTCTACGCAAGACAAAGATGCTCAGAAAATTTCAGGCAGTTTCGAGGTGTGAGGCGGCCTGTGGGGCCCGCGAGGCGAAATCCGTTCTAGGCGATTTTCCGATGATCGGAGAAGCTTTAGGGGCGGCTCTTTCTGGTGGTGGTGCGTCTCGCCAAGACGAAGACGTTGGCGGTGGTCCCGTGGCGTCAGGTGGCCTGAGGCAGCGGCAAATTGCGGTCAAAGTTCGGCGATGAACAGTGTTTCGCGGTCAATGGGCTGAGGGTATTTTCTATATTATTTTTAAATTATTTAATTAATTTCCAGAACTTTAAAATTGCATAACTCACTCATACGAAGTCGAAAATCGACGATTTCAGGTGCGTTGGGATCGTGGCGACGAGATGGACGCGTGGACACTAATTTTGTCCAATTCTGAGACAGTGAAATTTTTAGGTATTTTCACGAATATTAATTGATTATTTAATTACCCGATCTTTAAAAATTCATAACTCTTTCATACGAGGTCCGATTGACGAACCGTAAATTGCGTTGGAATCACAAAATTAAGAGCTTCGCGATGGCGCAGACCGCAGCTGAAAAGGAGACAGTAAAATTTTGGCCAAAAATTCAATGTGAGGATTCTAATTTTATTTGTTTAATTAATTATAAATTATTTTCTTGCATTAAAAATAATTGTTTGATCGTTTAATTCTGACCTGAAATGTTGGGTGTTGTTTGGAGTGATAATTGTTGTTTGTTGAATGATTGTTGTACATGATTTGCAAATCCGCTTGGATTTATATATATCTTATTTGCGGTTGGAGAAATGAGATCATAACATATTTTATTTAGTATATATATATATATATATATATGTTAAGATTGGATTAGAACTTGTAAAACAAATAAAATCCTCTTTTATTTTTAGAACATGTACACAAATGAATTTCTTTTTGTCCTTAAAATAAAAAAAAAGTTTTTATTTACATTTCTGTTATTAATAAAAGAACAAGTTTTTATTTACATTTCTTTGTAAATAAATGAACACATTTAGATGTGATAAAAAGAGTTAAAAAGACAATCTTTTTATATTGAAAACACAAAGATGTAATTTTGACGATGAAAATAAGAAGATGATCTTTTTACATTTAAAATAGAGGAGTTATCATTTTTACATTGTAAAATAGAAAAGGTCATATTTTTACATTACAAAACAGGTTAATCCTTTTTTTTACACCTTCCTTAGTAAATGATAAGACCAAAAATATGTTATTCACATTATTGATGTTTATATGGTGAAAGAAAAGAAACAAAGTTTTGTTAGTCATTTTGTTTACATTGCTTTTGTAAATAAATGAACAGAAATATAAAGAAAAATCATTTTTCTATGTAAACCAAAAGAGAACATAATTTGTGAATTGTTTTTATTTACATTTATATGTAAAACAAAAGAGAACATAATGGGTAAATCATATTGTTTACATTTTATATGGAAACCAAAGGAGAACATAATGTGTGAACGGTTTTTGTTTACATTTTCTTTGTAAAAGAAAAAGAGTAAAACATGTTAATCAGTTATGTAAATAAAAAGAATAGAATTTAGAGATATATTTATTTACATTTTCTATAGTAGGTAAAAATAGAATTGTTAATGTTGAATATTTTATCGTCATTTGGAATGCGGTAAAAATAGAATTGTTAATATTGAATATTTTACCGTCATTTTGAATGCGGTAAAAATAGAATGGTTAATGTTGAATATTTTATCGTCATTTTGAATGCGGTAAAAATAGAATGGTTAATGTTGAATATTTTATCGTCATTTTGAACGCGGTGAAAATAGAATGGTTAATGTTGTCATTTTTATCGACATTTTTGGTGCGATAGAAATAGACAATGTTAGTGATTCATTTTTATCGACATTCTTGGTGCGATAAAAATAGACAATGTTAGTGATTCATTTTTATCGACATTCTTGGTGCGATAAAAATAGTCAATGTTAGTGATTCATTTTTATCGACATTTTGGGTGCGATAAAAATATACAATGTTAGTGATTCATTTTTATCGACATTCTTGGTGCGATAAAAATAGACAATGTTAGTGATTCATTTTTATCGACATTCTTGGTACGATAAAAATAGACAATGTTAGTGATTCATTTTTATCGACATTCTTGGTGCGATAAAAATAGACAATGTTAGTGATTCATTTCTATCGACATTTTTGGTGCGATAGAAAATAAAAAGAACAGGAACATGAGAATCATTTATTTACAACTCCTATTGTAAATGAAAAGAGTAAAAATATGAGGACCACTTTATTTACAACTTCTTTTGTAAATGAAAAGACCAAAATATGTTGATCATTTTATTGGTATTTCTATGGTAAATAAAAGAACAAGACACGTGAATCCTTTTTATTTTTATTTTTTTATTGTAAATGAAAAAGAACAACATTCTTGTCAAGATTTGATTAGTGAATTTAAATTGTCATTTTGAGTTAACATGTCAAATTTAGAAAATGAACCTTTCTATACATTAAAAGGATTAGTTAAAAATGAACATTTTGTGTCATCAAAAAGGATTAATTAGAAATGAACACTGGGTGTCATTAATAAAAAAGAATAAATTAAAAATAAACATTTTTTTTATGCATAAGAAAAGAGACTAAAACAAAATGCTCATTTTTGTATATTAAAAGTGAATTAGACAAAATGGACATTTTTGGCACATTAAAATGAATGAAATAAAAATAGACATCTTTATTCATTGAAAAAGATTAGACAAAATTCTCATTTTGTTGCATTAGAAGTTAAGAAACAAAATCATCATATTTGTTTATGTTGAGAAAAAGAATGGATGTAAAATGTATGTTTTCATACATTAAAGAGAATGAATTAAGGATGTATATTTTTATACGTTAAAAAGAATGAAGTCAAATATTCATTTTGTCATTAAAATGAATGAGACCATAAACATGCATTTTTGTAAATAAATAAAAGTCACGATTTTTATTGTCATATGTTCATAATAAAGAGTATTGAAATATTTGCCTGTGTTGTTGTATTTTGATGTGTTAAATGTGATGTTAGTATATTCAACATTGAATATTACACTTCCATTTACAAGTCATCCGACTTGTTTATGTGATTGGGACGATTATTTTTACACATCGCCCAAGTGCACAAATAATTTATTATTTGTTTGTTGGCTGAAAACCCCACACGGGTATTGGGACGATACTTGACTGACACAAATCCCAATGTTTAATTATATGTCTATCGATTGATCGACAGGCTGCGATGAGCGTTATTGTTTTATTTTAATGCTCACACAGTTGACATTGTCACTCTGGTTGTTAATGGATGGATTGAGGATTATTTCCTGTTATTACCCTATACATGAAATGTATGAAACCCATATGACCCAAATTGTATGGTACATGGTTGAGTCGCATTCCAATGCAGAATTTCTTTTTAAATAAAGAATTTTTTTTATAATAAAAGGATTTTTGTAAAATAAAAGATTTTGTATTATAAAGAATATTTTACATTCAGAATCTTTTATATATAGAATATTTTATTGATTATTTTAAAATATGTTTTTTTATAGTAATGAATTAATATCTTTAGGATAAATCTTTTATTTAAAATTATTAGATCTTAACAATTATGTTTGGTGATTGATATGTAGATTGGATTTGCAGTGGACGATGTTTTAAATAACATTTATCCTTTAATCCAATTTACATTGAAATTACTATTTGAAATTTATAAATCTATTTTATAAATTAAATCAAAATTGGAATATTAATACATCTTTTTAGAAAGATTAAAATTTAATTTATTTTATCTTTGATAAAATTAATGAGGACCTTTTAACATAAATAATAATTTTTATTTAAAAGGATATTCAAAGTTGGAATGTGGCGTATGGTTGGTTTTAATTACAAATACGCGAGTTATTCAGAAAGACCGGGTCTAACCCATTCTGGATAATCATCACGACGATCAAGAGTCGAAGATGAAGACGGTGACTGAAGACCGGAGAGCTTCACATCGTTTGGTTGATGGTGACTAATATCTTGAATTGGGACTGATCCCCCAAGGCAAGGTAAAAGTGATGATCTTCCAGGCGTACTGGAGATCGACGGATACGTTGTTTCGTTCAGACCCAGAACGGACTTGTAAATGGATAGCATGCCTGACATTGAAATTTATTTCATGTAATTAAATTGGTTTTTATTTAATATATAAATGCATGGTGGCGGAGGATTTATTCTCTTGCTTAACACCCTTTTGTATGTTAAATAATTACCGATCGCATGATATGAGTTGTTGATGTGGTATGCCAAGTTGCAATTGATCAAGGCTTTGTTGAAAAGCAGGCCTTGTGGTTGATGATCAAAGCACAATCTATTTAGGCATAGCTTTGTGTATATCGTGACTTCGCGAGCCTCACAGCCCGGTAGAGTCTAAAACGGGAGAAGGGAACGCAGGGAGTGCGCACGTTTCTTTCTAGCTAGAGTGGTGCCAGGGACCTACCAGCGCTGGCATTTATTCATTGTGGTTGTTGGATTGTTCGAGGCCTCGGTTTATGCGGTCGCTAATGGCCGTAGTATAGGTCCAAAAGGACCGGGAAGCGTGTGTTCAGGCATAACCAATCCACAAAAGCAAGTGTGGACCGGCCCTGCAGGATCCAAGGGTTGGACAGAGTACCAATCCTGGGGCATTGCTAGAGTGTCTCGAATCGGTAAGGATCTCCTCCCTAGCCATGACTCAGATGGAAACCCAAATTTCCAATACGACATCACGCGGTTTTGATTGTATACCTATATATGGTGACATAGTGGGATGGGGCACTCATGCCGTCTAGGATTGATACATTTACTTTGATGTATTTCAAATTGGTTGCACACTATTATTATATAATACCGTGTTTATCGTATCAAGCATCTTTTGATCATTATAAGGTAAAACCCTATCCTCCGGTTTGCGTTGCATTGTGTGATGCGACTTGGGTCTTATAATGGTTTCATTTTTCTAAAAAGCATTGCGCTATTTTGACGATTTACTTTAGTCATGCACTGGCAATCTATTGGAGAAAACCCGTTCTGCGAAAGTGGCGTGGTCCTGTGATTAGCCTTATTATATTTTATAGGTTAAGTAGAATTCTCACACCAGTCCCATGAATGACCTGTAGTTTGTCCACTGGCAAACTCGGGTGCCCATATTTTCCACACGGGCAGTCGAGTAGCTATTTTTGCAGATATATTAAATAGGATTCTTGGTTGAAGCTTAAAGCTGTGTCCAGAGATAGAGAGTCTTCCGCTGTGTTCTTCCATTGCAGTATATTACATCTTTTTTTGTATTTATCTTCCGCTGTAATTATATTCCAATGTACTCTGATATGTATATTCTGTACTCTGATGTGACATTATATGATGATATGTTATAAAAGTCTTCTGTTGTTGTTTTAATATGTTGTATGCCCAAAGTTAAAGTATTCGTAGATTTTCACTTTTTGTGTCAGACCTGTGTGGTTTATGGTCGATTCAAAGGGCGGGAATTTGCGGGTCTTTACAGTGAGGCTCGCGAATTTACGTTACACAAAGCTGTGCCACACGGGCTGTGCTTTGATCATCAACCACAAGACTTTGCTTTTCAACAGAAGCCTTGATCATTTGCATCTTGGCATGCCACACAGGCAATTTACTCTATGCAACTGATATCAGTCACACAGAATGAAATCCAATGTCAGACACACAGTCCATTTACAAGTCCGTTCTGGGTCTGAACGAAACCGGAGGCACTTTCCTATCATATCCATCGATCTCCAAGCACATCTGGACGACCACCGATTGATTCCCTCATCTTGGGTGTACAGCCCAATCAAGATCATCAGTGATCACCCAAACGATGTGAAGACTTCCGGTCTTCAACCACCGTCTTCATCTTCGACTTATCATCGTATCAGTTATTCAGAATGGGATAAACCCGGTCGTTCCGAATAACTCGCGTATATTTTAAATAAGTGTTACACAAACACAACATACGCCTCATTCCATTTCATCAGTCACTAACCGTAAATTAATCAAGAGAATAATTCCCCAAATATTAACCCCGAAGGCCGAAACCAACATCAGATCAATATCCAGAAAACCATTCTGCCTGGCTAACCGACAGTTAGTTTCTAAATTTCACATTCATAGGGAAAGGTTCCCATTAATTTTATCCAAGATAAATTCCTTGAATTTATTCTTTAATCTATTTTTGAATATCAATTCAAACTAGTCGGGATTAACGAACCTTACTTAAGTAATCATTGGTTTTAATTTCCCAATCCCAACCTATTCATCCCATGAAGTAAAACTGGTAGTACTTCATATCTAACACCACGGTGTTATCGGTAAATTCAATTACCATTTCACGTTCAAATCTAATTAAAGATTTAACTATCGCCTGGAGCAAAACTGGTGATACTCCATTCTCGATCATTTCAATCTAATTAAAGATTCATTAAAACTCCACTTAGTTTTAATCGTTAACTGGGTTAAAGAATCCGTGTCATTTAAAACACGGTTCACGATAAACCCAAAGTCACATTCCATTAATTATCGGGTTAAAGAACGAGTGTTATTTAAAACACTGTTCACGATAAACCCAAAAATCAATATCAATTCAATTTCAATTAAATATTATTTAATTGGTACACTTCATTAAATCTAAATAAAAAGATTTAATCTTTTCTCAACTGGGTTCAAGAACAGTGTTAATGAAGACACCATTCACGACAAACCAAAATCACATTTGATATTCAATACAAGGCTCTGAATAGAAAATATATCGGCTTATATTCAATATCAAATTCTACGATTAACAAATGTCGTATTGGAAATAACGATATAAATATATATCTTTCAAATTTCCATAACAACATCTGTATAATCACGAATTCCAACATCGAAATATTCCGAAGACAATTTCGATTCAAATCCACTCCAATGCAATCATTGGAAGTTATGGTTATTTTTAAAACCCTTTTCGAATTCAATTTATTTATTTAAAAATAAATAGAATTTTAATTCTAGTTCAAAACTAGTTCATTTCGATAAAAATCTATTTTTATCTTTTCAAATATGGATTTTTTCATCCCAAATCTTCACAAATCATTTCTTATGATTTTACACAAATTATTACTATTTTTAATAATTTTATCAAGGCCCGTACAGTCGATTTCCATCAACGGCCATCGAACTGCACTTACAGCGACCTTTTTCAAATTTGATTTGGACATAATTCCAAATCCAACTGTTAGAATTCTAATTTCTCACATTCGTTAGAAAGCTCTTTTCGATACGAACCCAACGGTTCCGGTTTTAGGAGAATCCGACGGTCGGATCTCCCGTAATATCCGTTCGAAGTCAATGGTCGAAATTCGCGAACTGCCGCTGCGCGGCGCGTTCTATTCAGGCCATTATATTATATATATAATATATATAATATATACTTCGTCGATTTCAATTCAAAATGTGATTTATAAATCGGTTTTTAAATTCGTTTTCAAAACGGTTTCAACTTCATATTCAATTTCAAATCAAAATTGAATATTCCAATATAAATTCGTTTTAAATTCATTTCAAATTGATTTCAATTCGAATTGATTTATATTCAATTCTTTTCAAAATATCAGATTTTGAAATCACTTTCGATATTCATTATAAAATGAATAAAATCGATAAAAATATCGTTCACGTCAAAATGGCTTCAATCTAATCAATACGGCTTCATACATTTCTATTTTCAAATATTCTATTTCAAATATTTCCTATTATCAAAATATTTGTTATTATCAAAATATTTCGTTCAACACATGACTAATCTCAACGAATGAGTACAGTCAACACATGAACCTTTATTTTATAATATTCTTTAACTTCTAAATTGGAATGAGGCCCAATCAATCACCATATAAAGTTAATTATACATATTCCATACAACACATGTATATAATAGCAATGATAAATAATCAACCATCATCCAAAGTGCACTACACTGTATAAGCATCAAATATAGATATCTAACGCTTATAACAGCCTGTCAATCAATCGATCGACATATTGAATCAATCAGGATGAGTGAACTTCAAATTCCATCCCAACACCCGTGTGGGGTTTCAAACAATCAGACACAGATCTTATTTGTGCGGTTGGGCGATGTGTAAAATTTATCGTCCCAATCAATGTCCTTCAAATAGGTGTACATAAACAAACCGTCCGGTTTGTAAATGAATATTTTTTTTATTCACATTCACGTTAAAAATTATATTTTTAACGATAAAATATTTTATTTTAACACATGGATTTCTATTCAGTTCATTTACAAAATAAAAATGATATTTTTATTTTTCTAACATATTTTAGAAAATTTCGGCGGCATAACGGCACGATACTAGAAACGGGACAAGGCCTAGCCTTACCCCCGGTCTAGTGAAGGCCCACGCCATTCACATATCAATCAAATTTACCAAACAACCAAATTCAAATCAAATCATCTAACTATTTTATGCAACCAAACAAACAAGTCCATGGTCTATGGACGATTGTGTCGGGTGCTACTAAACACCGTCTGCATCCTAGTATATATATAACTAGAAAATTTAAATTGAGAGGTGAGAAGTTCTCACCGATAGCTATCCAACTCCACGACACTCCATTCATAGAAATCTTCATCGTTATCGCATCTTTGTCATCTTCGTTGCCCGTAGCCACTACATATACAAAAATCACATTTTTATATACTGATGTCTTTAAAATAAAAATCACATTTTTATTTATTCACTTTCAATTTAAAAATCATATTTTTACTATGCTATTCAATATATATAAATCCCATTTTTACTTCGCTATACTCTACATAAAGATTTCCCCTTTTCAAAAATATAGATTTCGCCTTTTCAAAAATATAGATTTCGCCTTTTCAAAAAAAAAAGATTTCGCCTTTTCAAATATAAAGATTTCGCCTTTTCAAATATAAAGATTTCGCCTTTTCATTCCTACTATAATATAAAAATCATATTTTTACATTTTCAACATCGCTATAAAAATCTCTTCTTTATGGTTTTAAAAATCTAACTTTTCCCTGATTAAAAATCACATCTTTCTCTAATTAAAAATCTCCTCTTTCTCTAATTAAAAATGAGATCTTTTTCATGTTAAAAATCACGCCTTTCTAACTATAAAAATCGTGTTTTTATTTTGCTAATACCTATAAAATGATTTTAGAATATGTTTTATAATTAAAATTGATTGTATAAACTGAAAACTAATTCTAAAACCAATTACATTAATTGAATAAATAATTAGAATAAAAAAACTTACTGGCGGTCCTAGGGTAGGGGATGGCGGCTCAGGGCGGAGGGGAGGTGGCAGGGGTTTGCTGGTGGCTTGCGGTCCTTTCTGGTGGCGGTTGCGTTCCTTCAGGGCGGCGGCGCTGGGCTCTCGAGGGTTTAGGGGGGGTCGGCAGCGATTAAGGGTTAGGCGGGGGCGCGTCGGAGAAGAAGGTGGGGGAGAGGAACGATGGGGGGACGCGATGTCGGACTTCAACGGCTGGGGAGGGGCGACGAGGCGTCGGCAGGGTGGAGGGGCTCGAACGACGATGTCGGGTTCTCCTTTTCTTTTTTTTCTGATCTGAAATGAAAGTATAAAGGGGAGAATATAATAATTATATATTTTTTTATATATTGATTTCAAAAAGCAACTTTTATTTTCGACCTCAAAACGAGGCCCACCGCCTGTCATCCCTAGCGTTTTACCCCTATTCCGAGCACAATGGGATATGTATCGTTGGCTGATTCGATCGTTTCGATCAGTTTCCATCAAAATCAACATATAACTCTATATATTGAATTTGAACGCGCATTTCAATTTACTGGGGTCACATACTAACTCAAAAAATTACAGAAAAATATTTTCTAGCTTCATATTGACGATATAGTCCTAACAAAACTAGTTTCGTCGAGTTCTGAGACCGTTGGAAAAATGGCCATTTTCCAGTCGATTAAAATCAACTAAAACTGGTCAAACGCGTTTTCCTTTGCCACGCTCACATATTGATTCGAAAAATTATGAAATTTGGAATCTAGCGATAACTTTACATCACGGATCCAACAAAAGTGGTTTCGTCGAAATCCGAGGTCATTTGCAAAATTTTCATTTTTAAGGGCCTGAATTCCATAGCGACTATTCAGAATTTTCAACTGGACATATCTTTTGATTCCCGCTATGAAATCTTTATTTTTCGGATTCGATGGAAAGATATTATCAATTAGATCCTAATGCTTTTGATTTCACTAAAATCCGGTTTATTTTGCACTCGGTATGTTCAATTGAAGTTTGAAATCGAATTATCGAACTACCGCGCCATTTTCAATTCTATTTATAATTATATATAATTATTTATATTCTAACGACGACGTATAGAATATATACGTTCTAAATATATTCAAAATAAATTTCTCGACGATATTATTTAAAATAATTTATTTTAAATATTCAAAATTCGCTAAAATTGCCAAAATAAAATTTTTAAACTGGCCCAGATTTTCGGGTTGTTACAACACTATATCCAGGATATCGAGTATCTCCGCGACTTACGTCCCGTACATGAGAAAACGCTGCTTACTCTATCCATCTGGGAATCGGGGGGTGCGCCCTATCCCTCTGAGCGTGGAGCGACCACACTCAGCTCATCTCGGTCGACCGAATCCATCCTCATATCGAAAGCATACTGACCTAACCATCAGTTCACCATCATACCGGTGTGTGAGGCTCGTGAAGTAACACTACACAAAGCTATGCTAATTAAAGCTATGCTTTGATCATCATCCACAAGGCTCTGCTTTTCAACAAAAGCCTTGATCCATGCATCTCAGTATGTCACACTGTCAATCCATACCATACCATTGATTTCTGCCAATATATAACCTCTAAGCTCGTACATCTCAGAGAAGGGTGTTATGCAAGAGAATAAATTCTCCGCCACCAAATAGATATATATTTAGCAGAAACAACGAATACAGCATAAAGGAATACAATGTCAGACATACCATCCATTTACAAGTATGTTCTAGGTCTGAACGAAACCGGAGGCACCTTATTCCTCATCCGGTATGTCCAATACAGGAGAGAGGCCCTCGCATATCTGAACAATCAACAAGTACGCCCGGACGGCTTCCACTGTATCCCCTTCAGGGTAGTTACTCCAGTCATGGGCATCCCTAGCAACTCATCCATTCGATGTGAAGATCATCGGTCTTGCACTATCTTCCATCTCTTCGACTGTTAATCATCATATTCATTATTCAGAATGGGTTAAACCCAGTCTTTCCGAATAACTTGCGTATTTTATAATCAAGTGCTATAAAAACACAACATACGCCTCATTCCAATTAAGAATATTCTTTTATTCAAATATTTACATTTTTAGGGAAAGGATCCCATTAATTTTATCAAAGATAAATCCTTTTAAATTTATTCTTTTAATCTACCCTTGATCTCATTTCAAAAGATTTTATTTTATCTAGCCGGGATTATCGAACCTTATCGCAATAATCATTTATTATTTTCCCATCCCAACCTATTCAACCCATGGAGCAAAACTAGTAGCACTCCATATCTAACCCGTGCTATGCTATCGGTAAATTTAATTACCATTTCACCTTCAAATCTAATTAAATATTTAACTATCGCTTGGAGTAAAACTGGTGGTACTCCATCCTCGATCATTTCATAAATTCGATAAATTTAATTCCCTCATTCACATTTCAATCTAATTAAAGATTCATTAAAACTCTATTTCAGTTCTAATCTCAAAAATCGTGAATTAATGATTATTCAAAATTAAGAAATTAATCTTATCTTTAACTGGGTTAAGAACTAATGTCTTTTAAAACACAGTTCACGATAAATCCAAATCTTCTTCCATTAACTATGGAATCTTCACGGAAACCATAACAGTGTCTAATCGATATAAATTCCCATATCAGACTAATAATATAAATGGAATAGCGGCAAGGCCTTTTAAATTCCATATATAGTAACAGTCTTCATTCACAGAAGCTCATCTCGATTATTACCAAATCGAATTCCATTTAATTCCAATTATTATATTAAATTGGAAAACTTTACTTTGGAAAATTCCATTAAATCTTAATAAAAAGATTTATAAATTCCAACTCATTTCTTCACCGTTAATCGGGTTAAAGAATAGTGTTATTAAAGACACCATTCACGACAAACCCAAAATCAAATTTGATATTAAATACAAGGCTCGGAATAGAAATTATATCGGCTTATATTCAATATCAAATTCTGAAACCAATGGATATCGTATTGAGAATAACAATATCTATATATATCTTCCAAATTCCTCACAATATCCGTATAATAACAGAATCCAATATCGACATATTTCGAAGATAAGTTCCATTCAAATCCATCACACTTTATATATTGGAAAAATTCTGGTTATTTTAAAACCATTTTCAAATCCAATTTATTTTATTTCTAAAAATAATTTGGATTATTATTCTAGTTAATACCTAGTTCATTTCGATAAAAATATATTTTTATCTTTTCAAAACTGGAATTTTTCATCAAATTTTTTTCCAAATCATTTATTATTATTTTACATAATTTTTCCATATTTTTAATAATTTTATTATCGCCCGTACAGTCGGTTTCCAATAACGACCACCGAACTGCATTCATAGCGACCTTTTCTGAAATTGATTTGGATGTATCTCCAAATCAATCTGTTAGATTTCAAATCTCTTATACTCATTGGGAAGCTCTTTTCAATACGAACCCAACGGTTCTCGTTTTTGGAGAATCCGACGGTCGGATCTCCCGTTACGCCAATTTGAAGTTAATGGTCGAAATTCGCGAACGGTCGCGGGGTGACGCGTTCTATTTAGGCCATTAAATATAATATATATATATATATCGTTGATTTCCATTTAAAAAGTATTTTATAAATCGTTTATTATTTCATTTTAAAACAATTTCAACTTCATTTTCAATTTTAAATCAAAATTGAATATGTTATATCTTTATCATATTAAAATGATAATATTTTCAAAATATTAGATTTTGAAATCACTTCTTTCCGCTATTCATTATAAAATGAATAAAATCGATAAACCCATTCGGGTTAAAATGGCGTTTGCTACTTAACTTGGCTTCATATTTTTATATTTTTGCGTCCTTCTAAAATCGGACATCAAAATCATGATTTTGTTCTTCACTGAATATTTTAAAATATTCATTATTTTAAAATATTCTTTATTTTAAAAGATTCTTTATTTTAAAGTATTCTTTATTTCTGAATTGGAATGCGACTCAATCAATTACCATATAATTTCAGTTATATGGATTCCATACATCGCATGTATTCAATAATAATGATAAACAATCATTAAAAATTCATACAACATCTAGAGTGCATTTTATAACAGTATAAGCATTAAATATAAATAACTAATGCTTACAACAGTCTGCCAAGCAATCGATTGACATACAGCTAAACAATTGGTATTAGGGTATGTCAAATATATCCCAATACTCGTGCGGGGTTTCAACCAACAAATACTGAATATTATTTGTGCAGTTGGACGACGTGTAAAATTTATCGTCCCAATCAATATCAGTTAAATGGGTGTGCATAAACAAATCGTCCAATTTGTAAATGAATATTCTTTTTCATTTCAGGAAAATTTTATGTCGTTCATATATATATATACAATAAAAATTATATTTTTAATGAACAAACATTTATTTCATTACATGTAAATTTTGTACACTTCATATTCATGTTAGAAATAATATTTTTAATTGAACAAACATTTTTAATGAAGAAACATATATTTCAAGACATGTAAATTTTAATCACTTCATATACATGTTAAAAATAATATTTTTAACTGAGAAAAATATAATTCAACATATGATTATTTTTATTACTTTATGTATACAATAAAATTGATATTTTAATTGTTCTAAGAATTTATTCAACACAACCACTATTTTATATAGTTCATTTATACAATAAAAATGATATTTTTATTGTACAAACATTTTATTCAATACTTGAATACTTAATATAATTCATTTCTTTTTTAATAAACACAATACAGTCTATTCAATCCGAACAAACAATCAAGGTTTGTACAATCAATGGTGTCGGGTGCTGCTAAGCACCGTCTGTATCCTAGTATATATTTAACTGTAAATAAATTGAGTGAGAAAGAGTTCTCACCTTTGGTTTCACTGTGCCAGCTTTTATTTCTGAATTTCTGTTTTATTCAGATTTAAATTTGCCTTAAATTCAAATTGGCTCCATTTCCATTCTGGTCTCTTCTGAAATGTAGTGCCCGACAAGAGGTTTCCAATGCACTTCGTTTTTCTGAATTTCGATGTCAAATGAAAAAGTTATAGCCTTTTACCATTTAATTACATTTATAACTAATTAAAATATAATTAATTATAATTACTTTCATGATTACATCATTAAAATATTGGGCACTTTGTTTTCTACTCCGATCATTATTCCTTGACCGAATTCGAACGTTGCTCTCAACCAATCCTCCATCTCGCACCACCAACGGCACACCTTAGCCTTGATCCAACTTGCCCACGCCAACGCCCATCGATTGAGCCCCCATCGCCTTGAATAACATGCAGTTCAAAATCCTCCTCCAGCCCCAATTTAGTGCAAACATCGGTAGCTTTAAGGGCCGGTTCTGGCCATCTCGGATCTCCAGACGCGATCACCACCATTGAAGTTGGGCATCTCGGAGTGCTGAAGATTTTCCTTTTGGTGATTTCTCTGATTAAACGCTAGATTGAGCAATTTAATGGTAGGAAGGGCAGAAAATATTATCTGTTCTTTAAGAAGGGAGGCGGTAGAATTCCAGTTGACCAAGGAGCGTTTAAATTTAGGGTTTGACCCACTTTTTAGGGTATATATACAAATATTTTAATTCCTTTAATTGTTTTAAAGTGAAATTTCCCCTGAACTCCAATTCAAACCCAACAACTGTCACTTCTAGCCAAATAACCACATTCCAAACACAATGGAATATGTTTTGTAAGCTAATTCGACTGTTTTAATCAGTTTTTATTTAAATTAATATATATATATAATTTAAACGTACATTTTAATTTACTAGGGCCACATACAAACTCTAAAAATTCCAGAAAAATAAATCTAGCTATGTTTTGACGATACGGTCCTAACAAAATTAATTTCGTCAAATTTGGAGACCGTCTGAAAAACTGCCATTTTTCAGTCGATTAAATTCAAATTAAAATTACCAAACACATTTTAATTCACCACGCTCATATATTAATTCCAAAAATTATGAAAATTGGAATCTAGCAATAATTTGACATTTCAGATCCAACAAAAGTGGTTTCCTTGAAAACGGAGGTCGTTTGCAAAATGGCTATTTTTAAGGGCTATATATTATATAAAATATATATAAATTCTATAGCGACTATTTTAAATTTTAAACTGGACATAACTTTCAATTTCCGTTATGAAATCTGGATTTTTCACATTCGTTAGAAAGATGTTATTAAACAGATTCAAATATTTCTTGTTTCGTCCAATTCCGACTTACATTGAATTCTATACATTAAATTGAAATTAGAAATCGAATTTTCAAACTACCGCGCCATTTCAGGCTCGCTTTATAATAAAAATAAATTTATTTGTTCTAACTTCAATTAAAATAAATTTTTAGCCGTTATTATTTAAAATGAATCATTTTAAATATCCAAAATCCATTAAAATTGCTAAAATAAAAATTTTAAATTGGTTCTGAGAATTCGGGTTGTTACAATAAATAATTTAATGCATGTGCATATAATACATGTGTTAATTATTATAATATGTAATAGTTAATCAATATAATTGTTATAGAACAATAAATTAACTAAGATTTAGTTAATGAAATGTTATACACAAGACTGTCTTAAAAGAAATATGATATTTAAACGCTATATTAATATAAAACTTGCATAACATGAATGTGTAAATTTAAAGGTGGTATATTAAAAGAAATGCTAAACAGTCTTAAGTAATAAGCAAATACGTAATTGCACATATATCATATTTTCTAATGTGTTTGACACTTTAACCACGGGAATAATTCATAAGAATTATGTTATTCTATAAGTTGGTATCACTCATCATAATATATTGAATGTTATGAATATTCATTACAAAGTTATCCTCTAAAACACACACACACACACACACACACACACACATATATATATATATATATATATATTTGAAGAAAGAACACACATACACACTTTTGTTTGAAACTTGGTTCATTTTTATTAACTTTTAAAGTAGTAGTACATAGACATGTTGCTAACATGTTGAATCATAAAGCAAACAAATAGAAACTAAAGATACTACACGAACTACATAAACCAAAACAAACAAAAATAAATAGAAGATAAAGTACAACAAGACCCATGATGAGATCTACTGCGATCCTGCCCCGCTCTTAATGAGCATAATACTTGTACATCTCCACTACTTCACGTCTTCCACATCATTCAATAAATACAGATTTCCTTTTGAGGAATTGAATAACTCATCAAGAACTTCATATATGTTTGGATGTACATGAACAACAAATATCATGTCCTGGATAGGAGTTCTTAAGTATATAGCATTGGATGCCACATGGATGAGATCTGCAGCATGAAACCCTAATATGCGAACTCCGAGAATTTCTCCAGTATTGGGTTTGTAGATCAACTTAGCCAATCCACAAATCCTTGCCTTTCGGCTTTCTCTTTTGCTTGAGGCTCTGTTAAGCCAACTATACTGATCTCTGGGTGAGTGAAACATGCAGCTGGGATTAGTACATTGTCCACTCCACAAATATTATTTTTCCTTGTGCATTGGCTGCATGAGCACGCATCATTTAATCCAGTCAGAAAAGCAAGTTTCAAAACTTGTGGAGGCCGAGGGTAGTAAAAACAAGAAACTTATGGATTGCCAGATCTCACATGCTCTATAGCGGAAAAGCAGGTTTCGCACATGCTCTATAGCGGCGTCCGAGCGGATTGTTAGATCTACTCGACATACTCTTTACTGTATTTGAGCCCCCTGTACTCTCTCCCTCTAGCTCTAGCTTCTTGTATTTTGCTTTTTTTGTTTTCTTCATGGTGTGCTTTCTTTTCTGGAATGTTCGAGGTATCGGGAATGACGCGTTCTTAGCTCGCCTCAAACGCGTTGTTCGGAAACACTCCAACTGCTTGATTGCGTTGCTGGAGCCTCTTGTGGGACAGGATGCAATCACCTCTTCGGTCTTATCTCTTGGTTTTAGTGGTGCCTTACCAAACGCTTTCGAAAAGATTTGGATCCTGTGGTCCAAAGGTGTGGTTGTCCACCCCATCTTCGATTCAGATTAGCTTTTGTCTGTGGCCTGCTCTTTGCTTTCCCTTTCTTCTTCCTTTCTTTTTTCAGCGGTCTATGCCAAGTGCGATCGTATTGAGAGGCAATCCCTTTGGGTAGACATTCACTCTCTTTTCGACTTGGGGTTCTCTGTGTCGGTGCAAGGTGGCGATTTCATTGTCGTCGCCAACCATGCGGAAAAGCGTGGGGGAAATGTTGTGAACCGTTCAGCGGTTGCGGATTTCAACACTCTCATCATCTCTTCGGGTCTCTCTGAAGTGCCTTTTGTTGGTTCGTCCTTCACATGGTGTAACAAACAAGAAGTCCCGAACCGGATTCTATCTAGGCTAGATAGAATTTTCGCCTCTGAAAGTTGGTTCAGCTTGCCTTTCTCGTTCTCCATCTCTCATCTTCTTCGTACTTTCTCTGACCATGCTCCAATGCTCCTTAGATGTTCTCCCCTTTCTTTTTCTGGCCCGTCCTCCTTTAGGTTCCAAATTATGTAGCGTTCCCACCATTCTTTCCTAGGGATAGTAGATGATTCCTGGTTATCCCCTATGAGTGGTCCCCCTTGTGTTGTTTTCTCTCGCAAGCTAAAGTGCCTTAAGATCCATCTCAAGGAGTAGAATTTGCAGGTTTTCAATAATATTTTCGACCGTGTCAGAGCGGCTGAAGAAATTCTCGTTCTTGCAGAAGCTTCTTTTGATGATGAGCCCAAGGTCGCTAACCGTGAGGCTTGGGCTCTGGCACAGCTTGCCTTCTCTTCGGAGCTTCGTATCGAACACGACCACTTGCGCCAGAAAGCCAGAATCAAGTGGATTGTGGAAGGTGATACGAATTCCAAAAAAAATCACTCCACCATTCGGAAGAAGAATGGTCTTCTCACCATTCGTCAGATCCGTCGTCCTGATCTTTCTTTGGCTTCTACCCCGGATGAAGTCAAAGATACTATCATATCCCACTTCCAATCCTTCCTCTCTTATCCAACTTTCCCGCATTCTGACCCGTCCCTTCTTACTTTCATTCCTGGACTGATCCTTCAATCGGACAACGCTGACCTAGCCGCACCTCCTTCGTAATGTCCTATATTTTTGGCAGTCAAATATTTAATATATTTAATTATTTTAAATATTATATTTGGGGTATTAATGGATTTTAATATTAAATTCATTTATTAAAACAAGTTTGAACGTTAAATTTATATATATAGTTATAAACGAGCTTAAATTGGTGGGGTAGTTCATAATATTGGGATTTCAACTTTAATTGAATATACATGATCCGATATATGTCGGATTTCTATAAAATAAGAAATGTTGGAATCTAGTTGATGATAATTTTCATATAGAAGAGAGAAATCCAGATTTGTGTTCTAGATTGTTAGTTATGTCCAAATCAAATTTTTAAATAGTCGCTATAGAATTTTGTAAATAAACAATAACATTTATTTAATGAATATAAGGAAATTTCTATATATTTGGGTACCATTTTAACCTGAATCTCTGAATATTGAGTTTAAAATCTATATTGGTTTATTTCGAAGCTGTAAATATTTCATTTGGAGAAATAATAATTTATTATTATTTAAATAAAATTGTTTTGAAATTAATTATATTTTTATTAGCCTTAAAAATAGTTTTCTTTTCAAACGACCTCTGTTTCTGAAAAAAACGAATTTTGTTGGAATACGTATAGCTGATTATTATTAGATTTCCAGTTTGGAACCAATTGGAGTTGTTTTATTAGTGTGTGCGATTTAAGGGTGAACCGATAAATTAAAATAATATTCTGTGCAAACAGATTCCGTTTTCAACGAAATTAATTTCATTAGAACCGGAACATTAAGACGTAATAGTACGTTCATTTTTCATTATGTTTGGAGTTTGTGTGCGACAGTATGAATTGAACTGTCAGCGGTAGATAGCGGTAATAAACTAACCATATAAAAACAAATAAAACAAAACTTAATCCCTAAGTTATCAAACAAGTCCATATCTTTTTCTCTGATAGAAGAAAAAAACATGCACACGCCAATTGAAATCTAACATATTTTTTATTTATTCTTTCTTTCTGAACATCTGGTATAGCGAATTGTTTTCTTCATGCTTAAGGAAAATGGAAGTACACCCTATATTTCAACCGCAGCAACCCTGTCTTCTGCACCCTATCCTATGTCATTGTGTTTTCAAACTCCACGTCTAATCTACCTTCACAAATACAACTGCCCTACCCTCTGCCTTGAGTTTTCAATATCTTTCCACAACCCTACCCGAGGAGAAATCACACAGCTGCTCTAGCCTATAGTATACTATTTGAGTGATGTTGTTCTTATCAATTCACTCACCCTAATATATATATATCTGCTGTTCCATTCTTTCCAGAAATCAGAAAGCATGCCTTTGTTCGTTTTCGTTTATCCCCATCAGATAATAAAATCGAAAACTTGAATATAGAAGACAGAACATGTAACAACCCGGGAAATCATAACCAATTTAAAAAATTATTTTAAGGAAATTTTGTTAGAAAATGTGTCAGAATTTAAAAATTCCATTTTTAAATAATAACAAAGCCCTTAAAAATAGCCATTTTGCAAACGACCTCCGTTTTCGACGAAACCATTTTTGTTGGATCTGAAATGTCAAATTATGGCTAGATTAAAATTTTCATAATTTTTGGAATTAACATGTGAGCGTGGCAAAAGAAAACGTGTCTTGTCAATTTTAGTGGATTTGGATTGACTAGAAAATGACCATTTTTCAAACAGTCTCCAAATTCGACGAAATTAATTTTGTTAGGACCGTATCATCAAAACATAGCTAGATTTATTTTTCGGGAATTTTTAGAGTCAGTATGTGGCCCCGATAAATTAAAATGTACATTCAAATTCAATATTGACCGTTATATTAACTCATATTTTAATTTTGATAAAAACTGATCAAAATAGTAGAATTGGCTTTTGGAATATATCTCACTATGTCCGGAATGGGGGTATTTGGTTAGGAACGACAGTCGTTGGAGTTTGATTGGAGTTCGGATGCAAAATTTAACTTTTTGGAGATAATGGAATTAAATAATAATATAAAATAAGGTATAAATAGCCCATTTTCAGCCCAAACCCTCATTATCAAAACCCTAGCCGTCGGTTTCATTTCATTGCTGAAATAATTATAATTTCTTTCCCTCTTTTCTCTTAATCCATCAAGAATTAGAAGAAGATTTCTGCATGAAAGCTGTTGAGATTCACATGCTCTACAAATCCATATAGTTAATATCATGTTTTGGGTAGTATTTTTCGTGAATCTTAGGCCTCAAGGGCTGGGGTTTGAATGCAAATTCATGGCCATGGGGAAGCTCAAATTCAAAGCTATTCGTGGTGAAGATGGAGAAGAAGAAAGCCTTCGATGTGGTGTATTTTGATCGGGTCCGGGATTGGAATGGAGTGCGAAATTTGAAGGGGCTGCGTGTTTTCTTCCTCAATGCGTGATGAGGAAGATGACAGTTATCAGGGAACCAATGTAATAAAACTTATTATTTAGTTAATTATTTTTATTTACTAACTTATTTAAATTATAAAATGTTTAAACAACCATAACTCATTCAAACAGCAATGAAATTTGGTGATTCGAAGTGTGTTGGAATCGTCTTTTCGAGATCTACAACGTGGAATCGATCAGAACCGAAAAATGTGAGATCTCTATTTTAAATAAAATGTATTATTGATTGTGAGGTGAAATCCATATATGTGTTGTCTAAAATCTGAATTGATTGTTTGTGATTGTGTTTAACGATTGGATTTAATTACATGTGTCAGAAAAATATTCATGTTTAATAAGAACATGGTTAGACAATAAAATCAACCGATCAAGGTGAGATTTCTTATTTTAAATTTATAATCAAAATAAATTGTTATGTGTTGGAAATCATTATTTATCCGCCATTAAGATTTATATTGAAAAGTCATTATGTTGAAATGTCGTTATATTAAAAATGTCATTAGATTAAAAATGTCATATGTTTAGATAAAGTCATTATATTAGAAATGTCACTAAACTGAAAATGTCATTATATTGAAAATGTCATTATATTGAAATATCATTATATTAAAAATGTCATTATATTAAAAATGTCATATGTTTAGATAAAGTCATTATATTGAAAATGTCATTATATTGAAAATATCGTTATATTGAAATATCATTATATTAAAAATGTCATTAGATTAAAATTGTCATATGTTTAGATAAAGTCATTATATTGAAAATGTCATTATATTGAAAATGTCATTAGATTAAAAATGTCGTATGTTTAGATAAAGTCATTATACTGAAAATGTCATTATATTAGAAATGCCATTATATTAGAAATGCCATTATATTGAAAATGTCATCATATTGAAAATGTCATTATATTAGAAATGTCATTATATTATAAATGCCATTATATTGAAAATGTCATTATATTGAAATGTCAATATATTAGAAATGTCATTATATTAGAAATGTCATTATATTAGAAATGTCAAATTAGAATTGTTAAATTATAATTGTCATGTTTAACAAATTAGAATTGTTAAATTATGTTAACGATAAAATTTACATTTTATCGTATATGTAGAAAAGATTATAAATGTTCATTTGTTTGAAATGAAAATATGTTAACGATAAAATTTACATTTTTATCGTATTTGTAGAAAGGATTAAAAATGTTCATTTGTTTGAAATGAAGATATGTTAGCAATAAATATTCACATTTTTATTGCATATAAGAAAAGAGTAAAAATGATCATTATAGAAAATAAAAATATGTTATGAATAAAAACCACATTTTTATTGTATAAATAGAATATGTAAAAATGAACATTGTTTTGAAATAGAGATATGTTAACAAATAAATATTCACATTTATTTGTCATATTGAAGATTGAAATTTGTGTACAAATAAATATTCACTTTTATTTGTTATGTTAAAGATAGGAATTTGTATACAAATAAAATCTTTCTTTTTATTTGTCATAAGCAACATAGAAAATATGTTTACAATAAAAAAATTCCCTTTTTATTGTATATGTAAAACATGAAATGTGATTGAACAAAATACATTTAGTTGCTGATATTGATTGTGATTGATTGACTGTTTGGATTGTGCTTAACCAGTTTATAAGCAAAATATGTTTTTACATTTAGCATTGGGTGGGTTGAAATATATGTATGCTAACACCTTGTGAAACTTTTCACGATTTGACTATAAGGTGTTTAGCGATGTTGTTTGTTTCAAAATTTAATAAATGATTTTGAAATGATATTTCTTAAGTAAAAAGAAATGTTATTCCCGATTTTGGACAGGGAATGTTTTATAAAAAAATGTTTTATAAAATAGAAAGGATTTCGAGGGCTATACCTGATGATTTCGAAATGATTTGTAAGTAAAAATCTATATAGATTTGATTATACTTGTGATTATGTTGTGAAATGATTTTCCCTACTTCGGGAAATAAAATGATTTATCAAATATGTGGCTAAAGATGCGGGTGAACCGAAATTGACTAACAGTGTAAGGGAGTGCATGTCTTCCCTAATTGGTTGGATTGTGCATTGTCAGTGTAGTCGTTAGGTGCATATATATATATATATATATATATATTGGTTTGGTTAAGGTGCGTACTGCCCGGTTCTGAGGGAACATGACCGATATTTGGTTCACATATTTGTTTTGCATATAATTTTAAAATAAGAAATCTCACCTTGATCGGTTGATTTTATTGTCTAACTATGTTCTTATTAAACATGAAAATTTTTCTGACATATGTAATTGAATCCACTCATTAAACACAACCACAAACAATCAATTCATATTTTAGACAACACATATATGGATTTCACCTTACAATCAATAATACATTTTATTTAAAATAGAGATCTCACAGTTTTCGGTTTTGATCGATACTAATAAAAGAATGAAAATTAAGTTGGTTAGTATCGATCAAAACCGAAAACTGTGAGATCTCTATTTTAAATAAAATGTATTATTGATTGTGAGGTTAAATCCATATATGTGTTGTCTAAAATCTGAATTGATCATTTGTGATTGTGTTTAACGGCTAGATTCAATTACATATGTCAGAAAAATGTTCATGTTTAATAAGAACATGGTTAGACAATAAAATGAACCGATCAAGGTGTGATTTCTTATTTTAAAATTATAATCAAAATAAATTGTTATGCATTGGAAATCATTATTTATTCGCCGTTAAGATTTATATTGAAAAGTCATTATACTGAAATATCATTATATTAAAAATGTCATTAGATTAAAAATGTTCTATGTTTAGATAAAGTCATTATATTGAAAAAGTCATTATATTAGAAATGTCATTATATTGAAAATGTCATTATATTGAAAATGTCATTATATTGAAATATCATTATATTAAAAATGTCATTAGATTAAAAATGTCATATGTTTAGATAAAGTCATTATATCGAAAATGTCATTATATTGAAAATGTCATTATATTGAAATATCATTATATTAAAAATGTCATTAGATTAAAAATGTCATATGTTTAGATAAAGTCATTATATTGCAAATGTTATCATATTGAAAATGTCATTATATTATAAATGCCATTATATAGAAATGCCATTATATTCAAAATGTCATCATATTGAAAATGTCATTATATTAGAAATGTCATTATATTCAAAATGTCATCATATTGAAAATGTCATTATATTAGAAAGGCCATTATATTGAAAATGTCATCATATTAGAAATGTCAAATTAGAATTGTTAAATTATAATTTTCATGTTTAACAAACTAGAATTGTTAAATTTTAATTATCATGTTTAACAAATTAGAATTATTAAATTATGTTAACGATAAAATTTACATTTTATCTTATATGTAGAAAAGATTATAAATGTTCATTTGTTTGAAATGAAAATATGTTAACGATAAAATTTACATTTTTATCGTATATGTAGAAAGGATTAAAAATGTTCATTTGTTTGAAATGAAGATATGTTAGCAATAAATATTCACTTTTTTAGTGTATATAAGAAAAGAGTGAAAATGATCATTATATAAAATAAAAATATGTTATGAATAAAAAGCACATTTTTATTATATAAATAGAATATGTAAAAATGATCATTGTTTTGTAATAGAGATATGTTAACAAATAAATATACACATTTCAAACGATTATACGTCGATCTAAGTCGAAGAGTTGAAGACGGTGATTGAAGACCGGCGATCTTCACATCGAATGGATGTGTTGCTACTGAGACCCATGATGGGAGTAGCTACCTTGAAGGGGCTTCAGTGGTAGCCATCCAAACGTACTTGTTGATTGTCGAATATGCGAGCACCTCACCTCTGTATTGGACATATAGGGGGCGGAATAAGGCGACTCCGGTTTCGTTCAGACCCAGAACGGACTAGTAAATGGATCGTATGTCTGACGTTGTATTCCTTTATACTGTATTCGTTGATCTCTGCTAAATATATATCTGTTTGGTGGTTAACACCCTTCTCTAAGACGTACAAGCTTAGAGGTTATATGCTGGCAGAAAATCAATGGTATGGCATGGATTGACAATGTGGCATGCTAAGATGCATGGATCAAGGCTTTTGTTGAAAAGCAGGGCCTTGTGGGATGATCAAAGCATAGCCTGTATAGGCGTGGCTTTGTGTATAGCGTGACTTCGCGAGCCTCACACCCCGGTATGAGTCAAAACGGGATATGGACCGTAGGGAGTGCACACGTTTCTTTCTAGCTAGGAGTAGTGTTAGTGCTTAAACTGGCTGCATTTTACTTATGTGGATGACGGATTGAGGTACCTCGGATTTATTGGCCGGAAATGGTCATATGGAGGTCCAAAAGGACCGGGAAACGTGTGTTCAGTAATTGCCAATCCACTATAGGTGGGGACCGGCCCTACCGCTCCAAGGGTTGCCCATAGATGTGATCCTGAGGCATTTGCTAGAGTGTCTCGAATCGGAGAGGACGATCCCTAGCCTCGATTTCATGATGGAAAACCAATTTCCAATACGACACCATGCGGTTTTGATTGTGGAACTAGTATGGCGACATGATATATGGTACCCATGCCATCTATGATTGATACATTATGATTGAATTGTTTTTGAAACATATATATACACTTATAGAATATCACATCGATTTTATCGTATCAAGCATCTTTTGACCATTATAAGGTAAAACCCTATCCTCCGGTTTGCGTTGCATTGTGTGATGGGACTTGGGTCTTATAATGGTTTCATTTTTCTAAAAAGCATTGCGTTGTTTAACGATTTACCTTGTTTTATGCACTGGCAATCCAATGGAGTAAACCCGTTCCGCGTTAGCGGCGTGGTCCTGTGATTAGCCTTATTATTAGATTAGTTAAGTTAGATTTCTCATACCACTCCCATGACTGACCTATCATTTGTTTCAATGGCAAACTCGGGTGCCCATATTTTTCACACGGGCAGTCGAGTAGCTCGTTTGTAGATATCTATTCTTTTAGCATGATCCTGGATCGAAGCTTAAAGCTGTGTCCAGAGCATTGATAGTCTTCCACTGCAATGTATTAAATTCATTGTAATTTATCTTTCGCTGTATTATTTCTTTCTTTCGATGTACTCTGATATTATGTACTCTGATGTTATATTATCATGATGTAATAAAAGTCTGCTATTATTGTTCTAATGTATTGTATTCCCAAAGTTAACGTATGCGGGAATTGAATGGTCTTGGTCGATTTTGCGATCGATTAAGTCCGGGCAAAATCCGTGTCGTTCAACATGTATACTACAACAATTAAACACAGTCAACCATCATCCAAAGTGCATCCTACACTGCATAAGCATCAAATATAAGTATTCAACGCTTATAACAGCATGTCAATCAATCGATCGACATACCACTAATTATTGGGATTAGTGTATGTCCAATATCATGCCAATACCCGTGTGGGGTTTTCAAATAACAAACACAGATTTATTTGTGTAGTTGGGCGATGTGTAAAATTTATCGTCCCAATCAATATCAGTCAAATGTGTGTACATAAACAAACCATCCGATTTGTTTATAAATATTTATTTTATTCATATACGCGTTAAAAATTATATTTTTAACTATATAAAATATTTTATTCCATTCCACATCACACAATAAAATTTCACAACACAATCAAACAAACAAACAAGTCGTCCATGGTCTGTGGACGACGGGTGTCGGGTGCTGCTAAGCACCGTCTGCATCCTAGTATATATTTTAACTAGAAAATAAAATAAAAAGTGAGAAGTTCTCACCTTTGGGTTCCACTCCTCCATTGTCTATTTCTGAACAGTTCAGATATGCCCAAAATTCCAATGCGACCTTTTCCCGCTGTTCATAATAAAAATCATATTTTTATTTCAATGCTATAAAAATCACATTTTTATTTCACTATATATATAATAAAAATCAGATTTTTATTTCACTACATATATAAAAATCTAATTTTTATATCGTTATTTCGATTATAAAAATCATATCTTTTCTTATATATAAAATATAATCTTTCAACTTATATAAATTCGATCTTTCAACTTATATAAATTCGAATTTTCAACTTATATAAATTCGATTTTTCAACTTATATAAATTCCGTCTTTCATATCATAAAAATTTGATCTTTCTTATATTAAAAATCTTAACTTTTCTTAATTTAAAATCATATTTTTACTATGTTCAAAATCATAGCTTTATCGTATAAAAATCAAGTCTTGTCTACACAAATAAAAATCAAATCTTATCTACACAAATAAAAATCAAATCTTGTCTACACAAACAAAAATCAAATCTTGATCAAATAAAAATTACATTTTTAATCATATATAAATCAATTCTTTTTCGCTATAAAAATCAGCTCTCATCTATGTTAAAAAAATATATATTGAAATGAGAATTTAATAAAAGAGCTTACTGTTTTTTTTCAGCGAGAGGGGTTTGGGAGTTGATCGGAGGCGGAGGGGAGTGGAGAGACGTGGCGTAAGGCGCTGGAGGTGGTGGTAGGAGGTTCGAGGGTTTTGGGGGGCTGCGATTCTAATCAGAAGGGGAGGAGGAAGGGAGAGAGGTGCATACGAGATGGAGGAGCGGGAAGAAGGGATGAAGAGGTGGTGGCCGCGCCTGTGGCGCGGTGGCATGCTGATGGGAGGAGTGACGACAGCTCCTCCCTTTTTCTTCTGTTTTTTTTATTAAAATCGATTTCTGAAGGAAGAGGAGAGAGAAGAGGGAAAAGGGGGGCAATTAATATATAATTTAATTATTTAATTTAATTTATTTCTCCTTTAAAGTTGACTTTCCATTCAACCTCCTAACAAAACCCAACGACTGTCGGCCCTAGCTAATTACCCCCATTCTGAACACACTGGGATATGTATCGTAAGCCAGTTCGATCGTTTCGATCAGTTTTCATCAAAATTAAAATATAAATCTATATATTGAATTCGAACGCACATTTCAATTTACCGGGCCACATACAGACTCTAAAAATTCCCAAAAAATATTTTATAAATTGACGATACGGTTCTAACTAAACTAATTTCATCAAATTTGGAGACCGTTTGAAAAATGGCCATTTTCTGGTCGATCCGAATTGACTAAAGTTGTCAAAACACATTTTACATCGCCACGCTCACATATTGATTCAGAAAATTATGAATTTTGGAATCTAGCAATAACTTGACATCCCGGATCCAACAAAAGTGGTTTCGTCGAAAACGGAGGTCGTTTGCAAAATTTTCATTTTTAAGGGCCAAAATTCCATAGCGACTATCCTGAATTTTCAATTGGGCATATCTTTTTATTCCTGCTATGAAATTTTGATTTTTCGGATTCGTTAAAAAGATATTTTCGAATAGATTCAAATATTTTTGGTTTTATTAAAATCCGGTTTATTTTGAATCCTATACATTCATTTGAAATTCAAAATCGAATTTTCGAACTATCGCACCATTTTCAATTCCTTTTATAATTAAAATAAATATTTATATTCTAACGACGATTCAAATAAATATATACGTTCTAATTCTATTCAAAATAAATTTCTCGTCGTAATTTTTTAAAATAATTCATTTTAAATATTCAAAATTCATCAAAATTGCCAAAATAAAAATTAAATTGGCTCGGATTTTCCAGTTATTACACTGAGGCACTCAAACGATCAGAGATGGGTGCATTTTACAGTGGGTTTGTCCGAGGGATAAGGTCGGTTTCAACATGGTTTGTGTCATGATATAAATAAGAGGGTGGTGGAAGCATGTTGTGCTTGTTACCTTCATCCATAGTGGAATCATATCATTCAAGGGAAGCCATGATTGAAGCAGTCTAGGCAGCGTGGAATAGATTGTGCAAGAAGAAGAAATAAAGAGAACAGGCGGGATGTTGGCCTAACTTTAAAAAGAAAATAAAACGGGTGGTATGCGTTTTACTGTGAAGAAAACAAAGAGGTGAAGGAGTGAATACCATGGAGGACGGAGTAACGCCTAATGATTCGTGTATCAGTTTCGTAACTGATGGTTAGAGATTAGTTGGGCTTCACGGTGAGGCAAAAAGAGTTCTTGAAACAAAGACCAAAGGGTATTGAAGGAATAATTAGGTCAGTCGTTCTACTTCGAATGAAGATACCTGATGAACAGAGAAATGATCGGCCTGATATCAAATTATAAACGTAATTGATTTTAACTAATTATATAATTAAGGATTTAATTTTCTGTTTAACTCATATACCTATAATATTCGATGCCTAGGTTATGTTTGGGATTGAGTACATCAACGTTCCTCGGTTACTGGAAACGTACATTACGAAGTAATGATTGGGAACAAATAGGATTAAAGTCAAAGCTGTACTATAATAACCCGGAAAATTAGAACCAGTTTAAAAATTTTATTTTGGCAATTTTGATGAATTTTGAATATTTAAAATGATTATTTTAAACAATGACAAGAGAAATTTATTTTGAATAGAATTAGAACGTGTTATTTAATTGAATCGACGTTAGAATATAAATATTCTATTTTAAATATAAAAGGAATTGAAAATGGTGCGGTAGTTTGATATTTTGATTTCAAAATTCAAATGAATGTATAGGATTCAAAATAAACCGAATTTTAGCGAAACCAAAAATATTAGAATCTATTTGAAAATATCTTTCCAACGAATCCGAAAAATTGAAATTTCATAGCGGGAATAAAAAGTTATGCCCAGTTGAAAATTTTGGAATAGTTGCTATGGAAATATAGCCCTTAAAAATAGCCATTTTGCAAACGACCTCCGTTTTCGACGAAACCACTTTTGTTGGATCCAAGATGTCAAGTTATTGCTAGATTCCAAAATTCATAATTTTCTGAATCAATATGTGAGCATGGCGAAGTAAAACGTGTTTTGATAGTTTCAGTCAATTTGGATCGACCAGAAAATGGCCATTTTTCAAACGGTCTTCAAATTTGACGAAATTAGTTTTGTTAGGACCGTATCGTCAATATAAAGCTAGAAATAGTTTTTCTGGAATTTTCGGGGTTCGTATGTGGCCCCGGTAAATTGAAATGTACGTTCAAATGAATAAATATTGATTTATACTTTTAATTTAAACGAAAAAAGATCGAAACAGTCGAATTGGCTTACGCAGCATATCCCATTGTGTTCGGAACGGGTGTATTTAGCTAGGGGCGACAGTCGTTCGGTTCGATTTGGAGTTCGAATCTAAAGTTAACCTTTATGGGAATAAAATAATATTAAATTATATACTTATATATATATATATATATATATATCAAAACGTTTTAAACCTAATTTTATTATCCCCTTTCTAAAATCGATTTTCGATCCAGAAAATGGCGAAGCCTTCGCCAGCGCCACCCACTCCACCGCTCCGCCTCCGCCGTCACTCCACCCTCACCGTCGCCCACTAATCCCTCTCCATCGCCAGCTCCACCCACTCGCGCAGCACCCTTCGATCGAACCATCACCCAACCCGTGAGCCTCAGCCACCGCAGAAATCACCGCACTCCCTGCCGACCACCCTCGCCGCGCGCAACCATTCTCTGGCCACCGGAACGACCCGCCACCGAACCCCTCCCTGCTTGCAGCTTCTCCGATCCTCCAACGAAGGCTTTGATTAAAAAAATCGAAACCCTGAAAGCAATGTGAGCTTTAAAATTCTGATTTTTATTTAAATCAATTAAGGATTTTTATTTTGATCAAGTAAGGATTTTTGTTAGGCAAAGCTATGATTTTTATTAACAGTAAAGATTGAATTTTTATTATCATGAAAGATTGAATTTTTATTAACATGAAAGATTATATTTTTATTAATATGAAAAGATTAGTTTTTAAAAATATAAAGATTAGTTTTTAAAATATAAAGATTAGTTTTTAAAAATATAAAGATTAATTTTTAAAATATAAAGATTAGTTTTTAAAATATAAAGATTAGATTTTTAGAAATATAAAGATGAGATTTTTATATAATAGAGAATATAAAAATAATATGTTGATATATGTAGCGATATAGTAAAAATGCGATTTTTATTATATGTATAATATGAAGTGGCGATATAAAAATGTGATTTTTTATCATATATGTAGCAATGTAAAAATAGCGATTTTTAAATATATAAACATCATATTAAAAATGTGATTTTTAATATGAACAGCGTAGAGAAGACTACGTTGCTATGTCAAGCAAATCCTGACTGTTCTGAAATTCTAAAAGAAAATGGCGTAGTGGATGCCAATGTGAGAACTTCTCACTTTTATTTTATTTTCTAGTTAAAATATATACTAGGATGCAGACGGTGCTTAGCAGCACCCGACACCCGTCGTCCACAGACCATAGACGGCTTGTACGCTTGTTTTCTTGTGTGGTAAGAATTGATTGTGTGATATGGAACGAAATAAAATATTTTATACTTAAAAATATTTTATGGTTAAAAATGTAATTTTTAATGTGTATGTGAATAAAATAAACATTTATAAACAAATCGGACGATTTGTTTGTATATACTCATTTTACTGATATGGATGGGACGATATATTTCACACATCGCACAATTTCACAAATAAAATCCATTATTTGTTGATTGAAAACCCCACACAGGTATTGGGATGAAATTGGACATACACTAATCCCAATAATTAGCTGTATGTCGATCAATTGATTGACAGACTGTTATAAGCGTCAAATATTTATATTTGATGCTTATGTAGTGTAGAAGGCACTTTGGATGATGGTTGACTATGTTTGATTGTTGTTGTATACATGTTGTATGAAATCCATATAATCACATAATATGGTAATTGACTGGGTCTGATTCCAGTTCAGAAATAATGAATATTTTATAATAACGATTATTTTAAAATAACGAATATTTTCAAATAATATTCAGAATAGATCAAAATCTGATTTTGATGTCTGATTTGGGATGGACACGAAAATATTTAAATATACAGAGCCGTGTTGATTAGATTAACGCCATTTTGACATGAACGATATTTATATAGATTTTATTCATTTTCATAATGAATATCGAAAAAGGAAATGATTTCGAAATATAATGTTTGAAAATATTATCATTTATATATCGATGATATGAAATATTCAATTTTGATTTGAAATTGAATATGAAGTAGAAATCGTTTTGAAAACGAATTTAAAACGATTTATAAAATACGTTTTAAAAGAAAATCGATGAAATATATATAATATATATTATATATATAATGGCCTGAATAGAACGCGCCAAGCTGCGGTAATTCGCGAATTTCGACCGTTGATTTCGAACGGACATTACGGGAGATCCGACCGTCGGATTCCACTAAAACTGGAACCGTTGGGTTCGTATCGAAAATAGCTTTCCGAAGGATATTAGAGATTTGAAACCTAACGGTTGGATTTGGAATTATGTCCAAATCAAATTTGGAAAAGGTCGCTGTAAGTGCAGTTCGATGCCCGTTTATGGAAATCGACTGTACGGGCCTTGCTAAAATTATTAAAAATATAAATAATTAGTGTAAAATCATAAGAAATGATTTGGAAAGAATTAGGGTGAAAAATCCCATATTTGAAAAGATAAAAATAGATTTTTATCGGAATGAACTAGTTATGAACTAGAATTATAATCCAAATATTTTTAAAATAAATAAATTGGATTTGAAATGGTTTTAAAAATAACCAGCATTTCCAATATATAAATTGGAAATGGATTTGAATCGAAATCGTCTTCGAAATATTTCGATGTTGGATTTCGTGATTATACAGATATTGTTATAGAAATTTGAAAGATATATATATATATATCATTATTTCCAATACGTTATTTGTTGGTTTCAGAATTTGATATTGAATATAAGCCGATATATTTTCTATTCAGAGCCTCGTATTTATTATCAAATTGGATTTTGGGTTCGTCGTGAATGGTATCTTCAATAATATTGTTCTTGAACCCAATGGAGTTAAGAAAATTTGAAACTGACTGGAGATTAGTTAAGTGTAATGGTATCCTGGGTACTGATCTGATGTTGGTTTCGGCCTTCGGGGTTAATACTTAGGCGATTGTTCTCTTACTAATTTACGGTTAAAGGCTAATGTGAATTGGGTTTATTGTGAACTGTGTTTTTAACGACATTCGTTCTTTAACCCGATTTACAGTGAAATGTGATTTGGGATTTATAAATCTTTTTATTTAGATTTAACGGGAATTTTCCAAGGTAACGTTTTCCAATTTATTATATTAAATTGGAATTGAATGGAATTCGATTGGATAATAATCAAAGTGAACTTCTGTGGAGGAAGACTGTTAATACATATGGAATTTAAGAGGCGTTGCCGTTATTCCATTTATATTATTGGTCGGATATGGAAATTGATATCGATTATATATTGATTTGTTTTTCCGTTAAGATTCCATAATTAATGGAATGTGATTTGGGTTGTCGTAAATGGTATCTTTAATAATACTATTCTTAGACCCAATGGAGTTAAGAAAATCAGAAACTAACTGGAGATTAGTTAAGTTGAATGGTTTCCTGGGTATTGATCTGATGTTGATTTCGGCCTTCGGGGTTAATACTTGGGGAGTTGTTCACTTGCTAATTTACGGTTAAAGGTTGACGTAATGGAATGTGATTTTGGGTTTATCGTGAACCGTGTTTTAAATGACATTGGTTCTTTAACCCAGTTAAAGACAGGATATGATTTCCCAAGTTAAACAATCGTTAATATTGATTTTTGGGAAGATTAAAACCAAGTGGAGTTTTAATGCATCTTTAATCAGATTGAATGATATCCAAAGGAAGATAAAAGAATAAATTTAAAGAATTTATCTTTGAAAAAATTAATGGGAACCTTTCCCAAAGTATAAGAATATTTGAATAAAGGAATGTTCTGGATTGGAATGAGGCGTATGTTGTGTTTGTATAGCACTTGTTTATTATATACTCGAGTTAGTCAGAAAGATCGGGTTTATCCCATTCTGAATAACTGATTCGAAGATATGTTGAGGACGAAGATGGTGGTTGAAGACCAGAGGTCTTCACATCGTTTGGATGATTACTGATGTCATGATTGGGCTGTGCACCCAAGGCGAGGTAATAAGTGTTGATCGTCCAGACGTACTTGGAGATCGATGGATATGCGAGGGCCTCTCCCCTGTATTGGACATATGGGGGAAGAATAAGGTGCCTCCGGTTTCGTTCAGACCCAGAACGAACTTGTAAATGGATGTGTGTCTGACATCGGATTTCATTCTGAGTGTTTGATTGACATCGGTTGTATTGCGTGAATTGCCTGTGTGTCATGCTAAGATGCAAATGATCAGGGCTTCTGTTGAAAAGCAGAGTCTTATGGTTGATGATTAAAGAACGACCTTTGTGGCGTAGCTTTGTGTAGCGTTAATTCGCGAGCCTCACACCTCGATGTGAACCAGAAACGGGAGAGGACATCAGGGAGGGCATGCATTTCTTTCTAGCTAGGAGTGGTGTCAGCGTTTTGCATGCCATGGCATTTTACTTATGTGGATGATGGATAGGAGGCACCTCAGTTATATCGGTCGATCCGGGGCCGATGGAGTCATTTGGCTCATTTACGCCCCATAGGGCGGGGAAACGCAGTGTTCAGGCATTTTAATCCACATCGAGTGGACCGACCATGACGATCCAAGGGTCACTCGAGCTCTGATTCTAAGGCTCGGGCTAGAGAGTCTCGAAGCGGTAAGGACAATCCCTTGCCTTGGTTCATGGATGGAAACCCAACTTCCAATACGTAACAAATGCGGTTTTGATTGTAGAGCCTAGTATTGAAGTTGTTTTATACACTATGCACTTATAATAGTATCAAATGATTTGTTTTAAACGTACCAAGCATATTTGGCTATTATAAGGGAAAACCCTATCCTTCGGCTTGCGTTGCATTGTGTGGTGGGACCTGGGTCTTATAATAGCTTCATTTTTCCAAAAAGCATTGCGCTGTTTTGTTTTATGCACTGGTATTCTTGGGAGGAATCCCGTTCCGTGTTATACGGCGTGGTCCCTTGATTTACTTTACTTTAATAATTGAATTAATGACTGTTTTAGTTCTCACACCAGTCACATGAATGACCTGGAGTTTATTGTTTTAACCTAAACTCTGGGTGCCCCTATTTTCCACATGGGCAGCTAGTAGTTTTGGTTTTGCAGATTATATTCACAGGATCCTGATTTACAGCTGGAACGATACTCGGAAAGCTCTGTATCCGTTTATTATTTTCAGTTATGTTTTGTATTATTTTTCCGCTGCTATGTAATGTATTGTAATCTCTGATACTTTTTTGATTTGTAATATTTATTCGTACTCTGTATATTCTTGTATTCTGATGGAATTGTTGTTATAAGCAATGAAATGTTCTTCTGTTTGTGTTCTGATTCGTCTCGTTCTCAAAGCAATCCGTTCTTTCCTTCACGGGGAAGTTCGGGTCGTGTCAGTTTGGTATCAGAGCACTGGTTTACAGAGTTCGAGAACAAGGCACATTAGAACCAAACAAAAGAATTCGTCAGAGATTGGATTAGTAATATCCAATGAGAATTACTCGTTAGATATAGGATCAGTAGTATCATAGAACGAGTGTGAAGAGTATTATTTTTTAAAATAATAAATTGAAAACAAGTGTTGTCTTCAAAACATAAACTTTAATATTCGTATTCGAATATTTATTTTTATATTGATTTGGACAATCAAGTATATAAAGATTCTGTATATACGCCTTGCAAACGTATATTCAATGTTTTAATATACTAGATAGATATAGAATCACACTCTAGTTGCCTGGAGATGGTCCTGATGATCGCTATAGTATCATCAGTATTTGTGTTCGAGTTTCGAAAGTGGGATGTCTATATATTTACAATTGGCTGGTGTGAGAACCAAAACTAGATAAGGCTTATTGTTGTGAATTGGCATCAAAAATCTGATTTTTGGACTATGTATTAAAATTATGAATTTTAAAAACTAATCAACTAATTGATTGATGGTTGTGTTGTTTGATTATTGGTTTGATATTTTTAACCATTTAGGCCAAATTGTATCAAATATTGAATTGAATTGATTTTTTTTTGAAATGGCATACATGTGCATGCATATATATTGAACAGGTCATAGCAGGGAAGCTAAGCAGAGGAATAAAATTGTTTGCCCGACAAATAGGTACATGTTTATTGTATTTCTTGGGGTTTTTGATGAGAGCCAATTGGCTGTTTCTTTTTATTTTTGGATTGGAAAGGCCTGTATGGCAATTTCGGGATTTTCCCGGTGCTCCCGTACAGGGGAGGTTATGGCGAAATTTTTCGAAAATTTAGGGTGTTAGCCAAATTTTTGAAGAATTTGAAAAGTTCTTAGAATCTGAAAAGTTGAATAACTGAAGCCATAATGAAAATAATGAAAGTTGAGTTGGTTTATAAAAAAACTTTCAGCTTCGTTCCTTTTCAGGGAAGAAAAGATTTTAAGTGGGAGAGATTGTAATAACCCGGAAAATTAGAACCAATTTAAAATTTTTATTTTGGCAATTTTGATGAATTTTGAAGATTTAAAATGATTATTTTAAATAATGACGATGAGAAATTTATTTTGAATAGAATTAGAACGTAAATATTTATTTGAATCGACGTTAGAATATAAATATTCTATTTTAAATATAAAAAGAATTGAAAATGGCGCGGTAGTTTGAAATTTCGATTTCAAAATTCAAATGAATGTACAGGATTCAAAATAAACCGGATTTTAGCAAGACCAAAAATATTAGAATCTATTTGAAAATATCTTTCCAACGAATCCGAAAAATTGAAATTTCATAGTGGGAATAAAAAGTTATGCCCAGTTGAAAATTTGGAATAGTCGCTATGGAAATATAGCCCTTAAAAATAGCCATTTTGCAAACGACCTCCGTTTTTTACGAAACCACATTTGTTGGATCCGGGATGTCAAATTATTGCTAGATTCCAAAATTCATAATTTTCTGAATCAATATGTGACCGTGGCGAAGTAAAACGTGTTTTGACAGTTTCAGCCAATTTGGATCGACCAGAAAATGGCCATTTTTCAAACGGTCTTCAAATTTTGCGAAATTAGTTTTGTTAGGACCGTATCGTCAATACGAAGCTAGAAATAATTTTTCTGGAATTTTTGGGGTTCGTATGTGGCCCCGGTAAATTGAAATGTACGTTCAAATGAATATATATTGATTTATACTTTTAATTGAAATGAAAACAGATCGAAACAGTCGAATTGTCTTACGCAGCATATCCCATTATGTTCAGAATGAGGGTAATTAGCTAGGGGCGACGGTCGTTGGGTTCGATTTGGAGTTCGAATCTAAAGTCAACCTTTATAGGAATAAAATAATATTAAATTATATATATATATATCAAAATGTTTTAAACCTAATTTTATTATCCCCTTTCTGAAATCGATTTTCACGATCCAGAATATGGCGACGCCTTCGCCAGCGCCACCTACTCCACCGCTCCACCTCCGCCGTCGCTCCACCCTCACCGTTGCCCGCTAATCCCTCTCCGTCGCCATCTCCACCCACTCGCACAGCACCCTTCGATCGAACCATCACCCAACCCGTGAGCTTCACCCACCGCAGAAACCGCTGCACTCCCTGCCGACCACCCTCGCCGCGCGCAACCATCTTTGGCCACCGAAACGACCCGCCGCCGACCCCCTGCCTGCCTGCAGCTTCTCCGGTCCTCCAACGAAGGCTTTGATAAAAAAAAATCGAAACCCTGAAAGCAATGTGAGTTTTAAAATTCTGATTTTTATTTAAATCAAGTAAGGATTTTTATTTAGATCAAGTAAGGATTTTTGTTAGGTAAAGCTATGATTTTTATTAACAGTAGAGATTGAATTTTTATTATCATGAAAGATTGAATTTTTATTAACATGAAAGATTATATTTTTATTAATATAAAGATTAGTTTTTAAAATATAAAGATTAGTTTTTAAAAATATAAAGATTAGTTTTTAAAATATAAAGATTAGTTTTTAAAATATAAAGATTAGATTTTTAGAAATATAAAGATGAGATTTTTATACAATAGAGAATATAAAAATAACATGTTTATATATGTAGCGATATAATAAAAATGCGATTTTTATTATATGTATAACGATATAAAAATATGATTTTTAAATATGAAGTGGCGATATAAAAATGTGATTTTTTATCATATATGTAGCAAAGTAAAAATAGCGATTTTTAAATATATAAACATCATATTAAAAATGTGATTTTTAATATGAACAACGTAGAGAAGACTGCATTGGAATGTCAAGCAAATCCCGACTGTTCTGAAATTCTAAAAGAAAATGGCGGAGTGGATCCCAAGGAGAGAACTTCTCACTTTTATTTTATTTTCTAGTTAAAATATGTACTAGGATGCAGACGGTGCTTAGCAGCACCCGACACCCGTCGTCCACAGACCATGGACGGCTTGTATGCTTGTTTGTTTGTGTGGTAAGAATTGATTGTGTGATGTGGAATGAAATAAAATATTTTATAGTTAAAAATGTAATGTTTAGTGCGTATTTGAATAAAATAAATATTTATAAACAAATCGGACGATTTGTTTATGTACACTCATTTTACTGATATGGATTGGGACGATATATTTTACACATCGCCCAACTGCACAAATAAAATCCATTATTTGTTGATTGAAAACCCCACACGGGTATTGGGATGAAATTGGACATAAACTAATCCCAATAATTAGCTGTATGTCAATCGATTGATTGACAGACTGTTATAAGCGTCAAATATTTATATTTGATGCTTATGCGGTGTAGAAGGCACTTTGGATGATGGTTGACTATGTTTGATTGTTGTTGTATACATGTTGTATGAAATCCCTATAATCACATTATATGGTAATTGACTAGGTCTGATTCCAGTTCAGAAATAATGAATATTTTAAAATAACGATTATTTTAAAATAACGAATATTTTCAAATAATATTCAGAATAGATCAAAATCTGATTTTGACGTCCGATTTGGGATGGACACGAAAATATTTAAATATATAGAGCCGTGTTGATTAGATTAACGCCATTTTGATGTGAATGACATTTATATCGATTTTATTCATTTTTATAATGAATATCGAAAAAGGAAATGATTTCGAAATATAATGTTTGAAAATATTATCATTTATATATCGATGATATGGAATATTCAATTTTGATTTGAAATTGAATATGAAGTAGAAATCGTTTTGAAAACGAATTTAAAACGATTTATAAAATACATTTTAAAAGAAAATCTACGAAATATATATAATGGCCTGAATAGAACGCGCCGCGCTGCGGTAGTTCGCGAATTTCGACTATTGACTTCGAATGGACATTACGGGAAATCTGACTGTCGGATTCCCCTAAAACTAGAACTGTTGGGTTCGTATCGAAAAGATCTTTCTAAAGGATATTAGAGATTTGAAACCTAACAGTTGGATTTGGAATTATGTCCAAATCAAATTTGGAAAAGGTCGCTGTAAGTGCGGTTCGATGGCCGTTTATGGAAATCGACTATACGGGCCTTGATAAAATTATTAAAAATATCAATAATTAGTGTAAAATCATAAGAAATGATTTGGAAAGAATTAGGGTGAAAAATCCCATATTTGAAAAGATAAAAATAGATTTTTATCGAAATGAACTGGTTATGAACTAAAATTATAATCTAAATATTTTTAAAATAAATAAATTGGATTTGAAATGGTTTTAAAATTAACCAGCATTTCCAATATATAAATTGGAAATGGATTTGAATAGAAATCGTCTTCGGAATATTTCGATGTTGGATTTCGTGATTATACAGATATTGTTATAGAAATTTGAAATATATGTATATATATATATCGTTATTTCCAATACGATATTTGTTGGTTTCAGAATTTGATATTGAATATAAGCCGATATATTTTCTATTCAGAGCCTCGTATTTATTATCAAATTGGATTTTGGGTTCGTCGTGAGTGGTATCTTTAATAATACTGTTCTTGAACCGAATGGAGTTAAGAAAATTAGAAACTAACTGGAGATTAGTTAAGTTGAATGGTTTCTTGGGTATTGATCTGATGTTGGTTTCGGCCTTCGGGGTTAATACTTAGGGGATTGTTCTCTTACTAATTTACGGTTAACGGCTAATGTGAATTGGGTTTATTGTGAACTATGTTTTTAACGTCATTCGTTCTTTAACCCGATTTACAGTGAATGTGATTTGGGATTTATACATCTTTTTATTTAGATTTAATGGGAATTTTCCAAGGTAACATTTTCCAATTTAATATATTAAATTAGAATTGAATGGAATTCGATTGGATAATAATCGAAGTGAACTTCTGTGGAGGAAGACTGTTAATACATATGGAATTTAAGAGGCGTTGCCGTTATTCCATTTATATTATTGGTCGGATATGGAAATTGATATCGATTATATATTTATTTGTTTTTCCGTGAAGATTCCATAATTAATGGAATGTGATTTAGGTTGTCGTGAATGGTATCTTTAATAATACTATTCTTAGACCCAATGGAGTTAAGAAAATCAGAAACTAACTGAAGAATAGTTATGTTGCATGGTTTCCTGGGTATTGATCTGATGTTGGTTTCGGCCTTCGGGGTTAATACTTGGGGAATTGTTCACTTGCTAATTTACGGTTAAAGGCTGATGGAATGGAATGTGATTTTGGGTTTATCGTGAACCATGTTTTAAATGACATTGGTTCTTTAACCCAGTTAAAGACAGGATATGATTTCCCAAGTTAAACATTCGTTAATATTGATATTTGGGAAGATTAAAACCAAGTGGAGTTTTAATGCATCTTTAATCAGATTGAATGATATCCAAAGGAAGATTAAAGAATAAATTTAAAGAATTTATCTTTGACAAAATTAATGGGAACCTTTCCCAAAGTATAAGAAAATTTGAATAAAGGAATATTCTGGATTGGAATGAGGCGTATGTTGTGTTTGTATAGCACTTGTTTATTATATACGCGAGTTAGTCAGAAAGACCGGGTTTATCCCATTCTGAATAACTGATTCGACGATATGTCGAGGATCAAGACGGTGGTTGAAGACGGAGGTCTTCACATCATTTGGATGATTACTGATGTCTTGATAGGGTTGTACCCCCAAGGCGAGGTAATAAGTGGTGATCGTCTAGATGTACTTGGAGATCGACGGATATGCGAGGGCCTCTCCCCTGTATTGGACATATGGGGGAGGAATAAGGTGCCTCCAGTTTCGTTTAGACCCGGAACGAACTTGTAAATGGATGTGTGTCTAACATCGGATTTCATTCTGTGTGATTGATTGCCATCAGTTGCATAGCGTGAATTGCCTGTGTGGCATGCTGAGATGCAAATGATCAGGGCTTCTGTTGAAAAGTAGAGTCTTATGGTTGATGATCAAAGAACGGCCTTTGTTACGTAGCTTTGTGTAGCGTTAATTCGCAAGCCTCACACCCCGGTGTGAACCAGAAACGGGAGATGACACCAGGGAGGGCATGCGTTTATTTCTAGCTAGGAGTGGTGTCAGCATTTTGCACGCCCTGGCATTTTACTTATGTGGACGATGGATAGGGGGCAGCTCAGTTATATTGGTCGATCCGGGGCCGATGGAGTCATTTGGCTCATTTACGCCCCATAGGGCGAGGAAACGCAGTGTTCAGGCATTTTAATCCACATCGAGTGGACCGGCCCTGACGAACCAAGGGTCACTCGAGCTCTGATCCTGAGGCTCAGGCTAGAGAGTCTTGAAGCGGTAAGGACGATCCCTTGCCTTGATTCACGGATGGAAACCCAAATTCCAATACGTTACAATTGCGGTTTTGATTGTAGAGCCTAGTATTGGCGACATGATATATGGTACCTATGTCGTCTAGGATTGATACATTTATATTTGAAGTTGTTTTATACACTATGCACTTATAATTTTGTTTTAAACGTACCAAGCATATTTGGCTATTATAAGGGAAAACACTATCCTCGGGCTTGCGTTGCATTGTGTGATGGGACTTGGGTCTTATAATAGCTTCATTTTTCCAAAAAGTATTGCGCTGTTTTGTTTTATACACTAGTATTCTTGGGAGGAAACCCGTTCCGTGTTATACGGCGTGTGTAATGACCCGTAATTTGGCCGGAGAATAATTAACTAATTTAATTATTAAATATCGATTTAACGATATCAATAACTGGAATTAAATAATATTTATATTTAATTAATATAAATAATAGGATAATATATTTCCGGAATAATCGGGGATAACGGAATTCACAATATTGTGTAAACTGGACAGTTGAAAATATATAATTCAGTTTATATTGAATTATATTGACGAATATATTTATATAAGCCAGTTGAATTTATAATTTATATTATAATTAAAATCGAGCTCGAAATGGCGTTGCAGTTCGCTATTTGGCGATTTGAACTTCAACTGAATATACAGGGTCCATTTTGAGTCGGATTTCTGTGAAACAAGAACCGTCAGGACCGATTTGATAATAGTTTTCTAATGGAAGAGAAAAATCGGGATTTCGTCGTGTAGATTTTGATTTATGGCCAAATCAAATTTTAGAAAAGTCGCTATGGAATTCCTTTGAAATTTATTAATATATTTATTTATATTATAAATGGATATTCAATATAAATTGAATATCGGTTCAACCGGGATTTGAATATCGAACTATAAATCCAATTGAAGCTGTATGGTATTCCACTGTGAATATATACGATAATATTAAATTATTAATATTTAATTTAATTTATTTAAATATATTTATATATTTAAATGGGCTATTTAGAGCTTTAAAAATAGCCACTTTTGCAAACGAACTCCGTTTTCGACGAAACTAATTTTGTTGGATCTGAAATATCAAATTATTGTTAGATGTTCGTGATTTTTAGAGTCACTGTGTGGCTGTACAGATTTTTAGAGTGAAAAATAGTCAGTATTTCGACGGTTAAAAATACGTTGGTGAGCAAACGAAGTCGGAATTCGACGAAACCAGTTTCGGTGGGACCGTAAAGTCGAACTGTAGCTGCATGTCCAGTTTCGTGATTTTGGGTGTCGTATGTGATCATGGGGATTTTTAAAGCCGAATACAAATAGCAGTTCATTATAAATGAATTAAATAATGAATATTAAAATAATATAACTAACCTATATAATCACCTTAACTTAACCTAAACCTAATTCAACTCCTTCAACAGAAATCCGCCGCCACAATATTTTTCCAGCAAACAACAAACCAAATCGCAAGTTATAAATCCTCAAATAAATCAAAGGAAATTGGTAAAATCAAAATACAATTGTTTTTGAGCTCCTGTGAGGATGCTCTTCAGTTTCATGTGGGTCTTACAGCGTGCGACGCTAGATTTTTGTGAATTGAAATTGAACAGCGAGGTTAGGGTTGTGGGTGGTGTCATCGTGGTTGCGTCGGAGGTTGGTTCAAGGGGTCAGACGGGTTCCTGGCAGCAACACGCATCGGATTAGGGAGCTTGGGGGTGCTTCGATGGTCTTAGGCTGGTTCCGTCTCCAGGGAGTCGAACGGATAGCAGCAGGTTGAGGTCGAAAAAGGGACACCGAGTTTAACGATTGGATGACCAGCGAGTAGTATTGGCGAAGAGGAGTAGCATGGTGGCGTTAGGTGGTCAGGGGAGGGGGAAATGATGGTCGACGGTGGAGTTTATGAAGGATTGAGAAGTGGCAGGTCGGGATAACTGATTTGGGGGAGAAGTGGATTTAAACGGGTCTGGGTTTATACCGATAGTGGATGGGCCATTGGGAAGTTAAGCCCAATAAACCTTTTTATTTAGTTTATTTTAAATTTAAATAGTTTATTAACTTGTACAACTCATATCTTATCCATACGTAACCAAAATTTCGAACGGTTGGATCCGTTGGGATCGTATGGACGGTGGCTACACAATGAAGCTGACTGGGAGTGGAGTGGAGCTCGTTTGGATTTATGGCAAAATAAATTGTTTGATTCAAATCAAATAACAGTTTATCGTTCTTTAACGATGAACTGCCAAAGTGAGTAAAACTCACCAACTCTGAACAGTTATATTTTTATAACGTATTTTTAGAACTGTTAATCATCTGTTGATTGCTGTGTGTTGGTTGATTGATTAAACTGCTAGTCAGTTAGTTGAAGATATATATATATAAACCGTTATATATATTGATGTTGTTTAACAGAACATTTCATATTGAAATGAAGTTGATGTTAATTATATGGTTTAACATCTGTGATGCAGGGAAACAGGTTGGAGGGACCCAACTGGGTTCCTCAATATTTAAATTACTGTTCTGTTCATATATTGTAATATATGATGTGATATATAATCTATTGTCGATTATATGTGGTTGGACGATATTGATCATCGTTATTTGATATGTTAAGTACAATAACATACCGGAATGTTGAAAAGGGAATTTTCAAAATGAATATTGAAAATATTTAATTTATAAAATCAAAGGATTTTATAAAAGAGATAATACTTATAAAATCAAAGAAGATTTTATAAAAGGAATTATTTATAAATGGAATATTTATAAATGGAAATTTATTTATAAATGGATTATTTATAAAAAGGAAATACTTAGAAATAAAACACTAAAGGAATTATTTGCAAACCATTTGCAAATAGAAAGAGAAAGGTTTGTAAACCATTTTCAAACCAAATAGAAAGAGAAATATTTGTAAACCATTTACAAATGAAATTGAATAGGGAATATTTGTAAAACCATTTACAAATGAAATAGAAAGAGAATATTTGTAAAATCTTTACAAATGAAATCGAATAGGAGATATTTGTAAAGCACTTATAAATAGAAAGATAAAGGAAATCATTTATGAAGTGAAGAACCGTTACTAAAAGTAAATCTTTATAAATGAATAAAACGTTGTTAAAAAGGAAATCTTTCTAAAATGGATAAACGTTATAAAAAGGGAAATCTTTATAAATCAATAAAGTGATCAAATATGGTATTCGGAGTTAGTAATCGAATATGGTATTCGAAGTTAGTTAATCGAATAGGGTATTCGAAAGTTAGTTAATCGAATATGGTATTTGAAAGGAGTTAATCAAATATGGTATTCGAAAGTTAGTTAATCGAATATGGTATTCAAAGTTAGTAATCGAATATGGTATTTGAAAGGAGTTAATCGAATATGGATTCGAAAGTTAGTTAATCGAAAATGTTATTCGAAAGGGGTTAGTCGAGTTAGAGTTAATCAGTTAGAGTTAATCAGTTAGAGTTTACCAGTTAGAGTTAATCAGTTAGAGTTAATCAATTAGAATTAATCCAAATGAGATGCCATTTAGCACGACTGCTAGCGTAATTCGCAGGGCTGTAAATAGCCTATGGCAGTCAGATGTTTCCTAAGGGAATCAGGCGTAACCATTGTGATCGCTGCGATCTAGAGTCAAGCGAATGGAGTTAAATCGAATATTAGCTATTCGAAATAAAGTTAAACATGCATAGTAATTCGAATATAAGTTAATCGAATATTAGTTATTCGATAGGAGTTAAATAAGTCGAGTTAATTAAGTTAAGTTAGTCAAGATGAGTTAATCCAAAGGAGTAAGTCGAATATTAGTTATTCGAATAGAGTTAAAGGAGTTAGTAGAATATTGGTTATTCGAATGGAGTTAAAGGAGTATCGAATATAGTTTATTCGAATTGAGTTAAAGGAATTATCGATTAGAGTTAAATCGAAAGGAATTATCGATTATAGTTTAATCGAAAGGAGTTATCGATTAGTTTAATCGAAAGGAGATTATCGAATATAGCGTATTTGAAAGAAAGGGATCGAATATAGTTTATTCGAAAGAGAGAGATTTCGAATATAAGTTATTCGAAGAGAGATAATCGAATATAGGTTATTCGAAGAAGAGTTAATCAAATAGAGATTACTCGGAAGAGAATTATACGTCGAATTCAATTATATCGAATTCGGGAAAGTAATGTTTACTTTCCGGTTTTTAAATCAAGAGTATACACTAATAAATTAGGGTTAGGTTTAATTATTCGAATTAAAGAATAAAGGTTATAATTTAAGTTAGATATTTCGAAAGTACGGATTATAACGTTATCGTTATAATCAATGTTTTCAATACAGAAGTGGGTTCGTAAATTGAATCTGAGAATTACGTAAAGAAGTTGTAAAAGGTTTAAAAGATAAACTGTTACTATTTCGAAGTTATAACGTTGTTCAGTTAAGGTCTGAGAGGTAATTATACCCCAACTTGATTGACTTCCTTCTTAACTAAGGAATGGTAAGTTTTGATAGTGAATGATGGTTAAGTGAATTCAGTAAATGGTTTGAGTTGGCATAGCGATGTTTTATTTAAAAACATCTGTTTATATCCAATGAAGGAACTTTGGAAATGTGTTCCAAATAAGAAATCAGAAATGTTTTCTATATAGTAAACAGGAAAAGGGAAATGTTTTCCATTGTTAATAAAGTATATTTTCAAAAAAAATAAGAAATGTTGAATATAGGGAAACAGGAGATAAGTAACTCATGAACTAAAGAGATAAATGTTAAATGATGATTGATCGATATAATTTCCATCTGGAAATAATATCGTTGTTTGCACACGAGTTTTTCTTTGATAGTTAAGTCACAGACTATCAATGTTTGACCATTTTACGTTGTTAATATGGAGAGACCGGTTGGATTATTATCCAAAGAACCACTCTGTATTGGCATAAGCGTTGCGAATCATATATGCCAAAGATAATTGAAGACGGAGTAAAGTGCAAGGGCTATTGTATAAGTCTTAGATAACAGTGCCTAAGATGGATGTACTGAATAGTACATTCGGTTCATCCTGTTCCTGGATGACTTGTATGGATGAATGTATGACAGAGTATTTCCAGAAAGGTCACGTACATTGATTTCTTCAACCGTACCAAGAGTGGAAGCGGAGAAGGGCACTTCTTTAGCTAACACATAATGTATGGTTGTAGACGTCAAATTAGTGATTTTTGATGGATCTGACAATGTGGCATTCGAAGTAAATCTGATGTGATGATAAAGCGTAACCTCTAGCCTCACATCCGGTAAATGACAGAAATCGGGCAGGCAGCATGGCTAAGTCGGTCGCTCCGAAGTAGGGTGTATAATCACCTATCTAGAGAATATTCATTTGCTTCTTTTAATCTATCAATGCTGTCCCATATATATACGGGAAACGGTTGCTGATCCCAACCGTTGGTGATGTACATTCGATATACTCAAGCGAAATGAGTGGTCAGTCATGTGTGGCTGAGTTGCAAGATGTTCTTTTTGAACTCCAGTGTATCGTTCCTAGAGTACACTGATCGGAAGGTGGTTCCATACCTTGTCATAGTTGGAAATCCATTACCCAATACGTGCTTGCGGTTTTGATTGTATACTATATAGTAGAATGTGAGATGAAATCGTTTCTGCTAGATTGATATCTATTTGTACTTAGACATTATTATAATATCAGAATGATATTGCTTTACAAAATTGTTTGGATTTTCATAAGGGAAAACCCGTTCCGTTTTCACGGCGTGGTCTTATGATATATCCGTTATTAAACCAAGTGTTAGGAGTTTTACTCATACCAGTCCCATGACTGACCCGGAGTTTATTTGTTTTGTTTCCCTAAACTCTTGGGTGCCTAAATTTGTACAGGCAGTCAAATAGTCGGGATTTTTCAAGTACACTTGGAGAGCTTGGAGCAGGAGGCTTCAGGATTCTATAGCTATTATTATTTCCGCTGTTGTGTAAGTGTTGTACTCTGATAAGTGCTATTGTATATATAACTGTTGTATTTCAGAAGTTATGTTATATTTTATTCGTTCCGCTGTGAGATTCGTGTTTACTCTGATGATGATGTTCTTCTTCTTCTATTCTATTAGTTCTACCTTATCTATCCTCACCCTCTAATTTCTTTCATTAACTATTCAGTTATTTTTGATCCTTGGATGTTCGATATGTGTTGTATATCAGATAACCAAGATCGCATTTTTCCGGGTCGTTACAGCGTGGTCCCTTGATTTACTTTACTTTAAAAATTGAACTAATGACTGTTTTAGTTCTCACACTAGTCACATGACTGACCTGGAGTTTATTGTTTTAACCTAAACTCTGGGTGCCCCTATTTTCCACACGGGCAGCTAGTAGTTTTGGTTTTGCAGATTTATATTCACAGGACCTGATTTACAGCTGGAACGATACTCGGAAAGCTATGTATCCGTGTATTACTTTCAGTTGTGTTTTATATTATTTTTCCGCTGCTATGTAATGTACTGTAATCTCTGATATTTTTCTAATGTGTTATATTTATTCATACTCTGTATATTCTTGTATTCTGATGGAATTGTTGTAATAAGCAATGAAACGTTCTTCTATTTGTGTTCTGATTCGTCTCGTTCTCAAAGCAATCCTTTCTTTCCTTCACGGGGAAGTTCAGGTCGTGTCAAGTACTCAAAGGAATGAAGAATAGAAATTGGTCTGGTCATGTAATACGTTATGATCCAATCAAAATTTAATTAGTGTTTAGTTATCATTTAAGTAAACCGTGGATTAAAAATCTTTGCAACTTGTGTCCAGGAATGATAGTGCAATTCGAACCAGGCGTTCATGATTTTACAAAGGGTACAATATCGGTTTGTTAACAATAGAGAAACGTGATTAACGTTATAAATTTTTAATCAAGTAAATTAATTATAACCAATTTTGTTGTAGGCGCTGAACGAACCAAAGCTGGAGGAAACTGTTGGAATTTATTGTTAAATTAAACTCGGTTTAATTTAATTTGACTGAAACCGAATCGCTTAGCGACAACGGAAATCAAGATGAGTTGAACTCACTCAATTCTTCCTGCTTATATTTTATAAGTCGGGTTTTATTTTATGTGTTACGGTTGCTAATGGTTGCCTATTTGTTAAGTATGTCTATTCATATATTGGTTAAACCAATGAAATTAAACGGTTGTTTAATTTCAGTGAAACATCAAATCGTTATTTCAACAATTGGACCCAATTAAGGTAACCTACCTTATTGGTCACGTTTATAAATAAACGTGTTTAATTTAATGAATTTTTTGAATTGTTATGGTTGTGTAAAATAAATTGGTTGATACTGATTTATCGTTGTTAACTATTATGAAACCATGGTTTATTTGAATTGAATAATCGTATTTGAGATAACATATTTGATGCAGGGAAGAACGAATTGGTAGGATCTAACCAGACTCCTCAAATATATTTAATGATGGAATAAATTATTATTTTAATTAATCATAATATGCGTATAGTGTAATGAGATCTAATTGAATTGAAAGGGAGATTATGAATGGGTTTTATATTAAAACCCGATTTTTTTTAACAAAGTTATAAAAGGGATTTTTAAGCAAGTACGATGGTTTAAATAAATGTTGAATTAACATTTGAATTAAGAAATTGAGAATGAAAGGGTTTATATTAAACTAGGATTTATAAACGAAGTTTATAAAAAGGAGATAAGGTATAAAGCGTTACTTAACATTACTTAATAATGGAATTAAGTAAAATTGGTGAAATAAGACTTTAAGTTGGAGGGTTAAAAGTGAATTCGGTAATGAAATGAGTAATAGTATTTTTAACAAATATTCGAGTAGTAAATTGTATCGTTTAAAGAAGAAAAAAGGAAACGTGATATTTTATAAATAATTTCTTAATCAATAAATTAAGAAATAATAGTTATACTCGAGAATGAAATTTTCAAAAGTAAGTAGTTTTATAAGACATATTATAAGTAAAGTAGTTAAATGAGATGTATTTGGTATTAGAATAAGTATCGGTTTTTGAATTACAACTCATGTCTGTCTAAAGATGAGAACGTTGTTGATCAAGGTCTGAGAGGTAAATAAATACCCCAACTTGAACGACTTTAGAATTATCTGAGGATGATATTAGTTTGTAATAGGAAAGAGGGTAAGGATAATTTATTATTTCCACATGAGAAATAATAGCGAAATGTAAATCTCGAGATTTGAGAATATATATATATAGCAATTTCCAAAGTAACGGGAAAAAGAGGAATTTGAGAATTAAAAAAATGAAAATTTCCAAGGTAATGAAAATGAGAAGGTTCGAGTATATATATAATAATATTTCCCTGGTAAAGGAAGTTTTAAAAGAGATTTATGTGAATATGTTAATAAGATAGAAATTGGAGATGATTATAGAATATTTTCCTAAGTATGGAAATAAATAGTTTAGAAAATAAGCTTTGGTTAAATAAGGAAATGAAAAGCTATATACGGAATGTTAAGATATTTAAAAGTTTAAAATTTACTATTGTTAATCATTTTTAAGATAAAAGGCCAAGTAATGCCGAATACTGAATCAGTGAACCTATTTTATTCTCATGATTATTTATTTGATAGTTAAATCACCGACTATCAAATCTACCCATACGATTATTGGTACGTAAAGACCAAGATCGAATATATATATTCGAAAACCATTTCGACCAGTGAATACGTGAAAGATTGTAACAACCCGCTCATTCAATGATTTTAGATTTAAATATATCATCGTATCTTATGTGTCACTCAAAATGTCGTTTTTCACAAACGATAAAACTAGGATTCGGGACCACTACCATTGAGTTCGGATTGTCCTTTACAACCTTTTTGACTATAAGCATCGATATGTTTCGAGTTCGTGAAAATTGGCACTTTGGTTGGGTCTTGGTTTAGCTAAACCTAGCCCACTCCTTATAACAAAATCAGCCCCCTTCTCTCCCATTCACTCTAACACTTCAAAGAAAATGGAAAATGGGGAAAAGGAATAGGAAATTAAAATTCCAGAACCTAGCTTAATCCTTGGAGATACAATTCTTAAGGAAATCAAGCATGGATGCTTTGATAAGCCTCCTCTTCATCTTCTCCATCTTCTCTAGCTTATCTCCTCTTCTATTTTTGAGAATTCCTATGACCTAAATCTTAGGAAATTCATTTATTTGAGTTTAGGTTGGAGATTAACAAGCTATATTTGAAGAGAGGTTGATTTAGCAAAGCTTTGGATTGATTTCTTGCTTATAGAAAGCAAAGGTGAGTTCTTTATGCACTCACATCTATGCCACAAGTCATTGGCTTGTACAAGTATAATTTAGTGTTCATATGAGTTTACATGTGCTTGTGAATTGGTTAGGCTAGTGCAACTTAGCAGATTTCTTGTATTTATGTTTCATTATGTTGAAAATTATGATAAGGATTGCTCATACGATCTATGCATATGCTATGAGTTGGTTTGGTGATATTGTGAAGATCCGTTGTCCCCCGGCAAAGTTCTAAGTCTTCACAAGTCGCTTGAATCGCTTTTGCATGCTTTGATTTGGAATTTAGTTCACATTTGAATTTATAATCAAGAATCATTGCAAATATCTTGTGTGAACGTTTGTGCATGTGAATTTGGTGTTATGAGTTGCTTCGGTGAGTTATAGACGCCTCATTTGCATGTATTTGACATCATAGCCTTCGGGCATTGGCCGGTATCATTTTGGAGATGTTTGGTAGGCAAAAATGTAAATTTTTGGGGTTTAACAGCCGTTCGGCCATTAATGGCCGAGCGAATGTCTTCTGTTCGGCCATTAATGGCCGAACAGTATTAAAAAAAACTTCAATCTTTAAATGGCCATAACTTTTTCATACGAACTCGGAATTGAGCGAAATCAGGTGCGTTGGAACCGTCTCCACGAGAGCTTTCAATGAAACTTTTGGATTGATTTGGAGTTCATGATAATTTTTGGTAGAGGAAAACCTCCAATATAAACAATCGAACAGAGAAAAACAAAGGGTAAAGTAACTAGTTTACTTTAAACGATCATAACTTTTTCATACGAACTCGGAATTCAGCGGAACAATAATGGCCCGCAAATCTGTACTATCTGAGTTGACTAATAACACCACACGTCCAACCCAAATTGCACAGAAATGTGAATCCTTATTAGAAAGAAGTTAGAGGATGACAAATTGAAAGAAAGAAAAGTTAGAATAGAAGAAAAACGAAGAACACAAATCTCATAGCGGAACGAATAAAATATATTAAATAACATAACTTTTGAAGTACAAATCAGTTACTGTATATACATATCATTATTAGAGCACAATAGTTATTCCTGGAACAGTTATAAACACCTGTTTCCAGATACAACATAGCACACAGCGGCAATATGATAGTCTATAGCTAACTGGTGAAGCCTCCGGCTTCCAGCTCTTCCAAGTGAATCTGAAAAATCCCGACTACTTTACTGCCCGTACAAATTTGGGCACCCAAGAGTTTAGGGAAAAAAAACAAAATAAACTTTGGGTTAGTCATGGGACTGGTGTGAGTAAACTCCAACCATTTGCTTTCAAAATCCTTTCGAAAGAAATGATAATCGTAAGACCGATCCACACATAAACACGGATGGTTTTTACCTTACGATAACCCAAAATATTTTTGATATCAAATCCAATGATATTATAATAATGTCTACATCAAATAAATAGAATCTAGTGGAACTCTTGCATCTCACGCTCCATATATATTATAAAACCAAAAACCGCAGGGCACTTATTGGAGATTGGATTTCCAACATGACAAGGTATGGAACCACCTTCCGATAGTGTATCTCTAGAGGGGAATACACTGGGTTCAACAAGAACATCTTGCAACCCGGCCCACACATGACTGACCACTCATTTCTCTTGAGGTTATTGAATGTATATCACCAACGGTTGGTATCAGCAACCGTTTCCCGAAAAGGGACAGCATCGATAAATTAAAGAAGCAAATGGAATTTCTCTAGATAGGTGATTATACACCCTAATTGGAGCGACCCACATAGCCATGATGCCTGCCCGATTTTTGTCATTTTCCAGTTGTTGAGGCCTGAGGCTACGATTTCTTATCATTCATTGATAGCACAATCACTTTGAATGCCACATTGTTAGATCCGTAAATCATTAATTGATTTTCACAAATATATTCTGGATATTATGCTAAGAGAATAAATTCTCCGCCACCCTATATATCTATACAGACCAACATATGCGATCATTGGAAATACTCTGTCAGACATTCGTCCATATACATTCGTTCTGGGATTGAACGAAACCGAAGGCACAATTTCCATTAATAGAAAAAGCCCTTGCACTTTACTCCGTCTCTGATTATCTTTATATAATCTGATTCGCAACGCTACTGCCAATACGAAGTGGTTCTCGGATAATAATCCAACCGGTCTCTCCATATTGACAACGATTATTGGCAAATACTTCGATAGTCGGTTATTTAACTATCGAAGAAAAACAAACATCCATTCAAAGCTGTAACATCCCATATTCTCTGTATATTTAATTTTCAATTTAAAATAAATAAAATAGGTTAATTTTGGGAAAAAACAAATTTTGTTGATTTTTGATGAAAATAATTTTTGAATTGAGCATATATAAATGTTGTAATGTGAAATTTAATATTTTATAACAAATAAAATTTGGATTGTCTAAGTTAAAATAGGAATTCAATTTTTATTTGATAAATTCTGAAATTATGAGTTGATATTACGATTGTTAAGGATAATTCGAGTCCATTAATTTATAATTGAAATATAAATTTAAATGGATAAGTATATTAATTCGAGAACATGAAATATGTGGTATTGATTTAGAAAATTTAAGTTATAAATGGATTTAAAATGGAAATTTTAAATGTTTAAAATTGAATTTAAACAGTTAATCGAATAATTGAATATTTTATTTATTTAATTGACTGTGAAATTTAACGATTATGGTAACTGTCTCGGAATTCGACGAAACCAGTCTCATCGGAACCGGAACGGTGAATCATGATAGGATTTCAATTTGCGTTACAATCCGACGGGTAATTTGATCGTACAAGAGAAAATGTGAAAGAAGTCGGTGTAATATGATAATTAGTTGTTTTCTAATATTGGGCCTCATACATTATATAAATAAAACCCTTTTACCCCTCCATCTATTCATTCCTCACTTCACGTATATTCCATCTGCCTGTTCTTTTCTTCCATGGCAGAAATCAAATTTCTAAACCTAGTTCAGAATAAAAATCCAAGCTTTGAAAATCAAACATCTTCAAACCCTACCGTATTATATACCGATTCGAAGCTATCGACGATACAAACCTACGGGTGCTCTCAGATTCGACATGCAGCGGATGGTTTCACTGGAAATCACGGTCAAAGTCTGTGTTTTTCGAAACCCTAAGATTTAAATTAGGGGTTTCTGATTTTTATGTTAATCGCAGAATCTAAGACCTGGGTTTTGTAGACCTCGGTCAGGGGAGTCGAGCCATGGTGTTCGGGAAATCTGGAAGGCTTTGTGGTGGTCGAATTGGATGTTTCTACGTCGAAATTGTCTTCCGTTCAGTTCGACGAAGGGGGCCCCACGGTCCACCGGAGGTGACCGGACCAACGCTGGTGGGTGCGCCTCGGACCAGGATGGCTAACGGCGGCAGTCTCGAGCCTTGGTTCGGCCGGAGTTAACGGTTTGAGGCGGTCAAAGTTTCATCGATGGGTTATTTCTTCCGTCGATTCACTGTAGCATATGGGAGAGGATGAGCGGGATACTCGGGTGACGTGGCAGTTTTTAATTCGGTGGGCAATTTAATTTTCAATTATTATATACTTTTAAATCCAAATGGTAAAATACTGATAACTTTTACATGCGGACTCGGATTTGGACGCGGTTTGTTGCGTTGAGATCGTGGTGAAGTCGCATACGTTTTGGCACTAACCTGGATGTGTTTTGAGACTGTAAAATTTTGGGCTTCTGTTGGACGTCCGATCCACTAAGGACCCAAAGGTGAGTGATTTTCTCACTTACGAAATACTAAATTATTCCCATATTTATTGAATTAAATTGTGAAATAAGTTTGGTTGGATGGTTGTGTGTGATTGAGAATTTTCGCTTAGAACTAACATGCATGTATGTAAATTTGCAAAGTTGGAAAATAATAAATTATTTAATTTAATTAAATAACCAGTTGGGATTCTAATGCTTGCAGACCCGTAGAACAGATTAATACTGATTTATTGGATGAATGGTTGTAATGGATGTTTTGGGTGATTTCTGAATGAATATTGATTTAAATGTTATTTGCTTCACTATATGGTTGTCGTGTGTTCATTACTGACGATGAATCCCAAATTTCACCCTTGATGTTACGGGCATCGAATCAATCCGGGATTTATCGATTTTTAATCAATTAAGAACACAGAGTGAAATGATAAACCTCTGTGACCCTGATTTGGATTGAAATGATAGATCCATCCCTGAATATCGAGAAATTAAATTTAAATCACCTGGCCATAGGGTAGCAAATTACATATGGACATCGGTTGGTTAAATGATTTAAATATTTGAAATTCTATATGAAGGAAATTCATTTAAAGGAAATTGTCGATTTTGATAAATTTTATTCTTCCTTTTAAGATCTGAATCTTGAATGTATTTGAAGTGATTAATGAAATTTTTTCCAAAGTGAATTTGAAGTTGTAAAGATTCAAATTTAATATGATTTGGGGATTTTCAAGGATAGGGTGGAATCGAATTTAATAAATTCTTATTGAATTTAATATTGAAATAAAGATAAATCGAGTATACTTGGAAATTTTTATTTAATATGAGATTGGTTGAATCCTTGAATTTGGGAAAATGGGTTTGGGATGAGGTTTGGGATGGGTCATTGGGCTAGGCAAACTCCAAAGAGACCGGAGTTTAGATTCTAGTATTGTAGTTCGGAAGGAAGGGATGATATTAGTTAAAGAATTTTTATTTTATATACATTTACCCTATTGTCTTCAAATAACTATTCCTTTCCTTAAAAAAAAATTTATTTATTAAAATTTTACCTGTAACTATTTTGTTATAACTAATTTTCTTATATTTTATTATTTAAACTATAGTAACTTTAAAATGTATGTATATATATAGATTTTTAAAAAAATTATCTTATTTTACTCTAGTTATTATATTCTATATAAATACACATTTTATATAATGATTTTTTTTATAAGCATCTATTTTTCAAGTTATATTAAATGATCATAATTTTCTTCCGAATGGAAAGTGTTTGGATCTAAACGTTTGTTCAAATGGAGTTGAGATAAAATTTATTCTTTTTGAATACGAATCGATTTCTAAACCAATTGGATATAGAAATGGAAATTTTATTCTACTCGAATATAAATGGTCCTCCTAAGGATTTGAAATGAATTGAAGTGAAGTATATATTCTATTTGAATATGACGAGATTTCGAACATAAATCGATTTGGGAATAATTTTAAATCTTTGAGATAAAATATATTCTTTTTGAATATAAGTCGATTTGAAATATTATATGATTATAATATAAGGATATGGAAATTTATTCTAATTTAGAATATAATCGGTTTGGTATGATATGACATTTTGATATGAAATTTTATTCTATTTGAATATAAATTTGGTTCGAAACAGGATATGATATTTTGATATAAAGCAAACCTTTTTGAAATATAAAAGAACCAACCGATGTGAAAAGATGTAAGTGTTGGTTGTCAAAGAGACCGGAGTCGACATAAGGCATACTCTCTGTCAGTGTCGATACCACTTTGACAACTGTGAACGTTATGACGTATCCAGAATGAGTATGATGACTTGGAGGCGATTATTGAATCAAAGAAGTTGAACGATGATGTAATAGCCCTGACCTTCGGGTCAGAATTGAAATGACTAAAACAGGAGCTATACCGTGACTAATTGAGGTAGCACCTTTGATCGGACACACTTCTTCGATACTATTTCTATGACTATGATGATGACGACGATTTGGGCCCATTTATGACTTTGGGAGTGTGTTCCGAGGTGGGCGGTAGTGGCTGCTATGCGTTACCACCGGTCCGGGAGTGCAATTGGTAGAATCCTACCTTGGGCATTGCCTCGAGTGCCTTGTCATATTATACTTATCGAACCCCATACGATTTTGATTTGTATCGTAACTATGGAGTGCCCTCTGATGCCATCGTTTACGGTACTGTATAGACTACGGTATTATAAACGGTGTAAGGTTAAAAATATAATCCCGCTTACGCTATTTTCAGTATCAATACTTTACTGAGTAGACACTATCATAATAGCGTATTATCTATGTATGTATTAGTTTAACGAATCCTCAAGAGATGGAAAAATCCCGTAACATCTCTTGAGTTACTGCACCCATGATACCAATGTTATTTCGTATTTTGATTTGACTAATATGAGATGATTTAGTGTTGATCCGAGTGTTTGTTGTGTTTTCTTTTTTTTTTATGCAATACGCTCGGGTCAGCAGATGTTTGCAGTTACCGAAGATGACTGTGCCTTGGAGATCGAAGACGAAAATTGGTATACATTTATCATATATATATGTATTTCCGCTGCATTCTATTTCCGCTGCCATGTGATGAAACTTGTATATGTATAACTCTGATAATCAATATATATATATATATATATATATATCTCAATTGTTTTAAAACACTATCTGTTTACTATATGTTGTCCTTCCGCTGTGAGATTCTGTGATTCTTTTTTCTTCTTTCTTTCTTTTCCTTTTTCCCAATAACTTCCTGCATTTGCGATTTGTTTGGGTCGACATGTGTGGTTTATTGTCGATTTGAACGGTCAAAAATATGGGTCGTTATAGTTGGTATCAGAGCGATGGTTAGCGATAACCTTGGCTCTGTTGGGAATTAACTCGTTAGAGATAGGGTTAGTAGCGCCCTAGAATGAGTTTGAGTAATATGAGAGAGCGTACTTGTATTTTGATATAAATTGGTTTTATCTTGTGTTGATTTGTTCTGTTGAATATTTATGGGTTTTGGTCGATATATAGGACGCCATATAATCGATAGGAATTTCTAAATAATCGAACAGAATGATCGACATAATATGGTTTTCGATTATATTTTATATATATTATATATACTATTAGTGGTTTTAAGTGTAAAATCTTTGGCCGTTGGTAGGCAATAATATTAAGTTAATACCTATTGCAATTGATTCGATAATAAATAAATTACATAAGGAAAATTTGAATGGTCTAAGAAATATTCGAAAATGAAATGATGCCATTAAGTTTAATTGGGAGAGAAAGGTTTGTGATTAAAATAGAAATGAAATTGAAAACTTGATCCTGGGATACTCTTGAAGTAATTTGGTCGAATTTTGAAATAATATCGTATTATAAATATTTTCGAAAGGAATGGTTTAAAGGATTTTTTAAAAGAAATAAGTGTGTAATCCCTTCTCGGACATCAAAAATGACTTCGGTAATGAGTGCACGCATTATCGATGTTATTCCGAAGAGTCTAAGTGGGGGAGAGATCACTCAATAATTATAGAAATTGGTTTTGACAAAGGATTTTTGAATTTAACTCTATATGGTATAAAATTATAAATATAAAAGTATTGATATATGTTATTTAGAGTTGAGTTTAAAATTTACCCAGGTATTGGAATTCCTAAGTTCTTTGATAATTCAGGAGTTGGATCTAGATTTATATATGGTATAAGGTATAGGTATATATTATTCTAGACTTCGTTTATAAACCCAGAATCTAAGTTCTGAGTTCGATTTAACTAATAATATCAACTTAAGTACTAAAGTAACTCGATTCCTGAAAATTTCAGGTTTCTAAATCGTGAAATGGACTTAGGTATTAAAAGGAGAGATATGGTCAATGGAACGATTAAGCATGAGTGAAAATTTGGTGTAAACCAATTTCAACTTGGATTATAGAAGTGTGAGCCAAAGTTGAAATTTACCGTGAAACCAAGTTAATTGAAGTCAACTAAATTAAATTTGGAAAGTTTATTATATAAATTAATTGGCAATAGTTTGGGTTTGGAATAATTAATGAGTAGATTTAAAGAAATAAAAGAACTTAGGTTAGTCGATAAATTGAAATAGTCGATAAATTTAAGACGATGGAATTAAGCGGTGAATTAGAGTACAAGTAGAATGAAGGTATAAGAATCTAAATAGGTTAGACCCATTTGGACAATATATCGAATATTAATCTAAGTATAAACCATGAAGGAATAGAGTGTAACCCACTTTTGTCAAATGGAATGCGATTTCATTTGAGAAAAGGAATCTAGTAAAATAAAGTTGACTTAGAAAATCGAATAATAATAAAGGCAGGAACTAAGTATAAAATTCGAGTTATGATCCAACCTTAATTCAGTTTGGAACTTGGAAGTCTAATTGATGAATTGAGTTAAAGCAATAAACCTCAATTTAAAACAAATAGGAATAAGTGGAAATGTTCAGATGATGAATAGAAACGCCAAACGAAAGAAATGAGATGCAAATATGTAATTTGGTTCATTCGGAATAAGATAATGGAGATATTGAAATGAAATATAAAATAAAACTTGACCCGAGTTGGATAGATTTAATAAGATAAAATCAACTTAGAAAAATAAAATAGGTCGAATGAATTAGAATAAAGGGAAGTAAACTCGAGAAACTTAAATTGGCCGATTTAGAACTAAATTTAAATGAAAATTTAAAAGAATCGAATGAATAGTGGTTTAACATTTATAAAATGAACCCGCATTTGAAATTTTGAATAAGGCTAAATTTAGTCGGGACAAGTGAATTGACTCGATGAGAGATAACTTAGAAGACAATATCGAGATCGATTGAGAATTGAGTACTTCGAAAAGAAATGAGTTATAAATTTGGCAAATAAATTCATGGTAATGAATTAATAGATTTAATAGGACCCGATTAGTTGGAAAATATAAAGTGAAACCAAGTTTTATTTAAAGATTTAATACTTGGAATGAAGTATGTAAACGAATAGGAATGGAATAAGGAATTGAATATGAAGCCATTGCTCGAATAATAAAGCAAATGCAAGGAATTTAATGGACGATAATAGAACGAGTAATGAAATAAAGCATATTTAATATACAAGTAAAATAAACATAGACATATTAAGTACAAAAAGGAAAATCGTATTATGAGCAATGGGCGATAATTCATTTTGATAGTTAAGACAATAAAGTTTGGAGTCCATTTCTTGAGTAAAATAGTGATGACAAATTTGAAGTCATAACGAATTTACAAAAAATTTCTTTTCTGAAAGTTTGAACTCCAAATTTAAGTAAATCGACATACAGTCGATAAACTGAAGCTAAAATGACCATAACTTTTGAATGGATGGTCAGAATTTAACAATTCTGGACTTTTTGAAAACGTTAGAAACTGAACTAAAACTTTTTTAATAGCGCCTTGCCTAATTTCCATGTTTATTAGGTTGGAATCCATGAATTAGTCGTAGTTGTATGCGCAGGAAATTAAAATCTGAACTGAATACCAATGTTGTTTTGGTCATAACTTCCTAACAGAGCGTCGGATTTCGATATGCGAGTACAATTTAGAAAGCTCAAGATGTAAACTTAAACTTTTCCTTTGTATGCTGGGTAGAATTTTGATGTTTAAAGGGTTAAAAACTGGGTTGAATAATTCAGACCTGCATTTTCAGAGTATGGGTTGAAGTGTTCGCCTTCACCAAAACAGTCCTAACTTTTGAACGAATTATCCGAATTCGATGAATCCGGGCAATTCGGAAAGCCTGAAGCGTAAGCTACAACTTTTTCCTACTGTGCTTCAGTCAGAGTCCGAATTTTAGTGGGAGAATATGTTGGATTTGTAGTTGAAATGTTGATTGTATGTTGTGTAAATTGTGTATTGTTGCTATGTATTATTTATATGTTGAATTCTTTTGCGTGTGTGAGTTGTAGCAGGTGCAAAGAAGTTGCACTACGGCTTGGAGCTCGCTTGCGCTAAATGCTAAATGATAAATGCAAAGATAAATAAAAACCGCAAAATAAACGCTTAAAGAGGTACGTATTTTGGGTTGTATAAAGCTTGGTGGTTTGTTTTTGTTTTCCCTTGGTTCAGGGATGCCTCATCGTTGATGAGATGTATATTTTGGATTGATATATGTATCGGGATTTTTCTCGGGGCCCTCCGTACAGGGAAGATGCTGCCGAAATTTTCCGTGATTTCGGGAGTTAGAAAATTTATAAGATTTTTCAATCATATAGCTTATTTTATAAATATTATTCTATAAGTATGGATTTGAACGTATGACTTGTTTAATACCTTATCTCGTTCCCTTTTCGAGGACGAAAAGATTTTAAGTGGGGGAGAATGTAACATCCCATATTCTATGTATATTTAATTTTCAATTTAAAATAAATAAAATAGGTTAATTTTGGGAAAAATCAAATTTTGTTTATTTTTGATGAAAATAATTTTTGAATTGAGCATATATAAATGTTGTAATGTGAAATTTAATATTTTATAACAAATAAAATTTGGATTGTCTAAGTTAAAATAGGAATTCAAATTTTATTTGATAAATTCTGAAATTATGAGTTGATATTACGATTGTTAAGGATAACTCGAGTCCATTAATTTATAATTGAAATATAAATTTAAATGGATAAGTATATTAATTCGAGAACATGAAATATGTGGTATTGATTTAGAAAATTTTATTTAAGTTATAAATGGATTTAAAATGGAAATTTTAAATATTTAAAATTGAATTTAAACAGTTAATCGAATAATTGAATATTTTATTTATTTAATTGACTGTGAAATTTAACGATTATGGTAACTGTCTCGGAATTCGACGAAACCAGTCTCATCGGAACCGGAATGGTGAATCATGATAGGATTTCAATTTGCGTTACAATCCGACGGGTAATTTGATCGTACAAGAGAAAATGTGAAAGAAGTCGGTGTAATATGATAATTAGTTGTTTTCTAATATTGGGCCTCATACATTATATAAATAAAACCCTTTCACCCCACCATCTATTCATTCCTCACTTCACGTATATTCCATCTACCTGTTCTTTTCTTTCATGGCAGAAATCAAATTTCTAAACCTAGTTCAAAATAAAAATCCAAGCTTTGAAAATCAAACATCTTCAAACCCTACCGTATTATATACTGATTCGAAGCTATCGACGATAAAAACCTACGGGTGCTCTCAGATTCGACATACAGTGGATGGTTTCACTGGAAATCACGGTCAAAGTCTGTGTTTTTCGAAACCCTAAGATTTAAATTAGGGGTTTCTGATTTTTATGTTAATCGCAGAATCTAAGACCTGGGTTTTGTAGACCTCGGTCAGGGGAGTCGAGCCATGGTGTTCGGGAAATCTGGAAGGCTTTGTGGTGGTCGAATTGGATGTTTCTACGTCGAAATTGTCTTCCGTTCAGTTCGACGAAGGGGGCCCCACGGTCCACCGGAGGTGACCGGACCAACGCTGGTGGGTGCGCCTCGCACCAGGAGGGCTAACGGCGGCGGTCTCGAGCCTTGGTTCGGCCGGAGTTAACGGTTTGAGGCGGTCAAAGTTTCATCGATGGGTTATTTCTTCCGTCGATTCACTGTAGCATATGGGAGAGGATGAGCGGGATACTCGGGTGACGTGGCAGTTTTTAATTCGGTGGGCAATTTAATTTTCAATTATTATATATTTTTAAATCCAAATGGTAAAATACTGATAACTTTTACATGCGGACTCGGATTTGGACGCGGTTTGTTGCGTTGAGATCGTGGTGAAGTCGCGGACGTTTTGGCACTAACCTGGCTGTGTTTTGAGACTGTAAAATTTTGGGCTTCTGTTGGACGTCCGATCCACTAAGGACCCAAAGGTGAGTGATTTTCTCACTTACGAAATACTAAATTATTCCCATATTTATTGAATTAAATTGTGAAATAAGTTTGGTTGGATGGTTGTGTGTGATTGAGAATTTTCGCTTAGAACTAACATGCATGTATGTAAATTTGCAAAGTTGGAAAATAATAAATTATTTAATTTAATTAAATAACCAGTTGGGATTCTAATGCTTGCAGACCCGTAGAACAGATTAATACTGATTTATTGGCTGAATGGTTGTAATGGATATTTTGGGTGATTTCTGAATGAATATTGATTTAAATGTTATTTGCTTCACTATATGGTTGTCGTGTGTTCATTACTGACGATGAATCCCAAATTTCACCCTTGATGTTACGGGCATCGAATCAATCCGGGATTTATCGATTTTTAATCAATTAAGAACACAGAGTGAAATGATAAACCTCTGTGACCCTTATTTGGATTGAAATGATAGATCCATCCCTGAATATCGAGAAATTAAATTTAAATCACCTGGCCATAGGGTAGCAAATTACATATGGACATCGGTTGGTTAAATGATTTAAATATTTGAAATTCTATATGAAGGAAATTCATTTAAAGGAAATTGTCGATTTTGATAAATTTTATTCTTCCTTTTAAGATCTGAATCTTGAATGTATTTGAAGTGATTAATGAAATTTTTTCCAAAGTGAATTTGAAGTTGTAAAGATTCAAATTTAATATGATTTGGGGATTTTCAAGGATAGGGTGGACTCGAATTTAATAAATTCTTATTGAATTTAATATTGAAATAAAGATAAATCGAGTATACTTGGAAATTTTTATTTAATATGAGATTGGTTGAATCCTTGAATTTGGGAAAATGGGTTTGGGATGAGTCATTGGGCTAGGCAAACTCCAAAGAGACCGGAGTTTAGATTCTAGTATTGTAGTTTGGAAGGAAGGGATGATTTTAGTTAGAGAATTTTTATTTTATATACATTTACCCTGTTGTCTTCAAATAACTATTCCTTTCCTAAAAAAAAATTTATTTATTAAAATTTTACCTGTAACTATTTTGTTATAACTAATTTTCTTATATTTTATTATTTAAACTATAGTAACTTTAAAATGTATGTATATATATATATATAGATTTTAAAAAAAAATTATCTTATTTTACTCTAGTTATTATATTCTATATATATACACATTTTATATAAAGATTTTTTTTATAAGCATCTATTTTTCAAGTTATATTAAATGATCATAATTTTCTTCCGAATGGAAAGTGTTTGGATCTAAACGTTTGTTCAAATGGAGTTGAGATAAAATTTATTCTTTTTGAATACGAATCGATTTCTAAACCAATTGGATATAGAAATGGAAATTTTATTATACTCGAATATAAATGGTCCTCCTAAGGATTTGAAATGAATTGAAGTGAAGTATATATTCTATTTGAATATGACGAGATTTCGAACATAAATCGATTTGGGAATAATTTTAAATCTTTGAGATAAAATATATTCTTTTTGAATATAAGTCGATTTGAAATATTATATGATTATAATATAAGGATATGGAAATTTATTCTAATTTAGAATATAATCGGTTTGGTATGATATGACATTTCGATATGAAATTTTATTCTATTTGAATATAAATTTGGTTCGAAACAGGATATGATATTTTGATATAAAGCAAACCTTTTTGAAATATAAAATAACCAACCGATGTTAAAAGATGTAAGCGTTGGTTGTCAAAGAGACCGGAGTCGACATAAGGCATACTCTCTGTCAGTGTCGATACCACTTTGACAACTGTGAACGTTATGACGTATCCAGAATGAGTATGATGACTTGGAGGCGATTATTGAATCACAGATGATGAACGATGATGTAATAGCCCTGACCTTCGGGTCAGAATTGAAATGACTAAAACAGGAGCTATACCGTGACTAATTGAGGTAGCACCTTTGATCGGACGCACTTCTTCGATACTATTTCTATGACTATGATGATGATGACGATTTGGGCCCATTTATGACTTTGGGAGTGTGTTCCGAGGTGGGCGATAGTGGCTGCTATGCGTTACCACCGGTCCGGGAGTGCAATTGGTAGAATCCTACCCTGGGCAGTGCCTCGAGTGCCTTGTCATATTATACTTATCGAACCCCATACGATTTTGATTTGTATCGTACCTATGGAGTGCCCTCTAATGCCATCGTTTACGGTGGGTTTACGGTACTGTATAGACTACGGTATTATAAACGGTGTAAGGGTAAAAATGTAATCCCGCTTACGCTATTTTCAGTATCAATACTTTACTGAGTAGACACTATCATAATAGCATATTATCTATGTATGTATTAGTTTAACGGATCCTCAAGAGATGGAAAAATCCCGTAACATCTCTTGAGTTACTGCACCCATGATACCAATGTTATTTCGTATTTTGATTTAACTAATATGAGATGATTTAGTGCTGATCCGAGTGTTTGTTGTGTTTTCTTTTTTTTTATGCAATACGCTCGGGTCAGCAGATGTTTGCAGTTATTGAAGATGACTGTGCCTTGGAGATCGAAGACGAAAATTGGTATATATTTATCATATATATATGTATTTCCGCTGCATTCTATTTCTGCTGCCATGTGATGAAACTTGTATATGTATAACTCTGATAATCAATATATATATATCTCAATTGTTTTAAAACACTATCTGTTTACTATATGTTGTCCTTCCACTGTGAGATTCTGTGATTCGTTTTTCTTCTTTCTTTCTTTTCCTTTTTCCCAATAACTTCCTGCATTTGCGATTTGTTTGGGTCGACATGTGTGGTTTATTATCGATTTGAACGGTCAAAAATATGGGTCGTTATAAAAGCATTAAACAAATCACTGGGCCTTTTAATTAATATTTCATTCATTAATTAAATCACTACTCCATTTCCTTATCAATATTTGTTAGCCAAATATTTTCAACAATCATCTTGGCCCTTTTCGCTATTTGGAAAACATTTCCATATATCGCCACCTTTTATTTTCTATACGTAGAAAATATCTTCTATTTATAACTAGAAAACATTTTAATTACTTATCTCTTTCACGCCCATTCATTTCTACACTTAGGAAATATTTATTTATTATATTTCTAAATTTTCACTTACTTGGATTAAAACGAATGTTGTGTAAAACATCGTTACAACAACCCAAAACATTGAATTCAACTAACTCTTATTCAAACATTTCTCTTCGAGACTAGATCTTGTTGTTTATTAGTTAGTAATGAAATCAATCAAGTTGGGGTATAATGACCTCTCAGACCTTGACTAAATAACATCTTTAGCTTCAAAACAAACAAGACCACTTATCTCAAATCATCAACACCATGAAAGCCACTTATTCATTTTTAAAATGTATATATATATATATATTTCTCTTTCTATTACTAGATTTTCGATTTCCTTTTTGTTTATAATATTTTATTTTTAAGTTCGTTTCCTTACCGGATTCTATATATATAGATATATATTTCTAATTATCAAATTATCTTAAAAATATTCTAACTCCTCAAATTTCCTCCTTTTATTGGTCGATAGTTCAAACCTCCTTTGTATTGGTCGATAGTTCAAACCTCAACTCGCCTCTCTAGGCCCTTTCGATTCAAAAAGAAAATCAAACAGCTAAGTGGCTTGCCGATTCGGCGAATAAAATCTCATATGGAATTTAAACGTGTACCTTTTTGTTGAGCACACGAATTATAATCTTCATATACTTCATCTCATACTTGTCTAACCCATATACGTCCATTTTAATTTTATTCCAACTCAATCTGGCCATTTTAATTCAATTCGCTAATTAGCTCTTTTGCTTATTCCACTTTCTATTTGAATATATCATGTTCAAATATATTTTTAACTTGCTTATTACCAATCGAATTCCATTTTCGACTCAGGTTTCATATTCGAATTCGAATATAAATTCACAAGTATAATTTACTTATCCAATGTCAACTTGATTCAAAACTTGATTCGAAATTCAATTATCTAAATATCCTTTAACTTAGTTAATCCTCTTAAATAATAAATATCTGATTTTTGTTTTAAAAATCAGTTCACTTACACTTACTCCACCTGAGTCCATATTTACTTTATATCACAAGTATGGATTTTTCTAGTGGACTTTCGGATTTTATTTACTTAAAATCCTTTTATTTATTTAAATAAACCGTTATGGTTTTATAATGGTTATGGCGCTGTTTTTCTGGAAAGTTGATTTTGACATAACTCAAAATTTATTCGACAAAATCTAGATTTTTCTCTTTCATTAGAAAACTATTATCAAATCGGTCCTGACGGTTCTTGTTTCAAAGAATTCTGACTTAAACTGAGTTCTATACACTCAATTGAAGTTCGAAACACCAAATTACGAACTACCGCGCTGCGGCGGATTCGTTTTAATTCTCTCTCTCTCTCTCTCTATATATATATATATATATATATATATATAAACATTTAAACTTCATTGATAATAAATTCAACTCCATTTTGATATATTTTTAATATATATCAAATCAGTTTCCAATTCAACATAATATTTTCGATTATCTATAATTGTCGATTTTTCCTTACTCGGTAATATATTTATTTATACTCCGATCTTCTATATTTAATTCCAATTCCTTTTATAAATAAATTATTTATAAAATTTGATATAATCGAATTTTAATTATAAACCCGTTGAATTCTTCTCAATTCAACTTACATTCCGAATTCCGAAATATAATCAATCGTTTTGTTTCAAAACACTTCGCAATGTACTTTTAAATTCCTATTTGAATTTAAATGGTTTAAGTTATCCAAATGATAATTTATTTCACCAAATTTATAACACTATTTATAAATTTAACTTCCTTGTTTTATATATTTAAACAAGTTCCCTTTTCAAATTTCTATTTGAAACTCCATCCCTTGATATTCCGAATTGCGGAATAAAAACCATTGTTCCCTTTCAAATGATTTCAAATTCTATTTTTAAATTCATATTTGAATTTAAATATTCAAATTATCTCTTGATAATTAATTCATTATATTTATAAACACAATTTTATAAATTTCCTTGTTTTATATTTAAACAAGTCCATTTTGAAATCTATTTAAATCCAAATCTTATTTTGGAAATTAGAGTTGATCGAATATAGTTATTTGAGATAGAGTTAGTCAAACATAGTTATTCAGGATGAGTTGCCATTTCGTACGACTGCTAGCGTAATTCGCAGGGCTGCAGATAGCCTCCGGTGGTCGGATGCTTCCTGAGGGAATTAGGCGTAACCATTGTGATCGCTGCGATCTAGAGTCAAGAAAATGGAGTTAAATCGAATATTAGTTATTCGATAGGAGTTAATCAAGTTAAGTTAAATAAGTAGAGTTAGTCAAGTTGAGTTAAATAAGTCGAGTTAATTAAGTTAAGTTAGTCAAGATGAGTTATTCAAACCGAGTTAATCCATATGAGTTAATCCAAAGGAGTTAGTCGAATATTAGTTATTCGAAAAGAGATAATCGAATATAATCTATTCGAAGAGAGATAATCGAATATAAGTTATTCGAAGTGCGATAATCGAATATAAGTTATTCGAAGTGAGATAATCGAATATAAGTTATTCGAAGTAAGAAAATTGATTATTAGTTATTCGAAGGAGTTAATCGAATAGAGATTACTCAAAAGAGATTTATATGTCGAATTCGATTATATCGAATTTGGGAAAGTATTATTTACTTTTCGGTTTTTAAATCAAGATTTATTTATTTATAAATAAATTAGAGTAGGTTAATTATTCAAAGTAAGAAATAAAAAGTTAGATGTTAAGTTAGATATTTCAGAAGTAGAGTTTATAACGTTAGCGTTATAATAAACGTTTTTCATAAAAGAAGTGGATTCGTAATCTGAATCCGAGAATTTGCTTAAGCAAATGATTTTAGAAATTGGAGCGGTGAGCTTTGTCTATTGCAAGGTTAAGAACGTTGTAAGAACCCGTAACTTCCCCGTGAAGGAAAGAGCGGATACTTTGAGAACAACACACAAATGAACGCAGACGGAAGAACATTTCATTGTTATTACAACAATTCCATCAGATACAAGAATATACAGAGTATAAATGAATAAATTACATTCAACAAATATCAGAGATTACAATAAATTACATAGCAGCGGAAAAATATACAAAACACAACTAGAAGTGATACACGGATACAGAGCTTTCCGAGCATCGTTCCAGCTGTTAATCAGGACCCTGTGAATATAAATCTGCAAAACCAAAACTACTAGCTGCCCGTGCGGAAAATAGGGGCACCCAGAGTTTAGGTTAAAACAATAAACTCCAGGTCAGTCATGTGACTGGTGCGAGAACTAAAACAGTTATTTAATTCAATTTTAAAAGAGAGTAATTCAAGGGACCACGCCGTATAACACGGAACGGGTTTCCTCCCATGAATACCAGTGCATAGAATAAACAACGCAATGCCTTTTCGAAAAATGAAGCTATTATAAGACCCAGGTCCCATCACACAATGCAACGCAAGCCGGAGGATAGGGTTTTCCCTTATAATAGCCAAACATGCTTGATACGTTTAAAACAAATCATTTGATACTATAATAAGTGTATAGTGTCAAAACAATTTCAATCATAGACGGCATTGGTACCATATATCATGTCGCCATACTAGTTCTACAATTAAAACCGCAATACACGTATTGGAAATTGGATTTCCGTCATGAGTTGAGGCAAGGGGCAAGCTCCTCTCCGCGTTCGAGACACTCTAGCAAATGCCTCAGGACCCCACTATGATCCTTGGATCTTCAGGGCCGGTCCTCTCTTACTTTTGAGGATTAATTATTCCTGAACACACGTTTCCCGGTCCTTACAGACCTATATCCGAGGCGCCTCATATCCAACAACCACACAGGTGAAAAGTATATAAATGTCAGGGCTGGTAGGTCACTGACACCACCCTAGCTAGAAAGAAACGTCGTGCTCTCCCTGCAGTCACTATCCCGTTTTTGACTCATACCGAGGTGTGAGGCTCGCGAATTCACGTTATACACAAAGCTACGTCACACAGACCATGCTTTGATCATCAACCACAAGACTTTGCTTTTCAACAGAAGCCTTGATCAATTGCCACTTATGCGTGCCACACAGGCAATTCACTCCATGCGACTGATGTCCATCGATATACAACCTCTGAGCTCGTACGTCACAGAGAAGGGCGTTAAGCAAGAGAATGAATTCTCCGCCGCCAAACAGATGTATATTTAATAGAGATCAATCAACACAGAATAAAATCCAATGTCAGACACACAATCCATTTACAAGTTCGTTCTGGGTCTGAACGAAACCGGAGGCACTTTCCTCGCATATCCATCCATCTCCAAGTACGTCTGGACGATCACCAACTGTTTCCCTCATCCTGGATGTACAGCCCAATCAAGATCATCAGTAATCACCCAAACGATGTGAAGACTTCCGGTCTTCAACCACCGTCTTCATCTTCGACATCTCGTCGAATCGGTTATTCAGAATGGGTATAACCCGGCCTTTCTGAACAACCCACGTATATAATAAACGAATGTTACACAAACACAATGAACGCCTCATTCCAATTCAGAATATTCTTTCATTCACAAAATCACATTCTTAGGGAAAGGTTCCCATTAATTTTATCAAAGATAAATTCTTCTAAATTTATTCTTTAATCTTCCTTTGGATATCATTTCAAACTAGTCGGGATTAACGAACCACACCGAAGTAATTATTTATTTTATTTCCCAATCCCAACCTATATATCCCATGGAGAAAACTGGCAACACTCCACATCTAACACCACGGTGTTATCGATAAAATTAATTACCATTTCACGTTCAAATCTAATTAAAGATTTAACTATCGCTTTGGAGCAAAACTGGTGGTACTCCATTCTCGATCACCTTTCAGATTTGATAATTTAAATTATCAATTCACATTTTTAATCTAATTAAAGATTCATTAAAACTCCACTTAGTTTTAATCTTTTCAAAAATCAACATCTTGCCTTTAACTGGGTTAAAGAACCAATGTCATCTAAAACACGATTCACGATAAACCCAAATCACATTCTATTGTTAATTGGGTTAAAGAACAGGTGTTGTTCAAAACACCGCTCACGATAAACCTAAAAACCAATTCAAATTCAATTTCAATTAAATATTATTTAATTGATACACTTCATTAAATCTAAATAGAAAGATTTAATCTTTTTCCCTATTGGGCTTAAGAACAGTGTTAATGAAGGCACCATTCACGACAAACCCAAATCACCTTTGATATTAAATACAAGGCTCTGAATAGAAAATATACCGGCTTATATTCAATATCAAATTCTGAAACCAACAAATATTGTATTGGAAATAACGATATAAAATATATCTTTCAAATTCCCATAACAATATCTGTACAGTCACGAAATCCAACATCGAAATATTCCGAAGATAATTTCGATTCAACTCCAGTCCAATTCACATATTGGGAATATTGATTATTTTTAATAATTTTATCAAGGCCCGTACAGTCGATTTCCATCAACGGCCATCGAACTGCACTTACAACGACCTTTTTCGAATTTGACTTGGACATAATTCCAAATCCAACCATTAGATTTCAAATTTCTAATATTCATTGGAAAGCTCTTTTCGATACGAACCCAACGGTTCCGGTTTTAGGAGAATCCGACGGTCGGATCTCCCGCAACGTCAATTTGAAGTCAATGGTCGAAATTCACGAACTGCTGCGGCGCGGCGCGTTCTATTCAAGCCATTATATATATAATATATATATATATATATTATATATATTTCGTCGATTTCCTTTTAAAACGTATTTTATAAATCGTTTTAACTTCGTTTTCAAAACCACTTCAACTCTATATTCAATTTCAAATCAAAATTGGATATTTCACATCATTACTATATAAATGATAATATTTTCAAAATGTTATATTTTGAAATCACTTCTTTTCTATATTCATTATAAAAACGAATATAATCGATAAAAATATCGTTCACGTCAAAATGGCACAACTCTAATCAACACGGCTTTATATATCTCAATAAATTCGTTATCCTATTCAACAAATGAATATTTATTATATTCAACACATGAATCTATATTTCTTCCAACACCTGACTAATCTCAACGCATGAGTACTGTCAACACATCACTATTTTTGTTATGTAAAATATTTCATAAAACTATGGTATCTATCGTTTGATTTTCAATTAGACTTCTACTGGGAAGTAGTTCTAATTTTAAATATGATAAAGATGTAAATTTCATTGTATAAAATATTTCACTCAACACATGAACATCGTCAACACATGACTATTTTTATATTCAACACATGAATTTTCTTTTATAATATTCCTTATTTTCCCGATTGGAATGAGGCCCAATCAATCACCATATAACGTTAATTATATGGATTCCATACAACACATGTATATAATAGCATTGAAAAATAATCAACCATCAACCAAAGTGCACTACACTGTATAAGCATCAAATATAGAAATCTTACGCTTATAACAGCCTGTCAATCAATCGATCGACATATTTAATCAATCAGGATGAGTGAACTTCCAAATTTCATCCCAACACCCGTGTGGGGTTTCAAACAATCAAACACGGATTTTATTTGTACAGCTGGGCGATGTGTAAAATTTATCGTCCCAATCAATGTCCTTCAAATAGGTGTACATAAACAAACCGTCCGGTTTGTAAATGAATATTTTATTTATTCACATTCACGTTAAAAATTATATTTTTAACGTCAAAAATATTTATTTCAACACTTGAATTTCTATTCAGTTCATTTACACAATAAAAATGATATTTTTATTTTTCTAACATATTTTAGAAAATTTCGGCGGCATAACGGCACGATACTAGAAACGGGACGAGGCCTAGCCTTATCCCCGGTCTAGTGAAGGCCCACGCCATTCACACATCAATCAAATCCATTCCATTTCACCAAACAATTCAATTCAAACCAAATAATCTAACCAACTACACAACCAATCAAACAAGTCCATGGTCTGTGGACGATTGTGTCGGGTGCTACTAAGCACCGTCTGCATCCTAGTATATATATATATAACTAGAAAAAGAGATTTTGAGTGAGAAGTTCTCACCGATAGCTAATCCAATACCACGACTCTTCTTTTGTAGAAAATCTTGTCGTTCTCGCCTTTTGTCACTTTCACCGCCCGTAGCCGCTACATGTATAAAAATCACATTTTTATTATCTACATTATATAAAAATCTTATCTTTATACCTTCTATAAGTTAAAAATTGGATTTTTATCCTCTCTATAATATAAAGATCATATTTTTATTTATTTCATATGTCAAAAACTGTAGAAGCTTTAAAACAGAGAAAACTCACTTTTTTCTAACGCCCGGATTCGCTGCTTGGGTCCTAGAATTTGCAAACGAGCTTCAATCTTCACACCATCTTTTTTTCTAGCACAAGCACGCCATTCTGAACAACTTTTGCCTAGTGGTCTTCTTGCCGAAAATGTGTCATTTCGCCGGAAATCGCGAAAAGACAGCATTTTGATAGTATTTGATCAGCAGACTTCGGACGCGTTTTCCCGAAAACTCCGCAATGCAAAATAGGACTTATCATATACCAAATCGAAGAGAATTTCGTTCTCTACAACTTTGGTCTTGAAGAACTTTGGCTAGAAACGCACGGTTTGGGAGTTATTCACGAAATACGGTCAGGGACTTATTTGTAAAACGGGCGATTTTGGTGAAAATGGGTTTTTGGGTGTAGCGGGGCCCACGGCCGGAATTGAGGGGGCTGGAGGGGGGCGTGGGGCCTGAGGTGGCGTGGGGAGGTGGCTAGGGGCCGGCGGCGGTGGTGGTGGGGCCCGTGGTGGTGGCGGTGGTGGCTTGAGGTTTAGGGATTTGCAAATGGAGAGAGGAGAGAGAGGAGGAGGAAGAGGAGGAGGAGGGGAGGAGGAAGAGGAGGTGCGGCGGCCGGAGGGAGGCTGGTGGTGGGCGGTGGAGGTGGGGCAGCGGTGGTGGTGGAGGAGGAGGCCATTTTTGAGTTTTTGTGGAGGAAGGAGGAAAAGTGAATTTATGAAATAGAAAAGGAGGAAAAGTGATTATATGCTAGTTTCTCGCGTACCGCTCGAACACAAACGATCTCCGATGGCCGCGGATTTCGGACATGAGATAGTAGACGTGAAGACGAGTCCAACGAAACAAGTTTCGTCGAATTCCGAATTCGTTTGACCATCCGTTAAAAATCACAAAAATGCTCAGATAAGCTCTAAAAATGCGATTTTGGCGCACCTTTTCTCCTCGCACGCTCACATGCTAACTCAAAAAATCAAGCCCTCTTGGATTCAACCATTATTAGACGATACGAATCTAGAAAAAAAGTAGAATTGAATTCCGAGGTCGTATCAATAATGTTCCTTTGTAAAATGACTGCTCGCTTTACCCTGAACTGTTTCAGCTCGCACGGCCACATACTGACTCCGTTCGGCGCGCCATTTGGAACTCAACAATGATTTGTCATTATGAATCCATAAAAATTTATCTCGTCGAATTCTGAGCTCGTATGCAAAATTTCACTTTTTAAGGGCTATGTATTGTTAACCGAACAACTCCAGCCCATAGCCACTATTCCGGATATCGGAATATATCGAAGCTTATACTTTTCGGAGTTCTAAACGGCATTTTGAACTCAATGGAAGTGGTTTCGAGTCCAAATTCATCCGTATGCAAAATTTGACTTTTTGGGCCATGTATAATTTACATAGCGACTATTCTGAATTTTCAACTGGGCATAACGTTTGATTCCCGCTATGAAATTTCGATTTTTCGGATTCGTTGGAAAGATATTCACGAATAGATTCTAATATTTTTGGTTTCACTAAAATCCGGATTGTTTTGCACCCGGTACATTTAATTGAAGTTTGAAATCGAATTATCGAACTACCGCGCCATTTTCAATTCCTTTTATAATTATATATAATTATTTATATTCTAACGACGATGTATATAATATATACATCGAATTCTATTCAAAATAAATTTCTCTTCGATGTTATTTAAAATAATCTATTTTAAATGTTCAAAATTCACTAAAATTGTCAAAATAAAAATTTTAAACTGGCTCAGAATTTCCGGGTTATTACAAACGTTGTTCAGTTAAGGTCTGAGAGGTAATTATACCCCAACCTGATTGACTTCCTTACTTAACTAAGAAATAGTTGAGGATCGATGGCGAAGATTGATTAGAGATACAATAAGTAATAAGCGATTAATGGATTGAGTGGTCGTAACGATGTTTTTACAACGTTAGTTTAAAATCCATATAAATGAGTTTTGGAAACGTTTTCCAAATATAGAATCAGAGATATTTTCTGAATATAGAAAATAAGGATATATATATATGATGATTGATCTCCAATTGGAAATAAGATTGTTGTTTGCACACGTGTTTTTCTTTGATAGTTAACTCACTGACTATCGAAGTTTTTGACCATTTTCCCATCGTCAATACGGAGAGACCAGGATCAGATTCATTATCTGAAAACCACTCCATAGGGAAGTTAGTGTTGCAATCAAATATGATGAAAATAATCGAAGACGGAGTTATGCAAGGGCTGTCCTTTTTACAGAATAGTGCCTTCGGTCTATCCAGTCCCAGGATGGCCTGTATGGAAGAATGTCTGACAGAGTATATCTGGTAGATCGCGTAAGTTGATCATTTCAAACGTATTTACGTTGGTGGCGGAGGAATTCGTTTCACTTAGCTTATACCCATGGTATTTTTGGGGAAATCAATTTGTGATTTGACGGGTATGATGATGTGGCATTCAAAGTAAATGAAGACGTGATCTGTATAGAGATACGTTATGACCTCCAGCCTCATCAACTGGGAAATGACAGAAATCGGGCAAGCAGCATGGCTAAGTAGGCCGCACCCAAGTAGGGTATATTGTCACCATCTAGAGAATATTCATATTTGTTACTTCTTTCAATTCTGTATCTCCCGGGAATGGTTATGTTGGTTTACCAACTGTAATGTGATAATATATTCGATACACTTAAGAGAAATGAGTCGTCGGTCATGTGTGGCCGAGTTGCAAGATGTTCTTGTTGAACTCTAGTGTATCGCTTCTAGAGTACACTGAGCGGAAGGTGGATCCATATCTTGTCATAGTTGGAATCCATTCCCCAAATAAGAGCCCGCTGTTTTGATTATATATTATATAGGTAGAACGTTAGATGCAAGCGTTTCAACTAGATTGATATTACTTGTGTTAGACATTATTATAATATCAGAATAATATTGTTTTACAAATGATTTGGGTTATCGTAAGGTAAAAACCATCTGTGTTTATGTGTGGATCGGTCTTACGATTATTCTTTCTTTTGAAAGGATTTTTAAAGTTAAACAAATGATTTGAGTTTACTCACACCAGTCACATGACTGATCCAGAGTTTATTTTGTTTTATTTTCCCTAAACTCTTGGGTGCCCAATTTTGTACAGGCAGTCAAGTAGTCGGGATTTACAGATATATTTGGAGAGCTGGAGCAGGAGGCTTCAGAATTATATAGCTATGGTTATTTCCGCTGTGTTGTAAGTGCTGTACTTTGGAAATGATATGTATATTCAAGTACAGATTTATATTTCAAAGTTAGGTTATATATTATATGTTATTCGTTCCGCTGTGAGGTTCGTGTTACTCTGATGTTGTGTTGTTCTTCTTCTTCTATTCTAAGTTTCTATCTTATCAATTCTCACCTCTGTTTTCTTTCTATTAGTTTTCTGGTTTTCCAGTGTAATATGGGTTGGGCTTGTGTTATTTGGTCAGCTCAAATTGGACCGGAATTTCGGGACACTATAGTTGGTATCAGAGCTTAAGGTTAAGTGATTACCTTGGCTCTGTGGCGTAACTCGATAGAGATGGGGTTAGTAATATCCTAGATTGAGTTGAGTATATATATATGAGCGCGTATATGTTATTTTAAATAGTTTTATATTGTGGAGATTTACTGGTTGAGTTGTTTATGGATTCTGGTCGATCAGTAGGTTCCACTGTATAGATAAGGGTTTCTAAACGCTTGAATACGATGAACCAACATAATATGTTTTGAAAAGAGGGTAAATAAAATAATTTTACCAAAAATTATATTTTGATATAAAGGATTTATGTTGAAATTATTATAGTATAATTGGATGTGTTGGTTGATATTATAATCGAATGAAATTATAATCGGAATGGTTATTAATAACCAAGTAGAATTCATATAAGTATAATATATGAGGATTTTAAAATCCTGAGAGATTTTAAATTGTTTTACAAGTATTGTAAAAGGTATTTTGAATTGATTTCAAAATGAAATGTTTAAGAAATGAGTTTTGAAGTAATATAGTATTGAACTCACTTCGATCGCTGGAAAATAGATTCCGATAATGACAGCTGCATCATCGGTGTTCATTTTCGAGTTTGTAAGTGACGGATTACTACCAAAGATTTTGTTTTTGAATTATTTTGAGGAAACAAGTTGTTTAGAAATTCAAAAGTTTTGAATTGGTATTATGATTTCAAATTGATTTGAAATAAACCCAGGAATTTAAGTTCTAGAATTTAAATTTAACTTAGGAAGTTAAATAGATGGAGATGGTAAAAGTAAATAAATAAATTGTAATTTAACTTAAACCAAGTTAAATACAATTGAATTGGATTAGAATGATATCGAGAAAATTGGATTTTTGACATAGGAATCCGAAATGGTATTGGATTGATGAGTTAAGAATTTGAAAATCGAGAATGGAACTTTGATTTGAATTTGGCTTGGATAAGCGAATGGTTGTGTTGGAGATAAAAGTGATTTAAGTTTGATTGGGATAACATTGGTATATGCTAAATTGATAGCAGATGGAAATGGTATGCGTAACATAAAGGTACAAGTTTATATTTGATATGAGTTTGGTGATTTTATGAGCCGATTTGGCAAGCCGCTTGGCTGTTTGATTTTCTTTTGGTTTGGAGAGGGCCTAGAGAGGAGAGTTGTGGTTTGATGTATTGGCCGGTACAAAGGAGACGCGGGCGAATTTTTTTTCGAAAATTTAAGGTGTTAACTAGGATTAAGAAGTAAACCGATAGATTTTTAAATCTAGTTAGTAGAGTTGGTAGCATTTTTCTAGCTTAGCAATTTCGAGGATGAAATTATTTTAAGGGGGGAAGAATGTAACGTCCCATATTTTGGCGATATATAATTAATTTATTTAATTATTTTAATATCGATTTAGCGATATCGATTTGGTGATATGATAACTTAAATTAAATAATATTGAATATTTAATTAATGTTAAATAATAAAATAATATATTTAATTAGCTTATTTAGACCTCAGAAAATAGGCGTTTTTGTAAACGACCTCCAAATTCGACGAAACCAGTCTTGTTGGGTCCGTAATATCAAACTATATATGCATGTACATTTGCATCGAATTTGGGTATTGCACATGATTGTAGGAATTTTAAATGATTAGTACAAATAACGGTGCAATATAAAGCAATAAAATAAGTAAATAAAAAGATACCAAATTATCCTATATAAATGCTAAGTCCTTAACCCTAGAAAACAAATTCTCTGATCAAACTAAAGGCTATGTCCTTTCTTGTGTCAGCCGCACAAAACTATTGTTCCTCAAATAGAATCGTAGACCTCTAAGAATTCACAAAAAAATCATGATAAATATCCCTCAATAACCTCTAACCCTAAACCGATTTCTCTAAAACCCGAAACAAGTCGCCGCTACTTCTAATCTTCTTCAACGTGAGTCTCAGGAATCGAAAACAAAATTGATGTTTCCCCGGGGCTTTTCAAAAAGGAAATCAAATGTAAAACTTCCTCTTAAATCCTATACCCCTATTGATGAGTACGACGTCGATTTCGAAAACATGAATTTAACGCAGCGAGCTTAGGACTTGAGATTTCGAGCTGTTAAAAAGGGTGGATTCGATTTGTTGAGGTCGTTTCTGAATTCGGGACGTGGAGTCGAGATGGTTGACAGATTTAGGGGAGTTCTGTTAACAAAGTGAGGCGGGGGTGACGGCAAGAAGGAAGCGGTGGGTTCCTGGTGTGGAGGCGCAAGATGTGGTGGAGGAAGACAGTGGGATGATCGCTGTGATGATGGAGTTCGGAGGAACTGAACGAGTTTCTTTGTTGAAGTTAATGTTCGAGAGCGTGAGTCTTGCGGGGGAAAGGCAGAAATGTGGCAGTGTACGCAAGAAGTGGGAGGGAGAGCTTGAAAACGAGGAAGGAGATTGGAACGATGAAGTATGGAGGGGCATGAAGCTCAGAACTTGCGGAAATGGGGTTTTTGTTTCTTGTTTGCATGATTTGTACAGGCTCGGGTATTTTCACCTTTCTGTTTTGTATTTGAGCAGACTTGAATCATGGTGACTGGAAATGTACTGAGATTGGAGGAAGATGGTCTATACAGCAAGGGGGTGGTCTCGTTTTGTTTATCAGAGAGGAGAGGTTGAGGAGTTAGAGAAATTCACGTATGAAATTTCTTTGATGTTTTTGCGTAAGTTTGAAATGAGAGAGAGGATCGAAGAAATTGGGTGAGTGGGCTAAATTGATACACGTGAGCCCAAACTGTTTAAGGAGAAAACTGACGTGAGTTAAAAAGCGGAGGAAGAGAAGTAATTGGTGAAGTTTGGTTGTCAGTTTTGTTGTGAAGTCGGAAACATGCTATTCTGGAATTCGAACTGGTAACGGAGAAGAAAGGAGTTAATCATGTTTAAGGGTATCGGAAATTGCAAAGACGTGGCCTGCTAATCAAAATCAAAACGGGTTTGGACCTTATGTAAGTGTGAGCCCTATTTAAAGATAAATGTTTGTTTTAATTTAATTAAATAGCGTTCAAACTTATAAAATGTATAACATTTGCATATGTCATCAGAAATTGACAAAATCAGATTCGACAGGGTCGTATGGATGGCGGCTACACTATGGAAGTGACGGGGAGTAAATCGAAGTTAGTTACAATTTATAGCGAAATAAATTGTCCATCTGAATCAAGCGATGGTTATCGTTATTAACGATGATCGTCCAATGTGAGTAAAACTCACCAACTCTGAATAGTTATATTTTCATAACATATTTTTAGAACTGATAATTATCTGTTGATTGTTGTGTGTTAACTGTTTGGTTGAATTGCTTATGTATTGGTTGAAATTTTAGATAATGATATATATATATATATATATATATATATAAATCGTTAATCAAATATTGATTCTGTTTAGCATAATATTTCTTATTGAAATGAAATTGATGTTAATATATTGTTTAACATCTGTAATGCAGGGATTCAAGTTGGAGGGACCCAACTGGGTTCCTCAATATATAAAATACTGCTTTGTTTCATATATTTTGATATATGATGTAATATATAATCCGTTGTTGATTATGTGTGTTTGAATGATATTGATCACTGTTGTTTGGTATTTTAAATACCGTAAGAAATACTAGGATGTAAAAAGGGGATTTTCAAAGTATATTTTGAAAATAAATTATTTATATAAAATCAATGAATTTTTTTAACAAAAGGAAAGGGATTTTATAAAAGAAATTAATTATAAAATCAAAGAAATAGAAAAGGAAAATATTTGTATAACAAATAGAAAAGGGAAATATTTGTATAACAAATAGTAAAGTTAATATTATTTAGAAAATAAACAAGATCTTTTAAAAAGTGTATATTAGAAATGAAATATTTATAAAATCAAAGGATTTTATAAAAAGATATTTATCATTTGATAAATAAAATAAAATAAATTTGATATTTATTTAGAAAATAAATAGAATTATAAAGGAAATATTTATTAGAAAATAAATAGAATTATAAAGGAAATATTTATTTAGAAAATAAATAGAATTATAAAGGAAATATTTATTTAGAAAATAAATAGATTATAAAAGGAAATACTTGAAAAATGAAGAAGTGTATAAAAAGAGAATTTTACACTATGAAAATTTAGACCCGTGCTTCGCACACAGGTATAACAGAATATGAATTTAAAGTAGATTTTTAATAGAAATCTATTTAAACAGATAAGTGGAAAAGATAAATTTGTAAATTATATTTTATAAATTAAATAAAATGTTTATCATTGGGTAAATAGAATATATAAGTCAGGTCTTAATAGAGAAGCAAGAATCGATTTCAACATCGATATTTGAAACTGAATATAAACGTAGAGTTAATTAAAGGAGCTAACCAATTAGAGTTAACCAGTTAGAGTAAATCAGTAGGAGTTAATCAGTTAGAGTAAATCAGTTAGAGTTAACCAGTTAGAGTTAACCAGTTAGAGTAAATTGATTAGAGTTAGAGTTAATCAGTTAGAGTAAATCGATTAGAGTTAGAGTTAATCGAATTAGAGTTAATCGATTAGAATTTATCGAATTAGAGTTAATTGAACATAGTTAATCAAATTAGGATTTAATTGAATATTAGTTACTCAATTAGAGTTGATCGAATATAGTTATTTGAGATAGAGTTAGTCAAACATAGTTATTCAGAATGAGTTGCCATTTTGTACGACTGCTAGCGTAATTCGCATGACTGCAGATAGTCTACGGCGGTCGGATGTTTCCTGAGGGAATCAGGCGTAACCATTGTGATTGCTGCGATCTAGAGTCAAGCGAATGGAGTTAAATCGAATATTAGTTATTCGATAGGAGTTAATCAAGTCAAGTTAAATAAGTAGAGTTAGTCAAGTTGAGTTAAATAAGTCGAGTTAATTAAGTTAAGTTAGTCAAGATGAGTTAAACAAACCGAGTTAATCCATATGAGTTAATCCAAAGGAGTTAGTCGAATATTAATTATTCGAAAAGAGATAATCGAATATAATCTATTCGAAGAGAGATAATCGAATATAAGTTATTCGAAGTGCGATAATCGAATATAAGTTATTCGAAGTGAGATAATTGAATATAAGTTATTCGAAGTAAGAAAATCGAATATTAGTTATTCGAAGGAGTTAATTGAATAGAGATTACTCAAAAGAGAGTTATACGTCGAATTCGATTATATCGAATTCAGGAAAGTATTATTTACTTTCTAGTTTTTAAATCAACATTTATTTATTTATAAATAAATTAGAGTAGGTTAATTATTCAAAGTAAGAAATAAAAAGTTAGATGTTAAGTTATATATTTCAGAAGTAGAGTTTATAACGTTAGCGATATAATAAATGTTTTTCATAAAAGAAGTGGATTCGTAATTTGAATCCGAGAATTTGCGTAAGCAAATGATTTTAGAAATTGGAGCAGTGAGCTTTGTCTATTGCAAGGTTAAGAACGTTGTTCAGTTCAGGTCTGAGAGGTAATTATACCCCAACTTGATTGACTTCCTTACGTAACTAAGAAATAGTTGAGGTTCGATGGCGAAGATTGATTAGAGATACAATAAGTAATAAGCGATTAATGGATTGAGCGGTCGTAACGATGTTTTTACAACGTTAGTTTGAAATCCATATAAATGAGTTTTGGAAACGTTTTCCAAATATAGAATCAGAGATATTTTCTGAATATAGAAAATAAGGATATATATATATATATATATATGATGATGATGATGATTGATCAATAGAAATTCCAATTGGAAATAAGGTTGTTGTTTGCACACGTGTTTTTCATTAATAGTTAACTCACCGACTATCGAATTTTTTGACCATTTTTCCATCGTCAATACGGAGAGACCGGGATCAAATTCATTATCTGAAAACCATTCCGTAGGGGCGTTAGTGTTGCGATCAAATATGATGAAGATAATCGAAGAAGGAGTTATGCAAGGGCTGTCTTGTTTACAGAATAGTGCCTTCGATCTGTCCAGTCCCAGGACGACCTGTATGGAAGAATGTCTGACAGAGTACATCTGGTAGATCGTGTAAGTTGATCGTTTCAAATGTATTTACGTTGGTGGCGGAGGAATTCATTTCTCTTAGCTTATACCCGTGGTATTTTTAGGGAAATCAATTTGTGATTTGACGGGTATGATGATTTGGCATTCAAAGTAAATGAAGACGTGATCTGTATAGAGATACGTTGTGACCTCCAGCCTCATCATCTGGGAAATGACAGAAATCGGGCAGGCAGCATGGCTAAGTGGGCCACACCCAAGTAGGGTATATTGTCACCATCTAGAGAATATTCATAAATGTTACTTCTTTCAATTATGTATCTCCCGGGAATGGTTATGTTGGTTTACTGTAATAACCCGGAAATCTGAGCTAATTTAAAATTTTTATTTTGGCAATTTTGATGAATTTTGAATACGTAAAATGAATTGTTTTAAATAATAACGATGAGAAATTTATTTTGAATAGAATTTGAACGAAATATTTATACAATAAAAATCACATTTTTATTGTAAAAAAGAAAATTCATGTGTTGAATAAAATATATATATTCATGTGTTGAATAAAAGAAAATTCATGTGTTGAATAAAATATATATTCATGTGTTGAATAAAAGAAAATTCATGTGTTGAATAAAATATATATTCATGTGTTGAATAAAAGAAAATTCATGTGTTGAATAAAATATATATTCATGTGTTGAATAAAAGAAAATTCATGTGTTGAAGAAAATATTCATTTGTTGAACAGAATAACGAAGTTATTGAAATATATAAAGCCGTGTAGATTAGATATGCGCAATTTTGACTTGAACGATATTTATATCGATTTTATTCATTTTTATAATGAATATTGAAAAGGAATAGATTTCAAAATCTAATGTTTTGAAAATATTATCATTTATATATCGATGATATGGAATATTCAGTTTTGATTAGAAATTAATTGAATACGAAGTTGAAATTGTTTTGAAAACGAATTTAAAACAATTTATAAAATATGTTTTAAAAAGGAAATCGACGATATATATATATAATATATATATTATATATATAATGGTCTGAATAGAACGCGCCGCGCGGCGGTAGTTCACGAATTTCGACCATTGACTTCGAACGGATATTACGGGAGATCCAACCGTCGGATTCTCCTAAAACCAGAACCGTTGGGTTCGTATCGAAAAGAGCTTTCAAACGAATATTAGATATTTGAAATCTAACGGATGGATTTGGAATTATTTCCAAATCAAATTTGGAAAAGGTCGAAATAAGTGCAGTTCGATGGCCGTTGATGGAAATCGACTGTACGTGCCTTGAAAAAATTATTAAAAATAGTAATAATTTGTGTAAAATCATAAGAAATGATTTGGAAAGAATTGGGATGAAAATTTCCATATTTGAAAAGATAAAAATAGATTTTTATTGAAATGAACTAGTTTTGAACTAGAATTAAAATCCATTTATTTTTGAAATAAATAAATTGATTTGAAAGGGTTTTAAAAGTAACCATAATTTCCAATAATTGAATTGGAATGGATTTGAATCAAAATTGTCTTTGGAATATTTCGATGTTGGATTTCGTGATTATACAGATATTGTTATGGAAATTTGAAAGATATATTTATATCATTATTTCCAATACGATGTTTGTTGGTCGTAGAATTTGATATTGAATATAAGCCGATATATTTTCTATTCAGAGCCTTGTATTTAATATCAAATGGGATTTGGGTTTGTCGTGAATGGTGTCTTCATTAACACTGTTCTTAAACCTAGTTGAGAAAAAGATTAAATCTTTTTATTTAGATTTAATGAAATGTGCCAATTAAATGATATTTAATTGGAATTGAATTGGAATTGATTTTTGGGTTTATCGTGAACGGTGTTTTAAATAACACTCGTTCTTTAACCCGATAATTAATGAAATGTGAATTGGGTTTGTTGTGAACTGTGTTTTTAACGACATTCGTTCTTTAACCCGATTTGCATTGAAATGCGATTTGGAATTTATAAATCTTTTGTTAAGATTTAAAGGAGATTTTCCAAAGTAAAGTTTTCCAATTTAATAAAATAAATTGGAATGGAATGGTATTCGATTTGGTAATAATCGAAGTGAATTTCTATGGAGGAAGACAACTAATATATCTAGAATTTAAAAGGCTTTGCCGTTATTCCATTTATATTATTAATCGGATATGGAAGTTCATATCGATTATATATATCAATTTGTTTTTCCATGAAGATTCCATTGCTAATGGAATGTGATTTTGGGTTTATAGTGAACCGTGTTTTAAATGACATTGGTTCTTTGTAACAACCCGGAAAATCTGGGCCAGTTTAAAATTTTTATTTTGGCAATTATAGCGAGTTTTGATTATTTAAAATGAATTATTTTAAATAATATCGACGAGAAATTTATTTTGAATATTAATCGAACGTATATATTATACGCGTCGTCGTTAGAATATAAATATTTATATATAATTATAAATAGAATTGAAAATGGCGCGGTAGTTCGATAATTCGATTTCAAACTTCAATTGAATGTACCGGGTGCAAAACAATCCGGATTTTAATGAAACCAAAAATAATGGAATCTAATAGTGAATATCTTTCCAACGAATCCGAATGATCAAAATTTCTTAGCGGGAATCAAAAGATATGTCCAGTTTAAAATTAGAAATAGTCGCTGTGGAATTTATATATATTTTTATATATATAAGGCCCTTAAAAATAGCAATTTTGCAAACGACCTCGGATTTCGACGAAACCACTTTTGTTGGGTCCGCAATGTAAAGTTATCGCTAGATTCCAAATTTCATAATTTTTCAAATCAATATGTGAGCGTGGCGAAGGAAAACGCGTTTGGCCAGTTTCAGTTGATTTTAATCGACTGGAAATTGGCCATTTTTCAAACGATCTCAGAATTCGACGAAACTAGTTTTGTTAGGACCGTATCGTCAATACGAAGATAGAAAATATTTTTATAAAATTTTTAGAGTTCGTATGGGGCCCCGGTAATTTGAAATGTACGTTTAAAATTCAATATAGTGATTTAAATGTAAATCTAACGAAAACTGATTGTAACGATCGAATCAACCTACGATACATATCCCATTGTGTTCGGAATGGGGGTAAAACGCTATGGACGGCAGGCGGTGGGCCCCATTTCAGGGTCGTATGTAAAAGTCAACTTAGGGGCGAATAAAATAAATAAATAAAATTAAATAAAAAAAATATATATTTTTCCCCCCTTTTTAACTCTGGCCCCCCCCCCCGTTTATTTTTCTTTCTTTCTTCCTCTCAGAATCTAAAAAAAAAAAAAAAAAAGAGAAGCAGAAGAAAAGGGGGCGGAGGAGCCGTTGCTCCTCCGATGGTGGCGCCGCCGCCTCTGGCTAGCCCCAGGCCGCCGCAACCCTGCCTCACTCCACCTCGCCCTCCTCTTCCTTGCCTAATCGAGCGGCGTCCCCCCCTGGAAACCAAAACCCGTCGCCCCACATCTAGTCGCCGCCGCATCGGAGCACGCGCCACCACCGTGAGCCACCACCCTACCTCGTCGGCTCCCCTCCAGCCGCCATCTCCGACCGCCGTACTCTCTCCCCTCCTGATGTCAACCGACGGCGAGACCCCCCCCTGTAAGTTTTAATCTATTTTTTATTTTATTTTATTTTATTTAAAACTGAAATAGAAAACTGATTTGTTTTTTTTAAAGTATTAAAACTGATTTGTTTTTTTAAAAGTATTAAAACTGATGTGAAAAAGATTTTAAAACTGATTTTAAAAGAATTTTAAAACTGATTTTTTTAAAAGGAGAATTCTGATTTTACTTTAAATAGAAAATGGGTTAAATTTTAAAAAGAAAAGGTTTAAACTTTAAATAGGAAAGGTTTAAACTGTAAAATGGAAAAAGATTTGAAATAAAAATTCGATTTTTATATATTGAACTTTGAAATAAAAATTCGATTTTTATATATTGAACTTTGAAATAAAAATTCGATTTTTATATATTGAACTTTGAAATAAAAATTCGATTTTTATATATTGAACTTTGAAATAAAAATTCGATTTTTATATATATTGAATAGCGAACTAAAAATTCGATTTTTATATATTGAATAGCGAACTAAAAATTCGATTTTTATATATATTGAATAGCGAACTAAAAATTCGATTTTTATATATATTGAATAGCGAACTAAAAATTTGATTTTTATATATTGAATAACATAGTAAAAATTCGATTTTTACATATGTAGAGAATACGGGCGAAAGCGACAAAAAGGCGAAACGACGAAGACTTCTGCAAAGAAAGAGCCGTGGAGCTAGGATAGCTATCTGTGAGAACTTCTCACCTTTCAATTTAATTTTTCTAGTTATATATATACTAGGATGCAGACGGTGCTTAGTAGCACCCGACACAAATCGTCCACAGACCATGGACTTGTTTGTTTGACTGTTTGGTGATTGATTGCGATATTGGTTTGAATGTGGTTTGTGGTGTGAAAAATCGAATCGATAAATTGGTTAGGATTAGACGTGCGCCGTTATAAGGCGAAGGAGTAAGGCTAGGTTAGACTCTCACTCCAAATTTTGTGGTTTGCATAATGAAATTGATTTGATTGATGTGTGGATGGCGTGGGCCTTCACTAGTCCGGGGATAAGGCTAGGCCTCGTCCCGTTTCTAGTATCGTGCCGTTATGCCGCCGAAATTTTCTAAAATATGTTAGAAAAATAAAAATATCATTTTATTTAAAGAATGAACTGAAGAGAAATTCATATGTTGAAATAAAATGTTTTGTCGTTAAAAATATAAATTTTAACGTGAATGTGAATAAATAAAATATTCATTTGCAAACCAGATGGTTTGTTTATGTACACTTATTTGAAGGACATTGATTGGGTCGATAAATTTTACACATCGCCCAACTGCACAAATAAAATCTGTGTTTGATTGTTTGAAACCCTACACGGGTGTTGGGATGATATTTGACGTACACTAATCCCGATTGTTTAGTTGTGTGTCGATCGATTGATTGACAGACTGTTATAAGCGTTGAATATTTATATTTGATGCTTATACAGTGTAGAATGCACTTTGGATGATGGTTGATTATTCATCGTTGTTGATATATGCATGTGTTGTAGAAAATCCATATAATTAACATTATATGGTAATTGATTGGGCCTCATTCCAATATTTGAAAAAGAAATATATGAAAAAGAAATATTTGAAAAAGAAATATTTGAAATAGAATATTTGAAAATAAAGGAATATATGAAGCCGTGTTGATTAGATTGACGCCATTTTGACGTGAACGATATTTATATCGATTTTAAAACGATTTCGAAATGGATTGAATTGAAAACGATTTCGAAATGAATTGAATTGAAAACGATTTCGAAATGAATTGAATTGAAAACGATTTCGAAATGAATTGAATTGAAAACGATTTCGAAATGAATTGAAAACGAATTCAAATTGAATTGAAAGCAAATTGAAACGAATTCAAATTGAATTGAAATTTGAATTGAATAGAAATGAATTTTAAAACGAATTTATAGAGAAGAATTCAATTTTTCTTTGAATTGAAATGGAAGTTGAAATAGATTTTGAAACGAATTTTAAAACTATTTATATAATTCGTTTTTAAATAGTAATCGACGAAGTATATATTATATATATTATATATATAATATAATGGCCTGAATAGAACGCGCCGCGCCGCGGCAGTTCGTGAATTTCGACCATTTATTTCAAACGGACATTGCGGGAGATCCGACCGTCGGATTCTCCTAAAACCGGAACCGTTGGGTTCGTATCGAAAAGATCTTTCTAGCGAATGTTAGAAATTTGAAATCTAACGGTTGGATTTGGAGATACGTCCAAATCAAATTCGAAAAAGGTCGCTGTAAGTGCAGTTCGATGGCCATTGATGGAAATCGACTGTACGGGCCTTGATAAAATTATTAAAAATAGTAATAATTTATGTAAAATCATAAGAAATGATTTAGAAAGGATTGGGATGAAAAACTCCATATTTGAAAAGATAAAAATAGATTTTTATCTAAATGAACTAGTTTTGAACTAGAATTATAATTCTATTTATTTTTAAATAAATAAATTGAATTCGAAAAGGGTTTTAAAAGTAACCAAAATTCCAATGATTGCATTGGAGTGGATTTGAATCGAAATTGTCTTCGGAATATTTCGATGTTGGAATTCGTGATATTACAGGTGTTGTTATGGAAATTTGAAAGATATATATTTGTATCGTTATTTCCAATACGACATTTGTTAGTCGTAGAATTCGATATTGAATATAAGCCGATATATTTTCTATTCAGAGCCTTGTATTGAATATCGAATGTGATTTGGGTTTGTCGTGAATGGTGTCTTCACTAACACTGTTCTTGAACCCAGTTGAGAAAAGATTAAATCTTTTTATTTAGATTTAATGAAGTGTACCAATTAAATGATATTTAATTGGAATTGAATTGGTATTGATTTTTGGGTTTATCGTGAACAGTGTTTTAAATAACACTTGTTCTTTAACCCGATAATTAATGGAATGTGATTTGGGTTTGTCGTGAATGGTGTCTTCACTAACACTGTTCTTGAACCCAGTTGAGAAAAGATTAAATCTTTTTATTTAGATTTAATGAAGTGTACCAATTAAATGATATTTAATTGGAATTGAATTGGTATTGATTTTTGGGTTTATCGTGAACAGTGTTTTAAATAACACTTGTTCTTTAACCCGATAATTAATGGAATGTGATTTTGGGTTTATCGTGAATCGTGTTTTAAATGACACTGATTCTTTAACCCAGATAATGATTAAAACTAAGTGGAGTTTTAATGAATCTTTAATTAGATTGAAAGGATCGAGAATGGAGTATCACCAGTTTTGCTCCAGGTGATAGTTAAATCTTTAATTAGATTTGAACGTGAAATTTAGAAACTAACTGTCGGTTAGCCAAGCAGAATGGTTTTCTGGATATTGATCTGATGTTGGTTTCGGCCTTCGGGGTTAATATTTGGGGAATTATTCTCTTGATTAATTTATGGTTAGTGACTAATGAATTGGAATGAGGCGTATGTTGTGTTTGTGTAACACTTATTTAAAATATACGCGAGTTATTTGGAAAGACCGGGTTTATCCCATTCTGAATAACTGATACGACGATAAGTCGAAGATGAAGACGATGGTCGAAGACCGGAAGTCTTCACGTCGTTTGGGTGATAACTGATGATCTTGATTGGGCTGTACACCCAAGAAGATGGAAACAGTTAGTGATCGTCCAGACGTACTTGGAGATCGATGGATATGCGGGGTACTAGGTGCCTCCGGTTTCGTTCAGACCCAGAACGGACTTGTAAATGGACTGTGTGTCTGACATCGGATTTCATTCTGTGTGACTGATATCGGTTGCATAGGATGGCTTGCCTGTGTGGCATGCTAAGATGCAAATGATCAAGGCTTCTGTTGAAAAGCAAAGTCTTGTGGTTGATGATCAAAGCACGGCCTTTGTGGCGTAGCTTTGTGTAACGTTTGATTCGCGAGTTTCACACCCGGTATGAACCAAAAACGGGAGAGGACATCAGGGAGGACTTGCGTTTCTTTCTAGTTAGAAGTGGCGTCAGTGGTTTTACACGCCCTGACGAGTTTGACTTATGTGGTTGTTGCTGTTGCGAGGCGCCTCGGTTATATCGGTTTCGGCCGATGCATTCTGGTCGGCTGACGGACCAGACTTACACCCCATAGGGTGGGGAAACGTAGTGTTCAGGCATTTTAATCCACATCGGTGGACCGGCCCTGACGATCCAAAGGCTTGACAGAGTACTTGCCTGAGACACGGACTAGAGCGTCTCGAATCGGTTGAGGACTATCTTTTGCCTCGGTTCATAGACGGAAATCCAATTTCCAAATACGTGACATTTGCGGTTTTAATTGTAACCCTATATATGGCGACATAGTGGGATGGGGCGCTTATGCCGCCTATGATTGATACTTATGATTTGAAGTTGTTTTATACACTTATAATAGTATCAAATGATTTGTTTTAAAACGTATCAAGCATGCTTTGGCTGTTATAAGGGAAAACCCTATCCTCGACTGCGTTGCATTGTGTGATGGGACCTGGGTCTTATAACAGCTTCATTTTTCTTTATTTAGCATTGCGCTGTTTGTTTTATGCACTGGTATTCTTGGAAGGAAACCCGTTCCGTGTTATACGGCGTGGTCCCTTGATTTACCTAGCTTTGAAAATAAAGATTAATAACTGTTTTAGTTCTCACACCAGTCACATGACTGACCTGGAGTTTATTGTTTTAACCTAAACTCTGGGTGCCCTTATTTTGACACGGGCAGCTAGTAGTTTTGGTTTTGCAGATTTATATTCACAGGATCCTGGTTTACAGCTGGAACGATATCCGGAAAGCTTTGAATCCGTATATCTCATTCTAGTTGTGTATTGTATTAATTTTCCGCTGCTATGTATTTAAATGTAATTTAAATCTCTGATAATTCTGTGTAATATTCTTTTAAACTCTGTATATTCTTGTAATCTGATGCATTGTTGTTATATACAGTGAAATGTTCTTCTGTATGCGTTCTGTTTTGTCGTGTTCTCAAACGATAGGGCGTTTCGAACGGTCTGGGTCGGTTTAGCGACTGGTTCGGACCGAGCGAAATTCCTTCTCGTCACAGTTGGTATCAGAGCTTTGGTTTACAAAGCTCAGAGAACAAGACACATTAGAACCGTACGAAAGAATTCATCAGATACTGGATTAGTAATATCCAATTAGAATGACTCGTTAGAGATAGGATCAGTAGTATCCTAGAACGAGTGTGAAGAGTATATTTTTCAAATGAAAACAAATTTTGTTTTGAAAATTTAATTCAATTATTCGTAGTTGATTATTTATTTATATTGATTTGGACAATTCAGTATATAAAGAATTTGCATATACGCCTTGCAAACGTATATTCAAAGTTTTAATATATTGAATAGATATAGAATCACACTCTAGTCGCCCGGAGATGATGTTGATAATGACCATGGCATCATCGATATTTATGTTCGTGCTCCGAAGGTGTGATTTCTATATATTTCCTATTGACTGGTGTGAGAACCAAAGCTATATAAGATTTATTGTTGTGATTTGGCATCAAGAATCTGATTTTTGTATATGTATCAAAATTACGAATTTGAAACTCTAATTCACTAATTGATTGATGTTTGGGTTGTTTGTTTATTTGTTTGCTAATTTTTAGCCATTTAGCCTAATAGAACCGAATATTGAATTGTATTGAAAATTGGTCGCATTTGCTTGCATATATATGTATATCATTGAACAGGTCATAGCAAGGAGGCTAGAGCCAGAGAATAAAATTTGTTTGCCCGACAAATAGGTACATGTTTACTACATAATTTCCTGTTTTGTTTGGGTGATGATGATTTTGTGAGCCTATTGGCTAGCCGCTTGGCTTTTTCTTTTTCTTTTTGAGATCTGAAGGACCGGGGAAGCTATTTGAAATTCCCCGATGCTCCCATTGCAGGGGAGGTTATGGCGAAATTTTTCGAAAATTTAGGGTGTTAGCCAAATTTTTGAAGTTTTGAAAATTCTCAGAAACTAAAGAGTTGGAGAATGGAAGCCAGATCGAACGTAGAACTGAATAATCAAACCACTTTTGACTTTGTTCCTTTTCGGGGACGAAAAGTTTTAAGTGGGGGAGATTGTAACAACCCGGAAAATCTGGGCCAGTTTAAAATTTTTATTTTGGCAATTATAGCGAGTTTTGATTATTTAAAATGAATTATTTTAAATAATATCGACGAGAAATTTATTTTGAATATTAATCGAACGTATATATTATACGCGTCGTCGTTAGAATATAAATATTTATATATAATTATAAATAGAATTGAAAATGGCGCGGTAGTTCGATAATTCGATTTCAAACTTCAATTGAATGTACCGGGTGCAAAACAATCCGGATTTTAATGAAACCAAAAATAATGGAATCTAATAGTGAATATCTTTCCAACGAATCCGAATGATCAAAATTTCTTAGCGGGAATCAAAAGATATGTCCAGTTTAAAATTAGAAATAGTCGCTGTGGAATTTATATATATTTTTATATATATAAGGCCCTTAAAAATAGCAATTTTGCAAACGACCTCGGATTTCGACGAAACCACTTTTGTTGGGTCCGCAATGTAAAGTTATCGCTAGATTCCAAATTTCATAATTTTTCAAATCAATATGTGAGCGTGGCGAAGGAAAACGCGTTTGGCCAGTTTCAGTTGATTTTAATCGACTGGAAATTGGCCATTTTTCAAACGATCTCAGAATTCGACGAAACTAGTTTTGTTAGGACCGTATCGTCAATACGAAGATAGAAAATATTTTTATAAAATTTTTAGAGTTCGTATGGGGCCCCGGTAATTTGAAATGTACGTTTAAAATTCAATATAGTGATTTAAATGTAAATCTAACGAAAACTGATTGTAACGATCGAATCAACCTACGATACATATCCCATTGTGTTCGGAATGGGGGTAAAACGCTATGGACGGCAGGCGGTGGGCCCCATTTCAGGGTCGTATGTAAAAGTCAACTTAGGGGCGAATAAAATAAATAAATAAAATTAAATAAAAAAATATATATTTTTCCCCCCTTTTTAACTCTGCCCCCCCCCCCGTTTATTTTTCTTTCTTTCTTCCTCTCAGAATCTAAAAAAAAAAAAAAAAAAGAGAAGCAGAAGAAAAGGGGGCGGAGGAGCCGTTGCTCCTCCGATGGTGGCGCCGCCGCCTCTGGCTAGCCCCAGGCCGCCGCAACCCTGCCTCACTCCACCTCGCCCTCCTCTTCCTTGCCTAATCGAGCGGCGTCCCCCCCTGGAAACCAAAACCCGTCGCCCCACATCTAGTCGCCGCCGCATCGGAGCACGCGCCACCACCGTGAGCCACCACCCTACCTCGTCGGCTCCCCTCCAGCCGCCATCTCCGACCGCCATACTCTTTCCCCTCCTGATGTCAACCGACGGCGAGACCCCCCCCTGTAAGTTTTAATCTATTTTTTTTTTATTTTATTTTATTTAAAACTGAAATAGAAAACTGATTTGTTTTTTTTAAAGTATTAAAACTGATTTGTTTTTTTAAAAGTATTAAAACTGATGTGAAAAAGATTTTAAAACTGATTTTAAAAGAATTTTAAAACTGATTTTTTTAAAAGGAGAATTCTGATTTTACTTTAAATAGAAAATGGGTTAAATTTTAAAAAGAAAAGGTTTAAACTTTAAATAGGAAAGGTTTAAACTGTAAAATGGAAAAAGATTTGAAATAAAAATTCGATTTTTATATATTGAACTTTGAAATAAAAATTCGATTTTTATATATTGAACTTTGAAATAAAAATTTGATTTTTATATATTGAACTTTGAAATAAAAATTCGATTTTTATATATATTGAATAGCGAACTAAAAATTCGATTTTTATATATTGAATAGCGAACTAAAAATTCGATTTTTATATATATTGAATAGCGAACTAAAAATTCGATTTTTATATATATTGAATAGCGAACTAAAAATTTGATTTTTATATATTGAATAACATAGTAAAAATTCGATTTTTACATATGTAGAGAATACGGGCGAAAGCGACAAAAAGGCGAAACGACGAAGACTTCTGCAAAGAAAGAGCCGTGGAGCTAGGATAGCTATCTGTGAGAACTTCTCACCTTTCAATTTAATTTTTCTAGTTATATATATACTAGGATGCAGACGGTGCTTAGTAGCACCCGACACAAATCGTCCACAGACCATGGACTTGTTTGTTTGACTGTTTGGTGATTGATTGCGATATTGGTTTGAATGTGGTTTGTGGTGTGAAAAATCGAATCGATAAATTGGTTAGGATTAGACGTGCGCCGTTATAAGGCGAAGGAGTAAGGCTAGGTTAGACTCTCACTCCAAATTTTGTGGTTTGCATAATGAAATTGATTTGATTGATGTGTGGATGGCGTGGGCCTTCACTAGTCCGGGGATAAGGCTAGGCCTCGTCCCGTTTCTAGTATCGTGCCGTTATGCCGCCGAAATTTTCTAAAATATGTTAGAAAAATAAAAATATCATTTTATTTAAAGAATGAACTGAAGAGAAATTCATATGTTGAAATAAAATGTTTTGTCGTTAAAAATATAAATTTTAACGTGAATGTGAATAAATAAAATATTCATTTGCAAACCAGATGGTTTGTTTATGTACACTTATTTGAAGGACATTGATTGGGTCGATAAATTTTACACATCGCCCAACTGCACAAATAAAATCTGTGTTTGATTGTTTGAAACCCTACACGGGTGTTGGGATGATATTTGACGTACACTAATCCCGATTGTTTAGTTGTGTGTCGATCGATTGATTGACAGACTGTTATAAGCGTTGAATATTTATATTTGATGCTTATACAGTGTAGAATGCACTTTGGATGATGGTTGATTATTCATCGTTGTTGATATATGCATGTGTTGTAGAAAATCCATATAATTAACATTATATGGTAATTGATTGGGCCTCATTCCAATATTTGAAAAAGAAATATATGAAAAAGAAATATTTGAAAAAGAAATATTTGAAATAGAATATTTGAAAATAAAGGAATATATGAAGCCGTGTTGATTAGATTGACGCCATTTTGACGTGAACGATATTTATATCGATTTTAAAACGATTTCGAAATGAATTGAATTGAAAACGATTTCGAAATGAATTGAATTGAAAACGATTTCGAAATGAATTGAATTGAAAACGATTTCGAAATGAATTGAATTGAAAACGATTTCGAAATGAATTGAAAACGAATTCAAATTGAATTGAAAGCAAATTGAAACGAATTCAAATTGAATTGAAATTTGAATTGAATAGAAATGAATTTTAAAACGAATTTATAGAGAAGAATTCAATTTTGCTTTGAATTGAAATGGAAGTTGAAATAGATTTTGAAACGAATTTTAAAACTATTTATATAATTCGTTTTTAAATAGTAATCGACGAAGTATATATTATATATATTATATATATAATATAATGGCCTGAATAGAACGCGCCGCGCCGCGGCAGTTCGTGAATTTCGACCATTTATTTCAAACGGACATTGCGGGAGATCCGACCGTCGGATTCTCCTAAAACCGGAACCGTTGGGTTCGTATCGAAAAGATCTTTCTAGCGAATGTTAGAAATTTGAAATCTAACGGTTGGATTTGGAGATACGTCCAAATCAAATTCGAAAAAGGTCGCTGTAAGTGCAGTTCGATGGCCATTGATGGAAATCGACTGTACGGGCCTTGATAAAATTATTAAAAATAGTAATAATTTATGTAAAATCATAAGAAATGATTTAGAAAGGATTGGGATGAAAAACTCCATATTTGAAAAGATAAAAATAGATTTTTATCTAAATGAACTAGTTTTGAACTAGAATTATAATTCTATTTATTTTTAAATAAATAAATTGAATTCGAAAAGGGTTTTAAAAGTAACCAAAATTCCAATGATTGCATTGGAGTGGATTTGAATCGAAATTGTCTTCGGAATATTTCGATGTTGGAATTCGTGATATTACAGGTGTTGTTATGGAAATTTGAAAGATATATATTTGTATCGTTATTTCCAATACGACATTTGTTAGTCGTAGAATTCGATATTGAATATAAGCCGATATATTTTCTATTCAGAGCCTTGTATTGAATATCGAATGTGATTTGGGTTTGTCGTGAATGGTGTCTTCACTAACACTGTTCTTGAACCCAGTTGAGAAAAGATTAAATCTTTTTATTTAGATTTAATGAAGTGTACCAATTAAATGATATTTAATTGGAATTGAATTGGTATTGATTTTTGGGTTTATCGTGAACAGTGTTTTAAATAACACTTGTTCTTTAACCCGATAATTAATGGAATGTGATTTGGGTTTGTCGTGAATGGTGTCTTCACTAACACTGTTCTTGAACCCAGTTGAGAAAAGATTAAATCTTTTTATTTAGATTTAATGAAGTGTACCAATTAAATGATATTTAATTGGAATTGAATTGGTATTGATTTTTGGGTTTATCGTGAACAGTGTTTTAAATAACACTTGTTCTTTAACCCGATAATTAATGGAATGTGATTTTGGGTTTATCGTGAATCGTGTTTTAAATGACACTGATTCTTTAACCCAGATAATGATTAAAACTAAGTGGAGTTTTAATGAATCTTTAATTAGATTGAAAGGATCGAGAATGGAGTATCACCAGTTTTGCTCCAGGTGATAGTTAAATCTTTAATTAGATTTGAACGTGAAATTTAGAAACTAACTGTCGGTTAGCCAAGCAGAATGGTTTTCTGGATATTGATCTGATGTTGGTTTCGGCCTTCGGGGTTAATATTTGGGGAATTATTCTCTTGATTAATTTATGGTTAGTGACTAATGAATTGGAATGAGGCGTATGTTGTGTTTGTGTAACACTTATTTAAAATATACGCGAGTTATTTGGAAAGACCGGGTTTATCCCATTCTGAATAACTGATACGACGATAAGTCGAAGATGAAGACGATGGTCGAAGACCGGAAGTCTTCACGTCGTTTGGGTGATAACTGATGATCTTGATTGGGCTGTACACCCAAGAAGATGGAAACAGTTAGTGATCGTCCAGACGTACTTGGAGATCGATGGATATGCGGGGTACTAGGTGCCTCCGGTTTCGTTCAGACCCAGAACGGACTTGTAAATGGACTGTGTGTCTGACATCGGATTTCATTCTGTGTGACTGATATCGGTTGCATAGGATGGCTTGCCTGTGTGGCATGCTAAGATGCAAATGATCAAGGCTTCTGTTGAAAAGCAAAGTCTTGTGGTTGATGATCAAAGCACGGCCTTTGTGGCGTAGCTTTGTGTAACGTTTGATTCGCGAGTTTCACACCCGGTATGAACCAAAAACGGGAGAGGACATCAGGGAGGACTTGCGTTTCTTTCTAGTTAGAAGTGGCGTCAGTGGTTTTACACGCCCTGACGAGTTTGACTTATGTGGTTGTTGCTGTTGCGAGGCGCCTCGGTTATATCGGTTTCGGCCGATGCATTCTGGTCGGCTGACGGACCAGACTTACACCCCATAGGGTGGGGAAACGTAGTGTTCAGGCATTTTAATCCACATCGGTGGACCGGCCCTGACGATCCAAAGGCTTGACAGAGTACTTGCCTGAGACACGGACTAGAGCGTCTCGAATCGGTTGAGGACTATCTTTTGCCTCGGTTCATAGACGGAAATCCAATTTCCAAATACGTGACATTTGCGGTTTTAATTGTAACCCTATATATGGCGACATAGTGGGATGGGGCGCTTATGCCGCCTATGATTGATACTTATGATTTGAAGTTGTTTTATACACTTATAATAGTATCAAATGATTTGTTTTAAAACGTATCAAGCATGCTTTGGCTGTTATAAGGGAAAACCCTATCCTCGACTGCGTTGCATTGTGTGATGGGACCTGGGTCTTATAACAGCTTCATTTTTCTTTATTTAGCATTGCGCTGTTTGTTTTATGCACTGGTATTCTTGGAAGGAAACCCGTTCCGTGTTATACGGCGTGGTCCCTTGATTTACCTAGCTTTGAAAATAAAGATTAATAACTGTTTTAGTTCTCACACCAGTCACATGACTGACCTGGAGTTTATTGTTTTAACCTAAACTCTGGGTGCCCTTATTTTGACACGGGCAGCTAGTAGTTTTGGTTTTGCAGATTTATATTCACAGGATCCTGGTTTACAGCTGGAACGATATCCGGAAAGCTTTGAATCCGTATATCTCATTCTAGTTGTGTATTGTATTATTTTTCCGCTGCTATGTATTTAAATGTAATTTAAATCTCTGATAATTCTGTGTAATATTCTTTTAAACTCTGTATATTCTTGTAATCTGATGCATTGTTGTTATATACAGTGAAATGTTCTTCTGTATGCGTTCTGTTTTGTCGTGTTCTCAAACGATAGGGCGTTTCGAACGGTCTGGGTCGGTTTAGCGACTGGTTCGGACCGAGCGAAATTCCTTCTCGTCACATTCTTTATCCCAGTTAAAGACATGATATGATTTCCCAAGTTAAATAATCATTGATAGTGATTTTTGGGAAGATTAAAACCAAGTGGAGTTTTAATGAATCTTTAATTAGATTGAAATGATCGGGAAAGGAGTATCACCAGTTTTGCTCCAGGCGATAGTTAAATCTTTAATTAGATTTGAACGTGAAATGGTAATTGAATTTACCGATAACACCGTGGTGTTAGATATGAAGTATTACCAGTTTTACTTCATGGGATGAATAGGTTGGGATTGGGAAATTAAAACAAATGATTACTTCGGTAAGGTTCGCTAATCCCGACTAGTTTGGATAAACCATAATTTGGTTTGAATTGATATTCAAAGGAAGATTAAAGAATAAATTTAAAGATTTTATCTTTGATAAAATTAATGGGAACCTTTCCCAAAGTATAAGAATATTTGAATAAAAGAATATTCTAAATTAGAATGAGGCGTATGAGATTTAGTACCTGGTTAGAAATCGATTTCCCCGAATAGTTCTTTGGTATTCCTACCAATATTTGTTATCGATTTCTAGTTCATTGGTATTCTTTACCAATATTTGATTATCGACTTATAGTTCGTTGGTATTCCGTTACCAACCTTGAATCATTTATATTAAAATTGATTATTCCTTCGAGAATTGCTCTCCTTAGCTAAATTCGTTGGAATCTCTGTGTTGTTCTTTTGTGGGTGTCAGCCACCTTGTCGCAAGACTAAAGTGCTGAAGTTTGTTCGCTACATCACCGTGATTGAGTTTTGGGAATGGAATGGTCAACCATCTTAAATTCCCATTTCATACCCTAAGAGAAATATCTACTATTGATATCTCGTATCTGTAGGACGCAGTCCCGTTGCATCTTGAAATTCCAAATTAGATTCGCATGCTTTTTGTGCATTCTATCGATTCTCAATCCCTTGAGAATCATACTAAGAAAGGCGAGTCTATTTGAATTCATAGCGCTTATGGATTTTTCTGGAATTATTTTACCCGTTTGGGATGGACTACCTTCATGGGTAATGGAGTTCGAGATTGAACTCTAGTTTTTATGATCTTGCGAGACGAAATTGGGATCTCACCTAGCCGTTGGTGTGACCTTTTCATTTTGTGTCGGCTCTTGTGGTACCACTCCGTGGTATTATTTTTGGTTGTTACTTATTACTTCAATCTTAAGGAATTGTGGGGACGCAATTCTTTTAAGGGGGAAGTCTGTAATAACCCGCTCATTTGACGATTTTAGATTTAAATATTTTATTTAAATATATCATCGTATCTTATGTGTTACTCAAAATGTCGTTTTTCACAAACGATAAAATTAGGATTCGGGACCACTTCCATTGAGTCCGGATCGTCGTTTACAACCTTTTTGACTATAAGCATCGATATGTTTCGAGTTCGTGAAAATTGGCACTTTGGTTGGGTCTTGGTTTAGCTAAACCTAGCCCACTCCTTATAACCAAATCAGCCCCTTCTCTCCCGTTCACTCTAACACTTCAAAGAAAATGGAAAATGGGGAAAAGGAACGGGAAATTAAAATTCCTAAACCTAGCTTAAACCTTGGAGCTCTAATTTTTGGGGAAATCAAGCATAGATGCTTTGGTAAGCCTCTTCTTCATCTTCTCCATCATCTCTAGCTTATCTCCTCTTCTATTTTTGAGAATTCCTATGACTTAACTCTTAGGAAATTCATTTTTTTGAGTTTAGGTTGGAGATTAACAAGCTATATTGGAAGAGAGGTTGATTTAGCAAAGCTTTGGAATGATTTATTGCTTCCAGAAAGCAAAGGTGAGTTCTTTATGAACTCACATCTATGCCACAAGCCATTGGCTTGTACAAGTGTAATTTAGTGTTCACATGAGTTTGCATGTGCTTGTGAATTGGTTAGGCTAGTTCAACTTAGCCGATTTCTTGTATTTATGTTTCGTTGTGTTGAAAATTATGATAAGGATTGTTTATACGATCTATGCATATGCTATGAGTTGGTTTGGTGATATTGTGAAGCTCCGTTGTCCCCCGGCAAAGTTCTAAGTCTTCACAAGTTGCTTGAATCGCTTTTGAATGCCTTGATTTAGAATTTAATTCACATTTGAATTTATAATCAAGAATCATTGCAAATCTCTTGTGTGAATGTTTGTGCATGTGAATTTGGTGTTATGAGTTGCTTCGGTGAGTTATAGACGCCTCATTTGCATGTATTTAACATCATAGGCCTTCGAGCATTTGCCAGTATCATTTTGGAGATGTTTGGTAGGCAAAAATGTAAAATTTTGGGGGTTTAACAGCGGTTCAGTCATTAATGGCCGAGCAAATGCCTTCTGTTTGGCAATTAATGGACGAATAGTATAAAAAAAAAATCAATCTTTAAACAGCCATAATTTTTTCATACGAACTCGGAATTGAGCGAAATTAGGTGCGTTGGAACCATCTCGACGAGATATTTCCAATGAAACTATTTTGGAGTGACTTGGATTTCATGATAATTTTTGGTGGAGGAAAACCTCCAATATAAACAATCGAACAGAGAAAAACAAAGGGTAAAGTAACTAGTTTACTTTAAACGATCATAACTTTTTCATACGAAATCGGAATTCAGCGAAACAAGATGCGTCGGAACCGTATCGACGAGAGCTTCGAAATGAAACTAATTTTGGAACAATTTACACTTAGAAATAGTTCTAGATCCTATGCACTCTATTTTATGAATCTATTTACTCGTTAATTCGGGTTTGACCCTCGATGTTAGTTCGATTATGATTCACGACTCTAAATTGTGAATTATCGACTCAATATCCTTCGAGTCTATTCTGATATAGTTTAAAACCTTCGGGTGCTAATTTGGGATTTCGATTCGTTCGTTGATTGAAATTACAACCGTAATCACTTTGATTTCCTGTATGTTGTTGCATTGTGAATTACGCAGTAGCGATCACCTTGGTGATCTTACTTTGATCAATGGCACCTAATTTTATGTCTTTGTTTCTTGTCGCTCCAGGGTGATTTCTAATCGTTTCTTAACATCATTGGATTCACTAATGAGCTATATGTAGGTTCGATTTGTCGAATTTATATTTGATGATTTGAATTTATGTTATTATGACGTGAATCCCTTGATCATTTTGCCTCGAAAATCGTACTATTGTTTATTGTCACTTCGAATTATAAGAGGGTTTATATATTATTAATGGACTACGAATCCTTCTACAGATTCTAATCTATTAGTGTGTATGGATACTCTTTACTTGATCGCGTGAGAAATTTAGTTTATTTACCTTAGTAAAACTGAGGACTATGACCCCTTATATGTTTACTTAGGCGAATAACTCTCGGACTCATGCATTCAAACACGTGTGGTGATTTTCTTTGTTTTGAATATGAACCAACAACGGGTTCGTAAATATTTGAGAATAGCGAGTGGTTATGGGGCATTTGACTATTTTCTTATATTAACTATCTTGGTGTAATTTATACTCACCGGACTGATGCAGTCCTTTTTATGACTTATGCTTTGTGGTCCTCGATCGCCCGAGTGGGATTTACGATCCTTGGATTTCACCTATGGGACTTCGGTCCGATTTTCTATGATTTATGTGTTTTCTCTCTTCCGGGGTCACGACCCGGCACCGTGGGGAGCTTTAGCTCAACATATGGGTTCGCTACCTAGAGATTGTATCTCATCTTCTATGAACAAGCCTCTTTATGATGTTTTCTAGATTTCTTGCTTGATTTCTGGATTTTTGATTACTTTGATGCGATGGTCATCAATTTGATGTGAATTTGGCATTCCATTGTCATTCCTTGTTTATTTTGATGCATATGGCATCCATCGTATTTATTTGGCATTCCGCTGTCATTCATTTGTTTAATTGATTTGGTATTCCACTATCATTTCATGTTGTGTGCTATTATTTGAATGTTGCATTCTACATTAGCTAGGAGATTATTTAGAGATATCTGTGTGCTGACATTCCATTGTCATTTCCTTATTTTGTTGACATGCCATGTTTCATACTTATTTACGATTAGATATTATTACTATAATCATGTCATCCTTTGTTATATCTCTTATTATCTCATTTTATTTGATAAGTACAGCTAGACTGACTCGTTTATTATCTATTTGAAACACCCCACCTCCGTTAGGGTCACTCTCAAAGGGAATGCCCTAATTTTGGTGGAGGTTTATAAGTATAAGTCACAGATATACAAGACAAATATGAATACACATATTTTTGAAACAGCGGAAAACAACAGCAATTTTTATTTCAACAAAATACATGTTACACAAACCATGTCATAACTTGTCTTACAATACTTCCAAAAACCATTACATCTTCATAACTGTCTTGATTACATTATTTAAAGAAGCACAAAAACTTAAGTAAACTGCATAAGTCCCATAATTGCTGTCCAAAGCCATAGTCCAAAACGAAAAGATCCAAGCCATACATTCCTTCTCTTCAAGCTGGATGTGGAAACTGGTCAAGCTGCGGTATTCCCTCCCTGTGGACCTGGGGGGGAAACGAAAGAAAAGAAGGTGAAAGAAAAGTAGAGTCAGATATAAAGCATGAGTAAGTCTAGGACTATTCAGTCTATGAATAAAGAACTGGGTATGATAAGTATAAACTGGAAATGGGAAAGCACCATAAACTAAGTTAAGTTGTCCAGAGTTGAACCTACTATCGTACCCCATATTAATCTCTGCATCCATATAAACTGGTTCCCAACAGGCATCCCATATTCAGGATGAAGTGATTCGTTTCTAATGATCGGCTCCTATTCGCATAGTTACATGTGTCTTACGGCCCCCGATGTTGTAGTTACCTATGCCGGTCCCACCATGGGGTGTATCAAGTCCCATGGTGGCGGCCCGACACAATCCTAGAATGCACAGGTATGCTACTGGTGCCCAGTGCCTTATTTTTCTGCGCCGGAGTGTGTGCATGCCCGCACCCCGTTAGAACCTACACTGCTGCACCACCGCCGTCGATTTGACCTCTTACAGTTAGCCCAGTAATCGTGCCCCACCCTGCCTAGTTCAGGGTATCCTGATACACCTTGTAGGGTTACTGCTGAAAAGGGTCCCCCGCTACTAGGTTTTCTATTTCTAGCCAACATGCTAAGTTGGTTAAGTGTTTTGTAAACCTAACCTCCAATCAGTCTGTATAGTTTAGCATGTTCCATTTTGATTAAGTATTAATTTAATTTACTTAATCCTATCAATCCTGACTCAGCCTTAATTGTCTTATTAAAGCCTCGACCTCTCACATTAGACAGGTATTGTTGTGGCTGCCTGTTGCCAGTTGGGTCCGGGCAGTCTTACGCCACAACTCAGTCTAACCTCGGGTCCTTATTGGGCTCCGTGTTTAACCACCCACATTGGATAGGTATTGTTGTGACTACTGGACAGTCGGGCGGTTCCAGGCAGGTTTACATCACAACTCAATCCAACCTCGGGTTAAACACATCGTATTTTCTAAATTTACATATTTTGTCTCTTTTCTTTTTATTTTTTTATTTTTTTTATGTAAATATTTGCGGCCCATTATTCAAATTCATCTTTATTGGGTAAAATTAATTTATGCCACTTAATTGTTTTTTTCATGGTTGTTGGCATGCGTCAAACATGCCAACACATATGTTCTATATTTTTAACCCAATCATCAATACCCCCGTTTTATACGTTCGCTACAATATAACATATGTTGGGTTTAACATTTAAACCCAACTTAGCCACATGAAAAAGGGGAGGCTTATAACATGGTGTTTATATATTCTAAGTAACATAAAAAGGGGAGTGTGAACGCATGAACTTGCAACATAACGATCTAATTAACAAGAATTAGGCACATGTGAACTTGCATTGTAATAGCATATAATCATGGCATAAACATACTTAAACATGAATCATTATATTCATATAATCATGGCATAAACATCCCTAAACACGAATCATAGTTTTTAATCTATTCATGTAAACTTGCAATTGGAATGTAAATCTAACTTAATTATGTGTCACATATATCACCATATGATTTTGATAACAATATAGGCCTAAAACATGTTTTCAACTAGGAATAACACCAAACATAGATTAGTCATGTTCATAAAGATGCTTACTTTTGTCTCTAACACAAAAGTATGATTTTATACTTGAATCACGATACCAATTCCAATATAGATTCATATAAACCATAGTACTTAGTTGAATCCAATTACACTAAAAGTGATCATAAAAGTATGTACATTATATTGGCATAATAGTGAATCATATACTTGTATGAATCCCAAATAAAATACCACAACATATGGTTGTTAACTTCCAACATAAATCACATACTTGCAAATATCCAATCGTATACCACAACATTTCCAAATCGTTTAGAATCAAAGCAACATACAAATATAGATTATTATCGCCACAATTCCATTTCTCACTTTACACAAATCAAAACACAATTATTTATTCACATCGGAATAGCACTCTACTTACAACGTATGACGAATCTTCAATTCAGGAATCTGAATTCTGAATTTGGAGATGCTATCCTTTGTTGTAGGCGGTGTTTTGATTTAATTGACGTTGCTTTAAGCTTTCGAATTGTCTCCTAATTGTCTCTTAATTTCTGACGGCTATTCCTAGTCTTTCCTCAGCAGCATGACGGTCTCATCTCCATTTTTGTTTGTGTGAATTAGGGTGAGTCTTAGGTCCTTTTTATAGAGTTTGTGAGTTAATTAGGACCGTCGATGGAGCTTGGTTTAATAATAGCCGTTCGTTTGAAGGAGAGACCAATCAGGAGCTGACACCTAGCCCTATTGATAAGGAAAGGCTCAGAAAATCGACCAAACACAGACCAGGCCAGCCGGGGGGGCTGGGTTTGACCTGGCTCAGAGGCCAGGTCGACCCCCCAGTCGACCCCCAGGTCGACTATGTAGTCGACCCAGTCGACCTGGGTAGCCCAGGTCGACTACCCAGTCGACCTGGGTGTCTTGGGCGGGAAAATTCCCGCCCTGGCCAATCCGGCCCGATTTTTGAAATTTAAACTTGTTTTCTAAGCTGTTTTGGTCTGTTTGAATTTTAAACTGAATTCTGAAACTTCCGGAGGCCATATCTTCCTCGTACGGAGTCCGTTTTACGCAAACTCGGACTCTATCCCAAGCAGAATTCCGAGACGAACGCAATGGCGTATCCCGTTTCCCTTAATTCTTTGATTTGAAATTAATTATACTTTAATTTGTGAATTTCACTGTTATAGAATACACGGGGTGTTACACTATTCCTATAAATAATACTCGGGTTAGATCGAGTCATTTTAGGTACTCCTTTGGGACTCCTCGCTGGATTTATCTTCCGCTTTCAGCTTGCTACTCTGTCTCCGCATCTTTATGTACTTTCGTTCCTATGACATTATCTATCGTTGTGTACACATTCTTTTATTTAGATCGTGGTACATGTCTCTATTCTTTTGGGATTGTGGATCTTTGTTGACCACTAACTTGTTCTACACATTCTTGGTTTATTTATATCTATTCCGCCTTTGTGATATGATTATTCTGTGTCTGGCTGTGATAAATATTGTTGTTGTTGTCTATTTTATACTGCTTTCCGGATTACATATAGCTGTTGTGTAGTTGTCCTATGTGCCGAATGGTCATGTCAAAATTTTAATCGGTATCAGAATTCAATGTGCTTTTCTCACATGGAGTAATCATACAATCGTTCACTCTTCACAAACCTCATTCTCCGTTATGGTCTACGACATTTCTTTGAAATGAACTGGACGATAGTGGGTATAGAGGTCGGGCGCTACAGTTGATATCAAAGCCACCTTCCGGAACAGTGTAAGATAGTATGATGATGGTATTGTCTTAAGCCTCTTTCGGGAATCGTGCTTTAGGGTTTTATTTAGAGTCTTAAGACCCATCATAACTTATCTTCACATACGATTCCATTTTTGATTGAATTTGCATCGTTTGAATTCAACTTGAGACTAACTTTTTCTTCCTTCTTTTTCCTTAAAGAAGCGAAATAGTTGGTCGTAGCCATGCAAGTGCCGGTTCACCCAGTGTACCTCCTACAGGAGGGGTGATTATGTCTCAAGTGGCCTATTTTTAGTCTTTTAGAATAGTTATCGACTTGTCCCTTCGGGTTGATTTCTATAGTCCATCTAGGGCCTGTGTGCTCTAATGGTGCTTCTGGTTCATTCTTTGACTCGAGTTGCTAATCGATGTCTGTTTAGCTTATTGTGTATCACACTTATCTTGTTGATCATTTATGATCCTTATAGTTGATTGATCATTGGATATCTTGCCCGTGCATCATTACGCACGTCGTAAGCGCCTTTGATCCTGATATTTCTTGATTTCTAGTTAAGATTGTTTCATACGTCGTTACGTACCTAGCATGGTCTATTGATCACTTGTCGGTCGGTATGGAGATACCATGTCTTTGTGCCTAAATCTACTCCCTTGTTGTTAGCTATATAGTTCTAATTCGGTGTTAGATCACCAAGCCTTCGTGCTAAAACAACTCATTTGTTACCTCGTTGTGCTGGTGTGAGTCACCAAGCATTTGTGCTAAATTCAACAAATGTATCATTGCGATAAGTCAATATCAAGAACGAGGGAAAGCATCCCGCTTATTTTGATCCCTCTTCTTGAGTCAAGGTATTTATCATTAATTCCTTAATGTCATTTACCTTGTTCAGAGATTATTTTATTTATGTTCTTTTGATATACGTCGATTGTGTTCTTTGTTATCAAAAGATATCATTTATGTTTTATTCGTAAGTTGATAAAGGAATTTTATTTCCTTTATGCCATCCCGAATGATTTATTGAATTTTTATTTTTTCGCGAGATTTGCATGAACGTTAGAAATTGTTAGGACTTTCTTGTGTTAACTTGTCCATCGGGTGCGTTAAGGATTTCAAACAAGATATGGGACGCCATGTTGTAGTTCGGAATTCCTAAACACCATTATGTGACAATCCGACATTCGAAATGATTCCTAAAATTAAAATTCACTCCTAATAAGTTAATCAAAATAATAATATTTTGTATTTTTGCGATTTTTCGTAATCGTTTGTTTTTTTTCTAGATCATTTATTTCTAGATTTCCTTGGAACAATTCCAAGAATTTGAGTGGTTCAAGATTTTTAACTAGAAATTTTCTTCAATCTTTTCTCTGAGTAAATTTAATAACTCCAGGAGCAACCCAAAAAGTTGTTTATTTATGTCTCTAATTTATGGATTTCAGTTCTTTGATTCTCGGAAATTCTTAATGATTGGGAATCTCACATTATTCCCGTGGAGGGAGGGAAATTTGAGTTTTTGCAATCCGCAGCGAACTCAATAATTCCTTTCTTCGAATCTATGATCTATTCGATCATCCGAAAGTGCTATAGTCAATTCACTTATGGACTAAGCCTTGCGTTGTTCTTGGAAATGAATATCGAAAGGATGAGCTCTTTTGATGTTCCTTCTTTGTTTGTTTGAATCATTTGGATTGACAATTATCTCCGCATGTTTGTTAACCCTTGTCAATCAAATTTTTGGGGATTACGACCTCTTTGGTTTAATCTCATCTTGTTATAGAAATTGTCTATTGCTTCATTTATTAATTGCTGACGTTTTGCAATTTGAGATTTTTGGCGGAAAATTATATTAAATCCTGTTGTTCCGAAGTGGTAAGTTGTGCACTACTTATCCATCATCTTCTGATGTTCCTGATTTTCTAAAATCGATACTCAAGTTTTTGAATATTGGGAATTTCGTATAATTCCTAATGATTCGTCTTTATGGTTAATAAATGAGATTTAGTACCTGGTTAGAAATCGATTTCCCCGAATAGTTCTTTGGTATTCCTACAAATATTTGTTATCGATTTCTAGATCATTGGTATTCCGTTACCAATATTTGATTATCGACTTATAGTTCGTTGGTATTCCTTTACCAACCTTGAATCATTGATATTAAAATTGATTATTCCTTTGAGAATTGCTCTCCTTAGCTGAATTCGTTGGAATCTCTGTGTTGTTCTTTTGTGGGTGTCAGCCACCTTGTCGCAAGACTAAAGTGCTGAAGTTCGATGTTCGCTACATCATCGTGATTGAGTTTTGGGAATGGAATGGTCAACCATCGTAAATTCCCATTTCATACCCTAAGAGTAATATCTACTATTGATATTTCGTGTCTGTAGGATGCAGTCCCGTTGCTTCTTGAAATTCCAAATTAGATTCGCATGCTTTTTGTGCATTCTATCGATTCTCATTCCCATGAGAATCATACTAAGAAAGACGAGTCTATTTGAATTCATAGCGCTTATGAATTTTTCTGGAATTATTTTACCCGTTTGGGATGGACTACCTTCATGGGTAATGGAGTTCGAGATTGAGCTCTAGTTTTTATGATCTTGCGAAATGAAATTGGGATCTCACCTAGCCGTTGGTGTGACCTTTTCATTTTGTGTCGGCTCTTGTGGTACCACTCCGTGGTATTATTTTTGGTTGTTACTTATTACTTCAATCTTAAGGAATTGTGGGGACGCAATTCTTTTAAGGGGGAAGTCTGTAATAACCCGCTCATTTGACGATTTTAGATTTAAATATCTTATTTAAATATATCCTCGTATCTTATATGTCACTCAAAATGTCGTTTTTCACAAACAATGAAATTAGGATTCGGGACCACTTCCATTGAGTCTGGATCGTCGTTTACAACCTTTTTGACTATAAGCATCAATATGTTTCGAGTTCGTGAAAATTGGCGTTTGGTTGGGTCTTGGTTTAGCTAAACCTAGCCCACTTCTTATAACCAAATCAGCCCCTTCTCTCCCATTCACTCTAACACTTCAAAGAAAATAGAAAATGGGGAAAAGGAACGGGAAATTAAAATTCCTAAACCTAGCTTAATCCTTGGAGCTCCAATTCTTGGGGAAATCAAGCATAGATGCTTTGGTAACCTCCTCTTCATCTTCTCCATCATCTCTAGCTTATCTCCTCTTCTATTTTTGAGAATTCCTATGACCTAACTCTTAGGAAATTCATTTTTTTTAGTTTAGGTTGGAGATTAACAAGCTATATTGGAAGAGAGGTTGATTTAGCAAAGCTTTGGAATGATTTATTGCTTCCAGAAAGCAAAGGTGAGTTCTTTATGAACTCACATCTATGCCACAAGCCATTGGCTTGTACAAGTGTAATTTAGTGTTCATATTAGTTTGCATGTGCTTGTGAATTGGTTAGGCTAGTTCAACTTAGCCGATTTCTTGTATTTATGTTTCGTTGTGTTGAAAATTATGATAAGGATTGTTTATACGATCTATGCATATGCTATGAGTTGGTTTGGTGATATTGTGAAGCTCCGTTGTCCCCCGACAAAGTTCTAAGTCTTCACAAGTTGCTCGAATCACTTTTGCATGCCTTGATTTAGAATTTAATTCACATTTGAATTTATAATCAAGAATCATTGCAAATCTCTTGTCTGAATGTTTATGCATGTGAATTTGGTGTTATGAGTTGCTTCGGTGAGTTATAGACGCCTCATTTGCATGTATTTAACATCATAGGCCTTCGAGCATTTGCCGGTATCAATTTGGAGATGTTTGGTAGGCAAAAATGTAAATTTTTGGGGGTTTAACAGCCGTTCAGTCACTAATGGCCGAGCAAATGCCTTCTGTTTGGCAATTAATGGCCGAATAGAATAAAAAGAAAAAAAAATCAATCTTTAAACAGCCATAACATTTTCATACGAACTCAGAATTGAGCGAAATTAGGTGCGTTGGAACCATCTCGACGAGATATTTCCAATGAAACTATTTTGGAGTGACTTGGATTTCATGATAATTTTTGGTGGAGGAAAACCTCCAATATAAACAATCGAACAGAGAAAAACAAAGGGTAAAGTAACTAGTTTACTTTAGCGATCATAACTTTTTCATACGAACTCGGAATTCAGCGAAACAAGATGCGTCGGAACCGTATCGACAAGAGCTTCGAAATGAAACTAATTTTGGAATAATTTACACTTAGAAATAGTTCTAGATTCTATGCGCTCTATTTTATGAATCTATTTACTCGTTAATTCGGGTTTGACCCTCGATGTTAGTTCGATTATGATTCACGACTCTAAAATGTGAATTATCGACTCGATATCCTTCGAGTCTATTCTGATATAGTTTAAAACCTTCAGGTGCTAGTTTGGGATTTCGATTCGTTCGTTGATCGAAATTACAACCGTAATCACTTTGATTTCCTGTATGTTGTTGCATTGTGAATTACGCAGTAGCGATCACCTTGGTGATCTTACTTTGATCCATGGCACCTAATTTTATGTATTTGTTTCTTGTCGCTCCAGGGTGATTTCTAATCGTTTCTTAACGTCATTGGATTCACTAGTGAGCTATATGTAGATTCGATTTATCGAATTTATATTTGATGATTTATGATCTGAATTTACGTTATTATGACGTGAATCCCTTGATCAATTTACCTCGAAAATCGTACTATTGTTTATTGTCACTTCGAATTATAAGAGGGTTTATATATTATTAATGGACTACGAATCCTTCTACGGATTCCAATCTATTAGTGTGTATGGATACTCTTCGATCGTGTGAGAAATTTAGTTTATTTACCTTAGTAAAACTGAGGACTATGACCCCTTATATGTTTACATAGGTGAATAACTCTCGGACTCGTGCGTTCGAACACGTGTGGTGATTTTCTCTGTTTTGAATATGAACCAACAAAGGGTTTGTAAATATTTGAGAATAGCGAGTGGTTATGGGACATTTAACTATTTTCTTATATTAACTTTCTCGGTTTAATTTATACTCACCGGACCGATGCGGTCCTTTTTATGACTTATGTTTTGTGGTCCTCGATTTCCCAAGTGGGATTTACGATCCTTGGATTTCACCTATGGGACTGCAGTCCAACTTTCTAAGATTTATGCGTTTTCTCTCTTTCGGGGTCACGATTTGCACCATGGGGAGCTTCGGCTCAACATATGGGTTCGCTACCTAGAGATCGTATCTAATCTTCTATGAACAGGCCTCTTTATGATGTTTTCTGGATTTCTTGCTTGATTTCTGGATTTTTGATTACTTTGATGCGATGGTCATCAATTTGATGCACATTTTGCATTCCACTGTCATTCCTTGTTTATTTTGATGCATATGGAATCCATCGAATTTATTTGGAATTCCGCTATCATTCATATGTTTAACTGATTTGGTATTCCACTATCATTTCATGTTGTGTGCTATTATTTGAATGTTGCATTCCACATTAGCTAGGAGATTATTTAGAGATATCTGTGTGCTAACATTCCGTTGTCATTTCCTCATTTTGTTGACATATCATGTTTCATATTTATTTATTATTAGATATTATTACTAGAATCATGTCATCCTTTGTTATATCTCTGTTTATTTGATAAGTACAGCTAGACTGACTCATTTATTATTTATTCCTATAAATAGTACTTGGGTTAGACCGAGTCATTTTAGGTACTCCTCTACGACTCTTCGTAGGATTTATCTTCCGCTTTCAGCTTTCTACTCTATCTCCGCAGCTTTATGTACTTTCTTACCCATGACATTATCTATCATTATGTACATATTCTTTTATTTAGATCATGGTACATGTCTCTATTCTTTTGGGATTGTGTGACCACTAACTTGTTGTACACATTCTTGGTTTATTCATTTCTATTCCGCCTTTGTGATATGATTATTCTGTGTCTAGATGTGATATATATTATTGTTGTTTGTCTATTTTATACTGCTTTCTGGATTACATATAACCATTGTGTAGTTGCCCTATGTGCTAAATGGTCATGTCGAAATTTTAATCGGTACCAGAATTCGATGTGCATTCCTCACATGGAGTAATCATACAATCGGTCGCTCTTTACAAACCTCATTCTCCGTTATGGTCCACGATATTTCTCTGAAATGAACTGGATGTTAGTGGGTATAGAGGCGGGGCGCTACAAAGATGCTGATAGAAGATGGAGCAATTGAAGACCATTGATCTTCATGAGCGAAAGAACTACTGATTGAATATCTCGAGTTTAGCGGCCGAAAATATTTCGATAGTGATTCTATCATGATTGGAATCTAGGTATTGCAAGGACTACTCATGTAACGACCCGACTTTCGTACACTTCGGAAGTCAAGTCATTATTAAGAAAAAGAAAGAGATAGAAGATAGAATTAAAACATACATCAGAATCTCATGGTGGAACTGGATAAAATATAAAACAACAAATAATTTATTGATACCATGATAATTGTACATCGGAGTTTCACGGCATACAGATAATACATACATATGGTCTCATGATCGATCCATATTACACACCATAATATATCATAAGGATGCATAGATAAGTACTAGCATATTTGTTATTCTAGAGCCCTGCCAAACATCTCCATAGATAGTGATTCTGAATCTGGATCACTTGACTACTCATAATAAGTATTATGAGTACCCAAGAGTTTAGGAAAACAAGAAAAATAAACTCTAGGTCAGACATAAGCCTGGTGTGAGTAAACAATTTTACTTATAAACAGTTGAGAAGATAAGAGGGCCTTATAAACCATGTTGCATAATAGGGTGACTTGTTTAACTTTAGAAATACCATTTTGAAAAGAATGGAATTCTCGTAAGACACGACCACCCATAAATATGGTACGTGTTTTTACCTTACGATAGCCAAATCACTTTTATATCAAATCCAGTGATATTATAATAATGTCTATCAATTCACAAATAAATAGGAATATAGCCGAAAAGCTTGCATCTCACTTGTCGACATAGTTGGTTTCAATAAAAACCGTATGGCTCGTATTGGATTTTGGATTTCCAACATGACTAGGTTTGGGACCACCTTCCGATCAGTGTTCTCTAAAGATGAAACACTGGGGTTCAACAAGAACATCTTGCAACCCGGCCGCACAGAACCGACTACCCATTTTACTTGAGTGTATCGAATATATCATCACCATGGGTGGTAGCTAGTCAACCGAATTCATTTCGAAGCATATAAAAAGGGACAATCGATTTCTCTAGATCAGTAATGATATACCCTGATGGGTATGACCCACTTAGCCCTGCTGCTTGCCCGATTTCAGCCATTTCCTGGTTGATGAGGCTTGAGGCTACGATTATCTTTAAGAATATCACTTCATCATTCACTTTGAACGCCACATTGTTAGATCCGTCAAATCACTAATTGGCGTCTACAAAAATACTCTGGGTGCTAAGCAAGAGATGGTGTCTTCTTCGCCACCAAACTTGGTACGTTTGAGGAAATCAATGTACATGATTTATTTGGAAATACCCTGTCAGACATTCGTCCATATACATTCGTTCTGGGACTGAACAAAATCGAAGGTACTAACTCTACTACATCCATTTTGGAATCACCTTAAGGATTAGTAGCAGTAGCCCTTGCTCTTCAATATTTTAAAGTTGGCTTCTGTTTAATCGAATGCCTAAGTTGAATCAAAGTGGTATTCAGATTTTAGATTAAACCTGATTCTGGACTCTTTGACTCGATAAACATTAATAACATTTTAGGATCAAATTGTATTTTAGAATAAATATGATTATTTATTCTGAAATAAAAATCATGACCTGTCCATCTAAATTAAATTATTCCTCAATCTATTTTTGATTTAAGAATTGTGGTCGATGCAAAAATATGTCAACATTTATTTCTCAAGCTAATATAAACTCCCAACATAGTTTAAATGGTTTGTCTTGTCTCTCCGATATTCTAGGATTTAAGGCAAAAATAAATAAAACTTAAACTTTTTTTTATTATTATTGTTTTTATTATATATTTTTGTTTTATACTGCAGTTTCACTTTTACAGTGCATGCACATGCACCGTGCATGTGCACCGTATTCATCTCCGGCGAACTCAACTCCGCAACCGTTGCTCTTCCCTTCTCTTCATCAACATGCAATAGCACAATCAGTTCACTGCCAACCTCTCCATTTATTTTTATTTTTATTATTATCTTTATTAATTATTATTATTTTTAGACCCTCACTTGCCACATTAATGCTTCATGCAATGGAGACGCAAGCAAGGCCAGGCTTGTTCCAATCTTTCTCCTTGCAACAGAGCTCCTGTGTCCTAATGTTTGTGTCCAATTCTATTTTAATCGTTACATGAATCCCTATTCCATTTAATTATCCATTTGTTGTATGACTTCATGCAGATACATGGTACACAACAGGTCCCAAAAATTTACCTACACTTGTTTATTTCGGCGTACTCGTGTATGTACACGAGACACACTACGGCCAAGCTTCACCGGTATAGTTTCTCCTCCATGCATGTACCAGTCCATGCATTTACACAGCCGAGCCTTGCTGCTCTTCTTTTTTGTTTTTTTGTTTTCTTTTTCCGCAATGAAGACCAGGCACAGACCCATTCCCATGATTCTCAAATATTTCTCCAATCAACAAGCTTATTATGTCCACATGTTCATGTATCATGCACTACACGTGGTTATGGCAAACTTAAGGTTATCATGCATTGGCGTGAATATGCATCTCAACCAAATTTAACCTTGCACCTTTTGCATTTTATTTTTAAACCAAGTTGCCTAGTAATTCACGCATACAATACCCATATATCTCTGAGCCATCTTTTCTTATTCATGAAACTGGTGCATGTATAAAGCCCTGAAACCCATTTCCCATGCCTTAAATATCCCGCCATTTTAATCTTTAATATAGAGACAATATCAGTTTAAGGTCAAGGTAACCAACTTTGTTTTTAAACAAATTATTGTTTTCTTTCAGAAACTCCATTTACATGAATAAACGAGGTTATACGATCAGTAACAACTACTTGGGAATGTATGTTTGCATCCAGCAATCACTCAGCTTTGGATAAGAATATTTTTAAGCAACAGAAATTAAAATTTATGCACAGTAGCTATTCCTTATTTAACCAAGTTGTTTTTAACAATCAATCATATTACAACTTATTCACATAGGTCAAACCTTTAAACAACTTCACTATTGCATCATACAAACTAAGTCTATAATAGTATAATGAATTCCAATATACTGGAAATAAGACAGTGAAACGACCCAAAATTCCCCGGTAAGGAAAGTCCGGATTGAGTTGAGAACAAGCCACATCGGGACGCAAACAGAAGAACATTTCATTGCATATTACAACGATTTCATCAGATTACAAGAATATACAGAGTATGAATAAATATAACACAGAAAATATCAGAGATTTAAATTACATTAAAATACATCGCAGCGGAATATAATACATAAACACAACTAGAAGTAATACACGGATACAGAGCTTTCCGAGTATCGTCCTAGCTGTAAATCAGGATCCTGTGAATATAAATCTGCAAAACCAAAACTACTAGCTGCACGTGTCAAAATAAGGGCACCCAGAGTTTAGGTTAAAACAATAAACTCCAGGTCAGTCATGGGACTGGTGTGAGAACTAAAACAGTTATTAATCTTTATTTTTAAAGTTCGGTAAATCAAGGGACCACGCCGTATAACACGGAATGGGTTTCCTCCCAAGAACACCAGTGCATAAAACAACAGCGCAATGCTAAATAAAGAAAAATGAAGCTATTAAAAGACCCAGGTCCCATCACACAATGCAACGCAAGCCGGAGGATAGGGTTTTTACCTTATAATAGCCAAAGAATGCTTGATACGCTAAAAACAAATCATTTGATACTATTATTAGAGCATAGTGTATAAAACAATTTCAATCATAAGTATCAATCATAGACGGCATGAGTGCCCCATCCCACCATGTCGCCATACTAGGCTCTACAAAAAAACCGCAAAATCATGTATTGGAAGCTGGATTTCCATCTGTGAACCGAGGAAAAAGATATTCCTTACCGAATTCGAGACTCTCTAGCCTGAGCCTCAGGATCAGAGCTCGAGTGACCCTTGGAGCGACAGGGCCGGTCCACCGATGTGGATTAAAATGCCTGAACACTGCGTTTCCCCGCCCTTTGGGGCGTAAATGAGCCAACAAATGACTCCATCGGCTTCACATAGTCACCGATATATCTGAGGCGCCTCGCAAACCAACAACCACATAAGTCAAACTCGTCAGGGCATGTCAAACTACTGACGCTACTTCTAACTAGAAAGAAATGCATGTCCTCCCTGAAGTCCTCTCCCGTTTCTGGTTCACAACCGGGGTGTGAGGCTCGCGAATCAACGCTACACAAAGCTATGCCACACAAGCCGTGCTTTGATTATCAACCACAAGACTCTGCTTTTCAACAAAAGCCCTGATCATTTGCCACTTAGGCATGCCACACAGGCAATTCACTCCATGCGTTTGATATCCATCAATATATAACCCCTGAGCTCGTACGTCTCAGAGAAAGGCATTAAGCAAGAGAATAAATTCTCCACTGCCAAACAGATATATATTTAATAGAAATCAATCACACAGAATAAAATCCAATGTCAGACACACAGTCCATTTACAAGTTCGTTCTAGGTCTGAACGAAACTGGAGGCACCTTGTACCTCGCATGTCCATCGATCTCCAAGTACGTCTAGACGATCACTAACTGATTCCCTCCTCTTGGGTGTACGACCCAATCAAGATCATCAGTAATCGCCCAAATGACGTGAATACCTCCGGTCTTCGACCACCATCTTCATCTTCAACTTATCGTCGTATCAGTTATTCAGAATGGGATAAACATGGTCTTCCCGAATAACTCGCGTATATAATAAACAAGAGTTACACAAACACAACATATGCCTCATTCCAATTCATCAGTCACTAACCGTAAATTAGTAAGGGAACACTTCCCTAAATATTAACCCCGAAGGCCGAAACCAACATCAGATCAATACCCAGGAAACCATTCATCTTAACTAATCTTCAGTTAGTTGCTAAACTTCACATTCTTAGGGATAGGTTCCCATTAATTTTATCAAAGATAAATTCCTCAAATTTATTCTTTAATCTTCTTTTGAATATCGGTTCATCTAGTCGAGATTAACGAACCTTACTGAAGTAATCATTTGTTTTAATTTCCCAATCCCAACCTATTCATCCCATGAAGTAAAACTGGTCATACTTCATATCTTACACCACGGTGTTATCGGTAAATTCAATTACCATTTCACGTTTAAATCTAATTAAATATTTAACTATCGCCTGGAGCAAAACTGGTGATAATCCATTCTCGATCATTTCAATCTAATTAAAGATTCATTAAAACTCCACTTGGTTTAAATCTTTAACTGGGTTAAAGAACCAATGTCATTTAAAACACGGTTTACGATAAACCCACATCCCATTCCATTCTATTAGTCTCTAACTATAAATTAGTAAGAGAACGGTTCCCTAAATATTAACCCCGAAGGCCGAAACCAACATCAGATCAATACCCAAGAAACCATTCATCTTAACTAATCTCCAGTTAGTTTCTGATTTTCTTAACTCAGTTGGGTCTAAGAACAGTATTATTGAAGATACCGTTCACGACAACCCAAAATCACTTTCCATTAACTATCGGGTTAAAGAAAAAGTGTTATTTAAAACACCATTCACGATAAACCCAAAAATCAATTCAAATTCAATTCCAATTAAATTCCATTTAATTGGTATACTTCATTAAATCTAAATAAAAAGATTTAATCTTTTTCTCAATTGGGTTCAAGAACAGTGTTAATGAAGACACCATTCACGACAAACCCAAATCACATTTGATATTAAATTCAAGGCTCTGAATAGAAAATATATCGGCTTATATTCAATATCAACTTCTACGACCAACAAATATCGTATTGGAAATAACGATATTAATATATGTCTTTCAAATTCCCACAACAACATCTATATCATTACGAAATCCAACATCGAAATATTTCAAAGACAATTTCGATTCAAATCCATTCCAATTCAATTATTGGAAATTCTGGTTTCTTTTAAAACCATTTTAAATCCAATTTATTTATTTAAATAATTAAATATTATTCTAATTCAAAATTAGTTCACTTCGATAAAAATCTATTTTTATTTTTTCAAATATGGAGTTTTTCATCCCAATTCTTCACAAATCATTTCTTATGATTTTACACAAATTATTACTATTTTTTAATAATTTTATCAAGGCCCGTACTGTCGATTTCCGTCAACGGCCATCGAACTGCACTTACAGCGACCTTTTCCAAATTTGATTTGGACATAATTACAAATCCAACCATTAGATTTCTAATTTCTAATATTCGTTAGAAAGGTCTTTTCGGTACGAACCCAACGGTTCTTGTTTTAGGAGAATCCGACGGTCGGATCTCTCGCAATGTCCATTCGAAGTCAATGGTCGAAATTCGCGAACTACCATAGCGCGGCGCGTTCTATTCAGGCCATTATATATATGATATATATATATTATATATATTTCATCGATTTCCTTTCAAAACGTATTTTATAAATCGTTTTAAATTCGTTTTCAAAACGATTTCAACTTCATATTCAATTTCTAGTCAAAATTGAATATTCCACATTATCGATATTCAAATGATAATATTTTCAAAACGTTATATTTTGAAATCACTTTCTTTTCTATATCCATTATAAAAATGAATAAAATCGATATAAATATTGTTCACGTCAAAATGGCGCAAATCTAATCAACACGGCTTCATATATTTCTATTTTCAAATATTCTATTTCAAATATTTCTTTTTCAAATATTTCTATTTCAAATATTTCTTTTTCAAATATTTCTATTCAAATATTTCTTTTTCAAATATTCTATTTCAAATATTTCTATTTCAAATATTTCTATTCAAATATTTCTTTTTCAAATATTCTATTTCAAATATTTCTATTTCAAATATTTCTATTCAAATATTTCTATTCAAATATTCTATTTCAAAACTGGAATGAGGCCCAATTAATTACCATATAATGTTAATTATATGGATTTCCTACAACACATGTATAAAATAACAATGATGAATAATCAACCATCATCCAGAGTGCACCACACAACTGCATAAGCATTAAATATAAATAATTAGCGCTTACACAGTCTGTCAATCCATCGATTAACATACAACTAAACAATCGGGATTAGTGTACGTCAAATCTCATCCCAATGCCCGTGTGGGGTTTCAAATCAACATTCACATATTATATTTGTGCAGTTGGGCGATGTGTAAAATTTACCGTCCCAATCAATATTAGTCAAATCAATGTATATAAACAAATCGTCCGATTTGTTTATAAATATTTATTTTATATCCGTGTTAAAAATTATATTTTTAACCATAAAATATTTTCCACTATAAAATATTCTATTTCATTCCACATCACACAATCAAATTTCACAACATAGCAATCAAACAAACAAGTCATCCATGGTCTGTGGACGACGGGTGTCGGGTGCTACTAAACACCGTCTGCATCCTAGTATATATTTCAAACTAGAAATAAAAATAAAAGTGAGGAGTTCTCACAGATAGCTAAACTAGACGCCAGGACTCTTCATATGTAGGAAATCTTCATCGTGCTCACCTTTTGTTACTTTCGTCGTCCGTGTTCACTACATATATAAAAATCACATTTTTATATTGTTGCTATGTATATAAAAATCACATTTTTTTATAATCACTCTATATGGATAAAAATCACATTTTTATACTGCTACTATATAGATAAAAATTCTATTTATACACCGCTACTATATAGATAAAAATTCTATTTATGCACCTCTACTATATAGATAAAAATTATATTTTTATCTGGCTAGTAATATAATATAAAAATCATATTTTTATTCTCTACATCTTTTAAAAATTATATTTTTATTATTCTACCTTAATCAAAAATCAAATTTTTACTATTCTACCTTAATCCAAATCATATTTTTATCATTGTAAAAATCAAATCCTTTATTCGTTCACTTTCACGATAAAAATCAAATCTTTATAAATTAAAATTCTAATTTTTATTTCAGATCTACACATAAAAAAAATAGCAACTTTATACAAGTAAAAAAAATCAGATTTTTAAATACGATATAATGTATATAAAACTGAAAATAAATTATATTGAAATCAGTAAAAAAAAAAGACTCACTGTTTGAAGGGAGAATGGGGGAGTGGTGGCGCCGGATTGAAGGGGGTGGCGCTGGGGTAGGGAGCAGGCGGTGGTGGCGCAATGGGCTCGCGCGAGGTGGGTTGTTGGCTGGTAAAAGGGGGCGTGGCGATTTAAAAAGGGGCTTGCGTGTGGCTCTCTCATGACGGAGGAGGAGGTCGAGACGAAGGCGAGGCTTGCCGGAGTTGGAGGAGAGGTGCGGCGAGAGGCGGAGTGGCGAACAGACGGTGGGCGCGGTGGGCGACAAGGTGATGGAGGAGGGCGTCGCCTTATTTATTTTTTAAAGGATCGGGTTTGACTTCTAATTTGGGGGGAGGAGAGAAGATAAAGGAGGAGGTATTCTTTATAAATATATATATATATATATATATATATATATATTTTTATTCCTTTAAAATCCGAAAAATCAACTTTTTATTTCGAACCCAAAATCAAACCCACCGACTGTCGTCCCTAGCTAATTACACCCATTCCGAACACAATGGGATATATATCATAAGCTGATTCGATCGTTTCGATCAGTTTCCATCAAAATCAAAATATAAATCTATATATTGAATTTGAACGTGCATTTCAATTTACTGGGCCACATACGGACTCTAAAAATTCCCGAAATTTTTTTTCTAACTTCGTATTGACGATACGGTTCTAACAAAACTAATTTCATCAAATTATGAGACCGTTTGAAAAATGGTCATTTTCTAGTCGATTGAAATCAACTAAAACTGGTCAAAGGCGTTTTCCTTTGCCACGCTCACATATTGATTCGAAAAATTACGAATTTTGGAATCTAGCAATATCTTGACATCCCGGATCCAACAAAAGTGGTTTCGTCGAAAATCGAGGTCGTTTGCAAAATTTCCATTTTTAAGGGCCAGAAATTCCATAGCGACTATTCTGAATTTTCAATTGGACGTAACTTTTGATTCCCGCTATGAAATTTCAATTTTTCGGATTCGTTGGAAAGATATTCTCAAATAGATTCTAATATTTTTGGTTTCGCTAAAATCCGGTTTATTCTGAATCCTGTACATTCATTTGAACTTTGAAATTGAATTTTCAAACTACCGCGTCATTTTCTATTCCTTTTTTAAATAAAAATAAATATTTATATTCTAACGACGATTCAAATAAATATATACATTCTAATTCTATTCAAAATAAATTTCTCATCGTTATTATTTAAAATAATTCATTTTAAATGTTCAAAATTCGCTAAAATTGCCAAAATAAAAATTTTAAATTGGCTCGGATTTCCGGTTTATTTCAATCTCCCCCACTTAAAATTTTTGGTCCCCGAAAAGGAACGAAGCTGAAAGTTGTTTTACAAACCAACTCAACTTTCATTATTTTCATTACGGCTTAAGTTCTTCTGCTTTTCAGTTTCTAAGAACTTTTCAAATTTTTCAAAAATTTGGCTAACACCCTAAATTTTCGAAAAATTTCGCCATAACCTCCCCTGCACCGGGGACTTCGGGATATTTCAAATAGCCTCCCATGGCCCTCATTAATCCAAAAAGAAAAAGAAACAGCCAATCGGCTCATAAAATCATCCAAACCTAATAAATTTGTAAACATGTGCCTATTTGTTGGGCAAACAATTTTATTCTTCTGCTCTAGCCTCCTTGCAATGACCTGTTCATTGCAAGTACATGTATATGCATGAAAATGCGACCAATTTTCAATACAACTCACTATTTGATTCAATTTGGCTAAAGGTTTAACATTTAATTAGTCAAACAATAATCAAACAACACAACCATCAATCAATTAGTTGATTATCATTTCAAATTCATAACTTTGATACATAGTCCAAAAATCAGATTTTTGATGCCAAATCACAACAATATATTCTAACTATATTTTGGTTCTCACACCAGTCAATTGGAAATATATAGAAATCCCACTTTCATCATTCGAAAATAAATACTGGTGTAACGACCCGGAATTTTAGCTATTTTGTAATGAATATTTAAATCAGTTTTAAATATTTAATTTGAAATATAAATGTATTTTTATATTGATTTTTTTTTGATTTAACAATCGATATAAGAATTAATACCGAATATATTGAATTATAGAAATACGAAGAAAAATTATAATAAAAGTCACAGTTCAAACTGTATCAAAATAGTTCAGTTGATTTCTATAAATTCAATTTGGATTAGAACAATAACAATTATTTATTTTCGATAAATTTAATTTTTTTAAGATTGATTTATATTTTTAATCGTTTTAAACTAATTTTTCAATTTAATAATGTTTGTCTAGAGATACAACTGAATTAAATTCTACAATCGGTTCTGCTCAGTCTAGAGTCACGTTATAACCTTGTATGCCGGTTGTTACGTTGAATAACGGTTTGGGATTTCAAATTAAGGACAACGAAATATTTTGATAATCTATTATAAAATCTAATGGAATATATATGTTAATTTAATTAATACATAAGCCGACCTATGTTCAAACATTTCGCAGACCTAAGAAAAAGAAATCACGCAGACAATTCCCCTTCGAGCTGATAAATTTGTCTCCCATTTTTCGTATCAAGGAAACAGTAAATTAATGGCCCTGGTACTCTCTGTCTCCTCGTCTCATCTTTAAATTGAAGCCTTTGCCTTCATTTTCCCATTCTCAAAAATCCGAAATAATTCAATTCCCTTGTTCTTCCTTTTCTCCCAGTTAGACCTCCACCGATCCTCACTAATAAAAGAAAAAAAAACATCGCGACTTGAAATCGCGATTGAAACTGGAAGCTCGACTCGAGCTGGAGGGTGCGCATGTTATTCGAATGGGGGGAAACAGTTGTGACGACAGGAGGATGCGAGTTGAGATTAGGCGATGGAAACTGGATTGGTTCGAAGGGCTGATGGTTTAGGGCAAATCAAAATCGCAAGGTCTACGGAAGCTCGAATCCACACTCGCGATTAGGGTGTCGATGTCGGAGGTCGATTTCAGGGAAATTGAAGTTGGATTTCACAGTTCAAACAACCGTCGAGGATACTGGAGCTCGAAATCGAACTCGCGAGCTTAGGGCATGAGTTGTACTGTTGCGATACTTACTGGAGAGGGGGTCGGTTTTGAGGGAACGCGAGCTAGGCTAGGTAAATCATGATGAAATTGGGGGTGCGATGAGGTAATAAACAAGGAGGAAGGTGGGTTACTGTGCAGTCAGTTTGGATTGAGGGGTTTAAAGCAGTAGCAAGGCAGCAACATGTTCGGTAAAATGCCAAAACCAGTTTGTGCTAATTGTAGTGATAGCGGGTTTGGACCATTTACTTTGTAAGACATATTTGGGTTTGATTAGAGAGGCAGGGGAACTTCTCTACTACTAACAAGGTATATGTTTTAATTTAAATTTTATATAGAATAATTTGTTTCTTAGTTTATGTTAAAAGTAGTTTAATCGATAAATTAAAATATATAATCATGGGCACCAAAAAGATTTATTCGAGTAGATTCGAAGCTATGATGTTTGAAATTTAAAAATAGACTACGATACGTGAAGATATGTTCGTAGATTGATTGAAACTAGAAGGTATATTCGTTGAATTAGTATATTTATTCAATAAGTTTAAATTGATAATAGTTTAAAGCGATAAATATAAGTTTTTTTTATTGAATAAAACATAAGATTTTATTCTAGTTAGATAGAAATCCGAATTTCTTTGTAAAAATAAAGTAAATAAATAAATATATAGCTCAAATAATTTGTATATATATGAACGCCATATTTAATTTATACAAGGTCCAAGAAGCTAAAGCAAATCGAGTTGGACCTATGGCAGGAAATGTATTTGGATTTTTCTGGAGACAAATGGAATTCAGATCAAATATCTTCAATTTATTCCGTCGATTAAAAACCAAGGTATGTAAATCTCACTCACCGTTTTATATTTAAATTTATTTTTATCGTTAAAATTAAATTTGTTGGTTGCTTGGGTGCATGAATGAATTGTTGAATTATTGTGGTTATTGGATTTTCCCGCCACACTATTAGCGGATGCCCGCGGTATCATTAGCGGATGACATTACGTCCACGTACATAAGTGGATCCCCTTTTATACCGCGATATCCTGCCTTGAAGCAGGATGGGTATTATCTATGTGACTAACATCTGTGGATGCAGGAAAACAGGTTGGAGGGATCCAACTGGATTCCTCAAATTTATTTAATGTTGTTCACATATTTATATATATATGTGATGTGTGAATGGAATGGATGATTTGTGTGTTAGATATTAGAATATCACTGGCCCTAGATATTTATAATATCATAAGAAGTTACTTTTAGATTCGAGAAGGAAATTTTATTGAAATAAAATTTGAATTTCAAATAGACTAAGAAAAACAATAACTTGTTTAAATAATAAAACAAGTACTGAATGTATAAATGATTGTAAGGAAATTATCATTTGGTAATATTAGATTTTTAATTCAAGTTTGAATTTAAAGAGGAAATTTTAAATTTCGAAATAGAAATGAGATTACAAATAGGTTCGGAAATATTTACTTGTTTAAAAATAAAATCAGGTAATTGAATGTTTACAAATGAAAAAGGAGATTATCATTTGATAAATTTTGAAACGTGAATGCAAGCGTGATTTTAAAAGGAAGTTTATCCACCCAAAGTAGAAATGAAATTTCAAAGGGAGTTTGAAATAGAACTTGTGTTAATATTTAAAACAAGAAGTATAGTTTATAAACGATGTTTTAAATGAATGTGAAAATCATCATTTGGTACTTTATAAATTCTAAATTCAAGTATGATTTGTTTTCTAAAGTGGAAATTAGATTTCAAATGTAATTTGAATTGAAATGTGGCTTAATACTTAGAACGAGAAGTGAAATTCTAAACGATATGTTTAAACAAAGAAAAATAACTGGTATTGGATTTATTTAATTTTTGATGAAATTAAAAAGTGACTTTGAATAGGTACAAGAAGGAACGATCAAATTTATTCCGACATTCGGAATATAATTTGAATTGAAATAAGTCCATCTGGTTTGTTTTAAAATTCGACTATGTAAAATTTACAAGTGCAAATTGTTTTTAGAAAGGGAAATTTTACTTTTCGGAATAGAAATGGTATTTCGAATAAATTGAGAAGATTTAACTTGTTTTTAAATTAAAAACAAGTTGATGGAATTATAGACGCTGTTTATCAAGGAAAAATATATATTATCATTTGATAATATTAAACTTTAATTTCAAGTAAGGGATGTAAAGCAGGAAATTTATCTTTCAAAGTGGAAATTTGAATTTCAAATGGAATATGAAATATAAGCTTGTTTAAAATGGTTAAAACAAGAAGTAAAATTTATAAACGATGTTTATAAATAGAAAGGGAAAATCATCATAGGATGATTTGGGGATTTGAATTCAACTTGGAATTTAAAAGGAGATTTATAACTTGAAATCGTTTCAAAAGGAGACGACGAAATCAAATGAAGAAGTAAATTTATATACAAGGGTTATATAAGTGACGAAGAAATTGTCGTCGAGTAATTTGGAAATAAATTTCCAAATGAAAGAAATGGGATCGAATGTGAGATTTAAAGCAAGTTTGGGTATTACAAGCTTTTATTCGTCTCAAGATAAGAACGTCGTCGATCAAGGACTGAGAGGTAATTAAAATACCCCTACTTGAACGACTTCACTATTGTCAAGAGATGATATTAGTTTGTAATGTTTAAAGGATATCGAAATGAGTTTATCTTGAAGTTTGTTTAATCTTCGAAATTTGAAGTTGGATAAAGACGTTTGGTTTATATACCAATGTATTTCCAAAGAATAGAAATATAATATAATGCGATTTGAATTTGAATAAATTCATAACCGAGTTATGAATATGGAATAGAATAATCGACGAATATGGATAATTCGAATTTGTGAAGTTAGTTTTGGAAAATAGACTTAATTTATTTTTAAATACTAAGAATGGAGTTGGAATTTAATTATAAACGAAGTTTTTAAACGTTTATATTTAATTTAATTAAAACGAACTCGCCACAGCGCGGTAGTTCGTAAATTGGCGATTTGAACTTCAATTGAGTATATAGAACTCAATATAAGTCGGAATTTGATGAAACAAGAAATGCCCGGACCGATTGAACGATAGTTTTCTAAAGGAAGAGAAAAATCTTGATTTCATTGTATAGATTTTGAATTATGTCAAAATCAAATTTTCAGAAAAACAGCGCCAGAATCGTTTTTAAACCATAACGGTTTATTTGATAAATTTAAAGGATTTTAAGTGAAAAAAACCGATTCTTTTCAGGAAAAATCCGAGTTTGAGTTATCAAATAAATACGAACTCAAATCGAGTAAATGAACTGATTTTTGGAAACAAAAATCAGATGTAAATTATCGAATAAAGTTAGCGAGTTTCAAAAGAAATTGGTTAATGTGATTTTTGATCGAACCTAACTTTTGTTTTAAGTAAACTGAATTGTAAATTGGATCAAAGTATTGGGAAGTGAGCAAAGAGTTGAGTTTGATATGTCTATAAGCGAATACAAATATATTTGAATGTGATATGTTCAAATTTAAAAGTATATGAAACCAAAAAGCTAATTAGAAAACTTAATTAGCGAATGGTAGCGTATTTTGGTAAAAAAGGGTCGAATTGTTTGAAACAAATTGGGAATGGGCATATGTATGTTAAACAGGTTTGGGATGGAGAATATGAAGAGAGTATGAAGAATATATTTAAGTGCCCGACAACAAGGTACATGTTTCAATTTCCATATGAGGTTTTATGCGCCGAATCGGCAAGCCGCTTGGCTTTTTGATTTTCTTTTTGAATGGAGAGGCCTGTGTGGCGTTTTGGGGATTTTCCCGATGCTCCCGGTGCAGGGGAGGTTATGGCGAATTTTTCCGGAAATTTAAGGAGTTAGAATATTTTTAAGAAATTTTGATAATAGAAATCGATATAACGATATCTAGAATTCGCTAAGAAAATGAAATATTAGAAAGGGCCAGTGAGTGTGAAATTGTTTGATGGCTGTTTGATGGATGTTTATTTTTCCTTTGATAGTTAAAACACCGGCTATCAAAGATTTTTACCATCGTTGTCAATACAGAGAGACCGGTTGGATTTAATATCCGAGAACCACTCCGTATAGGCATATGCGTTGCGAATTAGATTATGCTGAAGATAATCGAAGACGGAGTGAAATTCAAAAAGCTGTTATGTTTGTCCAGTCCCAGGACAACTTGTATGGACGAATGTCTGACAGAGTACTCCTAACGGTCACATAAGACGATCCATTCAAAGTACTATGTCTGGTGGCGGAGAAATTCGTTTCTCTTAGCTTTTATACCCGTAATACTTTTGGGAAGATCAACTAGTGATTTGACGGGTTTGGCGATGTGGCATTCAAAGTGTATGGTGGCCAGATGTTCTAAAAGATAAACGTAGCCTCAAGCCTCACAACCGGGAAATGACAAAAATCGGGCAGGTAGCATGGCTATGTGGGTCGCACCCATTAGGGTGTATAATCACCTATCTAGAGAAATTCCTTTTGTTTCTTAATCTATTGATTCTGCCCATTCGGGAAACGGTGGTTTGAGTCCAACCGTTGGTGATATACATTCGATACACTTAAGCGAAATGAGTGGTCGGTCATGTGTGGGCCGGGTTGCAAGACGTTCTTGTTGAACCCAGGTGTATTCGCCTCTAGAGATACATCATCGGAAGGTGGTCCCATACCTTGTCATAGTTGGAATCCAATCTCCAATAAGTGCCCTACGGATTTGATTTTATACTATATATATAGAGCGTGAGATGCAAGCGTTCTACTATTTGGTTATTTATTTGATTAGACATTATTATAATATCACTGGATTTTGATATCAAAAATGGTTTGGGTTATAGTAAGGTAAAAACCATCCGTATTTATGTGTGGACTGGTCTTACTATTATCCTTTTCTTTTGAAAGATCTTTGAAGATAAACCATATGGTTGGAGTTTACTCACACCAGTCCCATGACTGACCCAGAGTTTGTTTTGTTTTGTTTTTCCTAAACTCTTGGGTGCCCAAATTTGTACGGGCAGTCAAGTGTTTCAGGCTTTTACAGATACCCTTAAAGGAGCTGGAAGCAGGAGGCTTCACCTCTAGTTATTTTAGAGTTATTTCCGCTGTATCAAATGTTATGTTCTACTCTGATGTTGGTATGTATATATGTACAAAACAGATTTGTATTTCAAAGCTTATGTTATATAATATATTTTATTCGTTCCGCTGTGAGATTCGTGTTTACTTTGATTATGCTCAGTTGTGTTCTTCTCCTTCTATTCTATTAGTTCTATCTTTTCTATCTCACCCTCTAATTTCTTTCTATAGATGATTCGGTATTTTCGATGTCTGAACAGTCGACGCTGGGTTTTGTGTCGTTTTTCAGAGTCGAAAATCACGTGGTCGTTACAGTGGTATCAGAGCTTAGGTTGAGCGAATACCTAGGCTTTGGTGGGGGTCTACTCATTAGAGATAGGGTCAGTAGCACCCTAGAATGAGTTGAGTGTATATACGAGAGAGCGTATTTGTAAATTGATATAAAATTGTTTTATATTGTGTTGGCTTGTCTGTTGAGTAGTTTATGAATTCTGGTCGAATCATGGGACGCCACGACGTCGATAAGAGTTTATAAACACTTGAATAGAGGAATTGACATAATATTGTTTTGAAGTGGGTAAATGAAATAATTTTACCCAAAAGGATATTTTGATATAAAAGATAAATAATTTTCTAGAATTATTTATATATGGATGAGTTGGTTGTTATTATTATCATCAAATGTGATTATAAGAATTTAAATGGTTATGGATAACCAAATAAAATTTGTGTATACAAATGAGATGTAATTGAATTAGATTCAAACCAGAATTTGAAATTTAAATCCTGGGAAGTTTGAAAATATTTTCTAAAGTATATTAAAATAATATAGCTTTGTTTTGAAAGGATTTTTGAACAAAAATCATTTTGAATGGATTTTTAAAAGTAATAAAGCATTGGACTCACTTCAGTAGCTGGAAAATAATTCTGATGATGACTACAGCATCATCAGTGTTCATTTTCGAGTTTCTAAGTGACAAATTGCTACCATAATGGGATTCCCAATGAAAATTTATTTCAGAAAACAAGTTGTTTGGGAAAATTCAAGTGTTTTGAATTTATGATGATTATAAACATATCTATATGATTTCAAAAGGATTTGAAATAAAAACCTAGGAATTTGAATTCTGAAATCAGAATTTAACTTAAGCAAGTTAAATAAATTGAAATGATGGAAGCCAGTTAAATGAATCGAAGTAAATAAATTGATTTGAATCAATTTGAACAAAGTCGAATGCAAATAGAATATGGAATACTGAGTTATAACAAAAAAAAGAAGGGCTTTCGAAAAGTTAATTTGTATGTAACATTTCTTCTGCCTTAGTAATTTCGGGGACGAAATTCTTTTAAGGGGGAAGGAATGTAACGACCCGGAATTTTAGCTATTTTGTAATGAATATTTAAATCAGTTTTAAATATTTAATTTGAAATATAAATGTATTTTTATATTGAATTTTTTTTTATTTAACAATCGATATAAGAATTAATATCGAATATATTGAATTATAGAAATACGAAGAAAAATTATAATAAAAGTCACAGTTCAAACTGTATCGAAATAGTTCAGTTGATTTCTATAAATTCAATTTGGATTAGAACAATAACAATTATTTATTTTCGATAAATTTAATTTTTTTAAGATTGATTTATATTTTTAATCGTTTTAAATTAATTTGTCAATTTAATAATGTTTGTCTAGAGATACAACTGAATTAAATTCTACAATCGGTTCTGCTCAGTCTAGAGTCACGTTATAACCTTGTATGTCGGTTGTTACGTTGAATAACGGTTTGGGATTTCAAATTAAGGACAACGAAATATTTTGATAATTTATTATAAAATCTAATGGAATATATATGTTAATTTAATTAATACATAAGCCGACCTATGTTCAAACATTTCGCAGACCTAAGAAAAAGAAATCACGCAGACAATTCCCCTTCGAGCTGATAAATTTGTCTCCCATTTTTCGTATCAAGGAAACAGTAAATTAATGGCCTTGGTACTCTCTGTCTCCTCGTCGCATCTTTAAATTGAAGCCTTTGCCTTCATTTTCCCATTCTCAAAAATCCGAAATAATTCAATTCCCTTGTTCTTCCTTTTCTCCCAGTTAGACCTCCACCGATCCTCACTAATAAAAGAAAAAAAAACATCGTGACTTGAAATCGCGATTGAAACTGGAAGCTCGACTCGAGCTGGAGGGTGCGCATGTTATTCGAATGGGGGAAACAGTTGTGACGACAGGAGGATGCGAGTTGAGATTAGGCGATGGAAACTGGATTGGTTCGAAGGGCTGATGGTTTAGGGCAAATCAAAATCGCAAGGTCTACGGAAGCTCGAATCCACACTCGCGATTAGGGTGTCGATGTCGGAGGTCGATTTCAGGGAAATTGAAGTTGGATTTCACAGTTCGAACAACCGTCGAGGATACTGGAGCTCGAAATCGAACTCGCGAGCTTAGGGCATGAGTTGTACTGTTGCGATACTTACTGGAGAGGGGGTCGGTTTTGAGGGAACGCGAGCTAGGCTAGGTAAATCATGATGAAATTGGGGGTGCGATGAGGTAATAAACAAGGAGGAAGGTGGGTTACTGTGCAGTCAGTTTGGATTGAGGGGTTTAAAGCAGTAGCAAGGCAGCAACATGTTCGGTAAAATGCCAAAACCAGTTTGTGCTAATTGTAGTGATAGCGGGTTTGGACCATTTACTTTATAAGACATATTTGGGTTTGATTAGAGAAGCAGGGGAACTTCTCTACTACTAACAAGGTATATGTTTTAATTTAAATTTTATATAGAATAATTTGTTTCTTAGTTTATGTTAAAAGTAGTTTAATCGATAAATTAAAATATATAATCATGGGCACCAAAAAGATTTATTCGAGTAGATTCGAAGCTATGATGTTTGAAATTTAAAAATAGACTACGATACGTGAAGATATGTTCGTAGATTGATTGAAACTAGAAGGTATATTCGTTGAATTAGTATATTTATTCAATAAGTTTAAATTGATAATAGTTTAAAGCGATAAATATAAGTTTTTTTTTATTGATTAAAACATAAGATTTTATTCTAGTTAGATAGAAATCCGAATTTCTTTGTAAAAATAAAGTAAATAAATAAATATATAGCTCATATAATTTGTATATATATGAACGCCATATTTAATTTATACAAGGTCCAAGAAGCTAAAGCAAATCGAGTTGGACCTATGGCAGGAAATGTATTTGAATTTTTTCTGGAGGCAAATGGAATTCAGATCAAATATCTTCAATTTATTCCGTCGATTAAAAACCAAGGTGAGTAAATCTCACTCACCGTTTTATATTTAAATTTATTTTTATCGTTAAAAATAAATTTGTTGGTTGCTTGGGTGCATGAATGAATTGTTGAATTATTGTGGTTATTGGATTTTCCCGCAACACTATTAGCGGATGCCCGCAGTATCATTAGCGGATGACATTACGTCCACGTACATAAGTGGATCCCCTTTTATACCGCGATATCCTGCCTTGAAGCAGGATGGGTATTATCTATGTGACTAACATCTGTGGATGCAGGAAAACAGGTTGGAGGGATCCAACTGGATTCCTCAAATTTATTTAATGTTGTTCACATATTTATATATATATGTGATGTGTGAATGGAATGGATGATTTGTGTGTTAGATATTAGAATATCACTGGCCCTAGATATTTATAATATCATAAGAAGTTACTTTTAGATTCGAAAAGGAAATTTTATTGAAATAAAATTTGAATTTCAAATAGACTAAGAAAAACAATAACTTTTTTAAATAATAAAACAAGTACTGAATGTATAAATGATTGTAAGGAAATTATCATTTGGTAATATTAGATTTTTAATTCAAGTTTGAATTTAAAGAGGAAATTTTAAATTTCGAAATAGAAATGAGATTACAAATAGGTTCGGAAATATTTACTTGTTTAAAAATAAAATCAGGTAATTGAATGTTTACAAATGAAAAAGGAGATTATCATTTGATAAATTTTGAAACGTGAATGCAAGCGTGATTTTAAAAGGAAGTTTATCCACCCAAAGTAGAAATGAAATTTCAAAAGGAGTTTGAAATAGAACTTGTGTTAATATTTAAAACAAGAAGTATAGTTTATAAACGATGTTTTAAATGAATGTGAAAATCATCATTTGGTACTTTATAAATTCTAAATTCAAGTATGATTTGTTTTCTAAAGTGGAAATTAGATTTCAAATGTAATTTGAATTGAAATGTGGCTTAATACTTAGAACGAGAAGTGAAATTCTAAACGATATGTTTAAACAAAGAAAAATAACTGGTATTGGATTTATTTAATTTTTGATGAAATTAAAAAGTGACTTTGAATAGGTACAAGAAGGAACGATCAAATTTATTCCGACATTCGGAATATAATTTGAATTGAAATAAGTCCATCTGGTTTGTTTTAAAATTCGACTATGTAAAATTTACAAGTGCAAATTGTTTTTAGAAAGGGAAATTTTACTTTTCGGAATAGAAATGGTATTTCGAATAAATTGAGAAGATTTAACTTGTTTTTAAATTAAAAACAAGTTGATGGAATTATAGACACTGTTTATCAAGGAAAAAAATATATTATCATTTGATAATATTAAACTTTAATTTCAAGTAAGGGATGTAAAGCAGGAAATTTATCTTTCAAAGTGGAAATTTGAATTTCAAATGGAATATGAAATATAAGCTTGTTTAAAATGGTTAAAACAAGAAGTAAAATTTATAAACGATGTTTATAAATAGAAAGGGAAAATCATCATGGGATGATTTGGGGATTTGAATTCAACTTGGAATTTAAAAGGAGATTTATAACTTGAAATCGTTTCAAAAGGAGACGATGAAATCAAATGAAGAAGTAAATTTATATACAAGGGTTATATAAGTGACGAAGAAATTGTCGTCGAGTAATTTGGAAATAAATTTCCAAATGAAAGAAATGGGATCGAATGTGAGATTTAAAGCAAGTTTGGGTATTACAAGCTTTTATTCGTCTCAAGATAAGAACGTCGTCGATCAAGGACTGAGAGGTAATTAAAATACCCCAACTTGAACGACTTCACTATTGTCAAGAGATGATATTAGTTTGTAATGTTTAAAGGATATCGTTATGATTTTATCTTGAAGTTTGTTTAATCTTCGAAATTTGAAGTTGGATAATGACGTTTGGTTTATATACCAATGTATTTCCAAAGAATAGAAATCTAATATAATGCGATTTGAATTTGAATAAATTCATAACCGAGTTATGAATATGGAATAGAATAATCGACGAATATGGATAATTCGAATTTGTGAAGTTAGTTTTGGAAAATAGACTTAATTTATTTTTAAATATTAAGAATGGAGTTGGAATTTAATTATAAACGAAGTTTTTAAACGTTTATATTTAATTTAATTAAAACGAACTTGCCACAGCGCGGTAGTTCGTAAATTGGCGATTCGAACTTCAATTGAGTATATAGAACTCAATATAAGTCGGAATTTGATGAAACAAGAAATGCCCGGACCGATTGAACGATAGTTTTCTAAAGGAAGAGAAAAATCTTGATTTCATTGTATAGATTTTGAATTATGTCAAAATCAAATTTTCAGAAAAACAGCGCCAGAATCGTTTTTAAACCATAACGGTTTATTTGATAAATTTAAAGGATTTTAAGTGAATAAAATCCGATTCTTTTCAGGAAAAATCCGAGTTTGAGTTATCAAATAAATATGAACTCAAATCGAGTAAATGAACTGATTTTTGGAAACAAAAATCAGATGTAAATTATCGAATAAAGTTAGCGAGTTCAAAAGAAATTGGTTAATGTGATTTTTGATCGAACCTAACTTTTGTTTTAAGTAAACTGAATTGTAAATTGGATCAAAGTATTGGGAAGTGAGCAAAGAGTTGAGTTTGATATGTCTATAAGCGAATACAAATATATTTGAATGTGATATGTTCAAATTTAAAAGTATATGAAACCAAAAAGCTAATTAGAAAACTTAATTAGCGAATGGTAGCGTATTTTGGTAAAAAAGGGTCGAATTGTTTGAAACAAATTGGGAATGGGCATATGTATGTTAAACAGGTTTGGGATGGAGAATATGAAGAGAGTATGAAGAATATATTTAAGTGCCCGACAACAAGGTACATGTTTCAATTTCCATATGAGGTTTTATGCGCCGAATCGGCAAGCCGCTTGGCTTTTTGATTTTCTTTTTGAATAGAGAGGCCTGTGTGTCGGTTTGGGGATTTTCCCGATGCTCCCGGTGCAGGGGAGGTTATGGCGAATTTTTTAGGAAATTTAAGGAGTTAGAATATTTTTAAGAAATTTTGATAATAGAAATCGATATAACGATATCTAGAATTCGCTAAGAAAATGAAATATTAGAAAGGGCCAGTGAGTGTGAAATTGTTTGATGGCTGTTTGATGGATGTTTATTTTTCCTTTGATAGTTAAAACACCGGCTATCAAAGATTTTTACCATCGTTGTCAATACAGAGAGACCGGTTGGATTTAATATCCGAGAACCACTCCGTATAGGCATATGCGTTGCGAATTAGATTATGCTGAAGATAATCGAAGACGGAGTGAAATTCAAAAAGCTGTTATGTTTGTCCAGTCCCAGGACAACTTGTATGGACGAATGTCTGACAGAGTACTCCTAACGGTCACATAAGACGATCCTTTCAAAGTATTATGTCTGGTGGCGGAGAAATTCGTTTCTCTTAGCTTTTATACCCGTAATACTTTTGGGAAGATCAACTAGTGATTTGACGGGTTTGGCGATGTGGCATTCAAAGTGTATGGTGGCCAGATGTTCTAAAAGATAAACGTAGCCTCAAGCCTCACAACCGGGAAATGACAAAAATCGGGCAGGCAGCATGGCTATGTGGGTCGCACCCATTAGGGTGTATAATCACCTATCTAGAGAAATTCCTTTTGTTTCTTAATCTAACGATTCTGCCCATTCAGGAAACGGTGGTTTGAGTCCAACCGTTGGTGATATACATTCGATACACTTAAGCGAAATGAGTGGTCGGTCATGTGTGGGCCGGGTTGCAAGACGTTCTTGTTGAACCCAGGTGTATTCGCCTCTAGAGATACATCATCGGAAGGTGGTCCCATACCTTGTCATAGTTGGAATCCAATCTCCAATAAGCGCCCTGCGGATTTGATTTTATACTATATATGTAGAGCGTGAGATGCAAGCGTTCTACTATTTGGTTATTTATTTGATTAGACATTATTATAATATCACTGGATTTTGATATCAAAAATGATTTGGGTTATAGTAAGGTAAAATCCATCCGTATTTATGTGTGGACTGGTCTTAATATTATCCTTTTCTTTTGAAAGATCTTTGAAGTTAAACCATATGGTTGGAGTTTACTCACACCAGTCCCATGACTGACCCAGAGTTTGTTTTGTTTTGTTTTTCCTAAACTCTTGGGTGCCCAAATTTGTACGGGCAGTCAAGTGTTTCAGGCTTTTACAGATACCCTTAAAGGAGCTGGAAGCAGGAGGCTTCACCTCTAGTTATTTTAGAGTTATTTCCGCTGTATCAAATGTTATGTTCTACTCTGATGTTGGTATGTATATATGTACAAAACAGATTTGTATTTCAAAGCTTATGTTATATAATATATTTTATTCGTTCCGCTGTGAGATTTGTGTTTACTTTGATTATGCTCAGTTGTGTTCTTCTCCTTCTATTCTATTAGTTCTATCTTTTCTATCTCACCCTCTAATTTCTTTCTATAGATGATTTGGTATTTTCGATGTCTGAACAATCGAAGCTGGGTTTTGTGTCGTTTTTCAGAGTCGAAAATCACGTGGTCGTTACAACTGGTGATGGTATACTTCTTCATCAGGACCATGTTCGGGTGACTAGAGTGTGATTCTATATCTACCTAGTATATTAAAACTTCAAATACACGCGGATCAGACGTATACGCAAAATCTATATATACTGGATCGTCCAAATTCAATATAAATAAATATTCAAATACGAATAATTGAATTAAGTTTTCAAAACAAAACTTGTTTTCATTTTAAAAATATACTCTTCACACTCGTTCTAGGATACTACTGATCCCATCTCTAACGAGTCATTCTCATTGGATATTCTGATGAATTCTTTCGTTCGGTTCTAATGTGTCTTATTCTCCGAGCTCTGTAAATCAAAGCTCTGATACCAACTGAAACGACCCAAACTTCCCCGGTAAGGAAAGCCCGGATTGAGTTGAGAACAAGCCAAACCGGGACGCAAATAGAAGAACATTTCATTGCATATTACAACGATTTCATCAGATTACAAGAATATACAGAGTATGAATAAATATTACACAGAAAATATCAGAGATTTAAATTACATTTAAATACATCGCAGTGGAAAATAATACAAAAACACAACTAGAAGTAATACACGGATACAGAGCTTTTCGAGTATCGTTCCAGCTGTAAATCAGGATCCTGTGAATATAAATCTGCAAAACCAAAACTACTAGCTGCCCATGTCAAAATAAGGGCACCCAGAGTTTAGGTTAAAACAATAAACTCCAGGTCAGTCATGGGACTGGTGTGAGAACTAAAACAGTTATTAATCTTTATTTTTAAAGTTCGGTAAATCAAGGGACCACGCCGTATAACACGGAACGGGTTTCCTCCCAAGAACACCAGTGCATAAAACAACAGCGCAATGCTAAATAAAGAAAAATGAAGCTATTATAAGACCCAGGTCCCATCACACAATGCAACGCAAGCCGGAGGATAGGGTTTTTACCTTATAATAGCCAAAGAATGCTTGATACGCTAAAAACAAATCATTTGATACTATTATCAGTGCATAGTGTATAAAACAATTTCAATCATAAGTATCAATCATAGATGGCATGAGTGCCCCATCCCACCATGTCGCCATACTAGGCTCTACAAATAAAACCGCAAAATCACGTATTGGAAGCTGGATTTCCATCTGTGAACCGAGAAAAAAGATAGTCCTCACCGAATTCGAGACTCACTAGCCCGAGCCTCATGATCAGAGCTCGAGTGACCCTTGGAGCGATAGGGCTGGTCCACCGACGTGGATAAAAATGTCTGAACACTGCGTTTCCCCGCCCTTTAGGGCGTAAATGAGCCAACAAATGACTCCATCGGCTTCACATAGTCACCGATATATCCGAGGCGCCTCGCAAACCAACAACCACATAAGTCAAACTCGTTAGGGCGTGTCAAACCACTGACGCCACTTCTAACTAGAAAGAAATGCATGTCCTCCCTGAGGTCCTCTCCCGTTTCTGGTTCACAACCGGGGTGTGATTCTCGCGGATCAACGCTACACAAAGCTATGCAACACAGGCCGTGCTTTGATCATCAACCACAAGACTCTGCTTTTCAACAAAAGCCTTGATCATTTGCCACTTAGGCATGCCACACAGGCAATTCACTCCATGCGTTTGATATCCATCAACATATAACCCCTTAGCTCGTACATCTCAGAGAAGGGCATTAAGCAAGAGAATAAATTCTCCGCCGCCAAACAGATATATATTTAATAGAAATAAATCACACAGAATAAAATCCAATGTCAGACACACAGTCCACTTACTAGTTCGTTCTGTTAAACGACCCGAACTTCCCAGTAAAGGAAAGCCTGGATTGCTTTGAGAACAATACACATCAGGACATAAACTGAAGAACATTTTATTGCTGATTACAACAAATACATCAGAGTACAAGAATGTAACAGAGTATGAATACTTATTACAAATATAGAAATACAATAATATCAGAGTTTAAATTACATTAAAATAGCAGCGGAAAAATATTACAAATATACAACTGAAAGGAATACACGGATACAGAGCTTTCCGAATACTGCTTCAGCTGTAAGCCAGGATCCAGTAAATATATCTGCAAAAAGCTACTCGACTACCCGTGTGGAAAATAAGGGCACCCGAGTTTGCCAGTGAAACAAACTACAGGTCAGTCACGGGACTGGTATGAGAAATCTTAACTTAACTATCTAATAATAAGGCTAATCACAGGACCACGCCGCTAACGCGGAACGGGTTTACTCCATTGAATTACTAGTGCATTAAATAAAGTAAAACGTTAGACAACGCAATGCTTTTTAGAAAAATGAAACCATTATAAGACCCAAGTCCCATCACATAATGCAACGCAAACCGGAGGATAGGGTTTTACCTTATAATGGTCAAAAGATGCTTGATACGATAAAACGGATTTAGTATTAGTGTGTATATCTATGGGTATATACATATTAAAAAAAACAATTTCAATCATAATGTATTAATCATAGACAACGTAGTACCCCATCCTACTATGTCGCCATACTAGTTCTACAATCAAAACCGCAAGGTCTTATTGGAAATTGGATTTCCATCATGAGTCGAGGCTAGGGGCAAGCTCCTCTCCGATTCAAGACACTCTAGCAAATGCCTCAGGATCCCCCGCAGTGAACCCTTGGAGCGGTAGGGCCGGTCCCCGCCTATCGGTAGTGGATTAGTTATGCCTGAACACACGTTTCCCGGTTCCTTTGAACCTATAGTATGACCACTAACGGCCTATAAAAATCCGAGGCGCCTCAAAATCCATCATCCACATAAGTAAAATGCCAGCCAGTTTAAGCACTGACACTACCAATAGCTAGAAAGAAACGTGTGCACTCCCTACGGTCCATATCCCTTTTTGACTCATACCGGGGTGTGAGGCTCGCGAAGTCACGATATACACAAAGCTATGCCGTAATAGGCTATGCTTTGATCATCCCACAAGGCCATGCTTTTCAACAAAAGCCTTAATCAATTGCATCTTGGCGTGCCACATTGACAACTCATGCCATGCGATCAATCACTGTTAATATATACCCGAGTGTTAAGTAGAGAATAAATCCTCCACCACCAAACAGACATACATTAACAGAAATTGATTTAATTCACATGGAACAAAATCTAATGTCAGACACGCATCCATTTACTAGCTTATGCTCTGGGTCTGAGCGAAAACCAAATCCGAACAATCAACAATAGTACGGACGGCCACCACTGAAGCGCCTTCAAGGTAGCTACTCCCATCAAGGGTCTCTGTAGCAACACATCCATTCCATGTGAAGATCGCCGGTCTTCAATCACCGTCTTCATGTTTGACTCTTCATCGTCGTAGAAATTATCCGGAATGGGTTAAACCCGGTCTTCCCGAATAACTCACGTATTTTATAATTAAAAATCAATTACTATAGAAACACATCCAACGTCTCATTCCAATTCAGAATATTCTTTTAAATAAAATATTCAAATTATTCTATCAAAGATAAATCCTTTACTTTATACTTAAATCTTTCTTTAAAGATTTATTAAAACACAATTTGGTTTTAAATATCACATAAATCATTATTCAATGATTGTTTGAATTTAAGAAATTAGCTTTATCTTTAACTGGGTTAAAGAACTAATGTCATTTAAAACATAGTTCACAATAAACCCAAAATCATCTTCCATAAAATATGGAATCTTCACAGAAATCAAATCAATATATAATCGTTATAAATTTCTGTATCCGACCAATAATATAAATGGAATAACGGCAAAGCCTTTTAAATTCCATATGTAGTATCGGTCTTCTTTTACAGAAGCTTATCTCGGTTATTATAATTCGAATTCTATTCAATTCCAATCTAATATATTAACTTGGAAAACTTTACTTTTGGAAAATTCCAATTTAAATCTTAATAAAAGATTTATAAATTCAAAATCATATTTTCACTGTCAGTTGGGTTAAAGAACACATGTCACTTAAAAACACAGTTCACAATAAACCCAACTCACGTTTCATCTTATTCCAATTACTAATTATAATTGAAAACTTAAATAATCTAAATAAAAGATTATTCTTTTCATACGGGGTTTAAGAACAGTGTTATTTAAGACACTATTCACGACAAACCCAAATCCAATTTATTTAATTAATTTTGAGTTAAATATTAACAAATTGGAAAAACTTCATTAAATCCAAATTTAATGGTTGATCTTAGTTAACAACTAGTTCATTTCAATTAATATATATTTTTCTAAAATATATTCTTTTTTTCTAAAATATTCTTTATTGGAATGTGACTCAATCAACAACCATATATTGCATGAAATCAACAATCATGATGAATAATTATCGAACATCCAAACGACGACCAAAGTGGAATTGTGACGACCCTGATTTTCAGAACCAGTTTAAATTTTTTATTTTAGTTATTTTAATGAATTTGGAATATTTAAAATGATTATTTTAAATAGTAGCGACTAAAAATTTAGTTTAATCGAAGTTAGAATGTATAAATTTATTTTAATTATATAACGAGCCTGAAATGGCGCGGTAGTTTGAAAATTCGATTTTAAATTTCAAATGAATGTACAGGATTCAAAATAAATCGAATTTCAGTAAAACTGGAAATATTTGAATCTGTTTAATCACATCTTTCTAGTGAATTTAAGAAACTGAGATTTCATTTTATAAATTGGAAGTTATGTCCAGTTTAAAATTCAGAAAAGTCGCTGTAGAATTTATATATATTTTAATATAATATATAGCCCTTAAAAATAGCCATTTTACAAACGACCTCTGTTTTCGACGAAACCACTTTTGTTGGATCCGCAATGTCAAATTATTGCTAGATTCCAATTTTCATAATTTTTGAAATTAATATGTGAGCGTGGCAAAAGAAAACGTGTTTGTTTAGTTTCAGTCAATTTTGATCGACCAGAAAATGACCATTTTTCAAACGGACTCAGAATTCGACGAAATTAGTTTTGTTGGGACCGTATCATCAATACATAGCTAGATAAATTTTTCTGTAATTTTTAAAGTCAGTATGTGGCCCCGGTAATTTAAAATGTATGTTTAAAATTCTATAAATTAATTTATATTTTAATTTTGGTGAAACTGATCAAAACAATCGAACTGGCTTACGAAACATATTCTATTGTGTTCGGAATGAGGGTAATTAGCTAGGGATGATAGTCGTTAGATTTGATGTGGAGTTTGGAGATTTAACGAGATATTTTCGAATTAAAATAATAAAATTTCTATATAAATACACCACAAAGAAAGGTCAAAGCCCTCACAACTCTTCAATGCGGTCAACCCTCTCCTAGCCGCCACTGGAAAAAAATCCTTTGGCAAATAACATGAGTTTAATAAATTCCTATAAAATAAAAGAAAATCCTATAATTGCTGAAAACAACTTCTTTGATATCGGTTGGGACTCTACTTCACGCTGGTCTAAGCTTTTGGGGTGCGTAGCCTACTGAAGACCTCGACCATGAACAGGAAATCTAGGGCATGGCTTTGCCTAGAAACAAAGCAGCGTTGGTCCAAATGAACGGTGGAGTCGGGCATAGGGTAGCGAGGTGCACTGTTTGGTGTCGGGTTTGTGTACTCCGGTGGCCTCAGGCGAAAAGCGGCGGTGGAACTTGGACGGAGAGGCTACAGGTCGAGATTCGGGGGAGGGCATCGGATTTGGGTTTGAGGTTATGGTATAGTGTGGAATCCGGTGGCGAGTTGACTCGTGGCGTCGGCGGTGGCGATTGATGAACGGGGAAGGGGCGATTGATGGTCAAAGGAGGGGTCAAACGGTTTTATACTGTGTAGAGGGAGGCGGGTTTCGGAGATTAAATTAAAGAAGAAAGGGGGGTGGTGCGATACACGTGACTGATGGGGTGAGGGATTTGATAGGTTAATTAAAATATAATTAAATGTCTTTTAATTGTGTAATAACTTGAAATCGACATAACTTTTTCATACAAGAACGGAATTGGACGAAACAAAGTCCGTTGGAACCATATTTTCGAGCTCTACATTCTAGAACTGACCAGAACGGAAAAGGAGCAAAATGAAAATTTGAGTTTGTTAAATTTTCAGATTCAAACCAAAGTGAATTTTCTCACACTGCAAAAATATTCACATTTTTGTGAAATTAAATTATGTGATTGATTTAATTATTTGTTTGTTGATTTCTATTTTTAAATGAACATCAAATTTAAACTGTAGAAATTGAATTGACAGTTAGTTTATTTTTGAATTGAATTGCTAGTTAAACCCCCGACATGTATAATAAGTTAATTATGGCAAACTGAACTGTTTTGGATGATGATTGTGATGGATGTTTATTTGTGGATATTTTGAACTGTACGGATATTGTCTATATTTTATATCGTTGTTATCACCTTGGATTGAAATGATATATATCCATTCCCTGAAATTAATATATTGAAATGTCGAAAGTAAAATATATTGAAATGTCGAAAGTAAAATATATTGAAATGTCGAAAGTGAATTATATTGAAATGTCGAAAGTAAAATATATTGAAATGTCGAAAGTGAATTATATTGAAATGTCGAAAGTGAATTATATTGAAATGTCGAAAGTAAAATATATTGAAACGTCGAAAGTGAATTATATTGAAATGTCGAAAGTGAAATATATTGAAATGTCAAAATTGAATTATATTGAAATGTTGAAATTGAATGAATTTGAAATGTTGAAATTGAATAAATCTGAAATGTTGAAATTGAATTATTTCAAAGGTTTAAATCTTTATTTAAACTTTGAAATCAAATTCGAACTGAAATGATCTAATTTGTTAAATTGAAATTTGAACTAAAATTGATTATAATTTGAATTATTTCAAAGGTTTAAATCTTTATTTAAACTTTGAAATTAAATTCGAATTGAAATGATCTAAAAATTGTTATTTGAAATTTGAACTAAATTGGTTATGAATTGAAATTCAAATATTTGAAATGTTGAAATTAAATTTGAATTTAAATGATCAAAAATTTGTTATTTGAAATTTGAACTAAAATTGATTATAATTTAAATTTTTTTAAAGGTTTAAATCTTTATTTAAACTTTGAAATTAAATTTGAAATTGAAATGATCTAAAATTTGTTATTTGAAATTTGAACTAAAATTGATTATAATTTGAATTGTTTCAAAGGTTTAAATCTTTATTTAAACTTTGAAATTAAATTCGAATTAAATGGTAAATAAATATTATGAATTTGAACTTGAAGTCGGATTTGATTTGAACCGAATAGATTCAAAATAATATTTTGAAATTGGAAGTTATCCTTTAAAATGGATTGTTCTCAAATGAATTTGATTTTGGAATCGATTTGGACTGGATATTGGAAATCGATTTGGTTTGTTTTGAGATTTGAACTTAGGTTCAGATTTATTGAAATGGAAAGAAACAGTTGATTTGGAATTATTTGTATATAAACTAATTTATATAAAACTATTTTATAAAATTTATTCCTTTGATATATGGAATACTTTATATAAATTGTTTTCAAAAACTTATTTTTTTTTATATATATAAAAGTAGTTTATTTTATAAAATATTTTAATATACATAAAACCATTTCCAATACTCAAGCTGTTTTGATTTCCAAACTGTTCCAAATCTCCCAACTATTTACAATTATAAAAAAAATTATTTAAACCCCAAAACTATTTCAAACTTATAAACTGTTTTAGAAGTGAAATTATTTACTTTTAAATCTCTGATTTAAAAGTAAATATGATTATTTGGATGTAAAAATAAAAAATGAATTCAAAACTATTGTTGAAGTAAACAGAATGATTCGAATGAAATGTGGTTAATTGAAGTTATAATCAATTATTGAATTTGAAATTTATCTCAAGGTGAATATGATATTTTGATATCATAACGATTCACTTTTGAAATATAAAAGTACCAATCGGTGTGTAACATGACGTTTTGTTGTTAAAGAGACTGGGGCCTCTTATTGACATACTCTCTGTCAATGTTGGAACCACTTTAACAACTGTGTACGTGTTGGAGTTCCAGAAATGAAGTAGGATGAATTTGGAGGCGATTACTGGATTTGAAGAAAGTGAACGATAATGGATGATCCCGACACTTGTGTCGATTTGAAATGACTAATACAGGAGCCGTGCTAGACCAAATGAGGCTTGACTACCTCTTAGTGGACATCTGCTCTTCGATTTTCCTGGGCGTTGGGTCCATACTATTACTATTTGTTGTTGTTTTGTTGGTGCGCACCCTTGATGTGAGCTATTTCCCTTTGATTCGATATGGGGCGGATGTGTACGGTGGGCCGTTAGGGGTAACCATCAGTCTGGATCAGGCAAACTAGTAGCATACTACTTTGGGTATTGCCTCATGTGCCTTGTCATACGTTTATCCTTATGCGAGACAACTACGATTTTGATTTTTGGCATAGGTCTATAGGGGACTCACTGGCTACCGACGTTACTGGTTGCGTTACAGGACCTGCATAGACCATGTGCTTATAAACTGTGTAAGGGTAATCAATGTAACCCCGCTTACACTATTTTTCTGACAAGTATTTGTGAATAGACAGTAGTATAATAGCGAAATTATATTATATAGTATGTAGTTTGACGGATCCTTAGAAGATGGAATTTCCCGTAACATCTCTTGAGTTATGTGTGTGCATGTTCATATGATATCGATTTGACTTAGATGAGAATATTTTTCCTGATCCAAGCTTGTTTTATTTTCACGCTATTACGCTCGGGTCAGACTTGAGCATTCCAGTTTCAAAGGTTATCTTCTGAAGGATGAAGACGAAGACGGTATACTATTATTACTATTGTATTCCACTACTATTCTGTTGCATTACTCTGTATTATCAGTTATGTATATAAATGTATAACTCTGATAAATGTTGTAAAATGATCAAATGTTTATTTTAAACAGCTTCATGAACTGTTATTTGATTATTATATTTTGTTCATTCCGTTGCGAGATTCTGTGTTTGTTTTCTTCTTTCTTTCTAATTCTAAATTAATCCCCTTGATTATCTATATTTTTGACTATAATGGTTGATGTGGATCGTCATTTAACAATCTGTAAATACGTACAGTTTTGAGTTAGACATGTATGGATTATTGTCGATTCAAAAGGTATGGGTTTCCGGGTCGTTACAGTTGGTATCAGAGCTTACGGTTTAGTGGTAAACCTTGGCTCTATTGGGATTTACTCATTAGAGATAGGGTTAGTAACACCCTAGAATGAGTTCTGAGTGTACGTATATATGAGAGAGCGTACTTGTATTTTGATATAAAATGGTTTTGTATTGTGTTGTTTGGCTTGTTGAGTTTGAGTTTGGAGTTCTGGTCGATGCGTCTGGACAACGTTATCGACAGGAGTTCTAAAACACTTGAATAAGGTATTTTGACACAATATAGTTTTCGATTATATATTTTGTATACAAAGGATATACTTTGAAATTCAGAGAGTTAAATGGTTCAGTAATCAATATTTTTAACCTATTGATTACAATAAAAAAATCGAAATTTATATTTGATTTATAATTAATGAGGAAGTATAAATAAAATAAATTAAAATGGAGAATTTGAGATATTTAAATCCAATTGGTTTTAAATGATTTTCGAGACTTTGAAAAATTTATAGTGGTAATATTTGAAGGATATTCAAATAAAAAAAAATTGGTTAAGTACTCTATTTTGCTACTGGGAAATAAATTTCGGTGATGAAATGATCATAGTCATCGACTTTCATTTTCGAGTCTCAAAGTGAGGGAGACCACTTGGTAGCATTGCTACATATTTGTTTTGGAAATAGTTTTAATTTGAAATCTTGAGTACGTTTTGATATACAAAAATTATGTATAGTATATAGTATTTCAAAATGTTTTGAAAAGAAATTGGTATTTAAGATTCTCAGATCTCCATTTATACAAATTACTCTCTTTGTTGATAATCAATGCAATAAATAATTGTTAGTATTAATACCAAATGAAATTTTGAATAGGTGAATAAAGAAATACCATAAATGAATAAGAGAAATATAAATGAAAATATAATATAATATTATAAAATTGAAACATGAAATAAGGAAAATGTAAAGTAAAATAGAAACAAATACTCATGTTACTTTGATAATAAAGAGTAAAGTTGTGAAATACTAAATTTCATTTGTAATATATACAAACCCACCTAAATGAAAAGTTTAACAGTATATAAATATGTAATGAAATATTTTACAAATGAAATTTAAATGAATAACATGTTCTAAAATGATATGTTGAATCATAGAAATGTTATGAAGATAAAGAAATGTAAAGATGTTCAAAAATAAATAAATAAATTTGAACCAAAGAAATGTTTATTAAGGTAAATCAAGTGGTTATAATTTTTTTTTGTTAATGTTCTGAAACGATTAACAAATGGATGGAATATTTGCAAAGGACTGGTAATAACTAAAATTGTAACCTCCTAAGATAATTGTAAACTTGAATGGAATTGTATCAAAAAGAAAACGAGTCTTAAGTAATGTATAAACTTAAGAAATTAAGTAACAAGTCATTCCATAGTAATAAAATTTATAAAGTAACATAAATAACAAAGGAACTAAAGTCTATAAGTTGTGAAATAGTGTGAATTAACAATAAATTACAAATTTGGTTAGTTATGAATAAAGGAAAATAGACTTAGATTCTGACTAAATGAAATATCAAAGATAAGCTTAAGAAAATTTACAATAAGCTATTTCACGATGTAAATAAGTATAAGTTGAATCGATTGTAAATCTATTTAAGCAAGCTAAAAAAAATCCAACAGTTTTACATAACAAATTGGATTTTGGGTTGTCGTGAATGGTGTCTTAAATGACACTATTCTTGAACCCATTTGATAAAAGAAAAAAAATCTTTTAACTAAGGTTTAAAGAAGTTTTCCAGTTAATAAATATAATTTGAATTAAGTGGAAGTTGGTTTTGAGTTGATTGTGAATAACGTTTAAATGACTTTAGTTCTTAAAACCCGATTAACAATGAAATTATGATTTGGAATTTATTAGTCTTTTAACTAAGATTTAATGTAAAAGCTTTGGTTTACAAAGCTCGAGAACCAAAACTTAGTTAGAGGTTAATGGTTGTGATTTGGCATCGAAAATATGATTTTTGAGTATACAGAAGTTATATGTTTTGGAAATTTAATTCACAAATTGATTGCTGGTTATGATGTTTGATAATTAGTTCAACTAATTAAAGTATTGGAACGATAAAACCAATAAGAGAACAAAAGGTAAAATTTAGCCAAATAGAATCAAATTTGAACTGAATTGAAATTTATTGAAATTTGCATATATGTACATGTATATATATTGAGCAGGTCATAGCATGAAAGCTAAGAAGAGGAATAAAATTGTGTGCCCGACCAATAGGTACATGTTTATTATATTGATTGGGATTTGATGATTTTATGAGCCGATTGGCTAGCCGCTTAGCTTTTTCTTTTTCTTTTTGAGATGAAAGGGCCTGTGTGGAGGTTTGGGGATTTTCCCGATGCTCCCTGTACAAAGGAGGTTATGGCGAAATTTTTAGAAAATTTAGGGCATTAGCCAAATTTTTGAGAAATTTGAAAATTCTTAGAAACTGAAAAGTTGAAGAATGAAAGCCAAATTGGAAGTTAAGTTGGTTGGTTAAACGACTTTTGGCTTCGTTCCTTTTCGAGGACGAAAAGTTTTAAGTGGGGGAGATTGTGACGACCCTGATTTTCAGAACCAGTTTAAAATTTTTATTTCAGTCATTTTAATGAATTCGGAATATTTAAAATGATCATTTTAAATAGTAACGACTAAAAATTTAGTTTAATCGAAGTTAGAACGTATAAATTTATTTTAATTATATAACGAGCCTGAAATGGCGCGGTAGTTTGAAAATTCGATTTTAAATTTCAAATGAATGTACAGGATTCAAAATAAATCGAATTTCAGTAAAAACGGAAATATTTGAATCTGTTTAATCATATCTTTCTAGTGAATGTAATAAACTGAGATTTCACTTTATAAATTGGAAGTTATGTCCAGTTTAAAATTCAGAAAAGTCGATGTAGAATTTACATATATTTTAATATAATATATAGCCCTTAAAATTAGCCATTTTGCAAACGACCTCTGTTTTCGACGAAACCACTTTTGTTGGATCCGCAATGTCAAATTATTGCTAGATTCCAATTTTCATAATTTTTGAAATTAATATGTGAGCGTGGCAAAAGAAAACGTGTTTGTTTAGTTTCAGTCAATTTTGATCGACCAGAAAATGACCATTTTTCAAACGGACTCAGAATTCGACGAAATTAGTTTTGTTAGGACCGTATCGTCAATACATAGCTAGATAAATTTTTCTATAATTTTTAAAGTCAGTATGTGGCCCCGGTAATTTAAAATGTATGTTTAAAATTCTATAAATTAATTTATATTTTAATTTTGGTGAAACTGATCAAAACAATCGAACTGGCTTACGAAACATATTCTATTGTGTTCGGAATGAGGGTAATTAGCTAGGGACGACAGTCGTTAGATTTGATGTGGAGTCCGGAGATTTAACGAGATATTTTCGAATTAAAATAATAAAATCTCTATATAAATACACCACAAAGAAAGGTCAAAGCCCTCACAACTCTTCAATGCGGTCAACCCTCTCCTAGCCGCCACTGGAAAAAAATCCTTCAGCAAATAACATGAGTTTAATAAATTCCTATAAAATAAAAGAAAATCCTATAATTGCTGAAAACAACTTCTTTGTTATCGGTTGGGACTCTACTTCACGCTGGTCTAAGCTTTTGGGGGTGCGTAGCCTACTGAAGACCTCGACCATGAACAGGAAATCTAGGGCACGGCTTTGCCTGGAAACCAAGTAGCGTTGGTCCAAATGAACGGTGGAGTCGGGCATAGGGTAGCGAGGCGCACTGTTTGGTGTCGGGTTTGTGTACTCCGGTGGCCTCAGGCGAAAAGCGGCGGTGGAACTTGGATGGAGAGGCTACAGGTCGAGATTCTGGGGAGGGCATCGGATTTGGGTTTGAGGTGATGGTATAGTGTGGAATCCGGTGGCAAGTTGACTCGTGGCGTCGGCGGTGGCGATTGATGAACGGGGAAGGGGCGGTTGATGGTCAAAGGAGGGGTCAAACGGTTTTATACTGTGTAGAGGGAGGCGGGTTTCGGAGATTAAATTGAAGAAGAAAGGGGGGTGGTGCGATACACGTGACTGATGGGGTAAGGGATTTGATAGGTTAATTAAAATATAATTAAATGTCTTTTAATTGTGTAATAACTTGAAATCGACATAACTTTTTCATACAAGAACGGAATTGGACGAAACGAAGTCCGTTGGAACCATATTTTCAAGCTCTACATTCCAGAACCGACCAGAACGGAAAAGGAGCAAAATGAAAATTTGAGTTCGTTAAATTTTCAGATTCAAACCAAAGTGAGTTTTCTCACACTGCAAAAATATTCACATTTTTGTGAAATTAAATTATGTGATTGATTTGACTTTTTTTGTTGATTTCTATTTTTAAATGAACATCAAATTTAAACTGTAGAAATTGAATTGACAGTTAGTTTATTTTTGAATTGAATTGCTAGTTAAACCCCGACATCTATAATCAGTTAATTATGGAAAACTGAACAGTTTTGGATGCTGATTGTGATGGATGTTTATTTGTGGATATTTTGAACTGTACGGATATTGTCTATATTTTATATCACTGTTATCACCTTGGATTGAAATGATATATATCCATTCCCTGAAATTAATATATTGAAATGTCGAAAGTAAAATATATTGAAATGTCGAAAGTAAAATATATTGAAATGTCGAAAGTGAATTATATTGAAATGTCGAAAGTAAAATATATTGAAATGTCGAAAGTGAATTATATTGAAATGTCGAAAGTGAATTATATTGAAATGTCGAAAGTAAAATATATTGAAACGTCGAAAGTGAATTATATTGAAATGTCGAAAGTGAAATATATTGAAATGTCAAAATTGAATTATATTGAAATGTTGAAATTGAATGAATTTGAAATGTTGAAATTGAATAAATCTGAAATGTTGAAATCGAATTATTTCAAAGGTTTAAATCTTTATTTAAACTTTGAAATCAAATTCGAACTGAAATGATCTAATTTGTTAAATTGAAATTTGAACTAAAATTGATTATAATTTGAATTATTTCAAAGGTTTAAATCTTTATTTAAACTTTGAAATTAAATTCAAATTGAAATGATCTAAAAATTGTTATTTGAAATTTGAACTAAATTGGTTATGAATTGAAATTCAAATATTTGAAATGTTGAAATTAAATTTGAATTTAAATGATCAAAAATTTGTTATTTGAAATTTGAACTAAAATTGATTATAATTTAATTTTTTTTAAAGGTTTAAATCTTTATTTAAACTTTGAAATTAAATTTGAAATTGAAATGATCTAAAATTTGAACTAAAATTGATTATAATTTGAATTGTTTCAAAGGTTTAAATCTTTATTTAAACTTTGAAATTAAATTCGAATTAAATGGTAAATAAATATTATGAATTTGAACTTGAAGTCGGATTTGATTTGAATCGAATAGATTCAAAATAATATTTTGAAATTGGAAGTTATCCTTTAAAATGGATTGTTCTCAAATGAATTTGATTTTTGAATCGATTTGGACTGGATATTGGAAATCGATTTGGTTTGTTTTGAGATTTGAACTTAGGTTCAGATTTATTGAAATGGAAAGAAACAGTTGATTTGGAATTATTTCTATATAAACTAATTTATATAAAACTATTTTATAAAATTTATTCCTTTGATATATGGAGTACTTTATATAAATTGTTTTCAAAAACTTATTTTTTATATATATATAAAAGTAGTTTATTTTATAAAATATTTTAATATACATAAAACCATTTCCAATACTCAAGCTGTTTTGATTTCCAAACTGTTCCAAATCTCCCAACTATTTACAATTATAAAAAAAATTATTTAAACCCCAAAACTATTTCAAACTTATAAACTGTTTTAGAAGTGAAATTATTTACTTTTAAATCTCTGATTTAAAAGTAAATATGATTATTTGGATGTAAAAATAAAAAATGAATTCAAAACTATTGTTGAAGTAAACAGAATGATTCGAATGAAATGTGGTTAATTGAAGTTATAATCAATTATTGAATTTGAAATTTATCTCAAGGTGAATATGATATTTTGATATCATAACGATTCACTTTTGAAATATAAAAGTACCAATCGGTGTGTAACATGACGTTTTGTTGTTAAAGAGACCAGGGCCTCTTATTGACATACTCTCTGTCAATGTTGGAACCACTTTAACAACTGTGTACGTGTTGGAGTTCCAGAAATGAAGTAGGATGAATTTGGAGGCGATTACTGGATTTGAAGAAAGTGAACGATAATGGATGATCCCGACACTTGTGTCGATTTGAAATGACTAAAACAGGAGCCGTGCCAGACCAAATGAGGCTTGACTACCTCTTAGTGGACATCTGCTCTTTGATTTTCCTGGGCCTCGGGTCCATACTATTACTATTTGTTGTTGTTGTTTTGTTGGTGCGCACCCTTGATGGGAGGTATTTCCCTTTGATTCGATATGCGGCGGATGTCTACGGTGGGCCGTTAGGGGTAACCATCAGTCTGGATCAGGCAAACTAGTAGCATACTACTTTGGGTATTGCCTCATGTGCCTTGTCATACGTTTATCCTTATGCGAGACAACTACGATTTTGATTTTTAGCATAGGTCTATAGGGGACTCACTGGCTACCGACGTTACTGGTTGTGTTACAGGACCTGCATAGACCATGTGCTTATAAACTGTGTAAGGGTAATCAATGTAACCCCGCTTACGCTATTTTTCTGACAAGTATTTGTGAATAGACACTAGTATAATAGCGAAATTATATTATATAGTATGTAGTTTGACGGATCCTAAGGAGATGGAATTTCCCGTAACATCTCTTGAGTTATGTGTGTGCACGTTCATATGATTTCGATTTGACTTAGATGAGAATATTTTGCCTGATCCGAGCTTGTTTTATTTTCACGCTATTACACTCGGGTCAGACTTGAGCATTCCAGTTTCAAAGGTTATCTTCTGAAGGATGAAGACAAAGACGGTATACTATTATTACTATTGTATTCCACTACTAATCAGTTGCATTACTCTGTATTATCAGTTATGTATATAAATGTATAACTCTGATAAATGTTGTAAAATGATCAAATGTTTATTTTAAACAACTTCATGAACTGTTATTTGATTATTATATTTTGTTCATTCCGTTGCGAGAATCTGTGTTTGTTTTCTTCTTTCTTTCTAATTCTAAATTAATCCCCTTGATTATCTATATTTTTGACTATAATGGTTGAAGATGTGGATCGTCATTTAACAATCTGTAAATACGTACAGTTTTGAGTTAGACATGTGTGGATTATTGTCGATTCAAAAGGTATGGGTTTCCGGGACGTTATAGGAATTCATGACTGTGTGAGCACTAAAGTAAATAAATAACGCTCATCACAGACTGTCAATCCATCGATTGACAGATAACTAAATATTAGGATTGGTGTGTGTGTGTGTGTCCAATATCATCCCAATACCCATGTGGGGTTTCATCCATCAAACAAATAATAATATATTCGTGCACTTGGGCGATGTGTAAAAATTATCGTCCCAATCACATAGACAAGTCGAGTAACTTGTATATGGTAGTGTAATATTAAATTTGAATATACAAACATTTATCCCTAATACATTTAACCTTTCCATACGACAAACATATATTTCAAACCATAGCTAACATCATATTTTTAATATATGATCTTTTTATTGTAGCTAGTGGACAATAAAAATATTAACTTCTATTTCTAATCTTTCGCGTAATCCTTTTCCAATGACCAAAAATGAATATTTTGGTGTAATCCTTTTTAAATGGCCAAACATGTATATTTTGGTTCTATTCATTTTTAAATGACAAAAAAATGAATATCTTGGTCTCTCACCTTTTAAACGACAAATGACTATATTCTAACCTCATTCTTTTTAAATGATAAAGAGAATGTTTCTATTCTCATCCTATTACATTTAACAAAAATGAATGTTTTTATTTCATTCTTTTACATTTGACAAAAATGAATAATTTTATCACTCTTATAGTTGATAAAAATGCATATTTTTCACATTCTTTTACATTTGATAAAAATGAATATTTTACTTATTCCTTTACATTTGATAAAAATGTATATTTTACTTTTCAATAATCATGTTTCATAAAAATGTGATTTTTATTTCTAATTCTACACTTCCATATTGTAAACAAGATAAAAATAAAAACATAATCCCTTTTTATTGAAAAAATGATGTTTAACAAAATCTATTCTTTTTAATGTATAAAAATGTTCATTTAATCTCTCTAACATGATTAATACAAAATGATATTTCATTTCTCTAACATGTTTTTAACAAAAATGATATTTTATTTCATTCTTCTAAATTTGACAAAATTGAACATTTTGCTTCATTCTATTTATTTTAACATATACGAACATTTTTTTTATAACCTTCTTATAATAATCTTTTTATTTTAACGGGCAAAGATGTTATTTTCATAGCCAATTTCTAATCAAAAATGATGTTATGATTTGCAAAGAATATTTTCAAATAAAAAGGTTGTTTTTATTTCTATAATCAATTTCTAACATTTGATTCAAAATGGCAATAAAAATATAGTCTTTTATTTCAACTCTTTTACTGTATAAAATGTATTTTTTTTTGTTTAATCCTTTTATGTACAAAAGTGTTGATTTTGTCTAATTCACTTTTAATATACAAAAATGTGACACTTTTGTCAAATCTTTTCAATGCAACAAAATATGATTATTTTGTCTGATCTTTTCAATGTAATAAAATATGATAATTTTGTTTTAACTCTTCTTTAATGTTCAAAATGTGATAATTCTGTCAAATTCTTTTCGATGGACAAAATATGCATTTCTAGTTCATACTTCTTAATGTACAAAAATATTCATTTTTGTACAATTTACTTTTAATGTACAAAATATTCAATTTTGTATAATTCCCTTTTTAATGTAAAAAATATTCAATTCTCAAATCATACCTTTTAATGAATAAAAACATACATTCTCAAATCATAAAAATGTTTATTTTATATGCATAATATATTTTCAAATAAAATGTTAATTTTACTAAAATGTCACATTTTACAATGAAAATGTTAATCTTTCAAATTTTAATATCACCTTTTACATAAAAATGTAAGTTCTAATTTTAATATCACTTTTGCATAAAATGTAAATTTTATTTCTAGTGTCATATTTACACAAAATGTAAACTCTATTTTTAAATGTCATAATTTACATAAAATGTAAATTCTAGTCAAAAATGTCATCTTGATTTGCATAACACATTTCAAATAAAAATGTCGTTTTATTTTTCTAACAAATTTCTATTTAAAAATGCCATCTTTATTTACGATATGACATTTTATGGCATATTTTAAATTTCCTATGTCACATTTGTATCAAAATGTTATTTTAACCCTGATACCACATCTTATAAACCAAAACGTTCCTTTTCATCTCATAACATATATTCTAACCACGATATTATTTTTATTAATATAAACATCTTCTAGTGAAAAAGGCATGTTTATCTTGATAACATTTTCCTATGAAAAAAAAACATGTTAAATCTAATAAAAAAATGTAAACTTCGATCTACCCATCATTTCTAGCAAGGAGGTATTTTTATCTATTTTAACAGAACATGAACATTACAATTCCTCATAACAACAAACAGATCCATACATTACATTCCATACAGAACAATCATGAATAATAGCAAACAGAAAATAAATGTAGATTTGTGATAACAAATTCATAATTATTTTTAAATAATAAATAGATAGATAAATAAATAAATAAATAAATAAATAAAATAGATTTCTCACCGATAGTCAAATTCTGAACAGTTCACGTTTGAAATTCCCTGAAATTCAGAATTGCTCTGTTTCAGTTCTAGTATTTTCCATAGCGTAGTATTTTCAGATACGAGTTCAAGCAACTGACGGTTCGTGTTTTCGTCGCTATATGAAAAAGTTATGAATGTTTAAACTTTTAAAACCACTTAATTATTTAATTAACAATTTAATTACACTATTACCCTTCATCTTCCTTGTCGTTCTTCTAAAACACGTTGAACCCAATCTCCCATCCAAACCGCCCAATCGCACGCCTCAAGACCCCCTTCGCCATCGATCAGAACACCTGACGATGAAGCTCTTCGCCACGCCTCCCTGCGCGCCCAACCCTGGTCCACTCGCACACCCCCATCGCCGGAAAACCCACTCCAAAGTCGGCGCCTTTGTGCTGCGATTCCTCCTAATTTACAGCGTGATGAACGATCATGACCGTCCATAATGTCGAGCTCACGTAGTACTTCAATTTGGTATTGGATTTGCTTGAATTCGTGGAGTGGATTGAAAGATATTTGGGATTGAAGATGGGAAAAAATCGGCCATCGATTTCTAAAGAACGGCGGCGGCTGTAATAGGAATAGGATTTCGTATTGTGTTGGAATTTATACGCGTATTTACTTTATTTTAATTCATTTAATTCTATTAAATTTGTATATCGTCTGAAACTCTAAATTAAATCCAACGAGTGTCGCCCCTAGTTAATAACCCCCGTTCCGGACATAATGGAATATGTTTCGCAACCCAGTTCGGCTGTTACGATATGTTTTTCTTAATATTTAATTATAAATCATTTAATTATTAAATTCAAACTTACATTTTAAATTAATGGGGCCACATACCAATCTGTAAAAATTACAGAAAAATTATTTCTAGTTATGTTTTGACGATACAGTCCTAACGAGACTAATTTCGTCGAATTCTGAGACTGTTTGAAAAATGGCTATTTTCAAGTCGATTAAATTTGACTGTAATTGACAAAACACGTTTTCCTTTGCCACACTCACATATTAATTCAAAAAATTATGAAAATTGAAACCTAGCAATAATTCGACATTCCGGTTCCAACAAAAGTGGTTTCGTTGAAAACAGAGGTCGTTTGAAAAATGACTACTTTTAAGGCCAATATATTATATTAAAATATATATAAATTCTACAGCGACTTTCCTAACTTTTAAACTGGACATAACTTTTGATTTTTAAAATGAAATTTCAGTTTTTCAGATTCGTTAGAAAGATATGATTAAACAGATTTAAATATTTCTTGTTTCGTTCAATTCTGATTTAAAATGAATCTTGTACAGTCAGTCAAAGTTCAAATTTTCAAACTGCAGTGCTGTTTTAAACTCCTTTTATAATTAAATTGAATTTATTCGTTTTAAAATAAATTTTCAGTCGTTATTAGTTAAAATAACTTATTTTAAATATATAAAATCCATTAAAATTTCTAAGTTAAAAATTTTAAATTGGCCCCAAAATTCCGGGTCGTTACAATCGTCCCCACTTAAAATCTTTTCGTCCTCGAAAAGGAACGAAGCTAAAAGTTGTTTAATTTTACCAACTCAACATTATTGGTTTCCATAATCTTATTAGTTAAATTAATTATTATTTCTATACTTTTATTAGTTAATTTAATAATCAAACATCCCAACCAGCAATCAATTAGGTGATTAACTTTTCAAATATATAATCTTTGTATATAGTCAAAAATCATATTCTTAGTGCAAATCATAGCGATGTGTACTGACTAAGTGTTGGTTCTCATACCAGTCAATGGAAATATATAGAAATTCCACTTTTGAAACTCGAACATAAATACTAGTGATGGTCGACCTATCACCAGAATTATCTCCTGGCGACTAGAGTGTGGTTCTATATCTACCGAGTATATTAAAACTTCGAATATCCGTTAATTACTCGTATATTCGAAATCCTTATATACTCGATTTTCCACATTAAAATATAATATACTCAAATACGCAAATTAAGATAAAATTTTCAAAACTAATTTTTTTTCATTTTCATTTTTAAAAATTTAATACTCTTCACACTCGTTGTAGGATACTATTGATCCTATCTCTAACGAGTTATTCTCATTGGATATTACTAATCCAACTTTGATGAATTCTTTCGTTTAGTTCTAATGTGTCTTATTCTCGAGCTCTGTAAACCAAAGCTCTGATACCAACTAAAACGACCCGAACTTCCCAGTAAAGGAAAGCCTGGATTGCTTTGAGAACAATACACATCAGGACATAAACTGAAGAACATTTTATTGCTGATTACAACAATTACATCAGAGTACAAGAATGTAACAGAGTATGAATACTTATTACCAAAATAGTAATACAATAATATCAGAGTTTTAAATTACATTAAAATAGCAGCGGAAAAATATTACAAATATACAACTGAAAGGAATACACGGATACAGAGCTTTCCGAATACCGCTTCCGCTGTAATCCAGGATTATGTAAATATATCTGCAAAAAGCTACTCGACTTCCCGTGTGGAAAATAAGGGCACCCGAGTTTGCCAGTGAAACAAACTACAGGTCAGTCATGGGACTGGTATGAGAAATCTTAACTTAACTATATAATAATAAGGCTAATCACAGGACCACGCCGCTAACGCGGAACGGGTTTACTCCATTGGATTTCCAGTGCATTAAATAAAGTAAAACGTTAGACAACGCAATGCTTTTTAGAAAAATGAAACCATTATAAGACCCAAGTCCCATCACATAATGCAACGCAAACCGTAGGATAGGGTTTTACCTTATAATGGTCAAAAGATGCTTGATACGATAAAACGGATTTAGTATTAGTGTGTATATCTATGGGTATATACATATTTAAAAAAATCAATCATAATGTATTAATCATAGACGACATAGTACCCCATCCTACTATGTTGCCATACTAGTTCTACAATCAAAACCGCAAGGTCGTATTGGAAATTGGATTTCCATCATGAGTCGAGGCTAGGGGCAAGCTCCTCTCCGATTCGAGACACTCTAGCAAATGCCTCAGGATCCCCCGCAGTGAACCCTTGGAGCGGTAGGGCTGGTCCCCGCCTATCGGCAGTGGATTAGTTATGCCTGAACACACATTTCCCGGATCCTTTGAACCTATAGTATGACCACTAACGGCCTACAAAAATCCGAGGCGCCTCAAAATCCATCATCCACATAAGTAAAATGCCAGCCAGTTTAAGCACTGACACTACCAATAGCTAGAAAGAAACGTGTGCACTCCCTACGGTCCATATCCCGTTTTTGACTCATACCGGGGTGTGAGGCTCGCGAAGTCACGATATACACAAAGCTATGCCGTAATAGGCTATGCTTTGATCATCCCACAAGGCCCTGCTTTTCAACAAAAGCCTTAATCAATTGCATCTTGGCATGCCACATTGACAACTCATGCCATGCGATCAATCACTGTTAATATATACCCGGGTGTTAAGTAGAGAATAAATCCTCCACCACCAAATAGACATACATTAACAGAAATCGATTTAATTCACATGGAATGAAATCCAATGTCAGACACGCATCCATTTACTAGCTTATGCTCTGGGTCTGAGCAAAAACCAAATCCGAACAATCAACAATAGTCTGGATGACCACCACTGAAGCCCCTTCAAGGTAGCTACTCCCATCAAGGGTCGCTGTAGCAACACATCCATTCCATGTGAAGATCGTCGGTCTTCAATCATGGTCTTCATGTTCGACTCTTCATCGTCGTAGAAATTATCCAGAATGGGTTAAACCCAGTCTTCCTGAATAACTCACGTATTTTATAATTAAAAATCAATTACTATAGAAACACATCCAACGTCTCATTCCAATTCAGAATATTCTTTTAAATAAAATATTCAAATTATTCTATCAAAGATAAATCCTTTACTTTATACTTAAATCTTTCTTTAAAGATTTATTAAAACACAATTTGGTTTTAAATATCACATAAATCATTATTCAATGATTGTTTGAATTTAAGAAATTAGCTTTATCTTTAACTGGGTTAAAGAACTAATGTCATTTAAAACATAGTTCACAATAAACCCAAAATCATCTTCCATAAAATATGGAATCTTCACAGAAATCAAATCAATATATAATCGTTATAAATTTCTGTATCCGACCATTAATATAAATGGAATAACAGCAAAGCCTTTTAAATTCCATATGTAGTATCGGTCTTCTTTTACAGAAGCTTATCTCGGTTATTATAATTCGAATTCTATTCAATTCCAATCTAATATATTAACTTGGAAAACTTTACTTTTGGAAAATTCCAATTTAAATCTTAATAAAAGATTTATAAATTCAAAATCATATTTTCACTGTCAGTTGGGTTAAAGAACACATGTCACTTAAAAACACAGTTCACAATAAACCCAACTCACGTTTCATCTTATTCCAATTACTAATTATAATTGAAAACTTAAATAATCTAAATAAAAGATTATTCTTTTCATACGGGGTTTAAGAACAGTGTTATTTAAGACACTATTCACGACAAACCCAAATCCAATTTATTTAATTAAATTTCAGTTAAATATTAACAAATTGGAAAAACTTCATTAAATCCAAATTTAATGGTTGATCTTAGTTAATAACTAGTTCATTTCAATTAAATTATATTTTTCTAAAATATATTCTTTTTTTCTAAAATATTCTTTATTGGAATGTGACTCAATCAGCAACCATATATTGCATGAAATCAACAATCATGATGAATAATTATGGAACATCCAAACGACGACCAAAGTGGAATTCATTACTGTGTGAGCATTAAAGTAAATAAATAACGCTCATCACAGACTGTCAATCCATCGATTGACAAATAACTAAATATGGGGATTGGTGTGTGTGTCCAATATCATCCCAATACCCGTGTGGGGTTTCATCCATCAAACAAATAATAATATATTCGTTCACTTGGGCGATGTGTAAAAATTATCGTCCCAATCACAAAGACAAGTCGGGTAACTTGTATATGGTAGTGTAACATTAAATTTGAATATACAAACATTTATCCCTAATACATTTAACCTTTCCATATGACAAACATATATTTCAAACCATAGCTAACATCATATTTTTAATATATGATCTTTTTATTGTAGCTAATCGACAATAAAAATATTAACTTCTATTTCTAATCTTTTGCGTAATCCTTTTGCAATGACCAAAAATGTATATTTTGGTGTAATCCTTTTTAAATGGCCAAACATGTATATTTTGATTCTATTCATTTTTAAATGACAAAAAATTGAATATCTTGGTTTCTCACCTTTTAAACGACAAATGACTATATTCTAACCTCATTCTTTTTAAATGATAAAGTGAATGTTTCTATTCTCATCCTATTACATTTAACAAAAATGAATGTTTTTATTTCATTCTTTTACATTTGACAAAAATGAATAATTTTATCACTCTTATAGTTGATAAAAATGCATATTTTTCACATTCTTTTACATTTGATAAAAATGAATATTTTACTTATTCCTTTACATTTGATAAAAATGTATATTTTACTTTTCAATAATCATGTTTCATAAAAAAGTGATTTTTATTTCTAATTCTACACTTCCATATTGTAAACAAGATAAAAATAAAAACATAATTTGTAAACAAGATAAAAATAAAAACATAATCCCTTTTTATTGAAAAAAAGGATGTTTAACAAATTCTAATCTTTTTAATGTATAAAAATGTTCATTTAATCTCTCTAACATGATTAATACAAAATGATATTTCATTTTTCTAACATGTTTTTAACAAAAATGATATTTTACTTCATTCTTCTAAATATGACAAAATTGAACATTTTGCTTCATTCTATTTATTTTAACATATACGAACATTTTTATTTATAACCTTCTTATAATAATCTTTTTATTTTAACGGGCAAAGATGTTATTTTCATAGCCAATTTCTAATCAAAAATAATGTTATGATTTGCAAAGAATATTTTCAAATAAAAAGGTTGTTTTTATTTCTATAATCAATTTCTAACATTTGATTCAAAATGGCAATAAAAATATAGTCTTTTATTTCAACTCTTTTACTGTATAAAATGTATATTTTTTTTTGTTTAATCCTTTTATGTACAAAAGTGTTGATTTTTTCTACTTCACTTTTAATATACAAAAATGTGATACTTTCGTCAAATCTTTTCAATGCAACAAAATATGATTATTTTGTCTGATCTTTTCAATGTAATAAAATATGATAATTTTGTTTTAACTCTTCTTTAATGTTCAAAATGTGATAATTCTGTCAAATTCTTTTCGATGGACAAAATATGCATTTCTAGTTCATACTTCTTAATGTACAAAAATATTCATTTTTGTACAATTTCCTTTTAATATACAAAATATTCAATTTTGTATAATTCCCTTTTTAATGTAAAAAATATTCAATTCTCAAATCATACCTTTTAATGAATAAAAACATACATTCTCAAATCATAAAAATGTTTATTTTATATGCATAATATATTTTCAAATAAAATGTTAATTTTACTAAAATGTCACATTTTACAATGAAAATGTTAATCTTTCAAATTTTAATATCACCTTTTACATAAAAATGTAAGTTCTAATTTTAATATCACTTTTGTATAAAATGTAAATTTTTATTCTAGTGTCATATTTACACAAAATGTAAACTCTATTTTTGAATGTCAAAATTTACATAAAATGTAAATTCTAGTCAAAAATGTCATCTTGATTTGCATAACACATTTCAAATAAAAATGTCGTTTATTTTTCTAACAAATTTCTATTTAAAAACGCCATCTTTATTTATGATATGACATTTTATGGCCAAATGTTATTTTAAATTTCCTATGTCACATTTTGTATCAAAATGTTATTTTAACCCTGATACCACATCTTATAAACCAAAACGTTCCTTTTCATTTCATAACATATATTCTAACCACGATATTATTTTTATTAATATAAACATCTTCTAGTGAAAAAGGCATGTTTATCTTGATAACATTTTCCTATGAAAAAAAAACATGTTAAATCTAATAAAAAAAATGTAAACTTCGATCTACCCATCATTTCTAGCAAGGAGGTATTTTTATCTATTTTAACAGAACATGAACATTACAATTCCTCATAACAACAAACAGATCCATACATTACATTCCACATAGAACAATCATGAATAATAGCAAACAGAAAATAAATGTAGATTTGTGATAACAAATTCATAATTATTTTTAAATAATAAATAGATAAATAAATAAAATAGATTTCTCACCGATAGTCAAATTCTGAACAGTTCACGTTTGAAATTCCCTGAAATTCAGAATTGCTCCGTTTCAGTTATAGTCTTTTCCATAGCGTAGTATTTTCAGATACGAGTTCAACGCAACTGACGGTTCGTGTTTTCGTCGCTGTATGAAAAAGTTATGAATGTTTAAACTTTTAAAACCACTTAATTATTTAATTAATAATTTAATTACACTATTACCCTTCATCTTCCTCGCCGTTCTTCTAAAACCCGTTGAACCCAATACTCCCATCCAAACCGCCCAATCGCACGCCTCCAGACCCCCTTCGCCATCGATCAGAACACCTGACGTTGAAGCTCTTCGCCACGCCTCCCAGCGCGCCCAACCCTGGCCCACTCGCACACCCCCATCGCCGGAAAACCCACTCCAAAGTCGGCGCCTTTGTGCTGCGATTCCTCCCAATTTACAGCGTGATGAACGGTCATGACCGTCCATAATGTCGAGCTCACGTAGTACTTCAATTTGGTCTTGGATTTGCTTGAATTCATGGAGTGGATTGAAAGATATTTGGGATTGAAGATGGGGAAAAATCGGCCATCGATTTCTAAAGAACGGCGGCGGCTGTAATAGGAATAGGGTTACGTATTGTGTGGTATTTTTACGCTTATTTAATTTATTTTAATTCATTTAATTCTATTAAATTTGTATATCGTCTGAAACTCCAAATTAAATCCAACAAATGTCGCCCCTAGCTAATAACCCCCGTCTCGGACGCAATGGAATATGTTTCGCAACCCAGTTCGGCTGTTACAATATGTTTTTCTAAATATTTAATTATAAATCATTTAATTATTAAATTCAAACTTACATTTTAAATTACCGGGGCCACATTCCAATCTCTAAAAATTACAGAAAAATTATTTCTAGTTATGTTTTGACGATACGGTCCTAACGAGACTAATTTCGTCGAATTCTGAGACTGTTTGAAAAATGACTATTTTCAAGTCGATTAAATTTGACTATAATTGACAAAACACGTTTTCCTTTGCCACGCTCACATATTAATTCGAAAAATTATGAAAATTGAAACCTAGCAATAATTCGACATTCCGGTTCCAACAAAAGTGGTTTCGTCGAAAACAGAGGTCGTTTGAAAAATGACTATTTTTAAGGCCAATATATTATATTAAAATATATATAAATTCTACAGCGACTTTCCTAACTTTTAAACTGGACATAACTTTTGATTTTTAAAACGAAATTTCAGTTTTTCAGATTCGTTAGAAAGATATGATTAAACAGATTTAAATATTTCTTGTTTCGTTCAATTTTGATTTAAAATGAATCCTGTACAGTCAGTCAAAGTTCAAATTCAAATTTTCAAACTGTAGTGCTGTTTTAAACTCCTTTTATAATTAAATTGAATTTATTTGTTTTAAAATAAATTTTCATTCATTATTATTTAAAATAACATATTTTAAATATATAAAATCCATTAAAATTTCTAAATTAAAAATTTTTAAATTGGCCCCAAAATTCCGGGTCGTTACATTCTGGGTCTGAACGAAACCGGAGGCACCTTGTACCTCGCATGTCCATCGATCTCCAAGTACGTCTGAAAGACACTAACTGATTCCCTCCTCTTGGGTGTACGGCCCAATCAAGATCATCAGTAATCACCCAAACGACGTGAAGACCTCCGGTCTTCGACCACCGTCTTTATCTTCGACTTATCGTCGTATCAGTTATTCAGAATGGGATAAACCCGGTCTTCCCGAATAACTCGCGTATATAATAAACAAGTGTTACACAAACACAACATACGCCTCATTCCAATTCATCAGTCACTAACCGTAAATTAGCAAGGGAACAATTCCCCAAATATTAACCCTGAAGGTCGAAACCAACATCAGATCAACACCCAGGAAACCATTCATCTTAACTAATCTTCAGTTAGTTGCTAAACTTCACATTCTTAGGGATAGGTTTTCATTAATTTTATCAAAGATAAATTCCTCAAATTTATTCTTTAATCTTCTTTTGAATATCGATTCAACTAGTCGGGATTAACGAACCTTACCGAAGTAATCATTTGTTTTAATTTCCCAATCCCAACCTATTCATCCCATGAAGTAAAACTGGTCATACTTCATATCTAACACCACGGTGTTATCGGTAAATTCAATTACCATTTCACGTTAAAATCTAATTAAAGATTTAACTATCGCCTGGAGCAAAACTGGTGATACTCCATTCTCGATCATTTCAATCTAATTAAAGATTCATTAAAACTCTACTTGGTTTTAATCTTTAACTGGGTTAAAGAACCAATGTCATTTAAAACACGGTTCATGATAAACCCACATCCCATTTCATTCTATTAGTCTCTAACCGTAAATTAGTAAGAGAACAGTTCCCTAAATATTAACCCCGAAGGCTGAAACCAACGTCAGATCAATACCGAAGAAACCATTCATCTTAACTAATCTCCAGTTAGTTTCTGATTTTCTTAACTCAGTTGGGTCTAAGAACAGTATTATTGAAGATACCGTTCACGACAACCCAAAATCACATTCCATTAATTATCAGGTTAAAGAACAAGTGTTATTTAAAACACCGTTCACGATAAACCTAAAAATCAATTCAAATTCAATTCCAATTAAATTCCATTTAATTGGTACACTTCATTAAATCTAAATAAAAAGATTTAATCTTTTCTCAACTGGGTTCAAGAACAGTGCTAATGAAAACACCATTCACGACAAACCCAAATCACATTTGATATTAAATACAGGGCTCTAAATAGAAAATATATCGGCTTATATTTAATATCAACTTCTACGACCAACAAATATCGTACTGGAAATAACGATATTAATATATATCTTTCAAATTCCCACAACAATATCTGTATCATCACGAAATCCAACATCGAAATATTCCAAAGACAATTTCGATTCAAATCCATTCCAACTCAATTATTGGAAATTCTGGTTTTTTTAAAACCATTTTAAATCCAATTTATTTATTTAAAAATAAATAAATTATTATTCTAATTCAAAATTAGTTCATTTCGATAAAACTCTATTTTTATCTTTTCAAATATGGAGTTTTTCATCCCAATTCTTCACAAACAATTTCTTATGATTTTACACAAATTATTACTATTTTTTAATAATTTTATCAAGGCCCGTACAGTCGATTTCCATCAACGGCCATCGAACTGCACTTACAGCGACCTTTTCCAAATTTGATTTGGACATAATTCCAAATCCAATCGTTAGATTTCTAATATTCGTTAGAAAGCTCTTCTCGATACGAACCAAACGGTTCTGATTTTAGGAGAATCCGACGGTCGGATCTCCCGCAATGTCCATTCGAAGTCAATGGTCGAAATTCGCGAACTGCCGCAGCGCGGCGCGATCTATTCAGGCCATTATATATATAATATATATACATATTAAATATATTTCGTCGATTTCCTTTCAAAACTTATTTTATAAATCGTTTTAAATTCGTTTTTAAAACGATTTCAACTTCATATTCAATTTCTAGTCAAAATTGAATATTCCACATTATCGATATACAAATGATAAAATTTTCAAAACGTTATATTTTGAAATCACTTTCTTTTCTGTATTCATTATAAAAATGAATAAAATTGATATAAATATCATTCACGTCAAAATGGCGCAAATCTAATCAACACAGCTTCATATATTTCTATTTTCAAATATTCTATTTCAAATATTTCTTTTTCAAATATTTCTTTTTCAAATATTTCTATTCAAATATTTCTTTTTCAAATATTCTATTTCAAATATTTCTATTTCAAATATTTCTATTCAAATATTTCTTTTTCAAATATTCTATTTCAAATATTTCTATTTCAAATATTTCTATTCAATTATTTCTATTCAAATATTCTATTTTAAAACCGGAATGAGGCCCAATCAATTACCATATAATGTTAATTATATGGATTTTCTACAACACATGTATAAAATAACAACGATAAATAATCAACCATCATCCAGAGTGCACCACACAACTGCATAAGCATTAAATATAAATAATTAGCGCTTACACAGTCTGTCAATCCATCTATTGACATACAACTAAACAATCGGGATTAGTGTACGTCAAATATCATCCCAATGCTCGTGTGGGGGCTTCAAATCAACAATCACAGATTTTATTTGTGTAGTTGGGCGATGTGTAAAATTTATCATCCCAATCAATATCAGTCAAATCAGTGTATATAAACAAATCGTCCGATTTGTTTATAAATATTTAATTTATATCCACTTTAAAAATTATATTTTTAACTATAAAATATTTTCCACTATAAAATATTCTATTTCATTCCACATCACACAATCAAATTTCACAACATAGCAATCAAACAAACAAGTCATTCATGGTCTGTGGACGACGGGTGTCGGGTGCTACTAAACACCGTCTGCATCCTAGTATATATTTCAAACTAGAAATAAAAATAAAAAAGAGGAGTTCTCACAGATAGCTAAACCAGACGCCACGACTCTTCATATGTAGGAAATCTTCATCGTGCTCGCCTTTTGTTACTTTCGTCGTCCGTATTCACTACATATATAAAAATCACATTTTTATATTGTTGCTATGTATATAAAAATCACATTATTTTATAATCACTCTATATGGATAAAAATCACATTTTTATACTGCTACTATATAGATAAAAATTCTATTTATACACCGCTACTACATAGATAAAAATTCTATTTATACACCGCTACTATATAGATAAAAATTATATTTTTTTCTGGCTAGTAATATAATATAAAAATCATATCTTTATTCTCTACATCTTATAAAAATTATCTTTTTATTATTCTACCTTAATCAAAAATCAAATTTTTACTATTCTTCCTTAATCCAAATCATATTTTTATCATTGTAAAAATCAAATCCTTTATTCGTTCACTTTCACGATAAAAATCAAATCTTTATAAATTAAAATTCTAATTTTTGTTTCAGATCTACACATAAAAAAATAGCAACTTTATACAAGTAAAAAATATCAGATTTTTAAATACGATATAATGTATATAAAACTGAAAATAAATTATATTGAAATCAATAAAAAAAACTCACTGTTTGAAGGAAGAAGGGGGGAGTGGTGGTGCCGGACTGAAGGGGGTGGCGTTGGGGTATGGAGCAGGCGGTGGTGGCGCACTGGGCTCGCGCGCGGGGGGGGGGGGGGGGGTTGGGGGGGGGGGGGTTGTTGGCTGGTAAAAGGGGGCGTGGCGATTTGAAAAAGGGGCTCGCGTGTAACACCCCGTGTATTCTATAACAGTGAGATTCACAAATTAAAGTATAATTAATTTGAAATCAAAGAATTAAGGGAAACGGGTTACGCCATTGCATTCGCCTCGAAATTCTGCTTAAGATAGAGTCCGAGTTTACGCAAAACGGATAACGTGTGAAGAAGATATCTTTAATTTAAATATCGCAGCAAAACATGAAAAAAAAAAAAAAGAATGGGAAACGAATAATGTTTAGCATTGTTCTAGGGTTTGTAAGCAAAAGACTTAGTAGCTTATTTGGTTGGAACACATGACTTACATACAAGAGGTACAGAGTTCGATCCCCGCCAGCGCCCTATTTTGTTTTAGGGGAATGACTTAAAATAGCCTAGTGTGAACACAGTTCAAATAGTGGTTTAGTGTGAAAATGGGTAATTGGGAAGATAGAGAAAAAAAATGAATATATATATAATATATATACATATACGCATATATATATATATATATATGACGTGTACGCATCATGTAGCGTACGTTGCGCATTTTTGGTTGTCAAGGATGGTTTTTTTTTGGCCTTCTCCAATTTTTAATTATGACAAATTAAAGGTAAGAAAATATTTATTCATATATAAATAAATATTTATATATGGGTAATTAATACGGTAAAGGGGAAAATGTATCTATTAAATACGTATTTACGTTTGAATTGGTGAACATTTAATACGCTGAGTCATTTCTGACTCATCGCTGAGTCAATGCTGAGTCATTTCTGACTCATGGCTGAGTCAATAGGATAACTCTATCCTGACTGAACGGCTATTGTTGAATCAAGCTCCATCGACGGTCTAAAACAACTCACAAACATTATAAAAAGGACCTAAGACCTAGCCTAAATCATACTATTTCATTTTAGCCTCAGGCCGCCGCCATTAAACCTAGAGCTCTGAATTAAAAATATAAAGAATAAAATTATAGAAGATGGAGGACGATTCTTGAAGGCTACAACTAGAAGCTACAACAACTACGACGCTTTAGACAACGAATTCGAGACTAATTGATTTGGGATTTTTAATTGCTTCATATTGTAAGTTCTATGTTACTTTTTAGGCAAAAACGCTAAAACAATATGGACATGCGATGAATTGAAACCGAATTTATGAACTATTGCTAATCCCTTGTTTATATTATTTATCGTTGAATTATAATTTGGGGATATTGCTATGGCAACGTTGCAAGTTAAACTTGTCATGATTTTGATGTTGTTATGAATCACTTGGGCTTAATTGTTTGGCAAGTTGGACTAATACATGTCCATGAAATCGCTATGTTTATTGAAATATTTATGTTGATTAAACCATGCCTATGATGCTAATTAGACCATGGCTATGAATATTGATGGAATTATGCCTGTGGTGTTATTATACCCATCATGATTTATGAAAAATAGGGTATTGCTAGGATATGATGAAAAGTTGAAATTGTTATAATGTTAGATATGTTAAAAACGCTAAGTTGGAATCATTATGTCTATCATGTTAATTATGTTAAAAACGCTAAATTGGAATCATTATGTCTATCATGTTAATTATGTTAAAAACGCTAAATTGGAATCATTATGTCTATCATGTTAATTATGTTAAAAACGCTAAATTGGGATCATTATGTTTATAATATTAGATGAGAATCATTATGATAAATTGGAATTATTATGTCTATGAGAATCATTATGTTAAAAATGCTAAATTGGAATCCATTATGCCCATTAGGATTACTATGCCTTTAATGTTTCATGTTTATAATAAAATTTTTATGATGCCGCAATGATTATTATGCCTATGATGCAAAGTTGAAAACATCATGTTAAATTAAGTTGGAATCATCACTATGCCAAGTTATCACCATACTAGTATTGCAACTATGTGATATGTTATAGCCTGTTTATTATGCAAGTAATGTTATAACTGCCACATATGCCTATCACATGTTTGGTATTATTCCCCTTTATCTCTTGAACTGTTTATACTTGTGAACGAAGTACGTTTATATACGTTGGGGATACGATTGGGTAGAATAGGTAAAACTTGAATTAATTATAAGCATAAACTATGAAATTTGGCATAAGTAGAACATGAAATATGGCACGAAAAACTTGACTTGAACATGCCATAACTTGACTTTAAACATGCCTTAGTTGGGCACGAAGTTGACATATGAACATGATATCAAAATTCTGATAAGAACATGGGCATGACTTTAGAAAACAAGAAAGTGGCCAACTCGAGGTTGGGTTGAGTTTGTAGTGTAAATCTGCCCGGAACCGCCCGGCAAATCCAGTTGCTACAAACAATAGGATCCAATGTGGGTAGTTGGTCACATCGCGCTTGAAACCCGAGGTTGGGTTGAGTTCGTAGTGTAAACCTGCCCGGAACCGCCCGGCAAATCCAGTGACTACGAACAACAGGATCCAATGTGAGTGGTTCGGTGCATTAACGAATCAATTAATGCCAAGTAGGGTTAAGTCATGAACATGAAAAAGACAACTTAACCAACTTGAACACGATTTGAAGGGCTAAGTCATGAACTTGAAAACGATGACACTTAGCCAACTTGACATGACACGTAGGCGGGTTAAGTCGCGAACTGAAATGACATGCTTAAACATCTTGACATGACTAGACTAGAAAAGGATTGAGTCACGAATTACATGACTTAATCTGTTAGGCGGGTTGGGTCACGAATTACATGACCTAATCTATTAGGTGAAACCCTAGACACGATCCCTTTCAGCAGTAACCCTCTAGATGTATCAAGGTACCCTGGGGCTAGGCCGGGTGGGGGCACGATTACTGGGCTGATTGTAAGAGGTGAACGGCGGCAGTGGGGTACGCCAGTGTAGGTTCGGCGGACTACGATCGTGCACGTATCCGGGGCAGACACTGGGTATCCGTAGATTTATCTGTGCATCTTGAATCGTGTCACGGGTTGACACCTTAGGGCTGATACCCCTGAAGGTGGACCCAGCACAGGTAACTACATTCGTGATTAGCCGTATGACACGGACACTTGACGAGCTAGAACTTGTAGGGAGCCGATCGACTAGATAATCGCTCCGTAGGACCCCGTACTTGGGTCAGACCCCGTTTCAGGGTCATTTCATGATAGTGGGCCGTGGGATTTATTTCGTGATTAACTTGTGACACGGGCTTAGTATACTAGTGAAGTCGATGCAACGGATCTCGAACATGTGATGCTTTACTTGACTTGTCTTGACTTATCCTGATCACCTTAGTCTATCTTGTTCACCTTGACACTATTCTTAAGTCTAGTTCCAGTTCATACATGACAGGTTGTTTTAACCGTTTTTACACTGAAAGTCACTAGAACTTACTCAGTCTTTATGACTGACCCTTTTCCTTTCGCCTCTTTTTCTTTCGTTCCCCCCAGGTTCTCAGGGAGGAATAACTAGCTCTTAGCTTGGATATCACTTGCTTTGGCTCAGCATGTACGGTTTGCTATGGCTGCTTCTTTTGACTGCACTTGGAGAATAAGCTGTTTTACTGTTTTTAAATTACTGCTTCTTTGGCTATTATTACAAGACAGTTGTAATGAGTTTACTTGAAATGTTTGTAAAAGACATGGTTTAATTTGGAATGAAATGAAGTTCTGTTTTGCTCAGAAATTCTTCCGCTGTTTACTTAATTATTTATTTATGTTCTGTCTTGTGATAATTCTGTGATGTTATCTCGATAATACCTCTCCAAAACTAGGGCATTCCCTTTGTGAGTGACCCTAGCGGAGGTGGGGTGTTACATCGCGTGTGGCTCTCTCGTGATGGAGGAGGAGGTCGAGACGAAGGCGAGGCTTGCCGGAGTTGGAGGAGAGGTGCGGCGGGACGCGGAGGGGCGAACGGACGGTGGGCGCGGCGGGCGACAGGTTAATGGAGGAGGGCGTCGCCCTAATTTTTTTTTAAAGGATCGGGTTTGACTTCTGATTTGGGGGGAGGAGAGAAGATAAAGGAGGGGGTATTCTTTATAAATATTTTTTTTGTTCCTTTAAAATCCGAAAAAGCAACTTTTTATTTCGAACCTGAAATCAAACCCACCGACTGTCGTCCTTAGCTAATTACCCCCATTCCGAAAACAATGGGATATATATCGTAAGTTGATTCGATCGTTTTGACCAGTTTCCATCAAAATCAAAATATAAATCTATATATTGAAGTTGAACGTGCATTTAAATTTACTGGGGCCACATACGGACTCTAAAAATTTCCGAAAAATATTTCCTAACTTCGTATTGACGATATGGTTCTAACAAAACTAATTTCGTCAAATTCTGAGACCGTTTGAAAAATGGTCATTTTCCAGTCGATTAAAATCAATTGAAACTGATCAAACGCGTTTTTCTTTGCCACGCTCACATATGGATTCAAAAAATTAATAATTTTGAAATCTAGCAATATCTTGATATCCGGATCCAACAAAAGTGGTTTCGTCGAAAAACGAGGTCATTTGCAAAATTTCCATTTTTAAGGGCTAGAAATTCCATAGCGACTATTCTGAATTTTCAATTGGACGTAACTTTTGATTCCCGCTAAGAAATTTCAATTTTTCGGATTTGTTAGAAAGATATTCTCAAATAGATTCTAATATTTTTGGTTTCGCTAAAATCCGGTTTATTCTAAATCCTGTACATTCATTTGAACTTTGAAATCGAATTTTCAAACTACCGCGCAATTTTCTATTCCTTTTTTAAATAAAAATAAATATTTATATTCTAACGACGATTAAAATAAATATACACGTTCTAATTCTATTCAAAATAAATTTCTCGTTGTTGTTATTTAAAATAATTCATTTTAAATGTTCAAAATTCGCTAAAATTGCCAAAATAAAAATTTTAAATTGGCTCGGATTTCCGGGTTATTACAGACATAAAAAATTTCCAAAGTGTTTACTCACCGTTTGCATTGCTTGCTACAACCCTCCTTTTTTTTAGTTTAAGGATTTGAACATACCTTTTCTTTTTAATGGGATCCCATATATATAGGCTAGTTGAATGCGATCCCCTTGGCAAGCAAGTAAAAGGAAAAAGACAAATATTTATTTGATCTGAGTGGAATAAATCGGTCTCTACATGTTATTAAAGGCATAAGATGTAGATTTTCTTTGCTGGTCCAATGAATTTAGGTTAAAACTAAGTATGTATTAATTACATAATGTTTGCACATGTATTACTGAAGTCAAATATGTTTTGCTCAGTCCATTATTTCGGCTACCCCTTTTCATAGTTACTCGAAATATTCGGCTGTGTTTAACTTTTGTAGATTGGTTAATTGTTACGACCATATTAAATGTTGCAAAAGCCTCCAAGCTTATTATTGGAGAGATTGTTGCTTTCAACTTTAAATGCTTATCTTAACATTGCTGCATACATTCTTTCAATACTCATATTTTGTACTTATGTTTTAGATTTCTACGATCATGTAGATATTTTATTTGACTTTGTTTTCTGAAGATTGTACTCTGTTTATACATTTCCAGATTCTGATTTTGTTCTTCTGTTTCCTATTTTGCTGTTTACAATTCTTATCTGCTTAAATTCATGATGATTTTGTCTTTTTTGCCTTAATAGCTTGCTGTTAAAGGTTGTAGTATGCTAAGGTGTTAATGTTCATTATATTGTTCAATTTTATTTTTGGTATTATAGATTTTTTTTCAAATATAATGTAAAAAAAGACAAACCAAATCATTTACCTTATCTTATGTATGATCTTTCATTTATATTTGTATTTATTACATCCTACTTGCCTTGTTTCTATGTGACTTTGTTTGATTATTTTAGATTTCATACTACCATGTACTTGTTTGTTGTATTTTAATCCACTGTTATTAAAATGCAATAAAATGTTTATTTAAATTTTGATGAAATGGACAAACACCTTCTTATGGACTTGTATACATATATTTTCATGCATGTGAATTTATTTTTATTTAAAACAAAATAAGTCACTTGTCTAATAATTTATTTGATTTCTCTTTAAGATTTCCATTCGTAGATGATATCTCGTAAAATAACAAAACGTTCAAATGTTAGTCCTTTCAAGGAAAATTTACATAAGAATATTTCTCTTTTTATTTATTAACTTTTCTTATGAATTGCTTAATTTAGATTAAAAATAAATTTTCAACTTAACAAAAATTAAATGACATATGAAATTGCATATGTTCATTTATTGCTTATTTTCAAATCTTTGCTCTGATTTGTTCCTTTAATGCCTATGTCTAGGATGTTTTCAATCCTTCTTTTCCATTTAAATGACTTTGAATGTCCAGGTTTCTCATCTTGATTGATTTTCATTAAAAATTTAAATCATACCATATAACCTATATTTAATTGCCTAAGATTTTCTTTGCATGCTCCTTTTTACTGCATATTTTAGTGGCTATGCTTTGGTTGTTAATCTAATTGATTTAATGTCATTTATGAAAAAATATATATATATACACACACACACATACCGTCTTGTCTAATACTTGGTTTATTTTCCAGCTATACTAGCACCCCTATTTAATTTTGTCAAATGGCATAATCTAATTAATAAGATTTTATATTATATGTTGCCTGTTATGAACTTATTTACATGAGTTGGATTAATGGATTATTGTTTCTTACTTAAGGATTTATTATATTCATTTTAATTTAATATAAATCCAATATTACAAGGCTTGTAATTTTATTAGCTTTTGTTTTCTTTTTACAAGCTACCTTACAAAAATATACAATAATATATTAAGAACAAATATTTAAGAATTTATTATTTTTATTTATTTGTTGCCATGGACTTTTACTTACAATAAGTTAGATTTTATTTGAATTTTGGAAACATCTTGCTACCTCTAAAAATTTAAATCTTAATTATTTAGATTAACTTCATTTTAAATGTATTTGAATCATTTAGACTTATCAATTATCGTTCACGTGCTTACCCAAAAACTGGTTCGTTATATTCTACCCCCCTTAAAAGAATTTTGTCCTAGAAATAAGAGAATAGATAGAGTAAATAAATTGATCGTACTAGAAAGTCATCGTATCTAATATATCGCACCATCCAATATCATACATAGTCATCCATACTTATACTCGAATAGATCGAGTTATATATATACACACATAGTCAATGTACTGGGCTAAGCCACCAAGTTATACTACCTAGAACTCTACATGTCATCAACAAAAAGGTTATTACTTCTACCACCTCATCTTCATTGTCATAAATGTCAATAACTTCTACTACTTCATCATCATCATCATCATCTGTAATGTTAATTACTTATACTATTTTAGCCTCTCCATCATTCTCGTTATCAGAATTATGAAGAACCTTCATCGGTGAACTAGGTGAATGAATCATCACGAAAAAAAATTCAAAATCAACGGGTATCTCGATACCTCCTATATCCTGAATGATTTGTTCAATGTGATCCCAGTCCATTTCCAACTGCTAGGTCTCAATCTCTACCTCACTCTCCACAAACTCTTCCTCCACTTTTTCCTCCTTATTATACCGATCTCCACCATGTCTTGTTCTTCCTCGATCCCATTCTACTCATCAACAAGATCAATATTGTAACGACCCAGATTTTTGAACAGTTTATTTTAAATATTTAGTATGGTTTTAAATATTGAATTCATAATATAAATGAATTTTATATTGGATTTGTCAATTTAATTATCGATATATGATTTAATATCGAATATATTTAATTATCGTAATAGTAACAATTGAATTCCCAGTGTAACACTAAATCAGAACAATTCAGTCAGTTAATATAAATTCTGTGTTGAACTAGAACGATAATAATAATTTATTATCGATGAAATTTATTGTTTGAAATCGATTTATATTTTTAATCGAATTTTATTTAAATCGTCAATTTAATAGTGTTATTCCGTATTTACACCTAAATTAAATTCAGAATCTGTGCCATGAGTCTTGAATAGCATTTGGTAACGGCGGTCGTTGCGTTAAAATAGTGGTTCGGGGACCGCGAGATATTTTAATTATTTAAATAAAATAAAATCAGAACCTACCTCAAAACAAGCCGACCTAAATTATAAAACCACGCAGTTGTTTTCTTCTCGAGCCAACCAATCTGTTCCCCGTCTTTCTTATCTGGGAAACGAGAATTTAATGGCCGACCTAGGATGTTGAAATTTTATCAACTATCTCGTATGTGCGCAGCCCTATTCCTTTGCCTCGAGACAGATAATTTGTCCCCTTTTTCTCTATAAAACCGTATCCTCCTTCATTTCCTTTCGCAAATCACAAACAAGGCTCCAGAGAAAAAATGGCTGTTGTAATTCTTGTCAACAAAATCAAATCGGAGTACTAAAATAGGAAATGGCCGAACCTCTTTCTCCATTCAAAACCACCTAAATCAAATTCGAACATCATTCTTATAAATTTTAAGGCCTTTACCCATTGTTCGCTCTCCACGAATGAAACCGAAAAACCAAAAATCAATGGTCTCCAGTAGGAAGAGGGTGCGACGCAAGCTTTTAATATTCGAATTAGAACCAAATCGCGGATTCGTGGTTTGCGGAGGTCTACCTGAAACCGCGATGGAGGATTTTGGGAAGGTTCTCGCCTGGAAGATTGCTGCTTGTTTTGCGACGTGGTTCTGGTGGAGTGTGATATCAGATGGAGTTCGATGGGTGCGACGTTGTTTCCGTGAGGATGGAGTGCGATTGGGTTCTAAGTGAGGACAGAACTGAGTTTTTGCGTTTTCTGATGAGGGCTAGGGATCGACAGTATGGGTTTTGAGGAATTCAAGATGTAGTGGAGCTCGATCTTTGGTTTGAAGGGATAAACAGATGTGAACTGAGTGGTTTAAGGTGGTGCTGTCGGAGTTCAACATGGAGATGGTGGTTTGTGATGTAAAGGAGATGTCCGTGTGGTGTTCGATAAAATGCCAAGGAGGGATATACGAAATTTTAGGGGCTGATTTGCAGTTTAGGATGCTAGTAGTCGTACTAACTAGCACCATGGTTTGCAACGATAAGGTATACGATTTAGAAATTCATAGAATAATTCATTTAAGTAGTTAGTTTTTCTTAAAATAAATTATCTATTCATTAAAATAGTTAAATTAATATCCATTTAATTGTTAGATGGAAATCAAATCATCGTAGGTATGAAGTAAATTTATTCGAGATGATGCAAGAAAATTCGTTAGCCGAGTGATGCTGAACTTAAATGGATATTCAACAAAGGAAGAATTAAGGTGAGTAAATCTCACTCACCTTTTATTTATAATTATTTTTATTTCGTTAAAAATAATTGTTGTTGCTCGTTTGGATTTTTCTGCTTGCTTTATATATATTGGTTATTTAGGCTATTATATATATATATATATATATATATATATATATATTGGGTTGATTGATTGGTTGGATTCCCGCAGTCTCATTAGCGGATGCCCGCGGTACCATAGCGGATGATTACCCTATGCGCCCCACGCTATGATTAGTGGATGACCTTCTATACCACGATATTCTACCACGAAGCAGAATGGGTATTATTTATGTACTAACATCTGTGGATGCAGGTAAACAGGTTGGAGGAATCCAACTGGATTCCTCAAAAATATATTATCTGTTTGTTTGTTGTTTGTTTGATTACATATATAATTTTCATATATGACGTGTTAAAAATCAAATGATTGAAAATTGGGTGATTTGATTTTTTTAAATATCACTGGGCCAAGTGTTAACTTATTAAAAATATCGTGGAAGGATATTTGATATTTAAAAAGGAAAAATTCTATTTTTAAATAGAATTTGAATTTTAAATGGAAATAAAAATATAAACTTGTTTTTTTGAAAAATAAAAAAAGTAGTTTCTTTATAAACGAAGTTTATAAATAGTTCTTTTATAACGAAGTGATAAATGAAATGAAAAGAATTATCATTTGATAATTCAGAAATAGAAATACAAGTGTGAAATTGGAATTTGAAATGAAATTTCAAAATAGGATGTGAAATGAAATTTTTAAATATATAACTCAAATGAATTTTGAGTATAACATTTGAATAGTAGAATTAGAAAAGGAGTTTAAATATTTGAATTTTAAATAAAAGAAAAAGGAGATTGAATATTAGAAATTCAAATAGAAGTTCAAATAGAATTTGAATAGACGAAATTAGAATGAAAAATAGAATTTGAATTCAAAGGGATAAAAATAGAATTTGAATTCAAAGGAATTCAAATAAAGAAAATTCAAATAGAGACTTTGATATAAAATTTGAATAAAGAAATTCAAATAGAGATTTGAATGTAGAATTTCAAAATAGAATTTGAAATAAAATTTGAAAATAGGATTTTCAAAGTAGAATTGGAAATAGAATTTCAAATAGGATTTCAAAATAGGAAATCCAAATGGTTTTGAAATGGAATTTGAATTCAAGGGAATTCAAATGGATTTGAGTGAAGAAATTCAAATGGGATTTAAATAATGGGTTTTAAATAAAGAGGATTCAAATATAAGAATTTAAATAAAACTCAAACGAAGTTTAAATATAGGATTCAAATAGAATCCAAAAAGGGTTTGAGTAAGAGGAATTCAAAGAGAATTAAAAGGTGGTATTTGAAATTCAAATAGTATTAGAATGGAGTTTTGGATATTTGAATTTAAAATAGAAATTCAAAATGGAGTTTGATTATTTAAATTCAAGTATGAATTTCAAATATAACAATTCAAAAGGGAGTTAATTATAGAAAATTAATCTGGTATTTGAATTCAAGGAGATTAAAATATGGTATTTGAAATCAAGGAAATAAAATATGGTATGTGAATTCAAGAGAATATTAGAATTCAAATGGTGTTAAAAATGAGTTTGAATATTAGAATTCAAATGGTGTTGGAAATGAATTTGAATATTTGAATTCAAATGGAAATGGAAAATGAAATTTGAATATAAGAGATTCAAATTGAATTCAAATATGATTTAATCTATGGGATTTGAATATGAAATTCAAATGGGTTTTAAACTATGGAATTTTGAATATAGAATTTAAAAAGGAGTTTGAATATTTGAATTTCAATAGAATTCAAATATAGAAATTGGAATATAGAAGTTCAAATGGAATTTAAATATAGAGTTTGAATAAGAGAATTCAAATGAATTCAAACATAGAATTTGAATATAGGGAATTCAAATAGAAATTCAAGTATTGAATTTGAATATCAAATAGAAAAGGAATTGGAATTTGAATATAGAATTCAAATAAAAGTGAGATTGGAATTTGAATCAAGAAATTCAAATAGAGTTAAAATGGAATTGAATTCATTTTAAAGAAGTTTAAAAGTTTTATACATAAATATAATTAAAACGAACTCGCCGCAGCGCTGCAGTTCGTAAAATAGCGATTCGAACTTCAACCGAGTATACAGGACTCAATTGGAGTCGGATCTCTTTGAAACAAGAAACGTCAGAACCGGTTTGATAATAGTTTTCTAATGAAAGAAAAAAATATGAATTTCGTCGTATAGATTTTGAGTTATGTCAAAATCAAATTTTCAGAAAAACAGCGCCAGAACTATTTAAAAACCATAACGGTTTATTTCATTTTATAAAAGGATTTTAAGCAAATAAAAATCCGAATTTCTATTTAGAAAATTTCAGATTTGAGTTATAAAATATATGTGAACTCAGGTGGAGTAATGAATTGATTTTTGAAACAGAAATCAGATTTTTGATGATTGAATAGAATTAACTAATTCGAATAGTAATTAGTAAATGAGATGTTGAATTGATATTGGGCCTTAAATAAGTGAATTCGATTTGAAAATTTATATTCGAAATAGAAAAGAGAACTAGAATTGAAATTGAAATTCAATTTGGTTATGAACGAGTTAAATATTTTGTTTGAACATGTTATGTTCAACAAAGAAGTGAAATAGGCAAAATGACTAATTAAAGAATAAATGGGCGAAACTGAATTCAAACGATTAGATGGTATTGAATTGAATTGAAAACAGGTGAACATGTGTAAGCAGGTTTGATATGAAGTATATGAAGATTTAAATTTATGTGCTCGACAAAAAGGTACACGTTTAATTTCCATATGAGATTTTATGCTTCGTATCGGCAAGCCGCTTGGCTTTTTCTTTTTCTTTTTGAGATGAGAAGTTACCGGGAAGCTATTTGAAATTTCCCGATGCTCCCGATACAGGGGAGGTTATGGCGAAATTTTCCAGAAATTTAAGGAGTTAGAATATTTTTAAGATATTTTGATAGTTAGAAATCATTGGATTGACGTATAGAATTCGATAGGTAAGTGAATATAAAAATCGAATATTGTAAACAAAAAGGGAAATATATAAATTAGAAATAGAAAACGAACTTTATACATGTTTTAAAAATGAACAATTGGATTGTATAGTGTGTTTATTCGAGATAAGTGGTTTCGCCGTTTTGAAGTTGAGAATGTTTTCAGTTAAGGTCTGAGAGGTAATTTTACCCCAACTTGATTGATCTCATTTTTAGTGGATAAATAGCAAGATCCAGTCTCGAAGAGAAGTGTTTGAAAAAGAGTTAGTTGAATAAAATATTTTGGGTTGTTGTAACGATGTTTTACACAACATTCGTTTTAAACCCAAGTGATGGAATTTTGGAAATATAACAGTAAATATTTCCTGAGTATAATTAAATAGTCGGGATAGAGATAAGTGATTGGAATTGTTTTCAATTGCAAATAGAGATATTTTCTAATATATAGAAAATAAAAGGGGTTGATATTGGGAAACGTTTTCCAAATGGCATAAGATGCCAAGATGGTTATTGAAAATATTTGGTTAACAAATATTGATAAGGAAATGGAGAAGAAATTTAATTAATGAAATATTAATTAAAGAGCCCAGTGATTTGTTGATATGTTTGGATGAACACTTGTTTTTATTCGATAGTTAAATCACAGACTATCGAAGTTTTTGACCATCGTTGTCAATATAGAGAGACCGGTTGGATTATTATCCGAAGAACCACTCCGTATCGGCATAAGCGTTGCGAACCAAGTATGCTGAATATATTGAAGACGAAGTAAAGTGCAAGGACTTTTTCTATTAAATAGAAATAGTGCCTTCGGTTTCGTTCAATCCCAGAACGAACGTAAATGGACGAATGTCTGACAGAGTATTTCCAATGATCAAATGGGTTGGTCTGTATAAATATATATGGTTGCAATGAATTTATTCCCTTAGCATAACATCCAGAATATTCGTGCAAACTCAACTAGTGATTAACGGATCTGACTATGTGGCATTCAAAGTGATTGTGCTATCAATGAATGGTAAGTATTCGTAGCCTCAGGCCTCAACAACCGGGAAAGGACAAAAATCAGGCAGGCAACATGGCTATGTGGGTCGCACCCATTAGGATGTATAATCACCTATCTAGAGGTTCATTTAATTTCTTATTCTATTCGATGCTGTCCCAGTCGGGGGAACGGTTGCTGATCCCAACCGTTGGTGTATACATTCGATACACTCAAGCGAAATGAGTGGTCGGTCATGTGTGGGCCGGGTTGCAAGATGTTCTTGTTGAACCCAGTGTATTCCTCTCTAGAGATACACTAGCGGAAGGTGGTTCCATACCTTGTCATGTTGGAAATCCAATCTCCAATAAGCACCATGCGGTTTTTGATTTTATACTATATATGTGGAGCGTGAGATGCAAGCATTCTGCTATTTGGTTATTTACTTGATGTAGACATTATTATAATATCGCTGGATTTTCGTATCAAAGTGTTTTGGGTTATAGTAAGGTAAAAACCGTCCATGTTTATGTGTGGGCTGGTCTTACTATTATCTTTTCTTTCGAAAGGGTTTTGAAAGTTAAACAAGTGGTTGGAGTTTACTCACACCAGTCCCATGACTGACCCAGAGTTTGTTTTGTTTTGTTTTCCCTAAACTCTTGGGTGCCCAAATTTGTACGGGCAGTCAAGTAGTCGGGATTTCACAGATTCATTTGGAGGAGATGGAAGCAGGAGGCTTCACCGGTTAGCTATAGGCTATCATATATTCCGCTGTGGACCTTGTTTGTATCTGGAAACAGATGTTTATAACTGTTCCAGAAATGACTGTTGTGCTCTGATGATGGTATGTATATAAAGTTACTGATTTGTATTTCAAAAGTTATGTTATATAATATATTTTATTCGTTTCGCTGTGAGTTTGTGATCTTCGTTTTCTTCTATTCTAATATTTCTTTCTTTCTATTTCTCATCCTCTAACTTCTTTCTAATAATGATTCGTATTTCTGTGCAATTTGGGTTAGACGTGTGGTGTTATTAGTCAATTCAGATAGCACGGATTTGCGGGCCTTTACAGTTGGTATCAGAGCTTAGGTTGAGCGAATACCTAGGCTTTGGTGGAATGTGCTCATTAGAGATAGGGTCAACAGTACCCTAGAATGAGTTGAGTGTAAGTATATACGAGAGAGCGTATTTGTTAATTGATATAAAAATTGTTTTATATTGTGTTGGCTGGTCTGTTGAGTAGTTTATGAATTTTGGTCGAATCGTGGGACGCCACGAAGTTGATAGGAATTTCTAAACACTTGAACAGAGAAATTCAACACAATATTGTTTTAAAGTGGGTAAATAAAATAATTTTGCCCAAAATTCTATTTTGATATAGAAAGGTATAATTTTCTGAAATTATTGTAATATATGGATGTGTTGGATGTTAACATTATAATCAAATGAGATTATAAGAAGTGAAATGGTTATAGAACCAAATAGAATTTGTATATGAATGAAATATATACAAATAAGATGAATTAGAATTGAATTCAAACTAGAATTCAGAATTTAAATCCTGGGTAGTTTGTAAATATTTTCAAAGTACATTAAAAGAATATAGCTTTGTTTTGAAAAGACCGTTTGAATAAAAATCATATTTGAATGGATTTTGAAATAGATAAAGCACTGAACTCACTACAGTGGCTGGGAAATAATTCTGATGATGACTGCAGCTTCATCAGTGTTAATTTTTGAGTTTCTAAGTGATGGATTGCTACCTTAGAAAAGTTTTGATGAAATTTGTTTTGAATGAAAATAAGTGATTTGAAAATTCAAATGTTTTGAATTTAAAGTGGTTATAAATATAGGTGTATATATTTATGTGATTTCAGAAGGATTCGAAAGAAAAACCCAGAAATTTGAATTCTGAAGTTTAAATTTAACTGAAGTAAGTTAAATGGATCGAGGTAAATAAATTAATGAAATTTAACTTGAAAAAGATTGAATAGAATTTGAATTGGGTGAAGATCATTTAGATTGAACATGTGAAAACCAAAAGTTTTGGTTGGAGCTAATTTGTTGAAATATGAAGAGGTGAGTTTCAACATAAGTGAGGTTCTAAAAAGTAATGGATTTGAACCCTTTTTCCTACCTTAGCAATTTCGAGGACGAAATTATTTTAAGAGGGGAAGAATGTAACGACCCAGATTTTTGAACAGTTTATTTTAAATATTTAGTATGGTTTTAAATATTGAATTCATAATATAAATGAATTTTATATTGGATTTGTCAATTTAATTATCGATATATGATTTAATATCGAATATATTTAATTATCGTAATAGTAACAATTGAATTCCCAGTGTAACACTAAATCAGAACAATTCAGTCAGTTAATATAAATTTTGTGTTGAACTAGAACGATAATAATAATTTATTATCGATGAAATTTATTGTTTGAAATCGATTTATATTTTTAATCGAATTTTATTTAAATCATCAATTTAATAGTGTTATTCCGTATTTACGACTAAATTAAATTCAGAATCTGTGCCATTAGTCTTGAATAGCGTTTGGTAACGGCGGTCGTTGCGTTAAAATAGTGGTTCGGGGACCGCGAGATATTTTAATTATTTAAATAAAATAAAATCAGAACCTACCTCAAAACAAGCCGACCTAAATTATAAAACCACGCAGTTGTTTTCTTCTCGAGCCAACCAATCTGTTCCCCGTCTTTCTTATCTGGGAAACGAGAATTTAATGGCCGACCTAGGATGTTGAAATTTTATCAGCTATCTCGTATGTGCGCAACCCTATTCCTTTGCCTCGAGACAGATAATTTGTCCCCTTTTTCTATATAAAACCGTATCCTCCTTCATTTCCTTTTGCAAATCACAAACAAGGCTCCAGAGAAAAAATGGCTGTTGTAATTCTTGTCAACAAAATCAAATCGGAGTACTAAAATAGGAAATGGCCGAACCTCTTTCTCCATTCAAAACCACCTAAATCAAATTCGAACATCATTCTTATAAATTTTAAGGCCTTTACCCATTGTTCGCTCTCCACGAATGAAACCGAAAAACCAAAAATCAATGGTCTCCAGTAGGAAGAGGGTGCGACGCAAGCTTTTAATATTCGAATTCGAACCAAATCGCGGATTCGTGGTTTGCGGAGGTCTACCTGAAACCGCGATGGAGGATTTTGGGAAGGTTCTCGCCTGGAAGATTGCTGCTTGTTTTGCGACGTGGTTCTGGTGGAGTGTGATATCAGATGGAGTTCGATGGGTGCGACGTTGTTTCCGTGAGGATGGAGTGCGATTGGGTTCTAAGTGAGGACAGAACTGAGTTTTTGCGTTTTCTGATGAGGGCTAGGGATCGACAGTAGGGGTTTTGAGGAATTCAAGATGTAGTGGAGCTCGATCTTTGGTTTGAAGGGATAAACAGATGTGAACTGAGTGGTTTAAGGTGGTGCTGTCGGAGTTCAACATGGAGATGGTGGTTTGTGATGTAAAGGAGATGTCCGTGTGGTGTTCGATAAAATGCCAAGGAGGGATATACGAAATTTTAGGGGCTGATTTGCAGTTTAGGATGCTAGTAGTCGTACTAACTAGCACCATGGTTTGCAACGATAAGGTATACGATTTAGAAATTCATAGAATAATTCATTTAAGTAGTTAGTTTTTCTTAAAATAAATTATCTATTCATTAAAATAGTTAAATTAATATCCATTTAATTGTTAGATGGAAATCAAATCATCGTAGGTATGAAGTAAATTTATTCGAGATGATGCAAGAAAATTCGTTAGCCGAGTGATGCTGAATTTAAATGGATATTCAACAAAGGAAGAATTAAGGTGAGTAAATCTCACTCACCTTTTATTTATAATTATTTTTATTTCGTTAAAAATAATTGTTGTTGCTCGTTTGGATTTTTCTGCTTGCTTTATATATATTAGTTATTTAGGCTATTATATATATATATTAGGTTGATTGATTGGTTGGATTCCCGCAGTCTCATTAGCGGATGCCCGCGGTACCATAGCGGATGATTACCCTATGCGCCCCACGCAATGATTAGTGGATGACCTTCTATACCACGATATTCTGCCACGAAGCAGAATGGGTATTATTTATGTACTAACATCTGTGGATGCAGGTAAACAGGTTGGAGGAATCCAATTGGATTCCTCAAAAATATATTATCTGTTTGTTTGTTGTTTGTTTGATTACATATATAATTTTCATATATGACGTGTTAAAAATCAAATGATTGAAAATTGGGTGATTTGATTTTTTTAAATATCACTGGGCCAAGTGTTAATTTATTAAAAATATCGTGGAAGGATATTTGAGATTTAAAAAGGAAAATTTCTATTTTTAAATAGAATTTGAATTTTAAATGGAAATAAAAATATAAACTTGTTTTTTTGAAAAATAAAACAAGTAGTTTCTTTATAAACGAAGTTTATAAATAGTTCATTTATAATGAAGTTATAAATGAAATGAAAAGAATTATCATTTGATAATTCAGAAATAGAAATACAAGTGTGAAATTGGAATTTGAAATGAAATTTCAAAATAGGATGTGAAATGAAATTTTTAAATATATAACTCAAATGAATTTTGAGTATAACATTTGAATAGTAGAATTAGAAAAGGAGTTTAAATATTTGAATTTTAAATAAAAGAAAAAGGAGATTGAATATTAGAAATTCAAATAGAAGTTCAAATAGAATTTGAATAGAAGAAATTAGAATGAAAAATAGAATTTGAATTCAAAGGGATAAAAATAGAATTTGAATTCAAAGGAATTCAAATAAAGAAAATTCAAATAGAGACTTTGATATAAAATTTGAATAAAGAAATTCAAATAGAGATTTGAATGTAGAATTTCAAAATAGAATTTGAAATAAACTTTGAAAATAGGATTTTCAAAGTAGAATTGGAAATAGAATTTCAAATAGGATTTCAAAATAGGAAATCCAAATGGTTTTGAAATGGAATTTGAATTCAAGGGAATTCAAATGGATTTGAGTGAAGAAATTCAAATGGGATTTAAATAATGGGTTTTAAATAAAGAGGATTCAAATATAAGAATTTAAATAAAACTCAAATGAAGTTTAAATATAGGATTCAAATAGAATCCAAAAAGGGTTTGAGTAAGAGGAATTCAAAGAGAATTAAAAGGTGGTATTTGAAATTCAAATAGTATTAGAATGGAGTTTTGGATATTTGAATTTAAAATAGAAATTCAAAATGGAGTTTGATTATTTAAATTCAAGTATGAATTTCAAATATAACAATTCAAAAGGGAGTTAATTATAGAAAATTAATCTGGTATTTGAATTCAAGGAGATTAAAATATGGTATTTGAAATCAAGGAAATAAAATATGGTATGTGAATTCAAGAGAATATTAGAATTCAAATGGTGTTAAAAATGAGTTTGAATATTAGAATTCAAATGGTGTTGGAAATGAATTTGAATATTTGAATTCAAATGGAAAATGAAATTTGAATATAAGAGATTCAAATTGAATTCAAATAGGATTTAATCTATGGGATTTGAATATGAAATTCAAATGGGTTTTAAACTATGGAATTTTGAATATAGAATTTAAAAAGGAGTTTGAATATTTGAATTTCAATAGAATTCAAATATAGAAATTGGAATATAGAAGTTCAAATGGAATTTAAATATAGAGTTTGAATAAGAGAATTCAAATGAATTCAAACATAGAATTTGAATATAGGGAATTCAAATAGAAATTCAAGTATTGAATTTGAATATCAAATAGAAAAGGAATTGGAATTTGAATATAGAATTCAAATAAAAGTGAGATTGGAATTTGAATCAAGAAATTCAAATAGAGTTAAAATGGAATTGAATTCATTTTAAAGAAGTTTAAAGGTTTTATACATAAATATAATTAAAACGAACTCGCCGCAGCGCTGCAGTTCGTAAAATAGCGATTCGAACTTCAATCGAGTATACAGGACTCAATTGGAGTCGGATCTCTTTGAAACAAGAAACGTCAGGACCGGTTTGATAATAGTTTTCTAATGAAAGAAAAAAATATGAATTTCGTCGTATAGATTTTGAGTTATGTCAAAATCAAATTTTCAGAAAAACAGCGCCAGAACTATTTAAAAACCATAACGGTTTATTTCATTTTATAAAAGGATTTTAAGCAAATAAAAATCCGAATTTCTATTTAGAAAATTTCAGATTTGAGTTATAAAATATATGTGAACTCAGGTGGAGTAATGAATTGATTTTTGAAACAGAAATCAGATTTTTGATGATTGAATAGAATTAACTAATTCGAATAGTAATTAGTAAATGAGATGTTGAATTGATATTGGGCCTTAAATAAGTGAATTCGATTTGAAAATTTATATTCGAAATAGAAAAGAGAACTAGAATTGAAATTGAAATTCAATTTGGTTATGAACGAGTTAAATATTTTGTTTGAACATGTTATGTTCAACAAAGAAGTGAAATAGGCAAAATGACTAATTAAAGAATAAATGGGCGAAACTGAATTCAAACGATTAGATGGTATTGAATTGAATTGAAAACAGGTGAACATGTGTAAGCAGGTTTGATATGAAGTATATGAAGATTTAAATTTATGTGCTCGACAAAAAGGTACACGTTTAATTTCCATATGAGATTTTATGCGCCGTATCGGCAAGCCGCTTGGCTTTTTCTTTTTCTTTTTGAGATGAGAAGTTACCGGGAAGCTATTTGAAATTTCCCGATGCTCCCGATACAGGGGAGGTTATGGCGAAATTTTCCGGAAATTTAAGGAGTTAGAATATTTTTAAGATATTTTGATAGTTAGAAATCATTGGATTGACGTATAGAATTCGATAGGTAAGTGAATATAAAAATCGAATATTGTAAACAAAAAGGGAAATATATAAATTAGAAATAGAAAACGAACTTTATACATGTTTTAAAAATGAACAATTGGATTGTATAGTGTGTTTATTCGAGGTAAGTGGTTTCGCCGTTTTGAAGTTGAGAATGTTTTCAGTTAAGGTCTGAGAGGTAATTTTACCCCAACTTGATTGATCTCATTTTTAGTGGATAAATAGCAAGATCCAGTCTCGAAGAGAAGTGTTTGAAAAAGAGTTAGTTGAATAAAATATTTTGGGTTGTTGTAACGATGTTTTACACAACATTCGTTTTAAACCCAAGTGATGGAATTTTGGAAATATAACAGTAAATATTTCCTGAGTATAATTAAATAGTCGGGATAGAGATAAGTGATTGGAATTGTTTTCAATTGCAAATAGAGATATTTTCTAATATATAGAAAATAAAAGGGGTTGATATTGGGAAACGTTTTCCAAATGGCATAAGATGCCAAGATGGTTATTGAAAATATTTGGTTAACAAATATTGATAAGGAAATGGAGAAGAAATTTAATTAATGAAATATTAATTAAAGAGCCCAGTGATTTGTTGATATGTTTGGATGAACACTTGTTTTTATTCGATAGTTAAATCACAGACTATCGAAGTTTTTGACCATCGTTGTCAATATGGAGAGACCGGTTGGATTATTATCCGAAGAACCACTCCGTATCGGCATAAGCGTTGCGAACCAAGTGTGCTGAATATATTGAAGACGGAGTAAAGTGCAAGGACTTTTTCTATTAAATAGAAATAGTGCCTTCGGTTTCGTTCAATCCCAGAACGAACGTAAATGGACGAATGTCTGACAGAGTATTTCCAATGATCAAATGTGTTGGTCTGTATAAATATATATGGTTGCAACGAATTTATTCCCTTAGCATAACATCCAGAATATTCGTGCAAACTCAACTAGTGATTAACGGATCTGACTATGTGGCATTCAAAGTGATTGTGCTATCAATGAATGGTAAGTATTCGTAGCCTCAGGCCTCAACAACCGGGAAAGGACAAAAATCGGGCAGGCAGCATGGCTATGTGGGTCGCACCCATTAGGATGTATAATCACCTATCTAGAGGTTCATTTAATTTCTTATTCTATTCGATGTTGTCCCAGTCGGGGGAACGGTTGCTGATCCCAACCGTTGGTGATATACATTCGATACACTCAAGCGAAATGAGTGGTCGGTCATGTGTGGGCCGGGTTGCAAGATGTTCTTGTTGAACCCAGTGTATTCCTCTCTAGAGATACACTAGCGGAAGGTGGTTCCATACCTTGTCATGTTGGAAATCCAATCTCCAATAAGCGCCATGCGGTTTTTGATTTTATACTATATATGTGGAGCGTGAGATGCAAGCGTTCTGCTATTTGGTTATTTACTTGATGTAGACATTATTATAATATCGCTGGATTTTCGTATCAAAGTGTTTTGGGTTATAGTAAGGTAAAAACCGTCCATGTTTATGTGTGGGCTGGTCTTACTATTATCTTTTCTTTCGAAAGGGTTTTGAAAGTTAAACAAGTGGTTGGAGTTTACTCACACCAGTCCCATGACTGACCCAGAGTTTATTTTGTTTTGTTTTCCCTAAACTCTTGGGTGCCCAAATTTGTACGGGCAGTCAAGTAGTCGGGATTTCACAGATTCATTTGGAGGAGCTAGAAGCAGGAGGCTTCACCGGTTAGCTATAGGCTATCATATATTCCGCTGTGGACCTTGTTTGTATCTGGAAACAGATGTTTATAACTGTTCCAGAAATGACTGTTGTGCTCTGATGATGGTATGTATATAAAGTTACTGATTTGTATTTCAAAAGTTATGTTATATAATATATTTTATTCGTCCCGCTGTGAGTTTGTGATCTTCGTTTTCTTCTATTCTAATATTTCTTTCTTTCTATTTCTCATCCTCTAACTTCTTTCTAATAATGATTCGTATTTCTGTGCAATTTGGGTTGGACGTGTGGTGTTATTAGTCAATTCAGATAGCACGGATTTGCGGGCCTTTACAAATATCATCCTCCTGCTCAACAATTCCTGGCTCATCTTGATCAACTCCAAGATCATTCTTCGAATCTATGTCAAGTCTATTTGTTGTGGTAGTACCACTACCACCTCTTCCACGTCTGGCCCTAGTACTCATTCTTAGCTCCTAGACATAATAAGATGATACTTATCGCTTGATCATAAGATATTATTTTGAAAATAACTTTAGCCATTTACTCGTATTAATATAATTAATCATGTGTAATATAAAATTTGCAAGTATGCTCTCTCAACACTAACCCAAAGCCTAGGTATTCAATAGCCCAAACTCTGGTACCAACTGTAACGACCTGACTTTCGTACTCTTCGGAAGTCAAGTCATTATTAAGAAAAAGAAAGAGATAGAAGATCGAATTAAAAAAAACATCAGAATCTCACAGCGGAACTGGATAAAATATAATACAACAAATAATTTATTGATACCGTGATAATTATACATCGGTGTTTCACGGCATACAGATAATACATACTTATGGTCTCATGACCTGTCCATATTACACACCATAATATATAATAAGGATGCATAGATAAGTACTAGCATATTTATTCTAGAGTCCGCCAAACTTCTCCATAGATAGTGATTCAAAACCTGGATCACTTGACTACTCATAATAAGTATTATGAGCACCCAAGAGTTTAGGAAAATAAGAAAAATAAACTCTGGGTCAGACATAAGCTTGGTGTGAGTAAACAATTTTATTTAAAAACAGTTGAGAAGATAAGAGGGTCTTATAAACCATGTTACAATATAGGGTGACTTGTTTAACTTTAGAAATACCATTTTGAAAAGAATGGAATTCTTGTAAGACACAACTACCCATAAATATGGTATATGTTTTTACCTTACGATAGCCAAATCACTTTTATATCAAATCCAGTGATATTATAATAATGTCTAACAATTCACAGTAAATAGGAATATAGTCGAAAAGCTTGCATCTAACTTTTCGACATGGTTGGTTTACAATAAAAACTGTATGGCTCGTATTGGATTTTGGATTTCCAACATGACTAAGTATGGGACCACCTTCCGATCAGTGTTCTCTAGAGATGAAACACTGGGGTTCAACAAGAACATCTTACAACCCAGCCACATAGAACCGACCACCCATTTTACTTGAGTGTATTGAATATATCATCATCACAGTTGGTAGCTAGTCAACCGAATTCATTCCGAAGCATATAAAAAGGGACAATCGATTTCTCTAGATCAGTGATGACATACCTAGATGGGTATGACCCACTTAACCCTGCTGCCTGCCCAATTTCATCCATTTCCCGGTTGATGAGGCATGAGGCTATGATTATCTTTAAGAATATCACTTCATCATTCACTTTGAACGCTATATTGTCAGATCCGTCAAATCACTAATTGACGTCCACAAAAATACTGGGTATTAAGCAAGAGAAGGTGTCTTCTCCACCACCAAACTTGGTACGTTTGAGGAAATCAATGTACATGATTTATTTGGAAATACCCTGTCAGACATTCGTCCATATACTTTCGTTCTGGGACTGAACGAAACCGAAGGTATTAACTCTACTACATGCATTTTGGAATCACTCTAAGGATTAGTAGCAGTAGCCCTTGCTCTTTAATATTTTCAAGTTGGCTTCAATTTAATCGAACGCCTAAGTCGAATCAAAGTGGTATTCAGATCTTAGATTAAACCCGATTCTGGACTCTTTGACTTGATAAACGTTAATAATATTTTAGGATCAAGTTGTATTTTCGAATAAATATGATTATTTATTATAAAATAAAAATCATAACCTGTCCTTCTAAATTAAATTATTCCCTCAATCTATTTTTGATTTAAGAATTGTGGTCGATGCAAAATTATGTCAACATTTATTTTTCGAGCTAATGCTTCAATATAAACTCCCTATATAGTTTAAATGGTTTGTCTTGGCTCTCCGATATTCCAGGATTTAAGGCAAAAATAAATAAAACTTAAACTTTTTATTATTATCATATTTTTATATATTTTTATTTTATACTGCAGTTTCACTTTCACAGTGCACACACGTGCACCATGCACCGTATTCATCTCCGGCGAACTCGACTCCGCAACCGTTGCTCTTTCCTTCTCTTCATCAACATGCAACAACACAATTAGTTCACCGCCAAGCTCTCCATTTATTTTTATTATTATCCTTATTAATTACTATTATTATTATCTATATTAATTACTACTACTACTATTATTATTATTATTATTTTTCAGACCCTCACTTGCTACATTAAAGCTTCATGCAATGGAGATACAGGCAAGGCCATGCTTGTTCCAACCTTTCTCCATGCAACAGAGCTCCTTTGTCCTAATGTTTTTGTCCATCTCTATTTTAATCTTCACATGAATCCCTGTTCCATTTAATTATCTATTTGTTGTATGACTTCATGCATATACATGGTACACAAGTCATCCCAAAATTTACCTGCACTTGTTTATTTCGGTATACTCATGTATGTACACGAGGCACACTATGGCCAAGCCTCACCGGTATAGTTTCTTCTCAGCCTAGTTCCATATCTTAATATTCTCTCATACATCACAGCTCATGTGCTAACTGGTATTTCACTCTCCGTTTCTTTCTTGGTTCACGCATGAGTCTCATTCCCACTTGCCTTCATGCACACATACCCCATTACAGTCACTTTTGCCTCCTCTACACATACTCCTCGCAAGCCTCACTACTCATTTTTCCTTCCATGTTGGTGCGTGTATGTAAGTGCCACCATACATACATTTCTTAGCTTCTCCTCCATGCATGTACCAGTCCATACATTTACACAGCAGAGCCTTGCTGCTCTTCTTTGTTGTTTTTTTCTTTTCCTTTTCCTCAATGAAGACCAGGCGCAGACCCATTGCCATGATTCTCAAATATATCTCCACTCAACAAGCTTATTATGTCCACGTGTTCGTGTACTATGCACTACACGTGGTTATGGAAAATTTAAGGTCATCATGCATTGGTGAAAGGACCCGTGACTTCCCCGTGAAGGAAAGCCCGGATACTTTGAGAACAACACACAAAAGGACGCAGACGGAAGAACATTTCATTGCTATTACAATAATTCCATCAGATACAAGAATATACAGAGTATAAATGAATAAATTACATTCGACAAATATCAGAGATTACAATAAATTACATAGCAGCGGAAAATAATACAAAACACAACTGAAAGTAATACACGGATACAGAGCTTTCCGAGCATCGTTCCAGCTGTAAATCAGGACCCTGTGAATATAAATCTGCAAAACCAAAACTACTAGCTGCCCGTGTGGAAAATAGGGGCACCCAGAGTTTAGGTTAAAACAATAAACTCCGTGTCAGTCATGGGACTGGTGTGAGAACTAAAACAGTTATAATTCTTTATTTTAAAGTTCGGTAAATCAAGGGACCACGCCGTATAACACGGAACGGGTTTCCTCCCAAGAATACCAGTGCATAAAACAAACAACGCAATGCTAAATAAAGAAAAATGAAGCTGTTATAAGACCCAGGTCCCATCACACAATGCAACGCAAGCCGGAGGATAGGGTTTTTACCTTATAACAGCCAAAGCATGATTGATACGTTTAAAACACATTATTTGATACTATTATAAGTGTATAGTGTCAAAACAATTTCACATCATAAATATCAATCATAGGCGGCATTAATGACCCATACCACTATGTCGCCATACTAGGTTCTACAAATAAAACCGCACTATCACGTATTGGAAATTGGATTTCCGTCATGAGCCGAGGCAAGGGGCAAGCTCCTCTCCGCGTTCGAGACACTCTAGCAATGCCTCAGGACCCCACTCTGATCCTTTGGAACCTCCAAGGCCGGTCCTCTCTTACTTTTGAGGATTAATTATTCCTGAACACACGTTTCCCGGTCCTTACAGACCTATATCCGAGGCGCCTCATATCCAACAACCACACAGGTGAAAAGTATATAAATGTCAGGGCTGGTAGGTCACTGACACCACCCTAGCTAGAAAGAAACGTCGTGCACTCCTTGGGTCCGTATCCCGTTTTTGACTCATACCGAGGTGTGAGGCTCGCGAATTCACGTTATACACAAAGCTATGCCACACAGGCCGTGCTTTGATCATCAACCACAAGACTTTGCTTTTCAACAGAAGCCTTGATCAATTGCCACTTACGCGTGCCACACAGGCAATTCATTCCATGCGACTGATGTCCATCAATATACAACCTCTGAGCTCGTATGTCTCAGAGAAGGGCGTTAAGCAAGAGAATAAATTCTCCGCCGCCAAACAGATGTATATTTAATAGAGATCAATCAACACAGAATAAAATCCAATGTCAGACACGCAATCCATTTACAAGTTCGTTCTGGGTCTGAACGAAACCAGAGGCACTTTCCTCGCATATCCATCCATCTCCAAGTACGTCTGGACGATCACCAACTGATTCCCTCATCCTGGGTGTACAGCCCAATCAAGATCATCAGTAATCACCCAAACGATGTGAAGACTTCCGGTCTTCAACCACCGTCTTCATCTTCGACATCTCGTCGAATCGGTTATTCAGAATGAGTATAAACCCGGCCTTTCTGAATAACCCACGTATATGATAAACAAATGTTACACAAACACAACAAACGCCTCATTCCAATTCAAAATATTCTTTTATTCACAAAATCACATTCTTAGGGAAATGTTCCCATTAATTTTATCCAAGATAAATTCTTCTAAATTTATCCTATAATCTTCCTTTGGATATCATTCAAACTAGTCGGGATTAACGAACCACACCGAAGTAATTATTTATTTTATTTCCCAATCCCAACCTATATATCCCATGGAGAAAACTGGTAATACTCCACATCTAACACCACGGTGTTATCGGTAAAATTAATTACCATTTCACGTTCAAATCTAATTAAAGATTTAACTATCGCTTTGGAGCAAAACTGGTGATACTCCACTCTTGATTACTTTTCAAATTTGATAATTTAAATTATCAATTCACATTTTAATCTAATTAAAGATTCATTAAAACTCCACTTATTTTTAATCTTTTCAAAAATCAACATCTTGCCTTTAACTGGGTTAAAGAACCAATGTCATCTAAAACACGATTCACGATAAACCCAAATCACATTCTATTGTTAATTGGGTTAAAGAACAGGTGTTGTTCAAAACACCGCTCACGATAAACCTAAAAACCAATTCAAATTCAATTTCAATTAAATATTATTTAATTGATACACTTCATTAAATCTAAATAGAAAGATTTAATCTTTTTCCCTATTGGGCTCAAGAACAGTGTTAATGAAGACACCATTCACGACAAACCCAAATCACATTTGATATCAAATACAAGGCTCTGAATAGAAAATATACCGGCTTATATTCAATATCAAATTCTGAAACCAACAAATATTGTATTGGAAATAACGATATAAAATATATCTTTCAAATTCCCATAACAATATCTGTACAGTCACGAAATCCAACATCGAAATATTCCGAAGATAATTTCGATTCAACTCCAGTCCAATTCACATATTGGGAATATTGATTATTTTTAATAATTTTATCAAGGCCCGTACAGTCGATTTCCATCAACGGCCATCGAACTGCACTTACAACGACCTTTTTTGAATTTGATTTGGACATAATTCCAAATCCAACCATTAGATTTCAAATTTCTAATCTTCATTGGAAAGCTCTTTTCGATACGAACCCAACGGTTCCGGTTTTAGGAGAATACGACGGTCGGATCTCCCGCAACGTCAATTCGAAGTCAATGGTCGAAATTCAAGAACTGCCGCGACGCGGCGCGTTCTATTCAAGCCATTATATATATAACATATATATATATATATTATATATATTTCGTCAATTTCCTTTTAAAACGTATTTTATAAATCGTTTTAACTTCGTTTCAAAACCATTTCAACACTATTTCAATTTCTAATCAAAACTGAATATTTTATATCATTACTATATAAATGATAATATTTTCAAAACGTTATATTTTGAAATCACTTCTTTTCTATATTCATTATAAAAACGAATATAATCGATATAAATATCGTTCACGTCAAAATAGCGCAACTCTAATCAACACGGCTTCATATATTTCAATAAATCCGTTATTCTATTCAACAAATGAATATTTATTCTATTCAACACATGAATCTATATTTCTTCCAACACCTGACTAATCTCAACACATGAGTACTGTCAACACATCACTATTTTTGTTATGTAAAATATTTTATAAAACTATGGTATCTATCGTTTGATTTTCAATTAGACTTCTACTGAGAAGTAGTTCTAATTTTAAATATGATAAAGATGTAAATTTCATCGTATAAAATATTTCACTCAACACATGAACATCGTCAACACATGACTATTTTTATATTCAACACATGAATTTTCTTTTATAATATTCCTTATTTTCCCGATTGGAATGAGGCCCAATCAATCACCATATAATGTTAATTATATGGATTCCATACAACACATGTATATAATAGCAATAATAAACAATCAACCATCATCCAAAGTGCACCACACAACTGCATAAACATCAAATATAAATAATCGACGCTTACACAGTCTGTCGACCAATCGATCGACAATAATTAAATAATTGGGATTAGTGTACGCCAAATATCATCCCAACACCCGTGTGGGGTTTCAAATCAACAAACACATATCTTTGTTTGTGCAGTTGGGCGATGTGTAAAATTTATCGTCCCAATCAATGTCCTTCAAATAGGTGTACATAAACAAACCGTCCGGTTTGTAAATGAATATTTTATTTTATTCACTTCCACGTTAAAAATTATATTTTTAACGATAAAATATTCTATTTCAACACATGAATTTCTATTCAGTTCATTTACTCAATAAAAATGATATTTCTATTTTTCTAACATATTTTAGAAAATTTCGGCGGCATAACGGCACGATACTAGAAACGGGACGAGGCCTAGCCTTATCCCCGGTCTAGTGAAGGCCCACGCCATTCACACATCAATCAAATCCATTCAATTCACCAAACAATTCAATTCAAACCAAATAATCTAACCAACTACACAACCAAACAATTAAACAAACAAGCCATCCATGGTCTGTGGATGACGGGTGTCGGGTGCTACTAAACACCGTCTACATCCTAGTATATATATATATAACTAGAAAAAGAGAATTTAGAGTGAGAAGTTCTCACCAACTAGCTAATCCAATCATCTCGACTCTTCTTATGTAGAAAATCTTGTCGTTCTCGCCTTTTGTCACTTTCGTTGCCCGTAGCCGCTACATGTATAAAAATCACATTTTTATTATCTACATTATATAAAAATCTCATCTTTATATCTTCTATAAGCTAAAAATCAGATTTTTATCCTCTCTATAATATAAAGATCATATTTTTATCTATTTCATATGTCAAAACTGTAGAAGCTTTAAAACGGAGAAAACTCACTTTTTTTCTAACGCCCGGATTCGCTGTTTGGGTCCTAGAATTTGCAAACGAGCTTCAATCTTCACACCATCATTTTTTCTAGCACAAGCACGCCATTCTGAACAACTTTTTCCTAGTGGTCTTCTTGCCGAAAATGTGCAATTTCGCCGGAAATCGAGAAAAGACAGCAATTTGACAGCGTTTGATCAGCAGACTTCGGACGCGTTTTCCCGACAACTCCGCAATGCAAAATAGGACTTATCATATACCAAATCGAAGAGAATTTCGTGCTCTACAACTTTGGTCTTGAGGAACTTTGGCTAGAAACGCACGGTTTGGGAGTTATTGACGAAAAACGGTCAGGGACTTTTATGCAAAAACGGGATTTTTGGTGAAAAGGGGGATATTGGCCATGTGGGGCCCACGGCCGGAATTGGGCTGAGGGGGGGCTGCGCCGGACCTGATGTGGCATGGGGAGTCGGCTAATGGGTTGCGGTGGTGGAGGTGGTGGCCGTGGTGGTGGTGGTGGCTTAGGACTTTGCGGTTGGAAGAGAGGAAGGAGGAGGAGGGGAGGAGGAAGAGGAGGTGCGGCGGCCGACGGTGGGCGGTGGAGGCCGGTGGTGGAGGTGGGCAGCGGGTTTGGGGAGGAGGAGCCATTTTTGAGTTTTTTGGAGAAAGAGAGAAAAGTGAAATTATGAAGAGAAAAGGAAGTAAAAGTGATTATATGCTAGTTTCTCGCGTATCGCCTGAACGCTAGCTATCTCTGATGGCCGCGGATTTCGGACACGAGATAGTAGACGTGAAGACGAGTCCAACGAAACAAGTTTCGTCGAATTCCGAGTTCGTTTGACCGTCCGTTAAAAATCACAAAAATGCTCAGATAAGCTCTAAAAATGCGATTTTGGCGCACCTTTTCTTCTCGCACGCTCACATGCTAACTCAAAAAATCAAGCCCTCTAGGATTTAACCATTTTTAGATGATACGAATCTAGAAAAAAAAGTAGAATTGAATTCCGAGGTCGTATCAATAATGTTCCTTTGTAAAATGATTGCTCGTTTTACCCTGAACTGTTTTAGCTCGCACGGCCACATACTGACTCCGTTCGACGAGCCCTTTGGAACATAACAATATTTTGTCATTATGAATCCATAAAAATTTATCTCGTCGAATTCTGAGCTCGTATGCAAAATTTCACTTTTTAAGGGCTATGTATTGTTAACCGAACAACTCCAGCCCATAGCCACTATTCCGGATATCGGAATATATCGAAGCTTATACTTTTCGGAGTTCTAAACGGCATTTTGAACTCAATGGAAGTGGTTTCGAGTCCAAATTCATCCGTATGCAAAATATGACTTTTTGGGCCATGTGTAATTTACATAGCGACTATTCTGAATTTTCAACTGGGCATAACTTTTGATTCCCGCTATGAAATTTCGATTTTTCGGATTCGTTGGAAAGATATTCTCAACTAGATTATAATATTTTCAGTTTCGCTAAAATCCGGATTGTTTTGCACCCGGTACATTCAATTGAAGTTTGAAATCGAATTATCGAACTACCGCGCCATTTTCAATTCTATTTATAATTATATATAATTATTTATATTCTAACGACGACGCGTATAATATATACGTTCGAATTATATTCAAAACAAATTTCTCGTCGATATTATTTAAAATAATTCATTTTAAATAATCAAAATTCGCTAAAATTGCAAAAATAAAAATTTCAAACTGGCTCGCATTTTACGGGTTGTTACAATCTCCCCCACTTAAAACTTTTCGTCCCCGAAAAGGAACAAAGTCGAAAGTGGTTTGATTATTCAGCTCTACGCTCGATCTGGCTTCCATTCTCCAACTTTTCAGTTTCTGAGAATTTCCAATTCTTCAAAAATTTGGCTAACACCCTAAATTTTCGAAAAATTTCGCCATAACCTCCCCTGCACCGGGAGCATCAGGGAATTTCAAATAGCTTCCCCGGTCCTTCAGATCTCAAAAAGAAAAAGAAAAAGCCAAGCGGCTAGCCAATAGGCTCATAAAATCATCATCACCCAAACAAAACAGTAAATTATGTAGTAAACATGTACCTATTTGTCGGGCAAACAAATTTTATTCTCTGCTCTAGCCTCCTTGCTATGACCTGTTCAATGTAAGTATAGGTATATGCAAGCAGTTGCGACCAATTATCAATATAGTTCAATATTTGGTTCATGTAGGCATAGTGGTTCAAATTTACCAAACAAATAAACAAACAACACAAACATCAATCAATTAGTGGATTAGAGTTTCAAATTCATAATTTTGATATATATACAAAAGATCATGTTTTTGATGCCAATTCACAACAATGTGTTCTAGCTATATAAGTTTTGGTTCTCACACCAGTCTAATGGAAATATATAGAAATCACACCTTCGAAACACGAACATAAATACTGATGATGTGGCCACATCACCAGAATTATCCCCAGGTGTCTAGAATGTGATTCTATATCTATCCAGTATATTAAAACTTCGAATATACGTTCATGACGCGTATACGCGAAATCTATATATACTCGATTGTCCATGTCAATATAAATAAATTATTCAAATACGTAAAATCGATTTAAATTGCAAAACAAAATTGTTTTCATTTGAAAAATATACTCTTCACACTCGTTCTAGGATACTACTGATCCTATCTCTAACGAGTAATTCTATTTGGATATTACTAATCCAATATCTGATGAATTCTTTCGTATGGTTCTAATGTGTCTTGTTCTCGAGCTCTGTAAACCAAAGCTCTGATACCAACTGAAAGGACCCGTGACTTCCCCGTGAAGGAAAGCCCGGATACTTTGAGAACAACACACAAAAGGACGCAGACGGAAGAACATTTCATTGCTATTACAATAATTCCATCAGATACAAGAATATACAGAGTATAAATGAATAAATTACATTCGACAAATATCAGAGATTACAATAAATTACATAGCAGCGGAAAATAATACAAAACACAACTGAAAGTAATACACGGATACAGAGCTTTCCGAGCATCGTTCCAGCTGTAAATCAGGACCCTGTGAATATAAATCTGCAAAACCAAAACTACTAGCTGCCCGTGTGGAAAATAGGGGCACCCAGAGTTTAGGTTAAAACAATAAACTCCAGGTCAGTCATGGGACTGGTGTGAGAACTAAAACAGTTATAATTCTTTATTTTAAAGTTCGGTAAATCAAGGGACCACGCCGTATAACACGGAACGGGTTTCCTCCCAAGAATACCAGTGCATAAAACAAACAGCGCAATGCTAAATAAAGAAAAATGAAGCTGTTATAAGACCCAGGTCCCATCACACAATGCAACGCAAGCCGGAGGATAGGGTTTTTACCTTATAACAGCCAAAGCATGATTGATACGTTTAAAACACATTATTTGATACTATTATAAGTGTATAGTGTCAAAACAATTTCACATCATAAATATCAATCATAGGCGGCATTAATGACCCATACCACTATGTCGCCATACTAGGTTCTACAAATAAAACCGCACTATCACGTATTGGAAATTGGATTTCCGTCATGAGCCGAGGCAAGGGGCAAGCTCCTCTCCGCGTTCGAGACACTCTAGCAATGCCTCAGGACCCCACTCTGATCCTTTGGAACCTCCAAGGCCGGTCCTCTCTTACTTTTGAGGATTAATTATTCCTGAACACACGTTTCCCGGTCCTTACAGACCTATATCCGAGGCGCCTCATATCCAACAACCACACAGGTGAAAAGTATATAAATGTCAGGGCTGGTAGGTCACTGACACCACCCTAGCTAGAAAGAAACGTCGTGCACTCCTTGGGTCCGTATCCCGTTTTTGACTCATACCGAGGTGTGAGGCTCGCGAATTCACGTTATACACAAAGCTATGCCACACAGGCCGTGCTTTGATCATCAACCACAAGACTTTGCTTTTCAACAGAAGCCTTGATCAATTGCCACTTACGCGTGCCACATAGGCAATTCATTCCATGCGACTGATGTCCATCGATATACAACCTCTGAGCTCGTATGTCTCAGAGAAGGGCGTTAAGCAAGAGAATAAATTCTCCGCCGCCAAACAGATGTATATTTAATAGAGATCAATCAACACAGAATAAAATCCAATGTCAGACACACAATCCATTTACAAGTTCGTTCTGGGTCTGAACGAAACCGGAGGCACTTTCCTCGCATATCCATCCATCTCCAAGTACGTCTGGACGATCACCAACTGATTCCCTCATCTTGGGTGTACAGCCCAATCAAGATCATCAGTAATCACCCAAACGATGTGAAGACTTCCGGTCTTCAACCACCGTCTTCATCTTCGACATCTCGTCGAATCGGTTATTCAGAATGAGTATAAACCCGGCCTTTCTGAATAACCCACGTATATGATAAACAAATGTTACACAAACACAACAAACGCCTCATTCCAATTCAGAATATTCTTTTATCCACAAAATCACATTCTTAGGGAAATGTTCCCATTAATTTTATCCAAGATAAATTCTTCTAAATTTATCCTATAATCTTCCTTTGGATATCATTCAAACTAGTCGGGATTAACGAACCACACCGAAGTAATTATTTATTTTATTTCCCAATCCCAACCTATATATCCCATGGAGAAAACTGGTAATACTCCACATCTAACACCACGGTGTTATCGGTAAAATTAATTACCATTTCACGTTCAAATCTAATTAAAGATTTAACTATCGCTTTGGAGCAAAACTGGTGATACTCCACTCTTGATTACTTTTCAAATTTGATAATTTAAATTATCAATTCACATTTTAATCTAATTAAAGATTCATTAAAACTCCACTTATTTTTAATCTTTTCAAAATTCAACATCTTGCCCTTAACTGGGTTAAAGAACCAATGTCATCTAAAACACGATTCACGATAAACCCAAATCACATTCTATTGTTAATTGGGTTAAAGAACAGGTGTTGTTCAAAACACCGCTCACGATAAACCTAAAAACCAATTCAATTTCAATTTCAATTAAATATTATTTAATTGATACACTTCATTAAATCTAAATAGAAAGATTTAATCTTTTTCCCTATTGGGCTTAAGAACAGTGTTAATGAAGACACCATTCACGACAAACCCAAATCACATTTGATATTAAATACAAGGCTCTGAATAGAAAATATACCGGCTTATATTCAATATCAAATTCTGAAACCAACAAATATTGTATTGGAAATAATGATATAAAATATATCTTTCAAATTCCCATAACAATATCTGTACAGTCACGAAATCCAACATCGAAATATTCCGAAGATAATTTCGATTCAACTCCAGTCCAATTCACATATTGGGAATATTGATTATTTTTAATAATTTTATCAAGGCCCGTACAGTCGATTTCCATCAACGGCCATCGAACTGCACTTACAACGACCTTTTTCGAATTTTATTTGGACATAATTCCAAATCCAACCATTAGATTTCAAATTTCTAATCTTCATTGGAAAGCTCTTTTCGATACGAACCCAACGGTTCCGGTTTTAGGAGAATCCGACGGTCGGATCTCCCGCAACGTCAATTCGAAGTCAATGGTCGAAATTCACGAACTGCCGCGGCGCGGCGCGTTCTATTCAAGCCATTATATATATATAATATATATATATATTATATATTTCGTCAATTTCCTTTTAAAACGTATTTTATAAATCGTTTTAACTTCGTTTCAAAACCATTTCAACACTATTTCAATTTCTAATCAAAACTGAATATTTTATATCATTACTATATAAATGATAATATTTTCAAAACGTTATATTTTGAAATCACTTCTTTTCTATATTCATTATAAAAACGAATATAATCGATATAAATATCGTTCACGTCAAAATAGCGCAACTCTAATCAACACGGCTTCATATATTTCAATAAATCTGTTATTCTATTCAACAAATGAATATTTATTCTATTCAACACATGAATCTATATTTCTTCCAACACCTGACTAATCTCAACACATGAGTACTGTCAACACATCACTATTTTTGTTATGTAAAATATTTTATAAAACTATGGTATCTATCGTTTGATTTTCAATTAGACTTCTACTGAGAAGTAGTTCTAATTTTAAATATGATAAAGATGTAAATTTCATCGTATAAAATATTTCACTCAACACATGAACATCGTCAACACATGACTATTTTTATATTCAACACATGAATTTTCTTTTATAATATTCCTTATTTTCCCGATTGGAATGAGGCCCAATCAATCACCATATAATGTTAATTATATGGATTCCATACAACACATGTATATAATAGCAATAATAAACAATCAACCATCATCCAAAGTGCACCACACAACTGCATAAGCATCAAATATAAATAATCGACGCTTACACAGTCTGTCGACCAATCGATCGACAATAATTAAATAATTGGGATTAGTGTACGCCAAATATCATCCCAACACCCGTGTGGGGTTTCAAATCAACAAACACATATCTTTGTTTGTGCAGTTGGGCGATGTGTAAAATTTATCGTCCCAATCAATGCCCTTCAAATAGGTGTACATAAACAAACCGTCCGGTTTGTAAATGAATATTTTATTTTATTCACTTCCACGTTAAAAATTATATTTTTAACGATAAAATATTCTATTTCAACACATGAATTTCTATTCAGTTCATTTACTCAATAAAAATGATATTTCTATTTTTCTAACATATTTTAGAAAATTTCGGCGGCATAACGGCACGATACTAGAAACGGGACGAGGCCTAGCCTTATCCCCGGTCTAGTGAAGGCCCACGCCATTCACACATCAATCAAATCCATTCAATTCACCAAACAATTCAATTCAAACCAAATAATCTAACCAACTACACAACCAAACAATTAAACAAACAAGCCATCCATGGTCTGTGGATGACGGGTGTCGGGTGCTACTAAACACCGTCTACATCCTAGTATATATATATATATATATATATATATATAACTAGAAAAAGAGAATTTAGAGTGAGAAGTTCTCACCAACTAGCTAATCCAATCATCTCGACTCTTCTTATGTAGAAAATCTTGTCGTTCTCGCCTTTTGTCACTTTCGTTGCCCGTAGCCGCTACATGTATAAAAATCACATTTTTATTATCTACATTATATAAAAATCTCATCTTTATATCTTCTATAAGCTAAAAATCAGATTTTTATCCTTTCTATAATATAAAGATCATATTTTTATCTATTTCATATGTCAAAACTGTAGAAGCTTTAAAACGGAGAAAACTCACTTTTTTTCTAACGCCCGGATTCGCTGTTTGGGTCCTAGAATTTGCAAACGAGCTTCAATCTTCACACCATCTTTTTTTCTAGCACAAGCACGCCATTCTGAACAACTTTTGCCTTGCAGAAAATGTGCCATTTCGCCGGAAATCGAGAAAAGACAGCAATTTGACAGTGTTTGATCAGCAGACTTCGGACGCGTTTTCCCGACAACTCCGCAATGCAAAATAGGACTTATCATATACCAAATCGAAGAGAATTTCGTACTCTACAACTTTGGTCTTGAGGAACTTTGGTTAGAAACGCACGGTTTGGGAGTTATTGACGAAAAACGTTCAGGGACTTTTATGCAAAAACGGGATTTTTGGTGAAAAGGGGGATATTGGCCATGTGGGGCCCACGGCCGGAATTGGGCTGAGGGGGGGCTGCGCCGGACCTGATGTGGCATGGGGAGTCGGCTAATGGGTTGCAGTGGTGGAGGTGGTGGCCGTGGTGGCCGTGGTGGCTTAGGGCTTTGCGGTTGGAAGAGAGGAAGGAGGAGGAGGAAGAGGAGGAGGAGGGGAGGAGGAAGAGGAGGTGCGGCGGCCGACGGTGGGCGGTGGAGGCCGGTGGTGGAGGTGGGCAGCGGGTTTGGGGAGGGGGAGCAATTTTTGAGTTTTTTGGAGGAAGAGAGAAAAGTGAAATTATGAAGAGAAAAAGGAAGTAAAAGTGATTATATGCTAGTTTCTCGCGTATCGCCTGAACGCTAGCGATCTCTGATGGCCGCGGATTTCGGACACGAGATAGTAGACGTGAAGACGAGTCCAACGAAACAAGTTTCGTCGAATTCCGAGTTCGTTTGACCGTCCGTTAAAAATCACAAAAATGCTCAGATAAGCTCTAAAAATGCGATTTTGGCACACCTTTTCTTCTCGCACGCTCACATGCTAACTCAAAAAATCAAGCCCTCTTGAATTTAACCATTTTTAGATGATACGAATCTAGAAAAAAAAGTAGAATTGAATTCCGAGGTCGTATCAATAATGTTCCATTGTAAAATGACTGCTCGTTTTACCCAGAACTGTTTTAGCTCGCACGGCCACATACTGACTCCGTTCGACGAGCCCTTTGGAACATAACAATATTTTGTCATTATGAATCCATAAAAATTTATCTCGTCGAATTCTGAGCTCGTATGCAAAATTTCACTTTTTAAGGGCTATGTATTGTTAACCGAACAACTCCAGCCCATAGCCACTATTCCGGATATCGGAATATATCGAAGCTTATACTTTTCGGAGTTCTAAACGGCATTTTGAACTCAATGGAAGTGGTTTCGAGTCCAAATTCATCCGTATGCAAAATATGACTTTTTGGGCCATGTGTAATTTACATAGCGACTATTCTGAATTTTCAACTGGGCATAACTTTTGATTCCCGCTATGAAATTTCGATTTTTCGGATTCGTTGGAAAGATATTCTCAACTAGATTATAATATTTTCAGTTTCGCTAAAATCCGGATTGTTTTGCACCCGGTACATTCAATTGAAGTTTGAAATCGAATTATCGAACTACCGCGCCATTTTCAATTCTATTTATAATTATATATAATTATTTATATTCTAACGACGACGCGTATAATATATACGTTCGAATTATATTCAAAACAAATTTCTCGTCGATATTATTTAAAATAATTCATTTTAAATAATCAAAATTCGCTAAAATTGCAAAAATTAAAATTTCAAACTGGCTCGCATTTTACGGGTTGTTACAATTGGCGTGAATATGCATCTCAGCCAGATTTTACCTTGCACCTTTTGCATTTTATTTTAATACCAAGTTGCTTAGTAATTCACGCATACAGTATGTATAGCCATATATCTCTGAGCCATCTTTTCTTATTCATGAAATTGGTGCATGTATAAAACCCTGAAACCCATTTCCCATGCCTTAAGTATCCCCCCCTTTTACTCTTTAATATAGAAACAATATCAATTTAAGGTCAAGGTAACTAACTTCGTTTTTAAACAAAAATTTTTTTCTTTCAGAAACTCCATTTACATGAATAAATGAGGTTATACAATCAGTAACAACTACTTGGGAATGTATGTTTGCATCCAACAATCACTCAACTAAGGATTAGAATATTTTTAAGCGATAGAAATCAAAGTTTGTACACAATAGCTATTCCTTATTTAACCAAGTTGTTTTTAACAATCAATCATATTACAACTTACTCACATAGTTCAAACCTTTAAACAGCTTCACTATTGCATCATATAAAATAAGTCTATAACAGTATAAATGAATTCCAATATACTGGAAATAAGACAGTAAAAATTTCCAAAGTGTTTACTCACTGTTTGCACTGCTTGCTGTAGGCCCTTTTTTTTAGTTTAAGGATTCGAACAGACCTTTTCTTTTTGAATGGGATCCCATATATATAGACTAGTTGAATGTGATCCCCTTGGCAAGCAAGTAAAAGGAATAAGACAAATATTTATTTGATTTGAGTGGAATAAATCGGTCTGTACATGTTATTAAAGGTACAAGATGTAGATTTGCTTTGCTATTCCAATGAATTTGGATTATAACTAAGTATGTATTAATTACATAATGTTTGCACATGTATTACTGAAGTCAAATATGTTTTGCTCAGTCCATTATTTCGGCTACCCCTTTTCATACTTACTCGAAATATTTGGCCGTGTTTAACTTTTGTAGATTGGTTAATTGTTCCAATCATATTAAATATTGCAAAAGCCTCCAAGCTTCTTATTGGAGAGATTGTTGCTTTCAACTTTAGATGCTTATCTTAACATTGCTGCATACATTTTTTCAAGACTCAGATTTTGTACTTATGTTTTAGATTTCTACGATCATGTAGATATTTTATTTGACTTTGTTTTCTGAAGATTGTACTCTGTTTATACATTTCCAGATTCTGATTTTGTTCTTCTGTTTCCTATTTTGCTGTTTACAATTCTTATCTGCTTAAATTCATGATGATTTTGTCTTTTTTGCCTTAATAGCTTGCTGTTAAAGGTTGTAGTATGCTAAGGTGTTAATGTTCATTATATTGTTCAATTTTATTTTTGGTATTATAGATTTTTTTTCAAATATAATGTAAAAAAAGACAAACCAAATCATTTACCTTATCTTATTTATGATCTTTCATTTATATTTGTCTTTATTACATCCTACTTGCCTTGTTTCTATGTGACTTTGTTTGATTATTTTAGATTTCATACTACCATGTACCTATTTGTTGTATTTTAATCCATTGTTATTAAAATGCAATAAAATGTTTATTTAAATTTTCATGAAATGGACAAACACCTTCTTATGGACTTGTATACATATATTTTCATGTATGTGAATTTATTTTTATTTAAAGCAAAATAAGTCACTTGTCTACTAATTTATTTGATTTCTGTTTTAGGCTTCCATTCGTAGATGATATCTCGTAAAATAACAAAACGTTCAAATGTTAGTTATTTCAACGAAAATTTACATAAGAATATTTCTCTTTTTATTTATTAACATTTCTTACGAATTGCTTAAGTTATATTATAAATAAAATTTTAACTTAACAAAAATTCTATGACACATGAAATTACATATGTTCATTATTGCTTGTTTTCAAATCTTTGCTCGTATTTGTTTCTTTTATGCCTGTGTCTAGGTTGTTTTTAAACTTTCCTTTCCATCTAAATGACTGTGAATGTCCCGGTTTCTCATCTTGATTGATTTGCATTAAAATTTCAAATTATACCATATATCCTATAATTATTTGCCTAAGCTTTTCTTTGCATGCTCCTTTTTACTACATATTTTAGTGACTATGCTTTGATTGTTAGTCTTATTTGTTTAATGTCACTTGTGACAAAATTTTTATTTATATATGTACACCCCCCCCCCCCGCCCCCCCCCGGTCTTGTCTAATACTTAGTTTATTTTCCAGCTATACGAGCACCCCTATTTAATTTTGTCAAATGGCATAATCTAATTAATAAGATTTTAGATTATATGTTGCCTGTTATTAACTTATTCACATGAGTTGGATTAATGGATTATTATTTCTTACTTAATGATTTATTATATTCTTTTTAATTTAATATAAATCCAATATTACTAGGCTTGTAATTTTATTAGATTTTGTTTCCTTTTTGCAAGCTACATTACAAAAATATACAACAATATATTAAGAACAAATGTTTAAGAATTTATTATTTTTATTTATTTGTTGCCATGGATTTTTACTTACAATAAGTTAGATTTTATTTGAATTTTGGAAACATCTTGCTACTTCTAAAAATTTAAATTTAAATTATTTAGATTAACTTCATTTTTAAATGTATTTAAATCGTTTAGACTTATCAATTATTGTTCACGTGCTTACCCAAAATCTGGTTCGTTACAACTCGCTAACGATCCTTAGGGTGATTCCTACATAAGGATGTGGTAGGAGGGTGCCTTCTATTCATCCTGTTCCTGGATGATCTGTATGGACGAATGTCTGACAGAGTATTTCTAAAGAATCACGTACATTGATTTTTACAAACGTACTTCTATCAGCTGCAGAATATTTTGTGGACGTCAATTAGTGATTTGATTGATCTGACAATGTGGCATTCAAAGTAAATGGTGGCCAAATGTTCTAAAGGTAAATTCAAACCTCAAGCCTCATCAACTAGGAAATGAAAAAAATCGGGCAGGCAGCGTGGCTATGTGGGTCGCTCCCATTAGGGTGTATAATCACCTATCTAGAGAAATTCTAATTCCTTCTTTAATTAACTTCGATGTTGTCCTTTTTCGGGAAACAGTTGTTGATCCCAATCGTTGTTGATATACACTCGATACACTCAAGCGAAATGAGTGGTCGGTCATGTGTGGGCCAGGTTGCAAGATGTTATTGTTGAACCCAATGTATTCGCCTCTAGAGACACACTATCGGTAGGTGGTTCCATACCTTGCCATAGTCGGAATCCAATAACCAATAAGCACTCGCAGTTTTGATTGTATACTATATTCGTAGAGCGTGAGATGAAAGCATTCTGCTAGATTGATATTTATTTGTATTTAGACACTATTATAATATCAGAAAAGATGTTGATTTCAAAAATGTTTTGGGTTATCGTAAGGTAAAAGCCATCCATATTTATGTATGTATTTGGTCTTACGATTAGCCTTTTCTTTCGAAAAGATTTTGAACTTTAAATTCAAGTTAGATGATTCCCTGTAAAATTACTGTGTTTATCTCACTCTAGTTCACCATATTGACCCAGTGTTTGTAATGCTCTGGTTAGACCGGGTTGTACAGGTTCAGGTTATCGGATGTTGCAAAGTCCAGAGATGAGCTGGAGGTGTTTAGACGTATGCTATCTAGTATTTATCCCACTATGTGACTGTATCTGAGGACAGGTTATTATAACTGTCCAGATGTGTTAAGGTACTCTGATGATTGTAAGTTTTACTTAAAGCTCTCAGTAAAGATTTATTTCTATATTATATTTTGTTCCGTTGCAATGTGAGACTCTGATTCTGTGTTGTGTTGTTTCTTCTTCTTCTATTCTAATATTTCTTTCTTTCTTACCTCACCCTCTAATTTCTTTCTAAAAACATTTGGGTATTTTCGGTGTTTGGAAGGTCGACATGCGATATGGTAAATGTTTTTATGTTGATTTTCAGGACCGTAAATCTTCGGGTCTTTACAGTGGTATCAGAGCTATTGGTTTAGTAATAACCTTGGCTTTATGGTTTAACTTGATAGAGATGGGGTTAGTAACACCCTACATTGAGTTTGAGTGTAGATATATGAAAGCGTATTTGTTTATTTTAAATATTTACAAATGTTTTGTATTGTGTTGGTTGATCAGTTCAAGTGTTGAGAAGCCTTGAATTGGCAATAGATACAATATTGTTTTGTAAAGAGGGTAAATGAAATAATTTTTCCCAAAATACATTTTTGTATAGAAAAGAAATAATTTTTGTGAAATTATTGAGATATTGTGTGTTGATTGATTTGAATCGAAATCAAATTGGGTTAAAAATTTGAATTGGAACTTAACCGAGTTAAGTTAAATTAAATTAAGATGATATTGGAATATATTAAAATAAATTTGGAACTTGGAAATTTAATAGATAATAAGTCAATAAAATCAATCATAGATTATCGATTATTGTCCAAATATGTGAAACCAAAATAAATGTTAATATTGAATGTAAATTCAATTGATTTGGTTAAATTGGTTGTGCGTTGGTCGTTGATTTATTGTTGTTTGTTTGTTAGATTAATTGAATAAAATTCATCAACAGTTTAAAATAGAAGTTGAATAATTTGAAGATAGATTCCAGTATAATAAAACTGCATAAGAGTTGAAATTAAGGATTTAAAACTAAGATTTCAAATGAATTGATGTTATATGTTTGAATTTGGAATGAATATAGTGTACTTGATGATTAATGAATATTATTTAAAAATTTCATATATCTGTTACTCATATGTTGGACTGAGATGAGTACAGGTGCCAAAAGGTTAGAGAACTAAGTTGGTTGAGTAAACTGCATGTAAATTGAGCAAGAATGCTCCATAATGCTCGAAAAAGTTATTCCTACATGAAAATATAAATTTTGGGTTTTAATTTTTGTTTTCCCGACCGTGTTGGTCAATGTATATTATTTGTTCCTGCGATATCGCAAATGTCACTCTATACAGTGGAGACTCTACCGAATTTATCCTGGAATTTAAGGTGTTAGAAAATTTTCGATATGTTTGAAAAATATTTATTTATAATATTCAATTGGTTTTCGATAAATTGGATTTAGAAAATTAATGGATTTGTAACATTTTTCCCACCTTAGTAATTTCGGGGACAAAATTCTTTTATGAGGGAAGAATGTATTGTCCCGTATTTTTGGTAGTCAAATATTTAATATATTTTATTATTTTAAATATTATATTTTGGGTATTAATGGATTTTAATATTAAATTCGTTTTTTAAACGAGTTTAAATATTAAATTTATATATATAATTATAAACGAGCTCAAAATGGTGTGATGGTTCGCAATATTAAGTTTTCAACTTTAACTGAATATACATGATCCGATATAAGTCGAATTTCTATGAAATAAGAAATGTTGGAATCTAGTTGATGACAATTTTCATATAGAAGAGAGAAATCCAGATTTCATGCTCTATATTACTAGTTATGTCTAAATCAAATTTTTAAATAGTCACTATAGAATTTCGTAAATAAACAATAACATTTATTTAATGAATATAAAGAAGTTTCTATATATTTAGGTATCATTTTAACCTAAATCTCTGAATATTGCATTTAAAATCTATATTGGTTTATTTTGAAGCTGTATATATTTCATTTGGAGAAATAATAATTTATTATCATTTAAATAGAATTGTTTTGAAATTAATTATATTTTTATCGATAATATATAGGCCTTAAAAATAGTTTTCTTTTCAAACGACCTCTATTTCTGATGAAATGAATTTTATTGGAATACGTATAGCTGATTATTATTAGATTTCAAGTTTGGAACCAACTGGAGTTGTTTTATCGGTGTGTGCAATTTAAGGGTGAACTGATAAATTAAAATAATATTTGTGCAAACGGAGTCCGTTTTCAACGAAATTAATTTCATTGGAACCGGAACATCAAGACGTAACAGTAACTTCATTTTTCATTGTGTTTGGAGTTTGTGTGTGACGGTATGAATTGAACTGTCAGCGGTAAATAATGGTAATAAACTAACCGTATAAAAACAAACAAAATAAAACTTAATCCCTAAGTTATCAAACAAGCCCATATCTTTTTCTCTGATCGAGAAAAAAACATGCACACGCCAATCGAAATCTAACATATTTTTTATTTGTTCTTTCTATCTGAACATCTGGTACAACAAGTTGTTTTCTTCATGCTTAAGGAAAATGGAAGTACACCCCATATTTCAAACAACAACAAGCTTGTCTTTTGCACCCTGTCCTATGTCATTGTGTTTTCAAACTCCACCTCTAATCTACCTTCACAAAATACAACTGCCCTACCCTCTGCCTTGAGTTTTCAAAATCTTTCCGCAACCCTACCTGAGGAGAAATCACACAGCTACTCCAGCCTATAGTACATTGTTTGAGTGACGTTTTTTCTTATTAATTCATTCACCCTGCTATATATATACATATCTGTCATTCCATTCTTTCCAGAAATTGGAAAGCATGCCTCTGTTCATTTTCGTTTCTCCCCAGCAAATAATAAAATCAAAACCTCAAATATAGTAGTCCGAGCACCCATTTGATAGATAGCCAAGCGATCCCGATAGCGAAAGACTGAGGCACTCAAACGATCAGAGATAGGTGCATTTTACAGTGGGGTTGTTCGAGGGGTAAGGTCGGTTTCAACATGATTTGTGTCATGATATAAAAAAGAGGGTGCTGAAAGCATGTAGTACCCGTTACCTTCATCCATAGTGAAAGCATGTCATTCAAGGGAAGCCTTGATGGAAGCAGTTTAGGCAGCATGGAATAGTTTGTTCAGGAAGAAGAAATAAAGAAAACAGGTGGGAAGTTGGCCTAACTTTAAAAATAAAATAAAATGGGTAGTATGCGTTTTACTATGAAGAAAACAAAGAGGTGAAGGAGTGAATACCATGGAGGAAGGAGTAACACCCGATGATTTGTGTATCAGCCTCGTAACTGATGGTTAGAGCTTAGTTGGGCTTCACAGTAAGGGAAAAAGAGTTCTTGAAACAAAGACCAAAGGGTATTGAAGGAATAAATGGGTCAGCCGTTCTATTTTGAATGAAGATACCTGATGAACAGAGAAATGATTGGCCTGATATCAAATTACGAACGTAATTGATTTTAATTAATTATGTAATTAAGGATTTAATTTTCTGTTTAACTCATATACCTGTAATATTCGATGCCTAGGTTATGTTTGGGTTTGAGTACAGCAGCGTGCCTCGGTTACTAGAAACGCACATTGTGAAGTAACGATTGGGAACAAACAGGACGGAAATCAAAGCAGTACTCAAAGGAACGAAGAATAGAAATTGGTCTGGTCATGTAATACGTTATGCTCCAATCAAAATTTAATCAGTGTTTAGTTATCTTTAAGTAAACCGTGGATTAAATTTTTTGCAACTTGCGTCCAGGAATGATGGTGCAATTCTAACCAAACGTGCATTGTAACACCCCACCTCCGCTAGGGTCACTCACAAAGGGAATGCACTAGCTTTGGTGGAGTATTATCTAGGTAAACATACACAAAAATATTACAAGACAAAACATAAATAAAAGAGCGAAAGTAAAAACCAAATTTCATTTCTTTAAATCTAGTAAGGTCTAAAGCCTTTTACATCAAAATGTCAGTGAATCATTTACAACGAAATCTTCCTTGCAATAGTATAGAAGCATAAAACTATATTCATAAATCATTCCCCAATAAAGCAGTAAAGCAATCCATAGACAAGAGAATTACAAGCCGTACAAGTAAAAACCTTGGAGCTTGGTAAGATCCGAACTAAGCTGTATTCCCACCCTGCGAACTTGGGGGGGGGGGGAACGGAAGAAAAAGAGGCGAAACAAAATGGGTCAGTCATAAAGACTGAGTAAGTCCTAGTGACTTTCAGCATAGAAACAGGTAAAGATAACATAGCATGAATAAACTGAAAGTAAACATAAGCATGAGAACAAGATAAGCTACAGGCATGATAACTAAGAATAACCTTATATAGTTTTTATCAAGTATAACATCGCCAGGTTTCCATTCAAGATAAACTAAGTATAATTTCGCAAGATTTCTATCAAGCATCGATAGATTTCTCTGCTTTACCATTAAAATATTTCTATGATATCTATTTGCTCTGCACCACCCGTACTAGTATCCCAACCCGTGTCATGTGTTGACTATAAAATGATCCCTTGCCCAATGTCATGAAATGACCCATTACTTGGTCCCACGAAACGATCTATTAGTCGATCGGCTCCCTACAAGTCCTATCTCGTTCATGTGTCTGTGTCATACGGCCCTATCACGAATGTAGTCACCTGTGTTAGGTCCACCATAGGGTGTTTCAAGCCCTAGGGTGCCAACCACTGACATGAATCAAGCACGCACAGTGTAAACCTACTGGTGCCCAATGCCTACTTTTTCAACTATGGACTACGTACACGACCATAGTCCGCCTGAACCTACAATGGCGCACCAACTCAGCCGTCGTTCTGGTCGCTTACAATCAGCCTAGTAATCGTGCCCCACCCTGCCTAGTTCCAGGGTACCATGATACATCTAGTGGGTTACTGCTGAAAAGGACCACGTAACTAGGGTTTCCATCCAGCAGGTTAAGTGTTGTCATTTAAATTCGAGACTTAACCCCATCAGTCTAGCATGTCAAGTTGGTTAAGTGTGGTCATTCAAGTTCGTGACTTAACCCGTCTACGTGTCATGTCAAATTGGCTAAGTGTTGTCGTTCAAGTTCATGGCTTAGCCCTGCGAATCATGTGTCAAGTTGGTTAAGTATGTTCAAGCGGTTCATGACTTAACCCTACCAAATCGTCGTGTCAAATTGGTTAAGTATATTCAAGCGGTTCATGACTTAACCCTATCAAGTCCTCGTGTCAAATTGGTTAAGTATATTCAAACGGTTCATGACCTAACCCTATCAAGTCATCGTGTCAAATTAGTTAAGTATATTCAAGTGGTTCATGACTTAACCCTATCAAGTCATCGTGTCAAATTGGTTAAGTATATTCAAGCGGTTCATGACTTAACCCTATCAAGTTATCGTGTCAAATTGGTTAAGTATATTCAAACGGTTCATGACTTAACCCTATCATGTCAAATTGGTTAAGTATATTCAAGCGGTTCATGACTTAACCCTATCAAGTGGCATTAATTCATTAATGCACCCTAACCTCTCACATCAGACCTGTTGTTGTGGTCACTGGATATGCCGGGCGGTTTCGGGCAGATTTACACCACAACTCAGTCTGACCTCGGGTTTCAAGCGCGATATGACCAACTACCCACAATGGATCCTATTGTTTGTAGTAACTGGATTTGTCGGGCGGTTCCGGGCAGAATTACACTGCAAACTCAACCCAACCTCGAGTTGGCCATTTTCTAGTTCATTCTAAATGTCATGTCCATGTTCAAGTTTCATGTCAAGTTCGTGTCTAGTTTCATGGCGAGTTTCATGTCAAGTTTCATGTTTTCACTTATGCCTATTATCAAGTTAATGATTCATATTCATAACCAATTCATGTTTTTCCTAGTCTACCCAATCGTATTTCCATCACATGTAAACGTGGATCTATTTAAATTACAAGCAAATCCAATCTAGAAATAAGGGAATAACATCAAGCTATGATAGGCGAAAAGGACGAGCATAAAGCGATAAAAGGGATTTCAAGACTAGCATGATATAACTTGAGATAATTGGTTACAACAACACTGACATATAGAATAATAATCCCAAAACATTTAGGATTACAGATCTAGCATAATAGGGGAATAATCAAGAACATCATGATAGAGTTTTACATAAGGATAGGCATAAGATGATAGTCCCAAACTTGTGAATAAACCGATTCAATATCATAGTCATGACAGTATTATGGACATGAAATGTTTTGAATAATAAACTACAATGGTCATAGTGAATCATAAGCGGTTAATCACCATAGTCATGGATAATTACCCAAATTAGTTCTAGGCAACTACTCTAATAGTCATAGGAAATCAAATGTAATAGTTTCCAAGTCATGGTCATAGACAATAGTCTTATGTTCTCGGTCATATGCATAGTCATAGTCTTAAGTTCTCAGTCATATGCATAGTCATAGGCATGATGTCATAGTATTATGTTCTCAGTCGTATGCATAGTCATAGGCACGATCTCATGTTCAAGTCATAGGCTTAGGCATAGTTTTATGTTCAAGTCACACATAGGTCCAATTCCAATTTATAACATGAATAGAAATATTCCCACAAGTTAAGATCCAAGAATTCCTGTTACAATCCAGCATTTGAATAAAACTAGATCCAATAACATGAATGCGCATGATTCAATCGATAAGAAATAACCCAAAATCATAGATTCAAGAAGAGACAAGAACAGATCAAGCTTAGGTCCAATTTCATTTCATTCCATGTCCAAATCACAATTAACAAGTTTAAATCTCAAAGTAACTAGAACTTACATTGATTGGCTAAGAGAGGACAAATCGATTGGTTGTCGCGTTGAAACATCTAACTTGATTAATCTTCTGATTTGATTCAATATGGTCTAGGCGTCGTTGCTTGAAGCCGTTGAATCTTTACTTGAATCCTAACTAGATTTGAATCTCCTCTTGAAAGACTTGAATAGCATATCCTCGTCTTAGACTTATATATTATTTTATTCATTTATGTATTCATTTGTTTTCTCAGAGGCAGCATAAGGACAGAAAGAATTGGTGTAGAGAGAATGAGGCTAGGAGGCTGTTTATATTGGATTAGACAAATGAATCTAGGTAGAAAACGAGACCAGGTACATCAGAATGCACTTAGGCCCAAAAGTGGGCTTGGGGACCAGGTCGACACCCAAGTCGACTGCGCAGTCGACATGGTCCTGGGGGTGTCGACTGCCCAGTCGACCTGGGTGCTGGGCGGGAAATTTCCCGCCCAGTCTGTCTGGGTTTTGAAATTCGAATTTTGAACTCGAATTCGAACTGTTTTGAACTCTGAAAATTTCTGAAACTTCGGAGGGTCATATCTCCCTCATACGGACTCCGATTCTTGCAAACTCAGACTTGTTTCCAAGAAGAATTTCGAGATGAACGCAATAGCACAACCCGTTTCCCTTGATTCTGATTTTAAAATTTAATTCTGCCTTGATTTCTTGTTTTAACATGTTATAAAATTCGGGTTGTTACATTCTCCCCTCCTTAAAGGATTTCGTCCTCGAAATCTTCAAGTTAGGAAGAACGTATCCTACCATCCATCATCCATCTACTCAAAACATCATCCACAAGCAAACATTGTCCTTAAGAGATTTCTAATGCTGTATGAACATATGCAGAAAGTGTGTGTATATGTTCCTTGTCTAATGCAAATGATCAGGCCTGATTGATCTTTCAAATGCAAAATATGTTAAGTGCCATGAATCCACATGTATGCAAACAATCCTAGTCACGTAAGCACTATATGTGTACACAAACATTCATCCATATGCAACATTCACATGATAACACATTCAAATTCATCCATAAACAAGTATAAACACTTATGCATATGCAATCTGAAAGGTGACTGAGCCAATCTAGTGCCTAAGGTGTAAATGCATCCACGAGCAACCACTAGCAACCACTTACAACCATCAATCATAACATGTCTCAAACACATGTTTACATCCATAGGGTTCTACCTAAGGTTCTCAAGATAGGATCGAAAGATAGAAGCAAGTAAAAACTTTGTGCCCATTAGGCAATGTCAAAACTGGAAATCTACGTCACATATATACCGATTAGGAGAAGAACTCCCTAAGCAACAGCCCCGGAGACCGAAATCAACATCAGGCTGACACCCAAAGAATTACTCAATCAAACCAATATACGTTTTGAGGAAACTAAGCATGATGGACTCCTTTTAGGTCACAAGGGAATCCCTTCCTAAAACCAACCCGTATCCTATAAAACTCAAAGAGTTTAATCAACCCAACGGACACCCTCAAGCCCCAAAATGTATTACTAACAGATGAGTCATGCTCCCTATGAGGTTTCTAACAGAAATGGGATTGAGAATAGGACCGAGAGGATATACTTGAAAGATAGCATGCAAATAAGCTCTACAAGAAAAGAGGGATTAAGGATATACTCTTAAAAAGAGATATGATGCGCGAATCTAGTCTTCAATCTTCTAAGTCGCATTCCCTTGAGCTTAACTCCATTGTGCTTTGACCATTTTTAACTTCACAATTTCGTAGATTCTTAATTCTTGTTTCCAAAATATGAGTTGGAACTCATTTCACTATTGCCTCTCGTTCCACTTTCACTTATTCTCCTTTTAGTATACTCGGCTTACACATAACAGCGTACTCATGGTTTCATGCAAGCTCTCCAAAATTCACTAGTGAATCTTGGATCTCGTTCACTTACTAGGAGGTATTTCACACAGATGAATTATCTCTTGAAAATAACAAATGTCAACCATGTTGCCAAATGTACTTACAAGGGTGATTTCTATAACTCATGCGTAAGCGAAATAAACCATCCGCCTTAGTGGCGAACTCTTACTTGAACGGATTACCAATAAATGTGTCAAGAGATTCTAGGTAACAAATCCTGATAATACCCTAAAGGTTACACGCGACTTCGAGGGTATTACCGAGGCAAGTCAAGAGTCTAACTACCCTCTATTCAAAACCGAGAATGGCACCCTTACTGGATAACCACTCCGTCCCTAGAATCAACCCATAGCCCGAAAACATAAGCATTACTTCATAGACATTCTCAAATCCAAACAAGTCATGAATAAATGAGCCGATTTCCCTACAGGATTTGAGACAAAAGAAAAATTTGATCCTTTACTAGTACTAAGGTGCAGAGACTCAACTATCGAAGCAGAATTAAACGGATGCAATGTTCAAAAACAGAGTCCTAACGGGATGATAGAAAAGAAAAACTAAACCTTTAACAGCAATGTTACCACCCCTCTTAGGTACGCTAGTAGCGAGAGCATACAATTGCCCTCTCGATGATCTTGTCCTTTGCCCTTGTGCTTGTCCTATAACACTTAACTACACGTCCCTTCTCACCAAACTAAAGATACTCTCTCTTGTCATGGGTTTTACTATGCTTTCACTTTGGCCTCTTTCCTTTCACCTTGTTCCTCTTTCTTACTATCCTTGTATAGCTTGTTGACAAGTCTCTCGAAAGCTACCTCCAACACACGGCAACTCTACACAGCTTGAAATAAGATTAGACGCAGATGGAACTACGGCGGTTACAGATGGAGGTTGGGAACTTCTTTGCCCTCTGACATATGTCGGATGCCTACGAAACTATGGTGAAAAGAGAGAGAAGAGATTTCAAGAGAGAATCAAAAGATAGTGTATATGGCTTTGGGGAATATGCCTTTTTATCAAAACAAAGTTTTCTTGAAAATTTGCTTCTTTGTAAACATTTTGAAAACTTTTGCCCAGTCTGGTAACCTTCTGCTCTGATACCAAATGTAACACCCCACCTCCGCTAGGGTCACTCACAAAGGGAATGCACTAGCTTTGGTGGAGTATTATCTAGGTAAACATACACAGAAATATTACAAGACAGAACATAAATAAAAGAGCGGAAGTAAAAACCAAATTTCATTTCTTTAAATCTAGTAATGTCTAAAGCCTTTTACATCAAAATGTCAGTAAATCATTTACAACGAAATATGCCTTGCAATAGTATAGAAGCATAAAACTATATTCATAAATCATTCCCCAATAAAGCAGTAAAGCAAGCCATAGCCAAGAGAATTCCAAGCTGTACAAGGAAGAACCTTGGAGCTTGGTAAGATCCGAACTAAGCTGTATTCCCACTCTGCGAACCTGGGGAGGGGGGAACGGAAGAAAAAGAGGCGAAACAAAATGGGTCAGTCATAAAGACTGAGTAAGTCCTAGTGACTTTCAGCATAGAAACAGGTAAAGATAACATGGCATGAATAAACTGAAAGTAAACATAAGCATGAGAACAAGATAAGCTACAGGCACGATAACTAAGAATAACCTCATATGGTTTTTGTCAAGTATAACATCGCCAGGTTTCCATTCAAGATAAACTAAGTATAATTTCGCAAGATTTCTATCAAGCATCGCAAGATATCTCTGCTTTACCATTAAAATATTTCTATGATATCTATTTTCTCTGCACCACCCGTACTAGTATCCCAACCCGTGTCATGTGTTGACTATAAAATGATCCCTTGCCCAATGTCGTGAAATGACCCATTACTTGGTCCCATGAAACGATCTATTAGTCGATCGGCTCCCTACAAGTCCTATCTCGTTCATGTGTCTGTGTCATACGGCCCTATCACGAATGTAGTCACCTATGCTAGGTCCACCATAGGGTGTATCAAGCCCTAGGGTGCCAACCACCGACACGAATCAAGCACGCACAGTGTAAACCTACTGGTGCCCAATGCCTGCTTTTTCAACTCCGGACTACGTGCACGACCATAGTCCGCCTGGACCTACAATGGCGCACCAACTCAGCCGTCGTTCTGGTCGCTTACAATCAGCCCAGTAATCATGCCCCACCCTGCCTAGTTCCAAGGTACCATGATACATCTAGTGGGTTACTGATGAAAAGGACCGCGTAACTAGGGTTTCCGTCCAACAGGTTAAGTGTTGTCATTTAAATTCGAGTCTTAGCCCCATCAGTCTAGCATGTCAAGTTGGTTAAGTGTGGTCATTCAAGTTCGTGACTTAACCTGTCTACGTGTCATGTCAAATTGGCTAAGTGTTGTCGTTCAAGTTCATGGCTTAGCCCTACGAATCATGTGTCAAGTTGGTTAAGTATGTTCAAGCGGTTCATGACTTAACCCTACCAAATCGTTGTGTCAAATTGGTTAAGTATATTCAAGCGGTTCATGACTTAACCCTATCAAGTCCTCGTGTCAAATTGGTTAAGTATATTCAAACGGTTCATGACCTAACCCTATCAAGTCATCGTGTCAAATTGGTTAAGTATATTCAAGCGGTTCATGACTTAACCCTATCAAGTCATCGTGTCAAATTGGTTAAGTATATTCAAGCGGTTCATGACTTAACCCTATCAAGTTATCGTGTCAAATTGGTTAAGTATATTCAAACGGTTCATGACTTAACCCTATCAAGTGGCATTAATTCATTAATGCACCCTAACCTCTCACATCAGACCTGTTGTTGTGGTCACTGGATATGCCGGGTGGTTCCGGGCAGATTTACACCACAACTCAGTCTGATCTCGGGTTTCAAGCGCGATATGACCAACTACCCACATTGGATCCTATTGTTTGCAATAACTGGATTTGTCGGGCGGTTCCGGGTAGAATTACACTGCAAACTCAACCCAACATCGAGTTGGCCATTTTCTAGTTCATTCTAAATGTCATGTCCATGTTCAAGTTTCATGTCAAGTTCGTGTCTAGTTTCATGGCGAGTTTCATGTCAAGTTTCATGTTTTCACTTATGCCTATTATCAAGTTAATGATTCATATTCATAACCAATTCATGTTTTGCCTAGTCTACCCAATCGTATTTCCATCGCATGTAAACATGAATCTATTTAAATTACAAGAAAATCCAATCAAGAAATAAGGGAATAATATCAAGCTATGATAGGCGAAAAGGACGAGCATAAAGCGATAAAAGGGATTTCAAGACTAGCATGATATAACTTGAGATAATTGGTTACAACACCACTGACATATAGAATAATAATCCCAAAACATTTAGGATTACAGATCTAGCATAATAGGGGAATAATCAAGAACATAATGATAAAGTTTTACATAAGGATAGGCATAAGATGATAGTCCCAAACTTGTGAATAAACCGATTCAATATCATAGTCATGACAGTATTATGGACATGAAATGTTTTGAATAATAAACTACAATGGTCATAGTGAATCATAAGCGGTTAATCACCATAGTCATGGATAATTACCCAAATTAGTTCTAGGCAACTACTCTAATAGTCATAGAAAATCAAATGTAATAGTTTCCAAGTCATGGTCATAGACAATAGTCTTATGTTCTCGGTCATATGCATAGTTATAGTCTTAAGTTCTCAGTCATATGCATAGTCATAGGCACGATGTCATAGTCTTATGTTCTCAGTCGTATGCATAGTCATAGGCACGATCTCATGTTCAAGTCATAGGCTTAGGCATAGTTTTATGTTCAAGTCACACATAGGTCCAATTCCAATTTATAACATGAATAGAAATATTCCCACAAGTTAAGATCCAAGATTCCTGTTACAATCCAGCGTTTGAATAAAACTAGATCCAATAACATGAATGCGCATGATTCAATTGATAAGAAATAACCTAAAATCATAGATTCAAGAAGAGACAAGAACAGATCAAGCTTAGGTCCAATTTCATTTCATTCCATGTCTAAATCACAATTAACAAGTTTAAATCTCAAAGTAACTAGAACTTACATTGATTGGATAAGAGAGGACAAATCGATTCGTTGTCGCGTTGAAACGTCTAACTTGATTAATCTTCTGATTTGATTCAATATGGTCTAGGCGTCGTTGCTTGAAGCCGTTGAATCTTTACTTGAATCCTAACTAGATTTGAATCTCCTCTTGAATGACTTGAACAACATATCCTCGTCTTAGACTTATATATTATTTTATTCATTTATTTATTCATTTGTTTTCTCAGAGGCAGCATAAGGACAGAAAGAATTGGTGTAAAGAGAATGAGGCTAGGAGGCTGTTTATATAGGATTAGACAAACGAATCTAGGTAGAAAACGAGACCAGGTACATCAGAATGCACCCAGGCCCAAAAGTGGGCTCGGGGACAAGGTCGACACCCAAGTCGACTGTGCAGTCGACCTGGTCCTGGGGGTGTCGACTGCCCAGTCGACTCCCCAGTCGACCTGGGTGTTGGGCGGGAAATTTCCCGCCCAGTCTGTCTGGGTTTTGAAATTCGAATTTTGAACTCGAATTCGAACTGTTTTGAACTCTGAAAATTTCTGAAACTTCGGAGGGTCATATCTCCCTCATACGGACTCCAATTCTCGCAAACTCGGACTCGTTTCCAAGCAGAATTTCGAGACGAACGCAATAGCGCAACCCGTTTCCCTTGATTCTGATTTTAAAATTTAATTCTGTCCTGATTTCTTGTTTTAACATGTTATAAAATTCGGGTTGTTACATGCATGATTTTACAAAGGTACAATATCGGTTTGTTTACTGTAGAGAAACGTGATTAATGTTATAAATTTTTAATCAAGTAAATTAATTATAACCTATTTTGCTGTAGGCGCTGAACGAACCAAAGCTACACGAAACTGCTGGAATTTATTGTTAAATTAAACTTGGTTTAATTTAATTGGAATTGAAACTGAATCGCTTAGCAATAGTGGAAATCAAGGTGAGTGTGTTATGGTTGCTAATGATTGCCTGTTTGTTAAGTATATCTACTCATATATTGGTTAAATCGATATAATTAAATGGTTGTTTAATTTCAGTGAAACATCAAATCGTTATTTTAACGATTGGACCCAATTAAGGTAACCTACCTTATTGGCCACGTTTATAAATAAATGTGTTTAATTTAATGAATTGTTATGGTTATGTGAAATAAATTGGTTGATACTGATTTATCGTTGTTAGCTGTTATGAAACCATGATTTATTTGATTTGAATTATCGTATTTGAGATAACATATTTGATGCAGGGAAGAACGAATTGGAAGGATCCAACGGGATTCCTCAGATATATTTAATGATATTTATTTTCATATTATCATTATATGAACTGTTTTGACTTGATGATTGATTGGGGTGTTGACTGCTGATTGAAAATTCAATATTTTTTTTGTTTAAACCAATGGGTAATATTGGTTGAGTAATTGGCAGTATACGGCCTATAAATCTATCTTTTTCTAAATACCAATTTAGCGTCGGGTATATCGACGAAATGAAGTTATAAAATCTATTTTATAACCAAAGAAAGATTTTTAAATCTGTATTTTGAATAAAAGTTTGTTAAAAGAAAAAAATATTTATTTATTATTATTTAAGTTTATATTTAATTATTAAATAATTTTATAAAGCAAATTCTGATGTTTATCAGAGCTGTAGACAAGAGAGTATAAAATTTACCTAATGGTTAAGATTTAAATAATTGTTTTTGTTAAGAAACGACTTAATGAAATTATTTAAATTAATTATATTATTATTTTTTTTGAGCAAAAGATGTGTGATCTTCCAATAGGAAGAGAGCACACATATATATATAAAAAAGATGTAATACAAGATATCCAATACAAACTCATAACGATGGTCTCACGTAGTAATGTAGGGGATAATAGATAGATGGGTTCCGGCAAGGCCACCACCCATCATACTTCATTATCGAATTCCGGCAAGGCCACCACCCGATAAGAAGTATATCTATTCCCATACATTTAACAATCTATGTGTATAACAAGAGGTGAAGCAAAACACTACAAAATACAAACACCCCTTCTCCACAACTACTGATATAACAAAAACAAAGCATAACTAAAACAGTCAATCCAAAACAGCTACTCCAATAACTCCACAGTTACATCTACCACCTGTAAACTAAAAAACTAAAGCAAAATTATCAGTAACTTACACATATATATAATTATATGCCTATATATATATATATATATATATATATATATATATATATATATAAACATCTAACCATATATACATGTATAAAGAGAAAGATATAAGAACAAACAAACGAGAGGAAAATAACCATCGAAAACAGAAATCAGCATCCCAGACGAGGTCTATTACATCTAAAATAGCTATTGATACGAATGAATAAACTCAGGTTAGATCTTACTTTTAACAATAGACGCCCGAATTGCAATTTACCAAATAGTTTATAGTGCGAATTGGACATCCATGACAAACAGAAATTTACTATGTTAATGATTAACTTATCCTTAGATACAGAGTTTGAATGGAAGATTCTCTGGTTCCTCTCAACCCAAATGAACCAACTAATAAATAATACTAAAGAATCCAATATGTATTTCTTTCTGGAATTGTATCTTAATCTATAACAATTCCAACAGTCAATACAATTACTAAGGGAATTAAAACTATCAAAAGTAAAAATCATAATAATCATATTGAAAATAGAAAAGGTAAAGTAGCAAGAAAAAAATAAATGATCTACGTCCTCCTCCCCTGAATTACAAAAACAACAATTTGTATCAAAAATAACATTTTTCCTTTTTAACAACTCTATCGTATTAAGCTTCTTGTGGACAATCAACCACATTAGAAACTTTGATTTAGGAGTAGAATTTGTCCTCCATAGGAATTTAAAGGGGTATAATGATATACCCGAGAAATTAATAAATCTATACATAGAATTAACTGTGTAAACTGAACTCTTATCTATGCCCCAGCTAATAGAATCGCTATTTAAGTCCACATGGTACATTGCTAATTTGGCTTTAAGTAAGGCCGACTGTCTTAATAAATCTACCTCCAAAATATTATCAAATGAGAATTCCCATGGAGGATCTAATTCAGCTACGTAAACATCCTTAATTAAAGCATTCTTAAATCTACTAATATTAAAGAGCTTACTAAATTCAATTTTCAGTGGCACTTTTGATATCCAAGCATCATGCCAAAAATAAGTAAGGTTTCCTGAATGAACTAAAACTTTGCATCCTATATTAAAAAGGTCAAAACAATTCAGTACGGATTTCCAAAAATGAGATAAACTATTATCCCAACTACCACCATTACTAATAAAAAACTCCCCTCTTGAATAATAAGATTTGGAAACAATAGACTTCCAGGAAGACTTCACTTCTAGACATCTATATTTCCATAACCATTTAGCAAGTAAAGCAGAGTTAAAATTATGAAGATTTATGATTCCCAAACCCCCCTCTATCTTAGATTTACAACACATTTCCCAGTTAACTAGACATTTATAACTACTACAACTAGAATCACCATTCCAAAGAAAATTACGTCTAATCCTATCAATTTTCTCGATGACCCATTTGGGAAATCGATGAACAGCCATCCAATAAGAGGGAATAGCTGATAGAACCGAGTTAGCTAAAACTAATCTACCTGCTCTGGATAGGAATCTATTATTCCAGTTGGATAGTCTATTACTAATCTTATCTATGATGACTATCCAGTCTTCCTTTTTAATCTTTGACGGTCTTATCTTAAAACCTAAATAATCGAAAGGAAATTTCATAATCGAACAGTTCAAAGTGCTAGCCACTAAAGTCTCAATATTGTTAAAATCATTAATGACCATCACTGCGCTCTTACCAAAATTGATTCTTAAACCAGATAACATCTCAAAACAGTAAAGTATAAATTTAAGAGCAATAATATGCTCCGGCAGATGAGAAGAAAATAACAAAGTATCATCCGCAAATTGAAGAATAGATAATTCGTTGTTGAATTCCTCATTCCCAACACTACCTAGAATACCTAATCTCCCGACTCTCTTAATAATTTTAGAGAAGACATCAACTGCTAAATTAAATAGAAAAGGCGATAGAGGGTCGCCTTGTCTAAGTCCTCTCTTGGATTGTATCTTCTTACCCATTACCCCATTAACGACAATGTTGGAACAACCAGATCTAAGTAACAGCATGATCCAGTTAGTCCATCTAACACTAAAGCCCCTAGCAAGACATAATTCACATACAAAGTCCCAATCTATTGAATCAAATGCCTTCTCAAAGTCTAGCTTTAAGATGGCACATGTTAAATTGTTCTTACAACAGACGTTAATATATTCCTGTACCGCTGCTACACCATCTACTATATTCCTACCTTTAATAAAAGCTGTTTGAGATTCATCAATAAGGTCATTCATCTTGCTACTCAACCTATTCGCTAAAACTTTAGATATGATTTTGACAGAAACATTAATAAGAGAGATAGGTCTAAAATCCTTAAGTGTATTAGCCCCCTCTCTCTTATGAATAAGTATGACATTGGCAAAGTTAAAACTACCTAAACGCAAATCACCATTATAAAATTCATTAAATAATTCAATAATGTCAAACTTCAAAACTTCCCAAAATTGTTTATAAAAATTAACAGAGAAACCGTCAGGTCCAGGAGCTTTGTCACTAGGCATATCGCTAATTGCCTTCCAAATCTCCTGCTCCGAAAACGGTTTATCCAAATCTACAAGACTTACCCTAGTATCGGAAGGATATAAGTCATTCCATCTAACATTAGTTCTTCTCTTAATCTTAGAACCGAAAATCTGATTGTAATATCTAGTGAAAGCTTCGTTTAGATCCTTCTGTAAAGACAATTCTACTTCATTTACAATAATAGAGCTAATCATATTATCACGTCTCCTTTTATTTGCTATGCTATGAAATTTTTTTGTGTTATTGTCCCCTTCCTTAATCCACTGTATGCGAGATCGTTGCCTCCACATGACTTCTTCTTTTTCTAAAATCAGTTTGAGGTCTTGTTTAAGATTACAGTATTTATCCTTTTCAGCTAAATTAAGAATCCTTGACTCACTAATTTTATCCAAATCCAACAATCCACACATAATCTTATTCTTCTTAATTCTCACATTACCAAATACATATTTATTCCAACGCTTTAAAAAGAATCTCAATTTTCCTAACTTAGCGACAAAAATCTTAGCACTATTACCTCTATATAAATTATTAAAATAGAATAAAGATTTCCATTTAACCGAGACTAGATTTATGAAACTAGAGTCAAGTAACCACATCTTCTCAAATTTAAAACTGTTACTAATAGTTAAGTTCGATTCACAAGTAGGTATAATTGGACAATGATCAGAGTGTAAAAAAGGTAGTCCCTTAACTCTACAAATCGAGAATTTATCTTCTACCTCAGAGTTAATAAAAAATCGGTCTAATAATGCAAAAGAAGGGATATCACAAACATTCGACCAAGTGAATAATCTATTATCCATATGAATCTCTATCAAATTATTATCTAAAATAAAATCGTTGAATTCCTCCATATCGGAGAAATCACCTTCACGGGGTGATCTCCCCCTAGAAATCTAGTAACATTGAAATCCCCCCTACAATCCAGAGGTTGGGGGAGCGATTCCTGAAATTAGAGACTTCATCCCCCAAAATTCTCCTCTCCATCTTGGTATGAGGTCCATACACATTGGATATACACAAGACAGATTCATCGGATCGGGAAGCAAAAATAACATTTAAGGAATGTGTCTTTATAGACTCCTGCACTAGTCTATATTGGTTATCTTTCCAACCAATCATGAGTCCACCAGCAGTACCAATTGCCGGTAGACACACCCAATTACGGAAAGTGGTCCCACCTAGACTAAGATAAAAACTAAAGTCAGGATGCTCAATTTTTGTCTCTTGTAATAAAATGATATCAATGTGGTTATCTCTAAAAATAGATCTAACTTTGGCACGTTTTTTAGGTTCATTTAAACCCCGAATGTTCCAACTAACTATCCTCATCTACCTAAAGAAGAAACACGCTCTAGTTCCCTACTCCTAATGTACTCGGCATCAACCTCAATGTCAGAAAAAATAAATGCAGTATCATTGGCCAATTGAAATAACTGACTGGTAGTAAGACTACCCAATGCAAAAGGAGTGTAATCACTACCCAGTATCTGAGTCATACCTGAGCCCGAATCCAACCTTCTACTTTTAGCATTTGAATTCGGGGACTTGCCATGAGGGGAAGATGAACTATATCTGAGCCTCGCACTACGTCTAACCAATCCTGATGCGGAATACTCTCTCCTGCATCTCCTCCTCCTAGTCTGAATAGATGAAGCCTCACTACTACACTGAAACTGATCAATACTTACAACTGTTGAACTATTACTGATTGCTGAACGAGAGTCGACCACCTGACCAAATTCTGAGCTAGGTAAAACAAACTCTAGTGATACTCTGTCAAGACACGGCCTCCATATCAAACTGAATAATTTTGTTCCCTGTTTGCATATAAGTAGTGAAGAAGAATCACTCCCTCTCAAAAACGACAGTCCACTCACGCCTGAACTCAACACAGGAATGCCCACCATGCAAACAGAACCTGACCGAAATTCATCTACAAACTTATTGAAATCGATTAACGAATTAACGGTGTTTAGGTTGGCTAAGTCAAATGTTTTAACTAGGATTGATTATTAAATTATTTTGTTGTAAATTAATTTAAGGATATAGTTTAACCAATATTTGTTTTTGATTTTAATAAGTTTTTAAAAGAAATTACTATTTGCTTAGTAAATAAAGAAGTTGACTACCTCTACAACAGTTAATGATGGAACAAATTATCATTTTAATTAATAATAATTTAAGTATAGTGTAATGAGATCTAATTGAATTGAAAGGGAGTTTATGAATGGGTTTTATATTAAAACCCGGTTTTTATAACAAAGTTATAAAAGTGATTTTTAAGCAAGTACGATGGTTTAAATAAATGTTGAATTAACATTTGAATTAAGAAATTAAGAATGAAAGGGTTTATATTAAACCAGGATTTATAAACGAAGTTTATAAAAAGGAGATGAGGTATAAAGCGTTACTTAACGTTACTTAATAATGGAATTAAGTAAAATTGGTGAAATAAGACTTTAAGCGGGAGGGTTAAAAGTGAATTCGGTAATGAAATGAGTAATAGGATTTTTAACAAAAAATCGAGTAGTAAAATATATCGTTTAAAGAAGAAAAAAGGAAAGGTGATATTTTATAAATAATTTCTTAATCAATGAATTAAGAAATAATAGTTATACTCGAGAATGAAATTTTCAAAAGTAAGAAGTTTTATAAGACATATTATAAGTAAAGTAGTTAAATGAGATGTATTTGGTATTAGAGTAAATATCGGTTTTTGAATTACAACTCATGTCTATCTAAAGATGAGAACATTATTGATCAAGGTTTGAGAGGTAAATAAATACCCCAACTTGAACGACTTCATAATTGTTTAAGGATGATATTAGTTTGTAATAGGAAAGAGGGTAAGAATAATTTATTATTTCCATATGAGAAATAATAACGAAATATAAATCTCGAGATTTGAGAATATAGCGATTTCCAATGTAACGAAAAAAAGGGGATTTGAGAATAAAAAAATGAAAATTTCCTAGGTAACGGAAATGAGAAGGTTCGAGTATATATATAATAATAATTCCAAGGTAAAGGAAGTTTTAAAAGAGATTTATGTGAATATGATAATAAGATAGAAATTGGAGATGATTATAGAATATTTTCCTAAGTATGGAAATAAATAGTTTAGAAAATAACCTTTTGTTAAATAAGGAAATGAAAAGCTATATACAGAATGTTAAGATATTTTAAAGTTTAAAATTTACTATCATTAATCATTTTTAAGATATAAAGGCCAAGTAATGCCGATTACTGAATCAGTGAACCTATTTTATTCTCATGATTATTTATTTATAGTTAAATCACCGACCCTCAAATCTGACCTATACGATTGTTGGTACAGAAAGACCTGGATCGAATATATATTCGTAAACCATTCTGACCAACGAATACGTGAAAGATGCAGATGGAAGATGGAGCAATTGAAGACTGTTGATCTTCATGAACGGAAGAACGAGTGATTGAATATCTCGGGTTTAGCGGTTGGAGATATTTCGACAGTGATTCTGTCGTGATTGGAATATACGGATTGCAAGTACTACTCGCTACCGATCCTTGGGGGTGATTCCTACAAAAGGATGTGGTAGGAGGGTGCCTTCGGTTCATCCTGTTCCTGGATGACTTGTATGGACGAATGTCTGACGGAGTATTTCTTAAGAATCACGTACATTGATTTTTACAAACGTACTTGTGTCAGCTGCAGAATATTTATGTGGACGTCAATTAGTGATTTGATGGATCTGACAATGTGGCATTCAAAGTAAATGGTGGCTAAATGTTCTAAAGGTAAATTCAAACCTCAAGCCTCATCAACTGGGAAATGACAAAAATTGGGCAGACAGCATAGCTATGTGGGACGCTCCCATTAGGGTGTATAATCACCTATCTAGAGAAATTCCAATTCCTTCTTTAATCTACTTCGATGCTATCCTTTTTCGGGAAACGGTTGTTGATCCCAACCGTTGGTGGTATACACTCAAGCAAAATGAGTGGTCGGTCATGTGTGGGCCGGGTTGCAAGAGTTCTTGTTGAACCTAGTGTATTCACCTCTAGAGATACACTATCGTTAGGTGGTTCCATACCTTGTCATAGTTGGGATCCAATATCCAATAAGCACTCGTGGTTTTGATTGTATACTATATATGTAGAGCGTGAGATGCAAGCGTTCTTCTAGATTGATTTCAAATATGTTTTGGGTTATCGTAAGTTAAGAGCCATCCGTATTTATGTGTGGATTTGGTCTTATGATTGACCTTTTCTTTCGAAAAGATTTTGAACTTTAAAATCAAGTTGGATGATTCCCCGTAAACTTAGTGTGTTTATCTCACTCTGGTTCACCAGACTGACCCGGTGTTTGTGTAATGACCCGAGTTTTGACCTCAATCGTAAACACATACATTATTTGATCTTGAGTATATATTTGCAAATCCAATTTTAAATCTAGACTTTAAATTGGTTTAAACATGTCAAAGGGTTGAAATTGCTTTTCTTTGACTTATATGTATGTATGATAGCATGTATTTGATAACACTTACTTAAAATTTATTTTTAACATATATGATAAATAACACTTTTGCATAGCATTTTTTTAAAAATGCCATTTTCTTTTAAATTGCTTGCTAATATTTTTAAAAGCTTTAAAAACCTTAGTTAGCAAACTCCTTGCTTTTAACATGATTAAAACACCTTGCATATAACATGTAAATCACTCTCTTTATGCTCTCATATAAATGCAAAAGGATATTTGAATCTTTGTATACATTTAAAAATTTAAAACATGTATTGTCTCATCTAAGTTCATGACTTTATAGTGGTGACAGTATATGAAATCTCATGTGTATAGACATTGAAACAAGAGAACATGAATTATCAAATTCTCTTTTCACTTCATGACCAAACCCATGAATCACCAACACATAGATCATGCTAGCAAGTAGGCCTTTAGGGAGTATCTAGGTGCATGACATAACAATTTAGGGAAGAACATTTTCAGTTTTTAAGTCACTTCTTTTCATTTTTCTGAAAATACAAGTCATGTGCATTTTTCAAAACGTTAGCAAATTTGTCAAATAAATGAGTGCATCAAAAGATGATATATATATGCATCATCACCTAATCTACACTAGTAGATTTCATATCATAGATCTTGCTAAGTATTTATCCATGTGTTTTCATCTCAAGATATTGATTTGTGTAGCACTATATTTTCAGATTTTAGCCATACTTGCAAGGAAAGTTTGAATATAAATAAAATTGTTGTAAAATCAAAATGACATGTGAGCAAGGGGGTTTGATAACTCAATGAAAATCTGAACATATATGGTACCTAAACTATCACAACATTCATGTAAACCAAGGGAAAGGATTGGTAGAAACTAGTTGTACAAGTGAGCAATAAATGTGATGTTACTTGAAGGCACATGGGGGAAGGTTTTGTACAAGGTTTAGGGGTTGTGGGAGTTGGAATCTAGCCTGAAATGCCATGTGAATTTGAGGAGAGTTTGCCAAGATTTTGAGAGAGGAAAGGGTTGTTGGTGTGGTCTTTCAAATGTCAAGCCAAAAGGCTGTTTTTGTTGTTTCAAATCAGCATTTAATGCTCCAATATTTTAACCATTCTCACCCCTATATATGACCAGTACAAACACACAACTCACTCACACCAACACACAATAGTTCAACGGGTTTTTAGAAAGAAAACCAAGGATTTTTGGAAGCTTTTCAGGTGAGCTAAACAACACTTTTATTTTCTGTTTTTCATTACTGCAGTTTTATTTATGAAACATAAAGTGAGCTTGTATTCCTTTTATGATCTTGTTCAAGTCATCTTGCATATATGGTTGGCTGTGATGGGTTAGTAAATCATGGACTTATGTGTGAACATCATCATAGAATCTTGTTTGAGTGGCATATGTTAAGGTGTAGTACCTGATATAGCATCAGGCTCTATTTTCTTTTGGATAAATATCCATGTAGTTGGATAGGTTAGTGGTCATAGGGTAGTAGTTTGAAGGGGTGATGCCTGACCTTGCTAATCACCTTTTACATGGGTTGTACATGTGTGCAAGATGGAGTTAACTAACCAAAAACACTTCTGTCATGTTGAAAATAAAAACAATAGTTTGTTCTCTGTTGCTCATTCCAAAAGTGGATTTTCAAAGTGGATTAAAACTATGTTTGATTTCATAAACATGATCAATAAACTAAATGGTGATTTTTAAAACCGAAATCAAGATTTTTAAGTAAGTAAATCTCGAGAAAATAAATAATGGTCGAAAGTTCAACTTGGATGAACTTCCGGCGCACCAATCGATGGGAAGGAGTGGTGTTCGGCCTGGAGGAGCATGGCAGGGGGTAGATCATGGGAAAATGTAAATTCAATTTTTAAATGAATAATTTGTGTAAATTAAAAGAAAATAGGGTTTAAGAACTGTTTTGGGTTTGGGTTGAAAACGTCATAACTGCTCTTCATCAAAGGAGCTGGGGAGGTGCGGTCGGGGGGGGGGGGGGGGGGGGGGGTTAAGGCCGTCGGAGTCTGGTGCTGACGTGGTCAAGTGGCGGTGGTGACTGGTGGTCGAGAGGAGGAGCAACGAGGTGTTTCTTTGATGATGTTCTTTTGGGTTTAAACATGGTGGCTCGGCAAAATTAGAACCAGGCCGAGGGAGAAGGACTGGTGGGTGGTGGCGTGATCAGGTGGAGGAGTGGGGTTGGTGGCGACGACCGGTGGTGGCTGAAGGAGCCCCTGACACGTGTGCACGTGCACAACTATGGACGGAGAAGGAAGAAGAAAAAGAGGAGTGGCCACCGTGGGTTTTTGAGATCGGCAAAGGAAAACACTGGAAAATCAACATTGTACTTTGGTACTTGGTAAGTACCAGGGAGCTGGGTGTTTTGACCTACGCATGGTGTCCAGGTTGATTTGGTAAGTGGTACTTTACCAATTCAAATTTAAAATGAAGATTTTAAACCAAAATTTTAAATTTAAATAAGTTTTTTTAAATTTAATAAGGATTTAAAATAAATGGAGAAATAAATATTTGAATAAAAATAATATTTTTATTTAATTTACAAGGAAATAGAAAAGAAAGTGAATCAGGAAGCTTTTCGTCAAAGACTGATAAATAAATACAGAATTGTAATTCGAATTGAATTAGGAATTTAATTTGAAATGATAATTAGAAATGATTTTCTAATAAAATATTTTAACTGTAAAGTCAAACAAAAAGAAGTCGTTCAAGAATAACAGATCGAGTATGATTTTGACTAACGACGAGAAATCAGCACAAAAGCTGTTATTTTCGTTAAATTATAAATTTATAATTTAAATTAGAATCTATTTTCTAATGTGATATTTAAGATTTTAAACAAGGTAAAAAACCATATGTAACACATACAGTAGAATTTGTCGGGTTTTATCTGATATCTACAATATCGGATATAAGAACTAATCATGAACAGTTCTGAACTTTAAAAAAAACAAGAACCATGGAAAATGGTTTAATCGTGTTTAGCCAGAATAAATAAAAAGGAATTTTATCAGTATAGAAAGGAAATAAGTTGATCGAGAATAAGGGATCAAAAAGGGAAAATTTGACGAGAAAATACCAAGTGTGAAAGTGTAACATAAATGATTAAATCACAGTTTAAGTCATTTATAAGTAATCAGATTAAAGAAAAATGATGAGAAATATTTTTCTAAGGATAAATAAAGTAAGAATTTATTTTTAGAAGTGACGAACAAAACGGGAAGAAAACCGTGTGCGATGCACACGCTGAAATTGGCCGTTTTGAAAAGATGATCAATATATCAGTTATTGGCAAGATGATCATATACTGTTTGGTTTGACTATAACTGTATATGCAGATTTGATTATAATCTTGTTAGATTTGTAATTAAGTGAAAAATGTTCGTTAATCATTTCAAAGAGGCCGAAATAAATACTTCACTCTGAATTGATTATACGCCGCGCGTCAGAGATATTCAAGACGATGATCGTAAACAATATCTTTGGTCTGTTCAGTCCCAGGACAAACCTGAATGGACGAGTGTCTGATAACGTATATCAGTTAGATTCTACACATCGAATTTGCGTAAGTATATTACGTTGGTGGCGGATGAATTCGTTTCTCTTAGCTTTATTGCCCGTGATATATTTGGGAAATCGAATGAGTATTTCTAACAGGTAGGACGATGTGGCATTCAAAGGAAATGAACTAGTGATGATGACGTAAGTCTAGCCTCAAGCCTCACACCCAGGAAATTACAAAAATCGGGCAGGCAACATGGCTATGTGGGTCGCTCCCATTAGGGTGTAGTATCACCTATCTAGAGAAATTCCTTTTGTTTCTAAATCTATCGATTCTGCCCATTCGGGGATCGTTGCCGCGCACAACCATCGGTGATATACACTCGATACACTCAAGAGAAACGAGTGGTCGGTCGTTTGAGGGCCGGGTTGCAAGACGTTCTTGTTGAACCCAGGTGTATTTGCCTCTAGAGATACATCATCGGAAGGTGGTCCCATACCTTGTCAGAGTTGGAAATCCAATTTCCATAAGTGCCAAGCAGTTTTTATTTGTATACTATATCGGAGAATGTGAGATGCAAGCATTCTTCTAGATTCTAATTATTATTTGTGAAAACACCTAGACACTATGATAATATCTGTTTTAAAGTATACAAAGTGTTTTTGATCTCATAAGGTAAAAACCCGTTCCGTATTTACGGCGTGGTCTTATGAGATAATTTTGTTTGTTTTAAACTGTTTACTCATACCAGTCCCCTGACTGACCCGGAGTTTATTTTCTGTGTTTTCCCTTAAACTCTTGGGTATTCATAACGCTTGTTATGAATAGACAAGTGAATCAGGATTTGATGAAACTTGTGAAGCTGGAATGAAGACTTTGCTGTATGCCGGTCCACCTATTTAATGTATAATTAAGTCTGTCAGTTGATCATCTATGATATGTATAATTACTGATGTACTATGAATGGATTGTATCACTAGTCCAGTATGCTCTGATGTAATATATTCCGCTGTGTATTATTATAAAGTATTATCTTTTGTGAAAATTCCACTGTGAGATTCTGATGTTTCTGTGATTTATCTTCTATCTATTCTCATTTCTTGTTGATGGCACAACTTGAGATGTGTTCGAAAGTTGGGTCGTTACAGTTGGTATCAGAGCTTAGGTTCTTGATTACCTAGGCTTTGGGTGAGTGTGAGAGAGCGTATTTTTATATAAAATTTAAAATGAATTTTAAACAACTTGGATGATATACCTAAATTAGTTATGTCCCAATCAAGACTCGATTGACAACCGGTTATACTCAGGTGATCAAAATGAGTAGCCAAGGACGAAGAGGTCGAGGTAGAGGGTCATCCACTGTTACTGGTCGTAGTACTGGATCCCAAGATCAAGTGGAAACAGTAGAAGAAGTTGCACAAGTTCAACAGAATAAGAGTTTTGCAACTATTTGTAAAGAGTATACGACTTTGGGAGGAAAAGTTTTTAAAGGAACTGAATCTTTTATTGAGGTTCAAGCCTGGATGAGGTTCTGTGAAAGGATTTTCAAAGGGATGGAGTTGAATGATGATCAGAAACGTCTTTTAGCATCATGGCAACTTCAAGGAACCACAGCGATTTGGTGGGACGCTCAAACTGCTAATGTTCCTGAGGAAGATTTTACTTGGGATAAGTTCAAAGAAGCGTTTGAAGCACAATTCCTACCTGCCGCTGGGAAGACAAGGATGTATCGAGATTTCATTGATCTCAAGCAGGGGAATATGAAAGTATCTGAATACGAGAACAAATTCAACTCGCTTTCTTGTTTCGGGCCAGAACTAATTAATACCCCACTCAAGAAGAATGAAATGTTCATAGCGGGATTAAAGGATAGCCTGCAAGTTCAGATGATTGGACATCTCAAGATTACATTCGTTGATCTAGTAGATATGGCTGTTCGTTATGAGGCACTGGAGGGTAAGAAGCCAGTTACAAAAGTAGCACAGACGGGAGGACCGAGTGGTGAGAATCCAAACAAAAGAAAGTTCAATCCGAACTGGAAAAACCACAACAAGGAAGTACCTAAGATGGGAGAAAAGGCCAAAAAATGATTCAAAAATACCATATGCCACAACTGTTTGGAGAAGGGACACATTGCCAAGTTCTGCACCAAGCTAGCAGCAGAAAAGCCACAACAAACTCAGCAAACAGAGCAACCTCAACCAAAGGGAACAAGTGATGTTATTCCCCAAAAGTTTTCATGCTACCATTGTCATCAACCGGGGCACTTGGTTAAAGACTGCCCACTGAGGAAAGCACAGCAACCAAAGGTCTATGCCTTGATGGATAAGGCGTCAACTTCTGAGAATGTGGAAGGAGTTTCAGAAGGTACGTTACTCTTTTTAGATAAAAGGAGTTAATTAACTAGGGTCAGCCCCAAGATAATTTAATATGGTTGGATTAAATTAGAATAATATCCACTCATACTGATACTGGAAATCAAGTTAGGATTTTAAATTGAAGTAAAATTTGGGATTTCCTGAAATTAAGGTTGGGCTTAAGGGTTATTAGATATGGACTCAGGAAGGTGAATTGATCGATTTGTGAAATCAAATCATATTTGTGAATCCCGAAATAGAGATCATTAAATACATAAACAAAGATTTTGGGAAATACTTAACGGAGTTAAGTAAATTGGCCGATGAGTTGAGAAGGGAATTTTGGACAGATATTTTTGAATAGGATATTTCAGATGTGTGTTTTTATTGATATGTGTTTATATATATAAGTCGATTACTCTAACCTACTGCTTACAAATTTCGGGGACGAAATTTTTATAAGGGGGGTAGATTGTAATGACCCGAGTTTTGACCTCAATCGTAAACACATACATTATTTGATCTTGAGCATATATTTGCAAATCCAATTTTAAATCTAGACTTTAAATTAGTTTAAACATGTCAAAGGGTTGAAATTTCTTTTCTTTGAGTTATATGTATATATGATAGCATGTATTTGATAACACTTATTTAAAATTCATTTTTAACATATATGATAAATAACACTTTTGCATAGCATTTTTTTTAAATGCCATTTTCTTTGAAATTGCTTGCTAATATTTTTAAAAGCTTTAAAAACCATAGTTAGCAAACTCCTTGCTTTTAACATGATTAAAACACCTTGCATATAACATGTAAATCACTCTCTTTATGCTCTCATATAAATGCAAAAGGACATTTGAATCTTTGTATACATTTAAAAATTTAAAACATGTATTGTCTCATCTAAGTTCATGACCTCATAGTGGTGATAGTATATGAAATCTCATGTGTATAGACATTGAAACAAGAGAACATGAATTGCCAAATTCTCTGTTCACTTCATGTCCAAACCCATGAATCACCAACACATAGATCATGCTAGCAAGTAGGCCTTTAGGGAGTATCTAGGCGCATGACATAACAATTTAGGGAAGAACATTTTCAGTTTTTAAGTCACTTCTTTTCATTTTTCTGAAAATACAAGTCATGTGCATTTTTCAAAACATTAGCAAATTTGTCAAATAAATGAGTGCATCAAAAGATGATATATATGCATCATCACCTAATCTACACTAGTAGATTTCATATCATAGATCTTTCTAAGTATTTATCCATGTGTTTTCATCTCATGATATTAATTTGTGTAGTACTATATTTTCAGATTTTAGCCATACTTGCAAGGCAAGTTTGAATATAAATAAAATTGTTGTAAAATCAAAATGACATGTGAGTAAGGGGGTTTGATAACTCAATGAAAATATGAACATATATGGTACCTAAACTATCACAACATTCATGTAAACCAAGGGAAAGGATTGGTAGGAACTAGTTGTACAAGAGAGCAATAAATGTGATGTTACTTGAAGGCACATGGGGGAAGGTTTTATACAAGGTTTAGGGGTTGTAGGAGGTGGAATCTAGCCTGAAATGCCATGTGAATTTGAGGAGAGTTTGCCAAGATTTTGAGAGAGGAAAGGGTTGTTGGTGTGGTCTTTCAAATGTCAAGCCAAAAGGCTGTTTTTGTTGTTTCAAATCAGCATTTAATGCTCCAATATTTTAACCATTCTCACCACTATATAAGACCAGTACATACACATAACTCACTCATACCAACACACAATAGTTCAACGGGTTTTTAGAAAGAAAAACAAAGATTTTTGGAAGCTTTTCAGGTGAGCTAAACAACACTTTTATTTTCTGTTTTTCATTACTGCAGTTTTATTTATGAAACATAAAGTGAACTTGTATTCCTTTTATGATCTTGTTCAAGTCATCTTGCATATATGGTTGGCTGTTATGGGTTAGTAAATCATGGACTTATGTGTGAACATCATCATAGAATCTTGTTTGAGTGGCATATGTTAAGGTGTAGTACCTGATATAGCATCAGGCTCTGTTTTCTTTTGGATAAATATCCCTGTAGTTCGATAGGTTAGTGGTCATAGGGTAGTAGTTTGAAGGGGTGATGCCTGACCTTGCTAATCACCTTTTACATGGGTTGTACATGTGTGTAAGGTGGAGTTAACTAACCAAAAACACTTCTGTCATGTTGAAAATAAAAACAACAGTTTGTTCTATGTTGCTCATTCCAAAAGTGGATTTTCAAATTGGATTAAAACTATGTTTGATTTCATAAACATGATCAGTAAACCAAATGGTGATTTTTAAAACCGAAATCAAGATTTTTAAGTAAGTAAATCTCGAGAAATTAAATAATGGTCGAGAGTTCAACTTGGATGAACTTCCGGCGCACCAATCGATGGGAAGGAGCGGTATTCGGCCTGGAGGAGCATGGCAGGGGTAGATCATGGGAAAAATGTAAATTCAATTTTTAAATGAATAATTTGTGTAAATTAGAAGAAAATAGGGTTTAAGAACTGTTTTGGGTTTGGGTTGAAAACGTCAGAACTGCTCTTCATCAAAGGAGCTGGGGAGGTGCGGTCAGGGGGGGTTAGGGTCGTCGGAGTCTGGTGCTGACGTGGCCAAGTGGCGGTGGTGGCTGGTGGTCGAGAGGAGGAGCAACGAGGTGTTTCTTTGATGATGTTCTTTTATGTTTAAACATGGTGGCTCGGCAGAATTTGAAGCAGGCCGAGGGAGGAGGACTGGTGGGTGGTGGCGTGATCAGGTGGAGGAGTGGTGTTGGTGGCGACGGCCAGTGGTGGCTGAAGGAGCCCCTGACACGTGTGCACATGCACAACTATGGACGAAGAAGGAAGAAGAAAAAGAGGAGTGGCCACCGTGGGTTTTTGAGATCAACAAAGGAAAACACTGGAAAATCAACATGGTGCTTTGGTACTTTGTAAGTACCAGGGAGCTGGGTGTTTTGACCTGCGCATGGTGTCTAGGTTGATTTAGCAAGGAAAACGTGGGGGTTTTAGACCTGGTATGTTCCGAAAGTGGTACTTTACCAATTCAAATTTAAAATGAAGATTTTAAACCAAAATTTTAGTTTTAAATAAGTTTTTTTAAAATTTAATAAGGATTTAAAATAAATAGAGAAATAAATATTTGAATAAAAATAATATTTTTATTTAATTTACAAGGAAATAGAAAAGAAAGTGAATCAGGATGCTTTTCGTCAAAGACTGATAAATAAATACAGAATTGTAATTCGAATTGAATTAGGAATTTAATTTGAAATGATAATTAGAAATGATTTTCTAATAAAATATTTTAACTGTAAAGTCAAACAAAGAGAAGTCGTTTAAGAATAACAGATCGAGTATGATTTTGACTAACGACGAGAAATCAGCACAAAAGCTGTTATTTTAGTTAAATTATAAATTTATAATTTAAATTAGAATCTATTTTCTAATGTGATATTTAAGATTTTAAACAAGGTAAAAAACCATATGTAACACATACGGTAGAATATGTCGGGTTTTATCTGATATCTATAATATCAGATATAAGAACTAATCATGAAGTTCTGAACTTTAAAAAAAAAACAAGAACCATGGAAAATGGTTTAATCGTGTTTAGCCAGAATAAATAAAAAGGAATTTTATCAGTATAGAAAGGAAATAAGTTGATCGAGAATAAGGGATCAAAAAGGGAAAATTTGACGAGAAAATACCAAGTGTGAAAGTGTAACATAAATGATTAAATCATAGTTTAAGTCATTTATAAGTAATCAGATTAAAGAAAAATGATGAGAAATATTTTTCTAAGGATAAATAAAGTAAGAATTTATTTTTAGAAGTGATGAACAAAACGGGAAGAAAACCGTGTGCGACGCACACGCTGAAATTGGCCGTTTTGAAAAGATGATCAATATATCAGTTATTGGCAAGATGATCATATACTGTTTGGTTTGACTATAACTGTGTATGCAAATTTGTTTATAATCTTGTTAGATTTATAATTAAGTGAAAAATGTTCGTTAATCATTTCAAAGAGGCCGAAATAAATACTTCACTTTGAATTGATTATACACCGCGTGTCAGAGATATTCAAGACGATGATCGTAAATAATATCTTTGGTCTGTTCAGTCCCAGGACAAACCTGAATGGACGAGTGTCTGACAATGTATATCAGTTAGATTCTACACATCGAATTTGCTTAAGTATATTACGTTGGTGGCGGAGGAATTCGTTTCTCTTTGCTTTATTGCCCGTGATATATTTGGGAAATCTAATGAGTATTTCTGACGGGTAGGACGATGTGGCATTCAAAGGAAATGAACCAGTGATGATGACGTAAGTCTAGCCTCAAGCCTCACACCCAGGAAATGACAAAAATCGGGCAGGCAGCATGGCTATGTGGGTCGCTCTCATTAGGGTGTAGTATCACCTATCTAGAGAAATTCCTTTTGTTTCTAAATCTATCGATTCTGCCCATTCGGGGATGGTTTCCGCGCACAACCATCGGTGATATAGACTCGATACACTCAAGAGAAATGAGTGGTCGGTCGTGTGAGGGTCGGGTTGCAAGACGTTCTTGTTGAACCCAGGTGTATTTGCCTCTAGAGATGCATCATCGGAAGGTGGTCCCATACCTTGTCAGAGTTGGAAATCCAATTTCCATAAGTGCCAAGCGGTTTTTATTTGTATACTATATCGGAGAATGTGAGATGCAATCATTCTTCTAGATTCTAATTATTATTTGTGAAAACACCTAGACACTATGATAATATCTGTTTTAAAGTATACAAAGTGTTTTTGATCTCATAAGGTAAAAACCCGTTCCGTATTTACGGCGTGGTCTTATGAGATAATTGTTTTGTTTTAAATTGTTTACTCATACCAGTCCCCTGACTGACCCGGAGTTTATTTTCTGTGTTTTCCCTTAAACTCTTGGGTATTCATAACGCTTGTTATGAATAGACAAGTGAATCAGGATTTGATGAAACTTGTGAAGCTGGAATGAAGACTTTGCTGTATGCCGGTCCACCTATTTAATGTATAATTAAGTCTGTCAGTTGATCATCTATGATATGTATAATTACTGATGTACTATGAATGGATTGTATCACTAGTCCAGTATGCTCTGATGTAATATATTCTACTGTGTATTATTATAAAGTATTATCTTTTGTGAAAATTCCGCTGTGAGATTCTGATGTTTCTGTGATTTATCTTCTATCTATTCTCATTTCTTATTAATGGCACAACTTGAGATGTGTTCGAAAATTGGGTCGTTACAGTTTGTAATGCTCGAGTTAGACCGGGTTGTACAGGTTCAGATTATCGGATGCTGTGAAGTCCAGAGACGAGCTGAAGGTGTTTAGACATATGCTATCTAGTATTTATCCCACAGTATTTATCCCACTGTGTGACTGTATATGAGGACAGGTTATTATAAGTGTCCAGATGTGTTAAGGTACTTTGATGATTGTAAGTTTTACTTAAAGCTCTCAATAAAGATTTATTTCTATATTATATTTTGTTCCGTTGTGATGTGAGACTCTGATTTTGTGTTGTGGTTGTTCTTCTTCTTCTATTCTAATACTTCTTTCTTTCCTATCTCATCCTCTAATTTCTTTCTATAAACGTTTTGGTGTTTTCGATGTTTGGAAGGTCGACATGCGATACGATAAATGTATTTATGTCGATTCTCGGGACCGTAAATCTTTGGGTCGTTACATCCTTCCTCATATGAAATATGTGCTTGTGTATTTTCTCTAAGCAAAGACGGTGCTAGTAGGCTAGATGCCTTTAACGGAGTGTTTTATAGGAGTGTGTGGCCCATTATTCAGGCGGACTTTTGTCTCACCATCCAATCTTTCATCTCTGGTGGAGACCTCCTCGTTAGATGGACTTCCACCAATTTAGTTCTTATCCCAAAATATGATCTTCCTACTTCTTGTGCAGACTTTCATCCTATCAGCTTGTGTAACTTCTTAAATAAGGCCATTCCAAGGTGTTACTTCTAGGCTAGCACCATTTCTTGAGCGTCATATTTCTTCTTCACGGCTGGGGTTTTCAAAGGACGACTTATAAAGAAAACGTCCTACTAGCCCAGGAGCTGATTTCTCGGATTGATAAAAAGGTTCATTGCTCTAATGTGGTTGTTAATCCTGATGTGGCTAAAGCTTAAGATTGCATGTTGTGGTTCTTCGTAATCAAGGTTCTGAGGGCTTTTGGCTTTCCGGAACCCCTTATCGACGTTATTTGGAAACTAATATCCAACTGCTGGTTTTCTGTTCTCATTAACAGATCGGCTACAGGGCATTTCAGGTCCGGGAGAGGCCGGCGTTAAGGAGACCCCCTATCCCCTTCCCTTTTCGTCATTGCTGCCGAGGTAATCGTTCGTGGACTGCATTCCCTAACAATAGCCGGGCAGATTCATCGTTTTGGAATCCCAAGAGGTTGCCCTATGATCTCTTCCTTATCTTTTGCTGACGACATCATCATTTCCACGAATGGTACTCATCGCTCTATTCGTCGCCTGCTTGATCTTATTAGGCAGTATGAGAGTTGCTCCGGGCAACTCGTGAATACGGCCAAGAGATGTTTCGTGCCAGCGAAAGACCTATCGTTGTCTAGATACTCCTGGATTGAGTCCAGTACAGGCTTTAAGGCTGCCTCTCTTCCTCTTCCTTATTTAGGCATTGTGCTTTATCGTGGTAGGAAGCTGAATGCCATTTTTGACCCCCTAACTGACAAAGTGAAGGGTAAGATTATTAAGTGGAATGCTTCCCTCATCCCTCAAGCTGGAAGACTTGTTCTCATCAAGTATGTCCTTGAGTCTGTATGATCTCACATTTTTCTAGCTATGACTCCTACTGCTTCCTTCTTCCGCTCTTTTCGGTCCTTAGTTTCATCCTTTTTTTGGGGAAACAAGGACAACGTTTCTCGCCATCCGTGGGTATCTTGGAACGCCATATGTCGTCCCAAAGGCGAGGGAGGTCTTGGCCTCCGTAACCCTAAGGACATTTGTTTGGCCTTTGCTTGTAAGCTTTGGGCGAGGTTTGGAGCGAACAACTCTCTTTAGGCGACGTTCCTCCACGCCAAGTATCGTACGCTCGCTAGCACGAATTTCTCCGACATCCCGTCCTACGCAAGTGAGATGTGGAAACGTATGTAATCCGTTAAAGCTTTAACGGATGCCCATAGGGATGGTACCATCTGGGAAGATAGCCCTTTCTCTCTTAGAGCGGCGTGGGAGTCTGTTCGTTTGCTAGGCCCACAACTCCTTGTTTTACCCTCATTTGGAATGTTCGCTTTCCGCCAAAGGTTTCCTTATTTATATGGAAAACGTTGCAAGACGGATTACCCATAGATGAGAACCTTCAGTGTGTCGGGTGTTGGATCAAGATTAACCCTAGAGGGGGGTGAATGGGGTTTATCACAGTTTTTCACTGAGTTAAAAATCTGACGGGATAGTAAAAAATAAAAAGGTCACAGAATGCAGCAGAAATAAAAAAGCAGTAAGGAAATAACACACAGAGATACCCAGCTTCAGCAAAACCCTGCCTACTGCTGCATTTCTAAGGTTTCTACTAGGTGATAGAATAGATCCCGCTTACAAGACCATGTAAATTCGCGAGCCCCTTGCTCCTATTCTAACCCTACGCTCAAAACTCTAGACTGATCAAATCACCTAGATCAGATTTCCCCGGATTACAACCCCGTAACCCGTAAACCCTAGATTTTACAGACTCTGGTAAACTGCCAGTAACACCCTAACTGGATTCCTAGATTTTACAGACTCTAGAACTGATTTGGATTGTTTATAACACAAAGAAATAAAAAAAAATACAAAAAAAAAAATTAAACCCTTCCCCCTTTTTAAACCTTAGGCTAGGTTAACATGAAATAGGCTGGTCCACATTCTTTTTCTTTGGCTCGTTCTCTAAAAAAATGTCGGTTTCTATTTTCCTTGTAATGATGACTGATGAAAAAGAAAAGGGGTTTAGGGTTTCTCCTCGTCGGCTCCAAATCGAAATCAATTATTTGATGAAGATTGATTCTTTGTTGATTTCTTCTGGCTCTCTCTCTCGTTGATTTGGAGTTGATCGAAAAACAATAGTGAGTGATTTTATTTTAACTGATTTCTTCTCTTGAATTTCTGCTCTGGTTTTTCGATTTTCTATATGCCTTTGCCTATGATGATGCTGTGATTAAATAGGATTATAGAATCCTATTAATGCTCTGATTTCGTTGAAATGTCTTGATTTGATTTGGGTTGGTTTCCTCTTTTGAATCCTTGATTGAAAAATGAATCAAGACGTGTTCTTGTCCCTTCGAATGAATCTGGATAAATAAATTTACCCCTTTGGAATTTAACTCCACAAAATATACACGCCCTATTTAAAATGATTGTTTTCCTTGATTGTCTCGGCTTTGAATGAAAAGAGGTATTTCTAGAAATATAAATTTTCCCCTTGAGTGATTAATTAACTGCTGCCTTGTTTGAATTGAAAATTGAAAACAAGAAACAAAAATTTATTTCCAATAGCTCCTTGCTTGATTGAAGATCCATCTGTGGAAAAATTTAAAAGCTTGTTTCCTGGAATTAAAAACTGACATGAACATCTTAGGAAATATTTTAAAAACCTTGCCAAATATGGTTCATAGATTTGTTTTATTTGTCCACTATGTGATTGCATATCATATTTTTCTTTCTAGAAAAGATTTTATTTATCAAATATGAAATGATAAAATTGGAAAATCAATTTCCCCTTGCATGATTGTTGTTGCCTTGAAGTGTATTCGAGATTCCTCATTTAACACTTTCCAGAAAAAAATATAGTTGTCCCATGTATATTAGCATTACCATGTTATAGAGACCATTCATATTCACTTGCCATTTATGATTCACTGTATTTTTCTTTTCCTTAAACTGTTGTGATTCATTGATTCATCGTCAGATTGTGCACTGATCATCCATGCTTCATGCATAAGTGTATTGTGTTTCCTCCATGGATTTGTGTGTCGTTCTGAACCAACATACTTTTAGAAAACTTGATTTAGTTCATTCCCACTTGCTGCTGTATCACCGTGTATATTGCTGAGTTACTTGCTTTACTTACCCTTGTGCCGCCTGCTTGCTTGAACACTGATTTAAGCTGCTTCACTTGTATTCATGCACTGTTTGTATATATGTTATTTTTGACTTTGATGCACTATACATGTATATATGTTATGTCCCTTAGACTTGATCACCAAGCTGTGTAAAGACCTATTTTTGCTGTTATGACACTTGAATTTCCTGAACCATGTTGAAACTGCTGTTTGTGATCATCACCATCCAGTTTTGCTAAAACAACTTTGAGCTACTATGTCATTTCAGTTTTGTTGCTCTATGATAATGTTGCGCATATCTTGCATAACCTGAATTTCACACTTGTTCGACCTTTTCATCCATACATATGTGTGTGCATGGCTCGGGACATTTGTGCTTGTCATTGTCTAGCTGTACATATATGACTTCTTGAGTTGCTTGAATATGTATGTTGTATACACCCATGCTGCTCCATTTAAATGCTTTTTACCATGTTGCTCTACGCTGACTTTTGCTGCTCCTTATGTGTTGTCTCTCCCACTTGAACCACTCCACTATGTCATCATGTGCACTTCTCATTTGTACATGTTTGAACTGAAAAACTCCTGTGCTTGTATGTTGCATGCAGCCCACATTGTTGTGTTACCATTTTGACTTGCGCTCGACCATACTCACCTGCACAGTTATATATATGTATATATACACAACAGTGTGTGTATACATATATCGTGCACGTGTAATTTATTTATCAGCAGACTGCTACACTGTGTTGAGGTTGTTCAGAATCAGCTAGTTATGATGTTGGTTCTGATCAGCAGACCAGTGTGGTGTGTTGAGGCTGATCAGTGGGTACTATAAATATATACATATCAGATCAAGTCATGAAAAATGATGAGAAACATAATAGAAATATGAAGCAAATAAAATTTTAAAATTAAAATTTACATTTGTATGTATTCAGTTTTATTTCTATGGCAATGTACTCTGTGTGTATGTTTCTGTATATGACAGGTAAGGATGACTGGACTGACTGTAAGCTGTGAAGACTGAAGACCGAAGATAAGAAGAAAGTGTGTAGTGTTAATGAATGTTTGAGTCTGAAACTGTATATGTGAGAGTGTCTGTATAAATATGAAATTGTATAGACAGAGTGTTGTAGTGAGGAACAGTGTATGAAATTGTATATGAATTGAATTGAATATCAGTGATATGTTCAAATAGTGGAGTTATAAACTTGTACTGTCTAAATGTTGAAATAAAATATTCTATTTAAATAAAATACTATGTGAATATTCGATTTTATGTACAGTCGTATTTTATTCAAATAGAAATATTATATTCTTGTCTGTTGTAATAACCCGGAAATCCGAGCCAATTTAAAAATTTTATTTTGGCAATTTTAGTGAATTTTGATTATTTAAAATGAATTATTTTAAATAATAACGAAAAAGGAATTTATTTTGAATAGAATTCGAACGTATATATTCCTTTGAATCGTTGTGAGAATATAAATAATTATTTATATTTATAAAAGGAATTAGAAATGGCGCGGTAGTTCGATAATTCGATTTCAAATTTGAAATGAATGTATCGGGTGCAAAATAAACCGGATTTTAGTGAAACCAAAAATATTTGAATCTATTTGTGAATATCTTTCCAACGAATCCGAAAAACTAAAATTTCATGGCGGGAATAAAAAGTTATGTCCAGTTGAAATTTCAGAATAGTCGCTATGGAATTCTGGCCCTTAAAAATGGCCATTTTGAAAACAACCTCGGAATTCGACGAAACCACTTTTATTGGATTCGTAATGTCTAGTTATTGCTATGTTTCAAATTTCGTAATTTTTCGAATCAATATGTGAACGTGGCAAAGGAAAACGCGTTTGACCAGTTTCAGTTGATTTTAATCGACTGGGAAATGGCCATTTTTCAAACGGTCTCGGAATTTGACGAAATTAGTTTTGTTAGGACCGTATCGTCAATACGAATCTAGAAAATATTTTTCGGGAATTTTTAGAGTTCGTATGTGGCCCCAGTAAAATGAAATGCGCGTTCAAATTCAATATATAGATTTATATTTTGATTTTGACGAAAACTGATTGAAGCGATCGAATCAGCTTACGATACATATCCCATTGTGTTCGGAATGGGGGTAATTAGCTATGGACGACAGTCGGTGGGTTCGATTTCGAGTCCGAAACAAAAAGTTGCCTTTTGGAATTTTAAAATAATATAAATTTTCAGAAACTCCCCCTCCTCTGTTTTCTTTCCTTTTCCTTTAAACCCCCTTCCCCTTTCCTCTTCGATCAGAAATAATAAAAATGTCCGGAGCCTCCCTCGTCGATGCCCCACCAGCCCGTCGCTCCTCTCTCTTCCCTCACCATCGCTTCACTCTCTCTCCGCTCTCACCTCCTTCTTCATATCGCAACCAGGCACCCCAAATCGCCCCTTCCCATCGCGACGTCAGACCACCGCGACGTGCCCCCCCCCCTCCGCAGTCCTCCGCGCTCGAGCCTCCTCCCAGTGCCTAGACGCGCAGCACCCTCCGCCTCCGATTGACCCCCCGACCGACGATGAAGTCCCCTCACTTCCTTCGATAAAGATTTGTTTTTTTTTTGGGCCAAGGTGAGTTTTGTTTACTTTATTTTATTTAAATCCGATTTTCTATAGGTTGAATTATATGAAATCAGTTTTTTAAGCTTATATTTAAATCAGTTTTGTTTAAGATCTGATTTTATATAAATTAGTTTTCAATTTATAAGATATGATTTTTATTCACAAAAAGACGTGATTTTTAACCGTGTAAAGACGTGATTTTTAACCGTGTAAAGACGAGATTTTTAGTGTAAGAAAGGTGAGATTTTTATTATTGAAATAGCAAAGTAAAAAATTCGATTTTTATATATTGAATAGCGAAGTAAAAATTCGATTTTTATATATTGAATAGCAAAGTAAAAATTCGATTTTTATATATTGAATAGCGAAGTAAAAATTCGATTTTTATATATTGAATAGCGAAGTAAAATTTTGATTTTTATATTGAATAGCGAAGTAAAAAAATTCGATTTTTTTATATGTAGTGGCTACGGACGAGGAAAATGACGGAAGGCGAGCACGGCGAAGATTTCTACATAAGAAGAGTCATGGCGTTGGTTTAGCTAGTCAGTGAGAACTCCTCACTTTTAATTCTTGTTTTCTAGTTAGAAATATATACTAGGATGCAGACGGTGTTTAGTAGCACCCGACACCCGTCGTCCACAGAGCATGGACGGCTTGTATGCTTGTTTGTTTGATTTTGATGCGTAGTTGATTGTGTGATGTGATATGAAATGAAATGAAATATTTATACAGTTAAAAATAGAATTTTTAACATGTATATGAAATGAAATAAATTAATATAAACAAATCGAACGATTTGTTTATATACACACATTTGACTAATATTGATTGGGACGATAAATTTTACACATCGCCCAACTGCACAAATAAAATCTGTGTTTGATGGTTTGAAAACCCCACACGGGTATTGGGATGATATATGACATACACTAGTCCCAATAATTAGCTGTATGTCGATCGATTGATTGACAAGCTGTTATAAGCGTTAAATATTTATATTTGATGCTTGTACAGTGTAGAACGCACTCTGGATGATGGTTGATTATTTATCGTTGTTATTTTATACATGTGTTGTAGAAAATCCATATAATTAACATTATATGGTAATTGATTGGGCCTCATTCCTGTTTTGAAATAAAAATATTTGAAATAGAATATTTGAAATAGAAATATTTGAAATAGAAATATTTGAAATAGAAATATTTGAAATAGAATATTTGAAATAGAATATTTGAAAATAGAAGTTGATTGGGCCTCATTCCAAGAAATATTTGAAATAGAATATTTGAAATAGAAATATTTGAAATAGAATATTTGAAAATAGAAATATATGAAACCGTGTTGATTAGATTGACGCCATTTTGACGTGAACGATATTTATATCGATTTTATTCATTTTATAATGAATATCGAAAGTGACCTCAAAATCTGATATTTTGAAATGAATTGAAATTCGAATTAAATTGAAATGATTTGAAATTCGAATTAAATTGAAATGATTTGAAATTCGAATTAAATTGAAATGCATTGAAATTCGAATTAAATTAAAGTGAATTGAAATTCGAATTAAATTGAAATAGAAATGAATTCGAATTGAAATTGAATAGAAATGAATTCGAATTGAAATTGAATTAATTTGAAATTCAAATTGAATTGAAAACGAACTGAAATTGAATTGAAAATCGATTTGAATAGAAATCGATTTGAAATGAATTTATATTGGAAAATTCAATTTTAATTTAAATATGAGAATACGTTTTAAAAGGAAATCGACGAAATATATATATTATATATATAATGGCCTGAATAGAATGCGCTGCGCTGCGGCAGTTCGTGAATTTCGACCATTGGCTTCGAATTGGCGTTGCGGGAGATCCGACCGTCGGATTTTCCTAAAACCAGAACCGTTGGGTTCGTATCGAAAAGAGCTTTCTAACGAATGTGAGAAATTAGAAATCTAACGGTTGGATTTGGAATTATGTCCAAATCAAATTTGGAAAAGGTCGATGTAAGTGCAGTTCGATGGCCGTTTATGGAAATCGACTGTACGGGCCTTGATAAAATTATTAAAAATAGTAATAATTTGTGTAAAATCAAAAGAAATGATGTGTGAAGAATTGGGATGAAAAACTCCATATTTGAAAAGATAAAAATAGATTTTTATCGAAATGAACTAGTTTTGAACTAGAATAATAATTTATTTATTTTTGAAATAAATAAATTGGAATTGAAATGGTTTTGAAAGTAACTAGAATTTCCAAAAAAATTAATTCGAAAGGATTTGAATCGAAATTGTCTTTGGAATATTTCGATGTTGGATTTCGTGATGATACAGATATTGTTATGGGAATTTGAAAGATATATTTATATCGTTATTTCCAATACGATATTTGTTGGTCGTAGAATTTGATACTGAATATAAGCCGATATATTTTCTATTCAGAGCCTTGTATTTAATATCAAATGTGATTTGGGTTTGTCGTGAATGGTGTCTTCATTAACACTGTTCTTAAGCCCAGTTGAGAAAAAAGATTAAATCTTTTTATTTAGATTTAATGAAGTGTACCAATTAAATAATATTTAATTGGAATTGAATTGGTATTGATTTTTGGGTTTATCGTGAACAATGTTTTAAATAACACTTGTTCTTTAACCTGAAAATTGATGGAATGTGATTTTGGGTTGTCGTGAACGGTATCTTCAGTAATACTGTTCTTAGACCCAAAGGAGTTGAGAAAATCAGACACTAACTGGAGATTAGTTAAGTGAATGGTTTCTGGGGTATTGATCTGATGTTGGTTTTGGCCTTCGGGGTTAATACTTAGGGAATTGCTCACTTGCTAATTTATGGTTAGGGACTGATTGAAATGGAATGTGATTTTGGGTTTATCGTGAACCATGTTTTAAATGACACTGATTCTTTAACCCAAGTAAAGATTAAAACTAAGTGGAGTTTTAATTAATCTTTAATTAGATTGAAAAAAGTTCGAGAATGGAGTATCACCAGTTTTGCTCCAAGCGATAGTTAAATCTTTAATTAGATTTGAACGTGAAATGGTAATTGAATTTACCGATAACACCGTGGTGTTAGATATGAAGTATTACCGGTTTTACTTCATGGGATGAATAGGTTGGGATTGGGAAATAAAATAAATGATCACTTCGGTGTGGTTCGCTAATCCCGACTAGTTTGAATTGATATTCAAAAGTAGATTAAAGAATAAATTTAAAGGATTTATCTTTGATAAAATTAATGGGAACCTTTCCCTTAAAATGTGAAATTTAGAAACTAACTGTCGGTTAGCTAAGCAGAATGGTTTCCTGGGTATTGATCTGATGTTGGTTTCGGCCTTCGGGGTTAATATTTGGGGTATTATTCTCTTGATTAATTTACGGTTAGTGACTGATGAACTGGAATGAGGCGTATGTTGTGTTTGTGTAACACGTATTTATTATATACGTGAGTTATTCAGAAAGACCGGGTTTATCCCATTCTGAATAACTGATACGACGATAAGTCGAAGATGAAGACGATGGTAGAAGACTGGAGGTCTTCACGTCGTTTGGATAATTACTGACGATCTTGATTGGGCCGTACACCCAAGAGGAGGGAATCAGTTGGTGATCGTCCAGACGTACTTGGAGATCGATGGATATGTGGGGTACTAGGTGCCTCCGGTTTCGTTCAGACCCAGAACGGACTTGTAAATGGACTGTGTGTCTGACATTGGATTTCATTCTGTGTGACTGATATCGGTTGCATAGAGTGGTCTTCCTGTGTGGCATGCTTAGATGCAAATGATCAAGGCTTCTGTTGAAAAGCAGAGTCTTGTGGTTGATGATCAAAGCACGGCCTGTGTGGCATAGCTTTGTGTAGCTTTGATTTGCGAGCCTCACACCCCGGTTGTGAACCAGAAACGGGAGAGGACATCAGGGAGGGCATGCATTTCCTTTTAGTTAGAAGTGGCGTCAGTGGTTTTACATGCCCTGACGAGTTTGACTTATGTGGTTGTTGCTGTTGCGAGGTGCCTCGGATATATCGGTGACTATGTGAAGTCGATGGAGTCATTCGTTGGCTCATTTACGCCCCATAGGGCGGGGAGACGTATTGTTCAGGCACTATAATCCACATCGGTGGACCGGCCCAGACGATCCAAGGGGCAGTTGCGGCTGTTCCGGAGACATGGGCTAGATTGTCTCGAATTCGGTAGAGGACGATCCCTTGCCTCGGTTCACAGATGGGAATCCAACTTCCAATACGTGACATTTCGATTTTAGTTGTAATCCTATATATGGCGACATAGTGGGATGGGGCGCTTATGCCGCCTATGATTGATACTTATGATGTGAAGTTGTTTTATACACTATGCACTTATTATAGTATCAAATGATTTGTTTTATACGTATCAAGCATTCTTGGCTGTTATAAGGTAAAAACCCTATCCTCCGGCTTGCGTTGCATTGTGTGATGGGACCTGGGTCTTATAATAGCTTCATTGTTCTTTATTTAGCATTGCGCTGTTGTTTTATGCATTGGTATTCTTGGGAGGAAACCCGTTCCGTGTTATACGGCGTGGTCCCTTGATATATCTGATTTAAAATAAAGTTTTAAATAACTGTTTTAGTTCTCACACCAGTCCCATGACTGACCTAGAGTTTATTGTTTTAATCTGAACTCTGGGTTCCCTTATTTTGACACGGGCAGCTAGTAGTTTTGGTTTTGCAGATTTATATTCACAGGATCCTGATTTACAGCTGGAACGATATCAGGAAAGCTTTGTATCCGTATATCTCCTTCAGTTGTGTTTATGTAATGTATTGTTATCTCTGATATTTTTGAATGTATGTTATTTGTTTGTACTCTGTATATTCTTGGATTTTGATGGAATTGTTGTAATAAGCAATGAAATGTTCTTCTGTCTGCGTTCTTTTGTGGCTTGTCCTCAAAGTATCCGCTCTTCCCTTCACGGGGAAGTTACGGGTCTTTACATTTGGTACCAGAGCTTTGGTTTACAAAGCTCAGAGAACAAGACACGTTAGAACCATACGTAAGAATTCATCAGATATTGGATTAGTAATATCCAATGGGAATGACTCGTTAGAGATGGGATCAGTAGTATCCTAGAACGAGTGTGAAGAGAATATTTTTGAAAATGAAAACAAATTTTTGTTTTGAAAATTTAAATCAATTATACGTATTTGACTATTTATTTATATTGATTTGGACTATCAGTATATATAGATTTTGTGTATACGTATGATCCACGTATATTCGAAGTTTTAATATACTGGATAGATATAGATTTACACTCTAGTCGTCCGGAGATGGCACTGATGATAGCACGTGCATCATCAATATTTATATTCGAGTTTCGAAAGTGTGATGTCTATATATTTCCATTATACTGGTGTGAGAACCAAAATTAGATAGGGCTTATTGTTGTGATTTGGCATCAAAAATGTGATTTTTGACTATGTATCAAAATTATGAATTTGAAATGATAATTCACTAATTGATTGCTGATTGTGTTGTTTGATTATTGGTTGATTAATTAAATTTTTAACCATTTAGCCTAATGGAATCAAATAGTGACTTGTATTGGAAATTGTCGCATTCGCATGCATATACATGTACTTACATTGAACAGGTCATAGCAAGGAGGCTAGAGAAGAGGAATAAAATTGTTTGCCCAACAAATAGGTACATGTTTATTGTATTTCTTGAGTTTTGGGTGATTTTGTGAGCCGATTGGCTAGCCGCTTGGCTTTTTCTTTTTCTTTTGGATTGAAGAAGGCCATGGGAGGCTATATGAAATATCCCGAAGTCCACGGTGCAGGGCAGGTTATGGCGAAATTTTTCAAAAATTTAGAGTGTTAGCCAAATTTTTGAAAAATTTGAAAAGTTCTTAGAAACTGAAAAGTTGAAGAACTTAAGCCGTAGTGAAAATAATGGAAGTTGAGTTGATTCGTGAAACAACTTTCGGCTTCGTTCCTTTTCGGGGATGAAAAGTTTTAAGTGGGGGAGACTGTAATAACCCGAAAATACGAGCCAATTTAAAATTTTTATTTTGGCAATTTTAGTGAATTTTGATTATTTAAAATGAATTATTTTAAATAATAACGATGAGGAATTTATTTTGAATAGAATTCGAACGTATATATTCGTTTGAATCGTCGTTAGAATATAAATAATTATTTATATTTAGAAAAGGAATTAGAAATGGCGTGGTAGTTCGATAATTCGATTTCAAATTTCAAATGAATGTACCGGGTGCAAAATAAACCGGATTTTAGTAAAACCAAAAATATTTGAATCTATTTGTGAATATCTTTCCAACGAATCCGAAAAACTGAAATTTCATAGCGGGAATAAAAAGTTATGTCCAGTTGAAATTTCAGAATAGTCGCTATGGAATTTTAGCCCTTAAAAATGGCCATTTTGCAAATGACCTCGGAATTCGACGAAACCACTTTTGTTGGATCCGTGATGTCTAATTATTGCTAGGTTTCAAATTTTATAATTTTTCGAATCAATATGTGAACGTTGCAAAGGAAAACGCGTTTGACCAGTTTCAGTTGATTTTAATCGACTGGGAAATGGCCATTTTTCAAACGGTCTCGGAATTTGACGAAATTAGTTTTGTTAGGACCGTATCGTCAATACGAAGCTTGAAAATATTTTTCGGGAATTTTTAGAGTTCGTATGCGGCCCCAGTAAAATGAAATGCACGTTCAAATTCAATATATAGATTTATATTTTGATTTTGACGAAAACTGATTGAAGCGATCGAATCAGCTTACGATACATATCCCATTGTGTTCGGAATGGGGGTAATTAGCTATAAACGACAGTCGGTGGGTTCGATTTCGAGTCCGAAACAAAAAGTTGCCTTTTGGAATTTTAAAATAATATAAATTTTTAGAAACCCCCCTCCTCTATTTTCTTTCCTTTTCCTTTAAACCCCCTTCCCCATTCCTCTTCGATCACAAATAAAGAGAAAAAAAATGGCCGGAGCCTCCCTCGTCGATGCCCCACCAGCCCGTCGCTTCTCTCTCCGCCCTCACCGCCGCTTCACTCTCTCTCCGCCTCTCGCCTCCTTCTTCCTATCGCAACCAGGCACCACAAAATGCCCCTTCCCATCGCGACGTCAGGCCACCGCGATGCAGGCCCCCCTCCGCAGTCCTCCGCGCTCGAGCCTCCTCCCAGTGCCTTGACGCGCAGCACCATCCGCCTCCGATTGACCCCCCGGCCGACGATGAAGTCCCCCCTTCCTTCGATAAAGATTTGTTTTTTTGGGTCAAGGTGAGTTTTGTTTACTTTATTTTATTTAAATCCGATTTTCTATAGGTTGAATTATATGAAATCAGTTTTTTAAGCTTATATTTAAATCAGTTTTGTTTAAGATCTGATTTTATATAAATTAGTTTTCAATTTATAAGATATGATTTTTATTCACAAAAAGACGTGATTTTTAACCGTGTAAAGACGTGATTTTTAACCGTGTAAAGATGAGATTTTTAATGTAAGAAAGGTGAGATTTTTATTGTTGAAATAGCAACGTAAAAAATTCGATTTTTATATATTGAATAGCGAAGTAAAAATTCGATTTTTATATATTGAATAGCGAAGTAAAAATTCGATTTTTATATATTGAATAGCGAAGTAAAAATTCGATTTTTATATATTGAATAGCGAAGTAAAAATTTGATTTTTATATTGAATAGCGAATTAAAAAAATTCGATTTTTATATATGTAGTGGCTACGGACGAGGAAATTGACGGAAGGCGAGCACGGCGAAGATTTCTACATAAGAAGAGTCGTGGCGTTGGTTTAGCTAGTCGGTGAGAACTCCTCACTTTTAATTCTTGTTTTCTAGTTAGAAATATATACTAGGATGCAGACGGTGTTTAGTAGCACCCGACACCCATCGTCCACAGACCATGGACGGCTTGTATGCTTGTTTGTTTGATTTTGATGCGTAGTTGATTGTGTGATGTGATATGAAATAAAATAAAATATTTATACAGTTAAAAATATTTTATAGTTAAAAATAGAATTTTTAACGTGTATATGAAATGAAATAAATTAATATAAACAAATCGAACGATTTGTTTATATACACACATTTGACTGATATCGATTGGGACGATAAATTTTACACATCGCCCAACTGCACAAATAAAATCTGTGTTTGATGGTTTGAAAACCCCACACGGGTATTGGGATGATATATGACATGCACTAGTCCCAATAATTAGTTGTATGTCGATCGATTGATTGACAGGCTGTTATAAGCGTTAAATATTTATATTTGATGCTTATACAGTGTAGAACACACTCTGGATGATGGTTGATTATTTATCGTTGTTATTTTATACATGTGTTGTAGAAAATCCATATAATTAACATTATATGGTAATTGATTGGGCCTCATTCCAGTTTTGAAATAGAAATATTTGAAATAGAATATTTGAAATAGAAATATTTGAAATAGAAATATTTGAAATAGAATATTTGAAATAGATTATTTGAAAATAGAAATATATGAAGCCGTGTTGATTAGATTGATGCCATTTTGACGAGAACGATATTTATATTGATTTTGTTCATTTTATAATGAATATCGAAAGTGACCTCAAAATCTGATATTTTGAAATGAACTGAAATTCGAATTAAATTGAAATGATTTAAAATTCGAATTAAATTGAAATGATTTGAAATTCGAATTAAATTGAAATGAATTGAAATTCGAATTAAATTAAAGTGAATTGAAATTCGAATTAAATTGAAATAGAAATGAATTCGAATTGAAATTGAATAGAAATGAATTCGAATTGAAATTGAATTAATTTGAAATTCAAATTGAATTGAAAACAAACTGAAATTGAATTGAAAATCGATTTGAATTGAAATCGATTTGAAATGAATTTAAAACGAATTTATATTGGAAAATTCAATTTTAATTTGAATATGAGATGGAAGTTGAAAACGTTTTGAAAACGAATTTGAAACGATTTGTAGAATACGTTTTAAAAGGAAATCGACGAAATATATATAATATATATATTATATATATAATGGCCTGAATAGAACGCCCTGCGCTGCGGCAGTTCGTGAATTTCGACCATTGACTTAGAATTGACGTTGCGGGAGATCCGACCTTCGGATTCTCCAAAAACCGGAACCGTTGGGTTCATATCGAAAAGAGCTTTCTAAAAATTGTGAGAAATTAGAAATCTAACGGTTGGATTTAAAATTATGTCCAAATCAAATTTGGAAAAGGTCGTTGTAAGTGCAGTTCGATGGCCGTTTATGGAAATCGACTGTACGGGCCTTGATAAAATTATTAAAAATAGTAATAATTTGTGTAAAATCATAAGAAATGATGTGTGAAGAATTAGGATGAAAAACTCCATATTTGAAAGGATAAAAATAGAATTTTATCGAAATGAACTAGTTTTGAACTAGAATAATAATTTATTTATTTTTAAAATAAATAAATTGGATTTGAAATGGATTTGAAAGTAACCAGAATTTCCAAAAAAAATAATTCGAAAGGATTTGAATCGAAATTGTCTTTGGAATATTTCGATGTTGGATTTCGTGATGATACAGATATTATTATGGGAATTTGAAAGAGATATTTATATCGTTATTTCCAATACGATATTTGTTGGTCGTAGAATTTGATATTGAATATAAGCCGATATATTTTCTATTCAGAGCCTTGTATTTAATATCAAATGTGATTTGGGTTTGTCGTGAATGGTGTCTTCATTAACACTGTTCTTAAGCCCAGTTGAGAAAAAAGATTAAATATTTTTATTTATGAAGTGTACCAATTAAATAATATTTAATTGGAATTGAATTGGTATTGATTTTTGGGTTTATCATGAACAGTGTTTTAAATAACACTTGTTCTTTAACCCGGAAATTGATGGAATGTGATTTTGGGTTGTCGTGAACGGTATCTTCAATAATACTATTCTTAGACCCAAAGGAGTTGAGAAAATCAGAAACTAACTGGAGATTAGTTAAGTGAATGGTTTCTGGGGTATTGATCTGATGTTGGTTTCGGCCTTCGGGTTTAGTACTTAGGGAATTGCTCACTTGCTAATTTATGGTTAGGGACTGATTGAAATGGAATGTGATTTTGGGTTTATCGTGAACCATGTTTTAAATGACACTGATTCTTTAACCCAAGTAAAGATTAAAACTAAGTGGAGTTTTAATGAATCTTTAATTAGATTGAAAAAAGATCGAGAATGGATTATCACCAGTTTTGCTCCAGGCGATGGCTAAATCTTTAATTAGATTTGAACGTGAAATGGTAATTGAATTTACCGATAACACCGTGGTGTTAGATATGAAGTATTACCGGTTTTACTTCATGGGATGAATAGGTTGGGATTGGGAAATAAAATAAATGATCACTTCGGTGTGGTTCTCTAATCCCGACTAGTTTGAATTGATATTCAAAAGTAGATTAAAGAATAAATTTAAAGGATTTATCTTTGATAAAATTAATGGGAACCTTTCCCTAAAAATGTGAAATTTAGAAACTAATTGTAGGTTAGCTAAGCTGAATGGTTTCCTGGGTATTGATCTGATGTTGATTTCGGCCTTCGGGGTTAATATTTGGGGAATTATTCTCTTGATTAATTTATGGTAAGTGACTAATGAACTGGAATGAGGCATATGTTGTGTTTGTGTAACACGTATTTATTATATACGCGAGTTATTCAGAAAGACCGGGTTTATCCCATTCTGAATAACTGATACGACGATATGTCGAAGATGAAGACGATGGTAGAAGACCGGAGGTCTTCACGTCGTTTGGATAATTACTGATGATCTTGATTGGGCCATACACCCAAGAGGAGGGAATCAGTTGGTGATCGTCCAGACGTACTTGGAGATCGATGGATATGCGGGGTACTAGGTGCCTCCGGTTTCGTTCAGACCCAGAACTGACTTGTAAATGGACTGTGTGTCTGACATTGGATTTCATTCTGTGTGACTGATATCGGTTGCATAGAGTGATCTGCCAGTGTGGCATGCTAAGATGCAAATGATCAAGGCTTCTGTTGAAAACCAGAGTCTTGTGGTTGATGATCAAAGCACGACCTGTGTGGCATAGCTTTGTGTAGCGTTGATTTGCGAGCCTCACACCCCGGTTGTGAACCAGAAACGGGAGAGGACATCAGGGAGGGCATGCGTTTCCTTCTAATTAGAAGTGGCTTCAGTGGTTTTACACGCCCCGACGAGTTTGACTTATGTGGTTGTTGCTGTTACGAGGCGCCTCGGATATATCGGTGACTATGTGAAGCCGATGGAGTCATTCGTTGGCTCGTTTACGCCCCATAGGGCGGGGAAACGTATTGTTCAGGCACTATAATCCACATCGGTGGACCGGCCCTGACGATCCAAGGCGCAGTTGCGGCTGTTCCGGAGACATGGGCTAGATTAACTCGAATTCGGTAGAGGACGATCCCTAGCCTCGGTTCACAGATGAGAATCCAACTTCCAATATGTGACGTTTTGATTTTAGTTGTAATCCTATATATGGCAACATAGTGGGATGGGGCGCTTATGCCGCCTATGATTGATACTTATGATGTGAAGTTGTTTTATACACTATGCACTTATTATAGTATCAAATGATTTCTTTTATATGTATCAAGCATTCTTGGTTATTATAAGGTAAAAACCCTATCCTCCGGCTTGCGTTGCATTGTGTGATGGGACCTGGGTCTTATAATAGCTGCATTGTTCTTTGTTTAGCATTGCGCTGTTATTTTATGCACTGGTATTCTTGGGAGGAAACTCGTTCCGTGTTATACGGCATGGTCCCTTGATATATCTGATTTAAAATAAAGTTTTAAATAACTGTTTTAGTTCTCACACCAGTCCCATGACCGACCTGGAGTTTATTGTTTTAATCTGAACTCTGGGTACCCTTATTTTGACACGGGCAGCTAGTAGTTTTGGTTTTGCAGATTTATATTCACAGGATCCTGATTTACAGCTAGAACGATATCCAAAATGCTTTGTATCCATATATCTCCTTCAGTTGTGTTTTGTATTATTTTTTCCGCTGCTATGTCATGTATTGTAATCTCTGATATTTTTGAATGTATGTTATTTGTTTATACTCTGTATATTCTTGGATTCTGATGGAATTGTTGTAATAAGCAATGAAATGTTCTTCTGTCTACATTCTTTTGTGGCTTGTCCTCGAAGTATCCGCTCTTTCCTTCACGGGGAAGTTACGGGTCTTTACAATAACAAACACATTTATAATAATATATATTTGGTTGTTATCATCAAACAAAAATCATATAATTGTGTATACAATAACGTTATATACAACAATCTCCCCCTTTTGATGATGATAAACAAATATTAAGATTTTGAATATAATAAATGTGTTTGATAGTGAAGAACTAAACTCCCTCTATTTGAAAGCCCCCTACAATAGAAACTCCCCCTATAACTGTGCATGAGTGAAAAAATGAATATTGAATGGAATTTTCAATATTAAAATATTTATTAATATTCACTCATAAATCAAAATCTCAACCCATTCTCCCCCTTTTGTTATCAACAAAAGGATACAAAAATTAAAATATAGATGAAGAATGAGAAAAAAAATAATATAATTTTAGCTTAAGAGAAAGAACGGTCATCATAAATCTCAATCAGTCAAACAAAAATCATAATATAGTGAGAACTATGGCATATTCCCATTGTTGATAATAACGGATTTACGATGAAATATATATAAATAGAGAAAGTTCAAAAAATATGATTTCCTTTTATTTTCAAAAGAATTTTAAAAACTAAAGTACAAAAACAGTGATGGATTTGGACTATAATTAATAATTCAATTCAAGTGACAAAATCGAATAATCTCAAATCCCAATAGGTGTCAATCTACAAATCCTAATATTTCATAAAATAATAACACATTTCACAGACTAGAATGATGGATTGATAGGCTAGTTTTTACACACCAAGGAGGATTTCATATAAAAAAATTATTTAGTAATTTATTCCTTTTTCTTTTTAATTAAGAGCACACTGACCACGCATAACCAGATCTTGGATTTTCAAATGAGACCAGTAGCAACTTAAATATAAGTAATCTCATAACCATGCATAACTAGAGCTTGGATTTTTAAATGAGGTTAGAGAAACACTTATGAATATTATATTTTTATTATTTTCAGTTTCAAAATGAAAAACTCCTTAGTATATAAAACCGATATGGATGATAGAAATGTGATAGGTACAGAAATGGTTTGTGAAATAAATTTCTAAATTAATCATATTATTAAATATGACCAACTGTACCGAGATCATTGAAAATTTTCAATTATCACTAATTCTGAATAATAATACAACCACAATTCCATCACAAGTATTTCCATTGTTTATTCAAAACGATTTTTTAAAAAAAAAAATATTAAGCTCTCCACATTAATATAAAACCATAATGGATGCTAGAATGATGAGAGATAATGAGGATGGTAGTGAGATTAACTGCCAATTTAAAGATATTATAATAAATGTTCAACCATCATGAAAAAATAAATAAAATCTCCTCTTGTTGTGAAATATACTATAGTCACAATTCATCACAATTTCAAAATCTAATAATAATTTTGATGAATTATGGATACAGTTCAATTTGGTAATTGATTCTAATTTTTGAATGAATAATCAATAAATAATTTAAAATTGAAAATCAATTACAAGAGAGATTTAAAATGATTTATACTAGACAAGGAGATCAAAAATATATACAGAATGAGAATAAGATTAAAAAAATTCAACACTTCCAAATTTGATACCAGTTGTTGTCTCTACAAACGATGATTTTAATATGCCACTGGTGGCTAGAAAAGGGTATCTCAGACAACAGAATTTAATCACAAAGCTCAAGCAGATAATTTTTGCACACAAAAAACATTTATCAGAGCAGTAAGCAGTTTTGGTCAAAACAACTAGTGTTAAAAACTTTTTCAAAAGCGGTTCCTTCTATCAGAGCAGTTGTAACAACCTAGAATTTTGGAACCAATTTAAAACATTTATTTCAGAAAATTTTATTAGAAAATATGTCAGAATTTAAAATTCCATTATTAAATTAAAATATTTAATAATAATAATAATAGTTTTTAAATAAAATGAAATGTTGTTAATGAGATTTATAAATATATGTGGATAGGATGATTTATTAATAATATGTTGACATGTCTGCTTTAATACTTTCTTTGCTTATTCAAAGTGTAACATTCATCAATTAATAAATTCTTTATAGATGGTTGCATTCGTCTTCAATGCCTTCCCCTCATCATTATTTTCTTAATGCAACATTAAAAGTAAACACATATTCAAATAGAAATGTACTGATATGGAATTTACATTTTTAATGTATATACAACATGAAAAATAAAGCATTGAAAAATAAAATGTATTGGCATTGACATAAACATTTTTAATGTAAATACAATATTAAAAATAAACATTTTGAAATAAAATGTATTGAAATTGGAATTTACACTTTTAATGTAAATGAAACATTGAGAATGCTTTGTCATTAAAATTTACATTTTTAGTGTAAATGATACATTAGAAAGAAAAAAAGATTCATTGAATAATAAATTGTGTTCACATTAGAAACTATATTTTTAATGTAAAAGATTAATCATTAAAAAGGGATTTATAGTTTGATAAAAAGTTTTAACATAATAAAAATGTTTTAACAGTAGAAAATGTCCGTTTGTTTAATATTAACATTTACATATTAGAAGTAGAAAATGTACATTTATTAATTATTAATATTTACATGCAAACATTCATTTCTAACAATAATATTTAATCCTGTAGTGTTAGTTTTAATTTCTAACAATTAGCATTAACCATGCATCCATCTATCTCCTTCATGCAATTAATTTATTATCCTTTATTCTATTAATTTCTTTCCTTTATTTTTCTCATCATGTTTCATTTTCATGCTTTATGTTTCATTCCTTTTGTTACTTAACCATGCATTCATTTATCTTTCCTCCTTTTGTTTTCCCTTGTTATTATTTTTTCACAAATAAACCACCTACATATATATATAAATGAATATATATATATATATATATTTCTCTTCTATTTATTCTTTCCAACCCTTTTGAATATGTCACTTAAATTATGATATTTAATGTTATGTGTTTTGAAATTTAAAAGGACACACAACTTTCTAATAATCAGCATCAGACAATAAATCATACATTCGTTCCTTTCCATTTATTCTCTCTCTCTTTGTAATTTACTTTCGAAATTTGAATAAAAAAAATATGTACAAAAATAAATAGTGTGGTACCATCACACCTAGTCAGCTAATTACATCCTTGGTAACCTACTATATTGTAATAGACACATTAGGGGAATGAAACTAAAGAAATTAAAAACAGTATTAGAATATATATATATAAACAGCCAATAGAAAATTCCAAAAACCCTATTTTCCCCAAACATAACACAGCCGCTGCCCCCTTTATCTTCAATGGCTGAAAACGTAGCCTTCTTCTTTCCCTTTTATCTCCTTAATGTTTTAATGATTTTCAAAAAACTCCAAACACAAGATCGAAGAACTCGACGAAGGCTACAACATCAACGGTTACGATCATCTCTGGTTTCGAAATGAGTGGGAGTTTCTGCCGTGAATACCTGGGAAGAAGATGACGTGTAATAACCCGGAAATCTGGGCCAGTTTAAAATTTTTATTTTGGCAATTTTAGCGAATTTTGAATATTTAAAATGAATTATTTTAAATATTATCGACGAGAAATTTATTTTGAATATGATTCGAACGTATATATTATATACGTCGTCGTTAGAATATAAATAATTATATATAATTATAAATAGAATTGAAAATGGCGCGGTAGTTCGATAATTCGATTTCAAACTTCAATTGAATGTACCGGGTGCAAAACAATCCGGATTTTAGTGAAACCAAAAACATTAGAATCTAATTGGGAATATCTTTCCAACGAATCCGACAAATCAAGATTTCATAGCGGGAATCAAAAGATATGTCCAGTTGAAAATTCTGAATAGTCGCTATGGAATTCAGGCCCTTAAAAATAGGAATTTTGCAAACGACCTCGGATTTCGACGAAACCACTTTTGTTAGATCCGCAGTGCCAAATTATTGCTAGGTTCCAAATTTCATAATTTTCTGAATCAATATGTGAGTGTGGCAAAGGAAAACGCGTTTGACCAGTTTCAGTTGATTTTAATCGACTGGAAAATGGCCATTTTTCAAACGGTCTCAGAATTCGACGAAACTAGTTTTGTTAGGACCATATCGTCAATACGAAGCTAGAAAATATTTTTATAGAATTTATAGAGTTGTTATGTGACCCCGGTAATTTGAAATGTGCGTTTAAATTGAATATATAAAGAATTATACTTTAAATTCAACGGAAACTGATCGAGACGAACGAATCAGCCTATGATACATATCCCATTGTGTTCGGAATGGGGGTAAAACGCTATGGACGACAGGCGGTGGGCCTTGTTTCGAGGTAGATAGAAAAAGTTACTTTATGTGAATAAAAATTAAAATTAAAAAAGGTCAACCCTTCTCCCCCTTTAACCCGCTCTGCCCCCCCCCCCCTCTCTCATTTTAAATCGATATAGAACAAAAAAAAAGGAAAAGCACGACAGAAAAGGGGAGGAAACCCCTGTCGCCCACCACCGCGCCTCATCGGCGACGCCCCCCTCCTATCGCGCCGCCTTCTCTCCTCCCTCTCCTCTCTCCTCCCCCGAACCCCTAACCTCGCGAAACCCCAAAACCCCCTTCCCCTCTCAAAACGTCACCGCCGACCCATACCCCAACCACCACCGCCCTAGCCGCAGCCCTCCCCAGCGATCTGCCGCCCCCCAGTCTTCATCGACGAGCGCGACAGCCCCCCCCCCCCAATATTCACAGTAAGTTTTTTTATTATTCCATTTATTTGTTTATTTTTTTTAATTCATTTTAAATGGTTAGCTTAGGTTAATCAGTTTGAAAACTGATTAGTAGTAAGTAGATTTTTAGTTTACAAAAGAAATGATTTTTATTTTTAGGCATAAAATAAAAATATAATTTTTAGGGATTATAAAAACTGATTTTTATATAGTAATTAAAACTGATGTTGAAATGATTAAGATTTGATTTTGAAATGAATGAAAATATGATTTTTATATTTTTAAAGTATTAAAAATATGATTTTTATATTCTTAAAGTATTAAAAATATAATCTTTACTATGTAGAGAAGTAAAAATATAATTTTTACATGATAGAAATATTAAAAATAGCATCTTTATATGGGTAGCAAAATAAAAATGTGATTTTTATAGGGATGAAATTGAAAAGGTAAAATCTTTAAAAGTGAAAAGACGATATTTTTAAAAATAGAAAAGATTAGATTTTAAAAATAGAAAAGGCGAGATCTTTATATAGAAAATAACGAAGCAAAAATTTGATTTTTATATATTGAATGGTATAATAAAAATTCTATTTTTCTATATTGAATAGCGAAATAAAAATTAGTTTTTTTCTATATTGAATAGTGAAGTAAAAATTCGATTTTTATATATTGAATAGCGTAGTAAAAATTCGATTTTTACATATGTAGAGAATACGGGCAACGAAAGCGACAAAAGGCGAGAACGATGAAGATTTCTATCAATGAAGTGTTGTGAAGTTGGATAGCTATCGATGAGAATTTCTCACCTTTCAATTTCTTTTTCTATTTATATATATATACTAGGATGCAGACGGTGTTTAGTAGCACCCGACACAACCGTCCACAGACCATGGACTTGTTTGTTTGATTTCAAAAATTAGTTAGATTATTTGATTGAAATTGATTGTTTGGTGAAATGAAATTGATTGGATTGATTTGTGAATGGCGTGGGCCTTCACTAGACCGGGGATAAGGCTAGGCCTCGTCCCGTTTCTAGTATCGTGCCGTTATGCCGCGGAAATTTTCTAAAATAAATTAGAAAAATAAAAATATCATTTTACTGAATAAATGAACCGAATAGAATATTCATAGTTTGAATAAAATGTTGTATCGTTAAAAATATAATTTTTAACGTGAATGTGAATAAATAAATATTTATAAACAAATCGGTCGATTTGTTTATATACACTGATTTAACTGATATTGATTGGGTCGATAAATTTTACACGTCGCCCAACTGCACAACTAAAATCGGTGTTTGATTGCTTGAAACCCCACACGGGTGTTGGGATGAAATTTGAAGTTCACTCATCCTGATCGATTAAATATGTCGATCGATTGATTGACAGGCTGTTATAAGCGTTAGATATCTATATTTGATGCTTATACAGTGTAGTGCACTTTGGTTGATGGTTGATTATTTTTCAATGCTATTATATACATGTGTTGTATGGAATCTACATAATTAACATTATATGGTGAATGATTGGGACTCATTCCAATCGGGAAAATAATGAATATTATAAAAGAAGATTCATGTGTTGAATATAAAAATAGTCATGTGTTGACGATGTTCCTGAGTTGAAAATATTTATGTGTTGAGTAAAATATTTTAATAATAAAATTCACATCTTTATCATATTTAAAATTAGAACTACTTCACGGTGGAGTCTAATTAAAATCAAACGATAGATAACATAATTTTATAAAATATTTTACATGACAAAAATAGTCGTGTGCTGATAGAAATATAGATTCATGTGTCGAATAGAATAAATATTCATTTGTTGAATAGAATAAAGAAGTTTTTGAAAAATATAAAGCCGTGTGGATTAGAGATGCGCTATTTTGACGTGAACGATATTTATATCGATTTTATTCGTTTTACAATGAATATTGAAAAGTGATTTCAAAATCTGATATTTTGAAATGAAATTCAAATTGAATTGGATAAAAATTCAAATTGAAATTTTATTGAATCAATTCGAATCGAATAGAAAATGAATTCGATTCGAATTGAATAGAAAGTGAATTTGAATTCAAATTGAATAGAAATGAATTCAAATTGAATTAAATTGAAATTGAATCAAAACGAATTGAAATCGTCTTGAATGGAATTTAAAACGAACTGAAATTGAATTGAAATCAATTTGAAACGAATTCGAATTGAATCAAATAGAAGGTATATTCAAATTGAATTGAATTGAAACGAATTAGAATTTGAATTTGAATTGAATTGAAACGAATTTGAATTCGAATTAAATAAAATTGAAATGAATTCGAATAGAATTGAAATCAAATCGATTTGAAATTGAATATAGTGTTGAAATGGTTTTGAAAACAAATTTAAAACGATTTATAAAATACGTTTTAAAAAGGAAGCGACGAAATATATATAATATATATATATTATATATATATTGGCCTGAATAGAACGCGCTGCGCCGCGGCAGTTCGTGAATTTCGACCATTGACTTCGAATTGACGTTGCGGGAGATCCGACCGTCGATTCTCCTAAAACCGGAACCGTTGGGTTCGTATCGAAAAGAGCTTCCCCATGAATATTAGAAATTTGAAATCTAACGGTTGGATTTGGAATTATGTCCAAATCAAATTCGAAAAAGGTCGCTGTAAGTGCAGTTCGATGGCCGTTGATGGAAATCGACTGTACGGGCCTTGATAAAATTATTAAAAATATCTATAATTTGTGTAAAACCATAATATATGGATTGGAAAGAATTGAGATGGAGAATTCCACATTTGAAAAGATAAAAATAGATTTTTATCAAAATAAACTAGTTTTGAACTAGAATTAAAATCAATTTATTTTTGACATAAATAAATTGAATTTGAAAGTGATTTTAAAAATAATCAATATTCCCAATACGTGGATTGGACTGGAGTTGAATCGAAATTATCTTCGGGATATTTCGATGTTGGATTTCGTGACTATACAGATATTGTTATGGGAATTTGAAAGATATGTTTTATATCGTTATTTCCAATACGATATATGTTGGTTTCAGAATTTGATATTGAATATAAGCCGATATATTTTCTATTCAGAGCCTTGTATTTAATATCAAACGCTATTTGGGTTTATCGTGAATCGTGTTTTAGAGGACATTGGTTCTTTAACCCAGTTAAAGGCAAGATATTGATTTTTGAAAAGATTAAAACTAAGTGGAGTTTTAATGAATCTTTAATTAGATTAAAAAGTGAATTGATAATTTAAATTATCAAATCTGAAAAGTGATCGAGAATGGAGTACCACCAGTTTTGCTCCAAAGCGATAGTTAAATCTTGAATTAGATTTGAACGTGAAATGGTAATTTATTTTACCGATAACACCGTGGTGTTAGGAATGGAGTATCACCAGTTTTGCTCCATGGGATATATAGGTTGGGATTGGGAAATAAAATAAATAAATACTTCGGTGTGGTTCGCTAATCCCGACTAGTTTGGAAAACCATAAAATAGTTTGAAATGATATCCAAAGGAAGATTAAAGAATAAATTTAGAAGAATTTATCTTGGATAAAATTAATGGGAACATTTTCCTAAGAATGTGATTTTGTGAATAAAAGAATATTCTGAATTGGAATGAGGCGTTTGTTGTGTTTGTGTAACATTCGTTTATTATATACGTGGGTTATTCAGAAAGGTCGGGTTTATACCCATTCTGAATAACCGATTCGACGAGATGTCGAAGATGAAGACGGTGGTTGAAGACTGGAAGTCTTCACATCGTTTGGGTGATTACTGATGATCTTGATTGGGCTGTACACCCAGGATGAGGGAATCAGTTGGTGATCGTCCAGACGTACCTGGAGATGGATGGATATACGAGGAAAGAGCCTCCGGTTTCGTTCAGACCCAGGACGAAATTGTAAATGGATTGTGTGTCTGACATTGGATTTTATTCTGTGTTGATTGATCTCTATTAAATATACATCTGTTTGGCGGCGGAGAATTTATTCTCTTGCTTAACACCCTTCTCTGAGACGTACGAGCTCAGAGGTTGGATATCGATGGACATCAGTCGCATGGAGTGAATTGCCAATGTGGCACGCGTAAGTGGCAATTGATCAAGGCTTCTGTTGAAAAGCAAAGTCTTGTGGTTGATGATCAAAGCACGGTCTGTGTGGCGTAGCTTTGTGTATAACGTGAATTCGCGAGCCTCACACCTCGGTATGAGTCAAAAACGAGATACGGACCCAAGGAGTGCACGACATTTCTTTCTAGCTAGGGTGGTGTTAGTGACCTACCAGCCCTGACATTTATATACTTTTCACCTGTGTGGTTGTTGGATACGAGGCGCCTCAGATATAGGTCTGTAAGAACCGAGAAACGTGTGTTCAGGAATAACTAATCCTCAAAAGTAAGAGAGGACCGGCCTTGGAGGTTCCAAAGGATCAGAGTGGGGTCCTGGGACATTTGCTAGAGTGTCTCGAACGCGGAGAGGAGCTTGCCCCTTGCCTCGACTCATGACGGAAATCCAATTTCCAATACGTGTATTGCGGTTTTAATTGTAGAACTAGTATGGCGACATGATATATGGTACCCATGCCGTCTATGATTTATATTTATGATTGAAATTGTTTTGACACTATACACTTATTATAGTATCAAATGATTTGTTTTAAACGTACCAAGCATGTTTGGCTATTATAAGGGAAAACCCTATCCTCCGGCTTGCGTTGCATTGTGTGATGGGACCTGCGTCTTATAATAGCTTCATTTTTCGAAAAAGCATTGCGTTGTTTATTCTATGCACTGGTATTCTTGGGAGGAAACCCGTTCCGTGATATACGGCGTGGTCCCTTGAATTACTCTCTTTTAAAGTAAAGCTTTAAATAACTGTTTTAGTTCTCACACCAGTCACATGACTGACCTGGAGTTTATTGTTTTAACCTAAACTCTGGGTGCCCCTATTTTCCACACGGGCAGCTAGTAGTTTTGGTTTTGCAGATTTATATTCACAGGGTCCTGATTTACAGCTGGAACGATGCTCGGAAAGCTCTGTATCCGCGTATCACTTTCAGTTGTATTTTGTATATTTTTCCGCTGCTATATAATTTATTGTAATCTCTGATATTTGTTGAATGTAATTTATTCATTTATACTCTGTATATTCTTGTATCTGATGGAATTGTTGTAATAACAATGAAATGTTCTTCCATCTGCGTTCTGATTTGTCATGTTCTCAAACGATCAGGGGTTTTCGAACTGTCTTTGTTGGTTTAACGATCGATTCAGATCGAGCGAAATTCCTTGCCGTTACAGTTGGTATCAGAGCTATGGTTTACAGAGCTCGAGAACAAGACACATTAGAACCATATGAAAGAATTCATCAGATATTGGATTAGTAATATCCAATTAGAATGACTCGTTAGAGATAGGATCAGTAGTATCCTAGAACGAGTGTGAAGAGTATATTTTTCAAATGAAAACGAATTTTGTTTTGAAATTTAAATAGTTTTAAATGTATTTGAATGTTTATTTATTTTGAATTTGGACAATCCAATATATAAAGATTTCACATATACGCGTCATGAACGTATATTCGAAGTTTTAATATACTGGGTAGATATAGAATCACATTCTAGACATCCGAGGATGATTCTGATGATGGTGCATCATCATCAGTATTCATATTCGAGTGACGAAGGTGTGATATCTATATATTTCCATTAGACTGGTGTGAGAACCAAAAGTAATATAGCTAGAATACATTGTTGTGAATTGACATCAAAAACATGATTTTTGTATATATATCCAATTATGAATTTGAAACTCTAATTCACTAATTGATTGATGTTTGTGTTGTTTGTTTATTTGTTTGCTAATTTTTAACCATTTAGCCTAATTGAATCAAATATTGAGTTGTATTGAAATTGGTCACATTTGCTTGCATATACAAGTACTTAAATTGAACAGGTCATAGCAAGGAGGCTAGAGCAGAGAATAAAATTTGTTTGCCCGACAAATAGGTACATGTTTACTACATAATTTATTGATTTGTTTGGGTGATGATGATTTTATGAGCCTATTGGCTAGCCGCTTGGCTTTTTCTTTTTCTTTTTGAGATCAGAAGGCCTATATGGCAATTTCGGGATTTTCCCGTGGCTCCCGGTGCAGTGGAGGTTATGGCGAAATTTTTCGAAAATTTAGGGTGTTAGCCAAATTTTTGAAATTTTGAAAATTCTCAGAAACTGAAAAGTTGGAGAATGGAAGCCAGATCGAACATAGAGTTAATTGATCAAACCACTTTTGACTTTGTTCCTTTTCGGGGACGAAAATTTTTAAGTGGGGGAGATTGTAGTAACCCGGAAATCTGGGACAGTTTAAAATTTTTATTTTAGCGAATTTTGAATATTTAAAATGAATTATTTTAAATATTATCGACGAGAAATTTATTTTGAATATGATTCGAACGTATATATTATATATGTCGTCGTTAGAATATAATTAATTATATATAATTATAAATAGAATTGAAAATGGCGCGGTAGTTCGATAATTCGATTTCAAACTTCAATTGAATGTACTGGGTGCAAAACAATCCGGATTTTAGTGAAACCAAAAACATTAGAATCTAATTGGGAATATCTTTCCAACGAATCCGACAAATCAAGATTTCATAGCGGGAATCAAAAGATATGTCCAGTTGAAAATTCTGAATAGTCGTTATGGAATTCAGGCCCTTAAAAATAGGAATTTTGCAAACGACCTCGGATTTCGACGAAACCACTTTTGTTAGATCCGCAGTGTCAAATTATTGCTAGGTTCCAAATTTCATAATTTTCTGAATCAATATGTGAGCGTGGCAAAGGAAAACGCGTTTGACCAGTTTCAGTTGATTTTAATCGACTGGAAAATGGCCATTTTTCAAACGGTCTCAGAATTCGACGAAACTAGTTTTGTTAGGACCGTATCGTCAATACGAAGCTAGAAAATATTTTTAATTTATAGAGTTGTTATGTGACCCCGGTAATTTGAAATGTGCGTTTAAATTGAATATATAAAGAATTATACTTTAAATTCAACGGAAACTGATCGAGACGAACGAATCAGCCTACGATACATATCCCATTGTGTTCGGAATGGGGGTAAAACACTATGGACGACAGGCGGTGGGCCTTGTTTCGAGGTAGATAGAAAAAGTTACTTTATGTGAATAAAAATTAAAATTAAAAAAGGTCAACCCTTCTCCCCCTTTAACCCGCTCTGCCCCCCCCCCCCCCTCTCTCATTTTAAATCGATACTGAACAAAACAAAAAAAAAGGGAAAAGCACGACGGAAAAGGGGAGGAAACCCCTGTCGCCCACCACCGCGCCTCATCGGCGACGCCCCCCTCCTGCCGCGCCGCCTTCTCTCCTCTCTCCTCCCCTCTCCTCTCTCCTCCCCCGAACCCCTAACCTCGCGAGACCCCAAAACCCCCTTCCCCTCTCAAAACGTCACCGCCGACCCATACCCCAACCACCACCGCCCTAGCCGCAGCCCTCCCCAGCGATCCGCCGCCCCCCGGTCTTCATCGACGAGCGCGACAGCCCCCCCCCCCAATATTCACAGTAAGTTTTTTTTATTATTCCATTTATTTGTTTATTTTTTTGTTTTAATTCATTTTAAATGGTTAGCTTAGGTTAATCAGTTTGAAAACTGATTTGTAGTAAGTAGATTTTTAGTTTACAAAAGAAATGATTTTTATGTTTAGGCATAAAATAAAAATATAATTTTTAGGAATTATAAAAACTGATTTTTATATAGTAATTAAAACTGATGTTGAAATGATTAAGATTTGATTTTGAAATGAATGAAAATATGATTTTTATATTTTTAAAGTATTAAAAATATGATTTTTATATTTTTAAAGTATTAAAAATATAATCTTTACTATGTAGAGAAGTAAAAATATAATTTTTACATGATAGAAATATTAAAAATAGCATCTTTATATGGGTAGCAAAATAAAAATGTGATTTTTATAGTTATGAAATTGAAAAGGTAAAATCTTTAAAAGTGAAAAGACGATATTTTTAAAAATAGAAAAGATTAGATTTTAAAAATAGAAAAGGCGAGATCTTTATATAGAAAATAACGAAGTAAAAATTTGATTTTTATATATTGAATGGTATAATAAAAATTCGATTTTTCTACATTGAATAGCGAAGTAAAAATTAGTTTTTTTCTATATTGAATAGCGAAGTAAAAATTCGATTTTTATATATTGAATAGCGTAGTAAAAATTCGATTTTTACATATGTAGAGAATACGGGCAACGAAAGCGACAAAAGGCGAGAACGATGAAGATTTCTATCAATGAAGTGTCGTGAAGTTGGATAGCTATCGGTGAGAATTTCTCACCTTTCAATTTCTTTTTCTAGTTATATATATATACTAGGATGCAGACGGTGTTTAGTAGCACCCGACACAACCGTCCACAGACCATGGACTTGTTTGTTTGATTTCAAAAATTAGTTAGATTATTTGATTGAAATTGAGTGTTTGGTGAAATGAAATTGATTGGATTGATTTGTGAATGGCGTGGGCCTTCACTAGACCGGGGATAAGGCTAGGCCTCGTCCCGTTTCTAGTATCGTGCCGTTATGCCGCGGAAATTTTCTAAAATAAATTAGAAAAATAAAAATATCATTTTACTGAATAAATTAACCGAATAGAATATTCATAGTTTGAATAAAATGTTGTATCGTTAAAAATATAATTTTTAACGTGAATGTGATAAATATTTATAAATAAATCGGCCGATTTGTTTATATACACTGATTTAACTGATATTGATTGGGTCGATAAATTTTACACGCCGCCCAACTGCACAACTGAAATCGGTGTTTGATTGCTTGAAACCCCACACGGGTGTTGGGATGAAATTTGAAGTTCACTCATCCTGATCGATTAAATATGTCGATCGATTGATTGACAGGCTGTTATAAGCGTTAGATATCTATATTTGATGCTTATACAGTGTAGTGCACTTTGGTTGATGGTTGATTATTTTTCAATGCTATTATATACATGTGTTGTATGGAATCCATATAATTAACATTATATGGTGATTGATTGGGCCTCATTCCAATCGGGAAAATAATGAATATTATAAAAGAAGATTCATGTGTTGAATATAAAAATAGTCATGTGTTGACGATGTTTCTGAGTTGAAAATATTTATGTGTTGAGTAAAATATTTTAATAATAAAATTCACATCTTTATCATATTTAAAATTAGAACTACTTCACGGTGGAGTCTAATTAAAATCAAACAATAGATACCATAATTTTATAAAATATTTTACATAACAAAAATAGTCGTGTGCTGATAGAAATATAGATTCATGTGTCGAATAGAATAAATATTCATTTGTTGAATAGAATAAAGAAGTTTTTGAAAAATATAAAGCCGTGTGGATTAGAGATGCGCTATTTTGATGTGAACGATATTTATATCGATTTCATTCGTTTTACAATGAATATTGAAAAGTGATTTCAAAATCTGATATTTTAAAATGAAATTCAAATTGAATTGGATAAAAATTCAAATTGAAATTTTATTGAATCAATTCGAATCGAATAGAAAATGAATTCGATTCGAATTGAATAGAAAGTGAATTTGAATTCAAATTGAATAGAAAAGAATTCAAATCAAATTAAATTGAAATTGAATTAAAACGAATTGAAATCGTCTTGAATGGAATTTAAAACGAACTGAAATTGAATTGAAATCAAGTTGAAACGAATTCGAATTGAATCAAATAGAAGGTAAATTCAAATTGAATTGAATTGAAACGAATTAGAATTTGAATTGAATTGAAACGAATTTGAATTCGAATTAAATAAAATTGAAATGAATTCGAATAGAATTGAAATCAAATCGATTTGAAATTGAATATAGTGTTGAAATGGTTTTGAAAACGAATTTAAAACGATTTATAAAATACGTTTTAAAAAGGAAGCGACGAAATATATATAATATATATATATATATATATATTATATATATTAGCCTGAATAGAACGCACCGCGCCGTGGCAGTTCTTGAATTTCGACCACTGACTTCGAATTGACGTTGCAGGAGATCCGACCGTCGGATTCTCCTAAAACCGGAACCGTTGGGTTCGTATCGAAAAGAGCTTCCCCATGAATATTAGAAATTTGAAATCTAACGGTTGGATTTGGAATTATGTCCAAATCAAATTCGAAAAAGGTCGCTGTAAGTGCAGTTCGATGGCCGTTGATGGAAATCGACTGTACGGGCCTTGATAAAATTATTAAAAATATCTATAATTTGTGTAAAACCATAATATATGGATTGGAAAGAATTGAGATGGAGAATTCCACATTTGAAAAGATAAAAATAGATTTTTATCAAAATAAACTAGTTATGAACTAGAATTAAAATAAATTTATTTTTGACATAAATAAATTGAATTTGAAAGATATTTTAAAAATAATCAATATTCCCAATACGTGGATTGGACTGGAGTTGAATCGAAATTATCTTCGGGATATTTCGATGTTGGATTTCGTGACTATACAGATATTGTTATGGGAATTTGAAAGATATGTTTTATATCGTTATTTCCAATACGATATATGTTGGTTTCAGAATTTGATATTGAATATAAGCCGATATATTTTCTATTCAGAGCCTTGTATTTAATATCAAACGTGATTTGGGTTTATCGTGAATCGTGTTTTAGAGGACATTGGTTCTTTAACCCAGTTAAAGGCAAGATATTGATTTTTGAAAAGATTAAAACTAAGTGGAGTTTTAATGAATCTTTAATTAGATTAAAAAGTGAATTGATAATTTAAATTATCAAATCTGAAAAGTGATCGAGAATGGAGTACCACCAGTTTTGCTCCAAAGCGATAGTTAAATCTTTAATTAGATTTGAACGTGAAATGGTAATTAATTTTACCGATAACACCGTGGTGTTAGGAATGGAGTATCACCAGTTTTGCTCCATGGGATATATAGGTTGGGATTGGGAAATAAAATAAATAATTACTTCGGTGTGGTTCGCTAATCCCGACTAGTTTGGAAAACCATAAAATAGTTTGAAATGATATCCAAAGGAAGATTAAAGAATAAATTTAGAAGAATTTATCTTGGATAAAATTAATGGGAACATTTTCCTAAGAATGTGATTTTGTGAATTAAAGAATATCCTGAATTGGAATGAGGCGTTTGTTGTGTTTGTGTAACATTCGTTTATTATATACGTGGGTTATTCAGAAAGGCCGGGTTTATACCCATTCTGAATAACCGATTCGACGAGATGTCGAAGATGAAGACGGTGGTTGAAGACCGGAAGTCTTCACATCGTTTGGGTGATTACTGATGATCTTGATTGGGCTGTACACCCAGGATGAGGGAATCAGTTGGTGATCGTCCAGACGTACCTGGAGATGGATGGATATGCGAGGAAAGAGCCTCCGGTTTCGTTCAGACCCAGGACGAACTTGTTAATGGATTGTGTGTCTGACATTGGATTTTATTCTGTGTTGATTGATCTCTATTAAATATACATCTGTTTGGCGGTGGAGAATTTATTCTCTTGCTTAACGCCCTTCTCTGAGACGTACGAGCTCAGAGGTTGGATATCGATGGACATTAGTCGCATGGAGTGAATTGCCAATGTGGCACGCGTAAGTGGCAATTGATCAAGGCTTCTGTTGAAAAGCAAAGTCTTGTGGTTGATGATCAAAGCACGGCCTGTGTGGCGTAGCTTTGTGTATAACGTAAATTCGCGAGCCTCACACCTCGGTATGAGTCAAAAATGGGATACGTACCCAAGGAGTGCACGACGTTTCTTTCTAGCTAGGGTGGTGTCAGTGACCTACCAGCCCTGACATTTATATACTTTTCACCTGTGTGGTTGTTGGATACGAGGCGCCTCGGATATAGGTCTGTAAGGACCGGGAAACGTGTGTTCAGGAATAACTAATCCTCAAAAGTAAGAGAGGACCGGCCTTGGAGGTTCCAAAGGATCAGAGTGGGGTCCTGGGACATTTGCTAGAGTGTCTCGAACGCGGAGAGGAGCTTGCCCCTTGCCTCGACTCATGACGGAAATCTAATTTCCAATACGTGTATTGCGGTTTTAATTGTAGAACTAGTATGTCGACATGATATATGGTACCCATGCCGTCTATGATTTATATTTATGATTGAAATTGTTTTAACACTATACACTTATTATAGTATCAAATGATTTGTTTTAAACGTACCAAGCATGTTTGGCTATTATAAGGGAAAACTTTATCCTCCGGCTTGCGTTGCATTGTGTGATGGGACCTGCGTCTTATAATAGCTTCATTTTTCGAAAAAGCATTGCGTTGTTTATTCTATGCACTGGTATTCTTGGGAGGAAACCCGTTCCGTGATATACGGCGTGGTCCCTTGAATTACTCTCTTTTAAAGTAAAGCTTTAAATAACTGTTTTAGTTCTCACACCAGTCACATGACTGACCTGGAGTTTATTGTTTTAACCTAAACTCTGGGTGCCCCTATTTTCCACACGGGCAGCTAGTAGTTTTGGTTTTGCAGATTTATATTCACAGGGTCCTGATTTACAGCTGGAACGATGCTCGGAAAGCTCTGTATCCGCGTATCACTTTCAATTGTATTTTGTATATTTTTCCGCTGCTATATAATTTATTGTAATCTCTGATATTTGTTGAATGTAATTTATTCATTTATACTCTGTATATTCTTGTATCTGATGGAATTGTTGTAATAACAATGAAATGTTCTTCCGTCTGCGTTCTGATTTGTCCTGTTCTCAAACGATCAGGGGTTTTCGAACGGTCTTTGTCGGTTTAACGATCGATTCAGATCGAGCGAAATTCCTTGCCGTTACAGTACGGATTTAAGAGAATTGTTATGGAATTTTATTTTAATTAAGTATTTAATTATTTAAATGAAGTCATTAGTATTTAGAATACCATATCTTGTACAAATGAAATCAGAATCTGACGAAACGAATTGTGTTGCGATCGTGGTGGAAAATTCTACAACATGGAACTGACTAGAGTTTAAACGGAGACTGCTGGAAATTCAGATAAAATCAAGATGAGATCTCTATTTTTTTAAATAAATTTAATTCTTAATCGTGATGTGAAATTTCTTCTTTTTATATAATTAATTAATTATTTAATTTATTTGCTATGTGACGTTGTATGGGTATGACTGAGATCTGCTATGTGATGATATTGTGGATGATTTATGAAACGACCCCAACTTCCCCGTAAAGAAAAGCCGGATTGCTTTGAGAACAACACACATCAGAACACAAAACAGAAGAACATTTTATTGCTGTTACAACAATTACATCAGAGTACAAGAATTTTCCAGAGTATGAATAATAATATACATTGGAAATACAATAATATCAGAGTTTAAATTACATTTAAATAGAAGCGGAAAAATAATACAAAACACAACTGAAAGAAATACACGGATACAGAGCCTTCCGAATATCGCTCCAGCTGTAGACCAGGATCCTGTGAATATAATATCTGCAAACCAAAACTACTAGCTGCCCGTGTGGAAAATATGGGCACCCAGAGTTTAGGTTAAAACAATAAACTCCAGGTCAGTCATGGGACTGGTGTGAGAACTCAAAAACAGTTATTAACTTTAATTTTTAAAGTTAGGTAAATCAAGAGACCACGCCACTTTCGCGGAACGGGTTTCCTCCCAAGAATACCAGTGCATAAAACAACGAAATGCTTTTTAGAAAAATGAAACCGTTATAAGACTCAATCCCTTGCACGTACGCCGAAGGATAGAGTTTTTCCTTATAATGGTCAAAAATGCTTAATACGCGAAATTCATCTTTTATACTATGAGTGCACAGTGTAGAAAACAATTTAGAATATAAAAGTATCAAAATTAGGTGGCATAATATGTTATGTAAGCGGCATAATATGTTATGTCACCATATAAGTATACAACTAAAAACCGTAAGATCGTATTGGAAAATTGGATTCCATCATGATGACTACTGATTCGAAAGATCAATTGCAAATGTATCTCCACGGCTTACTTCTCGGCAAGAGAAAACACCGAAATACATATACTGCGCACTTTGGATGAGCAGTAATCTGATCTATCCTCATGAGATTCGGCTGAAATGACCTATCCCACTTCTAGGGTGGAGCGACCACCCTAGCCCATCGGCCGACCCCAAATCCGTATAAAGTATATTGGTCAAACCGAACATTATCAAACAAATCGTTCACCATCATACCGTGGTGTGTGAGGCCCGCGAAGTCACGTTGTATCCAAAGCGGCGCTATATAAAAGCTATGCTTTGGTCTTCATCCACAAGGCTCTGCTTTTCAATAAAAGCCTTGATCATATGCATCTTAGCATGCCACATTATCAGACCATACCATATCATTGATTCATCTATCGATATATAACAGGGGGTTAAGCAAGAGAATAAATTCTCCGCCACCAAACAGCTATATATTAAATAGAGATTAACGAATACAATATAAAGGAATACAATGTCAGACACACAATCCATTTATCAGTCCGTTCTGGGTCTGAACGAAACCATATCCGGTAGATCTCCAAATACGTCTGAATGATCACCAATTTTCCCCTCATTTTGGGTGTACGGTCCAATCAAGATATCAATAATCATCCATTCGATATGGAAATTTCCCGGTCTTCAATAACCGTCTTCATCATCGATCTTCAATCGTCGTATGAATTATTCAGAATGGGTTAAACCCGGTCTTTCTGGATAATTTTCGTAATTTAAAATCATGTGCTTTAAAACACAACCAACGCCTCATTCCAATCAAGAGTATTCTTTGATTTTAATTTAAACCAAATTAAGGTTTATTCAACTAGGCGGGATTAACGCCTTACCGAAGTAATCATTAATTAATATCCTATTCCCAACCTACACAACCCATGGAGTAAACTGGTGGTACTCCATATCTAACACCCAATGTGTTACGGTAAACTTAATTACCGTTTTATCGATCAAATCTAATTAAAGATTTAACTACCGCTTGGAGTAAAACTAGTGGTACTCCATTATCGTTTATTTCTTGAATTAAGTAAATTTGATTACTTTTATCCTCATTCAATCCAATTAAAGATTTATTAAAACTATATTTAGTTTTAATCTTCAAGAATCATTATTTAATGATTATTTAACTTTCAAGAAACAATCTTGCCTTTAACTGGGTTAAAGAACAAATGTTGCCTAAAACATCGTTCACAATAAACCCAAAATCGTATTTCAATTTAATATGTTAAATTGAAACTTCTCTTTAGAATATTTCACTAAATCTTAGTTAAAATATTTATGAATTACCAATCTAAATTTCACTGTCAATCGGGTTTAAAGAACTAATGTCATTTAAAAACATTGTTCGCAATTAACCCAAAAGTCAGTTTCACTTAATTTCAATTATGTTTAATAATTGGAAATCGTATTTAAATCTTAATTAAAAGATTTATTCTTTCCCAAATGGGTTTAAGAACAGTGTTATCTAAGACACTATTCACGACAAACCCAAATTTTAATCCGATATTAAATATCATGCTTTGAATAGAAATTATATCGATTTATGTTCAATATCAAATTCTGAAAATTAACGTATATCAAATTGGGAATAATGATATTAATATCTTCCAAATTCCCACAATAATATCCGTATAATCACAAAATCCAATACTGAAATAATCCGAAGATTATTTCCATTCAAATCCATTCCAATATATGTACTGGAAAATCTTGGTTTTATTAAAACCACTTTAATCCTTTTATTTATTTTAATTAATTTATTAAAATAAACAAATCACTCATTCTTTTACATTGAAACGTATATTTACATTAAAATGAATCTTTTTCATTCTTTTGAAACAAATTAACTAAAAAAAAAGTATTCTTTCTAATGTAATCAATCTTAAATAAAAATGAAATCTTTTTAGTTCAACCTTTATTACATTGAAAAATGTAATATTTTCATTTCAATCTTTATTACATTGGAAAATGTAATGTTTTCATTTCAACTTTATTACATTGAAAAATGTAATACTTTCATTTCAACTTTATTTTCAATTCAGTCTTTATTACATTGAAAAATGTAATATTTTCATTTCAACTTTATTACATTGAAAAAATGTAATATTTTCCTATCAAACTTTATTCTGAAATGTTTATAAATTCGTTTATAAAACGATTCCAACTTTTATTTCAATTTTAAATCCAAATTGAATATTCTATCTATTATCATATTAAAATAATATTATTTCCAAAATATTTATTTTGGAATTAGCTCTTTAAAACATGCATTATAAAATGTATAAAATAAATCGATAAACACGTTCGGGTTAAAATGGTGTTGCTATTTAAAACAGATTAAATAGCTCAACCCATTATCTTGTTCATTTATATTTTACACTGGGCCAGACCTCCCACATTAAGTCTACGACTTGTGGATGCTGGATATGCCGGTTGGTTCCGGGTAGACTTATCCCACAAGTTGGGCTTAACCTCGTGTCATGGCCTAATTCGTATTTGCGCACTTGGACCTCTCACATTAGGCCCAACATTTGTGGCTGCTGGATAAGACGGTTGGTTCCGGGCAGACTTCCACCACAAATGTGACCTAACCTCGTGCCCAAGTACAATTATAATTTTATAATAATAATTAACTTTTCTAAAACGCACTCTTTGAAAATATCCTTTCCATTAAAGAATCTAAAATTTAAATATTCTTTAATTCTAAAATGACGTGATTTCAAATGTCTTAACTTACCTTTCAAATCTTTATAAATGTCTGAACTTTCCATATTATTATAACAATTAATAATAATCTTCCCAAAATGTCTTATTTTGAAATCAAATCTATTTATTGCCACATAATGACGAATAAATGTAATCTTTCCAAAACGTTCAAATTTCGAAATCAAACTTTCTTATCTTAACATGTGGACAGTAAATATGTAATCTTTATAATTAAATCTCCTTTATTATAACTTTTAAAGAATAAAGATATAATCTATTTAAATCAACGCCAATTAATTCCATTAAATGAGTATAAATTAAAATATTCATTAATTCAAAATTGATAACAATAATATTAATCTTTTCAAAATGTTCAGTTTTGCAACAAATCTTCTTAATTTAACATGTTGACAATTAAAAAGGATATTTTTTTAATTCTAATCTTTTATTGTAATTTTTTTTTACTAATAAAAATGTTATCTTTCCAATTCACTCTTTTTATTGTAACTTTGACAATACGTACCTTCCCATTTGAAAACATGGAAACCATCCTTTGGTTCTTTTAATTGAATACTGGATTATAATATTCTTTAACTCAAAGTTGGAATGAGACTCACACAATTTCCATGTAATTTAATTACACGGATTTCAAACATTGCACTTATTCTATAATAATATCAACCATTCACATAACAGCCAAAGTGCAATTTACACTAAACACAAGGGTGATGTGTAGTCAAATATCAACCCAAGACCCGTATGGGGTTTCAGCCAACACATAATTTTGTGCACTTCGGCGAGGTGTAAAATAATTGTCCCAATCAACATCAACAAGTTAAGTAACTTGTCAATGGTAGTGTAACATCATTTTAAATTATCATAAATAATAAATCATTAGTTTAACCTGTTGAATATTTTCAATTTCAAACATAACATGACATGACATCCAAATCCACAATCCGTTCAACAAACAATTACTTCCATCACCAATAATTTATTTACATTTAATTATAAAAATAAATAACTATTCGAAAATTGAGTGAGCAAAAGAGTTCTCACCTTTGCCGGCTTTAAATGACGGTTCGGGCCCAATTTTAGCCCAAAATTCAACATGCTCCAAATTTGATGAAATTAGTGTCTACGCATAGCTCTCGACTCACTGATCGCAGCAAATCCTGTTTCGTGCGATTTCGAGTTCGTATCAAAAAGATATGAATTTTCGAAGTTTGTAATAATTAAATAATTAATTTGAATTATGAAAATTACCCAAATTTTCAACTTGCTCCAAATTGTACAAAATTACTGCTCGCTCGAAGCTCTTGACATAACGATCTCAACGGATTCAGTTTCATGCAATTTCGATAACGTGACAAAAAGTTATGCACTTGCGAAGTTAACAAATCGATTAAAATAATATTTAAATTTGTTAAAATTACCCAAAATTTCAATTTTCTCCAAATTGGACAAATTTGGTGTCCACGCGAAGCTCTCATCGCCACGATCACAGCAGACCTGAAATCGTCAAATTTCGATCTCGTATGTAAAAGATATTGCATTACGAACATAGAACATAAATATTTCGCGTTTAAGCCCCTAACCTTTTTTTTCAAACAGCACCCTGAACTTAAAATGCTCGCCACGGCCAAACCGTAAGTCGGAATTGCACGAAACCAGCGCCATTCTCTCCGGATTCTCCCGCTCTTTCCACGGCTGGTGGTCCCCCCTCCAATTCGCCACGTGGGGCCCACGATCTGCAGATGAACGGAAAAGTACAGTTTCCGTTCATCTTGGTGCTGCGGCCGCCTCGGTGCTCTAAATGCCCCCAAATTTTTTCAGTAGCTTGGCCTCGACCTCCCGAACAACTTCTTTGTTTGTCACTTCGCCTGAAAATGCACGGGTTGGCGGGAAATTGCTCATCTTTGCGACTGTCCTGTTTTCAGCACCCCTCCAATAAAATTGACATTCCGGCCAACTCCGACCACCTAATACCATGCCACCACCGCCAAAAGAACCGTATGGTTCCCCTCTACATCTTCCTGAAGTCGCTCGACCTAACTCTCTTCGTGGGGCCCGCAATAGCCAAAAAACGAAAATATGGCTGCTGCCTTTGGATTGAGATTCCGGCGAATCCGTGCGACGATAGGTCTTGAATTTTTCGTGGTAGATAGAGGATAAGAAGATGAACAAAACCCAGAAAGGGTTTGGTCTGATTTGGTTTAGATTGAGAGTTATAAATTGTTTTGTTTTCAGGGGCTTATTTGCAAAGAATTATTTAGAGTGGAGGCCATGAAAATGAAGAAGGAGAAGGTGGCTGGTAGGTTTAGGGTTATGATTCAGCTAATGGCTGAGGAAAAGATATTTTATATGGGGTTAAGAATGTTATTAGGCCCAATTACCCTTTTATGTATTTATTTATACAATTTGCACCCATTTTCATATTCTAAAAATTCGTGTTAACACCTACGAATTCCAATTTTTATGAAAATTGAAACATAAATATTTCTTGACATTACGGATTCAAAGAAACTGGTTTCGTTAAATTCCGAGTCCGTATGAATAAATTATGAATTTTTAAAGTTTGAAAATTGACCGTTTTTCACTGTAAAATTAATAACGACCACATACTGACTCCAAAAATTACGAATTTTGGAATCTAGTAATAATTTAATATTCCGGATCCAAAAAAAGTGGTCTCGTCAAAAACGGAGGTCGTTTGCAAAATTTCCATTTTTAAGGCGTATATATTTAATATTAAAAATACATTTTTAAATCAATAATTTCCGAAACTCGAAATATATAAGTGTTTATACTTTTTCAATGCAGAAACATCATTTTGAACTCAATGGAAGTGGTTTCAAGTCTAAATTCATTCGTATGTAAAAATTAGTGTTTTGGGCCATATATATTATATATAAATCCATAGCGTTTTCCTAAAAATTTAATTTTGTCATAACTTACAAATTATAAACTGGAATCTTGATTTCTAAAATTCATTAGAAAGATATTGTCAATACGGTCCTAGCATTTCTTGTTCGTCCAATTTCGATTTATAATTAATTTTATATAATTTCTCAAAGTTTAAAATCGAATTCTGAAATTACCGCGCCATTTCAGGCTCGAAATATAATTAATATAATTTTTAACTTTAATAAAATAAATTTTTAATCATTATTATTTAAAATATCCAAAATCCATTAAATTAACCAAAAATAATATTTTATTTCTGTTACAAAATTCCGGGTTGTTACAATTTATATGTTGGTTGGTGATGTATAAACACAGATTTGTATGATTTCAATAAAGATAAATCATATTGTTGTATTATTGATTTGGATTAGAATTTCCATTTCAATAAAAATAAATCATATTGTTGTATTATTGATTTGGATTAGAATTTCCATTTTAATAAAAATACATTCTTTTGATTATTTTTGTTGAATTGGATTAGATTGTCAATTCAACATTAAAACATTATTTTAATCATTTTTGTTGAATTGCATTAGGTTGGAAATTCAACATAAAAACATTATTTTAATATTTTTTGATGAATTGCATTAGAATTGGCAATTCAACATAAAAACATTATTTTGATCATTTTTGTTGAATTGAAGTAGATCGTTAATTCAATGTAAAAACATTATTTTGATTATTTTTATTGAATTGAAGTAGAATTGTAAATTCAATATAAAATATAATTTGGTCATTTTATTGGGTCTAATAGAATTGTCAATTTATCATTTTTGGCTATATTATTGTTTGAAATAGAATTGTCAATACAATTGAAAATATATCATTTTTGAAATATATAATTGTGTTTAAAAAATCATTCTTTTATTTGCATTCCTTGATGCAAATAACATTATGTTGAAAAAGTCATTCTTTTATTTGCATTCCTTGATGCAAATACATTTGAATTAAAAAAAAATCATTCTTTTAATTGCATTCCTTGATGCAAATAACATTGAATTAAAAAAGGTCATTCTTTTATTTGCATTCCTTGATGCAAATAAACATTGAATTAAAAAAAGTCATTCTTTTATTTGCATTCCTTGATGCAAATAACATTGAATAAAAAGTTATTATTTTATTTGCATTCTTTAATGCAAATACACATTGAAAAAAAAGTGTTCTTTTATTTGCATTCTTTGATGCAAATATGCATTGAAATAAAAAGTTGTTCTTTTATTTACATCCTTTAATACAGATAAAATGTTGAAATTGGAAGTTAAATTTTTATTTGCATTTCTTGATGCAAACAAAACATAGTTTTAAAAAAATTATATTTTATTTGTAATTTGGATACAAATTTAAAACATGATTTGTAAAGTTACATTTTTGATTGCAATGTTATATGCAATCAAAACATCAGAGTTAAAGTTGCATTTTTGTTTGCAATTTTTAGATGCAAACAATACATTTTATTAAAAGATTACATTTTTTATTTGCATATTTTAGATGCAAATAAACATCGTAGTTAAACTTACATTTTTATTTGCATATTTAGATGCAAATAAACATCGTAGAAAAAGATTACATTTTTATTCGCATATTTAGATGTGAATAAACACCTTAGGAAGAAGTTGCATTTTTGTTTGCAAGTTTAGTTGCAAACAAAACATTTAATAAAGTTTGCATTTTTGTTTGCGGTTTTAAATGCAGATAAAAACATTATAATAAAGGTTACATTTTGTTTACATTTAGATGTAAATAAGGACATGAATTAAATGGTTACATTTGTATTTGCAATTTTGATATAAATGAAAACATAGAAATAAAGTCATATTTTTATTTACATTCTAGATGTAAATAAAAGAATAGATTATAGTGTCGCATTTTTATTTACATTTTAGATGTAAATAAAAGCTAGTATTTTAAGAGTCACATTTTTATTGACATTTCATACAAAATAAAAAATTTGATTTAAATGTTAAAATGTTTATTGTTACTTTAGATACAATAAAAATAGTTGAATCAAAATCATGTCTTCTTTGTTATTTGTTTCAACAAAAGGTGTGAACTTTAAGAAGATATAATTCCAATATAATTTGTTTACCATTGGAAGTAATTACTTATTAAAAACATGATTATTTCAAATCATCATTTTTATCATGTTAGAAGAATTAGGAAATCATATGTATTAAATCTCTAACACGAATATAGATTGTACTTGGTTTGGTTGTGATTGTTGAAATAGTAGGAATCGCCAAATTGGTTTATATTTGTATTTATATATAAACATAAATTAAAATTTAACGAATCGCGCGCGGTAGTTCGTGTTTCGGTAATCGTAAATTTAAACGATTATACGGTAAAATTCAACCGACGGATTTTCCCAAACCGTTAGGACCGTTTTGGGAGGAGTTTTCCGATGATATAAACTTTATCAAAATCCAACGGTTAGATTTCAAGATAAGTGTAAATCAAATTTTGGTAAAAACAGCGCCAGGGCCGCCCATTGACCCAAAGCGTCGTTTAATTATATTAAGCTATTTTCTGATAAATAAAAATAGCGATAAATCGTAATAAATTAATATTAACGATATTAAATGGTTTAAATGATAATAATTCGAAAAATTATTTGAAAAGACCGAGTTCAACTCATTTCAAATAATTTTACGGTGATTTAAAATTGAAGATATCAAAGACGACGATTGAAAACCGGTGATCTTCACCTCTAAAGGATAACTACTGATGCCTGCATTGGCTAGCTACCAATAAAGGGTTAAAGTGGTAGTTGTCCGGACGCACTTTTTGATCGTCCGGATACGCGAGCACCTAGGTGACTCCAGTTTCGTTCAGATCCAGAACGGACTTGTAAATGGATGCGTATCCGACATTGAATTTCGTGCCATGTAAATTAATTGATATCTATTAATATATTTCTAAGGTGGCAGAGGATTTATCCTCTTGCTAAACACCCTTCTTTGAGACGCACGAGCTCGAAGGTTATATATTGGTAGTTATCGATCGCATGGTATGGACTGTCAATGTGACATGCCAAGACGCAATTGATCGGGGCTTTTGTTGAAAAGTAGAGCCCTGTGGATGATGATCAAAGCATAGCCTATTTAGGCATAGCTTTGTGTATTTCGTTACCTCGAGAGCCTCACACCCCGGTAGAGTCAAAAACGGGACAAGGGAACGCAGGGAGTGCACACGTTTCTTTCTAGCTAGAAGTGGTGTTTGGATTTTTGCACGACCCAACAATTTTACTTATGTAGTTGATGGAATGAGGCGCCTCAGATTTTTATTGGTCGCCAATGGCCAACTTATAGGTCCAATAGGATCGGGAAGCGTGTGTTCAGGCATAACTAATCCACTAAAGTATTTGTGGACCGGCCCTATAGGATCCAAGGGTTCGCCAGCGTCCGAATCCTGAGACATTGTAGAATGTCTCGAATCGGTTAAGAGATCGTCCCTAGCCTTGACTGATGATGGAAACCAACTTCCAGTACGACATTACAGTCTTGATTGTAAAACTATATATGGCGACATAGTAGGATGGGGTACTATGCCGTCTAGGATTGGTACATTTACTTTGAAGTGTTTTTGAAACATATTAGACACTAGAAATAATATTAAAAATATTATTTTTCTATGTATCAAGCATTTTTGATCATTATAAGGTAAAACTCTGTCCTCCGTTTGCATTGCATTGTGTGATGGGACTTCAGTCTTATAATGATTTCATTTTCTAAAAAGCATTGCGTTGTTTTTGACTTTAAAATTTATAAAATTTATGCACTGGCAATCCGATGGAAGTAAACCCGTTCCGCGTTAGCGGCGTGGTCCTGTAATTTGTCATATTGTTAGTTAGTAAAGATTTCTTATACCAGTCCCATGTCTGACCCGTAGTTTGTTTCACTTTGCAAACTCGGGTGCCCTCTTTCACACGGGCAGTCGAGTAGCTTTTTGCAGATATTTATCTCTTGAGCAGGATTCTGGATCGAAGCTTATAGCTGTGTCCAGAGCATTGGAAGTCTTCCGCTGTGCATTGTATTAATCTATTGTAAATTTAATCTTCCGTTGTTGTAATATTATTCGATGTACTCTGATATTCTGTACTCTGATGTAACATTATCATGATGTAATAAAAGTCTGTTGTTATTTGTTCTAATGTGTTGTATTCCCAAAGTTAATGTATGAGGGATTTGAACGTTCTTGGTCGACTTAGCGATCGATTAGGTTCGGGCAAAATCCGTATTGTTACAGCAGCAGACCAGAAATTAATCAAAGCAAGTAATTACCCAAAATTTTCAAATCAATATCAGGGCAACACAAAAAGTTTCAAAGAAAAACTTGTCAGGATGACGGTCACATAAGATGATTCATGATCCAAGATTAAAGATACCGTTTATTTTAAATCATTTGATAGAATATGAAGATATCAGGATTCAATGAATCAATCACACCAGATTATAAATTTCAGATCCAAGATATGTGTGAGATCCAATAAATCAATAATTTCAAATGTTTTAAACAAACACATATTCAAATCTAATAGCCATGAAATAACAGAGAAATTTAATACCGGATTTTCAAAGAATTTTTCACAAGAATTTTTGACAAGCATAAGAGTAATTTCAGATCATTTACATCAGACTTGAGAGATATTCATGATCTAGAACATTAAACAGTAATTTATTTGAAATCACTTGAATCAATGTCAAGTTTTGAGATATAATGAATTAGTCACACAAGATTGATAATTTCAAATTTAAGAGGTGTGTGTGATATTCAAAATATCAAGGATTTCATATGATTTCAAGCAAACAAATTTCAACCATAATGATCATGAATAAAGATTAATTTCTAGATGTACCACTGATTCAAGATAATTCAAAATATCCGAGCCAATCAGAAAAATAATGAAATTATCATAACTGATAAATATTGGTGTGCTGTAATGAGTATATTATTTCAAGCTTTTCTAAAATGAATTAGAATAAACTCAAAACAGCAGAGATGTGTGAAATTCCTTTAATTATTCAAATCTTCAAAAATTTAGAATTCAAATTAATAGTGTTCAATATATGACAAGAATACATCAACACCGTTATGAATTCAGAAAACGGAAAATAAACTTCAAAACGATTGTAGATATTTGCAAGTTTAAATTCAAGATCTGGAAATAATTAAAACATCAGAGTTCTATTCAAATAAAGTGAATTTCCAGAAGATCATGACTGCAATTGTAAGTTAAGAAAGCCCAAGAAGAACCAAAAATATGGCATTGTCAAATCAAATAAAAAATAGAAGGGATAGATGGAGGAATAAACAAATAAAAAATTTACAATGATGAGTTCAGAGATTATACCTGAAATCCATGTAAACCAGAATCTCCAACTCAGCTAATCCTGGTTGGAGGAACTGTAAATACAGAAGTATAAACCAGCTTGATTTCAAATTTCTTTCTGCACAGCAGTTCCTCAGCCTCCTCTGGTACCTAATAGTTTGGATGATCGAGTGGTCTAATAAAAATAGTAAAACCACTCACAGTTGTATGCATATCTTTTGGTACCCAGACTTGTTTATATAACAAACCATTAGAATCAACTTTTGTATCCTTACGTACCCAAATCTATTTGAATTTAACGAAGCCCGTTTTATTTCCTTTTGGGATCCAAGACTGTTTAAATGGTTTGTTATAAAAAAAATTCTTGTCTTGGTAATGATTTTAAAATCCTTTGAAATTATCCGAATTCAAATTATCAAGACGATTCTTTTCAAAGAAGTCCAAAGGATTTTTAAAATCATTTGAATTTCGTTTTTCAAAAATATTATTTTTCCCGAAGCCAAGACCACATTTATTTCCAATAGAGACTTGGTTTTGTAATAGCATATTCAACGATTTTTCCCCATTAGAAAATTTATCCAAAGTTGATTCTAATCATTGAATTTTGGATTTTAGATTGCTATTTTCTTTTATTAAATTTGAGCAATTATTTATAGCGATCTTCTGATCAGCATTGGACTGTTTCAAACAAATTCTCATTTTCAAGTAATTTAAATTTGGATAGGGTTTCGGAAATTTCAAGTTCAAAATGATTTTTCTTTTCGGATTTAAGTTTTTCAAAGGTTTTGAATTTTTCAATCTCAATTTCAAGCTCTTTCAAAATCAAATTTGACAAATTTTGTTTTTCATCAAATTCATATTTGGAATTTTTGGTAGTCTTAAAATTTTCAAATTCCTTTTGTAAAAAGTTGTTTGTACTTTCAAGCTCAATCTTGTTCTCTTTTAAAATCATAATTTCATTTTCAAGCTTTTGAATATTTTTATTTTGATGAACAAGATTTTTTTCCAAAACCAAACAACTTTTAGAACTAGAGTTTGAAGATTTCTTAACCTTCTCAAGTTTTGATTCCAAAATATTATTTTTGCTGATCAACTCAAGCTTTTCAGATAACAGAGTTTTATTTTTCCGATGGAGATTATCAATAGTTTTTGTTAAATCAGTACACATATAAACCAAATCTTCATATGAAAAACTTTCAGTCTCGGTGTTTGTTGAATCTCCATCGTCTGATCTACTTGTAACAACCCGGAAAATCCGAGCCAAATTAAAATTTATATTTTGGCAATTTTAATGAATTTTGAATATTTAAAATGATTTATTTTAAAAAATAACGACGAGAAATTTATTTTGAATAGAAATATAACATATATATTTATTTGAATCGACGTTAGAATATAAATATTTATTTTTAATTATAAAAGGAATTGAAAATGGCGCGGTAGTTTGAAAATTCGATTTCAAATTTCAAATGAATGCACATGATTCAAAATAAACCGGATTTTAGCAAAATCAAAAATATTTGAATCTATTTGAGAATATCTTTCCAACGAATCCGAAAAATTGAAATTTCATAGTGGGAATAAAAAGTTATGTCTAGTTGAAAATTCAGAATAGTCGCTATAGAAATAAAGCCCTTAAAAATGGAAATTTTGCAAATGACCTCCATTTTCGACGAAACCACTTTCGTTGGATCCGGGATGTTGAATTATTGCTAGGTTTCAAAATTAATAATTTTGAAATCAATATGTGAGCGTGGCAAAAGAAAACGTGTTTTGTCAGTTTCAGTCAATTTGGATCGACCAAAAAATGGCCATTTTTCAAACGGTCTCCAAATTTGACAAAATTAGTTTTCTTAGAATAGTATCGCCAATACGAAGCTAGAAAATATTTTTCGGAAATTTTTAGAGTTCGTATGTGGCCCCGGTAAATTGAAATGTGCGTTCAAATTCAATATATAGATTTATATTTTGATTTTGACGGAAACTGAAACACCCCACCTCCGTTAGGGTCACTCTCAAAGGGAATGCCCTAATTTTGGTGGAGGTTTATAAGTATAAGTCACAGATAAACAAGACAGATATAAGAACACATATTTTTGAACAGCGGAAAAACAACAACATCTTTTATTTCATCAAAATACGTGTTCACAAAAACATGCCATACTTGTCTTACAATTCTTCCAAAAACATAACATCTTCATAACTGTCTTAATTACATTATTAAAGAAGCATAAAGAAAACATAAATAAACTGCAAAAGTCCCCTAATTGCTGCCCAAAGCCATAGCCCAAAACGGAAAAAGGTCCAAGCAATACATTCTTTCTCTTCAAGCTGGATGTGAAAGCTGGTCAAGCTGCGGTATTCCCTCCCTATGGACCTGGGGGGGGGGGGGGGACGGAAGAAAAGAAGACGAAAGAAAAGTAGAGTCAGACATAAAGCCTGAGTAAGTCTAGGACTATTCAGTCTACGAATAAAGAACTGGGTATGATAAGCATAAACTGGAAATGGGAATGCACCATAAACTAAGTTAAGTTGTCTAGGGTCGAATATACTATCGTACCCCATATTAATCTCTGTACCCATATAAACTAGTTCCCAACAGGCACCCCATAATCAGGGTGAAGTGATCCATTTCTGATGATCGGCTCCTACTCGCATAGTTACATGTGTCTTACGGCCCCCGTTGTTGTAGTTACCTATGCTGGTCCCACCATGGGGTGTATCAAGTCCCATGGTGGCTGCCCGACACAATTCTAGAATGCACAGGTATGCTACTGGTGCCCAGTGCCTTATTTTTCTGCGCTGGAGTGTGTGCACGCCCGCACCCCGTTAGAACCTACACTGCTGCACCACCGTCGTCGATTTGACCTCTTACAGTCAGCCCAGTAATCGTGCCCCACCCTTCCTAGTTCAGGGTATCCTGATACACCTTGTAGGGTTACTGCTGAAAAGGGTCCCCCGCTACTAGGTTTTCTATTTCTAGCCAACATGCTAAGTTGGTTAAGTTTTTAATAAACCTAACCCCCAATCAGTCTGTTTAGTTTAGCATGTTCCATTTCGATTAAGTATTAATATAATTTACTTAATCCTATCAATCCTGACTCAGCCTTAATTGTCTTATTAAAGCCTCGACCTCTCACATTAGACAGGTATTGTTGTGGCTGCCTGTTGCCGGTTGGGTCCGGCAGTCTTACGCCACAACTCAGTCTAACCTCGGGTCCTTATTGGGCTCCGTGTTTAACCACCCACATTGGATAGGTATTGTTGTGACTACTGGACAGTCGGGCGGTTCCGGGCAGGTTTACATCACAACTCAATCCAACCTCAAGTTAAACACATCGTATTTTCTATATTTACATATTTTGTCTCTTTTCTTTTTATATGTAAATATTTGCGGCCCATTATTCAAATTCATCTTTATTGATTAAAATTTATTTATGCCACTTAATTGTTTTTCAAGGTTGTTGGCATGCGTCAAACATGCCAATACATATGTTCTATATTTTAACCCAAACGTCATTACCCCCGTTTTACACGTTCGCTACAATGTAAGGTGTGTTGGGTTTAATATTTAAACCCAATTTAGCCATATGAAAAGGGGAGGCTTATAACATGATGGTTATGAGGTGACATAAAAAGGGGAGTGTGAACGCATGAACTTGCAACATAACGATTCAATTAACATAAAGTAGGCACATGTGAACTTGCAATTGTAACAGCATATAATCATGGCATAACATGAATCATTTTATTCATATAATCATGGCATAAACAATACTTAAACATGAATCATTCTATTCATATGATTATGGCATAAACAATACTTAAACATGAATCGTTCTATTCATATAATCATGGCATAAATAATACTTAAACATGAATCATTCTATTCATGTAATCATGGCATAAATAATACTTAAACATGAATCATTCTATGGCATAAATAATACTTAAACATTAATCATTGTAAACTTGCAATTGGGATGTAAATCTAACTTAATTGTGTCACATATATCACCATATGGTTTTTATAACAACTTAGGCCTAAAACATATTTCAACTAGGCATAATACCAAACATAGTTTAGTCATGTTCATAAAGGTGCTTACTTTTGTTTCTAACACAAAAGTATGATTTGCCAATTTCAACATAGATTCATATAAATCATAGTACTTAGCCTAGTCCAATTACAAACTAAAAGTGATCATAAAAGTATGTACATCATATTAGCACAATAACGAATCATATACTTGCATGAATTCCAATTAAAATTCCACAACATATGGTTGTCAACATAAATCATATACTTGTATGAATCCAATCGTATACCATAGCTTTTCCAAATCGTTTAGAATCAAAATAACATACAAATATAGATAATTATCTCCACAATTCCATTTCGTTGTTAACTTCCAACGCAAATCACATTCTTGCAAATATCCAATCGTATACCATAACATTCCCAAATCGTTTAGAATCAAAATAACATATAAATATAGATTATTATCGCCACAATTCCATTTCGCATTTTTCACAAATCAAACGCAATTAATTATTCACATTGGAATAGCACTCTACTTACAACGTATGACGAATCTTCAATTCAGGAATCTGAATTCAGAATTTGGAGATGCTATCCTTTGTTGTAGGCGTTGCTTTGATTCAATTAACGTTGCTTTAAGCTTTTGATTTATCTCCTAATTGCCTCCCAATTTTCTGACGGCTATCCTTAGTCTCTCCTCAGCAGCATGACGGTCTCATCTCCATTTTAGTTTGTGTGAATTAGGGTTAGTCTTAGGTCCTTTTTATAGAGTTTGTGAGTTGATTTAGACCGTCGATGAAGCTTGGTTTAATAATAGCCGTTCGTTCAAAGGAGGGACCAACCAGGAGCTGACACCTAGCCCTAGTGACAAGGCAAGGCTCAGAAAATCGACCAAAAATGGACTAGGCCAGCCAGGGTGGGCTGGGTTCAACCTGGCTCAGGGGCCAGGTCGACACCCCAGTCGACACCGTGTCGACTTGGCAGTCGACACGGGTTACCCAGGTCGACTGCCCAGTCGACCTGGCTAGTCCCAGGTCGACTTCCAAGTCGACCTAGGTGCCTTGGGCGGGAATTTTCCCGCCCTGGCCATTTGGGCCCGATTTTGAATTTTAAATTTGTTTTTCTGAGCTGTTTTCGTTTGTTTGAATTTTAAACTAAATTCTGAAACTTCTGGAGGCCATATCTTCTTCATACGGAGTCTGTTTTACGCAAACTCGGACTCTATCTCAAGCATAATTCCGAGACGAACGCAATGGCGTATCCCGTTTCCCTTAATTCTTTGATTTGAAATTAATTATACTTTAATTCGTGAATTTCACTATTATAGAATACACGGGGTGTTACATTCTCTCCCACTTAAAAGGATTTCGTCCCCGAAATCTTCAAGTTAGGAAGAATGTATATCCTAACATCCAAACATCCATCTATTCATCCATCAAACACGAGCATCCATTGTCCTTAAAAGACTTCTAATGCTTCATGATCATATGCGAAGTGTGTGTGTGTATATACTTATCTAATGCAAATCAGGCGGTCTACTGATTCAGTTGACCTCCTTAATGCGAATTATGTAAGTGCCATGAATCCATTATGTATGCAAATTCTCCTATTCTTGATTCTACATGAGTGCACAATCATTCATACAAATGCAACATCCATATGACAACACATTAAATTTCAACCATATACGAATATAAATACATTTATGCATATGCAATATGAAGTGACTGAGCCGATCTAAAACCTAGATTGTGTGTGTATATTCAACCACGAGCAACCACTAGCAATCACTTGCAACCACTTGCAACCATCATCCATAACATGTTTCAATTACATGTTTTCATCCAAAGGGTTTCTACCTAAAAGATAAGGTCGAGGAAATATACCTAAAAAGATAGATAAAAACGCAACTTAAGGAAAAAGGAAAGAACAAAGATGTACCCTCGAAAAGAAAAGGGTAGGCTGCGCGTATTCTAGCTTCAGTTTCCCAAGTTGCATCTTCTTCGGCGTCGCTCCATTGAACTTTGACGAGCTTGACTTCGCGGTTGCGTAGCTTCTTCACTTCCGTTCCTAATATGCGGGTTGGAACTTTCCTTACGGTTGCTTCGCGTTCCACTTCAGCTTCTTCTAGGATATTTGGCTCTACCACTTCAGTAGATTCATGTAGACATTCTCGAAGGTGTGAAACGTGAAAGACGTTGTGAACTCCGGCCAATTTTTCGGGTAGCTCTAATCTATAGGCCATTTTCCCAATTTTCTCGATGATAGGGAATGGCCCTACGAACCTTGGTGCTAGCTTTCCTGTGGTTCCAAAACGAACAACGTTCCTTAGCAGAGATACCTTAAGAAAAACTCTGTCCCCAACCTCAAATTCAAGGTCGGTCCTCCTCTTGTCGGTGTAGGACTTTTGTCTGTCTTGGGCCATCTTCATCCTTCTTCGTATTAAGTCTACTTTCTCTGAAGTCTCTCGGATCATATCTGGTCCAAGTATGAGCTTATCAGTAGACTCCCACCAACAAGTGGGCGATCGGCACGGTCTTCCATATAAAGCTTCGAAGGGCGCCATTCCGATGGTTGCTTGGTAGTTGTTGTTGTAGGCAAATTCCACCGAAGGAAGATGGTCTTCCCATGTCCCTCCGAAGTCAAGGACGCACAATCTTAAAAGGTCCTCCAAAACTCTGTTCACTCTTTCTGTTTGGTCGTCGGTTTGGGGATGATAGGCTGTGCTTAAGCATAACTGTGTGCCTACCGCTTCTTGTAGACTCCGCCAAAACTCACTTGTGAAGATAGGGTCTCGGTCACTAACAATGCTGGATGGTATTCCATGGAGTCGAACAATTTCCTTGAGGTAAAGAGATGCTAGAGATGAGGCAGTTCTTTTACTCTTGATAGGTAAAAAGTGGGCGCTTTTAGTAAGCCTATCCACTATTACCCAAATGCTAGTGTTGCCTCTCCAAGACCTAGGCAGCCCATCGATGAAGTCCATTGAGATGCTATCCCACTTCCACTGCGGGACCTCTAGAGGATGGAGCAGACTGCCAGGCTTTTTCTGTTCCGCTTTAACCTGTTGGCACACCGTACACTTAGAAACGAAATCTGCCACGTCCTTCTTCATGCCGTTCCAAAAGAAAGTTCTCTTTATGTCCTTGTACATTTTATCCCCGCCTGGGTGTATCGTCATCTTGGAGTGATGTGCTTCCTCGAGAACCTTCTTTACTAAATCCCTTGTCTGTGGGACGCATAGTCTTCCGTCTCGCCTTAGCCAACCCTTATCGTCGATGGAGTATCTGTTGAGGTGACTTGAAGTCTCACCCCTTATTAGCCTATCTATCGTTTCCACAAGCTGAGGGTCTTCGCATTGTGCTGTCCCTATTGAGTCCACTAAAGTCAGGCATACTCGAGAGATGCTAGCAAGCCTGGTACAAAATCAGAGGAGGGCCTAAAGTCAAAGCTGGCTATAAACTCTAGGCTTTGTCTTTCAACAAACAACAGGCTTAGGGTCAGTTTCTTTCGGCTCAACGCGTCTGCCACTACGTTGCCTTTGCCCGGAGTATAGGAGATCTCGAAATCGTACGAGGCAAGGAACTCCATCCATCTCTGTTGCCTCAAGTTAAGATCTTTCTGCGAGAAAAGATATTTCAACAATTTATGGTCAGTGTAAAGTTCGTACTTCTCACCTAGGAGATAGTGTCGCCAAGACTTGAGTGCAAAGACGATGGCGGCTAACTCAAGATCGTGGGTCGGGTAGTTCTTTTCGTGCACTTTCAACTGCCTCCCGCCATAAGCTACTACCCTTCCTTCTTGCATTAAGACAGCGCCTAGCCCTGTCCCACATGCATCTGTATAAACTATGAACATCTTGCTTCCATCTGGCAACGTTAAAACTGGGGCTGTTGTAAGAGCCCTTTTCAGTCGCTGGAAAGTAAACTCGCAATCCAAGTCCCAATTGAACACTAGATTCTTCTTGGTCAACTTTGTGAGTGGAGCTGATATCTTTGCAAAGTCTCTGATGAATTTTCGATAGAAGCCTGCTAGCCCGAGAAAGCTTCGGACCTCTGTTGCGTTCTTTGGCGTCTTCCAATCCTGCACCGCTACTACCTTAGCAGGGTCCACCGCTAACCCTTATTTGGATACTATGTGCCCAAGAAATCTTACTTCCTCTCTCCAAAAGTCGCATTTGGAGAATTTGGCTTTTAGCTGATGGACTCGTAGAGTTTCCATAATTGCCCTTAAGTGCTGGGCATGTTCCTCTTCACTCTTTGAGAAGATCAAGATATCGTCTACGAAAACCGCTACGAACTTATTGAGGAAAACTCTGAACACCCTACTCATCAAGTCCACGAAGTAAGCAGGTGCGTTTGTCAAGCCAAAAGGCATGACAAGCCATTCAAAGAAGCCGTCTGGGGTTCTGAATGCCGTTTTATCGATACTATCTTCAGCCACCCTTAGCTGATGAAAACCGGTCGCTAAATCGAGTTGGGAGAAAACAGACGCTCCTACAAGTTGATCAAACAGATCGTCAATTCTGGGAAGAGGGTGCCTATTCTTTTTCGTTAGCTTGTTGAGCTCCCTATAGTCAACACATAGACGGAGTGAACCATCCGCCTTTGTAGCGAACACCACTGGAGCGCCCCATTCTGAGATGCTCCTTCTAATGAACCCCTTCTCTAGAAACTCTTTAATCTGTTTACTGAGCTCTTTCCTTTCCCGTGGAGCCATGTGTCTAACGGGCAACGCAACGGGCTTTGCATTATCTACAAGATATATGCGGAAGTCTATCTCCCGCTTCGGAGGCAAGCCCTTCACCTCTTCGAAGACATCCGGATATTCCCGGACCACTCTAACTGATTGCAAATTTTCAACAGAGGCATCTAGCGATTCAAGATAACTAAGCATAACCGCATACAAGGGATTACAAGAAATTTCCAAAGTGTTACCGAGCTGGGTCAGGAGCCTAACAACCCTTTTCTCACAATCAAGGATGGCCCCATTACTGGATAGCCAGTCCATGCCCAAAATCAAACCATGTCCCGAAAAGCCCAAAACAATGGCACTACATTTAAATTCTATGCTTAGAATAGAAATTTTCAATCCCACACAGATCATAGACAAATGAGCCGGGCCCCCAATTGGGTTTGAAACAATTAAGGGGTCCTCTACCATACTAGTTTCTAGGTGTAGAGATTCTACTAAAGCATACGAGATAAAGGAGTGTGATGCGCCAGAATCAAATAAAGTGCGAACGGGGTGGTCATAAAGATAAACTACACTTTCTACAGAAGTATTTATACCTCGCTGTTGCAGAGGTGGCGCCTCTAGCACATGAACATGTGCCCCTGAGGTGGATCCAGCCCTCTGCCCCTGTCCTCGTTTCTTTGGGTAGTCCTTTGCCATGTGGCTTGTCTCACTGCAAGAAAAGCACCCACCATTCATCTTGGCCTTCTTTTTCCGGCAATCTTTCACTAAGTGCCCCACTTTGCCATAGAAATTACACTTCCTCTTCTCTTTGTTGTCTTTCCCGCCCTTCTTAAAGTCTGTCTTCTTAGGCTGTAAACCCTCTTTCTTCCCTTGAGAGCCTTCTGCCTTTGTCTCCTTTTTGCCCTTATCCTCTTCGTTCAGCAATGCCATCTGTACCAATCTTTCATATGTAGCCCCCATGGGTATATGGGTCATGGCCAGACTGTGTAATAGCTCATTCAACCCTTTGACAAAATGGATAGCCCTCTTGTGCGGGGTGTTGACTAGGTCCAGTCCGAACCTAGCCAGCTCATCGAACTGATTAACATATTCTTTGACTGTCTTGTTCCCTTGCTTAAGAAATAAGAATTTTTCCAACTGCAAACTCCTTTCTGCGTCTGAGAGAAATTTAGCCTCAAACCTTGCCCTAAAGTCCTCCCATGCTTCCACTGGTCTTTCTGCATTGGTGACTTCCAACCAGTAGGAAGCCTCACCTTTTAGTAGCCATACTGCCAGTTGTACTTTCTGCCTATCTTCTACCTCAAAGATGACGAATAAGTCCTCGGTTTCTTTCAGCCAATTTCTAGCTGCCACGAAGGACTCAGTTCCATGAAAATATTTTCCTCCCATAGCTTTAAAATCTTTACATATCTTAGCAAAAGTGTTTCCCCGCGGAGGAGGTGGAGGAAGAGGTGCTGCTACAGCTGGATGATTTCCTGCAGCTGGGGGAGGAGGAACGGTAGGACCTGGCTGAGTGGCCCTTGCTTCTAAGAACCGTCTAAACCAAACAGGTATTGGTACACCCTCTGGCAAGTTAAGTTCTTCGGACATGCTGAAATAAAAAGGATAGATTCAAAACAAAGGATAAGAGATAGTACCTATGGCTTTGGGGGACTTTGCCTTTTTAAAATAAAATAATATTTTATCTTTTAAAAATGCTTCTTTAAATTTCCATTTTGAAAATAAATTTTCAAATTTTTTTTATCTTATCTGGTAAACCTATGCTCTGATACCAAGTGAAACACCCCACCTCCGTTAGGGTCACTCTCAAAGGGAATGCCCTAATTTTGGTGGAGGTTTATAAGTATAAGTCACAGATAAACAAGACAGATATAAGAACACATATTTTTGAACAGCGGAAAAACAACAACATCTTTTATTTCATCAAAATACGTGTTCACAAAAACATGCCATACTTGTCTTACAATTCTTCCAAAAACATAACATCTTCATAACTGTCTTGATTACATTATTAAAGAAGCATAAAGAAACATAAATAAACTGCAAAAGTCCCATAATTGCTGCCCAAAGCCATAGCCCAAAACGGAAAAAGGTCCAAGCAATACATTCTTTCTCTTCAAGCTGGATGTGAAAGCTGGTCAAGCTGCGGTATTCCCTCCCTGTGGACCTTGGGGGGGAACGGAAGAAAAGAAGACGAAAGAAAAGTAGAGTCGGACATAAAGCCTGAGTAAGTCTAGGACTATTCAGTCTATGAATAAAGAACTGGGTATGATAAGCATAAACTGGAAATGGGAATGCACCATAAACTAAGTTAAGTTGTCTAGGGTCGAATATACTATCGTACCCCATATTAATCTCTGTACCCATATAAACTAGTTCCCAACAGGCACCCCATAATCAGGGTGAAGTGATCCATTTCTGATGATCGGCTCCTACTCGCATAGTTACATGTGTCTTACAGCCCCCGTTGTTGTAGTTACCTATGCTGGTCCTACCATGGGGTGTATCAAGTCCCATGGTGGCGGCCCGACACAATTCTAGAATGCACAAGTATGCTACTGGTGCCCAGTGCCTTATTTTTCTGCGCCGGAGTGTGTGCACGCCCGCACCCCGTTAGAACCTACACTGCTGCACCACCGCCGTCGATTTGACCTCTTACAGTCAGCCCAGTAATCGTGCCCCACCCTGCCTAGTTCAGGGTATCCTGATACACCTTGTAGGGTTACTGCTGAAAAGGGTCCCCCGCTACTAGGTTTTCTATTTCTAGCCAACATGCTAAGTTGGTTAAGTGTTTAATAAACCTAACCCCCAATCAGTCTGTTTAGTTTAGCATGTTCCATTTTGATTAAGTATTAATATAATTTACTTAATCCTATCAATCCTGACTCAGCCTTAATTGTCTTATTAAAGCCTCGACCTCTCACATTAGACAGGTATTGTTGTGGCTGCCTGTTGCCGGTTGGGTCTGGGCAGTCTTACGCCACAACTCAGTCTAACCTCGAGTCCTTATTGGGCTCCGTGTTTAACCACCCACATTGGATAGGTATTGTTGTGACTATTGGACAGCCTTGGAGATGCTATCCTTTGTTGTAGGCGTTGCTTTGATTCAATTAACGTTGCTTTAAGCTTTTGATTTATCTCCTAATTGCCTCCCAATTTTCTGACGGCTATCCTTAATCTCTCCTCAGCAGCATGATGGTCTCATCTCCATTTTAGTTTGTGTCAATTAGGGTTAGTCTTAGGTCCTTTTTATAGAGTTTGTGAGTTGATTTAGACCGTCGATGAAGCTTGGTTTAATAATAGCCGTTCGTTCAAAGGAGGGACCAACCAGGAGCTGACACCTAGCCCTAGTGACAAGGCGAGGCTCAGAAAATCGACCAAACACAGACTAGGCCAGCCAGGGTGGGCTGGGTTCGACCTGGCTCAGGGGCCAGGTCGACACCCCAGTCGACACCGTGTCGACTTAGCAGTCGACACGGGTTACCCAGGTCGACTGCCCAGTCGACCTGGCTAGTCCCAGGTCGACTGCCAAGTCGACCTGGGTGCCTTGGGCGGGAATTTTCCCGCCCTGGCCATTTGGGCCCGATTTTGAATTTTAAATTTGTTTTTCTGAGCTGTTTTCGTTTGTTTGAATTTTAAACTGAATTCTGAAACTTCCGGAGGCCTTATCTTCTTCATACGGAGTCCGTTTTACGCAAACTCGGACTCTATCTCAAGCAGAATTCCGAGAAGAACGCAATGGCGTATCCCGTTTCCCTTAATTCTTTGATTTGAAATTAATTATACTTTAATTCGTGAATTTCCCTGTTATAGAATACACGGGGTGTTACAGAAACTGGTCATAACAGCCGAATTGGGTTACAAAGCACATCCCGTTATGTTCGGAATGGGGGTATTACGCTATGGGCAATAGTCGTTGGGTCTCGTTTGGTGGTCGAATGAAAAGTGTAATGTCCCGTGTTTTTGGTAGTCAAATATTTTATTTATTTTATCTTTAAATATTTATTTAGAATGGATCTGAAATATATATTTCGTAAGTTCGAACGTTATAATTTATATATATTTATAAACGAATTAAAAATGGTGCGGTAGTTCGTAAATTTCGTTCTGAACTTCAACTAAGTATACAGAATATGTTTTAAGTCGAAATTCTGTGAAAACAGAAACGTTTGAATCAATTTTATTATATTTTTCATATGGAAGAGAAAAATCGAGATTTCGTGTTATAATTTGTTAGCTATGTCCAGTTTAAATTTTCAAAAAAGTCGCTATGAAATCATTTTAAATTAGAACGATTTATTTATAAATATTAAAGGAGTTTTATAAATGGGAATTTAATTTTTAACCCAGAATTTTAATGTTAGTTCAAATTTCTATACCGGTGGAAATTGGAGTTGTTTGTTTGGTAAATACGATGACATTACCTTTAAATTTAGCCATTTAAATTTAATTCATATTGTTTGATAACAACGATGATTATATTTTTAAACACGGTTATATTTTCAATACAAAGAGAAACCACATGTTCATGTATCCTTATTGGTACAGTACGTCATATTTTTTTCGTACGAAATTTTCCCATTTAAAACAATACAACAATTGAAGAAAAACGGGTCATGGACAGTACAACATAATATGGAAAATAAATGGAAAGCAAAAATATAATCTATTTTTTTTGAATTCTAATACAACATGTAAGGCTAATGGATAAAACAATTCACTTGAAATAAAACTGTACAAGACTTACTTGGTTAAACTAATATGCACTGTTTTTCCATTTCGTCACACAGCAAACAAGAGTGTACACAAAATAGTACATTTTGAATTGAAAAAACATGAACAGACAAAATTATGTACTCATCTACCTAAGGGAACCTACGGCTACCATTGTCTCTTTTTTTCCTTTCTTTCTTTTCTTTTGTTCTTCCAAAAAGTTGATCCACACATGCTTCCTTTGATATTTCCAAGAATCCTCTTTCTGTGATGCTCATACGCATTTGTCTCAATCACATTTAATAGGAAACATACCCTAGGTCTTCTGCAACCCAAATGAGGAAAGAAAATCTTCAAAAATACTGATTCAAATCTCGAACTCATGGGTGGAGCATCATACCCAAGTTGATGTATACCCATGTAGGATTCTGTAAATCCAATTCGAATAGGAAATATGAAAAAAAAACAAAGAAAAAAAATATGCAAGATCAAATTTTAAACTTCAACACAATCTTCACTGCTATGGCGCAGTCGTCACCATCTCTAAATATACACCACTGCCACCACAAGATCAACCTGAAAAGAAAGAAGAAAAGAAAATAGCTATAAGTAGCTAGAAAGTATGGGTGTAAATATATTTAAAGATGGAAGATTTCCAAATCAGGAGAATGCCATATGAAAACAGGTAGATCTAGATTTTTGCATAAATCGAAAACAGTAAAAAGTTTATATATAACCAGATCTACACACATACAATATCACAGTTGAATCGGAAAATGAAATAAACCAATTGACAATTCAAACAGAGAAAATATACCACTAAATATTTAGACTATCAAAATAGATATGTGTATCTTTATAATCAGGAAAATCACTTATAAAATCTGTTCTGCTACAGATCTGAAATCGAATTTGAATAATAGCAGACAAGACCATGTGAACAAACAGTAACTAGCTATATAGGTTATCCTATAGGAATAGTTCAGATTGTACAGGGTTGCACATGGAAAACCTAGCTAACCTACACCATGTGCCTACTATGTGTATACAGCCATCAGTGGTTCCATCACAATATCACAGAGCACAACCGAGATGACAAGAAATATCACCTAAGAAAAAACGCAGCAACTAGGATCTAACTAGGATGTTACAATTCAAGGTTAACAGTGATCCTTTCTAGTATAAATACCCATCCACGTTCGTTGTTTCAAAGCACAATCAGTAACCCAATTCGAAACCGAAAGAAAGAAAAAAGAAAAATCAATCAAAAACAGAAATTAAAATTTGAGTAAAATACTTAGCTTTGTCGGGATGACTTGGGTTCGGCCTTGGTCTGGGGTTGGATCGAATTGAAGGAGAACGGAGCGACAAAGGGAGGAAGGCGAAGGGCATGACTGGCGCGACTGTTGCTGAGGAAGGTCGAGGGTCCTTCGTGGGTAGGCGGAAGCTAGAAGGCGGAGTCCGTGCTGAAGAAGGCAGCGATGAAAGGGGTTTGGTTTCAGGGACATAGGGTTTCGGGTTTTCTCCATTTTGTGGTGGCGGCGGAAGATTGAGGAAACAAATCTGAGGGTTTGAGAAATGAAGGGGGAGGATCGATGGGTTTGGTATAAGTGGAAGAGGTGCGGGTTGTCACGAGATGGGCTGGATGTTTTAAGTAAGGCCCATTTATTTTTTTATTTAAAGTTTAAATAGATTATAAAGCATCGAATATTAATTTCGCACACACACATAATCAGATTTCGACGAAACGAAAAACGTCGGGACCCTGAAGACGAGCACTACGCGATGGATAAGAACTGAGCAAGGCAGGCAGCAGCTGGATTTTTCAAATAAATTAAACACAGTTTAATTTGGCTGAAATAAGCCGAATTATCGACGAATCAAACAAAGGTGAGTTAACCTCACTCAGTTTCTCCCCGTTTATATTTTATATAAATTGGGTTTTTGTTTTATGCACTCTGGTTGCTAGTAATGGACAGTCTGCTAGTTATATCTTGTTGATTTGAGCAATGAAATTTAAACGGTCGTTTAAATTCAGTGAAATATAAAATCGTTATTTTTAACGATTAAATCCAATAAAGGAAATTTTCCTTGATTTACCACGTTTATAAAATAAACGTGTTTGAAATTATTTGAATTGTTTGCGTGACCTGGTTGTTAATTGAGGGTCGTCCTTTATTACCAGATAAAGGAAATAGTTGGATTGGGAAATTGATTTGATTGATGAACAGTTGGATTGAAATTCAACGATTGATTTGGTTTAAACATTGACAATATTGGTTGAGTTTGGTATCACTTTGCCTGTCAGAGAATCATGGATTTTTATCATCAAGTGGGTCAACCCTTATGAGATTATAAATTTATTTTGTAATTAAAATAGGTTTAAGTATATTATTTTGAATAGAGCAATTTTAAAAAAAATAAGAATTATTTATTATCCAGTTAATCGAATTAGGATTTAATTGAATATTTGTTATAAAATTTGAATTGACCGAATATAGTTATTTGAGACAGAGTTAGTCAAACATAGCTATTCAAGATAAGTACCATTTCGTAAGACTGCTAGCGTAATTCGCAGGGTTGCAGATAGCCTACGGCGGTTGGATGTTTTCCTAAGGGAATCAGGCGTAACCATTGTGACCGCTGCGATCTACAGTCAAGCGAATGGTGTTAAATCAAATAGTAGTAAATCGATAAAAGTTAATTAAGTCGAGATAGTCAAAGTTGAGTTAATTAAGTCGGGTTGGCCAAATTTAGTTAAATAAGTCGAGTTAGTCGAGTAGAGTTAATCAGTTATAGTAACCAGTTAGAGTAAATTAGGTAGAGTTAGTCAGGTAGAGTTAACCAGCTATGGTTAATCAGTTAGAGTAAATCAATTGGAATTAAATCGAATTAGAGTTATTCAAATGGGGTTAATCAGGTTTGAGTAATCGAGTAGTAGTAAATTGAATAGAGTTAGTAAAAAGGAAATAAATCGAATATCACTTATTCGGAGTAGAATTATCGAATATAGTTTATTCTAGAAGTGAGTTAAATCGAAAACAAGTTATTCGAAGAGATAGTTAATTGGATATACTTTACTCGCAAGAGAGATTATCGAGTACAGTTGTATCCGAAAGAATGATAAATCGAATATGGTTATTCGAAAGGAAGTTGTTAAAGATTTCGAAGATGAACTTTGTCTATTTCGAGGTTGGAAATGTTGTTCAGTTAAGGTCTGAGAGGTAATTATACCCCAACTTGATTGGCTTTGTTTTTAACTAAGCATGGGTAAGGTTCGGTGGTAAAGATTGGTCAAGTAAATTGAGCCAATGAGTGAAAGGGGTTGAATAGGCTGAGTGATGTTTTATTTAAACATCGGTTTAAATCAAATGAAGAAGTTGGGAAACGGTTTCCAAATAAAGATCAGAAATATTTTAATATATATAGGAATAAGCAAAAGAAGTAAATTCTAGAAACGTCCCAGTGTTAGTAAAGTATATTTTCTAAATGTAGGAAATAAGGATTTATGTATATATATAAATGATAAATGACTAAGTCAAGGAAATAAACATTGAATGATGATTGGTCGATAGAATTTCCATCTGGAAATAATATTGTTGTTTGCACACCTGTTTTTATTTGATAGTTAAATCACCGACTATCAAACCTGACCATACGATCGTTGGTACGGAAAGATAGGGATCGAATTCATATTCGAAAACCATTCCGACCATCGAATACGTGAAAGAAGATTTGTGAAGATAGAGAAATGAAAGACCGTTGATCTTTGTGAGCGGAAGGGCTACTGATTGAATTTCCTTGGTTTAGCGGTCGGAGATATTTCAACAGCGATTCTGTCGTAATCGGAATCTACGGATTGCAAGGACTTCTCGCTACTGATCTGTAGGGTGATTCCTAGGATGTAGTAGGAGGGTACCTTTGGTTCATCCTGTTCCTGGATGACTTGTATGGACGAGTGTCTAACAGAATATTTCCAAAGGAATTACGTACGTTGATTTCTTCAAACATACCATAGTTGGTGGCGGAGGACGATGGTTCTTTTAGCTTAACCACTAGAGTATTTTTGTGGATGTCAATTAGTGATATCTGACGGATCTGACGATGTAGCATTCAAAGTGATGTGTTGATAAGTAATCATAGCCTCAAGCCTCACCAACCGGGAAATGACAGAAATCGGGCAGGCAGCATGGCTATGTGGGTCGCTCCCATTAGGGTGTATAATCACTTATCTAGAGGAATTCCATTTGTTTCTTAAATCTATATTCGATGTTGTCCCTTTTCGGGAGGCGGTTGCTGATCCCAGCCATCGGTGATATACATTCGATACACTCAAGCGAAATGAGTGGTCGGTCATGTGTGGGCCGGGTTGCAAGACGTTCTTGTTGAACCCAGTGTATTCGTCTCTAGAGATACACACGATCGGAAGGTGGTCCCATACCTTGTCAGAGTTGGTAATCCAATCTCCAATAAGCGCATGCGGTTTTGGTTGTATAATATATATGTGGAGCGTGAGATGCAAGCGTTCCACTAGATTGTTATTTACTTGTATTTAGACATTATCATAATATCAGCAAAGATATGGTTTTCAAAACTGTTTTGGGTTATCGTAAGGTAAAAGCCATCCGTGTTTATGTGTGGATTCGGTCTTACGATTACCCTTTTCTTTTGAAAAGGTTTTGAACGTTAAAAAAATCAGGATTGGATGATTTACCATTAATACTGTGCGAGTTTATCTCACTTTGGTTCACCAGACTGACCCGGTGTTTTGTAAATGCTTGGGTTAGCCCGGAGTGTACAGGTTCAGGTTGTCGAAGGCTGTGAAGAGACGGGCTGGAAGAATTCAGATGTATGATATTATTTCGCTGTGTTGTATATAAGGGCAAATTATTATTACAGTTCAGACGTGTTCATGTACTCTGATGATTGTAAGTTTTATTTATAGCTCTCAATAACGACTTATTTATATATTATATTTTGTTCCGCTGCGATGTGAGACTCTGTGTTGGGTTCTTCTTCTTCTTCTATTCTTATATTTCTTTCTTTCTTACCTCACCCTCTAATTTCTTTCATTAACAATCCGGTGTTCTCGGTGTTTGGAAGGTCGGTATGAAATACAGGAAAGGTATTTATGTCGATTTTCGGGGCCGAAAACGCTGGGTAGTTACAAAAAGTCAACATTTTTGAAATAAAAATAATATAAAATTTCATATATCCCCCCTCCTTTCTTTTCTCAGTCAAACTCGAATTGAAACAAAAAAAGGAAAAAAAAAGACCCGATGCTCAAAACCCTCGCCCCCCTCTGCCAAGACCGCCGCCGCCAGCATTGACGCCCCACCCGCCGCTGCCTGCGTAGGCCACAACACCCCCCAGTTCCTCCTCTCCATTCACGCGGTCTCTTTCCGCTACAGACCCCCCCCCCCCCCAAAACCAGAAAACCCTAAGCCCCCAAACCGGCCTCCACATCAGCGCCGACCAGTAGAGCACCCCCTCCGCCTGCTGATCGTTCCCCCGCCACCTCCAGTCCCCGCCGACAGCCTCCAACCACCAAAAATGAAAAAAAATTGTGAGTTTTTTTATTTATTATTTAAATTTCATTTTTCATATATTATATAGATAAAAGTTTGATTTGTATATAGATTTTCATTTGATGAAAGACGAGATTTGTATTTAATGAAAGAAGTGATTTTTGTCATAACAAAGAAGTGATTTTTGTCAAAACAAAGAAGTGATTTTTATCATAGCAAAGAAAGGCGATATTTTAATATATAGAAAGGCGATATATTTTATTATAAAAAGACGATATTTTTATTTATATAAAGGCGATATTTTTAATTATATAAAGGCGATATTTTTATTTATATAGCAGTGAAGTAAAAATTTGATTTTTATACATAACATTATAAAAATGTGATTTTTATCTATGTAGCGTTAGAAGAAAAATATGATTTTAACATATACCACGTGTAACAGATTGCAATAGAACGGACGAGAATCAAATTTAAACCGTTCAGAAATAAATAATGGAGGAGTGGAACCCACAGGTGAGAACTTCTCACTAAAATTTCTTATACAGTTATTCGTTTTATAACTGCATATATGAACTGTTCCCCGTCGTCTACAGACCATGGACGACTTGTGTGATTGTTTAGTTTGGTTGATTGGATTGTTTGGTTGAATTTGGTTTGGGAAATGAAATGGAATTAATTAGATTGGTATGTGTATAGCGCAAGCCATTATTAGACTGGGGATAAGGCTAGGCCTTATCCCGTTTCTAGTATTGCGCCATTATGCCGCCAAAATTTCTAAAATATGTTAGAATAATAAAAATATCATTTTTATTGTGTAAACGAACCAAATAAATATTTTATCGTTAAAAATATAATTTTTAACGGGTATATAAAATAAATATTCATTTACAAATCAGACGATTTGTTTATGTACACCCATTTTACTAATATGGATTGGGACAATAAATTTTACACATTGCCCAATTGCACAAATAAAATTCATTATTTGTTGATTGAAACCCCACACGGGTATTGGGATGATATTGGACATACACTTATCCCAATAGTTAGTTGTATGTCAATCGATTGGTTGACAGACTGTTATAAGCGTTAAATATTTATATTTAATGCTTATACAGTGTAGAATGCACTCTGGATGATGGATGATTATTTATCACCGTTGTTGTATACATGTATTGTATGAAATCCATATAATCAAATTATATGGTAATTGACTGTGTCTGATTCTAGTTCAGAAAGAATGAATATTTTAAAATAGTGATTATTTTAAAATAACGAATATTTTCAAATAATATTCAGAAAAGAATCAAAATATGATTTTGATGTCCGATTTGGGATGGACCCGAAAATATTTAAATATATAAAGCCGTGTTGATTAAATTAACGCCATTTGGATGTGAACGATATTTAAATCAATTTTATTCATTTTTATAATGAATATCGAAAAGGAATTGATTTCAAAATCTAATGTTTTGAAAATATTATCATTTATATATATATATATATATATCAATGATATGGAATATTCAATTTTGATTTGAAATTGAATATGAAGTTGAAATCGTTTTGAAAACGAATTTAAAAAGATTTGTAAAATACGTTTTAAATGGAATCGACAAAATATATATTATATATATATATATTATATATATAATATAATGGACTGAATAGAACGCGTCGCACTGCGATAATTCGCGAATTTTGACCATTGACTTCGAATGGACGTTACGGGAGATCTGGTTGTCGGATTCTCCTAAAACCAGAACCGTTGGGTTCGTATCGAAAAGACCTTTCTAAGGAATATTATATATTGGAAATCTAATGGTTGGATTTGGAATTATGTCCAAATCAAATTTGGAAAAGGTCACTGTAAGTGCAGTTCGATGGCCGTTTATGGAAATCGACTGTACGGGCCTTGATAAAATTGTTAAAAATATCAATAATTAGTTTAAAATCATAAGAAATGATTTGGAAAGAATTGGGTTGAAAATTTCCATATTTGAAAAGATAGAAATAGATTTTTATCGAAATGAACTAGTTTTGAACTAGAATTATATTCCAATTATTTTTAAAAATAAATAAATTGGATTTGAAATTGTTTTAAAAATAACCAGAATTTCCAAAATATAAATTGGAAATGGATTTGAATCGAAATTGTCTTCGGAATATTTCGATGTTGGATTTCATGATTATACAGATATTGTTATGGAAATTTGAAAGATATATTTATATCGTTATTTCCAATACAATATTTGTTGGTTGTGGCATTTGATATTAAATATAAGCCGATATATTTTCTATTCAGAGCCTTGTATTTAATATTAAATGTGATTTTAGGTTTGTCCTGAATGGTGTCTTCATTAACACTGTTCTTGAACCCAATGGAGAAAAGATTAAATCTTTTTATTTAGATTTAATGAAGTATACCAATTAATTGATATTTAATTGGAATGGGATTGAAATTGGTCTTTGGGTTTATCGTGAACGGTGCTTTAAATAACACTTGTTCTTTTACCCGATTAACAATGGAATAAGATTTTGGGTTGTCGTGAATGGTATCTTTAATAATACCGTCCTTAGACCCAATGGAGTTATGAAAATCAGAAGCTAACTGGAGATTAGTTAAGTTGAATTGTTTCCTCGGTATTGATCTGATGTTGGTTTTGGCCTTCGGGGTTAATACTTAGGGAATTGTTCACTTGCTAATTTACGGTTAAAGGGTGATGGAATGGAATATGATTTTGGGTTTGTCGTGAACCGTGTTTTAAAGGACATTGGTTCTTTAACCCAGTTAAAGACAGGAATAAGATTTTGGGTTGTCGTGAATGGTATCTTTAATAATACCATTCTTAGACCCAATGGAGTTTATAAAATCAGAAACTAACTGGAGATTAGTTAAGTTGGATGGTTTTCTGGGTATTGATCTGATGTTGGTTTCGGCCTTCGGGGTTAATACTTAGGGAATTGTTCACTTGCTAATTTACCGTTAAAGGATGATGGAATGGAATGTGATTTTGGGTTTGTCGTGAACCGTGTTTTAAATGACATTGGTTCTTTAACCCAGTTAAAGACAGGATATGATTTCTCAAGTTAAACAATCGTTAATATTGATTTTTGGGAAGATTAAAACCAAGTGGAGTTTTAATGCATCTTTAATTAGATTGAAATGATTAAAGAATAAGTTTAAAGAATTTATCTTTGATAAAATTAATGGGAACCTTTCCCAAAGTATAAGAATATTTGAATAAAGGAATATTCTGGATTGGAATGAGGCGTATGTTGTGTTTTTATAGCACTTTTTTATTATATACGCGAGTTATTCGGAAAGACCGGGTTTATCCCATTTTGAATAACTGATTCGATGATATGTCAAGGGTGAAGACAGTGGTTGAAGACCGGAGGTCTTCACATCGTTTGGGTGATTACTGATGTCATGATTGGGCTGTACACCCAAGACGAGGTAATAAGTGGTGATCGTCCAGACTTACTTGGAGATCGACAGATATGCAAGGGCCTCTCCCCTGTATTGGACATATAGGGGAGGAATAAGGTGCCTCCAATTTCATTCAGACCCAGAACGAACTTGTAAAAGGATGTGTGTCTGACATCGGATTTCATCCTACGTGATTGATAGACATTGGTTGCATAGCGTGAATTTCCTGTGTGGCATGATGAGATGCAAATGAGCAAGGCTTCTGTTGAAAAGCAGAGTCTTATGGTTGATGGTCAAAGCACGGCTTTAATATAGCATATCTTTGTGTAGCGTTAATTCGCGAGCCTCACACCCCGGTGTGAACCAGAAACGGGAGAGGACCTCAGGGAGGACATGCGTTTCTTTCTAGCTAAGATTGGTGTCAGCGTTTTACTAGCCCTGGCATTTTACTTATGTGGATGATGGATAGCGAGGCGCCTCGATTATATCGGTCGATCTGGGACCGATAGTTTGGTCGGGATATGACCAGTTTACGCCCCATTGGGCGGGGAAACGCAGTGTTTAGGCATTTTAATCCACATCGAGTGGACCGACCCTGACGATCCAAGGTGCAGTTGCGGCTGTTCTTGAGGCTCGGGCTAGACAGTCTCGAAGCGGTAAGGATGATCCCTTGCCTTGGTTCACAGATGGAAATTCAACTTCCAATACGACATATTGCGGTTTTGATTGTAGAACCTATATAGGCGACATAGTGGTATGGGGCACTTATGCCGTCTATGATTGATACTTATGATTGAAATTGTTTTGACACTATACACTTATAGTAATAATAAAACATGAAATTTTATGTACCAAGCACGTTTGGCTATTATAAGGTAAAAACTCTATCCTCCAGCTTGTGTTGCATTGTGTGATGGGACCTGAGTCTTATAATAGCTTCATTATTCTTTATTTAGCATTGCGTTGTTTGTTTTATGCACTGGTATCCTTGGGAGGAAACCCGTTCCGTATTATACGGCGTGGTCCCTTGATTTCCCTAACTTTAAAATAAAGATTAATAACTGTTTTAGTTCTCACACCAGTCACATGACTGGCCTGGAGTTTATTGTTTTAATGTAAACTCTGGGTGCCTCTATTTTCCACATGGGTAGCAAGTAGTTTTGGTTTTGCAGATTTATATTTACAGGATCCTGGTTTACAACTGGAATGATATTCGAAAAGCTCTGTATCTGTATATTCCTTTCAGTTGTGTTTTGTATTATTTTTCCGCTGCTATGTATTTAAATGTAATTTAAATCTATGATATTTTTCTTCTGTATATTATTCATGTATACTTTGGAATATTCTTGTATTCTGATGAAATTGTTGCAATAAGCAATGAAATGTTCTTCTGTTTGTGTTCTGATTCGTCTTGTCCTCACAGCAATTCGGGCTTTCCTTCATGGGGAAGTTCGGGTCGTCATACTACTTGAACTTTCGTTTGTTTCTCCTTTCAAGCACATATTTTGTAACATCCCGTAATTCTAAAATATTAAAATTTACAAATTAAAGAATACTTAATTTTTCAAAGAAGAATTAAGGGAAAATGGGCTGCGCCATTGCGTTCGTCTCGGAATTCTGTTTGGGATAGAGTCCGGGTTTGCTTAAATCGGATATCGTATGGAGAAGTTATAAGCCTTAGACATTTGTATGCGCATAAGGCAGAATATATATATATAATAATTCCAAAACCTTCAAAGTAGTTCAAAATTCAAAATCCGACCAAAGCGGGCTGAGCGGGAAAATTCCCTCTCCTGGGTGTCGACCCCCCACCCCGGGGGGTGTCGACTAGGGAGTCGACCTCCCCAGGAAGATCTGGGCAGAATTCATTTTATGTACCTGGACTTGATTCAGGGTCTGATTCATTGGTTCTAGGCTATAAATATGTTCCCCTATTCTCCTATTTTCTTCATTGGAGATCATGAAGGCCATATGCTGATGGGTTGCAAACTGAAACAGAATCAAATTCTACAACATCGGTTTAACTAATCAAATTCAGAATTCAGATCTATTCTCTCTCAATTCTCTAAACCTAACACTGTGAGTTTCTAGTCACTTTTAGATTTAAATAAATAACAGTGAATTGAGTGAATTGTGAAAGACAATGAATTAGATATGTTGTAAAGTATGAATCTATGCCTGTATTAAATCTTATACTATGTAGATCATGATAAATCTATTTCTCTAGATTTAATATAATTGTGGTTATTCTATGATGTTGCCTATGTAGATCTTGATAGATCTATTTCTCTAGATCTGATATAATTGTGGTTATTCTATGATGTTGCCTATGTAGATCTTGACTTGTAATTGCATTATGGAAAGGGTGAATACATTAATTTGGGACAAGTTATGACATTGATTAGATCTGGTTCTCTATGTAAATCACCTTTCACCTGTCATATTGTGATAAATTTAGATATATTATAAGTTGGACATGTGAATTTGTCCTCAGATCTAAACATGCTACTATGTCACCCTTACTATGCTAGATCTGAATTGTTGGATATTTAACTGATTAGTTTAGATCTCATTTTTGTTCACTTTGACATCATAGAAATTGTCACAAGTTCATATGACAAACTTATGACTATGTTATTTTATGTTATGCCAAATCATATTCAATGATCACTTGTGTTACATTCCTATTAGCTTTCCTTTTCATCGCTTTTGGCTAGGCTAATTATTTAGCCTAGGTATGTCGTTAATTTTGTAAGGACGTTAGTTAGAAACGGGAAAAAAGTAAATATTAGCATAATTGGGAAATAAACATTTTTGGACTAGTAATTCAAATTGTTGATAGAATGGGCAATAACACCTAAGAGTTAAGATCAATTAATTGGTAAATTAATTAATAAATGGAATGTTTAGTAATTACAATTAGGAATTGTAATTGTATTTATGACACGAGGTTGGGTTATATTAGTGGTGGAAGTCTGCCCGGACCCCACCGGCATATCTAGTAGCCACTAATGTTGAACCTAATGTGGGAGTTCTAAGTACGTAAATACGAATCGGGCTAAGACACGAGGTTAGGCCCAACTATGGAATAAGAGTGCCCGGACCTGACCGACATATCCAACATCCACGTGTTGTTGGCCTAATTTGGGAGGTCTAGCCCATTATAACCATAAATAGACATGGTAATGAATTGGACTACTTAACCTAAGTTAATCCATAGGGATTGTATGAACTTAAATTTAAGTCGGGGGGTTAAGTAAACTTGGCTGAATAAAAGGGGAGGGTTAAGTAAATCTTGGGTAGGTGGGTGATATTAGTATATATAGGCCCACAAAACTTAACCGTTAGATAAACATGCTTAAATCAGTGGGAGGGTTAAGTAAATCTTGGGTAGGTGGGTAATATTAGTATGTATAGGCCCACAAACTGAACCTGATAAGGTTATGTAATTAAAGACACCTTTTAGGTAAACATAACGAGTTGAAAACCTAGTAGTAGGGATGCAAGACAAAGGGGAGAGTTTGCATCATATTGTGTGGGACCCATTTTAGTTAGTAACCTTTAAATAGGTATCAAACGGGTACTCCAAACTAGGTCGGAGTGGGGCACGCTTACCGAGCTGATTGTAAGAGATCCAAACGTAGAGGCGGTTATGATGGCGCGTTCCAACGGGGTCATGTGCATGCATGACTCCGCCTGCTGGGGAAGATAAGACGTTGTGACATCAGTAGATATGGTTGTGCACATCCGAAAAATAAAGGGTTGCCACTTTAGGGAGTGATACACCCTACTGTGGGGTCAGCACAGGGTATCTACGGAATAGGGTGTCGACCGATTGGGGGTAGTAAATAGGGTACATCTAGTCCTGTCTGTTTCTGTGGGGTACCTGTGTTTCTTTCTGGGCTAACACCCATTATTTCTGTTTAGGTACAGTTCTGTTTGGGTTAAAACCCGTTACTAGAGTACACCTAAAACTACCATTATGTTTCTGTTGGGATCAACCTGTTTTTTTTAAGCAATTGGAAGTATGTAATCCTATTACATATATGTTATACTAGTATTGGTGTAGAGCAAGGAAAGTATTAAGAAGTGTTATCTATTCTATCCTGTTGCCCTGTTTACCTTGTCATACCTGCCATTTATGTAGTGATCTCTCTTATCCCCTTTGTATGCCTATCATGTTACTTTTATTTATTTACTGGCTAAAAGTAACTAGACACGCCAGACTTTATGTCTGACCCTTTTTGTTTCCCCTTCTTTCTTCCATTTCCCCCTCCCCCCTCCCCTCAGGTTCTCAGGGAGGAAACACACAGGCTTGATCGTGATTCTGCTTATTTTGCTAGAGCTGCTGATATGTATGGATCAAGTTCCTATCCTTGTTGCTATGGCCATATTTTGTTCTTGGGGAATTTTCTCTCTTTTATGTACTCTGATATTTCTGAAGTACAATACAGTGGTTTTTATGTTGTAACGGGTTTTTATATTTCAGACAAATGATGCTTTGGACCACGGTATTTTGATGATTAATAAAGTTTTTTATTTCCGCTGCAAAAAAATTTAAATCTGTCTTGTAATATTCTGTGTCCGTTTACCTAAACGCTTCACGAAACTTAATGCATTTGCTTTGTGAGTGACATTAACATACGTGGGGTGTCACACTTGGTATCAGAGCTGAAGGTTACCATATTAGATAAAAGTTTTTGGAAATTATTTTTCAAAAAAGTTTTAAAAGAAAGTATTTTCAAAAAGAAAAGTCTATTTTGAAATTATTCCCCAAAAAGCCATATGTAATATCCTTCGGTCCTTTATCTAAATTTCTTCCTTTTTCCTTTTTCCGCATGTCTGGGGAATAAAACATTCCTAATATCCAGAGGGCGTCACAATACCCGGATGGTTTCGTAGGTATTTGGAAGCCACGGCGCCTGCCGAAGGCCAAAGAGACGTTCCTCCCCTAGCTGCGCCAATCATTCCTCCTCCCCCTCCAAGGGCAGATAACTTCACAAAAATCTGCAAGGACTTCCGTGCTATGGGAGGGAAGCCATTCCATGGGAATGAGACATTCGTTGAAGCCCGAAATTGGCTTAAGGAAACCGAGGACTTGTTCATGATCTTTGAAGTAGAGGATAAAAGGAAGGTTCAGTTAGCCGCCTCGCTACTGAAGGACGAAGCCTCTTTTTGGTGGGAAATTACCCAAGCTGGACTACCGGTAGAAACTAGGGGAGATTTTAGCAGAGGTTCGAAACGAAATTTCTTTCCCAAGCTGAGAGAAGCATACAGATGGAGAGGTTCTTAGAACTCAAATAAAGAAAATTGACGGTGAAAGAATATGTGAAAAAATTCAACCAGCTAGCAAGGTTCGGGTTAGAATTGGTGGATACACCACACAAAAAGGCTTTGCGGTTTGCTAAACGGATGAATGAACCCCTTTATGGGTTAGCCATGTCCCATATCCCAATGGGAGCCACTTTTGAAAAACTTGTTGATATGGCCCTAATGCATGAGGAAGACACGGGAGAAAAGAAGGAAGTAAAGGCTGAGGAAGCAACGCAAAATGAGAAGGTGTGGCCCAAGAAGGGACAACAGCAGAAGAAAGGCGAAAAGAATGACAAGGTTAAAGATAAGAGGAAGTGCCATAGTTGTGGGTGAGAGGGTCACTTAGCCAAGTACTGCAGGAAAAGGAAGAATGCTTGCTTCTGTTGTGGAGAGGTTGGGTATCTTATTAAGGATTGCCCGAAGAAACAGGGACAAGGTCAAAGGGCAGGAACTTTTGGAGGGCAGGTGCATGCTCTCGCGATCAGTGCTCCTGAAAGTGGTAGAAAAATTTCTGTAGAAAAATTAGTTTCCCTTTCAAATTATCTAGTTAGAACACATTTTAATTCTGGCGCTTTACACTCATTTATATCTAGTTTTGTTGTTGAATCTATGCACTTAGTTACTAATATGGTAGTGGATCCCGTAGTTGTCTCAAACCCCATTGGTGGTTCGGCTCATTTATCTATGATTTGTAGGGGTTTAAGAATATCTGTGTTAGGCATCAAATTTGAATGCAACGCATATGTGCTCGGGTTTATGGGCTATGGGTTGATTCTAGGGATGGGTTGGCTTACAACATATGGTGCCATTCTTGGTGGTGAGACGAGGGTCATTTAGCTTCTAACTTGTTATGGGAGGACCGTCGTAATTTCTTGTGACCCACAAGGATCTATCATGCTTAGTTTCCTAGAGTCTCTTGAGGCATCTATCGATGATATGCGATCGGCACCAGTAGTCCGTGAGTATCCTGATGTCTTAGATGTGGTTCGGGGTCTACCCCCAAGGCGCGAGATTGATTTCCGTATATACCTGGTCGATAATGTAAAGCCAGTTGCATTACCTGTGTGCCATATGGATTCTAAGAAAAGAGGGAACTTGATAAGCAAGTGGCGGGGCTACTTGAGAAGAGGTTTGATAGGTGAATCATATCAGGATGGGAAACCTATTGTAGACAGTCCTTGAGGAAGCCCATCATTCCAAGATGACTATTCATCCAAGTGGCAATAAAATGTATAGAGTTCGAGGTAGTGGGGCAAACTTGCAAAAGGAGGTGAAAATAAAGAAGGAAGCAATGATTGGACGAGTTCCGACTTGCATACTTCGATTGGAGGTTAAGAAGCTACGCAAACGATAAGTTAAGTTGGTGAAGGTCCAGTGGGGAGACAACCAAGAAGATGCAACTTGGGAGACCGAAGACAAGATTTTTACGCTTCGTACCCTTTCCTTTTCAAGGGAATGTTCTTAACTTCTCTTCCAAAAGCTTTTATTCGCATTTGCTTCTATCATCTGAGTATATCCTATCGATCGAATCTTCAACCTTTAGGTAGGAAATCCCATGATTGTAAACACGTATTTGAGACATGTTATGTTTGATGGATGCAAGTGTTTGCTAGTGGTTGCCTATGGACGCATATACACACATATTAGGCACTAGATCGGTTCAATCACTCTCTCGTACTGCATATGGATGCGTGTGCATTTTATTTTCTTTTATGGATGAAAATGGATGAGTTAGCGTATGGATGTTGCACTTGGATGAATGGACATGCACACATTTAGAACTTACATGTTATAATAGGATTATTTGCATACATATTGGATTCATGGCACTAATCATACATCGCATTAAGGAGGTCAACTGAATCAGTAGACCGCCTGATTTACGCTTTAGTATTGGGACATATACACGCACCTCTACATATACTCATATAAGCATTAGAAATCTTTTAAGGACAGTAGATGCTTGTGGATGATGGATGAGTAGATGGATGATGGATGGTAGGATACATTCTTCTTAACTTGAAGATTTCAAGGACGAAATCTTTTAAGGAGGGGAGAATGTAACACCCCGTAATTCTAAAATAATAAAATTTACAAATCAAACAATACTTAATTTTTAGAAGGAGAATAAAGGGAAACGAGCCGCACCATTGCGTTCGTCTCGGAATTCTGCTTGGGGTAAAGTCTGGGTTTGCATAAATCGGATATCATATGGAGAAGTTATAAGCCTTAGAACTTTGTATACACATAAGGAAGAATATATATATATATAATTCCAGAACCTTCAAAACAGTTCAAAATTCAAAATCCGACCAAAGCGGGCTGAGCGGGATAATTCTCCCTCGTGGGGGTAGACCCCCCAGGGGTTGTCGACATAGGTGTCGACCCCCCTTAGGGGGTGTCGACTGGGGAGTCAACCCCCATATAGGGGTGACGACCCCCCCTGGAAGATCTGGGCAGAATTCGTTTTATGTACCTGGACTTGATTCTGGGTTTGATTCATTGGTTCTAGGCTATAAATATGGTCCCCTATTCTCCTATTTTCTTCATTGGAGATCATGGAGGCCATATGCTGAGGGATTGCAAACTGAAATAGAATCAAATTCTACAACAACGGTTTAGCTAATCAATTCAGAATTCAGAATTCAGATCTATTCTCTCTCAATTCTCTAAACCTAACGCTGTGAGTTTCTAGTCACTTTTAGGTTTAAATAAATAACAGTGAATTGTGAAAGACAATGAATTGGATATGTTGTAAAGTATGAACCTATGCTAGTATTAAATCTTATACCATGTAGATCTTGATAGATCTATTTCTCTTAATCTGATATAATTGTGGTTATTTTATGATGTTGCCTATGTAGATCTTGATAGATCTATTTCTCTAGATCTGATATAATCATGGTTATTCTATGATGTTGCCTATGTAGATGTTGACTTGTAATTGTATTATGGAAAAGGTGAATACGTTAATTTGGGACAAGTTATGACATTGATTAGATCTGGTTCTCTATGTAAATCACCTTTCACTTATCACATTATGATAAATTTGGATATGATATAAATTGGACAGGTGAATTTATCCTTAGATCTGAACATGCTACTATGTTACCCTTACTATGCTAGATCTGAATTGCTGGATATTTAAATGATTAGTTTAGATCTCATTTTTGTTCACTTTGACGTCACAGAAATTGTCACAAATTCTGATGACAACCTTATGACTATGTTAATCTATGTTATGCCAAATCATATTCAATGATCACTTGTGTTACATTCCAATTAGCTTTCCTTTTCATCGCTTATGGCTAGGCTAATTATTTAGCCTAGGCATGCCGTTAATTTTGTAAGGACGTTAGTTAGAAACGGGGAAAAAAGTAAATATTAGCATAATTGGGAAATAAACATTTTTGGACTAGTAATTCAAATTGTTGATAGAATGGGAAATAACACCTAAGAAGGTAAGATTAATTAATTTGTAAATTAATTAATAAATGGAATGTTTAGTAATTACTATTTGAAATTGTAATTGTACTTATGTCACGAGGTTAGGTTACATTAGTGGTGGAAGTCTGCCCGGACCCAACCTGCATATCCAGCAGCCACTAATGTTGAACCTAATGTGGGAAGTTTAAGTACGTAAATACAAATCGGACTAAGACACGAGGTTAGGGCCAACTGTGGAATAAAACTGCCCGGACCCAACTGGCATATCCAGCATCCACATATTGTAGGCTTAATGTGGGAGGTCTAGCCCATTATAACCATAAATGGACATGGTAATGGATTGGACTGCTTAACCTAAGTTAATCCATAGGGATTGTATGAACTTAAATTTAAGTTGGGGGGTTAAGTAAACTTAGCTCAATAAAAGGGGAGGGTTAAGTAAATCTTGGGTAGGTGGGTAATATTAGTATATATAGGCCCACAAAACTTAACCGTTATGCATAAATCAATGAGAGGGTTAAGTAAATCTTGGGTAGGTGGGTAATATTAGTATGTATAGGCCCACAAACTTAACCTGATAAGGTTATGTAATGAAAGACACCTTTTAGGTAAACATAACCAGTTGAAAACCTAGTAGTGGGGATGCAAACAAGGGGAGAGCTTACATCATCTTGTGTGGGACCCATTACAGTCAGTAACCCATAAATAGGTATCAAACGGGTACTCTGAACAAGGTCAGAGCGGGGCACGCTTACTGAGCTGATTGTAAGAGATCCAAACGTGGAGGCAGTGTTGACGGCACATTCCAACGTGGTCATGTGCGTGCATGACTCTGCTTGTTAGGGAAGATAAGACGTTGTGACATCAGTAGATATGGTTGTGCACATCCGAAAAATAAAGGGTTGCCACTTTAGGGAGTGATACACCCTACTGTGGGGCCAACACAGGGTATCTACGGAATAGGGAGCCAATCAATTAGGGGTAGTAAATAGGGTACATCTAGTCCTGTCTGTTTCTGTGGGGTACCTTTGTTGCTGTCTGGGCTAACACCCATTATTTATGTTTAGGTACCAGTTCTGTTTGGGTTAAAAATCGTTACTAGAGTACACCTAGTACTACCATTATGTTTCTGTTGGGATCATCCTATTTTTGTTAAGCAATTGGGGAGTATGTAATCCTATTACATATCTGTTATACTAGTATTGGTGCAGAGCAAGGAAAGTATTAAGAAGCGCTATCTATTTTATCCTGTTGCCCTGTTTACCTTGTCATACCTGCCATTTATGTAGTGATATCTCTTATCCACTTTGTATGCCTATCATGTTACTTTTATTTATTTACTGGCTAAAAGAAACTAGACTCGCCAGACTTTATGTCTGACCCTTTTTGTTTCCCCTTCTTTCTTCCGTTCCCCCCCCCTCAGGTTCTCAAGGAGGAAACATACAGGCTTGATCGTAATTTTTCTTATTTTGCTAGAGTTGCTGATATGTATGGATCAAGCCCCTATCCTTGTTGCTATGGCCAAATTTTTTTCTTGGGGCATTATCTCTCTTTTATGTACTCTGATATTTCTGAAGTACAAGACAGTGGTTTTTATGTTGTAATGGGTTTTTATATTTCAGACAAATGATGCTTTGGACCTTGTATTTTGATGATTAATAAAGCTGTTTATTTCCATTGCAAAAAAATTTATATATGTCATGTAATATTCTGTGTCTATTTTCCTAAATGCTTCACAAAACTTAATGCATTCCCTTTGTGAGTGACATTAACGGATCTGGGGTGTCACAGATCTGAATCTGAGTTGACATTTCGGGGTTTTAAGCTTCTGTTGTCAATTTATCCATACTTCATATTGAGAGTATTCCAAATTTCCTACGCAGTCAAACAATGAGAGATAAGATCAAGCTGATTATTACTAAGATAAGAATAGATAATATGCATGACACGAGCATTTATAACTTTATTTTTCTTATCGAGCATATCACCGATATTCATAATAATATTCATAATTAACTGATTTCAGATAGAATTCGATTTTCGATTTCCAAATTAAAAAATATGTCCTATTGAAAATAATTGGAATATCACTGGATTGACTCTCAGAGGACGGACAAATAGGATCCATGATTCTAGGGTTAATGAAGTTACTAGGCTCTGATACCAATTGTTGGATCAAGATTAACCCTAGAGGGGGTGAATAGGGTTTACCACAGTTTTTCGTTGAGTTAAAAAAATCTGACGGGATATTAAAAAATAAACAGGTCACAGAATGCAGCAGAAATAAAAAAACAGAAAGAAAATAACATAGAGATACCCAGCTTCAGCAAAACCCTGCCTACTGCTGCATTCCTAAGGTTTCTACTAGGTGATAGAATAGATCCCGCTTACAAGACCATGTAAACTCGCGAACACCTCGCTCCTATTCTAACCCTACGCTCAAAACCTTAGACTGATCTAATCCCCTAAATCAGATTTCCTCGGATTACAACCCTGTAACCCGTGTTTACAAACTCTAGTAAACTGCAGTTAACACCCTAACTGGATTCCTAGATCTTACAGACTCTAGAACTGATTTGGATCTTTTACAACACAAAGAAATAAAACAATACAAAAATAAAAATAAAAATTAAACCCTTCCCCCTTTTTATAGCCTGGTTAGGTTAACATGAAATATGTCGGTCCACATTCTTTTGCTTTGGCTCGTTCTCTAAAAAAAGGCCTGCTTCTATTTTCCTTGTAATGGTGACCGATGAAAAAGAAAAGGGATTTAGGGTTTCTCCTCGTCGGCTCCAAATCAAAATCAATTATTTGATGAAGATTGATTCTTTGTTGATTTCTTCTGCCTCTCTCTCTCTCGTTGATTTGGAGTTGATCGAAAAACAATAGTGAGTGATTTTATTTTAACTGATTTCTGCTCTTGAATTTCTGCTTTGGTTTTCGATTTTCTATATGCCTTTGCCTATGATGATGATTTCGTTGAAATGTCTTGATTTGATTTGGCTTGGTTTCCACTTTTGAATCCTTGATTGAAAATTGAATCAAGACGTGTTCCTGTCCCTTTGAATGAATCTGGATAAATAAATTTGCCCCTTTTGAATTTAACTCCACAAAATATACATGCCCCATTTAAAATGATTGTTTTCTTTGGTTGTCTCAGCTTGGAATGAAAGGAGGTATTTCTGGAAATATAATTTTTCCCTTTGAGTGATTGATTAACTACTTCCTTGTTTGAATTGCAAATTGAAAACAAGAAACAAAAATTTGTTTCCAATAGCTCCTTGCTTGATTGAAGATCCATCTGTGGAAAAATTTAAAAGCTTGTTTCCTGGAATTAAAAACTGACATGAACATCTCAGGAAATATTTTTAAAACCTTGCCAAATATGGTTCACAGATTTGTTTCATTTGTTCACTGTGTGATTGCATATCATATTTTCCTTTACAGAAAAGATTTTATTTATCAAATATGAGATGATAAAACTGGAAAATCAATATCCCCTTGCATGATTATTGTTGCCTTGAAGTGTATTCGAGATTCCTCATTTAACACTTGACAGAAAAAAAATATAGTTGTCCCATGTATATTAGCGTTACCATGTTGTAGAGACCATTCAAATTCACTTGCCATGTATGATTCACTGTATTTTTCTTTTCCTCAAACTGTTGTGTTTCATTGATTCATCATAAGATTATGCACTGATCATCCATGCTTCATGCATAAGTGTATTGTGTTTCCTCCATGGATTTGTGTGTCGTGCTAAACCAACATACTTTTTGAAAACTTGATTTAGTTCATTCACACTTGCCGTTGTATCACCATGTACATTGCTGAGTTACTTGCTTTACTTACCCTTGTGCGACCTACTTGCTTGAACACTGATTTAAGTTGCTTCACTTGTATTCATGCACTGTTTGTATATATGTTATTTTTGACTTTGATGCACTATACATGTATATATGCTCTGTACATTGGACTTGATCACCAAGCTGTGACCTGTTCATGCTGTTATGACACTTCAATTTCCTGAACCATGTTGAAACTGCTGTTTGTGGTCATCACCATCCAGTTTTTTAAAACAACTTTGAGCTGCTATGTCCTTGCAGTTTTGTTGTTCTATGACAATGTTGTGCATATCTTGCATAACCTTAATTTCATACTTGTTTGACCTTTTCATCTATACATATGTGTGTGTGGCTCGGGACATTTGTGCTTGCCACTGTTTAGCTATACATATATGACTTCTTGAGTTGCTTGAATATGTATGTTGTATACACCCATGCTGCTCCATTTAAATGCTTTTAACCATTTTGTTCTATGCTGACTTGAGCTGCTCCTTATGTGTTGTCTCGACCACTTGAACCACTCCACTGTGTCATCATGTGCACTTCTCATTTGTACATGTTTGAACTGAAAAACTTTTGTTCTTGTATGTTGCATGCAACCCACATTGTTGTGTTATCATTTTGACTTACGCTCGGCCATACTCGCCTGCATAGTTATATATGTGTATATATACAAAATTTTGTGTGTGTATACATATATCGTGCACATGTAATTTATTTATCAGTAGACTGTTGCACTGTGTTGAGGCTGTTCAGAATCAGCTAGTTATGTCGCTGGTTCTGATCAACAGACCAGTGTGTTGAGGCTGATCAGTGGGTACTATAAATATATACATATCAGATCAAGTCATGAAAAATGATGAGAAACACACTAGAAATCTGAGGCACATAAAATTTTAAAATTATAGTTTCTATTCAATTGTATTCAGTTTTATTTCTATTACAGTGTACTGTGTGTGTTTCTGTATATGACAGGTAAGGATGACTGGACTGACTATAAGCTATGAAGACAGAAGACTGAAGATAAAAAGAAAATGTGTAGTGTCAATGAATGTATGAGTCTGAAACTGTATATGTGAGAGTGTCTATATAAATATGAAATTGTATAGACAGAGTGTTGTAGTGAGGAACAGTGTATGAAATTGTATATGAATTGAATTGAATATCAGTGATATGTTCAAATAGTGGAGTTATAAACTTGAACTGTTTAAATGTTGAAATAAAATATTCTATTTAAATATAAATACTGTGTGAATATTTGAATTTCTGTACAGTCGTATTTTATTTAAATAGAAATATTATATTCTTGTTTGTGATGTAATATAACAGTACAATAACAAACACATTTATAATAATATATATTTGTTTGTTATCATCAAACAAAAATCATATAATTGTGTATACAACAAAGTTATATACAACATTGGGATCCCTCTCGTGTCCAGATATAGATGATGCTATGTTGGAAGCACTAGGACCTCCTTTCATCTGTTGATCTCTGGTAGTTGTGCCAGGGCTGTTTGGAATTACTTCGGGAATTTGATGGGTTGCCAAGGTAATGCCATCACTTTGGAAGGTTTACTAAGTTTCTGGTGGGCTAGAAACTCAGGTAAATCTTTCCGTTCTATCCTCCTTCGTCTGATTCCCTATTTGATCTACTAGCACATATGGTGCTCTAGTAACAAGGCAGTTTTTGACGATGTGGCTGTGGACCCTCCTGCTATTATACGAAAAGTGAGGAACGACGTGTTTCTAGTCTTCCTTGGTCGTCCTTTCCGTGGCGTGTTGGGAGACGGTGCTAGGAGACTTGCATTTTCTTTTGATATTACCCCTTTGGAGACCAGTCAAAGGTCCAGTATCGGTTAATTTATTGGTTTTGGTTTGTGCAGTGCTGTGGTTTTTTGTTTTGTTTCAGTTTTCTTCTTTTGTCTTTCCTTATTCTTATCTTCCTCCGCCCGGGACTTACGATGTTTGCTAGTTATGCAGATGTTGGTTTTTTGGTTGCTGGATTTGGCTTGTACGGAGCTTGTTGGGAGGTTTCTTGTTTTTTTATGGAGCTCCTTATGTTGAGGATTCTTGGTTGAGTAGTTTCCTTCGTCTACCTCCTTGGAGCGAAGATATGCCAGCCATCTGTACTGTACTACCGGCATTGGTCATTCTACCTATTTGGACGCTTGTGCTCATCTTAGGCTCCTAGACTTTCTCTTCAGAGCATTGGCCTCTTCATCGCTACTTCATCAGCTGAGGCTCCACCTAATGGGTCTGAGGCTTTGCATGGAGTTGATTGCTTTGTTTTTGTTGATTAGTCCATGTTTATGTAGTTTGGTTCAGTTGTTTTTTGTAGTTGTGTGTGTGCATGGTTTCGGAGGTTCAGAAACCGTTTTTATGAACCTTTGGAGAACGGCTAGTTTCTCCTCTTTTGTTTATATATTATTATTAGAAAAAAAGAAACTTATGGATTTATCCAAGCTTAACAAGTGAGTATCATTAATACTTGATGAGATCGGTTGACAACTGAATGTACAACATTTATCTTTGTAAACTAAACCATTTCGCCGTTAAAACGCAATTGTCTTAATAATTAATGAAGTTAATGAGCCATTCAATAGAATAAATATCTAGGTCATTTAAAATGCCATAAAGTACTGTTGAAATTCTTAAGTTTTCCATTGAAACGAGTTGCAAATGATGTAAAACTAACAGTAGGTTCACCGTTAATGGCTTAGGGGACTGTTTATACCCCGGTTTTAAAATAAAAAAGCCAAGCTGTGATCAACTAAAACACATTGTTTCATGTACATCAAGTAAATACTGATCCTATAAATTGGTGTCACTATCGTTTAATCTACATCTAGAAAACCGAAAGATGCAAACCAAATTTTTCTAGGGATAACTTAAGGTTGAAGTACACAATTACAGATCCCATAAGAGCATCTCCAATAGTGGGTAATTCATGCACGTAATTTGTAATTTAATACATAAATTGTCCCTAACAGATGTTTGGAGACATAATATTCAGGCAAATGTTGCGGGGCCAATCCTGAATTCTGAATTGTCCCCGAGTGCTGATTTTATTAGAGCACAATGTAGCATGCCGATTTTATTGGCATGCACCGAATTAATCAACGCGCTACGTAGTGCGCTGGTAAAATCGGCGCTGGCCTACACAACCAATCAATTCCCCGTTTTTCTTCCAATCCGAACGACTTTACAACAATCGTACTTTACTCCAACGAATATAAAACGTTCATATTATCGTAGAATGAGTGTACAATGGTCAAAATACCTTGGAATCGATGTTTCTTATTTTGCAAACCTTCTCCAAAAATATGATAGCTTTAGATGTTAATAATAGCGGGTTAATACTACGTAAAAATTCAATAGAACGCTGACAAAAGTACATAGGAGATAAGATAACTAATTATCACTATAGAGGGTTTGTGCAGCTGTTTTTGCTGGTTTATTGGTACGTGTGCCAATTTTTCGATATGGAGTCAAACGATTAGGGTTGTTCCCATTTTTGTCGATAAGGAGTCAAACGATTAGGGTCATCCCCTAATTTTAATCGTTAAGGAGTCAAACGTGTCCAATTCTGAACCGATAAGGAGTCAAACGATTAGGGTGGTCCCTTATTCGTTTGGATCGAAAAGGAGTCATATGTTTTGAGGTGTCCCCTATTTTAAATCGAAATGGAGTCGTATGTTTCGGGTCGACCTTATTTTAAATCAAAAAGGAATGAAACGATTAGGGTCGTCCCCTATATTAAATCGAAAAGGAGTCGAACGATAAGGGTCGTCCTCTATTTAAAATCACGGAGGATTCGAACGATTAGGATCGTCCCCTCTTTCAAATCGAAAAGGACTCGAACGATTAGGGATGTCCTTATTTTAAATCGAAAAGAAGTTGAACGATAAGGGTTGTCCCTTATTTTAAATCACGGAGGAGTCGAATGATTAGGGTCGTCCCCTCTTTTAAATCGAAAAGGAGTCGAACGATAAGGGTCATCCCCTATTTTAAATCGAAAAAGAGTTAAACAATTAGGGTCGTCCCCTCTTTTAAATCGAAAAGGAGTCAAATGATTAGGGTCATCCCCTCTTTTAAATCGTCAAGGAGTCAAACGATTAGGATTGTCCCCTCTTTTATATCCAATGGAAAATTTGAAAAGAGTCAAACAATTAGGTCATTATATAATTAAAAGGAAATTATTAATTAATCAACGTTTGAATGTTTAATTTATAAATTATATAAAAGCGAGCTTGTAACATCCCAGTAGTTCGTAGTTATACGTTTAGAACTTCAATCGAACATACTGGGTCCAAAATGCGTTTGAATTCTTTGAAAATCCAATCATCCTAATCTACTTGATTATTGAATGCCAATGAAAAAGTAAGCTTGGATTTTCGTATTGTAGATTTCGAGTTATGTCAAACCAAAATTCTCAAAAGGTCGCTATATAATCATTTATGAAATTTATCAATATATTTTTTAAATCGAAAGGAATATAATAATTAATCGACGTTTGAAACACTGGTCACAAAAAAGGTTGTATCGAATCGTTGTTTTTATTATTATAACTTGGATAGCAGCGATGTACTACTAGATGTCGCTTATTGTTTATAATTTTAAATATGATTTAAATTATTGTCAACGTTGCAGTAACCTATAGTGTCACACAATTAGAATGTTAAAAAGGGGAGAACCATTCTTTGTATAAAATTCAAAGTGTTGATATTTTATATACTATTAAAATGGTTAGACCATTTCATTGTTTATGTTCGATCCTGTTATTTATCGGTTGGTTTTAAAAGGAAGTAAAAACGATAAAAAATAGGGATCGAATAAAAATCTAAATGGCATGGCGGCTTGTACCGATCCCCTTTTGATTCAAATCGTTTGATGAACCGAATCGGCGTTCAAATGGATACCAACGGAGGCGTCACAATCTGCAGCGCTTCCAAATGAGTCGATCCATACACCGATTGAATTCATGGATTTAATTTTGTAATTTCATAAAACCTAATTGAATGTTTTGTTTTTAGATTTACAGTTATCTCGCATAGATCTTGCTTTAATATTTGTTAAAGTATTAAAATTTGGTTTTGATTAGAAAGAATTATCCTAATAGTTATAAAGAACCATGTGGAGTATTACAGGATACTCTTTATAGAATCACCTATGTGAGTGCGAAGACGCCGCTTCAAGAAGAATTGTAAGGTCGAATTCTTCAAGCACTCCTGAAACCAAGGCGATGTCCATGGCAAAAACGAATGCAAACAGAGAACCAAAGAGTTAAAGAACATTTATCATGTGTTATCTTTATAGACTTATACAAATGGCTTACAGTTAAAAGACAGTCAAGTCTACCGATTCGTTAATAAGTTATAACGAGAAAACATTAGGAAAAGCTCAAGGCCTTTGTGCTACTTTAACCGATATGATAAATGTTTCGCGATTTTAATAAAAGATTAGAAAACCGCTCATTTATGTGGGGGGATGTTGGAAGTTAATATGTGGTTTAGGGGAATCAATAAGTCCCACATTGGGAAAAAATATAACCCATTCCATAAGATATTACACAACGTAAACCACTATATCAAAAAGAATTGATGAGATGGAGGAATTGAGGCAATGTCATGGAAAGCCTACAAAATTATGTTAAACGGGTCAAAGATAGGGCCTTGAGCCTTGGGGCTCTTGGTGTCCCGAGATTAAATAGGCCTCTGGCTACTTCTTGGGCCCTCTGTTGTGAGCAGAAACAACTATTTTTTGAAAAACCAAACCGCATTTTTTACCAGCAACAGTCGCGTCTATTGGTAAAGGATCGCAACCTTTCTGATAGACACAACCATTCAAACGGTCATGTCTAGCCGAAGAGACCCCACCAGCACGCCTATAAATCGGCAGATAGAAAACAAAGTTTTTATTCTGTTTTTCTTCTCCTCTCTTTCTTTTTCCTATGGAAATCTGTTCCGATCTAATCAAACTTCCTACATTCGTCATCGCTCTGTGATTACCACGCAACATCACAGATAAGTTCCATTTCATCCTTGGGAAACAATTGCTCAACAACCTAAAGCACCGTAGAGGGAGAAATTTTGTTTCAAAGAAACAACAATCCCTGAACTCAGACATTAATTGGTAAACTATTCTTCGTTTCCTGTTTTTAGACTACATAATATTGTTTATAGCAATTTTCTTGCAAATCTATGATTTTTTTTGCTTGTTATTGTATGTAACAATAGCATTGAAATGATATAACTAACGGTTTAAGGCATTCCTATTCACTGCAACGATGATTGTAACAGTTTTGTAATGACCTGTATTTTCAGTGATATATAATTAATTTATCTAATTATTTAAATCGAGATTTTGAGAATATAATGGTCTTTGAATTAAATAATAGTGAATATTTAATTAAAATAATAATTAAATAATATATTTAATTCTGAAATAATCAGAATTAGCTGAAATGGCAATGTTTTGTGAATTGGACAATTCAAAATATATAATTCAGTTTAGAATTGTAATTGGAATAACGAATACATTATTTGAACGACAGTTGAACGTATAATTTATATTATAATTAAAATCGAGCTCGAAATGGCACGGCAGTTCGCTATTTGGCGATTCGAACTTCAACTGAATATACAGGGTCCGTTTTTTAACGGATTTCTGTGAAACATGAAACGTTAGGAGCTGATGAAGTATATTTTTTCTGATGGAAGAGAAAAGTCAGGATTTCGTCATGTAGATTGTGAGTTGTGTCCAAATCAAATTTTAAAATAGTCGCTATAGAATCGTTTATCAACCGTAACGGTTTATTCGATATAACTAGATACCATTTTCGAATGTAGACAAGATTCTTTTGAGACGTAGTGATAATTTAATTTTTAGAATTTTATTGTAATTTTTAATTAGTTAAATAAGCAACTTTTTATTTGGAGTATTTTGCACCCTGTAATCAACATTTTGAGGTTTCACAAAATGAGTTAACCTACCAATGTTATTATATTTTTGGGATCATAGCACATTGTTCGTCACAACGGTATCTTTATTTTTGTCGATACCAATCTTTATGTGGACGAAGTTCTATGTAACGGGGTACCGGAATTTTTTTAAACTTAAAAAAACATATGCACATTTCTATGTCCTGTCTTCCTGCACGTCCTCTCCTCATATTTACAAAGTCATGGTGTCTACACATCCTTTCTTTTCTAAATACTGATGTTCTCTCCGTAGCCATAAAGTATCATTGCATTCCTTAACCCCTAAGTAAAATATGTATATAAATACACCTGTTACTGCACCCCACTGAGACGACCCGAATTCCCGTTTAGACGGAAACAGGGCTATCTTTGGAATATAACACAGAAACAGATAATAGCAGAACAGAATTAAATAAATAAATACACCAGAATGAACAACAAAATATACTGGATAATAGTAATCATCAGAGTTACACAGTATACGGGATCTTACTTAGTACAAATACAGTTCAGCTATACATAAATGTCTACAGCGGAAATAAACAAAATATGTACTATAGGAGCAGAACAGCATAAAAAGAAGTAAATGATAGAATCCATCTTCAGCTCCAGCTATCCAGAAAGAACCAGCTAAACCTGAATACAAGGCTGCCCGTGTTCTCTACATATGTAAAAATCGAATTTTTACTATGTTATTCAATATATAAAACTTGCATTTTGACTTCGCTATTCAATATATAAAGATTATATTTTTAATATAAAGATTATATTTTTAATATTCCTATGATGTAAAGATTATATTTTTAATATTCCTATGATGTAAAGATTATATTTTTATTGCTTTAAAAATATAAAAATCATATCTTACTTCTTCTACTTAATAAAAATTCCGTCTTTTCTATTTTGAAAATATGATCTTTATTTTTTTTTTTCAAGTTCAAATTTTTCTTTAAAAAGATTAAACCTTTTTCTATCTAAAGTTTAAACCTTTTCTAATTTAAAGCTTAAACCTTTTTCCTATTTAAAGTTTTTAAATAAAAAAAAATCAGTTTTTAAACCTGTAAAAAAAATCAGTTTTTACTATTTAAACAAATCAGTTTTTACTTTTAAACAAAATCAGTTTTTTCCTATTTAAACAAATCAGTTTTTACTTTTAAACAAAATCAGTTTTTTCCTATTTAAACAAATCAGTTTTTACTATTAAACAAAATCAGCTTTTTCCTATTTAAACAAATCAGTTTTTACTATTAAACAAAATCAGTTTTTTCCTATTTAAACAAATCAGTTTTTACTTTTAAACAAAATCAGTTTTTTCCTATTTAAACAAATCAGTTTTTACTATTTAAACAAATCAGTTTTTAAATACATAAAAATAAGTTAACAAAACAAAAAAAAACTTACAGAGGGGGGGGGGGTTTCGCAGATCGATGGAGGGCTTCTCGAGGGTGGCGCTCGGGGTTTCGAACGGGGGAGGCAGGCGGTTGGGTTTGGGTCGCTGCGAATCGTACTGGGGGAGGAAAGAGAAGGGGAGGGGAGGAGGAGAGAGATGGGGGTCTGGCGAAGTGGAGGAGGGGAAAGGCGGGGCAAGCGGCGGCGGTGGCGCTTCCTGGTCGGCGACGCGATTTAGATTTAGGTTTTTTTTTCTTTCTTCTGTTCGAAGTGGAGAGAGAAGAGGGAATAGGGGGGGTTTATATAAAATATATATTTAATTATTTAATTTTTCAAAAAGTTGACTTTTACATACGACCTCTAAACGAGGCCCACCGCCTGTCGCCCATAGTGTTTTACCCCCATTCCGAACACAATGGGATATGTATCGCAAGCTGATTCGATTGTTACAATCAGTTCCCGTTGAATTTTCATTTAAATCACTATATTGAATTTTAAACGCACATTTCAAATTACCGGGGTCACATACTAACTAGAAAAATTCCAGAAAAATATTTTCTAGCTTCGTATTGACGATATGGTCCTAACAAAACTAGTTTCGTCGAATTCTGAGACCATTGGAAAAATGGCCAATTTCCAGTCGATTAAAATCAACTGAAACTGGTCAAACGCGTTTTCTTTTGCCACGCTCACATATTGATTCGAAAAATTATGAAATTTGAAACCTAGCAATAACTTGACACTGCGGATCCAACAAAAGTGGTTTCGTCGAAATCCGAGGTCATCTACAAAATGTCCATTTTTAAGGGCCTGAATTCCATAGCGACTATTCAGAATTTTCAACTGGACATATCTTTTGATTCTCGTTATCAAATTTCGATTGGTCAGATTCGTGGGAAAGATATCATCAATTAGATCCTAATGTTTTTGGTTTCACTAAAATCCGGATTGTTTTGCACCCGGTATATTCAATTGAAGTTTGAAATCGAATTATCGAACTACCACGCTATTTTCAATTCTATATATAATTATAATTAATTATATTCGTTTTCAATTGTCGATTCAAACTTAGTTTTCATTGCCATTATTTAAAATATTTATTTTAAATATTTAAAATCCATTATTTTAGCCAATTTAAAAATTTTAAATTGGTTCAGATTTTCTGGGTCGTTACACCCACTCATTTTTCTAGTAATGAAATGCCAAGTTCATAACTGTGTAAAGTTTAAAACAAGACTTCGCTCCTCCACTCTTTTTGAACTGGAAACCACAGCTTATAAATATCAAAACAAGATTGAATACTCCTCAATAAAATCCAAAATATATAGTGTGGATTCACCAAGTGATGCTCGTCATTCCTGTATAGGTTTGGGTAGTTCAAACATAATTTCTTCGCACTGTGAAATGCCTGCACACGCAAGAGTGTTGGTGGATCCAAATGAAGAAAAGAGGGGACCTACACATGCAAAAACGGAAGAGAAGAAAGCAGGAGCATGGGAGAGAAAAGAAGAAGGTGAGGTAGTGAAAGGAAACTGTGTACGGTTTACTGGTGGAAGGAGATGATAATCGATCAAGGAGCCGGTGGGGAAGCGTTACTGGTACAGTGAAGAGAAAGTGCGGAGTGAAGGTGAACGTTGGGTCAGTCAGTGGTTTCGTGATGTATTGAAGGAGTATACGGCGTCTGTAGTTGCGTGAACAGTGGAGGGAGCAAGTTTCTAAAACGGGTGCAAGTGTGAAAACGTAAGAAGAGGTAGAAGGCCGACTGGCCTGACATTGGCATCCTTCTTCGTGCGTGCGATGGTAATGATAAGGCTTGAAGGGGAAGTAATGAAGGAATCACAGTGCGTTCTTTTTGTTAACTGGGGCGGAATGGTTGAAAGGAGAGTGATGACTACGGTTCAAATGAGTGCAAGTGCGGATTTTAAAATGTGTAAGTGATTGTATTGGGCTGAGTTTAAATTTTGAGACCCAAAATAGTCAGATTAATTTAAGTTTAATTCATTTAAATAACATATTAACTTATACAATCAATATCTATTCCATACATTATCATAACTCCGTAAAACGAGATCCGTTGGGATCCTATGGATGGAAGCTACACAATGGAATTGACTGGGAGTGAATTTGAGCTCATTACAATTTATTGCAGAATAAATTGTCCGTCTGAATCAAGCGATGGTTATCGTTATTAACGATGATCGTCCAATGTGAGTAAATCTCACTAACTCTGAACAGTTATACTTTTATAATGTATTTTTAGAACTGATAAATGTTGGTTGATTGTTGTGTGTTGACTGTTTGGATGAACTGCTAGTCAGTTGGTTGAAATCAATTATATATATATATCGTAAAATATATATTGATTCTGTTGATCGGAATATTTCATGTTGAAATGAAAGTGATGTTAATTATGTTGTTTTAACATCTGTGGATGCAGGGAAATAGGTCGGAGGAATCCCACTGGATTCCTCAACATTTATTTTACTGTTTTCATATATTGTGATATATAATCTGTTATTGATTATGTGTGTTAGAATGATATTGATCATTGTGATTTGGCATGTTAAATACCGTAAGAAATACTGGGATATATAAAAGGGGATTTTCAAAGTGTATTTTGAAAACAAATTATTTATATAAAATCAATGGATTTTATATATATAAAGAAAAGGATTTTATAAAAAGAAATAATTATAAAATCAAAGAATAAGAGAGAAGGAAATATTTGTGAAAACAAATTGGAAAAAGAAATATTTGTAAATCATTTACAAATAGAATATGAAAGGAAATATTTGTAAACCATTTACAAATAGAATTGAAAAGGAATTACTTATAAAGAGAATGTTGTATAAGAAAATATTTATTTAGAAAATAAATAGATTATAAAAGGAAATTTTTATTTAGAAAATAAATAGAATTATAAAAGTTATTTATTGGAAAATGAAAAGAATGTCATATAAGGAAATATTTGGAAAATGAATAGAATTTTACATCAGGAAAGTTTAGACCCGTGCTTGCACATGGGTATAACATGATATGGATTTAAATCAAAGATTTTAAATAGAATCTGTTCTAACCGATAGATTGAGAAGATTAATTTATAAATAATATTTTATAAATAAAATAAAATATTTATCATTGGATAAATAGAATATGTAAATCAGGACTTATATAGAGAAGTAAGAATCGATTTCAACATCGATATTTGAAACTGAATATTGACGAAGAGTAATCGGTTAGAGTTAAATCGAATTAGAGTAATCGATTAGAGTTAATCGAATTAGAGTAATCAGTTAGAGTTAATCAGTTAGAGTTAATCAGTTAGAGTTAATCAGTTAGAGTTAATCAGTTAGAGTTAACCAGTTAGAGTTAATCAGTAGAGTTAATTGAATATTAGTTATTCAATTAGAGTTAATCGAATATTAGTTACTCAAATAAAGAGTCAATCAGATAGAGTTAATTGAACATAGTTAATCGAATTAGGATTTAATCGAATATTAGTTGTTCAATTAGAGTTGATCGAATATAGTTATTTGAGATAGAGTTACTCAAACATAGTTATTCAGGATGAGTTGCCATTTCGTACGACTGCTAGCGTAATTTGCAGTGCTGTAAATAGCCTACGGCGGTTGGATGTTTCCTGAGGCGTAACCATTGTGATTATTGAGATCTAGAGTCAAGCGAATGGAGTTATATCGAATATTAGCTATTCGAAATAAAGTTATAACAGACATAGTTATTCGAATATAAGTTAATCGAATATTAGTTATTTGATGGGAGTTAATCAAGATGTGTTAATCAAAATGAGTTAGAGGAGTTAATCGAATTATAGTAAATCGACTAGAATTAAAGTAATCGATTAGAGTTAAATTGAATTAGGGTTATTCCGAGAGAATTAATCGAATATTAGTTATTCGAAAGGAGTTATCGAATATTATTTATTCGAAAGGAGTTAATTGATAGGAGTTAATGGATTAGAGTTAATTCAATAGAGTTAGTAAAGTAAGGTTAATCAAATAGAGTTAATCCAATAGAGTTAATCAAATAGAGTAAATAGAATAGAGTTAATCAAATAGAGCTAACTGATAAGAGTAAATCGATTAGAGTTAATCGAATAGTGTTAATTGAATAGAGTGAATGATATATGGCTATTCGAAGAGTGATTATCGAATATAGTTTATTCAAAGGAAAGAGTTATCGAATAGAGATTTATTCAAAAGAGAGTTACGTAAGGAAATTTGTAAAGGTTGAACCTTGGTTGTTTCGAAGTTAGAAATGTTGTTAAGTTAAGGTCTGAGAGGTAGTTATACCCCAACTTGATTGGCTTCGTTTTTTAACTAAGAAATGGTTAAAGTTTGATAGTAAAGGTAGGTTAAGTGAATTTAGTTAATGAGCATAATGGTTTGTGTTGGCATAGCGATGTTTATTTAAACATCAGTTTAAATCAAATGAAGGAGTTTTGGTAATGTTTTCCAAATAAGAATCAGAAATGTTTTCTGACAATAGAAAATAAGAAATGGGAATAAATATGGAAACGTTTTCCAGTGATTTATAACGTATATTTTCTAAGTTTAGAAAATAAGGATTTACGAATATATGAAAATGGGAAATAAGGAAATGAATAAATTAATGATAAATTAATTTAAAGGGATAAATGTTGAATGTTAATTGATCGATAAATTTTCCATTTGGAAATAATATCGTTGTTTGCACACGAGTTTTCTTTTGATAGTTAAATCACAGACTATCAAAGTTTTGACCATTTTTCCGCCGTAAATACGGAGAGACCGGTTGGGTTATTATCCGAGAACCACTTCGTATGGGCGTTAGCGTTTCGAATCAAATAGATCGAAGACAAATTGAAGATGGAGTTATGCAAGGGATATCCTATTTACAGAATAGTGCCTTCGGTTTGTCCAGTCCCAGGACAACCTGTTTGGAAGAATGTTTGACAGAGTATATCTGGTGGATCACGTTAGTTGATCGTTTCAAACGTATTTACGTTTGTGGCTGAGGAATTCGTTTCTCTTAGCTTATACCCGTGGTATTTTTGGGGAAATCAATTTGTGGTTTGACGGGTATGACGATGTGGCATTCAAAGTAAATAAATGAGTAATCTGTTGAAAGATGCGTTATGACCTCTAGCCTCATCAACTGGGAAATGACAGAAATCGGGCAGGCAGCATGGCTAAGTGGGTCGCACCCAAGTAGGGTATATTTTCACCATCTAGAGAATATTCATATTTGTTACTTCTTTCAATTATGTATCTCCCGGGAATGGTTATGTTGGTTTACCAACTGTAAGGTGATAATATATTCGATACACTCAAGCGAAATGAGTGGTCGGTCATGTGTGACCGAGTTGCAAGATGTTCTTGTTGAACTCCAGTGTATCGCTTCTACAGTACACTGAGCGGAAGGTGGATCCATATCTTGTCATAGTTGGAATCCATTCCCGAAATAAGAGCCCGCGGTTTTGATTGTATAATATATATGTAGAACGTTAGATGCAAGCGTTTCTACTAGATTGATATTACTTGTGTTAGACATTATTATAATATCAGAATAATATTTTTTTACAAATGATTTGGGTTATCGTAAGGTAAAAACCATCCGTGTTTATGTGTGGATCGGTCTTATGATTATTCTTTCTTTTGAAAGGATTTTAAAGTTAAACAAACGGTTTGAGTTTACTCACACTAGTCACATGACTGACCCAAAGTTTATTTTGTTTTGTTTTACCTAAACTCTTGGGTGCCCAATTTTGTACGGGCAGTCAAGTAGTCGGGATTTACAGATACTTGAAGAGCTGGAGCTGGAGGCTTCAGGATTATATAGCTATTGTTATTTCCGCTGTGTTGTAAGTGTTATATTCTAATAATGGTATTGTATACAGATACTGTTTTATTTCAAAGTTATGTTATGAAATATATTTATTCGTTCCGCTGTGAGATTCGTGTTTACTCTGATGTTGTATGTTCTTCTTCTTCTTCTTCTATTCTAAGTTTCTATCTTATCTATTATCACCCTTTAATTTCTTTCATGGACTATCCGGTGTTTCCGATGCTTGAATAATCGACATGGTGTTATATGCCGATATCCAAGATCGCGAAATCCCTGGGTCGTTACAGTTGGTATCAGAGCTTAAGGTTAAGTAATTACCTTGGCTCTGTGGCGTGACTCAGTAGAGATGGGGTTAGTAATATCCTAGATTGAGTTGAGTGTATATATATGAGTGAACGTATGTGTTATTGATATAAAAAAATTGTTTTATATTGTGGAGCTTTGTTGGTTGAGTTGTTTATGAGTTCTGGTCGATCATTTTGATCCACTATATCGGTAGGAATTTCTAAACACTCGAATACGATGGGTCAAAACGATATGTTTTGAAAAGAGGGTAAATGAAAATAAGTTTACCTAAAGTATATTTTGATATAGATAAGATATATATATATATATATATTGGAATTATAATATATTGGATATATTGGTTGTTACTATAATCGAGTAAGATTATATATTAAATGGTTATGTAAATAACCAATCAGAATTCATATAAGTGTAGTATATGGAATTAAATGGATTAAATCTGAATTTAAATCAGAATTGGAATTAAAACAGTGGAAGGTTATAAAGTTGTTGTAAATGAATTTGGGTTAAAGATATGTGAATTTTAAAATCCTGGGAGATTTTAAATTGTTTTACAAGCATTGTGAATGGATATTTTGAAATAATTTCAAAATGGAATCGTTTAAAAATGGTTTTGAAAAGTGATATGGTATTGAACTCACTTATGTAGATGGGAAATAATTCTGATAATGACTGCAGCATCATCAGTATTCATTTTAGAGTTTTAAGTGATGGATTACTACCAAAGGTTTTGTTTTTGGAAATGTTTTGCGAAAAGGATTGTTGAATTTCGACAAGGATTGTTTGATTTTTGAGAAAAAAGAAGTTGTTTAAAACTCCCAAGGAGAGATTGATGAATTAAAAATAAGTTAAATAATACTTGTGAAAGCAAGTTGGAATTAAGGAAAACCCAGCTAAGTGGTAACTGAAATTGTATTAAAATAGAGTGATTGGATGAGGAGATGGGGATTTGGAATTATATTGGACTGGTAAGTTAAGAATTGAAATCGAGAAGGGAACTCGAGTTAGAAATGAAATGTGGTTTGAATATAAGCAAATAGCTATGTTGAAGATAAAAGTGATTGGAGTTATATTGGGATGACATTGATATATGCTGAATTAGCAGCAGATGGAAATGAGATAATGATATGCCCGACAAAAAGGTACAAGTTTATATTCCGATTGGGTATGAGATTTTGATGAGCCGATTTGGCAAGCTGCTTGGCTGTTTGATTTTCTTTTAGGTTGGAGAAGGCCCAGAGAGGCGAGTTGTAGTTGTACCGATTGACCAGCACAAGGGAGGTGCTGGCGAAATTTTTCGAAAATTTCGGGTGTTAGAAAATTTTCGAGAATTTTTGAAAATTTTCGTCGATAAGAACAAATTAATATTTTAATTGAAATTAATTGGCATATTGAAACTGGAATTTAAGAATTAAATAAATAAATTTTAACCAGTCAATAGAGATGTTTTCTACCTTAGCAATTTCGAGGACGAAATTATTTTAAGTGGGGAAGAATGTAATGACCCGTATTTTCAGTGATATATAATTAATTTATCTAATTATTTAAATCAATATTTAGAGAATATAATGGTCGTTGAATTAAACAATAGTGAATATTTAGTTAAGATAATAATTAAATAATATATTTAATTCTGAAATAATCAGAATTAGCTAAAATGGCAATGTTGTGTGAATTGGACAATTCAAAATATATAATTTAGCTTAGAATTGGAATTGGAATAATGAATATATTATTTGAACGACAATTGAACGTATAATTTATATTATAATTAAAATCGAGCTCGAAATGGCGCGGTAGTTCGCTATTTGGCGATTAGAACTTCAACTGAATATACAGGGTCCGTTAAAAATCGGATTTCTGTGAAACAAGAAACGTTAGGAGCTGATGAAGTATATTTTTCTGATGGAAGAGAAAAATCAGGATTTCGTCATGTAGATTGTGAGTTGTGTCCAAATCAAAATTTAAAATAGTCGCTATAGAATCGTTTATCAACCGTAACGGTTTATTCAACATAACTAGATACCGGTTTCGAATTTAGACAAGATTCTTTTCAGACGTAGTCATAATTTAATTTTTAGAATTTTATTGTAATTTTTAATTAATTAAATAAGCAATTTTATTTGGAGCATTTTGCACCCTGTAATACACATTTTGAGGTTTCACAAAATGAGTTAACCTACCAATGTTATTATATTTTTGGGATCGTGGCACATTGTTCGTCACAACGGTATCTTTATTTTTGTCGATACCAGTCTATATGTGGAAGAAGTTCTATGTAACGGGGTACCGGAATTTTTTTAAACTTAAACAAACATATGTACATTTCTATGTCCTGTCTTTCTACACGTCCTCTCCTCATATTTAGAAAGTCATGGTGTCAAATGATTAGGGTCATCCCCTCTTTTAAATCGTCAAGGAGTCAAACAATTAGGATTGTCCCCTCTTTTATATCCAATGGAAAATTTGAAATGAGTCAAACAATTAGGTCATTATATAATTAAAAGGAAAATATTAATTAATCAACGTTTGAATGTTTAATTTATAAATTATATAAAAGCGAGCTTGTAACATCCCAGTAGTTCGTAGTTATACGTTTAGAACTTCAATCGAACATACTGGGTCCAAAATGCGTTTGATTTCTTTGAAAATCCAATCATCCTAATCTACTTGATTATTGAATGCCAATGAAAAAGTAAACTTGGATTTTCATATTGTAGATTTCGAGTTATGTCAAACCAAAATTCTCAAAAGGTCGCTATATAATCGTTTATGAAATTTATCAATATATTTTTTAAATCGAAAGGAATATAATAATTAATCGACGTTTGAAACACTGGTCACAGAAAAGGTTGTATCGAATCATTGTTTTTATTATTATAACTTGGATAGCAGCGATGTACTACTAGATGTCGCTTATTGTTTATAATTTTAAATATGATTTAAATTATTGTCAACGTTGCAGTAACCTATAATGTCACACAATTAGAATGTTAAAAAGGGGAGAACCATTCTTTGTATAAAATTCAAAGCGTTGATATTTTATATACTATTTGTATGGTTAGACCATTTCATTGTTTATGTTCGATCCTATTATTTATTGGTTGGTTTTAAAAGGAAGTAAAAACGATAAAAATTAGGGATCGAATAAAAATCTAAATGGCATGGCGGCTTGTACCGATCCCCTTTTGATTCAAATCGTTTGACGAACCGAATCGGTGTTCAAATGGATACCAACGGAGGCGTCACAATCTGCAGCGCTTCCAAATGAGTCGATCCAGACACCGATTGAATTCATGGATTTAATTTTGTAATTTCATAAAACCTAATTGCATGTTTTGTTTTTATATTTACAGTTATCTCGCATAGATCTTGCTTTAATATTTGTTAAAGTATTAAAATTTGGTTTTGATTAGAAAGAATTAGCCTAAGAGTTTTAAAGAACCATGTGGAGTATTACAGGATACTCTTTATAGAATCACCTATGTGAGTGCGAAGACGTCGCTTCAAGAAGAATTGTAAGGTCGAATTCTTCAAGCACTCATGAAACCAAGGCGATGTTCATGGCAAAAACGAATGCAAACAGAGAACCAAAGAGTTAAAGAACATTTATCAAGTGTTATCTTTATAGACTTATACAAATGGCTTACAGTTAAAAGACAGTCAAGTCTACTGATTCGTTAATAAGTTATAACGAGAAAACATTAGGAAAAGTTCAAGGCCTTTGTGCTACTTTAACCGATATGATAAATGTTTCGCGATTTTAATAAAAGATTAGAAAACCGCTCATTCATGTGGGGGGATGTTGGAAGTTAATATGTGGTTTAGGGGAATCAATAAGTCCCACATTGGGAAAAAATATAACCCATTCCATAAGATATTACACAACGTAAACCACTATATCAAAAAGAATTGATGAGATGGAGGAATTGAGGCAATGTCATGGAAAGCCTACAAAATTATATTAAACGGGTCAAAGATAGGGCCTTGAGCCTTGGGGCTCTTGGTGTCTCGAGATTAAATTGGCCTCTGGCTACTTTTTGGGCCCTCTGTTGTGAGCAGAAACAACTATTTTTTGAAAAATCAAACCGCATTTTTTACCAGCAACAGTCGCGTCTATTGGTAAAGGATCGCAACCTTTCTGATAGACACAACCATTCAAATGGTCATGTCCAGCCGAAGAGACCCCACCAGCATGCCTATAAATAGGCGGATAGAAAACAAAGTTTTTATTCTGTTTTTCTTCTCCTCTCTTTCTTTTTCCTATGGAAATCTGTTCCGATCTAATCAAACTTCCTACAATCGTCATCGCTCTGTGATACCACGCAACATCACAGATAAGTTCCATTTCATCCTTGGGAAACAATTGCTCAACAACCTAAAGCGCCGTAGAGGGAGAAATTTTGTTTCAAAGAAACAACAATCCCTGAACTCAGACATTAATTGGTAAACTATTCTTCATTTCCTGTTTTTAGACTACATAATATTGTTTATAGCAATTTTCTTGCAAATCTATGATTTTTTTGCTTGTTATTGTATGTAACAATAGCATTGAAATGATATAACTAACGGTTTAAGGCATTCCTATTCACTGCAACGATGATTGTAACAGTTTTGTAATGACCTGTATTTTCAGTGATATATAATTAATTTATCTAATTATTTAAATCGAAATTTAGAGAATATAATGGTCTTTGAATTAAATAATAGTGTATATTTAATTAAAATAATAATTAAATAATATATTTAATTCTGAAATAATCAGAATTAGCTGAAATGGCAATGTTGTGCGAATTGGACAATTCAAAATATATAATTCAGTTTAGAATTGTAATTGGAATAACGAATATATTATTTGAACGACAGTTGAACGCATAATTTATATTATAATTAAAATCGAGCTCGAAATGGCGTGGCAGTTCGCTATTTGGCGATTCGAACTTCAACTGAATATACAGGGTCCGTTTTAAAACGGATTTCTGTGAAACATGAAACGTTAGGAGCTGATGAAGTATATTTTTCTGATGGAAGAGAAAAGTCAGGATTTCGTCATGTAGACTGTGAGTTGTGTCCAAATCAAATTTTAAAATAGTCGCTATAGAATCGTTTATCGACCGTAACGGTTTATTCGATATAAATAGATACCATTTTCGAATTTAGACAAGATTCTTTTGAGATGTAGTGATAATTTAATTTTTAGAATTTTTTTGTAATTTTTAATTAATTAAATAAGCAACTTTTTATTTGGAGTATTTTGCACCCTGTAATCAACATTTTGAGGTTTCACAAAATGAGTTAACCTACCAATGTTATTATATTTTTGGGATCATGGCACATTGTTCGTCACAACGGTATCTTTATTTTTGTCGATACGAATCTTTATGTGGACGAAGTTCTATGTAACGGGGTACCGGAATTTTTTTAAACTTAAACAAACATATGTACATTTCTATGTCCTGTCTTCCTGCACGTCCTCTCCTCATATTTACAAAGTCATGGTGTCTACACATCCTTTCTTTTCTAAATACTGATGTTCTCTCCGTAGCCATAAAGTATCATTGCATTCCTTAACCCCTAAGTAAAATATGTATATAAATACACCCGTTACAGCACCCACTCATTTTTCTAGTAATGAAATGCCAATTTCATAACTGTGTAAAGTTTAAAACAAGACTTCGCTCCTCCACTCTTTTTGAACTGGAAACCGCAGCTTATAAATATCAAAACAAGATTGAATACTCCTCAATAAAATCCAAAATATATAGCGTGGATTCACCAAGTGATGCTCGTCATTCCTGTATAGGTTTGGGTGGTTCAAACATAATTTCTTCGCACTGTGAAATGGCTGCACACGCAAGAGTGTTGGTGGATCCAAATGAAGAAAAGAGGGGACCTACACATGCAAAAACGGAAGAGAAGAAAGCAGGAGCATGGGAGAGAAAAGAAGAAGGTGAGGTAGTGAAAGGAAACTGTGTACGGTTTACTGGTGGAAGGAGATGATAATCGATCAAGGAGCCGGTGGGGGAGCGTTACTGGTATAGTGAAGAGAAAGTGCAGAATGAAGGTGAACGTTGGGTCAGTCAGTGGTTTCGTGATGTATTGAAGGAGTATACGGCGTCTGTAGTTGCGTGAACAGTGGAGGGAGCAAGTTTCTAAAATGGGTGCAAGTGTGAAAACGTAAGAAGAGGTAGAAGGCCGACTGGCCTGACATTGGCATCCTTCTTCGTGCGTGCGATGGTAATGATAAGGCTTGAAGGGGAAGTAATGAAGGAATCATAGTGCGTTCTTTTTGTTAACTGGGGCGGAATGGTTGAAAGGAGAGTGACGACTACTGTTCAAATGAGTGCAAGTGCGGAATTTAAAATGGGTAAGTGATTGTATTGGGCTGAGTTTAAATTTTGAGACCCAAAATAGTCAGATTAATTTAAGTTTAATTCATTTAAATAACATATTAACTTATACAATCAATATCTGTTCCATACATTATCATAACTCCGTAAAACGAGATCCGTTGGGATCGTATGGACGGAAGCTACACAATGGAATTGACTGGGAGTGAATTTGAGCTCATTACAATTTATTGCAGAATAAATTGTCCGTCTGAATCAAGCGATGGTTATCGTTATTAACGATGATCGTCCAATGTGAGTAAATCTCACTAACTCTTTACAGTTATGTTTTTATAATGTATTATTAGAACTGATAAATGTTGGTTGATTGTTGTGTGTTGACTGTTTGGATGAACTGTTAGTCAGTTGGTTGAAATTAATTATATATATATATATATCGTAAAATATATATTGATTCTGTTGATCGGAATATTTCATGTTGAAATGAAAGTGATGTTAATTATGTTGTTTTAACATCTGTGGATGCAGGGAAACAGGTCGGAGGAATCCCACTGGATTCCTCAACATTTATTTTACTGTTTTCATATATTGTGATATATAATCTGTTATTTATTATGTGTGTTAGAATGATATTGATCATTGTGATTTGGCATGTTAAATACCGTAAGAAATACTGGGATATAGAAAAGGAGATTTTCAAAGTGTAGTTTGAAAATAAATTATTTATATAAAATCAATGGATTTTATATATATAAAGAAAAGGATTTTATAAAAAGAAATAATTATAAAATCAAAGAATAAGAGAGAAGGAAATATTTGTGAAAACAAATTGGAAAAAGAAATATTTGTAAATCATTTACAAATAGAATATGAAAGGAAATATTTGTAAACCATTTACAAATAGAATTGAAAAGGAATTACTTATAAAGAGAATGTTGTATAAGAAAATATTTATTTAGAAAATAAATAGATTATAAAAGGAAATTTTTATTTAGAAAATAAATAGAATTATAAAAGTTATTTATTGGAAAATGAAAAGAATTTCATATAAGGAAATATTTGGAAAATGAATAGAATTTTACTTCAGGAAAGTTTAGACCCGTGCTTGCACATGGGTATAACATGATATGGATTTAAATCAAAGATTTTAAATAGAATCTGTTCTAACCGATAGATTGAGAAGATTAATTTATAAATAATATTTTATAAATAAAATAAAATATTTATCATTGGATAAATAGAATATGTAAGTCAGGACTTATATAGAGAAGTAAGAATCGATTTCAACATCGATATTTGAAACTGAATATTGACGAAGAGTAATCGGTTAGAGTTAGATCGAATTAGAGTAATCGATTAGAGTTAATCGAATTAGAGTAATCAGTTAGAGTTAATCAGTTAGAGTTAATCAGTTAGAGTTAATCAGTTAGAGTTAACCAGTTAGAGTTAACCAGTTAGAGTTAATCAGTAGAGTTAATTGAATATTAGTTATTCAATTAGAGTTAATCGAATATTAGTTACTCAAATAAAGAGTCAATCAGGTAGAGTTAATTGAACATAGTTAATCGAATTAGGATTTAATCGAATATTAGTTATTCAATTAGAGTTGATCGAATGTAGTTATATGAGATAGAGTTACTCAAACATAGTTATTCAGGATGAGTTGCCATTTCGTACGACTGCTAGCGTAATTTGCAGGGTTGTAAATAGCCTACGGCGGTTGGATGTTTCCTGAGGTAATCAGGCATAACCATTGTGATTATTGAGATCTAGAGTCAAGCGAATGGAGTTAAATCGAATATTAGCTATTCGAAATAAAGTTAAAACAGACATAGTTATTCGAATATAAGTAAATTGAATATTAGTTATTCGATGGGAGTTAATCAAGATGTGTTAATCAAAATGAGTTAGAGGAGTTAATCAAATTATAGTAAATCGACTAGAATTAGAGTAATAGATTAGAGTTAAATCGAATTAGGGTTATTCAGAGAGAATTAATCGAATATTAGTTATTCGAAAGGAGTTATCGAATATTATTTATTCGAAAGGAGTTAATTGATAGGAGTTAATGGATTAGAGTTAATCCAATAGAGTTAATAAAGTAAGGTTAATCAAATAGAGTTAATCCAATAGAGTTAATCAAATAGAGTAAATAGAATATAGTTAATCAAATAGAGCTAACTGATAAGAGTAAATCGATTAGAGTTAATCGAATAGTGTTAGTTGAATAGAGTGAATGATATATGGCTATTCGAAGAGTGATTATCGAATATAGTTTATTCGAAGGAAAGAGTTATCGAATAGAGATTTATTCAAAAGAGAGTTACGTAAGGAAATTTGTAAAGGTTTAACCTTGGCTGTTTCAAAGTTAGAAATGTTGTTAAGTTAAGGTCTGAGAGGTAGTTATACCCCAACTTGATTGGCTTCGTTTTTTAACTAAGGAATGGTTAAAGTTTGATAGTAAAGGTAGGTTAAGTGAATTTAGTTAATGAGCGTAATGGTTTGTGTTGGCATAGCGATGTTTATTTAAACATCAGTTTAAATCAAATGAAGGAGTTTTGGAAATGTTTTCCAAATAAGAATCAGAAATGTTTTCTGACAATAGAAAATAAGAAATGGGAATAAATATGGAAACGTTTTCCAGTGATTTATAACGTATATTTTCTAAGTTTAGAAAATAAGGATTTACGAATATATGAAAATGGGAAATAAGGAAATGAATAAATTAATGATAAATTAATTCAAAGGGATAAATGTTGAATGTTGATTGATCGATAAAATTTCCATTTGGAAATAATATCGTTGTTTGCACACGAGTTTTCTTTTGATAGTTAAATCACAGACTATCAAAGTTTTGACCATTTTTCCGTCGTAAATACGGAGAGACCGGTTGGGTTATTATCTGAGAACCACTCCGTATGGGCGTTAGCGTTTCGAATCAAATAGATCGAAGACAAATTGAAGACGGAGTTATGCAAGGGATATCCTGTTTACAGAATAGTGCCTTCGATTTGTCCAGTCCCAGGACAACCTGTATGGAAGAATGTTTGACATAGTATATCTGGTGGATCACGTTAGTTGATCGTTTCAAACGTATTTACGTTTGTGGCAGAGGAATTCGTTTCTCTTAGCTTATACCCATGGTATTTTTGGGGAAATTAATTTGTGGTTTGACGGGTATGACGATGTGGCATTCAAAGTAAATAAATGAGTAATCTGTTGAAAGATACGTTATGACCTCTAGCCTAATCAACTGGGAAATGACAGAAATCGGGCAGGCAGCATGGCTAAGTGGGTCGCACCCAAGTAGGGTATATTGTCACCATCTAGAGAATATTCATATTTGTTACTTCTTTCAATTCTGTATCTCTCGGGAATGGTTATGTTGGTTTACCAACTGTAAGGTGACAATATATTCGATACACTCAAGCGAAATGAGTGGTCGGTCATGTGTGGCCGAGTTGCAAGATGTTCTTGTTGAACTCCATTGTATCGCTTCTACAGTACACTGAGCGGAAGGTGGATCCATACCTTGTCATAGTTGGAATCCATTCCCCAAATAAGAGCCCGCGGTTTTGATTGTATAATATATATGTAGAACGTTAGATGCAAGCGTTTCTACTAGATTGATATTACTTGTGTTAGACATTATTATAATATCAGAATAATATTTTTTTTACAAATGATTTGGGTTATCGTAAGGTAAAAACCATCCGTGTTTATGTGTGGATCGGTCTTATGATTATTCTTTCTTTTGAAAGGATTTTAAAGTTAAACAAACGGTTTGAGTTTACTCACACCAGACACATGACTGACCCAGAGTTTATTTTGTTTTGTTTTCCCTAAACTCTTGGGTGCCCAATTTTGTACGGGTAGTCAAGTTGTCGGGATTTACAGATACTTGAAGAGCTGGAGCTGGAGGCTTCATGATTATATAGCTATTGTTATTTCCGCTGTGTTGTAAGTGTTATATTCTAATAATGGTATTGTATACAGATACTGTTTTATTTCAAAGTTATGTTATGAAATATATTTATTCGTTCCGCTGTGAGATTCGTGTTTACTCTGATGTTGTATGTTCTTCTTCTTCTTCTATTCTAAGTTTCTATCTTATCTATTCTTACCCTCTAATTTCTTTCATGGACTATCCGGTGTTTTCGATGCTTGAATAATCGACATGGTGTTATATGCCGATATCCAAGATCGCGAAATCCCTGGGTCGTTACCATTGGTATCAGAGCTTAAGGTTAAGTAATTACCTTGGCTCTGTGGCGTGACTCAGTAGAGATGGGGTTAGTAATATCCTAGATTGAGTTGAGTGTATATATACGAGTGAACGTATTTGTTATTGATATAAAAAAATTGTGTTATATTGTGGAGCTTTGTTGGTTGAGTTGTTTATGAGTTCTAGTCGATCATTTTGATCCACTATTTCGGTAGGAGTTTCTAAACACTCGAATACGATGGGTCGACACGATATGTTTTGAAAAGAGGGTAAATGAAAATAAATTTACCTAAAGTATATTTTGATATAGATAAGATATATATATATTGGAATTATAATATATTGGATATATTGGTTGTTACTATAATCGAGTAAGATTATATATTAAATGGTTATGTATATAACCAATCAGAATTCATATAAGTGTAGTATATGGAATTAAATGGATTAAATCTGAATTTAAATCAGAATTGGAATTAAAACCGTGGAAGGTTATAAAGTTGTTGTAAATGAATCTAGGTTAAAGATATGTGAATTTTAAAATCCGGGGAGATTTTAAATTGTTTTACAAGCATTGTGAATGGATATTTTGAAATAATTTCAAAATGGAATCGTTTAAAAATGGTTTTGAAAAGTGATATAGTATTGAACTCACTTCTGTAGCTGGGAAATAATTCTGATAATGACTGCAGCATCATCAGTATTCATTTTAGAGTTTTAAGTGACGGATTACTACCAAAGGTTTTGTTTTTGGAAATGTTTTGCGAAAATTTCGAGTGTTAGAAAATTTTCAAGAATTTTTGAAAATTTTCGTCGATAAGAACAAATTAATATTTTATTTGAAATTAATTGGTATATTGAAACTGGAATTTAAGAATTAAATAAATAAATTTTAACCAGTCAATAGAGATGTTTTCTACCTTAGCAATTTCGAGGACGAAATTATTTTAAGTAGGGAAGAATGTAATGACCCGTATTTTCAGTGATATATAATTAATTTATCTAATTATTTAAATCAAGATTTAGATAATATAATGGTCGTTGAATTAAACAATAGTGAATATTTAGTTAAGATAATAATTAAATAATATATTTAATTCTGAAATAATCAGAATTAGCTGAAATGGCAATGTTGTGTGAATTGGACAATTCAAAATATATAATTCAGTTTAGAATTGGAATTGGAATAATGAATATATTATTTGAAAGACAATTGAACGTATAATTTATATTATAATTAAAATCGAGCTCGAAATGGCGCGGTAGTTCGTTATTTGGCGATTAGAACTTCAACTGAATATACAGGGTCCGTTTAAAATCGGATTTCTGTGAAACAAGAAACGTTAGGAGCTGATGAAGTATATTTTTCTGATGGAAGAGAAAAATCAGGATTGCGTCATGTAGATTGTGAGTTGTGTCCAAATCAAATTTTAAAATAGTCGCTATAGAATCATTTATCAACCGTAACGGTTTATTCAATATAACTAGATACCGGTTTCGAATTTAGACAAGATTCTTTTGAGGCGTAGTGATAATTTAATTTTTAGAATTTTATGGCAATTTTTAATTAATTAAATAAGAAATTTTATTTGGAGCATTTTGCACCCTATAATACACATTTTGAGGTTTCACAAAATGAGTTAACCTACCAATGTTATTATATTTTTGGGATCGTGGCACATTGTTCGTCACAACGGTATCTTTATTTTTGTCGATACCAGTCTATATATGGAAGAAGTTCTATGTAACGGGGTACCAGAATTTTTTTAAACTTAAACAAGTGTATGTACATTTCTATGTCCTGTCTTCCTGCACGTCCTCTCCTCATATTTACAAAGTCATGGTGTCTACACGTCCTTTCTTTTCTAAATAATGTTGCTCTCTCCGTAGCCATAAAGTATCATTGCATTCCTTAACCCCTAAGTAAAATATGTATATAAATACACCCTTCACTGCACCCACTCATTTTTCCAGTAATGAAATGCCAAGTTCATAACTGTGTAAAGTTTAAAACAAGACTTCGCTCCTTCACTCTTTTTGAACTGGAAACCACAACTTATAAATATCAAAACAAGATTGAATACTCCTCAATAAAATCCAAAATATATAGTGTGGATTCACCAAGCGATGCTCGTCATTCCTTTATAGGTTTGGGTAGCTCGAACATAATTTCTTCGCACTGTGAAATGCCTGCACACGCAAGAGTGTTGGTGGATCCAAATGAAGAAAAGAGGGCACCTGCACATGAAAAAACAGAAGAGAAGAGAGCAAGAGCATGGGAGAGGAAAGAAGAAGGTGAGGTGGTGAAAGGAAACTGTGTACGGTTTACTGGTGGAAGGAGATGATGATCAATCAAGGAGCCGGTGGGGGAGCGTTACTGGTTCCCTGAAGAGAAAGTGCGGAGTGAAGGTGAACGTTGGGTCAGTCAGTGGTTTCGTGATGTATTGAAGGAGTATACAGCGTCTGTAGTTGCGTGAACAGTGGAGGGAGCAAGTTTCTAAAATGGGTGCAAGTGTGAAAACGTAAGAAGAGGTAGAAGGCCGACTGGCCTGATGTGGGCATCCTTCTTCCTGCGTGCGATGGTAATGATAAGGCTTGAAGGGGAAGTAATGAAGGAATTACAGTGTGTTCTTTTTGTTACCTGGGGCGGAATGGTTGAAAGGAGTGTGACGGCTACGGTTCAATTGAGTGCAAGTGCGGATTTTAAAATGGGTAAGTGGTTGTATTGGGCTAAATTTAAATTTTGAGGCCCAAAATAGTCAGATTAATTTAAGTTTAATTAATTTAAATAACATATTAACTTATACAATCAATATCTATTCCATTCATTATCAGAACTCCGTAAAACGAGATACGTTGGGATCGTATGGACGGCAGCTACACAATGGAATTGACTGGGAGTGAATTTGAGCTCGTTACAATTTATTGCAGAATAAATTGTCCGTCTGAATCAAGCGATGGTTATCGTTATTAACTGTAACACCCCACTTCCATTAATGTCACTCACAAAGGGAATGCATTAACTTCTATGGAGCGTTTTAAGTAAGTATAGAACAGAAACTTAGCAACAAGACAGATATAAACAGTACTTGAAAATTTAAAACTTTATTTCATTGAAGCGGAAAACACATATGTTTGATTACATCATCAAAACCAGAGTCAAAGTACATAATATCCATTTTGACTAACCCAAATTACATAAATTGAAAGACATAATCCCCAATACAAGATAGCCATAAATAAGAGAGGCTGAACTTTACTTCAGCGATCCAAGCAATCTTTTAAAGCAAGAAATACAGCTGTCCAAAATCAAGCTCCACTGGTGCTTGTTACAACCTGAGCACCTAAGGGGGGGAAAGGAAGAAAAGAGGAGGAAACAAAGGGGGTCAGACATAAAGTCTGGCGAGTGCGATAACTTTAACAATATAATTACCAATATAACTAGGCTAAGGCATAAGTTGGAAAATAAGGAAATGACTATGAACTATTGAGTATGAAAGAGTAAACAAGGAAACAAGATGAACAACGATATCGTTAAAGTGCACCCTAACCACTATAAGATAATTACTATACTGCACCACCATTACTATACTGCACCACCACTAGTCACCCTAAGGTTGATCCCGCCTACAGAACTTAATAATGATATTGGTAGTTTCGTGCACCCCTAGCTGCCTACATAGGTGCCGCCTGCCCCTATCTCCACTAGGTGTATCCACTACCCCCAAGTGATCGGCTCCCTAACTCGTAGATACCCGTGCCGGCCCCACAGTGGGGTGTATCATTCCCCAAAGTGGCAACCCGGTACCACCAAGAATGCACGGCTTATACCTACACGATGCAACAATGTCTTACCTACCAGCCCGGGTCCACACGCGCATATGAACCCGTTGGACTTGCGTTGCCACCGCTAACCCGTTTTGGCCTCTTACAGTCAAGCCCAGTATGTGTGTCCCGTCCTCGACTTGGGTTGAGTTCACAAAGATACGTATGGGTTACTAGTTGAAACGGGACCCCATTACCTGACACAAGCTATCCACCTAAGCTTGGTCCCCTCTAGTACATCCCACTTAACCCACTTCTTATTCATGTTCACTTACATGTTTCAATTTTGGTTAAGTGTTTCTAATCGTATTTCCAATGCCACCCAAGGCACCCACTAGATTCCACATGTCACCCAAGGCACCCACTTAACCCCCTCATGTCCCACTACATGCTTATCTGGTTAAGTGTTTCTTAATTCATTAAGACCGTAACCTCATAAAGACCTCTCACATTAGACTGGCATTTGTGGCAGCTGGATTTGCCGGGCGGGTCCGGGAAGTCTTACACCACAAAAGAGCCTAACCTCGTGTCTTTACAATTGTTACGTATTTAGTTTATGTCTAAGACCTCCCACATTAGACTAGCATTTGTGGCAGCTGGATTTGCCGGGCGGGTCCGGGCAGTCTTACACCATAAAAGAGCCTAACCTCGTGTCTTAGACGAATAATTACTCCTAATTAATCATCCCCCAGTTTGAATTACTCTCCCTATTCAAATTATCAATTAATTCCAAATTTAACTATGGCCATAATTGACTCAATTATGTCCATCCATTTATGGTATGTAAAATCATACCAATTATCTTCACAATTTATTTAAGGCATTTATGCCAATTAAATCTTTTAATATTATCCCCTTTACCCTGCGTTGTACGTTTTTTCGTTTAACGTAAAATATACGTTAGACTCGAATAGTCTAACTCATGGAATAAAGATAAAACATCACAACATACACATAATTTGTAACACCCCACCTCCGCTAGGGTCACTCACAAAGGGAATGCACTAGTTTTGGTGGAGTATTATCTAGGTAAACATACATAGAGATATCACAAGGCAGAACATAAATATAGCAGCAGTAGAAATTAAAAACCAAATTTCATTACTTTCAAGAAAAGAGTCAAAACCTCATATATCCAAAGTACAAATTATTCCATTACATCAAGTTCTAAATAAAGAAGCATAAACTTAAGATAAAAAAAGTAAATTATTCCCCAAAAATAGCAGAAGTGCAGCCATAGCATAGCTCAAGACCAAACCGTACATGAGCTGACAGAAAGCAAGCTAAATCCAAGCTAAGAGCTAGCGTTTCCTCTCTGAGAACCTGGGGGGGAAAATGAAAGAAAAAGAGGCGAAAGAAAAAGGGTCAGTCATAAAGACTGGTAAACCCTAGTGACTTTCAGCATAAAAACTAGTAAAAGTAACATGACATGTGAAAACTGGAATTAAACATAAGGATGATAACAGGACTGGTATGATAACTAAGATAACAAGATAAGTCAAGTCTAGCATCGCATATTCAAGATTCGCTGCACCAACTGTACTAGTATTCTAACCCATGTCAAGTATTAACCATGAAATGATCCCTTGGCCCAATATAATGAAATGACCCATTACGGGGTCCTGCAGTACGATCTACTAATCGATCGGCTCCCTACAAGTTCTAGCTCGTCATGTGTCTATATCATATGGCCCAATCACGAAATGTAGTCACCTGTGCTAGGTCCACCATAGGGTGTATCAAGCCCTAGGGTGCCAACCACCGACACGAATCAAGCACGCACAGTGTAAACCTACTGGTGCCTAATGCCTGCTTTTTCAACTCCGGACTACGTGCACGACCATAGTCCACCTAAACCTACAATGGCGCACCAACTCAGCCGTCGTTCTGGTCGCTTACAATCAGCCCAGTAATCGTACCCCACCCTGCCTAGTCCCAAGGTATCGTGATACATCTAAGTGGGTTACTGCTGAAAAGGACCGTGTAACTAGGGTTTCTAATGGGTTAAGTGTTGTCATTCAAATTCGTGACTTAACCCTATCCAATCATGTATCAAGTTGGTTAAGTGTTGTCTTTCATGTTCATGACTTAACCCTATCATGTAGCATAAATTCATTAATGCGCCCCAACCTCTCACATTAGACTGGTTGTTGTGGCCACTTGATTTGCCGGGCGGTTCCGGGCAGATTTACACCACAACATAGTCCCTTGGGTTTTAGGTGCGATATGACCAACTACCCACATTGGATCCTATTGTTTGCAGTCACTGGATTCGCCGGGCGGTTCCGGGCAGATTTACACTACAAACTCAACCCAACCTCGAGTTGGCCATTTTCAAGTTCATTCTAGAGTCATGACCATGTTCAAGTCTCATATCAAGTTCGTGACAAGTTTCAAGGTAAGTTTCATGTCCATATTCAGATTCAAGTTATAACAATGTTCATGTTCCAAGTTCATGGTAAATTCAGGTTTGCCTAAACTACCCAAATCGTATTCCCATCGCACGTGAATTCGAATTGATACAAACAAATCTAATTAGGGAATAACATAGAAAGAACGGGCATAAGGTGGCAAAAGTGATTACAAGTCAAACATGGTATAACTTGAGATAAACGATTACAACAATACTGGCATATGGAGTAGTGGTCTCAAATATCAAATCTAGCAAAATAGGGTGATAGTCATGGTAACAGTTGACATAAGATAATAACCCCAAACTTGTGAATAACAACTAATTCATCATCACAGGCATGAATATTATGGACATTATGGGTTTTAGATCTACAACATATATAGGCCCCAAATCAATTTCATACAAATATTACCACAAGTGAAGATTCAAGATGAATAGATCCAAGTTGAACAAATAGTAGATCCAAAATACTAGATCCAAAATGAACAATGATAGATCCAAGATATACAATGATAGATCCAAGGTTATTATCATACTTTGGTTCAATTTCAATTTACAACATGTTCATATTAAGTTTAAAGTTTAGATCTAAAAGTAACTGGGGCTTACAGATCGTGGTTTGAGAATTAGAAAACAAAGAGGCGATGTTGAATCTCGAGTCTAACAGAAATCCCCCAAACAGCAATACTCTACACGTAGCCTTGCTGGAGAAGAAGCAATCCCTTTTCTCTAACTTTTCAACCAGAGTTTTAGCAGCATAAGGCCAGAGAGAATTTGTGTAGAGAGACTAGAGTTAGGGGCTGTTTATATAGGGTCAGGCCAACGAATTTAGACAGAAATCGGACTAGAAACATCAGAGTGAACTCTGACTCAAAAATGGGCTCGGCAACCAGGTCGACACCCAGGTCGACTCTATGGTCGACCTGGTCCTGGGCGGGTCGACACTATGGTCGACCCCCAGGTCGACCTGGTCTTGGGCGGGAAATTTTCCGCCCAGTCCGTTCTGGGGTTTGAATTCGAAATTTGAATTCGAATTCTGAACTGTTTTTGAACTTGAAATTTCTGAAACTTTGAAGGTTCATAACTTGGTCATACGGACTCCGATTTTCGAAAACTCGGACTCGTTTCCAAGCAGAATTTCGAGACGAACGTAATGGCGTAACCCATTTCCCTTGATCATTAATTTAAAAATTAATTCTGCCTTGATTTATGGTTATAACACGTTATTAAAATACTGGTTGTTACATTCTCCCCTCCTTAAAGGAATTTGTCCCCGAAATCTCTAAGTTAGAAAGAATATATCCTACCATCCAATCATCCATCTACTCAAAACATCATCCATAGGCAACCATTGTCCTTAAAAGATTTCTAGTGCTGTATGAACATATGCAGTAAGTGTGTGTATATGTACTTATCTAATGCAAAAGATCAGGCGGTTACTGATTCAGTAAACCTCCTTAATGCAAAATATGTTAGTGTAATGAGTCCAACATGTATGCAAATTCCTAACATAATTTATAATCTCTACATGAGTGCACATAACATTCATTCATATGCAACATCCAAGTGATAGAATAACAAGTTCCATCCATGTACAAGTATAAGCACTCATGCATATGCAACAAGAAAATGTGACTGAGCCGATCTAGTGCCTAATGTGTGTCATGCATCCACTAGCAATCACTTGCAAACACTTGCAACCATTTCCAAACATCAACCATAGCATGTTTCAATCACATGTTTACATCCATATGGTTCTACCTAAGGTTCTCAAGATAAGATCGAGAAGATAACAAGCCAAACATAGGTAGTAAAAGCATGATACGAAGGTTTTCAAGTTTATAGGAAAAGAGATCGAGAATGTACCCTCAAAAAGAAATGGGTAAAGCGCGAGTATCTTCTCTTCGGTTTCCCAAGTTGCGTCTTCTTGGGCTTCACTCCACTGTATTTTAACTAGCTTGACTTCTCGATTCCTTAGCTTCTTGATCTCCGTTCCTAAGATACGAATCGGAACTCGCCTCAATGTTGCTTCTTTTTCCACTTCTACGCCTTCAAGGATACTTGGCTCAACCACTTCGGTCGACTCATGTAATCACTTTCGGAGATGCGAGACGTGAAAGACATTGTGTACTCCGGTCAGCTTCTCGGGTAAGTCTACCTTATAGGCCATCTGCCCAATTCTCTCAGTGATAGGGAACGGTCCTACGAATCTTGGTGCTAGCTTTCCAACCGGTCCAAAACGAACCACATTGCATAAAGGAGAAACTTTTATAAAGACCATATCTCCGACTTCGAACTCTAGATCTGTCCTTCTCTTGTCCGCATAAGATTTATGTCTATCTTGGGCCGTTTTCATCCGTCTTCGTATCAAATCAACCTTCTCAGAAGTGTCCCTTATCATGTCAGGCCCAAGTATAAGCCTGTCTGTCGTCTCCCACCAACAAGTTGCCGACTTGCACGGTCTTCCATACAAGGCTTCGAACGGTGCCATTCCGATGCTAGCTTGGTAACTATTATTATATGCAAACTCCACGAGAGGAAGATGGTCTTTCCAAGTACCACCAAAGTCAAGAATTCATAGCCTCAAAAGACCCATAGTACCCTATTTACCCTTTCGGTTTGTCCATCCGTCTGTGGGTGATAGGTCATGCTTAAACTTAGTCGTGTACCCATTGCTTCTTGTAGACTATTCCAAAACTGGCTAGTGAAAATCGGGTCACAATCACTAACTATACTAGAAGGAACCCCGTGCAACGGTACTATCTCTCGAAGGTAAATAGACGCTAGCCATGATGTGGTCCTCTTGCTTTTCACCAGAATGAAGTGAGCACTTTTCGTGAGTCTATCAACTATGACCCATATGCTAGTATTTCCCTTCCTTGACCTAGGCAGTCCATCCACGAAATCCATCGAGATACTCTCTCATTTCCATTACGGAACCTCCAAAGGATGTAATAGCCCACCGGGCTTATTCGACTCGGCCTTTACTTGTTGGCACACCATGCATTTCAAAACGAACTCTGCCACATCCTTTTTCATTCCAGGCCAAAAGCAAATGTGTTTTATATCCCTGTACATCTTATCCCCTCCGGGATGTGTGGTCATCTTCGAGTGATGCGCCTCCTCGAGGACTTTCCTTACTAAGTCTCCCACTTGTGGGACACATAGCCTTCCATCACGCCTTAGCCATCCTTTGTCATCTATGGCATACCTACCGAGGTGACTTGACGTCTCACCACTAATCAGCTTGTCCATGATTTCTACTATCTGTGGGTCTTCCTTCTGTGAAGTCCCTACTTGATCTAGAAGTGTAGGTCTTAACTCAAGAGTTGCTAACGTAACAGTCAATGACTCAACAGCAGGTGTAAAATCAATGGTTGCTATAAACTCTAGACTTTTCCTTTCAACAAACAAGGGGCTCAAGGTCAACCTTTTCCTACTTAGCGCATCCGCCACCACGTTACCCTTGCCAGGGGTGTAAGCTATATCGAAGTCATATGATGCCAAGAATTCCATCCACCGCTGTTGTCTCAGATTCAAATCTTTCTGTGAGAAGAGGTACTTAAGCGATTTGTTGTCGGTATACAGCTCGAACCTCTCCCCTAGAAGATAATGGCGCCAGGATTTAAGTGCGAAAATGATCGCCGCCAACTCCAAGTCATGTGTGGGATAGTTCTTCTCATGAACTTTAAGTTGTCTACCCCCATAGCATCACTTTCCCTTCTTGCATTAGGACAGCGCCTAATCATGTGCCACACGCATCTGTGTACACCATAAACATCTTACTTCCGTCGGGTAATGCCAAAACTGGAGCTGTGGTGAGGGCTCTCTTGAGTCTCTGAAAAGCAATCTCACATTCTATGTCCCATGCAAACGCTATGTTTTTCTTCGTTAACCTAGTAAGAGGGGCTGAAATCTTAGCGAAGTCTTTAATGAACTTCCTATAGTAGCCTGCCAAATCGAGAAAGCTTCTCACCTCCGTTGCGTTCTTAGGAATTTTCCAGTCTTGCACTGCAACTACCTTTGCGGGTTCCACGGCTATGCCTTGCTTAGAAACTACATGGCCAAGAAACCGAACTTCCTTCCTCCAAAAATGGCATTTGGAGAACTTAGCCTTTAACTGGTGTGTTCTAAGCGTATCCATGACTTCCTTGAGATGTCTAGCATGCTCTTCTTCATCCTTTGAGAAGATCAAAATATCGTCCACGAAAACCACTACAAACTTGTTAAGGAACTCCCGAAACACTCTACTCATCAAATCTACAAAGTACGCGGGTGCATTCGTTAACCCAAACGGCATGACGAGCCATTCGAAGAACCCATCTGGAGTCCTAAACGCAGTTTTGTCAATGCTATCCTCAGCCACTCTAAGATGATCAAATAAATCGTCAATTCTTGGTAGTGGGTGTCTATTTTTCTTAGTTAGATTGTTTAACTCACGATAATCTACGCATAGACGTAGCGAACCATCCGCCTTAGTAGCGAATACCACCGGAGCACCCCATTCAGAAATGCTTCGTCTTATGAAATTCTTCTCAAGCAACTCCTTAACTTGTTTACTGAGCTCTTTTCTTTCTCGTGGGGCCATGTGCCCAACGGGCAATGAAACTGGCTTGGCATTATCAACAAGATAAATTCGGAAGTCTATCTCGCGTTTAGGAGGTAACCCCTTCACCTCATCAAAGACATCTGGATATTCTCAGACCACCCTTACGGATTGCAAATTGTCGATGGACGAGTCAAGAGATTCAAGATAGCTCAACATGACCGAACCCTTAGGGTTACAAGAAATTTCAAGGGTATTACCAAGGCGAGTCATGAACCTCACTACCCTTCGTTCACAATCAAGAATGGCTCCGTAATTGGATAGCCAATCCATACCTAGGATCAAACCGTATCCCATAAATCCGAGAACATAAGCATTACACGTGAATTCTACGCTTAAGATAGAAATCCTCAAATCCACACACATCATAGATAAATGAGCAGTGCCCCCAATTGGATTTGAAACTATAACGGGATCCTCAACCAGACTAGTACTTAGGTACAGATTTTTAACAACATCAGAAGAAATAAAAGTATGTGATGCGCCAGAGTCAAATAAGGTTCGAACAGGAAATTCAGAAATGTAAACAAGGCTTTCTACGGAAATATTACTACCTCGGTCAAGTGCTGCAGTGGTGTTGAGAGCATGCAACTGCCCTCCAGAAGGTCCTGCTCGCTGGGCCTGCCCTTGCCCCTGCCCTTGCCCCTGCCCTTGCCCCTGCCCTTGCTTCTTAGGGCAATCTTTGCTGATGTGTCCAGTATCTCCACAATGAAAGCATTCACCCAACTTTCTCTTCTTCCTTCTACAGTCTTTAGCTAGATGTCCCGTAATACCACAAAAGTTGCACTTCCTTGTCTCACGTGGTTTGTTAGTATTGTTGTTATTGTTCTTGTTATTCTTGTTGCCACCCTTCTTGAAGTCAACCTTCTTATTCTGAGTCTCATTAGGCTTAACCCCCTTCTTGCTATTCTTGTCTTCCTCATGAAGTAGGTCCATATCCACCAAGCTTTCAAAGGTCGCTCCCATGGGTATATGAGTTATGGCCAAACTGTGTAGTGGCTCGTTCAATCCTCGAGCAAAGCGTACAGACTTCTTCTGAGCTGTGTTAACCAAGTCCAATCCGAACCTAGCAAGCTGATTAAACTTATTCACGTACTCCCTAACGGTCATGTCCCCTTGCTTAAGTGCTAGGAACCTCTCCATCTGAAGGTTCTCTTCTGCTGACGATAAGAATTTAAGCCCAAACCTCTCTCTAAAGTCTGCCCAAGTCTCAACTGGCCTGGTAGCGTTGGTGACTTCCCACCAAAATGAAGCTTCCTCTTTCAACAACCATGCTGCCAACTGAACTTTCCTATGATCCTCCACATCGAAGATAATAAACAAGTCTTCAGTCTCCTTTAGCCAGTTTCGTGCCTCAATGAAGGTTATAGTTCCAACGAAGTTCTTGCCACCCATTGCTTTAAAGTCTTTTCATATTTTGGCAAAGGCGGTACCAGGAGGAGGAGGAACCGCGGCCACTGGGGGAGGAGGAGGAGAGATGTCTGCCGGGCCCGCGCCGTTGGCCCTAGCTTCTAAGTACCTTCGGAACCATCCAGGTACGGGTACTCCCTCAGGGAGGTTAAGATCAGACATGCTGAAAAACGAAAAGAAAAAGATTCAAACGAGGAAACAAAGGAAAGTGCTAATGGCTTTTGGGGAATAGCCTTTTTAAACATAAAACTTTTATTGAAAAATGCTTCTTTATAAACGGTTTTGGAAAATAGTTTTAGAAGGTTTTTAAAACTTTTGCCCCGTTTGGTAACCTTCTGCTCTGATACCAAATGTAACACCCCACCTCTGCTAGGGTCACTCACAAAGGGAATGCACTAGTTTTGGTGGAGTATTATCTAGGTAAACATACACAGAGATATCACAAGGCAAAACAGAAATAAAGCAGCGATAGAAATTAAAAACCAAATTTCATTACTTTCAAGAAAAGAGTCAAAACCTCATATATCCAAAGTACAACTTATTCCATTACATCAAGTTCTAAATAAAGAAACATAAACTTAAGATAACAAAAGTAAATTATTCCCCAAAAATAGCAGAAGTGCAGCCATAGCATAGCTCAAGACCAAACCGTACATGAGCTGATAGAAAGCAAGCTAAATCCAAGCTAAGAGCTAGCGTTTCCTCCCAGAGAACCTGGGGGAAACAAAAGAAAAAGAGGCGAAAGAAAAAGGGTTAGTCATAAAGATTGGTAAGCCCTAGTGACTTTCAGCATAAAAACTAGTAAAAGTAACATGACATGTGAAAACTGGAATTAAACATAAGGATGATAACAGGACTGGTATTATAACTAAGAAAGCAAGATAAGTCAAGTCTAGCATCGCATATTCAAGATTCGCTGCACCAACTGTACTAGTATTCTAACCCATGTCAAGTATTAACCATGAAATGATCCCTCGGCCCAATATCATGAAATGACCCATTACGGGGTCCTACAGTACGATCTACTAATCGATCGGCTCCCTACAAGTTCTAGCTCGTCATGTGCCTGTGTCATACGGCCCAATCACGAAATGTAGTCACCTGTGCTAAGTCCATCATAGGGTGTATCAAGCCCTAGGGTGCCAACCACATACACGAATCAAGCACGCACAGTGTAAACCTACTGGTGCCCAATGCCTGCTTTTTCAACTCCGGGCTACATGCACGAACATAGTCCACCTGAACCTACAATGGTGCACCAACTTAGCCGTCATTCTGGTCGCTTACAATCAGCCCAGTAATCATGCCCCACCCTGCCTAGTCCCAGGGTATCGTGATACATCTAAGTGGGTTACTGCTGAAAAGGACCGCGTAACTAGGGTTTCTAATGGGTTAAGTGTTGTCATTCAAATTCGTGACTTAACCCTATCCAATCATTTATCAAGTTGGTTAAGTGTTGTCTTTCATGTTCATGACTTAACCCTATCATGTAGCATAAATTCATTAATGCACCCCAACCTCTCACATTAGACTAGTTGTTGTGGTCACTGGATTTGTCGGGCGGTTCCGGGCAGATTTACACCACAACATAGTCTAACCTCGGGTTTTAGGTGCGATATGACTAACTACCCACATTGGATCCTATTGTTTGCAGTCACTGGATTTGCTGGGCGGTTCCGGGCAGATTTACACTGCAAACTCAACCCAACCTCGAGTTGGCCATTTTTAAGTTCATTCAAGAGTCATGACCATGTTCAAGTCTCATATCAAGTTCGTGACAAGTTTCAAGGTAAGTTTCATGTCCATATTCAGATTCAAGTTATAACAATGTTCATGTTCCAAGTTCATGGTAAATTCAGGTTTGCCTAAACTACCCAAATCGTATTCCCATCGCACGTGAATTCGAATTGATACAAACAAATCTAATTAGGGAACAACATAGAAAGAACGGGCATAAGGTGGAAAAAGTGATTACAAATCAAGCATGGTATAACTTGAGATAAACGATTACAACAATACTGGCATATGGAGTAGTGGTCTCAAATATCAAATCTAGCAAAATAGGGTGATAGTCATGGTAACAGTTGACATAAGATAATAACCCCAAACTTGTGGATAACAACTAATTCAACATCACAGGCATGAATATTATGGACATTAGGGGTTTTAGATCTACAACATATATAGGCCCCAAATCAATTTCATATAAATATTACCACAAGTCAAGATTCAAGATGAATAGATCCAAGGTGAACAAATAGTAGATCCAAAATGAACAATGATAGATCCAAGATATACAATGATAGATCCAAGATAATTGTCATACTTAGGTTCAATTTCAATTTATAACATGTCCATATTAAGTTTAAAGTTTAGATCTAAAAGTAACAGGGGCTTACAGATCATGGTTTGAGAATTAGAAAACAAATAGGCGATGTTGAATCTCGAGTCTAACAGAAATCCCCCAAACAGCAATACTCTACACGTAGCCTTGTTAGAGAAGAAGCAATCTCTTTTCTCTAACTTTTCAACCAGAGTTTTAGCAGCATAAGGCCAGAGAGAATTTGTGTAGAGAAACTAGAGTTAGGGGTTGTTTATATAGGGTCAGGCCAACGAATTTAGATAGAAATCGGACTAGAAACATCAGAGTGAACTCTGACTCAAAAATAGGCTCGGCAAACAGGTCGACACCCAGGTCGACTCTATGGTCGACCTGGTCCTGGGCAGGTCGACATTATGGTCGACCCCCAGGTCGACCTGGTCCTGGGCGGGAAATTTCCCGCCCAGTCCGTTCTGGGGTTTGAATTTGAAATTTGAACTCGAATTCTGAGCTGTTTTTGAACTTGAAATTTCTGAAACTTTGAAGGTTCATAACTTGGTCATACGGACTCCGATTTTCGAAAACTCGGACTCGTTTCCAAGCAAAATTTCGAGATGAACGTAATGGTGTAACCCGTTGCCCTTGATCCTTATTTTAAAAATTAATTCTGCCTTGATTTATGGTTATAACACGTTATTAAAATACGAGTTGTTACATAATTAAAACTAGATCTAAACATAGGGGTGAACTTGCATGTGTGAATGATGTTCTACATCTAAAACCTGCATAGGCCAAAGTTACAACTTGCATGAAACTACGTATGTCATAGATCCAAATCTAAAGGTGTAAACTTGTTGAGATAATGGTCACAAACTTGCATAAATCATGTATGTCATAGATCAACATCCAAAGGTGTAAACTTGCATAGGCAATAACCCTAAACTTGCATAACATGATTCATATTCCAAACTCATATATTTATATAAACTTGCATATGTGATTTATGCAACATAACAATGGTCTAAACTTACATCTAAACATGTAAACTATCATGTAGAATTTAACTTATAACTCACACATGTTATAGCCTAACTTTTAATCAAATTTTCACATAAACTAGATGTCATAAACATGTAAGGTCACATATAATTTTACCCAATTTGTATATGATCCATGTCTAAATCAAAATCTAAACTTGCATACATATGATTTATCATATGAATCAACATAACCAAACTAGCATATGAAACATGATGATTTGTTTATATATAAAATTACAACATAGACGATAGCAACATAACTTTACAACATGGATGATGACATCACAACATAACATCATAGAGTTTACAACTTGTATGATAACATCACAATTTTACAACATAATTATAACATGCAGTCAATAATTCACATCAAATCCATATAATCCACATCATAACTTAATCCAATTAAATTACTAATTATTTTATTAAAATTATCGAACTCACAACTCAAAGAAGGTCTTGAGTTCTGAATTCTGAGTTCTGAAGTTGTAAAAGCTTTCCTTTGAAGAATATTCGTTGTTAAAGTTGAAAAGGATTGATTTAGACTAGCTTTCTTCCTCTCTAATTAGTGGCGGCTATGCTGAGTTGCTAGGTGACGGCATGGAGGCCATGAATCTAATTTTTGTTTTGATTTTAGGGTTTGAGTCTAGAGGTCTTTTTATAGAGTTTAGGATTAGTTTAAGCCGTCCGATCAACCCAGAATTAATCCCAACCAATCAGATCATATCAGAAACCCTAATGAGTCAGCAAACAGTCATCAACAGGTCATAATTCAATTCTGCCGGGGGGCAGGTCGACCTGGTCAGGGAAGGTCGACCCCCAGGTCGACCCTATGGTCGACCTGGCCCTGGCGGGAATTTTCCCGCCTAGCCTGTCTGATTCTGAATTTTCAAATTTTGAAATCTATTTTGAATTTTCTGAAACTTCCGATGGCCATAACTTCTTCATACGAAGTCCAATTCACGCAAACTCGGACTCTATCTCAACCAGAATTCCGAGACGAACACAATGGCGCAACCCATTTCCCTTAATTCTCACGTCTGAGATTAGTTATTCTTTAATTTGTGAATATTAGTGTTAACAGAAATACGGGGTGTTACATTAACGATGATTGTCCAATGTGAGTAAATCTCACTAACTCTGAACAGTTATATTTTTATAACGTATTTTTATAACTAATAAATGTTGGTTGATTGTTGTGTGTTGACTATTTGGATGAACTACTAGTCAGTTGGTTGAAATTAATTAGTTATATATATATATCGTAAAATATATATTGATTCTGTTGATCAGAATATTTCATGTTGAAATGAAAGTGATGTTAATTATGTTGTTTTTACATCTGTGGATGCAAGGAAATAGGTCGGAGGAATCCCACTGGATTCCTCAACATTTATTTTACTATTTTCATATATTGTGATATATAATCTATTATTGATTATGTGTGTTAGAATGATATTGATCATTATGATTTGGCATGTTAAATACCATAAGAAATACTGGGATATAGAAAAGGGGATTTTCAAAGTGTATTTTGAAAATAAATTATTTATATAAAATCAATGGATTATATATATATAAAGAAAAGGATTTTATAAAAAGAAGTAATTATAAAATCAAAGAATAAGAGGGAAGGAAATATTTGTGAAAACAAAATGGAAAAAGAAATATTTGTAAAACATTTACAAATAGAATATGAAAGGAAATATTTGTAAACCATTTACAAATAGAATTGAAAAGGAATTACTTATAAAGAGAATGTTATATAAGAAAATATTTATTTAGAAAATAAATAGATTATAAAAGGAAATATTTATTTAGAAAATAAATAGAGTTATAAAAGGAATTTATTGGAAAATGAAAAGAATGTCATATAAGGAAATATTTGGCAAACGAATAGAATTTTACATCAGGAAAGTTTAGACCCGTGCTTCGCACACAGGTATAACATGATATGGATTTAAAGCAAAGATTTTAAATAGAATCTGTTCTAACCGATAGATTTAGAAGATTAATTTATAAATAATATTTTATAAATTAAATAAAATATTTATCATTGGATAAATAGAATATGTAAGTCAGGACTTATATAGAGAAGTAAGAATCGATTTCAACATCGATATTTGAAACTGAATATGGACGAAGAGTAATCGGTTACAGTTAAATCGAATTAGAGTAATCAATTAGAGTTAATTGAATTAGAGTAATTGATTAGAGTTAATCAGTTAGAGTTAATCGGTTAGAGTTAATCAGTTAGAGTTAATCAGTAGAGTTAATTGAATATTAGTTATTCAATTAGAGTTAATCGAATATTAGTTATTCGAATAAAGAGTCAACCAGATAGAGTTAATTGAACATAGTTAATCGAATTAGGATTTAATCGAATATTAGTTATTTAATTAGAGTTGATCGAATATAGTTATTCAGGATGAGTTTCCATTTCGTACGACTGCTAGCGTAATTCGTAGGGCTGCAGATAGCCTATGACGGTCGGATGTTTCCTGAGGGAATCAGGCGTAACCATTGTGATCGCTGCGAACTAGAGTCAGGCGAATGGAGTTAAATCGAATATTAGCTATTTAAAATAAAGTTAAAACAGACATAGTTATTCGAATATAAGTTAATCGAATATTAGTTATTTGATAGGAGTTAATCAAAATGTGTTAATCAAAATGAGTTAAAGGAGTTAATCAAATTATAGTAAATCGATTAGAATTAGAGTAATCGAATAGAGTTAATCGATTAGAGTTAAATCGAATTAGAGTTATTCAGAGAGAATTAACCGAATATTAGTTATTCGAAAGGAGTTATCGAATATTAGTTATTCAAAAGGAGTTAATTGATAGGAGTTAATGGATTAGAGTTAATCCAATAGAGTTAATCGATTAGGGTTAATCAAATAGAGTTAATCCAATAGAGTTAATCAAATAGAGTAAATAGAATAGAGTTAATCAAATAGAGCTAACTGATAAGAGTAAATCGATTAGAGTTAATCGAATAGTGTTTATTGAAAAGAGTGAATCAAATATGGCTATTCGAAGAGTGATTATTCAATATAGTTTATTCGAAGGAAAGAGTTATCGAATAGAGATTTATTCGAAAGAGAGTTACGTAAGGAAGTTTGTTAAAGGTTTAAAAGGTGAACCTTGTCTGTTTCGAAGTTAGAAATGTTGTTCAGTTAAGGTCTGAGAGGTAGTTATACCCCAACTTGATTGGCTTCGTTTTTTAACTAAGGAATGGTTAAAGTTTGATAGTAAAGGTAGGTTAAGTGAATTAAGTTAATGAGCGAAATGGTTTGTGTTGGCATAGCAATGTTTATTTAAACATCAGTTTAAATCAAATGAAGGAGTTTTGGAAATGTTTTCCAAATAAGAATCAGAAATGTTTTCTGATAATAGAAAATAAGAAATGAGAATAAATATGGAAACGTTTTCCAGTGATTTATAAAGTATATTTTCTAAGTCTAGAAAATAAGGATTTACGAATATATGAAAATGGGAAATAAGGAAATGAATAAATTAATGATAAATTAATTTAAAGGGATAAATGTTGAATGTTGATTGACCGATAAAATTTCCATTTGGAAATAATATCGTTGTTTGCACATGAGTTTTCTTTTGATAGTTAATTCACAGACTATCAAAGTTTTGACCATTTTTCAATCATCAATACAGAGAGACCGTTTGGGTTATTATCCGAGAACCACTCCGTATGGGCGTTAGCATTTCGAATCAATTATATCGAAGACAAATTGAAGACGGAGTTATGCAAAGGCTACGCTGTTTACAAAATGGTGCCTTTGGTTTGCCCAGTCCCAGGACAACCTGTATGGAAGAATGTTTGACAAAGTATATCTAGTGATCACGTGAGTTGATCGTTTCAAACGTATTTACGTTGGTTGCGGAGGAATTCGTTTCTCTTAGCTTATACCCGTTGTATTTTTTGGGAAATCAATTTGTGGTTTGATAGGTACGACGATGTGGCATTCAAAGTAAATAAATGAGTATTCTGTTGAAAGATACGTTATGACCTCCAGCCTCATCAACTGGGAAATGACAGAAATCGGGCAGGCAGCAAGGCTAAGTGGGCCGCAACCAAGCAGGTTATATTGTCACCATCTAGAGAATATTCATATTTGTTACTTCTTTCAATTCTGTATCTCCCGGGGATGGTTATGTTGGTTTACCAACTGTAAGGTGACAATATATTCGATACACTCAAGTTAAATGAGTGGTCGGTCATGTGTGGCCGAGTTGCAAGATGTTCTTCTTGAACTCCAGTGTATCGCTTCTACAGTACACTGAGCGGAAGGTGGATCCATACCTTGTCATAGTTGGAATCCATTCCCCAAATAAGAGCCCGCGGTTTTGATTGTATATTATATATGTAGAACGTTAGATGCAAGCGTTTCTACTAGATTGATATTACTTGTGTTAGACATTATTATAATATCAGAATAATATTGTTTTACAAATGATTTGGGTTATCGTAAGGTTAAAACCATATGTGTCTATGTGTGGATCGATCTTACGATTATTCTTTCTTTTGAAAGGATTTTTAAAGTTAAAAAAATGATTTGAGTTTGATCACACCAGTCACATGACTGACCCAGAGTTTATTTTGTTTTGTTTTCCCTAAACTCTTGGGTGCCCAATTTTGTACGGGCAGTCAAGTAGTCGGGATTTACAGATACTTGAAGAGCTAGAGAAGGAGGCTTCAGGATTATATAGCTATTATTATTTTTGCTGTGTTGTAAGTGTTATACTCTAATAATGGTATTGTATACAGATACTATTTTATTTCAAATTTATGTTATGAAATATATTTATTCGTTCCACTGTGGGATTCGTGGTTACTCTGATGTTGTATGTTCTTCTTCTTCTTCTATTCTAAGTTTCTATCTTATCTATTCTCACCCTCTACATTCTTTCATGGACTATCCGGTGTTTCCGATACTTGAATAATCGGCATGGTGTTATATGCCGATATCCAAGATCGCGAAATCCCCGGGTCGTTACAAGTTTCTACCCTTTATGTTGCAAAGTTGATAACATCTACTCCCAAGGAGACCAAAGCTATACACATACACATATATAAAAAAACATACATACATGTAGCAATATGCCCAATAAATCAAGTACTACCCATAGTACATTCCTCAACATGTCTTTAATGTATCGTTACGAGAAAGTGCTACTACTATACCTGCAAAGAACTGTTGTGTAAGACCTACAATACAAATGCTCCGTCATCTGGTTAAAAAAATGTGAAACTATGTCTGCACTGGACTATTCCAATGCCTAAAAATCCACGAAATACCACCCAGTGCATACGTTGAGGATTTATAAGTAATCACTTTTTCTATGCACTAGTTCCACAAAAAAGTGGCACTATGTTGACTCACTTAGGAAATCCAGTCAGGAATTTACTACAAAAAGATAGTCACTAGGCCTTACATACATTAGCTAGGTATTTCTCTTTCTATCGTGATTTTGGCTCCAAGCTAACACCCCTCAACTAATGGAAGACTCTATAATGAGGCCTTATCCTAAAACAAACAAACTATAAGCAAATAATTGGCATTGTCATCTTATACAATGTCCTGATAGTGAAAGATTACTCCCTTGTTGGATTAATCCACATCCTCTCATGCTCGCTTTTGACTGACGATGACATATATCCAAACGGTTACTACCTTTATTGGGTACTAACCACAAAGCCTGCTACTTTAGCCGAGGCCACTGTTGAATTCTAAAGTCACTCATCAGCCTTCTGACTGCCTATTCCATGGAAGCAGTCAAGACATACCATCATGATGGAACCTATAGACCTGCCTCTAATGGACCACTCAACTACGCCTACATCGAAGGGAGATCCTTGAGGTATCCTCTATGTCTCTCTTTGAAGCTTTCTGTAACAACCCGGAGTTTCAGAACCAATTTAAAATTTTTATTTTAGCAATTTTTATGGATTTTGAATATTTAAAATGATTTATTTTAAATAATAACAACTAAAAATTTATTTAAATCAAAGTTAGAACGAATAAATTTATTTCAATTATAAAACGAGCTTAAAATGGCGCGGTAGTTTGAAAATTCGATTTTAAATTTCAATTGAATGTACAAGATTCAAAAATAAATCGGATTTTAGTAAAACCAGAAATATTTGAATCTGTTTAATTATAACTTTCTAACGAATGTGAAAAATCCAGATTTCATAACGAGAATTGAAAGTTATGTCCAATTTAAAATTTAATATAGTCACTATGGAATATATATATATATACACTAATATAATAAACAGCCATTTTTCTAAACAACCTCCATTTTTGACGAAACCACTTTTGTTGGATCCGGAATGTCAAATTATTGCTAGATTCCAAATTTCATGATTTTTGGGATTAATATGTGAGCGTAGTAAACTTACATGTGTTTGGTAATTTAAATTTGAATTGGATCGACCAGAAAATTAAACGGTCTCTAAATTCAACGAAATTAGTTTTGTTGGGACCGTATCGTCAAAACATAGCTAGATTTATTTTTCTGGAATTTTTGGAGTCAGTATGTAGCCCCTACAGATTAAAATGTACGTTTAAATTCAATATATATTGATTTATATTTTAATTTTGATAAAAACTGATCGAAACAGTTGAATTGGCCTACGAAACATATTCCATTATGTCCGGAATGGGGGTATTTAGCTACGGCGATAGTCGTTGGGTTTGATTTGGAGTTTGGAACAATTAACCAGTTAATTTAGAATTAAATAATATTAAATAAATATATATATATAATAAAATTTGCCCACAATCCTACTATTCTTGAGCAGCCACCAACGATAGCTTTCAAGGGCTAAGAATGGATGATTTAAATTCTTCAAAATATCCAAGTCTACCCTATAATTTTAGAAAATTCTAAACGGTAATTGGAAGAGCATCTCATGATCTATAAATCTAAATTAATTTGATCGTTTTTAGTTGAGAGGGGATCTCAAATTCGACACTCAATCACATGCCATTTGCGTGGGCTTTTTGACACGGAGGAGGACTCGAGTTACGAGCCACTTATGGCGGAAGGGAGAGGAGTTTCAGGCGGTTTGGGTGGCGCCATTTGATCAATGTCTGGCGCGAGGATGTGGCGGCGCTGATCAAGGTTTGAGGTCGATGTTTTTTCTTGAGTTTGGGTTCCTGGACTATCACTATTCGGTGAAGAAAGATTACGGCAAGAGAGGGGATTAAGGTTAAACACATAATTAAGACGATAATTAATTATTATATTATAGTTAGAATGTTTATATTCAATTGAAATGTGAAATAACTATAACTTTTACAAATGAAATCGGAATTCAGCGAAACTGGAAGCATTGGTTTTTATTATATAAAATAGCATAGATTTTTAAAACAGAAAGAGCATTGTGTAGAAATGTAATTTTTATATAAAATACCATTGTAATTGAAATGTGATTTTTATATAAAAAATCATTGTTTTCAAATAAATGAAAAGCATATAATAAAAATGGAATTTTCATATATGTAAAACATTGTTTTTAGAAATATATACATTGTTTTGAAAATAAAATGAGCACTATTTTTGAAAATAAAAAGAGCATCATTTTTGAAAATAAAAAGAGCATTATTGTTGAAAATAAAAATAGCATTACTTTTGAAAATGTAAGTAGCATTGTTTTAAAAATATAAATAGGATGATTTTTAAGTAGAAATCGCATTATATAAAAATATGATTTTTATATATAATATTAGTATAAAAATATGATTTTTAAACATATAATGTTTGAAATAAAAATATGGGGTTTTATATATTAGTGTTTGAATAAATAAAAATGTGTTTTTTTATGAAATGGCTTTGAATAAAAATATGATTTTTAAATTATTAAAGCGGAATAAAAATATAATTTTCAATAAATATAGCTTAAATAAGGATATGATTTTTAATGTATATAACATTGTATAAAAATGTGATTTTTATTTATAAAGATTGTTGTTTAAAAATGTGATTTTTAATATAAACTGCATGAAACGGATTACGTTGGAATCACGATGAAGAATACAACGCGCTGGAGCAAATCCAAACTATTCAGAAATAAAACTGGCGAAGTGGAAACCAAAGGTGAGAACTCCTTCTTACTCTATTTATTTAACAGTTAAATATATATTAGGATGTAGACGGTGTTTAGCAGCACCCGACACTATTTATTGTACAAACCATGATTGTTTGTTTGGACTGTATTGTGTGTTGTTTGTGATGTTGAAATGTTTAATGTATTAAAAATAATGTTAACATTAATGTAGAAGTTGAAATTAAATTATAAATATTTATTTATATTTTAAACAGTGAAAATTGGATAATTAGAAAAATAAATTCAAACTGAATTAGAATTGGTTAAATTTGTTTACCAATAATTTATTTAGATCAACTGTTGTTGTTTGAAAACCCCATGCGGGTATTGGGATGATATTTGACATACACTAGTCCCAATATTTAGTTGTATGTCAATCGATGGGTTGACAGGTTGTGATGAGCGTTATTTATTTATTTTAATGCTCACACAGCTGTAAATTTCACTCTGGATGTGAATGGACTGTTTAATGATAATTTATCATTATTGTTGAATACATGTGATGTATGAAATCCATATAACTCAAATTATATGGCAATTGATTGAGTCGCATTCCGATTCATAAATAAAGAAGATTTTTAAATAAAGAATATTTTTAAATAAAGAAGATTTTTTAATAAAGAATATTTTAAAATAAAGAATCATTTAAAATAAAGAATATTTTAAAATAACGAATATTTTAAAATAATATTCAGTGAAGAATAAAATTATGATTTTGATGTTCGATTTTAGATGGACACAAAAATATTGAAATGTGAAGCCGAGTTAAGTAGCAAACGCCATTTTAACCCAAAAGGGTTTATCGATCGATTTTTTTCATTTTATAATGAATATAAAAAAGAAGTGATTTCAAAATTTAATATTTTGAAAATATTATCATTTTAATATGATAAAGATATAGAATATTCAATTTTGGTTTAGAATTGAAAATGAAGTTGGAATCATTTTAAAACGAATATATAAACGATTTATAAAATACGTTTTAAATGGAAATTGATGAAATATTCTATATATATATATATATATATATATTATGGCCTGAATAGAACGCGCCGCACAGCTATCGTTCGAGAATTTCGACCATTGACTTCGAATTGATATTACGGGAGATTCGACCATCGGATTCTCCTAAAATGGGAACCGTTGGGTTCGTACCGAAAAGTGCTTTCCAATAAATTTAAGAGGTTTGAAATCTAACAGTTGGATTTGGAATTATGTCCAAATCAAATTTGGAAAAGGTCGCTATGGTGCAGTTCGGTGGCCGTTGTTGGAAACCGACTGTACAGGCCTTGATAAAATTATTAAAAATATTAATAATTTTTGTAAAATCATAATAAACAATTTGAAAAGAATTTGGATGAATAACTCCAATTTTGTAAAGATAAAAATATATTTTTATCGAAATGAACTAGTTATAAACTAAAATAATAATCCTATGGGTTTTAAATAAAATAAATTGGACTTTGAAAATGGTTTTAAAATAACCATAATTTTGCCACAGATAAATTGGAATGGATTTGGAATGGAAAAAATCTCCTGATTATTTCGATATTGGATTCCGTGATTACACAGATATTGTTATGGGAATTTGGAAGATACAGATATCGTTATTCCAAATACGATATCCGTTGGTTTCAAAATTTGAAATTGAATATAAGCCGATATAATTTCTATTCAGAGCCTTGTATTTAATATCAAATTGGATTTTGGGTTTGTCGTGAATGGTGTCTTCATTAACACTATTCTTAAAACCAGTTGAGAAAAGAATAAATCTTTTAATTAAGATTAATGAACTTTACCAACTAATTAATATTTAATTGGAATTGAATTGAAATTGGATTTTGGGTTTATCGTGAACATTGTTTTAGATAAAATTTGTTCTTTAACCCAATTAACAGTGAAGAAATGATTTGGAATTTATAAATCTTTTTATTAAGATTTAATGGAAATTTTCCAAAGTAAAATTTTCCAATTTAATATATTAAATTGGAATTGAATGGAATTCGATTTGGTAATAATTGAGATGAGCTTTTGTGAATGAAAACTGTTACTATATATGGAATTTAAAAGGCATTGCCGCTATTCCATTTATATTATTAGTCAGATACGGGAATTTATATCGATTATACACTGTTATGATTTCCGTGAAGATTCCATAGTTAATGGAAGAAGATTTGGGTTTATCGTGAACTGTGTTTTAAATGACATTTGTTCTTTAACTCAGTTAAAGATAAGAATAATTTCTTAAATTCAAATAATCATTAAGTAATGATTTTTGAGATTAAAACTAAACTAGAATTTTAATGAATCTTTAATTAGATTGAAATGTGAATGAGGGGATTAAATTTATCGAATTTATGAAATGATCGAGAATGGAGTACCACCAGTTTTACTCCAAGCGATAGTTAAATCTTTAATTAGATTTGAACGTGAAATGGTAATTAAATTTACCGATAACACCGTGGGTGTTAGATATGGAGTACTACCAGTTTTGCTCCATGGGATGAATAGGTTGGGATTGGGATTAATAAAATAAATGATTATTTCGGTAAGGCTCGTTAATTCTGACTAGTTGCTTTAATTTGGTTTAGAACTGTGAAAAAATAAACTAAAATCTTTTGAAATGAGATCAAAAGGAAGATTAAATGAAAATTTAAAAGAATTTATCTTTGATAAAATTAATGGGAACCTTTCCCTAAAAATGTAAATATTTGGTAAAAGAATATTCTAAATGGGAATGGGACGTATGATGTGTTTTTATAGCACTTGATTATAAAATATGCGAGTTATTCGGAAAGACCGGGTTTAACCCATTCTGAGCAATAAATACGATGACTAACAGTCGAAGAGATTGAAGACGGTGCAAGACCGACGATCTTCACATCGAATGGGTGAGTTGCTACTAATGCCCATGATTGGAGTAGCTACCTTGAAGGGGCTACAGTGGTACCCGTCTAAACGTACTTGTTGATTATTCGGATATACAAAGGCCTCTCTCCTGTATTGGACATACGGGACATGGAATAAGGTGCCTCCAGTTTCGTTCAGACCCAGAACGGACTTGTAAATGGATGGTATGTCTAACGTTGTATTTCTTTATGCTGTATTCACTAATCTATGCTAAATATATATTTGTTTGGTGGCGGAGAATTTATTCTCTTGCTTAACACCCTTCTCTGAGACGTATGAGCTTAGAGGTTATATATTGGCTGAAATCAATGGTATGGTATAGATTGACAATGTGACATGTTGAGATGCATGGATCAAGGCTTTTATTGAAAAGCAGAGCCATGTGGATGATGATCAAAGCATAGCTTTAATTTGCATAACTTTGTGTAACGTGACTTCGCGAGCCTCACACACCGATATGATGGTGAACTGATGGTCAGGTCAGTATGCTTTCGATATGAGGATGGATCAGTTGACCGAGGTGAGCTGAGTGTGGTCGCTCCACGCTTAGAGGGATAGGGCACACCCCCCGATTCCCAAATGGATAGAGTAAGTGGCATTTTCTCATGCACGGGAAGTAAGTCGCGGAGATACTCGATATCCTGGATATAGTGCGGATGTGCATTACGACGTTTTCTCATGCCTGGGACGTAAGCCATGGGGAATTGCACCACGCGATAGATCTTTCGAATCAGGAGCCATCATGATGGAAATCCAACTTTTCAATACAAGCTTTGCGGTTTTAATTGTAAATTTATATTGGCGACATGATATATGGTACCCATGCCGTCTAGGTTTGATACATTTACTTTCAAAATTGATTTCTACACTATACACTTATAGTAATAATAAAAGATAAATTTCGCGTACCAAGCATATTTAGCTATTATAAGATAAAACTTTATCCTCTGGCTTGCGTTACATTATGTGATGGGGCCTGAGACTTATAATAGCTTCATTTTTCTTTAATTAGCATTGCGCTGTTTGTTTTAGGCACTGGTATTCTTGGGGGTAAACCCGTTCCGTGTTATACAGCGTAGTCCCTTGATTTACCTTATTTTAAAGTAAAGTTTAAATAACTATTTTGAGTCACACCCGTCCCATGAATGACCTGAAGTTTATTGTTTCTACCTAAACTCTGGGTGCCTATATTTTCCACACAGGCAGCTAGTAGTTTTGGTTTTCGCAAATATTTCTTTTCACAGGATCCTGGATTACAGCTGGAGCTATATTCGGAAAGCTTTATATCCGTATATCTCTTTCAGTTGTGTTAGTTGTTATTTTTCGCTGCGCGTTATACTTATGTACTATTTTCCGCTGCTATGTAATTTTAAATCTCTGATATTTTTCTATGTAATATTTATTCGTACTCTAATATATTTGTAACACCCCGTAATTTTAAATATTAAAGTTAACAAATTAAAGAATACTTAATTTCAAATGTGAGAATCAAGGGAAACAGGTTAAGCCATTGTGTTCGTCTCGGAATTCTGGTTGAGATAGAGTCCGAGTTTGCGTAAATTGGACTTCGTATGAAGAAGTTATGGCTGTCGGAAGTTTCCAGAAAATCTAAATAAATTCAAATAGCTCGAAACAGATTCAAAATTAAAATCAGAAGTCAGAAGCGGGTTGGGCGGTAAAATTCCTACCCAGGACACAGGTCGACCTCCCCCCTACAGGTCGACCTGGGGGTCAACCTGCCCCCCCCCCCCCGGAAGATCTGAAAGATGACGATTTTGTGGCTTAGTGCCGAGTCATTAGGGTTGTGGTGTCACTCTATCTTGACTGGATGGTCATGATTGATTCTAAGTTGATCAGATGGCCTAAATTAATCCTAAATTCTATATAAACGCATGTAGACTCAAACCCTAAAACCAAATCAAAATTAGAACCATGGCTGTCATGCTATCACCTTGCAACCTAGAGTAGCCGTCATCAACTAGAGGAAAAGTAAAGCTAATCAACTCAAGTCTATAACAACAACAACAACAACGCAATTGTCTACTTCAAAGGCGAGCTAAATCAATTTCAAAACTCAGATCCCAGAACTCAAGACCTTCTTTGAGTGGTGAGTTCAATTTCTTTAATAAGATAATTAACAAGTTAATTGGGTTGAGATATAAATTGGGTTATATGGCTATGTTTGTGAAACAATGGAAAATGTGATATTTTGTGAATATATGCTAGTTGTTCATAATGACAGTTTTTGTTGTTGATTCCATTGTATATGCCCAATCACCTATGTTCAACTTGATTCATGTTTGACATCATTTTATATGCAAGTTTGGTTGTAGATTATATGCTAATTTCTATTTGAATTGTACACAAGTTTACATGAGAACCAAATGAAATGACTATATGCAAGTTTAGGTAGAAATTGGATTTACATATATGCAAGTTTACACCTTTAGATTTAGATCTATGACGTACATAGTTTTATGCAAGTTTGTGACTATGGGCTATGCAATTTCTGGATGAAAACTATATTCATATATGCAAGTTCACACCTTGAGGCCTATGCTTAGATTCATGACAATAACAAGTTTATGCTAGATATGTTGTAATCTATATTTGTAAGTTAGATCCAATTTGTATGTTATGCAAATTTGCGGCACTTCTTCTCTTTTATGTGTTAGACTAATTGCTAGTCTAATATATATATATATATATATATATATGTCATGATAAACGAACGAACAACGTGGGGACGATGGGGATAATATTGGATATACACATATTGAGAATTGGCATAAATGGCCTTAAAAAGGCATATAATTAATTTAAGACATTAATTGGAAAATTTGGCATTTATGGACATAATTTTAAGAGACAATTATGGACATAAGTATATTTGGAATTTATTGAGAAATTTGAATAGGGATATTAATCCAATTTGGGGTTAAATGAAGATGTGTAATAATAAACCGCCTAAGACACAAGGTTCAACTCTTTTGTGGTGTAAGACTGCCCGGACCCGCCCGGCAAATCCAGCAGCCACAAATGCCAGTCTAATGTAAGAGGTCAAAGGCATGAATTAAATGTGTAACAGTTGTAAAGACACGAGGTTAGGCTTGTTTGTGGTGTAAGACTGCCCGGACCCACCCGGCAAATCCAGCAGCCACAAATGCCAGTCTAATGTGGGAGGTCTTTACAAGATTACGGTTTTAATGAATTAAGAAACACTTAACTAGATAAACATGTGGTGGGACATGGGGGGCTAAGTGGGTGCCTTGGGTGGCATGTGAAATTAAGTGGGTGCCTTGGGTGGCATGTGAAATACGATTAGATGCACTTAACCAAGATTGAAACATGTAAGAAGACATGAATAAGAATGGGGTTAAGTGGGGAAAACCTTAGAGGGGACCAAGCATAGGTGGAAAGCTTATGTCATGCATGGGGGGCCTTTTCAAACCAGTAACCCATTAAGTATCTTTGTGGGCTCGACCCAAGTCGAGGACGGGACACGCGTACTGGGTTTGATTGTAAGAGGTCAAAATGGGTTAGCGGTGGCAACGTAAGTCCAACGGGGTCATATGCGTGTGAGGACCCGGGCTCGTAGATAAGACGTTGTTGCATCATGTAGATATAAGCCGTGCATTTTTGGTGGTATCGGGTTGCCACTTTGGGGAGTGATACACCCCACTGTGGGGCCAGCACGGGTTTCTACGAGTTAGGGAGCCGATCTAATGGGGGTAGTGGGTACACCTAGTGGAGATAGGGGCAGGCGGCACCTATGAAGGCAGCTAGGGGTACACGAAACTACCATTATCATTATTAAGTTTGGTAGGCGGGATAAACTTTTAGGGTGTTTTGTGTGGTGCAATGTAGTAATTATCTTATAGTGATTAGGTGTGCCTTTAACGTTATCTTTGTTCATCTTATTTCCTTTGTTGCTCTGTCATGCCCATTTGTTCACAGTCATTTCCTTATTTTCCATCTTATGCCTTATCCTAGTTACTTAATGATTATATTGTTAAAGTTATTGCACTCGCCAGACTTTATGTCTGACCCCCTTTGTTTCCACCTCTTTTCTTCCTTCCCCCCCCCCCCCCAGATGCTCAGGGTGGGACTAGTACTAGTGGAGCTTGATTTGGATAGCTTTATCTCTTTCTTTTGGAAGTTGCTTGGATCGCTGAAGTAAAGTTCAGCCTATCTTATTTATGGTTATTTTATGTTGGGGTTATATCTTTTATTTTATGTACTCAGAACTTATTTGTCAAGATGGATAATAAGTGTATTTGGTTTTATAGTTGGTTTTTGATGTCATGTAACCAAACTATTTCTCCGCAGCAATAAAAGTGGTTTTTTTATTTTCCAAGTACCAATATATTTATCTGTCTTGTTTACTTTTCTGTTCTATACACTTAAAACGCTCTATAGAAGTTAATGCATTCCCTTTGTGAGTGACATTAATGGAGATGGGGTGTCACACGTGGCATTAGAGCTGAAGGTTACCAGAACAGATATGAATTTTGAAAAACTTTTTTTCAAAAAGCATTTTTATTAAGAAATACTTTCAAAAATATGTTTTAAGGAAAATATTTTTAAGAGAAAAGTTTATTTTAAAAACATAACCCCTAAGAGCCATATATCTTTCTTTCGAATTCTCCGTTTGAATCTCTTCATTTTCTTTTCAACATGTCTGGAATTCCCGAGATACCCAAGGGGATACCGATACCAGGATGGTTTAGAAGGTATCTGGAAGCTAGAGCCCATGTCGCAGGTCCAGCAAATGCTCCTCCTCCTCCTCCCCCTCCTCCCCGTGTTGATACTTTCGCAAAGATATGCAAGGACTTTCGGGCAATGGGTAGGAAACCTTTTCACGGGACGGAGACGTTTGTAGAAGCTCGAAATTGGCTAACGGAGGTGGAAGAATTGTTTGGAATCTTTGAGGTAGAAGATGGAAGAAAGGTCCAATTATCTGCCTGGTTAATGAAGGTGAGGCCTCGTTTTGGTGGGAGGTCACTAATGGAGAGCGTCCAGTTGATACATGGTCGGATTTCAGGCGAAGGTTTGAGGCAAAGTTTCTCTCACGGGCTGAAGAGAATCTATACATGGAAAGGTTTTTGGCATTGAGGCAGGGAAATCTATCAGTAAAAGAGTACGTCAACAAGTTCAATCAATTGGCAAGATTTGGCTTGGACTTGGTGAATACACCCGAAAAGAAGGCCCTGAGATTTGTTAAGGGTTTGAACAAGCCGCTACATGGGTTAGCTATGACCTACATCCCTATGGGGGCCACCTTTGAGAGACTAGTTGACATGGCGCTTATGCATGAAGAGGAGAAGGGCGCCAATGCTAATAAGGCACCTGAGAAGAAAGGGGATCAAAAGAAACCACAACAGCAACAGCAGAACAAGAAGGGTGGTAAAGACAAGGGAAAGAAAAGATGCTTTAACTGTGGGACACCAGGCCATCTAAGCAATGACTGTAGGAAGAAGAAGAAGACTGGTTGTTTCCACTGTAGCGAGGCAGGACATCTGATTAAGGACTGCCCAAAGAAAGGGCAGAGGGCAGGGCCTACCTCTGGAGGGCAGCTTCAGGCTCTCATGGCACTAGGGCAGGCAAGGGGGAAGGTCCAGGCTCTCGTGGTCCCACCGCTGCAAGAACGAGGTAGAGCGATTTCCGTTGAAAGTTTAGTTTATCTTTTTGATCATCCTGTTCGCACACTCTTTGATTCCGGTACATCGCACTCTTTTATATCTACTGCTTTAGTTGAGTCACTACACCTAAACACCAGTATAGTAGAGGATCCCTTAGTTGTTTCAAATCCAATTGGGGGCTCATCCTATTTGTCGATGATTTGTTTGGGTTTGGAAATTTCTATACTTAGCGTTGGGTTTAGATGTGATGCTTATGTTTTCGGCTTCACGGGCTATGGGTTAATTCTGGGCATGGATTGGTTATCCAGTAATGGAGCCGTCCTAGATTGTGAAAGGAGAGAGGTTAGGCTTATGACTCGCTTGGGCAACACTCTCGAAATCTCTTGTAATCCCATGAATTCTGTTATGCTAAGTTATCTAGAATCGCTAGACGCATCTGTTGAGAATTTGCAGTCTGTTAGAGTGGTCCGTGAATACTCGGATGTCTTCGATGAAGTTCGAGGTTTACCCTCGAGGCGTGAGATAGACTTTTGAATATACTTAGTAGATAATGCAAAGCCAGTTGCACTACCAGTGCGCCACATGGCTCCGAGAGAGAGAAGAGAACTCAGTAAGCAAGTGAAAAAATTGCTTGAGAAGGGGTTCATAAGAAGAAGTATTTCGGAGTGGGGTGCTCCAGTCGTTTTTGCTACAAAGGCTGATGGTTCACTTAGATTGTGCGTGGACTATAGAGAGATGAATAAGCTAACAAAGAAGAACAGACACCCGTTACCGAGGATAGACTATTTATTCGATTAGTTGTTGGGTGCTTCGATTTTCTCGCAACTGGATTTGGCTACAGGGTTTCATCAGCTAAGTGTGGCTGAAGATAGCATCGATAAGACTACATTTAGAACTCCTGATGGTTTCTTCGAGTGGCTCGTCATGCCTTTTGGTTTGACGAATGCACCCGCATACTTTGTTGAATTAATGAGTAGGGTGTTTAGGGAGTTTCTGAACAAGTTTGTGGTAGTCTTTGTAGACGATATCCTGGTTTTCTCTAAAAATGAAGAAGAGCATGCCCTACATCTTAGGGAAGTCTTAGAGACCCTACGAGCGCATCAGCTAAAATCTAAGTTCTCTAAGTGCCATTTTTGGAGAAAAGAAGTGAGGTTCTTAGGACACGTGGTCTCTAAGGAAGGGATAGCTGTGAATCCCACTAAGGTAGTGGCAATCCAAGATTGAAAAACGCCTAAGAACGCAACAGAAGTAAGATGCTTTTTAGGGCTGGCTGGTTATTATAGGAAGTTCATTAAGGACTTCGCGAAGATATCAGCCCCTCTCACTCGATTAACGAAATAGAACTTGACTTTTACTTGGGACGTTGACTGTGACGATGCTTTCCAACATCTGAAGAGGGCTTTGACGACAGCTCCAGTCTTAGTTTTGCCAGATGGGATTAAGACATTCACTGTATATACCAATGCTTACGGGACAGGGCTTGGCGCAGTTTTGATGCAAGAGGGAAGGGTGATATGCTATGGTGGAAGACAGTTGGGAGACCACGAGAAAAATTACCCTACCCACGATTTGGAGTTGGCAGCCATAGTTTTTGCGCTTAAGTCATGGCGTCATTATTTGCTTGGCGAGAGGTTTGAGTTGTATACAGACCATAAGTCGCTAAAGTACTTATTCTCTCAGAAGTACCTAAACATGAGGCAACAGAGATGGATGGAATTTTTGGCATCCTACGATTTTGAGATTGCATATACCCTTGGCAAGGGTAACGTTGTAGCCGACGGCTTAAGTAGAAAGAAGTTAACTTTAAGTCCTTTGTTCATAGAGCGGCAGAGTTTGGAGTATATATCTTCCTTTGACTTCAGACCCCTGTCAATTATGTACCCGGATTATTGGCATCGTTAGAGGTGCAACCTACACTTTTGGGTCGAGTTGGGGAGGCACAGTGAAATGACCCACAGTTGGTTGAGATAGTAGGCAAACTTATAGGATTGGAGTCCTCAAGACATCTTGATAGATATGCTATAGATGAGAGAGGTTGGTTACGTAGAGATGGGAGACTTTGCGTACCACAACACGAAAGTTTGAAGAAGGCAATTCTTGAAGACTCATATCGCTCTAAGATGACCATACATCCCGGTGGTGATAAGATGTATAGAGATATGAAGCGAGTTTTCTTTTGAGCCGGAATAAAGAAGGACGTGGCCGAGTTCGTTGCTAGATGCTTACAGTGCCAACAAGTTAAGGCGGAGCAAAAGAAGCCCGGAGGTTTGCTCCATCCTTTAGAGATTCCGCTTTGGAAATGGGAAAGTGTTTCCATGGATTTTGTAGATGGGTTACCAAGATCAAGGAAGGGTAATACTGGGATTTGGGTAATTGTAGACCGACTTACTAAAAGTGCCCATTTTATTCCCGTTAAAAGTAGAAGGACCGTCGCATGGTTAGCATCTGTTTACCTTAGAGAAATAGTTCGTTTGCACAGCATACCCTCCAGCATTGTGAGCGATAGAGATCCTATTTTCACAAGCGAATTTTGGAAAAGCTTACAAGAGGCGGTTGGGACGCAGTTATGCTTAAGTACCGCTTATCAACCTCAGACGGATGGCCAGACCGAGAGAGTAAATCGGATTCTAAAAGACCTTCTGAGGCTGTGCATTCTAGACTTTGGAGGAACATGGGAAGAGCACCTTCCACTAGTAGAGTTCGCCTATAATAATTGTTTTCAGGCTAGCATTTGCATGGCACCTTTTGAGGCTCTTTATGGACGACCGTGCCGATCACCTACATGTTGGTGGGAATCCACGGATAAGGTTTTGCTTGGACCCGACATGATTAGGGAGACATCGGAGAAGATAGACCTGATTCGACAGCGAATGAAGGCGGTGCAGGACCGACAAAAGTCATATGCTGATAGAAGACGAACCGATCTTGAGTTCAATATTGGGGACATGGTTTTTATTAAGGTGTCACCATTAAGAAACGTAGTCCGTTTTGGATCAGTAGGGAAGTTGGCACCAAGGTTCGTGGGACCCTTTCCAATTACAGAGAGGATTGGGCAGATGGCGTATAGAGTAAAGTTACCAGAAAAGCTCAGCGGAGTTCATGACGTGTTTCACATTTTGCATTTGCGTAAGTGTTTACACGATACGGCGGAAGTGGTAAAGCCGATCACGCTCGAAGAAGTGGAAGTAGAGCGCAATGCCGCGATCAGACGAGCTCCTACATGCATTCTCGGATCGGAGGTCAAAAAGCTTCGCAACAAAGAGGTCAAGTTGGTCAAAGTACAATGGGGGGATGATCAAAGAGACGCGACTTGGGAGACGGAAGATAAGATGCGTACGTTGTACCCTTTCCTTTTTGAGGGTATATTTTATTTTATCCTTTTTTCTACCGCTTTGTTGATACTTGTCCTATCTTTTAGTATTATCTTTGCGATGACATCTTCGATCTTTAGTTAGGAAGAACCCTATGGTTGAAACATGTGTTTGAGACATGTTATGTTTGATGAATGCAAATGGATGCAAGTGGTTGCTCTTGGATGCACGTACACACACCTTAGGCACTAGATCGGCTCAATCACCTTCATGTTGCATATAAATGTGTGTGCATATTTAATTAATGAATGTATAGTGGTTGTGTTATCATATGGATGCTGCATTTCTATGAACGGTTGTGCACACATGTAGAAATAATATGTATCAATAGGATTCTTTCACATACATAATGGACGCATGGCACTATCATGATTTGCATTAAGGAAGTCAACTGAATCAGTAGACCGCCTGATTTTGCATTAGATAAGAAACATACACACACACTTCTTGCATATGTTCATATAGTATTAGAAATCTTTTAAGGATAATGGATGCCTATGTTTGATGGTTGAGTAGATGGATGATTGGATGTTAGGATATGCATTCTCCTTAACTTGGAGATTTCGGGGGTGAAATCCTTTAAGGAGGGGAGAAAGTAACACCTCGTAATTATAAATATTAAAGTAAACAAATTAAAGAATACTTAATTTCAAATGTAAGAATCAAGGGAAACGGGTTACGTCATTGTGTTCGTCTCGGAATTCTGGTTGAGATAGAGTCCTAGTTTGCGTAAATTGGAATTCGTATGAAGAAGTTATGGCTGTCGGAAGTTTCCAAAAAATTTAAATAAATTCAAACAGCTCGAAACAGATTCAAAATTCAAATCAGAAGTCAGAAGCGGGCTGGGCGGGAAAATTCCCGCCCAGGACCCAGGTCGACCTGGGCGTGGACCCTAGTGTCGACCTCCCCCCTACAGGTCGACCTGGGGGTCGACCTGCCCCCCGGGAAGATCTGAAAGATGACGATTTTGTGACTCAGTGCTGAGTCATTAGGGTTGAGGTGTCACTCTATCTTGACTGGATGGTCTTGATTGATTCTAGGTTGATCGGATGGCCTAAATTAATCCTAAATTGTATATAAACACATGTAGACTCAAACCCTAAAACCAAATCAAAATTAGAACCATGGTCTTCATGCTATCACCTTGCAACCTAGAGTAGCCGTCATCAACTAGAGGAAAAGTAAAGCTAATCAACTCAATTCAACTCAAGTCTATAACAACAACAACAACAAAATTGTCTACTTCAAAGGCGAGCTAAATCAATTTCAGAACTCATATCTCAGAACTCAAGACCTTCTTTGAGTAGTGAGTTCAATTTCTTTAATAAGATAATTAACAAGTTAATTGGATTGAGATATAAATTGGGTTATATGGCTATGTTTGTGAAACATTGGAAAATGTGATATTTTGTGAATATATGCTAGTTGTTCATAATGACAGTTTTTGTTGTAGATTCCTTTGTATATGCCCAATCACCTACGCTCAACTTGATTCATGTTTGACATCATTTTATATGCATGTTTGGGTGTAGATTATATGCTAGTTTCTATGTGAATTGTACACAAGTTTACATGAGAACCAAGTGAAATGACTATATGCAAGTTTAGGTAGAAATTGGATTTACATATATGCAAGTTTACACCTTTAGATTTAGATCTATGACGTACATAGTTTTATGCAAGTTTGTGACTATGGCCTATGCAAGTTTTGGATGAAAACTATATTTATATATGCAAGTTCACACCTTTAGGCCTATGCTTAGATTCATGACAATAACAAGTTTATGCTAGATATGTTGTAATCCTTATTTGTAAGTTAGATCCAATTTGTATGTTATGCAAATTTGCGGCGCTTCTTCTCTTTTATGTGTTAGACTAATTGCTAGTCTAATATATATATATATATATATATATATATATATATATATATATATATATATGACATGATAAACGGATGATGGGGGTAATGTTGAATATACACATATTGTGAATTGGCATAAATGGCCTTAAAAAGGCATATAATTATTTTAAGACATTAATTGGAAAAATTGGCATTTATGGACATTATTTTAAGAGACAATTATGGACATAAGTATATTTGGAATTTATTGACAAATTTGAATAGGGATATTAATCCAATTTGGGGTTAAATGAAGATGTGTAATAATAAACCGCCTAAGACACGAGGTTAGACTCTTTTGTGGTGTAAGACTGCCAGGACACGCCCGGCAAATCCAGCAGCCACAAATGTCAGTCTAATGTGAGAGGTCAAAGGCATGAATTAAATGTGTAACAGTTGTAAAGACACGAGGTTAGGCTCGTTTGTGGTGTAAGACTGCCCGGACCCACCCGGCAAATCCAGCAGCCACAAATGCCAGTCTAATGCGAGAGGTCTTTACAAGGTTACGGTTTTAATGAATTAAGAAACACTTAACTAGATAAATATGTGGAGGGACATGGGGGGTTAAGTGGGTGCCTTGGGTGGCATGTGAAATTAAGTGGGTGCCATGGGTGGCATGTGAAATATGATTAGATGCACTTAACCAAGATTGAAACATGTAAGAAGACATGAATAAGAGTGGGGTTAAGTGGGGAAAACCTTAGAGGGGACCAAGCATAGGTGGAAAGCTTGTGTCATGCATGGGGGCCCTTTTCAAACCAGTAACCCATTAAGTATCTTTGTGGGCTCGACCCAAGTCAAGGACAGGACACGCGTACTGGGTTTGATTGTAAGAGGTCAAAATGGGTTAGCGGTGGCAACGCAAGTCCAACGGGGTCATATGCGTGTGTGGGCCCGGGCTGGTAGATAAGACGTTGTTGCATCGTGTAGATATAAGCCGTGCATTTTTGGTGGAATCGGGTTGCCACTTTAGGGAGTGATACACCCTACTGTGGGGCCAGCACGGGTTTCTACGAGTTAGGGAGCCCATCGAATGAGGGTAGTGGGTACACCTAGTGGAGATAGGGGCAGGCGGCACCTATGAAGGCAGCTAGGGGTACACGAAACTACCATTATCATTATTAAGTTTGGTAGGCGGGATCAACTTTTAGGGTGTTTGGTGTGGTGCAATGTAGTAATTATCTTATAGTGATTAGGTGTGCCTTTAACGTTATCTTTGTTCATCTTATTTCCTTTGTTGCTCTGTCATGCCCATTTGTTCACAGTCATTTCCTTATTTACCAGCTTATGCCTTATCCTAGTTACTTAATGATTATATTGTTAAAGTTATTGCACTCGCCAGACTTTATGTCTGAACCCCTTTGTTTCCACCTTTTTCTTCCTTTCCCCCCCCCTCAGGTGCTCAGGGTGGGACTAGTACTAGTGGAGCTTGATTTGGACAGCTTTATCTCTTTATTTTGGAAGTTGCTTGGATCGCTGAAGTAAAGTTCAACCTATCTTGTTTATGGCTATTTTATGTTGGGGTTATGTCTTTTACTTTATGTACTCAGAACTTATTTGTCAAGATGGGTAATAAGTGTATTTGGTTTTGTAGTTAGTTTTTGATGTGATGTAACCAAACTATTTCTCCGCTGCAATAAAAGTGGTTTTTTATTTTCCAAGTACCAATATATTTATCTGTCTTGTTTACTTTTCTGTTCTATACACTTAAAACGCTCCATAGAAGTTAATGCATTCCCTTTGTGAGTGACATTAATGGAGATGAGGTGTCACAATATTCTTGTACTCTGATGTAATTGTTGTAATAAGCAATGAAATGTTCTGTTGTTTGTGTTCTGATTTGTTGTGTTCTTAACTCAATCCGGGCTTTTCCGAAAGGGGAAGTTTGGGTCGTTTTAGCGTGGTATCAGAGCTTTGGTTTACAGAGCTCGAGAACAAGGCACATTCGAACCAAACAAAAGAATTCATCAGAGATAGGATTAGTAACAACATGTAAGAATGACTCATTAGAGATAGGATCAGTAACATCTTAGAATGAGTTTGAAGAGTATTATTTATAAAAAAAAACAAATTTAGTTTTGAAAATTATACCTTATTATACGTATTTGACTATTTTATTTTATGTTTAATTTGGACAATCGAGTATATGAAGATTTTGCATATATGTCAATGTAGCGTTTATACGAAGTCTCAAATATACTGGATAGATATAGAATCACATTCTAGTCGCCCGGAGATGATTCTGATGATTGAGGCCACATCATTAGTGTTTATGCTCGAGTCTCGAAAGTGGGATATCTATATATTTCCAATTGACTGGTGTGAGAATCAAAACTTAGATAGGGTTTATTATTGTGATTTGGCCCAAAAATAGATTTTTGTATATAAAAATTATATATTTGAAAAGCTAATCAACAAATTGATTGCTGGCTGTGATGTGTGATTATTAATTCAACTAATAAAATTATTGGAATGATAAAAAACTAAGAATAAAATGAATGGTAAATTAAGCCAAATAGAATCAAATACTGAATTGAAATTTGATTGCAATTGGATACATCTACATGTATATATATTGAACAGGTCATAGCATGAAGGCTAAGAAGAGGAATAAAATTGTATACCCGACTAATAGCTACATGTTTACTATATTTATTGGGTTTTGATGATTTTATGAGCCGATTGGCAAGCCGCTTGGCTTTTTCTTTTTCTTTTTCTTTTTGGATAATGAGGGCCCTATGAGGCAAGCTGTGGTTTTAAATATCTCCCCATACAAAGGAGAATATGGCGAATTTTTTCGAAAATTTAGGGTGTTAGCCAAATTTTTGAGAAATTAGAAAATTCTTAGAAACTGAAAAGTTGAAGAATGAAAGCCAGAATGAAAGTTGAGTTGGTTGGTTAAACAACTTTCAGCTCCGTTCCTTTTCGTGGATGAAAAAATTTTAAGTGGGGGAAATTGTAACAACCTCGAATTTCAGAACCAATTTAAAATTTTTATTTTAGCAATTTCTATGGATTTTGAATATTTAAAATGATTTATTTTAAGTAACAATGATTAAAAATTTATTTAAATCGAAGTTAGAACAAATAAATTTACTTTAATTATAAAACGAGCCTGAAATGGTGCGGTAGATTAAAAATTCGATTTTAAATTTCAGTTGAATGTACAGGATTCAAAATAAATTGGATTTTAGTAAAACCAGAAATATTTGAATCTTTTCTAACGAATGTGAAAAATCCAGATTTCATAACGAGAATTGAAATTTATGTCCAGTTTAAAATTTATAATAGTCACTATGGAATTTATACATATTTTTTAATATAATTATTAGTCATTTTTGCAAACGACCTCTGTTTTCGACGAAACCACTTTTGTTGGATCCGGAATTTCAAATTATTGCTAAATTCCAAATTTCATAATTTTTGGGATTAATATATGAGCATAGAAAATTTAAATGTGTTTGGTAATTTAAATTTGAATTGGATCAACCAGAAAATGACCATTTTTTAAATGGTCTCCAAATTCAACGAAATTAGTTTTGTTGGGACCGTATCGTCAAAACATAGCTAGATTTATTTTTATGGAATTTTTGGAGTCGGTATTTGGCCCCTATAAATTAAAATGTACGTTTAAATTCAATATATATTGATTTATATTTTAATTTTGATAAAAAATGATCTAAATAGTTGAATCGGCCTACGAAACATATTCCATTGTGTCCGAAATGAGGGTATTTAGCTAGGGGCAATAGTCGTTGGGTTTGATTTGGAGTTCGGAAAAATTAACTAGTTATTTTAGAATTAAATAATATTAAATATATATATATATAATATAATTTGCCCAAAACCCTACTCATTCTTGAGCAGACGCTAGTGGTAGCTTTCAAGGGATAAGGATAGCCGATTTAAATTCTTCAAAATATCCCAATCTGCCCTATAATTTCAGAAACTTCTAAATGATAATTGGAAGAGCATCACATGATCTATAAATCTATATTAATTTGATCTTTTTTAGTTGAGAGCGAAGCTCGGATTCGACATTCAATCGCATGCCATTCGCGAGGGTTTTCTAACAGGGAAGGGGATTCGAGTTACGAGCCACTTATGGCGGAAGGGAGAGGACCTTCACGAGGTTTGGGTGGCGCCATCTGATCGTTGTCTGGCTTGAGGATATGGCGGTGCTGATCAAGGTTTGAGGTCGATGTTTTTTCCGGAGTTCGGGTTCCTAGACTATCAATATTCGGTGAAGAAAGATTACGGCAAGAGGGGGATTAAGTTTAAACACATAATTAAGAGGATAATTAATTATTATATTATAGTTAGAATGTTTATATTCAATTGAAATGTGAAATAACTGTAACTTTTGCAAATGAAACCGTAATTCAGCGAAACTGGATGCGTTGGTTTTTATATATAAAATAGCATAGATTTTTAAAATAGAAAGAGCATTGTGTAGAAATATAATTTTTATATAAAATACCACTGTAATTGAAATGTGATTTTTATATAGAAAAATCATTATTTTAAAATAAATGAAAGGCATATAATTAAAATGGAATTTTCATATATGAAAAACATTGTTTTTAGAAATATATACATTGTTTTGTAAATAAAAAAGCACTATTTTTTAAAATAAAAAGAGCATTATTTTTGAAAATAAAAAGAGCATTATTGTTGAAAATAAAAATAACATTACTTCTGAAAATGTAAGTAGCATTGTTTTAAAAATATAAATAAGATGATTTTTGAATAGAAATAGCATTATATAAAAATATGATTTTTATATATAACATTAGTATAAAAATATGATTTTTATACATATAATGTTTGAAATAAAAATACGTGGATTTATATATTAATGTTTGAATAAATAAAAATGTGTTTTTTTTATGAAATGGCTTTGAATAAAAATATGATTTTTAAATTATTAAAGTAGAATAAAAATATGATTTTAATAAATATAGAATAAATAAGAATATGACTTTTAATGTATATAACATTGCATAAAAATGTGATTTTTATTTAATCGTTGTTTAAAAATGTGATTTTTAATATAAACTGCGTGAAACAGATTATGTTGGAATCACGATAAAGAATACAACGTGCTGGAGCAAATCCAAACTATTCGAAAATAAAACTGGCGGAGTGGAAACCAAAGATGAGAACTCCTTCTCACTCTATTTATTTAATAGTTAAATATATATTAGGATGTAGACGGTGCTTAGCAGCGCCCGACACTATTTATTATACAAAGAAACCATGATTATTTGTTTGGACTGTATTGTGTGTTGTTTGTGATGTTGAAATGTTTAACGTATTAAAAATAATGTTAACATTAATGTAGTAGTTGAAATTAAATTATAAATATTTATTTATATTTTAAACAGTGAAAATTGGATAATTAGAAAAATAAATTCAAACCGAATTAGAATTGGTTAAATTTGTTAAACAATAATTTATTTAGACTAACTATTGTTGTTTGAAAACCCCACACCGGTATTGGGATGATATTTGACATACACTAGTCCCAATATTTAGTTGTATGTCAATCGATGGGTTAACAGGCTGTGATGAGCGTTATTTATTTATTTTAACACTCACACAGTTATAAATTTCACTCTGGATGTGAATGGACTGTTTAATGATTATTTATCATTATTGTTGAATACATGCGATGTATGAAATCCATATAACTGAAATTATATGGTACTTAGTCGAATTCCGATTCAGAAATAAAGAAGATTTTAAATAAAGAATATCTTTAAATAAAGTAGATTTTTAAACAAAGAATATTTTAAAATAAAGAATCTTTTAAAATAAAGAATATTTTAAAATAACGAATATTTTAAAATAATATTCAGTGAAGAATAAAATTATGATTTTGATGTCCGATTTTAGATGGACACAAAAATATTGAAATGTGAAGCCGAGTTAAGTAGCAAACGCCATTTTAACCCGAACAGGTTTATCGATCGATTTTATTCATTTTATAATGAATATCGAAAAGAAGTGATTCCAAAATTTAATATTTTGAAAATATTATCATTTTAATATGATAAAGATATAGAATATTCGATTCTGATTTAAAATTGAAAATGAAGCTGGAATCATTTTAAAACGAATATATAAACGGTTTATAAAATACGTTTTAAATGGAAATCGCTGAAATATAATATATATATATATATATATATATATTATAGCTCTTGGCCTGAATACAATGCGCCGCACAGCGACCGTTCGCAAATTTCGACCATTGACTTCGAATTGACATTACGGGAGATCCGACCGTCGGATTCTCCTAAAACCAGAACTGTTGGGTTCATATTGAAAAGAGATTTCCAATGAATATAAGAGGTTTGAAATCTAACGGTTGGATTTGGAATTATGTCCAAATCAAATTTGGAAAAGGTCGCTATGGATGTAGTTCGGTGGCCGTTGTTGGAAACCGACTATACGGGCCTTGATAAAATTATTAAAAATATTAATAATTTGTGTAAAATCATAATAAATGATTTGAAAAGAATTTGGATGAAAAACTCCAATTTTGTAAATATAAAAATATATTTTTATCGAAATGAACTAGTTATTAACTAAAATAATAATCCCATGGGTTTTAAATAAAATAAATTGGACTTTGAAAATGGTTTTAAAATAATTAGAATTTTCCCACAAATAAATTGGAATGGATTTGGAATATAAATAATCTTTAGAATATTTTGATATTGGATTCCGTGATTATACGGATATTGTTATGGGAATTTGGAAGATATATATATCGTTATTCCCAATATGATATCTGTTGGTTTCAGAATTTAATATTGAATATAAGCCGATATAATTTCTATTCAAAGCCTTATATTTGATATCAAATTGGATTTTGGGTTTTTCGTGAATGGTGTCTTCATTAACACTGTTCTTAAACCCAGTTGAGAAAAGAATACATCTTTTAATTAAGATTAATGAAGTTTACCAATTACTCAATATTTAATTGAAATTGGATTTTGGGTTTATTGTGAACATTGTTTTAAATAACATTTGTTCTTTAACCCAATTAACAGTGAAGAAATGATTTGGAATTTATAAATCTTTTTATTAAGATTTAACGGAAATTTTCCAAAGTAAAGTTTTCCAATTTAATATATTAAATTGGAATTGAATGGAATTCGATTTGGTAATAATTGAGATGAGCTTCTGTGAATGAAGACTGCTACTGTATATGGAATTTAAAAGGCCTTGCCGCTATTCCATTTATATTATTAGTTTGGTATAGGAATTTATACCGATTATACACTGTTATGATTTCCGTGAAAATTCCATAGTTAATGGAAGAAGATTTGGGTTTATCGTGAACTGTGTTTTAAAAGACATTAGTTCTTTAACCCAGTTAAAGATAAGATTAATTTCTTAAATTCGAATAATCATTAAGTAATGATTTTTTAGATTAAAACTGAACTAGAGTTTTAATGAATCTTTAATTAGATTTAAATGTGAATGAGGGGATTAAATTTACCGAATTTATGAAATGATCGAGGACGGGGTACCACCAGTTTTACTCCAAGCGATAGTTAAGTCTTTAATTAGATTTGAACGTGATATGGTAATTAAATTTACCGATAACACCGTGGGTGTTAGATATGGAGTACTACCAGTTTTTCTCTAAGGGATGAATAGGTTGGGATTGGGATTAATAAAATAAATGATTACTTCGGTAAGGCTCGTTAATTCTGACTAGTTGATAAACCTTAATTTGGTTTAGAATTGTGAAAAGATAAACTAAAATCTTTTGAAATGAGATCAAAAGAAAGATTAAAAAGAAAATTTAAAAGAAATTATCTTTGACAAAATTAATGGGAACATTTCCCTAAAAATGTAAATATTTGGGTAAAAGAATATTTTGAATGGGAATGAGACGTATGATGTGTTTTTATAGCACTTGATTATAAAATATGTGAGTTATTCGGAAAGACCGGGTTTAACCCATTCTGAATAATGAATACGACGACTAACAGTTGTAATAACCCGGAAAATCTGGGCCAGTTTAAAAAATTATTTTGGCAATTTTAGCGAATTTTGATTATTTAAAATGAATTATTTTAAATAATATCGACGAGAAATTTATTTTGAATATATTCGAACGTATATATTTATACGCGTCGTCGTTAGAATATAAATATTTATATATAATTATAAATAGAATTGAAAATGGCGCGGTAGTTCGATAATTCGATTTCAAACTTCAATTGAATGTACCGGGTGCAAAACAATCCGGATTTTAGTGAAACCAAAAATAATAGGATCTAATTGTGAATATCTTTCCAACGAATCCGAATAATTGAAATTTCATAGCGGGGATCAAAAGATATGTCCAGTTGAAAATTCTGAATAGTCGCTATGGAATTCAGGCCCTTAAAAATGGACATTTTGCAAATGACCTCGGATTTCGACGAAACCACTTTTGTTGGGTCTGTGATGTCAGGTTATTGCTAGGTTTCAAATTTCATAATTTTTCGAATCAATATGTGAGCGTGGCAAAGGAAAACGTGTTTTGACCATTTCAGTTGATTTTAATCGACTGGAAAATGGCCATTTTTCCAACGGTCTCAGAATTCGACGAAACTAGTTTTGTTAGGACCGTATCGTCAATACAAAGCTAGAAAATATTTTTCTGGAATTTTTCTAGTTAGTATGTGACCCAGGTGATTTGAAATGTACGTTTAGAATTCAATAGAGTGATTTAAATGTAAATTCAACGGAAACTGATTCAAATGATCAAATCAACTTGCGGTACGTATCCCATTGTGTTCAGAATGGGGGTAAAACGCTATGGACGACAGGCGGTGGGCCTCGTTTAGAGGTCGTTTGTAAAAGTCAACTATTTGCAAATAAAATAATTAAATAATTAATAATAAAAAAATAAAAAAACCCCCTTTCCTTTATCAGCCGACTCCCCCTCCTTTATTCATTCGTTAAACAAAATAAAAAAAAAGAGGAGGAAGAAGAAATCGCGCCGCCGCCTGGGGCTTCCCGCCGTCGTCGGAGAGGCGCGCCCCCCCTCAGCCATCGCGCCGCCGCCTGGATGCGAGCCCCCATCGAAGAACCGACGCAACCCTCGAAACTGCACCCCTTTCCAACCACCCTCCTCCGCTGTTCAACCACCGCCCGAACCCTCCACCCGATGCCGCGCCACCCCACCGCTCCGACGAACGCCCTCCGCCAACCCTAGACCCCCCCTCTCGCCTCACCCTCGAGACAGCGAAACCCCCCCCCTCCGCCTTCGTTTTTTTACTGTAAGTGTTTTTTTATTTTTATTTTTATTTTTATTTTCAATTCTGATTTTTTTTATTTATTTTAAAAACTTATTTGGAAAAAAAAGTTTAAAAACTGATTTGTTAAAAATATAAAAACTGATTTGAAAAAGGTTTAATCTTTTAGTAGAAAAAGATTTGAACTTGCAAAAAATAAAGATCATATTTTTAAAAAGAGAAAAGACGATATTTTTAATTTATAAAAGTTAGGATTTTTTAATTTATAAAAGTTAGGATTTTTTAATTTATAAAAGTTAAGATTTTTAATTTATAAAAGTTTAGATTTTTAATTTATAAAAGTTTAGATTTTTGTATTAGGAAAATATGATCTTTATATTTGTAGAAAAATAAAAATGAGATTTTTATAAAGGTGAAATCTTTAAATTTATAAAGGTGAAATCTTTAAATTTAAAAAGGTGGAATCTTTAAATTTAAAAAGGCGAAATCTTTATATAGAAAATAGCAGGATAAAAATATAATTTTTGTCTATATAGTAGCGTTGTGAAAATATGACTTTTATATATTGAATAACGAAATAAAAATTCAATTTTTAAATATATGAAGTGATTATAAAAGTATGACTTTTAAATTGAAAGTGAATAAATAAAAATGTGATTTTTATTTTAAAGACATCGAAATATAAAAATGTGTGATTTTAATATATGTAGTGGCTACGGGCAACGAAGATGACGAAGATGTGATAGCAATGAAGATTTCCTGCAAAAGAAGTGCCGTGGAGCTAGGATAGCTATATGTGAGAATTCTCACTCTTCAATTTTATTTCTAGTTATATATATATACTAGGATGCAGACGGTGCTTAGTAGCACCCGACACAATCGTCCACAGACCATGGACTTGTTTGTTTGGTTTCATAGATTAGTTAGATGATTTGATTTGAATTTGGTTGTTTGGTGAATTTGATTGATGTGTGAATGGCGTGGGCCTTCACTAGACCGGGGATAAGGCTAGGCCTCGTCCCGTTTCTAGTATAGTGCCGTTATGCCGCCGAAATTTTCTAAAATATGTTAGAAAAATAAAAATATCATTTTTATTGAATAAATGAACTGAATAGAAATTCAAGTGTTAAAATAAAATGTTTTATCGTTAAAAAATATAATTTTTAACGTGAATATGAATATAGTGAAAGTGAATAAAATAAATATTCATTTACAAACCGGACGGTTTGTTTATGTACACCTATTTGAAGGACATTGATTGGGTCGATAAATTTCACACATCGCCCAACTGCACGAATAAAATCTGTGTTTGATTGTTTGAAACCCTACACGGGTGTTGGGATGAAATTTAAAGTTCACTCATCCTGACTGATTAAATATGTCGATCGATTGATTGACAGGCTGTTATAAGCGTTAGATATCTATATTTGATGCTTATACAGTGTAGTGCACTTTGGTTGATGATTGATTATTTCTCAATGCTATTATATACATGTGATGTATGAAAATACATATAATTAACATTATATGGTAATTGATTGGGCCTCATTCCAATTTAGAAAATAAAGAATATTATAAAATCAAGGTTCATGTGTTGACTGTACTCATCCGTTGAGATTAGTCATGTGTTGAACGAATTATTTTTATAATAAAAATTACATCTTTATCAATATAAAATCAAGGTTCATGTGTTGACTGTACTCATCCGTTGAGATTAGTCATGTGTTGAACGAATTATTTTTATAATAAAAATTACATCTTTATCAATATAAAATCAAGGTTCATGTGTTGACTGTACTCATCCGTTGAGATTAGTCATGTGTTGAACGAATTATTTTTATAATAAAAATTACATCTTTATCAATATAAAATCAAGGTTCATGTGTTGACTGTACTCATCCGTTGAGATTAGTCATGTGTTGAACGAATTATTTTTATAATAAAATTTACATCTTTATCAATATAAAGTAAAGGTTCATGTGTTGACTGTACTCATCCGTTGAGATTAGTCATGTGTTGAACGAAGTATTTTAACAAAAATAGTCACACATGGACGGTACTCATTCGTTGAGATTAGTCGTGTGTTGACAAAAAGAAATATTTGAAATAGAATATATAAAGCCGTGTTGAATAGTGATGCGCCATTTTGACGCGAACGATATTTACAACGATTTCGAAATGAATTGAATATATAACGATTTCGAAATGAATTGAATATATAACGATTTCGAAATGAATTGAATATATAACGATTTCGAAATGAATTGAATATATAACGATTTCGAAATAAATTGAATATATAACGATTTCGAAATGAATTGAATATATAACAATTTCGAAATGAATTGAATATATAACGATTTCGAAATGAATTGAATATATAACGATTTCGATTTGAATTGAATATAAAACGATTTCGAATTGAATGAAATAGAAAACCAATTTGATTTCAATTGAATATATAATGAATTGGATTCAAATAGAAAACGAAACGAATTTGATTTGAATAGAAAATGAATTTGAATCGAATAGAAAACCAATTTGAATTGAATCGAATAGAAAACGACTTTGAAATTGGATTGAATTGAAAACGAATTCAAATTGAATCGAAAGCAAAGTGAAATGAATTCAAATTGAATTGAAATTTGAATTGAATAGAAATGAATTTCAAAACGAATTTATAAAGAAGAATTCAATTTTGATTTGAATTGAAATAGAAGTTGAAATTGCTTTTGAAACGAATTTAAAACTATTTATATAATTCGTTTTAAATGGAAATCGACGAAGTATATATTATATATATTATATATATAATATAATGGCCTGAATAGAACGCGCCGCGCCGCGGCAGTTCGTGAATTTCGACCATTAATTTCAAACGGACATTACGGGAGATCCGACCGTCGGATTCTCCTAAAACCGGAACCGTTGGGTTCGTATCGAAAAGAGCTTTCTAACGAATAATAGAAATTTGAAATCTAACGGTTGGATCTGGAGATACGTCCAAATCAAATTCGAGAAAGGTCGCTATAGGTGCAGTTCGATGGCCGTTGTTGGAAATCGACTGTACGGGCCTTGATAAAATTATTAAAAATAGTAATAATTTATGTAAAATCATAAGAAATGATTTGGGAAGAATTGGGATGAAAAACTCCATATTTGAAAGGATAAAAATGGGTTTTTATCGAAATGAACTAGTTTTGAACTAAATTTAAAACCTAATTATTTTTAAATAAATGAATTAGATTTAAAAAGGGGTTTTAAATAATCGAATTTCTAATATATTTGATTAAATTTGAAATGGGTTTATCGTGAACAGTGTTTTAAATAACACTAGTTCTTTAACCCGATAACAAATAGAATGTGATTTGGGTTTGTCGTGAACTGTGTTTTAAATAACACCTAGTTCTTTAACCCAGTAAAAGGAGTTCTAACGAATTTGCAATTAGATTGAAGTGTGAATTTGTAATCTAAATTATCAAATTTAGAAATAAGCGAGAATGGGGTATCGCCAGTTTTGCTCCAAAGCGATAGTTAAATCTTTAATTAGATTTGAACGTGAAATGGTAATTAATTTTACCGATAACACCACGGTGTTAGATATGGAGTATTACCAGTTTTGCTTCATGGGATGAATAGGTTGGGATTGGGAAATAAAATAAATAATTACTTCGTTACGGTTCGCTAATCTCGACTAGTTGGAAAACCATAATTTGGTTTTAAAGGACATCCAAAGGAAGATTTCAGGATAAATTTTAAAGAATTTATCTTGGATAAAATTAATGGGAACCTTTCCCTAAGAATGTGAAATTTAGAAACTAGCTGTAGGTTGGCTAAGAAGAATGGTTTCCTGGGTATTGATCTGATGTTGGTTTCGGTCTTCGGGATTAATGTTTGGGAAATTGTTCTCTTGCTAATTTGCGGTTAGTGACTAATGAATTGGAATGAGGCGTATGTTGTGCTTGTGTAACATTTGTTTTAATATACGCGGGTTGTTCGGAAAGTCCGGGTTTATACCCATTCTGAATGACCGATTCGACGATACGTCGAAGATGAAGACGGTGGTTGAAGACCGGAAGTCTTCACATCGTTTGGATAATTACTGACGATCCTGATTGGGCTGTACACCCAAGTGGATGGAAATAGTTGGTGGTCGTCCAGACGTACTTGGAGATGGATGGATATGCGAGGAAAGTGCCTCCGGTTCCGTTCAGACCCAGAACGGACTTGTAAATGGATTGTGTGTCTGACGCTGGATTTTATTCTGTGTTGATTGATTTCTATTAAATATACATCTGTTTGGCGGCGGAGAATTTATTCTTTTGCTTAACGCCCTTGTAACACCCCGAAAATTCTATAACTGTGAAATTAACAAATTAAAGTATAATTAATCTGAAATCAAAGAACTAAGGGAAACGGGATACGCCATTGCGTTCGTCTCGGAAAAATACGCAAAATAGAGTCCGAGTTTTCGAAAAACGGAGTCCGTATGAAGAAGATATGGCCTTCGGAAGTTTTGAATTAAATTTAAAAATTCAAACAGAATAAAATAATTAAAAATCGGGCCCAATGGGCCAGGGCGGATAAACACCCGCCTAGGCCACCCAGGTCGACTGGGATGTCGACCTGGGCTACCCATGTCGACAGGGCTGTCGACAGCCCTGTCGACAGGGGTGTCGACCTGGTCGAGCCCAGCCAACCTGGCTGGCCAGGTCTGTGTTTGGCCGATTTTCTGTGGTCTGCTTTGTCACTAGGGCTAGGTGGCAAGTTTTAATTGGTCTCTCTATCGAATGAATGGCTACGATCAATCCAGGCAACATCAATGGTCCTAATCAGTTCCTAACCTCTATATAAACAACCCTAGACTAAACCCTAATCTATTCATTCAAAATTAAGAACATAGCCGCCATGTTGCTGAGGAACGACTAAGAGTAGCCGCCAACTAAAGAGAGGATTAGGAGGAAGATTCTAAAGCTTAAAGCAACCTAAACAAATCAATTCAACAAAGGAATTTGCGTCTTCAATCCCTAAATTAGAGAATTCATCACACCATTGTAAGTAGAGTATTACTTTGATATGAATAAACAGTTGTGTTGGTTTGTATGCTTGAATTGTGGCAATAGAGTTATTCATATTTGTGCGTTCTTATCAATTTGAAATATTATATACGTTTGGGTAGTCTTGAATTATGTTATTCATGTTATAAAGAACTACATGCGGTAGTTCTATGCAAGTATACGTTTGGAATATTTCGCAAATTATGTAATCCATGTTGAAACTACATGTATGTAGTTGATTTAAATTCATGCAAGTTTGGGGTTTTGCTTCTATGCCATCATGATGTATATTTTTGTGCATAAATCATTTTGTAAGTAATTAGAACAAGTTTGGTTATTATAATCCATAGGAAATTATGTTGAGAATTTTGGCATCATGTATTAAGCCATGCTTTTGTACTAGAAAACCTATTTGCAAATTTATGAATATGGCTAGGCTATGAATAATATTTGGCATAATTAAAATCCATGATTTAGGCTACCTTGTTTACAAGAATTATATGACGACATATGTGGTACATGGCTAGGTTAGGTTCAAAAGGTCCCTTTTTGTAAGTTTACATGACTAAAGTAAGAATCATGATTTCATGTTAGAAATATTTATGCCATGGTTATGTGAACAAATTTAACTATACTTATGCCATGCTTATGTTTGATATTATGCCATGCTTATGTTTGACATTATGCCTAAATAAAAATATAGGTTCATGTTGTAGTTAAGCCTATGCAAGTTTACATGCCTTGATTCATATCACCTATGCTTTATGACCAAAGTATATGTCACTACTATGCAAGTACACCAGTTTCTATTTTGTATTCCCAACGTCATATTGCAAGTTCATACGCTCACCTTCCCCTTTTTGTGTATGTAATCACGCTTCAAGCCTCCCCTTGTCGCATGGCTAAGTTGGGCTTTAAAAGGCTAAGCCCAATATATATAAACGGACGTGTAAAACGGGGGAAAATAACGTTGGGTTAAAATTAATTAATGAATGAAAATATAAAATAGAAGGGCCCAAGTTCAAGTATGGGTTGGGCCCATGATTGGTGTAACCTTTACACCATTAACTTAATAATGGGCCGCAAATATTTACATATAAGAAATAAAGAAGAATGACAAAATATGTAAATGTAGAACATACGATGTGTTTAACCCGAGGTTGGATTGAGTTGTGATGTAAACCTGCCCGGAACCGCCCGGCTGTCCAGTAGTCACAACAATACCTATCCAATGTGGGAGGTTAAACATGGAGCCCAGCAAGGACCCGAGGTTAGACTGAGTTGTGGCGTAAGACTTCCCGGAACCAACCGGCAACAGGCAGCCACAACAATACCTGTCTAATGTGAGAGGTCAGGGCCTTAATAAGACAATTAAGGCTGAGTCAGGATTGATAGGATTAAGTGAACTAAAGACTTAATCAAAATGGAACATGCTAAACAAAACGGACTGGTGGGGGTTAGGTTAGGAAACACTTAACCAACTTAGCATGTTGGCTAGAGATAGAAAACCTAGTAACGGGGGGACCCTTTTCAGCAGTAACCCTAGAAGGTGTATCAGGATACCCTGAAACTAGGCAGGGTGGGGCACGATTACTGGGCTGATTGTAAGAGGTCAAAGCGACGGCGGTGGTGTAGCAGTGTAGGTTCTAACGGAGTGCGGGCGTGCACACACTCCGGTGCAGAAAAATAAGGCACTGGACACCAGTAGCATTCCTGTGCACTCTAAGGTTGTGTCGGGTTGCCACTATGGGACTTGATACACCCCATGGTGGGACCAGCATAGGTAACTACAACATCGGGGGCCGTAAGACACATGTAACTATGCGAGTAGGAGCCGATCATCATTGAATGGATCTCATCACCCTGATTATGGGGTGCCAGTTGGAAACTAGTTTATATGGGTTCAGAGATTAACATGGGGTACGATAGTATATTCGACCCTAGACAACTTAACCAAGTTTATTGTGCATGCCCACTTCCTGTTTATACTTATCATACTCAGTTCTTTATTCATAGACAAAATAGTACTAGACTTACTCAGGCTTTATGTCTGACTCTACTTTTCTTTCGTCTTCTTTCTTCCGTTCCCCCCCCCCCCCCCCCCCCCAGGTCCACAGGGAGGGAACACAGCAGCTTGATCAGCCTTGACATCCAGCTTGAAGAAGAGAAATGTATTGCTTGGACTTTCCTGTTTTGAACTATGGCTTTGGACAATCCACTATGGGGCTTTTGCAGTTTATCTACGTTTTATTTATGCTTCTTTAAATAATGTACTCAAGACAGATTATGAAAAAGTTATGTTATGTTTTTGGAAAGGATGTAAGACAATTATGGTGATGTTTTGTAACACGTATTTGACTCTATAAAGTTTGTTTTTCTTCCGCTGTTTACAAATATGTGTTCCTATATCTGTCTTGTATATCTGTGACTTGTACTTATAAACCTCCACCAAAATTAGGGCATTCCCTTTGAGAGTGACCCTAACGGAGGTGGGGTGTTTCACTTGGTATCAGAGCATAGGTTTACCAGATAAGATAAAAAGTTTTGAAAAAATTATTTTCAAAAAGGAAATTTAAAGAAGCATTTTTAAAAGAAAAATATTATTTTATTTTAAAAAGGCAAAGTCCACCCCCCAAAGCCATAGGAACTATCTTTTATCCTTCGTTTTGAATCTATCCTTTTTGTTTCAGCATGTCCCAAGAACTTAACTTGCCGGAAGGGGTGCCAATACCTGGTTGGTTTAGACGGTTCTTAGAGGCAAGGGCCACTCAGCCAGGTCCTACCGTTCCTCCTCCCCCAGCTGCCGGAAATCATCCAGCTGCAGCAGCACCTTTTCCTCCACCTCCTCCACGGGGAAACACGTTTGCTAAGATATGTAAAGATTTTAAAGCTATGGGAGGAAGGGATTTCCATGGAACTGAGTCCTTCGTGGCAGCTAGAAATTGGCTGAAAGAAACGGAGGACCTATTCATCATCTTTGAGGTAGAAGATAGACAAAAAGTACAGTTGGCAGTGTGGCTATTGAAGTGCGAGGCTTCTTACTGGTGGGAAGTCACTAATGCTGAAAGACCAGTGGAGACATGGGAGGACTTTAGGGCAAGGTTTGAGACTAAATTTCTCTCAGATGCGGAAAGAAGTTTGCAGTTGGAAAAATTCTTATTTCTTAAGCAAGGGGACAAGACAGTCAGAGAGTATGTGAATCAGTTCGATGAGCTGGCTAGGTTTGGGCTTGACCTAGTCAACACCCCGCACAAGAAGGCTCTCCGTTATGTCAAAGGGTTGAATGAGCCATTACATAGCTTGGCCATGACCCATATACCCATGGGAGCCACGTATGAAAGATTGGTGCAAATGGCATTGCTGAATGAAGAGGATAAGGGCAAGAAGGAGACAAAGGCAGAAAGCTCTCAAGGGAAGAAAGAGGGTTTGCAGCCTAAGAAGACAGACTTTAAGAAGGGCGGGAAAGGCAACAAAGAGAAGAGGAAGTGCAATTTCTGTGGCAAAGTGGGGCACTTAGTAAAGGACTGCCGGAAAAAGAAGGCCAAGGAGAATGGTGGGTGCTTTTCTTGCGGTGAGACAGGCCACAGGGCTAAGGACTGCCCAAAGAAACGAGGACAGGGGCAGAGGATCCACCCCAGGGGCACAGGTTCATGTGCTGGAAGCGCCACCTCTGCAACAGCGAGGTATAAATACTTCTGTAGAAAGTGTAGTTTATCTTTATGATCACCCCGTTCGCACTTTATTTGATTCTGGCGCATCACACTCCTTTATCTCGTCTGCTTTAGTAGAATCTCTGCACCTAAAAACTAGTATGGTAGAGGATCCCTTAATTGTTTCAAACCCAATTGGGGGCCCATCTCATTTGTCTATGATCTGTGTGGGATTGAAAATTTCTATTCTAAGCGTAGAATTTCAATGTAGTGCCTTTGTTTTGGGCTTTTCGGGTTATGGTTTGATTTTGGGTATGGATTGGCTATCCAGTAATGGGGCCATCCTTGATTGTGAGAAAAGGGTTGTTAGGATCCTAACCCAGCTCGGTAATACTTTGGAAATTTCTTGTAATCCCTCATCTGCGATTATGCTTAGTTATCTTGAATCGCTAGATGCCTCTGTTGAAAATTTGCAATCAGTTAGAGTGGTCCGGGAATATCCGGATGTCTTCGAAGAGGTGAAGGGCTTGCCTCCGAAGCGGGAAATAGACTTCCGTATATATCTTGTAGATAATGCAAAGCCCGTTGCATTGCCCGTTAGACACATGGCTCCACGAGAAAGGAAAGAGCTCAGTAGACAGATTAAAGAGCTTCTAGAAAAGGGGTTCATTAGGAGGAGCATTTCAGAATGGGGCGCTCCAGTGGTGTTCGCTACAAAGGCGGATGGTTCACTCCGTCTATGTGTTGACTATAGGGAGCTCAACAAGCTAACGAAAACGAATAGGCACCCTCTCCCTAGAATTGACGATTTATTTGACCAGCTTGTAGGGGCGTCTGTTTTCTCCCAACTCGATTTAGCAACCGGTTTTCATCAGCTAAGGGTGGCTGAAGATAGCATCGATAAAACGGCGTTCAGAACCCCAGACGGCTTCTTTGAATGGCTTGTCATGCCTTTCGGCTTGACAAATGCACCTGCTTACTTCGTGGACCTGATGAGTAGGGTATTTAGTGATTTCCTCAACAAATTCGTAGTGGTCTTCGTAGATGATATCCTTATCTTCTCAAAGAGTGAAGAGGAACATGCTCAGCACTTAAGGGCAATCATGGAAACTTTGCGAGCCCATCAATTAAAAGCCAAATTCTCCAAATGCCACTTTTGGAGAGAAGAGGTGAGGTTCCTTGGGCACATAGTATCTAAACAAGGGTTAGCAGTGGACCCTGCTAAGGTAGTGGCGGTACAGGACCGGAAGACACCAAGGAATGCGACTGAGGTCCGAAGCTTTCTAGGATTAGCAGGTTTCTATCGAAAGTTCATAAAGGATTTTGCGAAAATCTCAGCTCCGCTCACGAAATTAACTAAGAAGAATCTAGTGTTCAATTGGGACTTGGATTGCGAGTTTGCTTTCCAACGACTAAAAAGGGCTCTTACAACAGCCCCAGTTTTGACGCTGCCAGATGGGAGCAAAATGTTCACTGTTTATACGGATGCATGTGGGACAGGGCTAGGCGCCGTCTTAATGCAAGAAGGAAGGGTAGTAGCTTATGGCGGGAGGCAATTGAAGGTGCACAAAAAGAACTACCCAACCCACGATCTTGAGTTAGCCGCCATCGTCTTTGCACTCAAGTCTTGGCGACACTATCTCCTAGGTGAGAAGTTCGAACTTTACACTGACCATAAATCGTTGAAATATCTTTTCTCGTAGAAGGATCTTAACTTGAGGCAACAAAGATGGATGGAGTTTCTTGCCTCGTACGATTTCGAAATCTCCTACACTCCGGGCAAAGGCAACGTAGTGGCAGACGCGTTGAGCCGAAAGAAATTGACCCTAAGCCCGTTGTTTGTTGAAAGACAAAGCCTAGAGTTTATAGCCAGCTTCGACTTTAGGCCTTCCTCCGATTTCGTACCGGGCTTGCTTACATCTCTCGAAGTGCGCCCGACTTTAGTGGATTCAGTAGGGGCAGCACAACGCGAAGACCCTCAGCTTGTGGAAATGATTGATAGGCTAATTAGGGGTGAGACTTCAAGTCACCTCAACAGATACTCCATTGACGATAAGGGTTTGCTAAGGCGAGACGGAAGACTATGCGTCCCACAGACAAAAGATTTAGTAAAGAAGGTTCTAGAGGAAGCACATCACTCCAAGATGACGATACACCCAGGCGGAGATAAAATGTACAAAGATATAAAAAGAACTTTCTTCTGGAACGGCATGAAAAAGGACGTGGCAGAGTTCGTTTCTAAGTGTATGGTGTGCCAACAGGTTAAGGCGGAACAGAAAAAGCCCGGCGGACTACTACATCCTCTGGAGGTCCCGCAGTGGAAGTGGGATAGCATCTCAATGGACTTCATCGATGGGCTGCCTAGGTCTAGGAGAGGCAACACTAGCATTTGGGTAATAGTGGATAGGCTTATTAAAAGCGCCCACTTTTTACCTGTCAAAAGTAAGAGAACTGCCTCATCCCTAGCATCACTCTACCTTAAGGAAATCGTTCGACTCCATGGAATACCATCTAGCATCGTTAGTGACCGAGACCCCATCTTCACCAGCGAGTTTTGGCGGAGTCTGCAAGAAGCAGTAGGAACGCAGTTATGCTTGAGCACAGCCTATCATCCCCAAACCGACGGCCAAACAGAGAGAGTGAACAGAGTTTTGGAGGACCTTTTAAGGCTATGCGTCCTCGACTTCGAAGGGACATGGGAAGACCACCTTCCTTTGGTAGAATTCGCCTACAACAACAGCTATCAAGCAACCATCGGAATGGCGCCCTTCGAAGCTTTATATGGAAGACCGTGCCGATCGCCCACTTGTTGGTGGGAGTCGACGGATAAGCTCATACTTGGACCAGATATGATCCGAGAGACCTCAGAGAAAGTAGACTTAATACGAAGAAGGATGAAGACGGCCCAAGACAGACAAAAGTCCTACGCCGACAAGAGGAGGACCGACCTTGAATTTGAAGTTGGAGACAGAGTTTTTCTCAAGGTATCACCGCTAAGGAACGTTGTTCGTTTTGGAACCACAGGAAAGCTAGCACCAAGGTTCGTAGGGCCATTCCCTATTATCGAGAAAATTGGGAAAATGGCCTATAGATTAGAGCTACCCGAGAAGTTGGCTGGAGTCCACAACGTTTTTCACGTTTCACATCTCCGAAAATGTCTACATGAGTCTGCTGAAGTTGTAGAGCCAAATATCCTCGAAGAGGCCGAAGTGGAACGCGAAGCAACCATAAGAAAAGTTCCAACCCGCATATTAGGAACGGAAGTGAAGAAGCTACGCAACCGCGAAGTCAAGCTCGTCAAAGTTCAGTGGAGCGACGCCGAGGGAGACGCGACTTGGGAAACTGAAGCTAGAATACGCACTGCCTACCCTTTTCTGTTCGAGGGTACATCCTTGATCTTTCCTTTTCCTTAAGTTGCGCTTTTATCTATCTTTTTAGGTATATTTCCTCGACCGTATCTTTTAGATAGAATCTTTTTGGATGGAAACATGTAGTTGAAACATGTTATGGATGATGATTGTAAGTGGTTGTAAGTGATTGCTAGTGGTTGCTCGTGGTTGCATATACACACACAATCTAGGTTTTAGATCGGCTCAATCACTTCATATTGCATATGCATATATGTTTGCATTCGTATATGGTTGAACTTTAATGTGTTGTCATATGGATGTTGCATTTGTAATGAATGATTGTGCACTCATGTAAAATCAAGAATAGGAAAATTTGCATACATAATGGATTCATGGCACCTACATAATTCGCATTAAGGAGGTCAACTGAATCAGTAGACCGCCTGATTTTGCATTAGATAAGTACATGTACACACACACTTCGCATATGATCATGAAGCATTAGAAGTCTTTTAAGGACAATGGATGCTCGTGTTTGATGGATGAGTAGATGGATGATTGGATTCAGGATATACATTCCTCCTAACTTGAAGATTTCGGGGACGAAATCCTTTTAAGTGGGGGAGAATGTAACACCCCGAAAATTCTACAACTGTGAAATTAACAAATTAAAGTATAATTAATCTGAAATCAAAGAACTAAGGGAAACGGGATACGCCATTGCATTCGTCTCGGAAAAATACGCAAAATAGAGTCCGAGTTTTCGAAAAACGGAGTCCGTATGAAGAAGATATGGCCTTCGGAAGTTTTGAATTAAATTTAAAAATTCAAACAAAATAAAATAATTAAAAATCGGGCCCAATGGGCCAGGGCGGATAAACACCCGCCTAGGCCACCCAGGTCGACTGGGCTGTCGACCTGGGCTACCCATGTCGACAGGGCTGTCGACAGCCCTGTCGACAGGGGTGTCGACCTGGTCGAGCCCAGCCAACCTGGCTGGCCAGGTCTGTGTTTGGCCGATTTTCTGTGGTCTGCTTTGTCACTAGGGCTAGGTGGCAAGTTTTAATTGGTCTCTCTATCGAATGAATGGCTACGATCAATCCAGGCAACATCAATGGTCCTAATCAGTTCCTAACCTCTATATAAACAACCCTAGACTAAACCCTAATCTATTCATTCAAAATTAAGAACATAGCCGCCATGTTGCTGAGGAACGACTAAGAGTAGCCGCCAACTAAAGAGAGGATTAGGAGGAAGATTCTAAAGCTTAAAGCAACCTAAACAAATCAATTCAACAAAGGAATTTGCGTCTTCAATCCCTAAATTAGAGAATTCATCACACCATTGTAAGTAGAGTATTACTTTGATATGAATAAACAGTTGTGTTGGTTTGTATGCTTGAATTGTGGCAATAGAGTTATTCATATTTGTGCGTTCTTATCAATTTGAAATATTATATACGTTTGGGTATTCTTGAATTATGTTATTCATGTTATAAAGAACTACATGCGGTAGTTCTATGCAAGTATACGTTTGGAATATTTCGCAAATTATGTAATCCATGTTGAAACTACATGTATGTAGTTGATTTAAATTCATGCAAGTTTGGGGTTTTTCTTCTATGCCATCATGATGTATATTTTTGTGCATAAATCATTTTGTAAGTAATTAGAACAAGTTTGGTTATTATAATCCATAGGAAATTATGTTGAGAATTTTGGCATCATGTATTAAGCCATGCTTTTGTACTAGAAAACCTATTTGCAAATTTATGAATATGGCTAGGCTATGAATAATATTTGGCATAATTAAAATCCATGATTTAGGCTACCTTGTTTACAAGAATTATATGACGACATATGTGGTACATGGCTAGGTTAGGTTCAAAAGGTCCCTTTTTGTAAGTTTACATGACTAAAGTAAGAATCATGATTTCATGTTAGAAATATTTATGCCATGGTTATGTGAACAAATTTAACTATACTTATGCCATGCTTATGTTTGATATTATGCCATGCTTATGTTTGACATTATGCCTAAATAAAAATATAGGTTCATGTTGTAGTTAAGCCTATGCAAGTTTACATGCCTTGATTCATATCACCTATGCTTTATGACCAAAGTATATGTCACTACTATGCAAGTACACCAGTTTCTATTTTGTATTCCCAACGTCATATTGCAAGTTCATACGCTCACCTTCCCCTTTTTGTGTATGTAATCACGCTTCAAGCCTCCCCTTGTCGCATGGCTAAGTTGGGCTTTAAAAGGCTAAGCCCAATATATATAAACGGACGTGTAAAACGGGGGAAAATAACGTTGGGTTAAAATTAATTAATGAATGAAAATATAAAATAGAAGGGCCCAAGTTCAAGTATGGGTTGGGCCCATGATTGGTGTAACCTTTACACCATTAACTTAATAATGGGCCGCAAATATTTACATATAAGAAATAAAGAAGAATGACAAAATATGTAAATGTAGAACATACGATGTGTTTAACCCGAGGTTGGATTGAGTTGTGATGTAAACCTGCACGGAACCGCCCGGCTGTCCAGTAGTCACAACAATACCTATCCAATGTGGGAGGTTAAACATGGAGCCCAGCAAGGACCCGAGGTTAGACTGAGTTGTGGCGTAAGACTGCCCGGAACCAACCGGCAACAGGCAGCCACAACAATACCTGTCTAATGTGAGAGGTCAGGGCCTTAATAAGACAATTAAGGCTGAGTCAGGATTGATAGGATTAAGTGAACTAAAGACTTAATCAAAATGGAACATGCTAAACAAAACGGACTGGTGGGGGTTAGGTTAGGAAACACTTAACCAACTTAGCATGTTGGCTAGAGATAGAAAACCTAGTAACGGGGGGACCCTTTTCAGCAGTAACCCTAGAAGGTGTATCAGGATACCCTGAAACTAGGCAGGGTGGGGCACGATTACTGGGCTGATTGTAAGAGGTCAAAGCGACGGCGGTGGTGTAGCAGTGTAGGTTCTAACGGAGTGCGGGCGTGCACACACTCCGGTGCAGAAAAATAAGGCACTGGACACCAGTAGCATACCTGTGCACTCTAAGGTTGTGTCGGGTTGCCACTATGGGACTTGATACACCCCATGGTGGGACCAGCATAGGTAACTACAACATCGGGGGCCGTAAGACACATGTAACTATGCGAGTAGGAGCCGATCATCATTGAATGGATCTCATCACCCTGATGATGGGGTGCCAGTTGGAAACTAGTTTATATGGGTTCAGAGATTAACATGGGGTACGATAGTATATTCGACCCTAGACAACTTAACCAAGTTTATTGTGCATGCCCACTTCCTGTTTATACTTATCATACTCAGTTCTTTATTCATAGACAAAATAGTACTAGACTTACTCAGGCTTTATGTCTGACTCTACTTTTCTTTCGTCTTCTTTCTTGCGTTTCCCCCCCCCCCCCCCCAGGTCCACAGGGAGGGAACACAGCAGCTTGATCAGCCTTGACATCCAGCTTGAAGAAGAGAAATGTATTGCTTGGACTTTCCTGTTTTGAACTATGGCTTTGGACAATCCACTATGGGGCTTTTGCAGTTTATCTACGTTTTATTTATGCTTCTTTAAATAATGTACTCAAGACAGATTATGAAAAAGTTATGTTATGTTTTTGGAAAGGATGTAAGACAATTATGGTGATGTTTTGTAACACGTATTTGACTCTATAAAGTTTGTTGTTCTTCCGCTGTTTACAAATATGTGTTCCTATATCTGTCTTGTATATCTGTGACTTGTACTTATAAACCTCCACCAAAATTAGGGCATTCCCTTTGAGAGTGACCCTAACGGAGGTGGGGTGTTTCAGCCCTTCTCTGAGACTTACGAGCTCAGAGGTTGTATATCGATGGACATCAGCCGCATGGCATGAATTGCCTGTGTGACACGCTAAGATGCAATGATCAAGGCTTCTGATGAAAAGCAAAGTCTTGTGGTTGATGATCAAAGCACGCCTACGTGGCAGCTTTGTGTATAACGTGTATTCGCGAGCCTCACACCTCGGTATGAGTTAAAAACGGGATACGGACTGCAGGGAGAGCACGACGTTTCTTTCTAGCTTTGGTGGTGTCAGTGACTTACCAGCCCTGACATATATATACTTTTCACCTTTGTGGTTGTTGGATGAGGCGCCTCGATTATAGGTCTGTAAGGACCAGGAAACGTGTGTTCAGGCATAACTAATCCTCTAACGTAAGTGAGGACCGGCCCTGAAGATCCAGGGGTTACCCAGTGTGCGTAATCCTGAGGCATTTGCTAGAGTGTCTCGAACTTGGAGAGGAGCTTGCCCCTTGCCTCGACTCATGACGGAAATCCAATTTCCAATACGTGTATTGCGGTTTTAATTGTAGAACTAGTATGGCGACATGATATATGGTACCCATGCCGTCTATGATTTATATTTATGATTGAAATGTTTTGACACTATACACATATTATAGTATCAAATGATTTGTTTTAAACGTACCAAGCATGTTTGGCTATTATAAGGGAAAACCCTATCCTCCGGCTTGCGTTGCATTGTGTGATGGGACCTGGGTCTTATAATAGCTTCATTTTTCGAAAAAGCATTGCGCTGTTTATTCTATGCACTGATATTCTTGGGAGGAAACCCGTTCCATGTTATACGGCGTGGTCCCTTGAATCACTCTCTTTTAAAGTAAAGTTTTAAATAACTGTTTTAGTTCTCACACCAGTCACATGACTGACCTGGAGTTTATTGTTTTAACCTAAACTCTGGGTGCCCCTATTTTCCGCACGGGCAGCTAGTAGTTTTGGTTTTGCAGATTTATATTCACACGATCCTGGTTTACAGCTGGAATGATATCCGGAAAGCTCTGTATCCGTATATCACCTTCAGTTGTGCTTTATATTATTTTTCCGCTGCTATGTAATTTATTGTAATCTCTTATATTTATCGAATGTAATTTATTCATTTATACTCTGTATATTCTTGTATTCTGGTGCATTGTTGTAATAACAAATGAAATGTTCTTCTGTTTGTGTTCTGTTTTGTCCTGTTCTCAACGTTCAGGGGTTTCGAACGGTCTAGATCGGTTTAACGACTGATTCAGATCGAGCGAAATTCCAGGCCGTCACATTTGGTATCAGAGCTTTGGTTTACAGAGCTCGAGAACAAGACACATTAGAACCATACGAAAGAATTCATCAGATATTGGATTAGTAATATCCAATTAGAATGACTCGTTAGAGATAGGATCAGTAGTATCCTAGAACGAGTGTGAAGAGTATATTTTTCAATTGAAAACCATTTTGTTTTGAAATTTAAACCATTTTAAAACGTATTTGACTATTTATTTATTTTGAATATGGATGATCGAGTATATAAAGGTTTTGCATATACGCGTCATGAACGTATATTCGAAGTTTTAATATACTGGATAGATATAGAATCATACTCTAGTGGCCCGAAGATGATTCTAATGATTGACTAGTTGTCATTAGTATTCATGTTCGAGTAACGAAGGGGTGATATCGATATATTTCCATTAGACTGGTGTGAGAACCAAAACTAATATAGCTAGAACACATTGTTGTGAATTGGCATCAAAAACATGATTTTTTGTATATGTAACAAAATTATGAATTTGAAACTCTAATCCACTAACTGATTGATGTTTGTGTTGTTTGTTTATTTGTTTGCTAACTTTGAACCATTATGCCTAATATAACCAAATATTGAATTGTATTAAAAATTGGTCGCATTTGCTTGCATATACATGTACTTACATTGAACAGGTCATAGCAAGGAGGCTAGAGCCGAAGAATAAAATTTGTTTGCCCGACAAATAGGTACATGTTTACTACATAATTTACTGTTTTGTTTGGGTGATGATGATTTTATGAGCCTATTGGCTAGCCGCTTGGCTTTTTCTTTTTCTTTTTGAGATTAGAAGGACCGGGGAAGCTATTTGAAATTCCCCGATGCTCCCGGTGCAGGGGAGGTTATGGCGAAATTTTTCGAAAATTTAGAGTGTTAGCCAAATTTTTGAAAATTTGAAAATTCTCAGAAACTAAAGAGTTGGAGAATGGAAGCCAGATCGAGCGTAGAGTTGATTAATCAAACCACTTTCGACTTTGTTCCTTTTCGGGGACGAAAAGTTTTAAGTGGGGGAGATTGTAATAACCCGGAAAATCTGGGCCAGTTTAAAAATTTTATTTTGGCAATTTTAGCGAATTTTGATTATTTAAAATGAATTATTTTAAATAATATCGACGAGAAATTTATTTTGAATATATTCGAACGTATATATTTATACGCGTCGTCGTTAGAATATAAATATTTATATATAATTATAAATAGAATTGAAAATGGCGCGGTAGTTCGATAATTCGATTTCAAACTTCAATTGAATGTACCGGGTGCAAAACAATCCGGATTTTAGTGAAACCAAAAATAATAGGCTCTAATTGTGAATATCTTTCCAACGAATCTGAATAATTGAAATTTCATAGCGGGGATCAAAAGATATGTCCAGTTGAAAATTCTGAATAGTCGCTATGGAATTCAGGCCCTTAAAAATGGACATTTTGCAAATGACCTCGGATTTCGACGAAACCACTTTTGTTGGGTCTGTGATGTCAGTTTATTGCTAGGTTTCAAATTTCATAATTTTTCGAATCAATATGTGAGCGTGGCAAAGGAAAACGTGTTTTGACCATTTCAGTTGATTTTAATCGACTGGAAAATGGCCATTTTTCCAACGGTCTCAGAATTCGACGAAACTAGTTTTGTTAGGACCGTATCGTCAATACGAAGCAAGAAAATATTTTTCTGGAATTTTTCTAGTTAGTATGTGACCCCGGTGATTTGAAATGTACGTTTAGAATTCAATATAGTGATTTAAATGTAAATTCAACGGAAACTGATTCAAACGATCAAATCAACTTGCGGTACGTATCCCATTGTGTTCAGAATGGGGGTAAAACGCTATGGACGACAGGCGGTGGGCCTCGTTTAGAGGTCGTTTGTAAAAGTCAACTATTTGCAAATAAAATAATTAAATAATTAAAAATAAAAAAATAAAAAAACCCCCTTTCCTTTATCAGCCGACCCCCCCTCCTTTATTCATTCGTTAAACAAAATAAAATTAAAAAAAAAAAAGAGGAGGAAGAAGAAATCGCGCCGCCGCCTGGGGCTTCCCGCCGTCGTCGGAGAGGCGCGCCCCCCCTCAGCCATCGCGCCGCCGCCTGGATGCGAGCCCCCATCGAAGAACCGACGCAACCCTCGAAACCGCACCCCTTTCCAACCACCCTCCTCCGTTGTTCAACCACCGCCCGAACCCTCCACCCGATGCCGCGCCACCCCACCGCTCCGACGAACGCCCTCCGCCAACCCCAGACCCCCCTCTCGCCTCACCCTCGAGACAGCGAAACCCCCCCCCCCCCTCCGCCTTCGATTTTTTTACTGTAAGTGTTTTTTTATTTTTATTTTTATTTTTATTTTCAATTCTGATTTTTTTTATTTATTTTAAAAACTGATTTGAAAAAAAAAAGTTTAAAAACTGATTTGTTAAAAATATAAAAACTGATTTGAAAAAGGTTTAATCTTTTAGTAGAAAAAGATTTGAACTTGCAAAAAATAAAGATCATATTTTTAAAAAGCGAAAAGACGATATTTTTAATTTATAAAAGTTAGGATTTTTTAATTTATAAAAGTTAGGATTTTTTAATTTATAAAAGTTAGGATTTTTAATTTATAAAAGTTTAGATTTTTAATTTATAAAAGTTTAGATTTTTGTATTAGGAAAATATGATCTTTATATTTGTAGAAAAATAAAAATGAGATTTTTATAAAGGTGAAATCTTTAAATTTATAAAGGTGAAATCTTTAAATTTAAAAAGGTGGAATCTTTAAATTTAAAAAGGCGAAATCTTTATATAGAAAATAGCGGGATAAAAATATAATTTTTGTCTATATAGTAGCGTTGTGAAAATATGACTTTTATATATTGAATAACGAAATAAAAATTCAATTTTTAAATATATGAAGTGATTATAAAAGTATGACTTTTAAATTGAAAGTGAATAAATAAAAATGTGATTTTTATTTTAAAGACATCGAAATATAAAAATGTGTGATTTTAATATATGTAGTGGCTACGGGCAACGAAGATGACGAAGATGTGATAGCAATGAAGATTTCCTGCAAAAGAAGTGCCGTGGAGCTAGGATAGCTATATGTGAGAATTCTCACTCTTCAATTTTATTTCTAGTTATATATATATACTAGGATGCAGACGGTGCTTAGTAGCACCCGACACAATCGTCCACAGACCATGGACTTGTTTGTTTGGTTGCATAGATTAGTTAGATGATTTGATTTGAATTTGGTTGTTTGGTGAATTTGATTGATGTGTGAATGGCGTGGGCCTTCACTAGACCGGGGATAAGGCTAGGCCTCGTCCCGTTTCTAGTATAGTGTCGTTATGCCGCCGAAATTTTCTAAAATATGTTAGAAAAATAAAAATATCATTTTTATTGAATAAATGAACTGAATAGAAATTCAAGTGTTAAAATAAAATGTTTTATCGTTAAAAAATATAATTTTTAACGTGAATATGAATATAGTGAAAGTGAATAAAATAAATATTCATTTACAAACCGGACGGTTTGTTTATGTACACCTATTTGAAGGACATTGATTGGGTCGATAAATTTCACACATCGCCCAACTGCACGAATAAAATCTGTGTTTGATTGTTTGAAACCCTACATGGTTGTTGGGATGAAATTTAAAGTTCACTCATCCTGACTGATTAAATATGTCGATCGATTGATTGACAGGCTGTTATAAGCGTTAGATATCTATATTTGATGCTTATACAGTGTAGTGCACTTTGGTTGATGATTGATTATTTCTCAATGCTATTATATACATGTGATGTATGAAAATCCATATAATTAACATTATATGGTAATTGATTGGGCCTCATTCCAATTTAGAAAATAAAGAATATTATAAAATCAAGGTTCATGTGTTGACTGTACTCATCCGTTGAGATTAGTCATGTGTTGAACGAATTATTTTTATAATAAAAATTACATCTTTATCAATATAAAATCAAGGTTCATGTGTTGACTGTACTCATCCGTTGAGATTAGTCATGTGTTGAACGAATTATTTTTATAATAAAAATTACATCTTTATCAATATAAAATCAAGGTTCATGTGTTGACTGTACTCATCCGTTGAGATTAGTCATGTGTTGAACGAATTATTTTTATAATAAAAATTACATCTTTATCAATATAAAATCAAGGTTCATGTGTTGACTGTACTCATCCGTTGAGATTAGTCATGTGTTGAACGAATTATTTTTATAATAAAATTTACATCTTTATCAATATAAAGTAAAGGTTCATGTGTTGACTGTACTCATCCGTTGAGATTAGTCATGTGTTGAACGAAGTATTTTAACAAAAATAGTCACACATGGACGGTACTCATTCGTTGAGATTAGTCGTGTGTTGACAAAAAGAAATATTTGAAATAGAATATATAAAGCCGTGTTGAATAGTGATGCGCCATTTTGACGCGAACGATATTTACAACGATTTCGAAATGAATTGAATATATAACGATTTCGAAATGAATTGAATATATAACGATTTCGAAATGAATTGAATATATAACGATTTCGAAATGAATTGAATATATAACGATTTCGAAATGAATTGAATATATAACGATTTCGAAATGAATTGAATATATAACAATTTCGAAATGAATTGAATATATAACGATTTCGAAATGAATTGAATATATAACGATTTCGATTTGAATTGAATATAAAACGATTTCGAATTGAATGAAATAGAAAACCAATTTGATTTCAATTGAATATATAATGAATTGGATTCAAATAGAAAACGAAACGAATTTGATTTGAATAGAAAATGAATTTGAATCGAATAGAAAACCAATTTGAATTGAATCGAATAGAAAACGACTTTGAAATTGGATTGAATTGAAAACGAATTCAAATTGAATCGAAAGCAAAGTGAAATGAATTCAAATTGAATTGAAATTTGAATTGAATAGAAATGAATTTCAAAACGAATTTATAAAGAAGAATTCAATTTTGATTTGAATTGAAATAGAAGTTGAAATTGCTTTTGAAACGAATTTAAAACTATTTATATAATTCGTTTTAAATGGAAATCGATGAAGTATATATTATATATATAATATAATGGCCTGAATAGAACGCGCCGCGCCGCGGCAGTTCATGAATTTCGACCATTAATTTCAAACGGACATTACGGGAGATCCGACCGTCGAATTCTCCTAAAACCGGAACCGTTGGGTTCGTATCGAAAAGAGCTTTCTAACGAATATTAGAAATTTGAAATCTAACGGTTGGATCTGGAGATACGTCCAAATCAAATTCGAGAAAGGTCGCTATAGGTGCAGTTCGATGGCCGTTGTTGGAAATCGACTGTACGGGCCTTGATAAAATTATTAAAAATAGTAATAATTTATGTAAAATCATAAGAAATGATTTGGGAAGAATTGGGATGAAAAACTCCATATTTGAAAGGATAAAAATGGGTTTTTATCGAAATGAACTAGTTTTGAACTAAATTTAAAACCTAATTATTTTTAAATAAATGAATTAAATTTAAAAAGGGGTTTTAAATAATCGAATTTCTAATATATTTGATTAAATATGAAATGGGTTTATCGTGAACAGTGTTTTAAATAACACTAGTTCTTTAACCCGATAACAAATAGAATGTGATTTGGGTTTGTCGTGAACTGTGTTTTAAATAACACCTAGTTCTTTAACCCAGTAAAAGGAGTTCTAACGAATCTGCAATTAGATTGAAGTGTGAATTTGTAATCTAAATTATCAAATTTAGAAATGAGCGAGAATGGGGTATCGCCAGTTTTGCTCCAAAGCGATAGTTGAATCTTTAATTAGATTTGAACGTGAAATGGTAATTAATTTTACCGATAACACCACGGTGTTAGATATGGAGTATTACCAGTTTTGCTTCATGGGATGAATAGGTTGGGATTGGGAAATAAAATAAATAATTACTTCGTTACGGTTCGCTAATCTCGACTAGTTGGAAAACCATAATTTGGTTTTAAAGGACATCCAAAGGAAGATTTCAGGATAAATTTTAAAGAATTTATCTTGTATAAAATTAATGGGAACCTTTCCCTAAGAATGTGAAATTTAGAAACTAGCTGTAGGTTGGCTAAGAAGAATGGTTTCCTGGGTATTGATCTGATGTTGGTTTCGGCCTTCGGGGTTAATGTTTGGGAAATTGTTCTCTTGCTAATTTGCGGTTAGTGACTAATGAATTGGAATGAGGCGTATGTTGTGCTTGTGTAACATTTGTTTTAATATACGCGGGTTGTTCGGAAAGTCCGGGTTTATACCCATTCTGAATGACCGATTCGACGATATGTCGAAGATGAAGACGGTGGTTGAAGACCGGAAGTCTTCACATCGTTTGGATAATTACTGACGATCCTGATTGGGCTGTACACCCAAGAGGATGGAAATAGTTGGTGGTCGTCCAGACGTACTTGGAGATGGATGAATATGCGAGGAAAGTGCCTTCGGTTCCGTTCAGACCCAGAACGGACTTGTAAATGGATTGTGTGTCTGACGCTGGATTTTATTCTGTGTTGATTGATTTCTATTAAATATACATCTGTTTGGCGGCGGAGAATTTATTCTTTTGCTTAACGCCCTTCTCTGAGACGTACGAGCTCAGAGGTTGTATATCGATGGACATCAGTCGCATGGCATGAATTGCCTGTGTGGCACGCTAAGATGCAATGATCAAGGCTTCTGTTGAAAAGCAAAGTCTTGTGGTTGATGATCAAAGCACGCCTACGTGGCAACTTTGTGTATAACGTGTATTCGCGAGCCTCACACCTCGGTATGAGTTAAAAACGGGATACGGACTGCAGGGAGAGCACGACGTTTCTTTCTAGCTTTGGTGGTGTCAGTGACTTACCAGCCCTGACATATATATACTTTTCACCTTTGTGGTTGTTGGATGAGGCGCCTCGATTATAGGTCTGTAAGGACTGGGAAACGTGTGTTCAGGCATAACTAATCCTCTAACGTAAGTGAGGACCGGCCCTGAAGATCCAGGGGTTACCCAGTGTGCGTAATCCTGAGGCATTTGCTAGAGTGTCTCGAACGCGGAGAGGAGCTTGCCCCTTGCCTCGACTCATGACGGAAATCCAATTTCCAATACGTGTATTGCGGTTTTAATTGTAGAACTATTATGGCGACATGATATATGGTACCCATGCCGTCTATGATTTATATTTATGATTGAAATGTTTTGACACTATACACATATTATAGTATCAAATGATTTGTTTTAAACGTACCAAGCATGTTTGGCTATTATAAGGGAAAACCCTATCCTCCGGCTTGCGTTGCATTGTGTGATGGGACCTGGGTCTTATAATAGCTTCATTTTTCGAAAAAGCATTGCACTGTTTATTCTATGCACTGATATTCTTGGGAGGAAACCCGTTCCGTGTTATACGGCGTGGTCCCTTGAATCACTCTCTTTTAAAGTAAAGTTTTAAATAACTGTTTTAGTTCTCACACCAGTCACATGACTGACCTGGAGTTTATTGTTTTAACCTAAACTCTGGGTGCCCCTATTTTCCGCACGGGCAGCTAGTAGTTTTGGTTTTGCAGATTTATATTCACAGGATCCTGGTTTACAGCTGGAATGATATCCAGAAAGCTCTGTATCCGTATATCACCTTCAGTTGTGCTTTATATTATTTTTCCGCTGCTATGTAATTTATTGTAATCTCTGATATTTATCGAATGTAATTTATTCATTTATACTCTGTATATTCTTGTATTCTGGTGCATTGTTGTAATAACAAATGAAATGTTCTTCTGTTTGTGTTCTGTTTTGTCCTGTTCTCAACGTTCAGGGGTTTCGAACGGTCTAGATCGGTTTAACGACTGATTCAGATCGAGCGAAATTCCAGGCCGTCACAACAGTCGAAGAGATTGAAGATGGTGCAAGACCGACGATCTTCACACCGAATGGATAGGTTGCTACTGATGCCCATGATTGGAGTAGCTACCTTGAAGGGGCTACAGTGGTACCCGTCCAGACGTACTTGTTGATTGTTCGGATATACGAGGGCCTCTCTCCTGTATTGGACATACGGGACGAGGAATAAGGTGCCTCCGGTTTCGTTCAGACCCAGAATGGACATATAAATGGATGGTAAGTCTGACTTTGTATTCCTTTATGTTGTATTCATTGATCTCTGCTAAATATATATCTGTTTGGTGGCGGATAATTTATTCTCTTGCTTAACACCCTTCTCTGGGACGTACGAGCTTAGAGGTTATATATTGGCAGAAATCAATGGTATGGTATGGATTGACAATGTGTCATGCTGAGATGCATGGATCAAGGGTTTTGTTGAAAAGCATAGCCTTGTGGATGATGATCAAAGCATAGCTTTAGTTGGCATAACTTTGTGTAGCGTGACTTCGTGACAGTTATACATAACAATATTAAAGTTTTCACAAGTGGTAAATAAATGCGAACTGATAAACTGTCTCTACAAGAATACATAACACTGTCTAGGGTCCACAGCGGTATACTGTGGAATAAACAATAACAATACAAGTATAAATATGTAAACTATAACCTCCTGTTAATCCATATGTGCAGCTCTGAATAATATCTATATTTGTCACTTGGTCTGCTCATCAACATCGTCGATGAGAACCCAAGGTAATAAGAGGAAAATGAAACCTTGGGTTAGATAGAAGTCTGGTGTGAGCGATAGAAAAAAATCTCAAAGAATTGTAAAAGCCATAATAAAAAATTGGCACGAATGGTATGGAGTATTATACCTTCTTTGCCCCTGCATCCCATAGAGCTAGCACATGATAGTCGATATATGCTACAGTACGATAAGTGTAGTGTCCCGAAATTCCGGTCCAATTTGAGCTAACCAAATAACACAAGTCCAAACCTAATTGCACTGGAAAACTAGAAAACTAATGGAAAGAAAATAGAGGGTGAGGATAGATAAGATAGAAACTTAGAATAGAAGAAGAAGAAGATACAACATCAGAGTAACACGAATCTCACAGCGGAACGAAGAACATATAATAGATAACATATCCTTGAAATAAAATCAGTATATGTATACAATAACATTATCAGAGTACAACATTTACACTTACAACACAACGGAAATAACTATAGCTATATAATCCTGAAGCCTCCTGCTCCAAGCTCTTCCAGTATATCTGTAAATCCTGACTACTTGACTGCCCGTACAAAATTGGGCACCCAAGAGTTTAGGGAAAACAAAACAAAATAAACTCCGGGTCAGCCATGGGACAGGTATGAGTAAAACAGTTTAAAATAGTTTGAGCCATTAAACGATATCTCATAAGACCACGCCGTATAACGGAACGGGTTTTCCCTTATGAGAATCCAAAATAATCTTTATATCAAAACTCATTGATATTATAATAGTGTCTATCAACCACAATATAATAATCATCTAGCAGAATCGCTTTCATCTCACGTTCTACATATATAGTATACAATCAAAACCGCAAGCACGTATTGGGTAATGGATTTCTAACTATGACAAGGTATGGAACCACCTTTCTCTAGTGTACCTCTAGAGAGGAATACACTAGGTTCAACAAGAACATCTTGCAACCCGGTCACACATGACCGACCACTCATTTCGCTTGAGTGAATCGAATGTATATCACCAATGGTTGGGATCAGTAACCGTTTCCCGAATGGGACAGCATCAACAATAGATTTTTAGAAGTAAATGAAACTCTAGATCAGGTGATTATACATCCTAATAGGTGCGACCTACATAGCCATGCTGCCTGCCCGATTTTTGTCATTTCCCGGTTGCGAGGCTAGAGGCCACGCTTATCTTTTACATGCCACATCTTCATTCACTTAGAATGTCACATAGTCATACCCGCCAAATCACAAATTGATTTATCCAAAAATAACACGGGTATACAGCTAAGAGAAACAAATTCCTCCGCCACCAAACGTGAATACGTTTGAAGAGATCAACTTACGCGATCTATTAGATATACTATGTCGGACCTTCTTCCATACAAGTTGTCCTGGGACTGGACAAACCGAAGGCACTATTCAGTACATCCATCTTAGGCAATTGTTATCTAAGATTTATACAACAGCCCTTGCACTTTACTCTGTCTTCAATATTTTTTTGGCATATATAATTTGCAACTCTTATGCCAATACAGAGTGGTTCTTCGGATAATAATCCAACCGATCTCTCCATATTAACAATGTTAAAATGGTCAAAACTTTGATAGTCTGTGATTTAACTATCAAAGAAAAATACGTGTGCAAACAACTATATTATTTCCAAATGGAAATTATATCGATCAATCATCATTGAACATTTATCTCTTTAGTTCATTAATTTATTTCATTTGTCATTTCCTGTTTCCATATATTCAACATTTCTTATTTTCTAAATTTAGAAAATATATGTTATTAACATTGGAAAACATTTCCATTTTTTGTTTTCTATATTAGAAAACATTTCTGATTCTTATTTGGAAAACATTTCCAAAACTCTTACATTGGACTTAGACAGATGTTTAAACAAACCATCACTATGCCAACTCAAACCATTACACTTATTAACTAAATTTACTTAACCATCCTTTACTATCAAACCTTAGCCCTTTCCTTAGTTAAGAAGGAAGTCAATCAAGTTGGGGTATGACTACCTCTCAGACCTTAACTGAACAAGGTTTTAACTTCGAAATAGACAAAGTTTTTCTTTTAAACCTTTAACAAACTTCCTTACGTAACCCTCTTTCGAATAATCTCTATTCGATAACTCCTCCCTTCGAATAACTATATTCGATAATCTCTCTCACGATTAACTAGATTCGAAAACCTTTCTTCGAATAAACTATATTTGATAACTCCTTTAATTATATCCGAATAAACTATATTCAATTAACTCCTTTAATTTTATTCGAATAAACTATATTCGATTTACTCCTTTAATTCTATTTGAATAAACTATATTCGATTTACTCCTTTCGAATAACCAATATTCGATTAACTCACTTCGAATAACCAATATTCGATAACTCCTTTCGAATAACCAATATTCGATTAACTCACTTCGAATAACCAATATTCGATAACTCCTTTCGAATAACCAATATTCGATTTACTCACTTCGAATAACCAATATTCGATAACTCCATTCGAATAACCAATATTCGATTAACTCACTTCGAATAACCAATATTCGATAACTCCTTTCGAATAACCAATATTCGATTAACTTACTTCGAATAACCAATATTCGATAACTCAACTCGAATAAGTGATATTCTGTAACTTCTACTCGAATAAGTGATATTCGATAACTCTACTTCGAATAAGCGATATTCGATAATTCTACTCGATTTACTCCATTTGAATAACTCTAACTGGTTAACTCTAACTAATTAACTCTAACTGATTAACTCTAACTGGTTAACTCTAACTGATTAACTCTAACTGGTTAACTCTAACTGATTAACTCTAACTGGTTAACTCTCACTGATTAACTCTAACTGATTAACTCTAACTGATTAACTCTAACTGATTAACTCTAACTGATTAACTCTAACTGATTAACTCTAAATGGTTAACTCTAACTGATTAACTCTAACTGGTTAACTCTAACTAATTAACTCTAACTGGTTAACTCTAACTGGTTAACTCTAACTGGTTAACTCTAACTCTAATCGATTAACTCCTCTAACTCATTTTGATTTACACATTTTGATTAACTCCTTTGATTAACTCTACGTCCATATTCAGTTTCAAATATCGATGTTGAAATCGATTCTTACTCCTCTATATAAGTCCTGACTTATATATTCTATTTATCCAATGATAAATATTTTATTTAATTTATAAAATATTATTTATAAATTAATCTTCTCAATCTATTGGTTATAACAGATTCTATTTAAAATCTTTGCTTTAAATCCATATCATTTTATACCTGTGTGCGAAGCATGGGTCTAAACTTTCCTGATGTAAAATTCTATTCATTTGCCAAATATTTCCTTATATGACATTCTTTTCATTTCCCAATAAATCCTTTTTTTTAACTCTATTTATTTTCTACGTAAATATCTCCTTTTTTAACTCTATTTATTTAACAAATAAATATTCTTTTCCAGTCCTATTTATTTAACAAATAAATATTTTCTTTCCAACTCTATTTGTAAATGTTTTACAAATATTCCCTTTCCCAATCTATTTGTAAATGGTTTACAAATATATCCTTTTCATTTCTATTTGTAAATGGTTTACAAATATACCCTTTCCAAATCTATTTGTAAATGATTTACAAATATCTCCTTTATATTTGTTTTACAAATAATTTCCTTTATAAAATCCCTTGATTTTATAAATATTCCTTTATATAAAATCCTTTGATTTTATAAATATTATATTTCAATATACAGTTTGAAATCTTCCTTCTATATAAAATCTTTCGATTTTATATAATATTTTATTTTAATATAGTTAATGAAATTTTCCTTTTTCATCCCAGGGTTTTCTTACGGTATTTAAAACCGAACAACCATGATCGATATCATTCAAACACATATAATCAACAACATATTATATATCACATCATATATTTCAATATATGAAAAACAGTAAAATAAATGTTGAGGAATCCAGTTGGATTCCTCCAACCTGTTTCCCTGCATCCACAGATGTTAAACAATATAATAACATCGGTTTCACTTCGATATGAAATATTCTGATAAACAGAATCGATATTTGATAAACGATACATATAAATATCGTTATCTATAACTTCAACCAATACATACGCAATTCAACCAAACAGTTAACACACAGCAATCAACAGGCAATTATCAGTTCTAAGAATACGTTATAAAATTATAACTGTTCAGAGTTGGTGAGTTTTACTCACTTTGGACGATCATCGTTAATAACGATAATCATCGCTTGATTCAGACAGACAATTTATTTTACAATAAATTGTAACGAGCTTCAATCCACTCGCAGTCAGTTCCATTGGGTAGCCACCGTCCATACGATCCTGTCGGATCTTGTTTCGCTGAATTCTGACATCGTATGTTCAAGTTACAATATTAACAAGTTTGTACAAATATTTAAATTAAATTAGACTTGAATTAAATTAAATTGGGCTTTTCCTTTTAACCGGCCCACTCACGTTTTAAAAATCTGATTCGCTCCTCAACCCCTTACTTCCTTTATCAGTTCTGAACCCGACCGTAGCTCCTATCACCATTACCGTGATCTTTGAAACCCCCCCCCCCTCGGGAAACCACATCGTTTGTCAACGGAAAGCAAAATCGACACCACCATGATTCTTCTCCTCTCCGTCTCCTCCTTGCCAACACCCTCCATCAAAGTTCTCACCCCCTACCAAAACCCATCGACAGCAAGTATCCCAGCAAATCATCGACACCTTTTAATCTCCTAAAATCCCCCAAAACTAAAAATTGATGCTACTTTGCCTCACAATCCTCATGGTAATATCGAATTCATGAATTAATGCCTCAATCGATCAAAATTCTCAGCCCTAGCTGACGCTGATTCGAGACCAGCGAACCCAGAGTGAATCGAACCCAAGGAGGACTACGCCAAAATGAAGAGCACATCACCAGAAATCTGAACATACTTGTTTCCCAATTTATAGCATTTTACTTGATTTTCTAAGAATTTTCAAAGGAGGAAATATCACGTTTGGGTTGTGGGTGAAATACTGGCGGCTGGAAATTTTGTTCTCATGCTTTTAAACTTGCGGTTCTGGTTAGAAAGGAGGATAGGTGGCCTGTTTAGGTTCATGCATATTTAGGATATTTTTTAATTATTATTTTATATTTTATTTTCATCATTTTATATTCGTTTTTACTTTCTAAAAATCCGTGTGATCACACGCGATATCTAAAAATCACGAAAATGGACATGCACCTTCAGTTTGACATTATGGTTTAACGAAACTGGTTTCGTCGAATTCCGACTCCATTTGCTCACACAACGTATTTTTAACCATCAAAACATCGACTGTTTCTCACATTAAAAATTGGTACGGCCACATACTGTCTTCAGAAATCACGGAAATTGAAATCTAGTAATAATTTAACATTGCGGATCCAACAAAATTAGTTTCGTCAAATTCTGAGGTCGTTTGCAAAACTGGCTATTTTTAAAGCCCCAAATAAACCTTTTAAATATATAAATATATTTAAAACAATTAAATTAAATATTTATAAATAAATATTATCGTATATATTCACAACAGAATATCATACAGCTCTAGAATATTCCTATATGAATTTCTAACTCGATATTTCAAATCCCGATTAAATCGATATTCGATTTATAATGAAATTCCTTTTATAAATATAAATAAATTGTTATAAATTATAAAGGAATTCCACGGCGACTTTTCTAAAATTTGATTTGGACATAAATCAAAATCTACACGACGAAATCTCGATTTTTCTCTTCCACTAGAAAAGTATACATCACCAGCTCCTAACGTTTCTTGTTTCACAGAAATCCGACTTAAAACGGCTTCTGCATATTCGTTTAAAGCTCGAATCGCCAAATCGCGAACTACCACGCCATTTCGAGCTCGATTATAATTATATTAAAATTTGTAAGTTCAACCATCGTTAATTAAATATATTCGTTAATATAATTCAACTCTAAACTGAATTATATATTCTGAATTACCCAATTCACACCATATCGCCATTTCAGCCAATTCTAATTATTTCAGAATTTAATATATTATTTAATTATTATTTAAATTAAATATTCACTCTTATTTAATTCAACGACCATTAAATTCTCTAAACCACTATTTAAATAATTAAATAAATTAATTATTATATCGCTGAAAATATGGGTCGTTACATTCTTCCCCACTTAAAATAATTTCGTCCTCGAAATTGTTAAGGTAGAAAACAAACCCTATCGACCGATTAGAACTTATTTGTTCACTTTTTAATTTCAGTTTCAACTGAACCAATTTAAATTCAATTAAATTATTAATTAATTCTTATTAATGAAAATTTTCAAAAATCCTGAAAAATTTCTAACTCCCGAAATTTCTGAAAAATTTCGCCATAACCTCCTTTGTACAACCCTATCGGTAAAACTACAACTAGCCTCTCTGGGCTATCTCCAACCCAAAAGAAAACCAAATAGCCAAGCAGCTTGCCAAATAGGCTCATAAATCACCAAACTCATATAAAATAAACTTGTACTTTTTTGCCGGGTATATCACTATATCCTTTACATCTACTGTTAATTCAGCATATACCAGTGTCATCCCAATCAAACACCAATCTGTTTTTATCCACAAATCCAACCCTTCGCTTATACTTAAGTCGAATTCAATTTCAAATTAAAGTTCCATTCTCGATTTCAAGCTCTTAACTTCCTAATCCAATTTTCATTTCAAATTCTTATCTCGACAATCCAATTTTATTCAAGAACAATTTTTTCCTGTTACCGTTTTATTTCCATTCAATTTTCACTTAACTGGCTTTAATAAAATCTCAATTTGTTTTCACAAATTTTTAATTATTTTTTTTTAATTCAAACAATTTTTCTTCCTGAGAGTTTTTAAACAGATTACCTCTTTCCAAAATCAAATTTTCCTTTTTGAATTTCAACACAACTTGTTTTTCCCAAAACACATTCAAAACAGTATCTCTGGTAGTAATCCATCACTTACAACTCGAAAATGAACACTAATGATGTCACGATTCATCATCAGGGTTATTTCCCAGCTATCGAAGTGAGTTCAATACCATACCACTTTCAAAATCATTTCCACATACTTCCATTTTGAAATCAGTTCAAAACATCATTTCAATGCTTGTAACAAATTTAAAATCTCCCAGGATTTTAAAATTCACGTATATTTAATCCATGTTCTTTTACAAACACTTCTCCAAATTTTCAGGTTTAAATTTCAATTCTGATTTTAATTTCAAATTTAATTCAATTCATTATGCTTATATGAATTCTGACCGGTTATTTACATAACCATTTTCCTTTTTATAATCTTACTCGATTATAATAACAACCAATATATCCAATATATATTCATTCTAATATATATATCTTCTCTATATCAAAATATAATTTTGGGTAAAATTATTTCATTTACCCTCTTTTCAAAACATACCATGACGGTTCATCGTATTCGAGTGTTTATAAATCCCTACCGATACAGTGGATCAAACTGATCGACCAGAACTCATGAACAACTCAACCAAAAAATCTACACAATATAAAACAATTTTATGTCAAATAACAAATACGTTCACTCGTATATATACACTCAACTCAATCTAGGGTATTACTAACCCTATCTCTACTGAGTCATGCCACAGAGCCAAGTTAATTTACTTAACCTTAAGCTCTGATACCAACTGTAGTGTCCCGAAATTCCGGTCCAATTTGAGCTAACCAAATAACACAAGTCCAACCCCAATTGCACTGGAAAACAGAAAACTAAAGGAAAGAAAATAGAGGGTGAAGATAGATAAGGTAGAAACTTAGAATAGAAGAAGAAGAAGAAGAAGATACAACATCAAAGTAACACGAATCTCATAGCGGAACGAACAACATATAATAGATAACATATCCTTGAAATAAAATTAAGATATGTATACAATAACATTATCAGAGTACAACACTTACACTTACAACACAGCGGAAATAACTATAGCTATATAATCCTGAAGCCTCCAGCTCCAAGTTCTTCCAGTATATCTGTAAATCCTGACTACTTGACTGCCCGTACAAAATTGGGCACCCAAGAGTTTAGGGAAAACAAAACAAAATGAACTCCGGGTCAGTCATGGGACTGGTATGAGTAAAACAGTTTAAAACAGTTTGAGCCATTAAACGATATCTCATAAGACCATGCCGTATAACGGAACAGGTTTTCCCTTATGAGAATCCAAAATAATCTTTATATCAAAACTCATTGATATTATAATAGTGTCTATCAACCACAATATAATAATCATCTAGCAGAATCGCTTTCATCTCACGTTCTACATATATAGTATATAATCAAAACCACAAGCACGTATTGGGTAATGGATTTCCAACTATGACAAGGTATGGAACCACCTTTCGCTAGTGTACCTCTAGAGAGGAATACACTGGGTTCAACAAGAACATCTTGCAACCCGGACACACATGACCGACCACTTATTTCGCTTGAGTGTATCGAATGTATATCACCAACGGTTGGGATCAGCAACCGTTTCCCGAATGGGATAGCATCAACAATAGATTTTTAGAAGTAAATGAAACTCTAGATCAGGTGATTATACATCCTAATAGGTGCGACCTACGTAGCCATGATGCCTGCCCGATTTTTGTTATTTCTCGGTTGTGAGGCTAGAGGCCACACTTATCTTTTGCATGCCACGTCTTCATTCACTTAGAATGTCACATCGTCATACCCGCCAAATCACAAATTGATTTATCCAAAAATAGCACAAGTATACAGCTAAGAGAAATGAATTCCTCTGCCACCAAGCGTGAATACGTTTGAAGAGATCAACTTACGCAATCTATTAGATATACTCTGTCAGACCTTCTTCTATACAAGTTATCCTGGGACTGGACAAATCGAAGGCACTATTTAGTACATCCATCTTAGATAATTGTTATCTAATATTTATACAACATCCCTTGCACTTTACTCCGTCTTCAATATTTTTTTGGCATATATAATTTGCAACGCTTATGCCAATACAGAGTGGTTCTTCGGATAATAATCCAACCGGTCTCTCCATATTAACAACGTTAAAATGGTCAAAACTTTGATAGTCTGTGATTTAACTATCAAAGAAAAATACGTGTGCAAACAACGATATTATTTCCAAATGGAAATTATATCGATCAATCATCATTGCACATTTATCTCTTTAGTTCATTAATTTATTTCATTTGTCATTTCTTGTTTCCATATATTCAACATTTCTTATTTTCTAAATTTAGAAAATATAAGTTATTAACACTGGAAAATATTTCCATTTCTTGTTTTCTATATTAGAAAACATTCCTGATTCTTATTTGGAAAACATTTCCAAAACTCTTACATTGGACTTAGACGGATGTTTAAACAAACCATCGATATGCCAACTCAAACCATTACACTTATTAACTAAATTTACTTAACCATCCTTTGCTATCAAACCTTAGCCCTTTCCTTAGTTAAGAAGGAAGTCAATCAAGTTGGGGTATGATTACCTCTCAGACCTTAACTGAACAACGTTTTAACTTCGGAATAAACAAAGTTTATTTTTTAAACCTTTAACAAACTTCCTTACGTAACCCTCTTTCGAATAATCTCTACTCGATAACTCCTCCCTTCGAATAACTATATTCGATAATCTCTCTTACGAATAACTAGATTCGAAAACCTTTCTTCGAATAAACTATATTTGATAACTCCTTTAATTCTATTCGAATAAACTATATTCGATTAACTCCTTTAATTATATTCGAATAAACTATATTCGATTTACTCCTTTAATTCTGTTCGAATAAACTATATTCGATTTACTCCTTTCAAATAACCAATATTCGATTAACTCACTTCGAATAACCAATATTCGATAACTCCTTTCGAATAACCAATATTCGATTAACTCACTTCGAATAACCAATATTCGATAACTCCTTTCGAATAACCAATATTCGATTAACTCATTTTGAATAACCAATATTCGATAACTCCTTTCGAATAACCAATATTCGATTAACTCACTTCGAATAACCAATGTTCGATAACTCCTTTCGAATAACCAGTATTCGATTAACTTACTTCGAATAACCAATATTCGATAACTCCTTTCGAATAACCAATATTCGATTAACTTACTTCGAATAACCAATATTCGATCACTCTACTCGAATAAGTGATATTCGATAACTTCTACTCGAATATGTGATATTCGATAACTCTACTTCGAATAAGCGATATTTGATAACTCTACTCGATTTACTCCATTTGAATAACTCTAAATAGTTAACTTTAACTAATTACCTGTAGCTGATTAACTCTAATTGGTTAACTCTAACTGGTTAACTCTAACTGATTAACTCTAACTGATTAACTCTAACTGGTTAACTCTAACTGATTAACTCTAACTGGTTAACTCTAACTGGTTAACTCTAACTGGTTAATTCTAACTGGTTAACTCTAACTGGTTAACTCTATCTGGTTAACTCTAACTGGTTAACTCTAACTCTAATCGATTAACTCCTCTAACTCATTTTGATTAACACATTTTGATTAACTCCTTTGATTAATTCTACGTCCATATTCAGTTTCAAATATCGATGTTGAAATCGATTCTTACTCCTCTATATAAGTCCTGACTTATATATTCTATTTATCCAATAATAAATATTTTATTTAATTTATAAAATATTATTTATAAATTAATCTTCTCAATCTATTGGTTATAACAGATTCTATTTAAAATCTTTGCTTTAAATCCATATCATGTTATACCTGTGTGCGAAGCACGGGTTTAAACTTTCCTGATGTAAAATTCTATTCATTTGCCAAATATTTCCTTATATGACATTCTTTTCATTTCCCAATAAATCCTTTTTTATAACTCTATTTATTTTCTACATAAATATCTCCTTTTTTAACTCTATTTAGTTAACAAATAAATATTCTTTTCCAATCCTATTTATTTAACAAATAAATATTTTCTTTCCAACTCTATTTGTAAATGTTTTACAAATATTCCCTTTCCAAATCTATTAGTAAATGGTTTACAAATATATCATTTTCATTTCTATTTGTAAATGGTTTACAAATATACCCTTTCCAAATCTATTTGTGAATGTTTTACAAATATCTCCTTTATATTTGTTTTACAAATAATTTCCTTTATAAAATCCCTTGATTTTATAAATATTCCTTTATATAAAATCCTTTGATTTTATAAATATTATATTTCAATATACAGTTTGAAATCTTCCTTCGATTTTATATAATATTTTATTTTAATATAGTTATTGAAATTTTCCTTTTTCATCCGAGGGTTTTCTTACGGTATTTAAAACCGAACAACCATGATCGATATCATTCAAACACACATAATCAACAACAGATTATATGTCACATCATATATTTCAATATATAAAAACAGTAAAATAAATGTTGAGGAATCCAGTTGGATTCCTCCAACTTGTTTCCCTGCATCCACAGATGTTAAACAATATAATAACATCGGTTTCACTTCGATATGAAATATTATGATAAATTGAATTGATATTTGATTAACGATACATATAAATATCGTTATCTATAATTTCAACCAATACATATGCAATTCAACCAAACAGTTAACACACAGCAATCAACAGGCAATTATCAGTTCTAAGAATACGTTATAAAATTATAACTATTCAGAGTTGGTGAGTTTTACTCACTTTGGACGATCATCGTTAATAACGATAACCATCGCTTGATTCAGACGGACAATTTATTTTACAATAAATTGTAATGAGCTTCAATCCACTCGCAGTCAGTTCCATTGGGTAGCCACCGTCCATACGATCCTGTCGGATCTTATTTCGCTGAATTCTGACATCGTAGGTTCAAGTTACAATATTAACAAGTTTGTACAAATATTTAAATTAAATAAGACTTGAATTAAATTAAATTGGGCTTTTCCTTTTAACCGGCCCACTCACGTTTTAAAAATATGATCCGCTCCTCAACCCTTTCTTCCTTTATCAGTTATGAACCCGACCGTAGCTCCTATCACCATTATCGTGATCTTTGAACCCACCCCTCCTCCCCCCCCCCCCGAAACCGCATCGTTTCTCAGCGGAAAGCAAAACCGACACCACCATGATTCTTCTCCTATCCGTCTCCTCCTTGCCAACACCCTTCATCAAAGCTCGCACCCACCTACCAAAACCCGTCGACAGCAAGTATCCCAGCTAATCATTGACACCTTTTAATCTCCTAAAATCCCCAAAAACTCAAAATTGATGCTACTTTGCCTCACAATTCTCATGGTAATATCGAATTCATGAATTAATGCCTCAATCGATCAAAATTCTCAGCCCTAGCTGACGCTGATTCGAGACCAGCGTACCCAGAGTGAATCAAACCCAAGGAAGACCACGCCAAAATGAAGAGCGCATCACCAGAAATCTGAACATACTTATTTCCTAATTTATAGCATTTTACTTGATTTTCTAAGAATTTTCAAAGGAGGAAATATCACGTTTGGGTTGTGGGTGAAATACTGGCGGCTGGAAATTTTGTTCTCATGCTTTTAAACTTGCAGTTGTGGTTAGGAAGGAGGATAGGTGGCCTGTTTAGGTGCATATATAGTTAGGATATTTTTTAATTATTATTTTATATTTTATTTTCATCATTTTATATTCGTTTTTACTTTCTAAAAATCTGTGTGATCACACACGATATCTAAAAATCACGAAACTGGACATGCACCTCCAGTTCGACATTATGGTTCCAACGAAACTGGTTTCGTCGAATTTCGACTCCGTTTGCTCACACAGCGTATTTTTAACCGTCAAAATATCGACTGTTTCTCACATTAAAAATCGGTACGACCACATACTGACTTCAAAAATCACGGAAATTGAAATCTAGTAATAATTTAACATTGCGGATCCAACAAAATTAGTTTCGTCGAATTCTGAGGTCGTTTGCAAAACTGGCTATTTTTAAAGCCCCAAATAAACCTTTTAAATATATAAATATATTTAAAACAATTAAATTAAATATTTATAAATAAATATTATCGTATATATTCACAACAGAATATCATACAGCTCTAGAATATTCCTATATGAATTTCTAACTCAATATTTCAAATCCCGATTAAATCGATATTCGATTTATAATGAAATTCCTTTTATAAATATAAATAAATCATTATAAATTATAAAAGAATTCCATAGCGACTTTTCTAAAATTTGATTTGGACATAAATCAAATTCTACACGATGAAATCTCGATTTTTCTCTTCCACTAGAAAAATATACTTCACCAGCTCCTAACGTTTCTTGTTTCACAGAAATTCGACTTAAAATGGCTTCTGTATATTCGTTTAAAGTTCGAATCGCCAAATCGCGAACTGCCGCGCCATTTCGAGCTCGATTATAATTATATTAAAATTTATACGTTCAACCATCGTTAATTAAATATATTCTTTAATATAATTCAACTCTAAACTGAATTATATATTCTGAATTGCCCAATTCACACCATATCGCCATTTCAGCCAATTCTGATTATTTCAGAATTTAATATATTATTTAAATTAAATATTCACTCTTATTTAATTCAACGACCATTAAATTCTCTAAACCACTATTTAAATAATTAAATTAATTAATTATTATATTGCTGAAAATACGGGTCTTTACAATAAGTTTCATATACCCTTTGGTGTGATAGATGTCAAGTACTAAATCGAAATAAATACATAACAACCATAGATCCACCAATCATCCTCGCAATCACTCGCTGAGTGCATAAAGTGTATGATACTTAATGATATGATAACCAAATCCATCGAGGCACTGGCAGTCCCTACTACAACGGGCTCTACCCAAACTATCGCTATGTCCTAATGCACTGGACTTTAGCAGATAACCCTACCCAATCCATGTTACCACCGGTGCTGGGGTCCGGGACAATTAGTCCATACTGCAAATAGCGTTGGTCCAGCTCCGTGTCTTTCCCTCCAAAGCATAACAAAATCATTAATAACGATAAATCCTTCGTATTCATTTTCCGCAGTAGATCCATCTTAAGACTGTCATAAGACTGTAACACCCCACTTTCGTTAATGTCACTCACGAAGGGAATGCATTAACTTCTATGGAGCGTTTTAAGTAAGTATAGAACAGAAACTTAGCAACAAGACAGATATAAACAGTACTTGAAAATTTAAAACTTTATTTCATTGCAACGGAAAACACATATGTTTGATTACATCATCAAAACCAGAGTCAAAGTACATAATATCCATCTTGACTAAACCAAAGTACATAAATTGAAAGACATAATCCCTAATACAAGATAGACATAAATAAGAGAGGCTGAACTTTACTTCAGCGATCCAAGCAATCTTCTAAAGCAAGAAATACAGCTGTCCAAAATCAAGCTCCACTGGTGCTAGTTCCAACCTGAGCACCTAAGGGGGGAAAGGAAGAAAAGAGGAGGAAACAAAGGGGGTCAGACATAAAGTCTGGCGAGTGCGATAACTTTAACAATATAATTACCAATATAACTAGGCTAAGGCATAAGTTGGAAAATAAGGAAATGACTATGAACTATTGAGTATGACAGAGTAAAAAAGGAAACAAGATGAACAACGATATCGTTAAAGTGCACCCTAACCACTATAAGATAATTACTATACTGCAACACCACTAGTCACCCTAAGGTTGATCCCGCCTACAGAATTTAATAATGATATTGGTAGTTTCGTGCACCCCTAGCTGCCTACATAGGTGCCGCCTGCCCCTATCTCCACTAGGTGTACCCACTACCCCCAAGCGATCGGCTCCCTAACTCGTAGATACCCGTGCTGGCCCCATAGTGGGGTGTATCACTCCCCAAAGTGGCAACACGGTACCACCAAGAATGCACGGCTTATACCTACACGATGCAACAACGTCTTACCTACCAGCCCGGGTCCACACACGCCTATGAACCCGTTGGACTTGCGTTGCCACCGCTAACCCGGTTTGACCTCTTACAGTCAAGCCCAGTATGCGTGTCCTGTCCTCGACTTGGGTCGAGCTCACAAAGATACGTATGGGTTACTGGTTGAAACGGGCCCCCATTACCTGACACAAGCTATCCACCTAAGCTTGGTCCCCTCTAGTACATCCCACTTAACCCACTTCTTATTCATGTTCACTTACATGTTTCAATTTTGGTTAAGTGTTTCTACTCGTATTTCCAACGCCACCCAAGGCACCCACTAGATTCCACCGCTAACCCGGTTTGGCCTCTTACAGTCAAGCCCAGTATGCGTGTCCCGTCCTCGACTTGGGTCGAGCTCACAAAGATACGTATGGGTTACTGGTTGAAACGGGCCCCCATTACCTGACACAAGCTATCCACCTAAGCTTGTTCCCCTCTAGTACATCCCACTTAACCCACTTCTTATTCATGTTCACTTACATGTTTCAATTTTGGTTAAGTGTTTCTAATCGTATATCCAATGCCACCCAAGGCACCCACTAGATTCCACATGCCACCCAAGGCACCCACTTAACCCCCTCATGTCCCACTACATGCTTATCTGGTTAAGTGTTTCTTAATTCATTAAGACCGTAATCTCATAAAGACCTCTCACATTAGACTGGCATTTGTGGCAGCTGGATTTGCCGGGCGGGTCCGGGCAATCTTACACCACAAAAGAGCATAACCTCGTGTCTTTACAATTGTTACGTATTTAGTTTATGCCTAAGACCTCCCACATTAGACTGGCATTTGTGGCAGCTGGATTTGTCGGGCGGGTCCGGGCAGTCTTACACCACAAAAGAGCCTAACCTCGTGTCTTAGACGATTAATTACTCCTAATTAATCATTCCCCAATTTGAATTACTTTCCCTATTCAATTATCAATTAATTCCAAATTTAACTATAGCAATAATTGACTCAATTATGTCCATCCATTTATGGTATGTAGAATCATACCAATTATCTTCAAAATTTATTTAAGACATTTATTCCAATTAAATCTTTTAATATTATCCCCTTTACCCCGCGTTGTACGTTTGTTCGTTTAACGTAAAATATACGTTAGACTCGAATAGTCTAACTCATGGAATAAAGAGAAAACATCACAACATACACATAATTAAACTAGATCTAAACATAGGGGTGAACTTGCATGTGTAAATGATGTTCTACATCTAAAACTTGCATAGGCCAAAGTTACAACTTGCATAAAACTACATATGTCATAGACCCAAATCTAAAGGTGTGAACTTGTTGAGATAATGGTCACAAACTTGCATAAATCATGTATGTCATAGATCTACATCCAAAGGTGTAAACTTGCATAGACAATAACCCTAAACTTGCATAACATGATTCATATTCCAAACTCATATATTTATATAAACTTGCATATGTGATTTATGCAACATAATAATGGTCTAAACTTACATCCAAACATGTAAACTAGCATGTAGAATTTAACTTATAACTCACACATGTTATAGCCTAACTTTTAATCAAATTTTCACATAAACTAGATGTCATAAACATGTAAGGTCACATACAATTTTACCCAACTTGTATGTGATCCATGTCTAAATCAAAATCTAAACTTGCATACATATGATTTATCATATGAATCAACATAACCAAACTAGCATATGAAACATGATGATTTGTTTATATATAAAACTACAACGTAGATGATAGCAACATAACTTTACAACATGGATGATAACATCACAACATAACATCATAGAGTTTACAACTTGTATGATAACATCACAATTTTACAACATAATTATAACATGCACTCAATAATTCACATCAAATCCATATAGTCCACATCATAACTTAATCCAATTAAATTACTAATTATTTTATTAAAATTATCGAACTCACAACTCAAAGAAGGTCTTGAGTTCTGAATTCTGAGTTCTGAAGTTGTAAAATCTTTCCTTTGAAGAAGATTCGTTGTTAAAGTTGAAAAGGATTGATTTAGACTAGCTTTCTTCCTCTCTAATTGGTGGCGGCTATGCTGAGTTGCTAGGTGACGGTATGGAGGCCATGAATCTAATTTTTGTTTTGATTTTAGCGTTTGAGTATAGAGGTGTTTTTATAGAGTTTAGGATTAGTTTAAGCCGTCCGATCAACCCAGAATTAATCCCATCCAATCAGAGCATATCAGAAACCCTAATGAGTCAGCAAACAGTCATCAATAGGTCATAATTCAATTCTGCCCAGGGGGCAGGTCAACCCCCAGGTCGACCTGGTCAGGGCAAGTCGACCCTATGGTCGACCTGGCCCTAGCGGGAATTTTCCCGCCTAGCCTGTCTGACTCTGAATTTTCAAAATTTGAAATCTGTTTTGAATTTTCTGAAACTTCCGATGGCCATAACTTCTTCATACGAAGTCCAATTCACGCAAACTCGGACTCTATCTCAACCAGAATTCTGAGACGAACATAATGGCGCAACCCGTTTCCTTTATTTCTCAAATCTGAGTTTAGTTATTCTTTAATTTGTGAATATTAGTGTTAACAGAAATACGGGGTGTTACATTCTCCCCTTCTTAAAGGATTTCGCCCCCGAAATCTCCAAGTTAAGGAGAATGCATATCCTACCATCCAAACAACCATCTACTCAACCATCAAACACAGGCATCCATTGTCCTTATAAAATTCCTAATGCTGTATGAACATATGCAAGAAATGTGTGTATATGTTCCTTATCTAATGCAAAATCAGGCGGTCTACTGATTCAGTTGACCTCCTTAATGCAAACCATGATAGTGCCATGCGTCCATTATGTATGCGAAAGAACCCTATCGATACATATTATTTCTACATGTGTGCACAACCATTCACCAGAATGCAACATCCATATGATGGTACAACCATTATACATCCATTACTTAAATATGCACACACATTTATATGCAATATGCAATATGAAGTGACTGAGCCGATCTAGTGCCTAAAGTGTGTGTATATGCATCCACGAGCAACAACTAGCAAACACTTGCATCCACGTGCATCCATCATACATAACATATCTCAAACACATGTTTCAACCATAGGACTACCCTACCTAAAGGTCAAAGATACTAGCGAGAGGACATACTAAAGATAAGATAAGTACAAGCTAAGCGATAAAGGAGAAATTAAAAGACATACCCTCGAAAAGAAAAGGGTACAATGAACGCATCTTCTCTTCCGTCTCCCAAGTAGCGTTGCTCTCATCATCTCCCCATTGCACTTTGACTAGCTTGACCTCTCGATTCCTCAACTTATTAATCTCCGACCCAAGAATGCGCGTAGGAGCTCGTCGAATCGTCGCATCACGCTCTATCTCCACCTCTCTAAGTAAGCTCGGCTCTACCACTTCCGCGGTCTCGTGCAAGCACTTCCTCAAATGTGATACATGGAATACATCGTGTACACCACTAAGTCTCTCGGGCAACTCCACTCTATACGCCATCTGCCCAATTGTAACGACCCGGAATTTTGGGGCCAATTTAAAATTTTTAATTTAGAAATTTTAATGGATTTTATATATTTAAAATAATTTATTTTAAATAATAATGACTAAGAATTTATTTTAAAAAATAATAAATTTAATTTAATTATAAAAGGAGTTTAAAACAGCGCTGCAGTTTGAAATTTTGATTTTGAACTTTGACCGACTGTACAGGATGCAAAATAAATCAGAATTGAACGAAACAAGAAATATTTAAATCTGTTTAATCATATCTTTCTAACGAATCTAAAAAACTAAAATTTTGTTTTAAAAATCAAAAGTTATGCCCAGTTTAAAAGTTAGAAAAGTCGCTGTAGAATTTATATATATTTTAATTAAATATATTGGCCTTAAAAATAGCCATTTTGCAAATGACCTCTGTTTTCGACGAAACCACTTTTGTTGGAACCGGAATGTCAAATTATTGCTAAGTTTCAATTTTCATAATTTTTCGGATTAATATATGAGCGTGGCAAAGGAAAACGTGTTTTCTCAATTACAGTCAAATTTAATCGACTAGAAAAAAGGCCATTTTTCAAACATTCTCAAAATTCGACGAAATTAGTCTCGTTAGAACCGTATCGTCAAAACATAACTAGAAATAATTTTTCTGTAATTTTTAGAGGTCGTATGTGGCCCCGGTAATTTAAATGTACGTTTGAATTTAATAATTAAATGATTTATAATGTAATTTAAAGTAAAACATATCGTAACAGCCGAACTGGGTTATGAGACATATTCCATTGTTTCCGGGACGGGGGTTATTAGCTAGGGGTGACACTTGTTGGGTTTGAATTGGAGTTCAGAACGATATGCGGGTTATTTTGAACTAAATAAATAAATTAAATAAAAGAATACAGTATAAATACACTGTATATACCGTATAAACCCTAGCCTCGCTTCTGAACAATACGTAGCCTCCATCGTTCAACTGTTTCCATGGCCGAAATCCTCCTGAACTCTTCCATTAAAATCTTAAGATCCACAACATATTAGACAAAGCTCCTTATACCAATTCAAAGAGGATCGAAAGGTCTCTCGATCCATACGGTTGGATCTCATATAAAAGAGTGTTTTGCTCGCACCAACCCTGAGAACAGCCGCCGCATCAAGTAGATTTTCCCCCTCCAGGCACGTGCGAGTTGGGTGTGGACCCCACCACCGGAAAGCCTCTTCGAAGGCGCCCCTCTCTGACGCCTCTGATCATCTTCCCGTGCTTTGAAGTTCGTGAAAACTCGAACCCTAGGTGCGAAATGGAGTTGAAAACCATCGGCCGTATACTGTTGAGAGGAAGAAGTGTTATATTTTATTAATTAATTAATTTATTATATTTGAAATGTTAACAACCTTTAAATAATCATATTCTGTTCATACGATAGCGGAATTCAGCGATTTTCGTTGTGTTGGAATCGTGTTGAGGAGATCTACGTGATGGAACTAATGGGAACCAATTCTGAACTGATTAGAATTTTAGATCCACTACAAAGCAATGTGAGATTTCTTCTTTTAAAATAATTAAAATTTAATTATCTGTCGTTATTTCAGTTTCATGTGTGTATGATTATTAAATACCGATCTGTGATATTATGTATGTTGTTGTGATTGATTTGCGATGCTCATATGTTGTTAGATCTGTAATGTTAACATTGGAATATTATTTTTAGTGTTTTGTCGAAGTAGAATGATCAACAAAACAAGAGTATCATTTTTGATCAATTATGTTGAAAATAAAAATGACAATTTTTGATATGAATATACATTAGAAATGTTCATTTTGTTTAGAAACATGTTAGTTAAATTAGAACTATCATTTGTGTTAAACATGTTTATTGAAATCAAAATAACATTTTTTAGAATTGTGTTAGAAAAATAAAAACAACATTTTACTTGAAATATGATTATGCAAATCAAAATGATATTTTTGATTTGAAATCTGCTATGAAAATAAAAACAACATTTTTATTTGAAGTTTGTTATGTAAAATAAAAATGACATTTTGATTAGAAATTTGATTAATAAATAAAGAAACAACATTTTTGTCAAATTTGATTAATAAATAAAGAATCAACATTTTTGGTCAGATATGATTAGTGAATAAAATCAACATTTTTTGTCAAGAATGATTAGTGAATTAAAATAGCATTTTGTCAAAAGAATGTTTAGTGAAATAAAATAACATTTTTATATAAATGTTACAATAGAAATAAAAATATCATTTTTATAAATTGTTGTATTATAAATGAAATAGCATCTTTTGTCAAAACATGATTTTTGAAATGAAATAACATTTTCTAATGAATGTTACCTTGAAATAAAATAACATTTTCTTATAAAGGTTACAGTGGAATAAAAACAACATTTTTATTTGAAATGTGTTGTGCAAAATAAAAATGACATTTTGATTAGAAATATAGTTAATGAGATAAAACCAAACATTTTGGCACTTTGAAAAGAATGAAGTAATTCATTCATTTTCATCACTTTGAAAAAGAATGAATTAAAACATTCATTTTGACACATTGAAAAGAGTTAGACAAAATGAACATTTTTGTACCTTAAAAAGGAATTAAACAAAAATGAACATTTTTGTATATTAAAAAGAGTTTGACAAAAATCACATTTTTGTCACTTAATAAAGAGTTTGACAAAAATCACATTTTTGTCATTTAATAAGGATTATATAAGAATAACATTTTGTCAAAACATGATTATAGAAATAAAAACAACCTTTTTATTTTAAATATGTTTTGTAAATCAAAATAACATTTTATTAGAAATTTGCAATGATAACGTTTTTAGAAATGTGTTGTGAAAATCAAAATGACACTTTTGATTAGAAATTTGTAATGAAAATAAAAACAACATTTTTATACCATGAAAAGGACTAGACAAAATCAATATATTTTGATACTAGAAATGTTAACATTAGAAAAATCATGTTTTGATACTAGAAATGTTAACATTAGAAAAATCATAGTTTGTTATAAAAAGTTGTCATGTTTGTTATAAAAAGTTTTCATTAGAATAAAATGAGTTTAACCAAAATTATCACTTTTGGTCAATAAAATGAGTTTAAACAAAATCCTCATTTTGTTTGCATTAGAAGTTAATAAACAAAATCGTCATTTTTTTTATACATTAAAAAAAAGAATTGAAAATGTATCATTTTGTATACATTAAAAAGAAGAATTGAAAATGTATCATTTTTTTTATACATTAAAAAGAAGAAGTTAAGAAGGTATATTTCTTACATTAAAAAGAATGAGTTAAAATGTATATTTTTATATACATTAAAAAGAATGAATTAGTAATGGACATTTTTTTGTCACATTAAAAAGTATGAAGTAGAAATACACCTTTGCCATTAAAATGAATGAGGCTAAAAATATACATTTTGGTAAATAAATATGAGTTAAGATTTTTATTGTCATTTGTCAACAATAAAAAGAATTGAATTAAAAAGATTAGATTTTATTGCCAATTGTTCACAATAAAAAGTATTGAAATGTATGTATGAATGTTGAAATGTGTGATGTGTTAAATATAATGTTTAGTATACTCAAGTTTGAATATTACACTCCCATTTACAAGTTACCCGACTTGTTTATGTGATTGGGACGATAATTTTCACACATCGCCCAAGTGCACAAATAATTTATTATTTGTTTGATGAATGAAACCCCACACGGGTATTGGGATGATATTGGACGCACACTAATCCCAATATTTAGTTATCTGTCAATCGATGGATTGACAGTCTGTGATGAGCGTTAGTTATTTACTTTAATGCTCACACAGTTATAAATTCCACTTTGGGTGTTATTTGAATGCTTGGTAATTATTTATCATGATTGTTGATTACATACAATATATGGTTGTTGATTGAGTCACATTCCAATAAAGAATATTTTAGAAAATGTCTTAGAAAAAGAATATTTTAGAAAAAAAAATATTTTGGAAAAATATATTTTTATTGAATGAATTAGTTATTAACTAAAATAAATCATTAAATTAAGATTTAATGAAGTTTTCAAAATTAGGGAATATTTAATTGAAATTAAATTAATTGGATTTTGGATTTTGTCGTGAATGGTGTCTTCAATTACACCTTTCTTAAACCCAGTTGAGAAATGAATAAATCTTTTAATTAAGATTATTAAAAGTTTTCAATTTATATTTAATAACTGAAATAAGATGAAATGTGAGTCGTGTTTATTGTGAACTGTGTTTCTAAGCGACATTTGTTCTTTAACCCAACTGACAGTGAAAGTATGATTTGGAATTTATAAATCTTTTATTAAGATTTATGTAACGGCGCGAAAAATCCGTATGAATTTGAGCTGACTAATATACTACACATTCAACTCAAAGTGCACGAAAATTCAGGTCATTAATAGAAGAATTTAGAGGATGAGAAAGAAAAGGTAGAAGAAGAAGAACTTACTGAACAGAATCAGAGTAAACACGAATCTCACAGCGGAATAATAATCTTTATTATATAACAAGTTTGAAATACAAATCAGAGTTTGTGTATATACATACCATATCAGAGTATAATACATCGTATACATCACAGCGGAAATAATCTCTAAATAAATAATGGTGAAGCTTCCTGCTTTCGAGCTCCTCCAAGTGAATCTGTAAAGCCTGAAACACTTGACTGCCCGTACAAATTTGGGCACCCAAGAGTTTAGGGAAAACAAACAAAATAAACTCTGGGTCAGTCATGGGACTGGTGTGAGTAAATTCTAACTATACGGTTTTACTTTGAAGAAAAATCCTTTTGAAACAAAGGATAATAGTAAGACCAGCCCACACATAAACATGGACGGTTTTTACCTTACTATAACCCAAATTACTTTGATATCAAAACAAGTGATATTATGATAATGTCTAAACAAATAATTATCCAAGTAGCAGAATGCTTGCATCTCACGCTCCACATATGTATAGTATAAAATCATAAACCGCAGGGCGCTTATTGGAGATTGGATTTCAACAGACAAGGTATGGGAGCACCTTCTGATCAGTGTACTCTAGAGGGGATACACTCAGGGTTCAACAAGAACGTCTTGCAACCCGGCCACACATGACCGCTCACTCATTTAGCTTGAGTGTCGCGAATATATTGCCACCACGGTTGTAGGCCATCCAACCGTCATCCGAAGATACAGAATCGAAAAGAAGTATAAATATGAATTTTCTCTAAATCGGTGACAATACACCCTGCTTGGGGATGACCCAACTAGCCATGCTGCCTAGCCCAACTTCTGTCATTTCCTGGTTGTGAGGCTAGAGGCTACGTCTATCTTCAGAACATCTGATCACCATTCACTTTGAGTGTCACATCGTTAAATCCGTAATCACACATTGATTACACAAATGCACACTGGGTGTAGAATAAAGAGAAGTTACCTTCTCCCCACCAACTTGGTATATTCGTAAAAATCAACGGCGTGACTGTTGGAAATACTCTGTCAGACACTCGTCCATACAAGTTGTCCTGGGACTAGACAAACAAAAACACCATTCTAGAACTGGACGACCCTTGCATTTAACTCCGTCTTCAATTATCTTCAGCATATCTAATTCGCAGCGCTTATGCCTATACGGAGTGGTTTTCGGATAATGTATCCAACCGGTCTCTCCATATTGACAACGATGGTCAAAACACTTCGATAGTAGGTTATTTAACCATCGAAGTAAAAACAAACATTTCATTAAACAACACACAAACACGGGTACGTTTTATTTAACATTTGTTTTTATTATTCGAATTCCCATATCTTACCAGATATTTCTCAAATCCCATTTTAGCCTTTTTACACTTCTTGGAAAACATTCCCAGTTATTATAAACTCTTATTCTCTCATGTTCCGGAGAATGTACGTTATTGACGTTCGAAACACTTCCATTCTTTTCACGTTCTTCATTTCCTACACTTGGATAATCTTCCTATTTACATTGGAAAATATTTCCAAATTTCATTTTAACCTTTATATCTGCCAGGCGTTCACTTTAAAATGTGAATATCATTTCTATTATAGAAATCTGAACACCTTTACCAAATAATTCATTATTCAAGTAATAAATACCGTTATCTTGTTTTACCGAAATCTCTTTCATAATTTACGTTTCTATTCCACTCTATGAACTCTGTTTCTAAGTCAACTTCTTATCAAATCAATATAAAGTTTATAACTAAATACCGATTCCTATCCTATCAACATTTATTTGTTTAAAACTAAATGTTAATTATCCTATCGGATTATAATTCCTAAAAATGATTTACTTTAAATACATTCGACATCGTCGAATTAAAATTCCAAATTCTAATGGTTTACTTCTAACCACATTTCGAACATCGAAATGCTGCCATCGTTTTCTAACACGATTCCCTAATTCCCTTTCTATCTCATTCTCATATTTCTTTAAACCAACGTCGTTACTTATCACTTTAAACTAAGTAGATTCCAAACCAAATGTTTTCATTCCCTAGGAAGTGCTGCTATATATAAAAATCACGCTTAAGTTTGCTTAACGGCGTTCATCTATCGTTATATTTCAAAACTTGTCATACGCTATAATATTATCCTTTATAACTAATCTTGACATAACAGTCACGCTTAAGCCTAATCAACAGCGTTTATTTTATCGCTATAGTTCTAAGATTTGCATACGCTGCCATATTCTTTTTATAACTAATTTTGACATCTCTTTCCATTACAAACTGATCTCGTTCCTTGATAATAGTGGAGCCGTTCAAGTTGGGGTATTTTATTTACCTCTCAAACCTTGATCGACAACGTTCTTACCTTAGAACAAATATAAGTTTGTATTCTTATCCCTTATTACCTTATCAAATCGTATTTCCTTGTTTTATTTTGGCATATGGTTTTTCAATACCATATTCATACTTTTAAATCTTCGTTGATTATGATTATTTATATTAAACATTAACTCTTCGCTTTCTCTATTCCACAGTTTTATTTATAACTTCTTAAGGTAACTAATTCTCATTAATTTTGAATAATTTATTTCTAAACTGTTTTCATTAGATTAATTAAAGACCAATTAATCTAATAATCATTTTCCCAAATAACAGTTGATTAAATCAACTTCATTCCATCAGTAAATTCGTCAACTGATTTTAATTACTTCTCAACATTAGATTAATATAATTAATCTAATAATATTTCTAAATTATTTATCTTAAATATAATTATCCAAAAATTTAATCGTCAGATAATTTCTGCTTTATCAACTTATTTAAATGTGAACAATCGTTTTTATTTACTTTATAAAAACGAACTCTAAAATACTGGTTTATAATAGGACTTCTATTATAAAAACTTCGCTATAATTATAAAAATATAATTTTTATAATTATCTTCGTTGATTTGTCTGATGGCCAATCAACTTCTTAACAAAACGATGGTTTTACGGTCGACTGTTATAACTTTCTAAATTGATATCGTTTATTGATTTATCGAAACAAATGTTTAATTTCCGTTTAACATCAATATTCACATGGGGTTTTAAATATAATTCGGGTTTAGACAGTGCATACAAACCAAACAGTACATATAAATATCGAGGAATCCGGTCGGATTCCTCCAACCGGTTTCCGCATCCACAGATGTTAATCAAATAACTATCACTAACTCTATACTAGGGAATATTCTAATCGATGGAATCAATGTCCAACCGATGATGTGTACATATGTAACGATATATAATATTCAACCAAATTAACTGTAATCTACCAAATCGACCATCACACAGCATTCAAACAACATTAAAATATAATTATAATATTTTAAAATAGATCAGAGTTAGTGATTTTACTCACATCGCGCGTTAACCGTTTAATAACGATTTGCGTCAGTCGATAGATCTGATCAGTCTAGCTTCATCGTTTTGTGCTCGTTGATACAGATCTGACGCACTTGCTTTCGTCCAACTTCGTTTCTGCCACTGCGAATCCAAAAATAAACTTCGATTACTCCTTTTGGATCTTCGGTTAAAAACATATGACTTTCACCCTTTCAACTTTATTCGTTCAAACTATAAACACGCCATCGTCTCGAATCCAAACTTCAACACGGCAAATGGACCCTTCACCTTTGGACAAATATGCGTTGCTTCCTTTCATCCTACCACTACCGTGGTTTTCAATACAGAACCCTCTCCTCTTTCCCGGTTTACAAACTGCTGCTCAACCACTCCATTTCACACCACTTCTAAATTTTCATGCGCCACCATTCTCCACATCAATCTCCGGAAACAAAAGGGCTGCAGCACCCTTTTCTGCTTCACGATTTTGTGGAGCTTTCTCCGGCTAAAAATGATTCAACACAGCTCACACGCAAACAACACCTTCCGTCATCATTATTTTTCTTTTAAACCAAACTTAACTTCATCTTCCTTTATATTCTTGTCTCCGGTTTCACGCAATAACAGTCCCACTATAAAAACATCGAACTTGTTTATAACCAGATTCCGCATACTTTCTCATTTCTCCTGCTCCTGATAACCGCACAACCACCAAGCAGCTCCTGTGCGTTAGCTACTTCGGCCATCACTTACTCTTCAACCCCGTATGACTTCTCCTTGCCATAATCCGCGAACTGGGAACCACCCATGCATGTAAAAACTCTTCTATACAGACCAACCTCACTTTCATCATGTCAGTCCTGAAGCCCCCCCTTTTGTCTTTCTTCGAAACAGTCCACCTCTCCTGAACTCCATCGCTACAGCGCCCCTCGCACCACCCTACCCTTTTCTCCTATTTTAATATAAAACACATGCAGTACTTTAGTTTTCTTTCTTTTCCTTGCATACATCTTCACATCACACAACTTCCATGTACGCCCCATACACCACTCATGTACTACTTCCCTCATCATACCCTAACCGAAACTCCACTATGCTTCCTACTACAAACAAGTACACAGTACGTACACCACTCCACATCTTCCATTCTTGACATCCCATAACCTGTTGCTACTCATATCCAACCCATTTCCGTGAATACTCCTTGCCGTGAATACAAACCCCTTCCACCATCTTCCTTCTGACAGTTACAGCGACTCCATGTCAACCGTTCAGCTTGCCTCCACCTCGCATTATCCCTCCTCCACGCCGGCTAACGATCTCCTCGAGCTTCGCTGGTCCAAAGTTCAGCAATAAGAAAAAGAACGAACCTAAAACAAGGCCTACAGATGTGAAGAGAGCTACTCCGCGAGTTCGTCGGATATAAAAATGATGGAATTTGGTTTTGGTTTCGTTTAATCTGTAATGGAGTTCTGATTTTAGATCTGAGATCTCGTTTTTAGTTTTTGGGAGAAAGTAATAGCCAAGAGGTATATATATATAAAACGTTTATATCTTAATGCTTAAGGAAAACGTACAGCAGAAGGGACGTGCTTGTGCAGATTCCATGGCGCAAATTAAGCAAATAGGGTGTAATTTTCTTGCTTAGGGAAATGGCTACTCAAAGTTAGGACACTGCATCAATATATATATACGTTTTAATATCAACGTACACAGAGACGTGCTATAGTCCCCAGAATTCCTGGCGCAAATTAAGGTATAGAGCGCCTGTGTGTTAACCGTAGAGGAATAGGTTCTTGGGATATTTTTAATGTATTTGATTAATTGTTTTAATGCAAAGAAAAGAGACGTGTTCATCGCAGAAAACCATGGAGCAAATTTAGGAAATAGGGGACTGTTTTTCCCTACATATAGGTTCGTGCGTTACCATTAGAGGAATGGGTTTTCTAAATTTTCAGTGCATTGATTTTATAACGTTTAATGTATCCATTATGTACAACTTTGTTCATGTCCGTGTAGCCACAGACAGAAGTAAGGATATGGTTATATTCAGTGAGGTGTCAGGATCCCAAAAATGTAATAATATCGGTAGATTACCTTATATTGTGAAACCCCGAAATATCGATACAGGGTGCGAAATACTCCCAATAAAAAGTTGCATATTTAATTAATTAAAAATTACAGTAAAATTCTAAAAATTAAATTATCACTGCGCCTCAAAAGAATCTCGTTCAAATTTGAATCCGATATCTAGTTATTTCAAATAAACCGTTACGGTCGATATACGATTTCATAGCGACTTTCTGAATATTTGTTTTGGACATATCTTGCAATCTATACGACGAAATCTCCATTTTCCACTTCCGCTGGAAAGATACAGTTCAACAGATTCCAACGTTTCTCGTTTCGAAGAAATCCGATTCAAAACGAGTCCGGTACACTCAGTTGAAGTTCAAAACGTTAAATTATGAACTGCAGCGTCGTTATAAGCTTGATTATAATTAATATATATTTATATACGTTCAACTCCGTTCTAATTAATATATAAATTACGAATTCAATATTTAAACTGATTTAAATATTTAAATACGAACCGACAAAATGCGGGACGTTACAATTTAAATGGGGAATTTTCCAAAAGCCAAGTTTTCCAATTTTATATATTAAATTGGAGTTGAATAGAATTCGAATTAATAATAACCGAGATAAGCTTCTGTAAAAGAAGACCGATACTACATATGGAATTTAAGAGGCTTTGCCGTTATTCCATTTATATTATTGGTTAGATACAGAAATTTATAACGAGTAAATGTTGATTTGATTTCTATGAATATTCCCTATTTTATGGAAGATGATTTTTGGGTTTACCGTGAACTATGTTTTAAATGACATTAGTTCTTTAACCCAGTTAAAGATAAGATTTATTTCTTAAATTTAAATAACCATTGAATAATGATTTTTGATATTTAAAACCAAATTGGGTTTTTAATAAATCTTTAAAAGAAAGATTTAAGAGTAAATGTAAAGAATTTATCTTTGATAGAATAATTTGAATATTTTATTTTAAAGAATATTCTGAATTGGAATGAGGCGTTGGATGTGTTTTTATAGTACTCGATTTTTAATTATAAAAATACGTGAGTTATTCGGGAAGACCGGGTTTAACCCATTCCGAATAATTACTATGACGATGAAGAGTCGAAGATGAAGACGGTGGTTGAAGACCGACGATCTTCACATCGAATGGATGTGTTGCAACAGAGACCCTTGATGGGAGTAGCTACCTTGAAGGGGCTTCAGTGATGGCCGTCCGGACTATTGTTGATTGTTCGGATTTGGTTTTCGCTCAGACCCAGAGCATAAGCTTGTAAATGGATGCGTGTCTGACATTGGATTTCGTTCCATGTGAATTAAATCGATTTCTATTAATGTATGTCTGTTTGGTGGTGGGGAATTTATTCTCTACTTAACACCCTGGTATATATTAATAGTGATTGATCGCATGGCGTGAATTGTCAATGTGGCACGCCAAGATGCAAATGATCAAGGCTTTTGTTGAAAAGCAAGGCCTTGTGGGATGATCAAAGCATAGCCTATTACGGCATAGCTTTGTGTATATCGTGACTTCGCGAGCCTCACACCCCGGTATGAGTCAAAAACGGGATATGGACCGTAGGGAGTGCACACGTTTCTTTCTAGCTATTGGTAGTGTCAGTGCTTAAACTGGCTGACATTTTACCTATGTGGATGATGGATTTTGAGGCGCCTCGGATTTTTATAGGCCGTTAGTGGTCATACTATAGGTCCAAAGGGACCGGGAAGCGTGTGTTTAGGCATAACTAATCCACTGCCGATAGGCGGGGACCGGCCCTACCGCTCCAAGGGTTCACTGCGGGGGATCCTGAGGCATTTTCTAAAGTGTCTCGAATCGGAGAGGAGCTTGCCCCTAGCCTCGACTCATGATGGAAATCCAACTTCCCATACGACCTTGCGGTTTTGATTGTAGAACTAGTATGGCGACATAGTAGGATGGGGTACTATGTCGTCTATGATTGATACATTATGATTGAAATGTTTATTATATATATACCCATGGATATACACACTAATACTAAATCCGTTTTATCGTATCAAGTATCTTTTGACCATTATAAGGTAAAACCCTATCCTCCAGTTTGCGTTGCATTGTGTGATGGGACTTGGGTCTTATAATGGTTTCATTTTCCTAAAAAGCATTGCGTTATTTAACGTTTTACTTTATTTTATGCACTGGCAATCCAACGGAGTAAACCCGTTCCGCGTTAGCGGCGTGGTCCTGTGATTAGCCTTATTATTAGATAGTTAAGTTAGATTTCTCATACCAGTCCCATGACTGACCTGTAGTTTGTTTCACTGGCAAACTCGGGTGCCCTTATTTTTCACATGGGCAGTCGAGTAGCTTTTTGCAGATATTTACAGGATCCTGGCTTACAGCTGAAGTGATATTCGGAAAGCTCTGTATCCGTGTATTCCTTTCAGTTGTATATTTGTAATATTTTTCCGCTGCTATTTTAATGTAATTTAAAACTCTGATATTATTATATTTCTATTTCTGTAATAAGTATTCATACTCTATTATATTCTTGTACTCTGATGTAATTGTTGTAATCAGCAATAAAATGTTCTTCAGTTTGTGTTCTGATGTGTGTTGTTCTCAAAGCAGTCCAAGCTCTCCTTTACTGGGAAGTTTGGGTCGTCACACCAATCCTCTCCTTAATAGGAAACGGCCCTACGAACCTTGGTGCTAACTTCCTAACGGGCCCAAAGCGAACGACGTTCCGTAATGGAGACACCTTGACAAAGACCATGTCCCCAATATCGAACTCAAGATCTGACCTCCTCTTGTCCGCATAAGATTTCTGCCTATCTTGCGCCGTCTTCATCCTACTTTGAATCAAATTGATCTTTTCTGAAGTCTCTCTAATCATATCGGGCCCAAGCAAGATCTTATCTGTAGACTCCCACCAACATATAGGCGAACGACACGGCCGTTGTAAGGACCCGTAACTTCCCCGTGAAGGAAAGAGCGGATACTTCGAGAACAAGCCACAAAAGAACGCAGACAGAAGAACATTTCATTGTTAATTACAACAATTCCATCAGATACAAGAATATACAGAGCATAAATGAATAAAATACATTCGATAAATATCAGAGATCACAATACATTACATAGCAGCGGAAAATAATACAATACACAACTAGAAGTAATACGCGGATACAAAGCTTTCCGAGTATCGTTCCAGCTGTAAATCAGGATCCTGTGAATATAAATCTGCAAAACCAAAACTACTAGCTGCCCGTGTCAAAATAAGGGCACCCAGAGTTTAGGTTAAAACAATAAACTCCAGGTCAGTCACGGGACTGGTGTGAGAACTAAAACAGTTATTAATCTTTATTTTAAAGTTAGGTAAATCAAGGGACCAAGCCGTTTAACACGGAACGGGTTTCCTCCCAAGAATACCAGTGCATAAAACAACAGCGCAATGCTAAATAAAGAAAAATGAAGCTATTATAAGACCCAGGTCCTATCACACAATGCAACGCAAGCCGGGGGATAGGGTTTTTACCTTATAATAGCCAAGAATGCTTGATACGTTTAAAACAAATCTTTTGATACTATAATAAGTGTATAGTGCATAAAACAACTTCAAATCATAAGTATCAATCATAGACGGCATAAGCGCCCCATCCCACTATGTCACCATATATAGGATTACAACTAAAATCGAAACGTCACGTATTGGAAGTTGGATTTCCATCTGTGAACCGAGGCAAAAGATAGTCCTCTACCGATTCGAGACGCTCTAGTCCGTGTCTCAGGTCAGAGCTCAAGTGACCTTTGGATCGTCAGGGTCGGTCCACCGATGTGGATTAAAATGCCTGAACACTGCGTTTCCCCACCCTTTGGGGTGTCAATGAGCCAACGAATGACTCCATCGGCTTCACATAGTCACCGATATATCCGAGGCGCCTCGCAACAGCAACAACCACATAAGTCAAACTCGTCAGGGCATGTAAAACCACTGACGCCACTTCTAACTAGAAGGAAACGCATGCCCTCCCTGAGGTCCTCTCCCATTTTTGGTTCACACCGGGGTGTGAGGCTCGCGAATCAACGCTACACAAAGCTACGCCACAAAGGCTGTGCTTTGATCATCAACCACAAGAATTTGCTTTTCAACAGAAGCCTTGATCATTTGCATCTTAGCATGCCACACAGGCAAACCACTCTATGCAACCGATATCAGTCACACAGAATGAAATCCAATGTCAGACACACAGTCCATTTACAAGTTTGTTCTGGGTCTGAATGAAACCGGAGGCACTTTCCTCGCAAATCCGTCGATCTCCAAGTACGTCTGGACAATCACCAACTGATTCCCTCTTCTTGGGTGTACAGCCCAATCAAGATCATCAGTAATCACCCAAACGATGTGAAGACTTCCGGTCTTCGACCACCGTCTTCATCTTTGACTTATCGTCGTATCAGTTATTCAGAATGGGATAAACCCGGTTTTTCTGAATAACTCGCGTATATATTAAACAATTGTTACACAAACACAACATACGCCTCATTCCAATTCATCAGCCACTAACCGTAAATTAGCCAGAGAATAATTCCCTAAATATTAACCCCGAAGGCCGAAACCAACATCAGATCAATACCCAGAAAACCATCCTTCTTAGCTAACCTACAGTTAGTTTCTAAATTTCACATTCTTAGGGAAAGGTTCCCATTAATTTTATCAAAGATAAATTACTTAAATTTATTCTTTAATCTTCTTTTGAATATCAATTCAAACCAAATTATGGTTTATCCAAACTAGTCGGGATTAACGAACCTTACCGAAGTAATCAATTGTTAAATTTCTCAAACCCAACCTATTCATCCCATGAAGTAAAACTGGTAATACTTCATATCTAACACCACGGTGTTATCGGTAAATTCAATTACCATTTCACGTTCAAATCTAATTAAAGATTTAACTATCGCCTGGAGCAAAACTGGGAATACTCCATTCTCGTTCTTTTTAATCTAATTAAAGATTCATTAAAACTCCACTTAGTTTTAATCTGTGCCTGGGTTAAAGAATCAGTGTCATTTAAAACACGGTTCACGATAAACCCAACATCACATTTCAATCAGTCCCTAACCGTAAATTAGCAAGTGAGCAATTCCCTAAGTATTAACCCCGAAGGCCGAAACCAACATCAGATCAATACCCAAGAAACCATTCAACTTAACTAATCTCCAGTTAGTTTCTGATTTTCTTAACTCCTTTGGGTCTAAGAACAGTATTATTGAAGATATCATTCACGACAACCCAAAATCACATTTCATTGATTACCGGGTTAAAGAACAAGTGTTATTTAAAACACTGTTCACGATAAACCCAAAAATCAATACCAATTCAATTCCAATTAAATATCATTTAATTGGTACACTTCATTAAATCTAAACAAAAAGATTTAATCTTTTTCTCAACTGGGCTTAAGAACAGTGTTAATGAAGACACCATTCACGACAAACCCAAATCACATTTGATATTAAATACAAGGCACTGAATAGAAAATATACCGGCTTATATTCAATATCAAATTCTAAGACCAACAAATATCGTATTGGAAATAACGATATTAATATATCTTTTAAATTCCCATAACAATATCTGTGTCATCACGAAATCCAACATTGAAATATTCCGAAGACAATTTCGATTCAGATCCATTTCCACTTTATATATTGGAAATTCTGGTTATATTTCAAAACCATTTCAAATTCATTTTATTTATTTAAAAAATAATTGAATTATAATTCTAGTTCAAAACTAGTTCATTTCGATAAAAATCTATTTTTATCTTTTCAAATATGGAGTTTTTCATCCCAATTCTTCACAAATCATTTCTTATGATTTTACACAAATTATTGATATTTTTAATAATTTTATCAAGGCCCGTACAGTCGATTTCCATCAACGGCCATCGAACTGCACTTACATCGACCTTTTTCAAATTTGATTTGGACATAATTCCAAATCCAACCGTTAGATTTCAAATTTCTAATATTCGTTAGAAAGCTCTTTTCGATACGAACCCAATGGTTCCGGTTTTAGGAGAATCCGACGGTCGGATCTACCGCAATGTCCATTCGAAGTCAATGGTCGAAATTCACGAACTGCCGCGGCGCGGCGCGTTCTATTCAGGCCATTATATTATATATATATATAATATATACTTCGTCGATTTCAATTCAAAACGTGCTTTATAAATCGTTTTAAATTCGTTTTCGAAACGATTTCAACTTCATTTCAATTTCAAATCAAAATTGAATTTTTCCTTATAAATTCGTTTTAAATTCATTTCAAATTGATTTTAATTCAAATCGATTTTTAATTCAATTTCAATTCGAATTCATTTCTATTCAATTTTAATTCATTTCAAAATATAAGAATTTGAAATCACTTTCGATATTCATTGTAAAATGAATAAAATCGATATAAATATCGTTCACGTCAAAATGGCGTCAATCTAATCAACACGGCTTCATTAATTTCTATTTTCAAATATTCTATTTCAAATATTTCTTTTCAAATATTTCTTTTTCAAATTTTCTATTTCAAAAATGGAATGAGGCCCAAACAATTACCATATAATGTTAATTATATGGATATTCTACAACACATGTATAAAATAACAACGATAAATAATCAACCATCATCCAGAGTGCATTCTACACTGTATAAGCATCAAACATAAATATTTAACGCTTATAACAGCCTGTCAATCAATCGATCGACATACAACTAATTATTGGGATTAGTGTATGTCGTATATCATCCCAATACCCGTGTGGGGTTTTCAAACAATCAAACACAGATTTTATTTATGCAGTTGGGCGAGGTGTAAAATTTATCGTCCCAATCAATATCAGTCAAATGTGTGTATATAAACAAATCGTCCTATTTGTTTATACTTATTTATTCACATTCATGTTAAGAATTATATTTCAACTATAAAATATTTTTAACTACATAAATATTTTATTTCATTTCACATCACACAATCAACTACACATCAAAATCAAACAAACAAGCTTACAAGCCGTCCATGGTCTGTGGACGACGGGTGTCGGGTGCTACTAAACACCGTCTGCATCCTAGTATATATTATTAACTAGAAAACAAAATTAAAAGGTGAGAAGTTCTCACAGAGGGTTCCACTCCGTCGTGCTTTGCTTTTGAGCTGCCGAACCAACTGGATCTGCTTGAAATTCCAATGCAGCTCTTTTCACGCTGTTCATATATAAAAATTATATTTTTATTACCTCATTTCAGTAAATAAAAATCATATTTTTATTTCTCTACTTCTAATACTGTAAAGATTATATTTTTAAAATGCTTTCTTCTATATAAAAATTCGATCTTTCACTATATAAAAATCTCAACTTATATTTTAAACAAAATCACTTCTTTATATTGTTTATTCGCTACAACACATATAAAGATCGTATTTTTATAATCTTTACTATATAAAGATAATATTTTTATATTCTCAATTATATAAAAATCATATATTTATTATTTAAACTATATAAATATGACACCTTTATTATTTCTACAATATAAAAATTACATCTTTATTGTTTCTACAATATAAAAATTATATTTTTAACCTTTCTATGTTATAAAAATTATATTTTTATCTTTTCTCTAATATAAAAATTATATTTTTATCCTTATTACTCGAATAAAAATTATATTTAACGGGTGATAGAAATCATACCTTTCTTGTATAAAAATCTAAATTTTCTAAAATAAAAATCTATTTTTTTATTATAAAAATCCATTCTCTGCGATGTTGAAAACCCAAAATTTATGATGTTAAAAATCAAATATTCTTATGTTATAAACCATTTCTTTCTTACAATAAAAATCCAAACTTTTCCACTTTATTTAAATATATATAAAAACTGGTTTATAAACTGAATTAAATAAATAAAAACTGATTTATATAAATTGAATTAACCCCAAAAAAATGCACCTTTTCTTTTCTGTTTCGGGTTTGCAGAGGGGGGTTTATCAGTGGTCGTCGGACGTCCTGAAGGGGAGGCGGAGTTGCGGCGAGGTCAGTTTGTGGTGGGGGGTTCTGTGCGCTGGGAGGGGAGGCGCGACCTAGGGTTGATTTGGGGGTTCGATTTCAACTGGGAAAGAAGGGGGGTAGGGCGTCGGGGCTGAGGGAGTGGAGAGAGAGCGAGGAAGGGGTGGCGAGGGCGGTGGTTTGCGAGCGGTGGCGGCCGTGTTAGGGGAGACGCGATTTTAGGTTTGCCTAAGGGGCTTGGACGCGGGGGAAGAAGAGGGAGGGGGCAGAGGAGAAGGCGACGAGGTCGAAGGGGGGGAGGCGCCAGTCCGTCGACGGTGGCAGGTGGCGTGGGGCGGAGGATCGAGCGCAGGAGAGCTTTCATTTTTTTTCTTTATCCGATTTGAACGGTCAACGGTGGGAGGAAAAGGAAGAAAAAAGGAGGGGGTGATTTATTAATATATATTATTTTATTATTTTTAATTACAAAAAGGTAACTTTTTAATACGAACTCGGAATCAAGCCCACCGACTGTCGCCCTTAGCGTAATACCCCCATTCCGAATACAATGGGATATGTTTCGTAAGCTGAATCGATCGTTTCGAGCAGTTTTCATTGAAATCAACATATAACTCTATATATTGAATTTGAACGCGCATTTCGATTTACCGGGGTCACATACTAACTCGAAAAATTCCAGAAAAATATTTTCTGGCCTCGTATTGACGATACGGTCCTAACAAAACTAGTTTCGTCGAATTCTCAGACCGTTTGAAAAATGGCCATTTTCCAGTCGATTAAAATCAACTGAAACTGGTCAAACGCGTTTTCCTCTGCCACGCTCACATATTGATTCGAAAAATTATGAAATTTGAAACCTAGCAATAACTAGACATCACGGATCCAACAAAAGTGGTTTCGTAGAAATCCGAGGTCGTTTGCAAAATTTCCATTTTTAAGGGCCGAAATTCCATAGCGACTATTCTGAAATTTCAACTGGACATAACTTTTGATCCCCGCTATGAAATTTTGATTTTACGGATTCGTTTGAAAGATATTCTCAATTAGATTCTATCATTTTTGGTTTCGCTATAATCCGGTTTATTTTGCACCCGGTACATTCATTTGAAGTTTGAAATCGAATTATCGAACTACCGCGCCATTTTCAATTCCTTTTATAATTTAAAATAAAATTTTTATATTCTAACGACGATCTATATAATATATATGTTCGAATTCCATTCAAAGTAAATTTTTCGTCGTTATTATTTAAAATAATCTATTTTAAATAATTAAAATTCGCTAAAATAGCCAAAATAAATTTTTTAAATTGGCTCGGATTTCCGGGTTATTACAATATCCCCCACTTAAAACTTTTCGCCCCCGAAAAGGAACGAAGCCGAAAGTTTTTTAACAAATCAACTCAACTTTCACTAATTTCACTACGGCTTAAGTTTCTTCAACTTTTCAGTTTCTAAGAACTTTTCAAATTTTTCAAAAATTTGGCTAACACCCTAAATTTTCGAAAAATTTCGCCATAACCTCCCCTGCACCGGGGACTTCGGGATATTTCATATAGCCTCCCATGGCCTTCTTCAATCAAAAAAAAAAGGAAAAAGCCAAGCGGCTAGCCAATCGGCTCATAAAGTCATCATCACCCAAACAAAACAGTAGATTATGGTAAACATGTACCTATTTGTAGGGCAAACAATTTTATTCTTCTGCTCTAGCCTCCTTGTTATGACCTGTTCAATGTAAGTACATGTACATGCAAGCAAATGCGACTAATTTTCAATACAATTCACTATTTGATTCAATTTGGCTAAACGGTTCAACATTTAATTAATTAACCAATAATCAAACAACACAACCATCAATCAATTAGTGAATTATCATTTCAAATTCATAACTTTGATATATAGTCTAAAATCAGATTTTTGATGCAAAATCACAAAAATAAGCCCTATCTAATTTTGGTTCTCACACCAGTCAATAGGAAATATATATATCACACCTTCGAAACTTGAATACCAATTCTGATGATGTTCGAACTATCATCGGAATCATCTCCGGGTGACTAGAGTGTGATTCTATATCTATCGAATATATTCGAGGCGTCAATACACGTGGATCAGACGTATACTAAAATCTCTATATACTTGATTGTCCAAATCAATACAAATAACTATTCAAATATGAACAATTAAATTAAATTTTCAAAACAAAAATTGTTTTCACTTTAAAAATATACTCTTCACACTCGTTCTAGGAAATTACCGATCCCATCTCTAACGAGTCATTCCCGTTGGATATTACTAATCCAATTTCTGATGAATTCTTTCGTATGGTTCTAATGTGTCTTGTTCTCTGAGCTTTGTAAACCAAAGCTCTGATACCACTGTAAGGACCCGTAACTTCCCCGTAAAGGAAAGAGCGGAAACTTCGAGAACAAGCCACAAAAGAACGCAGACTGAAGAACATTTCATTGTTAATTACAACAATTCCATCAGATACAAGAATATACAGAGCATAAATGAATAAAATACATTCGACAAATATCAGAGATCACAATACATTACATAGCAGCGAAAAATAATACAATACACAACTAGAAGTAATACGCGGATACAAAGCTTTCTGAGTATCGTTCCAGCTGTAAATCAGGATTCTGTGAATATAAATCTGCAAAACCAAAACTACTAGCTGCCCATGTAAAAATAAGGGCACCCAGAGTTTAGGTTAAAACAATAAACTCCAGGTCAGTCATGGGACTGGTGTGAGAACTAAAATAGTTATTAATCTTTATTTTAAAGTCAGGTAAATCAAGGGACCACGCCGTATAACACGGAACGGGTTTCCTCCCAAGAATACCAGTGCATAAAACAACAACGCAATACTAAATAAAGAAAAATGAAGCTATTATAAGACCCAGGTCCTATCACACAATGCAACGCAAGCCGGGGGATAGGGTTTTTACCTTATAATAGCCAAGAATGCTTGATACGTTTAAAACAAATCTTTTGATACTATAATAAGTGTATGGTGCATAAAACAACTTCAAATCATAAGTATCAATCATAGACGGCATAAGCGCCCCATCCCACTATGTCACCATATATAGGATTACAACTAAAATCGAAACGTCACGTATTGGAAGTTGGATTTCCATCTGTGAACCGAGGCAAAAGATAGTCCTCTACCGATTCGAGACGCTCTAGTTCGTGTCTCAGGTCAGAGCTCAAGTGACCTTTGGATCGTCAGGGCCGGTCCACCGATGTGGATTAAAATGCCTGAACACTGCGTTTCCCCACCCTTTGGGGTGTCAATGAGCCAACGAATGACTCCACCGGCTTCACATAGTCACCGATATATCTGAGGCGCCTCGCAACAGCAACAACCACATAAGTCAAACTCGTCAGGGCGTGTAAAACCACTGACGCCACTTCTAACTAGAAGGAAACGCATGCCCTCCCTGAGGTCCTCTCCCGTTTTTGGTTCACACCGGGGTGTGAGGCTCGCGAATCAACGCTACACAAAGTTACGCCACAAAGGTCGTGCTTTGATCATCAACCACAAGACTTTGCTTTTCAACAGAAGCCTTGATCATTTGCAACATAGCATGCCACACAGGAAAACCACTCTATGCAACCGATATCAGTCACACAGAATGAAATCTAATGTCAGACACACAGTCCATTTACAAGTTCATTCTGGGTCTGAACGAAACCGGAGGCACTTTCCTCGCAAATCCGTCGATCTCCAAGTACGTCTGGACGATCACCAACTGATTCCCTCTTCTTGGGTGTACAGCCCAATCAAGATCATCAGTAATCACCCAAACGATGTGAAGACTTCCGGTCTTCGACCACCGTCTTCATCTTTGACTTATCGTCATATCAGTTATTCAGAATGGGATAAACCTGGTCTTTCTGAATAACTCGCGTATATATTAAACAAGTGTTACACAAACACAACATACGCCTCATTCCAATTCATCAGTCGCTAACCGTAAATTAGCCAGAGAATAATTCCCCAAATATTAACCCCGAAGGCCGAAACCAACATCAGATCAATACCCAGAAAACCATCCTTCTTAGCTAACCTACAGTTAGTTTCTAAATTTCACATTCTTAGGGAAAGGTTGCCATTAATTTTATCAAAGATAAATTACTTAAATTTATTCTTTAATCTTCTTTTGAATATCAATTCAAACCAAATTATGGTTTATCCAAACTAGTCGGGATTAACGAACCTTACCGAAGTAATCAATTGTTAAATTTCCCAACCCCAACCTATTCATCCCATGAAGTAAAACTGGTAATACTTCATATCTAACACCACGGTATTATCGTTAAATTCAATTACCATTTCACGTTCAAATCTAATTAAAGCTTTAACTATCGCCTGGAGCAAAACTGGGGATACTCCATTCTCGTTTTTTCCAATCTAATTAAAGATTCATTAAAACTCCACTTAGTTTTAATATGTGCCTGGGTTAAAGAATCAGTGTCATTTAAAACACGGTTCACGATAAACCCAACATCATCACATTTCAATCAGTCCCTAACCGTAAATTAGCAAGTGAGCAATTCCCTAAGTATTAACCCCGAAGGCCGAAACCAACATCAGATCAATACCCCAGAAACCATTCAACTTAACTAATCTCCAGTTAGTTTCTGATTTTCTTAAATCCTTTGGGTCTAAGAACAGTATTATTGAAGATACCGTCCACGACAACCCAAAATCACATTTCATTGATTATCGGGTTAAAGAACAAGTGTTATTTAAAACACTGTTCACGATAAACCCAAAAATCAATACCAATTCAATTCCAATTAAATATCATTTAATTGGTACACTTCATTAAATCTAAACAAAAAGATTTAATCTTTTTCTCAACTAGGCTTAAGAACAGTGTTAATGAAGACACCATTCACGACAAACCCAAATCACATTTGATATTAAATACAAGGCTCTGAATAGAAAATATACCGGCTTATATTCAATATCAAATTCTAAGACCAACAAATATCGTATTGGAAATAACGATATTAATATATCTTTCAAATTCCCATAACAATATCTGTGTCATCACGAAATCCAACATCAAAATATTCCGAAGACAATTTCGATTCAAATCCATTTCCACTTTATATATTGGAAATTCTGGTTATATTTCAAAACCATTTCAAATTCATTTTATTTATTTCAAAAATAATTGAAGTAAAATTCTAGTTCAAAACTAGTTCATTTCGATAAAAATATATTTTTATCTTTTCTAATATGGAGTTTTTCATCCCAATTCTTTACAAATCATTTCTTATGATTTTACACAAATTATTGATATTTTTAATAATTTTATCAAGGCCCGTATAGTCGATTTCCATCAACGGCCATCGAACTGCACTTACAGCGACCTTTTTCAAATTTGATTTGGACATAATTCCAAATCCAACTGTTAGATTTAAAATTTCTAATATTCGTTAGAAAGCTCTTTTTGATACGAACCCAACGGTTCTGGTTTTAGGAGAATCCGACGATCGGATCTCCCGCAATGTTCATTCGAAGTCAATGGTCGAAATTCACGAACTGCCGCGGCGCGGCGCGTTCTATTCAAGCCATTATATTATATATATAATATATATAATATATACTTCGTCGATTTAAATTCAAAACGTGCTTTATAAATCGTTTTAAATTCGTTTTCGAAACGATTTCAACTTCATTTCAAATTCAAATCAAAATTGAATTTTTCCTTATAAATTCGTTTTAAATTCATTTCAAATTGATTTTAATTCAAATCGATTTTTAATTCAATTTCAATTCGAATTCATTTCTATTCAATTTCAATTCGAATTCATTTCTATTCAATTTCAATTCATTTCAAAATATCAGATTTTGAAATCACTTTCGATAGTCATTGGAAAATGAATAAAATCGATATAAATATCGTTCACGTCAAAATGGCGTCAATCTAATCAACACGGCTTCATTTATTTCTATTTTCAAATATTCTATTTCAAATATTTCTTTTTAAACATTTCTTTTTCAAATTTTCTATTTCAAAAATGGAATGAGGCCCAAACAATTACCATATAATGTTAATAATATGGATATTCTACAACACATGTATAAAATAACAACGATAAATAATCAACCATCATCCAAAGTGCATTCTACACTGTATAAGCATCAAACATAAATATTTAACGCTTATAACAGCCTGTCAATCAATCGATCGACATACAACTAATTATTGGGATTAGTGTATGTCGTATATCATCCCAATACCCGTGTGGGGTTTTCAAACAATCAAACACAGATTTTATTTGTGCAGTTGGGCGATGTGTAAAATTTATCGTCCTAATCAATATCAGTCAAATGTGTGTATATAAACAAATCGTCCTATTTATTTATACTTATTTATTCACATTCATGTTAAGAATTATATTTCAGCTATAAAATATTTTTAACTACATAAATATTTTATTTCATTTCACATCACATCACACAATCAACTACACATCAAAATCAAACAAACAAGCATACAAGCCGTCCATGGTCTGTGGACGACGGGTGTCGGGTGCTACTAAACACCGTTTGCATCCTAGTATATATTATTAACTAGAAAACAAAATTAAAAGGTGAGAAGTTCTCACAGAGGGTTCCACTCCGTCGTGCTTTGCTTTTGAGCTACCGAACCAACTGGATCTGCTTGAAATTCCAATGCAGCTCTTTTCACGCTGTTCATATATAAAAATTATATTTTTATTACCTCATTTCAATAAATAAAAATCATATTTTTATTTCTCTACTTCTAATACTGTAAAGATTATATTTTTAAAATGCTTTCTTCTATATAAAAATTCGATCTTTCACTATATAAAAATCTCAACTTATATTTTAAACAAAATCACTTCTTTATATTGTTTATTCGCTACAACACATATAAAGATCGTATTTTTATAATCTTTACTATATAAAGATAATATTTTTATATTCTCAATTATATAAAAATCGTATCTTTATTATTTAAACTATATAAATATCACATCTTTATTATTTCTACAATATAAAAATTACATCTTTATTGTTTCTACAATATAAAAATTATATTTTTAACCTTTCTGTGTTATAAAAATTATATTTTTATCCTTTCTCTAATATAAAAATTATATTTTTATCCTTACTACTCGAATAAAAATTATATTTAACGGGTGATAGAAATCATACCTTTCTTGTATAAAAATCTAAATTTTCTAAAATAAAAATCTATTTTTTTTATTATAAAAATCCATTCTCTGCGATGTTGAAAACCCATCATTTATGATGTTAAAAATCAAATATTCTTATGTTATAAACCATTTCTTTCTTACAATAAAAATCCAAGCTTTTCCACTTTATTTAAATATATATAAAAACAGTTTATAAACTGAATTAAATAAATAAAAACTGATTTATATAAATTGAATTAACCCAAAAAAAATGCACCTTTTCTTTTCTGTTTCGGGTTTGCAGAGGGGGGTTTATCAGTGGTCGTCGAACGTCCTGAGGGGAGGCGGAGTTGCGGCGAGGTCAGTTTGTGGTGGGTGGTTCTATGCGCTGGGAGGGGAGGCGCGACCTAGGGTTGATTTGGGGGTTCGACTTCAACTGGGAAAGAAAGGGGGGTAGGGCGTCGGGGCTGAGGGAGTGGAGAGAGAGCGGGGAAGGGGTGGCGAGGGCGGTGGTTTGCGAGCGGTGGCGGCCGTGTTAGAGGAGACGCGATTTCGGGTTAGCCTGAGGGGCTTGGACGCGGGGGAAGAAGAGGGAGGGAGGCAGAGGAGAAGGCGACGAGGTCGAAGGGGGGGAGGCGCCAGTCCGTCGACGGTGGCAGGTGGCGTGGGGCGGAGGATCGAGCGCAGGAGCGCTTTCATTTTTTTTCTTTATCTAATTTGAACGGTCAACGGTGGGAGGAAAAGGAAGGAAAAAGGAGGGGTGATTTATTAATATATATTATTTTATTATTTTTAATTACAAAAAGGTAACTTTTTAATACGAACTCGGAATCAAGCCCACCGACTGTCGCCCTTAGCGTAATACCCTCATTCCGAACACAATGGGATATGTTTCGTAAGCTGAATCGATCGTTTCGATCAGTTTTCGTCAAAATCAACATATAACTCTATATATTGAATTTGAACGCGCATTTCGATTTACCGGGGTCACATATTAACTCGAAAAATTCCAGAAAAATATTTTCTGGCTTCGTATTGACGATACGGTCCTAACAAAACTAGTTTCGTCGAATTCTGAGACCGTTTGAAAAATGGCCATTTTCCAGTCGATTAAAATCAACTAAAACTGGTCAAACGCGTTTTCCTTTGCCACGCTCACATATTGATTCGAAAAATTATGAAATTTGGAACCTAGCAATAACTAGACATCACGGATCCAACAAAAGTGGTTTCGTCGAAATCCGAGGTCGTTTGCAAAATTCCATTTTTAAGGGCCGAAATTCGATAGCGACTATTCTGAAATTTCAACTGGACATAACTTTTGATCCCCGCTATGAAATTTTGATTTTCCGGATTCGTTAGAAAGATATTCTCAATTAGATTCTATCATTTTTGGTTTCGCTATAATCCGGTTTATTTTGCACCCGGTACTTTCATTTGAAGTTTGAAATTGAATTATCGAACTACCGCGCCATTTTCAATTCCTTTTATAAATTAAAATAAAAATTTTATATTCTAACGACGATCTATATAATATATAAGTTCGAATTTCATTCAAAGTAAATTTTTAGTCGTTATTATTTAAAATAATCTATTTTAAATCATTAAAATTCGCTAAAATAGCCAAAATAAAAAATTTAAATTGGCTCGGATTTCCGGGTTATTACAGCCGTCCATAAAGAGCCTCGAACGGTGCCATGCCAATGCTAGACTGAAAGTTGTTATTATATGCAAACTCCACCAACGGAAGATGTTCCTCCCATGTACCTCCGAAGTCTAAGACACATAACCTCAATAGGTCCTCAAGAATACGATTCACCCTCTCGGTCTGGCCGTCCGTCTGAGAATGATATGCGGTGCTCAAACATAACTGAGTCCTTACCGCCTCTTGTAAGCTTTTCCAAAATTCGCTAGTAAAAATAGGATCGCGGTCGCTCACTATGCTAGAAGGAACACCGTGCAAACGAACTATCTCTCGAATGTATACGGAGGCTAACCATGGAGCAGTCCTCTTACTCTTCACGGGAATGAAATGGGCGCTCTTAGTAAGTCTGTCTACCATGACCCAAATCCCCGTATTACCCTTCCTCGACCTCGGTAATCCATCAACGAAGTCCATCGAGACGCTTTCCCACTTCCATTGTGGGACCTCCAATGGGTGAAGCAATCCACCGGGCTTCTTTTGCTCTGCTTTTACTTGTTGGCACACCAAGCATCTAGCGACAAACTCGGCTACATCCCTCTTCATACCGGCCCAAAAGTAAACCCGTCTCATGTCCATGTACATCTTGTCCCCGCTGGGATGAATGGTCATCTTCGAACGATGTGCATCATCAAGAATGGCCTTCCTCAAATCCTCGTCCCGTGGTACACAAAGTCTATTGTCCCTACGTAACCAACCCTTACATCTAGGGTATACCAACGGAGATGGCTTGATGACTCCCCTCCTTTGAGCTTCTCTACTAACTCAACCAATTGTGGGTCATCTCGCTGTGCCTCGCGATCCGTCCCAAAATCGTAGGTCTGACCTCTAAGGATGCTAGCAAACCGGGTACGAAGTCAATGGAAGGTTTAAAGTCAAACGTGGAGATGAACTCTAAGCTTCGCCGCTCAACAAACAATGGACTCAAGGACAACCTTTTCCTACTTAAGGCATCTGCCACCACGTTACCCTTGCCAGGGGTATATGCTATCTCGAAGTCGTAGGACGCTAAGAATTCCATCCACCTTTGCTGCCTTAAGTTCAAGTCCTTCTGAGAGAATAAGTATTTTAGCGATTTGTGGTCAGTGAACAATTCGAATTTCTCTCCAAGAAGATAATGACTTAAGCGCAAAGACAATAGCGGCCAACTCTAGGTCATATGTAGGGTAATTTCTCTCATGCACTCTCAACTGCCTTCCACCATAGGCTATTACCCTTCCCTCTTGCATTAAGACTGCGCCTAGTCCTGTCCCACAAGCATCGGTATAAACGGTAAATGGCTTAATCCCATCTCGCAACACTAAAACTGGGGTTGTGGTCAAAGCTCTCTTCAAACGTTGGAACGCATCATCACAATCTACGTCCCATGTGAAAACTAGGTTCTTCTTCATCAAGCGTGTTAATGGGGCTGATATTTTTGCGAAGTCTTTGATAAACTTCCTATAGTAGCCAGCCAACCCTAAGAAACTTCTCACCTCGGTAGCATTTTTAGGGACCTTCCAATCTTGGATGGTCACTACCTTCGCGGGATCCACAGCTATCCCTTTTTTGGAAACCACGTGCCCTAAGAATCGCACTTCCTTCCTCCAAAAGTGACATTTAGAAAATTTAGCTTTAAGGCTATGCGCTCGAAGAGTCTCCAACACTTCCCTAAGATGTAGGGCATGCTCTTCCTCGCTCTTAGAAAAGATCAAGATGTCGTCCACAAAGACTACCACGAATTTATTAAGGTACTCCCTAAACACCCTACTCATCAAGTCAACAAAGTATGCGGGGGCGTTTGTCAAACCAAAGGGCATCACAAGCCACTCGAAGAAACCGTCCGGAGTCCTAAAGGTAGTATTGTCTATGTTATCCTCAGCCACTCTCAACTGATGGAAACCCGTGGCTAAGTCCAACTGTGAAAACACTGAGGCGCCAACTAACTGATCAAAGAGATCGTCAATCCTCGGCAGTGGGTGTCTATTCTTCTTAGTAAGCTTATTGAGTTCTCTACAGTCCACACAAAGTCTAAGGGCCCCATCTACCTTCGTGGCAAATACTACTGGAGCACCCCACTCCGATATACTACGTCTGATGAACCCCTTCTCAAGCAATTCTTTTACTTGCTTACTGAGTTCTCTTTTCTCCCTTGGAGCTATGTGGCGCACTGGCAATGCAACTAGCTTTGCATTATCTACTAGATATATTCGAAAGTCTATCTCACGTTTTGGGGGTAAACCCCTTACCTCATCGAAGACATCAACATATTCACGGACTATGGGAACAGAATGTAAGTCATCATCGGATGCGTCAAGGGATTCTAGGTAACTAAGCATTACTGGACCTCTAGGGTCACAAGAAATATCAAGGGTCTTTCCACAACGAGTCAACAATCTAACTACCCTTCTTTCACAATCTAGGATGGCCCCATATCTAGTGAGCCAATCCATACCTAGAATCAAGCCGTAGCCCATGAAGCTAAGAACAAAGGCGTTGCATTCAAACTCAACGCCCAAGATAAACACTCTCAAATCCCGACAAATCATAGAAAGATGAGCCAGACCACCAATAGGATTTGAGACTACTAAGGGATCCGTAACTAGACTAGTATTTAAGTGCAGTGTTTCAACTAATGATGTAGAGATAAACGAATGTGATGCGCCAGAATCAAATAAAGTATGGACAGGATGATCAAATAGGAAAACTAAACTTTCAATGGAAATTGCTCTACCTCGTTCTTGCAGCGGTGGGACCACGAGAGCCTGAACTTGTCCCCTTGCCTGCCCTGGTGCCATAAGAGCCTGCACCTGTCCTCCCGAGGTAGACCCTGCCCTCTGCCCTTTCTTTGGGCAGTCCTTAACAAGATGTCCCGCTTCGTCACAATGGAAACAACCAGCCTTCTTCTTCTTCCTACAATCTTTGCTTAGATAGTCGGGTGTCCCACAGTTAAAGCATCTTTTCTTTCCCTTCGCGTTGTTGCCTTTACCACCTTTCTTGTTCTGTTGTTGTTGTTGTTGCGGCTTCTTTTGATCCCCTTTCTTCTCGGGTGCCTTATTAGCATTGGCGCCCTTCTCCTCTTCATGCATAAGCGCCATGTCAACTAGTCTCTCAAAGGTAGCCCCCATGGGTATGTGGGTCATAGCTAACCCATGAAATGGCTCGTTCAAACCCTTAACAAATCTTAGGGCCTTCTTTTCTAGTGTATTCACCAAGTCCAAGCCAAATCTCGCCAACTGATTGAACTTGTTGACGTACTCTTTCACCGATAGATTACCTTGCTTCAATGCCAAAAATCTTTCCATTTATAGATTCTCTTCAGCCCGTGAGAGAAACTTCGCCTCAAACCTCCGCCTAAAGTCTGGCCAAGTATCGACGGACGTTCTCCATTAGTGACTTCCCACCAAAACGAGGCCTCATCCTTCATTAGCCAGACAGCTAACTGGACTTTTCTTCCATCATCCACTTCAAAGATTCCAAACAATTCTTCCACCTCCTTTAGCCAATTACGAGCTTCAACAAATGTCTCCGTCCCGTGAAAAGGTTTTCCACCCATTGCCCTAAAGTCCTTACATATCTTCGTGAAAGTATCGCCACGAGGAGGAGGAGAAGGGGGAGGAGGAGGAGCATTTTCTGGACCTGCAGTGGTGGCCCTAGTCTCTAAATACCTCCTAAAACATCCTGGTATCGTTATCCCCTCGGGTATCTCGGGAATTCCAGACATGCTGAAACGAAAAAGGAAAGATTCAATACAAAAGAACTGAAGGAAAGATATATGGCTCTTGGGGTTATGCTTTCTAAAATATACTTTTCTCTTGAAAATACTTTCCTTAAAACATAATTTTGAAAGTACTTCTTTATAAAAGTGGTTTTGAAAAACACTTTTTCAAAATTCATATCTGTTCTAGTAACCTTCAGCTCTGATACCACGTGTAAACCCCACTTCCATTAATGTCACTCACAAAGGGAATGCATTAACTTCTATGGAGCGTTTTAAGTAAGTATAGAACAGAAACTTAGCAACAAGACAGATATAAACAGTACTTGAAAATTTAAAACTTTATTTCATTGCAGCGGAAAACACATATGTTTGATTACATCATAAAAACCAGAGTCAAAGTACATAATATCCATCTTGACTAAACCAAAGTACATAAATTGAAAGACATAATCCCCAATACAAGATAGCCATAAATAAGAGAGGCTGAACTTTACTTCAGCGATCCAAGCAATCTTCTAAAGCAAGAAATACAGCTGTCCAAAATCAAGCTCCACCGGTGCTAGTTCCAACCTGAGCACCTAAGAGGGGAAAGGAAGAAAAGAGGAGGAAACAAAGGGGGTCAGACATAAAGTCTGGCGAGTGCGATAACTTTAACAATATAATTACCAATATAACTAGGCTAAGGCATAAGTTGGAAAATAAGGAAATGACTATGAACTATTGAGTATGACAGAGTAAAAAAGGAAACAAGATGAACAACGATATCGTTAAAGTGCACCCTAACCACTATAAGATAATTACTATACTGCAACACCACTAGTCACCCTAAGGTTGATCCCGCCTACAGAATTTAATAATGATATTGGTAGTTTCGTGCACCCCTAGCTGCCTACATAGGTGCCGCCTGCCCCTATCTCCACTAGGTGTACCCACTACCCCCAAGCGATCGGCTCCCTAACTCGTAGATACCCGTGCTGGCCCCACAGTGGGGTGTATCACTCCCCAAAGTGGCAACCCGGTACCACCAATAATGCACGGCTTATACCTACACGATGCAACAATGACTTACCTACCAGCCCCGGTCCACACACGCTTATGAACCTGTTGGACTTGCGTTGCCACCGCTAACCCGGTTTGGCCTCTTACAGTCAAGCCCAGTATGCGTGTCCCGTCCTCGACTTGGGTCGAGCCCACAAAGATACGTATGGGTTACTAGTTGAAATGGCCCCCCATTACCTGACATAAGCTATCCACCTAAGCTTGGTCCCCTCTAGTACATCCCACTTAACCCACTTCTTATTCATGTTCACTTACATGTTTCAATTTTGGTTAAGTGTTTCTAATCGTATTTCCAATGCCACCCAAGGCACCCATTAGATTCCACATGCCACCCAAGGCACCCACTTTACCCCCCTCATGTCCCACTACATGCTTATCTGGTTAAGTGTTTCTTAATTCATTAAGACCGTAACCTCATAAAGACCTCTCACATTAGACTGGCATTTGTGGCAGCTGGATTTGCCGGGCGGGTCCAGGCAGTCTTACACCACAAAAAGAGCCTAACCTCGGGTCTTTACAATTGTTACGTATTTAGTTTATGCCTAAGACCTCCCACATTAGACTGGCATTTGTGGCAGCTGGATTTGTCGGGCGGGTCCGGGCAGTCTTACACCACAAAAAAGCCTAACCTCATGTCTTAGACGATTAATTACTCCTAATTAATCATTCCCCAATTTGAATTACTTTCCCTATTAAAATTATCAATCAATTCCAAATTTAACTATAGCCATAATTGACTCAATTATGTCCATCCATTTATGGTATGTAGAATCATACCAATTATTTTCACAATTTATTTAAGGAATTTATGCCAATTAAATCTTTTAATATTATCCCCTTTACCCCGTGTTGTACGTTTGTTCGTTTAACGTAAAATATACGTTAGACTCGAATAGTCTAACTCATGGAATAAAGAGAAAACATCACAACATACACATAATTAAACTAGATCTAAACATACGGGTGAACTTGCATGTGTGAATGATGTTCTACATCTAAAACTTGCATAGGCCAAAGTTACAACTTGCATAAAACTACATATGTCATAGACCCAAATCTAAAGGTGTGAACTTGTTGAGATAATGGTCACAAACTTGCATAAATCATGTATGTCATAGATCTACATCCAAAGGTGTAAACTTGCATAGGCAATAACCCTAAACTTGCATAACATGATTCATATTCCAAACTCATATATTTATATAAACTTGCATATGTGATTTATACAACATAACAATGGTCTAAAGTAACATCCAAACATGTAAACTAGCATGTATAATTTAACTTATAACTCACACATGTTATAGCCTAACTTTTAATCAAATTTTCACATAAACTAGATGTCATAAACATGTAAGGTCACATATAATTTTACCCAACTTGTATATGATCCATGTCTAAATCAAAATCTAAACTTGCATACATATGATTTATCATATGAATCAACATAACCAAACTAGCATATGAAACATGATGATTTGTTTATATATAAAATTACAACATAGATGATAGCAACATAACTTTACAACATGGATGATAACATCACAACATAACATCATAAAGTTTACAACTTGTATGATAACATCATAATTTTACAACATAATTATAACATGCAGTCAATAATTCACATCAAATCCATATAATCCACATCATAACTTAATCCAATTAAATTACTAATTATTTTATTAAAATTATCGAACTCACAACTCAAAGAAGGTCTTGAACTCTAAATTCTGAGTTCTGAAGTTGTAAAAGCTTTCCTTTGAAGAAGATTTGTTATTAAAGTTGAAAAGGATTGATTTAGACTAGCTTTCTTCCTCTCTAATTGGTGGCGGCTATGCTGAGTTGTTAGGTGACGGCACGGAGGCCATAAATCTAATTTTTGTTTTGATTTTAGGGTTTGAATCTAGAGGTGTTTTTATAGAGTTTAGGATTAGTTTAAGCCGTCCGATCAACCCAGAATTAATCCCAGCCAATCAGAGCATATCAGAAACCCTAATGAGTCAGCACACAGTCATCAACAAGACATAATTCAATTCTGCTCGGGGGGGGGGGGCAGGTCGACCCCATGGTCGACCTGGTCAGGGCAGGTCGACCCCCAGGTCGAGCCTATGGTCGACCTGGCCCTGGCGGGAATTTTCCCGCCTAGCCTGTCTGACTCTGAATTTTCAAATTTTGAAATCTGTTTTGAATTTTCTGAAACTTCCGATGGCCATAACTTCTTCATACGAAGTCCAATTCACGCAAACTCGAACTCTATCTCAACCAAAATTCCGAGGCGAACACAATGGCGCAACCCGTTTCCCTTAATTCTAACATCTGAGATTAGTTATTCTTTAATTTGTGAATATTAGTGTTAACAGAAATACGGGGTGTTACAAAGACTCTCATTCGAAGTCGTCACAATATGGGAACTATCTCCGACGGTCTTCGTATGTCATAGGATACCATCATGTATCTCCCATCTCTTTCTCTCCAACAGTCACCTCACTACAAGAAAAGTTGATTTTGCAGCGGCAGAATCTGCTGGCAATTCCTCGCTATATAGTGTTTAGTGATGGATTACCGGTGGATATGGATAGTCGGGAAATTTCAAGTCGGTATTTTTGTGTAAATTTTGCGATGGATTTTAGCATGAGTTCTCTGACCATTTTCCGTCATTGCACTTAATATGGAAATTTATTTTTGAACTTATTTACCAATGTTTTAACTACGGATGTGTATTTTTTAGAAATTATTATTTATAAATGAACATCGGTAAACCCTTGCTAATTAGCAAGGGATTTGCGACAAAATATGTTTTATTTAAAAATATTTTTGCATGTAACTTGTTGGTAAACCCTTCCAAATTAGCAAGGGATTAAGAACAGAATATTTTCTACATTTGTTTTTTGGTTTTTCCTTTTTGCTGGTAATCCATCACTATTCCCCTTCTGATCTTTTACAACTGCTTTCAATGATTGTAGAAGTTTTTTTGCAATTGTCTGCTAGCAGTTGTAAAACATTGTTATATAACTGCAATTGGCTATTTCAAAAGTCTTTTTTTACAACTGAAAGAGGGAGTTGCAGCAGAGAAAATGCAAATTAAAAAAATTTGAACATTGCAAGTGCAACAAGTGACAAATAAAATGTATGTTACTTACAAAATAACATGAAACTTATAGCTAAGCTCAAAAAAATAGCTAATAACAGCGTAGCCCAACTAAAGAATCACTTCCTTAAATCCTTTCATTTGTGATGCGGGCTTCCCTACGTCTAGTGTAGCTCTTGCAAGTGTGTTTGCTTCAACAACAGCAACAACTATTGTTTCTTCTTATCTACTAAGAAATCCATAATATATCTGGACATTCTAGAGAATTCAAACATAAAAAATATATTAAAGAGGTTGCCCAGCAACCACCTTCCAAATGTTTTAAGCTTATTTGGATATAAATAAACATGTACATTGTTTTCTTTGTGGCGTTTGGATAAATAATGCATGTAATTCACAATCATGTTTAATGTTGAATACATTAATTCAAATCAAAAAAGGTTATAATAATTGAGACAACAAACAAACTACGATCAAAGCAGATTCAATAAATGCGTGTATCCCATTTCAGTTGTGATTTGCCTGTAATGAAATAAAGCTAACAACCAATTTAACAAGAGAAACAAATACATGGTGTTTTTACAAGGATAACAATAGCTATAATAAATGGTACTTTGGAGAACTTCCTCCATATATAGTAGCAATGACATAAACGAAATCTTTTCTTTACGAGTAAGCATGAAAATTGCAATAAAATGGTAATGTGGAAATTTTTGGTTTCAAGTAGTAACAACGACACAAACCAAACTCTTTTATTGAAATCAATATAGCATTCAGTTTTTGCTTATTCCAGCTATAAATCCATTTCTAGACAACCAACGTTCTTCTTGAACTTAGACAAGAGATACATGAGACTTCTATCATGTTGGACAGTTTGCTTTGTTTTATGTTTTTTTTTCTATATTTAAAGAGGATATGAAGCACATAGTTTTAACTTACCATCATGTATGTGGCAACGTAATAATGAAGTCCGCAAAGCATTTTACCAAAATGTTGAACTAGATGGATTCATAGAAGGCTGCATATAATTTTCTCAAGTCAAAATCATTTTATACGGTTGTATTCTCAATTTAATCTTTAATATATAACTTACAAAATAGTTATCATTCTAAAGTTAGACAACATAATAATAAAACCTATGTAATTCCTGATAAATAAATCAACCAAATATATATATATATATATTTATGCAAATATAATCATTAATATAAACCTGGCTAGTTGCTAAGTCTTTTGTAGTTCTAAAGCTAATAGATATAATAATATAACTTATGCAACTTCTGATAAATAAATAAAGAATTTTTTTGAATATTCATATGTATATTGGTAAAGCTTATTTATCTTAATCCACAATGCAATAAACTGTAAAATTAAGCTTACCATTCTCCATGGATATCAGTAACGGTTCAGATATAATTCCTACTTTTAAGCATATATTTATTATAAATTACTATTCGTGCTTATGATTAAGATAGTTTGAAGGGGTAGATGAACCACTTGCATGTCTACAGTAGAAACTAGATCCTATACAAGTAAACAATCAAGACTTGCTTATTTTAGTTCTTCCAAAGTTAAAACTGCATCATAAACCACAAAATTTGCAGATGACATTCAATAAATAACTAGGGAATTTCAAAATATATTACCCGGTTATCTTTAACTATTAAATAATGTCTAGTTCTGTCAAGATGAGCAACTCCATAAACATCAAGAGAGCAAAGCCTTTCTGATATTCACATAGTAATTGATTGTTAAATGTATGTGTTGTATAGCTTGAGGTTGTATCTTGCTGTATAACACACGCAAGCTATTACCTAACATTCACAGCTTCTTTCATAGATTCTCATATATTAGCTATATCAAATACATTAAATAAAGGAATAATTGCATGCATACCTTAAGTTTAACAATGCATATTCCATTTCACAATACATGTCAATATCCCAAGGCACATTAGCAAAAACTGCCTCACAGTCTAGAGCATGTTCATGTTGAATTGAGAACAGTTTCCAGTTCTTTAGTAGCTGGTTCATATGAAATTAAAGGATCTTATACCTCAATGCATAAATATTGTGACATAACGATGCACCAAGATGATGTTGAATTGATGTTTAAAGAAGATCTTTAATTAAAAAACCGGCTTCCATTCGGAGAAACAGGTTATAAACTTTGCTACAGGTGGATAATTGGACAGTAACGTCCTCCTATATGTAAGAAGTTCAAGCTTTTATTCATATCTACATATTCAAACAACATCCATGAGGAGAAAACGTATTCATTTGACTAAAAATCAAACATTGATTCACAAGAACTGTCACGCTGGAACACACAACTGAAACAAAAATTAACTCAAACCAACAAAACAAAATCACATCTTTTAAATCAAATCATCAAGATAAACCCAAGCAGAACCCCATTAGAAGATGAAAAAAAGAAAACAAGAAGAAAAAAGAAAATACCAAAAGGCAACATCAACTGCTTATTCGCCATTATAATACAGGGCGAGCTCAAAACATTCATATCCAACGATAACATCGACGCGTGAATACATTATCTGATGACACATCTCCATCCATAGGAGGGATGCCGAGGCCGTCATCCAAGGACTCATCCAAGTAGCCAAGATTTGGCTATAATTAATTGGAGTTAGACTTCAGGCCTGATAAAGGATTCACCTTCGAATCCACGATGGCAAATCTCTTCCAAAAATTTCATGATAGAAGCCAGATCCGTGTTGTCAAGTTCAATTTTGAAGGAGAGGCAAGGCTATGTATCAGTTTTGGATTTGGTGGAGGAATGTTTGGGGATGAGTGACGAGGGGAGAGGAGAGAGGGGTCATTGATTAAATCTGAAAACATAGATTTTGAAAGCCAAATTTTTGATTTTGGAACTAAAAGAATTGATTTTGGAGCCAAAATTTGATGTTGGCGTGAACGAAAATCTGTATTCCTTAACACGAACATTCTATGTTAATTAAGTTACACGTTGTTGTGTTAATGAACACTCAAATATTTTGAAGTTCGTATTTTAAATGAACACTCACATCCGCGTTACGGTTACCCGTTTGATCTTAATCAATGTAAAGTTTAATTTTCCATATATTTTAGTAAATAAAATGATTATCATTTACAATTTTATATAAGTAAAAAGTTTACTATATATATACACATATATTTGTCGCTTAAAACTATTTTTCCTAACATACCTTTTTAGTACTAGAATTGATATATAACGAACTAGAATTTTTTGTTTATTTGCTTAGATTTACTATCATTAAAATTTTACTTTTAACTATTATTATTTAAATAGTCAATTTTATTAACAATTAATCATTTTTATTAATAACTAATAATTACTATTATTTAATTGTGAAGTGTTTATAAATTTTTATTTTTCTAATTTAATATTTTTACACTAATCATTGTTTATTAATTTATGAAATAATTATTAATTCTTAATTACTAAATAATAATTATATACAAATTATTTAAAGAAATTACTTCATACTCAGTTATTAATTTTTATTTTTCAGTATTGATCATTAATTATTATATATTAATATATAATTATTATTATACAAAATTGTTTATTGATTATTAATTTTAATTGATTATTAAGTATGACTATTATAATCAATTACTAATTAATATTATTATTTAATGTTGATTTTAAATTTTACATTTTATTTAATGTTGGTTTTAAATTTTTAATTATTATGTAGTTAATTGATATTTATTATAAATATATATTAGTTATTACTTACTAATATATTTATTAGAAACTATTATTTAAAATTTATTAATTAATAATTATTGATTAATTTGAAATTTCAAAATAATTATTAATAGAAATTATGTCATGTTTCAAATTAATTATTATTATTTAATAATAGTTATTAATTTATTATGTATTTATATTTCATTATTGTTATTTGTTAATTATTATAACTTTTTTACTATTTAAAGAATTATGTGCGAGAGAAGATAGGTAGATGTGAAAGCCTATAAAGGCTAATAACTTATATGGTAATGTTCATATTCTTTGAAATTCAGAATTCTTAAATATTTATAAAATTTCTTATTTTTAAATTTTGAACATTTTATAAAATTTTATATTTATTTTAAAACTATGAAAACTTCAAAAGTTTGTATTTAAACTTTACATTCATTTTAGAAAATATGAAAGTTTTAATTTTTTGAATTAATACCTACTAAACATAATTTATCAATTATAATTATTAAATTTTAAATACTAGATAATAAATTTTATTTCTTAGTTATTATAAATTACTTTTTAATCGTTGATTATTAAAGATTACTTAGTAATCTATATTATTAATTATTATTACCTCTTAATTATTTAGTAATTATCAATTAATTAATCCTAACTATTGAATATTATTTACCATAAATAGTAATTATTTATTTTTTGTTATTAGTATATTATTATTAACGTTGATTATGAAAAACTTATTTTTACTTATCAATTACTTAGTAAAAACATAACATTAAAACATTTTATAAGAATAAGCATGTTAGTCCCTTGCAAATCCCCATGAAAACCTGCTACAAAATAGCTTCAAAACAGACCAAATGGTAAACTACCGCCACTTGAAACGGAATTTAGCGATGAAACAAGATGATGGCAAATCACTGCAATTTGCTATGGCTTAGCGACGAAAAACAAAACTCGACGGTATTAATTTAAAACAAACTGAAATATAAATCCTAGATAACTTCCCTTACAGATTCCATGAAAATCCGTCGCTAATCTTGGAGAAAAACATCCATCGCATCAGCTTTGCTCCCCATCCCGGAGTCACCGTCATCGAATGACGAATCACTATCTAAAAGAAAAACATCCTCGCCTCAAGCCAAAGCCTCTGATCAAAGAGCCACTGTATTGAAATCGCTACCGAATGAACCATCATATCCTGCTCCTCGAAATCGCACCATCGCTTGGTTAAAATGACCAAAAGCAATAGTAATTGATATCGACAACTTCATAGTAATCGATAACAACTACTCGGATCACCTATTTAACCAAAATTGGTTAAATATGCATCCAGATAAAACGTTCGACATTCGTTGCAAAATCCAGCTCGTTGCCAAGTCCATCCATCGTCTTCAAATTTGCCACCAAGCTCCAGTGTTGCCCCGTCTTCAAGTTCGCCATCGTGCTCAAATGTTGCTCCGTCGTCGAGCCTACCCAAACACTCTAAAGCCCCTTCGAGAATTAATCTTGTCCATTTGAGTCTACTATCCTTGTGCGTTCACTCAATATACGCTGATATGTGCATTTGAACGATAAGCACACCAAACTCTAACGGACGAAATACTTCATAATACTAGGTCACCTATGAACGGCGTTTTAAGCTAAACTAAGCAAACAATTCAACCAGTAGTCAAAAAAATTCATAAACTAACACACAAGTATCCATAATAGTAATAATAAATCAAACAGAGCCTATCTATAGCAATCAAAGTGAAATAAGTGTCTAAATAACATATATTTAATAGTGTGATCAAAATTGCATGTAATAGTGCATAAATGGGTAAATAACGCGTAGTAACACACAAACAGGTAAAAATGTGACAATCAAGTTAAAACTACTTAAATCACTACATAATCAATTATTAGGGCATTGCCAACCCAGGGTCAAGTTGGGAAATGACCGACCCCAACAGGTGGCCGGTTGCACATTTCAGGTTTGCCAAAGCAACCCTGAAGGTTGGTTAAACAACTAAGTAAGCCAACTTTCTTTTAGCCAAATAACAATTATATATATATATATATATATTTGAAAATTGGTACTCTTTATTGCTAATACCAATATAACCTCCTTTATATGCCTCGCTAAAACCCTGCAACCCCCTACCTAAATGGGTGCCTTACAGGGAATAAAAGCACATATAAATTTGGTTTACAAACTTCAATTCATATCAAAAGAAATACAAACAAATACTCAAAGAAAATACAAGCAATATAAAAAAACCCGATGCTAGGCCCAACAAGTCCTACGTTCATATTCTCCCTCGGTATGTTAAAAACTGCTTTAACTCCTTCTTTATCTAGTGTCCAAAATTTTAATTCCCCAGCGGTTAAGGATTTCTAAATTCCTCAAGCTTCTCAATGATTTACTCCCATTGTTGTTTACATGGTACTTCTCTCTCATTTTGATTCGGTTTTGTCAATGCAATTATTCTCTTATTTGGAAAACTCTAAAGTTTCTTTCTCTCAATATAAAATTAATTGTTGTAGTAAATGCTCTATAAGCTACATCTCTAACATGATCATAAGTTTTGCAAGACATATGTAAACTTCTAGGTTCTTCCTTTAAACTGGAATGAATCATTAATGGCAGAGAAAGTTTTTACCTTAGAGATAACCAAATGAATGACGAGTAGTCACACTCAAAGAACATGTGTTGAATTGATTTTGGTTGTGCTTCACACAAAGGACACATTATGCTTGATACATTGCCAAATCAAACAATCCTGTCTTTTTGTTTAATCTCCCCATAATTGCCAAGTAAGAAATGAATGCCATTCTCTTACTATTTTTCTTATGCCAAATTACTTCAAATGCGATGCCTTTATCATCATGATTTCGAGCAATGTCCCATGCTTTGTGGAAAGAAAGGAACCACCATTTCCCCATTCATAGAAATCTTTACTTTTATTGGGAACAATCTAAACTGAGTTAATTTCATTAAGTAGTTCTCTTGTAGTAGGATGGATGTTTGGATCTAATTCTTCATTTAGCTTACTTTTTATCTGCATTTCCAATCATATACAGTCTATCATATGCTTTTGGTTGGAAAATCAAGTTATTTTTCTCTTCAAAAATTTTAATGAGGACGTTCAAAACCCTAGTGGCAAATTCAAAAATCGCCTTTACAAATCTTGCGTCTTCAATCTCCAATCATATCTATTCCTCGCATGATGACAATCTTAGGAAAGACAAAGCTAATCGTCCCACGTACAAGGATGTTTTGATGAGGCCACCTGTAAAGCGAAACAACTTTTATAATAATTCCAAAAAACCTTTTTCCCAATCGACGTCTCGTTTCTCGAGCAAATACTCTGAAAAAATCTGAACTATCAAATCCAAAAATGGTTGTTTCAGATGTGGGGCATCAGATCATTGGGCCAGAGAATGTAGAAACCCTATCATATGCTTCATCTGCAACAAAACCGGTCATCGAGGGTTTAACTGCATTTCTCTCACCAATAACTCCTCTTCTAAAATGGAGAACGCAAATAAAATTACACCAGATCTTTTCCCAAACGATTTTCGTTGGGCTCGATCTATGGTTGTCATCACGATCACACGAGGCGCTTTTTCAATCCTGCAATTGGAAGAACTTCTCAGATCTCGATTTGCCAATCGTGCCCCAGGTTGGCAGTGGACTGTAAGGAAGTGGGGAGATGAATTCATGGTGAAATTTCCTCCATCGCTGTTGGCATAGAATTTTCATTATACCACGGGCAATGGGAGAGGAGCAATCACTTTAAAACGCTGGAGTTTAGAAATGAGATGTTGTCAAAAGAGGAAAGTGACTTTTAATATTGTGCTGAAGAACGCGCCATTGGTTTGCCGTCGTATTGAAGTACTCAGGACGGCTTTTGCAGAAGTGGGCTATGTTAACAGGTTACGCTATGGTGCTTTGCATGAGGCTGATTTTACTAATTTGAGAGCAGAGATCACTATAGATGAAACTCTAGAGCTTCCTTCGTCTGTAATGGTGTCAATTGAAAACTTTTACCACGAAGTCTTTTTCGAAAAATGCGACGATGACTCTTCAGGCAACTTTGATGTCAGAGAATTCAGGAGATGTGTTTTTACCACTGGTGAAGATGGTAGATTGATGAGGCGTGGTTACAGGGAGGTGAGCGAAGGCAATGGTGGAGATAATACAGACATGCATGACGCTCATGATGATGTAGCTGTTGGAGTCGAAGATAATCCCATTATAGTCTCATCTGATGTGGTTGAAAACGAAAATGTGGGGACTGTTGTTGAAGGAAATGATGGCAACTTCTTTGTCAATTATGGTGGAGGGGCGCAGGTCGAGGTAAATGCCATGGGAGACATAGTTGGAGTAGGCAATGTTAATGTTGATGGCATTGGCCTCGCTGATCTTAATGACCTTGGTGGCAGCAACATGCATGATTCTGATGATGGAGGAAAGGCCAATGAAGATGATGCGGCCTTGACACAGTCTGAATCTGGGGAATGCTCACACACTAGAAGCATTGGATTGGGCAAACGTGCACTTGAGAGCTCTGGGGTTGTGATGCTCAGGCGAAGTGCCAGAGGTCTTTCTCACCCGCTCGAAGGTAGCATTTTTGTCCCTGCTTTACTTAATTCATTATCTAGTGAACAAATGCATGCACTAGCTACCAGTTCTGGCTTTAAATTAACTGATGGTGACATAAGTGATTTCCAAAACAAAGAACTAGAGAGAGCTAATGTTTCTTTATGATTATTGTTTCTTGGAATGTTAGAGGACTAGGCACATATGATAAATGCCTTAGGGTTAAGAATTACCTTAAATCTATTCGGCCGGATATTTTTTTGTTGCAAGAAACTAAACTCGAGAAGCCAGAACCATATGTCTTTAGATGTTTAGGTTGGGGGGTCATCAACAACTGGTGCTTCATTCCAGCCGTAGGGAGCGCTGGTGGTATTTTCACTGGATGAAATGGTAACCACTAGACCTTAAAACAAGAGATCATACACAGTTATTGTTTACATGTTGCCTTGGAATGTAGAAAAACAACAACGCTATATTTTATATCAAATGTGTATGGACCCAATAACAGAAAAGATAGAATGACGTTATGGAATGAGGGGGTTGAGTTTCATACTTTGAAGTACGACCCTTGGGTTATCGGAGGAGATTTTAATGCCACTCGTTTTGATTTTGAAAGAAGTAACAGAAACACGAACCATGCTGGAGATATGGCTGATTTTAGTGATTTTGTGAGGGAATGTGACTTAATTGACCTTCCTCTTGTAAATAGACGATTCACATGGAGTGATGGTAGAACCCCCCCCCCCGACTCTTGTTAAACTTGACCGTTTTCTTATAAATTCGGAGCTTGAAGATTTACACCCGCTCACTTTTCAAAAGGGTTTGTCATCGATCATTTCTGATCATTGCCCTATTGTGCTGGACATGGGAGAGACAACACAAAAAAAACCTTTTTTCGCTTTGAAAAGATGTGGCTCTTAGAGGATGACTTTGATGACATGATTATCAAAAAGTGGGAGGAGTTCGGTGACAAAGGGGATGCTGCGAGAAATATTTGCAGAAAATTCAAACTGCTACGTAAGTATCTCATTAAGTGGAACAAAGATGTGTTTGGAAACATTAGAATTAAAAAAGAAAAACTGGAGAAAGAAATCCTGGATTTTAATATTTTGGAGGAGGAAAGAAATCTTAATGAAGATGAAAGAGAGTTGTTGTGTAAAAAAGAAAAGGAACTGAATAAAGTAATGGATCAAGAAGAAATCTTTTGGAGGCAATGATCAAGATCTCAGTGGATCAAGGAAGGAGACAGAAACACCGGTTACTTTCATAAAATGGCCAATGGAAGGAGACGAACTAACATGATCAGTAGCATTTGGAGGGACGAGATCGAGATACATGATCAACAACAACTTAGTGATGCATTTACTGATTTTTATAGAGGCATTTTTGGAGACTGCAAGGAAACTCGCATCGGTATTGATTGGAAGAAACTATATCCCATAAGATCGGATCTAACAAAACTTGATGAAGCTTTTTCTGAAAAGGAAATTTTGGCTGCCTTAAATGAAATGCCAAATGATAAGGCACCAGGTCCAGATGGATTCCCGAATTTCTTCATTAAAAAATACTGGAATTTGTTAAGGAAGGATGTGCTGCAAATTTTCGATGAGTTTTATAATGGCTCTCTGAGGTTGGATTTACTTAGTTATGCCAATGTGGTCTTGATTCCGAAGAAGGAAGGCAATGTTTCAGTGGCAGATTTTAGACCCATCAGCTTGTTGAATAGTAGCTTCAAGCTTATTACAAAAGTGCTAGCTAACAGGCTGAAAGAAAAGATGGAGGAATTAATTGACAAATCTCAATCAGCGTTCATTAAAGGCAGATTCATTCTTGATGGAGCTGTGATGGTTGGAGAGGTCATATCTCATTGTGATCGTTTTGATGTGCCGTGTGCAATTCTTAAATTAGATTTTGCTAAAGCTTTTGACACCGTTGACTGGAGATTCATGATTGATGTCTTGAATGCAAGAATATTTCCTAGCCGTTGGGTGCAATGGATCTCAATGATTCTAACATCGAGCAGATCAAACATTTGTGTTAATGGAGTTGCAGGTTCTACCATTATCTCCAAACGGGGGTTGCGCCAAGGAGATCCACTATCTCCACTTCTATTCGACCTTGCGGCAGACGTGTTTTCACAAATTCTAAAGGTCAGCAGTGCAAATGGCATTACCAGAAGCTTTGGCGCTGAACATGTTGTGGGGGGTATTAATTCTTTACACTATGCTGATGACACTATCATTTTTAGTAGTCCAGAATGTAAATACATAGCTTCCCTTAAATTTATTTTGTATGCTTTTGAAAGTTTGTCGGGTTTAAAAATTAACTTTCACAAAAGCAGTGTTTACACTTTAGGGTGTAGTGCAGATTTGAACAGGAAATGCGCAGAGCTGCTCAATTGCAAAGCAGACAACTTCCCTTTAAACTATTTGGGGATGTGCATACGGCCAAAGAAGCTCATGAAGCAGGATTGGCAACACTTGATTGAAAAAGTGGACGTGGGATTGACAAGATGGAAAGGAAACTCCCTTTCAAGAGCAGGAAGACTGGTGCTGGTCAACTCAGTGCTTTCCTGTACTCCACTGTATTGGATGTATTATTATTAATGTCCCGGTTGGGTGATCGACAAAATTGATACGATACGAAGGAATTTCTTCTGGAATGGAGACAAGGAAACAAAGAAGTTGTGCTGCTTGATATATTGGGAACAGGTATGCAAGTCTACTGATCAAGGAGGCCTCGGTGTGATCAATTTAAGACATATGAACTCCTCCCTCTTAAGTAAATGGCTCTGGGCGATGATGAGTGATAAACAAATATTTTGGAAGGAATGGATCATTAATACTTGTTACAATGGAAGATTTGACTGGAACGCTGATTTTACGCACTGCTCTGCCTTCTGGAAAGGTGTCATGAGTAACCTCCAATGGATAAAGATCGGTACCAAGATTGTGGTAAAAAACGGTCATAATATATCGTTTTGGTGGGAATGCTGGTTAACCCCAATCCCACTTTGCATAGAGTTTACGGACCTTTATGGATTAGCCTATAACAAGCATCATACGGTTCTGGAGATGTATAATGAAGGAGCGACGAACTTTAAATGGAAATTATCCTTCTGTAGAATTGTAGCTGGCAACGCTCTTTTGCAATTACGCCGTTTGTTTACTCTGCTTGAGCAAGTTACTCTAAACAATGAAAAAGATGAATTCATTTGGATGATGAACAGCGAGAAAAAGAGTTTCAGCGTAAAAAGTTTGTATAATTTACTGAATTTCTCTGGAAGAAGGTGGTTGGGATTCGAGTATATGTGGAAGTTTAAGGTTCCTCCCAAGTTCAAAATGCATATGCGGTTGGTCATTCATGATAGACTGAATACCTCAAGTAAACTTCGAAGTAAGGGGATGAATGTAGTAGGAGGCTGCGCTTTCTGCGATGAAGAAAATGAAGACTACCAGCACCTTTTTTGCAATTGTGACTATGCTTTCTACGTTTGGACTAAATGCATTGTTTTTCTTGACATTGACTTAAACTGGCGTGACCATATCAGTGACCAATTCGACTTCTGGCATTACACATTCCCCATGTTAGATGACCACCCTAAACGCAACTTATTTGTTATACTCAACTTTGCTTATATGTGGATGATGTGGCAAGAAAGAAATTACAGAAAATTTAAGCTTAAGTCTAGAAGTCCTAACTCAATTATTTACTCCATTCTTCGTTTTGTTTTCGAATGGACAGGAACTCGCACCAGCTGGAAGTTTGTAGACACAATAGCAGCAAGGGTTCATGACAGAGCTCGTGGTCGCAAAGCACCACCTGCTTGATGCGTTGAAGCCTACGGTCACGGCTGTTCTGTCATTTTGGGGGTCTAAATATGTATCAGCTGTTCTTGTAGCTATGTTATGTTTATTTTGGCAGGTTATGTATGTTGTTTAATGCCTGCGGTGTCCTATGATGTACATATTTGCTGCTATGTACTGATATGCTGCTATGTACTGATATGAACTATGTATGGTTCCACGTTTGGTTCCACGTTTGTTAATATATGAAGGCGTGAATCAGCATGATTCACCACCTTTTGCTTTTCAAAAATATACAGTCTATCATAGCCCAGTAAGTCCACTAAGCAACGAAAATTTATCCATGGATCATACCAGAGATAAGCTTCTTCTCCATTTGTGATGGTTCCATTAAATAATTGCTTGTTATTTGTTCGAAGTCTTAGAATTTCTTTCCAAGTTGATGATGCATTGTTATCAACAACTAATGGCCAGAAATGCTTGTCTTTACAGTATCTATTGAAAGTCCATTTACTCCATAGTGAATTTTCTACCAAAAATTTCCATAGAAGCTTAATGCAAGCAGCTTTTTTAAGCTCTGAATTTTTTTAACCCGATGCCACCTTCATTCCTAGGTTTACACAAAGTTTTCCAGGCTACTTTATGAGCTGAACCTCCCCAAAAGAAATCATCACATATTGATTGTAATTTTTCTAGAGTGTATTCAGGAATTTGGTATATGAATAGCCAATACAAGATGATATGAGTAGCGATGCCATTGATTAATTCAACTCTTCCAGCAAATGAGAGTAGCTTAGATTCCCAACCATGAATCTTACTTTGTACCCTTCGTATTAATGAATTACACTCATCATAATGGAGGTAATTGGATGAAAGAGGAACCACCAAGTATTTTATATATAGCTGACCTTGTTAAAAGCCAAGAATATTTAATATTTCATTAGCATTTCTAATAGAATCACTAAAAAAACACTTTGGTTTTAGATGTATTAATAAGTAAGCCTACATGAGAACTTATCTTATTAAACACCAGCTTTAATTTAGAAGCATTTTGAATAGCAGATCTCCCAAAAATCATCAAATCATCAGCATAAAGTAAATGAGATATAACAGGTTGAACACTGCAGCTAGGTTGAAAAGCTTTTGAATAAGTGGCTTCGTCCATTAGAAAAGTGAAATATTGCATATATATAGCAAAAAGATATGGAGACAGGGGATCTTCTTGGCAGATGCCTCTTGCAGAAGAAATGAAACCCTTTGGTATGCCTTGTATCAATATAGAAAATGTAGCCGTAGACATGCATTCATATATTAAATTTATAAAATGAACAGGAAACTTCATATAAAGCATAATTTGGCATATATGTTCTCTATTAATACGATCATAAGCCTTCTGTAAGTCTACCTTAATACAAAATTTTGGCAAACCCTTCTTCTTGCAATCTCTAAGTAGCTCATGAGCCAACAATATGTTATTTCCGATATATCTTTCTTTGATGAAGGCACATTGATTCTCAGAAAACAGGAATGGCAGAAAATGTTTCAACCTATTACATAACACCTTTGCAAATATTTTTTAATATACGTTGCAACAAGAGATAGGTCTATAGTGAGAAATTTCAGTTGGCCTATCATTTTTGGAGATTAATGTGATAAACGTGTGATTTATTGACTTAGGTAATTTACCTGAATGAAAAACATCAGACGTAGCAACCAATAGATCACTTTTTATATCCTCCCAATGCACTTTCATGAATTTGTAATTTAATCCAGCTGGGCTTGGATTTGTATCATCTTTTATAGAAAATAATGCTTCTCGAACTTCACATAGATACAATTCTTTCAACAGGAAATTCTAACCTTATTGATTTATTGTTGCAGTTGGCTGAAAATTTGTAAATGAAGTAGCCATGCCACCGTTAAACAAGTCAGAGAAATAATTTAGAGCCTCAGACTATATATCATTAGGTTTAAAAATAAGATTGCCTTTTTGATCAATTAGAGCTCTAATATGATTAAAGAATCTTCTATTTGACGTGCGAGCATGGTTTTTTTTTGAATTAGTGTCTCCTTGTTGCAACCATGACACTTTAGCTCGTCGTTTAAAGCCTTCAAAATAAAGTTTTTGTAACCTTTGATAATCTTTCTTAGCCTGCAGGAAATTAACATACAACTGTAAATCATCAGGATTTTGGTCGGCTGCAATTTCTAATTGGAGAGAAACTTTCAACATTATTCAGGTTGGCTTTCTTTTTATCCCTCACTTTATTCCAAAATTTCAACTCTGCTTTACAATTTGAATTTTCCGAAGCATTTGATAGCTTGAAAACCCTAGGTAGCACAATTTAAACCCTTTTCAATAACATCTCTATATCCAAGAATATTAGGCCATTCATTTTTGTAACGAAATGGGAAGCCCTTTGCATTCTGAGTTGGGATAAGATCTAATAAAATAGGATTATGATCACTAGAATGTTGAGATAGAGATAAAGCTTTCATACTCAAAAACTGTTGAAAACAACAATTGTTTACCAAAACCTTATCAATATGAATAGCAATTAATTCCTTTTCTTCGCCAAGTAAACTGAAATCCCAATTATTTAAACTTTGTTAATGTTGTTTATAAGATGAATTTTTGAAATTCCCTTAGATGTTGATAAGGCACAGGTAAACCCCCACACTTATCATTTGGAGACAAAGCATTATTGAAATCACCCATTAGTATCCAAGATTCACTAACAAATGAAGAGTCATTAACTAGAAGTTGCCATAGATTTAATCTTTCATTAAAAAGATTACTATCATATATCATAGAAAGTACCATTGAAAAACTCCCTTTATTATTTGTTGTCACTGTTAAACGTTGAAAGGAAGATGTCATACATACTAAATCCCACACATTAGCATCCCAAATCAATTGAATACGACCATTTATGAGATCAATATTATTAGTCATATACTTCCATGAACTAGGCAGCATGGAAACAAATAAAGCTAAATTTGCAGAAGATAATTTATTTTCTACCAAGCCAACAATTGTTGGCTTAGCAAGAGTTAGGAGATTAAACACATCTTTCATATGAGAAATTATGTTTATTCCCTTAACATTCCATGATAATATTGTCATTTAATTGATGTAGAGCTCCTTGTATTTCTTTTAGTAGGAGCTTTACTTAAACCATGTGAATCCACACTTGTGTTGCCTTGCAAATAGCTTGATTTTTTCTCAATAAACTCTGAAACATCAACCTTTTTGCCTTTTGTATTATATTTCCGCCTTTCACCTTCTTCAATTATATTAGCCACATTTTTTAAATTATCAAGCAAAATATCAGCTGGCAAATTAGTATTCAGGAAAGGAAGATCATCTAATGGAGTAGAGGAATTCAGATCAGAAGCATTTGATACTACCGGCTCTAATACAGGATCTGGTACATTACTTTCTTCATTAGGAGGAGATAAAGTGGAAGTATTATCAGAGGAATGCCAACGAGGTTCTTTTATCTCTTCATGTAAACTATCATTATGACCAAACAGTTTACATTTATCACACTTATCAGGGACAAACTCATATTCTACTGTAATAATATTTTTTTGACCATTATGTAACAGAATTGGAATGGTAGTTTTCAGATCAGTTGTTGTATCAATATAAATGAGAATTCTCACATATTTTATGAATTTTATAGCATCTGTATTTTCATCAATTAGTAAAGGTTTAGCAATAAAACTTGCTACCATTTGTATTGCTTCTTTCGTCCATAACTCCATAGGCAAATGGTGCAATCTAATCCAGATCCGCACTATATTACTTAATTTCTTATTAAAATCATATCCAGGTAACCACATATCAACCATAAGCAAGCATCCAAAATAAGAGTATGCAGAACTTTCTATAATTCGAGAGTAATCAATCTGACTTTCAAATTGAACAACAAAATTATAAGTAGGAGTAATATGCACATTGAAATTACCAGAGGGTCTCCACACTCTTTTAATATACTCTCTCAATTTAGTTATCAATAATCTAAATTGAATTGGAATAAAAGCTATTGTATTTGACCATATAGCTTCAGATTGATTGTAAATTTTCTCCAGAATCGCCACATGTTCTGTAGTAGGTTTGAAGAACTTCAAACTTCGAGTATTAGCTGCAACATAACTTTGATTTCGATTTGAATTGTGATCTGAAGAAGTTTGATTCGAAGAAGTTGGATTCGAAGACGGAATTACATTTGATGATTGAGGAGATGGGTGTTATGCACCTACAGCCAGCTGCCACTAATCCAGAGAAGATATCAGATCCAGAGAACAGATTTGGAGATGTTTGGGGAAATTCTGGTGACGTTAACAATTCATTAAACACTTAGATACATAGTATACAAACTAGTAGTGACACGTAAGCAACAGTCGCTGTCAACAGCTGGCAGCATAGGATTGAGGAGGAAGATCCATTGATCAAATCTATGTTGGCCAAACCCTGATGTGGAAAGGAAATTAACTGTGCACATACATATGTGCATGGTAAAATAGTTTGTTTGTGCATTCTGGTATTGGGGTTGTAGGCTTCATAATTTAGCCCCGACATCGATAGTGGGTATCTATTTGTATATATAATTGAGTGAACCATCTGTTTAATCTCATGTTGAGTTTGTTTGGGAGTTATCTTTCACAAATCTTGACACTGTCAATTTCATCAAGCATTTGCGGAAATAAATAAACAATCTTTCTAGTCTTTCTTTGTTCATTGTTTCTCCTTTTTGTTACTGTTTCATATCTCTGCGTCTCCTCCAAATAATCCTTTATTGTAATTCCTAGTGAAAATGTCTAACCTGGATCCAAGAATCACTAGAAGCCAATCAAAAAAATCGGGGTCTAACACATTGGTGTCATAGCTAGATGGATATGAATTACACGAGAATTCAGAAGACAAACGAGTCGATAGATCAGGCGGCAGCGAAGACGAATCCCAAATGACAATTCCAGGCAAGAATTGATTAACGCGCATACTACCCTAAATATCCGAGATTTGCGGGAATCTCAACATAACATCAATATGAAGATGGATACCATGCAACAAACGTTGAATAGCATCGAGAGGGAGTTCAAAGATATGAAGAATCAGACGGTAAACCCTAGAAATCCTTATGTGCCTCCTGCGCAGCGAAATCAAACAAGGCAAAATCAAGATGCGTCATCTTCTGCAACCCCCAATCAGGTACATGCTGATCATTCCCTTGTTAACCATAAAAGTAATAATAGGAACAACCATCTTGTGCCGCTGAATTCACAAAATCCACCCAGATTACTCCAAAATACGGTCATAAAATTAGATTTTCCTACATATAATGGAGATAGTGAGGTGGTAGAATGATTAACCAAGTCGAACATTTGTTTAAATACCATCAAACTCCTGAAATGGAATGGGTCCCAACATGTTCATTTCATTTACGTGAAGATGCTAGAAAGTGGTATAGTTGGGTTGTTAAGAAAGTAAAAAATTATGAAATTTGGGGTGTGTTTAAGGATGAAATACTCATACGTTTTGCATCTGAAGAATTCCTTAAACCCTACAGTGTTATTTCTAATCTTAAACAAACCACTACTGTTGCGGCATATTTGTCACAATATGAACATTTACAAGGCTTATGTGATGCCCTTCCTGATCAATTTATGTTAGAAAAATTTGTTGATAGGCTTAAAGATGAAATTAAATTTGATGTATTGGCATTACACCCTATCGATTTCAAACAACCCATAATTAAGTCTGGCTAAAGTGTTCGAATGCAAGAGATTGAATAAAAAGAAGGCCAAGATTAACAAAACTTTCAAGAACCCTGGTGGAACAAAGATTGTCAAGAAAGAAATACCCAGTAAGGATGTGAACTTGAAAAAGAAAGGACTTACTCCTCAAGAAATATTAGAGAGAAGAAGGAAAAATTTGTGCTTTGGGTGTAACAAAAGATGGCACCCAAGACATGAATGCAAGACCAAACACATCTACATTATAGAAGGAGTAATGTCACTACAAAATGATGTTGAGTATGGAAACCAGGAAGAGGTAAATATTTCAGAGCAGGATGAGCAGGTTAAAGGCAACTCTGATAATCCAATAGTCACTCACAACAAATGGAGGAAGAACAATCATATGTTATAACCCTTAGTGCGATGTGTAGCATCCCTACCTTGTCCACTATACGGGTTAGAGGTTATATCAATAATCAAATGATAGAAGTGCTTATTGACTCTAGATCGACCCATAGTTTCCTCAACACAGAGTTATCGATAAGGTTTGGTTTGGACACTCAAGAGACTACTGAATATACAGTGCAGATTGCCAATGGTGAGAGAATTCGAGGAAGTGGATTGTGAAGAGGGGTTATATTCAAATGCCAAGGTTGCGAAATGCCCACTGATCTTTTAATTGTACCGTTAGAGGGTTGTCACATGGTTTTAGGTGCACAGTGGATGAAAGAACTTGGAGAAATATCTTTCAATTTTTCTAAATTGCAACTTAAATTTGGCTGGAAGGGAACTAAATATGTATGGCAGGGTATCAAAAATAATAATAAGATAGTTGACATCATAAGCATACTTAAGGAAAGCCTACACTGCCAGGTCACACTTTTGCTATGTTCAAGGGAGCTACCTTGTAAGTCAGTTAATGAAAGCAAAGAGATACCCTCAGAAATTCAAATTATATTGCAGTAATATCCTGCCGTTATCCACCCCAGCAACGACTTGTCACCTTCACGAGATTGTGACCATAAAATACCACTAGTTCCTGCATCTAAACCCGTATGCCTACAACCATACAAACACTTTTACCATATTAAGAATGAATTGGAAAAACTGGTAAAAGAGCTATTAGACGTTGGACTTATCAGACCGAGTACGTGTGGGTATTCATCACCAGTGGCGATGATGAGGAAAAAAGATGGAACTTAGAGAATGTGTGTTGATTTTAGAGCACTCAATAAGCAGACTGTTAAAGACAAGTATCCTATTCCACTAATAGATGATTTATTAGAGGAATTGTATGGGTCTGTTTATTTTACAAAATTGGATCTTAGATCGGGTTATCATTAAATTCGCATGCACTCACACGACATTCACAAAATCGCTTTCAAAACACATGAAGGACACTATGAATTTGTAGTCATGCCTTTTGGTATATCTAATGCACCATCTGCATTTCAGTCTTTGATGAATGACATTTTTAAACCTTATTTAAGAAAATTATATTGGTTTTCTTTGATGACATCCTAATCTGTAGCCAGACAATGTCTGGGCATTTGCAGTACAGATAACAAGCTGGTAATCAAGCTGTCTAAATGTTCATTCGGTCAGACTCAAATTAATTATCTTGGACATATTATTACACAGAATGGCATGCTGTCAATCCGTAGAAAATTAGCGCAGTAAAGAATTGGCCACAACCAAAAATCGAAAGGGTTTGAGGGGATTTCTTGGGCTCACCGGCTACTACAGGAAATTTATTAAACATTATGGATTAATCGCAAAACCCTTGACTAACCTCCTGAAAAAGAATTCCTTTCACTAGGACGAATACGCCACTTTATCATTCAATCAGCTTAACATTGCTTGTTAATCCCATCAGTCTTGAGTATGCCTGACTTCAACAAGGAATTCGTGATAGAATGTGATGCGAGTGGTATAGGGGTAGGGGCTGTACTGACACAAAATGATAAACCTATTGCATATCTTAGTCAAGCGTTGAATGGGAAAATTTTAGCACTGTCGACCTATGAAAAGGAGCTACCGGCTATGTCGCTTGCCACAAAAATATGGGCATAATATTTGTTGGGAAGAAGTTTCACTATCCGAACTGACTACCAGAGTTTGAGGCATTTACTCTCACAAAGATTAACTACTGGCTTTCAGGGCAAAATGGCTAGCCAAATTACACGGGTTCGATTATAAAGTTGAATACAAGAAAGGGAAGGAAAACAAAGCAGCGGATGCATTATCACGATTGCCTGAAGACACCCATGAACTAGCTGTAGATAAACAATGTCAAGCTATTACTATAATAGAGGGTAGTTGGTTGAACGAGCTAAAGAAGCTACTGGAAAAATCTGACATTTACCAATCTGTAAAGACCAGAATCCAAGAGGAAAAAATGAGTGGCAATTACAGGCTAGTTGAACAGATAATCTACTACAAAAACAAACTGTTTATTGCGGAGGATTGTAAAGACGCTACACAAATACTCTTAAAAGAACACCACTCTTCACCTTTAGGGGGACATGCAGGCATTAAGAAAACTAAGCATCACATCAAGCAAGTATTTTATTGGCGAGGTATGAAATCTGATATCGAAAGGTATACAAGGAATGTGATACTTGTCAGCAAAACAAAAGTGAAAATGTGCAAAAACCAGGGCTTTTACAGCTACTACCCATACCTGAAACAATATGGAGGGATCAGTCTATGGACTTCATTATTACAAGTTGCACAGATATTCTTCGATGGAGTGTTCAAACAATACGGCATGCCAAACAGCATCGTGTCAGATAGATATGTCATCTTTATCAGTGCATTTTGGCAAGAGTTGATGAAACAGCAAGGAAGCACACTAAAAATGAGTTTGGCTTACCACCCGTAATCAGACAGCCAAACCGAGGCTATCAATAAAATCTTAGAAGGATTTTTACGTTGTTTTGTGTGTCACAAACCACAAGAATGGAGTAAGTGGCTTACTATGGCTGAATACTAGTACAACACTTCGAGGCAGAGTTCGATAATTATGGTACCCTTTACAGCTGTGTACGGCATACCTCCTCCAACTTTATTAACCTACATCCCGAAGACTGCTGCAGTAGGCTCAGGTGGAAGAAATACTATATTCAAGAGATATAGTGAAGCAACTGCGCAAAGATAGTTTGACTCTAACATAGGAAATAATGAAGCGGTATGCAGACATGAAGAGGACTGAGAGGCAGTTTCAAGTGGGGGATTGGGTGTATCTTAAGCTGCAGCCGTATAGACAAATTTCCGTAGTTGTACAAAGACCACGAAGTTATCCCCTAAGTACAATGGACCTTATTAAATCAATAGGAAAATTGGAGCAGTCACATATGAATTGGAGCTTCCCCAAAATGCCAGAATTCATCCTGTGTTTCACGTTTCTCAATTAAAGAGAAGACTTCGTCAGGGGGTTGTTGTACAGTAAAGCAATCCCACCTTTTTGGAGGAAATTGTGGACGAGCCGGAATTGATACTGGATCATAGAATATTTCCGAAGAACAACAGAGCTGTGACACAAGTTTTACTAAAGTGGAAGCAAAGAGGATATGATGAAACCACATGGGAAGATTATTGGCCGTTGGTAAAGAGGTTTCCCGCTTTTGACCTTGAGACAAGGTCAAATCTTGAAGGGGAGGGGAGTGTCATGCACCTACAACCAGCTGCCATTGATCCAGAGAAGAGATCAGATCCAGAGAACAGATTTGGAGGTGCTTGGGTAAATTCTGGTGACATTAACAATTCATCAAACACCTATCTACATAGTATACAAACTAGAAGTGACATGTCAGCAACAGCTGCTGTCAACAGCTGGCAGCACAGGATTGAAGAGGAAGATCCATTAATCAAATCTATGTTGGTTGAACCCTAATGTGGCAAGGAAATTAACTATGCACATGCATATGTGCATAGTAAAACAATTTATTTGTGCATTCTGGTATTGGGGTTGTGGGCTTCATAATTTAGGCCAGACATTGATAGTGGGTATCTGTTTGTATAATAAATGAGTGAACCCTCTATTTAATCTCGTGTTAAGTTTGTTTGGGAGTTATCTCTCACAAGTCTTCAAACTGTCAATTTCATCAAGCATTTGCGGAAATAAATAAACAATCTTTCTAGTCTTTCTTTGTTCATTGTTTCTCCTCTTTGTTGGTTTTTCATATCTCTGCGTCTCCTCCAAATAATCCTCTGTTGTAATTCCCAAGCCGTTGTGTTAGGAATGCTCTAAGCATTGAAAGTGTTAATTCTCTTGTATACATTCATTTACTTATTTGTAGAATAACAAATCGACGATCCTACTTTTATGGATTTGGGCTTTCGATTTACTGAAAATTTGGATCCATTGGGGTGCGAGTTGTATAGATGTCTGATGTTACCTACCTCACTAGTCATCATAACATGTGTTTTTTGAAGCAAAGAGCCGAAATCTAAAATCTGCATGTACTTGTCCCATGAATGGACGCTACCTTATCATATGTGCAGGAGAAAACGTGAGGCCGGCCTTGTGAGAGTGAAGGCAAAGAGCAGGCACGTTACTAAGTTGGAAAGCCTTTTTGCATGTTTGGAAAGCCATGATACTTGTTAATTGAAAGAAAAACATGCTACTGATGGATTAAGTGTTGGGATTTCCTCAAAAAATGCATTCCATGTTCCCGTTATCAGAAAAAGCCTTGCCTTTAGCATTGTAAGCTTGTATTTTGTTAATATGCCAAAGCTAAGGGATGTTCATTTCTTTTAAAAGCCATAACCAACTATAGCCTCAGCCAATGACTTATAGGGTGGGAGATTGGTGAAGATGACGTGATGGAAAAAGATGACAATTATAGTGATTGGTGAGCTGGGATTAGAGACATCCTCTCCCTATGCATAGACGGTGACCAAGAATGACCGGGCCCTCGCTCTCTTCATCCTATAGAAGCTATCATCGGCCAACTGTAGGGTTTAATCCATAACCAACTATAGCCTCAGCAAACGAATTTATAGCGTGGGAGATTGGTGAAGATGATGTGATGGAAAGAGATGATTATTGCAAGCTGGGCTGGGTTAGGGACATCCTATCCTTTCCCTATGCACTGATGGTAACCAAGAATGACCGGGCCATCGATCTCTTGATATATAAGCTTGGCTGCAGCCCTATAGGATCAAAAGTGCACCAATGGAACCTTTGGCACTTAGCTGGTGGCATAGGTACCATCACTAAAATGCCCAAACTTCAAGCCTTGAGCTTTGTTTTTTGCCTAAAGGTGTTCAAAAGCTGACCTCCATTCATTGAAGGAAACTGGCAATGCCTTGATTCCATATGCGACTATCTTCTAGTCAATATCAATAACATGACTTGGCCAATGCACAACTTGTCTTCTTGGATGGGCATGGACATCCATGACTGATAGTTTAGGCAACCTACCATGGGCTATGACAGTGTTCGTAAGGGCACAAGCATTAGGGAGAACATGTTGGAGAAGAGGTGACTGGAGGGGCGATAGAAGATTTTTCATTTTTTTAAGGTGTCCAAACACCAAACTGGTTCTTGGTTCATTTACCTCGCAGGATAGAGTTCCCACATTGGTTAAACTTTGGAGTGCACTTCGTCACATGTCATTATTGAGCCTAAGGATGGACCAAACAGTGCTAAAGACTATGTCACCAATGTTTTCGCGGTCATTAGAGTTAACAGGTTCTTCTCACTATTAAACTTTGACAGTAAAATGTGTGAAGAATGCAACGAAGTAGAGGTGAAGGAAAGTGAGAGCTTTCAAGGGGATCCTTCCTTCTCCACCAAATTGTTGGCTAATAATTTCGTCAAATTTGGAGTTAGACCAATCAATTTGTAAAAGCACAGATTACCTGCTAATACTAATACTAGAAATGTGAAATACGGTGAAAATACACAAGCTGAAGTAAATGACACAAGGATGTAAAGTGCTTTGACCAAGCTTGCCTGTGCATACATTATCTCTTAGTGTATTTCCCTCTTTCAATTACAATGAATTAAAGAAAAATAATTAGAAATTTATAAATTATAATGAATTACAGAAGAATAGTTAGAAAATTAGCTGTTAGTTTAAACTAGTTCTAAAATTTTTAGTTTTCAAGGGATTTATTTGTTGAAAATGTGTATTCTGAGCATAACAAATCAACTTTCAAGCCCTTTAATTACTGTTGCATGATATGTGATGTCTATAATAGATGAAAATGAAAGATGGATAGCTAAATTGCATAGTAACATAGGTTGAAAGTGTGATTGGTAGTATGACTTGGTTTGACGAGGTGATAAAAGGCAACCTCATTCCCTATATGTGGTGTGGAATGTACGGCTATGAAGTATGTGAGTTGTCACTTCGTCCTAGGCTCGTGCTTTGCATTTAATGCTGGTAGGCTACATGAGTAAGAATGTTTTAGCAGACTTGTTACAATCATAATATGATAAGTTGTTTGAATTGTCTTATTTACTTCAGCATTCCAAAATGGTTAGGCGGGTGGAAAGCTTAGTGGGCAGGGCAGTCGATCATAATATGATAGATTTTAGCACATCAATAGCTCAATCCTTTTTATTTCAATCCATTCTTTTAAGAACATTCATCAATTTTTAACATCGATCTATATTCTTATCTCGACGGAATATGCATATTCTTAAATCTCATTTGTTACTATAATAATCTTCTTTATTTTCTCAAAATAAATGTATTCCCAAAAATCTCACCTTTATTTTCTTTACTTCGAAATATCGCTAAAAATAAAAAAATAAAAAAATATTTTCTTTACTTTGGAAATACGACGTTATATATTAATCTAGTGGTATAAGTTTAATTACCAATCTTAAATATGGTCGAAATGATGACACTCGACACATTGTTGAATATGTATACCAATTGGTTTTATTTAACTTCATCATTCATAGTTTGTCGATTATAGTTTACATTAACGCTTGTGGAAATAATAATTTAATTTCCAACATTCCCTTCCATTCTAACCCATATAACATCTGTTTTATTTTTTGTAAACCATTGTCGTTTACTTGTTTTTTGGAATAAGTGTATTCCCAAAAACCATATTATTTTCGTTATTTAGAAAATAGTGTTATATACTTAACCGAATAGTATAAGTATAGTCACACGTTATATTTAGGCCAATAATGTTAAACTATACATTGTTTACTTTAAAACCCAATAGTTTTAATTACATCTCAATTCTTGTAAATAAGTTAGTAATATTTCTCTTATGAAAATAATAAACTATTTTCAACCTCTTATACCATTACAAACTAACATCATCCCTTGATAATAGTGAAGTCGTTCAAGTTGGGGTATTTCATTTACCTTTCAGACCTTGATCGACAATGTTCTTATCTTAGGAAAGATACAAGTTTGTAACTCAAAAATAGATATTATTCATAATATCACACCAGTTTTCATTTACTATTCCATTTAAAATATGGTTTTATAAATCTTATCTTTTTTTTGGAAATCTCTTTCCAACATATTTATTGTTACTTAATTCTTCAAGCAGATAAATTCTTACAAAAACATCACCTTTTAACTTAAGGTTCTTAAACAATTTATTTAATAACTCGAATTTTATTACAAGATTCAATTAGCAAATCCTTTCTCAAATCCAATTACAAAACTCCTTTTTACCAATTCATTTGACTATTTTCCCTTTTTGGAAATCTCATTTATTTTCATTCATTTTACTTAATTCCATAATTAAGTAAACTTTTATTCAAATCGTCGAATCAGCTAGAAATCTCCTTTGTAAACTTTATTTACAAACTTGAATTTCATTCTATAAACCCTTTTTCTCAATTCAGCTAAATTTCATTACCAACTTGATTATCTTCTTAAATGGATTCCAAGTAAAAGATACTCACTTTAATTATTATTAATAAAAATAATAACTAATTTTAATGTTAACTAAATAAAACTAATTTATTCCATAATTAACAAAGTAAAAGTTGTTAACTTCGTTATTATGTAAAAATAGAATTGTTTATTTATTTTGTAAGGTTATTAAAATAATAATTAACTTCATTAATAACTATCAACTCGGTAGTTATCTTTAAACATAGGTAATTAAAAGATTAATTAACTTCTAAGAACACTCATTAAGTTCAGCAACTGTTTGTTTAAAACTATATCTACTAGATTAATTCAAAATGATTTACTCTAATAACCAATTCCAAATAAAACAGTTGACTTAGTCAACTTGAAAATATCAGTTAACTGATTTTAACTAATTATTCGTTTAAATTAATTAATAATATAATTAATTTAATAATATTGCTCAATTATTTTCTTAAAACAAATTATTCCAAAATATTAGCTGTTCAGTTAAATCTTGACTTATTCGCTTATAACTTATTAAAAACATACGAATTTAATATATAAATCATTTTTGATTATTTTATAAAAACTTATTGTAAATTATTGGAAACGACTTTTATTTTATATAAATTGTAAATAAAATTAAAAATTTAGATTCGGTTATAAAAAAAATTTATAACTTAAATATCATCAATTTGCTTAATGGTAAATCAACGTCATAAAAGATGGGTTTTAGGCCATATGCTGTCAATCACTTAATCAATATTGTCGATTAACTAAAACACAACAATTGTTGAATTTAAATCCAACAATCAACATCCAAATAGGTTTTAATGTTAACGGGGTCAACCAGTTCATATATGAATAATATGAAGTCGATTAATAATAAAAATATTAGTAATGTCCCTGATTTTTAGCTAGTTTATATTGAATATTTAAATTAGTTTTAAATATTTAATTGGAAGTATAAATGAATTTTTATATTGAATTTATCGGTTAAATAATCGATATATAAATTAATATCGAATATATTGGATATCGTAAAACGAAACGATAATAATTGAATTTAGAATTTAAAACTGAATCAAAACAATTCAGTCGATTAATATAAATTCTATTTGAATTAGAACGGTAATAATAATTTATTAACGATGGATTTAATTATTTGAAATCGATTTATATTTTAAATCGAATTTAATTTAAATCGTTAATTTAATTCGTTATATATTGTATAGAATCGAAAAAAAAATAGAACCGGTTCTGTTGAGTCCATGACAGCAGATAACTTTAGAAACATTGGTCGTTACATTGAAATAGCGGTTCAGGATTACGAGTTAAAGGACACGAGATTTTTTTGGTTATTTTTTTAACAAAACAAATCAGAATAAATGAATAAACATAATTGTCCATCGGCCGACCTATTCTCACAGTGCCATCCTAAAATTTTAATCGTAGACCTAATATATTTCTCGAGCAGAAAATTATGTCTTTCACCTTCGTTATCAAGGAAACAACGATGTAATCGCCTTGTACAATCTGTCTGCTTAAGCACATATAAAATGGTCATTTCCCTTCTTATTTCTACCGATTTTAAAACCAAGAACTCATTTCATTTCTTCCCTTTTTCGTTCATTTTCTTCATCGAAACCATATCCTCAGAACTAAATTAAAAAAAGGGAAAGGGGGAAATCGCAATCGAATCTCGCGAGATCCGTGAAACTCGGCACTGGCAAAGCGACGCTCGCAACGAGGAGTGGTGCGACGGAGTAGTTCGATTCCTAGAGGGCAGATGGTGGCCACCTTTTGGGTTATAATTAGGAAGAGTTCGACGCCCTTTTAACAAAGTTGAGGAGTTTCTGACCGTTGTTGAAGGGGAGATGGGGCTAAGCGGAGTTCGTTACTGGGATTAGGACTTCGATTAGGAGGTGCGATGCCTGTTAAGGTGGTTCGAATTTGAGCAGCAGCATTAGGGCTTGGCCTCATGGTGACAGTGGTCGTCGATAGGGGAAGAGAGCGTCGAATTTGAACACAGCATGGATAATAGCTTGCGTTGTGAGGAGCTGAAGAAAATTCGAACAAAAAAAAAATGTTTGATACCTATGGCAGTCATCGTGATTGTTGGGCTTTGAAATCTCGATTGGGGAGTGGAACTTCGAGTTCAATGTCTTAGTGACAGATGTGGGAGGTTGTTCAATGTCGATCAATTCCCGTAGAAGGTTCGAAGACACCAGAATCGTGATGTTTTGTGGGAACTGCGAATGGAATATCAAAGGGATAGGGAGGAGTTTGGATATTGATGGAGGGTGTCGCGGCTTTCTCAGAAGTTAGTAGAAGCAGAAGCATACTTTTGGTCAGGTTATATTGGTGGTGCTGAATTCTAGCAATCCTAGGGTTCAATTTAAGGCTGACGGGAGGGTGTTAGGTGAAGTTAACCGTGGAATTGGGTTAAAGAATTTCAAACAAAGGCAGCTGGTAAATCGAGATAAAGAAGAGTTATTAGGTAAGGTAACTATTTAGTTTGTGGATTAATGAATAATTTAAAAATCAATAGCATATAAAATTCGTTGCTCCTTTATACGATGACAGATTGGAACAAATCAAATTATGTTAGATTCATACTAACGAGGGCTATACATATGAATTGGATTGATGTGTTTTGGGAGTCAGCTGGATTTTTCAGTTTAGTTCGAAGGATCAATTTAAATTCAAATTTGAAATGGATTGGTGATGAGCTTGCTTCATAGTTGATCGAGGGGAGTAAGGTATAAGTTTTATAAAATTTAAATTCATAGAGTAATTAATTTATTTATGTTAAGATTAAAATAAGTAAATAGAGTTTAATCGATAAATTAAATTAAACAATTATAGGTGATAAATTCATTTGAGACGAAGCAAATGCGTAGTCGAGATTTGGAAATTTTAAATGGATATTCAGCAAATAAAACCAAGGTGATTAAATCTCACTTGAAAGTTATATTTAATTTATTTTTATAGTTAAAATTAAACTGTTGACTGATTGAATGCATGCATGGATTATTGAATCATTCTGGTTATTATATATAATATATATTGGTTATTTAGTCTTGGTGGTTGCGATTATTATATTGGATATTCTCGTAGTATCATTAGCGGATTCCCGTGGTATCATTAGCGGATGACCCTATCGCCCCACGATATATGAGTGGATGACCTACTATACCGCGATATCCTGCCTCGAAGCAGGATTGGTATTATTTATGTTGTCTGACATCTGTGATGCAGGAAACAGGTTGGAGGAATCCAACTAGATTCCTCAAATGTATTTACTGTTGTTTACATAGTTGTATATGTGTATGATATGCGAATTGAATGGATGATTTTTGTGTTTGGATATTAGAATATCACTGGCCCTAGATATTTATATTTGAAAATATCAAAAAGGGATATTTAAATTTAAAAAGGGAAATTTGCATTTCGAAATGGAAATGGAATTTTGAATGGATTGAGAAATATTAACTTGTTTTTTAATAATAAAAACAAGTAGCTGAATTTATAAAAATGTTATAAATGGAAAGAAAAGTTACCATTTTATAATATTAGATTTTTTAATTCAAGTTGAATTTAAAAAGGGAAATTTATTTTCCAGAATGGGAATTTGATTTCAAATAAGATTTGAAATAAGGACCTGTTTTAAATAATTTAAAACAAGAAGTGGAATATATAAACAATGTTTATAAACGAATAAAAATTATATTATCATTGGATAATCTAGAAATGTAAATTCAAGCATGATTTTAAAAAGAAAAATTCATTTTCCAAAGTGGGTTTTCAAATGGAATTTGAAAGAGAAACTTGTTATAATATTTAAACCAAGAAGTGAAATGTATAAAAGACATTTTAAAATGAATGTGAAAATTATCATTAGATAATTTATAAATTAAATTCAAGTGTGAGTGTAAAAAGGGTAAATATAATTGTTTTGAAAAGAAACAATGAAATTTATTTCCGATGTTCGGAATGTAATCAAATTGAAATAAATCTATTTGAATTTATAGTTGGAATTCGAGCATGTCAAATTTATAGAAAGAAATTTATTTCCAAAGAATATTGAAACTGTATTGAATAGAAATTTAGAATTTTTAATATGAAAATAGACTCTATGCTTATATATATAGTTATAATAATAACATATCTCAAACAAGGATTCGAGTTTTAAATGGAAGTTTGTTAAATATAAAATAAGAAAGTGATTTATAAACTATGTTTACAAATGAAATGAAGTAACTTTCTTTAGGTAGATTGGAAATAGATTTATTCCAAATATAAGAACTGACATTTAAAAATCATATTTTTAATGAGATAGAAGAGGAGATTTTATTGATAAGTAATGGCGGTTTTGTATTACAAACTCTTATCCGTCTCAAGATAAGAACATTGTCTGTCAAGGTCTGAGAGGTAAATAAAATACCCCAACTTGAACGACTTCACTATTATCAAGGGATTGATATTAGTTTGTAATGACAAAGGGTATTGAATAAACTAATTTTCTCCATAAAGGAAATTTATAATTGAAATTCGATTATATCGAACTTTTATAAAATAATTTATATCCGAGGAAATTGGAATTGAATATAAAATTTAGTTTTGAATCAATTCATAACTGAGTTTTGAATGTGGCATAAAGAAATCGATGAGTTTTGAGAAATTGATTTGGATAACTGGTTTGTTTTAAAATATTGAAATGGAGTTGAAATTTATTAATAAACGAAGTTTAAACGTTTATATTTAATTTAATTAAAACGAACTCGCCGCAGCGCGATAGTTCGTAGTTTGGTGTTTTGAACTTCAATCGAGTATATAGAACTCAATATAAGTTAGAATTTGATGAAACAAGAAACGCCCAGAGCTATTGAATTATAGTTTTCTAATGGAAGAGAAAAATCTTGATTTCGTCATATAAATTTTGAGTTATGTCAAAATCAAATTTTCTGAAAACAGCGCCATAATCGTTTTTAAACCATAGCGGTTTATTTAATAAATTTAAAGGATTTTGAGTGAATAAAATCCGAATCTTTTTAGAAAAATCCGGTTTTGAGTTACCAAATAAATATGAACTCAAGCAGAGTAAATGAAGTGGTTTTTGTTATAAAAATCAGATTTTTGGATTGTAGTATTGTCTTAACTAATTTGAAAAGAAATTAGTTAATGGAATTTCGAATCGAACTTAACCTTTGTTAAGTAAATCGGATTTATGAATTCAAGTTTGAAATTAAATACGAAACACGAGTTAGAAATGGGATTCAACATGTGTATAAGCGAATTAAATTATATTTGACTATGATATATTCAAATCGGAAATGTATTAGGCAAAAGTGCTAATTAGCAAATTATTAGCGAATTGAGTTGAAAAAGATTAACTTGATTGAAATAAGTTGGGAATTGGCGTATGCATGTTACACAGGTGTGGAATGAGAAGAATGAAGATTACAATTAGTGCCCGACAAAAAGGTACATGTTTAAATTTCCATATAAGGTTTTATGTGCCGAATCGGCAGGCCGCTTGGCCTTTTGATTTTCTTTTTGAATGGAAAGGGCCTAGAGAGGCGAGTTGGGGTTTCAACTATTAATCAGTACAAAGGAGGTGCTAGCGAAATTTTCTGAAAATTTAAGGAGTTTGAATATTTTTAAGAAGTTTTGATAACCATAAATCAATATATCGACGTATATAGAATTCGATAAGGAAACGAACATTTAAATGAATATTAGAAAGGGCCAGTGATTGTTTGATTTGTTTGATGGATGTTTATTTTTATTTGATTGTTAAATCACGGGTTATCAAAGATTTTTGGACCATCATTGTCAATACGGAGAGACCGGTTGGATTTATTATCCGAAAACCACTCCATATAGGCATAGGCGTTGCGAATTAGATTATGCTAAAGATAATGGAAGACGAAGTGAAATGCAAGGGCTGTTATGTTTGTCCAGTCCCAGGACAACTTGTATGGATGAATGTATGGCAGAGTATTCCTAACAGATCATATAAGATGATCTTTTCAGAGTTACGTCTAGTGGCGGAGAAATTCATTTCTCTTAGCTTTTATACCCGTAATATTTTTGGGAAGATCAACTAGTGATTTGACGGGTTTGACGATGTGGAATTCAAAGTGAATGGTGACCAGATGTTCTAAAAAGATCAAAGTAGCCTTAATCCTCACAACCAGGAAATAATAATAATCGGGCAGGCAGCATGGCTAGGTAGGTCATTCCCAAGCAGGGTATATTTGTCACCGATCTAGAGAAAATTCATTATTATTATTCTTTAGATTCTGTATCTTACGGATTACGGGTGGACGGCCGACAACCGTGGGTGAAAATATATTCGATACACTCAAGCTAAATGAGTGGTTGGTTATGTGTGGGCCGGGTTACAAGATGTTCTTGTTGAACCCCAGTGTATCCCCTCTAGAGTACACTGATCGAGAGGTTGTCCCATACCTTGTCATAGTTGGAATCCAATCTCCAGTAAGCGCCCTGCGGTTTTTGATTTTATACTATGTATGTGGAGCATGAGATGCAAGCGTTCTGCTATTTGGCTATTTATTTGATTAGACATTATTATAATATCACTGGATTTTTGATATCAAAAATGTTTTGGGTTATAATAAGGTAAAAACCATCCATGTTTATGTGTGGGCTGGTCTTACTATTATCCTTTTCTTTCAAAAGGATTTTCAAAATTAAACAATATGGTTGGAGTTTACTCACACTGGTCCTTGTTGCTTGATGTGTGCTTGGTATGCATGATAAGGGGTTCTCGCTTCGCATTAGGTAGTGAACGGGAGACTCTTACCCTACATGTCCCGTAAATGTGGGTTGGTTTTGAAGTTGAAAGGCTGGCCGTAAAACAAGGTGCTGGGGTACCAATGTGAGCCACGGTGGGATGTTAGCCCGCTGACTTGGGGGTGGAGGGATGGTTGAAAAGCCTATCGAAATCGCCAGTACATCATAGTTGGTATCAGAACTTATGGTGAGCGAACACCTAGGCTTTGGTGGGGGTTTACTCATTAGAGATAGGGTCAGTAGTACCCTAGAATGAGTTGAGGGTATATACATGAGAGAGCGTATTTGTTTGTTGGTATAAAAACTGTTTTATATTGTGTTGATTGGTTTGGGAAGTGGTTTATGAATATTGGTCGATACAGGAAGTACAACTGTATCGATAGGTGTTTCTAAACACTTGAGCATAGTAATTCGACACTGTATGTTTTGAAAGCTGGGTAAATGAAATAATTTTACCCAAAACTATATTTTTGTATAAAAAGGAATAATTTTCCGAAATTATTATAATATATGGATGAGTTGGTTGAGTAGGATTATAAGATTGGAATGGTTATATATATATATAACCAAATAAAACTTGCAAGTACAAATGAGATAAAATTAAAATTGGATTGAAACCAGAATTTTGGAATTTAAACTCGGATGTTTGGGAAATATTTTTCCACCCTATATTAAAATAGCCTTGTTTTGGAAGGATTTTTGAATAAAATCATTTTGAATGGATTTTTGGAAATGATAAAGCACTGAATTCACTTCGGACACTGGAAAATAATTCTAATGATGAAGCGCGCCATCGTTGGTGTTCATTTCCGAGTTTCCAAGTGATGAATTGCTACCATAGTGAGATTTTCAAAGGAAATTATTTAAAAAAAACAAGTGTTTTGGAAAGTTCAAATATTTTGAATTGGAGATAGTAAGAAATATATGTATGTATATTTATATGATTTCAAAAGGGATTTGAAACAAAGACCAGGAATTTGAATTCTGGAATCAAATTTTAACTTTAGCTAAGTAAACGGGTCGAAATAAATAAATTGATTTGAACCAATTTAAATGGATTTGAATGCATATGAATGAAACAAAGTGGGCTTTTGAAAAGTTAACGGGTCTATAGCATTTCTTCCACCTTAGTAATTTCGGGGACGAAATTCTTTTAAGGGGAAAGGAATGTAACGTTCTGGATTTTTAGCTAGTTTATATTGAATATTTAAATTAGTTTTAAATATTTAATTGGAAGTATAAATGAATTTTTATATTGAATTTATCGGTTAAATAATCGATATATAAATTAATATCGAATATATTGGATATCATAATACGAAACGATAATAATTGAATTCAGAATTTAAAACTGAATCAAATCAATTCAGTCGATTAAAATAAATTCTATTTGAATTAGAATGGTAATAATAATTTATTAATGATGGATTTAATTATTTGAAATCGATTTATATTTTAAATTGAATTTAATTTAAATCATCAATTTAATTTGTTACATATTCTATAGAATTGAATAAAATTTTAGAACCGGTTCTGTTGAGTCCAGGATAGCAGATAACTTTAGAAACATCGGTCGTTACATTGAAATAGCGGTTCAGGATTACGCGTTAAAGGACACGAGATTTTTTTGGTTATTTTATTTAAACAAAACAAATCAGAATAAATAAATAAGCATAATTTTCCATCATCCGACCTATTCTCATAGTGCCATCCTAAAATTTTAATCGCAAACCTAATATATTTCTCGAGCAGAAAATTACGTCTTTCACCTTCGTTATCAAGGAAACAACGATGTAATCGCCTTATACAATCTATCTGCTTAAGCACATATAAAATGGTCATTTCTATTCTTATTTCTACCGATTCTAAAACCACGAACTCATTTCATTTCTTCCCTTTTTCGTTCGTTTTCTTCATTGAAACCATATCCTCAGAACTAAATTAAAAAAAAAGGAAAAGGGGAAATCGCAATCGAGTCTCGCGAGTTCCTTGAAACTCGGCACTGGCAAAGCGACGCTCGCAACGAGGAGTGGTGCGACGGAGTAGTTCAATTCCTAAAGGGATGATGGTGGCTACGTTTTGGGTTATAATTAGGAAGAGTTCGACGCCTTCTTAACAAAGTTGAGGAGTTTCTGACCGTTGTTGAAGGAGAGATGGGGCTAAGTGGGGTTCGCTACTGGGATTAGGACTTCGATTAGGAGGTGCGATGCCTGTTAAGGTGGTTCGAATTTGAGCAGCAGCACTAGGGCTTGGCCTCATGGTGACAGTGGTCGTCGATAGGGGAAGAGAGCATCGAATTTGAACACAGCATGGATAATAGTATGCGTTGTGAGGAGCTGAAGAAAATTCGAACAAAAAAAATGTTTGATACCTATGGCAGTCATCGTGATTGTTGCGCTTTGAAATCTCGATTGGAGAGTGGAACTTCGAGTTCAACATCCTAGTGATAGATGTAGGAGGTTGTTCAGTGTCGATCAATTCCTGTAGAAGGTTTGAAGACACCAGAATCGTGATGTTTTGTGGGAACTGCGAATGGAATATCAAAGGGATAGGGAGGAGTTCGGATATTGATGGAGGGTGTCGCAGCTTTCTCAGAAGTTAGTAGAAGCAGAAGCAAACTTTTGGTCAGGTTATATTAGTGATGCTGAATTCCAGCAATCCTAGGGTTCGATTTAAGGCTGACAGGGAGGGTGTTAGGTGAAGTTAACTGTGGAGTTGGGTTGAAGAATTTCAAACAAGGGCGGCTGGTAATTCGAGATAAAGAAGAGTTATTAGGTAAGGTAACTATTTAATTTGTGGAATAATGAATAATTTAAAAATCAATAGCATATAAAATTCGTTGCTCCTTTATACGATGACAGATTGGAACAAATCAAATTATGTTAAATTCATATTGACGGGGGCTATACATATGAATTGGATTGAAGTGTTTTGGGAGTCTGCTGGATTTTTCAGCTTAGTTCGAAGGATCAATTTAAATTCAAATTTGAAATGGATTGGTGATGAGCTTACTTCATAGTTGATCGAGGGGAGCGAGGTATAAGTTTTACAAAATTTAAATTCATAGAGTAATTAATTTATTTATGTTAAGATTAAATTAAGTAAATAGAGTTTAATCGATAAATTAAATTAAATAATTATAGGTGATAAATTCATTTGAGACGAAGTAAATGCGTAGTCAAGATTAGGAAATTTTAAATGGATATTCAGTAAATAAAACCAAGGTGAGTAAACCTCACTTGAAATTTATATTTAATTTATTTTTATAGTTAAAATTAAATTGTTGGCTGATTGAATGCATGCATGGATTATTGAATCATTCCGGTTATTATATATAATATATATTAGTTATTTAGGCTTGGTGGTTGTGGTTATTATATTGGATATTTCCCGTAGTATCATTAGCGGATTCCCGCGGTATCATTAGCGGATGACCCTATCGCCCCATGATATATGAGTGGATGACATTCTATACCGCGATATCCTGCCTCGAAGCAGGATTGGTATTATTTACGTTGTCTGACATTTGTGATGTAGGAAACAGGTTGGAGGAATCCAACTAGATTCCTCAAATGTATTTACTGTTGTTTACATAGTTATATATGTGTATGATGTGTGAATTGAGTGGATGATTTTTATATCACTGGCCCTAGATATTTATATTTGAAAATATCAAAAAGGGATATTTGAATTTAAAAAGGGAAATTTGCATTTCGAAATGGAAATGGAATTTTGAATGGATTGAGAAATATTAACTTGTTTTTAATAATAAAAACAAGTAGCTGAATTTATAAACAATGTTATAAATGGAAAGAAAAGTTATCATTTGATAATATTAGATTTTTAAATTCAAGTTGAATTTAAAAAGAAAAATTTATTTTCTAGAATGGGAATTTGATTTCAAATAAGATTTGAAATAAGGACTTGTTTTAAATAATATAAAAAAAGAAGTGGAATGTATAAACGATGTTTATAAACGAACAAAAATTATATTATCATTGGATAATCTAGAATTGTAAATTCAAGCATGATTTTAAAAAGGAAAATTCATTTTCCAAAGTGGGTTTTCAAATGGAATTTGAAAGAGAAACTTGATCTAATATTTAAACCAAGAAGTGAAACGTATAAATGACATTTTAAAATGAATGTGTAAATTATCATTAGATAATTTATAAATTAAATTCAAGTGTGAGTTTAAAAAGGGTAAATAGAATTGTTTTTAAAAGAAACAATGAAATTTATTTCCGATGTTCGGAATGTAATCAAATTGAAATAAATCTATTTGAATTTATAGTTGGAATTCGAGCAGGTCAAATTTATAGAAAAAATTTATTTCCAAAGAATATTGGAACTGTATTGAATAGAAATTTAGAATTTTTAATATGAAAATAGATTCTATGCTTATATATATATAGTTATAATAATAACATATCTCAAACAAGGAATCGAGTTTTAAATGGAAGTTTGTTAAATATAAAATAAGAAAGTGATTTATAAACCATGTTTATAAATGAAATGAAGTAATTTTCTTTAGATAGATTGGAAATAGATTTATTCCAAATATAAGAACTGACATTTAAAAATCATATTTTTAATGAGATAGAAGAGGAGATTTTATTGATAAGTAATGGCGGATTTGTATTACAAACTCTTATCTGTCTCAAGATAAGAACGTTGTCGGTCAAGGTCTAAGAGGTAAATAAAATACCCCAACTTGAACGACTTCACTATTATCAAGGGAATGATATTAGTTTGTAATGGCAAAGGGGATTGAATAAATTGATTTTCTCCATAAAGGAAATTTATAATTGAAATTCGATTATATCGAACTTTTATAAAATAATTTATATCCGAGGAAATTGAAATTGAATATAAAATTTAGTTTTGAATCAACTCATAACTGAGTTATGAATGTGGCATAAAGAAATCGATGAGTTTTGAGAAATCGATTTGGATAACTGGTTTGTTTTAAAATATTGAAATGGAGCTGAAATTTATTAATAAACGAGGTTTAAACATTTATATTTAATTTAATTTAAATGAACTAGTCGCAGCGCGGTAGTTCGTAATTTGGCGTTTCGAACTTCAATCGAGTATACAGAACTCAATATAAGTCAGAATTCGATGAAACAAGAAATGCTCGGATCTATTGAATGATAGTTTTCTAATGGAAGAGAAAAATCTTGATTTCGTCGTATTAATTTTGAGTTATGTCAAAATCAAATTTTCTGAAAACAGCACCATAATCATTTTTAAACCATAGCGGTTTATTTAATAGATTTAAAGGATTTTGAGTGAATAAAATCCGAACCTTTTTAGAAAAATCCAGTTTTGAGTTATCAAATAAATATGAACTCAAGTAATGTAAATGAAATGGTTTTTGTTATAAAAATCAGATTTTTGGATTGTAGTATTGTATTAACTAATTTGAAAAGAAATTAGTTAATGGAATTTCGAATCGAACTTAACCTTTGTTAAGTAAATCGGATTTATGAATTCAAGTTTAAAATTAAATATGGAACTCGAGTTAGAAATGGGATTCAACATGTGTATAAGCGAATTAAATTATATTTGACTATGATATATTCAAATCAGAAGTGTATTAGGCGAAAGTGCTAATTAGCAAATTAATTAGTGAATTGAGATGAAAAAGATTAAATTGATTGAAATAAATTAGGAATTGGCACATGCATGTTAAACTGGTGTGGAATGAGAAGAATGAAGATTACAATGAGTGCCCGACAAAAAGGTACATGTTTAAATTTTCATATGAGGTTTTATGCGCCGAATCGGCAGGCCGCTTGGCCTTTTGATTTTCTTTTTGAATGGAAAGGGCCTAGAGAGGCGAGTTGGGTTTGAACTATTGATCGGTACAAAGGAGGTGCTGGCTAAATTTTCTGAAAATTTATGGAGTTATAATATTTTTAAGAAGTTTTGATAACCATAAATCAATATATCGATGTACATAGAATTCGATAAGGAAACGAACGTATAAATGAATATTAGAAAGGGACAGTGATTGTTTGATTTGTTTGATTGATGTTTATTTTTCTTTGATAGTTAAATCACCGGTTATTAAAGATTTTTGGACCATCGTTGACAATACGGAGAGACCGGTTGGATTTAATATCCGGAAACCACTCCGTATAGGCATAGGCGTTGCGAATTAGATAATACTGAAGATAATGGAAGACGAAGTGAAATGCAAGGGCTGTTATGTTTGTCCAGTCGTAGGATAACTTGTATGGATGAATGTCTGACAGAGTATTCCTAATAGATCACATAAGACGATCTATTCAGGGTATTACGCCTGGTGGTGGAGAAATTCGTTTCTCTTAGCTTTTATACCTAAAAAGATCAACGTAGCCTCAAGCTTCACAACTAGGAAATGGCAAAAATCGGGCTGGCAGCATGGCTAGGCGGGTCATTCCCAAGTAGGGTATATTTGTCACCGATCTAGAGAAAATTCATTATTATTCTTCTTACAATTCTGTATCTTACGGATTACGGGTGGATGGCCGACAGCCGTGGGTGACAATATATTCGATACACTCAAGCTAAATGAGTGGTTGGTCATGTGTGGGTCGGGTTACAAGATGGTCTTGTTAAACCCCAGTGTATCCCCTCTAGAGTACACTGATCGAGAGGTTGTCCCATACCTTGTCATAGTTGGAATCCAATCTCAAATAAGCACCCTACGGTTTTTGATTTTATACTATGTATGTGGAGCGTGAGATGCAAACGTTCTGCTATTTGGTTAATTATTCGATTAGAAATTATTATAATATCACTAGATTTTTGATATCAAAAATGTTTTGGGTTATAATAAGGTAAAAACCGTCCATGTTTATGTGTGGGCTGGTCTTACTATTGTCCTTTTCTTTCAAAAGGATTTTCAAAGTTAAACAATATGGTTGGAGTTTACTCACACCAGCCCGATGACTGACCCAGAGTTTTTTTGTTTGTTTTTCCTAAACTCTTAGGTGCCCAAATTTGTATGGGCAGTCAAGTGTTTCAGGATTTTACAGATACACTTGGAGGAGCTTGAAGCAGGAGGCTTCATCATTGGTTATTTAGAGTTATTTCCGCTGTATCAAATGGTATGTTGTACTCTGATATGGTATGTATATACAAAACATATTTGTATTTAAAAGTTATGTTATACAAAAAAAAATATTCGTTCCGCTGTGAGATTCTGTTTTGTTATTTCTGTTCTTCTGTCTATTTCTATTTCTTTAACCCTAGTGACTCGTATTTCTATGTTATTTGAGTTGGACGTGAGTTGTATTAGTTAGCTCAGATGGTATGGATCTGCGGGGCCATCACAATATTAGAGGAATCCAGTTGGATCCCTCCAAACTATTTTTCCCTACATCACAGCTCGTAATATCATTTAATAGATGCATACGAAATAGAGATTTTAATCTAATTCATTAAAATAATTTAAATATAAATAACGTCAACCATTAAACCAATAATATGCATCCAAGACATCCAAACATTTAATTTATATTAACAACGATAAACTATAATTATATGAATTTTAATCACATCATAGAATTCCAAGAAGAGTGAGTTAACTCACATTTTATTTCGATTTGACGATTCTTAATCCATTAATACAATTTCAAATGAGCGTTTGAAATTATATAAAAATCTAGTAAGCTTAAATTCATTCCAAATCAGCTTGATCGCGTAGGCTTCGCTCATACGATCCCAACGGATCCTATTTAGTGCAATTCTATTAACGTATGTAAAAGTTATACAGTTAATAAATTAATAATTTAAATTTAAACATCTTTTATTATTAGTTAACAAATTATTTACCTTAAACATGGTTAATTCCTTAATGACCCTTTTTAATTACCATTCCAACCGAAAGAAATCGCGATGTCTCCTCCTCGTTCGAACTGATTGAAATCAAACAAAGCACGACCCCTTTCTTCCACCACCGGAATCGCCTCGGGCCGCTTGGACCCTAACCAACACCGCCATCATAACTGCCGCACCCCAGACTTCCCATGCCTGCCACATTGACCAACTCAATCGCCCCATCTTCCCTAAAATCTTGATTAATCGGAAACCCTTCGAGCGCCTTTTGTCGCCTCCACCGACCTCCTTAAGTTGCTGCACCACCGCCAAGGATTGCGCCTCCTCCTTCCCGAAACTTCTTCTTTAGACCGCATCACCCGACTCCACACCATTGCTCCGAAACACCCAAAAATCCGAAAATAGTATGTCTCCGTTTGAACTTGGATTCTGGCCACCGTAGTCCATCGCAGGGGGTGCCACTACCATCGATCGAAAGGTCATTTCCCCCTCCCCAACATTCATGTTGGTGATTTCTTCAAACTCTTACTGTTTTATAGTTTGAATTGAAAGAAGTGAAAAGGGTGCTTCAGTTTAAATATAGGGGGATAAGCGAAGTTTTTGACTTAAGGGAACGCGAAGGTTGCCGGTTTCAGAGATGATAAGACGTGGGTGCAGAGATATTTTTTTGATTAGTGATTAAGGATTTTTATAGAAAAGACTAAAGATTTTTTTTTTGTGGACTATAACGTTCGACATTTATAATCCATACAATCCCATACGAACTCCGATTGCGGCGAAATTAGAAATCATACAATAATTTAATATTCTGGTCATAATGGATATGTTTCGCCGAATTTCGAGATCATTTGTAAAAATACTATTTTAATTTCAAACGATTAAACAATACGCGTTTATGTTGCCAACGGTCACAAAATAACCCTAGTTGACTTGAAACGGGAAATCTTACTATAATTAATCAATACGAATTTAATAAAATTAGTTTCGTTAAAATTTGAGGTCATTTGAAAATTGACTATTCTTAAGTTCCATATTAAATCGAAAAAATATCATTGATTTTACAATAAAAAAATTTATTGATAATAAATTATTATTATCATATATATTCAAAATAGAATTTATATAGCTTCAGCTATCTTGACTCGATTTTCAATTCCAGGTTATATCGATATTAAATTCATTAAAAACCAATTTATTATTTAAATAAATCGTTATTGTTTATAAACGATTCCATAGCGACTTTCTGAAAATTTGATTTTGACGTAACTTAAAATCTACAAGATGAAATCTTAATTTTTCTCTTTTATTAGAAAATTATAATCCAATAGATCCAGACGATTCTTGTTTCCAAGAATTCCGACTTATATTGGATTATGTATACTCAATTGAAGTTCAAAACGTAAAACTACGAAATACCGCGATGCTGCGGGCTCGTTTTAAATTAAATTATATTTATATGTATGAACATCATTTAATAAACGAATTCCTCATTATAATTCAAAATTAAATTAAATCATTTTATATTGTCCAATTCATAAAGTATTGCAAAGCCAACATATTTTGACTATTTCAGAATTAAATTTATTATTTTATTATTCAAATTGAATCCTCAAAATCATATAACTCGAGGGTTGTTAAATTCCCAAATCAACCTTAAAAACCAATTCAAATATTTAAATTTAACAGTAAAAATCTAGGTCGTTACACATTGTATATTACTTTATTTTATCATTGGTCATAAAAGATTCATGGTTCACCATTTCTTTAAGCTTTGTACAAAAATTGATCTGTAAACAAAATAATTTACATAACGTGTTTCTGTTGCAGTACTTATTAGAAATAAAAAATACCAAACTAATATGCATTATATATTATTACATATTATGTAGCGATGGTCGGAACAAAGCCCACTCCTTTCGCATAGGGCACACGCATATGAGTTGACACACACATCCGTGTAACAAAAGGAATATCTGATGTTACATGCCTACCAACTCATATTTGCACTCCACTCCTTCATTTTATTCCTAGATGTGGGACTGTTTATTCAAAACTTCATTCCTACCTTAACAACATGTGAGGTAATCCTAACATTATATTAAAATTACCTTCAAATGGACCATCTTGCTTTCTTTAGAATACAAAGATAACATTTATATTCATTATCCTAAAAATTTCACTTGTTATGAATGAAATATAACATAACTTAGAAACTCTTTGTCTATGATCATGCAATAAGTTGTACCACAAAGTGCCTAAGATTTTCCTTGTCCCCCCTTAAATCAACAAAACTTTCTTCCCCCATATCATGGTATTACGAATAACCCCCATGTGAATTCTGAAATATATAACTTGAGGAATTAAGATCAAAATAAAACTTCATAAATCTGTCTTGCCTTCTATACCTATTTCATCATATGCATTAGTGTATGTATGTGCTCACCTGGTTTCTTATTTAGAGAGAATATACCACCATTTTGATTGAAATATTTCTCGGGAAACATTGATACCAAATTTAACTAGAATCCTAGAATTAAGTTCTACCAAATATTTGAATTTATAAATATATTGTAGTAAGCTTACTAAAATCATTTGAAAAGAGTTGTCATAGTGGAAAGCATGAAGATGACAACATCGTAGTTTTCTATTATTGAAGCCAAAGGACAATAAAAATATAAAACATATATTTCTAATTATAAAAAATAGAAAGAGAAACAAAGATGGTCAACTTTACGAAATTTATAAACTGCAAATTAAATAATTCCATTATGTATGATATTTTACGTTTCAATACTAAGATGATATCTAAAGTTTTGGATATAGAAGTAGAATCCATAATTTGTATGCCAAGTGATAAAGGAGTAGTTAGTAAAATCATGAATTTTTGTTTATTAAGGACCTCTCAATAAAACATCTGTGTAGAAAATATATTGTTGGTCATTTATGTCTTAATTCTCTATATCCAGGTTATGATTGTTAAGGAAAATCAGTATTCTCCGTTATTCGTAGGATAAAAAAGGTGTAGCGGGGATAAAGCGGGGATATAGCAGAAGAGCAAAAAAGTTCATTAGATGTTGAAACCAAATATTTTAGACTAATTAATTACCATTCCACATTATATGCATAGAAGAAACCAATATTAATTAATCTTATGTAACAAAACCAAAGAAAATCACGGTTATGCATACTAGATTTGATGACTATAATAGATTTCCATAATATATTAGACACTTATGCATTAAAATTAGATCTTTACACTAAATTTATTGATCTTTAAATAAAGAGAACTAGTCAAATCAGCCTCTCTACATTACTGTTGCTAAAGCAGATGCTAAAATGCCTTGATATAGCGGATGCACCAGAAGATAGCAAATCTACTATTTATCGGCATTAAATTAAGATAGCATAGCAGTTGAAGAGCGATATAAGCTCTAGTGGGGATTTTGTGTGGCTTTAACGGGGCTTCAACTGCATAGTTCCTTATGACATACTACAGGAAAATGCTAAAACAACAATCCAATATTTGTATGTGTAATGGATACTTTGCGTAACAACTCATATTTTATGTATCTAATGATCGTAAAGTAATTCTAATTAATTTATATAATATTTTGGGATACGGCTCTTTAGGAATTTTAACATATTTAAGGTTTTTGTCGAATTCTTTTATGACTATTTTTCCCTCGAAAAGTCTTATTTTGATCATAACTTTTGGTAGGATCCAAATTAGATTCTATGTGACGACCCCAAATCCTGTACTGACGGTGACAAGGGTAATCTTTGGAATATAACACAGAAACAGATAATAGCAGAACAAAAATAAATAAATACACAGATAATGAACAAATAATACACTGGATAAACGTAACCATCAGAGTTACACAGTATACAGGATCATACTTCGTACAAATACAGTTCAGCTATACATAAATGTCTACAGCGGAAAACGAAACATAATGTACAATAGGAGCTGAACAGCATAAAAAGAGATAAATGATAGAATCCATCTTCAGCTTCAGCTATCCAGAAAGAGCCAGCTAAAACCTGAATACAAGGCTGCCCGTGTAGAAAAAGGGGCACCCGAGTTTGCAAGTGAAACAAACTACGAGTCAGTCATGGGACTGGTATGAGAAATCTATTCAACACATTTAAAATATGGCTAATCTCAGGACCACGCCACTTTCGTGGAACGGGTTTACTCCATTGGATTGCCAGTGCTTTAAAACAAATAAATCTTTTAAACATCGCAATGCTTTTTATAAAAATGAAGCCATTATAAGACTCAGTTCCCATCACACAATGCAACGCAAACCGGAGGATAGAGTTTTTACCTTATAATGGCCAAAATATGCTTGGTACGAATAAAACAAAAGCATTTGATATTATTACTAGTGTTTATATGTTTCAAAAACAATTTCAAATCATAAGTATCAATCATAGACGGCATTAATGCCCCATACCACTATGTCGCCATATATAGGTATACAATCAAAACCGCACAGTCGCGTATTTGGAAATTGGATTTCCATCATGAACAAAGGAAAAAGATAGTCCTTACCGACTTCGAGACGCTCTAGCCCGTGTCTCAGGGCCCAGACACAGGTGGGCCCTTGGATCGTCAGGGCCGGTCCACCGATGTGGATTAAAATGCCTGAACACAGCGTTTCCCCGCCCTTTCGGGCGTCAATGAGCCAACGAATGACTCCATCGGTCCCGGATCGACCGATATAACCGAGGTGCCTCGCAACAGCAACAACCACATAAGTCAAACTCGTCAGGGCATGTAAAACCACTGACGGCACTTCTAACTAGAAGGAAACGCATGCCCTCCCTGATGTCCTCTCCCGTTTATGGTTCATACCGGGGTGTGAGGTTCGCGAATTCACGTTATACACAAAGCTACGCCACACAGGCGGTGCTTTGATCATCAACCACAAGACTTTGCTTTTCAACAGAAGCCCTGATCACTGCATCTTAGCATGCCACACAGGCAATTCACACCATGCAACTGATGGCTATCAATCACACAACATAAATTCCAATGTCAGACACACAGTCCATTTACAAGTCCGTCCTGGGTCTAAACGAAACCGGAGGAACTATATACCTCGCAAACCCATCGATCTTCACGTACGTCAGGACGATCACCACTCATTATCCATATTTCGGGATGCCTCCCAATCAGGACATCAGTTACCATCCAACCGAGGTGAAGAACTCCGGTCTTCGACCACCGTCTTCATCTTCGATTTCTTATCGTCGATTCAGTTATTCAAAATGGGATAAACCCGGTCTTTCTAAGCAACTCGCGTATATAATAAACAAGTGCAACACAAACACACATACGCATCATTTCAATTCATTAGTCGCTAACCGTAAATCAGTAAGAGAATGATTTCCCAAATATTAACCCCGAAGGCCGAAACCAACATCAGATCAACACCCAAGAAACCATTTGACTTAGCCAACCTTCAGTTAGTTTCTAAATTTCACATCCACGTCGTTTATAATATTTTATAACGATTTATCGCTATTTTTATTTATTTTAAAATAGCCAATTTATTCAAAACGACGCTACGGGCCATAACGCGGCCGTGGCGCTGTTTTTCTTCAGATTTGTTTTACACATATCTGAAAATCTAACCGTTGGATCTTCACAAAATTAACATCATTAGAATGATCTTTTCAAAACTAATCCAACGGTTCCAGTTTCGGGAAAATCCGACAGTCGGATATCCCGGTACAATCGTTTAAAGTTTCGATTTCAAAATAAGAACTACAGCGTCGTTATTCGATTTAATATAATTATATTTATATATATATAATCGATTCTGGCGCTGTTTTTCTTCAAATTTGAATTAAACATTCCAGACAATCCAACCGTTGGATTTTTACAAAGTTGGTGTCGTTGGAAAGATATTTCCAAAGAGAACCCAACGGTTGCGGTTTCGGGAAAATCCGATGGTCGGATCTCCCGCACTAATCGTTTGAAATCACGGTTTCAAAATATGAACTGCATCTTCGTTATTCGATATATTTCAATTCTATTTATATATATATATATATCGATTCTTCGATTTCAAAGCTATATTCTTTTCATACATTTTGATAAAAATGATATTTTTATCCAACATACATTCACTTCGACGCTTCACTATTTTTAACAATTCATGTATATAGTGAAATGTGATTTTTATTGTAAAACGATTTATTTCAAAACCCGACTATTTTATATAATTAATATAGGTGATAAAAATAGGATTTTTTATTATAAAACAATTTATTTCAAAACAAGATTATTTTATATAGTTAATATAGGTGATAAAAATAGGATTTTTTATTATAAAACAATTTATTTCAAAACAAGATTATTTTATATAGTTAATATAGGTGATAAAAATAGGATTTTTTTTATTATAAAACAATTTATTTCAAAACAAGATTATTTTATATAGTTAATATAGGTGATAAAAATAGGATTTTTTTTTATAAAACTATTTATTTCAAAACAAGATTATTTTATATAGTTCATATTGATGATAAAAATAGGATTTTTATTATAAAACAATTTCTTTCAAAATATGAATACCATTCAACACATGAATTTCAATTCAACGAATGAATTTCGATTCAACACATGAAGGTTTTCTATAGTTTATATATAGAGATAAAAAGGTGATTTTTGTATTTAAAACACGAATACCATTCAACACATGAATTCTATTCAACGAATGAATTTCAATTCAACACATGAAGGTTTTCTATAATTTATATATATAGATAAAAAGGTGATTTTTATATTTAAAACATGAATACCATTCAACACATGAATTCTATTCAACGAATGAATTTTAATTCAACACATGAAGGTTTTCTATACAACACACGAATATAGTTTCAACACAGGAAAATAATTCTAACACATGAATATTATTCAAAATTTTGCAGCATAACGGCAGGGTAGTTAAAACCGGGGTCGTCCCTAGTACGGCTCCTCGCTCTACCTTAAAGCCTTGCAGCTTTTGACAATGGGGAATCAAGCATCTAGTTCGCACGCAGGCGGCATGTGTATATTTTTCATTTCCACAAACTAATCCTATGTGGTTTTAACCAAATATTTCTCAACCACAAACGGGTATTTTTCAACCACAATCAATCAATTTCAACCACAAACAATTATAATCAACCATTCGCTATCAACCAATTTTCACACCAATCACAATCAATAAATATCGTCCATGGTTTGTGGATAAAGGGCGTATATATATATATATATATATATATATATATATATATATATATATATATTATAAGCATTTCACTTCTATTTCAACACATATATAATTTTTACAACGCGTATATAACTTATACATCGAACGTATAACCTATACAACGCTTATACATGAGGCGTACAATGCTTATACAAGTCGTACATCGAATATATAATTTATACATCACCGTTTTCCATATCGTTTATAAATTAGAAATCTCACAATGGTTTGTCGCTTTGCCAAAAATTGTAGAAGGCTTAAAAAAATATGTGGTCTCTTCTAGAATGTAGAAGACGTCCTCACGGTCCCGGTGTCTCTTGTTTCACTGAATTTCGACAAGAAACGAAAAAGATATGATTTTTATCGTGAAATCAGAGTTTGCGACACTTTTAAACTGTTAAAAACAGTTTTAATTAAACAGCCGTACCTCTCAGCTGAAAGGTTCAAAACTAGGGTCTCGATTTTCGATCAAATGGTGTAGCGAGAGGAAGATCGGCCTACGTAGCGTCGACGAGCTAGGGGAGGCGCTCAGGCGCATGGGGGAGTGGGCCAGTTCGATGGTCCTAGGTGGCGGCAGCGGAGCAAAGAACGGCGGATGTTTGGAGGGGCGGATCTCGATGGATACGCGATGGTAGGGGTCGAGGCTGCTATGGATTTGAAGAGCTCGGGGAGATCTTCAAAAAGTTGCAAAGGGTCGGGGGTCAACGAGGTGTGTGGCGGCCGGAAATTGATCGGGAAGTTCTGATCGCTGGTTACGGGAGAGAGAGCGCGACTTTATTTATTTATTTATTTAATGAATGGAAAAATTTGATTGGTCGATATATATTAAATTCAAAAATAGGGTTTTCTCTATACGAACTCGAAATCAAACCCAACGACTGTCGCCCCTAGCTAATTACCCTCATTCCTAACACAATGGGATATGTTTCAAAGGCCCATTCGACTGGTTCAGTCAGTTTTCCTTCAAATTAAAATATAAAACATTCAATATTTGATTTGAACGTACATTTCAATTTGCCAGGGCCACATATTGATTCAAAAAAATTCCCGAAAAATAAATCTAGCTATGTTTTGACGATACGATCTCAACAAAACTAGTTTCATCAAATTCTGAGGTCGTTTGCAAAATGGTCCTTTTCTGGTCGATCCAATTTAATAGAAATCGACCAAACACATTTTCCTTCGCCACGCTCACATACTAGCTTCAAAAATCATGAAATTTGAAACCTAGCAATAGTTTAACATCCCGGATCCAACAAAAGTGGTTTCGTCGAATTCCGAGGTCGTTTGCAAAATGGCCATTTTCACGGGCTATATAAACTCCATAGCGACCTTTCAGAAAATTCATTTGGCCATAACTTTTGACTCCCGCTACGAAACTTCGATTTTTCAGACTCGTTAGAAAGATATTCACAAACAGATTTAAATATTTTTGGTTTCACTCAAATTCGTTTTGTCTTGCACCCGGTACAGTCAGTCAAAGTTTGAATTCAAATTTTAAAACTACCGCGCCATTTCAGGCCTTGTTTATAATTAGAATTAATAATATTCATTTTCAAATGTCGATTCAAACTTACTTTTCATCGATAGTATTTAAATTTTTTATTTTAAATATTTAAAATCCACTAAAATAGCCAATTTAAAAATTTTTAATTGGTTCAGATTTTCCGGGTCGTTACAATCTCCCCCACTTAAAACTTTTCGTCCCTGAAAAGGAACAAAGTCGAAAGTGGTTTGATTAATCAACACTACATTTAATCTGGCTTCCATTCTCCAACTTTTCAGTTTTTGAGAATTTTCAAATTCTTCAAAAATTTGGCTAACACCCGGAATTTTCGAAAAATTTCGCCATAACCTCTTTTGTACGGGGAGGGGTTTGGAAATTTATTGGGCCGTATTAGGTACCCAATAAATCCTATAAATCATACACATATTTATAGTGATATATTCTGGTGTTTATAGGGGAGCGTGTATAGATAATAACTCCAGAGAATAAATTCTTGTCACCCTGTCAAAGCCTGAGGGAGTGTGTATTTTAATTGCTCCAGAGAATAAATTCTCGTCACCTCGTCCCGTGTGGGAAATAAATAATCCATGTGCCGTATCTAATGACTAGAGAGACGTGATTATTGTCAACTCCAGACCCATGTGGGGTTTTTTTTATTAATCTAGCAATTTATCGTTACAATTTTTATATGGTCATATCAGTCATCAGTTCAACCTTTAAAATATAGTCATCGCCATACAAGCCTCTCGCTCGTATGGTAAATCTTCCACCTCGTCACACAAGCTCCAAATGCTTATGTGGTATATGATGAAGTATGCCTATCTTCAAGAAGTATGCCATGTAGTGTAGTTCAAAATTAATTGTTACTATCCTATGGCGATGTTTATTATTACACACAGAACAACCAGCACTCTGCATCCAATGGCATTCACAGGACTTGATATAATAATAAATTTGTGCATCCAACTCATTAAGGTTTACCTATTTGTCGGGCACACAAATAAAATCTTTACTCAACAGCTAATCCAATTACCTGTTCAAACATATATAATGCACATGTATATATTTCTAACTATTTTTAACTCAGTTCAATGTGTGATTTAATCGAATAAATTCTACCATTCATTCTCTTATTGATTAAATTAACTATCGTTTTAATACTTTAATTAATCAGATCTACTATCACACAATGAAAACAACAACCAATATGTTTTTAACTTTTCAAAATCATACAAATTAATTCATACTCTCTTGTTAAATTAATCAGACTATAGAATTAAAAGTACACATCCATGGAAAGAAAAGAACAACAGAGTAGAGAATTAAATGGTAATGCAAAGTATGGTAAATGTACCTTGCACCAGAGTCAATCAGAGATATCCACTCGACACCTAGGATAGGCTTTCTGAATGCTCTCCTCAGTTTCCCAAGTACAATCTCGCGGATCTCCACTCCATTGCACTTTGACTAAGTGAACCTTCTTGTTCCTCAACTCTTTGGTTTCTTTGCCGATAATCTTTAGCGGCTCTCTTCTCACAGCTAGCTCTGGAGTAATTTCAATATCCTGTTGAGCTGCTTCTTCCACGATCAAGTCTAGATCATGAATGTGCTTTCGAAGTTGAGATATGTGAAATACATCATGCACTCCAGGCAACCAATCAGGCACTTGAACCCTATAAGCGAGAGTTCCAATCCGTTCAAGAAAAGGAAACGGACCAATGAATTTGGGCGCTAATTTTCCAGTTTTACCGAACCGGATAACTCCTCTCATCGGCGATACTTTCAAATATACATAGTCGCCAACAGCAAAGGATATATCTCTTTTTCTCTTATCGGCATAGCTCTTCTGTCGGCTTTGGGCGGCGAGTAATCGTTTCTTAACGAAATCGACTTTGTCGGCAGCTTCTCGGATCATATCAGGTCCCAATACAAGTCTATTACCAAGTTCGACCCAACAAGCATGAGATCGGCACGGTCTACCATATAACGCTTCGAATGGCGACATTGTTAGGCTCGCCTGGTAGCTGTTGTTATAGGAGAACTCTGCCAAATGTAAATGGTCTTCCCATGATCCACCGAAATCGAGAACACAAGCCCGCAATAGATCTTCTAGTATACGATTCACCCTCTCAGTCTGACCATCTGTCTGAAGATGATAAGAGGAGCTCAAGTTCAGCTTTGTTCCCAGTTCTACTTGAAATGCGTCCCAGAATTTGCTAGTAAATATTGGATCTCTATCACTCACTATACTGATCGGCACTCCGTGTAGTCTAACAATTTCCTTGAAGTATATCTACGCCAGACTCTGAGCAGTTCTGTTTGATCTGACAGGTATGAAATGGGCGGACTTCGTGAAGCGATTTACGATCACCAAAATACTGTCATTTCCTTTTCTGGTTCTGGGCAAACCATCTATGAAGTCCATGGAAATATGTTCCCACTTCCAACCTGGAACGTCCAGCGGTTGCAGCAATCCAGCCAGTTTCTGTTGGTCGCTTTTGACTAGCTGGCAAGTAGGCCATCGGCTAACATATAAAGAAATGTCCCTCTTCATCGACTTCCACCAGAAAGTGCGTTTGATGTCATTATACATTTTGCTTACTCCCGGATGGATACTAAGTTTTGACTTGTGGCGTTCATCCAGCACTTCCTTTCGGAGCTCAGGAATGTTAGGAACACAGATTCGACCCTTTAGTCTTAGAATCCCCTCATTATCTACCTAAAAACTCGAGGGCTCGCCCTTCTGAATTATCTCTCTGATCTTCTGAATGAAGTGATCATCCTTATGAAGAGCCGATATTTTATCAATCAATGAAGTCGTGATAATAAAACTGGCGATCGTTACATTCTTTCGGCTTAACGCATCGGCCACGACATTGGCTTTCCCTGGAGTGTATAGAATCTCAAAATCGTATGCTGCAAGGAACTCTAGCCAACGTTGCTGCCTCAGATTCAAGTCCTTCTGAGTGAACAGATACTTTAACGACTGATGGTCTGTAAACAGTTCGAATTTCTCACCCAAAAGATAGTGTCTCCAGATTTTCAAAGCAAATACTATAGCCAACAACTCAAGATCATGAGTGACATAGTTCTTTTCATGTGGCTTCAGTTGACGGCTAGCATAAGCAACCACTTGACCTCTTTGCATTAACACTGCACCAAGGCCTTCTCTAGAGGCATCTGTCCATACTTTTAAATCCTGATTGCCGTCGATTATCGTTAACACTGGAGTCGTTGTTAATCTTAACTTTAGCTCTTCAAAAGCCTCCTCACATTCTGGAGTCCACTTGAATTTCGAGTGCTTCTTTGTAAGCTTCGTTAAGTGACTAGATATCTTCGAAAAATCTTTAACGAACTTCCGGTAATAACTAGCCAATCCAAGAAAACTGCGGACTTCTGTAGGAGTACTAGGCTGTTTCCAATTTTGAATAGCCGTGATTTTACTTGGATCCACAGCAATTCCTTCTTTCGATACGACATGGCCCAGAAATTTCACTTCATCTTGCCAGAATATACATTTGGATAGTTTAGCTTTCAAAACATTCTTTCTGAGAATTTCTAGAACTTGTTCCAAATGTTTTTCATGCTCGGCCTTTGATTTAGAGACGATTAGAATATCATCGATAATAACCAGAACAAATTTATTCAAAACTCCTCTGAACACTCTATTCATCAAATCGACAAAGTATGCTGGAGCGTTACATAAGCCGAACGGCATTACTAACCACTCATAGAATAAGTATGGACCTCTGAATGCTGTCATAGGAACACATTATTCGGCAATATGAAGCTGATGGAAACCTGTAGCTAGGTCCATCCTTGAAAATACTTGTGCTCCATTCAGACGATCCAATAAATCATCAATTCGCGGCAATGGATATTTATTCTTTGTTGTCTGCTTGTTAAAATCACGATAATCCACACATAGGCGCAGAGTACCGTTAGCTTTGGGACAAACACCACTGCTGCTCCCCAATCAGAGAAACTGGGCCTGATCAGAGCCTTCCATACGAGCTGTCGTGTTTGATTGTCTAGTTCTTCTTTCTCCTTTAGGGTCATCCTCCGAATGGCGTGCACTACTGGCCTTGCATTCGGGATTAAAGCAATCTTGAAATCAATTTCCCTCTGCGGAGGTAAGCTAACAACTTCTTCAAACACGTCCGCATAATTCTTCACAACAGGAATATCTTTGATGAGGTCTTGAATATTCTCTGTGACTACAGGGATATTTTCTATTTGAGCAGGAGAAACATCGAGAGCTGACCAAAAGTCTTTTCTATTTGAATTCGGGGCTTCACATGGTATGGTTATATAATTCCCTGATTGGGCCTTTGCCTTAACAACTCTCTCGGCGCATCTAACCTCTGCCTCATATTTGGTTAGCCAATCCAATCCCATAATAAGATCGAATTCAGCAAAATTCATGACGATAGAGATGGTAGGGAACTTATAACAGGAAAAAGAGACAGGTACCGCACAAACCCAACTGAGATCGAGAGAACTTCCAACCGGATTATGGACAGTAATGGGTTCTTTGAGCCTTTTCAATTTCAAATCTAGCTTCTTAACTGCATTCTTTGCAATAAAGCTTCGCGACGCCCCTGTATCAAACAGTACTTTAACTGGAATATTTTTGACATTGAGTGTGCCTTCTAAAACATCAGACCTTTCCTGACTAGCTGAGGGCTCAGAAGTTTCTGCCACTTCATTCACTTGAACTATTTCAGGCTTGTTTAAGAGCGGGCAATCCTTTGCAAGATGACCAGTCTTATGGCATTGTTTGCACTCCCTACTCTCTTGAAACTCCTCATCAGGTCTAAATCTCTTCTTCTTTTGCTTTCGATTGGCTCTAAACCCATCCTTTCTTTGATTCTTTAGAGATCTGCAACTTATCGACAAATGTCCTTGCTTATTGCAGTTAGAGCATATAGCAGTTGTTACTGGTTCTTTCTCAGATTTAGCCCTTTTTCTTTTGGCTCCGGGCTTGTTACTGGCCTCAGGACTATCAGTCACAGACTCCACTTTGTTACTCGAACTGACTTCATCTTCGTCGCGCAACATACCTTTCTTATGGAGATCTTTGTACTGATAAGCCATATAAATCATTTCTGAAAAAGGAAGCTTCACATTCTTCATTACACTATTCTGGTATTTTCTTTGCAGGCCATGAATGAACCTCAGATTCTTCCTCTTTGGATTTTGAATTAGACGAGGGGCAAAATGAGAAAGTTCGTTGAATCTCTTATGATATTCTGGAATGGTCATATCTCCTTGTATCAGATAAGAGAATTCATCACATAATCGCTCAGTTGCTTTAGGAGGAGTAAATCTTTCTAGGAAAATCTCTTTGAATCTATCCCAGGTGATATCACCTTCTGGATTATCTTTGATGATTGCTTCCCACCAGATTAAAGCTTCTTCTTTGAGTGCCCAAGATGCCACTAATCTTTTCTAATCATCTCTCAGCTGGATACGTTCAAATATTCTTTCAACAGAACTCATCCAAGCCTGAGTTTGAATTATAGATTCATTGCCCGAGAACTGTGCTTCGCCCAGATTTCGATATCTCTTTAATAGAGCCTCTAGATCTGGTTCTGCATTTCTTATGTTTCTGACACTCATTTTCTAGCACTTCTGCAAATAGCAGATCAAGTGTCAGGTCAATAGAAAAGATATTTCAAAACATAGAAACATATACTTCAAATGTAAATGTGTCCATCGAGGTGTATTTCATTCTGCTTTACTCATACTAGGATATTACTGATCCTATCTGTAATGAGTTACCCGTCCTAGAACACTACTGGTTCTATTTCTGACAAGTTCGTTAATATGTTATATTCCAGCACTAAGCTTAACCAAAGCTCTGATACCACGTTGTGATGACCCCAAATCCCGTACTGACGGTGACAATGGTAATCTTTGGAATATAACATAGAAACAGATAATAGCAGAACAAAAATAAATAAATACACAGATAATGAACAAATAATACACTGGATAAACGTAACCATCAGAGTTACACAGTATACAGGATCATACTTCGTACAAATACAGTTCAGCTATACATAAATGTCTACAGCGGAAAACGAAACATAATGTACAATAGGAGCTGAACAGCATAAAAAGAGATAAATGATAGAATCCATCTTCAGCTCCAGCTATCCAGAAAGAGCCAGCTAAAACCTGAATACAAGGCTGCCCGTGTAGAAAAAGGGGCACCCGAGTTTGCAAGTGAAACAAACTACTAGTCAGTGTAACACCCCACGCCCGCTATGGTCACTCTCTAAGGGAATGCCATAACATCGGTGGAGTATCTTGAGTGAATATAGAACAGAGTAATTACAGCAAGACAGATGTAAGTAATACTTGAAAATTTAAAACATCATTTCAATCGCAGCGGAAAATAAAACATGTCTGGTTACATCACAAAACCATAATAGAAGTCAAGTACAAATATCCATCCTGCTAAATAAAAATACATAATCCCAATACATGAACTGATAGCCATAAAAGAAAAAGGGTAAGCTGAGCTATACTCCTACGGTCCAAGCTCCAAAAGAGAACAAAGCAGCCTGATCAAAGCCCACTCGTACTGGGCCCACTCTGAGAACCTGAGGGTTGGGAAAAAGATAAAAACAACGGGGTCAGACATAAGTCTGAGCGAGTCCTATAACTTTAACAATGTAATCATTAAAGTAATAAGGATATGATATAACTTGGTACGGTGTGACTGGGGATAAATGACTACACTCGGTAGCCAATCAGACTTAGAGTGAACTAAGACAACGGAAAAGACGCATTTACCCACCCAAGGATAATTACTACACTGCACCACACCAGTCATTCCTACTTAAAGGTTGATCCCTCCCAAGGACTTAGAAAGTTTACCCAGTAGTTTCGTGTACCCCTAGCTCACTTTATAGGTGCCGTCTGCCCCTATCCCCACTAGGTGTACCCACTACTCCCAAGCGATCGGCTCCCTACCGTAGATATCCGTGCTGGCCCCACAATGGGGTGTATCACTCCCCAAAGTGGCTAGCCCGATACAACAAATGGTGCACGGGTTATATCTACACGATGCAACAACGTCTTACCTACCAGCCCGGGTCCACACACGCATATGAAACCCGTTGGACTCGCGTTGCCACCGCTACCCCGTTTTGGCCTCTTATAGTCAAACCCAATATGCGTGTCCCGTCACTCGACTAGAGTCGAGCCCACTAAGATACGTTTGGGATATTGGTTGAAATGGGCCCCCCCACAAGCTACCCACCTAAGCTTGTCATTTCTAGTGTATACCACTTAACCCTTTAATCATGTTTTAATTACATGTTCCACTTTGGTTAAGTATTCTAATCGTATTTTCTATTGCCACCCAAGGCAACTACTAGATTTCCACATGCCACCCAAGGCACCCACTTAACCCTTCATGTCCCTCTACATGCTAATATGGTTAAGTGTTTCTTAATTAATTAATTAAGATCATGACCTCATAAAGACCTCTCACATTAGACCATCTTTTTATGACCGCTGGATATGCCGGTTGGTTCCGGGCAGACTTCTGTCATAAAAAGGGTCTAACCTCGTGTCTTTACTTTAATCACGTATTTAATTTATGACTAAGACCTCTCACATTGGGCCAATCATTTGTAGCCGCTGGATGGCCGGTCGGTTCCGGGCAGACTTCCGCTACAAAAGGGTCCAACCTCGTGTCTTAGTTGATTAATTACACCTAATTAATCACCCCCATAATTAATTATCCCTAATTAATTACACATTTTTAAGAATATGGGTAGACCTAACTTAATAGGTAAATTCCCAATTCCATAGTATGGGTAGACCTAACTTAATAGGTAAATTCCCAACTCCATAATGTGGGTAGACCTAACTTAATAGGTAAATTCCCAATCATGTCCATTCATTTTATGTTATGCTTAATCATAACAACTTTACACCTTTTTATAATCATGCATATTAACCCCATCGTTTCCCACGTAATTTGTTTACATAACACGTCATACATAGGGACAACTTTGCATATGTTATGCACATCATAAAAAGAGACAAACTTGCATATGAACTTGCATATAAACTTGCATAAAACTTGCATATAAACTTGCATATGGACTTGCATAAAACTTGCATATGAACTTGCATATGAACTTGCATAAAACTTGCATATGAACTTGCATATGAACTTGCATATAAACTTGCATATGAACTTGCATATGAACTTGCATATGAACTTGCATAAAACTTGCATATAAACTTGCATATGACTTGCATAAAACTTGCATATGAACTTGCATATAAACTTGCATAAAACTTGCATAAGAACTTACATGACACATCATATCATAAAAAGAGGCAAGTTTACATATGAACTTATAACATATGACAACCACAACTTGCATAATCCACATTTACATCCATAGCCTCCTAATATCCTATCCTAATTAGTTTAGCAATTACTTGCTAAAGGCATAGGAACTCACCAAAACCAAGATTAGCAAACTTATGAAGTAGAACTAGTTGCTAAATATGAAGAAGATGATGATTATAGGTTGATTAGCTTGCAACTTCCTTCATAAACTAGTGGAGGCTCCTCTTAGGTTTGATTTTGGCGGCATGATGGTATCATTTCTATTTTTAGTATGGATTAGGCTTGCATTAGGGTGTATTTATAGGATTAGGGTGTGTTTTAGACCATAGGATTAACCCTAGGCTAGATTAGGTCCGTCAGATTTAGCAAGTCTCTAGAACTCAGCCCAGCCCTAGCCAGAAAACCAGACCTGGTGCACCCAGGCCAAGTGGCTCGACACCCCGTGTCGACAGGCAAGTCGACAGGGCAGTCGACTCCCCAGTCGACAGGCCTGTCGACAGCCCTGTCGACATGGCTAGGGCGGGAACTTTCCCGCCTGGCCCCGCTGGTTGAAATTAAAAATCTGAATTTGAATTTTTAAATCTGTTTTTAACTTTGAATTTTCTGCAAACTTCATTGGGCCATAACTGGGCCATATAGACTCCGATTTACAAAATTTCGGACTCTATTTCGCGTATTTTTCCGAGACGAACGCAATGACGCAGCCCGTTTCCCCCAATTCTCACATTTGAGATTATTTATTCTGCAATTAGTGAATTTTAGCATTAACTGAAATACAGGGTGTTACAGTCAGTCATGGGACTGGTATGAGAAATCTATTCAACACATTTAAAATATGGCTAATCTCAGGACCACGCCACTTTCGTGGAACGGGTTTACTCCATTGGATTGCCAGTGCTTTAAAACAAATAAATCTTTTAAACATCGCAATGCTTTTTATAAAAATGAAGCCATTATAAGACTCAGTTCCCATCACACAATGCAACGCAAACCGGAGGATCGAGTTTTTACCTTATAATGGACAAAATATGCTTGGTACGAATAAAACAAAAGCATTTGATATTATTACTAGTGTTTATGTAACACCCCACCTCCGCCAGAGTAACTCTTGCAAGCACACTGGCTTTGGAGGGGCATTTAAACAAGGTAAACATGCATGCAGATATCACAAGACAGAACATATAAGTAAAACAGAGTAGTAAAGCAGCGGATAAATTAGCATTTCAAAACCAGAGTTAAGTTACAACAAAGTACTCATTATTTTCCAACAAACAAAGCCTAGACAAAAGCATAAACTGAAATACATAAAGTACTATCCCCAAAGTGAAGTGATAAACCATAGCTAGCTCAATGTCCAAGACCGTACATGAGCAAATCCAGTAAGCAAGCTAGAAAGATCCAAGCTAAGCTCCAATATTCCCACCCTGAGGACCTGAGGGGGGGGGGAAACGGAAGAAAAGAGGCGAAAGAAAACAGGTCAGTCAAAAAGACTGGTAAGCCCTACTACTATCTGTCTATGAACCAGTAAAGTTAACTGTCATGAGAAGCTGAGATGAACATAAGGATAACAACATACTGGCATGGTGATTAACTAACAAGATAGATAAAGCTGTCATCGCATAATCAAGGTTAAGTTTTGCACCACGGGTGTACTAGCATTCTAACATGTCAAGTAAAAACAAGAATTGATCCCTTGGTCCAAGCTTGGTCCACCATCATGAGGTGACCTAAATTAAGGTCCAACTACACGGTCTAGTCGATCGGCTCCCTATAAGCCTAACTCGTCAAGTGTCGGTGTCATACGGCCTAATCATGTAATGTAGTTGACTGTGCAGGGTCCACCCTAGGGTGTATCTGGCCCTACGGTGTAACCCTCAGACACCATACCATGATGCACAGTCCAAACCTACCAGTGCCCGTGTTCAACTCCGGACTTGATGTGCACGACCATGGTCCGCCTGAACAACCGGGGCATCATTCAGCCGTCTCTTTTGGTCTCTTACAATCAGCCCAGTAATCGTGCCTCACCCTAGCCTAGTCCTAGGGTCTTATGATACATCTAGAAGGTTACTGCTGAAAAGGACCACGCAACTAGGGTTTCTTAACGGGTTAAATGAGGTTAACCCGATCCAAACGTGGATTAAATTGGTTAAGAGTACCCAAGGTTCCTGACTTAACCCCGATTAATCCATCAAGCCCAAATTGGTTAAGTATTAAGTGGACCATGACTTAACCCTAATCAGGAGGCATTAATTAACTTAATGCGCTTTAACCTCTCACATTAGACTTTGTTGTGGTTACTAGTTAAGCCGGGCGGGTCCGGGTAGCTTTACACCACAACTAGGTCTAACCTCGAGTTCGAGCACAACATGACCAACTTCTCACATTGGGTCCTATTGTTTGTAGCCACTAGTTAAGCCGGGTGGGTCCGGGTAGATTTATGCTACAAACTCAACCCAACCTCGAGTTGGCCACACTCATATTTTCTAAGTGTCATGTCCATTATGTTTCCAAAACATAATTACAAGTTAACATATCACGTCATGTTATAAAAATCATGTTCATGTCATAATTTTACCCAACCCCAACGTAATCCCATCGTTTACATACTCGCAACGACGCATAAAGGATAAAATAGGGAACTTGGCATAATCATGACAAAAAGGTGTTGAAGCCACAAGTTTATCATGGTGGCATATGAAATGTACATATATTCATATACTTGCATATTGCATCATTAGGCTTCAAAAGCATGCATAAAACCAAACTTAGCATATGAGTGATACATGGTGATAAATGACATGTAGAAGTTGCTAGAAGTTCGCATTTAGCCTCACATGCAAGTTATCATAAGGGATATGATAACTTCCACGTTGCCAAAATGCAACCTTCAACATAAAGCTTGAAGCTTTAAGCTCACAACTTCAAGTTTAACTTGCATATCATAATGATCAACCAAACTTGCATATAATGATCAACCAAACTTGCATATCATAATGATCAACCAAACTTGCATATAATGATCAACCAAACTTGCATATAATGATCAACCAAACTTGCATATCATAATGATCAACCAAATTTGCATATAATGATCAACCAAACTTGCATATAATGATCAACCAAACTTGCATATCATAATGATCAACCAAACTTGCATATAATGATCAACCAAACTTGCATATCATAATGATCAACCCCAAACTTGCATCATTCATTTAACTTTAGAGTTCAAAGAAAGAAAGTAGAAAAGGGCTTACAATGCTATGAAGACACAAATAATTATTTATTATAAAGATTGAGACGAAGCCCTTATGCAAGCACCAAAAACCCAAATATGCAAGCTCCAAATGAAAACCCTTGAGCCAAATCAATAAAAACTCTTGCTTTGAAATAGAAATGTTGCAACTTGACTTGAATGCAAACTAAGAACACTCATACAAGCTTGAAAATATTTGTATGCACTCAAAATCTCTCATAGAAATAAACTTAGGAATTTTAGCATGAGAGTGGAGGCCATGAGAGGAACAATTTTGGCATAGTTTAGTTGTAGGATTGAATAATGGTGATTTAGGCTAGGTTTAGGGGTCTTTTTATAGAGGATTAGGATAGTATTATCCATAGGATTAACCCTAGATTCAATCCAAGCCATCAAAGCATGTCTTGGGGAAGAAGTCAAGTGTAGGAACCATCTAGGGCCTTTAGATTAAAGTTGAACCATGAGAACCATTCAAATGCAAAATCTGCATTTGAGCGAATCGGCCCACGGGTTGACAGCCAAACACCCTGGATTAACCCCTAGTCGACCCAGCGGGCTTGGGTCGACCTCAAAAATCAGCCGGTTCGGTTATTCCCCTCTCCCAATTCGCTGTTTTGAACATTTTTGCATATTTATTTATTTAATTTTCAATTATATATATATATATATATCAATATATATATATATATATTTCTCTGCGCAACCCATTTCACTTAATTAAGTATACTTTAATTTGTGAATTTTTCGTGAAACTTCGCGAGGCCATATTTGGTCATATGGACTCCGATTTTCGAAAACTCGGACTCTATTTCGCGTATTTTTCCGAGACGAACGCAAAGTTTAATTCTGCCTTCATTTATGTTATAACATGTTATTCAAAAATACGGGTTGTTACATTCTCCCCTCCTTAAAGGATTTCGTCCCCGAAATCTCCAAGTTAGGAAGAACGTATCCTACCATCCATCACCCATCTACTCAAAACATCATCCACGTGCAGTCATTGTCCTTAAAGGATTCTAAATGTTGTATGATCATATGCAAAGATGTGTGTATATGTACTTATCTAATGCAAAAATCAGGCGGTTACTGATTCAGTAAACCTCCTTAATGCAAAGCATGTTAGTGAAATGAGTCCATATGTATGCAAATTCCTAACATAACTCATAGTCTCTACATGAGTGCACATAACATTCATCCATATGCAACATCCACGTGATAGCATAACAAGTTTCATCCATGAATAAGCATAAACACTCATGCATATGCGGTATGAAAGTGTGTGAGCCGATCTTAGTGCCTAATGTGTATCATGCATCCACGAGTATCCACGTGCAAACACTTGCAACCACTTGCAACCATCAAGCATAACATGTTTCAAATACATGTTTCATCCAAAGGGTTTCTACCTAAGGTCCTCATAACATGATTAACGAGATGACAAGATAAACAGGATAAACGCGGATAAACAGAAAGATATGCTAATTAGGAAAGAGGTCGAGAATGTACCCTCAAAAAGAAATGGATAAAGCCCACGCATCTTCTCCTCGGTTTCCCAAGTTGCATCTTCGTCGGCTTCACCCCACTGAACTTTCACCAATTTGACTTCTCGATTCCTCAGTTTCTTGATCTCTGTTCCCAAGATACGAATCGGAGCTTTTCTCAAGGTTTCTTCTTTCTCTACCTCAATGTCTTCAAGAATGCTTGGTTCAACCACCTCAACGGACTCATAAAGGCACTTTCGGAGATGCGAGACATGAAAGACATTATGCACTCCGGCTAGCTTTTCGGGCAATTCCACCTTATAGGCCATCTTTCCAATTTTCTCTGTGATAGGGAAAGGTCCTACGAACCTTGGTGCCAGCTTCCCCACTGCTCCAAAACGAACCACATTACGTAAAGGAGAAACCTTTATGAAAACCATGCCTCCCACTTCGAATTCCAAATCTGCCCTTCGTCTGTCAGCATAGGATTTTTGTCTGTCTTGGGCCGCTTTCATCCTTCTTCTCACTAATTCAACTTTCTCGGATGTGTCCCGTATCATATCGGGCCCAAGTATAAGTCTATTTGTTGTCTCCCACCAACAAGATGGTGACCTACACGGCCTCCCATACAAAGCTTCAAATGGTGCCATCCCTATGCTGGCTTGATAGCTATTATTATAAGCAAACTCTACAAGAGGAAGGTGGTCTTCCGAAGTACCACCGAAGTCGAGAACACAAAGCCTCAAGAGATCTTCTAGCACTCTATTCACCCTTTCGGTTTGGCCATCCGTCTGGGGGTGATAGGTTGTACTCAGATTCGATCGTGTACCCATCGCTTCTTGCAACAAACTGTTCCAGAACTAGCTAGTGAAAATTGGGTCACGATCGCTAACTATGCTAGAAGAAACTCCATGCAACCATACTATCTCTCGAAGATAAACAGATGCTAGCCATGATACGGTCCTCTTGCTTTTCACCGGAAAAATGGGTTCTCTTCGTAAGTCTATCAATTATTACCCATATCCCATAAAGCCCAAATAGTTTGGTGACGGACTTCTTCACCCCAACCATATATCACAAATAGGCTAGTCATACTCCTTAGGGGGTTTGCAACAGATCTAAGATTGAGGATAGGGCCGAGAGGATATACTTAAAAGATAGCATGCGAGTAAGCTCTACGGAACAATAGGGATCAAGGATATACTCTTAGAAAGAGATTAAATGCGCGTATCTAGTCTTCGATCTTCTAAGCCGCATTTTCTTGTGCTTAATCCCATCGTGCCCTGACCGTCTTTTAACATCGCAATTCCATAGTTCTTAATTCTTGTTCCCAAAATATGAGTTAGAACTCATTTCACCGTTGCCTCTCGTTCCACTTCCACTTATTCTTTGCCTAAAATACTTGGCTTAAACATAACTGCGTGCTCATGGTTTCGTGCAAGCTTTCCAAGAATCGTTAGTGAATCTTGGATCTCGTTTACATATTATACGGTATCCCACGCTGAAAACTATCTCTTGAAAACAGTGCCAATCCACGTTGCCAAACTAGAGCTAAGGTAAGGGCTCCCTTGAGCCTTTGAAAAGAAAGCTCACACTCCAAGTCCCATGCAAAGACTAAGTTCTTCTTCGTCAACTTAGTAAGAGGGGCCGAAATCTTAGCGAAGTCCCTGATGAACTTCCTATAGTAGCCCGCCAAACCGAGAAAGCTCCTTACTTCGGTTGCATTCCTCGGAGTCTTCCAGTCTTGAACCACAACCACTTTCGCGGGATCCACCGCTATGCCTTGATTAGAAACTATATGTCCAAGAAACCGAACTTCCCTTCTCCAGAAATGACATTTGGAGAACTTGGCTTTCAACTGATGTGCTCTAAGCGTATCCATCACTTCCTTGAGATGCCTAGCATGCTCTTCCTCATCCTTTGAGAAGATCAGAATATCATCCACGAAGACAACCACGAACTTGTTAAGGAACTCTCTAAACACCCTACTCATCAAATCTACGAAGTAGGCGGGTGCATTAGTCAAACCGAATGGCATGACAAGCCATTCAAAGAATCCATCTGGAGTCCTAAACGCAGTCTTATCAATACTATCCTCAGCTACTCTAAGCTGATGGAATCCGGTGGCTAGATCGAGCTGAGAGAAAATAGAAGCACCTACCAACTGGTCAAAGAGGTCATCAATCCTCGGTAAAGGGTGCCTATTCTTCTTTGTCAGCTTGTTCAACTCTCGATAATCAACATATAGACGAAGCGAACCATCCGCCTTAGTGGCGAATACCACCGGAGCACCCCATTCAGAAATGCTTCGCCTAATAAAATTCTTCTCAAGCAACTCCTTGATTTGCTTACTGAGCTCCCCTCTCTCACGTGGAGCCATGTGCCTAACTGGCAATGATACTGGCTTGGCATTATCAAGTAGATAAATGCGGAAATCTATCTCTCGTTTAGGGGGTAACCCCTTAACTTCTTCAAAGACATCGGGATAGTCTCGGACCACCCTTACAGATTGCAGATCTTCAATGGACGAGTCGAGAGATTCAAGATAACATAACATGACGGGACCTCTAGGGTTACAAGAAATTTCTAGGGGATTACTGAGGCGAGTCATGAGCCTCACTACCCTATGCTCACAGTCAAGAATGGCTCCATAACTGGACAACCAATCCACCTCCAAAATCAACCCGTACCCCATAAACCCAAGAACCTAAACATTACACATGAATTCTATGCTCAAGAAAGAGATTTTCAAATCCATACAAACCACAGGTAGATGGGCGGAACCCCCAATTGGATTTGAAACACAAACGGGATCCTCAACTAAGCAAGTACTTAGGTGCAAACTTTCAACAATACCAGAAGAGATAAAACTATGTGATGCACCAGAATCAAATAAGGTGCGAATAGGAAAATCAGAAATGTAAACATGAATTTCTATAAAAACTCTATCTCGATCAAAAGCTGGAAGAGCGAGGAGAGCCTGCAATTGCCCTCCAGAGGGTCTTACTTGCCGAGTTTGTCCTTGCCCTTGCCCTTGTCCTTGCTTCTTGGGGCAATCCTTGCTAAGATGTCCAGGCTCTCCACAGTGAAAGAATTCGCCCAACTTCCTCTTCTTCTTCCTACAGTCTTTGGCTATGTGCCCAGTAATCCCACAGAAGTTGCACTTCCTCCTTTCTCTTGACTTGTTGTTCTTGCTATTGTTGTTCTTGCCTCCTTTTACAGAATCTACCTTCTCGCCTTGAGACTCATTTGCCTTGACCTCCTTCTTGCCACTCTTATCTCCCTCTTGAAGCAGGGCCATATTCAACAAACTCTCGAAAGTTGCCCCCAGGGGTATATGAGACATGGCCAAACCGCGCAATGGCTCATTCAATCCTAGAGCAAAGTGTAGGGCCTTCTTCCGAGCTGTGTTTACCAATTCTAGACCGAACTGAGCAAGTTGATTAAACATATCCACGTATTCCCTAACTGTCATGTCCCCTTGCTTTAGAGATAGGAAGCTCTCCATCTGAAGATTCTCTTCAGTCGATGATAGAAAATTTAGTCCAAACCTTCTCCTAAAGTCATCCCAAGTCTCAATGGGTCTAATAGTGGTTGTGACTACCCACCAATAAGCAGCTTCCCCTTTTAATAGCCATACCACCAGCAGAACTTTCCTACGATCTTCCACCTCAAAGATAGCAAAGAGGTCTTCAGTTTCCTTTAACCAGTTTCTTGCCTCCACAGAAGTCTCCGTTCCGACAAAATTCTTGCAACCCATCGCCTTAAAGTCTTTGCAAAGCTCCGCGAAATTCACCTGTGTATGCTGAGGGGGAGGAGGAACCTCAGCTACGGGAGGAGAGATGGTTGCGGGGCCGGCTTCATTCGCCCTTGCCTCCATAAATCTCCGGAACCAGACGGGTACTTGTACGCCTTCCGGGATGTTAAAGCGATCGGCCATACTAAAACGAAGAAAAAGATAAATTCAGAATGAAGAAACGAAGGATAGTGCTATGGCTTTTGGGGAATAGCCTTTTAAAATAAACTAGACTTTTCTAGGAAAATACTTAATTGGTTTTGAAAATAGTTCTTCAAAAGGTAAGTTTTAAAAACACTTTTGCTCAAATCTTGTAAACCTTATGCTCTGATACCAAATGTAACACCCCACCTCCGCCAGGGTAACTCTTGCAAGCACACTGGCTTTGGAGGGGCGTTTAAACAAGGTAAACATGCATGCAGATATCACAAGACAGAACATATAAGTAAAACAGAGTAGTAAAGCAGCGGATAAATTAGCATTTCAAAACCAGAGTTAAGTTACAACAAAGTACTCATTATTTTCCAACAAACAAAGCCTAGACAAAAGCATAAACTGAAATACATAAAGTACTATCCCCAAAGTGAAGTGATAAACCATAGCTAGCTCAATGTCCAAGACCGTACATGAGCAAATCCAGTAAGCAAGCTAGAAAGATCCAAGCTAAGCTCCAATATTCCCACCCTGAGGACCTGAGGGGGGGGGGGGAACGGAAGAAAAGAGGCGAAAGAAAACAGGTCAGTCAAAAAGACTGGTAAGCCCTACTACTATCTTTCTATGAACTAGTAAAGTTAACTGTCATGAGAAGCTGAGATGAACATAAGGATAACAACATACTGGCATGGTGATTAACTAACAAGATAGATAAAGGTGTCATCGCATAATCAAGGTTAAGTTTTGCACCACGGGTGTACTAGCATTCTAACATGTCAAGTAAAAACAAGAATTGATCCCTTGGCCCAAGCTTGGCCCACCATCATGAGGTGACCTAAATTAAGGTGCAACTACACGGTCTAGTCGATCGACTCCCTATAAGCCTAACTCGTTAAGTGTCGGTGTCATACGACCTAATCATGTAATGTAGTTGACTGTGCAGGGTCCACTCTAGGGTGTATCTGGCCCTACGGTGTAACCCTCAGACACCATACCATGATGCACAGTCCAAACCTACCGGTGCCCGTGTTCAACTCCGGACTTGATGTGCACGACCATAGTCCGCCTGAACAACCGGGGCATCATTCAGCCGTCTCTTTTGGTCTCTTACAATCAGCCCAGTAATCGTGCCCCACCCTAGCCTAGTCCTAGGGTCTTATGATACATCTAGAAGGTTACTGCTGAAAAGGACCACGCAACTAGGGTTTCTTAACGGGTTAAATGTGGTTAACCCGATCCAAACGTGGATTAAATTGGTTAAGAGTACCCAAGGTTCCTGACTTAACCCCGATTAATCCATCAAGCCCAAATTGGTTAAGTATTAAGTGGACCATGACTTAACCCTAATCAGGAGGCATTAATTAACTTAATGCGCTTTAACCTCTCATATTAGACTTTGTTGTGGTTACTAGTTAAGCCGGGCGGGTCCGGGTAGCTTTACACCATAACTAGGTCTAACCTCGGGTTCGAGCACAACATGACCAACTTCTCACATTGGGTCCTATTGTTTGTAGCCACTAGTTAAGCTGGGCGGGTCCGGGTAGATTTATGCTACAAACTCAACCCAACCTCGAGTTGGCCACACTCATATTTTCTAAGTGTCATGTCCATTATGTTTCCAAAACATAATTACAAGTTAACATATCACGTCATGTTATAAAAATCATGTTCATGTCATAATTTTACCCAACCCCAACGTAATCCCATCGTTTACATACTCGCAACAACGCATAAAGGATAAAATAGGGAACTTGGCATAATCATGACAAAAAGGTGTTAAAGCCACAAGTTTATCATGGTGGCATATGAAATGTACATATATTCATATACTTGCATATTTCATCATTAGGCTTCAAAAGCATGCATAAAACCAAACTTAGCATATGAGTGATACATGGTGATAAATGACATGTAGAAGTTGCTAGAAGTTCGCATTTAGCCTCACATGCAAGTTATCATAAGGGATATGATAACTTCCACGTTGCCAAAATGCAACCTTCAACATAAAGCTTGAAGCTTTAAGCTCACAACATCAAGTTTAACTTGCATAACATGATAACATGATCAACCCAAACTTGCATATCATAATGATCAACCAAACTTGCATATAATGATCAACCAAACTTGCATATCATAATGATCAACCAAACTTGCATATAATGATCAACCAAACTTGCATATAATGATCAACCAAACTTGCATATCATAATGATCAACCAAACTTGCATATAATGATCAACCAAACTTGCATATAATGATCAACCAAACTTGCATATCATAATGATCAACCAAACTTGCATATAATGATCAACCAAACTTGCATATCATAATGATCAACCCCAAACTTGCATCATTCATTTAACTTTAGAGTTCAAAGAAAGAAAGTAGAAAAGGGCTTACAATGCTATGAAGACACAAATAATTATTTATTATAAAGATTGAGACGAAGCCCTTATGCAAGCACCAAAAACCCAAATATGCAAGCTCCAAATGAAAACCCTTGAGCCAAATCAATAAAAACTCTTGCTTTGAAATAGAAATGTTGCAACTTGACTTGAATGCAAACTAAGAACACTCATACAAGCTTGAAAATACTTGTATGCACTCAAAATCTCTCATAGAAATAAACTTAGGAATTTTAGCATGAGAGTGGAGGCCATGAGAGGAACAATTTTGGCATAGTTTAGTTGTAGGATTGAATAATGGTGATTTAGGCTAGGTTTAGGGGTCTTTTTATAGAGGATTAGGATAGTATTAGCCATAGGATTAACCCTAGATTCAATCCAAGCCATCAAAGCATGTCTTGGGGACGAAGTCAAGTGTAGGAACCATCTAGGGCCTTTAGATTAAAGCTGAACCATGAGAACCATTCAAATGCAAAATCTGCATTTGAGCGAATCGGCCCACGGGTTGACAGCCAAACACCCTGGATTAACCCCTAGTCGACCCAGCGGGCTTGGGTCGGCCTCAAAAATCGGCCGGTTCGGTTATTCCCCTCTCCCAATTCGCTGTTTTGAACATTTTTGCATATTTATTTATTTAATTTTCAATTATATATATATATATATCAATATATATATATATTTCTCTGCGCAACCCATTTCACTTAATTAAGTATACTTTAATTTGTGAATTTTTCGTGAAACTTCGCGAGGCCATATCTTGGTCATACAGACTCCGATTTTCGAAAACTCGGACTCTATTTCGCGTATTTTTCCGAGACGAACGCAATGGCACAGCCCGTTTCCCTTGATTCAGATTTTACAGTTTAATTCTGCCTCCATTTATGTTATAACATGTTATTCAAAAATACGGGTTGTTACAGTTTATATGTTTCAAAAACAATTTCAAATCATAAGTATCAATCATAGACGGCATTAATGCCCCATACCACTATGTCGCCATATATAGGTATACAATCAAAACCGCACAGTCGCATATTTGGAAATTGGATTTCCATCATAAACCAAGGCAAAAGATAGTCCTTACCGACTTCGAGACGCTCTAGCCCGTGTCTCAGGGCCCAGACATAGGTGGGCCCTTGGATCGTCAGGGCCGGTCCACCGATGTGGATTAAAATACCTGAACACTGCGTTTCCCCGCCCTTTGGGGCGTCAATGAGCCAACGAATGACTCCATCGGTCCCGGATCGACCGATATAACCGAGGCGCCTCGCAACAGCAACAACCACATAAGTCAAACTCGTCAGGGCATGTAAAACCACTGACGCCACTTCTGACTAGAAGGAAAAGCATGCCCTCCCTGATGTCCTCTCCCGTTTCTGGTTCATACCGGGGTGTGAGGTTCGCAAATTCATGTTATACACAAAGCTACGCCACACAGGCGGTGCTTTGATCATCAACCACAAGACTTTGCTTTTCAACAGAAGCCCTGATCACTGCATCTTAGCATGCCACACAGGCAATTCACACCATGCAACTGATGGCTATCAATCAAACATCATAAATTCCAATGTCAGACACACAGTCCATTTACAAGTCCGTCATGGGTCTGAACGAAACCGGAGGCACTATATACCTCACAAACCCATCGATCTTCACGTACGTCTGGACGATCACCACTCATTATCCATATTTCGGGATGTCTCCCAATCAGGACATCAGTTACCATCCAAACGAGGTGAAGAACTCCGGTCTTCGACCACCGTCTTCATCTTCGGTTTCTTATCGTCGATTCAGTTATTCAGAATGGGATAAACCCGGTCTTTCTGAGCAACTCGCATATATAATAAACAAGTGCAACACAAACACACATACGCATCATTTCAATTCATTAGTCGCTAACCGTAAATCAGTAAGAGAACGATTTCCCAAATATTAACCCCGAAGGCCGAAACCAACATCAGATCAACACCCAATAAACCATTCGACTTAGCCAACCTTCAGCTAGTTTCTAAATTTCACATCCATATCATTTATAATATTTTATAACGATTTATCGCTATTTTTATTTATTTTAAAATAGCCAATTTATTCAAAACGACGCTTCGGGCCATAACACGGCCGTGGCGCTGTTTTTTTTCAGATTTATTTTACACATATCTGAAAATCTAACCGTTGGATCTTCAAAAAAATTACATCATTAGAAAGATCTTTTCAAAACGAATCCAACGGTTCCAGTTTCGGGAAAATCCGACGGTCGGATCTCCCGGTACAATCGTTTGAAGTTTCGATTTCAAAATACGAACTGCAGCGTCGTTATTCGATTTAATATAATTATATATATATATAATCGATTCTGGCGTTGTTTTTCTTCAGATTTGAATTAAACATTCCAGACAATCCAACCGTTGGATTTTTACAAAGTTGGTGCCGTTGGAAAGATATTTCCAAAGCGAACCCAACGGTTGCGGTTTCAGGAAAATCCGATGGTCGGATCTCCCGCACTAATCGTTTGAAATCACGGTTTCAAAATACGAACTGCAGCTTCGTTATTCGATATATTTCAATTCTATTTATATATATATATATATCGATTCTTCGATTTCAAAGCTATATTCTTTTCATACATTTTGATAAAAATGATATTTTTATCCAACATACATTCACTTCGACGCTTCACAATTTTTAACAATTCATGTATATAGTGAAATGTGATTTTTTTTGTAAAACGATTTATTTCAAAACCCGACTATTTTATATAATTAATATAGGTGATAAAAATAGTATTTTTTATTATAAAACAATTTATTTCAAAACAAGATTATTTTATATAGTTAATATAGGTGATAAAAATAGGATTTTTTATTATAAAACAATTTATTTCAAAACAAGATTATTTTATATAGTTAATATAGGTGATAAAAATAGGATTTTTTATTACAAAACAATTTATTTCAAAACAATATTATTTTATATAGTTAATATATGTGATAAAAATAGGATTTTTTATTATAAAACAATTTATTTCAAAACAAGATTATTTTATATAGTTCATATTGATGATAAAAACAGAATTTTTATTATAAAACAATTTCTTTCAAAATATGAATACCATTCAACACATGAATTTCAATTCAACGAATGAATTTCGATTCAACACATGAAGGTTTTCTATAGTCTATATATACAGATAAAAAGGTGATTTTTATATTTAAAACACGAATACCATTCAACACATGAATTCTATTCAACGAATGAATTTCAATTCAACACATGAAGGTTTCTATAGTTTATATATATAGATAAAAAGGTGATTTTTATATTTAAAACATGAATACCATTCAACACGTGAATTCTATTCAACGAATGAATTTCAATTCAACACATGAAGGTTTTCTATACAACACACGAATATAGTTTCAACACAGGAAAATAATTCTAACACAATAATATTATTCAAAATTTCAACAGCATAACGGCAGGGTAGTTAAAACCGGGGTCGTCCCTAGTACGGCTCCTCGCTCTACCTTAAAGCCTCGCAGCTTTTGACAATGGGGAATCATGCATCTAGTTCGCACGCAGGCGGCATGTGTATATTTTTCATTTCCACAAACTAATCCTATGTGGTTTCAACCAAATATTTCTCAACCACAAACGAGTATTTTTCAACCACAATCAATCAATTTCAACCACAAACAATTATAATCAACCATTCGCTATCAACCAATTTTCACACCAATCACAATCAATAAATATCGTCCATGGTTTGTGGACGAGGGGCGTATATATATATATATATATATATATATATATATATATATATACATATATATATATATATGTATATATATATTATATAAGCATTTCACTTCTATTTCAACACATATACAATTTTTACAACGCGTATATAACTTATACATCGAACGTACAACCTATACAACGCTTATACATGAGGCGTACAACGCTTATACAAGTCATACATCGAATATATAATTTATACATCGTCGTTTTCCATATCGTTTATAAATTAGAAATCTCACAATGGTTTGTCTCTTTGCCAAAAATTGTAGAAGGCTCAAAAAAATATGCGGTCTCTTCTAGAATGTAGAAGACGTCCTCACGGTCCCGGTGTCTCTTGTTTCACTGAATTTCGACAAGAAACGAAAAAGATATGATTTTTATCGTGAAATCAGAGTTTGTGACACTTTTAAACTGTTAAAAACAGTTTTAATTAAACAGCCGTACCTCTCAGCTGAAAGGTTCAAAACTAGGGTCTCGATTTTTGATCAAATGGTGTAGCGAGAGGAAGATCGGCCTACGCAGCGTCGACGAGCTAGGGGAGGCGCTCAGGCGCATGGGGGAGTGGGCCAGTTCGATGGTCCTAGGTGGCGGCAGCGGAGCAAAGAACGACGGATGTTTGGAGGGGCGGATCTCGATGGATACGCGATGGTAGGGGTCGAGGCTGCTATGGATTTGAAGAGCTCGAGGAGATCTTCAAAAAGTTGCAAAGGGTCGGGGGTCAACGAGGTGTGTGGCGGTCGGAAATTGATCGGGAAGTTCTGATCCCCCTTCCGTCGTCGATCGCTGGTTACGGGAGAGAGAGCGTGACTTATTTATTTATTTATTGAATGGAAAAATCTGATTGGTCGATATATATTAAATTCAAAAATAGGGTTTTCTCTATACGAACTCGAAATCAAACCCAATGACTGTTGCCCCTAGCTAATTACCCACATTTCGAACACAATGGGATACGTTTCGAAGGCCCATTCGACTGTTTCAGTCAGTTTTCCTTCAAATTAAAATATAAAACATTCAATATTTGATTTGAACGTACATTTCAATTTTCCAGGGCCACATATTGATTCAAAAAAATTCCCGAAAAATAAATCTAGCTATGTTTTGACGATACGGTCCCAACAAAACTAGTTTCGTCGAATTCTGAGGTCGTTTGCAAAATGGCCCTTTTCTGGTCGATCCAATTTAATAGAAATCGACCAAACACATTTTCCTTCGCCATGCTCACATACTAGCTTCAAAAATCATGAAATTTGAAACCTAGCAATAGTTTAACATCCCGGATCCAACAAAAGTGGTTTCGTCGAATTCCGAGGTAATTTGCAAAATGGCCATTTTCACGGGCTATATAAACTCCATAGCGACCTTTCAGAAAATTCATTTGGCCATAACTTTTGACTCCCGCTACGAAACTTTGATTTTTCAGATTCGTTAGAAAGATATTCACAAACAGATTTAAATATTTTTGGTTTCACTCAAATCCATTTTGTCTTGCACCCGGTACAGTCAGTCAAAGTTTGAATTCAAATTTTGAAACTACCGTGCCATTTCATGCCTTGTTTATAATTAGAATTAATAATATTCATTTTCAAATGTCGATTCAAACTTACTTTTCATCGATATTATTTAAAATATTTATTTTAAATATTTAAAATCCACTAAAATAGCCAATTTAAAAATTTTAAATTGGTTCAGATTTTCCGGGTCTTTACATTCTATAACCTGTCTCATAGCTTCAGGATGGTGGTTTCTCATTCCCTAATATGTTCACATGAAGAAAACAGATCAGTAGCTTAAGAGAAACAACAATTTTAAGTTCTAAAAGTTGTTGATCAAATCAGAGTAGTGTTAACGAGCTGTAATTAGCAAGCTCATTAGTATAGCCATCTTTGGGGATTCACTTTCAATTCCCTATCTCATTCTCTTATCAGACCTAAACCTTATCAAAATTATTACTCTAAATCCAAAAATTTACATTAGATTCTTCATCAAATCATCTCTAACTGATAATTAGAGATTAGCTCGACATCAAGAGATTAGATCTCATCATTTGGATGCATGCTAAAGGAATTGTTTTCTATTTAGATTTTATTTTCATTCAAATTCATTGATTGAGGAGAATTTGTGAGTGATAGTGGTCTCTTACCTGTTTATGTTAGATCGTATGTCTTAACAGATAGATTTTAATCATCTAGATGATAAGATAAACTTAAAATAAATTCAAATCTAGTAACTACATTTATTCAAAACTTTTGTATAATCGAACTATTTGATATAACAGTTATATCTAACGTGATTTCGGGAGCTTTACGCTTAGATTGAGGATAGTGGTAAGTTGAATCATGATAAGTTGTTGTTAAATGTTTGTTATGTTGATCATTTGGATTTATTGAATTGTTTAAATAATTAAAAATCTTGTTTGAATGTTTGAATCATTGATTGAATGGATGAATTTCTTTCAATGCTAGATTTCTTATTAGTGTAGTGTATTTAAAACATGGATGGATGGTCGGAAGATGATTAAAAGCTAGTCGGAATTTGGATGGGGAAAATCTGGGTGGATTTAAGATGTTGCGAGGGTTTCAAATTTAGAAAAGAAGTGTTTGAAGCCATTGTGTAGACTCAAAGCCATTTTCTTCGACTATGCATGAGGTTTCGAAGTCATTAAAATTTGCTTCAATGATAGTCGTAGAGCTTCGAATCAAAGCAATTAGGGATACATCATTTGATTCGAAACAGAATGTAACACCCTAAAATCTAGCTATAGTTAAATTAATTATTTAATTAAGTTTTAAATATGAATTTGAGCAAACGATGGAATTTGACCATGAAACTGCACTGTTGTGTTCATAACATAATTCTGGTCAACTTTCGTGTTTGGAACTTCGCGAATGAAGTCCATATGAAAAAGATACGGACGAAAAACGAATATGGACAAAAAATAAATATTGGAATAAAACCATAATAACTTTCCTTATTATTACTCAGCCCCACCAAAGCCAGGTCGATCAAAGAGGTTAACTAGGCAGTTGATCGTTTGACCGACTAGTTGCTTGATCCGAGGAGGGAGTGGTTAGGTTTTAGGGAGATTGTTTTACATATACGGATGGATTTCTCAAGGTTTTGAAGGTGTCAGATCATTTCACACCTATAAATAAGGGCATATACCCCCTGTTCTTTCTCATATTTTATGGTGGTAGCAGCGAAGCGCTTTCGTTTTCACTTCTCTAACCTTTGCCAAACTTTCTTAAATAAAATTGACTTCTATTCAAATAACAAAAATTGGACAGAATGAATCCAGATCTGTGAATAAAGACGACTTTTGTTCGTAAGGTAATTCCTTAGGTTTTTATCCTTTACCTTTTTTCCTATTCCAATTCTTTTCTAGATCAAAACTCTCTCTCTCTCTCTCTCTCTATATATATATATATATATATATATATATATCCTTTTTATACATATTATATAGATCTGTAAGGATCTGGAAACAAAACCTAAAATATGTAATTTAGATTTGGAAAACCTTATGGGTGAGTGGGAAATTTATATATTTTTTATATTAGATCTTTTTTTGCTATAATTTGAATTCATATCCTTGCATCCGATAATGTAAATTATAGGCCTTTGTAATAGAATACCTAAATCTTGCCTTCAATCCTTTCGTTATACTTTTATTTGTGTTTACACCTAAATTAGAAATCGACTCCTAAAGGATATGAAAATTATTGTGTGTTGTTATGTGTTTCAGATCTATAAATATCAGTGTAATGATAGAATTCGTGTAAGTTTCTCTTTTTAATCTAAATCTATATATGTTTTGGATTGTTTAAGGATTTTTTAATTTTTAGAAATTGACCGTTTTTGTCCTTTTATACAAAAAAGACCATGTTTGAAATTTAAGGCAAAAGGAAGAGATGTGCAAATTTACTTGTTTTATATGTAACTTATATATTCTATTCCAAATAAAATAACATCTGTTCCTATTAATTTTGAATAAATTAATATTTCCTTCTTTTCAGTGTTTAGATAAATTTACGAGAATTATAACAAAAGGTTCTTTTTTGGAATTTGAATTACTAGCAAGCCAAAACGCATGGACTTGAACGTAAATTAGTTAAAGTTAGAAATTAGCATATATGTAATTATTGGGGTAATATATATATATATATATATATCAAAATTTTATCTATTCAACTCTTACGTAATTAACACATATCATTATTACTATTTGGTACATATTTTTGTTAGGTTTGAATTTGAATTGTTCTTCATTAATTATGGGTACTAACTAGAGTACCTATAACAAAATGGAGAACTAATAATTTTGACCTTGTATTAAATATGGAAATTAAATATAGAATTCAAAAGGTTACAGTTAAGGTAAAAATAATAATTAAATATTGTAACTCCACATTATGAGGAATTAACATAGTGAATTTGGAGAATTAATTAGCTACAACTTACGGAAATTTATGGAAATAAATAGGGTTGATACTAACAATATTCGTTGCAATGCCTATTGCCTTAGGAAAAATGACCATTATGGTCTTTAATGGAGAGGGTTGTTATGATAATTAATTAAAAAATGGGAATTTGAGTAGAATTACCGTAGTTAATACTAATTCCAATAAATCATATATGCATTATAAACATGTCTTAATAATATCGATCTTATATCATATCATTAGTTTGATTGTAGAAATGCAATTTCTAATCAATGAATGAATTAGATTTATTTGGTTGATGATGGAAGATTAGTTGAAATATCCGATAGAATTCCACACTTTCTAGCAGTCAGATATATGTACAACTGATATGAGATATAACTAATCATAAGAACCCATGACAATTATTACATCGTAGTGTGAAATGTTCCTAATGGTTTATTTCAAGCATTGAAGTCTAAAGTGATTGCAGGGTCCACCTCCTTTCAGAAAGAAGGAACATAAAGGATATTTCATGTCATATCCTGCTTCAGAATTAAGGTCTTAAATGGTTTAGGGACTCGCCTCCTGGGGGTATTAATTGATTGGATTCACCCCTTTCTTTAAGAATTTACTTGAAGAGTATGGTAATCAGGCTCTCTCCTTTCCTTAGCATTAATTCTGAGGAATATGTGAAGTAGTCCTGTCTTTAGGGTCTTTAGGAGTATAGGTAGAACCTTAGGGTACCCTCATAATGAAACACCCCACCTCCGTTAAGGTCACTCACAAAGGGAATGCATTAACTTTGGTGAAGCATTTTAGGTAAAAGACACAGATAATTTACAAGACAGACGTGTGAATAGCGGAAAACCGAAAAACATTTATTAAATAGCGTGGTTCAGTCAAAACATTACAAGTATTGTCTCAAAATCCAACTTCTAAATTATTACAACAAAACATCTGTCTTGATTTAAATCTCCAAGTACATAAAGAAGCATAAAATAGAAGTAAAGCAACACAAATCCCCAATAAAAGTGTAACCACAACCATAGCCCAAGAAAAGATAATCCAAGCAATACATCTACTCTCTTCAAGCTTGAAAAGGACTGCACTAAGCTAAAGTATTCCCTACCTGCGAACCTGGGGGGGAGGGGACGGAAGAAAAGAAGGAGAAAGAAAACGGGTCAGACATAAGTTTGGTAAGTCCAGTGATTACTCAACATGTAAACAGGTAAAAGGATCATGACATGAATAAACTGAACATAGGACAGTACCATAAAAATAAGATAACATAAGATAAGATAAACTGAATGTACTATCACACTCATTTCTATTTCTCTGCACCTACTACGAATGTTTCAACTATCATCATGTGTTCATAACAAAGTGATCCCTTTCCCGATCGGCTTCTACTCGCATGCATTTGCTACTTGTGTCATTCGGGCCCGCTTGATTGTAGATATCTGTGCTGGTCCCACCATAAGGTGTATCAATTCCTATGGTGGCGACCCGACACAAATTCTAGATGCACAGTGTATACTACTGATGCCCAGTGCCTGCTTTATCCACTCCGGAGTACGTGCACGCTCATACTCCGCCGGAACCTACACTGCTACACCACCCACCGCTATTTTGACCGCTTATAATCAGCCCAGTAATCGTGCCCCACCCTGCCTAGTTCAGGGTACCATGATACATCTATGTGGGTTACTGCTGAAATGGGTCCCCGTTACCAGGGTTTCCTAATCAACATTTTGTAACGGTTAAGTGTTCTCCATTTTACCTAACCCCACCCATCTGTTTGATTAACATGTTGTATTAGTTAAGTGTTGCCTTAATTAATCTAACCCTACCATTCTTAGCTTTTCTGTTCCTTAGCTTTGATTCATTCATTAAAGCACCAACCTCTCACATTAGATATGTATTGTTGCGGTCGCTGGATGTGTCGGGCGGTTCCGGGCTGTCTTACACTGCAACTCAATCTAACCTCGGGTTTTTCGGGCTTAATGCGCTAACCACTCACATTAGATCTATATTGTTGCGATTGCTGGATGTGCCAGGCGGTTCTGAGCAGTCTTACACCACAACTCAATCTAACCTCGGGTTAGGCATATTCATCTTTTAATTAATTAACATATTTATCATTCATGTTTATATGTAAATTATCCACAAGTGTTGTCAAATCAAGTCATGTCCCATTTACCCTTTAAATTATGTCCAAATTATGCCATTTCATGCTACTAATCATTTACATGATTATGAGCCAATCTATGCCAATAGCATGTAATTTAATATTTTCCCCCAACGTCTCCCCCGTTATTCGTTCGCACAATTCACATAGAACGTTAGGCTCGCAAATTAGCCTAACTCATAAAAAAAAGGGAAAAGAAAAGGGACATGTAACATTCCAACAGGCATAAAACAACATAGATCAATATGTGTAATATAAATTCGGCATAGAACGACATAAACTTAATTAAGCATATAAACGTGATCTTGCATTTAAATTAGATCCAATTGACATATGAACTAGCATAAGTCTAATTGTATAAACATGAACTTATATAGATCTTAAACATGGGTAATAGCTTGGATCTAAACATATAACATGTATGAACATAACTTAGCATGTAACTTACATACATAAAAGAACCACAAATTTAATACAACATGATAGGTTCAATGGTATCAGTCTCATAGGCATGATAGGTTTTACTATGTCAGTCACAACAGTCCAATAAGCATGATAGGTTTTACTATGTCAGTCACAACAGTCCAACAGGCATGATACGTTTTACTATGTCAGTCACAACAGTCCAATAGGCATGATAGGTTTTACTATGTCAGTCACAATAGTCCAATAGGCATAAGCAATTCAGAATTGACAAAAGGATAGACACGAATAGAGTTAGGCATAGTTCTAGATCTAGTTATTACAGTCATGATTTCTTATTAGGTGTTCACATCTAAACAATAACTGTACTAACAGAAAAAGGACGGATCTTGATTTCTGGGATCTGATTTCTGAATTTGAAAAGCTATCCTTTAATATAGACGTTTAATTGCCTAGTACTTCTACTTAATTCCTAGTTTGAATTTGATTCTCTAGTTTAGGGTAGATGAATGGAGGCTAGGCCAGTTTGTAGACGAACAACATAATGGCTTCATAGAATGAGTTCTAGGGTTGAGGTTTGGTGTGATTATATAGAAGTCTAGGTTTAATTCTAGCCTTTAGATTAGCCTGGGAGAAATCAGAGCCATCAAACAAAAGAGATGTGTCATCCAGCCAACCATAGCATGACACATATGCCCTAATACCTCAGAAATCAGTCATTGGCCAATCAGAGAAGGCCAAATCAGCACAGGATGTAAAAATTCATCACAGGAGCTGGATATCAAAGAGGTCGACTCCCTACAGGGGGGTCGACACCTATGTCGACTCCCCTATAGGGTGGTCGACACCTATATTGACTCCCCCTGGGGGGGTCGACACCCTGAGCGGGAAATTTCCCGCTCAGCCGATTTTTGAGTTTTGAACTGTTTTTATTATTAAATTATTATTTATATTTATTTTGTGCTTAAACTTGAAATCTTTTGAACTCCATAACTTCTTCATACGGAGTCTGATTCACGCTAACTCGGACTCTATCTCAAGCGGAATTCCGAGACGAACGTAATGGCATAAACCGTTTCCCTAAATTCCCACTTTAAAATTAAGTATTCTTTAATTCGTTACCTTAATGTTCGCAGAAAATACGGGGTGTTACATTCTCCTCTCCTTAAAGGATTTCGTCCCTGAAATCTCTAAGTTAAGAAGAATGTATCCTAACATCCATCATCCATCTACTCAACCATCAATCACAGGCATCCATTGTCCTTAAAAATATTTCTAATGCTTTCATGATCATATGCATAGTGTGTGTATATGTCCTTATCTAATGCAAAATCAGGCGGTCCAATGATTCAGTTGACCTCCTTGATGTGGATCATGTCAGTGCCATGAGTCCATTATGTATGCAATTATTCCTAATTATACTTTCTACATGAGTGCACAATCATTCATACAAATGCAATATCCACATGATAACACATCAAGTTCCAATCCATATATAAATACATATATGCGTATGCAATATGAAAGTGACTGAGCCGATCTAGTACCGTGTGTGTGTGTATGCACCCACGAGCAACCACTTGCAACCATAAATCATAAAATGTTACAAATACATGTTTACATCCATTGGTTTCTAACTAGGGATCAAGAATAGGACCAAGGAGATATACTTAAAAGGGTAGATATAAGCATGCATAAACTCTATGGAAAACAAGAGATCAAAGATGTACCCTCAAAAAGATAAGGGTGGCTGCGCGTATCTTGTCCTCAGTCTCCCAAGTCGCGTCTTCCTCTGCATCACTCCATTGTACTTTAACTAGCTTGACTTCACGATTGTGTAGCTTTTTAACTTCTGTACTCAAGATACGAGTTGGAACTCTTCTCACCGTCGCTTCTCGCTCCACTTCTATTTCCTCTAGAATGCTTGGCTCCACAACTTCTGCCGACTCATGTAAGCACTTTCGTAGATGAGATACATGGAAAACATTAAGAAATCCAGCCAATCTTTCGGGCAGCTCTACTTTATAAGCCATCTTCCCAATCCTTTCAATGATAGGAAATGGCCCTACAAACTTTGGTACCAATTTTCCTGCAGACCCAAAGCGAACGACATTCCTCAAAGGAGATACTTTAAAGAAAACCCTGTCTCCAACCTCAAACTCAAGGTCGGTCCTTCTTTTATCAGCGTAGGACTTCTTTCTATCTTGTACGGTCTTCATTCGTCTTCGTATCAAGTCCACCTTCTCTGAAGTTTCTCTGATCATGTCGGGCCCAAGTACGAGCTTGTCTGTAGACTCCCACCAACAAGTTGGTGATCGGCACGGTCTTCCATATAAAGCCTCAAAGGGTGCCATGCCTATGGTGGCTTGCTAGCTATTGTTGTAGACAAACTCCACCAAAGGAAGGTGATCCGCCCATGTTCCCCCAAAATCAAAAATGCACAATCTTAAGAGATCTTCTAATACTCTGTTCACCCTTTCCGTCTGACCATCGGTTTGAGGGTGATAGTGTTAAGACCCGCAACTTCCCCGTAAAGGAAAGCGTCGGATAGTTCGAGAACAAGCCACAACAGAACGCATATAAAAGAACATTTCATTGTATATTACAACAATGCATCAGATTACAAGAATACACAAAGTATAAATGAATATTACACAGAAATATCAGAGATTTAAATTACATTTAAATACATCGCAGCGGAAAATAATACAATACACAACTAGAAGTAGATATACGGATACAAAGCTTTCCGGATATCGTTCCAGCTGTAAACCAGGATCCTGTGAATATAAATCTGCAAAACCGAAACTACTAGCTGCCCGTGTCAAAATAAGGGCACCCAGAGTTTAGGTTAAAACAATAAACTCCAGGTCAGTCATGGGACTGGTGTGAGAACTAAAACAGTTAATCTTTATTTTTAAAGCTAGGTAAATCAAGGGACCACGCCGTATAACACGGAACGGGTTTCCTCCCAAGAATAACAGTGCATAAAACAACAGCGCAATGCTAAATAAAGAAAAATGAAGCTGTTATAAGACCCAGGTCCTATCACACAATGCAACGCAAGCCGGGGGATAGGGTTTTCCCTTATAACAGCCAAAGAATGCTTGATACGTTTAAAAACAAATCGTTTGATACTATTATAAGTGCATAGTGTATAAAACAACTTCAAATCATAAGTATCAATCATAGGCGGCATAAGCGCCCCATCCCACTATGTCGCCATATATAGGATTACAACTAAAACCGCAAATGTCACGTATTTGGAAATTGGATTTCCGTCTATGAACCGAGGCAAAAGATAGTCCTCAACCGTTTTCGTGACTCTCTAGCCCGAGCCACAGGGTCAGAGCGCATCGACCCTTGGATCGTCAGGGCCGGTCCACCGATGTGGATTAAACTTAAACCCTGAACATGCATTTCCCCGCCCTATGGGGCGTAAACGAGCCAACTAAATGGCTCCATCGGTTCGAGAACGACCGATCAATCCGAGGCGCCTCGCAACAGCAACAACCACATAAGTCAAACTCGTCAGGGCGTGTAAAACCACTGACGCCACTTCTAACTAGAAAGAAACGCATGCCCTCCCTGAGGTCCGTCTCCCGTTTTTGGTTCATACCGGGTGTGAAACACGCGAAGTAACCGTTACACAAAGCTACGCCACAAAGGCCTTGCTTTGATCATCACCACAAGACTTTGCTTTTCAACAGAAGCCTCGATCAATTGCCACTTAGGCATGCCACACAGGCAATTCACTCCATGCGTTTGATATCCATCAATATATAACCCCTGAGCTCCTACGTCTCAGAGAAGGGCGTTAAGCAAGAGAATAAATTCTCCGCCGCCAAACATATATATATTTAATAGAGATCAATCACACGGACTAAAATCCAATGTCAGACACACAGTCCATTTACAAGTCCGTTCTGGCTCTGAACGAAACCGGAGGCACCTAGTACCCCGCATATCCATCGATCTCCAAGTACGTCTGGACGATCACTAACTGTTTCCATCTTCTTGGGTGTACAGCCCAATCAAGATCATCAGTAATTACCCAAACGACATGAAGACCTCCGGTCTTCGACCATCGTCTTCATCTTCGACTTATCGTCGTATCAGTTATTCAGAATGGGATAAACCCGGACTTTCCGAATAACTCGCGTATATTTTAAATAAGTGTTACACAAACACAACATACGCCTCATTCCAATTCATCAGTCACTAACCGCAAATTAATCAAGAGAATAATTCCCCAAATATTAACCCCGAAGGCCGAAACCAACATCAGATCAATATCCAGAAAACCGTTCTGCTTAGCTAACCGACAGTTAGTTTCTGATTTCACATTCATAGGGAAACGTTCCCATTAATTTTATCCAAGATAAATTCCTGAATTTATTCTCTAATCTTCCTTTGAATTTCGATTCAACTAGTCGGAATTAGCGAACCTCATCGTAGTAATCATTGGTTTTAATTTCCCAATCCCAACCTATTCATCCCATGAAGTAAAACTGGTCATACTTCATATCTAACACCACGGTGTTATCGGTAAATTCAATTACCATTTCACGTTCAAATCTAATTAAAGATTTAACTATCGCCTGGAGCAAAACTGGTGATACTCCATTTTCGATCATTTCAATCTAATTAAAGATTCATTAAAACTCCACTTAGTTTTAATCTTCGACTGGGTTAAAGAATCAGTGTCATTTAAAACACGGTTCACGATAAACCCAAAATCACATTCATTAATTATCAGGTTAAAGAACGAGTGTTATTTAAAACACTGTTCACGATAAACCCAAAAATCAATATCAATTCAATTCCAATTAAATATTATTTAATTGGTACACCTCATTAAATCTAAATAAAAAGATTTAATCTTTTCTCAACTGGGTTCAAGAACAGTGTTAGTGAAGACACCATTCACGACAAACCCAAATCACATTTGATATTCAATACAAGGCTCTGAATAGAAAATATATCGGCTTATATTCAATATCAAATCCTACGACTAACAAATGTCGTATTGGAAATAACGATATAAATATATATCTTTCAAATTTCCATAACAACATCTGTATAATCACGAATTCCAACATCGAAATATTCCGAAGACAATTTCGATTCAAATCCATTCCAATGCAATCATTGGAAATTTTGGTTATTTTTAAAACCCTTTTCGAATTCAATTTATTTATTTAAAAATAAATAGAATTATAATTCTAGTTCAAAACTAGTTCATTTCGATAAAAATCTATTTTTATCCTTTCAAATATGGAGTTTTTCATCCCAATCCTTTCTAAATCATTTCTTATGATTTTACACAAATTATTACTATTTTTAATAATTTTATCAAGGCCCGTATAGTCGACTTCCATCAATGGCCATCGAACTGCACTTACAGCGACCTTTTTCAAATTTGATTTGGACATAATTCCAAATCCAACCGTTAGATTTCTAATTTCTAATATTCGTTAGAAAGCTCTTTTCGATACGAACCCAACGGTTCCGGTTTTAGGAGAATCCGACGGTCGGATCTCCCGTAATGTCCGTTTGAAATAAATGGTCGAAATTCACGAACTGCCGCGGCGCGGCGCGTTCTATTCAGGCCATTATATTATATATATAATATATACTTCGTCGATTTCTATTTAAAACGAATTTTATAAATCGTTTTAAAATTCATTTCTATTCAATTCAAATTTCAGTTCGATTTGAATTCATTTCAATTTGCTTTCAATTCAAATTTCAGTTCGATTTGAATTCATTTCAATTTGCTTTCAATTCAAATTGAATTCGTTTTCAATTCAATTCTATTCGAAATCGTTTTCAATTCAATTCTATTTGAAATCGTTTTCAATTCATTTCTATTCGAAATCGTTTTCAATTCAATTCTATTCGAAATCGTTTTCAATTCAATTCTATTCGAAATCGTTTTCAATTCAATTCTATTCGAAATCGTTTTCAATTCATTTCATATTCGAAATCGTTTTCAATTCAATTCTATTTGAAATCGTTTTCAATTCAATTCTATTCGAAATCGTTTTCAATTCATTTCTATTCGAAATCGTTTTCAATTCATTTCAATTCGAAATCGTTTTCAATTCAATTCTATTCGAAATCGTTTTCAATTCAATTCTATTCGAAATCGTTTTCAATTCATTTCATATTCGAAATCGTTTTCAATTCAATTCTATTCGAAATCGTTTTCAATTCATTTCTATTCGAAATCGTTTTCAATTCAATTCTATTCGAAATCGTTTTCAATTCATTTCATATTCGAAATCGTTTTCAATTCAATTCTATTTGAAATCGTTTTCAATTCTATTCTATTCGAAATCGTTTTCAATTCATTTCTATTCGAAATCGTTTTCAATTCAATTCTATTCGAAATCGTTTTCAATTCAATTCTATTCGAAATCGTTTTCAATTCATTTCATATTCGAAATCGTTTTCAATTCAATTCTATTTTAAAATATTCGATTTCGAAATCACTTTTCAATATTCATTTTAAAATGAATAAAATCGATATAAATATCGTTCACGTCAAAATGGCGTCAATCTAATCAACACAGCTTCATAAATTTCTATTTTCAAATATTCTATTTCAAATATTTCTTTTTCAAAATAGTTGTTATTATCAAAATATTTCGTTCAACACATGACCAGTCTCAATGAATGAGTACTGTCAACACATGAACTTTTATTTTATATCGATAAAGGTGTAAATTTTATTACTAAAACATTTCGTTCAACACATGACCAATCTCAGTGAATGAGTACTGTCAACACATGAACTTTTATTTTATAATATTCTTTATTTTTCAAATTGGAATGAGGCCCAATCAATTACCATATAAAGTTAATTATATGGATTTTCATACAACACATATATATCATAGCATTGAAAAATAATCAACCATCAACCAAAGTGCACTACACTGTATAAGCATCAAATATAGATATTCAACGCTTATAACAGCCTATCAATCAATCGATCGACATATTTAATCAATCAGGATGAGTGAACTTCAAATTTCATCCCAACACCCGTGTGGGGTTTTCAAACAATCAAACAAAGATTTTATTTGTGCAGTTGGGCGATGTATAAAATTTATCGACCCAATCAATGTCCTTCAAATAAGTGTACATAAACAAACCGTCTGGTTTGTAAATGAATATTTATTTTATTCACTTTCACTATATTCATATTCACGTTAAAATTTATATTTTTAACGATAAAACATTTTATTCTATCATATGAATTTCTATTATTCATTTACACAATAAAATGATATTTTTATTTTCTAACATATTTTTAGAAAATTTCGGCGGCATAACGGCACGATACTAGAAACGGGACGAGGCCTAGCCTTATCCCCGGTCTAGTGAAGGCCCACGCCATTCACACATCAATCAAATAAATTCGTTATGTAAACCACAAAATTTGGAGTAAGAGTCTAACCTAGCCTTACTCCTTCGCCTTATAACGGCGCACGTCTAATCCTAACCAATTTATCGATTCGATTTTTCACACCACAAACCACATTCAAACCAATATCGCAATCAATCACCAAACAGCCAAACAAACAAGTCCATGGTCTGTGGACGATTGTGTCGGGTGCTACTAAGCACCGTCTGCATCCTAGTATATATATATATATATATAACTTAGAAAAGAAATTGAAAGGTGAGAAATTCTCACTTATAGCTATCAATTCATCTCGACTCTTCTTTTGCAGAAGTCTTCGTCGTTTCGCCTTTTTGTTACCTTCGCCCGTATTCTCTACATGTGTAAAAATCGAATTTTTACTATGTTATTCAATATATAAAAATCGAACTTTTATTTCAAAGTTCAATATATAAAAATTGAATTTTTATTTCAAAGTTCCATATATAAAAATCGAATTTTTACTATGCTATTCCATATATAAAAATCAAATTTTTAGTTCGCTATTCAATATATAAAAATCGAATTTTTAGTTCGCTATTCAATATATAAAAATCTGATTTTTCTTTCTTTTTAAATTTCTAATCTCCTTCTATTTTAAATCTTAAAATAAATTAGTTTATAAATCATTTAAAAAAAATCAGTTTTAAAAAAAAATCCTTTTGAAATTCTTTTGAAAATCAGTTTTTAAATTCTTTTGAAATCAGTTTTTTTTAACCTTATTTAAAAAAACAGTTTTATAATCTTTTTCAAAAATCAGTTTTAATCTTCTTTATAAAAATTCAGTTTTTATACTTTACAAAAATTCAGTTTTTATACTTTTGTTAAAAATCAGTTTTTAAAATGCTTTTAAAATCAGTTTTAACTTTTAAAACAAAATCAGTTTTAACTTTTAAAACCAAATCAGTTTTAAACCTAAAATCGAAATTAAAATAAAAATAAAATACAATAAAATACTTACAGTATTTTGAAGAGGGGGGGGGGGTCGTCTTACGTCGAACTGAGCAGCAGGGGGGGGGGGTCGCCTTGCGTCGAACTGAGCAGCAGGGGGGGGGGGGTCGCCTTGCGTCGAACTGAGCAGCAGGGGGGGTCGCCTTGCGTCGAACTGAGCAGCAGGGGGGGTCGCCTTGCGTCGAACTGAGCAGCAGGGGGGGGGGGCTGCTGCGTTCGCCTAGGGTTTGGGGTGGCGGCTCCGGGTGTAGGCGGTTCGAACTTGAGGGCTTCGGGGTCTTTGGGGGGGGGGGGGGTCTCTGGCTCGAGGAAGAAGGGAGCGGGGCGGAGGATCGCGGCAGGAGGAGCGACGGAGGGGGGGGACGATCGCGATTTTCATTTTTTTTTTCTGTTTTGAAATGAATCGAACGGGGGGGGGGGGGCCAGATAGGTTATAGAGGGAAGGGTTTATTTTTTTATTATTTTATTTTAATTATTTTATTTGCAAATAGTTGACTTTTACATACGACCTCGAAACGAGGTCCACCGCCTGTCGTCCATAGCGTTCTACCCCCATTCTGAGCACAATGGGATATGTATCGTAGGCTGATTCGACTGTTTGAATCCGTTTCTATTAAATTTACATTTAAATCACTTTATTGAATTTTAAACGTACATTTCAAATTACCGGGGTCACATACTAACTAGAAAAATTCCAGAAAAATATTTTCTAGATTCGTATTGACGATACGGTCCTAACAAAACTAGTTTCGTCGAATTCTGAGACCGTTTGAGAAATGGCCAATTTTCAGTCGATTAAAATCCACTGAAAATGTTCAAACGCATTTTCCTTTGCCACGCTCACCTATTGATTCGAAAAATTATGAAATTTGAAACCTAGCAATAACTTGACACTGCGGATCCAACAAAACTGGTTTCGTCGAAATCCGAGGTCATTTGCAAAATGTCCATTTTTAAGGGCCTGAATTCCATAGCGACTATTCAGAATTTTCAACTGGACATATCTTTTGATTCCCGATATGAAATCTTGATTTTTCGGATTCGTTGGAAAGATATTCACAATTAGATCCCATTATTTTTTGTTTCACTAAATCCGGATTGTTTTGCACCCGGTACATTCAATTGAAGTTTGAAATCGAATTATCGAACTACCGCGCCATTTTCAATTCTATTTATAATTATATATAAATATTTATATTCTAACGACGACGCGTATAATATATACGTTCGATTTATATTCAAAATAAATTTTCTCGTCGATATATCTAAAATAATTCATTTTAAATAATCAAAATTCGCTAAAATTGCCAAAATAAAAATTTCAAACTGGCTCGCATTTTACGGGTTGTTACAATCTCCCCCACTTAAAACTTTTCGTCCCCGAAAAGGAACAAAGTCGAAAGTGGTTTGATTAATCAACTCTACGTTCGATCTGGCTTTCATTCTCCAACTTTTCAGTTTCTGAGAATTTTCTAAAATCTCAAAAATTTGGCTAACACCCTAAATTTTTGAAAAATTTCGCCATAACCTCCCCTGCACCGGGAGCATCGGGGAATTCCAAATAGCTTCCCCGGTCCTTCAGATCTCAAAAAGAAAAAGAAAAAGCCAAGCGGCTAGCCAATAGGCTCACAAAATCATCATCACCCAAACAAAACAGGAAATTATGTAGTAAACATGTACCTATTTGTCGGGCAAACAAATTTTATTCTCTGGCTCTAGCCTCCTTGCTATGACCTGTTCAATGATATATATGTATATGCAAACAAATGCGACCAATTTTCAATACAATTCAATATTTGATTCAATTAGGCTAAATGGTTCAAAATTATCAAACAATGAACAAACAACACAAACATCAATCAATTAGTGAATTAGATTTTCAAATTCATAATTTTGATATATATACAAAAAATCACGTTTTGATGCCAAATCACAACAATAAGCCCTATCTAATTTTTGGTTCTCACACCAGTCAATAGGAAATATATAGATGTTACACGTTCGTCACTCGAATATAAACTCTGATGATGATATATCAATCATCAGAATCACCCCCGGGCGACTAGAGTGTGATTCTATATCTATCCAGTATATTAAAACTTCGAATAGACGCTAGCTAGGCGCATGTAAAGACCTGGAAATTCCCGCTCTTTGAATCGACCATAAACCACACAGGTCTGACCCAAAGGTTGGAAATCTTCGAATACTTTAACTTTGGGAATACAATACATCAGAACAATAACAGCAGACTTTTATTACATTATAATAATGTTACATCAGAGTACAGAATATATCAGAGTACATTGAAATAAAATTACAGCGGAAGATAAAATTACAATACTTTTAATACAATAAACAGCGGAAGACTACAAAGCTCTGGACACAGCTTTAGGCTTCAATCCAGGATCCTGCTAAAGAGAAAGATATCTGCAAAAAGCTACTCGACTGCCCGTGTGGAAAAGAGGGCACCCGAGTTTGCCAGTGAACAAACTACAGGTCAGTCATGGGACTGGTGTGAGAATTCTAAACTAATATAACTAATAAGACAAATCCAAGGACCACGCCACTTTCGTGGAACGGGTTTACTCCTATGGATTGCCAGTGCATAAACCAAAGTAAATCGAGAAATAACGCAATGTCTTTTTGGAAAAATGAAACCATTATAAGACCCAAGTCCCATCACACAATGCAACGCACACCAGAGGATAGGGTTTTACCTTATAATGGTCAAAAGATGCTAAATACGTATAAAACGGATTTGATATTATTATTAGTGTATATATGTTTTAATAAAAAGATTTGAATCATAAGTATCAATCCTAGACGGCATGGTTACCATATAGCATGTCGCCAATACTAGTTCTACAATCAAAACCGCAAGGGCGTATTGGAAATTTGGATTCCATCATGAGTCGAGGCTAGGGGCAAGCTCCTCTCCGATTCGAGACACTCTAGCAAATGCCTCAGGATCCCCCGCATTGAACCCTTGGATCTTCAGGGCCGGTCCCCGCCTATGGGCAGTGGATTAGTTATGCCTGAACACACGCTTCCCGGTCCCTTTGGACCTATAGTATGACCACCAACGGCCTATAAAAATAACGAGGCGCCTCAAAATCCATCATCCACATAAGTAAAATGTCAGGGCTGGTAGGTCACTGACACCACTCTAGCTAGAAAGAAACGTGTGCACTCCCTGCAGTCCGTATCCCGTTTTTGACTCATACCGGGGTGTGAGGCTCGCGAAGTCACGCTATACACAAAGCTACGCCTAAACAGGCCGTGCTTTGATCATCAACCACAAGGCCTGCTTTTCAACAAAAGCCTTGATCAATGCATCTTAGCATGCCACATTGTCAGTCCATACTATACCATTGATTTCTACCAATATATAACCTCTAAGCTCGTACGTCTCAGAGAAGGGTGTTAACCACCAAGCAGATATGTATTAACAGAGATCAACGAATGTAGTATAAAGGATTACAACGTCAGACATACATTCCATTTATAAACTTATGCCCTGGGTCTGGACGAAAGTCAAATCCGTACAAATCAACACTACGTCCGGATAACTACCATCTTAGCCCCGTCTTGGGAGCAAATCAATCAAGGACCTCAATGCTATTTACCCATTCGATGTGAAGATCGTCGGTCTTCAATCGCCGTCTTCAACTCTTAGATTTAAAACGTCGTATAATCATTTGAAATGAGATTGAACTCGGTCTTCTCAAATGATTCTCGCATATATATATATATATATATATATATATAAAATTTGAAAACATTTCATATCGTTATTAATATTTGATAACAACATATCGCTGTTTTTAGTTATATAAAAATAGCCTAAATTAATTTAACGACGCTTCGGTAAATGGGCGACCCTTGCGTTGTTTTCAACCAAATTTGATTTACACATATTTTGAAATCTAACCGTTGGATTTTGGCGAAATTTATGTCATTGGAAAGATCTTCCCAAAGCGGTCCAAACGGCTCCAGTTTTGGGAAATTCCGACGGTCGGATCTCTCTGTATAACCGTTTTAAAGTTACGATTGCCGATACGCGAACTGCCGCGCGCATTCCGTTTAATTTATAATTTATATTTATAAATATAAATCGTTTGACTATTCCAATTTCAAAAGTCTATTCTTTTTATCGCATCTAAAATGACGATAAAAATATCATTTTTAATAACTCTGTTTCGTTTACACTAAATGTAAATAAATTATACTTTTTCCTATATTTTGTTTTATTTACCTAAATGTAAATAAATTATATTTTCTATGTTTTAATTTATTTACCCTAAATGTAAATAAATTACATTCTTTTTCTTACCCTATTTATTTACCTAAATGTAAATAAATGTTTTACTTTTACTTTTGTTATATTTATTTACATTAAATGTAAATAAATGTATCTAATTTCTTATTCATATTTATTCACACTATTTGTAAATAAATGGTTTCAATTTCCTTTGCAAATCCTATTTACATAGCAAATGTAAATAATTGTATTTCTTTAATTCTTTTCTAATATTCCCCTTTAACATAAAAAGAATATCTTATGTTAGTTCTTTTCTAACCTTTCTTTTTATTATTTACATAAGAAAACGTAAATAATTACCATTTACAAATTGGTTCTTTTTATTTACATAAGAAAAATGTAAATAAATACTTATTCACATAATTATTATTTTTATTCTTTTTATTTACATAGGAAAATGTAAATAAATTTTAATTCGCATATTTGTTCTATATTTTCTATTTATTCTTAATTACATAAAATGTAATTTTATTTCTTATAATCATAATTACATAAAATGTAATTTTCTTTACAGTGTAAAATATATTCTTTTAATTACATATAAAAAAATGTAATTTATTCAATCTCTTATTTACCTAATGTAAATATATATGTTTTCCTTTGTCTACATTTTATTTATTTACACTAAATATTTTGAAGTAACTTACATATATAAAATGTAAATTTAGAAAATTAATATATATGCTTTAACCTCTCACATTGGATAGGTATTGTTGTGACTACTGGACAGCCGGGCGGGTCCGGGCAGATTTACATCACAACTCAATCCAACCTCGGGTTTAAGCATTCTTTTTCTTTATATTGAATAATGTAATTCTTTTTATTCCTTCCTAATTACATTGAAAAATATAATTCTTAAATCCTTATCTTACTATTTCATTAATTCTATTTAAACAAAATGGGTATTTTGTTTCTCACATTTCCTATTTACCTAAATGTTTATTTATACATAAAGCATATTTTTGTCCGCAAACTCTAATGCGACAAAAATAACAATTTAACTATGTTTATGTTTACATAAAGCATATTTTTGTCTACAAACTCTAATGCCACAAAAATAGCAATTCAACCTATATATGTTTTTACATAAAATATATTTTTGTGTGCAAACTCTAATGCGACAAAAATAACTACTGAACTATATATGTTATTGCATAAGTCATATTTTTTTTTCCGCCAACTCTAGTGCGACCAAAAATAGCAATTCAACTATGTTTGTTATTGCATAAAGTATATTTTGATGCATTGCAATTATACAACATGACGATGACTCTCATGTCGTCTCAACTAAATTAACACAACGGTGATTTTTAGCGTCAAAACATTCACAATGACACACTGATGGTTTTGGTGTCACGTCATACAAATTAACATGCTTATAGTTTTGGGGTGTCATAGCATACAAATTCACATGCTTATAGTTTTGGGGTGTCATAGCATACAAATTCACATTGATATTATGTTAACAAACGTGACATAAAAATGGGTATTTTGATTTTTAACAAAGAAACATAAAGCTTGTGTCTTTTTGACTTTAACAAACATTAACATAAAATTTATGTTATTTTTTTTTTTAACAAAAAAAATAACATAAAGTTTATGTCTTTTTAATTTTAACAAAATAGCATAAAAGTTTTGTCTTTAAACTTTAACAAAAATTGAGCATAAAAAGTTTGTCTTTTTATTCTTAACAAAATAACATAAAAAGTTTGGCTTTTTATTCTTAACAAAATAACATAAAAAGTTATTCTTTTCATTCTCAACATAAAAAGTAAATCCTTTTATCTTGACAAAGAAACATAAAAATTAAGTCTTTTGTTTTAACAACAAATTTAAGTAAAATTGTAACACCCCACTCCCGCTATGATCACTCACTAAGGGAATGCCATAGCATTGGTGGAGTATTTTAGTGAATATAGAACAGAAAAATTACAACAAGACAGATATAAATAGTACTTGAAATTTTAAAACATCATCTCATAACAGCGGAAGTAAAACATGTCTGGTTACATCATAAAACCACAATAAAGGTCAAGTACAATATCCATCAAAATAAAGAAGTACATAATCCCACTCTCATACAATAGCCAAAGAAAAGATAACTGGATAACTGGAGCTTTACATCTATCCAAGCTCCTAAAGACTGGAACAGCAATCCGATCAAGCTCCACTACTGCTAGGATCCACCGTAGGACCTGAGGGTTGGGAAAAAGATAAAAACAACAGGGTCAGACATAAGTCTGAGCGAGTCCTATAACTTTAACAATACAATCGTTAAAGTAACCAGAGAAGACATAAACTGATATACGGTAACATATAGGGATGAATGGCTACCCTAAGCAGTCAACTAAACGAAGATAAAGGATATAGACGCATCTACCCTCCCTAAGGTAAATTACTAAACTGCACCACACCAGTCGTTCCTAACTTAAAGGTTGATCCCACCCAAGGACTTATAAAATTTACTAATTAGTACCTGCGTACCCCTAGGTGACCAAGTAGGCGCCACGGGGCCCTACAATCCACTAGGTGTACACACTACTTCCCATTCGATCGGCTCCCTAACGTAGATACCCGTGCTGGCCCCACCGTGGGATGTATCATTCCCCAATGTGGCAACCTGATGGAACTAAAGGTGCACGGCTTATATCTACTCGATGCAACAACGGCTTACCTACCAGCCCGGGCCCACTCACGCATATGAAGCCCGTTGGACTTGCGTTGCCACCGCTAACCCGTTTGCCTCTTACAGTCAAGCCCAGTATGCGTGTCCCGTCCTCGACATGGGTCGAGCCCACAAAGATACGTATGGGTTACTGGTTGAAATGGGCCTCCACAAGCTACCCACCTAAGCTTGTCCCTTTTTCTAGTATATCCCACTTAACCCTTTAATCATGTTTTAATTACATGTTCCATTTTGGTTAAGTATTCTAATCGTATTTTCTATTGCCACCCAAGGCAACCACTAGATTTTCTCATGCCACCCGAGGCACCCACTTAACCCCTCATGTCCCTCTACATGCTAATATGGTTAAGTGTTTCTTAATTAATTAATTAAGAACGTAACCTTTGTAAAGACCTCTCACATTAGACTGTCTTTTATGACCGCTGGTTAAGCCGGTTGGGTCCGGGCAGCCTTATGTCATAACAGAGTCTAACCTCGTGTCTTTACATTAATTACGTATTTAGTTTGTGCCTAAGACCTCTCACATTGGGCTAACATTTGTAGCAACTGGTTAAGCCGGTTGGGTCCGGGCAGTTTTACGCTACAACTGAGTCCAACCTCGTGTCTTAGTCAATTAATTACACCTAATTAATCACCCTCATAATTTTATATTAATTATCCCTAATTAATCAAGTTTTCTTAACATGGGTAGACCTAACTTAATAGGTAAATTCCCATGGGGTAGACCTAACTCAATAGGTAAATTCCCAACACATAGTATGGGTACACCTAACCAAATAGGCAAATTCCCATACTATGTTTATTTATTTTGTGTTATGCATAATTATATTAATTTCACACAATCTTATTAACTTATGCATTTAATTACCCCATCGTTCCCACGTAATTTCGTTCATGATATAACACATATAAAAGGTGTCAACTTGCATATGAATGAACATGTTTCAAAGGTGCCATCTTGCATATTAACAAACACATAACTTGCATATGAACTTGCATAACATGTCACATAACTTGCATATAATATGTCACATAACTTACATATTCATTTTGCATAACAAACTTGCATATTAGCTTATAGACTTGCATAATGTGTCATCATGAACTTGCATATTAATAAACATGTAACTTGCATATTTACATACATGTAACTCGCATATTAACAAACATGTAACTTGCATATAAAGAAACATGTAACTTGCATATTTACATACATGTAACTTGCATATTAACAAACATGTAACTTGCATATTAACAAACATGTAACTTGCATATTTACATACATGTAACTTGCATATTAACAAACATGTAACTTGCATATTTACATACATGTAACTTGCATAGCATATTACCATGAACTTGCATAACATGCATATGATTACATAGCCCACAACTTGCATATTTAGCATCATGCAAACATAACATACATCATATTAAACTTGCATAAGCTTACATACTCAACATGCATAAACATAAGATTAATGCTAACATCATATCATATGATTCAAAGCTCATTAACCCACATACAAAACCATAAATCTCATCACATCTCATCTAATTAGTTTACCAAAAGATCATCAAAGTGATAGAAACTCACAACTAGCAACTTTGAACACCAAATGAAGAAGATTAAGATGCTAAGAAGGGATTAGAAGTTGATTAGAGAGTGATTAGTATGCAACCCTCTTCATAAAATTAGTGGAGGCCATGAGAGCTAGCATTTTGCCATAGTTTAGTCACTAGGTTTAATTATGAATGAATTAGGGTAGGTTAGGGTCTTATTTATAGATTAGGCAAGTGTTTTAGGCCATAGGATTAACCCTAGATTCAATCCAAGCCATCAAAGCATGTCTTGGGGAAGAAGTCAAGTGTAGGAACCATCTAGGGCCTTTAGATTAAAGATGGACCATGAGAACCATTCAAATGCAAAATCTGCACTTGAGCGAATCGGCCCACGGGTTGACAGCCAAACACCCTGGATTAACCCCTAGTCGACCCAGCGGGCTCGGGTCGACTTCAAAAATCGGCCGGTTCGGTTATTCCCCTCTCCCAATTCGCTGTTTTGAGCATTTTTGCATATTTATTTATTAAATTTTCAATTATATATATATATATATATCAATATATATATATATATATATATATATATATATATATCTACACAACCCATTTCACTTAATTAAGTATACTTTAATTTGGGAATTTTCGTGAAACTTCGCGAGGCCATATCTTGGTCATACGGACTCCGATTTTCGAAAACTCGGACTCTATTTCGCGTATTTTTCCGAGACGAACGCAATGGCATAGCCCGTTTCCCTTGATTCCCATTTTAGAATTAAATTCTGCCTCGATTTATGTTATTACAGGTTATTGAAAATACGGGTTGTTACATTCTCCCCTCCTTAAAGGATTTCGTCCCCGAAATCTTCAAGTTAGGAAGAACGTATCCTACCATCCAATCATCCATCTACTCAAAGCATCATCCACGAGCAATCATTGTCCTTACAAGATTCTAAATGCTGGATGGATATATGCAAAAGTGTGTGTATATGTACTTACCTAATGCAAAAATCAGGCGGTTACTGATACAGTAAACCTCCTTAATGCAAACCATGATAGTGCCATGCATCCAATATGTATGCGAAACCCTATTGACACATACAAATTTCTACATGCGTGCACAACCATACACAAAAATGCATCATCCATATGATAACACAGCCATGATACATCCATCAATCTAACTACCACATCCATTTATGCAATATGCAACATGAAGTGACTGAGCCGATCTAGTGCCTAATGTGTGTGTATATGCATCCACGAGCAACCACTAGCAAACAATTGCATCCATATGCATCCATCAACCATAACATGTTTCAAACACATGTTTCAACCATAGGTTTTACCCTATCTAAAGGTCATAGGTATTAGCGAGAGGATATACTAAAGATAAGATAAGTACTAGACAAGCAATAAAGGAGAAGTTAAAAGACATACTCTCAAAAAGAAATGGATACAAAGAACGCATCTTTGCTTCCGTCTCCCAAGTAGCATTGCTTTCGTCATCTCCCCATTGCACTTTAACTAGCTGAACTTCTCTGTTCCTCAACTTCCTAGTTTCTGACCCAAGGATGCGAGTAGGAGCTCGTCGAATCGTCGCATCACGCTCTACCTCTACATCTCTAAGCAAGCTCGGCTCTACCACCTCCGCGGTCTCATGTAAGCACTTCCTCAAATGTGATACATGGAATACATCATGAACACCACTAAGTCTGTCGGGCAACTCCACCCTATATGCCATCCGTCCAATCCTTTCCTTAATAGGAAACGGCCCAACAAATCTCGGTGCTAACTTCCCTACGGACCCAAAGCGAACAACATTTCTCAATGGAGATACTTTGACAAAAACCATGTCCCCAACCTCAAACTCAAGATCCGTCCTTCTCCGATCCGCATAAGATTTCTGTCTATCTTGCGCTGCTTTCATCCTTTTTCGAATTAAATCAATCTTCTCTGAAGTCTCTCTAACCATATCCGGCCCAAGCAAGATCTTATCCGTAGATTCCCACCAACATGTAGGAGATCGACAAGGCCTTCCATAAAGAGCTTCGAAAGGAGCCATACCAATACTGGACTGAAAGCTGTTATTATATGCGAACTCCACCAAAGGAAGATGTTCTTCCCATGTACCTCCAAAATCCAAGATACAAAGCCTCAAAAGATCTTCTAAGATACGGTTCACCCTCTCAGTCTGACCGTCCGTCTGAGGATGATATGCGGTGCTCAAACACAACTGAGTCCCTACCGCCTCTTGCAAACTTCTCCAAAACTCACTAGTGAAAATAGGATCTCGATCACTCACAATGCTGGATGGTACGCCATGCAATCTAACAATCTCTCTAACATAGACTGAAGCAAGCCATGGAGCGGTCCTCTTACTCTTTACGGGTATAAAATGGGCACTCTTGGTAAGTCTGTCTACCACAACCCAAATTCCCGTATTGCCCTTCCTCGATCTCGGTAACCCGTCGATGAAATCCATCGAGACACTATCCCACTTCCACTGTGGAACTTCCAATGGGTGTAGCAACCCACCGGGTTTCCTTTGCTCCACTTTAACTTGTTGGCACACTAAGCATCTAGCCACATACTCGGCCACATCTTTCTTCATACCGGCCCAGAAGAAAACTCTCTTCATGTCTTGGTACATTTTGTCTCCACCGGGATGAATAGTCATTCTTGAACGATGTGCATCATCCAAAATAGCCTTCTTCAAACCCTCATCTTGCGGTACACAAAGTCTACCGTCTCTATGCAACCATCCCTTATCATCTATGGTGTATCTACCCAAATGGCTGGACGACTCCCCTCTTATAAGCTTCTCTACCAACACAACCAACTGTGGGTCGTCTCGCTGAGCCTCGCCAATCCGTCTCAAAAGAGTAGGTCTAACCTCCAAGGATGCCAACAAACCAGGTACAAAATCAACAGAAGGTCTGAAGTCAAACAAAGAAAGAAACTCCAAGCTTCGTCGTTCCACGAACAATGGACTCAAAGATAGCCTTTTTCTACTCAAGGCGTCTGCCACCACGTTACCCTTACCAGGGGTATAAGCTATCTCGAAATCATAGGATGCTAAGAACTCCATCCACCTTTGCTGTCTTAAGTTTAAATCCTTCTGAGAGAATAAGTACTTCAATGATTTATGGTCGGTGAACAACTCGAATCTCTCACCAAGAAGATAATGGCGCCAAGACTTAAGTGCGAAAACAATCGCGGCCAACTCTAGATCATGGGTAGGGTAATTCTTCTCATGCACTCTCAATTGTCTCCCTCCATAGGCTATTACCCTTCCCTCCTGCATCAAGACTGCGCCTAATCCTGTTCCACAAGCATCGGTATAAACAACAAACGGCTTACTCCCATCCGGGAGCACTAAAACTGGAGCGGTGGTCAAAGCTCTCTTTAACCGTCGGAAAGCATCATCACAATCTACATCCCACGAGAAAACCAGATTCTTTTTCGTCAAGCGGGTTAATGGGGCTGATATCTTCGCGAAGTCTTTGATGAACTTCCTATAATATCCTGCCAACCCCAAGAAACTTCTTACCTCGGTAGCATTTCTAGGAACTTTCCAATCCTGGATAGATACTATCTTTGCGGGATCCACAGCTATCCCTTCCTTAGAGACCACATGCCCTAAGAATCGCACTTCTCTTCTCCAAAAATGGCATTTAGAGAATTTAGCTTTAAGACTATGCGCTCGAAGAGTCTCCAACACTTCCTTGAGATGTAAGGCATGCTCTTCTTCATTCTTGGAAAAGACCAAGATGTCATCCACAAAAACTACTACAAACTTATTCAGATACTCTCTGAACACTCTACTCATGAGATCAACAAAGTATGCGGGGGCGTTTGTCAACCCAAATGGCATCACTAGCCACTCATAAAAACCATCCGGAGTCCGGAAAGCAGTCTTCTCTATACTGTCCTCCGCCACTCTTAACTGATGAAACCCTGTAGCTAAGTCCATCTGCGAAAATACTGACGCGCCAACCAACTGATCAAAGAGATCATCTATCCTCGGTAATGGGTGTCTATTCTTCTTCGTGAGCTTATTAAGTTCTCTATAATCCACACAAAGTCTGAGGGACCCATCCGCCTTCGTGGCAAACACTACTGGAGCTCCCCACTCCGATATACTTCGCCTTATGAACCCCTTCTCAAGCAACTCCCCTACTTGCTTATGAAGTTCTCTTCTCTCACGAGGAGCCATGTGGCGTACTGGCAAAGACACTGGTTTGGCATTATCCACCAAATAAATTCGGAAATCTATCTCCCGCTTCGGAGGCAAACCCTTTACTTCTTCAAACACATCCGGATATTCCCGGACTACTCTGACAGAACACAAACTCTCGACCGAAGCATCGAGCGATTCAAGATAACTTAGCAAAACAGATTCCATGGGATTGCAAGAGATCTCGAGAGTGTTACCCAAGCGGGTCATGAGCCTGACAACTCTCCTTTCGCAATCAAGAACGGCACCATTACTGGATAACCAGTCCATGCCCAAGATCAACCCATAGCCCGTGAAGCCCAATACAAAAGCATCACATCTAAACTCAACGCTAAGTATAGAAATCTTCAAACCCAAACATATCATAGACAGATATATGGAGCCCCCAATTGGGTTTGAGACAACCAAGGGATCATCAACTAGACTGGTGTCTAAGTGCAGTGACTCAACTAACGATGATGAGATAAAAGAATGCGATGCGCCAGAGTCAAACAAAGTACGAACTGGATGATCAAACAGAAAAACCAGACTTTCAACGGAAATAGTTCTACCTCTCTGCTGAATCGGTGGAACTGAGAGAACCTGAACTTGCCCCCCTGACTGAGGTGGTGCTATAAGAGCTTGCACCTGGCCTCCTGAGGTAGACCCCGTCTTCTGCCCCTTCTTTGGGCAGTTTTTCACAAGATGCCCTGCTTCACCACAATGAAAGCAACCGGTTTTCTTCTTTTTGCGACAATCCTTACTAAGGTGTCCTGGTGTTCCACAATTGAAGCACTTCTTCTTCGTCTTCTTTTTGTCACCATTGCCTTTTCCGCCCTTGCCTTGTTGTTGCTGTTGCGGTTTCTTCTGATCCCCCTTTTTCTCTGGTGCCTTAGAATTCTTATCATCCTCATGCATAAGTGCCATGTAGACAAGCTTCTCAAAAGTGGCCCCCATAGGAATGTGAGTCATAGCTATTCCTTGCAATGGTTCGTTCAAGCCTCTAACGAACCTCAAAGCCTTCTTCTCCGGTGTATTCACCAACTCTATGCCAAACCTTGCTAATTGATTGAATTTGTTGACATATTCTTTCACCGTGAGATTCCCTTGCTTCAAATTCAAGAACTTCTCCATAAACAGATTCTCTTCCGCCCTTGAGAGAAACTTAGCCCCAAACCTTTGCTTAAAATCTGCCCAAGAGTCAACAGGGCGTTCTCCATTAGTGACCTCCCACCAGAATGAGGCCTCTCCCTTCATTAACCAAGCCGCCAACTTGACTTTCTTTCCCTCTTCCACTTCAAAGATATCTAGCAACTCTTCCACTTCCTTAAGCCAATCTCTAGCCTCTACGAAAGTCTCTGAACCAAGAAAAGGTTTTCCTCCTATAGCCTTGAACTCCTTGCAAACCTTAGCAAAATTATCCACTCTAGGCTGAGGAGGAGGAGCGGTTGTCTCTGGTGTAGTAGCATTGGCCGGACCCGCAGCCGCGGCCCTAGCCTCTTGCAACCTCCTATACCATAGTGGTATAACTAAACCCTCCGGGATGTTAAGATCTTCAGCCATGCTGAAACGAAAGAGGAAAGATTCAAAAAGGAGATTCCGAAAGATAAAGATATGGCTATTGGGGATTATGCTTTTCTTTTTCAAAAACTTTTTCTCTTAGAAGACATGCTTTTAAAAATCCTTTCTTCGAAAATACTCTTAGAAAGTAGTTTTTCTCAAAAATTTTATCTGTTCTGGTAACCTTAAGCTCTGATACCACGTGTAACACCCCACTCCCGCTATGATCACTCACTAAGGGAATGCCATAGCATTGGTGGAGTATTTTAGTGAATATAGAACAGAAAAATTACAACAAGACAGATATAAATAGTACTTGAAATTTTAAAACATCATCTCATAACAGCGGAAGTAAAACATGTCTGGTTACATCATAAAACCACAATAAAGGTCAAGTACAATATCCATCAAAATAAAGAAGTACATAATCCCACTCTCATACAATAGCCAAAGAAAAGATAACTGGATAACTGGAGCTTTACATCTATCCAAGCTCCTAAAGACTGGAACAGCAATCCGATCAAGCTCCACTACTGCTAGGATCCACCGTAGGACCTGAGGGTTGGGAAAAAGATAAAAACAACAGGGTCAGACATAAGTCTGAGCGAGTCCTATAACTTTAACAATACAATCGTTAAAGTAACCAGAGAAGACATAAACTGATATACGGTAACATATAGGGATGAATGGCTACCCTAAGCAGTCAACTAAACGAAGATAAAGGATAAAGACGCATCTACCCTCCCTAAGGTAAATTACTAAACTGCACCACACCAGTCGTTCCTAACTTAAAGGTTGATCCCACCCAAGGACTTATAAAATTTACTAATTAGTACCTGCGTACCCCTAGGTGACCAAGTAGGCGCCACGGGGCCCTACAATCCACTAGGTGTACACACTACTTCCCATTCGATCGGCTCCCTAACGTAGATACCCGTGCTGGCCCCACCGTGGGATGTATCATTCCCCAATGTGGCAACCTGATGGAACTAAAGGTGCACGGCTTATATCTACTCGATGCAACAACGGCTTACCTACCAGCCCGGGCCCACTCACGCATATGAAGCCCGTTGGACTTGCGTTGCCACCGCTAACCCGTTTGCCTCTTACAGTCAAGCCCAGTATGCGTGTCCCGTCCTCGACATGGGTCGAGCCCACAAAGATACGTATGGGTTACTGGTTGAAATGGGCCTCCACAAGCTACCCACCTAAGCTTGTCCCTTTTTCTAGTATATCCCACTTAACCCTTTAATCATGTTTTAATTACATGTTCCATTTTGGTTAAGTATTCTAATCGTATTTTCTATTGCCACCCAAGGCAACCACTAGATTTTCTCATGCCACCCGAGGCACCCACTTAACCCCTCATGTCCCTCTACATGCTAATATGGTTAAGTGTTTCTTAATTAATTAATTAAGAACGTAACCTTTGTAAAGACCTCTCACATTAGACTGTCTTTTATGACCGCTGGTTAAGCCGGTTGGGTCCGGGCAGCCTTATGTCATAACAGAGTCTAACCTCGTGTCTTTACATTAATTACGTATTTAGTTTGTGCCTAAGACCTCTCACATTGGGCTAACATTTGTAGCAACTGGTTAAGCCGGTTGGGTCCGGGCAGTTTTACGCTACAACTGAGTCCAACCTCGTGTCTTAGTCAATTAATTACACCTAATTAATCACCCTCATAATTTTATATTAATTATCCCTAATTAATCAAGTTTTCTTAACATGGGTAGACCTAACTTAATAGGTAAATTCCCATGGGGTAGACCTAACTCAATAGGTAAATTCCCAACACATAGTATGGGTACACCTAACCAAATAGGCAAATTCCCATACTATGTTTATTTATTTTGTGTTATGCATAATTATATTAATTTCACACAATCTTATTAACTTATGCATTTAATTACCCCATCGTTCCCACGTAATTTCGTTCATGATATAACACATATAAAAGGTGTCAACTTGCATATGAATGAACATGTTTCAAAGGTGCCATCTTGCATATTAACAAACACATAACTTGCATATGAACTTGCATAACATGTCACATAACTTGCATATAATATGTCACATAACTTACATATTCATTTTGCATAACAAACTTGCATATTAGCTTATAGACTTGCATAATGTGTCATCATGAACTTGCATATTAATAAACATGTAACTTGCATATTTACATACATGTAACTCGCATATTAACAAACATGTAACTTGCATATAAAGAAACATGTAACTTGCATATTTACATACATGTAACTTGCATATTAACAAACATGTAACTTGCATATTAACAAACATGTAACTTGCATATTTACATACATGTAACTTGCATATTAACAAACATGTAACTTGCATATTTACATACATGTAACTTGCATAGCATATTACCATGAACTTGCATAACATGCATATGATTACATAGCCCACAACTTGCATATTTAGCATCATGCAAACATAACATACATCATATTAAACTTGCATAAGCTTACATACTCAACATGCATAAACATAAGATTAATGCTAACATCATATCATATGATTCAAAGCTCATTAACCCACATACAAAACCATAAATCTCATCACATCTCATCTAATTAGTTTACCAAAAGATCATCAAAGTGATAGAAACTCACAACTAGCAACTTTGAACACCAAATGAAGAAGATTAAGATGCTAAGAAGGGATTAGAAGTTGATTAGAGAGTGATTAGTATGCAACCCTCTTCATAAAATTAGTGGAGGCCATGAGAGCTAGCATTTTGCCATAGTTTAGTCACTAGGTTTAATTATGAATGAATTAGGGTAGGTTAGGGTCTTATTTATAGATTAGGCAAGTGTTTTAGGCCATAGGATTAACCCTAGATTCAATCCAAGCCATCAAAGCATGTCTTGGGGAAGAAGTCAAGTGTAGGAACCATCTAGGGCCTTTAGATTAAAGATGGACCATGAGAACCATTCAAATGCAAAATCTGCACTTGAGCGAATCGGCCCACGGGTTGACAGCCAAACACCCTGGATTAACCCTAGTCGACCCAGCGGGCTCGGGTCGACTTCAAAAATCGGCCGGTTCGGTTATTCCCCTCTCCCAATTCGCTGTTTTGAGCATTTTTGCATATTTATTTATTAAATTTTCAATTATATATATATATATATATATATCAATATATATATATATATATATATATATCTACACAACCCATTTCACTTAATTAAGTATACTTTAATTTGGGAATTTTCGTGAAACTTCGCGAGGCCATATCTTGGTCATACGGACTCCGATTTTCGAAAACTCGGACTCTATTTCGCGTATTTTTCCGAGACGAACGCAATGGCATAGCCCGTTTCCCTTGATTCCCATTTTAGAATTAAATTCTGCCTCGATTTATGTTATTACAGGTTATTGAAAATACGGGTTGTTACAAAAATGTCTTTTTGTTTCAACAACAAAAATGGTGACAAAGAAGGTTCTTTTTGTTTAATCAACAAAATAGTGACAAAATGACTCTTTTAACTTTAACAACAAAAGTAGCGTCAAATTTGTTCTTTTAACTTTAATAATAAAAGTAGCGTCAAATTTGTCAACAAAAGAAACACAAAAATTTGATCTTTTGTTTTTAACAAACAACTATGTTAAAAATGGTCTTTTTATTTTTAACAAACAACTATGTTAACAATTAGTCTTTTTAATGTTAACAAACAACTATGTAAAAAAAATAGTCTTTTAAATGTTAACAAACACTTGCCTTTTATTTTGTAAACAAAATAAAGGTAAAATTGGCGGTTTATTTCATAAACAAAATAAAGGAAAACTTTGTCTTTTATTTCCAAATCATGTTTAACAAAAATAAATCCCTTTATTGACAAATAATATATAACCCTTTTTAATTAACAAATAAAAGTTATTTTTAACATGCCTTATAAATTAACAAATAAAAGGTTAATCTAAAAAGGTAAGTTATTCACGTCTTTTAAAAATGTTATTTTAATATGCCTTTAAATCAACAAAATAAAACAAAACAATTGATTTATATGCTTCATCAAAATAAAACAAAACAATTGATTTATATGCTTCATTATTTCAACAAAAACAAAATGAAATGATTTATTTAGTTTCCAACAAAATATATACATGTTGATTTTTGTTTCAACGACGTGAATCATAAATTACCTTGTTTTCAACAACTCACCATAAAGATTTATTCTATTTTAACCAACTAAGATAAAAAGATTCATTTTATTTCTTTAAAAACAAAATAAAAGAAAGGTTGTATCTTTTATCTCAATAAACAAATAAAATGTTCCAACCTTGTTTCAAATAAAACAAATAAAGTTGATTCAACATTTTCAACAAAGCAAAACAAAAATTTGGTTCTCTATTGTCATCAAAACAAAATAAAAATTGGATTTTTATTTACAAATCAAAAGAGTTACCTTTTAATAATAAAAGCAAAAGTTGAGTCTTTATTATTAAAACCAAAGATTAAATCTTTTATAATTAAAACAAACATGAATTCTTTAAAAAAAAAATTAATCTTTGCTTTATAAAATAAAAGTTTGATTCTTTTATAATAAAACAAAAGATTTCATTATTTTTATTAAACAAAAAAAATTTCATGTTTGTTCAACCAAAAATAAATTAAACAAGTCTCTATTTTTAAAATAAACAAAAATACCTTTATCATAAAATGATATTTCAACTTTTACAAATAAATTTGTCATCTTTTATTTATAAAACCAAATCCATCATCATCATAGTCCAACGATTTTTCCAGTTATGTCAACACCCAATTTCCAATACAATTCAATGATAATTCAACATAGTGTCATACACAACCAAATCAACATACACACAGAACTTTTCATATGAACATCAATAAATTAAATAGAATAACAACACAATTCGACATCATCATTCATACAATAATTTCAGATTATTTACAGATTTAATTAAATAATTAATTAAATTTAAACTTAGAAAACTCACCTAGGCCTTTGGATAGATAAATCAAAGAGAGGTAGAACTTGTCACCGTTCCAAAATCATCACAATAGAATGAAACTTATTTTCTTTCTTTTTTTTTTCTTTTGATGGAGGAAGAAAGAAGAGAATGGCGGCCATGGCTTGGAGAGGAAGAAAAAAAAAGAGGCAGCTCATTTTTCACAAATGGGAATGGAGAAGTGCATGAGGTAGAAGTGGGAAAAGAAATTAATACATTAGAGGAAAGAAACGGATGTTCTATTAATAAGAAATAAAGTGGAGAGAACGTAGGTAGTAAGTTTAGGGAAAGAAAAATAAATAAATGATAGAAAAGAAATTAATAGTTAGAAAGAAAAAGGAATAAATGGAAGGAAACAAATGGAATGAAAGAGAAAGGAAATAAATGCAAATAAATGAATTATTTAAAGATTCAAGCTTCAGATATATATATATATATATATATATTCATCTCATTAATCATATTTGTATTATACCTCAATTACCCATTAACACACATTGATTACTGTTGTAACATATGTTAATTGTAATTGTAATGTACATTGATTACCATTAATTCTTCAATCGTTTTTGTCATTATATGTATATATTTTTTTAGTCATGCATTTCTTTAATTAATTTCTATACATATGTCTTATGTTTTTTTATAAAATAAATGTTAACATTAATTTCCATTAACTGTGGAAATTAAACGTACATTATATCGTTGACACACTGTTTTGTTACTATTCTTTCTATACTAAATTAAACTAGAAACATTCATAATTTTATTTCCAATTATCGTATTAATTCCTATATTGAATCTTTAAAATAAAGACAAGGTTCAACTGCTAATTTTTTTTTTTTGTCAACAATAGTTCAAAGTTAGATAGTCCAAATGTACAAACAATTTAATAATTTCCATTATCATCAATCACAGTTCATCTCAATGTCAGTTATTGTTTATCAAAAATAAATTTTGGAGTCATAAATTAATGAATCATAAATTATGTTTTAATACCATTTTTAATTCAATAATTAAATTAAATTCTATATTTATTCTATTCCCATATATTTAACATCTTACAATTTCCCAAAATGTGTAATTCTATTAATTTAACCCCCCTTATGTAAGTTATTTAATATAATCATTGTCCCTTTTACTATAAACAAATCATACTTTTCTTTCAATCTTTTCAATGTAATGATACATTTAAATGCAACTTTTTAATGCGATAAAAACGATACATTTCATTGCAACTTTTTAATGCAAATAAATATGGTACATTTGAAATTCTAATGCGACTAAATTAATGAGTTTTATTTTGTCCGTTCACATTCAACAAAAATATATATTTTGTTTTATAAAATTTTAATGCAACAAAAATAATAAACTTAATATTCCAGCCATTATTAATAAAATAATTTAATAAAAATAGAATACTTTTATTTTCTGACTCGATTTCTTAGCAAAATTATTTAAAATAAAAATTTTAAATTTGCCCCAAAATTCCGGGTTGTTACAGTCGCCCCCACTTAAAATCTTTTCGTCCTCGAAAAGGCACTAAGGTAAAAGTTGTTTAATTTACTAACTAAATTTTAATTTTCTTTTATTAATTTTATTTGTTAGCTAACTTATCAAATATATATACTCTTATATATATAAAAATCATATTTCCAAAAATAGATTATATAATCAAAAATACGCTAATTATAAACATGTTACTCTTAACTCATTCTAGGGTATTGCTAACCCCATCTATAACGAGTTTTCTCATTCTAGGACACTGCTGGTCCTATCTCTAATGAGTATTCTTATTGGATTTTACTAATCCAATCTCTGATGAGTCTTTGTTCAGTTCTAACGAGTTGTACCCCAAAGATTTGAGCTAACCAGAGCTCTGATACCACCTGTAAAGACCCGGAAATTCCCGCTCTTTGAATCGACCATAAACCACACAGGTCTGACCCAAAGGTTGGAAATCTTCGAATACTTTAACTTTGGGAATACAATACATCAGAACAATAACAGCAGACTTTTATTACATTATAATAATGTTACATCAGAGTACAGAATATATCAGATTACATTGAAATAAAATTACAGCGGAAGATAAAATTACAATACTTTTAATACAATAAACAGCGGAAGACTACAAAGCTCTGGACACAGCTTTAGGCTTCAATCCAGGATCCTGCTAAAGAGAAAGATATCTGCAAAAAGCTACTCGACTGCCCGTGTGGAAAAGAGGGCACCCGAGTTTGCCAGTGAACAAACTACAGGTCAGTCATGGGACTGGTGTGAGAATTCTAAACTAATATAACTAATAAGACAAATCCAAGGACCACGCCACTTTCGTGGAACGGGTTTACTCCTATGGATTGCCAGTGCATAAACCAAAGTAAATCGAGAAATAACGCAATGTCTTTTTGGAAAAATGAAACCATTATAAGACCCAAGTCCCATCACACAATGCAACGCACACCAGAGGATAGGGTTTTACCTTATAATGGTCAAAAGATGCTAAATACGTATAAAACGGATTTGATATTATTATTAGTGTATATATGTTTTAATAAAAAGATTTGAATCATAAGTATCAATCCTAGACGGCATGGTTACCATATAGCATGTCGCCAATACTAGTTCTACAATCAAAACCGCAAGGGCGTATTGGAAATTTGGATTCCATCATGAGTCGAGGCTAGGGGCAAGCTCCTCTCCGATTCGAGACACTCTAGCAAATGCCTCAGGATCCCCCGCAGTGAACCCTTGGATCTTCAGGGCCGGTCCCCGCCTATGGGCAGTGGATTAGTTATGCCTGAACACACGCTTCCCGGTCCCTTTGGACCTATAGTATGACCACCAACGGCCTATAAAAATAACGAGGCGCCTCAAAATCCATCATCCACATAAGTAAAATGTCAGGGATGGTAGGTCACTGACACCACTCTAGCTAGAAAGAAACGTGTGCACTCCCTGCAGTCCGTATCCCGTTTTTGACTCATACCGGGGTGTGAGGCTCGCGAAGTCACGCTATACACAAAGCTACGCCTAAACAGGCCGTGCTTTGATCATCAACCACAAGGCCTGCTTTTCAACAAAAGCCTTGATCAATGCATCTTAGCATGCCACATTGTCAGTCCATACTATACCATTGATTTCTACCAATATATAACCTCTAAGCTCGTACGTCTCAGAGAAGGGTGTTAACCACCAAGCAGATATGTATTAACAGAGATCAACGAATGTAGTATAAAGGATTACAACGTCAGACATACATTCCATTTATAAACTTATGCCCTGGGTCTGGACGAAAGTCAAATCCGTACAAATCAACACTACGTCCGGATAACTACCATCTTAGCCCCGTCTTGGGAGCAAATCAATCAAGGACCTCAATGCTATTTACCCATTCGATGTGAAGATCGTCGGTCTTCAATCGCCGTCTTCAACTCTTAGATTTAAAACGTCGTATAATCATTTGAAATGAGATTGAACTCGGTCTTCTCAAATGATTCTCGCATATATATATATATATATATATATAAAATTTGAAAACATTTCATATCGTTATTAATATTTGATAACAACATATCGCTGTTTTTAGTTATATAAAAATAGCCTAAATTAATTTAACGACGCTTCGGTAAATGGGCGACCCTTGCGTTGTTTTCAACCAAATTTGATTTACACATATTTTGAAATCTAACCGTTGGATTTTGGCGAAATTTATGTCATTGGAAAGATCTTCCCAAAGCGGTCCAAACGGCTCCAGTTTTGGGAAATTCCGACGGTCGGATCTCTCTGTATAACCGTTTTAAAGTTACGATTGCCGATACGCGAACTGCCGCGCGCATTCCGTTTAATTTATAATTTATATTTATAAATATAAATCGTTTGACTATTCCAATTTCAAAAGTCTATTCTTTTTATCGCATCTAAAATGACGATAAAAATATCATTTTTAATAACTCTGTTTCGTTTACACTAAATGTAAATAAATTATACTTTTTCCTATATTTTGTTTTATTTACCTAAATGTAAATAAATTATATTTTCTATGTTTTAATTTATTTACCCTAAATGTAAATAAATTACATTCTTTTTCTTACCCTATTTATTTACCTAAATGTAAATAAATGTTTTACTTTTACTTTTGTTATATTTATTTACATTAAATGTAAATAAATGTATCTAATTTCTTATTCATATTTATTCACACTATTTGTAAATAAATGGTTTCAATTTCCTTTGCAAATCCTATTTACATAGCAAATGTAAATAATTGTATTTCTTTAATTCTTTTCTAATATTCCCCTTTAACATAAAAAGAATATCTTATGTTAGTTCTTTTCTAACCTTTCTTTTTATTATTTACATAAGAAAACGTAAATAATTACCATTTACAAATTGGTTCTTTTTATTTACATAAGAAAAATGTAAATAAATACTTATTCACATAATTATTATTTTTATTCTTTTTATTTACATAGGAAAATGTAAATAAATTTTAATTCGCATATTTGTTCTATATTTTCTATTTATTCTTAATTACATAAAATGTAATTTTATTTCTTATAATCATAATTACATAAAATGTAATTTTCTTTACAGTGTAAAATATATTCTTTTAATTACATATAAAAAAATGTAATTTATTCAATCTCTTATTTACCTAATGTAAATATATATGTTTTCCTTTGTCTACATTTTATTTATTTACACTAAATATTTTGAAGTAACTTACATATATAAAATGTAAATTTAGAAAATTAATATATATGCTTTAACCTCTCACATTGGATAGGTATTGTTGTGACTACTGGACAGCCGGGCGGGTCCGGGCAGATTTACATCACAACTCAATCCAACCTCGGGTTTAAGCATTCTTTTTCTTTATATTGAATAATGTAATTCTTTTTATTCCTTCCTAATTACATTGAAAAATATAATTCTTAAATCCTTATCTTACTATTTCATTAATTCTATTTAAACAAAATGGGTATTTTGTTTCTCACATTTCCTATTTACCTAAATGTTTATTTATACATAAAGCATATTTTTGTCCGCAAACTCTAATGCGACAAAAATAATAATTTAACTAATGTATGTTATTGCATAAAGCATATTTTTTCGCAAACTCTAATGCGACAAAAATAACAATTTAACTATGTTTATGTTTACATAAAGCATATTTTTGTCTACAAACTCTAATGCGACAAAAATAGCAATTCAACCTATATATGTTTTTACATAAAATATATTTTTGTGTGCAAACTCTAATGCGACAAAAATAACTACTGAACTATATATGTTATTGCATAAGTCATATTTTTTTTTTTCCGCCAACTCTAGTGCGACCAAAAATAGCAATTCAACTATGTTTGTTATTGCATAAAGTATATTTTGATGCATTGCAATTATACAACATGACGATGACTCTCATGTCGTCTCAACCAAATTAACACAACGGTGATTTTTAGCGTCAAAACATTCACAATGACACACTGATGGTTTTGGTGTCACGTCATACAAATTAACATGCTTATAGTTTTGGGGTGTCATAGCATACAAATTCACATGCTTATAGTTTTGGGGTGTCATAGCATACAAATTCACATTGATATTATGTTAACAAACGTGACATAAAAATGGGTATTTTGATTTTTAACAAAGAAACATAAAGCTTGTGTCTTTTTGACTTTAACAAACATTAACATAAAATTTATGTTATTTTTTTTTTTAACAAAAAAAATAACATAAAGTTTATGTCTTTTTAATTTTAACAAAATAGCATAAAAGTTTTGTCTTTAAACTTTAACAAAAATTGAGCATAAAAAGTTTGTCTTTTTATTCTTAACAAAATAACATAAAAAGTTTGGCTTTTTATTCTTAACAAAATAACATAAAAAGTTATTCTCTTCATTCTCAACATAAAAAGTAAATCTTTTTATCTTGACAAAGAAACATAAAAATTAAGTCTTTTGTTTTAACAACAAATTTAAGTAAAATGTCTTTTTGTTTCAACAACAAAAATGGTGACAAAGATGGTTCTTTTTGTTTAATCAACAAAATAGTGACAAAATGACTCTTTTAACTTTAACAACAAAAGTAGCGTCAAATTTGTTCTTTTAACTTTAATAATAAAAGTAGCGTCAAATTTGTCAACAAAAGAAACACAAAAATTTGATCTTTTGTTTTTAACAAACAACTATGTTAAAAATGGTCTTTTTATTTTTAACAAACAACTATGTTAACAATTAGTCTTTTTAATGTTAACAAACAACTATGTAAAAAAAATAGTCTTTTAAATGTTAACAAACACTTGCCTTTTATTTTGTAAACAAAATAAAGGTAAAATTGGCGGTTTATTTCATAAACAAAATAAAGGAAAACTTTGTCTTTTATTTCCAAATCATGTTTAACAAAAATAAATCCCTTTATTGACAAATAATATATAACCCTTTTTAATTAACAAATAAAAGTTATTTTTAACATGCCTTATAAATTAACAAATAAAAGGTTAATCTAAAAAGGTAAGTTATTCACGTCTTTTAAAAATGTTATTTTAATATGCCTTTAAATCAACAAAATAAAACAAAACAATTGATTTATATGCTTCATCAAAATAAAACAAAACAATTGATTTATATGCTTCATTATTTCAACAAAAACAAAATGAAATGATTTATTTAGTTTCCAACAAAATATATACATGTTGATTTTTGTTTCAACGACGTGAATCATAAATTACCTTGTTTTCAACAACTCACCATAAAGATTTATTCTATTTTAACCAACTAAGATAAAAAGATTCATTTTATTTCTTTAAAAACAAAATAAAAGAAAGGTTGTATCTTTTATCTCAATAAACAAATAAAATGTTCCAACCTTGTTTCAAATAAAACAAATAAAGTTGATTCAACATTTTCAACAAAGCAAAACAAAAATTTGGTTCTCTATTGTCATCAAAACAAAATAAAAATTGGATTTTTATTTACAAATCAAAAGAGTTACCTTTTAATAATAAAAGCAAAAGTTGAGTCTTTATTATTAAAACCAAAGATTAAATCTTTTATAATTAAAACAAACATGAATTCTTTAAAAAAAAAAATTTAATCTTTGCTTTATAAAATAAAAGTTTGATTCTTTTATAATAAAACAAAAGATTTCATTATTTTTATTAAACAAAAAAAATTTCATGTTTGTTCAACCAAAAATAAATTAAACAAGTCTCTATTTTTAAAATAAACAAAAATACCTTTATCATAAAATGATATTTCAACTTTTACAAATAAATTTGTCATCTTTTATTTATAAAACCAAATCCATCATCATCATAGTCCAACGATTTTTCCAGTTATGTCAACACCCAATTTCCAATACAATTCAATGATAATTCAACATAGTGTCATACACAACCAAATCAACATACACACAGAACTTTTCATATGAACATCAATAAATTAAATAGAATAACAACACAATTCGACATCATCATTCATACAATAATTTCAGATTATTTACAGATTTAATTAAATAATTAATTAAATTTAAACTTAGAAAACTCACATAGGCCTTTGGATAGATAAATCAAAGAGAGGTAGAACTTGTCACCGTTCCAAAATCATCACAATAGAATGAAACTTATTTTCTTTCTTTTTTTTTCTTTTGATGGAGGAAGAAAGAAGAGAATGGCGGCCATGGCTTGGAGAGGAAGAAAAAAAAGAGGCAGCTCATTTTTCACAAATGGGAATGGAGAAGTGCATGAGGTAGAAGTGGGAAAAGAAATTAATACATTAGAGGAAAGAAACGGATGTTCTATTAATAAGAAATAAAGTGGAGAGAACGTAGGTAGTAAGTTTAGGGAAAGAAAAATAAATAAATGATAGAAAAGAAATTAATAGTTAGAAAGAAAAAGGAATAAATGGAAGGAAACAAATGGAATGAAAGAGAAAGGAAATAAATGCAAATAAATGAATTATTTAAAGATTCAAGCTTCAAATATATATATATATATATATATATATATATATTCATCTCATTAATCATATTTGTATTATACCTCAATTACCCATTAACACACATTGATTACTGTTGTAACATATGTTAATTGTAATTGTAATGTACATTGATTACCATTAATTCTTCAATCGTTTTTGTCATTATATGTATATATTTTTTTAGTCATGCATTTCTTTAATTAATTTCTATACATATGTCTTATGTTTTTTTATAAAATAAATGTTAACATTAATTTCCATTAACTGTGGAAATTAAACGTACATTATATCGTTGACACACTGTTTTGTTACTATTCTTTCTATACTAAATTAAACTAGAAACATTCATAATTTTATTTCCAATTATCGTATTAATTCCTATATTGAATCTTTAAAATAAAGACAAGGTTCAACTGCTAATTTTTTTTTTGTCAACAATAGTTCAAAGTTAGATAGTCCAAATGTACAAACAATTTAATAATTTCCATTATCATCAATCACAGTTCATCTCAATGTCAGTTATTGTTTATCAAAAATAAATTTTGGAGTCATAAATTAATGAATCATAAATTATGTTTTAATACCATTTTTAATTCAATAATTAAATTAAATTCTATATTTATTCTATTCCCATATATTTAACATCTTACAATTTCCCAAAATGTGTAATTCTATTAATTTAACCCCCCCTTATGTAAGTTATTTAATATAATCATTGTCCCTTTTACTATAAACAAATCATACTTTTCTTTCAATCTTTTCAATGTAATGATACATTTAAATGCAACTTTTTAATGCGATAAAAACGATACATTTCATTGCAACTTTTTAATGCAAATAAATATGGTACATTTGAAATTCTAATGCGACTAAATTAATGAGTTTTATTTTGTCCGTTCACATTCAACAAAAATATATATTTTGTTTTATAAAATTTTAATGCAACAAAAATAATAAACTTAATATTCCAGCCATTATTAATAAAATAATTTAATAAAAATAGAATACTTTTATTTTCTGACTCGATTTCTTAGCAAAATTATTTAAAATAAAAATTTTAAATTTGCCCCAAAATTCCGGGTTGTTACAGCGCATACGCGAAATCTTTATATATTGGACTGTCCTAATCAATATAAATAAATAATCAAATACGTATAATTGATTTAAATTTTCAAAACAAAAATTTGTTTTCATTTTCAAAAATATACTCTTCACACTCGTTCTAGGATACTACTGATCCCATCTCTAACGAGTCATTCCCGTTGGATATTACTAATCCAGTATCTGATGAATTCTTTCGTACGGTTCTAATGTGTCTTGTTCTCTGAGCTTTGTAAACCAAAGCTCTGATACCAACTGTTAAGTCCCGCAACTTCCCCGTAAAGGAAAGCGTCGGATAGTTCGAGAACAAGCCACAACAGAACGCATATAAAAGAACATTTCATTGTATATTACAACAATGCATCAGATTACAAGAATACACAAAGTATAAATGAATATTAAACAGAAATATCAGAGATTTAAATTACATTTAAATACATCGCAGCGGAAAATAATACAATACACAACTAGAAGTAGATATACGGATACAAAGCTTTCCGGATATCGTTCCAGCTGTAAACCAGGATCCTGTGAATATAAATCTGCAAAACCGAAACTACTAGCTGCCCGTGTCAAAATAAGGGCACCCAGAGTTTAGGTTAAAACAATAAACTCCAGGTCAGTCATGGGACTGGTGTGAGAACTAAAACAGTTAATCTTTATTTTTAAAGCTAGGTAAATCAAGGGACCACGCCGTATAACACGGAACGGGTTTCCTCCCAAGAATACCAGTGCATAAAACAACAGCGCAATGCTAAATAAAGAAAAATGAAGCTGTTATAAGACCCAGGTCCTATCACATAATGCAACGCAAGCCGGGGGATAGGGTTTTCCCTTATAACAGCCAAAGAATGCTTGATACGTTTAAAAACAAATCGTTTGATACTATTATAAGTGCATAGTGTATAAAACAACTTCAAATCATAAGTATCAATCATAGGCGGCATAAGCGCCCCATCCCACTATGTCGCCATATATAGGATTACAACTAAAACCGCAAATGTCACGTATTTGGAAATTGGATTTCCGTCTATGAACCGAGGCAAAAGATAGTCCTCAACCGTTTTCGTGACTCTCTAGCCCGAGCCACAGGGTCAGAGCGCATCGACCCTTGGATCGTCAGGGCCGGTCCACCGATGTGGATTAAACTTAAACCCTGAACATGCATTTCCCCGCCCTATGGGGCGTAAACGAGCCAACTAAATGGCTCCATCGGTTCGAGAACGACCGATCAATCCGAGGCGCCTCGCAACAGCAACAACCACATAAGTCAAACTCGTCAGGGCGTGTAAAACCACTGACGCCACTTCTAACTAGAAAGAAACGCATGCCCTCCCTGAGGTCCGTCTCCCGTTTTTGGTTCATACCGGGTGTGAAACACGCGAAGTAACCGTTACACAAAGCTACACCACAAAGGCCTTGCTTTGATCATCACCACAAGACTTTGCTTTTCAACAGAAGCCTCGATCAATTGCCACTTAGGCATGCCACATAGGCAATTCACTCCATGCGTTTGATATCCATCAATATATAACCCCTGAGCTCCTACGTCTCAGAGAAGGGCGTTAAGCAAGAGAATAAATTCTCCGCCGCCAAACATATATATATTTAATAGAGATCAATCACACGGACTAAAATCCAATGTCAGACACACAGTCCATTTACAAGTCCGTTCTGGCTCTGAACGAAACCGGAGGCACCTAGTACCCCGCATATCCATCGATCTCCAAGTACGTCTGGACGATCACTAACTGTTTCCATCTTCTTGGGTGTACAGCCCAATCAAGATCATCAGTAATTACCCAAACGACGTGAAGACCTCCGGTCTTCGACCATCGTCTTCATCTTCGACTTATCGTCGTATCAGTTATTCAGAATGGGATAAACCCGGACTTTCCGAATAACTCGCGTATATTTTAAATAAGTGTTACACAAACACAACATACGCCTCATTCCAATTCATCAGTCACTAACCGCAAATTAATCAAGAGAATAATTCCCCAAATATTAATCCCGAAGGCCGAAACCAACATCAGATCAATATCCAGAAAACCGTTCTGCTTAGCTAACCGACAGTTAGTTTCTGATTTCACATTCATAGGGAAACGTTCCCATTAATTTTATCCAAGATAAATTCCTGAATTTATTCTCTAATCTTCCTTTGAATTTCGATTCAACTAGTCGGAATTAGCGAACCTCATCGTAGTAATCATTGGTTTTAATTTCCCAATCCCAACCTATTCATCCCATGAAGTAAAACTGGTCATACTTCATATCTAACACCACGGTGTTATCGGTAAATTCAATTACCATTTCACGTTCAAATCTAATTAAAGATTTAACTATCGCCTGGAGCAAAACTGGTGATACTCCATTTTCGATCATTTCAATCTAATTAAAGATTCATTAAAACTCCACTTAGTTTTAATCTTCGACTGGGTTAAAGAATCAGTGTCATTTAAAACACGGTTCACGATAAACCCAAAATCACATTCATTAATTATCAGGTTAAAGAACGAGTGTTATTTAAAACACTGTTCACGATAAACCCAAAAATCAATATCAATTCAATTCCAATTAAATATTATTTAATTGGTACACCTCATTAAATCTAAATAAAAAGATTTAATCTTTTCTCAACTGGGTTCAAGAACAGTGTTAGTGAAGACACCATTCACGACAAACCCAAATCACATTTGATATTCAATACAAGGCTCTGAATAGAAAATATATCGGCTTATATTCAATATCAAATCCTACGACTAACAAATGTCGTATTGGAAATAACGATATAAATATATATCTTTCAAATTTCCATAACAACATTTGTATAATCACGAATTCCAACATCGAAATATTCCGAAGACAATTTCGATTCAAATCCATTCCAATGCAATCATTGGAAATTTTGGTTATTTTTAAAACCCTTTTCGAATTCAATTTATTTATTTAAAAATAAATAGAATTATAATTCTAGTTCAAAACTAGTTCATTTCGATAAAAATCTATTTTTATCCTTTCAAATATGGAGTTTTTCATCCCAATCCTTTCTAAATCATTTCTTATGATTTTACACAAATTATTACTATTTTTAATAATTTTATCAAGGCCCGTATAGTCGATTTCCATCAATGGCCATCGAACTGCACTTACAGCGACCTTTTTCAAATTTGATTTGGACATAATTCCAAATCCAACCGTTAGATTTCTAATTTCTAATATTCGTTAGAAAGCTCTTTTCGATACGAACCCAACGGTTTCGGTTTTAGGAGAATCCGACGGTCGGATCTCCCGTAATGTCCGTTTGAAATAAATGGTCGAAATTCACGAACTGTCGCGGCGCGGCGCGTTCTATTCAGGCCATTATATTATATATATAATATATATAATATATACTTCGTCGATTTCTATTTAAAACGAATTTTATAAATCGTTTTAAAATTCATTTCTATTCAATTCAAATTTCAGTTCGATTTGAATTCATTTCAATTTGCTTTCAATTCAAATTTCAGTTCGATTTGAATTCATTTCAATTTGCTTTCAATTCAAATTGAATTCGTTTTCAATTCAATTCTATTCGAAATCGTTTTCAATTCAATTCTATTTGAAATCGTTTTCAATTCAATTCATATTCGAAATCGTTTTCAATTCATTTCTATTCGAAATCGTTTTCAATTCAATTCTATTCGAAATCGTTTTCAATTCAATTCTATTCGAAATCGTTTTCAATTCAATTCTATTCGAAATCGTTTTCAATTCATTTCATATTCGAAATCGTTTTCAATTCAATTCTATTTGAAATCGTTTTCAATTCAATTCTATTCGAAATCGTTTTCAATTCATTTCTATTCGAAATCGTTTTCAATTCATTTCAATTCGAAATCGCTTTCAATTCAATTCTATTCGAAATCGTTTTCAATTCAATTCTATTCGAAATCGTTTTCAATTCATTTCATATTCGAAATCGTTTTCAATTCAATTCTATTCGAAATCGTTTTCAATTCATTTCTATTCGAAATCGTTTTCAATTCAATTCTATTCGAAATCGTTTTCAATTCATTTCTATTCGAAATCGTTTTCAATTCAATTCTATTCGAAATCGTTTTCAATTCATTTCATATTCGAAATCGTTTTCAATTCAATTCTATTTGAAATCGTTTTCAATTCAATTCTATTCGAAATCGTTTTCAATTCATTTCTATTCGAAATCGTTTTCAATTCAATTCTATTCGAAATCGTTTTCAATTTAATTCTATTCGAAATCGTTTTCAATTCATTTCATATTCGAAATCGTTTTCAATTCAATTCTATTTTAAAATATTCGATTTCGAAATCACTTTTCAATATTCATTTTAAAATGAATAAAATCGATATAAATATCGTTCACGTCAAAATGGCGTCAATCTAATCAACACGGCTTCATAAATTTCTATTTTCAAATATTCTATTTCAAATATTTCTTTTTCAAAATAGTTGTTATTATCAAAATATTTCGTTCAACACATGACCAGTCTCAATGAATGAGTACTGTCAACACATGAACTTTTATTTTATATCGATAAAGGTGTAAATTTTATTACTAAAACATTTCGTTCAACACATGACCAATCTCAGTGAATGAGTACTGTCAACACATGAACTTTTATTTTATAATATTCTTTATTTTTCAAATTGGAATGAGGCCCAATCAATTACCATATAAAGTTAATTATATGGATTTTCATACAACACATATATATCATAGCATTGAAAAATAATCAACCATCAACCAAAGTGCACTACACTGTATAAGCATCAAATATAGATATTCAACGCTTATAACAGCCTGTCAATCAATCGATCGACATATTTAATCAATCAGGATGAGTGAACTTCAAATTTCATCCCAACACCCGTGTGGGGTTTTCAAACAATCAAACAAAGATTTTATTTGTGCAGTTGGGCGATGTATAAAATTTATCGACCCAATCAATGTCCTTCAAATAAGTGTACATAAACAAACCGTCTGGTTTGTAAATGAATATTTATTTTATTCACTTTCACTATATTCATATTCACGTTAAAATTTATATTTTTAACGATAAAACATTTTATTCTATCATATGAATTTCTATTATTCATTTACACAATAAAATGATATTTTTATTTTCTAACATATTTTTAGAAAATTTCGGCGGCATAACGGCACGATACTAGAAACGGGACGAGGCCTAGCCTTATCCCCGGTCTAGTGAAGGCCCACGCCATTCACACATCAATCAAATCAATTCGTTATGTAAACCACAAAATTTGGAGTAAGAGTCTAACCTAGCCTTACTCCTTCGCCTTATAACGGCGCACGTCTAATCCTAACCAATTTATCGATTCGATTTTTCACACCACAAACCACATTCAAACCAATATCGCAATCAATCACCAAACAGCCAAACAAACAAGTCCATGGTCTGTGGACGATTGTGTCGGGTGCTACTAAGCACCGTCTGCATCCTAGTATATATATATAACTTAGAAAAGAAATTGAAAGGTGAGAAATTCTCACTTATAGCTATCCAATCATCTCGACTCTTCTTTTGCAGAAGTCTTCGTCGTTTCACCTTTTTGTTACCTTCGCCCGTATTCTCTACATATGTAAAAATCGAATTTTTACTATGTTATTCAATATATAAAAATCGACCTTTTATTTCAAAGTTCAATATATAAAAATTGAATTTTTATTTCAAAGTTCCATATATAAAAATCGAATTTTTACTATGCTATTCCATATATAAAAATCAAATTTTTAGTTCGCTATTCAATATATAAAAATCGAATTTTTAGTTCGCTATTCAATATATAAAAATCTGATTTTTCTTTCTTTTTAAATTTCTAATCTCCTTCTATTTTAAATCTTAAAATAAATTAGTTTATAAATCATTTAAAAAAAATCAGTTTTAAAAAAAAATCCTTTTGAAATTCTTTTGAAAATCAGTTTTTAAATTCTTTTGAAATCAGTTTTTTTTAACCTTATTTAAAAAAACAGTTTTATAATCTTTTTCAAAAATCAGTTTTAATCTTCTTTATAAAAATTCAGTTTTTATACTTTACAAAAATTCAGTTTTTATACTTTTATTAAAAATCAGTTTTTAAAATGCTTTTAAAATCAGTTTTAACTTTTAAAACAAAATCAGTTTTAACTTTTAAAACCAAATCAGTTTTAAACCTAAAATCGAAATTAAAATAAAAATAAAATACAATAAAATACTTACAGTATTTTGAAGAGGGAGGGGGGTCGTCTTACGTCGAACTGAGCAGCAGGGGGGGGGTCTCCTTGCGTCGAACTGAGCAGCAGGGGGGGTCGCCTTGCGTCGAACTGAGCAGCAGGGGGGTCGCCTTGCGTCGAACTGAGCAGCAGGGGGGGTCGCCTTGCGTCGAACTGAGCAGCAGGGGGGGCTGCTGCGTTTGCCTAGGGTTTGGGGTGGCGGCTCCGGGTGTAGGCGGTTCGAACTTGAGGGCTTCGGGGTCTTTGGGGGGGGGTCTCTGGCTCGAGGAAGAAGGGAGCGGGGCGGAGGATCGCGGTAGGAGGAGCGACGGAGGGGGGGGACGATCGCGATTTTCGTTTCTTTTTTTTTTCTGTTTTGAAATGAATCGAACGGGGGGGGGGGGCAGATAGGTTATAGAGGGAAGGGTTTATTTTTTTATTATTTTATTTTAATTATTTTATTTGCAAATAGTTGAATTTTACATACGACCTCGAAACGAGGTCCACCGCCTGTCGTCCATAGCGTTCTACCCCCATTCTGAGCACAATGGGATATGTATCGTAGGCTGATTCGACTGTTTGAATCCGTTTCTATTAAATTTACATTTAAATCACTTTATTGAATTTTAAACGTACATTTCAAATTACCGGGGTCACATACTAACTAGAAAAATTCCAGAAAAATATTTTCTAGATTCGTATTGACGATACGGTCCTAACAAAACTAGTTTCGTCGAATTCTGAGACCGTTTGAGAAATGGCCAATTTCCAGTCGATTAAAATCCACTGAAAATGGTCAAACGCATTTTCCTTTGCCACGCTCACCTATTGATTCGAAAAAATATGAAATTTGAAACCTAGCAATAACTTGACACAGCGGATCCAACAAAACTGGTTTCGTCGAAATCCGAGGTCGTTTGCAAAATGTCCATTTTTAAGGGCCTGAATTCCATAGCGACTATTCAGAATTTTCAACTGGACATATCTTTTGATTCCCGATATGAAATCTTGATTTTTCGGATTCGTTGGAAAGATATTCACAATTAGATCCCATTATTTTTTGTTTCACTAAAATCCGGATTGTTTTGCACCCGGTACATTCAATTGAAGTTTGAAATCGAATTATCGAACTACCGCGCCATTTTCAATTCTATTTATAATTATATATAAATATTTATATTCTAACGACGACGCGTATAATATATACGTTCGATTTATATTCAAAATAAATTTTCTCGTCGATATATCTAAAATAATTCATTTTAAATAATCAAAATTCGCTAAAATTGCCAAAATAAAAATTTCAAACTGGCTCGCATTTTACGGGTTGTTACAGATAGGCAGTGCTTAAGCATAGTTGTATGCCTATAGCCTCTTGCAAACTCTTCCAAAACTCACTCGTAAAGATAGGATCTCGATCACTTACTATGCTAGAGGGTATTCCATGTAGTCGAACGACCTCTTTAAGATAAATGGATGCTAACGATGAGGCAGTCCTCCTACTTTTAACAGGTATAAAGTGAGCGCTTTTAGTGAGCCTGTCCACTATTACCCAAATACTGGTATTGTCCCTTCTTGACCTAGGCAATCCATCAACAAAATCCATCGAAATGCTATCCCATTTCCACTGTGGGAACTCTAGAGGATGAAGCAGACCACCAGGCTTCTTGTGCTCCGCTTTGACTTGCTGGCATATCAAGCACTTAGCAACGAACTCAGCTACATCCCTCTTCATGCCATTCCAAAAGAAAACCCTTTTTATGTCTTTATACATCTTGTCTCCACCTGGGTGTATGGTCAGCTTAGAATGGTGAGCTTCTTCGAGAACGGTTTTCACCAAATCCCTTATTTTGTGGTACGCATAGTCTTCCGTCCCGTCTCAACCAACCCTTGTCATCGATGGAGTATCTATTGTGGTGACTAGAAATCTCACCTCTAATTAGCTTATCCACCACATCAACTAGTTGAGGATCTTCACGTTGTGCGGTTCCTATTGAGTCCAAAAGCGTAGGCCGCACGTCTAGCGATGCTAACAAACCAGGTACAAATTCAAAGGAGGGTCTAAAGTCAAAGTTTGCTATATACTCCAAGCTTTGCCTTTCTACAAAGAGAGGACTCAAGGTCAGATTTTTCCTACTCAAGGCGTCTGCTACCACATTGCCCTTGCCAGGGGTATAAGCAATCTCAAAATCGTATGAGGCAAGAAATTCCATCCACCTTTGTTGTCTTCAGTTAAGATCTTTCTATGAGAAAAGGTACTTTAATAATTTGTGGTCAGTAAACAATTCAAACCTTTCTCCTAGTAGGTAATGAAGCCATGACTTAAGAGCGAAAACAATGGTAGCTAGCTCTAAATCATGAGTTGGGTAGTTATTCTCTTGTACTTTCAACTGCCTTTCTCCATAGCAAACTACTTTGCCTTCTTGCATCAAGACAGCGCCTAATCCTATACCACATGCGTCTGTGTATACGGTAAACATCTTGCTTCCGTTAGGCAATGTCAGAACTGGGGCTGTTGTTAGAGCCTTTTTCAATCGTTGGAAAGCAATGTCACAATCCAAATCCCAGGCAAAAGTTAGGTTCTTCTTTGTCAGTCTAGTAAGTGGGGTTGAGATCTTCGCAAAGTCCTTAATGAACTTTCTGTAAAAACCTGCTAGCTCGAGAAAACTTCGTACTTCGGTTGCATTTTGTGGAATCTTCCACTCTTGCACCGCAACTACTTTTGTGGGATCCACAACTATCCCCTCTTTGGACACCACATGTCCAAGAAACATTACTTCTTCTCTCGAAAAATGGCATTTGGAGAATTTTGCTTTCAGCCGATGTGCACGAAGAGTAATCATAACTTCCCTTAAATGCAGAGCATGTTCTTTCTCACTTTTTGAGAAAAATCAAAATGTCATCCACGAAGACCACTACAAATTTATTAAGGAACTCTCTGAAAACCTTACTCATCAGGTCTACGAAATAGGCAGGTGCGTTTGTCAAGCCGAAAGGCAGACAAGCCATTCGAAGAAACCATCCGGGGTCCTAAATGTGGTCTTATCAATGCTGTCTTCAGCCATTCTTAACTGATGAAACCCGGTGGCCAGATCTAATTGGGAGAAAACCGAGGCACCTACGAGTTGGTCAAACAAGTCGTCTATTATAGGAAGTGGGTGCCTATTCTTCTTGGTCAACTTGTTTAGCTCCTTATAGTCCATGCATAGGCGAAGTGGACCATCTGCTTTGGTTGCAAACACCACTGGAGCACCCCATTCAGAAATACTCCGCCTTATGAACCCCTTTTCAAGCAACTCTTTAACTTGCTTGCTGAGCTCTTTCCTTTCCCTAGGAGCCATGTGTCTAACAGGTAAAGTAATAGGTTTTGCAATATCAACAAGGTATATGCGGAAGTCTATCTCTCGCTTTGGAGGCAAACCTTTCACCTCTTCAAAGACATCTGAGTATTCACGGACTACTCTAACAGATTGCAAGTTTTCAACAGACGCATCAAGAGATTCTAGATAGCTAAGCATAACAGAATTCATGGGATTACAAGAGATTTCGAGAGTGTTACCGAGGCGAGCCATAAGTCTAACCACTCTCTTTTCACAATCAAGGATGGCACCATTACCGGATAACTAATCCATGACTAGAATCAACCCATAGCCTGTGAAGCCCAAAACACAAGCATTACACCTAAACTCGACACTTAGTATAGAAATTTCCAAATCCAAACAAATCATGGACAAATAAGCCAAGCCCCCCCAATTGGATTTGGAACAACCATGGGATCATCTACTATTCTGGTATCTAGGTGCATAGATTCAACTAAAGCAGTAGATATAAAAGAGTGCGATGCGCCAGAATCAAAAAGAGTACGAACTGGATGATCAGAAAGATAAACTAAACTCTCAACAGAAATATTCCTACCTCTTTCTTGCGGAGGTGCAATGAGAGCGTGAATCTGTCCTCCAGAAGTAGATCCAGTCCTCTGCCCTTGCCCTTGCCTTTTCGGGCAATCCTTAGCCATATGTCATGTCTCGCCGCATTGAAAGCAACCACCCATCTTCCTCTTCTTCATGCAGTTTTTAATTAGATGTCCAAGTATACCACAAAATTTGCACTTCCTCTTGTCACGGGGTTTGTTATTCTTCCCGCCTTTCTTGGAATCCGTCTTCTTATTCTACGATCCCTCCACTTTCTTGTCTAGAGATCCAACCACCATTGCCTCTTTCTTGCCACCCTTGTCTTCCTCCTGTAACAGTGCCATGTCCACTAGTCTCTTAAAAGTCGCACCCATAGGTATATGGGACATAGCTAGGCTGTGCAGTGGCTCATTCAACCCTTTCACGAAACGGAGAGCCTTTTTATGTGGAGTGTTTACTAACTCCAGTACGAATCTAACCAGCTGGTTGAATTGGTTGATGTATTCCCTAACCGATAGGCTTCCCCGTTTGAGTGCTAAGAACTTCTCCATCTGTAGGCTTCGTTCAACTTGCGAGAAGAACTTCATTTCAAATCTCATTTTGAAATCCTCCCAAGTTTCAATTGATCTCTCAGCATTAGTAACTTTCTACCAATAAGAGGCCTCGTCCTTAAGTAACCATACAACCCCAGTTCTTACATTGCCAGATGGGAGTAAGATGTTTACTGTATATAGAGACGTATGCAGGACAGGATTGGGCATTATCTTGATGCAAAAGTGCAAAGTAGTTTGTTATGGGGGGAGACAGATGAAGGTACATGAGAAGAACTACCCAACTCATGATTTGGAGCTAGCTGCCATTGTTTTCGCTCTTAAGTCATGACGTCATTACCTACTAGGAGAAAGGTTTGAATTGTTTATTGACCATAAATCGTTAAAGTACCTTTTCTCGCAGAAAGATCTTAACTTGAGACAACAAAGGTGGATGGAATTTCTTGCCTCATACGATTTTGAGATTGCTTATACCCCTGGCAAGGGCAATGTGGTGGCGGACGCCTTAAGTAAGAAAAATCTGACCTTAACTCCTCTCTTTGTAGAAAGGCATAGCTTGGAGTACATAGCAAACTTTGACTTTAGCCCTCCTTCGAATTTGTACCTGGTTTGTTAGCATCGCTAGAGGTGCGGCCTACTTTTTTGGACTCAATAGGAACCGCGCAACGAGAAGACCCTCAGCTAGTTGATGTGATGGATAAGCTGATTAGAGGTGAGACTTCTGGTCACCTCAATAGATACTCCATCGATGACAAGGGTTGGTTGAGACGGGATGGAAGACTATGTGTCCCACAAGCAGGGGATTTGGTGAAAACCGATCTCGAAGAAGCACACCATTCTAAATTGACCATACATCCAGGTGGGGACAAGATGTATAAAGACATAAAAAGGGTTTTCTTTTGGAATGGCATGAAGAAGGATGTAGCTGAGTTTGTCTCTATATGCTTGATATGCCAGCAAGTCAAAGCGGGGCAAAAGAAGTCCGGTGGTCTGCTTCATCTTTTAGAAGTCCCACAGTGGAAATGGGATACCATTTCGATGGACTTTATTGATGGGTTGCCTAGGTCAAGAAGGGGCAATACCAGTATTTGGGTAATAGTGGACATGCTCACTAAAAGCGCTCACTTTATACCTGTTAAGAGTAGGAGGTCTGCCTCATCGTTAGCATCCATTTATCTTAAAGAGGTGGTTTGACTGCATGGAATACCCTCTAGCATAGTAAGTGATCGAGATCCTATTTTTACGAGTGAGTTTTGGAAGAGTTTGCAAGAGGTCGTAGGCACACAACTATGCTTAAGAACGGCCTATCACCCTCAAACCGATGGTCAAACGGAAAGGGCGAATAGGGTATTAGAAGATCTTTTGAGGTTGTACATTCTTGATTTTGGAAGGACATGGGAGGATCATCTTCCTTTGGTGGAATTCTCCTACAACAATAGCTACCAAGCCACCATAGGCATGGCACCCTTCGAGGCTTTATATGGAAGACCGTGCCGATCACCAACCTATTGGTGGGAGTCTACAGACAAGCTTGTACTTGGGCCGAATATGATTAGAGAAACTTAAAAGAAGGTGGATTTGATACAAAGACGAATGAAGACTGCACAAGATAGACAGAATTCCTACGCTGATAAAAGAAGGACCGGCCTTGAGTTTGAGGTTGGAGACATGGTTTTCCTTAAAGTATCTCCTTTGAGGGATGTCGTTCGCTTTGGGTATATAGGAAAATTCGCACCAAGATTTGTAGGGCCATTTCCTGTCATTGAGAGGATTGGGAAGATAGCTTATAGAGTAGAGCTGCTCGACAAACTGGTTGGAGTTCATAATGTTTTCCATGTCTCTCATCTACGAAAATGCTTACATGAGTCTACGGAAGTTGTGGAGCCAAGCATACTAGAAGAAGTAGAAGTGGAACAAGAAGCGACGGTGAGGGGAATTCCAACTCGTATCTTAGGGATAGAAGACAAAAAGCTACGCAACCGTGAAGTCAAGCTTGTTAAAGTTCAATAGAGTGATGCTGAGGAAGACGCAACTTGGGAGACTGAGGACAAGATACGCGCAGCCTACCCTTTTCTTTTTTAGGGTACATCCTTGATCTCTTTTTCCATAAGTTTATGCATACTTGTATCTATCTCTTAATTATATCTCCTCGGTCCTATCCTTGATTTTTAGGTAGAAACCAATGAATGTAAACATGTATTTGAAACATGTTATGATTGATGGTTGCTAGTGGTTGCTAGTGGTTGCTCGTGGATGCATACACACACACATTAGGTACTAGATCGGCTCAGTCACTTTAATATTGCATATGCATATATGTATTTGTATATGGATTGAAACTTAATGTGTTGTCATATGGATGTTGCACTTGTATGAATGATTGTGCACTTATGTAGAAGTTACAAAGTACGATTAGGAATAATTGCATACATAATGGACTCATGGCACTATTATGATTTGCATTGAAGAGGTCAACTGAATCAGTAGACCACCTGATTTTGCATTAGATAAGGACATATACACACACTATGCATATAGTCATGAAAGAATTAGAAATCTGTTTAAGGACAATGGATGCCTGTGATTGAGTGGTTGAGTAGATGGATGTTGGATGGTAGGATATACATTCTTCTTGACTTGAAGATTTCGGGGACGAAATCCTTTAAGAAGGGGAGTGTAACACCCCACATCCGTTAAGGTCACTCACAAATGGAATGCCTTAACTTCAATGGAGCATTATGGGTACTGGAACAGAAATATTACAAGACAGACATAAAACAGCGGAAGGTAAAGTAGAAGTACATCAAATCATTTATTAAATATAATTGTTTACAATAAAAGCCCATCAACTTTCAAATACCCAATTACATAGCTAAAATATCTGTCTTGCTCAAAAACAAAGAAGCATGAAAATAAATTGTAGTATTCCCCAATAAAGCAAAGCAAGCCATAGCCAAGAGAGATCCAAGCCGCACATGAAAGAGCCTTGGAGCTTGGTAAGATCCGAACTAAGCTGTATTCCCACCCTGCGAACCTGGGGGGAGGAACGGAAGAAAGAGAGGCGAAACAAAACGGGTCAGTCATAAAGACTGAGTAAGTCCTAGTGAATTTCAGCATAAAAACAGGTAAAGATAACATGGCATGAATAAACTGAAAATAAACATAAGTATGATGACAAGATAAGCTACAGGCACGATGAATCAAGTATAACATCCCATAATTCCTATCAAGAGTAGCATCACAAGGTCCCTACCAAGTATCTCATCGCAAGGTTTCTATCAAGTATAACATCGCAAGATTTCTAAGTTGCTCTGCACCACCTGACTAGCATCTCACAAGTGCCTTACATGGAATGTTTCGTATTCCTACTAGTGTTCCAATCTAGTAGCCCGTGTTATATACTAAGGTGATCTCAACCCATGTCATGTGTTGACTATAAAATAATCCCTTGCCCAATATCATGAAATGACCCATTACTTGGTCCCACGAAATGATCTATTAATCGATCGGCTCCCTACAAGTCCTAGCTCGTTCATGGGTCTGTGTCATACGACCCTATCATGAATGTAGTTACCTGTGCTAGGTCCACCATAGGGTGTATCAAGCCCTAGGGTGCCAACCACCGACACGAATCAAGCACGCACAGTGTAAACCTACTGGTGCCCAATGCCTGCTTTTTCAACTCCGGACTACGTGCACGACCATAGTCCGCCTGAACCTACAATGGCGCACCAACTCAGCCGTCGTTCTGGTCGCTTAAAATCAGCCCAGTAATCGTGCCCTACCCTGCCTAGTTCTAGGGTACTGTGATACATCAAGTGGGTTACTGCTGAAAAGGACCACGTAACTAGGGTTTCCGTCTAGTAGGTTAAATGTTGTCATTTAAATTCGAGACTTAACCCCATCAGTCTAGCATGTCAAGTTGGTTAAGTGTTGTCATTCAAGTTCGTGACTTAACCCACCTACGTGTCATGTCAAATTGGCTAAAGGTTGTCGTTCAAGTTCACGACTTAGCCCTATGAATCAAGTGTCAAGTTGGTTAAGTATATTCAAGCGGTTCATGACCTAACCCTATCAAATAATAGTGTCAAATTGGTTAAGTATATTCAAGCGGTTCATGACTTAACCCTATCAGATCATCGTGTCAAATTGGTTAAGTATATTCAAGCGGTTCATGACTTAACCCTATCAAATCATCGTGTCAAATTGGTTAAGTATATTCAAGCGGTTCATGACTTAACCCTATCAAATCACCGTGTCAAATTGGTTAAGTATATTCAAGCGGTTCATGACTTAACCCTATCAAATCATCGTGTCAAATTGGTTAAGTGTCATTAGTCTAGTCATATTACTTAACCCACCCATTGGTCTGATTAACAGTTATGTTGGTTAAACCCACATTTATTAATTTTACATGTTCTTAACTCATACCGGTTAGGTCCACAATTACATGTCAAATTTCCATGTCATCCCACCTAACCCTCTAACCATACCCACTTCTTATTATGGTTAGTATTCCTTAATTCATTCATTATGTTGAACGAATCATGACCTCTCACATTAGACCGTGCATTTTGTGGCCACTGGATTTGCCGGGCGGTTTCGGGCAGATTTACACCACAAACTGGGTCTAACCTCGTGTCATAAACCGTTACGCCTACAATTTGGCCTTCGACCTCTCACATTAGACTGACACTTTGTGGCTACTGGATTTGTCGGGCGGTTCCGGGAAGATTTACACCACAAACCGAGTCTAACCTCGTGTCAATGGTTCATTAATGGTCGTATTCCACCCAAAACCACAATATCAGTTCATGTGTTTAACATATAGAAATGTTCATGATCCACGTTTTTGCCCCAAAATGTATTCCCAAATTATTATCATAATTCACTATAAGGTTATGCCAAGTTATAGCCTTTTATTTACAATACATGCCAATTACCCAAAACCCAACTTAGGCGCGTTCATATTAAACCTCTACTAAGTCATAAATTTCATATATGTTTCAACTCCAAATTTTACATAATTAACATATGCCCAAGTTCTTGATTACATGTAAATTTTACATATGCCCAATTCGTACCAAATTTACATATGTTCAATTTATGCCGTTTTACATGTATGCCAATTTTTATGCCATTTTACCGTATCAAGTTCTAGCCAAAATTACATGTATCAAGTTTCATACCCAATAAACCCAAATCATGATTCATGATGTAGTTATCCCAAACTATAATCTTTTTATTATAGTACATGTCAGTTGCCCAAGTTCATAATACATGTTTATGCCAACTATCAAGTTTTCGATTGCTTTCATGTTCAAATTCCCAATTCTACATATGCCTAATCATAAGCCCAATCTTTTGATTTAATTTACATAGTCCCAAACTCGTGATTTAATTTACATGCCAATTCATGTATGCCCAAACTTGCAATTTCAATTATATTGACAATACCTAAATATCCAATTTCATGTTAATGGTAGTAATACCCAAATATCCAATTTTTATGTTATGCCATCAATTCCACCAAACACATATATTCCACTAGGCAATATTCCAATATTTCCCCCGTATACCATCGCACGTATATCGTATTTTAGGCCTAGGTCCGAAATTGACCTAGGTTCATCAAAAGAAAATAAATAGGGGAAGGTAGAATTTTGCATAAAAATAAGATCAGAGAGAAAAACATCATCACAGGCATGAAGATTACAACTTGGTAATAATATCAATATGAATCAAGAAAACTGATTTACAACAGGCTGAATAGATCATAAACTAAACATGGGAATAAAGATAGACAAGTCTCAAAACTCAAGGTCCAAGAAGCAACAGAAATAGATCGATAAACATACTTAAATCCAATTTCACTTCATCACATGCCCATATTATATTTAAATATTTTAATCTGAAAATAACTAGAACTTATAGGGCATGGCTAACGAATTATGAACTGAAATTGTCATAGAACGTTGTAGTAGTGTTAATTTATTGTTTGAACCATTGTTGAAGCTTTGTTCTTCGAATTGATTTGAGTTTGAATGTTTGTACTTCGATTTGAAGACGGCGGCCATGGTTCAAGAGGTATTTTAGCAGCATAATGGTGTAAGAATGATTTGATATGAATTAGGTTATGTATAAGGGTGTTTTTATAGGTGTAGCAACTAGTTTAGGCCCTTAGATTAACCCTAGAATCAATCTGGACCATCAAAACACGTCTCAGGCTTCAAAAATGAGTTCTGGGTCAAACCAGGTCGACCTTTAAGGGGGGAGGTCGACACTATGGTCGACCGGGGGGGGGGTAGGTCGACCCTATTGTCGACCCCCTGGTCCAGTGCTGCCTGAAATCTGCTGAATCTTCTGAAGGCCATAACTTCTTCATCCGGACTCCGATTTTCGAAAACTTGAACTCTATTTCATGTAGAATTCTGAGACGAACGCAATGGTGCAACCCGTTTTCCCTGATTCATATTTTAAAATTTAATTCTGCCATGATTTCTTGTTTTAACATGTTATCAAAATTCGGGTTGTTACATTCTCCCCTCCTTAAAGGATTTCGTCCCCGAAATCTTCAAGTTAAAAGAATGTGTCCTACCATCCAATCATCCATCTACTCAATCATCAATCACAGGCATCCATCGTCCTTAAGAGATTTATAATGTTGGATGAACATATGCAGGAAGTCTGTGTATATGTTCCTTATATAATGCAAATGATCAGGCCTGATTGATCTCTTTAATACAAAATATGTTTTAGTGCCATGAGTCCAACATGTATCTGAATAGTCCTAGCCACATAAATACTATATGTGTGCACAAACATCCGTCCATATGCAACATCCACATGATAACACATTTAATTTCATCCATAAACAAGTATAAACACTCATGCATATGCAATATGAAAGGTGACGGAGCCGATCTAGTGTCTAAGGTGCGTGTATATGCATCCACGAGCAACCACTAGCAACCACTTGCAACCATCAATCATAACATGTCTCAAACACATGTTTACACCCAATTGTTCCTTCCTAAAGGTATAGTCGAATGATAGAAGCAAGTAAAACTTTGTGCCCATTAGGCAATGTCAAATCTGTAAATCTACATCACATATATACTGATCAGGAGAAGAACTCCCTAAGCACCAACCCGAAGACCAAAATCAACATCAGGCTGACACCCAAAGAATTACTCAACCCAACGGACACCCTCAAGCCCCAACATGTATTACTAACAGAATGATCCCTATGGGGTTTTGCAATAGAAATAGGATTGAGAATAGGACCAAGAGGTTATACTTAAAAGATAGCATACAAGTAAGCTCTACAGGAAAAGAGGGATCAAGGATATACTCTTAAAAAGAGATATGATGCGCGTGTCTAGTCTTCAGTCTTCTAAGTTGCATTTCCTTGAGCTTAACTCCATTGTGCTTTCACCGTCTTTAACTTCACAATTTCATAGCTTCTTAATTCTTGTTTCCAAAATATGAGTTGGAACTCATTCCACTGTTGCCTCTCGTTTCACTTATTCTCCTTCTAGTATACTCGGCCCAAACATAACTGCGTACTCATGGTTTCATGCAAGCTCTCCAAAATTCACTAGTGAATCTCGTTCACTTACTAGAAGGTATTCCACATAAATGAATTATCTCTTGAAAATAAACAAATGCTAACCATGTTGCCAAGTGTACTTACTAAGGTGATTTTCTATAACTCATGCATAAGCGAGATGAACCATCCGCCTTAGTGGCGAACACTCCTCGAGCGGATCAATAAATATATCAAGAGATTCTAGGTAACTAAGCATGGCAGAACCCTAAGGGTTACACTAGACTTCGAGGGCATTACCGGGGCAAGTCTAGAGTCTAACTACCCTCTTTTCATACTCGAGAATGGTATCATTTTTGGAGAACCACTCCATCCCTAGAATCAACCCATTGCCCAAAAACATAAGCATTACTTCTAAACTCAACACTTAGCATAGACATTCTCAAATCCAAACAAGTCATGAATAAATGAGCCGATTCCCCAACAGGATTTGAGACAAAAAGGGGATCCTCTACTACGTTAGTACTAAGGTGCAGAGACTCAACTATCGAAGCAGAATTAAAAGTATGCGATGTACCAAAAACAAAGTTCCCACAGTATGATAGAAAAGAAAAGCTAAACTTTTAACAGAAACGTTACCACCTCTCTTAGGTATGCTAGTAGTGAGAGCATACAATTGCCCTCTCGACGATCTTGTACTTAGGCTTGTGTTCTTTATCCTCGTTCTTACTATCCTTGTATAGTTTGTTGGCCGGTTTCTCTAAAGCTATCTCCATCACACTACATCCCTACAAAGCTTGAAATAAGATTAGTCGCAGATGGAACTACAGTGGCTACAGATGGAGGTTGGGCACTTCTTTGCCCTCCGACACACGCCTACAAGACTATGATGAAAAAGAGAGAAAGAAGAGATTCAAAGAGGGAATCAAAAGATAGTGCATATGGCTTTGGGGAATATGCCTTCCGTAAAACAAAACTTTTCTTAGAAAAATGCTTCTTTGTAAATGTTTTGAAAATAATTTCAGAAGGTTTTTAAAAGCTTTTGCCCAGTCTGGTAACCTTCTGCTCTGATACCAAATGTAACACCCCACATCCGTTAAGGTCACTCACAAAGGGAATGCCTTAACTTCAATGGAGCATTATGGGTACTGGAACAGAAATATTACAAGACAGACATAAAACAGCGGAAGGTAAAGTAGAAGTACATCAAATCATTTATTAAATATAATTGTTTACAATAAAAGCCCATCAACTTTCAAATACCCAATTACATAGCTAAAATATCTGTCTTGCTCAAAAACAAAGAAGCATGAAAATAAATTGTAGTATTCCCCAATAAATCAAAGCAAGCCATAGCCAAGAGAGATCCAAGACGCACATGAAAGAGCCTTGGAGCTTGGTAAGATCCGAACTAAGCTGTATTCCCACCCTGCGAACCTGGGGGGAGGAACGGAAGAAAGAGAGGCGAAACAAAACGGGTCAGTCATAAAGACTGAGTAAGTCCTAGTGACTTTCAGCATAAAAACAGGTAAAGATAACATGGCATGAATAAACTGAAAATAAACATAAGTATGATGACATGATAAGCTACAGGCACGATGAATCAAGTATAACATCCCATAATTCCTATCAAGAGTAGCATCACAAGGTCCCTACCAAGTATCTCATCGCAAGGTTTCTATCAAGTATAACATCGCAAGATTTCTAAGTTGCTCTGCACCACCTGACTAGCATCTCACAAGTGCCTTACATGGAATGTTTCGTATTCCTACTAGTGTTCCAATCTAGTAGCCCGTGTTATATACTAAGGTGATCTCAACCCATGTCATGTGTTGACTATAAAATAATCCCTTGCCCAATATCATGAAATGACCCATTACTTGGTCCCACGAAATGATCTATTAATCGATCGGCTCCCTACAAGTCCTAGCTCGTTCATGTGTCTGTGTCATACGGCCCTATCACGAATGTAGTTACCTATGCTAGGTCCACCATAGGGTGTATCAAGCCCTAGGGTGCCAACCACCGGCACGAATCAAGCACGCACAGTGTAAACCTACTGGTGCCCAATGCCTGCTTTTTCAACTCCGGACTACGTGCACGACCATAGTCCGCCTGAACCTACAATGGCGCACCAACTCAGCCGTCGTTCTGGTCGCTTACAATCAACCCAGTAATCGTGCCCCACCCTGCCTAATCCAGGGTACCGTGATAAATCAAGTGGGTTACTGCTGAAAAGGACCGCGTAACTAGGGTTTCCGTCCAATAGGTTAAGTGTTGTCATTTAAATTCGAGACTTAAACCCCATCAGTCTAGCATGTCAAGTTGGTTAAGTGTTGTCATTCAAGTTCGTGACCTAACCCGCCTACGTGTCAAGTCAAATTGGCTGAAGGTTGTCGTTCAAGTTCATGACTTAGCCCTATGAATCATGTGTCAAGTTGGTTAAGTATATTCAAGCGGTTCATGACCTAACCCTATCAAATGATCGTGTCAAATTGGTTAAGTATATTCAAGCGGTTCATGACTTAACCCTATCAAATCATCGTGTCAAATTGGTTAAGTATATTCAAGCGGTTCATGACTTAACCCTATCAATCATCGTGTCAAATTGGTTAAGTATATTCAAGCGGTTCATGACTTAACCCTATCAAATCACCGTGTCAAATTGGTTAAGTATATTCAAGTCGTTCATGACTTAACACTATCAAATCATCGTGTCAAATTGGTTAAGTGTCATTAGTCTAGTCATATTACTTAACCCACCCATTGGTCTGATTAACAGTTACGTTGGTTAAGCCCACATTTATTAATTTTACATGTTCTTAACTCATACCGGTTAGGTCCACATTTACATGTCAAATTTCCATGTCATTCCACCTAACCCTCTAACCATACCCACGTCTTAATATGGTTAGTATTCCTTAATTCATTCATTATGACGAACGAATCATGACCTCTCACATTAGACCGTGCATTTTGTGGCCACTGGATTTGTCGGGCGGTTTCGGGCAGATTTACACCACAAACTGGGTCTAACCTCTTGTCATAAACCGTTACGCCTACAATTTGTCCTTCGACCTCTCACATTAGACTGACACTTTGTGGCTACTGGATTTGTCGGGCGGTTCCGGGCAGATTTACACCACAAACTGAGTCTAACCTCGTGTCAAAGGTTCATTAATGGTCGTATTCCACCCAAAACCCCAATATCAGTTCATGTGTTTAACATATAGAAATGTTCATGATTCATGTTTTTGCCCCAAAACGTATTCCCAAATTATTATCATAATTCACTATAAGGTTATGCCAAGTTATAGCCTTTTATTTACAATACATGCCAATTACCCAAAACCCAACTTAGGCGCGTTCATATTAAACCTCTACTAAGTCATAAATTATCATATATGTTTCAACTCCAAATTTTACATAATTAATATATGCCCAAGTTCTAGATTACATGTAAATTTTACATATGCCCAATTCGTACCAAATTTACATATGTTCAATTTATGCCGTTTTACATGTATGCCAATTTTTATGCCATTTTACCGTATCAAGTTCTAGCCAAAATTACATGTATCAAGTTTCATACCCAATAAACCCAAATCATGATTCATGATGTAGTTATCCCAAACTATAATCTTTTTATTACTGTACAAGTCAGTTGCCCAAGTTCATAATACATGTTTATGCCAACTATCAAGTTTTCGATTGCTTTCATGTTCAAATTCCCAATTCTACATATGCCTAATCATAATCCCAATCTTTTGATTTAATTTACATAGTCCCAAACTAGTGATTTAATTTACAAGCCAATTCATGTATGCCCTAACTTGCAATTTCAATTATATTGACAATACCTAAATATCCAATTTCATGTTAATGATAGTAATACCCAAATATCCAATTTTTATGTTATGCCATCAATTCCACCAAACACATATATTCCACTAGGCAATATTCCAATATTTCACCCATATACCATCGCACGTATAACGTAGTTTAGGCCTAGGTCCGAAATTGACCTAGGTTCATCAAAAGAAAATAAGTAGGGGAAGGTAGAATTTTGCATAAAAATAAGATCAGAGAGAAAAACATCATCACAGGCATGAAGATTACAACTTGGTAATAATATCAATATGAATCAAGAAAACTGATTTACAACAGGCTGAATAGATCATAAACTAGACATGGGAATAAAGATAGACAAGTCTCAAAACTCAAGATCCAAGAAGCAACAGAAATAGATCGATAAACATACTTAAATCCAATTTCACTTCATCACATGCCCATATTATGTTTAAATATTTTAATCTGAAAATAACTAGAACTTACAGGGCATGGCTAATGAATTATGAACTGAAATTGTCATAGAACGTTGTAGTAGTGTTGATTTATTGTTTGAACCATTGTTGAAGCTTTGTTCTTCGAAATAATTTGAGTTTGAATGTTTGTACTTCGATTTGAAGACGGCGACCATGGTTCAAGAGGTATTTTAGCAGCATAATGGTGTTAGAATGATTTGATATGAATTAGGTTAGGTCTAAAGGTGTTTTTATAGGTGTAGCAACTAGTTTAGGCCCTTAGATTAACCTTAGAATCAATCCGTACAATCAAAACACATCTCAGGCTTCAAAAATGAGTTTTGGGTCAAACCAGGCTGACCAGATCGACCTGTAAGGGGCAGAGGTCGACACTATGGTTGACCTGTAGGGTAGGTCGACCCTATGGTCGACCGGGGGGGGGGGGGGGGGTAGGTCGACCCCCTAGTCCACTGCTGCCTGAAATCTGCTAAATCTTCTGAAGGCCATAACTTCTTCATTCGGACTCCGATTTTCGAAAACTTGGACTCTATTTCATGTAGAATTCCAACACAAACGCGATGGCACAACCTGTTTTCCCTGATTCTTATTTTAAAATTTAATTCTGCCTTGATTTCTTATTTTAACATGTTATTAAAATTCGGGTTGTTACAGGGAGAATGTAACACCTCGTATTTTCTGTGAACATTAAAGTAACGAATTAAAGAATACTTGATTTTAAAAATGGAAAGTAAGGGAAACGGGTTTCGCCATTGCGTTCATCTCGGAATTCTACTTGAGATAGAGTCCAAGTTTGCGCGAATCGGACTTCGTATGAAGAAGTTATGGAGTTAAGAAGATTTTAAGTTTAAACGAAAATTAAATATAAATAATAATTAAATCAAAAAGCAGTTCGAAGTTCAAAAATTCCAAGAATCAGCTGGGTGGAAAAATTCCCGCCAATAGGGGTCGACTCCCCCCTTGGGGGGTCGACATAGGTGTCGACCCCCTCGGCCAGATCTGGGCTGTTTTGTCCAGTGATGTTCTTCTGAGTCATTAGGGCATATGTGGCGACTTCTGTTGGCTCTGTTTGGTCTGGATGGCTCTGATTACTCCTAGGTTGATCTAACGGTTCTCATTAATATAAACTTCTATATAAACAACCCCAATCCTCAACCCTAAAACCACATAACCTTGCTCTCTGAAGCCGTCATGCTGTCCATGGCCAAACTAGCGTAGCCTCCATTTTTCTCTAAACTAGAAATCAAGTTAGAAAGCCCCTAATCAAGTCCAAACTAGAGAATCAATAGTCTACATCAAAGGATAGCTTTTCAGTTTCAGAAATCAGATCCCAGAAAACAAGATTTGTTCTTTTGTTTGTAAGTTCAGTTATTCTTTAGATTTAAACAAATAAAAGTCATGACTTGTAATGAAGCGAAACTAGAATTGTGCCTAATTGTAAGATAATCGTATTCTGATTCATGTTTATCCCTGTAGCAATTCTGAAATTACCTATGCCTACGTGACTATTGTGGTTGATACAACTTATCATGTTGTATATTAATTTGGCGATGAACCTATAATGTTGTATATTAATTTGGTGATTAACCCATCATGTTGTATATTAATTTGGTGATGAACCCATCATGTTGTATATTAATTTGGTGATGAACCCATCATGTTGTATACTAATTTGGTGATGAACCTATCATGTTCATATATGCTTATATGTCTAGATCTACATGCCTAGATGTTTAGATCTATGTTAATTTGGTCCAACTCAAATGCAAGTTCACATTTACTTGCTTAATTAAATTTGTGTAGTACTATGCCAAATTTATATCACACATGCTTAGTTGATCTATACTGTTTTATGTTGTTGGAATGTTACATATCCCTTTATTTTTTCCTTTTTGTTTATGAGTTAGGCTAATTTGCGAGCCTAACTCTCTATGTAATTTATGCGAGCAAATAACGGGGAATATGTTGGGAAAAGTATTAAATTACATGTTATTGGCATAGGTTGGCTCATAATCATGTAAATGATTAATGGCATGAAATGGTATAATTTGTATACCTAAGAATTTTGGACATAATTTAGAGGGTAAATGGGACATGACTTGAGTTGACAACATTGGTGGATAATTTACATATAAACATAAATGGTAAATATGTAAATTAATTAAAAGATGAATATGCCTAACCCGAGGTTAGATTGAGTTATGGTGTAAGACTGGCCGGAACCGCCCGACACATCCAGCAACCGTAACAATACAAATCTAATGTGAGAGGTTAGCGCATTAAGCCCAAAAACCCGAGGTTAGATTGAGTTGCGGCGTAAGACTGCCGGGAACCGCCTGGCACATCCAGCTACCGCAATAATATAGATTTAATATGAGAGGTGGGTGCTTTAATGAATGAATTAAAGCTAAGAAACAGGCAGGCTAAGAATGGTAGGTTTAAGTAAATTAAGGCAACACTTAACCAATACAACATGTTAACTAAACCGATGGGTGGGGTTAGGTTAATTTGAGAACACTTAACCATTTTAACATGTTGATTAGGAAACCCTAGTAACGGGGACCCATTTCAGCAGTAACCCATATAGATGTATCATGGTACCCTGAACTAGGCAGGGTGGGGCATGATTACTGGGCTGATTATAAGCGGTCAAAATAACGGCGGGTGGTGCAGCAGTGTAGGTTCCGACGGAGTATGGGCGTACACGTACTCCGGCATGGACAAATCAGGCACTGGGCATCAGTCGTATACACTGTGCATCTTGAATTTGTGTCGGATTGTCACCATAGGAATTGATACACCCCATGGTGGGACCAGCACATGTATCTACAATCAAGCGGAGCCGAATGACACAAGTCATAAATGCATGCGAGTAGAAGCCGATCAATAAAGGGGATCATTTTATCATGAACACGTGGTGCTAGTTGAAAACACTTGTTATGTAACAGCTCCGGTTTCGCCCGGACTCAATCGATCGCAAAATCGACTAAGACCGTTCTAAACCCGAATACGTTAACTCTGGGAATACAACAACATCAGAACAATAACAACAGACTTTTATAAATATTACAATAATGTTACATCAGAGTACAGAAATATCAGAGTACATTGAATAAAATTACAGCGGAAGATAAATTTCAATAAATTAAATACAATAAACAGCGGAAGACTTCTATGCTTTGGACACAGCTTTAGGCTTCGATCCAGAATCCTGCTCAAGAGATAAATATCTTCAAAAAGCTACTCGACTGCCCGTGTGGAAAAGAGGGCACCCGAGTTTGAAAAGTGAAACAAACTACGAGTCAGTCATGGGACTGGTGTAAGAATTCTTAACTAATATAACTAATAGCAATAAGGCAAATCCAAGGACCACGCCGCTAACGCGGAACAGGTTTTATTCCAATGGATTATCGGTGCATAAATTAAAGTAAAACGTTAAATAACGCAATGCTTTTTAGAAAATGAAACCATCATAAGACTCAAGTCCCATCACACAATGCAACGCAAACCGGAGGATAGAGTTTTACCTTATAATTGTCAAAAATGCTTGATACGTTAAAAACGGATTTGATATTATTATTAGTGTGTATATGTTTCAAAAACATTTCAAAGTAAATGTATCAATCCTAGAAAGCATAGCTACCATATACTATGCCTCCATACTAGTAATACAATCAAGACCGCAATGTGTCGTATTGGAAATTGGGTTTCCATCATGAGTCAAGGCTAGGGAGGAGCTCCTTACCGATTCGAGACACTCTGGATAATGTCTCAGGATTCCTCGCAGTTAACCCTTGGATCCTGCAGGGCCGGTCCACACATACAGCTTTGTGGATTAGTTATTCCTGAACACACGTTTCCCGATCCTATAGGACCTATCATCCGAGGCGCCTCATTCCATCATCCACATAAGTAAAATGTCGGGCCGTGTAAAACCCAAACAATAGATTAAAGGAAAGAAATAATTTCATAATTAATGGGGAAAAAGGAAGGTGAAGGGAAAGAGATAAAAGCATTGAAAATAAATAGTCAAAAGGAGCAACGCCAGAAATGAATGGCCTTGGGAATAAATGGACATAAAACTTGAGAAAAAATGTGTAGCGCAAGTATATATGGTAAGGAACAATTCTTTTTATCATTGTGGCTTGCATTTTTTTTTATATATGTATATACAATGCAACAGGAATGTACGCATCAAAAATAAGGAGAGGAAAGCAAATATTCACTCCTAGTAATAAATCAGTATATCCCACAAACTATGCACCATAATACGTGTACACATTTACTCATTCCATTCTTAACGTTTTGAATATAAATATATATATTCTTTTTTTTCAAAGAATGGAAGGTCTTTAATTTCCATTAAATAGGTTTCAATTTTATTTATCGTACAAAGAAGGCGACTTTCCTTTTTTTTCTCTCTCCCATAAATGCTTCAAGTAATGTAATGAAATAAATAAAATAAAGAATTTGAACAAGAAATGAATGAATGGAAAAATAAAGGGGGAAAGAAACGTAACGGTTAGGAAAGAGGGAATGACTACATTAAATAATGAAACAAGCAGCACATTAAGTACCATGCTGAACATTAAGAAGATAAAGAAAAGGGAAGTTAGAACGGTGCAGTCGAAATTAAAGAAACGTGATTTACACATTTTTGTTTGTTTTCCATTTATTTGTTTGTCATGGCATATTAATATTATTATATATATATATATATATTTCAAATAAAAGCATACGCTTTTTCCATTAAAATTCTCAAAATAAAAATAAAATTTTAAATTTACCCTAAAATTCAGGGTTGTTACAATCTCCCCCACTTAAGAACTTTTCGTCCTCGAAAAGGAACGAAGCCAAAAGTGTTTAATTATCCTACTCATTTTTTTTATTCTTTATAACCATTCATTGGTTTAAATAATTTTATAGGTTAACTAATAATTACACTACACAATCATCAATCAATTGGTTGATTAACTTTTTAAATATTTATAATTTTTATATATTCAAAAATCATATTTTCTAAAATAGATTATAATTACAAATACGTATATTATAAGCTTGCTACTCTCAACTCATTCTAGGGGATTACTAACCCCATCTCTAATGAGTTTTCTCATTTTAGGATACTGCTGATCCTATCTCTAATGAGTATTCTTATTGGATATTACTAATCCAATCTCTGATGAGTCTTTTGTTCAGTTCTAATGAGTTGTACCCCAAAGATTTGAGCTAACCAGAGCTCTGATACCAACTGTAACTGCTCCGGTTTTCTCCCGACCCGATCGATCGCAAAATCGACTAAGACCGTTCAAAACCCGAATACATTAACTCTGGGAATACAACAACATCAGAACAATAACAACAGACTTTTATAAACATTACAATAATGTTACATCAGAGTACAGAACATATCAGAGTACATTGAATAAAATTACAGCGGAAGATAAATTTCAATAAATTAAATACAATAAACAACGGAAGAATTCTATGCTCTGGACACAGCTTTAGGCTTCGATCCAGAATCCTGGTCAAGAGATAAATATCTGCAAAAAGCTACTCGACTACCCGTGTAGAAAAGAGGGCACCCGAGTTTGCAAAGTGAAACAAACTACGAGTCAGTCATGGGACTGGTGTGAGAATTCTTAACTAATATAACTAATAGCAATAAGGCAAATCCAAGGACCACGCCGCTAATGCGGAACGGGTTTTATTCCAATGGATTGCCGGTGCATAAATTAAAGTAAATCGTTAAATAACGCAATGCTTTTTAGAAAATGAAACCATCATAAGATTCAAGTCCCATCACACAATGCAACGCAAACCGGAGGATAGAGTTTTACCTTATAATTGTCAAAAATGCTTGATACGTTAAAAACGGATTTGATATTATTATTAGTGTGTATATGTTTCAAAAACATTTCAAAGTAAATGTACCAATCCTAGAAAGCATAGCTACCATATACTATGCCTCCATACTAGTAATACAATCAAGACCGCATGGTGTCGTATTGGAAATTGGGTTTCCATCATGAGTCAAGGCTAGGGAGGAGCTCCTTACCGATTCGAGACACTCTAGCTAATGCCTCAGGATTCCCCGCAGTTAACCCTTGGATCCTGCAGGGCCGGTTCACACATACAGCTTTGTGGATTAGTTATTCCTGAACACACGTTTCCCGATCCTATATGACCTATCATCCGAGGCGCCTCATTCCATCATCCACATAAGTAAAATGTCGGGTCGTGTAAAGCCCAAACACCACTTCTAGCTAGAAAGAAACGTGTTTCTCTCCCTGCGTTCCCTCATCCCGTTTTAGACTCAACCGGGTTGTGAGGCTCGCGAAGTCACGCTATACACAAAGCTACGCCTAAACAGGCCGTGCTTTGATCGTCACCACAAGGTTCTACTTTTCAACAAGAAACCTTGATCATTGCATCTTAGTATGCCACACTGTCAATCCATATCATACTATTAATCTTTTGCCAAAATATACAAAAGGGTGTTAAGCAAGAGAATAAATTCTCCGCCACCAAGCATTCGTACATTCGACAGAAAATCAATAAATACAATATAAAGGAGTACAATGTTAGACACACATTCCATTTATAAGCCTATGCTCTGGGTCTGAGCGAAAGCCAAATCCGTAACAATCAACACTACGTCTGGATAACTACCATCTTAGCCCTGTCTTGGGAGAAAATCAATCAAGGGCCTCAACACTAGTTACCCATTCGATGTGAAGATCGTCGGTCTTCAATCGCCGTCTTCTATTCTTCGAATGTCTTATCATTATTTGGAATGAGAGTAAACTCGGACTTTCCAAATAATTCTCGCATACTAAATTTGAAAACTATTTCATATCGTTGTTAATATTTTATAACGATCTATCGCTATTTTTATTTTTATTTACATACACATCCTAAACATAACAATGTATATTTTCTTTTATCTTTCAAATTACACAAAATGTATATTTGGTTTCATTAATTTTCTTTTCTAATGAAAATCTATTCCTTAGAAATGTAAATTTCTAATCTTATTATTTACATTGAAAAATGTAAATTTCTATTCCTGTTTTATTTACATTGAGATATGTAAACTTATATTTCAATATATTATTATATCGAAAATGTAACGTTTATTTCGTATTCTATTTACATTGGGAAATGTAAATTCCTAATCATTCCTTTATTTCCTTTGTTTACATTGAAAAATGTAAATTCTTTAAAATGTCATTTTTATTTCTATGCTTTTATTTACATCTAAAATGTAAATAAACATACATTTTTTCAATTCATATTTTTTAACTCATGTTTTTATTTGCATGAATTCGCCACATGATTCTAATGTGTTTACATTTCATACGCAAATTCTAACATGTATTGACAATAAAAATGTCCTTTTTATTTATACCCAAATTCTAATGTGCATTATGACAGTAAACATAATTCTTTAATTAACATACAAATTTCGTCACAACAGAATGCCTAAAAGTGATGCATTCATTTTTGTTGACAATTCTAGTTCAACAATATGGAATTTTTTCTTTTTAATTCAAATCTCTTCTAACGAAAATGTAATTTTTATTTTCAACTACCACATTTGACAAAATGTACATTTTTGTTTCATCTCTTTTATTTAGAAAAAATTGTGAATTTTATCCCAATTCTATTCTTTTGACAAAATTGTCTATTTTTGTTTCATCTCTTTTATTTAGAAAAAATTGTGAATTTTATCCCAATTCTATTCTTTTGACAAAATTGTTTATTTTTGTTTCTAATGAACAAACATATATTTTCGTCCAATCCATCTTAACGAATAAAATATTAATTTCTGTCTAATGAACAAGAATGTGTATTTTTGCTCAATCTATTTTAATGAAAAAAAATGTTAATTTCTGTTTTATGTTTCTAATATTACATTAAAAATGTGTTTTTAATGTAATTCCTCATTTTATAACTAAATGATATTTTTAACCCAACTTATCATTTCCAAACCAAAAATGATAATTTTAATCTAACTTATCATTTCCTAACGAAATGATAATTTTAACATAACATTTCTAATATATGTGATATTTTTTCATTAACATGACTTTTCTAATAAAATGGTATTTTAATCCACATGACATGCTTTCTAACAAAACGGTATTTTTATTCACATATCAAATTTTTATATATTTTACATTTACATTGAAAATGGGATTTCCAATGACAACCTATCCTTCTCTTCAAAATATGATCATTTTCTACTTTTCTACTTTACATTAAAAATGAGATTTTTAATGTAATCAAGTTTTCAATTTAAAATTATGATCCCATTTTCTAAATTTTACTTTACATTGAAAATGAGAATTTTCAATGAAATCACACTTACACTTTAACATTAAGACCATTTTTCTATATTCTAACCTTACATTAAAAATGAGACCTTTAATGTTAGCATATTTTTATTTTAAAAATATGATCATTTCCCTCGTTTCATGACTTGCATAAAAATGTATTCTTTTCCTCATATAAAAAGAAATGTATTCTTTTCTTTATTCTCTTTTATTACATCATAAAGAATGTAACTCTTTTTAACTTCTTTCACTACATTATTAAAAATGTAATTTTCTTCTTTTTGATTGCATTACATACAAATGTAATTTTTGTCTTTTTCTATTACATTGAATAGAAGATGTAAACTTTTCTCCTTCTATCTATTACATTAAATAAAATATAAACTTTTAATCCATTCTTTTTAATGTAACAATTTCACATTAAAAATACATCTTTTTAGCGTAACCAATTTGACACTAAAATATCTTCTTTTTAATACACTAAAAAGATGTTCTTTTTAACGTACTAAAAATGTGTTCTTTTAATGTAAATTTCACTTACTTTAAATCTAACCGCATGAAAATGGTAATTTTATCCTTAAATCTTAATTACATGAAAATGGTAATTTTACTCCTTAAATCTTAATTACATAATAAATGTAAATTTTTCACTTTAATCTAATTCACATGTAAATTGACTTAATTACATAAAAATGTAATTTTTATGTTCTCTAAATTAATTACATAAAAATGAAAATTTCTTCTAATTCTTATTTACATTAAGAAAGATGTAAAACTTTTCTAATCCTTATCTACATTAAGAAAATATAACTTTCTTTTATAACAACTTGGAGGTGAAAATATTCATTTCATTATTAACACATAACGGTGCAAAAATGTTCATTTCTAAATTATCACATAACATTGTGAAAACAATGTCAATTTCTAATTTAACTCATGACGGTGTACATAAATCTCATTTTCTAATTTCAACATAGCGGTGTAAATAGGTCTCATTGACGAATAACGGTGCAAATAAGTTTCATTTTCTACACTAATACATAATGGTGCAAATTAATGTCATTACCGATTTCTTTACAAACAAAAGTGATTCTTTTCATTATAAATAAAAAATGATTTCCTTTCATTAATAATAAAAATCAATATTAACATATTTTAATTCAATTATTATTAAAAATCAATATTAATAATAAAACAATGTAAAAAATGTAACTTTTCCTTCTTTAACATAATCAATGTAAATTTCCATTCTTTTCATTCTTAACAAAACAAATGCATAATTTGTTTTCTTTTTATTAACAAACAAAAATGACAAATCATATTTTTATCATGAATTGATAAACTAGATCAATTCAAATCAAACAAAAGTGATACCACAAAAATGTGATCTTTATAATGCTAATGTAAAAATGAGATTTTTATAATATTAACATTTATACATAAAAATATGTTCTTTTCCAAATGATGTCATTTTTAAATAAAAATGTTATTTTTCTATTCTAACAATTTATATAACAAAATTGATATTTTCCTTGATGTAAACATTTCATATATTTCATACCATCCATCAACACAATACGGTCAATTCACCATAATATAGTCAATTCAAATAATCTCAAACATCACAAAATGTTCAATTTGGTGTCACATAACTAATGAACAAAAATAGGGATTTTTGTTTTAACTAATTTACCTTGAAAAAAATAACAAATTTGTTTTGACAAATTTATTTTTGACAAAAATCTATATTTTTGTTTTCAACAAATTTTTTTATTACAACACGATATCATCCAATTAACAGATCTATACAACACATCAACCATAGAATCAAATCACGTCACATAACAATAGAATTTTACCGCAGAGTGATGATAACACAAACATAAATAATTTTAGTTATTTAAGAAGAAATAAAATAGAATTTCTCACCGAGCTTTAAATTCAGAATAGATCAGATCTGAAATTTATCCAAAATCTGATCTGCTCCATTGCAGTTCTGTTTTGTCCCTAGTTGTAGAGTTTAGAAAGACGATCCTAATGCAACGAAAATCATTGAATTCTGTTCTGTTTTGAACAAGATATGGCAAATTATATATAAATTACATTATTTGCTAATAAAAGATGATTAATCTTTAAATAATTTCCTTAAACCTTGATTTCCTTAGTCAAAAATTTAGGCCGTCTGTTTCATCTTCTTCACTCAGTAAATAGCCCGTCATCGAAACCCAACATCACCCGCTCCACCTCGAAACGCACGCCACATCCTTCACCTGTGTCCCGATCAAAATCCACCACCTTACAACTTATAGATCCCAGGAAGCTCTTCGATTTGGTTTTGGAATTACTTAAATCGATTGAGTGGATAAAGAGAAAATGGAGGAAGAAGTCTCGAAATTTCTGGCCATTGAAATGGACATGGCGGCGGCTGTACATTTGAATGGGAAATAGTTTTATTTCTAAATGAATTTGAATGATAAATAGAATAGAAATAAATGTGTGGGTTCATTAGTTTTGGAGAGAACTAATGAAGGGAGTAAGTGGAAAGGAGAAATCAAAGGATATAAATTTAAGGAATAAGAGTATGAAATAAGATGCATAAAATAGATTGAAGGAAAATAAACTAATAGAATTAAGCAAAATAAGTTAATAGATTAAAGGAAAGAAATAATTTCGTAATTAATGGGGAAAAAGGAAGGTGAAGGGAAAGAGATAAAAGCATTGGAAATAAATAGTCAAAAGGAGCTACGCCAGAAATGAATGGCCTTGGGAATAAATGGACATAAAACTTGAGAAAAAATGTGTAGCGCAAGTATATATGGTAAGTAACAATTCTTTTTATCATTGTGGCTTGCCTTTTTTTTATATATGTATATACAATGCAACAGGAATGTACGCATCAAAAATAAGGAGAGGAAAGCAAATATTCACTCCTAGTAATAAATCAGTATATCCCACAAATTATGCACCATAATACGTGTACACGTTTACTCATTCCATTCTTAATGTTTTGAATATATATATATATATTTCTTTTTTTTTCCAAAGAATGGAAGGTCTTTAATTTCCATTAAATAGGTTTCAATTTTATTTATCGTACAAAGAAGGTGACTTTCCCTTTTTTTTCTCTCTCCCATAAATGCTTCAAGTCATGTAATGAAATGAATAAAATAAAGAATTTGAACAAGAAATGAATGAATGGAAAAATAAAGGGGGAAAGAAACGTAACAGTTAGGAAAGAGGGAATGACTACATTAAATAATGAAACAAGCAGCACATTAAGTAGCATGCTGAACATTAAGAAGATAAAGAAAAGGGAAGTTAGAACGGTGTAGTCGGAATTAAAGAAACGTGATTTACAGATTTTTTTTGTTTTCCATTTATTTGTTTGTCATGGCATATTATTATTATTATATATATACTTTTTTTTCAAATAAAAGCATACGCTTTTTCCATTAAAATTCTCAAAATAAAAATAAATTTTTAAATTTACCCCAAAATTCAGGATTGTTACATGTTAGTAGGTGCAGAGAAATAGAAATGAGTGCGATAGTATATTCAGTTTATCTTTCCTTATTTATTGTTATCTTATTTCTAGGGTATTGTCCTAGGTTCAGTTTATTCATGTCATGATCCTTTTACCTGTTTACATGCTAAATAATCACTAGACTTACTAGGCTTATGTCTGACCTGTTTTCTTTCGTCTTCTTGTCTTCCATTGCCCCCCCCCCGGTCCGTAGGGAAGGAATACTTCAACTTAGTCCAAACCTTTTCCAGGTAGCAGAGAGTAGACGTATTGCTTGGATTCTCTTCTCTTGGGTTATGGATGTGGTTACACTCTAAATTGGGGATTTATGCTGCTTTATTATTGTTTATGCTTCTTTATGTTTTATCAAGACAGAGGCTTTATTGTAATGATTTGGAAGTTGGTTTTTAAGACAGTTATTGTAATGTTTTGACTGGACCACGTGCTTATAAAATAAAATTTAGTATTTTCGCTATTCATATATCTATCTTGTAAATTACCTGTACCTTTTACCTATAATGCTCCACCAAAGTTAATGCATTCCCTTTGTGAGTTACCTTAACGGAGGTGGGGTGTTTACATGGCATATATTCATGGTTCACATAAATAATTTGATCTATCTAAATGAAACAAAAATAACATACTAGAAAAATCACATTTGAATTGGATCTCGAGAGATAGATCTATCATAGCATAAGATATGATCATAAAATGGATCTAGCATAAAACATGATCATAAAGTAGATCTAGCATAAAACATGATAACAACATGTTTAGATCTAGATATGTCCAACTTACAACATATCCAAGTTGATCGCAACATGAAAGATGATTTACATAAAAAATTAGATCTAACCAATGTTGCAACTATCAAGATTAATAGATTTACATTTACAACAACATAGTTACAAGTCAAGATCCATATAAACATTATAATCGAATCACCACAATTATATTAGATCTAGGAAATTAGATCTCGTCATGACATTGGATAAAGTTTCATATCAACATAGAATCATACTTTACAACATATCCGGTTCATTGTCTATCAAAGCATACTTTTATTTATCTAAACCTAAAAGTAATCTAGAAACTCACAGTGTCAGGTTTAGAGAACTGAGAGAGAATAGATCTGAATTCTGAATTTGATTAGCTAAACCGTTGTTGTAGGACTTGATTCTGTTTCAGTTTGCAACCCAACAACATATGGCTACCATGATCTCCAATGAAGAAAATAGGAGAATAGGGGACCATATTTATAGCCTAAATCCAATGAATCAGACCCAGAATCAAGTCCAAGTACGTAAAACAAATTCTGCCCAGATCTTCCCCGGGGGTGTCGACACCCCTATAGGGGGGTCGACACCCCTATCGACACCCCCTCAGGGGATGGACACTCATGTCGACACCCCCTGGGGGGTCGACACCCACGAGCGGGAATTTTCCTGCTCAGCCCGCTTTGGTTGGATTTTGATTTTTGAACTGTTTTTGAAGGTTTTGGAATTATTTTATTTATATTCTTCCTTATGCATATACAAACTTCTAAGGCTTATAACTTCTACATACAATATCCGATTTATGCAAACCCGGGCTCTATCCCAAGCAGAATTCCGAGACGAACGCAATGGCACGGCCCGTTTCCCTTAATTCTTCTTCTAAAAATTAAGTACTCTTTAATTTGTTAATTTTAATATTTTAAAATTACGGGGTGTTACATTCTCCCTTCCTTAGAGGATTTCGTCCCCGAAATCTTCAAGTTAAGAAGAATGTATCCTACCATCCATTATCCATCTACTCATCCATCATCCACAAGCATCCATTGTCCTTAAAAGATTTCTAATGCTTATATGAGTATATGCAGAGGTCTGTGTATATGTCCCAATATTGATGCGAAAATCAGGCGGTCTACTGATTCAGTTGACTTCCTTAATGCGATGTACGATTAGTGCCATGTATCCAATATGTATGCAAATAATCGTATTATAACATGTAAATTCTATATGTGCGCACGTCCATTCGTCCAAGTGCAACATCCATATGCTAACTCATCTATTTTCATCCGTAAAAAAAGAAAATGCACACGCATCCATATGCAGTATGAGAGAGTGATTGAGCCGATCTAGTGCCTAATGTGTGTGTATATGCATCCACAGGCAAGAACTAGCAAACACTTGCATCCATCAAACATAACATGTCTCAAACACATGTTTACAATCATGGCATTTCCGACCTAAAGGCCGAAGATTCGATTGACAGGACATACACAGATGATAGAAGCAAATGCGAACGAAAGCTTTTGGAAGAGAAGTTAGGAACATTCCCTTGAAAAGGAAAGGGTATGAAGCGTAAAAATCTTGTCTTCGGTCTCCCAAGTTGCATCTTCTTGGTTGTCTCCCCACTGGACCTTCACTAATTTGACTTCTCGTTTGCGTAGCTTCTTAACCTTCGATCCAAGTATGCAAGTCAGAACTCATTGCTTCCTTCTTTATTTTCACGTCCTTTCGTACGTTTGGCCCCACTACCTCGAACTCTATACATTTTATCGCCACTTGGATGAATAATCATCTTGGAATGATGGGCTTCCTCAAGGACTGTCTTTAATAGGTTTCCTATCCTGATATGATTCACCTATCAAACCTCTTCTCAAGTATCCCCGCCACTTGCTTATCAAGTTCCCTCTTTTCTTTTAGGAGCCATATGGTGCATAGGTAGTGCAACTGGCTTTGCATTATCCACCAGGTATATATGGAAATCAATCTCGCGCCTCGAGGATAAACCCCGAACCTTATCTAAGACATCAGGATACTCGCGGACTACTCGTGCCGATCGCAGATCATCGATAGACGCCTCAAGAGACTCTAGGAAACTAAGCATGACAGACACTTGTGGGTCACAAGAAATTCCGAGGGTCCTCCCATGACAAGTTAGAAGCTTAATGACCCTCCTCTTATGACCCAGAATGGCACCATATGTGGTAAGCCAACCCATCCCTAGAATAAACCCATAGCCCATAAACCCGAGCACATATGCATCGCATTCAAATTTGACGCCTAACACAGATATTTCAAACCCCTACAAATCATAGATAATTGAGCCGAACCACCAACGGGGTTTGAGACAACTACGGGATCCACTACCATACTAGTAACTAAGTGCAGAGATTCATCAACAAAACTAGATATAAATGAGTGTGAAGTGCCAGAACTAAAATGTGTTCTAACTGAATGATTTGAAAGAGAAACTAAACTTTCTACAGAAATTTTTCTACCTCTTTCAGGAGCACTGATCGCGAGAGCATGCACCTGCCCTCCAGAAGTTCCTGCCCTTTGACCGTGTCCCTATTTCTTCGGGAAATCCTTAATAAGATGCCCGACCTCTCCACAAGCAAAGTAAGCATTCTTCCTTTTCCTGTAGTCCTTGGCTAAGTGACCCTCTCGCCCACAACTATGGCACTTCCTCTTATCATTAATCTTTTCACTCTTTTTGCCTTTCTTCTGCTATTGTCCTTTCTTGGGCCACACCTTCTCATTTTGCGTTGCTTCCTCAACCTTTTGCTTCCTTCTTTTCTCCCTTGTCTTCCTCATGCATTAGGGCCATATCAACAAGTTTTTAGAAAGTGGATCCCATTGGGATATGGGACATGGCTAACCCATGAAGGGGTTCATTCAGCCCTTTAGCAAACCGCAAAGCCTTTTGGTGCGGCGTATCCATCAATTCTAACCTGAATCTTGCTAGCTGGTTGAATTTGTTCACATATTCTTTCACCGTCAAGTTTCCTTGTTTGAGTTCTAAGAACCTCTCCATCTGTATGCTTCTCTCAGCTTGGAAAGAAATTTCATTTCGAACCTCTGCCTAAAATCTCCCCAAGTTTCTATCGGTTGTCCAGCTTGGGTAATTTCCCACCAAAAAGAGGATTCGTCCTTCAGTAGCCAGGCGGCTAACTGAACCTTCCTTCTATCCTCTACTTCAAAGATCACGAACAAGTCCTCGGTTTCCTTGAGCCAATTTTGAGCTTCAACGAATGTCTCATTCCCATGGAATGACTTCCCTCTCATAGCACGAAAGTCCTTGCAGATTTTTGCGAAGTTATCTGCCCTTGGAGGGGGAGGAGGAATGATTGGCGCAGCTGGGGGAGGAACATCTCTTTGGCCTTCGGCAGGCGCCGTGGCCTCCAAATACCTGCGGAACCATCCGGGTATTGTGACGCCCTCTGGGATATTAGGAATGTTTTGTTCCCCAGACATGCTGAAAAAGGAATAAATTTAGATAAAGGACCAAAGGATATTAATATAGCTTCTTAGGGATATATTTTCAAAACAAACTTTTCTTTTTGAAAATACTTTCTTTTAAAACCTTTTTGAAAAATAATTTTCAAAAACTTTTATCTAATCTGGTAACCTTCAGCTCTGATACCGAGTGTGACACCCCACATCCATTAATGTCACTCACAAAGGGAATACATTAAGTTTCGTGAAGCATTTAGGTAAATAGACGCAGAATATTACAAGACAGATATAAAAAAAATTGCAGCGAAAATAAACAACTTTATTAATCATCAAAATAACGTGGTCCAAAGCACCATTTGTCTGAAATATAAAAACCCATTACAACATAAAAACCACTGTCTTGTACATAAAAGAAAGAAAATTCCCCAAGAACAAAATATGGCCATAGCAAAAAGGTTAGGAGCTTGATCCATACATATCAGTAGCTCCAGCAAAATAAGCAGAATCACGATCAAGCCTGTGTGTTTCCTCCCTGAGAACCTGGGGGGAACGGAAGAAAGAAGGGGAAACAAAAAGGGTCAGACATAAAGTCTGGCGAGTCTAGTGACTTTTAGCCAGTAAATAAATAAAAGTAACATGATAGGCATACAAAGCGGATAAGAGAGATCACTATATAAATGGAAGGTATGACAAGGTAAACAAAACAACAGGATAAAATAGATAGCGCTTCTTAGTACTTTTCTTGCTCTGCACCAACACTAGTATAACAGATATGTAATAGGATTACATACTCCCAAATTGCTTAACAAAAACAAAATGATCCCAACAGAAACATAATGGTAGTTTTAGGTGTACCCTAGTAATGGGTTTTAACCCAAACAGAACTGGTACCTAAACAAAAATAATGGGTTTTAGCCCAGATAGAAACACAGGTACCCCACAGAAATGGACAGGAATAGATGTACCTTATTTACTACCCACAATCGATCGTCTCCCTATTCCATAGATACCCTGTGCTGGCCCCATATCAGGGTGTATCACTCCCTAAAGTGGCAACCCTTTATTTTTTGGATGTGCACAACCATATCTACTGATGTCACAACGTCTTATTTTCCCCAGCAGGCGTAGTCATGCATGCACATGACCTCGTTGGAACGCGCCGTTAACATCGCCTCCACGTTTGGATCTCTTACAATCAGCTCAGTAAGTGTGCCCCACTTCGACCTAGTTCAGAGTACCTGTTTGATACCTATTTATGGGTTACTGACTGAAATGGGTCCCACACCAGATGATGCAAGCTCTCCCCTTTGTCTTGCATCCCCACTACTAGGTTTTCAACTGGTTATGTTTACCTAAAAGGTGTCTTTAATTACATAACCTTATTAGGTTAAGTTTGTGGGCCTATATATATATATATATTAATATTACCCACCTACCCAAGATTTACTTAACCCTCCCACTGATTTAAGCATGTTTATTTAACGGTTAAGTTTGTGGGCCTATATATACTAATATTACCCACCTACCCAAGATTTACTTAACCCTCCCCTTTTATTCAGCCAAGTTTACTTAACTCCCATCTTAAATTTAAGTTCATACAATCCCTATGGATTAACTTAGGTTAAGTAGTTTAATTCATTACCATGTCTATTTATGGTTATAGTGGGCTAGACCTCCCACATTAGGCCTACAACATGTGGATGCTGGATATCCGGTCGGGTCCAGGCAATCTTATTCCACAGTTGGGCCTAACCTCGTGTCTTAGCCCGATTCATATTTACGTACTTAGACCTCCCACATTAGGTTTAACATTAGTGGTTGCTGGATATGCCGGTCGGATTCGGGCAGACTTCCACCACTAATGTAACCTAACCTCGTGTCATAAGTACAATTACAATTCCTAATTGTAATTACTGAACATTCCATTTTTGATAAATTAATTTATTAATTAATCCTTTCCTTTTATAGGTGTCAATACCTATTTTACTGATAATTTGAATTACATATCAATTCATTTAAAGATTATGCCAATTATAAATCCCTTTTCCCCGTTTCCTTCACTAACATATTCGCACGTATTTTGGCGGCATCTAGGCTAATAAGTAGTCTAGCCATAACAATGAAAAAAGGAATATGAAGGGTTAATAGTTTCAACATATATTGGCATAAACATACTATCGTGATAACAAAGCGAATGGACATGTAACTAACATCATATCAAGGTGAACATACATATTATCATGGACATGTAATCATCATCATAACGGGATCTAACACAAATACTGCTTTAGATCTACATAAATGTTCACATGCTTTAGATCTAATAGATTAAATTAGATCTATCGTAAATAAAGGTTTAGATCTATGGGTTTATAAATAGATCTACCCAAATCCACATCATAGAGGTTACAATTAAGATAAAAGTGTGGACCCAATCCTAATCAATTCAAGGTGGCATATGTTCATGGTTCACATAAATAATTTGACCTATCTAAATGAAACCAAAATAACATACTAGAAAAATCACATTTGAATTGGATCTCAAGAGATAGATCTATCATAGCATAAGATATGATCATAAAATGGATCTAGCATAAAACATGATCATAAAGTAGATCTAGCATAAAAATGATAACAACATATTTAGATCTAAATATGTCCAACTTACAACATATCCAAGTTGATCGCAACATGATAGGTGATTTACATATAAAATTAGATCTAACCAATGTTGCAACTATCAAGATTAATAGATTTACATTTACCACAACATAGTTACAAATCAAGATCCATATAAACATTATAATTGAATCACCACAATTATATTAGATCTAGGAAATTAGATCTTGTCATGACATAGGATAAAGTTTCATATCAACACAGAATCATACTTTACAACATATCCAGTTCATTGTCTATCAAAGCATACTTTTATTTATTTAAACCTAAAAGTAATCTGGAAACTCACAGCGTTAGGTTTAGAGAACTGAGAGAGAATAGATCTGAATTCTAAATTCTAAATTTGATTAGCTAAACCGTTGTTGTAGGACTTAATTCTGTTTCAGTTTGCAACCCAACTGCATATGGCTCCCATGATCTCCAATGAAGAAAATAGGAGAATAGGGGACCATATTTATAGCTTAGAACCAATGAATCAGACCTAGAATCAAGTCCAGGTACATAAAACAAATTCTGCCCAGATCTGTTTGGGGGGGGGGGGGGTCGACACCCCCTGGGGGGAGGGGTCGACACCCACGAGCGGGAATTTTCCCGCTCAGCCCGCTTTGGTTGGATTTTGATTTTTGAATTGTTTTTGAAGGTTCTGGAATTATTTTATTTATATATATTCTTCCTTATGCGTATACAAACTTCTAAGGCTTATAACTTCTCCACATCCGATTTACGCAAACCCAGACTCTATCCCAAGCAGAATTCCGAGACGAACGCAATGGCGCAGCCCGTTTCCCTTAATTCTTCTTCTAAAAATCAAGTATTCTTTAATTTGTTAATTTTAATATTTTAAAATTACTGGGTGCTACAAAAACCTAGCCAATTCACTATCTCCTTGAATCGTGAATCATTGTTCCATCTATTTCACGATCGCCTCTTCTTTATTCTTCAAAAAATTATATCTCCTCCATCTCTTCATTAAAAATATCATAACTACATTCATTGAACTAGTAACGTGAATCTCCACCTCTGGCGCAAATATGGACGCGAATGGTGATGGTCCAAATCGTGAGCTCCATATTTGGATTGCAGTTTTCTCTTCTTATGGTTGAGTTTAGGGACTAAGATGATCAGATTTGGATTCATGGTCGAGAGGAGCATCGCCTGGACAAGGTTGGAGGGTTGGACCACCATAAGTAAGTGTCGCACTTTTTCTTTGGGGCTGTGAAGACCTGGGCTCGATGCGATTTGAAGGCGGCCTTTGGCGGCAATGGCATTAGTATGGGTGAGTTCCATTTTCGAAGGAGATCGCAATGGTATTTTTGATTTTGCATTTCATCAAGATGTGTAGTGTTCATAAATAAAAGTGCACAGAAGGGGTTTGGATTCTTGCGTGATATGTACAAGAAGAAGGAGATATGAAATATAGGATTAAGGAAGGAGAGATAAGGGTAAGATTGTAAATATCACAAAGTTTATTTATTTTGTGTCGCTTTATATCGTGTAACTTACATATGCGATATCTTTTGATACGAGGTCGGATTTGGACATTGTCTCTTTCTGTGGACTTGTACTGACGAGCTCTACGTTTTAGAGTAGGCTCAATTGGCTAAGTGCAGTGATATTGTCTCTTACTAAGTAGTAGTTATTTGTGTAGTAGTAAATTGATTTTTTCAATTGATTTATAATTATAAAACGTAATATTTAAGATAGTTGAACCTATTAAATAATTAATTAAAAACTTAAAAAGTGATTTAAGTAGATTTAACCTAATTGTCACATTTTTACCTAATTGCATGCTATTACGCGCTATTTTTGACTGTATTGTTAGACATAGGTTATTTGGAAATTTATTTCCATTTGATTGCTATAGATTGGTTCGATTTGGTGTATTACTATCATTTTGGATGTTTTTATGCTAGTTTAGGAATTTGTTTGACTATTGGTTGTATGGTTGAATTATTTGCCTAGTTTTTCTTTAAAAATCGTTCGTAGGCGATCTAGTATTAGTTATATTTCGTTCGTTAGAGTTTTAGGTGCTTATCGATCGTATGCACACATTACTGTATATCAATTGAACACACATGGATGGTAGATTCAAACGAGCGAGATACATACTCGAAGGAGCTTCAGAACGCTTGTATGGATTTAACGATGGAGCAGCATTGGAGCTCGGAGATGGATTTGATGATGGAGCGGCATTGGAGCTTGGCAATGGATTTGACAACGGAGCACCATCGGGGGTCGACGATGGATTTAAAGACGAAGAAACATTGGAGCTTGGTGGATGATCCGAAGATGAAGGATGGACTTGGGGATGAGGTAGACTAAACAACGAATGTCGAATGTTTTCCTTGGACGGGTATTTAACCAAATTTTGGTTAAATACATGATCCGGGTAGTCGTTATTGATTACTATGAAGTTCTCGATATCGATTACTATTTTTGCTGACCATTTTGGTCAATTTGACATAGACAGCGGTACAATTTCGAAGAGCCTGATATGATGGTTTCGTTTGATAGCGATTTCAACACGATGGCTCTTCAATTAGTAGCTTTGGCTTGAAGCGAGGATGTGGTGCTTCTGGATAGTGATTCGTCATTCGATGACAGTATTTTAGAATGGGGAGCGAAGCTATTGTAATGGATTGCTTTTCTCCGAGATGCATAAAAGATGACATTAAGTTGTACTGAGTTGACTGTTCACTTGAGGATGGGGTGATACAAAATTGTTATGGCTTGGAGGTCAGTTGATGAGGTCTCAGGGCAGTGCAATTCATCGGGGATATCCCACTTGTCGATCAACTTCAGTGGAGAATCTTGTGGACAGTCTTAATATTGATTTTACTGCAGAAAACGTGTGCAAAGGAGTTATCGATACTTATGATTTTGGTACACCTTTGAGAGAGGGGGCATGTAGACAAATTAAAGCCAGGGCAATGTGGATTGATTGGTCCGAACCCCAGAGCCAGGGCAGTATGGACTAGGTTGGATTATTGGCTATAGAATAGGGAAGTTAGTCATAGCAATAATTAAGTGAAGACCAAGACAGTTGGTCCTGACATTGCCCTGATGGATTTAGTGACCAAAGTATTGAGTATAGTATACTTCATGAGCTGAGTGAGTGAATGTGAGGATAGTTGATGGATGTTATGGTTGTTTACGCATTTATCACCATTTTGTAATTATACATCTATCACACCCTATTTATATGGTGTTTGTCATAGTGTAGCATATATTGACAATTATGTGCTAACTCTGTGGATGCAGGGGTAGGGCAGGTATGATTCTTCATACCATCCGTGTCATATATACTATTACGACTTTTATAGTATTTTGAGATTTTTTATCGCTCACACCAGTCTTTTGTCTCACCAAAGATTTTATTTCCTACTTATTTCCTTGAGTGCTCATCGACGATGCTGATGAGTAGGCCAGGTGATAGGTACATGTATTACTCGGAGTTTCATACGAGGATTCACAAAAGGTGACATTTTACATACTGGTACTTGTATTACCTTTGTTCATTTTGCTACATAGCACTGTGGAGCCTTGACAGTGTTTCATTAGTGATAGTTTTCTAGTTTGAGTTTATTTATCACTTATATAAACCTACTACTATTCTTTATAACTGTATGAGCCTATGTACTCTGATTTTGTGGTTTATATAATTATTACTATCTTACCTGTTTTGTATCTAGGAATGTTAATGTTATATATTATCTAATTTGTTGTGACATATACGATAGGTTCTGTGATTGTGTTTATGTTTTGTGTTCTCTTCTCTTCTATTTCCTTATTTTGTTTCTCTTTTCTCTTCTGTTCTCCTGTTTATTTCTCTTGACGGTCGCTTTACATCGATCGGGTGCTTGTATAGTGCAAATTTTTGGTTCTGAGTACCGATGGCGTATAGCGAGTCATCGTAGTTATGGTTGTGTACTCATTTACCACCATTTAGTACTTGACGTTTATGACACCCTCTGTATATGGTATTTATCATAGTACAACGTATATCAATCATTATGTGTTAAATTTGAGGATGTAGAGGCAGCACAAGTATGGTTTCCCATATCCTCCGCGATATATATACTATTTACCACTTATATTGTATTTTGAGATTTGTATATCGCTCATACCTGAATGTTGCCAAACTCAAGGTTTTATTTCCCTCTTATTAACTAGGGTGCTCATCGACAATGCTGATGAGCAGACCAAGTGATAGGTATGAGCACTACTTGGAGCTATAACGGTGGATTAGAAGGAGGCAACGTTTTACCTATTTATACATGTATCCTTATTTTTTTGTTCCGTTGTGTGACATTATGGAGCCTAGAGAGTGTTATGCATTCTTAGTTGAGAAAATTTACCAGTTTGAGTTTACTTATCGCTTATACAAACTATATTACTATTCTGTATAACTATATGAGCCCACATACTTCAATTATGTAGTTTATATAGTTATTGTTATCTCACTTGTTTTATGTCCGTGATTGTTATTATTATATGTCATCTAATGTGTTTTGAGATATACGAAAGGCTATGTGATTGTGTTTATGTTATATTCTCTTCTATTTCCTTCTTTTCTTTCTTTGCCTCTTTCCCTTTTTTTTACTATTCATTTCTCTTCACGATTGCTTCACATCGATAAGGTGCTTGTACAATGCAAATTTTTGGTTATGAGAAACGATAGTGAATATAGGGTCATCACAAGGTCGCCCCACCTTACTCTACGATCTAAACTCAATTTCTTCTCCCCGACAAATACTTATCCCATAACATACTTGCATTATCCGATTTTACTCGTGCCATTTAGATCTTATCCCAAGAGAGAAACCACTTGATTGGACTGGAACAAGCAAAAGGTTCTATCATTTTACAGCTGAAATAATTAGTCACAGTAGTAGGATTTGCACCGTTCCTTTGCTTCAAGATTTTTGAATGGGATTGTTGCCTAGGCTGCACTTGCCTTTTCAATGTCTTACTGGAGTCGATTGTTAATAAAGGCAACTATTGATTCGGAGGTGAAGATCAAGTTATTTGATGATGGTATTGTTGAGGAGGATCTTATTAAGATTTTGGAGGCATCGTAATTATATGCGGACTTGTGATCCTGCTTTGACCGACTGGGAGATTTTTGCAATAGATCTCTTTCCTATATGTCGGTTTATGAATTAGATAATCAATGTCCAAATTTCTCATGTATGGGTATAGCTGATATAACATATTAGTCCAAAATGAGAGGTTCCGACTATATTAGTCGATTGAAGCGAAAATCATTCTTTGCTATGATTGGTGGCCCGACATCAATTGGAACTTCATCATTTTTATTCTAAAGTGTTATTTCGTAGAGTAACTTTCTATGCTTTAATCTGTCCACTTTCGTCTTTAGGCGGTTATGGGTGAATCTCCGTGGAGAGCAGTTTAGAAGTTGGTTTCTTTTGTCATCCTTATTTTCTTTTAAAGAGATAATGATATGGAAAACTCTAACAAAACCAGAATTTTTGCAACAAGAGTTTTAAGTATTTACCGAGATCATAAAAATGGTTTGAGATCCAGTTATGAAGCAAGAGGTATCGTTGTATGTAGGCAATATTCTGGAGTTTTGGTGTTGTCGTCTTTATCCATCCAGTAATGGTTCCTTTCCTTTTTGGATGACCCATTTGAGTTTGAGTTATTACTACTAGTGTTGGTTGTCTTTGTAAAATCGCTCGATGATTCTTAGGGATTTCTATCTTTTGAAAATGTTTTATGTGTCGTTGCACTTATTTATGATATAAATCGAAAGTGAAATCTCATAATCTATCTAATAGCTGCAAAGCTAAATTTTTTGGGTATTTTAGGTAGTAAATTTTGGCAAAAGATAGATTAATTGATATTTTATTATAGGCAACTATTTTCATCTGTTACTTAAAAACTAAAATTTTATTTCTGAGTAGGATTAGTGGAATTCGGTTTGTGCATTTTTTGCGTGATCGACCTCTGTGTAAGTAGAATTGTGACTTATACCATCTAAGTTATATGAAAACTATTTTTGGAAACCTTTTTCTAGTTCTTGGAAAAAGAAAAAGATTTTTAATCTTTTAAAGTTTTAGGTAAAAATTTTATTTGTAAAATAAATTCCATGTAGTATGTTATATACTACACAAAAATTGTATATAAAGTACCAGTTTCAAAAAAAATGCTTATTTATGTGTTTAAGCTGATTTTCCTAAATTAACATAAAATTTTGAGAAGTAAAATTTTATTTCTTCAAAAACCGCAATTTTAGGGTCAAATTTTAAGCATGGGGAAGATAATTAGATATTTGTTTCACGATTTTAGCAGTGCAGTAAATTTGGCGATACATTTAAAACGCTAACGGTAATAAAGGAATATTTATTTCAGCATTCGAAATGCTATGTCCATGGTCCATACCTTGTAAATGATAAGCATGAGTTATTATCAAACCCACTTACATCTTAGAGCTTAATTATAAGCCTTCTTATGTAGTTTACATGCAAAAGTTTTGGAGTATTTGTGGCAAATTACGTAGATTCCAGAGTACAATGGGAATTGTTAAATTTCAAAGTGGTAAGAATGTTAAATTTCCCACTAAAATTCCTTTTCCAGCATAGGAGAAATAATTAGGAAGCGATTTTAGATACATTATTGTTTCCGATGTTATGATTTGAATACAAATTTATTGATTCTGGAACAACCTGGAATTTTGGAACTAATTTAAAATTTATTTTAATTGACTTCCATAGATATTAAATATTTTAGATGAGTTATTTGAAGAATAAATGATTTAAAATTTAGTTAAATCGAAGTTAGAACGTATAAACTTAAAATTTAATTAAAACGAACTCGAAATGGCGCGGTAGTTTGACAGTTCGATTTTAAACTTTGAATGATTATATAGAATTCAATATAAATCGGAATTGGATAAAACAAAAAACGTTGAGAAATTTTGAATTATAACTTACTAACGAGTATATGAAATGGAGATTTCACTTTATACATTTTATGTTATGACTTAATTAAAATTTAGGATAGTTACTATGGAATTTATATATATTTTTAATAATATATATAACCCATAGAAAAGTCACATTTTGCAAACGACTTCCGTTTTCAATGAAACCACTTCCATTGAGTTCGGAATGTCGTTTAGGTGTTTGAAAACTGTAAACATTGATACCTTTGGAGTTGGAGAAATTTTGGTCTTTTTCATTGGATATAAGACTAAAATATCAATTTTGCTTATGGACGAATTTGGACTCGAAACCACTTCCATTGAGTTCAAAACGCCGTTTATGTGCTCGAAAAGTATAAGCTTCAATACATTTTGAGCTTCGGAGATTTGGCACCTTGGTTGGCTAAACCTAACCCATTCACTTAAGTGCTCCATAGCCCTCTTCTCTTCATTCATTCTCCAGCACTTAGCAAAAATTAGAAAAAATGGGGATAGGGAGTGGGAAATTAAAATTCCTAAGCTAGGTTTTGCAAATCCAAGCCCAAATCAAACGGAAAATCAAAGAGACAACATGGGTAAGCTTCTCCATCCTCCACTTCATCTTCTCCAACTTGTTTCCTCTTTAATTACTGATGATTTCCTAAACCTAATTCTTAGGAAATGTGTTCATATGATCATAAGTTGTTTATTCGAAGAGAGATCGTTCTAGATTGCTATTGGATCGATTCATAGCTTCTAATCATCAAAGGTGAGAGCTTTGTGAGTTATACATGAACCCACGTCTATGCCATAAGTTATTAGCTTGTAAGAGTGTAGTTTAGAGTTCGTTTGAGTTAGCATATGCTAGTGAATTGGATAGGCCAGTGAAACTTAGTCAGTTTCATATATTCATGTTTCATTAAAATGGAAAATAATGATAAGGATTGTCCGCACGATCTAATTCATATGTTTTGAGTTGATTTGGTGATGTTATGAAGCTTCATTGCCTCCCCGGTAAAGTTCTAAGTCTTCATAAGTCGCTTGAATTGCATTTGATTTGCTTTGGTCAGAAAATTTGTCCGCTTTGGAATTTATAATCAAAACCATCACAAATCTCTGGTATGAATGCTTATGCATGTGAGTTTGGTGTTATAAGCTACCCTGTGAGTTTTAGAAGCCTCATTTGCATGTACATAACATCATAGGCCTTCGGGCATGAGTTGATATCACTTAGAGCTTGTTATCTAGGCAAAATGTGCTTTGGAACAGGATTCAGGCGTCTGAATACTTTGGGGCAAACGTCTGACCTGCGCCAAATAATTATAGTTTCAAGCAAAAAAATTCAGATGTCTGAAATTTTTAACTCAGATATCTGAGTTGTAATTCAGATGTCTGACCAAATAAATTCAGATGTCTGAAATAGCTCGAAAATGAACTATAAACTTACTGTCTCTGAAAGTTGCACATTCAGACGTCTGAATCCTATATTTTGATTGTTGACCGATGGATACCACGGTCAACAGTTTAGATGCATCCAGGCTCTTTCCCTGCCGAGTTTCGGCCCATTTTGACTTCATTTGTAACTTTTCAGTTTCTCTTATTCGCAGATTTCAGCAGCCAGATTCTTACGAAATCGTTTTATAAAATCATCAATTAAAGAATGACGGAGTGGAACCCAATGTGAGAATTCTCTCACTCAAACTATTTTTACAGTTATTATAGCTATGACAAAATATATATGTTGATTTCCTGTGATTACAATATTTGTTTGATGGTTGATGGATGTTTACAGTTTTATAGTTAGCATTATATTAAACTGTGAAAATATTGGATAAGTTAACATGGATTGTGATGTAAACCCCACACGGGTATTGGGACGATAATTTTACACATCGTCGAAGTATGTAAATGATAAACATTAGATGTTGATTGAAAATCCCACACGGGTCTGGGGATGATAATAACTTCACACATCTCCCTTGTGTTTAGTTGTATGTCGATCGATTGATTGACAAGCCGTAGTAAGTATTATTTAATTATTTAATGCTTATACAGTCGTAGATTACACTCTGAATGTGAATTGGATGTTTAATAGTTGTTCATCACTATTTTTGAATTCATGAGATGTACGGAACCTATATAAATAAAATTATACGGTAGTTGATTGAGTCACATTGCGATTCAGAGTATATGCGAATATTTTAAAACAAAGTTCAATGAAGGATCAAGATATGATTTTGATGTTCGATTTTGGATGGACACAAAGATATTAAAGATTTGTTTTGATGTCCGATTTTGGATGGGATTGAAAAGGAATTGAAATGGTTTTAATAACCAGAATTTTTCCCACATATAATTGGGATGGATTTGAATGGAAATAATCTTTAGAATATTTCGATATTGGGTTTCGTGGCTGTATGGATATTGTTAAGGAATTTGGAAGATAAGATATCGCTATTCCCAATACGATATCCGTTGGTCTCAGAATTTGATATTGAATATAAGTCGATATGATTTCTATTTAGAGCCTTGAATTTAATATCAAATTGGATTTTGGGTTTGTCGTGAATGGTGTCTTCAATAACATTGTTCTTAAACCCGGTTAAGAAAAGAATAAATCTTTTAACTAAGATTTAAGGAAGTTTTCCAGTTTAATAAATATAATTGGAATTAAATGGAAGATGATTTGGGTTTATCGTGAACCATGTTTTAAGTGACATTGGATCTTTAACCCAAGTAAAAGCAGGATTAATTTCCAGAAAGTTGAATAATCATTAAGTAATGATTTTTAAGATTAAAACAAAATGTAGTTTTAATGAATCTTTAATTAGATTGGAATGTGGTGAGGTAACTCAATTTACCGAATTTAAGGAAATATCGAGAATGGAGAACCGCCAGTTTTACTCCATGCGATAGTTAAATCTTTAAATAGATTTGAAGCATCGAATGGTAATTAATTTTACTAGGAAAACTTTGGGTGTTAAATATGGAGTACTACCAGTTTTGTTCTATGGGATGAATAGGTTGGGATTGGGATAATAAAAATAAATTATTACTTCGGTGAGATTCGCTAATCCCTACTAGTTGATAAACCTTAATTTGGTTTAAGTTGTTGAAAGATAAAATAAAATCTTTTGAAATGATTTCCAAAGGAGGATTAAAGAATAATTTTAAGGAATTTATCTTTGATAAAATTAATAAGAACCTTTCCACAAAGATATGAATATTTGAATAAAAGAATATTTTGGATTGGAATGAGGGGTATGATGTGTTTTTATAGCACTTGATTAAAAGATATGCGAATTATTCCAAAAGACCGGGTTTAACCCATTCTGAATAATTAATACGATGATTGAAAGTCAACGATGAAGACGGTGTTGAAGACCGGAAATCTTCACATCATCTGGATGATTACTGATTTCTTGATCGGGCTGTACACCCAAGGCGATGTAATAAGTGGTGATCATCCAGACGTACTTGGAGATCGATCGGATATGCAAGGACCTCTCTCCTATATTGGACATATGGGACGAGGATAAGGTACCTCCGGTTTCATTCAGACCCAGAACGAACTTGTAAATGGATTATCCTGACATTGTATTTCGTTCTATATTGACTGATTTCTATTAAATATGTATCTAATTGGTGGCAGAGAATTTATTCCCTTGCATAACACCCTTCTCTGAGACGTATGAGCTTAGAGGTTGTATATCGATAGATATCAGTTGTATGGCATGAATTAACAATGTGGCATGTTAAGATGCAAATGATCAAGGCTTTAGTTGAAAATCAGGGCCTTGGGGATGATGATCAAAGCATGGCTTTAAGTAGCATAACTTTGTGTTGTAGCGTTAATTCGCGAGCCTCACACCTCGGTACGAGTCAAAAACGGGACAAGGGAAGCAAGGTGTGCATACGTTTCTTTCTAGCTAGAAGTTGTGTCATGGTATGGAGCCCAAAATTTTTTACTTATGTGGATTATGGAATGAGGCACCTCGGATATGATTGGTCACTAATGGTCAAGTGATAGGTTCGACAGGACCGGAAAACGTATTGTTAAGGAATAACTAATCCACAAACGATAGGTGAGGACCGGCCTTGCAGGATACAAGGGTTGCCCATAGATGTGATCCTGGGTCACCTTGCTAGAGGTGATCCGTATTAGTAAGGAGACCATCCCTTGCCTTGACTCATGATGGAAATCCAATTTCCAATACGACAATTTTTCGGTTTTAGTTGTAAACCTATATGGAGACATAGTAGGATGGGGTACTATGCCGTCTATGATTGATACATTTTTACATTTGAAATTGAATTTGACACTATGCACTTATAGTAATATCAAAATGAATTGTTTTAAAGCATATCAAGCATTTTGGCTATTATAAGGTAAAACTCTATCCTCTGGTTTGTGTTGCATTGTGTGATGGGACCTGAGTCTTATAATAGCTTCATTTTTTCCAAAAGCATTGCGTGGTTTTATGCCTTTAACTAGTATTCATGTGGAGTAAACTCGTTCCGTGTTATATGGCATGGTCCCATGATTTCCCAACTTTTAAAGTAAAGATGAAATAACTGTTTTAGTTCTCACACCAGTCCCATAACTGACTCGGAGTTTATTGTTTCTACCAAAACTCTGGGTGCCCTTATTTTCCATAGGGGCACCTAGTAGTTTAGGATTTGCGGATATTTCTTTTTACAAGATCCTGGAGTATAGCTGGAGCTATATTCGGAAAGCTTTGTATCCGTGTATTCCTTTCAGTTGTGTCAGTTGATGTATTTCTGTTGTACATTGTGTTTATACATTTTAAATTTGTGTATTTTAATCTCTGATATTTTTCCGCTGTATATTATTTATTCGAACTTTGATATATTCTTGTACTTTGATGTAATTGTTGTAATAGCAATGAAATGTTCTCATGTTTGTGTTCTGATGCGTCGTGTTCTCAACACAATTCGAGCTCTCTCGTCTCTTCGGAGGCCGGGCGAGTTTGGTGCGTGACAGTTTGGTATCAGAGCTTTGGTTTACAAAGCTAGAGAACAAGACAAGTTAGAACCAAACGAAAGAATTCATCGGAGATAGGACTAGTAACATCCTATAAGAATAACTCGTTAGAGATAGGGTTAGTAATACTCTAGAATGAGTTTGAAGAGTGCTATTTCTAAAAATGAGTTTTGTTTTGAAAATTATATCTTATAACAAAGATTTAAGTATTATATTTGATATTGATTTTGGACTATCGGGTATAAGAAGATTTTGCATATACGCGTCATGAACGTATATTCGAAGTCTCAAATATACTGGGTAGATATAGAATCACACTCTAGTTGCCCGAAGATGATCATGATGATTACTATAGTATCATCAGTATTTATGTTCGAGTTTCGAAAGTGGGATATCTATATATTTCTAATTGACTGGTGTGAGGACCAAAAACTTAATTAGGTTTTATGTTGTGATTTGGCATTGAAATATGATTTTTGAGAATATATAAAAGATATATGTTTGAAAAGCTAATTAACTAATTGATTGCTGGTTATGATGTATGATAATTAGTTTGACTAGTTAAAATATTGGAACAATAAAACCAATGTGAAAATGAAAGGTAAAAGAAGCCAAATCAAATTTAAGGTTGAACTGAATTGAAATTTGATTGGAAATGGATATATTTACATGTATATATGTTTTACATGTTATTGCAAGGAAGCTAAGAAGAGGAATAAAATTGTACGCTCGACCAATAGGTATATGTTTACTATATCGATTGGTTTTGATGATTTTATGAACCGATTGGCTAGCCGCTTGGCTTTTGGACTTTCTTTTGATATATGAGATCCTGTAGAGATCATTTGTAGTTGTACGGATCAACCCGTTCAAAGGAGGTTATGGTGAAAATTTTCAAAAATTTGAGGCATTAGCCAAATTTTGAGAAATTTGAAAATTCTTAGAAACTGAAAAGTTGTAGAACTTGAGTCAAGCGAAGGTTGAGTTGGTTAAGTAAACGACCTTCGGTTCCTTCTTCCTTTCCGAGGGAGAAAAGGTTTAAAATTTATTTTAATTGATTTCCATAGATATTAAATATTTTAGGTGAGTTATTTGGAGAATAAACGATTTAAAATTTAGTTAAATCGAAGTTAGAACGTATAAACTTAAAATTTAATTAAAACGAACTCGAAATGGCGCGATAGTTTGAAAGTTTGATTTTAAACTTTGAATGAATATATAGAATTCAATATAAATCGGAATTGGATAAAACAAGAAACGTTGAGATGTTTTGAATTATAACTTTCTAACGAGTATATCAAATGGAGATTTCACTTTATACATTGTAAGTTATGACTTAATTAAAATTTAGAATAATCGCTATGGAATTTATATATATTTTTAATATTATATATAGCCCATAGAAAAGTCATATTTTGCAAATGACTTCCGTTTTCAATGAAACCACGTCCATTGAGTTCGGAGTCATTTAGGTATTCAAAAACTGTAAACATCGATACCTTTGGAGTTGGAGAAATTTTGGTCTTTTTCATTAGATATAAGACCAAAATATCACTTTTGCATATGGATGAATTTGGACTCGAAACTACTTCCATTGAGTTCAAAACGCCATTTACGTGCTCAAAAAGTATAAGCTTTGATATATTTTAAGTTTCGGAGATTTGGCACCTTAGTTGGGTCTTGGTTGGCTAAACCTAACACATTCACTTAAGTGTTCCATAGCCCTCTTCTCTTCATTCATTCTCCAACACTTAGCAAAAATTAGAAAAAATGGGGATAGGAAATGGGAAATTAAACTTCCTTAGATAGGTTTTGCAAATCCAAGCCTAAATCAAAAGGAAAATCAAAGAGACAACATGGGTAAGCTTCTCCATCCTCCACTTCATCTTCTCCAACTTGTTTCCTCTTCAATTTGTGATGATTTCCTAAACCTAATTCTTAGGAAATGTGTTCATATGATCATAGGTTGTTGATTCTAGTGTGTTATTCGAAGAGAGATCGTTCTAGCTTGCTATTGGATTGATTCATTGCTTCTAACTATCAAAGGTGAGTGCTTTGTGAGTTATACACGAACCCACATTTATGCCATAAGTTATTAGCTTGTAAGAGTGTAGTTTAGAGTTCATTTGATTTAGCATATGCTAGTGAATTGGATAGGCCAGTGAAACTTAGTCGGCTTCATATATACATGTTTCATTAAAATGAAAAATTATGATAAGGATTGTCCGCACGATCTAATTCATATGTTATGAGTTGATTTGGTGATGTTGTGAAGCTTCGTTGCCTCCCTGGAAAAATTCTAAGTCTTCACAAGTCGCTTGAATTGCATTTGACTTGTTTTGGTTAGAAAATTTGTCCGCTTTGGAATTTATAATCAAAACCATCGCAAATCTCTGGTATGAGTGTTTGTGCATGTGAGTTTGGTGTTATAAGCTACCCGGTGAGTTTTAGAAGCCTCATTTGCATGTACATAACATCATAGGCCTTCGGGCATGAGTTGACATCACTTAGATCTTGTTATCTAGGCAAAATGTGCTTTGGAACAGGATTTAGACATCTGAATATTTTGGGGTAGACGTTTGACCTGCTCCAAATAATTATAGTTTCAAGCAACAGAATTCTGATGTCTGAAATTTTTAACCCAGATGTCTGAATTGTAATTTTGACGTCTGACCAAATAAATTCAGACGTCTGAAATAGCTCGAAAATGAACTAAAACCTTGTTGTCTCTGAAAGTTGCACATTCAAACGTCTGAATTTTTCATTCAGACGTCTGAATCCTATATTTTGATTGTTGACTGGTGGAGACCACGGTTAACAGTTTAAATGCATCCAGGCTCTTTCTCGGCCCATTTCGACTTCGTTTGTGACTTGTCACTTTCTCTGATTCGCAGATTTCAGTAGCCAGATTCTTACGAAATCGTTTTATAAAATCATCAATTAAAGAATGATGGAGTGGAACCCAATGTGAGAATTCTCTCACTCAAACTATTTTTGTAGTTATTATAGCTGTGACAAAATATATATGTTGATTTCCTGTGATTGCAGTATTTGTTTGATGGTTGATGGATGTTTACAGTTTTATAGTTACCATTATATTAAACTGTGAAAATATTGGATAAGTTCACATGGATTGTGATGTAAACCCCACATTGGTATTGGGATGATAATTTTACACATCGCCCAAGTATGCAAATGATAATCATTGGATGTTGATTGAAAACCTCACACGGGTCTGGGAATGATAATAACTTCACACATCTCCCTTGTGTTTAGTTGTATGTTGATCGATTGATTTACAGGCCGTAGTAAGCGTTATTTAATTATTTAATGCTTATACAGTTGTAGATTACACTCTGGATGTGAATTGGATGTTTAATAGTTGTTCATCACTATTTTTGAATTCATGAGATGTATGGAACCCATATAAATAAAATTAAATAGTAATTGATTGAGTCACATTCTGATTCAGAGTATATGTGAATATTTTAAAACAATGTTTAGTGAAGGATCAAGATATGATTTTGATGTTCGATTTTGGATGGACATAAAGATATTAAAGATTTGTTTTGATGTCTGATTTTGGATGGGCACGAAAAGGAATTGAAATGGTTTTGATAACCAGAATTTTTCCCACATATAATTGGGATGGATTTGATTGGAAATAATCTTTGGCGTATTTCAATATTGGATTCCGTGGCTATACGGATATTATTAAGGAATTTGGAAGATAAGATATCGCTATTCCCAATACGATATCCATTGGTCTCAGAATTTGATATTGAATATAAGTCGATATGATTTCTATTTAGAGCCTTGTATTTAATATCAAATTGGATTTTGGGTTTGTCGTGAATGGTGTCTTCAATAACATTGTTCTTAAACCCAGTTGAGAAAAGAATAAATCTTTTAACTAAGATTTAAGGTAGTTTCCAATTTAATAAATATAATTGGAATTAAATGGAAGATGATTTGGGTTTATCGTGAACCATGTTTTAAGTGACATTGGATCTTTAACCCAAAGAAAAGCAGGATTAATTTCCAGAAAGTTGAATAATCATTAAGTAATGATTTTTGAGATTAAAACAAAATGTAGTTTTAATGAATCTTTTATTAGATTGGAATGTGAATGAGGTAACACAATTTACCGAATTTAAGGAAACATCGAGAATAGAGAACCGCCAGTTTTACTCCATTCGATAGTTAAATCTTTAAATTGATTTGAAGCGTCGAATGGTAACTAATTTTACCGGGAACACTTTGGATGTTAAATATGGAGTACTACCAGTTTTTCTCCATGGGATGAATAGGTTGGGATTGGGATAATAAAAATAAATGATTACTTCGGTGAGATTCGCTAATCCCTACTAGTTGACAAACCTTTATTTGGTTTATGTTGTCGAAAGATAAAATAAAATCTTTTGAAATGATTTCCAAAGGAAGATTAAAGAATAAATTTAAAGGAATTTATCTTTGATAAAATTAATGGGAACCTTTCCCCAAAGATATGAATATGTGAATAAAAGAATATTCTGGATTGGAATGAGGCGTATGATGTGTTTTTATAGCACTTTTTTATAAGATATGCGAATTATTTGGAAATATCGGGTATAACCCATTATGAATAATTAATGGGACGATTGAAAGTCGACGATGAAGACGGTGGTTGAAGACCGGAGATCTTCACATCGTTTGGATGGTTATTGATGTCATGATTGGGATGTACACCCAAGATGAGGTAATAAGTGGTGATCGTCCAGACGTACTTCGAGATCGATCGGATATGCGAGGAACTCTCTCCTGTATTGGACATATGGGACGATGAATAAGGTGCCTCTGGTTTCGTTCTGACCCAGAACGAACTTGTAAATGGATTACGTCTGACATTGTATTTCGTTCTTTATTGATTGATTTCTACTAAATATGTATCTATTTGGTATCAGAGAATTTATTCTCTTGCTTAACGCCCTTCTCTGAGACGTATGAGCTTAGAGGTTGTATATTGATAGATATCAGTTGTATGACATAAATTGACAATGTGGCATGTTAAGATGCAAATGATCAAGGCTTTATTTGAAAAGCAGGGCCTTGTGGATGATGATCAAAGCACGGCTTTAAGTAACATTGCTTTGTGTTGTAACGTTAATTTGCGAGCCTCACACCACGGTATGAGTCAAAAAGGAATAAAGGACGCAAGAAGTGCATATGTTTCTTTCTAGCTAGAAGTTGTGTCATGGTATGGAGCCTAAACATTTTTAATTATGTGGATGATGGAATGAGGCGCCTCGGATATGATTGGCCGCCAATGGCCAAGTGATTGGTCCGATAGGACCAGGAAACGTATTGTTCAGGAATAACTAATCCACAAACGTTAGGTGTGGACCGGCCTTGCAGAATCCAAGGGTTGCCCATATGTGTGATCCTGGGTCATCTTGCTAGAGGTGATCTGAATCGGTAAGGAGACCAACCCTTTCCTTGACTCATGATGGAAATCCAATTTTCGATACAATAATTTTTTGGTTTTAGTTGTAAACCTATATGACGAAGTAGTAGGATAGGGTATTATGCCGTCTATGGTTAATACATTTACATTTGAAGTTGTATTTGACACTATGCACTTATAGTAATATCAAAATGATTTATTTTAAAGCGTATCAAGCATGTTTGGCTATTATAAGGTAAAACCCTATCCTCTGGTTTGTGTTGCATTGTGTGATGGGACCTGAGTCTTATAATAGCTTTATTTTTTTCCAAAATCATTGCGTGGTTTTATGCATTAAACTAGTATTCATATGGAGTAAACTCGTTCCATGTTATACGGCGTGGTCCCATGATTTCCCAACTTTTAAAGTAAAGATTTAATAACTGTTTTAGTTCTCACACCAGTCCCATGACTGTCTCGGAGTTTATTATTTCTACCTAAACTCTAGATGCCCATATTTTCCACACGGGCATCTAGTCGTTTTGGATTTGCAGATATTTCTTTTCACAGGATCCTGGAGTACAGCTGGAGCTATATTCGGAAAGCTTTGTATCTGTGTGTTCCCCTCTGTTGTGTTAGTTGATGTATTTCTGCTGTACATTACATTTATACATTTTAAATTTGTGTATTTTAATCTTTGATATTTTTTCGGGTGTATATTATTTATTCGAACTCTGATATATTCTTGTACTCTGATGTAATTGTTGTAATAGCAGTGAAATGTTCTCATGTTTGTGTTCTGATGTGTCGTGTTCTCAACACAATCCCGGCTCTCTTGTCTCTTCGGAGGCCGGGCGAGTTCGATGCGTGACAGTTTGGTATCAGAGCTTTGGTTTGCAAAGCTAGAGAACAAGACACGTTAGAACCAAGCGAAAGAATTCATCGGAGATAGGATTAGTAACGTCCTATAAGAATAACTCATTAGAGATAGGGTTAGTAATACGCTAGAATGAGTTTGAAGAGTGCTATTTCTAAAAATGAGTTTTGTTTTGAAAATTATATCTTATTACAAAGATTTAAGTATTATATTTGATATTGATTTTGGACTATCGGGTATAAGAAGATTTTACATATATGCGTCATGAACGTATATTCGAAGTCTCAAATATACTGGGTAGATATAGAATCACACTCTAGTCGCCCGAAGATGATCCTGATGATTACTATAGTATCATCAGTATTTATGTTCGAGTTTCGAAAGTGGGATATATGTATATTTCCAATTGACTGGTGTGAGAACCAAAAACTTAATTAGGGTTTATGTTGTGATTTGGCATTGAAATATGATTTTTGAGTATATATAAAAGATATATGTTTGAAAAGCTAATTAACTAATTGATTGCTGGTTGTGATGGATGATAATTATTTTGATTAGTTAAAATATTGAAACAATAAAACCAATGTGAAAATGAAAGGTGTAACACCCCGTATGTTGAATAACTTGTTATAATATAAATCATGGCAGAATTAAATTTTAAGATCTGAATCAGGGGAAACGGGCTATGCCATTGCGTTCGTCTCGGAAAAATACGCGAAATAGAGTCCGAGTTTTCGAAAATCGGAGTCCGTATGACCCAGTTAAGGCCCGAAGAAGTTTTCAGAAAATTCAAATTTCGAAAACAGATTTCAAATGCAGAAATGGAGCTAGGCGGGAAAATTCCCGCCACACCCCAAGTCGACTGGGGAGTCGATTTGGGAGTCGACACCAAAAGACCCAAGTCGACTGCCCTGTCGTCTTGGGAGTCGACACAGGTGGCCGGGCAGTTTTGCCTGGTGCACCATTTGAGTGAATTGGTCAGGTTTTGGGCTGTGTTTGGTGGCTGGTGACGAAATCTGATGGCTCTAAACTAATCTAGGGTTAATCTAAGGGCCTAAATTACATCCTAAATCTATAAATACACCCTAAGACTACCCTAATTCATACTAAAATTGGATACAACGTCATCATGCCGTCGAAATGCAACTTAGAAGGAGCCTCCACAAATTAAAGAGGAAGATAGCTTATCAAAGCAACTTCTAATCAACTCTAGCAACTAAATCTTCTTCATAGGAGTGCTAATCAACAAGTTGTGAGTTTCTATGCCTTTAGCAAGCAATTGCTAAACTAAGGATGTAATGAGGTTATGGTTATGAATGTGGATCAATGCAAGTTATGTTATCATATGCTATGTGCTCATGATGTTAGTTATGCAAGTTTTATGCTATATGTCCATGATGCTAGTTATGCAAGTTTTATGTTATATGTTCATGATGCTAGTTATGCAAATCACTATGATAAACATTGATCCATTATGACACTATGTTATGCAAGTTTGGTGTTTGATTATATGCAAGTTCATATATGACATGTTATGCAAGTTTGGTGTTTGATTATATGCAAGTTCATATATGACATGTTATGCAAGTTTGGTGTTTGATTATATGCAAGTAACATGTGCAAGTTTACACCTTTGTATGATATGCATACATATGCAAGTTTACCCCTTTGTATGTCATGCATATATATGCATGTTTACCCCTTTTTATGATATGAGTAACATATGCAAGTTCATCCCTTTTTTTAGACCTATGACATGTATGCAAGTTTATCCCTTTATGATAGGTCTATGACATGAACATCTATGCAAGTTACCCTCTTTATGACATATGTGATTCATGCAAGTTTGGGTTGGTTATTTATGCTAGTTGGGTTTGATGTTATGGTTATATATGCAAGTTGACACCTTTAAAACCCATGTTGATGCTAATGTTATGCTAAGTTGAACCCATTGTATTTGTGATGAATCATCCCTTTTAAGTATGTCATGTTAGTGTATTACGTGGGGAACGATGGGGTTAATATTCATGTTAACGAAATTGTGGTGAAATTGGTATGATGTTGCATACCATAAGTGGATGGACATAATTGAGTCAATTATGTACATCATTAAATTGGAATTAATTAGGGAAAATTAATTCAAAATATGGGGGTGATTAATTAGGTGTAATTAATCGACTAAGACACGAGGTTGGACCCTTTTGTAGCATAAGACTGCCCGGACCCGACCGGCAAATCCAGCGGCTACAAATGATTGGCCCAATGTGAGAGGTCTTAGGCATAAATTAAATACGTGACAAGTGTAAAGACACGAGGTTAGACTCTGTTATGGCGTAAGGCTGCCCGACCGGCAAATCCAGCTGCCATAAAAGACAGTCTAATGTGAGAGGTCTTTACAAAGGTTACGTTCTTAATCAATTAAGAAACAATTAACCAGATAAGCATGTAGTGGGGCATGAGGGGTTAAGTGGGTGCCTTGGGTGGCATGTGGAAATCAAGTAAGTGCCTTGGGTGGCATGTGGAAATCTAGTGGGTTGCTTTGGGTGGCAATAGAAAATACGATTTGAATACTTAACCAAGTGGAAACATGTAATTAAACATGATTAAAGGGTTAAGTGGGATGCACTAGAAAAGGGACAAGCTTAGGTGGGTAGCTTGTGGGGGCCCATTTCAACCAGTAATCCAAAACGTATCTTTGTGGGCTCGTCCCAAGTCGAGGACGGGACACGCATACTGGGTTTGACTATAAGAGGCCAAAACGGGTTAGCGGTGGCAACGCAAGTCCAATGAGTTTCATATGCGTGTGTGGGCCCGGGCTGGTAGGTAAGACGTTGTTGCATCGTGTAGGTATAAGCCGTGCACCGTTGGTTGTATCGGGTTGCTACTTTGGGGAGTGATACACCCCACTGTGGGGCCAGCACGGGTATCTACGTTAGGGAGCCGATCGCTTGGGGAGTAGTGGGTACACCTAGTGGAGATAGGGGCAGACGACACCTATGTAGTCAGCTAGCGGTACACGAAACTACTAGTTATATTTTCTAAGTCCATGGGTGGGATCAACCTTTAAGTAGGAATGACTGGTGTGGTGAAGTGTAGTAATTATCCTTGGGTGGGTAGATGCGTCTTTACCGTTATCTTCGTTCTTCCTATGTCTAGTTGGCTGCTTAGTGTAGTCATTTATCCCCAGTCGTTACCGTACCAAGTTTATATCATACCCTAATTACTTTAATGATTGTATTGTTAAAGTTATAGGACTCGCTCAGACTTATGTCTGACCCCGTTGTTTTTATCTTTTTCCCAACCCTCAGGTTCTCAGAGTGGGCCTAGCACTAGTGGGCTTTGATCAGATTGCTTTATCTATCTTTTGGAGCTTGGACCGTTGATGTAAAGCTCAACTTATCTTTTCTATTATGGCTATTAGTTATGTAGTGGGATTATGTACTTATGTTTTTATCAGGATGGATATTTAGTACTTGACTCTTGTTTTAGTTGGATTTGGTATTGTAACCAAACATGTTTATCTTCTGCTGCAATGAAATGATGTTTTAGATTTTCAAGTATTATTTATATCTGTCTTGTTGTAATTTTTCTGTTCTATATTCACTTAAAATACTCCACCGAAGTTAAGGCATTCCCTTAGTGAGTGACCTTAGCGGGTGTGGGGTGTTACACGTGGTATCAGAGCTGAAGGTTACCAGAACAGATAATTTTTTTTAGAAAAACTATTTTTCTAAAAACATTTTTGGAAGAAGTATTTTCAAAAACATGTCTTTTAAGAGAAAAGTTTTTGAAAGAAAAGCATAATCCCCAATAGCCATATCTTTATCTTTCGAATTCTCCGTTTTGAATCTTTCCTTTCTCGTTTCAGCATGGCTGAAGATCTTAACTTTCCGGAGGGTGTAGCGATACCAGTATGGTATAGGAGATTGATGGAGGCTAGGGCCACCGCTGCGGGTCCAGCAAATGTTCCTCCACCACCAGTTGCACCCGATCTTCCTCCTCCTCCTCGCACTGATACTTTTGCAAAGACTTGCAAGGAATTTAAGGCTATGGGAGGGAAACCTTTTCAAGGATCAGAAACTTTTGTGGAAGCTAGGGATTGGCTTAAGGAGATGGAAGAGTTGATAGATATCTTTGAGATGGAAGAAGGAAAGAAAGTCAAGTTAGCTGCTTGGTTAATGAAGGGAGAGGCCTCGTTCTGGTGGGAGGTCACTAATGGAGAACGCCTAGTTGACTCTTGGGCGGATTTCAGGCAAAGGTTTGTGGCAAAGTTTCTCTCAAGGGCGGAAGAAAATCTGTATATGGAAAGGTTCTTGACTCTAAAGCAAGGAAACCTATCAGTGAAGGAATATGTCAACAAGTTTAATCAGTTGGCAAGGTTTGGCATGGACATGGTGAATACACCAGAGAAGAAGGCTCTGAGGTTCGTTTAAGGCTTGAATGAACCGATGCATGGATTGGCTATGACTCACATCCCTATGGGGGCCACCTTTGAGAAGCTAGTAGACATGGCACTTATGCATGAGGAAGAGAAGGGTCCCAATGCTAATAATCCACCCGAGAAGAAAGGAGATCAGAAGAGACCTCAACAGCAACAGCAAAACAAGGATGGGAAAGGCAACGGTGGCAAGGGAAAGAAGAAGTGCTTCAATTGCGGGACACCAGGCCACCTAAGCAAAGATTGTCGGAAGAAGAAGAAGACTGGTTGCTTCCACTGTGGCGAAGCAGGGCATCTAGTGAAGGACTGCCCTAAGAAGGGGCAGAGGACGGGATCTACCTCAGGAGGACAGGTGCAAGCTCTTATGGCACCAGGTCAGGCAAGGGGGCAAGTTCAGGCTCTCGCGGTTCCACCGATTCAGGAAAGAGGTAGAACTATTTCCGTTGAAAGTCTGGTTTTTCTGTTTGATCATCCTGTCCGTACTTTGTTTGACTCTGGCGCATCGCATTCGTTTATCTCATCATCATTAGTTGAGTCACTACACTTAGACACCAGTCTAGTAGATGATCCCTTGGTTGTTTCAAACCCAATTGGGGGCTCCACTTATTTGTCCATGATATGTTTGGGTTTGAAGATTTCCATACTTAGCGTTGAGTTTAGATGTGATGCTTTTGTTTTGGGCTTCACGGGCTATGGGTTAATCTTGGGCATGGACTGGTTATCCAGTAATGGTGCCGTTCTTGATTGTGAAAGGAGAGTTGTTAGGCTCATGACCCGCTTGGGTAACACTCTCGAGATCTCTTGTAATCCCATGGATCCTGTTATGCTAAGTTATCTTGAATCGCTTGATGCTTCGGTCGAGAGTTTGCGATCTGTTAGAGTGGTCTGGGAATACTCGGATGTGTTTGAGGAGGTGAAGGGCTTACCTCCGAAGCGGGAGATAGACTTCCGAATATATCTAGTGGACAATGCTAAGCCAGTATATTTGCCAGTGCGCCACATGGCTCCTCGTGAGAGGAGGGAACTCCATAAGCAAGTAGGGGAGTTGCTTGAGAAGGGGTTCATAAGATGAAGTATATCGGAGTGGGGTGCTCCAGTAGTTTTTGCCACGAAGGCGGATGGGTCCCTCAGACTTTGTGTAGACTATAGAGAACTCAACAAGCTTACAAAGAAGAATAGACACCCATTGCCGAGGATTGATGATCTCTTTGATCAGTTGGTTGGCGCCTCAGTGTTTTCGCAGTTGGACTTAGCCACGGGGTTTCATCAGTTGAGAGTGGCTGAGGATAGCATAGACAAGACTGCCTTTAGGACTCCGGATGGTTTCTATGAGTGGCTGGTGATGCCATTTGGTTTGACGAACGCCCCTGCATACTTTGTTGATTTGATGAGTAGGGTGTTAAGGGAGTACCTTAATAAGTTCGTGTTGGTCTTTGTGGATGACATCTTAGTCTTTTCTAAGAGTGAAGAAGAGCATGCCCTACATCTTAGGGAAGTGTTGGAGACTCTTCGAGCGCATAGTCTTAAGGCTAAATTCTCTAAATGTCACTTTTGCAGGAAGGAGGTGTGGTTCTTAGGGCACGTGGTCTCCAAAGAAGGGATAGCTGTGGATCCCGCCAAGGTAGTGTCCATCCAAGATTGGAAGGTTCCGAAGAATGCTACCGAGGTGAGGAGTTTCTTGGGGTTGGCTGGCTACTATAGGAAGTTTATCAAGGACTTCGCGAAGATATCAGCCCCATTAACTCGCTTGACGAAGAAGAGTCTAGTCTTCACATGGGACGTAGATTGTGATGATGCGTTCCAACGGTTAAAGAGAGCTTTAACCACAGCTCCGGTCTTAGTGTTGCCAGATGGGAGTAAGCCATTTGTTGTTTATACCGATGCTTGTGGGACAGGATTAGGCGCAGTCTTAATGCAAGAGGGAAGGGTAATAGCCTATGGGGGAAGGCAGTTGAGATAGCATGAGAAAAATTACCATACACATGATCTAGAGTTGGTCGCTATTGTTTTTGCGCTTAAGACTTGGCGCCATTATCTTCTTGGCGAAAGGTTCGAATTGTTTACTGACCGCAAATCTTTGAATTACTTGTTTTCTCAGAAGGATTTGAACTTAAGACAGCAAAGCCGGATGGAGTTCTTAGCATCCTATGATTTCGAGATAGCGTATACCCCTGGCAAGGGTAACGTGGTGGCAGACGCCTTAAGCAGAAAAAGGTTGTCCTTGAGTCCATTGTTCGTGGAACGACGAAGCTTAGAATTTATCTCGATGTTTGATTTCAGACCTTCCGTTGACTTTGTACCCGGTTTGCTAGCATCCTTAGAGGTCAGACCTACTCTTTTGGGACAGATTGGCGAGGCACAGCGGGACGACCCACAGTTGGTTGAGTTGGTAGAGAGGCTCATAAGGGGGGAGTCGTCCAGCCATTTGAGTAGGTACACCCTAGATGATAAGGGGTGGTTGCGTAGAGACGGTAGACTTTGTGTACCGCAAGATGAGGGTTTGAGGAAGGCTATTCTTGATGATGCCCATCGTTCGAAGATGACCATTCATCCCGGTGGGGACAAGATGTACCAAGACATGAAGCGAGTTTTCTTTTGGGCCGGTATGAAGAAAGATGTGGCCGAGTAGGTCGTTAGATGCTTGGTGTGCCAACAAGTGAAAGCGGAGCAAAAGAAACCTGGTGGGTTGCTTCACCCATTGGAAGTTCCGCAATGGAAGTGGGATAGCGTCACGATGGATTTTATTGATGGGTTACCGAGATCGAGGAAAGGTAATACGGGAATTTGGGTTGTGGTAGACAGACTTACTAAGAGCGCCCATTTCATACCCGTGAAGAGTAAGAGGACTGCTCCATGGCTAGCTTCAGTTTACCTTCGAGAGATAGTTCGATTGCATGGTGTACCTTCTAGCATAGTGAGCGATCGAGATCCTATCTTCGCTAGCGAGTTTTGGAAGAGTTTGCAAGAGGCAGTAGGGACTCAGTTGTGTTTAAGCACCGCATATCATCCTCAGACGGACGGCCAGAGCGAGAGGGTGAATCGTGTTCTAGAAGACCTTTTGAGGCTATGTATCTTAGATTTTGGAGGTACATGGGAAGAGCATCTTCCATTGGTGGAGTTCGCGTATAATAACAGCTTTCAGTCTAGTATTGGTATGGCTCCTTTCGAAGCTCTTTATGGAAGGCCTTGTCGGTCACCTACATGTTGGTGGGAATCTACGGATAAGATCTTGCTTGGGCCTGATATAGTTAGAGAGACTTCAGAAAAGATTGATTTGATTCGAAGAAGGATGAAAGCAGCGCAAGATAGGCAGAAATCTTACGCGGATAAGAAAAGGACGTATCTTGAGTTTGATGTTGGGGACATGGTCTTTGTCAAAGTATCTCCATTACGGAATGTTGTTCGCTTTGGGTCCATCAGAAAGTTAGCACCAAGGTTTGTAGGACCGTTTCCTATTAAGGAAAGGATTGGACAGATGGCATATAGAGTGGATTTGCCCGAGAGACTTAGTGGTGTACATGACGTATTCCATGCGTCACATTTGAGGAAGTGCCTACATGAGACCGCAGAGGTGGTAGAGCCGAGCTTGCTTAGAGAAGTGGAGGTAGAGCGTGATGCGACGATTCGACGAGCTCCTACTCGCATCCTTGGGTCAGAGATTAGGAAGTTGAGAAACAGAGAGGTTCAACTAGTCAAAGTGCAATGGGGAGATGATGAGAGCAACGCTACTTGGGAGACAGAAGCGAAGATGCGTTCACTGTACCCATTCCTTTTTGAGGGTATGTCTTTTAACTTCTCCTTTATCGTTTGTCTAGTACTTATCTTATCTTTAGTATGTCCTCTCATTAGTACCTTTGACCTTTAGATAGGGTAAACCTATGGTTGAAACATGTGTTTGAGACATGTTATGATTGATGGATGCGTGTGGATGCAAGTGTTTGCTAGTGGTTGCTCGTGGATGCATATACACACACTTTAGACACTAGATCGGCTCAGTCACTTCATATTGCATATTGCATATAATTGTGTGTAGGTAGCTATATTAATGGATGTATAATGGTTGTGTTATCATATGGAAGATGCATTTTGGTGTATGGTTGTGCACACATGTAGAGATAGTATGTGTCGATAGGGTTCTTTCGCATACATATTGGATGCATGGAACTATCATGGTTTGCATTAAGGAGGTCAACTGAATCAGTAGACCGCCTGATTTTGCATTAGACAGGGAACATATACACACACTTTTTGCATATGTTCATACAGCATTAGAAACTTTAAGGACAATGGATGCCAGTGTTTGATGGTTTAGTAGATGGTTGTTTGGTTGGTAGGATACGTTCTTCTTGACTTAGAGATTTCGGGGACGAAATCCTTTAAGTAGGGGAGAATGTAACACCCCGTATGTTGAACAACTTGTTATAATATAAATCAGGGCAGAATTAAATTTTAACATCCGAATCAGGGGAAACAGGCTATGCCATTGCGTTCGTCTCGGAAAAATACGCGAAATAGAGTCCGAGTTTTCGAAAATCGGAGTCCGTATGACCCAGTTAAGGCCCGAAGAAGTTTTCAGAAAATTCAAATTTCGAAAACAGATTTCAAATGCATAAATGGAGCTAGGCGGGAAAATTCCCGCCACACCCCAAGTCGACTGGGGAGTCGACTTGGGAGTCGACACCAAAAGACCCAAGTCGACTACCCTGTCGACTTGGGAGTCGACACAGGTGGCCGGGCAGTTTTGCCTGGTGCACCATTTGAGTGAATTGGTCAGGTTTTGGGCCGTGTTTGGTGGCTGGTGACGAAGTCTGATGGCTCTAAACTAATCTAGGGTTAATCTAAGGGCCTAAATTACATCCTAAATCTATAAATACACCCTAAGACTACCCTAATTCATACTAAAATTGGATACAACGTCATCATGCCGTCAAAATGCAACTTATAGGGAGCCTACACAAATTAAAGAGGAAGATAGCTTCTCAAAGCAACTTCTAATCAACTCTAGCAACTAAATCTTCTTCATAGGAGTGCTAATCAACAAGTTTTGAGTTTCTATGCCTTTAGCAAGCAATTGCTAAACTAATTATGATAGGATGTAATGAGGTTATGGTTATGAATATGGATCAATGCAAGTTATGTTATCATATGCTATGTGCTCATGATGTTAGTTATGCAAGTTTTAGCTATATGTCCATGATGCTAGTTATGCAAGTTTTATGCTATATGTTCATGATGCTAGTTATGCAAATCACTATGATAAATATTGATCCATTATGACACTATGTTATGCAAGTTTGGTGTTTGATTATATGCAAGTTCATATATGACATGTTATGCAAGTTTGGTGTTTGATTATATGCAAGTTCATATATGACATGTTATGCAAGTTTGGTGTTTGATTGTATGCAAGTAACATGTGCAAGTTTACACCTTTGTATGATATGCATACATATGCAAGTTTACCCCTTTGTATGTCATGCATATATATGCATGTTTACCCCTTTTTATGATATGAGTAACATATGCAAGTTCATCCCTTTTTTTAGACCTATGACATGTATGCAAGTTTATCCCTTTATGATAGGTCTATGACATGAACATCTATGCAAGTTACCCTCTTTATGACATATGTGATTCATGCAAGTTTGGGTTGGTTATTTATGCTAGTTGGGTTTGATGTTATGGTTATATATGCAAGTTGACACCTTTAAAACCCATGTTGATGCTAATGTTATGCTAAGTTGAACCCATTGTATTTGTGATGAATCTTCCCTTTTAAGCATGTCATGTTAGCGTATTACGTGGGGAACGATGGGGTTAATATTCATGTTAATGAAATTGTGGTGAAATTGGTATGATGTTGCATACCATAAGTGGATGGACATAATTGAGTCAATTATGTACATCATTAAATTGGAATTAATTAGGGAAAATTAATTCAAAATATGGGGGTGATTAATTAGGTGTAATTAATCGACTAAGACACGAGGTTGGACCCTTTTGTAGCATAAGACTGCCCGGACCCGACCGGCAAATCCAGCGGCTACAAATGATTGGCCCAATGTGAGAGGTCTTAGGCATAAATTAAATACGTGACAAGTGTAAAGACACGAGGTTAGACTCTGTTATGGCGTAAGGCTGCCCGGACCCGACCGACAAATCCAGCTGCCAAAAAAGACAGTCTAATGTGAGAGGTCTTTACAAAGGTTACGTTCTTAATCAATTAAGAAACACTTAACCAGATAAGCATGTAGTGGGACATGAGGGGTTAAGTGGGTGCCTTGGGTGGCATGTGGAAATCAAGTAAGTGCCTTGGGTGGCATGTTGAAATCTAGTGGGTTGCCTTGGGTGGCAATAGAAAATACGATTAGAATACTTAACCAAGTGGAAACATGTAATTAAACATGATTAAAGGGTTAAGTGGGATGCACTAGAAAAGGGACAAGCTTAGGTGGGTAGCTTGTGGGGGCCCATTTCAATCAGTAACCCAAAACGTATCTTTGTGGGATCGACCCAAGTCGAGGACGGGACATGCATACTGGGTTTGACTATAAGAGGCCTAAACGGGTTAGCGGTGGCAACGCAAGTCCAATGGGTTTCATATGCGTGTGTGAGCCCGGGCTGGTAGGTAAGACGTTGTTGCATCGTGTAGGTATAAGCCGTGCACCGTTGGATGTATCGGGTTGCTACTTTGGGGAGTGATACACCCCACTGTGGGGCCAGCACGGGTATCTACGTTAGGGAGCCGATCGCTTGGGGAGTAGTGGGTACACCTAGTGGAGATAGGGGCAGACGGCACCTATGTGGCCAGCTAGGGGTACACGAAACTACTAGTTATATTTTCTAAGTCCATGGGTGGGATCAACCTTTAAGTAGGAATGACTGGTGTGGTGCAGTGTAGTAATTATCCTTGGGTGGGTAGATGCGTCTTTACTGTTATCTTCGTTCTTCCTATGTCTAGTTGGCTGCTTAGTGTAGTCATTTATCCCCAGTCGTTACCGTACCAAGTTTATATCATACCCTAATTACTTTAATGATTGTATTGTTAAAGTTATAGGACTCGCTCAGACTTATGTCTGACCCCGTTGTTTTTATCTTTTTCCCAACCCTCAGGTTCTCAGAGTGGGCCTAGCACTAGTGGGCTTTGATCAGATTGCTTTATCTATCTTTTGGAGCTTGGACCGTTGATGTAAAGCTCAACTTATCTTTTCTATTATGGCTATTAGTTATGTAGTGGGATTATGTACTTATGTTTTTATCAGGATGGATATTTAGTACTTGACTCTTGTTTTAGTTGGATTTGGTATTGTAACCAAACATGTTTATCTTCTGCTGCAATGAAATGATGTTTTAGATTTTCAAGTATTATTTATATCTGTCTTGTTGTAACTTTTTTGTTCTATATTCACTTAAAATACTCCACCGAAGTTAAGGCATTCCCTTAGTGAGTGACCTTAGCGGGTGTGGGGTGTTACAAAAGGTAAAAGAAGCCAAGTCCAATTTAAAGTTGAATTGAATTGAAATTTGATTGGAATTGGATATATGTACATGTATATATGTCGTACGGGTTATTGCATGGAAGCTAAGAAGAGGAACAAAATTGTACGCTCGACCAATAGGTACATGTTTACTATATTGATTGGGTTTGATGATTTTATGAGCCAATTGGCTTTTGGATTTTCTTTTGATATATGAGAGCCTGTAGAGGTCATTTGTAGTTGTACCGATCAACCCGTACAGAGGAGGTTATGGCGAAAATTTTCAAAAATTTGAGGCATTAGCCAAATTTTGAGAAATTTGGAAGTTCTTAAAAACTGAAAAGTTGTTGAACTTGAGTCAAGCGAAGGTTGAGTTGGTTAAGTAAACGACCTTCGGTTCATTCTTCCTTTTCAAGGGCGATTTTAAGTGGGGGAGATTGTAACAACCCAAAATTTCGGAACCAATTTAAAATTTATTTTTAATTGATTTCCATAGATATTAAATATTTTAGATGAATTATTTGGAGAATAAACGGTTTAAAATTTAGTTAAATCGAAGTTAGAACGTATAAACTTAAAACTTAATAAAAATGAACTTGAAATGGCGCGGTAGTTTGAAAGTTCGATTTTTAACTATGAATGAATATATAGAATTCAATATAAATCGGAATTGGATAAAACAAGAAATGTTGAGATGTTTTGAATTATAACTTTCTAATGAGTATATGAAATGGAGATTTCACTTTATACATTGTAAGTTATGACTTAATTAAAATTTAGAATAGTCGCTATGGAATTTATATATATATATATATATATATATATATATATAGTCCATAGAAAAGTCACATTTTGCAAACGACTTCCATTTTCAATGAAACCTCTTCCATTGAGTTCAGAATGTCGTTTAGGTGTTAGAAAACTGTAAACATCGATACCTTTGGAGTTGGAGAAATTTTGGTCTTTTTCATTGGATATAAGACCAAAATATCACTTTTGCTTATGGACGAATTTGGACTCGAAACCACTTCCATTGAGTTCAAAACGCCGTTTATGTGCTTGAAAAGTATAAGCTTCGATATATTCTGAGCTTCGGAGATTTGGCACGTTGGTTGGGTCTTGGGTGGCTAAACCTAACCCATTCACTTAAGTGCTCCATAACCCTCTTCTCTTCATTCGTTCTCCAACACTTAGCAAAAATTAGAAAAAATGGGGATAGGGAATGGTAAATTAAAATTCCTAAGCTAGGTTTTGCAAATCCAAGCCCAAATCAAAGGGAAAATAAAAAAGACAACATGGGTAAGCTTCTCCATCCTCCACTTCATCTTCTCCAACTTGTTTCCTCTTCATTTTGTGATGATTTCCTAAACCTAATTCTTAGGAAATGTGTTCATATGATCATAGGTTGTTGATACTAGTGTTTTATTCGAAGAGAGATCATTCTAGCTTGCTATTGGATTGATTCATAGCTTCTAACCATCAAAGTGAGAGCTTAGTAAGTTATACATGAACCCACATTTATGCCATAAGTTATTAGCTTGTAAGAGTGTAGTTTAGAGTTCATTTGAGTTAGCATATGCTAGTGAATTGGATAGGCTAGTGAAACTTAGTCGGTTTCATATATTCATGTTTCATTAAAATGGAAAATTATGATAAGGATTGTCCGCACGATCTAATTCATGTGTTTTGAGTTGATTTGGTGATGTTGTGAAGCTTCATTGCCTCCTCGGCAAAGTTCTAAGTCTTCACAAGTCGTTTGAATTGCATTTGATTTGCTTTGGTTAGAAAATTTGTCCGCTTTGGAATTTATAATCAAAATCATCGCAAATTTCTGGTATGAATATTTGTGCATATGAATTTGGTGTTAAAAGCTACCCCGATGAGTTTTAGAAGCCTCATTTGTTTGTACATAACATCAAAGGCCTTCGGGCATGAGTTGATATCACTTAGAGCTTGTTATCTAGGCAAAATGTGCATTGAAACAGGATTCAGATGTCTTAATATTTTGGGGTAGATGTCTGACCTGCTCCAAATACTTATAGTTTCAAGCAACAAAATTCAGAGGTCTGAAATTTTTAACTCAGATGTCTGAATTGTAATTCAGACGTCTGACCAAATAAATTCAGACATATGAAATAGCTCGAAAATGAACTAAAACCTTGTCTCTGAAAGTTGCACATTCAGACGTTTGAATTTTTCATTCAGACGTCTGAATCCTATATTTTGACTGCTGACCGGTGGAGACCACGGTTAACAGTTTAGATGCATCCAGGCACTTTCTTGGCCCTTTTCGACTTCGTTTGTGACTTGTCAGTTTCTCTGATTCGCAGATTTCAGCAGTCAGATTCTTACGAAATCATTTTATAAAATCATCAATTAAAGAATGATGGATTGGAACCCAATGTGAGAATTCTCTCACTTAAACTATTTTTGTAGTTATTATAGATGTGACAAAATATATATGTTGATTTCCTGTGATTGCAGTATTTGTTTGATGGTTGATGGATGTTTACAGTTTTATAGTTACCATTATATTAAACTGTGAAAATATTGGATAAGTTCACATGGATTGTGATGTAAACCCCACATTGGTATTGGGACGATAATTTTACACATCGCCCAAGTATGCAAATGATAATCATTGAATGTTGATTGAAAACCCCACACGGGTCTGGGGGATGATAATAGCTTCACACATCTCCCTTGTGTTTAGTTATATGTCGGTCGATTGATTGACAGGCCGTAGTAAGCGTTATTTAATTATTTAATGCTTATACAGTTGTAGATTGCACTCTGGATGTGAATTGGATGTTTAATAGTTGTTCATCACTATTTTTGAATTCATGAGATGTATGGAACCCATATAAATAAAATTAAATAGTAATTGATTGAGTCACATTCCGATTCAGAGTATATGTGAATATTTTAGAACAATGTTCAGTGAAGGATAAAGATCTGATTTTGATGTTCGATTTTGGATGGACACAAAGATATTAAAGATTTGTTTTGATGTCCGATTTTGGATGGGCACGAAAAGGAAATGAAATGGTTTTGATAACCAGAATTTTACCTATATATAATTGGGATGGATTTGAATGGAAATAATCTATGGAATATTTCAATATTGGATTCGGTGGCTATACGGATATTGTTAAGGAATTTGGAAGATAAGATATCGCTATTCCTAATACGATATCCATTGGTCTTAGAATTTGAAATTGAATATAAGTCGATATGATTTATATTTAGAGCCTTGTATTTAATATCAAATTGGATTTTGGGTTTGTCGTGAATGGTGTCTTCAATAACATTGTTCTTAAACCCAGTTGAGAAAATAATAAATATTTTTACTAAGATTTAAGGAAGTTTTCCAATTTAATAAATATAATTGGAATTAAATGGAAGATGATTTGGGTTTATCGTGAACCATGTTTTAAGTGACATTGGATCTTTAACCCAAGTAAAAGCAGGATTAATTTCCAGAAAGTTGAATAATCATTAAGTAATGATATTTAAGATTAAAACAAAATGTAGTTTTAATGAATCTTTTATTAGATTGGAATGGGAATGAGGTAACTCAATTTACCGAATTTATGGAAATATCGAGAATGGAGAACCGCCAGTTTTACTCCATGCGATAGTTAAATCTTTAAATAGATTTGAAGCATCGAATGGTAATTAATTTTACCGGGAACACTTTGGGTGTTAAATATGGAGTACTACCAGTTTTGCTCCATGGGATGAATAGGTTGGGATTGGGTTAATAAAAATAAATGATTACTTCGGTGAGATTCGCTAATCCCTACTAGTTGATAAACCTGAATTTGGTTTAAGTTGTCGAAAGATAAAATAAAATCTTTTAAAATGATTTCCAAAGGAGGATTAAAGAATTAATTTAAAGGAATTTATCTTTGATAAAATTAATGGGAACCTTTCCCCAAAGATATGAATATTTGAATAAAAGAATAGTCTGGATTGGAATGAAGCGTATGATTTGTTTTTATAGCATTTGATTATAAGATATGCGAATTATTCGGAAAGACCAGGTTTAACACATTCTGAATAATTAATATGACGATTGAAAGTCGACGATGAAGACGGTGGCTGAAGACCGACGATCTTCACATCGTTTGGATGATTACTGGTGTCTTGATTGGGTTGTACACCTAAGATGAGGTAATAAGTGGTGATCGTCCAGACGTACTTGGAGATCGATCGGATATGCGAGGACCTCTCTCCTGTATTGGACATATGGGATGAGGAATAAGGTGCCTCCGGTTTTGTTCAAACCCAGAACGAACTTGTAAATGGATTATGTCTGACACTGTATTTCATTCTATATTGATTGATTTCTATTAAATAATTATCTATTTTGTGGCAAAGAATTTATTCTCTTGCTTAACACCATTTTCTCAGACGTATGAGCTTAGAGGTTATATATTGATAGATATCAGTTGTATGGCATGAATTGACAATGTGGCATGTTAAGATGCAAATGATCAAGGCTTTTGTTAAAAAGCAGGGCCTTGCGGATGATGATTAAAGCACGGCTTTAAGTAGCATATCTTTGGGTTGTAGTGTTAATTCGCGAGCCTCACACCCCGATATGAGTCAAAAACGGGATAAGGGACGTAAGGAGTGCATACGTTTCTTTCTAGCTGCATGTTGTGGCATGGTATGGAGCCCAGACATTTTTACTTACGTGGATGATGGAATGAGGTGCCTCAGATATGATTGGTCGCCAATGGCCAAGTGATAGGTCCAATAGGACTGGAAAACGTATTGTTCAGGGATAACTAATCCACAAACGTTAGGTGTGGACTGGCCCTGCAGGATCCAAGGGTTGCCCATAGGTGTGATCCTCGGTCATCTTGCTAGAGGTGATCCGAATTGGTAAGGAGACCATCCATTGCCTTGACTCATGATGGAAATCCAATTTCCAATACGAAAATTTTTCGGTTTTGTAAACCTATATGGCGACATAGTAGGATTGGGTACTATGCCGTCTATGATTGATACATTTACAATTGAAGTTGTATTTGACACTATGCACTTATAGTAATATCAAAATGATTTATTTTAAAGCGTATCAAGCATGTTTGGATATTATAACGTAAAACTCTATCCGCTAGTTTGTGTTGCATTGTGTGATGAAACTGAGTCTTATAATAGCTTCATTTTATCCAAAAGCATTGTGTGGTTTTAAGCCTTAAACTAGTATTCATGTGGAGTAAACTCGTTCCGTGTTATACGGTGTAGTCCCATGATTCCCCAACTTTTAAAGTAAAGATTTAATAACTGTTTTAGTTCTCACACCAGTCCCATGACTGACTCGGAGTTTATTGTTTCTACCTAAATTCTGGGTTCCTATATTTTCCACATGGGCAGCTAGTAGTTTTGGATTTGCAGATATTTCTTTTCACGGGATCCTGGAGTACAGCTGGAGCTATATTCGGAAAGCTTTGCATCCGTGTATTCCCTTCAGTTGTGTTAGTTGATGTATTTCCACTGTACATTGTATTTATACATTTTAAATTTGTGTATTTTAATCTCTGATATTTTTTCCGCTGTATATTGTTTATTCGAACTCTGATATATTCCTATACTCTGATGTAATTGTTGTAGTAGCAATGAAATGTTCTCATATTTGTGTTCAGATGCGTCATGTTCTCAACACAATCCGGGCTCTCTTGTCTCTTCGGAGGCCGGGCGAGTTCAGTGCGTGACGGTTTGGTATCAGAGCTTTGGTTTACAAAGCTAGAGAACAAAACACATTAGAACCAAACGAAAGAATTCATCAGAGATAGGATTAGTAACATCCTATAAGAATAACTCGTTGGAGATAGGGTTAGTAATACCCTAGAATGAGTTTGAAGAGTGCTATTTCTAAAAATGAGTTTTGTTTTGAAAATTATATCTTATTACAAAGATTTAAGTATTATATTTGATATTGATTTTGGACTATCTGGTATAAGAAGATTTTACATATACGCATCATGAACGTATATTCGAAGTCTCAAATATACTAGGTAGATATAGAATTACACTCTAGTCGCCCGAAGATGATCCTGATGATTACTATGGTATCATCAGTATTTATGTTCAAGTTACGAAAGTGGGATATCTATATATTTCCAATTGACTGGTGTGAGAACCAAAAACTTAGTTAGGATTTATGTTGTGATTTAGCATTGAAATATGATTTTTGAGTATATATAAAAGATATGTGTTTGAAAAGCTAATTAACTAATTAATTGCTGGTTGTGATGGATGATAATTAGTTTGACTAGTTAAAATATTGGAACAATAAAACCAATGTGAAAATGAAAGGTAAAAGAAGGCAAATCAACTTTAAGGTTGAACTGAATTGAAATTTGATTGGAACTGGATATATGTACATGTATATACGTTGTACAGGTTATTGCATGGAAGCTAAGAAGAGAAATAAAATTGTATGCTCGACCAATAGGTACATGTTTACTATATTGATTGGGTTTGATGATTTTATGAGCCGATTGGCTAGCCGCTTGGTTTTTGGATTTTCTTTTGATATATGAGAGCCTATAGAGGTCATTTGTAGTTGTACCGATCAACCCATACAAAGGAGGTTATGGCGAAAATTTTCGAAAATTTGAGGCGTTAGCCAAATTTTGATAAATTTGAAAGTTCTTAGAAACTGAAAAGTTGTAGAACTTGAGTCAAGTGAAGGCTGAGTTGGTTAAGTAAATGACCTTCGGTTCCTTCTTCCTTTTCTAGGGCGAAAAGATTTTAAGTGGGGGACATTGTAATAACCCGGAATTTTGGAACCAATTTAAAATTTATTTTTACTTGATTTCCATATATATTAAATATTTTAGATGAGTTATTTGGAGAATAAACGAATTAAAATTTAGTTAAATCGAAGTTAGAACGTATAAACTTAAAATTTAATTAAAATGAACTCGAAATGGCACGGTAGTTTGAAAGTTCGATTTTAAACTTTTAATGAATTTATAAAATTCAATATAAATTGGAATTGGATAAAACAAGAAACGTTGAGATGTTTTGAATTATAACTTTCTAATGAGTATATGAAATGGAGATTTCACTTTATACATTGTAAGTTATGACTTAATTAAAATTTAGAATAGTCGTTATGGAATTTACATATATTTTTAATATTATATATAGCCCATAGAAAAGTCACATTTTGCAAACGACTTCCGCTTTCAATGAAACCACTTTCAATGAACCCACATCTATGCCATAAGTTATTAGCTTGTAAGAGTGTAGTTTAGAGTTCATTTTAGTTAGAATATGGTAGTAAATTGGATAGGCTAGTGAAACTTAGTCAGTTTCATATATTCATGTTTCATTAAAATAGAAAATTATGATAAGGATTGTCCGCATGATCTAATTCATATGTTTTGAGTTGATTTGGTGATGTTGTGAAGCTTCGTTGCCTCCCCGGCAAAATTCTAAGTCTTCACAAGTCGCTTGAATTGCATTTGATTTTCTTTGGTTAGAAAAATTTTCCTCTTTGGAATTTATAATCAAAACCATCACAAATCTCTGGTATGAATGTTTGTGCATGCGAGTTTGGTGTTATAAGCTACCCCTGTGAGTTTTAGAAGCCTCATTTGCACATACATAACATCATAGGCCTTCGGGCATGAGTTGATACCACTTAGTGCTTGTTATCTAGGCAAAATGTGCTTTGGAAAAGGATTTAGACGTCTGAATATTTTGAGGTAAACATCTGACCTGCTCCAAAAAATTATAGTTTCAAGCAACAGAATTCAGACGTCTGGAATTTTTAACTCAAATGTCTGAATTGTAATTCAGACGTCTGACCAAATAAATTCAGATGTCTGAAATAGCTCGAAAATGAACTAAAACCTTGTTGTCTCTGAAAGTTGCACATTCAGACGTCTGAATTTTTCATTCAGACATCTGAATCCTATATTTTGACTACTGACCGGTGGAGACCATGGATAACAGTTTAGATGCATCCAGGCTCTTTCCCGGCCGAGTTTCGGCCCATTTCGACTTCGTTTGTGACTTGTCAGTTTCTCTGATTCGCGGATTTCAGCAGCCAGATTCTTACGAAATCGTTTTATAAAATCGTCAATTAAAGAATGATGGAGTGGAACCCAATGTAAGAATTCTCTCACTCAAACTATTTTTACATTTATTATAGCTATGAAAAAATATATATGTTGATTGCCTGTGATTGCAATATTTGTTTGATGGTTGATGGATGTTTACAGTTTTATAGTTACCATTATATTAAACTGTGAAAATATTGGATAAGTTCACATGAATTGTGATGTAAACCCCACACGGGTATTGGGATGATAATTTTGCACATCGCCCAAGTATGCAAATGATAATCATTGGATGTTGATTGAAAACCCCACACGGGTCTGGGGATGATAATAACTTCACACATCTCCCTTGTGTTTAGTTGTATGTCGATCGATTGATTGATAGGTCGTAGTACGTGTTATTTAATTATTTAATGCTTATACAGTTGTAGATTACACTCTGGATGTGAATTGGATGTTTAATAGTTGTTCATCACTATTTTTGAATTCATGAGATGTATGGAACCCATATAAATAAAATTATATGGTAATTGATTAAGTCACATTCCGATTCAGAGTATATGCGAATATTTTAAAGCAATGTTCAGTGAAGGATCAAGATATGATTTGATGTTCGATTTTGGATGGACATAAAGATATGAAAGATTTGTTTTGATGTTCGATTTTGGATGGGCACGAAAAGGAATAGAAATGGATTTGATAACTTGAATTTTTTCCACATATAATTGGGATGGATTTGAACGGAAATAATCTTTGGAATATTTCGATATTGGATTCCATGGCTATACGGATATTGCTAAGGAATTTGGAAGATAAGATATCGATATTCCCAATACGATATCCGTTGGTCTCAAAATTTGATATTGAATATAAGTCGATATGATTTCTATTTAGAGCCTTGTATTTAATATCAAATTGGATTTTGGGTTTGTCGTGAATGGTGTCTTCAATAACATTGTTCTTAAACCCAGTTGAGAAAAGAATAAATCTTTTAACTAAGAATTAAGGAAGTTTTCCAATTTAATAAATATAATTGGAATTAAATGGAAGATGATTTGGGTTTATCGTGAACCATGTTTTAAGTGACATTGGATCTATAACACAAGTAAAAGCAGGATTAATTTCCAGAAAGTTGAATAATCATTACATAATGATTTTTGAGATTAAAACTAAATGTAGTTTTAACGAATCTTTAATTAGATTGAAATGTGAATGAGGTAACTCAATTTACCGAATTTAAGGAAACATCGAGAATGGAGAACCGCTAGTTTTAGTCCATGCGATAGTTAAATCTTTAATTAGATTTAAAGCATCGAATGATAATTAATTTTACCGGGAACACTTTGGGTGTTAAATATAGAGTACTACCAGTTTTGCTCCATGGGATGAATAGATTGGGATTGGGAGAATAAAAATAAATGATTACTTCGGTGAGATTCGCTAACCCCTACCAGTTGGGAAACCTTAATTTGTTTTAAGTTGTCGAAAGATAAAATAAAATCTTTTGAAATGATTTCCAAAGGAAGATTAAAGAATAAATTTAAAGGAATTTATATTTGATAAAATTAATGGGAACCTTTCCCCAAAGATATGAATATTTGAATAAAAGAATATTCTGGATTGGAATGAGGCGTATGATGTGTTTTTATAGCACTTGGTTATAAGATATGCGAATTATTCGGAAAGACTGGGTTTAACTCATTCTGAATATGACGACGGTGGTTGAAGACCGGAGATCTTCACATCATTTGGATAATTACCGATGTCTTGATTTGGCCGTACACCCAAGACGAGGTAATAAGTGGTGATCGTCCGGACGTACTTGGAGATCGATCGGATATACGAGGACTTCTCTCCTGTATTAGACATATGGCACAAGGAATAAGGTGCCTTCGGTTTTGTTCAGACCCAGAACGAACTTGTAAATGGATTATGTTTGACATTGTATTTCGTTCTGTATTGATTGATTTCCATTAAATATGTATCTGTTTGGTGGTAGAGAATTTATTCTCTTGCTTAACACCCTTCTCTGAGACGTATGAGCTTAGAGGTTATATATTGATAGATATCAGTTGTATGGCATGAATTGACAATGTGGCATGTTAAGATGCAAATGATCAAGGCTTTTGTTGAAAAGCAGGGCCTTGTGGATGATGATCAAAGCACGGCTTTAAGTAGTATAGCTTTATGTTCTAGCGTTAATTCGCGAGCCTCACACCCCAGTATGAGTCAAAAACGGTATAAGGGGCGCAAGGAGTGCATACATTTCTTTCTAGCTAGAAGTTGTGTCATGGTATGGAGCCTAGACATTTTTACTTATGTGGATGATGGAATGAGGAGCCTCGGATATGATTGGTCGCCAATGGCCAAGTAATAGGTCCGATAGGACCGGGAAACGTATTGTTCAGGAATAACTAATCCACAAACGTTAGGTGTGGACCGGCCTTGCAGGATCCAAGGGTTACCCATAGGTGTGATCCTGGGTCATCTTGCTAGAGGTGATCTAAATCGGTAAGGAGACCATCCCTTGCCTTGACTCATGATGGAAATCCAATTTCCAATACGACAATTTTTCGGTTTTAATTGTTAACCTATATAGCGACATAGTAGGATGGGGTACTATGTTGTCTATGATTAATGCATTTACATTTGAAGTTGTATTTGACACTATGCGCTTATAGTAATATCAAAATGATTTGTTTTAAAGCGTATCAAGCATGTTTGGCTATTATAAGGTAAAACTCTATCCTCTGGTTTGTGTTGCATTGTGTAATGGGACCTGAGTCTTATAATAGCTTCATTTTTTCCAAAAGCATTGCGTGGTTTTATGCCTTAAACTAGTATTCATGTGGAGTAAACACATTCTGCGTTATACGGCGTGGTCCCATGATTTCCCAACTTTTAAAGTAAAGATTTAATAATTGTTTTAGTTCTCACACCAGTCCCATGACTGACTTGGAGTTTATTGTTTCTACCTAAACTCTGGGTAGCCATATTTTCCACACGGGCAGCTAGTAGTTTTGGATTTGCAGATATTTCTTTTCACAGGATCCTAGAGTACAGCCGGAGCTATATTCGGAAAGCTTTGTATCCGTGTATTCCCTTCAGTTGTGTTTGTTGATGTACTTCCATTATACATTGTATTTATACATTTTAAATTTGTGTATTTTAATCTCTGATATTTGTACCATTGTATATTATTTATTCGAACTCTGATATATTCTTGTACTCTGATGTAATTGTTGTAATAGCAATGAAATGTTCCCATGTTTGTGTTATGATGCATCGTGTTCTCAACACAATCCGGGCTCTCTCGTCTCTTCGGAGGTCGGGCGAGTTCGGTGCGTGACAGTTCATACTTATATTCGTAGTAAGGTGAAAGCTTTGGTTGAAAATGTTTTTCAAAAGCTGGATACATATATAACTGCCAGTATGATCTAGGTTGCTTGCATCATATTTTGAGAAATGTTTGAAAATAAAGTGCATTCATATAGGAAGACCCCAATTTAGAATCAATATGTATGCGTATTTTTATAGTTGTGACTAATTATGTACAGTGTGCACACGTGCACGTTTGGTTGTAAAATTGGTATGACACAATTGGTTGTGAAGTCTAGGATAATTAGGCGCCAACACTGTGACTTAATCAACAGTAAAATTTGGGTATGAAATTTATTTTAAGAAGGGAAAATGTAACCCTCAAAGATCTAACGATAATTAAATTAGTTAGTTAACTATGTTCTAAAAATGAAATTTAACCATGAAACATGCACGGTTGCGTTCGTAACGGAGCTACAGTCAACTTTCATGTTTGGAACTTCACGAATGGAGTCTCTATGAAAAAATTACAGACAAAAAATGAATACGGACGGAAAACAAGTATGTAAATAAATCTGTAATGAACCAGAATTTTTAGCATTTAAAATCTTAGAGCTAACCTAATTCAGTGTTGAAAATTTATGGTTATACTTGAAATTTATTATAATTAGAAATCCGGTCTATTTAACTTGGTTTGAGTTGATGTTGTAAGTGTAAATTTAAAATTTTATATTTGAATCTAGATAATTTTGTTAAATTAAATGATATTAATATTTTAAACAAATTGAATATGTTTATTGAGAAATTATAAATTTTCTTTCTAATTTAACCAGAGAATCATGGTTGAATTTAAATAAATTTTGCTTGGTTGAATTTAGTACTAAACTAAATTTAGACATGTATTTAAATTATTAAATATACTAGTATTGTGTTTGTACACTTACTATAATATTTGGTATGTATACTTAGAAAAATATTTGTTTATTGAATTTGGACACTTGTTGAACTTGTGTAATGACCCGCATTGGCAGAGGTATTATAATTAATTTATTTAATTATTGAAATGGTGGTTTAGAGAATTTAATGGTCATGGAATTAAATAATGATGAATATTTAATTAAAATAATAAATTAAATAATATATTTAATTATGAAATAATCAGAATTGGCTGAAATGATGATTGGTGTGAACTGGATCATCTGTGATATTTAATTCAGTTTAGAATTGAATTAGAATAACGAATATATTATATAAACGAAATTTGAACGTAGAATTTATATTATAATTAAAATTGAGCTTGAAATGGCGCGGTAGTTCGCTATTTGGCGATTTGAACTTCAACTAAATATACAGAAGCCGTTTTAAATCGGATTTCTGTGAAACAAGAAACATTCAGAGCTGGTGAAGTATATTTTTCTGATGGAAGAGAAAAATCAGGATTTCGTCGTGTAGATTGTGAGTTGTGTCCAAATCAAATTTTAAAATAGTCGCTATAGAATTGTTTATCGACCATGATGGTTTATTCGATATAACTAGATACCGGTTTTGAATTTAGACAAGATTCTTTTGAGACGTAGTGATAATTTAATTTTTAGAATTTTATTGTAATTTTTAATTTATTAAATAAGCAACTTTTTATTTGGAGCATTTTGCACCCTATATCAATATTTTGGGGTTTCACGATATGAGTTAACCTACCGATATTATTATACTTTTGGAATCGAGGCACCGAGCTCGACACAACAGTATTTTTATTTCAGTCCGTAGGGGGATAGAATCTTTCGTAACAGGGTATGTTATACTTTAAAATTAACGAACAATAAAAATATAGAATATAGATCTTATTACTTCACTTTGAAGGTTCGTAACCATACATATAAAGTGTTGCGTCACTCCTTGTTTATAACCATATAAAGTGCTGTGTCACTCCTTGTTTGTAGCCATACAAACAAAATGTTGTATCACTCCTTATTTGTAACCATACAAATAAAAGCTGCGTCACTCCTTGTTTGTTTCATTTTGCTTCAGCAACTTCTCATCCGAACCTTTAATGGCAAGGAAGAAAATTAATTAAAAGATCCTCCCTTCTTCTTCCTTTTCCGATTTAATCCATTCAATATTTTTAAAATCCTTCAACACGGAAATGGTAGAGTGTGGTTAGTGCTATAAACCCATAAGGATATGATTGACTTTAGCATCAGGAATTTGCTGGGATCGACGCTGAAAGCTACCATTTTCGAGACTGATTTTGGGAGAGAGATCGACTTCGAGTTACCTGGATTTCTAGGCTTAGATGGAGGTGGTAACTGGCGTTCGAATGGTGATATGATGATGATCTCAGGTGGTCTTGAACGACGACAGTAACTTGTAGATGATGGCGAACTTGAAAGTTGAATCGCATATTCAAGGTTGAAAGGAAATGGTTTACTGGAGTTATTCGAATAGAAGCAGCGGTGTTTTCTTCCCTTTTCTGGAGCTCGCGGTTAGTTCTAATAGAGAAGATGATGTTGTGCATGAATATAAAACAGTGGCAACGTTTAGGACGGTATGGGTTTGGGGGTACACACGAGTTCTGCATGGGTTCGTTATGGAGTGGTTATAACTTATATCATATGAGATATATGTGTTTGTTTAGTGCGGTCCAGTTGGGCACGTTGGGTAGATTGAAGAAAGGACGTTGGAAATGAAGAGTGGGTACAAGAAGAGCTCGCGGGTATCGTTCATTTTAGAGGATGAAGCACTGTTTAGCGCGGACGTGAGGGTTAACAGGGTATTGGGCTTGAATAATGGTAAGGCCCATTTGAAATTATAACCCAAGTTTTTATTTCAATTTAAAATGTATATTAACTTCTAAGGATCGTAACTTTATCATACGGTGTCAGAATCACGAACGGTTTGATCCGTTAGGATCGTATGGACGGGAGCACCACAATGGAGCTGACTGGGAGTGAATCCGAGCTCGTTACAATTTATGGAGAAATAAATTGACCGACTGAATCAAATAACGCAAACCGTTATTTAACGGCTAACGCGCCAATGTGAGTAAATCTCACTAACTCTAAACAATTTATAATTTCATGTTGTATTTTTAGAACTGTTAAATATTGGCTGATTGACTGTGTGTTGACTGTTTGATTGAACTGCTAGTCAATTAGTGAATTTCTATATTGATTCTGTTTAACAGAATATATCATATGGAACAGAAAGTGATGTTATCTATCTTGTTTAACATCTGTGATGCAGGGAAACAGGTTGGAGGAATCCAACTGGATTCCTCAACATTTATTTTACTGTGATTCATATATTGTGATATATGATGTGATATATAATCTGTTGTTGATTATGTGTGTTTGGACGATATTTATCGTTGTTATATGGTATGTTAAATACCATAAGAAATACTGGATGTGGGAAAGGGGATTTTCAAAGTGTATTTTGAAAATGAATTATTTATATAAAATCGATGGATTTTATATAGAAAATGTAACAACCCAAAATTTAACAACATGTTAAATCAAGAATCAAGGCAGAATTATATTATAAAATCTGATTCAGGAGAAACGGGTTGTGCCATTGCGTTCGTCTCGGAAAAATACGCGAAATAGAGTCCGAAATTTCGTAAATCGGAGTCCGTATGGCCGAGATATGGCCTTCGGAAGTTTCACGAAAAAATCAGAATTCAAAACAGATTTCAAAAACACAGAAATCAGAGCAGGCGGAAAAATTCCCGCCCATGTCGACCCAGGAGTCGACCCCCCTGTCGGACCAGTTTTTCTGGTGCACCTGTTTTGGCTCCTGGGTCTTGTTTTGGAGGCTTGTGACGATTTTTGAGGGTTCAGATCTATCCTAGGGTTTATCCTACGGCCTAAACTACTCCTAATCTCTATAAAAAGACCCCTAACCTAGCCTAAACCCTCATTAATTGATCCTACAAGTAAACTATGCCAAAATTTCTAATGATCATGGCCTCCACTCAAAACCCTAGCCTCCATCCTCTTGTCATAAATTCTATCTTCATTCTCTTGAGAGATTACATGATCATATGAGTGTATGAGAGTTTCTATGTTCATATGAGAGCTTCTAAACATGATTTCAAGGAAAATCTTCATCAAAGCGAGGATCTTTCTTATCATTCTCTCAAGGGTTTTATTGGAGCTTATTGGTTTGGGGTTTTTGCTAGTGTGGCTTCGTCTCAATCTTTTTATATATTGATTTGTGCCTTCATAGCATTGTAAGCCCCCTCCTACTCTTAGATATTAACTATGAAGTTAAATGTTCATGTTGCAAGCTTTGGGTTTGAACTTGAGTAGGTTGCATGCTTAGAAACTATCATGTTATGTGTAGATTTGTACTATGCATATTCGTAAAAGTCATCACCTTGATTTTGTGGGCTAAAAGCTATAAGCTTTATGTTGAAATGTTGCATTATGCAACATAAGAACTCTCTTATCCCTTAAGTTAACTTGCATAGAATGCTATATGCGAACTACTAGCCATTTTTCTATGTCATCTATCACCATAATTCGCCTATATGCTAAGTTTTGGGGTTATGCATGTTTTTGGGGCTTAATAATGTAACATGCAAGTTTGTGAACACATTATGTCTCATATGCCACCATGTTTAACTTGCGGCTTTATACCCCTTTTGTCATACCTTTGCCAAGTTCCTTCTTTTAATCCATTATGCGTTGTTGCAAATGTATATGCGAGTCTAAAAGCGTTGGGGTTACGTTATGGGTAAACTTTAAGGACGTGAAACATGATTTGGGTAAATGGGTATAAACATGACAACATGTAACTTTGGCTATGAGCATGGGACTTGAAAACTTGACACGTATGGGTTGTAAGTGTAATAAGACACTAAACCAAACATGAAAATGGCCAACTCGAGGTTGGGTTGAGTTTGTAGCATAAATCTACCCGGACCCGCCCGGCTTAACTAGTGGCTACAAACAATAGGATCCAATGTGAGAAGTTGGTCATGTCGCGCTTAAGACCCGAGGTTAGACTAGGTTGTGGTGTAAAACTACCCGGACCCGCCCGGCTTAACTAGTAACCACAACAAAGTCTAATGTGAGAGGTTGAGAGTGCATTAATTAAATTAATGCCACATGATAAGGTTAAGTAAGTTTGACTAATGACACTTAACGTATATGACACGAATGGGTAGGTTAAGTGGGACCGGGCTTGATTTCTTAATGACACTTAACCATATAAGACAATTAGGGGATGGGGTTAAGTAATTTACACTTAACTAATCTAAACACGGTAATTAGATGGGGTTAAGTAACCTACACTTAACTAATCTAAACACGGTAATTAGATGGGGTTAAGTAATCTACACTTAACTAATCTAAACACGGTAATTCGATGGGGTTAAGTTAAACACTTAACCAATCTAAACTTGGTAATTCAATGTGGTTAAGTAACCAATATTTAACCAACTTAACATGATAATTTAATGGGCTTAAGTAACTTATATTTAATCAATTATACATGATGATTTTATAAGGTTAAGCAACCATGCTTAACCAATCTAATGTGAGAACTTGATAGGGTTAAGTCACAAGACCGTTTAAATATACTTAACCATTCTAATACGATTAGTGGATGGGGTTAAGTTAACCTATACTTAACCAATCCGACTCGATAATCCGATGAGGTTAAGATAACCTATGCTTAACCAATCTAACACGATAAGCTGATAGGGTAAGATAAACAAATACTTAACCAATTTGACTTGATGATTGAATAAGGCTAAGTCATGAGCTTCTTGGTATACCTAACCAACTTGTAGGGCTAGGTCTTGGACTTGAACACTTAGCCAAATCTTGACATGATTCGTAGGCAGGTTAAGTCATGAACTTAGATAATAATACTTAACCCATTTGACAAAACCCTAGTTCAGGGGACTATGTGGAAAAAGGGGATCAACAAGGATAACGGGAAAGGAGACTAAGTGGTAAACCTTAGTTTAGGGAACTAAGTAATAATTCTTAGTCAAGGGATTGGGACCAGTTCACAGATAGATGAGTAACCCGATACGGTAGGTCATCGCTTAAAATACGAGGAGGAGCAATATCTGATTTAGATAAAGGCTCCAACGAACTGGGTGACGAAGCGGTAGCTTCGGGGAACGTGAGGATACTCTTGGTATCCCTCTGTGGGGTTGTGGATGGTCCATGAAACCTGGCCTCACAGAGGTTAAGGTCTGTGGTAGAAGAGCCAAGGGTATGCCTTGGTTGCTGTGCGAGCAACCTAAAGACTGGGGTGGATCAGCGTGGGGTCGGCGATATTTTCACGGTAGCCCTGGATAGCACATTCGTCTGCCACCTACCATCTTTAGTCAATCGTGTACGTACGGAAAGGCAGAGAACACCCAACAAACCATACTGGCTATCTAGGTATGGGTGAGGTTAGCCGTCCGCAATGAGGGGAGCGATGGCTGTAGCATAGTTCTCATACATGACTTTTCTTGTTTTGCCTTTCAGTAGTTGAGGGAGGGGTCACGTGGGACCATAGCCACGGGTACAAAAACAGACCTTGATATCTGCACCGGCGGATGACTTTAAACTCCCGACCGAGTTCCGCATTTCTTGATTTGCCCTGGCATGGAACTCGGATGGCACATTGAGATACATGTGCGTCTAGACATGGAAAACGATTCACGATACATACGTAGGATAAAAGGGCGCGGTTGACGGGTAGCATAATCCCTAGTAGCCCTAGGTGGTTAAAACCCAAACCGAGACACGGAAACGTTCATTAGGTAGCATAATCCCTAGTGGTCCTAGGTGGCATAAATCGATAGTTCATGGTAAGAAAACATAACTAGATCAAGGGTAGCAATCCAAAACAACTTCAAGGATAAAATGGTACTACGTTGAGGCGGAATATATTTACATAGGGAAGCCCGTACGGCCTACGGCAAAGGACTGAACTCATACATGGAAAGAAACATACGAGTTAGGAAAACCTACATATGCTATATATTAGGTTGACATGGACCATTACATGACATTGGGCAAGGGACATTCATAGTTAACACATAACACGGGTTGGGATACTAGTGCGAGTGGTGCAGAGCAAATATACATGATAAATACCTTAGGATGTTATACATGATAGATACCTTGGGATAGTATACTTGATAGAAACCTGACAATGTGATACCTTGATTTATCTTGACACCGTAGTTTATCATGACACACTCGTGTATCTTGGTACAGTAGTCATCCTGTTATTTTGGTTTAGCTTATCTATCTTGTCATCATACTTATGTTCATCTCAGTTCCTCATGCCAGTTAACTTTACTAGTTTATATACTGATAGTAGATAGGGCTTACCAGTCTTTATGACTGACCCCGTTTTGTTTCGCCTCTTGTCTTCCGTCCCCCCCCCCCCAAGGTTTCAGGGAGGAAACATTGTTATCTAGTTCGGACATCTTCTGCCTGAAGATCATCACGCATGGCTTGGACTTTTCTTGGCTATGGTTACTTTACTGTTTTACTTGGGGAATAATTTATGAAATGGTTTTATGCTTCTTTACTATTGCAAGACAGGTTTTGATGTATTCTGATGTAAAAGGCTTTAGACCTTATTTTATAAGGTAATGAAATTTGTTTTACTTCCGTTGTTTTATATATGTTTTGTCTTGTAATATTTCTGTGCATGTTTACCTCGTTAATTCTTCACCAAACCTAGTGCATTCCCTTTGTGAGTGACCCTAGCGGAGGTGGGGTGTTACATTTGGTATCAGAGCAGAAGGTTACCAGACTGGGCAAAAGTTTTTAAAACCTTCTGAAAACTAATTGAAAAACTGTTTACAAAGAAGCATTTTTCAAGAAAAGTTTGTTTTAAAAGGCTATTCCCCAAAGGCCATTAGCATTATCCTTTGATTCCTCGATTGAATCTCTTTTCCTTTCTTTCCTCCGCCTGTGGTCACAGTAGTTCTAACTGTGACTAATCTTTGCCTAGCCACGTAGGTGTTTCCCGTACGATGGAGGTGGTTCTCGAGAGACCTGTTGCCGTGGTACAAGGAAGGATAATAAGAGTAAGGATAAAGGACGCGAGCTTAAGGATAAGCAACTGTTGGTATGGCTTAGTCCAACAAGGAGGACAAGGACAAGATCATCGGAGAGGGCAATTGTACGCTCCCATTTCTAGGGTACCTAAAAGAGATGGTACCGTTTCTGGTAAAGGTTTAGTCGTTCTTTCCTATTATCCCGTCCAGACTTTGTCTTGATCATCGTATCATTTAAGTCTGCTTGGATAGTTGAGTCTCTGCACCTTAGTACTAGCATGGTAGAGGATCCCAGTTTTTGTCCCAAAAATCTGGTTGGAAAGTTGGTCCATTTCTTCATGACTTGTTTGGATTTGAGAATGACATGTCTCGGCTACGGATGGATTCTAGGGATAAAGTGGTCACCCAATAAGGGGTGCCATTCTCGGTTTTAGGAAAGAGGGTAGTTAGACTCCCGACTCACCTTGGTGATACCCTCGAAGTCTCGAGTAACCTTTTGGGTTCTGGCATGGTTAGTTACCTAGAATCTCGGGATGCAGTTGTTGGTAATCCGTTCGAGTAGAATTCACTGCTAAGTCGGATGGTTCGTTTCGCTTATGCATGAGTTATGGGGATCACCCTAGTAAGTACACTTGGCAACATGGATTGGCATCGGCAGACGAGATCCAGAATTCCCTAGTGAATTTTGGAGAGTTTGCATGAGTAAGTGGATACGTTTGAGCCAAGTATACTAGGAAAATGATAAGTGAAAGTGGAATAAGAGGCGACAATGAAATGAGTTCTAACCCATATCTTGGAAATAGGAATCAAGGAGCTACGAGGTCATGGAGTTAAAAAGATGGTCAAGGCACCGAGGAATTAAGCTCAAGGAAACGCGACTTAGAAGACCTAAGGCTAGACACGCGCATCATATCTCTTTTTAAGAGTATATCGTTGACCCCTGGTTTTCCTGTAAAGCTTGCTTGCATGTTATCGCTTGGTGGATATCCTCTCGATCCTGTTTCCGTTGCAAACCCCGTAAGGAGTTTGTCTCGTTTATCTTCTCGATCCTATCTTGGGAACCTTAGATAGAACTCTACGGATGTAAACATGTATTTGAAACATGTTATGATTGATATGGTTGCAAATGGTTGCAAGTGGTTGCTCGTGGATGCGCGAATACACATTAAATACTAGATTGACGTGGTCACGTTTCATGTTGCATATGCACGAGTATTTATACTTGTTTATGGATGAAATTGAATGTGTTATCATGCGGATGTTGTATATGAATGAATGTTTATGCACGCATATAGTACTTATATGACTAGGACTATTTGCATACATGTTGGACTCATGGCACTAAACATATTTTGCATTAGAAAGATCATTCAGGCCTGATCATTAGCATTATCTAAGGAGCATATACACACACGTTTTGCATATGTTCATATGGCATTAGAAATCATTTAAGGACAATGTTTTCCTGTGGATGATGTTATGAGTAGATGGATGGTAGGATGCGTTCTTCCTAACTTGGAGATTTCGGGGACGAAATCCTTAAAGGAGGGGAGAATGTAACAACCCGAAATTTAACAACATGTTAAATCAAGAATCAAGGCAGAATTATATTATAAAATCTGAATCAGGAGAAACGGGCTGTACCATTGCGTTCGTCTCGAAAAAATACGCGAAATAGAGTCCGAAATTTCGTAAATCGGAGTCCTTATGGCCGAGATATGGCCTTCGGAAGTTTCACGAAAAAATCAGAATTCAAAACAGATTTCAAAAACACAGAAATCAGAGCAGGCGGGAAAAATCCCGCCCAAGCAGGGTCGACACAGGGGTCGACACCTGTGTCAACCCCCCCCCCCAATGGGTCGACACCCATGTCGACCCAGGAGTCGACCCCCCCCTATCGGACCAGTTTTTCTGGTGCACCTGTTTTGGCTCCTGGGTCTTGTTTTGGAGGCTTGTGACGATTTTTGAGGGTTCAGATCTATCCTAGGGTTTATCCTACGGCCTAAACTACTCCTAATCTCTATAAAAAGACCCCTAACCTAGCCTAAACCCTCATTAATTGATCCTACAAGTAAACTATGCCAAAATTTCTAATGATCATGGCCTCCACTCAAAACCCTAGCCTCCATCCTCTTGTCATAAATTCTATCTTCATTCTCTTGAGAGATTACATGATCATATGAGTGTATGAGAGTTTCTATGTTCATATGAGAGCTTCTAAACATGATTTCAAGGAAAATCTTCATCAAAGCGAGGATCTTTCTTATCATTCTCTCAAGGGTTTTATTGGAGCTTATTGGTTTGGGGTTTTTGCTAGTGTGGCTTCGTCTCAATCTTTTTATATATTGATTTGTGCCTTCATAGCATTGTAAGCCCCCTCCTACTCTTAGATATTAACTATGAAGTTAAATGTTCATGTTGCAAGCTTTGGGTTTGAACTTGAGTAGGTTGCATGCTTAGAAACTATCATGTTATGTGTAGATTTGTACTATGCATATTCGTAAAATTCATCACCTTGATTTTGTGGGCTAAAAGTTATAAGCTTTATGTTGAAATGTTGCATTATGCAACATAAGAACTCTCTTATCCCTTAAGTTAACTTGCATAGAATACTATATGCGAACTACTAGCCATTTTTCTATGTCATCTATCACCATGATTCGCCTATATGCTAAGTTTTGGGGTTATGCATGTTTTTGGGGCTTAATAATGTAACATGCAAGTTTGTGAACACATTATGTCTCATATGCCACCATGTTTAACTTGCGGCTTTATACCCCTTTTGTCATACCTTTGCCAAGTTCCTTCTTTTAATCCATTATGCGTTGTTGCGAATGTATATGCGAGTCTAAAAGCGTTGGGGTTACGTTATGGGTAAACTTTAAGGACGTGAAACATGATTTGGGTAAATGGGTATAAACATGACAACATGTAACTTTGGCTATGAGCATGGGACTTGAAAACTTGACACGTATGGGTTGTAAGTGTAATAAGACACTAGACCAAACATGAAAATGGCCAACTCGAGGTTGGGTTGAGTTTGTAGCATAAATCTACCCGGACCCGCCCGGCTTAACTAGTGGCTACAAACAATAGGATCCAATGTGAGAAGTTGGTCATGTCGCGCTTAAGACCCGAGGTTAGACTAGGTTGTGCTGTAAAACTACCCGGACCCGCCCGGCTTAACTAGTAACCACAACAAAGTCTAATGTGAGAGGTTGAGAGTGCATTAATTAAATTAATGCCACATGATAAGGTTAAGTAAGTTTGACTAATGACACTTAACGGATATGACACGAATGGGTAGGTTAAGTGGGACCGGGCTTGATTTCTTAATGACACTTAACCATATAAGACAATTAGGGGATGGGGTTAAGTAATTTACACTTAACTAATCTAAACACGGTAATTAGATGGGGTTAAGTAACCTACACTTAACTAATCTAAACACGGTAATTAGATGGGGTTAAGTAACCTACACTTAACTAATCTAAACACGGTAATTCGATGGCGTTAAGTTAAACACTTAACCAATCTAAACTTGGTAATTCAATGTGGTTAAGTAACCAATACTTAACCAACTTAACATGATAATTTAATGGGCTTAAGTAACTTATACTTAATCAATTATACATGATGATTTTATAAGGTTAAGCAACCATGCTTAACCAATCTAATGTGAGAACTTGATAGGGTTAAGTCACAAGACCGTTTAAATATACTTAACCATTCTAATGCGATTAGTGGATGGGGTTAAGTTAACCTATACTTAACCAATCCGACTCGATAATCCGATGAGGTTAAGATAATCTATGCTTAACCAATCTAACTCGATAAGCTGATTGGGTAAGATAAACAAATACTTAACCAATTTGACTTGATGATTGAATAAGGCTAAGTCATGAGCTTCTTGGTATACCTAACCAACTTGTAGGGCTAGGTCTTGGACTTGAACACTTAGCCAAATCTTGACATGATTCGTAGGCAGGTTAAGTTATGAACTTAGATAACAATACTTAACCCATTTGACAAAACCCTAGTTCAGGGGACTATGTGGAAAAAGGGGATCAACAAGGATAACGGGAAAGGAGACTAAGTGGTAAACCTTAGTTTAGGGAACTAAGTAATAATTCTTAGTCAAGGGATTGGGACCAGTTCACAGATAGATGAGTAACCCGATACGGTAGGTCATCGCTTAAAATACGAGGAGGAGCAATATCTGATTTAGATAAAAGCTGCAACGAACTGGGTGACGAAGCGGTAGCTTCGGGGAACGTGAGGATACTCTTGGTATCCCTCTGTGGGGTTGTGGATGGTCCATGAAACCTGGCCTCACAGAGGTTAAGGTCTACGGTAGAAGAGCCAAGGGTATGCCTTGGTTGCTGTGCGAGCAACCTAAAGACTGGGGTGGATCAGCGTGGGGTCGGAGATATTTTCACGGTAGCCCTGGATAGCACATTCGTCGGCCACCTACCATCTTTAGTCAATCGTGTAGGTACGGAAAGGCAGAGAACACCCAACAAACCATACTGGCTATCAAGGTATGGGTGAGGTTAGCCGTCCGGAATGAGGGGAGCGATGGTTGTAGCATAGTTCTCATACATGACTTTTCTTGTTTTGCCTTTCAGTAGTTGAGGGAGGGGTCACGTGGGACCATAGCCACGGATACAAAAACAGACCTTGATATCTGCACCGGTGGATGACTTAAAACTCCCGACCGAGTTCCGCATTTCTTGATTTGCCCTGGCACGGAACTCGGATGGCACATTGAGATACATGTGCGTCTAGACATGGAAAACGATTCACGATACATACGTGGGATAAAAGGGCGCGGTTGACGGGTAGCATAATCCCTAGTAGCCCTAGGTGGCTAAAACCCAAACCGAGACACGGAAACGTTCATTAGGTAGCATAATCCGTAGTGGTCCTAGGTGGCATAAATCGATAGTTAATGGTAAGAAAACATAACTAGATCAAGGGTAGCAGTCCAAAACAACTTCAAGGATAAAATGGTACTACGTTGAGGCGGTATATATTTACATAGGGAAGCCCGTACGGCCTACGGCAAAGGACTGAACTCATACATGGAAAGAAACATACAAGTTGGGAAAACCTACATTTGACATGGACCATTACATGACATTGGGCAAGGGACATTCATAGTTAACACATAACGCGGGTTGGGATACTAGTGCGAGGGGTGCAGAGCAAATATACATGATAAATACCTTAGGATGTTATACATGATAGATACCTTGGGATAGTATACTTGATAGAAACCTGACAATGTGATACCTTGATTTATCTTGACACCGTAGTTTATCATGACACACTCGTGTATCTTGGTACAGTAGTCATCCTATTATTTTGGTTTAGCTTATCTATCTTTTCATCATACTTATGTTCATCTCAGTTCCTCATGCCAGTTAACTTTACTAGTTTATATACTGATAGTAGATAGGGCTTACCAGTCTTTATGACTGACCCCGTTTTGTTTCGCCTCTTGTCTTCCGTTCCCCCCCAGGTTTCAGGGTGGAAACATTGTTATCTAGTTCGGACTTCTTCTGTCTGAAGATCATCATGCATGGCTTGGACTTTTCTTGGCTATGGCTACTTTACTATTTTACTTGGGGAATAATTTATGAAATGGTTTTATGCTTCTTTACTATTGCAAGACAGGTTTTGATGTATTCTGATGTAAAAGGCTTTAGACCTTATTTTATAAGGTAATGAAATTTGTTTTACTTCCGCTGTTTTATATATGTTCTGTCTTGTAATATTTCTGTGCATGTTTACCTCGTTAATGCTTCACCAAACCTAGTGCATTCCCTTTGTGAGTGACCCTAGCGGAGGTGGGGTGTTACAGAAAAGGAAAAGGATTTTTATAAAAGAAAATATTTATAAAATCGAAGGATAAGTTATAATAAAGGAAATATTTATTTGTTAAATAAATAGAATAGAATAAAGGGAATATCTATTTGTTGAATAAATAGAAAAGATAAAAGAAATATTTATTTAGGGAATAAATAGAATTATAAAAGAAATATTTATTTGGGAAGATAAATAGGATTAGAAGGTAATCATTATAAGTGAATAAACGCTGTAGAAGTTTGTAACACCCCGTATGTTGAATAACTTGCTATAATATAAAACAGGGCAGAATTAAATTTAAAAATCTGAATCAGGGGAAACGGGCTATGCCATTGCGTTCGTCTCGGAAAAATACGCGAAATAGAGTCCGAGTTTTCGAAAATCGGAGTCCGTATGATCCCGATAAGGCCCAAAGAAGTTTGCAGAAATTTAAAAACATATTTTAAAACAAAAATTTCAATTTTCAGAAGTGGCGGGAAAAATCCCGCCAGACCCAGGGGGTCGACTGGGGAGTCGACCCTAGGGTCGACCTGGGGGTCGACCTCCCTGGTCGAGCCCAGGTGACCTGGGTGCACCTGTTTGGCTTTTAGGCTGTGTTTTGGTGGCTAGGACGTGATCTGACGGCTCTAAACCGATTTAGGGTTAATCTAATGGCCTAAAACACCTAACTACTCTATAAATACACCCTAAGACTACCCTAATTCATACTAAAAATAGATACAATGCCGTCATGCCGTCAAAATGCAACTTGAAGGAGCCTCCATCAATTTGTAGAAGAAGATAGCATCTCAAATCAATCTCTAATCAACTCTTGCAACTTAATCTTCTTCTTAGGAGTGCTAATCAACAAGTTGTGAGTTTTCTATAGCCTTAATGACCAATTATTGAAATGATTATGATAGGATATAATGAGGTTATGGCTATGAATGTGGATCAATGCAAGTTATGCAAGTTGTATGTTATGTGTTAATGATGTTATGCATGTCATGCAAGTTATATGCTATGTGTTAATGATGTTATGCATGTCATGCAAGTTATATGCTATGTGTTTGTGATGTTATGCAAGTTATGCAAGTAATATGCTACATAGTTGAGATGTTATGCAAGTTATGCAAGCCATATGTTACATGTTCATGATGTTATGCAAGTTATGCAAGTTATGCAAGTCATATGCTACATGTTCATGATGTTATGCAAGTTATGCAAGTTATATGCTATGTGTTTGAGATGTTATGCAAGTTATGCAAGTCATATGAGGAACATTGATCCATTATGACACCATGATATGCAAGTTTGGTGTATGATTATATGCAAGTTCATGTATGATATGTATGCAAGTTTGGTGTATGATTATATGCAAGTTCACATATAACATGTTATGCAAGTATGGTGTTTGATTATATGCAAGTAACATGTGCAAGTTTACACCTTTGTATGATATGCATACATATGAAAGTTAACCCCTTTGTATGTCATACATACATATGCAAGTTTACCCCTTTATATGACATAAATAACTTATGCAAGTTAACCTCCTTATGACATATGTGATTCATGCAAGTTTGGCTTGATTATTTATGCTAGTTGGGTTGATGCTATATGCATGTTGACACCTTTAAACCCATGTTGATGCTAATGTTATGCAAGTTGAACCCATTACATTTATGATGAATCTTCCCTTTTATGTCATGTTAGCGAATTACGTGGGGAACGATGGGGTTAATATACATGTTAATGAAATGGTGTGAAGTTGGTATGATTAAGCATACCATAAAGTAGATGGACATAATTGAGTCAATTATGTACATCGTTAAATTTGGAATTAATTAGGGAAAATTAATTCGGGGGTGATTAATTAGGTGTAATTAATCGACTAAGACACGAGGTTGGACCCTTTTGTAGCGTAAGACTGCCCGGAACCGACCGGCAAATCCAGCGGCTACAAATGATTGGCCCAATGTGAGAGGTCATAGGCACAAACTACATACGTGACAAGTGTAAAGACACGAGGTTAGACTCGGTTATGGCGTAAGGCTGCCCGGACCCAACCGGCAAATCCAGCTGCCATAAAAGATAGTCTAATGTGAGAGGTCTTTACAACGGTTACGTTCTTAATCAATTAAGAAACACTTAACCAGATAAGCATGTAGTGGGCATGAGGGGTTAAGTGGGTGCCTTGGGTGGCATGTGGAAATCAAGTAAGTGCCTTGGGTGGCATGAGGAAATCTAGTGGGTTGCCTTAGGTGGCAATAGAAAATACGATTAGATGACTTAACCAAGTGGAAACATGTAATTAAACATGATTAAAGGGTTAAGTGGGATGCACTAGATAAATTGACAAGCTTAGGTGGTAGCTTGTGGGGGCCCATTTCAACCAGTAACCCATATGTATCTTATTGGGCTCGACCCATGTCGAGGACGGGACACGCGTACTGGGCTTGATTATAAGAGGCCAAAACGGGGTAGCGGTGGCAACGCGAGTCCAACGGGTTTCATATGCGTGTGTGGACCCGGGCTGGTAGGTAAGACGTTGTTGCATCGTGTAGATATAAGTCGTGCACCATTTGTTGTATCGGGTTGCCACTTTGGGGAGTGATACACCCCATTGTGGGGCCAGCACGGGTATCTACGGTAGGGAGCCGATCGCTTGGGAGTAGTGGGTACACCTAGTGGAGATAGGGGCAGACGGCACCTATGTAGTCAGCTAGGGGTACACGAAACTACTGGGTAAAGTTTCTAAGTCCTTGGGAGGGATCAACCTTTAAGTAGGAATGACTGGTGTGGTGCAGTTAGTAATTATCCTTGGGTGGGTAGATGCGTCTTTACCGTTATCTTAGTTCATCCTATGTCTAGTTGGCTACTTAGGGTAGTCATTTTTCCCCAGTCATCCCGTACCAAGTTTATATCATACCCTAATTACTTTAATAATTGTGTTGTTAAAGTTATAGGGCTCACTCAGACTTATGTCTGACCCCGTGGTTTTTATCTTTTCCCCCCTCAGGTCCTCGGGTTGGGCCTAGCACTAGTGGGCTTTGATCAGACTTCTTTATCTATCTCCTGGAGCTTGGACCGTGATGTAAAGCCCAGTTTATCTTTTCTTTTATGGCTATTGTTTATGTAGTGGGATTATGTACTTATGTTTTTATCAGGATGGATATTTAGTACTTGACTCTTTATGGTGTTGTAACTAAACATGTTTACCTTCTGCTGCAATGAAATGATGTTTTAGAATTTCAAGTATTTATATCTGTCTTGTGTAATTTTTCTGTTCTATATTCACTTAAAATGCTCCACCGAAGTTAAGGCATTCCCTTAGTGAGTGACCTTAGCGGGTGTGGGGTGTTACAAAGGTAATCATTATAAGTGAATAAACGGTGAAGAAGGAAATCATTATAAGTGAATAAACGCTGTAGAAGGAAATCATTATAAGTGAATAAACGATGTAGAAGGTAATCATTATAAGTGAATAAACGCTGTAGAAGGTAATCATTATAAGTGAATAAACGCTGTAGAAGGTAATCATTATAAGTGAATAAACGTTGTTAAAAATAAATCTTTATAAAGCATATAAAGTTAGTGAATAAGGGTAAATCGACAAGTAGAGTTAATTGAATATCAGTTATTCAATTAGAGTTATTAAATTAGTTATTTGATAGGAGTTAATTGAGATAGAGTTAGGCAAACTAAGTTAATCGAATATAGTTTATTCGAATAGAATCAAAGGGGAGTTATCAAATCTAGTAGAGTTAAAGGAATTAATCGAATATAGTTTATTCGAGTAGAGTTAAAGGAGTTATCGAATATAGTTTATCCGAAAGGAGTTAAGTGCAAGAGTTAAATCAAATAGAGTTAATCCAATAGAGTTAATCGATTTGAGTTAAATCAATAAGGGTTAGTTGAATATAGTTTATTCGAAGAAAGGTTATCGAATGTAGTTATTCGAATGGAGGAGTTATCGAATAGAGATTATTTGAAAGAGAATTTCGTAAGGAAGTTTGTTAAAGTTTTAAAGGATAAACATTGTCTATCCCGAAGTTTAAACCGTTGTTCAGTTAAGGTCTGAGAGGTAATTATACCCCAACTAGATTGACTTCGTTTTTAACTAAGGAATGGCTAAGGTTTGATAGTAAATGATGGTTAAGTGAATATAGTTAATAAGTGTAATGGTTTGAGTTGGCATCGTGATGGTTTGTATAAACATCCACCTAAGCCCAATGTACGAGTTTTGGAAATGTTTTCCAAACAAGAATCAGAAAAGTTTTTCTAAATACAGAAAATAAGGAATGGAAATGTTTCCAGTGTTAATAACGTATATTTTCTAAATATAGAAAATAGCAAATGTTGATTACGGGGAAACATGAGATGTAAAATGAACTAAAGAGATTAATGTTAAATGATGTTTGTTCGATATAATTTCCATCTGGAAATAATATCGTTATTTGCACACTTGTTTTTCTTTGATAGTTAACTCACAGACTATCAAAGTTTTGACCATTTTAACGTTGTTAATATAGAGAGACCGGTTGGATTATTATCCAAAGAACCACTCTGTATTGGCATAAGCGTTGCGAATCATATATGCCAAAGATAATTGAAGACAGAGTAAAGTGCAAGGGCTATTGTATAAGTCTTAGATAACCGTGCCTAAGATGGATATACTGAATAGTACCTTCGGTTCATCCTGTTCCTGGGTTACTTGTATGGACGGATGTATGACAGTGTATTTCCAGACGATCACGTATATTGATTTCTCCAACCGTACCAAGAGTGGAAGCGAAGAAGGAAACTTCTTTTAGCTAACACATAATGTATGGTTGAGGACGTCAATCGGTGATTTGATGGATTTGACGATGTGGCATTCAAAGTGAATCTGGTGTGATGATAAAGCGTAGCTTCTAGCCTCACATCCGGTAAATGACAGAAATCGGGCAGGCAGCATGGCTAAGTCGGTCGCTCCGAAGTAGGGTGTATAATCACCTGATCTAGAGTTTCATTTTCTTCTAAAAATCTATTGTCGATATTGTCCCATTCGGGAAACGGTTGCTGATCCCAACCGTTGGTGATATACATTCGATACACTCAAGCGAAATGAGTGGTCGGTCATGTGTGGCCGGGTTGCAAGATGTTCTTGTTGAACCCAGTGTATTCCTTTCTAGAGGTACACTAGCGAAAGGTGGTTCCATACCTTGTCATAGTTGGAAATCCATTACCCAATACGTGCTTGCGGTTTTGCTTGTATACTATATATGTAGAACGTGAGATGAAAGCGTTTCTGCTAGATGATTATATATACTATGGTTGATAGACATTATTATAATATCAAAAGGGTTTTGATATGAAGATACCATGGATTCTCATAAAGGAAAAACCCGTTCCGTTATACGGTGTGGTCTTATGAGATATCGTTTACTTGTTCAACTGTTTTACTCATACCAGTCCCATGACTGACCCGGAGTTTATTTTGTCTTGTTTCCCTAAACTCTTGGGTGCCTAAATTTGTACGGGCAGTCAAGTAGTCGGGATTTACAGATATACTGGAAGAGCTTGGAGCAGGAGGCTTCAGGATTATATAGCTATAGTTATTTCCGCTGTGTTGTAAGTGATGTAATTTGATAATGTTGTATATTCAAATACAAATGTATATTTCAAAGTTATGTTACATATATTATATATTATTCGTTCCGCTGTGAGGTTCGTGTTACTCTGATGTTGTGTTCTTCTTCTTCTTCTATTCTAAGTTTCTATCTTATCTTTCCTCACCCTTTGTTTTCTTTCTATTAATTTCCTGATTTTCAGTTTAATTTGGGGTTGGACTTGTGTTTTTGGTCAGCTCAAATTGGACCGGATTTTCGGGTCATTAAGTTGGGGTATAACTACCTCTCAGACCTTGACTGAATAACATTTATAACGTCAAAACAGATATGACTACTTACTCGAATAATCAATACCATACAACCACTTATTCACTTTTAAACACGTATATGCTTCCTCTTTCTATTCTTACTAGATTTTATTCTTAGTCTTCCTTTATGATTTTACTATTCTATTTCTAAGTTCGTTTCCTTATCGACTTTTACATATATATCGATACATTGATTTCTAACTATCAAATTATCTTAAAAATATTCTAACTCCTTAAATTCCCGGAAAAATTCGCCATATCCTCCTTTGTACTAGGAGTGTCGGGATATTTCAAATAGCCTCCCATGGCCCTCACCAATCCAAAAGAAAAAGCCCAGCGGCTAGCCGATACGGCGCATAAAATCTCATATATGAATTAAATACATATCTTTTCGTCGAGCATTCTTTTTATATACCTTCATACCTTATCCATACCTATCTCATGTATATTTATACCTGTCCAATCTATTTTAACTATACCTGATCGTCTTAACTCAATTCGTTAATTAATTTGTTAATTAACTCTTTTGTCTATTTCACTTTTATATTTGAACATGACATGTTCAAATATATTTTAACTTGCTTATTAACTAATTTGAATCCAAATTTCAAATTTAAGTTCTATATTCGATTTCTAATATCCATTTACAAATCCAATTCACCTTTCAAACTTCAACTTCAAATTCAAAAATTGATTAACTAATTCCTCTTCGACTTAGTTAATTCTATTATATCAAATTCTATATTATAAATCCCATTTGAATTCCTATATTCAAATTCCATATCACTTCCATTGAATTTCATATATTCAAACTCCCTTTGAATTCTATATTCAATTTCTATTTCAAACTCTCTTATTTCAAATTCTACTATTATAAATCCCATTTTGAAATTCAACACAACTTGTCTTTCTCAAAACAAATTCAAAACAGTATCTCTGGTAGTAATTCGTCACTTACAACTCGAAAATGAATACTGATGATGCAGCTATCATCATCAGAATCTATTTTCCAGCGATCGAAGTGAGTTCAATACTATAAAACCATTTCTAAACATTTCCACTTTGAAATTCATTTCAAAATATAATTCATACTGCTTGTAAAACAATTTAAAATCTCCCAGGATCTTAAATTTTCCTTATTTTTAATCCAAATCCATTTACAAACACTTATCCAGTTTTCCAGAATTTTAATTCAATTTCTAGTTTAAATTTCAGATTTAACTCATCTGATTTTTCGTATTACACTTATATGAATTCTGATTGGTTATTTACATAACCATTTAATTTATAATCTTACTCGATTATAATAACAACCAATATATCCACTATATTATAATTTTGATATATATATCTTCTGTATATCAAGATATACCTTGGGTAAACATATTTTAATTTACCCTCTTTTCAAAACATATCGTGTCGACCCATCGTATTCGAGTGTTTAGTAACTCCTACCGATACAGTGGATCAAACTGATCGACCAGAACCCATAAACAACTCAACCGATAAATCCCTACAATATAAAACAAATTTTATATCAATAACAAATACGTTCACTCGTATATATATAAAAGTCGATAAGGAAGTGAACTTAGAAATAGAATAGTAAAATCATAAAGGAAGACTAAGAATAAAATCTAGTAAGAATAGAAAGAGGAAGCGTATACGTGTTTAAAAGTGAATAAGTAGTTGTATGGTATTGATTATTCGAGTAAGTAGTCATATCTATTTTGACGTTATAAATGTTATTCAGTCAAGGTCTGAGAGGTAGTTATACCCCAACTTGATTGATTTCATTATTAACAAATAAATAGTAAGATTTCAGGCTCAAAGATCAATGTTGAATAAGAGTTAGTTGAATATAGTATTTGGGTTATCGTAACGATGTTTTACACAACATCCATTTTAACCCAAATAGTGTAAGCTTGGAAATATAATAAAGAATATTTCCTAAGTATAGAAATAAACAAGATCGGGAAAGAGCTAAGTAATTGGAATATTTTCCAATTTTAAATAGCATATATTTTCTAAAGTTTAGAAAATAAAGGAAGGCGATATTCAGAAATGTTTTCCAAATAACATAAAAGGCCAATATGGTTATTGAAAATATTTGGTTAACAAATATTGAAAAAGAAATAGAGAAGTGATTTAACTAATGGAATATTAATTAAGGACTCAGTGACATGTTCAAAAGGAAAATTTGATTTTTTGAAAGGAGTAAACTGTTTAAAAACTCCCAGGGAAAGACTATTTGAATTAAAAACAAATTTAACAGAAATTTGTGAAAGCAAGATTGAATTAAAGTAAAGCCAGTAAAGTGATAACGGAGATTGAATTAGAATGATATCAAGACAAATTGGATTGTGAGATTCAAATTCGAAGTGAAATGTGATAATCAAGTTAAGAGTTGGGAATCGAGAAGAAACCCGAGTTGAAATGATATTTGGCTCAGATATAAGCGAATGGTTGTGTTGTGGATAAAAGCAGATTGGAATTTAATTGGGATAACCCCTGTATCCGCTGAATTGATAACAGGTGGAAAGGATATAATGATATGCCCGACAAAAGGTACAAGTTTATAATTCATATGGTATGAGATTTTGATGAGCCGAAATGGCAAGCCGCTTGGCTGTTTGATTTTCTTTGGGGTTGGAGATGGCCCCGAGAGGCGAGTTGGAGTTTGACCTATTGACCAGTACAAAGGAGGTGCTGGCGAAAATTTTTGAAAAGTTAAGGTATTAGAAAATTTTCAGGATTTTTGAAAATTTTCGTTGATAAAAATTGATTAAATATTTTAATTGAAATTAAATTGGTTCAGTTGAGACTGGAGTTAAAGAAGTGAACAAATATGTTCTAACCAGTCGATAGGGTCGTTCTCTACCTTTTAGCAATTTCGAGGACGAAATTATTTTAAGTGGGGAAGATTGTAATGACCCGCATTGGCAGAGGTATTATAATTAATTTATTTAAATACTGAAATGGTGGTTTAGAGAATTTAATGGTCATGGAATTAAATAATGATGAATATTTAATTAAAATAATAAATTAAATAATATATTTAATTCTGAAATAATCAGAATTGGCTGAAATGGCAATTGGTGTGAACTGGATCATCTGTGATATTTAATTCAGTTTAGAATTGAATTAGAATAACGAATATATTATATAAACGAAGTTTGAACGTAGAATTTATAATATAATTAAAATTGAGCTTGAAATGGCGCGGCAGTTCGCTATTTGGCGATTTGAACTTCAACTAAATATACATAAGTCGTTTTAAATCGGATTTCTGTGAAACAAGAAACGCTCAGAGCTGGTGAAGTATATTTTTCTGATGGAAGAGAAAAATCAGGATTTCGTCGTGTAGATTGTGAGTTGTGTCCAAATCAAATTTTAAAATAGTCGTTATAGAATTGTTTATCGACCGTGACGGTTTATTCGATATAACTAGATACCGGTTTTGAATTTAGACAAGATTCTTTTGAGACGTAGTGATAATTTAATTTTTAGAATTTTATTGTAATTTTTAATTAATTAAATAAGCAACTTTTTATTTGGAGTATTTTGCACCCTATATCAACATTTTGGGGTTTCACGATATAAGTTAACCTACCGATATTATTATACTTTTGGAATCGTGGCACCGAGCTCGACACAACAGTATTTTTATTTCAGTCCGTAGGGGGATAGAATCTTTCGTAATAGGGTATGTTATACTTTAAAACTAAACGAACAATAAAAATATAGAATATAGATCTTATTACTTCACTTTGAAGGTTCGTAACCATACATATAAAGTGCTGCGTCACTCCTTGTTTATAACCATATAAAGTGCTGCATCACTCCTTGTTTCTAACCATACAAACAAAATGTTGTGTCACTCCTTATTTGTAACCATACAAATAAAAGCTGCGTCACTCCTTGTTTGTTTCGTTTTGCTTCAGCAACTTCTCATCCGAACCTTTAATGGCAAGGAAGAAAATTAATTAAAAGATCTTCCCTTCTTCATCTTTTTCCGATTTAATCCATTCAATATTTTTAAAATCCTTCAACACGAAAATGGTAGAGTGGGGTTAGTGCTATAAACCAATAAGGATATGATTGACTTTAGCTTCAGGAATTTGCTGGGATCGACGCTGAAAGCTACCATTTTCGAGACTGATTTCGGGAGAGAGATCGACTTCGAGTTACCTGGATTTCTAAGCCCATATGGAGGCGATAACTGGCGTTCGAATGGCGATATGATGATGATCTCGGGTGGTCTTGAACGACGGCAGTAACTTGTAGATGATGGAGAACTTGAAAGTTGAATCGCATATTCAAGGTTGAAAGGAAATGGTTTACTGGATTTATTCGAATAGAAGCAGCAGTGTTTTCTTCTCTTTTCTGGAGCTCGCGGTTGGTTCTAATAGAGAAGATGATGCTGTGCATGAATATAAAACAGTGGCAACGTTTAGGACGGTATGGGTTTGAGGGTACACACGAGTTCTGCATGGGTTCGTTATGGAGTGGTTATAACTTATATCATATGAGATATATGTGTCTGTTTAGTGCGGTCTAGTTGGGCACGTTGGGGAGATTGAAGAAAGGACGTTGGAAATGGAGAGTGGGTACAAGAAGAGCTCGCGGATATCTTTCATTTTAGAGGATGAAGCACTGTTTAGTGCGGACGTGAGGGTTAACAGGGTATTGGGCTTGAATAATGGTAAGGCCCAATTGAAATTATAACCCAAGTTTTTATTTCAATTTAAAATGTATATTAACTTCTAAGGATCGTAACTTTATCATACGGTGTCAGAATCACGAACGGTTTGATCCGTTAGGATCGTATGGACAGGAGCAACACAATGGAGCTGACTGGGAGTGAATCCGAGCTCGTTACAATTTATGGAGAAATAAATTGACCGACTGAATCAAATAACGCAAACCGTTATTTAACGGCTAACGCGCCAATGTGAGTAATCTCACTAACTCTGAACAGTTTATAATTTCATGTTGTATTTTTAGAACTGTTAAATATTGGCCGATTGACTGTGTGTTGACTGTTTGATTGAACTGCTAGTCAGTTAGTGAATTTCTATATTGATTCTGTTTAACAGAATATATCATATGGAACTGAAAGTGATGTTATCTATCTTGTTTAACATCTGTGATGCAGGGAAACAGGTTGGAGGAATCCAACTGGATTTCTCAACATTTATTTTACTGTGATTCATATATTGTGATATATGATGTGATATATAATCTGTTGTTGATTATGTGTGTTTGGACGATATTTATCGTTGTTATATGGTATGTTAAATACCATAAGAAATACTGGATGTAGGAAATGGGATTTTCAAAGTGTATTTTGAAAATGAATTATTAATATAAAATCGATGGATTTTATATAGAAAAGGAAAAGGATTTTTATAAAAGAAAATATTTATAAAATCGAAGGATAAGTTATAATAAAGGAAATATTTATTTGTTAAATAAATAGAATAGAATAAAGGGAATATCTATTTGTTGAATAAATAGAAAGGATAAAAGAAATATTTATTTAGGGAATAAATAGAATTATAAAAGAAATATTTATCTGGGAAGATAAATAGGATTGGAAGGTAATCATTATAAGTGAATAAACGTTGTAGAAGGTAATCATTATAAGTGAATAAACGCTGTAGAAGGAAATCATTATAAGTGAATAAACGCTGTAGAAGGAAATCATTATAAGTGAATAAACGGTGTAGAAGGAAATCATTATAAGTGAATAAACGCTGTAGAAGGAAATCATTATAAGTGAATAAACGATGTAGAAGGTAATCATTATAAGTGAATAAACGCTGTAGAAGGTAATCATTATAAGTGAATAAATGCTGTAGAAGGTAATCATTATAAGTGAATAAACGTTGTTAAAAGTAAATCTTTATAAAGCATATAAAGTTAGTGAATAAGGGTAAATCGACAAGTAGAGTTAATTGAATATCAGTTATTCAATTAGAGTTATTAAATTAGTTATTTGATAGGAGTTAATTGAGATAGAGTTAGGCAAACTAAGTTAATCGAATATAGTTTATTCGAATAGAATCAAAGGGCAGTTATCAAATCTAGTAGAGTTAAAGGAATTAATCGAATATAGTTTATTCGAGTAGAGTTAAAGGAGTTATCGAATATAGTTTTTCCGAAAGGAGTTAAGTGCAAGAGTTAAATCAAATAGAGTTAATCCAATAGAGTTAATCGATTTGAGTTAAATCAATAAGGGTTATTTGAATTGAGTTAATCGAATATAGTTTATTCGAAGAAAGGTTATCGAATGTAGTTATTCGAATGGAGGAGTAATCGAATAAAGATTATTCGAAAGAGAATTTCGTAAGGAAGTTTGTTAAAGTTTTAAAGGATAAACCTTGTCTATCCCGAAGTTTAAGCCGTTGTTCAGTTAAGGTCTGAGAGGTAATTATACTCCAACTTGATTGACTTCGTTTTTAACTAAGGAATGGCTAAGGTTTGATAGTAAGTGATGGTTAAGTGAATATAGTTAATAAGTGTAATGGTTTGAGTTGGCATCGTGATGGTTTGTTTAAACATCGGCCTAAGCCCAATGTATGAGTTTTGGAAATGTTTTCCAAACAAGAATCAGAAATGTTTTTCTAAATACAGAAAACAAGGAATGGAAATGTTTCCATTGTTAATAACGTATATTTTCTAAATATAGAAAATAGCAAATGTTGAATATAGGGAAACAGGAGATGTAAAATGAACTAAAGAGATTAATGTTAAATGATGTTTGTTCGATATAATTTCCATCTGGAAATAATATCGTTGTTTGCACACTTGTTTTTCTTTGATAGTTAACTCACAGACTATCGAAGTTTTGACCATTTTAACGTTGTTAATATGGAGAGACCGGTTGGATTATTATCCAAAGAACCACTCTGTATTGGCATAAGCATTGCGAATCATATATGCCAAAGATAATTGAAGACAGAGTAAAGTGCAAGGGCTATTGTATAAGTCTTAGATAACAGTGCCTAAGATGGATATACTGAATAGTACCTTCGGTTCACCCTGTTCCTGGGTGACTTGTATGGACGGATGTCTGACAAAGTATTTCCAGACGATCACGTATATTGATTTCTCCAACCGTACCAAGAGTGGAAGCGGAGAAGGAAACTTATTTTAGCTAACACATAATGTATGGTTGAGGACGTCAATCGGTGATTTGATGGATTTGACGATGTGGCATTCAAAGTGAATCCGGTGTGATGATAAAGTGTAGCTTCTAGTCTCACATCTGGTAAATGACAGAAATCGGGCAGGCAGCATGGCTAAGTCGGTCGCTCCGAAGTAGGGTGTATAATCACCTGATCTAGAGTTTCATTTACTTCTAAAAATCTATTGTCGATACTGTCCCATTTGGGAAACAGTTGTTGGTCCCAACCGTTGGTGATATACATTCGATACACTCAAGCGAAATGAGTGGTCGGTTATGTGTGGCCGGGTTGCAAGATGTTCTTGTTGAACCCAGTGTATTCCTTTCTAGAGGTACACTAGCGAAAGGTGGTTCCATACCTTGTCATAGTTGGAAATCCATTACCCAATACGTGCTTGCGGTTTTGCTTGTATACTATATATGTAGAACGTGAGATGAAAGTGTTTCTGCTAGATGATTATATATACTATGGTTGATAGACATTATTATAATATCAAAAGGGTTTTGATATAAAGATACCTTGGATTCTCATAAGAGAAAAACCCGTTCCGTTATACGGCGTGGTCTTATGAGATATCGTTTACTTGTTCAACTGTTTTAAACTGTTTTACTCATACCAGTCCCATGACTGACCCGGAATTTTTTTTTGTCTTGTTTCCCTAAACTCTTAGGTGCCTAAATTTGTACGGGCAGTCAAGTAGTCGGGATTTACAGATATACTGGAAGAGCTTGGAGCAAGAGGCTTCAGGATTATATAGCTATAGTTATTTCCGCTGTGTTGTAAGTGCTGTACTTTGATAATGTTGTATATTCAAATACAAATGTATATTTCAAAGTTATGTTACATATATTATATATTATTCGTTCCGCTGTGAGGTTCGTGTTACTCTGATGTTGTGTTCTTCTTCTTCTATTCTAAGTTTCTATCTTATCTTTCCTCACCCTCTGTTTTCTTTCTATTAATTTCCTGATTTTCAGTTTAATTTGGGGTTGGACTTGTGTTTTTGGTCAGCTCAAATTGGACCGGATTTTCGGGTCATTACAACTTGGCTGGAAGTTTATGACATATATTCATGGTTTGCTACGTGTTCCCTTAGAAATCACCATTCCCTTTATGAAACAAAATAAAATTCCGCTTGTCCCCATTTTGTTTACCAGCCGAAATAGTTTTTTCCCAAATTGAATTCCATTGCCTTCGATAGAATCGCACCTTGCCCTCATCCCCGTTCGTGGCCACCTTCCTCCAAATCTCGTACCCATCCGTGTCTAGCACCGCCCACCTCATTACGATCGAATCCACTGAGACCGTAGTTACTCGAGAATCCATTACTACCAGAGTTTCATCCCCTGCTTAAAGAACAACCGCCGACCTACCAAGTCTAGCTTCCCTCTTTATGCGTGTTCTTCACCTCTAATTCCAAAGAATATTAATCCATTTTTGGGCTGTTGTTGGGTTAATTTTTGATATGAACATTAACTTGTGCATTTGTGTTATGTTGACGTAGTTGTTGTGTCCTAGTGCCTTGATTTTCTAGCCAAATTTTTGCAGTAAACAGCTTTATTTAGTTAACATCTGAAACGTATATGGGCATGTTTGATTGTGGATTAACTGAAATCGCACAATTATTTGTTTGTAACATGAGTATATAATATATATTGTTAGCACTTGTGTCTAAATCATGCCCAGGTTTGCCTTACCCCTGCGCAGAAAATGTGGTATATTAACATAGCGCATGCATACTTTATGATTATTAGATTTAACATACACATGTTAAACTGAAACACATATTTATGTGTGTTTGCCCACATTGTTTATCAACCTGGAAAATGTATAACCTGTATATTTCTGTAAAGCTGGAATTAACCCATTCCTATTGAGTTTGCTTTGTTTCAAAAACTATTGTTCCATGCCTATGTTTCATGCCTATTACGTTTGTTGTGTTCCAAAATGAACCTACATGCTAGAACGTTGATTTTTAGATTCATTACTAAGTTAATATACCCTGTGAAGTTGAGTTGACCATTTTATGCATGGCTTGAACATTTGTTTTACCCTTGTGGATTTGTTCGCCATTAAACGTGATGTTGTCCCTTGGCTTTAACTTGTTTAAGAACTTTATTTTTCAACTTCTATGATTCTACTGTATATTTTAAATTAAAGTGTGAGTTATAAAAAGCTTCTCATATCATATAGCTGATGAACATATTTTAGGGACCCATGAGGCAGACCTCACATATGTATGGTGTAAATGGTTTAAATGAGTGTGACATGAATATTTTATTGTTTTATGTTAGCAGACTTGTATATGATAGTATATAAGTATAGGTAGTTTGACACCAAGATTTTATATTATTATCTGTCCCTACTTAATGCAACTGGTTGGATATGAAATAGTATTGTTGTCTGAAAAAGCCAACCTAATCAGTAGTTATGTCTTACATGTTACACATATGGAAATTGAGTTGAAACCTGAATACTTGAGATGTCCTGCATGTTTCATTTTTTTATTCACCCATGCCTTGCTTTGTAAATCTGACAACCATTTCACTATTTGTTTCCACATTAGATTTATGCTTGGCAATTTGGACACATACTGATATCCAATAAGTTCATGAATTTTTTGCATTTTAATTTATATATGTGAACATAAGCATTAAACTATATATGCATGACAAAATAATAAACTACTGCCTTATTTAATTCTTGTACTAAATTTTTGTTGACTACGATACTTGATAGTTTAGACTTAGTTTTGAAATTTTGCAGCTTCACATAAAAGTTTGCTATTATATTTTTGCAAGGCAAGTAAAATTTTATTCATACTATAAGAATTATAGTATTACAAGAAGTAAACAAATCACTCAACTATACAGTGATGAGAAAAAAACAAATATACTAATACAAAGAGAACCCAGAAAAAAACTCATCACTATAAGTCTCAAAAAATTCAAACATATGAATTGCATCAACATGCCAAAACCACCTCTTCGAAACTCATCTAATCCACAAGACCACTTTACCTGATTTATCTCCAAATTGCACCCAAGAGCCAAAAAAACTAAAGTACACTGCCACCCATCAACATAAACTATACCATCAAACAACAAGATACCAAAAACTACAATCGACCACTAGAAGGCCATTACTATAAACCAAAAGCATATACCTTTGAAAGAAGCTTGCCCAAAATGATCATTGAAATCTAGGTTGGCAACATATCAACAGAGCCTCCAAGAAATATGTAGCACCAATCAAAAAAGAGAAAACAATTATACAGGATTCCTTCTAGTATGTCTGGGAGGAAACTTCATAGAATCAGGCAGAAAATCTTCGAACCCGTAATCAATACCATTATATAGATCATCAACACTCTCAACTGCTTTCTTATTTTTCGCTCACCTCTTACAATTCTTTGATTTTGAGGCAGAACTATTATGAGGAGCAGAAGGAGGTTCATCCTTATTATGAGGATGCTCAATTCCATCGTCCAAAAATTTTTCCATTAATTCACAAGGAGCTCGAATCAGACTGAAAAGAAGCAGCATCAGCTGCTGGTGGAGGCAATATAATGTCAGGCGGAAGACTTAAATGATCACAAGGGGATGCAAAAGCTGATGGATTATCAGAAACTGGTAAAGAAAAACTAGGCAAAGAACCAGTTTTACCCCTGTTACTCAAATCAGAATGACCAACCAATGTAGAGGACAAAGGAGGTAGAGAAGAATTAATAATGGGGAAGGTCAAACCTGAACCAGTAACATTTTGAAGGGGCTTCTGAATATGAGAAGTGGTATTAATATGAGAAGCTTGGCTACTAAAACTTGAAGAAAAAGACATAGAAGTATGTGACATAATAGTAGACGAAATAGATTTACCAATTGGGGAGTCCACATTTACATCTACCACATTGTTATCATACAAATTTCCAAACAAAGAATCATCCTCAGTATTTGTTTTATCCAAAGAAGTCTTCCCTTGATTACTAACATCTATGTCATTACCAACTACCTCACCTGCGTTTGAAACATTAGCATTTAATTCTGTATCATCAGCAACTAAAAAACATTTGCTATTATCATCCTTACTAATATCTGGAACATATGAATTTACAGCAGTATCAACCCCATTGCTATTATCATTAGCATCAGAATTCAAAATGGATTAGAATTCACATTATCTGCATCAAAGTTTCCAACAACAATTCCATTGATATTCTTCCCACCATTTTTCATTCAAAATTTCCTCGGTTTAGTATTGACAGAGGTCTAATTATTGTTATTAGCCATAGAGAAATTTCTCCATTTATACTGGCCAACATGGTCATAGGATCGACTGTAAGTTTCCTCAAAGAAATTCTCATCATTATTTCCACTATCCAAGCCTGCCTTAGAATTAAGTACACATTTTATAGTTTCATGACCGAAAACCTTACAGATGGAACAAATTCTAGGTCTCCAATCGTAACTTACCATTAAAGGAGGACAATCTTTACCTAGTTCATCAACAACTATTTTTTCAAAAAGATCAAAATCTGATGATACCTCAATCATAACCTTAGCGTATCTAAATCTAGGAAGTTTTTCAGTACTGGTATCGAAGCAAATCAATTTACCTATGTGACATGTTAGCCAGTTTATACCTAATAATGTCCAAAGAATAAGAGGTATTCTATGAAAATGAACCCATACAGGCACCTTTCTGATTTGAGGTTGAGAATTACCAATCAACGGATCCCATTTTGTTATAATGAACATTCGACCATGAATAAAAATTGGATCAGCTCTGAGAATTCTATCTTTAGCCAATTCATTTGAAAATTTGAAATAAAAGTGAATACCATCAGACTTAGTATCCACTTATCCTACTAGTTTCCAATATCTAGTTAGAAAATTTACCACTATTAGATAAGATTTGGAGCCATCCAAGAAAAACCCCACTAAGTAATTGCTCTAGAACTTCAAACCTTCATTCTTGACTATATAAGGCATCTTCTTTGGCACTCCATCCCTTGTAATTTCGAAATGTTGTGGCCTGGATTCTGAGAACGCGAATGGAAATGAGATGCATAATTGATTTTCATAAAGGATGGATAAGAAGCATTATATGAATTTAAATTTACAGGAATAGGGAATTCAGACGAATTGGCATGAGCTTTATAAGCATTTGGGGGACAAACATTGAATCTGAAGGTAGAGTTCCCCAAATCTATAGACGAAGAATTCGCTCCAAAATTTGCTATTGAAGGGTTTGCTGCAGAGGAAATGACATCAAAAGGGGGTTGATAAAGGGGAATTAGTGTAGAAGGGTGAGTAGGAAAAAAAGAAAAAGAAAAGTCGAAGGAAGAGGATGTGGAGGAAGAAGAGGATGGAAGAGACGAGGATGCCATTTCTGAAGAAAAGGGATTTTTGAAGGTCCAGTTTGAGATAGCTATTACATTTAGTTTGTATTGAAGTTGTTTTACTTGAACAAAGATTAATCCTGACTCGAGTGTTTTATGTTTTTGCATGGAATGCTCGGGTCAGATACAAGTGTTGCAAATTTTAGAGATTCCAGCTATTGAAGTTAGAAGCACGTGAAGATGCACTCGCTTTGGTTCGTTCTTTCATTTTATTTTAATTGAAAACTTTATGTATTAATTAAATCTTCCGCTGTATACAAATTTTTTGTAAACTCTAATATTTATGTATAAAATTTCCGCTGTGAGATAATGTTTTCTTTACTGCTTGTGATTCTGTGTGTATTTTTTGATTAAACCTTGTAAGTTAAATAACAATTTGTCGTTTTGAATGTTTCGAGTTGGTTTAATTACCGACTTGGAGTGGTCAAAATGGCAGATCGTTACATGTGGTATTAGAGCTTTGGTTTGACAAAGCTTAGATTATGGGGTTTCAAATTCATTAGAGATAAAGTAGTAATATTCTACAGTGAGTGGAATTATCACCATAATCATTGTAGAGAGAGCGTATTTTGGAAATATAAATTATTTTGGAAATGATATATTTTGAAATTGAATTTATAAAGTACCTTTGAATTGTAAATTATTTTGGAAACATTTGTTGATTTGAAAAGTAAGGTACTTTGATTTTTAAAGTACTTTGAATATAAATTAATTTGAAAATTATTTTTGAAACTGAAAATAAAGAATTTTATAATTTATTTGAGGAAATAAAGCATTGTAAAAATATAAATTATTTTCGAAATGTAAAGTACTTTTGAAAAATAAATTATCTTGAAACTAATATTTATCAGGGCAGCACAGCGGAAGTGTAGTGGTGTATAAAAGTAGTTGGAAACCAAAAGTAATTTGAAACATAAAGTATTTTGAAAATAAAATAAAAAGTAATTGGAATATAAAGTGTTGAGATAAAAAAACTGATTTTAAAATGTCAGTGATTTGAAATTGAATAAGGTAGTTGGAAAATTTGGAAACTATAATAAGTAATAGTTTGAAATTAATTGGAATAATGAATAAAATAATTTGGGAATTTGAATGGAACCTAAATAATAAGTAAAACTATAGTGTATATTGCTTGGTAATATAGGTACATATACCATTAATAAATTCGATATTTAACTTAAAACGGGAGAATAGGTTATTTTGAACATAACTTAATTTGGAACTGAAAATCGTTTTGAAGTTCCCACTCCACAAATCTGTATCTTTGATTGCCTCTATTCGATAGGGTTCCTCAGCTTTCATCCTGAATTTATTATGCGTTTAATTGAAAAAAATATTGAAGCTATGAATGTTCACAAATATGTTTTCATCTTCCATTATTATGCGCTTAATTATATTAATGAATGATATCTAATAGTCCATAAATAAATTGAAGACATCAAACCATTGAAAGAGTATGAAATAAATATCCATTGACATGCTAATTTAGTAATAACTAAATGAAATTGTTTGACTGAAACTGGAGAATTCGATTTTGGAAATTTTAAAGTTGATTTCAACTATTTTGAAATGAAAATGTTCAAGTGATTTAATATATTGGTATACATAAGTATTTTTGAGTGAAAATATTTCGAATGATTTTCAAGATGTTTTGAAGAAAAAATATATTTGAATGGAGAACCCTCTTTGTCGTTAGATAATAGTTTTGATGATAACTTTATGTCACTGAGATTTATTATCAAATTTTAGAGTGGGGGAGACCATTATAAGAGCATTGCCATTAGTTTATTGTGATAAAACGAGTATTTGATTCTGAAATATTTCTAGATACATAAATATGTATATATATTTGGAATGATTGGAAAAAAATAATCCAGAATTGATTCTCTGAGTTGAATAATATATTCCTATTGTATTAGGATAATATAATATGTACATCTCGAATGAATATCTCGAAGAAAACGACTGAATTAAAATTTTCAACGAATTGAGTAAAAGTTCAGTTTTCTACTAGTTGAATAAATTAGATTAAGTCAAATTAGATTTAAAATTTTGAGTTATATCTTTACAAGCTCAAAGGAATTTGAATGTAAATTTGAATAATTAGTTCAATTTGGAACTTAACTGAAATTGAAGATAAAAAGGGAAAACTACAGTAATAAGCAAATGTGAACCTTTGGTTCAACTTGAAATGTAATTGAATTGAATCGGAAGTTAAATTGAGTTTAGCCTTGAAATTGGAACCAACAAAAACTAAAATTATTAAATTTGGATAATTATTCAGAATGGATTATTTGGAAATTTGTATTGTTAATTTATAATTATTTTATTTGAAATTATGGTATTAGATTTATCTTTATATTTAAATTGGTTTGTCTATGAGCTTAATTTATCTTTGTTTTTAAACAAAATTTCCTAAAATTATTTTTCCAAACCCTATTTTATGTATTCAAACTTATTTTACAAACCAGTTTTTTTATTAAAATCATTTATATCAAGTTTATTATCTTAGAAAACCTATTTATTTTATTCAAACCATTTTCAAACCTACGTAATTATTTAGCTTATTTTCCAAGGTTCTATTTATTTAAATCTATTTTACATTAAGCTATTATTTTCCAAAAAATTATTTTTAGGTAACTTAATTATTTTGATAAAAGTATATATATCCAATTCGAACAATTTAAGACCCAAAATGATTGAATGCAAAAGACTCAATTGAATATCGATAACCGTAATGTGAAATCCAAATTGAATATGAATATCGATAATAAATCAATTTGTAAATGTGGATTTATAATTTGAAATGATATTGAATAATCAAATCGTTTTGAACTCAATTTAATTTGATCTTGAAATTTTAAAGGTTATCGATATATGAATATTTTGATATGAAATTTGAAACTTATATAACAATTATGTAAGTATGAGATTTGAAAACTATTGATTTGGAATATAATTGATGTGAAATTGATAATCTTATATAATTGATTTATATGAGAATGACATATTTGAAAATGAGATTTGAATTTTTTTATGTAAATGGATATTTATATAAATGTGATTTGAAGTGAAGTACTATATGTATAGTATATATGTTTTTGAACTAAGGATATGTAAGTACATTCTGCTTGATATCCGCATTGTGGCCACATCGTGGATTCATTCTATCAATTCATCTTCTCTAGATTAGGTTTTCTGGATATAATACTCGAGTAGTCCTTTGAATTCCATGGAGTAACCCATAGTCTTGTGAATTCGACTGCATCGCGAAATTCGTAGGACTGTGAAAACATATGGTTACGGATGCTTCTTTGGGGACCCAAGCGAAACCATTATGTAGCTGCGATCTATGGTCGTTTTATGGTGAATCCTCCTGGGTAGTGATTTCCCTGAGGGATCCAGGCGTAACCATTGTGTATCCATGGTCCATATAGCATAATTCGAGAGGCGGTGATTGCTTAAGGTCTATGAGTGATAGCGATGTAACCACCAGTGTTTCTATAAGTAGACTTCGATCCATGAGTTAAGTTGGCATAGCGTAATTCATAGAGCAGGATTGCTCAAAGGTACGGATGTTTTCTAGGTGATACAGACAAAAGCATTGCGTATCTGCGATCTTTGGTTGTGTTGTGTGTCTTGGCGTAATTCGAGGGGCGGTAATTGCTTAAGGGTACGACGGAAGTTATCCGGGGGAATCAGATGTAGCCATTGTGTATCCGCGATCCATGGTTCGATTTGTTTAGCTTGTACTTGCCATATCTATTGTAAACTATAGAGAAAATGTTTTAAGAGTTTCTTCGGGAGTTGAAGCAAGTATATTTCGTACTTAGAGACGTTTTGGTCATGTGTCGGTACCACACATGTTCAAACCTTCTATGAGAACAAAAATAGACTTGTTAAACTTCGATGTGTTATGAATTTTCAAACTTGAAACAACCAATCAATAATTTGAAATTAAATTTATACAACTTCAACATAATAAATTAAGAAATAAAAAAATTAATTGTTTTAAAATAACAATAGTTTTGAATTAAAATATATTTTTTGATTTTAAAATTATTTTAGATTCGAGAATTGTATTTTCAAATTCAAGTTTTGTTATAGTAATTAAAGTTGGATATGAGAAATTTAAGTTAATAAAGGATTAAATAAAAAATTTGAATTCAATGGATAGACTTTATTGTAAACGAACCTAATTACTAAAGTTGAATAGTAAATGAACCTTGTAAAATTTAGATTCATATAAAATTGATAAATGAGTCGTTTTAATAATAAATGGAAATTAGATGAGTTGTACGTAAACCAACTTAATGCCAGTAAAATTTCAAATGGATAATATGAATGACCATTAAATGAAAGAAAATAGATGAACTAAAATGGAATCCATAAATTGAGTTGATTTAAATAAATGTTCTCGAAGGAAAATGAACGTTGGATAAAAATAAATAGAAATGAATGAACTGCAAGCAATGTAAGGATATAAAAGCAAACAAATTGAAATCGAAAAAATTATATATTCATGAGTAAATTAAATGGATATATGAAATGAATGTAAGTAAATGGAAGTAAATTAAAAGTGAATGATTTAAGAACAAATGAAGTATATGAAAGTGAAAAAAATGCAAACCAAATGAGATATGTAAATAGAATGAACATTAACAAATGAACACTGATAGTGAATGCATGCATGAATTTAATGTAGAATCAAAGTAAATTAGTAATAACGCAGATGATAAATAAATCGAATGTGAATGAGAAAAATTCTTATTTGTACGTGGCATTTGATTTCGTGTATGAATTTGGTATCATACAGGTTTATGTTATCGTCAAGACATATATGCTTTAATTATTTGTCGGTGTACGATGTATTAGTTGCTAATGTTATGTATTTGAAGTTTTGTAATGAACCGAAAATCCGGTCCAATTTGAGCTGACCAAAAACACAAGTCCAACCCCAAATTAAACTGAAAATTAGGAAATTAATAGAAAGAAAACAGAGGGTGAGGAAAGATAAGATAGAAACTTAGAATAGAAGAAGAACACAACATCAGAGTAACACGAATCTCACAGCGGAACGAATAACATATAATTGATGACAAATCCTTGAAATGAAATCAGTATATGTATTTAATAACATTATCAGAGTACAACACTTACAACACAGCAGAATAATAACAGGTATATAATCCTGAAGCCTCCTGCTCCAGCTCTTCAAGTATCTGTAAATCCCGACTACTTATCTGCTTGTACAAAATTGGGCACCCAAGAGTTTAGGGAAAACAAAACAAAATAAACTCCGGGTCAGTCATGGGACTGGTATGAGTAAAACAGTTTAAAAACAGTTTGAACAAGTAAACGATATCTCATAAGACCACGCCGTATAACGGAACGGGTTTTTCCCTTATGAGAATCCAAAATATCTTTATATCAAAACCCTTTTGATATTATAATAATGTCTATCAACACAATATAATAATCATCTAGCAGAAACGCTTTCATCTCACGTTCTACATATATAGTATGAAAGCAAAACCGCAAGCACGTATTGGGTAATGGATTTCCAACTATGATAAGGTATGGAACCACCTTTCGCTAGTGTACCTCTAGAAGGGAATACACTGGGTTCAACAAGAACATCTTGCAACCCGGCCACACATGACCGACCACTCATTTCGCTTGAGTGTATCGAATGTATATCACCAACGGTTGGGATCAGCAACCGTTTCCCGAATGGGACAGCATCAACAATAGATTTTTAGAAATAAATGAAACTCTAGATCAGGTGATTATACACCCTACTTCGGAGCGACCGACTTAGCCATGCTGCCTGGCCGATTTCTGTCATTTACCGGATGTGAGGCTAGAAGCTACACTTTATCATCACACCAGATTCACTTCGAATGCCACATCGTCAAATCCATCAAATCACCGATTGACGTCCCCAACAATACATTATGTGTTAGCTAAAAGAAGTTTCCTTCTCCACTTCCACTCTTGGTACGGTTAGAGAAATCAATATACGCGATCGTTTGGAAATACTCTGTCAGACATCCGTCCATACAAGTCATCCAGGAACAGGATGAACCGAAGGCACTATTCAGTACATCCATCTTAGGCACTGTTATCTAAGACTTATACAATAGCCCTTGCACTTTACTCCGTCTTCAATTATCTTTGGCATATGTGATTCGCAACGCTTATGCCAATACAGAGTGGTTCTTTGGATAATAATCCAACCGGTCTCTCCATATTAACAACGTTAAAATGGTCAAAACTTCTATAGTCTGTGATTTAACCATCAAAGGAAAACATGTGTGCAAACAACGATATTATTTCCAGGTGGAAATTCTATCAAATCAACCATCATTTAACATTTATCTCCTTAGTTCATTTTTCATCTCCTGTTTCCCTATATTCAACATTTCTTATTTTCTAAATTTAGAAAATATATGTTATTACCATTGGAAAACATTTCCATTTCTTGTTTTCTATATCAGAAAATATTTCTGGTTCTTATTTGGAAAACATTTCCAAAACTCCTTCATTGGACTTAGACAGATGTTTAAACAAACCATCGCGATGCCAACTCAAACCATTACGCTTATTAACTAAATTCCTTTAACCCACCTTCACTATCGAACCTTAACCATTCCTTAGTTAAAAATAAAGTCAATCAAGTTGGGGTAATACTACCTCTCAGGCCTTAACTGGACAACGTTTCTAACCTTGAAATAGACAAAGTTTACCTTTTAATTCTTTAACAAACTTCCTTACGTAACTCTCTTTTGAATCATCTCTATTCGATAATTCTTTCCTTCGATAAGGTATATTCGATAACTCTATTCAATTTACTCTATTTGATTAACCCTTATCAATTAACTCTATTGGACTAACGCTATTGGATTAACTCTATTTGATTTAACTCTAGTCGATAACTCCTTTAACTCTATTTGAATAAATCAAATTCGATTAACTCCTTTAATTTCATTTAGAATAAACTATATTTGGTTTATTCCTTTAACTCCATTTAACTCTATTCGAATAGCTAATATTCGATAACTCCTTTTACTTTATTCGAATCATTAATATCCGATTAACTCAATTGATTCTATTTGAATAAACTATGTTCGATTAACTCCTTTATTTTAACTCTAATCGATTAACTCCATCGAATAACTAAATTCGATAACTCCTTCGAATAACCAATATTCTATAACTCACTTTGATTAAATAAATCGATAACTCTTTTCGATTAAACTATAATCGGTAACTCCTTCGATTAACTAATAATCGATAACTCCTTCGATTAACTAATAATCGATAATTCCTTCGATTAACTCTATTCAAATAAACTAAATTTGATTACTCCTTTTCGAATAAACTATTCATTTATAAAGATTTACTTTTAGTAATGGTTCATCACTCTACAAATGATTAGTTTTTAGTAACGTTTTCCTTTTTATAACATCCTATTCGGTTATAAACAAATTTCCTTTTTATAACTCTATTTGTAAAAGGTTTTACAAATACCTCCTTTTCGATTTCATTTGTAAAGGTTTTACAAATATTCCTCTTTCGATTTCATTTGTAAAGGTTTTGACAAATATTCCCTATTCAATCTCATTTGTAAATGGTTTACAAACATTTCTCTTTCTGATTGATTTGTAAATGGTTTACAAACCTTTCTCGTTCTAATCTATTTGCAAATTGTTTGCAAATAATTCCTTTAGGGTTTCATTTCTAAGTATTTTCTATTTATAAATAATCCATTTATGAATAAACTTCTATTTATAAATATTCCATTTATAAATAATCCCTTTTATAAAATCTTCTTTGATTTTGTACATAAATCTATTTCAATTTTCGTTTTGAAAATTTCCTTTTCACCATTCCAGTATGTTATGGTATTTAACACATCAAATCACGATGACCAATATCGTTCAAACACATATAATCGACAACAGATTATATATCACATCATATATTACAATATATGAGTCACAGTAAAATAAATGTTGAGGAATCCAGTTGGATTCCTCCAACCTGTCTCCCTGCATCCACAGATGTTATACAATATAAAATCAACATCACTTTCAGTTTCATATGATATATTCTGTTAAACAGAATCAATATAGAAATTCAACTAACTGACTAGCAGTTCAATCAAACAGTCAACACACAGTCAATCAGCCAATATTTAACAGTTCTAAAAATACAACATGAAATTATAAACTGTTCAGAGTTAGTGAGATTTACTCACATTTGCGCATTAGCCGTTAAATAACGGTTTGCTTTACTTGATTCCGTCGGACAATTTATTTCGCCATAAATTGTAACGAGCTTCGATTCACTCCACGTCAGTTCCAGTGCGTAGCCCTTGTCCATATGATCCAAACGTATCCGACGGTTTGAAATTCTGATATCGTATGAGATAGATATCGCATTAACAAGTTATAACATGAATTAAATCCCTATATAATTAAATAAAAAGGAAAATGGGCTTTAATATGTCAACTCGGCCCATTTGCTATTGTTAAGGCCCCATACCCCGTTGCTCCTATTCCTTCTTCCCCGGTTCATTTTCCACGCTCCTGTGAACAAACCGCACCCATTTCAGCTCAAAAACTCCATCACCGATTCTCCTTTCTTCCACTGCAAACCGAACTAAAAACACCATCCTTCCTCTCGTTCAACACCCTTCATCTCCATCTTCACTAAACTTAAACCCCACTGTCATGCAAAATCCTCCCGTATGAACCCATACAGGCCAATCCTTCATGCGTCACATACATGCATAACACGTCCTCTCCCTTCCACTTCCAAATCTCAGCAGACCGTCCCCTTTTGAAATGCTTCCAACGCACTGCACCCCTCTCGTTCTTCATACCCTTGAAGCCCAACTCCAACTACTACACTTTGCTCCTTCTCTACAATAATTCACACGTCACCCCCTGAAATTCTCCCATGCCTACTCCTCGCGTCTTCTCCTATGTACTTAAACCACTGCTCGACAGATCGAGCATCACTTCTGAAATTTTCCGCCTTCAAGACCATTTAGAAACCCACGGACGGCCTTGGCTCCACGTTCATCGATCTGCTTCTGTCCCAAAGACGAGCAATATAGGACTGAGGAGAACCGCACAGGAGTTTACACATATATGTTTCGGTGGTTTTCAGTGAGGAGTGGAATTTGTTTTAGATTTCTTTTGAATTTTTCTTCGAACGATTTTTGTTGAGGAGGACATTTGTTTGGTGGCGGCTTGATATTTTGGATCTGAGGACTTAGGTTTTTTAGGAAAATTAAAGTTTTCTTATAGGGAACTGTTTTCATTTTGTGCGGCTGAGAATGTAAAGGACGTGGCCTCTGTTTTTACCAAGGAAAGTTAGATATTTTATTTTAGCATTTTGGTGACCCTTATATATGAAGTTTTGTTCTCATCCGGATGGCCAACGACAAAAATAAAAATACTATTGTGACAAGCATTTTGTCCTGGTCTCAAAAATATAATAGCGTCGGTAGTTCAACTCATATTGTGAAACCCAAAAATATTGTTATAGGGTGCAAATTACTCCAAATAAAAATTTGCTTATTAAATTAATCAAAAATTACAGTAAAATTCTAAAAATTAAATTATCGTTATGTCTCAAAGGAACCTTGTCTAAATTCACAACCGATATTCAAATATTTTTAAATAACCGTTATGGCCACGAACGAATATACCGCTGTTTTTCTAAATATTTAATTTGGACATAACTCAAAATCTGCACGACGAAATCCCGATTTTTCTCTTCCACTAGAAAAATATACTTCACCGGCTCCTAACGTTTCTTGTTTCACAGAAATCCAATTTAAAACGAATCCTGTACATTCAGTTGAAGTTCGAATCGGCAATTTACGAACTGCAACGCCATTTCGAGCTCGATTTTAATTATAATATAATTATACGTTTAAACTATCGTTCAAATAATATATTCGTTATTCAAATTCAATTCTAAACTGAATTAAATATCACAGATGATCCAGTTCACACCATATCGTCATTTCAGCCAATTCTGATTATTTCAGAATTAAATATATTATTTAATTTTATTATTTTAATTAAATATTCACCATTATTTAATTCCACGACCATTTAATTCACTATATCACTATTTCTATAATTAAATAAATTAATTATAATACCTTTGCAAATGCGGGTCATTACAATCTTCCCCACTTAAAATAATTTCGTCCTTGAAATTGCTAAAAGGTAGAGGACGACCCTATCGACTGGTTAGAACATATTTGTTCACTTCTTAACTTCAGTTTCAGCTGAACCAATTTAATTTAAATTAAATTATTAATTAATTCTTATCAACGAAAATTTTCAAAAATCCTGAAAATTTTCTAACGCCTTAACTTTTCGAATTTTTTTGCCAACACCTCCTTTGTACTGGTCAATCGGTCAAACTCCAACTCGCCTCTCTGGGCCATCTCCAACCCAAAAGAAAATCAAATAGCCAAGCGACTTGCCAATTCGGCTCAGAAATCTTATACCCAATAGAAATATAAACTTGTACCTTGTTGTAGGCATATCATTATATCCTTTCCACCTGTTATCAATTCAGCAGATACAAGGGTCATCCCAATCAAATTCCAATCTGCTTTTATCCACAACACAACCATTCGCTTATATCCGAGCCAAATATCATTTCAACTCGAGTTTCTTCTCGATTCCCAACTCTTAACTTGATTATCACATTACACTTCAAATTTGAATCTCACAATCCAATTTGTCTTGATATCATTCTAATTCAATCTCAGTTACCACTTACTGGCTTACTTTAATTCAATTTTGCTTTCACAAATTTCTGTTAAATTTGTTTTTAATTCAAACAGTCTTTCCTTGGGAGTTTTTAAACAGTTTACTCTTTTCAAAAATCAAAATTTTCTTTTGAACATGTCACTGAGCCCTTAATTAATATTCCATTAGTTAAATCACTTCTCTATTTCTTTATCAATATTTGTTAACCAAATATTTTCAATAACCATGTTGGCCTTTTACGTTATTTGGAAAACATTTCCGAATATCGCCTTCCTTTATTTTCTAAACTTTAGGAAACATATGCTATTTATAATTAGAAAATATTCCAATCACTTATCTCTTTTCCGATCTCGTTTATTTCTATACTTAGGAAATATTCTTTATTATATTTCCAAGCTTACACTTATTTGGGTTAAAACGGATGTTGTGTAAAACATCGTTACGACAACCCAAATACTATATTCAACTAACTCTTATTCAACCTTGATCTTCGATCCTGAAATCTTACTATTTATTTGTTAATAATGAAATCAATCAAGTTGGGGTATAACTGCCTCTCAGCCCTTGACTGAATAACATTCATAATGTCAAAACAGATATGACTACTTACTCGAATAATCAATACAATACAACTACTTATTCACTTTTAAACACGTATACGCTTCCTCTTTCTATTCTTACTAGATTTTATTCTTAGTCTTCCTTTTTGATTTTACTATTCTATTTCTAAGTTCGTTTCCTTATCGACTTCTATATATATATATATATATATATATATATATATATATATATCGATACGTTGATTTCTAACTATCAAATTTCTTAAAAATATTCTAACTCCTTAAATTCCCGAATTTTTTTGCCATAACCTCCTTTGTACCAGGAGCATCGGGATATTTCAAATAGCCTTCCATGGCCCTCACCAATCCAAAAGAAAAAGCCAAGCGGCTAGCCGATACGGCGCATAAAATCTCATATATGAATTAAATACTTTTCCGTCGAGCATTCTATTTATATACCTTCATACCTTATCCATCCCTATCTCATGTATATTTATACCTGCCCAATCTATTTTAACTATACTTGATCGTTTTAACTCAATTCATTAATTAATTTGTTAATTAACTCTTTAGTCTATTTCACTTTTATATTTGAACATGACATGTTCAAATATATTTTAACTTGCTTATTAACTAATTTGAATCCAAATTTCAAATTTAAGTTCTATATTCGATTTCGAATATCCATTTACAAATCCAATTCACCTTTCAAAGTTCAACTTCAAATTCAAAACTCTATTAACTAATTCCTCTTCGACTTAGTTAATTCTATTCAATTTCTATTCAAATTTTATATCACTTCTATTATTCAAATCTATATATCAAATTCTATTCAAATTCCCATTTTGAAATTCAATCACAACTTGTCTTTCCCAAAACAAATTCGAACAATATCTCTGGTAGTAATTCGTCACTTAAACTCGAAAATGAATACTGATGATGCAGTTGTCATCATCGGAATCTATTTTCTAGCGATCAAAGTGAGTTCAATACTATAAAACCATTTCTAAACATTTCCACTTTGAAATTCATTTCAAAATATAATTCACACTACTTGTAAAACAATTTAAAATCTCCCAGGATCTTAAATTTTCCTTATTTTTAATCCAAATCCATTTACAAACACTTATCCAATTCTCCAGAGTTTTAACTCTATTTCTGGTTTAAAATTTCAGATTCAACTCATCAGATTTCACGTATTTCACTTATATGAATTCTGATTGGTTATTTACATAACCATTTAATTTATAATCTTACTCGATTATAATAACAACCAATATATCCAATATATTAAAATTTTGATATATATATATATATATATCTTCTCTATATCAAGATATACCTTGGGTAAACTTATTTTAATACCCTCTTTTCAAAACATATCGTGTCGACCCATCGTATTCGAGTGTTTATAAACTCCTACCAATACATTGGATCAAACTGATCGACCAGAACTCATAAACTACTTAACCAATAAATCACCACAATATAAAACAATTTTTATATCAATAACAAATACGCTCACTCGTATATATGCACTCAACTCAATCTAGGATATTTCTAATCCTATCTCTACTAAGTTACACCACAGAGCCAAGGTAATTCACTTAAATTAAGCTCTGATACAAACTGTAATGACCCGAAAATCCGGTCCAATTTGAGCTGACCAAAAACACAAGTCCAACCCTAAATTAAACTGAAAATCAAGAAATTAATAGAAAGAAAATAGAGGGTGTGGAAAGATAAAATAGAAACTTAGAATAGAAGAAGAAGAAGAAGAAGAAGAAGAACACAACATCAAAGTAACACGAATCTCACAGCGGAACGAATAACATATAATAGATAACAAATCCTTGAAATGAAATCAATATATGTATTTAATAACATAATCAGAGTACAACACTTACAACACAGCGGAATAATAATAGCTATATAATCCTGAAGCCTCCTGCTCCATCTCTTCAAGTATCTGTAAATCCCGACTACTTGACTGCACGTACAAAATTGGGCACCCAAGAGTTTAGGGAAAACAAAACAAAATAAACTCCGGGTCAGTCATGGGACTGGTATGAGTAAAACAGTTTAAAAATAGTTTGAACAAGTAAACGATATCTCATAAGACCACGCCGTATAACGGAATGGGTTTTTCCCTTATGAGAATCCAAAATATCTTTATATCAAAACCCTTTTGATATTATAATAATGTCTATCAACACAATATAATAATCATCTAGCAGAAACGCTTTCATCTCACGTTCTACATATATAGTATACAATCAAAACCGCAAGCACGTATTGGGTAATGGATTTCCAACTATGACAAGGTATGGAACCACCTTTCGCTAGTGTACCTCTAGAAGGGAATACACTGGGTTCAACAAGAACATCTTACAACCCGGCCACACATGACCGACCACTCATTTCGCTTGAGTGTATCGAATGTATATCACCAACGGTTGGGATCAGCAACCGTTTCCCGAATGGGACAGCATCAACAATAGATTTTTAGAAATAAATGAAACTCTAGATCAGGTGATTATACACCCTACTTCGGAGCGACCGACTTAGCCATGCTGCCTGGCCGATTTCTGTCATTTACCGGATGTGAGGCTAGAAGCTACACTTTATCATCACACCAGATTCACTTCGAATGCCACATCGTCAAATCCATCAAATCACCGATTGACGTCCCCAACAATACATTATGTGTTAGCTAAAAGAAGTTTCCTTCTCCACTTCCACTCTTGGTACGGTTAGAGAAATCAATATACGCGATCGTTTGGAAATACTCTGTCAGACATCCGTCCATACAAGTCATCCAGGAACAGGATGAACCGAAGGCACTATTCAGTACATCCATCTTAGGCACTGTTATCTAAGACTTATACAATAGCCCTTGCACTTTACTCCGTCTTCAATTATCTTTGGCATATGTGATTCGCAACGCTTATGCCAATACAGAGTGGTTATTTGGATAATAATCCAACTGGTCTCTCCATATTAACAACGTTAAAATGGTCAAAACTTCGATAGTCCATGATTTAACCATCAAAGGAAAACAAGTGTGCAAACAACAATATTATTTCCAGGTGGAAATTCTATCAAATCAACCATCATTTAACACTTATCTCCTTAGTTCATTTTTCATCTCCTGTTTCTCTATATTCAACATTTCTTATTTTCTAAATTTAGAAAATATATTTTATTACCATTGGAAAACATTTCCATTTCTTGTTTTCTATATCAGAAAACATTTCTGATTCTTATTTGGAAAACATTTCCAAAACTCCTTCATTGGACTTAGACAGATGTTTAAAAAAAACATCGCGATGCCAACTCAAACCATTTCTCTTATTAACTAAATTCCTTTAACCCACCTTCACTATCGAACCTTAACCATTCCTTAGTTAAAAATGAAGTCAATCAAGTTGGGGTAATACTACCTCTCAGACCTTAACTGAACAACGTTTCTAACCTTGAAATAGACAAAGTTCGCCTTTTAATTCTTTAACAAACTTCCTTACATAACTCTCTTTCGAATCATCTCTATTCGATAATTCTTTCCTTCGATAAGGTATATTCGATAACTCTATTCAATTTACTCTATTCGATTAACTCTTATCAATTAACTCTATTGGACTAACGCTATTGGATTAACTCTATTTGATTTAACTCTAGTCGATAACTCCTTTAACTCTATTTGGATAAATCAAATTCGATTAACTCCTTTATTTTCATTTCGAATAAACTATATTCGATTTATTCCTCTAACTCTATTTAACTCTATTCGAATAACTAATATTCGATAACTCCTTTTACTTTATTCGAATCACTAATATCTGATTAACTCAATTGATTCTATTCGAATAAACTATGTTTGATTAACTCCTTTATTTTAACTCTAATCGATTAACTCCATCGAATAACTAAATTCGATAACTCCTTCGAATAACCAATATTCTATAACTCACTTCAATTAAACAAATCAATAACTCTTTTCGATTAAACTATAATCGATAACTCCTTCGATTAACTAATAATTGATAACTCCTTCAATTAACTAATAATCGATAATTCCTTCGATTAACTCTATTCGAATAAACTAAATTTGATTACTCCTTTTCGAATAAACTATTCATTTATAAAGATTTACTTTTAGTAACGGTTCTTCACTCTACAAATGATTAGTTTTTAGTAACGTTTTCCTTTTTATAACATCCTATTCGGTTATAAACAAATTTCCTTTTTATAACTCTATTTGTAAAAGGTTTTACAAATACCTCCTTTTCGATTTCATTTGTAAAGGTTTTACAAATATTCCTCTTTCGATTTCATTTGTAAAGGTTTTACTAATATTCCCTATTCAATCTCATTTGTAAATGGTTTACAAACATTTCTCTTTCTGATTGATTTGTAAATGGTTTACAAACCTTTCTCGTTCTAATCTATTTGCAAATGGTTTGCAAATAATTCCTTTAGGGTTTCATTTCTAAGTATTTTCTATTTATAAATAATCCATTTATGAATAAACTTCTATTTATAAATATTCCATTTATAAATAATCCCTTTTATAAAATCTTCTTTGATTTTGTACATAAATTTATTTAAATATTCGTTTTGAAAATTTCCTTTTCACCATTCCGGTATGTTATGGTATTTAACACATCAAATCACGATGACCAATATCGTTCAAACACATATAATTGACAACAGATTATATATCACATCATATATTACAATATATGAGTCACAGTAAAATAAATGTTGAGGAATCCAGTTGGATTCCTCCAACCTGTCTCCCTGCATCCACAGATGTTATACAATATAAAATCAACATCACTTTCAGTTCCATATGATATATTTTGTTAAACAGAATCAATATAGAAATTCAACTAACTGACTAGCAGTTCAATCAAACAGTCAACACATAGTCAATTAGCCAATATTTTACAGCTCTAAAAATACAACATGAAATTATAAACTGTTCAGAGTTAGTGAGATTTACTCACATTTGCGCGTAAGCCGTTAAATAACAGTTTGCATTATTTGATTCAGTCGGACAATTTATTTTGCCATAAATTGTAACGAGCTTCGATTCACTCCACGTCAGTTCCAGTGCGTAGCCCTTTGCCATACAATCCCAACGTATCCGACGGTTTGAAATTCTGATATCGTATGAGATAGATATCGCATTAACAAGTTATAACATGAATTAAATCCTTATATAATTAAATAAAAAGGAAAATGGGCTTTACTATGTCAACCCGACCCATTTGCTATTGTTAAGGCCCCATACCCCGTTGCTCCTATTCCTTCTTCCCCGGTTCATTTTCCACGCTCCTGTGAACAAACCGCACCCATTTCAGCTCAAAAACTCCATCACCGATTCTCCTTTCTTCCACTGCAAACCGAACTAAAAACACCATCCTTCCTCTCGTTCAACACCCTTCATCTCCATCTTCACTAAACTTAAACCCCACTGCCATGCAAACTCCTCCCGTATGAACCCATACAGGCCAATCCTTCATGCGTCACATACATGCATAACACGCCCTCTCCCTTCCACTTCCAAATCTCAGCAGACTGTCCCCTTTTGAAATGCTTCCAACGCACTGCACCCCTCTCGTTCTTCATACCCGTGAAGCCCAACTCCAACTACCACACTTTGCTCCTTCTCCACAGTAATTCGCACGTCACCCCCCTGAAATTCTCCCCTGCCTACTCCTCGCGTCTTCTCCTGTGTACTTAAACCACTGCTCGATAGATCGAGCATCACTTCTAAAATTTTCCGCCTTCAAGTCCATTTAGAAACCGACGGACGGTCTTGTCTCCACGTTCATCGATCTGCTTCTATCCCAAAGACGAGCAATATAGGACTGAGGAGAACCGCATAGGAGTTTACATATATATGTTTCGGTGGTTTTCAGTGAGGAGTGGAATTTGTTTTAGATTTCTTTTGAATTTTTCTTCGAACGATTTTTGTTGAGGAGGACATTTTTTTGGTGGCGGCTTGATATTTTGGATCTGAGGACTTAGGTTTTTTAGGAAAATTAAAGTTATCTTGTAGGGAACTGTTTTCATTTTGTGCGGCTGAGAATGTAAATGACGTAGCCTCTGTTTTTACCAAGGAAAGTTAGATATTTTATTTTAGCATTTTGGTGACCCTTATGTATGAAGTTTTGTTCTCATCCGGACGGCCAACGACATAAATAAAAATACTGTTGTGACAAGCATTTTGTCCTGGTCTCAAAAATATAATAACGTCGGTAGTTCAACTCATATTGTGAAACCCAAAAATATTGTTACAAGGTGCAAATTACTCCAAATAAAAATTTGCTTATTAAATTAATAAAAAATTACAGTAAAATTCTAAAAATTAAATTATCGTTATGTCTCAAAAGAAACTTGTCTAAATTCACAACCGATATTCAAAAAAAATTAAATAACCGTTATGGCCACGAACGAATATACCGCTGTTTTTCTAAATATTTAATTTGGACATAACTCAAAATCTACACGACGAAATTCCGATTTTTCTCTTCCACTAGAAAATATACTTCACCGGCTCCTAACGTTTCTTGTTTCACAGAAATCCAATTTAAAACGAATCATGTACATTCAGTTGAAGTTCGAATCGCTAATTTACGAACTGCGGCGCCATTTCGAGCTCGATTTTAATTATAATATAATTATACGTTTAAACTGTCGTTCAAATAATATATTCGTTATTCAAATTCAATTCTAAACTGAATTAAATATCACAGATGATCCAGTTCACACCATATCGTCATTTCAGCCAATTCTGATTATTTCAGAATTAAATATATTAGTTAATTTTATTATTTTAATTAAATATTCACCATTATTTAATTCCACGACCATTTAATTCACTATATCACTATTTCTATAATTAAATAAATTAATTATAATACCTCTGCAAATGCGGGTCATTACAAGTTTGGTGCTTATTTGCTTGATTTCCATTTTTAATTAAGTATGTAGTAGGTTGCCATGGCGTGCACTTCAATTTGGAACTTGTTCTGCGCTCATTTGCTAAAATGTAAGAAAATTGGCCTAAACGCTAACGAAAGGTACATATTTCGGATTACATATCATAATTGGGCTTATATTTGTTGTTTCCCCTTATTAGGGATGCCTCATTGTATAGATGAGATGTATATTTTGTGTTTTTGTTGTTTTTGCATATGGGAAATTTTTCGCAATCGAACCATGCAGGGGAGATGCTACCGAAATTTTTCTATAAATCCGGGTGTTAGGAAACTTTTTTGAAGCTGAAAAGTAACTTATATTTTCTTACAGGTTTAAAACTATATATGATCTTATAAAATAAATAAATTGTTACATACATTAGTATAATTTTAACAACTTTCCTTGTCTAAGACGAAAAGCTTTAAGTGGGAGAGATTATAGCAAACCAGAATTTTGTCATTTAAAATCTTAGAGTTAATCTAGTTCAATGTTGAAAATTTATGTTTATACTTGAAATTTATTTATAAGTAGAAATATGATCTATTTAACTTGGTTTGAGTTGATGTTGTAAGTGTAAATTTGAAATTTTGTATTTGAATCTAGATAATTTTGTTAAATTAAACGATATTGATATTTTAAACAAATTGAATATGTTGATTGAGAAATTATAAATTTTCTTTCCAACTTAATTAGAGAATCATGATTGAATTTAAATAAATTTGTTTGGTTGAATTTAGTCATAAATTAAATTTAGACATGTATTTAAGTTATTAAACATACTAGTATTGTGTTTGTATACTTAGTATAATATTTGGTATGTATACTTAGAAAAATATTTGTTTATTGAATTTGGACCATTGCTAAACTTGACTGAAAGTTTATCACACTTTTTCATGGTTTGCTACGTGTTCCATTAGAAATCACCGTTCCCTTTACAAAACAAAATAAAATTCCACCGTCCCCATTTTGTTTATCAGCCAAAATATTTTTTCCCCAAATTGAAATCAATGGCCTTCATTCGAATTGCATCTTGCCCTCATCCCCATTCGTGGCCACCTTCTTCCAAATCTTGCACCCATCCGTGTCGAGCACCACCCACCTCGCTACGACCGAATCCACTGAGAGCGCGGCTACTCGAGAATCCATTGCTACCGGAGTTTCACTCACTGCTTAAAGAACAATCGTCGACCTACCCAGGCTAGCTTCCCTCTTTTCGCGTGTGCTTTACCTCTGATCCGAAGAATATTGATCCATTGCGGTCGGTGTTACATTACCGTGTTAGAGTTTGTGCCCTAGAGGCAATTCATTTAATGAGATTGATAACACTGTTGATGTTATTATTTTATTTGGAATAAAATATTATTCTATTATATTGTATTTACAACATAATATAAATAATAACATAATAGAAGTCCTTAGAATAATAATACAGAATTATATAGTTCGAGTAAGACTGAACTTGAGATTATATAATGTGATAAGTATTATAATTCTTAAAAGTCCCTAGTCGAGTTTTATTGTTAATATAGGACAACAATAAAGCGTTAAGACTAGTATGTTGATTGACTAATGATCACATCTCATTGATCATTAATATACGTGATATTAATGTCAAAACATAAATACGTATTGGAGAATATCGTATTGGGCTGACCCACAGTGAGATAACTCCATGGAATATAATTAACAGTATCATAAGTTATTCTCATAGTGACAGTGATGTAATGGTCCTCAGACCTGAAATCATTATAATTTTATTCGAGGATATTTGTGTTTTGATATCATCTAAAGTTATTTCATAACAGAGTAACGATAACGGTGATTATTGGATATATCTCGAGTCGAATGAAAATTATGAATGATCTAGATGGAATTTAACCCTACGATATATTCGTGGTGATATCCATGGGCCTCTTGATTGAGTGAGACTGTGAAATGCATGGTCGTGCTCAAATATTGATTTGTTTTAAGCAGTCTACTCATTGATCAAGAAAACAGATTAAGCCATAAGGAGGATGATACGATCCATGACTCCAGTTTAATCTTGGATATAACGGTTAAAAGGACTAAATTATATTGATACACTACTCACAAAGGTCATATCGAATCATTGATATTGTTGTAGCTTGGGTAGTAGTGATGTACTACTAGGTGCCGCTCACTGTTTACAGTTTAAGTGTTTAAATTGTTGCCAACGCTGCAACAACCTATAGGGTCACACATATAAGCGTTGTATAAGGTGAGAACGTTTAGAATAAAAAGGGAAATCAAAAGGTTTGACATATTCTTTTATTTTAAACAAAGGTGAACGGGTTCTATGGGTTAACTAAAATTGTGGTGTGAGACATTATAAAGGAGGCCGCCTCCTTTACATTTTTGTTTATCCAATACACAGATCAGAAAACCCTAGATCCCAATCTTCTTGGCTAGTACCAGGCTCTCCTTCTCTCGGTTCCATCAGAGGATCTCGAGAACATCGTTTGTGGATACCAGTAGAGGCTCGTCGCTTTGATGGGCTAATGATTCGGTCCTTCCGCTGCTCAACGAATTTGAAGACTTCAACAGATTCAATCAAATCGAGTAAGTCGAATTTGGGGATTTTACACACAAGCAAGGTATGAACCCTTTTGATTTATCGTTTTTGCATAGATCCGAATTTTAAATGTTAATTTCGCAAGTAATTTAGGGTTTCGATTAGATCCAGTATACCCTAAATTTCCTTTCATACTGTGCCAGAGCATAGGGTTGCAAAATTCGTTATTTCGAATGATGATTTTGATTCATATCTGCTTATAATCGTGGATAATGAGAGCATCATACATACTGATATTAAGTTTTGAACTATATTCATTTGTAACAGTGAAATTGTCTCAATGCTATAATATTCATGTATTTGATACCTGATATAAAAATCATTTTCTATAAACGGTTTTATATTATCTTGTAATGAATTATAGTTGATTATAAAATTTACTTAATTTCACATTGACTTTTGATGAACTGTTAAGCCCAGTAAGTTGATCAAAATCTAGTTTTGATTGATCAAGAAGGTCGAATAAATTTTGAATCATGTTTTGTGAAATTAATATTTTGGTTTTGTTTTGGGTTCCGTTTGTTAGATTTCACGAATAATTGATGATATTAAGTTCATGAATTAGAGATACAAACATAAATCATTGTTGATGTGAATATGTTCAACTATCGTTTGATTACCTGTATTTGATACAAATTATTAAATTGTTTTATAATATATGTATAAGTTTTATATATGATATAAAACCATTTATAGATGGTTAGAAACATTAAATTAGTTTAATATTCCTAATTCATATATTATGGAACCTGGAAGATTAATCAAAATCCAGTTTTGATTAGTCAAGGATATCAGGTAATTTTAAAGGTCGTTTTGATCAAGTATTGTATAATATTTAAGTCTGTCAATTAAAGGACATACTGTTTTGATTAGATCTGAAATAGTTGTGTTTATACAGATTAATATGATTGAATCTGTAAAATTATTTAAAACATGGAATTTTGCAAAAGCTGATTTCTAATATTGATTATGAAATGCCAAAATTGCTATTATATTGCCAATTTTGTTGGACATGTATCATACATATAAACAAATATATATATATGTATGTATATATAAAGATATATTCCATGGAATAAACTGCCTGATATCAATCTGTTTCTGATATTGAATTGTTCTAGTACATATCAATTGTTTGTGTAATCATTTCGAGTATATGGATACTTAAATGATTCTGTTATACAAATTTGATTTGTATAATTTTATTATATATATATATATGTATATTATGATATATATATATATTACACATACAATTGTTTTAAAGGAACATTATGGCATGTTTTACAGAATATTGTTTCATTTGATAAACATATATATATATATATAATTATATGTATATTGATTTATTTTGAGAACTGTCTCATATATAAATCTGCCCAGATGAATGTAGGAAGAAGCATGAATGACTATATTGGATATACCTATTGAATTTGCATTACGTTTTTCAACAGCAAATAAGATTTGCTGAATGGTTTATTAATTACTTGTGTAGTGACACATAATGTGCAAATTTCAATAAGTTGATCAATAGCATAGGTCATAATTTACATATACATATGTACATATATGAATCTGATATGATCAAATTTATTTGGATTTGAAAGAATCAAACAAGTCCTCTTTCAATTTAAATATATGTATGATCTGTTTATTTATGATTACTGGAATTTTAATTATAGTATGTATTTATATATTCATATAAATATATATGTATATGTTGCAAATGATGTTTGCAATTTGAATCCTTATATCATACACATTCTGAAATGTGTCAGATGACAAATTCAAAGTCCTGTAGACATCTAAACCAGTTTATGTATATATGTATATATTTAATTGTTAGACATATGACAGATTGCTTGCAAATATAAAAGATAAATAGGAATAAAGATAAATGTTATTTTATTCTTAACAAACAGGATATATGATAGTCATACATTCATATAAATAAATTTTGACAGATCTTAACTTTGAAAACTAAATCAAAACAGTTTGATTTTGAAGTGAATGTTATTGATTTAATATTTGAGGAGTATATTGTCTAATGTAATGATCATGTCTTGATCTATGACAATATTAAATTTAGTAAGACTGTTTCATCTTCCGTTTTAAGTCAAGATATATATATTAGGGCTGTCAATAGGTCGTGTCGGGTCGGGTTCGGGTCGGGTCAAGTCGGGTTCGGGTTGATTTATAAACGGGTCGGTTCAACCCGTTTATTAAACGGGTCATATTTTCCTAACCCTAACCCGACCCGTTTATAAACGGGTTGACCCGACCCGGCCCACGTAACCCGTTTAACTAAATGGGCCATGTTAGGTCGTGTTGGGTCGGGTTTACCTGTTTGACCCATTGATAGATATTGCCTACTAATATAAGCAACAAAAGAGCCAAATCACCAACATGCACACTGTTATATAATCACCACCATGCAACAAGTTGCAAAGTCACCAACAGACAACACATATATAAAGCATGAAATCCCCATATTCAAAAATCATTTTCTATACATAAGTATATATTCCCATACTGCATAAATTAAAGACTACAATATGGAAGAGATACAGTTGTTATAAGTAAAATATAACTAACAACATATAAGAATAAATTAGTAAAATATAACAGCTTTCATGTACGAGCATACTGCTTACTGCATACAAAAAAGACTAACACTAATAGTATACATAAAAGACTAATAGTATGGAAGAGATACATTACATAATCGGGTTTGGCGGGTCAAAATCGGGTTAGCGGGTCAACCCTAAACCCACCCGTTTATAAACGGGTCAAATTCGGGTTGACCCGAAAATGACCTGCTAACTAAACGGGTCGGGTTAACCTGCTAATTTCCGTGCGGGTTTCGGGTCGGGTCACGGGTCGGGTAGGAAATTGACAGCCCTAATATATATATATATATATATATATATTCATTTCATTTGAAAATGCATACTGATTTGCATAATATCTTACTAGGTGATGTTTGAATATAATGTATATTCATAAATAGGATCTGGTATATAAATAATTGATCAACTTTGAATATCACCTGTACAATTTTATGACCAAGTAGATCATAAATTTGATATCTCATTGCTTCAGTAAAACACTCTGTGTTTTATTTATAACCTGTAGTAGTTCCACATCCTTGAATATGCTGTTAATACATACATCTCATATGTGTGCATCCTCATTTCATGTATTGTTCCAAATGCAAATGTTTTCTTATTATTCGTGACAACGTGATTCAATCCATTACACATAATTTTGATTTATTCCATATCACATCTGGACTCTGAAATTGTATTCTAGATACAATTACACTGAGTAAAATTCCTATATTTAAGTTGCTTACCACCCAATACTAGTCGATATGTAGTACATACATATATATATATATATATAATGATAAATATATATATATACACACATTTACTTTAGTATGTTGTGGATATAATTTGTTATCTATAGCAAAAGGACTAGATGGTTGAATTCTATACTGATTATGGTATATGTATGAATGTATGATTCATGCTACTTAAAGCAATGCTTAAATAAGTTTATAAATAAAATACATTTGATGTATATGTTTGAGTTAATGCATGTGTACATATTAAATACATTTGATGTGTTTAACTCATGCTAACCCTATGAATTGAATTTTTTTTGATAGGGGATTGATGCTGCTACTGAAATTGTTTCAGCGAGAAGACAAATCAGTCACTCAAAATGGGCAGCAAAATTTGATTATAACACAGCATGAATCAGTGTGTTTTATGTATTAGCATACATATGATGTAAACATAATTAATGTGTGGTATTTGTAATGAGTATATATATATATGTAATTGTTATGTATATAACAAATGCTGACTGCACGGTAGACTGGACACTTAAATGCATAATAGTTTTGCCTTTGAGGATTGAATGGAAGTGTATGTGTAAATGCTTTGATTAACATCTTTGTACGGTTTAATTTTCATTGCTGTTATACATTTGAATGGATCTGTTATAGTAATAAAGGATAGATAGTTCTGAAAGTATAGTGGGGTTTGTAATATATTTTATTGGGGATCTGTACATATAATTGTATATATGTGAGATGCTAGCGTTTCCTTATGTTAGTAAGTTTGAAATTAAAATACATCAGGTAATGTGATTTACTTCATCTAGTAAAATGGCCTGTGTTCTAAATGTTAGTCAGATATACCTTGATATATTTAGAGCTTTTTGGAACATGATTGACCAATTGGATCATCACCCTGGTTTTAACTTCCGGTACCCTACATGTTATATTTAACCCCTTTGAATATGTTCAAAAGACATAGTGGCATACTTGTTCTATAACATTAAAATCAACGTACAAGTATGTTGTACATTATAAATATATTATTGCGTATATATGCAACATATATATAATACATATATTATGATATATGTAAATTAACTATAATATTTTTCACTATAAGTTATAAATTTCCTCTAAAGCAATTTTTTTGTTATATTAAGTCATGGTGACGTCTTCCAATAATATACTCATCACTGTCCAAAATCATTGGATGTAACTAATGCCAAAGCGTTGTGCACCTTTTATTTTGGTTATATGTGATGGAGTAAAATGTGGTGCTCCAATCTATTATTGGGTCGGACTTAACTAGGCTGCGTAATACGATTATGGCCTTAGAGACAACAGCATGCATTATTCTATATTTTGAGCAAATGAATAATATTTAACAAAATGTTCATAATGCGATCCAAGAATTATATACGATATAATTGACATAAGATGTCTACCTAAAAGGTTGTTTTTGAGTTCAGCCAAAGCAGGGTCAAGGCATGACTAGATATGGATCTTGGAACACCATTATATGTATATAATGATATAGATATATAAACAGAGGGATGTTAATTTGAGTGAGAGCATATTTTAGTTTAGATTACACGTTTATGTTAGTATACAATTTTGATTGTCAAAATTTATATTAAATAAATATTAAAGAATCAGTTACTATTTATTATCTATTGTAGATATTAAATAATAAATAACTCCGATAATTTAAATTTATCCTTAAAAGGATAAATTGAATTGAATCAAATTTCTTGACTAACATTGAAATTTGGGGATTTTCCTCAAACAAATTAAAACGTAATTGTTCTAACAAATATAGAGGATCTAAAATAAAAGTTAAAGTATGACTTTAACCAATAAAGATATAAATGTTATAAAATCTACTTATATATGTTTCTAGTATTAGATACCAGATATAAATCACATAAGTGTATGTTGATTTATAGAAATTACAAAATAAGTAGAAATGAGATAAAAGGACAAGTGGACTTACGATTGGAAATGAAGCAGATGTTGCTGAATTTTCATAGGAAGGCGATTTCTTTTATTATACTGGCTTAATTAAATAAATAAATAATTGTTATAATGAAATTCCATTTAAAATAAATGTTATTATAAAACTTGTTTTGATAGGTTTAAATTTCATTTGTAGTAAAAGAACAATTGTTGTTCATTTTATTTAAATGAAATATCTAATGGAATTTCACAAATAGTTAATTAATTTTATAAATCTTTAACTATAATGTACCTAACATAAATACCAAGTGGATTAAATTTAGTGATTTAAATCCAACATACTTTTAGCATTACCAGTTAACCAATATAAATAAGAAAGTATATCAAAATCCATAATGATGGAATTTTGAGATCATTTGATTTTGAATTATATGAAGAATACAAATCTTGTTTATTAGGCAAAATAACTGAATCACTTTTTCACTTGACACGGTGATTGAGTGACAAGTATTGGGTCTCGAATATAATGATGTATATGGAGCAAAGAATACATAAGCTAGAGGTAGGTTTTATTACTTCATTATATTTACTGATGATATCGGTAGATATAGATATGTATATCTTATGAAATACATATCAGAATCCTTTGAAAAGTTCAAAGAATTCAAAGTGAAGTTAGAAACCAATTTCAATAGAAAATAAATATTTTTCGAACAGTTCGAAAGAGAACATTTAAGCCAATAAATTTAATGACTATCTGAATGAGTTTGGAATTGTTTCACAACTCTGTCCACCTAGAACACCATATTAGAATGGTATGTCTGAACGGAGATATCGAACCTTATAAGATATAGTACGATTAATGATAAGTCATATAGATCTTCCTATAAGTTAAATTTAGAACAATTATATTAAATCCCACTAAAACGATTTGAAGACGCGATATAAGATATAAACTAGAAAATGTTTCAGGGTGTCTATTATGAAGATTTGGGATGAGAAGCGTTTACTAAACGTTTTGCCTTTGATAAGATCAAATCCAAATCTGATAATTATTTTGTGGAGTATCCAAAAGGATATTATTTCTATAAATCCTTAGAGAATAAGAGGTTTATTGCTCGAATTGGCATCTTTTTAAAAAGGAACCAGTCTTTAAGATACCAATAAGAATGAAATAGATTTCGAAATGTCTCGGAAACCACAAAATACCATTGAATCTTGTATAGACAAGAAATTGAGTGGGAGTGATACAACAATTCTAATGTTATTTAATAACACATTAATTATTGTAAATAATGTTAGTGTAAAACAAGAAATAGATACTGATTCTAAGAAAGAAAATGTTTGGATTAAGAAGTTCATTATTGAACTTAATTTATTGTTGATCGAATGATACACATTGCGATAACAATATGGCTGTTGCTCAAGCCTAAAACGTTAAACTCATCATCAGTCCAAACATATATTTTAAGAAATATAATTCTTATGTGAAGTTGTTCATGGAAGAAATAAACATATCTGCAAAGTTACAAAAGTTGTAATGTTGCAGACCTACTGAATTAAACTCTGTCGTAGCAGAAGTTTAATAGTCACACTAATTTCATTAGTATATGATACGTAAATAATTGACTCTAGTACAAGTGGGAGATTGTTAGAGTTTGTGCCCTAGAGGCAATTCATTTGATGAGATTGATAACACTGTTGATGTTATTATTTTATTTGGAATAAAATATTATTCTATTATATTGTATTTACTGTGTAATATAAATAATAACATAATAGAAGTCCTTAGAATAATAATACAGAATTATATAGTTCGAGTAAGACTGAACTTGAGATTATATAATGTGATAAGTATTATAATTCTTAAAAGTCCCTAGTCGAGTTTATTGTTAATATAGGACAACAATAAAGCGCTAAGACTAGTATGTTGATTGACTGATGATCACATCTCATTGATCATTAATATATGTGATATTAATGTCAAAACATAAATACGTATTGGAGAATATCGTATTGGGCTGACCCACAGTGAGATATCTCCATGGAATATAATTAACAGTATCATAAGTTATTCTCATAGTGACAGTGATGTAATGGTCCTCAGACCTGAAATCATTATAATTTTATTCGAGGATATTTGTGTTTTGATATCATCTAAAGTTATTTCATAACAGAGTAACGATAACAGTGATTATTGGATATATCTCGAGTCGAATGAAAATTATGAATGATCTAGATGGAATTTAACCCTACGATTTATTCATGGTGATATCCATGGGCCTCTTGATTGAGTGAGACAGTGAAATGCATGGCCGTGCTCAAATATTGATTTGTTTTAAGCAGTCTACTCATTGATCAAGAAAACAGATTAAACCATAAGGAGGATGATACGATCCATGACTCCAGTTTAATCTTGGATATAACGGTTAAAAGGACTAAATTATATTGATACACTACTCACAAAGGTCATATCGAAACATTGATATTGTTGTAGCTTGGGTAGCAGTGATGTACTACTAGGTGTCGCTCACTGTTTACAGTTTAAGTGTTTAAATTGTTGCCAACGCTGCAACAACCTATAGGGTCACACATATAAGCGTTGTATAAGGTGGAACGTTTAGAATAAAAAGGGAAATCAAAAGGTTTGACATATTCTTTTATTTTAAACAAAGGTGAATGGGTTCTATGGGTTAACTAAAATTGTGGTGTGAGACATTATAAAGGGGGCCGCCTCCTTTGCATTTTAGTTTATCCAATACACAGATCAGAAAACCCTAGATCCCAATCTTCTTGGCTAGTACCAGGCTCTCCTTCTCTCGGTTCCATCAGAGGATCTCGAGAACATCGTTTGTGGATACCATTAGAGGCTCGTCGCTTTGATGGGCTAATGATTCGGTCCTTCCACTGCTTAACGAATTTGAAGACTTCAACAGATTCAATCAAATCGAGTAAGTCGAATTTGGGGATTTTACACACAAGCAAGGTATGAACCCTTTTGATCTATCGTTTTTACATAGATCCGAATTTTAAATGTTAATTTTGCAAGTAATTTAGGGTTTCGATTAGATCCAGTAAACCCTAAATTTCCTTTCATACCGTGCCTCTTCCTTCACTATGAGCTCCAATTTGTGCTCCTCTACTGCTCCTATTCATTCCTTGCTTCCTCGTCATCACTGAACCCAGCATCCCCGCTTTTCTCGCTGCCAAGCAGAGGTGAGTATTTTGCCCGCGATTAATTTTTGTTCATGAATATATCTTCAGTGTTAACTTAAATAGTAAACTTTCTTTATGTCTTGACTGCGATAAATTTTTTGGTTGTTTTTGGGTTAATTTTTGTTGTGGCCATTAACTTGTGCATTTGTGTTATGTCGATGTAATTGTTGTGTCCTAGTACCTTGATTTCTAGCCAAATTTTTGCAGTAAATAACTTTATTTAGTTAACACCTGAAACTTATGGGGATGTTTGATTGTGGATTAAATAAAATTGCACAATTATTTGTTTGAAACATGAGTATTATATATATATATATATATATATATATATTGTTAGCACTTGTGTCTAAATCATGCCTAGGTTTGCCTTACCCCTACACAGAAAATTTGGTATGTTAGCATAGTATACTTTATGTTTATTAGATTTAACATACGCATGTTAAACTGAAACACATATTTATGTGTGTTTTCCCGCATTGTTTGTCAACTAGGAAAATGTGTACCCTATATATTTCTATAAAGCTGGAATTATCCCATGCCTATTGAGTTTGCTGTGTTTCAACAACTGCTTGTTCCATGCCTATGTTTCATGCCTATTAAGTTTGTTGTGTTCCAAAATGAACCTGCATGCCAGAACGTTTGTATTCAAATTCATTACTGAGTTAATATACCCTGTGAAGTTGAGTTGACTATTTCATGCGTGGTATGAGCATTTGTTTGTACCCTGTGGATTTGTTCCCCATCAAACGTGTCGTTGTCCCTTGGCTTTAACAAGTTTAAGAACTTTATTTTTTCAACTTCTGTGATTCTACTGTATATTTTAAATTGAAGCGTGAGTTATAAAAAGCTTCTAATATAATATAGCTGGTGAACATATTTTAGGGGCTCGTTAAGCAGACCTCACATCTGTATGGTGTAAATGGTTTAAATGAGTATGACCATAAATATTGTATTGTTTTATGTTAGCGGAATTTTATATGATAGTATATAAGTACAGGTAGTTTGACACCAAGATTTTATATTATTACATGTAACAACCCGGAAAATCAGAACCAATTTAAAATTTTTATTTTGGCAATTTTAATGAATTTTGAATATTTAAAATGATTTATTTTAAATAATAATGACTAGAAAATTATTTTTGAATAGAATTAGAACGTATATATTTATTTGAATTGACGTTAGAATATAAATATTTATTTTAATTATAAGATAATTTGGAAATACCGCGGTAGTTTGAAAATTGAATTTCAAATTTCAAATGAATGTACAGGATTCAAAATAAACCGGATTTTAGAGAAACCAAAAATATTTGAATCTATTTGAAAATATCTTTCAAATGAATCTGAAAAATCAAAATTTCATAGCGGGAATAAAAAGTTATGCCTAGTTGAAAATTCAGAATAGTCGCTATGGAAATATAGCCCTTAAAAATAGTCATTTTGCAAACGACCTCCGTTTTCGACGAAACCACTTTTGTTGGATTCACGATGTCAAGTTATTGCTAGATTCCAAAATTCATGATTTTTGGGATTAATATGTGAGCATGACGAAGGAAAACGTGTTTTGACAGTTTTAGTCAATTTGAATCGACCGGAAAATGACCATTTTTCAAAAGGTCTCCAAATTCGACGAAATTAGTTTTGTTAGGACCGTATTGTCAAAACATAGTCATATTTTTTTTTTTTTGGAATTTTTGAAGTCTGTATGTGGCCCCAATAAATTGAAATGTACGTATAAATTCAATATATAGATTTATATTTTAATTTAAAGTGAAACTGATCGAAACAGTCAAATTGGCTTACGCAGCATATCCCATTGTGTTTGGAATGGGGATAATTAGCTAGGGGCGACAGTCGATGAGTTTGATTTGGAGATCAAAATAAAAAGTTACTTTTTGAAAATTAAATTAAAAATATATAAAACCATTTTCTTTTCACTTAAGCCCCCCTCCCCCCTCTGTACTACTCTCCAATCAGAAGTCGATCCCCAAAATTAAAATAAATAGCGCCCGTCGCCCCTCTACCCACAGTCGTCGCCTCCCATCGATGGCCCTTCTCTGCGCGACACCGCGCCGCCGCCCAGGCGGGCCCACATCCCATCGACGCCCCTCTCAAACCCTCCATCCCGATGCCTGAAATCACGAGTCGCCTTTTGTTTTTCCTATCGAACCACCAGCCCTCCTCCAATGGATGATGCGCAGCACCCTCGAAACCGCCACTGCCTCCAGTCGATGCTCCGACTCCGACGTCCGCAATCCACCCAGCCATCACCACGAGCTCCTCCCTCCAGATCGACGTCCAAGAAAATTAGTAGTGAGTTTTTTTCTTTTCCTAGTTTATTTTAAATAAAAAGCATAGTTTAAAATTTGATTTAATTTATATAAAACATTGAATAAAAATGTGATTTTTATACATGAAGCATTGTGATAAAAATATAATTTTTATCATATAAATAGCAAAATAAAACGATTTGATTTTGTTTAAATAAAAAGATTTAATTTCGTTTATATAAAAGGATTAAATTTTGTTTGTATAAATATGATTTTCATAGAAATATTTTGAAATAAAAATATGATTTTTATATTATAGAGATAATAAAATTATGATTTTTAATTTATAGAGATGATAAAAATATGATTTCTATATGAAGAGATACGATATAAAAACATGATTTTTATTGCATGAACATCGAAATAAAAATATTATCTTTATAATGTAAACATCGTGTTAAAGATGTGATTTTTACACATATGGTTTTGAAGTAAAAATATAATTTTTAGCGAAGTAAAAATATAATTTTTAAAATTGAAATAAAATTGTGATTTTTACTATGAACAGCGTGAAGAAGATTGCGTTGGAATTTTGAACAGAATCCAAAACATCGTTCGTTAAAGAATGGCGGAGTGGATCCCAAAGGCGAGAACTTCTCGCTTTAATTTTATTTCTAGTTAAAATATATACTAAGATGCAGACGGTGCTTAGCAGCACCCGACACCTGTCGCCCACAAACCATGGACGACTTGTTTGTGTTGTGAAAATTGATTGTGTGATGTGGAATGGAATAAAATATTTTGTAGTTAAAAATATAATTTTTAACGTGTATATGAATAAAATAAATATTCATAAACAAATTAGATGATTTTTTTATGCACACACATTTGGAAGATATGGATTGGGACGATATATTTTACACATCACCCAACTGCACAAATAAAATTCCTTATTTGTTGGTTGAAACCCCACACGGGTGTTGGGATTATATTGGACAAACACTAATCCCAATATTTAGTTGTATGTCAATCGATTGGTTGACAAGCTGTGTAAGCATTGAATATTTATATTTAATGCTTATGCAGTGTAGAATGCGCTCTGCATGATGGTTGAATGCGTTTGATTGTTGTTGTGTACGTGTGTTGTATGAAATTTATATAAATCAAATTATATGGTAATTGACTGTGTCTGATTCCAGTTCAGAAATAACGAATATTTTAAAAGTACGAATATTTTAAAATAATGAATATTTTAAAATAATATTTAGTAAAAGATCAAAATATGATTTTGATGTCCGATTTGGGATGGACTCGAATATATTTAAATATATAAAGCTGTTTCGATTAGATTAATGCCATTTTGACGTGAACGATATTTATATCAATTTTATTCATTTTTATAATGAATATCGAAAAGGAATTGATTTCAAAATATAATGTTTTGAAAATACTATCATTTATATATCGATGATATGGAATATTCATTTTTGATTTGAAACTGAATGTGAAGTTGAAATCGTTTTGAAAACGAATTTAAAATGATTTATAAAATACGTTTTAAATGGAAATCGGCGATATATATATATATATATATATATATATATATATATATATATATATATATATATATATATTGTAATAACCCGGAAATCCAAGCCAATTTAAAATTTTTATTTTGGCGAATTTAGGGAATATTTAAAATGAATTATTTTAAATAAAAAGGACGAGAAATTTATTTTGAATAGAATTAGAACGTATATATTTATATATGTTGTCGTTAGAATATAAATATTTATTTATATATATAAAAGGAATTGAAAATGGCGCGGTAGTTCGATAATTCGATTTCAAAATTCAAATGAATGTACCGGGTGCAAAATAAACTGGATTTTAGTGAAACCAAAAATATTAGAATCTATTTGTGAATATCTTTCCAACGAATCTGAAAGATTGGAATTTCATAGCGGGAATCAAAAGATATGTCCAGTTGAAATTTCAGAATAGTCGCTACGGAATTTCGGCCCATAAAAATGGCCATTTTGCAAACGACCTCGGATTTCGACGAAACCACTTTTGTTGGATCCGGGATGTAGAATTATGGCTAGATTCCAAAATTCGAAATTTTTCGAATCAATATGTGAGCGTGGCGAAGGAAAACGCGTTTGACCAGTTTTAGTTGATTTTAATCGACTGGAAAATGGCCATTTTTCAAACGGTCTCAGAATTTGACAAAACTAGTTTTGTTAGGACCGTATCGTCAATACAAAGCTAGAAAATATTTTTTGGGAATTTTTCTAGTTAGTATGTGGCCCCGGAAAATTGAAATGTGCGTTCAAATTCAATATATAGAGTTATATGTTGATTTTGACGAAAACTGATTGAAACGATCGAATCAGCTTACGATACATATCCAATTGTGTTCGAAATGGGGGTAATTAGCTATGGACAACGGTCGGTGGGTTCGATTTCGAGCTCGAAGTCAAAGGTTGCTATTTAAAATTAAATAATTAAATAATTAAATAAATAAAAATATTATAATACACCCCCCTTTTATTCCCCTTAACCCCCTCCTCATATACTCGTTCAAGAAAAAGGACCCCGATTCCCAGATCTGCCTTCACCCTTTTCCTCCGCTCCAGTCAACGCCATGGGCCCCCCCCAACGTCGGCGCCCCACCCTAGATGATGCCCCCTCCTCGCGCTCCTCTCATCCACTCTCTCTCATTCCCTTTGGGTCGAATCCCACGCCTATGCTCCCTCCGTCGTCGCACAGCACCAGAAGACGCCGTCGTTCCACCTCCGATGACCGGCGCACAGCCCCCCCCCTCTCCTCCACGTTGCTCCCCTCTCCTCTTCTCGCCGCGAGCCCTAGCACCAATTAAACCGCGCCACCCCTTTTTTCTACCGCCTCTGGCCAGTGCCCCGCCGCCACCAACACTCGTCACCACCAGCGACACCCCTCTCCCCCTCTGGTCAGCCACAGTGAGTTTTTATTTTAATTATTTTATTTTCTTCGTAGGTAATTAATTAAGTGATTAAAACATTGTTTTGAAATTTGATTTTGAATTTAATAGCAGGGTTTTAGGATGTGATGTATATTTATAAACATCTAAGTAGATCGGCATTGAAAAGATAACATTTTTAACGTGGAAAGATTAGATTTTTAATCATATAATGTTTTGATTTTTTTTTTCATATGAAATAGCGATAAAGGTTTGATTTTTACAATAAGTAAAAATTCGATTTTTAAATATTCATTAGCGAAGTAAAAATTCGATTTTTATATATTCATTAGCGAAGTAAAAATTCGATTTTTATATATTCATTAGCGAAGTAAAAATTCGATTTTTATATATTCATTAGCGAAGTAAAAATTCGATTTTTATATATTCATTAGCGAAGTAAAAATTCGATTTTTATATATTCATTAGCGAAGTAAAAATTCGATTTTTATATATTCAATAGCGAAGTAAAAATTCGATTTTCATATATCTAATAACGATATAAAAATATGGTTTTTAACGATGTAAAAATATAATTTTTATACAATGAAGTGAATAAAAATATGATTTTTATCCATATAACTTAGAAATAAAAATGTGATTTTTATTTATATATGAACAGCGTGAAAAGAAGTAAGATGGAACGGATTGAAATCAAAAAGGAATTCGGACGGTTCAGAAATTCAGAAATGAAATGGAGGAGTGGAACCCTCGGTGAGAACTCCTCACCTTTAATTTAAATTTCTAGTTAAAAATATATACTAGGATGCAGACGGTGTTTAGTAGCACCCGACACCCGTCGTCACAGACCATGGACGGATTATATGCTTGTTTGTTTGATTTTGATGTGTAGTTGATTGTGTGATGTGAAATGAAATAAAATATTTATATAGTTAAAAATATTATATAGTTAAAAATAGAATTTTTAACGTGTATATGAAATGAAATAAACTAATATAAACAAGTCGGACGATTTGTTTATATACACACATTTGACTGATATTGATTGGGACGATAAATTTTACACATCACCCAACTGCACAAATAAAATCTGTGTTTGATTGTTTGAAACCCCACACGGGTATTGGGATGATATATGACATACACTAATCCAATAATTAGTTGTATGTCGATTGATTGATTGACAGACTGTTATAAGCGTTAAATATTTATATTTGACGCTTCTACAGTGTAGAACGCACTTTGGATGATGGTTGATGATTTATCGTTGCTGTTATATACGTGTGTTGTAGAAAATCCATATAATTAACATTATATGGTAATTGATTGGGCCTCGTTCCGATTTAGAAAATAATTTCATGTGTTGAAATAAAATAATTTCATGTGTTGAAATAAAATAAATTCATGTGTTGAATAGAAAATAAATTCATTTGTTGAATTGAAAACATTCATGTGTTGAATAAAAGCCGTGTTGATTAGATTGACGCACTTTTGACGTGAACGATATTTATATCGATTTTATTTGTTTCTAATGAATATTGAAAATTGATTTCAATTATCGAATATTTTAGAAAATAAATTCGAATTGAATTGAATGGTAAATGAATTCGAATTAAATTGGATAGAAAATGAATTCGAATTAAATTGAATAGAAAATGAATTCAAATTGAATTGAAAACGAATTCAAATCGAATTGAAATTGAATTGAAATCAAATAGAAATGAATGTAAAAAGGAATTTATAAAGGAAAATTCAATTTTGATTTGAAATCGAATAAGAAGTTGAAATTGTTTTGAAAACGAATTTGAAACGATTTATAAAATACGTTTTAAAAGGAAATCGACGAAATATATAAAATATACATATTATATATATAATGGCCTGAATAGAACGCGTCGCGCCGCGGTAGTTCGTGAATTTCGACCATTGACTTCGAATTGACGTTATGGGAGATCCGACCGTCCGATTCTCCTAAAACCGGAACCGTTGGGTTCGTATCGAAAAGAGCATCCTAAGATTATTAGAGATTTGACATCTAACGGTTGGATTTGGAATTATGTCCAAATCAAATATGGAAAAGGTCATTGTAAGTGCAGTTCGATGGCCGTTGATGGAAATCGAATGTACGGGCCTTGATAAAATTATTAAAAATAGTAATAATTTGTGTAAAATCATAAGAAATGATTTGTGAAGAATTGGGATGAAAATTTCCATATTTGAAAAGATAAAAATAGATTTTTATCGAAATGAACTAGTTTTGAACTAGAATTATAATTCTATTTATTTTTAAATAAATAAAATGGATTTGAAAATAACCAAAATTTCCAATATATAAAGTGGAAATGGATTTGAATCGAAATTGTCTTTGGAATATTTCGATGTTGGATTTCGTGATTATACAGATATTGTTATGGAAATTTGAAAGATATATTTATATCGTTATTTCCAATACGATATTTGTTGGTCGTAGAATTTGATATTGAATATAAGCCGATATATTTTCTATTCAGAGCCTTGTATTTAATATCAAATGTGATTTGGGTTTGTCGTGAATGGTGTCTTTATTAACACTGTTCTTAAACCCAGTTGAGAAAAAGATTAAATCTTTTTATTTAGATTTAATGAAGTGTACCAATTAAATGGTAGTTAATTGGAATTGAATTTGAATTGATTCTTGGGTTTATTATGAACGGTGTTTTAAATAACACTTGTTCTTTAACCCGATAATTAATGGAATGTGATTTTGGGATGTCGTGAACGGTATCTTCAATAATACTGTTCTTAGACCCAACTGAGTTAAGAAAATCAAAAACTAACTGGAGATTAGTTAAGTTGAATGGTTTCTTGGGTATTGATCTGATGTTGGTTTCGGCCTTCGGGGTTAATACTTAGGGAATTGCTCACTTGCTATTTTACGGTTAAAGGTTGATAGAATGGAATGTGATTTTGGGTTTATCGTGAACCGTGTTTTAAATGACATTGGTTCTTTAACCCAGTTAGAGATTAAAACTAAGTGGAGTTTTAATGAATCTTTAATTAAATTGAAAATATCGAGAATTGAGTATCACCAGTTTTGCTCCAGGCGATAGTTAAATCTTTCATTATATTTGAACGTGAAATGGTAATTGAATTTACCGATAACACCGTGGTGTTAGATATTAGGTATTACCAGTTTTACTTCATGGGATGAATAGGTTGGGATTGGGAAATTAAAACAAATGATTACTTCGGTAAGGTTCGTTAATCCCGGCTAGTTTGGATAAACCATAATTTGGTTTGAATTGATATTCAAACGGAGATTAAAGAATAAATTTAAAAGAATTTATCTTTGATAAAATTAATGGGAACCTTTCCCTAAGAATGTGAAATTTAGAAACTAACTGTAGGTTAGCTAAGCAGAACGGTTTCCTGGGTATTGATCTGATGTTGGTTTCGGCCTTCGGGGTTAATATTTGGGGAATTATTCTCTTGTTAATTTACGGTTTGTGACTGATGAATTGGAATGAGGTGTATGTGGTGTTTGTGTAACACTTGTTTATCATATACGCGAGTTATTTAGAAAGACCGGGTTTATCCCATTCTGAATAACTGATTCGACGTGAGTCGAAGATGAAGATGGTGGTAGAAGACCGGAGGTCTTCACGTCGTTTGGATAATTACTGATGATCTTGATTGGGCCGTACACCCAAGAGGAGGGAATCAGTTAGTGGTCGTCCAGACGTACTTGGAGATCGATGGATATGCGAAGTACAAGGTGCCTCCGGTTTCGTTCAGACTCATAACAGACTTGTAAATGGATGTGTGTCTGACATCGGATTTCATTCTGTGTGATTGATATCGGTTGCATAGCGTGAATTGCCTGTGTGGCATGCTAAGATGCAAATGATCAAGGCTTCTATTGAAAAGCAAAGTCTTGTGGTTGATGATCAAAGCATAGCCTGTGTGGCATATTTTTGTGTAGCGTTGATTCGCGAGCCTCACACCCCGGTGGTGGACCAAAAACGGGAGAAGGACCTCATGGAGGACATGCGTTTCTTTCTAGTTAGAAGTGGCGTCAGTGGTTTTACACACCCTGACGAGTTTGACTTATGTGGTTGTTGGTTTGCGAGGCTCCTCGGATATATCGGTGACTATGTGAAGCCGATGGAGTCATTTGTTGGCTCATTTACGCCCAAAGGGCGGCGAAACGCAGTGTTCAGGCTTTTTAATCCACATCGGTTGACCGGCCCTGTCGCTCCAAGGGCCCACCTGAGTCTGGATCCTGAGGCTCGGGCTAGAGAGTCTCGAATCGGTAGAGGACTATCTTTTGCCTCGGTTCACAGATGGAAATCTAGCTTTCAATACGAAAATGCGGATTTGATTTGTAACTTATATATGGCGACATGGTGGCTTGGGACGGATTACGTTGAGGACAAGACAAAATAGAACGCAGACAGAAGAACATTTCATTGTTTATTACAACAATTCCATCAGAATACAAGAATATACAGAGTATGAATAAATATTATACATTCGACAAATATCAGAGATTACAATAAATTACATAGCAGCGGAAAAACAATAAAAAACACAACTGAAAGTAATACACGGATACAGAGCTTTCCGAGCATCGTTCCAGCTGTAAATCAGGATCCTGTGAATATAAATCTACAAAACCAAAACTACTAGCTGCCCGTGTGGAAAATAGGAGCACACAAAGTTTAGGTTAAAACAATAAACTCTAGGTCAGTCATGTGACTGGTGTGAGAACTAAAACAGTTATTAATCTTTATTTCAAGAGAGAGTAATTCAAGGGACCACGCCGTATAACACGGAACGGGTTTCCTCCCAAGAACACCAGCGCACATATTAAAACAGCGCAATGCTTTTTAGGAAAATGAAGCTATTATAAGACTCAGGTCCCATCACACAATGCAACGCAAGCCGGAGGATAGGGTTTTCCCTTATAATAGCCAAACATGCTTGATACGTCAAAACAAATCATTTGATACTATTATAAGTGTATAGTGTCAAAACAATTTCATTCATAAATATCAATCATAGGCGGCATGGGTACCATCTATCACGTCACCATACTAGTCCTACAATCAAAACCGCAATATCACGTATTGGAAATTGGATTTCCGTCATGAGTCGAGGCAAGGGGCAAGCTCCTCTCCGATTCGAGACACTCTAGCAAATGTCTCAGGTCCCCACTATGATCCTTGGATCTTCAGGGCCAGTCCTCACCTAAATTTGGAGGATTGGCAATTCCTGGGCACACGTTTCCCGGTCCTAACAGACCTATATCCGAGGCGCCTCGTATCCAACAACCACACAGGTGAAAAGTATATAAATGTCAGCCAGTTTAAGCACAGACACCACCACTAGCTAGAAAGAAACATCGTGCTCTCCTTGCAGTCCGTATCCCGTTTTTGACTCATACCGAGGTGTGAGGCTAGCGAATTCACGTTATACACAAAGCTATGCCACACAGGCCGTGCTTTGATCATCAACCACAAGACTTTGCTTTTCAACAGAAGCCTTGATCAATTGCCACTTACGCGTGCCACACTGGCAATTCACTCCATGCGACCGATGTCCATCGATATACAACCTCTGAGCTCGTACGTCTCAGAGAAGGGCATTAAGCAAGAGAATAAATTCTCCGCTGCCAAACAGATGTATATTTAATAGAGATCAATCAACATAGAATAAAATCCAATGTCAGACACACAGTCCATTTACAAGTTCGTTCTGGGTCTGAACGAAACCGGAGGCACTTTCCTCGCATATCCATCGATCTCCAAGTACGTCTGGACGATCACCAACTGTTTCTCTCCTCTTGGGTGTACAGACCAATCGAGATCATCAGCAATCACCCAAACGATGTGAAGATTTCCGGTCTTCAACCACCGTCTTCATCTTCGACATATCGTCGAATCGGTTATTCAGAATGGGTATAAACCCGGCCTTTCTGAATAACCCACGTATATAATAAACAAATGTTACACAAACACAACAAACGCCTCATTCCAATTCAGAATATTCTTTTATTCACAAAATCACATTCTTAGGGGAAAGGTTCCCATTAATTTTATCAAAGATAAATTCTTCTAAATTTATTCTTTAATCTTCCTTTGGATATCATTTCAAACCATATTATGGTTTTCCAAACTAGTCGGGATTAGCGAACCACACCGAAGTAATTATTTATTTTATTTCCCAATCCCAACCTATTCATCCCCTGGAGAAAAACTGGAAATACTCCATATCTAACAGCACGGTGTTATCGGTAAAATTAATTACCATTTCACGTTCAAATCTAATTAAAGATTTAACTATCGCTTTGGAGCAAAACTGGTGGTAATCCATTCTTGATCACCTTTCAGATTTGATAATTTAAATTATCAATTCACATTTCAATCTAATTAAAGATTCATTAAAACTCCACTTAGTTTTAATCTTTTCAAAAATCAATATCCTGTTTTTAAGTGGGTTAAAGAACCAATGTCATCTAAAACACGGTTCACGATAAACCCAAAATCACATTCAAATTCAATTCCAATTAAACATTATTTAATTGGTACACTTCATTAAATCTAAATAGAAAGATTTAATCTTTTTCTCAACTGGGCTTAAGAATCAGTGTTTAATGAAGACACCATTCACGACAAACCCAAATCACGTTTGATATTAAATACAAGGCTCTGAATAGAAAATATATCGGCTTATATTCAATATCAAATTCTACGACCAACAAATATCGTATTGGAAATAGCGATATAAATATATCTTTCAAATTTCCATATCAATATCTGTATAATCACGAAATTCAACATCGAAATATTCCAAAGCCAATTTCGATTCAAATCCGTTCCAATTCACTTATTGGAAATTCTGGTTACTTTTAAAACCCTTTTCAAATTCAATTTATTTATTTAAAAATAAGTAGAATTATAATTCTAGTTCAAAACTAGTTCATTTCGATAAAAATCTATTTTTATCTTTTCAAATATGGAGTTGTTCATCCCAATTTTTCCCAAATCATTTCTTATGATTTTACATAAATTATTGATAAATTTAATAATTTTATCAAGGTCCGTACAGTCGATTTCCATCAACGGCCATCGAACTGCACTTACAGCGATCTTTTCCAAATTTGATTTGGACATAATTCCAAATCCAACCGTTAGATTTCAAATTCCTAATATTCATTGGAAATCTATTTTCGATACGAACCCAACGGTTTCGGTTTCAGGAGAATCCGACGGTCAGATCTCCCGCAACGTCAATTTCAGGTCAATGGTCGAAATTCACGAACTACCGCGGCGCGGCGCGTTCTATTCAGGCAATTATAATATATATATATATATATATATATATATATATATATATATATATATATATTATATATATATATAATTCGTCGATTTCCTTTCAAAACGTATTTTATTAATCGTTTTAAATTCGTTTTCAAAACCATTTCAAATCAAAATTGAATATTTCATATCATTACCATATAAATGATAATATTTTCAAAACGTTATATTTTGAAATCATTTCCTTTTTTATATTCATTTTAAAAACGAATATAATCGATATAGATATCGTTCACGTCAAAATGGCGCATCTCTAATCAACACGGCTTTATATATTTCAATAAATTCGTTATTCCATTCAACAAATGAATATTTATTCCATTCAACACATGAATCTATATTTCTTTCAACGCATGAATCTATATTTCTTTCAACACATGAATATCGTCAACACATGACTATTTCTATTATTTAATATATTTTATAAACTATGGTATCTATCGTTTGATTTTTAATCAGACTCCAACTGTAAAGTAGTAAGAGAATGATTCCTTAAGTATTAACCCCGAAGGCCGAAACCAATATCAGATCAATACTCAGGAAATCACTCATCTTATCTATTTTGTAGTTAGTTTCTAACTTTAAATATGATAAAGATGTAAATTTTATTGTTAAAATATTTTATTCAACACATGAATATCTTCAACACATGAATATACACTTATACTATCCTTTATTTTCCCAATTGGAATGAGGCCCAACCAATTACCATATAATGTTAATTATATGGATTCCATACAACACATGTATATAAATAGCAACGATAAATAATCAACCATCATCCAAAGTGCGCCACACAACTGCATAAGCATTAAATATAGATAATTAATGCTCACACAGCCTGTCGACCAATCGATCGACATACAATTAAATAATTGGGATTAGTATATGCCAAATATCATCCCAATACCCGTGTGGGGTTTCAAATCAACAAACACAGATATTTATTTATTCACATACCCGTTAAAAATTATATTTTTAACGATAAAATATTTTTAACTATATAAATATATTATTTCATTTCACAACACATAATAAATTTTCACCACAACAAACAATCAAACATACAAGCCATCCATGGTCTGTGGATGACGGGTGTCGGGTGCTGCTAAGCACCGTCTGCATCCTAGTATATATTTTTAACTAGAAATTGAAATTAAAAGTGAGGAGTTCTCACCCAAGCTAAACCACACGCCACGACTCTTCATATGTAGAAATCTTCGTTGTTCTCGCCTTTTGTCACTTTCGTTGCCCGTAGCCACTACATATATAAAAATCATATTTTTATATTGTTCTTTATATGGATAAAAATTCTATTTTTACACCGCTACTATATAGATAAAAATTCTATTTTTTCACCGCTACTATATAGATAAAAATTATATTTTTACACCGCTACTATATAGATAAAAATTATATTTTTACACCGCTACTATATAGATAAAAAATCTATTTTTACATCGCTACTATATAGATAAAAATTCTATTTTTATCACGCTATTCTTTATATGAAGATTTCGCCTTTTCAAATATAAAGATTTCGCCTTTTCAAATATAAAGATTTAATCTTTACTATCTATATAATATAAAAATCGTATTTTTATACTTCTACTAATATAAAAATCACATCTTTATCCTTTCTACTATATAAAAATCACATCTTTATCCTTTCTACTATATAAAAATCGCATCTTTATACTTTTAAAAATAGCAACTTTGTTTATAATTAAAAATTCAAACTTTATACAAGTAAAAATTCAATCTTTACGTAATGAAAAATCACCCCTTTAGCTTAATAAAAATCTTATCTTTGTACAGTTGAAAATCTCCTTTTTAGGTCATTAGAAACCACATTTTTAATTAACTCTATATATTTTTAAAACTGAAATAAAAATAAAACATTATTAAGAACTCACCAAAAACGAAGTGTGGTCTGTCGCACTGGAGGTGGAGGGCTGCGATGGTGTTCAGCTGTCCGGAGCTCACGGTTTGGGGCTATTTTTGGCTTGGCCGTGTGGGTTTGGGTGCTCACGGGTTTCATCTGAGGAGGGGAGGAGCGAGGGGGAGTCGGAGGCGGTCAAGGGAGGGCGGCGCAGTCGGATTGGGTGGTTGCGGGGCTGGCAGGCGACGGAAATGGGCTTAGGGTTTTAGGGGGGCGCGGTCTTCGAGAGGAGGAAGGGGGAACGAGGCAGAGAGGAGGGAGAAGAAGAAGGGGGAAGCGGCAGTGGTCGGCGCCGCCACCTGGGGTGAACCGCGATGGGGCGGCGGCGGTTTCCCCCCCCCCTCCGTCGCTCCTTTTTTTTTCTTCGGGTTTGACTGATTCAAAGAGAAGGGGGAGGGTATAAAGGAGTGGAGTTATATAATATAAAATATATTTAATTATTTATTGATTTCAAAAAGTAACTTTTTCATTCGAACGCGAAACGAGACCCACCGCCTGTCGTCCATAGCTAATTACCCCCATTCCGAACACAATGGGGTATGTATCGTAAGCTGATTCGATCGTTTCGATCAGTTTTCGTCAAAATCAACATATAACTCTATATATTGAATTTGAACGTGCATTTCAATTTACTGGGGTCACATACTAACTAGAAAAATTCCCGAAAAATATTTTCTAACTTCGTATTGACGATACGGTCCTAACAAAACTAGTTTCGTCGAATTCTGAGACCGTTTGAAAAATGTCCATTTTCCAGTCGATTAAAATCAACTAAAACTAGTCAAACGCGTTTTCCTTTACTACGCTCACATATTGATTCAGAAAATTATGGAATTGGAATCTAACAATAACTTGACATCGCGGATCCAACAAAAGTGGTTTCGTCGAAAGCCGAGGTCGTTTGCAAAATGGCTATTTTTAAGGGCCGAAATTCCATAGCGACTATTCTGAATTTTCAACTGGACATATCTTTTGATTCCCGCTATGAAATTTCAATTTTTCGGATTCGTTTGAAAGATATTATCAAATAGATTCTAATATTTTCGGTTTCACTAAAATCCGGTTTATTCTGCACCCGGTACATTCATTTGAAATTTGAAATCGAATTATCGAACTACCGCGCCATTTTCAATTCCTTTTATAATTAAAATAAAATTATTTATATTCTAACGACGATGTATATAAATATACGTTAGAATTCTATTCAAAATAAATTTCTCGTCGATATTATTTAAAATAATTCATTGTAAACGTTCAAAATTCATTAAAATTACTAAAATAAAAATTTTAAATTGGCTCAGAATTTCCGGGTTATTACAATCTCCCCCACTTAAAACTTTTCGTCCCCGAAAAGGAACGAAGCCGAAAGTTGTTTCACAAATCAACTCAACTTCCATTATTTTCATTACGGCTTAAGTTCTTCAACTTTTCAGTTTCTAAGAACTTTTCAAATTTTTCAAAAATTTGGCTAACACCCTAAATTTTCGAAATTTTTTGCCATAACCTCCCCTGCACCGGGGACTTCGGGATATTTCACATAGCCTCCCATGGCCTTCTTCAATCCAAAAGAAAATGAAAAAGCCAAGCGGTTAGCCAATCGGCTCATAAAATCATCATCACCCAAACAAAACAGTAAATTATGGTAAACATGTACCTATTTGTCGAGCAAACAATTTTATTCTTCTGCTCTAGCCTCCTTGCTATGACCTGTTCAATATAAGTACATGTATAAGCATGCATTTTCAAACAATTTTCAATACAATTAAATATTTGATTCTATTAGGCTAAATGGTTCAAAATTTCAAACAAATAGACAAACAACACAACCATCAATCAATTAGTGGATTATCGTTTCAAATTCATAATTTGATACATATACAGAAAATCATGTTTTTGATGCCAAATCACAACAATAAATCTATATAGTTTCGGTTCTCACACCAGTCTAATGGAAATATATAGATATTACACCTTCGAAACACGAACATGAATACTGATGATGATGCACCATCATCAGAATCATCCCCAGGCAACTAGAGTGTGATTCTATATCTACTTAGTATATTAAAACTTCGACGATACGTTCATGACGCGTATACGCGAAATCTTTATATACTCGATTGTCCAAATTCAAAATAAATAAATATTCAAATACGAAAAAAATGGTTTAAACTTTCAAAACAATATTGTTTTCATTTGAAATATATACTCTTCACACTCGTTCTAGGATACTACTGATCCCATCTCTAACGAGTCATTCTAATTGGATATTACTAATCCAATATCTGATGAATTCTTTCATATGGTTCTAATGTGTCTTGTTATCGAGCTCTGTAAACCAAAGCTCTGATACCAACTGACACGACCTGAACTTCCCCGTGAAGGAAAGCACGGATTGCGTTGAGGACAAGACAAAATAGAACGCAGACAGAAGAACATTTCATTGTTTATTACAACAATTCCATCAGAATACAAGAATATACAGAGTATGAATAAATATTATACATTCGACAAATATCAGAGATTACAATAAATTACATAGCAGCGGAAAAACAATAAAAAACACAACTGAAAGTAATACACGGATACAGAGCTTTCCGAGCATCGTTCCAGCTGTAAATCAGGATCCTGTGAATATAAATCTGCAAAACCAAAACTACTAGCTGCCCGTGTGGAAAATAGGGGCACCCAGAGTTTAGGTTAAAACAATAAACTCTAGGTCAGTCATGTGACTGGTGTGAGAACTAAAACAGTTATTAATCTTTATTTCAAGAGAGAGTAATTCAAGGGACCACGCCGTATAACACGGAACGGGTTTCCTCCCAAGAATACCAGTGCACATATCAAAACAGCGCAATGCTTTTGGGGAAAATGAAGCTATTATAAGACCCAGGTCCCATCACACAATGTAACGCAAGCCGGAGGATAGGGTTTTCCCTTATAATAGCCAAACATGCTTGATACGTCAAAACAAATCATTTGATACTATTATAAGTGTATAGTGTCAAAACAATTTCAATCATAAATATCAATCATAGGCGGCATGGGTACCATCTATCATGTCGAATACTAGTCCTACAATTAAAACCGCAATATCACGTATTGGAAATTGGATTTCCGTCATGAGTCGAGGCAAGGGGCAAGCTCCTCTCCGATTCGAGACACTCTAGAAAATGTCTCAGGACCCCACTATGATCCTTGGATCTTCAGGGCCGGTCCTCACCTAACTTTGGAGGATTGGCAATTCCTGAGCACACGTTTCCCAGTCCTACCAGACCTATATCCGAGGCGCCTCGTATCCAACAACCACATAGGTGAAAAGTATATAAATGTCAGCTAGTTTAAGCACAGACACCACCACTAGCTAGAAAGAAACATCGTGCTCTCCCTGCAGTCCGTATCCCGTTTTTGACTCATACCGAGGTGTGAGGCTCGCGAATTCACGTTATACACAAAGCTATGCCACACAGGCCGTGCTTTGATCATCAACCACAAGACTTTGCTTTTCAACAGAAGCTTTGATCAATTGCCACTTACGCGTGCCACACTGGCAATTCACTCCATGCGACTGATGTCCATCGATATACAACCTCTGAGCTCGTACGTCTCAGAGAAGGGCGTTAAGAAAGAGAATAAATTCTCCGCCGCCAAACAGATGTATATTTAATAGAGATCAATCAACACAGAATAAAATCCAATGTCAGACACACAGTCCATTTACAAGTTCGTTCTGGGTCTGAACGAAACCGGAGGCACTTTCCTCGCATATCCATCGATCTCCAAGTACGTCTGGATGATCACCAACTGTTTCTCTCCTCTTGGGTGTACATCCCAATCGAGATCATCAGCAATCACCCAAACGATGTGAAGATTTCCGGTCTTCAACCACCGTCTTCATCTTCGACATATCGTCGAATCGGTTATTCAGAATGGGTATAAACCCGGCCTTTCTGAATAACCCACGTATATAATAAACAAATGTTACACAAACACAACAAACGCCTCATTCCAATTCAGAATATTCTTTTATTCACAAAATCACATTCTTAGGGGAAAGGTTCCCATTAATTTTATCAAAGATAAATTCTTCTAAATTTATTCTTTAATCTTCCTTTGGATATCATTTCAAACCATATTATGGTTTTCCAAACTAGTCGGGATTAGCGAACCACACCGAAGTAATTATTTATTTTATTTCCCAATCCCAACCTATTCATCCCCTGGAGAAAAACTGGAAATACTCCATATCTAACAGCACGGTGTTATCGGTAAAATTAATTACCATTTCACGTTCAAATCTAATTAAAGATTTAACTATCGCTTTGGAGCAAAACTGGTGGTAATCCATTCTTGATCACCTTTCAGATTTGATAATTTAAATTATCAATTCACATTTCAATCTAATTAAAGATTCATTAAAACTCCACTTAGTTTTAATCTTTTCAAAAATCAATATCCTGTTTTTAAGTGGGTTAAAGAACCAATGTCATCTAAAACACGGTTCACGATAAACCCAAAATCACATTCAAATTCAATTCCAATTAAACATTATTTAATTGGTACACTTCATTAAATCTAAATAGAAAGATTTAATCTTTTTCTCAACTGGGCTTAAGAATCAGTGTTTAATGAAGACACCATTCACGACAAACCCAAATCACGTTTGATATTAAATACAAGGCTCTGAATAGAAAATATATCGGCTTATATTCAATATCAAATTCTACGACCAACAAATATCGTATTGGAAATAGCGATATAAATATATCTTTCAAATTTCCATATCAATATCTGTATAATCACGAAATTCAACATCGAAATATTCCAAAGCCAATTTCGATTCAAATCCGTTCCAATTCACTTATTGGAAATTCTGGTTACTTTTAAAACCCTTTTCAAATTCAATTTATTTATTTAAAAATAAATAGAATTATAATTCTAGTTCAAAACTAGTTCATTTCGATAAAAATCTATTTTTATCTTTTCAAATATGGAGTTGTTCATCCCAATTTTTCCCAAATCATTTCTTATGATTTCACACAAATTATTGATATTTTTTAATAATTTTATCAAGGCCCGTACAGTCGATTTCCATCAACGGCCATCGAACTGCACTTACAGCGACCTTTTCCAAATCTGATTTGGACATAATTCCAAATCCAACCGTTAGATTTAAAATTCCTAATATTCATTGGAAAGCTATTTTTGATACGAACCCAACGGTTCCGGATTCAGGAGAATCCAACGGTCAGATCTCCCGCAACGTAAATCCAAGTCAATGGTCGAAATTCACGAACTGCCGCGGCGCGGCGCGTTCTATTCAGGATATTATATATATAATATATATATTATATATATTTCGTCGATTTCCTTTCAAAACGTATTTTATAAATCGTTTTAAATTCGTTTTCAAAACCATTTCAACTCTATATTCAATTTCTAATCAAAATTGAATATTTCATATCATTACCATATAAATGATAATATTTTAAAAACGTTATATTTTGAAATCATTTCCTTTTCTATATTCATTTTAAAAACGAATATAATCGATATAGATATCGTTCATGTCAAAATGGCGCATCTCTAATCAACACGGCTTTATATATTTCAATAAATTCGTTATTCCATTCAACAAATGAATATTTATTCCATTCAACACATGAATCTATATTTCTTTCAACGCATGAATCTATATTTCTTTCAACACATGAATATCGCCAACACATGACTATTTCTATTATTTAATATATTTTATAAACTATGGTATCTATCATTTGATTTTTAATCAGACTCCAACTGTAAAGTAGTAAGAGAATGATTCCTTAAGTATTAACCCCGAAGGCCGAAACCAATATCAGATCAATACTCAGGAAATCACTCATCTTATCTATTTTCCAGTTAGTTTCTAACTTTAAATATGATAAAGATGTAAATTTTATTGTTAAAATATTTTATTCAACACATGAATATCTTCAACACATGAATATACACTTATTCTATCCTTTATTTTCCCAATTGGAATGAGGCCCAACTAATTACCTTATAATGTTAATTATATGGATTCCATACAACACATGTATATAAATAGCAACGATAAATAATCAACCATCATCCAAAGTGCGCCACACAACTGCATAAGCATTAAATATAGATAATTAACGCTCACACAGCCTGTTGACCAATCGATCGACATACAATTAAATAATTGGGATTAGTGTATGCTAAATATCATCCCAATACCCGTGTGGGGTTTCAAATCAACAAACACAGATTTTTATTTATTCACATACCCGTTAAAAATTATTTTTTTAACGATAAAATATTTTTAACTATATAAATATTTTATTTCATTTCACAACACACAATAAATTTTCACCACAACAAACAATCAAACATACAAGCCATCCATGGTCTGTGGATGACGGGTGTCGGGTGCTGCTAAGCACCGTCTGCATCCTAGTATATATTTTTAACTAGAAATTGAAATTAAAAGTGAGGAGTTCTCACCCAAGCTAAACCACATGCCACGACTCTTCATATGTAGAAATCTTCGACGTTCTCGCCTTTTGTCACTTTCGTTGCCCGTAGCCACTACATATATAAAAATCATATTTTTATATTGTTCTTTATATGGATAAAAATTCTATTTTTACACCGCTACTATATAGATAAAAATTCTATTTTTACACCGCTACTATATAGATAAAAAATATATTTTTACACCGCTACTATATAGATAAAAATTATATTTTTATACCGCTACTATATAGATAAAAATTCTATTTTTACATCGCTACTATATAGATAAAAATTCTATTTTTATCACGCTATTCTTTATATGAAGATTTCGCCTTTTCAAATATAAAGATTTTGCCTTTTCAAATATAAAGATTTAATCTTTACTATCTATATAATATAAAAATTGTATTTTTATACTTCTACTAATATAAAAATCGCATCTTTATCCTTTCTACTATATAAAAATCGCATCTTTATCCTTTCTACTATATAAAAATCGCATCTTTATCCTTTTAAAAATAGCAACTTTGTCTATAATTAAAAATTCAAACTTTATACAAGTAAAAATTCAATCTTTACATAATGAAAAAGAACCCCTTTAGCTTAATAAAAATCTTATCTTTGTATAGTTGAAAATCTCCTCTTTAGGTCATTAGAAACCACATTTTTAATTAACTCTATATATTTTTAAAACTGAAATAAAAATAAAACATTATTAAGAACTCACAAAAATCGAAGTGTGGTCTGTCACACTGGAGTTGGAGGGCTGTGATGGTGTTCAGCTGGCCGGAGCTCATGGTTTGGGGTTGTTTTTGGCTTGGTCGTGTGGGTTTGGGTGCTCACGGGTTTCATCTGAGGAGGGGAGGAGCGAGGGGGAGTCGGAGGCGGTCAGGGGAGGGCGGCGCAGTCGAATTGGGTGGTTGCGGGGCTGGCAGGCGACGGAAATGGGCTTGGGGTTTTAGGGGGCGCGGTCTTCGAGAGGAGGAAGGGGGAACGAGGCAGAGAGGAGGGAGAAGAAGAAGGGGGAGGCGGCAGTGGTCGGCGCCGCCACCTGGGGGGAACCGCGATGGGGCGGCGGCGGTTTTCCCCCCCTCCGTCGCTCCTTTTTTTTTCTTTGGGTTTGACTGATTCAAAGAGAAGGGGGAGGGTATAAAGGAGTGGAGTTATATAATATAAAATATATTTAATTATTTATTGATTTCAAAAAGTAACTTTTTCATTCGAACTCGAAACGAGACCCACCGCCTGTCGTCCATAGCTAATTACCCCCATTCCGAACACAATGGGATATGTATCGTAAGCTGATTCGATCGTTTCGATCAGTTTTCGTCAAAATCAACATATAACTCTATATATTGAATTTGAACGTGCATTTCAATTTACTGGGGTCACATACTAACTAGAAAAATTCCCGAAAAATATTTTCTAACTTCGTATTGACGATACGGTCCTAACAAAACTAGTTTCATCGAATTCTGAGACCGTTTGAAAAATGGCCATTTTCCAGTCGATTAAAATCAACTAAAACTAGTCAAACGCGTTTTCCTTTACCACGCTCACATATTGATTCAGAAAATTATGAAATTGGAATCTAGCAATAACTTGACATCGCGGATCCAACAAAAGTGGTTTCGTCGAAAGCCGAGGTCGTTTGCAAAATGGCTATTTTTAAGGGCCGTAATTCCATAGCGACTATTCTGAATTTTCAACTGGGCATATCTTTTGATTCCCGCTATGAAATTTCGATTTTTCGGATTCGTTTGAAAGATATTATCAAATAGATTCTAATATTTTCGATTTCACTAAAAGCAGGTTTATTCTGCACCCGGTACATTCATTTGAAATTTGAAATCGAATTATCGAACTACCGCGCCATTTTCAATTCCTTTTATAATTAAAATAAAATTATTTATATTCTAACGACGACGTATATAAATATACGTTCGAATTCTATTCAAAATAAATTTCTCGTCGATATTATTTAAAATAATTCATTTTAAATATTCAAAATTCATTAAAATTGCCAAAACAAAATTTTTAAATTGGCTCATAATTTCCGGTTTGTTACAGCCTATTGTTGTGATTTGGCATCAAAAATGTGATTTTTGACTATGTATCAAAGTTATGAATTTGAAATGATAATCAACTAATTGATTGCTGATTGTGTTGTTTGATTATTGTTTGATTAATTAAATGCTGAACTTATAACCAAATTGAATCAAATAGTGAATTGTATTGAAAATTTATCATATTTGCATGCACGAACATGTACTTACATTGAACAGGTCATAGCAAGGAGGCTAGAGCAGAAGAATAAAATTGTTTGCCCGACAAATAGGTACATGTTTACCATAATTTACTGTTTTGTTTGGGTGATGATGATTTTATGAGCCGATTGGCTAGCCGTTTGGCTTTTTCTTTTACTTTTGGATTGAAGAAGGCCATGGGAGGCTATATGAAATATCCCGAAGTCCCCGGTGCAGGGGAGGTTATGGCGAAATTTTTCGAAAATTTAGAGTGTTAGCCAATTTTTTTTGAAAAATTTGAAAGGTTCTTAGAAACTGTAATGTTGAAGAACTTAAGCCATAGTGAAAATACTGAAAGTTGGGTTGATTAATTAAACAACTTTCGGCTTCGTTCCTTTTCGGGGACGAAAAGTTTTAAGTGGGGGAGATTGTAATAACCTGGAAATCCGAGCCAATTTAAAATTTTTATTTTGGCGATTTTAGTGAATTTTGAATATTTAAAATGAAATATTTTAAATGAAAATGACGATAAATTTATTTTGAATAGAATTAGAATGTATATATTTATATACGTCGTCGTTAGAATATAAATATCTATTTATATATATAAAAGGAATTGAAAATGGCGTGGTAGTTCGATAATTCGATTTCAAAATTCAAATGAATGTACCGGGTGCAAAATAAACCGGATTTTAGTGAAACCAAAAATATTACAATCTATTTGTGAATATCTTTCCAACGAATCCGAAAGATTGGAATTTCATAGCGGGACTCAAAAGATATGTCCAGTTGAAATTTCAGAATAGTCGCTATGGAATTTCGGCCTTTAAAAATGGCCATTTTGCAAACGACCTCGGATTTCGATGAAACCACTTTTGTTGGATCCGGGATGTAGAATTAGGGCTAGATTCCAAAATTCATAATTTTTCGAATCAATATGTGAGCGTGGCGAAGGAAAACGCGTTTGACCAGTTTTAGTTGATTTTAATCGACTGGAAAATGGCAATTTTTCAAACGGTCTCAGAATTTGGCGAAACTAATTTTGTCAGGACCGTATCGTCAATACGAAGCTAGAAAATATTTTTCGGGAATTTTTCTAGTTAGTATGTGGCCCCGGTAAATTGAAATGTGCATTCAAATTCAATATATAGAGTTATATGTTGATTTTGACGAAAACTGATCGAAATGATCGAATCAGCTTACGAATAAACTAATATAAACAAGTCGGACGATTTGTTTATATACACGCATTTGACTGATATTGATTGGGACGATAAATTTTACACATAGCCCAACTGCACAAATAAAATCTGTGTTTGATTATTTGAAACCCCACACGGGTATTGGGATGATATATGACATACACTAATCCCAATAATTAGCTGTATGTCGATTGATTGATTGACAGACTGTTATAAGCGTTAAATATTTATATTTGGTGCTTCTACAGTGTAGAACGCACTTTGGATGCTGGTTGATGATTTATCGTTGTTGTTATATACGTGTGTTGTAGAAAATCCATATAATTAACATTATATGGTAATTGATTGGGCCTCGTTCCGATTTATAAAATAATTTCATGTGTTGAAATAAAATAATTTCATGTGTTGAAATAAAATAAATTCATGTGTTGAATAGAAAATAAATTCATGTGTTGAATTGAAAACATTCATGTGTTGAATAAAAGCCGTGTTGATTAGATTGACGCCATTTTGACGTGAACGATATTTATATCGATTTTATTTGTTTTTAATGAATATTGAAAAGTGATTTCAATAATCGAATATTTTAGAAAATAAATTCGAATTGAATTGAAAATGAATTCAAATTGAATTGAATAGAAAATGAATTCGAATTAAATTGAATAGAAAACGAATTCAAATCAAATTGAAATTGAATTGAAAACGAATTCAAATCGAATTGAAATTGAATTGAATAGGAATTCAAATCGAATTGAAATTGAATTGAATATAATTCAAATCGAATTGAAATCAAATAGAAATGAATGTAAAAAGGAATTTATAAAGGAAAATTCAATTTTGATTTGAAATCGAATAAGAAGTTGAAATCGTTTTGAAAACGAATTTGAAACGATTTATAAAATACGTTTTAAAAGGAAATCGACGAAATATATATAATATATATATTATATACATATAAAGGCCTGAATAGAACGCGCCATGCCGCGACAGTTCGTGAATTTCGACCATTGACTTCGAATTGACGTTACGGGAGATCCGACCGTCGGATTCTCCTAAAACTGGAACCGTTGGGTTCGTATCGAAAAGAGCTTTCTAAGAATATTATAGATTTGACATCTAATGGTTGGATTTGGAATTATGTCCAAATCAAATTTGGAAAAGGTCATTGTAAGTGCAGTTCGATGGCCGTTGATGGAAATCGACTGTACGGGCCTTGATAAAATTATTAAAAATAGTAATAATTTGTGTAAAATCATAAGAAATGATTTGTGAAGAATTGGGATGAAAATTTCCATATTTGAAAAGATAAAAATAGATTTTTATCGAAATGAACTAGTTTTGAACAAGAATTATAATTCTATTTATTTTTAAATAAATAAAGTGGATTTGAAATGGTTTTGAAAATAACCAGAATTTCCAATATATAAAGTGGAAATGGATTTGAATCGAAATTGTCTTTGGAATATTTCGATGTTGGATTTCATGATTATACTGATATTGTTATGGTAATTTGAAAGATACATTTATATCGTTATTTCCAATACGATATTTGTTGATCGTAGAATTTGATATTGAATATAAGCCGATATATTTTCTATTCAGAGCCTTGTATTTAATATCAAATGTGATTTGGGTTTGTCGTGAATGGTGTCTTCATTAACACTGTTCTTAAACCCAGTTGAGAAAAAGATTAAATTTTTTTATTTAGATTTAATGAAGTGTACCAATTAAATGGTAGTTAATTGGAATTGAATTTGAATTGATTCTTGGGTTTACCGTGAACGGTGTTTTAAATAACACTTGTTCTTTAACCCGATAATTAACGGAATGTGATTTTGGGTTGTCGTGAACGGTATCTTCAATAATACTATTCTTAGACCCAACTGAGTTAAGAAAATCAGAAACTAACTGGAGATTAGTTAAGTTGAATGGTTTCTTGGGTATTGATCTGATGTTGGTTTCGGCCTTCGGGGTTAATACTTAGGGAATTGCTCACTTGCTATTTTACGGTTAAAGGCTGATAGAATGGAATGTGATTTTGGGTTTATCGTGAACCGTGTTTTAAATGACATTGGTTCTTTAACCCAGTTAGAGATTAAAACTAAGTGGAGTTTTAATGAATCTTTAATTAGATTGAAAATATCGAGAATGGAGTATCACCAGTTTTGCTCCAGGCGATAGTTAAATCTTTCATTTGATTTGAACGTGAAATGGTAATTGAATTTACCGATAACACCGTGGTGTTAGATATGAAGTATTACCAGTTTTACTTCATGGGATGAATAGGTTGGGATTGGGAAATTAAAACAAATGATTACTTCGGTAAGGTTCGTTAATCCCGGCTAGTTTGGATAAACCATAATTTGGTTTGAATTGATATTCAAAAGGAGATTAAAGAATAAATTTAAAAGAATTTATCTTTGATAAAATTAATGGGAAAAATTTCCCTAAGAATGTGAAATTTAGAAACTAACTGTAGGTTAGCTAAGCAGAACGGTTTCCTGAGTATTGAACTGATGTTGGTTTCGGCCTTCGGGGTTAATACTTGGGGAATTATTCTCTTGTTAATTTACGGTTAGTGACTGATGAATTGGAATGAGGCGTATGCGGTGTTTGTGTAACACTTGTTTATCATATACGTGAGTTATTCAGAAAGACCAGGTTTATCCCATTCTGAATAACTGATTCGACGTGAGTCGAAGATGAAGACGGTGGTAGAAGACCGGAGGTCTTTACGTCGTTTGGATAATTACTGATGATCTTGATTGGGTCGTACACCCAAGAGGAGGGAATCAGTTAATGGTCATCCAGACGTACTTGGAGATCGATGGATATGCGAGGTACAAGGTGCCTCCGGTTTCGTTCAGACCCAGAACGGACTTGTAAATGGATGTGTGTCTGACATCGGATTTCATTCTGTGTGATTGATATTGGTTGCATAGTGTGAATTGCCTGTGTGGCATGCTAAGATGCAAATGATTAAGGCTTCTGTTGAAAAGCAAAGTCTTGTGGTTGATGATCAAAGCACAGCCTGTGTGGCATAGCTTTGTGTAGCGTTGATTCGCGAGCCTCACACCTCGGTGGTGGACCAAAAACGGGAGAAGGACCTCAGGGAGGACATGCGTTTCTTTCTAGTTAGAAGTGGCGTCAGTGGTTTTACACGCCCTGACGAGTTTGACTTATGTGGTTGTTGGTTTGTGAGGCGCCTCGGACATATCGGTGACTATGTGAAGCCGATGGAGTCATTTGTTGGCTCATTTACGCCCCAAGGGGCGGGGAAACGCAGTGTTCAGGCATTTTAATCCACATCGGTGGACCGGCCCTGTCGCTCCAAGGGCCCACCTGAGTTTGGGTCCCGAGGCTCGTGCTAAAGAGTCTCGAATCGGTAGAGGACTATCTTTTGCCTCGGTTAACAGATGGAAATCCAGCTTCCAATACGAAACTGCGGATTTGATTTGTAACTTATATATGGCGACATAGTGGCATGGGACGCTCATGTCGCCTATGATTGATATTTATGATTGTATATAAATTCAGAAACTAACTGGAAACGAGCTAAGATGGGTGGTTCCCTGGGTATTGGTCTGATGTTGATTTCGGCCTTCGGGGTTAATACTTAGGGAATCATTCTCTTATTAATTTATGGTTGGAGTCTGATTAAGAATCAAAAGATGAAAATTGGCGTATCAAGCATTCTTTGGCTATTATAAGGTAAAAACCCTATCCTCCGGCTTGCGTTGCATTGTGTGATGGGACCTGGGTCTTATAATAGCTTCATTTTTCTTTATTTAGCATTGCGTTGTTTGTTTTATGCACTGGTATCCTTGGGAGGAAACCCGTTCCGTGTTATACGGCGTGGTCCCTTGATTTACCTAACTTTAAAATAAATATTAATAACTGTTTTAGTTCTCACACCAGTCACATGACTGACCTGTAGTTTATTGTTTTAACTTAAACTCTGGGTGCCCTTATTTTCGACATGGGCAGCTAGTAGTTTTGGTTTTGCAGATTTATATTCACAGGATCCTGATTTACAGGTGGCACGATACTCGGAAAGCTTTGTATCCGTGTATTACTTCTAGTTGTGTATTGTATTATTTTCCGCTGCATGTAATGTATTGTAATCTCTGATATTTATCGAATGTGTAATATTGATTTATACTCTGTATATTCTTGTAATCTGATGGAATTGTTGTAATATACAATGAAATGTTCTTCTGTCTGCGTTCTTTTGTGTGTTGTTCTCAAAGTATCCGCCCTTTCCTTACCGGAGAAGTTCGGGTCGTTTCATTTTGGTATCAGAGCTTTGGTTTACAGAGCTTGAGAACAAGACACATCAGAACCAAACGAAAGAATTCATCAGAGATTGGATTAGTAATATCCAATGAGAATGACTCGATAGAGATGGGATCAGTAGTATCCTAGAACGAGTGTGAAGAGTATATTTTTAAGTTGGAAACGAATTTTGTTTTGAAAATTTAAATTCAATTATACGTATTTGATTATTTATTATATCTAAATTTGGACAATCCAGTATATATAGATCTTGCGTATACGTCTAATCCGCGGGTATTCGAAGTTTTAATATACTGGATAGATATAAAGTCACACTCTAGTCGCCCGAAGATGATTCTGTTGATGACTACGTAGCATCAGCAGTTTGTGTTCGAGTTTTGAAGGTGTGATATTTATATACTTCCAATTGACTGGTGTGAGAACCAAAATTATATAGGGCCTATTGTTGTGATTTGGCATCAAAAATGTGATTTTTGACTATATATCAAAGTTATGAATTTGATATGATAATCAACTAATTGATTGCTGATTGTGTTGTTTGATTAATTAAATGTTGAACTTATAACCAAATTGAATCAAATAGTGAATTGTATTGAAAATTTATCATATTTGCATGCACGTACATGTACTTACATTGAACAGGTCATAACAAGGAGGCTAGAGCAGAAGAATAAAATTGTTTGCCCGACAAATAGGTACATGTTTACCATAATTTACTGTTTTGTTTGGGTGATGATGATTTATGAGCCGATTGGCTAGCCGCTTGGCTTTTTCTTTTTCTTTTGGATTGAAGAAGGCCATGAGAGGCTATATGAAATATCCCGAAGTCCCCGGTGCAGGGGAGGTTATGGCGAAATTTTTCGAAAATTTAGGGTGTTAGCCAATTTTTTTTGAAAAATTTGAAAGGTTCTTAGAAACTGTAAAGTTGAAGAACTTAAGCCGTAGTGAAAATACTGGAAGTTGGGTTGATTAATTAAACAACTTTCGGCTTCAATCCTTTTCGGGGACGAAAAGTTTTAAGTGGGGGAGATTGTAATAACCCGGAAATCCGAGCCAATTTAAAATTTTTATTTTGGCGATTTTAGTGAATTTTGAATATTTAAAACGAATTATTTTAAATAAAAACGACGAGAAATTTATTTTGAATAGAATTAGAATGCGTATATTTATATACGTCATCGTTAGAATATAAATATCTATTTATATATATAAGGAATTGAAAATGGCGCGTTAGTTCGATAATTCGATTTCAAAATTCAAATGAGTGTACCAGGTGCAAAATAAACTGGATTTTAGTGAAACCAAAAATATTAGAATCTATTTGTGAATATTTTCCAACGAATCCGAAAGATTGGAATTTCATAGCGGGACTCAAAAGATATGTCCAGTTGAAATTTCAGAATAGTCGCTATGGAATTTCGGCCCTTAAAATGGCCATTTTGCAAACGACCTATCCGAGATGTAGAATTATGGCTAGATTCCAAAATTCGTAATTTTTTGAATCAATATGTGAGTGTGGCGAAGGAAAACGCGTTTGACCAGTTTTAGTTGATTTTAATCGACTGGAAAATAGCCATTTTTTAAACGGTCTCAGAATTTGACGAAACTAGTTTTGTTAGGACCGTATCGTCAATACAAAGCTAGAAAATATTTTTCGGGAATTTTTCTAGTTAGTATGTGGCCCCGGTAAATTGAAATGTGCGTTCAAATTCAATATATAGAGTTATATGTTGATTTTGACGAAAACTGATCAAAACGATCAAATCAGCTTACGATACATATCCAATTGTGTTCGAAATGGGGCTAATTAGCTATGTACGACAGTCGGTGGGTTCGATTTCGAGCTCGAAGTAAAAGGTTGCTTTTTAAAATTAAATAAATAAATAAATATATTATAATACCCCCCCCCCCATTTTTCTTCCCCTTAACCCCCTCCTCATTTACTCGTTCAAGAAAAAGGACCCCGATTCCCAGATCCGCCTTCACCCTTTTCCTCTGCTCCAGTCAACGCCGTCCCCCCCCCCCCCCCCAATGTCGGCACCCCACCCTCGATGAAGCCCCCTCCTCGCGCTCCTCTCATCCACTCTCTCTCATTCCCTCTGGATCGAATCCCGCGCCTATGCTCCCTCCGCCGTCGCACAGCACCAGAAGACGCCGCCGTTCCACCTCCGTTGACCGGCGCACAGGCCCCCCCCCTCTCCTCCACGTTGCTCCTCTCTCCTCTTCTCGCCGCGAGCCCTAGCACCAATTAAACCGCGCCACCCCTTTTTTTTGCTGCCGCTGGCCAGTGCCCCGCCGCCACCAACACTCGTCACCCCCAGCGACGCCCCACTCCCCCTCTGGCCAGCCACAGTGAGTTTTTATTTTGATTATTTTATTTTCTTTGTAGGTAATTAATTTAGTGATTAAAACATTGTTTTAAAATTTGATTTTGAATTTAATAGCATGGTTTTAGGATGTGATGTATATTTATAAACATCTAAGTAGATCGGCATTGAAAAGATAACATTTTTAACGTGGAAAGATTAGATTTTTAATCATATAAAGTTTTGATATTTTTTTTCATATGAAGTAGCGATAAAGGTTTGATTTTTACAACAAGTAAAAATTTGATTTTTATATATTCATTAGCGAAGTAAAAATTTGATTTTTATATATTCATTAGCGAAGTAAAAATTCGATTTTTTATATATTCATTAGCGAAGTAAAAATTCGATTTTTATATATTCATTAGCGTAGTAAAAATTCGATTTTTTATATATTCATTAGCGATGTAAAAATTCGATTTTTATATATCTAATGATGATATAAAAATATGGTTTTTAACGATGTAAAAATATAATTTTTATATAATGAAGAGAATAAAAATATGATTTTTATCCATATAACTTAGAAATAAAAATGTGATTTTTATTTATATATGAACAGCGTGAAAAGAAGTGAGATGGAATGAATTGAAATAAAAAAGGAATTCGGATGGTTCAGAAATTCAGAAATGAAATGGAGGAGTGGAACCCTCGGTGAGAACTCCTCACTTTTAATTTAAATTTCTAGTTAAAAATATATACTAAGATGCAGACGGTGTTTAGTAGCACCCGACACCCGTCGTCCACAAACCATGGACGGCTTGTATGCTTGTTGGTTTGATTTTGATGTGTAGTTGATTGTGTGATGTGAAATGAAATAAAATATTTATATAGTTAAAAATATTATATAGTTAAAAATAGAATTTTTAACGTGTATATGAAATGAAATAAACTAATATAAATAAGTCGGACGATTTGTTTATATACACACATTTGACTGATATTGATTGGGAAGATAAATTTTATACATCGCCCAACTGCACAAATAAAATCTGTGTTTGATTGTTTGAAACCCCACACGGGTATTGGGATGATATATGACATACACTAATCCCAATAATTAGTTGTATGTCGATTGATTGATTGACAGACTGTTATAAGCGTTAAATATTTATATTTGATGCTTCTACAGTGTAGAACGCACTTTGGATGATGGTTGATGATTTATCGTTGCTGTTATATACGTGTGTTGTAGAAAATATATATAATTAACATTATATGGTAATTGATTGGGCCTCGTTCCGATTTAGAAAATAATTTCATGTGTTGAAATAAAATAATTTCATGTGTTGAAATAAAATAAATCCATGTGTTGAATAGAAAATAAATTCATGTGTTGAATTGAAAACATTCATGTGTTGAATAAAAGCCATGTTGATTAGATTGACGCCATCTTGACGTGAACGATATTTATATCGATTTCATTTGTTTTCAATGAATATTGAAAAGTGATTTCAATAATCAAATATTTTAGAAAATAAATTCGAATTGAATTGAATAGAAAATGAATTCGAATTGAATTGAATAGAAAATGAATTCGAATTGAATTGAATAGAAAATGAATTCGAATTAAATTGAATAGAAAACGAATTCAAATCGAATTGAAATTGAATTGAAAACGAATTCAAATCGAATTGAAATTGAATTGAATAGGAATTCAAATCGAATTGAAATTGAATTGAATAGAATTCAAATAGAATTGAAATTGAATTGAAATCAAATAGAAATGAATGTAAAAAGGAATTTATAAAGGAAAATTCAATTTTGATTTGAAATCGAATAAGAAGTTGAAATCGTTTTGAAAACGAATTTGAAACGATTTATAAAATACGTTTTAAAAGGAAATCGATGGAATATAATATATATATATATTATATATAATGGCCTGAATAGAACGCGTCGCGCCGCGGTATTTCGTGAATTTCGACCATTGACTTCGAATTGACGTTACGGGAGATCCGACCGTCGGATTCTCCTAAAACCAGAACCGTTGGGTTCGTATCGAAAAGGGCTTTTTAAGAATATTAGAGATTTGACATCTAACGGTTGGATTTGGAATTATGTCCAAATCAAACTTGGAAAAGGTCGCTGTAAGTGCAGTTCGATGGCCGTTGATGGAAATCGACTGTACGGGCCTTGATAAAATTATTAAAAATAGTAATAATTTGTGTAAAATCATAAGAAATGATTTGTGAAGAATTGGGATGAAAATTTCCATATTTGAAAAGATAAAAATAGATTTTTATCGAAATGAACTAGTTTTGAACTAGAATTATAATTCTATTTATTTTTAAATAAATAAAGTGGATTTGAAATGGTTTTGAAAATAACCAGAATTTCCAATATATAAAGTGGAAATGGATTTGAATCGAAATTGTCTTTGGAATATTTCGTTGTTGGATTTCGTGATTATACAGATATTGTTATGGAAATTTGAAAGATATATTTATATCGTTATTTCCAATACGATATTTGTTGATCGTAGAATTTGATATTGAATATAAGCCGATATATTTTCTATTCAGAGCCTTGTATTTAATATCAAATGTGATTTGGGTTTGTCGTGAATGGTGTCTTCATTAACACTGTTCTTAAACCCAATTGAGAAAAAGATTAAATCTTTTTATTTAGATTTAATGAAGTGTACCAATTAAATGGTAGTTAATTGGAATTGAATTTGAATTGATTCTTGGGTTTACCGTGAACGGTGTTTTAAATAACACTTGTTCTTTAACCCGATAATTAATGGAATGTGATTTTGGGTTGTCGTGAACGGTATCCTCAATAATACTGTTCTTAGACCCAACTGAGTTAAGAAAATCAGAAACTAATTGGAGATTAGTTAAGTTGTATGGTTTCTTGGGTATTGATCTGATGTTGGTTTCGGCCTTCGGGGTTAATACTTAGGGAATTGCTCACTTGCTATTTTACGGTTAAAGGCTGATAGAATGGAATGTGATTTTGGGTTTATCGCGAACCGTGTTTTAAATGACATTGGTTCTTTAATCCAGTTAGAGATTAAAACTAAGTGGAGTTTTAATGAATCTTTAATTAGATTGAAAATATCGAGAATGGAGTATCACCAGTTTTGCTCCAGGAGATAGTTAAATCTTTCATTAGATGTGAACGTGAAATGGTAATTGAATTTACCGATAACACCGTGGTGTTAGATATGAAGTATTACCGGTTTTACTTCATGGGATGAATAGGATGGGATTGGGAAATTAAAACAAATGATTACTTCTGTAAGGTTCGTTAATCCCGGCTAGTTTGGATAAACCATAATTTGGTTTGAACTGATACTCAAAAGGAGATTAAAGAATAAATTTAAAAGAATTTATCTTTGATAAAATTATTGGGAACCTTTCCCTAAGAATGTGAAATTTAGAAACTAACTGTAGGTTAGCTAAGCAGAACGGTTTCCTGGGTAGTGATCTGATGTTGGTTTCGGCCTTCGGGGTTAATATTTGGGGAATTATTCTCTTGTTAATTTATGGTTAGTGACTGATGAATTGGAATGAGGCGTATGTGGTGTTTGTGTAACACTTGTTTATCATATATGGGAGTTATTCAGAAAGACCGGGTTTATCCCATTCTCAATAACTGATTCGACGTGAGTCGAAGATGAAGACGGTGGTAGAAGACCGGAGGTCTTCACGTCGTTTGGATAATTACTGATGATCTTGATTGGGTCGTACACCCAAGAGGAGGGAATCAGTTAGTGGTCGTCCAGACGTACTTGGAGATCGATGGATATGCGAGGTACAAGGTGCCTCCGGTTTCGTTCAGACCCAGAACGAACTTGTAAATGGATGTGTGTCTGACATCGGATTTCATTATGTGTGATTGATATCGGTTGCATAGCGTGAATTGCCTGTGTGACATGCTAAGATGCAAATGATCAAGGCTTCTGTTGAAAAGCAAAGTCTTGTGGTTGATGATCAAAGCACAGCTTGTGTGGCATAGCTTTGTGTAGCGTTGATTCGCGAGCCTCACACCCCGGTGATGGACCAAAAACGGGAGACGGACCTCAGGGAGGACATGCGTTTCTTTCTAGTTAGAAGTGGCGTCAGTGGTTTTACATGCCCTGACGAGTTTGACTTATGTGGTTATTGGTTTGCGAGGCGCCTCGGATATATCGGTGATTATGTGAAGCCGACGGAGTCATTTGTTGGCTCATTTACACCCCAAAGGGCGGGGAATCGTAGTGTTCAGGCATTTTAATCCACATCGGTGGACCAGCCCTGTCGCTCCAAGGGCCCACCTGAGTCTGGGTACTAAGGCTCGGGATTGAGAGTCTCGAATCGGTAGAGGACTATCTTTTGCCTCGGTTCACAGATGGAAATCCAGCTTCCAATACGAAACTGCGGATTTGATTTGTAACTTATATATGGTGACATAGTGGCATGGGACGCTCATGTCGCCTATGATTGATACTTATGATTGTATATAAAATCAGAAACTAACTGGAAACGAGCTAAGATGGGTGGTTCCCTGGGTATTGGTCTGATGTTGGTTTCGGCCTTCGGGGTTAATACTTAGGGAATCATTCTCTTACTAATTTATGGTTGGAGTCTGATTAATAATCAAAAGATGAAATTTGGCGAATCAAGCATTCTTTTGCTATTATAAGGTGAAAACCCTATCCTCCGGCTTGCGTTGCATTGTGTGATGGGACCTGGGTCTTATAATAGCTTCATTTTTCTTTATTTAGCATTGCGTTGTTTGTTTTATGCACTAGTATCCTTGGGAGGAAACCCGTTCCGTGTTATATGGCGTGGTCCCTTGATTTACCTAACTTTAAAATAAAGATTAATAACTGTTTTAATTCTCACACCAGTTACATGACTGACCTGGAGTTTATTGTTTTAACCTAAACTCTGGGTGCCCTTATTTTCGACACTGGCAGCTAGTAGTTTTGGTTTTGTAGATTTATATTCACAGGATCCTGATTTACAGGTGGCACGATACTCGGAAAGCTTTGTATCCGTGTATTACTTCTAGTTGTGTATTGTATTATTTTCCGCTGCTATGTAATGTATTGTAATCTCTGATATTCATAGAATGCGTAATATTGATTTATACTCTGTATATTCTTGTAATCTGATGGAATTGTTGTAATATACAATAAAATGTTCTTCTGTCTGCGTTCTTTTGTGTGTTGTTCTCAAAGTATCCGCTCTTTACTTACCGGGGAAGTTCGGGTCATTTCATATATAATGGCCTGAATAGAACGCGCCACGCCGCGGCAGTTCGCGAATTTCGACCATTGACTTCGAACGGACATTACAGCAGATCCGACCGTCGGATTCTCCTAAAACCGGAACCGTTGTGTTCGTATCGAAAAGGGATTTTCAACAAATACAAGATATTGGAAATCTAACGGTTGGATTTGGAATTATGTCAAAATCAAATTTGGAAAAGGTCGTTGTAAGTGCATTTCGATGACCGTTTATGCAAATCGACTATAAGGGCCTGGATAAAATTATTAAAAATATTAATAATTTGTGTAAAATCATAATAAATGATTTGGAAATAATTGGGCTGAAAATTCCATATTTGAAAAGATAAAAATATATTTTTATCGAAATGAACTTGTTATGAACTAGAATTATAAATCCAATATTTTTAAAAAATAAATAAATTGGATTTGAAATGGTTTTAAAAATAACCAGAATTTCCAGTGTATGAATTGGAATGGATTTGAATCGAAATTATCTTTGGAATATTTCGATATCGGATTTCGTGATTATACGGATATTGTGGAGGAATTTGGAAGATATATATATATATATATATATATATATATATATATATATGTATGTATACACACATCATTATTCCAATACGATGTTTGTTGATTTCAAAATTTGATATTGAATATAAGTCGATATATTTTCTATTCAGAGCCTTGTATTTAATATCAAATGGGATTTGGTTTGTCGTGAACCGTGTCTTCGTTAACACTGTTCATAAAACCAGTTGAGAAAAGATTAAATCTTTTTATTTAGATTTAATGAAGTATACCAATTAATTAACATTTAATTGGAATAGAATTGGAATTGATTTTTAGGTTTATCATGAACGGTGTTTTAAATAACATTTGTTCTTTAACCCAATTAAAAATGGAATGTTAATTGGGTTTGTTGTGAACTGTGTTTTTAACGACATTCGTTCTTTAACCCGATTTGCAATGAAATGTGATTTGGAATTTATAAATCTTTTTATTAAGATTTAACGGGAATTTTCCAAAGTAACGGTTTTCCAATTTAATATATTAAATTGGAATTGAATGGAATTCAATTTGATAATAATCGAAATGAGATTCTGTGGAGGAAGACTATTAATACATATGGAATTTAAAAAGTCTTTGTCATTATTCCATTTATATTATTAGTCGGATACAGAAATTGATATCAATTACATATTGATTTGTTTTCCGTGAAGATTCCATTAATGGGATGTGATTTGGGTTTATCGTGAACTGTCTTTAACCCAGTTAAAGACAGGATTACATGTTTTTCATTGTGTTTTGAACTGTATGGTTGATCTCTATTAAATATATATATATATGTTAAGTGGCAGAGAAATTATTCTCTTGCTTAACACCCTTCTCTGAGACGTACGAGCTTAGAGGTTATATATCGACAGAAATCAATAGTACGGTGTAGATTGTCGATGCGACATGTTTGTGTTTCCAAAGTTAAATAATCATCAATATTGATTTTTGGGAAGATTAAAACTAAGCGGAGTTTTAATGAATCTTTAATTAGAATGAAATGTGAATTGATAATTTAAATTATTAAATTTGGGAAATGATCGAGAGTGGAGTATCACCAGTTTTTCTCCAAGCGATAGTTAAATCTTTAATTAGATTTTAACGGAAAATGGTAATTAAATTTATCGATAACACCGTGGTGTTAGTTATGGGGTAATACCTGTTTTGCTCCATGGGATGAATAGGTTGGGATTGGGAAATTAAATAAATGGTTACTTCGGTAAGGTGCGTTAATCCCGGCTAGTTTGGAAAACCTTAATATGGTTTGAATTGATATCCAAAGGAAGATTAAAGAATAAATTTTAAAGAATTTATCTTTGATAAAATTAATGGGAACAAATCCCTAAAGATGTGAATATTTGAATAAAAGAATATTCAGAATTGGAACGAAGCGCATGTTGTGTTTTTATAGCACTTGTTTATTATATACACGAGTTATTCAGAAAGGTCGGGTTTATACCCATTCTGAATAACTGATTCGACGATAAGTCGACGATGAAGACGGTGGTTTAAGACCAAAGGTCTTCACATCGTTTGGATGATTACTCATGTCTTGATTGGGCTGTACACCCAAGACGAGGTAATAAGTGGTGATCGTCCAGACGTATTTGGAGATCGACCGGATATGCGAGGACCTCTCTCCTGTATTGGACATACGGGACGAGGAATAAGGTGCCCCTGGGTTTCCTTCAGACCCAGAACGAACTTGTAAATGGATTGTGTGTCTGACATTGGATTTTATTCTATGTTGATTGATTCCTATTAAATATATATCTGTTTGGCGGCGGAGAATTTATTCTCTTGCTTAACGCCCTTCTCTGAGACGTACGAGCTCAGAGGTTATATATCGATAGATATCAGTCGCATGGCATGAATTGCCTGTGTGGCATACTAAGATGCAGATGATCAATGCTTCTGTTGAAAAGCAGAGTCTTGTGGTAGATGATCAATGCATGGCTTTAATAAGAGTAGTTTTGTATATAGCGTTAATTCGCGAGCCTCACACCCCGGTGTGAACCAGAAACGGGAAGGACATTAGGGAAATGGACATATGTTGGTTTCTAGCTAGGAGTGGTGTCAGCGTTTTGCAAGCCCTGACATTTTACTCATGTGGATGTTGCTTATTATTACTTGATGGATAGAGAGGCGCCTCGGATATATCGACACTGCGGGGCCGATGGATGGTATGGTCTTTATACAGACCCTTTTTATGCCCCATAGGGCAGACTAGCATATAGTTTATCTTATTGCCAATCATCGACGGATGACCGGCCCTTACGATCCGGGTACAGTTGCGATTGAGACCTGAGGTACAGGCTAGAGTGTCTCGAATTAGCACAAGATGATCCCTTTGCCTTGGTTCACAGATGGAATCCAACTCCCAATACGCGACATTTCGGTTTTGATTGTAGAGTCTTGTATTGGCGACATGACAGATGGTACCCATGCCGCCTATGATTGATACATTTATATTTGAAGTTGTTTTGACACTATACACTTATAATAGTATCAAATGATTTGTTTTAAACGTACCAAGCATGTTTGGCTATTATAAGGGAAAACCTTATCCTCCGGCTTGCGTTGCATTGTGTGATGGGACCTAGGTCTTATAATAGCTTCATTTTTTTCAAAAAGCATTGCATTTTTTTATTCTATGCACTAGTATTCTTGGGAGGAAACCTGTCCGTGTTATACGGCGTGGTCCCTTGAATTACTCTCTTTTAAAGTAAAGTTTTAAATAACTATTTTAGTTCTCACACCAGTCACATGACTGACCTAGAGTTTATTGTTTTAACCTAAGCTCTGGGTGCCCCTATTTTCCACACGGGCAGTTAGTAGTTTTGGTTTTGCAGATTTATGTTCACAGGATCTTGGTTTACAGCTGGAACGATATTCGGAAATCTCTGTATCCGTTTATCTTTTTCAGTTGTGTTTTGTGTTATTTTCCGCTGCTATGTAATGTATTTTAATCCCTGATGTGTAATGTTTATTCATACTCTGTATATTCTTGTACTCTGATGTAAACTGTTGTAATAGCAATGAAATGTTCTTCTATTTGTGTTCTGATTTGTCATGTTCTCATTACAATCCGGGCTTTCCTTTACGGGGAAGTTCGGGTCGTTACATTACATGTCCCTACTTAATGCAACTGGTTGGATATGAAATAGTATTGCTTTCTAAAAAAGCAAACCAAATCAGTAGTTATGTGCAGCATGTTACACATATGGAAATTGTGTTGAAACCTGAATACTTGAGATGTCTCGCATGTTTCATTTATTTATTTGTTTATTCACCCATGCCTTGTTTTGTAAATCTGACAGTCACTGCCCTATTTGTTTTTATATTAGATTTATGCTTTGCAATTTGGACACATACTGATACTTAATAAGTTCATGAAATTTTTGCATTTTGATTTATATATGTGAACATAAGCATTAAACTATATATGCATGACAACATAATAAGCTGCTGCCTTACTTGATTCTTGTACTAAAATTTTGTTGACTACGATAATTAAGGGTTTAGACTTAGTTTTGAAATTTTGCAACTTCACATAAAAGTTAGCTATTATATTCAGTTTGCATTGAAGTTGTTTTACTTAAACAAAAATTAATCCTGACTCAGGTGTTTTATGTTTCTGCATGGAACACTCGAATCAGGTACGAGTGTTGCAGATTTTCGAGATTCCAACTATCGAAGCTAGAAGCACGTGAAGACGCGCTCGCTTTGGTTCGTTCTTTCATTTTATTTTAATTGAAAATTGTATGTATTAATTAAATCTTCCGTTGTACATAATTTTTTTTAAACTCCGATATTTATGTAAAATAATCCATTGTGGGATATTGTTATCTTTACTGTTTGTGATTCTGTGTGTACTAAATAACAATTTTTCATTTTGAACATTTCGAGTTGATTTAATTACCAACTTGGAGTGGTCAAAATGGCAGGTCGGTACAAAATCCATAATGACTTCCCCCATTATCATCCGGCCCCACCATCGCCAGGTCGACCAAAGTGATCGACTAGGCGGTCGACTACTTGATCGACCTGTTGGTCAATGCGAGCAGGTGGCATCTAGTTTTATAAGGGAATTATTTCATATATACGGACGGAATTCTCTAGGCTTTAATCTGATGGTTTCGCGTTTCAATGCCATAAATAAAGGCACATACTCCTTAGATTTTCTCATATTTTCTAAAGGAAGCAGTGAATCTTTGACATTTTTATTTATTTAATCTCTTCCATATTTCTTAAATAAAATAGATTCTATTCAAATAACAAGAATAAGAGAGAATGAATTCAGATCTATAAATAAAGGATGGTTTTGCACATAAGATAATTTCTTAGATTATATTCTTTATTTTATTCCCATATTTCAATTCTTTTCTAGATCTACAAATATAAATATCTATATTTCCCATTTTCATACATATTATATAGATTTATAAGGATTTGAAAATAAGACCTAAAAGCTCTAATTCATATCTGAGACAAAGCTTTAAAGGTAGGTGGGAAATTTATATTTTGCTTATCATATCAAATCTTTTCATTGGTATAAATTGAATTCGTATGCTCAAATCTGATAATTGAAATTTTAGGCCTTTGTAATAAAGCACCTAAATCTTGTCTACAATCCTTTTTGTGTCTTTTATTTGTGTTTACACCTAATTTGGAAATTTGTCCTAAAGAATATGAAAATTATTATGTGTTGTTATGTGTTTCATATCTGTAAAAATGGGTGTAGAAATAGAATTCATATAAATTTCCCCCTTTAATCTAAATCTATCCGTGTTTCAGATTGTTTGAGGATTTGTCTAATTTGAATAAATTAAAAATTTTGTCCTTTTTCTATAAACAGACCATGTTTGAAATTATAGGGAATATGTACATAAACAAAAGGAAGATATGTATAAGTTTATGTGTTTTGCTTATAATTTACACTGTCTATTCCATACAAAAGAACACATGTTCCTTGCAATTTTGAATAAGTCAGTATTCCCTCCTTATTGATGTATGGGCAAACTTTTGAGAACTACAACAAAAAACATTTTTATTGGAATTTGAATTTTTAGCAAGCCAGAACACAAAATGATTGCTATAGTTATTAACATGGACTAGAATATAAATTAGTTAAATTTAGAAAATTAGTATATATGTAATCATTACGCTAATATATACATATGCACACACACACACACACACTTTATCTGTTCAAGTATTACATAATTAACGCGTATTATTATTATTACTATTAAGTAGATATTTAGGTTAAATTTGAATATGAATTCTTTTCCATTAATTATTGGTGTTAACAAGAGTACCTGTGGTAAATGAAGAATAATCTCTGTAACCTTGGTTTATGGGTATTAAATGTGGAAATTAAACATAGAATTCAAAGGGTTATAGTTAAGATAACCAAAGAATTAAATATTATAATTTTAAAATATGGGCAATTAACATAAAGAAGTTGGAGAACTAATGGACTACAATTAATAGGAATTAATAGAAATAAATGGGATTGATATTAATAACATTTGTTGCAATGCTAATGATCGTTACAATATCATGGCAGAGGGAAGTTATAGTAATTAATAAAAATAGGCACTTGGGTAGAATTAAGATAATTAATACTAAGTTCAATAAATCATCTTTGAACTACAAACCTGTCTTAGGAATATCAATCTTATCGTATCATTAGTTTAACTGAAGGAATAATATTTCTAATTTGTGCAAGGATTGGACTTAGTAGATTGATGGTGTAAGATCAGTTAAGCCATCTAATAGAAGTATAATGACCCGTATTCTACACATCATAGGATCGTAGAATATTTATTTCTTTCCCATGTGAAGTCGTATGGTCATGTAACTTTGGGAAATATCTATTAGAGTCATTTCCCATGTTCATGATTTTTGTCGATTTTCAAATGACCATTTTGCCCCTAGTTGGTACTGTTTTGGCCATAACTTTTGATTGGAAAGGGATTTTGACCTCAGACCACTTCCGTTTGATTCGTTTGATGGTTTACCTTTCCGTAGATTGGTCATAATAGCCAAACGGACTTACCGTTTGGGAGATATGGCTGAAACAAGGTTTGGAGGGTGAAAATTACTTAACCGGGCCAAATCGGGTGATTAGTGAGTAGGCCCATAACCCATTTCGGGATTAGGGTTATGGGAGGGCTGAAATGAGAAGGAGAATCATTCCATTTCAGTTTTCTAGCCTCCACTTATCACCAAGGATCCCTAAAAATGGCCTCCAACCTCTAAATCACCTCCAAATCATCTTTTGGTCAAGGATTTGGCTTAGCAACCCCTAATCAAGGAAGATCTTCACCAAATCAACATAGGAGCTGCTGTTGGCATTGAGATTCACATCAAATCAGAGAATCATTTCAGATCTTAGTTTATTTTGTGGCTAAGGTGAGTGATTTGCATAGTTTTACACTAATTATGGCTAATTAGGGGTGATTAGTGTTAATTAGCGAATTTAAACATGATAAAATTCTGGAAAAATGTTTATAAAATTCGGAATGATGTTTTAGACCTCTGATATGAATTTGGGTTAATTTGGTTAAGATTTGCTAATCCTATCATTAGTTTCACCTAAACATGCTTAAGGGGAAATATGGGATTTTGGGTATGTTTGATCCATTTTTTACCTATCATATTGATGTTTTGATGTTTTTGGTTGATTATGCATGTTGCTATGACTGTATGAAATGCTTTGTGACTGTTTAGAATAGCTGGAATGGTCGAAAACGCCGTCGAGGGGCGTAAACAGCTCACTGGACGAGGTGCAGAGATTCGGATCAGATAGGGGATTGAGGGACGATCGGATCGCCCTATGGGACCGTGGGACATCACCACGAGTCGAGTCATCTCCTCCGAACCGAACCACCTGCGCAAGGTCCACGAGACGAATCGATGCAGCGCCGTGCCCAAACTGAAGTACTCCGACCCGGATCGCGAATGAGCATTACGACCCGAACCAACGAGTATTCATGATCTGAACCAGGAGGAGGAACTCACGAGTCGATGGGTACTAGGGCGCGACGAACCGACCCGATCAGAAGGCAAAACCCGACCCGGATGAGGCAACCCGTTCCGACCCGAAGTGGTGACGACGATCCGAACCAGGAGGAGGAGCCACGAGCTGAAGGAACACGATTCGATCCGCAGGGGGTGTTGGCAATCCGAACTAAGCCGATCCGATCCGATGAAGAATGTGAAGGCTGATCCGATCCGATTCGATGGTGATGACCAATAACCCGAGATGCAAAGGTAGTCCAAATGGAAGTTAGAGCTCAGGATCCCGGAACCAGTTGGGAACCAATGAGTTCACTTCACGAGTTGGGCTTTGCTGCGGGACGTGTGCTAAGGAGTTGTCGACGTTCATAACTTCGATTCACCACTAAGAATGAATGATGGGCTACTTATCAGTGCAGTAGGGTCATTATGACCCGAGGGGCAAGGTGATGCGTAGTAAGACTATGAGCCAGTGCAGTGGGGTTCTTGTGACTCCATGGGGCAAAGTGGACATAGTAAGGATTGGTAAGGCTATGAGCCAGTGCAGTGGGGTTCTTGTGACTCCATGGGGCAAAGTGGACATAGTGAAGGATTTGTGACTACATTATCAGTGCAGTGAAGCCATTTATGACTTCATGGGGCAAAGTGATCGTAGCAAGGAATGTTGGGTGATCGAAGTGGTGAATATCGTATGCTTTATGCACTGAGTGAGAGATGTGAAGATGGATGTTATGCTTGATTGTTTGCCATCACTATGACATGCACACCTCCCCCACCTCCGTATCTTTACACTGTTTGATATGATACCTTAGAGTGTTGTACAGTATGTAGTGCTAACTCTTTGGTTGCAGGTCCAGGTTCAGGTATGTTTTAGTCTACCTGTTATTGTTCACTTTAGATGCTTATCGCTCATACCAGGCTTTATGTCTGACCCAGAGTTTTATGTCTCCTCTTATTACTCTGGGTGCTCACACGAGCAGACTAGAGACAGGTTAGCTGGTGGTGCGCGAGTAGCTGATTCGGAGGCGGGCAGGAGGCTTCCCACGTATGATATATATATACACATTCTCCCTGTGTCGTTGGTGGTCGCTACTTGGGCATTAGTAGTGTACCTCATTTATCTTACTTTTGCTTTGAGACAGTTGAAAGTTGTAATAAGTTGTATTCTGAATTTCCGCTGCTATGATGTTTAGTTCTGATTTTCAGCTTATGCACTGTCTCTCCTGTTTTATGCCAAGTATGTTATTATTATATTTTGTTCGATGCGCTGTGAGACATTCTACAGGTTCTTTGTATGTTCATTTCCTCCTTCCCTTTTCCTTCTGACGACCCGTTCCGTGCTAACTGGACAAGTGTACAGCGCACATTTGGAGTAAATGTCGGTTGGTGCGGGGCGGGCCGTCACACTTGGTATCAGAGCTCTAGGTTGCGTAGTTAACCTAGGGAAAGACACCAGGGAGAGATAGTACGTATACGAGAGAGCGTATTTGTGATTACTTTGGTTTTCAAAAACTATGTATGTATATACTATTAGTAGTATAAAGATGAAGTCGCACTGCACTAGCACCATTATGGGGTCGTTAATCGTTTCCCTTTTTCAGATTGACGATGAGCCGAGATACGAGAGGTGCTGGTAGAGGGACCAACCAAGGGAATGCCGCTGACATGAGGGCAATGTTTACTAACCTCATGAGAGACATGCTTAGAGAAGTGCAAGGGGCAATTCCCAATCCCGGAGTTGGTGTTGGCCCAGTAGTGCAGGCGCCTAGGGTCGATTTCGCCAAATTGTGCAAAGATTACACTAATCTTGGTGGAAAGCCGTTCCACGGAACGGAGTCGGCCACGGATGTTCAGGACTGGATGGATAGCTGTGACCGTATCTTTGATGACTTGGGTCTTGAGGATGCGATGAAGAGAAGGCTAGCGTTTCGTCAGCTGCAAGGACGAGCGATGAATTGGTGGAATGCCATTAGAACAGCTACTCCAAAGGATCAGGTTTCTTGGGATCAGTTCAAGGCTCACTTTAGCGAGAAGTTTATTCCAGCTGCCCAGAAGTCAGTACTGTTCAAGAGGTTCTTGGAACTCAAACAGAACGGAAGGGCAGTCTCTGATTACATTGCTGAGTTCGACACTTTGTCGAAGTATGGACTGTCTCTCATTGATACTCCTGAGAAGAAAAATGAGAAGTTCATTACCAGTTTGGATGGGTACTTGGGGGAAAGGCTTATCAATACATCGATGAGACTTTTGAATCGATCGTGGGGAAAGCTTTGAGATCAGAGAGCCTTTACCCTAAGTCAAAGACTGAGGCTGCATCTGCAGAAGGGCCAAAGCCGCAAGCAGGCGGTGGAGGCAAGAATAACTCTCAGAATAAGAGGAAGCAGGACCAATCAAAAGGTGGCCAGAAAAAGAGCAAGAAGGATGTTGAGTGCTTCAGCTGTGGAAAGAAGGGCCATTATGCTAAGGAATGTCTGGCCAAGCCAGCGAAAAGGAAGTGCTACAACTGTAGTCAAATGGGACATTAGAAGGATAAGTGTCCGCAACCTCTTAAGGAGAAGCAGATTGTGAAAGCATATGCTATTGATGCTGTTCCTTCTTCGTCGAATGCCCCAACTGCGGCGGAGAAAGGAAAGAATGTTGTTATTCAAGGTATGCTTTCTATTTATGATATACCAGTTCGAGTTTTGTTTGATACTGGGGCTTCCCCTTCCTTCATATCTAGTGACCTGGTAGATAGGTTGGGACTGGAACCCGAGATAGTCGATAGACCATTGGTTGTGACGAACCCGATTGGTGGTTCGACTAGCCTTAGTATGATTTGTAGGAATTTGGTCTTATCGAGTCATGGATGTACGTTTGTATGTGATTGCTTTGTTTTGGGCTTTACTGGGTATGGCATTATATTGGGAGTCGATTGGCTCCAAAGATACGGGGTGGTGGTAGACTGTGAGGGCTTTTTGGTGACAGTGAGGGCGGATGATGGGCGGAGGGTAGTGTTTGGTAGTCTACCTAGTGATGGGGTTATGGCTAGTTTTGTAAATTCCCTCGACGTCCCGCAGGATGAGTTGTCAGATGTGCCCGTGGTTGGCCAGTATCCGGACGTCTTCGAGGAGGTGACCGGGCTTCCACCACACCGAGAGATTGAGTTCCGTATTGATTTAGTGAAAGATGCCAGACCTATAGTGATGCCACTTCGTCGTATGGCACCAAGGGAGCAGCGAGAGCTCGGGGTGCAAGTCAGCAATCTTTTGAAGAAGGGATTTATTAGAAGGAGTGTCTCCGAGTGGGGAGCACCAGTTGTGTTTGCCACTAAGGCAGATGGTTCCCTTCGTTTGTGTGTGGACTATCGCGAGTTGAATAAGGTGACGAGGAAGAATAAGAATCCTCTACCACGGATAGATGATTTGTTTGATCAGCTGGAAGGAGCTAGAGTGTTCTCTCAGTTGGACCTCGCGACAGGATTTCATCAGCTTCGAGTAGCGGATGAGAGTGTTTCGAAAACGGCATTTAGGACGCCGTCTGGATTTTATGAGTGGTTGGTCATGCCATTTGGGTTGACCAATGCACCAGCCTATTTTGTGGATCTTATGAATCGAGTATTCAGAGATCAGTTGAATAAGTTTGTTCTTGTGTTCGTGGATGATATCCTTGTTTACTCAAGGACAGAGAAGGAACACAAGGGACACTTGAGGATAGTGATGGAGGTGTTGAGGAAACACCAATTGAAAGCGAAATTCTCTAAGTGTCATTTTTGGAGAAGGGAAGTGAGATTCTTGGGTCATGTTGTTTCAGAGAATGGTATTGCCGTGGACCCTGCGAAGGTGGCTACAGTACAAGATTGGCCTACGCCCAAGAATGCAACGGATGTAAGAAGTTTCTTGGGATTAGCTGGATATTATCGTAAGTTTATCCAGGACTTCTCCAAGATTGCAGCACCGTTGACTCAGTTGACTAAGAAGAATCAGTCCTTCGTCTGGGACGGAGTGTGTGAAGATGCCTTCAAGAGTCTAAAGGAGAAGTTGACGCATGCGCCAGTGTTAGTCATTCCTAAAGGGAATGAAGAGATGACGGTATACACGGACGCTTGTGGTACCGGACTGGGTGCAGTATTGATGCAAGGAGGTAGGGTTGTAGCTTATGCTAGTCGACAGCTAAAGCCGCATGAGAAGAAGTATCCTACCCACGATTTGGAATTGGCAGCGATTGTGTTTGCGCTGAAGATGTGGAGACATTACCTCTTGGTAGAAAGATTCGAGTTGTTTACCGATCATAAATCGTTAAAGTATCTCTTCTCCCAGAAAGATCTGAATCTCCGTCAGCAGAGATGGTGGGAGTTCTTGGCTTCGTATGATTTTGATATCGCATACACACCTGGGAAAGGTAATGCGGTAGCCGATGCCTTGAGTAGGAGACATGCCAGCTTAGGGGCAATGTTTCTTGAATGGAAGCAACTGGAGTATATCGCGGGGTTTGATTTCAGACCAAAGTGCGAATTGGATCCAGTCATGCTAGCTAGTTTGACGATCAGACCCACTTTGATAGAGCAGATTGGTTCTAGCCAGAGGGACGATCCTAATCTATTAAAAATCATCTGCAAGTTAGAGATGGGTATCGATGAGGAGGTGAATGTGTATGGGCTTGATCGAGATGGATGGCTTAGAAAGAATGGAAGATTAGTTGTGCCCGACGTGAATGGTTTGAGAGATGAAGTGCTTAGAGAATGTCATCACTCAAAACTGACTATACATCCCGGTGGCAATAAGATGTATCGAGACATGAGACAGACTTACTACTGGGAAGGGATGAAAAGAGACGTTGGGAAGTTTATATCCAAATGCATGAATTGCCAACTAGTTAAAGCCGAGCAAAAGAAGCCTAGTGGGTTGTTGCAACCATTGGAAATTCCCGAGTGGAAATGGGAGCAAGTTTCGATGGATTTCATCGATGGCATACCAAGGACTAGATCGGGATATGATAGCATTTGGGTAATTGTGGATCGATTGACTAAGAGTGCAAGATTTATACCAGTCAAATCGACCAGGACAGCAGCCAAGTTGGCAGAATTGTATATGAAGTGGGTAGTGAGATTTCATGGAGTACCCAAAAGCATTGTGAGTGACCGAGACCCGTTGTTCACTAGTGGGTTTTGGAAGAGCTTACAAGAGGCTCTAGGGTCAGGATTACATCTCAGTACCGCATATCATCCTCAGACCGATGGTCAGACGGAGAGGGTGAATCGTATATTGGAAGATCTCTTGAAAGCGTGTATATTGGATTTTGGTGGATCATGGGATGACCATTTGCATTTAGTAGAGTTTGCATATAATAATAGCTACCAATCCAGTATCGGTATGGCTCCATATGAAGCTTTGTACGGAAGACCGTGCAACTCACCATCATGTTGGATAGAGACTGGCGAGAAGTTTGTGCTTGGACCAGATGTGGTGAGAGAAACCTCGGATAAGATTAAGATCATTCAGCAACGAATGAAAGCTGCCCAAGACAGGCAGAAAAGTTATGCTGATAAGAGAAGAAGAGACTTGAAGTTCTCCGTTGGTGACTTGGTGTTTGTCAAGATCTCTCCGTTGAAGAGCGTGATACGATTTGGCAGGAGAGGCAAGTTGGCACCGAGATTTGTTGGCCCATTCCCTGTTCTTGAATTAGTCGGGAATTTGGCGTATAGGGTTGGCTTACCAGAGAAGATGGCGGGAGTTCACAATGTGTTTCATGTTTCCCAACTGAGGAAGTTCGTTCACGACTCAGATGTGACTATTTCACCTGATCAGTTAGAGGACTTCGAAGTAGAACCCGATGCGGTTGAGAACCGCAAGCCGATTCGTATTATGGGGCATGATACGAAGCAACTTCGAAGGAAGGCGGTGAAGCTAGTCAAGGTTCATTGGGGCGAGGACGAGAATGATTGTACTTGGGAAACAGAGGAGAGCATTAGGGAAGCATATCCAGAACTCTTTGCCTGGTAAGATTTACTTTGCGATTTAGTTATTCCGCATGCTAGGATAGACTTATTCTACTTGTTTTGCATGTTTGATTGTTGTTTTATGATTGATAGGCATGCGGGACCCTTGTGTGTTTAGATTAGGGAATTTCGGGGGCGAAATTTCTTAAGGGGGGGAGAGTGTAATGACCCGTATTCTACACATCATAGGATCGTAGAATATTTATTTCTTTCCCATGTGAAGTCGTATGGTCATGTAACTTTGGGAAATATCTATTAGAGTCATTTCCCATGTTCATGATTTTTGTCGATTTTCAAATGACCATTTTGCCCCTAGTTGGTACTGTTTTGGCCATAACTTTTGATTGGAAAGGGATTTTGACCTCAAACCACTTCCATTTGATTCGTTTGATGGTTTACCTTTCCGTAGAGTGGTCATAATAGCCAAACGGACTTACCGTTTGGGAGATATGTCTGAAACAAGGTTTGGAGGGTGAAAAACTGCTTAACCGGGCCAAATCGGGTGATTAGTGAGTAGGCCCATAACCCATTTCGGGATTAGGGTTATGGGAGGGCTGAAATGAGATGGAGAATCATTCCATTTCAGTTTTCTAACCTCCACTTATCACCAAGGATCCCTAAAAATGGCCTCCAACCTCTAAATCACCTCCAAATCATCTTTTGGTCAAGGATTTGGCTTAGCAACACCTAATCAAGGAAGATCTTCACCAAATCAACATAGGAGCTGCTGTTGGCATTGAGATTCACATCAAATCAGAGAATCATTTCAGATCTTAGTTTATTTTGTGGCTAAGGTGAGTGATTTGCATAGTTTTACACTAATTATGGCTAATTAGGGGTGATTAGTGTTAATTAGCGAATTTAAACATGATAAAATTCTGGAAAAATGTTTATAAAATTCGGAATGATGTTTTAGACCTCTGATATGAATTTGGGTTAATTTGGTTAAGATTTGCTAATCCTATCATTAGTTTCACCTAAACATGCTTAAGGGGAAATATGAGATTTTGGGTATGTTTGATCCATTTTTTACCTATCATATTGATGTTTTGATGTTTGTGGTTGATTATGCATGTTGCTATGACTGTATGAAATGCTTTGTGACTGTTTAGAATAGCTGGAATGGTCGAAAACGCCGTCGAGGGGCGTAAACAGCTCGATGGACGAGGTGCAGAGATTCGGATCGGATAGGGGATTGAGGGACGATCGGATCGCCCTATGGGACCGTGGGACATCACCACGAGTCGAGTCATCTCCTCCGAACCGAACCACTTGCGCAAGGTCCACGAGACGAATCGATGTAGCGCCGTGCCCAAACTGAAGTACTCCGACCCGGATCGTGAATGAGCATTACGACCCGAACCAACGAGTATTCACGATCCGAACCAGGAGGAGGAGCTCACGAGTCGATGGGTACTAGGGCGCGACGAACCGACCCGATCAGAAGGCGCGACCCGACCCGGATGAGGCAACCCGATCCGACCCGAAGTGGTGACGACAATCCGAACCAGGAGGAGGAGCCACGAGCTGGAGGAACACGATTCGATCCGCAGGGGGTGTTGGCGATCCGAACTAAGCCGATCCGATCCGATGAAGAATGTGAAGGCTGATCCAATCCGATTCAATGGTGATGACCAATAACCCGAGATGCAAAGGTAGTCCAAATGGAAGTTAGAGCTCAGGATCCCGGAACCAGTTGGGAACCAACGAGTTCACTTCACGAGTTGGGCTTTGCTGCGGGACGTGTGCTAAGGAGTTGTCGACGTTCATAACTTCGATTCACCACTAAGAATGAATGATGGGCTACTTATCAGTGCAGTAGGGTCATTGTGACCTGAGGGGCAAAGTGTTGGTAGCGAGACTACGTTATCAGTGCAGTAGGGTCATTATGACCCGAGGGGCAAGGTGATGCGTAGTAAGACTATGAGCCAGTGCAGTGGGGTTCTTGTGACTCCATGGGGCAAAGTGGACATAGTAAGGATTGGTAAGGCTATGAGCCAGTGCAGTTGGGTTCTTGTGACTCCATGGGGCAAAGTGGACATAGCGAAGGATTTGTGGCTACGTTATCAGTGTAGTGAAGCCATTTATGACTTCATGGGGGCAAAGTGATCGTAGCAAGGAATGTTGGGTGATCGAAGTGGTGAATATCGTATGCTTTATGCACTGAGTGAGAGATGTGAAGATGGATGTTATGCTTGATTGTTTGCCATCACTATGACATGCACACCTCCCCCACCTCCGTATCTTTACACTGTTTGATATGATACCTTAGAGTGTTGTACAGTATGTAGTGCTAACTCTTTGGTTGCAGGTCCAGGTTCAGGTATGTTTTAGTCTACCTGTTATTGTTCACTTTAGATGCTTATCGCTCATACCAGGCTTTATGTCTGACCCAGAGTTTTATGTCTCCTCTTATTATTCTGGGTGCTCACACGAGCAGACTAGAGACAGGTTAGCTGGTGGTGCGCGAGTAGCTGATTCGGAGGCGGGCAGGAGGCTTCCCACGTATGATATATATATACACATTCTCCCTGTGTCGTTGGTGGTCGCTACTTGGGCATTAGTAGTGTACCTCATTTATCTTACTTTTGCTTTGAGACAGTTGAAAGTTGTAATAAGCTGTATTCTGAATTTCCGCTGCTATGCTGTTTAGTTCTGATTTTCAGCTTATGCACTGTCTCTCCTGTTTTATGTCAAGTATGTTATTATTATATTTTGTTCGATGCGCTGTGAGACATTCTACAGGTTCTTTGTATGTTCATTTCCTCCTTCCCTTTTCCTTCTGACGACCCGTTCCGCGCTAACTGGACAAGTGTACAGCGCACATTTGGAGTAAATGTCGGTTGGTGCGGGGCGGGCCGTCACAAGAAGTCTCAGTCAAATATACATACAACAGATGTGAGATATCATTGATTACCACAACTTGTGGCAATTTTTATATCGTAGTATGAAATGTTCCTAGTGGTTTACTTAAAACTTTGAGGTCTTAAGTGGTTGTCGGGTACGCCTCCCTTCCAAAAGAAGGAACCTAAAGAAATTTAGTATCGTGGCCTGCTTCGAAATTAAGGTCTTTATTGGTTTTGGGGATTCGCCTCTTAGGGGTATTAAGTTACTGGATTCACCCCTTTCTTTAAGATTTTACTTGAAGAGTACGAGTGGTAATCGGGCTCTCTCCTTTCCTTAGGATTTATTCTAAGGATTACAAGTAGTAATCGGGTCCACTTATTTCTTTTATGTTGTTAGGAGTACGGGTAGAATCATAGAGTTCGCCCTCATTAGGTGTTAAGAGATTGGATAACTTGCATTTTTCTAATAAGAAGTATTAAATAGATAACTAGGTACGAGTTTGGTAATCTTTGGAAAGGTCTGCTTCCTCAAGATAGTAACTGGATGGGTTAGAGTCTGCCTCGGGATATGGTATTAAATGGCCTCTATGGAGGTAACAAAGGTATGCATATTTCAGGGATTACCCAATAAGGTAGGTAAGATAGTAAGTGGTCCACCAAGTAAAGGTCTTAAACGATGAGAAGTCGTCTAGCTATCCTGTAAGTCATAAGCGACCGCTTACTGTCTCTCACCTTATACGTGGTAAGGATGCGCAATTGATGGAAGCCTTAATTAGTAGTTAGGGGACATAGTAGCTAGTGTCCTCTAATTTATAATTATGTGTTAGTAAAACAGCTGTTAAGGTATTAAGTGAACATCAGATCCGCCTTAGGCCTTAAGTGATCATCGGAATCTTCCTTAGATATGTTACATTTTGAGTGAGGTCATAAGTGGCTATAGAACCCCGCCTCTTTTGAGTATTGGGTGAGGCACTAAGTGGCGAAATTCTGCCTCTTAGTTGTTAGTTTGTAGGGTGGTTTAAAGGTTTTATTTATGCAAAAATATTCAATCTTCGGATTAATAGGCTACTTTTGGGAAATACTGGTACTTTTGGCATGGTAGCTAATCATTGTTCGTAACTATGCAAGGTTAGCCTAGAATAATTATCCCTGTTAGACATATGATATGGGTTAAAACAAAGGGGATACGTTTGCATATTATGAACAATCTTATATATTTTCTACTCGCCAAGACTTGTTGCTCTAACCGCCTCCTCATAACAACTCCTATATCTGCCTTAGGCAAAACAGTTCTTTCGAAGTGGCCATGTTTGGTTTTCCGTTCTTATTCTCTCATGCTCAGTATTGATGTGGTGATTGGCTTCTAAGGTAATTATCATAGTAAACACTTATTATTCTATTTTTTCCGCTGTGAGTTAGTTTTATATAACTTTGATTATGCTCGTGCACATTATTGCACGTACCAAATCAATAAGATCCGTGTTTGGATGAGTTTGGGTTTTTATTTTTGTCAAAATTCAGGCTTAGAAAAGTCCAGGTTGTTTCATTTGGTATCAGAGCTAGTTGAAGCATGATGGGATTTTTGCATTGTGAACTATGGCAAAGCTTTGTCTCTTACCCTACATGTCCTGAGGAGGGTTTGTTAGGAAGTCGAAGGACTGGCCTAAAAGTCGAGAGGCTGACTGTAAAACCAGTTGATGCCGGTACCATTTGTGGCCACCACCAATTATGGTGGTCGTCGCACTTGGTCTCAGATCCCTAGGTTAAGAATTAAGAATTATTATTTAGTGAGATAACATATTTGAGCTTTCTTTCTGTTTTCTTTGGATTTTTGCACTTGACTCAAAATAATATAACAATGACATAGTTGCGGTCCCACCTCGTAAGAATGGACCAAGTGATTCCCAATCGGAGGCATTTTAGAGTTCAAGTTTCCTATCAACCCTGATTTATCTCATGATTCGCTTGGCAATTGACTTGAAGAGCACTTAAGATGACATATGGTGGAATCTCATGGACTATAGATTCATGAGTATATGAAAAAGCTAGCTACGCCTGAGATTGTCGCCATTTTTTGTTGTTTGTTTGGAGAGCTCCAATCGAAGTCCTTTTTCTAGTTTTAAGAAAGTGAAAATTCAATTTATACGTCGTACTAGTCCGAAGGCATGTTAATAAGGAATATTTTCTTGATATATTATTATGGAAAACTAGGCAATCTTCTGTTTTGAATAATTCCATTGAGTTTCTTAATTTTTTTTAGTTGGGAATTTTTTATTTTAAACTTATTTTAAAAGGAAAAGGACTTCAAAGATTTTAGATCACATTACTAGAAAAAAAATTGAAAATAAAATGAAACTGGGTTTCGATAATAATAATATAGATATATAGTAAGAGATACTTAATTTATAAAAAAATTGAAATGAATTTCTAAACTATTCCTCTCGAATGGAGTAAGGAAATTTTTTGTCCAACTTTGGTTATTTTCTTCTTTAATCTTTGTTCTACTTGTCAGCTAGAAAAAAGAAGATAAATTCATATAAAGTAAATATGGAATAACAGCTAAAATTTTCTGGTATTGAAATATTGTAGGGTCGCAGCCTTTTGCTGGGACTGCCGTAAAACTTTGGATGATGGTTTCAGGACTAGATGGTGGTCCGTGGCACTAACGTAGTAAGGAGTCCGGGGACAAGAATCTTTTGGATTGTGACAGATCCTAAAAGACGACGCGGAATGAATAATATTTATCCGACCCTAATTGGGTCTAGCTATGTCTAAAGCCCTCTAACAGTTGACCGTCTAGTGTGAAATCTAGAGTGGTCAACTATTCATTGAGTTTTGGTACAAATTGAACCTAGTACATAATTATTAAAGTTGCATACAAAATCCCTTCCCAAACTTCTAACTTTTTTCCCTCCTCATCTAGCCAAACCCTATCTTTGTCCTTATCCTCTTTCTTTGTAATTTCTCCATCTCCTCCTTTTCCACGCTAGTCTGTGCATTAAATCACTCCATTACTCTAAGATCTAAACCCAAATTATTCTTTTCGACAAACTTGTTTGCTTATAATGCCTAGCACTATCTGATCTTCCTCGTGTCATTCAGATCTCAAGCCTAGATTAGCCATTTGGGTGGATCGAATGAATAGGGTTTCACCACTTCAGGGCTGAAAGAATTAGTCATAGTAGTATGATTTGCATCGGTCCTTTGCTTCGTGATTTTTGAATTGGATTGTTGCCCATGCTACACTTGCCTTTACAATGTCTTATTGAAGTAGATTGTTGATGGAGGCAACTACTGATTCAGAGGTAAAGATCAAGCTGTTTGATGATGGCATCGTTGCGAAGGATATCATTGAGATTTTGGATGCATCTATGTGGTACGCAAACATGCATGATCATGTTTTAACCAATTTATAGATTTCTACAGCAGTTCTTTTTCATAGATGTTAATTTTTAAAGTGGATAATTTATGTCCAAATTTCCCATGTACAGGTGCAACTGATTTAGCGCATTATTCCAAAATGGGAAGTTTCGACCAGATTTTTCCTTTGTTATGGAAGTCAATCTTTGCTATGATTGGTGCGACTACCATCATTGAGAACCACATCACCTTTGATTCAATTTGTTGAGCTAAACTATTATTTCACGGAGTTACTTTCTGTATTTACACCTATCCACCTTTGCCTTTAAGCGACGATGGGTTAATCTCCATCGAGATAAGTGTAGAAGTTGGTTTCTTTTGTCATCCTGAATTCTCTTTTAAAGAGATGACAATGTGGAAAACTCTAATAACACTGACAGTGACTACAACACGAGATTTGAGCATTTAACTGTCATAAAACGATTAGTTAGAGATTGCAGAAATGGTTCGAGCTTCAGCTGCAAAGAAAGACATCTCATTGTATATTGACAATGTGTAACACCCCATATTTTCAGTTAAATAATAAAATGAAATTTGTAAAATTTTCTGAATTTGGTCACGGAACTAGTGTCATTGTGTCCGTGCCGATTTCTGATCAACTTAGACCTATGGTTTGCAGAAAAACGGACTTAAAACAAAGAAGATATCATTAAATGAAGTTTTAAAACAAACATGAAAAAGAAGAAATAAGAGAAACACACATAAGACCCATAACTTCCAATGCTCTACTTTTGTGAACAAAAACGCAGTGTAGTCAAGTGGTTAGGCACTTGCTTCCCAAATTGTAGCGTGTGAGTTCGAATTCCATCAACGTCATGTTTTTAAATTTTAAGAGGGACAACCAAAAAGATGCATGTTCTAAGAGAAAAGTATATATGTATGTACATATAAGGAAAGATTTAAAATAGATGATTGTGTGTATATATATGTATGTAAGTGTGTGCGTGTGTGTATGTATGTGTGTGTGTGTGTATATAGGCATGAAGTTCAAAGGTAGCATGTAATTAATCAAAAAAGTAAGAAATATATATATATCATGCAGATAGTGTTGTTTGAATTTTGAAATAGATGCAGTTGTACGTAAGTATATGCGCGTAAGAATTCCAAGGATGACTGCGTTTGAAATTTGAGCATACATTAAAAATGGGAAGAATTAGTGAATTGATAACGTTAGTAATAATGTTTAATAGACAAAAATTACGCATGTATTAATGGTTGAAATTTTATGGGGTTAAGCATAAATATATACTCATAAATTCAAAACTGAAATTTAAGGCGCAAACTTAAAACGCAAGGTAATAAATGTTGAACGAATGAAAGTATGCAATGAATAATGACATTTGAAATAGATTGGCTGGAAAAATGGGAAAGAAATAAACTTAAAAACGTTAAAAAATTATAACATTAAACAAGCAATAAATGAAGAATAAACAAGTGACATGTATTATTTCGTTTGACGATTCTGATTTATTCTCCACGAATCCAACAGATGTGATTCTTCTGAGTGCCTATAAATAAGCTAGCAGAGCATAGCCTCTAACTCATATTTTCTAAGAGGATGCTAGAGCTCTACCATTTCTTTTCTCCTCCGAACTCTTCTGAATTATAAAATATTAGTCTAGGACTTCAGATTTGACATTCGAAAATGAAAATAGTAGATTTTGGTTGTAGACGCTCAGAATTCTCTTCTGTACGATGTAAGTTTCATGAATCTGAATTAAGGTATATTCTTTTAATCTTTTTAGAATCAGATTTATAAATCTGTGGTAATTACAATAGTAAATCAATTAGGAAGGCCACAGATGACACATCTGAATCAGATTCAGGAATTGGAGAACAATCAGGTGAGTGGATTTAAATTATATTTTTTGATAATGGTATATTGTATCGTTTGATTCCTATTGGAATTTACAATATGTTCTTTTTCTTCTTCTTTCCTCTCTTCTGCATCGGAATATATAGTTTATGTTAATTCGTAGTTATGCACAAAATAAAATGAAATAGTGGTTATGCGCAAAATATATTGAAATTGTGGTTATGCGCAAAAATAAAGGAAATTGTGATTATGCGCAAAATAACTAAATTGTGATTATGCGCAAATAACTAAATTGTGATTAAACATAAGTTTATTTGAATTGTGGTTACGTGCAAAGTAATTGAATTATGGTTAGGCGGAAATTTATTTAATTGTGGTTCTTTGGAAATAATGGGAATGCAATGAAAAGGGGAAAAATTGATGATTTAGGGCTAAATAAATGGTATTGTGCCAAAAGTGTAATAAAAGGGAAATTTTAAAAGTAGGCTAACTTGGTAAGGCTTACTAAATTAGTGTGACAAATATTGATACGGCATATATAAAGTAACGTACAATAAATGTGCAGCAAGAAGGGTAAGTTTGAGAATTTACATATTATTTGTAAGAAATCACTTTTCTGATTTAAAATGGAAACAATGCAGAAAATTGTAGGGATTGAAAGAATAAGAGGTGCAAACCCAATTGTGTCAAATTTTACTATAATTATGCAAAACAAGAAGGACAAAAATAAGTTAGAGACAAAAATTAATGTATATCAATCAAATTTGGAAGTAAGTAGTAGCCTAGATTGATTGGTTTGGAAAAGGAGGGAATGTATTTGCATAGTTTGGTAAATAAAGAAAAATATGAAACATGATTGAAAAATGAAATTATGAATAAATGGAGATTAGTGTGAAATAGGGAGTTAATTGTATTGCGTACTAATTTGATGACCTCAAAAATAAGAAAATGAATGTTTTTCAATTATGGGTCCCTATTGTAGTAATTACTTGAAACAATGGAAATAGGTTTTATTACAGTTTTGGTAACCAATCAATTTGGAATAAGCATAACTTCCTAAAAAGAACAAATTGTAAAGAGGAGAAATAAGGCTAACATAATTGAAAGAGGTTATGGAAAGAAAAAAAGATATAAAAGGCTTATTATATAAACTTACAAAGACGATAAGTAGATTAATATCATAACTATAAGGGTTATGTTAAATAATAAGAAACCTTTGAAATATGTAGCAAATGGGGGATGCAAACTATTATACTAAATTATATTAGATGGGAATGTAATATAATAAGTAGACTTGTCATAGGGACAAGCAGGATAATAACACACAAATTATAATTAAAAGATGAAGTGGGGAGTAAGAGGCTTGTTATAAATAAACTTAGACAACATGGAATAAGTTTAATAAGCGAACTCACAATTATAGTTATGATAATATTATAACACGAGGTTATAGTTAAATAGGAAAGAGTAGAGTAGGCTTATTATTAATAAACTTATAATTGAGGAATTAAGTTTAATGAATATAATAATAAGCAGTGGTTTGTTCCGGCAGTGAAAGCTGATTTGGAAAAATAAGCGGCCAATTAAAGCTAATAAACAAATAACGTGAATGCAAAATAAAAAATTTAATGTTTAGGTTAATTAGCAATGTGGTAAGTAAAACAAGCGTGTAGTTGAAGATTAGACATAGGGTCTAATGATGTAATGATAAGATGCGCTTGGACCAATCAATACATATTTGGAATGAAGAGCTCGACGGGGCAGACCATCGAGGGTGTCTGAAGACACGAGAGGAGCACGTCTAGCTAATTATTTGATGGGACTGGAAGGAAGTGCGAGACTTCTACGGGACGTGAGGATACTCTGTGATGGCCCTATATGGTAGGCCTAATGGATTTTTGTATTTTCTCTAAAGATGTGGAGAAATTATTTATTGGGACTAAGATATGAGTTATTCACGAACCATAAGTCTTTGAAGTAACTTTCTCCTAAAAGATCTTAATCTTCGGTAAAAGTGATGATTGGAGATATTGGCTTCATATGATTTCAATATTTCTTACACTCGATGGAAAGGCAATGCAGTAGCAAATGCATTAAGCCAAATACATGCACTACACCATATATGCTAATTATGCTCTGTTTTTAGCCGTATCTAAAGCATATAGGCACGACAAAAAGCCGTATATCAAAAAATGGCATGTTAAATTTTTAGATACGGCTCAAAACCGTATCTCAATGTGATAACATACGACTATTGGCTGTATCCAAAGCATAAGTAGACACGGCTATAAACCGTATCTTATACATGTGTGTATATATAAGCAGAAACTGCAGCACATGTTATTTGTAACATAAAGCATATATAACACAGGATACACTAATTCACAATTGTAACAGTAAACGAAACAATTTTATGAAATATTTCATTACATTACAATATATAATGATACATGTTATTTGATTACATTACAATAAATAAGATACACGTTGTTTCATTACATTAAAGAAGATACATAATGTTACATTACAATAAGCTGGGATAAATACCCGAACCGGCGTCGTGAGCTAAAGTGCAGCCACCTGTAGAATCAATGCTTCCTTCAAGATGAACATCCTCCAAAATAGACAAAAGATCATAAAGCAGAGAAAACCGATAACTAAATAAAACCCTCCAAGACAAGGAACCCTTACGGAAGATCAACACACTCAAATCTCTCAAAGAACTACTCAGATCTAAGAAAACTTCAAGAGGCCTGGTAATAAGTTAGCTTGGATAGCATATAGCATGTACACTACAAAGACCTGTAAAAAAGTGCAAACAGTATAGTTCAGGATATGATATGTCCACATTATTATTTTCATTAGTTGCTGAATATTGCAAGTCTACAATATTTTTACTTGTTAAGTCGAGATTGAGTCTTGATTAAAGACAGTTGTTATAGCCTAATTAAAGAGCAATATAGAGGATATGTCCACATTATTACAATTCTCCTTGTCACTTAGCCGCAATGTAGATCTAACATTGCTATAGCCTTGCCCTTTCTATTCTATCACCCTTATCTAACGTAGTGTATCCGAGATGAGGAGATGGAAAAAAGCGAGATATTACCTGAAGTTTATATCAAATGCTCTGATTTTTCCTGCTAAGTACCATGATAGAAATCCCAATCCAGCAGACCCTGCACAAGTATGGTTTTACTGCATAGTGATAACCTATCGGTTCAAAACACTAACAACTTCTCGTATTACATGAGGGTTGTACCATGACAGAATTACCTGAATAAAAATGTTATTGAAATAGACATCGCCAACAAAATGACCATATTGATTGCTACCATAGATATTAACCTTGAGCCTCTTTCCTTCCACTAATTTTACCAATTCCTCCTTCGACTCCTTCCCATATGGCATTGCACTCTTAGCTCATCACCCCCACAGGTTCAATAAAAAGCCATAGAAAGCATAAATAATAAGTAAGAGTGTTCTAATAAGCATGCATATATCCTAACATCATTACTACATGAATGGCAGTATCTCATTAAGCATCGAACTAGAAACCTCTGTAAGTATGTTGAGATATGAACAAGTAACAAAATCAAAAGCTAGAGTGACATTAAGAGATATGAACAAGTAAAAAGAATTACCTGAATTTAACGATACAAATTAAGAATAAATTGATCTTTTTCATGACTCATACCATTTCTGAAGTGTGTTACAACAAAGTCCACAATCATCAGATTACCTATGATATTGATAAGGCAAGAGTTGAATAGCATAAAATTTAGGAATCTACTCAATTTCTATGCTATTCAACTCAATTGCCTCATCAATATCATTTAGACCTTATGCCACAGTGACAACATCTATACTTCACTTCAGTCAAGCCTGTAATTAGAATTATAGAGTAAACCTCGTCATTAGCAAGAAATATTCATATATTAGTTCAGTACTTCAAATATAAAACAATAGCCAATAGTACAAAAGATAAACAATCAAAATTGGGTCAAAATAGCTACAACTCAAATGCATATAACCGTGCATGTGTTTGAGTATGCCCTTGACAAGGATGTATTTGAGTCAAAAAATCTCAGCTTAAGGGGATGATTGAGAATCCACCCTGTAACTTAGTCATAATGATTTCAGCAAATGATCATTGGCTCCACACGTAGAACATTAAGAGGATGAATTTGGCAAACCAAGCTTTGCGCTACTTAGATCATTGGCGTCATTTACATTTACAGTGGCTATTGTGATGTAAGGTCCCCTTGAGAAGCCTGTTCGTCAAATTAAATTCCACTTTATAGCTGAATTGGGTAAAGCACGGCTACTTATAATTATGCCTGGGACTTTGGTGAAGGTTGATTAGTACATTGGAATGATGCCAATGATCTAACTAGCGCAAAGTTGGAGACACTTATAATTTTTGAGAACGTCTCAAAAGCCAATCTGCTAAAGTTTTATAAACTGTCTCGAAAGCCAATAGCTGTCACTTATAATGTTCTAACTGATGCTTAGGTTTCATCCCATATGTGTAAAACTACTGGTTGACTGCCAAAAGGCGCAAAAGTATTAATGTATAGTACATTTAATAATCCAACTGATAATAACAACCAGTCAACACAAATCGAATCATCATCTTCGGATGACACACATATCCAACTGAAATACATACCTGCTGTCGAAGGAGAGGGATATGGACCAAGGGTTGCTGCGTTTCTGTCGAAGGAGAGGGTTGTTCATCTCTGCTGGAGGAAGAGATTCCAGAGAAAGGTGGAGGCACGATTTGGTGACCGAAAACCCTAGTGTGGGCTTTCGGATTAGGGTTTTCGGTCACCATTAAAGTAAAACAAAAGGAAAAGGGAGCAGCCAAAATTTGTGTTCGAAGAGCCTAATGGGATGCACAATATGATACGAATTAGATTTGGCCAAAGGCCATGTCAAATTAACTGATCCGGAGCTTCCTTAACGGACGGTCAAATTTAGGGGGTTTAGGGTGGTGCGGATCGCAAAATGTAGTTTGATACAGATCTGAACACTATCAAATATGATATGGCTATAACCCGTATTTTATCTCCGCAGCATTGTGTGCCAAATTGGCTGTTATGGAGTAGTGATGTTGGTTAAAAAGCTATGTTATTAGAGTGGAAACAACTAGAGTATCTAGCTGGATTTGATTTTAGACCACATTGTGAATTAGAACATAAAATGTTGGCAAGTTTATCAGTTAGACCTGTCCTTATAGAAAGTATTGGAGCTTGCTAGAAGCTAGACGCTAAGCTAGCTAAGATAATAGAAAAACTTGAAATGAGTATGGAATCTGAAGATATAAAGCAATATGAATTTTTTCGAGATGACTAGCTTCGTCAAGATGGAAGGTTATATGTTCTTATGTTAATGAGCTTAGAGATGAAGTTTTGAGAGTGTATCTTTACTCCGAGTTAGCTATTCATCTTAAGGTAATAAGATGTATCGAGATATAAAAAGAATTTGCTACTAGGAAGATTGAAAGGGACATTTGTAGGCTTATCTCTAAATATATGAGTTGTCAATTACTGAAAGTTGAACAGAAGAAACCTAGTAGATTGCTACAACCATTAGAACTTCCTATCGAAATGGGAGCAAATGTCCATGGGTTTTGTTAATGATTGCCAAGGACAAGAGTAAGGTATGATAGTATTTGGGTAATTGTTGTTCGCTTGAAAAGAGTGCAAGATTCATTCTTATCAAGTCAGCTGGAACGACATCTAAGTTGAGTTGCATGTGAAATAGTTTGTTCGATCCTATAGAATGCCCAAGAATATTGTAAATGATAGAGAAATTGGTTCACTATTGGACTTTGGAAGAGTCTTCAAGAGATATCGAGGACATGATATATTTGAATACAACTTATCATCCTCAAATGGAAGAGAAAATCGTGGGACCAAATTAAATATAGGAAGATCTTTTAAGAGCTTATATCATAGAGACTATTGGTTCTTCGGATGATAATCTTCATTTTATGGATTTCTTTTATAATGATAGTTATAGTCAATTGTTTATATGGGATTGTATAAGGCTTTGTATAGAAGACCATGTAGTGCACCATCTTCTTGGTTCGAAGCGGGTGAGAAATCGACGTTTGGTCCTAAAAGAGACATCAGAAAAGATAGAGATTATTCAGCAGCGAATGAAGGCTGTTTAGAGTAGTCAAAATAGGTATGCTATCAAGAGAAGGAAAGACTTCAAATTCTTAACAAGAGATATGGCATTTGTAAAGATTTCTTCTCTGATAAGTGTCTTCGGATTCGGAAGGTAAAGAAAGTTGAAACCTAGATTTGTTGCACCTTTTTCGATTATTAAGAGAATAGAAAAGTTAGCATATATAGTATATCTATCTCTGAGGATGGTGAATGTGCACAATGACTTTCATGTCTATTGCCTAAAATAAGTTTGTGCATGATTCAAGTGTTGTGATATCACTAGATCAGTTTGATGATGTGGATATAGAATTGGAAGTTTTGAAACCTCTTAAGTCGCATCGAGTTGTGCGGAGCGACATGTAACAACTTAAGAGGAAGGTAATTAAGTTAGTTACAATGCAATAGAGTGAGGATGAAGGCGATTCTGCACAGGAGACAAAGGAGTGTATAAAGGTGGGATATCCAGAGCTCTTCTGATGGTAAGTCCCCTTTTATCTTATCAACTTTCCCCATTGTGCCTGATACTATTGGAATGTTGCATATTAGGTTAGGAATTTGTCTGTTTGGATGTTAGACTAGATTTTATGTTGGATACTTATAGATGAGAGGCATACGGGATACAATGTTGCTTGTGTTTATTTAATAATTTAAAGGGGAAAATTCCTAAAGGGGAGTAGAATGTAATGATATGTATTTTACATATTGAAGGATTGTAAAATAATTCAATTTAATTTACATATGCTTGTATCATCGTAATATTTTGGGATATGATTCTCTGAGAAGTTTTACGTATTCATGATTTTTGGCGAATTGTTATTTCGCTATTTTCTTTTGAAAATTCTTATTTCAGTTATAACTTTAGGTAAGAGCCGAATTAGATGCTCTAACCTATCTCATTGATTTAAGATAATAAATTATCATTATGTAGAGTTGTCACATTAAAAAAACATATTAGTAGCTCAGAAAAAACAACATATTTAATTTCTAAAAGTTGTTGGCCATGTTTAAAGTAGTGTTTACGGGCTAAAATTAGCAATCCCATTAGTTTAGGTCATCTCTGGCTATAAATAAGGTCTGAGTGGATCCATTTTAAGTTTCTCTCTCATCCTCTCATTAATCCTAAACCTAAAACTATCCAAATTTCCCTATATCCATAAATTTACACTACATTCTTTATCAGATCATCCCCAAGTGATCATTATAAGTTAGATATACATCATGTAATTAGATCTCATCATTTTGGGTACATAATGAAGTGATTATTTGTTGTCCGGAGTTGATCTTCGTTCAAATTCATAGGTTTTGGAGAATAGGCGAGTTATCATGATCTCTTACATATTTATATTAGATGATGTGTCTTAATACACAGATTTTAATCATCTAAATGTTAAACTAAACTTAAAATTAAATCAAATCTAGTAACCATATGTATTTGAAACTTTAGGATAATTGAACTATATGATATAATACTTTAAATGATTGGATCCAGTGTTGTTCAGGAATTTTTACACTTTAGATATATGATTGTGATAGGTTGAGTCATGATCGGTCATCGTTAAATATTTGTTATGATTGTTGTGTAGATTATTTGAATTATTAGAACAATTGAAAATGTTGTTTGAATGTTTGAATTATTAGTTAAGTGAATGCATGGATGAATTGTTTGTTATGCTTGATTTTGTTTGTCAGTGTTTGCATTTTTAGCGATTGAAGGATGGTCGAAAGATGATCGGAGCTAGTCAGAAGTTGATCGAAGCAGATCTATGTGGATTCAGGATGCTGAGAATTCGGGAAAGAAGGGCTTGAAGCCATTATGTAAACTTCAAGTATGCAAGAGGTTTCAAAGCCATTAAAAATTGCTTCAAGGGTGATTGAAGAGATTTAAACTAAAGCAGTTAGGGTTACTTGATTAGATTCAAAGCAGATCTAGAGCATTCACAACACTGAAGCAGTTGGCTTGGAGCAAGAAGGAAGACTCTGGATCGACTCAATGATCCGAAGCAAGGCATCAAATAGCTTTGAAGGAATAATAAGGAGGGTTTGATTCAACAAGGAAACTCGAAGCACATCCAAGAAAAGCAGTAGGTTAAAGCGATTTTAGGTGCTTCAATTCGAAGCAATGAACTTTGTGTCGATACAAAGCAAAACCAAGTAGTTTTGGTTTAATACGAAGCAAGACACTCAAAGCTGAGGTGTGAAGGGAGTTTATGTTTGAAAATAGGAAGATGCTTTAAAGCAAGTCGTTCGATGGGGAGCTACGCAGGGAGGCAATTTAGGTAATGTAAGAATAGTGTTTAGAACAAGGTGCAATCGTGTTTTGGAGGTCTTATTTTGACCTGATTCGAATTGGCATGAATTGCCTATACTCTAAACATGTCACTTGGGAGTTCGAATCAATCATTTCAATATATTATGTTTATGGTATGAAACATGGTGTTTTGAGCCAAAGGCAGTATGTTTCGAAGCCATAGTTTAAAACTTCAAAGTAGGTATTCCAAAGCCTAAAGCGGAGCACTTCAGGATTCGAAATAGGGTATTTCGAAGATAAAGATGATATGTATCGGGTGCAACTTTCCTTTTATATTTCACTACAAGTTGTCAAACATAATTTCGTGATTGATTCGAAAATGAAATCATAGTCAATTCGAAGTTTAATAGTTGGCAGGAGAAATAGGATGGATTGATGAATACTTTGGGATTGTGTGAATTCTTAGATTGGATGACTCAAGTGGTAGTGGCATCGAAGTAGTGTGAAAGTCGAAATAGAACGGAACGAGACTGTACGATAATGGATTGTTTTGAGTGAGACTCAAACCTAAGAAAATGAATTTGTGAAAAGATTTGTGTTTGGGAGTGCGAAGGAATCTTTGATAGCTCGGAATGTTCAAGTTTATTACATACCTTGGATCACTTTGGAAGTAGTCTAGTTGTTAGACTCTTGGGTTATGAAGGTAAATGCATATTGAAATATTGTAGTCCTAATAGATCTAGTGTTTTCCATTAGCCTTTGACATAAGTGAGGATGGTCACATGCGTCATCAATGCATTCTAGAAGGTGATGATTAGGTTTTGGTTGATGGATATTATGGATGCTCCTATACTCTTTCTCTAGGTAGTCCATCACTTATAGGATTCTGAGGCGATGATGGGGAATGAGGCTGTGGTTTGGGATGTTACGATTCTTGTATCTTGATTAGTATGCTTTATTGCTTGTTTCTTTGAATAACACATTTTACTGATTAATTGTGTTCTAACTGTTTGATTGCAAGGACGGATCAAGTATGAGACTCTGTCTAATTGCATATGTTTAATATAGCTTCTGATAGTCATTACTGCTTTTACCAGCCTGTCATGTGATCCAATATTTTATATTTCCGCTTATTATCTTGGATGCTCATTGATAATGACAACGAGTGGACTAGATAACATGTTTAGGTGACTATAAAGCTAGCACGAAGACGAGCAAGATGAATTGGCGTATTATTTTGTATTTTGTAAATATTTTACTTCCACGATTCTACTAAACTTTGAGAGATGTAGCGAGGAAATGATAAATCCAAATATTTGACATCTTGCATAATTTTGTAGCCTTATGAAGTTAGGATTTTGTGGCCACCCGAATTTCGACAGACCGATTTTTTCTCTCTAGAAATCCAAATCTATCAAACCTCGAGTTGGTTTATTTGGTATCCTGCACAAAGTCAAAGATAAATATATCAGAGCTCATAATATAATTCTCACAGAGGAAGCGAATAAAATATAATAGTAGGTAAATACTTACCAATATAATGACACTATCTAACAAGTGCCTCTAAACTGCAGAATCACAACCACCTTTCTAACCTGTGGGTTTGTTATAAGAAGGGTGTCAGAACAAAAATTCTGGTGCATAGAAAAAGTATTTTTTCTATGAATAACACTACACATACCGCTCTATCACCGATTCATATTTAGTAAGTTATTCATGTTTATTTCACATTGTACTTTCGATTTTTTCGCAAAAGCCGTACCCATCTATACATAGTAGATCAACCTAATAAATCATGTATATATAGCTACATGCCCAATAAACCGAGATAGTCCCCGTAGTATCCTCCTTGAGTGGTCCTCATCGTCATAATACAAAAACGTGCTGGACCTCCATCTTCTTGCCACGAAAGTGTAATATATTGTGCTACGATGGCGTATCAAGTCTCCGACGTTACGCCACAAAGGCGTCCAAATACCTGAGTTCTTAACGGCACTCGGTTGGGGGGCTTTATTATATCTGTCCAGAATGGTCTCAGGATGACCCAAACATAATGGCTTCGTTAGGCCCGAAATACATATATCTAAAGTTGATCTATCTTTTCTGTGGCTCTTCAAGGCCCCACCAGTCTACCCCCTAATGAAAGACTATTCAAAAGAGCTAAGTGATCGATCCAAATAAACAATCCAAATAAAGATGTGGTCCCTCATTTAATGACCAATAGTAAAGATCACTGGCCTCTTGGTTTAGCTCCGGTCATTCCCGCACATTCTCCGACTGACAATGACAGGCGCCGAGCAACCTATTATCATTTGTTGGGTCTTGATCGCGAAGCCTCCCTACTTATGAGCCGAGGAGGCTGTCGAACCGCCTTAGAAATCATCCAACCAGTCTTTAGGCTGCCCACGACTATAGGTGTAATAGATGCAACCAAGGCATACTCACTGGATGGAACCATACAGACCATGCCTTTGTGGGTACATCACGAAGCTTACCACAATGGACTATCACGGAGTATCCTTGTGTCCTCTAGAAGTCCCGCACTTCCCTCTAGTCCCGTTGAATAAGTTGGACATGCTCCCACCATGTCTCCCGACACCTTGGATGATTTACCCCGCCAGGTTCTTCATTCTTACAGACTGGACCAAACGCACATCGTTATTTTATTAGACCCTATGTCTAATTTATTCTTATGCATTTAGCCTACTTTACTTTTTCATTAATCTATTCAATCGAATAATATTTATAAATCAACTTTGTTGGTTACCACAGAATGCCTAATTGCAAGTTACCCAAAGAATATTTTTAGGCTTATTAAACTTAATTTCCAATTTTGTATTTATTTATACTAAGCTTTGTTCCTTTCTTTTCACTTTCCAAGTTATAAACTTTACGTTATAATCTTTCTTACACACTACTGCCATTGAGTTGTGCTTATTATACTCTGATTATAAGTCTATAATAAGCCTTTTTCTTTTTATAACTTCTTTCAGTTATGTTACCTTTCTTTTTCATTTTTACCATTTATTCTTTTCAGGAATTTAGACTTATTCCAAATTGATTGGTTACCAAAACTGTAATAAAATCCATTTCCATAGTTTCAGGTAATCATTATAATAGGAACCCATGATTGCAAAACATTTATTTTCTTATTTTTTGGGTCATCAAATCAGTGTGCAATACGACTGATTCCCTATATCGCATTAATCCGTGTTTTATAATTTTAAGTTTACAATCATGTTTCCTATTTTTTTCTTTATTTACAAAACTATGCAAATACATTCCTTTTTTTCTAATCATTCAATCTAGGCTATTCCCAACCTTTCAGATTTAGAAATATATATGGTTTCTGTTTTCTCCCTTTTTTGACATAAATACAGTAAATCTAGACTCAATTTGGGTTTATACCCCTCTTCCTTTCAATTCCAACAATTCCTACATTAGTTCTATTTTAGATATGAAATGTGATTTCTTACCAATAATATAGAAATTGTTAGATTCACCATTAAACTACAAAATTTACTGTGCAAAATCTCAATTATGTCAAATTGGCATACTTTCAAATTTCCCTTTTTTATTACAACTTTTGGCATGTTCATTTATTTAGTCCCAAATCATCAAATTTTCCCTTTTTATTACAATGTCCATTTATTTACGTATAACTATAATTAAATTAATTTATGCCTAACCATAATTTTCTTACTTCGCGCATAACCACAATTCACTTATTTTGCGCTTAATAATAGTTCAATTTGATTTGCGCATTACCACAATTCCATTAATTTTTCACATAACCATGATTTAATTATTTTGTGCATAACTGAAATTTAACGTAATTGCATATTCTATTGTAGAAAAGGGAAAAAGGAGAAGAAGAAGAATATATCATAATTTCAACAGGAACCAAACGATACAATATATCATTATCGAAAAAAAATATAATTTAAATCCACTCACCTGACTGCGCACAATTCTTGAATTTAATTCAGATCTGCCACCCATGGTCTTCCTAATATAATCTATTACTGAAATAACCACAGGTTTACAAATCTAATGCTAAAAGAATGAAAGGGACATAATAATTCAAATTCACATAGTTTACCTCATACAAACGAGAAACCCGAGCACGTATAGCCTAGATCTATATTCTTTGTCTCCAAATCTTGAATCAGAATCCTAAAACTAATATATTCTTACTTCTGAAGAATTTGGAGGAGAAAGAAAATGGCAGAGCTCTGGCATCCTCTCAGAAAATATGAGTTGGAGGTCAGGCCCTGCTAGCTTATTTATAGGTTCTCAAAATAATCACGTCCATTAATTTACAAAAATTAAATCAAAGTCGTTCCATAAAATAAAACACGTCATACTGGCCTAAAATGGGTCGACCCATGCTTCAAGGGGGAAAACCCCTGGATCGACCCATCTCTGAAGCGTGTCGCCCCCTGGGTCGACCCATTTCAAGCATGGGTCGATCCATGTATACAATTTTAAATCATATACTTCGGGTTTGTTGCGTGATTTTTGGCTATGATTTAAACGTTGTTAATAACGTTACAATTCCTTTAATGTTTTAAATTTATTTCTTTCCCATTTTCAACCAATCTATTTTTTTATTTCAAACGCCATTATTCTCTTACATATTTTCATTCATTCTGCACTTATTACATTCCATTTTAAGTTTACACTTTAAATTCTAATTTTGAATCCATGCGTGTGTATGTATATATATATGTGTGTGTGTGTGTGTGCGTGTGTGTGTGTGTGTGCGCGCGTGCACAACTTCATAGAATTTCAACCATTAATAGCTGCGCAATTTTTGTCTCCTAAACGTCATTATTAACGTTATCAATTCATTAATTCTTTCCATTTTTAATATGCGTTCAAATTTCAAATGTAGTTATTCTTAGAATTCTTGCGCGTATATATATACGTACAACTCCATTTATTTTCAAAATTCAAACAGTGCTATCCGATATTTATTTCTTACTTGTTTAATTAATTGCATGTTACTTTTGAATTTCATGTATATATATACATACACATTTACACACATATATACAAACACATACACATATATACATACACTCATCTATATATAATTTTTTTATATGTACATACACACATATTTTTCTTTTAGAACATGCATCTTTTTGGTTGGCCTTCTTAAAATTTAAAAACATACACTTGGGAGGCAAGTGTCTAACCACTGGACCACAATGTGGTTTTATTCACAAAATTAGAGCATTGAAAGCTATTGATCTTATGTGTTTTTTTTCATGTTTGTTTTGAAAGTTCACTTAATAATATCTTCTTCGTTTTAAGTCCGTTTTCTGCAAACCAGAGGTCTAAATTGATCAGAAAGTCGCCATGGACGCAGTAACGCTAGTTCTGTGACCAAATTCAGAAATATTTAAGAATTTCGTTTTATTATTTAATTTAAAAATACGGGGTGTTACAGACTTCCATGTCATTATATCTCACTATTATTATATTGAATATGTTCTTATTATATTTTTATCATTGCATTGTGAGTTATACATAGATTGTCTCTATTTTCTTTTCTCAATGATCGTCTCGTATCAACTTAGCACAAATGCTAAATATCTTTTCCTCTTTAGATGCGGGTGATGTGGGCAGTCGTCAAAATATAGCTTTAGGGAAAAAGTAAAAAATTAATGAATGCATCGTAGTTGATAGGTGTCGTGGTAGAGGTGATTTAGAAAGATTAAGTGGAAGTGTCACTGATGCATCGGGTATTGATTTTGATAACTAGGTTGTCTCCAACTTTTGTTAACCTAGTAAGTTATTATAATCAATATTTTAATAAAGACTTGGGGTAGTTGAAATCATAAGCAATATTTTAACGGCATTTTAGAGTAGTTAAAATTAACATTTTTACAATATTTGGAGCTTTGAATAATTTGAAACCAAAATGTTACAAATTTTGAGCCGATTAACATAATGGTTCATTTTAACTAAAAACTTCCACTGAAATGTAAACCCTTCAGTAATGTTTTCATATGTTAGCATATCCGTTTGCATTTCAAAAATACTAAATGTACCAATTGATAGTTCGATATTATCTTAATATGAAATTTGAGATATAAGTTCTTTATGATTGGACTATTTAGTCACGCTAAGATCTGCAGTTTTAATTAACATCACGATTTTAAATTTCAATTAAGCTTCGCTCGTTATGTTCCCCATTCCCATTCGTATTATCTTTTGTATTACTTTTTACATGCTCCTATTTGCCATTTACTATTTACTTGGTAACTCTATTTACACTTTTATTTATTTGGGCTAAGTATATTGATATTTTTTGAAGTGATAAGATCACCTTTTACATATCAATTTTTTATAACTAAATAAAATAGCATTTTAAAGGTAAAATAACTTAAAATCCTCATCCGCATATGACATCCTGGATCGTAAGTCACGTCGGGAATAACTCTCAAAACTTCCAATGTGTTGTTTGTTATGTACATAGATAAATATGAAAAGAATCTCATTCTTACTTCCTAATAAAATTAGTATTTTCCAATTAAAATTAATAAAGAGGAGTATAATAGAAAAGTTTTAACATTTTCACCTTTAATGGAGTACCTAGTAGGCGATTACAAATCATATAGATACATCTTGTCACTGAGCATGACTTATAGCCAATAGAAGCAAAGTTGCTCGTATCTTTTCTCCGTAGTAGTCCCTTTGGACTTGGAAGAGTGGACCAACCATTTTCTAACTATTGTTAAAAATGCAACTTACTTAAAAATTATTATAATATTGTAAAAATTCTACGAGGACTAAAGCACTCTAGTAAATTAACTATATGCTGATTTCTCTTGTGTCATTTATTAATGATTATCCTTATAACATATCCATTTTCCTCATCATATTCCTGTTTTACCTACTTTCTCCCATTTGTCTTTTTTCTCGAGTTGTGATTCTTTTTCTTTTATTTGAACATTTTTTATTCTCCCCCATTTGGATGTAAAACTGTATGAACGCTTAGAAATTCAAATGAATTAATGAAGAATTATCTATCTAATGTGGTTTATCATAAAAGACATAGATAACGTAATTATCAAGTCTAGACATTTTTTAAGGAACAATGGAAATAATAATCATAACCTTTCAACTTATGTCCATGAAGTATAGGCGACGGTACGAGAGTTAAAAAATTCCAACGACCCAAATAGACATGAATTAAGGAGAAAATGAATGAAATATGACTAGAAAGGGTAAATGAGGAATGAGCAGGACAACAATAAGCATAAACGAATCAGAAAAGCAGAGCCACAAAAGAATGGAGCGATGAGTAACTTCTCAAAAAATGGAGGAGCAAAAGATTACTACCATTTGTCAATATAAACGAAAAGGATTTACCATATATGTCACATAATTTCTCTCGTTTATTAAAAAAAACATTACTAAAAATAATGAAGATAAATATTAATTAACGATAGAATATACTTTTATAAAATAATTTTGAAAAGGAAAAAGATGACTAAAGAGGGATGATAAACTTATAATTGTAAATGTAAGAGATCAAATTGTATTTACCCTTAATTAATATTAATATGAGTACTTATCAAGCGTGCTCCAGGAGTCGTTCCAAATAATAATGAATATTAACTTTAATCGTTGGCTAATTCTCTAAACTACATTAAAAGAGTTGAGGTTCCTCAAGTACGCGTACTCCGTAGATCATTGGAAAAGTAGTGACATATTGATGTTATGCTGCATCCATGGTACATAACTACCAAAAAAAATAATCAAATTAGTACGAGTAGTGATAAATTTGAGTGACATTCTAGCGGGACATGGAAAAAATTCTATACCTAATTACCTATGAATACCCATGGGCAAAACTCGTCATGGACGCGAAACAAATAGCTAAATGTGTACTTATGAATAAAATAAAAGGAGCTTTCAATATCCGTTTATTTAACAAGGCGTAATAAGGTGTAGCAGATAGTATGGTATTCATGCCCGCGAGTACCCGTGTCAAAAGCGAAATTACATTATTGCTTATACCATACATATATTTATATATAGCTAGAAAATTGAAGTGAATCCATGATGAAGTAAATCTTTTGATGGATAGTGAGATGTCATTTTTTGCAACCTTTTACATATGCAATAATGTTTAATAGATACAGAGTTGTTATTTTGTGTAATGTTTTATTGGATACTTCTATTATTATTTCTTTAGTTCTTCTTATCTGAATGTTGATATAAATATGTAGTAATATTTGGATGTTGGTCCAGTTTGCTTTTCACAAAATGTATTTTAGAAGAATATATGGATAAAAAGGAAGTAACATAAATTTCAAGAATACTCATGGACATCCATTAATGCCTGCTACATATTAAAAACCTATTAGGTACCCATGCAGGCATGTGACATGTGAAGGGTGAAAAATATCGAGTGGAACAGTAACGGGAGGCTACTACCTGTGCCTACACCGCCCAGTTGGCATCGCGGAGAGCAACTCATTATGCAATTATAGTAAAATTACATAGACCATACTACACTAAAATGTAGTCACTATAGAATAAAAGGTAATATATGATTCTACAATATCCTTCAAATGTCGTAATTATTTTCATTTCATTATAAAGAAATACAAATCGAATAATCAATTGTATGTAGGAAAGACAAATAAAAAGAAATATGTCAGTTTTTCAAATGGTACCATCAATTTCAAAAATAATTTACTTAGACATGGAAAGTGGTTTTAATTTTTGATATAAACTAAATGAAATATAATAACCATCCATGAAATTCTTTATTGATTCACAAATAAGTAGATCCATCTTTCTACCAGAAGCGTTCAAGCAAACACATGATCACACATCAAATAACAAAATAAAATAAAATAAAATGAAGAGGTGATAGATGAATAAATGATATAAACAAAGATTAACAACATAATCATAACGGTCAAAGGAAAACATCACTAAGGTAGTTTCACACCTGAGGAGAAGATGTTCTCGATGATCTTAGATAACAAGCAAATGGAAATAAAGGTGCAGTAGTTAAACAACTTAGAAGAATGTTAGTGTCTTAACGATTTAGAAATTAGAATAAAAAGAAATACTAGGGAAAGAGAGGGGATGCGGGGAAAGAAAGTGGCTGTAATGAGCATCAATATGTATAGAGATCGACTTGGAGGGTTTCGGTTGAATAAGACATTTCGTCTTCAATTCCGTAGATCATTGGAAAAGTAGTGACATATTGATGTTATGTTGCATCCACGGTATATAACAACCAAAAAAAAAAAAATCAAATTAGTACGAGTAGTGATAAATTTGAGTGACACTTTAGCTATACATGGAAAAAAATTCTACACCTATGAATACCCATGGACAAAACTCGTTATGGACGCGAAACAAATAGATAAATGTGTTCTTATGGATAAAATAAAAGGAGCTTTCAATATCCATGTATTTAACAAGGCGTAACAAGGTGTAGGCAGATAGTATGGTATTCATGCCCGCGAGTACCCGTGTTAAAAGCGAAATTACATTATTGCTTATACCATACATATATTTATATATAGCTAATAAATTGAAGTGAATCCATGATGAAGTAATTTTTTTGATGGATAGTGAGATGTCGTTTTTTGCAACCTTTTATATATGCAATACTATTTAATAGATACGGAGTTGTTATTTTGTGTAATGTTTTATTGGATACTTCTATTATTATTTCTTCAGTTCTTCTTATCTGAATGTTGATATAAATATGTAGTAATATTTGGATGTTGGTCCAGTTTGCTTTTCACAAAATGCATTTTAGAAGAATATATGGATAAAAAGGAAGTAACATAAATTTCATGAATACTCATGGACATCCATTAATGCCTGCTACATATTAAAACCCTATTAGGTACCCATGCAGGCATGGGACATGTGAAGGGTGAAAAATATCGAGTGGAACAGTAACGGGAGGCTACTACCTGTGCCTACACCGCCCAGTTGGCATCGCGGAGAGCAGCTCATTATGCAATTATAGTAAAATTACATAGACCATACTACACTAAAATGTAGTCACTATAGAATAAAAGGTAATATATGATTCTACAATATCCTTCAAATGTCGTAATTATTTTCATTTCATTATAAAGAAATACAAATCGAATAATTAATTGTATGTAGGAAAGACAAATAAAAAGAAATATGTCAGTTTTTCAAATGGTACCATCAATTTCAAAAATAATTTACTTAGACATGGAAAGTGGTTTTAATTTTTGATATAAACTAAATGAAATATAATAACCATCCATGAAATTCTTTATTGATTCACAAATAAGTAGATCCATCTTTCTACCAGAAGCGTTCAAGCAAACACATGATCACACATCAAATAACAAAATAAAATAAAATGAAGAGGCGACAGATGAATAAACGATATAAACAAAGATTAACAACATAATCATATCAGTCAAAGTAAAACATCACTAAGGTAGTTTCACACCTGAGGAGAAGATGTTCTCGATGATCTTAGACAACAAGCAAATGGAAATAAAGGTGCAGTAGTTAAACAACTTAGAAGAATGTTAATGTCTTAACGATTTAGAAATTAGAATAAAAAGAAATACTAGGGAAAGAGAGGGCATGTAGGGAAAGAGAGTAGCTGTAACGAGCATCAATATGCAGAGAGATTGATCTGGACGGTTTCGGTTGAATAAGACATTCCGTCTTCAGTTCTGCCATTAAGCTTATGACACAAATTTGTGTCAAAACTAGCAAATTAGGGGAATATGTATGATTTTAGGGGAAAACATAAGAGTTTCGGAAAGTGAATGGTTGAAGTAAAGAATGGAGATAACGCAACATTAATTATAGTTTATTCTTTAGGCAATGATCAGTAAATAAATTTTATTTTAGGTAAGGCAATCATAAAATTTCATTCAAATGAAGGAGTGTGAAGAATACGAGTGAAAAGGAAAGAGGGCTAATGAAGAAGTCAACATTATATTGACTTTCTTGTAGTAGAATAATCAATGGGGTAATCGTAAAATCTCATCCAAATGATGAGTGAAAGATTTGAGCGGGGATCGAACAGAGTGTAAGGAAAAAAACCAATACCATACTGCCTTTTGTATATAATAAAATAATCATAAAATCTTATCCAAATACTGTATTGACTTTCTTTTATAGTAGAATAGATAGATATATGTTTCGCGAAAAAAGCGAAAAGAAAACTCATTAATGGCAACTCCTTCACCGAAAGTTCTCAATTCAAAACCGAAAATCGCCTCAAATTACGATTCGGATTATCACTCTACTATTCCACCAGATATCCAACATGTAGAGCATAAGATGCTTCCAATTTGAGGTGGCTCGTCCTCTCCAGATCTCAACTCCAAAAGTCATTTTCCAGATTTCCATCAGAAAAATCCAGATCTCGCAAACAAGGTGAATTTGACGCAATCAAAGGTGTGGAAAGATGGTGACAGAAAGTAAGTATCATAGAAATTCTTTCCAGTTAAAGTTTTATGAGCCAGAGATTAAAGATAACACTAAGCTTGCAATAATTAGTGACGATTTGATCTGTAAAGCTCGGGAAAAATGGGTTAATTCGATAGTTTTCTATGCAATTGGTAGCGGGCCTTACTATAGTTTCCTTAAAGGTTATATAGATCGGATCTGGAAAGTGAAAGGAAACTATAGATTATACTCTAGAGAAAATGGATTTTTTATATTTAAATGTGAAAATCCATATGAATATGATAGAATTTTAGACTCCGACCCTTATTATTAGAACAAAAAATTGATATTTATGAAAAATGACAACCTGGTTTAAGGAGTTCCTTCATACCATACTTATTTGGATTAAGTTGCCTGATCTGGATCTGGATTTTTGGATTGTTGAGGCTATTAGTAGAATTGCATCGTCTTTAGGTCATCCATTAAAATTGGATAATTTTACAGAGAATTTAGATCGCATTTCTTTTGCAGGACTTCTGGTGGAAGTTAATTTAGATTTTAAATTCCCGGATGTTATTCCAATCCAAGGTTTTAATGGGGAAATCGTTTGGAAAAAAGTAGTCTACGAATGGATTCCTTCTATATGTACTAATTGTAGAATTTTTAAGCACTCAAATGTTACATGCAAGTCTATTAAAGTTTGGGCTCCCAAAAATAATTCTAGTCTAGGAAATGAAATGGATATTGATTTGAACTTGAAAAATCAGAGCTTAACCAGTATAGATTGCGATGATAACAATAAGCTAATGGAAAGTAACACATCTGCTGCGAAGGGCAATATTGATAATGGTGGGAAATCTATAATTGTTAAAGAAATTGAGATGGACATTAATGGCTGTAAGGTTAACACTTGTCAACCCCTTGTTGATTCTCTTACATGCATGCAGGATAAACCAACAGAGATTTCCAAAATTGACAATCACACAAATGATCATAAGGTTTTAGTTCAAAACAGTGTAGTGGAGACATCCATTCCTTTAAGTTCTCATTCAAGTATTATTATGCATGGTCAAGAAATATGTGAGAAGTCTAATAAGTTAGCCAAAGAAGTTAGAAATCCTGTAGTGAATAATGAAGATAATAGAACAGTCAATTTTGAGGGTTGTAGTGTGTATCATTGCAGTGAAGAAGCAACATATATGGATTCTTTAATGGACGAATCAAATAGTTCAACATGCAGTTTTAAGAAGAGAAGATCAAAACTCAAATCTAGTAAATACAAATGTGGAAATAAGATGATGACGAATGAACCTTTGGTAGAAACAAATCCTGAATGGGTTAAATTGATGTCTCAATTTCAGACAAGATCTAAATCTAAAAAAGGTAAGGAAGAAGGGGGTAATCTTAGAGGGGTTATTAGCGGAGGGATATCCAAAAGGTAAGATTATTTGCTATCTCCTTTTGTCTGGTTTGATCTTTTATTTGTTTTCCCTTAGCTGTTTAGTTGCTTTTCCTACTGTTAATTATTTTAGCTTGGATCATGTTACCTTCCTTCCTTTTTGGGGTTTCTCTGGATTTATGCATGGAGTTTGAAGGTGGGTGTTCTATTTGTTCATGCTATTCTTGAAGTCCTTTTGTGTTATGGGTCTGTTGTGTTTCGCTTATATATTGAAGGAGGTGGATTTGTTTATTTGGATGTTGTTATGGTTTTATTCTTGGAAGTTTTGTTGTTGCCAGATTCGTTTTGTTTGAGGGTTGGTTTGGATCATGTTGGTGAGTTGTTGGTGATTGTTAAGTTCAATAGTTTTCAGTGGTGAGTAGTAATTTCTTCGATCTGCTGTGTTATTCATGTTGGAGTTCTTCATTGATGCATGATATGTCTGGATATATGCTGGGTGACTTCTTGGTTACTGTTAGGTTGCAACGCTTCTCTCTATGTTGCTGATTTGTTTGTTTGGAGATTTTCTTGGCTTGGAGGTTGCTATACTTGCTTGGGATTGGTTTTGTAGTGGTAAGTTTTGATGAGTTAATTTTTGTATGGGCTTTGTTTGCTATTGGTGGAGTTCGGCCCTGTTTGGAGCTTTTGTTTAGGATTTGGTCTTGCTTTCGCTGCAGGTGGGCCGACTTTGGTTTGTAAGGGGTTTATTATGTGTTTGTTGTGATTGATTGTAAGATATAACTGTTGTAATTTTTGTTCGGTCTTGTCTTTTCTATCCGGTTGAGCTGGTTTTAGCTTTTGTTTGTATAGGATTCGTTTTGTTGGTGTTTATCATTTGTAACCAGCTCTTCCCTTAATTTGTACTCTTTTTATTATAATATAAGTACTCTTTAATTTCAAAAAAAAAAAAAAAAAAAGAACAGATAGATATATTTAAATCCAAGAAGAAAACGATATATATTGAACTTAAAAGCTCTCATCGCACCTTTAATGATGCGACGAGCGTTACAACACATGCTTCACACGTGATCGAGTTCATGCTTTATGCGTAGATTATATTTTTGAAAACTGCATATGTTTAACACATCAAAAAAAAAAAAAAAAAAAAAATTACACGAATATTTAATTATAGTTTTAGACTGAAATCATGTGTAACTAGTTTAAAATTTTATTTTTAAGTTGCAATATCCTTTTTTCATTTGTTTTGATTTTATTTATGTTTTTAATTAATAAGGAATATTTTCGTAAATAATGTTTATTCGTTGGATCCTATTTTAAATGATATCAGGTTCTGTCAATATTTGTAGAAATGCAGTTTCTTTATATAAAGTTTAGTTGTTATACCAAATTTTTGGATGATATAAAAGATAAAGATATATAACGGTATTTTTTAAGTTTAAAGGAAAATCAAAACTATATGTTTTAAAGCAAATATTAATAACGATATTCCTACATTTTTTTGAGAAAGTTTCCAAAAAAAATAAGCACACAAACAAATTCAAAACATCCTCACTTAAGTAGAAAAATGTGCATTGTCTCTCTCATCACATGCATCCACTCCTGGCCTTAACTTCTCCCATTACTACTCATTCTCCTTCTTCCCCCTCGGCTCGAGTCCGGTGCTCCGCCCTCTAATGCCGCTGTCCCACCCATATTCCTAACGCAAATCCTCTGAAGATCAAGGCGCTAACCTCACTGCCTATCCAAACCCTAAAACCAAACAATGGTGGTCGCCAAAAGCCCTAGATTCGGCCCGATCCGGCCGCCATTAGTCTCTTCTGACAAAGAAATCAACACCTCCACCTCGAAGTCCAAGCCTAAGCGCCACAAAGACGTCCCTTCCCGTTTCCTCTCCTCCTCCAATTCTTCATCGAACTCGTCTACTTCTTCCACTTCAACTTCCTACTCTTCCAATTCGAATTCGTCTTCCAGAAGATTTCCCTCCCCTCAACCGACTCCTCGACCGTCTACTCCATCTACATTGACTGGATTGGGAAGATCTCACTCTGTAGATCGCTCCAAATCTCGCCCTACAACAGCTTCGAAGCCTCAAGATTCTTTGAATTCGAATGCTGCAAAGTCTCTTTTTACGACAACTAGATCGCTTTCTGTTTCATTTCAGGGTGAATCTTTTTTCTATCAGACCAGCAAGGCGAAAAACAACATCTCACCAAGTCCAGCAAGAAAACCTACTCCAGAGAGACGAAAGTCAGACGTGAAACCAGAGAGTAATTCGAGTTCTCATTCACAAAGGTGGCCTGCTGCGAGGTCTTTGAGCAGTTGTCTTACAAAAGGTGCGAATGTATCAGCGGAGAATGGCAAGAAAGATTCTGTTTTAGATAGTGTAAGATTGCTTCAGCAGAGTAGGCTTTCATTTGATGGGCCTAATGGAATTGATTCAGACAGCGATAGTGTTTCCTCAGGAAGTGGTTCAGGTGCAAATGAGATTTCGAGGAGTAATTTTATGTCGAGAGGGGTGAGTGTTCCGGCCAGATTTTGGCAGGACAATAGTAGTAGATTGAAATCGTCCAATGTTAAAAAGAATGTGGTTGATAGTTCCGTGGTTTCATCACCTAGAGCGATTAGGAGTCCGTCTCCAAGTAAGAATGTGGGCGCTACAGCTAGGTCGATAGCTAGTCCACTGAGGCGGAGTAGTAGTAATGGCAGTAGCAGTAGCATGACTAGTAACATTAACAGTAGTAATAGTAGCGGGTTGAGGAGTTCATCGCCTTTGCACGATAGGCAACAAGTTGGGAATGCGCCTTCAATTATAAGTTTTGCTGCAGAGGTCAGGAGAGCAAAGAAAGGTGAAAGTAAGATTGAAGAGGCACATATGTTGAGGGTGCTTGATAATCGGCATTTACAGTGGAGATGGGCCAGTGCACGGGCAAATGCTGCACTTATGGTGCAGAGATCAGTGGCAGAGGTAAACCAAGTTCCAGTTTGATTTTTTTTTTTTTTTTTAAATATGGATTGAATAATGGTTTCTAGTTTCTACTCATATTTTACACTTCGCATACTACCGAAACTTTAATTGCTCTGTTAAATTAAATATCAAAACACCACAATAAAAACTTAATACAGTCCGTTTATAAAACACCAAAGAAAACTGTGAATGACATAAGATTCAAATGGAAGTTCATTGGCGAACAAAACGGATAATAAATAGTGTAAATCGCTGAGTGAATATCATAATTTGTATGTAGATGGTTGTTGATTTCTATGCTGGATTGTTATAGTTGCTCTAACAAAAAAAAAAAAAGGTCAATGGGCAACTAAGTTAGACGTTGTTACTCTTTTCAGTTGTAACTTAAAGCATGCTTCACATTTACCATCTATAGCAGTTGTAGAAATCTTAGTTCACTTACTAGGTTTCTAAATTCTTAGTTCTATTCATATGGTAAGCTCAAGAGAACTGCATTGTTCATACGAGCTGATGCTGCATTTAGTGCCATTCAATTTTAAATGAGCATTCTTTGATGCTTGGGTAGTGGGTTTTGATTGATGATCATTTATAGGAATATGATGCGATATTGTTTACTAATGTACGTTTTATATCAGGTTTTAGATTTCCAAATATGACTCCTAATATGCACTGTATATGCTTACATTGCATGGATAAACTAATTAACTGTATTTAAACAGTGAAATATGTCACTGTTGAGATTATACAAATATTTGATTATTATATGGATGAGATTGTTTCTGTTGTATGAGGCATACTGTTTGGTTGCATGTCCTTACCTAGAATAACCATAGGGACGTATTTTAGGTATTTTGTCAATTCTTGGTTCTAACAATCTTACTTAACTTCAACCATCTCTTTAAGCTCTATTTTTTTCTTTATTTAGTAAAAAATTGCTGGTATGAGTTCTTTTCAGTTGTGTGATACAGCATCTTTAATTGCATCTCCTTATATAGCACTGCCATGATGACCCTTTTGTAAGTATTTTATAAATTTCCTCATTTTTGCAATCTTAATTTAACCTATGTTCATCTAACCCATATTCTTAAAGTACTTTCTTAAATTAGCACCAAAAGTTTCTGTGGGTTTGACAGTGTAAATACTTCACTAAATCTCACTAGTTTATTTTGGCAACAATTTAAACTTTCAATCACGAGTCATCAAAATCATCGTGTGTTCAGTTAACCTTTTCAAAGCATTCATCTATATAAAATTCAATTCCAAGTATCTATCGCATGAAATAAATAATTTTAATTTCACCTTAGATGATTTACCAGCATCGGACTCCTACCGAGTTCTTTCTCCACATTCTAAAAATCCGAATTTACACAGTTTACTTATTTCTTTTTCTTGTTTCCATTCCAGTGTCTATGCTTGTTTTTGAATGCCAAATATTACAGAGTGTGTTTTAGATCTTTAATGTGCCGCAGTTTGATTTGCCTGCTCCAAATTGAAATACGTGGTTCATATAAACTTGAGATCTAATTAATAATCAATATTTGCCGCTAATGAACCCAATTTTTTTTACCATTGATTAGATTGGAAGCATTATCCCTGGATAATTAATATACACTTATTAGTGCTTCATTTTAGGAATCGGAACCTTATAGAAGGAAAACAATTTTAGTTGAAATCATTATTGGACGATTTTACTTTAAAAACTAAAAGAATAACATCCCAAAAATAGATGAGAACACATCTCTTGTGGTGAAAATATTTTGTATGAAGTTTAAAATTTTAAATTTTGATGAATGAAAAATCGTGAATCTTTGTTCCGAAAAGCATTCCCTCTTCAGACCCCTACCGAGTTCTTTCTCAGCATTCTAAAAATCTGAGTTTACATGATTTACTGATTTCTTTTTCTTGTTTCCATTCCAGTGTCTCTACTGTCTCTACTTGCTTTTGAATGCCAAATACCTTAGAGTGTGTTTTAGATCTTTAATGTGTCGCAATTTGATTTGCCTGCTCCAAATTGAAATACGTGGACCATGGTTCATATCTAAACTTGAGATCTAATTAATAATCAATATTTGCTGCTAATGAACCAAAATTTTTTCACTATTAATTAGATTGGAAGCATTATCCCTGGATAATTAATATACACTTATTAGTGCTTCATTTTAGTAGTCGGAACCTTATAGAAGGAAAACGTTTTTAGTTGAAATCACTATTTTACGATTTTTACTTAAAAAATTAAAAGAATAACATCCCAAAAAAATAGACGACTCTTGCGGTGAAAATATTTTTTTATGAAGTTTAAAATTTTAAAATTTGATGAATGGAAAATCGAGAATCTTTGTACATGTTTGTCAGCATCAAAGTGTGAGGAAAATGATGACAGTGATGACACTGATCCTTATTCGCCAAGAAAAATATATATTTATTTATTCGAAAGAAACATTATTACAATAAGAATAAAGTTCGAATTCAATAGCAAATATTATTTAGTGCTCACGTAAAATAAAAATATCGCTAAGATATCGAGGCTATGACTTCTGATAAATATTATGTTATGAATTTCATGACAATACCTACTAACATTTGTTTTAGATCTGGATACATTTCCATATCGGTTGTGTGTTCCTTTTTATGTTTCCTATACCTTTTTAGTTATTACTATTTATTTGACTTCCAAATACTGATAACAGAATGAGTACTAACACTGTGGTGGCTTTCATCGTCCATAAAACTGCAAGCATATCATTTTCTTTCTTTCTTTGCTGACTTTTATTTCAAGCGTGAAACCTGCATCAAATCTTATTTGAGTAAATATAAAAATATAGTTCACTTAGCCTCTAAGCAAAACTCAGTTAATAGGGAAATTTGTTAGTTGGATTAGCTTCTGTTGTTACAGGTGGAACAGATTGCTAGTCACTGAAGTTTCTAAAAATACAATAAGCCAGTGTGGCAGTGTGTATGGCATCATAACACTTTCTATACACGTTGATGCGACGTTGAAATATAATTCCAAACTGTGCCCAGTAAAGCCAAATGGGGCCTAATACAGCGTACTGGGAGTCTGACAGTAGAGTGAAACTGAGACTGAGCATTTTATTGGTATTTGTTAAGTGAGAGTATTTAGCATAAGCATATGTGGATCGCTTTTTTGTTAAGCTTTGAACTTGATTCAGAAGAAAGATGCTAGCAGTGTCATGGAAAATATAGATTGCCAGAGTTGGATCAATGGGAGGTTATTTTTCTTAGTTTTGACTTGAGAGGATATGTAACCTGTTGCTAAAGAGGAGTTATCGTCTAAAGTTAAAATGTCATGGTACTTTTATCTATGCATTTGTGTGTGTGTGTTTTTATTTTATTTTATAGTTTGCATTGTTTATGAATATCTTTGATAACACATTATGTGTTTACACCAAAATTTGGCAAAACAACCAAAGTATTGCTTAACGCGTTACCTAATCGGAGGCGAGATGCTTAGGAAGCATGTCACTTTTTCAAAGGCAAGACGTAAGAATACCTTTTTTATTATGTGAGGCCATATCTAACACATGAAAACATCAAAATATAGAAAGAAGACAAGAGTTTATAGTGGTTCGACCTTTGAGGAGGCCTACGTCCACTCTTAAGAGAGAATTTTATTATCAACAAGTTGTTTACAAGGTAAGATCATTCATACATTCAACCAAATTCCTCCATATACACATTCTTTGCTCCAAATTGTCAAAAACGGCGGAGAAAGTGTCTTGGACAGCGAGGAGATTTCTTCCTTATCAAGCTTTTTGCAATTGACCTTCCACCTTAAGCTCTTTCACACATCATTTGTGGAAGCCATGATTCCATGCTCCATTGATCCTTGTTGAATTATGAAGAATAGATGTTGGAATGCTTGAAGAAGCCCAAAAAGCAATTTGGCAGCACCTCCACGTGTTTCCCGAAAAAGTCCCCCCCAAATGATGGAGGTAGGGTGCTTTTTATAGGCGGAGGAGTGGCTGAAATCTTGTATTCAGGGTTCTGGTCGGTATTTTTGGGTATTTACGAAAATGCCACTGCCAGTTGTCACCAGCTGTCATGTTACTTCATGTATCGCGATCGACCAAGAGACAGAACGACCAGAAGCTAACGGATGACCAGGAAGCTGGAGCAAGAAAGCGGGCCGACCAGGTTGAAGGAGCATGATGACGCTACCTCTGGAAATGCGGACCGACCAGGGATCTTTGAAGCGGACCGACCAGATGATAAGGGAACAGGATGGCGCATCATTCTGGACATGCGGGCCGACCAGGCTGGTACGGAGGAAAGAACGACCAGTTGTCTTCTGCATTTGGAGCGACCAGATGCCCTCTATCTTTGGAGCGACCAGAGGTGTTCTGCATTTTGGGGCGACCAGGTCAGCATGGAGATGAGAGCGACCAGAGGCCTTCTGTATCTGGAGCGACCAAGTCAGTATGGAGATGAGAGCGGCCAGAGGCCTTCCGTATCTGGAGCGACCAGGGGTTTTGTCAAGCTTTTACGAGGGAGATGGAGATCGACCATGCTGGAACCCGACCGGCCTGCTATCATGCATTGGACCGACCACTTCTTTAGCATTGCAGAACCGACCACTTCTTTAACATTGCAAAACCGACCACTTCTTTAACATTGCAAAACCGACCACCCCTTTAGTGTTATAAGACCGACCCACATTAAATTGTTAATAATCCATCGATCGTTTTAAGTGGATAACATTATGGACGTTGAGTCTAAGGTCCAATCAATTAGAACATTTGGTTTTGTCCATAGAACTTAAACTGCGAAGTGTTATATTATAGAATATAGAAAACTCGCTACTCAGATTATTTTCTTGTTATATTTGACACGTCAGAGTTATACTATTTAGTATTTACTGTATATTGTCCAACTATCCAATGGATACATTTTTGTGTTAATATTTTGCAATCTAGCTTAAACATGGTCCATAATCGTTTCATGCCATCCTCACTGAAGGAATCATTTCTGATATAGCCATCCAGTGGTAGGGGTGAGAACTTGGTTGGTTTGGTTTATCCGATTATGAAAATTGTCAAACCAAACTAAAACCGATAAAAATGAAAACCAAACCAATCCAACCAAATTAAGATTTGGTTGGTTTGGTTGGATATCCGATTTAACCGAAGTAAAAATAGTTTAGACTTTATGTTCATAATATTAACCATAATTTGAAATAAATTATAAATATATAGTTAAAATATTATTATTTATGATTTTTATGCATCCCAAAAGTAATTCTGATACATATGTGATGATTTAAATTTACCTAAATAACTAAATTAACTTAAAATATTTACTATAATATCGATAATTTTGAAAATATAATAAAAGTTCGATTAATCTGGTTTAACCGATAACCAAACTAAATATTTTTCCAAACCGATTACAAACCAATCTAATTTCAAAACCAAACCAAACCGATCAAAATTAATTGGTTTGGTTGGATTATTTGGTTTAACCAAATAATGCTCACCCCTATCCAGTGGTTTTGTTTTCTATGTAGAAGCATGTTTTTCTACATTTAATGTAGTTCTTTAAATTCAGACAACGCGAATCGTTTTCTTATGATAATAATTGTCAAACTAGTAAACATATAGAATGCGTTTGATCTTATGTCCCCTAGTTATATAATTTATTTATTTCTGTTTATGTACTTTTTTTTTTTTTTGGACTCCACAAATTGTGATAGTGAAAATATTTTATAAGAGTGCAGTGTTGGAGAGATAAAGCAGTTCCAATTGTGGTCTTTCAAGGATACACTTTTTGATTGGGTGTGGCTAAAAATGTGTGTGTATATATGAATAGTGTTCCATGACATCCTTTGTTTGCAGCACTCCTCTAATCCCATTATTTCCAATGCAAGTTCTAAATTAAATAATATTTGTAGTAGTAAGAGAGAATATTATTCTTTAAATCGGAATGTGTGTTAGAAATCAAGGGATGAAAGGGTGCTGCAAAAAAAGACGTGTCATTGAACTCCGATTTTAATATATATATATATATATATATATATATATATATATATATATATATATGGGAAATGTTCCGCTGCCCTCTTAGGCCACACGTGAATATCCCCCTGAATTCCGACCACTCATTCTGATTTTAACAGTAATTCTTTCTCTCTCTCTCTCCACTACACTATATTATTTAATTCAACTGGAGAGAGAAATAATGAATATTAAAATCGGAATGAGTGGTTGAAATTCAGGAGGAGATTCGCGTGTAGCGGAACAGTTCCATATATATATATATATATATATATGCGTGCGTTGACTTGTGTACTTAAATAGTCTAAAAGTTTGTGTGCTGCATGAAGTCATTGTTTTAAAACGCCAAAGCGTATATGAAGCGTTTTCAGGCCCATGAGACAGGGAGCATGCCTTGAAACTTAAGGGTGTGTGTAAGCTTTTTGAATAAAAATAAAACGCAAAACATAAATGAAATTTGATATTTTAAATTAATTCATTCATAAAATGAAGTACATATAATTCAAATCTAATTCTAAAAAGGTATACATCTCTTGTTAAATATTAAAATAAATAAAAGGAATCCATATGATTCTAGTTTTGGTTCCGCAATATACAGTTGTAGCTTGCGCAAAATTTCAGTTTCGATTCTTTTTACCAATTCTCGGTCTACAAAATCTATTTGGATATCCAACGAAGTCTATCAAGATATTTTCTTTGAGTAGCAATGAGAAAATCCATTACATAGCTCTTGATTGTTGGTTTCAGAAATAATATTATTTGATCATGATATTAAAATCGAAAAGTTTAAAGAATTAACTTCAATTTTCTTAAATTTTGTTTTTTTGTTTTCCATTAAATAGGCGAAGTTTAATAACTTTGTTACTGCCACTATTTACAACTAAAGGTGAAAAGATTCTTGAGTTGCATGCTTCGTACAATTCAAGTTGTTGAGACAAATGCTTTAGAGATAAAAAAAGTTTTGGGAAAAACCTCTAGATGTTTTATCTCTCATTTCCTCGAGACAATCATCGTAAAGAATTTTATTTTATTTTATTTTACACAATGCATGAAATAACCAAAATATGCCAAGTTTAGAAACTAAGAAAATGGATCATAAACCGAGGTTCATTGTAGAAAGAAAGGGTAAATTGCTAATATTGGTATTGGACATTGATTGTTCGATAGATAACTGTTTGTTTTAGCTGCCAACACGGTTAGGCTCGGTTGGTTGGTAATCTCAAGTATGAGGTTAAAGATCACGAGCTGGATCACCGAGATCGACATTTGTTGGCATTAGTGGATCATATATTTAAAAAGAAAAAAATTGTTTTAGCTCAGAAAGTGCGCAGTTATTTTCGTTTGCAATCCAATTATGTAAATGGAAGGTATATATTCAAAACATCTAAATTAAAAACAAAAAACATCACAATAATACATGTAAACTAACGTTCGTGTTTGTAATTTTATATTGTACAAGTGATGTCAAAACGTTGAATGGATTACCTTGTTTCTTGGGACTATCATTATATATAATCAAATATGTTATAATTTTCAATTTTATAAATTTTGTATATAATTAAGTGTACTATGTAGTTTTATAACGTTATGCATCTAATGCATATTCTTTAATTATACGAATAGATTAGTTATGGTGAGTTCTCTGTTGTCGTTTGCTTGCTTTTCGATGCTATGGTTAAATTCCTTTGCGCAACTGTTTAACGCAATTTTGTAAGTTACGCTTCGAATTTGGATGCAGAGATCACTTAACTATCTAGATGGGTAGACTGAAGGATGGTCAGATAGCACAAAAGTCGAGCATGGACGATAACATGGAGCTACAGATAGCCGGATTTACTTGGATGGAATGTCAAAATTGGATGAACATGGTTATGCGTGGGTTTAATACTCAGATCGGCCAAACCCTTTCATCCGTGTTGGATCAGTGTGACTTTTTGGAAAATGATTAATACGACTCAGGGACATGGAGTTAACATGAAGCATTTTGAAATGATGTAGATTGCAACACGCCGGATCAACATGGAAGCATTAAATCAATGCAAGGCAAGTTCAAGGAAATGATAAATGATTGGATGTGGTCAAATCGGTTCACATTGTTTGGAGATCGGTACCGATTCGAAGTAAAGGTGCGGACTTTGCTGATTCCATTATCCTGATTTCTCTTTGGAAGTTCAGTTCGATTCGAACCGAACTGCAACTATAAAAGAGGACCAACACATGCAGAAAAGGGATTCTTTTGGCCCTTATATACTGAAGCTCTGCCATATTAACCACTCTACTCTCTACATTCTTGTAATCAAATCAATATGGTATTGTCATTTGACAATGTAAATAATGGATCACCTCACAATGAATGTAGTCACACTGTCGAACCACTATAAATTCTTGTATTCTTTACTGCTATTTGGTTATTTTTGCGGATTGCTTTGTGATTTCTGTGACTTGAATTGTTTAAGGTGCTATGACCAAATTTGTTGCTAATATTTTTGGTGCGGTAGTAAAAGGTGAATTGATTTGGATTTTGAAAGTCTAAGGATTGGAAATAGTTAGGAAGAAGAAAGTTGGATCTTAAGCTGAATGAATTGGACTGGTAGGAAGTTAGATGGCTTCCTCAGGCCGAAATACCTCTAATTATTTCACCGAAGAGGAGGTTGGATCTAATGCTTAATGAAATGTAAGAGAAAATGATGCAGGACTTCCTCTCACGAATTTCGGGTCTTGGCTCGCGTAAGATCATCATCAACTTTGGATTTGGATTCGAATCTGAAACAATTAAATCAGCTTACCTATGTACTGGACCAGGATTTCGTAGGCATGCTCTTAGCTGGTGCCTGGTGACGAACCATTCAACTTACTTTTTTACTTAATAAATTTGTAATAGAAATGACTAAACCATGTATATGTGTACAACATCAAGATTTTGTTCTTGGGCACATGCAAAGATGCCAATAAACCATTAATTCTCTTTTTTAGATTGTAATAAGGTTAGTTTTTTGAACTTTAATAAGAGAACTTCCAAAGTATGGATTATTCTTATGGGATATGGAATTGAGAACCAGATTTTAACTTTAATAACTAAATGGTCGTCGAGTGCAGTTTGTACTTGGTAAGGTTCGGGATGGTTTGTCAGGACTCGCAAAATCGTTTGAACAGTCATCAAGTACAGATTGTGTTTGGCAAGGTTGTGATGTCTTGATAATGAGATAGCTCGATCGGATTTCGCAGGTATGGATTATACCCAGACATGATTTGCCCAGAAAGACTGGATTTGATTACAGCTCGGAACAATTATGGATTTGGATTTGCTTATGAAAATTTCAGATTTTGGATTTGGATATTGACTTTTGGATTAGAATAGATTTGGATTATATAAATGGTTCAGCGTGATCCTGGATTTGATTATTGGCTTCGTGTTGATTTTCGATATAAACGAGATCATGGACTTTGGACTTCAGATTTATAGCAATACATAACACATTTTCCACAACAAGATATTTTTTTTTGTAGTGGGTGTTAATCCTTTTTTTACAAGGTCCTTATGCTTTGGATTTATATGCATGTATTACTTAATCGTCGAGGCAGATAGCCAGACGGCTAACCCAAAAAGATAGTCGGATAGCTCAGGTATTAAGCATGGATGATGGTATGTAACTACGGATAGCCGGGTTTACTTGGATGGCATGTCAAAATTGGAAGAACATGGACATGTGTGGGTTTGATACGCGGATTGGCACATCGTTCATCTGGGTCGGATCGGTATGACTCCTTGGAAAGGGATCGGTAAGACTCTGGGACATGGAGTTAACATGAAACATTTTGGAATGACGTGAATTATAACACATCGAATCAACATGGATTAAGCATTAGGTCAATGCATGGCCAACTGAAGGAAATGGGAAAGGATTGGATGGGTCTGATAGGTCCACGTTCACTGTTTCAAATCTCGAAAATATCAACCAAGATCTCCTCTGATATCTCGTTTTGGGCTCATTCCTAAACGAAACGACAAATATCACTGTAAATCTCCTTTCGAATACATCGTCTGAGATATTGCAATATTGAACGATATATCGACTGAGACGAGATATTGGAATATCATCCGAGATATTGGTTTTTTCAGTTAAAATTTGAATTCGTTCCTGAGCAAGAACAATAATTAAAAAACTCAAATCTAGCCATGATAATCTCTCGCTATTTTACACTTTGCATGTTAAATTACTATATCGTATGTTCATATATATTCTACAATGCTTATGATTTTCATATTCGACTTTTTTACGTACATGTTACCTATGAAATTATGTATTTTATGTTCTACTTATGCCTAATTTTTTAATGTTTTGGATCTTTTTTATGTTTTATGTCTAACAATATTTCATGTTCATAAATCATATGTTGTAAGCACTAATCTATTTGCATAGTATTATATTTTTATTTTAAGCATATTACGATTTAGAGTATTAATTATCTTTCATAAATTAAGAATAATAAAGTGATCTTGCAATTCAAGTTTAAGTTACTATGTTTTGAATAGCATTTATAACAAATCATTTTAAAAGAATATCATTTTTTAACATATCATGTACCCCCGAGATTGTTTCGATATAAACTGTCAGACACGAGATGTAAATCCGAGACAAACTCTCGAGTTAAACTCATCTCATTCGAGATCTCCCGCGATACGAGATCAAGTCTCTAAATCCCCGAGACGAAACGCGGTCGATATCCGAGATTTAAAACCTTGTCTACATTGCTTGGACTTCGATCTGTATCGATCTGAACACCCACATCGGTACCAATCTGAAGTACAGGCGTTTGCGACCCACCTCATATTTTATTGACTTGGTTGACTTCAATATCCTGGTTTCTCTCCGAAATTCCATATCGATCCGAGCCGAACTGCAACTATAAATAAAAGGCCAAGGCATTCAAAAAAGCGATCATATTGGCTCTTCTACGTAGAAGTTCTGCCAGACTAACTACTCTAACTCCTGCTTACATTATTGTAATCACATCAGTATTGTATCATGATCTAACAATAGAAATAATAGATTACCTCACATTGGATATAGGCGCATTGCCGAACCACTGTAAATTCTCATCTTACAGTTTTATGGTTATTTGTGTGGATTGCTCTGTGATTTCTATGATTGTTTAGGGGTGTTAGTGATCAAATTTGTTGCTGAAGTAACAAAATTTATTGTATCGTTTTATTTGTTATGAATTATTACTATGGGTACTTTTGAAGTTGAAATGATCATAAAAGGAAAGAAATGATGTTATTAACATTTCTCTAGTTATTGTTTGCTGTTTAATTTGCCGATGTCATAATGCAACGGTAGGAATGTCTACCTGTCGATGAGTACTTGAAATTTGAACATCCATTTGCATATTTATTTGAGAATCAAAAGATATAAAGTATCTCAAAACAGATACATATATGGCTATGGACCATTTCTCGATTTATGCAAGTCATCCTTGCGTTGAAGCCATGCTAATCTTCTTTGCATCGCTCGAATTGTATTGAATGTCACCAAAGGGACACATACAGTTACAGTAACGATTGTATCCACACAACCAGTTTCATTAGGATATGATCATGGTAATAATGTATGTCGTATGTATGTTGGTCTAAACAATGACTACAAATTACACCATTTCATTATGTTAGCCACAGTTGAAAGAACCTTAGGATTGTGCAATATAGATAATATATATGTAAGAATGCGGGTGATAGCTGTAAAGTAAAATAAATAATAAAAAGATCACACTAGCAATTTTTACATTGGTTCGGACTTCCGTTCTACTTCCAGTTTCAGACTTTCCTTCGGATTTTCACTAATCAACACCCTCAATTAGCCCGAAGGAATAAACAATAAAGCAACCGAACATAGTATTTACGACACCTGCCTGAGCAGTCGAATGACACTTCGCCTGAGTAACAGAGCAAGACTTCAACATGCTTGGACAACCGAACATGACTTCAAATATAAGAGTAGTTTGTCTTGACCTTGTGTGTTCTTTAATACATCACGAATTTGTCAAATGCAGTACATCCTTTCTATAATCTTCTCCTCAAGTAAAATATATATAATTTTGAGTTCGTGAAGATATGCAAAATATAAAATGCTTTAGAATATATAGTTGGATGTGTAATTGTTCGGATTATAAGCAATAAAAGCAAATAACTCATAGAATTCGGGAATAGTAGAATAGAGCGAAAATTGATTGATTTGATTTTGAATTGACTAATTATTCATAGATGTTATAGAGTTGCAATCCTCTGTTAAAAGTTCCAGTCAAAGGGAATGATTGCAAATCTTCCTGTAAGAGACTTCTCTTTGTCAAAGAGAAGTGTCTCTTTAGGAAATTTATAAATTTGACAGATATAGCATATTCGGTCGATTGACTATACATTGTTAGTTGTTTGAATAATCCAAATATATGTGGTTTCAGTTAACTGAATATTATGGTTAGTCGACTAAACTAGTGTTTAGTCGACTAGCTATAATATTGAGTTGACTGTTCCGTGAATTATAAATATACTTGTGCATGTGTACATGTTCGGTCGACCGAGGGAGGATACACAATTGACTGACCCTATATATTTACGAGCGTAACGGCACGTGCGCGCATGAAATGTTGTTCCTACAAATATTGTGTATTTAATATGCTTATATATATATAATGTATGATCAATATTCAAACCTAGATATAATGAGAATGCTACTTTTTAGGATTACAAATATAAGTTGCAGCATAATCTATAGGAAATGCTATTTTTGAAGAGTAGGTGGATGAGATTTTTTTAAAATAATAATAGAATTTCATGGGCAATTTCGGTATTTCACGGTCGGACCAAGGGATTGTGTTTCCAGGAGAATTATTTATAAAGATATTTTCATGTTTTGAAATTTTAAAAACTTATGTTGTCGAGTGTCGTGTGTGTATGAACTACTTGAGGATACATTTTTACATTTCTAAGACTCTAATAGCATAATTCAAATCATACTTGAATATTGAGCCTTGAGTGCGAAGTTCATTGTCGTAGATTCATGAATATTTCTTATTTTCATCACCTTTTTTTCGAACGATCGTTTTTGTCACTCATCAAATCTAAGATCCAACAACAATCATGTTGGTAAACATTAGTAATTATCATATTATTTCTTGTTTATCTTGAAGAACTAGCATGAAATATTTTACATTTGGTCAAATTTATCTATTCATGGTTTAAATCTACTAGTTGTTAACGTATACCAATATCTGTCCAGTATCCAAGGCACACATATGTGGTATGCAAAACGATTTTGGATATATAACAACACTACTTGCAGTTGAAAGTATCCGTTGATAATGCATAGATGTGTTTTTTCCTTTTTTCTTTTCACCAATATGATTTGGCAATTTCCATGGCAGTGGAGTAGCTAATGCATACAACCTTTGGGGCGGGGTCTTGAGTTTGATACAGTAACTTTCATTTAAGCCACCAAGATTTCTATATGTTGTGCTAGGCTTGATGATTAGAGTGTGTCTCTGAAGTTTACAAGTGAATGCTTAGTTGCTTAGTTTCTTTGATGAAGAAAGTAAATCAGGTTTGGCCAAAAAGATTCAACAATATTATAACCTATAATATTTGAATTATTAGTTAAGATTTTGAAATTCATAGTGAGCATAACACTCCACTCTTTTAGTCTATCAACAAAAATGGTTGGAAGTTTTGCTACTTGCCTGCCAAATTTGCTTTTTTTTTTTTTTTTTTTTTTTTTTTTTTTTTTGGGACAAATGTTCAAAGTGTGCTACTTTCAAAACAATTTCGCATTCGAAGTTACTTTGGAAACTTAAAAGGACAAGTTTTAGTGCAAATGGTGAATTTCGGGGGGTTCCATGTTTTTCCACTTTGCACTAAAACTTGTCCTTTTGGACAAGTTTTTTGCCGTTTGTTCTTTTGGTTTTTTTGTCCTTCATAATTTTTTCCTGAATACCAAATAGGGCTGGTTTCTGCTCAGTCAGCGATATTGTAACTGTTTCGTTTGGGCGCAACTCGTAGTTCCATCCTACAAATGCCAGTTTTAAAAGTGCTAACTGGGTGAAAAACAACCTTGTTTGGTAATAAGGTTTGAAATTAACTTCAAAACGCGAAATTGTTTCAAAAGCTAGCATACTTTGAAAATTTGTCCTTTTTTTTAACCTAAAAGAAAATTTGGAACATACATATTAACACTAGGGCGGTGCTTTAAACACATCGAAACTTTCTCCTTATACATTCTTTAGAAGCCTCTGAAATATGATTTTATATATCTGACGGTAGTAATAGATTGATAGTTCAGTTTTGCTGGATGGAAGTTAGGTTTCACATTTGGTTTAGTAATCAAGCTACTTAAGACAGTTTGTAGGACCAAGTAACATATAAATCTGAAAAGATAAACCTTTAATTTAATTAAGACGCACTTGGTTTAAGGATACTATATCAAGATTTTGATTAATGTTTCGAAAAGCTGAGTTCATGGTGTATAACGTTAGAGGCACCATCCGAGAATTGAGCGTAACACTACAACTAGATGCTAGTTGTAGTTGGTACTTGCAGGAACTGATGAGCATTGTTGAGTTTGCTGACACATATGATATCTTATACGTTTGTGTTTATTCTTTACCCCCCCTCCTCCCCCCCCCCCCCCCCACCCCACAAAAAAAAACCTGTGTTCCAGTTAAGTCACATGGTGATTGTGTTGTTAGCATTTATGTAGGTAGGACATAACCAAGTGTATAAACTATTAAGAGTCCAAAAAGTTATTATTTGTGTGAATCTTCATCTAGGCTGAGGCTAAGATCTGTTTGGGCTCCATCTAGAGTCTAGGAAATTGGCGCGTCGTTTATGGCAAGTGGTTTGGCCCTCTTAATTAATCATTGCCAATATTTTTTAATCCAACACTGTCCTTTCTGAACAATTTAATTGTATTAGTGTAAATCTTATTGATGTGTATAATAGCTTGAGAAATTAAAATTTTATTTAATAAAAAAATTAATGGATGGTTACACATTGATAGTGAAATTCTGTTGATGGATGATCAAAAAGAGGATGATAGTGGAGGTTGCTAACCGTTGGTGAAATTCTGTAGATGGGTGTGAGTATTTTTAGAATTTACAAAGACGCCATTGAAATCCCATTCATCAAATTCTCTTTATTAATATTAATTAATACACACAAAAAGTAAAAATAAAAAATAAAATAGCAAACTCGTATATTGTGATAACTGCCTTCTGTCTGATCTCCACGTAAAACCCGAAGGACAACAATTCAAATTTACCTTTATCTAGTCTGTCTGATGTGCTAGCTCCATGGTTTCTTATGGTTGGCCAAATTCTGCACATTCAATACATGTTTGTACTAATGCTTTATACCGATATGCATCTGCATATATATATTGGTATCATCAAGCAGTTTAAAGAATGCCATATGCCATATACTTTTTTAGTCATTGAAATTGATCGAGTGACTAGCCTGTTTTATATTGTAACAGAAAAATCTGTATAATGCATGGATTGCAACATCAGAATTACGTGATTCTGTAACTCGTAGAAGAATCAAGCTGCAACTAATGACTCAAAGTCTGAAATTAACTTCCGTTCTCAATGAACAAGTAAGCTATCTGGCCGTGTTGTGTATTGTCCATAGTACTTACTGCAAACAAACTAGGGATCGTTTTTTTCCATAACAAAATGGAGTTGATGCTCAATTTTGATAACACTCGTTTATATATAATTATTTAAGAGACACCAGCCCTTTTAACTGTGATAAAATCAATTTTTGTTTGAAATTACTACAGCTATGATACTATGGTCACACATGCATTTATATTCTCTTAAACAGTCAATTATTTAGTGTATCCATTCTGTCTCATCATCAGACCCTTAAATTTTGCGTTCCGCTAATGTAGATGGCATATTTGGAAGAGTGGTCTCATATCGACAAAGATCATGCTAGCTCATTATCTGGAGCTATTGAGGCTCTGAAAGCTAGCACTCTTCGCCTTCCTGTTGTCGGAGGCGCCAAAGTTAGTACCTCTAAGTTTTCCAAGTTTTAGCTATATATATATATATATATATATATATATATATGTGTGTGTGTGTGTGTGTGTGTGTGTGTGTGTGCGCGTGCGCGCGTGCACATCTCTTTGTGTGTATACATGCGCGTATCTCTCCGGGTGTGTGTGTGTGTTGTGTATGCGCACATGCAGGATATGAAAGGTTCAAGAGCACCCTCATCTATAGCATCCCGAAATTCCCCAGATCCCAATGATGTGAGAGAGTGAAAAAAGTCAAAGTAGGAAAAAAGATTCCTCGTTTTTATTTCTGTCTTCATTCTCTATCAACCGTGATGTGGAATCCAATGGTTGACATTGGGGGGGGGGGGGGGGGGTTGGAATGCTAAATTAATAGAGGTGCTCATGATCCTTCCTCATACATTACATGAGCTTGGTTCAATAAAATTACAAAACTTAGCACCCATTTACATCTTGATGTAATCCATTGGATTGATTCGGTCAGTGATAATAGTAATAATGTTTACATGGTTATTTAATGACTTCAATTGTTATCAATAGTCATGTCATGCATCATTATTACCAGACGTTAAACCAGCCCACTGAGTTTAAATTAAGGTGTAAATGAGGTGCTAAATTTTAGGGATGGTATTAAACATTTTTCTATGAATATGCTTATATTTGGTTGTTGTTTAAAAGCTTATGGAAATCTTTTGTACTGTAGGCAGATCTACAGGTTGTTAAAGATGCAGTAGGTTCTGCAGTTGATGTTATGCAGGCCATGGGCTCATCAATATGCTCTTTACTGTCAAAGGTTAGTCCTCTGATGCTTTTAAATTAGTGTTGCATGCTTAGAATATTCAATTAAATGATCTATTTATATATTTTCGTTACAAAAACTGAGTCGCGACATGTAACCAACATTGTTTCATATCTCGTTTATCTCACTAGAGATCTAGTTCGAGATCTCATTTTCAAACTTGGGAAAGATGAGATTTAATGAAACGAGACATTAAATTTTGTTTATACCATATTTGACACTCACTTCGTTTGAGATATTAATATCTCAAGCACAATTTGAGATAAATCTTAATAGGGATCTAATTTCAATATTTTTTTCGTTTACATTTTTTTTTTAACTTCTTGCGTGGGCCTAGAAGAAACTGCACTATCATGACTTTATATACTAGCTTTCCAATTTTATTTTATTTACACTTTAAGAAGTGCAAAAAATAGATGACTTTTTATTTTTAATATTGAGATGAGTAGAATTCATTTAACCAATATCAAAATGAAAGAGGCTATGCAACAATATAGGATCGTGTAGTATGGAGAATATGATGTAATGTATATGGTAGAGTAGTAAGCAGTAAATCACACAGTCGATTTATACTGGTTCGGACCACTGTCCTACGTCCTGTCCCAGACTCACTTCTGGTATTTCACTAATACTAAAACCCTCACTTCACCCGGAGGAATAAGTTCACAATTACCCGAACCACTGAACGAGATTTCTTGCCTCAACCACTGAAGAGGTCTTCAGTAATACAGAATAATTGTTGACTCTTTTGTGTTCTTGATAACACGGATTGTCGAATATTAAGTACACCCTTCCTATAGCCTTTTCTTGATGATAATCGTGAAGTACGTGAAGGAATATGGAAGTTAAAAGGTATCAAATATGAAAGTAGATAGTTTTTAGAATTCAGAGAGCTTTGAGAATATAAGATAGAATTAAAGTAAGAATTGATGATTGAAACAATTAATCAACCCTCTATTTATAATATATAAAAAGATACAACTGATCATGAAAGATTTTGATGAAGAAAAATGGTTGTGACTCTTCATAAAAGTTGCAACCTTTCAGAATCAGATGTCTGTTTATAGTTTGAATTTTAAAGCTGGAAGGAAACAGTACGTTTCTGACTAAATTCAGACGTCTGAAATATATAAAACAGACGTCTGAATCTTGTCTTTTGAAAACAATCTGTTTCAGCAAACAGACGTCTGAAATTTTCAGACCAAACGTCTGTTTTCTGTTATCAGACTATTCCTTGCTTAATTTATATAAGAAAAGCTATATACATATAAAATGTGTGTGTGATCATCAAGGAAGACTTTAACATTAATATCTAAGACTAACAGACCTTTATAACATATTTATTCTTCGTTTATTGTGTTCTTGAATCTGTTTGTCAAATGGCTTCCTGCAAAACAAGGTTAGATAATAATATGTACGTTAATGTATAGTTGTCATAGTCAAAACGCTATGTAGCGGGATGTAACACAAAATAATCATTTAACCACTATCCTCTATAAGAAAATTTTGTATTATTGTTATTTTAATGATTTTTGTATGTTACTAAACTTATATTTAGATAACAATTGTCATAAAAGAAAAATTATTATTCAAAATGTCATTTTTGGATGCTTGAGTCACTTCGATATAGTTCTGAGATGGACATTAAAATCCGAGATGTCGATCTGAGATACGCTCATTTCATCTGAGATCTCGTCCGATATGAGATGCTGTGCGCAAAATTCCCAAGATGAGACACGACTGAAATCCGAGAATTAAAGCTTGAGAGCTTGGGTAACCAACTACCTATCTACAATTAAACTATAATTTTCCACCCTTCTTGATTGAGAATATATATATATATATATATATATATATATATGTGTGTGTGTGTGTGTGTGTGTGTGTGTGTGTGTGTGTGTATGTGTGTGTGTGAGAGAGAGAGAGAGAGAGTATAATCATCTCTGTTTTGGAGCAACCCTTCAACGCTCCAATCATATATTCAGCTACAATATTCCAAATGCTACAAAATTTTGTATATGTTCAACCCAAATAGAGAGAATCATCTTTAAAACACGAGATTATTTCGACAATTGTAGCATTTTCATAATCATAAGTCAATTATTCATTGTTTAAACATTTATTTTAACTGTTAAATTTAAATATCAAATATATTATGTTAAATAAATATGCAAATTAGACTGAATATTGTAGATATAATCTTGAGCATGAGACAAAGATAATCCCCAAATATTGCAGCAAAGCGCAATATATGATAAAGGTGCTAAAAGAATGCTCCAAAATAGGGATTTCAAGGCCTTGGGCTAATTTGCACAAGTAAAAAGATTGATATAAGTAACTACTGCACATCCTACAATTGAGACAGGATGCACGGCTGCTAGCAAAATAGTAAAAAAAAAGCATACAGCTGAGATATGTACGACAACATTATAAAGATGCAATGTTGTTATTTCAACATCTGAGATCCAAATCTTCTTTATTTTCAAATTATGCAAATACTGCTGCTAAGATAGTCTTGACAAGTCTGATGATGTTGACTTGAATTTCTTAGTAATACCGCTCTAAATCAGTAGCTGCTACAATGCACAGAATTTCTTAATCAGTATGGTCCATCAGCCTCCCTAAAACTTAATATTGAATTGCATTGGAATCGAATATCGAGTGATGCAAGTATCAATTTATTTTGAAGCTAGCCATTTTTTGTACTTATATTTCATCTGTTAAAACACCTTTTGACATGTCTTGTGCCTGTATCATACATAATACATTAACACATCTCCTCTTTTACTGTTCTTATTCACGTTGTTAGTCATCTGATTCTGTTTGCATATCCACTCACTAATGCACAAAAATGTACCTTTGGAACTCCCATAATAGTAACTTTTAGAATATTTGGTTTGAACTAATTAGGCAGTTCTTAGCTATAGTATTCCACTACCGTGTGAAGTGTTTATTTATTTTTCCTTTTTTTTTCTTCCGAAAAATTAAAGGAAAAGAAGAAGAAAACGGGAAAATATGGTTTAAGCTGTTTCTTTGTTGTTGATCAGCAGTATGTATATCACTAAGCTGTAGCAAACATCACTCACTACATCTGAAGTTGAGGTTTGAGGGTGTTAAGGGTTTCTAAAATGGACAATGGGTGAATTTAACTAGCTAAACCATGCCCGCATGGACCACAAAATAACCAATAACGTGCACATTCATAAGCTAAGTTCAGCTAACTTCTTGTTGCTACATTAGACTAGTTGTACTGGCCGGCATAAATTTTATTGTTACATTTGCTATTTAAAGTAATAGAAAATTTTTACCTGGCAATTATATGCATCTCAAATTTAGACGGTATAGTAGTGTGTGCGTACTAAGGTATATATGGTAAAACGTTATTTGCAAAGTAGCCAATAAAAAATAACACAAACTTGCTATGATTATTTATTAAGTTAATACGATAATTAAATTTAATGCCTTCTGTGTTAATGTAATAATTTCTTTAAATAATTCAGAAATTTGTTTTTTTAATTATACTATAGTAAATTAATAACATTCTACATTAGTAATTAGTGACATTTTGAACCGGTAAAAAATCTGAAATTTTCCTATAATAAATTAGTAATGTTAAATGTAAAATTATAATCATAAAATGTATTAAAAAAAAAAAAACTTCATAAATCAGGAATAAAATGAAAAGAACGATTATTGTTACATTTGCTATTTAAAGTAATAGAAAATTTTTACCTGGCAATTATATGCATCTCAAATTTAGACGGTATAGTAGTGTGTGCGTACTAAGGTATATATGGTAAAACGTTATTTGCAAAGTAGCCAATAAAAAATAACACAAACTTGCTATGATTATTTATTAAGTTAATACGATAATTAAATTTAATGCCTTTTGTGTTAATGTAATAATTTCTTTAAATAATTCAGAAATTTGTTTTTTTAATTATACTGTAGTAAATTAATAACATTCTACATTAGTAATTAGTGACATTTTGAACCGGTAAAAAATCTGGAATTTTCCTATAATAAATTAGTAATGTTAAATGTAAAATTATAATCATAAAATGTATAAAACAAAAAAAAAAACAAAAACTTCATAAATCAGGAATAAAATGGAAAGAACGATTATGTTAAAAAAGAAAAAAGTCAGCTTCAAATTGAACTTTTTAACTAATTCTGAACAGTTCAAACATGAACTAGATTTGCTCTAATTGTGCTATTGGTTTCCAAAAGAAAAGAGTAGCTGGAAAACGAGCAAAAGAAGAAGAAAAAGAAAAAAGGACAATGTATTGGACCACCTTTACCGACACCCGAGCCTTTAAAGGCTGAAAAGAGCAAAGGCCATATTTTGAGCATAGGTTCGCCAAAGCATGCGACGGCCATGGTTATTTGATGAAGTTTACATTTTGATTTTTCTACAATTATTATTTAGTAAATGATTAGAATATGTTAGGGCTGCTATGGTAATAGTTACCGTTACCATTCCATTTTTATAGGTAAATCAAAATTGCTTACCGTTACCGATAGACTAGTATACTGAGAACTGATATATCGATAATGTGGTAACCGTTACACTGGTGATGACAAATTATCGTTTGTATAAAAAAGGTTAGTAGACATGTATTCAAACCATAATGCTATTTCATTCCACAATTTATAATGTTATTAAATAAAAGATGTAAAAAGAAGGAAGTAAAGTGTATCAAACATTATTTCATCTAATCACTTAATTAAATTAATAATTTGCTTGGTTTTAAATGCATGTTACATAAAGATACATGTATTATAAAATGATTGGTAAAATTACCGTCGTCGCTGGTATAAAAGAAATATTACCGATGATTCACCATTAAAAAAAAAATTAGTAAATTTACAGTTACCATACCAATTAAATTGGTATACCGGTTTCACTTAGAATCGATAATTGATTGAATGGTAATGGTTAATTTATCGTTACCATAACGGCCCTAGAATATCTTACTCATTTGAAAATTGACGTTTTATATTTTTTTGGGAACTTGGTTCAATTCCTACATTGATGTGCGGTTGGCAAGGATTGAACCACATGTGAGTATCGCATGTCTAGACCAACACGCCACACTTATGGGTGCATTTTATGAGGTTTCCTTTCTATGAAAGTTGACATTGCAATTTTCATTTATACTATTAGATTTTTTTCACAAAGGGATTTTCAGGCAAAAGGACAAAATTAGAGAAAAATTTAGGCACAAGGACAATATATCAAAAATTTAACCATAAAGACACTTTTTAGTGTAAATCAAGGAATTTAGGGATCCACCATCATTTTCTATTTTACACTAAAAAGTGTCCTTATGGCTAAATTTTTGTCTAATTTTGTCCTTCACACTATTTTCCTGTTTCCTCCTTCGCAAATGTGTATACAGAATGCTAATCTTTCACCTACATAAACAATAAAATAAAACAACCAAAACTATACAGTTAAATGGTGCAACTTCATAAGCTAAAATGGTAGCTGTACATCTGATATAGATCAACCTGTAATCCTTGGATGTTAACATATCTAATTTTGGCGTTGTAAGTTGGGTAACTATTTACTTTAGCTTTACAATATTGGACAAGCTAAGTTCTACATTTAATGTTATAAATTGGTTTGTATTTTAACACTGTCTGTCACTGTAGCCTATGAAGTAGCATCAATATCATTTTAATGGATATTAGTTAATTATTTAATTAATTTTAGTTAATTATTTTATATTATTGTTTATGTAGGTTATATATTTGTATTCAAACCTGTTTAAATCTTAGAAAATCCAACCTAAAAAAGTTGTTAATTTTTATTTTTATTTTTTTGGAAAGAAGGATTCCTTAAATGCCCATTTTATAATGAAGATAGTTAAAAGTCAATGTATTTTTCATTAAATAATATTTAACCACATATAACTTTATAAATGCATACACTACTATATTATTTGAACATGTATCATAATTATCAATTTTAAAGAAGATAATTTCTACCATGACAATAATGTGTTACAGGTAATAATATAATTTATGCTAATTAAATACAACTATATTCAATACAACAATGGCGCGCTAGCTAAATTTAGCTTATGATAGTGTGCAAGGTTGGTTGTTATTTTTTTGGGTCTACATGAAGTGGTTTAGTCAGTCAAATCTAAACTGTCTATTATATATGCTCTTAGGGCTTTTGATTGGAGCTTCTCTTCGTAATACAATCAACCATTCTGTATTTATGGAACTATCATATTTTTAAAATCATAGCGATTCCGTTAGTAAAATCCTTGTACAAATAGAAGGCTCCCTGCATCTACTATCACAAAGTTTCAAGAATATGATTGGTTCTTTTCACCACTTATATTGCTATCACTTACTGTTAAATCATATATTTCAATATTAATCCGATAACAGGTAGAAGGAACCACTGTTTTGGCTTCCGAGCTATCCAAAATGGCAGAACAAGAACAAACACTGTTGGACCAATCCAGAATTTTATTATCATTGGTAGCAGAAATGCATGTAAGTGTTCACTAGCACAATCTATGCTTCAAAAGCTGTTTTCCCCCCTCCCTTTTTGGTTGTTTTCATCAAGTAGCATGAACATGATATACAGGTAAAGCAGTACAGTCTGCACGCTCATATTATACAGCAAAAGTGCAAACCAAGTCAAGTACATACGTAGGCGAAAACATTCCATTGCTACCTCTGTGTGATTTACTAACACAACAAATACGTTCTTTTTTCCCCGCTAACCAGTGCTCCTGCGCGCTGAAGCTATTAACATAATGCATAGCGGTTTATTTGGAGAAGAAGCTTGGTTTTCAGTTTGAGCGTTGATTTGTTTTTACGTGTCAAAGTTTGCTAACTTTTGTAATATTTTTTGGTATGTGTTTTATCATAGGGGCAGACTTCATTTTTGTATACAGAACTCCTATATTCTCTACTGATCAGGCTTAGTTAATGTACATAATTACAATGCTTTTAGTTTCTAGGTTTAGTGCGCTGTTGTTCAGGTTTGTTTATCTATGGGTCATCTTCTCTGTTGTTTAAACTAAATAGTAATGGAACTAGTACATATATCATACAATCCGAGATAATGTCACACAAGGGTGCAGTTTTCATATATTATACAATACTAAATGAGTACTAATGCAAACTCTACTCGATGGGAAGCTTGATTTCATTGGTCCTGAAAGGTGGCAAAGTCCATGGTGGATTGTACCGAGCAAGCTGGAATTTGTCAGTAATTTTATATCCATCCTTTTCCAAAATGACCCTCAGGCGTTCGACTTTTGAGTTCACTACTTCATTGGTTGCACGGCCAGTGAACGTCATCACCCCGTACTTGTGCTCTGGTTCCTCCTTTATAACCACCTTCTCATCCAATGGTTTCGGTGCCTCTTCCGCCTTCGTGTACTTGGAAGGCAATGTGAATTGCATTGTTACTAGTCCTGCATGAATATAATTTTACACTACAGTCTACGTTTTCGAAATAGCATGACTATTAGCTCTGTTAACAGTTTGCTAGTGTACATGGGGATCGTGGATTTTACTATTTTGTGCCTCATCATGTAAAGGAATTATAGACATGAAAAGGAATATTCTTCCAACGAAAAGAGGAAGGATGGGCCGGGGACAAGGGAGGGGGGGGGGGGGGGGGGGTGTTGATGGCAAAAAATAAAATAAAAATAAAGAAGCAGCACGACACAATACCTACGAGGGATTGCTTGATAGAAAGAAGACATTCTACGGAAATTTGTTTAGACATAGAAGAATGCACCATGAGGGTGACTTTTAACAGCTAACAACCCTGGTTTAAGAGTAGACACAGTACGATTAGGGCTGTCAACGGATAATTTCGAATACGGATAGTACCATATCCGTATTGAGAATTATTTTCGGATATTGAATATCTGTATCCGTTTAATTTTCGGATATTGGATATCTGTATCCGCTTAATTTTCGGATACGGACGGATATCGGATATTTATCCGCTCCGCCAGTGATTAATGAA